>CM077010.1:164891986-169891986 GCA_039090855.1 Macrothele yani | reverse complement strand
CTTTGCTTCTCGATTCCTCTCTATTCTCCACCGTTCTCTTCAAGTCATACTATGTCCTAGTATTAGTGTCTTGGAGTAACTGTGCCGCAAAACTATTCCTTGGCTGTCCTCTTCTTCTCTTGCCTTGAATTTTCCCTTCCAAAACTTTCAGAATCGGGCCTCCATGGTGCAATGTGTGTCCCATCCATAACATTCTTCTTCTTTTTAACATGTTGATCAGATTCCTGGGTTCCCCCACTCTCTAGAGGACCTCCTCATTAGTCTTTCTATCGAGCCTACTTATTTTCTCCATTCTTCTATAGCTCCACATCTCAAACGCCACCAGCCTTTTCACTTCCCTCTTGGTCAATGTACATGTCTCAGAACCGCAGAAAGCTACTGGCCAAACATATGCCTTTAAATCATGAAAGAATGTCATCTTCAAAATATGCCTTTAAAATTATTTTCCTTAGTTTTAGATCTATATTTTTGGCTGTCTTTGATTCTCTTTAAAAACTAGTTCTGCCATCCCCAGTTCCATTCTAATTTCCTTTTCAGTATCACTGTTGGTAATGATCTCCAAGGTTTCTCGAATGGATGTACATTTAGAGGTAGAGTGAGTTGCTAATTTCTCTATATCATCTCACATAGGAGTAGCGGACTTAAATTGGACTTCTCTGGATAGGGCCGTGGTTACTGTACCTTATTTTGTGTCCCTTTTGGGCTCGTGGACTCTAATTTTAAACGAACGCTTGGTCATTCCAATGTAGTATCGTTTAGAGCCGGCCGGATGCTGTAGGGGTGTTGCATAAGCACCTGCTCCACTGGAAAGATACATGGAGGAGATTGGCTTAAGACAGACCGTTGTGGAAGAAACTTGGGAATTTGGGGTGACCTTCACCCAGCAGTGGATTTATAATAGTTGACAATGATGATGATGATGATATATATATATGGAGGTTAGACAGAATAATGTGAACCCCACGCTCAGAGACAGGAACTTAAATACAGCTGCGTACGTCGCAATAAGCAAAGGTATCCGCCACATTTTGGTTATAGCAGCTTTGTTTAGGTCCTCAAGGTCCTGTTTAAGTGCATTTAAAGTTTCATGTTGCCAAATGTCTTTCAGGGTAACGAGAAATGAGCGACCAAACGGACTTCGAAAGAGGGCTAATGTTGGTGCCTTCGTGACCACGGTCTTCAGGGTAGTGGGGATGTCGAGAGCTATTGTGTCTAGCGTGACGACAGCATACAGTGCTCGTGGCAAAATCTCCTCTGCTAAACAGAAGAGAAGCCGGAAAACGATCCTGACTGATAGAGACAGATGAGCATTAAAAAGAGGATTGTTACCCACAATAAGAAGACCACGTCGCAGAAAATTGGCTGCAAACTCAATCTGCATCTCCACACCTTAAGATAAAAAACAGTGTGTAGGGAACTGCATAAACAAGATATTCATGGCGGAGCTGCCATTGCAAAACCTCTGTTGACCTGTGTGAATGCAAAAATGCGACGGCAGTGGTGCCAGGAGCATACAACGTTGGCTGCCGGTGCGTTGAAGTTTGCAATTTGGTCGGAACAATCATCATTCACATTAATCTCCACCGCAGGACGTGTTTACGCGTGATGAACACCGTCACAAGCGTACAACCCAGACTGTCTGCTCACAACAGCACAACATGTTGGTGGTTCTGTCATGCTCTGGGCTGTCCCATCGTGATTTTGAGAAGCTCCCTGATCACCTTGAAAGGACGAATGACTGGCAGGGCGTATGAAACAAGCTTGACCAACCAAGTCAATCCAATGACTCATACACTTTTTCCAGCTGGAGATGCCATCTATGAAGATGATAACGCCCAATTCGCAGAGCTCGGAACTTCCAATCATGATTTGAGGAACATAAGAACGTACCTATCACCTTTCTTTCATCTTTCATGTCCTCTCAAATCATCAGACGTAAACATCTTCGAGCCACTGTGATCTGTGTTGGAAAATAGAATAAGATATCGCTATCCTCCATCTACATCTCTCAAGGACCTGGGGCAGTTTCTGCATGGAGAATGGTGTATCATCCCACTAACCAAAATCCAGAGTTTGTACGCTTCCATTCCAAGGAGGATAAAAGGTGGTTTTGAATGCCAAAGTGGTCCCACACCCTACTAGGTAGGTAAGACCTTCTTTTCCTCGGTTTTCACATTATTCTGTGCAACCATTGTATATACACTATATTGACAAAAGTCACCAGGCACCCCTTTAAAAGCAAATGAACGGATCCGCTGCGTTGTTAAGATGCGCGGTACAGCTGCAAATTGTATAAAAACAAGCCTGCACCTGGCAGCGATCATATCGCACTGTGAGGTTGAGTGAAAATGTCGCGGCGGATGAAAACTGACTTTGAGAAAGGAAAGATTGTTGGGTGTTATATTAGTGGGTTGTCCATAAGAGAAATCGAGAGGCATTTAAACATACCCAAGTCAACTGTTTTAGATACACTGAATAAGTGGAAGACACATGGCGTGCCTGAAGCAGCAAAACGTACCGGCAGACCAAAGAAATTCAGTGAAAGAGAACGTCGAAGCCTCAGTAGAGTCTCTACCGCTAATGACGGAGTACTGCACAAGACCTCAGTGTACAGCTGAGTAAAAATGCTGGAACCTCGGTATGTACACGTACCATTCGCAGAGAACTTTATATCATGGGTTACCGTGGTCGTCCGACTGCTCATAAGCCTTTCATCAGCACTCGGAATGCAACTCGTCGTTTAGCATGGTGTAAAGAACATTTATCGTGGACCGAAGATCAATGGGAACGGGTTCTATGGACTGATGAATCCAGATACATGGTTAATCAGTGTCATGGCCGTGTGGGAATGATTTTTGTGCGTCTACCTTGACATTCTGGACAATTACGTCCTATCAACTCTGTGGCAATATTATTAAACCGAGCCTTGTTGGCGCCAGCAGTATAATGCACCGAGCCAAAAAGCAAGGACTGTTACGGCGTGGTTTGACGTTAATTCCTTATCGTGTGTGCACTGATCAGCACAGAGCCCTGATCTCAATGCCATAGAGCACCTATTGTATTAATTAGATCGCCGCATAAGAAGTTTGGAACCAAGGCCTACTACTAAGCAACAGTTAGCGTCAGCACTATGTACTGAATGGAAGCGCATACGTATCGCTGAGTTCAAAAACCTTGTCGAAACTATGTTTCGAAGGGTCAGTGCATGCATTAAGGCCAAAGGTGGACCGCCACCGTACTAAAGTATGTCAATAAATGCTATGTTGTGTTTCTCTTCTAGGTGTCCGGTGACGTTTGTCAATATAGTGTATATATAGGAAAATTTACATAACCCTAATGTAGGGCGGGTAGGGTTGAAAAAGTCAGTGCAGTAAGGACAAACACATCATCTTGTCTACCGAGGATTAAAATTTGCGCTGAACAGTACGCGGCAACTAGTGCTCGAAACGATTGCAATATGAGGGACAACTAGATCTTAAATGCAGATTAATAATTATTGCAAATTTTTGAAGATGGCAATCCGATTTTTGGTGCAAATGTGACATGGATAGTAAACCAGATAATATCCGAAAACTTGAAAATGTCATCGTCCTGGAGCGAGATTCGAACACGCGTCTCCCAGATAACTCCCGGATATGCTAACCACTTCACCACTTAGAACGACCAAGTCTCAAGTTTCCGATTAACTTGAATATAACCATCATAGGATTCTCTAGTCGAAGCAACCAGCATTCAAATTTAGCGAATCTGGAGGTTAAGAATTTTATCCCGGGATTGCCTGGAGGATTCATAATAATACTGGCTTTAATTTTCAAAACAGGGACAACTTAATAATTATGTATGTAGAAAAAGTTGAAGAGGCGGAGGTAGAGGGTTGTTTAGCGTCCACCACGAGCAATTCTAAGGAATATAAGCCGTCATTTGTTCCAAATTTAGGGTTACTGGTTTCAGGGAAAGGATGTAACCGGAGTCGTAGGACAAACTCTCCACCCTTGTCTCACTCGGAACTCGTACAGGGCTCATTTCGGAGGAATAACAAGAAACCAGAACTTCTGAACCCTCGACCAGTGGAGCGTAGATGGAAAACGTGAAAACTCTAAATATTCACAGATATTCAGTGTAATCAAGTAATTATTGGCTATTAAGGTGCATCAGGAGCCGGCCAAAGAATGGTAGTGCAAGTGTTTCCGTTTCAGGAGAAGGACGAGCAATCGTGCAATTTGTGTCTCAGAATTTTCTCACGTGATTATGTCTTTGAAGAAAATTTAGAGCAAAAAATATGTGCTTAAGAAGGCACTGAGAAAGCACCACTTTAATGAAGCACGGAAAAACGTACCTTCTCCACGTGCTTGTGTTGTAATACCAGTCTCTCGATTCGAACGACTTTACGTTTTAAAAACACCAAAAAGACAAAATAAAAATAAAGAAAAAAATTGAATGACATCACAGTGTCTTTTCTTACTCCTTCCTTGGGAAAAATTTTATAACCTACATATTAGGGCGGAGTGTAAAAATTTGTTTTTTGAATTGCGATATGCCCTAGTGCAAAAAAGTTGTGTATTGTTACGTAAACCATGTGCAAAAAAATTAGCGAAATTCAAATAATATCTTACGGTTCCACTTTACCTCCAAAATTTCGATATTTGGGCAAAATCGTCACATTTTCATGTCCGCAGTAACAACTGAACAGTGTTCGTTACGGACTTTCCCTAGTGCACAAGAACTATCTGTTGGTACCTAAAAGATGTGCACAATTTTTCAGGCAAAGCAACTAATATCTTATGGTTCCAATTTAATGCAACAATACTCCATGTTTCAGGAAAATTACAATACTTTGACACCTAGTGTTCACCATGTGATTTGTTTCCTAGTTGTATCAATGTGTGCAGTACTGCACTGAAAACACAACTTATTGTGCAAATGTGCAGTCACTGCACACGGTGCAGCTCTTTACATTTTTCATGCTTCAGAAAATTCGCAGAACGCATCACAAGGAGGAGCTGATTGCACAGCGAATTCCACCCGTGCCCAACCCAACCACCCAACCGTTAGGGCAAATCAATTTTCTGTTTTTCTTTTTTAATCTTCAATTTCCTGTTCTTCTTTATTACTTTTTACCTTGAAATCTTATTTATTTTGGAAGATTGGCCTTATTTGCCGTGCTTCCAACCGTACTCTAATAAATCCATCCCTTTGTTCTTCTCCGCAAACAGCAGCAGATGTATAATAAATACAGACATTTGACGTGGATCAGGAACATATACAGTTGCACGGAAACAAGCTGACACTCCGTCACTTAATTCAACATTTGGATGGCCAAACGAGTGGCCTAAAAATATTTTCAGGGGAAAATCGGCAACAGCTGGAGTTCGAAATTTGAAGCAATTGAAGTGGGGTTTCCTGAATGTGATGAAAACATTGCAGGGGATCTTAAGCCAGGCTTGATGACCACGTAAGCTTTGTCACGCTGTGACAAAGCTTACGTGGTCATCAAGCCTGGCACATAAGTACCCGCGAAAAATGAGCCATGCACGGTGGCAAACGACGGCTAATCATATTTTGCTCCTTTATACTAGTACTTCGCAGCCTTCAGATTCACTTAAAATTTTGGCAGAATTTGTTGTGAGGTTTAAGCGCCCATGTGGTTCACCTATAAGATCACACCCTCATTGCCATGATGGAGCACAGAATCTGTGGAAGGCCATCCATACATCCAGATATCTCACCCAGGATTTGAAGAGCGTTCTGGGCCGCGCAGTCCAAAGGAATAGCTATTTTGGCTATCCAGATTCAATACTTCTGGTTATGATCACGGACGAGAGGAAACATATCAGAAAACTTGGCTTCTGCACGATCCTTCGAACAAGGGCACAAAACTGCGATGCAATCCGTGTATTTGAAATTCCTCAGTTCAACTTCCAGGGTGAAGGATTATTTTGACCTAACTGACTGGCAATCATGCGTCTTAAGCGAACCATCATTGACTGCTCTTTTAACCGACCATGAAACAATGAACCTATGCAACAGTGATTGTAAGGACATTGCTGAGCGATTGGGCACGCAAAACCTCCCTTGTCAAAATCAGGGAGTGGAGCGATGCGTTAACTTGACAACAGAAGCATCTGCTGCTATTTACGAAGAACAAAGGGATGGATTTGTTAGAGTACGGTTGAAAGCCCGGCAAATAATGCCAGCCTTTGAAAGTAAATAAGATTTCAGGGTAAAAATGAATAAAAAAAGAAATTGAATATTAAAAAGGAAGAGCAGAAACTTGATTTCCCCCAATGGATGGGTGGTTGGGTTAGGCGCGGGTGGAAGTCGCTGTGCAGCCACCTCCTCATGATGAGCTCTGGGATTTTTCTGCAACATGAAAAATGTGAAGAGCTGCAACGTGTGCAGTAGTATGCACTACTGCACATTTGCACAATATGTTGTGCTTTCAGTACAGTAATGCACACACACTAACACAATTAGGAAACAAATCACATGGTGAACATTAGGTGTCAAAGTATTGCAATTTTCCTTAAACATGGAGCATTGTTGCATTAAATTGGAACCATAAGATATTAGTTGCTTTGCCTGAAAAATTGCGCACATCTTTTAGGTAATAACAGATAGTTTTTGCGCACTAGGGAAAGTGTAACGAACACTGTTATTTTCTCACAATGGACACGAAAATGTGACGATTTTGCCTAAATATCGAAATTTTGGAGGTAAAGTGGAACCATAAGATATTATTTGGATTTCGCTAAATTTTTTGCACATGGTTTACATAGCAGTACACAACTTTTCCGCACTAAGGCATATCGAAATTCGAAAAAAAAATTACGCTCCGTCCTAATACATATAGGTAAATATGCTTCGTAGTGGAAAAAAAGCAGTTACTTTTCCAACTTACTCGCTGTATTCCGTCAATAAGTTGCCTCAGTAAAATCTCTTCGTTTTCGATTTGTTTGTTATTCCAACGGGTGGCTGTCCTGAGCAGTACTAATGCTTCAGCTTCGTGGCCATGAGTTAGCAGGAATCGTGGAGATTCAGGAACAAACCTGAAAAAGGAAGCCAAGTTAGTTTCAAATTTTTGAGTGACTTGGTGGAGTATTTTTTACGCTTATTGAAAAAAAAAAGCTTTTTAAATTGAAACCAGTCAGTCTAAATAGAAGCTTGGTGCCCAGGCGGAAGATTGGTGAGAGGCGTAGGTCTCCAGCTAGCCGCCCAGCCTGGGTGGCATTTTTGTCTTATGGAGCTGGATCTCTCCTTTCCCTGGAGCCAGAGGTCCTAAATTTAGGGCGATCAATACCCAATGGCATTTATACTTGTTCATGGCAGTTTTTAAACCCGGAAACTAAAAATGAAAAGAAGTTCGAATTTTCTCATTTGAGTACGGACATACACTGGTGGAAAGTGAAAAAGAACACCAAGAAGGAATTGGCAGACAATCATGAAATTTACATATGTTAATGGGGTCGAGTTTACGTAGGTGTGATGTTAATTTCAGGACCAACCGGTGAGCGCTTACGCCACAGCACGGCATAATATCAAATTATCGTCGGTGGTATTTAAGGAGTACGGCGAAATGAAGGTAATCAGTCGTCGGCGGTATTTAAGGAGTACGGAGAAGTGAATGTAATCAGTCGTCGGCGTACGGACACATACGAAGACCCTGAAGAAGCTGCAATGCCTGGACATGGAAGACGTGTTCGATTTCAGCAGTTATCGGACTTTGAGCGAGGTCGTCTAGTCGAACTCCGCGAGGCCGGGTGGTCGTATCGTCGTATTGCGGAGAGAATTGGACGGGAGGTATCGGTGGTGGTACGATGGTGGCGTAGATGGTCCGAGGAACATACCCACACGAGAAGACGTGGAACCGGGAGTCGCAGACGGACTGATGAGCGGACCGATCGAAGCATAAGAAGAGCAGCGTTGTCAGGCAGAACATCCACTGCGACGCAAATCCGAGCTGCCGTTGCACCTTAGGTGACTGTGCGAACAATCCGCAACCGTCTACTGGATGCAGGACTACGTGCACGTGTGCCTCTGGCATGTGTACCTCTGACTCCAGCCCACCGTCAGGAACGGCTGCAGTGGTGTCGCCAACGTCTGTACTGGAGAACGCAATGGCTATCTGTCGTGTTCAGCGATGAAACAAGATTCTGCTTCGGAGCCTCTGATGGCCGTATGCGTGTTCACAGACGCACAGGGGAGCGTCTCCACCCTTCTTGCATCCACCAGCGACACACAGGACCTACACCTGGTCTCCTGGTGTGGGGAGCGATCAGCTATCACTCAGGTACACAACTAGTGTTTGTACCGGGTACGTTAAACAGCACCTCCTACGTCAACAACATAATTCAGCCCGTTGTTGCGCCATTTTTAAGGTAGGTCCATGTGGTGTTTTCCAGCAAGGTAACGCACGCCCACACACGGCACGTGCAACGCAACATGCACTTCCGGGTGTGAGACAACTTCCATGGCCTGCACATTCACCGGATTTGTCCCCCATTAAGCACGTGTGGGATTTTATGGGACAACGACTTATCCGGTCTCCACGGCCAGCCGCGACCATCCCCGATTTACGCGTCCAGGTTGAGGATGCTTGGAACTCAATACCCCAAAACTTACATCCAACTTCTGTACGACAGGCTCCGTGCCAGAATTGCATAGTGTGACGCAGTTCATGGCGGTTCAACCTCGTACTAACCATGTTACATGGAAATGTTATTTTTCAGTTTACCAGCAAATACAGCTGTATTTTGCCATAATGTTTTGATCACGTTATCCTCTGTATTCCGTTATTATGCTGTATAAATTTCGTTGGTATCAGACGTCTTCTTCTTGGTGTTCTTTTTTCACTTTCCGCCAGTGTATTTGACGCCTTCCAATTCCCGAAATTCTGTCACACTGAAGAACAATCGTCCAAAAACTTGCGTTGTTAGGGTTTTTGGGGTTTTTGAGAAGGGTTTGTTTGTTATCTATCTCATCGAAAGATCTTCAGCCTATCACGGTGACACTTTCCACAGAGAAAGGGAAGCACATGGTGAGTGTCATGGGGTTAGTATCATGGTGATTGGCCGTGACGTGTAAAAATAATGACCATTAAAAACTGACCAATTTCAATAATAATCGAAAAATTCCGCTCTCTAAACGAGACTTGGGACAATTAGTTGTTCGGGCATAGCTACGAGATGACACATTCGATAACCGTGATTTTTGGCATGCGACTGGACATCGTCCATGGTCAGGTATTGACGCATTCCGATTCCCGAAATTCCTTGTCAATGAGGAATTTCAATTAAAATTATTAAAATTGGTCAGTTTTTTAATGGTCATTATTCCTACAGGACACGACCAATCACCATGATGCCGACCCCATGTCACTGATCATTGATGTTTTCAATGATATTATGAATTCGCTCTCGGCTTGACATATGTAGGGTTGTCGAGAGTACAAAAACTATATGGCCATTTACTTGAACCGTTTCACAAAAGACGGCGCACTAACATCAATTTAAAAAAATCGTTTGAATTGAAAAACGAAGAAATGGGAAGACTCCGTCTGTTAGCTCAACACTTGCTGAATCTACAATAATAAAAGGAAGTTTGTGTATGTGTCTGTCTTTCGCGATATAAAACGAAAAACATGGTTCCCCCGATCTGAGTGTGTCCTTTTGCTTTGTTCACATGCAACCTGATCACAACCAGCGTGAAGGCGTGAAGGAACGTAGTTCTTTTTTTTTTTTTTATTGAAGGTTTAACGATAACCGTGAGCAACTCAATGGGCTATAAGCAGTCGCTTGTCCCTAATTCAGGGTCACTGGTTCCAGGAAAGGGAGAAAGTCAGCGCCGTAAGACAAACATAACGTCCATGCCACACTGGGATTCGAACCCGGACGATTCTCGGACGAATGGTCATGAGCCAGCGCTTAGACCACAGCGCCACTTGGGCGGCAGGAGAGTAGTTCATGATAAATTTTAGGTATTTCGTTTTTAGAATGTTTCTTACTTTTGTTCTGGAAGTCATAAATTTTACGCGTTCGTTTTTTAGAATTTGTTATAATAGATTCCTTAATGAGCTTAGATTTTGCAATATCTTCGCTCAAAATTTGTCAACTGCACTCGAGTTACCGGTTACCGTTGGCGGCTTGTCCTAGTGTATTTCAATTGCTGAAAGACGCTTGTAAATCATATTTCTTTTCTAAAAATATAAAGTGTTATTTATTCGCACGTCATCGTGTAGTCCATTTGCTAGATACATCTCTCTGGACATCGTGCATTCGGTGAAAGGTTTCAAATCCCGGTTAAGACATGGATGTTGTGTTTCTACTTTTTTCCTTCTTTAGAAAGAAGATTTCACCTGTCCGACTAACCTCCTCGTCTGTCGAACAACTTCCCTTGCTGGTTTGCCTATTTCTCAAAGAGTGGTTGGTATTGATTTGATTTACCTCTGATTTTCAGCTGACGGGGAAAATACTCAAGTATCATTCCCATTTACAAAAGAGCTGCCCTAATAAGACATCTGTCGTACATTGGTCGAATGATTTGAGATGCGGGTTTCAGTGATGAGAAAAACATGTCTGTTGCGTTTGGCCTTACGGCTCATGTTTTTTCGATTCCTCTTGGACCCTCTCTTCTCTCCTCAACCCTAAGGTTGACGGGAAGCAGTGGTCATCATCCATAGAGGAATTCTTCTCTGAGCCATAAGCTTGATGTTCCTGTAGTGTCTTCCTATTGTTATTCGACTCATACAGTAATATTGAATTCTTGGGCGTTCTCTTCCAGCTTTTCTATCCATTCTACTGCATTAGGTGCACAAATAAGTTTTAAAGCGTTTTAAGACAAGGCAACATGTAATTTGAGAGAAAACAACAAAACCTTTACGAATCAAAATATGCGCCGTCATTATCTATCACTTTCCGCCATCGTTCGGGCATTTGGCGGATTCCAGCCATGAAGAATACTTCGTGGTGTGACGCGATGAAAAGGTCAACCCATTTTTCACTTTGTCACATGTCCGGAACCGTACAGCAGACAAACCATGTTGCATAGATCGGAACTAATGATAGTCTGAAAGAGCTATACCGGGACTATACGCCAGATGCTCCAAAACGTCCCAGTCAAGCGTTAATAACGTTTCTTTGACCGATTTCGCGACATGCGGCCATGCGTTGTCATGCAGTAATTTCACGGAACGAAATCCTTTGCCTGTGAATGGACGTTTCCGACAGATTTCCTGGTTCAATCAAACAATTGTTGCTTGTAGTGATCAGCAGCAACAGTTTGAGCCTGTTCCAATAGTTCATAATAGAGCACACCCTTCATATCCCACCAGATGCGCAGCAGAAATTTCTTGAAGTGAATATTGCATTTCGGCGTCGAAGTCGTTGCTTCACCGGGACCTACCCAGTGTTTTTTGTGTTTGGGATTGTCGTACTATATCCACCTTTGATCACCCGTAACGATTTTTCAAAGGAAATACTTTCTGTGTTGTTTATTCAACAGATTCAAACACTTGATGACACGCTCATCCTTGTTCCTCTAGCTCAGGTCAAGTGGCACGCATTTTTCTTCCTTCTGAATCTTTCCCACTGAGCATACACGATTGGAAATGGTTTGGTAATGTACTCCCAGTTGTTCAGCTAGTTCCTTTTGGGTTCGAGATGAATCTTCGTCCAGCAATGCTTGCAGTTCCTCGTGTGCAACCTTCTGCGATGCGCCGCTACATTCTCGATCGCTAACATCAAAATCACCTGCTTTAAACCGACTAAATCAAAACTCACACGTGCTTTTCGATACAATATTCTCCCTCAGAACGGAACAGATCGATGCACATGCTTTTGAAGTACATTTTTCTTGATGAAATTCGTAACAAATGCAGATTCGAATAAATGCAGCATCGCTTGCCATTTTTCACCTACCGATGTGCAAGTGCGTTTCACTGTTCGGCAAACTTCTGTGTCACATTTTATACTCTGGACCAGTTACAGTCACATGACAACAACGCGGGGGAATGTCGGCTATGTAAATTAGCGGTATACGTCACATAAAAGACGCTTTAAAACTTCTTTGTACACACAATACCTTCAATCCAGTTGGAACACTACTCCAAGTGTCTTGCGTTTCCGATTCCTTGGCACCAGTATTCCTAAACTACGAATGAAATACCCCTTATAGCTCAAAATTAGTTTTTATCAAATCCCCAGGTGCGTGAATGTCTCGGAGAAAAACATGTTCAGTCGCAAATGGATAGAACACTTAGCAGTGAATAAAGATAACAATTGATGAAATCTGTTAATGTTTATGAAACATTATACACATGTGTGTATTTTGTAATTTCTCTGCTTTGCGGAGCTGACGAACACCTTTTGTTACATATGAGCTAAATAACTGATAAACGAAGACACAAGCCACATAACATGCAGCATCAATCTGGAAATGTAAAAAAAAGTTTCCAGGTACAAATATAACATTCCAATCATTTCAGACGTGTTCACTGCATGTTCATTTGATGAGAAACAAAACGCCCACAACGAAGGATGCAGGTGTTCATCTTAACCTATCAGCTCCTGACAAGACCAACTTATTTTTAAAGAGACACGGAGCATAGCATTGTCAGAAGTGACTCACTTAACCACAGATCTCTACAAAAATATGCGTACATCATAAGGATAATCTGCTTTTTCAGGTTTCAATGTGACTGAAGCCTCAGCACTCCAATTAGCGGAAACAGGGTTTAATTAGTGGAAATTGGATATCCCACTTTAGATTTAATTAGTGGAAATTGGATATCCCACTTTATTCTCGTACTTCATGTTTATTGCTGTGCCGAACAGCAATAAACATGAGGTACGAGAATACACTGAACACCAAAAAATATTGAATAAGCTCTTATAAGCCCAATTGTAAGTTTTTAGGATACTGATCTGGAAAATGTCGATGTTTATCAGAAACTGGTGTTCAAAGTCTTTTTGTCTGGTTTATCATCTATAAACTAGCTAACCCACAAAATATGTCACGGTCACTTTGGTAAGAAAGCAGAATTTTATTTCAGTAAATATGCAGGTAATTAAATAGCCTAAGATTAACACATTTGAGCTTTGTTCTCTATATAGTGCTACGGTAGTTTCATTCCGTTCATCAAATTTTGGCTTCAATAGCAAAGTGGTTTTTCTAAAAAACGGTTTTAGAGACGATGAAAAGTACCATGATATTATACGACAGCCCAGAACTTCTCCAGAGATACCAGTGATACGATTGTGTACACTAGCCAGTGCGATTTCTTCTTACATTAAGAATAAAATCTCTAGCTGGCACTTCACATTACAGTTCTCAAAAGTTGCTGAATCACATAGAAAATTAACTCTTTCTGAACTCCAACATCTGTCTCGTCCTTTTCCACCTACCAAAGGATGGTACAATAAGGATAATAAGTTATGTTTTCGTCATAGTTCGAATTTGAGCATATTAAACGCCTTCGGTATTTCCACTAAGAATAGTTATAAAAATATCGATTATGGTTTGGTGATTAGCATTACTTTATCGGAGCTTAAGACATCATTGAATTACGGAGATAGGTAGGAAAGCAAAGCCTTTTTCTTTATCGCTTTCAAACCACGCTTAGAATATAACTCCACATGTCACTGGTAATTTCTACTTCCACCAATGTGAGAGGTACGGTGATAGGTTACGTCTGCGTTGTCTTGGGGGAGTGCAAATTGCCGGATGTGGTGGATGCATGTATGAAGCTGAACGTGCTTATCGAATTAATTATTGCTGAAGGAATAAGGCCGATTGAAATTCATAAGCTTCTGGAAAATGTGTACGGTGACGATAGTGTTGAAGTCAGCACAGCTAGACGTTGGGTCAGATAAGGGTCGCAAAAACAATATCGGAGATAAGTTCCGAAGCGTGGGCTAGCAAAGTTAGTGACAACATACAATATAAGCCAGATGTATGCTCTGATTAAGGAAAACAGTCGTATCGCAACTAGTGAATTATGCAACGAAGGTGGTATCGGAAAAACATCGCTCATGTCCAGGATTACATACCTAGGCTTCAATACTGTTTGAGTACGGTGAGCCTCAAAGAATCTGGCAGACAAACATAAAGAACCCGGTAAGTGATCTGTATGAAACTTCTCAAGTGTTATGAGGAGGTGGAGGGGAAGAGAACAATCTAAGGGTATGAGACCTGGATCCATTGCGATCTTGAAACGAAGAGGCAGTCGATGGGGTGGCGACATCAGGAGTCATTGCGCACAAAGAAATTCAAAAGGCAGCCTATATCACTTCATGGTTACAGCTTTACACAATACAGGGAAGGATTTTCATATTGTAGTGACATGGAATTTTCAGCTGTACACTAGAGATCAAACATAAAATATTTTCAAGCTAGAAAATATTTTGGCTTGCCAGTGCCGGATCTGGGGGGGGGGGCGCCAAATTGGCTCTGCGGAAAGAAAAGAATTCTCGAGGCGAACGAAAAGAAAAGCGGAAAATAATTTTTTTTATTACTCCAAAAAAAAAAAAAAATTAAAGAAAGAACAATTTTTTGCTTAATAGACTTTTAGATTTTTTTGCTTAAAGAAAGATAGACTTTTTTGGTTAATCGAAAAAAATCTGAGATAAGAAAATACCTCAGAGAAGGAGAACAAACGTTGTCCCTTTTGTGTGAAACGATGTCAGGTCAAATCGGGAACAAAAGGAGCATTACCGGAAAATTACGTGATAACTGTTGGCAACACTAGCGCTGGCCAATCCAGTGCAGCCTTGCGCTGGCTAAGCAAGGTCTTTTTCTTGCGCCTTCTCTTTTGCACGTGCGCGGTAACATAGGAGGTAACAGCCTAAGGCTCTCTCCACAGGTGCACTGCTAAACTAAACAAAAAATATTTTATTCCCCACAATTCCTAAAGAAGAAGTAAGATGCTGTCAATGAAAAGAAAGTTGTCAGGAAGTCAAAATGCTAAAAGAGCTCAGAAGAAGTAAATGGAAATTCAACAATCAGCAGAAAGGGCAGAATTTCTTGTCCAGGTGTGTCTACCCACAACAGAACTCTTTCAAAGAAAAAAAGGTAAGTTCTTCAGCTGAATGAAGTTTATCTTTTCAGAACGCTTCCAAAATCTTCGGATTGCATCTTGTTTCAACTCCGACGCACTCTCCTCTTTACGACCAATTTCTTTTTCACGTCGACATGGTGTCAGCTTCATCTGAATCTCTGTTTCCGTGTTCTCCTGTATGTAAGACAGCCACATTTATTCTACCTCGGGAACGGTATCAGTGCACTGTAGGAAGGAGCTCCTACTTCGCTGTTGACAACGTCTGAAGAAGTAGTGATGTTCACCGCTTTCACTATACGTTTTCTTCTTATCTGGGTTTTAAATAGCGTTAAACATAAATTACATTGAAAGAAAATTAGAAACATTTGTATTTTCAACTTACCACCACATGCTGATAAGCAGGATTACTACCGGAACGGTGATGATTACCTGAAGCAACATCCAGTCCCTTATCAAGAAACCCAGTCCTGAAAGAACTAGCAGTCCCAGTAGCCAGAAAGTAGTCCTAATGTAGCCCAGGTCCACTCGCTCCTTGACTCCCACAAGTTCAGTCTCTAAATTCAAACGAGAATTTAAATTTAAAAGCAAGACCTTCGCACAGCGACAATATTTTACGCTTATGAGTGAGAAATATCTATTTAGGTGGTTTAAATTTCTGAAATTACGAATGCAAAGTATGTTAAAGTACATTCCATGGGCAAAACATTACAGATAACTGCGCAATAACGTGTTGGTCCTCCCCTCGCGCGAATGCCAGCCTCTACACGGAAAGTCATCGACTCCACCAGATACAGGAGGGTGTCCGGAGGTAATTACATCCATGCCTCTTGCAGCACTGTCCACTACTCCGTCCTAGACGTCGGTCCAGGATCCATGGATCTTATGGTCCACTCCATGGCATCACAAAGAACTTCCACAGGGTTTAAATCCGGGAGCCACTGAATGGCTCCAAACTCAGATGAGTGTTCCTCGAGCTATTCCTGGGTGGTTGTGGCCCTGTGAAGCCGCGCATTGTACTTCTGAAACGGACCAGTGGCCACTAGATGCGCGAAGTACTCCAAAGCATGCAGGTAATCATCCAGCACATATCGGTAGTGAGCAATTGTTAAGGACCTCTCCAGGCACACTAAGGGACCTAATGGGCTTCATGAGAAGACTGGCCAAACCATCATAGAGCCACCATTGTCTTCAACAGAACCGACATAGCACGATGGGGACATGGTCTCATGCTTTCGGCGCCACACCCGCACTCTCCCTTCAAGTAGGTACAGCCGAAAATGGGATTCATCTCACCACACGACGTGGCGCCACACCCACGCTCTTCCTTTACCTAGGTACAGCCGAAAATCGGATTCATCTCACAACACGACGTGGCGCCACACCCGCATTTTCCCTTCACCTAGGTACAGCCGAAAATAAGATTCATCTCACCACACGACATGGCGCCACACCCGCACTATCCCTTCATTTAAGTACAACCGAAAATGGGATTCATCTCACCACACAACGTGGCTCCACACCCGCACTATCCCTTCACCTAGGTACAACCGAAAATAAGATTCATCTCACCACACGACGTGGCGCCACACCCGCACTATCCCTTCACCTAGGTACAACCGAAAATGGGATTCATCTCACCACACCACGTGGCGCCACACCCGCACTATCCCTTCACCTAGGTACAACCGAAAATGGGATTCATCTCACCACACAACGTGGCGCCACACCCGCACTATCCCTTCACCTAGGTACAACCGAAAATGGGATTCATCTCACCACACGACGTGGCGCCACACCCGCACTATCCCTTCACCTAGGTACAACCGAAAATGGGATTCATCTCACCACACAACGTGGCGCCACACCCGCACTATCCCTTCACCTAGGTACAACTGAAAATGGGATTCATCTCACCACACGACGTGGCTCCACACTCTCTGCAGAGATCCAGTTTTGATGTTCCCGGTAACAGGCACGAGGCGCTCTGGATGGGTGCAGACTCGACTGTCGATTGTATACCCGCGGTACACTGTTGATGCAATTGCCATCGGGAACTCTATGGTTCTTACCATTTGGGAGATGCAATAGCTCATCTGCGTTGGGCCGACAATGCGTCCTCGATCAATGCCCCTCAGGTCACCACGCTTGCAATTGCTCGTCGATTGAGACACACCTTTGGGAAGCCCTGCTCTCCGCCTATTTGTCGCTTGCGTTTGGTTTGGGTCCGTTCCACTCTGCTCATGTCAACTGCCCATCACCCCTGTCTCCAATGGTTTGCATACTAAGTGTATTTCAAGTTAAAATGTAGAAGGCTTTCGTGCTGATAGGAACTTCTTTAAAAAACAGCCGTTGTATCACGATCTTTAACATCAGGTCTCAAAACACATGATATTAAAACTTTATTGAGTTAAAAACACATATGAATTACAATGACACATGAGCGCTTTCGGGGTCGCCAGCGACACCCATCATCAGATGTGTGAATACTGAAGCAATTTGACATGTACTTATAATTCCTGGGATGAAACGAATCATTAGGTATAATACATAAAGAGCTGGTTGTTTCATCCTAGGAATTATAAGTTGTCGGCATTACAATTTATGATTTGCAGAGCTATTTCACATTGTTCAACCCTTGAATTACGAAGTAATGAAATTGTTAATATTAAGAACATAGCAGCACAGTATGGTTATCCGGCATACATAGTAAATTCAGAGCTTAAAAAATTACTTAGAAGATCCTCTACAGTCCTCATATCTTATCCATCAGAACTTAAGTATGTATATTGGATCCATGGATTATATACCTAGTCTTACTCCATTATTGCGCAACGTTTGCCATAAATACAAATTAAACTTTGGAGTAAAACTTGCAAACATCATGGCAATGCTTAAAAACGATAAAGACCCAGTGGATATTGCAAACAAAAGTGGTATATACTGATCCCCACAGATGAATATGGTGAAATACGCACTTATATTGGATCCACAGTGCGCAACTTGTCAACACGCTTAAAGGAACACAAATACAACATAAAAATGGGTACTCAAAATACCTCATTAGCCATGTTAGGCCATACAGGAAACTTTCACCCAGACTGGGATAGTGTCACAATCCTTGCATCACCTCTTAATAAGTTTCTGACTTTAATATAGTATAATTCATCATAAAAAGTCTGCATGCAGCGATGATATTCCATACAATATCCCTCACCCCTGGAGACTTCTAATAGAAAACAAACCTAATATATAGTTATTGTTGAATCTATTAAGCTTATTGTATTGTGTCGATTGTATTTCGCAGACTTTGCGCTTGCGCTATAACTCTAACTCCTACATCACTGAACGTTGTAAATATATACTTCAGTACATGTCAAATTGCTTCAGTATTCACACATATGATGATGGGTGTCGCTGGCGACGCCGAAAGCGCTCATGTGTCATTGTAATTCATATGTGTTTTTAACTCAATAAAGTTTTAATATCATGTGTTTTGAGACCTGATGTTAAAGATCGTGCGACGACGGCTGTTTTTTAAAGAAGTATTTCCAGTTACTAAAGAATAGGTTCAAAATCGGTATGCTTAAATTGAAATCACTTTTGCTTCAAGCAAATTGGCCTGAGGACAAATTGAAAAAAAAAAAATATTTTTGCGCATTTAAGAACCCCCACGTAAAACGATGGACGGTGTGACCTGAATTTAGGTTTACTGCTCTCTGTGATAGGTGGAAATCAGAACCGAAAAACACAATTCATCTCTCCCACCACATGCTCAAAAGCGCCTTCAGACCTCACATTCATGCATCCCGTGTCCATCGAAACAATGGTATATTTTTTTGCGACGTCTCCCGGAATATATATTTTTATATATATTCTGGGAGACGCGGATTCGCTTCCCGCTCTATAGGATGGCGAAATTTTAAAGTTTTCGTATATTACCTGACTTGCCATCCTTGTCATATTTACACCAAAACACGGATTGTCATCTTCAAACTTTGTATCGTATGGTGTAATCCCTTATTCCATTCATGATTTGTATGCTCTTCCGGGAAATTACGGGATAAGATTCTTAACCACCAGATTAGCTAAACATGAATGCCGGTTGCTTCGACTAGCGAATCCTGTGATGGTTATATTAAAATTAATTGGAAACTTGAGACTTGGTCGTTCTGGGTTTTGTAGTGGTTAGTATACCCGGGCGCTATCTGGGAGATGCGGTTTCGATTCCCGCTCAAGGACGACGAATTTTTCAAGTTTTCGATATTATCTGACTTACCATCCTTGTAATATTCACACCAAAAAACGGATTGTCACCATCGGAATTTGTAATAGTATATATATTTCATTTACCCTTTATATAAAAAATAATAAATAAACAAAATAAAATCAAAGTATGAGACATGCATGGATGAAATGCAGAGGTTAAACAGAATAATGTGAACACTTGGGAAAAGAAGGTTTTATGTACTGTGACGTATATTCTAAATTAACTTTCCTTTTTAGTTTCTTTCCCTAGGTAAATCTTGAGTTTATTCTCAGTTATTCTTCACTCTTAGCGTGAGATCTTTTCTCTCAAACGAATACGTTTGGCAACACAATTGAGGTTGAATGCACGTGACGTATGCCTGCGTTTGATATGAACAACAGATAAAAACGACGACTGATCTATTGAAGAGAGAGCGTTGTGTTGTAAACTGATTATTGATAGGAGTGTGGTGATAATGTGTGGTGTGTGCAGCGTTCACTACAATATGCTATGTTACGATGTGTGTGCTACATCCTGAATAAAGCATCTTTTCCCGTAAGTTGACTTCTGTTTTTACATGTTTCGTCTGGCCGTTAAGGTTTCTTTCATTTAGGAACTATTTCTTAGTATGTTGATGTGTTAAAACAGCGTAGAAGTAAGGCAAGACTTTTACGCTATAGTACCTAATAGGGTGTGTGACCACCTTTGGCATATAAAACCGCTTGAATCCTCCTTGGAATGGACGCATACAAACCCTAGATCGTGGTTAGGGGAACGTTACACCATTCTTCACGCAGAAACTGCTCCTGGTCTTTGAGACATGAAGGAGTATAACGGGATCTTACTCTGTTTTCCAACACATACCACTGTCTGGTGATTGGAGAAGCCAAGGAAGGTGTAAAAGTTCGTCCTTATGTTCCTCAAACCATGATTGGACATTCCAAGCTCTGTGAATTGGGGCGTTATCATATTGATAGATGGCATCCCCTTCAGGATGGACTTCGTCGACAAAATGGTTTAACACGCCCTACCAGTCATCCGCCTTTTCAAGGTGATCAGGGGACGTACTGAAAACCCATGATATGACCGCCCAGAGCATGATACAACGACCACCATACGGCATTGTTGGGAGAGTCTAAGTTGTACGCTTATGATGATGTTTTCCACACGTAAGCTCGTCTTGCGGTGAGGATAAATGTGAATGTGAATTCACTCGACCACATTAAACGCTTTAATGCATCGGAAGTACACGCTGTATGCTCGTGGCACCTGTTCTGTAGCCGTTGTGCATTCACCCTGGTCACCAGAAGTCTTGCAATAACAGCACCGCCATGAATATCTAGTTCAAGCAGTTCCCTGCGCACTGCTATTATTGATACTGAGAGTGTGGAGATGCAATTGAGCTCCCCACTGATTTTCGTCGCCGTGGTCTTCTTACAATGTGTAACAAACATCTTTAATGCTCTTCTGTCTCTACCAGTCAGGGTCGTCTTCCAGCCGCTCTTGTGTTTCGCAGACATGGTTTTGCCACGAACACGGTATGCTGTCATGACGTTAGACACACACAATAGCTCTCGATAGTCACACTACCCTACGTTTGGATTAGCTGTGGGCTGATCCAATAACAAATCAGAGACACTTGGTGGCACATGTGGGATGTAGGTGCCAAGGAGATGGAAATATTTCTCAATCGCTTCGAATTGAATACTAGCGGTATTTTCTTCAGCCTTTCGGTATAGATTTCTGTAATACTTATTAGCTTCTTTTTATTCTTCCAGGTAAACGAAATATTATACAGTGGATGTTCACACATTTTTAGAACTTTTTGAAAAGAAATTACGAAGACGTTCAATGAGTTAAAACTGGCAACAGCGTATTAGATGAACACGAAAAAAATATCCGCTGCCGGGAGGCCGCAGGGGGCCGAGTGGGAAACGTTCGTGACTGGCACGGTAAGGGCCTCAGGTTCGATCCCATGCAGGTACGAACGCTCGATCCACAAAATACCCGCCGTGCGTCGGATGGGCACGTTAAGCCGTCGGACCCCGGGTACTAGCCCCCCGGTAATAAATAAGAGCGTCTTCCTCCCCCTTCCTAATTCGCTTCCGTGTCACTTTCCTATCGGGCGCTCTAGCCCAAACCTCATAGTTTCCTAGTTCTAAGGGTTGTTTAAGACCTGGGGTCAGACACTCCCTTCCCAAAATCCTCTACTTATGATCATGTATCCGCTGCCGTCAAATATCATCTGTTCGTAAAACGGCGCACATAAACAAGCTGTGGATAGAAGGTTACGTTTTTGCTCCATACATACAAATCATTAATCTGTTCTCTGAGATTCAGAGGGTAGCTCCTCAAAGAAAGATCATGTGCCAAGTACACATCTAACTGCTAGAACTAGAATTTACTTACTTTTGGTGTATCAACCATTTACAACAACCTCGACACACCGCTCGAGCTTCATTAGCATCCATCACACGCCGCACACAAGGCCTTTTGTACTTCCTACTTTAAAATCCTTTTATCATGCAGACATTTCTGAATCTGGTCCTCCCATGATTTCCTTGTCCTTCCTCTACCTTTCTTTCCTACCACTTGGGCTGAAAAAATTCTCTTAGTCAGCACGCATCACTCATTCTTTGAACATGGCCAAACCACCTAAGAATATTAGTCTCCACCTTACTGAGAACATTTTGCCTCACATTACACATCTGCAACACATCTTAATTCCTCAGATGGTCAAAGCGTGTCTTACAAACATCTCTCCAAGACACAAACGACTCCTATGTCTTTTCTGCAGTACCAAGGTTTCATTGCCATACACAAATCCCCCGTAAGTAACGCATCTCTCCAAGACACAAACGACTCATGTGTCTTTTCTGCAGTACTCAGGTTTCACTGCCATACACAAATCCCCTGTAAGTAACGCATCTCTCCAAGACACAAACGACTCCTGTGTCTTTTCTGCAGTACCCAGGTTTCACTGCCATACACAAATCCCCCCGTAAGTAACGCATCTCTCCAAGACGCAAACGACTCCTATGTCTTTTCTGCAGTACCCAGGTTTCACTGCCATACACAAATCCCCCGTAAGTAACGCATCTCTCCAAGACACAAACGACTCCTATGTCTTTTCTGCAGTACCCATGTTTCACTGCCATACACAAATCCCCCGTACGTAACGCATCTCTCCAAGACACAAACGACTCCTATGTCTTTTCTGCAGTACCCAGGTTTCACTGCCATACACCAGAGTAGGAACAATTGCACTTTTATACACAGCCATTCGGGACATACTTGAGAACCCATCATTACTGTGAAATCCTCCTAAGGCAGCTATGACTTTCAATGAAGAATTAGCTTGCCTACTAAATTCGCCATGTAATTTCTTCTCTTTCTAAAATATACTTCTTAAATATACAAATTCATTCACGTGGCTAATCTCTGTGCCATTAAGAGTTATCTTACATTCAGTACGAACCGTTCCTCGTTCAAAAACCATAACTTTGGGTTTTCCCTTATGTACACTTAATTTTTAGTGACAGATGTCTTTGCCTTCTCATGGAGCTCTACGGGCAACAATGGCACACAGAACAGCAGGAAAGGCTTCTTTGAATCTTGGAGAGATACCAACTAGTTCTGTGTGACATTCGCGAAAAGACCCCAACTCACTGGGTTATGTTCCAGAATCCTGGAATGATCAACTGGAACCGTCAGCAGTGGGCTAATTCCCGCACTGGTGTACTTCCCTGATTACGAAGACTGAAAAAAAAAGTTAAAAAAGGACTCATGTCGTGGACCTACCACACGTGAGAAGGATGGTCAACCACAGAATCGATCTGAACTTTCTAAACGGCATATGAGAAAGAGATCTCGGCTGAGTGAGTGTAAGATTGATGTATGCATTTGCTCTTTACGAACAGAAATATTTTTATTCTGTAATTTAAAAATGCTGCGAAAATCATAGATAAGCTTTTCTAAACGTAAAATAGGAATATTATTGATAATTCAAGGAAAAGCCGTCAAACATTCTTTTTAACAGGAAAAAGAACACCAAACGAATATCTCAAGCATGTACGGACTTTTACGACTGTCTCAAAAGTAAAATCTCTGGCATTAAAGAGATCCACCGAACCACAAAGGTGTCGCTGAATCGATAAATATCTCTGCATCAACTGTAAACAAGGTGGTAAATAAAGATTTGTATCTATAAAACCCAAAAGATGTAATGTTCACAACCTTTTGCCTAGGAACGTGGCTGAGCGCAGAACATGGTGTAGGCTTCTTTACGAGAATCATTTAACAGGAAACATGTGGAAATTTATTGTGACTATGATGAAGCATGGATCTACCTAAACGACGGTAATAAAAGAAAAGATCGATTTACTATCTCAAAAAAGCCGATTTACATCGCGATTTTAAGTCGATTTACTATCGCGTCGAAGCTGCCGATAATATCGTCTTGTTATCAAAGAAACAGGTATTAAGCCTATAGCTTTTGCTCATATTCCTTCGAAGTTCCCTGATGAGTTACCAACGAAGTATATTGCTTTTTTCGGACTGCTAAAAAGAGCGCTTTCTAAAAGCAGACCTAAACAAGCGATTGGACTATGGAAAGCAATGGAAAAGGAGTGAAATAAAATACCTTCGTTTTTAAGAAATGCTCTGTTATCTTGGAAATCTAGATGCAGGGCCGTAGTCTAGAAAAAGTGCAATCAGATAGAACATATAAAGAAGAAACAGTTTTATTTTTAAACATTAATTCTATTGCTGGAAAATCGTTCTAAAAATGGGTGTGAACATCTGCTGTAGTATGGAGTGATTGGATTCAGAAGTATCTGATTGTGACATTTCGTCTAAGACGTACTAATGATGCTATGCTGCTTAACTTATGAAAAGAACTGCAATTCCAACTTTGAAACTTAGGAAGGCTGATATCGGTTCACAAATGTGATTCTTATACACATTTGTGCACAACATACACTGAAATAGGAGTACGTATCCAATGCCTTTGTTACGATCTATCCCCTATTAATTCTAGAACTAATAGGCGTGGCAGAAGTATTGGATTAATTAAGAATTAGGCAATTTATATGTTTTGTCGGGGTCGTAAAGGAAAAGAGTGGATGCAGTTTTATTCGGGGTTAAGAGGAAGCAAAGTGAAGAATCTCGCACGATTCGTGTGGTCCGGACCATCGATGCCGATATGTCGTAAACAGCGGTAAAGCAGGTCACGGGCGACGTACAGCCTGTACATCTTCGATCGTCAAAACCAGGCATTGCAAGCCACTTACAGGGGCTTAATGGAACAGGTTCGTAAAATCGTGCAATGCATTGATTTTGATACGCTTTCCAACATACCAGAAATCATTACTCAAGTTATGAGGATAATGGCTGTGGAATAAATCTCGCTCCTGTGCCCTGACCTTCGACCCAATTTCGATGATATTCAACAGAACCGGTTGAGTTTACCTCCGGAACAACATACTAAAGTTTCTTCGCAATAGAAGCACTTTTAGTGAAGTTATGAGGATAATGTTTGTGGAATAAATGTCGCTTCTGTGCCCTGACCTGTGAGTACATTTCGACGATATTCAACACACCTGGTTCAGTATCTTTCCAGAACAACATGATAAAGTTCTGTCGCTATCGAAGCAATCTTTACGTTAGTTATGACGCATAAGTGTGATGGAATGGATCCCGCTTCTATGGCTGACCTTTGACCCCATTTCACCCATTTTCAATAGGGTTTGTCTCCAGGCTGTCCACATACACTATCTACCAACAAGTCATTGGACGATATCTGCGGTCCTGATACACGTCACGGCCGTCGCCGTTAAATATCGTGTGGGAAACAACAACGCAACCAGTCGCATGCAAGATGAGTTCGGAGCTCTCTGATTTCGAGAAAGGTGTAATCGTCGGGTATCACTGAAATGGCCGATTCATACGTGACATATCCAGCGAGTTGAAGTACCCAAAATCGACAGTGGCCTACATGATTGGCAAGCGGAAGATGAGAGGTGACCGTCGGAATGTGCCCCGACCTATCAGACCCACAAAACTGGGAGAGTGCCACCCCGGTGGCGCAGTGGTCTAAGCGATGGCCTCTGATCATTCGTCCGAACGGGGTCCGGGTTCGAATCCCGGTGAGGCATGGATGTTGTGTTTGTCTTACGGCACTGGCTCTCTCCCTTCCCTGGAACCAGTGACCCTAAATTAGGGACGGGCGACTGCTTATAGCCCATTGAGTTGCTCACGGTGGTCGTTAAACCTCCAATCAAAAAAAAAAAAAACTGGGACTTATAGATCGACGAGTGCTGGCCAGAGAAATGCGGAAGAACCGCACCAAATCGATGGGCCACATCCGCGAGGAGTTTCAACAAGCATCCGGTAGTTTTCTTTCGATGAATGCCATCCGTAAGGAAGCCTGTGAAGTTCGGCGGTGGTGGAATTATGCTATGGGGGTGTTTCTTCTGGTATGGAAGGGTATCCTTGTTCGCAATTCCTGGTAGACTGAACGCCGAGGTCTACTGCACCATTTTTGATGACCATGCGCTTCCTACGTTGTGGCAGTTTTACGGGGTGGACCCATGTTACTTTCAGGATGAAAATACCACCTGTCATGTTGCGAGGTCCACCATGGCTTGGTATGGTGACATTGGGGTTAATCGAATGGACTGGCCTGCGCAGAGCCCGGACCTTAACACTATCAAGCACATCTGGGACGAGTTGGAGCGTAGACTTAAGGGGTGCCCCCATTGTTCAAAATCGGTGAAGGAACTGACCTGTCTTTTCCAAGCCGAGTGGAAGAAAATACCGCTAGCCGTCGTACAACGCCTGGTTGAGAGTATGCCGCGGAGGGTCGGAGCTGTTTTTGTGTGGTTCATCAATTCATGTGATCTCGGCACTCAAAGCTGACGAGAAAAAAGAAAGGCTGTTGCGTTTGAGATCTGCTGTAAGGAAGAGGTAGGGAGCTCCCTGTGAAGAACTGCGATTTTCTGCATGCGGGTAGCGCACAAGGCAACTGAGAAGCAAACGGAAAAGGCGTATGTGATGAGAAATACTGTCCCCAAAACTGCAAACGATGGCAAGAAGTTGCGCTACGTCTTAATCTTCAGTAAGGAAGGAAAGGTGCGTGGAATGCCTGCCAAACGCAAGGTGAATCCCACGGAAGAAGACCGAAAGTGTATGTCCGAGCCAAAGATCAGTGAAAGGTGTCGAGCGGCAGACATTCACTCCGACGCAAGGCAGACAGAGCAAGATAAAGTTGAGCTATCAACTCCCCCCCTTACAGGGAAGCTCTTCTGTGTGTTATTGAGGAAGTGGTCGCTTTTGCGGCCGTTCATACTTTCACTCCATCATTTTGAGATAGACCAAGGCTGCCTGCCCCTTTGTGACTTTCAGAATGCCTAGGAGTGCCCGCGTTCTCTTTGTAATGTTTGTTCCCCCACCACTGATTACCCGCCATTCATTGCAATTTCTTTTAGAGGCGACTTTAAATTTTTGGGGCCCTAGGCGATAAACAATTCTGGGGCCCCTCCTTCCCCTTCTTATCGCCTCAGAAATGTTCATTCGTCAGATTAACAAAGAAAAAGTAAAGTCAAGAAAAATGTTTTTGCGCTTTTTGAAAATGCGATTATATCATAAATTATTAGGACGTTTTGTCAGAAACAGTGCTAATGTAATCAGTTTGACTGTTCGCTCACATCGAACTTTTTGTTTTTACAGATATTTCAAAAATTATTTTCGCGGCTAATAGGAAATCAAAGGGCACTAAATTTGGCATTTTAAATATCCCATATTCTTTATGAGTTTATTTATTTATTTTTTTTTTTGATTGGAGGTTTAACGACCACCGTGAGCAACTCAATGGGCTATAAGCAGTCGCCCGTCCCTAATTTAGGGTTACTGGTTCCAGAGAAGGGAGAGAGCCAATGCCGTAAGACAAACACAACATCCATGCCTCACCGGGATTCGAACTCGGACCCCTTACGGACGAATGATCAGAGGCCAACGCCTTAGACCACTGCGCCACCGTTTATGAGTTTACGACTAAGGGCTGTAAAAGTCGAACATTCAAGAAATTAAAGTTCTCTTGTGAAGAAATATTTTTGTAACTCTCAGATTAGGCTTAACAGTTCTTTCTCAAATACTTAAATTTTCGAATCAGTTCATTAATTCCCTGCTAGAGGTACTGATGGACAATAAATGTGGTTTTCACAGATTCCCCAAAAATTATTTTTGTGAATGATAGGACATAATATTTCATTAAATTTTGGCCATTTGAAATTTCACTACCAGTTCATAAATTTCCCTCTAGTTCTGGAATTGGAAATTTAACAAATTTCAGCTTTACGCTACGAGAGACCATTTCGGTTACGGCAAAAGTTCTTTTTGAGTTTGATACACACGAATCCTTCCATCTGTCCTATACACTTGAAAACGCAACTCGTCAGACCAAGCTATTTGTTTCCAGTCATCAAGTGTCCAGCATCGGTGTTGCCGTGCCCAAGCGAGGCGCATAGCTCTGTGTCGTGCACCCATCAAGAGGACTCGAGTTGGGCGTCGGCTCCGAAAGCCCATATCGTGCAGGGTACGTTGCACAGTCCGGACGCTGATGCTTGTTGAGGCTCCAGAATTGAATTGCGATGATACTTGCGAGAGTGTTGCACGCCTATCGCGTGAAACGATACTTGACAGCCGACGATGGTCCCGTTCACCCAATGTCTGTTTACGGCCACACTGGTATCTCAGTTTAAAGGTTTTGCCGGTTTAAAGGTTTAATCCTTATAATCACGGTGCACCCTTGCATTGGTCGTCCGTGAAAATCCGAACTTCGTTTCTACGTCCGAAACACTATAGCTCATCTCACGAGCGTCAACTATGACACCGCGTTTAAAATCTCTTAAATCGTGATTACTTGTCATTCTCATACCGAAAACAGCTCTGGCAGCTGGCAAGGATGTCTACCGCTTTATATACACACTGGCGGACGCAAACTAGTACGCGCATAGGTGACATTGTTATGTGTTTTGCATAAGCTCGTCTGTACCAGGTTTTCTGGTACTTCAGTGTATATATATATACAGTATTTGTGTGTGTGTGTGTGTGTGTGTGTGTGTTACGGGGATGACTTCGCGAAATGACTGGCCACTTCTAGCAGCTCATGTGGCCAAAACCATAAATATAAACTAATTTACCAGTACTTCGAGCTTTGGCCGGCCAGTTCTAGATTTGGTCGTGAGAGCCAGGCAAAAGTGCGAGAACTTTTGCGGAGCTGTTTAGCGATGTGATCACCCACCGAGGTGATTGAATTGTCTGAGATCACGTGCCGTGATTGGTTGCAGAACGTTGTTGCCTTCTTTTGCTCAGTGTAATCCGAGTTCTTGCTTCGACGCAATTCATAAAGGGTGTCCGTGATCCAGCGGGCGGTGTGTCACTTTTTTAACAGTTTCGTTACTGTTTTTACCGTACTAATTATGTAAGTCACTGCTCGAAATGGAGAGGGCGAAAAGGATAAAGCTCAAGTTGACTCTGTTGTTACATTGTGGGAGAAGTTCTATGCTCGTTTGATGGAACTTGTAAAGAAAAGCGGTAACAGTGATCTGTTTTCAAAAGAAAAATATGCTCAATTGATTAAAGAAGTGAAGGAAGCAAAGGTGAAAAAACGAAAAGACGGTGTTGATTACCAAATTCTTAAGATATCTTATGTTTATAATTACATGTTTTATGTATTTTTGTTTTTTTCGCGGCAGGGAAATCTTAGAGATCACCTTGGACTTGAATCCCTACCGGCGATGCTGCGGGATTTTTACTCATGAAACCCTAACCTTCGGTCCTCATAGGACCACCGAAGTGAAGATAATTACTAACTTTGGCCAGTTTCTCACGGCCAAATCTAGAACTGTCCGGCCAAATCCCGAAGTACTGGTAAATTATTGTATATTTTGTTCATTGGCCACATGAGCGTACCAAACCCAGAAGTGGCCGGACTCTTCGCGAAGTGACTACACTTCGGGCTTTGGCCGTAACACACACACACACACACACACACAGTGCCAAAACTCATGAAATACGTACCTTGTATTGTATAGGACCTCCTCTACCTCTGCGAAGTGCAGCAACTTGACGTGTCATCGATTCCACAAATGGTCGAAAGACTTCCGGAGAGATGTTGCGCCATGCCGTTCGAACAGCCGCTCACAGTTCTCTGGTATTTGTAGGTACATGATCTTTGGTGCTAATGGGCTTCCTAACGTCTCATAATTGCTCTGTTGGATTTATGTCGGGCGAATGTGGTGGTCACACCATCCGTTGGAGCCGTTCAAAATGCTCCTCGAACCAGTTTTAGACAACTTGGTCCCGATGTCATGATGTATTGTCCGCCTGGAAAATCCCATCGTTGTTGGGGTACATAAAGACCATGGAGGGCTACAAATGGTCCCTCAGCAGAGCAGCAAAGCGACTACTGGTTAATGATGTGCTTACGAGGACCCAAACTGTGTCACGTAAAGACAACCCACACATGTGTGAAACCACCACCAGCTTGCACAGTGCCTTGTTGACAGCTTTGGTCCATGGCCTCGTGGGATCTGCGCCAAACCCGAATCCTACCATTAGCTCGTAACAACTGGAAGCGTGACTCATCGGTCCACGCCACTTTTTGCCAGTCTTCAAGGGTCCAATTACTCTGTTCACGACCCCAGGTGAGGCGGTGGTGTTAACAAAGGCACTCTGGTGGGTCTTTTGCTTTTATGCCCCATGGACGCTAAATGACGCTGCACTGACCTGATGGATATGTCTCTGGTACCTCCTGCATTGAATGTGAGTGTTATTTGAGCCAGAGTCGCTTGTCTGTAGCAGGGACATTCCTGTTCAGACGCCGCTGGTCACGATCATTCAGCACCCGTGGTCGGCCACTGCGCTGTCCACGGAGGGTGGTAATACCTTCCACGATATATTCTCGATACACACGTGACACCGTGCATCGAGAAATGTTGAATGTCCCATTCGTCTGGCTCCCACTACCATAACTCGTTCATACTCCGATATTTCACGTCGGCTTTCATAATACTACTGGCGATTGTTTAACCTGACTTACAAAGTTACAACTCGCAACCGATAAAAAAACGTGATGTGCGTCGTAGCCTTTATACGACGGCAGCGACAGTTAAATATTTGCATATGCTATCCCATGACTTGTGGTACTTTACTGTGTGTGTACATATATATATATATATATATTGTAACTCCGTATATTACAACATTGAGAACTGCGGCAGAGTTTTGTTTTCTTTACGGCCGTGAAATAAAATAAATGACACAACTTCTCGGTTCTCTTTTTCCTTTGAATTCTGGAAATTTCAAACAAAGCTAAGATTAGTGAATATTTTATTCAACACTAATGCTAAATCCACTGTTGAACAAGCAACTTTGAAAATGCTCACAAGCAAAGAATGCATAATAGAGGATTAAACGTAAAACAATTCGTATTTTCTTCCTAGTATTTCAAAAGGTAATTTATTTTTTGCATACATTGAAAGTGTGAAATCCTACAGAATAGTTTAACCTAGTTTTCAAAGTGAAATTAGAATAAAAAAATAATACAAAATCCAAAATAGGCTTAAGGTAGCAAACAAAGTATTCATGTATGCAATATAGATGCATAGCAAATTAGCGTAATTTAAAACTTCGCGCTTCTACATCATATTTTTTTCTTTTTGGAGACATTCAAAGTTTGCAATAATATTTAATATTTTGAAATTTGTTTTGTACGTTTCTTAGGTTTACGCCTTTTTTAAGGCCATCCCCCAGGAAAACGTATAATTGAAGTCCCACTGTAGGAGAACCGTACTTCTTTCTATCAAACAAGAACAACAACAAAAAAGTATGGCACGCATTGAATCTTTAGTTTCAATTATGTACAAAGGGCAATGCAAAGTTTAACTTGTGTAGGGTGTGTGCTTAAACAGGGCTATTTTTCAGAACTTGGTTATGTAACTAATGAGAACACTCAGTAATTTCGTTTGGTAGTGAGAAAAGAAGCTGATACTTACGGAGTATAAACGTTACCGTTGTACATGTACTTATTCCTAGAGCTGCCAGGAACCTTAGCGCAGTCAGCATCACAACTGATGTGGAGAAAGCACTCAATGTACCAGTCACCAAAAATAGACTCAAAGAAGTCAGGATTACAGGTCGCCTGCCGAGCCTGAAATGATAGCATCTTACATTTTTCTAGCTGAGATACATTGCTTCTATGCGAAGTAAAAATTCTTAAGATTTGCTATGGAAGTAGTTTCATTTGAAACAGTGGAACACATTGCAGCACAAGAAAGGAAAACAAGAACTGAAAGAAATATCAAATAGTAAACGGATCCTCTCTCTTTTGTGACTATCTCTAGCAAAGTATTTTGACGTACATTCAAGAGATTAATATTTAATCACATTTATGGAAAAACGGTGATTTATTCTTAAAAAAACCGGTGCGTGTTATCTCTGTGTCCGTCAGCTTGTGGAGACGACATCTCTGCATCTGTAAGTCTGATACAAAGAATTCCATTTTTGTCGGAGAGCGCTATCATGCGGAATACGATTTTGAATGCAGGCAATCATCGACCTTCGAACACGTCTTGCACCGCTAGGACCCTTTGCACAATGAATAGGGACTCTTGCATTAGCTCACGAAAATTGTATGATAAGGAAAGTGAAAACGAATGCAACAAATCTCTGAAAGGTATGGACTTAATTAAAAGAAACTCCATTATATACTCACACACAATTTTCCTAAAGGTTTACACAAAATACTACAACAGCAGTGGTAGTATTTTGCGGAAGCCTTTAGATAACCTTTTGCTAAAGAGTGGTAGTATTTGTGGAAACCTTTAGGGATATTGTAATACTAGCCTGGATAGCTGCAAGAGCTGCTAAAACAGTGGTGGTATTTTGTGGAAACCTTTTGAACAACAGCAGTGGTACTATGTTTGGAAACCTTCCGTATTTCGTGGACACCTTTAGGAAACGTTTTGATAAACAGTGCTAGTATTTGTGGAAATCTTTAGGAAAATTGTGGAAGCCTTTAGGAAACCTTTTGAACAACAGCAGTGGTACTATTTTGTGCAAACCTTTAGTATTTTGTGGAAACCTTTAGGAAACCGTTTGATAAACAGTGGTAGTATTTGTGGAAAACTTTAGAAAAATTATGGAAGCCTTTAGGAAACCTTTTGGACAACAACAATGGTAGTATTTTGTGGAAACCTTTAGGAAACCTTTTGAACAACAACAGTGGTAGTATTTTGTGGAAACCCTTAGGAAAATTATTTGTATTTCTAAGGTTTGATGGTTCACCGCATTAGTCCTTTTCAGAATAATACCATAAAATTAAACATCATCAAAAACATACGTAATTTAGTGCGGAATGTAACGTAAAGAACTGCGTTGAATTATCTTATTCTGTCAAAAGTTACTCCCAAATAACAAGACAGAAAACACAATTGCCTTATGTAACAAGAAGTGGATTTCCTTAACTCAAAACTGACCAATGGTACTGAGTATTCTGAGAGCAAATCAGGTGTTATTGTGACACAGCATGGAACCAATAAGGTGTTAGTATGAATTAGCTCTCATTTCCAGATATCAGAGCCAATAACAGAACTCTTATTGAGTTGTATGAGTGTCATCAAATTGGCAACTAGTTTTTTCACGGATTTTTCTATTCCCTGATAACTTAGTAAGCTGTGTAACTTAGTAAGATGACAAACATAGTGACAGTAGTAGACTGGTCACGTAGAAAGCGATGTAAAGTACTAACTTTGAGTGAAGTAGGCTACACTTACGAGAAAATCATAAGAAAAGTAGGTGAAAAGCTTACCAAAGGAAGTATTTCTAAACTGCGCAAGAGCTATCAGCCGATTCAGTCAATTTCTTAACTCAAAGGCTGACCAAACTGGTGAAAGCAGGAAAAGGAGCACAACAGCATGTGGTGATACAAGAATTAAAAGACTGCGTTTAAGTGACAGAAGAAAATCATCTGAGTTAGTTAAAAATGAATGGCTTCAGTGCGGTTTGAAGACGAGTGCTAAGACTGTTAGAGGCAGGTTGAAAGACTTTTGTTTAAATTCTAGAGTTCTAAGAAAAAAAAGCCATTTCTATCTCCCAAACAAGACCAGAAGAGACCAGAATAGGCTAAAAATCATATTAATTGGTTTGAACAACAATGGGACAGAGTCATTTGGAGTGATGAGACCAGAATACCCATATTTGGTAGTGACGGAATGAAGTATGTAAGAAGAAATGGAGAAAAGTTGCTGCCTGAATGCATTACAGTTACCATGAAGCATCCAGTTAGTGTTATGGTTTAGAGTTGCATGATATCCAAAGGTGTAGGCAGAAATTTTGTGATTAATGGCACTGTAAATGGCAAAAAATACATAATTAATATGCTTCAGCCTAAACTGAAGCCTTCGGCACGTGATCTTTTCCAGGACAATGAAACCTATATACACTATATTGACAAAAGTCATCGGACACCTAGAAGAGAAACACAACATAGCATTCATTGACATACATTAGTACGGTGTCGGCCTTACGTAGTACGCTGTCGGCCTTAATTAGTACGGTGTCGGCCTGTCTGCCTTTTGGCCTTAATGCATGAACTGACCCTTCGAGACATGCTTTCGACAAGGTTTTGAAACACCGCGATAGGTATGCGCTTCCATTCAGTACATAATGCTGACTCTAACTGTTGCTTAGTAGTACGCCTTGGTTCCAAACTTCTTATGCGGCGCTCTAATTCATCCCATAGGTATTCTATGGAAATAAGATCACGGCTCTGTGCTGGCCAGTCCACACACGATACGGAATTATCGTCAACCCACACCGTAACAGTCCTTGCTTTATGGCTCGGTGCATTACCCTGCTGGTAGCAACAAGGCTCGTCTCCATAGTATTGCCACAGAGTTAGTAGGGCATAATTGTCCAGAATATCGAGGAAGACGTGCTGGTTAACAGGTTTGTCCACAATAATAAATGGACCGGGATCATATCACGAAAAACACCCCTACATGAATACACTGCCACTCCAAACTTGACCGTAGGAACAGTACACTGTGGGAAATAGAGTTCCTCCGGCTGCCTCCATACCCACACACGGCCATCAGACTGAAGGATAGTGTATCTGGATTCATCAGTCCATAGGACCTGTTTCCATTGATCTAAGGTCCACGATAGATGTACGTTACACCATGCTAAAAAGTGGCATTCCGAGGGGAGATGAAAGGCTTACGAGCAGCCGTACGACCACGGTAACCCATGGAATGAAGTTCTCTGGAAATGGTACGTGTACGTACCGAGATTCCAGCATTTTTACCCACCTGTACACTGAGGTCTTGTACAGTACTCCGTCGATTAGCTGTCACGACTCTCCTGAGGCTTCGACGTCTGATTTTCTTTAGTCTGACGGTACGTTTTGCTGCTTCAGGCATGCCATGTGTCTTCCAGTTATTCAGTACATCCAAAACAGTTGACTTGGGTATATTTAAACGCCTCTCGGTTTCTCGTATGGACAGCCCACTAATACACTGCTGGACAATTGCTAAGGAAGTAAGTGTGGTTGGATGCCAAGTGAAATAAAATAAAGTCAGAATGCCAGGACATTACAAGAAAGACAATTTATTGTGCTTTGAAATCTAGAAGGCTTTGGAACGTGTTCAAGAGACAAACAGGCCATTTTGTGCAGAATACGTAAACGTGAAAAAAATGCAATTACCGTCCGCAGGCGTTCCGGCGTAAGATGTCAATACGGGATATGGCCACCATGGAGGGCGATGCAAGATTCCACACGTCGTGTCATGCTTTGCACAACATTATCAAGCAGCTGTTGGGGTAATTTATCCCATTCCTCTGTCAGTGCACGGATGAGGGTGTCCTTGTTTATTGGAGGGCATTGGCGACCAGCAAGACTCCTCCCCAAAGCATCCCACACATTTCCAATGGGATTCAGATCTGGAGAACGTGCTGGCCATACGAGGCGTTGAATATCCTCGGTCTCAAGACACTCCTGGACAGCGACTTTTCGATGACACGTTGCGTTGTCGTCCATGCAAATGAATCTATCACCGACAGCACCACGGAACATGCGAACATGAGGTAGCAGAACATCATTAATGTATCGTTGGCCAGTCATAGTCCCAGTTGGAAGCACATAGAGGGACGTACGGCCATTGATCATGATGCCAGCCCATACCATGACACTACATGTCGGATATCGGTCCCTTTCCTGTATGTTTGCTGGACAATATGCAGTACCACTATCACGCCGGATCAGTTGTCGTCGACAATCAGACGATAGACTGTATCTACTCTCATCTGAGAAGAGGACAGCAGACCAGTCGTTATCAATCCAATTGCGATGTTGATGGCACCATTTCAAACGGGCGGTACGGTGACGTCTTGACAATGGGATGCACACAACAGGACGGCGGGCGTATAGTCCTCCTTCATGCAAACGTCTGGCGACAGTATTCCGGGAGATCCGCTTGCCAGTAGCAGCCATAAACTGATTTGCTACCTCACTAGCTGTGCTGCGCCGGTGTCTTCTTGTTGATAGCACTATGTACCGATCTTCTGCAGGTGTTGTACTGCGAACACGACCTCCGCCGTGACGTTTGCTACACTCTTCATTTGTTTGAAATGATTTCCAAAGCCTTGTAACAACACTGTCGCTGACGTCGAACTCCCTGGCAACATCTGTTATTTTTCGCCCTTCTTCAATCTTGCCAATAATACGGCCACGCGTAAAATGATCTAGGTGATGTCGGGAAGACATACTGAAAATTGCAAGTTCGTCAATTGATTCTTTCCCTTTCAACCTTGCGTTTGAACAACAGCGGTCAATACGCGTCAAATCCTTTATATCTCTTATCAGCGCTATGACGTCACGAACAAGTTCGGCAATCCAAAATTTGCATATGCACAACACGTCTTATTGTATCCCGCACTTATGCTAATTTCCACATTTTCCTGCCTTCCATTTTATGGTTGCTATCGTTGCTATTGTGATTTGTCCTTAGCAATTGACCGGCAGTGTATTACATTGTTAGAATGGTCACGTAATTTTTGTTTTTAATTGGAGATTTAGCGGCCACCGTAAGCAACTCAATGGGCTATAAGAAGTTGCTCGTCCCTAATTTATGGCCACTGAATCCAGGGAAGGAAGAGAGTCAGTGCCGTAAGACAAACACAACATCCATGCCTCACTGGGATTCGAACCCGGACTCCTCTCGGACGAATAATCAGAAGCCATCGCTTAGACAACTACGCCACCGCGGCGGCGTCAGATAATTGCCCTGACCTGAATCCAACAGAAAATCTGTGGAGCCGATGAAAGAAACATGTTATAGTCAGAAGCAACCGAGGAATAAAGCACAACTGATAGAAGCAATCATAGAATCTTGGTTTCACGTTATAACACCTGAGGAGCTTAAACGCTTGGTTCACTCCATGGAATGCCGTTGTAAGGCTGTTATTGCGGCAAAAACAGGTTTCCCTTCTAAATTCTAACAGAAATGGTGAGAAGTTATGAAATACGCTTTATCATGGCTTTCTGTGTATAACTTCTTTTGAAATGATTTTAATAAAGCGTGCTGTATTACAATTTGCATTGAGTTATCTTTTTTAGTGATATATAATTTTACGGTATTATTCTAAAAAGGACTAATGTTATGAAATATCAAGTCACAGAAATACAAATTTTCCAAAAGGTTTGAACAATTTAGGCCAGTAGTGTAAGTGTAAGGATAATTTAAATGTTATTTTTTTTTTGCGGGCTGGAACGAATTGACTCGGGGCTAACAAAATAAGCTGAAATCAGTTCGAACGAACGTATTCGCTGTTTAAAGGAACTAGGGAGGTTTGAAATATCGAAAAAATCGATTTCGTTTTTTTTTACATATTTCGATAGTGCAATCCTTTACGAATATCCTTCCATTTGAATTTTGGGAAATTTCACAAAATTGTGGTCAGGGGATCATAAAATCTGATGTGTCGCTCCGCCGGCCGAACTACCTCCCTTACCCGAGTAGAATAGAACGATCCTGTAGGCTTTCAACCAAAATGCAGGAATTTTTTAACGCGTAAGTTCGACTGTACTAATATAAATATTGTACCGAATATTTGAACGCGATTTTCTCGAAACTACACTTTTTAGTGATTTTACCACGACATCTCGAAAACCGCTGGAGATATCAACTTGAAATTATTACCGGAGTTGTAAAACACGATGACGCATTCCTGATTGAAAAAAAAAATGTTTTCACCATTTTATAATAAAGCATAGCTCGCATTTTCCCACGTTTTTCGTTATCTGGACGCCATTTTGTTTTAATTTTCAATATTTCTGGTATAATCAATAGCGGGAAGCCTAAGAAGAAGAAATATCCCTGGGATTTCCCGAAATCTTCATCCATTCGAATGTAATCGAGGTAAAATCGGATTTTACAGAGCTTGCCTCATTACGTTGGACTGCCAATATTATTCACCTGGGAAGAAATATTGAGACATTTTCTTATTTTATCATTTTATAGTAAATATCCCTACACAGACAAAACGTTTTATATTTATTCGCGACCTTGTTATAAACAGTTAAACGTAAGCCCCTTTTTTAAATGTCAAACCTCCCTAGTCCTAGTCCCTTTAAGAAGTGGAAGTGGGTCGAAAGCAGCTGGAACGAGTGAATCTGCTCATCGAAAAGCCCTGTGCTTCCACTCAGCTTTGTTCTTCAAAGCGATCATTTAGCGGGGATGATTTATTTTTTTATTTATTTATTTGATTGGAGGTTTAACGACCACCGTGAGCAACTCAATGGGCTATTAGCAGTCGCTCGTCCCTAATTTAGGGTCACTGGTTCCAGAGAAGGAAGGGAGCCAGTGCCGTAAGACAAACACAACATCCATGCCTCACCGGAATTCGAACCCAGACCCGTTCGGACGAATAATCAGAGGCCATCGCTTAGACCACTGCGGGGGATGGTTTACTCTCACCATTACTGATTCTTACGTGTTATAAAAATGAGAAGGAATCTAAGATAGGGGGAGATGATGTTAAAGTTATTTGCCTCTACTCAGTGGCATGATGTCTATGTCAGGTAGACTAGCCCTTCACCATAATGCCTTGTGTCATGGCGCAGATAATAAAGAACTAGAAGGTAACACCTATCACTGGTGACAGGTGTATGGTCGGTGCTGCTGAGATGAGAAGGATGTTTGGTCGTTGCTTTCATAAAATTCCTCAGCAATGTGAGCGTTTCGTCTTAGGGAGTTAGGGAGCTCAGAAAAATTTGGGCACCATTTTGTGCAGGTACAAATGCCGCTTAAAGCGTTAACGACAGCCTGGAGCGTCAGCCTACTCCGTAAGGCCAATACACCACCTATGTCTCAATCAGGCTTCGAGCCCGGCCTAGGTCGCAAGAATATGTGTACATAGCTCCAAAGGAAGCTACTGAGTTTTTTACAAACTGGACTTGGATGTCAGCGTTGAAAATGTGGACGGACTGCTTATATTGTTGCCAAGTGGCAGTCTCATTGTTATTTTTTACGCGGTAATGTGTGAAATGATGTTCTTTCTACTCCGGCCAGAAAAGCAAAGAGGGAAATAACAAGTTAGTAAAATCATGCAGTGCATTGATTATGATACGCTTTCCAACATACCAGAAATCATTACGCATGTTATGAGGATAATGGTTGTAATATAAATCTCGCTCCTGTGTCCTGACCTTTGACTCCATTTCGATGATCTTAAACAGAATTGGTTTAGCATACCTTCGGAACAACATACCAAAGTTTTGTCGCAATAGATGCATTGTTAGTCAAGTTATGAGGATAATGACTGTGGAATAAATCTCGCTCCTGTGTCCTCACCTTTGACCCCATTTCGATGATGTTCAACAGAACCGGTTCAGTATACCTCCGGAACAACATTTCCTGACTGTTGCTGTTCATTATACTCGGGCCTCTTTTATATGGCACACCCTGTATTTAGTCATTAGTCGTTTTCTTTTAATCATTCACATACTCGGCCTTGAAGTACTTGCTTGAGGAGTTTTATCAGGATATACGACTTTCTGGGGGTGTTTCGTTAATTTTTTTATTCTTTTGCAGAGAGCGTAATTTAACACCAAATGAAACAGAATATGTGGCAAACAATGTCTGATTTTTGGAATACATTTTTGTTACCAAATGCAACTGTGCGATTGACTTATACATAAATTTCCAATTTTTTGGTGCTTTCTTGTGCCTAGGTGTAAAGCGAAATTTGATTGTTGCGGTGAAAAATTATATCATTGATCTACATGTTTATTCAAAGTCAGATTTCAGCAAAAGCCGTGGTTACTCACTTACCTGTCACTGATGCCACAAATTATGCCAGTTGCCATGTATCCAAACATGAAACTAGATTTGAGCAGCGATATCATCCACCGTCTGTCGCAAACCAAATCAAACTGTTGGAATTAAGAGAAACGTTATACGCGAGAAAGGGTATACTGTCAATTAATGATCAATATACTGTACACTGCCCAACATCGAAATCGCAACACCCTGAAGTATTTGATGTTGAAACATGCAAATCGCACGATGCAATGGGCCATCTGAGAAACGAAACTGGTCAAACTCTAGCAGCGGTTGGTCACGCGGACCCCGGCTGAGCATGGTTTAAAAACAGCGCGCTTACCGGTTTTTCTCATGAAAAGGCAAATTTTTAGGGTACAGTGTGTTTGTTGAAAATGTTACGAATGTTCCCCCCTTTCCTCCGAGACGACCGATTGAATATCTGTGTCCAAATGTCTGATACAGAAGAGCAAAACATCGCTGATATTCGAAAGCTGGGCTTCAACTTATGAGCAGTGTTCTCACTGATGTAGAGTAAGCAAAGGGCTACTCTGCGTGTCACGTGATGTCACAGAACACTGAATGAGGTGACTGGAAGAAAATGGACCAAGATGCCGGACCGTATATCGTACTCCATACAGAAGCTGTTCTTGTAAAAATCCTCCAAATACGTGACGTCAGTGAATAAACAAAGACATCGCTCTTTCCACGTTTAGCAACGTACAGCAACCAAAAAATTCTTATTCGGTCACCGCCGCAGAATTGAATCCCGGATCTCTCGATATCTAGCCGAGCGTGTTAGCCTTATACCATACACCACGGTGTAAGGCTAACACGCTCGGCTAGATATCGAGAGATCTGGGATTCGGATCCCCAGCGTTGACTGAATAACAATTTTTCGGTTACTATGTGTTGCTAAACGTGTCTTTGTTTATGTGAAGCTGCTGTTCACATATGCATCATATTTACTGTCCTGCACACGACCTGCGGAATTCTACGGAATCAAAGGCCTCCACCCAAACTGTACAACGACGTTTGATTCACATGGGACTATTGTAAAACGCCCATCCTGCGCGTGGAACCTTCCATTGCTGCCACATCACATAGCCCACCGTCGGGAGTGGTGCAAAGCAAGAAGACCATGGACCATGAAATGGAAGACAGTGCTATTCATAGACGAGTCCAGGTTTTGTTTCGGCTTATCAGATGACCGCACATCGGCATAGCCAATTAACAACATGGGGAGGCATTTCTAATGAGCGCCATTAAATTCACCGACGTGGTCCAATATTGTAGGATGGAATCCGGTAGTGTAACTAATTTTGTCAGCATTCCTCGCACTGTGACAGAGAGACCCTACGTGGACGTAATCGTCAATTTTGTTATACGACCACTTTCCGCAGCATAACACCCTTCCGCACACTCATCGTGTTACAAGGAAAGGTCTCCAGTGTGTGTATTTTGTCTCGTGACCACCAAACTCACCGGACTTGTCACCCATTGAGAATGAGTGTAACTTAAGGTTTCACCATCTACAACGATTGCTCCCTGCTGCTTGCCTGCGAGAACAGCATTCCCAGTTCATTACTTCTCGGATTGTCATAAGCAACGAAACGAATCTTTCATGCTTTCACTTACTGCAGTAAGCGGACTTCTGTCCCTATCCGAGATGAAAAGCAGTTTGCGGATTTGTATCACTGTTCGAGATGGACCAACTGAGTACTACTGAGGAATTCTGAATAAAAGCAGGTATTCTACGTTCTCATACTTCATTTGTTTTTCTTGATTTTTACATGCTTTCTTCAGTTCTTCGGATTTTGTGATTTTCTGTGAGTGGACTCTTTCTGGGTGTTAGAATTTCCACGTTAAGCAGTGTCTATATAGTAATTGAGTATTACCCAACGTACAGTAAAACAGTTATGTATGCAATACATCTACAGTGATTTATTACAAGTTAAAGATCCTTACAATTTATTAATAGCACTGTTATTCTGATACAGGAAGTCTTCCTGAAAAAAATGGCAGTTTTCACCATGACATGAAAACCTCCAGTGTTAGACGTAGAAAGGTAATTTACACAAAGAAGAAACCATGTATTTTGGCTATACTTTCTTCATCAATTACTTTTATAGAGTGTAAAATGTTCACAATAAACCTATGACTATATGACAAAAATTCAGCAATTTTCCTTTCTAAGAAGTAGAACGGTTCATTTGGAATCCCAAAACGCACGAAGCTCGAAAAAAAACCCTAGGAGAAAAGTTGTTAAAAAAATTCTAAAGCGAGTATTTCCAATTATGGGAAATACATTGAGTGATCACTAAATTATGAACACTCAGTGAAATCATGTGATCAACGGGCCTGGATGCGGCCCGTTAATCACATGATTTCACATAGGGCGCAAATTGTTGATCAGCGAAGCATACAAAGATGCGAGTGGAGCAGAAGGTAGTAAAATTCGGAGCGTGATGGGTTAAACCTTTATTCAGCTGAAACGAATTAACTCGGGGTTAGCATAATGGTTTGAAATCAGCTCGAACGAATGTAATTGCTATCTTTAAAACTCGATAGGAGCAAGTGAATCTGCACAGCAGAAATTGTTACTTTTCCCTTAGGTTTGTCATTCAAGAACACTGGCGGAAAGTGAAAAAAGAACACCAGGAAAGAGACGTCTAATATCAACGAAATTTATACAGCATAATAACGGAATACAGAGGATAACCTGATCAAAACATTATGGCAAAATACAGCTGTATTTGCTGGTAAACTGAAAATTAAAATTTCCATGTAACATGGTTAGTACGAGGTTGAACCGCCATGAACTGCGTCACACTGTGCAATTCTGGCATGCAGTCTGTCGTACAGAAGTTGGATGTAAGTTTGGGGTATTGAGTTCCAAGAGTCCTCAACCTGGACACGTAAATCGGGGATGGTCGTGGCTGGCCGTGGAGAGCGGATAAGTCGTTGTCCCATAAAATCCCACACGTGCTCAATGGGGGACAAATCCGGTGAACGTGCAGGCCATGGAAGTTGTCTCACACCCTGAAGTGCATGTTGCGTTGCACGTGCCATGTGTGGGCGTGCGTTATCTTGCTGGAAAACACCACATGGACCTACCTTAAAAATGGCACAACAACGGGCTGAATTATGTTGTTGACGTAGGAGGTGCTGTTTAACGTACCCGGTACAAACACTAGTTGTGTACGGGAGTGATAGCTGATCGCTCCCCACACCGGGAGACCAGGTGTAGGTCCTGTGTGTCGCTGGCGGATGCAAGAAGGGTGGAGACGCTCCCCTGTGCGTCTGTGAACAGGCATACGGCCATCAGAGGCTCCGAAGCAGAATCTGCTTTCATCGCTGAACACGACAGATCGCCATTGCGTTCTCCAGTGCAGACGTTGGCGACAACACTGCAGCCGTTCCTGACGATGGGCTGGAGTCAGAGGTACACATGCAAGAGGCACACGTGCACGTAGTCCTGCATCCATTAGACGGTTGCGGATTGTTCGCACAGTCACGTCAGGTGCAACGGCAGCTCGGATTTGCGTCGCAGTGGATGTTCTACTTGACAACGTCGCTCTTCTTATGCGTCGATCGGTCCGGTCATCAGTCCGTCTGTGACTCCCGGTTCCACGTCTTCTCGTGTGGGAATGTTCCTCGGACCATCTACGCCACCATCGTACCACCACTGATACTTCCCGTCCGATTCGCTCTGCAATACGATGATACGACCACCCGGCCTCGCGGAGTCCGACTAGACGACCTCTCTCAAAGTCCGATAACTGCTGAAATCCTGCACGTCTTCCATGTCCAGGCACTGCAGCTTCTTCAGGGTCTTCGCACGTGTCCGTACGCCGACGACTGATTACATTCACTTCGCCGTACTCCTTAAATACCACCGACGATAATTTGCATATTATGCCGTGCTGTGGCGTAAGCGCTCACCGGTTGGTCCCGAAATTATCATCACACCTACATAAACTCGACCCCATTAACATATGTTAATTTCATGATCGTCCGTCCATTCTTTCTTGGTGTTCTGTTTTTACTTTCCGCCAGTGTAGGTCATTTAAGGAAAATGATTTTTCTTAATACTTCTTATCATATTACCTTTCCTCCCAAAAATACTGCGAAAATGGCTAGGAGCCTAAGAAAGGAGAGAAAAGATATTTCAGCAGCTTGCTTCTACCCAGCGGCATGATGTTCGCGTCATGTGGAACAGCCCAACCGAATCATGCCTTGAAGCAGAAAATGAAACACTATAAGGGAATCAGATAATAGAATGTAGGTCTAAAGACCACAAGGGAGCACTACTACGAGCTACCGATATATAGCCGATTCGGATGAAATGAGAGACGGAAAGGAATAGTTTTGTCATAGCTTTCGTTTACCCCGGCCACTATGTCAACAGTTCTGTTTGAGGAGGGCAGAAAATTTTGGGTAACATTTGTTCAGATTCAACGGCCGCTTAAAGGGTTACGAAGAATTTATCGAACTTTGACAAAGGAGAGATTGTGGGAGCTCGGAGAACGAGTGCTTCGATTTCCCAAACGGCTGAACTGGTGGGTTGTCTCCGGAGCTGGAGTGAAAATGGTCAAACAATGACCCGGAGGCAAAACTGCACAGGACAGTGAAAGGTTGCACAGAAAGGTGAACGCATGGTATGCCGACTCGCACACTCTAACAAACGCAGTACTGTTCACCAGTTGACTCTCCAATACAACGGACGTCAACCCGGAACAGTGTCTGTCATGACCATGCGTCGCAAGCTCGCACGTATGGTCTATAGCAGCAGACGATCCTGACGACACTCTCTCCCGACTACAGTTCATCGGCGCAAAAGACTCCCCTTCTGAAAAAATCATGCAAGTTCGACGTCCGGTGACTGGAAAAAATTCGCTGGTCAGACGCGAGTCGCGTTTTTTTCTCCACTCCAGAGTTGGTTGCGTACAAACATTTGGTGCAAACAATCACTCGATCCATCCAGCATGGTCTCCACAGCGTAAGCATATGGATGCGGTTGTATAGTATGCGGTCTGTTTACCTTGCAGGAACATGGACTCCTGGTACATACGGAACAACGCATGACTGGTGCCCACTATCGTGAATTGCTTGATGACTCTGTATACCCAGAAATATTGCATTTTTTTACGCTTTCCAACCCTACGTTGAAGAAGCGTATATGCTCCAGCTTTGTCCGTCCGTCCGTCCGTCCGTCTGTCTACCCGCACGATAATTCGCGTAAAAATGGTTAGATTTCGATGAAAATTTAGTATATGGTAGGGGACCACCTGGGGACGAACCCTATTGAAAATGGGCTAAGTGGGATCAAAGGTCAGGATATAGGAGCGGGATCCATTCCACTGCCCTTATGTGTCATAACTTGCGTAAAAATGATTCGATTTCAATGCAAGTTTTGTATGTGGTGGGGAACCACCAGGGAACGAACCCTTTTGAAAACGGCCGAAATGGGGTCCGAGGTCAGGACATAGGAGCGAAATCCATCCATTGACCTTATGCGTCATAACTTGCGTAAAAATGGTTTGATTTAAATGAAATCTTAGTATGTGGTAGGGGACCATCAGGGGACGAATTCCGTTCAAAATCGGATAAATGCGATCAAAGGTCAAGATATAGGAGCTGAATTCATTTCACTGCCCTTATGCGTCATAACTTGCGTAAAAATGGTTCAATTTCAATGAAATTTTAGTATGTGGTAGGGGACCATCTGGGAACAAACTCTATTGAAAATGGGCGAAATGGGGTCAAAGGTCAGGACATAGGAGCGGGATTCATTCCATCGCCCTTATGCGGTAAAACTTATGTAAAAATGCTTCGATTGAGACAAAACTTTATCATGTTGTTCCGGAAGTATACTTAACCGATTTTGTTTAATATCATCGAAATGAGGCCAAAGATCAAGGTTTAGGAGCGAGATTTGTTCTACAGCCATTATCCTCATAACTTGAGGAATAACTTGAGTAATAATTTCTGGTATGTTGGAAAGCGTATCATAATCAATGCATTGCATGATTTTTCTAACTTGTTTCCAAATGGCGACGGTTTCTTTCACAATGACAATGCGCAGTCACACGTCCAATGTTGTGTAAGAATGGTTTCAGGAACACTTTTCAGATTTATGGCATAACGATTGGCCTTCGAACTCCCCCGCCATCAATCCCATAGAGCACTTGTGGGACACTATGGAACGGCATACCAGGCGTCTGGATACACCAATCATCTCCATACCTGCATTGAAGGCCGCATTACCTACACATTTGTTGGCCATACCTCCTACAACTGCTTCTGACATCTTATTGAATCGATGTCGGATAGCTGCTGTACTGAGGACGAAAGGAGGACCTACGAAGTATTAGGTAGGTCCATAATTCAGTGATCACTCAGTGTATACGAAAACACGAAATATATTAATTAGACAGAGGACTTGACTAGTAGCCAGTCAAGTTTGTTTCACTCTTCATCCATCAGTTACGCATCCATATGTGAAAATTCTTTGTACGATATCCGAAATCATATAATTTGCGTCCCAATGGTAACAAAACATTTGGAATATCATTGGTTTTATTTATTTAATAAACAGGAACCGTACACCAACTACGCGGTATCATGGGGAAAACGCAATCTACTGCCATTCGCGAAACCTTAGAGATCATAACCAACAGCGAAGCTAGCAATGATAGCGTCTCTTTAGAATTGCCTCGAGTTTGGAACCAGTTTATCAAATAATGCTGCGTTTTCTCCCACATTACCGCGTGCCCAACTAACATGACGCCTCGTTCCAGCGAATGAATAATTACATTCACATCTGCTCATTTATTGTCTAGCCAAGTCATTGTGTTCAAATTGTTGGAGTGTTTTATTATCCAGTTGGCAGTTTACTGTCTGTTTTCTCTAAGAAAACCATCATGGTTGATAAGCAAAAGCTTGGAAACTTTGGTTTTCTATTATACGCCAAGTAATTCGGATTACTAGAATTGTAATTTTATTTATGCTCTTTTTGGTATTCATAAATAACGGACTCATCATTCACTCACGGACGATAAAATTTGCGCACCTTGAAGAAAACATGCTACAACCGCGAAACTTTGCAAACACCTAGAGTCCGTGCTAGTATGCAAAATATCCACGTTTGGTGCGAGTGCGTGCTGGTATACAAATGACCCACGTATGGTGCGAGAGCGCATGACAGCACACCCTGTGGAGGCGTTGCAAGCACGAACCGGTAGACTCATGAACCTGCGTGTAGTCGATGCCTCATCGAAGCCTCATGAAAGCGAAATGCACCGGCCGTCGGTAGACGCCAGAGACGTCGATTTACGCAACTTACAGACTTTGAGAGAGGCCTGATCATCGGGCTGAAGACCGCAGGGCGGTCGGCGCGCCGTATGGCCCGCCACGTGGATCGTTCTGACCATACCGTACGACTGTGTTGGGAGCAGTGGACACGTGACGACACTACCACACGGCGCAGCGGCTTCGGACGGACCAGGAGGGCCACCGGCAGAGAGGATAGACTGATCGTGCGCCAGGCACGAACGGATCCCACGGGGAACCGGTCCACTATACAGTCAGATGTAGTGGCTCCTGTGTGCCCACGAACCATTTCCCGACGCCTCGCGGAAGCGAATCTGCGATACCAGCGCCCCTTACGTGCGCTGCCATTAACACCGGATCATTGCCGGCTCCGTGCGCAGTGGTGCCAGGCCAGAGCGACGTATAGTGCTTAGCGGTGAGTGCCGCTTCGCATTGGGGGCAGATGATCATCGTGTCCGGGTGTGGAGGTCACCGAGTCAACGGCACAATCCCGATCTCGCTATCGAGAGCTGCACCTCCCCCACTGCAGGCATTATGGTCTGGGAAGCTATTGCCTGCGATATCCGATCAGCTCTAGTAGTGGTACGCGGATCATTGACGGGCCAGCGGTATGTGGATGAGATCCTACGGCCCCATGTGCCTCCATTTCAGGCAGGGATTCCAGCTGCGCTATAGCAGTAGAATAATACCCGCCCGCACACGGCTCGGGTTGCCCAGGACTGCCTACGTCATGTCCAGATACTTTCATGATCTGCCAGCTCTCCGGACATGTCCCCTATCGAGCATGTGTGGAACCAGTTGAAACGCCTTCTGCCGCACTATTCGGGATTTCGGGCACACCGTCCAACACGTGTGGGCCAATCTGCAGCAGGACAACATCAGGCGTCTGCTCGCCTCCATGCCAGCATGTATCGCCGCACGAGGCGGTGCGATGCGCTATTGATGATGACCGGACTGCGTGCCACAGATACCTCTGTAATTGCCATGCAGCTCTATTTTTGCCATCATGTGTATCATTCATCTGCATCATTACGTCCATAATATTTCAGTTCAATCGGATGCTTCCTTCTTGGTGTGAAAAATTCATTGTCCGTGAGTGCATGTGAAAATAAGCCCATATCTTCTGGCAAAGAGATTCGATCATCGCTTGACAAGTGCGTCACCTCTGAAGTAGGTGCGTCACATTCAGTGGGTGGCCAAATTATCATGACAACCATACCATTTTATGCAAAGTAGCTATCCTGCAGATGCTGATTACGCAAGATGGCTGCATCAGTATAAAATCGGAACGTTGAAAGCGTGCAAAGACTAGTGAAGTGAATTGCACAAGAAATAATTGGTGAAAACGCGATCTGACGGACTTTGAAGGTGGAGTTACCGTCGGTGCTCGAAGCCTTGCTGCAAGCTTTAGTAAAACGGCTGGACTTGTGAAATGTTCGATATCAGCAGTTGTTACAGTTTACTGAGAGTGGACCACCAGTCAAAAAACAGGGTCTGAACGTATGGCGTTTTGTCGACAACGGCAACTAGATGCTCGAGCTGAACGGAGAGTACGCGGACTTGTTGAGTCCAACAGACTGGCAACACTTCGTCAGATTACGGTTAATCTGAATCAGGGACCAAGTCAAATGGCCTCTTAACGTACAGATCGCCGCACATTACATCGTATGGGCTGCAGAAACAAACAGCCTGTCTGTAAGCCATTGTTATCTGCAACAAAGAAGAAGAAACGTCTGTAGGTCACCCAGGAACACAAGAATTGGACAGTAAATGGGTGAAAAAAGAATAATGTGGTCCGACGAATCAAGTTTTCAAATACACCATGCAGATGGAAGGGTGAGGATATAGAAACAGCAGCACGAAAGCATGGACCCATCTTGCATCGTCATTATTCTTCAAGATGGCAGAAAGAACGTTATGATATGAAGTACGTTTTCGTGCGAATATGAGACCTTTGACTCGTGTAGAGCAACGTCTGATCGCCCAAAGTTATTTAAATGTCGTTGCCAACCAAGTCCACCCAGTCATGTTGATGGTTTATCGCAATGGAAATGTATACTTACCGCAGGACATTGCTTCATGCCATAGTGCTCACACTGAACGCGAATGATTTGGAAAGCACCACGTAGGCGTTTCCCTGCTATACTGGCCTCCTCAATCACCGGATATCATTCCAATGGAGCATTTTTGTGACGAACTCAAAAGGGGCATCAGATAGTTGGACCTGCTACCAGCAAAAGTTTAAGAGCTGAAGACTGCAAATCATCGCAATTGTAGTAACCACAAGCCTACATTAAATAGAGTGTATATCAAGGCGAATTCAAGCAGCACTGAATCCAAAAGGTGGCTCAAAATCGTACTAGCCTGATAGTCAAAATATATTTGGCAACTCAGTGTATACCCCGCCCCCACCCCTTGAGAAACGGCTATCGGCTGAGTAGAAATTGTAGGTTTCCGGATTAGCTGGCAAAGCATGCTTGAATGCAGCTCGCTGTAGAAGGAATTATGATGAATTCCAAACGATGTGTGGAAGAAGCATAACACATTTCTTGTTTTCGAATATGATGTCCAAGAGATTCCGTTTTACTTTAGGGAATTAATATGAAAATAAAGCAATTTTGGCCGGTGACGGGATTCGAATTCACATCTGCCTTCTTCGGAATCGACTGTTCTACAGACTGAACTACGCCAACGAAGCTTATCGCTACAACTTTGCCATCTTGACAGGCACGTCCCATGTGAGGTATTATGTAACGCATATTCTAAACTAAGTAAAAAAATACATGTAGGCTCAGTTCTGATTGAGCCGTCAGTTCGGAACGTAGGACAACAACTTGCAGATCGGAGAGTTGAAATGAGCTAATCGAGTATGGTTTCAAAGCGTTTGTTTAATTTGCTATAGCCAACACAGGTCTATGTTATGAAAAGTAGCTTACATAATTTTTACAAATAGTACTCGATACATTGCGAGCACAAAGACTCGATACATGGGCCGTGTACGAGTTCAATCGGTGTGTTGGATTTTGTTTGGTGGCGGCTGCTTTCAGACGTTCCCGATACTCTCTAGTTCGTTAGGCTGCAGTCTTCTTGGACTTCTTACATTCCTCATCACTTAGTCTTGCCTCTCGTTTTGATTTTATCCACTTTTGCTCGAAAATGTTAACCCGTTCACACGAAAACACTTTTAAAAAATTTTAGTTTAAACCATTGCGATATGTTCTTTATATATTTGAACAGATCTCCTGGAGAGCTTTAAAACGATACCGCGCATAGTCGTTTTGCACTCACGGTTGTCCAGATAAACCGCGGTATTGTCAAAAGTGTTCACCGATTCACGAGAAAACAAGTTTTGAATTGTTCAGTTCAAACCACTGCGAAATGTTCTTCGTATATTTGAATGGATCTCGTCGAGAGCTTTAAATCGATACCATGCACAGTCGTGTTGCTCTCACGGTTGCTGAGATAGACTGAGTCAAACGCGGCGTCACACCCAGAAATATTACATCATCTCCCTCGTAAGGGAGGGGAGTGTCGTGCGCACGATGTATCGCGCAGTACGCGAATTGGACTCCATGCTGTTTAGGAATATGCTAACACGATTAGTGTGCGGCACGTATTTTTAATGCTATAATGATTTCAATTGGGACCTATTTCTTTTTAACGCTATAATGATTTCAATTGGGACCTATTTCTTTTTAACGCTATAATGATTTCAATTGGGACCTATTTCTTTTTAACGCTATAATGATTTCAATTGGGACCTATTTCTTTTTAACGCTATAATGATTTCAATTGGGACCTATTTCTTTTTAACGCTATAATGATTTCAATTGGGACCTATTTCTTTTTAACGCTATAATGATTTCAATTGGGACCTATTTCTTTTTAACGCTATAATGATTTCAATTGGGACCTATTTCTTTTTAACGCTATAATGATTTCAATTGGGACCTATTTCTTTTTAACGCTATAATGATTTCAATTGGGACCTATTTCTTTTTAACGCTATAATGATTTCAATTGGGACCTATTTTTTTAATGCTTAATGATTTCAATTGGGACCTATTTCTTTTTAACACTATTATAATTTCAATTGGGACCTATTTCTTTTTAACGCTATAATGATTTCAATTGGGACCTATTTCTTTTTAACGCTATAATGATTTCAATTGGGACCTATTTCTTTTTAACGCTATAATGATTTCAATTGGGACCTATTTCTTTTTAACGCTATAATGATTTCAATTGGGACCTATTTCTTTTTAACGCTATAATGATTTCAATTGGGACCTATTTTTTTAATGCTTAATGATTTCAATTGGGACCTATTTCTTTTTAACACTATTATAATTTCAATTGGGACCTATTTCTTTTTAACGCTATAATGATTTCAATTGGGACCTATTTCTTTTTAACGCTATAATGATTTCAATTGGGACCTATTTCTTTTTAACGCTATAATGATTTCAATTGGGACCTATTTCTTTTTAACGCTATAATGATTTCAATTGGGACCTATTTCTTTTTAACGCTATAATGATTTCAATTGGGACCTATTTCTTTTTAACGCTATAATGATTTCAATTGGGACCTATTTTTTTAATGCTTAATGATTTCAATTGGGACCTATTTCTTTTTAACACTATAATAATTTCAATTGGGACCTATTTCTTTTTAACGCTATAATGATTTCAATTGGGACCTATTTATTTTTAACGCTATAATGATTTCAATTGGGACCTATTTCTTTTTAACGCTATAATGATTTCAATTGGGACCTATTTATTTTTAACGCTATAATGATTTCAATTGGGACCTATTTCTTTTTAACGCTATAATGATTTCAATTGGGACCTATTTCTTTTTAACGCTATAATGATTTCAATTGGGACCTATTTCTTTTTAACGCTATAATGATTTCAATTGGGACCTATTTTTTTAATGCTTAATGATTTCAATTGGGACCTATTTCTTTTTAACACTATAATAATTTCAATTGGGACCTATTTCTTTTTAACGCTATAATGATTTCAATTGGGACCTATTTCTTTTTAACGCTATAATGATTTCAATTGGGACCTATTTATTTTTAACGCTATAATGATTTCAATTGGGACCTATTTCTTTTTAACGCTATAATGATTTCAATTGGGACCTATTTCTTTTTAACGCTATAATGATTTCAATTGGGACCTATTTCTTTTTAACGCTATAATGATTTCAATTGGGACCTATTTTTTTAATGCTTAATGATTTCAATTGGGACCTATTTCTTTTTAACACTATTATAATTTCAATTGGGACCTATTTCTTTTTAACGCTATAATGATTTCAATTGGGACCTATTTCTTTTTAACGCTATAATGATTTCAATTGGGACCTATTTCTTTTTCACGCTATAATGATTTCAATTGGGACCTATTTCTTTTTAACGCTATAATGATTTCAATTGGGACCTATTTCTTTTTAACGCTATAATGATTTCAATTGGGACCTATTTCTTTTTAACGCTATAATGATTTCAATTGGGACCTATTTCTTTTTAACGCTATAATGATTTCAATTGGGACCTATTTCTTTTTAACGCTATAATGATTTCAATTGGGACCTATTTTTTTAATGCTTAATGATTTCAATTGGGACCTATTTCTTTTTAACACTATAATAATTTCAATTGGGACCTATTTCTTTTTAACGCTATAATGATTTCAATTGGGACCTATTTATTTTTAACGCTATAATGATTTCAATTGGGACCTATTTCTTTTTAATGCTTAATGATTTCAATTGGGACCTATTTCTTTTTAACGCTATAATGATTTCAATTAGGACCTATTTCTTTTTAACGCTATAATGATTTCAATTGGGACCTATTTCTGTCACAGATGGTCGGCCGTAAGTCGTCCCATACTATCCGCGGAATTAGACTTAGTCCTACGTCAAAAAAGGAAATAAAAACTAGACCTCTCGTTTGATTAACAGGCCTTGATTGCTAGGACTTCGAAGTTTGTGCCGGTAATTATTCCTTTATGTTCGTTCTTTACAGACGTGTGAAAATTATGGTTCTATTGTAATACACCATTTTCGTTCGCTGTAGTTCTAGCACATCCCTCACCTCTGGAGTTGGAGGATGATTCGTAATACCTCTACCATTTTAACCATTCACAAAACAAATAATGATGTCATTAAAATGTCACTCGAATAAGGAAGGGAACGTTTCTTAACTTACAGAAGTGTGGGACAGCTGAGCGTAGATCCAATCTCTTACTACGATAATACACTGCTAGACAATTGCTAAGGACGGATCATAAACGGCTATATAGCGCATAAAAAAGTAAGTGTGGTTGGATGCCAAGTGAAATAAAATAATGTCAGAATGCCAGGTCATTACAAGAAAGACAATTTATTGTGCTCTGAAATCCAGAAGGCTTTGGAACGTGTTCAAGGGGCAAACAGGCCATTTTGTGCAGAATACGTAAACGTGAAAAAATTGCAATTACCGTCCGCAGGCGTACCGGCGTAGGATGTCAATACGGGATATGGCCACCATGGAGGGCGATGCAAGATTCCACACGTCGTGTCATGCTTTGCACAACATTATCAAGCAGCTGTTGGGGTAATTTATCCCATTCCTCTGTCAGTGCACGGATGAGGGTGTCCTTGTTTATTGGAGGGCATTGGCGACCAGCAAGACTCCTCCCCAAAACATCCCACACATTTTCAATGGGATTCAGATCTGGAGAACATGCTTGCCCTACGAGGCGTTGAATATCCTCGCTCTCAAGACACTCCTGGACAGCGACTGTTCGATGACATGTTACGTTGTCGTCCATGAAAATGAATCTATCACCGACAGCACCACGGAACATGCAAACATGAGGTAGCAGAACATCATTAATGTATCGTTGGCCAGTCATAGTCCCAGTTAGAAGCACATAGAGGGACGTACGGCCAATTATCATGATGCCAGCCCATACCATGACACTACATGTCGGATATCGGTCCCTTTCCTGTATGTTTGCTGGACAATATGCAGTACCACTATCACGCCAGATCAGTTGTCGTCGACAATCAGACAATAGACTGTATCTACTCTCATCTGAGAAGAGGACAGCTGACCAGTTGTTATCAGTCCAATTGCGATGTTGATGGCACCATTGAAAACGGGCGGTACGGTGACGTCTGGACAATGGGATGCACACAACAGGACGGCGGGCGTATAGTCCTCCTTCATGCAAACGTCTGGCGACAGTTTTTCGGGAGATCCGCTTGCCAGTAGCAGCCATAAACTGATTTGCTACCTCACTAGCTGTGCTGCGCCGGTGTCTTTTTGTTGATAGCGCTAAGTACCGATCTTCTGCAGGTGTCGTACTGCGAACATCACCTCCCCCGTGACGTTTGCTACACTCTCCATTTGTTTGAAATGATTTCCAAAGCCTTGAAACAACACTGTGGCTGACGTCGAACTCCCTGGCAACATCTGTTATTTTTCGCCTTTCTTCAATCTTGCCAATAATACGGCCACGCGTAAAATCATCTAGGTGATGTTGGGAAGACATACTGAAAATTGCAAGTTCGTCAATTGATTCTTTCCCTTTCAACTTTGCGTTTGAACAACAACGGTCAATACGCGTCAAATCCTTTATATCTCTTATCAGCGCTATGACGTCACGATCAAGGTCGGCAATCCAAAATTTGCATACGCACAACACGTCTTACTGTATCCCGCACTTATGCTAATTTCCACATTTTCCTGCCTTCCATTTTATGGTTGCTATCGTTGCTATTGTCATCCGTCCTTAGCAATTGTCCGGCAGTGTATTTTCGGGCAGAATAGACAAAACTTCCGGATAATTTACGAACCCATCACGCTGATTTTCGGTAATGACTTTGAAGTGCCATCTCTGAAAAGCGCGAATTAAGAACTTGAGTCAAGAACTCTGTTGTTCATGTGTAATCCCGTATTCCATTCATGATTTATATGCTCCTCCGGGCAATCACGGGATAGGATTCTTAATCTTCAGATTCGCTAAACATGAATGCCGGTTGCTTCGACTAGCGAATCCTGTGTGGTTTTATTCAAATTAATCGGAAACTTGAGACTTGGTCGTTCTGGGTGGTGTAGTGGTTAGCATACCCCGCCGCTATCTGGGAGGCGCGAGTTCGATTCCCGCTCCAGGCCGACCAAGTTTTCGGATATTATCTGAATTACCATACCAAAAAACGGATTGTCATCTTCAAAATTTGTAGCTCTGTTTCTGTTGGGAGATGTCCATTGGATTTCTGAAATATAGAATCAAAAGTGTCAAATTCCGCCCCAGTGGCGCAGTGGTCTCTGATCATTCGTCCAGAAGGGGTCCGGGTTCGAATCCCGGTGAAGCATGGATGTTGTGTTTGTTTTACGGTCCTGGCTGTCTCCCTTCCCTGGAACCAGTGGCCCTAAATTAGGGATGGGCGACTGCTTATAGCACATTGAGTTGCTCACGGTGGTTGTTAAACCTCCAATCATAAAAAAAAAAAAAAAAAGAAAGAAAGTGTCGAATTCACCGAAGAATAATTAGAAAGTCGTGTAGATAATGCAATTATAATAACGTGGAGAGAGCGATGTCATCGTGTATTTGAATTCACGGAAGTTAACTGAAAGGTGGAAGAATTGGAGTACAGGGCAGCGCAAAACATTTATTTTCACAAATTTTCGGTCTTAAACGGAAATTTGTGAACATATTTCGAATGAATTAAGTTTTCCGGAATATCATGGCTGTGAACAAATGAAGAGTCACCTGTGCTTAAACAAAAAGGAATTCGTTGAAAAGATTTGAGTTTTTACCAAAATAATGGGTGCGCATATACATTGCATAAAACGAGCATAGGATAATAGTGAGGTAAAGTGGAGTTACCGTTAAAAATTTATTTAGATCACCTAGCGGGAAAACTGTGAATCCGAATTAAAGCAAGATGTCTAGATCATCGTTCTTATGGTAACCGGTATCGAATGAAGAACTGCATTTAAAATGACAAATTTAAACAGTCATTTTGATAATTTGCGTCGATAACGTTCTCTGCATTTGTAAGTCAGATTCAATAATTTCATTTTGGGCTTGGTCATAGTACAGTACCATAAAAATAAGATGATTCAGGAATTTTTGAATTTTGATGATGGACAGTATTCAAACTGGTTGCCCTAAATACGAGTTAGTATTTGTAAAGAGAAGTTTGGTTTACTTTTTTTGCGCGAAATGCTTTAATCGAGATTCAGGTTTTGGTTTGGTTTGGTTGTTTAACGACCACCGTGAGCAACTCGATAGGCTGTAAGCAGTCGCCCGTCCCTAAAAAAGAGCCACTGGTTCCAGAGAAGGAAGAAAGCAGTGCCGTAAGACAAACACAACTTCCATGCCTCAACATGATTCGAACCCCGACCAATGGTCCAAAGACAGCGCTTAATAACTGCGCTACTAGAGCGGAGACTCAGGTTTGCTATGCGCCTTTCAGTTTACATTATTAGGAGAAATAGAGGCAAACACTTTACGAAAATGGATTCGCATGTACACTATCTCATCAAAATTATCAAAACATCAATTTTGAGTAGTGGATTTGCCCCTACACGTCACATCCATGGCCCTCATTGGTAAAAAAAGGCACATGTGGCCTGGCAAATGCCATACATAAGCATTAGCAGTAGAATGGGCCGTACGACAGAGCTCAGTGACTTTAAATGTAGCACGGTCATAGGATACCATGTTAGCAACAAGTCAGTTCATAGACAAGCATGAACAGTAGAATGGGCAGTATGACAGAGCTCAGTGACTTTCAATGGGACATGGTCATAAGATGCCATCTTAGCAACAAGTAAGTTCATAGACAAGCATGAACAATAGAATGGGCCGTACGACAGAGCTCAGTGACTTTAAATGTAGCACGGTCATAGGATGCCATGTTAGCAACAAGTCAGTTCATAGACAAGAATGAACAGTAGAATGGGCAGTATGACAGAGCTCAGTGACTTTCAATGGGACATGGTCATAAGATGCCATCTTAGCAACAAGTAAGTTCATAGACAAGCATGAACAGTAGAATGGGCCATACGACAGAGCTCAGGGACTTTCAGTGTGGCACGGTCATAGGATGCCATCTTAGCAACAAGTAAGTTCATAGACAAGCATGAACAGTAGAATGGGCAGTACGACAGAGCTCAGTGACTTTCAATGGGGCATGGTCATAAGATGTCATCTTAGCAACAAGTAAGTTCATAGACAAGTATGAACAGTAGAATGGGCCATACGACAGAGATCAGTGACTTTCAATGTGGCACGGTCATAGGATGCCATCTTAGCAACAAGTAAGTTCATAGACAAGCATGAACAGTAGAATGGGCCGTACGGCTGAGCTCAGTGACTTTCAACGTGGCACGGTCATAGGATGCCATCTTAGCAACAAGTAAGTTCATAGACAAGCATGAACAGTAGAATGGGCAGTACGACAGAGCTCAGTGACTTTCAATGCGACATGGTCATAAGATGCCATCTTAGCAACAAGTAAGTTCATAGACAAGCATGAACAGTAGAATGGGCCATACGACAGAGATCAGTGACTTTCAATGTGGCACAGTCATAGGATGCCATCTTAGCAACAAGTCAGTTCATAAACAAGCATGAACAGTAGAATGGGCCGTACGGCTGAGCTCAGTGACTTTCAACGTGGCACGGTCATAGGATGCCATCTTAGCAACAATTCAGTTCATAGACAAGCATGAGCAGCAGAATGGGCAGTACGACAGAGCTCAGTGACTTTCAATAGGACATGGTCATAAGATGCCATCTTAGCCACAAGTAAGTTCATAGACAAGCATGAACAGTAGAATGGGCCATACGACAGAGTTCAGTGACTTTCAATGTGGCACGGTCATAGGATGCCATCTTAGCAACAAGTCAGTTCATAGACAAGCATGAACAGTAGAATGGGCCGTACGGCATAGCTCAGTGACTTTCAATGTCGCATAGTCATAGGATGCCATTTTAGCAACAATTCAGTTCATAGACAAGCATGAACACTAGAATGGGCCGTACGGCAGAGCTCAGTGACGTTCAACATGACACGGTCAGAGGATACCATCTTAGCAACAAGTCAGTTCATAGACAAGGATGAACAATAGAATGGGCCGTATGGCAGAGCTCAGTGACTTTCAACATCACACGGTCAGAGGATGCCATCTTAGCCACAAGTCAGTTCATTGACAAGCATGAACAATAGAATGGGCCGTACGGCAGAGCTCAGTGACTTTCAATGTGGCTCGGTCATAGGATGAATTAGTATTCAGAAACACAAGCAGTAGTAAAATACAAAAATATAGAAAGAGACTCAAGTAGCAGTAAGAAAAGGACTTATGCAAGGTTGCCTATTTCCACCACATATATTTAACCCGTACCTAAAAGAACTAGTAGACGAAGGACCGCAAATGTTCTAAGGCATAACTGTAACTGGAAGAAATATAGCACATTTAAAGTATGTTCATGATATACACTGCTAACCACCCAAAATGCAACACTAAGAAGGACACGGCATAGCAAACCCAGATTTACTGGACACATAACAACAGATACAAAGATGAAACGATTGAGCTCACAGCCCCATGCGACTTGCGGAACACGCAGACAGCAACAGTTTGAGTGGCCGCCCCCATGGCTGGCAATGAAGGCCGCCACACGCCGCGGCATCGAACGAAAGAGGCTTTGGATGTGGGCTTGGGATATGTCGGTCCAAGCTAATTCCACACGTTGCCACAGTTCATCAGGCGTAGCCGCGGGTGGTGATTGCCGGGACACTCGGTTGCCGATCAACGACCAGACATGTTCGATGGGCGACATATCGGGGGAAAAGGCGCGCCACGGCAGCAGGGACACCTGGTGGGCCGTGAAGAATTGTTGCACGATGCGTGCAACGTGATGTCACGCGTTGTCCTGTTTAAACGTGACCAGTGGCAGGTCCTACAAGTAAGGGAGGACAACAGGCTCCAAAACGTCGGAGATGTAGCGGTGGCTGTTAAGTGTACCGGCGATGCGTACCAGAGGGGTGCGTGTGTCATATCCATTTGCGCCCAAAACCACAACGCCAGGCGACGGACCGGTAGGGCGATGCATAATGCAGGCGTCATACATTCTCTCGCCGCGGTTCGGCCACACGCGAATCCGACCATCGTGGTTTTGCAGGCAGAAGCGGGATTCTTCGGAGAGGACAATGTCGTGCCATTCCGTAGTCCGGGTGCGGCGTTCAACGGCCCACTACCGCCGCACTAGCCGGTGGTGCAACGTCAATGGTAATCGGAGCAATGGGCACCGTGCGAAAAGTCCCCGCTCCTGCAGACGACGTCGAACGGTACGTGCTGACACAGGTTGTTGCGCTACACACCCTAATTCCTGCGCTAACGTTCGTGATGTGGCGGCGCGAGCCGTCAATGCCCGCCGCACAACATGCCGGTCCTCTCGTTTAGTGGTGTGCCGCGGCTGCGGCAATCGCTCACGTCGGTTAGTCTGTCCCTCCTGAACCCATCGAATCCATACTCGCATAACTGTTGCTGGATGTCGTTCCATACGGGCGCCGGTGTCTCGGTACGATAAACCGCTGTCACGATAAGCCACTATTCGTCCTCTGTTGAACACCGAAATGTGCTGGAATGTCTGCTGTATCCTGCAACGAAGCATCAGGAAGCTTCCCACGCACAGGTCCGGCAGCGCAGCACACTTCCACTATTTACACCCAGCCTTCTGTGCACCATTTTTATAGTGCTTCTCGGTGGCGTTCCGGGCGCACATGATTTGCATCTGCCCTGCAATGCTAATCGTTTGCATGTCCTCTAGCGGGCGACGCATGCTGCTAATTTCAGGCCAATCGGATGCTTCTTTCTTGGTGCTGCATTTTGGGTGGCCAGCAGTGTAAAAATTCCGAATCACACTAGATGCAGTTTTCGTGTGGGTAGTCTCCGGCTGTTCCGAATTTTCGTCCAGTGCTCAGCAAATTTAATGAACAGTAGTTGCACAGGATCAAGTCGAAATCGTAATCTGGCTTCTGATCATTCGTCCGCGATGAGTCCCGGTTCGAATTCCGGTGAAGCATGGATGTTGTGTTTCTCTTTCGGCACTGGCTCTCTCCCTTTCCTGGAACCAGTGGCCCTCAATTAGAGAAGGGCGACTGCTTATAGCCCACTGAATTGCTCACGCTGGTCGTTGTACCTCCAATCAAAAAAAGAGATCCTAATCTAAATTAGAAAATTCCGCATCACACTGTTGTTATTTTCGTGTGGGTAGTCTCCAGTGAACTGGGTCCCAAGTCTCATATCTCGTAATTAAACAGGATGAAGTCGAAATCACTTATCAAAATTAGAAAATTCCCAATCACATAAGTTGTTGTTTTCTGATTTCGATTAAGCTGTTGAGTATCAACATCCTAATCGAAATAAGATAATTATATCTAATACAGTCAGAAGTGTGGTCCAAAATAAATGCTGATGACTTTTTCTTAAAAGAATATTACAAAATTCTGTTTCAGAGCTAGTAATTTAAGCAATTTTTCAGTCACCACTAAAACAGCATATTTTTTAGGCATCTTTCTATTTCATAGTTCACATCAAATAAATTAAAAATTGAAGTCAGATTAAAACTGATACAATAGCAGTACATTATAGACAAATGTCCATGTAGGATCGTGCTGAAGTTCAAAAATATTGCACATACCAGAAAATGTGAACTTACTGTGCTAATAATGGTGTTGGCATAAGCAGATGTGTCATAGTCCCATTCGTTGCAAGCCACTGCCGTCCTGTTAGGAGCCGCAACATCCCAAGTCTCATATCTCGTACACTTACTGAGTGAATTTCCTTCTTCGTGGGGAATCCCGTGAGAAATCCATTCCGCTTCCGTCACGTTGTACTTCTTAATATCCTCTGGGATGGCGCAGTGGTAATTGATATTCGGAGCGTGAAATGTGATGACCAAATTATGCATTACGTTAAAAACGAATGAAAGCCAAAAGTGTATGCATATGACGAGTTGCCACTTGCCAAATGCACCCACTACATCTGTGAACTGCAGCTTCTTGCAGTTGTCGGAAGTGGATCCATCCATTCTTTCCTACTCGAAGAAGCGCTAATGTGGTGGTTTTAGGTTCTTCTGAGTTTATCTCTTCTTCAGCAAAACTATAAATGAGAAACAATATAAGTAAATAAAGGAAATACAAGCAATTAAAATGTGTGCTCCAGAAGTCTCATAGGAAAAGCAATAACAAAACAACGCCACATCCTTACATCAATCACTAAAAATTCTAGACGAAGTATTGTATATCTCTTTCTTTTTTTACTCTTGCTCCTTTACCACACTCTTCTCTTTCTCTCGACCCATTGTCCTCTCTGTTTCACATCTCTGAATCCGTCTACCTTCTCCTCTTACCATCTCTCTCCCTGAGACTCTCCCTAATACGCAGTTCTCAGAGTTGTCAAAACTTACATGCAAATAATATGGCTGTTTGAAAGAGTTCTGAATTGTTGTCCATCCCAGCAATCATGGAATGAGTGTGGACATCCTCGCAGTCGATCGCAGTTCATTTTGCTTATAAGTGCTGTACGAGTTGTTCTATGATCATTCATAAGGACGACGTGGACGGATCATCCCAACTGATGATACATTTTATAAACAGTTATAAAAGTGATAGATTAGGCAAATTAAATTAGGTCAATTAAATTTTCATAACTAAATTGTGCAAATGAAATTAAATCACAATTTTTGGATATGCATGTACACTAAAGAGCAACTGAATTAGAGATACCTGTCTAGTAACGTGTAGCACCGCCTTTCGCCCTGATGACGGCAGCGATTCGTCTCGGCATGGACTCGACAAGGCACCGTAAGCGTTGGGAAGCCATACGGATCCATGATCCCTGAACAAGCTCCCACAGTTCACAAAGATTTGATGGAGGGTTGAACATCTCTCTCGATGGCATCCCAGATGTGCTCGATGGGATTGAGGTCAGGTTACGTAGCTCGCCAAGAAAGCGAGGTCACGTCGGTGGGGTGTTTATCCAACCATGCGGATACAATTCGACAGAGATGGCACGGTGTATTGTCTTGTTGCAAGATGAGGTCCCCAGTGGGATGTTGAAGACACACAAACGGGAGCAAATGGTCGTCCAGGATATCCCGGTAACGTTGACCTTTGAGGAATGATGTCACACGTACCAGGGGTCCCATTTCAGTCTACGTAAACAGTCCCCAGACAAGAATGCCACCCATACCAGCTTGAAGAGTACCCTGCTGGTAAGAAGGATCCATCGCTTCATGTGATTTGCGCCGTACTCGTATCCTGCCATCCGCATATACTAACGTGAATCTCGACTCATCAGTCCAGGCAACATTTTTCCACATATCTACGGTCCAGTGGCGATGTTCCCGCGCCCATGCTAATCTTTGCACCCTATGATGTGCGGTCAGCAGCGGTACCCTCGTGGGACGATGGCTTCTGTACTCCATAGCGAGGAAATGGTTCTGGACAGCGTGGCTGCTTACACGTTTTTGTGCATCAGCGTAAAATTGCCGAGTGATTTCTTGCACTGTGGCCCGTCTATCCGCTGTTACAATGCGAGCTAGCCGACGATGACCCAGCTCATCCACACGCTGTTGTCCACGGCAGTTGGCCCTTGCAGGGATGGTTTTACCGGATTCGATGTACTCACGGTGCACCCGTGACACAGTGGCTCGTGAAAATCCCAGTGCCTGCTCAACTTCCGAGATGGAGTGACCCATTCGTCGGGCCCCGACAATTTGTCCACAATGAAATGCGCTTAAATCTTTCGTCTTACCCATACTGCGTCCGACTTGCGTCCCACTCTTACTGATTCCTGTCGCATCACTCCTTATATTGTCGGATCACTGAATACGTCATGTCGTTTCCGTTTACATGGCCGCCCACAGCGCCACATTTGCATAACGCCACCTGTCTCTAATTCAATTGCTTTTCAGTGCATGTATGTGATGGTGTGTTATTCGCACCCTAATATTCTGTACTATAAGCGTACAAGGGGATGCTGATAAGTTCTGGGACTCACCAAGGGAGAAATAGGCTAGAGCCACGAAACTCACAGATTATTCGGCATATTCAGCCCGAAGTTCAACACACTTAGCACAGCGTTTCTGGAGTTTTCAACACTTCCAAAAATATTCTGAAGTCTGATCACTGAAATACTGCTCTTCCTCTGATATCACTTTCGAATCATTTGAACAATGCTTTCCTTTCAAACATTTTTTAAGGTTTTGGAACAGGAAATAGTCCGATGGAGCAAGGTCTGGTGAGTAGGGTAAATGGTCTATGCATTTAAACTGTGGATCCGTCAAAACATCCATTGTCTTGCCAGCCTTGTGAGTCGGCGCATTGTTCTGCAAAAAGACAACACCTTGTCGCAGTTTTCCTCCCCTTTTTTCTTCAACACCTCCTTTAATCCGCACAGCAAGTTGAAATAGTATTCAGCATTTATTGTTTGGCCCTTCGAGAGATAGTCAGTCAGTAAAATACCTTTCGAATCCCAAAAAACCCGTTGCCATGACCTTTCCTGCATACTTTTGAGTCCTGAAGTTCTTTGGCCGTGGAGAACCGTAGTGCCGCCATTGCAGGGACTGTTGTTTCGTCTCTAGGTCGTAGTGATGTAACCGCGTTTCATCAACAGTGACGAGGCGCTGCAAAAATTATCGCCAGATCGTTCAAAATACTGCAATTTGGAAGTGTCCACTCGTTTTCGTTTCTTATCGGCATTCACACATTTGAGCACCCACTTTGCTGACATTTTCTGCATATCCAAGTGCTCATGAATTCGATGGATATCTCCAGTATCTCAACCATTGTTTTAGCCGAGATTCGCCGATCTGACGAAATCAAGTCATGAACACGATGAACAATTTCGGGTGTTGTCGCTGTTGAAGGCCTCCCAGATCTTGCAGTGTCATTGTTCTCAAAGTCTCCACGCTGAAAGTTGGCACACCATTTCTTCACAGTGGAATATGAAGGACGCTTGTCAGTTAATGTTTGCAGGAACAGAAATTTCATGACAGCCCGGAATTCCACATTCGAAATTTCAAAACTTTGCATTGACATGATTCAGTTGAGGACGTCAAACATCTCCAAAAAAAGAGCTATTAGTCTGAAAATAGGCATTTTACAATACAAAACAATACTCCTTCGAGCTGCAGCAACAAAAAAAAAAACGCTACAATTAGAGGAAGTGGGTTAGGCCGAGAACTTTTCATTATCCCCTCATATAAAATATTAACAGGTGGCGGATCTCGAATCATCATCCTTCTGCTCCGGTGCCAAATGCTTTCCCAATTAAGCTGTATCGATAAAGTTTGTCGCTGCAACGTAGCCGTCTTGATATGAGCATCACCTCTGAGATATGGTACTGCACATACATCTCCTCTTACAGAAAGAGTTTGGACGAATTTAGGTTGAATGTGCTTGGAAAAATGTTGTGCCCCCGTCTTAAATACGAAAGTTTTAACCACTCAAAGGTGAACAACTGGGAGAACAGTAAGTTAAAATTTATCCCTCTAAAGTAATGGCGGATTCGATGATCATTCACAGCGTTAAGAGCGAACCATTCAATACTGATGGAGGAGAGTCGTTTTTCGTAAACGAATCGTTCACGAATGGTACATTATTATTTGACAGTGACCACCGATGTGTTGTCCGTTATTGATGTCCGTATGTTTTCCATTGCCTTCCATCTTTGATAAACCTGTAATGCTTGCCTGACTTTCAAGGAAGTGAAACACACCCTCTGTGACACAGTCGTGTGATTTCGGTTACGCTATTCCACGTACGTCGATGCTGAAAAGGTCTCGGCCTAATCCACTTCCTCTAATTACAGCATTATTTCGTCGCTGCAGCTTGAAAGAGATTTTTTTTTTTGCATTGCAAAGTACCAATTTTCAGAGTAATACCTTTTTTTTTTTGTAGATATTTGACGTCCTCAACTGAATCATGTCAATGCGAAGTGTTTAACTTTCGAATGTGGAACTCCGGGGTGTCATGAAATTTCCGTTCCTGCAGAAGAAAACTGCAAAGCAAATCTACGAGTGCATGATGCAAACATTAAGTGAAAAGTGTCCGTCATATTCCACTGTCGAGAAACGGTGTGCCAACTTTCAACGTAGAGACTTTGAGACCGAAGATGCAGCAAGATCTAAGAGACCGTTCACCAGGGACGTACTGATAACCCGAGCAACATCCGCATTGCGGGGCGGGGGCTCACAGCTGAGAGGGCGTCTAACCTCAGCAGAAAGATGTTACAAAAATGTTTTGCGGAAACTTCATACGAATCTGGTTAAAGAAATAGCCAAGAATTCAGGCAGTTTTAATGAAGTAATAAAAAGCACAAATTAGTAAAATCATGTAATGCATTGAATATGATACGCTTTCCAACATACCCGAAAACATTACTCAAGCTATTACTGAAATTATGAGGATAATGGCTGTGGAATAAATATCGCTCCTGTGATCTGACCTTTGAGCCCGTTTCGATGATATTAAACAGAATTAGTTCAGTATACCTCCGAAACAACATGCTAACGTTTTGTCGCAATCGAAGCATTTTTACATAAGTTGTTATACATAAGTACAATGGAATGGATTCCGCTCCTATGTCCTGACCTTTGACCCCATTTCGCCCATTTTCAATTGGGTTCCTCGTTAGGAGGTCCCCTACCACATAATAAAATTTCATCGAAATCGAGCCATTTTTACGCCAGCTATCGTGCCGATCGACAGACAGACGGACAAAGCGGGAGCATATACGCTTCTTCAACTTACGGTTGGAAAGCGTAAAAAAAGCAAGTTTTGCTTCTTTTTTCAGTAAATAAGTGGAATCTTTAGAAAAATATTTTCGTTGCTTTAGTTCACACAAACTGGATGACGGCGAAGCAGCTGTTACAGGGACTTGAGCAGGGCCTGATTTACGGAAGGGCATTCGGGGCACTTGCACAGGGCACCGATCTTTGAAGGGGCCCTCAAAACGTAGTTATATATTACTTCCTTTGCATCCATCTAACTGATTAACGATGTTCATCTTCTGAAAAAAGTTAAAATGGTAATTTCACAGCTGTACGTTGAAACAAGTGGAAATGACAATTCTAATTTCCACAGATAAATAGAACACCATATTACCGGCAAATTAATGTCCTAATCTGCCAATAATAACTCTGTAACCTGTTCCAGCATACGAACGTACAGGGTGCAACCAACCACTGTCGCTTTGTAATGGAAGGAAGCGTGGCCAAACCCGATTTGCGGAGGGCTCCTGAAAGCCTCTTGCTTGCCTAGCGGCCCTAAACTGTTAAATCGGTGCCTGGATTTGAGGGCCCTTCTCACGACCATAGCAAAAGTTCCTAGGAATATACTATGTTAACAACACAATGTGTGCAAAAAATATCAGTTCAATGAGTGGAATTTTTACATCAAGGAGGATAAGGTGCTTATTAATTACAGATATTTGCACATAACTAGGCATTTTTCATAATATTATGAACTAAAAGGTGTTTTTCGCTGGAACGAAAAAGCAGATTATGAGAGAATCGAGAGAAAAATTTTTTACCCTGTGCAAAACATTGTGAGATTAAGTTAAATGTGGTTTTTTATATTCAAGAGTAAATAATTTTGGTAGTTTTACGTGTTTTGTGCCACAATTCGTAACTGGTACTTATTTATTTGCTTACTTATGTTCTGTATTTTCGTATAAACTGGAGAGGCACATCAGACACTGTCACGGCAGTTGCATGCTTTGTGTATGTGATTGTGAGGCATTTAAAAGAGGCTGGCCTTTTATATTGTACTCTAAAAGAATAAAATTTGCATGATATGATTAGCGTTGGCGTAAGAGTTTTGGAGTGCTTTGTATAGGTATGAAAGTACTGCAAAGATTTTAATTAAGAAGTGCACATAATAATTTTGGTTTTGCAGATTCGAAAGAAATTAATTTATTAAAACGCCCATTAGGCCCAACAAATAATTTTTTGCAAAAGGGCCTCAAAAACATTTTTGCTTTGGGTGTCCGGTACGTCACTGTCGTCAACAGTGAAAAAACCCGATATTGTTGATCGTGCATGTTCATGACTTGATTTTATCATCTGGGCGAATTTCTTCTAAAAAAAAAACCAGAGACTCTGGGGATATCTAGGGTACATGTTGGGGTCATAATTCATGAGCATTTGGATAGCACAAGATGTCAGCTAAGTGGGTGCCCAAATGTTTGAACGCCGATGAGAAATGAAAAAGAGTGCACTCTTCCAAACCGGTTAGCAGCATTTTGAGCGATCTGGTGATAATATTTTGCAGCGTCTTGTCACAGTTGATAAAACGCGGTTACATCACTGCGGCCTAGAGACGAAACTACAGCCCCTGAAGCGGCGGCACTCCTGTTCTGCACGGCCAAAGTAATTCAAGACTCAATAGTATGCAGGAAAGATAATGGCAATGGATTTTTCTGGGATTCGGAAGGCATTTTACTGACTGACTATCTTCCGAAGGGCCAAACAATAAATGCTGAATACTATTCCAACTTGCTGTGCGGATTAAAGGAGGCGTTGAAGGAAGAAAGGCGAGGAAAACTGCGGAAAGGTGGTCCCCTTTTTGCAGGACAATGCGCCGACTCGCAAGGCTGTCAAGACAATGGATGTTTTGAGGGATCCGGAGTTTAAGTGCATAGACCATCTACCCTACTCACCAGACTTTGCTCCAGCGGACTATTTCCTGTTCCCAAACTTTAAAAAATGTTTGAAAGGGAAGCATTTTTCGAATGATTTGGAGGTGATATCAGCAGCAGAGCTGTATTTCAGTTATCAGACTTCAGACTTTTTTTAGAAGGGTTCACAAAATCTTGTAAAATCTCTCACAAAATCTTCTAAAGTGTTTCCTCCCCTCCCCTTTCTGCACATTGAAATTCTAGGAGCACTTTAAAAGATATTAATCGGAACTTAAGAACTAAAAATAAATATGCAATAATCCCTTCGCCCAAACTACAACTTCTCCCATAAATCTGTTTGCCAGCAATGGATGATGGAGCCCCAACTGCAACCTATTACAGAAATCTGTTTACCAGCAATGGGTGATGGAGCCTCAACTACAACCTCTCCCATAAATCTGTTTGCCAGCAATGGGTAATGGAGCCCCAACTACAACTTCTTTCGTAGATCTGTTTGCCAGCAATGGGTGATGGAGCCCCAACTACAACCTATCCCATAAATGTGTTTGCCAGCAATGGGTGATGGACCCCCAACTGCAACCTCTCCCATAAATCTCTTTGCCAGCAATGGGTGTTGGAGCCCCAACTACAACCTATCCCATAAATTTGTTTGCCAGCAATGGGTGATGGAGCCCCAACTACAACCTATACCATAAATCTGTTTCCCAGCAATGGGTGATGGACCCCCAACTACAACCTATCCCATAAATCTGTTTTGCCAGCAATGGGTGATGGAACCCCAACTACAACCTCTCCCATAAATCTCTTTGCCAGCAATGGGTGTTGGAGCCCCAACTACAACCTCTCCCATAAATCTGTTTGCCAGCAATGGGTGATGGAGCCCCAACTACAACCTCTCCCATAAATCTCTTTGCCAGCAATGGGTGATGCAACCCCAACTACAACCTCTCCCATAAATCTCTTTGCCAGCAATGGGTGTTGGAGCCCCAACTACAACCTCTCCCATAAATCTGTTTGCCAGCAATAGGTGATGGAACCCCAACTACGACCTCTCCCATAAATCTGTTTGCCAGCAATGGGTGATGGACCCCCAACTACAACCTATCCCATAAATCTGTTTGCCAGCAATGGGTGATGGAACCCCAACGACAACCTCTCCCATAAATCTCTTTGCCAACAATGGGTGTTGGAGCCTCAACTACAACCTCTCCCATAAATCTGTTTGCCAGCAATGGGTGATGGAACCCCAACTACAACCTCTCCCATAAATCTCTTTGCCAGCAATGGGTGTTGGAGCCCCAACTACAACCTCTCCCATAAATCTGTTTGCTAGCAATGGGTGATGGAGCCCAACTACAACCTCTCCCATAAATCTGTTTGCCAGCAATGGGTGGTGGAGCCCCAACTACAACCTATCGCATAAATCTGTTTGCCAGCAATGGGTGATGGACCCCCAACTACAACCTATCCCATAAATCTGTTTTGCCAGCAATGGGTGATGGAACCCCAACTACAACCTCTCCCATAAATCTCTTTGCCAGCAATGGGTGTTGGAGCCCCAACTACAACCTCTCCCATAAATCTGTTTGCCAGCAATGGGTGATGGAGCCCCAACTACAACCTCTCCCATAAATCTCTTTGCCAGCAATGGGTGATGCAACCCCAACTACAACCTCTCCCATAAATATCTTTGCCAGCAATGGGTGTTGGAGCCCCAACTACAACGTCTCCCATAAATCTGTTTGCCAGCAATAGGTGATTGAACCCCAACTACGACCTCTCCCATAAATCTGTTTGCCAGCAATGGGTGATGGAGCCCCAACTACAACCTCTCCCATAAATCTATTTGCCAGCAATGGGTGATGGAGCCCCAACTACAACCTCTCCCATAAATCTATTTGCCAGCAATGGGTGATGGAGCCCCATTCCCCAAACAATGCAACTAGAAAATGAGTAGTGAACTTCCTATCTCCTTACGAGAAATTTACGACTGTTTTTGTCGCCTTCGGACCCCACACGCAAAGATAAATCCTTTCTGGGTGCTCCTTGTTTGACTTCCGGAGTATCTTTTCTTTGTCGCAAAACCCGACCAGAGTCTACGAATTAATAAATCAATTAATTAATCTGCCTGATTAGCCACTACCATTATATCCGAAATAAGTAATGAAGATTCACATCAATATAATACGTGTAATGCCTTCCGACTTGAATCATCGAATCATTCCCGAGCAATATGACCTGTAATTCATCTTTAAAAATGTTCGTTTATTCTTTTGCAAAATTAAATTTCCAGCTCTTTTAAAAGGACCTTCCCTTTACTACAACTTATCAAGAATTCCTGCGCCATTCATTGTTTTAGTACTGTTTTCTTTAGGGAGTTTGTGGAAACATTATGGGGAAAAAAACGCACACCCATTTCTTTTCGTGATCAGTTAAAATCTTTTTTCCCTGCCGCTAATAGCTTCATCTATTTCTGAAACTTTTTTAAATTCTGTTCTGTCTCTCTTTATAAATTTAGAACAGAACGTTTAATCTCCAAATCCACAGCAGATTTTGATCGTTATGTTAAAAACTTTTACAAAAATCTTTGCATTTCTTACTATAATCCTACAAAAAATAAATGCATTAACTGCTTACGATCCTAGACATTTGAAAAGGAAAACTCTGTTTTCGCGATTAGCATTTTATTTAAATTCTGTTTCAGAGGGGGTCGGTTGCTCAGTCGTTTCCCCGCTGGATCCACTACGAGTATGGATAGTGTACTTGTCTTACAATGCGGGCTCTCTCCTTTCCCTGGAATGTGTGCCCCTAAATTATGAACGGACGCCTTTTTATATCTCTTAGATTTGCTGACGGTGAACTTTAAATTCCAAACTAAAAATATGCTATTTATAAGGTCCAAACTTGTTTACAGTTTTTGTGTGTTAGAGTAGGAAACAGCTGTCAAAATCAAAATCATTTGTTGTGTTGATTTATCAGAGTGCTTTGAAGAACTAACATTCCCTAAGACTCCAGTCGTGCTCGTAAGTGCCTAAACATAGTAATTTCTCTTTTGACTACCCACAAGAGGAGAAAAAATAGGTTGAAAATTATGTGTCATCATTGCTCGTTGATGTGTTCTGTTTAAGTAATATTTCTATCCTATATTTTACATTTGACTTCATTAGAGTATTGGGCTTGAAAGAAAGTAATATCTGCAAATGCAAGGCAACAGAAAAGTACTAATTACCGTGCATGCAAGCACAATTCAGTTGGAAATGCAGTCGCCATCGTTTGACACCACCAACTCCATTCATCTGAGCAGGTATTGAATACCGTCTCTGTAGAATTGTTGTGGTTTAGGCGCAACTAAGCGAGTATATGTGCGTTCGACATCGTTCTGCTTGGTGAATAGTTATCAGTCCAGGAAATGCTGTAACAACCGGAAACGGTGGTAGTTGCTTGGAGCAGTATCCGGGAAATAGGCTGGGTGCGCCAGCAGCTGCCAGCCCAAGTCGTGAATGATCACTCATGCTGTGTGAGGTCTCTCTCCTTCTGCTGTAGGAGGATTCCCTTGCGGTTCAGCAGTGCTCGTCGTTGTGACTTAGCGATGCGTGCAAATTGTCAAGCTGAAGGCAGTACATATCGGCGGTAATAGTGGTGTTGTCCTGCAGGAGCTCAAACAAGTTAGGAAAATCATGCAATGCATTTGATTGCGATACGCTTTCCAACATAACAGAAATCATTACTCAAGTTATGAGGATAATGTCTGTAGAATAAATCTCGCTCCAATGACGTGACCTTTGATCCCATTTCGATGATATTCAACAGAACCGGTAAAGTATACTTCCGGAAAAACATGATAAACTTTGTCTCAGTCGAACCATTTTTACACAAGTTATGACGCATAAAGGCAATGAAATGTATGCCGCTCCTATGTTCTGACCTTTGATCTCATTTCGCCCATTTTCGATAGGGTTTGTCCACAGCTGGTCCCATACCACATACTGAAATTTCATTCAAACCGAACCATATTTACGCAAGTATTGATGCATAAGGGCAATGAATGCATCCCGCTCCTATGTCGCGACCTTTGACCCCATTTCGCCCATTTTAAATAGGGTTCATTCCATAGTGGTCATTTACCACATACTAAAATTTCATTGAAATCGAACCATTTTTACTCAAGTTATGGCGTATAAGGGCAATGGAATGCATCCCGTTCCTATATCATGCCCTTTGACCCCATTATGCCCATTTTCGGTAGGATTCGTCCCCAGGTGTTCCCCAACCACATACTAAATTTTAACCGAAATCGAACCATTTTTATGCGAGTTTTCGTGCAGACAGACGGACAAAGCTGGAGCATATACCATTCTTTAACCTACGGTTGGAAAGCGCAAACAGGTTAGTAAAATCATGCAATGCATTGATTATGATACGCTTTCCAACATACCAGAAATCATTACTCAAGTTATGAGGATAATGGCTGTAAAATAAATCTCGCTCCTGTGCCCTGTCCTTTGACCCCATTACGATGAGATTCAACAGAACCGGTTTAGGTTCACTGCGGAACAACATATTAAAGTTTTGTCGCAATAGAAGCATTTTCAGTCAAGTTATGAAGATAATAGCTGTGGAATAAATCTCGCTCCTGTGCCCTGACCTTTGACCTCATTTGGATGATGTTAAACAGAATTGGTTCAGTGTACATCCGGAACAACATAGTAAAGTTTTGTCGCAATAGGGGCATTTTTAGTCAAGTTATGGGGATAATGACAGTGAAATAAATCTCGGTCCTGTGTGCTGACCTTTGTACCCATTTCGATGATATTCAACGGAACCGGTTCATTATACCTTGGAACAACATGATACAGTTTTGTCGCAATCGAAGCATGTTTACGTAAGTTATGATGCATAAGGGCGATGGAATGGATCCCGCTCCTATGTCATGACCTTTGACCCCATTTCGCCCATTTTCAACAGGGTTCGTTCCCAGGTGATCCCTTACCACATACTAAAATTTCATCGAAATCGAACCCTTTTATCGCGAGTTATCGTGCGGACAAACAATCGGGCAAAGCTGGACCATATACGCTTCTTCAACCTAAGGTTGGAAAGCGTAAGAAGTTAGTAAAATCGTGCAATGCATTGATTATGACGCGCTTTCCAACATACCAGAAATCATTACTCAAGTTATTACTTACGTTATGAGGATACTGGGTGTGGAATGAATATCGCTCCTGTGTCCTGACCTTTGACCCCATTTCGATGATATTAAACAGAATTGGTTCAGTATACCTCCAGAACAGCATACTAAAGTTTTGTCGCAATAGAAGCATTTTTAGTCAAGTTATGAGGATACTGGGTGTGGAATAAATCTGTCTCCTGTGCTCTGACCTTTAACGCCATTTCGGCGATATTCTACAAAACCGGTTCAGTGTACTTCCGGAACAACATACTAACAATTTGTCGCAATAGAAGCATTTTTACTTAAGTTATGACGCATAAGGGAAATGGAATGGATCCCGCTCCTATGTGGTCACCTTTCACTCCATGTCACCCATTTTCAACAGGATTCGTCGCCAAGCGGTCCCCTACTACGTTCTAAGATTTCATTGAAATCGAAGCATTTTTACGTAGGTTATGACGCAAAAGGGGCAATGGACTGGATCCCGTTCCTATGTCCTGACCTTTGACCCGATTTTGCCCATTTTCCATCGGTTTCGTTCTGAGGAGGTCCCCTACAACATACTAAACTTTCATCGAAATCGAACCATTTTTACGCAAGGTATCAAGCATAAGGGCAATAAAATGAATTCCGTTCCTATATCGTGACCTTTGATCTCATTTCTCCTATTTTCAGTTGGGTTAGTCCCCAGGTGGTCCCCTACCAATTATTAATACTTCATGTAAATCGAACTATTTTTACGCAAGTTATGATGCATAATGGCAATGGAATGGATCCCGCTCCTATGTCGTGACCTTTAATCCCATTTCATCCATTTTCAATTGGGTGAGTCCCCAGGTCGTTCCCTACCACATTCTAAAATTTCATCGAAATCGAACCATTTTTACGCAGGCGAACTGACAGACGGACAAAGTTGTGCCATATACGCTTCTTCAACGTACGGTTGGAAAGCGTAAAAAAAGCACTACATTCCGCATATACCACCAAAGAGACAGTAGGACCTTATGTGGTGTAAGCCGGCTTTAGATGTAGGCAGGAACTTCGGTTTTGGGTCCAACTACTATTTCCGGGCCCTGACATTGTCATACAGGACCCATTTCTCGTCACCTGTTACAATACGATACAAGAACGGTTCAACTTGGTCACGTGCAAACAGAAAAACACGTGCAGTCATGCGATTTGTTTCCTTCTTAAGTGTAAGTTGGTGGGGCACGGAAGATCCCTTCTTGTGCACCTTCCCATACTGGTGCAGATGTGTGTTAATACTCGTGTGGGTAGTCTCCAGGTTTTCGGCCAACTCTCGCGTGGTCACACGTGGGTCGGTCTTCATATTCACTGCTGCGGGGTCTTCCGGCTTTAGAACGGTATGACAGGTCAAAATTTCCCACTGGGAACCATTCGAACCAACCATAGCACTGATGATGTGATATGACATTGGGGTGCACGCTGCTCATGTTCCTTATAGTACTTGCACAGGTGCTTCGGCGAAGAAACTTATACAGCATGCAATAGCAGCTGTGCTCCTTGTCCACTTCTATGTTGGCTGGCTCTTACACTCTTCGCCTGATTTCTAGTAAATTAAGCGACCTACCTACTGATGTGATGCCGGTGTTTTGCACAATCTCAGTGGTCAATGTGCGCCGCGGCCGGAGCTTCGACTTTGGGGACTTCGTCATCGGACATTACTTTCTTTCAAACCCAATGCTTATTTAATAAACTTAGTCTAGATAAACCCAAGTGTTGAATGTTTAACACTTGGGTTTATCTAGACTAAGTTTATTATTTTTTCCATACGAGGATTTATCACAAATTAAGTATATTTTTCAGTCCTCACACCAGATAATCCTGTCGCAGCAGTAAGGATCGAACCACATCATTTGGGTTGTCTCAAAAAATAATGCGTATCTTAACTACTGAGCCAGAAAGACTCAGGACTTTGAACCACATTCATAACAAAACTAATAGCGAGTTGAGGAATTTTTTCTTGTCGTTAATGCTAGTGATTTGGTCATTTTATTTTCGGTTATTTTTTGAAAAGAGCTTATTATTTTTTTTAATGTTAGTAATAATTTTATTTTTTCTGTAGGAGGATTTATCACAAATTAAGTATCTTTTGCATCGTGATTTTCCGAAATAACGGAATGCTTTGGAATTTGAGATCTTTTTAAACTGAGAGTGACTTTCAATTGTCGTTAAGAAACGATGAAATGTACTGTTTTTATTATTTCACAAAGCTCCTAAATATAAAATTTACTCTTAATAGCCGTAATAGCTTTGGCCTTATTTATGCGATATATTATAGACAATATCCGATCTCGCCGCGGAACTTCAAAATCAGATCCCTCGACAACGACTGAAATTTGACACTTAATCAAACCTTAAGTATTCCCACGAATCGCTGTTATCACCGGAAATTTCTCTTCATATACATACGGGAAAAGTGAGAATGGGGTTTTTCCGTTAATATACGAAAGGAATGGTGGAAAGGTTTCAAAATTCCCTCGGGTTACGAAAAATTCGTGAAATTCAGGTTTTTCTCCGTCATTTCAAGAAAAAGGTTGTACCAGAAATATGTTTAGTTAATTCACGAACGCTTCGTTAATTCACAAGGTTGTACCAGAAATATGCTTCGTTAATTCACAAGGTTGTACCAGAAATATGCTTCGTTAATTCACAAGGTTGTATCAGAAATATGCTTCGTTAATTCACAAGGTAGTACCAGAAATATGCCTCATTAATTCACAATTTTGTACCAGAAATATGCTTCGTTAATTCACGAAAGCTTCGTTAATTCACAAGGTTGTACCAGAAGTATGTTTCGTTAATTCAGAAAGTTGTACCAGAAGTATGCTTCTTTAATTCATGAAAGCTTCGTTAATTCACAAGGTTGTACCAGAAGTATGCTTCTTTAATTCATGAAAGCTTCGTTAATTCACAAGGTTGTACCAGAAGTATGCTTCTTTAATTCATGAAAGCTTCGTTAATTCACAAGGTTGTACCAGAAATATGCGTCGTTAATTCACAAGGTTGAACCAGAAATATGCGTCGTTAATTCACAAGGTTGTACCAGAAATATGCTTCGTTAATTCACGACAGCTCCGTTAATTCACAAGGTTTTACCAGAAATATGCTCGTTAATTCACGACAGCTCCGTTAATTCACAAGGTTTTACCAGAAATATGCTCGTTAATTCACGAAAGCTCCGTTAATTTTCAAGGTTGTACCAAAAGTATGCTTCGTTAATTCACGAAAGCTTCGTTAATCCACAAGGTTGTACCAAAAAATATGTTTCGTTTATTCACGACAGCTTCGTTAATTTACAAGGTTGTACCAAAAAATATGCTTCGTTTATTCACGACAGCTTCGTTAATTTACAAGGTTGTACCAGAAAAAATGCTTCGTTAATTCACAAGGTTGTACCGGAAATATACTTCGTTAATTCAAAAGGTTGTACCAGAAATATGCGTCGTTAATTCACAAGGTTGAACCAGAAATATGCGTCGTTAATTCACAAGGTTGTACCAGAAATATGCTTCGTTAATTCACGACAGCTCCGTTAATTCACAAGGTTTTACCAGAAATATGCTCGTTAATTCACGAAAGCTCCGTTAATTTTCAAGGTTGTACCAAAAGTATGCTTCGTTAATTCACGAAAGCTTCGTTAATCCACAAGGTTGTACCAAAAAATATGCTTCGTTTATTCACGACAGCTTCGTTAATTTACAAGGTTGTACCAAAAAATATGCTTCGTTTATTCACGACAGCTTCGTTAATTTACAAGGTTGTACCAGAAAAAATGCTTCGTTAATTCACAAGGTTGTACCGGAAATATACTTCGTTAATTCAAAAGGTTGTACCAGAAGTATGCTTCGTTAATTCACAAGGTTGTATTAGAAATATGCTTCGTTAATTAACGAAAGCTTTGTTAATTCACAGGGTTGTACCAGAAGTATGCTTCGTTAATTCAGAATGTTGTACCAGAAGTATGCTTCGTTAATTCACGAAAGCTTCGTTAATTCACAAGTTCGTGCGAGAAATATGCTTCGTTAATTCACAAGGTTGTACCAGAAATATGCTTCGTTAATTCACGAAATTAATCACGAAAAGTGGTTCGTGAATTTCAGAAAATCTTTTACAGTGAAGGAGTGCAAACTTTTAGGAGTTCATATGTCACGTTCGACGTGACTTTTCGAAATGGGAAATATAACAAACGGTAATCAAAATTTATTTTATGAGACAGCAAATGAAAGAGTGAATTTAAATAAGTAATAATAGTTATACATTTTATCACCAACTTTAGTCACCAAGAAATTTCATGACGGATTAAGTTGGGGTGCTGTATCAGAAGTTTCGGTCACCACCAAAAAGAAGCGAAATACTAAGTTTTACCGCCCCAACAATTCGTCCCAGATGACTCCGGGTAAGTATCTTGGTGAGGCATAAATGTTGTATTTGTCTTGCTTCACTGGGTCTCTCTCTTCCCAGGAACCAGATACCCCTCATTAGAGACAAGCGACTGCTGGCTGTCAGCTGAGTTGCTCTCGGTGGTCATCAGACCTCCAAACAAACAACAAAAAAAACTTGCTAACTTTCAGGGTTGATGTGTTTAAGACGCTCTATCACATATTTAGGGATAATCAAGAAGTGTCACATTGCAAAATTTTAAGTTAATCTAGTTAGAATGCTCTATTACATATTTGACGACAATTAAGTAGAGTCACACTACCAAGGTTTAGGCTTAATTTGGTTAGCACGCTCTATCACATATTTGGTGACAACCAAAAAGGATCACAGTACCAGATTTTAGGGTTTATCTTGTCAGAGCGTTCTATCACATATTTAGTGACAACCAAAAAAAGAGTCACACTACCAAGTTTTAGAGTTGATTTGCCCAGTAGTTCTATCCCCGACTGCGATCAAATTTGAATCATTCTCTCGTCATGTCCCGGTTTTCGTTAGGTTTAATGTATTTAAGCAAGTGTAAATATCTTAGAATTAAACAGTTTCCGTTGTAAAACAGAAAAACGAAAGTTGATCGCTGTGCTGAGTACAATATGTTTCGCTCTTCATGATCGTTTCTCCAAGAACAGAAATCTTTAACAGGTACGATTCAGATGTCAGTGGTAAAGAGCAGATTTCAGGGAGCCCAGGGGAGAAAATGTAAGGGGAAAATTCTGCAGCGGCACATATCTGTCATTGTGAAATTCGTGTGTAAACGAAGCATTTGACCGGTGGGTACATACATTTTGCTCTTGCCTCGAATTGAACTATGTATAAGAACATCAAACTAGCAAAAAGTCGCCATTTACGAAATCAGTAATGAAATATTAATATGATCGTTTCCCGAAGAACATAAAAGGGGAGTAAAGATTTTCAGACTCCATATTTATTTAAATGATGGACTATTCTGCTTGTTTTTCATTCTAAAGTAGGATCTTCATGAAGGGAGCAGAACCTGTGTGATTAAACAATATATTCAGCATGTATAGTAAATTGTCTAATTATATCATTGATATGCGAATATACACAGAACAACGCAAACAAATATAAATGATTAAGTGCTTACCCCTAGAATGCTATAATTAAAACTGTGAGTTTATGAGGGAGCGATGCTGTATCACGCGACATGGAGACACTAAGGTTTTTACAGCGATCACTTGAATTTCCCAAGCATCTGAGAAAGAAAAATGAAGAATCGCACGAGCAATTGCGTGTCAAGAGCTACACCGGAAACTTCACCGAATGAAACGATTTACTGCCTCATGAAGGAGGAAACGTAGCCATGGTACTAGAAACCCAGAGCAGAAAGGTCAAATTATGCATTGTTTCTTTTAATTAAGTGTTCTGAACCATCATCTTTGAATAAGCTATAAGGATCTATTTTTGTTCTTCGTTTCTTAGGAAGTACAATATAATGAATCTTCTACATCTTCAATTTTCAGAAAACATAGAAATATCAATTAGAAACTTCGTTCTAAATGTCCTTTGTTTTTCAGGCTGAATAAGGAGGATAGAGAGAAACAAATTTGTACGGAAAATGCTAAAAACAAAATGGCGTCTTTAACAGTTCAGCCTTTTTAGTACGTGTTTTGTAAAAAAAAATCGTGCTTATGTTACCGGTTTATCCGTCCGTCTGTACCCACGATTTCTCTGCAACTATTTGTCCAATTTGAAAAATTCCTTTACATTGGGAAGCCTGAAATATGCGAATGATGATCCTTTATTTCGTTTTTTTACGATGTACAATTTCGCCTCTATAATTACAATTTCGCGTAAATGCAGATGATGTCGAATTCAAAAATACGTTTTATTCCACATATTTGCTTCTAAACATCCGATTGAAAAAATTCTTTTAGCTTTCGATTCCATTTATGTCGAAGAGTACTTTGAATATAGTTACATTTTCAAATTACGCATAGATTTTCCGCTAGGGGGCGTAAAATTTAATTACATTTTCCCAATAACTCTTCTTCTAAAACTCCGATTTGAAAAATGTTTTCTTCAGCGGATACACCTCCTGATGGAAAATTTTTTACATATAATTTCAAATTTTTGGTAAAGAATACTTTAGCCACCAGGGAGCGTAAGTGTTGAATTTTGCTTCTGATGTATTTGCCATAAAACCTGAGCTTCTAAAATATAGATTGAAAAAATTCTCTCGTGGACTGATGGCACTCACATCGGTAAACGTTTTCGGAATATTTTCCTCTTAAAATATTCCACAGTTTCTCCGCCAGGGGACGTAGATGTATATCTTATTTTTGTTAATATCTCTACTTCTAGTAGTCCGATTTGAAAACTTACTTCTTTGTTCGATAGTTTTTCCATTGTGACATGTTTTTCATATAGTTTCAAAAAAATTCAAGCAATTCATAGACTTTCCGCTAGGGGGCGTATAGGTAAATTGCTTTCTCCCTATATCTCTGCTTCTAAATCTCCGATTTGAAAAAGCCTTTCTGCACCGGATACAGCTCCTGATGAGAAATCTTTTGCACATAATTTCTAATTTTTGTAAAAAATGGTTTGGCCACCAGGTGGCATAATTCATAATTTCCGCTTCTGATGCATTTGCAGCAAAATATGAGCTTCTAAATTCTCGATTGAAAAAAAAGTCGTTTGTAGACCGATACTACTCATGCCGACAAGCCTTTTAGGAACATTTTCTTCTTAAAATAATGCATGGTTTCTACGCCAGGGGGCGTAGATGTATATCTTATTTTTGTCAATATCTGTACTTCTAGGAGTCCGATTTGAAAAATTCCTTCTTCGTTGGATAGAGTTTCCGATGCGAAATGTTTTTCCTATAAATTCAAAATTTTCAAGTAAACTATAGACTTTCCGCTAAGGGCCACAAAGGTAAATTGCGTTTTCGGTGTTATTTCTGCTTCTAAAACTCCGATTTGAAACATTATTCCTGTATCGCATACAAGACCTGATATAAAATATTTTTCATATAATTTCTAATGTTTGGTAAAGAATGGTTTGTCCACCAGGGGGCATAAGTGTTAATATCTGCTTCTGATGTATTTGTAGCAAAATCTGGGCTCCTGAAAACTCGACAAAAATTTTTTTCTTGGACCGATACCGCTCATATGGATAAACCTTTTGAGAATACTTTCTTCCTAAAATAATGCATGGTTTTCCCACCAGGGGACGTAAAGCCACATCTTATTTTTGTCGATATCTCTATATCTAACAGTCCGATTTGAAAAATTCTTTCTTTGTTGGAGAACGTTTCCGGTGCGAAATGTTTCTGATATAAATTCATGTTTTTCTTAACGCTCAAGTCTGCAACCAGAAGGCGTAAGCTCACGATCCCATTTACAGCAATATCTGAGGGATTAAAAACCCGATTGAAAAACTTCTTTCTTCCGTCAGATACTATTGTTTTCCATACCGGTTCCATTCAATTTGAATAGCTTTGATAAATTTAATTTGCCTCAGGACGGATTTAAAAGACGTGCTTATTACACCCGAAAATTTGGTGTCATGTTTCCTGTTTTTTTTATTGGAGGTTTAACGACCATCGTGAGCAACTCAATTGGCTATGTGCAGTATACCGTCCCTAATTTATGGCCACTGTTTGATTCCAAGGAAAGCCAGTGCCGTAAGACAAACACAACATTTATGACTCACCGGGATTCGAACCCGAACCTTTCTCGGACGAATGGTCATAAGCCAGCGATTAGACCACTGCGCCACAATGCTTTTTTTCTGTTTTCCGCCGTATAGCAATCACGAACACTGTACTACACTTCCGGTTTTTTATCGGGCTTAACGTCCACCATGAACATTTCTGAGGAATATAAACAGTCGTCCGCCTCGAATTTAGAGCTACTGGTACCTGGAAAGAGACAGAGCCAGTGCTGTCGGTCAAGTACACCTTGCCTCACACAGGAGTCGAACCTGAACTCAGCTCATATGGCTATCCCGAAACCGAGACCTCTGATCAATGGGCAACGAGTGTAGCGTTCTACCAATTTACATACGTCATAACTGTATTCGCAATTGCGACAGGAAAAAGAAGCCAAGGATGTTTTAAAACTAAATGCAAAGCTTTTAAAACCGGAGCTATTTCACAAAATTGCTCGACTGGAACAGCAAACCACATTCGTTCTCCTTGAATTATAGATTTTGTTCCCTCCGTTGGTTTTCAGTCAAGCAACGAAGAATGCGTGCGTCATTTCTTTTCTGCAAATAGTATGTAGTAGTTTGTTTTGGTACAGACGTGAAAAAAAAAGGAAATCATGCAGCGTGTGTGATTAAACTAAATGGCAAAACATGAGAGATATCAACCTAATGGAGTGTTAGTCCTCACCTAGTTCGAATAACAGCCTGAACGCACAGAGGCATCGTCTCCACCAGATGCCGGAGGGCTTCCGGTGGTAATGCCAGCCATGCCCGTTGCAGTATTGTCCAAAACTCCGCCCGAGACGTCAGTCCAGGATCCACGGAACTCCACGACATCTCAGATGGCTTCCACAAGGTTCAAACGCGGGGACCTTGATGGGGGGCACCGGATGGTTCCAAACTCAAATGAGTGTTCCTCGAGACAGGTTTGTGTGGTTGAAGCCAGTTGGGATAGCGCATTTTCCTGCTGGAACGGACCAGCAGCCGCAGAATGCACGAAAGCCATGAAAAGGTGTAGGTGATCAGGCAGCACATACTTCTAGAGCCCAGCAGTTTACGACCCCTCCAGATACACTAAGAGACCTAATCTGCCCCATGAGAAGGCTCCCCTAACCATCACAGAGCCACCACCGACTTGAACGGAACCGACATAGCACGACAGGTCCATTGCCTCATGATGTCGACGCGACACCCTCATCACCTTCTCGTCAGTTCGTTACAGCTGAAAATAGGATTCATCTGACCACACGATGCGGACCACTTTTCAGAGGTCAGTTTTGATATTCGAGGCATCAGGCGAGACGCAATTTCCGTTGATGAGCAGTCGACAGTGGCACACGAGTAGGCTGTCGGCTCCTGCATCGTAGAATATGCATCACAGGTAGGATATGCATAGGATATGCATCATAGGATGCACATAAGATATGCATCATATGATATACAGTACACGATACGCAACATAGGATATGCATCATAGAATATGTAACATAGGTTATGCATCATAGGATATGCAGTATACGATACGCAACATAGGATATGCCTCATAGGTAGGATATGCAACATAGGATATGCATCATAGGATATGCAGTATACGATACGCAAGATAGGATATGCATCATAGGTAGGGTATGCAACATAGGATATGCATCATAGGATATGCAGTATACGATACGCAACATAGGATATGCCTCATAGGTAGGATATGCAACATAGGATATGCATCATAGGATATGCAGTATACGATACGCAAGATAGGATATGCATCACAGGTAGGATATGCAACATAGGATATGCATCATAGGATATGCAGTATACGATACGCAAGATAGGATATGCATCACAGGTAGGATATGCAACATAGGATATGCATCATAGGATATGCAGTATACGATACGCAAGATAGGATATACATCATAGGTAGGATATGCATCATAGGATATGCAGTATACGATACGCAATATAGGATATGCATCATAGAATATGCAACATAGGATATGCATATTGGTAGGATATGCATCATAGGATATGCAGTATACGATACGCAACATATGATATGCATCATAGGATATGCATATTGGTAGGATATGCATCATAGGATATGCAGTATACGATACGCAACATAGGATATGCATCATTGGATATGCAGTATACGATACGCAACATAGGATTTGCATCATAGGATGTGCAACATAGGATATGCAGTATACGATACGCAAGATAGGATATGCATCATAGGATATGCAGTATACGATACGCAACATAGGATATGCATCATAGGATATGCAACATAGGATATGCAGTATACGATACGCAACATAGGATATGCAGCAGGCGTCGCAGCGTTCGCACGCTGACGCTGCTTGAGCCTCCGACATTTAACATGGATGTAATTTGCGCCGCATTTACTAAGCTGTCAGTCTATACGAGCCTGGATAGTCTACGTCAACCCCGGTCATCAAGCCGTGTAGTCGGCCTCTCTGGGCGCTGGTACGTCTGTCGATAGTATTTTCGCGGATACGGTTGCCCACGGGAATCCTAGAGTTATTACCACTTGGGAGATAGAATGACGCCTTCTGTCTTGCGCCGACAATGCCTATACGATCAAAGTCGCTCAGATCACCACGTTTACCCGTGCTCGTTGACTGCGATACATTGTTGGAAAGCTGTACTGTCCTCCTATTTATCGCCTGTCCTCAGTTTGGGTCTGTTCGACTCTAGGCAGCAAGGGGGGGGGTATTTCAACTTCCCATCACCCCTGTGTCCAATGTTTTGTCTAAATGGGCGTATTTGAATGGATATATGTGTGCATTTCTTTAAATGCAATGAAACAAAAACACTAAGCATTTATGAAATTTTTTTTAATGCAAGATACATTTTTTTAAACGATTGACATACTCCAGAAATTTTGCTACTTCGTAATCAATTTCTTTTTCATACTGTCGTAGATTCGGGTTTTCTGAAAATAAAGTAGAAAATAAAGTATATATATTATTGCGAAATTGCGGAATAATACCCTTAAGATGCACAGCAAGTGTTACTGTTGGAATGCGATTCAAGAAAAATTATTAATAAAATTTCACTGATTAGTTAACAACCATTCCGAGATGGCCGCATCTTTACATAGATCTTAAACGGATAATGAAACATAGTTCACTGGAATTATACATGTTGGAATTCTCTGTGTCTTACAGTTTGTCATCAGTTTATGTGTTATGAAACAGTTTCAAGTTGTGAACTATATCTGCATAAAAGTAATTCAATGAGGACTGATTTATTTTCTGATGAGATGAATGTGCAGTGCAAGTCCTTTGTACGATCCGTTAAGAAAATTTCGTGCTAGGAGTACTAAGGAAATGAATTTACCGTCTTATGCACGATAGGTTGAAACTTTAATTAAACTATTTACAGGCTAAAAGTACTTCACAAAGCGCTTTCTCAGTTAAAAACACAACGTTAGACCTTTCAGGCCAACTTTAGGCCCTACTTCAGACGTAGTTCACTTAAATGCTACAATCTTTATATACACTGGGTATTACAATGCTTTACGTTTACGCATTTGCGCATGTGTTAAAAAATTTGTGAAGACCAATAGGTTAAGCAAGTGGTCCTTCAACAACCCTTTCCATGGTAACGCACAGGTAGTCCTCATTATAGGTTTGATGTCGTAACTTGTATATATACAGTACATACTTTCAGTTAATAATAAGTTTGATTTCCTTCTTGGTGTATTAAGAATAGTCACGTCATCCCACTGAGGTGAGTATTCACCTTGTAAACATAGTCTGACATTGCTGTAGACTCCGAAGCTGACCGCAGGGTATATTTATGTTCTGCCAATCGACATTTAAGAATCCTAGATGTTGAGCCGACATTTCTCAGTTTTTAACTGAGAAAGTGCTTTTAATTAGTAATGTAATGAAGTACTTTTAGCCTGTAAATATTTTAATTAAAGTTTCAACCTATCGTGCATCATCATCATTGTCAACCATTATCAATCCACTGCTGGACGAAGGTCTCTCTACGTTTCCTCCACAACGGTCTGTTTTGTGCCAGTCTCCACCATGTTACTCCCGCACACTTTCGAATTCCATCCACCCATCTCCCATGTGGTCTTTTTCCAGGTCTTTTCCTGTCCCTTGGAATCCAATCTAAAATTTCGGCTGCCCATCGATGGCCTGTCCTTCTGGCAGTATGTCCAGCCCATTGCCATTTCAGGGATTTAACTCTGATCATGATGTCTTCCACTCTTGTCATTTTTCGGATCCACGAGTTCCTCTTCTTATCTCTCCTGGTTATACCAAGCATGCACCTCTCCATGGTTCTTTGAGTTGTCTGCAGCCTTTGTATGTCTCTTTTAGCTAAGGTCCACGTCTCTGCACCATACGTAAGCACTGGAAGGATGCATTGATCAAACATTTTTCTTTTAGGCATAATGGCATATTGCTCTTGAAAATTATGCTGTTTCTTACAAAAGATCTCCAGGCAAGTTTTGTACGCCGATTAATTTCTTCATCAATGTGACTCTCACTTGATATCTGCAGTCCAAGGTAAACGTACGAGTCTGTTATCTCCAGCTTTTCTCCATCAATCGATAAATCTTCATTTCTTGTAAAAGCATTGTACATCACTTTTGTCTACTGAAAGTACATTTTTAATCCCACTTCTTTACTCTTGTCAGCAAGTTCCTGGATCATACTCTGCAGCTCCGATGGAGTAGTTGCAAAATGACTACGTCATCAGCAAAACGAAGGTGGGTTAGATAATCTCCATTAATCTTTATCCCTTTGTTTTCCCAGCTCAGCGACTGAAAGACACCCTCCCATGTGGCATTAAAGAGCTTCGGAGATATGGTGCCACCTTGTCTCACTCCCTTTCCAATTTTTATGTGTGTTGTATTATCTAACAGACGAATCTTTGCACTTGCATTTTCATAGATGTTATTAATAATATTAATGTATGCATCTTCAATACCGCATGATTTCAGGGCCGTTGTAACTGCTGATGGTTTCACCGAATCAAAGGCTTTTTCATAATCGATAAAAGCCATGCACAATGGAAGTTCATACTCCCTCGCTCTTTCAATTAGTTCTCTCAGTACGTGGATATGATCTATTGTGCTGTAGCCACTCCTGAATCCAGCTTGTTCTCTCGGTTGAGCCATGTCCAGTGTTACCTTCAAGCGGTGTGAAAGAACTTTAGTGAAGATTTTATAAACCACTGATAAAAGGCTGATAGGTGTGTAGTTCCTGAGATCCTCAATGTCACCTTTTTTATGTAGCAAGATCATTGTAGCGTTGTTCCAATCCTCAGGAATCTTCCCTTCATTAAGGCATCGAGTGAAAATTTGGGCGAGTACTATCGTGCATAAGACGGTAAATTTATTTCCTTAGTAATCCTTTGTACGATACAACTGCGAGAGGTATTTTCCTAGTTTGTTATTTGTTTAGCAAGAAACTGCGTGTCTGAGGTAACAAAAGTATGTCTTTCAGACATAATACGGACGATTTTATTCGAGGGTGACTTATCGCTGAGCTCGGCTCGAAGAAAGGAGGACTGTGACCGATGTCACCAGAGAGTTTGAAATAGAACACAGCATAGGGTCGTGGCTTTGTTCAGCGTCCGGGGCACACAAAACTGCTGCCAGCTGATTTACTGGAGGTCGTCCCTGCTGTACGATCCAGCGGGATGACCATTACTCAGATATATATAATTGGAAAACAGAGTGAGAAAAGTGCTGCGAGAAAATTGCTTAAACATCTTCAAGAAAGCTCAGGTGTGAAATTTTCGCACCCAAGAAAATCTGGCACGCTCTGTCTACCATTACCCACTCTGTCTCGTCCGTCCATGACGGGTGTAGTCCCGCAAAGACAGTTGTGCGCCTTTGAGGGTTAGTGGTAAATTAATGCAGCCGCCATTCCATTCCTCTTCTGCATGAGATAAGGGACAAGTGCGATCCGTGTCGACTTCATAGGGAACTATCTACGCATTCGCATTCCCGACTCCAGGGAGTAAGCGGAAAATCCCGGAAAAACCGCTGACTACACGGCTGGCAGGACCGGGATTCGAACACCCGACAGAAACTTCCACTTCCCACACTGCACACAGCGCGTTTACCAACTGCGCCATTCCGGTGGTCATTATCCACTATATTCCAGAAAATCCGCACGCTGTATACCAGAGGTGGGAACCTTTTCATGTTGGAAGGTCGGATTAAGTTAGCTATAATGTAACAAAGCCGCATTCAAGAAACGTCATCAAAATGTACATTATTTTGTAAAAATCTGAAAACAAATGAATAAAAAATTGTTAATTCTAAAGTTAACTAATCTTTGAGACTGCTTTTTTCTTGAAAACCATTTTAATATTTGGTTGCAACATGGAGGTCCATACTTTTAGCTGATCTTCCAGATTGGTAGCCGTCATTTGTGACCTTTAGGACGTCTTCATTTGGATTAGGTAGGAGAATATAGATTCGCAGCAATACGTGCTTGTAAAGCAAGAAAGTATTTTTCGTGCATGTTGGCGAAGGCGTGGGTACTGTGTTTCATTTTTTCATATTTTAATTGGATCTTTCAAAGCGTCAAATAAGGACTTTAAATGTCATCTTCTGAGAGCTCAATCAATTCCATCCGCAGTTTTTTAGGGGCCATAGAATGAAGTAATAAGCGTAGCAGGTGTCAAACAGAGGTCATCGCTCTTTCCACGTTTATAAGTGAATCACGGAAAAAGTCTCATTGGCCGCCACCGGGAATCGAACCCAGGGTCTTTCAGTTACGCGCCGGATATGCTTCCACTGCACCACAGCGGCCTCGAATTCCTCCAGACTCACACACACTAACTGCCAAGTCAGTTTGGCAGGTTGCTTCTTGGTGCCCCGCACAATGCTGGGGATTCACCAAAGATGGTGAACAACAACTGAAGAAATAATTAAAAGGCGAATGAATATTTTATACAGATATTTGACGTGGACCAGGAACAACAAACAGAGGTCATCGCTTTTTCCACGTTTGTAAGTGAGTCACGGAAAAATTCTCATTGGCCACCACCGGGAATCGAACCCAGGATCTCCCAGTTACGCGCCAGATATGCTTCCACTGCACCACAGTGGCCTCAAATTCCTCCAGACTCTGTATTAAAGTAGCAGGTGTCAAAATAACTCTTATGATTCACTAATGTTTTAATTGAAAACGCCAGTCGGGGAGCATTATTTTGTTAAATGTTTTACTCTTTGGTACTGTAAATACCGTCATTTTAAGATTAAAATAAATATAATAAAATGCAAACATATTGATAAAAATAAAAGGATTTGTTCTGCAAAATTTGGGTTCACTTAAAAGGCCGCAGGTTTCCCACCGTGCTATATACCATTACCTAGGAAGCATCGTACAGCCCGCCATCAGTAGTGTGTATCTCACGTTGAGGGATCTTCAGATCAATGGGCCAAGGTAATGCTCACAGATGAAAGCTGCGTTTAACTTTTGTCGGCTTTCAATCGGCAATTGATTTCGAGGGAATGTGAAACTGCGAATAATGCAAAGAACACCATCGAAAAGGAGATATATGCCGGCCATTGTGTCATTTTTATGTAAAAAAACGCCCGTTCTCATTGCACAGCATCCCTGAAAACAGCATTTGCTAATGAGGATATCCATCTGATGGAGTGGCCAATGCGATTTCCAGATCTGGATCCAGTCGAACGTGCATCGGACTCTCTAAAGGGACGTGTTACACTTGGGAGTCCCACGCCAGAAACCATTACACCACGTATCAGGGCCCTCCAGTAGGAGTGGGAAGATTTGCCCAAGACTTCCAAATCCACTTGTTGCTAAGCATAACACACCGGTGCCAAATATGCACTGCAGTCCCGCGATGCACTTATCTCTTACTGATCACTTCGCCCAGCAGTCTGTTTATAAAGTGCTGGTGCAGGACTTACACTGGACAACAGGTGAGCCTGTACATCCTTCGTAACATTTAGCACTGTTTCCATCTCGATTACATACCTATTACTCATGATTATTGACGTGCCTTTCATTTTACTGTGGCTACAGGGTATTTCACTAGGTAGTCCCGCCAAAGAGCCAATTATTTTTTTCTTCTTACTCTACATAGAAACACGACGTTTGCTTTACAAGTGACCTGGATCTTTGAAAAATGCGCGGAAGTAATTTTCCTGTTAAGGCGATGACTCATTGTGACGTCACCCCACCAGATGGCCGGGCGCGCTAATTCTGTCCGGAGGCAATCTGCGTGTTTTACTGTGTCGTTGAACGTCGTTCAGGAAAGCTGTGTATACCGTTACGGGAACGTTGTTCAGGATAGATGTGTACACCGTTGCAAGGTGGGTTTTTGTTTTGCAAAAATTTATTGGATAACAAAGTCTATAATTTATATTTTTCTTCTCACTGTACATAGAAACACGTCGTTTGTTTTACAAGTGACCTGGATCCTTGAGAAATGCTCGGAAGGGATTTTCCTGTTAAGGCGATGACTCATTGGGACGTCACCCAACCACATGGCCGGGCACGCTAATTCTGTCCGGAGGCAATCTGCGTGTTGTTTTACTGTGTCGTTAAACGTCGTTCAGGATAGCTGTGTATACCGTTGCAGGGAGTGCTTCTTTTGCGAAAATTTATTGGATAACAAAGTCTATAAAGGTAACACAGCGTGAGTTTCTGGAGAAGTTTGGGAGAAGGAAAGCATCAGGCAAACGTTACATCGCCAGGTTAGCTGAGAAATTTGAAACCACGGGCAGTGTCTACAGTGGCGGACGTCCTCCTTTAGCGGAAAAAATGTTTAAATTGGAAGCACATGCGGCTGGTATCATCGAAGAAGTCACTACGACGTTTGTCACAAGAAACTGGGTAGTCTGTTTCCACCAGCCAAAGACCTGCGAAGAAAGCATTGCTTCATCCGTACTGTGTGACAGCTGTACAAGAGCTGCAAGAACTGGATTTTGCAAAGCCTTCTGCCTTCTTGTCACTGGTTTCTGACATTTTTATTCGCAATTCCGAACATTTTGGATTTCACATGGCACACTGACGAAGCATTTGGATGGGTATGTCAATTCCCAAAACCCCCGCATCTGGGCAACAGTTAATCCACATGAATTACACGAAACCTCATTACATCCTGCAAAAGTCGGTGTTTGCTGTAGTGTGTGCCCCGAACCTGTATAATTGGAACCATTGTCGTAAGGAACATAGTAAACTCGGCAGCGGCATCATATGTAAACATTTTCAGGCAATTTGTGGACTAATAACCGACTTCGATTTGACACCGGGATACTTTTAACAGGATGGAGCGACATGCCACTCGTCCCGTGTGAGGATAAGGGAAATTTCCTCCGTCTTCGGGACCGAGTGATCTCCAAAGGACTGCAACCACCTCGTTCACCCCATTTGACTCCTCCCGATTTTTTCTTATTGGGGATATTTGAAGTGTCGAGTAATAAGCCTCACGCGTTAGAAGAATTAGAAACATCAGCGCAGCAATCCGTGCTACTGATGAGGACATGCTGCGGAGCACCTTCGATAATATGCATTGGATGTCGGTGGAGGGTACTTCCAGCATTTATTGTGAATAATGCTACATTCCCATGAACTAAGGTACGTTGTAAACCACATATCATGTTTGTAAGTGGAGTGTGTTGCAAACTATGATTGATTCTTAGAGGGAGGGACTACCTTGTGAAACACCCTGCATTACCATCGATACGACTTGTAGTTGTAAAACAATTTGTTTTAGATTTAGTATTGGGTAAATGCATAAATTCATGCCGTTTTTTTCACCGCACTACAGGAATGTATTTCATCAGAAAGGAAAACGAAATCAATCAACTATATATTCCCCTCATTGTTTACGATGGTGTCCGGACGTCTAGATAGGTCTGCAATACCATTCTTGAAAAAACGTGCAGGTTTTGCTGCGAAGAAATCATAAAAAAATTCTTGAGATCAACATCACTGTTGAACGTTCTGCCAAGGAGTGCATTCGACAGAGATAAGAACAGGTGGCAGTCAGTCTGAAGGGGCGGCATCTGGGGAACAGGCCGGATGTGGAATGATCTCATATTTCATGTCCTGAATAGCCCTTTTGGGTCAGGTTTGCACTGCGAGGGCGTTCGTTATCATGTTGGAGAAGGACACTATTGTGCCGTTGTCGTTGTTTCTGCTGAATTGCTCCTTCCACACGGCGGAGTTGCTCACAATAGAGTGAAGCGTTGATGGTCCCATTTCTAGGCAGCACTTCCCAGTGAAGAATGCCTTCCATGCCCGACCAGACACACAACTTGATCTTGGCGGGATAAAGGTCATGTCTTGGACGTGGTGTGGGCGTCTTGTTTGAGATTAACCATTTCCTCCGATGCCTGAAATTTCCATAGAGGCACCACTTTTCAAGTCCAGTAACAATACGTGACCGAAAGGATTTGTGTTGCTGAGAACATTCGCTATAACGGGCGATCAAGGAACCACAAATGGCAACACGCCGATTCTTGTTTTTCTCGGTGAGAGTGTGAGGCACCCAAGACCCCAATTTCTGGACCCTTCCTTTACGTTCCAGGTGTCGCGCCACTGTGGCCTGACCACAGTCCATCTCAGTGGCCAATTCACGTATGGTTTGACGCGGATCCAAGTAGATGATGTGGTTCAAACGATCCTCATCAAAGTGAGATGGACGACCTGAGCGTGGAGAGTCGTTGAGGTCACAATTGCCACCTCGGAACCGCTCAAACCATTTGCGGGCTATCTTCGGAGCAATAGCGCATCCTCCCCATACACAGCACAAATTTGTCGAGGGGCCTCGGTGGCTGTGGATCCCTTGTTAAACTCGTAGAGGGGCAGATGTCGGAAATGTTCATTCCTCTCTATTTGACACTCCATACTTCCGGACATGAAAACCAAAACACCATTAGCCACAATCACAAAACGCAATATGATTTAGGTACACGATATTACTGGCTACATTTTGATATATTAGGTGCTTAAATTAATTCCCGCTGTTGAAGAATAGAGCGCAGCAGTTGTGCGCTGTGACCAGGGCCACACGTGACCTCCCCTTGCGCACGCACGTTCCGTCCGTAGTCTGGGCGAAGCAGTGTGTGATACGCAATCGGAGGGCACAGAACTCGAGTTTGTATCGCATTCACGATGTCGAGTTTCGTACCAAAAAAGGGGCATTTGCGGGAAGCATTACTCTTCTGCTTTCATCTCAAGAAATCTGCAGCGGAAAATCATCGTTTGCTAGTGTAGGCATATGGGGAATATGCCCTATCGGAAACAACATGCAGAGAGTGGTTCCGACGCTTCAAAGCCAACAAATATGACGTAAAGGACAAAGAGCGCCCTGGGCAGCCAAAAATGTTCCAAGATGGCGCATTGGAGGCCTTATTGGACGAGGATTTATGCCAGACGCTCCACGAGTTGTCTGAAACACTACGGGTCCATGAGTCAACGGTTAGCAAACATTTAAAGGCAATGGGAATGATCCAAAAGCTCGGAAACTGGATCACACATGACAAAGTTATTCTTCTCCACGACAACGCTAGACCTCATGTCGCCAAATCCGTGAAGGAGCTCTTGGAGACACCTGGTTGGGACTTCTTACCCCATCCGTCTTATTCCCGGACAATGCTCCCTTGGACTTCCATTCGTTCCGGTCGCTACAACATGGCGTGTAAAAGCAGTACTTCCTTTCTGTCGCCGATATCCAAAAATAGCTCGATGAATGGTTCGCCTTGAAAGAATCTGCATTTTTCTACCGCGGAATCCATTTGTTACCCCAAAGGTGGGAAAGGGTCGTAGCTGCCAACAGACACAACTTTGAATAGACTACTCTGTACCGTTCTGTGGCAACACACAGGTGATTGTGTGGCAAAACACAACGGGAATTAATTCAAGCACCTAATACATCTGCACCGTCACTACTGCCCTGGGTAACACTCCGGAAATAAAACGGCATGAACTTATGCATCAACCCAATACTATCTGGTCAAAATGTACCTCATCCTTAAAAATCGGACAGCAATGTACTTTGCATCTAACTTTCGTTGCCACTGAAGATGGTAAGTTTAAATACTGCATTATTTGCTGCAAGTCAAATCCTTCGGATAACCACAGTGCATCTGACAGCTGCTGGAGGGTGCGTGGTGGAGGATCCACAGAGCGAACAACATGATCGAGGTGGTCCCACACGTGCTCAATTAGGTTTAAGTCTGGGGAATTAAGTGGCCAGGGAAGCACTTTGAAGTCTTCATCGTGCTCTTCCAACCGCCGTCAGATTTTGCTAGCTATGTGACACGTTACATTGTCGTGCTGGAACTTCTAATCCGCCCCAGGGAAGACAATCAGCATGCATGGGTTTACATGGTCTGCAAGGATGGATTCATTACGAATTTGGTCCATAGTGCCTTCCACAGGTATGAATCTATGCAAGGAATACCACGAAAATATTCCCCAGACCATAACGCTACCCCACCAGTTTGTATTCTTCCAGCAATGGTTGAAGAAATTTTGTTCTCCGATGTATCTCGCTTTATACTCCGACGTACATCCGTTCGATGAAGCAGTAAACGTGACACTCGGAGAAGGCAATCCTTTGCCAATCAGCGGAGGTCCAATTCCGATACTGTCGTGCAAATGTAAGCCTTTTCTACCGATGCACCTTCGTTGGTATAGGGGCAGTGACCATCCGTCTGCATTGGAACTCCATTCGCAGCAGGGTTCGCTGAACTGTTGTTTTAGACACACTTCCGGAAGCACCCAGGTTCATTCGGGTAGTGAGTTGGTCCACTGTAGCGTGTCGATCGGCTCTCACGCACCTTCGCAGCCAACGTTCACCTCTCGCATCAACGGCACGTAGTGCTCCGCAGTTTCCTCGTCGCTTATTCACAATAGTTCCATTTCTCTAATCACGATACATTTTAACAACAGCAGCACGCAAACAGTTCCCAAACTGCGCTGTTTCAGAAATACTGCCACCCTTAGTCAGAAAGCCGACAATCATCCCTTTTTGCAAATCTGATAAATTATTTTGTTTTATCCATGACAGCAACGAGCGATACGTTTTCAGAATACCTACGGCACACCTTATATACTTACCTTCAAAGCCAGCTCACGACACGTGCCTTCTTTCATTGGCTACGCGCTGTTGATATCAAAAGTAGGAGGTGGTCACAATAATGTGACTGTGTACAATGTAGAATAAACACAACGAAATTCATTGACGTGTTTACAGCTTTTAAAAAAATTAGAACGCGCCATCGTGTTTTAGGTATCTCCCGTGCATCACGGATCACAAATTTACAAAATAATGAAATATTAAATTACACATAATGTATCTGAAGATACGCCATATATATGGAAACTCGTATGATACATTCTCATTGCCGACATTAGGTCTCGTCAGGGTCTCGATATATTATCTCACAGCAGCTTCTTTTTGGGTGGTGTACTCTATCCTTCACTTTCTTGTTATAATAAACAAGAAACTGAAGGATAAAGTTGTAGAAGTTGAAAGTTCCTCTGACAGAGCTGCACGACTCGTTATCCAACTCTCGAGAAGATACCAGGCTCAGATTATTCAAACTTATGCACCCACCACAAGTCATGCTGAAGAAGAAATTGAAGAATTTTATGAGGAAATTCGTGATCTAAATAATAAAGGTAAGCAGCACTTGAAGATAATTATGGGAGATTTCAATGCAAAAATAGGGCAACGGTAACAGAATGAAACTTCAGTAGCTAAATTCGGTCACGGCAACAGAAACCAGCGTGGAAATACTCTCGTAGAGTTTGCAGAGGCAGAAGGGTTTTTCATCTTGAACTCCTTTTTCAAGAAAAAGCCGCACAGGAAATGGACATGGAGACATCCAAATGGGACGACAAGTGAAATTGATTTTATTATGTGTAACAAAAAATTCGTCATAGAAGACTGCAGTGTGCTAAACAAGTTCAACACAGGTAGTGACCATAGATTGGTGAGATGTAAGATGCACCTCAACACTAAACTCGAACGTGGCAAGCTCATAAGACAAACAAAATGTATTGACATAACCAACCTTAAAATACACCATAATACCTTCAAATTGGAACTGAAGAACAGATTCTCTGCTTTAGAAGGCCTAACATCGGAAGAAGTGGATATTTCTGAAGTTAACAGAAAAGTAACCAAAGCTCTTATGGAAACAGCAACAAAATTAGCTGGGTCTAAGAACAAATTGCATGTGAACAAATTATCAGGAAAAACCAAAATGTTGATGTAAAAAAGAAGAGTGATGAGGACAACTAAAGAAGATGTGACTTCCAAAGTGGAATATATAGAGCTATGCAAGACAGTACGAAAACGTATCACTGAAGACGTAAGGAAATTCAACTGTGAACTAGTAAGGAAAGAAATTGAAAACAACCAAAGTCTAAAGATAGCAAAGGGACATCTCAGTAAGGGAAGAAAACAGATTATGGCACTGAGAAAAGAAGATGGTTCTGTAACAAGAAATAGAGGCGAAATTTTGACAAGAGTGAAAGATTTCTACTCCAAATTATATGAAAGGTATGATGCATGTACTCCAGACATCATGAAAGGTACCAGTACCAGAGTTCTTCCAGTCCTTCCAGCAGAAGTTGCACATGCAATCAAGAACATGAAGCGGGGAAAAGCTCCAGGAGAAGATGGAATTACAGTAGACATCATACAAGAAGCAAGTGGAGAAATCGAAACAGTACTCGCCCAAATTTTCACTCGATGCCTTAATGAAGGGAAAATTCCTGAGGATTGGAACAACGCTACAATGATCTTGCTACATAAAAAAGGTGACATTGAGGATCTCAGGAACTACAGACCTATCAGCCTTATATCAGTGGTTTATAAAATCTTCACTAAAGTTCTTTCACACCGCTTGAAGGTGACACTGGACATGGCTCAACCGAGAGAACAAGCTGGATTCAGGAGTGGCTACAGCACAATAGATCATATCCACGTACTGAGAGAACTAATTGAAAGAGCGAGGGAATATGAGCTTCCATTGTGCATGGCTTTTATCGATTATGAAAAAGCCTTTGATTCGGTGAAACCATCAGCAGTTGCAATGGCTCTGAAATCCTTCGGTATTGAAGATGCATACATTAATATTATTAATAACATCTATGAAAATGCAAGTGCAAAGATTCGGCTGTTTGAAAATACAGCACACATAAAAATTGGAAAAGGAGTGAGACAAGGTGACACCATATCTCGGAAGCTCTTTAACGCCACATTGGAAAATGTCTTTCAATTACTGAACTGGGAAAACAAAGGGATAAAGATTAATGGAGATTATCTAACCCACCTTCGTTTTGCTGATGACATAGTCATTTTTGCAACTACCCCATCAGAGCTACAGAGTATGATCCAGGAACTTTCTGACAAGAGTAAAGAAGTGGGATTAAAAATGAACTTTCAAAAGACAAAAGTGATGTACAATGCTTTTACAAGAAATGAAGATTTATCGATTGATGGAGAAAAGCTGGAGATAACAGACACGTACGTTTATCTTGGACAGCAGATATCAAGTGAGGGTCGCATTGGTGAAGAAATTAATCGGCGTACAAAACTTGCCTGGAGAGCTTTTGGAAGAAACAGCATAATTTTCAACAGCAAGATGCCATTATGTCTTAAAAGAAAAGAGTTTGATCAATGCATCCTTCCAGTGCTTACGTATGGTGCAGAGACGTGGACCTTAGCTAAAAGAGACATACAAAGGCTGCAGGCTACTCAAAGAAGCATGAAGAGGTGCATGCTTGGTGTAACCAGGAGAGATAAGAAGAGGATCTCGTGGATCCGAAAAATGACAAGAGTGGAAGACATCATGATCAGAGTTAAATCCCTGAAATGGCAATGGGCTGAACATACTGTCAGAAGAACAGACCATCGATGGACAGCCGAAATTTTAGATTGGATTCCAAGGGACAGGAAAAGACCCAGAAGAAGACCACATGGAAGATGGGTGGATGAAATTCGAAAGTATGCGGGAGTGACATGGAGGAGACTGGCACAAGACAGACCGTTGTGGAGGAAACTTGGGGAGACCTTCGTCCAGCAGTGGATTGATAATGGTTGACAATGATGATGATGATGATGACTTGGATATAAATTTTGCCTCTTGCCAAACAAGTATGGCTGTGTTGAATAAGACCTCTCTTGCATGAGCAGTAGTCGGCTTTTCATCTCTTTTTTACGCTTTCCAACCGTAGGTTGAAGAAGCGTATATGCTCCAGCTTTGTCCGTCCGTCTGTCCGCACGATAACTCACGTGAAAATGGTTCGATTTCGACGAAATTTTAGTATGTGGTAGGGGACCACCTGGGGACGAAACTTATTGAAAATGGGCGAAACAGGGTCAAAGGTCAGCACATAAGAGCGGGATTCATTTCATTGCTCTTATGCGTCATAACTTGCGTAAAAATGGTTCGATTTCGATGAAATTTTATTATGTAGTAGGGAACCACCTGGGGACAATCCCTATTGAAAATGGGTTAAATAGGGTCAAAGGTCAGGACATAGGAGCTGGATCCACTCCATTGCCTTTATACATCATAACTTGCGTAAAAATGGTTCGATTTCGATAACATTCTAGTATGTGGTAGGGAACCACCTGGGCACGAACCCTATTGAAAATGGGCGGAACGAGGTGAAAGGTCAGGCAGGGCATAAGAGCGGGATTTATTCCATTGCCTTTATGCGTCATAACTTGCGTAAAAATGGTTCGATTTCGATGAAATTTTAGTATGTGGTAAGGAACCACCTGGGGACGAATCCTATTGAAAATGGGCGAAATGGGATCAAAGGTCAAGACATAAAAGGGGGATCCATTCCATTGTCTTTATGCGTCATAACATGCGTAAATATATTTTGATTTCGATGAAAGTTTAGTATGTGGTAAGGAATCACCTGGGCCCGAACCCTATTGAAAATGGGCGAAATGGGGTAAAGGCCAGGACACTGGAGTGGGATTCATTCCATTGCTCTTGTGCATCATAACTTACCTAAAAGTGCTTCGATTGCGACAAAACGTTATCATATTGTTCCGGAGGTATAGTGAACCGGTTCTGTTGAATATCAACGAAATGGGGTCGAAGGTCATTGCACAAAAGCAAGATTTATTCCACAACCATTATTCTCATAACTTCCGTAAAACTGCTTCTATTGAGACAAACCTTTAGTATGCTATTCCTGTGGTACACTGAACCGGTTCTGTTGAATATAATCGAAATGGGGTCAAATGTCAGGACACAGGAGCGAGATTTATTCCACAGCCATTATCCACATAACTTGAGTAATAATTTCTGGTTTGTTGGAAAGCGTATCATAATCAATGCATTGCATGATTTTACTAACTTTTTATTCCTGTCATGCTCTTTAATCCTGGTCCTTATAGGTCGCTTAGTCAATATTACATAAAACTTTTCTGTTCCATCCTCATAACACAGAGGAATAGACTATTGCTCTTGCTAGGGAGTCTTATTTAAAGCAGCCATACCTGTTTGGCAAGTGGTAAAATGTATATCCAAGTACACCAACCAAAAAGTAGCTGCTGTGAGAGAATTTATCTAGACCCTGACGAGACCTTATATCTGGAGTGAGAATGTATCATACGAGTTTCCATACATATGGCGTATCTTCAGATAAATTATGTGTAATTTAATATTTCATTAATATGCAAATTCGTGATCCATGATGCACGGGAAGTACCTAAAAAGCGATGAAAGGCGCTAATTTTTTCATAAACTGTAAACACCATACGCAATTCCTCATTCACCGAATGAGACTTTTCAGAAAGTCGTCTCCATACAAATGCACACACACCGGCCACTGAATTAGAAACCTTTATAGAGATGCACATAAACGTCACTTACGCAGCGTTTATTCAAAATACATGGTCACGTGCGTCACCATGCGTACTAGGCAACTACACATATGCTCAAAAATTAAGGACAATTGTGAATCACGGGAAAATGCTGCACTACACAAATTGATTCGTCGTGCAAACTCTCTATACCTCTTCCGGAATGACAAAAGTACATGGTGCTCCTGCAGACCGAAGGCGGCGCCAGCTGCACAACTTAGGTCACGTAGCACGCGGCGGGTTATAAAAAGAGAAGTCAGAGCAGCATAATGGAGCAGATGTTGTGCCATTTTGAGCTGCGATAGTGCTGTATACCAAATGAACATAGTTCAAGGAACCCATATTGATGATGTTGGAAGGGGCAGAATCATCGGTCGACTCGAGACTGGCGAAACCCAGATCCCAGTGTCCCAGGAGCTGCATGTCGCACAAAGTGTCATTTCTAAACTCTGTTGGTGATTCCAACAGGTCGAAAATGTGCCTCAAAGCTTCAGCACATGATGTCTGCGGATTACAACTCCGCAGCAAGCCATCTTTTGACACCAATTGCCAGACGGCACAAGCTGAGTACAGCAGAGAATTTCAGCTGCCACAGGGACTAGGGTTTTAAATAATACCGTGTATAGACGACCGAGTGAGTACGGCCTGTATGCCCGCAAGAATGCCAGATACATCCCATTCTCTGCATCCCATCGAAGAGTCCGTGTAGCCTGGTGCAGAAAACATCGTGTTTAGAGAGTTGAGCAATGGGTCTTTGTTTTCTTTACCGACGAATCCAGGTTTAGTCTGCACAATGATTCCTGCCGTGCCTTCATCTGGAGAGCACCTGATGTTCCGTACAACACCTTCAACGTCCTTGAACATCACCGTTTTGGCGGCGGTTTGATTCTAGTGTGGGGCAGAATAATGTTGAGATCACGCACAGTCCTCCATGTGTTCCAAAGGGGTATCCGTGACAGTACAGATGTATCGCGATGCATTTCTGTAACGATATGTTCGGATATTAATGGGTACAATGGGACCAGTGTTCATGTTTATGAATGGCAAAGCACGTCCTCATCGAGCCACCGTAGTGGAGGAATAACTAGACAGTGAGGGTATCTCTCGCTTACAGTGGCCAGCTGGCTCTTCCGATTTAAACCACATTAAGCATGCATGGGACACACTCGGGTGAGGTATTGCAGGACGTCATCCACGTACCTCAAGCACATATAATATATACGCACAGTTTTATTATCTGTGTTTGAGTTACGGAGTCCGAATACATCTTATGGAACTTCGGACTCCGTAACTCAAGCACAGTTTGATAATCTGGTTTTGAGTATGCCCAGGCGCTGTACTGCTACTGAGGTAGGCCAACATACTCCATATTTTAAACTTTTTTCACCAAAAAACATTTGTGTTCTGCACGAGATGTGCATAGCAAATTAGCAACTTTATTTTGGCCACTATGGCGGATTCTCTAGTGTTTTTGCGTTCTAAATTTTTCTTTAGTTCAATATCCTCCATACCTAGGATATTTTGGTTGCAGTCCTAAGGGTGGAAGAGTCTTAACTGATATTATCCTTAATATTTGAGCATGAGTGCTTTTAAGACTGCTGCTCATCAGTAATGTTGATCACAATGGGAAAAACAAAATATCTTTATCATAACAATAAACCTTTTAGATCTTTATGATCTAAAGGCCTAATTGTGGGTGCCTGTCTGGCTGGAGCGACAATTTTGAAAACAGCAGAGCTGATTGGTTGCTTAAAAGGTGAGATATCCTGGGCCTTCAATCAGTGAAAAAATAACCCACGTTACTTGTCTAAGAGGCGTAACTCTGGCGGAACAAAAATCTGTCAGGAACGAAGTCACCGTCATCTGAGAAAGCTTATACGGAGAAACAGGACTTTTGAGAGCAGTAATTGACCGAGGCATTCAATGAAGAGGTTCTCGATCCATATCTTAACGAATTATGCGCAGGGAATTGAAGAGGGTCATTATTGACAGTCGAATGCCTATATGGAAACCACTGATTTCTGCGAAGAACCGCAAAGTTCTTCTACAGTGGGGTCAGAAACACCGCAACTGCACAATGAAAAACTGGAAAAAATCATGTGGTCCGACGAGTCGCTGTACTCCTTGTTATGTACTGACAGTAAACAGAGTTTGGAAGGAGCCCCATGAAGCAGTGGACTGAGCTTGCTTTGTAAACACAACTCAAATGTTTGGAGGTGGTGTTATGGTGTAGGGCACATTGTATTGGTACAGAACGAATCCCGTCATATTGATGGAATGGCGGGAGTTTTCCAAGGATTACCTGAACATTGTTGGCGATCAAGTCCATCCTGAAATTTTGACTTTTTATCCAGCAGACGGCTGATTCGTGGACGACAATGCTACTGTCCATCGCGCAAGGTGCGTTCAGCAGTGGTTCAGCAAGCGTGACAGTAACTACCATCATCTTCCCTGGCCACCACAAAGCCCGGATCTGTACCCTTTTGAGAATGTACAGGATACGCTGAAAAGCAGACCGCGAGCAAAGTCGTCTTCTGTCGAAACTGAGCCAGTTAAAGGACTCTCTGGTGTACCCTTGGTATGCTGTAGACGTAGATGCACTCCACCTTGTGGAATCAATGTCAAACCGCATACGTGTTGTAATTCGGGCTAAAGAAGGTGCAGCACGGTATTCAATAAGGGTTTCTAATTCAGTGACAGGTATGTGTGTTATCCTGGTATCCCATATTCCTCCTATACCTACGCTTGCCTTCACTATGTAGAATTTGTATACCCTCTTTGTTTTTAAGTTTGTCACTCAAAACACTTGAGCGCAAGGAACACTGCTTAAGGAGAAGTTCTGGTCCATAGGTACATTGGTTTTTCCATAAATTCAGGAAAAACCAGAAAATCTCGATTATTTGTGAAAGAAGGGTTGGAAGTGAACGAATCTTAAGTATATGACGTTAAATGTAATGCTGAGTCTGGGTATTGTAGGCAAAGGAATGGTTATGATATCGATTTATGCAAATGAGCCGCAGCATGAAAACGGCTGTTGCAGAGGTGTGGGAGTCACATCGCATGTGGAGCGTAAAGAACGTATTTTCAGATAGCAGATTTCTTACAATGGCTGCGAGACATCATTCAACCGGTGAACCGAGTTGGAGAATGATCCGAAGACTAGATGCAGGCCAAAGTCAGGTGAAAGTTGCAAGATGGCTGCATGTGAGTCCAACTGTGGTCCACAGGCTATGGAACTAGTTTCAAAATACGTAACCAGCTTCCCCAAGGTGCACCAAAGGAAGGCCTAGAGCAACAATATCCATGGATTCCTGCTATGTCCAATTTATTGCACGGAGGATCAGCACACCTAGCCCGATGCAATCTGCCGTTGCAGCACTTACAAGAATATCTATCCCGATACAGCTGCGATTTGCTTTTGAAGCAGCTACAAGAATGGTGGTACATGCGTCCATTGTGCGCAGAGTGCTAGGAAACCATTTTTCTACGTACCTTTTCCTCACATCAGATGGGGAAAGTATGATTTGGGAAATACTTTGCGTCAATTGGACTGAAAACCAGTGGTGTCAAATCCCTCTTACAGATAAGTCCAGATTCGCTTTGCAGTGGATTTCAAGCTTGCTCTGAGCTGAAGAGAACGTAGTGCCCCTTTTACGGGTTACAGTGGGTTTTATCCCACTGTAACCCGTAAAAGGGGCACTACGTTGATAGTATCTTGCTGGTCTGGGATGGCATCTGGTTAGATGGACGCACAGACCACTGTGCGCTTCAAAGACGAAACATGAATGCTCGACCCTATAGGGATGTTGTCCTGGACCCCTACGTTCGTCCTTATGCAGGTATCGCAGGAGAAGCATATCTCCTACAAAACGATAACGCTCGTCTCTATCGCGTGTGGATGGTAGAAAAATGTCTCATTGTCGCTTTGAATTGCCATCTAGGTCTTCCCACCTTATTCTGACTTAGTATATTTGAGATGATCAAAAGAGACATGTTGCTGCCCTCAACCCCCTCCGCAAGACTTGGAATGGAGCGTAGACAAACTTTGCATGAATCGTTGCTACCTAGACAAGTCTTCCCACCTTATTCTACTAGCTATTCCCACCTTAATCTGACCGAGTGTGTTTGAGATGATCTAGAGAGACGTGTTGCAGCCCTCAACCCCCTCCGCATGACCTAGAGGGGCTTAGACAAAGTTTGCATGAACCATGATCTTTGCTACTTAGGCAAAATTTCCCACCTTATTCTTCTGTCATATTCTGACCGAGTTTGTTTGACATGATCTAGTGAGACGTGTTACTGCCCTCAACTCCCTCCGCAAGACCTGGATGGGCTTTGACAAACTTCACATGAACCGTGATCGTTGCTACATAGACACCATCACCATCAGCATGAAACATCGCTGTGATGCTTGCATAGCTGTAAGGTGTGACCCCAGTCGCTATTGAGATATTTTGGCCATTTCATTTACACATTTTTCTTTTCAGCTGGTTCTGTATATGGCCATTTTCACCGGAAAGAAGTGTTTCTTACGCAATGTTTTAGGATCTTTCTCTAACGTACGATATGATGAAGGTTTCACCAAATTTCAGAACATTTCCCCGTGTCTTTTTTGTTAACAGAATGTTTGTTTTCCCACAATTTGTTGAAACTAGTGCATTTCAATCGGTTTTGTACCCTCTGTTGCAAATTTACGAATTATGTTTTGTCAATAGTTGGTTTTGTGATAAGTACATGCATGAGCTCTGTATAGGTAAGCAATCTCCAGAAGATGTTTTCAATGACAAATACAAACTTTGTGAACCAGTAGTGTGATATGTGCTGAAAGATACAGATACACTATCTACCAACAAGTAATTGGACACCCCTGCAATTGACGATATCTGCGGTCCTGATACACGTCACGCCCGCCGCCGTTAAATATCGTGTGGGAAACAACAACGCAACCAGTCGCATGCAAGATGCCACGCCGGAGCTCTCTGATTTCGAGAAAGGTGTAATCGTCGGGTATCACTGAAATGGCCGATTCATACGTGACATATCCAGCGAGTTGAAGTACCCCAAACCGACAGTGGCCAACGTGATTGACAAGCGGAAGATGAGAAGGGACTGTTGGAATGTGCCCCGACCCGGCAGACCCACAAAACTGGGAGTTAGAGATCAACGGGTGATGGCAAGAGAAATTCGGAAGAACCGCACCAAATCAATGGGCCACATCCGCGAGGAGTTTCAACAGACATCCGGGAGTGTTCTTTCGATGAATACCATCCGTAAGGAAGCCCATCTTCTCGGTTATCATGGACGTGCTGCCGCCCACAAACCTTTGATCACCAAGTCCAATAGGGCTGCTCAGCTAACGTAGTGCAAAGAACGTCGACAGTGGACCGTTGAACAGTGGAAACAGATTCTCTGGAGCGACGAATCAAGGTTCACCCTCTACCGTTCGGATGGCAGGGTCTGGGTCTGGCGTCTTCCTGGAGAACACCTCCTGCCGGAATGTATTGTACCAACTGTGAAGTTCGGCGGCGGTGGAATTATGGGTGTTTCTCCTGGTATGGCACGGGACCCTTGGTCGCAATTCCTGGTAGACTCAACGCCGAGACCCACTGCACCATTTTGGATGACCATGGGCTTCCTACGTTGTGGCAGTTGTACAGGGAAAACCCAAGTTACTTTCAGGATGACAATGCCACCTGTCATGTTGCGAGGACCAGCATGGCTTGGTATGGCGACAATGGGGTTAATCGAATGGACTGGCCTGCGCAGAGCCCGGACCTTAACCCTATCGAGCATCTCTGGGACGAGTTGGAGCGTCGACTTAAGGGGTTCCCCCACCGTCCGAAATCGGTGAAGGATCTGACTTGTCTTTTCCAAGCCGAGTGGAAGAAAATACCTCTAGCCGTCGTACAACGTCTGGTTGAGAGTATGCCTCGGAGGGTCGCAGCTGTAATCGCCGCTCGTGGAGGCTCCACCAACTATTGAAGGTGAATAAACTTCGTTTTCCTTTGCTATCACAGGAGTCCAATTACTTGTTGGTAGATAGTGTATATGGATATATTCACAGGGTATATTTTGGTTCCCCATGCACCTTTCGGGAAGTTCAGGAATCAAGCAAAAAACTTTAACATAAACACTTCTCCATTTTATTTTTGCTTCAAAGGTTTCACAAAAGCAGTATAAAAATATTCACTGAAGAACCAAAAAGTTATGACCAGCTATTTTCTTTATACAAATCGAAGCAACTGTACGAATAACAGCTGATACTGAGTTCTTGTACGGAGTGTTAGACTTGTCCTTCAGTTGGGAAAGGCAGAGCAATTGACAAAATCCAAATTGTAATGGCCAGACGATTGGGACAGAGTATTTCCGAGATGGCAAGGCTGGTGGAACGGTCACGGTCAACTGCGGTTAGTACTTTGAAAAAGTGGTCCTAGAAGTAAAACACTGTGAACTGCCTGTAAAGTGTGGACCAAACACAGGTCAATGATGCTAGATGTAAGGGAGGCTATACTGCAGGGTACGAGCCAACAGAAGGAATAACTGCCACACATACAGTATATCAAACCCTGTTGAAAATGGGACTGAACCGCAGGCCGATCCGAGTGCCAGTACTAACTTCTGTTCACCCACGAACGAACCTATAGTGTGCACGCGGGTATAAAATTAAGCCTTGAATGATTGAAAAACGTACGTCTGGTCCGGCGAAGTTTGTTTTCTCTTGCACTATGTGCAGGCCCGTTACGAGTGCGTCGTTTACCTGGGGAAGTATTATAACCAGGATGTACCGTGGGACGAAACAAGCCTGTTGTGGAAATGTAGTGTGTTAGGCAATATTCTGCTGGGAAACACTTTGTCCAGTCATTAATATGAAAGAACTATGTCGTCTTTCCCCAATCTGAACACCTTTTCATGGCAACGGTATTCCACCTCTACTTGGACCTTCTTTCAATAGGATAATCCGCCCTGCCACACTTCCTGGATTTTTCGAGAATGATTCGCAGAACATGTAGAAGTCTTCCAGCTACTGCCCTGGCCTCCAGATTTCCCAGACATCAGTCGAATCTAGCATCTGCGTTTTGTAGTGAAACAGCAAATCCGACATGAGGTGGCGCAACCACGTAACTTACAAGAATTAAGGGATCTTCTGGTATTGTCACCAGACAACAAAAGGCACCTTCAGAAATCTTGTAGCGTCTAAGCCTCGCCGGGTAGAGGTGTTTCGGCGTCACCTAAAGGACCAACATCATATTTGCAGTTGGTCATAATATTTTGGCTTTTCATTGTAGTGTTCTTACCTGCGAAAGTTTCTCGTCTCTTTAATCGTGTCCAATATATTTATGTTGTGGGTCTCTTCCAACAACAGTACAAACAGTGCGCTAGCCATACATAGTGTCCCGAACAACAGGCGAATATTTTCATTTCCCAGACTTTCCTGTCAGGGAGATCAAAAACAATCTTTTCAGTTAAAAGAAAAATCATCTGAATTGCGAATACATATCGCATTTCAGTATGAGCTTGGAAAAAACAAAAGCACTCTAAAATTTACTTAGCATACTCTTAATTAGCTCATAAATATTATAACAACACTTGCATGACAGTGGGTGATTCAAACACCTGGGAAAAGTTACACATGAGGTTCTAGCCCGGTACTCACAGATTATTCAGGTCACCAGCGTCTGGAGTGGGGCATCTCACGCTTCAAATGGGAATCAGATTAACGAAGTGTGGTGTACAGGGACGAATCATGATTCTGCCTAGGATCCGATGGACCCAGATATACAGTGTTAAAAATTGTGTGGTAGGTTGCATCAGCTGCAGCACTTTCTGAGAAAAATGCACCACTGTGTAATGCAATCAACAACATTGTGCAACTTTGCACCACGTTATGGTACAAGTTTGCACCGCCTTATGGTGTAAAGTTGTACCATGTTGTTTGGTTTTGTTTACACCACACAGTGGTGTATCTTTTCTCAGGAAGTCGTGTAGCTGGAGTAGCACTGTTAAAAAGAGGTAGCAGAGTACCACTTTTTAGTGCAACCTACCGCAAAATGTTTAACGGTGTACGAGGAGAAGTCACTGAATACGTCATAAATAGTTATGGGATAGCTGATAATGACAGTTATTAATTTTTAAAGGTATAATTAGGTGGCAGTACAATCAATTTATTTCCTTGTTCAACGCAGAAAACTATCGGTATCGCATGCCCAGCTCAGATTGCAATTGGCGACCGTGTTCGAGGAGTGTACGATCGAAGAGCAGCGTGCTGTTGCGCATTTTCTTTGAGAAAAATGATTTTCTGCAAAGGATATTCATACGGAAATGCTTCCTGTTTACGGTAAAAAATGCTTATTACGCAAAGCGGTACACAACTGGGTTGATAATTTCTCTCGCGGACGCTCAAAAGTTGCTGATGAAGACCGACCTGGTCGTCGTCTTCAGACAGCGACAGAAGCAACTGCGAGGGGTGTGGAGATGATTCGAGTTGACAGACGAGTAACGATAGACAGTATAGTAACTGTAATAGAGTGTTCTAATGGTTTAAGGTTTAACCTACAGCATTATGCATCATCGCTAGAATTTCCAGAAGGTGGGCTTACTTTGGATGCTCAGAGAACTGACTCAGGAACACAAAGTGAAACGAATGGGCCTGTCCTTGTAACATCTCTCTCGGTACGCGTGTGAAGGAGAAGACATGCTTAACAGGATTGTTGCAGAGGGAAGAATCATGGGTGCATCATTACCAACTCGAATCAAAGCGTTCTTCAACGCAATAGAAACATCACTCTTCACCTTCAACAAAAAAGTTCTGAATTCCGCCATCAGCAGGGTAGGTTATGCTGACAGTGTTTTGAGATCCTCAAGAGGTTCTATTAGCCCATTTTCAGAAGGAAGCGAGAATGTGAATGTTGCATCGTATAGTGAAATTCAGGTAATGCTTCGGAATACAATAAAAACATCTTAGTAAAATCATGCAATGCATTGATTATGATACGCTTTCCAGCATAACAGAAATCATTACTCAACTTATTACTCAAGTTATGAGAATAATGGCTGTGGAATAGGAGATGTGTGAAACAAAGATCACACATTTTTCGAAGAACGCAACGTCCAGTGCATCCATTCTTAATTCCAGGCGCCAATGTGAAAACAGAAGTTTTTCCGTGACCGAGATCGCACCCGGCCACCTCACTCCGGAGTAAGTTGCTCTCCCAAATAATCTACACGGACGGAATGTATTGCTGTAGATTTGCCGCCTTGACATGTGCTTTACCTCTGTAGTTAGTCATACGGTCACTACGGGATTAGCAAAAGTCGCCCTCAGTAATCACTGTTATCGCTAAACAATTAAATAACGCAGGCGTTAGTAATTCCCGGGGCGATATTATTTACTCTCATGACATCGCATGCTTCCTCCGTGGAAAAATACCGTGATCGCCCCAGCGAAACATCTGAATCTCAATACACATCAAAACTGCAGATCGGAAGTTTGGTGCTGTGACCGAGCACTAATCTTTCTTTTGTTAACTTGTAAACGGGAGGGGAGAAATTATAACAGGAGCAACAGACAATTTCGGGGGTTGTGGTATTCTGGGAATCGCGAGACTTCAGGACCTTTGTAGTTAAAGGGTTAAGGAGATGAATCACCTAGGACCAACAAGAGGCGTGTCAAGGGTTCATAAATGTCCTCATAATATCAGTTTGGAGTTACTACCGATCTGGAGCAAGGAAAACTCAGGAACCACATCCTGAAAATTCACTCGATCTTGCACCATGCGATTTTTGGTTATTTCCAAAAATTCAATTTTTTTTTTTTTTCATGAGCGCAAATCCTTGCAAAATGCGTTTATTTGAAGCTGCGGATTACTCTCCAACACGAGAAGCGTGTCAGAATTGGCGTAGAACTAAGCAACTTTGTATACGTTCTGACAGTAAATCTTGAAATACGTTAAAAACTTTGCTGCGGTAAATCCAGTGGTGCTTGTTCTGTAGATGCATACCAATAACCTTTTTGAATACCCTTCTTAATAAGAATGAGCTATTAATGCACTTTACAGACTTCTGAAAATGCACCCGAGCTCTGCCTGCCATAGCAAATGGAGCAGCAATACCTCTAAATCTATTAAATGTAAAACAAGATCTTAGTCCCATATTTCTCACAACAGTTGACATGATTTACGTTGTGTAAACGTCTGCGTCTTTGCACAGATTTTGTAAGGGACTATCTTAAAGGAACAGTAACAAGTTTGTTTTGAGGTAAACGCAGTTGTGCTTGTTCTGCAGATGCATACAAATAACTTTATTGAATGTGCTTCTTAATAAGAAAGACGTATTAATGCATTTTACACACTTCTAAATATATATCCAAGCTCTACCTACCGTGGCAAATGGGGCAGCAATAATTCCAAATCTACTAAACGTAGAACAAGATCTTAGACCTATATTTCTCACAACAGTTGGCATGATTTACGTTGTGTAGACGTCTGCGTCTGCGTCTTTGCACAGATTTTGTAAGGGACTATTTTGAAGGGACATAACAAGTTTTTCTTGGGGTAAAAGCAGTTGTGTTTGTTCTGTAGATGCACACCAATAACTTTTTTAAAATGTCCTTCTTAATAAGAAAGACGTATTAATGCATTTTACAGACCTGAAAATATATCCAAGCTGTACCTACCATGGCAAATGGAACAGCAATACCTCCAAATCTACTAAATGTAGAACAAGGTCGTAGTCCTATATTTTTAACAACAGTTGACATGATTTACGCTGTGTAGGCGTCTACGTCTTTGCACAAATTTTGTTAGGGAGTACCTTGAAGGAAGAGTAACAAGATTTTTTTTTTTGAGGTAAACGCAGTTGTGCTTGTTCTGCAGATGTATACCAATAACTATTTTGAATGTCCTTCTTAATAAGAAAGACGTATTAATGCATTTTGCAGACTTCTGAAAATATATCCAAGCTGTACCTAACATGGCAAATGGAACAGCAATACCTCCAAATCTACTAAATGTAGAACAAGATCGTAGTCCTATATTTTTCACAACAGTTGACATGATTTACGCTGTGTAGGCGTCTACGTCTTTGCACAAATTTTGTAAGGGAGTATCTTGAAGGAACAGTAACAAGATTTTTTAGGTAAACGCAGTTGTGCTTGTTCTGCAGATGTATACCAATAGCTATTTTGAATGTCCTTCTTAATAAGAAAGACGTATTAATACATTTTACAGACCTGAAAATATATCCGAGCTCTAGCTACCATTGCAAATGGAGCAGCAATACCTTCAAATCTACTAAATGTGGAACAAGATCTTAGACCTATATTTCTCACAACAGTTGACATGATTTAAGCTGTGTAGACATCTACGTCAGCGTCTTTAAACAAATTTTGTAGGGGATTATCTTGAAGGGAAAGTAACAAGTTTTTCTTCAGGTAAAAGCAGTTATGCTTGTTCTGTAGATGCATACCAAACACTTTTTTTGAATGTCCTTCTTAATAGGAAAGACGAATTAATGCATTTTACAGACTTCTGAAAATATATCCAAGCTCTACCTACCATGGCAAAAGGGGGCAGCAATATATCCAAATCTACTAAATGTAGAACAAGATCGTAGTCCTATATTTCTCACAACAGTCGACATGATTTACGTTGTGTAGACGTCTGCGTCTGCCTCTTTGCACAGATTTTGTAAGGTACTATCCTGAAGGAACAGTGGAACAGTAACAAGTTTGTTTTGAGGTAAAAGCAGTTGTGTTTGTTCTGTAGATGCATACAAATAACTTTATTGAATGTTCTTCTTAATAAGAAAGACGTATTAATGCATTTTATAGACTTCTGAAAATATATTCAAGCTCTACCTACCATGGCAAAAGGGGGCAGCAATATATCCAAATCTACTAAATGTAGAACCAGATCGTAGTCCTATATTTCTCACAACAGTTGACATGATTTACGTTGTGTAGACGTCTGCGTCTGAGTCTTTGCACAGATTTTGTAAGGGACTATCTTGAAGGGACAGTAACAAGTTTTTCTTGGGGTAAAAGCAGTTGTGTTTGTTCTGTAGATGCATACCAATAACTTTATTTGAATGTCCTTCTTAATAAGAAAGACGTATTAATGCATTTTACAGACTTCTGAAAATATATCCAAGCTCTACTTACCATGGCAAATGGAGCAGCAATACCTCCAAATCTACTAAATGTAGAACAAGATCCGAATCCTATGTTTCTCACGACAGTTGGCATAATTTCGGCGGTGTAGATGTAAATGTCGATTAGAAAACCTTTCATACCAAATTTTGCTGCCATAACCAGACCTGTCACGACCCATGGATGGTCCGCTGTAAAGAGGCACAAGGAAATTAATGCACACAATTTAAAAGGAAATAATTTCATATATACTGAAAAATACAAAAGCAAAAAATTCTTACCTCTCTGATTGCAAAAGGCTACTTGTGAAGCTAAAAAAAAAGGATTGGTTGTACATGTGAAGTTCCTTTAGGGAAAAAGCGGTGGATTCGTCCATTCAAAATACAGAGGGTGAGTCGAAAGTTATACAATATTTGCATAAACGCATGTGCTGCAGCGGTTATGTCACGTGTTTAAACTAGTTCAAGTCGCGCACTGCAGTCAGTCGATATGGATGTAAAGTGATAGCCATTGCTGTGTACAGTACTGCATGCGTTCGTTCTGTCTGTGGTTGGGATGCCTAAAAGATGAGCAGTCACAACCGTCTAGTAAGAGAACTTTTGCTTTACGAGTTTGAACTCGGCCATAACGCTGCTCAAGCAACACGAAACATTTGTCATGCGAGAAGGGTACGTTCCGTGGACCACTGCACTCCAACCAGATGGTTCAAGAAATTCCGCTCAGGTGACAAAAACCTCGATGATCACCCAAGGTCAAGTAAGCGCGAACCGTGGATTTGGAGTCCATGCGCCAGGCCGTACAGGCAAATCCGAAAACAAGCGCTCGGAGATCATCAGGCGAGCTGGGCATATCACAGACCACCGTGGTTCGTCACATTCAGGACCTCGGCAAGGTCTACCAAACTGCCGCATTGTCCCTCAGGAACTGATGGCAGCAGAAGAAAACCGACGAGTGGATGTGTGCGACCAACTCCTTGAAATCCCACACGATGTACGTTTCATCAAGAGAATTGTAACGTGCGATGAAGTGTGTCTATCTCGGTAATCTTAAAACACAAAGGCAGTGGTTGAACCCGTACCAGCTTCCGGAGCCTGTTGCCAAACGTGGGTGCTTCGAACACAAGGTGATGCTCTACGTCTGGTGAAATTTTGAGGTGATAATCCATTACGAATTTGTTCCAGACGATCGAACCATCAACGCCAACCTCTACTCTGAACAGCTGGAGCGGATGTATGCCGTTTTGAAGAAGAAGTACCCGGTACTGGTGAACAGAAAGCGCGCTTTCCAACAGCAGGACTACTCTCGGCCTCATACCGCGCGAACGACCCGAGCAAACCTCCAGGAACTTGAGGGCATCGAATTGATGACACACCCAGCATATAGTCCGGACCTTGCCCCGTCAGATTATTACTTGTTCCTGTTTATGGCCCACTTCCTTCGCGGGCGGCACGTTAATAACCAGGAGGAGGTGGCAGCTAGGGTGAAGGAGTTCTTTGCCTTGAAGGACAAGAATTAGTATCACCATGAAATCGAAGAACTGGAAGACAGATGGCTAAAGACGGTGCAACACAATGGCTTATACTTTGAATGATAGTCAACTTTCGTCGTAAAGGTACGTATGAAGACATAAAGTGATACAAATGTTGCAAAACTTTCGACTCACCCTGTGTGTTACATATACGTACTGTATAATGCAGTCGGCACACTTAAATGCATTCCGTTGGTTAAAACTTCTTTTGCAGTCATGCGGGACTGCCCCAGTGGCGGAGTGACCAAGGCGTACGTTTCTAGGCAGTCGTTCGGGTTCGAGTCCCAGATAAGGAATTGACCGTGGGTATGTCTTACGGCGCTGGATCTCTTCTTCCCGTGGAAATAGTGGCTCCAATTTAGGAACGAGAAACGACTTACACAGGGGTTTATTAAAATAATGGAAACACCTACTGAAAACGGAATACACGCATTGCTCCGCATGCAAATCAGAAATGTGACATCATCTGCGATGTGAGGTATATAAAGGGGTGCATTACGATGTCGGCTATCACTCATCAGTGCCGCAGTCGCAGATGAAATTGTTGTTGTTGGGCAATTGTCGAAAATGTCAAATCTCAGTGACCTCAAAAATGCAATGATCATCGGTGTGTCTTGTAGGAGCTACATACTTGACAGAAATAGCACGTGTAGCACGAGAAACTGTATCGAAGATTATGACTACCTATCGAGAAAGTCATTGGGTTGCCTCCAAAGGTGCAAATTGTGGACGCAATACTAAGATGTCAGATAGGGATTGGCGAACGTTGGAGGGGATTTTACAACAGAAGCACAAGGCCATGGCACCGCAACTAGCTTCAGAGTTAAACATCAGTCAGAATAATCCCCTTTCCATCGTAACAGTTCGTCGGAAAATCCATCGTGGAAGCATCGGATTGAACTGAAATTTCTTAGGCGTAATGATACAGATAAATGATACACAAGATGGCAAAAAACAGAGCTGCAGGACAATTACACAGCGGTCTGTGGCACGTAGTGTGGTCATTTTCAATAGCACGTAGCACCACCTCGTGCGGCGATTCAGGCTGCAATACGGTTCGGCATGGAGGCGAAAGACGCCTGATGTTGTCCTGCGGCAGACTATCCCACACGTGTTGGACGCTGTGCTCTAAATCCCGGATAGTGCTGCACGGCGGTAGCTGGCGTTTCAAGTGGTCCCACACGTGCTTGATAGGGGACATGTCCAAGCCATTGAAGTGTATGGATATGATGTAGGCAGTCCTGGGCAACCAGAGCCGTGTGCGGACGGGCATTATCCTGCTGGTATAGCGCACCTGGAATCCCGGCCAGGAATGGGAACACATGGGGTCGTAGGATCTCATCCACATACCGCTGGCCCGTCAGTGATCCACATACCACTACTAAAACTGATAGCGAGGTTAGGATTCAACCGTTGATCTGGGGACCTCCACACCTGGACACGATGATCATCTGTCCCCAAAACGAAGCGGCACTCATCGCTAAACACCCCACGTCGTCAGTCTGTGGCGTACCACGTCGCTCTGGCCTGGCACCACTGCACACGAAGCCGGAGATTTTCCGGTGTTAATGGCAGCACACGTAAGGGGCGCTGCGTCATTGATTAAGAACTAAAGCATGGATGACTAGAGACATGGCTGAATATTTGTGAAGCTTCGACAAAAAATATTCAAAGATTAAAAAGGGATAGTGACCTACACTCGCATAACTATGTCCTTCCACAATTTAGCTTACGCCTTTGTAAAACTACTGCCGCTCACCCAGTAGCGGATCTATTAGCTCATCTTAGGGGGACGGGCGGTTGCTCCTGCCTAAAAAAAATTTAGTTTGCTACACTTCTCAAAAACTACTGCCACTCACCCAGTAGTGAATCTAGAAGCTCAACTTTGGAGAATGGGCGGCTGCTCCTGTCTAAAAAAATTAGTTTACTACACATTTCAAAAACTACTGCTGTTCAACAAGTAGCGGATCTAGAAGTTCATTTTTGTAAAATGGGCGGTTGCTCCTGTCTAAAAAAAAATTTAGTTTACTGCACCTCTCAAAAACTACTGCCGCTCACCCAGTAGCAGATCCAGATGCTCATCTTAGGAGGATGAGCGGTTGCTCCTACTTAAAAAAAACAGTTTATTACACCTCTCAAGACCACCCAGTAGCGGATCTAGAAGCTTATCTTTGGGGAATGGGCAGTTGCTCTTGTTTAAAAAACATTTAGTGTACTGCACATCTCAAAAACTACTGCTGCTCAGCCAGTAGCGAATCCAGAAGCTCATCTTTGGGGGATGGGCGGTTCCTTCTATCTAAAAAAATCAGTTTGCTGCACCTCTCAAGAACTACTGACGCTCACCTAGTAGCAGATCTAGATACTCATCTTAGGAGGATGGGCGGTTGCTCCTACTTCAAAAAGTTAGTTTACTACACCTCTCAAGATCACCCAGTAGCGGATCTAGAAGCTCATCTTTGGGGGATGTGCAGTTCCTCTTATCTAAAAAAATTCAGTTTGCTGCACCTCTCAAAAACTACTGACGCTCACCTAGTGGCAGATCTGGATACTCATCTTAGGAGGATGGGCGGTTGCTCCTACTTAAAAAAGTTAGTTTACTACACCTCTCAAGATCACCCAGTAGCGGATCTTGAAGCTCATCTTTGGGAGATGGGCAGTTCCTCCTATCTAAAAATTCAGTTTGCCGCACCTCTCAAAAACTACTGACGCTCACCTAGTGGCAGATCTAGATACTCATCTTAGGAGGATGGGCGGTTGCTCCTACTTAAAAAAGTTAGTTTACTATACCTCTCAAGATCACCCAGTAGCGGATCTTGAAGCTCATCTTTGGGGGATGGGCAGTTCCTGCTATCTAAAAAAATTCAGTTTGCTGCACCTCTCAAAAACTACTGACGCTCACCTAGTAGCAGATCTAGATACTCATCTTAGGAGGAGGGGCGGTTGCTCCTACTTAAAAAAGTTAGTTTACTACACCTCTCAAGATCACCCAGTAGCGGATCTAGAAGCTCATCTTAGGGGATGGGCGGTTCCTCCTATCTAAAAAAAATCAGTTTGCTGCACCTCTCAAGAACTACTGCCGCTCACCGAGTAACGGATTTAGAAGCTCATCTGAGGGCGAAGGGCGGTCGCTCCTGTCAAAAAAATTAGTTTGCTACACCTCTAAAAAACTACTGCCACTCACCAAGTAGCGGATCTAAAAGCTGCTCTTAGCGGAACGGGCGGTTGCTCCTGTCTAAAAAAAGAGAAAGAGACTTTGTGAAGGGGAAACACACACACACACACACACACACACACACACACACTATAAACTTTCAGCGTTGCCTCTTCCTGGCCCTGCAAGGCTTCTTAAAATTTTCCTTCAGACAGCTTTCGATATTTTAAAATACCCAGCTACGAACGAGAACTGAATGATCTGCACAATTTTCATGGCGTCCTATTCTTCGCTTTTCAGGAAAACCAACTTGATCTTTTTAAATCTCATGTCTGGATAAAATCTTTCAAAATAAAGTTTCGTCATTTTTGTTCAGATGCGATAATTTAATACAAAAACTTCCAGCTAAGAAATTTAGTGCTATTTTTTGTTTATGGCCCAACAGACATACGTACTACTCTCTCTCTCTCTCTCTCGCTCTCCACTATCTCTCTCTCACACACACACTTCAAAGTTTACCCCACACGGTGGCTTTCCCTACTTCCTATTAATGATACTAGTTAATACTAAAAAAAAAAAAAAACGGAACGTAGATCATGCATTGTTTTTTACGATCAGTCAAAATCTCTTAGAACTTCAGCTCTCTTCTCTCTGAATGTCTGTTTTTTTTTCAGCTGAAGCTAGAACAGAACATTTTATTTACAAATTTACATCAAATTTTGCTTATTATAGAAACGTTTACGAAAGCCAGTGAATTTATTACTATAATTTTACAAAAAATAATGCATTAATTATTTAAATACAGTAGTGCCACGTTTTACGCTGGAGTTACGTTCCGACGACACCGCGTAAAGCCGAAACCGCGTGTATTGAAAACCAATAATAAAACTACATACAATAAATCACTTCACAAGCTTTTTGTCGCTATATATGTACGGTATTATTCGCTTAGATATGTCTATTACAGTATAATGTGTATTTTACAAAGAACAGTGCATACGCACTTCTGTAACGGTTACAGTTAAAATATGAGATAGCATGATGAAAATCCTTATGCATACTTATCTAGTCGTTGCCTTCACTACGTAACACCACTGCAGTGTCGTCAACGCTGAGGCCCAAAGCTGATGCATTAGGTGCAGTAGTTGGAGCCTTTGGGTCGGGGCGTCTTTAGCTGCTGCGTCTTTAGCTGCTGAAAAATCTCATAATACGGCATTAAAGAGTTCGCAATGCTTCGCTTTATTTTAAGGCTACGTTCCATAGAGGGACCATAGTTAGAAATTAAATCTTTTAAGTGTTTTGCTGCTTGGAAAATTTCGGCAAACATGTGCAGATTATCGCTGGCAATTTCATCTTGTTCGTCCGCGTCGTCATCATCATCTTCTACCCGGGAAGTTTTCACCGATTTTTCTAACTCTTCATTTGTCAACGGTTCTTGGTGTCCATCAATCAAATCTGTTATTTCTTTCTCCAGAATATCGACGAAGCCTTCACCCCCAATCTGCTTGGCCATTTGAGTAATATGCTTTGCTTAATCGTTGATTTTAGGAAAACTTTTAAAATCATTGACACAGTAGCTCCATTTCCCGTGTGATATAAATCTAGCAGTGGGGCTGACCGCGTGCAATTGAATCTGCGTAAAATGCGGCTCCACTGCATTGGGCATTTAAAAAAAAATATTTTTTGCTGGGGTAGGGGTGAGGCGATCGCCCGATTCGCCGCCCTATATATTCGTTACTGCCATCACCTATGGCAAGCATTCGCGACAGCTGCGCTGGGTCTGCATTTTGCTCTATCACGCTTGCTTCATTTTTATCACGGACTTTGACAAACACATGGTACGGCGAACGTTTCTTCTATATCATAGGGATCCCATTACTTAGGGAATGTTTTACCGATTCTTTTGAGTCGAAATATGTGTGAGTTTTACTATATCATATAAGGCTGATCGACAAAGAACAACTCCTTTCTTGTTAGGAATTTCATGAATATCACCAAGATTTCTGTTAAGACTTTCCACTGTCGCTTAGGCAACAGGAAAATTCACATTTCCTTTAGAACAAAGAGAGGAAATGTATTCTTGAAACACTAGTGCTGCGCACTTGCCTTTCCATAACCTGTGGCGTAATACATACACTATCTAATAATAAGTATTTGGACACCCCTGTAATCGACGATATCTGCAGTCCTGATACACGTCACGGCCGCCGCCGTTAAATATCGTGTGGAAAACAACAACGCAACCAGTTGCATGCAAGATGCCACGCAGTTCGGAGCTCTCTGATTTCGAGAAAGGTGTAATCGTCGGGTATCACAGAAATGGCCGATCCATACGTGACATATCCAGCGAGTTGAAGTACCCAAAATCAACAGTGGCCTACGAGATTGGCAAGTGGAAGATGAGAGGTGACTCTCGGAATGTGCCCCGACCCGGCAGACCCGCAAAATTGGGAGTTAGAGGCCGACGAGTGCTGGCCAGAGAAATTCAGAAGAACCGCACCAAATCGATGGGCCACATCCGCGAGGAGTTTCAACAGGCATCCGGGAGTGCTCTTTCGATGAATACCATCCGCAAAGAAGCCCATCTGCTTGGTTATCATGGACGTGCTGCCGCTCACAAGCCTTTGATCACCAAGTCCAATAGCGCAGCTCGGCTAACGTGGTGCAAAGAACGTCGACAATGGACCGTAGAACAGTGGAAACAGGTTCTCTGGAGCGACGACTCAAGGTTCACCCTCTACCGTTCGGATGGCAGGGTCTGGGTTTAGCGTCTGCCTGGAGAATGTTTGCTGCCCGAATGTATTGTGCCAACTGTGAAGTTCGGCGGCGGTGCAATTTTGCTATGGGGCTGTTTCTCCTGGTATGGCACGGGGCCCTTGGTCGCAATTCCTGGTAGACTCAACGCCGAGACATACTGCACCATTTTGGATGACCATGCGCTTCCTACGTCGTGGCAGTTTTACGGGGTCGACCCATGTTACTTTCAAGATGACAATGCCACCTTTCATGTTGCGAGGTCCACCATGGCTTGGTATGGTGACAATGGGGTTAATCGAATGGACTGGCCTGCGCAGAGCCTGGACCTTAACCCTATTGAGCACCTCTGGGACGAGTTGGAGCGTCGACGTAAAGGGTGCCCCACCGTCCGAAATCGGTGAAGGAACTGACCTGTCTTCTCCAAGCCAAGTGGAAGAAAATACCGCTAGCCGCCGTACAACGCCTGGTTGAGAGTATGCCCCCGGAGGATCGCAGCTGTAATCGCCGCTCGTGGAGGCTCCACCAACTATATAAGGTGAATAAACTTCGTTTTCCTTTGCTATCACAGGTGTCAAATTACTTGTTGGTAGATAGTGTAAGTGAAACACTGTCAAGATGTCAAAGTTGCAACGGTAATTTCCGTCCTTGTAGCTTAATTGGGAAAGTATTTGGCTCCGGCTGCGATTTTTCGTCACAGGAAAATTTCTGTTTTTACAAACCTCAGTACCACCTCTGTTATTCGTAATGCAGCGTTTAAAGAAACTAAAACCCACAAGTAAACTTTTCACGTTTTCAATAACATACCTGAGCAATAGAACCCGCAGTCTGTATACTTTAGCAGTCGGACCAATCTTTTTTTTTTTTTTTTTATTGGAGGTTTAACGACTACCGTGAGCAACTCAATGGGCTATCAGCAGTCGCCCGTACCTAATTAAGGGTCACTGGTTCCAGGGAGGAAAGAGAGCCAGTGTCGTAAGACAAACACAACATCCACGCCTCACCGGGATTCGAACCCGGATCCCTTTTGGACGAATGATCAGAGGCCATCACTTAGACCACTGCGCCACCGGGGCGGCAAACCAGTCTTCTTCACTTTCGATGTCATATAAACCATCGCATGTTGGTTTTTGCTTCTTGCTATCACAGTAGCCAGTGCAAAGAAAGCCAACTGAACGAGAGATTCGTACACGTTTTTTACTGTGATTTGCCTTTAACCCATTTGAATAGGACGTGGACCAGTACAATTTCTGCTTTTAAGAGACCGATTGGAACGTATTTATTTAGTGATCTAAAGTCCGTAGCAAGCGTTACAGTACTTGGATCTAGGTATGATTTCGTTGGTTTTTTATATGCACTTTCCTTCCCAAGCTCTAGGGGAGGGAAGTATTCAGGCATTCAATAAAGGCTTTTCCCGACCTATATGTCTGCGAACTATGGGCCGAGAATTAAAAGGATCGGTCTTGCCAGTCGCATAACTATACGGAACCCACTTATTTCTGCAAAAAACCCCGCAAAGTTCGTCTACAGGGGTGTTACGAACACCGTCTCGGAACACTGGAAGACCGGGAAACAGTCATGTGGTCCGACGAGTTGCGGATCGCTTTGTTCTGTACCGACGGTAAGCAGAGTGTTTGGCGGCAGCCCCATGAAGCAATAGACCCAGTTTGTCTTGTAAACGCAATTCAAAGCTCACACTTTAGCATACGAAATTTAAAAAAAAAATCATGCAACTGATATCTATATGTTCTTCAGCTTATATAGAAACAGCTTATTCCTGCTCTGATGAGTCGAATTTGAAAAATTCTTTTTCCGTTTGGCAGTTTGAATTACGATAGCCATGATCCATGCGATTTGTTCTTTGTTTGACGCACTTTCTAGTCGCTAAAGGACATAAATGCAATTTTTGTTGTTTACCTAGATTTCAGTTTTATTTGATATTACTGGTAGCAAAAATACGATCGACAACAATTTTCGTTCTTCGTAAACCACTCACACGGAACACGTTTTGTACTTCAAAAAATGCACAGATTTGCCGCTACAGAACATTTCGGCAGGTTTTATTAAACGTGCTATATCTGTCTTTATCTTTAAAGGATTTGGCTGAACAATCGCTTTTCTGGAAGTTACGGGACAGAAAGATGAATTTCTCTCAAGGATCGTCTCACACAAAGGTTCATAAGGATCTTTCCGCTGAAAACTTTATTTCACCAAAGGGTCTTTTTCATTGATATAAAAAGCAAAATTTAGATGCTAAATGTAAATAATTTAAGAAAATTATTGGCTAGTTTTAATAAGTAACAATTACAATTATTTATTTTAATAATACGTAAAAAGGAAAACATCGAGTTCTTTTAAAGAAAAAAGCATTCTGTCCATCTTGTTTGAAGTGACCGTCTTAAGCTTAGATCTGAATATTCTGTGCGTCCGACACATTGCGGAAAAGAAAATCTCCAAGCATTTAGAGAGAAGAATCAAAGCTACTGTGACGTACCTGCCAGCAGGACGCACACGACATAAAAGGCAGATAGGAATCAGAACAAATGTCTGCGTAGCTCAGTTGGTAGAGCGACTTCTTCCGGAATAAGCGGCCTCGGGTTCGAATCCCGGCGTAGACCAAAAGTGACGGAGAAATTTACTTCGTTATTATGGCGCCCGAACTATCCGGATGACCCGGACGTTCAAAATCTCGCATTGGTGTGATGTTATTTCCACACCGCGAGACAGGAAAAATCAGAGAATTCCTTCTCCAGCGCTTCGAAAAATAAAAATGTGTGATGTTGCATTCCACACAGCAGATTGACTGGGAGTTCTCAAGTGCACGTTCTACAGTGGATGGCTGCCTGCAACGATTCATGGTCACGGCTGACCCGTGGGCCATGCCCCGGCCCTCTTTCGGGGGGAGGGGGTGATGTGACGTACCTGCCAGCAGGACGCACAAGGCAGATAGGAATCAGAACAAATGTCTGCGTAGCTCAGTTGGTAGAGCGACTTGTTCCGGAATAAGCGGCCTCGGGTTCGAATCCCGGCGTAGACCAAAAATGACGGAGAAATTTACTTCGTTATACTACGAGGTATGTTTTCTAAACATATCCAAAAAAACATTACTGCAATCGATCCTTTAGTAAAATAAAAACTTTTCGGTAAGCTGAGGCTTCGGTAAAATAACAACTTTTCGGTAAGCTGAGGCTTCGGTAAAATAAAAACTTTTCGGTAAGCTGAGGCTTCGGTAAAATAGCCTTTCGGGAACGTGAACGTCTCAGTGTTCGTGTAAAACGAATATCGGTGAAGTAATCTTTTTGGTTAAATGAACAATTCGGTAAAACGATATTTCGCCAAAGGAAACTTCTCGGTGAAACAGCATTTTGGTAAAGTGATCATTTGCATAAAAAGAACTTAGGTGAAGTGATCTTTTCGATGAAGTGAACAATTTAGTAAACTCATCTTCCGGTAAAAGGACATTTTCGATTAAACAACACTTTGGTAAAGTGATCATTTGTATAAAACGAACTTAGGTGAGGTGATGCTTTCGGCCAAATGAACCATTCGGGAAAATAATCGTTCGATACAGTGAACTGCGCAGATAAACAACACTTTGGTAAGTGATCTTTTGTATGAAACGAACTTCGATGAGAACTGATCTTTCTCTTCCTCAGCAGATCAAAGAGCTGGCTTTCGATTGTTTGTCCGATTGGGGCGCGGACTTGAGTACAGGGTGAGGCATGAGTGGTGTGCTTGTTTTACGGCATTGACTCCCCTGCTTTCCTGGAACCAACAGCCCTAAATTAGGGACGTGGGACTGCTTACAATCCTTAGAGTTGCTCACAGTGGTCATTAAACCCAGAAATAAAAAAAGTAGTGCTCTTTTCCGTGAAATGAATAATTCAGTAAAATGTTAAGTCTTCCGGTAAAATTAATTTCTAGGTGACACAGCACATTAGTAAATTGATCATTTTGTTCGAAACGAACTTCGGTTAAATGAGTTTTGGGTTAAAAGAACAGCTCAGTACAATGGGCTTTTAGTAAAGTGAAATTTTCGGTGAAACAATCCTTCGATAAATTCATCGGTTTTTGTATAAAACGAACTTCGGGGAAATGAACTACACCATTTCTCCAAGATCGACTTAAAAAAAATGTGCTTTTGAATAGGACAGTTGCAACCATGACGACAATCCTGTATTCAGTTTCTTTGTTTTCAATGATGCCAATAAATGTCTGAACTATATTTTGTATGATCGCACTTCTTTTGCCTCAATAAGGTTTTTAACACACCTAGAAGTACAGTGATATCTCTTTTGTTTTTTAGCATGTCTTTTGTAAAAAAAATGATTGTGCTTATGTTATCACTTTGCCCCTCCGCCTGTGGACACCATATCCCTGCAAATATTAGCTCGATTTGAAAAATTCTTCTTGCGTTGGAAAACTTGAAACAGGTGAACGATGATTCTTGCTTTCTGGTTTTTCTATGATGAATAATTACACCACCAGAACGCATAAATGCAGATGCTATCGACTTCAAAATACATTTTATTCAATATAATTGCTTCTAAACATCAGACTGAAAACATTCTTCCATTCGGTACCATTAATAATGATTATTGTTTTGGATATAGGTTCACTGTAAAGTAATGCACAGCTGTTCCCGATACATTTGCAGCAATATCTGCATTTCTGAAAGCTCGATTCAAAAACTTCTTTCGAGGTCTGATACCACTCACCACGGCAAGCTTTTTGAGAATACTTTGTGCTGTAAACAGTGCACAAATTTTACGCCAGGGTCATACATTTATATATTTTTTACGCTTTCCAACCGTGCTTGAAGAAGCGCGCATATGTTCCAGCTTTGTCCGCCCGCACGATAACTCCAGTAAAAATGGTTAGATTTTGATCAAAGTTTAGTATGTGGTAGGGGACAACCTGGGAAGGAACCCTATTGAAAATGGACGAAATGATGCCAAAGGCCGGGACATAGGAGAGAGATCCATTCCATCCCTCTTATGCGTCCTAACGTACGTAAAAATGCTTCTATTGCGACAAAACTTCATAATGTTGTTCCGGAGATGTACTGAACCGGTTCTGTTTAATATCATCGAAATGGGTTCAAAGAGCACAGGAGTGAGATTTATTCCACAGCCATTATCCTCGTAGCTAAGGTAATGATTTCTGGTATGCTGGAAAGCGTATCATACCGTACAAGTTAGTAAAATCATGCAATGCATTGCATGATTTTACTAACTTGTTTTTTTTTATGTCGATATCTTAGATTTTAGTAGTCCGATTTGAAAAATTCTTTCTTCGTCGAAAAGCGTTTTGGGTGCTACATGTTATATTAATAAATTGGAAATTTTTTTAACTCACAGTTGTGTTACGAAGAGGGCATACGTTCACGTTTCCGGTTGCAGCAATTAATAGCAACGTTTGTGCGTGTAAAAACTCGACTGTAAAAATCCTTTTTTGTCAGATACTACTAAGTGCTTGAACATTTTGTGCACATTTACAACCTACTATAGCGCTCAGTTTTTACGCTGGAGGCGCAAATGTCTTATCGGTTTTTGTTACTATCTCTGCTTTGAAAAGTTCAATTTGAAAAAAATCTCTGAATGCCGTATACCAGTTACTTTGTGGAACACTGTATCTCAACTTTTGTGATTTTGAAGTTCACAGTTCTGGCGCTAGGGGGTGTTTGGTGCATTTTTGTTTGATGCTGTATCTCCGCTTCTAAAAGTCATTTTGAAAGATTTCGTTTTTTAGTGTACCGTTCGTTACAGTGGAGATTGGGAATATTATCATTTAAAAATTAATTAATAGTTTAGCCGCTGGGAGCCAAAATTATCAAAAACTTTCTCCCGCAGTCTCTGCTTCCAAGAGACGTATTTGAATAATTCTTTTCCCTTAATATAGCTTTTCCTGTGAAGATTGTCTTTCACTTATTTTTTGCTTTTCTATTATTCAAAATTCTTCGACAAGGAGGTTTGAAGTTAGATAATATTATCCTTTATATCTCTTCCAACTGTTTGATGCAAAAATCGCTTTGTTTCTAATGTGTTCCTCCGGCTAAGAGAAAAATTTTGAGCACAGTTTGTAATTTCCGTTACACACTTTTCAACCGCTAGTGGGGAAAGGAAGTGTTTGTTTCTAGATATATTTTTTTGTATTTTTGTAGTGAGTTCCGTTCACTATGAATAACTTTAAAAAAATTTCAATCGTGTCGGAAAGGAATCAAAAAGGGCGTGCTCATTACAGCCGAAAATTTGGTGTCCTTTTTGTTTTTTTTTGTTAAGGAAAGAAAAAACGTTGACTCACCTCTTGAAACGAAATACGAAAAAATCAGAGAGCTTCCGCAGACGCTCATGCTCACAATCATTGACTTTCGTCGACCAAAATATCGGCTGATGAAAATAAAGCCAAGTGAAGGAAATTCTACTGCTGCAGATATGGCAAAGTTTGTGTATATGTCTCCATGCAAATGATTTGTATTGTAAGTAATGCCGTAGTATACAAGTACGCAAACAAACCTGAAAAAAAAATAAAACATATAAATTATGTTCTCATCGATTACATGTTTTTTCTTAGTAGTGAAATCAAATGCAAAAGCTTTGCTGTTCAATGAAGAGATTAAATATTGTTCGAGCTACATTTCTAAATCATGAAAAGTATATACACATAAATGGTACATAGGAATCACTAAGAGGTCAAATGGAACCCTGAAAGAGAAATTCGTATGATTAAGAAGTCAACTGACACCAGCAAGAGAAATTCTTATAAGTAAGATGTCGGTTGGCATCCTACATGAGTAAATAAATCGCTCTTAACCACGTTCTAGAAACACACAGCAACCGAAAAATTGTTTTTCAGCCGCCGCTGTGGAATTGAACCAACAGAACTCTCGGTATCTAGCCGAGTGCGTTACATATACGCCACGGTGGCCAACCATCCACGGTGCTATATGTATTTTTAAGTCAGCTTCTGACATCATAAATCCGTAAAATGGGCTCAGCTACTGAGACGTCTCCATCTGGTGGGCATTAACGGCACTAGCTATATATATAAATTTTGAAGATGACAATCCGATTTATGGCGTAATCCCGTATTTCTTTCATGAGCTATATATATATTATAGCAATGAAATCAGAGGGCGAGATCCAAGTTAAAAATAATCCAAATACGTGGCGACAGTAAATAAGTAAATACATCGCTCTTAACCACGAACTACAAGAGTAGTTCGCATGATTAAGAGGTCAACTGGCACCCTGCAAGAGAAGTTCGCATGACTAAGAGGTCAATTGGTACTCTGCAAGAGAAATTCGTATGATTAAGAGGTCAAATGACACCGGCAAGAGAAGTTAATATAGGTAAGAAGTCAGTTGGCAGCGTGCAAGAGAAGTTCGTTGACTAAGAGGTCAATTGGTACTCTGCAAGAGAAGTTCGTATGCTTAAGAAGTCAACTGACACCTGCAAGAGAAATTCTTATAAGTAAAACGTCGGTTGGCATCCTACAAGAGTAGTTCGCATGACTAAGAGGTCAATTGGTAGTCTGCAAGAGAAATTCGTATGATTAAGAGGTCAAATGACACCGGCAAGAGAAGTTCATTTAAGTAAGAGGTCAGTTGGCAGCGTGCAAGAGAAGTTACTATGACTAAGAGGCCAACTGACACCCTGCAAGAGAAGTTCGTTGACTAAGAGGTCAATTTGCACCCTGCAAGAGGAGTTCGTATGCCCAAGAGGTCAATTTGTACCCTACCAGAAAAGTTCATCTCAACGATGCTGCACCTCGATGTGCAAGATGTAAATGTTTAGCCCCATACACTACCCAAATTTGGACGGTCACCAGTGTCAATTGAAATACTCAAAACACAACATGCATGTAACGATTCTGTGGCACGTAACTCGCATCACCTCTGGACAGATATCCTAGAGTATTAAGGACTTAGACTTTTTATTTTTTTTTATTTTGTCACGTGCAAATTTCGAATTTACATGCAATTTGAAGTTAACTCAACACAAGTACAAAGGCCATTCCATAAAAGCTGAGAGTAATTTTTTTTTGAGTTGGCAAAAGTGCGAGGGGAAAATAACCACGCAGACGACTAACTGAATTAAGGAAGTTTCTATGGCAACAGTTATTAGCCGTGGTAGATCATTCTAGTTTTGTTATTGCGCAGTTATTTCAGGTACGTCTGCATTTCGCCATACAGCTATGGAGGTGAGTGATTCAGAGTTAAGAAGTGAAATGCGTTGTGCGATAAAATTTTGCTATCGTTTGAGTATAAAGGCTACAGAAGCAGTTGATTTAATAAAAAAAGCTAACAAAGAAAAATATTAGGGTGAGTCAACGATTTTTAGACGGCATCATGATTTCAAAAAAGGGCGTTTGTCCGCAGAACTCGCTCCTACACCTGGTCGACCTGAAAGTGTTATTACGAAGCGTATTGTTAACACTCTTTGGGCAATCCTGGAAGATCGGCGAACGACGTGTGAAGACATAGTGGCGTTAACTAATATTTCAAAAACGTCGGCATTCCGCATTCTACGCGACAAATTGCTGCTGCATCGTTTGTGGTCCAGATGGGCACCTCATCACCTGACGAGAGAACTATTATTAGCCAGAGTTCAGGTATGTCATGAGTGGAAACAAATGATTGCAAAAGATCCAGACTTAATAAACACAGTAATAATTGCCGATGAAACATGGATCCACTATTTCGATCTCCTCACGAAGCGCGGAACGAGTGTCTGGAAACACACAGGCTCGCCTCCTCCGAGAAAAGTCGGCCAAACCAAATCAGCTGGGAAGGGGATGATGATAATTTTCTTTGATCATAAAGGTGTAGTCTACCAGCATGGAGGTCCTCCACAAATTACCATCAGAGCTGAATATTACATTTCAGTCTTGAAGCGTTTGGACGACACATATCGATTAAGCGACCGGAACTGATGAGCAAGTTGACCCTACACCATGATAACGCCCGCCCACATGTGGCTGGCTGCTTGTGTCGAACTGTTTCTTAGGAAATGCTGTATGGAAATCATGCCACTGCCTGCCTACAGTCCTGACATCACCCCGTGCGATTTCTGGTTGTTTCCAACAATGAAGGAAAACTTCCGTGGTATTCAACACAGATGTTAACGTTATTCAAGCTGTACAGGGGCCGCTAAATCAGCTTCCACCGTGCTTTGAAAATGGACTAAATCATGCAACCGTTGCATATCATCCGAGGAAGGTACTTTGAAAAATAATAACATATATATTTTGCTGTACCTATATTTCGTCATTTTGAGTGATTTTACTCTCAGTTTTTATGGAACGGCAGTTGCATTTATTTTCAAATGTTAATGTTTCTTGTAAGTCTTCTCCTCATAGGTTAATATCAGTTTGCCTCGATAAAGACACGTACAGGTGAGCGAACGCTCGGCAATATCAGTTGTTTACGCCAATAAAAAACGAACTTTTGCGATATCTTTTACATAGGAGGGAATTTAGTTATTTTCCTTTTGTTGTAGAGGAAGCTCAGAATTGGTCACTTTGTTTACGCTTTCCAACCGTTGGTTGAAGAAGCGTATATGCTCCAGGTTTGTCTGTCCGTCCGTCAGTCCGCACGATAACTCACGTGAAAATGGTTCGATTTCGATACAGCTGGGTCAAAGATCAGGACAACGATCAGGACATAGGAGCCTTTATGCGTCAAAACTTGCGCAAAAATGGTTCGATTTCGACGAAATTCTAGTATGTGATAAGGAACCACCTGGGGACAAACCCTATTGAAAATGGGGGAAATAGGGTCAAAGGTCAGGACATAGCAGCTGGATCCGTTCCTTTGCTCTTATGCGTCATAACTTGCGTAAAAATTGTTCAATTTCGATGAAATTTTAGTATGTGGTAGGGAACCACCTGGGGACGATCCCTATTGAAAATGGGTGAAATTGGGTCAAAGATCAGGACATAGGAGCTGGATCCATTCCATGCCTGTATGCGTCTTAACTTGCGTAAAACTGGTTCGATTTCGAGGAAATTTTAGTATGTGATAGGGGACCACCTGGGGACAAACCCTTTTGAAAATGGGTGAAGCAGGGTCAAAGGTCAGGACATAAAAGCGGGATCCATTCCATTGCCTTTATGCGTCATAACATGCGTAAATATGGTTCGATTTCGATGAAATTTTAGTATGTGGTAGGGAACGACTGGGCACGAACCCTATTGAAAATAGTTAAAATGGGGTCAAATGTCAGGCAGGGCATAAGAGCGGGATATATTCCATTGACTTTATGCGTCATAACTTGCGTAAAAATGGTTTCATTTCGATGAAATTTTAGTATGTGGTAGAGAGCCACTCTGGACGAACCCTATTGAAAATGGGCGAAATGGGGTCAAAGTTCAGGACACTGGAGTGAGATCCATTCCATTGCCCTTGTGCATCATAACTTACCTTAAATGCTTGGATTGCGACAAAACTTTATCAAGTTGTTCCGGAGGTATAGTGAACCGGTTCTGTTGAATATCAACGAAATGGGGTAGAAGGTCATTGCACCAAATCCAGATTTATTCCACAGCCATTATTATCATAACTTGCGTAAAACTGCTTCTATTGCAACAAAACTTTATCATGTTGTTCCGGAGGCCGGAACCATACCACGAAAAACACCCCCACACGAGTACACTGCCAGCTCCAAAATTGACTGTAGGAATAGCACACTGTGGTAAATAGCGTTCCGCCGGCTGCCGCCATACCCACACACGGCCATCAGACTAATGGATCGTGCATTTGGATTCATCAGTCCATAGGACCCGTTTCCATTGATCTACGGTCCACGATGAATGTTCTTTACACCATGCTAAACGACGAGTAGCATTCCGAGTGGAGATGAAAGGTCTATGAGCAGCCGCACGACCACGGTAACCCATGGAATGAAGTTCTCTGCGAATGGTAAATGTACATACCGAGGTTCGAGCACTTTTACTCACCTGTACACTGAGGTTTTGTGCAGTACGCCGTCGATTAGTTGTGAGGACTCTCCTGAGGCTTCGACATAATCGACCACTGATTTTCTTTAGTCTGCCGATATGTTTTGCTGCTTCAGGCACTCCATGTGTCTCCCACTTTTTCAGTACATCCAAAACAGTTGACTTGGGTATGTTTAAGCGCCTCTCGGATTTTCTTATCGCCAACGCACCAATATAACACCCAAAAGTATTTCCTTTCTCAAAATCAGTTATCTCCCGCGCGACATTTTCATTCAACCTCACAGTGCGATATGATCGCAGTCAGCTGCAATGCCTTTTTTTATACCGTTTGCTACTGCACCGCGCATCTTAACAAAGCAGCGGATCTGTTCATTAGTTTTTGAAGGGGTGTCCGGTGACTTTTGTCAATATAGTGCGTAAGGAAGGGCAAAAACTAATTTTAGTTTCCCCTCTGAATGTAATTTTAAAGAAAAAAATACATTCGGCGGGGAAACTGAAACTGGTCTTTGCCCTCCTCTATATTTCGTCTTTCCGGCGTTCATTTGGTTGTTGACAAACCCGAGTGGAGACTAAACGATATCATTTGAGTGCTAAAAAGTAGGGATGCAGATCGTATTGAAATGTTTACCATACTCACTAAAAACGTTGCTAGTAGATCTTGAAAAGTAGAACCAACTGAAACTTTTTATTACCACATTCAGGTTCAATGTCTATCAAAACATAAAATTCAGCTGCATTGACTTCCATACCGTTTTGGCAGGTGACCAGTATAATATTGTTATTTTGCATATAGAAAGGCTAATGCTATGATTTGCACAACGTTTTATAATTACAGTACACAAATATTCCTCTACATAAGAGCAGAAACATAACTTTCTGTCAATAGCTTGTTTACGTGCGCCATTTTCTTAGTAGATGATATTTAGCTGCAGAAGATGTTTCTTTTGTGCTCATCTGACACACTGTTGATAGTTAAAATTCTTTGAATTTATTTCTTATCAAAAGTGTTCTAAAAATAAGTGCACATCCTTTGTAGTTTATACGAAAGAAATATGTAGACGTCGAAGTAAAACTGGCGCAACAGAACTTACAGCTGCTTGTAATTTACACTTACCAGAGACAGTAAAGCAAAAGTGTCGTCTTCCTTAGCTCTGAAGTTCGGAAAAGATCAAAATAAGAAGCGTGAGTTGTTTTTTTCATCCTGCAGGAAAGACAGCTTTTTAGAATTTCAGAATGGATACATTTCAAACTAGAAACGCGAGCATTGATATGAAAGTAAAGCATAAAGTTATATACAGTCGAGTCACATTATTGTGACCACCTTCTACTTTTGATGTCAACAGCGCGTAGCCAATAAAAGAAGAAACGTGCCGTGAGCTGGCGCGGAGAGTATGTAATGTGTGCTGTTGGCAATCTGAAAACATTTCACTCGTTGCTGTCATGGATAAAAGGAGCGATTTATCAGATTTGCAAAAAGGGATGATTATCGGCTTTCGGGCCAAGGGTGGTAGTATCTCTTAAACAGCGCAGTTCGTGAACTGTTCACGTGCTGCTGCGGTTAAAGTGTATCGTGATTGGAGAAATGTCACTATTGCGAATAAGTGATGTGGAAATTGCCGAGCACCACATGCCACTGATGTGAGAGGTAAACGTCGGCTTCGAAGGTACGTGAGGGCCGAACAACACGATACAGTGGAGCAACTCACTGTCCGAATGAACCAGGGAACTACCGAAAGTGTGTCCAAACCGACAGTTCAGCGAACCCTGCTGTGTATAGGGCTCCGATGAAGACGGACGGTCACTGCACCTACGCTAACGAAGGTACATCGGCAGAAAAATCTTACATTTGCACGGCGGTATCGGAATTGGACCTCCGCTGATTTGAAAAGGATTGCCTTCTTTGATGAGTAACGTTTTCTGTTTCATAGAACGGATGGACGTTGGCGTATAAGGCGAGAAACATCGGAAAACAAACACTCTTCAACTATTGCTGGAAGAACACATGCTGGTGGAAGCAGCGTTATGGTCTGGGGAATATTTTCGTGGCATTCTCTGGGTCCACTCATACCTGTGGAAGGCACTATGGACCGAATTCGTTATGAATCCACTTTTGCAGACCCCGTACACCCACACATGTTGATTGTCTTTTCTGGGTCGGATGGTATCTTCACAACAGTGTGACGTGTTACACAGCAAGAAATGTCCGAGAGTGGTTGGAAGAGCACGATGAAGACTTCAAAGTACTTCCCTGGTCCCCTAATTCTCCAGATTTAAACCAAATTGAGCATCTGTGGGACCACTTCGATCGTGTTATTTGCTTAATTGATTTTTCACGCCGCACCTTCCGGCATCTGACAGGTGCACTGCAGTCAGCATGGCTGCAAACACCTGTGAATACCTTCCACGACCTTATTGTGTCACTCCAAGCCCGTCTAGCTTCTGTCCGCGTTACACACGGCGGTTACTCTGGATATTCGCTGGTGCTCACAATGATATGACTCGACCATGTACAAAGTACCAGATAATTTTTACGTACTGTTGCTGTAACAAACTTCTTCATTTACAGCGATCTTGAACGCTGTAAATGGAGAAGTTTGATACTTGAAACTCATTGGGTTATGTTTCAGAATCCTTAGGTTGAGTGACCAACTGTAACCGTTAGCTGTGGTCTAATCACCCACACTAATGTACTTAATACTGGTTCTAAAATGCGTAAAATTCTCGCTTGCAGTAGTATGTCGTCGTCGTCTTAGTTTTTTTATTGAAGGTTTAACGACCACCGTGAGCAACTCAATGGACTGTAAGCAGTCGCCTATCCCTAATTTAGGGCCACTGGTTCCAGGGAAGGGAGGGAGCCAGCGCAGTAAGACAAACACAACATCAATGCCTCACCGGGATTTAAACCTTGTAACGTACCAGGAGATGTGACGTACCTGCCAGAAGGACGCACACGACATAAAGGCAGATAGGAATCAGAATAAAACGTCAGCGTAGCTCAATTGGTAGTGACTTATTCCGGAATGAGGGGATCCGGGTTTGAATCCCGGCGTAGACCAAAAATAACGGAGAAATTTACTTCGTTATAATGTCGCCCGAACTTTCCGGATGACCCGACCGTTCAAAATCTCGCATTGGTGTGATGTTATTTCCACACCGCGAGATAGGAAAAATAAGAGAATCCCTTCTCCAGCACTTCGAATAAAAAAAAATAAAAATAAGGGGGAGATGATTTAACGTACCAAGAGATGTGACGTACCTGCCAGAAGGACGCACACGACATAAAGGCAAATAGGAATCAGAATAAAACGTCCGCGTAGCTCAATTGGTAGAGTGACTTATTCCGGAATGAGGGGATCCGGGTTCGAATCCTGGCGTGGACAGAAATGACGGAGAAATTTACTTCGTTATAACCTGGACCCTTCTCGGACGAATGGTCATAAGCCATCGCTTAGATCAGTCTGCCACAGGGGAGGCTATGTCGCCTTCGGTTCTAAGATTTTTAGCTAGGTGCATTTCTTTTAAAATGAAAATTTGGAGCTTGAAATGAGATCAAACACGAGATCCGCGATTTCTTACACGTTTGCGACTTTCTCATAATCGCTTTACGGTTTCATTACAGCTTTCGATTGTGAATTTGTGCGTTGGTTTTCTTTGTCTCTGGGTCTTAAAAAAGCTGTGAGAGGAGTTTCTGTTCATTTTACGTCATATAAATTTCCCGTTTTGTGTGATAAACAGGTATTCTCTCATTTGACTTTGGTTTTAGGTCAATAACATTTTGTCAAATGAAAATTACGAAAGATGACGCGGAATTCTCGGATGCATTGAGCAGTGTTTTCAATCCATTCCTATACAAAAGGAACTTTTTAAAGCTAATTTTTGGAGAGGAAAAATGTAGCGAACAAAAATGGCAATTACGCTTCCTAGTGGAAGAACTGCGCATTTTTTAAAAATACGCTGTGAGCACAATGATCTTTACAGTGAACAAACCCAATTTTAAAAAAATCCATTTGTATTTCTTTTTAATTTATAGAATTGGTAAAATATTTTCAGGTAGTACCAGCTATTTCTTCCCACTTGCGAAGGAAATGTGCGTTAAGGGCGGCAAGTGGACTAGTGGTTAGAGCAACCGCTTTCAGGCTAGATAGTCGTGGCATCAGTCCCAGATTGATTGAGGTGTTTTGAACCACCATTGAATACCGGTGATTCCGAGGATTACAAATAAAGTCATCTTTTTTTCCTTGCCCCGTCCTTGCTTTCTCTTTCTCTCTCTCTGGAAGCTCATGTTGTGACGTCATAATCTGGAATATGCAAGTATGTCGGTTCGCACTTTTCATCTGGTACTCCTACTTCTCTGCCTAGGTACCATGTAGTATTTGAGATGCAGGGGTTGCCCAAAATAATGAAAACACCTTGAAACAATAGGTGTTACGCACCTAATATAGTGTGGGAGCACCCTTGGCATTTAAAACTGCTTGAATCCTTCTTGGAATGTAGACGCATACAAGTCGTGGATGGTGGTAAGTGGTATGTTGTACCATTCTTTCTGCAGAAACTGCTCCAATTCCTCGAAAGACGCCGAAGGAGGATAACGGGACCGTACTTTGTTTTCCAACACAGACCACAGGGGCTCAATGGTGTTTAAGTCCGGTGATTGTGCAGGCCAGGGAAGGTGTGCCACTTCATTCTCATGCTCCTCAAACCATGATTGAACAGTTCGATTTCTGTGAATCGGGGCATTCGAAAGGTGCAATCCCCTGACGGAAACAATGTCTGTGCCATTGAAGGCACATGGTCTGCCAAAGGAGTTACATAGTCACCGCTAGTGATCCGTCCGTGTAAGGTGATAATAGGACCTGCTGCAAACCACGAGATCATGGCCCAAACCACTACGGAACGACCCCCATGCTTCACTGTAGGAAGGAGACAGTCAGGGTGGTATGCTTCTGCGGGGGTTTACCACACGTAAACCCGTCCTGTTGTTGGGAATAATAGTAAGAAACGTGATTCATCGGAAAACAAGACATGTTTGCAGTAATCCGCAGTGCACGTTTTATGTTCCTGGCACCACTGCAGTCTCCGTTTCCCATTCACCTGTGACACCAGGGTTTTTGCAATGGCAGCTCTGCCGTAAATATTGTGCTTATGCAATTCCCTTTGCGCGGTATGGTTCGACACTGGGTCTTGGAGATGTGCATTAAGCTCAGCAGTCACTTTCGTCGCCGTGGTCTTTCTCCTTGCGGTCACAATCCTCTTTAATGTCCTTCTGTCTCTCGCAGTGAGTTTGGTTTTCGTTCCACAGTTGTGTCTCGCAGACGATGTTGTGCCGTGAACATTGTATGCTGTCATGACCTTCGGCACGGTACGTCTCGATATCCCAAAACCTGTGCCGTTCTGGTTACCGACGCAACAACCAGACGGGCTCCTACAATCTGCCCTCCTTGGAACTCCGACAGGTGACTCATTGTCAGCGTTGCATTCAGATAGTTTTTTCCGGGTGGGGGGGGGCATTGAAAAATTCGAGGGGGCTGAAACTTGTTGAATGATTACATACATATATTCACTATTTTGTTATCTGTATATATACATTGAGTGGCCACTTTATTATGACCACCTGACAGTTTTAAGTAAATAAGCTATGGCTGCACGCTGTTGCCACCAGAAAGCGAGGCTAGTATAAAAAGGGTAAGCTTAGTGCTTGCGACAGTAGTAGAAGTCCTTTTTGATTGACGAGATGGGTAAAAAATGCTATTTGACGGACTTTCAACGTAGGATGATTGCCGAAGCTCGGAGCCATGGAGCGAGTATCACCGAAACCGCCGCATTCGTGAAATGTTCCAGAGCAGCTGTTGTTAAAGTGTTTAAAGACTGAACTGTCAGCCAAAAAACTGGGTCTCTACGTGAAACGTGTGGTCGGCATCGGCTAGTGACTGCTCGGGCGGAACGGAGAGTGTCCAGACTGGTAAAAGACAACAGAAGGGCAACAGTGCAGCAAATTACAGACCATCTTAATCAAGGATCCCTTCAAATGATCTCTACACGCACTGTTCGCTGTACACTGTATCGGATGGGATATGGCAGTCGAAGGCCTGTTCGAACACCTTTGCTGTCTGCAGTCTGCAATTAACAAGAGCAAACGTCTCCAGTTCGCACAGGAGCACAAGGATTGGACAGTCGATAATTGGAAACAAATTATGTGGTCCGATGAATCACGTTTTCAGTTGCACCATGCCGATGGCCGAATGAGAATTTGGCGGAAACAGCACGAAAGCATAGACCATAAATGCATTGCTGCAACCCTTTAAGCTGGTGGAGGTAACGTTATGGTTTGGGGAATGTTTTCCTGGCATGCCTTGGGCCCTTTAATTCGTGTTGATCAACGTCTGACTGGCACATCATATCTAAACATCGTTGCGTACCAAGTGCATCTTGTCATGTGGATGGTTTATCCCAATGGCGATGGTTACTTTCAACAAGATAATGCGTCCTGCCATGGTGCTTGTATTGTACAGGATTGGTTTCAGGAACATGGCAGTGAGTTTACTTTACTTAAGTGGCCCCCACAATCTCCAGATCTCAACCCCATTGAAAATTTGTACGATGAAGTTGAACGAGCCATCAGACAGCCGGATCCACAACCGTGCAATCTCACACTCCTGGAAAGTGCTATTCATCAAGCATGGTCTCAGATTCCACAAACCACCTATCAACATCTCGTGGAGTCCATGACACGAAGAATCGATCAGTATTAAAGGCAAAAGCTGCCCCAACGAAGTACTGAGAGGGTGGTCATAATAAAGTGGCCACTCAGTGTAAATTTAAAAATTTTAAATAGAGTATACAATTTTCTTATGCACGTGTATTGCAAAGGCAAATTCCAAGGAATCTACACATACAAGTGATTAAAAATGTAAAAATGAATTGAAACAAATGTAAACATTTATTTCAATTCAGTAATGCACCACAGATTTCACCATGGGGTGGTGTAAAATATTGAGGATCTTAGTAAGATAACGCTATGCTGGAGACACCCCCCCCCCAAAAAAAAAAAAAAAAAAGAAAAAAAAATTAAATGTCCTCGCCCTACTAAAAGCGTATTATCGATTATTAAGGAATCATTACAGTGTTACCTGAAAACGTATGGTGTAAGCCATTCCTCTGCCATTTGGTTTCAGCCCCTTTAGATTATTTAGATTAATATATAGTAGTAAAGAAAAATACATACTATTTGGTTGCCAGTTTAAGGTGCCTTGATTTTTTTTTTTTTTTTTTTTGGTACAGAGCGTGAACTTCCCACTGCAAGGGGAAAAAACATCTGTGGGAACAACGTCTACACAATATGCTGTTTTTAAAAATTAGATTGCAAATATTTTGTTGTGTTGGAAGCCCCTAACGTCTCACTAGCTACACTGAGGCTTAACCGTATACATTGTAAGCCAGCTTCCAAAATATACTGCTGGCCACCCAAAATGCAGCACCAAGAAGGAAGCATCCGATTGGCCTGAAATTCGCAGCATGCGTCGCCCGCGAGAGGACATGCAAATGATTAGCATTGCAGGGCACATGCAAATCATGAGCGCCCGGCACGCCACCGAGAAGCACTATAAGAAGAGTGCACAGAAGGCGGGTTGTAAGTAGTGGAAGTGTGTTGTGCTTCCGGACCTATGCGTGGGAAGCTACCTGATGCCTCGTCGCAGAATAACGCAGACATTCCAGCACGTTTCTAGAGGACGAATATTGGCTTATCGCGACAGCGGTTTATCGTACCGAGACATCGGCGCCCGTGTGGGACGACATCCAGCCACAGTGAGGCGAGTATGGATTTGGTGGGTGCACGAGGGACGGACGGACCGACGTGAGCGATTGCCACAACCACGGCACACCACCGAACGAGAGGACCGGCATGTTGTGCGGCGGGCATTGGTGGCTGGCACTGCCACATCACAAACTTTAGCGTAGAAATTACGGTGTGTTACGCAACAACCTGTGTCAGCACGTACCATTCGACGTCGTCTGCAAGAGCGGGGACCTGTCGCACGGTCCCCGCTCTTGCAGACGATTCCCATTGACGTTACACCACCGGCGAGTGCGGCGGCAGTGGGCCGTTGAACGCCACACCTAGACTACGGAATGGCACGACATTGTCTTCTCCGACGAATCCCGCTTCTGTCTGCAACACCACGATGGTCGGATCCGCGTGTAGCGGCACCGCGGCGAGAGACTGCATGACGCCTGAGTTATGCATCGCCATACCGGTCCGTCACCTGGCGTTATGGTTTGGGGCGCATTTGGATATGACACCCGCACCCTTCTGGTACGCATCGTCGGTACACTCAACAGCCACTGCTACATCTCCGACGTTTTGGAGCCTGAAGTCTTCCCTTACCTGCAGGACCTGCCAGTGGCCACGTTTCAACACGATAATGCGCGCCCGCACGTGGCACGCATCGTGCAACAATTCTTCACATCCCAGCAGGTGTCACTGCTGTCGTGGCCCGCATGTTCTCCCGATATGTCACCCATCGAACACGTCTGGCAACTCATCGGCAACCGAGTGGCACGGCAAGCACCACCCGCGGCTACGCCTGATGAACTGTGGCAACGTGTGGAAGCAGCCTGGACCGACATACCCCAAGCCCACATCCAAAGCCTCTTTCGTTCGATGCCACGGCGTGTAGCGGCCGTTATTGCCAGCCATGAGGGCCTCACGAACTATTGATGTCTGCGTGTTTCCGCAAGTTGCACGGGCCTGTAAGCTCAATCGTTTCATCTTTGTATCTGTTGTTATGTGTCCAATAAATCTGGCTTTGCTATGTCGTGTCCTTCTTGGTGTTGCATTTTGGGTGGCCAGCAGTGTATGAAGTGCAAACATCTCTACTGTGTGGAATTAGGATTTTACTGCGGAAGTAGTCCGAGTTGTCAGTGCTTGAAAAATTGCCCCTTTAGCGAGAACACTTTAATTTTTTATTGAAGGATGATAGTGATTCAACTGTACGTTTCACTCATTTTAAGGTTTTTTAATTAATTTCTCCAAATATTCAACTATAAACGAAAACAATTAGACTAAACATAAGGAGAGATCACACAGAAACCTACGGGGGGAGGGTGGTTCATGGATTTTCGGGTGGGGGGGGGGGGCTCAGCAACCCCGAGAAAATGCCTGAATACGTCACTGCTCATTGTGCCTTCACCTGGAACGGAATTATGCAAACGCTGATTTACAATGCAATCACACGGATCCTTGAGACTATAAGCAACACTTTTTTACAATAAAAAAAAAAAAAGTTGTAGCTACATGTTCATTTTATTCAAAAAACAGCACATACCAAAACCACTGTTTTCAGCGAGGTGTTTCCATTATTTTTTAAAACTTCTATATTTAACTGCAGCAGATGTTTCTTACGTGTTCATCTAACACGCTGTTGCCAGTTCCAATTATTTCAACTTCTTTTATTTTCTGTAATTTCTTATCAAAAACATTCCAAAAATGTGTTAACATCCTCTGTAATCTTCTCATATGATTTAATCCAAACAGAAAACTGGCAGTCGGCTGCTATGACAAAAATTTGAATTTCTCAACACGTGCCATTGTCATTAGAAACCATTACCAAAGCGCGGCTCGATGAAGACCTTCCCAAATTTCTTCCACTACTTTCTTTCTTACGACAGTCTGCTCCATGTTACTCCGACATACGTCCGAATTTCAAACACCCATCTCCCACATATTTTTTTCCTTCTTCTTCTGAGGTCTTCTCTTGCCCTTGGAACACAGTCTAGTGCTATTTCAACTGTGCAACAAGGGTCAGTTCTTCTAGCAGTATGTCCATCCCAATGCTATTTCAAGGATTTAACCTTGATCATGGTGTCAAATCCAGCCATTTTCCGGATCCATGAGTTTCTCTTTCTGTTCTTCCTGGTTATAACAGTTACGCTCCTTTCCATGCTTCTTTCAGTAGTTTGCATCTCTGAATATGCCCTTAGTTAAGGCCCACGTCTCTGATCCATAAGTAAGAACGGAAGGATACAATGATTAAACTCTTTCCTGTTACAACAGAATGGTTTCTCTTGATAATTGTACCTTCTCATCCAAATTATTTGCAGCCAAGTATTATATACCGGTTAATTCCTTCATTAATGTGGTCATTGCTTGATATCTGTTCCACAAGGGGAATGAAGGCATCGGCTACCTCTGGATTTTCTCCCATCAATAGCAAAATCATCAGTTCTTGTAAAAGCATTTGTACATCAGTTTTGTTTTCTGAGATTTTGTTTTTAAACCCAGTTCTTTACTATTGTCAGCAAATTCCTGGATCACACTGCGCAGCTATAAATCGACTATGTCGTCAGTAAAACAAAAGTCGGTTAAATACACGGTCGTATCAGAAAAATATGACCACCAACCTAATAATGGGAATAATAACCACCCTTGGCCCAGATGACAGCTTCGAGACCGAGTGGTATGGACGTAATAAAGCCCTGGGTCCGAGGAACACGTGCCCATTCGGATTGCAGCAGAGCACAGAGGTCTCGCAGATGACGTGGTTGTGGGTCGGCATGTCGAACCTGTCGATCCAAATAGTCTCACAAGTTCTCTATGGGATTGAGATCGGGCGATTTTGCCGGCCAAACGAGAATGGAGACATCGCTGTCGTGTTCCTGGAACCAAAACGACATGGCAGAATGCATTGCCCTGTTGGTAGACACTATCCCCACCAGGGTAAATGCCCAACATGAAGAAATGCATGTGGACAACGAGGATGGGCAGGTAGCCATTGAAGTACAGGGACCCATCCAGTGGTACCACGGGTCACATATCATACCAGGAAAATATCCGCTAGACAAGGACACTACCACCGCTGGCCTATACTGAACAAACAAGCGTGTTCGTTCTCGTGTGTCTGACGCTGTATTCGCTACCGCCCGTCACTCCTGTGGAGTAGAAACCTCGATTCGTCGACGAAGGCAACTTTTTCCCACTCTTCCACTGTCCAATCACGGTATTGCAGGTGTCTTTGCCGATGGACCTGGGTTAACATGGGCGCCTTGACGCAGCGTCGACTCCGGAAACCCATGCGTAACAGGGTTCGGTTTACTGTTATCATGAACACGTACCTGTGGGCCCCAGCGTTCATTTGCGTGGTCAATTGCTGCATTGTTGAGCGTCGATTGCCCTTTACCAGTCGACGGAGGCGTCATTCTCCTTTCAGGTCGTTGGCCTTTAGGGCTCCACAATAATGAAGTCGGGAGGTACTCGGTGTACCAGCGGTCCATTCTTGGTACACCCTTACTACAGCACTTTGTGAACAGCACATGAAGTGTGCTGTTTCTGAGGTGCTTCCACCCTTGGCGCGGAAGTCGATGATCATTCCTTTTGGAACGTCTGTCAAATCAATACCTCTGCCCATTGTGCTCACGTAGCGCACTATGACTCATCTGTCCTGGCTATCCGCTTATATCTCCGTGTTATCGACCTTGTCAAGTGCTTTCTGTGACTCGACTAGGAGTGTACACTGTGATTCCGGGGGTAGTCACATTGTTCTGATACGACTACTTAATCTCCGTTGATTTTTATCCCCACTTTAAGAACTTTCTTTCTTGTGTTTTCGTTTTTTAGCTTATTGATTTCAATAGTTTACCTCTCAGCTCATGAAGATTCGCAGATCCCTAATTTAGGGTGGTTAGGGATGAAAGAGGGAGTGAAGTACGAATAAATACATCATACTTTCTACCCAGGGTCAAGCCACAACAGTATGTGGCTGCTAGTGCCGGAAAAGATTCTAATATGGGGCGACACCTAGGTCTCAAATGAAAGTAACAGTTCTTTTTAGTTTACGAAGAAGGAGCAATTTTCTAAGGATATGTGATAAAAAATCTTTTTAGGACTATAAGGACGTAGGAGAGAACCTCTAGTCCGAACATCTGCAGCGGGTTCATAATGCTCTGCGCCAACACTACCCAGAACTCATCAACAGGAAGCTGGAAGTGGATAAGGCTCCATGTTACATCTCAGAATGATCCACAGTAAACTACAGGAATTGGAAGTGATTGAGAAGCTGGAAGTGGATAAGACTCCATGTTACATCTCAGAATGATCCACAGTAAACTACAGGAATTGGAAGTGATTGAGAAGCTGGAAGTGGATAAGGCTCCATGTTACATCTCAGAATGATCCACAGTAAACTACAGGAATTGGATGTGATTGAGAAGCTGGAAGTGGATAAGGCTCCATGTTACATCTCAGAATGATCCACAGTAAACTACAGGAATTGGAAGTGATTGAGATTTCACCCATCCCCCATACAGTGCAGAACTTGCCACCCCCTAGATTAACACCAGTTTTTGTTTTTTTTATTGGAAGTTTAACGACCACCGTGAGCAACTCAATGGGCTGTAAGCAGTCGCCCGTCCCTAATTTAGGGTCACTGGTTCCAGGGAAGAGAGAGAACCAGTGCCGTAAGACAAACACAACATCCATGCCTCACCGGGATTCGAACCCGGACCCCGTTCGGACGAATGATCAGAGGCCATCGCTTAGACCACTGCGCTACCGGGGCGGCTAACACCAGTTTCATCCATTGTCCCATTTCCTAGAAGAATGGCACTTCGCTTCAGTTGTGGGTGTGGAAATCGGAATGGTACTGCAGTGGGATCGTGGCTCTGGTAAATAGGACTACACGAGTGTTAAATATAAAATAGTGACAATATCCACTATATTGACAAAAGTCATCGGACGCCCCTTCAAAAGCGAATGAACAGATCCGCTGCGTTGTTAAGAAGCGCGGTACAGCTGCAAATGGCGTAAAAACAAGCCCGCAGCTGACCGTGATCATATCGCACTGTGAAGTTGAGTGAAAATGTCGCGGCGTGAGAGGACTGACTTTGAGAAAGGAAATATTGTTGGGTGTTATATTAGTGGGTTGTCCATAAGAGAAACAGAGAGGCGTTTAAACATACTCAAGTCAACTGTTTTGGATGTACTGACTACGTGGAAGACACATGGCGTGCCTGAGCCGCAAAACGTACTAGCAGACCAAAGAAAATCAGTGATAGAGGGCGTCGATGCCTCAGGAGAGTCGTTATAGCTAATCGACGGAGTACTGCACAAGACCTCAGTGTGAAGGTGAGTAAAAGTGCTCGAACTTCGGTATGTACACGTTCCATTAGCAGAGAACTTCATTCCATGGGTGACCGTGGTCGCGCAGCTGCTCATAAGTCTTTCATCTCTACTTGGAATGCTATTCATCATTTCGCATGGTGTAAAGAACATTTATCGTGGACCGTAGATCAATGGAAACGGGTCCTATGGACTGATAAATCCAGATACACGATCCATCAATCTGATGGCCGTGTGTGGATATGGCGGTAGCTGTGGGAACGATATTTACCACAGTGTACTGTTCCTACGGTCAAGTTTGGGGCTGGCAGTGTACTCGTGTAGGAGTGTTTTTCATGGTATAGTCTCTGCCCATTGATTATCGTGGACAAACCTGTTAACCAGCACATCTACCTCGGTATTCTGGATAATTATGCCCTACCAACGCTGTGGCAATACTATCGAACCGAGCCTTGTTGGTACGAGACTGTTACGCCGTGGTGTGACGATAATTCCTTATCGTGTGTGGACTGGGTAGCACAGAGCCCTGATCGTAATCCTATAGAGCACCTATGGGATGAGTTTGAGAGACGCATAAGAAGTTTGGAACCAAGGCCTACTACAAAGCAACAGTTAGCGGAAGCACTATGTACTGAATGGAAGTGTATACCTATCGCTGTGTTTCAAAACCTTGTCGAAAGCATGTCTCGAAAGGTCAGTGCATGCATTAAAGCCAAAAGCGAACCGGGTACTAATGTACGTCAACAAATGCTATGTTGTGTTTCTCTTCTAGGTGTCCTGTGACTTTTGTCAATATAGTATATTTGTATTCACCAAAATCTTTATTCACAGAGCAGAATGAGTTTACATCCCTTCAATATTATCTCCTCATATAATGATAAACATCTGCCACACATCAGGAAGGTGCTGTATACTGTCAGAAGAGCCGGTTTTCTTTGTGTATGGTAGCACACGACCGCCCTACCACATGGAGATTTTCCGCTTTTGCGTGAAAACGCTTTCTTCGCAGTGTTTCTTTCAGTTTTGTGAAGATATCAAAGTCACATGGGCAGGGGGATAGAACGGACGCTCGAACAACTCCCACTGCCACTCAGCAATCTGTTATTAATTACAGGAACAGCAATGCGACATCTGCATTGCCATGCAAGACAATGTGTGCACTTCGGAAATTTGGCAGCTTTGGACAAAGAGCAGGGCGAAAATGATGTTCCATAAAATGTTGGTAGTACTGAGCGTTAACAGTCTGGAGCAGCGGAACTGCATGATGGAGTATCACAGCACCACTCTGAGATTCCCGGGTTTATGGCAATCTTCTTTTGCCCTAGGGAGACGATGGTTACCTCCATTCATTGGACTGTCGTTTCAATTCTGGATCGTTCGACATCGCCCACGTTTCACATACAGCGGTAATCCTCTCTAGAAACGCGCCATCTCCTCTGGTGTAACGTTCCAAATGCTCACTGGAAAGTGCGTAGCGGCGCCATTTCTGAACGTCCGTAAGATAATGAGGTACCCATTGTGCTGCAGTTTTCCGGTAACCAATCACGAACTTCAACTCGTGCAAAACCTTTTTTTTTGTGGCATATTCCTACCTCTGCGGCTAACTATCTTGCTTTCCATCGTCGATCCACCGAGATCAATGATTGCATCTACCCCACGTGATGGTTCTTGGACACCAAGTGGACCTGATCGTGCCACATTCTACACTCTACTATACTGTGAAAGTTAATTGGAACTAAGTAAAAAATCACTCTTTTTTCCAAAACTATGCCTTTATATCATTCTATGCCTTGATATACACTGATAAATACCTGTATTAGTATCAAGTATGTCCTCCTTTAGCACAAATGCCCTCTTGAATTCGTTTTGGCATTGACTCCTCTAATTGAGTGCTCATATTTTTGACTTCATAAACCACACTTTTATAGCATTCGTTATCATGCGTTCTTTATTTGTACAGTCCATTTTACCTAAACGTCTCTTCAAAATATTCCACAAGTTTTCTATATGATTTAAGTCTGGTTAATTTCCAGGCCAATCAAGCAAATGAATTTAATTTTCCAGCATGAAATTCTTGACCAATTTCGAATTGTGACATGGAGCCAAGTTATGTTGAAATGTCCCGTCAAAAGTTTGCAAGAATGGAAAATCCTACGTTGTAATATTTCTACGTACTTAGCTGAATTCATCATACCTTGAACAGGAACTAAGCTTCCAGTGGCATTTGATGTGAAAAACCCCCAAAACATCTATTTCAGAGGGTGTTTTGCAGTTTGTTTGACATGCTCAGGTCTTAAGGGTTCACAGTTGCTTCATCTAACGACATTTGCTTGGTAACCCTGCACAAATAAATGAGTTTCAACACTGAAAAATTCCTTTTTCCAGTCGTCAGCAGTACATGATTTATATTTTTTGGCCCATGCTAAACGTTTTATGTTCATTTTCGCATTCAAATATTGTTTTTTCGTTGTTCTTCTTGCATTCCGGCGAACTTCCAGAAGCCTACGGCGTACAGTTGAATCACTAATATCACAACCACTAGCCAATAAATCTGTTTGAAGGTCGGTGCTTGTTTTTTTTTTTTTTTTTGTATTCATTTTACTATTTCTGATTAGATATTTATCGGTTCGTGGAGTTGTTTTTCGTTTTCTTCCACATTTACCTTTCCTTTTTGGAGACGATGATCCAGATGCATTGTATCGCGTAAGCAGTCTTGATACACTTGATCTGCCTACACCAACTGCAGAAGCGATATCTCTCACTGTCATAGAAGTGTGATCCTTCAGAGCAATTATTTTTTGCACGCTTCCTTGGGCAAATATCCATTTTTCAATACACGAAAGCAACACGTACTCACAGAGAGCAAAATCTAACATCCACCTGTCACACCACACGAAAGCTCACAACTGAAGCTGAAGTTCCTATTTTCTGTTTAAAACCGGTTAAACCGCATTCTTACTATCAAGTTCTAACAGGCACACCACTTCACAGCTGATAAAACCGGTTTACGTGGGTTTTCGACATCAACTGGCGATCACATTACAATTCTAAGAATAAAATAGCTTGTTCCAATTAATTTGCACGATATAGTATATCGACCTCGGCGGAAGTTGTCGCCTACTGTGCCACCGTTGGATATGGTAATGCTTGGCTACCACATGCTTCCTGAAGACCTTGGTAACATTTCGTAGAATTCCTTCCACGCGCCGCCTCAAGTTTGGTTCATGAATGTTGTTCTGACTTGTAAACCACCTCTTTAGGGTTTGACAACGATACCTTAACGTTGGGTAAACTTCCCTCCCTAAGCTTTGCACTGGCGAAACTGTGTGCGTGAAAGACCAGCGGCTTCATGTATGGACAGGGTTGTCAGCAACGTGAGGATAGTATAGTAGTATAGTAATTTATAAAACTTGTACCACCAATTCGCTTTACAGGGATTACCAGAATCAATTACACGCGGGGAAAAAAAGCCCCGCTAATTCAAATGCTCATATCAATACAGTCCTCCAAAAGAAAGATGTCAAACGAAAAAAAGTATTCAACAACACAAAACTAAACTCCACATAAATCACACCAATAATTGAACCAATGTTCCTTCTAAGCTGTGCAAGCGTGGCCGCGCAGAGACTTAACTTCCTCCGCGCAGTAAGCATTTTAGATTAAAATTCCCAAATCCTTAATTAATGTTTATAATTCGAAAATCAATTTCCTACAAAATTAATGATAAACAAATACAATTCGTGCTCTCAAAAGTCAAAACCACACTTTCCTTAAATACCGTTCGCCCCCTTCTATGTTCGTCTCATTGTCCTCTTCATTCTCAAAGGCTTCGCCGAAAAGCCGAACACATCAGCCGACAAATTCCTCATAAATATTTCAATTAATATTTTAAAAACTATATTTTCCGTGTACTCTCAAAGATGGTCGAATCCTAAATTTCCACGGTCAAGTCTTCGGTTTGGGGGAAAAAATTGAGAAGCGTTTTATTCCTTGAAAGGACTGTCAGATCAGAACGATTTTGCACTTGTTTTATTTGAACTAATTCTTTTTGCATTTAATTGTTATTTTGTTTCTTATTCTCCTTGGTATTTTGATACGCAAAAAAACTGTGTATTATGCGTAAACATGATTTTCCTATTTTACAGTGTTTTTATTCCAGAAGTGACCTTTTAACTTTTTATAAAATAAAAATGTTAATTAGTAAAATGTTTTTAATATTTTTTTATTTAAAATCAATTGCGGAAAGGACTGGGGTAAAAATGGGGGGGGGGGGGGGGTTAAAAAATAAGGGTTCCAATCCAAATTCCAACTTGTACTGCATTAATAAGAGAAGCTTAGAAAATAAAAAATTTTGCCCAAGTGGTTTTGATGCCTGCCCAGCTCATTGGGTTAAAAAAAATAAGGGTTCCAATCCAAATTCCAACTTGTACTGCATTAATAAGAGAAACTTAGAAAATAATTTTTTTTTGTCCAAGTGGTTTTGATGCCTGCCCATCTCATTGGGTTAGGCGAGCATTGCCCCCTGCCGCTTAGAGGGAATATTGTATTGAACGTCACAATTTTCCAACTCCCAAATCAACTGACATCACATAAAAAAGAAATAATTAATAACAAATGTTATAAATTAAGTTATAAGTCAAAGCCAAAATATTTTATAATCAATGATATTGTAAAATCAATGATAAATTAAATCCATACTCATGTACACCATTAAATCCAAGCTTATGGAGACCATTGAAATACCGAATTATATTAAGTAATCCATTTTACTTAAAATTACAACATTATTTCAAAAAAAAAAAAAAAACCGTAGGGATAGGGTTGTCATTATTATTATTCTTCGTAGAAAACAGCGGCCTATACTTTGCAGAATGAAGTGAACGTGTATGACATTCTGGTATCATTAAACGTTTTAGCTTCAAACGTGACAAACTTTTGACTCACCCGGCATAAGATAATAATCTTTCCTAGTTTTTTTTAAAAAAAAAGAAAGAGGCTACTTTTCTAACTTACTCGCTGTATTCCGTCAATCAGCTCTCTCAGTACGTTCTCTTCGTTGTCGATATGTTTGCTATTCCATCGGCTGGCGGTCCTGAGCAATGCTAGTGCTTCAGCTTCGTGGCCATGAGTTAGCAGGAATCGTGGTGATTCAGGCACAAACCTGAAATGAAATCCAAGTCGCTTTAAAATCTTCGAGAAATTTGATAACTCGTTCGGGTATTTTCTTATGCATACTGAAACAACAAAAACAACAGAGGAGGGTTTTTAAATTGGAAGAATTGAATCTAAACAGCAATTGGCCACCCCAGTAGACGAATAGTCAGAGGTGTGAGTTTCCAGCTAGCCGTCCGAGCTGTGGCTGGTGTGTTTGGGTTATGCCTCTTCGTGTTACGCCTCTATCCCCTTCCTAAAAATAAAAAGGAGTCCGACGTTTTTCATTTGAGTTCGGAATTTTTTAAATAAAAGAGAATGGTGCCGCTTCCTAGAATATTTCGTTTACTAAAATACTCTTGTAAACCACATTTCTTTTCAAAAAAACATAAAGTTTGCTGCATGCAGAAATCATCGTATAGACCATTTGCAAGTGCGATTGCTCTGGATTTCGTGCCCTCTGAGGTAGGGTTCGAATCCTTGGTAAGGAATGCACATTGTGTTTCTCGTGCTCAACTCTCTGCTGTTCGCATGTTGAACAAGTTATCTTGCCGGTTTGCTGTATTTATCAAAGTGCGGTTGTGAACAATTTGCCTTATGTCCCATTTTCAACTCATGGAGGGGGAGGAGTACAATTTAGCTTCCCTAATACGGCAGCTATCGCACAGTGGTCGAAAGATTTAAGCTTTTAATTGTCGGGGGTAACTAAAACAATTGGTGCGTGCAATTTTTTACACTCCCTAAACAGAAATGTTCAACATAGTGGCCGGGCTTTAAGAAAGCTACGGAAAAAACAATTCCTTTCTCCCTTTCATCTCAACAATACCGAATATAAAGCTGTAATTTGTTTTAGGCCTTTTTTCTCGGCTTCCAGGGCTTTCAAAAAGGCCCCCAAGTTTGTTTTTCTCTCTGCTCCATGACCCCGAGCATACTGGGAGAAGAGTTGGTACCGCTGACACGAACATCGTGCCATTAGGTAGACAGAAGGGACTCAAACATCTTAGTTCTCCTTTCTTAGGTTCATTTCCGTTCTTATTGCCTTTAAATAGGCAATCAGTCAGAAAGGTTTAGTGCTAATCAACCCTTCAAACAACTTTAATAACAAAGCTAAGGGCAAAACAACACTTTCTGATGAGCGGATTCACTCGTTCTAGCTGCGTTCGATCCACTTCTTAGACAGCGAATAAATTCATTTACGGTGATTTCAGCACATTTTGTTAACCAAGAGTTATCTCGTTCCAGATAGTAAAAGGCTGAAGGCGCGTACTGAATTTTTTTTTCTGGTTTGGAGGTTTAACGACCACTGTCAGCAACTCCATGGGCTATGAGCAGTCGTCCGTCTCTAATTTAGGGTCACTCTCTCCAGGAAAGGGACAGAGCCAGTGCCGTAAGACGAACACAGCATCCATGCCTCACCGGGATTCCGAACCCGTACCCATCATGCACAAATGGTCAGAAGCCAGCGTTTAGACCACTGCCCCACCGGAGCGGCTCGTGGGTTTGAATCCTGAGGAATACATTACTGTTGTGTTTGGCCTTGCGGCCCTTGTTTTTTTTTTTTTTTGTTTTTTTTTTCGCTTTCTTGGTATCAGTGGTTTTAAATTACGGATACTAGACTCCTTAATGTTAAAGATTAGTTAATACCAAATCCAGGGCCGCGTAAAGGCATTGTAGAAAAATATTTTTGATCAAAAATCTATGGCCAAGCTGACAGAGAACAATTCACCAAGTTTCCTGATGTTTATGAATCACTTTTTTTTAATTTCTCCGCTTTCCAGAGTAAAGGAATCGTTATGTTACATATGAGCTAAATCAATAATAAAGGAAGGACGACTCGCGCATAACAAACAGCATCAAGCAGGAAACGGAAATTTTTCGGGATAGGTTGTGTCGGGGTCACTACCGCTGAGGGTTTTGGAGGAAAACGTCTTTCCCAGGCGTTGTTGTCGGGGTGGGTGTTTGTAGGGTTGATAAGAAAGAAATGAGCGTAACGAACTTGCATGTCTTTTATTTTATTTATTTCTCACAATGCCGACTAATTTGTAAAATTTTGTTGAAGATAGAACAATGGTACGAGTAGTACGATATGTAAGATTTGCATGCTACACTTATATCTCTAGAGAACGCTAAGTCTATTGTGGTATTCTTAAAAGTTGTGAAGCCAGTTGGATCCGTGGCCAACACTAATCTGAACTTGTCGCTCAGAAACTGTTTCAGACGATCGTACGACGCTTCAATGTTAAAGTTCCCAGTGAGCAGAAGCGGTATGTTGGGATTGCAGTGCCAGTCGCTAACTATTGTTCTGACATGCTCAGTGTAGCAAAGTATTAGTTGAAAGAGAAACATCTCGATGCAGTTGAGTGGTGTCTGTGGATGAATATAGACGGACACTAGAACGAATTTGAATTGGTTTGGTAACTCAACTTCCATTAGTACGCCTTCGCCGACATGAATAATCTATAGACAATTGAATCCATAATACTTGGGTATTGGCCGTCGTGGAGCGGGTCTAGTGAGATGTGCCCTGCACGTTTTCTGATTCTTGAAGACTGCCGTGCCACCGTACAGTCCACTACGCTTCTTCTTGCCCGTGCCACGACTTGTACTGGGCTGTTGGTCGTCGTCATCACCGTGTCTGTCGCACTGTTTGTACTCAATGTGTTTGAAGCCGGGTATGTCGACAGTTTTGTCTTTATCCATCCAAGTCTCCGCGAGTGCCAAGTAGTCGGATCGTGATACGTGAAGCCGTTACTCTTACTCAACATTGGCACCTTTCCTTGCTTTACTGATATCCAGCAGTTTGAGCACAACATAAACTTTTGAACGTCTTCATCTGTAAATTCCTGTTGTAAGAATTGCAATATAGCTGCATTGGGCCGTTTTAAATCATTTTAGAACCATATACGATCACAAACTCCACAAACAGAACCCAACTTGTTACCATAGAACGACTTTTCAAAGTGCTTCGTGGCCAGACGCCAATGGGTTATAAACGCTAAATCTCGATTCTCAAACGTCTCATCTACTTGCATTTCGTCACATTCCATCGGTTCTATCTCACTGTCGACATACATTGCCTGTGAACTGGTGTTAGCCGTTGGAGCGTCTGCGCGACTAGTACTCGTCTCAACTTGTCGACGCTGCCTCATCCTCCGCATTCGTTCTGCTGCTGTCATAGGGACCTTTTTGGATTCCTCATTTATTATTCTTTCACTTTGTAACCGTTTACGATATGTATTTACCTTCTTGTTTTGAAAATATTTCGACATTTTTGAAATTTTAAAGAAAATTTGTCCAAGTTCAACACTTTATTACTGTATATTTTTTCACGTTCCTTCACTATTGTCACTATGAGTGTTTTATTTTATAGTACTCGTCGAGCTCTGTTAAACGACACTCCACACAACGTCCTACGCCTAGGCGTTCCCGAGCTATACTAATTTTACCGCGCGGCGAACCCGTAATTTTCTACTCCAACTTGGCAACCATCTTGTGGTGGCGTGTGACGTCACGCACTCAAGGATAATGTTGCGCGACATTCTTTCATTCTTACTCTTTTAAACCGTGTATTGCTTATTTCGATATGCGTTATAGTTTTAAAGTTATTAAGATTTGTCTGGTATACACAAAATCGTAACATCGACTTTCGCATAGTTTCCCTCCATATCGGACTGCGCGGGGTAAGACGTTTTTCATCAAAGAAACTCCAGGTAAAATGTACGTGTGCAATCATTACAGACGCTGCTGCCACATCACGTGTGAACTGCATGTCGAGCTGATGAAGAAAAACATACAGAATACGGCAAAAAAGTATCGAGATTTATTTAAAAAAAAAAAAAATCCCTGTAAAGCACACGGGTCGGGACGGCATGATGTTTTTATATTTAATTTATCAACTATGCGGTGGCAACGGCTTTTGAGCTAGAATTGCGCAGATGATTGTTTACGCTGTGCGTGACGCCATTCAGTGGAAGAACATTGTCACTGCTCTTAAATATCAGATTCTGTTTAAAAATCGGAAAAACTGCATCTCAAACATTTGAGTTGTTACCTGATGCGTATAGGGCAAGTTGACTACCTAGTGCACAAATATTCCGATAGTACACACGTTTCAAGGATGGGCCGGAAGAATTGGAAAATGATGAAAAGACCCTACGCCTGATTTCAGTGCCCACGTTTGATCTCGTTGAGAAAGTTCGCCAAAGGATAACAAGTTAGTAAAATCAAGCAATGCACTGATTATGATACGCTTTCCAACATACCAGAAATCATTACTCAAGTTTTTACTCAAGTTATGAGGATAATGGCTGTAGAACAAATCTCTCTCCCGTGCCCTGGCCTTTGACCCCATTTCGATGATATTAAACAATTGGTTCAGTATACCTCCGGAACAACATATTAACGTTTTGTCGCAATGCAAGCATTTTTAGTCAAGTTATGAGGATAATAGGTGTGGAATAAATCTCGCTCGTATGTCCTGACCTTTGATCCCATTTCGACGATTTTCAATAGGTTTCGTCCCGAGGTGGTCCTCTACCACATACTAAAATTTCATCGAAATCGAACCATTTTTACACAAGTTATGACGCATAAGCGCAATGAAATGAATTCCGTTCCTATGTTCTGAGCTGTGTCCCCATTTCGTCCATTTTCAATAGGGTTCGTCTCGTGGTGGTCCATTATCACATACTAAACTTTCATCGAAATCAAACCATTTTTACGGGAGTTATCGTGCGGACTGACAGACGGGCAAAGCTGGAGCATATACGCTTCTTCAACGTACGGTTGGAAAGCGTAAAAAATTATCGTTGTGTTTATTCATTTCACTTTTATACTTATTAGCATTGTTACACGCAGTTTAGAACATACACTACAAATACTTGATAAACAAGACATAAACAATCCAAATAAAAATCACATTATATACTGTTAAAAAATACATATATAAATATCCGTAGTGCAACGTAGCAGGGGACCAGGAAGATAGGCCAATTTTAGCCTGACTAGCCCCTAGCCCCTAAAGAAAGAAAAATGTCAAGTAGTTTAAGTATTTTTTCCATTTATATATACGTAATCGCAATACAATATAATTGAATTGAATGTAATTTAACAATGAATATAATATTTTAGTGCGTTTTTAAGCGATGCAAAACAGACAGGGGATTTTATATAAATCGGCAACCTGTTGCAGAGCCAGGGCCAATGAACATTAATATTAAAATACTGCGCATTAGTACGAGCCCCAGGTATCAAAAAGTTATCATACTCACGATTTTGATAACTGTGGCCATGATAATGTGCACATTCACGGTCGAACCATATAATTGTGAGCACCAGCTAATAACCTGAGTAACCGCAGTGTGCAGCGTGGACAGCAGCTAGGCGGGCTGGGCGTGACTCAGTAAGGTGCTGGAAGGTGTTCACAGGTATGTGGGAGTCATGCTGACTGCAGTGCATCTGACGGCTGCTGGATGGTGCGTAGTGGACGATCCAATAGAGCGAACAATAGGATGGAGGTGATCCCACTGATGCTCAATTTTGTTTAAGTCTGAGAAATTTGGGGGCCAGGGAAGTACTTTGATGTCTTCATCGTGCTCTTCCAACAACTCTCGTAACATTTCCAGCTGTGTGACACGTCGCATTATAGTGCTGGAAGATTCCATCTGCTCCAGGGAAGACAATCAGCATGTATGCGTGTACGTAGTCTGCAAGGATGGATTCATGACAAATTCGGTCCATAGTGCCTTTCACAGGTATGAGTCGACCCAGGGAATGCCATGAAAACATTCCCCAGACCATAACGCTGCCTCCACCAGCTTGTGTTCTTCCAGCAATGGTTGAAGAGTGTTTGTTCTCCGATGTTTCTAGCCTCAGGCGCCAACGTTCATCCGTTCGATGAAGCAGAAAACGTAATTCATCGGAGAAGGCAATCCTTTGCCGATCAGCGGATGTCCAATTCCGATTCTGCCGTGCAAATGTAAGCCTTCTCTGCCGATGCACCTTCGTAAGCATAGGTGCAGTGGCCATCCGTCTGCATCGAAGCTCCATTCGCAGCAGGGTTCGCTGAACTGTCGTTTTAGGTACACTTCCTGTTGCCCCCTGGTTCATTTGGCCAGTGAGTTGCTGCATGTTGATCGACCCTCACGCACCATCGAAGCCGACGTTCACCTCTCACACCAATGGCACGTGGTGCTCCGCAGTTTTCACGTCGGTTATTCACAATGGTGCCATTTTTCCAATCACGATACACTTTAGCCATAGCAGCACGCGAACAGTTCAGAAACTGCGCTGTTTCAGAAATACTGACATCATTTGCCCGAAATCCGATAATCATCCCTTTTTGCAAATCTGATAAATCGCTCTTTTTATCCATGAGAGCAACGAGTGATATGTTTTCAGAATGCCTACAGCACACCCTATATAACCTCTAAGCCAGCTCTCAACACGTGCCTTTTTTCATTGGCTGCGCGTTGTTGACGTCAAATGTAGGAAGTGGTCACAATAATGTGTCTTTATTGTGTATTTATTACAATGAGGTGTTCATTGGCATGAACACGCTCATGCATTAACGATGTCAGTTGATAACTATATAGTTTCTAAATATCAATAATTTATAAGGACTAAACAAGATGCCCCCTTTTTCCCATGGATTCAACGAACGAACAATTGTTTTTGCAAAGAAAAGTTTCATTGATGTTGAGACAAAAACCAAAGAAATTTGTGAGTACGTTCTACTTACCACCACATGCTGATAATCAAGACCACCACTGGAACAACGATGACTATCTGAAGCCACACCCAGTCCCTTATGAAGAAAGCCAGTCCTGAAAGGATTAGCATTCCTAGTGTCCAGAAAATAGTCCTAATGTAACTCAGGTCCACTCGTTCCTTGGCTCCCAGGAGTTCGGCCTCTAAATTCAAATGAAGTAAAGTGAATAAGAGTAATGTTAGTAGTTTTACTTTTCAATTTGCCACCGAGGTTTTATTTCTTCGTATCGAACTCCACTTTTTGAAAAACGACAACGTTTCAGATTTGTAATGGGAAAAGATATTAAGATGTTTCAAATTCCTGAAACTATGCATGCAAAACTCGTGAACAAAGTATTTCTAATTACAAATGAATTCGTTTAAAATGTGCGTGCTTAAATTAAAATCCCTCAGCAGGTGTTTTTTTTTTCTTTTTTTTTTTTTTGTAATGGAGGTTTAACGACCACCGTGAGGAACTCAATGGGCTATAAGCAGTCGCCCGTCCCTAATTTAGGGTCACTGGTTCCAGGGAAGGGAGAGAGCCAGTGCCGTAAGACAAACACAACATCCATGCCTCACCGGGATTCGAACCCGGACCCCGTTCGGACGAATGATCAGAGACCATCGCTTAGACCACTGCACCACCGGGGCGGCCCTCAGCAGGTGTACAGTTTAACTAGAGGAAAAACTAGCAAAAAGGATTTCTTTTCTCGTAGATAAGGAACCACACAAACAATGATGGACAGTGTTATCTGAATTTCTGGTGACTGCCAAATGGAATATGATGGAATCAGAACTGAAAAGCACAGTCTATTAGGGGTATGCAAAAGTTTCCGCTGTTTTAAGGAGAAAGGAGACAGGAACAATAAGGAAACCAGTACACATTTATTTAACGAAAAATTGGCCGTTAGCGTTAATCACTTTTTGCCATGTTTCAGGCAACAATGAATGCCCCTGTGATAGAAGGACTCTGGTTCTGAGCTGAAGAACGCCGTGACGAAATTTTCCACCTCTGGAACTGTGGTGAACCGCTGTTGGGCTAGGGAATGTTGCATTGAGCGAAACAGATGAAAGTCTCAGGGTGCAATGTCCGAGGAGTAAGCCAGGTGCGGTAAAACCTCCCAGTGTAACTGTTCAAGGGTTGATTTCGTGGTTGCACCGACATGTGGTCTGGTATTATAGTGAAACAGGATCACTGGGCGGCGTTCTATACCTGCCCATAGGCGTTTTTGCTCCATTTGCAACGTTCAGTTTCATCAACTGATCGCTATATCGTTCTGCAGTGATATTTCCGCCAGTTTCAACAGTTCGAAGCACAGCACTCCATGCATATCGCACAACAACCACAACAGTACCTTCTTCCCGTGGATATCCTGTTTTGCAGTGGTTGTTGATGGCTGAGCTCTGTTGACCCAGGATTGCTTGCTTACGGGTTTGTCGCAATAGACCCATTTTTCATCCCCGGTGACAACCTTCCACAAGAAATTCTTCCTTTGAGACCTCTTCAGCAACGACATGCAGATCCCCAATCGTTGACCAATATTACGCTCCGTTAAAGTATGCGGAACCCACTTACCAATCTTCTGGATCTTCCCAAATTCCTGTAGACGCCGTACCACCGTCGATTGAGCCACTTTCAAACGTTTCGCTAGTTGCGTGGTCGATTATGTGGCATCGTCTTGCAACAGCGATTCCAGCTCCTCGTCTGCGAGTTCCAGCGGTTTACCTGTACGTGGCTTATCTTCCAAGCTTAGATCACCTTTCTTAAACCTGGCAAACCATTCTCGACACTTCCGCTCACCCATAATCGTTTCGCCATACGCCTGACATATTGAACAGTACGTTTCACTCGCACGTTTCCCTAAATTAAACATGAATAACAAACAGTGCCGCAAATGAACTTTATCGAGCGCCATGCTTTGGCTTCATATACGAACTGACAGCACGTGTCGTCGGCCGGTTAGACCCTACAGCGCCCGCCGCTAGCGGGGGTGGCTGAAACTTTTGCATACCCCTAATATTTTTAACCGCCTACTGAAAATTTTGCATTCAAAACTCACTTCCATGGACTCAGTGACCATCCAAACAATGCGTATGCTGTTCATTTCGTGACCCCAAATAACAAAAAAGAAAAATAAATAAATAAATAAACGAAAATACAGAAAATTTGCATAAAATTGAAGTATCAGATTCGATGATTCAAGACATTGGCTTGTACTAGGTTTAGTTAACAGATTCAAGTAGGTCTGCTGCTCCACACCAACTTATTAAGACAAGTTAGTAAAATCATGCAATGTATTGATTATGATACGCTTTCCAACATACCAGAAATCATTACTCAGGTTATCACTCAAGTTATGAGGATAATGGCTGTGGAATAAATCTCAGTCCCCCTCCGAAATAACATGATAAAGTTTTGCCACAATGGAAGCATTTTTACATAAGTTATGATGCATAAGGGCTATGGAATAGATCCCGCTCCTGTGTCCTAACCTTTGACCCCATTTCGCCCATTTTCCAACAGGTTTCGTCCCCAGGCAGGCCTCTACGACATACTAACATTTTATCCAAATCAAAGAATGTTTACGTAAGTTATGACGCAAAATGGCGACGGAAGTGATTCCGCTGCTATGTCTTGACCTTTGACCCCATTTCGCCCATTTTCAATAGGGTTCCTTCCCAGATGTTCCGCTTCCACATACTAAAATTTCATCAAAATCGAACGATTTTTACGCGAGTTATCGTGCGGACGGACATACGCACACAACGCGTGACGTAATGAGGCAGATAGAAATGGCAACCATCAGCTCGAAAGAGTGTGACGTCATAAAACTTTAATAGGATCCACACACAACGCGTGACGTAATGAGACGGATGGCGTGACCGCGCGCCAGCATTTCAATAGCGAGATTGTGACGTCATAGGATTTCTAAGCATGGGTAACATTTATAGGACGCCATGACACTAAAAACGTGGTTATTCGGGGTGGTTATTTAACGCACTAAACGAATTTTCCTAAAGTCGAGATCAAGCTCAATCGATTTCTAACACCAGAAAACTGTAGGTTAACGACTTTCATCAAAATCCTTAGAGCCGTTTTCAAAATAAAATTTACATACATAGAAGAATTGCTCCTTGAATAGTGTGGGATAAGGGCGATGGAATGGATCCCGATCCTATGTCCTGACCTTTGATCCCATTTCGTCCATTTTCAATAGGGTTGGTCGTCAGGTGGTCCCCTATACCACTTACTAAAATTTCATCGAAATCGAACCATTTTTAGGTACGTTATAACGCATAAAGGCAATGGAATGCATCTCGCTCGCGTGTCCTGACCTTTGACCCCACTTCACCCTATTTCAATAGGGTTCATTCCCAGGTAGTTTTCTTCAATATACTAAACTTTCATCGACATCGAACCATATTTACGCAAGTTATGACGCAACAGAGCAATGGAATGGATCTCGCTCCTATGCCGTGACCTTTGAACCTATATCGTCCATTTTTAATAGGGTTCGTCCCCAGGTGGTCCCCTACCACACAGTAAAATTTCATCGAAATAGAACCATTTTTACGGGAGTTATCGTGCTAACAGACTGACGGAAAAGGCTGCAGCATATACGCTTCTTCAACCTACGGTTGGAAAGCGTAATAAAACGATAATGGCATAAAAAGCCAGTCTCATCTCTTTCATTGTGCCTACGTGATTCCCACTTTCTGTACTCAGGAATTTGCCCCATTGGCGCATCAACACTTTCAGTCTTTCTTCGAAGACAAAATACACCCATCAGCCAAAACATTAAAACCACCTGCCTAGTATGATGTAGGTCCTCCTCTCTCCGACAAAAGAGCGAAGAGGTACATATTCAGCGTGATGTTGGTAGGTGTCTCTTGATAATTGGTACGTACCATGATTACAACAGAAGATCCTTCAGTTCTCGTAAATTACGTGGGTAGGGTCATGCTGCGCCTACCCATTTCTCCAACTCCTCAAATGCTTTATAGGATTGATACACCGCAAATTTGGTGGCCACGGCAATAAATGGAATTCCTCTTCATGTTCTGGGAACAATTCCTGAACATTCTCCGTAGTGTGGCATGAAGCATCGTCATGTTGCAAGTCGCCATCTCAGAAACGGAATACAGTCGTCATAAAGGGGTGCATTGTAGTACTACATCGATCAGCCAAACTATTAAAACCACCTTTGCGTTAGGCAAATAAGAGCGCGTAGAGCCAATCAGCGCCACGTGCCAAGGCCGCGAATTATATAGCGCGTCACATAAATATAGAGACAGAACAAATTTTCGAATAACAAAGAAGCAACAACGAGCTTAAATGTAAACCTCATATTTATAGCAAAAATAGCATAGGACACGCAGCTGCACAATAGTTTGACGGAAACGTAACAATTCCAACGCCAAGTACAAGAAAAAACAGAAATACGCTGTCTTAAAAATATAAAGACTTACTAGTTATGATCACCTACGGTACGAATAGTGGAGCTGTTTTTCCGAATAACACTGAAAACCCGATTGTGCATGCTGTCCACCAAGTGATGTACGTGTTCTGGACGGAGTGCGCACCAGCTTCGTTCAATCTGCTCTTTCAATGCCACCACACTTGAGAGCTGGCGTCCATTCGCATACACATCACAAGCTAGGATACCCCAGAGGTTCTCGATAGGGTTCAGATCTAGACTGAGTGCTGGCCAATACATTACGGTCACATGATGAGTGTTAAACCAGCATTTCGTTGGTGCAGACCGATGGATAGAGGCATTGCTTTGCTGGAACAGATAATCAACACCTTCTAGAGTTTCGACAAACGGTAGAAGGTGGCTGCTGAGTATATCCTGATACGTTTCGGAGTTTTGCCTGCCTTGCAGGAAAGTGATATCCGTTGCCCCATTGAACGCAAAAGCTAACCAGATCATCACAGATCCCCCTCCTTTCTGTCTGCTAAAGAAGGTGCAAGGCTCGCGTCGTAAATCATGCAAATAGCAGTTCCAACCATCAGGGCCGTCCAGGTTGAACTTTTTCTCATTGGAGAAAATAGTTGTGATCCACTCGTCCGTCCAGTGCATGTGACTGTTTGCCCATAACCGTGTAGCTTCCTTGTGGCGCCGCGTGAGGTGTGGCAGACGGTGCATTTTACGGATCACAAGATTGCGACTTTCCTTGATTCGTCGATGAACTGTGCTCTTTGAGACGGTGACACCAACAGTCCGAGAAACTTGACGTAGTGATAACCTTTGGGTTGAAACTAAACGCATGATGGCACGATCATCTCGTTTGGTTGTTATTCGACGCTTTCCAGGCCTTTTTCTAGCTGTTAACGCACCGCGTTTCGATTAAGTCTTATAAAGGACTGTCCTACTCCTCCCCATGTCTTTACAAATTTTCGCTACACGCAATCCATTTGCTCTCAGTCTCCAAATATTTCTGAACCTCCTCACCAGAAAGTTGATTGTTGCGTGGTATTTCGGCAAATGAATGTCTGACGGCAGGTCTGCTGTTTTTTGTAGGCTGGACCGAATTACGGCCCATGCGCGTGCGTACAACATGCTAATTTGTACATCTCATTTGCATGTGGCTACTTTACATAGTTGTCTTTATATTTATGAGAAACCTAATATTACACTATTTCACTTTGTGGTGTTCTTTTCACGCAATCCGGTCATCTCGACCGATCGAAACGTTTGTTGTAGGGTTATGTCTAATTAGGTACCACTTCAGCTTCCTACCTGTATTCGCATTGCGTTCACGGCGCAAAGTTGACTGTCTCTATATTTATGCGACGCACCTTATATTTAATGCCTGGGTCAGAGCTCTCTCAGCCAGTGGGCCGCGGGTGGCGTAGCGTTCGTGGCTGCCATGGATGTAACCTCAGGTTCGATCCCGGGCAGGTACGAACGCTCGAACCACTAAATACCCGCCGTGCGTCGGATGAGCACGTTAAGCTGTCGGACCCCGGGTACTGGCCCTCCGGTAATAAATAAGGGCATCTTCCTCCCCCTTTCTACCTCGCTTCCGTGTGACTTTTCTATCGGGCACAGCACAAATCTCCTATTTCTAAGGGTTGTTTAAAACTTGGGGTCAGACACTCCCTTCCTAAAATCCTCTACATATGATCTATGATTTCTCAGCTAGTACGTATTTCGTTTCGTCCTAACATCGGAAAAGCAAAGGATTTTTTCGATTTCGAAAAAGGCCAGATCGTTATGGCAAAACGCTTTGGTAAGAGCATCTCCGAAACAGCAACGCTGGTATGCTGCTCACGCTATGCAGTAGTTAATACTTATCAAAGGTGGTCCGAAACAGGTGACACTTCGAGCCGTTGACAAGACGTGAGCAGGCCGCGCCTCAATGATGTCAGAGGTCAGCGCAGGCTACCTCGTCTTCTCCGCAGAAACAGTAGGGCTACTGGCTAACATTACACACAATTTCAATTGTGGTGAAGGGCGCAAAGTGTTCGAAAACATATTTCAGCGTAAGCTCCAGGATATGGGTTTCCGCAGTCGCAGACCTATTCGTGTACATCCTGTATGCTCACAGCCGTTCACAGTCGTGAATTCTTGCATTAATAATCGACATTGGGACATAGAAGACTGGAAGATGATCTCATGGTCAAACTTGCATTAATAATGATTGGGACATAGAAGACTGGAAGATGATCACATGGTCAGATTTACATTAATAATGATTGGGACATAGAAGACTGGAAGATGATATCATGGTCAGACTTGCATTAATAATGATTGGGACATAGAAGACTGGAAGATGATCCATTCGTCAATACTTGCATTAATAATCGACATTGGGATATAGAAGACTGGAAGATGAACCTGTTCCATAGAAGACATTGGGACATAGAAGACTGGATAACCGACATTGGGACATAGTAAACTGGAATTTGATCTCATGGTCAGACTTGCATTTATAATCATTGGGACATAGCAGACTGAAAGATGATCCATTCGTCAATACTTGCATTAATAATCGACATTGGGACATAGAAGATTGGAAGATGAACCTGTTCCATAGAAGACATTGGAACATAGAAGAATGGAAGATGATCCATTCGTCAATACTTGCATTAATAATCGACACTGGGACATAGAAGACTGGAAGATGAACCTGTTCCATAGAAGCCATTGGGACATTGAAGACTGGAAGGCCACCCCGGGGGCGCAGTGGTTTAAGCGATGGCCTCTGATCATTCGTCCGAAAGGGGTCCGGGTTCGAATCCCGGTGAGGCATGGATGTTGTGTTTGTCTTACGGCACTGGCTCTCTCCCTTCCCTGGAACCAGTGACCCTAAATTAGGGACGGGCGACTGCTTATAACCCATTGAGTTGCTCACGGTGGTCGTTAAACCTCCAATCAAAAAAAAAAAAAAGATGGAAGATGATCCATTCGTCAATATTGGGACATAGAAGACTGGAAGATGATCCATTCGTCAATACTTGCTTTAATAATCGACATTGGGACATAGAAGACTGGATGATGATCTCATGGTCAGACGAATCCCGTTTTCTGTTACACCATGTTGAAGAATAAACTCCTGTGCTGTGTTTAAGCAAGGAACCCTTTTTGCTAGATGCACTGTGGGATGGGTCCAGGCAGCTGGAAAAGGTGTAATGGTCTGGGTAACATATTCTTGGGGATTATGGACTATAGAGCGAACTCTGAGCTGTCACGTACATGAACATCGTGATTGACTAAGAGCTTGACCGTGTATATCCTACTCAAAACTTTCATATTCTAGTATGAAGTGAATGTGACTCTGAAGTAACTGATGTTGATTCACCTAAAATATACGAATAATGCTATGTTGTTTAACTTGTGAAAAGATTTGGAATTCTGACTCCGAAAGTCGGAAGGCCGATAGTGGTGCATAGATAGAACTTTTTCTTTGCACAGTGTGTCTATAAAGTTTCGTTAATGCTATCGTAATGCCCGAACGGAGAGGTTATATTCAGTCACCCGTCCCTAATTTAGGATCACTGATTCCAGGGAAGCGAGAGAGCCAAAGCCGTCAGGCAACCAAAAAATTCATTCCTCTGCGGACGAACAGTCAGAAGCCAGCGCTTAGACCACTGCGCCACAAAGGCGGCTGTGAAGTAACTTTCACGACGCACTTAAGAATATGATAGAATATGTTTACCGTCACGGAGCTGCGAGGAATGATACTGCACAGAAAGAGTTTCGCGGCCTCTGAAGTGCGTGCATGTTGTTATTGGACAAAAAGGGAACAAAGAACTAATAGCAAATTCTTCCAGCAGGGTAAACCGTTGCTGCGTTAAATCACGCACCACATTCGCCTGATTCGACACCGACGGACTACTTTTCGTTTCCTCGACTAAAATTAGCGTTGAAAAGGAAGACATTTGTCGTCATTTTAAACATTCAAGCGAACGTGACGACCCAGCTGCAGACGATAACAAAGGGGTATAACGAAGTAAATTTCTCCGTCATTTTTGGTCCACGACGGGAATCGAACCCGAGTCTACTTATTTCGGAACAAGTCGCTCTACCAACATAATTAAACGGAACGAATAACACAGAATTGTTGCTTTAACAAATACCAGGCCGATGATTTGGCAAACTTTGCATCTACAAGTGACACGAGCAAAAATTTTAAATGAGCATACGTCAGGATTTCGGACACGTTGTTACATAATAACTAACATCAATTACACTGAGCTGCATGCGTTTGGATGTTTATATAATTAGCATTGTTTCAAGGTATTAAAAAGTGAGGTGGCGCCATCTATTGTGGCAGAATATAATGAAAAACATGATTTCATACTGCGAACTTCTTTTACTTCTATCGCCCTTTGGATTTATCAGTTATAATTAAATAACTTGTCCTATTAATGCCACCAGATGGCGACATATCAGTTCATGAGCCCATCAATACGGATTTGTGTAGTCAGATGCTGACTTATAAACCAGGCATAGCGCTTTTCATTGTTGGCACCGTAGCGTAAAGCGAATGCATTCGGCTAGTTATCATGAGATCAGGGGTTCGATCCCAGCGGAATCGGATCACCAATTTTTCCCTTGCTGTGCGTTGTTTATAAAATAATGTGGACAGAGCGATGACATCGTCTATTTGCATCATTTCGTTTTGACACTATATTGATCCAAACTTTATCAACCCTTTCACTGATTAATTGCAATGGTATTTGGATCATTATAATTGCAGACACTCTTACTGTTGTTTTCAATGCAAAGTGCTTTTGATAATGTTACATGTCTTTCATTTGTACAGATCGTCAGTATTTTAATCTGACCGAATTTTCGGAATTATTTTTTTCCATTCAGTATTATATCATAGCCTGCCTTTGCTTCTTTTTTTTTTTTTTTTTGACCAGTTTGTAATATGCTGGTTAAGTCTATATCTCAGTTTATTTTTAGTGCTGTTTGAACGGTGATATCTGAGAATTACTACCAATCGGGATTTGGTATATCTCTACGAAGTATAAAATCTTTTTTTTTCTCTATTGCTCATCAAAATATTTTTAACCCAGTTAATATGTCCAAATTGCAAGTGTATTTTTCACTAATTCTGTTGATTTCATTTGTTAAATTCTTTATGAACGGAAAAGACCCAATGTATTGTACAAGGGACAATCAAATGAAAACCTTAAATATTTTTTTTCCCAATTTACTGAACAAAAGTAGTACACACTTGTATCATTTTTAATTGTAATCTCCATTTTGTGCAATACAAGTCCTCCAGCTCTTTCAAAGTGCATAGATTGCTGTAGAAAAAAAAGTCTTACGGTTACATCCACTCATGCACAATCTACTGCACCTCTTCATCGGACCTGAAAGTCTTTCCTCCCATCGCATCTTTGAGTGTTCCAAAGATGTGGTAATCACTTAGGGCAAAATCTGGTGATATGGAAGACACACGAAACAGCTGAAGTTTGAAAAGAAATAAGGTGTCAAAAAGAAATGAGGTTTCCGATTATATTCTCATACGGTAGATGGCGCCAGAAGTAAGATAATTGCAAGGACTTTTTGCTGTTGTCAAGCCGTGTTCATCGAATTCGCTTCCCGTGCGTCGCCGTGGAGGAAGTACGCACGCCTTCGTGGGAGCTCCGAATCTTGCAGTTGCTTTCAAAGAAGTTACCTTATCGTATTTATCGAGTTATACACTGCAAGCAGAAATCATTTAAAAGGGGGAAAGGGGGAGGGGCTACAGCCCCGGGCTCCGAATTTTCAAGGGCCCCCGGTATTATGCAAGATGCTTGAAAAATTGACAGAGTTTTACAGCTTTCTCAGCACGTCTTTTATAAAAAAAGATCGTGCTTATGTATCGGTTTGTCCGTCCGTCCGTCTGTACCCACGATCTCTCTGCAACTATTAGTCCGATTTAAAAAATTATTTTTGCATTGGGAAGCTTGAATTATGCGAATGGTGACCCATTATTTCGTTTTTTTTTTACGATGTACATCTTCGCCGCTAGAGGGCGTAACTGCAGATTATGTTGAATTCAAAAATACGTTTTATTCTACACATTTGCTTCTAAACATCCGATGGAAAAAAATATTTTATCTTTCGATTCCATTTATGTCGAAGAGTAGTTTAGATAAAGTTACTTTTTCAAATTATGCATAGATTTTCCGCTAGAGGGCGTAAAAGTAAATTACATATTCTCCGATAACTCTTCTTCTAAACCTCCGATTTAAAAAAAAAATTTCTTCAGCGGATACATCTCCTGATGGAAAATCTTTTGCATATAATTTCTAATTTTTGGTAAAGAATACTTTGGCCACCAGTGGGCGTAAGTGTTAATTTTTCTTCTGATGTATTTGCCATAAAATCTGAGCTTCTAAAATATCGATTGAAAAAATTCTTTTGTAGACTGATGCGACTCACATCGATAAACCTTTTCGGAATATTTTCTTCTTAAAATATTCCAGCGTTTCTCAGCCAGGGGGCGTAGATGTATATCTTATTTTTGTCAATATCTCTACTTCTAGGAGTCCGATTTGAAAAATTCCTTTTTTGTTGGATAGTGTTTACAGTGTGACATGTAATTCATATAATTTCAAAATATTCAAGTAATTCATAGACTTTCCGCTAGAGTGCGTAAAGGTAAATTACTTTCCCCTATATTTCTGCTTCTAAATCTCCGATTTGAAAAATTCTTCCTGCACCAGATACAGCTCCTGATGGGAAATATTTTGCACATAATTTCTAATTTTCGTAAAAACTGGTTTGGCTACCAGGTGGCTGGCGTAAGTCTTAATTTCCGCTTCTGATGTATTTGCAGCAAAATATGAGCTTCAAAAATCTCGATTGAAAAAAAAGTCGTTTGTTGACCGATACTACTTATGTCGACAAACCTTTCAGGAGCATTTTCTTCTTGAAATAATGCATGGTTTCTACGCCAGGGGGCGTAGATGTATATCTTTTTTTTGTCAATATCTCTACTTCTAAGAGTCCGATTTGAAAAATTCCTTCTTTGTGTGATAGTGTTTCCGATGCGAAATGTTTTTTCCTATAAATTCAAAATTTTCAGGTAAATCGGACTTTCCGCTAGGGGGCACAAGAAGTAAATTGCCTTTTCTGCGTTATTTCTCCTCCTAAACTCCGATTTGAAAAATTATTTCTGTATCGCATACAAGACCTCATGGAAAATATTTTTCACATAATTTCTAATGTTTGGTAAAGAATGGTTTGGCCACCAGGTTGTCATAAGGGTTGATTTCCGCTTCTGATGTATTTGTAGCAAAATCTGGGCTCCCGAAAACTCGACAATTTTTTTTTTCTTGTACCGTTACCGCTCATATGGATAAACCTTTTGAGAATGCTTTCTTCCTAAAATAATGCATGGTTTTCTCACTAGGGGACGTAAAGTCACATCTTATTTTTGTCGATATCTCTGTTTCTAAGAGTTCGTTAGCTCACGATTATGTTTACAGCAATATCTGAGGGATTAAAACCCCGATTGAAAAACCTTTTTCTTCCGTCAGATACTATTGTTTTCCGAACCAGTTCCATTGACTTTGAATAGCTTTGATAAATTTAATTTTCGTCAGAACGGATTCAAAAGACGTGCTTATTACACCCGAAAATTTGGTGTCATCTTTCCTGTTTATTTTTTAGTTATTTTGCACATCGCACAGCAAAGACAAAGAGACTGTCCTGTAAGAAAAAAAATTCTATTCATTTCATTTATTTCGTTATGGGGTTACATTTGATCATGTTACATTTAAAAATTCATTTTATAAGACATAATATTAAAAAAAAAACCATATATAATATGAATACTTACGTACAGGGTAACCACAGAACAGGAAATTGAGTAAAAGGCTATATATACAGTGTGTCCTACTCGCTACCGAACCCGGCGTTTCTTTAACAATATTAACACCATATTGCAACGAAATTTGAAGTGGACTTACCTCATTTCTATATATTGCAACGAAATTTGAAGTGGACTTACCTCATTTCTATATATTGCAACGAAATTTGAAGTGGACTTATCTCATTTCTTGCGAAATGTGATGACATCAAAACATCTGCTGGAAGTAGCCACCATTTGTGTCCAGACAGCATTGAACCCGGAGCACCATATTGTGGAAAGTCCTTGCCAGTACGTCCGCCGTCACTGCCGGAATTTCTTCGGTGATGCTTGCTTTCAAGGCATCTATGGTTCGCGGTTTCCTTTGGTTAACTCTCCCTTTTAGATGTCCCCATAAAAAGTAATCAGGAGGCGTCAGATCGGGCGAGCGCGGTGGCCATAGACACTTCGGCATGACGCAGTCGCCGAAAAAGGGCCGAATTTCGGTCATACTGGTGTGTGACGTGTGCAATGCCGCTCCATCATGCTGGTAATATCCAATGGAGAGTTCTTCGTCGTCCAATTTATTCAAGGGTGTTCAAGATTTCCATATATGCAGCTGTTGTGATGGTTGTATCGAAGGAGAAGGTACCAATTATGCGACGCCGGGTCATCAAACACCAAGCACTAATTTTCTGTGAATGAAGGGGTTCTTCATGTATCGCGTTGAGATTTTTCACTGGCCCAAATATGGGAATTTTGAGAATTGACGTATCTGGACAGAAGAAACCACGCCTCGTCCGAAAACCACGTGTACTCCAGAATGCTCGGAATTTCCTGAAGAAATGTCACTCGTTTCTCGCGGTCAGGCTCTTTCAGTTCGTGGACCATGAAGATACGAAGTTTAGCTTTTTTCACAGCACGTTGACAAATTTCGTTGTTACGTTGACAATTTCGTTTTCACTCCAAATTTCGTTGCAATATATTCATTAGTACAAATTTTGAAGATGACAATCCGATTTTTGGCGTAAATGTGACAAGGATTTTAAGTCAGATAATATGCGAAAACTTGAAAATTTTCATCGTCCTGGAGCGGGACTCGAACCCGCGTCTCCCAGAAAACGCCTAGGTATGCTAACCACTACACCACCCAGAACGACCAAGTTTCAAGTTTCCGATCAATTTGAATTTAACCATCACAGGATTCGCTAGTCGAAGCAACCGGCATTCATGTTTAGCGAATCTGGAGGTTAACAATCCTATCCCGTGATTGCCCGGAGAAGCAGATATTCATTAGTGTTAATATTATTAAAGAAATGCTGGGTTCGGTAGGGAGTGAGGCACCCTGCATATAGCCTGAGTGAATCCCAATTCCCCTAAAGTACGTAGTTAAGCCAAATGTCCTGCACATATAAAATTTACGCACACTTGTGGTTTGATTAATAAATTTTACTATAAATATTTTTTAGTTGCTTTGCAAAATAATTATAATTATTAATATGTGTTTGTTGACAAGGTAGGTTATTCCATAACATCAATCCATGGTAATCAATAAATCTTTGTTGGGTTAAAGTGTTAGGTATTGGTGACAAAAACACATTTCTGTCTCTTGTTTGATAGTCGTGACCCACAGTGTTCAGCTGAATCAAATGTTGATACTTATTCTCTTTTATTCTTTTATACATAAATCCTAATAATCTAAATTGCCATAATTTCTCAATATCTAAAAATACGTAATATGTAATCTGTACCCCCTACATTCAAATTAATTCCCCTAAATCTATTTCACATTTTGGCCATCCTATTTTGTAACGATTGTAATTTATATAAATTAGTCTTAGTAGTTTGCCTCCATACTAATAAACAATAAGTAAAACATAAATAAATCAGACTATAATGCAGCATTTTTAAATTGTTAAATTATTTGAAATTCTTGTAATTAAACCCAATACCCCCGACATTTTGTTTACAATAATTGGAATATTAATATTCCATTTCAGATTATCCTCAGTTATTATTCCCAAATATTTAATATTATTTACTATTTCAAGGGTAGAGTTTTCCACAAATAGATGGTGGCTCAACAATCTGTCAATCTCCCTTTTTAAAAATCATAAATTTAGTTTTTTCTACATTTAAACACAGAAAATTTGTGTTTAGCTATTCATCAATTTTTCAATAAATTTATTACATTTTATTTTTGCCCGTAATGAGAACTGCAAATAAAATAAAATCCTCATTAGGTTCAATGTTAAAAATGTCATTAATATAAATTAAAAAAAAGTAATGGTCTCAGAACTGAACCCTGCGGTACTCTTATTTCTTTAATTAAATTCCTTTCCGCTGTTTTAGGAGAAGTCCGCAAAAAATGTGGTCGCCCCCAGTCCATCCTCAAATACTTCGAAAGCATAACAGAAGTTTTTTGGTACCCATTGGGGAAAATTTTCATACATTAAGAATTCGTTTGAATAATGATATTTGGATCATATTATTTTGCCCACTACTTCGATATAACTTCAACAAGCTGAACCCAACCCTGGGGGTGGGGGCATTAAAACAGCAGAACTGAACTGGTATCTAGTTTTCAACCATGCATGTTTACATTTCCTTGCAACCACTCATTCGTCCATGAATCATGGAATACACACTTCAAAATGGCGCAGATATTTTTATGGCTTCCTCATCGTGTTTTGGGAATGTATTCTTCTGGGTATTTTTATTCATCCACCCATAGTGAAATCCTAGATATGACACTAATACTGGGGCCCTAAACTACTGTCCAGCCACCGGTCCCCCCTGTTTCCTTAAATGTGTTCTGACTGTAAGTGAATTTCCACTACTGCTGCTATGGATTGCCTTTCTTAAATGCTAGTGCCACAAGAAGAATTAAAGAAGCTACTTCAGATAGTCCAGCGGCATCAATAAATGAACTGGGAGAACACGTAAGTCAACCCCAAACTTCGAGAAATAATTTGGAAGAACATGTTAGCCAATTTCAAACTATTCAATCCAAGTTAGCTATAAAACAAGACATAGAAGTAACTCAAGAAATAAAAGAAAATATTTAAAAAAAGGGTTGGCTTAAAATGCTGTCCAGCCACCGAGCCCCCTGTCTCCTTAAATGTGTTCACAGACTGTAAGTGAATTTCCACTACTGCTGCCATGGATTGCCTTTCTTTAATACTAGTGCCACAAGAAGAATTAAAGAAGCTACTTCAGATAGTCCAGCGGCATCAATAAATGAACTGGGAGAACACGCAAGACAACCCCAGTCTTCGAGAAATAATTTGGAAGAACATGTTAGCAAATTTCAAACTATTCAATCCAAGTTAGCTATAAAACAAAACATAGAAGTAACTCAAGAAAGAGAAGAAAAAATTTAAAAATGGTCCTTTTCAGGGACGTTCCGCAGTAATTTTATCAAAAGGGAGTTCCGAGAAGTGTAAATAAAAAATAACAAAGCAAATATTCAAATTAAAAAAAACAGTGGAAATGCAAAGCAATCCAACCCCAATTTCCCAAAAATAAATTATAGGAAAATAACAACAGCAACAAAAATAAGACAAAATAAATAAAAAAATCCACCTACAGGATCACTTGGGAAAAACTAAAACAAAATCAAAGAAGAATGACACAAACACCTCAAAAACAACTGAGGAATGGACTAAAATTGGAAATACAGATCTAAAAAAGGTACATTTATTATCCTATTTAGGAAAGTCGAAAAACCAAAAAGAAAATACATAAAAAAGGAAAATATGTCCAATTTCACAAAATAACAACCCAAACCCTACACCGAAGAAAAAACGATAAACTAATACACAAAACTCTAGCGAGTCACGAAATTCGTCAAACATACCTTTTTGGAATGTTAGTGAAATCACAAAACAACAAAGGAAAGTCGCAACACTGTTAGAATACATTCATACGGACGTAGCTATGATTAACGAAACATCTCTCACAGAAAAGAATGCATTCGAACTGATTTACATTTATGTTTTACAGAAAAGATAGTCAAATTAAAGGAGGAGGCGGAATTTTAATCGCTGTAAAAGATAGTCTAACCCAACAACAAATGCCGTCAATACATTGTGAACACCCTGAACACCTGACACTTAAAATTTACATAAATAAAATACAAACAAGCTGTACGGATGTTTACAACCAACGAGGTAGAAAAATAAAATCGGAAACAATACGTGAACTAATGAAAGGAAATTCACCAGTAACAGTAGCAGGGGATTTCAATGCCCATCACCCTGAGCTGAATTCCAGTAAAACAAATAAAACAGGCAGGAACATTATAAAGCTAGTAAAAAATGATGGAGTAGAACTGTGCATTCCAAATGAACCCGCGTACTATAACTACACAAACACTTCAAACTTCCTTGACCTTGCACTACACAAAAATATGCCATATAGCAAAGAAACAAGAGTTATACACGGAGCGGACTCTACTGCAAATATGTAAGAAAATTAAATCCACAAATCGTAATAAACAAACTGTTAATTTAAAGAAATTTAGGGAGAAAGTACAAAATCAAGCAATAAATATTGGCAAATTATGCAATACAAAAGATAAACTAGATACCCAAATAAAGAAGCTCACTGAACACATTAATTATCAGAATTATGAACGAATGTAAGCAAAATGCAGGAATCAGAAACAGAAAGTCAGAACAACTATTACTAACAGAAATAGAGCAAAGAACGAATGGCAAAAATTTAGATCGACGAGGGATTGGTAGGATTTCCCAACAAAAAATGATATAAAGCAAAACTGTTTTATACAACATCACAATGAATTGTGGAATAAAACACGGGAGGACATGGACATAAAAGAAAACAGTACGATATGGGGAATTGCATGAGAACTGAAAACCACAATTTTCAAAAACACGAACAACCCATAACAGAAAGACACCCTTTAACAAATTACCAAGGAAATTTACTGTGTTCTGATATTGAAAAATCGCAGCTTCTTAAGGAATCTCTAAAACAAAAATTCACCACAAATAATTCAAATAACCTGTCAAACTACCTAGAAATTATATCAAAACTGGAAGCCTTTTGGGATCGTTCCAATCAGCAAATAATTGAACAAAACCCATTTGCAGCAATACTAGCCAGAAAAACAGCAGGGGAAGATGAAATATCAGAGCCTTTAAAATCGTCCCAGGTCAAACACATAGTTAAAAAATTAAAAAAGAAATAAGTATTCGGTTACGACGGAGATAATAATAGAATACTACAGCTACATTAAACCACTTACACATCTAGTTAATCAAGCAGCAAATTTAAGATACTTCCCTGATGTTTGGAAAAAATGAAACGCTAATATGCTACCGAAGCCAAATGCAGACGTAAAACAAGCAGGAGATCACGAACGTATTTCCTTACTACTCGCACTATTTCAAAGATTACTAAAAATTCACATAGTACAACACCGCAAAAAGTTCACCATAATACCGGAAACTCAAAATGGTTTTGTGGAGACACATTCATCCATGCAGCAAGCAAGAATTACGGTAAAAAATTCACAAGGGAAGTAATTTAGGGCAATGCACAGCAACATTATTTCTGGATGTCTCCAAAGCCTTTGACCGTGTCTGCCATAAATCACTCATCTATAAACTAACTGAATTTAAAATCCCCACTTGGCTCATCTGCATCATTCAGCCCTACTTAATTAACAGGAAATTCCAAGTCAAAGTCGGAAACGTTTTGTCAGACACCAAGGACATCCAAGCAGGAGTTCCGAAAGGATCAGTAATTGGTCCTAATTTCTACAATATTTATACTGCCGACTTCCCAGTAGATAAAAATAATAAAGTTATGGTAGCACTACGGTGCGCACATGGTACAGCTTTGCTGAGCACATCACTAAATAGAAATACAAGAATTACGAAATTTCTTCCCTGCAGTCGAGTAGTAACCTAAACAAACGGAACATCAAAAAAAAAAAAATAATAATAATAAATAGCCGCCCCGGTGGCACAGTATTCTAAGCTATGGCTTTTGATCATTCGTCCGAGATGAGTCGGCGTTCGAATCCCAGTAAGGCATGGATTTTGCGTTTGTCTTACGCCGTTGGCTCTCACCCTTCCCTGGAAATAGTGGCCTTAAATTAGGGACGGGAGACTGTTGCTCACAATGGTCGTTAAACCTCCAATTAAAAAAAAGAAAGAAAAAGAAGAACATTAAAATTATTATAACACAAATAAAACAAAAGCAATCCTGTTTACAAGAGAATTTAGGAAAACTCTACTGACCAAATTAAAGTTACATGACACAAATCTCCCTTCGTGCCATGCACCGAAGAGCAATTAAATTAGAGATACCTGTCTAGTAACGTGTAGCACCACCTTTCACCTTGATGACGGCGGCGATTCGTCTCGGCATGGACTCGACAAGACATCGAAAGCGTTGGGAAGCCATACGGATCCACGACCCCTGAACAAGCTAACGAAGATTTGATGGAGAGGGGCAGAGCCTCGAACATCCATCTCGATGGCATCCCAGATGTGCTCAATGGAACTGAGTTCAGGTAACCTAGCTGGCCAAGGAAGCGAGGTCACGTTGGTGGAGTGTTCACACAACCATTCGGATACAATTCGGAAGCGATGGCACGGTGCATTGTCTTGTTGCAGGAAGAGGTCCCCAGTGGGATGTTGAAGACGCACAAACGGAAGCAAAGGGTCGTCCAGGATATCCCGGTTACGTTGACCTGTGAGGGACGATGTTACACGTACCAGGGGTCCCATTTTAGTCCACGTTAACATTCCGCAGACGAGAATGCCACCCCCACCAGCTTGAAGAGTACCCTGCTGACAAGAAGGATCCATCGCTTCATGTGGTTTGCGCCGTACTCGTATCCTACCATCCGCATGTACCAACGTGAATCGCGACTCATCAGTCCAGGCAACATTTTTCCACATGTTTAGGGTCCAGTGGCGATGTTCCCGCACCCATGCTAATATTTGCACCCTGTGATGCGCGGTCAGCTGCGGTACTCTCGTGGGACGATGGCTTCTGTACCCCATAGCGAGGAGATGGTTCTGGATGGTATGACTGCTTACACGGTTTTGTGCACTAGCGTTAAATTGCCGAGTGATGTCATGCACTGTGGCCCGTCTATGCGCTGTTACAATGCGAGCTAGCCTAGGATGACCACGCTCATCCACACGCTGTTGTCCACGGCAGTTGGCCCTTGCATGGATGGTTTTACCGGATTCAATGTACTCACAGTGCACCTGTGACACAGTGGCTCGTAAAAATCCCAGTGCCTGCACGACTTCCGAGATGGAGTGACCCATTCGTCAGGCCCCGACAATTTTCCCACGATCAAATACGCTTAGATCCTTCGTCTTACGCGCACTGCGTCCGACTGTTACTGATTTCCGTCGCATCACTCCTTATATTGTCGGATCGCTGCATACGTCATGTCATTTCCGTTTACAGGGCTGCCCGCAGCGCCACATTTGCATAACGCCAGCGGTCTCTGATTCAATTGCTCTTCAGTGTATAACTTTAAATTTGGGCTTTACGTGCCACAAAAACAATATAAAAAAAGCAAACAAAATAAATCATATGCTCACTCCCCTTTTCAAAAAGCAAGCAACTTAAAATTAAAATTAGAAAAAAATTACAATCTGGAATTTATACATTCTACTGATACTAATCTATGGCAGCGTCATTTGTGGAAATTGCGCTGAATGATATCTAGACAAACTACAAATATTCCAAGATAAAATCATACTGCTGGCCATTAAGAGTATAAGATCGTATCCCAAGGTAGCGAAATATGGCAGAAGAACAGAACCCGGGCGCACATGTAAATAATTAAGCGGGAAGTACATATGGAAGTCATGTGGGACAGTAACGCCTCCTGGAAGTTGTATAAGAGGAGTGAACATGGAGCTGGTGTTATGCACTCGAAGTGCATTTGCTCGCCGTTCTGGCCACGGACAGCTGCAGCATGCGCCATCGAAGATAACGGCAGCCCTACCAGCAGGTTTCCGACTTCGATTGCGAAAGAACTGTGGCCTATCGGGATTGGGATTATCACTCCGAGAAATCCGTGCTCATGTGGGACGGGGATGCGGTCACCGTGGGGAGAATATGGCGCCAAAGCATTATCATTTAAGCATTATTTTAAGCATTATTTACTGTACACAAAGTGTTGGGAGTAGACTACACTTTCTGTACAGTAAATACTGGAGGAACAAACACACCGACGTGCTGGAACAGCTCCGTCCCACCACAGAACAAGAGAACCGACATTTGGTGCGCATGGTTCTGAAGGATCGCACAGCACAACGACCACCGTAGCTGAACAGTTCGGGTGTGTGTCACAACACCCAGTCTCCACACGAACGGTACGATGTCGTCTACAGCAGCGGGGTATTTTTGCATGGGCCTCATAGCTTCGGCTACTTTTGACTGTGCAACAGTGGCGTCTGCGATTGCAATGGACGAATCAGTCCTGGTGGTACCGCGGCGACCGGCTGAATTAATCCTGCATAATGCTGCGCCATACCGGTTTGGTATGTTATGGGGTGCATTGCATTTCACTCCCGCACTCGCCTCGTCCCCATTACCGGTACATTGAACGACAAGGTTTTGGAACACAGCAATAGGTATGCGCTTCCATTCAGTACATAACGCTGCCGTTAACTTCTGCTTAGTAGTATGCGTTGGTTCCAAACTTCTTATGCGGTGCTCGAATTCATCCCAAAGGTTCTCCATGCAATTAAGATCAGGGCTCTGTGCTGGCCAGTGTACATACGATACGGAATTATCGTCAAACCACGCCGTAACAGTCCTTGCTTTATGGCTCGGTGCATTATCCTGCTGGTACCAACAAGGCCCGGTTCCATAGTATTGCCACAGAGTTGATAGGGCATAATTGTCCAGAATATCTAGATAGACGTGCTGATTAACCGATTTGTGCGCGATAACCAATGCGCCGGTACTATACCACGAAAAACACTCCCACACGAGTACACTGCCAGCTCCAAACTTCAAACTTTACCGTAGCAACAGTACACTGTGGTAAATAGCGTTGCCCCGTCAGCCGCCATACCTACACACGGCCATCAGACTAATGGATCGTGTACTTGGATTCATCAGTCCATAGGACCCGTTTCCATTGATCCACAGTCTACGATAAATGTTCTTTACACCATGCTAAAGGACGAGTAGCATTCCGAGTGGAGATGAAAGGCTTAAGAGCAGCCGCACGACCAGGGTGACCCACATAATGACGTTCTCTGCGAATGGTTCATGTACATACCGAGATTCCAGCACTTTTACTCATTTGTACACTGAGGTCTTGTGCAGTACTCCGTCGATCAGCTGCAACGACTCTCCTGAAACTTCGACGTCCTCTATCAATGATTTTCTTTGGTCTGCCGGTACGTTTTGCTGTTTCAGGCACGCCATGTGTCTTCCACTTATTCAGTACATCCAAAGCAGTTGACTTTGGTACGTTTAAACGCCTCTCGGTTTCTCGTATGGACAACCCACTAATATTACACCCAACAATAATTCCTTTTTCAATGTCAGTTCGCTCCCGCTGCGATATTTTCACTCAACCTCACAGTGCGATATGATCGCGGTCAGCTGCAGGTTTGTTTTTATGCCGTTTGCTGCTGTACCGCTCATCTTAACAACGCAGCTGATCAGTTCATTTGCTTTTGAAGGGGTGTCCGGTGACGTTTGTCAATATAGTTTATTAGATGCCCAGCACAACGCTTTATATTGCGTACTGTGTTCCACAAAACGAGCTTATTTTTCAGAATTTAATTGCCACTCCCGGTTGTAGCACTCAATAATTTCTTAGAAATGATACAAAAAAGCTGTTACTTACGGAGAATAAATGTTACCGTAGTGCATGTAGTTATTCCAAGAGCTGTTAGGAATCTTAGGGCAACTAGCATGGCGATTGATGTGGAGAAAGCGCTCAGTGTACCGGTGACCAGAAATAAACAAAGAGAAGCTAGGATAACCGGGCGCCGACCTAACCTGAAATTATGACATCCTATATTTGTCTTGCTGAGATACATCACTTCTACACGGAAAAAAATATTGCAAGGATACGATTATGAAAATTGCTTGTTTTAACTTGAACACACTTTACGCAAGAAAGAAAAACCAATAACTGAAAGACACAAAGGCCGTTCTATTAAATCTGAGAGTAATTGTTTTTGAGCTGGCAACAGTGCGAAGAGGAAAAATAACCACGCAGAGGACTAACTTAATTAAGGAAGTATCGATGGGAACGATTATTAGCTATGGCAGACGATTCTGGTTTTGTTATTGCGCAGTTCTTTAAGGTACGTCTGCATTTCGGCATACAGCCATGGAGGTGAGTGATTCAGAGTTAGGAAGTGAAATGCGTTGTACGATAAAATGTTGCTATCGTTTGGGTAAAACGGCTCCAAACACAGTAGATTTAATGAAAAAAGCTCACAAAGATAAATGTTTGGGTGAGTCAACGATTTTTAGACGGCGCCATGATTTTAAAAAAGGGCATTTATTGGCAGAACTCGCTCCTAGGACTGATCGACCTGAAAGTGTTATCACGAAGCGTATTGTTAACACTGTTTGGGCAATACTGCAAGAAGATCGATGAATGACGTGTGAAGACCCAGCGGCGTCAACTTATATTTCTAAAACGTTGGCATTCCGCATTCTACGCGACAAATTACTGCTGCATCGTGTGTTTTCCAGTTGGGTACCTTATCACCTGACGAGAGAACAATTGTTACCCAGAGTTCAGGTGTGTCATGAGTGGAAGCAAGTGATTGCAAAGGATCCAAGCTTTCAAAACACAGTAATAATTACAGATGAAACATGGGTCCACTATTTCAACCATCTCACGAAGGGCTCAACGAATGTCTGGAAACACACAGGCTGTCCTCCTCCGAAAAAAGTCCGAAAACCCAAACCAGTTGGGAAGGTGATGATTTATTTCTCTGATCATAAAAGGTGTAGTCTACCAGCATGCCATTCCTCCACAAATTGCTGTGAATGCTGAGCATTACATTTCAGTCTTGAAGTGTCTGCGACGACACATATCGATTAAGCGACCTGAACTGGTGGGCAAGTTGACCCTACACCACGAAAACGCCCGCCATCTGGCTGCTTGTGTTCAACAGTTTCTTACGAAATGCAGTATTATAATCCTGCCACAGCCTGCCTACAGTCCTGATCTCGCCCCTTGCGATTTCTGGTTATTTCCAAAGGAGAAGTTCCGTAGAGCAACATTCAACAGGTACTGACGCTATTCAAACATTAAAGGGGTCGCTAAAACAACTTCTACAAAATGCCTTTGCCACATGCTTTGAAAAGTAGACTGAACGATGGGACCGTTGCATATCATCCCAAAGAAGATACTTCCAGAAAGAATAACATATATTTCGCTGTACCGATATTTCTTCATTTTATGTGTGATTTTACTCTCAGTTTTTATGGAACGGCTTTTGTACATAAAATATAAAACTGATCCGCTTATTTGTCATTGTTTCTAATAAAACATTTAGAGGTACCTCCTAGAGAGACATTAATATTTGAGTACATTTATTGGCAAACTGTGATTCATTATCAGTACATATACTGCAAATGAAATGAGCAGTATCACTTTGTCCGTAACTCTGTAGGCAGGACATCTCTGCATCGGTAGGACGGATTCAAAATATTTCTTTTCATTAACTATGAAGATGACGATTTCAAATGTACACTGCTGATTTCAAATGTACACGATTTCAAATGTGTTGCAACACCAAGAAGGACACGAGATAGCAAAGCCAGATTTACTGGACACATAACAACAGATACAAAGATGAAACGATTAAGCTTACAGGCCCGAGCGACTTGCGGAACACGCAGACATCAACAGTTCGTGTGGCCCCCATGGCTGGCAATAACGGCCGCTACACGTCGCGGCATCGAAAAAAAGAGGCTTTGGATGTGGACTTGGGGTATGTCGGTCTAGGCTGCTTCCACACGTTGCCACAGTTCATCAGGCGCAGCCGCGGGTGGTGCTTGCCGGGCCACTCGGTTGCCGATCAGCGACCACACGTGTCCGATGGACGACATATCGGGAAAACAGGAGGGCCACGGAAGCAGTGACACCTAGTGGGCGGTGAAGAATTGTTGCACGATACGTGCCACGTGCGGGAGCGCATTGTCCTGTTGAAACGTGGCCGCTGGCAGGTCCGGCAGGTAAGGGAAAACTACTAGCTCCAAAACGACGGAGATGTAGCGGTGACTGTTGAGTGTACCATCGATGCGTACCGGAGGGGTGAGAGTGTCATGTCCAATTGCGCCCCAAACCATAACGCCAGGCGACGGACCGGTATGGCGATGCATAATGCAGGCGTCATACAGTCTCTTGACGCGGTGCCGCCACACCCGGATTCGACCGTCGTGGTGTTGCAGGCAGAAGCGGGATTTGTAGGAGAAGAAAATGTCGTGCAATTCCCTAGTCCAGGTGTGGCGTTCAATGGCCCACTGCCGCCGCACTTGCCGGTGGTGTAACGTCAATGATAATGGGAGCAACGGGCGCCCTGCGACAAGTCCCCGTTGCTGCGGACGACGTCGAACGGTACGTACTGACACAAGTTGTTGCGCAACACACCCTTATTCTTGCGCTAACGTTCGTGATATGGCGGTGTGAGATGTCAATGCCCGCCGCACAACATGCCGGTCCTCTCGTCCGTTGGTGTGCAGCCGCTGCGGCAATCGCTCACGTCGGTCCGTCCGTCCCTCCTGCACCCACCGAATCCATACTCGCCTCACTGTTGCTGGATGTCGTCCCACACGGGTGCCGATGTCTCGGTACGATAAACCACTGTCGCGATAAGCCACTATTCGTCCTCTCGCGAACTCCGAAACGTGCTGGAATGAGTGCCGTATTGTGCGACGAGGCATCAGGAAGCTTCCCACGCACAGGTCCGGCAGCACAACACACTTCCAGTACTTACACCCCACCTTCTGTGCACCCTTCTTATAGTGCTTCTCGGCGGTGTACTGGGCACACATGATTTGCATATGCCCTGCAATGCAAATCGTTTGCATGTCCTCTCGCGGGCGACGCATGCTACGAATTTCAGGCCAATCGGATGTTTCCTTCTTGGTGTTGCATTTTGGGTGGCCAGCATTGTAGAATAACTTTCCTACAGTACTAAAACATTTCGTGCTATCAAACATCACACTACTCAGCAAACGCCGTCTCTGCAGGATCGTAAAAAGATAGGAATTAAAACTATAATATTTAAAATACCATTTAGTTTAAAAGCGTAGATTAAAACACACGAGATCTTTCAAACCCATTTCGGGTTCATCTTCAGATGCACATACAGTAATGGAACAATACTAATAGGAGGAAATACATATATACTGCCGGATGGCCATAGCAACGATAGCAACCATAAAATGGAAGGCAGGAAAATATGGAAATTAGCATAAATGCGGGATACAGTAAGACGTGTTGTGAGTATGCAAATTTTGGATTGCCGAACTTGTTCGTGACGTCATAGCGCTGATAAGAGATATAAAGGATTTGACGCGTATTGACCGTTGGTGTTCAAACGCAAAGTTGAAATGGAAAGAATCAATTGACGAAATTGCAAGTTTCAGTATGTCTTCCCGACATCACCTAGATGATTTTACGCGTGGCCGTATTATTGGCAAGATTGAAGAACGGCGAAAAATAACAGATGTTGCCAGGGAGTTTGATGTCAGCCACAGTGTTGTTTCAAGGCTTTGGAAATCATTTCAAACAAATGGAGAGTGTAACAAACGTCACGGGGGAGGTCGTGTTCGCAATACGACACCTGCAGAAGATCGGTACATAGTGCTATCAACAAAAAGACACCGGCGCAGCACAGCTAGTGAGGTAGCAAATCAGTTTATGGCTGCTACTGGCAAGCGGATCTCCCGAAAAACTGTCGCACGTTTGCATGAAGGAGGACTATACGCCCAGCGTCCTGTTGTGTACATCCCATTGTCCAGACGTCACCGTACCGCACGTTTGCAATGGTGCCATCAACATCGCAATTGGACTGATAACGACTGGTCTGCTGTCCTCTTCTCAGATGAGAGTAGATACAGTCTATCGTCCGATTGTCGATGACAACTGATCTGGCGTGATAGTGGTACTGCATATTGTCCAGCAAACATGTAGGAAAGGGACCGATATCCGGCATGTAGTGTCATGGTATGGGCTGGCATCATGATCAATGGCCGTACGTCCCTCTATGTGCTTCCAACTGAGACTATGACTGGCCAACGATACATTAATGATGTTCTGCTACCTCATGTTTGCATGTTCCGTGGTGCTGTCGGTGATAGATTCATTTTCATGGACGACAACGCAACATGTCATCGAACAGTCGCTGTCCAGGAGTGTCTTGAGAGCGAGGATATTCAACGCCTCGTATGGCCAGCACGTTCTCCAGATCTGAATCCCATTGAAAATGTGTGGGATGCTTTGGGGAGGAGTCTTGCTGGTCGCCAATGCCCTCCAATAAACAAGGACACCCTCATCCGTGCACTGACAGAGGAATGGGATAAATTACCCCAACAGCTGCTTGATAATGTTGTGCAAAGCATGACACGACGTGTGGAATCTTGCATCGCCCTCCGTGGCGGCCATATCCCGAATTGACATCTTACGCCGGAACGCCTGCGGACGGTAATTGCATTTTTTTCACGTTTACGTATTCTGCACAAAATGGCCTGTTTGTCCCTTGAACACGTTCCAAAGCCTTCTGGATTTCAGAGCACAATAAATTGTCTTTCTTGTAATGTCCTGGCATTATGACATTATTTTATTTCACTTGGTATCCAACCACACTTACTTTTTTATGCGCTATATAGCCGTTTATGATCCGTCCTTAGCAATTGTCCAGCAGTGTATTATGTGTAAGCAATTACGGCGCATGTTATATTGCTTACCCATGACATATATATATTTCTTCCTATCGGTATTGTTCCATTAGTGTATGTGCATCTGAAGATGAACCGGAAACGGGTTTTAAAGATCTTATGTGTTTAAATCTATGGTTTTAAACTAAACGGTATTTTAAATATCATAGTTTTAATTCCTATCTTTTTACGATCGTGTGGAGACGACGTTTGTTGAGTAGTATGACTTTCGTACAATTAGCACTTCTGTACATAATCGCACTGAACTGTTTTTCTTGCAATGAATTTGGACTTTTGTACATTAACTCGCGTACGTATAAGAAAAATGAAAACGCGCGCAAGATATTTTTGAGGTTAAGGACTTCAACCCAAAATCCTCAATTACAGGCGGAGTTCACAAATTTCGTGTTGCAACTTGCTTCTGTTGTACACAAATACGCAATACCTCTTCTGCACGTAGTACATATTCCTGCATGTAAATGTACAAATTTGCAATTTTATAGATCACTTTGTTCTTTAATTTTCAGGTGATTGTTCGAACTAAAGAGGAAGATTTTGCGCAATGGAAAAACAAAGAACTACTGGTGGTGATGAAATATCTGTCTATGAAATGCATTTTATAGGTGCATATATACGTGTTGCAAAAATAGGCAATACTGAATTGTGTCTTGTTAATAGCTGTATGTTGATGATACAGTCCCGTTAGTGGAGAGCAAAAGTGAGTTGAGATTATGTTATCCTGGATGTCCGAAGTAAGTTTTGAAATTCAAACTGAGTATAAATAAAGAAAAGATCAAAGAACGGTTTCTGAGCCAGGAATTGTTAGTACGAAATGCAAGATTGGTCTAAATGGTCGACCGATCGACCAAGTAAATGGATTTGCACACTGTTAAACATTTTTTAGAAGCATCAGCATCAACAACCACGGGACAGATGCCCATATCTACCTGGTGCCATAAGACAGCAGATTTCAATCGTTTTTCAGTGTTTTACTACCAGTGCATCGAAGGTCATCTGGTAAACCTGGCCATCCCAGGAAAATATGGTACTGCTCGTGCAGCACCACTTTTGGGGCAAAGGTAAACCATTGTGAGATTGATGAAACCTATTTAAAACACTTGTAATTTCGAACTTCAAAGATTAACATATTTATCAGTGATCTGTAATTTTCTGTTTCAATTGAAATAATTTTGAAAACAAAATAAATTTACCGCTTTCGAATAAAGAAATATAACGTCATTGCTACAAACAAACATATTTCTGCATTTTGTAGTTCGCAGGAAGTTATACACTGCTGGACAATTGCTAAGGACGGATCATAAACGGCTATATAGCGCATTGGCGGCCAGCAAGACTCCTCCCCAAAACATCCCACACATTTTCAATGTGATTCAGATCTGGAGAACGTGCTGGCCATACGAGGCGTTGAATATCCTCGCTCTCAAGACACTCCTGGACAGCGACTGTTCGATGACATGTTGCGTTGTCGTCCATGAAAATGAATCTATCACCGACAGCAACACGGAACATGCAAACATGAGGTAGCAGAACATCATTAATGTATCGTTGGCCAGTCATAGTCTCAGTTGGAAGCACATAGAGGGACGTACGGCCATTGATCATGATGCCAGCCCATACCATGACACTACATGTCGGATATCGGTCCCTTTCCTGTATGTTTGCTGGACAATATGCAGTACCACTTTTATAACGAGGAACAACACACCAATTAAGTAGTAAATAGTAACGCTGTACTAGTGATCCGTTTTATTGGCGTAGAAAATAAACACATAAGCGTTTCCAAGCTTTCGCACATCAACCAGATGACTTTTTCAAGGAAGTTAGACAGAAACTTGATTTGTGAAAGCTTGGAAACGCTTATGTGCTTATTTTCTACGCCAATAAATCGGATCACTAGTACAACGTTACTATTTACTGCAGTACCACTATCACGCCAGATCAGTTGTCGTCGACAATCAGACGATAGACTGTATCTACTCTCATCTGAGAAGAGGACAGCATACCAGTCGTTATCAGTCCAATTGTGATGTTGATGGCAACATTGCAAACGGGCGGTACGGTGACGTGTGGAGAATGGGATGCACACAACAGGACGGCGGGCGTATAGTCCTCCTTCATGCAAACGTCTGGCGACAGTTTTTCGGGAGATCCGCTTGCCAGTAGCAGCCATAAACTGATTTGCTACCTCACTAGCTGTGCTGCGCCGGTGTCTTTTTGTTGATAGCACTATGTACCGATCTTCTGCAGGTGTCGTATTGCGAACACGACCTTCCCCGTGACGTTTGCTACACTCTCCATTTGTTTGAAATTATTTCCAAAGCCTTGAAACAACACTGTGGCTGACGTCGAACTCCCTGGCAACATTTGTTCTTTTTCGCCCTTCTTCAATCTTGCCAATAATACGGCCACGCGTAAAATCATCTAGGTGATATCGGGAAGACATACTGAAACCTGCAAGTTCGTCAATTGATTCTTTCCCTTTCAACTTTGCGTTGGAACAACAACGGTCAATACATGTCAAATCCTTTATATCTCTTATCAGCGCTATGACGTCACAAACAATTTCGACAATCCAAAATTTGCATACGCACAACACGTCTTACTGTATCCCGCACTTATGCTAATTTCCACATTTTCCTGCCTTCCAGTTTATGGTTGCTATTGTTGCTATTTTCATCCGTCCTTAGCAATTGTCCGGCAGTGTATTAACAAAAATTTAATGGCAGTGCGAATGTAAATTCTTAAAAAATCAAACTATTTAGAAGCTAGTCTTTTGATTATCAGCGCGTCAAGTAATTCTGCAAACTCGCTGAACAAACAAGAAGTAGATAATACGTTATTTATTATTCAACGTTTCATTTCTACAAAACAAATCTTATTATTCTTTACAGAATATCACTTATTAGCGCTCTAATTCAATCAAAACTTCGCCCCGAAATATACGGAAATGCTTGATGCGCTGATAGTTGGAATGACAGCCTATTGAATGCGAAGGTTTCGGACGCTCGTTTTCTCACTTCAAGTCCATGTAATCTATTTGCTGTACCAAGGTTAGCAGACAGTAAGTTTTGCTCATCCTGCCTTCCTCCCAGACGAATAATCGCAATGTCACTCAGGGACATCACCGTCCTAACATGTGAATCGTGGATACGATCTGTAGCTATGGAGGAATATGTCTTGTCAACTTTTTTTATAACTCAAACGCAGAATAAAGCTTATGCAAAAGCACATTTACAGTAAATACAAAAGTAACTCACAGTCATTTGAATATTTTAGTAACGGAAATTTCAAAAATACCTCCCGCACATTTTTTTTACCTAAAGGGAGGGGGTGGGGGGGGGTACGGTTATACTTTTAAATGTTAGTTTAGGTACAAGGGAAATTTTCGCTGTTTTTATATAAATTTAGAAGGAAGAACGCACAGCAGGACACGTTGTTAATAATATGAACACCCTGATCCGTCTCTCTGGAACGCTTGACGTCACAGCAACGTCTGCATTGTTGCATCATCACTTATCGATTAATTCGTGTGTGCTCTCGCGTTATCAAAATGATTGCCTGCTATATGATAGCAGGAGATCACTTTCAGATGTCAAGGTGATCGCGTGCTTATTTAAAAACATTGGATTATTAATCACTCGAGTTCTGTTTATCCGATCTACAAAATTCGAATTGAAATCTTAATATGCCGGCAAGTTGCGTTTGTATATTAATTTAATTTAGCACAATTCGAATATTAATTTGCCCGCTTTAATAACTTTTAATTTAGCTAATTTTCCGAGTTTAGTGCTGATTATATTATATATTCTGCGAAATATCGATCTATCTAAACGCTCTAACCTACAATAAAAACTGAAATCTTGCGATGTGGAAGTGAGCAAAATTGCATCTAAAAGCAGATGTCGCGCCAATAGCACATTGTCGAGAATTTACGTAGTTTCGATTTGTAATGCCAAATATCGCATTATTTTTTAGAAAAAGCTTCGGTATGAAGTTTCAAACTAAATTTCGGATAGGACAGTCTAAAACAAGCCGTGAGTGCTCCGGAGTAATTGCAATTTAATGCGAAAAATCAAAGCAAAATTTATTAAGGTAAGTTTAAACGAAAACAACTGGACTAGAAGAAAAATTGTTGAACAACAACAAATATTTCGCGCGGAATATCTACCGCTAGGTCTTTTGAAAAACGGAAATAAATACCATATAATTTTCAGTTCTAACATGAATGAGTTCTTACAATGTAAGTTTTTACTATATTTCCTTACAAAAAAAAGTCGGCGTGTATTTGATTTGTTTTCAATCTGCTTCAATTAAAAATTTCACCGTCTTAGGACGGGAAACATCGCCTGTATATTAATATTTATTTAGAGCTTAATAAGGCTAGTTTTAATAATAATAAATAATTTATTTATGAGGAATAGGAAGAGCATCTCGGCAACATTCTCCAATTTTTTTTATATTAAAAATTGAAAATAGTATACAATTAAAAAAATCTGGTAGAATTTATGAAGATTATTCCAGCTGGAGTACGGAAAATAATTCCGACACACTGCTATGGTGCAGATACAAAAGAAACGTGACGATTAGGTAGTTTTACGACGGCGATTTGGACAGTGACGTCACAAAGCAGTCACCGGAAGTGCAGGATGGGCATAACCTTGTCATCTACTTACCTTGTTCCTGCGTGATTAACATTTAAAACGTTAGGAATTAATTACGAAGATTCAGGAGGATTAGCAGTTGTAATATGCTTCCGGCCTATTTGACTCAGAAGCTTGACTGCACGTACCGCATCTGCCTGCAATTTCTGTTTGCTAGATAATTCAAGTAATTCTGATTTTAAGTCACAAATGTAGCTATCAGCAGTAAAATGCTTTGAACAAATTCTTGCATTTTTTACTAAAATTATCTTTTAGTTTACATTTCAGTACCCAGATTTTAGAATCTGCAGAAATATAATGGTAAACAATATCCGAAACCTTTTGTTTTCCGGTTGCAGGAGAAACAGCCTGCTACTGCTCACTCCGGCATACCTAGCTACAGGGTGTCTACAATGTCTTGTCCCCCCCCTGTAATAAGAAATGTAAGTGAGCTATGTATCTGTTGTATGATGTATATGTTGAGTTATGGTCTGTATTTTGTTTATTTACAGATTAGGTACCGGAACCATGTGTGATACCAGCGAATACACACGGGAACAGCGGACTGTTGTCAGTGTCTGTCTACACGAACGTCCACACACAGGGAAGGCAATGCGTGACGTGCGTGCCGATTTCCTACAACGATTCGACAAAGAGGCCCCTCCAAAACAGACTCTTCTGCGGTGGGAACATAAGCTCTTCGAAGCTGGCAACATCAAGGATAAATCAAATAGAGTGCAACAGTGTCAAGCGGTCGAGGAATCAGTTTTCAGGTCACCGACGAAGTCACTGCGCAAACGATCAGCGGAGCTTGGAATACCACGATAGATACTGCATAAGCACACGAAGAATGACCTGATTTTGCACGCATATTGCCCGATGTTCGTTCAGGAGTTATTAGACATCGATTTAAACCGCGGACGGGATGCATGTGCAATGATGCTTCAGACATTTGCCACAATCCCAAAACGTGGAAAGGTCATTTTCAGTGATGAATGTGCGATATACCGCAGCTGTCGATCACGGAACGTTGTGTTCTGGTCCAAGGAAAACCCATATTATGTCGAAGAATTTGAACATCATCCTCCGCATGTCATGATATGGGCTGCAATAAATAGTCGACATCTGTTTGGACCGTATTTCTTTGATGGTCCAGTAAATCAGACAACTTATCTGGACATGCTGCAAACCTGGTTTGTGCCACAACTTGGAAATATCAGCATTCTGAATGACGTATGGTTCCAACAGGATGGGGCACCCGCCCATTACGCAATCGCTCTTCGGGAATACCTTGGTGAGGTCTTTCGGGATCGTTGGATCCGCCGAGGTTTGGCAGTGCTGCTCGCTCCACTTGAATGGCCACCTCGAAGCCCAGATCTCTCAACGTGTGATAATGCCCTTTGGGGTTTCATAAAGGAGGTTGTTGCACAACAGCGCTACCAAACCACTGATGAACTTAAACAAGCAGTGAGACGTGCTTTCTCTCGTATCACCCCCGCAACTGCTTCGGCAAATGTCCCACAGAACATGGTGTAAAATTATTCTCTATCACGAGAATGACGGAGCCCAAACGGATCCACTGGATGTTTAAGGATGCCTCAACATATAACTCAACATATACATCATACAACAGATACATAGCTCACTTACAATTCTTATTACAGGGAGGAGGGAAGGGGTAACAAGACATTGTGGACACCCAATGATGTAAGACAATAATAAATTATGAAGAAAAGTAACGAGCTATAAAGAAATAGTAATTGAGAAATACAACGGCCGTTCCATAAAAACTGTGAGAAATATCACACAAAATGAAGAAATATAGGAACAGCAAAATAGATCTTATTCTTTCTCAAAGTATCTTCCCTCGGATGATATGCAACGATCCCATCCTTCAGTCCACTTTTCAGAGTACGGGACGAAGGCATTTTTTGAAGCTGCTTTAGGGACCCCTGTACAGCTTAAATAATGTCAGCATCTGTGTTGAATATTGCGCCACGGAACTTCTACTTCATTGTTGGAAACAACCAGAAATCGCACGGGGTGAGCACAGGATTGTAGGCAGGCTGTGGCGTGATTTCAATGTTGCATTTCGTAAAAAACCTGTAGAACACAAACAGCCACATGTGGGTGGGCGTTATCATGGTGTAGGGTCCACTTGCCCACCAGTTCCGCTAACTTAATTGACATGTGTCGACGCAGACGCTTTAAGACTGAAATGTAATGCTCAGCATTCATAGCAATTTGTGGAGGAACGGCATGCTGGTAGACTACACCTTTTATGATCAAAGAAAATTATCATTACCTTCCCAACTGGTTTGGGTTTTCTGACTTTTTCTGGAGAAGGACAGCCTGTGTGTTTCCAGACACTCGTTGAGCTATTCGTGAGGGAGTCGAAATAGTGGACCCATGTTTCATCGTCAGTTATTACTGTGTTTAGAAAGTTTGGATCCTTTGCAATCATTTGTTTCCACTCATGACACACCTGAACTGTTGCTAACAATTGTTCCCTCGTCAGGTGGTGAGGTATCCATCGGGAACACACACGATGCAGAAGTAATTTGTCTTGTAGAATGCGGAATGCCGACGTTTTAGAAATATTGGTTGACGCCGCTATGTCTTCACACGTCATTCGTCTTTCTTCTTGCAGGATTACCCACACAGTGTTAACAATACGGTCCGTAACAACACTATCAAGTCGACCAGGCCTAGCAGCGAGTTCTATCATCAAACACCTTTTTTAAAATCATGGTGCCATCAAAAAATCTTTGACTCACCCAAACATTTATCTTTGTAAGCTTTTTTAATTAAATCAACTGTTTCTGGAGCCGTTTTAGCCAAAAGACATCAAACCTTTATCGCACTTCTTAACTCTGAAACACTCACTTCCATGGCTGTATGGTGAAATGCAGACGTACCTTAAACAACTGCGCAAGAACAAAACCAGAATCGTCTGCCACGGCTAATAACTGTTGCCATAGAAACTTTCTCAATTCTGTTAGTGGTATGTGTGCTTATTTCCCCCTTCGCACTGTTGCAACTAAAAAAAAGACCTACTCTCAGTTTTCATGGAATTGCCTTTGTAGATAACCGTACAGGCTAATTCACCGAAGCGGAATGCTTTCCTAAGCTTGTGAACGAGCTTGCAGTTTGTTGTGCCCGGCATGATTCCGTATCGGCGTTATGCATCCTGTGTGACGTCAGGCGCAAATTCGAGAAAACGGAGATGGCAACTGTGCATCGAAACGGTCCCCCTTCTCTTCCTGCATTAGACCAGCCACCCAATTTGGTGCATTTCCGGCTTAGAAGCGTTTTACGGCATTACATGGCCTGCCAACGGAAATGAAGATATCAGAAAGTGTGTCAACTCTTGTTTCACAGAAGGTTTAGCTCAATTTAACAGCAATCTGAAATAGAAAATTCGATAGATAAGATCTGCTTTCTGGGATAAAACATCGTTACTACCCAAACCAACTGAACGACTAACTTCTTTTATCTCCCTGCTATTTCGGATCATTCCTGTGCCTAGGGCTGTAATATGGCTTTTGATTATTATGCTACGAAATTATATCACTCACGTGACTGTTTATTCAAAATTCAAAATTCAGCGGGCGCTGTCGTTACTCACCTGTCACTGATACCACAAATTATGCCAGCAACCATGTAGCCAAACATGAAGCAAGATTTGAGTAGGGATATCATCCATCGTCTGTCACAAACCAAATCAAACTGTAGGAATACAAAAGAGCACAAAGGTATAAACTATAAATAAATAAATAAATAATCAACATGTTCCACATGGAAATTGCAACAAGAAGGATTTGATGCAGATATACATGCAAATAGTGTGTGGCAATGAACCACCTGAGATACAGTGAGATGGCTAGCGGCAGAAGGCTTCAAAAACCTTGAACCTACGGGCTTGCCTAATTGTAAGGCAGACGTTTAGTGTCAAGTGTGTTCGTCCAAAACTTTCCGAATATGCTGCGAGTGTGCCCATGGGACATCTATGTTCACCTGACTGACACAGAGATGCAGAGGAGAGTCAATATGTAAGAATTCAGTTTCAGTTTTCGAGAAGTTTCTGTACGATGAAAAGCTGTGTGTCACGCTATTTCACAGAACGCAGAATGAAGTGACGGGAAGTGGACCAAGATATTATACCATATCTCTAACTTCGTACAGACGCTGTTTGCTAACCGTTCACCATGGTTACTGTATTTCAGCATAACCTGTGAGACAGAGGTTTCCACAGAAACGACATGACGACATTTGAATGACCTGAGAGTATGGTGGGGAATCCAACCCAGAGCCTCCCCTACATTGTAAAAACAAAAATTTGTCCGTGACGAGTATCGAATCCGTACTTCCTCACCCCGGAGTAAGTTGCTTTCCTAACTAAGCTACACGAACGGAATGTATCGCTGCACATTTGTCGTCCTGACACGAGCTTTACCTCCGTGGTACGTCACATAGTCTTCCTCTTAATTTGTTTTGCAAGCGAAGAACGAACTTTAATGAATTCTAGACGATATGTGGAACAAACATAACACATTTTTCGAGGAACCCAACGGCCAATGCATCCATTGATGCATACAGGCGCCAATGTGAAAACACAAATTTTTCCGTGAAAAGATCGAATCCGCGACCCCCTCACTCCGGAGTAAATTGCTCTCCCAACTAAGCTACACGAACGGAATGTATCGCTGCATATTTGTCATCTTGACACGTTCTTTACCTCTGTAGTACGTCACAATATCACAGACCTCGTCGTCGGGAGGAACGTGATGTTCACGGACAAGCCCATGTTTAGTTTCGGTTCATCATACTGCCCCGCATTCACATCGACAATGGTGCTCAAAATTTAGAAAAATCTGCAGAAGCGTATATACCTGCCGATGTCACTGAAGCTTCGCCAGTGGGGTGAATGCTCTTTTCACGGATGAATCGCAATTCCACTGAAGTACTGGCTCGTGACATATTCTCATCTGTAGAGAACTAGGTACTTGCAACAGTACTTCTAACACCAGATAAAGGGACTACTTTGGTGGTGGTGGCGCAATGTCCGGGCAGGAATCAAAATGAACAGGAGAAAAGACCTGCGCGTCTTTCAGAGTCACTCTGTTACTACCAAGAGGTACAAGGACGAGATCCTGTACCCAAATGTGATACCATTCAGGGGAGCCGTCTGTCCAGATTTTATTCTTATGGACGATGATTTCCAACCTCATCGAGATCATTTGGTCAACGATTTTCCCGTAGACTGAGTTATTCTCCGAAAGGGGTGACCACCAATCTCCCCTGAACTGAATCCCATTGAGCATAAATGAGATGTCCTAGGGTTTAAATATTAAACGTACGTTATTAAAAGTACGCGTACATACTTGAGACGATACATAGGGTTGGTTCTCTGACTGCAAAATTATTAATGCAAAGTGGGCCGTGCTGGTGGCTCAGAACGATGGCTTCTGATCATTCGTCCGAAAGGGGTCCGGGTTCGAATTCCGGTGAGGCAAGGATGTTGTGTTTGTCTTACGGAACTGGTTCTTTCCCTTACATGAAACCAGAGGCCCTAAATTACGGACGGGCGACTGCTTACACCCCATTGAGGTGCTCACGGTGGTCGTTAAACCTTCAATCCAAAAAAAAAAAATTAAAGTGACAGAAAAATTAGAGTTGGGGAACACGGTAGACTCTAAACTAATGAGCTATAGCCTCTAAGCTGCAAGTTATTTACGTACTTTTCTAATATTTAATGTAAGCTCACCGGAAACCCAAGTCCCAGGAGGTAAAGAAAAGCATAGACATCTAAAAACAAACACTAGAAAGTGAAACGAAACTTCACACAGCAAATCCGGCATAAACAAAAAAGCTAATCGAGAATTTAAAGTTTTTTCATGCTTCTTACCACAAAAATTGATTGCAACCTGAGCATTTCATTTTCCCAGACTTCATTGGCTGATTGAGGCTCGCCCTAGATGGCTGTCTCAGACGCTACTAGGGGCTTTCAATATTTTCTAAGCCTGACCTTCAAAGTAGTTGCTGGCGGCTGACTCAAGTATTGCAAAGTACAATGAAGTGCCAAAAGTCGTAGGGTACTTACCTAGTATCGTGTAGGACTTCCTGTAACCCAGCGAAGTGCATCAACGTGACGTGGCATCGATTCCACAAGTGGCCGAAAGGTTTCTGAAGAGATGTTGAGCCATGCCGTCTGAATAGCCGCCCACAGTTCCCTGGTATTTGTAGGTGCAAGATCTTGGGTTCGAATAGACCTTTCCACCACGTCCCATAAGTTATTTATTGGGGTCATGTCGGGCGAATGTGGTGGCCACACCATCTGTCGGAACTGTCCAAATTTGCTCTTCGAATCAATTTTGGATAATTTGGGTCCGATGGCATGGTGCATTGTTTGCCTGGAAAATCCAATCGTTGTTCGCGTACATGAAGTGCACGAAGGGCTGCAAATGGTCACCCAGCAAATCAACAAAGCGAATGCGGGTTAATGACGCATTTACGAGAACCAGAAAATCCAAACCGTTCCACATAAAGAGACCCCACACATGTAAGGAACCACCACCAGCTTGCACAGCGCCTTGTTGACAGCTTTGGTTCATGACCTCATGGGGTCTGCACCATATCCGAACCCTACCATCAGCTCATAACAACTGGTAGCATGACCCACCGAACCATGCCATATTTCGCCAGTCTTCTGGGGTCCAATTACCATGTTTACGAGCCCAGGTGAGGCACTGTGTCCGATGTCGTGGTGTTAACAAAGGCACTCTGGTGGGTCTTCTGCTCCCATACCCCACGCTGCACTGACCTGATGGATATGTCTCTGGTACCTCCTGCATTGAATGTGGATGTTATTTGAGCCAGTGTCGCTTGTCTGTTAGCGTGGAAAATCCTGATCAGACGCCGTTGGTCACGGTCGTTCACTACTCGTGGTCGGCCACTGCGCTGTCCACGGAGGGGGAACTGCGTTCCATGAAGTATTCTCGGTACACACACCGTGGATTGAGGAATGTTGAATGGTCGTACAATTTCAAAAATTGAATATCCCATCTCTGGCTCCCACGACCATGCCTCGTTCAAATTCCAATAATTCCCGTCGGCTTGACATAAACCTACTGGAGGTTGTTCAACCTGACTGACGAGAGTACGCCTCAACCTAAAAAAAATCGCGGCGTGCATCGAAGCCTTTATACGACAGCAGCGCTAGTTAAAAATTTGCATACGGCTATCCCATGACTTTTGGCGCTTTAGTGTATTGCGTCATCCTTCAGTTATATAGCGCCAAAGTGCATTGAAGTCTGTAAGGTGACAATGGATGAGAGACAGATGAAATTGAGGAACCGAGTGGGGATTAAATTTTTAACGGAAGAAGGTAAAACACTACGCAGTATTCATGACGTAATGCTTCGCGTGTACGTCAAGGGAGTATCTTCACATGGCACAGTCAAAAGATGGGCTATTCTCTTTTAACGGGGAAGAGACTCGTTGAAAGACAACCTTTGGGAGGAAAGCTCAGTGGAGGTGACCACAGATGAAATGTGCCACAAAGTGGAGCACCTGGTGATATCAAACCGGCGAATCCGTGTCCTACAGATTGCTGAAGAACTGACGTACCGCCAATGCTTGGACCATTGTACAGTACATGAGAGATTAGGGATGTCAAAGCTCTTGACAGATGGGTTCCTCGAATTCTGGCCCCTGAGGCGAAGAATTACCCTGTTGAAACAAGTCGGGTACAACTTGACCGCATCAACGACCATAACGCCCAAAACACCCGTACATACAAACAACCATAGCCGCCCAAATCGCCTGTGTAGAGCGAGTCAGATTTCCTGCCATCATTTGCTTTCCTAATTTGCATGACCTATGAGGGATGAGTAGGTGTCACCCTCAGTCACTATTGTTGTTACTAAACAAAGAAGTGAACCAACAGACAGTTTCGGGCTTCATGGTGTTTAGACAACTACAAGACTTTTGGGTCATGGTCGTTAAAAGGTTAACCGCGGTCCACATGACTTCTAATCCAGCATTGTGACTGATAATGAGATGTGGTTTCATCATTGGGACCATGATACTAAACAAGAGAGCATGCTGTGAAAACACAAAAAAAAAGTTGTCTCATTACGGAATTGCCGCACTGTGAAGGTTTTTTTTTTGTGGGAATCAGCAGATTCCACCTATTCCACTTCCATGTGTAAAAAATGGACTGACGCACATTTCTCCGGAAAGCGCTTCATTCTTGAAGCTCCTTTTTTTACCGTTTTCGTTACGGCAAACAACTGAGGCTCATCAACGTCTAACTTATTCCTTTTCATCAATCTCAAATATCTAATTTCCTTAACCCAGGATATTTTTACTATACACTGAAGTGCCAGACAAACTGGTACAAACGAGCTTATTCAAAATACATAGCAACGTCACCTATCCGCGTACCGGTTGCGTCCGCCAGTGCGTATATAAAGCGATAGACATCCTTGCCAAATGTCGGATGTGTTTTCGGCATGAGAATGACAACTAATAACGATTTAGGCCATTTTCAACGCGGTGTCATAGTTGGCGCTCGTGAGATGGGCCATAGTATTTCGAAGGTAGAAACGAAGTTCGGATTTTCACGGACGACCATTGCAAAGGTGTACCGTGACTACAAGAATTCCGGCAAAACCTCCAATCTACGATACCAGTGTGGCCGTAAAAAGACATTGGGTGAACGTGACCATTGTCGGCTGTCCAGAATCGTTTCACGCGATAGGCGTACAACACTCTCGCAGGTATAATCGGCATTCAATGCTGGGGCCTCAACAAGCCTCAGCGTCCGGACTGTGCAAAGTACCCTGCACAATATGGGCTTTGGGAGCCGACGCCCAGATCGAGTTCCCTTGATGGGTGCACGAGACAGAGCTATGCGCCTCGCTTGGGCACGGCAACTCCACCACTGGACACTTGACGAGTGGAAACAAGTAGCCTGGTCTGACGAGTCGCGTTTTCAACGGTATCGGACAGATGGAAGGATTTGTATGTGGCGCAAACCCAATGAAACCATGGATCCCGCCTGTCAACAGGGAACTGTACCGGTTGGGGGGGGGGGTCCGTAATGGTATGGGGTGTGTTTAGCTTGACTTCACTGGAACCCCTGGTACGTCTACAAACGTCTGTGACCGGCCAACGCAATGTGCGCATCCTTTCTGACGAGGTACACGCGTTCATGTCCTGCATTCATGCTGATGGGTTGGGCATGTTCCAACAGGACAATGCAAGTGTCGGGAAGCCACCTTATGGTTACAGGAGCATTCATCTGGGTTTGGGATGTTGCCATTTCCTCCCATTCCCCAGATCTGAACGTGATGTAACATATTTGGGATGCCATGTAACGCGCTATCGAACACAGGAATCCGAGACCTAGGAATACCCCCGAATGGTGGAACGCTCTGCAGAAATTTTGGTGTGCATTGCCTACAGCATATTTCCAGAAGCTAGTGGGGTCCATGCCCCGCTGTATTTCTGCTGTCATGCGCTTCCGTGGGTAAACAACCAAGTATTAGACTGGAGTACCAGTTTTTCTGGCAGTTCAGTGTACTTCACAACTTTATTTTTAGGGTTATTGCAAGTCGTTTCCTAAACAGAATTGCTTGAGCTTTATCAGCATTTGTTTTCTTTTTCCAGTTTGTAATATACGATTCCAATATTTTAAGTACAGGCTGTACATAAACGAATGTCACAAAAAATAATTACTCATAAAGTAATACACGTACCTGTATTTTCTTTTAGGCTATGTACGGATGACAGATAGGAGTTCTCCGATTTAATGGATTTCTTTGTGAGCTCCTTTAGCTGCGCAAACGATATCTAGTGTGTATTTCAGTTCATTGCAAGTGCGTTGAAGAATATCAGGTTTGACGGTGTCTATGGCATTAGTGATCCTGATTCGAAGCTTCAGAGAATCCCTCACTGGAGTAGAATACACGATAGTTTCACACATCACCCAAGAAAAATCTAGTGCGCGCTAAATCTGAAGAACGAGATGGCCAAGAAATCGAGCCACTTCGACAGCCATTTGCCCGGAAACTCTTTATCAAGAAGCTCTCTCTCTTAGAAAGACCAATGTGGGGAAGAAAGATCTTGTTGGAAGAAGATGTTAGGTTGCATTACCTGAAGCTGTGGTAAAATTGTCCCAGAATAGGGTGCATTACCTGAAGCTGTGGTAAAATTGTCCCAAAATAGGGTGCATTACCTGAAGCTGTGGTAAAATTGTCCCAGAATAGGGTGCATTACCTGAAGCTGTGGTAAAATTGTCCCAGAATAGAGTGCATTACCTGAAGCTGTGGTAAAATTGTCCCAGAATAGGGTGCATTACCTGAAGCTGTGGTAAAATTGTCCCAGAATAGGGTGCATTACCTGAAGCTGTGGTAAAATTGTTCCACTCATTGTCTTTTAAATGGAAAAGAAATGCCCGATTACTAAGTTATACAGAACACCACACCAGACATTGATTTTTGCACTGCTGATGTAATGCTGGCGCACAGCATGTGACGGTTCAGTCGGGAAGCCATATTCGAGTACGTTGGAGCGTGTAACGTTCGAATATTACACGTTACATAAAACTGCTATCTTTATCAACATTAGTTAAAAGCTCTATCGCGACATCCATTCATTAAAATCTGTCCTGTGGGTGTACAGCTTGCAAAATTTATAAGCGAACCATTTTAGTTGTTTGGGGCACTTTCTGGACAGTTGAATATGGTATTTAAAATTCTTGAAATGCCCATCTCATCGATTTGACTGAGCTGTATTGAAATGCTCGTCTAACTAGGCCCAACGTGGCGTCAGCAAAATGTGGCCTTCTTGAGGAGAAATTCTACTACCCGTTACCATAAAGCGATCGTACCAGTTTCTTATGTCATGCGTTGACGGTGCATCACTCTCGGTTTACGTTTGCGTCGTTGATACTGTCTCCATGGAACATATTACACACGTAGTCGTCTAATGCATGGACAGCGCCATTTCTAACAGAATGTTCGTCACCTTCATCGTCTTCACTTAACGATTCGTCTAATACATGCAGCGCCATCTGTTACTACTAATACAAAACCTCCATGCCTACTTTATTAGCAGCAAACAGTCACATGACTCTAGCTAGAACAGTTTATTCAAATACATACAGTATTTCCTTTTGTAACATTCTATTATATACACTCGTAGTGTTGAAGGATTTACGCAGCGTGTTTTAGGGATTAATGAAAACTGCCAACACGAGGCTTTTAGTATGAGTTCGTAAAAGTATAAAAATAGAATTCTAAAAAACTTACTTTATTTTCAGAAAGTATGTACACTGAAGTGCCAGAAAAACTGGTACAGACGAGCTTATGCAAAATACATAACAACGTCCCCTATGCGCGTACTCGGTTGCGTCCGCCAGTGCGTATATAAAGCGATAGACATCCTTGCCAGCTGTCAGAACTGTTTTCGGCATGAGAATGACAACTAATACCGATTTAAGCCATTTTCAATGCTGTATAATAGTTGGCGATCGTGAGTTATGGGCCATAGTGTTTCGGAGGTAGAAACCAAGTTCGGATTTTCACGGACGACCACTGAAAGTGTGTGCCGTGTCTACCAGGATTCCGACAAAACCTCCAACCTACGATACCAGTGTGGCCGTAAAAAGACATTGGGTGAACGTGACCATTGTCGGCTGTCAAGAAACGTTTAACGCGATAGGCGCACAGCACTCTCCACGGTGTCATCGGAATTCAATGCTGGAGCCTCGACAAGCATCAGCGTCCGGACTGTGCAACGTACCCTGCACGATATGGGCTTTGGGAGCCGACGCCCAAATCGAGTTCCCTTGATAGGTGCACGACACAGAGCTATGCGCCTCGGTTGGGCACGGCAACTCCGCCACTGGAAACTTGATGACTGGAAACAAGTAGCCTGGTCTGACGAGTCGCGTTTCGAACTGTATCGGACAGATGGAATGATTCGTGTGTGGCGCAAACCCCACGAAACCATGGATCCCGCCTGTTAACAGGGAATTGTATCGACTGGTGGGGGTCCGTAATACTATGGAGTGTGTTTACCTGGACTTCACTGGATTCCCTGGTACGTCTAAAATGCCTGTGACCGGCCAACGCTATGTGCGCCTCCTTTCTGACGAGGTACACCCGTTCATGTCCTGCATCATGCTGATGGGTTGGGCCTGTTCCAACTGGACAATGCACCTCCACACAAGTGTTGGGACCGCACATTATGGTTACAGAAGCATTCATCTTAATTCGAGGTGTTGCCATTCCCTCCCAAGTCCCCAGATCTGAACGTGGTAGAACACATTTGGGATGCCATGCAACGCGCTATCGAACACAGGAATCCGAGACCTCGGAATACACCCGAATTGTGGAACGCTCTGCAGAAAGTATGAAGTACATTGCGTACATCATATTTCCAGAAGCTAGTGGAGCCCATGCCCTGCCGTATTTCTGCTGTCCTACGCTCCCGTGGGGGACCAAACATGTATTAGACTGGTGTACCAGTTTTTCTGGCACTTCAGTGTATATCATGGCATATGGTGATAAATATTGTAACACCGAAACTCCTATCGCTTTCCCTTCTGCTTGGAGATTTTTGGCAAATAATTTACTTATTATTTGGCATGAGATACTCAACATATACACCGAAATGCCATACAAACTGGTACACCAGTCTAACACTTGGTAGGTTCCCAAGGGAGCGCAGGACTGCAGAAATACGACGGGGTATGGACTCCACTAGTTTCTGGAAATATGCTGTAGGCAATGCACACCATACTTCCTGCAGAGCGTTCCACAATTTGGGTGTATTCCGAGGTCTTGGATTCCTGTGTTCCGTAGCGCGTTGCATGGCATCCCAAATGTGTTTTATCACGCTCAGATCTGGGGACTTGGGTGAGAATGGCAACACCCCAAACTCAGATGAATGCTCCTCTAACCATAATGTGGCGTCCCTACACTTGTGTGGAAGTGCATTCTCCAGTTGGAACAGGCCCAATCCATCAGCATGAATGCAGGACATGAACGGGTGTACCTTATCAGAAAGGATGCGCACATAGCGTTGGCCGGTCACAGACGTTTGTAGACGTACCAGGGGTCCCAGTGAAGTCCAGCTAAACACACCCCATTCCATTACGGACCCCACACCAGCAGGTACAGTTCACTGTTGACAGGCGGCATCCTTGGCTTCATGGGATTTGCGCCACACACGAATCCTTCCATCTGCCAAATACAGTTGGAAACGCGACTCGTCAGACCAGACTACTTGTTTCCAGTCATCAATTGTCCAGTGGCTGTGTTGCCATGCCCAAGCGAGGTACATAGCTCTGTGTCGTGCACCCATCGAGGGTACTCGAGTTGGGCGTTGGCTTCCAAAGCCCATATCGTGCAGGGTCACGTTGCACAGTCCAGTCGCTGATGCTTGTTGAGGCTCCAGCATTGAATTCCGATGACACCTGCGAGAGTGCTGCACGCCTATCGCGTGAAACGATTCTTGACAGCCGACAATGGTCACGTTCACCCAATGTATTTTTACGGCCACACTGGCATCGTAGGTTGGAGGTTTTGCTGTAATTCGTGTTGTCACGGTACACCTTTGCAATGGTCGTCCGTGAAAATCCGAACTTCGTTTCTACCTCCGAAGTACTACGGCCCATCTCATGAGCGCCAACTATGACACAGCGTTGAAAATCGCTTAAAGCGTTATTACTTGTCATTCTCATTGCGAAACCAGCTCTGACAGCTGGCAAAGATGTATATCGCTTTTTATACGCACTGGCAGACGCAACCGATTACGCGTATAGGTGAACTTGCTATGTATTTTGCATAAGCTTGTCTGTACGAGTTTTTCTGGCTATTCAGTGTATATATTTTAGGATTTATTGAATACTTTGAAATCTGCATCGTATATTTTTATCATTCTTCGACTTCTGTTTGATTTGTTTACTATTCAGCAAGGCATTTTAAATATTCTTAGGCCCTTAACCACTGCGTGCGACCAGCATATGCTAGCTGATCACCTCCATGCTTTCATGGCCTTCGCGCATCCTGGGGCTGATGGTCTGTTTCAGCAGGAAAAGGCCCGGCCCCATCGGGCCGCAACCACCCAGGCATGGCTCGAGAAACACTCATCTCAGCTTTGAACCATCCAATTTACCCAAAGACCCCCGGATTTAAACAATGTAGAAGCTCTTTAAGATACCGTGGAGCGAAAAATCAAATTCCTGGATCCTGGACCGTCGTTTCAGGTGGAATAACGGATAGTGCTGCAACAGGCATGGCTGTCGTTACCTCTGGAAACACTCCGGCATCCGGTGAAGTCGCTGTTTTGGCGTGTACAGGCTGCTATTGTCGCTAAATGAGAGCCAACAGGCTATTAAGTACGTTTGTCTAATGTCCTGTCCATTGAGTATAACTTCCTGTTTTAAAGGGAAAAAATTGACACCACTACAAAAATGTGCATTTTTTGTGCCACAGATAATACTTTGCGTCCACGTGAAATATATTTGAAATTTATGTAAGACTAAAGATTAATAACTGGAGACAACAGAAAAATGACCAATCTGCAACTTTCTGATTTGGATAAATATTCCACATAGAAGAAAATTTTAACTTACTGAGCTAATAATGGTGTTGGTATAAACAGTCGTGTCATAATCCCATTGGTCGCATGGCACTGTTGTCCGGTTTGGCACTTCTGTGTCCCAGGTCTCATATCTCGTACACTTACTGAATAAACCACCGTCTTCATGTGGAATCCCTTGAGATATCCATTCAATTTCCGTCACGTTGTACTTCTTCATCTCCTCTGGTATAGCGCAGTGGTATTTGATATTCGGGGCGTGAAATGTTATGACCATATTTAACATTACGTTAAAAAAGAGTAAAATCCAAAAATGTAAGCATATGACGAATTGCCACTTGCCGAATGCGCCTACTAAATCCGTGAACTGAAGCTTCTTGAACTTGCCGGAACTAGATCCCTCCATTTTTACCTACTCGAAGAAGCGGTACTGTCGTGGCTTGAGGTCCTCCTGAGTTTATCCCTCCTTCTGCAAAACTGTAAGCACGAGAAGAAGAACAAGTAAGTAAAGCAAAAACAAGCATTTGAAAATATGTGAGATGTTAATCAGTCTCACAGAAAAAGCAATGAAATCGACTCCGAATGGAATTTCCCACATTAATCAGCAAAATTTCCATACGAAGCATATATTCTCACTCTTTTCCGTCGGCAGACGGATTGAGGCTCCTTGGAACATGGAGTTCCTAAAGTTGGCTAAACTAATATGTAAGTTATGCGGTAGTTAGTATTTAACAGTTCTAAATAGTTGTTTGTAACAGCTACTTGTCGGATGTAATAAAGTCATGAGAGGGAAGTACGCGATTACTTCGAAAACGACTTCATCGAAGACGAAAAATAGTTATCGAAGATAACGAAATCATCGAATGCAAAATCGTCGAAACCAAATTGATGGAAGGAGCACATTATCGAAAGACGACTTTTTCGAAAACTACGAAACTAATTTATCAAAATAATATATACACTGGTCACAAAAAAGTTAGGAATATTGCATGAAATGAAAGATGTATGCATCTGACTCAAGTAACACCATTGAAATAACATCAGTAAGGCTACATAACAAAGTCGTTAAAGAATGCATTTAGAAAAACAATTTATTGTGCAATTTTTACAAACAACTAAATGGTAAATTCGGAGAATGTCTATCTCTTGATTTCAATACCGTATAACACCATCTCTGTGTCCAAGAAGGTCTTGACACCTGCGAGGCATGCTTGCAATGACATTATTGATGAGTCTCCAGGGCAGCTCATCCCCCCATATGACATGCAACACGTCACGCGCGGGTCTGTCAATGTACTGGGGTATGGAACGTGGTTACCCAGACGTCGCTGTATAGCGTCCCGAATGTTCTCAATAGGATTAAGGTCAGGGGACTAGGAGACGGATGTAACGATTGAATTCTACGATTTTCCAGGCACGATGAATGGTTGCATTGCCATCGAGAAAACGGAATGCATGTCCAATCGCAGCGTGAAACAGTGTCGCAAAGGATACAGTGATCTCGTTTCGATACACTGAGACATTCACGTAGTTTTGACAAACATACAAGGAAGTACGGAGATTAAAACACACTCCTGCCCGGACCAGTACTGACTGCCGCTGGTAAGGGTGGACACACTGCGCATAGTGTGGTCGCATTTGTGTATCGGATCTCCTCCACACATGTACTCGTTGAGTATCAGGATAAAGAGCGAAACGGGATTCGTCTGTGAAAGGTAAATCGTGCCATTATGTATTCCATTACAGTACTCTCAGTCCTAGGTATCTCTTTAACAACGATGAGCTGCTATCATTGCTGTTCTGCTCAACGGCTTCCTTGCTCTAAGTCTGTACTCTTGAAGACAGTTTCGTACCATTTGAAAACATACTGTGACACCAGAAGCAGCTTAAAGTGATTCCCGGAGTTCGCTACTGGTGATACTAGGCCATCTCCGACCACTTACTGCAAAGTAGCGATCTTTCCTCTCAATGGTTAACCTCGGGCAACCACTCCTGGGCCGATCTGAAACATTTACATGCCTCAAAAATTTTGTGTGTAGCCGACATACTATACTTCACAAAACTCCTATAGCAGCAGCCATATCGATCTGCCGTACACCTACATGTAACATATTAACAGCCATATTTGTGTTGTCAATGCTTAAACGTCGTCTGGACAACATTTCAAGTTTATCCCACACAGAAGGCAATACATTCTGCAAACTTCTAGACCAAGCGGTGAAACGATCCTTTTACCACTTCTCGCAGGGTACTTTTAACGGAGCTCGCACGGCACTTGCTGTGTTGTTATGATACCAATTTACATATTCACGTAGCTACCAGCGCTGATAAGCGATCCCCAGCAGTCCCTCAATTTGTATATCACAGGTTTTCTCCATGAAACCGCAATATCCCTAACTTTTTGGGACCAGTGTATATATGTACAGTATATATATATATATATATATATATACTTAAGAGCAAAACTGAAGACTAAGGAAAAACTTTAGAATTTAAAACGAAGGTTGCAAAATAACCTGAAGATCAAAACGCGCAACGCAGCAGTTTTGAAAATTCAGAATTCACATTCTATAAAGAAGATACCTAAGCAAAAAAATACAGATATAATTTTGACTCACACCTAGTACAACATAGAAAAGGTTATGTATCTACCTGTGTGAGTAAAAGGAGAAAAGATAAAAAAATAAAATAAAACTACTGAATGTAGAAGGTGTCGAGAATACTGAGCCTTGGCTTTATCAAGGACCAGCAAAAACTCTGCATTTTCTCACTTCCACAAAGACCTAGTTGGAAATGGGTTTCTGCAAGGCCATAGATGCAAGTAACATTCCCACCTAAAATAGTTTAAAATATATATATATGTCATGTCCTCTGTAGAGTTGCATGACCTAGCACTAGTTAACAATTTCGCTTGCATCCATTAACCTTACTGGCCCGACCCATGCTCTTCATCTGTTACTATTAAACAGAGAGAAGAAGATTAAAGAGAACTCAAGCTGTGAGAGTGACATAATAATTAGAAATGATTATCAGCCATAACGAAACGCCAAGTTCGTTTGAGAGAGAATTTAAACCTGAAAATCAATGCAAAAGAAATCCAAATTTTTACGTTGCAATTAAAAAAGGAAATATTAATTTTTAACGAACAGATTTTTGAAAGAAAACTTGAGTCTAAAACCCCCTACTCAACAACTTATGACAGCACGAAAACGAGAATAAGTTAAAGATAATAATTAACTAAAGAAAACTTTGTGAAAGTTATATACCTTAAACAGTTAGTTGCAATATGTACAAAGTATTTCAGCAGTGCTTTAAGTGCATAATTAATTAGTTATTAAGAACTTAACTACTTTGAAAAAACAGCGCATAGAAAAGGAACAAGCTTAGCCATCTTCTGTTCCTAGGTACCCCAAAAGACGCTCAAAGTTACAAAGAAAAGAAAGAGTTAAAACCCGCAAAAATGTTAACAGACAAACCAATGCCTAAAAGCTGAAAAGCTAAAAAACAACAGAGAAAAAGTACATGAAGTACAAACATTGAACTTATAAAACCTAGAACCCAAAAACAAGGAAGAGAGCTTACCTCTTGTGTGACAAAAACTTTTCTCCTCACAAGAGAAGAACATGGCTGACCTCTTCCGCCACTCCCTAGTTGCTGGGGGGCAGTGAGGGTGGGGCTGATGGCCTCCTCATACAGCAAGAAACCAACGCGCGGATATTTTAACCAGAGAAAAAAATATATATAAACTTAAGACTGTGGATCTGTATGATCAGAAAGAGCAGAATTAACTCTCCAGAATACATGAGAAATATTATAAAATACACGAGCAGTGTATTTAATAATCTTTGCATGTATTAAATCACCTTAGTGAGCTTCTATAGATTAATCAGAATCTTATTAATTTTAATGTTGGTTTTACTATTTTTAGTATAGCTATCCTAGTGATGAATAACTAGTTTTCTTTTTTATTTGTTTTTATTTTCTTTTATAAACAGATTTTTAAGCTTTTTTTGTGATTTTGTTTATATTATTTAATTTTTTGTTTTAATAGGACCGTCATATCCATAGCACTAAGGTTCCTTTAGGTAGTTAATAGGCATCCTCTAGCCAACTTCCTTACGGCTTTGATTGGTCAGAATCATATTATTAACTGTGTAGAAAATTAAAGCAGATCTGCCAACCTTACTCTATTATTCAGAATAATTTTTCTTAAAGTTCTTTTGATGAAAGAAGAAGGAATTTCGTTCTCTAGAAAACTTTCTAATAGTATATTAATGTGGTAATTGAAGTCCAAATTGTTGCTGCAAATTCTTGAAATTCTTAGGACCTGAGAAATTAGTACATTCTCAATTACTTTGGTTGAAATGTTATTATTCCAGTGTAGATATTTAATTACTTTGAAAGGAAAATTAACTCTTTTATCAAAGAGGCTAATAGATGGGTTACCTCTGTTGAGCTTAATGCTTAAGTCTAGGAACTCAAGTTCCTGATTACTGTGGTTGGTTTTACATAAGTTAAGAGAGCTAGGATAGATATTATCAAAATCACTCTCTATAACTTCTGAATTATTGATACACAGCAGATCATCAATATATCTAAAAGTGTAAAGGTAGTTATCTGAGCAGGTGGGGTGATTTTTAATGAATTTATATTCCTTAAAGAACAGGAATAGATTAGCGATATTCGTGGACGTTGATGTTCCCATGGGAATACCGTTCACTTGCTTATAGAGAGTATTATTATATAAGATATGGTTATTTTCTATGCAGCAATTGAGATAAGAGTTCCAAGTTCCTACATTAACAAATTGGTTAAGTTTAAATTCTGCATACAGCTCTTTAAAGGTAGTGATTATATCTGATAGAGGCAGATTAGTATATAGGTTTTCAAAATCATAACTATTAATATCTAGGGGACAAACTTTGAGTATAGTAGAAATTACTTCTGCATTATTATTAATTATCCAAAAATCTCTGTACATCAAGTTAGAACAGTTTCTAATGTGTTTCAAAACCTTCTTTAAGACATCTTCAAAAGCAAGATCTATTTTCTTTTTATGACTCCTTACTCCACTAGCTATGAACCTGAACTTCACAGGATCCTTATGAAACTTAACCGTTGCAAAAAGAAATGGAAATTCAGGCTCATATCTTCTAGTTTGTGGAATTTTAAGTTTCTTGAAGAATGCCTTAAACCGATTTTCTAACTGCTTGGTAGAATAACTTACGGGCTCGTATGTTACTCTATTATTGAGTTCCATAGTTAACAATTCAAAATAGAACTTCTTACAGATAATTGCAAAAATATTGCTAGCTTTATCCGTAGTGGTAAAAATAAATTGGTCTTGTAGTTTGGAGAGTGACCTTTTAGCTTCTCCAGAGAAAAAGAGATTTCTGTCGAAACAAAAGTCCAGACCTGCCAACTCACCGGTGAAGCTATTGATTATATTATATTTCCATTCTGCGAAGGCCTCAATAGGCTGATTGTACGTTAAACTGGTTTTTACTACGTACCTATTAACATCTTGAGTGAAGCTCTCAAGAATCCTTTCTTTGGAAATTGTGAAGGAAGGTCTGAATTTAGAGCCATACTCTAATAAAATCCTAAGCTTTTCATTTTCAACAAAACTCAAGTTTCCGGTGATAATATGGTTGTAATTCTTATCATAGTGAACTGTTTCTTTATGTTCAACACAAGAACATGTAGTAATTACAGGAATGTAGCTCGAAGAGTTAAGTTTGTAGTTTTTAACTATTGACCCTAAGGTCTTAACATATTTAAAACTTACAATAGACTGGTGCCTGTGGATGGGAAAAAAATTGCATTATTGTAGAACAGCTTCCTTACATTGAGATTATCGTAGGCTTTATTTAGAAACCTGATGGTAACAAAATTACTGGAAAATTCTTTAAGAGAAATTTTATCTTTAAGAATATGTTTAAGAATGTCCAGAACTGAAGTAATTTCTACTATACTCAAAGTTTGTCCCCTAGATATTAATAGTTATGATTTTGAAAACCTATATACTAATCTGCCTCTATCAGATATAATCACTACCTTTAAAGAGCTGTATGCAGAATTTAAACTTAACCAATTTGTTAATGTAGGAACTTGGAACTCTTATCTCAATTGCTGCATAGAAAATAACCATATCTTATATAATAATACTCTCTATAAGCAAGTGAACGGTATTCCCATGGGAACATCAACGTCCACGAATATCGCTAATCTATTCCTGTTCTTTAAGGAATATAAATTCATTAAAAATCACCCCACCTGCTCAGATAACTACCTTTACACTTTTAGATATATTGATGATCTGCTGTGTATCAATAATTCAGAAGTTATAGAGAGTGATTTTGATAATATCTATCCTAGCTCTCTTAACTTATGTAAAACCAACCACAGTAATCAGGAACTTGAGTTCCTAGACTTAAGCATTAAGCTCAACAGAGGTAACCCATCTATTAGCCTCTTTGATAAAAGAGTTAATTTTCCTTTCAAAGTAATTAAATATCTACACTGGAATAATAACATTTCAACCAAAGTAATTGAGAATGTACTAATTTCTCAGGTCCTAAGAATTTCAAGAATTTGCAGCAACAATTTGGACTTCAATTATCACATTAATATACTATTAGAAAGTTTTCTAGAGAACGAAATTCCTTCTTCTTTCATCAAAAGAACTTTAAGAAAAATTATTCTGAATAATAGAGTAAGGTTGGCAGATCTGCTTTAATTTTCTACACAGTTAATAATATGATTCTGACCAATCAAAGCCGTAAGGAAGTTGGCTAGAGGATGCCTATTAACTACCTAAAGGAACCTTAGTGCTATGGATATGACGGTCCTATTAAAACAAAAAATTAAATAATATAAACAAAATCACAAAAAAAGCTTAAAAATCTGTTTATAAAAGAAAATAAAAACAAATAAAAAAGAAAACTAGTTATTCATCACTAGGATAGCTATACTAAAAATAGTAAAACCAACATTAAAATTAATAAGATTCTGATTAATCTATAGAAGCTCACTAAGGTGATTTAATACATGCAAAGATTATTAAATACACTGCTCGTGTATTTTATAATATTTCTCATGTATTCTGGAGAGTTAATTCTGCTCTTTCTGATCATACAGATCCACAGTCTTAAGTTTATATATATTTTTTTCTCTGGTTAAAATATCCGCGCGTTGGTTTCTTGCTGTATGAGGAGGCCATCAGCCCCACCCTCACTGCCCCCCAGCAACTAGGGAGTGGCGGAAGAGGTCAGCCATGTTCTTCTCTTGTGAGGAGAAAAGTTTTTGTCACACAAGAGGTAAGCTCTCTTCCTTGTTTTTGGGTTCTAGGTTTTATAAGTTCAATGTTTGTACTTCATGTACTTTTTCTCTGTTGTTTTTTAGCTTTTCAGCTTTTAGGCATTGGTTTGTCTGTTAACATTTTTGCGGGTTTTAACTCTTTCTTTTTCTTTGTAACTTTGAGCGTCTTTTGGGGTACCTAGGAACAGAAGATGGCTAAGCTTGTTCCTTTTCTATGCGCTGTTTTTTCAAAGTAGTTAAGTTCTTAATAACTAATTAATTATGCACTTAAAGCACTGCTGAAATACTTTGTACATATTGCAACTAACTGTTTAAGGTATATAACTTTCACAAAGTTTTCTTTAGTTAATTATTATCTTTAACTTATTCTCGTTTTCGTGCTGTCATAAGTTGTTGAGTAGGGGGTTTTAGACTCAAGTTTTCTTTCAAAAATCTGTTCGTTAAAAATTAATATTTCCTTTTTTAATTGCAATGTAAAAATTTGGATTTCTTTTGCATTGATTTTCAGGTTTAAATTCTCTCTCAAACGAACTTGGCGTTTCGTTATGGCTGAAAATCATTTCTAATTATTATGTCACTCTCACAGCTTGAGTTCTCTTTAATCTTCTTCTCTCTGTTTAATAGTAACAGATGAAGAGCATGGGTCGGGCCAGTAAGGTTAATGGATGCAAGCGAAATTGTTAACTAGTGCTAGGTCATGCAACTCTACAGAGGACATGACATATATATATATTTTAAACTATTTTAGGTGGGAATGTTACTTGCATCTATGGCCTTGCAGAAACCCATTTCCAACTAGGTCTTTGTGGAAGTGAGAAAATGCAGAGTTTTTGCTGGTCCTTGATAAAGCCAAGGCTCAGTATTCTCGACACCTTCTACATTCAGTAGTTTTATTTTATTTTTTTATCTTTTCTCCTTTTACTCACACAGGTAGATACATAACCTTTTCTATGTTGTACTAGGTGTGAGTCAAAATTATATCTGTATTTTTTTGCTTAGGTATCTTCTTTATAGAATATATATATATATATATATATATATACACTGGGATGTAAGGTCAGGTGATGCGTAACATCATAGCCTCTCCTTGACAAATGTCAACCCCGCCTTCTCGTGGTGCATCCTGTTCCCACTAAAGGGGCTCTGACGACCGCCCATAGCGGTATAACTATACCATCGGGATTAGAGGAAATTCTATCCCACACTCACCAATCCGCTTGGCCAGCGTGGTGAGTTATGGCCAAACCCCTCCAAAATGATTCCACAACTTAAATCTTGGCCCTCAGTCTCCGGCAGCTGGAATGTACCTGGCCAAGGCAGCGGCCAGTGCGACATGAAGGCAGAGGGTGCTAAGAATCCCCGGAGAACCGGACTAGGCTGCCATCTGATGCTGACCTTGGCTACTTACAATGGACGCTCCCTATCTTCTGATTCAAGGCTTCTTGAATTGGAAGAGGAACTACAAAGGATCAAGTGGGACATCGTGGGGCTAAGTGAGGTAAGGAGAAAAGGAGAAGATCTCATCGAACTGAAAAGTGGACATCTCTTCTACTATCGTGGGACAGATACTGGCAGAACTAGTGGTGTTGGATTTATAATAAACAAGAAACTGAAGGATAAAGTTGTAGAAGTTGAAAGTTCCTCTGACAGAGCTGCACGACTTGTTATCCAACTCTCGAAAAGATACCAGGCTCAGATTATTCAAACTTATGCACCCACCACAAGTCATCCTGAAGAAGAAATTGAAGAATTTTATGAGGAAATTTGTCATCTAAATAATAAAGGTAAGCAGCACTTGAAAATAATTATGGGAGATTTCAATGCAAAAATAGGGCAACGGCAACAGAATGAAACTTCAGTAGGTAAATTCGGTCACGGCAACAGAAACCAGCGTGGAAATACTCTCGTTGAGTTTGCAGAGGCAGAAGGGTTTTTCATCTTGAACTCCTTCTTCAAGAAAAAGCCGCACAGGAAATGGACATGGAGACATCCAAATGGGACGACAAGTGAAATTGATTTTATTATGTGTAACAAAAAATTCGTCATAGAAGACTGCAGTGTGCTAAACAAGTTAAACACAGGTAGTGACCATAGATTGGTGAGATGTAAGATGCACCTCAACACTAAACTTGAACGTGGCAAGCTCATAAGACAAACAAAATCTATTGACATAACCAACCTTAAAAAACACCATAATACCTTCAAGTTAGAACTGAAGAACAGGTTCTCTGCTTTAGAAGGCCTAACATCGGAAGAAGTGGACATCTCTGAAGTTAACAGAAAAGTAACCAAAGCTCTTATGGAAACAGCAACAAAATTAGCTGGGTCTAAGAACAAGTTGCATGTGAACAAATTATCAGGAAAAACCAAAATGTTGATGCAACAAAGAAGAGAGATGAGGACAACTAAAGATGTGACTTCCAAAGTGGAATATATAGAGCTATGCAAGACAGTAAGAAAAAGTATCACTGAAGACGTAAGGAAATTCAACTGTGAACTAGTGAGGAAAGCAATTGAAAACAACCAAAGCCTAAAGATAGCAAAGGGACATCTCAGTAAGGGAAGAAAACAGATTATGGCACTGAGAAAAGAAGATGGTTCTGTAACAAGAAATAGAGGCGAAATTTTGACAAGAGTGAAAGATTTCTACTCCAAATTATATGAAAGGGATGATATATGCACTCCAGACATCATGAAAGATACCAGTACCAGAGTTCCTCCAGTCCTTCCAGCAGAAGTTGCACATGCAATCAAGAACATGAAGAGAGGAAAAGCTCCAGGAGAAGATGGAATTACTGTAGACATCATACAAGAAGCAAGTGGAGAAATCGAAACAGTACTCGCCCAAATTTTCACTCGATGCCTTAATGAAGGAAAGATTCCTGAGGATTGGAACACCGCTACAATGATCCTGCTACATAAGAAAGGTGACATTGAGGATCTCGGAAACTACAGACCTATCAGCCTCCTATCAGTAGTTTATAAAATCTTCACTAAAGTTCTTTCACACCGCTTGAAGGTAACACTGGACATGGCTCAACCGAGAGAACAAGCTGGATTCAGGAGTGGCTACAGCACAATAGATCATATCCACGTGCTGAGAGAACTAATTGAAAGAGCGAGGGAATATGAACTTCCATTGTGCATGGCTTTTATCGATTATGAAAAAGCCTTTGATTCGGTGAAACCATCAGCAGTTACAATGGCTCTGAAAACCTGCGGTATTGAAGATGCATACATTAATATTATTAATAACATCTATGAAAATGCAAGTGCAAAGATTAGGCTGTTTGAAAATACAACACACGTAAAAATTGGAAAGGGAGTGAGACAAGGTGACACCATATCTCCGAAGCTCTTCAATGCCACATTGGAGGGTGTTTTTCAGTCGCTGAGCTGGGAAAACAAGGGGATAAAGATTAATGGAGATTATCTAACCCACCTTCGTTTTGCTGATGATGTAGTCATTTTTGCAACTACCCCATCAGAGCTGCAGAGTATGATCCAGGAACTTGCGGACAAGAGTAAAGAAGTGGGATTAAAAATGAACTTTCAGAAGACAAAAGTGATGTTCAATGCTTTTACAAGAAATGAAGATTTATCGATTGATGGAAAAAAGCTGGAGATAACAGACACGTTCGTTTATCTTGGACAGCAGATATCAAGTGAGGGTCACATTGATGAAGAAATTAATCGGCGTACAAAACTTGCCTGGAGAGCTTTTGGAAGAAACAGCATAATTTTCAAGAGCAATATGCCATTATGTCTTAAAAGAAAAGTGTTTGATCAATGCATCCTTCCAGTGCTTACGTATGGTGCAGAGACGTGGACCTTAACTAAAAGAGACATACAAAGGCTCCAGACAACTCAAAGAAGCATGGAGAGGTGCATGCTTGGGGTAACCAGGAGAGATAAGAAGAGGAACTCGTGGATCCGAAAAATGACAAGAGTGGAAGACATCATGATCAGAGTTAAATCCCTGAAATGGCAATGGGCTGGACATACTGCCAGAAGGACAGATCATCGATGGACAGCCGAAATTTTAGATTGGATTCCAAGGGACAAGAAAAGACCCAGAAGAAGACCACATGGGAGATGGGTGGATGAAATTCGAAAGTATGCAGGGGTGACATGGAGGAGACTGGCACAAGACAGACCGTTGTGGAGGAAACTTGGGGAGACCTTCGTCCAGCAGTGGATTGATAATGGTTGACAATGATGATGATGATGATGATATATACACTGAAGAGCAATTGAATTAGAGATACCTCTCAGGTAATGTGTAGCACCACCTTTGGCCCTGATGATGGCGGCGATTCGTCTCGGCATGGACTCGACAAGACACCTGAAGCGTTGGGAAGCCATACGGATCCACGACCCCTGAACAAGCTCCCACAGCTCACGAAGATTTGATAGAGGGGAGTCAGAGCCTCGAGCATCTCTCTCGACGGCATACCAGATGTACTCAATGGGATTGAGGTCAGGTTACTTAGCTGGTCAAGGAAGCGAGGTCACGTCGGTGGAGTGTTCATCCAACCATTCGGATACAATTCGAGAGCGAAGGCATGGTGTATTGTCTTGTTGCAGGATGAGGTTCCCAGTTGGGATGTTAAAGACGCACAAACGGGAGCAATGGTCGTCCAGGATATCCCAGTAACATTGAACTGTGAGGGACGATGTCACATGTACCAGGGGTCTCATTTCAGTCCACGTAAACAGTTCCCAGACGAGAATGCACCATCAACAGCTTGAAGAGTACCCTGCTGGCAAGAAGGATCCATCGCTTCTTGTAGTTTGCGCCGTACTCGTATCCTGCCATCCGCATGTACCAAAGTGAATCTCGACTCATAAGTCCAAGCAACATGTTTCCACATTTCTAGGGTCCAGTGGCGATGTTCCCGCGCCCATGCTAATCTTTGCACCCTGTGATGTGCGGTCAGCAGCGGTACCCTCGTGGGACGATGGCTTCTGTACCCCATAGAGAGGAAATGGTTCTGGATGGTGTGGCTGCTTACACGTTTTTGTGCACCAGCGTTAAATTGCCGAGTGATTTCTTGCACTGTGGCCCGTCTATCCGCTTTTACAATGCGAGATAGCCGACGATGACCCCGCTGATCCGTACGCTGTTCTCCACGGCAGTTGGCTTTTGCAGGGATGGTTTTAGCGGACTCGATGTACTCACGGTGCACCCGTGACACAGTGGCTCGTGAAAATCCCAGTGCCCGCATGAATTCCGAGATGAAGTGACCCATTCGTCGGACCCCGACAATTTGCCCACAATCAAATGAGCTTAGATCCTTCGTCTTACCCATACTGCGTCCGACTCTTACTGATTCCCTTCGCATCACTCCTTATATTGTCGGATCGCTGCATACGTCATGCCGTTTCCGTTTACAGGGCCGCCCACAACGCCACATTTGCATAACGATAGCTGTCTGTAATTCAATTGCTCTTCAGTGTATATATATATATATACACTATCTACCAACAAGTAATAGGACACCCCTGCAATCGACGATATCTGCGGTCCTGACACGCGTCACTGCCGCCGCCGTTAAATATCGTGTGGGAAACAACAACGCAACCAGTCGCATGCAAGATGCCACGCAGTTCGGAGCTCTCTGATTTCGAGAAAGGTGTAATCGTCGGGTATTACAGAAATGGCCGATCCATACGTGACATATCCAGCGAGTTGAAGTACTGAACATCGACAGTGGCCTACGTGATTGGCAAGTGGAAGATGAGAGGTGACTGTTGGAATGTGCCCCGACCCGGCAGACCACAAAACTGGGAGTTAGAGACCGACGGGTGATGGCCAGAGAAATTCGGAAGAACCACACCAAATCGATGGGTCACATCCGCGAAGAGTTTCAACAGGCATCCGGGAGTGTTCTTTCGATGAATACCGTCCGTAAGGAATCCCATCTGCTCGGTCATCATGGACGTGCTGCCACCCACAAGCCTTTGATCACCAAGTCCGATAGCACTGCTCGGCTAACGTGGTGCAAAGAGCGTCGACAGTGGAACGTTGAACAGTGGAAACAGGTTCTCTGGAGCGACGTATCAAGGTTCGCCCTCTACCGTTCGGATGCCAGGGTCTGGGTTTGGCGTCTGCCTGGAGAACTCTTCCTGCCGGAATATATTGTGCCAACTAGGTTCAGGCGGCGGTGGAATTATGTTATGGGGGTGTTTCTCCTAGTATGACACGGGACTCTTGGCAGCAATTGCTGGTACACTCAACGCCGAGACCTACTGCACCATTTTGGATGACCATGCGCTTCCTACGTTGTGGCAGTTTTACGGGGTGGACCCATGTTACTTTCAGGAAAACAATGCCACCTGTCATGTTGCGAGGTCCACCATTTCTTGGTATGGTGAAAATGGGGTTAATCGAATGGACTGGCCTGCGCAGAGGGTACCCTCACCGTCCGAAATCGGTAAAGGAACTGACCTGTCTTCTCCAAGCCGAGTGGAAGAGAATACCGCTAGCCGTCGTACAACGCCTGTTTGAGAGTATGCCCCGGAGGGTCGTAGCTGCAATCGCCGCTCGTGGAGCCTCCACCAACTATTGAAGTTGAATAAACTTCGTTTTCCTTTGCTAGTGTATGTCATCATCATCATCATCATTGTCAACCATTATCAAACCACTGCTGGACGAAGGTCTCTTCAAGTTTCCTTCACAACGGTCTGTCTTGTGCCAGTCTCCTCCATGTCACTCCCACATACTTTCGAATTTCATCCACCCATCTTCCAAGGGGTCTTCTTCTGGGTCTTTTCCTGTCCCTTGGAATCCAATCTAAAATTTCGGCTGTCCATCGATGGTCTGTCCTTCTGGCATTATGTCCAGCCCATTGCTCGTTCGTGACAGACGTAGTGTTGGTGGCTCCAATATTTTATGCATTTTAGTGTGGAATACCTCGTCCCTCACTCACCTGTTGCGTGGCCCGGCTGTCTAAAGGTACTGTGTACGTTTTGAGCTACTTTTCTAGCGTTCTCATCCTCATATTAGTTCATATTCATCCGTTTTCTTATCGTTTGCTCGTTTGTTTACGTTTGGAAGCTGCCAACATGTCGGCTTCCGGTATTTCCTTATCATCTATGGGCGTGGCGGATGCACGTCACGTCACACTTCCCACGTCCATGGAAGTTAACATACTCTCGTCCTCAGATGTGTCTGCTCAGATGCCTTCTCAGCTTTCTAGTACTCCTGCACCGGTGCCTTCACTGGACTTGGCTGCGCTTTCTTCTTCAGCTCCTGCATCTGCCTCGGTGCCCTCCCTGGGTACTACTGATTCTACTGCCTTGCCTTCGGCCAGTGCTTCTCTTCCCTCACAGCCTTCTATGCCTGCCGGATCTGAACAGCCTTCTCTTCCGAGGATGTCATTTGCCTCTAAAGTGCAACGAGGCGCTACTTCTACGTCCGATTCCTCTCAACCAGATGGTCTTTTGCAAGCAACACCTATTATTCAGGTATCCAACCACGAGGTGAAGGTAACGATAGATGACAATTCGCAGATTGGCCGTGAGTTACATAACCTCCTGGATAAAGGTGTGCTATTTCATGCTTTACCAAATACTCCATTGCCACGCTACATGGAAGCCCTCTCTGTCTGGGCATGTGTTGTCTGCGTCCATTGCAGGAATTTCCCGTACTTCTCGGGGTATTTCGGTACAGTTCAATCACAAGGAGGATGCTGACTTTTTTCTTGCAAACGGACTTTCGATTGAGACAAACCATCTCATCCCGTCACGTCTTTTCAAGCGACCGGTGAACATCACGTTCTATCCTGTTCCACAGGAATTGCCGGATAATGCACTTCCTCTCCTTGTCAGTCATGTTTGTAAAATTGTTGGCAAGGTCCGTCGCCTCTCTGACGCTCCCCGCGAAACTCGATTTGCACATGCTACCGGACCTCGCCGTCAGTTATTGGTCGTCTTTCCCACCGAGAAAGCCTTGGCGGATTGCCCTACAGAAGCTACTGTTGAAATTGGCGCACGAACGTACAGTTTCAAGATTTTCACTGCTCACTATTGTACACTCTGTTTAACACAGAATCACACCACTGCCTCCTGTGACTGCGTTCGACGTGGACGTTCATCAAGTTCGCATCCCACTGCTGACCACATTGGTCTTTCTACTATCCCCACTACCGGTAGTTTGCCTGACGCGAATTCTTCGTTTCTCCGTCAGACGAACATTTCCGTCACGGACAATGCTGCCTTTCCTACTCTCCCGACCCGTACGATTGTGCATCCACCTTCAAGATTGACAAAGTTGTCTTCGACTACAGATGTGTCTACAGCGGAGTGTTCCGATCCGGGTGTGTTGAGCGGTGGTTTGACAGATCGGCCGTCTGGCTCTTCTCCTAGCCTCTCGGATATCGGATCTCCATTTACAACCTTGTCTACCATACCCTTGTTGCAACATCTTCCTGAAGCATCGGCTGTTGTAGCAGTCTCCACTAAGGCAGCTCAGCTACGTACTGCTTCTTCGGCGACGTTCGTTTCCTCGTCTCCTGACTTGGAAGGTGAGATTGATCCACTAATGGATACATCCGCCTCAGCTTCTTCTTCGAAGCGGATTGGAACTTCCAGAGGCGCTGTAAAACAGAAAAAGTTAAAACACCTTTCTGTGCCACATTCTGAGGATTCATCTAGTGTTCCCGAGGTTTCCGGTTCCGGTGTTTCTCCACCTGATGATTCATCAAACAGTATGCTTCTCCGCTCAGGTCCTGTCAATCCTCTCTCTGATGCTGAGGTTCTACAGGCCGTTGATACGTTTCCTCCAGTTCCTGGACCACTGTCCAGACAGCAACTTTTACGTCTTTTTCAAATTGCACGTACGATTGTTGGTTCTGAAGAATTCCTTCACTCACCTGATCTGCACCTGTATGCAGCGGTAACGCAATTCGAAGCTTATGTGTCACTTTTTAAATCTCTGTGTGCCACCGATCCTCGGTATCAGCCTTTTTTGAGACGTTACACGCGCCGTCTCGCCTCCTTGAAGGAGCTCGTTGAAAAGCATATATGTGATACCTTCTATCCTTTTACCGATGACCTTTAGCTCTCTTCCTCACACCGATTACTTTTTGTTCTCTCAATGCTAGGGGATTTGCGAACCCGTTCGCAGATTCCCGGGTTTTGCAGATTTAGTGCATGTTGATTCTGATGTTTTCATTGTGTGTTTTTACTGTGATTCACAAGTATAGTATTGTAAATTTGCTTTATTTGTGTGTTTGGCTGTGTTTCACAAGTAATGTATTTTAAAGTTGCGATAATTGCGTGTTTTTGCTGTGTTTTCACAACTAATCGGTCTCGTTACTTGTGTGATCTCCTCATTATCTCAGTATCATTATCTTATCTGTTGTTTCCTGAATTTGTGCCTGTTTTTTAAATTACCTAATATTGTGAGTGTTTGCTGTGTTAGTGCTTTCCTCTATCGCGGATTATTATAGTGGTACGTTTGTTACCTTTGTTATTTTTATAAAGTTGCAGTGGTACTCAATGTTGTTTTGCGCTCTAACCACATTTTAGTTCCGTTCGGTTGATTTATCATAGCGTAGTACATTTCATGCATTTGTGCACATGTGTTATAGGGTTTGACATGCCGTTAGGCTATTCATTGTTCGTGTGCATATTCATTTCCTTTCTGTGTAACGTTGTGCTGCATCGTGGATATTCTGACTTTCCGCACTGTTGTTTTCTGTACTGCAACTTTTCATGAATCTCCTATGTCTGTATTTCGTTATGGCAATAAACTGGGTACCACTATGGTATCCACAGTTACCAATACCATTGCCATTTCAGGGATTTAACTCTGATCATGATGTCTTCCACTCTTGACATTTTTCTGATCCACGAGTTCCTCTTCTTATCTCTCCTGGTTACACCAAGCATGCACCTCTCCATGCTGCTTTGAGTTGTCTGCAGCCTTTGTATGTCTCTTTTAGTTAAGGTCCACGTCTCTGCACCATACGTAAGCACTGGAATGATGCATTGATCAAACACTTTTCTTTTAAGACATAATGGCATATTGCTCTTGAAAATTATGCTGCTTCTTTCAAAAGCTCTCCAGGCAAGTTTTGTACGCCGATTAATTTCTTCATCAATGTGACCCTCACTTGATATCTGCTGTCCAAGATAAATGTACGTGTCTGTTATCTCCAGCTTTTCTCCATCAATCGATAAATTTTCATTTCTTGTAAAAGCATTGAACATCACTTTTGTCTTCTGAAAGTTCATTTTTAATCCCAATTCTTTACTCTTGTCAGCAAGTTCTTGGATCATACTCTGCAGCTCTGATGGGGTAGTTGGAAAAATGACTATGTCATCAGCAAAACGAAGGTGGGTTAGATAATCTCCATTAATCTTTATCCCTTTGTTTTCCCAGTTCAGTGATTGAAAGACATTTTCCAATGTGGCATTAATGAGCTTCGGAGATATGGTGTCACCTTGTCTCACACCTTTTCCAATTTTTATGTGTGTTGTATTTTTAAACAGCCGAATCTTTGCACTTGAATTTTCATAGATGTTATTAATAGTATTAATGTACGCATCTTCAATACCGTAGGTTTTCAGGGCAATTGTAACTGCTGATGGTTTCACCGAATCAAAGGCTTTACATATATACAGTATATACATACATATGCATATATGTATATATATACGTATACACAGTCGAGTCACAATATTACGACCGCCAGCTAATATCCAGAGTAACCGTCGTTTGCAGCGCCGATAGCAGCTAGACGGGCTGCGAGGACTCAATAATGGGCTGGAAGGTGTTCACAGGTATGTGGAGCCATGCTGACTGCGTTGCACTTGACAGCTGCTGGAGGGTGCGTGATGGCGGATCCGTAGAGTGAACAACACGATCGAGGTGGTCTCACAGATGCATAGTTGGGTTTACGTCTGGGGAATTAGGAGGACAGGGAAGTGCTTTGAGGTCTTCATCGTGCTCTTCCAACCACTCTCGGACATTTCCAGCTGTGTGACACGTCGGATTGTCGTTCTGGAAGATCCCATCCGCCCCAGGGAAGACAATCCGCATGTATGGGTATACCTGGTCTGCAATGATGGATTCATAACGAATTCGGTCCATGGTGACTTCCACAGTTATGAGTGGACCTAGGGAATGCCACTCAAACATTCCCCAGACCATAACGCAGTCCCTACCAGCTTGTGTTCTTCCAGCAGTAGTTGGAGATTGTTTGTTCTGCGATGATTCTCGCCTTATACGCCAACGTCCATCCGTTCGATGAAGCAGGAAACGTTACTCATCAGAGAAGGCAATCCTTTGCCAGTCAGCGGAGGTCCAATTCCGATAAGCCTTTTATGCCGATGTACTTTTTCCCGATAGAGGTCAAATTCTGATAAGCCTTTTTTTTTTTTTTTGATTGGAGGTTTAACGACCACCGTGAGCAACTCAATGGGCTATAAGCAGTCGCCCGTCCCTAATTTAGGGTCACTGGTTCCAGGGAAGGGAGAGAGCCAGTGCCGTAAGACAAACAGAACATCCATGCCTGACCGGGATTCGAACCCGGACCCCTTACGGACGAATGATCAGAGGCCAGCGCCTTAGACCACTGCGCCACCGGGGCGGCAAAGCTTTTTATGCCGATGTACCTTTGTTAGCATAGGTGTAGTGACCATGCGTGTGTATCGGAGCCCCATACGCAGCAGGGTTCGCTGAACTGTCATTTTAGACACACTTCCTGTAGTCCCTGGTTCATTCGGCCAGTGAATTGCTCCACTGTAGCTTGTCGATCGACTCTCACGCACCTTCGAAGCCGACGTTCACTTCTCACATCAATGGCACCCGATGCTCCGCAGTTTTCACGTCGCTTATACGCAATGGTACCATTTCTCCAATTACGATACACTTTAACCGCAGCAGCACTCGAACAGTTCACAAACTGCGCTGTTTGAGAAATACTACCTCCTTTGGCCCGAAAGCCGATAATCATCCCTTTTTGCAAATCTGATAAAATGCTCCTTTTATCCATGACAGGAACGAGTGATATGTTTTCAGAATGCTTATAGCACCCTCCAAGCCAGCTCACGACACGTATATATATACTGCAAAACAGCTCACGACACGTACCTTCTTTCATTGGCTACACGTTGTTAACATCAAAAGTAGTAGGTTGTCACAATAATGTGACACGACGGTGTAAATACACAGTATATTATGAGGTTTTTAATTCATTGGAATAAAGAATGTAATTTGTCTTCGGTAAAATATTTAATGAGATTTCTTATTTGTGGGTGAATTAGTTTTATTAGTGGAATACGACGTATTAAAAAGCTGAAGATGCATTTCATAAATCATTTTGAAATGACATAAACTCCTGAATTTTCTAGGGAATTCAAAGTGGCTTTTCGAGTCTTTGAAAGAATTATCACGAAATAGTTCCGTTGAAATGTGTTCTACAAACGCATTTGATCCTTATTTGCTACTTTTATTATAATATTTTTACTGTACAGTATATTGAATTTTCATCCTTTCATCGCACATGTTTGTAACTAAAAACTGTTTAGAGGTTTTAACTTCTTTACCTAAAATGTGGGGTCTAAAATTTGTGACGTATATTCTAGATTAACTTTCCTTTTTTAGTTTGTTTCCCTATGTAAATCTTGAGTTTATTCTCAATATTCTTCACGCTTAGCGAAATATCTTTTCTCTCAAACGAATACGTTTGGCAACACAACTGAGGTTGAATGCACGGGACGTACGCCTGGTATAAGATAAGAGCAAGAGATAAAAAGGACGACTGATCTATTGCAAGAGAGCGATTATTGAGGGCGATTATTGAGAGCGATTATTAGAGCAATTATGGAGAGCGTTGTTTTATAAACTGATGAAAGTATTGTGATAATGTGTGGAGAGTGTAGTGCATTCCATCGTGAATAAAGGACATTTTCCGTAAGTTGACTTCTGTTTACATGTTTCGTCTGGCCGTTAAGGTTTCTTTCATTTAGGAACTGATTTATTAGTATGCTGATGTTTTAAGTTAGCGTAAAGGTCAAGACCTCTTTCACGCTACATTGGCGCCCGAACTTCCCTGATGACCCGGCCGTTCAAGATCTCGCAATGGTGTGATGTTCTTTCCACACCGCGAGATAGGAAAAATAAGAGAACCCCTTCTCCAGCGCTTCGAAAAATAAAAATGTGTGATGTTGCATTCCGCACACAAGATTTACTAAGAGTTCTCGAGTGCACGTTCTACAGCGGATGGCTGCCTGCAACGATTCATGGTCACGGCTGACCCGTGGGCCATGCCCCCGGCCCTCTTTCGGGTGGGGGAGATGTGACGTACCTGTAAGCAGGACGCACAGGACATAAAGGCAGATAGCAGTCAGAACAAACGTCCGCGTAGCTCAATTGGTAGAGTGACTTTTTCCGGAATGAGGGGACCCGGGTTCGAGCCACGGCATGGATAAAAATGACGGAGAAATTTACTTCGTTATAAATTATTTATAATTAAAAATTACATGTAGGATATTTGTTAAATTTTATTAAATTATTCAAAAGAAATTGAAGATTCCGGAAAATCGGCTAATTGTAAAAATAAAAAACACACTTTAAAACCCCGCTACATTAAAACATAATCCAGTAAATCGGATTTTCTTCGTTCGCACATATAGAACACCACCATTATTTATCAATATATATCCCTAAAACCTTACGCAAATAAAGTTTAAGTACTGATTCAGCTTCCACAAGTTATGGATGTTTGCGTTCTTTAATTAAACAGCGCACTATGCAAAGAATGAAAATTATTCCTAACATGAGGGGAAAATTAAATATATATTATTGGAACACTTTCTTGAATTCAAAAGCTCAACCATCAAATCGAAACTACAAATGTGATCCTCTGATTTACCGGTATTTTTCCTCTATGTATACCCGTAATTTTCGAAAAACATGCCCTACGATGAACTATTCTTTCGGCGATTACGCGTTTGATGATTTTGCATTCCATGATTTCACCTAGAGCCCAAATTTTAGGAAAATTTGTATTCCGACAAATGTATCTTTCGGTGATTACGCGTTCGATAATTTCACCTAGGGCCCTACGTAATTTTCGAAGAACTTGCTCTGCGATGAATTCATCTTTCGGTGATTTTGCGTTCGATAAAACAGGACTGAGATGGAAAATTCTTCTGAAACATGTTCACACTTTTTCATGCATGTTTGGATGTCGATTTCAGGAAAAATATTAAAATATTAAAACAAAATCTATTACATACAATTCTTCTACAAAATAATAGCCTGTTCTTATGTTTAAAGCAATTGTTTTAAATTTAGCTTTTTTATTTACTGAATTTACGATCATTTGACAAATCAAGTATACAAGGATGATCTTTTGCAAAAGAAGAAGACTTTAAGGTCGGTAAAACCTTGTTCGCACTGCAAAAAGTAAACTTGTTTAAGTCGATTCGCACAGCTAAATGAAATCGATCTTTCACAGAATGAATTGAGGAATTTAATTGAATAATTAGGTATTCCTAAATGTTCTACAGATGCATTAGGCTCTAAGCTTAAGGAAAAGAACTGATTGGCACCCGAAACTTCTTTTTTGTGGGATAAGATTAGGAAAAATATTTTATCACATATTTCTCTTAAGTTATTTACTTAGTGTATTACAGTGACGTTATTGGACTGATGCAAAAGTTCAACATTGCGCACTACATGAATAAGACGAGAATCTTAGTTGTCTTGTCAAAAAGGATTCTCAAAGCAGTGTTGTTGCATAGTGGTAGTAAGTATTTTTAAGTCACAGTTCGTCATTCTTTGCTCCTCAAAAAATGTTATGAAAATGCAGCCTCTGTTGTCACGAAGCATAACTACAACAATCACAAATGGATGATATATAGTGATCTTAAAGTACTGTCCAATGTCCTTGAACATCATGGGGGATACACAAATTACCCATGCTGTTTTGTGCGTATGAGACAACCAACCAAGTGAAGGCCAACACCGGATCAGAAGACAATGGCCAAGCAGGGCTGCTTTAAGACCAGAGAACAAAAATGTTATTCCTGAAATGTTGGTTGGGTATTTGTGTATCGAAAGTCCTCTTACCTCCTCTTCATATCGAACTTGAACTCATGGAACAGTTTGTAAAACCTCTGCCAAGAGAAGGAGGGTGTTTCCAGTATGTATGTAAAAAGTTTCTAAGATTGTCAGATACCAAATTGAAAGCAGACGTTTTTTTGTTGGATCAGACATTCCAAAATTATAATACTAAAATACCATGAGTTTGAAACAAAAGTAGAAACTCTTGAAATAGGGGCTCGGAATGCTTTTAAGGAAATTGTAAAGAAGTTCTTAGGGAACTAAAAAGATCCCAACTGCAAGCAAATAGTAGAAAACATGCATGAAAAATACAAAGCATTAATGTTCAATGAACTTGAAGGTGCACTTTCTGAATGCTCACTCGGGCAACTTTCCTGAAAACCTTAGACCCGTTAGTGTGTTAGAATGGAATGTGGTGGGCTTGCTGGGAAAGCTGTTTTAAAAGAAACTTAAAAACTGCCTGAAACCCTCCAGTTTTGGAAAAGTCGTCAAAGTGACAACATATCTGCAAACGAAGTGAAAGAAATGAAAGTGAATGAAACTTGGGGTCATCTGAGAGAAAAAGGAATCACCGATGTATCCTTCAAGATTATGTGAACATTAATAAGAAACTGTTGATGGAACTGCTAAAACAGATCAAGAAAAATTCATTGCAGTATGATCATTAGTCAAGAGATGAAGAAGAATTGTTCTTAGAAAAATGTAACAATTTCAAACCGACTTTCTGTTGCTTAAAATAATTTAAATATTTTGGCTGGGCTTTGCACCATAACTTAAATTTGAATAAATATATTTCTGAGGCTTGTAAAAGACATGAGGCTAAGAGGCGGTTTAGCACCTATTTAAAAAAACGTGTAAGTAGGTCTTAAAAATAAAGTTTTGCTATGGAAACCATGGCTTTAGTAGTGCCAGATGAAGTGTTTGTACCAAAAAGCAGAAAGAGAAAATAAGCACTTGATGGTCGTACCTTCAATCACGAAATGAGCAACGTGTTAAAAATAAACTCAATTTATCTTTACATGTAAAACTGAACGCCCTCACTGACTCATCACCGAATCTCAGAAACTACTGAACTTAGAACTTTCATATTTGGCAAGAATGTTTCTTTTACAACATAGAGGCACACTAAGAAAGGATTTTTTCCTACGATAACATTAAGTGGGTCGAAATGGGGTTTTTTAAATAACCCAGCTTTGATGACGCTAGGACTTTTGCAATGATCGAGCCGTTGTTGCCCAGCAACTGAAGCTCCACCCTAAGTTTTAAATGTGCTTGAGTTGACCTGCTCAGTATATATTTTGTTCTAAATTTGTTTTTTCTTAATTTATTTAAAAAAACCTTTAAAAATCACGTAAAACGCGCTATATCATAATATTGTTTGCATTTAAACATTTATATCATCGTTTGACATATCCAATGTCATGGTTTTTTGAGTCAAAATCAAATTACCAACATTCGTTTTCGCTGAAGCAACTGTGACGTCGTATAGTGTTTGTTTTGTGTCAAAATCACGGTGTATACTGTCAATAGTTTGAAAAACGGGCTGTTAATGTCACAGCTCGCCAGGGGGCGTTCAGGAGTTGTGGGCCGATCGTCCATGCTAACCATCATAGGATTACACGGTGTTTATGATTTCATCAGTGCTAAATCGGTATTTATCTTGAGTATTTTTTATTTATTACTTTGCGTAATTATATTGTATGGAGTTCCAGAAACTTTGAAGTTTCTGTACAGAAGGTAATTAAAGTACGTCAACTCTCTTGACAAATTTATAGTGCAGCTAAATATCGGACTAGCATCCGTACAATTCTGTTTTAGGTATGGGGTGAAAGTGTTTTGTACCGAACTATTGGCTATCTGGCAGGTTATGCGACATATAAAGAACTTGTATCAACTTTTAACCCTTTAACGGCCATGGCCAAAAAAATCTCGTATCACTCTAAACATCATATCGCCGAAAACTATTTGACATTTCACTTCTTTGTTTAATGTTCACGTAACACTTTATTTAAATTTATTCCTTCTTCTGTATCTGATGATGGGTTCTAGGGAAACCCGAAAGTTCTTAAATAATAAAATCTTTAAATTCAGCCAACGAATTTAAATTTGTACTGTGAGTGACTCTTGTTGTTAAGATCGTGCATTGAAGGCAACTACCTCGATTACTTTGGACTATTTCTGCACGAATTTGAATTCTCCTAATACGTAAAAGTAGGAAATCTCACTCACTCTAGAAAGGCGCTTTGGGCGTTATGGTCGCTAAAGGGTCAATCACCCAACAGTGTTAGAAAAATGGCGGAAAGCATTAGGATGTGATATATTTTCCCGGTTATACGTCAATTCGTCGCGTGCGTCATTTCGTCTACTGTGTCAATTCGTCGACTGCGTCAATTCGTCGCGCGTCAATTCGTCGCGCGTCAATTCGTCGCGCGTCAATTCGTCGCGCGTCAATTCGTAGACTGTGTCAATTCGTCGACTGCGACTATTCGTCGCGCGTCAATTCGTCGCCTGCGACAATTCGTCGCTGACAAATTCGTCGACTACCTCAATTCGTCGACTACGTCAATTCGTCGCGTTTACAGATTTTGGTTACATACAGAACGAATGCAGGAAAACGAACGATTTCGAACGTCTTCCTCCCTGATCAAATTTATAAAGTTTGGACACTCAGACAGGATAGGAATATACGCTTTTTCTTTGGCACTAAAAATTTTAGACGGTAGACTGTTTTTGGAAGGGGTCAGAGCCCGGTTGGTCAGAGCCCCCCATGTACAAATTTTTTGTAAAATCTACAGTTTTCAATTCAGAACCACCAAATCAGGCATCCTATCTCATGGTACCTTAACTTAGACGCTAGACGGTTTTTAGAAGGGGTTGGAACCCGGGGGTCAAAGCCCCCCCCCCCTCATAAAAATTTCGTAAAATCTACAGTTTTCATTTTAGAACCACAAAATTTGGTATACTATCTCATGGTACTCTAACTTAGACGGTACACCGTTTATGGAACGGGTCAAGGCCCGGGGGGTCAGAGCCCCCACATACAATTTTTTTTAAAACTACAGTTTTCAATTCAGAGCCACCAATTCTGGTATGCTATCGCATGGTACTCTAACTTTGACGCTAGACGTTTTTTTGAAGGGGTTACAGCCCGGGGGGTAAGGGCCCCCCTCATAAAAAAATTCGCAAAATCTACAGTTTTCAATTTAGAACCACCTAATTTGGTATACTATCTCATGGTACTCTAACTTAGACGGTACACCGTTTATGGAACGGGTCAAGGCCCGGGGGTCAGAGCGCCCACATACAATTTTTTTATAACTACAGTTTTCAATTCAGAGCCACCAATTCTGGTATGCTATCGCATGGTACTCTAACTTTGACGCTAGACGTTTTTTTGAAGGGGTTACAGCCCGGGGGTAAGGGCCCCCCTCATAAAAAAATTCGCAAAATCTACAGTTTTCAATTTAGAACCACCTAATTTGGTATACTATCTCATGGTACTCTAACTTAGACGCTAGACGGTTTTTGAAAGGGGTTGGAGTCCGGAGGGTAAGAGCCCCCGTAATAAAAATCTACAGTTTTTAATTCAGAACCATTAAGTATGGTATCATGAAACTCTAACTTAGACGCTAGACGCTTTTTGGAAGGGGTTAGAGCCCGGGGGTGAAAGCCCCCACCCTCATAAAAAATTCGTAAAATCAACAGTTTTCAATTTAGAACCACCAAATTTGGTATACGATCTCATGGTACTCTTGGACGGTAGACCGTTTTTGGAAGGGGTTGCAGACCGAGGGGTAAGGGCACCCTTCATAAAAAAAACGCAAAATCTAGTTTTCAATTTAGAACCACAAAATTTTGTATACTATCTCATGGTACTCTAACTTAGACGGTAGACCGTTTTTGGAACGGGTCAAGGCCCGGGGGTTAGAGCCCCCATAATTTTTTTGTAAAATCTACCAGAACCATTAAGTATGGTATCATGAAACTCTAACTTAGACGCTAGACGCTTTTTGGAAGGGGTTAGAGCCCGGGGGTGAAAGCCCCCACCCTCATAAAAAATTCGTAAAATCAACAGTTTTCAATTTAGAACCATAAAATTTGGTATACGATCTCATGGTACTCTTGGACGGTAGACCGTTTTTGGAAGGGGTTGCAGACCGGGGGGTAAGGGCACCCTTCATAAAAAAAATCGCAAAATCTAGTTTTCAATTTAGAACAACCAAATTTTGTATACTATCTCATAGTACTCTAACTTAGACGGTAGACCGTTTTTGGAACAGGTCAAGGCCCGGGGGTCAGAGCCCCCCCTAATTTTTTGGTAAAAGTTTTCAATTCAGAACCATTAAGTATGGTATCATGAAACTCTAACTTAGACGCTAGACGCTTTTTGGAAGGGGTTAGAGCCCGGGGGTAAAAGCCCCCTCATAAAAATGTCGTAAAATCTACAGTTTTCAATTTAGAACCACCAAATTTGGTGTACTATCTCATGGTACTCTACCTTGACGGTAGACCGTTTTTGGAACGGGTCAAGGCCCGGGGTCAGAGCTCCCCTCATAAAAAAATTCGTAAAATTTACAGTTTTCACTTTAGAACCACCAAATTTGGTATACTATCTCATTGTACTCTAACTTAGACGGTAGACCATTTTTGGATCGGGTCAAGGCCCGGGGGTCAGAGCGCCTGCCCCCATAATTTGTTTTTCGTAAAATCTACAGTTTTCAATTCAGAACCATCAAAGATGGTATCATTAAACTCCAACTTAGACGCTAGACGGTTTTCGGAAGGGGTTGGAGCCCGGGGGTGAGAGCCCCCCCATTAAATTTCGTAAAATCTACGGTTTTTAATTTAGAACTACCAAAGTTGGTATACTATCTCATGGTTATCTAACTTAGACGGTAGACGGTTTTTGGAATGGGTAGGGGCTCTGGTCAAGGGAGCCCCAAACAAAATTTTCATAAAAAGCTCCGTTTTTTAGTCTTAAGAATAACCTATCTACGTTCTAAGGTGCTCTTTGGCCCTTTGAGGGCCTTGCACCATAAACCATAAACCAACCAACTAACCAACCAACTAACCAACCTACGGTCTAAGTTAGAAACTGTAGATAACAATAAAGTGCTAAAATATGCGTTTAGTGGTGTATTAAAAACATAAATCAATATAGTTTAGCTTTCACTACCAACGAACGCGGCTTATCAGGAAGAAATATAATGTAATGTAAATAGAGAGTTCCAGATATTCAAAATTCAAAACGGTTAGAAGAAGATGAACAATGCCAATGTGAAGTCGAACGCAATCGATATCACATAGGTACATTGCATTTCTTTGTTGCGGGATTCACAGAAGCACACGCCAGATGTACTGCAGTTCTATAGATGTCTCCTCGAAGGTAAGTATTCCCATTCCTTTTTCTTTCTTTTTTGCTTCGCAAAATTAAATTAACTAAATCAAAAAATTTAAAATAAGTTTACTGGAAAATTGCAGGAATATCTTTTTCATTCATTAACTTTCACCCGCTGAACTTGGTGATTCCACAAATAGTAATATGTACCTGGCAAATAACTGGTATCCCTGCTAGTACAAATTATAATAATGATTTATTTGCGTCCAGTTCAATCTAGTATGTCTATAAGAGCGTTTGGGGCCGTATGAAAAATGCATTTCAACGTGTGCCGCTACGGCGGCGGAGTGATATAGGAGCTGCCTTCTGACCACTTGTCAAGAAGAATTTTGTATGTGAAGGCACTTACCCCCGGGCATTGACCCGTTCCAAAAAACCGTCTACCGTTTAAGTTAGAGTACCATGAGATAGTATACCAAATTTGGTGGTTCTAAATTGAAAATTGTAGATTTCACGAAACATTTTTTGGAGGGGATGAAACCCACCGTGCCCCGACCCGTTGCGAAAACCGTCTAAGTTAGATTACCATGATATAGTATACCAAATTTGGTGGTTTTTAATTGAAAACTGTAGATTTCACGAAAAAATTTTAGGGGGGGATGAAACCCCCGTGCCCCTACCCGTTCCGAAAACCGTCTAAGTTAGATCACCATGATATAGTATACCAAATTTGGTGGTTCTAAATTGAAAACTATAGATTTTACGAAATTTGTGTGTGTCTGTGTGTGTGTGGGGGGGGGCTAACCACCCGTGCCCCGACCCGTTCTGAAATCCATCTACCGTCTAAGTTAGAGTACCATGATGTAGTATACCAAATTTGGTGGTTCTAAATTGAAAACTGTAGATTTCACGAAATTTTTATGGGGGGGGGGGAGGGCTCTGAACCCCGAGCTCCAACCCTTTCCAAAAAACCCATCTACAGTCGAAGTTAAAATACCATGAGGTAATATACCAAGTTTGGTGGTTCTAAATTGAAAACTGTAGATTTCACGAAATTTTTATGGGGGGGGGGGGACGGCTCTGAACCCCGAGCTCCAACCCTTTCCAAAAAACCATCTACAGTCGAAGTTAAAATACCATGAGGTAATATACCAAGTTTGGTGGTTCTAAATTGAAAACTAGATTTTACGATAATTTTGTACCGGGGGGGGTGGGGAGTTCTGACCTCCTGGCCCCCGATCCGTTCCAAAAACGGTCTTCCGCTAAGTTAGAGTTTCATGGCACCAAATTTGGTGGTTCTAAATTGAAAACTAGATTTTACGGCGATTTTTAGGGGGGGGGGCTCTAACCCCCGGGCTCCAACCGCTTCCAAAAACCGTCTACAGTCTAAGTTAAAATACCACGAGATAGTATACCAGATTTGGTTGTTCTGAATTGAAAACTAGATTTTGCGATTTTTTTTATGAAGGGGGCCCTTACCCCCGGGCTGCAACCCCTATTAAAAGTTAGTGTACCATGAGATAGTATACCAAATTTGGTGGCTCTAAATTGAAAACTGTAGATTTTACGAAATTTTTATGAGGAGAGCTTTCACCCCCCGGGCTCTAACCCCTTCCAAAAAGCGTCTAGCGTCTAAGTTAGAGTTTCATGATACCATGCTTAATGGTTCTGAATTGAAAACTGTATAAGTGGGATTTTTGTTGTCGCCCACGTTCACTGTAACAAATCATGTTTTTACGTATTAATTTTGGTGCTTCGCTATTTGTGATTATTCTGTTTAATGTGCCATTGGAGATAGCTTACCATGTTTCCCATGTTCTCTTCGATAATGTTGGGTTTTATGTTGTTGTATATTATCCTTCCTTCTGCACAGTTTACTGCCCACGCAATGTCCCCTTCATTATGTTGAATATTTTTTTAACATATTAGTCACTGTGTGTATAATTTAATGTAACAAGATGCCCTTCTGAGTACATTTAGCGTTATTTCCCCTTGTCACTGAATACTTCTGTACATATGTTGTAAATTTTGAATGTAGCATCACTGTTGCATTTCTGTTTCATGGGAAGCTGCCCTTCTGGGTCTGTTTAGCAGCTTTCTTCCTTGTCACTGTATTGTTCTGTACATATGATATGAAACTTGTGCATTGCATTACTGTTCGATTTCTGTTGTTTTTTTGTAAAGTTGCTCTCCTGGGTTCGTTTAGCATATTTCTCTCTTGTCACTGCATAATTCTGTACATATGATAAGTATTTGTGCTTATTTGTTTCTACCATTACTGTCATATCTCTAAATACTGTTGCACCTGTTAGTTCCTTCTCACCCATGGCCTTTTATGTGAATTAGTACCTTGTGCATGTTTAATCTTTAGTATGGTAGTAATGCTTAATTGGAATTTGTGTATAGTATAGAATCATGTCTTGCTCTGTCTACAATACTGTAGGTAAACATTTTCATTTGTTTCGCTCGTGCTTTATTGTCTGCCTCTCCTTCGCCCTACGTGGCGAAATAATTTTATGATTTTAACAATATTTTGTTTTACGTTTCACTGGAACTTTCCAGCTGATGTATATACCACTGTATTTATTGGCAGAATTCCATTGTCATGTACATAGAAATGTTATTTTACTGAAGAATAAAGGCAATTTTGAAATGTAGATTTTACAAAAAAAATTAGGGCGGGGTCTAACCTCCGGGCCTTGACCCGTTCCAAAATCGGTCTACCGTCTAAGTTAGAGTACCATGAGATAGTATACCAAATTTGGTGGTTCTAAATTGAATACTGTAGATTTTACGGCATTTTTTATGACGGGGGGGGGGGGCTCTTACACCTCGGGCTCCAACCCCTTCCAAAAACTGTCTAGCGTCTAAGTTGGAGTATCATGAGATAGTATACCAGAGTTGGTGGTTCTGAATTGCAAACTGTGGTTTTTAAGAAAATTTTGTATGGGGGGCCTTGACCCGTTCTAAAAACCGGTCTACCGTCTACGTTAGAGTACCATGAGATAGTATACCAAATTTGGTGGTTCTAAATTGATTACTGTAGATTTTACGGCATTTTTTATGACTAGGGGCTCTTACCCCCGGGCTCCAGCCCCTTCCAAAAACCGTCTAGCGTCTAAGTTAGAGTACCATGAGATAGTATACCAGAATTGGTGGTTCTGAATTGAAAACTGTAGTTTTTAAGAAAATTTTGTATGTGGGGGGCTGTGGCCCCCGGGCCTTGACCTGTTCCAAAAACGGTGTACCGTCTAAGTTAGAGTACCATGAGATAGTATACCAAATTTTGTGGTTCTACAATGAAAACTGTAGATTTTACGAAATTTTTATGAGGGGGGGGGGCTCTGACCCTCGGGCTCCAATCCCTTCCAAAAACCGTCTAGCGTCTAAGTTAGAGTTTCATGATACCAAATTTGATGGTTCTGAAATGAAAACTAGATTTCACGAAAATTTTAAATCGTACGTTTTCCTGCCTTCGTTTTGTATGTAACCAAAATCCGTAAACGCGACGAATTGACGCTCGACGAATTGACGCGCGACGAACTGACGCGCGACGAACTGACGCAGCGACGAATTGACGCGCGACGAATCGTCGTAGTCGACGAATTGACGTGACACCTATTTTCCCACAGCTTACAATGTGGAAAAATATTACGTTATGAGCATTAACCGTTGTCTAAATGTAGGATCACTGATTTTATGCCTTGATATCAAATATGTTCGTCGTACTATATGCACACAGGTCGGGGAAAGAACCGCCGAGAAAAAGCAGCTATTTGCCGCGATGCACTTTCTCTGCCGTCATCGCCAGCACAGATGCGTGCGGTGAGAGCCTTTTAGCATGATTAGGTACAAAACTAAAACAAATGCATAAGATATATTGTTTATTAGTAAATGAAAATATCATCAGTGAATGATTTCTCGATGGGAAGATTAATCAAAATTACTTTTTGCGAAAAATTCGTAAGTTTTTTAAACCAGCAGTTTCCGTTAACGATGCTCCAGTAATGCAAAAACTGATATTCCATGTTAAAATTGCTCCTCCGAATGCACAGCACCATCTCATTTTACAAGAAGTATAATTTTTTAGACGATAAAGGGTCTATTCTCTATTGCCTTAGTAAAAAACGCAGCATTTTCTGCTCAGAAAGCTTCACGTTAGAGTACTCACTCTGTTGCTAAAAAAAATATATATAGTGCTTATTTGATGAATTCCATGTGATAGGCACAAAAGTGCATGTTTGCGAAGAGCTCTAGGTTGTGTTTTTTTATTCCAAGCAAAATAGCATTCATAAAATACGAATGCTTCTGCCGCTTCCTCCCATAAGAAAGCATAGTTTGCATCAATCATCGGCCCACACGTTAGTGACATTAACGGGCGATTTTTGTTTCCAAAGTGGTATCACCTGACTATCATACACCGTGACCAAAATCAAATGACTAACATTCGTTTTCACCGAAGCAACGGTGACGTCATATAAGTGGTAAGGTGACTGCAATAAATATAAATATGCTGGTAGATTTTCATAGTAATTGAAATTTGAAAAAGAAAAAAGTTTCTCCCTTGAAATATTAGCGATGGCAACACAATTTTGCTCACACTTCCAAAAATATCTGACTTGCTAGCTTTTAAACGTAGTTTCGAACGAAATTGTTTACGAAATTGCTTATAAGCAAGGTTTTTTTTACATTTATGCTGAAAGTACAACGTATTTTGTTGTGTTTTGCATTATTATTTTGTTGGGTTGTCTATTAATATTTTAACGATGGAAGTGAAGAATAACGGCGTATTTTGATTGGTTTCTTGTAAGCTTGAAGATATAGAGTTATAGAACAAACTGATCAACTGTGTTATTAGTATATTAATTTTTGGTACAAATTATGTACTATGGTACGGTATGAAATCCTGTATTATAGAAATATTTTTAATATTATGTTCGAAGAACGGGTATTTAGCTAGTAATACTATATATGAATTAACAAAGAGGTACTACCACAGAGCTACGGATCATCCGAATCCATTAGTTACATAGGCCCTTAATTTTGACATTAAGAACCATGTAAAATATAAAATACCAAAATCAATTCTGGAAAGTGTACAAGAAAAATCCCATAAGACCTAAGCCAAGAAATCTAGTAGCCAACTGGGATTAAAATTTCGATCTTTTAGGGAGGGGGAAGAGTTTTCGAAATGTGTGAAGTTGGTAAAACATTTTTTAAATCCAGAAACCTAGAAACTTTCGGTATCTATTACGTCGTTCACAACATGAATTTCGCACGAAGCGAGCAAAAAAAAAAAAATTATAAAAAAGCATGAGGGCCGTTTTCAGGGCATTTCCGTGAAAAACTGGAGGTTTTTCGTAGGATTCTTTTCGGTGTTGTTTTGTTTCTCTCAGGCTCGCCCCCTTTCTCTGCCCTTGTCCTTTTTCTGCTTCCTGCCGTCTGGGTACTCTTCGGTGTAAAAAAAAACAGGTATTAGTATGTACGGCAGCTTACAACTTCCACATTCTTAACGGGAAACCGTATACTGCTAAAACTCTAATTTTTATCCGCCCTATTTTTTCTTTATGATCTATCCTTTCGGTGCATTCTTTTTTCCGATTCTCTTTGCTCTATTTTTTAAACTTTTCCAAGAGACTCATCGAGTTGAAACTACAAGGACTCTGAATCTTTTGAGGATTTTCGTTGTTTCGTTTGGAAACGCCTTGCTTTTGAAAGTTTAGAAATTGTTATTGTTTATTTTCCCCTCAAGAAACATTCGAACAGCGGCGTCGAAGGAAGTTGAGAAATATTGAACAGCTTCTATCAAATTAAGCACACACACAAACAAAATAAAAAAGGAAAATTAATTTCTTTAGACTTCGTATTCATTTAAATGTGAAGGGCAATTCTACTTGCTTCTCATTCTAAATTCTGATCTACATAAATTTACCTGAATATGGGTTATTATACAATAAACTCGGAGTACATGTTCGAATGTCTAATTATATCTTTGATATACGTATATACACCGAATACTAAACAGAACATATATGATTAAATGCTTACCATAAAAAGCTGTAGATAAAAATGCGAGCATATCTGTCCGAGATGCGGTCTGACGCGTTATGGTGATGCAACTGTTTCCTCACAGATCGCCCTGCTTCCTGAAGAATCGGAGAACGGACAATAAAAATTCCTATGTACAATCTAGCACCAAGAGCTTTACCGGAAACGTCACACGCCAAACTATTTACGACCTCAGCAAGCAGGAAAAGTTAATCATTACGGTTCTCATGTATTAAACATCTAGCGTCGAAACGTGTAATTTGTTAAGTGCCCTTTCCATTAAGTGACATTTTTATTTCAGTAATAATAATAATCTATTTTTGTACTTCCTTTACAGTTTAATGAATAAACATTCTTCGTTTTTCTCCTTTCAGTAAACACTGAAATTCCGATTAGACACTTCGACCTGAATTTCCTTAGGGTCTTAATCTAAGAGATATAGATAGGGAAACAAAATTTTTAGGGAATATGCTTTGAACAAATTGTTGTGTTTAATTGTTTATCCGTCGTTTTATCCACGCCTATGTATTATACATTTTATCTACGTATCTAATGGCAGAACTACTTCCAAGTGTTATATTACGTTTTCTTTTTTTCATTTAATTGATGTTTAGTTTTGTCCAGGTCCTTGTTATACACAACATTGTACTTCGCCATTCGTAATTAAATTTGCTATTCTGTTCGATGTAATAAACTGAAGAGCAATTGAATTACAGATACCTGTCTAGTAACGTGTAGCACCACCTTTCGCCCTGATGACGGCGGCGATTTGTCTCGGCATGGACTCGACAAGACACCGGAAGCGTTGGGAAGCCATACGGATCCACGATCCCTGAACAAGCTCCCACAGTTCACGAAGATTTGATGGAGGGGTGTCAGAGCCTCGAACATCCATCTCGATGGCATCCCAGATGTACTCGATGGGATTGAGGTCAGGTGACTTAGCTGGCCAAGGAAGCGAGGTCACGTCGGTGGAGTGTTCATCCAACCATTCGGAAACAATTCGAGAGCTGCATTGTCTTGTTGTAGGATGAGGTCCCCAGTGGGATGTTGAAGACGCACAAACGGGAGCAAATGGTCGTCCAGGATGTCCCGGTAACGTTGACCAGTGAGGGACGATGTCACACGTACCTGGGGCCCCATTTCAGTCCACGTAAACAGTCCTCAGACGAGAATGCTATCCCACCAGCTTGAAGAGTACCCTGCTGGCAAGATGGATCCATCGCTTCATGTGGTTTGCGCCGTACTCGTGTCCTGCCATCCGCATGTACCAACTTGAATCTCGACTCATCAGTCCAGGCAACATTTTCCCACATGTCTAGGGTCCAGTGCCGATGTTCCCGCACCCATGCTAATCTTTGCACCCTGTGCTGCGCGGTCAGCTGCGGTACTCTCGTGGGACGATGGCTTCTGTACCCCACAGCGAGGAGATGGTTCTGGATGGTGTGACTGCTTACACGTTTTTGTGCACCAGCGTTAAATTGCCGAGTGATTTCTTACACTGTGGCCCGTCTATCCGCTGTTACAATGCGAGCTAGCCGACGACGACCCCGCTCATCCACACGCTGTTGTCCACGGCAGTTGGCCCTTGCAGTGCTGGTTTTACCGGATTCGATATACTCACGGTGGTGCACCCATGACACAGTGGCTCGTGAAAATCCCAGTGCCTGCACGACTTCCGAGATAGAGTGACCCATTCGTCGGGCCCCGACAATTTGCCCACGATCAAGGCGCTTAGATCCTTCGTATTACCCGTACTGCGGCCGACTCTTTCTGAATCCCGTCGCATCACTCCTTATATTGTTGGATCGCTGCATACGTCATGTCGTTTCCGTTTACAGGGCCGCCCACAGCACCCCATTTGCATAACGCCAGCTGTCTCTCATTCAATTGCTCTTCAGTGTACAGTCCAAGTCGTCTATTCTTATGATATATTACATTACGTCAGGTTAAAACTAGTCAATCATAAACTGTTTATGAATTAATCGAAGATAAATTATATTTGTTAATTGAAACCTATAACTAGAAAAATAATATGATGAGATCTGTAATAAGCAAAACATTTAATGACTGTCAAAAATAAAGTAACTGCCCAAAACTTAAATTTTACCTGTTGTATGATACACCAGACATACCCTGCTTGACATAGAAGTTGCTCCATCTAGAAGGAGTAAGAATAGAGGAATGAAATTCAGCATGCAAATAGGACTAGACAAGGGTTTCCCTTGATGTTATCTTCAGCCACGTACCGTGTTTATCAGATGAGATAACGCAGAACAATGGGTACGCCTTGGTAAGTGGTTGCACCGTCCTGAACGGCAATACAGGAAGCAATAGGCGTGGCAATGAGTCATACACTCCACGGATAACATCTTGAGGAATGGAACACCAAATACGGTTGACTTGCTCCCATAATTCATTGAGGTCATGCGCAGGCCGATTCGATTGCAGATGACGTCCAATGTGGTCCAACAGTTTTTCGATTGGGAACAAATCTGGTGACCTTGCTGGGTGTGGTAGTGTTTGAATATGGGACAAACATTCTCTGGGGATCCAAGCGCTGTATGTATACGGGTTTTTTTTTTTTTTTTTTTTTTGGAAAAATAGGATTCTGTCGGCTATTCAGGAACGGAATCAAAATGGACTCCAAAACCTCGCTCACGTATCGAGGAGCTGTCAGTGTGCCCGTGATGCGGACAAGAGGTGACCTGCTGTCTTGCGCAATAGCACCCCATACCATGATGTCTTCCTGACGGGAGGTGTGGCCGTCGCTAACGTAACCGGGATCCGTCCGCTCACCAGGATATCGTCAGACACGGATCCATCGATCGTCACCAACCAGACATAAAGGGGATTCATTACTGAAGACCAGACTGGTCCATTCGTGACCCCAGTTTGCATGACTTTGGCACCAAGCCAGACAAACGCTGCGATGGTTGGCCTTAAAGGAAAATCAACGTAAGAGTTGCCCACTGCGCAGGCTTGCCATATGTAACCTTCGGTTTACAGTTCGGGTCGCTATGACGACGTCCATGACCGATGACACAGCACGTCAAATATCGGCTGCAGTACTTTCTGCTGACGAAAGAGCTTGTCGAAGATTCCGTTGGTGCAGGCCTACTGACGTCTTTCGGAATTTGCTACTGTCGCTCCGACGCACGTATGAACTTTCCTGTAGCCTCTGGTACCAAAAGCGCCCAACAGTTCGCGCATCCTGTTGCATATGCACAGCGATACGACATGTAGACCTGCCGGCTTTATATAGGCATGCATTTGTTCTTCTCTGAAACGCATCTAAATGGCGATAAACCTGCCGGTGGCGGATACCGGGCATTTTCGGCTTTCCTTGAACAGTTTCGCAGCAGAAACAACAAATCTGAAACGTCCGCGACTCTTCCACTTGCCATCGCACATTTCTCTAACTGTTGCTGCCGGCACGTATATCTCACGAACGTGTGACGTCATCGGTTCCGGTTTAACATAATTTGCATATCTGGAGTAGGCACACCCACTCTGTGATTTGTATTTTTGTAGCATACTTCCTTCTGGGTGGGTCAAGTTCTACATATATGTTGAACAGGGTATGAGACGATTTTTGTTTATCATGATAGCTGTTTTAAATGACTTTAACTTCCTCTGATGCCATGGTTAAGACGCTTGATAAATGTAAAAAGTTTCCTGAAGAGAGATTCAGTGAGTGAAAGGAGGCGAGGGGAGGGAAAATATACAAGTTAGTAAAATCATGCAATCCATTCATAATGATACGCTTTCCAACATACCAGAAATCATATCTCAAGTTATGAGGATAATGGCTGTGGAATAAATCTCGCTCGTGTACCATGACCTTTGACCCCTTTTCGATGATATTAAACAGAATTGGTTCAGCATACCTGCGGAACAACATATTAAAGTTGTGTCGCAATAGGCATTTTTACATAAGTTATGACACATAAGGTCGATGAAATGGATCCCGCTCTTATGTCCTGACCTTTGGCTCCATTTCGCCCATTTTCAACAGGGTTTGTCCCCAGCTGATCCCCTACCACATATTACAATTTCATCGAAATCGAACCATTGTTACGCAAGTTATGACGCATAAGGGCAATGGAATGGATCCCGCTCCTATGTTCCGACCTTCCACCCCATTTCACCCATTTTCAATTGGGTTCGTCCCCAGGTGGTCCCCTACCACATAATGAAATTTCATCCAAATCGAACTCTTTTTACGCGAGTTATCGCGCGAACGGAGGTACGAACAGACTACCGGACAAAGCTGGAGCATATACGTTTCTCCAACCTACGGTTGGAAAGCGCAAATAAAGTGTTTACCCTGGAGATGTAGTGTATATTCAGAAAGCGTGATGAGAGGAGAGCGAGAGGTAGTAAAAAAATAACTGAAACATTCTTGTCTTTATGCGAATGGATATATTTGTAAGGGGAACCATGGGTGTTGTTAACAGCAGGCAGTTCAGTGTTTCCCACTAAAACAAGAAAGACAGTTATTGCTGTAAACGGAATCGTGAGCTTACGCCCTTTGGCTGTAGACTTGTGCGTTAAGAAAAATTTGAATTTATATGAGAAACATTTCACAGCGCAAAGGCTCTCCAACAAATAAAGAATTTTTCAAATCTGACTCTTCGAAGCAGAGATATTGACAAATACGTATAAGATATGCATCTGTGCCCCTTGGCGGGAAAAACATACATTATTTTAGAAAGAAAGTATTCCACAAAGGTTTTTCGATGTGAGTGGTATCGGCCCAAGAAAAAAATTTTACTCGAGTTTCAGGAGCTCAGATTTTGCGGCAAATACATCAGAAGCAGAAATTAGCACTTATGCTCAGTGGTAGCCAAACCATTATTTATCAAATACTAGAAATTATATGAAAAACATTTTCCATCAAGAGTCGTATGCGATACAGTAAATATTTTTCAAATCAGAGTTTTAGGAGCTGAAATATCGGGAAATACGCAATTTACCATTGCGCCCTTTGGCGAAAAGTCTATGATTTACTTGAAAATTTTGAATTTATGCGAAAAACAGTTCGCATCGGAAACACTATCCGACAAAGAAGGAAATTGTTAAATCGAACTCTTAGAAGCAGAGATATTGACGAAAATAAGATATACATCTATGCCCCGTAGCGCAAAAATCGTGCATTATTTTAAGAAGAAGATATTCTTTAATGGTTCGTCGTCGTGCGTAGTACCGGTACACAAACGAATATTTTTCAATTGAGGTTTCAGAAGCTCAGATTTTGTTGCAAATACATAAGAAGCGGAAATTAAGGCTTACGCCCCCTGGTGGCCAAACAATGTTTAACCGAAAATTAGAAATTATATGCAAATTATTTCCCATCAGGAGCTGTACCCGGTGCAGAAAGAATTTTTTAATTCGGAGTTTTAGAAATAGAGATGTAGTAGGAAACGCAATTTACCGATACGCCGCCTAGCGCAAAGTCTATAAATTACTTGACAATTTTGAAATTATATGAAAAACATGTCACGCTTCTATCCAATAAAGAAAGAATTTTTCAAATAGGACCACTAGAAGCAGGGATGTTGACAAAAAATAAGGTATACATCAACTCCCTCTGGTGGAGAAATCATGTAATATTTTAGGAAGAAAATATTCCGAAAAGGTTTATCGACGTGAGGGACGTTAGTCCATGAACGAATTTTTTAAATCGAGATTTTAGAAGCTCAGAGTTTGTGACAGATACATATGAAGCAAAAATTAACGTTTATGCCGCCTGGTGGCCAAAGTATTTTTTACTAAAAATTGGAAATTATATGAAACAGATTTTCCATCGGGAGCTGTATCCGCTGAAAGAAAAAAATTTCAAATCTGAGTTTTAGAAGATGAGCTATCCGGGGAAACGGAGTTTACTTTTACGCTACCCAGCGGAAAATTTATGCGTAAATAGAAAAAGTAACTATACTTAAAATACTCTTCGACATAAATGGAATCCAAAGATAAAATAATTTTTTCAATCGGATATTTACACTGCAGGACACCCAAAACCAAAAAGGACACGAGATAGCAAAGCCAGATTTACTGGACACATAAAAACAGATACAAAGATGAAACTATTGAGCTTACAGGCCCGTACAACTTGCGGAACACGCAGACATCAATAGTTCGTGTGGCCCCCATGGCTGGCAATAACGGCCTCTCACGCCGCAGCATCGAACGGAAGAGGCTTTGGATGTGGGCTTGGATTATGTCAGTCCAGGCTGTTTCCACACGTTGCCACAATTCATCAGGCGTAGCAGCGAGTGGTGCTTGCCGGGCCACTCGGTTGCCGATCAGTGACCAGAAGTGTTCGATGGACGACATATCGGGAGAACAGGAGGGCCACGGCAGCAGTGACACCTAGTGGACCGTGAAGAATTGTTGCACGATGCGTGCGGGCGCGCATTGTCCTGTTGAAACGTGTCCGCTGACAGGTCCTGCAGGTAAGGGGAAATTACAGGCTCCAAAATGTCGGAGATGTAGTGGTGGCTGTTGAGTGTACCAGCGATGCGTACCACAGTGGTGCGGGTGTCATATCCAATTCCGCCCCAAACCATAACGCCAGGCGACGGACCGGTATGGCGATGCATAATGCAGGCGTCATACAGTCTCTCGCCGCGGTGCCGCCACACGCGGATCCAACCATCGTGGTGTTGCAGGCAGAAGCGGGATTCGTCGGAGAAGACAATGTCGCGTCATTACGTAGTCCAGGTGCGGCGTTCAACGGCCCACTGCCGCCGCATTCGCCGGTGGTGTAACGTCAATGGTAATCGGAGCAATGGGCGCCTTGCGACAAGTCCCCGCTCCTGCAGACGACGACGAACGGTACGTGCTGACACAGGTTGTTGCGCAACACACCCTAATTCCTACGCTTACGTTCGTGATGTGGCAGTACGAGCCGTCAATTCCCGCCGCACAACATGCCGGTGCTCTCGTTCAGTGGTGTGCCGCGGCTGCAGCAATCACTCACATGGGTTCGTTCGTCCCTCCTGCACCCTCCGAATCCATACTCGCCTCACTGCGGCTGGGTGTCGTCCCACACGGGCGCCGATGTCTCGGTACGATAAACCGCTGTTGCGATAAGCCACTATTGGTCCTCTGTCGAACTGCGAAACGTTCTGGAATGACTGCCGTATTCGGCGACGAGGCATCAGGAAGCTTCCCACGCACAGGTCCGGCAACACAACACACTTCCACTACTGACACCCCGCCTTCTGTGCACCCTTCTTATAGTGCTTCTCGGTGGCGTGCCGGGCGCACATGATTTGCGTATGCCCAGCAATGCTAATCGTTTGCATGTCCTCTCGCGGGCGACGCATGCTGCGAATTTCAGGCCAATCGGATACTTTCTTCTTGGTGTTGCATTTTGGGTGGCCAGCAGTGTGGACGCAAATAAATATATGGAATAAAATGTATTTTGAATTCAATGTGAGCTGCATTTACGCCCTCTAGCGGAGAAACTGTACATCGTAAAATGAACAAAATAAAGGATCATCATTCGCATATTTCAAGCAAAAATGATTTTTCAAATCCGCATATTTCAATGCAAAAATAATTTTTCAAATCGGACTAATAGTTACAGAGAAATGGTGTCTACAGACGGACGGACAAACCGATAACATAAGCACGATCTTTTTCTACAAAAGACGTGCTAAAACTACGGCAATGCAATTTGTTTTGTTTATTGATAACCGTGCAGGATTTCGATATTTGCGGTGTCTCCAAAAGCTATTAGTCGTAATATGTGGTTAAATAGTACAACAAAGGAACATTTTTTGAAGTTCAATGGATCTTTAAAAACTTCGGTATTTACTGAACTTCAAGTTATGCCAGATCGTTATTGTATGTAGCTTCGACTCTGTTTAAACTTCTTTCCAAAGGTGATGCATTTAGTATTTTTTTGATGCAACATACCACAAAATATTTAACAGTGTAGAATACATATCAAGTGAGAGGAAGAGACTTACACAAGAAAGCCAAGTGGGATATCTGTGGATAGACTTTAAACACCTGCCGGAAAGACATTAAAAAAACTTATTCAACACGGAGAGTTGTGGTGGAGACTTGAGGAGACCTTAACCAAACACTGGATTGAGAGTTGTTAATGATGACGATGATGTTGATGTCTAAAAATAACACAAGAGTAATGCCAAAAGAGTTTTATTAAGCATATGTTTTACCGAGTGTCATTCGTGCGTACTAGAATGATAGCACACATTTCTGCATGTGTAAAAAAAAATGCTGTATTTGAAAATAAAAAATACAACAAAATCCAAACTATATAAAGCACGAAATGACAGCAATAACTCTTGCATTTCTAACGAAAATATTTCCTTCCCTGCATCAGCTTTCGTCTTACGCGTAGTTTCCTTTTCCGAAACGTAATTATAGCGAGGGCTATTTATTTTACCTACAGTGACCTCGGTACAAATGTACTACACAGTCAAGTCACATTATTGTGACAACCTCCTACTTCTGACGTCAACAGCGCGTAGCCAATGAAAGAAGGCACGCGTCTTGAGCTGGCTTGGAGGGTATATAAGGCGTGTTGTAGGCATTCTGAAACGCAGGGGCCGCGGATGGCCTAGTGGGCAACGTTCGTTACTGCCACGGAATGGGCCTCGGGTTCGATCCCTGGCAAGTACGAACGCTCAATCCACTAAATACCCGCCGTGCGTCGGATGGGCACGTTAAGCCGTCGGACCCCGGGTACTGCCCCCGGTAATAAATAAGGGCGTCTTCCTCCCCTTTTCTACTTGGCTTCCGTGTCACTTTCCTAGCGGGCACTCTAGCCCAAATCTCATAGCTTCCTATTTCTCAGGGTTGTTTAAGACCTGGGGTCAGACACTCCTTTCCTAAAATCCTGTACATATGATCATGATCTGAAAACATATCACTCGTTGCTGTCATGGACAAAAGAAGCGATTTATCAGATTTGCAAAAAAGGATGATTATCGGCTTTCGAGCGAAGAGTGGCAGTATTTACGAAAAAGCGCAGTTTGTGAACTGTTTGCGTGCTTTTGTGGTTAAAGTGTATCGTGATTGGAGAAATGGCACTATTGCGAATAAGCGACATGGAAACTGCGAAGCACCACATGCCCTTGATGTGAGAGGTGATCGTCAGCTTCCAAGGTGCGTGAGGGCTAATCGACACGCAACAGTGGAACAACTCGCTAGCCGAACGACAGTTCAGCGAACCGTGCTGCGTAAGGGGCTCCGATTCAGACGGATGTTCACTGCACCTATGCTAACGAAGGTAAATAGGCAGAAAAGGCTTACATTTTCACAGCAGTATCGGAGTTGGACCTCAGCTGATTGGCAAAGGATTGCCTTCTCCGATGAGTCACATTTTCTGCCTCATCGAACGAATGGACGTTTGCGTATAAGGCGAGAAACATCGAAGAACAAATACTTTTCAGCAGCCGTTTCTGGAAGAACACAGCTGGTGGGGGCAGCGTTATGGTCTGGAGAATGTTTTCGTGGCATCCATGTGTCCATTCATACCTGTGAAAGGCACTATGGACCGAATTCGGTATGAATCAATCCTTGCAGACCACGTACACCCATACATGCTGATTTTATTCCCTGGGGTGGATGGAATCTTCGAGCACGACAATGCGACGTGTCACACAGCTAGAAACGTCCGAGGATGGTTGGAAGAGCACGATGAAGACGTCGAAGTACTTCCCTGCCCCCTATTTCTCCAGACTTAAACCCTATTGAGAATCTGTGGGTCCACCTCGATTGTGTTGTTTGCTTTGTGGATCTTTCAGAACGCCTCCTCCAGCGCCTGTCATATTCACTGCAGTCAGCATGGTTCCACATGCCTGTGAACACATTCCAGCACCTTATTGAGTCACTTCCAGCCCGTCTAGCTGCTGTCCGCGCTGCACAGGGCGGTTATACTGGATATTCGTTGGTGGTCACAATAATGTGATTCGACCGTGTACAACGTTCGTTCCATCAAAACTCAGAGTAAAATCACACAAAATGAAGAAATATAGGTACAGCAAAATATATCTTATTCTTTCTCAAAGTATCTTCCCTCAGATGCTATACAACGGTCCCATCGTTCAGTCCACTTTTCAAGACATGCAGCGAAGGCATTTTGTGGAAGCTGCTTTAACAACCCCTGTACAACTTGAATAACGTCAGCTCTGTGTTGAGTGTTGCGCCACGGAACTTCTTCTTCATTGTTGGAAACAACCAGAAGTCTCACTGGGCGAGGTCAGGACTGCAGGCAGGTTGTGGCACGATTCCAATACAGCATTTCGTAAGAAACTGTTAAACAAAAGCAGCTACATGTCGGCGGGCGTTATCATGGTATAGGTTCCACGTATCCGCCGGTTCCGGTCGCTTAATCGATATGTGCCGTTGCAGACGCTTCAAGACTGAAATGTAATACACAGCACTGACAGTAATTTGAGGAGGATCGGCATGCTGGTAGGCTACACTTTTACGATTAAAAAAATTATGATTATCACCTTACCAGCTGATATGGTTTGACGGAATTATTTCGGAAGAGGCGAGCCTATGTGTTTCCAAACACTCGTTGCGCGCTTCGTGAGGGGGTGGAAATAGTAGACACAAGGTTCATCGGCAGTTATTACTGTGTTTAAAAAGTTTGGATCCTGAACTCTGGCTAAAAATGTCTTGTCTGGTGATGAGGTACCCATCTGGAACACACACGATGCAGCAGTAATTTGTCGCACAGAATGCAGAATGCCGACGTTTTTGAAATACTAGTTGACGCCGCTATGTCTTCACATTTCATCGGTCGATCTTTTTGCAGGGTTATCCAAACGGTGTTAACAATACGCTCGGTGACAACACTTTCAGGTCAACCAGGCATAGGAGTTAGTTCTGCCGACAAACGCTCTTTTCAGAAAGTATGGTGTCATCTAAAAATCGTTGCCTCACCCAAATATTTATTTTTGTAAGCTATTGTCATTAAATCAACTGTTTCATGAACCGTTTTACTCAAACATTAACAAACGTTTATTCCACAACGCATCTCACTTCTTAACTCTGAATTATTCACCTTCATAGCTGTATGGCGAAATGCAGATGCACCTAAAACAACTGCGCAATTAGAAAAAGGGAAAATTGTCTGCAACGGCTAATAACTGTTCCCATACATACTTCCTTAATTCAGCTAGTCATCTGTGCGGATCTTACTCCACTTCGCACTGTTGCCAACTCAAAAAACATTACTCTCAGTTTTTACGGAAAGGCCTTTGTACATACTCTCTGAACCAGAGCTGAACATATCATGGGCGATGGACAGCAGCATTGTCGTCTGTGAAACCGCCGTCACCTGTAGGATAAAAAGTCAATATTGCAGGATGGACCTGATCGGCAACAATGTTTAGATAATCTGTGGAGAACACCCAACCTTCCAACATAATCAGCTGACCCATTCTGTACAAACAGAACGCGACCCACACCATGACACCACCTCCAGAACCTTGAGTTGCCGCCCCGGTGGCGCAGTGGTGTAAGCGATGGCCTCTGATCATTCGTCCGTAAGGGGTCCGGGTTTCGAATCCCGGTGAGGCATGGATAATGTGTTTGTCTTACGGCACTTGCTCTCTCCCTTCCCTGGAACCAGTGACCCTAAATTAGGGACGGGCGACTGCTTATAGCCCATTGAGTTGCTCACGGCGGTAGTTGTGTTTACTAGGCAAGACGGGTTTATTGTTTCATGAGGCACGCCAAATTCTCTGCCTACTAACAGTACAGAACAAGGTGTACCGCAACTAGTCAGACCACATGACATTTTCCCAGTCTTCCAGTGTCCGGTCACGATGTTCCTGACACTACGGTAAACGACCTTTCCGCTTCGCAGAAATCAGTGGCTTCTGTATAGGCATGCGACTGCCAATGCAGTCCTCTTTTATTCCCTGTTCATATTTCGCTGAGGTATGGGTCTGAGAACAGCCTTCACCCAATGCTTCAATCAACTGCTGCACACAGGAAGTCCCGTTTCTTCGTACAAGCCTTCTAAAACGACGACAATCTTGTTGCTGACAGAATGTTGTCGCGCCACAGTGTCGCCCCGTAGAAAGCACAATGTGGGTTATTTTTCTAATTATTAAGGACCCGGGATATTTCTCCTTTAGACGAACCGGTAAGCTCTGCTGTTTTTAAAAGTCTCTCCAGCTAGATGCGCAGCTACAATAAACTTTTTATCGAACTCTGAAATATCGTTTTTCTTTCTCACTGTGATCAACACTACTGACCAACAGCAGTCTTAAATAGTTGCCTAGATCACGTGGTGACGCACGTGACTGCGCATGTTGCGTATACGCACCATAAGTAATGTTTAGGTACATCTGCATAAAGATTTCTAATTCAGTGTCCGGTGTGTGTTGTTCGCGCTTATTCGGATTCGTGCAAAAAGAAATCGCATTCATGGAGAATAGTATGTATTAGCACTAATTAGATAGACCTTAAAGCAAGTCCTGTACGAAAGCAAGAGTTAGAGAGTGGGAGGTGGAGTTTGAACCTTCATTGGATCCACAAATCAAAGGTGACACCCCGGTGAAGCAGTGGTCTAAGCGATGGCTTCTGATCACTCCTCCGAGATGGGTCTGGGTTCGAATCGCGGTGAGGCATGGATGTTGTGTTTGCCTTACGGCGCTGGCCCACTGCCTTCCCTGTAGCCAGTGGCCCTAAATTAGGGAAGTCCGACTTCTTATAGCCCATTGTGTTGCTCACGGTGGTCGTTAAACCTCCAATAAAAAAATAAATAAATGAAAGTTAATGATAGGCGATCGCAGCACCGTTGGCAACGTATCTTTCGTGAAATTTTAAATACTTAATACCTTTGTGTGAAAAAAGGAATATTTTTGCAGGCTCCACAGGCTTAATTCGTTTTACAGCCAAGAACAATTAATGATTTTTACCCAAAAGTAGTACTGACTAATTTATTCCGTCTACCTCTTTGCCTACGGGTTATCTTGCTTTGTCTCGTCTATCAAGTAATCTTCTTCCCCTTTCACTTCTTGGTTTTTCTGATGAAGTGAAACACAGTGCTTATTTTCCTGAAATTCCCTCTACCGCATAGCCATTGTTCTCATTAAACAAAGAAAGCAGCTGCTGGAAGCGACAGTAAACGGTGGGGCGTAATTTCGCTCTCTAAAATTTCACCATGCGCCTTCTGTTTCCGCATGAATAGGAGTTAGAAACTACTTACGTATTTTTATCACTGTATTCAGAGTGCTGAGAATCGATCCGGCTAGGTGAATCATTACTGCGGGCGCGCCTAACATGATAATCGGTGGAAAGCCAACAGAAGGATTTTTCCGCCATTGCAATATAGTTCGCACTTTCGTCTATTAACAGAGTTGATAAAAGATACATTTCAGACATAAAATCTTAAAATAATGTTTGAACTGATAAAACGTAGGGATATTTCTGCAATTAAAACGTGGTCTGTGAAGTACTTATGAAAGCATATCCACTACAGCAAGCGAGTGAGTATGAAGTCATACAACGATCTGGCCACTCCCACGGCTTCTTTCTCTTCGCGGGTGTACGGCTGGCATTCAGTGGAATTTTGGTAAACCGGTTCTGCTGTTTAATAGAGTCTCGCCAATTCATTTGAAGTTGCGTAGAGATACTCGTGCAGTCGGTGTGAATAGGTCGCCGTAGCGTATTTCCTGTTATCAGGGTAGGTGTTCCCGCGCTATAGTACACCCAATAATTTTATTAGAAAGCAGTTTCTATCTAATATTTCTTAAAGTCAATTTCCCCGTGACAATTTTGCTTTATCATGTACTTGAAAGATAATAAAACACCTTATCTGTAAATTTTTGGAATTGATACGGGACAGAAGTGCCAAATGAATGTGAAGATGGTAAATTTTAAAACCTTTTACAAATTTTCTGCAAGTGGCGGTGACGTGGTCCTTTGCAGCACGGCGTAAATATGCTTTGAGCTGCGCTGTTGCCACATAACCAGTTTTTTCCATCAATTATTGCTTGACGTCTCACTTGAAAATTTGACGTTTTCATTTGCAACAATACTTATAATGGCTGCAAGTGCAGCACCATTTGGGTCATTTATGTGTATTACAATTTGTGACGTACCTGCCAGCAGGACGCACACGACATAAAGGCAGATAGAAATCAGAATAAAACGTCCGCGTAGCTCAATTGGTAGAGTGACTTATTCCGGAATGAGGGGATCCGGGTTCGAATCCTGGCGTGGACAGAAATGACGGAGAAATTTGCTTCGTTATAATGGCGCCCGAACTATCCGGATGACCCGGCCGTTCAAAATCTCGCAATGGTGTGATGTTATTTCCACACCGCGAGATAGGAAAAATCAGAGAATCCCTTCTCCAGCGCTTCGAAAAATAAATGTGTGTGACGTTGCATTCCACACACCAGATTGACTGGGCGTTCTCAAGTGCACGTTCTACAGTGGATGGCTGCCTGCAACGATTCATGGTCACGGCTGACCCGTGGGCCAAGCCCCCGGCCCTCTTTGGGGGGGAGGGGGAGATGTGACGTACCTGCCAGCAGGACGCACACGACATAAAGGCAGATAATAATCAGAATAAAACGTCCGCGTAGCTCAATTGGTAGAGTCACTTATTCCGGAATGAGGGGATCAGGGTTCGAATCCTGGCGTGGACAGAAATGACGGAGAAATTTACTTCGTTATAAATTGATCATCGGCGAATGCACATTTAATTTGCATTCTGCTAAATAGTAAAGAAAGCGAGGTTTGCCACTTCGAGTTTCTGCTGAGTTCAATAGAAGGAAACAAAATATATCTCGCCTCGGCGGAGAATATCAGCAGAGGTTGTAATTTTCTAATGAAATGGAGAACACATTGCAGGCTATATAATCATTTATTGACTGAAACGAATTCATTACAAGCACACAATAAACACAACAAGAAATTCTGCTTCGCAATGTTCAATTTTTCACACTTTCGTAGGTTCTCTTTTCCTGAAAAAAAAATAAAAATAGAGTATTTTTAAACAGAACTTTACACAGGTACATTAAAGGGCACAAAACATGTAAATTTTAAAATCAGGTGAGATCATCAGTAACGATTGAGATGATCATTTTATATTGCACCCATAAAGAACTTCTTCTACAGGGTAATTCGTGAGTCTCCATACGTAGGGAATAATGTTTCTTTTTCATTTTCTTTTCCTTTTCTGGTTTTAAGCACCCTTCAAAAATGACTTGAAATACACTCAAGGACAATGAAATTTGCGCACCCAGAAGAAAACACGCTACAACGACTTACAATTTAACTGACTGGAATGCCTTTCCCCGCCAACTAGCACAGGTGCATTAGTTAGTACAGTGAACTTGGTTACGGTTTGCTGTGATTGGCTGCACAGCAAACTGTTTTGAGAAAATATTCAATAACTGCCTCTTTCTCGGCGTGCGAAAATCACTAATTCGCATTCTTGCGTTCACTATCTGCTCGCTACTTTACAAAAAAGCCTTTGAGAATGAAGAGGAAAATGAGACGAACTTAGAATGAGGTGAACGGCATTTAACTAAAGTTGTTTTGACTTTTGAGAGCCGGAATATTATTTATTTATTTTTATTTTTGCAGGTAATTGATTTTCAATTTATGAAAATTAACTAGGGATTCGGGAATTTTAATCTAAAACGCTTACTGCGCGGAAGGTGTTTCATCCGTGCGGCCGCGCGCGCTCGCTACTTAGAGGAACACTACCTAGCAAGTGTTAGTTTGGAGCTCATAATTCAGCGATGACTCAGTGTACGTTGCAAATGGCAGACCTTTCATTCTATGTGGAAAAGCAAACATTCAAGATAAGGTCTCATGAGGTTGGTTACTTTAAAATCCTCGACGACTAAAAAGTAGTCTGCAAATAGGGGCAAATTTAGAAATTTAGAAAACGAGCATGTGGCCTTGCGACCCCAGAAAGAGTTTCATTTTTTTTTTTTTTTTGGTCCTGATGGATTTCAAAAACTTACATTTTCGTTTGGCCTCTCTGAAATAAAAAGTTCTCAAGTTAGAACTGAAGAACAGGTTCTCTGCTTTAGAAGGCCTAACATCGGAAGAAGTGGACATCTCTGAAGTTAACAGAAAAGTAACCAAAGCTCTTATGGAAACAGCAACAAAATTAGCTGGGTCTAAGAACAAGTTGCATGTGAACAAATTATCAGGAAAAACCAAAATGTTGATGCAAAAAAGAAGAGAGATGAGGACAACTAAAGAAGATGTGACTTCCAAAGTGGAATATATAGAGCTATGCAAGACAGTAAGAAAAAGTATCATTGAAGACGTAAGGAAATTCAACTGTGAACTAGTGAGGAAAGCAATTGAAAGCAACCAAAGCCTAAAGATAGCAAAGGGACATCTCAGTAAGGGAAGAAAACAGATTATGGCACTGAGAAAAGAAGATGGTTCTGTAACAAGAAATAGAGGCGAAATTTTGACAAGAGTGAAAGATTTCTACTCCAAATTATATGAAAGGGATGATATATGCACTCCAGACATCATGAAAGATACCAGTACCAGAGTTCCTCCAGTCCTTCCAGCAGAAGTTGCGCATGCAATCAAGAACATGAAGCGAGGAAAAGCTCCAGGAGAAGATGGAATTACTGTAGACATCATACAAGAAGCAAGTGGAGAAATCGAAACAGTACTCGCCCAAATTTTCACTCGATGCCTTAATGAAGGAAAGATTCCTGAGGATTGGAACACCGCTACAATGATCCTGCTACATAAAAAAGGTGACATTGAGGATCTCGGAAACTACAGACCTATCAGCCTCCTATCAGTAGTTTATAAAATCTTCACTAAAGTTCTTTCACACCGCTTGAAGGTAGCACTAGACATGGCTCAACCGAGAGAACAAGCTGGATTCAGGAGTGGCTACAGCACAATAGATCATATCCACGTGCTGAGAGAACTAATTGAAAGAGCGAGGGAATATGAACTTCCATTGTGCATGGCTTTTATCGATTATGAAAAAGCCTTTGATTCGGTGAAACCATCAGCAGTTACAATGGCTCTGAAAACCTGCGGTATTGAAGATGCATACATTAATATTATTAATAACATCTATGAAAATGCAAGTGCAAAGATTAGGCTGTTTGAAAATACAACACACGTAAAAATTGGAAAGGGAGTGAGACAAGGTGACACCATATCTCCGAAGCTCTTTAATGCCACATTGGAGGGTGTTTTTCAGTCGCTGAGTTGGGAAAACAAGGGGATAAAGATTAATGGAGATTATCTAACCCACCTTCGTTTTGCTGATGACGTAGTCATTTTTGCAACGACCTCATCAGAGCTGCAGAGTATGATCCAGGAACTTGCTGACAAGAGTAAAGAAGTGGGATTAAAAATGAACTTTCAGAAGACAAAAGTGATGTTCAATGCTTTTACAAGAAATGAAGATTTATCGATTGATGGAGAAAAGCTGGATATAACAGACACGTACGTTTATCTTGGACAGCAGATATCAAGTGAGGGTCACATTGATGAAGAAATTAATCGGCGTACAAAACTTGCCTGGAGAGCTTTTGGAAGAAACAGCATAATTTTCAAGAGCAATATGCCATTATGTCTTAAAAGAAAAGTGTTTGATCAATGCATCCTTCCAGTGCTTACGTATGGTGCAGAGACGTGGACCTTAACTAAAAGAGACATACAAAGGCTGCAGACAACTCAAAAAAGCATGGAGAGGTGCATGCTTGGTGTAACCAGGAGAGATAAGAAGAGGAACTCGTGGATCCGAAAAATGACAAGAGTGGAAGACATCATGATCAAAGTTAAATCCCTGAAATGGCAATGGGCTGGACATACTGCCAGAAGGACAGGTCATCGATGGACAGCCGAAATTTTAGATTGGATTCCAAGGGACAGGAAAAGACCCAGAAGAAGACCACATAGGAGATGGGTGGATGAAATTCGAAAGTATGCAGGGGTGACATGGAGGAGACTGGCACAAGACAGACCGTTGTGGAGGAAACTTGGGGAGACCTTCGTCCAGCAGTGGATTGATAATGGTTGACAATGATGATGATGATGATACACCCCTTGTTGTAGGCATTTTCTTAGTCCGAAGTAGGGTGGAAGATGTTATAAACGGAAGCCTTAGCAGTTTATTATTTTTGAGTATGTGTGAAATAGTGTGTTGATCACTGAACATCGTGAAAAAACGTATACTTTAAAAATAGAAAATTTCTAATGCGTTGAAAAAGAATTCCTAATACGGGAATAGCTAAGATCAACTTAGTTGCCATTTTCAGGAAAATAAATTATTTTTCCAAAACTATTGGAAAATCACACCAACGTGTGTCAGCGTGAGAATGCCAAACTGAAGTAATTTTTTTTTGGATTTGAGTTTTCGCATCATCAGAGAAAATTGATTACAGTCCGGAAACGAAAATCGATAAAAATATACAAGGGTTAAAAAAATTCTATATTTTATGATCTTTACAAAAAGGAGAATTTCCTTCGCTGTATTTGGTTTTCTGATTAATGTCTCAAATTGTTTCAGTATTTATAGCCAACGAATAGGTTCTCCGCCCATTAAAAAAGCAGTACAGAATCTAAATTAGCGAGGCTTTTCTTGCTTCAAACTTCCTTCTAGAAAGATATGTGATGTGTGTGCATATTTTTAGAACGTATGATTTTCATTTCCTTCGAGAAGTGAGATTGGATAGCCTGCAGCTTTCATGGTGGACTTTGCGCATACTCTTATGACGAATGACTTTTACTTCCTTTTAGAAAGATGTGTGATGTTTGCGCATATTCTTATAACGTATGACCTTCATTCCTTTGTAGAAGTGAGATTGGATAATCTGCAGCTTTCATAGTGGTCTTGGCTCATAACCTTATTGCATATAACCCTAATTTACTTCAGGAAAGATGCGCGGTCTTTATACACACTCTAAGAACGTAAGACAATTTTATTTTAGAAGTGAGATTGGACCGGCTGCAGTTTTCATAGTGATCTTTGCGCATACTCTTATGATGTATAACTTTCATTTCCTTTTAGAAAGACATGTGGTCTTTGCGCATGCTCTTAGAATGTATCGCCTTCATTTCCTTCTAGAAATATGTGTGGTCTTTGCGCTTGCTCTTAGAACGTGTGACCTTCATTTCCTTCTAGAAATAAGACTGGATTGGGTGCAGCTTTTAAGGTGGTCTTTGTGCATACTCTTATGACGCATGACCTTCATTTCCTTCGAGAAGTGAGATTGGATAATCTGCAGCTTTCATAGAGGTCTTGGCGCATAACCTTATTGCATGTAACCCTAATTTCCTTCAGGAAAGATGTGCGGTCTTTATACATACTGTTAGAACGTATGACAATTTCCTTCTAGAAGTGAGATTGGACCGGCTGCAGCTTTCATAGTGGTCTTTGTGCATACTCTTATGACGTATGACCTTCATTTCTTTCGAGAAGTGAGATTGGATAATCTGCAGCTTTCATAGAGGTCTTGGCGCATAACCTTATTGCATGTAACCCTAATTTCCTTCAGGAAAGATGTGCGGTCTTTATACATACTGTTAGAACGTATGACAATTTCCTTCTAGAAGTGAGATTGGACCGGCTGCAGCTTTCATAGCGGTCTTTGTGCATACTCTTATGACGTATGACCTTCATTTCTTTCGAGAAGTGAGATTGGATAATCTGCAGCTTTCATAGAGGTCTTGGCGCATAACCTTATTGCATGTAACCCTAATTTCCTTCAGGAAAGATGTGCGGTCTTTATACATACTGTTAGAACGTATGACAATTTCCTTCTAGAAGTGAGATTGGACCGGCTGCAGCTTTCATAGTGGTCTTTGTGCATACTCTTATGACGTATAACTTTCATTTCCTTTTAGAAATAAGACCAGATTGGCTGCAGTTTTCAAGGTGGTCTTTGTGCATACTCTTATGACGTATGGCCTTAATTTCTTTCGAGAAGTGAGATTGACCAGCTGTGGTTTGTTAGGTGGTTTTTGCACATGCTGTTATCACCGTCTCTTTTCCTTTGAAGCTAAGACTCGATCATCGCAGAATGGTCTAATGCTATTTCTGCACCTGGGCCTGCCTTCTCTCGTCCCCACTGTTTCTTTTAATTTCAGATGTCACTCATAATAAAGTGACTAATTGGGAGAAGATTTCAGTTTTTACCTCAAACAGAATTTTTTTTTTTTTTGATGAGGTTTAACGACCACCGTGAGCAACGCAATGGGCTATAAGCAGTCGCCCGTCCCTAATTTAGGGTCACTGGTTCCAGGGAAGGGAGAGATCCAGTGCCGTAAGACAAACACAACATCCATGCCTGACCGGGATTCGAACCCGGACCCCTTACGGACGAATGATCAGAGGCTTGCGCCTTAGACCACTGCGCCACCGGGGCGGCAACAGAAATTTGGGAAACTTTTGTTGTTCATGCAACTTTCTGAAAAAAGAGTTACAGACTCTTCCTTCAGCTACTTTACCTGTTATTGTTGAATAAATGTTTTCTTCCAATAATTTATGCTGTCGGCTTGCCACCAGTTGGACGTCCTTAAGCTAGAACTCTTCACGCATAGTATAGTGCTGTGGTGCACAAGAATTTGGATACCCTGATCTGCGTCAGGTGCTTTTTATCAGACATCGAAGTTTTCAGATGGATATTGGTACGTGGCACCAGTAAGGCAAGATAAACGTAGTTTATTAATCATGGCAGACTTTTTTACTTCTGCAATACTAATAAAAAAGTGCGTGCTGTTATTAGAAAAATGGTATTTATTTGTCTCATTAGTGTGACGTTATCTTTCCCAGAGCACTGATGTAGGAAATATTATCTCAGAGGCAAACTATGAACTAAACTGTAATCATGTTGATAAAGTGTTGTCTGGTTTCAAGTGTAACAACCATTATAACGAAGTGAATTTCTCCGTCATTTTTATCCGCGCCGGGGTTCGAACCCGGGTCCACTCATTCCGGAATAAGTTGCTCTACCAATTAAGCTACGCGGACATTTTATTCTGATTCCTATCTGCCTTTATATCGTGTGCGTCCTTCTGGCAGGTACGTCACATCTCCTGGTACGTTACATCATCTCCCCCTTATTTTTTTTTTTTTTTTTTTTTGAAGTGCTGGAGAAGGGATTCTCTTATTTTTCCTATCTCGCGGTGTGGAAATAACATCACACCATTGCGAGATTGTGAACGGTCGGGTCATCCAGATAGTTCGGGCGCCATTATAACGAAGTAAATTTCTCCGTCATTTTTATCCGCGCCGGGGTTCGAACCCGGGTCCACTCATTCCGGAATAAGTTGCTCTACCAATTAAGCTACGCGGACATTTTATTCTGATTCCTATCTGCCTTTATGTCGTGTGCGTCCTTCTGGCAGGTACGTCACATCTCCTGGTACGTTACACCATCAGTAACAAAAATTACGTAAAAAATTCAAGAGATGCATGTAGCATGTTAAATCCGTTTATTTTTGTGGCGTAGTAAGTACAAAGATTCGCCAAGCTTTCGCACTTCACTGGGAGGCTTTCTCAAGGCAGTGGTACACCTCAAAATGCAGGGAATTGGAACAACTATAAAGGAACAGAGATGATTTTTGAAAATAACGTGGGCGACATCACAAGGATATTACACGTATTTTTATCACGCAATTATCGGTGTGTTGCGATGTGTTTTCATCTTTTAATAACGCATGCCCAAGCCTTGGTAGTTCAGTAGAAACTATGTCATCGCACGCTAGTTTGCTGGATAGGATTTCGACTGTTTTCCTGATGGCAGTCTCATTAAAGTTCGTGTATGGGTCAATTCTTCTAATACTATTCCATAGAGGAGTGGCTGATGAATGTATGATTTCTCTGGCGAGGGTATATCCTCACAACACGGAAAAGATATTCATACATAACGCAATACCGTTGGTATATCCTCACAACACGGAAAAGATATACATGCATAACGCAATACCGTTGGTATATCCTGACAACATGGAAAAGATATACATACATAATGCAATACCGTTGGTATATCCTGACAACACGGAAAAGATATACATACATAATGTAATACCGTTGGTATATCCTGACAACATGGAAAAGCTATACATACATAACGCAATACCGTTGGTATATCCTGACAACATGGAAAAGATATACATACATAATGCAATACCGTTGGTATATCCTGACAACATGGAAAAGCTATACATACATAACGCAATACCGTTGGTATATCCTCACAACACGGAAAAGATATACATACATAACGCAATACCGTTGGTATATCCTGACAACATGGAAAAGCTATACATACATAACGCAATACCGTTGGTATATCCTGACAACACGAAAAAGCTATACATACATAACGCAATACCGTTGGTATATCCTGACAACACAAAAAAGATATACATACATAACGCAATACCGTTGGTATATCCTGAAAACACTGAAAAGCTATACATACATAATGCAATACCGTAGGTATATCCTGAAAACACCGAAAAGCTATACATACATAACGCAAAACCGTTGGTATATCCTGACAACAGGGAAAATATATACATACATAACGCAATACCGTTGGTATATCCTGACAACACGGGAAAGATATATTTCGGAATGAGAAAACGATCCTTGGAGACTAGATGTAAAGAGCTCATGCGAAATGTCAACCAGGACATGCAGAATACAGCCTTCGCCAGAGAAGTCGTGCATTTATCGGCCACTCTTCTATAGAATTATATTAGAAGAATTGCCCTATACACGAACTTTAAAAAGAATGCCATCAGGAAAAGAGTCGAAATCCTATCCAGCAAACTGGGGTGCAATGATACAGTTTCTACTGAACTACCAAGAGCTTGGTGTGCGTTATTAAACGATGGAAAGACATCGCGACACGCCGTATAATTGCTTTATAAAAAAATCTTGTAATATGCTCGTTACGTCTCCCACGTTATATTCAAAAATCATCTTTGTTCCTTACGTGTTCCAATTTCTTGCATTTTTATGTCTACCATTGCCTTGAAAAGGCCTCCCAGTGGAGTGCGAAGGCTTGGCGGATCTTTGTGCTTACTAAGCCACTGAAATAAACGGATTTAATACGCTATATGCATCTCTTGAGTGTTCACAGTGTGGTGTGTTTGTAATTACGTTAGGTCAAACATATTGTTACGAATTTTGGGCGCTGTAGTTAATTCAATTAGCTGGTTTGGCGAGAGGCGGGAATAGCGTTACTTATTGGTTAAAAATTTACAGCTAGAGGTTTTCCCCTGTGCATAAGAAAAGAGACAGGGGAACAAAACTAGGTCATGACTTTGTCTGGCGTTGGTTTGGGGAGCGCTTTGAAGTCCCACGTGCTTCAGTCGCTCTCTATGTGGTCCTGCTCCGAAATCGCCTTTCTCCGCATGTTTCGGAAACAATCAGTGTCAACCGATCGAAACGTTTATGGAGTTCTCGACGCCGAACCTCGGCAGGACAAGAAACTGTCAGTTAGTTATGTCTTTGCCTATTTATACGCGAGGTGATCGCCATTTATTCCGAGCGCGGAGCTGTGTATTCTTCAACATTCTTGCATCGTGCAGAATGTTTTAGAGCAGTTAAAATTGACAATGGAGTAAAAGAAAATGCACCCTAGGAAAAACGAAGGACACTCTTTACCGAAATGTGAATTACCGAAGAAAGAGAAGTCTCGAACAAGTCCGTGAAGGGAAAGGTCAGGACTCGTGTGGCCGGATCTGGATTGGTTCAGCTCGGTGGTTAACGGCGGAAGAAATTATTGTGTTCGAAGAAGTCTGCCGGCCATGCAGGAACTCGCAGGACCAAGCGGTTGATTTTACAGCGAGGACGTGCCCTTTCCTGATGGTTGGTCGCCCTTTAAGTAGTTATGGAGAGATACTGGAATAACTCCCGGAAAACAACCTTTCAGAGGTCAGATAAAGTAAGGAAAGTGATTCAGCCACGAGTGGCTGGAGCGCACAAATTGTAATGCAAAGGACAGCCAGATGGAAGGAAGAACGCACAGATTCCTCTATTCAGTCAACAGCATCAGTCCATCGTGACATATAAGTAGGCGATATCTTGTACTTCCTTGCCTTACGGTCGTGTGCAAAAGTATTGAATCGCCTGCAAAAACCATTAATTTTTAAGTTTAACTCCTTTTTTAACTAACTAATTTTTCTAGCTATTTCATCGTTTATAAATCACTAGATGCGAAATGTAAGGGAGATTTCAAAAATGTCTTACTTTTTCCAGTAGCCATTTCTGATCTTATGATATGACATAAAACACGGGGTTTCACGAACGCATTGAAATAGTTTGTTACAGTCGATCATAAACATTCTATTACCTGCTTCATAATCAGGGCCCGGCTTAGGTCAATTGAGGTCCTGTGCACATCCTGTGTCTGGAGCCTCCTCGATTAAAATTTTCAGTCAAACAGTCGAAAAGAATATTTACTGGTAAATAATTTTTTTGCAAGCAGTTTTTCTAGCAGTAAAAACATTAAAACACATCCCACATTCTAGTCAACTTTATAGCCAATGTGGCGCTTAATAGACTAGCATTCACACCATTTGTACTTCCCTGCATCCGCAGAGTTTACAGCTGTAACATTAATTACTCTGGAATTCTATTTTTTTTTTATGGTATCATTTACAAAAAAAAAAAAAAAAACTATCCTCCCAGAAATATAATTTAAAACACCTAGTTTACCATACATTTAATGGAAATGATGAACCAATGGTAGTTTAAGCTGTAAGATGTAATTTCTCACCAAGTCTTACAGCTGAAGACACACATTGTGGGATAAATTATTGCCGCACCTCACGTAAATTACTACAAGTCTTTAAAGTAGTGTCAATTGAACTTTATTGTATTTTTATTTATGTAAAAATAAACCGTACATAATTATGAATATTAATTCACAATTTTTGTTCTCACATGACTAATATTAATAATAAAAATATGTTTTTAGTAAATTCTACATGTTTGCTGAAATGCCTTTCATGTATATTATACCGTATGGCTCCGAATATAGGCTGTTCCCATTGTATTTTGATTTTTACAAATAAGGAGGAGATTAGGATGTTACACTGGCCGATCATAGCTCAGCGCTACGCTTGAGCTTTATTATACAAGATAATAATAACTTGGTTTCCAAAATCTCAGCCTAAATTTTAAAATCAAACCGTATAACAATTTCGTGTTATAACGGAAAACATATTTCAGTTCTGAAAATTAATTTTATTAAGGTACACTGGTGTGCAAAAATTAAGGACGAAGAGGAGAAATTAGCAAAACAGCGGAACGAGCAGGCAGAACGGACCGAAAGACAACTCAGGAAATAGACTAGGGTCCGGAATGGGGTAGGGTATGCGCATATATGCAGCATGACGGGGGGGGGGGAGAGTGTCGGAAGGGTATAAAACACACGGGCGGTGTACGCTCAGCAATTTGGTGAAAGCTATTGCACGGTGTACATCGGTTTGTACGACATCGAGTTGCTGCCACCGTGGGATATGGCCAACAGGCAACCCAGTAGACGGCATCTGGAGGACTTTACCATAGGTCGCGTCATTGGGAAGTTGGAAGAAGGTCGAAGTGTGACTAGTGTGGCCGAGGAGTTCGGGACCGCTCACAGCATCGCTTCACGAGCTTGGAGAGCATTTCAAACGACAGGAACAGCTGTCCGAGAGTTTAGCAGTGGTCGTCCACGAGCAACCACGGCGGCGGATGACCGGTATATTGTCCTACAAGCGAGAATAGGCACACGAAAGACAGCGGGAGAAATCACAAGGCACATGCAACAGACAACTGGACGACCGTTATCGTGTATTACCATGGCCAGGAGGCTGCACAAAGGTGGTCTATTTGCACGACGACAAGTACGGTGTGTGCCATTAAGATCTGCTCATCGGAGACGGCGGTTTCTGTGGTGCCAGGAACACAGGAACTGGACACATCAGCAATGTGGTAGAGTTATCTTTACGGATGAGAGCCGATTTAGTCTGACGAGCGATTCTGGACGCATACACATCTGGAGAGAGAGAGCAGGGAACACACAATCACACCTCCAACATCAACAAAATGGACAGGTTTGGAGGTGGTGGAGTTCTCGTTTTTGGGCGGTATCTTCCTTGGTAGCCGTAATGATCTCCACATCTTCCAAGGAGGTTCAGTCACTGTTGTCCGCTATTGTACCGAGGTTCTCCTGCCTCACCTGCGTCTGTTTAGAGGTGCTATGGGACTTGAGTTCCTCTTCATAGACGACAACGCTACACCTGATTGTACAGTGGCTGTCGCAGAGCTGTTGGAGAGTGAAGATATTTAACGCATGGATTGGCCCGCAAAATCCCCGGACCTAAATCAAATCGAACACGTGTGGGACCTTCTCGGGAGACGCTTGGTAGCACGTCACCAGCCACCAGCAACGATTCCGCAGCTGCGATTGGCGCTACAAGAGGAATAGGCCGCGATACCTCAACAGCTCCTTGACAACCTCGTCCTCAGCATGTGGACAGACATTGTAAAACCTGCAACGCAGTCAGGGGTGATCATATCCCCTACTAAAGACTGGATTTTTCTTGGCAGCCGCCTGTCACATGGACTTTTCTGTCTTCTGTCCAGTTGTGCTCGAAGCTACCTTTTCAATGAAGTTTCTTTGTATCCTTTGGATTCCTTGTTTGGACGGTTTTGCTTACTTGTCCCATATTTTTACATCTTGGGGATCTTATGGTATGATTTGAGTCGATAAGAAGCACTTCTGCACGACGTTACATTTGAAAAACCGTCGTGTCCTTAATTTTTGCACGCCAGTGTAGTTTGGAGGCTCCTCCAAATTCTGAGGCCCTCCGCTCGTGCGGAAATCAGGCCCTGTTCATAATACTATTCCAGTCTTACTCTAGCCTTTATAAATGTTGACGCAGTGCTACTACACAATTGTAGTGGTCGTTTCTTGTTCTTATTAGGATATAATTTGTGCACATTCTCAATAATGGTTAAAACTGCGGAATCATCCACAGCATACAGAGTTAAAACAGTTGTTCTGCATGAAGAGGCAAATCGCTGAAAGAGTGGGCTTTAATCAATCTACGCTTATTAGGATACTGAAGAAAGTAAAGGTCACTGCTGATATAAAAATATGCGTCGCAGTGGAAGGCCCAGATCTACTACAACCATGCTGGACAGAGCGCTCAGAAAACTAAGCTTGGAAGACAGGAGGCTCAGTTCACCTGAACTGCTTCAAAGATGGTCTGAAGTGACTGAATTTACTGTTAGCACATCTACTGGTAGGAGGAGGCTGCTTCACTATGACTTACGTGGCTGCAAATGCAGGTGTAAACCAATATTAACTGCAAATCAAAAACAGCGTAGACTTCAGTGGGCAAACCAGCATGTCTCATGGACAACCAAGCAGTGGGAAAATGTTCTTTTCAGTGATGAATCAGAATTCCGCCTTAATAGAAATCAGAGTAGTGCCTATGTTAGGAGATTCAAGCATAAAGAATTCCAACCAAGTTGCTTAGTGATTAGTGTTAAGCATTCAGTGAAGGTCATGGTTTGGAGTTGCATGTGTGCACATGGCGTTGGAAGCCTCCATATTGCCGATGGTACAGTAAATGCCCAGAAATACATGTAGATATTAGAAAACAAGATGCCACCATCACCTAAAAGACTTCATGACCGCTGTTTTATCTTTCGAGATGACAATGCTTCCTGCCATCCTGCTAAAGCAGTGAAAAACTGGTCACTACAGTCACCGGACTTCGAAAATGTGTAGTTCAAAGTAAGGTATGAACTATAAAAAAAGAAGCCAACAACCAAAATTCAGCTAATCGAAGATGTAATTCAAATTTAGAATAGTATTGTTCAACTCAATCTATTTTCAAAACTTTGTTCACATTATGCCAGCACGATTCAAAACTTTGGTTAAAGCTAACGGCTGGGCGATAAAATATTAGGTACATTTTATTATTTTCTTGTCATTACATTTATGTATTTAATATTATTTCATTCCTCATGAATTACAAAAATGATTTGTTGCTGTAAACCTAAGTATTGGATAAATGACCCTTTTCAGGATAATTTCGACTTAGTCATGAGTTTTATAATGTATCTTAAGAACAGGAGAAGCTACAGGAGAAACTGAGACATTCTTGAAATCTTCACTAAATTTCATATCTAATAACATATAAATGATGAAATATCAATTGAATTTAATTAGTTAAAAAAAGAGTTAAACTTAAAAATTCACGGTTTTTGCAGGTGGTTCAATACTTTTGCGCACCACTGTAAGTCATCGAGAGTGTGTGTGCACGAATGTTTAAGTGCAGCGTGGGATTCCACTCCCTCTCCATCGTCCACAGTGCACGTTTTGAAATGGGCATGCCCTCACACAGGGAGGAGCAACATAATTCAGAGCACAAATATGGATATATGATCGGAACTGGAGGCCCCCTCTAAGTAACTTAACATTTCGTGCATAACTTAGTTTAAGATAAAATCGGTTTCGGCCCGCCAATAGGCTTTCATCAGCAGAGAACTATTTAAAGGCGGACAGTACATGCCAACGAATAATTGTTGAATTACGATAAATTCTGCCTATGAGCTAACCAAAAAAGGGAGTGATCGTTTTACGGTACTACTTCCTCCCTAAATAGACATCTTCATGATTTTGATTATTTGTTTTTGTAAAGTAATTAAATGTCTGTTGCATCGTGCCAGTCCTGAAGTTGCATGAATAATTTAGGAGTGTCAAAAGAATTCGTGGATTTTTTATTGGCTAAATTTGTAAGCAAACTTCTGTTGAACAATAATGATTTGGGCGATAAAGAATCCACAAGTAACTATCCAAAATATTATCTCCGGGTCGTCGGTCAATGCCTGACATCCTACATTCTAAATTAGTGATTTTTTGTTCAATATTCTGGCACATGGAGCATAACAGTATTTACTTTGTCCATTTCAGACTCATGTTCGCTGTTGTGTTTTGTTTGGGATACTGAAGCAAAACCGAAAGGAAGGTAATACAGAACATTTGAAAGAAGCAGAGCAAATTTATATTTTAGGAACATTCTGTTCAGGTTGGTCAAAATGTAAAACAAATTGGACGGATTATTTGGAACGAAAGTTAGACATATGATACAATTTCATGAATTCAGAAAAACACATGACACATTTGTTTTTCGTCTGTTGTTTTCTCCGAACCAAAGTAAAGGCGTTTGGATAGTTTTCGCAAAGCAGTTTACTTCTCTATTATACGGTGTTAGTGCTTTTATAAAATCCTGATTCTTTTTGTTCTTACCTCGAAGAATTTCTGGTTTCTTTAATTGTATCCAGTATATTCATATTGTGTGTCTCCGGCAAGAGCAGTACAGACAATCCAGTAACAAGAGAGAGTATTCCAAAGAACAGACGAATGTATCCACTCCCCAAATTTTCCTGTAGAATGAAATCAAAAATTATTTCCATAAGGTAATTAAAAAAAGAAGGAAACAGGTGTGATGACATGCTGTATCTTATTAAGTGCAAGTTCGAAAACGTTAAGAAAACATCCATCACCGCAAATTCTTTTGAACTTCGTAAGAAAATCAAGATTTATCTCAGAGTAATACTTCCCTTTTGCTGGCCTTGACGTAGCGAAGCGAATCTGCAAGTGGTACGAGGGTAGAGAAATTTAGGCAGTCCATATAGGGTGAGAGTAAGATAATGTACCGTCAGTTGTTTTTAACAGTTGGGCTTTGTCTATTGTTGAACTACAGGAAGTGCTTCCGAGTGGTACTGTCTCTTGTTTTTCTTTTGTTAATTTTGGGCACGTAGTAAACTTGATGTGTGATTTAAGCTGTAGGATTCATCACCCTGTTGTCGACGAAATTCTACGGTCTTTATTTACTTCATTATTTATTTTTGTAGATTATTTACGCTTTCCAACCGTAGGTAGAAGAAGCGTATATGCTCCAACTTTGTCCGTCCGTCCATCTGTCCGCACGATAACTCGCGTAAAAATGGTTCGATTTCGATGAAATCTTAGTATGTGGTAGGGGACTACCTAGAGACGAACCTTATTAAAAATGGACGAAATGGGGTCAAAGGTCACGACATAGGAGCGGGATCCATTCCATCGTCCTTATGCGTCATAACGTGCGTAAATATGGTTCGATTTCGATGAAATTTTAGTATGTCGTAGGGGACCACCTGGGAATGAACCCTATTGAAAATAGGTGAAGTGGGATCAAAGGTCAGGACATTGAAGCGAGATGTATTCCATTGCCCTTATGCATCACAACGTGCGTAAAAATGGTTCGATTTCGATAAAAGTTTGGTATGTGGTAGGGGACTACCTGGGGACGAACCCTATTGAAAATAGACGAAATGGGGTCAAAGGTCAGGACATAGGATCGGGATCCATTCCATCGCCCTTATCCCATACTATTAAATGAGCAATTCTTGTAGGTATGTAAATTTTATTTTGAAAATGGCTATAAGGATTTTGATGAAAGTCGTTAACCTACTGTTTTCTGGTACTATAAATCGATTTAGCTTGATCTCGACTTCAGGAAAATTCGTTTAGTGGGTTAAATAACCACCCCGAATTACCACGCTTTTAGTGTAATGGCGTCGTCCCATTAATGTTACCCATGCTTAGAAATCTTATGATGTCACAATCCCGCGACTGAGATGTTGGCGCGCGGTCACGCCATCTGCCTGATTATCTCACGCGTTGTGTGCGTATGTCCGTCCGCACGATAACTCGCGTAAAATCGTTCGATTTCGATGAAATTTTATAATGTGGTAGAGGAACACATGTGAAGGAACCCTATCGAAAGTGAACGAAATGGGGTTAAAGGTTAGGACATAGGAGTGGGATCCATTCCACTGCTCTTATGCGTCATAACTAACGTAAAAAATGTTCGATTTCGATTAAATTTTAGAATATGGTAGGAGACACACTGGGGACAAACACTATTGAAAATGGGCGAAATGGGGTTAAATGTCAGGACATAGGAGCAGGATCACTCTCATCGTCATTATGCGTCATAACTTGCGTAAAAATGGTTCGATTTCGATGAAATTTCAGTATGTTGTAAGGGCCTGCCTGGGGACGAAACCTGTTGAAAATGGGCGAAATGGGGTGAAAGGTTAGGACACAGGAGCGGGATCTGTTCCATAGACCTTATGCATCATAACTAAAGTAAAAATGCCTCGATTACGACAAAACTTTATTATGTTATTTCGGAGGTATACTGTACCGGTTCTGTTGAATATTATCGAAATGAGATCAAAGGTCAGGGCACAGGACCGAGATTTATTCCACAGCCATTATCCTCATAAATTGAGTGATAACTTGAGTAATGATTTCTGATATCTTGGAAAGCGTATTATAATCAATGGATTGCATGATTTTACTCACTTGTTTTTATAATTTTGGGCACGTAGTAAACTTGATATGTGGTTTAAGCTGTATGGTTGATCACGCTGTTGTCGAGGAAATTCTACGAAGTCTTTATTTACTTATTTATTTATTTTTGTAAGTTATTTCCCTGACTTTTAGTCTTCTTTTCATTCTTCATGTTTCCATTCCCGCGCTGTAAAAAAATCTGAAATTCAAAAGCCCATTTTCCGTGATTCTTTTGCATATACCGTACAAAGCCCGTTCCATGAAAAATGAGAGTGATTCTTTTTTTGAGTTGGTAGAAGTGCGAAGGCGGAAAATAATCACTCAGACGACTAACTGAACTAAAGAAGTATCTATGGCAACAGCTATTGGCTGTAGCAGACGATTCTGGTTTGGTTATTGCGCCGTTGTTTAAGGTACGTCTGCATTTCGCCATACAGCTATGGAGGTGAGTGATTCAGAGTTAGGAAGTGAAATGCATTGTGCGATAAAATGTTGCTATCGTTTGGGTAAAACGGCTCCAGAAACAGTTGATTTACGAAAAATCTTACAAAGATAAATATTTGGGTAAGGCAACGAATTTTAGATGGCATCATGATTTCAAAAGGGCGTTTGTCGGCAGACCTCGCTCCTTGGCCTGATCGACCTGAAAGTGCTGTTACGGAGCGTATTGTTAAGACTGTTTGAACAATCCTGCGAAAAGATCGACGCATGACATCTGAAGACATAGCCGCATCAACGAATATTTCAAAAACGTCGACATTCTGCATTTTAACCGACAAATTACTGCTGCATCGGGTGTGTTCCAGATGGGTACCTCATCACCTGACGAGGGAACAGTCGTTAGCCAGAGTTCAGATGTGGCATGAGCGCAAACAACTGATTGCAAAGGATATAAACTTTCTGAACACAGCAATAACTGCCGACGAAACATGGGTCCACTGTTTCGACACCCTCAAGAAGCGCGCAGCGAGTGTCTGGAAACACGCATGCGCGATTCCTCCGAAAAATGTGCACCAAACCATATCAGTTGGAAGGTGATGACATTTTTTTCTATCAAAAAGTTGTGTCTACTAGCATGCCGTTCCTCCACAAATTACTGTCAATGCTGAGTATTACATTTCAGTCTTGAAGCTTCTGCGACGACACATATCGATTAAGAGACCGGAACTGGTGGGCAAGGGGACCCTACATCATGATAACGCCCGCCCACATGTGGCTGCTTGTGTTCAACAGTTTCTTACGAAATGCAGTATTGAAATCATGCCACAGCCTGCCTGCAGTCCTGACCTCGCCCCGTTCGATTTCTGGATGTTTCCAACAATGAAGGAGAAGTTCCGCAGCGCAACACTCAACATAGATGCTGATGTTATTCAAGCTATACAGAGGTCGCTAAGGCAGCTTCCACAAAATGCCTTCACCACATCATTTGAAACGTGGGTTCAATGGTGGGACAGCTGCATATCATCCGAGGGGAGATATTTTGAGAAAGAAAAACATATTTTTTGCTATACCTATAGTTCTTTATATTGTGTGAGTTTACTCTCAGTTTTTATGGAAGGGCCATTGTATTAATGGTAAAAATTCACATATTTAAGAGGAGTTAAAGCAAAATTCGGAATTTTCAGAAACCTTTTCTTTCGTATTTAACGGGAAAATTCTGTTCTCACTTCTTTCGTATCCATATGATGAAAAAAATTCCAATAATATTGAATACTTAAAGTTTGATTGAGCGAAGCTGAGGCCTAGCGGAGCTCTCTTTACGAGACTCGAGACAATTAGTTGTTCGGGCATAGCTACGACATGAAACATCCGGTCACCGTGATTTTTGGCATGCGCTTGGAGATTGTCCATGGTTAGGTTTCGACGCCTTCCGATTCCTGATCCATGTCATTGAATAATTTCAATTAAAACTAAATGGCCTTTTACTTGAACCGTTTCACGAAAGTCGTCTCACTAACATTAATTTAAAAAATCGTTTGAATTGAGAAACGAAAAAATGGGAAGATTCCGTCTGTTAGCTCAACACTTTCTAAATCTATAATAATAAAAATAACTTTGTGTATGTGTGTGTGTCTGTCTGTCTTTCGCGATACAAAATGAAAAACGTGGTTCCCGATCTGAGTGTGTATTTCCCTTTGTTTACATGCAACCTTATCACAACCAACGTGAAGACGTGAAGGAAAGTAGTTCATGATAAATTTTAGGCATTTCGTTTTTAGAATGTTTCGTACTTTTGTTCTGGAAGTCATAAATTTTACGCGTTCGTTTCTTAGAATTTGTTATAATAGACGCCTTAATGAGCTTAGATATTTCAATAACTTTGCTCAAAATTTCTTTGAATTTCCTTACACTATTTTGGCAGCAGCTGACAGTGAGTGCGTGGTAAATAAGAAGCCATGCCCAGTGTAAAGGTTTTATGGTGGTAGCAGTGTGAACGCAAGGAGATATACATACTTCTTGAAATAGGTACGCATGTTATCTTGGTACACTTAAACCTTTGAATAACGGTCGCTGCTCGGACAGGGAAAACGTGACCGTTTCGGGGAGGTACCGTTGTTCGGAAATTCGGCCTGAATTAAGATTGCTGGTCCGTTGCTTTGGTACAACAGGAGAATAATTGTACACAGCTTACGCACAAAGAAAACGGGTTTCAAAACTTTCTCCAAAAATAGAAGACTGAATGAAACTCAATATAACAATTTAAAATAAAATGATGGTGTAGAGGATTTCAGGAAAGTGATGTCTGACCCGTTGTTTCAAACTTTTCTAGAAATATCAAATTTTAAGGTTAAGTTTAGGGCACGCTAAGGGAAAGAACAAAAAAGAAAAATGCTAGACCGTGAAGTGGAACTGCATAGTTAGCTGGCCGCGTGCCGAAAAATAAAAAAGAACAGAACCCACAGGGACCAAACAAAGATATATCGCCACCAACATTTAACACATCAGCCACCCGCTCCATTAGGTTGCGACTGAAGCATACGCAAGAGCTGGAGTTCGCTTCACGTAGAACTAAGCAGTAAGCCTCATCTCCGTTCTTTTCACTTAAGCACACCATTGTATTTGCCGTAATCCGACCTACCGAGCTTGAGGAGTGTGCGATGTTTTAGCGAGCCTGTGGTTCTAAGGCCCGTTTGGTTCGTTTCGTCCTTTACAATGTAAGGCCTTAGGGAAAATACCTTCAGGAATCCATTTGCTAAGAGGTCTGAGTATTTATTGAAGATATATATATAAATGTATAATGAATTATATACATACTTTATGGGTTATATCCCATACAACGAAAACAAATTATGCTGTATCACCGTGACATCTCCTTCTCATCGCTACTTCGAATCTCTAATGACCTCCTCGTCTCCCTTCCTCCGTGAACACCCGCAAAGTTTGGGGGTTGCATTGTTGACCCCTCGTAACGAATGTTCTTTTAGTTCCGCCTCCGACCATGTAAGGAGGCATACCGAATATCACCATGTACTTAACAACCAACGACTATCTTACCAGTTCGAGCAAAATGGCGTCGTTGAGGACAAATGTCACCAAAATGTCCAGCAGTAGGTTTGTAAGGATAAACTCTCCATTCTCGTACAAGATATCTTACACGGCCGACCACTTAAACACATACATATACACACGAAAAAGAAACCAATATCATAAACATCACTGTAAGGCAAATTTCAATACTGCATCCATTAAATATGTTTTGTCATTTTTCTTGTAGTACTTCCGTCCACAGTGAGTAGAGTTTAGGTCCCAACCACCTACAGCGAGATCGCCTTTTGGGCAGGACACAGAAACGGAAGGAATGAGAGCAAGTCTAGCGACTTTGACAGAACAGTTTGTAGTGAGATTAGAGTACAGTAGATGGCACCACCGTACAAGTACGATGTTGCACACAGAGGGGTGAGAGAATTTTAGGGGGATCATAGGAAAGGATACCCATTTAACCAGTGGGTCCAGCCTGGGGGCCGTCACTTAACGTGCTCGTCCGATGCACGGCGGATATTCAGCGATTGTTAGCAAATCACACCATCTCTGAAAGACCCAGGCTCGAACCTGAGGAACTTGCACCGATAGTCTCACTCGCTAAAAACTAAGCCATCCGCGGCTCAATAAATATGTAAATCATATTTAAATATTCATAGGGGCCTCTCATTCACAGAAATCCTCACAAGGAGCATACTTTATTCCTATCTTGTTCTTTTTCTCCGAAGTACCGAAGGAAGTGCTTAAAATCCAAAAGGACAAGGTGTCTATTAAATCTCTTTCGGATCTGTCTGGGGTATCTGCTGGGAGTTTAGGACATTTGGGCACCCGACATTTTGGCACAAACCTTTAGGGGCCGTACAAAAATTTCCGTTTCTTGGTGCTGTGAGGGGAATTCAATGGAGAAAACGTTTCCAGTAAGACAAACGACAACTATAATTGAATCTAAAAAAATGTTACAATGCACAAATTTGAAGATGACAATCCGTTTTTTTTTTTTGGTGTAAATATGACAAGGATAATATCTGAAAACTTGACAATTTCGTTGTCCTGGATCGGGATTACATATGTCATAATCATGAATATGGATTACATAATATTCATGATTACAGATCACCAAGGGCGCCTGGGATGGGGGGGGGAGCGCCCCAGCCGTTGCTATAACCACGTTTTTGATAAATTTAAAACACTGAAGTAGACGAAACATTTTTTAAAGCATTTTTAAAAATAACAAGATATTAATAATTGACTGTATCAGTTTTTTTTGTTTTATTTTAGTATCTTGCACATTTACTAAAATGTTTGACAGCCTTGAAGGAGTTAAGGATTTTTACCCCCTCCCCTAAAAGTACTCATATGAGCCCCACTGCATAGCACATTTCTTAGGTTTCAACGAAACAAAGCAATTACACCAGAACTCATACTATTTTCGGAAAAGGACGACAAGAGCTTTCGCTGTTTAGAGCTCATCGTTAATGTTAATCCGACGGTAGCTGTTCTGTACCAATCAAAACTTGCTGTTTATTCGTAGGTGTCCATTAATGGAGGTTGCATTTTACTGCGTGAGGAATAGATCATCTGAACGTAGAATAAGTGTTGTTGTATAATGCGGATGTTACTTTGAAGCTTTTACAATCGTGTTATTGTGAAATAAATATTTAAGGAAGTAAAAATTACTTAAATTTTTAGATGTGTTATCTATCGGAAGAACTTCGACCGTACTGATTAATTCTTATTCATTGTTTAGGTGCCTAAAACTTAAATGGCTATTGTTTCAACGAACAATCTGCAGACGTTTACAAAACCTACAACCTTAAAGCATCATATGGTTAAAAAAATAACCTACCATAGCAAAAGGCGCGGCAATACCTCCAATTCGGCCGACTGTTGAACATGATCCCAACCCAATGTTTCTCACAACAGTGGGCATTATTTCCGCTGTGTAAATGTACATATTCGTTCCACAACCGCCAATAACACCTTTCGCAATCATCACGGAAGCAATCATTATCCACGAATGATCTGCGGTAAACAAACACAAAACATATAAGTGACAATAAATGAACGACAAAGAATAAAAATGCGCAAATACATTTAATGAAAGAATGGGAAAACTTGCCTTCTTATTAAGATTTCTTTGAGCAAAGCATGCAGACATGGATGAAAACAAACAATAGCCTGTAGTTTCATTTTAACAAAGTGTCATCGGACACAAAGCAATCAAGTAATCTTATCGAAACAAAACCTGTTAAATTTAATCATGTATGAAAATACAAAACGCAAAAAAAAAATTGGAAAGGGAGTGAGACAAGGTGACACCATATCTCCGAAGCTCTTTAATGCCACATTGGAAAATATCTTTCAATCACTGAACTGGGAAAACAAAGGGATAAAGATTAATGGAGATTATCTAACCCACCTTCGTTTTGCTGATGACGTAGTCATTTTTGCAACTACCCCATCAGAGCTGCAGAATATAATCCAGAAACTTGCTGACAAGAGTAAAGAAGTGGGATTAAAAATAAACTTTCAGAAGACAAAAGTGATATACAATGCTTTTACAAGAAATGAAGATTTATCGATTGATGGAGAAAATCTGGAGATAAAAGATACGTACGTTTATCTTGGACAGCAGGTATCATCAAGTGAGGGTCACATTGATTAAAAAATTAATCGGCGTATAAAACTTGCCTGGAGAGCTTTTGGGATAAACAGCATAATTTTGAAGAGCAATATGCCGTTATGTCTTAAAAGAAAAGTGTTTGATCAATGCATCCTTCCAGTGCTTACGTATGGTGCAGAGACGTGAACCTTAACTAAAACAGACATACAAAGGTTGCAGACAACTCAAAGCAGCATGGAGAGGTGCATGCTTGGTGTAACCAGGAGAGATACGAAGAGGAACTCGCGGATCCGAAAAATGACCAGAGTGGAAGACATCATGATCAGAGTTAAGTCCCTGAAATGGCAATGGGCTGGACATACTGCCAGAAGGACAGACCATTGATTTACAGCCGAAATTTTAGATTGGATTCCAAGGGACAGGAAAAGACCCAGATGAAGACCACATGGGAGATGGGTGGATGAAATTCGAAAGTATGCGGGAGTAACATGGAGGAGACTTGCACAAGACAGATCTTTGTGGAAGGAACTTGGGGAGACCTTCGTCTAGTAGTGGATTGATAATGGTTGACAATGATGCTGCTGCTGCTGATGATGATGATAAATCACAACCAGTATACAAGGCAGGTATTTCTGTTATAATTTCAATTCATTAGAGAGTAATCTAAAAATCACAACACATTTGTTTATACACGATTGAGTCACATTATCGTGACCACCAGCTAATATCAAGAGTAAACGCCGTGTGCAGCGCGGACAGCAGCTAGACGGGCTGGGGGTGACTCAATAAGGTGCTGGGAAGTGTTCACAGGTAAGTGGAGCCATGCTGACTGCAGTGCATCTGACAGCTGCTGGAGGTTGCGTGCTGCAGGATCCATAGAGCGAACAACACGATCGACGTGGTCCCATAGATGCTCCATTGGGTTTACGTCTGGGGAATTAGGGGGCCCAGGGAAGTACTTTGAATTCTGCATCGTGCTCTTACAACTACTTTCGGACATTTCTAGTTGTGTGACACGTCGCAATGTGGTGCTGGAAGGTCACATCCACCACAGGGAAGCCAATCAGCATGTATGAGTGTACGTGGTCCACAATGATGGATTCATAAAGAATTCGTTATATAGTGCCTTCCACAGGTATGAGTGGACCCAGAGAAGTCCAAGAAAACGTTCCCGGGACCATAGTGCTCCCGGGACCAGCTTTTATTCTTCCAGCAATGGTTGAAGAGTTTTTTTCTCCGATGTTTCTCGCCTTATAATCGAACATCCATCAGTTCGATGTAGCAGGTGAAGGCAATACTTTGCCAATCAGCGGAGGTTCAATTCCGATACCACCGTGCAGATGAAAGCCTATTCTGCCGATGCACCTTTGTTAGCGTAGTGCAGTGAACATCCGTCTGCATCGGAGCTCCATACGCAGCAGGGTTCGCCGAACTGTCGTTTTAGACACACTTCGGGAAGCCCCCCCCTGGTTCATTGAGCCAGTACGTTGCTCTACCGCAGCATGTCCATCGGTCCTTACGCACTTCCGAAGCCGACGATCGCCTCTCACATCAATGGCACTGGTGGTCGGCAGTTTTCACGTCGCTTATTCGCAATGGTGCCATTTCCCCAATCACGACACGCTTTAACCACAGTAGCACGCGAACAGTTCACAAACTGCGCTGCTTCAGAAATACTGCCACCCTTGGTCCGAAAGCCGATAATCATCCCATTTTGCAAATCTCATTAATCGCTCCTTTTATCCATGAGAGCAACCAGTCATATGTTTTCACATTGCCTACAGCACACCCCTTATACGAGTGTACCCTACAAGCCAGCTCAGGACGCGTGCCTTCTTTCGTGGCTACTCGCTGTTGACGTGAAAAGCAGGAGGTGGTCACAATAATGTGACACGACTGTGTATAACGCGTTGTTTTGAACTTCTTTGTGTAAAGATAAGAATGTAAAATGAGAAATAAAGGTGATGTCTTAAGTAAACTCTTACTGTAAATGACTGACTATTGCTAACACGCTATAACGGGAGTTATTCGTAGGTCGATCAGGAAAAAATGTTACACGTGGCATAGCGTAAAAGCGGGATGTCGTACGAGTGGCTTAGATGACATGTACAGTAGCGAACAAAAATATTTGGCGAAACACTTTTTCGACCATAATTTTTTTTTTCAGCTGGACCAAATCGGGTCATTTTGGGATATGATATGTGTTGATTCGTGGGTTACAATGTCGCGTAGTTTGTATTTCGCTCAGAGCGAATTTGTCGTTCAAAATGGGCCATATTCAAGAGTCGCCAATTATTACCCATTTGTTTGCTGCATGTATTAATGGATTTTCTTGCGATTTTTGTGGGTTTTGTGATGTGTAGTGTGATAATAAGTCAATCTTAGGTTTTCAGAAATGGGTAAAAAGGCGGAGATCCCTGTTGGAGCTCGCCAGGCGGCCGCGAACATGGTGGAATCCGGAATGTGCGTCACCGACATTGCGAGGGCCCTAAAGATCCGACACATGTCCAATTCAGCTATCCTGCAACGTTATAAGAAGACTGGGACCGTCGAGAACAGTCCGCGATGGGGTAGATCTCGTTCCACTACGTGGCGTCAGGATAGACCCATCCTCCGTCGATCTCGTGCTGATCCCACCTTGACTGCTATGGACATCTCCCCCGAATTCCGCTACAGCGACGACCTGAACGTCAGCCGAATGACCATCTCCCGTCGTCTCATTGCTGGTGGATTGAATGGAAAACGCCCCGCCAAGAAACCACTCATCGGAGTCAAGAATCGACGAGCCAGAGTCGCGTTCGCGCGCCGTCATCGACACTGGACCACGGCGGACTGGAGTAAGGTGCTTTTCACCGAAGAGAGCAAGTTCAACTTGTTCGAAAGTGATGGCATCCGATACGAACGACGTCCGTATGGCCAGAGATTCAACCTCCAGTTCATTCAGCCGACTGTCAAGCACGTAGGAGGATCGCTCATGGTTTACGGCGCCTTCTCTCGCAATGGAATGGGCCGCATCATCAAGATTGACGGATTAATGACCGGCCAGAGCTGCATGAACATGCTCATGCTCATCAACGATGTCTTCCCATGGGCAAACCAGAACATGTCACCCGGATGGATCATGCAGCAAGACAACGACCCAAAGCACACCTCCAGAGTAGCGAAGGCAGCCTTCCAGCAGCAACAGGTAACACTTCTAGACTGGCCAAGCCAATCTCCAGACCTCAACCCCATGGAGCACATGTGGGAGGAGTTGGAGAGACGATGTGTAAAGAAAACCTGCCGGAATAGGGCCCAGAAGTTCGACCAGCTGTCTGCAGAATTGGCGCAAATTCCGCAGGTCACCGTCGAGAAGCTAATGGACTCGATGCCGGCCCGTTGTGCAGCTGTTATTAAGTCTCGTGGTTATCCTACTAAGTATTAGTTATTATTTTGTCGTTTTCACGTACTTGTTTTCTGTTATCGTTGCATTAAATGAATGTGATACACACCTACTTCGTTGGTCAATTTGTATGATCTTTGCGATTAAGCTCGGTACCTGATCTGTGTTAAGGTTTCCGATCCATCTGCATATGGGTCATGTTTACAACTGAATAACACATATCATATCCCAAAATGACCCGATTTGGTCCAGCAGAAAAAATATTATGGTCGAAAAAGTGTTTCGGCAAATACTTTTGTTCGCTACTGTACATTTGAAAGACGGCCCTGGTGCTGCAGGCACTTCTGTGAACTGCTTTACGCAGTGTGAGCTGCGCAGTGACACTTCGAAATAGCGCTGTTGGAAACGTGATCTCAGATCGAAGTGAGAGCAATGGTTTGGATTTTATTGACTAAGAACGTTCCTGCTGCCGAAATGCATCGGACACATGCTGCTTCACCAACGAGGAAGAAGTTTAAAGTCAGACTGTCTGCTGGATAAATCGTGGCATCCCTTTTCCGGGATTCCCCGGGTGTGCTTCTGATGGATGTTGTACAGCACGAACGCACCATCGGCGCTGATAGGTACTACGCTATGCTGAAAAAGCCGCACGAGAGCATTCGACGAAAATCACCAGGTCTGCTAAGCGATGGAGTCATTCTGCTTCGCGATAACAGAAGACCGTAAACCGCCAGCTCTACGCAGCATTTGCTCCCCACATTCCGGTGGTAGGCGTGGAAGCACTCGGCCTACAGCCTGAAATTGGCTCCAAGTGATTTTCACATCTTTCTAGCCCTGAAACAGCACCTGTCTTGTACTCGCCTGACGATGACGTGAAAACAGCTGCAACCAACTGGCTACATCAACAGGGACAAGAATGTATTCGCTCTGGGATGGATAAGCTGGTCGTGCGGTCCAACAAATGTCTGAATTGTCACGGTTATTCCGCCGAGAAATAGTGCTTCGTGTCTTTTGTCGCGTCGCACAAACACTTCTTGGTTGGTGAGTTTTCCTTTCTCCTACTCGAACTTTTTTTTTGATCGACCCTCGTACAAAGTTGAATGTGCATCTCGCAAAGCTGCACATCAATCTGGCTCCGACGAAGAGTGTGTAGACATAGAAGTTCCTCTTACAGATTTCACAGCTGATAAACAGCATGCCACAGTAAGGTTTCTTTGATAAGACGGATTTAATCCAGCTAAAATTAACAAAAGTATTGTGGCACAATAAGTGCCATAGAAACGTTTGATATTGAGGTATAACATTTTAAGTGTAGGAGAACCCCTCCCGCTTTTCACTAATTTGACTCAGGACTTAATGTTCATTACTCTAACAGACCAGTTTTCAACTCACAAAACGTTCTTAGACGACATTGCCGACTTGTGCCTTGCAGACCTAACCTCCTAAGCATTCTCGATAGGGTAAAAATCTGAGGACCTGGCTGGGTATTCATTGTGCGTATACACTGAGAGGACAGAAATCACGCGATACTTGGTTCTTAGCCGATGCGACGCTGTTCACACACCCCTCTCGATAGAGGACGAAACAACTGTTTCGTAGGTATAGTTATAGGAACATCAAACAGAAGTCATCGCTCTTTCCACGTTTATAAGTGAGTTACGAGAAAATGCTCATCGACCACCACCGGGAATCGAACCCAGGGTCTTCCACTTACGCGCCGGACATGCTATCACTGCACCACAGCTGCCTTGAATTCTCCAGACTCACATATGACTAACTGCCAAACCACATGACAGGTTGCTTCTTCGAGCCCCGCACAATGCTGGGGATTCACCGAAGATGGAAAGCAGCAACTGAACGAAGAACTAGGTGGAGAATGAATAATTAATACCCACAGTTGACTTGGATTAGGAACGTCAAACAGAAGCCATCGCTCTTTTCACGTACTCGTATGTGAGTCTGTAGAATTCGAGACCGCTGTGGTGCAGTTGTAGCACGTCCGACGCGTAACTGGAAGACCCTGGGTTCGATTCCCGAGGCGGCCGATGATAATTTTTCACGACTCACTTATAAACGTGGAAAGAGCGAAGACTTCTGTTTGATGTTCCTAATTCATGTCAACTGTGCGTATTAAATTTCAATAGGAAGATATTACTGCATTCATGCAAATGGTAATTCGATATCAGTATGGATAAATGTCGTGAGTTAAACAGAGTTTGAAAGAATGGTGACAGTTGGTGTCGGACGCATGGGTCACTCCATCGCGGAGGTGTACAGGAATTTCAGAATCCCAGTTCGACAGTATCAAGAGTGTATCAGGACTATGTCCTTCACGGATTAACATCGCAACGTGAACAGCGCTGTGGGTGAATGAACGCTGCCGTCGACGTCTGTCTCGCATATGCTACAAGCAGCTGGAAAGCGGCAGTAGCACAAATCACCGCCGACTTCAATGAGGGAGATACCAGAAACGTCTCCACCAAGACCACAAGGTTATCCTTTGGCACGATAGGTTACGGGAATCGCCGACTCACCCGAGTCCTATTGGTAACGTCACGTCTTCGGACATGATAAATATGTCCTATTGGTAACGTCACATCTAGATCATGGATGATTAAAGATGGGTCACCTGGTCCGACGAGTGCCGTTTTCACTCATTTCGCACAGAGGGGAGCTGTCGATATGGCGGATACCCCCATGAAGCGATATTCCCGACATATCAGCAAAGAACTGTTCAGGCTGGTTTAGGCTCAGTTATTTTTGTCTATCTTTTTAGTCCGTGCATGTTCAACTGGCACACGTTTGGTCCTCTGGTATGACTAGATGCATCTGTGAACGGTTTATGCTATGTGTCCATCCTTGCAGACCTTCTGTATCCGTTCAGGATCATTATGCACGGACAGTGCAAAGAACGCTCTCAGCAGAGTGTGCGCCCCCCCCCCTAGAGCCGTGGTAACTAGGAAGGATTAAAGGAGCATTACGTAGAAGTTTTCACACTGGAGTGATGGCGGAAACCCCATAATGCGATACACCAGACATATCAGCAAGGAACTGTTCAGGCTGGTTCAGTCAGGGCATGTTCAACTGGCACACGTTTGGACCTCTGGTATGACTAGATGCATCTCTGAACGGTTCATGCTATGTGTCCATCCTTGCAGACCTGCTGTATCCGTTCAGGGTCATTATGCACGCACAGTGCAAAGAACTCTTTCAGAAGAGTGTGCGCCTCCCCATAGAGCCGTGGCAACTAGGAATGATTAGAAAAGCATTCCGCAGAAGTTTCTACACTGGAGTGGTGACGGAAACCCCATGATGCGATACATCCAACATATCAGCAAAAAACTGTTCAGGCTGGTTTAGGCTCAGTTATTTTTGTCTATCTTTTTGGACCTCTGGTACGATTAGATGTATCTCTGAACAGTTCATGCTATGTGTCCATCCTTGCAGACCTTCTGTATCCGTTCAGGGTCATTATGCACCCACAGTGCAAATAATTCTTTCAGCAGAGTGTGCACCTTCTCACAGAGCCGTGGTGACTAGGAATGATTACAAAAGCATTCCGTAGAAGTTTTCACACTGGAATGTCCTTTCCGTTTATCCTAAATGAACATTGTGAAACATCTTTTGGTTGCCGGGGAAAGGTTAGTTCGAGCTGTTGATCCCCCACGCAGGAATGCTACAGAATCAAGGACTGCTGTGTAGCAAGTATGGATGATGACAGCTGCAGAAAATGTTCGTGGTCTAGTGGATTCAATATCCCGTCGTGTGACTGCCTTTATGATGGCGAAAAGTGAGCCTTCGCTTTGCTAGGTAGGTAGGTATCCCAAGAGTTTTGCCCCCTGAGTGTATATTCACCTTCAGGTATTCATCCGTATGCCTCGCGGTATGAGACCAAGCATTACCTTCCAAGAAAACCTTTTCTGGACCAACAGCACCCCGAAAAGTTGGTACATGGTGTTCCAGAACTTTTTTTCCGATAACTGCGGCCAGTCAAAGTTACACTATTGAAGGCATGCGCATTGCACAACCATTAATCTTGATATTTTTCCACACCTCCACCTCTAAAACTGTAGCCTTCAATTATAACGGAGGGTGGAATTCAGTTGCTTACTTTTCCTTAGATTTACTACCGTCGATATACACTTGTTAGCAAATCTTGACTCCTCTATGGAACAGTGCATGCTTCCACTAAACCGGTGTTCAGTTGCAATTGAGCCTATTCAATGCTAAATGAGCTCTCTTGTGGCCACGTGTAAGGGAGATAAGTTTCCTGATTTACAGTTCTCTTTGTCTGAGCCTTCTGGATAAATCGACCTTAATGCTTAGCTTTGTATTGTTATGATACGCTCTAAAGAGAGTTGATGAACATTCAAGCCTGTACTGCGTTTTGTAGTGAGGGCTAATTTCCGACCACCCTCATCTGTTGTAAATCGTAGTCGACCTTGGGATATCCATCCAGTGCATGTTCCTATAACTCGGAACTGTCACCATAGCTTCGATATGACACTGTCGGGTATGCTCATAAATATAGAAACTTCTGAATGACTTACACCCGGTTCCATGTATGCGATAGTTCTTCCTTCTCTCATTCGAATGATATCTTGATGTGATTTTGAGCAAAAAACTTCATACAAAAGCAATCACGGTGTCGTTAAGTCAAAATCTAAGTTACGATCCGGAAGAACTTTTAAAATTGTCCCTGGCTTACGTTTTAGGTTCTGCATCAGAACACATGTATAAGTTTCCCTTTATGTGCATGTGCCTGGATTATTCTGCTTTATTTAAAAATAAGAAAGGTGACACCGAATTTTCGGTTGTAATGAGCACGACTTTTGAATTCTTTCCGACGCCAATAAAATTTATCAATTGAAAGTCAGTGGAGCAGGTTAAAAAAATCTATAGGATTTCTACAATCGATAAAACATCCAGAAATAGGAGCAGCTACATGCTTCACAAGCGGGTGAAAAGTAGGTTACGACATCCAGAAATAGAAATATCTACGTACTTCCACAAGCAAGTGAAAAGCATGTTACGACATCTAGCAATAGAAACAGCTACATACTTTTACAAGAGGGTAAAAAGTAGTTTACGACATCCATAAATAGAATCAGCTACATACTTCCACAAGCGGCATAAAACTGGGTTACGAGATCCAAAATAGGAACAGCTACATACTTCCACAAGCAGGTGAAACGTAGGTTACGATCCAGAAATAGAAACAGCTACGTAAGGTAATACTTCCACAACCCGGTGAAAAGTAGGTTACAACATCCAGAAATATGAACAGCTACATACTTCCACAAGCAGGTAAAAATAGGTCACGACATCCAGAAATAGAAACAGCTACATACTTCCTCAAGCAGGTGAAAAGTAGGTTATGATCCAGAAACAGAAACATCTACGTATTTCCACAAGAGGGTGAAAACGAGGTTACGACATCCAGAAATAGGAACAGCTACATACTTCCACAAGCGGGTGAAACGTAGGTTACGATCCAGAAACAGAAACAGCTACGTACTTCCACAAGCGGGTGAAAACGAGGTTACAACATCCAGAAATAGGAACAGGTATATACTTCCACAAGCGGGTGAAACGTAGGTCACGACATCCAGAAATAGAAACAGCTACATACTTCCACAAGCAGGTGAAAAGTAGATTACGATCCAGAAACAGAAACATCTACTTAATTAAAAAAGCGGGTGAAACCGTGGTTTTGACATCCAGAAATAGGAACAGCTACATACTTCCACAAGCGGGTGAAACGTAGGTTGCGACATCCAGAAATAGAAACAGCTACATACGGTAATACTTCCACAAGCCGGTGAAAAGTAGGTTACAGCATCCAGAAATAGAAACAGCTACATACTTCCACAAGCAGGTGAAAAGTAGGTTATGATCCAGAAACAGAAACATCTACGTATTTCCACAAGCGGGTGAAAACGAGATTACGACATCCAGAAATAGGAACAGCTACATACTTCCACAGGCGGGTGAAACGTAGGTTACTACAGCCAGAAATAGAAACAGCTACATACTTCCACAAGCAGGTGAAAAGTAGGTTACGATCCAGAAACAGAAACATCTGCGCATTTCCACAAACGGGTGAAAACGAGGTTACTACATCCAGAAATAGGAACAGTTACATACTTCCACAAGCGGGTGAAATGTAGGTTACGACAGCCAGAAATAGAAACAGCTACATACTTCCACAAGCAGGTGAAAAGTAGGTTACGATCCAGAAACAGAAACATCTACGCAATTCCACAAGCGGGTGAAAACGAGATTACGACATCCAGAAATAGGAACAGCTACATACTTCCACAGGCGGGTGAAACGTAGGTTACGACAGCCAGAAATAGAAACAGCTACATACTTCCACAAGCAGGTGAAAAGTAGGTTACGATCCAGAAACAGAAACATCTGCGCATTTCCACAAACGGGTGAAAACGAGGTTACGACATCCAGAAATAGGAACAGTTACATACTTCCACAAGCGGGTGAAATGTAGGTTACGACAGCCAGAAATAGAAACAGCTACATACTTCCACAAGCAGGTGAAAAGTAGGTTACGATCCAGAAACAGAAACATCTGCGCATTTCCACAAACGGGTGAAAACGAGGTTACGACATCCAGAAATAGGAACAGCTACATACTTCCACAAGCGGGTGAAAAGTAGGTTACGAAAATTAACACATGCTGCGGAAACGTTCTTCATAGCAGATGGAGTACACTATCTACCAACAAGTATTTGGACACCTGTGATAGCAAAGGAAAACGAAGTTTATTCACCTTCAATAGATGGTGGAGCCTCCACGACCGGCGATTACAGCTGCGACTCTCCGGGGCATACTCTCAACCAGGCGTTGTACGACGGCTAGCGGTATTTTCCTCCACTCGGCTTGGAAAAGACAGGTCAGTTCCTTCACCGATTTCGGACTGTGGGGGCACCCCTTAAGTCGACGCTCCAACTCGTCCCAGAGGTGCTCGATAGGGTTAAGGTCCGGGCTCTGCGCAGGCCAGTCCATTCGATTAACCCCATTGTCACCATACCAAGCCATGGTGGACCTCGCAACATGACAGGTTGCATTGTCATCCTGAAAGTAATATCGGTTCACTCCGTAAAACTGCCACGATGTAGGAAGCGCATGGTCATCCAAAATGGTGCAGTAGGTCTCGGCGTTGAGTCTACTAGGAATTGCGCCCAAGGGTCCCGTGCCATACCAGGAGAAACACCCCATAGCATAATTCCACCGCCGCCGAACTTCACAGATGGCACAATACATTCCGGCAGGAGGCGTTCTCCAGGCAGACGCCAAACTCAGATCCTGCCATCCAAACGGTAGAGGGTGAACCTTGATTCGTCGCTCCAGAGAACCTGTTTCCACTGTTCAACGGTCCACTGTCAACGATCTCTGCACCACGTTAGCCGAGCAGCGCTATTGCACTTGATGATCAAAGGCTTGTGGGCGGCAGCACGTCCATGATAACCGAGAAGATGGGCTTCTTTACGGATGGTATTCATCGAAAGCACACTCCCGGATGCCTGTTGAAACTCCTCGCTGATGTGGCCTATAGATTTGGTGCGGTTCTTCCGAATTTCTCTGGCCAGCACCCGTCGGTCCCTAACTCCCAGTTTTGTGGGTCTGCCGGGTCGGGACACATTCCAACAGTCACCTCTCATCTTCCACTTGCCAATCACGTAGGCCACTGTCGATGTTCGGTACTTCAACTAGCTGGATATGTCACGTATGGATCGGCCATTTCTGTGATACCCAAGGATTAAACTCGAAATCAGAGAGCTCCAAACTGCATGGAATCTTACATGTGACTGGTTGCGTTGTTGTTTCCCACACGATATTTAACGGCGGCGGCCGTGACATGTATCAGGACCGCAGATATCGTCGATTGCCGGGGTGTCCAATTACTTGTTGGTAGATAGTGTATTAGAGACAAAGAAATTTTTTTAATCGAATAGTTAAAAGAAAACAGAAGGAAACATGATGCAACTCTGCGCCTTTTAAGGAAAGAATTTTGTATAACGGAAAAGTCGAAAATAGGAGAAAAGCATTCTTCATGGCAAAAGCTACGCTAAGGAGAAAAAAATTCCAATTGCGTTTCCCAGAAGCAGAGATACCGAGAAAAAGTTTTCACCTTTACGCCCGGTAGCAGGAAAGCTGTGCTTTATTTAAAGTGAATAATGCTCCCCATCTTTACTGTAACGAATGGCATACAGTAAAGAAAGGAATTTTTCAATAGAGTCTTTAGAAACTGAGATACAACTCCATATAGAAGTACACGAAAACTACCTGGCCACCGAACTACGAACACCAAAACTCTTCAAATACAAATTTAAAGTGTTTCACAAAGAAAATGGTATCCGATTTAAAATAATTTTTAGATCTCATTTTCAGAAGCAAAGATGCTGAGAAAAACGCAGTATGAGGAAAACGAAGGATCTAAGCGCATTTGATTGTGGGCAAATTGTCGGGGCCCGACGAATGGGTCACTCCCTCTCGGAAGTCGTGCAGGCACTGGGATTTTCCCGAGCCACCGTTTCAGGGTGCACCGTGAGTACACCGAATCCGGTAAAACCATTCCTGCAAGGGCCAACTGCCGTGGACAACAGCGTGTGGATGAGCGGGGTTATCGTCGGCTAGCTCGCATTGTAACAGCGGATAGACGGGCCACAGTGCAAGAAATCACTTGGCAATTTAAAGCTGGTGCACGAAAACGTGTAAGCAGCCACACCATTCAGAACCATCTCCTCGCTATGGGGTACAGAAAAGTCCCACGAGAGTACCACTGCTGACCGCACATCACAGGGTACAAAGATTAGCATGGGCGCGGGAACATCGCCACTGGACTCTAGACAAGTAAAAAAATGTTGTCTGGATTGATGAGTCGAGATTCACACATGCGGATGGCTGGATACGAGTACGGCGCAAACCACATAATGCGATGGATCCTTCTTGCCAGCACGGTATGGTGGGAGTGGCATTCTCGTCTGGGGACTGTTTACATGAACTGAAATGGTATCCCTGGTACGTGTGGCATCGTCCTTCACAGGTCAACGTTACCGGGATATCTTGGACGACCATTTGCTCCCGTTTGTGCGTCTTTAACATCCCACTGGGGACCTCATCCTGCAACAAGACTGCACCGTGTCATCGCTCCCGAATTGTATCCGAATGGTTGGATGAACACTCCACCGACGTGACCTCGCTTCCTTGGCCAGCTAGGTCACCTGACCTCAATCCCATTGAGCACATCTGTGATGCCATCGAGAGAGATGTTCGATGCTCTGACCCCTCCATCAAATCTTCGTGAACTGTGGGAGCTTGTTCAGGGGTCGTTGATCCATATAGCTTTCCAATGCTTCAGGTGTCGTTTCGAGTTCATGCCGAGACGAATCGCCGCCGTCATGAGGACGAAAGGTGGTGCTACACGTTACTAGACAGGTATCTCTAATTCAATTGCTCTTCAGTGTACATATACCAGAACAGTTAAAGCTACCAATTTTGCAACTGCTAGAAATCCGTACTTTTGCAGATGCGAAAAAAAGGACTTCGTGACTGAAAAAGTTCGTACAGACATTGGTATCTTATAATTTTGCAAATGCTAAGGAAGAACTTTACGAGAGAAGCAGTACTGTGCATCTCTTACAGACAGCGATATTTCATACGTTTGCAGAAACGAAGCAAAGATTTACCAAGAAAGAAAAACACGGTTGTACATGAATAATATGATCACCTACCTAATAATGGGAATAATAACTCTTGACCCGTATGACAGCGGCGAGATGGCGTTGCTAATAATGGGAATAATAACTCTTGACCCATATGACAGCGGCGAGATGGCGTAGCTAATAATGGCAATAATAACTCTTGACCCGTATGACAGTGGCGAGATGGCGTAGCTAATAATAGGAATAATAACTCTTGACCCGTATGACAGCGGCGAGATGGCGTAGCTAATAATGGGAATAATAACTCTTGACCCGTATGACAGCTGCGAGATGGAGTAGCTAATAATGAGAATAAAAACTCTTGACCTGTATGACAGCGGCGAGATGGAATAGCTAATAATGGGAATAATAATTCTTGACCCGTATGACAGCAGCGAGATGGCGTAGCTAATAATGGGAATAATAACTCTTGACCCGTATGACAGCGGCGAGATGGCGTAGCTAATAATGGGAATAATAACTCTTTACCCGTATGACAGCGGCGAGATGGCGTAGCTAATAATGGGAATAATAACTCTTGACCCTATGACAGCGGCGAGATGGCGTAGCTAATAATGGGAATTATAACTCTTGACCCGTATGACAGCGGCGGGATGGCGTAGCTAATAATGGGAATAATAACTCTTGACCCGTATGTAAGCGGCGAGATGACGTAGCTAATAATGGGAATAATATCTTTTGACCCGTATGGCAGCGGCGAGATGGAGTAGCTAATAATGGAAATAATAACTCTTGACCCATATGACAGCGGCGAGATGGCGTAGCTAATAATGGGAATAATAACTCTTGACCCGTACGACAGCGGCGAGATGGCGTAGCTAATAATGGGAATAATAACTCTTGACCCGTATGACAGCGGCGAGATGGCGTAGCTAATAATGGGTATAATAACTCTTGACCCGTATGACAGCGGCGAGATGGCGTAGCTAATAATGGGGATAATAACTCTTGACCCTATGACAGCGGCGAGATGGCGTAGCTAATAATGGGGATAATAACTCTTGACCCTATGACAGCGGCGAGAAAGCGTAGCTAATAATGGGAATTATAACTCTTGACCCGTATGACAGCGGCGAGATGGAGTAGCTAATAATGGGAATAATAACTCTTGACCCGTATGACAGCGGCGAGATGGCGTAGCTAATAATGGGAATAATAACTCTTGACCCGTATGTAAGCGGCGAGATGACGTAGCTAATAATGGGAATAATATCTTTTTACCCGTATGGCAGCGGCGAGATGGCGTAGCTAATAATGGGAATAATAACTCTTGACCCGTATGACAGCGGCGAGATGGCGTTGCTAATAATGGAAATTATAACTCTTGGCCCGCATGACAGCGGCGAGATGGCGTAGCTAATAATGGGAATAATAACTCTTGACCCGTATGACAGCGGCGAGATGGCGTAGCTAATAATAGGAATAATAACTCCTGACCCGTATGACAGCGGCGAGATGGCGTAGCTAATAATGGGAATAATAACTCTTGACCCATATGACAGCGGCGAGATGGCGTAGCTAATAACGGAAATTATAACTCTTGGCCCGCATGACAGCGGCGAGATGGCGTAGCTAATAATGGGAATAATAACTCTTGGCCCGCATGACAGCGGCGAGATGGCGTAGCTAATAATGGGAATAATAACTCCAGACCTGTATGACAGCGGCGAGATGGCGTAGCATGGACGTAATGAGGCGCTGGAAGGTTGTCAGGAGCACACGTCCTGTCGATTCAAATAGTACCACAAGAGCTCTATGGGATTTAGGTTGGGCGATTTCTTCGGCCAATGGAGAAATGTGACATCACTGTTGTGTTCCTGAAACAAGACACGCACCCCCGTAGCGAAATGGAAGGGAACATTGCCCTGTTGGTAGACACCATCACCACCAGGGTAAACGTCCAACATGAAGGGATGCATGCGGTTAGCGAGGATGGACAGGCACCCATTGGCGTTCAGGGACCCATCCAATGGTCCACCTGGAACCCATCCATCGGTTCCAGGTCATACCAGGAAAATATCCTCAAGACATGCAAACTCCCACCGCCGGACTGTGTTTGACTAACAAGCGTGTCCGGGTGTTGGTTCTCATGTGTCTGACGTCATATCCTCCACCGCCCGTTACTTCTGTGGAGTAGAAACCTCGATTCGTCGGATTCATCGTCTTTTCCATTCTTCCACTGTCCAATGATTGCAGTCCATGCGAACTGCATTGGACTACCCTCATTGGACAATGGCAACCTTTTCCACTCTTCCATTGTCCAATGATTGCAGTCCCAAGCGAACTGCATTGGACTACCCACATTGGACAATGGCAACCTTTTCCACTCTTCCATTGTCCAATGATTGCAGTCCCAAGCGAACTGCAGGCGTCGTTGCTGATGGACATAGGTCAGCATGAGTCGACGGAGGGGTCGATGGCCGGCGAGTTTCCACAGTTATGACATTGGGAGGTACTCGGTGTGCCAGGGGTTTGTTATTAGTTACACCCTTACAGCAGCACCTCGCGAACAATCCACGATGTCTGCTGTTTCTGAGATCCGTCCACTCTTGGCGCTGTAGCCGATGATAATTCCTTTTAGAACGTCCATCAAACCGTTACCTATGCCTATTGTGCTCGCGTTATGCACTATGGCTCATCTGTTCTGGCCGGCCGCTTACAGCTTCTTGTGTTGGAGCTTGTCACGTGCACTCTGTAACGCGCCTGGCCGGGTACACTGATGTGATTCCAGGGGTGGTGATATAATTCTGATACTACTGTGTATTTACAGCCACTTATGATTTGCAACTTTGCAGATGTAAAGCAGCGACTTTGACAGTGCAGCAGTTATGTGCATTTCTTTCAGACGCTAGCATTTCACACATTTGCAGAGGAGCAATACCGTGCATGTCTTGCAGATACTAGCACTTCACTCTTTTGAAGATCCCAAACAAGGACTTTCCCAGACAAGAAGTATTTATTGCAACTCGTATTTTGTAACTTTCGGATGAAATGCCGAATCTTTGCCAGCGAATACGTATTAAGCATTTTATAAATGAAAAGACAAATATCATTACTTTCCTATCCTTAGAGTGCGTTTGATCATCTACTCCGATGATAGTTCAGACATGAGCTAACCTTTAAAATATTTCGCATTGAGAATTAGTGGTATAAGTGCATATCAATGTTTTTTTTAACTTTTTCATGTCAAATAAGAAAAAAGCACATTTTTTAAAAATCATAGGCTAAAAGAAAAAGCTGGCTCATTTGAGAAATAATATTGATCACAATTTCATTTTAGAGATCTGGAGAAAAATTTTCAATAAAACTTACCTCCTGAAACTAAGAAAGAAAGTATCATAGAACAACCACCGAGGAACATGCCGACAAACAAAGATTTACGACTTCCAAAATATCGGCTGGATAAATAAAAGATCAAAATTCCTGGCATTTCCACTAAAGCAGATATGGCGAAATTGACATACATGTCTCCGTGTAGGCGATTCGTGTTATACGTAATTCCGTAATATTGAAGTACATAGGCTGACCTAAACAGAAAAATGTCATGAAATATATACCTTAGCGGTGGGTATTTTTTGTTTACAAAACAACATGTGACGTACCTGCCAGCAGGACGCACACGACATAAAGGCACATAGCAATCAGAACAAATGTCTGCGTAGCTCAGTTGGTAGAGCGACTTGTTCCGGAATTAACGGCCTCGGGTTCGAATCCCGGCGTAGACCAAAAATGACGGAGAAATGTACTTCGTTATAATGGCGCCCCAACTATCCGGATGACCCGGCCGTTCAAAATCTCGCATTGGTGTGATGTTATTTCCACACAGCGAGACAGGAAAAATCAGGGAATTCCTTCTCCAGCGATTCGAAAAATAAAAATGTGTGATGTTGCATTCCACACAGCAGATTGACTGGGAATTCTCAAGTGCACGTTCTACAGTGGATGACCATGAATCGTTGCTGCCTGCAACGTTTCATGGTCACGGCTGACCCGTGGGCCATGCCCCCGGCCCTCTTTCGGGGGGGGGGGGAGATGTGACGTACCTGCCAGCAGGACGCACACGACATAAAGGCACATAGCAATCAGAATAAATGTCTGCGTAGCTCAGTTGGTAGAGCGACTTGTTCCGGAATAAGCGGCCTTGGGTTCGAATCCCGGCGTAGACCAAAAATGACGGAGAAATTTGCTTCGTTATAAACACATTGCTATTCAAATAAAAATTTTGAGGCCATATTTGAGCATTCAAATAACAGACAGTAATGCACGCACGATGTCATAATCCTTCGGATGACTGATATGTAGCCACATATTGTCACACATATTGGAACAAATTACCTCGGGATTAGCAAATGGGCTGAAAGGGCTCGGAGGAATATATTTGTTGTCTGAAAAGTAGGCTGAACGCGTCTTGAAAGAGTGGACCTATGCATCAGAAAGCGTGACTTTCCCTTTAGGTTTCTTATTCAAAGTGGTCATTTAATGGGGTGATTGACACTAATTCTTTCTGACTGATTATCTGCTAAAAGGGATTAACAATCGCACCAATTTAGGAAAAGAGACGAAAGGTGTTTGAGTCACTTTTTTCTACCCAGTATCATAACGCCCGCATCAGGGGAACCAACTTATTCCCGTCATGCCTTGGGTAATGGAGTAGATAATAAAGGACCATAAGGGAGCGCATATCATTGGTGACAGATTTCTGGTCGGAGATAAGAAGGTGCAAATAACTATTTTGCGATAGGTTTCCTGAAACCCCTACTAATATGACAACACTTCGGTTTTGGCAGTAGATTTTGGGCACAATTTGGTTCAACAACATCTCCCGCTTAACGAGTTAATTGCTGTGAGCATAACATTAGCATTTTTCAATCGACATGGCCTTTATACATTTTTTTGAAAATAGTCCCTATTGATGAGCTAACCCACACAGTGCAGAATATTTCGTATATGTTAAAAGTACGTAGCACTGAAACATTGAGACTTTTCAGATAAGTTGCGCAATGTAACAGTAATGTTTCAAGAACCTTACGGTTACGTCAAAATGTCCTCAAACGTTACATAACTTTAAAACAGAACCGATACGTTACAGTGCAAGGTCTTTGTAACTACAACATACGAACTTCATGTTACTGTTACGTATTTGAAAGATATTTGTAACTTCGTTACATTACTGTTACGTAATTGAAAGATATTTGTGACATCATCATATTACTGTTACGTATTTTGAACATTATAGTTTTAACAAACTTTGTCAAATCACAAAAAAAAAATAAATATCACACTTTACAGCTGTTTCGAAAGCAACAACAGTCGTATTACGAGTTGTTTACGTTTTCGCAGGTTCAACGCAGTCCGTTGTCCATTGGGAACAGTGCCGGCGTTTATATATTCATAACAAAGGAAATAAAAATTGGTTCGAAATGATGGTGTAGAATTTCTATTATACGTATAGAATAGACTATTTTTTTTAGCGAAAAAAAGAAAGAAAATCAAATTCGCCATTTCTCTAAATACCTACCAATATGAAAATTCTCAGCTTCAAGTAAAAAAAAAAAAACATGCTGGTATAGTATACTAATAAAACAACAACACAGCCATCTACTCAGATTTTATAACATGCTTTTTAGAAATAAAAAATTATAATAATCAAAACAATTACTTACTTTCAGATGATCTTGAATCACAAAAAAAAGGGTGCAATATTAAATCAACTAACTAGCTAACTCGAGTACGACAGTATCACCAAATAATATCCCAGTAGCACGTGGAAATACGACTACGAGAGTGCTTCGGTGAAATGGCATAAATGCGCATGCGCATCCACGCCGTTGCCAAACCAAAAATCTTAAATTTCGCCGGAATGTAACATCAAGATAGCACGGCCGCGGGTGGCCTAGTGGTCAGCGTTCGTGACTGCCATGGAGATAACCTCAGGTTCGATCCTGGGCAGGTACGGACGTTCGAACCACTAAATACCCGCAGTGCGTCGGATGGGCACGTTAAGCCGTCGGAGCTCGGGTACTGGCCCTCCGGTAATAAATAAGGGCGTCTTTCTCCCCCACTTCCGTGTCACTTTCCTATCGGGCACCCTAGCCCAAATCTCCTAGCTTCCTATTTCTATGGGTTGTTCAAGACCTGGGGTCAGACACTCCCTTCCTAAAAATCCTCTACATATGATCTGATCATCAAGGTAGCAATTATGTACAATAGAAACTATAAAACAGCTATATCGGTGAATGCTATTTTTAACGTAACCGTAACGTACAAAGAGTTATGTTCCAAAATAGATGTTGCTGAAACGTAATTGAAAGATATATCTGAAAGTGTTACGGAAATGAGAGATTGTAACATATTTGATACATATCTGAAACGTTTTGTGCTGTATGGGAAGAGATCCCGTTTTTGAATTCGTGGACAGGAGAATACCGGAAATCAGGTTACTGAGTACTGCAGTTATGCCGAATTATTTCCCAAAGTAAATATTTGCAGCTCATTTACAAAAAGGAATTCTGATCTTTTGGCTATCCGAAACATGTCTGTCATCTTGTCGCCGCATAACCACTTTTGTAACTCCGAGGAATGAAATCATGGAATATCTACTTCCCGAGAAACACAACCCATACAGCACAAAACGTTTCAGATATGTATCAATAATGTTACAATCTTACATTTTCGTTACACTTTCGGTGATATCTTACAATTACGTTTCAGCAACATCTATTTTGGAATAACTCTTTGTACATTACGGTTACGTCAAAAATAGCATTCACTGATACTACTGTTTTATAGTTTCCATTGTACATAATTGCTTCCTTCATGTTACATTCCGGCGAAATTTAAGATTTTTGGTTTTGCAACGGCGTGGATGCGTATGCGCATTTATGCCATTTCACCGAAGCACTCTCGTAGTCGTGTTTCCAAGTGCTACAGGGATATTATTTGGTGATACTGTCATACTCGAGTTGGCTAGTTAGTTGATTTAATATTTCATCCTTTTTTTGTGTGTGTGATTCAAGATCATCCGAAAGTAAGTAATCGCTTTGATTATTATAATTTTTAAATTCTAAAAAGCATTTTATAAAATCTGAGTAGATGGCTGTGTTGTTGTTGTATTAATATACTATACCAGCAGGTTTTTTTTTTACTTGAAGCTGAGAAATTTCATATTGGTAGGTATTTAGAGAAATGACGAATTTCATTTCCTTTTCTTTTTTTTTTTTTGCTGAAATATAGTCTATTCCACATGTATAATAAAAATTCGACACCCTCTATTGGGACCAATTTTTATTTCTTTTGCTGTCAATATATATACGCCGTCACTGTTCCCAATGGAGAGCGGACTGCGTTGAACCTGTGAAAACGTAAACAACTCGTAATACGACTGTTGTTGCTTTGAAACAGCTGTCCAGTGTAATTTTTTTATTGTGATTTTACAAAAGTTATTAAAACTATAATGTTCAACTTATTCAATACGTAACAGTAATATGATGATGTCACAAATATCTATCAAATACGTAACAGTAACCTAACGAAGCTACAAATATCTTTGACATACGTAACATTAACATGAAGTTAGTATGTTAAAGTTACAAAGACGTTTCACTGCAACGTATTGGTAATGTTTCAAATTTATGTAACGTTTGAGGACATTTTAACGTAACCGTAAGGTTTCTGAAGCATCTCTGTTAGATTTCGCAACGTATTTGAAAGGTCTCAATGTTTGATTGCTACGTAGTTGTAACATATACGAAATATTCTGTGCTGTGTGGGAACGCTGTCGTTCCTATCATTAGTGGATAAACTCGGGAGGTACAGAGGATGTTTACACATTTTTAGAACGTTTTTGGTAAGAAATTGCAGAAAGTAAAATAAGTTCGAAGAATTGAAACAGGCAACAGCGTGTTAGATGAAAACGAAAAAAACATCTGCTGTAGTTAAATATTGTCTGCTAAGAAACTGGCACACGTAAACAAGCTGTGGATAGAATGTTATGTTTGTGCTCTTTACGAAGAGAAATATTCGTCTTCTGTAATTAATAAACGCTGTGAAAATCATGAAATTAGAGTTTCTAAATGTAAAATAAATAATATTATTAATAATAGAGAGAAAAATCGTCAAGCATTAGTTTTAACAGGAAAAAGAATACCAGACGAATATCCGAAGAAGGTACGTACTTTTTCAACTATTTCAGAAGTAAGGTCTATGGTCTTAAAAGAATATCCACCGACCCAGAAAACAATCGCTAAGTTGTTAAACATTTCTGTATCAACTGTAAACAAGGTAATGAAGATAGATGTTAATCTGAAACAAAACAAAAACATAATGCTCACCGCCTTTTGCTTTGGCACGTGGTTGAGCGCAGAACACGGTGTAGACTTCTTTATTATCACTTAGACGGAGATGGATGAAAATTTAAAATTTATTTTAACTATTGATGAAGCATGGATCTACCTAAACGACTGTTATAATAAGGAAAATCGACTTCTATCGCAAAATAGCATAAAAGAAATTTGGTTCCAAGAATCCAAAGAAAGTTTCAGCAAAGGATTCACGATTACTGATGATTTCTCATACAATGGGAAATTGAAGTTAAGAAAAGTTGAAAATAATGTTAAAATCAATTCTACGTATTGCCAAAATAATGTTTTGATTCCTATATTTAGAAGTACCATTCCTTTATCTAGAGAGCCTTCAAAGAGTAGAACTCCATCAGGATTAGGCTACAAGTCCATACAACCAAATCTACCATTCTATTTCTTGAAAAAGATGAAAAAAGAGACGGGTATCATGTCTATATATTTTGCTCATATTCCTTCAAAGTCACCTGATGTGTCACCAATGGACTAATGTGCGTTCGGATTGCTAAAAAGACTGGTATCAAGTCTATACCTTTGGCTCATATTCCTTCAAAGTCACCTGATGTGTCACCAATGGACTAATGTGCGTTCGGATTGCTAAAAAGACTGGTATCAAGTCTATACCTTTGGCTCACATTCCTTCAAAGTCACCTGATGTGTCACCAATGGACTAATGTGCTTTCGGACTGCTAAAAAGACTGGTATCAAGTCTATACCTTTGGCTCATATTCCTTCAAAGTCACCTGATGTGTCACCAATGGACTAATGTGCGTTCGGATTGCTAAAAAGACTGGTATCAAGTCTATACCTTTGGCTCACATTCCTTCAAAGTCACCTGATGTGTCACTAATGGACTAATGTGCGTTCGGACTGCTAAAAAGACTGGTATCAAGTCTATACCTTTTGCTCATACTCCTTCAAAGTCACCTGATGTGTCACCAATGGACTAATGTGCGTTCGGATTGCTAAAAAGACTGGTATCAAGTCTATACCTTTGGCTCATATTCCTTCAAAGTCACCTGATGTGTCACCAATGGACTAATGTGCGTTCGGACTGCTAAAAAGACTGGTATCAAGTCTATACCTTTGGCTCATATTCCTTCAAAGTCACCTGATGTGTCACCAATGGACTAATGTGCGTTCGGATTGCTAAAAAGACTGGTATCAAGTCTATACCTTTGGCTCATATTCCTTCAAAGTCACCTGATGTGTCACCAATGGACTAATGTGCGTTCGGACTGCTAAAAAGACTGGTATCAAGTCTATACCTTTTGCTCATATTCCTTCAAAGTCACCTGATGTGTCACCAATGGACTAATGTGCCTTCGGACTGCTAAGAAGAGAGATTTCTAAAAGCAGACCTAACGCAATGATTGGATTATGGCAATGCAATTATTACTAAACGATGTGATTGGATTATCAATGGAAAAGGAGTAGAATAAAATACTATAACGAAGTAAATTTCTCCGTCATTTCTGTCCACGCCCGGATTCGAACCCGGATCCCCTCATTCCGGAATAAGTCACTCTACCAATTGAGCTACGCGGACGTTTGTTCTGACTGCTATCGGCCTTTATGTCGTGTGCATCCTGCTGGCAGGTACGTTACATATCCCCCTCCCCGAAAGAGGGCCGTGGGCATGACCCACGGGTCAGCCGTGACCATGAGTCGTTGCAGGCAGCCATTCGCTGTAGAACGTGCACTAGAGAACTCCCAGTCAATCTAGGGTGTGGAATGCAACATCACACATTTTTTATTTTTCGAACCGCTAAAGAAGGGATTCTCTGATTTTTCCTATCCAGCGGTGTGGAAAGAACATCACACCAATGCGAGATTTTGAACGGCCGAGTCATCTGGAAAGTTCGGGCGCCATTATAACGAAGTAAATTTCTCCGTCATTTCTGTCCACGTCAGGATTCGAACCCGGATCCCCTCATTTCGGAATAAGTCACTCTACCAATTGAGCTACGCGGACGTTTGTTCTGACTGCTATCTGCCTTTATGTCGTGTGCGTTCTGCTGGCAGGTACGTCACAATACCACAATCAATTTCGAGAAATGCTCTGTTATCTTGGAAATCTAGATGTACGTTAATTCTACAGAAAGAGCTATCAAATAGGACATTTAAGAAAGGAATAGTTTTATTTTAAACATTATTAAATTTCTGGAAAATCATTCTAAAATGTCTGAGCATTCTCTGTATATAGGTAGAAAGACATTACTGCATTCACATACAGCTAATGAGTCAAAAGTTTTGCAATATTTGCATGAACGCATGCGGAGCAGCTGGTATGTCACGTGTTTAAACTGGTTCAAGTAGCGCTCAGCAGTCAGTCGAAAGGGATATAAAGTGGTAGTCGTTGCTGTGTACAGCATTGCATGCCGTCGTTCTGTAAGCGGTAGGCACGCCTAAATAATGAACAGACACAACCGGCTAGTTAGGGAACTTTTGCTTTGTGCGTTTGAACTCGGCCAAGCAACATGAAACATTTGTCATAACACTTCTCAAGGCAACACGAAACATTTGTCATGCGAAAGGGGAAGGTTCCGTGGACCACAGCACTGCAACCAGATGGTTCAAGATATTACGGCTCAGGTGACAGAAACCTCCACAATCAGCCAAGATCAAGTAGGCCCCGAACCGTGGATTACGAGGCTGTGCACTATGCCGTAGAAGCAAATTCGAGACCCAGAACTATGAGATTATCAGGCGAGCTGGGCATATCACAGACCACCGTTATTCGTCACCTTCAGGACCTCGCAAGGTCTACAAGAGCTGCCGCATTGTTCCTCAGGAACTGACGCCAGCTGAAGCAAACCGCCGAGTGGAAGTGTGCACGAAATTCCTACAAAACCTGCGCGATGTACATTTCATCAAGACAATTTTTACGTACGATGAAAAGCGGGTCTGTTTCCGTAACCCTAACACACAACGACAGTGGTTGAGCCCGGGCCTGTTTTCTGAACCTGCTGCCAAACCTGGGCGCTTCTTTCACAAGGCGATGCTTTGAGTCTTGTGGAATTTTGAGGAGATAATCCATTACGAATTTGTTCCAGAAGGTCGGATCATCAACGCCAACCTCTGCTCTGAACACCTGGAGCGGATGTATGATGTTTTGGAAGAACTTGAGCACCTGGAGCGATGTACTCGGAACACCTAGAGCGGATGTATGCTGTTACGAGGAACTTCAGGGCATCGAACAATACCGAGTATATACTGAGTGGCCACTTTATTATGACCATCTGACAGTTTTAAGCAACTGAGCTATGGCTGGACGCTGTTGCCGCCAGAGGGCGAGGCTAATATAAAAAGTGAAATCTTAGTGCTTGCGACAGTAGTAGAAGTGATTTTTTGGTGACGAGATGGGTAAAAAATGCGATTTGACGGACGTTCAACGTGGGATGATGTAGGAGCTCGGAGCCATGGAGCGGGTTTCACCGAAACCGCCGCATTCGTGAAATGTTCCAGATGAGCTGTTGTTAAAGTGTTTAAAGACTGGACTGTCAGCCAAAAAACTGGGTCTCTACGTGCAACGTGTGGTCGTCATCGACCAGTGACTGCTCAGGCGGAACGGAGAGTGTCCAGACTGGTAACAGACAACAGAAGGGCAGCAGTGCAGCAACTTACAGACCATCTTAATCAAGGATCCCCTCAAATGATCTCTGCACGCACTGTTCGCCGTACACTGCATCGGATGGGATATGGCAGCCGAAGGCCTGTTCGAACACCTTTGCTGTCTGCAGTTAACAAGAGAAAGCACCTCCAGTTCGCACAGGAGCACAAGGATTGAACAGTCGACAATTGGAAACAAATTATGTGGTCCGATGAATCACGTTTACAGTTGCACCATGCCGATGGCCGAGTGAGAATTTGGCGGAAGCAGCACGAAAGCACGGACCCCAAATTCATTGCTACAACCCTTCAAGCTGGTGGAGGCAACGTTATGGTTTGGGGAATGTTTTCGTGGCATGCTTTGGGCCCTTTAATTCGTGTTGATCAACGACTGACTGGCACATCATATCTAAACATCGTTGCGGACCAAGTGCATCCTGTCATGTGGATGGTTTATCCCAATGGCGAGAGCTACTTTCAAAAAGATAATGCGTCATGCCATAGTGTTCGTATTGTATAGGATTGGTTTCAGGATAATGCCGGTAAGTTTACTTTGCTTAGGTGACCCCCACAATTTCCAGATCTCAACCTCATTGATAATTTGTTTGATGAAGTTGAACGAGCCATCAGACAGCTGGATCCACAACCCTGCAATCTCACACTCCAGTAAAGTGCTATTCATCAAGCATTGTCTCAGATTCCACAAACCACCTATCAACATCTCGTGGAGTCCATGCCACGAAGAATCGACGCCGTATAAAAGGCAAAAGGTGGCCCAACGAAGTAATGAGGGGTGGTCATAATACAGTGGTCACTCAGTGTATAAGAAAATCATTTCGCATTAAATACGCTGTCCGAAAAAGAAATAATTTGTCAAATGGCATTCGTCCGAAATGGAGGAACCCATTTCGGACGAATGGCCAGAAGCCATTGCTTAGATCACTGCGCCACCGGGGCGGCATCTAACTTGTAGGGATGAGACTTGTAATAGTGAGGAGAGTACGTGTACCCGATAAACAGGCATCTTATTGTATATCCTCTCAACGAGCACCAGTACCGTCTTTTCTCGTGGTACTGAGGGCTTGAATTATATTTTATGCCATGCTTGAACATCGGGTGTACTTTCTAGTATTGGATATTTAATGACAGGCTGCAAAAATTTTAACTTTTAAGTGATGAATTAATACAGTGCAGCAGAAAACGTTGCCAATTAATTCATATATCTATATTGTAAAAAGTCCTTCATGTAAAAGGACCAATTTATATCTGAACCTAAGGAGTCTAGGTACTAATTAGGCATGCTATGAGGTATGCTTACCAGAATAAGTAGAGTAGAAGCGTTCTTTTCCTCATTTCCGGTGTTTTGAAGAGGTCAAAATATGAAGCATGTGTGGTTTCTTTGTTGTCCTGAACGAAATACAGTTGCGTCAGCTTAGAACATAAATGCATTTATCGAAAACGAAAACACTAACCATAATTAATGCCACAGAAATATGATATTTTAGTTACCACATATAGATTCCATAATTTATTTATTATGTTAAACACTATTGCTGTGATGATGTTATGATCAATCTCGCTGCTATATTCTTTTACTGTCGGTACGTGGCTTACAAATCTTCTTCTGGGGACGAAAGTAACAACATTTCAAATGTCATCTTAGACTTCCTAGACCGGTTTTCACTCAGTCCATTTCCTCCTCTGGTAGTCTTGTATAGAGGTGTGAAAATTATTAGAATATCAAATAGAAGTCACCGTTTTTTCCACGTTTATAAGTGAGTCACGGAAAAATTTCTCATCGGCCACCACCGAGAATCAAACCCAGGGTCTCCCAGTTACGCGCAGGATATGATTCCACTGCACCACAGCTGCCTCGTACTTGGAAGACCTTGGGTTCGATTCCCGGCGGCAGCTCATGATAAATTTTTCCGTGACACTTATAAACGCGGAAAGAGCGATGACTTCTATTTGATGTTCCTGGTTCACGTCAACTGTGTATTTATCATTATTAGAATAATTGTGATTTTTCGAAAGTTTTGTGGTTCTTCTAAATAAATGCAACTTTTCATGAAATATTAGTTTAATTTATTAGTATAGATCACACCCCCCCCCTAAGAATGGTTTGGAGGACATTTTTTAAAATGTTGATTAATGTGACAGCATGTAGGAACATTTGTTCAGATGTATGTCGTGGTGCCTACATTGCAGAGAGAAATGGGCTGATAAGCATAATATTTCAAAAGTAACGATATGATATGTTTTGGTGATGTAGCATGTCTTTTTTAATTACAGGTTACCTGGAGACCTTTTCCGCAGTTTTTAAAGTTTTAGGGTTCATTGTTTGAAGTTTGTGTTAGGTGTAGAAATAAGTTTTAAAGCGTTTTAAGACAACGCAACGTGTTATTTGAGAGAAAACAGCTACACCCTTACGAATCAACCTTCCGCCATCGGTCGGGCAGCTGACGGATTCCAGCCATGAAGAATACTTCGTCGTGTGACACGATGAAGTCGTCAACCCATTTTTGCACTTCGTCATATGTGTAGAACTGTTCACCAGACAAACCATGTTGCATCGATCGGAACAAATGATAGTTTGAAGGGGCTATGTCGGGACAATACGCCGGGTGCTCCACAACTTCCCAGCCAAGCGTCAATAACGCTTGCTTGACCGATTTCGAGACATGCGGCCTGACGTTGTCATGTATTGACTTCACAGGACGTAATCCTTTGCCTGTGAATGGACATTTCCGACAGATTTCCTGGTTTAATCGCAGCAATTGTTACTTGCAGTGATCAACAGTAACAGTCTGACCCTGTTCCAATAGTTCATAATAGAGCACACCCTTCATATCCCACCAGATGAACAGCATAGCTTTCTTGGAGAGAATATTGCGTTTCGGTGTCGAATTTGTTTCTTCACCGTTGTTCTACCCAGTGTTTTTTGCCTTTGGGATCTTTTTTTTTTTTTTGATTGGAGGTTTAACGACTACCGTGAGCAACTCAATGGGCTATAAGCAGTCACCCGTCCCTAATTTAGGGTCACTGGTTCCTGGGAAGGGAGAGAGTCAGTGCCTTAAAACAAACACAACATCCATGCCTCAACGGGATTCGAACCCGGACCCATCTTGGACGAGTGATCAGAGGCCATTTCTTAGACCACTGCGCCACCGGGGTGGCCTGCGTTTGGGATTGTCGTACCTTATCCACTTTTCGTCACCCGTAACAATATGCCACAGGAAATACTTTTTATGTGTTGTTTATTCAACAGATTCAAACACTTCATGACACGCTCATCCTTGTTCCTCCGGCTCAAGTCATGTGGCACCAATTTTCCTTCTTTCTGAACCTTTCCCATTGCGCGTAAACGATTGGAAATGGTTTGTTGAGTTGCCCTCAGTTGTGCAGGTAGTTCAGTTGATTGGTAGTTTACGAATCTTCATCCAGCAATGCTTGCAGTTCCTCGTGTGCAACCTTCTGCGGACCGCTGCTACTTTCTCGATCGCTAACATCAAAATCACCTGCTTTAAACCGCCTACACCAAGCCTCACACGTGATTTTCGATACATTATTCGCCCTTGAAACAGAACAGAACATTTCGATGCACATGCTTTTGCAGTACTTTTACCTTGATGAAATTCGTAACGAATGCAGTGTCGAATAAATGCAGTATCGCTACTGCCACCTTTCACCTACCGATGTGCAAGTGCGTTTGACTGTTGGGAAACGCTTGCATTACCCTATACAACCAATTGACCGCCTCCGAAAAGTCTCGTTCGTATATGTTTGCAGGATCATTACGGGTTCCCTGTTTTCTTCAAACTAAACTATCAGTTTCGATTCGTCTGTAAAAAGAAAATAGGCCCACTCTACTGGGCTCCACGAACGATGTTGTTTGCACCGGTTCTAGCGAGAACTCCTGTGATATGCCGTCAGCGGGACACAAACTATGGGTCTTCTGGAATGGCGACCAATTGCTATAAGCCTTCGATATATCTTTTGCTTTGACACTGTAGTCCTAGTGACAGCGGAGAGTTCGGAAGGCAAATGGCGGGCAGTGTAAGATCTATTATGCTCTGTGCTTTAAAGCGACAAAACGATCCTTCCGATGTGTAGTACGTCCTGGACGGACGGTGTTGTTGAACTGCAGTGGATATTCAAATCCCTTCAGACCTGGGCCTGAAACTGCCTTTCCTATAGTCGTCCTGCCGTTCGCCAACGTATCACGTCGGATACACGTGTATGAGGCACAAGGAAAGAATTTGCAGCCAACAAAAAACGCTCCTTACATGCACTGTCAGCGAGCAATTCCACTGCAGTTCCCAGCTGGCTTTAAGTACGTAACTGAGTTTACATATTGAACAGAATTTTGCTCAATGATATGCAAATTTCACTGAGGGCATTTGTTTCTCGTGCTCATTTCCGCATGTCTTGTGAACATCGCAAAACCTTGTTGAACGCATTGGATTAATTACTGTATTTACCAGCTATAGCGTTCCCGGGCTTCAATCTTGGGCATCAGAGTACATAAAATAATCCAAATAAGTTGTTGCCGATGCACGATAAAAATTGTGGAAACAACTAAAATGTAGTAAAGAGGTTTAATACTATAAATTTCACTAACTAAACCACAAGACCTTTCGGACTGACAACCACTCCATCCTCAGGAATACAACAGACAGATGAGCACAAGTAAACCAAATATACATCACAGACAGATGATGAGTACGTGACGAAAATAAAGCAAATGACGCAGTTCATAGAAGTGATAGCGTCGGTAGAGGTGGGTTTGCCTGTTCAAGGGTGCTGGTAAAGTGTAGTGTGCATATGTACTATACTGTGCAAATTAATTGGGACAAAGTAAAAAATCACTCTTTTTTTCCAAAACCATGCCTTTATACATGTATCATTCTATGCCTTCATATACACTGATAAATACTACCTGTATTATTATGAAGTATATCCTCCTTTAGCAGACATGACCTCTTGAATTCGTTTTGGCATTGACTCCACTAATTGAGATAACATATTTTTGACTTTATAATCGTGGAACCACACTTTTATAGCATTCGTTATCATGCGTTCTTTGGTTGCACAGTCCATTTTACCTAAACGTCTCTTCAAAATATTCCACAAGTTATCTATGGGATTTACGTCTGGTGAATTTCCAGGCCAATCAAGCAAATGAATTTGATTTTCCAGCATGAAATTCTTGACCAATTTCGAATTGTGACATGGAGCCAAGTCATGCTGAAATATCCCGTTAAAAGTTTGCAAGAATGGAACAATCCTACGTTGTAATATTTTTACGTACTTGGCTGAATTCATCATACCTTGAACAGGAGCTAAGCTTCCAGTGCCATTTGATGTAAAAAACCCCAAAACATCTGTTTCAGAGGGTGTTTTACAGTTTGTTTGACATGTTCAGGTCTTAAAGGTTCACAGTTGCTTCGTCTAACGACATTTGCTTGGTAACCCTGCACAAATAAATGAGTTTCATCACTGAAAATTACATTTTTCCAGTCGTCAGCAGTCCATGATTTATATTTTTTGGCTTATGCTAAACGTTTTATCTTCATTTTCGCATTCAAATATTGTTTTTTCGTTGGTCATCTTGCCTTCCGGCCAACTTCCAGAAGCCTACGGCGTACAGTTGAATTACTAACATCACAACCACTAGCCAATAAATATCTTTGAAGGTCGGTGCTTGTTTTTTTTTTTATTCATTTTACTATTTCTGATTAGATATTTATCGGTTCGTGGAGTTGTTTTTCGTTGTTTTCCACATTTACCTCTCTTTTTTGGAGTCGATGATCCAGATGCATTGTATCGCGTAAGCAGTCTTGATACACTTGATTTGCCTACACCAACTGCAGAAGCGAGATCTCTCACTGTCATAGAACTGTGATCCTTCAGAGCAATTATTTTACACGCTTCCTTGCGTAAATATCCATTTTTCAATACACGAAAGCAACACGTACTCACAGAAAGCAAAAACTAACATCCACCTGTCACACACACAAAAGCTCACAACAGAATCTCAAGTGCTTATTTTCTATTTAAAACCGATCAAACCACATTCTTACTATCAAGTTCTAACAGTCACACCATCTCACAGCTGATAAAACCGGTGTACGCGGGTTTCTGTCATCAACTGGCGATTACATTACAATTCTGAGAATAAAATAGCTTGTCCCAACTAATTTGCACGGTATAGTATCATGCATGATGGCTTCAACAACAATCTCCAAGTTTGCGGGATCACATGAGGAATGTCTTCATTATAACATACACTGGTATGACTGTGTACGAGCAATCTTTCGTTAAACAGAATAGAAAGTTTCGCTGTTCTGTTCGCTAATATATGGGCGGTTCCCCAATCAGGGTAGTGGGACCCCTTGTTTGCAAGTCGGGAAAGGGAAGGAAAGTCAGCCTTGGTCCGGACATCGTACTGATGCTCCGCCAACCAGAATGCTTACTATTTGTAACGAACGAACATGTGTCAGTGATATAAATTTGGTTTGTATCTGCTCACCTGTCTGTTGCACATCTGAGGATGGACTGGTTTCCATTCCAAAGGGTCTTGTGCTTTAATTTAACTTTACAGTATCAAACATTTTAACTTGATTTTAATTTCTTCTACAAGTTTTATCGTTCATCGACAGCAACGTTTCACGAATTATTAGCACTTCTTTTGTAAAAAAAGATCATGCTTCTGTTATCGGTTTGTCCGTCCGTCCGCCTGTACCCACGATATCTCTGCAACTATTAGTCCGATTTGAAAAATTCTTTTTGCATTCGGAAGCTTGAAATATGCAAATGATGATCCTTCATTTCGTTTTCTTTTTTACGATGTAAAATTTCGCCGGCGCAAATGCAGATGATGTCGAATTCAAAAATACATTTTATTCCACATATTTGCTTCTAAACATCCCATTGAATTTTTTTTTAATCTTTCGATTCCATTTATGTCGAAGAGTATTTTAGATATAGTTACTTTTTTAAATTACGCATACATTTCCTGCTAGGGGGTGAAGTAAATTACATTTTTCCCGATAACTCTTTTTCTAAAACTCCGATTTGAGAAAAGTTTTCTTCGGCGGATTCATCGTCTGATGGAAAATCTTTTGCATATAATTTCAAGTTTTTGGTAAAGAATATTTTGGCCACCAGGGGGCGTAAGTGTTAATTTTTGCTTCTGATGTATTTGTCATAAAATCGGAGCTTCTAAAATATCGATTGAAAAAATTCTTTCGTGGACTGATGCCACTCACATCGATAAACCTTGCCGGTATATTTTCTTCTTGAAATATTGCGCAGTTTCTCCGCCAGGGGGCGTAGATGTACATCTTATTTTTGTCAATATATCTACTTGTAGGAGCCCGATTTGAAAAATTCCTTCTTTGTTGGATAGTGTTTCTAGTGTGACATATGGTTCGTATAATTTTAAAAATTTCAAGTAATTCATAGACTTTCCGCTAGGGGGCGAAAATGTAAATTGCGTTTCCCCCTATATCTCTGCTTCTAAATCTCCGAGTTGAAAACTTCTTTTTGCACCGCATACAGCTCTTGATGGGAAATCGTTTGCACATAATTTCTAATTTTTGTAAGAAATAGTTTGGCCACCAGGTGGCGTAAACCTTAATTTTCGCTTCTGTTGTATTTGCAGCAAAATATGAGCTTCTAAAATCTCTATTGAAAAAAAAGTAATTTGTTGAGCGATACTACTCATGTCGACAAACCTGTTAGGAAAATTTTCTTCTTGAAAAAATGCATGGTTTCTTCGCCAGGGGGCGTAGATATATATCTTATTTTTGTCAATATCTCTACTTCTAAGAGTACGATTTGAAAAATTCCTTCTTTGTTGGATAGTGTTTCTGATGCTAAATGTTGTTCCTATAAATTCAAAATTTTCAAGTATATCATAGACTTTCCGCTAGGGGGCACAAAGGTAAATTGCGTTTTCTGCGTTATTTCTGCTCCTAAAGCTCTGCTTTGAAAAATTTTTCCTGTATCGCATACAAGACCTGTTGGAAAATATTTTTCACATAATTTCTAATTTTTGGTGAAGAATGGTTTAGTCACCAGGTTAAGTGTTAATTTTTGCTTCTGAAGTATTTGTTGCAAAATCTGGGCTCCTGACAACTCGACTAATTTTTTTTTCTTGGACCGATACCGCTTATATGGATAAACCTTTTGAGAATACTTTCTTCCTAAATTAATGCATGGTTTTCCTACCAGGGGACATAAAGTCACATCTTATTTTTGTCGATATCTCTGTTTCTAAGAGTTCGTAAGCTCACGATTCCGTTTACAGCAATATCGGAAGGATTAAAAACCCGATTGAAAATCTTCTTTCTTTCGTCAGATCTATTGTTTTCCATACCGGTTCCATTGACTTTGAATAGCTTTGTTAAATTTAATTTGCGTCAGAACAGATTCAAAAGACGTGCTTATTACACCCGAAAATTCGGTGTAATCTTTCTTGTTTCCTGATTCACATGACTTCAACGTACTTTACCAGAGTACATCCGAGTAAGATATAATAACCTTCAAATGTAAGAACAAGCCATAATTTTCAATCATATAATTGATGATCAGTTGAATTAATAAGTACTAATAATTGTGAATTCTGCATTTTATATCATTCCGGAGAATAAAGGCATTACGTAGATTGCGAATCCAACAGCCGAACATCTGAAGTCGAAATTTAAAAATGTGCATAAACTTAATTGACATAAATTGGTGACTCAGGGATTCGCGGGTCAAGGATCTCCCTTTTTTTATTCAGTTGTTAAATGCGAAATCAAACTGTCTTATTTGGCACAATTTCTACAAGAGGTAACTGTAATGGTGCTTCGGAAGATTTCATTTTAAAAATTCCAGTGCGTCTTTCGGTCACCCATTTATTGAGAACATGGATATTACTTTCAGGAACTAGTTTACAAGTTTACAAATAGGCAGTCTTATCTAACCTTCAGACTGGCAGGAATGTTTCACTGCGTTTCAATTTTTATTCATTGGATTCTGTTCCAAATATTGCGGGAAACAATCTTTTTTTGAATTTCTTCCGTAACCTTGGCAGGGTTCACTGGAATCTTTTGTAGGACGGAACGTTAAAAAAGTTCATGTTTTAGCAGTATCTTATTCTGTAAATATAAAGTACACGTACGCTTGTATGTCAATACACCCATTTTTAATGTCATATATCAATTTGTTCTTTTTCTCTACATGCTTTTGGGAACTAGCTCGCCTTGCGAAATGCAGAAAAAAGAATTACAGGAGATGAAAAAATACCTGCCTGTGAAAGTCATGTGTCCATAGGAGGTTCATAATACAGTATTTGCATCAATACATGTGCTGCGGAGGGCATGTGACGTGCTTGAATAACTTCAAACCGCGCACTGCAGTCAGTCGAAAGAGATATAAAGTCGTTGCTGTGAACAGAATGCATGTCGTCATTCTGTTTGTGGTTCGGACGCCAGCAAGATGAACAATCACAACCGGCTGATTTACGAGTTTGAACTCGGCTATAACACTGCTAAAGCAACACGAAACATTTGGCGTGCGAAAAGGGAAGGTTCCGTGGACCACAGCACCGCAACCAAATGGTTCAAGAAATTTGGCTCGGGTGACAGAAAACTCGACGATCAGCCAAGGTCAGGTAGACCGCAAACCGTGGGTTCGGAGGCCGTGCTCCAGGCCGCAGAGGCAAATCCTTTAGCCAGCGCTCGGAGATTATCAGGCGAGTTGGACATATCCCAGATCACCGTGGTTCGTTCCCTTCAAAACCTCTCGACAAAGTCTACAGGAGCTGCCGCATTGTTCCGCACGAACTGACGGCAGCTGAAGCAAACCGCCAGAAGAGTGCAAGAAACACATAGAAAACCCGCGCGATGTACATTTCATCAAGAGAAATGTTACGAACGATGAAAAGTGGGTCTATTTCCGTAATCCTAACATACAACGGCAGTGTTTGAGCCCGGACCAGCCTCCTCAACCCGTTGCCAAACGTGAGCGCTTCGAGCACAAGGTGATGCTTTGCATCTGGTGGAATTTCGAGGAGATAATCCGTTACTAATTTGTTCCAGACTGTCGGACCATAAACGGCAATCTCTACTCTGAACAGCTGGAATGGATGTATTCCGTTTTGGAGAAGTACTCGGCACTAATGAATAGAAAGCGCGCTCTCTTACAGCAGGACAACGCTCTGCCTCATACTCTGTGAACGACCGGGGAGAAACTCTAGGAACTTGAGGACGTCGAACTTAGGCCACTCCCAGCATATAGTCCAGAACTTGCCCCGTCGGATTATTACTTGTTCCTTTCCACGACACTTCCTTCGCAGGCAGCACTTCAACAACAAGGAGAAAGTGAGCTGGGGTGAAAGAGTTCTTCGCCTAGAAGGACAAGAACTGATACTTCCGCGTAATCGAACAACTGGAAGACAGATGGCTAAAGACGGTGCAATACGATGGCTTATACTTTGAATGCTAGTCAGCTTTCGTCTTAAAGGTACGTACGAAGGCATAAAGTGATCCAAACATTGGAAAACTTTCGACTCACCCTCTGGAATATAAGTTCATCTCACAGCCTTCAACTAACTTCGAATAAATAAATGCTTCTGGTATTAACATTTTCACGGCTGTCTATAAGTTTTCATGCACTTTTGGAGGTGTATTTGAGTAGGGAACGTCATATAATCTTTCTACTTACTTGGTCTATGCTGTCAATTAGTTCTGTCAATACAGTCTCTTCGTTTTCGATTGTTTTCTTGTTCCAACGAGCGGCTGTCTTGAGTAGCGCTAATGCTTCTGCTCTATGGCCGTGAGTCAGCAGAAATCTAGGGGACTCAGGAACAAACCTAAATTGAAACCAAGCAACATTAACTTCTGCTATTTATTTCGCCATGTGCAGAGTAGCAATTTTAAAATACAACTCTACCAATTAAGTGAAATTTTTTTTTTTTTGTTCGGTAGTCAAGAAACATATTATATTACTAGCTAAATACCCGTTCTTCGAACGTCATGATATTAAAAATATTTTTATAATACAGGATTTCATACCATACCATAACATAATTTCTACCATAAATTAATATACTAATAATACACTTGATCGGTTTGTTCTATTACTTTATTATATCATATCGGTAATAAAATGGAATAAAATACATAATATTTATAGCATTGATTTCTGCATCCTTATAAGATGCGGAGTGTTGTCATTTGTAACTAAACACTTTTATAGCGATGAACGATTGGAAAAATAAAAATAATATATTGACTTATGTTAGTGCTTCTTTGTACTCTACGCTGGCTGTTCTGGAATCATCCGCCAGTATTACCAAACTGCTAGGAGAACTAACTCTTGAGGACTCTACATAAAACTGGCCATTAAAGAAACAGTTTTCTCTTAAGTCGATACCAGCTATTTTTAAGGACTGTTCCTGTGATATATTGATCTTCATAACAAAGCAGACCTTCAATTTGATTTTTGACTCAAAAACCTTGACATTCGATATGTCAAACGATAATGTAAATGTTTAAATGCAAAGCATATTATGATATAGCGCTGTTTACGTGATATTTTTAAAATATTTTTCTTTGTTAAATAAATTTAGAACATATCAAAACCCCTTGACATTCGATATGTCAAACGATAATAAATGTTTAAATGCAGAGCATATTTTAATATAGCGTTTAAATATATACTGCGCAGGTCAACTCAAGTCATTCTACACTGCATATTTCTTCGCTCTTTTGGGAAACATATGTGTGCCTGACTTATTCTGTCAGACGACACGCAAGCAATTTCGTTCAGAACTGTAAATTTAAGACTTCAAGCCTACACGAAACAAATTAAAATACGTCGATGGACGATTGGAAAAATAACAAGTTAGAATACTCATGCAATGCATTAATTATAATACGCTTTCCAACATACCAGAAATCAATACTTAAGTTATGAGGATAATGGCTGTGGAATAAATATAGCTCCTGTGCCCTGACGTTTGATTCCATTTCGATTATATTTAACAGAACCGGTTCAGTATACCTCCGAAATAACATGATAAAGTTTTGTCGCAGTGGAAGCATTTTTACGTAAGTTATGATGCATAAGGACTATGCAATAGATTCCGCTCCTGTGTCCTAACCTTTGAACCCATTTCGCCCGTTTTCAATAGGATTCGTCCCGAGGCAGGCCCCTACAACATACTAACATTTCATCCAAATCGAAGAATTTTTACGTAAGTTATGACTCATAATGGCGATGGAAGTGATTCCGCTCCTATGTCCTGACCTTTGACCACATTTCGTCCATTTTCAATAGGGTTTGTCCCCATGTGGTCCCCTACCACATACTAAAAGTTCATCGAAATCGAACCTTTTTTACGTTAGTTATGACGCATAAGAGCAGTGGAATGGATCCCGCTTCTATGTCCTAAACTTTGACCCCATTTCGTTCACTTTCAATAGGGTTTCTTCCCAGGTGATCCCCTTCTACATATTAAAAGTTTACCGAAATCGAACGTTTTTTACGCGAGTTATCGTGCGAACGGACACACACACACAACGCGTGACGTAATGAGGCAGATGGGAATCGCGACCATCTGCTCGCAAGAGTGTGACGTCATAAAACGTTAATGGGATCCACGCAAAGTGCGTGACGTAATGAGACAGATGGCGTGACCGCGCGCCAACATTTCAAGTGCGAGATTGCGACGGCTTAAGATCGTTCCCAGGAGGTCCTCTATTACATAAAAAAATTTCATCGAAATCGAACCATTTTTACGCATGTGGCAATGGAATGCATTCCACTCCTATGTCCTGACCTTTGACACCACTTCACCCATTTATGACCTAAGACCCCACTTCACCTATTTTCAATAGGTTTCATTCCCAGGTGATCCTCTACAATATGCTAAAAGTTTAACAACATCGAACCATACTCACGCAAGTTATGACGCATAAGAGCAATGAAATGGATTCCACTCCTATGCTGTGACCTCTGACCCCTTCACCTATTTTCAATAGGGTTCATTCCCAGGTGGTCCTCTACAATATGCTAAAAGTTCATCAACATCGAACCATATTTACGCAAGCTATGACGCAAAAGGACAATGGAATGGATCCCGCTCCTATGTCAGGACCTTTGACCTCACTTCACCCATTTTCAATAGGGTTCATTCCCAGGTGGTCCTCTACAATATGCTAAAAGTTCATCAACATCGAACTATATTTACGCAAATTATGACGCATAAGGGCATTGGAATGGATCCCGCTCCTATGCCGTGAACTTTGACCCCATTTCGTCCATTTTCAATAGGGTTGTTCCCCAAGTGGTCCCCTACAACATACTGAAATTTCATCGAAATCGAACTATTTTTACGCGAGTTATCGTGCCGACAGGCGGACGGACGGAGAAAGCTGGATCATATACGCTTCTTCAACCTACGGTTGGAAAGCGTAAAAAAGAATATATTTACTTATGTTAATGTTTCTTTGTACTCTACGTTGGCTGTTCTGGAATCATCCGCCAATATTACCAAACTGCTAGGAGAACTAACTCTTGAGGACCCTACGTAAAACTGGCTATGAGAGAAACAGTTTTCTCTTAAGTCGATACCAGTTATTTTTAAGGACTGTGCCTGAAATTTATTGATCATCATAACAATGCAAACCTTCAATTTGATTTTTGACTCCAAAAACCTTGACATTTGATATGTCAAACGATAATATAAATGTTTAAATGCAAAGCATGCTATGATATAGCGCTTCTTACGTGATATTTTTAAAATATTTTTCTTTGTTAATAAAATTTAGAACATATCAAAAACCCTTGACATTAGATATGTCAAACGATAATAAATGTTTAAATGCAAAGCATATTTTGATATAACGCTTAAATATATACTGCGCAGGTCAACTCAAGTTATTCTACACTGCATATGTCTTCGCTTGTTTGGGAAAACATGTCTGCCTGACTTATTCTGCCAGACGACACATAAGCAATTTCGTTCATAACTGTAAATTTAAGACTTCAAGCCTACACGAAACAAATCAAAATTCGTCGTTACTCTTCACTTTCATCGTTAAAATATTAATAGACGACAGAACAAAATAATAATAGAAAACAGAACAAAATACGTTGTTACTTTCAGCATAAATGTGAAAAGAACCTTGCTTATAAACAATTTTGTAAACAATTTCGTTCGAAATTGTACATTTAAAGGCTACCAAGTCAGATGTTGTTGGAAGCATGAGCAAAATTGTGTTGCCATCGCTAATATCTCAAGGGGGAATTTTTTTTTTTTTTTTTTCAAATTTCAATTACTATGAAAATTTACCAGCCTATTTACATATATTTATTGCAGTCACCTTACCATTTATGTGACGTTACCGTTGCTTCGGTGAAAACGAATGTTGGTAATTTGATTTTGACTAAAAAAACTTGTATGACGTCACCGTTGCTTCGGTGAAAACGACCGTTGGTAATTGTATTTGGACTCAAAAAACCTTGACATTCAATACGTCAAACGATAATACAAATGTTTAAATGCAAAGCATATTATGATATAGCGCTTTTTATGTGATATGTTTAAAATGTATATTTTGATAAATTAATTCAAAACTGATAAATTTAGAACAAAATATATACTGAGCAGGTCAACTCAAGCCATTCAAAACTTAGGGAGGGGCTTCAGTTGCTGGGCAACAATAGCTCGATCAATGCAAAACGCCTTAGCGTCATCAAAGTTAGGTTGTTTAAAAACCCCATTTCGACCCACTTAAGGTTATCGTAGGAAATAATCTTTTCTTGGTACGCCTCTATGTTGTAAATGGAACATTCCTGCCAAATATGAAAGTTCTAAGTTCAGTAGTTTCTGAGATTCGGTGATGAGTCAGTGAGGGCTTCCGGTTTTATATGTACAGAGAAATTTTAAATTTTAAGTAGAAGAAGAATAGCTAATAGCGATGGCATAAGAGAGTTCATTCATGATTCACGCAAAAGAGTCATTCACTTTACATCCACTCTCGGGCGGTTCTCTCACTACACTCACTCTACAAACCATTCTTTTTTTTTTTTGGATTGGAATTTTAACGACCACCGTGAGCAACTCAATGGGCTTACAAGCAGTCGCCCGTCCATCATTTAAAGCCCTCCAAGGAGGGAAAAGAGTTAGTGGCGTAGGACAGACACAACATCCATGCCTCACAGGGATTCGAACCCAGACCTCTTTCGGACGAATAATCAGAGGCTATCGCTTAGACCACTGCGCTACCGGGGCGGCAAATCATTCTTTGCTATAAAGCTTTTGCAAGTGCGAGGAGAGGCCAAGCTGGAATTGTCAAGCTGCCCAAAAGAGCAGCAAAATCTCCACCAATCACCGATAGCGAAGTATGATTCGCGTACAAACACATTCATAGCTCAAATGAACGATGTCATCGCTTTGTCTTCGTTATTTTATAAACAACGCATAGCAACTGAAAAATTGTTATTCCGACACCGCTGGGTTCGAATTCTAGATCCGTCGATAACTTGTCGAGTGCACTCGCATTTACGCTACGGTGGAAACAATTCTCAGCGCCATGCGTGGTTTATCAGTCAGCATTTGATTACACGTATCCGTATTGATGGTCTCAGCAACTGAGATGCCGTCATCTGGTGGCATTTAACACAGCAGCTATTTAATTGTAGCTAATAAATCCAAAGGGTGGTAGAAATGGTGAATATTTATCAAATGCGTAGAGATAATGTAAATTGATGATGTCATTGCTCTGTCCGCGTTATTTACATTTTCAGTGGTGTTTCGAACACATTTTTTCAGTTGCTATGCGCTGTTTATAAAATAACGTTGACAAAGCGACGACATAATCCATTTACATTATCTCCACGTATTTGATATATATTCAGCATTCATAGCTTATTTTGGCAACTTCCCAAAACAGCAAGAGCTTAGGAGATCTATTCACCGCACGTTCACCAATGAATTTGTGCTCATGGCGAACAATGCATTGAAAATGAATGGCATGCACGTGTCATGGCCGTTCTTGCATTTCATCATTATTTCGTAGCTGACTGCTAATTATTCACTCACATAACATTTGCACTTATAAATCTTGACATTAGTTCTCTTATAGGAAATTAGTTTCCGAACTCACTGGGGAAGAATAAAGCTAAACGTGCTACGACTTCAGTGATTGTCGCAGTAAGGACGGACTGAATGATCATTTACAGCGATGAATACAGCGGGTATTCTATACAAACTGAGGATAAAATCACAAAAAATAAAGAAATATATGTACATGAAAGTATACGCTATTCTTTCTCAAAGAATCATCCCTCAGATGATATGCAACGGTCCCATCTTTCAGTTTACTTTTAAAAGCATGTGGTATTTTCTCGAAAGTCCTTCAGCGACCCCTGTACAGTTTGAATAACATCAGCACTCCTCAAGAGACGCATATAGCGTATTAAATCCGTTTATTTTTGTGGCGTACTTACTACTCTACAAAAATAAACGGATTTATAACGCTATATGTGGCTATTGAGTGTTCACAGTGTGGTGTATTTATAAACATCAGCATCTGCGTTCAATGTTGCGCAACGGAACTTTTCCTCCATTGTTGGAAACAATCAGAAATCACATGGGGCTAGATCAGGACTGTAGGCAGGCTGTGTCATGATTTCAATACGGCATTTCGTAAGAAACTGTTGAGCACGAGCAGCCACATTTGGGCGGGCTTTGTCAAAGTGTAAAGCTCATTTCCCCACCCGTTCTGGTCGCTTAATCGATATGTATCGTCGCAGACGCCCCTTCAAGACTGAAATGTAATGACAGTAATTTGTGGAGGAACGGCATGCTGGTAGACTACACCTTTATGATCAAACAAACATTTTCATCATCATCTTCTCAGCTGATTTGGTTTGGCGGAATGATTTCGGAGGAGGTGAGCCTCTTTGTTTCCTGACACTCGTTGCGCGCTTCGTGAAGGGTTTGAAATAGTGGGCCCATGTTTCATCGGCAGTTATTACTGTGTTTAGAAAGTTTGGATCCTATTCAATAATTTGTTTGCGCTCATGACACACCTGAACTATGGCTAACAATTATTCTCTCGTCAAGTGATGTAGTACCGATCTGGAACACACACGATGAGGCAGTAATTTGTCGCGGAGAATGCGGAATGACGACGCTTTGTCTTCACACGTCATAAGTCGACTTTCTGCAGGCTTGCCCAAACAATGTTAATAATACGCTCCGTAACAACACTTTGAGGTCGACCAGGTCTAGGAAGGAGTTTTGCCGACAAAAGCCCTTTATTGAAGTCATGGTGGTATCTAAAAATCGTTGACTCACCCAAAAATATCTTTGCAAGCTTTTTTCGTTAAATCAACTGTTTCTGAAGCCGTTTTATCCAAACGATTGAAAAATTTTATCGAACAATGCATTTCACTTCTTAACTCTGAATCACTCACCTCCATAGCTGTATGGCGAAATGTAGACGTACCTTAAACAACGGCGCAATAACAAAACCAGAATCGTCTGCAACGACTAATGACTGTTACCATAGATACTTCCTTAATTCAATTAGTCGTCTGCTTGGTTATTTTTACCCTTTGCACTGTTGCCAACTCAAAAACATTACTCTCAGTTTTTATGGAACGGCCTTTGTACCATTCACCGTTCACAGTGAAGAGACATTCACTGTGAAAGAATCGTTTGCTAATGGTCTATCAACAACAGCTTTCTACTGCGTAGCCAACTGAAAAAACCGAGACCTTTCTCATTAATCTTTCGAGTTGATTCCGGTTTGGACTCCATAGCTGTATGGCGAGATGAAAATGGCTGTTGTTTGTGTTTTTTTCCTACAGCCGTAGTTTCGTCCTTTTCCCAGAACCAGCAGCCCCAAAATTTTTCCTGAACAACTTAAAGATGTTTACTTTACATCTTTAAGTGTTCAGCGGCATTGTTTTCTTCTCTCTCGAGAAAAACGTCCAAGTGTCAGCTTTTCTGCGCTTGGAAACGGCGGCGAAATGGTTGCGCATTTAATTAGAGACAAAGGAGCCCCTAAATCAAAGACAAAAGAGCCTCGAAATTAGAGACAGAAAAGCCCTTAAATTAGAGGTAGGTGTATTTTAAATTTGAGACAGACAAGTCTATAAGGGCTCGTCTGTCTATCATTTAGAGGTATGCGTATCTGTTACTGATCAGCTTGTATCTTCTGTAATTATAGAAATCCCTCAATTGAGGGGCTCCTCTTTCTGTAATTTAGCTGCTCCTCTGTTTGTAATTTAGCTGCTACTCTGTCTCAAATTTAGGAGTTTGTCTAATTAAGGAACTGATCTGTCTCTAATTTAGAGGCCCATCTCTCTCAAATTTAAGGCACACCTGGCCTTAATTTAAGAGTTCATCTGTCGCAGGTCTCTAAATTAGGCAACAGATAATCTCAAAAATTAAGGGCAGGTGGGCCTTAAATTTGAGATAGACGAAACTATAAATTTCAGAGAGATGAGCCTCTAAATTAGTGACAAATAATCTCTAAAACTAAGGGCATGTGGGCCTTAAATTTGAAATAGACGAAGCTATAAATTTCAGAGAGATGAACCTCTAAATTAGTGACAGATCAGTCCCTGAATTAGACGAACTCCTAAATTTGAGATAGAGGAGCATTTAAATTACAGACCGAGCAGCCCCTAAATTGAGAGGGTTCTATAATTATAGTAGAGACAGGCTGATCAGTAATAGATACACATGCCTCTAAATTAGAGACAGACAAGTCCTTGTAGTCTTAGATGGTCACGTAGATCGCTAAATCTCAAACCAACAAAGAGGAACATTGTGGAAACGCAGTTTATCATAAAAGTAGTAAAATATATAAAAAACGTGTTTACAGTAATCGGGGGAAACTAATCTTAGAAATAGGACTTTTAGATGTTCAGATATAGTGACACGTAAACAAAGAAAACATGTAGTATTTGGCCTGATAGTTGAAAAATGCTGAAATTGGAAAACCAGAAGTGGTGAGAAGGGACCGCCTTAGAAGCTTTGGGGCTTTGGACAAGAGGCTTTCAGGGATATTTGGCAACCAGTGTTATGTGCATGCATGTATGATGGAGGACCATGTGAGTAATTAATTATTATTGGAAGATTGAGATATTAATTTGCCAATAATATGGTGTTAACCCAGTCGTATCAGAATAATAGTCAGTATCAGAATAATATGATCACCCCGGAATCCCACAGTGTAACCGCCCAGGCGAGTAACAGAGTGCTCGTGACAAGGTCGACCACACGGAAATAATAAGCGGCTGGCTACGACAGATGAGCCATGGTACTGTGCCAAGGGTGGAGTGGAAGCCCCTCAGAAACAACAGACTTCATGCACTGTTTGCGAGGTGCAGACGAACCTATAAAAACTTAGCGAACCTAGCTGTCGATTCTTGGTACGGATGTACCAAGAATCAACAGCTGGCACAACGAGTACCTCCCGATGTCATAACTGTGGAGACTTAAAGGCCCCCGGCCCCAGAGAAGAACGTTGCCTCCGTCAACTGCTAAAGGGCAATTGACGTGCAACAGTGCAGCAATTGACCACGCAAATGAACGCTGTGGCACCCAGGTCCGTATACCCAATGATAGTGGAGCGAACCTTGTTACGCATGGGTCTCTGGAGTCGACGTTGCGTCAAAGCGCCCATGTTAACCCAGGTCCATCGGCCACGATGCTTACAGTTCGCATGGGACTACCGTCTTTGGACAGCAGAAGAGTAGAGAAAGGTTGCTTTCGCCGACGAGTTGAGGTTCCTACTCCACAGAAGTGACGCGCGGTGGAAGATACGGCATCAGACACACGGGAACCAACACCCAGACACGTTTTTCCGTCACACACAGGTCGGCGGTGGCAGTGTGCATGTCTGGGTAATATTATTTTGGTATGACTTGGAACCACTGATACCAGTGGATGGGTCCCTGAACGCCAAGGGCTACCTGTCCATCCTCGCTGACTATATGCATCCCTTCATGTTGGACGTTTGTCCTGTTGGTGACAGTGTCGACCAACAGGACAATGCGCCCTGCTATGTCGCTAAGGGGGGAGGCGTGAAAGGTTACAGGAACGCGACAGTGATGTTTCGTTCCCTCTTGGCCGAAACATCCCTCGAACTCAATCTCTTAGAGTATCTGTTAAACTATTTGGATCGACAGCTTCGACGTGCGGACCCACAACCACGTGATCTCCGGTACTTCCGTGCTCTGCTGTATTCCGAATACGCACATGTGCCTCGGGCAACCTTCCAGGGCCTCATTACGTCCATGCTACCCACGTCTCGCCGTTCTCATCCGGAACAAGGTTTGTTATTCCCGTTATTAGGTAGGTGGTCATATTATTCTGATATGACCGTGTATATGCCACCTATCACGAAAATGTCGAATGATGAGAGCAAAAGAAAAACAAAACAAAAAATCGCAATCGTGGCTCTATGACAATCTGTTGTAAAGGAAAATTTTATAATCGTTCGTTTAAAGGAGCAGATAGAGTTCCAGGTGCGAATGCACTCTTTTGGAGAAAAATTGTAACACCAAGAAGTCGTGTGGCATATTCTGCGACAAATTTACTGCATAGACAAGATAGTAAATACCTAAGGAATTATATCATTTTCGGATAAAAATAAATAAAATTAATGGTAGAGAAGAATGCTTAGAGGACCATGATAGTGTGAAGCAAATCCTCCCTGAGAACAGGGGGTACAAAAAGAGCTTGCATTCTGACTCTTGGTGCCGTTAGCTTATGCCGTCTTCAGAAGCACAATTCGTTAGGAGTTAAAGGCTCAAGTAAAGGCTAACTCTATAAGTTGACGTTCATATCCTTTGCTACTGTGAGAGCAAGACCGAAACTGAAGTAGTGCAGGTAATCATGGTGTTCTGTGTGTTGCGGGTTAGCTTTTAGAAATATTACTCTTGGAGCAAATGTCTCCGGTTGAAAAATGAATGTTGAATGCATATATTCCCTCCCCCCCCTCCCCTTAAAATTCCGTTTCTTAATGCAAAAGCTATAAGAAACAACTGGGTTCGAAAGATACCGATCTCAAAAAATTTGCTCTCTCGAACCAGTTGACTTGGTTCTTGTTGGATAACTGCGGCGCAGACTAATATTGCTCACTGCATAACAGCGTATAATTTACGGAGATAGCGTAGTTACCTGGCTTCGTGAAACACGAGATCCAACTAATCACGCGCTCTTTGCCCATGCGGAAATTTTGCTAGTAAACAAGAAAAAAAATAGTAGTAGCTTTGGTTCTTCACTCAGCATAGATGGATGAAGGTCTCCCGTTTCCGCAAGAACACCCATTTCCCCCTTCCCCCGCTCCTCCAATCTGATAGCCCAATTCCGCACGATCTATAGCAAGGAAATAAATTTATTTTTGTCTAGTAGGGATTATTTATCCGTTATGCACTTTGTCATTGACAAAACATACAGAGTACGCACTTCCACAGACACTTCTGGCTATAAAATCCTTGCGGAATTGGGCTATAAAAAACATGGAGAACTGCTTCGTAAAACTCATGCGGAATTGGGCCATCAGTTTGGGAGGGTAAAAATAGGTATTCTTATGGGAATGAGAAACCTCGAGATGGATTTGTGTGTTCTCAAATCGCTTCCGATGGACTTAGGCTGCCAATTTGGAATGTGTATGAGTGTAAAGCATTCCACATCAATGGAGATAATTGTGTGAATTTCATGCGTTATGTTATTCTGTCATCATCATTAGTGTTCTGTCTCTTGACAGGTCCAACGGTAGCTCAACAAGTTCTATTTTTCCAGTTTTCTCTGTCCCTTGTTTCCTCCTTCAATACTTGATAGCTTCCTGTCCCCATAATATCATCAAGCATCATCAGTCGTATCCTTCCTCTTGGTCTCTTTCTTTCAATTTTCCCTTCTATCATTCTTTTTATTAAGCTGTCTCTTCTTAACGCATGTCCTATTCAGTTATATTTTCTTTTTTATGGTCTTTAGAATATTCCTTTCTTCCTCAACACATCGCAACACTTCATAATTGGTAATTTTTTCAATTTATTTTTTCCATTCTTCTCGCCTCCAACATTTTAGCTTCTTTTTTCCTGATTGTCCAAGTTTCTGCCCCATGTAAAGTTGTACTCCAAATATAGCATTTAATAAGCTTTTTCTTTCATTTTTATTCATTTTATTACTAAACAAATTTTTCTGGTTGTAAAATGCATATTTTCCTTTTATTAATCCTTTCTTTTATTTCCATGTCACATTTTCCATTTTCTTGGATTATGCTACCGGGAGGTATTTGTATAGTCTCACGAGCTCTACATTATTTCTATTCATCATCACCTCACCGTTTCCTGGTATCCTGGAGACTCTCATCGTTTTTGTATTCTTTGTGTTAATTTTCATACCATATTTTATGCATGCACTTTCAAATTTTTGCATTAGATCCTGTAGTTCATCTTCAGTATTAGCTAATATTGCTTTGTCATCTGCAAATCTAATACTTCGTATTGGTCTTCCACAAATAGTGATTCCTCTTTTCTCTTCATCAAATTCTTCTTTTATCATTTCTTCTGCAAAAATATTGAAGAGCGTTGGTGACGGACAGCATCCTTATCTTACACCCCTGCCAATCACACATTATTTAGTTTTTCCTACTTTTGTCTTTATTATGGCGGTCTGAATCATGTGTAATTCAGCTATTAACCTCAGGTCTTTCCAGTCTAATTCTAATTTTACTTAGCACTTCTATCAGTTCTTCCTAATTCACCATTATTCTGTAGGAAATTCCAAAAAAGGTTTTTTCACAAAAACTAACAGGAACTCAATCTCGCGAAAAGCCCAAGCTACGATGGATGTTGACAAAATCTTCGCACTTTTGAAAGCCAAAATTGGAGGACGATTGCCAAAAAAAAAAAAAAAAAAAAAAAAGGACAGAAAAAAAACTCCTTGAGAAAGCTAGGGCCCATACAAGGATGTCGAGTTATTGAAGAAAAAGAAAAAGATGATGATGTTGATGATATTACCCTGTGATAAAAATTACAATTGTTTATGTGTTCTTATGTCTTCTTCATTTAAAACGAACTTGGTCGCTGTTTCGGTAGATACATCGATAACATGAGACGGAGCCTGTATATCTTTATACGCAACTTTCAAGTAGTATTATATTCATTTTATACATTCTAACAATTACTGTTTCCCTGTCATATCTTTGATCAATAGAAAAACAACAATCACGTAAAGCCTTTAATCAATTAGTCAAAAAAAGCGTGGGTTAGAAGTTGTTTGAAAATAAAACTGTTATCTGATATGCAGTTATAAAAAATTAAAAATTCGAGGTGTCAGAAGCACGTGCTTCAGATTAAGTATGAGCTGGAATCTCGTATGAGGCATAAGTGGTATGCCTGTCCCTTTGAGTGGATCTAAGTCTTCTCCAGAACCAGTGGCCTTAAATTAGGGACGGGATATTTTTTATACCTCTTGATGTTCAAGGGAGCCATTCACCCTTGAAGCCAACAAAGAAACTAAAAGTAGACAATGTACCAACAACAGTGTTCCACCTACAAATGCGCTTTTATGCTTTCGTATTCACAAATCGTAGCTTACATTTGCCAATTATCCCCCACTTCTTATGATCGATTTTCAATATACGAATGATGATACTCTTTCATCTTGCAATTGACATTTTCGTGCTTAATCCTAATATTGGAGTCCAGAATACTTTAGTTTCCAGGCTTGCCGCCTGGAACGCTGGTGCTGCAATGGTAGAATCAGCCCTCTGGTAGTTCTAATGATCCATTTGATACGTATTGTTAATAGCTTTTGTTAGCTTCCTTGGTGCCTGTTGCACAATTGTAACATACACTCTATACATCACAAGTACATTGAGTCGTCAAAACCGTAAACAATATGGTAACGCATTAGCAGAAGATTCCAAATTTTGTTCTCAACGACACAAAAAAACATTTCACAAATATTGTAAATTGTGCATATATTTACTTTTCCATTTTATAGTTACATTGAAAACAATATTTATGATTTGAATTTGATATGATCTTTTGTTTTCCGACTTTCAGCTTACCACCACATGCTGATTGCCAGGAACACTACGGGAATAGTTACGCTTATCTGCAGCCACATCCAGTCCCTGACAAAGCAGGCTATTCCTAGTAAAATTAACATGCCACACGACCAGAACGAGTTTTTCTGAGTTATTCTTCGATTTTCACTGATGAGATCATCGACTTTTTGCGTTTTCAAATCGCAATTTGTTATTACGGGTGTACCACTCTGTTGCTCATCTTTTACGGCCAACATTTCTCCACTGTCCTTTCATTTTCTTACACAACGACCAAAGGTTGTTATGTTCAAAGTTACAGAACCATAAACTACCATTAATTTGGATAGAATTATATCGGAGGTACATTTTTATGAGTTAAAAACTCTACAGCTCATCATCGTTTGACACCCGTCGTCACAGATGAAAAAGAATTATCCATTTTAAATACAACTAAATACGAAAAAATACACTCACGGACAATAAAATTTGCGCACCTGGAAGAAAATATGCTGCAACCGCGAAACCTTGCAAATAGCTAGAGTGTGTGCTGTTATGCAAATGATCCATGTTTAGTGCGATTGCTCATGGCCGCACACCCTGTGGTGGCGCTGCAAGCACCAACCGGCAACCTTATAAACCGCCATGTAGTCAATACCCCATGAAAGCGAAAAGCGCCGGCCGACGCAAGCAACTGTACAATGTGGCAAGAATGTCGGGTAGACGCCAGAGACGTCGATTTACGCAACTTACAAACTTTAAGAGATACCTGATCATCAGGCTGAAAACAGCAGGGTGGTCGGCGCGCCGTATAGCCCGCCACGTGTATCGTTCTGGCCATACCGTACGGCTGTGGTGAGAGCAGTGGAAACGTGATGCCACTGCCACACTACGGAACGGCTCCGGGCCGCCCCAGTGCGCAGTGGTCTAAGCGATGGCTTCTGATTATTCGTCCGAAAGGGGTCCGGGTTCGAATCCCGGTGAGGCATTGATGTTGTGTTTGCCTTACGGCATTATATCTCTCCCTTTCCTGAAACCAGTGACCCTAAATTAGGAACGGGCGACTGCTTATAGACCACTGAGTTGCTCACGGTGGTCGTTAAACCTCCAATAAAAAAAAACGGCTCCGAACAGACCAGGAGGATCACCGGTAGAGAGGAACGACGTATCGTGCTCCAGACACGATCGGATCCCACGGGGACCAGGTTCACTATACAGCCAGACGTAGCGTCTCCTGTGTGCCTACTAACCATTTCCGGACGCCTCGCGGGAGCAAATATGTGATCGCAGTGCCCCTCACACGTGCTGCCATTAACACCGAGACATCGCCGGCTCCGTGTGGAGTGGTTCCAGGCCAGAGCGACGTGGGACGCAACAGACTAGCGACTTGTGGTGTTTAGCGATGAGTGCCGCCTCGTGTTTGGTTGTGGAGGTCCCCGGGTCAACAGCACAATCCCAACCTGGCTATCGAGCACCACACCTCCCCCACTGCAGGCATTACGGTTTAGGTGTCATTGCCTGCGATAGCCAATCGGCTCTAGTAGTGGTACATGGATCATTGACAAGCCAGCTGGAATCGGAATGTGGATGAGATCCTACGGCCCCATGCTCTCCCATTCCTCGGCGAGATTCCAGGTGCACTATACCAGTAAGATAATGCCCTCCTGTACACGTCTCGGGTTGCCCAGGACTGCTTACGTCATGTCCAGACACTTCCATGTAGTACCCGCTCCTTGGACATGTTCCCTATCGAGAACGTGTGGGACCATTTGAAACACCGGCTGCCGCCGTGCTGCACTATCCGGGATTTGGAGCACAACGTCCAACACGTGTTGGCCTGTCTTTCCGCAGGCTAACATTAGGCGTATCTTCGCTTCCATGCGGAATCGTATTGCAACATGCATCGCCGCACGAGGCGGTTCAACGCGCTATTAAAGATGACCGGACTGCGTGCCACAGATTCCGCTGTAATTGTCCTGAAGTTCTGTTTTTGCCATCATGTGTATCATTCATCGGTATCATTACGTCCATAAAACTTCGGTTCAATCTGATGAATCCTTCTTGGTGCACAAATTTCATTGTTCGTGAGTGTAGATGTACGGATCTGTATTTCGCAGTAGAGGGAAACTAATACCTCAAAGAATCTTTTGCCTTCTGACGGGTAGCTAGACAACAAGTCATGCACGAGACACTTGCGCGGAGTATTACTTATTGAACACGCCTCTTAGATTTTTTTATATCTGGAACTGATTATCAAGGCCACCGTGAGGATATCAATCCAGTAAAAACAGTCTTGCTGGGCCAGCAATGGTCCAGCTCTATGTTGCCGCTGCCGAACCGTCAATAAAATGTCCGGGCGACCAACAGAAGGGCAGTTCAGACCAACAGCTGACCAACAGTTGGCACCACCATCAGTTGACATATGCCACAATACAAGGGCCAGCAGTTCAGGCCAACAGTTGGCACCCCGGTCAGTTGACATATGCCACAACAGGGTCATCAATTATCCATCACAGGCAGCACCGGCCACAAGTGGCCCATCAGCAGCCCTGCAAGCACGTGCCATAAATTATGGCTAGCCCAATGTGGACTGCTAGTTTCCGGCAGTGGCAGCTGGCAATCACGTGACGTAACTGATGGCTTGCCGAATCTTGTCCGCCAATTTCCCAGTAGTAGCCATAAAAAATTATAACAATCAAGGATAGCCGCAGTTCACGGCAATTCACGGCGATGCTGCAGGGCCATCAATGGCTCGCCAACTGATGGCGCTGCCAACAACGGACCGCTACCGTGCCGTGAGCGGCAGATTCCAGCCAGCAGCGACCCATCACTGCCAGCCTGTGGCCAGCAGTTTCCCAACATTTGTGTTTTTGCTGGGAATGGTATTCAAGTACTCGCCCAAACGCCCAAATCTAATTTGGGGATTTTGGTTCCAGGGAAGAGAGAGAGAGAGAGAGAGAGAGAGAGAGAGAGAGAGAGAGAGAGAGCGAGCTAGCGCGGAGTTAGGAGGCGAGGTTCAATCTTCGTCACTGGCAAAATTTGTGCTTTCGCAAGTGTTTAATCAAAAAGAACGATTAAAATGACTCGCCAAATGGTGCATTTTTTAGAAAATATTAAAAAATGCGCAATCCTCTGGAAAGTTTTCGAAAATTTTTAAATATACGTGCAACATTTCTTATGCTCATAATTGCCATATCTACGTGAAACGCACAATTCATGGACTTAGACAGAAATGAAAATATCTACGCTACCTTTTAACATCCATATCTATTATCGACGTTAATATCAAAAGTGCTCCAAAGTAATCGAGGTAGTTAGTTGCCTTCAATGCACGATCTTGATAATTGAAGGCAACTACCACGATTACTTTGGACTATTTCTGCACGAATTTGAATTCTCCTAATATGAAAAATGCTACTAAGCTGTGATTATATAATTCCAAAATTACATCATCATAGCACAGCTAATACATTTATGGGTTTATGATGGGTTAGGGGAAATATTCAATCTAGACGTTTTAGGATGTTTATATTTACGAAGCAAAAAAGTAAAATAACTTATAATGCTGCACGTAGGTTTGATAATAGAATTAAGTCATCTGCTTTTCAGAAATAAAAAATCGTTTTTTAATGGCCCTAAAGAAACAGATGAAGCATTTTCATACTTTCATAATTATGATCTCCCTGAAAAAAATCAAAGCGGTATTCCTTTTTATATATCCTACTCTCTCTCTCTGTTTCTTTCTTTCACACACACTTTTTTTCACCAACATGCATACACGGGTGGAGGTAAATACGCTGAAGAAGTAAATGCCTGCAAAAACTCACCTAACACAATTCCCATCGTCTTGGAACCTCACATGACACAATTCCCACCATCAGTTTCTGTGGTGGAGATTTGACTGGTAACACAACGTGAATGTCCTTCGTGAAATCCTCGCATCTTCTGTTAAATTCTAGCAACTCTTTGTGCTATTGCAGTGTAAGCAATGAATTAATTGATTCCAAGCACGTATCAAGAATCACACAGGAAATGTCACTTAATGTTATGAATTTGTAGCCTTCAGAATCCAAGAAAAAGGGCTGTGGGTAACAAACAAAATTTTCATTAAGCACGCACGGGACGGTAAATAAAAAAATAAGCAAGATGATTTCATATCATATGACGTTTTTCAACAAGCAGTAGACGTGCGATTACACTAGCAGGAGATAGTCAGTTCCCGGCAGAAAGGGGGAATACCGAAGTTAATTTCTTGGGGAAAGCTCAAACACTGGAGAGAGCGTAAAAACACTCTTCTTTCATGTTTTAATGTAAACCTCGAGGAATTAGTATCTTACTATGGAAAGTAAGTAAGCTCTAAAGATTTTGGAGCATTTACTCTGAAATCCTACAATGTCTTTTTGTGAAATTGGGTGGAATCGGCCTAAGAGACTAAAATACATCTGAAGTTTTTTTATACAATTCTGTTGAAAAGGAAATTCGTATGAAAAAATGAGAGTAATTAAGTTGATAAGAAAAGATTGAGAGGTTGAATCAGAAAGAAAGAAAGAAGAAAAAAAGAAGCTTTGTGAAAACGAAGCAAAGCCTGAAGAATCCGTAAAACACTAAACAGAAGGGAAAATATAATAAATAAAATAAGGGGAAAGAAGTAAGTATTTCTTAAAAGTTTACTTTTGTGTAAGGGAATACGATATTTTTAGATTAAATGTCTTGGGAATGAATGTTATATTCCGCAAAGAATACGATTTTTAGAGGAAGAAAAATTTGGTATGTCCCGAGAATGAAAACCTAATTAAAACGAAATTACGCGTCAATGAAACTAAACGTCTAAAGGTAAAATGCAACAGACACAGAAGTTAGAAATGAAAGGTCAGACACGGTAGAACTGGACATTGAGTGAATGAAATATACGCGAAGTTTTGAAACATCTCGATGTAAAGCGAACTAAATGGGGAAAACGAATGTGATTAGGGGAGTTCATACTGACTTTGATAAGGTGAGTAAACAATAAATATTTAGTTATGCATGAAATAAAATAAAAAATAGCTTATTTAAGAATATGATTTTTGGTGAAAGTATGAAATTTTAGTTGAAATGTCATGAGTGGCATTTCGAAAAAAAATAGACTGAGTCGACATGCGGGGAAAAGACGTAAGAGTTTTTTTTTTATTTTCGCTATGTGTGCGGAATAACTGCTTTTCTGGCGAGTTAGTAAAATGAAAAAAAAATTATAAATATGAATTTTAGCGTAAGAATGAATGTTTTAGAATGCATATATGGACAATGAATGTTTTTCTGTTGCATCAGTAAACAAATAGAATAGCAAACTAGAAAAAGAATAAAAAATGCATATTTGACATGCATACAACTTTCAGGAATTCTTAAAAGCAAATGAGAAAATATGCTATATAAGGAAACAAAAATCTGAAGAAGTGCTACATCTTGCAAAGTATTAAGTCGTTTCGAATCGTTTGCTGAAACGAAATGAAAAAAATAGTCTAAATAAAAGTAGTAGTTAGATTGAAAGTTTGAAAAAAAAATAATGTACGAATAGGTGAACATAGAATGAAATTTCAAAAAATAGATTAAGTAAAATGGGGGAAATTGGGATGAAAACGTTTGTTAGAATGATATGAGAAATAAAGTTAGAAAATACTGTTACAAACGAATTTTAACTACTATAGATCAGTATATTTCTTGAACATTCACGAAAAAGCGAGAGAGACTAACATATAAAATAAAAGACGCATTTCGTTGAATAATCATGAAGGCATTTAAGTCGTCCTGCAGAAAAAGAAAAATGATCCGTTGAAAAAATCATGTAATTCCATGAAATAAGGGATTTGCAAAGCAACGTTCACTTCACTCTAGGGAAAAACATTAGCTGAGAATAAAAAACATGATTAAAAAAATAGATCAGGAAATAGCGTAAATGAAATAAAAAAATAGTACTTAAAAAGGAATTTTGAAAAAAATATTATGAAAAATGAAGAAACAAAATAAATCAGAAGTTTGGGTACATCTTGAAACAACAAACGTTTGCTGAAATGAAGTGAGAATAAAAGGAGTCCAAAAAGAAAAGACGAAAAAAATAATGCTGCTAAGTCACTGTCCTTAAAAATAAATTGATAGAATATAGTTTTCAGAAACAATAGCGAATGGAGGAATAACTGAAATTGAATACGAAAGACTCTTTCATGAAGTTCCAAAATTTTAGTCGTAATAAGGACAATCAGTTCCACATATTGATCACCTCAGTGAGATGCGAAATCTCTTCAACGAGTTAACCAACACAAGGCCTGTGCGTCATCACACTGTCTGGTCCTAAAAGTGCCCTGCCACGATCATAACATACCCCCAAGCAATGTTCACATCGCTTCATTCTTTCAAAACACTCCCTTAATGCGGCAGCGTTTGTCCGATGACTATGGCACCCGCCATGACATGCTAGAGACCCTGTTTCGATTCCAGTTGGGGAGGCTAGAGATCTTTTTCATTCAAGAGAATTTCCACAGCACCGTAACGTCAAATTTCCTCCGGGAAAAGCACCATCGGCTAGAAAAAAAAATGGTGCTGACATGGGAGGAAAAAATGGCGGACACTTGGAACCAGGGAATTTCTAAAATTAAAAAAACTTCCGACTGTCACCAGAGGGCAGCAGCCTCGATAATCAGCTCAAAGAAAACACGTGACGCCATCGCAGTAACAACCTGAACAGTGTCCAATAGTTAGTGCTACCTCCAGAGATAAGCACCCACTTCGGTCCGTGGAGAGCAGCGGCATCGCACTGTGAAAAACGTTTTGTTAATTCAACAAAAAATGTTGAATCAACAAACAATTTTGTCGATATACAGTCAACAAAATTTTTCTTTGATTTTGCAAAATTATTTTGTTGAAAATTATTGTTGATTTAACAAAATTCATTGTTATCAGGACAAACCATTTTGTTCATTTAACAAAATGATTAGGTCGATTTTGGGGAATTTGTTTGATCTAACAAAACATATTGTTATCATGACAAATTGTTTTGTTGCTGCAACAAAACATATTGTTATAGCAACAAAACTTATTCTGTCACGATAACAATGTTTTGTTTAACCGAACAAATTCCCCAAAATCAACCAAATCATTTTGTTAAATGAACAAAACGTTTTGTCGTGATAACAATACATTTTGTTAAATCAACAATAACTTTCAACAAAATAATTTTGCAAATTCAACACAATTTTTTGTTGACTGTATATCGACAAAAAATTTTGTTGAATTAATAAAACGTTTTTCTCAGTGCGGTGATGTGTCGAAGGGGAGAAACGGCATCTGCTCCTTCGGGCCACGCGCCCAGCCTAATGTAAAGTCTATGGGGCTCCATCTTCTAGAAGCAGCAGCTCCTTGAGGTAGAACCGGCCCTTTTTGTCCTCATATTTCTTTTCAATAAGAGAACATTAATTATGAAGATGACGGTTTCAAATGTAGAACGACTTTCGTACAGTTAGCACTTTTGTACATAGTCGCACTAAATTGTTCTTCTTGCAATGCATTTGGACTTTTGTACATTTACTGACGAACGCATACGTAAAAAGTAAAACGCGCGTAATGTATTTTTGTGGGTAAGAACTTCAACCCCAAATCGTCAATTACAAGGGGAGTTCAAAATGTTTTTGTTTTCAGGAGCTTCTATTATACATGAATATGCAATACATTTTACCTGCCCGTAGTACATAATCCTGCGTGTCAGTGCACCAATTTTCAATTTTATGGATCACTTTGTTCTTTGATTTTCAGGTGCTATTACGAAATAAAGAGTAAGATTTTGCGAAATGGGAAAACAAAGAACTACGCGCAGTGATAAAATATCTGTCTATGAAAAGCATTTTACAGATGCACATATACATGATGCAAAAATAAGCAATACTGAATTGTGTCCTGGTAATAGCTGCATGTTGATGATACAGTCACGTTGGTGGAGAGCAAAAGTGAGTTGAGATTATGTTGTCCTGGATGTACGAAGTAAGTTTTGAAATTCAAACTAAGTATAAATAAGGAAAAAAAGTACGGTTTCCGAGCGAGGAATTGTTAGTACGGAATGCGAGATTGGTCTAAATGGTGGAGAGATCGACCAGTAAATGAATTTGTACACTGTTAAAAATATTTAGTAGCATCAGCATGAACAACCCTGAAACAGATGCCCGTAGGTGTCTGATGCCATGAGGCAGCAGATTTAAATCGTCCTTCAGTGTTTTACTACCAGCGCATAGACACTCATCTGGTAAACCTGGTCATTCCAAGAAAGGTTGCACCAAAATGTAGTACTGATGATGCAGCACCACTTTTGGGGCAAATGTAAACCATTGTGTGATTGATGAAACATATTTTAACATGGTTCAAGGTTCAATTAGGGCAATTATGCATCATTCAAGTTGATAACTATACCGTGGTGCAATACATCCACATTTTTGTGTACTTCATGCATCACACAATGGTTTACCTTTTCTCCCAAAATAGTTCAGCTGGTGTAGCACCACTTTTTGGTGCAACCTACTACAAATATTTTTACCATTGCATAATTGGAAGGGTAGGATCTAAGATAAATGAAAGACTTTTTCTTTCTGATTGATAATACCTGTTTCGTCATAGTACAGTATATCGTTGTTAAGCGAATCTGCCAAGATCTCTAGTGAACTTAGCATATGTGCTATAGAGCACAAAGTTGTTTCTTAAAAGATTGAAACAATTTTTCTGAAACTCTGCAAAAGATGTTTCCATTTTAGCGCGTAAAAACAAGCATGTGCGTATACTACAGTAATGGACCATTCGTGAACCTTTTGTTCACAACGAATGATTTCGCCATGAATGGTGAATGCCTCGCTTTCACAACGAATGACTTCACAGTGAATGGTGAATGGTTAGCTTTCACAAAAAATGGCTTTACCATGAAAGGCGAATGGCTCACTTTCACAAGGAATGACTTCACTATGAATGGCGAATGGTTCGGTTTCACAAGGAATGACTTCTCCACGAATGATGAATAGGTCAGTTTCGCAAGGAATGACTTTTCCGTGAATGGTAAATGGTTCGCTTTCACAAAGAATGACTTCACCATGAAAGGCGAATGGCTCACTTTCACAAGGAATGACTTCACTATGAATGGCGAATGGTTCGGTTTCACAAGGAATGACTTCTCCACGAATGATGAATAGGTCAGTTTCACAAGGAATGACTTCACCGTGAATGGTAAATGGTTCGCTTTCACAAGGAATGACTTCATGATGAATAGCGAATGGTTAGCTTTCACGAAGAATGGCTTCACCATCTAAGGCGAATGGTTCACTTTCACAAGGAATGACTTCACCATGAATGGCGAATGGTTCGCTTTCACAACAAATGACTTCTCCACGAATGATGAATGGTTCATTTTCACAACGAATGACTTCACCGTCAATGGTAAATGGTTCGCTTTTACAAAGAATGACATCACCATGAAAGGCGGATGATTCACTTTCACAAGGAATGGCTTCACCATGAAGTCATTGGCCGTAAGTGTATCATTCCACTTTCATATGCATCTTCGCTTTTACAAACCCGACGGAAAATATTATTTTTATTCAAAATACCATTCACTACGAAGAACAATTCTCACATCGTATGATTTAAATAATGCATAGTGGGAAATTTGGGAGAAATTCTTTTTCAATACAAAAAACCACTATTGGAAAACTAAATCATAGCAACAAATTCTTATGGGCCGAATCCTAAGAATCCCAAATGGCACCGATTCATCGAAAAGATGTTACGGTTTCTTCGTCTTTCTCCACACTAATGAGGTGCAGTGTGCCACTGTGGCGAGAGGGAGTGCCACATGACGGGAGTTGGAGCACAAGTAATCTTCGTGCTCATTATGCTAAGAGCAAGTCCCCCTCCCCTCCCCCCTAGGAAGAAAGGAGTAATTTTCAACACACTAAAACTCTTGACTGTCAGCTTACCTCCCACCAGCAGAAGCTATCCCTATGTTACGACTCTCTAACTTACATGGACGACAGACAGAAGTGACAATGATGTTGCCGAAAACGCGAATATTTGTATTTTTAGAAACGCGAGCGAAGCTAAAAACTTCATTTTTTTAATTCACGTTCGCACACCGTTTAGAAGAGCTATATACTTTTTATCTACAGTTCAAGCTCGAATACGAGATTTTAGACTGGAACTATATTATGCAGCGGAAGTGCACACTCTGTACCTTCAACTCCATTATCAGGTTAGCTTTGCCGTGAGTATAGAGCTTCAGCGTAAGAACTTCATTTGACAATTTTCATTCTAGAGCTTCATCGTAAGAATCGCATTCGACAATTTTCATTATAGAGTTTCAGTGTGCTTTGGATTTTTACGTATTGGTGACATTTAACTGATTTAGTAAATTTCATGCAGTGACTATCTGGATCATTTTAGTTTCAGTCAGAGCAACCGAAATTCATGCTACTGAAATTTCCAGCTATTAAATTTCGCTTGTATCTACTCTTTCTTTATTTGCCTCACACTGTGTTCTACAATCCCTGCTTCCAATAACCTGCACGTTTTCCCAAATGCTACTTTTAATTTCGTGAAGAATACAAAATGGATAAATCTCATTATTCGAGATGTCATTCTTCAGAGTCTTTAATGTACACGTTGTCTTTCTCGCTAAGATAATATCTTTTAAAACGCGAAGGGTTACTTGGTACCAAAGAGTTCAACTTACGGCAAACCCTGTAGTCAATCATATTCCCCAGACTGAATCGTAATATGAAGAATAGCGGCTTCTTTTTTTTCACCTTACTGATGGTTGGTGTTGTACACGTGCCAGAAATTATAACACTGAACAACAAAAATAAACTTTTTGTTTGTTACAAAGACTGCATATATCGAATCATACAGTATTTGTCATGCTGATTACAAATCTGCTTGCTAAATTCTGCTATCGGGCATAGTTCTCGAGTGACCTGTTCTTTCAGTGTACAATTTGGCATGTATATTTCGCTAAAAGCAATTAATTACACTTCCCTTAAACAGTAGATATTTTAGATTTTTTTCTGTACTTTGGTTGTATTACATCCCTTTTTAGAGTCCAACAGTAATCAGCTAACATTTTAGGGCTCCATTTTCCTTTATAGCGGTTTTCTATGGTACATATGTCCTGATAAAAACGTTCTCCGCGCTCATCGCTTACAGCTCCTAAGTTCTGTGGGAAAACGTGGAGATGCGAGTGAAGGAAATATATTTTAAGGGACATATTGCATCCCATGGCCTTATAAATAGTTTTCTAGAAGCTCAGTAACACGTTCTTTATAATTTTCTGCCTTCGGGTTTCCTAAAATGTTCAGTACCACATCTCTAAGGGATTTCCATGCAGCAGTTTCAGTTTCATGCAAAGTGCCTTCAAATTCAACATCACGCATAAGTTCCCTTATTTGTGGACCAATAAAAATGTCTTGTTTAATTTTGGTTTCAGATGTTTTGGGGAGCTTGTTTTTCAGAAAACGAAAGGCTCCTCCATCTTTATTCAATGCCTTTACAATTTTTTTATCAAAACCAGTTTGATGTGGAGCGGTGGTAAGTACACGTTCTGAGGACTTACTAAAGGCTCAGCAACAACATTTTTATTACTTGGAATTAATGACTCTCTTTTAGGCCAGATATTTTTAATTTTTAATGTAATGAGAATTTCTGTTCCCTACTGTTCCATTCACAGAGGAAGCAGCAGTATTTTGTGTATTCCAGTTGTAGACCAAGGAGTAAAGCTATCACTTAAAGATCGCCACAAATATTCCATGAATGGTTTTTCTATACTCTAATTTGAAGCAACAGTTTCATATTTGCATATGTTTCTTTCATGTATGCAGCATATGCAACAAGTATTGACGGATATATGCTTCCGTTATGAATAAGGACAGCTTTTTAGCTCATTTTTGAGGAATCTATAAAGAGTCTCCATTCTTCAGGTTTGTGTTGCTGTCCTAAGGCTTCAAACAATAAGTCTATATCATTGCAGTACACAAGATCACCACTCTTCGAAAATAAGTGTTCAAAATCTTGCTGTCGTCGACAAAAACCATATTCTTTTGTACTTGGTTGTAAAAGATTCCATCCCTACAATCTTGAAGCCAATATTTCGGTCTGACTTTTTGCTAAATGAAGGTCAAGAACCAGATCATTTAATTATCCCTGACTTATAAGGTGAGGCACAGAACCTTACGAGAAGTCAGAGTCTTGTTGTACTTCAATAGCTTCTTCGCTGTGAGGATTTATTTCATCAGTATCACTATCATCTAAACTCCATGACTGTGAAGGTACAGGAACAGAAAGATCTGGGCCATGAGGAAGAGGTCTTATGGCCGAAGGAATACTGGGATCCTCAATCGTGTCTTTGGTCTTAGCTGTAATTCCAGATATCTTAGTGATGCAGAAGTAACAGTCTGCTGAGTGGTCTTTCGCTGCTCTTCAAACCATTAGTACTGCAAATGGCATTTGACCTGATTCATTTGTTCTAGTAAGAAGACGAGCACAAACTGTCTCTAGAACATGTTTCTAGCGAGGGTTTCAGCCCTCGTTAGAACTTGCTTAGCCGAGTACTTCACACCCAATTGGTTTGGCGTTAAATTAATATCAGGTTACAATAACGAATGGTCCTTGAGATACGGGGAATCAGTTGTGATCCATAAACTTTTAACTTCCTGCTGTAACGATGATCTTCCTTTCAGCCTACCGAGTCCTTGGCTTCAACTCAGCAACTCCTCTCCACACCGTCAAACACAATTTGACGTCACCATGCAACATCTGAGTCATTCATGACATTTTGGTGTCACATTAACCCGTAACTGTAACTGACTTGATTTAACCACCACCTGCAGGTTGTCGTGATGTCTCTTTTACACTTAATGGTGTAGTCATACCATTTTCATCTTCTAGATGTAATGTAGTTTTTATCGTTTTACTTTTATCCATCTGATGATGGGACCATTTGGAGTGTTCGGAAAGTACTAGTGGTATTTCAATGAATAAACAGCGTTTCTCGACGATATCTTATACTCACTTTCCGAATTATTGATTTTTACCCAAAAGCAGTACTGACTGATTTATCCCGCCTATCTCTTTGGTTGATGCCTATCTTGCTTTGTCTCATCTGTCAAGGCATCTTCTTCCCCCCCTTTTCCTTTTTCTTTTTATTGGAGGTTTAACGACCACCGTGAGCAACTCAAATGGGCTATAAGCAGTCGCCCGTCCCTAAGTTGGTCACTGGTTCCAGGGAAGGGAGAGAGCCAGTGCCGTAGGACAAACACAACATCCATGCCTCACCGGGATTCAAACCCGGACCTTTCTCGGACGAAGATCAGAAGCCATCGCTTAAACCACTGCGCCACCTAGGTGGCCAAAAATGTAACCGTGCACCTTCTGTTTCCGCACGAATAAAATGCAGAGGACACTGAGAAAATACTTGCGGATTTTTGTCTCTGTATTCTGAGAGCTGAGAATCCATCCGACTAGGTGAGTCTAGTACACCCAATAACACTGGTCTTCAAGGTTTTAATAACATAAAAAAATGTAGTTGATTTTAACCAATTTTGGGGTGCTGATATCAAATCTGACTTTAAAAATTGGTCACACGTCACGTTTTTTGTTTTGTTTTGTTATGGGGCATTAAATTAAATATATACTGTTGTTCCACATTGGCGCTAGTACGCGAGTAAATGGAGACTAAATCGTTTTATTTTCGTATTTCGCCACCGGACATGTTATGGGTGGCAACACGGATTTTTTCACAGGTAGAGAATATGTAACCGCAACCGAACCACCATTGCTGTTTTTTGCATTGAAGCAGAAACACCTGCTGCATCTTTATGAGCGAAAGTTGGCGAAATGGAGAAAAGGAATCGTCTTGGATGTATTAATGTTCCGGATAAGTTTTGCTATGTGTACGCACAGCATATTGTATAATCGCAGAGCCGCCCATTGTCAAAGACTGTGAGGAAAGCCTGCTATTTTTGCTCTTTATGTCATGTAGGAGATCAAAATAAATCGTGGGCTCCACATGTCTGCTGCATTTCCTGCTGTGTTGGAATAACAAGGGAAACTATCGGACCTCCCGACGACAATCGTCACGGAACGTTCTGTGGTGGACGTGAATGACACCAAAGTAACAGGTGTGAAATTCGACATTGCCGCCCCGGTGGCGCAGTGGTCTAAGCGATGGCCTCTGATCATTCGTCCGTAAGGGGTCCGGGTTCGAATCCCGGTGAGGCATGGATGTTGTGTTTGTCTTACGGCACTGGCTCTATCCCTTCCCTGGAACCAGTGACCCTAAATTAGGGACGGACGACTGCTTATAGCCCATTGAGTTGCTCACGGTGGTCGATAAACCTCCAATAAAAAAAAAATAAAAAAAAATCGGCATTTCGCAATCGCCCGGAACCCCTAGAACATGGCTTATAAAAATGGGACGCCCTCCTGTGATGTATGCGGGCATAAAGTGTCAGACACCATGTAAATGTGGGTGTGATGTGATTGAGTGATACTGCGCATTCCTGGAAGGTGTCCCGCGTTGTATACGTCAGTGACTGTTAGACGTGAGTAGTGTGAGACAGCGCACGGGCCTGTTCGTACGCATACTAATATTGTGCTGTGTGTTTTAAGAAAATGGCTTGTAACCTTCATGCTGTATTACAGATACTGGTGAACGAGGTGACACAGAAATGCCTTGCGGACGACACGGCTCCAACGTACATCGACAGGCGAATTGCAAGGCAGTTGTGTAGCATTTTGAAGCAACATGTCATTGGAGGCGCCGACATGTTTGAAGGACAGACATTGTGGCGTGATAGTGATGAAACGTCGGACACCACATCTGAACATAGTGATACATCGGGCACTCCAGCACACAACGTGCCAAGCAGTTCGAGTTCCTATGAACCATCACCCCTAAAGTGAAACGGAAAAGCATTCACGAACCGTTTTCCGGACAAACCATGCAGAGTGTCTATGACAATGCGAAGGTCGCAAAGAAAACTGCTGCATCACTGCCTTCTCTCAACACATTCCCATGACATGGATTGAGGTATGTATATGACATTTGCGACTTAATGGTGTTGTACGTATTCTCTCTCGGCATTTAGGTGCTTCACATCTAACAGATAAATGTTGTTTGACACTTTATGGCTGCATTCATTACAGGCGGGCGTCCCGCTTTTATAAGCCGTGTTCTAGGGTTTTTGGGAGATTGTGACATGCCGTACTTCACATATGTTACTTTGGTGCCATGCTTGTCCACCACAGAACGTTCCGCGACGATTGTCGTCGGTAGGTCCGATAGTTTCCCTTGTGAGTGAATGGTTGAAAGCTAAGCTGAAATCCATGCCTTTCGCAATTCCGATGATTTGGCGTGAGCTAACTGATCACGTGGGAAATTGTAATTTTGGTTTAACCAAAGTCAGTGGGCTTTTCAAAGCCTTAAGACCTGTTCCGCATGGGGAAGATCTTCCAATGCGAAAACCTCCATTCAACTGTGAAGAAATAGAATCAAATTCATCCAATGAGGATATGGAAGCACATGAAGATCCGGATCATACATACGCTACTAAGCACTTAGACGAGCCCCACTTGATTGAGCAAAATGAACTGAATGATCTCGTTCAAGACCTGCGTTTTTCCAAACAACAAGCTGAACTTTTAGGTTCCCGACAGCAAGAGTGGAATCTGCTACCGAAGAGTACACGTGTGTCTGTGTTCAGAAATAGAAATTTGTTCTTTCTATGAAATGCGGGATGGTATGTGTTTTTGCTCAGATATTCCGGGGTTAATGACAGAATTAGGAATATCTCACGATCCTACGGAATGGCGTCTATTTATCAACTCGTCCAAGGTTAGGTTAAACGCTGTTCTTTTGCCCAACGGAAATCAGAAGCGTTTCATTCCAGTAACACATGCTGTAGGAATGAAAGAGATGCATGAAAGCATGGACAAAAGTCTCAGTGCAATACAATATGACCAGTTTAGTGGTCAATATGCGATGATCTGAAAGTGATATCACTCTTGCCCGGGCTTCAAAATGGCTTCACCAAACTTTTTTGTTTTCTTTGTGTGTGGGACAGTAGGGACACAGCGGAACTCTACGAACAGACACACTGGCCTAAATGAGATGTTTTCATTCCTGGAGAGAGTAACGTTAATCACAATCTCCTAGTTAATCCCTATGATGTGCTGCTTCCGCCACTTCATATCAAACTAGGGCTGATGAAAAACTTTGTAAAGGCTATGGACAAATCTGGCCCAGGTTTCTTGCACTTAAAGCAAATATTTCCGCAATTAAGTAATGCAAAATTCAAAGAAGTCATCTTTGTTGGTCCTCAGGTACGGAAACTACCGCGTGATTCTGTTTTTACCGTAAAGCTAAACAGCACGAAACTCGTCGCATGGCAGTCTTTCACATCTGTGGGCCGCCCCGGTGGCGCAGTGGTCTAAGCGATGGCCTCTGATCATTCGTCCGAACGAGGTCCTGGTTCGAATCCCGGTGAGGCATGGATGTTGTGTTTGTCTTACGGCATTGGCTCTCTCCCTTCCCTGAAACCAGTGACCCTAAATTAGGGACGGGCGACTGCTTATAGCCCATTGAGTTGCTCACGGTGGTCGTTAAATCTCCAATCAAAAAAAAAAAAAACATCTGTGGTCAAAGGACTTCTGGGTAACCACAAAGAGGGCAACTACAAATAGCTGATTCACAACCTTCTCAAGAACTATAAAAACCTTGGGTGTCGCATGCACTTAAATGTACATTTCCTCCATTCGCATCTGGACTTCTTTCCTGACAAACAAGGAGCAGTCAACAATGGACAAGGAGAAAGGTTTCACCAAGGTATCTGAACGATGCAGGACAGGTGTCAAGGCAGGTGGGGTCCCTCAATGAGGAGTTATTACAGCAGGTTTTTGCACAAGGAGGACATCACGACACATGAAATACCTGTACGGGTATACGAGTATGTGTGTATACATTTACATTTGTGTTAATATTGTTTACTCTATTTCCTTTTTCTTTTGTTGTTTCATATGCAGTGATATATGAATTATACTTTGTAACACTAATTCTATAGTTAACAAGAGACATAAATGTTATAGTAAATTACAATGTGAAGCTGTAATTTGTACATCTTGCATTGTATACATGTATATGTATGTATCTGGAAATATAACAAATGTTCATTCTAAAAGATCTGAAATTTATGAAGAGCTTTTACAGTCATATTTCAATGCAGCACCCCGAAAGTACTTATGAGCACTTTATTTCACCAAAGTTATGAAAACAAAGTTTTAAAATGTTGACTAATGTAATTTTATGAGGAAGCAGTTCCTATCAATATTTTTAAAGCCATTTTCCCTGTGACAATTTGCGTTACTACGTACCTGAAATAGTAAAACACCTTGTCTATACCTTTTTGGACTGAAATGGGACAGAACTGCCAAATGCATGTGATTATGGTGAATTCTAAAACCTTATATAAATTTTCTGAAAGTGGTGTCGACGTGGCCGTTTGCAGCACGGTTTAAGCTGGTGCTGTTGCCGCATAACCAGTTTCTTCCACAAGACAATTGTTACTTGATGCCTCACTTGAAAATTCGACGTTTTCACTTGCAATAATAATTATAATTCCTCCAACTGCAGCACCATTTGGGCCATTTATGCGTACTGGAATTGAGCTGGAAGAATGCAGTTATTTTGCATTCTAATAAACAGAAAGAATGCGAGGTTCACAACCTCGGGTTTCTACTGATTTCAGTAGAAGGAAATAAAATAGTATATCTCGGCTCGGCGAAGAATATCAGTAGAGGTTACTACTTTTCTAATGAATTGGAATAGACGTTTGAGGCTATTATGAGCGTTTATTGACTAAAACGAATTCACCACAAGCACACAATCAACATAACAGGAAATTTTGCTTCGCAGGAATCAATTTTTCACAACTTCGTAGTTTCTTTTTTCCTGAAAAAAGAAAAGTAGAGCCTCTTTAAATAGAACTCGACACAACTACATTAAAGGGCATAAAACAAGTAAATTTTAAAATCAGGTAAGATCATCAGTGACTGCTGAGATTATCATTTTATATTATGCCCATAAAAAGACTTCTTCTGTAGGGTAATTCATAAGTCTCCGTATATAGGGAATATAGTCAAACCCGCTTAATGGAATATCGGATATTGTAATATCCCGCTTAAAAGAATAAAATTCATGTGTCCCAAAACGCAACCTTTGTTCATTATGATAAAATGCTCCGGTTAATAGAATAAGAATGTTGGATTAATCCCGGTTATTGGAATAAATGTTTGCTCTTTCAAGGTTACAAAGGAGAAAAGCAGTTTCTTCATTCAAGGCATCTTTCTTGGAATTTGTGTTGTGATTTTTCAAAGACATACATACAATTTGTGATGGGCTAAGAACGAGTCCCTCCCAATTGTAAACAGTGGTCATTTCTTTGCAGACTTGACCTCCACCTCATCTCACCCTACTGAAAAGAAGTGGTGAAAAAGATATTTGCCTGTTTGGATTTTAATGATAATGCTGCTGAGGCTGGGGAAATTATTAAGCAAATATCAATACTTACTGCGATTGACATGATGAATAAATCATACAATGAAATTTCAACAGAAAGCTCAAAAAATTGTTTTCTTAAGTGTAAATATTTGGTAGATGCGACTCTTGAAAAAATGAATTTACCTCTCCTCCATCCCGCACCTGAACGAATGGTGAAAGATGACTTTTCTAATTTCGTAAACTTTGATAATACCTTACAGGTGTTTGGAGAGATATCTGATAGTGAAACCCTGCAAAATAATTGATTGTAGAAAATGATGGTGATCATTATGTGGATGTTGAAGTATCTTTTCATACGGAAGTGAATAATGCATGCAGCATTTTAAGACGCTTTTTGGAAAATAAGAATACTTTGGACTTCTCCACATACACTGACGGGAAAAAAAAACCCAACACCAAGAAGGGGTTGTGTTAGATAAACGACAGTTGGTAGGCGGTGAGAGTACATCTGTAAGATGACGTCTATGCAAATTTCGCGCTCAACGCATACGTGTGGCGCTAGTAGCACCCCTTGGAACATGCAAAGCAGGTTTGCTGTAAATACGCGCTGTAACGTTCGTGAGCGTTAGTTATCGTTGAGATTCAACGTAGTGTGTTGATGCTAGTCAAGAATGCCTTTAAGAAGACGAAGAAGCCATTATCAACAGCTCACGGAGTTTGAACGAGGTCGTGTAATAGGGCTACGAGAAGGTGGATTTTCTTTCCGCAATATTGCAGAACGACTTTGCAGGAATGTAGCCACTGTGCATGATTGTTGGCAGCGGTGGTCAAGGGAAGGTACTGCCTCAAGAAGACCGGGTTCCGGCCGGCCACGTGGCACTACTGAGAGGGAAGACCGCCGTGTACGGCGTATGGCCGTGGCGCATCGTACCGCGTCTGCGGCAGCAATTCGAGCTGCAGTTGCCACCACAGTGACACAACGAACTGTTACAAATCGGTTACTTGAAGGACAGCTCCGAGCCAGACGCCCTGTAGCGTGCATTCCACTTACTCCAAACCACTGCCGTTTGCAACGTCAGTGGTGTCAAGCTAGAGCTCATTGGAGGACGGAGTGGAGATCTGTTGTGTTTTCTGATGAAAGCCGGTTCTGGCTGGGTGTCGGTGATGGTCGTGTGTTGGTTAGAAGGAGGCCAGGTGAGCGCCTGCAACCAACCTGTCTGCGGCCGAGACACACTGGACCTACACCTGGAGTTATGGTCTGGGGAGCAATTTCCTATGACAGCAGGAGCACTCTCGTGGTTATCCCACGCACCCTGACGGCACAGTTGTACGTCGGTCTGGTGATTCAACCTATTGTGCTGCCATTCATGAACAGCATTCCAGGGGGTGTTTTTCAACAGGATAACGCTCGCCCGCATACCGCTGTTTTAATTCAACATGCTCTACAGAGTGTCGACATGTTGCCGTGGCCTGCTAGATCACCAGATCTTTCACCAATCGAGCACGTATGGGACATCATTGGACGACAACTCCAGCGTCACCCCCAACCAGCATTAACCGTCCCTGTATTGACCGACCAAGTGCAACAGGCATGGAACTCCGTCCCACAAACTGACATCCAGCACCTGTACGACACAATGCATGGACGTTTGCGTGCTTGCATTCAACATTCTGGCGGTTACACCGGTTATTAATGTACCAGCATTTCACATTTAAAATGGCTCTTCTCGCGCTTACAATAAGCTGTGATCTTGAAACCTTAATCGATTAAATGTGTTACCTATACAAATGTATTGCCGCCATTTCATTCCTCTACAACTATTTTTTCGTGGTGTTGGGATTTTTTTCCCGTCAGTGTATTACAAACTGGAAAATCAGGTAACAAATTTATTATATTCCGAAAAAAGCAATATAAAATAACTGATTATTTTGCCAAACCATGTACGCTACACCTACAGTACTGTACATATGTACTGTACTGTACTTTATCAAATTGCACGTTATTATATGTACAGTACTGTACTGCATAAAATTTTAAGTCGCTATGAAGTAACATTTAACTTAGTTTTGACCCGTTCTTTAAACATTTTATTTTTTCAGTACGTATTTACGTAGTTATACGTACTGTACTTGAGTTCGTATGTAAATGCGTTCGTACGTGAATTTACTTGGGGAGATCCCGGATAATGGAATGCCCCGCTTTTTGGAATATTTTCTTATGACAAATAGGCTGTTCTTCCATTGAGCCGGTTTGACTGTAATGTTTCTTTTTTTTTTTTTTTTTTTGGTTTTAGGCACCCTTCAAAAATGTCTTAAAATCCGGTGGAGTGGCTTTCGAGGTCCTGACCTCCTCCCACTCGATTTTTAGCACGTCTTTTGTAAAAAAAAAAAGAGTTCGTGCTTATAGTATCACATTTTCCGTCCGTCTGCTCGTCTGCAAACGCCATATCTTTGTAGCAATTAGTCCACTTTGAATTTTTTTTTTTTACGTTAAGAAACTCGAAATATGTGTGAAAACGATGATGCCGCCCCGGTGGGGTGGTGCAGTGTCTAACCGCTGGCTTCAGAACATTTGTTACACAACGGCCTGGATTCGAATCCCAGTGAGGCATGGATGTTGTTTTTGTCTTATGCATAATAATTGAAAGCATAATATTTGAAAGTTTTAATTAATCAAATACATTAACACTTAATTAAATATTTCAAGTATAATCAACTTGACGGCAACGTCAGACTGACCGCTGTTTAACTATGCAACACACATGGAGAAGAAAATAGCATTCTTAAAATTGTGTACGTCAAAAACGACCAAATTATCTTTAAATTAGCATTATACGAAACAAAAGTTCCTGTTTTGCCCGTTAAAACCAGGATTTTGCTAAATGCAAGCTCGTTATATGTGGGTTCTACTGTATTAATGTCCCCATTCTTAATGAAAGGGGTACTGTGTAAATTAATGAACACCCATAGTTTGTGGCAAATTAGTTTGTGTAAAACATGTTATAGGCGACGTAAGATTAAAGTTTTGATTAAGAATGGCTAAATTAGGAAACAAGAAAGATGACATTGAATTTTCGGTTCTAGTGAGCACTCCTTTTGAATCCGTTATGACGCGAATTAAATTTATCAAAGCTATTCAAAGTCAATGTAACCGGTATGAAAAACAGTATCTGACCGAAGAAGTTTTTCAATCGGGTTTTTATTCCCTCAGATATGGCTTTAAACTGAAACGTGAACTTACGCCGTCTGGTGGAAGACTTGCGCGTTAAGAAATATTTGAAATTATATCAGGAACATTTCTCAGCGGAAAAGCTCTCCTACAAAGAAAGAATTTTTCAAATCGGACTCTTAGAAGCAGAGATATCGACAAAAATAATATATGCATCTACGCCCTCTGGCGGGAAAACTTTACCATTTAAAAAAAAAAGTATTCTCAACTCAAAAGGTTTTTAATGTAAGCGGTAACGGTCCAGGAAAGAATATTTTCAGTCGAGTTTTCAGGAGCTCAGATTTTGCTACAAAATCTGAGCAGAAATGAACACTTTACACCAGAAGCAGAAATGAACACTTACGCCCCCTGGTGGCCAAACCATCCTTTACCAAATATTACAATTATATGCAAACATTTCCCGTAAAGATACAGGAAAAAATTTCAAATCGGAGTTCCAGAAGAACAGATATTGAGGAAAACACAATTTACCTTAACACCCTATAGCGAAAAGTCTGTGAATTACTTGAACATTTCGAAAGTAATCAATTAACAGCAACTTTTCTGAGTCCCAAAAGCTCTCGCCGTCATGTTTCCTACAGATGGCTGTGTTTTGAACTTTTTCGGGGGATGGTGATCTATGATGTTTCCACTGCATGCACTTTTGTTTAGAGCCAGGGTCCCAATGGAGAAGCCACTTCTCATCACCAGTCACAACGCAGATATAAAAGCCATCTAGATCCGATTGGTGTCAAAACGATCATTTTTCATCTACTATCGAGGAACCCATCTCGCACAGACCTTTGATATATCTAATCTCATGCAAAATGGTCCAAATCTACCGATACTTAACTTCAGTTCTTTTGTGGTTGTTCTTGTTGTTGTTTTTATCGTTTGGAAGTTTTACGACCACCGTAAGCAACTCGATGGGCTATAAGCAGTCGCCCAACACTAATTTAGGGCCAATGGTTTCAGGGAAGGAAAAGAGTGAGTGCCGTAAGACAAACACATCATCCATAGCTAACCGAGATTCGAACCCAGACCGATCTCTCACGAATGCTCAGAAACCAGCGCTTAGAGCACTACGCCACCGCCATGGCAACTTCACTGCTTCTGCAATCTGTATGACACGGATTTGTCGGTTGGACATCACCTTGTTACTTCCACTGAGCCTCCACTTTCGGGAACATTTCATCTCTGGTTACTTCCAATGAGCATCCCTTGCGAAAGTCGTTTTCCAATTAGTCTCTTCCCCGTTTAAAGGAACCAACCCATCTCTTGACTGTGGTGCAACATTGGCGTACACATAGAGCATCCTTCTGTGAATACTGCGTGACGTCTCATCTTCCTTCGTTAAAAATTCAATCACCGCTCTGTTCCGCAATTTTATTTGTCGCTCATTCATTGTCACCTTATAGACTTCAATGCACTGTGGCGCCCTCAAGTGCTGACACAGCGACGTAGCGTGGCTGTTATATAACTGTTGGAATGATTTTTTCAAAACCATAACAAGAAGTTTATTGAAAGTTTTGATTTCATTAAGTGTTTGATTTACGTCTGAAAAAGTTTAGGTTAGTTACACAGACATATTTTGTATAAACTCAATTTGTAGTTGTTCTCTCTGAATCATAGAGGAATTCCAATACTCCGAAGGCATCAAAGTATCGGGAGGCCACGTATGGGTGAAATCTGGAGACAAACAGTAATTGCACTCATGGTTTAGTTATGTAAGTCGCAAAGTTCGCCGAGGTGAACACTGGGAATTCATCTCTATAGCAAAGAGAGCCAGATGGCGAACTCAGGAAGTGTTTGTAAAAGGGACGGAAAACCATTACTTTCTGATTCATTCACATTTATAAACTAGTTAGTAAAATCATGCAATTCATTGATTATGATACGCTTTCCAACATGCCGGAAATCATTACTCAAGTTATGAGGATAATGGCTGTGAAATAAATATCGCTCCTGTGTCCTGACCTTTGACCCAATTTCGATGATATTATGCACAACCGTTTCAGTATACCTCCGAAACAACATGATAAAGTGTTGTCGCAATCGAAACATTTTAGTCAAGTTATGAGGATAGTGGCTGTGGAATAAATCTCGCTCCTGTGGCCTGACCTTCGACTCCATTTCGATGATATTCAACAGAACCTGTTCAGTGTACCTCTGGAACGACATGATCAAGTTTTGTCGCAATCGAAGCATTTTTACGAAAGTTATGACGCATAAGGGCAATGGAATGTATCCCGCACCTACGTCGTGACCTTTAACCCCATTTCGTCCATTTTCAATAGGGTTCGTTCCCAGGTGGTCCATTACCACATACTAAAATTTCATCGAAATCGAACAATTTTTACGGGAATTATTGTGCGGATCTACAGACGGACAAAGCTGGAGCATATACGCTTTTTCAACCTACGGTTGGAAAGCGTAAAACATTAATCAAAAGAGGGTCGCTTCAAAGGTTTTGCATACTGTGGCTTATCTCCTTAAAAATGAATTTATTTCACAACATACCGTTACAGGCCTTCCAAGTAATCTCCACTTTTTAGGCTTTCCAACAGTAGGTTGAAAAAGCGTATATGCTCCAGCTTTCTCCGTCCGCACAATAACTCGCGTAAAAATGGTTCGATTTCGATGCAATTTTAGTATGTGGTAGGAGACCACCTGGGGACGAACCCTATTGAAAATGCACGAAATGGGGTCAAAGGTCACGACATAGGAGCGGGATCCATTCCATCGCTCTTATGCATCATAACTTACGTAAAAATGCTTCGATTGCGACAAAACTTTATCATGTTATTTCGGAGGTATACTAAACCAATTCTGTTGAATATCATCGAAATGGGGTCAAAGTTCAGGGCACAGGAGTGAGATTTATTCCAGCCATTATTCTCATAATTTGACTAAAAATGCTTCGATTTTGACAAAACATTAGTACGTTATTCCGGGAGGTGTACTAAACCAATTCTGTTGAATATCATCGAAATGGGGTCATAGGTCAGGGCACATGAGCGAGATTTTTTCCAGCCACTATCTTCATAATTTGACTGAAAATGCTTCTATTTTGACAAAACATTAGTTTGTTCTTCCGGAGGTATACTAAACCAATTCTGTTGAATATCATCGAAATGGGGTCAAAGGTCAGGGCACAGGAGCGAGATTTATTCCACAGCCATTATCCTCATAACTTGAGTAATGGTATCATAATCAATGCGTTGTATGATTTTACTAACTTATTTTTTATTACAGCGGCCCAACATTTGGGCAAGTCTTGTATTCCAGTCAGGACACTTCCATTGTTGAAGCGTCGGATTACTCGGATGACCTCATTAGAAACATCCTGAATTGTACTGAATCGTGTCTCTCGGAATGGCTTCTTCAGTTTGGGAACAAGTCATAGTCCGGTGGGCTCATATCAGGACTGTATGACGCGTGGGGAAGTAATTCCCATCCATACTTTTCCAGAATATCTGCACAGCAAACATGCCGCCTTGCGTTGTCGGCCAAAATGATATCACCAGCTTCGAGCATGTCGGGCCTTCTTTGGCGATTCTTAGGGAGTAAAACATTTTGCTGAGACCTTCTTTAGTATTCGGTTTGGTATAGTGGTCCCCTCGGGTAATCTGTCTGTTACTATCACTCCAGCCTTGTCATAAGCCATAATCGTAATCAGCTTAAACTTCGATTGTTGGCGGCGGAATTTTTTCTGGCGAGGTAATTCTGGATATTTCCACTGAGCGGACTGAGATTTCAGTTCTGGTACGAAATCTCGTATTTCAGGTTTCGTCTATAGCAACAATTCTGTCCAAAAACTGCTCGCCTTCTGTCTCGTACCGCTAAAGCAATTCTTTCGAGTTCCCTTTCGGAACTGCTTGCTGGTCTTCACTCAGATTATTCGGAACCCATTTGGCAGCCATTTTTCTCTTCTGTAATGATTCAGTTAGGATTCTGAGAACCAAAGCGATCGACAAATTTGCTTCATATGCAATCTCTTCACGTTTTCCGTCGACCTTCTTCCAAACTGTTGTTGACGACAACCACGGAAGTGTCGTCCGTTGCATCTGATGGCCGGCCGCTTCTTGGGTCGTCTTCGTAGCTTTCTCGACCTTGGTAGAAACGAGAAGCCCGCCATGACGCTGTGCTACGATCCACTAAACTAACCCCACAAACTTCACACAAGTTTGTGCGGTTAGTGTAGTGGATTATGAAATTTTATGAATTTAGGTAGGGGATTTTTCTCTGAAGGTTTCAATTTTAATGTAGGTTTGCTGATCGCTATGAGAGATCTGACCTGACTAACCTTCTTCCTCTATTTCTAGACATAGTTTTTCGGAACAGGAACAAATTACCCAGCAAACGTAGACACAACTTTCTGTACTGAAGTCTGACTCAAAACTAGCGCAACGATTGGAGCGATTGCATCATCCTACAGGCAGCGCCTGCGCACTCTGAAACAATTTTGAAAATGGCCTAAACACTTTTGAAATGAGAGTGCAGGGGCATTTCGTCTTTGGCAATTCGTAAAGAACCTTAGCTTAAAAGCAACTCCCGGCGATGGCGAACGGGCCACCTTCCACCGTCAAATTGTATATAATGAGAAAATAATACTTCTCGCAAGTAACGAAACATTGGTTCCTTAAACCTTTACAGGTCACGCATGTAGTTAACGAATTCCTTAAAATAGTAAATTATGTAACCAGATGCCTCAGGTTCGATTTTTTGGTAATACCAATAACTGTATTTTCAAAAGTTTACTTCAAAGAAGACCTATAAAAAAACTAGTTTGCCTTTCACAAACCTATTGGTAGTGTTTAGATAAGCTGTTACTCAAATGATGGAGTCTACATAATGAACTAACAATATTTGTCTGAAGTAAAAAGCCATAAGCTCGGACGGGCTGCACCGCTAGCACCAGCCCGCTTGAACATAAATAAAAGATGATGCAATTCTTCACAATAGTTGCGTGAGCCGCCAAATAATACCTTCAAGGTCAAGCTTAGAACTTACTGAACGTTGCTCGTACACACTGAAGTGCCTAAAGTCATGGGATATGTACCTAATATAGTGTAAAACCTCTTCTAACCCGGAGAATTGCAGCAACTTGACGTGGCATCGATTCCGCAAGTGGTCGGAAGAATTTTGGAGACATGTTGGGCCATGCCTTCTTAACATCTGCCCACAGTTCCCTGGAAATTGTAAGTGCGGGATCTTGGGTATGAATGGACCTTTCCAACACGTCCCATACGTGCTCTATTTGACTCATGTCGGGCGAACGTGGTGAACACACCATCCATCGGAACTGTCCACAATACTTCTCGAACCAATTTTAGACAACATGGGCCCGATGACATGATGCATTGTCAGCCTGGAAAATCCCATCGTGCTTGGGGTACATAAAGTCCATGAAGGACTGCAAATTGTTACATTGGAGTAACAAAGCGATTTCTGGTGGATGACGTGTTTACGAGGAGCAGAAGTCTCAAATCGTGCCACGTAAAGACACCCAACACATGAATGGAATTTCCACCAGCTGGGACAGTGTCTTTTTGACAGCTTGCGTCCATGGCCTCATGGTGTCTGCGCCACACCCGAACCCTACCATCAGATCGTAACAACTGGTAGCATGACTCATCAGACCACGCTACATGTTGCCAGTCTTCCAGGATCCAAGTACCGTAATCACGAGCCCAGGTGAGGCGTTGTGTCTGATGTCGTGGTGTTCACAAAGGCACTCTGGTGGGTCTTCTGCTCCCATACGCCATAAACCCTAAATTCTGCTGCACTGATCTGATGGATATGTCTTTGTTACCTCTGCAGTGAATGTGGATGTTATTTGAGCCAGTGTCGTTTGTCTGTTAGCATCGACAGTCCTGGTCAGACGCCGCTGGTCTCGGTCATTCAGCATTCGTGCTCGGTCACTGCGCTGTCCACGGTGGGTGGTGACACCGTGGATCGAGGAATGTTGAATGTTCGCACAACTTCAGAAATTGAATGTCCCATCCGTCTGGCTCTCACTGCTATGCCTCGTTCAAACTTCGATAATTTCCGTCCGCTTGCCATAATGCTACTGGCGGTTGTTCAACCGGACTCACGAGATTACACCTCGAAACTGATAAAAATCGTGGTGTGAATCGAAGCCTTTATACCACGGCTGCGCCAGTCAAAAATTTGCATACTCGTATCCAACGACTTTTGCCATTTCAGTGTAAAGCATTCTTTTAAAACACATGCTTCTTATGTGACAATGAATTCTAGAACAGTTTCCTTGTTAATATGGTATCACAGGTAGGGAGTTCTGTACTTGAAAATATTGGGAAGGGTCACACGCACATAGTCTTGAGCTTTGTTATACACTGCCGGACAATTGCTAAGGACGGATGAAAATAGCAACGAAAGCAACCATAAAATGGAAGGCAGGAAAATGTGGAAATTAGCATAAGTGCGGGATACAGTAAGACGTGTTGTGCGTATGCAAATGTTGGATTGCCGAACTTGTTCGTGACGTCATAGCGCTGATAAGAGATATAAAGGATTTGACGCGTATTGACCGTTGTTGTTCAAACGCAAAGTTAAAAGGGAAAGAATCAATTGACGAACTTGCAATTTTCAGTATGTCTTCCCGACATCACCTAGATGATTTTACGCGTAGCCGTATTATTGGCAAGATTGAAGAAGGGCGAAAAATAACAGATGTTGCCAGGGAGTTCGACGTCAACCACAGTGTTGTTTCAAGGCTTTGGAAATCATTTCAAACAAATGGAGAGTGTAGCAAACGTCACGTAGGAGGTCGTGTTCGCAGTACGACACCAGTAGAAGATCGGTACATAGTGCTATCAACAAAAAGATACCGGCGCAGCACAGCTAGTGTGGTAGCAAATCAGTTTATGGCTGCCAGTGGCAAGCGGATCTCCCGAAAACCTGTCGCCAGACGTTTGCATGAAGGAGGACTATACGCCCGCCGTCCTGTTATGTGCATCCCATTGTCCAGACGTCACCGTACCGCCCGTTTGCAATGGTGCCATCAACATCGCAATTGGACTGATAACGACTGGAGTGTCTTGAGAGCGAGGATATTCAACGCCTCGTATGGCCAGCACGTTCTCCAGATCTGAATCCCATTGAAAATGTGTGGGATGCTTTGGGGAGGAGTCTTGCTGGTCGCCAATGCCCTCCAATAAACAAGGACACCCTCATCCGTGCACTGACAGAGGAATGGGATAAATTACCCCAACAGCTACTTGATAATTTTGTGCAAAGCATGACACGACGTGTGGAATCTTGCATCGCCCTCCATGGTGGCCATATCCCGTATTGACATCTTACGCCGGAATACCGGCGGACGGTAATTGCATTTTTTTCACGTTTACGTATTCTGCACAAAATGGCCTGTTTGTCCCTTGAACACGTTCCAAAGCCTTCTGGATTTCAGAGCACAATAAATTGTCTTTCTTGTAATGTCCTGGCATTCTGACATTATTTTATTTCACTTGGCATCTAATCACACTTACTTTTTTATGCGCTATATAGCCATTTATGATCCGTCCTTAGCAACTGTCCAGCAGTGTAGTTACATAAAGATAATTTCGAGCTTCAGAGCAAAATAGAGCCAACAATAAAGCGATAAGAATCATGGACTACAGAAGGCAATGAGCAAGGCAATGACTATTCATAATGTTTTCCATATTTTTAGTGGACTTTCGATGTACTGTTAACCCAGCTTAGACAGCAAAAAAATGGTACGTGAGAATTTATTCAAACTGTTGCGACATTGTTTTCATCGGTTATCATGCCGCATCAGTTAGAATGAATTTAATAAAACGGATTTTAGTCACCCTGGTGATGCTGATGATGTCGCAACAGGTAGAACGAATTTAGCCGGTCCCAGATCTTAGTTTTCACGCGCTCAAAAAGTTGTAATGAATTTTGTTATACACGGGTGTGCAAAAATTAAGGACGAAGAGGAGAAATTAGCATAACAGCGGAACGAGCAGGCAGAACGGACCAAAATACCACTCAGGAGATAGACTAGGGTCCGGTACGGTAAGGCATGGGCATATATGCAGCATGACTTAGGGGGTGGAGTGTCGGAAGGGTATAAATCACACGGGCGGTGTACGCTCAGCAATTCGGTGAAAGCTATTGCACGGTGTACATCGGTTTAAACGACGTCGAGTTTCTGCCACCGTGTGATATGGCCAACAGGCAATCCAGTAGACGGCATCTGGATGACTTTACCCGAGGTCGCGTCATTGGGAAGTTGGAAGAAGGTCGAAGTGTGACTAGTGTGGCCGAGGAGTTCCGGATCGCTCACAGCATCGTTTCACGAGCTTGGAGAGCATTTCAAACGACAGGAACAGCTGTCCGAGAGTTTAGCAGTGGTCGTCCACGAGCAACTACGGCGGCGGACGACCGGTATATTGTCCTACAGGCGAGAAGAGACAGACGGCAGACAGCGGAAGAAACCGCAAGGCACATGCAACAGACAACTGGACGTTCGTTATCGCGTTTTACCGTGGCCAGGAGGCTGCACAAGGGTGGTCTATTTGCACGACGACCAGTACGGTGTGTGCCATTAACGCCTGCTCATGGGAGACGGTGGTTTCTGTGGTGCCAGGAACACAAGAACTGGTCACATCAGCAATGGGGTCGAATTCTATATACGGATGATAGCCTATTCAGTCTGACGAGCGATTCTGGACGTATACACACCTGGAGGGAGCAGGGAACACGCAATTACACCTCCAGCATCATCGAAAGGGACCTGTTCGGAGGTGGCGGAGTTCTCGTTTGGGCCGGTATCATGCTTGATAGCCGTACTGACGTCCACATCTTCCAAGAAGGTTCAGTCACTGGTGTCCGCTATTGTACCGAGGCTCTCCTGCCTCACGTGCGTCTGTTTAGAGGTGCTGTGGGTCCTGCGTTCCTCTTCATGGACGATAACGCAACACCTTATCGTACAGTGGCTGTCGCAGAACTTTTGGAGAGTAAAGATATTCAACGCAAGGATTGGCCCGCAAGGTCCCCGTACCTAAATCCAATCGAACACGTGTGGGACCTTCTCGGGAGACGCTTGGCAGCACGTCACCAGCCGCCAGCAACGATTCCGCAGCTGCGATTGGCGCTACGAGAGGAATGGGCCGCGCGACTTCAACAGCTCCTTGACAACCTCGCCCTCAGCATGGACAGACGTTTTAAATCCTGCAACGCAGTTAGGGGTGATCATATCCCCTACTAAAGACTGTATTTTTCTTGGCAGCCGACTGCCACACGGACGTTTCTGTCTTCTGTCCAGTTGTGCTCGAAGCCACCTTTTCAATAAAGTGCCTTTGTATCCTTTGGATTCCTTGTTTGGACGGTTTACTCACTTGCCCCATATTCTTACATCTTAAGGATCTTATGGCATGATTTGAGTCGATGTGGAACACTTCTGCACGAAGTTACGTTCGAAAAACCGTCTCGTCCTTAATTTTTGCACGCCAGTGTATTAGGTAAGTTTCCAAGAAACACAGTTCGGCGATTGAGTAGCGAGTCTGAATTAAAAAAAATGAAAAAAAAAACCGAAAACTTACGTGAATATGTTTCGTTCGAAGTACATATCTCCTGCGTTAATACCAGGGGTATAACGATCAGTCTGGTAGGAAGTGAAGCGCTGATGTCACAGTTCCTTGTATTGTCTTCAATGTCGTAAACATTTTTTTACTTTTAAGGCAGCTTTGATTTTGTTAATAGAAAGTAGTCACGCGGTGAAAAATCTTGAGAATAGGGATGATGTTTGAGTACAAACAGTTGCTTGCGCACCAGAAATTGCAATACGCTGATTGCCCTGTGAGCGAATTCTTTATAGTGAAAAAAGGAACCATTGCTCGGTTTTGTACTTAGACCTGACAGGAACAATCCTCTTCCACAATCGTTCTAAAGTGGATATGTAAGCACTGCCGGTGACAGTTGTACCTTCAGAGTTAAACTCGTGATGCAGGATTCCCTTGCTGTCGTAAAAGCACACAAGCATTGTCCTGGTTTTGGACTTTTGTAACCTGATCTTCTTCCCCTTGGGTGACTATAGTGACTCCTACTGAACACTCTGGTAACCACAATATCTCGTCACCTGCCACAATGCTTTGGAGAAAATTTTGCATTGCTTCTGCCGTCTCCAAGATGTCTTTTATTTTGCGTACCCACTCATCAGTGTTTCTGGTTGTCTGACAAAGAATGCGGAAGGAAATGAGCACAAACTCAACCCCCCTCCCCTTCCCCCAACCTGCCACTAAAATTTGACTAATCGTCTCCTTATTAATATCGAGCTCACATTCCAGCATTCCCAAGGCCACACAACGATCACTTTTTATCCTTTCGCGTGCTTTCTCAATGAGCGGACTTTCCGTTAGTTTCCAAATTTTCCCACCCATCCTTGAAACGTGCATCCATCGTAATATTTGTGCACGAGATAGGCAATTGGCCACATACACATCACGCAAGAATTCAACTGTAGCAGATGAAGTTTTACCGATTTTCATACAGAACCGGATATTTGCTCTCTGCTCCATGACAGAGACGAGACAATGCTCTTCCAACGCATGACGATATGCACAGCGTAAATGATCATCTGCACAGTTATCGCGCAAACGTTGTTGTCCTCGCATAGCTGATAAATGACTTATCAAAACGCCATATCTTCCAGACTAGTGTGTTTTACCAAGATTTAAAAACAAAAATAGGCACATGACTTAATTGCCGCACTGTGTATCTAATTCCTTAGCTGAGCTTAGTTGGTCAATTACATTTAAATATCAGGTTCCTTACTTAAAAGCTTCACTGTGCATCTACCTCCTAAGTTGAGCTTAGTTCGTCAATTAGATTTAAAAATCAGGTTCCTTACTTAATTGCTTCACTGTGCATCAACTCCTAAGTGGAGCTTAGTTCGTCAATTAGATTTAAACATCAGGTTCATTACTTAATTGCTGTACTGTGTATCTAAATCCTTAGTTGAGCTTAGTTCGTCAATTAGATTTAAAAATCAGGCCCCTTACTTAAATGCTTCACTGTGCATCTGACTCCTAACTGGAGCTTAGTTCGTCAATTAGATTTAAACATCAGGTTCATTACTTAATTGCCGCATTGTGTATCTAACTCCTTAGTTGAGCTTAGTTCGTCAATTAGATTTAAACATCAGGTTCATTACTTAATTTCCGCGCTGTGTATCTAACTCCTTAGTTGAGCTTAGTTCGTCAATTAGATTTAAACATCAGGTTCATTATTTCATTGCCGCACTGTGTATCTAACTTCTAAGTGGAGCTTAGTTCGTCAATTAGATTTAAATAGCAGGTTCATTACCTAATTACTTCACTGTGGATCTAACCCCTAAGTGGAACTTAGTTCGTCAATTAGATTTAAACATCAGGTTCATTACTTAATTTCCGCTCTGTGTATCTAACTCCTTAGTTGAGCTTAGTTCGTCAATTAGATTTAAAAATCAGGCTCCTTGCTTAATTGCTTTACTGTGCATCTAACTCCTAAGTGGAGCTTAGTTTGTCAATTAGCTTTAAAAATCAGGCTCATTACTTAATTCCCGCACTGTGTATCTAACTCCTTAGTTGAGTTGAGTTTGTCAATTAGATTTAAAAATCAGGCCCATTACTTAATTGACGCATATATCTAACTCATTAGTTATGCTTAATTCATCAATTAAATTCAAAAATCAGACTCATTACTTAATTGCCTCACTCTGTCTCTAACTCCTTAGTTGAGCTTAGTTTGTCAATTACATTTAAAAATCAGTCGCATTACTTAATTGCCTCACTGTATCTAACTCCTTATTTGAGCTTAGTTCGTCAAGTACATTTAGATATCAGACTCAATACTTAATTGCCTAACTGCGTATCTAACTCCTTAATTAAGTTTAGTTCGTCAATTAGATTTAAAAATAAGACTCATTACGTAATTGTCTCATTGTGTATATAACCCCTTAGTTGAGCTTAGTTCGTCAATTAGATTTAACAAGCAGGCTCATTACTTAATTGCCGCACTGTGTATCTAACTCCTTAGTTGAGCTTAGTTCGTTAATCAGCTCTAAAAATCAGGCTTCTTACTTAATTGACGCATATATCTAACTCATCAGTTATGTTTAATTCACCAATTAAATTTAAAAATCAGACTCATTACTTCATTGTCTCGCTGTGTATCTAACTCCTTACATAAGCTTAGTTCCTCAATTAGCTTTAAAAATGAGTCTCATTACTTAATTGCCGCACTATGTATCTAACTCCTTAGTTGAGCTTAGTTCGTCAATTAGATTTAAAAGTAAGGCCCATTACGTAATTGCCTCTATGTGTATCTAACTCCTTAGTTGAGCTTAGTTCGTCAATCAGCTTTAAAAATCAGGCTCCTTACTTAATTTACGCATATATCTAACTCATCAGTTATGTTTAATTAATCAATTAAATTTAAAAATCAGACTCATTACTTAATTGCCTCACCGTGTATCTAACTCCTTTCATAAGCTTAGTTCCTCAATTAGCTTTAAAAATGAGTCTCATTACTTAATTGCCGCACAGTGTACCTAACTCCTTAGTTAAGCTTACTTCATCAATTAAATTTGAAAATCAGGCTTATTACTTAGGTGCCACAATGTGTATCTAACTCCTTAGATATGCTTAGTTCGTCAATCAGCTAGGCCGTGACTTTGACTGGCGTTGGTTAGCGAAGCCCACATGCTTCTGTAGCTTGCTTTGGCGTCCTGTTCCAAAATCGCATTTCTCCGGAAGTTTCGGAGACGATTAGTGTCAACCGATCGAAAAGTTTATGGCTTTTTCGACCCCGAACCTCGGCAGGACAAAGAACTGTCAGTTAGTCATGTGTTTGCCTGCTTAAAAGAGAAGGACACTCTTTGCCGAAATGTGAATAACCGAAAAAGGAGAAGGTCAGTATTTGTGTGGCCGGATCTGGATTGGTTCAGTTCAGTTGTTTGCGGCAGAAGAAAACTTCTGTCAGAAGACGTCTGCGGCGATCCAGGAACTCGCAGGACCTAGCGGTTGATGTTACAGCGAGGAAATACTCTTTACTGATGGTTGGTTGCCCGTAAGTAGGTATGGAGAGATACTGAAATAACTCTCGGAAAGCAACGTTTTGGAGGTTAGATGAAAGAGCGAAAATGATGCAATCCCGAGTGGCTGGGGTGCACAACTTATAATGCAAAGGACAGCCAGATGGAAGGGAGAATGCGCAGATTCCCATATATTCTGTCAACAGCATCAGTCCATCGTGACATAAGTAAGCGATATATTGTAGTTCCCCGCCTTACAGTGGTGTGCAAAAGTATTGCATCGCCAGCGAAAACCGTGAATTTTTAAGTTTAACTAATTTTCATAATTATTTCATCGTTTATGTATCATTAAATGCGAAATTTAATGGCGATTTCTAAAACTTCTTAGTTTTTTCTGTAGTTAGTTCTGTTCTTTATATATGGGGTTTCAGGAACATTGAAATTTACGTTAGCTGCGAATCAGTTGTTACAATCGATCATAGACATTCTTTCACCTGATTGGCTGCTTCATAATGCTATTCCAAACCTACTCCAGCCTTTATAAGTGTTGACGTAGAGCTACTACACCATTGTAGTGGTCGCTTCTTGTTGTTATTAGGATATAATTTGCGTACATTCTCAATAATGGTTAAAACTGGGGAATTTTTTTTTTTTCATTGGAGGTTTGACGACCACCGTGAGCAACTCAATGGGCTATAAGCAGTCGCCCGTCCCTAATTTTAGGGTCACTGGTTCCAGGGAAGGGAGAGAGCCAGTGCCGTAAGAAAAACACAACATTCATGCCTCAACGGGATTCGAACCCGGACCCCTTACGGACGAATGATCAGAGGCCAGCGCCTGAGACCACTGCGCCACCAGGGCGGCTAAAACTGAGGAATGTCCACAGCAAACTGAGTAAAAATAGTTGCTCTGCATGAAGAGATATATTCTTCAAAACAAATTGCTCAAAGAGTGAGCTGTAACCAGTCTACAGTTATTAGGCTACATAAGAAAGTAAAGGACACTGTAGATATAAAAAATTTGCGTCGTCACGGTGGAAGGCCCAGATCCACTACAACAAGGACAGAGTGCTCAGAAAGCTAAGCTTGGCAGACAGGAGGCTCAATTCACCTGAACCTCTTCAAAAATGGTCTGAAATGACTTTACTGTTAGTACATCTACTGTTAGGAGGAGGCTGCTTCACTATGACTTAGTGGCTGCAAAGACAGGCGCAAACCACTGTTAACTGCATATCAAAGGCAGTGTAGACTTCAGTGGGCAAAACAATATGTCTCATGGACAACCAAACAAAGGGAAAATCTTCTTTTAAGTGATGAATCAGAATTTTGCCTTAATGGAAATCAGAGTAGTGCCTATGTAAAGAGATTCAATCATGAAAAATTCGATCCAAGTTGCTTAGTGACTACAGTTAGGCATCCCGTAAAGGTCATGGTTTGGAGCGGAATGTGTGCACATAGCGTTGGGAATCATCGTATTGTAAATGGTACGGTAAAAGCCCAGAAATATATCTGGATATAGAGAACAATCATCTAGAAGACTCCATGACGGCTATTTTGTTTTTCAAGATAACAATGCTCCCTGCCATCGTGCTAAAGTAGTGAAAAATCGGTTTCTGGGAAAGAATGTTCAGCATCTTGATTGGCCACCACACTCACCGGACTTAAATTCGATCGAAAATTTGTGGTTCAGAGTGTCGTATGAACTATCAAACAAGAAAGTTGACACCGAATTTTCGGGTGTAATAAGCACGTCTTTTGAATCCGTTCTGACGCAAATTAAATTTATCAAAGCTATTCAAAGTCAATGGAACCGGTATGGAAAACAATAGATCTGACCAAGGAAAGAAGATTTTCAATCGGGTTTTTAATCCCTCAGATATTGCTGTAAACGGAATCGTGAGCTTACGAACTCTTAGAAACAGAGATATCGACAAAAATAAGATGTGACTATACGTCCCCTGGTGGGAAAACCATGCATTATTTTAGGAAGAAAGTATTCTCAAAAGGTTTATCCGTATAAGCGGTATCGGTCGATGAAAAAAAAATTAGTCGAGTTTTCAGGAGCCCAGATTTTGCAACAAATACTTCAGAAGCAGAAAGTAACACATATGACCCCTGGTGGCTGAACCATTCTTTACCAAACATTAGAAATTATGTGAAAAATATTTTCCATCAGGTCTTGTATGCGATACAGGAAGAATTTTTCAAGTCAGAGCTTTAGGAGCAGAAACAACGCAGAACACGCAATTTACCTTGGTGCCCCCTAGCGGAAAGTGTATGATTTACTTGATAATTTTGAATTTATAGGAAAAACATTTCGCATCAGAAACACTATCCAACAAAGAAAGAATTTTTCAAATCGTACTCTTAGAAGTAGAGATATTGACAAAAATAAGATATACATCTACGCCCCTGGTGTAGAAACCATGCATTATTTCAAGAAGAAAATTTTCCTAGAAGGTTTGTCGACATGAGCAGTATCGGTCAACAAACGACGTTTTTTTCAATCGGTATTTAGAAGCTCATATTTTGCTGCAAATACAACAGAAGCGGAAATTAAGATTTACGCCCCCTGGTGACCAAACTATTTTTTTTACAAAAATTAGAAGTTCTATGCAAACGATTTCCCAACAGGAGCTGTATCCGGTGCAGAAAGAAATTTTCAAATCGGAGATTTAGAAGCAGAGATATAGGGGGAAACGCAATTTACCGCTACGTCCCCTAGCGGAAATTCTATGAATTACTTGAAAATTTTGAAATTATATGAAAAACATGTCACACCAAAAACACTATTCAACAAAGAAGGAATTTTTCAAATCGGACTCCTAGAAGTAGAGACATTGACAAAAATAAGATGTACATCTCGCGCCCTGGCGGAGAAACTGTGGAATGTTTGAAGAAGAAAATGTTCCGAAAAGGTTTATCGATGTGAGGGGCATCAGTCCACGAAAGAATTTTTAATCGATATTTTAGAAGTTACGATTTTATGGCAAATACATCAGAAGCAAAAATTAACACTTACGCCCCTTGTTGGCCCAAGTATTCTCTACCAAAAATTTGAAATTATATGCAAAAGATTTTCCATCAGGAGATGTATCCACTGAAGAAAAAAAATTTCAAATCGGAGTTTTAGAAGAAGAGTTATCGGGGAAAATTTAATTTACTTTTACGCTCCCTAGAGGAAAATCTGCGGGTAATTTCAAAAAGTAATTATACCTAAAATACTCTTCGACATAAATGGAATCGAAAGATATAAATTTTTTTTCAATCGGATGTTTAGAAGCAAATATGTGGAATAAAGCGTATTTTTGAATTCGACATCATCTGCATTTACGCCCTCTACCGGCGAAATTGTACATCGTAAAAAAAAACGAAATAAAGGATCATCATTTGCATATTTCAAGCTTCCCAATGCAAAAAGAATTTTTCAAATCGGACTAATAGTTGCTGAGATATCGTGGGTACAGACGGACGGACGGACAAACCGATAACAGAAGCACGATCTTTTTTACAAAATTCGTGCTAAAAAGAAGCCAACAACTGAAATTTAACTTATTGAAGATGTAATTCAAATTTGGAATCGTATTGTTCAACCCAATCTTTTACAAAACTTTGTTCACTGTATGCCCTCAAGATGCAAAGCTTTGGTGAAAGCTAAAGGCTGGGCAATAACATATTAGGTATATTTTATAATTTTGCTTCATTATATTTCTGTATTTAAATGTTATTTCATTCCGTATGAATTACAAAAACGGTTTATTGCTGTAAACCTAAGTATTGGATAAATGATCCTTTTCATAATAATTTCGACTTGGTCATGATTTTTGTAATGTATCTTAGGAACAGAAGCAGCTACAGGAGAAACTAAGACATTCTTGAAATTTCCAATAAATTTCGCATCTGACAAATGATAAAATATCTATTGAAATTAGTTAGTTTAAAAAGAGTAAAACTTAAAAATTCACGGTTTTTGCAGGTGATTCAATACTTTTGCGCCCCACTGTAAGTCATCGACAGTGTGTGTGCACGAGTGTGTAAGTGGAGCGTGGGATTCCACTCCCTCTCCATTGTCCACAGTGTACGCTTCGAAATCGGCGTGCCATCACACAGATGAGGGGAGGAGCTACATAATTCAGAGCACAAATATGGATATAATTGGAACTCGAGTCCTCTTCTAAGTAACCTTACATTTCGTGCATAACGTTGTTTAAGATTAAATTTGCTTTGGCCTGCCAATAGGCTTTCATCGGCAGAAAACTATTTAAAGGCGGTCAGTACATGCCAACGAAAAATTTTTGAATTACGATAAATTCAGCCTATGAGCTAACCAAAAAAAGAGAAGTGATTATTTTACGCCACTTTTTCCTCTGTAAATAGACGGCTTCATCATTTTGATTATCTGTTTTATGTAAAGTAATTAAATGTCTGTTGTCCCGTGCCAGCCCAGAAGTTGCATGAATAATTTAGGAGTGACAAAAGAATTAATGGATTTTTGATTGGCTAAATTTGTAAGCAAATTTCTGTTGTACAATAATGAGGATTCGGGAGATAAAGAATCCACAAGTAACTATTCAAAACATTACCTCCGGGCCGTCGGCCGACGCCTGACATCCTACATTCTAAATTAGTGAATTTTTGTTCAATGTTCTGGCGCCAGGAGCATAGCAGTATTAACTTTGTACATTTTACACTCATGTTCGCTCTTGTGTTTTGCTTTGCATACTGAAGCAAAACCGAAAGGAAGGTAATACAGAAGAGTTAAAAGAAGCAGAGCGAATTTACATTTCACGAACGTTTTGTTCGGAGGGGTGAAAATGTATGAAAAATTGGGCGGATTGTTTGGAACGAAAGTTAGCCATATGATACAATTTTATGAATTCAGAAAAGTACATAAAATAAATATTTTTTGTCTGTTGATGGCTCCGTACCAAAGTAAAGGTATTTGGCTATTTTTTTGCAAAGCAGTTTACTTCTTTTTATACGCTGTTAGCGCTTTTATAAAATCCTGTTGTTTTTGTCCTTACCTGAAAGAATTTCTGGTTTCTTTAATTGTATCCAGTATATCCATATTGTGTGTCTCCGGCAAAAGCAATACAGACAATCCAGTTACAAGAGAGAGTATTCCAAAGGACAGACGAATGTGTCCACTTCCCAAACTTTCCTGTAGAATGAAATCAAAAATTATTTCCACAAGGTAATTAAAAAAAGGAAGCAATTTTGATGGCATGCTGTATCATATTAACATAAGTGCAAGTTCGAAAACGTTAAGAAAACATCCATCACCGTAAATTCTTCTGAACGTCGTAAGAAAATCAAGATTTATCTTAAAGTAATACTTACCATTTGCTGACTTTGACGTAGCGAAACGAATCTACAAGTGGTATGCGGGAAGAGAAATTTAGAAACTCCATATACATTAGTGGCCAAAATTGTGGAAACCTTTTGTAAATAGTGTATTTCTGACGTTTGATGGCTCATAATACCGCTTTTTTGTTTGAAGTAGTACCATTAAATTATATATCAATGGAAAGATAATAATTTCATCAAGAATGTATTGCAATAACTATTATGAAGGATTTTGTATTAGAATAGCAGTTACAAAGAAGAAAAGTAAAACACATAGAAAAAATGAGATGTACAAAAATTCTCACCATGTCAGTTAATACTTAGTTGGGTGACCTTTAGCATTAATTCCGGCCTTACAACGCCTTCCCATGGAGTGAACCACGTTTTTTAGTTCTGCAGCTGTCATAATGTGAAACCAAGATTGAATTATTGCTTCTAATAATTGAGTTTTAATGCTGGGTTACTTCTGTCTAACAAGTTTCTTTAGTCGGCTCCATAGAATTTTGATGGGGTTAAGGTCTGGGCTGTTCCCAGGCTATTCCAGCAGTGGAATATGATTATCTTGAAACCACTTTTTGCACACAGCAGCAACATGACATTGAGATGAATCTTGTTGAAATATAAAGGCTTCAGTATCTTGGAAAAGATCACGTACGGAAGGCTTCAGTTTGGGCTCAAGTGTTTCATTAATGTATTTTTGGCCATTTATATTCCCATTAATCACGCAAATTCTGCCCACACCTTTTGATGTGATACAACCCAAGATCATAACACTAACTGGGTGTTTCACGGTACATGTAATGCAATCAGGATGCAAATCTTCTTCGATTCTTCTCCTTACATATGTTATGCCATCACTACGAAACATGGAGATTTTGGTCTCATCACTCGAAATAACACTGTCCAATTGTTCCACTGCCCAGTTAACATGAGTTTTAACCAGTTTAATATTTTCAACTTTTGTTTGAGAGATAAAAATTGTAAAAATTGCTTTCTTCGAGGAATTCTAGATTTTAGAACGAACTCCTGGAGTCTGCGCCGAACAGTCCTTGCACTCAACTTCACATTGCATTGGGCCATTTCATCTTGTATACACCCAGATTATTTTCTTCTGCCACCTAGGCACAGTCTCTTAATTCTTCTATCATCACTTGCTGTTGCGCATATTTCCCTGCCTTTACCACTCTGGTTTTGTAGTGACTGAGTCTCCTTATAAATCTTCAAAAATTTAGAAATGCCACCTTTGGTTAAGTTTCCACCAATTTTTCTTCTAATTTCTTCATAACTGAAGCCTTGTTCATTTAACAGTACTATTTTACATCGCTTTCTGGGTGACCAGTCAACTCTTTGCGCCATTTCTTTAATTTTATTACGTTTCACAAGCTCATTAAATGAAAAACAAACACAAAAAAACCTACCAACTTGATAGCAATCACATAACACATTGGCAAATGTCCTCCTCTCAGCTCCAATGCATGACATCAATAGCTGAATCCTACTGTGACCTGACTGATTCATTGCCAAAACAAGATGACACCTGATTGGCTCTCTAAACATTCGTGGTCATTGGCTACATTCAAATGAAGGAAAGCTATTTCATATCAACCTAGGCAAGTTGTGCTTCCTTGTTCCGGTTATTTGGCTATAACTTTTCGTATGATGCAGATAATCGAACAAACTTTGTTGAATTACATTTGTGAGGAAATTATCTTTCCATGGATATACAATTTTATGGTATTACTCTAAACAAAAGTGGTGTTATGAGCCATCAAACCTCAAAAATACACTTTTTCCAAAAGGTTTCCACAATTTTGGCCACTACTGTAAGGTGAGAGTTCGATAATGTGCTGTCAGTTGTTTTTAACAGTTGGGCTTCGTTTATTGTTGAACTACAGGAAGTGTATGGCATGTGGCACTGTTTTCTTTTCTTTTGGGTTCGTAGTAAACTTGATAAGTGGTTTAAGCTGTAGTGTTAATCACCCTGCTATCGACGAAATTTTACGCAGTCTGCATTTACTTATTCATTTATTTTTGTAGATTATTTCCCCTTCTCTTAGTCTTCTTTTCATTCTTCATGCCTGTGTTCTTACGCTGTAAATAAATCAGAAATTCGGAAACCATTTACCGTTATTCCTTTTCATATACAGAGGCCATTCCATAAAAACTGAGAGTAATTTCTTTTGAGTTGGCAACAGTGGGAAGGGGAAAATAAATACGCAGACGACTAACTGAATTAAGGAAATATTTGTGACAACAGTTATTAGTTGTGACAAACGATTCAGGTTTTGTTATTGCGCAGTTGTTGAAGATACATCTGCATTTCGCTATACAGCTATGGAGGTGAGCGATTCAGAGTGAAGATGTGAAATGCGTTGTAAGATAAAATTTTGCTATCGTTTGGGTAAAACGGCTCCACAAACAGTTGATTTAAGGAAACAAATTAGTAAAATCAGGCAATGCATTGATTATGATACGCTTCCCATCATACCAGAAATAATTACTCAAGTTATCACTCAAGTTATGAGGATAATGACTGTGGAATAAATCTCGCTCCTGTGTCCTGACCTTTGATTCCATTTCGATGTTATTCAACAGAACTGGTTCAGTATACCTCCGAAGTAACATGATAAAGGTTTGTCGCAATCGAAGCATTTCTACGTAAGTTATGATGCATAAGGGCTATGGAATAGATCCCGATCCTATGTCCTGACCTTTGACTCCATTTCGTCCATTTTCAACAGGGTTTGTCCCCAAACGTTCCACTACGACATACTAAAATTTCAGCAAAATCGAACCATTTTTACGCACGTTATGACGCATAAGGGAAATGGAATACATCCCGCTCCTATGTCATGACCTTTGACCCAACTTCACCCATTTTCAATAGGGTTCATTCTCAGATGGTCCTCTACGACATACTAATTTTGCATCAAAATCTAACCATATTTACGCAAGCTATGACGCATAAGGGCAATGGAGTGCATCCCGCTCTTATGTCCTGACCTTTGACCCCACTTCCCCCATTTTCAATAATTTTCGTCCCAAGATGGTCCCCTGCCGCATACTAAACTGTCATCGAAATAGAACAATATTTACGCAAGTTATGACGCATAAGGGCAATGGAATAGATCCCGCTCCTATGTTGTGACATCTGATCCCACTTCACCCATTTTCAACAGGGTTTGTCCCCAGGTGGTCTCCTACCACATACAAACAATTCATCGAAATCGAACCATTTTTACGAGAGTTATCGTGCGGAAAGACAGACAGACAGACGGACGGACAAAGCTGGAGCATATACGCTTTTTCAACCTACGGTTGCAAAGCGTAAAAAAGCTTACAGAGATAAGTGTTTGGTTGAGTCAACGATCTTTAGATGGCACTATGATTTCAAGAAAGAGCATTTGTCGGCAGACCTCGCTCATATAGGCCTGATCGACCTGAAAGTGTTGTTATGGAGCACATTGTTAACACTGTTCGGACAATCCTGCAAAAAGATCGATGAAGGACGCGTGAAGACATAGCGGCATCAACGAATATTTCAAAAATGTCGGCATTCCGTATCCTACGCGACGAATTACTCCTGCGTCGTGTGTGCTCCAGATGGGTGCCTCATCACCTGACGAGAGAACAATTGTTAGCAAGAGTTCAGGGGTGTCATGAGTGGAAACAAATTATTGCAAAGGATCCAAACTTTCTAAATACAGTAATAGCTCCCGATAAAACATGGGTTCACTATTTCGTCCCCCTCACGAGGCACGCAAGGAGTGTCTGGAAACACACACGCTCACCTCCTCCGAAAAACGTCCGCCAAACCAAATCAGCTGGAAAGATGATGATGATAATTTTCTTTGATCATAAAAGGTGTAGCCTACCAGCATGCAGTTCCTCCACAAATTACTGTCAATGCTGAGTATTACATTTCAGTCTTGAAGCGTCTGCGACGACACATGTCGATTAAGCGACCGGAACTTGTGAGAAAGTTGGCTCTTCACCATGCCCACATGTGGCTGCTTATTTTCAGCAGTTTCTTACGAAATGCAATATTGAAATCATGCTACAGCCAGGCTGACCTCGCCCCGCGCGATTTCTGGTTATTTCCAACAATGAAAGATAAGTTCCATGGTGCAACACTCAACGCAAGTGCTGACGTTATTCAAGCTGTACAGGGGTCGCTAAAGCAGCTTCTACAAAATGCATTCGCCACAAGCTTTGAAAAGTGGACTGAACGATGGAACCGTTGCATATCATCCAAGGGAAGATACTTTGAGAAAGAATAACATATATTTTGCTGTACCTCTTCATTTGTGTGATTTATATCTTCATTTTGTGTGATTTTACTCTTCATCCTGTATGATTTTACTCTCGGGTTTTATGGAATGGCCGTTGTATTAAGGGTAAATTTCCGTTTCTAAGTGGAGTACACGTAAAACTCGGAATTTTCAGAAACCTTGGCCCAGTTCCTTTCGTATTTTAACGGAAAAATTATGTTCTCACTTTTTCCGTAACCATATGATGAAACGTGTTCACTAATATGGAATAAGCGAGGTCTGATTAACTATTTCTATCGGAAGACCTGATTTTGAAATCCTGTAACGAGATCGAATTGTGTATCGCATGAAATTTTGGTTATTGTGGCATCAGATATTTCTTCCCCACTTCCCCAGTTTTTTACACCAGATATTAGACATTGCATACACTGAAGAGCAATTCAATTAGAAATACATGTCTAGTAACGTGTAGCACCACCTTTCGCCCTGATGACGGTGGCGATTCGTCTCGGCATGGACTCGACAAGACACCGAAAGCGTTGGGAAGCCATACGGATCCACGACCCCTGAACAAGCTCCCACAGTTCACGAAGATTTGATGGAGGAGAGTCAGAGCCTCGAACATCGCTCTCGATGGCATCCCAGATGTGCTCGATGGAATCGAGGTCAGGTGACCTAGCTGGCGAAGGAAGCGAGGTCACGTCGCTGGAGTGTGCATCCAACCATTTGGATACCATTCGGGAGCGATGACACGGTGCATTGTCTTGTTGCAGGATGAGGTCTCCAGTGGGATGTTGAAGACGCACAGACGGGAGCAAATGGTCGTCCAGGATATCCCGGTAACGTTGACCTGTGTCGGACGATGCCACACGTACCAGGGGTCTCATTTCCGTCCACGTAAACAGTCCAAACCCCACCAGCTTGAAGAGTACCCTGCTGGCAAGAAGGATCCATCGCTTCATGTGGTTTGCGCCATACTCGTATCCTGCCATCCTCATGTACCAACATGAATCTCGACTCATCAGTCCAGGCAACATTTTCCCACATGTCTAGGGTCCAGTGGCGATGTTCCCGCGCCCATGCTAATCTTTGCACCCTGTGATGTGCGGTCAGCAGCGGTACTCTCGTGGGACGATGGCTTCTGTACCCCATAGCGAGGAGATGGTTCTGGATGTTGTGGCTGCTTACACGTTTTTGTGCACCAGCGTTAAATTGCCGAGTGATTTCTTGTACTGTGGCCCGTCTATCTGCTGTTACAATGCGAGCTAGCCGACGATGACCCCGCTCATCCACACGCTGTTGTCCACGGCAGTTGACCCTTGCAAGGATGGTTTTACCGGATTCAGTGTACTCACGGTGCACCCGTGACACAGTGGCTCGTGAAAATCCCAGTGCCTGCACGACTTCCGAGATGGAGTAACCCATTCGTCGGCGCCCCGACAATTTGCCCACGATCAAATGCGCTTAGATCCTTCGTCTTACCCATACTGCGTCCGACTCTTACTGATTCCCGTCGCATCACTCCTTATATTGTCGGATCGCTGCATGCGTCATGTCGGTTCCGTTTACAGGGCCGCCCTGAGCGCCACATTTGCACAACGCCAGCTGTCTCGAATTCAATTGGTCTTCAGTGTATGTTACCATAAGAAACCGGGTATTAAATTATTGTATAGGTGATTGTACGATGTCTATGTATCAGTCTGTGGTGTCCTTAGGACAAAAGCTGTTACAGCTATTAAGATAAAAATTTATGTTTAGGGGTTTTATGAAATAATTCTATAAAGAAGTACATTTCACATCTTCTTAAAGACAATTGAAAGTTGTTGTCAGTTTAAAACTATTTGAAGTTCCAAAGCAATATGTTGCTTCCAAAAGCCACGATGGAAAACAATACTTAATTTGTAGACTTAGTTTTTATCAGCCGTCTCATTACGGTATAATTTTCTTTAATGGGAAGTTTAAAAGCACTTTACATTTAAAAACAAAATTAAATCTCCACAAGAACTTTCCTGACCCTATGGGGCCCTTCATCAGGTAGTATGTACACTGAAAATCGTACCATGGATTCTCCAGGTTGCTCCAGGTTTTAAGTAGCTAGCGCTGGTTAAATCTGCGCATGTTCCATGTCACTGAGCGAATCATTGCGCATAGGTTGAATACATTAATTATGTACAAATATCAGTGAATCAGTTATGACAATGCAAAAAAAAACAATAATAGGAAGACATCTCACGAAGATACAAGGGACCAATGAACTAATTTTACTCTATTGGCGTTCCACCTTCCCTCCACCCATAATAATGTCACCTCCCTTAGTTTGGAACCTTCCCCCTACCTGATTAAGATTGAAGACCAAAATTTCATTGGTGCCCTTTATCTTCATGAGATGTCTTTTTATTATTGGATTCTTTGCATTGTAATTACTAATTCACTCATATTTTCACATAATTAATGTGCTCAACCTATGTGCAATGATTCGCTCAGTGACCTAGAAAATGCGCAAATCTAACCAGCGCTGGCTACTAAAACCTAGAACATTCATGGTACGATTTTCAGGGTACATGCCACCTGATGAAGGGACCCGTGGGGTCCTAGAAGTTCTTGTGGGGATTTCAATTTTGTTTTTAAATGTAAAGTGTTTTTAAACTTCTCATTAAAAAAAAGACACTGTGCTGAGACGGCTGATATTTACTAAGTGTATACTTCGGCACGAAACTATGATCTGAGGAGTACTAAATTTGTAATAAGTCCTTACAGAAAAAAATAAAATTATTACAGACCTATGCAGAAAAATAATAAGCTCCAACAGAAAATAAAATGACTAATTCATCGACATTGGTAACGAAATCATTTCATGATCGAGAGATCAGAGTTCTACTTCATACAGATTCTGCGTTGCATGACCTTATGGTTCATCGGTAGCACGCGCTCCTTCCGCTGCCAAGGTCATTGGTTCAAATCGGATCAAGGAATGAAAAAGGACCGCAAAAGTTTCAAAATCGAATATTTTTGGAAAATTTCTGTATAAATGCAGAACATACCTAAATAATTTGTTTCTAAAATAAATGGAATTACTGAGTACAAAGATTCTGTCAAAATACTGAAGTTAAAAAAATTTCCATTTATATATATTAAAAAAAAACATTTCCATTTATATATATTAAAAAAACATTTCCATGTATATATATTAAAGAAAAACATTTCCATTTATATATATTAAAAAAAATTTCCATTTATATATATTAAAAAAAAACATTTCCATTTATATATATTAAAAAAAAATTCCATTTATATATATTAAAAAAAAACATTTCCATTTATATATATTAAAAAAAAAACGGAAATTTTGTTAAAAGACAGACACCAACTGGCAGCTTCATTGCACGTTATTTTCAGGAATTTTCCGTGAATTCACATCACTTATTTTCTACAGTGCACTTTTTTACCTTATCCATCCGTTGCCTACTTATTTTTTCTTTATTGGGTACTTCTTCAAATTGGCGAGAATATTTAAAAAATGGCCTTGTCTAGCCTCAATTTTCTTCCACGCAGAAATAAACAGCGGTTGAACTTCTACAATTCGACTTTTGTTTCTTTTTCAACAAGCGTACTGTCTATATGTTGAAACTTATTTGTCTCCCCGTTCTGCTCTTTCTACTGCCGATGTCTCACATGTTCATCTCTACTGTCATGTGAAAACACTGAAATTCAAGCCATGTTCACCGTCGCCCAGAAAATCAGTGCATCTGCCTTACAGAATATCAATTTTTGGTCGACCATCTAGTCTTACCTGCAGTCTTCCTCTTGCGTGTACATACGTGTTTCTCCTTGCAAAACGTATAGTTCATGTCTTTCATCTCAACCGGACCACCACGACTCCGTCGTTCTCCAACTTTCAAACAAAGAATACTCTCTCCCGTCATTTTGGAGCCCGCCTACTTGCTTGCCTCACGACAGATTACACAGACGCACGTGACATCTCCTGCCTTGCTGACTTTCATGCCACCTGGTCGCATGAATTTGGTTGGTTCCAGGTAGACCATAATGCTTTTCATCTTATTGAGTGATTGTGCTTCTCTTGCTGCTCCAGCTTGCTCCTTTTTCCGGCATTGACTTTATCGTCATGTTTTCACTTCCCGTCATTTTCATCATTGTATTGTTCAGTAATATAAAAATAAGTTGCTTATATGTTCAGCAATATAAGCAGCTTATTTGTATCACACATATGTTTACCAACAAGCCGTGCAGGAAAGTCGCGACGTTTGTCTCCAGATTAATCTTCCTTTTTTGAGTCTTAGTTCTTATGTATTAGGCGTATGCAAAAGTTTCCGCCGTTTTCAGGAGAAAGAAGACAGGAACAATTAGGAAACCAGTACACATTTATTTAACGAAATATTGGCCGTTAGCATCATTGGCGTTTTGCCATTTATCGGGCAACAAATGAATGCCCCTGAGATAGAAGGACTCGGATTTTGAGCTGAAGAACGCAGTGACGAAATGTTCCACCTCTAGAACTGTGTTGAACCGTTGTTGGGCTACAGCATGTTGCATAGAGCGAAACAGATGAAAGTCTGAGGGTGCAATGTCCGGGGTGTAAGCCGAGTGCGGTAAAACATTCAAGTGTAACTGTTCAAGGGTTGATTTCGTGGAGGCACCGACATGTTGTCTGTCATTATCGTGCAACAGGATCACTGGGCGGCATCCTTTACCTGTCCATTGGCGTGTTTGCTCGATTGCAGCGTTCAGTTTCATCAACGGATCGCTATATCGTTCTGCAGTGATTGGTTCGCCCGGTTTCAACAGTTTGAAGTACAGAATTCCATGCATATCCCACCATACACACAACAGCATCTTTTCACGTAGATATCCTGTTTTGCAGTGGATCTTGATGGATGGGCTCGGTCGACCCAGGATCGCTTGCGTACAGGGTTGTCACAATAGACCCATTTTTAATCCCCGGTGACAACCTTCCACAAGAAATTCTTCCCTTGAAACCTCTTCAGCAACTACATGCAGGTGCTCAATCGTTGACCAATATCACGGTCCGTTAAAGTATGCGGAAACCACTTACCAATCTTCTGAATCTTCCCCAGGGCCTTTACGCGCCGTACCACCGTCGATTGAGCCACTTTCAAACGTTTCGCCAGTTCCGTGGTCGATTGTGAGGCATCTTCTTGAAACAGCGATTGCAGTTCCTCATCTGCGAGTTCCTGCGGTCTACCAGCGCGTGGCTTGCCTTCCAAGCTTAGATCACCTTTCTTAAACCTGGCAAACCATTCTCGACACGTCCGCTCACCCATAACCGTTTTGCCATACGCCTGACATATTGAACCGTACGCTTCACTCGCATTTTCCCCTAAATTAAACATAAATAACGAACAGTGCCGCCAATGAACTTTATCGACCGCCATGCTTGGTTTCATGTGCGAACTGACAGCACGAGTTGCCGACCGATTAGACCCCTTCAGCGCCCACTAGCGGGGGCGGCGGAAACATTTGCATACCCCTAATAAATTAGTTTACTTCTCCGCTATATTTATTCCGGAACGGCCAATCAAATCCTGTGCATTTCCTTACACACCTTTTAGCAGCAGCTGACAGTGAGCGGGAGGTAAATAAGAAGCCATGCTCAGTGTTTGTGGTGGTAGCAGTGTGAACGTAAGACGATACACTTTTTGAAATAGGTACACATGTTATCTTGGCTCAGTGAAACCTTCGAATAACGGTCGATGCTCCGACCGGGAAAAAGTGACCGTTTTTGGGATTTGCCGTTGTTCAGAAATTAGGCCTCAAATAACATTGCAAGTCCGTTGCTTTGGTACAAAAAGAAAATAATTGTACAAAGCTTACGCGCAAAGAAAACGAGCTATAGAGCTTTCTCCAAAAGTAGAATGCTGAATGAAACTCAATATAACAATTTAAAATAAAATCATGGTACAGAGAATTTTAGGAAAGTGTGTCTGACCCGTTGTCTCAAACTTCTCTTTAGAAATATCAAGTTAGAATATGAAGTTTAGGGTACGCTAAGGGAAAGAAAAAAATGCTAGACAGTGAAGTGGAACTGCGCAGTTGACTGGCCGCGCTGAAAAAAAAAAAAAAAAAGAACAGAACCCACAGGGACCAAACAAAGATATACCGCCACCAATATTTAACGCACCAGCCTCCCGCTCCATAAGGGTGCGACTGAAGCGTACGCACGAGCTGGAGTTCTCCTCGCGTAGGACTAAGCACTAAGCCTTAACTCCTTTCTTTTCACTTAAGCACACCATTCTATCCTCCGTAATCCAACCTATCGAGCTCGAGGAGCATACTTTATTCCTATGTTATCCCTTTCTCCGAAGTACCGAAGGAAGTGCTTAAAATCCAAAAGGGCAAGGTGTCCATTAAATCTCTTTCGGGACTGCCTGGGGTACCTGCTGGCGCTGTTAAGAGGTTTCGCTGTTTAGAGCTCATCGGAAATGTTAATCCTACGGTAGCAGTTCTGTACCAATCAAAACTTGCCGTTTTTCGGAGGTGTCCGTTAATGGAGGTTGCACTGCATTGCGTGAGTCATAGATTATCTGCACGCAGAATAAGTGTTGTTGCATAGTGTGGATGTTACCGGGAAGCTTTTACAATCGTGTTACTGCGAAATAAATATTTAAGGAAATAAAAATAGCTTGAATTTTTAGGTAAGTGTTATTTATCAAAAGAGCTCTAACCGTATTGATTAATTGGTGTTCATTGTTTAGGTGCCTAAAACTTAAATGTCTATTGTTTCAACGAACAATCTGCAGACGTTTACAAAACCTACAACCTTAAAGCATCAATGGTTAAAAAAATAACCTACCATAGCAAAAGGCGCTGCAATGCCTCCAATTCGACTGAATGTTGAACAAGATCCCATCCCGATGTTTCTCACAACAGTTGGCATTATTTCCGCCGTGTAAAGGTACATATTCGTTGAAGAACCGCCAATAACGCCTTTCGCAATCATCAAGAAAGCAATCATTAGCCACGAATGATCTGCGGTAAATAAACACAAAACTTATAAGTAACAATAAATGAACGACAAAGAGTAAACATGTGCAAATATGTTTAACGAAAGAGATGGAAAACTTGCCTTTTTATGAAGATTTCATTGAGTAAAGCATGCAGACGTGGATGAAGATAAACAATAGCCTGTAGTTTCATCTTAACCAAGTGTCATCGAAAACAAAGCAAGCAAGTAATCTTATCGAAACAAAGTCTGTTAAATTTAATCATGTATGAAACATAACAGCAAATACACCAGGCATGTATTTCTGTTTTATTTTGAATTCATTAGGGGGAAACCTGAAAGCCTTAACACAATTTTTTTATCAATTCATTGTTTTGAACTTCTCTATGTAAAGATACGAAGGTAAAGCAAGAAATAAAGGTGATTTCTGAAGAAATGACGAATGGCACGTAAATATTCAAATTATATATGCTATCAAAAACGGTGCTTACTGTCACGTGTTTTGGTTAGATGCTTCCACGCGCTTGATAGAAATGGGGTGGATGCCATGTCATTAACAAGTTGCGAAGACTTCTGATATATATGGAAAGCTTCCAAAATATCAAGTTTGGTGGTTGAATTTGGCTTGTCAATTAGTTTTGCTTCTTCAAAGAGAAATTTGTGGTCCTTTTCATAACAGTATTTAGCCATCGATGACCTCTTTAGGTTACAGTTCCGAAAGTAGGTCTTGTTCTCCTTCAATCGAAAACGCAAGGCTCTACGGGTCTGTCCTGTATACGAAGCGCCACATTCACATGGAATTTGATAAATTCCTCACAAGTTTTTGTCTTCAGTCCTCTGATCCTAAAAAGTTCATTATGTTTATGCGTTAAAAATTACTTTAAAATAAAAGGTTTAGAGAATTTTGGAAATTTTGAAAACAATGTCACGGGAAAATGGAATAATGGCAAAATTGTTTCGCAATGGGCGCATCACAGGAGTTAACGTGGAGATAGGCTTCGGTTTCCGGAATTTTGTTAGAGCCTTGTCTACAATGGAAGGGTTGTATCCTCGTTGTACTGCAACATGTTTAAGGAAATAAAGTTCTTTTTCCAAATTGTCTTTACCTGAATATATATGTATCGCGCGAAATACGGAACTGTAAAGGGCTCTGAGTTTGTGTTGCCAAGGGTGATTGAACTTGGCATGTGGAGGTGAGGAAACAGCGAAAGGCTTCCGATAAATTGTGGTTGCGAGAGATCCATTTGAGCGAGTAACCAGGACGTCAAGAAATGGTAGGCATCCGTTGTTTTCAGTTTCGTAGCTGAATTGAATGTGAGGATCAATGGAATTTATAAGTTTGACTAATTCCGGAAGTTCAGAATTTTTCCCTTCCATAGAATGAAAGTATCGTCTACATATCGTATCCATAAGTCAAATTTAAGAAGCGTAAAGTTTTTCTTCAAATCGACGCATGTAGGTTTCACATAGTGAAATCTGCATGCGTCGATTTGAAGAAAAATAAAAACTTTTTCTTGAAAAGTCGATTTGGAGAAAAAATAAAAAACTTTTTCTTCAAAAGTCGATTTGAAGAAAATTTTTTTTTTTTTAAGCTTGTTAAATTTGACTTACGGGTATGATATGTAGACGATACTTTCGTTTTATGGAAAGGAAAAATTCCGAAATTCCGGAATTAGTCAAACTTATAAATTCCTTTGATCTTCACATTACATTCAGCTATGAAACTGAAAATAACGGATGCCTACCATTTCTTGACGTCCTGATTACTCGCGCAAATGGATCTCTTGCAACCACAATTTATCGGAAGCCTTTCGCTGTTTTCTCAACTCCACATGTTAAGTCCAATCACCCTTGGCAACTAAAACTCTGCGCCTTTTACAGTTGCGTATATCGCGCTATACATATATATTCAGGTAAAGACAGTTTGGAAAAAGAACTTTATTTCCTTAAACATGTTGCAGTACAACGAGGATACAACCCTTCCATTATACACAAACCTCTAAAAATATTCCGGAAACCGAAGCCTATCTCCACGTTAACTCCTGTGATGCGCCCATTGGGAGAGAGAATTTTGTCATCCTTCCATTTTCCCGTGACACTGCTTTCAAAATTTCAAAAATGCTCAAAACCTTTAATATTAAAGTAATTTTTAAACCCATAAACATAATGAACTTTTTAGGATCAAAGGACTGAAGACAAAAACTTGTGAGGAATTTATCAAATTCCATGTGAATGTGATGCTTCGTATACAGGACAGACCCGTAGAGCCTTGCGTTTTCAATTGAAGGAGAACAAGAATTACATTCGGAACTGTAACCTAAAGAGGTCATCGATGGCTAAATACTGTTATGAAAAGGACCATAAATTTCTCTTTGAAGAAGCAAAATAATTGACAAGCCAGATTCAACCACCAAACTTGCTATTTTGGAAGCTTTCCATATATATATATCAGAAGTCTTCGCAACTTGTTAATGACATGGCATCCACACCATTTCTATCAAGTGCGTGGAGGCATCTAAGCAAAACACGTGACTGTAAACACCGTTTATGATATCCTATACAATTTGAATATTTACGTGCCATTCTCTTGATAAAGCTATGTCAATACCAAGCGAAACCATGGTGGACTTGAAAAAAATTTGTGACAAACCACGTTGTATTCTCTTAATACGAATATAACATACTAATAAATTTAATTATTTGAATTTTATGATATTTAGTTTCATCTTAAATACAAAACATTGTAGATCCTTGGTTCGATCTTTGAATATGTATATCAGAAGTGGCATAGTTTTTGTTATTTGTTATGATGTCTTTTCTTAGAAAGGCGTAGGAAGGTTTGCTTTGATTAGTTCGTCTTACACATGGTTTCCGTCGGCTTAGTGCGATGTTTCGTTGCTTTGGTCGTGAGTATCAGAAGACAGCAAAACGTTCCATGGTAAGGGAATCTGCATTGAAGGGTTATCATTGCAGCATTTTTGGCCACATTTATACATAGCTAAACTCTCTGTGAATAACACTGAGAATTTAGTTGTGGGGGTTGCAATAATTGAAGTTTCATTCCACAGCGGAAAATGTATATCGTCGTTCACTAATCGTGAAAGCGATGTATTCTGTGATTCATTTTTGATATCATATTTGTGCTCACGAATTCGTGTTCCCAACGTGCGGCGAGTAGATCCGATATATATCCTATTAGGATCATTTTAATCCACACTTTATAAGGGTATACTGTATATTCCACATCTGTGTTCATATGATATGTGATCACGATCCCTCTTGATAAGTGTGAAGATATTAGTTGTCTGGATTCCAAAGTCCAAATTAAAGTGCTTACAAATATTTTTTGAGAATAAGTGTAGTATAAGGATTGTACTTCATAAATCCTACATATGTATGTTGTTTAATGTCTCATTGCAGCGTTGTATGGTCATAACGATGTAATTTTATGAGAACTATTTTTACGGTGAAGTTGGAATATCCATGCGCTGAAGAAATTTCAAAAAAATATTTGATTTCAATTCGTTTTTGTTTTTGGTCAGATGAGTGAGTTATAGCTTTTTGTATCATAAATCTGATAGCTGAAAGTTTCTATTTTTGGGAGTGGGTTGATGAATCTGTTATGATAGAAGTAGAGGCCGAAGGTTTGCGTTAAACAGAGTAATGTATTGCAGTGCTATATGTATTCATTTCTATCAAAAAGTCGAGGTAGGGTCGGGAACCATTTGTTTCAAGTTCAATAGCAAATGTTATGGTGTTGTACTGTGATGAAAGGTTCTTTGTGAACGCTTCTAGATCCTGGAGTGAATGACGCCAAATCATGAGAACGTCATCCTCGTATCTGATGTATAAGGTAGGTGTAGGCTTAAAGTTGCAAATAAGTCTGCCCTCTATTTGTTGTAGTATAATTTCCTCTAAGATACCTGAGAAGGGGGATCCCATAGGGGCTCCCTCTGTCTGACGGTAGATAGTATTATCAAACTGGAAATATGAACGTTTATGTATTAACTTCAGAGTAGCGATGACTGATTGAATTTCTTGCGGTTTAGCATGTTTAACCCTTTAACGACCACGACCCAAAAAATCTTGTATCACTCTAAATACCATAACGCCCGAAAGTGTCTGTTGTTTTACTTCTTTGTTTAATAACAACAATATTGACTGAGGGTGACTCCTGCTGGTCCCTCATAGGTCGAAAAAAATTGAAGAACAAGCAAGGGTAGGAAATGTGACTCACTCTAGACAGGCGTTTCAGGCGGCTATGGCCGTTTGTACGTACGGGCATTCTGGGCGTTATGGTCGTTAAAGGGTTAAGATTGGGTAGTTTATATCTGGTGATTTCATGTACCAATGACACAGGTACGTTAGAGAAGAGCGATATGACGTCCAGTGACCAGCATGAAGGGTTTTCCATCCAACTGTACTGTCATGATTCTATTAAGAGCTTGGAGGGTACCTTTAACTGAATACTGTGAATCGTTGATCAGAGGTAAAAGGAAGGTAGCCAGCGCTTACTCTAGAAGAAACTGAATATTATAAAATTCAAATATTTAAATTTATGAATGTTTTATATTGCTTGCTATATGCATACTATTGAACTTATTACCTTATTGAACTTTTTCATTGCAAATGATAATAATTGTGGCTTTAGCTTTTAATATACGCCATGCAATCAGTTGAATGCTAAATATCCAATATAATGTACAAGGTGTTATCTTCATGCGCACAAAGTAATGTTTGACTCATTCAGCAATTGCACATGCGATATGTCACGCGCACATTACATCTGTATATTTCAAACATACTCTCTGTATAGTCGTTTGTTTATCTGAGGATGGGTCCAGTGTGGACCCCATAGGCCTTATAATTTTAAACTTGTATTTATACATGCATAATAAACATAAGCCGGAATGGAGTGGGTGTTTTTTTCCCAGCTTGACTTGAAACATCGTGCTATGGATATTGGCTGCCCTATCATCTTCGAATTATTCCCAGAAGTAGGCCAGGTTTACGAATGGAGAACCTCAAGGAAGTGTACAGTTCGGAATGTTTAGGTCCAATACAAACATGGGTATGGATCTGCGATGTTTTGGGAAGTCATATCTTGCTATTAGGCTGGCCCCGTTATTACCCTACATGGTCGAATGACTGCGTGAGAGTACTCATATACTACACTGAAGAGCAATTGAATTAGATACAGCAGGCGTTATGCAAATGTGGCGCTATGGGCTGTCCTGTAAACGAAAACGAGATGACGTATGCAGCGATCCGACAATGTAAGGAGTGATGCGACGGGAATCAGTAAGAGTCGGACGCAGCATGGCTAAGAAGAAGGGTCTAAGCGCGTTTGATCATGGGCAAATTGTCGGGGCCCGACGAATGGGTCACTCCATCTCGGAAGTCGTGCAGGCACTGGCATTTTCACGAGCCACTGTGTCACGGGTGCACCGTGAGTACATCGAATCCGGTAAAACCATCCCAGCAAGGGCCAACTGCCGTGGACAACAGCGTGTGAATGAGCGGGGTCATCGTCGGCTAGCTTGCATTGTAACAGCGGATAGACGGGTCACAGTGCAAGAAATCACTCGGCAATTTAACGCGGGTGCACAAAAACGTGTAAGCAGCCACACCATCCAGAACCACCTCCTCGCTATGGGGTACAGAAGCCATCGTCCCACGAGGGTACCGCTGCTGACCGCACATCACAGGGTGCAAAGAGGGTGAGCATGGGCGCTGGAACATCGCCACTGGACCCTAGACACCTGGAAAAAGGTTGCCTGGACTGATAAGTCGAGATTCACGTTGGTACATGCGGATGGCAGGCTACAAGTACGGCGCAAACCACATGAAGCGATGGATCCTTCTTTCCAGAAGGGTACTCTTCAAGCTGGTGGGGGTGGCATTCTCGTCTGTGGACTGTTTACGTGGACTGAAATGGGACCCCTGGTACGTGTGACATCGTCCCTCACAGGTCAAAATTACCGGATCTCCTGAACGAACATTTGCTCCCGTTTGAGCGTCTTCAACATCCCACTGGGGACCTCGTCCTGCAACAAGACAATGCACCGTGTCATCGCTCCCGAATTGTATCCGAATGGTTGGATGAACACTCCACCGACGTGACCGCACTTCCTTGGCTAGCTAGGGCACCTAATCTCAATCCCATTGATCACATCTGGGATGCCATCGAACACATCTGGGATGCCATCGAGAGATATGTTCGAGGTTCTGACCCCTCCATTAAATCTTTGTGAACTGTGGGAGCTTGTTCAGGGGTCGTGGATCCGTATGGCTTCCCAACGCTTCCGGTGTCTTGTCGAGTCAATGCCGAGACAAATCGCCGCCGTCATCAGGGCGAAAGGTGGTGCTACACGTTACTAACAGGTATCTCTAATTGTGTTGCTCTTCAGTGTATAAGTGATCAGACACATCCTACGGTCGAAATGTCGTTTTCCAGCAGTGATGCCATTTTTTGAAGATGATAATACGCCCACGCACCCCTCCCAGCCAGAAGAGTTCAGTCTTGGTTTGAGAAGCACCAAGATGAACTTCAACATCTGCCCTGGCCAACTCAATCACCTGACTTGAATATCATCGAGCCACTGTGGGCACTTTTGGACAGCAGAGTGAGAAGTAGATACCCTCCTCCAACATCTCTGAAGCAAATGACTGATGTTCTGATCAAGGAACGGTACAATGTTCCACGGGAGACTATTCAAAAGCTGTATGAATATATCAGAAAGTTGGAAGCTGTATTAAAGGCAAATGGTAGTGCAACACCTTATTATACAGATACATCTCCTATTTCCCAGGTGTTCATTTTATTTTGTCCAACCTCTTTATATCTCAGAAAATCACCCTTAGATTCTTGGTTACTCGCAATCAACTACAGCCCTGCACCTGCAAAACATTTTAAGGCATCTAGGAGTTTTTGTGAAGTGAATACTGAATGGAAAGTGAAAAATAATTGGAATACGTTACATGCGATGAAAAATGGATTTACCTCCACAGTCCGACCTTTTAAAAGTAATGGATTTACTGAGTCAGCCATCAGGCTTTGACCAAAAGGAAGTACTGTTCGATGCAAAAACAGGTCTGATTGTTTGATAGAATTCCATGGATGTTGTGCACATCGAACTACACATACTGGCTACAGAAATGTTACAGCATGTATGCGATTTGGCACAATTTCCACAAGTTTTTGTAGTGCCACTACGTCTACAGCATACCAGAGCGTTCAGCAGAAGGTTCTTTAACTGGCTAAGATTTGTTGGAAGAGGTCTTTGCTCCCGGACCTGATTTTACAACATATGACATACATTCTCAATAGAGTTCAGTTCTGGGTTTTCTATTGGCCAGTGAAGATTGTATAAAACCCTGTCATGCTCGCTGAACCACTGCTGAACAGGGTTTTTTTTTGCGATGAACAGCAGCTTTGTTGTCCATGAAATAACCGTCCCCTGCTGGATAAAAAATCAACATTGAAGTGTGGTGGAATTGACCGGCAACAACTTTAAGATAATCCTTGGAGGACACCCTACATTTCATAAATTTCAAGGAACCTATTCCGTGCCAACAGAACGTACACACACACCATGACTCTACCTCTAGAGCCTTGAGTTGTGTTTAGAAGGCAAGTGAGTACCGTTGCTTCATGGGCTCCCGTCAAACGCTCTGCCTGACCGTCGGTACTGAACAAGATGAACCGCGACTCGTCGGGCCACATTACATTTTCCAATCCTTCAGGGCCCAGTAACGGAGTTTCTGACACCACAGTAGACGACGTTTCTGGTTCTCGGCAGGAATCAGTGGTTTCCGTGTAGGTATGCGACTGCAAATACCGATTGTCTTCAATTTCCTGCGCATATTTCGCTGAGATATGCGTCGGGAACAATCTTGTTTAAATGCTTTGATCAATTACTGCATATAGAAAATTATGTTTCTTTGTACAAATGTTGTAAATCAATCCTTATTTGCTGTTTATTCTCATGTAATGACGTAATTATTCATCTGTTATTGTACAATGTAATTCAAGTCAAGTGAGATGTATATGTATCATGTCACGCATTGCTCTCGTGACAAGCTTTTTCACATGTACGTGCTGTAACAGAAAAAGTGTAGTCAGTGCTGCTCCTGCTTTCGCAGCGAAAGGCTGTGACCGAAGACTCGTCGCTGAATTCTATTCCTTTTTTGATTGTTTATACGTATTTAATAGATTCTTTATCATCGTAATAAATAATCGAGTTACATCTGCGTCGAATCATGTCTAACTAATGGTAATTTCACTGCACTATTTGCTGCATTTTTAATGCACCTTCACTCCACAATAAGCTTTCTGAGACGACGGCGATTTCGTCCTTGACAGATTGTCGTCGCGCCACACTTACGCCTCTTAGACAAACAATGTGGGACATTTTTCCACTGATCAAAGACCCGGTATAATTCTCGTCGCGCCACAGTTACGCCTCTTAGACAAACAATGTGGGACATTTTTCCACTGATCAAAGACCCGGTATAATTCTCGTCGCGCCACAGTTACGCCTCTTAGGCAAACAATGTGGGACATTTTTCCACTGATCAAAGACCCGGTATAATTCTCGTCGCGCCATAATTACGCCTCTTAGACAAACAATGTAGGAAATTTTTCCACTGATCAAAGACCCGGGATAATTCTCCGTTAGACAAACCAGTCATTGTAACGTATATTTTATTTCAACTTTCATTTTGAGTTTCGTTGTCTTTGTAAATTTGAGTTTGCTCTATTAGACATTTTCAAACTTTAACATTATGTCTTTTCCCTCAAACGAGAATAATGTTGGCAACACACTGAGGTCGGAACACATAGCCCAGTGGTATAGTGCTTAGAAGAGATAGTGTGTCGTGCGCAGGGCTGGCAAGGTAATTTACTCGTTACGTATTTTACGTAAATTCCCGTATTATACAGGTAATTTACTTTGCGTAGAAAAACCAGTTTTTTACGCAGACGTAAAAACCTAATTTTCTTTCATGTGTGTGTATAAATAATATAATATTAAAACCACTTTAAATTTATTATATTTTAAACTTAAAATTTCTTGTATATTTCACTACGAAATCATTATTCTCTTAAGATTGTTCATACAGCTCAGCCACCTATTAACATATTTCTTTTTAGAAAATATAATGTATCTGTTCTTTCTTGTATATTAAAAATGGAGAAAATAATCTACCGCTTGCACTAGTATCGATAAAAATCAAAATGTAATATTGAATAGAATTCAAGATTTTATTAACAGCTTCAAATTCGTTGAGTGTATTTTAATATTTATGTAATTCTATAAAATAAACAATTTTATGTTCAGTTTGTTCACCAAAGATTATAATATTTTGACATGAATGTCAATGGAATGTCTATAATGCAAAATATTGTACATTTTCATTTAATAATATTTGTGTTTGACATGTTATCCAGGTGTACACTTCAAAACCATAATTTTACTCTTTTAAAACTCTAAACGTTTTTCATATTGATTGTGCTATACTTATACCCTTAAAGGAAAAAAACTGTAGATTTGGCCAAACATTAAACTACTTGTTTTAAATGTAACTCTTTAAATGTTTATAATTGTCACTCTCAGTTCTCACACACCCTAATCACACTAATAATCCTCACTGTTATAATATTGCAACTTAAGAGTATAATACACTACCGGACAATTGCTAAGGACGGATGACAATAGCAACGATAGCAACCATAAAATGGAAGGCAGGAAAATGTGGAAATTAGCATAAGTGCGGGATACAGTAAGACGTGTTGTGCGTATGCAAATTTTGGATTGCCGAACTTGTTCGTGACGTCATAGCGCTGATAAGAGATATAAAGGATTTGACGCGTATTGACCGTTGTTGTTCAAACGCAAAGTTGAAAGGGAAAGAATCAATTGACGAACTTGCAATTTTCAGTATGTCTCTCCGACATCACCTAGATGATTTTACGCGTGGCCGTATTATTGGCAAGATTGAAGAAGGGCGAAAAATAATAGATGTTGCCAGGGAGTTCGACGTCAGACACAGTGTTGTTTCAAGGCTTTGGAAATCATTTCAAACAAATGGGGAGTGTAGCAAACGTCACGGGGGAGTTCGTGTTCGCAGTACGACACCTGCAGAAGATCGGTACATAGTGCTATCAACAAATCGACACCGGCGCAGCACAGCTAGTGAGGTAGCAAATCAGTTTATGGCTGCTACTGGCAAGCGGATCTCCCGAAAAACTGTCGCCAGACGTTTGCATGAAGGAGGACTATACGCCAGCCGTCCTGTTGTGTGCATCCCATTGTCCAGACGTCCCATTGTCCCGTTTGCAATGGTGCCATCAACATCGCAATTGAACTGATAACTACTGGTCTGCTGTCCTCTTCTCAGATGAGAGTAGATACCGTCGATCGTCTGATTGTCGACGACAACTGATCTGGCGTGATAGTGGTACTGCATATTGTCCAGCAAACATACAGGAAAGGGACCGATATCCGACATGTATTGTCATGGTATGGGCTGGCATCATGATCAATGGCCGTACGTCCCTCTATGTGCTTCCAACTGGGACTATGACTGGCCAACGATACATTAATGATGTTCTGCTACCTCATGTTCGCATGCTCCGTGGTGCTGTCGGTGATAGATTCATTTTCATGGACGACAACGCAACGTGTCATCGAACAGTCGCTGTCCAGGAGTGTCTTGTGAGCGAGGATATTCAACGCCTCTTATGGCCAGGACGTTCTCCAGAGCTGAATCCCATTGAAAATGTGTGGGATGCTTTGGGGAGGGGTCCTGCTGGTTGCCAATGCCCTCCAATAAACAAGGACACCCTCATCCGTGCACTGACAGAGGAATGGGATAAATTACCTCAACAGCTGCTTGATAATGATGTGCAAATCATGACACGATGCGACATGTGGAATCTTGCATCGCCCTCCATGGTGGCCATATCCCGTATTGACATCTTACGCCGGAACGCCTGCGGACGGTAATTGCATTTTTTTGACGTTTACGTATTCTGCACAAAATGGCCTGTTTGTCCCTGGAACACGTTCCAAAGCTTTCTGGATTTCAGAGCACAATTAATTGTCTTTCTTGTAATGTCCTGGCATTCTGACATTATTTTATTTCACTTGGCATCCAACCACCCTTACTTTTTTATGCGCTATATAGCCGTTTATGATCCGTCCTTAGCAATTGTCCAGCAGTGTATATTTGAACCAATTTCTTCGAACGTTTGATTAACTTCGAAGCAACTGCTGGCAACTCCTTATGGTGCCGACTGGCGAAGTACCAGAATGTCCGTGGTGATTTAACACCCTTCTTCATAAGCGCTCCGAACTTTCCAGATTTTTCTCGATACTGATAGCAAGTTAATTAACAGCACAAAGATTGCATAGCAAGTTAATTAACAGCACGAAGCCATGTTTTTTTTTAATTTTGTTACCTATTTTACGTGTTTTTTACTTATTTTACGTTTTCTACATATTTTACGCGTTTTTACGCGTAATTTACGTGTCACGTAGAAAACCTGTTTTAACACGTCATTGTACAACCCTGGTCGTGCGCTTCTGCAGACGGGTTCTTAAAATCATGAAATCAGAGAGGGCGCTGCTGACAGCTTCGATGCTGTTGCTGTGAACTATGCTCATAGATGTGAATGCTTCTCGTTCCATGCAGTATAGTAATTTCACTAAAATTTTACCAAAAAACCTTTCTATTTTATCCTGTTGTTATACTTAAAGTGATTAATGTCTTATATTGATAGGTATAAGTGAATATTCTTCCAAATGATGTGTTTTGGGGAAGCTTTGTCAACTTTATTCGGGAAATGCATCATCTCGCATTGAATCTACGTGTCACAAGGATCGTTAGTACAAATACATTACTGGACGCAAATTTTCTTCGTAATTATTGAGATTTTTGCCCAATCATCGTATTTAATTCTGTTCTGATCCTGTTGCAAACTTTGCTCTGTCTCTACATAACACAAAATGTTTAATTGGGTGTCACATGATACTGTACTTAGGCCTAATCTTCCCATGATAAAGTCTACCGAACTTTGAAGAAAAAAAACAACAACAACAAAAAACCCACTTAATTTCAGTAATTTTAGACAAAGTGCGATGATATTTAAAAGACTAAAAAATAAGTGGCATATTTAAATAAATGATTACTGAGTGGCTGCCAACTTGATTTCGGACAAGTAAACAAAATTTCATTCGTTCCGCCTTGCCTCATCTTTCGGCACGGGAAATAGTTACCTTTTGTTTACAGGACCTGCAACCACTGTTGCATCCAGGTAAGAAACACGTTCTCAACGTTACTCTTATTACTACTACATTTCATGACCGATCTAACAAATAAATCGGCTTTTCAATAACTATCCGTCAAACACGCGATAGAAAAGCATGCTAATGTTTAGAAATCATAGCATCGAAGCTCGCAGGAGCGCCATCTAGCGGTTTCGTGAAAAGAGGGAACTGAAATTTAAGCAGTGAGTTATTATCGCACGGCACACTATCTCTTCTAGCCACTATACCACTGGTATAGTGGCTAGAAGAGATAGTTTGCCGTGCGCTTCTGCGGACAGGTTCTGAAAATCATGAAATCACAGAGGGCGCTGAAGACAGCTTCGATGCTATTGCTGTAAACTACGCTCATAGATATACGTTCTTCTCGTTACGTGCAGTATAGCAATTTCACTGAAATTTCACCAAAAAAAAAATTTTTTTTCGCTCTCCTACAGTTAAACTAAAAGTTATTAATATCAATCATGGACAGATATAAGTGAATATTCTTCCAAATGGGGGTTTTGGGGAAGCTTCGTCAACGTTAATCGGAAAATGCGTAATCTCGCATTGAAGGTACGCGTTACAAGGCTGAAAAGTACAAATACATTACTTGACACAAATTTTCTCCGTGATTATATGTTTAATTAAACACTTGAATTTACGTGACTTTTCCGTAAAATGTTAACAATTATATGCCTCGTAGAACGCTCGATCGTTCATCAGCGTTCCAGAAAACATCTCTCTCTCTCTCAGCAAGGATTTTAAATTGCTGTTCCATTCGTATCTCGCTAGCGATTGAAAGATAAAAGTAATGAAATTATTCACTGATATCCCAAAAGAAAATTTTATTGGTAAATTGAAACATAAAAAACATTGTTTGAGATCGGATTTTATTAAACCCTGGATCGAATAATACTATTGGTAACTTGTTCAAATCGATTTCAGAGATAACCATATTTCTCGTAACAAATCCAGACAGAAATTTAGTAAAACATTTAAGGTATGTGTCACATTAGTGACTTGATAATGTGATACATGGCTGCATGAAGTTTACAGAAGAAATTAAAATTCAAAATTCAGAAGAAATTAAAATTCAATATATATGGGGGACCGTGCGCTTCTGCAGACGGGTCTCGCCCCCGAAATTTTTTTTTTTTATTGTCTAAACAACATGAAAGAACATGTACTCACCAACTTACATTAGGTAAAACAAAACACACTTTTTTTTTATTTCGTTTTTATTTTGTACTGGGAAAATTGTGGGCACAGCATAATCTAAAAGTACTGGCCGAGCTCTGGGCGTTAATATTATTTCATTATTTGTAAGCGTTTTAAAATTAATTTTCATAAAACTTTGATCAAAATGACATTCACATACCACACACTTCTGTTCTAGCTGTTTGTCACAACGAGGAATTGCCTTGCTTGTTTCCTCCAACCTTGCCTCATCTTTGGCACGGAAAACAACCACAGTTACTTTTTGTTTACAAGATGTGTAACTACTGTTACATCCAGGTATAAAACACGTTCTCAACGTTACACTCTTATTTATTACTTCTTTTCACGATCGATTTAACAAATGAATTACTTTTTTGCTCGCTATCCACCAAACACGCCATAGAAAAGCATGCTAACGTTTCGAAATCATAGCATCGAAGCTCGCAAGAGCGCCATCTAGCGGTTTCATGAAAAGAGGGAACAAATTTAAAGAGTGTGGCATTATCGCACGGCACACTATCTCTTCTAGCCATTATACCACTGGAAACAAGAAGCCATGAAACGATTTAGTCATGTGACCAAAAGAGTCTTAGCTTCTCTGATCTGAACCGCTGCACGTGAAGTCCTGAAAGCCATTAGTACATTAGTGTCTTGCTGTGAAGTTGTTCATATTGTATTATTTACATTTATTATTGTAACTTCTTTTTCCAAAGAAAAACGAATCAAAACTCGTAATAACATATAGCGTTCCTTTAGCACTGCAACAGAAGAAAATAAAGCGTTTTTGAAGATTATTTACTTCTACCCGCTGGTATTAATGTCACTGACCTGCACTGACATACAGGTAAGATTTAGTTTCTGTCTTAAGGTGGACGTCAAGTAATTTTGTTTCTTATACTTCCAATGGAAAAACTTCTGTACACATTTTCTTCACAATTAATGCGTTCCCAAGGATGAAAATTTGAACATCGATTAAAATAGCTTCATTTTATAACTTGGAATACTTAATATTTTCTAAAACATAACCATAATTATGCAATCCAACATTTGTTTGTCTACTGACGTCATCAACGTACAGGTCGTACCATCGTTTTTCTGGTTTCAACACCACCAAGCAAAAGTTATTGATTTTTAATATAATTATGGTTATGTTTTAGAAAATATTAAGAATTCCAAGCTATCATATGAAGTTATTTTAATCGATGTTCAAATTTTCATCCTTGGGAACGCATTAGTTGTGAAGAAAATGTGTACAGAAGTTTTCCATTGGAAGTATAGGAAGCAAAATTACTTGACGTCCACCTTAAGTAATATAACTTGCAGTTCAGTTATTTATATATACACTGGGAAAAGAATTTGTTATGCATGTTTTGTTGGTGAAGCTATCTCAGTTGTTTAACGGTTTAGCATTTCCGTAAGATGTATACATCTTACGGAATGTTGTCTAGGTAACACGTGCCAATTCGGACTGCAGCAGAGCACGGAGGTCCCGGAGATGGCGTGGTTGTGGGTCGGAACGTCGAACCTGCAGATCCAAATAGTCCCACAAGGGCTCTATGGGATTGAGGTCGGGCGATTTCGCCGGCCAACGGAGAACGGAGACCTCGCTGTCGTGTTGCTGGAACCAGTCTCGCACCCCTTAGCGACATACAAGGAAGCGTTGTCCTGTTGGTAGGTACCATCTCCACCGGTCAACATGAAGTGATTCATGTGGTCAGCGAGGATGGACAGGTAGCCATTGGCGTTCAGCGACCCATCCAGTGTACCGCCGCCGACAGCCGGACACGCTTGACCGACAAGCGTGTCCGGGTGTTGTTTCTCGTGTGTATGACGCCTTATCCGCCACCGCCCGTCAGTTCTGAGGAGTATACACCTCGATTCGTAGGAGAAGAAAACCTTTCCCCACTCTTCCACTGTCAAATGACTGTAGTCCCATGAGAACTGCTGGAATCGTTGCCGATGACCTTGGGTTAACATGAGCGTCTTGATGCAGCGTCGATTCCGGAAACCCATGCACAACAGAGTTCGCTCTACTGTTAGCGGGGAGACGTACCTGGGAGGCCCAGCGTTCATTTGCGAGGTCAGTTGCTGAACTGTTGTGCGTCGATTGCTTTTTACCAGTCTACGGAGGAGACGTTCTCCTCTGGGGTCGATGGAATTTGCGGCTGCACAGTTATGACGTCGAGTGGTACTCGATGTGCCAGTGGTCCATTCTTGGTACACCCTTATTATAGCACCACGCGTACAGCCCACGAAGTCTGCTGTTTCTGAGATGCCTCCACGCTTGGCGCGGTAGCCGATGATCATTCGTTTTCGAACGTCCTTCAAACCATTACCTCTGCATGTTGTGCTCACGTTAGGCACTATGGCTCATCTGTGCTGGCCGGCCGCTTATATCTCCGTGTGGTGGATCTTGTCACGTGCACTCTGTGACGCGCCTGGCCGGGTACACTGTGATTCCGGGGGTGGTCATATTATTCTAATAAAACGGTGTATTTACAGTCACTTATGGTTTGCAACTTTGCAGATGTAAAGCAATTACTTTAACAGAGCAGCAGTATTGTTCATCTCTTGCAGACACTAATATTTCACACCTTTGCGGAGAAGCACTATTGTGCATGTTTTGCAGACACTGATATTTCACACTTTTGCAGACTAGCCGTATTCTGCAACTCTTGCAGACACTATTAGAACTTCACACTTTTGAAGATCCCAAAACAAGGACTTTACCAGGGAAGAAGTATTTTTTGCCACTGGTATTTCGTAACTTTGCAGATGAAAAGCGAGAACTTTGCTAGCGGAGCTGTCTTGTGTATCTTTTTGCAGACACTGGTATTTCACAATTTTGCAGATGCAAGACTGGCTTTACGAGCGAATACGTATTGTACATCTTATCAATGAAAAGACAAGTATCATTACTTTCCTATCCTTAGAGTGCGTTTGATCATGTATTCAGATGATATTTCAGACATGAATTAGCGTTTAAAATATTTCGCATTCAAAATTAGTTGTACAGGTGCATATAAAATTATTTTTGACTTTTTCATGGCAAATAGGAAAAAGCATATTTTAAAAAATCATAGGCTAAAAGAAAAAGCTGGCTCATTTGAGAAATAATATTGATCACAATTTCATTTTAGAGATCTGGAGAAAATTTTTCAATAAAACTTACCTCCTGAAACTAAGAAAGAAAGTATCATAGAACAACCACCGAGGAACATGCCGACAAACAAAGATTTACGACTTCCAAAATATCGGCTGGATAAATAAAAGATCAAAATTCCTGGCATTTCCACTAAAGCAGATATGGCGAAATTGACATACATGTCTCCGTGTAGGCGATTCATTGTAGTGTTATACGTAATTCCGTAATATTGAAGTATAATGGCTGACCTAAACAGAAAAATGGCATGTAATATATACCTTAGCGGTGGGTATTTTTTGTTTACAAAAGAATACATTGTTATTGAAATAAAATTTTTGAGGGCCTTTTAGAGCATTCAAATAACTGACACTAATGCAAGCACGATGTCATAATCCTCGGATGACTGAGATAGAGTCATAGGTTGCCACACTTTTTAGGACGTCTTTTGTAAAAAAAGATCGTGCTTATGTTATCGGTTTGTCCGTCCGTATGTAGACATCAAATCTCTGTAACTATTAGTCAGACTTGAAATTTTGTTTTTGTTTTTTGCGTTGCAAAGCACGAAATATGCGAATGATGATCCTTCATTTTGTTTTGTTTTTTACGATGTACAATTTGGCCGCAGAGGGCGTAAATGCAGATGATGTCGAATTCAAAATATATTTTTATCCCATATATTTGCTTTTAAACATCCGATTGAAATTCTTTTATCTTTCGATTTCATTTACGTCGAAGAGTATTTTAGGTATAGTTACTTTTCCAAGTTACGTATAGATTTTCCGCTAGGGAGCGTAAAAATAAATTACGTTTACCCGATATCTCTCCTTCTAAACCCCCGATTTAAATTTTTTTCAGCGGATACAGCTCCTGATGGGAAATCTTTTGCATAAAATTTCTAATTTTTAGTAAAGAATACTTTGTCCACCAGGTGGTGAAAGTGTTAATCTTTACTTCTGATGTATTTGCCATAAAATCTGAGCTTCTGAATTCTCGAAAGTGGACCAATACTATTCACGTCGACAAACCTTTTAGGAATATTTTTTTCCTTAAAATACTGCATGGTTTCTACTCCAGGGGCGTAGATATATACACTATCTACCAACAAGTAATTGGACACCCCTGCAATCGACGATATCTGCGGTCCTGATACACGTCACGGCCGCCGCCGTTTGATATCGTGTAGGAAATAAAAACGCAACCAGTCGCATGCAAGATGCCACGCAGTTCGGAGCTCTCTGATTTCGAGAGAGGTGTAATCGTCGGGTATCACAGAAATGGCCGATACATACGTGACATATCAACGGAGTTGAAGTACCCAAAATCGACAGTGGCCTACGTGATTGGCAAGTGGAAGATGAGAGGTGACTGTCGGAATGTGCCCCGACCCGGCAGACCCACAAAACTGGGAGTTAGAGACCGACGGGTGCTGGCCAGAGAAATTCGGAAGAACGGCACCATATCGATGTGCCACATCCGCGAGGAATTTCAACAGGCATCCGGGACTGTTTTTTGGATGAATACCATCCGTAAAGAAGCCCATCTGCTCGGTTATCATGGACGTGCTGCCGCCCACAAGCCTTTGAACACAAAGTCCAATAGCGCTGCTCGGCTAACGTGTTGCAAAGAACGTCGACAGTGGACAGCTGAACAGTGGAAACAGGTTCTCTGGAGCGACGAATCAAGGTTCACCCTCTACCGTTTGGATGGCAGGGTCTGGGTTTGGCGTCTGCCCGGAGAACGCCTCCGGCCGGAATATATTGTACCAACTGTGAAGTTCGGTGGCAGTGGAATTATGCTATCGGGGTGTTTCTCCTGGTATGGCGCGGGACCCTTGGTCGCAATTCCTGGTAGACTCAACGCCGAGACCTACTGCACCATTTTGGATGACCATGCGCTTCCTGCGTTGTGGCAGTTTTACGGGGTGGACACATGTTACTTTCAGGATGACAATGCCACCTGTCATGTTGCGAGGTCCACCATGGCTTGGTATGTTGACAATGGAGTTAATCGAATGGACTGGCCTGCGCAGAGCCCGGTCCTTAACCCTATCGAGCACCTCTGGGACGAGTTGGAGCGTCGACTTAAGGGGTGCCCCCACCGTCCAAAATCGGTGAAGGAACTGACCTGTCATCTCCAAGTCGAGTGGAAGAACACACCGCTAGCCGTCGTACAACGCCTGGTTGAGAGTATGCCCAGGAGGGTTGCAGCTGTAATCGCCCCTCGTGGAGGCTCCACCAACTATTGAAGGTGAATAATCTTCGTTTTCCTTTGCTATCACAGGTGTCCTACTACTTGTTGGTAGATAGTGTATAATGCGTTCGGAGATAACCCTCTGCAATCTAGTGTCCCCTGCTGCGTTCCACGCGCGGCACGGTCCGATACATTATGTGTTCGGAGATAACCCTCGGTACTCCGGTGTCATCTGTTGTATTCTATTCGCGACATGGTCTGATACATAATGTGTTCGGAGGTAACCATCTGCGCTCCGGTGTCATTTGTTGTATTCCATTCGCAGCATGACCCGATACATAATGTGTTCGGAGATAACCCTCGGCATTCCAGCGTTTAATTCTGGAGTGCTTTGTCGGGTTCGCACGTCTCTTTGTTCGTGCTCGGTTTTCATCAGTCTTCTATAACCTATGTGATCCACCAGTTACTTTAACCTATAGGATAACCTTTTTCTGGAAGTTCTTTTTACCTGTGGCATGATTCGCAGTACACCGTTTCTGCGTTCCTAGGAGAAAAATGGTTTGTTAGGTATTAGAAACAGCAGTCCTGTAAACAATTATCATGCAACTTTCAAAGCCGCTCTGATCATTAGAGTTTTTCCACTGTGACCGTCATTCTAACACTAGCTGTTATTCGACGAGCTGATCTGCTGAATTTATACTTCGCACTGTGCTCACGTGACCTCTTCTTTTTGATGCAATGCACCTTTCCCGACAGTAGTAAAGTAAATCCGAAATAAAAAATTTCGATGTAACGAAAGAGGGTAATGGAAGTAGTCAATACCTTTATTGAAATCTGATTTTTGAATGATGTCACGTGAAGTAACGCAAGGATAGTTAATTTCGTTGTTACTCAGCAATATATTTTACTAAACTAGCGCTGCGCACTATTTCATTACGTTTTACATAAACGTAACAGTATCTCATTCCCGCAAATAACGAGAACCTGATGCTGAATGCGATAAAAGCCATTACAAAAATGTATTTTTTGATGCTGTGAGTTTTATCCCACAGCGGTAAAGTAAATCCCAAGAAGCCGGTGAGTCATCTAAGTTGATTTTCTCAAATGTCTTGAAAACGGTGCGTCACGCAGAATTTGACTTCCTCACGACTCCCTCAAGGGAGGACTACCTGCTATTAATGATATTTTTAAAATGTTGTATAACGCGACGGGGTTGTAACCTGCAGATATCCTAGACTAAAAGTTAGAAATCCTAACACTAACACATTTGCGAATCAGCTTTTTTTTTATCTTGAGGTCAAATTTTAACTTGTGCATGTGCAGATGGTCTTTCATAGCTATGTCACATTGAATCGGTGTCGTTTCTTACATCAAACAGAAGTCATTGCTCTTTCCACGTTTATAAGTGGGTCACGGAAAACTTCTCATTGGCCGCCACCGGGAATCGAACCCAGAGTCTTTTAGTTACTCGCCGGATATGCATCCACTGCACCACAGAGGCCTCGAATTTCCTCCAGAACTCACATACACGACTGCCAAGCCAATTGGCAGGTTGCTTCTTAGAGCCCCGCACAATGCTGGGGATTCACCAAAGATGGTAAGCAGCAGCTGAATAAATAATTACAAGGAGAATGAATAATTAATACAAACATTTGACGTGGATTAGGAACATCAAACAGAAGTCATCGCTCTTTCCACGTTTATAAGTGAGTCACGGAATCTAACCCAGGGTCTTCCAGTTACGCGACGGATATGTTTCCACTGCACCATAGAGCTCTCGAATTCTCTCAGAACTCACAAACACGACTGCCAAGCCAATTAGCAGGTTGCTTCTTGGAGCCCCGCACAATGCTGGGGATTCACCAAAGATGGTAAGCAGTTTCTTACGTTTGTCTAAATCTGAATAATATATCAGTAATTATAATAAAAATACATATTCTTTGGGGAAACCTAAACAGTCGAAATACTTAATATTAGGGGCCATAGTTTCTTAAATACACTACTGTTTTGGAAAATTGCAACACCATATTCAATTATTCAGTTGAAATTTATATAACTGATTCCTCATATTACAGCAGATAACTGATTACATTTGTAGAGCTATACAAGATTTTTTCTCTTCAAAACTCAGTGTCCTGTAAAGCCACCTCCAGCAACGATAACAGTTTCTACACAGCATGGCATTGGACGAAAATGATTATGATATCATCCTGGGGAATAGCCTGCCAGGCTTCTTTTATGCGGGACTAGCGTTCGCATGTGGTGACTGGCGGATGCGTTAGACGAATCAGTCGCTTAGCTACCATGTCCCAGACATGTTCGATCGGGGACATATCCGGCGAACGTGTGGGCCGGAAAAAACAGTATCTTCCGTGCATAGACATTGGACATTCCGGGCCAGATGTGGCTGAGCATTGTCCTTCTGGAATATAGCGCCAGGACAGCTCTGAAGAAAGGGTATGATTACTTCCTCTAAAACATCCCTGCTGTGTCGCTGACTGTTAAGGGTTCCCTCAATTCGTATCAGGCGAGATCTGGAATTGAATTCAATGGATATATTGAATTCAAAATATACAAGAAATTTTAAGTTTAAAATATAATAAATTTAAAGTGGTTTTAATATTATATTGTTTATACACACACATACGGTTTACAGTGAACCGAGATTTTGTAATACAACTTTTTTCTGAAATATTTTTTGTTAAATCGTCAGCTTAGGAAGCTTGAAATGGGGTGTTGATTTAACATGTAAGTGGTCAGTGTTTGGGATCTGCAATGCTAGAAATATATTTGAGCTGCTATAAATCATTGAAAAATACCTATTTATTTTAAATATAAATTATATAATTTTGTGCAAAAGGTTGAACCAAAATTTGATTTTATATTTGACTGAAGCTTACTTGCACTCTAATAAATCATTTGATATGATCTTTATTTACAGCACATTTTATGTAAATAAGGATCAATACATGTTTCGAGGTTGAACTGAACAAAAATGTGGTGTAATGTTGAACCGTAATTTGGCTTTAGGTCGAACCGTAATCTGGTGTAAACGTTGAACCAAAATGTAGTGTAAGGTTGAACCGTAATCTGGTGTAAACGTTGAACCATAATTTGGTGCAAAGGTTTAACCAAAATTAAGTTTTGTGTTGAAACATACATTAGGGTGAAGTTCGAACCAAGTGATGGTTGCAGCAAATTTTTCCCTCATTGCTTCATATTTTAGTTCAACCTAGCACCAAAATTTTTAACAGTGTTTGGACGCAATGTTCGCTTTTCACCGATTGTAACATCTCGTTTGAGCAAGCCCTTCATACGCAAATTCGGACACTTCAGAAGACGCTGCTCCAAACCACACGCGTTTTCACTGATATTTTAACCATTTGCATATCCCAACATGTTGCACGTACACTATATTGACAAACGTTACCGGACACCTAGCAGAGAAACACAACATAGCTTTTATTGACATACATTAGTGCGGTGTCGGTCAACCTTTGGCCTTAGTGCATGCACTGACATTTCGAGACGTGCTTTCGACAAGGTTTTGAAACACAGCGATAAGTATTCGCTTCCATTCAGTATATTATGCTGCCGCTAACTGTTGCTTAGTAGTAGGCCTTGGTTCCAAACTTCTTATACGGCGCCCTAATTCATCCCATAGGTGCTCTCTGGGAATACGATCAGGATTCTGTGCTGGCCAGTCCACACACAATACGCATTTATCGCCAAACCATGCCGTAACAGTCCTTGCTTTATGAATCGGCACATTATCCTGCTGGTACAAACAAGGCTCGGTTCCAAAGTATTGCCACAGAGTTGGTGGGGCATAATTGTCGAGTTTATATCGAAATAGACTTGCTGGTTAACAGGTTTGTCCACGATAACCAATGGGCCGGCACCATACCACGGAAAACACCTCCACAAGAGTACACTGCGAGTTACAAACTTGACCGTAGGAACAGTACATTGTGGTAAATAGCGTTCCCCCAGCTGCCGCCATACCCACACACGGCCAACAGACTGATGGATCTCGTATCTGGATTCATCAGCCCATAGGACCCTTTTCCATTGATCTACGGTCCACGATAAATGTTCTTTACACCATGCTAAACGACAAGTAACATTCCGAATGGAGAGGTAAGGCTTATGAGCAGCCGCACCACCACGGTAACCTATGGAATGAAGTTCTCTGTGAATGGTAAGTGTACGTAACGAGGTTGAAGCATTTTAACTCACCTGTACACTGAGGTCTCGTGCGATTAGCTGTAACGACCCTCCTGAGGCTTCGACGTCCTCTCTCACTGATTTTCTTTGGTCTGCCTGTACGTTTTGTTGCTTCAGACACTCCATGTGTCTTCCACGTATTCAGTACATTAAAAAAAAAGTTGACTGGGGAATGTTTAAACGCTTCTCGGTTTCTCTTATGGACAACCCACTAATATAACACCCAACAATCTTTCCTTTCTCAAAGTCAGTACTCTCCCGCCCCGACATTTTTACTCAACCTCACAGTGCCATATGATCGCGGTCAGTAGCAGGCTTGTTTTTATACCGTTTGCAGCTGTGCCGTTCATCTTAACAACGTAGCGGATCCGTTCATTTGCTTTTGAAGTGTGTCCGGTGACCTTTGTCAATATAGTGCATCTCGTAAGTTTTAAGCTAATACCAACAGTCCTTCGTGGTGTGGCAAGTTTCACAAACAGTAGTGTATTTACTTTCATGTGACTCACGTATGTTCTTTCATCGGTTTTACCAAATAACATTCGTTATTCCACTTCGCTCAATGTCAAGAATTAATGAACCATACTGTTTGTTGTTATGATTTAATATCACTTAGTGTGTATCGGTCTATGACTCGGTGTTGTCGTGAGTGACGCGAATAATAATGTGTTATAGGTAAATAAATACACTATCTACCAACAAGTAATTGGACACCTGTGATAGCAAATGAAAACGAAGTTTATTCATCTTCAATAATTGGTGGAGCCTCCACGAGCGGCGATTACAGCTGCGACCCTCCGGGGCATACTCTCAACCAGGCGTTGTACGACCGCTAGCGGTATTTTCTTCCCATTCGGCTTGGAGAGGACAGGTCAGTTGCTTCACCGATTTCGGACGGTGAGGGCACCCCTTACGTCGACGCTCCAACTCGTCCCAGAGGTGCTCCATAGGGTTAAGGTCCGGGCTCAGCGCAGGTCACTCCATTCGATTAACCCCATTGTCACCATACCAAGTCATGGTGGACCTCGCAGCATGACACGTGGCATTGTCATTATAAAAGTAACATGGGTCCACCCCTTAAAACTGCCACAACGTAGGAAGCGCATGGTCATCCAAAATGGCGCAGTAGGTCTCGGCGTTGAGTCTACCAGGAATTGCACCAAGGGTCCCGCGCCATACCAGGAGAAACACCCACATAGCATAATTCCAACGCCGCCGAACTTCACAGTTGGCACAATACATTCAGGCAGGAGGCGTTCTCCAGACAGACGCCAAACCCAGACCCTGCCATCCGAACGGTAGAGGGTGAACCTTGATTCGTCGCTCCAGAGAACCTGTTACCACTGTTCAACGGTCCACTGTCGACGTTCTTTGCACCACGTTAGCCGAGCAGCGCTATTGGACTTGGTGATCAAAGGCTTGTGGGAGGCAGCACGTCCATGATAACCGAGCAGATGGGCTTCCTTACGGATGGTATTCATTGAAAAAACACTAACGGATGCCTGTTGAAACTCCTCGCGGATTTGGCCCATCAATGTGGTGCGGTTCTACCGAATTTCTCTGGCCAGCACCCATCTGTCTCTAACTCCCAGTTTTGTGGGTCTGCCGGTTCGAGGCACATTCCGACAGTCACCTCTCATCTTCCTCTTGCCAATCACGTAGGCCACTGTCGATTTGTGGAACTTTAACTCGCTGGATATATCACGTATGGATTGGCCATTTCTGTGATACCCGACGATTACACCTTTCTCGAAACCAGAGAGCTCCGAACTGCGTGACATCTTGCATGAGACTCGTTGCGTTGTTGTTTCCCACACGATATTTAACGGCGACGGCCGTGACGTGTATCAGGACCGCAGATATCGTCGATTGCAGGGATGTCCAATTACTTGCTGGTAGATAGTGTATATGCTTTCCTATCACTCGTTTTATTTTACACCCACAAAGGTCTTGTCATGCGCTAGATACATTCCATAAATTATCTTCTAAGAGTAGCAGGATGCTCTCTGAAATATTTGTTTTCCTGTTTTTTTATGTGTGGAGGTATAACCTCTACTAAATGGGCTATAAGTAGTTGCCCGTCCCTAATTTAGGGTCACTGGTTCTAGGAAAGGGAAAGAGCCAGTATCGCAAGACAAACACAACATCCATTACCTGAAGGATTCGAACCCGGATCTATCTAGTTCTAGAAGCCAGCGCTTATACCACTGCGCTATCTTCTAGGAGTGAGGCATTCAAGTATGAGAAAGTTAGGTGTACCTAATAATTCGGCATCTCAGTGGACATGCTTTGACCGTACACCACTATTGTTGTATAATATGTTCTCGCGGTACTCATATTTTGTATAATATGTTATGGCATGCTTGAACAACTCGGGTGTACATTCTAGAATTAACAGTTTTCGTTATTTTAAATACAGGTGGTAAAAATTTGGACTTTTAGCTGCTGAATTTATACAGTGCGGCAGAAAACGTTGGAAAATATACACTATCTTCCAACAAGTAATTGGACACCCCTGAAATCGACGATATTTTCGGTCGTTTTATACGTCACGGCTGCCACCGTTAAATATCGTGTGGGAAACAACAACGCAACCAGTCGCATGCAAGATGGTACGCAGTTCGGAGCTCTCTGATTTTGAGAAAGGTGTAATCGTCGGGTATCACAGAAATGACCGATCCATACGTGACATATCCAGCGAGTTGAAGTACCCCAAATCGACAGTAACCTACGTGATTGGCAAGTGGAAGATGAGAGGTGGCTGTCGGAATGTGCCCCGACCTAGCAGACCCACAAAACTGGGAGCTAGAGACCGACGAGTGCTGACCAGAGAAATTCGGAAGAACCGCAATATGTCGATGGGCCACATCCGCGAGGAGTTTCAACAGCCATCCGGGAGTGTTCTTTTGATGAATACCATCCGTAAGGAAGACTGTCTGCTCGGTTATCATGGACGTGCTGCCGCCCACAAGCCTTTGATCTCCAAGTCCAATAGCGCTGCTCGGCTAACGTGGTGCAAAGAACGTCGACAGTGGACCGTTGAACAGTGGAAACAGGTTATCTGGAGCGACGAATCAAGTTTCACCCTCTACCGTTTGGATGGCAGGGTCTGGGTTTGGCGTCTGCTTGGAGAACGCCTGCTGCCGGAATGTATTATGCCAACTGTGAAGTTCGGCGGCGGTGGAATTATGCTATGGGGGTGTTTTTCCTGGTATGGCACGGGACCCTTGGTCGCTATTCCTGGTAGACTCAACGCCGAGACCTACTGCACCATTTTGGATGACCATGCGCTTCCTACGTTGTGGCAGTTTTACTGGGTGGACCCATGTTACTTTCAGGATGACAATGCCACCTGTCATCTTGCGAGGTCCACCATGACTTGGTATGGTGACAATGGGGTTAATCGAAGGGAATGACCTGCGCAGAGCCCGGACATTAACCCTATCTAACACCTCTGGGACGAGTTGGAGCGTCGACTTAAGGGGTGCCCCCACCGTCCGAAATCGTTGAAGGAACTGACCTGTCTTCTCCAAGCCGAGTGGGAGAAAAAACCGCTAGCCGTCGTATAACGCCTGGTTGAAAGTATGCCCCGGAGGGTCGCAGCTGTAATCGCCGCTCGTGGTGGCTCCACCAACTATTGGAGGTGAATAAACTTCGTTTTTCTTTGCTATCACGGGTGTCCAATTACTTATTGGTAGATAGTGTGTATATATATATATATATATATCTACATTATAAAAAGTCCTTCATATAAAAGGGCCAATTAATATCTGAACCAATGCATGTTATGAGATATACTTACCAGAGTAAGTAGAGTAGAAGCGTTCTTTTCCTCATTTCTGGAGTTCGGAAGAGGTCAAAATATGAAGCATGTGTGTTCTCTTTGTCGTCCTGTATAAAGTACAGTTGCGTTAGCTTAGAACATAAATGCATTTACACTTTAAGTAAAAAAACGTTGCACCCAGAAGGACGTACCGCATTGCAATGCTATTCGGGAACAAGGCAAAGTTACCAGGAACAATAAATCTGCGATAGATCTGGCGATTCGGCTGGCCTTGGTAGAGTGACTGTGTTTTGAATTCTAGCTCTCGAGACAGCAGCAGTATGCGGACGAGCGTTGTCCTGTTGGAAAATTGAACCGGTGTCAGCGTTCAGAAAAGTTAGAGCCACAGGTTGCAGGACCTCATTAACAAAACGTTGGGCTGTCAAAGTGCCTGTAATGAACACCAAAGGGGATCTGGCATCGTAGGCAATTGCTACCTACACCATGACACCAGGCCTTCTGGACGTGTGACGCTCGACAACAAACCGTTCATCTTGGCGCTGACCACGGTGCCTCCAAACACGGATTCGTTGGTCGTCTCCTCCGAGACAAAAGCAGGACTCTTCACTGAAGATCACGCGCTGTCAGTCTGAGCGGGTCCATGACAGTCTGGCACGACACCATTGGAGTCTTTGGCGACGATGCAATGGTGTTAAGGGCAGTCGTTCGTAACGGTCTGCGTGCGTGTAGTCCTACGTCGTGCAGCCGTCTACCAATGGTGCTGGGACTTATCGGACAATGCATGGAGGGCACCACTGCTCGTTGAACATCCGCAATCGTGGCTGTTGGGTCACTCCGCGCATGTCGGACAACCCGTCGGTCCTCTCTCTCTCTCTCCGTGGTTCGTCTAGGTCTCCTAGACCCTTTCTGTCGCTGCTGCGTGCCTTGTTCTACCCACTGCCGCCAACAGCGTGTCTATGGGGATATTCGTACGACCGGTATGGCGCGCAATACGGCGCTAAGACTATCCCGCTTCCCGGAGCCCGACCAGGCGGCTCCTCTGGAACTCCTCTAACTGCTCGAACTGCTTCCGATCTTTTCCCCGAGGCATACATCACTTGCAAAGAATGCAACCACCAACACAACAGCACGAGTCAGAATGGCAAGCACGCGCAACGGGACGACCTTATATAGCCGGTCAGGCACAGCGCTACGAACCCTCCTTGCTTGCGTCACATGCGCTGCCGGGGGTGATACTTGAATCATTTGCATATCTCATGATTTCAAACCTACCCACCAAGTTTCAGTCTCGTCGGTTGCTTCCTTTTCGGTGCAACTATTTTTTTTTTTGACTTAGAGTGTATCTAAGGCGAAAACACTGACCATCACAAATGTCACAGAAATATAGTATTTGATTACCAAATATACGTAGTTTCCATAATTTATTTATGATTCTGTTAAATACTATTGCTGCGATTATTTTGTGATTCAGTTCGCTGCTATATTTTTCTTTAATGTCGATACGCGACCTGGCCTAAAATTCTTTTGCCCTGGGACGAAATAACTACCTGCTTTTTAAATATCATCTCAGATTTCATATACCGTTTTTGTCTTAGTCCATTTTCCCTTCTGGTAGTTTTGTAATTTACAGTGCATGTGGGAAAGCGTGCGTAATGAATTCATTATTCTTGTATCGTGCAGTGTGCAACGTTTCTTCACGTTTTCCCGTTTAATCTGCCTTAGATTACAATAGATCAGAACGCATGTGGAGCCTTCCAAAAGTTTATCCATTCTTACTGATTAAAATTTTGCTCTTCTACGCCGACACACCCGTAAGCGACGAAGGTAATTGTTCACTAAAGAGAATTACGCATAGCATGTGAAAAGGAATGGGTCTAATGTCCGCTTTGCGGTGAAGTCCTTTTTTTTTAATGATTTTGAATTTTGCTGTGTATATTATGCGATTTCCTTACATTGACCTGTAAAAATATCAATGTTTATCAGATTAGGAAATTATCTTACACCTGTAAAGGATCAATGTTTATCGGATTAGGGAAAAGAGTTTCGCTAATCTGATAAAAATATGTTTTGCAATTGTTGTGCGAATTATTCAACATTTCAGACACAATCATGTTGTTTAATCGTCACATATAATTACGTTGTTCATCAAGCGCATTTTCACTAGTGTAATCGTAAACTGTCTCATTTCGCACTAAACCGGACAGAAATTCAGCGAGCTTGAGAGGACTGGTTTTAAAATTGTTAATGTGTCAAACAAGTTGGAAACACATGAATGGCCACCAAAGCCTCCAGCTTCAAGACTAAGCTGGGTTCATAAATTTGTTCAACTACTTAAACAAAAATCTGTGATTATTTTCATGACAGCATTGATCTATGGAAGGATTCTCTAGTTCACAGTATCATCGTATTTTGTTTTGTTTTTTCAATCAGAAATCCAGTGGCCCGTATACGACAGACCACACGCACATATAATTTGGGAAACGCCTCATAAATTTGAATCTTCGTCTGAAACGCTAAAGTCATCTGTTAATAGGTTTGAAATAACTGAAATTTAAAGTCGTGAGAACTTCAGAAATTTGAAATATCCACCAGAAGCAAATTATGTGTAAAGATTGACTCCTAAGAACTGAATTTTGTAACTCCATATAGTTGAGGAGATGTAGTAGTCAGTGCGCAAGCTCGAATCAATTTACAAAACTTTTTGAGGGCAGTGCTTATAATGGAAGTCTCTATCCTCTTGGTTTTCTGCAGCATATTTCAGAAAATTAAGTTTCTTCTTTTAACAATTACTTGTTGGGCATACACAGTCGTACCAGAATAATATAACCACCACTGGAATCACACTGTACCCTCCCAAGCGCGTCACAGAGTGCACGTGATAATGTCGACCACACGGAAATATAAGGGGCCGGCCACGACAGATGAGCCTTAGTGCGTTACGTGAGCACAATGGGCAGATGTAGTGATTCGACGGACGTTTAAAAAGGAATGATCATCGGCTACCGCACCAAAGGTGGAAGCATCTCAGAAACAGCAGACTTCGTACCTCCCGACGTCATAACTGTGGAGCCTCAAAGGCCATCGAACCCAGAGATAAATATCGCCTCCGTCGATTGGTAAAGAGCAATCGACGCGCAACATTGCAGTAATTGACCACGAAAATGAACGTTGAAGTACCCAGGTACGTGTCCCCGATAACATTAGAGCGAACCTTGTTACGCATGAGTCTTCGGAATCGACGCTGCGTCAAGGCGTCAATATTAACCCACGTCCATCGCCAACGACGCCTGCACTACGCATGGGACTACCCTTATTGGACAGTGGAAGAGTAGCAAAGGGTTACCTTTTTCTGGCGAATCCAGGTCTCTATTCCACAGAAGTGACCGGCGGTGGCGGATACGGCGTCAAACACACTAGAAGCAACAGCCGGGCACGCTTGTCGGTCAAGTCCAGGCCGGCGGCGACAGTGTGAATGTCGGGGGATGTTTTCTCGTTATGACCTGGGACCGCTGGTACCAGTGGACGAGTCCCTGAATGCCAATGGCTGCCTGTCCATCCTAGCTGACCACATGCATCCCTTCATGTTGGACATTTACCCTTGTGGTGATGCTGTCTACCAAAAGGACAATGCGCCCTGCCATGTTGCTAAAGGGGTGCGTGATTGGTTCCAGGAACACGACAGCGATGTCTCCGTTCTCCGTTGGCCGGCGAAATCGCCCGACGTCAATCCTATAGAGCACTTGGTGAATTATTTGGATCGACAGGTTCGACGTGAGGACTCACAACCACGCCATCGCCGGGAGCTCCCTGCTATGCTGCAGTCCGAATGGGCACGTGCGCCTTGGGCAACCTTCCCGAGCCTCATTGCATCTGTGCCACGCAGTCTCGCAGCTCTCATCAGGGCCAAGGGTAGTTATTCCAATTATTTGGTAGGTGGTCATATTATTCTGATACGACCGTGTATATGCTGTTGAAAGATAAATACTAAAATGGCAGCTTATCGGATACACTTGTGCTCATCACATAAATGTGTCACTCCAACATGTAAGATGGCACGTATAAACGGTGTGCGGTATAAATCCCCTCGTTAAGCATGCGTTTGTGTTCAAAGGATGGTCGGAATGGAAAACAACGAGTGATCCTAGAAACTTTGAACGTGACATGAGAATTTATGGAAGACTTGCCGATTCGATCATTCTCAAGACGACCGTTCTCCTGGTCTTTTCACACACAATAGCAACTTGAATTTACCGTGAATGGTTGGACAAGCGATAAAAGCTTCTAATTATTCGGCGATCCTGTGTGAAAGCAGCTGATGGATCAGAGAGTTTAAAAAGGACCGTCAACATGATCGTCGTCTGTTGATACCCAGAAAAAACAGTGTTGCTGCGCCAGCAGTGGCCCAGCACTATGTTGCCGCTGTCCAACCGTCAACAAAATGATCCGGCTGCCATCACATGGGCCAGCAGTTCAGTCCAGCAGGTGGCCAAGAATTAGTACCCCATCAGTTATAATATGCTAGAACAGGGCCATCAGTTATCCATCACAGGCAGTGGCTGCCACAAGCGGCCCTTAAGCGGCCCTGCAAGCATGTGCCATAAACGATGGCTAGCCTAATGTGGTCTGCTAGTCTCCCGACAGTGGCATCCGGCAATCACGGGACGTAACTGATGGCTTGCCGAATCTTGTCCGCCAATTTCGCAGTAGAACCATAGAAAAAAGTTAACCACAGTTTCGCAAATGCACAACTACTTTTTTCTCCGCCTACGAAACTTCTGCATGACGGCCCGGCGCTAGGGACATTTTCTCAACAGGTCCTGAAAAACGCCCGTTTGGACCTAGTTGACTTCGAAGCAACAACACTCGGCTTGCGAAGCGGTCGTTCTACCCACTACACTGTTTGCCCCGCGGGAACATTTGCTTGAAGGTGAGCATTGTTCCTGTGCGATGTGAAACTAAGCGTTCTCTTTTTAATTTTATAATATATTGCGAGCTATTTTTTCATAAAGGTGCGTTTCATGTAATTCATGAATTTCCTTTTACAGTGTAACGATTGTTTTTATCTACCTTAAGGGAACTTCACTCATTTTTAACTAGTGTACCAACTTAAAGGCGCTTTCCAAAGTTTCGTGCTGTCTTTGTGGTCTTGAAAGGCGATTGTTTAATTAATATACTTGCCCGTTCACATTGCATTCTGTTATGTTTTTAACATTGTATTTTTTTTTCCATGATCTGAAACTACATTTGCTCTAAAGAGGAAATATACACTGCCGGACAATTGCTAAGGACGAATGACAATAGCAACGATAGCAACCATAAAATGGAAGGCAGGAAAATGTGGAAATTAGCATAAGTGCGGGAAACAGTAAGACGTGTTGTGCGTATGCAAATTTTGGAATGCCGAACTTGTTCGTGACGTCATAGCGCTGATAAGAGATATAAAGGATTTGACGCGTATTGACCGTTGTTGTTCAAACGCAAAGTTGAAAGGGAAAGAATCAATTGACGAACTTGCAATTTTCAGTATGTCTTCCCAACATCACCTAGATGATTTTACGCGTGGCCGTATTATTGGCAAGATTGAAGAAGGGCGAAAAATAACAGATGTTGACAGGGAGTTCGACGTCAGCCACAGTGTTGTTTCAAGGCTTTGGAAATCATTTCAAACAAATGGAGAGTGTAGCAAACGTCACGGGGGAGTTCGTGTTTGCAGTACAACACCTGCAGAAGATCGGTACATAGTGCTATCAACAAAAAGACACCGGCGCAGCACAGCTAGAGAGGTAGCAAATCAGTTTATGGCTGCTAATGGCAGGCGGATCTCCCGAAAAACTGTCGCTAGACGTTTGCATGAAGGAATACTATACGCCCTCCGTCCTGTTGTGTGCATTCCATTGTCCAGACGTCACCCTACCGCCCGTTTGCAATGGTGCCATCAACATTGCAATTGGACTGATAACGACTGGTCTGCTGTCCTCTTCTCAGATGAGAGTAAATACAGTCTATCGTCTGATTGTCGACGACAACTGATCTGACGTGACAGTGGTACTGCATATTGTCCAGCAAACATAAAGGAAAGGGACCGATATCCGACATGTAGTGTCATGGTATGGGCTGGCATCATGATCAATGGCCGTGCGTCCCTCTATGTGCTTCCAACTGGGACTGGGACTGGCCAATCATACATTAATGATGTTCTGCTACCTCATGTTCGCATGCTCCGTGGTGCTGTCGGTGATAGATTCATTTTCATGGACGACAACGCCACATGTCATCGAACAGTCGCTGTCCAGGAGTGTCTTGAGAGCGAGGATATTCAACGCCTCGTATGGCCAGCACGTTCTCCAGATCTGAATCCCATTGAAAATGTGTGGGATGCTTTGGGGAGGAGTCTTGCTGGTCGCCAATGCCCTCCAATAAACAAGGACACCCTCATCCGTGCACTGACAGAGGAATGGGATAAATTACCCCAACAGCTGCTTGATAATGTTGTGCTAAGCATGACACAACGTGTGGAATCTTGCATCGCCCTCCATGGTGGCCATATCCCGTATTGACATCTTACGCCGGAACGCCTGCGGACGGTAATTGCATTTTTTTCACGTTTACGTATTCTGCACAAAATGGCCTGTTTGTCCCTTGAACACGTTCCAAAGCCTTCTGGATTTCAGAGCACAATAAATTGTCTTTCTTGTAATGTCCTGGCATTCAGATTATTTTATTTCACTTGGCATCCAACCACACTTGTTTTTTTATGCGCTATATAGCCGTTTATGATCCGTCCTTAGCAATTGTCCAGCAGTGTATTTTATTTTACTTGTCGTTTTTTTTAGCAGCGAATTCCTCCATTCTTGTGCATTTAACCCATGGATTAGTGCATTATATCCACATAGCGTTGCTTTTTTTTTTCAAATAATTGATAAATTTTGTACGCGTATAATTCTTAGTTTTTTCCAACATAACAATTTTTTAATGTCTTTCCGAGATTTTTGTTTGACGCGGTTTAGTGTATTTTGAAACGGAAGATTACACAGATATTATTTCTTGTTATTCATGTGAAGGGAGTGGGTGTATTTCATGGTTGTCTGTATTCTCGATTCTCTGTGTGTTAGTGCAGGAATTTTGCTACGAAATGAGTTTCTATAAATACATGAGAGCAATTGACTATTTTTTACAGTTCATAATAATTATTTAGATAATTTTCTTCCGACTATCGACGGTAATTTTCGTCGACGTGGTATTGCATCTGGGAAATTAATTCGCCTATCTACATAGGGCTTCGTTTTTTCTTAACATTCATTAAAATAACATGATGGCGATAAGATGGTCTTCAACTAACTGGTACCACGAGAGACACAGCACGTGCTACTTCTGCACATGCGCATTCGCGTTATTTCCACCTTGTGTTGGGGTTGCTTCGGTTGCCAGCTACGGGCCGCCATTGGCACTTGCTTGGAGGCCCGCAATTCACGGCGATGCTGCAGGGCCATGAATGGTTACCACCTGATGGCGCTGCCACCAACGGACTGCTACCGTGCCGTGAGCGGCAGATTTCAGCCAAGAGTGAGCAGTCACTGCCAGCTGGTGGCCAGCAGTTTCCCAACATTATGTGTTTTTGCTGGGTATCCATGTGTGACGTGTTCTGACGCGTTGTGTGTGGAGAAAGAGGACCCTCATTACACGAACGTTGACTTCTGAAGTGATATGCGGCGGCTCTTGTCTCACCTGTACTTCCGCACGATTCCACCTAGTTTTCTTTGAATCCTTTGTCCCCAGCTGGTTTTGTCTACAGAATTGCTGACTGGTGAAATGTTTTCGCGTGTCACACTATATAATGAATAAAGTTCTCCGCCTGGACGTGTAGTGCAGGAAAGCTTACGTTAAGTCACGTTAGGGTTATTGAAATATTACTTGACGTAGCTAAAGTGTGCTTAATCTTCAAAGTGCTAGAGTTTGTTTAGGTAAGACACTCACGTGCAATAAATTCCAAGAATATGGAATTATTTTTACTCAGCGTTCCTCATTATCTTGAATATCAGTAATATAACTTCGGTTTTAGTACATTAGTACCTTGAAGGCTCCTTATTAGAGCGGTAAACACAATATCCCCTGAACTTAACGTAAACACTCAATGAAATAGACTTAACGGCCAGACAGAGGTCTGACAATAAAATGAACTAAGAAAACGTACTCTATTTTAACCTTTTATTGGGGAGCTCCTGGTATTACTCAAATACACACTCCAAAATAACACAACTACTGTTAGACCGAACTTTCGTACTATCGTAGAATCGCATAACAATAATTAGGAAGAACCTATCACATATAAAACGAAGCTCATTGGTATACTTGAGCGCGCCTATATATACTGCATACCACCACGTCATGACTTACACTCGTTGCCACATATAATTCAGCGGGAGAAATAACATTTCGTTAAGTGAGAAGATAATTTGCATAGGAAAATAAAATAACAAGAGATAGTAAAATCAAAAAGAAACTGAATCTAGAGTATACGTTACAACTATTTACGGTGAACCCTTGCTGCGGTTCTGCGTGAAATCCCAGGAGGACGGCCGTTTGGGAGATGCTAGAACCTACACGCCCAGCGCCAACTATCATGACACGTTTAAAGTCGCTCATATCACTCGTTTTACCCATTCTTAATTTCCAACAAGTGCTAACTAATGCTCGACGGCTGCCTGATTTATAACGCAAATTGCTCTCATGTGCCGTCTTACATGATCGAATGAGCCATTCATGAACCAACCAAACATTAACTAATGCTCGAAAAGCTGGTGTGCTTGATGTATTCCACAAATTGCTCTCCTGTACCATCTTATATGTTCGATTAAGCCATTCATGAACCAACCAAACACTAACTAATGCTCGACGAGCTGGTGTGCCTGATTTATACCAGACATTGCTCTCATGTGCCGTCTTACATGTTCGAATGATCCATTCATGAACCAACCAAACATTAACTAATGCTCGAAAAGCTGGTGTGCCTGATGTATTCCACAAATTGCTCTCCTGTACCATCTTATATGTTCGATTGAGCCATTCATGAACCAACCAAACACTAACTAATGCTCGACGAGCTGGTGTGCCTGATTTATACCAGACATTGCTCTCATGTGCCGTCTTACATGTTCGAATGATCCATTCATGAACCAACCAAACATTAACTAATGCTCGAAAAGCTGGTGTGCCTGATGTATTCCACAAATTGCTCTCCTGTACCATCTTATATGCTCGATTGAGCCATTCATGAACCAACCAAACACTAACTAATGCTCGACGAGCTGGTGTGTCTGATTTATACCAGACATTGCTCTCATGTGCCGTCTTACATGTTCGAATGATCCATTCATGAACCAACCAAACATTAACTAATGCTCGAAAAAGCTGGTGTGCCTGATGTATTCCACAAATTGCTCTCCTGTACCATCTTATATGTTCGATTGAGCCATTTGTAAACCAACCAAACACTAAGTAATACTTGACGAGCTGGTGTGCCTAATTTATACCACAAATTGCTGTCATGTGTCATTTTACATGTCGAAATGAGCCATTTATAAACCAACTAAACACCAACTGATGCTGGACCAGCTGGTGTGCCTGATGTATACCACAAATTGCTCTCATTGTCGTCTTACATGTCGGAATGAGCCATTTATAAGCCAACCAAACACTAACTAATGCTCGACCAGCTGGTGAGCCTGATTTGTACCACAAATTGTTCTCGTGTGCCAGCTTATATGTTAGAATGAACCGTTTATGTGGAGACAGCAGAGGTGTCAAATAAATTCCCATCTTAGTATAGATGATCGAAGTAACGGTAAATAACTTATGAAAAGTTGTAATGAGAAAAAATACACTGGTGTCCAAAATTAAAGTGCGGAAGGCGTTCGCAAGGATAAAAAAGAAAACTCGTAACAGTAGTAAGAGACTCTTTTGCACGTAAGGAGTCATATCCATAAGAGTAATAAATATATTATAACAACAGGGTTATGTTCATATTTTTCTAATACACTGTCACAACCGCAAATGTCACAAAATTGAGTTGTAAGTATGTAACGTAGAAGTGCCTTAATCAGAGACGTCGCCAAGGGAGTGCGAGGGTAGGCTTAAGAGCACCCTGAAATTTGTCTTGCCCACCCTGTCACCCACCCAGTTCAATACGGCCCATTTTTCAATATATTTAACTTTAAAATGCAATCTGGACTTTGCCAAGTAATAATAAGTCTTCTGTTTTACTTCATGTAACCGTACGTATTTCCCCCTTGAAAGGGAGTTGTTTACGTCTCCGTGGAAAGGTTATTAAAATAGCATCCGCAGGGCCATGAAAATTCAGATGATCTCCACTCTTCCAATTCTTTAGTTTAAGCCTATTTTTCATGAATGTATCGCCAGGGAGCAAATGAGGAGGTTGGATAAAAATTCAGTGAGGGAGGTCATTACTAATTAATCTGCTGTTTGTTTTCTTTACAAAATTGGGGATTCCAACACGGAAAGTGGAGTCCAAAGCTATACTAGCACTCTTAAGACTGCTCCGGGACAGTAAGAGTGCACGAAGTGATTCACGACTGCTTCGTAGGGGAGGAGTGCGAGGCAAAATCGCTGGCTTGAAGTAAGGGAATTAAGAAGGGGAAGGACTGTGTCTGCGTGGCACGACGTTAAATAAACTAAAACGGCATTTTCAGTACCATTTTCGTAAACGGAAATGCAGAATTTTGAAAACCAATTAAGACAGTGCATTCAGAGCAAGGAAAAAGTTGAAGTCAACGTTCTAGTAACACTTATTTCTTACACCAGTGGCGTAATTAGTGATATCCGTGTATTTGTGTGTCCAGGTTAAGGGGGTGGGTATTGCCCGAATTCCTTTGTAGCCTGTAAGGAAGATCATTAAAATTCTTTTTTTCAGCGTTTCGTAAAAAAAAAGTTGCTGTCAAACTTGTCCCACCAAAAATAATGCTCGCCCACCTGTCGTCCATCCTAATTTCGAAGTCTGGCAACGTCTCTGGTCTTAATAGTGAATGTGATCACCTCGTACGGACAAACATCTCTCAGAATGACGATACATACTCGTCACCTGGTTGTTGATGAGCTTTGAAGCCAAAGAATTCCATTCCTCAGTGAGGGAGGTGCGTAGCTTGAGAAGTGTTGTGTGAGGACAAGCTGCTGCACGTTGTTACAGAGTATCCCATGCATGCTCCATAGGGTTCAGGTCTGGAGATCTGGCTGGCCTACGATACGATAAATATCTTCGCTGTGCAGGAAATCGTCGACAAGCTGAGCCCTGTGCGAGTGATCGTTATCACCCATTAAAAAGAACCGAGGTCCAACAGCTCCCGAAAAAGTCTAACATAGAGCTCTAGGATCTCGTCATTATAGCCCTCAGCATTCACATATAGCCCTCAGCATTCATCATAGCCCTCAGCATTCACAGCTCTAGGATCTCGTCATTATAGCCCTCAGCATTCACAGCTCTAGGATCTCGTCATTATAGCCCTCAGCATTCACATATAGCCCTCAGCATTCATCATAGCCCTCAGCATTCACAGCTCTAGGATCTCGTCATTTTTCATTTTAGCCCTCAGCATTCACATATAGCCCTCAGCATTCATTATAGCCCTCAGCATTCATTATAGCCCTCAGCATTCACAGCTCTAGGATCTCGTCATTATAGTCCTCAGCAATCACAGCTCTAGGAACTCGTCATTATAGCCCTCAGCATTCATTATAGCCCTCAGCATTCGCAGCTCTAGGATCTCGTCATTATAGCCCTCAGCATTCACAGCTTTAGGATCTCGTCATTATAGCCCTCAGCATTCACAGCTCTAGGATCTCGTCATTATAAACCTCAGCATTCGTATATAGCGCTCAGCATTCATTATAGCCCTCAGCATTCATTATAGCCCTCAGCATTCATTATAGCCCTAAGCATTCATTATAGCCCTCAGCATTTGTTATAGCCCTCAGCATTCACAGCTCTAGGATCTCGTCTCAGCAATCACATATAGCCCTCAGCATTCACATATAGCCCTCAGCATTCATTATAGCCCTCAGCAGTCACAGCTCTAGGATCTCGTCATTTTAGCTCTCAGCATTCACATATAGCCATCAGCATTCATTATAGCCTTCAGCATTCACAGCTCTAGGATCTCGTCATTATAGCCCTCAGCATTCACATATAGCCCTCAACATTCATCATACCCCTCAGCATTCACAGCTCTAGGATCTCGTCATTTTTCATTTTAGCCCTCAGCATTCACATATAGCGCTCAGCATTCATTATAGCCCTCAGCATTCACAGCTCTAGGATCTCGTCATTATAGTCCTCAGCAATCACAGCTCTAGGAACTCGTCATTATAGCCCTCAGCATTCATTATAGCCCGCAGCATTCGCAGCTCTAGGATCTCGTCATTATAGCCCTCAGCATTCACAGCTTTAGGATCTCGTCATTATAGCCCTGAGCATTCACAGCTCTAGGATCTCGTCATTATAAACCTCAGCATTCGCATATAGCGCTCAGCATTCATTATAGCCCTCAGCATTCATTATAGCCCTCAGCATTCATTATAGCCCTAAGCATTCATTATAGCCCTCAGCATTTGTTATAGCCCTCAGCATTCACAGCTCTAGGATCTCGTCTCAGCAATCACATATAGCCCTCAGCATTCACATATAGCCCTCAGCATTCATTATAGCCCTCAGCAGTCACAGCTCTAGGATCTCGTCATTTTAGCTCTCAGCATTCACATATAGCCATCAGCATTCATTATAGCCCTCAGCATTCACAGCTCTAGGATCTCGTCATTATAGCCCTCAGCATTCACATATAGCCCTCAGCATTCATCATAGCCCTCAGCAGTCACAGCTCTAGGATCTCGTCATTTTAGCTCTCAGCATTCACATATAGCCCTCAGCATTCATCATAGCCCTCAGCATTCACAGCTCTAGGATCTCGTCGTTATAGCCCTCAGCATTCACAGCTCTAGGATCTCGTCATTTTTCATTTTAGCCCTCAGCATTCACATATAACGCTCAGCATTCATTATAGCCCTCAGCATTCACAGCTCTAGGATCTCGTCATTATAGTCCTCAGCAATCACAGCTCTAGGAACTCGTCATTATAGCCCTCAGCATTCATTATAGCCCTCAGCATTCGCAGCTCTAGGATCTCGTCATTATAGCCCTCAGCATTCACAGCTTTAGGATCTCGTCATTATAGCCCTCAGCATTCACAGCTCTAGGATCTCGTCATTATAAACCTCAGCATTCGCATATAGCGCTCAGCATTCATTATAGCCCTCAGCATTCATTATAGCCCTCAGCATTCATTATAGCCCTAAGCATTCATTATAGCCCTCAGCATTTGTTATAGCCCTCAGCATTCACAGCTCTAGGATCTCGTCTCAGCAATCACATATAGCCCTCAGCATTCACATATAGCCCTCAGCATTCATTATAGCCCTCAGCAGTCACAGCTCTAGGATCTCGTCATTTTTAGCTCTCAGCATTCACATATAGCCATCAGCATTCATTATAGCCCTCAGCATTCACAGCTCTAGGATCTCGTCATTATAGCTCTCAGCATTCACATTGCCTCTGAGAACACATGGAGTGGTGCGAAGCCGTTGAACATAATACTACCCCACACGACCAATTCACCGCCTCTGAAAAAGTCTCCTTTGTGGACGTTTGCAGGTTCATCAAGGGTTCCATGTTTCCTTCAAGCAAAACTACTACCGTTCGCGATTCGTCTGTAAAAAGAAAATAGGCCCACTCGTCTGGGCTCCAGGAACGAAGTTGCCTGCACCAGTTCAAGCGAGATCTCCTGTGAGATGCGGTTAGCGGTGACACAAATTATGGATCTTCTGAAATAAAGGCCAATTGCAATAAGCCTTTGATATATAGTTTCCTTTGACACTGTAGTTCCAGTGACAGCGGAGAGTTCTGTGTAAGATCTGTGACTCTGTGTTATTAAAGCAACATAACGATCCTCCCGAGGTGTCGTACTCCTTGGACGACCTTATCCAGGCTCCGTGACACTCCACCAATGTTGTTGCACTGCTGCCATAACTATGAAACCACTCTGGTGTGGACAGCCAAGTCTTTTGAGACCTGGGCCTGAAACTGGCTTGCCTCTAATCGTCCTATCGCTCGCCAACTCATCACGTCGGATACACATGTATGAGGCACAAGGAAAGAATTAGCAGCCACCAAAACGCTTCTTATATGCACTGTCAACGAGAAATACCACTGCCGTTCCCAGCTGGGTTTAAGTACGTAACTCAATTTACACATTGAACAGAATTTTGCTCAATGATATGCAAATTTCACTGGGAGTATTTGTTTCTCGTGCTCATTTGCGTATGTCTTGTGAACATCGTAACACTTTGTTCAGCGCATTGGATTAATTATTTACCCGCTGTAGCGTTCCGGGTTTCGATATTGGACACCAGAGTACACAAAATAATCTGAAAAAAGTTGCTGTTGATGCACGATAAAACTTATAGAAGCAATTAAAATCAAGTTAAACGGTTTAATACTATAAAGTTACATTAATTAAAACACAAGACGTTTTGGACTGGCAACCAGTCCATCCTCAGGTGTACAACAGACAGATGAGTACAGGCAAAAAAAATTATATCACTGACAGATGATAAGTTCTTGACAAATAGAAAGCAAATGACGCATGCTGAGTTCACAGACATGACGGGGTCGGTAGAGGAGATTTGCTCGTTCAGGGGTGCTGGTAAAGTGTAGTGTGCAGATGTATCACGCATGATGCTTTCAATCAATGATCTCCAAGTTTGTAGGATCAGATGAGGAATGTCTTCATTGCTACATACACTGCCATGACTGTGTATGAGCAAGCTTTCGGTAAACAGAGCAGATCTTTTCGATGTTCTGTTCGCTAATATATGGACGGTTCCCCAATCAGGGATGTACGTCCCCTTTTTTGCAAGTCGAGAAAGCGAACTGAAGTCAGCCTTGATCCAAACATCGTACTGGTGCTCCGCCAACATAATGCTTTCTATTTGTCATGAACTCATCATGTGTCAGTGATATAAATTTAAGTAGCCTGTGCTCATCTGTCTGTTGCACACCTGAGGAAGGACTGGTTGCCAGTCCGAAAAGCCTTGTGTTTTAGATAATAAAACCTTATAGTATTGAACCTTTTAACTTGATTTTAAGTGCTTCTCCAGGTATTATCGTGCATCGACAGCAACTGTTTTCGATTATTTTGTAATTCACACGATTTCAACGTACTTTACCAGAGTACATCTGAGTAAGATACAATGACTTTCATATCTACGCACAAGCCACAAGTTTCAATCACATAATTGATGATCAGTTGAATGAATGCATATTAGAAATTTTGAATTATACATTTTACACTGCTGGCCACCCAAAATGCAACACCAAGAAGGAAGCATCCGATTGGCCTGAAATTCGCAGCATGCGTCGCCAGCGAGAGGACATGGAAACGATTAGCATTACAGGGCATATGCAAATCATGTGGGCCTGGCACGACACAGAGAACCACTATAAGAAAGGTGCACAGAAGACAGAAGTGTAAGTAGTGGAAGTGTGTTGTGCTGTCGGACCTGTGCGTGAGAATCTTCTTGATGCCTGGTCGCAGAATACGGCAGTCATTCCAGTACGTTTCGGAGTTCGACAGACGACGAATAGTGGCTTATAGCGACAGCGGTTTATCTTACCGAGACATCGGCGCCCGTGTGGGACGACATCCAGCCACAGTGAGGCGAGTATGGATTTGGTGGCTGCAGGAGGGACGGACGGACCGACGTGAGCGATTGCCACAGACGCGGCACACCACCGAAAGAGAGGACCGGAAAGTTGTTCAGCGGGCATTGACGGCTCGCAACGCCACATCACGAACGTTAGCGCAGGAATTAGGGTGTGTTGCGCAACAACCTGTGTCAGCACGTACCGTTCGACGTCGTCTGCAGGAGCGGGGACATGTCGCACGGCGCCCATTGCTCCGATTACCACTGACGCTACACCAGCGGCGAGTGTGGTGGCAGTGGGCCGTTGAACGCCGCACCTGGACTACGGAATGGCACGACATTGTCTTCTCCGACGAATCCCGCTTCTGCCTGCAACACCACGATGGTCGGATCTGCGTGCGGCGGCACCGCGGCGAGAGACTGTATGACGCCTGCATTATGCATCGCCATACCGGTCCGTCGCCTGGTGTTATGGTTTAGGGCGCAATTGGATATGACACCCGCACCGCTCTGGTACGCATCGCCGGCACACTCAACAGCCACCGTACCATCTCCTACGTTTTGGAGCCTATAGTCCTCCCTTACCAGCAGGACCTGCCAGCGGCCACGTTTCAACAGGACAATGCGCGTCCGCACGTGGCACGCATCGTGAAACAATTATTCACGGTCCACCAGGTGTTACTGTTGCCGTGGCCCACCTGTTCTCCCGATATGTCGCCCATCGAACAAGTCTGGTCGCTGATCGGCAACCGAGTGGCACGGCAAGCACCACCCGCGGCTACGCCTGATGTACTGTGGAAACGCGTGGAGGCAGCCTGGACCGACATACCCCAAGCCCACATCCAAAGCCTCTTTCGTTCGATGCCGCGGCGTGTAGCGGCAGTTAATGCCAGCCATGGGGGCCACACGAACTATTGATGTCTGCGTGTTCCGCAAGCTCAATCGTTTCATCTTTGTATCTCTTGTTATCTGTCCAGTAAATCTGGCTTTGCTATCTCGTGTCCTTCTTGGTGTTGCATTTTGTGTGGCCAGCAGTGTATAATACACCATTCCGGAGAATGAAGGAATTATGTAGATAGCGAACTCAACAGCCGAACATCTGAATTTTAAATTTTAAAAAGAGCATAAACTTAATTGACATAAATGGGTGACTGAGGGATTCCCGTGTTAAGACTCTCCCTTTCTTTTAGTCAGTTGTTCCATGCGAAAGGAAACTGTTTCATTTCACTCAAATTTCTACAATAGGCTGCAATTCTTCTACTTCAGGGAACTGTAATGATACTTTGGAAGGTTTCCTTTTAAAAATTCCAGTGCGCCTTTATGACATTTTTTGAGAACATGGATATTACTTTAAGCATTCTCATAACTGTTCAACAAGTAGGCAGTTTTATCTACCCTTCAGACTGGCTAGAATTTGTCACTGCCTTTCAATTTTTATTCATTGGATACTGTTCCAAATATTGCGGTTTTTGAATTTCGTTTTAACCTACATAGTTTCACTGGAATTTTTTGTAGGAGGGTCGTTCGAAAATTTCATGTTTTAGCAGTGTCTTTTTCTGCAAATACAAAGAACATGTACTCTTGTACGTCAATACACCCATTTTTAATGCAATACACCCATTCGTTCTTTTTTTTCTGCATGCTTTTGTTAACTAACTCGCCTTGCGAAATGCAGAAAAAATGATTACAGGAGATGGTAAAATACTTGTCTGTGAAAGGCATGTGCCCAAAGAGCTTCATAATCATATGGTTTACGGAGAGTGCGACAAAGTATCATAATATTTCAGAGTTATAAAGTGACAAAGGGAATTTCGTTGTGCCAACGAACCTTGCAATGATGCAGATCGTTCTGGATGACCATCCATATCCGCCTATGAGGAAAACATCAATCGCGTGCATGACTTCGTGATGGAAAACAGACGAATGACTGTTCGGTTGTTGACTGAATCTGTAGGCATTTTAATCGTCAGTCACGACTGAGTCCTAACGAATTCTTTAAAGATGAAAAATTAAAGTATGCAACGAATTCCACGAAAGTCGAAATATTAGAAAAAGACATGGCATAAACGATTGTGTTTTCCAAACATTAACATACTTTAACGGATACCATAAATTTCCCGTTCCAAATTTTTACGACGCAAGTCATGAGCCCATGACTCGCACGTAGAGACTGGGAAAAAAAAATCTACAGAGGAAAGATTCATTCTCTCCTCCTCTCAATAAATTTCGTGTTACTTCGCTAGCTGGCAAGGTGATCGCACCAGTTTTTAAGACGCAAAAGGCATCGTCATGCACAGTATAACTGCCGGCAAAAAGGAGCGCTTCCGCTGGTGCATATTACTCCTGTTTCACAAGCGGACTTCATGTAGCCATCTGGTAGCGTGTAAAATTAGGAAGAGGGGCTTTCTCGTTCAGGACAATCCACCGGGTCACACCTTAAAGACTGCAGAAACTACCATACAGAGTGTAGGATTTCAGTAGCTTTAACATCCACACTATATATTCCAAATCTTGCACCCAGAGACTTTAATTTGTTCCCCTAGCAGTGTAAAAACATCCATAGGAAGCGAAATACCTCCAACTCGGAGATAATCACAGCAGTATCTGGAAGATCATGATAAAGATTTGTTTTGCCACGAAGAAGGCACCATAAGATCCTGGGCAAAAATGCGTTGCTGTATCCGGTAGATATGTCGAAAATGAAGAAGCAACCATAGTGGAACAGTTCTCTTGTGTGCCATATTTAGTTTTGGAATGATCTTCGTACAGTACGAAGTATAGGTACTTTGTGGATGAGTTTTATTTTTAAAAACAGCCAAAATCCATCGGAACGCAAGTCTTATGGATTAGGTGGTATTTAACTTCAGTAACACAACTTGTGGTTAAAATCTTTTCAGAGAAACTATTGCATAAGCAGATGCATTGGCGTGGAGGCATAACAATCGGATACTCTTTCACCATGTTTGAGGTTTCTTTTGCAATGAGATTCCCTTTCGTCACCTAAATTTAGCTTTTGTGTCGTCATCGTTTGAGTAAATTTTATGATAAGGGAAATCGAAGTTCTAAGCCTTTATAGGCCCTGTGTGCGATGAACTAGTTCCTTTTTCATTATCATGAATACCTCTATTCTTTCTTTAAACGATATAAGTACTAAACGTTTCATCCACACAAAATATAGCTTTTTGCTCTCTGTTGCTCGTTTTACTTTGAAATTTCACTAAACAACATGTATATTTTTTCTGCAGAAATGCACCTTTCGGAGACTGATGCAAAAACTACGTGCTGATGACGACACGAAACTGCTTGTGACCAAATGTCAACGTGCACGCACACATTTCTTAACAGCACACGTTCATAGATGATTTCTCCAATAATGTCAACACTGATGTTGTCCGTGGAAGCTATGTTACATATACAAGGAATGTTCAAATGAAAAGGTACGAAACGACACTGTGGGTATAAATGAAGACTTTATTCAAAGTATACACCATAGGCCGTAGTACAACGATCCCATTGATTAACGAGCCGAAGGATTCCTTTTTCCCAGAATTCCTGTGGCCGTGACGAGACCTAGTCCTGCTCAGCGTCCTTGAGTTCGGCGTCCAAGTGGAAGCGCTTCCCTTTCAGATGTTTTTTTCATGGGACCAAACACATGGAAATCGCAGGGCGACATGTCCGGGCTGTAGGGCAGATGGTCAAGCTGCTCCCATTGGAACTTGGCCAGTTCCGCGTGTGTGACCCAGGAGACGTGTGAACGCGCGTTATCATGGAGCAGAACCACACCCTCCGCGATGAATAGCGGCCGGTTTAACACCTTCCGCTGTCAGAAATCGGATAACGCCTCGCTGCTCCTCAATCGCCGACTCAATGTGAACGCCATCCTGTCCTCACACGCACTGCCGCGTCAATTGGACGGCGCTCTTTATAAGAGCCTCTGCTCTCTCCTGCGCATGCGGGCGCCCGCGCATGCTTCGATCCACGCCGGCGACTCCAATCGCATCCCTAGATGTGTCGCTACGTTCTCCCATAGCGGCATAGGCAAATATGTTAACGGTTACGTTCTTATGACGTTTCGTACCTTTTCATTTGAACACCCCTAGTACTTACATCCCTGCTTTTCTTTTTGCACACGATTGATGATCACTTTGGTCGCATTAGCAGCCTACACAAGTAAATCGATTCATGTGCTAATCTATCTCGGCCCTCGGAAAACGTTTTGCACTAACCGTAGACATTTACTTTTGGCAGTGTTTTATTCCGATACTGTTTCCTATCTTCGCAAAATTTCACCATCTCCTTCACAAGAAGTTTAATACGAGTAGTACAATAGTTTTTCACACTTACTAACACCTCTACAGACTCCATGCATCCCACAATGCCTCAGAAACGCGCCGCGTGGAGAAGACTACTACTAGCGGAAAGGAGAGGTTCACACGTACTGCATTTACAGTACGGATTCTGTTGCAACCGGTGCAGAACATGAAGAGTGATACAGAGGGTGAGTCGAAAGTTTTGCAATATTTGCATAAACGCACATGTTGCGGCGTTCATGTCACGTGTTTAAACTAATCAAGTCGCGCTCTGCAGTAGTCGAAAGAAATATAAAGTGGTAGTGATTGCTGTGAACAGCATTGCATGTCGTCGTTCTGTCTGCGTTTGGGACACCTAAAAGATGGACAGCCACTACCGACTAGGTAGGAAGCTTTTGCTTTACGAGTTTGAATTCGGCCATGACGCTGCTCAAGCAACACGAACATTTGTCATGCGAAAGGGGAAGGGTTCCGTAGAACATAGCACCTTAACCAGATGGTTCACGAAATCCCGCTCAGGTGATAGAAACCCCGAATATCAGCGAAAGTCAGGTAGGCCTTGAACCGTGATACAGAGGCCGTGCGCTAGGACGTAGCGGAAAATTTGACAACCAGCACTCGGCGATTATCAGGTGAGCTGGGAATATCTCAGACCACAGTGGTTCGTCACCTTCAGAACCTCGGCAAGGTCTACAGGAGCTGCCACATTGTCCCTCACGAACTGACGCCAGCTGAAGAAAACCGCCGAGTGGAAGTGTGCACGACACTCCTAGGAAACCAGAGCGATGCACGTCTCATCAAGAGAATTGTTACGTGCGATGAAAAGTGGGTCTATGTCCGTGATCCTAACACACTCCAGGCCAGCTTCCTGAAACTGTTGCCAAACGTGTGGGCTTCGAACACAAGGTGATGCTCTACGTCTGGTGGAATTTCGAGGGCATATTCCGTTACGAATTTGTTCCGGACGGTCGGACCAACCTGTACTCTGAACAGCTAGAGCGGATGTATGCTGTTTCGGAGGAGAAGTTCCCGGCACTGGTAAACAGAAAGCGCTATCTTCTTCAGCAGGACAACGCCTGGCCTCATGCCTCATGAACTACCCGGGCAAAACACCATGAACTTGAGGGCATCGAACTGATGCCACACCCAGCATAATGTCCGGACCTCGCCCCGTCGGATTATTACTTGTTCCGGTCCATGGCCCACTTCCTTCGCGAACGGCACTTCAACAACCCGGAGGAGGTGGCAGCTAGGTTGAAGGAGTTCTTCGCCTCGAAGGACAAGAACTAGTACCGCCACGGAAACGAAGAACTGGCAGACAGATGGCTAAAGACGGTGCGACATGATGGCTCATACTTTGAATGCTAGTCAGCTTTTGTCGTTAAGGTACCTATGAAGACATAAAGTGATCCAAACATTGGAAAACTTTCGAGGAATATAAGTTCATCTCACAACCTTCAACTACCTTCGAAAAAGTAATGCTTCTGGTATTAACATTTTCACGGCTGTCTGTAAGTTTTCATGCACTTTTGGAGGTGTCTTTGAGTAGGCAACATCATATAATCTTTCTACTTACTTGGTCTATGCCGTCAATTAGTTCTGTCAATACAGTGTCTTCGTTTTCGATTGTTTTCTTGTTCCAACGAGCGGCTGTCTTGAGTATCGCTAATGCTTCAGCTCTGTGGCCATGAGTCAGCAGGAATCTTGGGGACTCAGGAACAAACCTAAAATGAAACTCAGCTACATTAACTTCTGGAGTTTATTTTGGTCATGCACAAAGTAGTATTTAAAAATATATGTTCACCTATAAAGTGAAAAAATACTTCTGTTCGACATTCTAGAAACATGTTATATCCTACACTGTAAAATTTCAAATTTAAAAAAGAAAAAATAGCTAATGGCATAAGAGAGTTCATTCGTCATTCACGTAAAGGAGTCATTCACGGATGCTGATGAATGGTCATTCATATTGCAACCACTCACGGCGTGTTTTCTAACTACACTCACTCAGCAAACCAATCTGTGTTATAAAGCTTTTACGAGTGCGAGGGGAAGCCAAGATGGAATTGGCAAGCTGCCCAAAAGAGCTGGAAATCTCCACCAATCAACGATAACGAAGAATGATTCGCGTACAAGTGCATTCATAGCTCATTTTGGCAAACTACCCAAAAGAGCAACAGCTTAGGAGATCTATTCGACGCTAGGGATGGGAAAAATCGGTGCTTTTTTTGTTTCTGGTTCCTTTCTATATCGGTACATTTTTGGAACGAGTCCAAAGTAAGGGCTTCAAGTACAGAAAATGGTACATTGTTATTACAGTGGTAGCAAACATTGTGGACACTTTTTGAAATTTTCATGTTTTGCAAATTTGCAGGCTTATAGGAAATGTTATTTAGCACCAAATGCAAATGTTTATATGTCAATTTAAAGAAATTTAATGCTGAATTCAATACAAAAAACAGAATGAAATTATATGCAGTACAAAAATCTGTGTTTTTTTTAGTCTAAAAAAGAAACACAGAAAAACAAGAAGCTGATTGTAAATGCAACTCTTACTGGCCAATCACAGTCCTTGCTCTGGGGACCAATCAAATGGCAGTAGTTACAATACATCTTTTGAGAAGTTGAGGAAAGTCTGTTTTGCTGTTTGTTCTGTAGAAGAAAGACTGTTAGGGGTGTAGATTGTGTGAATAATTTTAGTATTTCTTTAAATTTAACATGTAGATGAGAAGTACAGCAATGGCACCAAAGAAAAGAGTTGATTCGTCATCCACGAAAAGGACCAGGATTGTTTTATTACGTGAACCGGGTTTTTCTTATGATGAAATTGCAAGGCAAGTAGGTGGATCAGTGACAGCATCTGGTGTGCGAAAGTGCTGTTTACGTTATCAGGAAACATAGTCACTGAAAACCAAACCAGGAAAAGGCCGAAAAAGGTGCACAAAAGCTGTTAATGACAGAAGAAGACTGTGTCTGAAGGACAGAAAAATTTCTTCTGAGGCTATCGGAGTTGAACTGTGTTCAACTGGTGTTTCTGTCAATTCAAGAACGATAAGGAGCAGACTATCAGATATGGGACTAAGAGGTAGGATTCCGAGAAAAAGACATATCTGAATCTACAGCAGCGCAAGAAACGAGTACAGTGGGCAAAAGAACACATTGGATGGTCAAACGATCCGTGGAAGCAAGTTATTTGGAGTGACGAAAGTAAAATATCCTTATTTGGTAGTGATGGAAGAAAATACGTAAGACGTAGAGTGGGAGAAGAGCTACATCCTGACTGCATGGAGGCCAATGTAAAGCACCCAACAAGCGTTATGAATTGGGCATGTATGGTAACAAATGGTGTTGGCCGCCTTCATGTAATCGACGGCACGCTTAATGCAAGAAAATGCTTTAACAACATCCTGGAACCAAAACTGTTCCCTTTCATCAGGGATCTCTTTCTCAACAATGCACAATTTTCTTTATCTCAACGACTACAGTCTTGTGACGATTATATACAGTTTAAGATAATACAACGTAGTTGTCACAAATGTTTATTTTTTAATTTCTCAAGCCGACCATGGCTTCGCTGGGTATTGACCTAGCTTCATCAGGACGAATGGCACGTAAATATTCAAATTGTATATGACATCATAAATTGTGTTTACAGTCACGTGTTTTGGTTAGATGCTTCCACGCGTTTGATAGAAATGGCGTGGATGCCATGTCATTAACAAGTTGCGAAGACTTCTGATATATATGTAGAGATTCCAAACTATCAAGTTTGGAGGTTGAATCTGGTTTGTCAATAAGTTTTGCTTCTTCAAAGAGAAATCTGTGGTCCTTTTCGTTACAGTGTTTAGCCATCGATGACTTCTTTAGGTCACAATTCCGAATGTAGGTCTTGTGCTCCTTCAATCGAAAACGCAAGGCTCTACTGGTCTGTCCTAAATACGAAGCTCCACATTCACATGGAATTTGATAAATTCCCCACGAGTTTTTGTCTTCAACACAGTCCTTTGATCCTAAAAATCTCATTTTGTTTTTGGGTTTAAAAATCACCTTAAAAGTAAAGGTTTTGAGAAATCTGTATTTAATTTTGAAGGCAATGTCACGGGAAAATGGAATAATGGCAAAAATTCTCTCGCAATGGACGCATCACAGGAGTTAATGTGGAGATGGACTTCAGTTTCCGGAATTTTGTCCCTTCCATTATAGACAAGGCTCTGACAAAATTCCGGAAACCGAAGTCCATCTTCAGTCGGCTTCTGAAACGAAATTTGAAGCTTACCACTACATTATGAATTTGATGTGATCTTTTGTTTTCCGACTTTCAACTTACCACCACATGCTGATTGCCAGGAACACTACGGGAATAGTTACGCTTATCTGCAGCCACATCCAGTCCTTGACAAAGTAGGCTGTTCCTAGTAAAATTAGCATGCCACACGACCAGCAAAATGACCTAAAATAGCTGGCGGATATTCGTTCCTTGGGGCCCACAAGTTCGGCTTCTGAAACGAAATTTGAAACTTTGATTATGGCAAAAAAGGAATACAGTTTTGAGCTTCAGCTAATAAGGAAAATATCACATATACTACCTAAAAATACGTTATAGTATGTAGTGTGGAAACAGGAAATAATGAAGTGAGGTATTTTTATTTTGAAATGAATATTCTAAACAGCTGGATACTGGTGTTTGCAAAATTACTCAAGGTTTGAAATATCTGTTACAAATCATTTTGCGATACATGTAGTTAATAAATGACGATTGTTTTTAATTTATAACGCATTTTAATATTTGAAGTAACATAGATTGTAAACAATTTACATGATTAACATATTAACATCTAAACACTACACGTCCATCTGTCGGTTATATTCTTTGATGATGTGAAAATATTTAGGCCAGGAACAATGGGAAAAAAATACGAAATGGGAGACGAGACGCTATTTTTGTCCTGAGCGAGAAAAAACGACAAGTCGGCCGTATTGTGTGCCAGGGTCCTGCGGAGGGAAGGGAGAAGGAAATTCTTTCCTTGGTAAATTCTGCGTTGAGGTTCACAAAACATGGGGATTTTCGCTTTGGAGAGAAAGTTCGTTGATTGCTTGACAGAGGAGGAGAAGCGTTAAGATGTTTACCACATGGTCCTCTACTCCAAAGGCGTGCGCTTACTGTAATTGGACGCGCAAGGTCCGGGCTGCACAGTTTGAGCGGGAAAAAGTTTTAACAAATTTTTGCGGGACATTTCTCGCTCGGATGTGAAACAGGAGAGTCGAACTGTCGTTATTGCTATAGAGATGAGAGCGCACAAGATGTACGAAAGCTAATCGGCTGCGGCTGACTAGCTATATGTTACGTACCTACCAGCGGGTTAAGGCTACTAGGAAATATACATTGCATTACCTGCAGGTAAATGTGCAATATCTAAGAATCAACTGATGACAGACTGCTATATGCCAAGAACATCTTCCACCTGAGAGATCCCGCATTCTTGAAAGCAACGACTTCCTGTGTAATAAAGATCGAACTCTCAATACCATACGTGTGCACAAATGCAGTACAACACTGTGCTGAAGGAACGTTGATTTGCTCGAAATCAAGAACCGTGGTACTTTGTCATCTGAATTGTATCCTCATCATACGTGTCACCTGCTGAAGGGTAACTTGTAAATAAAACTGTACATATTGTGTAAACAATGCTCTGCTCTGTATCAACGAAATCCCTTATCCTTCACTATGCCTCTGAGAAGTAACCAGGCGGAGTAATTTTGACAGGACTGACAAATAAAAATCTGGTCTGGTGGGAGCAAATTATCGAACCAAACTGAGTATCCAAACTCAAAAATACCCGCACGAATCCAAAAGAAAGAGTAATGAACACAATACCATAATATCTACCAACCCCACAAAACATATATGATACACCCAAAAAAACTGTACGTATTGTGTAAACAAAGCTCTGCTCTGTATTAATGAAATTCACCATGCCTCTGAGGAGCAACAAGGCGGAGTAAGTTTGACCAAGACTAACAAATAAAAACCTGGTCTGGTGGCAGCAAATTACCGAACCGGACTGAGTATACAAACTCAAAAATATCCAGACAAATTTGAAAGAAAGAGTAATGAACACAATACCATAAAATCTACCAACCCCACGAAACGTATTATATGTTTTGTGGGGTTGGTATATTTTATGGTATTGTGTAGCTGCCAACTCTACCGTTTCTCCCGGGAGACTCCCAGTTTTTAATGCTATCTACCTTTCTGCCGATTTTACGCCGTAATCTCCTGGTTTTTCCTGAATTTCCCCAATTGGTTTTATTTGTATTATATGCATTTATATTCTGTAATGTTTCCAAAAAAAATCTTCCCTCAGTGGAAAGGTGTTGTAATTTTGTTGTATGGAATTGAGTGCGTCGTAGCCCGGTTCAGATTCCACCGGAATCCGAAATTGGTATGTACACAAGGGCGTCCATAAGGAAAGGGGGGAGTCGGCTACACCAACAGCGAGGGGGTCGAGCCCCCGCGCCGTTGGTATAGCTAAATGTTTGTTACATTTAAAACACTAAAATAGGCAAAACCGTTTTTAAAGCATTTTTAAAAATAATACGATATCAATGATTGATTGTGTCAATTATTTTTGTTGTATTTTAGTATTTTGTACATTTACTAAAATGTTTGACAGCCCTGAAGAAGGTAAGGTTTTTCTTAACACCCCCCCCTCCCGCCTAAAAGTAGTCATATGAGCCTATGTGCTGCGCCATTGGTGCTTGACTATTACCCATGATTCCACTCTCAGTGTGGCAGGGACCGAACGGCTGCGCAAAGCGAACCGGAAGTGCGACGTTACCGAGCTGAGCCAGTAGTTTTGTCGTTGGGGATAGTGACTGTAAGTTTTCTGTAGCTGTTTACGTTCGGAACAAGGAGACGTCAGGCCGTGCGAGCGCGTGTGCTTGTGTATGATCATATGTAGAGGATTTTAGGAAGGGAGTGTCTGACCCCAGGTCTTAAACAACCCTTAAAAATAGGAAGCTAGGAGATTTGGGCTAAAATGCCCGATAGGAAAGTGACACGGAAGCGAAGTAGGAAGGGGGAGGAAGACGCCCTTATTTATTACTGGGGGACCGGTACCCGGGGTCCGACGGTTCAACGTGCCCATCCGACGCACGGCGGATATTTAGGGGATCGAGCGTTCGTACCTGCCTGGGATCGAGCGTTCGTACCTGCCTGGGATCGAACCTGAATTCCTTTCCGTGGCAGTCACGAACGTTGTCTAATAGGCCACCCGCGGCCTCGTATGTTTGTGTGTGTGATGGTGGGAGTTTTATTCCTTGTTCGTTCGTATTTCGTTGTTCGTAAATTTTTCGCATTTCACCGAGGCTGTAAGTTGAAAAAAGAATGACAGAGAAGAAAAAAAAAGTACTTACAGATCTTCAAGGCGACTTACAGGACATATTTTGAGTAAATATCGAAATCTCCGAAAGGTGAACATTTTGCTTTTTGTACAGTATGTGCTGTCGATATACGTATATCCCATGGTGGTAAAGCTGATTTAGTTAACCACATCGGTACTGAGAAACATAAAGAAAGAGCTTGTGGTCAGTCACAAAATTATAAAATCGGTCGGTTTTTTGACAGTGAAGATAACAGTGTAGTTCGAGCTGAGTGTTATTTTACATCATTTTGTAATTGAACATAATTTACCAATCAGTTGCACTGATCATGCTGGCGCTTTGTTTCGGAAAATGTTTCCGACATGTGACACTGCTAAACATTATGGATGTGCACGCACTAAAACAACAGAAATTATATTGGGGAATTTGCGGCAAAAGAAAAAGACTCGTTGTTGGCCACAATAAAAACTCAGGTATTTTGCATAGCTACTGATGGATATCCAATTGTAGTTACATATTTTAACATTGATACGGGAAAAATTGAAAGTGATTTGTTGTCAGCTCCAGTGCTGAGTGGTGATTCCACAGGTCGTTTTGCTAACCTTTTGATCAATAATCTAAGGCAACATGTAATGTTCCATTGTCAAAATGTATTGTGTTGGCATCAGACAAACGCATCAGTTATGATTAGACGGAAGTCTGGAGTTGAAGCTGTTCTAGAAGAAGAACAAGAAGAATTAATAGTAGTAGGATTAGTATTAGTACGTTATCTAGTCGGCGACTGGCTTTGCTTAGTATTAGTACGTTATCTCAGTCGGCGACTGAGTAGAAACAAAGCAGCCGAAGTGATTTTTTTGTCTGGCGGTTTAATGACCACCCTGAGCAAATCAATCCAAATTTAGGTCTACTGGCTTCAAAAAAAGGACAGAACCAGTACCGTAAGACAAATACACCACTCATACCTCTCATTTGGGATATTCGAAGTCAAAAAAGTCCGAGCCCTTAAATTTATTTTCTTAATAAATCAGTGATGTGAATTTTTTTATGCTTTCCTACGAAAGTTCTTGCTAAATTGTGAATCCTTTCAAATAACTGAAAATGGAGCACGAGATTAAATGAAATGGAGAAATAAGTACCCGAAAGGAAAGTACTAAGTCCTTTGGTAAATGAATTTCATTCTTCTTCCAGTTTATTCCTCGATGAATCATGAAACATTTTTTGGTTCATGGGAAAGAGATACGCATGACCAAACTTTCACTTATATTTGAAGATTTCGTGTAGCGCAGTTTCCTTTAGATGGTGTAACTGTAGATTATTGTTTCTCAAAATGCTTCTCTTTGAAGGATCGAATGTATTTTTCAGGATTTTTCTGTTTACAGGTATTTAGTATAGCGGCAAATCTGCATTTTATATGATTTCCTTTTTCTTTAGAAAGGAATGATTAAAAAATATGAAAGTGTTTTTCGAAATCGAACACTGGTGAGCGTTAAATCTTCACCTTTTTCTTTAATATTTCAAGTAATTGCGTCGTTTTATATCTAGGGGCAAAATTGTGTACTTGCATATATTTACCGCTATATTCGCACTTTTCCATAGCTTTTCATTCTATGTATATTTGTTTTGTGAGATGTAAATTAGTTTCTAGATTGCACCATAAAATATTGCTTTCGAAATTGTAGTGGTTACTATAACCGAGAATTTCTTTAGTGTAGAATTTCCCAAATTTTAGTATTGATTTACAGTCTAGCTTGCACTTCTGTTTGCATTGAATTGTTTTATAACAGCGTTTCTCAAATTGTGGTCGGCGATCCACGATATCATCATTGAAAACCACGGCGTCATTGTGACCTGAATCGCGAAAGAATACAAGAAGAAAGATGGTACTGAATTTTGGGTTATAATGAGCACTTCTTTTCTATACTCTCCGACGCGAAAATTTTTTTTCAAAGTTATTCCTAATCAATGGAACAGGTTGGGAAAAAATAACAACCGGATTTGTACAATCGATAAAACATCAAGAAATAAAAACAGCTACTTTACTCCCACAAGCGGCTTAACAGAACGTTACGAAAATCAACAAATTGTACACAAAAAGTTTCTAATAGTAAAGAGTAGATAAAAGAGACAAAGAAATTTCCAAATCGAAAAGTGAGAAGGAGATAAGGAAAACATAAAATAACACTACGTTCGTAGCGGAAGAATTTTGCATAATGAAAAAGATTAAAATATGAGAAAAATACTCTTCATAGCAAAACCTATACTACAGAACGTTACGAAAATCAACAAATTGTACACAAAAAGTTTCTAATAGTAAAGAGTAGATAAAAGAGACAAAGAAATTTCCAAATCGAAAAGTGAGAAGGAGATAAGGAAAACATAAAATAACACTACGTTCGTAGCGGAAGAATTTTGCATAATGAAAAAGATTAAAATATGAGAAAAATACTCTTCATAGCAAAACCTATACTAGGGAAAAGAATATTTCAAATACCTCTCCGGGAAGCAGAGATAGCGAGAAAAAGGTTTTGTCCTTTACGCCACCTAGCGGGAAAGCCGTGCATTATTTAAAAAGGATAATGTTCCCCATCTTTATTGTAAGCTTTTACTTGTATAAAGTGCCAGATGTTCCCTACTACAGTGGTGAGAACCCTTGGAGGTTTGTTCTTTTTCCTCACGCATCAGCTTTTACTGCCTTGCACGTGTTCAGTTGACTTAGTTTCCGTGCTCGATTCTCACGAGCCGGAGGATGACGCAATCCTCGCCACTTTGCGATGCATGTTTTTTTATTTTTTTCGTTTTAATTGTTTAACCTACTTTTGTACGCCTGACGTACGTGTCGGAAGGTGTTTTGCTTTTAAAAGAGTGTGTGTTGTGGGAAATGTTTTCCTTTTCTTTTCTTAGTAGATTAACTGCGTTCTTAAAGACTTGTTTTCTCAGCATTGTAATTTATTTATGCACTCTCTCCAGTGAGTTTTTTATCGTGTCTGTCGTCATTGTTTTTGTGCATAATTTGTTTATTCGCATAATCTTCAGACAATCAACTATTCGTATATCTTCAGACTATCAACTGTTCTGATCCCTGTCGGATGCACTCCGTGGCAGAACGTTCAACAAAGATGTTGATCTCCAGAATTTCCTTGATAATTTCTTCGCAACAAAACCTGCCCGTTTTTCCAAGAATGGCATTTCAGACCTATCCAGACATTGGGACACCATCGTAAACAATGATGGGGGGATATATACACTGCTGGCTACCCAAAATGCAACACCAAGAAGGACACGAGATAGCAAAGCCAGATTTACTGGACACATAAAAACAGATACAAAGATCAAACGATTGAGCTTACAGGCCCGTGCGACTTGCGGAACACGCAGATATCAATAGTTCGTGTGGCCCCCATGGCTGGCAATAACGGCCGCTACACGCCGCGGCATCGAACGAAAGAGGCTTTGGATGTGGGCTTGGGGTATGTCGGTCCAGGCTGCTTCCACACGTTACCACAGTTCATCAGGTGTAGCCGCGGGTGGTGCTTACCGGGCCACTCGGTTGCCGATCAGCGACCAGACGTGTTCGATTTGTGACATATAGGGAGAACAGGCGGGCTACGGCAGCAGTGACACCTGGTGGGCCGTGAAGAATTGTTGCACGATGCGTGCCACATGCGGGCGCGCATTGTCCAGTTGAAACGTCGCCGCGGGCAGGTCCTACAGGTAAGGGAGGGCTACAGGCTCCAAAACGTCGGAGATGTAGCGGTGGCTGTTGAGTGTACCGGCGATGCGTACCAGAGGTGTGCGGGTGTCATATTCAATTGCGCCCCAAACCATAACGCCAGGCGACGGACCGGTATGACGATGCATGATGCAGCCGTCATACAGTCTCTCGCTGCGGTGCCACCACACGCGGATCCGACCATCGTGGTGTTGCAGGCAGAAGCGGAATTCGTCGGAGAAGACAATGCCGTGCCATTCCGTAGTCCAGGTGCGGAGTTCAACGGCCCACTGCCGCAGCACTCGCCGATGGTGAAACGTCAATGGTAATCGCAGCAATGGGTGCCGGGCGCACATGATTTGCATATGCCCTGAAATGCTAATCGTTTGCATGTCCTCTCGCGGGCGACGCATGCTACGATTTTCAGGCCAATCGGATGCTTCCTTCTTGGTGTTGCATTTTGGGTGGCCAGCAGTGTAGTTGATTGATTCCGTTTTCCCTTCTGATGTAATGCATTCGTGTAGTGCGGTGAAAAAAAAGGCATGGACTTATGCATCAACTCAATACATCAGAATCATACATTTACGCCACCTGGTTGCCAAACCATTCTTTAAATAAAATATGAAATTATATGTAGAACATTTAGCAACAGGAGCTGTATCGGACGCAGCAAGAAATTTTCAAACAGGGCGCTCAGAAGCGGAGATATCAAGGCAATCTCAGTTTACCTTTACTTCCCCTGGCGGAAAACCTATGGTTTACTTGAAAAAGAAACTGTACTCATTCGTTATAAATGACATCGAAAGGAAGAAAAAAATTTCAATTGGGTATTTAAAAGGAAATATATGGAACAAAATATATTTTGAAATTGATAGTATCTGCATTTACACCCTCTAGCGCTAAAGCTGTACACTGGAAAAAACCGAAGTGCATGAATCAATGCTCTCTCATTTCATGCTTTCCGACGTAAAAAGAATTTTCCAAATCGGACTAATAGTTGCAGAGATGTTATGTTCACAGACAGACGGACAAAGTGATAGTACGTATACGTATAATAGCCATGACCATACCATGCCCATCTTGTATAACCATCGGCGATGAAACGAAATGTCGAAAAGGGGCTTTTTCCTTTATTTGCGGATTCACAATGGAAAACTTATTGATTTCATTGGCAGCAAGCTTTATTGTAATGTATCACATTGAGGCGAACGTAATGATATGAAATAAGAGGGAGGTAAGGCTGGATTGCAAAACATACCCTTTCTTTTATATAAAACATTGCGTATTTTTGGATGTTTTATTTACAGACCAAAGGGTATAAAATGACATACACAATTTATTATTTATCACAACTTTATTCTAGAATTTTTTTGCCTTCACTTCATTAAAAGCATTAATTAAGTAGTGTCACGTGCCTGCCCCACCGAACGCACGTGAGATAAAGACAGATAGCAGTGAGATCACGTGTCCGTGTAGCTCAATTGGGAGAGCGACTTACTCCGGAGTGAGGGGACCCGGTCTCGATGCGCGGCGCGGACAAACTTGCACGTTATAGTAGTTGTAATCCAGATTTTCGCATAACTTTTATTCAATTGACAGTAATGCCAAATTTGACAACCTTTCTTGAGTCATTGCAGTTCTAAGACAGTTTTTTTTTTATATATTTCAATGTAGAGAAACTTTGCTTTTCTAAGGCAGTAGTAATTGGAATTTCCAAGAAAATACAAGTAAAGTAACATTCGCTTGGTTGTGCAGGTTATTCATAATTATTTTGTTTTATTCTGAGCTTTTCATTTTTTACGCTTTCCAACCGTAGGCTGAAGAAGCGTATATGCTCCAGCTTTGTCCGTCCGTCTGTCCGTCCGCCCGTCCGCACGATAACTCACGTGAAAATGGTTCGATTTCGACGAAATTCTAGTATGTGGTAGGGGACCACCTGTGCAGGAACCCTGTTGAAAATGGGCGAAGCAGGGTCAAAGGTCAGGACATAGGAGCGGGATTCATTTCATTGCTCTTATGCGTCATAACTTGCGTAAAAATCGTTCGATTTTGATGAAATTTTAGTATGTGGTAGGGAACTACCTGGGGACGATCCCTATTGAAAATGGGTAAATTTGGGTCTAAAGTCAGGACATAGGAGCTGGATCCATTCCGTTGCCTTTATGCGTCATAACTTGCGTAAAAGTGGTTCGATTTCGATGAAATTCTAGTATGTGATAGGGAACTTACCTGGGGACGAACACTATTGAAAATGGGCAAAATGGGGTCAAAGGTCAGGACATAAAAGCGGGATCCATTCCATTGCCTTTATACGTCATAGCATACGTAAATATGGTTCGATTTCGATGAAATTTTAGTACGTGGTAGGGAGCCACTGGGGACGAACTCTATTGAAAATGGGCGAAATGGGGTCAAAGGTCAGGACACTGGAGTGGGATCCATTCCATTGCCCTTGTGCATCATAACTTACCTAAAATGCTTGGATTACGACAAAACTTTATCGTGTTGATCCGGAGGTATAGTGAACTGGTTCTGTTGAATATCAACGAAATGGGGTCAAAGGTCATTGCACAAAAGCAAGATTTATTTTACAGCCATTATTCTCATAACTTGCGTAAAACTGCTTCTATTGCAACAAAACTTTATCATGTTGTTCCTGATGTATAGTGAACCGGTTCTGTTGAATATCATCGAAATGGGGCCAAATTTCAGGACACAGGAGCGAGGTTTATTCCACATCCATTATCCACATAACTTGAGTAATAATGTCTGGTATGTAGGAAAGCGTATCATAATCAATGCATTGCATGATTTTACTAACTTGTTATCTCAGGTTTTTGTGCCTATGGTGGTCGGGGTCCTTCGAAGCGAAGGCGCAGAGCCCAGGGTTGGTTCCTTGCTTGCCCGTGTCTAAGGACAGCCGGCCCTGCGTAGAGGACTCCCCAATATTCAGAATACTAATTGTTGCCATAGCATAAAATAGTATGTGTACTGTAACAAAATAAGTGGCACGAATTCACGAAAAATTTCTGAATATAACGTGCAGCAAAGTCGTCGTTAGGTGCCCGTCTTTTAACAAAATTTCCGTTTTTAAAAGTGCCCCCCTTTTTTTTAATTTCCGTATTTTCACAGTTTCGTTGTATACAGAAATTTAGCAAGATCGAAGATGCTGAATTTTTCAACCCTTACACCAGCTAATCCTTTCGCAACGGTGGGAATTGAACCAACGTCGTTTAGTTACTTCAACAGGTAACACGCGTCTTAACCACTGAGCCAGAAAGACTCGGAAATCTGAATCACGTTCATGGTAAAACTAATTGCACAATGATGATTTTTTTTCTGTCATTGATGCGGTGATTATGTCATTTTATGCTCTATTGCAGCTTATTATTTTTTTAATAGGTTTGTAATAATTTTCTTTTTTCTCTAGGAGGACTTATCACAAATTAAGTATTTTTTATGGTAATTTTCGAAGCAACATAATGCTTTGGAACTTGAGATCTATTTAAACTGCCAATGACTTTCAATAACTATCTTTAAGAAAAGGTGAAATGTACTGTTTTATAGTATTATTTCACAAAAATCCTAAACATAAAATTTACTCTTGATAGCTATAATAGCTTTTATGTCTTAAGGAGTTCCAAGACTGATATATAGACATCGTAAAATCATGATTTAAATACCCGGTTTCTTGCAGTAAGACAATATACGTAGCGCGATCGAAAGGTTCTGAGACTAGGTACATATTGCGCCGACAGATGGCAGTACGTGGATGCGCGAGCAACAGTCGAGAGCAGAGACCTTCATGAGCCATTGTACCGAGTGGCGTCGTTCTGTGAACATCGGGAACTGTGCTACACGATATTTGGTGACCACGTGCAGTATAATTGCTGGTATAATTGCTATGTATAATTGCTATAATTGCTGGTATAATACCTCGTATAATTGCTGGTGCACAAAATAGGGGAGAGGAGAAGAAATATCCTGTGCCAGAATAACGAAAATTCATGCAATAGGCTATCCACAATATCTGATGTCGCGGCAGAACTTCAAAATCAGATCCTTTGACAAATTTAACAGTTAATCAGACCTCAAGTATTCCCACGAATTGAACCTATTCCTGGACATTTTTCGTCATATGGACCGACGGAAAATTTGAGAACGGAGTCTTTCCGTTCTATAAGAAGGGAATTGCGGACATTTAGTGAAAAATCCTAACTTTCTGTTAACATATCTTAAAAACGGCAATTTATCGTCAATATAAGAAAGGAATTGCGGAAGGGTTTCTGAAAATTCAGTATTTTCCTGGGGTACGAAAAATCCGTGAAATTCAGGTTTCTTCCTGCCATTTCATGGAAAAGATTCTATCAGAAATAAGTTCCATTAATTCGCGAAAGGAAGCTCGGAAAGTGGCTCGAAAATTACAGAAAAGTTTTTGCAGTGTAAAGCTCTAATTAGATCTACGGTTGTAATTTTAGTTGAAACTATAAGCCGCAAGGCTTTGGTTTAAGCTATGAACTTTTTCTCTGGCTTGTAAACATAAAACACTAGTAAATATAGAAATTACTAACAGCAAAGGTAATGAACCAGCTGAAACAACTTACATGAGTCCACTTCTACTCTTCTGTCAATAGCAGTTCAGAACATGCTCTTGCTGGCGTCAATTCATACAGCATTCGCAACACAGCGTAAATGTAACATGCGTTTCTAATAGGATGCTATAAAACCTATATAATAGGCTACGTATGTCCCTAAGTTCTGACGTCAACGCTTGGACGTCATTTATTACCTGCAGCGCCATCTGCTTTCATCCGGTGGCTGAAATCGGAACTAAGCTCACCGCTATCGCACGATACGTAAAATCAAGGAGAAGTACCGGAAAATAAAATAAAGTTAGTAAGACAAACGACTTCGTCTGTGGCAACACGCACGTGCTCGAACAACTGTCTGCGACGTTTGTTCTGTTACGTAGGTGTTATGTCGTGTTTTATTTCATTTTCTTTGCATTGCAGAGTAATTTCATAAAAAGGAATAAAATTACAGAGTAATTTCATAAAAAGGAATAAAATTACAGAGTAATTTCATAAAAAGGAATAAAATTACAGGGTAATTTCATAAAAGGAATAAAATTACAGAGTAATTTCATAAAAAGGAATAAAATTACAGAGTAATTTCATAAAAAAGAATAAAATTACAGGGTAATTTCATAAAAAGGAATAAAATTACAGAGTAATTATATAAAAAGGAATAAAATTACAGAGTAATTTCATAAAAAGGAATAAAATTACAGAGTAATTTCATAAAAAGGAATAAAATTACAGAGTAATTTCATAAAAAGGAATAAAATTACAGAGTAATTTCATAAAAAGGAATAAAATTACAGAGTAATTTCATAAAAGGAATAAAATTACAGAGTAATTTCATAAAAAGGAATAAAATTACAGAGTAATTTCATAAAAAGGAATAAAATTACAGAGTAATTTCATAAAAAGGAATAAAATTACAGGGTAATTTCATAAAAAGGAATAAAATTACAGGGTAATTTCATAAAAAGGAATAAAATTACAGGGTAATTTCATAAAAAGGAATAAAATTACAGAGTAATTTCATAAAAAGGAATAAAATTACAGAGTAATTTCATAAAAAGGAATAAAATTACAGAGTAATTTCATAAAAAGGAATAAAATTACAGGGTAATTTCATAAAAAGGAATAAAATTACAGAGTAATTTCATAAAAAGGAATAAAATTACAGAGTAATTTCATAAAAAGGAATAAAATTACAGAGTAATTTCATAAAAAGGAATAAAATTACAGAGTAATTTCATAAAAAGGAATAAAATTACAGGGTAATTTCATAAAAAGGAATAAAATTACAGGGTAATTTCATAAAAAGGAATAAAATTACAGAGTAATTTCATAAAAAGGAATAAAATTACAGGGTAATTTCATAAAAAGGAATAAAAATTACAGGGTAATTTCATAAACAGGAATAAAATTACAGAGTAATTTCATAAAAAGGAATAAAATTACAGAGTAATTTCATAAAAAGGAATAAAATTACAGAGTAATTTCATAAAAGGAATAAAATTACAGAGTAATTTCATAAAAAGGAATAAAATTACAGGATAATTTCATAAAAAGGAATAAAATTACAGAGTAATTTCATAAAAAGGAATAAAATTACAGAGTAATTTCATAAAAAGGAATAAAATTACAGGGTAATTTCATAAAAAGGAATAAAATTACAGGGTAATTTCATAAAAAGGAATAAAATTACAGGGTAATTTCATAAAAAGGAATAAAATTACAGAGTAATTTCATAAAAAGGAATAAAATTACAGGGTAATTTCATAAAAAGGAATAAAATTACAGAGTAATTTCATAAAAAGGAATAAAATTACAGGGTAATTTCATAAAAATGAATAAAATTACAGGGTAATTATATAAAAAGGAATAAAATTACAGAGTAATTATATAAAAAGGAATAAAATTACAGAGTAATTTCATAAAAAGAAATAAAATTACATGGTAATTTCATAAAAAGGAATAAAATTACAGGGTAATTTCATAAAAAGGAATAAAATTACAGAGTAATTTCATAAAAAGGAATAAAATTACAGAGTAATTTCATAAAAAGGAATAAAATTACAGAGTAATTTCATAAAAAGGAATAAAATTACAGAGTAATTTCATAAAAAGGAATAAAATTACAGGGTAATTTCATAAAAAGGAATAAAATTACAGAGTAATTTCATAAAAAGGAATAAAATTACAGAGTAATTTCATAAAACGGAATCAGCGTTGTAAGAAAGTAATTGCGGGCGTAGTTTTGATTCAGTCACAGCTTTTTCACCCGCGCATGGCACGGGCTATGAGCTAGTATCAAATAAACTTCTAACTACTTGCTGGATCAAAATGCACTTCTAGCAAGTCGCTATATCAATTGCCTCACTCAAAACGCATATCTCAAAATTTGCTCCGACTAATTGAGACTTACCACATTCAGTATCGATCTTATGCTGATCTCGGACCCACTGTCAGTCTACCAAATTTAAAAAGCTCTTCGGGGAAAATGTGTTGTGCAGTTCGAAAACGTTTAACGAGAAAAACTAAATTTACATAAGAACAGAGAAACTGAAATTGAAGTTTAAATTAAAGGCACACATTACGAATAGTTTTCGCTAATATATATATAATAGATGTAACTTACGGAGTATGAAAGTTACAGTTGTGCATGTGGATATTCCAACTGCTGTCAGAAACCTCAGGATAGCCAGCATTAAAATAGATGTTGAGAAAGCACTGCACATCGACGCGACTATAAACAAACTAATACAGGCGAAGATGACAGGACGCCTACCGAATCTAAAATAAAAATCATAAAATATGTTTAATAACATCTATGAGTCATTCGTAATAGAATAAAGTGTAAAGCATTTGTAATACAATTGGGTTTCATTAACACTTCATAAGTGGAATAAACATCTGAAAAAACATGATATGTAACTATTGCATTTATTTGGAACGAACGTACTTATGAGGAGAAAATAATTAAGGTGTCTTAAACAGAATGATTTTAATTACACGTTTAGCAAATACAAAGCCTGTTCCATAAAAACTGAGAATATTTTTTTTTTAGTTGGCAACATTGCGAAGAGGAAAATAGCCACATAACGACTAACTGAATTAAGCAAGTATCTATGGCAACAGTTATTAGCTTTGGCAGACGATTCTGGTTTTGTTATTGCGCAGTTGTTTAAGGTACTTCTGCGTTTCTTCATAAAGCTATGGAGGTGAGTGATTCAGAGTTATGAAGTGAAATGCGTTGTTCGATAAAATGTTGCTATCATTTGGATAAAATGGCTCCAGAAACAGTTGATGTAATGAAAAAAGCTTAGAAAGATAAATGTTTGGGTGAGTCAACGATTTTCAGGCAGCACCATGTTTTAAAAAAAGGTCGTTTGTCTGCAGAACTCGCTCCTAGGCCTGATCGACTTGAAAGTGTTGTTACGGAGCGTATTGTTAACACTTTTTGGAACAGCCTGCAAGAAGATCGACGAATGACGTGTGAAGGCATAGCGGCGTCAACTAATATTTCAAAAAATGTCGGTATTCGGCAATCTACGCGACAAATTACAGCAGCATCGTGTGTGTTCCAGATGGATACCTCATCACCTGACGAGAGAGCAATTGTTAGCCAGAGTGCAGGTGTGTCATGAGTGGAAACAAATGATTCCAAAGAATCCAAACTTTCTAAACACAGTGATAACTGCCGATGAAACATGGGACCACTATTTCGACCCCCTCACGAAGAGCGCAATGAGTGTCTGGAAACACACACGCTCGCCTCCTCCGAAAAATGTTCGCCGAACCAAATCAGCTGGGAAGGTGATGATAATTTTCTTTAATTGGAAAGGTGTAGTCTACCAGCATGCCGTTCCTCCACAAATTACTGTCAATGCTGAGTATTACATTTCAGTTTTGAAGCGTCTGCAACAACACATATCGATTAAGCGACTGCAACAACACATATCGATTAAGCGACTGCAACAACACATATCGATTAAGCGACTGCAACAACACATATCGATTAAGCGACTGCAACAACACATATCGATTAAGCGACTGCAACAACACATATCGATTAAGCGACTACAACAACACATATCGATTAAGCGACTGCAACAACACATATCGATTAAGCGTCTGCAACAGCACATATCGATTAAGCGTCTGCAACAGCACATATCGATTAAGCGGCTGCAACAACACATATCGATTAAGCGACTGCAACAGCACATATCGATTAAGCGACTGCAACAACACATATCGATTAAGCGACTGCAACAACACATATCGATTAAGCGGCTGCAACAACACATATCGATTAAGCGACTGCAACAACACATATCGATTAAGTAACCGGAACTGGTGGGCAAATCGACCGTACACCATGATAACGCCCGCCCACATGTGGATCCTTCTGTTCAACTGTTTCTTATGAAATGATGTGTTGAAATAATGCCACCGCCTACATATAGTCCTGACCTAGTCCCGTGCGATTCTTTGTTGCTCCCGACAATGAAGGAGAAGTTCAGTGGAGCGACATTCAACACAGATGGTGACGTTATTCAAGCTGTACAGGGGTCGCTGAAGAAGCTTCCCAAAGTGGGACTGAACTTTGAGAAAGAGTAACATATATTTTGTTGTACCTATATTTCTTCATTATATGTGATTTTACTCTCAGTTTTTATGGAACGGCCGTTTTGCATATTGACTTTTATGAGTAAGGTATGCCCTGGAAACTGGTGTATTCGTTGTCATGTGTGTTTGAATCTTCGCTATTTTTCGAGAAGTACAGATGCTCATGATGAGCCGTCGGTATTATTAGGTAAAATTAATTTTTGCAACACGTTTGGAAGCGTATAAACGTAATTATCAGCAAAAGTTACTTAAGACACAGTGCTCAAGGAAACCACTATGAAGTTGAAGAATTCCTAAAAAAACACTTCTAGTGTTTTCATATTTTGAAGTTGTTATTTATGTGATTTATTAATTTTCTTATCTAAAATTGTTGAACATATAACACAATCAATACTTGAGCTGAAATAAACGTCCAGGATGAAAAGAAGGAGCATTCACGTAAATTGGAATCTCGTCCTTATTTTCCGCGAAGTGACAACCCACGGGAAGTTTGTCTTGTAGTGAAATATCAATTCATGATTCATCAGATGACTCATAATAGCAATCTCATGTATAAACAGAGAAATAAATTGATAACCTCCAATAGTAGCCAAATAAGTGGCAACGGCCCTATCCAAAGAAATCAAATTCAAACCCACTACTCCTATGTAGGATTATATAAAGAAATTAGCCACCTACTCTACCCCTAAATGCACAGCCATTTGGGAAACCTTAGAGAACATTACCAACAGCGATACTTGCAATAATAGCGTTTCACTCCAGTTGCCACGAATTTGGAACCAATTCTTCAAGTAACGCCTTCTCCTTACCAGAAAACCGCGTGCACAACCAACGTGATGCCTCGTATCTTTAAATGAATATATCGTCGTACCTTTTTATTGTCAAGTCAAGTCACCCCGTTCAAATTGTTGAAGCGCTCTATAATTCAGTTTGCAGTTTCTGTCTAACTTCCTTGAAAATGCCACCTGGTTGATGTGCGAAAGCTTGGAAACACTTATGTATATACACTGAAGAGCAATTGAATCAGAGATACCTGTCTAGTAACGTGTAGCACTACCTTTCGCCCTGATGACGGCGGCGATTCGTCTCGGCATGGACTCGACAAGACACCGGAAGCGTTATGTAGCCATACGGATCCATGACCATTGAACAAGCTCCCACAGTTCACGAAGATTTGATGGAGGGGAGAGGGGGTCAGCGCCTAGAACATCTCTCTCGATGGGTTGAGGTCAGGCGACCTAGCTGGCCAAGAAAGCGAGGTCACGTTAGTGGAGTGTTCATCCAACCATTCGGATACAATTGAGGAGCGATGGCACGGTGCATTGTCTTGTTGCAGGATGAGGTCCTCAGTGGGATGTTGAAGACGCACAAACGGGAGCAAATGGTCGTCCAGGATATCCCGGTAACGTTGACCTGTGAGGGACGATGTCACACGTACCAGGGGTCCCAATTCAATCCAGGTAAACATTTCCCAGACGAGAATGCCACCCCCACCAGCTTGAAGAGTACCCTGCTGTCAAGAAGGATCCATCGCTTCATGTGGTTTGCACCGTACTCGTATCCTGCCATCCGCTTGTACCAACGTGAATCTCGACTCATCAGTCCAGGTAACATTTTCCTACATGTCTAGGGTCCAGTGGCGATGTTCCCGCGCCCATCCTAATCTTTTGCACCCTCTGATGTGCGGTCAGGAGCGGTACCCTCGTGGGACGATGGCTTCTGTATATCATAGCGAGGAGATGGTTCTGGATGGTGTGGCTGCTTACGGGTTTTTGTGCACCAGCGTTAAACTGCCGAGCGGCCCGTCTATCCGCAGTTACAATGCAAGCTAGACGACGATGATCCCGCTCATCCACACGCTGTTACCCACGGAAGTTGGCCCTTGCAGGGATGGTTTTACCGGATTCGATGTACTCACGGTGCACCCGTGACACAATGGCTCGTGAAAATCCCAGTGCCTGCACGACTTCCGAGATAGAGTGACCCATTCGTCGGGACCCGACAATTTGCCCAGGATAAAATGCGCTTAGATCCTTCGTCTTACCCATACTGCGTCCGACTCTTACTGATTCCCGTCGCATCACTCCTTATATCGTCGGATCGCTGTATGCGTAATGTCGTTTCGGTTTACAGGGCCGCCCACAGCGCAACATTTGCATAACGTCAGCTGTCTCTAATTCAATTGCTCTTCAGTGTATTTTTACGCCAAAATCGGATCACTAGCATAGGGTTACTACACTGCTGGCCACCCAAAATGCTACACAAAGAAGGACACATAACAATAGATACAAAGATGAAAAGATTGAGCTTACAGGCCCGTGCGACTTGCGGAAAACGCAGACATCAATAGTTCGTGTGGACCCCATGGCTGGCAATAACGGCCGCTACACGCCGCGGCATCGAACGAAAGAGGCTTTGGGTGTTGGCTTGGGGTATGTCGTTCCAGGCTGCTTTCCACACGTTGCCACAGTTCATCAGGCGTAGCCACGGGTTGTGCTTGCTGGGCCACACGGTTGCCGATCAGCGCCAAGATGTGTTCGATGGACGCCATATGGGGAGAACAGGTGGGCCACGTCAGCGGTGACACCTGGTGGGCCGTGAAGAATTGACGCACGATGCGTGCCACGTGCGGGCGCGCATTTTCCTGTCGAACCGTGGCCGCTGGCAGGTCCTGCAGGTAAGAGAGGACTACAGGGTCCAAAACGTCGGAGATGTAGCGGTGGCTGTTGAGTGTACCGATGATGCGTACCAGAGGTGTGCGGGTGTCATATCCAATTGCGCCCCAAACCATAACGCCCGGCGACGGACCGGTATGGCGATGTATAATGCAGGCGTCATACAGTCTCTCGCCGCCGTACAGCCACACGCGGATCGGACCATCGTGGTGTTGCAGGCCGAAGCGCGATTCGTCGGAGAATACAATATCGTGTCATTCCGTAGTCCAGGTGCGGCGTTCAACGGCCCACTGCCGCCGAACTCGCTGGTGGTGTAACGTCAATGGTAATCGGAGCAATGGGCGCCGTGCGACAAGTCCCCGCTCCTGCAGACGACGTCGAACGGTACGTGCCGACAGAGGTTGTTGCGCAACACACCCTAATTCCTGCGCTAACGTTTGTGATGCGGCGGTGCGAGCCGTCAATGTCCGCCGCACAACATGCCGGTCCTCTCGTTAAGTGGTGTGCCGCGGCTGCGGAAATCGCTCACGTCGGTCCGTCCGTCCATCCTGCACCCGCCGAATCCATACTCGCCTCACTGTGGCTGGATGTCGTTCGACACGGGCTCCGATGTCTCGGTACCGTGGTCTGCAAACGCCCGCACGGGCAGGTTGCCATTATGGCACCCTATAATAAATTGGTCTGCAAACGGCCGCACGGACTGGTTGCCAATATGGCACCCTATAATAAATTGGTCTGCAAACGCACGCACGGACAGGTTGCCAATATGGCATCCTATAATAAGACCTCGTTGGAAGTCAGTAAGGTCAGCACGGCTGGCCATGTCTTACGAGTAGAAGATATACGACGTCTGAGGAAGTTACCCGTGGTTTTAAATGAAATCGAGTACACGTGATGTTTTGGAATGTTCCTTTTTGCGGAAAGCGGCGTCTGGAGACTTTTTTTCCAGATACAGCATGTTCCGAATTCTCTCGTGCTTATAAGGCATGTGTTCTACACAGCAATATACCTTGCTATGGAGTTTGACATAGTATTGACCAAGTTGCCTGAGATGCGGGAATCGTCGGATAAGTCGTCCAAGATGGTTCAAGGCAAGGTCAGTAGATTCCATGGGTATGCTTATCTGACACTTCCGCGGGTCACTGTCGCGAGGGTCGTCTTCGTGGCGTCACCGTCCACGACAGCTCCTACCACCACACCCTGCAGTCGGAGGCTGGTTGCAGCCGTTCTTACGCTTTGAGAGCTATTACACATTGTGCCTCGTTTTTGTAGCAAACTAATTTTTCTTTTTTTTTTTTTTTTTTGTTATACTTTAAAACTGAAAGCATTGAACATACCTGGTGCGTACGCGATAGCAACGCGTCCAAATTACTATTCGAAAACCAAAAAAAAAAAAAAAGAATGGCATTCATTACCATAGGTTTTTTCTAGACGGCTTTGGTAAAACGTGGAAATTGAGGTGCAAACGAGCTGACAGCTTCAACTTTATGATTTCAGCTATTTGTTCAAAACATTTCCCCGATTAATACTACGAACGTGATTTAAGGAACGAACGTCTTCCTTAAATCACGTTTGTAGTGTTCCTCGGGAAAATGCAAACATGTCCGCAAAACGCTAAATGACGCTGTTGTACTAAGTTTAAACCTTCCGGGAAACTAATGTAAATTCTAATTCAGACGGGAATAACAGGCAGGAAAAGAGCTGATATTATTCGGGATTTGATAAAGGAAGAATACTCCGATAGTTAAAAAAACATTTAGGGAAACATGTGGAGTGCCGATGGCTAAAATACCAAAATTGTATGTATGAAAGACCTAAAAACAAAAAGTCGAATTTTATGGAAGGAAAAGGAGTTTTTTGAAGAAGGAAAATGAAACGCAAATATTATCTTTGAGCTCTTCAAACTTACTTGTCTAAATTTGCATGTGAAAGTTTTGAAATGAAAGCAGAATCAAATGCAGAAAGAATAGTTAGAGTTGCGAAGGTTACGGAAAAATGAAATTAAAAAAACTGCTCTAAGCAAATAGTCATCAGATCGAAAGAAACCATCGTGGATCAAAGAAAAGCTTCACTGCCGTAGTCCCCTACCGTCTTTTGCTCCTGAATGTTTGCTTTCCGGCAGAGCACATGAGCTTCCAGAATGTGGGAGCCCTGTAATCACGAGTTTTATGTTACCTCAACGGGAGTTGGTGTCCTTCACGCGAAGTTTATATTCTTTAGTTCAAGGTACGAGTCTCAGATCGTGAATGGGAACTAGGCCTGTCAGTCGGCTGTGGTTTCGTCCCTTGCCTGGATCCAGTGACCCTAAATTACAGACACGAGACTGCCTGTATCCCTTAGCGTTTCCCAATGTATTAGTTCAACCCCCAAAAAAGTTTGATATACACTTTTTCACTCCTTTCTTTGAACTAAGCCCATTGTCCTTAATTTCGTGCTTAATTTTTGATAGGCAGTGTATAAGTTAACTTATCTACGTTATAAGTCATAGCACATCTATACGTTGCGGGTCTGAGTAGCAGTATTTTTTCGGAACAGCATTAGTGCCGAATCACCAGTTTCCAGCAGACGACAGGAAATGGGAATTTAGCTTCTGAAAATAATTCATGAGCTGGAACTCAGTGTATGATACAGCAGACTATACACATTTCTTTATCGCGAATATTAATACATACACTGACGGAAAAAAAATCCCAACACCAAGAAGGGGTTGTGTTAGATAAACGACAGTTGGTAGGAGGTGAGAGTACATCTGTAAGATGACGTCTATGCAAATTTCGCGCTCGGCGCATACGTGTGGTGCTATTAGGGCCCCTCGGAACATGCGAAGCAGGTTTGCTGTAAATACGCGCTGTAACGTTCGTGAGCGTTAGTTAACGTTGAGATTCGACGTAGTGTGTTGATGTTAGTCAAGAATGCATTTAAGAAGACGAAGAAGCCATTATCAACAGCTCACGGAGTTTGAACGAGGTCGTGTAATAGGGCTACGAGAAGGTGGATTTTCTTTCCGCAATATTGCAGAACGACTTGGCAGGAATGTAGCCACTGTGCATGATTGTTGGTAGCGGTGGTCAAGGGAAGGCACTGCCTCAAGAAGACTGGGTTCCGGCCGGCCGCGTGGCACTACTGAGAGGGAAGACCGTCGTGTACGGCGTATGGCCGTGGCGCACCGTAACGCGTCTGCGGCAGTAATTCTAGCTGCAGTTGCCACCACAGTGACACAACGAACTGTTACAAATCGGTTACCTGAAGGACAGCTCCGAGCCAGACGCCCTGTAGCGTGCATTCCACTTATTCCAAACCACTGCCGTTTGCGACGTCAGTGGTGTCAAGCTAGAGTTCATTGGAGAACAGAGTGGAGATCTGTTGTGTTTTCTGATGAAAGCCGGTTCTGCCTGGGTGCCAGTGATGGCCGTGTGTTGGTTAGAAGGAGGCCAGGTGAGCGCCTGCAACCAACCTGTCTGCGGCCGAGACACACTCAACCTACACCTAGAGTTATGGTCTGGGGAGCAATTTCCTATGACAGCAGGAGCACTCTCGTGGTTATCCCACGCACCCTGACGGCACAGTTGTACGTCGGTCTGGTGATTCAACCTGTTGTGCTGCCATTCATGAACAGCATTCCAGGGGTGTTGTCCAACAGGATAACTCTCGCCCGCATACCGCTGTTGTAACCCAACTTGCTCTACAGAGTGTCGACATGTTGCCGTGGCCTGCTAGATCACCAGATCTTTCACCAATCGAGCACGTATGAGACATCATGGGACGACAACTCAAGCGTCACCCCCAACCAGCATTAGCCGTCTCTGTATTGACCGACCAAGTGCAACAGGCATGGAACTCTATCCTACAAATTGACATCCAGCACGTGTACGACACAATGCATGAAAGTTTGCGTGCTTGCATTCAACATTCTGGTGGTTATACCGGTTATTAATGTACCAGTATTTCACATTTAAAATGGCTCTTCTTGCGCTTACAATAAGCTGTGATCTTGAAACCTTAATCGATTAAATATGTTACCTATACAAATGTATTGCCGCCATTTCATTCATCTGCAACTATTTTTTCGTGGTGTTGGGATTTTTTTTCCGTCAGTGGATATTGTTCAACAGCAGCCAGACGGCCAATGTTGCGGTACCACAATTGTGCAATCAACAGGGAGCGAGATTTTAAATATCTTGGTGCCATGTTCTGGTATACTGGAACAACAACAGCAGACGTAAGGACTAGACCTCAGGCTTGGAGTCATTGTGCTTGTAGGGATTTTATTGCGACAAGATGTATTTTCTTCTTTTTTCAGTTGACATGGCTAAAGTGTAAAACTGTGCCACAAAATGCTTATGGTGATGTTTGCATTCTCAGGAAATGGGTATTCTGCCCAATGCCAGGGCCGAGGTCAGCAAAATCTTGCTACATGGTGGTTTCGCCAGAGGAAACGCGGAGCTTTCTTGAAGATGAAAATCCTGAAACGCAGTTTGTTGAAAGGATCTGGTGAGCGTGCTAGCAAGGCAGACGAAAGGTTAACCCCGTAGTAAAGAGACGTGACCCAGACATGCTGGTCCTGGATAGCACGAGTCAACGTCGTTACTTCCAAAATCTTGACGATATTGAATAAAAGCTCGGTATCATTAACATTGCCGCGCTTTCTTGCCTCCCAATAACATTACATCCAAAAGTTAGTAAAGTTGCATGGAAGGATGTATGGAATCCAGAGCAGCAGATTTCCTATAGTCTTTACGACTATAGAGCAGCAGATTTCATATAGTCTTTTCGACTATTTGGGCATGAAAAAATATATGAAGGAACACTAAAATGCAGCTGTATAAGGCACAAACACTATTTGTGGTTTTGTGTGGTTGCGAAACTTGGCGCACCAGGAAACGAGGTTCTTGTTTCAAAACAAGTTGTAGGTCTTTTGAAGAGGAATCCTGAGGGAAATTTATGGTCCTCTGCGTTTGGCACTGAAACCGATAACTGGAGAAGAAGACATAATGAGGAACTTGAAGAAGTATTTGGGGAAAATGATACCATTGAAGTAATGAATGCCAAGAGACTGCAATGGGATGGATGTGTTGCTCTAATGCAAAGCTTTCTAGACTTGTGTTGGTTTACAGACCTTAGAGCGTGTAAGACCTCTATATTGAAGCGATGGCCTTTGATCATTCGTCCAAAAGAGGTACGGGTTCGAATCCCGGTGAGGCACGGATGTTGTGTTTGTCTTACGGCACTCGCTCTCTCTCTCTTCCCTGGAAACAGTGACCCTAAATTAGGGACGAGCGACTGCGTGTAGCTCATTGAGTAGCACACGGTGGTCGTTAAACATCCAATTCAATGCCCCCCCCCCGCTCTTGATTAAATGGGAATATTATGTGAGAGGAGATATAAGAGCAGCAAAGGTAAGGACTGAATGTAGAGAACTGGCGAAAACTCGAGAAATTTTGAACAGAATGTTTGAAGTGCTGAGTTTTCACTGGGACCAACAGCGAACCGACGATGACGATGATGACGATGATTTTTATTTTTTTTCGGATGGGTCTTGTACTTAACACATTTTAGCTACATCGTGACCTACAAATATAATCGTTCTAGCATAAACTGCGATCTAAATGGAAATTATATTGATAGTCTTATTTTTTGTTCCACACACATTGGACAATTACTTACCTGTCACTAATGCCACAGACACAGCCAGCTGCCATGTAACCAAACATGAAACACGATTTTAGCAGTGACGTCATCCACTTTTTGTCGCACACCAAATCAAACTAAAACGAAATAACAAGAAAATTATCAAATATATACTCATACTTAATATTCTTGAAGGTTAGGTTCCTTGAAAACTCCGTGAATACGGATCACATAGGAAAAAGGTGGTTATGTTTCTGCAGCACCTTGTTCACCTGCACTTTTGTTACCGTTCACCACGATTTAATCATTTCTTGTATCCTCGTAAAAATCAGCTTATTTACTGCATTTTACAAATGTATTTTATACCCTGTTTCCTTTGTAATGGAACAGTGTGTAAGGCTTACATTTGAAGTCATCTTTATCATTCACACAGAAAAACAGGGTGGAACGATCCTTGAATGCTTTAAAGCTAGGCTCATTGACGACAGTTTGTGATACGTCCTTCCTGTCTTCTTTTCTTGCGGTCACAAAAAGTTAGCGATATTGTGGTTTCGAAGCGAAAACGTGGTGATATACAAATTTTGAGACTACTGGATATCGGTTATCAGTGTGAGTAACGATGCCATATGCAAATTAGCATCATGACAATACAGCACATGTCGTGCAAGCTCCGACAAAAGTACTCTGCGTGAAGCGGAAAACGGGTCGTTTCCCCGCTTGGTCTAGAAGTTTGCTGAACGTTTTGCCTTGAAATGATGTCGAGACGACGTTTAAACATTAACAACATAAATACGACTGTTGGCATGCTACAGGCATCTGTACGGCAGATCGATGAGGCTGCTGCTTTAGGAGTTGCCCAAAGTATGGTTAGTCGGCTACACACAAGATTTCTACTGCATGAAAATATTGTAGATCAAGAGTGGTCGTCCGAGGATAACCACCAGAAGGAAACCTGACAGTAAGTGCTCGGACAAGGCCTAGTATCACCCGTAGACAAATACGAGAAACAATTTGAGCTGCTTCTGATATCACAGTATGTACTCAAACGGTACAAAACCGTCTTCACGAATATGGACTCAGAACAAGGAGGCCGTTGAGATGTATACCAATGACATTAGCGCACCGTCCTCAAAAATGTATATGAGTCCTAAAGTACATGTCATAAAATACAGAATAGCACCATCTACTTTTAACAGATGACTTTCATTTTGCTTTTCATACTAATACTCGACGAGGACACGCGTGAGGTAGATCGGGCACACGATTGGAAATACACAATGTGCAGTCCGTCCACCCTTACTAGCGGCAGTCAGTTATAGTCTGGGCTTGAGTGTATTTTAATGCCCGTATTTCCTTGTATGTTTGTCAAGGCAACATGTGTACCGAAACGAGATCATTGTGCCCATTATGACACTATTTTTACCCTGCTATTGAACATGCATTCCATTTTCTGGATGGCAGTGCAACCAGTCACTGTGACTGGAGGGTACTTCAGGAGCTAGAGAATCATAGAATTGAATCGTTACAGTTGACTCTCAGGTCTTCTGACCTGTATCCTATTGAAAAACGTTTGGGACGCTGTACAGCGACGTCTGGATAACCACGTTCTACACCCCAGTACACTGCAGACCTCCATAACGTTTTGCCTATAATATGAGATGAGTTACCCGAGACACTTCTCAATAATGTCATTGGAAATATGACTCGTAGGTGTCAAGACGCTCTTCGACACAGAAGTGGTGTTACGGCGTTCTAAAATCCTGAGGTATGGACATTCTCCGAATTTATCATTTTGTCTATATTGTAGTGCTACTTTGTTGCGTGCAGAAATTGCACAGTTAATTGTTTTTGTAAGTGCACTCTTCGCCGTTTGTGTTACGTAGCTTCGCCGATGTTATTTTAATGCACGTTACTTGAGTCACATATATACATTCTTCATTTCATTCAATATCCTTGATTTTTTGTAACCAATGTAGGATCATCCTGCTTCATTGGTATAAACCATGTAACGACCATAACGCCCAAAACGCCCGTTCACACAAACGTCCATAGCTACCTGAAACGCCTGTTTACAGTTAGTCAGATTAACTACACTTACCTGTTCTTCAAATTTTATCGACCTGTGAGGGATCAACAAGAGTCAACCTCAGTCATTATTGTTGTTATTAACTAAAGAAGTGAACCAACAGACAGTTTCCGGCGTTATATTATTTGGAGTGACAGAAGATTTTTCGGTCAAGGTCGTTAAAAGGTTAAGCGCTTTTTAAGGAATGTAGCCCTTTTTCTAGGTGTGCTGAAGCAGGTATAAACACTGGTGTGCAAAAATTAAGGACGAAGAGGAGAAATTAGCATAACAGCGGAACGAGCAGGCAGAACGGACCGAAAAACCACTCAGGAGATAGACTAGAGTCCGGTACGGTAGGGCATGCGCATATATGCAGCATGACGTAGCGGGGCTGGGGGTGGGAAGGGTATAAAGCACACGGGCGGTGTACGCTCAGCAATTCGGTGAAAGTTATTGCACGGTGTACATCGGTTTGAACGACGTCGAGTTGCTGCCACCGTGTGATATGGCCAAAAGACAATCCAGTAGACGACATCTGGATAACTTTACCTGAGGTCGCGTCATTGGGAAGTCGGAAGAACGTCGAAGTGTGACTAGTGTGGCCGAGGACTTCGGGATCGCTCACAGCATAGTTTCACGAGCTTGGAGAGCATTTCAAACGACAGGAACAGCTGTCTGAGAGTTTAGGAGTGGTCGTCCACGTGCAACCACGGCGGCGAACGACCGGTATATTGTCCTACAGGCGAGAAGAGACAGACGGCAGACAGCGGGAGAAATCGCAAGGCACATGCAACAGACAACTGGACGTCCGTTATAAAGTTTTACCGTGGCTATGAGGCTGCACAAAGGTGGTCTATTTGCGCGACGACCAATACGGTTTGTGCCATTAACGCCTGCTCATCGGAGACTGTGGTTTCTGTGGTGCCAGGAACACAAGAACTGGACATATCAGCAATGGGGTCGAATTCTATATACGGATGAGAGCCTATTCAGTCTGACAAGCGATTCTGGACGTATACACATCTGGAGAGAGCAGGTAACACGCAATTACACCTCCAACATCATCGAAAGGGACAGGTTCGGAGGTGGCGGAGTTCTCGTTTGGGGCGGTATCATGCTTGATAGCCGTACTGACGTCCACATCTTCCAAGGAGGTTCAGTTACTGGTGTCCGCTATTGTACCGAGGTTCTCTTGCCACACGTGTGTCTGTTTAGAGGTTCTGTGGTCCTGAGTTCCTCTTCATGGACGACAACACTACACCTCATCATACAGTGGCTGTTGCAGAGCTGTTGGAGAGTGAAGATATTCAACGTATGGATTGGCACGCAAGGTCCCCGTACCTAAATCCAATCGAACACGTGTGGGACCTTCTCGGGAGACGCTTGGCAGCACGTCACCAGCCGCCAGCAACGATTCCGCAGCTGCGATTGGCGCTACAAGAGGAATGGGCCGCGATACCTCAACAGCTCCTGGACAACCTTGTCCTCAGCATGGACAGACGTTGTAAATCCTGCAACAGTCAGGGGTGATCATATCCCCTACTAAAGACTGGATTTTTCTTGGCAGCCGCCTGTCACATGGACATTTCTGTCCAGTTGTGCTCGAAGCTACCTTTTCAATAAAGTGCCTTTGTATCCTTTGGATTCCTTGTTTGGACGGGTTTGCTCACTTGTCCAATATTCTTACATCTTGGGGATTTTGTGGTATGATTTGAGTCGATGTGGAGCACTTCTGCACGCCGTAACATTCGAAAAACCGTCTCGTCCTTAATTTTTGCACGCCAGTGTATAATATAAATAGCCAGATCTCTCTCTCTCTCTCTCTCTCTCTCTCTCTCTCTCTCTCTCTCTCTCTCTCTCTCTCTCTCGCTCTCCTGAACGCTTTATCGCCACAGCAACGTCTGCATTGTTGCGCAATCACGTATTGATCAATTCGTGTGTGCTCACGCGATCACTCTTAGATGTCAAGGTGATCGCGTGCTAATTAAAAAAAATAGATTATCAATGACTCGAGTTCTATTTTTTCGTTCTACATAATTCGAATTGAATTACTAATATCACAAAATGTTGAGTATGCCCGCGATCATATTGAGATGTCAAGGTAATCGCGTGCTAATTTATAAACATTGGATTATCAATGACTCAAGTTCCATATATCCGATCTACAAAATTGGAATTGAATTCTTAATATCACGGCAAGTTGCGATCTACTTAAACGCTTCAACCTACAATAAAAACTGAAATCCTGAGATGCCAAAGTGAGCAAAATTGCATCAAAAAGCAGATGTCACCCCAACAGCACATTGTAGACAGTCCCGATTTGTAATACTAGATGTCGCATTATTTTGTAGAAAAACTTCGGAAGGAAGTTTCAAAATAACTGTCGAATAGGATAGTCTAAAACAAGCCATGAACGGAATAACAAGTGTGCCGGATAAAAAGTCACTTAACGCAAAAATTCAAAGCAAATGTTATTAAGGTAAGTTTACAGAAAAACAACTGGACTACAAGGAGAATTGTTAAACAACAAATATTGACACGGAATGTTATATATCGCGAGGTCTTTTGAAAAACGGAAATAAATAGCATATAGTTCTGTCATGAATGAGTTCATACTATACAGTATAAGATTTTACTATATTTCCTTACAGAAATCCGGCGTCTATTTGATTTGTTTTAACTTTGCTTCAATTAAAAATTTCACTGTCTTAGGACGAAAAACATCCCCTATATATTAATATTTATTTAAAGCTTAAAAACAACCGTCTTAGAAGGGGCTATAGTCTAATTATTTAAATACTTCAGCAGCTTCTGCATCAGACATACCTGCCTCATGGGAAAGTTTTAATGTTTTTCATGTCGTATCCGTTCTTGAAATACCCCAGCCAACTAACACTGGCCGAGAAGTCCTTCGCGCTTCTATTGTATGTCCCTTCGTGACATGTTCGTAGATCTTCTTGGCTTTAAGGCGTTAAGTAGTGGTATCCACAACAGCTTATTTTATCATTCACTATCTCATTAATCCACAAACGTGAACGTTTTTCTATTGTCTCATCACGAACTACAGATGTAATTTTTGCACTCTCTAGTGGCGATTCACGCACAGTTGTATGTATGCGTTCTTCTTTATGGCGAATCTACAGGTGGTGGATTTATTCACACCGAATGCGCGGCCGAACGATGCTACAGACATCCCAGAACGAAGTTTATCTAACACACGTACTTTGTCATTGAGGCTCATCACAGCCTTTTTGCTCTTAGGCACACTCGGTAACACATTTACACTACGCTTCGATGCAATTATTAATTATAAAAATAATGGAAAACAGCGTAATACTACAAAAACGTGGGAGAAAAAAGATACTCAAGAAATACACTCGTAAACACAACGAAAGCCGGGAGAATAAGGAGGGAGCGTTACCTCATCTATCAAGAAAGTTACTCGTAAACACAACGAAAGCCGAGAGAACAAGGATGGAGCGTTACCTCATCTATCAAGAAAGACACTCGTAAACACAACGAAAGCCGAGAGAATAAGGAGGGAGCGTTACCTAATCTATCAAGAAAGACACTCGTAAACACAACGAAAGCCGAGAGAACAAGAAGGGAGCGTTACCTCATCTATCAAAAAAGACACTCGTAAACACAACGAAAGCCGGGAGAATAAGGAGGGAGCGTTACCTCATCTATCAAGAAAGACACTCGTAAACACAACGAAAGCCGAGAGAACAAGGAGGGAGCGTTACCTCATCTATCAAGAAAGACACTCGTAAACACAACGAAAGCCGAGAGAACAAGGAGGGAGCGTTACCTCATCTATCAAGAAAGACACTCGTAAACACAACGAAAGCCGAGAGAACAAGGAGGGAGCGTTACCTCATCTATCAAGAAAGACACTCGTAAACACAACGAAAGCCGAGAGAACAAGGAGGGAGCGTTACCTCATCTATTAAGAAAGACACTCGTAAACAGAATGAAAGCCGGGAGAATAAGGAGGGAGCGTTACCTCATCTATCAAGAAAGACACTCGTAAACACAACGAAAGCCGAGAGAACAAGGAGGGAGCGTTACCTCATCTATCAAGAAAGACACTCGTAAACACAACGAAAGCCGGGAGAATAAGGAGGGAGCGTTACCTCGTCTATCAAGAAAGACACTCGTAAACACAACGAAAGCCCAGAGAACAAGGAGAGAGCTTTCCCTTGTTACCAGAGACCAAGGAGGGAGCGTTCTCTTGTTACCAGAGAAAAAGGAGGGAGCGTCCCCTCACCTACCACGGAGCATCTGTGCTGCGTGGTAGATGTTTCCACTTTTTTGCCTACTGCGCGTGGCTGCGAATAACTTCGAGGTGATCATCCACTTCCTGACACTTTCCTTCGGTAACAGTCCTCCCTTCTTCTCTCCCTTTTTTGCGCATCCTCGCTTTGAGTTCCGTTGACGTCATCCTTAGCCCTCGAAAGCTTGCTCTCACCTTTTCTACCTTTCTCCTTATGAACCGTATATCCCCTATTCCTAAACGTCTTCCACCTCCTTATCAGGAAATTCTAACTTGCTGGGGGGCGTTGCCCCGTACATCTTTAACCTCCTGGTCTTTCTGATTTGCTGATTGAGCCCTTTTTTATTCCTCTGTCATTGTCCAGTCCGATTCCAATTATTTCTGTTTTCCTTCCTGGCTCCGAGCCGGTGTTTTTACGGTTCACAGAGTTGTCAAGTCTGACCTTGCATGGCGTTCTCTACCACAGATATCTTTGACCCTCGCCTCTAACCCTGCTAATTAATTCTACGTTGTCACCGTTCAGGCCCCACTCCGCCGGTTGTTCCCTGGCTTTGTCACTTCTACTGGACTTATTGCCCACACCTCAGCTCCGCTGCCATTACCTTTTTCACTCTCTTTCCGGCGCTCCCACTCTTCTTCGTGGACCATCGTGGTGTTGCAGGCAGAAGCGGGATTCATCGGAGAAGAAAATGTCGTGCCATTCCGTAGTCCAGGTGCGGCGTTCAACGGCACACTGCCGCCGCAATTGCCGATGGTGTAACGTCAATGGTAATCGGAGCAATGGGCGCCGTGTGACAAGTCTTCGCTCCTGCAGACGACGTCCAACGGTACGTGCTGACACAGGTTGTTGCGCAACACACCCTAATTCCTGCGCTAACGTTCGTGATGTGACGGTGCGAGCCGTCAATGCCCGCCGCACAACATGCCGGTCCTCACGTTTGGTCGTGTGCCGCGGTAACGGTAATCGCTCACGTCGGTATGTCCGTCCCTCCTGCATCCACCGAATCCATACTCGCCTCACTGTGGCTGAATGTCGTCCCACACGGGCGCCGATGTCTCGGTACGATACACCGCTGTCGCGATAAACCACTATTCGTTATCTGTCGAACTCCGAAACCTGCTGGAATGACTGCCGTATTCTGCGACGAGGCATCAGGAAGCTTCCCACGCATAGGTCCGGCAGAACAACACACTTCCACTACTTACACCCCACCTTCTGTGCACCCTGCTTATAGTCCTTCTCGGTGGCGTGCCGGGCGCACATGATTTGCATATGCCCTGCAATGCTAATCGTTTGCATGTCCACTCGTGGGCGACGCGTGCTGCGAATTTCAGGCCAATCGGATGCTTCCTTCTTGGTGTTGCACTTTGGGTGGCCAGAAGTGTATATTGATACAAACGTGCCGAGCGATATTATTTATTAAAACGCTCGCCACCAAATGATACGTTCGTGGTTTCGATCCCGCCGCAGTCGGCAATTAATACGTTATATGGATCCGAGACTTGTGGGTACTTTTGAATTCGGGAGCTGGTACAAATGAGCGAGAACGTTAGCTGCGTGCTGAAACACAGGAATTTATTACACCAGAGTTTAAAAGAACGGAGAGCAAATAATAAGTTAACACACTAATCTATTTAATCAACGGAACACCCGGTAAGCTAGGATGTAAATTCCGTACATCCGGTAGGCATACAAAAAAAGAAAGAGGAGGGATCTCCCTACTTGTTCAGTCCTTACTCATTTGTAGTTATCTCTTGAGAGTATTTCAGTTCACCATACCGGGAATAGTTAAAGTTCTGGATAGCCAGGATATGACTAATAAGTTCAGTTGGCAGTCTATGCACTTGAGCACTGGTTAGAACCCCATTTCCCAAATGAGCTATGCAAGCTGATAATTAAAAGTCAGTAACTACGGCTAAGTGAGGTAAGGAGAAAAAGAGAAAATCTCATTGAACTGAAAAGTGGACATCTCTTCGACTATCGTGGGACAGATACTGGCAGAACTAGTGGTGTCGTTTTTATAATAAACAAGAAACTGAAAGATAAAGTTGTAGAAGTTGAAAGTTCCTCTGACAGAGCTGCACGACTCGTTATCCAACTCTCGAGAAGATACCAGGCTCAGATTATTCAAACTTATGCACCCACCACAAGTCATCCTGAAGAAGAAATTGAAGAATTTTATGAGGAAATTCGTCATCTAAATAATAAAGGTAAGCAGCACTTGAAGATAATTATGGGATATTTCAATGCAAAAATAGGGCAACGACAACAGAATGAAACTTCAGTATGTAAATTCGGTCACGGCAGCAGAAACCAGCGTGGAAATACTCTGGTAGAGTTTGCAGAGGCAGAAGGGTTTTTTTTTATCTTGAACTCCTTTTTCAAGAAAAAGCCGCACAGGAAATGGACATGGAGACATCCAAATGGGACGACAAGTGAAATTGATTTTATTATGTGTAACAAAAAATTCGTCATAGAAGACTGCAGTGTACTAAACAAGTTCAACACAGGTAGTGACCATAGATTGGTGAGATGTAAGATGCACCTCAACACTAAACTCGAACGAGGCAAGCTCATAAGACAAACAAAATGTATTGGCATAACCAACCTTAAAAACACCATAATACCTTCAAGTTGGAACTGAAGAACAGATTCTCTGCTTTAGAAGGCATAACATCGGAAGAAATGGATATTTCTGAAGTTAACAGAAAAGTAACCAAAGCTCTTATGGAAACAGCAACAAAATTAGCTGGGTCTAAGAATAAGTTGCATGTGAACAAATTATCAGGAAAAACCAAAATGTTGATGCAAAAAAGAAGAGAGATGAGGACAACTAAAGAAGATGTGACTTCCAAAGTGGAATACATAGAGCTATGCAAGACAGTACGAAAACGTATCACTGAAAACGTAAGGAAATTCAACTGTGAACCAGTGAGGAAATCAATTGAAAACAACCAAAGCCTACAGACAGCAAAAGGCCATCTCAGTAAGGGAAGAAAACAGATTATGGCAGTAAGAAAAGAAGATGGTTCTGTAACAAGATATAGAGGCGAAAGTTTGACAAGAGTGAAAGATTTCTACTCCAGGTTATATAAAGGGATGATGCATGTACTCCAGACATCATGGAAGGTACCACCAGAACCAGAGTTTTCCCAGTCATCCCAGCAGAAGTTGCAGATGCAATCAAAAACATGAAGCTTGGAAAAGCTCCAGGAGAAGATGAAATTACTGTAGACATCATACAAGAAGCAAGTGGAGAAATCGAAACAGTACTCGCCCAAATTTTCACTCGATACCTTAATGAAGGGAAGATTCCTGAGGATTGGAACAACGCTATAATGATCCTGCTACATACAAAAGGTGACATTGAGGATCTCAGGAACTACAGACCTATCAGTGGTTTATAAAATCTTCACTAAAGTTCTTTCACACCGTTTGAAGGTACCACTGGACATGGCTCAACCGAGAGAACAAGCTGGATTCAGGAGTGGCTACAGCACAATAGATCATATCCACGTACTGAGAGAACTAATTGAAAGAGCGAGAGAATATGAACTTCCATTGTTCATGGCTTTTATCGATTATGAAAAAGCCTTTGATTCGGTGAAACCATCAGCAGTTACAATGGCTCTGAAATCCTGCGGTATTGAAGATGCATACATTAATATTATTAATAACATCTATGAAAATGCGAGTGCAAAGATTCGGCTGTTTGAAAATACATCACATATAAAAATTGGAAAGGGAGTGAGACAAGGTGACACCATATCTCCGAAGCTCTTTAACGCCACATTGGAAAATTTCTTTCAATCACTGAACTGGGGAAACAAAGGGATAAAGATTAATGGAGATTATCTATCCCACCTTCGTTTTGCTGATGACATAGTCATTTTTGCAACTACCCCATTAGAGCTGCAGAGTAGTATCCAAGAACTTGCTGACAAGAGTAAAGAAGTGGCATTAAAAATGAACTTTCAGAAGACAAAAGTGATGTTCAATGCTTTTACACGAAATGAAGATTTATCGATTGATGGAGAAAAGCTGGAGATAACAGACACGTACGTTTATCTTGGACAGCAGATATCAAGTGAGGGTCACATTGATGAAGAAATTAATCGGCGTAAAAAACTTGCCTGGAGAGCTTTTGGAAGAAACAGCATAATTTTCAAGAGCAATATGCCATTATGTCTTAAAAGAAAAGTGTTTGATCAATGCATCCTTCCAGTGCTTACGTATGGTGCAGAGACGTTGACCTTAACTAAAAGAGACATACAAAGCCTGCAGACAACTCAAAGCAGCATGGAGAGGTGCATGCTTGGTGTAACCAGGAGAGATAAGAAGAGGAACTCGTGGATCCGAAAAATGACAAGAGTGGAAGACATCATGATCAGAGTGAAATCATTGAAATGGCAATGGGCTGGGCATACTGCCAGAAGGACAGACCATCGATGGACAGCCGAAATTTTAGATTGGATTCCAAGGGACAGGAAAAGACCCAGAAGAAGACCACATGGGAGATAGGTGGATGAAATTCGAAAGTATGCGGGAGTGTCATGGAGGAGTCTGGCACAAAACAGACCGTTGTGGAGGAAACTTGGGGAGACCTTCGTCCAGCAGTGAAGTGATAATGGTTGACAATGATGATGATGATGACTTAAGAATAGCTGGCGGATGCTGGGAAATCCATGTAACTAGTATACTATTTTAGTATCACTCACACACACACGCGCCCTCTGAAGTAGCATAGGGAGGGTTTCACCTGTGTGTCACAGAGGGTCATCACTAATTCGCTGGCTTTGACCTTTTTCCTTCGGCGACGCAGAGAGCGAATTTCTCCGCTCTTCACCGGCCGGGTGTAGGTGGGGGGAAGGAACACCAAGGGCTGACTCCTTTTTACTAAGCAGAGCGATGGCTGTAGGATGGACGGGGGATAGCTCTCTTTGACCCCTTGGATAAACATGCGTAGTTTGCTTGGAGCGTGGACCCGTTGAAGCTTTCCCAGAGGTAAGCGACCTCTACTCCTCTTCGTTGGAGAACGGCGTTTTCGGGAGGCTGGTTTGCTGGCAGTGGTTAACTAATGATTCTTAATTGGCATTCTAGACGGGAAACAGCAGATCTTTGCTCAGCGCTCAGAGCCTAATTTTTTGCTGGTGGTTCATCGTGATTTCTATTCGGGAACCGTGCATGAGAAGATAGTCGCGGTGTCTGTGGTCCGTGCCTTTGCTGTACTTTATTACTTCTACAAAAGAATATAGCGGCTCTTTTCAACGATGATAGAATCGCTCTTGTCGGCACTCTCAATTTGGCATATTTGGTGGTCTTACCCAGCCACCTAATTATCGTTAAGCTCTGCCTTTCCTCGTACCCTGGCGTCTTACAGCTGCGCTTCAGGTACAGTGGACTATATTAGGTCTCGCCGGACGTCGGGCTCGCAAATTTCGGTCTCGTGCATCTTACCGCCGCGCCGAACCTTCTTGCGTATTCTTTTCGTGGCAGTTTCTAGCGTGCGACTTACTACAGCGTACGGAGGTAACTGATTCCCTCTTTTCGTCTGCATCTTTGGGGAGGCGAACCTAAGTTGCCTCTATCCCCTGTCACGTGGCTTCGTCTGCCTTTTTCTGCCAACACTTGAGATTTCTTTCATCCCTTTCGTACAGAGCGTCGTCGCTTCTGCAAGAATAGTTGCACAAGTGACCCTCGCCCCTCATAATCGTAATTTTTAGCTTTCCCAACGGATTTTTGGCACTAATGGCACACTTGAAGGCATATTTATGAGGGTCTGAATGCCTCTCAGTCGCCGACTGGGTGGTCTCCTTGTGGTTGAGTAGGCCTCCAAAGGCGATCTCTCAATTCCTTTATTTTCACCCTGCCAAAGAGAATTACAAGACTTCCCCAATTAAAAATGAGTTAATTTTCCAATTAATTTGAAATGGGCCAAACATTTAATTTAATCATCATCATAATTTAACCACGCCTATCGAGTCCGTCCCCCATTTTAATAGTAATTAATTCGTACCCAAATTTCCGTATCAATATTAGTGAAAACTTAACATCTTCCAATAGGGCTTTGTTTTGGCAGGCAAGAAACTTTTCTAAAGTGAGTAATATCAAATATTGTTGGTTTAAAAATGGTCGCATATACTGTAGGAAAGCTGAGGGAGCTAGAGTGGTGATTATCAAGAGTAGGTCAGACTTAGATTTGCGTTGTTTTAATTAAGATTATTTTATTTATATATATTTCTGTTGTTTATTTTTTATTGAATTATTATGAATTGTTATAAAAATCTGGTTTCAATGTGTACATTGCGAGCACTGATGGCTATTCATAAAAATGATTTAAAATTGTTGCACTGCAACACTCGCAGTTTATTGGAAAAAAGAGATCTCTTGTTGGATTTATTGGATGCATTCGATTCATTATTGGATTTCGTTTGTGTTACGGAGACATGGTTTGAGGAGAACACCGTTCACTTGTGTCGTGTTCCTGGCTATCGTATTTTTACTGCTTCGCGTTCTGGTGGTCGTGGTGGTGGTGTGGCCGTGTTTTGGAGGCAGGCTCTGTGTGTGGAAATTGTCGATAATTTTACTGTCATTGACCAAAATTATGAGATGATTGTTCTTCAGTCACGTTGGTATGTGATTTGTGTTGTTTACCGACCGCCACATGGTTGCTTAGAGAAATTTCTACAATTTTTTTTCTGGCTTCCTGGATTATGTGAATGAATGTGATAAGATTCTGTATTGTCTAGGGGACTTAAATGTTGATTGTGGCGTGCATGATAGCACTACTAAAAAACTAATGGATATTGCTGTTGCTTCAGTATTCGTGAATGTTATAGAACACCCAACCAGAATTACTGCTATTTCTGCCACGCTGCTGGATTTATGTATAACCAACAGCACCTCTATCTATTCAGGAGTACTGGCTTATCATATTAGTGATCATCTACCGACTTTTTGCTTGTCGAATTCTTATACGAATAGAAATTTGGCCGTCCACTCGTTCATTTGTTATACGGAATTTTAGTCTCGCGAATCTTCGGCTGTTTGACTTGGCATTGTTGGAAGTAAATTGGCAACCTGTATTGGATATGGAAGTAAATTGGCAACCTGTATTGGATATGGAAGTAAATTGGCAACCTGTCGTGTAATATGAAGTATTTTGGTCAATTTTTTCGAGGTATTATCGTCTTCATTTTCCACTTATTACTGTAAAGCGTTCTGCTCGTTGTAGAAAGCCATGGTTTTCAAATGGCCTTCTTAGGTGTCTTCGTAGGAAGAATAGACTTTTTAGGGTATTTTTAATATCCAATGATATGGCAGATTTGAGGATTTTTAAGAGATATCGAAATTGCTATAACACTAAAATTCGACATGCTAAAAGAGACTATTATTTGAACAGTTTTTCTTATCCCACAGACAGTAGGAGGACTTGGCACTCTATGAATGATGTCTTGGCCAGATACGGATGTGTTGCTAAAACAATTAAGGTTGATCATAATGGTGACATGGTGTCAGACCTACAGTGTTACTGATTTATTCAGTAATTACTTTGTGGAGTTGCCTGGAAAACTTGTCTCGGGTTTAAACTCAACTGATGGTGGCTTTAGTTACTATCTTGTGAATCATAGCCCTTCTTCATTCTACACAGCTGGCCATCCAAAATGCAACACTAAGAAGGACACGAGATAGCAAAGCCAGATTTACTGGACACATAACAACAGATTCAAAGATGAAACGATTGAGCTTACAGGCCCGTGCGACTTGCGAAACACGCAGATATCAATAGTTCGTGTGGCCCCTATGGCTGGCAATAACGGCCGCTACACGCCGCGGCATCGAACGAAAGAGACTTTGGATGTGGGCTTGGGATATGTCGGTCCAGGCTGCTTCCACACGTTGCCACAGTTCATCAGGCATAGCCGCGGGTGGTGTTTTCCGGGCCACTCGGCTGCCGATCAGCGACCAGACGTGTGCGATGGGCGACATATCGGGAGAACAGGCTGGCCACGACAGCAGTGACACCTGGTGGGCTGTGAAGAATTGTTGCATGATACGTGCCACGTGCGGGTGCGCATTGTCCTGTTGAAACGTGGCCGCTGGCTGGTCCTGCAGGTAAGGGAGGACTACAGGCTCCAAAACATCGGAGATGTAGCGGTGGCTGCTGAGTGTACCGGCGATGCGTACCAGAGGTGTGCGGGTGTCATATCCAATTACGCCCCCAAATCATAACGCCAGGCGACGGACCGCTATGGCGATGCATAATGCGGGCGTCATACATTATCTCGCTGCGGTGCTGCCACACGCGGATCCGACCATTGTGGAGTTGCAAGCAGAAGCGGGATTCGTCGGAGAAGACAATGTCGTGCAATTCCGTGGTCCAGGTGCGGTGTTCAACTGCCTACTGCCGCCACACTCGCCGGTGATGTAACTTCAATGGTAATCGGAGCAATAGGCGCCGTACAATAAGTCCCAGCTCCTGCAGACGACGTCGAACGATAAGTGCTGACACAGGTTGTTGCGCAACACACCCTAATTCCTGCGCTAACGTTCGTGATGTGGCGGTGCGAGCCGTCAATGCCCGCGGCACAACATGCCGGTCGTCTTGTTCGGTGGTGTGCCGCGGCTGCGGCAATCGCTCGCGTCGGTCCGTCCGTCCCTCCTATACCCACCGGATACATACTCGCCTCACTGTGGCTGGATGTCGTCCCACACGGGCGCCGATGTCTCGGTACGATAAACCGCTGTCGCGATAAGCCACTATTCGTCCTCTGTGGAACTCTGAAACCTGCTGGAATGACTGCCGATTTCTGCGACGAGGCATCAGGAAGCTTCCCACGTACAGGTCCGGCAGAGCAGCACACTTCCACTACTTACACACAGCCTGCTGTGCACCCTTCTTATAGTGTTCCTCGGTGGCGTGCCAGGCGCACATGATTTACATATGTCCTGCAATGCTAATCGTTAGCATGTCCTCTCGCGGGCGACGCATGCTGCAAATTTCAGGCCAATCGGATGCTTTCTTCTTGGTGTTGCATTTTGGGTGGCCAGCAGTGTATTTCATTTCTGTTGCAAGTGATCTTGTTCGTGTTATAAAGGGATTAAAGCCTTCGGAAGGGGGGCCTGGTCCAGATGGTGTTCACCCTAAGGTGGTCAAATTTGTCTCTTATTGCCTAACTGTCCCGTTGACTCATATTTTTGATAATATTGCCTTAAATAGGGTTGTCCCGCCCCCTTGCCTCTTAGCCGAATTACGGTATTTAATAAAAAGTGTTCGGAAACAGATATAGCAAATTATCGGCCGATTGCAAATATTTCGGTGGTTGCAAAAATTTGGGAGGGACTAATATTAAATGGATTGAATTCATTCTTGGATAGAAATGGGATTTTATGTCCCAACCAGCATGGTTTTCCTAAAGGTTTTTCGACGAAGACTGCTGTTTTGGGCGTTTTGAATTACTTACATGTCAGTTTGGATTCTAGGGACTCTGTTGTCGGACTTTTCTTTGATCTTTCAAGAGCATTTGATACAATCTGTCAGGATGTTTTATTGATTAAGTTAGAGAGGATTGGGATAAGGGGTGCTGCATTGAAGGTGTTTCGGAGTTATTTGATGGGCAGGAGACAGTACGTTCAGATCAATGGATACTGCTCTGAAGTAAGACCCGTTTCTTACGGAGTCCCTCAGGGCACGGTATTGGGTCCTACTTTGTTTCTTACCTATATAAACGATATTTTCAGGTCCAGGCTAAAGCTCATATGGTACTTTTCGCTGATTATGTCAGTCTTTTTTTTAGGGAAGACTCCTTGGATGAACTGATTCCTCGAGTAAATCTTGAAATTGTGAAGTTTGTACGATGGTTTGCATGTAATTTTCTAACATTAAATGTCGCTAAGACGGGTTGTGTGCTGTTTTTCTGTACTAGGCATGGTCATAGTAATTTGAGTCCGGTATATTTGTACGACACGGCATAGGAATATCGGGTATCAATACGGTTCTTGAGAGTTATTTCGCATAAATCTTTGAAATGGGATGACCAGGTGGATCAGTTAGCGTCGTGCCTTAGATCTAGGGTTGGTATGATTACGAGAATCTCGGGTTTCCTGTCGGTTAGAGTCCTGTTGATATTGTACAATGCACTGTGCTGTCGTACTGCATCTTGATTTGGGGTGTAACTACAAAACGAAATCACACTCGTCTGACTGTTTTGCAGAGAAGGTATGTTTGATTGTTAAACTCTTCGGCTCATTCAGAATTTTTATTTCGTTATTATCATATATTAACTGTAGAACTGTTGCACATATATAGACTAATGTTAATGATTCACGAACGTGTTAATACAAGAAGATGTTTAAATCTGATAGAGTTGTCGAGAGCCACTCATTCATATGGTACTCGCAGGGGTTCAGAGTTCGCTGTCCCTTGGGCGCGTACGGGCATGATGTCTAACAACATTGGTGTATTGCGACTTCGAGAATGGAATAGACTTTATAACGAAGTAAATTTCTCCGTCATTTCTGGTCTACGCCGGGATTCGAACCCGAGGCCGCTTGTTCCGGAATAAGCGGACACGGGTTCGAATCCCGGCGTAGACCAAAAATGACGGAGAAATTTACTTCGTTATAATGGCGCCCGAACTATCCGGATGACCCGGCCGTTCAAAATCTCGCATTGGTGTGATGTTATTTCCACACCGCGAGACAGGAAAAATCAGAGAATCTCTTCTCCAGCGCTTCGAAAAATAAAAATGTGTGATGTTGCATTCCACACAGCAGATTTACTGGGAGTTCTCAAGTGCACGTTCTACAGTGGATGGCTGCCTGCAACGATTCATGGTCACGGCTGACCCGTGGGCCATGCCCCCGGCCCTTTTTCGGGGGGGGGGGGTGAGATGTGACGTACCTGGCAGCAGGACGCACACGACATAAAGGCAGATAGGAATCAGAATAATCGTCTGCGTAGCTCAGTTGGTAGAGCGACTTGTTCCGGAATAAGCGGCCTCGGGTTCGAATCCCGGCGTAGACCAGAAATGACGGAGAAATTTACTTCGTTATAACTTCCATTGACCATTAGATCTGAGATCCGATACCCTGTTTTCAGGCGACTGTTAAAGAATTTTTTTATTGAAAATTGTATATAAAAAGGGGGAGGGAAAGAGATTTTTACTGTCTTGGGCTTTCGGGATGTTTTTTAGTGCACACTTTAATATTATACTCGTTGTCTCGACTGGATTTTAAAAAAATTGAAAATTTTAGATCAGGGGCTTGTCAGGTTAAACATTTAGCCTTTTCCCCTGGCTCCTTGCTGTACATTTTAAATTGATATTGAAGGTGTTTTAGTCATATTGACAACATTTGAGTGAGAATTTGTTCCTGTATTTTTATGTTGTAAAGTATTTATCTTCGTAACATGGGAATTATATTGTTAAAAACTGGAAAATTGCCTTACTTATATTGGTTTCATTGGTGTATTCTTGTTATTATTAATCTTAGATTATATGACATATTGTTCGTTCTTTTGGGTGTTGTATTGTGATATTGTACAGCAAAAGAGTTCTAATAAATAAATAAAGCTCGTAACAACTGGTAGAGTGACTCGTCGGACCACGCCACATGCTGTCAATCTTCCAGGGTTCAATTCCCCGTGTTCACAAGCCCAGGAGAGAGGCTGCGTCTGATCTTGTGGCGTTAACAAAGGCACTTTGGTAGGTCTTCTACTACTATACCCTATGGGCGCCAATTTATGCTGCACTGACCTGATGGATATGTCTCTGGTACTTCTTGCATTGGATGTGGGTGTTATTTGGTTGGGCCAGTGTCGTTCTTCTGTTAGCATGGACAGTCCTGATCAGAAGCCGCTGGTCACGGTGATTCAGCACCTGTGGCCACCCACTGCGCTGCCCACTGTGGGTGGTAATGCCTTCCAAGAGGTATTCTCGTACACACGTGACACAGAGAATCGAGGAATATTGAATGTTCGCACAACTTTGGAAATTGAATGTCCCATCGGCCTGGCTCACATTGTGATGCCTCGTTCAAACTCCCATAATTCACGTTGACTTGCCATAATCCTACTGGCGGTTGTTTAGCCTGACTCACAAGATCACACCTCGCAACTGATAAAAATCGTCGCGTGCATCGAAGCCTTTATACGACAGCAGCGCCAGTTAAAAATGTATATACTGCTATCCCATGACTTTTTGCACTTCAGTGTATTAACAGCTCATTGCAAAGCATAAACCTGTGCGAAGCATTGATAGCGGCGATATGAGAAAAGTCGTGATTTAAATGACTTTTAAAAAGGCATGATAATAGTGGGCGGTAGGAGGGGAAGTGTAAGCATAACAGAAATTGCAAATCTCTCCTACACAACAACAACTATATCGAGGGTGTAATGCGCTCTTGCACAAAGAACAAAACAAGTAGTTAGCAGTTTTCCTGCGGGTGGAAGCGAGTAATAAATGTTGGAAGGCAACGACGGCTGGAGATCATTACAGGAAGTAACAGACGAGCTATGTTGCGTCAAGTAACCGCGCAGTCCAACAGCGGTATTGGCCGCCCCGGTGGCGCAGTGGTCTAAGCGATGGCCTCTGATCATTCGTCCGAACGGGGTCCGGGTTCGAATCCCGGTGAGGCATGGATGTTGTGTTTGTCTTACGGCACTGGCTCTCTCCCTTCCCTGGAACCAGTGACCCTAAATTAGGGACGGGCGACTGCTTATAGCCCATTGAGTTGCTCACGGTGGTCGTTAAACCTCCAACTAAAAAAAAAAAAAAAAAAAACAGAGGTATCGAGAATTTTTTAGAATACACGGCTCGCAAGCATTGATGCAAATGGGCTATAACAGCCCAAATTCCTTTCATGCATCACTCGTTATTGCTAAAATCCAACAAAGGTCTACAATTGATACGATACTACCAAAACTGGACCGTTAAGGTGTATCCACCTAAGATCTTTTGCCTTGTATTTCCAATTGGCAAATTTCTGTAGCCAATTTCTTCACAATTATTGCGTTCCCAAAGATGAAAATTTGAACATCGATAAAAATAACTTCATATTATAGCCTAGTATACTTAATATTTTGTAAACTTTAACCGTAATTCAGCAATCCAACATTTGTTCATCTACTGACGTCATCAATGTACAGGTCGCGCCATCTATTTTCTGGTCTCAACACCATCAACGGAAAAGGGATTGAATTTTGACATAATTATGGTTCCGTTTTAGAAAATATTAAGTATACTAGGCTATAATATGAAGTTTGTTTTATCGATGTTCAAATGTTCTTCCTTGTGAACGCAGTAATTGGGGGTAAATGGCTACAGAAATTTGCCCATTGGAAATACAACGAAAAGATTTTAGGTGGATCCACCTTAAGGCTGTAAAAGTCGGCTGGTACGATGAAACATGCTTCCACATAAACACACCGAAGGAAGGGCCAGAATATGTCATCAACGTCCTTTGTGATTAGTGATTAACATACAGATTATATCATATTCGAAAGCGAAAAGTAACCAAAAACTGAATACGTTGTAAGGACATATACAGGGTGAGTCAAAAGTCCCAGGACACTCTTGTATTTCAGAAACGGGAGGGAAAATGAAATATCTGAATACCCCAGCAAAGAATAGGTGAGAAGGCCTGTCTTTTAGGCTATTTCTAGAACACGATCGCCATCTTGAAATCCGCCATATTGGATCAAGGCCAAATTTTTCAAATGGTAAGGGAGATCATGCTGCATATCAAGCAAGACCAGAATTTTCTCAGATTGATGTAATCAGATTTAATATATGTGTTGTGGTTCACAAGTTATCAACACAAAAATTTGAAATAACCATTGTTTGTTGCAAGTAACTGAAAATGGCATTGACAAAAATGGAGAGGATGAGTTGATCCTAATGTCTGGGGAACGCAGCTTCCGTATCGTAGCCACAGACTTAAACAATCGACACCCAGAAAGACCAACAATATAACACCTGGTGAATGCTGAGAAAATCCGGGTCAAGCACCACCTTTAGCAACGCATCCTGAAGGCTTGTAACCGCATTTCTCCCGATATTCTCTTGCAGCTACATAACGACTGGATCAAGCACCTTCAGCTCTGTGTTCAGCAACAGGGACAACACATTGAACATAACAAATAGGTGCGCATCACAGGGTACTTTAGAGGTTGTTACTTCAATTTTCTGTCTTGAAAACTTGTAAACCACAACACATATGTCAAATCATCTGATCACGGCAATCAATGTTTGAGAAAATTCTGGTATTGTTTGATATGCAACATGACCCCCTTACCATTTGAAAATTTTTACCTTGATCCAATATGGCGGATTTCAAGATGGCGGTCATGTTCCGAAAATAGCCTCAAAGTTAGGCCCACTCACCGATTCTTTGCTGAGGTATTCAGATATTTCATTTTCTTTCCCGTTTCTAAAATACAAGGATGTACGGCGACTTTGGACACACCCTGCACATACAATTTGTGCTTGTGTTTAATAACATTTTCCAAGCAGTATATGAGTCAAGAATTTCTTACTTACTGCGCTTACAATAGTGTTGGTATAAGTAGACGTATCATAATCCCATTGGTCGCAGGACACTGTTGTCTTGTTTGCAGATTCCATGTCCCAGGTCTCATATCTAGTACACTTGCTCAGTGAACCTCCGGCTTCACGTGGAATCCCATGAGAAATCCAATCCATTTTCGTCAAGTTGTACTTCTTCATGTCCTCTGGCATGGAGCAGTGGTAATCGATATTTGGGGCATGGAATGTTATGATCATGTTGTTCATTACATTTGCTATAACTGCCAACCAAACGTGAAAACATATAATGAGTTGCCATTTACCAAACTTACCCACCACATCGGTGAATTGCAGTTTCTTACCCGCCTTAGAGACATGGATTTCGTTGCATCCCATTTGTTTCCGTGAATAAAACTGAGGAGATTTTGTTCGTTTAATGTCTTTTACGCTTCAATCAATCTATGTCATAAAGAAAGAAAGAAAGCATTAAGAAGTACAGAACCCATTATTGAATTCCAGAAAAGCATTCACCGAAACATATAGTTTGTTCAATAAAACCATATTTTTAGAGCAATAAACCCCTTATTATTCAGTATGACAACAGCTTTTTTGGTAAATTTATGCATTACTTCAATACATTAAGTTAAAAATCAAAATGCGACTTTTCTATGATATTTACCTATGAATACCTTTAATAGCAGAGTAGTGAAACACCAGGGCGGCGACGTGTCATCAGATGAGTTGAGTTTTTAGTTGCATGGAGCTGACGGGAGGGTGTGGAGTCGACAGCGTGAGACCATGACCCCGTCGTGCCAGGTCGGGTCTGTTGAAGGTGGTGGTCGTTCTGTGATGGTTTGGGGAGCCTTCTCATGGGACACATTAGGTCCGTTAGTGTTTCTGGAGTGGTCCTTCACCACTGTGCGCTTCAAGCATGTGCTGGCTAAGCTGACGACTCTACCTGCTCCGTCTAAATGCAGACTCCGCGGGGATATGTTGAACTCTCTCAAGGTTAGTAAAATGACGGCGCTGAGCAAGCAAGCCCGCCAGTAACCGGAAACCACAGTCATTCACTTGGACACGATCGGTCCAGGGACCTATAAGGTCTGCCACTCTCCACGTGACCGGTACTCCACGCCCTTCGATCACAACCCCAGTGTGTAACGTGGTAAAGGGCGGGGCCATTCGATAATAATTTTCACATCATTGGCTGGGAGACCAGTTCGCTAACGTGAGTTTTTTGGGACATACGTCCTTTAATGGTATCTGACAAATAAACATACACATTTATCAAATTGAGGTTATCATGCAACCCCTCTCACACAGTTCAAGAAATATTAAAATCACAATACCCAGAAAAATTTATATACGTGGTCCGCAGTTCGGCCGAGACATCGGTCCAGTATCCATGGATCGGCCAAGACATCGGTCCAGTAGCCATGGATTGGCCGAGACATCGGTCCAGTATCCATGGTTCTGCCGAGACATCGGTCCAGTATCCATGGATCAGCCGAGACTTCGGTCCAGTATCCATGGTTCGGCCAAGACGTCGGTCCAGTATCCATGGATCGGCCGAGACATCGGTCCAGTATCCAGACATATGTTCAGTATCGGCCGAGACATCGGTCCAGTATCCAGACATATGTTCAGTATCGGCCGAGACATCGGTCCAGTATCCAGACATATGTTCAGTATCGGCCGAGACATCGGTCCAGTATCCAGACATATGTTCAGTATCGGCCGAGACATCGGTCCAGTATACAGACATATGTTCAGTATCGGCCGAGACATCGGTCCAGTATCCTGACATCGGTCCAGTATCCAGACATATGTCCAGTATCGGCCGAGACATCGGTCCAGTATCCAGACATATGTCCAGTATCGGCCGAGACACCAGTCCAGTACCCAGACATCGGTCCAGTATCCAGGCATATGTCCAGTATCGGCCGAGACATCGGTCCAGTATTTGCGATGATGACTCCGGGCCAGAGTCATCAGAAACACCTCGGTCATAGACCAACAAATGCTGAACTCGAGAGCCACCAGCTTCTGAGCATTTCCACATGCGATCAACCATAGTTGACGTGGCTTTTTACATGCGCAAGTTCACGTTGCAGACTAGGACAGGTCTTACTGAAGCTGGAGTCGTCTACTTCCAGTCTCAGTCGGAACTTGGCATTGGCAGCCGAGCAGTGGGTGCATTTAGGTGTGGCAGCACACGTGTGGTGCTGTTGCCCAACTACACCGCAGTTGCCACACCTATCTTCAGACTCATGACAGATGTTCCGGAAATGACCGAAGCCATTGCAGCGGAAGCACCTGACTTCACGCAGGAACTTTTTAAGGCGAAGGACTGACCAACCCAGGTTCAGTCTTCCCCGTTTCATTAAGAGCTTGAAGGCAGGGAGTTCCACATCTAGCACCCAGTGGACCCGGCCGCCTTTCGCCTTAATGGGGAAACGGGCTGTGAACCCGTTTTCGAGGTCGGGGTTCTGCCCGCGAATCCCTTCCTTGAACTCCTTTTGCGAGAGCTCGCCGTCGACAATCAACCGGGGAAGCCTTCTCTGAGGGGTTTCGGGGAGCGTGCATTCTTTGGTCAGTGGATTGCATCTCAACACCTCGACGAGGCGTTGAGTTCCTCTGGGCGGGAACACTCCACCGCCACACTCCCTTCCTAATGATCCGAATGCTCTTGAACCCTAACTGCAGTTTATCTGGGTTTACTGCAGTGTGCAGGTCATCAGAGGACGTGCTCTCGACTGTGGGATAGGCCAGGAGAACGTGTCTCCTGCCCCGGAAACTCTGCATATTCTGCTTACTTGGGACAGGCGAAGGCCGATCACCCATACGCTTTAATGGCCATCGGGCATCTAGAGGTCGATGGTCTGTTTAAACAAGACAATGAACCACCCCTCAGATACGCAACCACCCAATCATAGCTCGAGGAACACTCAGATGAAATAGATATCAAACAATAGCCCCAAGGTCCTTGGATTTAAAAGCTTTGGGATGCCGTGGACAGGGATATCAGATCCATGGATATTGGACCGATGTCTCGGCCGAATCATGGATACTGGACCAACGTCTCGGCCGATCCATGGATACTGGACCGACGTCTCGGCCGATCCATGGATACTGGACCGACGTCTCGGCCGATCCATGGATACTGGACCGACGTCTCGGCCGTAGTTGAGATCAATGCTGCAACAGAAATGGCTGGCATTACCACAGATAATCCTCCGGTATCTGGTAGAGTTGACGCCTCGGCGTATACAAGCTGTTATTCGCGCTAAAGGAGGACTAACACTCTATTAGGTAGGTATATCTAATGCTTTATCCATTGAGCGTACAGCGTTACTACAAATATATTTTATTTTTCGAGTCGACCAAGGTTTCGCTGCATTGTGGCTCAACTTCATCAGGACGAATGGCAGATAAATATACAAATCTCATATGACATAGTCAATGGTGTTTCCGAGAATAACAGAATTCCGGAAATCTCCACATTAACTTCTGTTGTGCTCTCATTATGAGAGAGAATTTTGCTATGGTACCGTTTTCCCGAGACATTGCCTTCAAAATTATTTTTTTATTTTTTTTTTTTTTGATTGGAGGTTTAACGACCACCGTGAGCAACTCAATGGGCTATAAGCAGTCCCCGTCCCTAATTTAGGGCCACTGGTTCCAGGGAAGGGAAAGAGCCAGTGCCGTAAGACAAACACAACATCCATGCCTCACCGGGATTCAAACCCGGACCCCGTTCGGACGAATGGTCAGAGGCCATCGCTTAGACCACTGCGCCACCGGGGCGGCCCTTCAAAATTTCAAAAAATTCTGAAAACTTTTAATATTAAAGTGATTTTTAAATCAACAAAGGAAATGAACTTTTTAGGATCGAAGGCCCATGCTGAAGATAAAAACTCTTAGGGAATTTATAAAATCCCATGAGAATGTGGCGTTTCGTATATAGGACAAACCAGTTCGGCCTTGCGTTTTATATTGAAGGAGCACAAGACCTACATTCGAAAATGTGATTTAGTCATCGATGGCTAAACGTTTTCACGAAAATTGCCACAAATTTCTCTTTGAAGAAGTGAAAATAATTGACAAGCCGGATTTAACCACCAAACTTGATATTTTGGAAGGCCTCCATATACACTGTATTGATAAAAGTCATCGGACACCTAGAAGAGAAAAACAACATAGCATGTATCGACATACATTAGTACGGTGTCGGTCCACCGTAGGCTTTAATGCATGCACTGACACTTCGAGACATGCTTTCGACAAGGTTTTGGAACACAGCGATAGGTATGCGCTTCCGTTCAGTACATAATACTGCCGTTAACTGTTGCTTAGTAGTAAGCCTTGGTTCCAAACTTCCTCTTCGGCGCTCTAATTCCTCCTACAGGTATCCTATGGGATTAAGACCAGGGCTCTGTGCTGTCCAGTCCAGACACGATAGGAAATTATCGTCACACCACGCCGTAACAGCCTTTGCTTTGTGGCTCGGTGCTTTATACTGCTGGTACCAACAAGTCGCGGTTCCGTAATATTGCCACAGAGTTGGTAGCGCATAATTGTCCAGAATATCAAAGTAGATGTGCTAGTTAACAGGTTTGTCCACGATAACCAATGGGCCGGGACCATACCACGAAAAACACTCCCACACGAGTACACTGCCAATTCCAAACTTGACCGTAAGAACAGTATAGTGCGGTAAATAGCGCTTCCCCGGCTGCCGCCATAACCATACACGGACGCCAGACTGATAGACCATGTATTTGGATTCATCAGATCAAAGGAACCACTTCCATTGATCTATGGTCCACGATAAATGTTCTTTACACCATGCTAAACGACGAGTACCATTCCGAGGGAGATGAAATACCGGGGTCGTGCACACGCACGACCCCGGCAACCCATGGAATGAAATTTTTTGTGAAAGGTACGCGTACATACCGAGGATCCAGCATGTTTACTCACCTGTACACTGAGGTCTTGTGCAGTACTCCATCGATTAGTTGCAAACGACTCTCCTGAGCCTTCGACGTTCTCTATAACTGATTTTCTTTGATCTGCCGATACGTTTTGATGCTTCAGGAACGCCGTATGTCTTCCACTTATTCAGTATATCCAAAAACAGTTAATTTGTGTATGTTGAAAAGCCTCACCGTTTCTCTTATGGACAACCCACTAATGTAACACCCAATATTCTTTCCTTTTTCAAAGTCAGTTCTCTCCCGCAGCGACACTTTTACTCAACCTCACAGTGAGATATCATAGCGGTCAGCTGCAGGCTTGTTTTTATACCGTTTGCAGCTGTACCGCGCATCTTACCAGCGCAGCGGATTCGATCATTTGCTTTTGAATGGGTGTCTGGTGACTTTTGTCAATATAGTGTATATCAGAATTATTCGCAACTTGTCAACGACGTGGCATCTACAACATTTCTATCAAGTTCCTTGAAGCAACTAAGACTCGTGACCGTAAATATGTTTGATGATGTCATATGCGATTCAAATATTTGTGTGCCATTCGTTCTGATGAAGCTCAGCCATAGCCCAGCGAATTCTTTTTGGACTCGAAAAATAAAATATTTCGGAAGTCACGTTGTATTTCTTTAATACACATACCACACCCGTTCGTCAAAGACATCTACATACTACCTTGAGCAGTTTGGTTCCCAGATCTACTGCCTATTTAACAATTCCAGAATACTTGAAACGAAGTCTGAGAGCAAACCTAAAGCAAGTACCATGACAGATCTTCACGTGTGAGTGAAGCGAATTTGGAGAGCCACAGAATAAAACACTATTAAGAACCATTTTGCTTAACTTCCTACCCGTCCTGTTGCTTGTATTTCTGTGAGATTTGGTAGCATCACGTGCTGATGTTATCCTGATATCCATATATCAGCCTTAATGTAATGTAAATTTAATCGTTTGTTACACTGCTACCTTTAGACAAAACTTTGTATCTCAGGCATGACATTCCTTCTGGATGGGGAAATGTTTTTATGAGGAGTGTATATACTGTATATGCGTACATACATTAGGTGTACAAATAAGTTTTAAAGCGTTTGAAGACAACGCAACATGTAATTTGAGAGAAAACAGCAATATCTTTACGAATCAAAATATGCACCGCCCTTACCAATCACCTTCCGCCAACAGGTCGGGCAGCTGACGGATTTCAGCCATGAAGAATACTTCGTCGTGTGATTCGATGAAGTCGTCAAACCAATTTGGCACTTCGTCACATGTCCGGAAACGTACAGCAGACAAACCATGTTGCATCGATCGAAACACATGATAGTCTCAAGCGGGTCGGGGCTATACGCCGGGTGCTCCAAAGCTTTTCAGCCAAGCGTCAATAACATTTATTTGACCGATTTCGCGAAATGCGGCCTAGCGTTGCCATGCAGTAGTTTCACAGAACGCAATCCTTTGCCTGCGAGTGGACGTTTCCGACAGATTCCCTGGTTCAATCGCAGCCATGGTTGCTTGTCAGCAGTAACAGTTCGACCCTGTTGCAATAGTTCATAATAGAACACACCCTTCATATCCCACCAGATGAACAGCAGAACTTTATTGGAGTGAATTTTCCCTTTCGGTGTCGAAGTTGTTGCTTCATCTGGGTCTACCGAGTGTTTTTTTTTTTTTTTTTTGAGTTTGGAATTGTCGTACCATATCCACTTTTCATCACCCGTAACGATTTTCCACTGGAAAGACTTTCTGTGTTTATTCAACAGATTCAAACACACGCTCATCCTTGTTTTTCTGGCTCAGGTCACGTGCCACCCATTTTCCTTCCTTCTGAATCTGTCGCATTGCGCGCAAACAATTGGAAATGGTTTGTTGAGTTACCCGCAGTCGTTCAGTTAGTTCTTTTGGGCTTGAGACGAATCTTCATCCAGCAATGCTTGCAGTTCTTCATGTGCAACATTCTGCGAGGCGCCACTACGTTCTCGATCGCTAAGATTAAAATCACCTGCTTTAAACCGTCTAAACCAAAACTCGCACGTGCTTTTCGATACAATATTCTCCCCCAGAACAGATCGATGCACATGCGTTTGCAGCCCTTTTTCGGGAGACCGACTTAGAAATTTTGGGGTCCTGGGCCCTGCCAAATTTGCCGCCCCTAATAGTTTTTTAAGTGCCCTCCATCGCCCCTCACGGCATTGTTAATGTTGATTTGAAAGATATTTATTTTATAGTAAACACTATTTCAACAAATTCTTATCTGACATTGTCTATTAACAAACGTCTATATTTCTAAACATTTGTACTGTTTCAAATAACAAACCCATTACTTTGTACTGACTTACAAAGGTACAAATGTACACTGTACACGGCCCAGTGAAAATTTTATTCCACTGGTCTTGCTGACTGAACAGTGAGCAGTAAAACATTTCAGGCTATTTCTACCCCTCAGGTACCTGTTTACTTACTTAGTTATATTTTTTTACTTTAATTATTTTAACATTTCTAACCCATTTTAAAATTTCTATACAGGGTCACGTGTTTTGATGTTTGATTGAGTTAAAGTTATTACCGAAATTAATTGGTACAACTCTTAGCATTTGTGTGGTGAGATACGGTTCCCCACGACACTATCATAAAAGTAATTCTGATGTTAATAAACTAAAAAAAAAATCGTTAGCTGAAATGAGTGATCCGGAATTTACTAACATGCTCAGTTTGTTTTTTAACTAAATTAACCATCATACCTATGAACTACATTTATGCCAAACCTATGATCTAACAACTTACCTATGAACTACATTGGTTTCTTCCTCAACTTCAAAGATGCAAAATTCGAGATTATATCATCATAATCTAGTTCTTGAGCAACATCATTTTCAATACACAATAATGACAAATGAGCAAAGTTTGTTTTGTTCAATTCTGCATAGTGATGGGGATTTCGTGCGTTTTAACAAAGAAAATGGCTTCTCCCCCAGAACAATTTGATATCGGGATTGTCAAACACCTTCCGAAAGCTGTTTCTACATTTGGAAATACAGATGTAAAATTTAAAATCCTCATCATTTTCAGCATATGGGGAACTTGATCACCTTTATCCACAATACAACTAAACTGCTGAAGTTCATCACAAAACTCTTCCGACAGAACGTTAGGATAACATTTTTGTAAACGTTTCGCTTCTTCAGTTACTGATGTTTCCGATTTTAGATTAAATAGACTAAAAAAGTTTGGAGCAAACTTGTCATATGGAATTTTTCGTTGTGACAACCGTGCAATTAAATGATCACAAAGCACATAATGGCATGTCGTGATAAATTTCATTCTTGGTGTTAATTCTTCTTCGGGCGTATTTGTATCATCTAAATCTTTGCTTCGTGGAACAGTTCGCTTCCTTGATAATGCATAGTCATTAGTTTGTGACATACGTTCTGCTTCATATTCATTAAAACTATGTCACACAAATTGGAAAAAATCAATTAAGGATGTAAAGAGTGCAGGAACTTCGGAAAGATTTTTCAAAGGTTTCTGAAAGACCTTGCTTACCTTGTTCAGACGTTGCAAAAATAGTGTCCCAAATAACAGCGTTCAACGCAGTTTCAAGCTTCTTCAACTTCTTAAGTGTTTCTTTGATGCACCTGTAATGTTTTCTGAAAGCTTTTCTTGCATTTGCGTCTGAACACCACCTTGTCGTTGAACGGCTTTTCAATGTGATATCTGAAGCCCCAGAAGATTTGACTGCATTTGATAAACCTTGCCAACGCTGTGTGGATGCAGAAAAAAATTATAAATCTGTTGAAGAACGGAAAAAAATTATCACTGTTGTACACGTTTCTACAGCACTTACTTTAACTAAATTTGATGAATGCGCTGTACAAGGCACAGACTCTGCCAATGGATTTCTATCTTTGATTCTCGCTTGTAAGCTAGAGTACCTGCCCACCATGTTGCTCGCATTACCGTAACTCTGGCCTCTACAATTCATGATAACGAAACCCAATTCTTGCAGACAAGCCAGGACTGTAGCTTCTAACCATTTGGCATCATGACTATTTCTGGGCACAAAGGTCAAAAAACGCTCAACTGGTTCATCATTAATAGCAACGTATCTAATTTCAAAACATAACTGATCTATATGCGTAATATATGGTGTCGAGTCAACTATGAGTGAAAAGTACTTGGCTACCTTAATTTCTTCAATTATTTTCTCTTTCACTTTCTCTGACATAAGTTCAATAAATTCGTCAGTTGTAGTTGACGACAAATAATTTGTTTTCCCAGAACCAGGATTGTCATATTTTTGCAGATGTGCGGCTAAAAATGGATCAAACTCTGAAATTAGTTCCAAGCATCCCAAGAAATTTCCGATGTTCACAGCTCTTATTGTTTTATTTCTACCAAAGAACGGCAGGCCTGTTTTAGCCAAAAACAGAACAGGGGCTACAACTCTTTTTAAAACATCCCAATATCGAGATTCAGTTTAATGTTGCGAAAGTACACTACAGTCAACTCGCTGGGACGACTGCAATCGGAGGGAGCCGCCCCGGTGGCCCAGTGGTCTAAGCGATGGCCTCTGATCATTCGTCCGAAAGGGGTCCGGGTTCGAATCCTAATGAGGCATGGATGTTGTGTTTGTCTTACGACCCTGGCTTTCTCCGTTCTCTGGAACTAGTGGCTCTAAATTAGGGACGGGCGACTGCTTATAGCCCATTGAGTTGCCTATGGTGGTCGTTAAACTTCCAACAAAAAAAAAATCGGAGCGACATATTAACTACTGCCTCTCGATGAGAAATGGAATTTTCATGTTCTGCTAACCGCACATGCTTCCAGTCATTGTACCCTGACGTTGAGAGAGCACTCTATTTCTTCTTACTGCTTCCGCTAAACAGTTCGCATACCCAACAGAATATTGTAAAAATTGACGGAGAAAGCACCAGCCACTGTCAACTAGCAGACTTTTTATTTTGCTTTACTCGGACGAAACGGATCTTGATCAAACACCTTTTCTTTCCTAAAACTAATCTTTCTGTTTCCGAGACTAGGTGTACATCTTGGTTTGGAGGATTTCTGATGAAATGCTCTCGTAAATCATCCGTTACGTTAGACCAACAAGCTGGATCCGGATTATAACCCTCAGCAGCAGTCCCACTGCATCTTTCATTACTAGCAGCAACAGGTTGGACAGGACTGGATAATGATTCGTTTTCACACGTACAAGTAGTAGTATTACGGATATGAATATCAGGGTCATGATGCTCGATAGGATTTTTCTCTGCAAGAGATAGTCCAGCACGTGGTTCTTTACAAATAAACTTTTGCAACCTACCCTTTAAAAATTCATCTTCGGCTTTCCTTTTTATCCAGTAACTTGCGTTTCGCTGCGCCCGACTGATACTTTCCAGGCATTTTTTTTCTACCTGATCCTACTTACTAATCTTCTTTCCTTCTACTTAAAAATACTACTTTGCACTCATAATTTTCTTTAAACAAACGCAAATCAGTCACACTAACTCACCAAAATAACTAGAAAGAAGTTAAGAACTAAGTTAAAGCTTGAATGAACGAAAAAAAAGTTGTGGTAAACAAAATGAGCTGTAACGGTTACGGTTAACGTGAAGGCCATGCATATCGCCGATAGGTGTGGCCATTTGTGGGGTTCACGTCAAGACAAGGAGGTTATATTACTGGAGACACCACTGGCTCTGCCGCCATAGGTCACAGTTAATCTGTGGTGTGACGTCACAAGCAGGCAAAAACGAACTAAATTATACCGTTGATGAAACAGTAAGCTTGTGTATCATTGATAAAGATTATTGAATTACTCATTTTATCTGTTTATACGCTTAGAAGCTTTTGTTCCATTGGTTCCCATGCAGCTTCTCTTCTGCGGCTGCGTCGTGACTGCTCATGACGTCATTTGCAGCACAGACGGTGACTTATGGCGGCCAATGCTGCGTGGATAGGAGTGGTGTCTCCAGTAATATAACCTCTTAGCGTCAAGATCATGTATATATGGTGCTTTTAAAGTGCAAGGAGGTTCCGCATCCTGACGTCACATTTGCCAGTTAGAGTTAGCAGCACCTCAACATCAAAGTGTGATTTCAGAGGTGTCGTCAGAAGCAATTGGATTAGAGACATGATCACGTCAAGATCATGAATATCAGATTGGCTTTGCGAGTGTTTTTTATTTATTACTTTTCTTTATCTCATTATTCATTTGTTTTTACTAAAGTAGTATTACTAAATATTTACATATTTTCCCGATCTTATGACGAGCAATGTAGGCTACAGAGCTTTTCCACACTCGAATGACATTCACAGCCAAAATTTAGATTATTCTATGTAACAGTGCGGTTGGGTGTATGAATAATATTAAAACTCAAGCGAAAATCATATTACGCTGCAAATTTTGAAGATGACAATCCGTTTTTTGGTGGAAATCATATTACGCTGCAAATTTTGAAGATGACAATCCGTTTTTTTGGTCGAAATATGACAAAGATGTTAAGTCAGATAATATCTGAAAACTTGAAAATTTGTCGTCCTAGAGCAGGAATCGAATCCGCGTCTCCCAGATTCAAGTTTTCGGATATTATCTGACCTATATAACCCTTGTCATATTTACTCCAAAAAGCGGATTGTCATCTTCAAAATTTTTATTGTGTGGTGTAATCCCGTTTCCCATTCATGATCATATTACACGGTTTTTGTGGAACGTTTGCCATCTTCTAAATTAATATTTCATCAAGAAAAAAACACGATTTTCAATAAAAAACAGAAAAAGCAACTAGTGATATCAATATATTGTAATATTTCATATTAAAGTCTGAAATCGTTAATTTACTCTTAAAAATTCACGTATTTCTTCTCTAGCACCTGCTTTGTTGAACGTTCGCCATTTTTACAATTAATTTTTCATCACGAAAATAAAATTTTCTGTAAGAAAAAACAAACAATAGTAACTGGTGATATCAATATACGAGTATTACTAAATTTCACTTCGGAAAGTCTAATCGTAAAGTTACCCTTCATAAAAACAGACTGAAATCTCATTTTAGAAATTTAGCCGTACCATTCAACTTCGCTTAGGTCTTAAAATTTTTGGAAAGTGCCGATGGGATATCAGATTCGTTGGACCTATAGAATTCCTGTCTCGCTTACACTCCCATTAATGACTGATGATTCGAGTTGTGGGTGCGAAAACAGCCCCAACAAGGTTAAAAACATGTATTCTAAATTTTTTCCACACCGTAAAGAACGGCAAAATCTTAAAATATTTTTCTATAATGGATTATCCAAACAAAGCAGATCGTAGTGATGCTTTTTCACCAAAAACAGGTGCTTTTTCTTAGCAGACATTTAAAAAACCGAATCCTCTCAGGAATATTTACGCAAATACGTGCAAAATTTCTTCTGCTCATAATTTTCACATTCCCGGGAAACATACGATTTATGAACTCAGGTAACAATTTTCTGTTCTTTAGAAATGACAAAAATCTGAGCGAACTTTTAACATTCATACGTGTTCACGACGTACGTATCAAAATATAGCTTGTACTTGTACCGCTGCACGTATGTAGATTTAAAAACAGATTTAAGTCATATCCGCTTTTCGGAAATCATACATATCACTCTTAATCCGTTTTTGGTCGCTACATGTTTTACAACGCCAGTGGTCATACGTGCGACCCTTTCTCACATCACCTTTCCGCTGTTTTAAGTAGTTACTCAATAATAATACTTCAGTGTATATATTATTATAGTTATACTTCAATATATAATATAAAAAGTACTTAATATATAATATAAAAGTACTTAATATATAATATAAAAGTGCTTAATATATAATATAAAAGTACTTAATATATAATATAAAAGTGCTTAATATATAATATAAAAGTACTTAGTATATAATATAAAAGTGCTTAATATATAATATAAAAGTGCTTAATATATAATATAAAAGTGCTTAATATATAATATAAAAGTACTTAATATATAATATAAAAGTGCTTAATATATAATATAAAAGTACTTAATATATAATATAAAAGTGCTTAATATATAATATAAAAGTACTTAATATATAATATAAAAAGTACTTAATATATAATATAAAAGTGCTATATAATATATATATATATATATATATATATATATATATATATATAATATAAAAGTGCTTAATATATAATATAAAAGTGCTTAATATATAATATAAAAGTGCTTAATATATAATATAAAAGTGCTTAATATATAATATAAAAGTACTTAATATATAATATAAAAGTACTTAATATATAATATAAAAGTACTTAATATATAATATAAAAGTACTTAATATATAATATAAAAGTGCTTAATATATATTATAAAAGTACTAATATATAATGTAAAAGTGCTTAATATATAATATAAAAGTGCTTAATATATATTATAAAAGTACTTAATATATAATATAAAAGTACTTAATATATAATATAAAAGTACTTAATATATAAAATAAAAGTGCTTAATATATAATATAAAAGTGCTTAATATATAATATAAAAGTACTTAATATATAATATAAAAAGTATTTAATATATAATATAAAAGTGCTTAATATACAATATAAAATTACTTAATATATAATATAAAACTACTTAATATATAATATAAAAGTACTTAATATATAATATAAAAGTACTTAATATATAATATAAAAGTGCTTAATATATAATATAAAAGGGCTTAATATATAATATAAAAGTACTTAATATATAAAATAAAAGTGCTTAATATATAATATAAAAGTGCTTAATATATAATATAAAAGTACTTAATATATAATATAAAAGTACTTAATATATAATATAAAAGTGCTTAATATACAATATAAAATTACTTAATATATAATATAAAACTACTTAATATATAATATAAAAGTACTTAATATATAATATAAAAGTACTTAATATATAATATAAAAAGTACTTAATATATAATATAAAAAGTACTTAATATATAATATAAAAGTGTTTAATATATAATATAAAAAGTACTTAATATATAATATAAAACTACTTAATATATAATATAAAAGTACTTAATATATAATATAAAAGTACTTAATATATAATATAAAAGTACTTAATATATAATATAAAAGTGTTTAATATATAATATAAAAGTACTTAATATATAATATAAAAAGTACTTAATATATAATATAAAAGTACCTAATATATAATATAAAAGTACCTAATATATAATCTAAAAGTACTTAATATATAATATCATCATCATCATCATCATTGTCAACCATTATCAATCCACTGCTGGACGAAGGTCTCCCCAAGTTTCCTCCACAACCGTCTGTCTTGTGCCAGTCTCCTCCATGTCACCCCTGCATACTTTCGAATTTCATCCACCCATCTCCCATGTGGTCTTCTTCTGGGTCTTTTCCTGTCCCTTGGAATCCAATCTAAAATTTCAGCTGTCCATCGATGATCTGTCCTTCTGGCAGTATGTCCAGCCCATTGCCATTTCAGGGATTTAACTCTGATCATGATGTCTTCCACTCTTGTCATTTTTCGGATCCACGAGTTCCTCTTCTTATCTCTCCTGGTTACACCAAGCATGCACCTCTCCATGCTCCTTTGAGTTGTCTGCAGCCTTTGTATGTCTCTTTTAGTTAAGGTCCACGTCTCTGCACCATACGTAAGCACTGGAAGGATGCATTGATCAAACACTTTTCTTTTAAGACATAATGGCATATTGCTCTTGAAAATTATGCTGTTTCTACCAAATGCTCTCCAGGCAAGTTTTGTACGCCGATTAATTTCTTCATCAATGTGACCCTCACTTGATATCTGCTGTCCAAGATAAACGTACGTGTCTGTTATCTCCAGCTTTTCTCCATCAATCGATAAATCTTCATTTCTTGTAAAAGCATTGAACATCACTTTTGTCTTCTGAAAGTTCATTTTTAATCCCACTTCTTTACTCTTGTCAGCAAGTTTCTGGATCATACTCTGCAGCTCTGATGGGCTAGTTGCAAAAATGACTACGTCATCAGAAAAACGAAGGTGGGTTAGATAATCTCCATTAATCTTTATCCCTTTGTTTTCCCAGCTCAGCAACTGAAAAACACTCTCCAATGTGGCATTAAAGAGCTTCGGAGATATGGTGTCAGCTTGTCTCACTCCCTTTCCAATTTTTATGTGTGTTGTATTTTCAAACAGCCGAATCTTTGCACTTGCATTTTCATAGATGTTATTAATAATATTAATGTATGCATCTTCAATACCGCAGGTTTTCAGAGCCATTGTAACTGCTGATGGTTTCACTGAATCAAAGGCTTTTTCATAATCGATAAAAGCCATGCACAATGGAAGTTCATATTCCCTCGCTCTTTCAATTAGTTCTCTCAGTACGTGGATATGATCTATTGTGCTGTAGCCACTCCTGAATCCAGCTTGTTCTCTCGGTTGAGCCATGTCCAGTGTTACCTTCAAGCGGTGTGAAAGAACTTTAGTGAAGATTTTATAAACTACTGATAGGAGGCTGATAGGTCTGTAGTTTCCGAGATCCTCAATGTCACCTTTCTTATGTAGCAGGATCATTGTAGCGGTGTTCCAATCCTCAGGAATCTTTCCTTCATTAAGGCATCGAGTGAAAATTTGGGCGAGTACTGTTTCGATTTCTCCACTTGCTTCTTGTATGATGTCTACAGTAATTCCATCTTCTCCTGGAGCTTTTCCCCGCTTCATGTTCTTGATTGCATGTGCAACTTCTGCTGGAAGGACTGGAGGAACTCTGGTACTGGTATCTTTCATGATGTCTGGAGCGCATGTATCATCCCTTTCATATAATTTGGAGTAGAAATCTTTCACTCTTGTCAAAATTTCGCCTCTATTTCTTGTTACAGAACCATCTTCTTTTCTCAGTGCCATAATCTGTTTTCTTCCCTTACTGAGATGTCCCTTTGCTATCTTTAGGCTTTGGTTGTTTTCAATTGCTTTCCTTACTAGTTCACAGTTGAATTTTCTTACGTCTTCAGTAATACTTTTTCTTACTGTCTTGCATAGCTCTATATATTCCACTTTGGAAGTCACATCTTCTTTAGTTGTCCTCATCTCTCTTCTTTTTTGCATCAACATTTTCGTTTTTAATGATAATTTGTTTACATGCAACTTGTTCTTAGACCCAGCTAATTTTGTTGCTGTTTCCATAAGAGCTTTGGTTACTTTTCTGTTAACTTCAGTGATGTCCACTTCTTCCGATGTTAGGCCTTCCAAAGCAGAGAACCTGTTCTTCAGTTCCAACTTGAAGGTATGATGGTGTTTTTTAAGGTTGGTTATGTCAATAGGTTTTGTTTGTCTTATGAGCTTGCCACGTTCAAGTTTAGTGTTGAGGTGCATCTTACATCTCACCAATCTATGGTCACTACCTGTGTTGAACTTGTTTAGCACACTGCAGTCTTCTATGACGAATTTTTTGTTACACATAATAAAATCAATTTCACTTGTCTTCCCATTTGGATGTCTCCATGTCCATTTCCTGTGTGGCGTTTTCTTGAAGAAGGAGTTCAAGATGAAAAACCCTTCTGCCTCTGCAAACTCAACGAGAGTATTTCCACGCTGGTTTCTGTTGCCGTGACCGAATTTACCTACTGAAGTTTCATTCTGTTGCCGTTGCCCTATTTTTGCATTGAAATCTCCCATAATTATTTTCAAGTGCTGCTTACCTTTATTATTTAGATGACAAATTTCCTCATAAAATTCTTCAATTTCTTCTTCAGGATGACTTGTGGTGGGTGCATAAGTTTGAATAATCTGAGCCTGGTATCTTTTCGAGAGTTGGATAACAAGTCGTGCAGCTCTGTCAGAGGAACTTTCAACTTCTACAACTTTATCCTTCAGTTTCTTGTTTATTATAAATCCAACACCACTAGTTCTGCCAGTATCTGTCCCACGATAGTAGAAGAGATGTCCACTTTTCAGTTCGATGAGATCTTCTCCTTTTCTCCTTACCTCACTTAGCCCCACGATGTCCCACTTGATCCTTTGTAATTCCTCTTCCAATTCAAGAAGCCTTGAATCAGAAGATAGGGAGCGTCCGTTGTAGGTAGCCAAGGTCAGCATCAAATGGCAGCCTAGTCCGGTCCTCCGGGGATTCTTAGCACCCTCTGCCTTCATGTCGCAGTGGCCGCTGCCTTGGCCAGGTACATTCCAACTGCCGGAAACTGAGGGCCAAGATTTAAGTTGTGGAATCATTTTGGAGGGGTTTGGCCATAACTCACCACGCTGGTCAAGCGGGTTGGTGAGTGTGGGATAGCATTTCCCCTAATCCCGATGGTATAGTTATACCGCTATTGGCGGTCGTCAGAGCCCCTTTAGTGGGAACAGGATGCACCACGAGAAGGCGGGGTTGACATTTGTCAAGGAGAGGCTGTGATGTTACGCATCACCTGACCTTACATCCCTCACCTGACCTTACATCCCAATATATAATATTAAGTACTTTTATATTATATATTAGGTACTTTTATGTTATATATTAGGTACTTTTATATTATATATTAAGTACTTTTATATTATATATTAAGTACTTTTATATTATATATTAAGCACTTTTATATTATATATTAAGTACTTTTATATTATATATTAAGCACTTTTATATTATATATTAAGGACTTTTATATTATATATTAAGTACTTTTATATTATATATTAAGTACTTTTATATTATATATTAAGCACTTTTATATTATATATTAAGTACTTTTATATTATATATTAAGCACTTTTATATTATATATTAAGTACTTTTATATTATATATTAAGCACTTTTATATTATTATATATTAAGCACTTTTATATTATATCATCATCATCATCGTCAACCATTATCAATCCACTGCTGGACGAAGGTCTCCCCAAGTTTCCTCCACAACGATCTGTCTTGTGCCATTCTCCTCCATGTCACCCCTGCATACTTTCGAATTTCATCCACCCATCTCCCATGTGGTCTTCTTCTGGGTCTTTTCCTGTCCCTTGGAATCCAATCTAAAATTTCGGCTGTCCATCGATGATCTGTCCTTCTGGCAGTATGTCCAGCCCATTGCCATTTCAGGGATTTAACTCTGATCATGATGTCTTCCACTCTTGTCATTTTTCGGATCCACGAGTTCCTCTTCTTATCTCTCCTGGTTACACCAAGCATGCACCTCTCCATGCTCCTTTGAGTTGTCTGCAGCCTTTGTATGTCTCTTTTAGTTAAGGTCCACGTCTCTGCACCATACGTAAGCACTGGAAGGATGCATTGATCAAACACTTTTCTTTTAAGACATAATGGCATATTGCTCTTGAAAATTATGCTGTTTCTTCCAAAAGCTCTCCAGGCAAGTTTTGTACGCCGATTAATTTCTTCACCATATATAATATATAATATAAAAGTACCATAATATATAATATAAAAGTACTTAATATATAATATATTATATTATATATTAAGTACTTTTATATTATATATTAAGTACTTTTATATTATATATTAAGCACTTTTATATTATATATTAAGTACTTTTATATTATATAATAAGTACTTTTATATTATATATTAAGTACTTTTATATTATATATTAAGTACTTTTATATTATATATTAAGTACTTTTATATTATATATTAAGTACTTTTTATATTATATATTAAGTACTTTTATATTATATATTAAGTACTTTTATATTATATATTAAGCACTTTTATATTATATATTAAGCACTTTTATATTATATATTAAGTACTTTTATATTATATATTAAGTACTTTTATATTATATATTAAGTACTTTTATATTATATATTAAGCACTTTTATATTATATATTAAGTACTTTTATATTATATATTAAGCACTTTTATATTATATATTAAGTACTTTTATATTATATATTAAGCACTTTTATATTATATATTAAGTACTTTTATATTATATATTAAGTACTTTTATATTATATATTAAGCACTTTTATATTATATATTAAGCACTTTTATATTATATATTAAGTACTTTTATATTATATATTAAGCACTTTTATATTATATATTAAGTACTTTTATATTATATATTAAGCACTTTTATATTATATATTAAGCACTTTTATATTATATATTAAGTACTTTTATATTATATATTAAGTACTTTTATATTATATAATAAGTACTTTTATATTATATATTAAGTACTTTTATATTATATATTAAGTACTTTTATATTATATATTAAGTACTTTTATATTATATATTAAGCACTTTTATATTATATATTAAGCACTTTTATACTATATATTAAGTACTTTTATATTATATATTAAGTACTTTTATATTATATATTAAGCACTTTTATATTATATATTAAGTACTTTTATATTATATATTAAGTACTTTTATATTATATATTAAGCACTTTTATATTATATATTAAGTACTTTTATATTATATATTAAGCACTTTTATATTATATATTAAGCACTTTTATATTATATATTAAGTACTTTTATATTATATATTAAGTACTTTTATATTATATATTAAGCACTTTTATATTATATATTAAGTTATTTTATATTTATATTAAGCACTTTTATATTATATATTAAGCACTTTTATATTATATATTAAGTACTTTTATATTATATATTAAGTACTTTTATATTATATATTAAGCACTTTTATATTATATATTAAGTACTTTTATATTATATATTAAGTACTTTTATATTATATATTAAGTACTTTTATATTATATATTAAGCACTTTTATATTATATATTAAGTACTTTTATATTATATATTAAGTACTTTTATATTATATATTAAGCACTTTTATATTATATATTAAGCACTTTTATATTATATATTAAGTACTTTTATATTATATATTAAGCACTTTTATATTATATATTAAGTACTTTTATATTATATATTAAGCACTTTTATATTATATATTAAGCACTTTTATATTATATATTAAGTACTTTTATATTATATATTAAGTACTTTTATATTATATAATAAGTACTTTTATATTATATATTAAGTACTTTTATATTATATATTAAGTACTTTTATATTATATATTAAGTACTTTTATATTATATATTAAGCACTTTTATATTATATATTAAGCACTTTTATATTATATATTAAGTACTTTTATATTATATATTAAGTACTTTTATATTATATATTAAGTACTTTTATATTATATATTAAGCACTTTTATATTATATATTAAGTACTTTTATATTATATAATAAGTACTTTTATATTATATATTAAGTACTTTTATATTATATATTAAGTACTTTTATATTATATATTAAGTACTTTTATATTATATATTAAGCACTTTTATATTATATATTAAGCACTTTTATATTATATATTAAGTACTTTTATATTATATATTAAGTACTTTTATATTATATATTAAGTACTTTTATATTATATATTAAGCACTTTTATATTATATATTAAGTACTTTTATATTATATATTAAGTACTTTTATATTATATATTAAGTACTTTTATATTATATATTAAGCACTTTTATATTATATATTAAGTACTTTTATATTATATATTAAGTACTTTTATATTATATATTAAGCACTTTTATATTATATATTAAGCACTTTTATATTATATATTAAGTACTTTTATATTATATATTAAGCACTTTTATATTATATATTAAGTACTTTTATATTATATATTAAGCACTTTTATATTATATATTAAGCACTTTTATATTATATATTAAGTACTTTTATATTATATATTAAGTACTTTTATATTATATAATAAGTACTTTTATATTATATATTAAGTACTTTTATATTATATATTAAGTACTTTTATATTATATATTAAGTACTTTTATATTATATATTAAGCACTTTTATATTATATATTAAGCACTTTTATATTATATATTAAGTACTTTTATATTATATATTAAGTACTTTTATATTATATATTAAGTACTTTTATATTATATATTAAGCACTTTTATATTATATATTAAGTACTTTTATATTATATATTAAGCACTTTTATATTATATATTAAGTACTTTTATATTATATATTAAGTACTTTTATATTATATATTAAGCACTTTTATATTATATATTAAGCACTTTTATATTATATATTAAGTACTTTTATATTATATATTAAGCACTTTTATATTATATATTAAGTACTTTTATATTATATATTAAGCACTTTTATATATATATTAAGCACTTTTATATTATATATTAAGTACTTTTATATTATATATTAAGTACTTTTATATTATATATTAAGCACTTTTATATTATATATTAAGCACTTTTATATTATATATTAAGTACTTTTATATTATATATTAAGTACTTTTATATTATATATTAAGCACTTTTATATTATATATTAAGTACTTTTTATATTATATATTAAGTACTTTTATATTATATATTAAGCACTTTTATATTATATATTAAGCACTTTTATATTATATATTAAGTACTTTTATATTATATATTAAGTACTTTTATATTATATATTAAACACTTTTATATTATATATTAAGCACTTTTATATTATATATTAAGTACTTTTATATTATATATTAAGCACTTTTATATTATATATTAAGTACTTTTATATTATATATTAAGCACTTTTATATTATATATTAAGTACTTTTATATTATATATTAAGCACTTTTATATTATATATTAGGTACTTTTATGTTATATATTAGGTACTTTTATATTATATATTAAGCACTTTTATATTATATATTAAGTACTCTTATATTATATATTAAGTACTCTTATATTATATATTAAGCACTTTTATATTATATATTAAGCACTTTTATATTATATATTAAGTACTTTTATATTATATATTAAGTACTTTTATATTATATATTAAGCACTTTTATATTATATATTAAGTACTTTTATATTATATATTAAGCACTTTTATATTATATATTAAGTACTTTTATATTATATATTAAGCACTTTTATATTATATATTAAGTACTTTTATATTATATATTAAGTACTTTTATATTATATATTAAGTACTTTTATATTATATAATATATAATATAAAAGTGCTTAATATATAATAATACTTTAATATACACCGATGAGCCATTACATTATGACCACCCCAGCCTAGAGAAATGAACGCGCCTGGGGACCGAACGGTGGCGCAAGTGAAGTTCACAGAGTAGTATATATACAACCCGAGGACCGGCTTTTGGTTAGAAGAGTGTTCGGACGAATGGGAAAAGCTGCCGATTTATCGGAGTTTTATTAGGGCAAATTGTGATGGCAGGGCGCCTGGGAACTACGATTTCGGAAACGGCGCGGCTTGTGGGTTGTTCACCTGCCTGCCACTTTAGTGAGTACGTATTAAAAGTGGTGCACAGATAGCTAAACGACGAACCCTCGTCCAGCCGTGTGTCCTCCACAGCTCATTGACGCCAGAGAGGAGCGCAGACTCTCGCGCATTGTTCACAGCGACCGCAGGTTCACTGTGCGACAAATCATCCGCAGCTACAACAGTGGTGAACAGGGCAATATGTCACAGCACACAGTTCATCGCAGCCTACTGCGCATGGGCCTGAATAGCCGAAAACCCAGCCGGGTCCCCGTGCTCACTGCACGTCATCGCGAACAACGCATTAAATGGGCCCAACATCATCGAGATTGCAGCGTGGATGATTGGAAGAAAGTAGCCTGGTCTAACAAATCAAGATTCCTGGTGCGTCACGTAGACGGCCGAGTGCGGATACCCTGATTGCCAACGGAGGCTATGGCACCTGGCTGCACTGTTCAGCGGAAACAGGCCGGCGGCAGGAGTGTTACACTGTGGGCGATGTTTTCTTGGGACACTTTCGGCCCCATTACCCCAATAGCGCAATCTCTGCCAGCACAGCTGTCAGATATCTGAACATCGTTGCGGACCAAGTTCACTCATTCATAGCAACTGTGTTCCCTGTTGGTGATAGCACTTATCAACAGGATAATTCGCCACGCCGCACTGCAAGAGTCGTCAAGGAGTGCTTCGAGGAGCATGCTGGTGACTTTCTGTTAATGACCCGGCCTACAAATTCATCTGACATGAACCCAATCGAACATTTGTTGTTCGACTTGGAAATGCGGGTTTGCGCTAAATCACCACCACCCCGAAATCTACGGGAACTGTAGGACCTGCTGTTGACATTATGGTATCAGATACCCCAAGATACCTATCGCCACCTCATCGAATCGATGCCTATCCGAGTAGCCACTGTTTTGCGTGCTAAAAGGGGTCCTACAGCTAATTAAGTAAATGGTGACAATATAATGTCTCATCGGTATACACTGAGTGTTCGCTTTATCATGACTACCTGACAGTTTTAAGCAAATGAGCTATGTCTGCACGCTGTTGCCGCCAGAGGGTTAGGCTAGTATAAAAACGGAAAGCTTAGTGCTTGCAACAGTAGTAGAGGTGATATTTTGGTGACGAGATGGGTAAAAAATGCGATTTGACGGACTTTCAACGTGGGATGATCGTAGGAGATCAGAGCCATGGAGCGAGTGTCACCGAAACCGCCGCATTCGTGAAATGTTCCAGAGCAGCTGTTAAAGTGTTTAAAGACTGGACTGTCCGCCAAAAAAAATGGGTCTCTACGTGCAACGTGTGGTCGTCATCGACTAGTGACTGCTCGCGCGGAATGGAGAGTGTCCAGACTGGTAACAGACAACAGAAGAACATCAGTGCAGCAAATTACAGACCATCTTAATCAAGGATCCCCTCAAATGATCTCTGCACTCACTGTTTGCCGTACACTGCCTCGGATGGGATATGACAGCCGAAGGCCTGTTCGAACACCTTTGCTGTCTGCAGTTAACAAGAGAAAACGTCTCCAGTTCGCACAGGAGCACAAGGATTGGAAAGTCGATAATTGGAAACAAATTATGTGGTCCTATGAATCAAGTTTTCAGTTGTACCATGCCGATGGCCGAGTGAGGATTTGGCGGAAACAGCACGAAAGCATGGACCCCAAATGCATTGCTACAAGCCTTCAAGCTGGTGGAGGCAACGTTATGGTTTGAGGAATGTTTTCCTGGCATGCTTTGGGCCCTTTAGTTTGTGTTGATCAACGTCTGACTGGCACATCATATCTAAACATCGTTGCGGACCAAGTGCATCCTGTCATATGGATGGTTTATCCCAATGGCGATGGCTACTTTCAACAAGATAATGCATCCTGCCATAGTGCTCGTATTGTACAGGATTGGTTTCAGGAACATGCCGGTGAGTTTACTTTGCTTAGGTGGATCTGATCTCAACCCCATTGAGAATTTGTGGGATGAAATTGAACGAGCCATCAGACAGCTGGATCCACAACCCTGCAATCTCACACTCCTGGAAAGTGCTATTCATCAAGCATGGTCTCAGATCCCACAAACCACCTATGAACATCTCGTGGAGTCCATGCCACGAAGAATCGACGCAGTATTGAAGGCAAAAGGTGGCCCAACGAAGTACTGAGGGAGTGGTAGTAATAGAGTGGCCACTCAGTGTATATAGTTATTGATCAAATTGGGCAATAAGAGCACTTCTATCAACGCTACATCTATAAAAATACAAAAAACAAAAGATAGTGGCCGCTTGATTAGGAAAGCTCTTACGCGACGCAAACGCCAGCGGTTGCATGATGAAAGAAATGTCCACAGGAAGCACACGGGAGCAAAGGGCTCACTGTTTTTAAGGTCAAAGACGAGTGGTCCATATCGGAACTGATAACAGATTGTTCAGAAGATTCTAAAAGTCAACTAGAATGGGAGTGGTACCCACAGGGTCATTTCCAATTAAATGACGCTCTTTATATGGGAATTGTGAGAGAAATGCTCACCGCGCGGCTAACGACGGGTAAATGATCTTAAAAACTGGATGAAGATTCTAAAGTCAGTTGGAGCTGGGATGGTGCCTCCAGAGTCACTTCCAAAAAAAGGGCACTCTTGATATGCGAAGCTTGAGAGAAATGCTCAAAACACGATCAACGATGGCTAAGTGATCTTAAAAAATGGATGAAGATTCGGAAGTCAGCTAAAACGGGGATGGTGCCCCCATGGTCACTTCCAAATAAATGGCGATCTTTATAACCGAAGCATGGGAGAAATGCTCATAGCGCGACCAACGATGGGTAAATGATTTTAAAATATGGATGAAGATTCTAAAGTCAGCTTGAGCGGAGGTGGTGCCCCCAGGGGGATTTCAAAATAAATGGCGCTCTTTATATGCGAAGCGTGAGAGAAATGCTCATAGATCAACCAATGAAGGATAAATGATCCTTTAAAAATGGATGAAGATTCTAAAGTCAGCTTGAGCGGAGGTGGTGCCCCCAGGGTGACTTCCAATTAAATGACGCTCTCTATATGCAAAGCGTGAGAGAAATGCCTATGGTGCAACAAAAGACAAGTAAATGATCTTTAAAAGTGGATGAAGATTCTAAAGTCAGCTGGACCGGAGAAAATGGATGAAGCACCTTTTCGCTTCTTACCTTCATAAATTTCACCTTTCCAAAAAACCTTGAATTCTTTAAAAGGCCAATGGGCTTGAATCAGGTGGGATCCAAAAATTTCTGCGCTCCGCAGATAGAAATGCTTATATTACGGCCGAAAGCTGCGGAAAAACATTTACTTGCCACCTTATACACTATCTACCAACAAGTAATTGGACACCCCTGCAATCGACGATAGCTGTGGTCCTGATACACGTCACGGCCGCCGCCGTTAAATATAGTGTGGGAAACAACAATGCAACCAGTCGCATGCAAGGTGCCACGCAGTGCGGAGCTCTCTGATTTCGAGAAAGGTGTAATCGTCGGGTATCACAGAAATGGCCGATCCATACGTGACATATCCAGCGAGTTGAAGTACCCAAAATCGACAGTGGCCTACGTGATTGGCAAGTGGAAGATGAGAGGTGACTGTCGGAATGTGCTCCGACTCGCAGACCCAACAAAACTGGGAGTAAGAGACCGACGGGTGCTGGCCAGAGAAATTCGGAAGAACCGCACCAAATCAATGGGCCACATCCGCAAGGAGCTTCAACAGGCATCCGGGAGTGTTCTTTCGATGAATATAATCCGTAAGGAAGCCCATCTGCTCGGTTATCATGGACGTGCTACCGCCCACAATCCTTTGATCACCAAGTCCAATAGCGCTGCTCGGCTTACGTGGTGCAAAGAACGTCGACAGTGAACCGTTGAACAGTGGAAACAGGTTCTCTGGAGCGACGAATCACGTTTCACCCTCTACCGTCCGGATGGCAGAGTCTGGATTTGGCGTCTGCCTGGAGAACGCCTCCTGCCGGAATGTATTATGCCAACTGTGAAGTTCGGCGGCGGTAGAATTATGCTATGGGGGTGTTTCTCCTGGTATGGCACAAGACCCTTGGTCGCAATTCCTGGTAGACTCAACGCCGAGACCTACTGCACCATTTTGGATGACCATGCGCTTCCTACGTTGTGGCAGTTTTACGGGGTGGACCCATGTTACTTTTAGGATGACAATGCCACCTGTCATGTTGCGAGGACCACCATGGCTTGGTATAGTGACAATGGGGTTAATCGAATGGACTGACCTGCGCAGAGCCCGAACCTTAACCCTATCGAGCACCTTTGGGACGAGTTGGAGCGTCGACTTAAGGGGTGCCCCCACCGTCCGAAATCGGTGAAGGAACCGACCTGTCTTCTCCAAGCCGAGTGGAAGAAAATACCGCTAGCCGTCGTACAATGCCTGGTTGAGAGTATGCCCCGGAGGGTCGCAGCTATAATCGCCGCTCGTGGAGGCTCCACCAACTATTGAAGGTGAATGAACTTCGTTTTCCTTTGCTATCACAGGTGTCCAATTACTTTTTGGTAGATAGTGTATATCAGCAAAATCGACCATAGATCTGTCACTAGCACTTCATTCTGGTTCTTTATACTCTTCTCCATGACTCAGGGCATGACGAGAAAGAGCTTGTGGCCGCCCCGGTGGAGCAGTGGTCCAAGCGATGGCCTCTGATCATTCGTCCGAACGGGGTCCGGGTTCAAATCCCGGTGAGGCATGGATGTTGTGTTTGTCTTACGGCACTGGCTCTGTCGCTTCCCTGGAACCAGTGACCCTAAATTAGAGACGGGCGACTGCTTATAGCCCATTGAGTTTCTCACGGTGGTCGTTAAAGATCCAATCATAAAAAAAAAAAAAGAGCTTGTGCCCCTGACACAGACATCATGTCACTGGGTAGAAAGAAGTAACTGAAATGCGAAGGATGTTCACACATTCTAAGAACGTTTTAGGTAAGAAATTACAGAAAATAAAAAAAGTACAAGGAACTGAACTGGCAACAGCTTGTTCGATGAACACGAAAGAATCACCTGCTGTAGTTAAAAATCGTCTGCTTAGAAAATGGCGCACGTAAACAAGCTGTGGATAGAAGGTTATTTGTTTGCTTTTATGTAGAGAAACATTCATATTCTGTAATTGGAAACGGTGTGAAAATCATAGAATTGCCATTTGTAAAATGTAAAATGAGCAATATTATTAATTATAGAAGGGAAAATAGTCAAGCATTGCTTTTAACAGGACAAAAACACCAAACGAATTTCCAAAGAAGATGGTACTTTTACGACTAATTCAAAAGTAAGATCTCTGGTCTTAAAAGGAAACCCAAAGGGCACTAAGTCGTTAAAAATCTCTGTGTCAACTGTAAACAAGGTAATAAACAAAGATTTCAATCTAAAAAAAACAAACAAATTAGTAAAAACATGCAATGCATTGATTATGATACGCTTTCCAACATACCAGAAATCGCGCGCAGACAAACGCTCCTCCCTACCCTGACTATTGATTCATTCAGTATACCTCCGGAACAACATGATAAAGTTTTGTCGCAATAGAAGCGTTTTTACTAAAGTTATTACCCAAGTGAAAATCCTTCAAATACGTGGCGTCAGTGAATGAACAAAGACATCGCTCTTTCCACGTTTAAAACGTAGAAAGAGCGGCGTCTTTGTTCATTCATTCATATTACTCAAGTTATGAGGATGATGGCTGTGGAATAAATCTCGCATCTGCCCTGACCTTTGACCCTATTTCGATGATATTAAACAGAATTGGTTCAGTGTACCTCCGGAACAACATACTAGAGTTTTGTCCCAATAGAAGCATTTTTAATCAAGTTATGAGGATAATGGCTGTTGAATTAACCTCGCTCCTGTGCCCTGACCTCTAACCTTATTTCAATGATGTTCAACAAAACCGGTTCAGTATACCTCCGGAACAACATGATAAAGTTTTGTCGTAATCGAAGCACCTTTACGTGAGTTAAGACGCAAAAGGGCGATGGAATGGGATCCTGCTCCTATGTCCTGACCTTTGACCGCATTTCGTCCATTTTCCATAGGATTCGTCCCCAGGTTGTCACCTACCACATACTAAAATTTCATTTAAATCAAACCATTTTTACGCGAGTTATCATGCGGACAGGCAGACAGAAAGACAGACGGACAAAGCTAGAGTATATACGCTTCTTCAAGCTAAGGTTGGAAGCGTAAAAAATATGATTTTCACAACCTTTTTCCTAGGCACGTGCCAGACAGCAGAATACGGTGTAGACTTCTTTATGCAAATCACTTTGCCAGCTGCAGGTGGAAATTTATTGTGCCTGTTGATAAAGCATGGATCTACCTAAACAACTGTAACAAAAAAGGTCGATTTACTATCGCAAAAGAGCTTAAAAAGACTTACAAACTTAATTCCAAGAATTCAAAGGTAGTTTCAGTAAAGGATTGATGATAATTGCTGGTTTCTCGCACAATGGGAAACTGAAGTTAAGAAGAGTTGAAAAGAATGTTAATATCAATTCTATATATTACCAAAATGATGTTTTAATTCCTATATTTAAAGACCACAGTATTTGTAATTTTCTTGCAGGACTTCCGTCCACAGTGAGTAAAGTTTAGGTCCCAGTCACCTACACCGAGAACGCCTTTTGGGCAGGACACAGAAACGGAAGGAATGAGAGCAAGTCTAGCGACTTTGACGGAACAGTTGGTAGTGAGATTAGAGTACAGTAGATGGCGCCACCGTACAAGTACGATGTTGCACACAGAGGGGTGAGAGAATTTCAGGGGGGGCATAGGAAAGGATACCCATTTAACCAGTGGGTCCAGCGTGGGGGATGTCACTTAAAGTGCTCGTCCGATGCACGGCGGATATTCAGCGATTGTTAGTAAATCACACCATCTCTGAAAGATCAGCCCAGGTTCGAACCCGAGGACCTTGCATCGACAGACTGACTCGCTAACCAGGAAATACCATTCCTTCATCTACAGAGCCTTCAAAGAGTAGAACTGCATCACGATAAGTCTACCAGTCCATACGTCCAAATCTACCAGTCTATTTCTTGAGAAAATGGAAAAAAAGACGGGTATCAATTCTATATATATTTTTAGCTCATATTCCTTCAAAGTTCCATAATGTGTCACCAATGGACTATCGTGCTTTTTGACTGCTAAAAAGGACGCTTTCTAAACGCATCCCTAAAACAATGATTGGTCTAGAGAAAGCAGTGCAGGAGTAGTGGAATACAATACTACTAGCAATTTTAACAAATGAATTGTTATCTTGAAAAATCTAGATGTAGTCAAGGTTAATAGACTACTAGGTTTGCTCATACGGGAGTACCGGGTGAGCTTTCCTGCACAGCATTCCCTCTGACGTCATCTGTCTTACAAGAGAAAGCAGCGACCACGAGAGTTGTCTGCTGTCTATTGACATACAGGCAGTTTGTTGGTAGAAGCAATGCGTTTGCGTAATCACTTCGTATATTTAGTTCTGTAAGAAATTAATTTCTAATTATTTGTCTCCGAATTTGATTACCACTAAGTATCAACATGCTCTCAGAGAAAAATCTAAAGATTTCTTATGCAAAATTCTATAAATAAAAAAATACTCTGGCGTTTCTCAGTTGGGTTGGCCCAGGGACCCGGTATGGCTTGGTCCTTCGTTTTTCGTTATTGGCTGCGTATTTTTTAAATATATCTGTATGTGATTTTAAATATATATTTTATGAATCATTGGAAATATGGTGGATATATTTTTAACACTTACCAATATTTTCGGAGATGTTTTCTCCGGTGTATTTTCATTTGCAACTTCAATATTTTTGGCCACCCATAAGAAAAAATCCTCTGGGCGCCATTGAACAAATGTGAGAAATCACAAATTTAAAAAAAAATCCTTTCTTCGAGCAGTTATCTTCAGAACCTTGAGTTTTCTAAAAAAAAATTCCTTCTCTTTCAGCTGCGAATTGATGTGCCTCATTCGAATCATAGTACGTGTTTTCATGAAAAGTTTGCTGCCTCGGATGAATTTTAAAGGAATGATTTTCCATTACCTCTGATACGTTTCTCTTAATATTTTTTACTATTTTTTTAATTCCATGTTCGCCATGGATTGGGAGGAACATCCACTCAATGCTTTTTCTGCGGAAGCCCCACTAGTTCACTTTTACATATCGCTTTCATAGTCGCCTTCAGCAAATAGCAGCATTTTGGACAGTGGCGTACCGAAAAATCTCGGAGCTCCCCGCAAAAAATTCTTCTAGACCCATAGTCGCCTTCAGCAAATAGCAGCATTTCATAGTCGCCTTCAGCAAATAACAGCATTTTGGACAGTGGCGTACCGAAAAATCTCGGAGCTCCCCGCAAAAATTCTTCTAGACCCATAGTCGCCTTCAGCAAATAGCAGCATTTCATAGTCGCCTTCAGCAAATAGCAGCATTTTGGACAGTGGCGTACCGAAAAATCTCTGAGCTCCCCGCAAAAAATTCTTCTAGACCCATAGTCGCCTTCAGCAAATAGCAACATTTCATAGTCGCCTTCAGCAAATAGCAGCATTTCATAGTCGCCTTCAGCAAATAGCAGCATTTCATAGTCGCCTTCAGCAAATAGCAGCATTTTGGACAGTGGCGTACCGAAAAATCTCGGAGCTCCCCGCAAAAAATTCTTCTAGACCTATAGTCGCCTTCAGCAAATAGCAGCATTTCATAGTCGCCTTCAGCAAATAGCAGCATTTTGGACAGTGGCGTACCAAAAAATCTCGGAGCTCCCCACAAAAAATTCTTCTAGACCCATAGTCGCCTTCAGCAAATAGCAGCATTTCATAGTCGCTTTCAGCAAATAGTAGCATTTTGGACAGTGGCGTATCGAAAAATCTCGGAGCTCCCCGAAAAAAAATTCTTCTAGACCCTTTTGCGAAAATCTATTAGCACTCGATTAGTCATTTTTTAATTCCATGTTATTAATGAAGTTATAGGTATTTTAATAATTAAAATTCTTTGGAATCTACAGGTATTTTGCGTAAGACCAAAATTATTGCGTTTTACTGCGTGTAACACAAATCCGCACGTTGTAATTGACATAATTGCTCTAGTTTTATACCAGTAGAAAATACTACAAAACAGTTACGCAAAAGTTGAACATGTCATACAATTTTTATTCTTTTAGACAACTAAGGCCAGCTTCTTTGAAACGCCTCGCGATCAGGCCTACAAAACACGTAACTTCTGTGAGAGTGCATAATGAAATTTTGCGATTTTTACGAAAAATACAGAACATAAGTAAACCAATAAATAAGTAACAATTAAGAATCATGGCACTGAAAAAAGCCAAACTACGTAAAGTATTTACTTTTGAATATAAAAAGCACAACGTAATGTCACAATTTTGCACGTAGTATAAAATTTTCTCTTATAAAAATTTAGAAAAACGACACAAGTCTCTGCATATACCGAAAAGAACAACTTCCAATCCATTATATTCTGAAGAAAAAACTGCAAAAAAGAAGAAGGAAACGTGAAAAAACTAATTCATAACACCTTATCCTCATAGATAAAACGTTTTCATTCATTGAACTGATATTTATTTCACATTCTCTTGTTAATATACATTCATTGGAACCTTTGCTATGGATATGAAAAGGGGGTCCAGGCCCTCTGAAATAACTGCTTTCCCGTCATTCAGTTTTTATAAATTTAAATCTCCAAAAAAAAACCCAACCGAAAACTACTTTTATTTTTAATACTCCTTTTAAAGCTGCCGCAAAAAATTCCTGACTAATTCTTTATTCATGTGAAGTTTCCGCAAAAAAGTCTATTCTTTAAAATGTTTTTGCTGAAGCCGTGCCCCCGCCCCCATCTATAGCTTCCCATCCCCATATATACGCCCCTGATTCTGGATTTAAAAAAAATTAAAAAAAAAAGTATCGCCTCGTTTACAGCGTAAGTTCCAAAACCTGCAGAGCTCAGTCATTTCGAAAATCTGTGGTATGTAATTGGGGATCCTTTGGTATTTCTGTAGTTATTCTTGCAGTCTGCAACAGCGCAGGAACTCGAAGGCATCTCGAATAAGGTGACCAGATTTTTGAGAATGCAATTGAGGACAAAATGACATTTGTCCTCAATTTCAATGCAAAATTGAGGACAATTTCGTTTCAAAATGAGGACATAATTGAAGACAGCATCTGACACATTATGCTAAAACCAAAGGTTAGCAAAGAATGTTATGAAATGTCCCATAATTGTCCAGTTTCATTGGAAAACATACGATGAACCGGAAGAATGATTTTCATGTGAAATAAGTATAAAATAGCAATAAAATACTGTCGTGCAGAATATTGCTACCGATGCAGTTTAAATCTTACTTGTAGGAGGTAACAGTCGAAAACAAAGTTACATTTTGAATTTCTACTGAAATTTCATTGTGATTCTGTACAAGAATAAATATCAGAAGCCAGGAAATTACTATGCGCGGACCGAGCAGAAATCATGGAATAGCTGTACGTTATCTTTATGAGAAGGAATATTCCAAGTCCAATAGCCTCACTTAAAGAAACAGTTTAATGAAAAATGTAGCCTACTGAACAAAAGTTGTGGAACTCTCAATGGAATCTATCAAATGTAACCAAATTAATTACATCAATTAGTTATTTAGTTGCAAGGAAGTGGATGCTGAGAAAAATGAGATTCATTTCCCATCCTAAAAATATTTTAGTTAAATCCAGTTAAAATAGAAAAGAAGTACTTAAAACAGAAACGAAATCGTTACACCACATTTATCGAGATGACTTTGTTTAATGCTTCGGCATGTCTCCCATTAATACTAGAAAAATTCATCCGCTTCGGAAAATAGTTCCATACCTTTCCTTTATGAATCCACTTCCTAGCAATTCAATAAGAAATTGATGCTAAATTTGGTTGCATTTGGTAAATTTAATTGAATTCTACGCCTTTTGTTTAACACATTTTTACAAATTTCCATTGTTTGGGGGAAATTTCAAAAATTGTGGAAAAAACTAAGAAATTGAGGACATTTGACGTCCTCAATAAGTTTTTACGAAATTGAGGTCTGCCCCCCAAAAATGAGGACGTCTGTCCAGCTTAATCTCGAAAGAATAAACTATTTGCAAACAAACTTAGCTATTCCAATTACTATATATACACTAAAATTATTCTAGAAGCAGAAAAAAACAGCTCTTTGAACAAGAGTCAAATGAAATTTGCGACAGCCACTGCTTTGACCTTCTGTGCAAAACGAGTGTAAGACAGCTGACCAAGGCTCTTTCTAAGTACCTTGCAGCTGACGTCATCAGACGACCTCCTCCGCACTCCCGCGAAGGGGAAGCTTTACAGGGGTCTTATGGGCACAACCTTGTGTGTTAAAGAACTTTGGATGTAGTTTCATAGTCCAGAGAAAGGGCTATCAGATAGAACATTTAAGAAAGAAGTAATTTTACTTTAAAAATTAATTATATTGCTGGGAAATCATTCTAAAGATTTATGAAAATCCTCTGCATCTCTCTTCTGTCTTAGGATCGAGGGCATTGTGATCCCCCATTTTGTAAATAATCAGTGAGAAGGGATTGGTGTCAATTATCCCCTTAAATGACCACTTTGAATAAGAAAAATCCAAGCAACCTTTTCTGATATTCAGGTTCACTCCTTGCAGCCACGTTTAGCCCGCTTCTTAGGCAGCGAATATATTCGTCCGAGCTAATCTCAGCCGATTTTACCAATCACAGGTCAATTCGTCCCTGCCAATTAAAGACATAAAACAGGATTTCACTATGCCTTCCTTTCTTTCTCTCTCTTTCTCTCTCTCTTGTAAGAATGATACACACCGCAACTAAATATGGTAATTATATAAGTAAAGTCGTGACGTTTTCGTGCTGAGTAAAAGATGTCATTGGATAAGCCGTCTTATGCACGTTTTTTCATATAAAACTACATTTTAATATACTTAACAAGTTAGCAAAATCATGCAATGCATTGATTATGATATGCATTCCAACATGCCAGAAATCATTACTCAAGTTATGAGGATAATGGCTGTGGAACAAATCTCGCTCCTCAGCCCTGACCTTTTGATCCCATTTCGATTATATTAAACATAATTGGTTTAGTATACTTCCGGAACAACATACTAAAGTTTTGTCGCAACAGAAGTATTTTCAGTCAAGTTATGAGGATAATGGCTGTGGAATAAATCTCGCTCCTGTGTCCTGACCCTTGACTCCATTTCGATGATATTCAACAGAACTAGTTCAGTATACCTCCGGAACAACATGATAAAGTTTTGTCGCAATTGAAGCTTTTTTACATAGGTAATGACGCATAATGGCAATGGAATGAATCTCGCTCCTATGTCCTGACCTTTGACCTCATTTTGCCCATTTTCAATAGGGTTCGTCACCAGTGGTCCCCTACCATGTACCAAATTTCATCGAAATCGAACCATTTTTACGCAAGTTATAACGCATAAGGTCCATGGAATGGATCCCTCTCCGATGTCCAGACCTTTGACCCCATTTCGTTCATTTTCAATAGGGTTCGTCCCCAGGTATTCCGCTGCCACATACTAAAATTTCATCAAAATCGAACCATTTTTACGAAAGTTTTGATGCAAAAGGGCAATGAAATGGATCCCGTTCCTATGTCTTGACCTTTGACCTCATTTCGTCTATTTTCAAAAGGGTTCGTCCCCAGTGGCCCCCTACCACAGACTAAAATTTCATCGAACTCGAACCACTTTTACGCGAGTTATCGTGCGGACGGACTGACAGACGGGCAAAGCTGGAGCATGGACGCTTCTTCAACCTACGGTTGGAAAGCATAAAAAATGATGTTAAAATCACATTAAAAACATTAAGAAGGGACGAGATCTTCCGGTGACCGGGTCGGTCTCTTCATCGGGTCATACACACTGAGCAATAGAAATGAAAAGCCGGATGACTCAAACACAGAATGAAGATGTCATAATACAAGTACACTACGCATGTCAAAGAATCCGATTTACATAAACTAGATACACCAATTAAATTTCTGAACAACTTGAAGTTATGGTTCCGGTTTTAAAAGGAATTTCGAAGGTAGAGGTATCTGAAAATATCAATGATGACCTGTTCAGATACCTCTCCCTTGGAAATTTCTTTTAAAACCGGAACCATAACTTCAAGTCGTTCAGAACTTGTAATTGGTGTATCTACGTTATGTAAATCTGATTCTTTGATATGCATAGTGTACTTCTATTACGAGTTACGACATCTTCATTCTGTATTTAAGTCATCTAACTTTTCATTTCTATTGCTCAGTGTGTATGACCTGATGAAGGGACCGACACCGTCGCCGAAAGATCTCGTCCCTCTTTAATGTTTTAATGTGTTTCTAACATCATTTTTTACGATTTACAACCGTAGGTTAAAGAAGCGTATATGCTCCAGCTTTGTCCGTCTGTCTGTCTGTCCGTTCGTCCGTCCGTCCGTCCGTCCGTCCGCACGACAACTCGCGTAAAACTGGTTCGATTTCGATGAAATTTTAGTGTGCGATAGGTCACAAATGGGGAAGAACCCTGTTGAAAATGGGCGAAATGGGGTCAAAGGTAGGACATAGAAGCGGGATCCATTCCATCGTCCTTATGCGTCGTAACTTACGTAACAAGTTAGTACAATCATTCAATGCATTGATTATGATACGCTTTCCAACATACCAGGAATCATTACTCAAGTTATTACTCAAGTTATGAGGATAATGGCTGTGGAATAAATCTCGCTCCTGTGCCCTGACCTCTGACCCCGTTTCAATGATATTAAACATAATTGGTTCAGTATACCTCCGAAACAACATACTAAAGTTTTGTCACGATGGATGCATTTTTAGTCAAGTTATGAGGATAATGACTGTGGAATAAATCTCGCTCCTGTGCCCTGACCTCTAACCCCGTTTCAATGATATTAAACATAATTGGTTCAGTATACCTCCGGAACAACATACTAAAGTTTTGTCGCGATGGATGCATTTTTAGTCAAGTTATGAGGATAATGACTGTGGAATAAATCTCGCTCCTGTGCCCTGACTTCTGACCCCGTTTCAATGATATTAAACAGAATTGGTTCAGTATACCTCCGGAACAACCTACTAAAGTTTTGTTGCAATAGAAGCATTTTTAGTCAAGTTATGAGGATAACGGCTGTGTAATAAATCTTGCACCTATGCCCTGGCCTTTGCCCCTATTTCGATGATATTCAACAGAACCAATTCAGTATACCTCCAGAACAACATGATAAAGTTTTGTGTCAATCGAAGCATTTTCACGTAAGTTATGACGCATAAGGCCGATCGCAAAGATCCCACTCCTATGTCCTGACATTTGACCCCATTTCGTCCATTTTCAATAGGGTGCCTCCCAGGTTGTCCCCTACCACACACTAAAATTTCATCGAAATCGAACTATTTTTACGCGAGTTATCATGTGGACGGACGGACAGACAGACAAACAGACAGACGGACAAAGCTGGATCATATATTCTTCTCCAACCTACGGTTAGAAAGCGTGAAAAAATACTTCGATTGCTACAAAAATTCGGTATGCTGTTCCCGAGGTACACTGAACCGGTTCTGTTGAATTTCATCGAAATGGAGTCAAAGGTCAAGGCACAGGGGCGAGATTTATTCCACAGCCATTATCCTCATAACTTGACTAAAAATGCTTCGATTCCGACAAAACTTTAGTATGTCACTTCGGAATTATATTAAACCACTTCTGTTTAATGTCATAGAAATGGGGTCAAAGGTCATGGCACAAGAGCTAGATTTATTCCACAGCTATTAACCTCATAACTTGACAAATACACTGCTGGCCACCCAAAATGCAACACCAAGAAGGACACGAGATAGCAATTACTGGACCCAGAACAACAGATAACAACAGACACATAACAACAGATACAAAGACGAAAAGATTGAGCTTACAGGCCCGTGTGACTTGCGGAACACGCAGACATCAATAGTTCGTGTGGCCCCCATGGCTGGCAATAACGGCCGCTACACGCCGCGGCATAGAACGAAAGAGGCTTTGGATGTGGGCTTGGGGTATATCGGTCCTGGCTGCTTCCACTCTTTGCCACAGTTCATCATTCGTAGCCGCGGGTGGTGCTTGCCGGGACACTCGGTTGCCGATCAGCGACCAGACGTGTTCGATGGGCGACATATCGGGATAACAGGCGGGCCACGGCAGCAGTGACACCTAGTGGGCCGTGAAGAATTATTGCACGATGTGTGCCACGTGCGGGCACGCATTGTCCTGTTGAAACGTGGAATCTGGCGGGTCCTGCAGGTAAGGGAGGGATACCGGTTCCAAAACGTCGGAGATGTAGCGGTGGCTGTTGAGTGTACCGGCGATGCGTACCAGAGGGGTGCGGGTGTCATATCCAATTGCGCCCTAAACCATAACGGCAGGCGACGGACCGGTAAGGCGTCGCATAGTGCAGGCGTCGTACGGTCTCTCGCCGCGGTACCGCCACACGTGGTTCCGACCATCGTGGTGCTGCAGGCAGAAGCGGGATTCGTCGTAGAAGACAATGTCGTGCCATTCCGTAGTCCAGGTGCGGCGTTCAACGGCCCACTGCCGCCGCACTCGCCGGTGGTGTAACGTCAATGGTAATCGGAACAATTCGCGCCGTGCGACAAGTCTGCGCTCCTGCAGACGACGTGGAACGGTACGTGCTGACACAGGCTGTTGCGCAGCCCACCCTAATTTCTGCGCTAACGTTCGTGATGTGGCGGTGCGAGACGTCAATCACCGCAGCACAACATGCCGGTCCTCTCGTTCGGTGGTGTGCCGCGGCTGCGGCAATCGCTCACGTCGGTCCGTCCGTCCTTCCTTCACCCACCGAATCCATACTCGCCTCACTGTGGCTGGATGTCGTCCCACACGGGCGCCGATATCTCGGTACGATAAACCGCTGTCGCGATAAGCCACTGTTCGTTCTCTGTCGAATTCCGAAACGTGCTGGAATGACTGCCGTATTGTACGACGAGGCTTCAAGAAGCTTCCCACGCACAGGTCCGGCAGCACAACACATTTCCACTACTTACACCCCGCCTTCTGTGCACCCTTCTTATAGTTCGTCTCGGTGGCGTGCCGGGCGCTCATGATTTGCATGTGCCCTGCAATGCTAATCATTTGCATGTCCTCTCGCGGGCGACGCATGCTGCGAATTTCAGGTCAATCTGATGCTTCTTTCTTGGTGTTGCATTTTGGGTGGCCAGCAATGTAACTTAAGTATTGATTTCTGGTATGTTGGAAAGCCTATCATAATCAATGCATTGCATGATTTTACTAACTTCTTAAATATTAAAAAGGAGTTTTACCTGAAAAATAGTGCATCCGACGGCTTATTGTACGACTTCAATTATATAAGTAGTAAAGGTTTATAAATACTCACCTAAAATTACTCGCTTATACTATATTTAAAGTATATCAGTTTCTGAAGTGGAAATTTTCATGTAACAGGAAAGTCTTCCTTCGTGAAACTGCAGAGTAGATAAAGATTTCATTGATTGCAAGATCGTATATAAACAACCATTCAGGGATTATCAAATATTATTATGAATATATGACCTCAAGAACCTGCGTCAGTCGTCAGTGAATAAAAATAAAACTTGTGTGGAGGAGACAATGGATAATAAATTAAAAATTAAGTAGCATTAACACCTGCTCTTGGCTGAAGTACGTCATGAAGAACATTGATATCCTTTATGGGCTTCAGCTTATTTTTGTTACACTTCTCTTGTTGATATCAATGGAAGAATATTGCAACACCTGTTATGAAGTATTCCTAAGAAACGACTATGCGCCTTTTTAAGTGGAAAGTCATAAGCTGAGAATAAGAAAAACTTTTCAACGAAGAAATATGGCCCAATTTATTAACAAAGTAAATCAACGCCCTCTTATTATCAAACAGGATGCATATAATGAAAATAATGAGAAACACCTATCACAGGAGCACTTGTGTTCCAAGGCATCAAAATTCGCATACAAAAACACATTTCTGACCATTTTAATAATAAAAACATTGTGCTGGATCGACTACTTCGCACATATTGTGAAAAATAATTAGCTACTGCCACTAATTTAGATGATTTGTTGAGGAAAATTTGCCAACGATACATAAGGGAAGAAACTAAAAGTAGTCCAAAGACTTATGTGGCTGTTAATTTTAGTCATGAGTTGCAACTTAAGTCTAGTGACGTCCCGACATATGAACGTGGGTTCATATGTAGGGACGCCACTAGACTTCGAAATCACGATGGACGACTGTTGGGAGAGCTTTATTTTTGATGGGACAAGCTTGATACAACTTTCTTTTACGAAACTAGGGCTGCGCCTCTAGGCTTGCTACGTTCGTTTCCAGAATACCGCTCGGGCCCTGCAGCCCTATCTCCAAGTATATCACATGAAATAAAAACTGGAAAATTTATATAAATTTAAACTTTTATTGCATGTCTAAGCAAATAAGGCTTGTTATTCCGAAATTTCAGAGTTTTTTTTACTGTCGTTAATTTTTGGAAGGTGGAACTGTTGTCGTTTGAACTTATAGCACTTACTAAATTTACCACTAAGGAAAACAAAAGCGGTCCAGAAAGCATTTCCGTAAACCGTTATGTTAAACCGTTAAGGTGTACGTCAAGTAATTTTGCTTCCTATCCTTCCAATGGAAAAACTTTTGTACACATTTCCTTCACAATTAGTGTGTTCCCAAGCGATGAAAATTTGACATCGATTGAAATAACTTCATATTATAACTTGGAATACTTAATATTTTCTAAAACATAACCATAATTTATATAAAAAATCAATAATTTTTCTTTTGGTGGTGTTGGAACCAAAAAAAAAAAAAGATGCGCGACCTGTACTTTGATGACGTCAGTAGACAAACAAATGTTGGATTGCATAATTATGGTTATGTTTTAGAAAATATTAAGTATTCCAAGTTATAAAATGAAGCTATTTTAATCGATGTTCGAATTTTTATCCTTGAGGACACATTAATTGTCCAAAAAAAATGGCGCGACCTGTTCTTTGACGACGTCAGTAGACAAACAAATGTTGGATTGCATAATTATGGTTATGTTTTAGAAAATATTAAGTATTCCAAGTTATAAAATGAAGCTATTTTAATCGATGTTCAAATTTTGATCCTTGGGAACGCATTAATTGTGAAGAAAATGCGTACAGAAGTTTTTCCATTGGAAGTATAAGAAGCAAAATTACATGACGTCCACCTTAAACAACTGAGATAGCTTTACCAGCAAAACATATGCATAACAAAATTCTCTGCGTCACCATGGCAGCAGGTCACGAGACCAGAACGTTCCTCTGTGAAGACCGACAAGCCGTTCGTTTCTTTCCTTTGCGTCTTTAAAAAATGCTTAAAAATCAGAAAATGACTTTTTCTTAAATTTTGTTTTTGTAAACAAGGGATGATAGTTGTAAGTTTATGCTGCAAAAATTCGCAATGCGTTATAATTTATAGTTTGCCATATATCCATTTTTTTAAATGGATCCCATCGCGAAATAGAGAATTTTGTGAAATTTAGAAATTTAATTTCTCGTAAACTAAATCTAAATAAAAAGAAATGGCGACAAGGTGCAAGAATTCGGTCATGCCACTACATGCCTACAAAGTTTCGTGGTTCTGTTGCTGTTAGTGTGTCCGGAACGCGACCTGATAGCACTTTATTGCTTACCTTAACTTTGAAATACAATAACTCTTGACGTTTCGCTAGAATCGAGAGACAGTTTATTTCAGCGTGTTCTCCAAATAATTTTCTACAAACGATGTAAATTTCATATTTTTATGTTCAATACGTTTTGCGTTGGGAGCTAGGAAAGCAAGAGTGTTGCGAAATTTCTAAAACCGCGGCAGTAGCGGCGGCGGCAATTACTTTTTTTAGAATAGAGAGACACTGAAAGAACGAATTTTTAATGTTTTTTGTTGTTGTTTTTTAATTGAAGATTTAACGACCACTGTGAGCCACTCAATGGGATATAGGCAGTCGTCCGTCCTGGTTCCAGGGTAGGGAGAGAGCCAGTGCCGTAAGACAACACAACATCCATGCCTCATCGGGATTCGAACCCGAACCCTTTATCGGACGTATGGTCAAACACAACATCCATGCTTCAGCGATTTGAACCCGAACCCTTTATCGGACAGCGCTTAGACAAAAGCCCCTGAAGAGTAAGAAAACCTCCGAACTGGTCTGTGACGTCAGAGATAGCGGGCCGACTGGCTGACTCCAGACTCACCGCTCCTGAGAACACCGATGGAGTACCGCGGTGTTTACACTGAGAAATATCTTAACGAGTGCGATACTAAATAATTCCCGCACACCACTATAAATCGACTGGTTATTTTTTCTATATTTTTCGTCTTTAGATAATGCCAAAAGATTACATCCTTAGTTTTCATTTTTTTTTCTCAGTTACCTACAATAATATCTACAAATCGTGCAATTCCAAAGCTTTGGGCAGTGGAATGGATCGCACTCCTTTGTCCTGACCTTTGACCCCATTTCGTTCACTTTCAATAGGGTTCCTCCCCAGGTGGTCCCCTACCACATACTAAAATTTCATCGAAATCGACAAAATCGAACGATTGTTACGCGAGTTATCGTGCGGACGGGCATACACACACAACGCATGACGTAATGAGGCAGATGAGAATCGCGACCATCTGCTCGAAAGAGTGTGACGTCATAAAACTTTAATAGAATCCACAGACAACGCGTGACGTAATGTGACAGAGGGCGTGACCGCGCGCCAACATCTCAATTGCGAGCTTGTGATGTCATAAAATTTCTAAGCATGGGTTACATTAATGGAACGACGCCATGACACTGAAAACGTGGTGATTCGGGGTGGTTATTTAGCTCACTAAAAAATATTCCTAAAGTCGATATCAAACTAAATCGATTTCTAGTACCAGAAAACGGCAGGTTAACGACTTTCATCAAACTCCTTAGAGCCGTTTTCAAAATAAAATTTTCATAGATACAAGAATTGCTCCTTTAAGTGGACGTCAAGTAATTTTGCTTCCTATACTTCCAATGGAAAAACTTCTGTACACATTTTCTTCACAATTAATGAGTTCGCAAGGATGAAAATTTGAACATCGATTAAAATATTTTCATTTTATAACTTGGAATACTTAATATTTTCTAAAACATAACCATACTTATGCAATCCAACATTTATTTGTCTACTGACGTTATCAAAGTACAGGTGGCGCCATCTTTTTTCTGGTTTCAACACCACCAAAGGAAGCGTTATTGTTTTTTATTATAATTATGGTTATGTTTTAGAAAATGTTAAGTATTCCAAGTTATAGTATGAAGTTATTTTAATCGATGTTCGAATTTCCATCCTTGGGAACACACTAATTGTGAAGGAAATGTGTAGAAAAGTTTTTCCATTGGAAATATAGGAAGCAAAATTACTTGACGTCCACCTTAATAGTATGAGATAAGGGCGATGGAATGGATCCCGATCCTGTGTCCTGGCCTTTGACCCCATTTATCCCATGTTCAACAGAGTTCCTTTCCAGGTGGTCCTCTACCACATATTAAAATTTCATCGAAATCGAACCATTTTTACCCACGTCATGACGCATAAGGGCAATGGAATGCATGTCGCTCCTATGTCGTGACCTTTGACCCCACTTCTCCCATTTTCAATAGGGTTTGTCCCCTAGCGGTCCCCTACCACATACTAAAATTTCATTGAAATCGAACCATATTTACGCAAGTTATGAGGCATAAGGGCAATGGAATGGATCTCGCTCCTATGTGGTGACCTTTAACCCCATTTGACCCATTTCCAATAGAGTTCGTCCCCAGGCGGTTCCCTACCACATACTAAAATTTCATCGAAATCGAACCATTTTTAAGTGAGTTATCGTGCCGACAGACGGACGGAAATAGTTGGAGCATATACGCTTCTTCAACCTACGGTTGGAAAGCGTAAATACTTTATAATAATAAAAGAAAACAGAACAAAATACGTTGTTACTTTCAGTATAAATGTAAAAAGAACCTTGGTTATAAACAATTTCGTTCGAAACTGTAGATTTAAAAGCTAGCAAGTCAGATATTTTTGGAAGCGTGAGCAAAATTGTGTTGCCATAGCTAATATCTCAAGGGGGAAACTTTTGTTTTTTGCAAATTTCAATTACTATGAAAATCTACCCTCGTATTTATATTTATTGCAGTCATCTTACCACTTATATGACGTCACCGTGGCTTTGGTGAAAACGAATGTTCGTAATTTGTTTAAGACTCAAAAATCCTTGACATTCGATATGTCAAACGATAATATAAATGTTTAAATGCAAAGCATATTATGATATAACACTTTTTACGTGATTTTTAAGGTTTTTTGGTAAATAAATTCAGAACAAACAAATTTAGAAGAAAATATACAGTATACTGAGCAGGTCAACTCAAGTCGTTCAAAACTTATTGCGGGGCTACAGTTGCTCGGCAACAATGGCTCGATCAATGCAAAACGTCCTAGCGCTATCAAAGCTGGATTTTTTAAAAAACCCATTTCGACCCACTTAAAGTTATCGTAGGAAGAAATCCTTTCTCAGTGCGCCTCTATGTTGTAAAAGGAACATTCCTGCTAAATATGACAGTTCTAAGTTCAGTAGTTTCTGAGATTCGGTGATGAGTCAGTGAGTTAGTCAGTGAGGGCTTTCAGTTTTATATGTACAGATGTTCTTTTTTTTCCCCTCCGATGTGCTTCTTGTAGACAGAAACGAAAACTTCTAAAGAACATTCACACATCAACGGAAAAATGCTTTTGAAATCTCCCAATTACACTTTTATTTACAATCAAGCTTATACTTTAGATAGTAACAAAGCAAAGTGACACTAGAATAAAACCTACACAGGACCTTTTTGATCCTTCTGCTTCTGCAGAGAGGGATTCCGATGGCCCTTTGACCGTGACGTCACACCCCTTTGCAGTTCGCGCTGTGGGGCTTCCTCTCCAGGGGGTTTTGGCTTAGAGCACTGCGCTGCCTGGGCGGCTCTAATGCTTTTCACTACCGGCTACAAAGGAAAGCGTGCAATCCGAGCCCCTTACACCTGAATACACAAACTGTACATACGTACACGGATATGACTAGTTACACCATTGACGCAAGATAGAAGTATTAGTAGAATGTCGCCTTCAACTTTTTGCGTGCTTTGAATGCATTGTCTTAAACTGTTTTCCAAAATTTCGCAATTTTGCTTGCGAAAACAGTCCTGTACTTGAACAATTTATTTAACCCTTTAACAACCATGTGCCAAAAATCATGTATCACTCTAAATACCATAACGTCCAAAACTGTCTGTTATTTCACTTCTTTGTTTAATAACAACAATAGTGACTGAGGGTGACTTCTGCTGATTCCTCATTGGTTGAGAAAATTTGAAGAACAAGTAGGATAGGAAACCTGACTCACTGAAGACAGGCGTTTCGGGCGACTATGGCCGCTTGTACGTACGGTCGTTTTGGGCGTTACGGTTGTTAAAGGGTTAAAAGAAAATGTCGTTTTTGTTTACTTAAATCAAATTTTAACGTCGTGCCACACAGACACAATACCTCCCCCTCCTAAATTTCCTTGCTTCCAGCCAGCGACTTTGTCTTTCACTTCTCTCCTACAAAGCAGTCGTCAGTCAACCACTTTCTGCAATTTCACTGTCTCGGGGCAGTTTTAGAAGCGTTAGTGTAGTTTAAGACTCCACTTTTCGTGTTGGAATCCCATATTCAGTTACTAAAACAAACAACAGTGCAATTAGTAATGTCCTCAATCAGTGAATTCCTATTCACCCTCCTCATTCGCCTCTCTGGCCATACGAACATGTAAAAGAGGCTTAAACTAATGATTTAGAAGCGTAGAGAACAATTGTACATAATCTTTCTACGGAGAAGTAAAACGACTCATTTCCTAAGGAAAAATACGTAGGGTTACATGAAATAAAACACAAGACTTATTACTTGGCAAAGTGGAGATTATTTTTTAAAGTTTAATATACTCAAAATGTCATATTTTGAACTGGGTGGGTGGGCGGCAGGGTGGGAAGGACAAATTTCAGGGTGGGCTCAAGCCCATCCTCACACCCCTTTGGTGACGTCCCTGCTCATATGGCGCCATAAAAAGAAATGTAGGAAATACGAGAATGTTGGAAGTTCCAAGAACAGGCCCGTAAATGTATTCCCTTTTACAAATACAGAGGGTGTTTAGAAAGTAATGTCTTGTAATTTATTTACAAGACCAGAGGCAAGGTATAAAATCGAAACAAAACAAGAACAAAGGCTCAGAATTTCTACTTTAATTTGCATATTTTATTTTTCTATATAGTCCTTCTCACGCTCGATACAGATACTTCAAATTTCTTAACAAGATTTTTAAAAACCCGTCTCTGTAAAAATCTTCAGATGGTTCTGGAAATCATTTCCTTTTAGCGGTTTGAACATATCTTCGTCGCAGGTGAACTGAATTTCTTTCAGATGTCTCTAGAGAGCAGAAAACAACCAGAAGTCGGACGGCGCCAAATCTGGGCTGTAGGTGGGGTGTTCAAGAACTTCACACTCTTCGTCACCGGTGAACTGAATTCCTTTCAGATGCCTCTTGAGAGCAGAAAACAACCAGAAGTTGAACGGCGCCAAATATGGCTGTAGGTATGGTGTTCCAGAACTTCAAATCCGATTTTCTGTATGGCCTCTGAAGTGAAAGCACTGGCGTGAGGTTTGACGTTGTCATGTTGCGAAATCCATTATTCAAACGTTCACGACCACCTGAAGAAGCTGGGATACGTAAGCAAGCTCGATGTGTGGGTTCCTCGTGAGCTCAAAGAAGCTCAATTGACGGCGTGTATAAACATCTGCGATATGCTCATCAAACGTGAGGAAAACGCTCCTTTTTTGAAGCCACTGATAACTGGCGATGAAAAGTGGATTGTGTACAACAATGTGCTGCGCAAACGGTCTTGGTCCCGACGTGCTGCTTCGCCTCAAACGACATCCAAAGCAGACATTTATCAGCGGGAGACTCTGGTCTCAGCGTGGTGGGAATTTAAAGGTGTGTTTTTCGAGCTCCTACCACGGAACCAAACAATCAATTCGAATGTGTACTGTTGGAAATTGGACAGTTTGAACGAATCCATCATCCAGAAACGTCCAGAGCTCGTTCACCGTAAAGGTGTTGTGTTCCATCACGACAACTCGAGACTACACACAAGTTTGATCACCCGCCAAACATTATTGGAGCTTGGGTGGGATGTGTTTATACGCCCAGCATACTCGCCTGACCTTGCGCCGTCAGACTTCCTCTTGTTTTGTTCACTTCAACAGCCCTTGCGTGGTATAACGTTCAATTCAGATGAGGCTGTAAAACAGTACCTTGTACAGTTTTTCGCCACGAAAGACAGGTCCTTCTATGAACGAGGCATTCTGCAGCTCTCTGAAAGATGGCAAAAGGTTGTCGAACAAAACGGGCATTATATCATTGGTTGATATTTGTTTATTCTATCAATAAATGACTTTTGCAAAACATGGCTAAAATACGTTTTGACTTTTCCGACAACCCAATAATTATTCATTCAAAAACACGAGGAGTCATGTCGCGCTATATCCCAGAAGGAAAACGAAAGACATTCATTATTTGAGTAAGAGGTAGTAAATTCGTTGCAACTCTAGAGAGACGTTATAATTGCAGGACTCACTGTCGGTAATGATCGCTAACTGGATAATAGAACGTTTCCCGAATGGCAGTAGATTTAGGGGTGGAGTAGGAAGCTAATTTCCTTATATCATCCCAAAGTTAATAGACAGATAAGGTTTGATCACCCCGCCTTTCTCGCAGACGAATAATCTTGACGTCACTGTGTGACATCACCGTCCTAACATGTGAATCGTAGATCCAATCTGTAGCTATGGAGGAACATGTCCTGTCAACAATTTTTATAACTCAAACACATAACTAAAGCTTATGCAAAAAGCACATTTTCATTAAATACAGAAGAAATTCACAATCATGTGAATATTTTAGTGAAGGATATCTCAAAAATATCTTCCAAGCATTTTTGTTACGTAAAGGGCGAGAAAACGGTTGCACTTTTAAATGTTAATTTACACTGCTGGCCACCCGAAATGCAACACCAAGAAGGACACGAGACAGCAAAGCCAGATTTACTGGACACATAACAACAGATACAAAGATGAAACGATTGAGCTTACAGGCCCGTGCGACTTGCGGAACACGCAAGAATCAATAGTTCGTGTCGCCCCCATGGCTGGCAATAACGGCCGCTACACGCCGCAACATCAAACGAAAGAGGCTTTGGATGTGGGCTTGGGTTATGTCGGTCCAGGCTGCTTCCACACGTTGCCACAGTTCATCAGGCGTAGCCGCGGGTGGTGCTTGCCGGGCCACTCGGTTGCCGATCAGCAACTAGACGTGTTCGATGGGCGACATATCGGGAGAACAGGCGGACCACGGAAGCAGTGACACCTGGTGGGCCGTGAAGAATTGTTGCACGATGCGTTCCACGTGCGGACGCGCATTGTCCTGTTGAAACGCGGCCTCTGGCAGGTCCTGCAGGTAAGCGAGAACTACAGGCTCCAAAACGTAGGAGATGTAGCAGTGGTTGTTGAGTTAACCGGCGATGCGTACCTGAGGCGTGCGGGTGTCATATCCAATTGCGCCCCGAACCATAACGCCAGGCGACGGACCGGTATGGCAATGCATAATGCAGGCGTCATACAGTCTCTCGCCGCGGTGCCGCCACACGCGGATCTGACAATCGCGTTGTTGCAGGCAGAAGCGGGATTCGTCGGAGAAGACAATGTCGTGCCATTCCGTAGTCCAGGTTCGGCGTTCAACGGCTCACTGCCGCCCCACTCGCCGGTGGTGTAACGTCAATGGTAATCGGAGCAATGGGCGCCGTGCGACAAGTCCCTGCTCCTGCAGACGACGTCTAACGGTACGTGCTGACACATGCTGTTGCGCAATGCACCCTAATTCCTGCGCTAACGTTTGTGATGTGGCGGTGCGAGACGTCAATGTCCGCCGCACAACATGCCGGTCCTCTCTTCCGGTGGTATGCCCCGGCTGCGGCAATCGCTCACGTCAGTCCGTCCGTCCCTCCTGCACCCACCGAAACCATACTCGCCTCACTGTGGCTGGATGTCGTCCCACACGGGCGCCTATGTCTCGGTACGATAAACCACTGTCACGATAAACCACTATTCGTCGTCTGTCGAACTCCGAAACGGACTGGAATGACTGCCGTATTCTGCGACGATGCGTCAGGAAGCTTCCCAAGCACAGGTCCAGCAGCACAAGACACTTCCCATACTTACACCCCGCCTTCTGTGCATCCTTCTTACAGTGCTTCTCGGTGGCGTGCCGGGCGCACACGATTTGCATATGCCCTGCAATGCTATTCGTTTGCATGTTCTCTTACGGGCGACGCATGCTGCGAATTTCAGGCCAATCGGATGCTTCCTTTTTGGTGTTGCATTTTGGGTGGCCAGCAATGTAGTTACAAGGGGAATATTTTCCCTTTTTTATATAAATTTAGAAGGGAAAATACACAGCAGGACATGCACTGGCGTGCAAAACTTAAGGACGTACTCTTGTGCCGCAGACTGAAACACACAAGCTTGAGGCGATTTGCATAACGCTAGCGGATCACTAGAAAGACGATGCAAATGCAAATGTCCGAAATGTGATTTCGCAGATCACATGATAGAGCTGAAATGGACATAAGGGCATCTCGCAGGATACGGAAAGCGAAAGTGTGCGGCTTTGTAAATAGGTTCGAGTGGTTTGCCAGTGTGTCGCAGACGAGAAAATGTCCACGCGGAGACATTTAGATGATTTTACAAGTGGTCGAATAATGGGAAAGCTGGAGGAGGGGCGAACCGTAACGAGTGTTGCCGACTAGTTCGGCGTGACCCATAGCATTGTTTCACGTACTTGGAACACCTTCCAAACGACAGGAACAGCTCTTAGAAAGGTCGGTGCTGGTCGGCCACGGAAAACAATACCAAGAGATGACCGATATATGGCCCTAGAGGCCACACTTGATCGACGCCAGACAGCGCTCGATATCGTTGCGAAGCAACTGCAAATGACCACAGGACGCGCCGTATCGCGGTTCACCGTTGCCAGACGTCTACATAAAGGCGGACTATTTGCCCGACGACCTGAACTTTGCATCCCATTAAAGTCTACCCATCGGAGAAATCGATTACAATGGTGTAAGGACGACAAGGATTGGACCATAGAGCAATGGGTTACGGTACTCTTCACGGATGAGAGTCGTTTCAGTACCACGAGCGATTCTGGACGTCAGTTGATCTGGAGAGAGGTGGAAACACGTTATCGACTAGATAACATTACCGTAAGAGATCGGTATGGCGATGTTGGTATGCTCGTCTGGGGAGGCATTACGCTGAATGGTCGTACTGAGCTCCACATTTTCGAAGGAGGTTCCGTAACCACAAACCGCTACTGCGATGAGGTGCTCCTTCCCCATGTACGCTTATTCCTAGGTGTCATTGGTTCCGAGTTTGTGTTTATGGACGATAAGTTGAGACCTCGTCGTGCACGTGCAGTAGATGAGCTGTTGGAAAGTGAGGATATCACTCGTATGGATTAGCCTGAGTGCTCCCCGGATCCAAATCCCATAGAACATGTGTGCGACGCTCTGGGGAAACGTCTTGCGAACCGCTGAAAACTGTCCATCAGTTGAAACGTGCATTACGAGAGGAATGGGCAAAGTTGCCCCAAGAACCCATCTACAGCCTCGTGTTGAGTATGGCCAGACTCTGCAACGCAGCCATTGCAGTTAGGGGACATCATATTCCTTACTAACGACCACCCCTTTGCTGTAATCTATCTCTGGAAACGATGGCTCTGTACCGTGGTGTGTACTGCTTTACGGTCAATTCTTAGTAAAGTCCCAGTGTACACTTTTGTATTCATTTTTAGACATGTGTTTGTTCATTCCCCAGTATGATACATACTGAGGTCTCTGTGGTATGACATTCATCTATCCAGGCTACTTCATTGCGAAGCTACGGCGAAAATACCTAACGGTTCTTAAGTTTTGCAGGCCAGTGTAATATTGCCATATAACAAAGAATTTATGAGGGATAGGAAAAGCATCTCGGCAACATTTCCCAAACTTTTTAAAGTTAGAAATTCAGAACAATATGCATTAAAAAAGCTGGTAAAATTCATGAAGATTATTCCAGCTGGTTTACGAATAATAATTCCGACACGCTGCTATGTTGCAGATACAAAGAAACGTGGCGATTAGGTAGTCTTACGATGACTATTTGGACAGGGACGTCACAAAGCAATCACCGGAAGTGCAGGATGAGCATAACCTTGTCGTGTACCAAGCTTGATATCATCCCACATAGCAGCAACGGACTTGAACTTGACTTCTTTGGATAGGGCCGTGGTTACTATACCGATCTTCGTGCTTATTTTAAACTCGTTGAATCTCATTCTAAACGAACGCTTGGTCATTTCAATGTAGTATCACTTAGACTTATATTGCAGAGGGATGGTGTAAACACCTGCCTCGTTGGAAAGAAGGAGCTTGTCAGTATTTCTCTTAAGCATGGCATATAAAGGTTCGGAGACCTTTTGCAGACACCTAGATTCTTATTCTTGAGTACGTTCTTAAGGGTGCGTGACACTTCTGCCGCATAATCATATGTAGACCATGCCGCTGAGGTATCACGAATGGATTGATTGTTTAAGTGTCACCCTCTTATCAGTCCATTCTGAAAATCAGTTAACTCTGTCGTCTAGGCATCTTGCATTCACAATCCTACACATCAAAGCCCTAGGATCATATTTATAGTTGGGTCTGTCACGTTGTTTTTCTGCGTTGGACCTTATTCACTGTAAACAGAGAGTTGTCAGCATACTAATATTACGGCAGTGCACTTCTGTTTTTCAACGTCTTGCAACTTATTGTAGCAGTGCTGTTTTAATTCTTTCCCTATATTACCGAAATATGTTTGAATCAGAAGATTGACAAGTTCCTTGAGCACCGTACACATTAATAGAGTACTAATGGATCATTTAACAGAAGAAAGTTGACATTTGATAAAATCCTTTATTGTCGAGATATTGCTTAATTTAATTATTACTCCTGGTCACCTGTGATTAGACCATCTCTCATGCTCCATAACTCCTCGCTATTCATTCATGGTTACCGCTCGTACGCGGAGACAACCTCCTCTCAAAACTTACTCCTTTCCTTCAACGTCTCGCCGCTTCGCTCTACACCGTCAGACGCATTCTCCCCTAGCACACGTCATCATTTTTACCCTCAAAGTCCCGTTCTCCTATTTTCTTCCGCACTACTTCCAAAAAACCAGCCTGAAGCTTAGAAGTTTCCCACGATTACTTTTAAAACATTCTAAAACTGCAAGGATTCTTAATTATTTACATATTCATTAAAATTCAACAATTAAAAGATATTTACATTACATTACATTTCATGAAATAAACAATCCCGTTCCATTACGCTATTATTATAGGTTATTTACAATTACCACTATTACATTACAGCTTTTCATTTTCCAAATCTGGGGATGTTGATACAATCGTAGATTTACAAGAACTTGACATCATGCACTGTGAAACACAATTAAAACTACTCAGTTAAGCAGCCCATAGCAAAGACTGAAATTTGCTTCCAAACTTTATTTTGCCGTTACATATACTTTGAAGTGCCTATCGGAACTGCTAGGTAGGTTGAACAGCAACGTTGTCAACACGTCTTTTGTAAAACAAGTTAGTAAAATCATGCAATGCATTGATTATGATACGCTTTCCAATTTACCAGAAATCATTACTCGAGTTATTACTCAAGCTATGAGGATAATAGCTGAGGAATAAATCTCGTTTCTGGGCGCTGACCTTTGACCCCATTTCGGTTATATTAAACATAATTGGTTCAGTATACCTCCGGAAAAACACACTAAAGTTTTGTCGCAATAGAATCATTTCTATTCAAGTTATGAGGATAATATCTGTGGAATAAATTTAGCTCCTGTGCACTCAACTTTGATCCTATTTCCATTTTATTCAACCGAACCAGTTCAGTGTATCTCCGGACTAAATACGGTTTTGTCGCAATCGAAGCACCTTTACGTAAGTTATGACGCATAAGGGCAATGGAATGGATCCCGCTCCTATGTCCTGACCTTTAACCCCATGTCGCCCATTTTCATTTGAGTTTGTCCCCGGATGGTTCCCTACCACATACTAAAATTTTAATCAAAATCGAACCATTTTTACTCGCGTTATGACGCATAAAGGCAATGGATTGGATCCCGCTCCTATGTCCTGCCCTTTGACCCCATTTCACCCATTTTCAATAGGGTTCGTTCCCAGGTGATACGCTATCATGTACTGACATTTCATCGAAATCGAACCATTTTTACTCGCGTTATGACGCATAAGGGCAATGGAATTGATCCCGCTCCTATGTCCTGACCTTTGACCACATTTCCCCATTTTCAATTGGGTTCATCCCCAGGTGATCCCCTATGATATACTGAAATTTCATCGAAATCAAACCATTTTTACGCGAGTTATCGTGCGGACAGACAAACGAACGGACGGGCAGACGGACAGTCAGACAGACAGACAGACGGACGAACAAAGCTGGAGCACATACGCTTCTTCAACCTACGGTTGGAAAGCGTAAAAAAGATCGTGCTGATGTTATCGGTTTGTCCGTCCGTCCGTCCGTCTGTCTGTCCGTACACCTGTGGACACCATATCTCTGAAAATATTAGTCCCATTTGAAAAATTATTTTTGTATTGCGAAGCTTAAAATATGCATACGATGATCCTTTACTTTTTTTTTTTTACGATGTGCAATTTCGCCGCTAGATGGCATAAAGGAAGATGATATCGAATTCAAAATACATTTTATTCCATATATTTGATTCTAAACACCCGATTGAAAGAAAAACATTTTACTTTTCGATTCTATTTGTAGTTCCCACTAGGGGGCGTAAAAGTAAATTTTGTTTCTCTCGATATCTGTACTTCTAAAACTCCGATCTGAAATTATTTTCTGCAGCAAATACAGCTCCCGATGGGAAATGTTTTGCATATAATTTCAAATTTTTGGTAAAGAATGGTTTGGTCACCAGGGATCGTATGTCTTAATTTCTGCTTCTGTTGTATTTGCCACAAAATCTGAGAATCTAAAATCTCGACTGAAAAATTCGTTCGTGGACTAATGTCACTCACGTCGATAACGCTTTTGGGAATATTTTCTTCATAAAATAACGCATGGTTTCTCCGCCGCGGGGCATAGATGCATATCTTATTTTTCTATTTTTCTACTTCTAAGAGTCCAATTTGAAAAATTCCTTCTTTGTTAGATAGCGTTTCCAGTGCAAAATTTTTTTCATGTAGTTTCAAAATTCTCAAGTTACAAATACTCTTTCCGCTAGGAAGCGTTCTGGTAAACTGCGTTTTCCCCGATATTTCAGTTTTTAAACCTCCGATTTGAAAAATTCTTCTTGTATCGCATACAGCTCCTGATGGGAAGTGTTTTTCATATAATTTCTAATATTTTGTAAAGAATTGTTTGGCCACCAGGTAGCGTAAGTGTTAATTTCTGCTCCTGATGTATTTGCAGCAAACTCTGGGCTTCTGAAAACACGAATGCAAAAATTATTTCCTGGGCCGATACCACTCACGTAGAAAAACCTTTTGAGCATACATTCTTCTTAAAGTAATGCATGTTTTTCTCACTAGGGGGCATATCTTATATTTGTCGATATCTCTGCTTCTAAAAGTCCGATTTGAAAAATTATTTCTGTGTTGGAGAGCGTTTGCGCTGCGAAATGTTTCTCATATAGTTTAAAATTGTTCTTAACGCACAAGTCTGCAACCAAAGGACAAAAGTTCGCGATTCCGTTTACAACAATATCTGCGGGATTAAAAATTGAAAAACTCCTTTCTTCCGTCAGACACTACTGTTTTCCATAGCGGTTCCACTGACTTTGAATAGCTTTGATAAATTTAATTCGCGTCAGAACGGATTCAAAAGACGTGCTCATTACACCCGAAAATTCGGTATCATCCTTCTTGTTTAACATTAGTACCTAAAATCTACACGTTCTGACCATCTTCTGGGGTGCAGAAGATCGTGTCAATCTTTTGACGATTTTAACATACATAAGGCGTTGAAAGTGAAAATCTTGCAAAGCAAATCACTAAAAGATCTTCTTAACTCGTAGTACCGCCTCGGTGGCGCAGTGGTCTAAGCGACGGTTCCTGATCATCGGTCCGAAAGGGGTCCGGGTTCGAATCCCGTGAGGCATGGATGTTGTGTTTGTCTCAACGTACTGGCTCTCTCCCTTCCCTCGAACCATTAGCCCTAAATTAGTGACGGGCGACTGCTTGTATGTGAATGAGTTGCTCACGGTGTAACAAACAAAATTTTCATTAAGCACCCACGGGAAGATGAATAAAAGAATAAGTGAGTTTTAATGTACTTTTTTCCCTCAAATACAACTGAAAAAAGGAAATGATCTCCCATACTGTACGTATTAGGTTTAATGAACTTTGCTTGATTTCCTTTGTTCGAATCAACTGGAGAACCATACATCAATCTCATTTCTGATGAAACCTTCCAGAAAATGCCTATTTTGACACTCATTATTTGAAAGTAAATAATGCAATGGCCTGGGACAATGTTCTTCGAATTTAAAAAAAAAAAAAAAACATAAATGTACTCTTAGTTAACAGGTCAAATTTGATAACCAGAATTCGATCAGTGGATATGTGATGATCATAAAATAGAAACACTTGCCATAGCTGCGTTCCCACACATCAGAATTTATATACAAAAACACAATTCTATTTTAAACGTAGCACCAGATTAACTGTTATATATATATAAAATAATTTAAGCTCATTTAATAGTGTATATAATTTAAGTGGTAAAAGATTGTTTACACAATTTGATTACAACATAAAAAGAAAGACGCTAAATATCAGGTATACTACTATTTTATACAGCGGTCAATTCTGGATTATAACGAAGAAATATCAAATACCTCACAGTTCAATTTTAAGCGAATCCACTGTTCCCGTACTATGTTTCACCGGGAAAATTTGGTCAACAATGACCTTAAAAAGGAAAATCTTTTAACGATGTTCAAAGTGTAATCAAACGCATTGCGGAAGGACCGATGCAATCACTATCTGTTGCTAAGTCACATCTCACACTACGACGGCACTGGAGGAAAGAGAAAGAAATCAGGATCCATAACGGTCAGATGCCATAGCTAGCTGCAAAACTAAAGACAAGTTAGTAAAATCATGCAATGCATTGATTATGATACGCTTTCCAACATGCCGGAAATCATTACTCAAGTTATGAGGATAATGGCTGTGAAATAAATATCGCTCCTGTGTCCTGACCTTTGACCCCATTTCGATGATATTATACAGAAGCGATGCAGTATACCTCCGGAACAACATGATAAAGTTTTTGTCGCAATCGAAGCATTTTTAGTCAAGTTATGAGGATAATGGCCGTGGAATAAATCTCGCTCCTGTGTCCTGACCTTCGACCCTATTTCGATAATATTCAACAGAACCTTTTCAGTGTACTTCTGGGACAACATGATAACGTTTTGTCACAATCGAAGCATTTTCACGTAAGTTATGATGCATAAGGGCAATGGAATGGATCCCATTCCTATGTCCTGATTTTTCACTCCATTTCATCCATTTTCAATACAATTTGATCCCAGGTGGTCCCCTACCACATACTAAAATTTCATCGAAATCGAAACATTTTTACGCGTTATGACGCATAAGGACAATGGAATGGATCCCATACCTGTGTCTTGACCTTTGACCCCATTTCGTCCATTTTTAAAAGAATTCATTCCATGGTGGTCCTCTAACTACATTACAAAATTTCATCTAAATTGAAACATTTTTACGCAAGTTGTGAACTATAAGAGCAATGGAATGGATCCCGCTGCTATGTCGTGACCTTTTACCCCATTTTGATAATATATTCTCACTTTCACACTTTCAATAGGGTTCCTTCCCAGGTGTTCCCCTACCACATACTAAAATTTCATCGAAATCGAACCATTTTTACACAAGTTATGACGCATAAGGACAATGGACTGGATCCCGCTCCTATGTCGTGACCTTTTACCCCATTTCATCCATTTTCAATAGGATTCGTCCTCAGGTGATCCCCTACCACATACTATAATTTCATTGAAATCGAACAATTTGTACGCGAGTTATTGTGCGGACGGACAGACGGACAAAGCTGGAACATATACGCTTTTTAAGTTCAACACAATTTTATTAACAAGGTTGGGTTCAGGAGGCGAACATGGGCTTCCTGATACAAATATTGCACGGTAAAATATACAAACTCTAAAATTCTATGTACATTATATACAGCACGATGTATTGATTCACAAAGGAGCCTTGTGGTAAGAGGTGTAGGCATTTTGCACAAGAACAATAAGAGAGATTGTCGAAACATTTCGTCTCGAAGCATAAGTATATTATAGTGCTGACAAATAACAGAACGGGAATATTATAATGAAGCACTGTACAAAAGGAGAACTGTAGATGACAAAGTAGACAATGTGAAACCTAAGGCAAACAGAATAACGATGTCTTAGCACTGATAGAAAAAATGATAATCAAAGAGAAAAAACAAGAAAGACTATATACATTTGTACAGTAGGATGCATATTATATTCACATTTGTTAGAAGATATAAGCTTTATGTTGAAGTTTGATTCCGAAAACCATTGGTGAGCATGCACGTTGAACTGAAGTTCAACAGAGCTAGGAACAACGAGGTTATAAATTAACGACTGTCAGTTGCAACGTCGCTGGCATGCCGGCGAACCAGGAAGCGGCCGGAGACCAGGTGGAATGGAAAAGTGGTTCTCTCTGTTGGGCAACGGCCACAAGGTTCTCTAGTCGAAGTCTTGAGAGGAGACGCTCCCGAAAGTGGCAGATTAGTTCCACAGAAGCTTGGTGGATGGTATAAGGAGATGAGATATCTCGACAGCGCTGATGAAATACGTAGATGACGTGTTTCATCAGGATGAAAATATATGAGCAGATGGGTGGACCTACGGTTGGAAAGCGTGAAAAAAAGAGGGAATGGCAGTCCGCTATTTTTTACCAGGTAGTTCGTAGTAGCGGCAAACCTAAAGAAAGAAATAAAGAATGAGAGCTCGCTATTTTCCGTATAAATCGTTCCTAAGTCAGAGCTCACTCTGCGTTCAATTACAACACAAAAGTGGCATCAGTTCAAGCAGTTTGTGTTGTCAAAACAAAGGCATTTTGTGTTAAAGACAAAGTTGAGATTATCCGTGTGTTAGAGGAATTGAAAAATACTTGTGAAAAGATACCATATTTATGAAATTTTACCAACTGCTTCCCCGCTGTGGAAAAACGAAAACACTCCGAAAAAGGTACTCCAAAAAAAAAAAATATAGCGATCAAATGAGTGAAGAAACCGAAAAAAAGTAAATTTAGATGCAGCTATGATAAAAGGGTTTCATCCTCAATGTAATGCTGATTTCCTTGTAAGTGATCCACCCTTGAACGTTCAAGAAGAGGAATTTGCAATAGACGTGGGATATTCAGACGCGATTTGTGTTTCTCTATGTCAAAACAAAGACATTTTTGTTATGCTAATCTTTGCACCCTGTGATGTGCGGTCAGCAGCGGTACCCTCGTGGGACGATGGCTTCTGTACCCCATAGCGAGGAGATGGTTCTGAATGGTGTGGGTGCTTACACGTTTTTGTACACCAGCGTTAAATTGCCGAGTGATTTCTTGCACTGCGGCCCGTCTATCCGCTGTTACAATGCGAGCTAGCCGACGATGACCCCGCTCATCCACACGCTGTTGTCCACGGCAGTTGGCTCTTGCAGGGATAGTTTTACCGGATTCGATGTACTCACGGTGCACCCGTGACAAAGTGGCTCGTGAAAATCTCAGTGCCTGCACGACTTCCGAGATGGAGTGACCCAATCGTCGGGCCCCGACAATTTTCCCACGATCAAATGCGCTTAGATCCTTCGTCTCACCCATACTGCGTCCGACTCTTACCGATTCCCGTCGCATCACTCTTGATATTGTCGGATCGCTGCGTACGTCATGTCGTTTCCGTTTACAGGGCCGCCCACAGCGCCATATTTGCATAACGCCAGCTGTCTCTAATTCAATTGCTCTTCAGTGTAAGGTGCTTTAAGAGTAAATTTCGGATGCAATTAATGAATTCGACGTTCTTTAAATAGCGCGAGGGCCGTAGGGATATGAGGTACTTTGGGAGTAAATTTCGGATGCAATTAATGAATTCGACGTTCTTTATATAGCGCGAGGGCCGTAGGGATATGAGGTACTTTAAGAGTAAATTTCGGATGCAATTAATGAATTCGACGTTCTTTATATAGCGCGAGGGCCGTAGGGATATGAGGTACTTTAAGAGTAAATTTCGGATGCAATTAATGAATTCGACGTTCTTTATATAGCGCGAGGGCCGTAGGGATATGAGGTACTTTAAGAGTAAATTTCGGATGCAATTAATGAATTCGACGTTCTTTATATAGCGCGAGGGCCGTAGGGATATGAGGTACTTTAAGAGTAAATTTCGGATGCAATTAATGAATTCGACGTTCTTTATATAGCGCGAGGGCCGTAGGGATATGAGGTACTTTAAGAGTAAATTTCGGATGCAATTAATGAATTCGACGTTCTTTATATAGCGCGAGGGCCGTAGGGATATGAGGTACTTTAAGAGTAAATTTCGGATGCAATTAATGAATTCGACGTTCTTTATATAGCGCGAGGGCCGTAGTGATATGAGGTACTTTAAGAGTAAATTTCGGATGCAATTAATGAATTCGACGTTCTTTATATAGCGCGAGGGCCGTAGGGATATGAGGTACTTTAAGAGTAAATTTCGGATGCAATTAATGAATTCGACGTTCTTTATATAGCGCGAGGGCCGTAGGGATATGAGGTACTTTAAGAGTAAATTTCGGATGCAATTAATGAATTCGATTTTCTGTATATAGCACAAGGACTATAGGGTATAAAGTGCTTTAAAAATAAATTTCGGAAGCAACTAATGAATTCGAAGTTCTGTATATAGCGCAATGACCATAGGGATATAAGGTGCTTTAAGAGTAATTTTCGGATGCTATTAATGAATTCGATTTTCTGTATATAGCACAAAGACCATAAGGTATAAAGTGCTTTAAAATTAAATTTCGGAAGCAATTAATGAATTAGATTTTCTGTATATAGCTCAATGACCATAGGGATATAAGGTGCTTTAAAAATAAATTTCAGAAGCAATTAATGAATTCGAGGTTATGTACCTCGAGGACAATGGGGATATAAGGTGCTTTAAGAGTAACTTTCAGAAGCAATTATTGAATTCGACGTTCTGTAAATAGCGCGAGGACCGTAGGGATATACTTTAAGGTGCTCTAAGAGTACATTTTGGTAGCAGTTAATAAATTCGACGTTCTGTATACACAGTAGCTCAAGGACCATGGAGATATAAAGTGCTTTAAGAGTAACTTTCGGAAGCAAATAATCTTAATGTAGTTGGACAGAACAGAGCAGAACAGCATTGAATGGAAGGAAATGTGAGTCTAATCGAAACAGTTCATTCAAAGACAGATGCGTGCAAAAATGTGAAGAAAACGTTTATCAGAAATTGCTTCTGAACCAGCGCCACAAATCACTTGGCCAGCGGGCTGGCAACGTGAACACACTTTCTTTCAATTTGTCCATAACACATGTGAAAATCCCTCTTGTAACCTAAATCGGGTTTTGAGAACTCGCAGCTACCTAAAATATCAGCAATAGTTGAAATTACACTCGGAAAACACGTTTGTTTGAAACAACAAAACAGTTTTGTTGAGCTGTTTTTTCGATTTATTTTGTTGCCTTAGCCAAATTCAATCGGAATAGTTTTGTTGGCAAGACAAAATTACTTCGTTGGCTATATTTTGTTAATTCAACTGCATTAATGTGGCATCGACCTTAAGCCAAAGCGCACGTGATTACTACCATCTCCATATGGGCACTACCAGACTACCACTGACCAGAAGAATTTCGTTTTGCGCTTAATATTTTGTTTTGAATTATGGCTGACTGCAAAGTGAGTGCATTGTTAGAAGACTGGGAGCTGTCCACTTTGATAGAGACACTCAGAGATAAGAATTTCTAATATATCTTAATAATTGTGACGTATGTTTAAGCTAGTGCTTATTGTGTGTTATTTTGGTTGGATTCAGTGAATTTCAGTGATAATTTGGCCTCACTTTGTAGACTCATAATTACAATGAACACGATAGAATCCGCATCTTATTAGATGCACAGGGGCACGTATTAAATTTAAACCCAGATTTCTGATATAGCAATAATACACTTCTTATGACAGCTTGAGGTTCCTGATCGCAAATAAAAATTTGCACATGAGGTAATGATAAGAGTTGTAATTTATATATAGAGCTTCATTTCATATATACGCTATATATACCAGTATATAGGGTGTTTCAAAATTCGTGCGGCAACCAAAGGTTGCATGGTGATAGTACCCTGGAACGTATAGAACGTTAAGGAAAATATTACGATTTTTTTTTTGTCTAACCAAAAATGTCAATAATTTGTTTCATCAAAAAACTAAAGAAAACATTTAAAAAGAAATCGGATTTAGAAACATGCTACACACGCACCAAAATAGAGTCAGTAATACATCGTTATGGCAAGTATAAATCGTTCGTGAACATTCCAGAAAGTAATAAATCGACCTTCAAATGCTGAATTCGGAGATAAGAATTTTCTCGTAAGAGCTGGTATAGCCGAGTGGTTAGCACGCCTAGTTCTTAAACTAAAAGGTCTCAGGCTCGAATGCTCTGAAAAAATTTCCTCGTGCCGTAACACCGTCCAAATTCATTTAAACACCACTAGAAAATAAATACGGTGGGAAAAAATGTCGGACACCCCCGAAATAAAAATGGCGAACACCCAGGGTCGAAGGCACCATCTAAAATAACTGCACCCGCAAAATGTTAATATCGGAAAAAATTTAGGGACAAAGTGGCCCAGCTATATAACTCTAAATTCTGTTGAAGCAAGAAATTACTGTGGCACGACAACAATATATTTGGTTGCAGCAACAAAACGTTTTATCACGATTGTAACGTATACTCTATATTCACTTTCCTTTTGATTTTACTATCTCTGGTTATTTTATTTTACTATGTAAATTATCTTCCTACTGAACGAAATATTATTTCACCCGCTGAATGAGATCTGGCAATGAGTGTAAGTCATGACGTGGTGGTAGCTAGTATATAGGCGCGTTCATCGAGGGAGTTGGAGTTGTGTAGTTGTTGAGGTTGAGTTGTGTTGTGTTGGTTGTAAGAGGAAAGTTATTCATTATTATGTACAAGATATATGAGTGCCTTAGTTGACCAAGAGTCTTGCCAATAAACAAGTTTGTCAGTAAGTTCAGTCTTTCTCAATTCTTAGTTTTGTCAGACCTCTGTCTGGCTGTTAGGTTTATGACTTTGATTACTTAATATAAATAACCAGCGTTGAGACTTTGTTTAAGTTCATAATTAACGAGTAACAACACCCTTTTGGGAATTCATTATTTTGAAGCTTAGAGCTAGTTATCATTAGCTCGCTGGTAAGAAGAAATATTATCATTCATAATAATTAGCTTAGCAAAAAGATAAACAAAGCTAATTCATTATACGATAACAATACATATATATATATATTGTTGGGGATGTAAGGTCAGGTGATGCGTAACATCACAGCCTCTCCTTGACAAATGTCAACCCCGCCTTCTCGTGGTGCATCCTGTTCCCACTAAAGGGGCTCTGACGACCGCCCATAGCGGTATAACTATACCATCGGGATCAGAGGAAATTCTATCCCACACTCACCAACCCGCTTGGCCAGCGTGGTGAGTTATGGCCAAACCCCTCCAAAATGATTCCACAACTTAAATCTTGGCCCTCAGTCTCCGGCAGCTGGAATGTACCTGGCCAAGGCAGCGGCCAGTGCGACATGAAGGCAGAGGGTGCTAAGAATCCCCGGAGGACCGGACTAGGCTGCCATCTGATGCTGACCTTGGCTACTTACAATGGACGCTCCCTATCTTCTGATTCAAGGCTTCTTGAATTGGAAGAGGAACTACAAAGGATCAAGTGGGACATCGTGGGGCTAAGTGAGGTAAGGAGAAAAGGAGAAGATCTCATTGAACTGAAAAGTGGACATCTCTTCTACTATCGTGGGACAGATACTGGCAGAACTAGTGGTGTTGGATTTATAATAAACAAGAAACTGAAGGATAAAGTTGTAGAAGTTGAAAGTTCCTCTGACAGAGCTGCACGACTTGTTATCCAACTCTCGAAAAGATACCAGGCTCAGATTATTCAAACTTATGCACCCACTACAAGTCATCCTGAAGAAGAAATTGAAGAATTTTATGAGGAAATTTGTCATCTAAATAATAAAGGTAAGCAGCACTTGAAAATAATTATGGGAGATTTCAATGCAGAATGAAACTTCAGTAGGTAAATTCGGTCACGGCAACAGAAACCAGCGTGGAAATACTCTCGTTGAGTTTGCAGAGGCAGAAGGGTTTTTCATCTTGAACTCCTTCTTCAAGAAAAAGCCACACAGGAAATGGACATGGAGACATCCAAATGGGACGACAAGTGAAATTGATTTTATTATGTGTAACAAAAAATTCGTCATAGAAGACTGCAGTGTTCTAAACAAGTTCAACACAGGTAGTGACCATAGATTGGTGAGATGTAAGATGCACCTCAACACTAAACTTGAACGTGGCAAGCTCATAAGACAAACAAAATCTATTGACATAACCAACCTTAAAAATCACCATAATACCTTCAAGTTAGAACTGAAGAACAGGTTCTCTGCTTTAGAAGGCCTAACATCGGAAGAAGTGGACATCTCTGAAGTTAACAGAAAAGTAACCAAAGCTCTTATGGAAACAGCAACAAAATTAGCTGGGTCTAAGAACAAGTTGCATGTGAACAAATTATCAGGAAAAACCAAAATGTTGATGCAAAAAAGAAGAGAGATGAGGACAACTAAAGAAGATGTGACTTCCAAAGTGGAATATATAGAGCTATGCAAGACAGTAAGAAAAAGTATCACTGAAGACGTAAGGAAATTCAACTGTGAACTAGTGAGGAAAGCAATTGAAAACAACCAAAGCCTAAAGATAGCAAAGGGACATCTCAGTAAGGGAAGAAAACAGATTATGGCACTGAGAAAAGAAGATGGTTCTGTAACAAGAAATAGAGGCGAAATTTTGACAAGAGTGAAAGATTTCTACTCCAAATTATATGAAAGGGATGATATATGCACTCCAGACATCATGAAAGATACCAGTACCAGAGTTCCTCCAGTCCTTCCAGCAGAAGTTGCACATGCAATCAAGAACATGAAGCGAGGAAAAGCTCCAGGAGAAGATGGAATTACTGTAGACATCATACAAGAAGCAAGTGGAGAAATCGAAACAGTACTCGCCCAAATTTTCACTCGATGCCTTAATGAAGGAAAGATTCCTGAGGGTTGGAACACCGCTACAATGATCCTGCTACATAAGAAAGGTGACATTGAGGATCTCGGAAACTACAGACCTATCAGCCTCCTATCAGTAGTTTATAAAATCTTCACTAAAGTTCTTTCACACCGCTTGAAGGTAGCACTAGACATGGCTCAACCGAGAGAACAAGCTGGATTCAGGAGTGGCTACAGCACAATAGATCATATCCACGTGCTGAGAGAACTAATTGAAAGAGCGAGGGAATATGAACTTCCATTGTGCATGGCTTTTATCGATTATGAAAAAGCCTTTGATTCGGTGAAACCATCAGCAGTGACAATGGCTCTGAAAACCTGCGGTATTGAAGATGCATACATTAATATTATTAATAACATCTATGAAAATGCAAGTGCAAAGATTAGGCTGTTTGAAAATACAACACACGTAAAAATTGGAAAGGGAGTGAGACAAGGTGACACCATATCTCCGAAGCTCTTTAATGCCACATTGGAGGGTGTTTTTCAGTCGCTGAGCTGGGAAAACAAGGGGATAAAGATTAATGGAGATTATCTAACCCACCTTCGTTTTGCTGATGACGTAGTCATTTTTGCAACTACCCCATCAGAGCTGCAGAGTATGATCCAGGAACTTGCTGACAAGAGTAAAGAAGTGGGATTAAAAATGAACTTTCAGAAGACAAAAGTGATGTTCAATGCTTTTACAAGAAATGAAGATTTATCGATTGATGGAGAAAAGCTGGAGATAACAGACACGTACGTTTATCTTGGACAGCAGATATCAAGTGAGGGTCACATTGATGAAGAAATTAATCGGCGTACAAAACTTGCCTGGAGAGCTTTTGGAAGAAACAGCATAATTTTCAAGAGCAATATGCCATTATGTCTTAAAAGAAAAGTGTTTGATCAATGTATCCTTCCAGTGCTTACGTATGGTGCAGAGACGTGGACCTTAACTAAAAGAGACATACAAAGGCTGCAGACAACTCAAAAAAGCATGGAGAGGTGCATGCTTGGTGTAACCAGGAGAGATAAGAAGAGGAACTCGTGGATCCGAAAAATGACAAGAGTGGAAGACATCATGATCAGAGTTAAATCCCTGAAATGGCAATGGGCTGGACATACTGCCAGAAGGACAGATCATCGATGGACAGCCGAAATTTTAGATTGGATTCCAAGGGACAGGAAAAGACCCAGAAGAAGACCACATAGGAGATGGGTGGATGAAATACGAAAGTATGCAGGGGTGTCATGGAGGAGACTGGCACAAGACAGACCGTTGTGGAGGAAACTTGGGGAGACCTTCGTCCAGCAGTGGATTGATAATGGTTGACAATGATGATGATGATGATGATGATTGTTGGATCAAACAAATTCCCAAAAATCGACCTAGGCATTTTGTTAAATGAACAAAACGTTTTATCATGATAACAATACATATATATTGTTGGATCAAACAAATTCCCCAAAATTGACCTAGGCATTTTGTTAAATGAACAAAACGTTTTGTCATGATAACAATAAATTTTGTTGAATCAACAATAATTTTCAGCAAATTACATTTGTAAATTCAAAAAACATTATTGTTGACTGAGCATCGACAAAATGTTTTGGTTGATTTAACCATTTTTTTGCTGAATTAACAAAACGTTTTTCTCAGTGTAATTGATGTGTTGTATAGTTTTTCTTGGAGGGATTTCGAGTTAAACTGCAATAGCGATTCAATCATGATAAGCCCGGAAAAGTCAAACGTTAATGTCTTCTCTCCCTTCCTTATTGTTTCAAAAGGAACACTGAGAAAAAACGTTTGTTTGAGACAACAAAATAGTTTTATTGAGCTGCTTTGTCGATTTATTTTGTTGCTTTAGCCGAACTAAATCAGAATGGTTATGTAGATAACACAAAATTATTTCGTTGGCTATATTTTGTTAATTCCAGTAAGCGTTTTATCACGATAACAATACATATTGTCGGATCAAACAAATTCTCAAAAATCTACCTAGGCATTTTTTTAAATTAACAAAACGCTTTGTCACGATAACAATAAATTTTGTTGAATCAACAATACTTTTTAGCAAAATACACTGCTGGCCACCCACAATGCAACACCAAGGTGGACGCGAGATAGCAAAGCCACATTTACTGGACACATAACAACAGATACAAAGATGAAACGATTGAGCTTACAGGCCCGTGCGACTTGCAGAACACGCAGACATCATAAGTTCGTGTGGCCCCCATGGCTGGCAATAACGGCCGCTACACCCGCGGCATCGAACGAAAGAGGCTTTGGATGTGTTCTTGGGGTATGTCGGCCCAGGCTGCTTCCACACGTTGCCACAGTTCATCAGGCGTAGCCGCGAGTGGTGCTTGCCAGGCCACTCAGTTGCCGATCAGCGACCAGACATGTTCGATGGGCTACATATCGGGAGAACAGGGCGTCCACGGCAGCAGTGACACCTAGTGGGCCATGAAGAATTGTTGCACGATGCGTATCACGTTCGGGCGCGCATTGTTCTGTTGAAACGTGGCCGCTGGCAGGTCCTGTAGATAAGGGAGGACTACAGGCGCCAAAACGTCGGAGATGTAGCGGTGGCTGTTGAGTGTACCGGTGATGCGTACCAGAGGGGTGCGGGTGTCATATCCAATTGCGCCCCAAACCATAACGCCAAGCGACGGACCGGTAAAGCAATGCATAATGCAGGCGTTATACAGTCTCTCGCCGCTGTGCCGCCACACGTGGATCCGACCATCGTGGTGTTGCAGGCAGAAGCGGGATTCGTCGGAGAAGACAATGTCATGCCATTCCGTAGTCCAGAAGCGGCGTTTAACGTCCCACTGCCGCCGCACTCGCCGGTAGTGTAACTGTAACGTCAATGGTAATCGGAGCATTGGGCGCCGTGCGACAAGTCCCTGCTCCTGCAGTCGACGTCGAACGGTACGTGCTGACCCAGTTTGTTGCGCAACACACCCTAATTCCTGCGCTAACGTCCGTGATGTGGCGGTGCGAGCCGTTAATTCCCGCCGCACAACATGCCGGTCCTCTGGTTCGGTGGTGTGCCGCGGCTGTGGCAATCTCTCACGTCGGTCCGTCCGTCCCTCCTGCACCCACCGAATCCATACTCGCCTCACTGTGGCTGGATGTCGTCTCACACGGGCGCCGATGTCTCGGTACGATAAACCGCAGTCGCGATAAGCCATTATTCTTGCTCTGTCGAACTCCGAAACGTGCTGGAATGATTGCCGTGTTCTGCGACGAGGCATCATGAAGCTTCTCACGCACAGGTCCAGCAGCACAACACACTTCCACTACTTACACCCCGCCTTCTGTGCATCCTTCTTATAGTGCTTCTCAGTGGCGTGCCGGGCGCACATGATTTGCATATGCCCTGCGATGCTAATCGTTTGCATGTCCTCTCGCGGGCGACGCATGCTGCGAATTTCAGGTCAATCGGATGCTTCCTTTCTTGGTGTTGCATTTTGGGTGGCCAGCAGTGTACATTGTAAAATCAAGAAACCGCATATCGACAAAATGTTTTGGTCGATTCAACAATTTTTTGGCTAAATTAACAAAACGTTTTTCTCAGTGAAGAAAGGTTACCGCATTTACTGAAAATGAGTCATCAAAAGAGCTGCAGGTGCGAAAATGACAAGGCGAAGAAGCAGAAGGAAGTTTGTTTTCAATTTTTTGGGTATTAGCAGGTGCATTTCGAATACATTCATTGATGACAAATTGAAGATTAAAGGAAATTACGCAACAGAAACTATCATTAACTTCTGAGTTCCTAAAATCTTAGCTTCTACGGCATAATTTAGAAGCATACCTGACATTAAAATATATAATAACAGAATCCAAATTTCTTGATTCCGTGCTGAATGTTTCTGTGACTGGGCCAAAAATAGTTTTACGATTATTATCAGACATTGTGGCGATAACAAGAAAGATGACACCGAACTCTCATGTATAGTGACCACGTCTTTTGAATCTTTTACTGCACAAGAAGAATTTCTCAAAACGGATTTTCAGCAAGAAGAAAATCAGCTTAAAAGAAAGAAAAACGCGCTTAGGCATCAAGCGGAAACTAATTAAAATGTTTGCAGGGTTCTTCACAGCACATTGAATTGGTTACAGAATTTTTTCAACCGGATTCCTGGAATCGGTAAAATATTTGCAATTACAAAATAGACATTTATGCTCACTAGGGGATACAGCAGAGGTGCGACTGGAGCGACCCCCCCCTCCCCAAGAAAGTTTTTTCTTATTGAATCGTCAAGTCCGTAAGTAATTTATCGCCAAGTTCGTGTTTCACTTTTTAAAAACGTAGTAAGAAATGCACAAATTTTCGTAAAAATTTTAATAACAATTGAAATATCCGGCAAATTTGGAGATAAAATGTTCTGTTCTAGTTTCATCAGATAGACAGAAAAAATTATTTGGTATCATTAGTAATTGGGAAGAGAAAACCTCACCGTGTAGGTTAGACTTTGGGGTGTGTATGAAATAGTGTGAGTGACAAAGTCGATGTACAATGAAGTGCCAAAAGGCATGCTATATTTACCTAGTATCTTGTAGGACTTCTTCTAGACCGGCGAAGTGCAGAAACTCGACGTGGCAACGATTCCACAAGTGGCCGGAAGATTTCTGGAGGGATGCTGAGCAGAACTGTCCGAACAGCTGCCCACAGTTCCCTTCTGGAGAGATGCTGAGCAGAACTGTCCGAACAGCTGCCCACAGTTCCCTTCTGGAGAGATGCTGAGCAGAGCTGTCCGAACAGCTGCCCACAGTTCCCTTCTGGAGAGATGCTGAGCAGAACTGTCCGAACAGCTGCCCACAGTTCCCTGGCATTTGTAGGTGCAGAATCTTGGGTTCGATTGGACATTTCCACCACGTCCCATAAGTGCTCTGTTGGGTTCATGTCGGGCGGACGTGGTGGCCACACTATCCGTCGGAACTGTCCAGAATGCTCCTCGAACGAATTCTGGACCACTTGGGCCAGATGACATGACACATTGCCTACCTGGAAAAACCCATCGTTGTTGATGTGCATGAAGGGCTCCAAATTTTCACCCAGTAGAGCAGTAAAGCGATTACTGGTTAATGTCGTGTTTACCAGGAGCAGAGGACCCAAACCGTGCCATATAAAGACACCTCACTCATGTATGGAACCACCACCAGCTTGCAGAGTGCCTTGTTGACAGTTTGGGTCTATGCCCTCATGGGGTCCGCGCAACACCCGAACCCTACCGTAACAACTGGTAGCGTCACTCATCCGACCACGCTACATGTTGCCAATTTTCCAGGGTCCAATTACCATGTTCACGAGCCCAGGTGATGCGCTGTGTCCAGTGTCGTTGTGTTAGCAAAGGCACTTTGCTGGGTCTTCTGCTCCCATACCCCATGGACACTAAATTATGCTGCGCTGAATAACGTCTTGAGAGTCTCAGTTCTTATGTTGAAAAATAGCTAAGAAATGTAGTTTCACTGTGTATATATTTTATTTTGCTTATTTATTAAACTGTTGCCAAAAATAGTAGTGTGCGTTTCCTTTCGATTCACCCTCGTATTAAAGAAATCAACCGTCCCATTTCAAGCTCTCATTTTACATCCCAGCTTTTTGGTTTCAACTGCAATGAATCAATGCATCCCGTGGTGGATAGGGTCTTTCGTTTCACTCAATGAACTTCGTCATGTGATTATTTAACATACCTTCGTTTTGTGAGAGGATAATATTTTTAATGCAAGAGCAAAATTACAGTTTACAGTACGGGCCCGGCCCGAGCGCGGAATGTTTTACTTAACTGATGGAGAAATCCCGGCTCGTACAGATTTCTAGCTGGAGCATAAACGCTGGAAGGTTGAGGACTGCTAAAAAGGTCGCCTGGACAGAGGAATCAAAGTTTCTTCTGCATCATGCGGATGTTAGCATTTGAATTTAGTGCGAGCAATATGAAAACATCGTGTTAGTTGTCGATATCAGAGGGCCAGTTGGGGAGGAGTACACATCTGGGGAATGTTCTCCTGGCACACTAATTCATGTTCCATATTAGTTCGGACTTCTTTTCTCCCAGCATACAATGCTGTCTGAGCTATCAAGAAAATAGGTTTAAGTCACGTGGCATCACAGGCTGGTTTGTTACTCGGGCTGTCTCCAGCTTTCGAAGTACCTCTCGTACTCGCAGACCTCTAGCCAGTGCGCCGTCATTTACCACAACGGTACCTGAAACTGCAATCCAATGGAAATCAGATGGGTTGATTTCTTAGATTTCTTGCCAGTTGTTCGAGCTAGGCAGGTGTCTCAGACAAGGCATGAGTGGTGGCATTGTCCTATGGTTCTGGATCTCTCCCCTCCGTGGAACCAGAGGCCTCAGATATAGGCCAAACGAGTGCTTCATTCCTAAGATTTTTCATAGTGGTCGCTAAACCCTGAAACAAAATTAACTAACTGATTTAGAGCTCTGAGCCACATTGCAAACCTGAATGCTCCTATAAACATTTTAACGAAAAAAAACTAACTCAAAACGATTTTTATTTTCTTCATGTTAAGTTTCATAGATGTCCTTAAACGACAGGTTGCCGCCCTGGTGGCGCAGTGGCCTCTAATCCTTCGTCCTAAGGGGGTCCGGGTTCGAATCCCGGTGAGGCATGGATGTTGTGTTTGTCTTACGGCACTGGCTCTCTCCCTTCCCTTAAATCAGTGACCCTAAATTAAGGACGAGCGACTGCTTATAGCCCGTTGAGTTGCTCACGGTGGTTGTTAAACCTCCAATAAAAAAAACAAGAAAGATGACACCGAATTTTCGGGTGTAATAAGCACGTCCTTTGAGTCCGTTCGGACGCAAATTTTTTAAATTTATCAAAGCTATTCAAAGTCAATGGAACCGGTATGGAAAACAATAGTATCTGACGGAAGAAAGAAGTTTTTCAGTCGGGTTTTTAATTTCTCAGATATTTCTGTAAACGGAATCGTAAGCTTACGTCCTATGATTGTAGACTTGTGCGTTAAGAAAAACATGAATTTATATGAGAAACATTTCACACCAGAAACGTTCTCCAAAATAGAAAGAATTTTTAAATCGGACTCTTAGAAACAGAGATATCGACAAAAATAAGGTGTGGTTTACGTCCCCTGGTGGGAAAACTATGCATTATTTTAGGAAGAAAGTATTCCAAAACGTTTTCCCATACGAGCGGTAACGGTCGAAGAAAAAAAAAAATTTAGTCGAGTTTTCAGGAGCCCATATTTTGCTACAAATACATTAGAAGCAGAAATTAACACTTATGCCCCCTGGTGGCCAAACCATTTTTTCCAAACATTAGAAATTAGGTGAAAAATATTTTCCATCAGGTCTTGTATGCGATACAGGACGAATTTTTCTAATCGGAGTTTTAGAAGCAGAAATAACGCAGAAAACGCACTTTACCTTTGTTCCCTCTAGCGGAAGGTCTATGATTTACTTGAAAATTTTGAATTTATAGGAAAAACATTTCGCATAGGAAACACTATTAAACAAAGAAGGAATTTTTCAAATCCGTCTCCTAGAAGTAGAGATATTGACAAAAATATGATATATATCTACGCCCCCTGGCGCAGAAACCATGCATTATGTCAAGAAGAAAATGTTACTAAACCGTTTGTCGACATGAGTAGTATCAGTCAACAAACGACTTTTTTCAATCGAGATTTTGGAAGCTCATATTTTGCTGCAAAAACATCCGAAGCGGAAATTAAGACTTACGCCACCTGCTGGCCAAACCATTTTTCACCAAAAATTGTAAATCATGTGCAAAGGATTTTTCATCAAGAGCTGTATCCGGTACAGAAAGAATTTCCGAAATAGGAAATTTAGAATATCGGGGAAAATGTAATTTACTTTTACGCCCCCTAGCGAAAAATCTATGCGTAATTTGTAAAAGTAACTAGATCTAAAATACTCTTCGACATAAATGGAATCAAAAGATAAGAGAATTTATTCAATCGGATGTTTAGAAGCAAATATGTGGAATAAAACGTATTTTTGAATTCGACGTCATCTGCATTTACGCCGTCTAGCGGCAAAATTGTACAGCGTAAAAAAAAATAAATAAAGGATCATCATTCGCATATTTCAAGCTTCCCAATGCAAAAAGAATTTTTCAAATTGGACTAATAGTTGCAGAGATAGCGTCGGTACAGACGGACGGACGGACGGACGGACGGACGGGCGGACAAACCGATAACATAAGCACGATCTTTTTTTACAAAAGACGTGCTAGAAAGACAGGTTTAAAAGCAGCAGTGAAATTTAATGAGACTTAATTTTTATAAATCTCTTGTGGACGACATTTAAAAGAATCGTTTTATTAACGTTTTGTGTTTCTTGCGTTCAAAAGCAGTTAGCCTTACACAATATTCCCTCTGAGTGGTTTATTTTGTTATTTTTATTTTATTTGGTTACAGGTTTAACGACCACCATGAGCAACTCAATGGGCTATAAGCAGTCGCCTGTCCCTAATTTAGGGTCACTGGTTCCAGGGAAGGGAGAGAGCCAGTGCCGTAAGACAAACACAACATCCGTGCCTCACGGGATTCGAAACCGGACCCCGTTCGGACAAATGAACAGAGGCCATCGCTTAGACCACTGCGCCACCGGGGCGGCCCCTCTGAGTGGCCATGGGCAATGCGCGCCTAACTCACTGAGCTGGGCAGGCAGCAAAACAACTTGGGCAAAACATTTTATTGTCTCGTTTTCTCTTAATAATGCAGTAGAATTTGGAACTTGCGTTGGAACTTTTATTTTTTTCTAATCCCTCCATTTTATCACCGTTTTTTCCGCAATTGATTTGAAATAAAATAAATTATTAAAAACATTTCATTAATTAAAATTATTATTTTATAGCATGGGTGCATTAGTTAGTACAATGAACTTGGTTACGGTTTGCTGTGACTGGCTGCCCCCTGATGTGTTGTTTTGAGAAACGACTCAATATCTGCCTTTTTCTCGGCGTGGGAAAATCACTAATCCGCATTCTCGCGTTCACTATCTGCTCGCACGAGGCTACTTTGCAAGAAGCGTTTAAGAATGAAGAGAACAATGAGACGAACTTAGAAGGAAGCGAACGACAGTTAAGAAAAGTGTTGTACTGACTTTTGAGAGCTCGAATTTTATTTATTTATTGTTATTTTTGCAGGTAATTGGTTTTCGATTTATCAAAATTAATTAGGGATTTTTGAATTGTAATCTAAATAGCTTACTGCGCGGAAGATATTTCAGCTGCGCGGAGGAAGCGAAGTCTCTGCGCGTACGCAGCTTAGAGGAAACACGGCCTTACATAATTTAAATAAATAGTCATCTGTTTATTCGCTTCAAAATCAATGAGGCTACGTTGCTTTCTTTAAGTCCTAACTTACTCGTATAATGTTTTTTATTTAAGTTCTAACTTGAGTGAAAAGTAGTGGCAACGCGACAGTGGGCAGTAGAGACGATTGCGGCGCACTCTGGTGATAAGACAGTCGAGTATAAGAAAGCATTTCGAGTGTTGGACGTTACTTGAGTGTTTGTGTATGATGAAGGAAGGAGCTTACGGAGCACGTAAAGTATAGCTGTTGTGTGAAGGCGGTCTAAAGCATGTTTACGGAGTTAGAACAAGGCAGTTCGGTAAAAACTGAGCTCGCACGTGGTCGCAACACAAAGGAATATTGCCGCCCCGGTGGCGCAGTGGTCTAAGCAATGGCCTCTGATCATTCGTTCGAAAGGAGTCCGGGTTCGAATCGGGTGAGGCATGGATGATGTGTTTTTCTTACGGCACTGGCTCTCTCTCTCTTCCCTGGAACCAGTGACCCTAAATTAGGGATGGGCGACTGCTTATAGCCCATTGAGTTCCTCACGGTGGCCGTTAAACCTCCAATAAAAAAAAATAAAGAAATAAAGAAGAGGAATGTTGATTAGGTCTGAAGGATGCGTGGAGGGGGGATGAAACGCTACATTATCGCACAGTTACACGATGGGTGAAGACTTTTCATAGCGCTTGAGAACAAGCAGTGGGGAATGAACGAATTGGACGCCCGCACATTCCACAGGAGAAGGTGCAGTTCGTGCAATCTTTGCTTGATTGTGATAGGCACTGGACCACGCGCCATGTGGTAAATTATGTTGGAGTCAGAGATTTCATCTTGCGCCACTTTCTGCACGTCCTTGGCGTGCATGAAATCGCAAAAAGTGGGTCCCCCATCATCTCTCAGAAGTGCAAAAGTGGCACCAATACGCCGTAGCAAAATCTATCTAGACCGGTATCATAATGAAAGTGATGCATTTCTTCGTCGAACCATTACCATCGACTAAACTTGGGCACGGGAGTAAAAGCCGGCACTCAAACGGCAATCAAATGAATTGGATCTCAGCGCCCGAAAAATTACGGCAGGATCTCAGTTAAGTCAAAGTAATGCTGATTGTTGCTCATGACAGGGATGATATAATCCTTCATCATGCCATTCCTGAAAAACAAACTGTGAATGCCGAGTACTATGAACGGTTTCGGGTGAAACATGGCACCACGAAAGAAGCTGCCACATTTCCTTATAGACAGTCCAGCAGTACTCATTCATGACAATGCTCCCTGTCATGTTGCCCAAACAGTGCAGCAGGTACTTTTAACAAGTCGGCGTTGGGAAACTTTTTTTTTTTTTTTTGGAGTGACCAGCGTATTCCCCAGATATGAGTCCCTGTGATTTTGATCTATTTCCCAAATTGAAGGCACCAATACGTGGACAACGTCTTCTTGGTGTTCCTGGGGTACTCCCTACCGTACACTGAACTAATGCAGCTATCAACAGAAACAGATCTTCTTACGGCATCCAACTTCTCCCATAGGTGTGGATTAAAGTTATTCATATGGCCGATGATTACATTGAATACCAGTGATGCTCCCTTCATGTGTAAATAAAGCGTAATGTAGGTTAGATACCTGTTGCCAGTACTTTTCGCTCACCCTTGTATATTTTATGGAAAGCCATCAAGAGTTTCTGCTTTTCCTTAAAATTTGTTTGAGTCTCTTTTAAAAAATGAAATGCCGACAAATAATTTTCGGTAAAATCAGTGACGATGCATTTACAGGGGCTGGACAACGAAACCGAAACATAAGGGTTTAGGACACAACAATTTATTAGTACCGTGTAGGGTCTCCTTTGGAGGCCAATACAACTGCAATTCGTCGTTCGAAGGACCGATACAAATCCTGTACAGTTGCCAGAGGAATTTGAAGCCATTCCTCTTGCAGAAAAGTGGCTAGTTCAAAACGTGACGCTGGCGGAGGTCTCACTTCTCCAGAACACCCCAGAGTGATTCAATAATGTTCAAGTCAGGTGACAGTGCAGGCCAAGACAGATGTTTAACCTCACTTCATGCTCATTAAACCACTCTTTCACCAATTTGACTCTGTGTATCAGTACGTTATCATCCTGATACATGGCATCGCCGTCAGGGTACAATGTTTGAACCCTTAGGTGCACCAGGTACTCCAGAATTGCCCGATAGCCATTGGCTGTGATGTGCCCTCAAGAACAATCAGTGGGCCGACAGACTGCCAAGATATTGGGCCCCAAACCATCACCGATCCACCTCCGTGCTTCACTGTGGGCAATAAACAGTTCAGGTGGCAAGCCTGTTAAGGATGTCTCCACGTATAAACTCTCCCGGTTGGTGAAAGACATTGAACGACGATTCATCGGAGAACAATATACATTTCACGTCGTCCAACGTCCACGATTTGAGCTTCTGGCACTATTGCAACCGACATTTGGCATTCACACTAGTGATCCAGGTTTTGGCGATAGGAACACGACTGTGAAGGCTGACCCGGTGACGCTCCCGACGAACAGTTTTGATGGAAACAGGTGAGTCGCAGTGCGTGTTCATCTCTGCGGAGAGTTGGGCAGCTGTGGTTTTATGGTTTTTGGCTACCATTCGTGTTAATGCCCGGATGTCCCAGTCAAACAGCTTCCTCTTACCTCGAGAGTTACTCCTATTTGATGTGATTTTTCCTTCTTGCTGGTATGCCGACACGAACGTAGATGCCGTGGCTCGCGATACACCACAAAGAGTTGCTGTCTTGGATACAGATGCACCGGAGAGACGCGCCCCAACAATCTGCCCTCTTTGAAACTCGGATATGTCTCCCATTATGTTGTGTGAATCGCACTTTTTGACGTCCAACTGCACTACTGCTCTGCTAATGCAGCCTTTATTCACTCCGCTCTTGTTGATCGACTGCGAAATGGATGCAGTCTGGCCACCAGGTAGCGGTTACAGCGGCGTGACACGTGTGGTGGTATTTGCGCAGATGTTTCAGTTTCGTTTTCCACCCTCCGTATTTTCTTTAAGCTCTTACTTGAGCCATTTAACTCTTTCAGCGGTCAATGCGCCTTATCCAAATAGTGTCCAAAATTTTCTGTGCTCCCTAAAGAGAAATGTTCCCATAGCGGCTGCGGTTTAAGACGACAGCTACGGCAAAGAATCTTATCTATAAACTTATTTAACCGGTATTGATCATAAACCTGTCACTAGAGATAAGCGATCCCTTCTAATACTTCGTTCTCTACTCCATCACCAAGGCATGATTCGGAAGGGTTGGTTCCCCTGAAGTGGACATCATGTCGCTGGGTAGAAAGAAGTGACTCAAACGTATAACGAATTAAATTTCTCCGTCATTTTTATCCGCGCCAGGATTCGAACCCGGGTCCCCTCATTCCGGAATAAGTTGCTCTACCAATTGAGCTACGCGGACGTTTTGTTCTGATTCCTATCTGCCTTTATGTCGTGTGCGTCCTTCTGGCAGGTACGTCACATCTCCTGGTACGTTACAAACGTCTCTCTCTTTTCTTAGGTTCGCCGCCATTGTTATAGCCCTTTTAGAAGGCAACCAAAAAGAACTTCTGTCAGTTTTCTCCCTAAACGATTATTTAGACTAAGCTAAGGGAGAAAGCAGCGTCTTCTGATGAGCTGGCTCACTTGTTCCAGCCTTGTTGGGCCAGCTTCTTAGACAGAAAATATGCATTATATTGACAAAAGTCACAGAACACCTAGAAGAGAAACGCCACATAGCATTTATTGACATATATTAGTGTGGTGTCGGTCCACATTTGGCCTTAATGCATGCACTGACACTTCGAGACATGCTTTTGAGAAAAATTTTGGAACACAGTGATAGGTATGCGCTTCCATTCAGTACATATGCTGCCACTAACTTCTGCTTAGTAGTATACCTTGGTTACAAACTTCTTGTGTGGCGTTCTAATTCATCCCATAGGCGTTCTGTGGGTTTAAAATCAGGGCTCTGTGCTGGCCAGTCAACACACGATGCGGAATTATCGTCAAACCACGCCGTAACAGTCTTTGCTTTATGGCTCAGTGCATTATCTTTCTGGTACAACAAGGCTCGCTTTCATAGTATTGCCACAGTGTTGGTAAGAAATAATTATCCAGAATATCGAAGTAGACATGCTGGTTAACAGGTTTGTCCACGATAACCAATAGGCCGGGACCATACCAAGAAAAACACTCCAACACGAGTACACTGCCAGCTCCAAACTTGACCGTAGGAACAGTACACTGTGGTAAATAGCGTTCCCCCGGCTGATGCCATACCCACACACGGCCATCAGACTGATGGATTTCGTATCTGGATTCATCCATCCATTGGCCCCGTTTCCATTTAACTACGGTCTACGATAAATGTTCTTTACTCCATGCTAAACAACGAGTAGCATTCCGAGTGAGATGAAAGGCTTATGAGCAGGCGCACGACAACGCTAACCCATGGAATGAAGTTTCCTTCGAATGGTACGTATACATACCGAGGTTCCAGCATTTTTACTCACCTGTACACTGAGGTCATGTGCAGTTTACCGTCGCTTAGCCGTAACGACTCTCCTGAGGCTTCGACATCTTCTGTCACTGATTTTCTTTGGTCTGCCGGTGCGTTTCGTTGCTTCAGGCACGCCATATGTCTTCCACTTATTCAGTAAATCCAAAACAGTTGACTTGGGTATGTTTAAACGCCTCTGTGTTTCTCTCATGGACAACCCACTAATACAACACCTAGTAATCTTTCCTTTCTCAAAGTCAGTTCTCTCCGGCCGCGACATTTTCACTCAACCTTACAGTGCGATATGATGGGGTCCTCTGCAGGCTTGTTTACATACCGTTTGCAGCTGCACCGCGCATTTTAACAACGCAGCGGATCTGTTCGATTGTTTTGAAGGGGTGTCCGGTGACTTTTGTCAATATAGTGTATATTTGTTCTAGCTAATTTCAATCCAATTTACTAACCCCGAATTTATTTGTTCTATCTGGTTAAAGGGTGAATTGAACTTTTGCAAATTATATGCAACCTGTTTATATCAGTGAATATCAATTTGATATTCCTGTCGTACTTGGGTTACTTAAATAACGTTTCTTTTTCTGAAGACAGTTTATATCATTGAAAATCAGTGAGGACTTTCTTACTTGCACCATTTAAACGATTTTTTTTCTAAATGCAATGCAATAATTTTATTGCGATGGAAATGAATTAGGTTTTACGGTTTTTTCCTTATATTTCGAACTGCTGTACTTGCCTAACGTTTTTCGAAGAAAATCAATGAAATGTCATTGATTTGTTTCATTGAAGTCGATGAAACCTTAACCGTAACTATAAATTCCTATTAGATTCATGTGAATGTATTCTTCTAAGCGAAAAATCTTTATTTTCGTTTCAAATTAATGAGAGTCACCTGAGTATCGCAGTTGTCGAAGCGCTGGCTTTTGAGCTTTAGTCCGAGAGATACCGGGCCCAATTCCAGGGTGAGACACGGATGATGCGCTTGCCCTATGGCACTTCACCCCTCCTCTAAACAAAAGAGCCCCAAATCAAGGACGCCGCCCCGGTGGCGCAGTGGTCTAAGCGATGGCCTCTGATTATTCGTCCGAAAGGGGTCCGGGTTCGAATCCCGATGAGGCATGGATGTTGTGTTTGTCTTACGGCACTGGCTCTCTCCCTTCCCTGGAACCAGTGACCCTAAATTAGGGGATGGGCGACTGCTTATTGCCCACTGAGTTGATCACGCTGGTCGTTAAACCTCCAACCAAAAAAAAAAAAAAAAATCAGGGACGCCGGCGGATGCCTATAACCCATTGCGCTGCTCTCGGTGGATGTAAGACTCTCAAGCAAAAGCAAAAATGAGAGAAATGAGCATTTACACTGCTTTTTTCACTGCGTTACGATTTTCGCACGGGTCCTTTTTTTTATTATTTTATTTATTTGTTTATTTATTTATTTATTTTTTTTTTGAGTGAAGGTTTAACGACCATCGTGAGGAACTCGATGCTATAAGCAGTCGCCGGCTCCCAATTTAGAGCCACTCTCTCGAGGGAAGGGAGAGAACCAGTGCCGTAAGACAAACATAACGTCCATGCCTCACCAGGTTTGAACCCGAACCTATCACGGACGAATGGTCAGAAACCATCGCTTTGACCAGTGGTGTACAACCTTTTTAATGGGTGCGATTTTATTATGGAGACCCCATATCACCATGTAAATAAAACAATGGGTTAAAAATTATAATCATGTTGCATTTTTAAAAGACATTTATTTTATATTCACCAATATTAGTTACATTAATCAATTAAAAATTTCAAAATATTTCATCTACCTAGAAATTATATGCACGAAATATTGAAACAAAAAATGAACTTAATTAGATGTGAGGAAAAAAGCAACACAACCTTTGGTTGACAGTCCTGATGTGAAATTTGAGCTTGAATCTTGGAATTATGCTCTCCATTCTTGGTTTTATAAAAAGAGGTAAAAAAATAGAAAGAAATGGCGATCCCTTAATAAACTCTTTCGCCCCCCCCCCCCTAAAGGGTCCCGACCCAAAGGTTGCGCAGCCTTAGCTTAGACCACTGCGCCACCAGGGGTCCTTTGAAAATAACCCAAACAAAAATTATGAGTTGGCGAGCAAATGATGATACAAAATTTTAAATGCGGGAAAAACTTTCAGTGACTGGGTGACGCGCCCTGGGCCGCCCCGGTGGCGCAGTGGTCTAAGGCGTTGGCCTCTGATCATTCGTCCGAAGGGGTCTGGGTTCGAATCCCGGTGAGGCATGGATGTTGTGTTTGTCTTACGGCACTGGCTCTCTCCCTTCCCTGGAACCAGTGACCCTAAATTAGGGACGGGCGACTGCTTATAGCCCATTGAGTTGCTCACGGTGGTCGTTAAACATTCAATTAAAAAAAAAAAAAAAAAGTGACGCGCCCTGGTGGTCAAAAAAGGTCTGTGGTATTCGCTTCTGACCACAGACCTTTGGTGTTTTTGTCTGATGAAGCTTCCTTCACCATGGGAGGGAGCGTCATCAGAGAAACAGTGGCCCTATAAGAGACGGGCAGCTGCATATAGCCCTTGGCGGTCCCATGGTGGTCGTCAAACCCGGATACAAAGAAACGAACAAAGAAACAAAGTGGTGAAATAACATACGGCAGTTGCTTACACAGCATTACAAATATGATAATCCAGATGTCGTAACGTCGGTCACAATGGAATCAACAAAGCAAAACCCATCTCGTCATTTTGCGTCGAAAACAGGAAGACGATGAATCACTTTGATGAAAAACCACATTGGAAAATGTTAATTTACACCGTCACCAATGTTAGATGACGTGTTTTGCATGTCACACGCAAGTTGACATCTGAGAGGGTGCGTCCAATTACCTTAGAACACACTAACGGTGGCAAAACCTTTCTCTTCCTTTTTCTTCTTCCTCTTTTCTTTTTCTTTCTTTTTTCCCCCTAATACAACTGAATACGTTAGGTAACACCAACGAAAATTTATTCAGCAGGAAGGTTTTCGCATAAGACAGCGCTGAAACAGACATGATTTGAAAATTCGCACATACTGCATGAAGAATTGTCAGAAAATGTCAAATATTTTATTCAATATCAAACGAAAATTGTACAATTGAAATCAGTCACCACATTGGACTAATCTCTTCGTCACAGAACACCATTCTGCACGTGGAGACTGCTGTTTCAAAAACTGTTCAACGAGAGAGGCATTAGTAATCTTTATATTCAGTTCATTCACATTCAATATATTTTCATTACCACTGAGAGGATCTCAGTGTAGGAGTAGTAGATACTTAACCTGATATTTAAATAATATTTGTGAATGTATTTCATTATACAGTATATATATTACTCAATTTCAGTTGCAGTGCTAAATATGTACTTTTCTGTTTTATGTTCTATGCATCGCAGTATTTTATTTTAAACACGGGTTCTAACACGTTGTATGTCAAATCAAGAGACACGGGTGGCCTAGTGGGCAACGTTCGCAACTGCCACAGAAAGGACCTCAGGTTCGATCCCAGGCAGGAACGAACGCTTGATCCACTAAATATCCGCCGTGCGTCGGATGGGCACGTTAAGCCATCGGACCCCGGATACTGGCCCGACGGTAATAAATAAGTGCGTCTTCCTCCCTCTTTCGACATCGCTTCCGTGTCACTCTCCTATCGGGCACTCTAGCCCAAATCTGCTAGCTTCCTATTTCTAAGGGTTGTTTAAGACCTGGGGTCAGACACTCCCTTCCTAAATTCCTCTACATATAATCTAATCTGAATCTGATCTGATGGGCACGTTAAGCCGTCGGACCTCGGGTACTGGCCCCCCGGGAATAAATAAGGGCGTCTTCCTCCCCTTCTACTTCGCTTCCGTGCCACTTTCCTATCGAGCACTCCAGCCCAAATCTCCTAGCTTCCTATTTCTAAGGGTTGTTTAAGACCTGGGATCAGACACTCCCTTCTTAAAATCCTCAACATATGATCACGATCATGATCAAGAGACACACGCCGCGGGTGGCCTAGTGGGGCAACGTTCGTGACTGCCACGGAAAGGACCTCAGGTTCGATCCCAGGCAGGCATGAACGCTCGATCTATTAAATGTCCGCCGTGCGTCGGATGGGCACGTTAAGCCGTTGGATCCCGAGTACTGGTCCCCCGGTAATAAATAAGGGCATCTTCCTCCCTCTTTCTACTTCGCTTCCCTGTCACTTTCCTATCAGGCACTCTAGCCCAAATATCCTAGCTTCCTATTTCTAAGGGTTGTTTAAGACCTGGGGTCAGACACTTCCTTCCTAAAAATCTTCTACATATGATCATGATCAAGAGACACACGTAAGTAGCCTTGCGAAAGAATTGAATCGCTATCGTTGTGAACTGCTGTTGGAGCAACCATGCAGGCTGTGGTTCTTCTTCGAAGAAAAGCTGTTTTCTACTTGTATTAAGGTATTCTACAAGCCTTCCCACGTGCGTGGAGGCGCTACCAAAGTACATAAAAGGGACTGTCGAAAAACCTATCGAGGAGGAATCTCGCTAATCCCGCTCTGAGGCAATGGCGAAGGAGAATAAATCGACAAGCTGCACTCCGAGAGAAACCGAGGGACGCAAATGACGTAACCAGGGGCGGATCCAGAGATGGAGCGCTGGGGGCGCGCGCTCCCTCCTCAGGAACCAAGGAAAAGCTTCGATTTGTTAGGTTTTAATAACAAATTGAATATTTTTTCGTGAAAGAAAGTATTATTTAAAATTATATTACTTTCGTTAATTGAATGGAAGAATTTACACTGAAGAGCAATTCAATTAGAGACAGCTGGCGTTGTGCAAATATGGCGCTGTGGGCGGCCCTGTAAACGGAAACGACATGACGTATGCAGCGATCCGACAATATAAGAAGTGATGCGACGGGAATCAGTAAGAGTCGGACGCAGTATGGGGTAAGACGAAGGATCTACGCGCATTTGATCGTGGGCAAATTTTCGGTGCCCGACGAATGGGTCACTCCATCTCGGAAGTCGTGCAGGCACTGGGATTTTCACGAGCCACTGGGTCACGGGTGCACCGTGAGTACATCGAATTCGGTAAAACCCTCCCTGCAAGGGCCAACTGTCGTGGACAACAGCGTGTGGATGAGCGTGGTCATCGTCGGCTAGCTCGCATTGTAAGAGCGGATAGACTGGCCACAGTGCAAGAAATCACTCGGCAATTTAACGCTGGTGCACATAGTTGTAATCTGTCTCGGAAGGCCATGATCCTGGAACGAAAAAAGTCTTGTGGCTGGGACCCGAAGAAGTCATCAACTGCACTTTGAACCTCGTTGTCTGTCATGAACTGTTTCCCGGACAGGAAGGAATCCAGGCGACGAAACAGATGATAGTCTGTCGAAGATAAGTCCAGAAAATAGAGAAGATGAGGCTGTGCTTCATAGCCCCAAGGCACTTTGTGTCAGCATCGTTCGTTGTGCGGCATCAGGGCGAGCGTTGTCCTGGATCAGAAGAACACCATGTCTGTTGACCAAAACGGTTGTTTCTGCAGCAATTTCCGGTGCATCTGCAGTAATTCAGCACAATAACTTTCTGTAGTGATGGTTTGGCCACTTGCCAAGAAACTCCGATGAATTATCCCGGCGGCTGTGGTCCACCAGACAAGAAACATCATCCTCTTGGTGTGTGGAGGTGGCTTAGGATGCCGTCCAGCAAGCTGTGCCTTGCTTAAATTATTGTGCAGATCTTTTCTTATTATCGCATAAAGGACCCACTTCTCGTCGCAGGTGACGATGTGATGCAGTAGAGGTTCCTGTTCATTCCTGACAAGCAGCGACGTTCAGAGTTCCAAACGCCTTGTGTTTCTTGTTGGCAGTTGTTAATCAACTCATGCGGCAGCCACTTGTCCAGCTTTTTGACCTTACCCAGCGCAGGCAGACTTCAAACAACTGTCGTGTAGTCGACAGCTACCTTTGCCGCTATCTCACAACACGTTTTTCGGCGATCCGTTTCAATCATACGTAACAGAACATTACCAGAAGCAGCAACAGGTTGGTGATTACGTGCTTCGTTTTGCAGGTCCGTATCTCCGCTTCGAAACTTCACAAATCATTGCCGAATAGTTCGTTCATTGGCTGTATGCTCCCCAAACGCTTAGTTAACGTTTCGAGCGGCAATTCCTGCAGAATGGCCCAGTTTAAATTCATACAGGAAGAAGACTCTCAAATACGGGGTCTGCATGTTTCCTTTGCAAGCCACGTGACGTCCAAACAAACCACGCGTGAACCTTGTTCTTCACACACGTGCTAGCTATGTATAGTAACTCTGTGACGTAATACCAGCAATACCTGTGGGTGGTTCCATTTCGCTGTGGTGGGGGCCTGTCTCCACTGCTTGCTCGCGCTGTACATTTCATTCGCACCAACACAATACATCAGAAGCGGAAATTAAGACTTACGCCCCCTGGTGGCCAAACAATTTTTTACCAAAAATTAAAAATTATATGCAAAGGATTTCCCGTCAAGAGCAGAATGAATTTTTTAAATCGAAGTTTTAGAAGCAGATATCGGGGGAAACACAATTTACCTCTACGCCGCCTCAGCGGAAAGTCTATGAATTACTTGAAAATTTTGGAATTATATGAAAAACATGTCGCATTGAATACTCTATTCAATAAAGAAGGAATTTTTTGAATCGGTCTCTTAACAGCAGAGATATCGACAAAAATAGTAAATGTGTTTACGCCCCGTGGCGGAGAAACCATGCATTATTTTAAGAAGAAAAATATTCCGAAATTTTTTATAGCCGTGAGTGGCATCGGCTGAAGAACGAATTTTTCCAGTTGAGATTTTAGAGGTTCAGATTTTCTGGCAAAACACATCAGAAGCAGAAATTTACACTTACGCCCCATGGTGGCCAAACCATTCTCTATCGAATACTAAAGATTATATGCAAAAGATTTCTCATTAGGAGCTGTGTCCTCTGAACAAAAAAGTTTTCAAATCAGAGTTTTAGAAGCAGAGATATCGGGGAAACGCAATTTAACTTTACGCCCCCTAGCGGAACATCTATGCATAACTTGAAGAAAGTGACTATACCTAAAGTACTCTTCGACATAAATGGAATCGAAAAATATAAGAAGTTTTTCAATTGAATGTTTAGAAGCAAATACACTGATGGCCACTCAAAATGCAACACAAAGAAAGGAAGCATCCGATTGGCCTGAAATTTTGCAGCATGCGTCGCCCGCGAGAGGACATGCAAACGATTAGCATTGCAGGGCATATGCAAATCATGTGCGCCCGGCACGCCACCGAGAAGCACTATAAGAAGGGTGCACAGAAGGCGGGATGTAAGTAGTGGAAGTGTGTTGTGCTGCCGGACCTGTGCGCGGGATGCTTCCTGATGCCTCGTCGCAGAATACGGCAGTCATTCCAGCAGGTTTCGGAGTTCGACAGAGGACGAGTAGTGGCTTATCGTGAAAGCGATTTATCGTACCGAGACATCGGCGCCCGTGTGGTATGACATCCAGCCACAGTGAGGCGAGTATGGATTCGGTACGTGCAGGAGGGACGGACGGACCGACGTGAGAGATTGCCGCAGCCACGGTACACCACCGAACGAGAGAACAGGCATGTTGCGCGGCGTGCATTGACGGCTCGCACCGCCACATCACGAACGTTAGCGCAGGAATTAGGGTATGTTGTGCAACAGCCTGTGTCAACAAGTGCCGTTCGACGTCGTCTGCAGGAGCGGGGACTTTTCTCATGGCGCCCATTGCAACGATTACCATTGATGTTACACCACCGGCGAGTGCGGCGGCAGTGGGCTGTTGAGCGCCGCACCTGGACTACCGAATGGCACGACATTGTGTTCTCCGACGAATCCCTCTTCTGCCGATGGTCAGATCGCGTGTGGCGGCACCGCGGCGAGAGACTGTATGACGCCTGCATTATGCATTGCCATACCGGTCCGTCGCCTGGCGTTATGGTTTGGGGCGCAATTGGTTATGACACCCGCACCCCTCTGGTACGCATCGCCGGTACACTCAACAGCCACCGCACATCTCCAACATTTTGGTGCCTGTAGTCCTGCTTTACCTGCAGGACCTGCCAGCGGCCACGTTTCAACAGGACACTGCGCTCCCGCATGTGGCACGCATCGTGCAACAATTCTTTACTGCCCACCAGGTGTCACCCGATACGAGCGCACCTTTGTAATACATATATGCTATTATATACAGCATTAAAGCGCACCTTTGTAATACAGCACTTGCACGTAATATAAATAATGGCACATTTATTCCTGATAGGTGCAATGTCAGTATACTCCAGACTCCTTCCTTTGTTCACGCCCTATTTATAGCAGAAAGTGTTTTTATCACGGCATTAGATACAAATTGTTGTAATGACTATTACCCTATCGATCTACCTGAATTTTGGAAGCACTTAGTGAAATCATCAAATTATAACATATGTATATAGCTTTTCACTATTTTTTGTGGCAACAGATGTATGAGATATAACCCCGTGAAAATCATTAATGACAATTAGTTAAGCTACGTAATGCCCCACGTGACTGTGTGTATATATATATATAGTTTTTTAAATAAATCGTGTTAAGACGGAGCTAATTTATTGTGAATTACTGTTATTGGTTGCAGCAGTTTGTCAATGCACAACCGGGACTACTGGACTGGCTACACGTGGTTCTCCAATGAGGCATGGTTCCACCTAAGTGGGTACGTCAATTCTCAGAATAGCCGTATTGGGCTAGTGAGAATCGTGCATAAAACACCTTTTCATGATGAAAAAATTGGGGTGTGGTGTGTTCTGCCGCGGCGCCGCAATCTTGTCCCAATCTTCCATACATCGGTGGATACCGCAGTCCATGGGAATCTTCCATGAGTTTGTAAATCAGTTGGACGGCATGGAACTCCGTACTGGCTATTTTCAGCAGGATGGTGCCACCTGCCACACTTCCAATGTCAGCATGGCTGAAATTGTTTCTTTCTTTGAAGATCGTGTCCATTCTAAGGGATTCTGGCCACCAAGGTCGCTTGACCTATCCCCACCGGATGTCTTCCTATGGGGCATACTGAAAGGGAAAGTGCATTACGACAAGCTACGCACTCCCATGGAACTACAGGAAGACATTTGGCGGGAAATTAAGACCGTGACTCCAGATGTGTTGGTGAGTACCTTTCGTAACATGCAGAGGTGTGAGCAGGTATGCCTTTATGCTAATGGTGACCACTTTCAACCCTTGTTCTGAGATCATCATGCTCCTCACACAGCAAGGGAGGTCCTTGGCAAATTTCACTGAATTATGTCCATTAATCTGCAAGTTATAAAGGAAATTCAGGAGCCGACAGCAAGTCAAACACACTATATCTTCATTTACGCCCCTTAGCGACAAAGTTAATGCATCCAAAAATGACCAAAAAGGAGGCATAATCGTCTTCATATTTCATGCTTCGCAATGGAAGAATTTTTCAAGTAGGAGAAACAGGGGAGTTATATGGTGTCCATAAAATGACGGATAGACAGAGTGGTAACATAAGCACTCCTTTTTTTAAAAAAAAAAAAAAAAAACGTGCTAAAAATTTAATTGGGGTACTATTAATAACATTTAATTGGAGTGTCAGGTTTATGACTTTCCTTATAGGACGTGTTTATCACGCTCGAAAATTTGATGTCATTTTTCCTGTTTGGGAGACTCTGATCTTGAATAGAAATTATGTTTAGTGTCTCAATCAATGAAAAGTATGAAAATGCTTGCATAAAATGAAATGGTAGCGTTTACTGCAAAAAAGCCTAAAAGCATAAAATGAAATGGGAGCGTTTACTGCAAAAAAGCCTAAAAGCATAAAATGAAATGGAAGCGTTTACTGCAAGTAAATCCGCTCAGTTTTCGAAATTTTCTTGGCGTGTTGACGTCCGTTTTCGTGATGCAGTAATTTAGCATTATTATTTCTTTTTAATTTGCCATTTTGCACCCGCCGTTTTAATGATGAAAGGTATATTAAAACTTCGCCGGAACACCTGCGGAAATTTTGCTGAGAGGCGAGGATCTTTACAATAATGAGTAGCATGATGCAGCTTCTTTTACCACCGGTGTTTTGCAACTAAACACAGTAACTGCAATGAATGATTGGGATTATCGGATCTGGTGTTTGAAGTACTGGAGCATAAAAAGGCAGAATCTATTGCACAGATCTTTTTGTCAGCACTTCCTCTGCTGGAAACAAGAGTGGATTTCCATCTGAATGTTACCGTGCAGATAAATGAAAACAGCCTCTGTTTCGTGAAAGAAAGTAAGATCATTTCATTGATGAGTTCGTGTATTTGATACTCAAGTAACGCATATAGCGTATTAAATCCGTTTATTCTTGTAGTGTAGTAAGCGCAAAGATTCGCGAAGCCTTTGCACTCCACTAGAGGCTTTTTCAAGGCAATGAAAAAGCCATTTGATATTTATTTGATATTACTGATATTTATTTTGCTTCTCCGTATTCACTATTTACGTCTTAATACTTTGAGTAGCGCAATAATCTAATGATTTAGCGGTGCTATTAAATTGCGGCGAGAGCTACGTGTGGTCCCTAACCGGTGTTAGTAAATTCTGGCGAGAGCTACGTGTGATCCCTAACCGGTGTTGGTAAATTGTGGTGAGAGCTACGTGCGGTCCCTAACCGGTGTTGGTAAATTGTGGTGAGAGCTACGTGCGGTCCCTAACCGGTGTTGGTAAATTCTGGCGAGAGCTACGTGTGATCCCTAACCGGTGTTGGTAAATTGTGGTGAGAGCTACGTGCGGTCCCTAACCGGTGTTAGTAAATTCTGGCGAGAGCTACGTGTGAACCCTAACCGGTGTTAGTAAATTGTGGCGAGAGCTACGTGCGGTCCCTAACCGGTGTTAGTAAATTCTGGCGAGAGCTACGTGTGATCCCTAACCGGTGTTGGTAAATTGTGGTGAGAGCTACGTGCGGTCCCTAACCGGTGTTAGTAAATTCTGGCGAGAGCTACGTGTGATCCCTAACCGGTGTTGGTAAATTGTGGCGTGAGCTACGTGTGGTCCCTAACCGGTGTTGGTAAATTATGGCGTGAGCTACGTGTGGTCCCTAACCAGTGTTAATAAATTGTGGCGAGAGCTACGTGCGGTCCCTAACCGGTGACGATAAATTGCTGCGAGAGCTACGTCTGGTCCCTAACCGGTGTTGGTAAATTGTAGCGAGAGCTACGTGTGGTCCCTAACCGATGTTGGTAAATTGTGGCGAGAGCTACGAGTGGTCCCTAACCGGTGTTGGTAAATTGTGGCGAGAGCTACGAGTGGTCCCTAACCGGTGTTGGTAAATTGTGGCGAGAGCTACGAGTGGTCCCTAACCGGTGTTGGTAAATTGTAGCGAGAGCTACGTGTGGTCCCTAACCGATGTTGGTAAATTGTGGCGGAGCTACGAGGTGGTCCCTAACCGGTGTTGGTAAATTGTGGCGAGAGCTACGTGTGGTCCCTAACCGAAGTTGGTAAATTGTGGCGAGAGCTACGTGTGGTCCGTAACCGGTGTTGGGAAATTGTGGAGAGAGCTACGAGTGGTCTCCAGCCCCATAGGTAAACTGCGGCTATAACCCAAGGGAAGGGTAGATGACAACGGCGTTTAGGATTTACCCGCAGCTCCATAGGTAAATTGCGGCTAAAGCTTTCGGAAGGGAAGAGGACACAAAACATAATAGGCTAGATACTTATAGCAATGAAAATCAACTATTATTTCCAAGTAAAATATCTGTTTATATGGTTGCTATAAGTGGAATAAAAAAACTTTCGCCTTTCCGATACCGAGGAGAGAAAGATGAAGTAACACTGTCATCACATATAGAAAACTTGAATTTGCATACTTAATTATGCTTTTGAGGAAAGTTGAATATAGGTCATTTTATTTATCTTTCAGGAGTCAACCTCAGCGTGCCAAAAAAAATTAATATTTTTAAAAATATGATGCAAATTTCACCAACTCAAGTCCGGTTATACATCTTCCTCTATAATCGTTTATTTTCTTAGACGACATTTCTTTCTTTTGCATGGCAGTTTTAGATTTCCTTCGCCGAATGACATCTCCTGGGCTTTCGATTTCTTCAGAATTTCTATAAAGTTCTATAAACTTGGATGGGTATGATAAAAGTGAGTATTAAACTGCGCCTGAAAAGACTCCCATGCATTCGTCGTGCGTTGTGTGGATATCCTCGTGTGTTCTATTGATGCCTGGCATTCAGCATTTTTTAATGCAAGAAATATCCTTTTCTGTGAGGTCTTCGGAGCGCCTTCTTTTCTTCCACAGCAACGTTTATTATCTTTGCTGGACGTTCAGAAACATTCTCTTTTCGCCGCAACTTTCTTGTGGGGTTGCAATGGTCTAGTATCTCTAAGAATAAAAAGGGTATTACTTAGCCGCAATTTACCTACACCGTCACTAACATCGTAGGTAAATTGCGGCTAAAAGCTAAAGGAAGATTTGCGATATTTTTTTCTTTTTTCATTTTTTAAAAATCAATCCCTGTTTTTATTATATAATCAGGTAAAGCGAATACAATGTTGCAATTCATTTCCAAAACATAATGACTTATACGTTTTTTGTAACGAAAATTCACTAATACTGTGGAAACATATATAACGAAGCTGAAGGCAGACTTAGAAACGTTCAATGTATGCGAACTTCGTTATAGCAGGGCACATTAAAAAAGGGAGTTTGCTACTTCTGGCTTATAGCATTTTGTTAGGTTAAAACTATTCAATCGTGAACATTTTATTAATTAACTGAAGATAAATGACAATCGTTAATTGAAAACTATATATAGCAAAATAATATAACCAAGATCTGCAATAAGCAAAACATTTTACGAATGCAAGAATTAAAGTAACTGCCAAAAATTTGAAATTTCACCTGTTATAGCTTACGTCGGATATATGAGCCAATTCTTGCTTGCCTTGTGCTTTTATCATGATAGCTGTTTTAAATGTTGTTGCACTTCCCTTGGAGATGCTTCTAGATGCAAAATAAACTGTAAGATTTCCTAAACAGAGATTAAGGGATTGAAAGGGACGAGGACAGAGGATAAAAGCACTTTTTCAGGAGATGTATTCTTGGCAAGCGTGGAGTAAGGAGCGTAAGGTAGTACAGAAGCGACTGAAACATTCTTGTCATCATACGAACTGACATATCTGTAAGCGGAGCCATGAGGTGTTGTCAACAGCAGGTAAATCCTTGATTTCAAGTGAAAGAGGAAAGTTAAAAACGGGTCAATCCTTGATTTCAAGTGAAAGAGGGAAGTTAAAAACTTGTCAATCTCTGATTTAAAGTGAAAGAGGGAAGCTAAAATCTGGCCAATCCGTGATTTCAAGTGAAAGAGGGAAGTAAAAAACTGGTCAATCTTTGATTTCAAGTGAAAGAGGAAAAACAAAAACTGGTCGAAGTTTGATTTAAAGTGAAAGAGAAAAGGTAAAAACTGGTCAATTCTTAATTTCAAGTGAAAGAGGAAGCTTTAAAAACTGTGTGAAAATGTTACTTATCTTATAAATTTTAGAAGATGACAATCCGATTTTTGGCGTAAATGTGACAAGGATGGTAAGTCAGATAATATCTGAAAACTTGAAAATTTTCATCGTCCTGGAGCGGGACTCGAACCGCGTCTCCTAGAAAACGCCCGGGTATGCTAACTTCAGTGAAATGTACCTTTCGATCAAGTGACTCTTCGGTGAAATGAACTTTTTGATCAAGTGATCTTTCGGTGAATAGATTTTCGGTCAAGTGACCCTTCGGTGAAGTAAACTTCAGGAAAATGAACCAGATCCCTTTCCAACATACCAGAAATCATTACTCAAGTTATGAGGATAATGGCACTGGAATACATCTCGCTCCTGTGCCCTGACTTTTGACCCCATTTCGATTATGTTAAACAGAATTGGTTCAGTATACCTCCGGAACAGCATACTAAAGTTTTGTCGCAATAGAAACATTCTTAATCAAGTTATGAGTATAGTGGTTGTGGAATAAATCTCGCTCCTGTGCGCTGACCTATGATATTAAACAAAACCAGTTCTATGATATTAAACAAAACCAGACCATTATATACACTGCTGGCCACCCAAAATGCAACACCAAGAAGGAAGCATCCGATTAGCCTGAAATTTGCAGCATGCGTCGCCCGCGAGAGGACATGCAAACGATTAGAATTGCAGGGCATATGCAAATCATGTGGGCCCGGCACGCCTTCCGAGAAGCACTATAAGAAGGATGCACAGAAAGCGGGGTGTAGTTGGTGGAAGTGTGTTGCGCTGCCGGACCTGTGCGTGGGAAGTTTTCTGATGCCTCGTCGCAAAATACGGCAGTCATTTCAGCACGTTTCGGAGTTCGACATAGGACGAATAGTGGCTTATGGCGACAGCGGTTTATCGTACCGAGACATCGGCGCCCGTGTGGGACGACATCCAGCCACAGTGAGGCGACTATGGATTCGATGGGCGCAGGAGGGATGGACGGACCTACGTGAGTGATTGCCGCAGCCGCAGCACACCACCGAACGAGAGGACCGGCATGTCGTGCGGCAGGCATTGACGGCTGGCACCGCCACTTCACGAGCGTTACCGCAGGATTTAGGGTGTGTAGGGCAACAATCTGTGTCAGCACGTACCGTTCGACGTCGTCTGCAGGAGCGGGGACTTGTCGCACGGCGCCCATTGCTACGATTACCATTGACGTTGCACCACCGGCAAGTGCGGCGGTAGTGGGCCGTTGAACGCCGCACCTGGACTACGGAATGGCATGACATTGTCTTCTCCGACGAATTCCGCTTCTGCCTGCAACACCACAATGGTCGGATCCGCGTGTGGCGCCACCGCGGCGAGAGACTGTATGACGCCTGCATTATGCATCGCCATACCGGTCCGTCGCCTGGCGTTATGGTTTAGGGCGCGTTGGATAAGACACCCTCACCCCTCTGGTACGCATCGCCGTTACAATCAACAGCCACCGCTACATCTCCGACGGTTTGGAGTCTGTAGTCCTCCCTTACTTGCAAGACCTGCCAGCGGCCACGTTTAAACAGGAAAATGCGCGCCTGCACGTGACACGCATCGTGCAACAATTCTTCGCGGCTCACGAGGTGTCACTGCTGCCGTGGCCCGTCTGTTCTCCCGATATATCGCCCATCGAACACGTCTGGTTGCTGATCGGCAACCGAGTGGCCCGGCAAGCACCACCCGTGGCTACGCCTGATGAACTGTGGCAACGTGTGGAAGCAGCCTGGACCGACATACCCCAAGTCCACACCCAAAGCCTCTTTCGTTCGATACCGCGGCGTGTAGCGGCTGTTATTGCCAGCCATGGGGGCCACACGAACTATTGATGTCTGCGTGTTCCGCAAGTCACACAGGCCTGTAAGCTCAATCGTTTCATCTTTGTATCTGTTGTTATGTGTCCAGTAAATCTGGCTTTGCTATCTCGTGTCCTTCTTTATGTTGCATTTTGGGTGGCCAGCAGTGTATATGACCTACGATATTAAACAAAACCATTTCTATTATATTAAACAAAATTAGTTAAGCACATCTGCGGAACAACATGATGAAGCTTTGTCGCAATCGGAGCATTTTTACGTAAGTTATAAAGCATAAGAGCGATTAAATGGATCCGTCTCCTATGTTCTGACCTTTGATCCCATTTCACTCATTTTCAATAGGGTTCCTTCCCAGGTTGTCCCCTACCACATGCTAAAATTTCATCGAAATCGAACCGCATGGAATCCTACCCATGCGGTCCCCGATGATGAACCCATAGTGGTTCCGAAAGATCTGGCATATTTTTTAACTTTGTTTTAGCTGTAAATAAAGTTCATCTTTTAGTTTGCAACTATCTCCGTTTTTTAATATCGTGTATAGACAGCAGTAACATGATTGATGCTCATCAGTTGGCACGAATACCACGGACGTTTGGTTCAGTATACCTCCAGAACAATATACTAAAGCTTTGTAGCAATAGAAACATTTTTAGTCAAGTTATGAGGAGAATGGCTGTGAAATAAATCTCGCTCCTGTGCCCTGACGTTTGAACCCATTTCGATTATATTAAGCAGAATTGGTTCAGTATACCACCGGAACAACATTCTAAGGTTTTGTCACAATAGAAACATTCTTTAGACTGTGGAATAAAACCCGCTGCTGTTGCCCTTACGATTGAACCCATTTCGATGATATTCAACAGAATCGGTTCAGTACACCTCCGGAATAACATGATAAAGTTTTATCTCAATCAGAGCATTTTTACTTAACACACTAGATGAAAGCCCGTCAATAATGACGGGAAAAAAATAAAGTTTATGATTCAGAATTTATTGACATTTATTTATTGAGTTTTTGAGTTCCACGTCAATAGACGGCGACGTTGGCTCACAGCTTTCTGAAAATTTCCCGAGCAGTCGGTTATGGAATTTGGATACGACGGGCTGTCTGTTTGTTATGTGTTTTGTAAAACATTTAGTCCCTATTTCGTCAACACTTTCTTGTACACAACATTTTTGGTATACTCTGACTGCGAACTCTGTATTAATTTCCCCTGTTCTTTTCCGTGAACTATTTTTATTTCGACGTCGTCAGATCGTCGTACTCTTGACGTTGCCACATACGTATCTCTAAAGAGTTGACCGTGTGACGTAACGCATCTCTGACGTCATGAGAGAATGATTTGAATTAGATGACGTCACACCAGCATCTGTGTTCCATGCTGCTATGACAACAAAACAAAGTGATATACGCGTGGACTGTGCGCGTGTAGGTGATGATGTCCCCTACACGAAAGCACGAAAAGCTAAGCGTGACGTCACAAACATTTGTCTCTCGGTTGTTGCTATGACGACTTAAAAAGTGGCACGGAGGAGGAGGACTCTAGCAAATTATATATTAGGATAAAGGCGATGGAATGGATACCCCATTTCATCCATTTTCAATAGGGTTCCTCCCCAGGTGGTCTCCTACCACATACTAAAACTTCATTAAAATCGATCTCTCTTTCTGCGCAAGTTATGACGCATAAGTGCAATCGAATGGATCTCGCTCCTATGTCCTGACCTTTGACCCCATTTCGTTCATTTTCAACAGGGTTCGTCCTCAGGTGATCCCCTACGACATGCTAAAATTTCATCGAAATCGAGACACTTTAACGCAAGTTATCGTGCGGACGGAAGGACAAAGCTGGAGCATATACGCTTCTTCAACATACGTAATAAAAATACGGCTGTTTTGTGCCGATAATAACATTTGTATATGCCTTCCAGTGGCACACTTAGTGGGGTTGGCCCAGAGGCCCTGGGTCCTTCCCATGAGGTGTCATTTGGTCATTGGTTCTTTGTTATTGGCTGCTTATTTTTAAATGCACAATAGTTGTCCAAAAACTGCTAAGAATATTTTTATAAAAAGAGATATGCGTACTTTAATTATCAAGGAAGTGGTCATCCTTCCCGAAATGCTGTCCACTGCATCGAATACATGTGTTCCAACCTTCCTCCAACTTTTTGAATGTCTTCTGGAATTTCTTCTTCTGAAATGCTGTTGAAACACCCCTGCGTACCTGAAATAAATTGTTGTTCCCGTAGTGTTTTTAAAATCGGGACAACCAGAAATCATATGGCGATAAGTCTGTACTACATGCAGGTTGAGGTATCAACTTACTATTCATTTTCTCTAATTAAGGAACGACAGAACTGGCCATGTGCGTCCTTGCGCTATTGTGGTGCAACACCCAATTTTTTCAGGTGTGGTCGTTTTGTTGTCACATGTTTCTGCAGATTCTGTAGCACTGTTCTATAGTAGTTGGCATTAACAGTAGATTTTGGAGCAACAATGTGTTGACAGATGTTACCTTCACAATCAAAGAACGCAAACAACAGGACTTTTCCCGTGATTTGGATTGACGAACTTTTTCGCTCTAGGCGACGACGGCGATTTCCAAACACAGCTTTCTGCTTTGGTATATATATCAAAATTGCGTAGCCCTGTTTCGTTGCATGACCTCTGGATTTTCGTCTACCATTTACTTGAATTGTTGACGAACCTCAGGTCGATGATCCATTTGTTCTTTTGTCAAGAAATGGGGAATCCAATTCGAACGAACGCGTTTCATGCCCAAGTGCTAGCTTAAAATTCTGTGATTTGATGATTTTAAACTGTGAACTATACCAAACAGAAGTCATCGCTCTTTCCACGTTTATAAATGAAAAATTCTCATCGGCCGCCACCGGAAAACGAACCCAGGGTCTTCCATTTACGCGCCGGACATGCTACCACTGCACCACAGCGGCCTCGAGTTCTCCAGACTCACAAGAGATTAACTGCTAAACCACGCGGCAGGTTGCTTCATGGAGCCCCGCACAGTGCTGGGGATTCACCAAAGATGGAAAGCAGCAACTGAACAAATAACTAGGAGGCGACTGAATAATTAATTCATACACTCTTCAGTCTGGAGAATTAGAGGCCGCTGTGGTGCAGTGGCAGCATGTCCGGCGCGTAACTGGAAGACCCTGTGTTCGATTTCCGGTGGTTGCCAATGAGAATTTTCCCGTGACTCACTTATTAACGGGGAAAGAGCGATGACTACTGTTTGGTGTTCCTGATCCTCGTCGAGTGTATGAATTAATGTGAACTATATCTCTAATTGATAGATATCTTTCTTCCCGTATAGTAATTGTTGTATTAATTTTTGCCTCTGTAACACCCACTGGAGGTCTTCCTTCATGCGCGATTAAAGCCGCCGACTCACGACCATCCATAAATTCTTTATGCCATCTGTAAATTGTTGATTTTCCTAGACATTTATCGTTGTAAGTTGCATAAGATGGAAAATCTTTCCTACAGACTTCTTAAGTCGACAGCAAAATTTAATGGCTCATCTTTGTTCCTCTTTCACATCTATTTTCTCCAAAAATTACAGCGCGAAAACACTTGTTAGGGGGTTTACGAAACAACGCTTATTAAACTGCGCACTACCGACGAAGCATGCGGGATGAACAGGTACGGATGGTTGCTATGGTTACTAACGACTACTGTTTTTTCGAGACTCTTGCCATGGTCAAACGCAGTATTTGTCATTTTCCATAAAAACATTCTAACTGGCTTTGGGACAGGTTATGTATTAGTATACGTTTTTAAATACGTGCTTGTTTTATGAATAATTGGAAATGCACTGTGATGTAACAGAGATATTTGTATCGCTTCTCAAGGTTTGGGAGATGTTTTCTCCCGGGTATTTTTATTTGCAGCTTCAATAATTTGAATACACGGTTAAAAAAAATCTACATAAAAAATGAGAAACTGAACCTACTCGGGTTTTTTTTTTTTTAAGTACAATCGTGTTGTAAACGAAAACATGACATGTTCACATATAAGTAACCATACGTACTTACAGATTTATACTCAAAATTATATGAAAGGGATTATACCTGTACTCCAGACATTACGAAAGGTACCAGTACTTGAGTTCTTCCAGTCCTCCCAGCAGAAGTTACACATGCAATCAAGAACATGAAGCGGGGAAAAGCTCCAGGAGAAGATGGAATTACTGTAGACATCATACAAGAAGCAAGTGGAGAAATTAAAACAGTACTCGCCCAAGTTTTCACTCGATGCCTTAATGAAGAGAAGATTCCTGTGGATTGGAACAATGCTACAATGATCTTGCTACATGAAAAAGGTGACATTGAAGATCTCAGGAACTACAGGCCTATCAGCCACCTATCAGTGGCTTATAAAATCTTCACTAAAGTTCTTTCACACCGCTTGAAGGTAACACTGGACATGGCTCAACCGAGAGAACAAGCTGGATTCAGGAGTGGCTACAGCACAATAGATCATATCCACGTACTGAGAGAACTAATTGAAAGAGCGAGGGAATATGAACTTCCATTATGCATGGCTTTTATCGATTATGAAAAGGCCTTTGATTCGGTGAAACCATCAGCAGTTACAATGGTTTTGAAATCCTGCGGTATTGAAAATGTATACAATAATATTATTAATAACATCTATGAAAATGCAAGTGCAAAGATTCGGCTGTTTGAAAATACAACACACGTAAAAATTGGAAAGGAGTGAGACAAGGTGACACCATATCTCCGAAGCTCTTTAACGCCACATAGCAAAATATCTTTCAATTACTGAACTGGGAAAACAAAGGGATAAAGATTAATGGAGATTATCTAACTCACCTTCGTTTTGCTGATGACGTAGTCATTTTTCTAACTACCCCATCAGAGCTGCAGAGTATGATCCAGGAACTTGCTGACAAGAGTAAAGAAGTGGGATTTAAACCGAAACTTCAGAAGACAAAAGTCATGTACAATGCTTTTACAAAAAAATGAAAATTTTTCGATTGATGGGGAAAAACTGGAGATAACCAATACCTACATTTATCTAGGACAACAGATATGAAGTGAAGGTCACATTGATGAAGAAATTAATCGGCGTATAAAACTTGCCTGGAGAGCTTTTGGAAGAAACAGCATGATTTTCAAGAGCAATATGCCATTATGCCTTAAAAGAAAAGTGTTTGATCAATGCATCGTTCCAGTGCTTACATATGGTGCAGAGACCTTAACTAAAAGAGACATACAAAGACTGCAGACAACTCAAAGAGGCATGGAGAGGTGCATGCTTGGTGTAAACAGGAGAGATGCCAGAAGGACAGACCATCGATGGACAGCTGACATTTTGGATTCCAAGGGACAGGAAAAGACCTAGAAGAAGACCACATGTGAGATGGGTGGATGAAATCCCAAAGTATGCGGGAGTAACATGGAGGAGACTGGCACAAGACAGACCGTTGTGGAAGAAACTTGGGGAGACCTTCGTCCAGCAGTGGATTGATAATGGTTGACAATGATAATGATGATGATGACGTACTTACAAATAACTGCGTCAATAAATATAATTTCGTTTTATTTAAACTTTAGATATTATAGATTTCAAGAGAAATTGTTTAATAAATGTGTAAAGTGACACACGTAAATAATTAGTACTATAACGAAGTAAGTTTCTCCGTCATTTCTATCCGCGCAGGATTCGAACCCGGGTCCCCTCATTCCGGAATAAGTTGCTCTACCAATTGAGCTACGCAGACGTTTTATTCTGATTCCTATCTGCCTTTATGTCGTGTGCGTCCTTCGCTGGCAGGTACGTCACATCTCCTGGTACGTTACATCATCTCCCCCTTATTTCTTTTTTTTTTTTTTTTTTTTTTTTTTTTTCGAAGTTCTGGAGAAGGGATTCTCTTATTTTTCCTATCTCGCGGTGTGGAAATAACATCACACCAATACGAGATTTTGAACGGTCGGGTCATCCGGATAGTTCGGGCGCCATTATAACGAAGTGAATTTCTCCGTCATTTTTATCCGCGCCAGGATTCGAACCCGGATCCCCTCATTCTGGAATAAGTTGCTCTACCAATTGAGCTACGCGGACATTTTATTCTGATTCCTATCTGCCTTTATGTCGTGTGCGTCCTTCTGGCAGGTACGTCACATCTCCTGGTACGTTACAGTACAACAAAGTCACTGATCACAAGTAATTTAATTATGCATAAAGTATCTCCGTGTACGTTATTACATTAACTGTATTTGTGTCAATCTCATAAATAATACACTGCTGGACAATTGCTAAGGACGGATCATAAACGGCTATATAGCGCATAAAAAAGTAAGTGCGGTTGGATGCCAAGTGAAATAAAATAATGTCAGAATGCCAGGACATTACAAGAAAGACAATTTATTGTGCTCTGAAATCCAGAAGGCTTTGGAACGTGTTCAAGGGACAAACAGGCCGTTTTGTGCAGAATACGTAAACGTGAAGAAAAATGCAATTACCGTCCGCAGGCGTTCCGGCGTAAGATGTCAATACGGGATATGGCCACCATGGAGGGCGATGCAAGATTCCACACGTCGTGTCATACTTTGCACAACATTATCAAGCAGCTGTTGGGGTAATTTATCCCATTCCTCTGTCAGTGCACGGGTGAGGGTGTCATTGTTTATTGGAGGGCATTGGCGACCAGCAAGACTCCTCCCCAAAGCATTCCACACATGTTCAATGGGATTCAGATCTGGAGAACGTGCTTGCCATACGAGGCGTTGAATATCCTCGCTTTCAAGACACTCTTGGACAGCGACTGGGCGATGACATGTTGCGTTGTCGTCCATGAAACTGAATGTATCACCGACAGCACCACGGAACATGCGAACATGAGGTAGCATAACATCCTTAATGTATCGTTGGCCAGTCATAGTCCCAGTTGAAAGCACATAGAGGGACGTACGGCCATTGATCATGATGCCAGCCCATACTATGACACTACATGTCGGATATAGGTCCCTTACCTGTATGTTTGCTGGACAATATGCAGTACCACTATCACGCCAGATCAGTTGTCGTCGACAATCAGACGATAGACTGTATCTACTCTCATCTGAGAAGAGGACAGCAGACCAGTCGTTATCAGTCCAATTGCGATGTTGATGGCACCATTGCATACGGGCGGTACGGTGACGTCTGGACAATGGGATGCACACAACAGGACGGCGGGCGTATAGTCCTCCTTCACGCAAACGTCTGGCGACAGTTTTTCGGGAGATCCGCTTGCCAGTAGCAGCCATAAATTGATTTGCTACCTCACTAGCTGTGCTGCGCCGGTGTCTTTTTTGTTGATAGCACTATGTACCGATCTTCTGCAGGTGTCGTACTGCGAACACGACCTCCCCCGTGACGTTTGCTACACTCTCCATTTGTTTGAAATGATTTCCAAAGCCTTGAAACAACACTGTGGCTGACGTCGAACTCCCTGGCAACATCTGTTATTTTTCGCCCTTCTTCAATCTTGCCAATAATACGGCCACGCGTAAAATCATCTAGGTGATGTCGGGAAGACATACTGAAAATTGTAAGTTCGTCAATTGATTCTTTCCCTTTCAACTTTGCGTTTGAACAACAACGGTCAATACGCGTCAAATCCTTTATATCTCTTATCAGCGCTACGACGTCACGAACAAGTTCGGCAATCCAAAATTTGCATACGCACAACACGTCTTACTGTACCCCGCACTTATGCTAATTTCCACATTTTCCTGCCTTCCATTTTATGGTTGCTATCGTTGCTATTGTCATCCGTCCTTAGCAATTGTCCGGCAGTGTATATTGTCGTTTCATCACTATATTTGTCATAAAATTGTGCGGTCCATTTGCCCAGCATGTGATAACGTATGTATCTATTATCCCAGATGTGCCATCGAATAGTATTTTTCCAGTTGATTCTATGAAAAAATGAGTATGTATGGAGTACACGCATTCCAAATTGGCTTAGTGGTTAGAGATTAGAGATGGCTTAGTGGTTAGAGATTCAGACTACTGATGGCGGGACCCCAGGTTCAAACCTAGCCTGGTAGTGTGAATTTCTAATAATCGCTGAATATCCGCCATGCACCGGACGAGTACGTTAAGCGACGGTTCCCGGGTAGGAATCCCCGGTTAAAGTCCCCCCCACCCACACACACACACCACACTAATTTCTCTATGCCTTTCATCTGCAAAATTGTAAGGTGGCGATAGCTAGTCTGCTGTGTCTGACTTGCAAACTATTCTATCAGAAATTCTAGATTCTCTCTAACTTCCTTCAGTTTCTGCATGGAGTTAGAGCTCATAGGTTTGAAATATATGGATTTTTTGAGTACATGTATTTGAAATTTATGTACTCAAAAAATGAGTATATATATTTCAAATTAGAAATACCAGATATACTCACAATATGATTCACTGTATGTACTCAAAAATGAGACACAAGTACTCGGAGCTATTATAAGCCCAGAATGTTCTCAAAAACAAGTGCATTTTACTTATTTCTAAGTAACAATTTTTAACAGTGTGACCCATAAAGAAATTCTGGGTGCGTCAACGTTGCCTTCAATGCATTTGTGAAGAGTTATTTTTTCTGGGAGATTGGTTTTCTAATGATCCATAAGATATCCGTACTCCAGTTATATGTGAAAGGAAATTAAGTGAAACATAATAGTCTTGAATGGGGATGGCAAAATCCTGCTCACCTCCTTCCAAACTGTCCTGTGGCGTTCTCCAAACACGTGCATATTTTGAGATATGAGGAAGTCCCTTTTTTTTTATTGAATGTGTGTATTTATATTTTCCTCTCATGAAAAGAACAGTCAAAACAGCAGTTAATTGCCGACAAGATTTCGCATTTGTTGTTAGTTTGATGACACCATGGCGGCGTGATACGAAAGGTCAGCTGTCAAAAATTGCCTGTTTACGTCATTCTTATCTTTAAAACTTTCCCGATCTCAGCCGATTTCCTGCTTCAGTTTCCTATCTCTTCCGGTATGCCCCAGAAATCAGTCATGGCCCCTTTTTAGTATATCCTACACATGCATCACCTTCGAAAGTACCCATAAAAATGCCCCCAATACGCCAGAGATGAGCTAACTACTTTTTCTTAAAACTGATTCACTGCACAGCCATCTTCGAGATGCCTTCTTTACAGTCGGAAATGGTTCACTTTCTCCTAAAATATTGCAAAAGTCACCGACAACGATGTGCTGTAATACAACTTCAGGGACAGTTTGGAAGGAATATTTTCTGAAAGCTCAACCAAAGTGGGGTGATGACGTCAAATGAATGCAACGTAAGAGCAAATATCCGTTATTTTATTGCTTTTATGATTTAACATTAAGTGAAAAATTCCATCTTTCACATTTGGTTCTGAACATTAGAATATATATTCAGTATCTATGAACAGCACTGATTCTTATTATACAAAAATCATTTATCGCGATATAATCCTCCCATTAAACAACGTACGAAAAAAATATATCTCATAAAGTGATATTTATTTTAACAAGTTAGTAAAATCATGCAATGCATTGATTATGTAACGCCTTCCAACATACCAGAAATCATTACTCAAGTTATAAGGATAATGGCTGTGGAATAAATCGCGCTCCTGTGTCCTGACCTTTGACCCCATTTCGATATTATCAAGCAGAATTGGTTCAGTATACCTCCGGAACAACTTACTAAAGTTTTGTCGCAATCGAAGCATTTTTACGTAGGTTATAGCGCATAAGGGCAATGGAATGGATCTCGCTCCTATGTCCTGACCTTTGACCACATTTCGTCCATTTTCAAGAGGATGCCTCCCCAGGTTTGACAAGCCAGATTCAACCACCAAACTTGATATTTTGATAGCTTTACATATATCAAAATTCTTCGGAAGTTCTTAGTGGCATGGGATCCATACCATTTCTATCAAGCGCGAGGAAGCAACTAACGAAAGCCCGTGACTGTAAACACCATTTATGATGTCATGTGCAATTGAATATTTACGTGCTATTCGTCCTGATGAAGCTAGGTCAGAACCCAACAAAACGTTGGCCTGAATTCAAAAAAATAAAATATTTGCGACAAGCGTTGTATTATCTTAATATGTACAAACGTCAGTAATTGCTGGTTTTCGCACCTTGTTTGGAGGCTTCGTCTCGACGACAATGCTGAAACAATTCTTTTTGTGTGTGTGTGTGTGTGTGTGTGTGTGTGTGTGTGGAATAATAGAATAATCCGCTTTTCCGGTCACGTGAAAGTCCGTAGTTGAGATATCATGTTCATGTATTAAAGGAAGAGGGTGCTATTGGTAATTTCTCCTGTGTTTGTTCAGAAGATTTCGCCATGCATCTCATAGGTCCAAAGGCAAGCTTTCGTGGTGCGGGTGGGTTATAATTTCAACACTATCCTGCATAACTTTGCCAATGTACTCGTAGTTTGTGTAAGGTGTTTGCCTCTTTTTTTTTTTTTTTTTTTTGATTGGACTTTTAACGACCACCGTGAGCAACTCAATTGGCTATAAGCAGTCGCCCGTTCCTAATTTAGGGCCACTGGTTCCAGGGAAGGGAGAGAGCCAGTGCCATAGGACAAACATAACATCCATGCCTCACGGGATTCGAATCCGGACCCCTTTCGGACGAATGATCAGAAGCCATCGCTTAGATCACTGCGCCACCACGGCGGCCTTGAGTTTTCATCCTGTTCCATAATGGGGTTACTCCTTTTTCTGGATGACTTCTCTGCATAAAGCTGTTGTTCTTTTCCCATCTTTTAAGTCCGATTTGACCCCCTTGCTCCTTACCAGAAAGAATCTCTTTGTCGACCCTACGTACGTATTAGTGCTGCTGTCTAGATAGATTAGGGGTATGTCGTGATTTCTCTTCGAGCTTTCTTTGTTTACTGGTGGTTTGCTTGTTAACACAGTGCTCTGGCAAATCTTCTGAACAAACACCGAAGGAACCAGCAATAATGTGTCCCATACTACACGAGCATTATGTCTCGACCACGGACAACGAAACAACTGATTGTTCTAAAGCTCTCTATTATACATATAAAAAAAAAGTAACTGCCGATACCACCGCCGCCGCTGTTTTAGAAATTTCACGACACTTGCGCTTTCCTAGCTCGCAGCGCAAAAACAATTGAACACAAAAATATGAAATTTACGTCGTTCGTATAGAATTGTTTGGAGAACACGCTGAAATAAACCGTTTTTCGGTTTTCGTGATACTTCAGGACCTATTGTATTTCAAAGTTAAGGAAGCAAAAAAAGTGCTATCAGTTTACGTTCCCGGACACACTAACAGCAACATAACCACGAAATGGTGTAGGTACGTAGGGCCATAGCCGAGTTTTTGCATCTCGTAACTTTCTTCTTTTTTTGAGTTTCGATTTAGTTTACAAGAAATGAAATTTAAAATTTTACAAAATCCTCTATTTCGCGATGGGATCCATTTTAAAAAATGGATATGTGGCAAACTATTAATCATAACGTATTGCAATTTTTATAGCATAAAATCGCAACTATCATCCCTTTTCAAAAAAATTAAGAAAAAATCATTTTCTGATTTTTAAGCATTTTTTAAAGACGCAAAGGAAAGGAACAAACTGCTTCCTCTGTCTTCAGCGGTAACCACACAGGAAAGTTCTAATCCCGTAACCTGCTGCCATGGTGACACAGCTATTTTTAGCGCTCTCTTCTCACTGGGTGAAAAGACAGGCTGCAATCAAACTGGTAATGAAGCAATACTTAATCACGTAGCGACGCTTTTGAAGTTCGGAGTTTTCCGCCGGTATAAAATCTCTCTATTCTAAAAAAAAGTAACTGCCGCCGCTGCTGCTGCCGCTGTTTTAGAAATTTCGCGACACTCTTGCTTTCCTAGCTCGCAGCGCAAAACGTACAAAAACACGAAATTTACATCGGTTGTAGAGAATTGTTTGGAGAACACGTTGAAATAAACCATTTTTCCATTCTGGCGATACTTCAAGATCTATTGTATTTCAAAGTTAAGGTAAGCAAAAAAGTGCTATCAGGTAACGTTTCGGACACACTAACAGCGACAGAACCACGAAACTTTGTAGGCATGTAGTACCATGACTGTATTTTTACACCTCGTCACCCTGTTTTTGAATCTCGATTTAGTTTACGAGAAATTTAATTTCTAAACTTCACAAAATTCTCTATTTCGCGATGGGATCCATTTAAAAAAACGGATATATGGCAAACTATAAATCATAACGCTTTGCAATTTTTACAGTATAAACTTACAACTATCATACCTTTTTCACAAACAAAAAAAATTAAGAAAAAGTAATTTCTGATTTTTAAGCATTTTTTAAAGAGGCAAAGGAAAGAAACGAACTGCTCGTCTGCCTTCACGATAACTACAGAGGAACGTTCTGGTCCCGTGACCTGCTGTCATGGTGACGCAGAGAATTTGTTATGCATATGCTTTGTTGGTAAAGCTATCTCAGTTGTTTAAGGTAGACGTCAAGTAATTTTGCTTCCTATATTTCCAATGGAAAAAAACTTCTGCACATATTTTCTTCACAATTAATGTGTTCCCAAGGATGGAAATTTGAGCATCGATTAAAAGAGCTTCATTTTATAACTTGGAATACTCAATATTTTCTAAAACATAACCATAAGTATGCAATCCAACATTTGTCTGTCTACTAACGTTATCAAAGTACAGGTCGCGCCATCTTTTTTCTGGGCAATTAATGCGTTCCCAAGGATGAAAATTTGAACATCGATTAAAATAGCTTCGTTTTATAACTTGGAAAACTTAATATTTTCTGACACATAACCATAATTATGCAATCCAACATTTGTTTGTCTACTGACGTCATCAAAGTACAGGGCGGGCCATCTTTTTTCTGGTTCCAACACCAACAAAGGAGAAGTTATTGAATTTTAATATAATTATGGTTATGTTTTAGAAAATATTAAGTATTCCAAGTTACAATATGAAGTTATTTTAATCGATGTTCAAATTTTCATCCTTGGAAACACATTAATTGTGAACGAAATGTGTACAAAAGTTTTACCACTGGAAGAATAAGAATTACTTGACGACCACCTTAACGATTTAGCATAACGGTTTACGGTTTACGGAAATGCTTTTTGGACGGCTTTTATTTTCCTAGTGGCGAATTCAGTAAATGCTAGAAGTTCAAACGACAAAAGTCCGGCCGTCCAAAAATGAACGACAGTAAAAAATCTCTGAAACTTCTGAATAACAAGCCTTATTTGCTTAGACATGGAATAAAAATTGAAATTTATATGAATTTCCAGTTTTTATTTCATGTGAGGTACTCGGAGATCGGGCTGCAGGGCCCGAGCGCTACTCTGGAAACGAGCGTTAGCGAGCCTAGAGGCGCAGCCCATAGTAAAATAAAATAAAAATAAAAATGGTAGCTATGGAACATTTCGGTACTTTAAATTTTCGCGATTTTTTCGACCACTTCTCAATAACCTTGAAATCTGAAAAAAGGCATGCTGATAGTCCTTAAGGTCCGGATATCTAAAAAAAAGTCTAAAAGCAAAACAGTTCAAAACGGAGGCTTAGCTTTTGTGTTCAAAATGCTGATATGTTTAAAGATAATTATTCCAGAAACGTTGAAATGCTGTAAGATTTCCATGAAATTTTGATTTAAAATAAAGGGTTGCCAAAGCCTGCTGCGTTTTACGCCAAACCCTATGCATTGACGTCACGACCCAGTTCTAAATCGTGAAACAGTTACTGATCTTATACTACTTTTCTTTCCCTTAATTACTTTTCCTTCCTTTAATTTTATGTTCAAAAAATTATAGACTCAGCGTTCGGAGAACGGGCATAACTGCTAGTTATCAAAAGAATTGTTTTTTTTACGCTTTCCAACCGTAGGTTGAAGAAGCGTATATGCTCCAGCTTTTTCCGTCCGTCTGTCGGCACGATAACTCACGTAAAAATTATTCGATTTCGATGAAATTTTAGTATGTGGTAGGGGACCACCATGGGACGATCCCTATTGAAAATGGGTGAAATGGGGTCAAAGGTCACGCCATAAGAGCGGGATCCATTCAATTGCCCTTATGCGTCATAACTTGCATAACTATGGTTCGATCTCAATGAAAGTTTAGTATGTGGTAGGGAACCACCTGGGGACGAACCCTATTGAAAATGGGTGAAGTGGAGTCAAAGGTCAGGACATAGGAGCGCGATGCATTCCATTGCCCTTATGCTTTATAACGTGCGTAAGAATGGTTCGATTTCGATGAAATTTTAGTATGTGGTAGGGGACCACCTGGGGACGAACCCTATTGAAAATGGGACAAATGGAGTCAAAGGTCAGGACATGGGATCGGGATCCATTCCATCGCCCTTATCCCACACTATTAAGGTGGACGTCAAGTAATTTTGCTTCCTATATTTTCAATGGAAAACCTTTTGTACACATTTCCTTCACAATTAGTGTGTTCCCAAGGATAGAAATTTGAACATCGATTAAAAATAACTTTATACTATAACTTGGAATACTTAACATTTTCTAAAACATAAGGATAATTATATTAAAAAACAATAACCTTTCCGTTGGTGGCGTTGAAACCAGAAAAAAGATGGCGCGACCTGTACTTTGATGACGTCAGTGGACAAATAAATGTTGGATTCAACGAGATACCTGATACTATCTCGTTGGTTGGATTGCATAATTAGGGTTATGGTTTAGAAAATATTATTGCGGTTATGGTTTAGAAAATATTAAGTATTCCAAGTTATGAAATGAAGCTATTTTAATCAATGTTCAAATTTTCATTCTTGGGAATGCCTTAATTGTGAAGAAAATGTGTACAGAAGTTTTTCCATTGGAAGTATAGGAAGCAAAATTACTTGACGTCCACCTTAAAGTAGCAATTCTTGTATGTATGTATGTATGTACATTTTATTTTGAAAACGGCTCTAAGAATTTTGATGAAAGTCGTTAACCTACCGTTTTGTGGTACTAGAAATCGATTTAGCTTGATCTCGACTTTAGGAGAATTCGTTTAGTGGGTTAAATAACCACCCCGAATTATAACGTTTTTTAGTGTCATGGCGTCGTTCTATTAATGTTTCCAATGCTTAGAAATCTTATGACGTCACAATATCGCGTTTGAGAATGTTGGCGCGCGGTTAAGCCATCTGTCTCATACGTCACGCGTTGTGTGTGGATCCTATTAAACTTTTATGACGTCATACTCTTGCGAGCAGATGGTCACGATTCCCATCTGCTTCATTACGTCACGCGTTATGTGCGTATGTCCGACCGCACGATAACTCGCGTAACAATCGTTCGATTTCGATGAAATGTTAGTATGTGGTATGGGTACACCAGGGACAGAACCCTATTGAAAGTGAACGAAATGGGGTAAAAGGTCAGGATATAGGAGCGAGATCCATTCCACTGCGTTATGCGTCATAACTAACGTAAAAAAGGTTCGATTTCGATGAAGTTTTAGTATGTCGTAGGGAACCACCTGACCACAAACTCTATTGAAAATGGGCGAAATGGGGTCAAATTTCAGGACATAGGAGCGGAATCACTTCCATGGCGATTATGAGTCATAACGTACGTAAAAATGTTTCGATTTGGATGAAATGTTAGTATGTTGTAGGGACCTACCTGCCTGGGGACAAATTCTATTGAAAATGGGCGAAATGGGGTCAAAGGTTTAGGACACAGGAGCGGGATCTATTCCATAGACTTTATGCATCGATAACTTACGTAAAAATGCTTCGATTGCGACAAAACTTTATCATGTTACTTCGGAGATATACCGAACCGGTTCTGTTGAATATTCTCGATATGGGATCAAGAGTAAGGGCACAGGACCGAGATTTATTCCACAGCCATTATTCTCATTACTTGAGTGATAACTTGAGTAATGATTTCTGGTATGTTGGAAAACGTATTATAATCAATGCACTGCATGATTTTACAAACTTGTTTTTTAACTATTTCAGCGCTGTCGGTTACCGTTCTAAGCTCTGAAAGCTAAACCCAGCGGAGTGCGAAATCTTGACAACTACGGGCTGTTGTGCTAAAGGAAATTTTAAAGTCCTAAGTCTTTTGCTATACTGTAATTTATTCAGTAGATGGTGCAGTGTATTCAGTTATAATTTTCTTTTGTTGAATGTAAAGTTCCATGTTGCTCGACTTTCGAACGCTTCTGTGTTTGAGTTTATTTCCGCTTCTGTGTTTGAGTTTATTTCTTCTTTTATAGATTGGATCGTAAGCGTTTCCTTTCTATTCCCAAGAAACCGACATGATTCGTTTAAAGACAACTTCCGTTAAAGTGGAATTCACGGACATTGTGGGAACATTTGGAAAATGGCAACTAATGGTTTGTTGCCATGTTTGGTTAGCCGTCATAATTAATGGGATGCATAATTTTATCATCATATTTCACGCGCCTAACGTGGATTACTGGTGCACTGTGCCGGACGATACGATCAGATACGGTAATGTGTCTGGCGAGGAATGGCATTTGAACGCTATTCCTCGTGACGATCAACAAGTGCGCGGAAAATGCCACAGATATGAAATCTGGGACGCTGAGGAGACAAACAGGTCAGTGGTGAAATGTGACCAGTGGACTTATGATCAAAGAAATTATCAAAACACCATCGTTAGTCAAGTAAGTTAAAAAATGTGAATGTCATATTTCAGTGATTCTTGTTCAATCACGCAAATACGAAAATGATGCCTAATACCTCTTTATTTCAGTGTAATTAAGAGGAAAATTCTGAACTTTCGATAAAGGACTGTTGAATCTTCTTAAGTACACTATACTGGTAAAAGTCACCGAACACCTAGAAGAGAAACACAACATAGCAGTTATTGACATACATTAGTACGGTGTCGGTCCCCCTTTGGCCTTAATGCATGCACTGACCCTTTGAGACGTGCTTTCGACAAGATTTTGGAACACAGCGATAGGTATGCGCTTCCATTCAGTACATAATGCTGCCGCTAACTGTTGCTTAGTAGTAGGCCTTGGCTACATTCACCCGATAGGTGCTCTATGTGATTAAAATCAGGGCTCTGTGCTGACCAATCCACACACGATACGGAATATTTGTCAAACCATGCCTTAATTGTCCTTGCTTTATGGCTCGGTGCATTATCCTGCTGGTACCAACAAGGATCCGTTCCATAGTATTGCCACAAAGTTGGTAGGGCATAATTGTCCAGAATATCGAAGTATACGTGCTGGTTAACAGGTTTGTCCACGATAACCAATGGGTCAGGACATACAACGAAAAACACCATTACACGAGTACACTGCCAGCTCCAAACTTGACCGAAGGAACAGTACACTGTGGTAAATAGCGTTCCCCCGGCTGCCGCCATACCCACATACGGCCATCCGACTGACAGATCGTGTATCTGGATTCATCAATCCATAGGACCCGTTTCCACTGATCTACGGTCCACGATAAATACATCATGCTAAACGACGAGTAGCATTCCGAGTGGAGATGAAATTCTTATGAGCAGCCGCACGGCCACTGTAACTTATTGAATGAAGTTCTCTGCGAATGGTACATGTACATACCGAGGTTCCAGAACTTTCACTCACCTGTACACTGCGGTCTTGTACAGTAGTACTTTGTCGATTAGCTGTAACGACTCTCCTAAGGCTTCGACGTCCTCTATCACTGATTTTCTTTGGTCTGCCGGTGCGTTTCGCTGGTTCAGGCACGCCACGTGTTTTTCCACTTATTCAGTACATCCAAAACAGTTGACTTGGGTATGATTAAACGCCTCTCGGTTTCTCTTACGGACAACCCACTAATATAACTTCCAACAATCTTTTCTTTCTCAAAGTCAGTTTTCATCCGCCGCGACAATTTCACTCAACCTCACAGTGCGATATGATCGCTGCCAGGTGTAAGCTTCTTTTTATACAATTTGCAGCTGTACCGCGCATCTTAACAACGGAGCGGATCCGTTCATTTGCTTCTGAATTGGTATCGTGTGGCCTTTGTCAATATAGTGTATATTGACCCGAATTTTACCTCATTATTTTTGGGAACTAGGTGAAAAAGCCCGTCAACAATGATGGAGAAAAATAAATAATCTGGAATAACTTTTTAATAACCAGGTACATAGTTTCTTTTTGTGAACTTAGAATTTTGCATTTGCAAATGCTGAAATGTTATGGCAGTTTATGCGCAGAAGCACAAACAGCATTTTTTCTTATCTGTATTTTTCATTTCTTCTACAGATATAAATAAAAGAATACCTGGTCATATTCTGCGAAAAAAGAATTAGTTTTATTCTAAGAATTTCGCGGTACAAGGAGAAAGAAAGTTCCCAAATTATATTTCTTCACCATATGCATGAAATAGTAATACACTGTTACCTATTGTATTGGAACTCTCAATTTTTAAACTTAAATGAAAAAAGAAACTGGTTTGACAACGTAAAATAATATTTCCGGGTTAGCAAAGGGAATCTCAAAATTAAATTTCAAACGATAGGGTTCTAAATGAAAAATTATGTATGTCGTTTTATCGTGTGACGTAACGCATCTCTGATTTCATGTCAGAATTATTTGGATGAGATGACGTCACACGAGCAAAATCGGCTTTTCGTTGCCATGACAACAAAGCAAGTGCGTTGTGTCCCACAGGTTCACGAAACAATGTTTCATCAAAGTGAAACTGAAGTGATCCAAATGTGGAAAAATGAACAGTACAAAAATGAGCATGAACATTACAATAATAGAAAAAGTACATTGTTTGAGGCAGAGATTCAACAATTAAAACAGGAAAGTACAAGGAGGCGCCGACAAAAGGGGGACGAACGTTCAAACAAAAGGAAATTATGTATGTTTTGATAATAAGAGTAGCCAATCAAGCCTATTAATTTATTGTTTAATTTGTGAGGCTGGGTTTGGGGACAGAGAAAAGATGTTCCCAAAGTGAAACAAGTTTTCCCTTCACAAAGGCTGCTGCCATTGGTGTGTGGTTCCGATGCGACAGCATTTTCGTATTTCAGCCGATGCTGAAAGGCTCCGGGATTCAACAAGGATTTCGAGACTCCGTTTGTAGGACAGACTTATAAGAATTAGGTCAGCAAAGGTCAGACATGCTCGAAAATGTGGTGGCATTTAAAGTCACGAAAGAAGGGCTCTCACGTGAATCTTGTGTACTGGTGTGCACGGTGGTGATGAAGCATTTGTGACTTGCGTGCGCGGAAATCGCAGAGGAACGACTAAGAGTTGCTTTCCTGGACTGTATAGCATTCCTCAATGTTTAAAACGTGTATATACAGGGTGCATAGGAAAGTCCCTTTAGCTTGGAATAACTTACGAACGGAGAGAGGTATAGTTATGCAAGTGAGATAACGGTATAGTAAAGCGACTAAGCCCGATCGAATGCAACCAATAGCAGCGCACCTGGTGACGAAATGCGGAAGTTAGTCATTGCAAATCGAAAACGAAAAGAGATAGAGCAAAATTTACAATTACAAAGTTGTAGAGCATCAATTAATTAGTACAAAACGACATTTGTTTTATACGGATAAGATACATTGTTGCCTGAATACCCTAAAATGTCCGAAATCGATGCGCGACCTTTCGTGTGAACGTTTGAAGGGATAATGTTTTGCATAAATGTGTACTTATGTCAATACAGTTTGATGACGTCAAACAAAACAAAAACAAAAAAGGCAGACTGGCGTACAGTGATAAAAAGTTAATGTCGAGTATGTTCGAAGAGTTCGCAATTGCCCACGATACACAATTGTAATCGTGAAAGTAACGCTGCATGCACATTCCTCAGCATGGAAGTTGTCACACTATTGCAAGCATCTGTAACACGACGACGTAGATCCAGCAGACTTGTAGGCGCTGTTTCATACACCTGATTTTTTACGTAACCCCAGAAATCCAAGCTCGCCATTCTCACACAGCGTACGTTGTCCTAAACTTCTGATCCGGGTACATCCTGCTACTGGTTTTTATATCGTAGATACGGTACAACGTCACAATCTGCATTCGTATACTGCTGCATTTGCGAAATGTGAGTATGTAGATTCGAATCGTCGCACATCGATTTCGGACAATTTAGGGTATTCAGGCGACAATATAAATTTATCCGTGTAAAACAAATGTCGCTTTGTGCTAATTAATTGATGCTCTACAACTTTGTAATTGTATTTTGCTCTATCTCTTTTCGTTTTTGATTTGCAATGGCTAACATCCGCTTTTCGCCACTAGGGGCGCTGCTATTGGTTGCATTCGATCGGGCGTAGTCGCTTTACTATACCGTTATCTCACTTGCATACCTGTACCTCTCTCCGTCCGCACGTTATTCCAGGCTAAAGGGACTTTCTTATGCGCCTTGTATAGCTTAGGGAACACTAAATAAAGTTTACAAATTTTGAAAATTACAATCCGATTTTTGGTGTAAATGTGACAAGGATGGTACGACAGATAATATCCGAAAACTTGAAAACTTCATCGTCCTGGAGCGGGACTCGAAGCCGCGTCTCCCAGATAGCGCCCGGATACACTGACCACTACACCACCCAGAACGACCAAGTCTAAAATTTCCGATTAATTTGAATATAACCATCACAGGACGCTAGTCGAAGCAACCGACATTTATTTTTAGCAAAACTGGAGGTTAAGGATCCTATCCCGTGACTGCCCGGAGAAGCAGATAAATCATAAAAGAAATACGGGATTACACCATAATAAAGTCATGAAAGAAATTTTGTAATCCCGTATTTGTTTCATGGCTACATAAAGTTTGTTCTAATTCACTCACTCTAAATGAAACAGGAGTTACTCAAATAAAGTTCAAGAAAGAGTTACTTACAGTTCGACTTTTATTCAGCCGCACTTCACCAATGAAGAAACTTCTAAATAATTACTCCAGTAACAACAATAGACATTTAGTCGAATTAACGTGAATTAATAAACACAATTGTAGTTTGACGAGACTTTAACACAAAATATGTAATTATGTATATTCACCACAGATCGACTGACGCTATCTGCGAGAAAAATACCGCTTACAACTTCTACCAATACTACAATACACTTTGTCTGTTAGCTCCAGCATTATATCTCGTTCTTAGCTTGTCAAACAGGTACTCGTCATTCACACTTAACCTCAACTTAAGACTGCTGCCAGCATAGCAATCAGTAAGTGAAAAAATATAACGTTAAAGTTGAAACGCTAAAAGAGAACGAACTTAAAACTTCCATAGTGAAAGGCAACTAAATATGAAAGTGAAAGACAACTAAATATGGAAGTGAAAAACAACTAAATGTGAAAGTGAAAGACAACTAAATATGAAAGTGAAAGACAGTAAATATGAAAGTGAAAGACAACTAAATATGAAAGACAACTAAATATGAAATATGCGTCATAACTGCTAGATCAGGTACGGAGAGGTGGCCACCGGAGAACTGGCCACAAAAAGTTTAAGGGACAGTATAAAAATTTCGTTTTGGACTGTTCCGTGGCTACGACTCCCGAGATTGGTTATCTGACACACATAAAATTTCTTAAGTTTCGTATTTTCTTATTTACGATATCTTTCAAGGTTTATAAACTAGAGCTAAACAAATTCTCTGCGGGTATGTGCAAATCCAGGAATCTTTTCGGGGTGTGGTGGTGGGGGGAGGAAGGGGTGCTTAAAACTTAAAATATGAAATATAAAAAATTTCTGGTCCGATCGGGAGATTTTCAGCGTTCACAAGCTAAAACTCAACAAATTATCTGAGGGCATGTTCCTACCCAAGAAACCTGCCTGGGGGAATGGGGGAGGTAATACCAAAAGTGCAGAATATAAAGTATTTCTCGTCCGATCGGGAAGATTTTTAGCATTTACAAGTCACAACTCAACAAATCATCTGAGGGCATGCGACTACCCAGGAAACCTGTCGGGGGCAGGGGTACCAAAAGTGTAAAATATAAAGCATTTCTCGTCCGATCGAGATATTTTTAGCATTTGCAAGTTATAAATCAGCAAATTAACCGAGGGCATGTGCTGCCTCAGGAGACCTGTCGGAGTGGGGTGGGGGGGACACACCAAAAGTGTAAACTCTAAAGGATTTCTGGTCAGATCGAGAGATTTTGAGCGTTTACAGACTACATCTCAACAAACTCTCTGCGAACATGTGCAAATGCAGAAAACCAGTCTCGAGCGAGGGTAATTCCAAAAGTGTAAAATATAAAGAATTTCTTGTCCGATCGGGAGATTTTCGGCATTTACAACCAGAAATACTTTATGTTTTGTATTTTAGGTATTACTCCCCTACTCCTTCCCGACAACAGGTTTCTTGAGTCAGCACATTCCCTCAGAGAGTTTGTTGAGATGTAGGTTGTAAATGCTGAAATAATCCCGATCGGACCAGATATTCTTTATATTTTATACATTTGGTGTCTCCCCCCCCGACAGGTTTTCTGAGTAGACACATGCCCTCAGATAATTTGCAGACTTGTAGTTTGTAAACCCTGAAATCTTTTGTTGAGTTGTAGATCATAAACATTTTTATAAAGAATTGCATTAATAATCGTAATTTGGAAAAGACGAATTTGCGGAAACTTTTTATGACTCAGATAACCAACCTCTGGGGATCGTGGCCACGAAGCGGTGAATAATGGAATTTTTATATGGTCCCTTAAAATGTTTGTTGCCACTTCTCCGGGTGTCCAGTTCTCCTACACCCCTGCTAAAGCGAACAAGATGATGCTTTCTTGTGCAGCAATAAGAAAGATGGTTATGACTACTGTCGATCTTTCACCGCAAGAAAAACCGATGCTCTAGTGACTGCCAGAGAAGAGTATTTGCTGTTCCTGTGTGCTGAAATAACAGGAGGAAAAGTAATAGGTGCCCTGGACAGCTAGATCGAGCAAGAGGATGCTTCTTTTACAACAATAGAAAAGACGGTGGAGACAGCGGTTGATCGATCCTCCATCGCTAGAAAGACCGATGCACAAGTGTCTTAACTACCAGCGAAGAGCGTTTGCCTGCTTGGGTCGTACTCCTTCTGACCCTCAGTGCGTTTCTTCCGAGATCATCATACGCGGGTATGTGGTGCCGTCCCCCACGGGTGACCTACAGCCTGACCAGCGAAAGTCTTCGTACGTGTGCGCCATCATACTCCAAAATAGTTTGCTCAGCGGCAACGAATCTACCGACCCACGGGGCGTCGGAAGAATGAGACAAAAGACGTACACGCATGATGGTGTGACAGAAGTTAACACCCTAACTGGATTACAGCATTTAACCAGACATACCTGTAAGTAACCAAATTTGCATACCTCTTAATGACTTATCCAAACAAAGCACAAACTAGAAATAAACTTACCTATGGCGGAACATTTGATTAATTGTCTCGGCAATTGTGTTGAAATTTGTGACCCAATAAAAGCCAAAATGATGGTCATAGTGACCTATCTGAAGCCCTGTTTCCACTCCACAAAAATTATGTAAATACTTGTGACTGAATTAAAACTCAAGTTTTGTTGTGCCAGAAATTATTATGGCTGATTTAGGGTTGTTTATGTAAAATTTAATTTAAGTGTAATTTTGGTTTCGAACATATGATTCGCCATGCCGAGCCCAAAAAGTTTGGTTGATTAAATACACTGACGGAAAAAAAATCCCAACACCACGAAAAAATTGTTGTAGAGGAATGAAATGGCGGCAATACATTTGTATAGGTAACATATTTAATCGATTAAAGTTTCAAGATCACAGCTTAATGTAAGCGCGAAAAGAGCCATTCTAAATGTGAAATGCTGGTACATTAATAACCGGTGTAACCGCCAGAATGTTGAATGCAAGCACGCAAACGTTCATGCATTGTGTCGTACAGGTGCTGGATGTCAGTTTGTGGGATAGAGTTCCCTGCCTAATGCACTTGGTCGGTCAATACAGGGACGGTTAATGCTCGTTGGGGGTGACGCTGGAGTTGTCGTCCAATGATGTCCCATACGTGCTCGATTGGTGAAAGATCTGGTGATCTAGCAGGCCACGGCAACATGTCGACACTCTGTAGAGCATGTCGGGTTACAACAGCGGTATGCGGGCGAATGTTATCCTGTTGGAAAACACCCCCTGGAATGCTGTTCATGAATGGCAGCACAACAGGTTGAATCACCAGACCGACGTACAACTATGCCGTCAGCGTGCGTGGGATAACCACGAGAGTGCTCCTGCTGTCATAGGAAATTGCTCCCCAGACCATAACTCCAGGTGTAGGTCCAGTGTGTCTCGACCGCAGACAGGTTAGTTGCAGGCGCTCGCCTGGCCTCCTTCTAACTAACACACGGCGGCCATCACTGGCCCCCAGGCAGAACCGGCTTTCATCAGAAAACACAACAGATCTCCACTCCGTTCTCCAATGAGCTCTAGCTTGACACCACTGACGTCGCAAACGGTAGTAGTTTGGAGTAAGTGGAATGCACGCTACAGGGCTTCCGGCTCGAAGCTGTCCTTCAAGTAACCGATTTGTAACAGTTCGTTGTGTCACTGTGGTGGCAACTGCAGCTCGAATTGCTGCTGCAGACGCGGTATGATGCGCTACGGCCATACGCCGTACACGGCGGTCTTCCCTCTCAGTAGTGCCACGTGTCCGGCCGGGACCCGGTCTTCTTGAGGCAGTACCTTCCCTTGACCACCGCTGCCAACAATCATGCACAGTGGCTACATTCCTGCCAAGTCGTTCTGCAATATTACGGAAAGAAAATCCATCTTCTCGTAGCCCTATTACACGACCTCGTTCAAACTCCGTGAGCTGTTGATAATGGCTTCTTCGTCTTCTTAAAGACATTCTTGACTAACATCAACACCCTATGTCGAATCTCAACGATAACTAACTCTCACGAACGTTACAGCGCGTATTTACAGAAAACCTGCTTTGCATGTTCCGAGGGGGCGCTACTAGCGCCACACGTATGCGCCGAGCGCGAAATTTGCATAGACGTCATCTTACAGATGTACTCTCACCGCCTACCAACTGTCGTATATCTAACACAACCCCTTCTTGGTGTTGGAATTTTTTTTTCCGTTAGTGTATTAGTTTATGTTGTTTGTGGTGCCCTGTGGCTTAATCTCATCTTTTTGTTCCACATTTTTTTTTGTTGGAAAACGTCCCCGGGGTGTAAGCTCATCGTCTTGTTCCACACTTTTTATTTATTGGGAAACGCTCCTGGGGCGTAGCATCACATTCATGGTCGCAGTAAGCGATAAGGCTGTCGCAGCTATATTTTGGAAAACAGCACAAAGATTCTTAATGTGAAGAATATCTTATTAAAAGGAATTTGCTCATTATTTCTACCAATTCTCCGATCTTTATCAAAAAGGGGTTCACTTATAGTAAGAAAATCTGAGTCGAAGAAACAAAGATAGTAAGTATGCAGCTAATTTTTTTTTATTGTAGGCTTAACGATCATTGTGTGCAACTCGATGGATTATAAGCAATCGCCCGTCCCAAAGTTAAGGTCACTGTTTCCGGGGAAAAGTGAGAGCCAGTGCCGTAAGACAAACATGCCTCACATGTATTCGAACTAGTGCTGTCAAAAACCGGATATTTTGAAATCCGGATTTCGGATTTCAAAATATCCGAAATATCACAAATCCGAAATCCGGATTCACGCATGAAATCCGAATTTCAAAATCCGCATATTCGGATATCCAGCTAGTGCTGTCAAAAACCGGATATTTTGAAATCCCGATTTCGGATTTCAAAATATCCGAAATATCGTAAATCCGAAATCCGGATTGCTGCATGAGTTTGTTACAGGATAAAACACTACAATGTTATTTATTATCCCTTCACTTAATACGATATCAGTGTCACGATAGATCACTTTGTCTAATCAAACGGACATCGTACAGCAACAAAACAAAAACAAAAAACGTACGTTCACAAACTGTTTCAACAACCTGAGGCATGCGGTCTATCCTGGCCAGATAGATCTATGTTGTTGAGATGTCTGAATATTCGGTATTCTAAGTCCGGATATCCGAAGCCCGAATATCCGAAGTTCGAACTATTCGAATGCTAAAATCCAGTTTTTAGATATCTCAATATTAGGTATTCTAAGTCTGGATACCCGAATATCCGAAATTCGAACTATTCAAATGCTAAAATCAGGTTTTTAGATGTCTGAATATTCGGTATTCCAAGTCCGGATACCCGGATATCAGAAACCCGAATATCCGAATGTTGAACTATCCGAATGCTAAACTCCAGTTTTTAGATGTCTGAATATTCGGCATTCTAGGTCTGGATACCCGAACATCCGAAATTCGAACTATTCGAATGCTAAAATCCGGTTTTCGGATAGTAAAGTATCCGGAAATCCGAAATCCGTAAACAACACTTCCGAAGTTCTAAATCCGAATAACCTGAATTCGAACTATTCGAATGCTGAAAATCCGGTTTTCGGATGCTAAAATATCCGGATATCCAAAAAATTCGAAATCCGTGAACAGCACTAGTTTGAACCCGGGCTGATCACGGACGAATAGTGAGAAGCCAGCCCTTAGGCATCCGTGCTACCGGGGTCACCAACTACAGAACGCATGGCTTGCCAACGAGCTACGGTTATGTGAACATCTGACATCTTTATTTACGACACAAATAACTTGGTATTTTTAATTATGGGGTATAACGACCACCGTGAGCAACTCAATGGGATATAAACAGTGATCAATCTTTAATTTAAGGCCATTGGCCCTAAATAAAGGCGAGAGCTAGTGCCGTAATATTAACACTACATGCATGACTCACCAGGTATTCGAACCCAGACTCTCTCGGACGAACGATCAGAACTCAGCGCGCCACTTGGCGTTATGATTATATTGTAGCAACATGAAAAATTAGTCTCAATCGCAAAATTCTAATAAGTGCAACGCATTACGTAAGAGACAAATGTGAAGCATTAAGTGAAATGTTAGTTTTATGAATTTAGGCCTGTCAGTAACGGTATTATTATAAATAAGTTTTATGAATTTAGGCCTGTCAGTAACGGTATTATTATAAATAAGTTTTATGAATTTAGGCCTGTCAGTAACGGTATCATTATAAATAAGTTTTACTTCCGGATTAATATTTACTTCGAGTGCGCCCTCCGACTGTATTCCAACCAAACTGTACCTATACGACAAACTTCGAATTCGTGACTGCCATCTATATACTAATTCTATAAGGTTTTTTACTGTGAGTCCTATTTTGAGAGAACGGCTGAACGTTAAGATATGGTTCAGGTATCAAAAAAACTTTCTTATCGTGTAGATGTGCCAGTCGAAGAGAAAAATGAGGTTAGGGCAACTGTTCGGGCGTTGTGGGGCGTCAAAGTTCCCATGTAAAGTCTATGGGAGAAGCGTGAGGTTGACATTCGATCGCCTGTGGTTGACTCACGCGCTGTTGAAGGCGAAAACATGGAGGGACTGAGATAGTCCGAAGTCTTCCCTTTTCTGAGCGAACCGTTGCGCAAAGCAACGCTATCCGGAATTTGTATCAAAGTTCTTCTCGTCGAAACAGCGAACACTCTCGAAGACGTGATTGCGTTATGCCGTTAGACTGTGTAATGTATATATATACAATTTAATAGTTACGACCCACCCCCGCCCTTAATTAGGTAATTAATGGGCGTGGTGGATGTATGAAATTAATCAAGTATTAATTGTGTTCGAGGCTTGATTGGAGTTTAAAAGTGTAAACAGCAGAGAAAGTTTTATCTGAGGGTTTGGAAAGAAAAGAGACGAAGAATTCTCCCTCTGGATGGGTGGTCTCACAATAGCTCTGTTAGATCATAAATCGAAGGTTGCAGCTGACGGACAGTCTAAACAGGGAAGGAGTTACATTTCGAAGAGGCGCCACTTCAGTAGAAATGAATCAAGAATGGGGACAAGGTTTAGCGAATTTAGGGTCACTGCTTCCAGGGAAGGGAAAGGAGCCCAATTTAGGGTCACTGCTTCCAGGGAAGGGAAAGAGCCAGTGCCGCAGGATAAACACAACATCAATGCCTCGCCGGGATTCGAACCCGGACCCCTTCCGGACGAATGATCAGAGGCCATCGCTTAGAACACTGCGCCACCGGGGCGGCAAACTTATGTTCAGAAGACAGCTAAATTTTATTCATAGGTGTGCCATTGTTATGTTTTTATAGCCAATTAAATATTTGTTTAGGCAGTCAGCGCAGTCATAGAACACATTATTTATGTGTACGCAGGTGATTGGCTCAAATTGTTTAAGTGCATGCCCATATAATACAGTTTTCGCGCCAAGAACTACGTCGAAGGATCTCAGAGAAGAAATATACAAATTGCTCGGCTACGGTTGTTAAATTGATTGACAGCGGTGGGAAATGACCCACTGTCGTAACATTTTGGTGCCACCGGCGGTATCAATATTTATTCGATTTAGTTTATTAACGTAAGTAAGACGTTTCCCGTTATGTAAAGATGTAAATAAACATTCCGTTCACCATTGTTAGTGAAAATATTTAGAATGTACATATTGAGTTGCGCCATCTATATCTTCATTCTGTAAGGTTTTTTACTGTGAGACCTATTTTGAGAGAACGGCTGAACGTAAAGATATGGTTCAGGTATCAAAATAAAGGTTTTACCATGTAGATGTGTCAGTCTAAGAGAAACCTGAGATTTAGGCAACGGCTCGGGCGTGACGGGGCGCCAAAGTTTTCATTTAAAGTCTATGGGAGAAGCGTGCGGCCCTTATCTACATCAGGCGCTCAATTCAGTGTCAGACTTCGTGTGTGCATGGTGTTCTACGATCAGTCCTAAATTAAATAAATACTTTATCACATACTTACCCTTGACAGAATGTCTCTCCCGCAGAAAAAAAAATTAAACGTAAGAGCCTTACTGGAAGGGCTGAGCGATCAATGGGTCGCAACTATATGTCTCAGACAAGAGAGAATGAAGAGTATTGGCAACGCGAATCTCATTCCAACAACATTTACAAACACATTTGTGACTGAAGATGAAAGTGAAAGAGAGAGCTATCCAGTAGAATTTTTGCACACAATCGAGATGAGTGGACTTCCGCATCACATTTTACGACTGAAAAAGTGTGCAGTCGTGATGCTCATCAAGAACCTAGCCACCCCGGTGGAGCAGTGGTCTAAGCGCTGGCTTATGATGATTCGTTCGTGAAGGGACCGGGTTCGAATCCCGGTGAGGCATGGATGTTGTGTTTGTCTTATGGCACTGGCTCTCTCCCTTCTCTGGAACACCTCACCCTAAATTAGGGATGGGCGACTGCTTCTAGCCCATTAAGTAGCTCACGGTGGTTGTTAAACCTTCCGTCAAAAAAAAAAAAAATTACAAACCTGGACTATGTCTTTACTGAAGTAGTTGAATGAATTTGTGAATCAAATAAAATTTACATTTGCTGTTTCATATGAGTTTATTCTTTTCAAAAAAAAAAAAAAAAAAAAAAAAAAACTAACCGTCGTTTCCGACGGGTTTTGTCTAGTTTGGGATTAATGTAATATTGCTTGAGTAAAGAGAAGTCATTGGAACTATGTCCTCCAATTGTTAAAATTTTCAGTTCGTCAAACATGACTGCAGTTTTTTAGGTAGTTTAGGATAATTTAGGAGCACAATCAGTTAATTAATTATTTTATATTGCATATTTTATTTGCATGAAAGACTCGTCTCTTTTTTATGATATGCATTTCACCCGACAACAGTAAAGTAAATCCCAAGTAAAAAAATTCAATTTAACGAAAAAGAAACAAGAAAGATGACACCGAATTTTCCGGTGTAATTAGCACGTCTTTTGGATCCGTTCTGACGCGAATTAAATTTATCAAAGCTATTCGAAGTCAATGGAACTGGTATGGAAAACAGCAGATGTTGCTATAAGCGGAATCCTGAGATGTTACGGTAAACGGAATCTTGAGCTTACGCCTTCTGAATATTGGTGTAAACTGAATACTGAGCTTAGGCCCTCTGGTTGCAGATTTGTGCGTTAAGAAAAAATTTGAATTTATATGAGAAACATTTCGGAGCGGAAACGATCTTCAACGAAAACAGATTTTTTTAAATCGGACTCTTACAAGCAGAGATATCGGCAAATATATAAGATGTTGCTACGCCCCTGGCGGTAAAACCATACATTTATTAGGAAGAAAGTATTCTCAAAAGGTTTTTCAATGGTAGCGGTATCGGTACAAGAAAAATAAAATTTAGTCCAGCATTCAGGAGCTCAGAGTTTGCTGCAAATACATCAGAAGCAGTAATTAACACTTATGCCGCCTGGTTGCCAAACCATTCTATGTGAAAAACAATTTTCCGTGAGGAGCTGTATGCGATACAGAAAGAAGAATTTTTCAAATCGGACTCTTCGAAGCAGAGATATCGGCAAATATAAAAAATGCATCTACGCTCCTGGCGGGAAAAGCATACATTATTTTAGGAAGAAAGTATTCTCGAAAGGTTTTTCGATTATAGCGGTATCGGTACAGAAAAAAAAATTCGTCGGGTATTCAGGAGCTCAGATTTTGCTGCAAATACATCAGAAGCAGAAATTAACACTTATGCCCCCTGGTGGCCAAACCATTCTTTACCAAATATTAGAAATTACATGACATTTTTTTCCATCAGGAGCTGTAAGAATACTTCGTCGTGTGAAGCGATGAAGTCGTCAACCCGTATTTGCACTTCGTCACATGTCCGGAACCTTACAGCAGACAAACCATGTTAGGAACAAAAGATAGTCTAAAGTGGCTATGTCGGGACTATACGCCGGGTGCTCCAAATCTTCCCAGCCAGGCGTCAATAACGCTTCCTCTACCGATTTCGCGACATGCCGGCTAGCGTTCTTATGCAGTAATTTCCCGGGACGCAATCCTTTGCCAGCGAATGGACGAAAGAAATTTTCAAATAGAATTTTTCAAATTGGAATTTTAGAAGCACAAACAGCGCAGGAATCGCAATTTACCTTCGCACGCCCTAGCGGAAAGTCTATGATTTACTTGAAAATTTTGAATTTATATGAAAAATATTTCGCATCGGAAACACTCCAACAAAGAAGGAATTTTTCAAATCAGACTCGTAGGAGAGATATTGACGAAAATAAGATATACATCTACGCCCCCTGGCGTAGAAACCATGCATTATTTTGAGAAGAAAATATTCTTAAAAGTCAAAATAGTATAACTATATACTAAAAATCCAAAATTTCTTGGCGTAGAATAAATATAAAATTTTCCAAGCTTTCGCACATCAACCAGATAGCTTTCTCAAGGAAGGTAGACAGCTAACTGCAAACAGGATAATAGAACGTTTTAACACTTTAAGCACGGTGACTTGACTAGACAATAAATGATTAGGAGCAAACGTGATATTTCGAAGAAACGAGGTCACGTTGGTTGGGCACGCGGTACTATGGTAGAAAACTCAGCATTATTTGAAGAATTGATTCCAAATACGTGGTAACTCCAGAGAGACGCTATCGTTGCAAGCCTTGCAGCTGGTCAAGATTTCCAAGGTTTCGCGAATGGCAGTAGATTTGGGTGTGGAGTATGAAGCTAATTTCTCAACATCATTCCATATAGGATCGGCGGACTTGAACTTGACTTCTCTTGATAGGGCAGTGGTTATTTTCCCGTCTCTTGTATCCCTTTTATGTTCGCTGATTCTAATTCCAAACGAACGTTTGGTCATTCCGATGTAGTATCGCCTGGAGCCGTCCAGATATTTTAGTGGGATGGCATAAATACCTGCCTCATTGAGAAGAGGGGGCTTGTTAATATTTCTCTTAAGCATCGTGTATAAAGATGCCGGAAACCTTCTCTCAATTTACATGTTGTGTTGTCTTAAAATGCTTTAAAACTTATTCGTACACCTAACATATGCAAAGAATTTCCCATCAGGATCTGTATAACCGGTGCAGAAAGAATCTTTCAAATCGGTGTTTTAGAAGCAGCGATATCGAGGGAAAAGCAATTTACCTTTACGCACCCTAGAAGAAAGTTTATCAATTACTTGAAAATTTTGAAATCATTCGAAAAACATGTCTCACCCGGAAACTCTATCCAATAAAAAAATAATTCTTTAAATCGGACCATTAGAAGCAGAGATATTGACAAAAGGAAGACATATATTTACGCCCTTTGGCGGAGAAACTATGCAATATTTTAAGAAGAAAATATTCCCAAAAGGGTTATCGACGTGAGTGGCATCGGTTCACGAAATAATTTTTTCAATCGAGACTTTAGAAGTTCAGATTTTATGGCAAATACGTCAGAAGCAAAAATTAGCGCTTACGACCCTGGCGGCCAATCGAAGATATTCGAACAAGAACAGCGAAGACTCTGCAAGGGCTGGTTGCGTTACGCTGTTGGTCCTCGCTCGCCAGACTGAGACAGAGAAGTGAATCCGCACATGTTTTTATTTATTTTATTTTTTTCAGTGAAAGCATCGATATATCTTAATATCGTTGATAATTGACTTTTATTTGTGTATATCTAATTGACCTTCATTTGTGCATTCTCTGGGCTTTTCAACTGCTACAAAGATTACCGGGGTACTCTCTCAATTTTTGTTACATAATTTCTGAAAAATCTGTATTTTTAGACTGCACTGCTTACATTCGTGTGACTGAAACATCTGTTATTCTTATTTTGCAGTTTAATTTGGTTTGCGACAGAGAATGGATGATTTCTCTACTGAAATCTACTTACATGTGTGGATATATGGGAGCTGGCATACTCAGTGGCTTTAGTGACAGGTGAATGAATTATATATCTGACAAATGTTCTCAAAACAGTAAAATCTCTTTTCTTTACTGTAGATCATTAATAATATTCTGCTATCAACGCTCAAATTTGCTACGCATCCAGATGGTGAAAATGTAAAACAAGATTGCTCTAAGATGAACAGTATGCTCCTTATATCATCATCATCATCATCATCATCATTGTCAACCATTTACAATCCACTGCTGGACGAAGGTCTCTCCAAGCCTCTTCCACAACGGTTTGTCTTGTGCCAGTCTCCTCCATGTTACTCCCGCATACTTTCGAATTTCATCCACGCATCTCCCATGTGGTCTTCTTCGTCTTTTCCTGTCCCTTGAAATCCAATATAAAATTTCTTACTAGAAAGGCCACTCCCACAGGTTGATGCTTTCCTGATGACAGCAACCTGTTCCAGTATTTTACTTGTTTTGAAATTTTGTATTTTTGTTCTGTAATATTTTCATTATATATATATATATATATATATATATATATATATATATATCATCATCGTTGTCAACCATTATCAATCCACTGCTGGACGAAGGTCTCCCCAAGTTTCCTCCACAACGGTCTGTCTTGTGCCAGTCTCCTCCATGTCACCCCTGCATACTTTCGAATTTCATCCACCCATCTCCCATGTGGTCTTCTTCTGGGTCTTTTCCTGTCCCTTGGAATCCAATCTAAAATTTCGGCTGTCCATCGATGATCTGTCCTTCTGGCAGTATGTCCAGCCCATTGCCATTTCAGGGATTTAACTCTGATCATGATGTCTTCCACTCTTGTCATTTTTCGGATCCACGAGTTCCTCTTCTTATCTCTCCTGGTTACACCAAGTATGCACCTCTCCATGCTTCTTTGAGTTGTCTGCAGCCTTTGTATGTCTCTTTTAGTTAAGGTCCACGTCTCTGCACCATACGTAAGCACTGGAAGGATGCATTGATCAAACACTTTTCTTTTAAGACATAATGGCATATTGCTCTTGAAAATTATGCTGTTTCTTCCAAAAGCTCTCCAGGCAAGTTTTGTACGCCGATTAATTTCTTCATCAATGTGACCCTCACTTGATATCTGCTGTCCAAGATAAACGTACGTGTCTGTTATCTCCAGCTTTTCTCCATCAATCGATAAATCTTCATTTCTTGTAAAAGCATTGAACATCACTTTTGTCTTCTGAAAGTTCATTTTTAATCCCACTTCTTTACTCTTGTCAGCAAGTTCCTGGATCATACTCTGCAGCTCTGATGGGCTAGTTGCAAAAATGACTACGTCATCAGCAAAACGAAGGTGGGTTAGATAATCTCCATTAATCTTTATCCCCTTGTTTTCCCAGCTCAGTGACTGAAAAACACCCTCCAATGTGGCATTAAAGAGCTTCGCAGATATGGTGTCACCTTGTCTCACTCCCTTTCCAATTTTTATGTGTGTTGTATTTTCAAACAGCCTAATCTTTGCACTTGCATTTTCATAGATGTTATTAATAATATTAATGTATGCATCTTCAATACCGCAGGTTTTCAGAGCCATTGTAACTGCTGATGGTTTCACCGAATCAAAGGCTTTTTCATAATCGATAAAAGCCATGCACAATGGAAGTTCATATTCCCTCGCTCTTTCAATTAGTTCTCTCAGCACATGGATATGATCTATTGTGCTGTAGCCACTCCTGAATCCAGCTTGTTCTCTCGGTTGAGCCATGTCCAGTGTTACCTTCAAGCGGTGTGAAAGAACTTTAGTGAAGATTTTATAAACTACTGATAGGAGGCTGATAGGTCTGTAGTTTCCGAGATCCTCAATGTCACCTTTCTTATGCAGCAGGATCATTGTAGCGGTGTTCCAGTCCTCAGGAATCTTTCCTTCATTAAGGCATCGAGTGAAAATTTGGGTGAGTACTGTTTCGATTTCTCCACTTGCTTCTTGTATGATGTCTACAGTAATTCCATCTTCTCCTGGAGCTTTTCCCCGCTTCATGTTCTTGATTGCATGTGCAACTTCTGCTGGAAGGACTGGAGGAACTCTGGTACTGGTATCTTTCATGATGTCTGGAGTGCATGTATCATCCCTTTCATATAATTTGGAGTAGAAATCTTTCACTCTTGTCAAAATTTCGCCTCTATTTCTTGTTACAGAACCATCTTCTTTTCTCAGTGCCATAATCTGTTTTCTTCCCTTACTGAGATGTCCCTTTGCTATCTTTAGGTTTTGGTTGTTTTCAATTGCTTTCCTCACTAGTTCACAGTTGAATTTTCTTACGTCTTCAGTGATACTTTTTCGTACTGTCTTGCATAGCTCTATATATTCCACTTTGGAAGTCACATCTTCTTTAGTTGTCCTCATCTCTCTTCTTTTTTGCATCAACATTTTCGTTTTTCCTGATGAGAGAGAGAGAGAGAGAGAGAGAGATACTCAGTAATAGAACTTCCTGTTTCATGGGAGCTGAGTTCTATATATGGAGTGGCGTTTATGGTGTCAGAAGAAAACGACAGGAAGAGGTCCAATGTTGTCTGAAAAATTTCCCCACACCACAATACCTCTTGAATTACAAGGCAAGAACTAACGAATACACAACGAAATAAAGAAAACCCAACCTACCTTGAAACACATTGCTGTATTTGAAGAACAAATTCAACAGCACAAACCACAAGAACCATGCAGCATGCAATTTGTAGGCTGAAACTAAACCAAGCGAATTAACCACGCCCTGCACAACACTAACCGAGGTAATTGACAACAAATAGTAACGGTTAAATACCACTGTATACTGTGCTAATGTTAATTAAATCAAGGGAATTTCCTGATATAAAATAATTATCAATCCACTACTGGATGAAGGTCCTCCCAAGTTTCTACCACAACTGTTTGTCTTGAACCAGTCACTGAGGCATGCTTTCAAATTTCATTCTGCTATTTCCTCTATGGTCTTCTTTTGGGTCGTTTCTGCCCCTTGGTATCCAATTTAATAGTTCAGGTGTCCATCTTTAACCCATTCCTCTTGTAACATCCTGCCCAATGCCACTTCAGAGATTTAACTTCGATAATGATGCTTCCCACTCTTGCCATTTTTCTGATCCACGAATTCCTATTCTTACCTTTCCTGGTCACACCAAGCAGGCATCTCTCCGTGCTTCTTTTGGTTGTCTGCAGCCTTGGAGCGTGTTTTTAGTTGAGGTCTATGCCGTTGCTCTCTACGTAAGAACTGGAAAAATGCACTGAATAAACGCTTTTCTTTAAACACATATTAGTACATTGCTATTGAAAGTTTTACTGTTTCTTCCAAACGCTCGCCAACCAAGTTTGGGTTGAAACACTACATTATTTTAACCAGAAAATAAGATTAAAATATTTTCCGTTCTGAGAGATATCTGACCGAAAAGAAACTTTTTCAATCGACTTTTCAGAAGCGCAGATATTGCTGAAAATGCATCGTAAATATAAATACGCACTTACGCCCCTGGTGGCAAAACAGTTCTTCCCCCAAATTAGAAATTATGTGAGGAATGTTTCCCACGAGAAACTCTATTCAACCCAAAGATTTTTCAAATCGGACGTTTAGAAGAACAGATATTGGAAAAATCGCAGTTTGCCTTTACGTCCCCTAGCGGAAAAGGTATGTATTACTTGAAAAAGAAACTGTACCTAAAATACTCTTCGTAAAAAATAGCATCGAAAGAACGAAATAATTTTTTCAACCGGATGTTTACAAGCACGTCTGTGGAATAAAATGTATCTTCACTATCATGTATGAGCATTTTCTCCCCTGCTGCCTAAATTTTGCATCCAAAAAATTGCAAAAGGCAAGGATTACCGTACCTACATTTCGATCTTTCCAATGCCGAAAGAATTTTTCGAATTGGATTTATAATAGCACAGATATAGTTTTCTCAAGCGGACGGACGGACATATGCATGAACTTTTTCACAAAAGACGTGCTAAAAATAGAAAAGTTAATTTAAATATCAACAAATATCTCATAAAAATGGTATTGGGTCAATACATTCGCACCATCTCTTAAAGTTGCACCCAATGCAAATATTTAAGCAAAATATTGGGAGCTTACTGGATCGCACTTTTACAATCGAACTCCAGAAACAGCCTTGACGTACATTGCTGTTTGTTGAAAATACAACAAAAGAAAAAACGTTTGCTATCGGTCTGAAACTCGCAGAATAGGTAGGTCACGTGAGGAGATGTAAATGATTACATCCGCAGTGTACATGCAAATGATTTGTGTATCCACGCCCTCGTAGCTCTCCCACAAGATGTACAACAGTAGGACTCACAGGACAAGTTGCTATAATCGATTCGCCGGAATTGTGGCAGTAAGATAATGGTAGTAATTACGTATGCCCCGTCGCAGAAGACGAGCCCCGTACGTACAGTTGATGGACTTAACACGAAGCCGATGTGTTGGACAACGGTAAGGTCGACTTCCCTCCCGTGACATCGTCGGTCGTGTTGGACGAAACGTGAGTACAGTAATGCTAATATGGCTTTAGTGGGAACAAGAGGTCTGACGTACCTACGTGAAGGGTTTGGAACTCAGCAACGTACGAACGCACAGTAAGACTGTCATCTCCACTGTATGGCGTTCGCAGAACCAACAGCTACGTCCTGAGTGTTAACACAGCAATGGAGATCTGCATTAAGGGGACGGCAAGCTCTGACCGACGCAGTTTGCTTTAGACAGGCCTCATCGCTCACCGTTCGTTGTTTCCACTTCACCAGACCTTAAACCTCAGATGTCAGAGGCTGCAATGGGATCAAGAATGCGGACACTGGCATAATGAATGGCAGCGAATAGTATTTTATGATGAGTGGTGGTTCAACCTGATGACCCATGATGGACATATACTTGAACGTCGTCTCTGCTGGAGGAACACAAAGGTAAATCAAAAAGTAAGGTCAATGTTGTCGTATATTAAAGAAATTAAGAGGCATACAGATAAAAATTACCTTACTTCTCAACATAAGCCCTCCGTCGTTCAACGCATACTTTATATCTGTATACAATCTTCTGTATTCTTGCAGAGAAAAATATTTTGGGTTGTTCCTGCAGCCACGAACTCACCGCTTCCTGTACCTGGACATCACCATCAAAACGGCGGCTTGGCAAAGCGTCTTTCAGTGGCCCGAAGACATGAAAGTCGCATGGCGCCAGATCGGGACTGTAAGCAGGATGTCGTAACACCTCAAACTTCAACTCGGTAGTTTTTTGTTAAGTAACCAATGCCTTATGTGAACGAGCGTTGTCGTGCAGCTACAGCACTTTTTTGGATAACATTCCCCGTCGTTTTGTGCGAATTTCTGGTTTTAGTTTGTTTTTTAGCAAGTCACAATATGACCGACTGTTAATTGAGTCCCCCCTGTGCTTGATAGTCTTCAACAATGGGTCCTATCTTGCCAAAGAAGAAAGCCAGTATTAATTTTAGTGCTTTAGGGACAACTTGAACTTCATTTTGCATACGGGGCTCGGATGTTTCCACTCCATGCTTTGCCTTTTGCTCTCGGGGTCGTAATGATGGATCCATGTTTTGTCACCAGTGACAATCCTCTCCAGAATACTGGGATCTGACTCATACCGCTGAAATAAAATTCTGCCAATTTTCAGGCGCCACTTCCTTGTGCGCATCAGACAACAACCGGCACCCATCAGGCACGCACTTTATGATATCCGAGATCGTCGTGCACTATTGAGAATGCCGAACCATAACCAAGGTTTACTTTTTGCGCTATATAAGACAGAATAACCCGGGGATCTTTTTTAATGAGCGCATCGATAAGATCCAGATGGTCCTCTGTGCGAGAGGTCGACGGACGGCCCGAGCGAGCTTCATCAAACACATTCGCTCTACCGGCTTGAAACTTTTCTACCCACTTTTCTATCTACCTGGCTTTTACACTGGTCCTCTCCATATTGCAAATGCATCCTAAGAGGAATTTCAGCGGGTTGCACGCCCTCAGTCCATAGAAATCTCACTACACTTCGCTACTCCACGATGGAGCATTCCAACAAACAAGCGGCCATGTTTACGCCCTTACAACTGCTGGGTAGCTGCGGTTAGAAGATTAGCAATTGCATCCGCCACGTGTCAAGTTCAGGTTCCTTCCTCCTTAAATTCCGCAGCTGTGCTTGCCAACGTAACGAGAGTATTGACCTTACTGTTTGATTGACCCTCTTACATTATGCAGACTCATATGGGTCCCCACGCTGAGTGTTCTGCTGTGAGGTGCTGTTGGATTCTTATCACGATCTGCCTCCTGCGCATTGTAGGAACCATGACCAGCCAGCGTTACATCGCGGAAGTTGTGGAGGCTGAAGTACTGCCTTATCATCAGACAGTTCCCCGTGTCATGTTTCAAGAGGGCAATGCCCAACTATATATGGCGCGGAATGTCTTACAGGTCCTGGATGCCCGACGTGCCTCGTCTTCCTTGACCAGCGCGTTCGCCTTGTTTGTCGCCTACTGAACAAGTATGGGATGTGGTCGCTCGACGCTTGGCCCGTCAGACTCCGCCCCGAGTTGCCCAAGACGAACTTTGGGTACGAATCCAGACAGCATGGAATGACCTTCCGCAATGCGACATGCCTAGCTTCTTCCAGTCAATACTACGCCCCGCTCGTGATTTGTACGTATGGTACTAAGTTAGTATCAGTTCAATCAGAACATAATACTGTCTCTCCTCAGTCTCACTGGCAGGATGATGATTCATGTGAAAAAGATAAAGAAGATATTAGCACATTTCTGCAAAGAAACGATTTTAGCTATTTGAAGAAACCGGTTCCAGATAGCTTGAAGATGAAAATAGTACACCATGGTCCTGAAAGATATCAAAATAAAAGCGATCCATTTAGTACATTTGCTGAAAAGGATGGAAGATCTTTTTCCAAATAGTGGTTTGAGATAGCTTCCACAAACGAAGAAATTGTGGAGAGGAAATGGTTGTTATACACTCCATATCGGAAAGCATGCTACTGTTTTTTTGTTTTTTGTTTTCAGAGCAGCAGTGGTCGTCAATGTCAAACTTTACCAAGGATGAAGGTTTCTCCACTTGGAGAAAACTTCTTCCTTGCTAAAGTTGATAAATGATGTGATAGCCATTCAGTTACATGATAAAATTATTGACTTTGTGATTCTTCTTCGAGCTGGAGAGAATATAGTTCCCTCTGATCCTAAAGATGCTCTGGAGTCGTTACTGCAGTTTCGAAGGGATGTCTTTCCGACGATATGCGTTACATACAGATTACTGCTTACCATCGCATTTTCAATCGCAAGTTGTGAAAGTTCATTTTCAAAATTGAAATTAATAAAAACACTTCTGAGGTGTTCCACGTCACAAGAGCGACTGACCAACCTGGCTTTGATCAGCATTGAAAAAGAATTCCTTACAGTTGATGTAAAAATTGAAACAGTTCAAGTGTTTTCTGACAGGAGATCTCATTTAAGGAACCGAACTTAATAAATGTGGCTGATTTATATTTAATTTTGAATAAAGTGTTTATTTCATGTTACATCTGTTTTTACATATTTAAAATGTCTTCTTTTCTCATATTTCTCAATACGAGGGGAGTCTTAGGGGCATACAATCAAGGAGTTGGCCCCGGGCATCGCCAAACCTTTGCATTCCACTAGTACTAAGTATTGTTCGTTCCACGTCATTTATAGGTCCGTACTTCTGGTCACTTAACGTCTTGTACCATAAGTAATGTATCCCATAAATCTCACTTCAGCATTTGAGGTCTTTCTTGGTGTTTCATTTTCAACAGACAGCAGTATATTAAAAAGTGAGAAAAAAAAACCTCCACGCCAGAGACTTAGTTACCAGAGGCGCTTTCCTTTGATTAATTATTATCCTTCTCTGGAACCAGTAGCGCTAAATTTCTAAATTAATTACCCATATGGACACCTAAGGATGGTCTTAGATGTTTAAGCTCCTTGAAATAACAGAAACATAATTCCTTTTACTCCACCAAAGTAAGAAAATTAAAGCACTTTTAAACTTTATCGGGCACCAACAATTTCATCAAGACCTTTTGAAAAGAAAACAGAGGTCAAAAAAAGAAAGTAAGTAAGACAGCAAACCTTCCGCTACAAAACACCTCTGAATGGACTGGACTTAAATCGATAAAGTGCAAGATGTCGGGACCGAGGAGAAATCATTTCAAAGACTTGACAGTCAGAGAAAGAGAAGCCACTTCATGATTTCTCTGTTGTGACTTTTTTTGGCAATTTGCAAATAATGGTAAACAACGTGTATCATTAACACTTGCACCGAAGAGCCAGAATGTTATGACCACCCTCCAAATATGATGTTGCTTCTTCACGTGCCACCAAAACAACTCTTACCTGGCATTGCATGGAAGCTAAGAAATTACAAAATGTGTCTTGTGGTGTCTAGTAGCAACTTGTTACCAGCAGATCCTTTAACTCTTGTAATTACGTGATTGAGCTGCCGCAGATCTGATTTGCTGTTTCAACACAAACCAGACCCTCGAGTGGATTGAGTTCTGGAGAATTTCTAATCCAGGGTAATACGTGTAAGTCTTTCTCATGTTCAACGACCCGTTCTCGAACATTCCGGGTAGTGTTGCATGGAGCATTTTGTTGCCAAAGGAAGGCCCTACTAGAAGGTAATGCCTTTGCAGTGAATGGATGTACCTGGGAAGTAATGATGTTTAGTAGGTGACAAACTTCACAGTTTCCTGCATACGAATGACTGGACCCAGAGTTTCCCAACAGAACATTACCCAAAGCATTACACCTCCTTCACCGGCTTGTTTTGGCTCTATGGTCCATCCCCGTGCCAACACTTCCCAAGGTAAAAGACGCACACGTACCCAGCTTTTCACATGATGACACAGGAAACGAGATTCATCCGATCGGACGACTTTCTAATCATTCCAGCTCCAGTTTCGATGTTCGCGTGTCCATTGTAGGCGTTTTCGACGGTGTATCGAGGTTACCATTAAAACCAAGACGTCGCTGTAGCTACGTAGCCCCACTTTAAGTAGGGTCGATATACTGTGTGTTGTGACACATTTCTTCCGTCACCAGCAATCACCGGCAATCATTTTTTTTTTGGGGGGGGGGAGTCCTACCATAGCAATCCTTTCTATTGGCTCATACCATACCGTATAGTTTTCGCTCATCTCTAACATCGATGAGCTATGGTCAGCGCACACTTTGCTGTCAGTACGTGTCACTCCCGTCACCAGCAATCATTTCTATTGGCTCCTACCATAGCAATCCTTTCTATTGGCTCCTACCATACGGGATAGCCTTCGCTCATCTCTAACATCGATGAGCCGTGATCAGCGCACACTTTGCTGTCAGTATGTGCCCTCCCGTCACCAGCAATTCTTTCTATTGGCTCTTACCACAGCAATTCTTACTATTGGCTACTACCATACGGGATAGCCTTCGCTCAACTCTAACTTCGATGAGCCGTGGTCAGCGCACACTTTGTAGTACGTGTCAGTCCCGTCACCAGCAATAATCAGCAATCCTTTTTATTGGCTTCTACCATACGGGATAGCTTTCGTTCATCTTTAACATCGATGACCCGTGGTCAGCGCACACTTTGCAGTACGTGTCACTCCCGTCACCAGAAAGCACCAGCAATCCTTTCCATTGGCTCCTACCAAAGCATTCCTTTCTATTGGGTCCTACCATACGGAATAGTCTTCGTTAATTTCTAACATCGATGAGCCGTTTTCAGCGCACACTTTGCACTACGTGTCACTCCCATCACCAGCAATCCTTTCTATTGGCTCCTACCGTACGGGATAGCCTTCGCTTTTCTCTAACATCGATGAGTCGTGGTCAGCGCACGCTTTGCTGTCAGTACGTGTTTCTTTCCTCCTCGGACCACTTTTTGAAGGTACTAACCACGGCCGACCCTGAGCATCCCCGTCTCTGAAAATGCTCTGACCCTGTCGTCTGGCCTTTACAATTTGGCCGTTGTCAAACTCGCCTTGCGTATCTGAAGAACAAGAATAACACTGATTGACACAGAGTATCAAGTTGTATTTTTTTTTTCGTGATTTTCACTGGCGCCGTAGTTTTCCTGCAGTTGTTTGGATTTGATTGAAGACGCGCTGGTCATAATGCTTTGCCTCTCTCTTTGCTATATTTTGTTTATATGATGATAGCGACGTGAGAAATTAATAAACGTTTCTAATCTACATACCAATTATGATGTCAAAATGGAGATTTCCTAAGTTTTTGCGAGTACAAGTTGTGAAACCACAAATTCATCCTTGACGAGGATCGAACCGCGCCCCCTCACTCCGGAGTAAATTGCTTTCCCAACTAAGCTACACCGACGGAATATATCGCTGCAGATGTGTCGTCTTGATACGTGCTTTACCTCTTTAGTACGTCACATCATCTCCATTTTAATTTTTTTTTTTATTTGAAGGGAAGTAGTAATTTTTTCATTAATTCCAGACGATGTATGGAACAAACATCACACACAGTACATCCATTTTTGCGTTAGGGCGCCAATGTGAAAACACAAATTCGTCCGTGACAAAGATCGAAACCGCGCCCCCTCACTCCGGAGTAAGTTGCTCTCCCAACTAAGCTACACGGACGGAATATATCGCTGCAGATTTGTTGTTGACACGTGCTTTACCTCTGTAGTACATCACAAAGTATATTTAATATATATAGCCGTTATTTGCAAATAACGACGTGTCTGTTCAGGTAGTTTATTTCCATTTTCTTCATCGTCATCAAATCTGTTTTAATCATAAATTTTAAAAAATATCAGTACGCAAGACACAGTGTTTCGCAATGTATACATGAACCATTTTATTGAACAAAAAAGAAATAAGAGTTTTATTGTTGTATTCTGACTGATTTAATTTGATCAACAAGATTTCGTTCTGTTTTGTAGTAACCAGTTATACATTATTTTTTCAGATTTGGAAGGCGGCCGGTTCTTTTAGGGTCCATAAGCCTGTTCCTTTTAGCTGCATTTCTGAGCATATTTTCTACCTCATTTTTGATGATGCTCATACTCCGGTTCCTGTTATCTCTCGGAATCTCCACGTGCACTAACATCGCTTTCGTCTTACGTAAGTTGTAAATTTCTGAGCCGTAATCAATTTATGTACGCGAAATTTCAACAGCCGTCGCCAGTGTACGACGTGGTTTGATATTTCTTCAGTATGAATTTACGTATGTGCGAATGATACTGCAAATTCCCCTACATTTCTGCAGAGTCGTAGTCATTTATGCAGTTTATGTTTTGCCTTAGATTATCGCAGTTCATTGTACAGATACCAGCCAATGAACTAGAAACGTTTAGTCAATACATTCCGAATTACAGCAAGAATGCGGTTTGGCACAGATTGCACAAGGTGTTGGACTGCATCTATGTCTACGGCATACCAGGCATTCACCAGACGGTCCTCTAACTGGTTCAGATATAACCGAATAAGACTTAGCTCCCAGATCTGGTTTTCTAACATATCCTATACATTCTCAGTGGAGTTAAGATCGAGGCCTAGTGGTGGCCAGGGAAGATGGTGGAAGTCGATATCGTGCTTACCGAACCACTGCACAAGCCATCTTGCGCGATGGACAGAGTGGCATTGTCGTCCTTAAAGCAGCCGCCACCTTCTGGATAAAAAGTCAACATTGCAGGATGCACTTAATCTGCAATGATGTTTTGGTAATCTTTGGAGGACAATAGACTTTCCTGCAATATCAGGGGACCCGTTTCGTTCCAACAGAACATGCCTCACACCACCTCCGAAATCTTGAGTTGTGTTTACAAGGCAAGCTGGGTCTATTGTTTAACGGGGTTCCAGCCAATCACTATGCCTATCATCATTACAGAGCAAGGTGTACAGTGAACCGTCGTACTACATGACTTTTAATCCCGTCATCCAGTGTTCTGTCATGGTGTTCCTGATAGCACAATAGGCTGATTTCCTGGTTCTTCTCAGAAACATGTGGTTTTCTTATAAGCGTGCGACTGCCAATGCTCCTGTTCAATTCCGTACCCACAGTTCTCTGAGACATGGGTAGGTCGGGAACAGACTTTATTGAGTAATTCTGCCAATCGTTGTACGTAGGAAGTCCTGTTTCTTAGTGCAAGCCTTCTCAGATGATGGCGATCTCGTTCCTGATTGACTGTTGTTGGCCACAGTTACGCCTCGCCTCTTAGACAAGCTATGTGGGTTATTTTTCCATTGATTAAATACGCGGGATATCTTACCTTTTAAAAAACCAGTCAGCTCTACTGTTTTCAAAATCACAGTTACGCCTCGCCTCTTAGACAAGCTATGTGGGTTATGTTTTCATTGATTAAAGACCCGGGATACCTTACCTTTTAAGAAACCAGTCAGCTCTACTGTTTTCAAAATCACAGTTACGCCTCGCCTCTTAGACAAGCTATGTGGGTTATGTTTTCATTGATTAAAGACCCGGGATACCTTACCTTTTAAGAAACCAGTCAGCTCTACTGTTTTCAAAATCACAGTTACGCCTCGCCTCTTAGACAAGCTATGTGGGTTATGTTTTCATTGATTAAAGACCCGGGATACCTTACCTTTTAAGAAACCAGTCAGCTCTACTGTTTTCAAAATCACAGTTACGCCTCGCCTCTTAGACAAGCTATGTGGGTTATTTTTTCATTGATTAAAGACCCAGGATATCTTACTTTTTAAGAAACCAGTCAGTTCTACTGTTTCCAAAATCACAGTTACGCCTCGCCTCTTAGACAAGCCTTGTGGGTTATTTTTCCATTGATTAAAGACCCGGCATATCTTACCTTTTAAGAAACCAGTCAGTTCTACTGTTTTCAAAATCACATTTACGCCTCGCCTCTTAGACAAGCTATGTGGGTTATTTTTTCATTGATTAAAGACCCAGGATATCTTACTTTTTAAGAAACCAGTCAGTTCTACTGTTTCCAAAATCACAGTTACGCCTCGACTCTTAAACAAGCCATGTGGGTTATTTTTCTATTGATAAAAAACCCGGGATATCTTACCTTTTAAGAAACCAGTCTGCTCTACTGTTTTTAATCGTCGGTCCAGCCAAACGGGAACCCACAATAGATCCTTTATCGCTTTATCGAACTCGGAAATATCCTTTATTCTTCCCGTTGTGATGAGCATTACAAACGAGCAGCAGGCTTAAACAGGTGGCTGCACTGTAGTAAATTTCCGTGAATAGTCAGTGTTTTCCCCGTCTTAATCTGGGTGAAACAATAAACGCACGCCACCTGGCGGTCAACCATAAATTTTCGGTAGATAAACTACATGTTGACGATGTTTCAACTGTTTGAACTGTTACTGTATTTTACCCTTCACAATCTAGCAACATTCTTCTTAAAATAGTTATAAACTTGTTTTTTCACGTGCAATCAGTCGACTAGCAACACCTCTGTGGACAACACGTTTTTATTTACCCGCCATTAGATTGTTAATGAATATTACGGTATGGAACTGTAAAATTACGGTTTATTGACTGGCCACTCAGCTGCCGGTGTATCTACCGTAATTTGACCCTGCAATTTTTTACAATGTAGATCAGGTGATGACGCACGTGATCAATTTTCGTGTAAGTGACTTTTATGTACATCTACAAAAAGTTTTCTGATCTAGTGGGTGTACTTGTATTTTTCTGATCTAGTGGGTGTACTTGTATTTGAAAGAAAGAACGTAGAATTGGTAGCACAGCGCCTGTACTCATTTGATTTACGGCAAAAGTGCCTTCGAATTTATATTTTCATTTTAAATGGAAGCTTTGTGTCATTTCAGTACTGCACAAACCCCATCCGAAAGCACCAGTGTGCATTTAAAGCAAACCCAGTTCTTCCACGTATTGATTCGCACATTTTTAGCAACAGGTGCCCTTCTCCATCAAACAGAAGTTTTTCTTAGTCATCTCATTATTTTTAAACAAACCCTTCAGCCCTATATTGGACCTAGGGCGGTTTAAATAAATTCGACTGCCTCCATTTGCACTTGACCTTTATGAAGATACGCAGCTCTTCCCCGTCTGCCCGTAAGCTTATATAGTCGAATCAGCACATAACGAAGTTAAAGGGAGAATTAAATAAAAACATTTGATATGTGCGAATTTCCTTACAACCGGATAGATAAAAAGGCTGCATCAGGTTAAAACTAGTCAATCACGAACTATTTATCAATTAATCGAAAGTAAATAATAGTCATTAATTGAAAATTACATCTAGCAAAATAATATGAGTGAGATCTGCTATATATACATTAAACGAATGTAAATTGGAATTTCACCTGTTACATGTTGCATCCAATACATGAGACAACTGCTGTTTGCTTTATGCTTTTCATGAATGCTGTTTCAAATGTTTTTCAGCTTCATCTGACCCAGTGATTAAGATGTTTCTAGATGCAAAATAAATTCTAAGATTTTCTAAGCTGAGATTCTCTGATTGAAAGGTGGAGAGGAGAGGAGCAAAAGACAGCATTTGCTCAGTAGTAGTAATATGTTTAACAAGCGTGTGTGAGTGGGGGTAGGAATGTACACTGAAGTGCCAAAACTCATGGGATACTTACCTAGTATCGTGAACAACCTCCTCTAGCCCGGCGAAGTGCAGCAACTTGACGTGGCATCGAATCCACAAATGGTCATAAGACTTCTACAGATATATTGAGCTATTCCGTCTGCACAGCCGCCCACAATTCTTTGGTATTTGTAGGTTCAGGATCTAGAGTGCGTGTGGACCTTTCCACCACGTCCCACAAGTGCTTTATTGGGTTCATGTCGGGCGAACGTGAAGGCCACACCATTTGTCGGACCTGTCCAGAATACTCCTCGAACCAATTTTGGACAACTTGGGCCCGATGACATGATGCATTGTCCGCCTGGAAAACTCCATCGTTGTTGGTGTATATGAAGACCATGAAAGGCTGCAAATGGTCATCCAGCAGAGCAACAAAGCGAGTACCGGTTAATGACGTGTTTACGAGGACTAAAGGACCCAAACCATGGCACGTAAAGACACCCCACACATGTATGGAGCCACCACCAGCTTGCATGGGTCCATGGCCTCATAGGGTTTGTGCCACACCCGAATCCTACCATCAGCTCGTAGCAACTGGTAGCGTGACTCGTCGGATCACGCCACATGTTGCCAGTCTTGTAGGATCCAATTACCGTGTTCATGAGCCCAGTTGAGGAGCTGTGTCCGATGTCGTGGTGTTAACAAAGACACTCTGGTGGGTATTCTGCTCTCATACCCCATGGACGCTAAATTACGCTGCACTGACTTGATGGATATGTCTCTGGTACCTCCTGCATTGAATGTGGATGTTACTTGAGCCAGTGACCTTTGTCTGTTAGCATGGACAATCCTGGTCAGACGCCACTGGTCACAGTCATTCAGCACTCGTGGTCGGTCACTGCGCTGTCCACGGTGGGTGGTAATGCCTTCTATGAGGTATTCTAGGTACACACGTGACACCGTGGATTGAGGAATGTTGAATATTCGCACAACCCGGAAATTGAATGTCCCATTCGTCTGTCTCCCACTACCATGCCTTGTTCAACCTTCGATAATTCACATCGGCTTGCCATAACCCTACTGGCGGTTGTTCAAATTGACTCACGAGATTACACCTCGCAATTGATAAAAAATTGTGGTGTGAGTCAAAGCCTTTATATGACGGCAGCGCCAGTTTAAAAATTGCATACTGCTATTACATGACTTTTGGCACTTCAGTGCAGTAACCAAGAAAGATGACACCGAATTTTCTGTTGAGCACATCTTTTGAGCCTGTTCTGACGCGAATTAAATTTATCATTGCTATTCAAAGTCAATGGAACCGGTTAGGAAAACAATCAACCGGTTTCTACAATCGATAGAACATCCAGAAATAGAAACAGCTTCTTATTTCCACTAGAGGCTAGAAAGTATATTACGAAAGTTAATAAATGGCGTACAAAATGTTTTCATAGCAAAAGGAGTACCAGAGACAAAGATATTTTCAAATCGAACAGTCGAAAGAAAAAATATACAAGGAGACATTATATAACTCTACGCCTTCTAGCGGAAAAATCTGGCATAATGGAAAAGTTGAAAATAGGAGAAAAATATTTTTCGTAGAAAAAGCTATGTCACGGAAAAAGAATTTCGACCTTTTACCAGGAAATCTTTGCAATATTTAAAGTGCATAATTCTCCACATCTCCATTTTAGCAAATGGCATACAGTAAAGAAGAAATTTATCAATAGAGGTTTTAGAAGCGGCAATACAACTGCAAACTGAAGTTCGCAAACACCACCTACCGACAGAACTCCTCAAATAGTAGCCTAAAGTGTTCTACAAGGTAAATGGCATCCGGTGCTGAAAGAATTTTTAGATCGGACATATAAAAGAGGAGATATGAGAAAAAAGAATAACTCTACTTAGCGGCAAAATTGTGCATTGTTTTGGGGAAAAAATACACGCACACATTTTGCATACTTAGTAGTATCTGACCGAAAAAAAGTTGTTTAATCGGGTTTTCGCCCTCTGATGGCAGACTTGTGATTTTAGAAAATTTTGAAATTATATGAGAAGCATTTGACACCAGAAACACTCTCCAACAAATGAAAGAATTTTTCAAAATCGGACTCTTAGAAGCAGAGATATCGGTAAAAATATGATATGCATCTACGCCCTCTGGCAGAAAAACAGCGTATTATTTTAAGAAGAAGGTATTCTCAAAAGGTTATCTGAGGTGAGCAGTATCCGTCCACGAAATAATTCCTTCAATCGAGTTCTCAAGAGCTCAGAGTTTACTATAAATACAAGCACATCAGAAGAAGAAATAAATCCTTACGCCCACCTGATGGTCAACCCATTCTTTATAAAAAATTAGAAATTAAAGCAAAACATTTCCCATGAGGAGCTATATGCGATACAGGAAGAATTTTTCAAATTGGAGCTCTAGAAGCAGAGATATCGGGGAAAGCGTAATTCACATTTACGCTCCCTACTGGAAAGTCTGTAAATGCTTGAAATTTTTAAAATTATATGATAAACATTTCGCACCGGAAACGCTCTCTAACAAAAAAATAATTTTTAAAATCGGGCTCTTAGAAGCAGAGATATTGACAAAAGTACGATTTACGTCTGCGCCCCCTGGCGGGGAAACCATGCATTATTTTAAGAAGAAAATATTTCAAAAACCTTTATCGACGTGAGCGGTATTGGTCAATGAAAGATTTTTTTTTTCAATCCAGCCTTTAGAAGCTCAGAGTTTGCTACAAATACATCAGAAGCAGAAATTAGCACTTACGCCCCGTGGTGGCCAAGCCATTTTGTACCAAAAATTAAAAATTATTTGTAAAAAATTTCCAAGGGGAAACTGTATGCGGTGCAGAAAGCATTTTTCAAATCGGAATGTTAGAAGCAGAATCTCGGGGAAAACGCAATTTATTTTTTTCGCCCTCTAGCGGAAAATCTTTGCGTAACTTGAAAAAGTGACTATACCTAAAGTAATCTTAGATATAAATGGAATCGAAAGCTAAAATAATTTTTTCAATCGAATATTTAGAAGCAAATATAAGGAATAAAATGTGTTTTAAATTCGATATCACCTGCATTTGCGACCACATGCTGCAAAATTGTGCATTGTAAACTTCTTTGTTTTTACTGGAAAACAAAGAAGTCAGCAGCAATTCTTTGTTTTCCAGTGAAAAACTTGGGTGAATGACCCTTATTGTTTTGCTGATAACCGTGCTGAACTTCGATATATGCAGGTTCTCCAAAACTTGTTCGTAATATAGGGCTAAAACAAAAACAAAAAAAACATTCTTCTTTGTATCTCATCTCAGTATCTATTAAAATATGCATAGATTAGTCGAAAATAGCTTGAAACAATGAGCCTCTTTTCTACGTCAAGGATTTCTTTATCTTAACGACCTTCCAACTTTCAATTAATTCAGCAGCTGCTCAGTATTGCGGAACACTTAACACACCGTCATATATGGGCAGCTGGAAAAGTCCTAATGAACACGATTTTATTTTATGACTACCACTAAGACGTGAATAAACTGTTACTGAAACAACGAAATACCCATTTTCAGACGTCAATATGACACAGCACTCAAGAAATTAAAGGATTACGATGTTTCTTTTTCCTGAAATAAAGGAAATTGCCGAAATATAATGGATTATTCATCGTATATTAGTGAGAGTATTCTCCTTCATCGGATATTTCAGACAATGGCTGTGAATACATAAAGAAACATGACTTGTCTATCGCAGGTATTATTTTTAAAGGCCTTAGCGTTAATCTGTGTTGAAGTATGAAATTCAATGCTTCGTCAACAGCTGCAAATGCCCTGTCCTGTTAAAAATAGCTCGTCAGGGGCAACATCCTTCCGCGAACAGCGCCAGTTTTTCAAAACATGAGCGTTAAAAAAAGCTTCAGAAATATATACAAAAGGTATAATGAATTAGCTTTATTTTGCTTTCCGCTAAGCTAATTATAATGAATAAGCTCTTCCTACCAGCTAGCTAATGATAATAATGAAGCTTTCCTATTGAGCTTAAGTATAATGCTTCTGCTACTGAATGATATACTTGTACTAAGCTTCAAATAGTGAATTCAAATGGTTGTTGTTACTAGTTAATTAAGAACATGAATAAAGTCTTAACGCTGGTTGTTAATGGTAATAAACTAATGATATAAACCTAACAGCCAGACAGAGGTCTGACAAAAACTATGAATTGAGAAAGACGTACTTACTACAAGCTTTTTTATTATGCAACTCTTGGTCATCCAAAGCACACACACACAACTTGTTTCACAACAATGAAGAATCACTAATCACATAGAACGAAACTCTCTGCTCTAGTATAACAACAAACGATCTCCCTATAACAACAAAAGATCTCCTTATAACAACAAAATCTCTTTTTCGCTATCGATGAACGCGCCTATATATACTGGCTACCACCACGTCATGACTTACACTCATTGCCAGATCTCATTCATCGGGTGAAATAATATTTCGTTCAGTAAGAAGGTAATTTACATAGTAAAATAAAATAACCAGAGATAGTAAAATCAAAAGGAAAGTGAATATAGAGTATACGTTACAAAGGTTCATGCAATTTTCAACCTAGACAAAAAAACCTAAGTAAAAGTAGCATACCAATTGAGTACATATTTTTACAAAAATTATAGAGAACAAAATAAAAGTCAAAATTAGGATGTATGAAAATCCTGCAACATTACATGAAACTTTGACTCATTATCGTCATTGTCATCATCAGCAGTCATCAATAGGGAATTTTAAATAGCTTTGCTTAGAAGTACCTCCCACGCAAAAATGGTTAACAAACTTAAGTGCATCACCCGTCCTTTGCTGTATTTACAATGATTTTTTACGTTTTCTAAGGTTGCATATGAATGTGCTTCATCATAACAAATGTGGGAAAAAATATTTTTTTCCTATATTTAAATGAAATGTTAATAAGTCAACTGCAAAATGCAATAACTTTAAGTGTAAAAAAAGCCTAATTAAAAGGTCTGACGGCATTAATTCACCTTAAGCCATTATTTTCACTAATAAAAATTAGTTTTTAATGATGCCTCCCCTTACATGTGCGCTCGACGTACGTTCACGGAAGCATAGTCTTTAATGACATCTTCAAAACCAAGTTCTTATACAAGATAAGCATGTCCAACGAAACTAGGCCGCCCCGGTGGCGCAGTGGTCTAACCGATGGCCTCTGATCATTCGTCCGAACGGGGTCCGTGTTCGAATCCCGGTGAGGCATGGATGTTGTGATTGTCTTACGGCACTGGCTCTCTCCCTTCCCTGGAACCAGTGACCCTAAATTAGGGACGGGCGACTGCTTATAGCCCATTGAGTTGCTCACGGTGATCGTTAAACCTCCAATCAAAAAAAAAAAACTAGCGAGTCTCAAATCAGTGGTTGAGTTCTCAAGATAGTTTTTTGCTCTTTCAAGAACACTAAAACAAATTTCATTAGCCGCATTACAAGTTCTTTTTCTTATATTTAAAAGGTAAGCGAAGGGTGAAGTTGATTGCTTCTCACAAATTACTTTTACAATTCGCGCGTCTCCCACTCTTTGGTAGCGCTAGGCCACGGCCTAGGTTGGCTTAGCCGAAAACCTGCTTCTAAGAGTCATTTCAACCCTTGGGGCGCAGTATTGTACCTATCAGGCCTGTATGGCGATATTTAACAACCGTTTCGGTCGGCCATGTGTGATAATGTGGAATTAACAGCCAAGCGTTTGTATAACATCTGCTACCTCTAATTCAGTGCTACTTCAGTAAATACACGCTCGTACGACCACGCCCGAAATCACAGTGTACCTGAGCGCTATAACGTACAGATATTTATTCAGTATATCGTTATACACTGAAGAGCAATTGAATTAGAGATACCTGTCTAGAAACGTGTAGCACCACCTTTCGCCCTGATGACGGCGGCGATTCGTCTTGGCATGGACTCGACAATACACCGGAAGCTTTGGGAAGCCATACGGATCCACGACCCCTGAACAAGCTTCCACAATTCACGACCCAGCAAAAACAGTCTTGCTGGCCCAGCACTATGTTGCCGCTGCCGAACCGTCAATAAAATGTCCGGGCGGCCAACAGAAGGGCCAGCAGTTCAGGCCAACAGCTGGCCAATAGTTGGCACCCCATCAGTTGTCATATGCCACAACAGGGCCATCAGTGGTCCATCATAGGCAGTAGCTGCCACATGTGGCCCTTCAGTGGCCCTGCAAGCACGTGCCAGAAATGATGGCTAGCCTAATGTAGTCCGCTAGTGGGCCGTTAGTGGCAGCCAGCAACCCCGTGACGTAACTGGTGGCTTGCCGAATCTTGTCCGCCAATTTCCCAGTAGTAGCCATAATAATAAAAAAAAAAAAGCAAGGATAACCGCAGTTTCCGAAAGCTACATTTTTTTTTTCAACCCGTACGAAGCTTGTGAATTAACGCACTGCGCTGGGGAAATTTTCTCGACAGACCAGAAAAACGACCGTTTGCATCTGACTAGTTTTAAGCCTGGGCCGTTTGCGAGGAAGCCGCGCTCGCTACCGACCGGACGAATTCACTACGCTCGGACATGTGCTGGAAGCTATCTGTTTGGCATGCAATTTGTAATCGAATGCTTCCCTCTTTCATTTTACAATATTGCGAGGTATTTTTCATATAATTGATAAATTAATTTTTTCAACGTAACGATAGTTTTTTTTTTTTTTTACCTTAAGGGAACTTCACTCATTTTCAAGGCGTGTACATACTTACCAGAGTCGCTTTCCAAAGTTTTGTACTGTCCTTGCCGTCTTGAAAAGAGATTGTTGAATAAATATATATTTACCCGGGTTCATGTCACATTCTGTTACATTTTTAACGTTGTGTCTTTCCTTTCCGTTGTCCGAAGCTACATTTGTTTTAAAGAGTAAAAGATATTTTATTTTACTTCTCGTTATTTTTAGAAGCGAATTCCTCCCAGTCTTGTGTACTACCCATGGATGAGTACACCACATAGCGTTGGGTTTTTTTTTCTTTCAAATAATTAAAAAATTTTGTGCGCGTATAATTCTTTTTTCCCCAACAAACGCTGTTTTAATGGTTTTCCAGGATATGTGTTTCAAGCGGTATCAATTTTTTTCTTGTTATTCATCCACTCCATTCCATGAATTGTTATTCATGGGAATGGAGTGCGTGTATTTCATGGCTGTAATCTAGTATTTCACGGCTCAATCTGATATCTTCGTCGACGTAAAATATCATTAGGAAATTAATTCGCCTCTCCACGTGTGGATTTTTTTCTTAACATCCACTAAAATAACACGATGGCGATAGCGTCGTCTTCAACTAACTGGTACCATGAGACTCACAGCAAATGTTGCTTCTGCGCATGCGCAGTCCCGATGCTTCCACCTGCTGTTGGGGGTTGCATTGGTTACCAGCAACGGGCCACTAGTGGCACTTGCTTGGAGGCCCACAATTCACGGCGATGCTGCAGGGCCATCAATGGCTCGCCAACTGATAGCGCTGCCACCAACGGACCACTACCGGGCCGTGAGCGGCAGATTTCAGCCATCAGTGACCCATCACTGCCAGCTGGTGGCCAGCAGTTTCCCAGCACCTCTGTTTTTGTTGGGGAAGATTTCATGGAGGGGGGGTCAGAGCCTCGAACATCTCTCTCGATGGCATCCCAGATGTGCTCGATGGGATTGAGGTCAGGTGACCTAGCTGGCCAAGGAAGCAAGGTCACGTCGGTGGAGTGTTTATCCAATCGTTCGGATACAATTCGGGAGCTGCATTGTATTGTTGCAGGATGAGGTCCCCAGTGGGATGTTGAAGACGCACAAATGGGAGGAAATTGTCGTCCAGGATATCCCGGGAACGTTGACATGGGAGGGACGATGTCACACCTAAAAGGGGTCCCATATTTCAGTCCACGTAAACAGTCCCCAGACGAGAATGCCAGCCCCACCAGCTTGAAGAGTACCCTGCTGGCAAGAAGGATCCATCGCTTCATGTGGTTTGCGCCGTACTCGTATCCTGCTATCTGCATGTACCAACGTGAATCTCGACTCATCAGTCCAGGCAACATTTTTCCACATGTCTAGGGTCCAGTAAAGATGTTCCCGCGCCCATGCTAATCTTTGCACCATTATGATGTGCGGTCAGCAGCGGTACCCTCGTGGGACGATGGCCTTTGTACCCCATAGCGAGGAGATGGTTCTGGATGGTGCGGCTGCTTACACGTTTTTGTGCACCAGCGTTAAATTGCCGAGTGATTCCTTGCACTGTGGCCCGTCTATCCGCTGTTACAATGCGATCCAGCCGACGATGACCCCGCTCATCCACATGCTGCTACCCACGGCAGTTGGCCCTTGCAGGGATGGTTTTACCGGATTCGATGTACTCACGGTGCACCCGTGACAATAATGGCTCATGAAAATCACAGTGCCTGTGCAAGACTTCCGAGATGGAGTGACCCATTCGTCGGGCCCCGACAATTTTCCCACGATCAAATGCGCTTAGATCCTTCGTCTTACCCATACTGCGTTCTATTCTTACTGATTCCTGTCGCATCACTCCTTATATTGTCGGATCGCTGCATACGTCATGTCGTTTCCGTCTACATGGCGGCCCACAGCGCCACATTTGCATAATGCCAGCTGTCTTTAATTCAATTGCTCTTCAGTGAATACATTTATGCAAACAAGTGTGATCAAACAAGTTTTGAGGCCAGTAGAATGTACAACTCTATCCGTATTCGTTTTTTCTCAGGGAGAGAGGGACTACATATTTCTATACTTTATTCGTATTCCGAATCTGAATTCTATCGCCCAGGCGCGCCACAGAGTGCATGTAACAAAGTCGAACACACGGAGCTATAAGCCACCCGCCAGGACAGATGAGCCATAGTGTGTTAAGTGTGCATAATGGGAAGCGGCAGTAATTTGACGGACGTTCAAAAGGGAATGATCATCCGCTACCGCGCAATGGATGGAAGCATCTCAGAAACAGCAGACTTTGTGAGCTGTTTGCGAGCTGCTGTAGTAAGCGTTTACAAAGAATGGACTGCTGGCGCACCGAGTACCTTATGACGTCATAACTGTGGAGCCTCAAAGGCCATCGACTCTAGAGGAGAATGTCACCCCCGTCGATTGGTAAAGGGCAATCGATGCGAAACGGTACATCAATTGACCTCGCAAATGAACGCTGAGGCCCTCAGGTACGTGTTTCCGATAACAGTAGAGCGAACCCTGTTACGCATGGGTCTCTGTAGTCGACGCTGCGTCAAGGCGCCCATGTTAACCCAGGTCCATCGGCAACGACGCCTGCAGTTTGCATGGGACTACCGTCATTGGACATTGGAAGAGTGGGAAAAGTTGCCTCTCCGACGAATCCAGGTTTCTACTTCACAGATGTGACGGGAGGTGGCGGATATGACGTCAAACACACGAGAACCAACACCCGGACACGCTTTCCGGTCAAGCACAGGCCGGCGGTGGCCGTGCGCATGTCTGGGTGATGTGTTTCTGGTATGACCTGGGACCGCTGGTACCACTGGATGGGTCCCTGAACGCCAACGACTACGTGTCCATCCCAGTTGACAACATGCAACCCTTTGTGTTGGACGTTTAGTCTGGTGGTGGTGGTGTCTACGAACATCATAATGAGCAATGCCACGTCACTAAGTCGGTGCGTGACTAGTTCCAGGAATACTACAGCGACATCTCCGTTCTCCCTTGGCCGGCGAAATCGCCTGACCTCAATCCTATTGAGCACTTGGGGGACTACTTGGATCGACAGGTTCGACGTGCAGGCACACAACCACGTCATCTCCGAGACCTCCGTGTTCTCCTGCAGTCCGATTGAGCATGTGCGCCTCGGACAACTTTCCAGGACCTCAATGCGTCCATTCCACGCAGTTTTACCGGAAGCTGTCATCCAGGCCAAGGGTGGTTATTCCCATTATAAGGTAGGTGGTCATATTATTCTGTCAGAAGTACATATTATGTACGTATATTTACTTATGCTCATTTTGTAAGTTTAATGAATGAACTAATTCACATTACGACGAATTCTCTTTATTTAACTATATAACCAATATGATATTTTCTATTATCTGGGATTTTCGATTTTCAGACGGTATCATGGTCCGAATTAGATTAAGGAAAAAAAGATTTGCTTTATTGTATTGCATTTAAGCAATTTAAAGCGTTATTTTTTTGTTACTTTCAATACCCGACAGAATAAATTTTCAAACGCCTTCTGTATGTGTTAAAAGTGAATTTTGTAATTTACTTTCAGAAAGAGAAACGGCTGAAATCATTTTGCTTTACCACGTACGAAAAAGCTATAAAACCTTATTCTCCTCTTAGATGCTCTCTTCTCTCAGTTCAGAGGGCAAAAATGTTTCTTTGCTAAAAGTGCATTTTTCATTTCAGAGACCGAAGTTGTGGGAGCGAAAGAGCGCGTTATCCTAAATTACGTGAGATCCACCATGTGGACCGTAGGAATGCTGATACTTGTGCTGATTGCATATTTCGTCCGAGATTGGTCGTGGCTTCAGTTATGTGTTACACTTCCAGGATTGTTTTTAGCTGCTAGTATGTGGTGGTAAGTTAATACAATATATACTCCCCTTTTTTGTGTATCCAATCGCCATTAATATGGTCTTTAGTGTTTCCATAACTTCTAATTATATATATTTGACTGCTAATCCGCTAAATGAATGACTCTCATTTGTGTTCACGGCTTTTAACTTCGAGAACCAATTCCAGCCTTTAAAAAGACATAGAAGAAACGTTTAATCAGGAATAATTTGTCTGGGCAAAAATTTTAAAAGTCATTTCCTAAACGCTTCTCGTCGAAGCATACGTCGCAAATGGGAGAGAAGCCGCCCCGGATGCGTAGTGGTCTTAGCGCAGGCTTCTGATCATTCATCCGAGTTGGGCCGGGGTTCGAATCCCGGTGTGCCGCCCCGATGGCGCAGTGGTCTAAGGCGCTGGCCTCTGATCATTCGTCCGTAAGGGGTCCGGGTTCGAATCCCGGTCAGGCATGGATGTTGTGTTTGTCTTACGGCACTGGCTCTCTCCCTTCCCTGGAACCAGTGACCCTAAATTAGGGACGGGCGACTGCTTATAGCCCATTGAGTTGCTCACGGTGGTCGTTAAACCTCCAATCAAAAAAAAAAAAAAAAAAAAAAAGAATCCCGGTGAGGCATAGATGTGCTGTTTTCTTACTACCCTGGTTCTCTCCCTTCCGCAGACTCAGTGGCTCTAAATTAGGTACGGGCGACTACTTATAGGCCATTGAGTGTTGATCAAGGTAATAGTTAAACCCGAATAAAACCAACAAAGATAACACCGAATTTTCGGGTGTAATAATCACGTCTTTTGAATACGTTCTGACGCAAATTAAATTCATTAAAGCTATTCAAAGTCAATGGAACTGGTATGGAAAGCAATAGTACCTGACCGAAGAAAGAGGTTTTTCAATCGGGTTTTTAATCCCTCAGATATTGCTGTAAACGGAATCGTGAGCTTACGCCCTCTGGTTGCAGACTTGTGCCAAACATGAATATATATGAGAAACATTTCGCACCGGAAAAGCTCTCCAACACAGAATTTTTCAAATCGGACTTTTAGAAACAGAGATATCGACAAAAATAAGATGTGGCTTTGCGCCCCCTGGTGGGAAAACCATGCATTATTTTAGGAAGAAAGTATTCTCAAAAGGTTTTTCCATACGATCGGTATCGGTCCAAAAAAAAAAAAAAAAAAAAAATTAGTCGAGTTTTCAGGAACCCAGATTTTGCTACAAATACATCAGAAGCAGATATTAACACTTATGCCCCCTGGTGGCCAAACCATTCTTCACCAAACATTAGAAATTATGTGAAAAACATTTCCCATCAGGTCTTGTATGCGATACAGGAAGAATGTTTCAAATCGGAATTTTAGAAGCAGAAATAACGCAGAAAACGCAATTTACTTTTGTGCCCCCTAGCGGAAAGGCTATGATTTACTTCAAAATTTTGAATTTATAGGAACAACATTTCGCATACGAAACACTATCCAACAAAGAAGGAATTTTTCAAATCGGACTCCTATAAGCAGAGACATTGACAAAAATAAGATATACATGTACGCCCCCTGGCGGAAAAACTGTGGAATATTTTAAGAAGAAAATATTCCGAAAATGTTTATCGATGTGAGTGGCATCAATCCACGAAATAAATTTTTCAATCGATATTTTAGAAGCTCAGATTTTATGGCAAATACTTCAGAAACAAAAATTAACGTTACGCCCCCTGGTGGCTAAAGTCTTCTTTACAAAAATTTTTAAAATTATATGCAAAAAAGTTTCTCATCAGGAACTGTATCCTCTAAGGAAAACATTTTTCAAATCGGAGTTTTAGAAGAAGAGATAACGGGAAAAATGTAATTTACTTTTACGCGCCCTAGCGGAAAATTTATGCGTAATTTGAAAAAGTAGCTAAACCTAAAATACTCTTTGAATAAATGGAATCGAAAGATGAAAATTATTTTCTTAATCGGATGTTTAGAAGCAAATATGTGGAATAAAACGTATTTTTGAATTCGACATTATCTGCGTTTATGCTCTCTACCGACGAAATTGTACATCGTAAAAAAAAAACGAAATATAGTATCATCATTCACATATTTCAAGCTTCCCAATGCAAAAGTAATTTTTCAAATCGGACCAATAGTTGCAGAGATGTCGTGTGTACCGACGGACGGACGGACAAACCGGTAACAGAAGCACGATCTTTTTTTACAAAAGACGTGTTGAAAAAGCGGAGTGTGAAATTCAGTATTTCGATTACTATCCATTGAACTTCCTAATTGCAGCACCGGCTGCGCTGGCTTGTGACCATTCGTTCGAGATGGGACTAGGTTCGAATCCCGAGGAAGCATGGATATTGTGCTTGTCTTACGCGCACTGACTCTCTCCCTTCCCTTGAACCAGTGGCCTTAAATTCGGTACGGGCGATTGCTTTTAGCTAATTGAGTTTCTCAGAGTGGTCACAAAAGCCCTAATTTTAAAAAATAACTTTCTAATTACTAAAACGCTTACAGAAGAAACATTTGAATTGTTGGGCGATAATGATACCAATAGTGAAGGTTGCGAATAAATTGTAGCGGAACGGCAAAGAGTGAATCTACCATAATGACATCACAACACGCAAAAGGAAAAAGAAACAAAATGTAACGTAACTTATTTGATCGCACAGGGTAAGTATCAATATGTCCAATAATGATTTATGTAATATGATACACCCAATATGGTTACACGAAAATGCACAGAACGAATGATATTGGAATAAAAATAGGTAAGCGAGGTGTTGCGGGTTTTGCGTTCACAAGGAATGACGCTCTAAAATGCTTCTTCATTAATGAAGAGCAAATTGTTTGAATGATTTCTCTGGAACTGGACGATAGGAGTCAGCTGGACAATCTTCTTAAAGAACACGTCTCTGTGTCGGAGAGCTGTCACATGCTGTAGTGATTTGTAGTGCACACTCAAATGCCATTGAAATAGAGACATCAGAAGTTATGCAAACGCTTGGTTGCTTCTCCAGCATAGTCGACATACGCAGCCGAAACTGTGCTTAAATACAACTATCGTCCACAGCTTTCCCGATAGACATCGATTACAGGCGTGTAGGGTAAGACGGGTGGTTTGAATGTTTTTGACAGAGGGCAGATTATATTCTAGGTGCCAGCAGGATGGATGACTCCATCTCGGACGTCGTCAACACACTGGAGATTCCTTGTTCTACTGTGTCCAGAGTGTATCGGTTATACGAAAATTCTCGTAAAATAAGAAGCTCCCGAATGATTTGCACAGGTGTACCAACCTTGACAGCTCGTGATGTGCATCATTTGGACCGCATTGTTCGAACTGAATGGCGCAAGACAACAAATATCACAGAAGTGGATCAAGTCGCCATATTAGTACAAAGACAGTGCAACGTACTCTTAAACTTCTAGGGTTCAGGAACCTGCGATGCACAAAAATCCCACTGTTAACGGCACTACACCGAGCTGAACGCCATTACCTGGGAAAACGCACGCGGACACTGGACGACGGGCGACAGGAAGTGGCAAATTCAAATTTTAACTGCACGAGCATATGGGAGTGTGAGGATCGTCAAGAGATTGAAGCCATGACCCTTCATTTCAAGTTGGAACAATACGAGCTGCTGGTGCCTCAGTGATAATCTTGGGTGTTTTCAGCTTTGGGATGCGAATGCCTTGGGACTTTTGGTACATGTATAATCAACTTTGACTGTCTCCAAACATGTGGACATCCCAGCCAACCGTTTACACCCATTTAGGTTCAACCTCCACTTGGCTAACAAATATCACTTGGCTACTGCATGATCACATGATCATTGAAGTGAATTTGAAACGCTTCCGTGGCTCCCTAGAAACCCGGACTTAAACTCCATCTAACATCTTTTGGGATACCATTGAACAGGCTGTTCGGATACGTATCCCATCGGCTACGAACCTGAGTGAATTATGGTCAGCTTTGGAGGTGGTGTGGTTGGCAATATCTTCAGAACATTTTCGTAAGCTCGTGGAGTCCACGCCTCGTTGTGTGGCCTCCGTCATGAGGACAACAGGTGGCCCAACGCATTATTAGACAGGTATCTCTAATTCAATGGCACTTCGGTGTAGAAACATACGCACTCTCTTCGAGACTCGAGGAAAAGTCAGTTACCCTTTTAACGGCAGTTTTCTCACTGCTGATACAAACAGGATTCCGTGTCTCTAAGCTCCACGGCTAACATGAATGACTAAAGGTATTGAAGTCAATATTTCAAGATTATTTATTTTCTTATTTTTAAGAAGGTTTGTGATGTGCCTGCTCCGCAGGACGCACATGAGATAAAGGTAGATAGCAGTGAAAACACATGCCAGTGTACTATATAGTGGATAGCACTCGGAGCTCCGGAGCCGAGAGTTTTTTGTTGGTTCGAATCCCCATGCTGGCATAAAAATGATGCAGAAATTTACTTCGTCATAGTTACAATAATTCCTTTAACACATAGACTTAGGAATCAATATTTTTGTTCCGGTTCTTCGTCCCGTAGTCGAAAAAAGGCACTGAATTTTAATCTGTTCAGCCCAGATGTTCTTTCAAGCATCCCAATGAGTCCTCCTCGCTGATATCTGAAACTTTCCAGCCAAATTGACCTTTGCAGAATCCAAACGGAACCTATGGAAATTCAAACTTGATATTTTAAACCGTGAGATCTTTCCAGAGCTTAGCGAGTCTTGTAGATGTTTAACGGTGGAAAATATGTTGTTTGGATCATAATAAGTCTTTCACACAAGAATTCTTTGTATGCTAAAAGTGTTCGATCCAGTGCTTCACGAGAAGTGCGTCCTTAAAAGGTTTGCTAACCAGGGCCCTTAAGTCGATGCCTATAATTATATAATGCCGAAAATTTCCTTATTTGCCTTTTTTCTAGTTTTTGCTCACATTTGGAGATAACTAAAACGAGGATTGGTGTGCTGTCAGCACAAGAAGCAGTCGATCTTTTGTCTCGATCAGGTAAACCTTTCGATGCTTCCGCTTCGGTATATTACTGATATAAGCGAAGTCTATCATGAGTGGGATAAACAGTACAAATTATTGTGACAAGTAGTGACTTCCACTAAGTTGCATAAAAGTTGATAAGAAACCTTACATACTACAGAAGAGATATTCCGGCGTCTCTTAAGGTATGAATGCTCCTTCAATGTCTAGAGCAGAGGTGGGAAACCTCTTGATGTTGGAAGGTCGCATTAAGCTAGCTGTAATCTAACAAAGCCGCATTTAAGAAACTTCAATTAGATATACTTCGAACAGCACAATTATTTTGTAAAAAGCTTACTATATGTACTAACTTCAAATAATGAACAAAAAACTGTTAATTCTAAAGTTAACTAACCTTTTAATGACTTTGTTGATAGTGCGTTTTGTTGGAAAGCATTTGAATATTTGGTTGCAACATGGAGGTCCGCACATGAGAAATTATGAGTATATGAGTAATGCTCATGAGTAATCATGAGAAATACATGAGTATTACTATAGTAGTAATCATGATTAATCATGAGTCGTCATGAGCAATAATGAGTAATGCTAACGAGTAATAATGAGTAATGCTAATGAGCAATAATGAGTAATACAAATGAGCAATAATGAGTAATGCTAATGAGCAATCATGAGTATTCGCCTCATGATTACTCATGTGATACTCATGAGTAATCACGAGTATCCGTCATTTGTGACCTTAAGGGCGTCTTGATTTGGGTTAGGTAGGAGAATGTAGATTCGCAGCAAAACGTGCTTGAAAAGCAATAAAGCATTTTTCTTGCATGTTGCCGAAGGCATGGGTATTCTATTCCATTTTTCCATATTTCAATTGGATCTTTCTTATTGTCAAATAAGGACACTAAAATGTCATCATCTGAGACCTCAATCAATTCCATCTGTAGTTCTGTAGTTCTGTAGAAGCCATAGAACGAAATCGTCAGTGTAGCAGGTGTCAAAATATCCCTCATGACTTACTAATGTTTTAATTGTGGCCGTAAGTCGGGAGCATTATTTCGTTGAATCTTCTTTTACTCTTTGGTATTTTACATAAGAACATTTTAAGATTAAAATTAAAATAGAAAAAGACAAAAAAAAACAATATTAATAAAAATAAAATGAGTTGTTCTGCAGATTTTGGGCTCACTCAAAAAGCCGCACCTAACGACCTAGAAGGCCGCAGGTCCCCCAACCCCTGGTCTAGAGTGTAAAGTAAAGTTGTACTGAGGTTACACTCTGAGGTACACGCAGGTGCTGCGGTCTTCGATGTGAAGTCGAAACACATGTTAAGCACTCGTTGCTTTTGTTTCGATGTTTGAAAACGGTTCATGGAAAGTGTTCTTACCGCCCCGGTGGCGCAGTGGTCTAAGCGATGGCCTCTGATAATTCGTCCGAAAGGGGTCCGGTTTCGAATCCCGGTGAGGCATGGATGTTGTGTTTGTCTTACAGCAGTGGCTCTCTCTCTTCCCTGGAGCCAGTGACCCTAAATTAGGGACGGGCGACTGCTTATAGCCCATTGAGTTGCTCACGGTGGTTGTTAAACCTCCAATAAAAAAAAGAGTTCTTATATAATGCAATACAGAATCCTTCTACGTCATGCTGTATAGCATGAGACAGATATTTCTGACGAAAATGTTCAAACCTGTTTCTTAACCCTTGAACATGAAAATGTATTGTAGAGGCAGAACGAAATGATAAAGCCAACTGCAGTCACAAAACTTATGAATAAATATTTGATATTTCCTCTGGTGTTCTTGGCAGAGCAATGTATAGAACGATGAGAATATTAAGCAGTTCAAGTTTTTGTCGTAACGTACACTTAAATAACATACTCTTATTGCCGATTAGATATTTTTCTAAACCCTCGTTGTATTCGGAACTTTTTTCCGGATGAGAGTTGCTCAAGTAAACTAAATATAAACCAGATACACGGTGTATCAGAATAACATGACCACCTACCTAATAATGGGAATAACCACCCTTGGCCCGTTTGACAGCAACGAGACGGCGTAGCATAGACGCACTGAGGCCGTGGAAAGCTGCCCGAAGCACACGTGCCTTTTCAGACTGTAGCAGAGAACAGAGGTACCGGAGATAACGTGGTTGTGAGACGGCAAGTCGAACCTGTTGACCCAAATAGTCCCACAAGTGTTCTATGGATTAAGGTCGATCGATTTCGCCGGTAAAGTGAGAACGGGGTCATCTCTGTCGTGTTCCTAGAACCAGCCACGCACCCCTTAGCGACATGACAAGGCGCACCATCCTGTTGGTAGACCCCATCACCACCAGGGTCGTCCAACATGAAGGGGGCATGTGGTCAGCGAGGATGGACAGGTAGTCATTGGCGTTCAGGGACCCATGCAGTGGTACCAGCGGTCTCAGGTTCATACCAGGAATACATCTCCCAGACATGCACATTGCTGCCGCCGGATTGCACTTGACCTACACGCATGTCCGGGTGATGGTTCTCGTGTATCTGACGCCGTATTCGCTACCCTCCATCACTTCTGTGGAGTAGAAACCTCGATTCGTCGATGCCAAATTGTTTCCATTCTTCCACTGTCCAATGACGGTAGTTGCATGCGAACTGCAGGAGTCGTTGCCGATTGACCTGTGTTAACATTGGCGCTCTGACGCAGCGTCGAGTCCGGAGACCCATACGCAAAAGGATTCGCTCTACTGTTATCGGAGACACGCACCTGAGTGCCCCAGCGTTCATTTGTGAGGTCAATTGCTGCACTGTTGCCCGAAGATTGCCCTTTACCAAACGACGGAGGCAACGTTTTCCTTTGTAGTCAATGGTCTTTGGTGCTCCACAGTTATGACGTCGAGAGGAACTAGGTGTGCCAGCGGTCCGTTCTTTGTACACCCTTACTACAGCACGTCGCGAACTGCTCACAAAGTCTACCGTTTCTGATATGCTTCCACCTTTGGCGCAGTAGCCGATGATCATTCCTTTCTGAAAGTCCATCAAATCACTACTTCTGCCCATAGCTCCCACGTGACTCATTATGGCTCATGCGTCCTATCCGGCCGCTTATATCTTCGTGTGGTCGGACTTGTCACGTGCACTCTGTGACGCTCCTGGGCGGGTAAACTGTGATTTCAGGGGTGATCATGCTATTCTGATATGACTGTGTACATACAGCTTTTGAAATGTATGGCCACGATGATTCTCGATTATGAAGTATTATATTTTCATTAAAATGGCAATATTAAAAACAAGATCTTCCAACTGAGAGGGATATATATTTTGCAATACCCTTATATGTGTAACTAGATGAAAGCCCGTCAATAATGACGGAGAAAATAAATGGTACAGACATTATTGACATTTATTTATGTATGGTACAGACATTATTGACATTTATTAAGAGTTTTTGAGTTCTACGTCAATAGATGGCGACGTTGGCTCAAAGCTTTCTGAAAATTTCCCAAGCAGTCGATTATGGAATTTGATACGACGGGTTGTCTGTTATGTGTTTTGTAAAACATTTACCCCCTATTTCGTCAACACTTCCTGGGACACAACATTTTTCTTATACACTGACTGTGAACCCTGTATCAATTTCCCCTGTTCTTTTCCGCGAACTATTTTTGACGGCTTAACGCCATGCAGAGAGGCATCATTAATGCTTTCTTGACGATTCCGATCGCATTCTCATTTGCACAGCAGACGTACTTTCCCAACGAGCCCTTTCTTACTCCGCCTTTCGTCTTTCTGCTGCTTCCTTCTGGAAAGATACTTCCTCAGCAGATTTTTTCCGTTTAGGTGGCATTTTTGCAGTGTTGTTGTTAAAACTCACGCAAAACAAAGTCGATGTTTTGAGACAAATGAACCACAATATGAATTAAATAACTTCGAATCGCACACACCCGAAAAAAAAAAAATCCAACTTCGAACGAAAGAAAAAAGATGTAAACAAAACATTAAACAGGAACGGTTATGGATAACACAGTTTGAACACCACAATATAAATGTTCGTCTTTTTCTGTTAAACACAAGGAGGTTAGATAAGATAAGATATCTGATGATGCCCTAGTAAATGGAGCAGTACCACTTTGCGTGAAGCCTATAACCGCAAGAGACGGCTGTCAAAGTGTGGGAAAGTTGATGGTTCTCAAGGCTATTGCAATGATTTTTGTGTTGGCCGAATCACCTTCTTCCGTATGTTTCCAATTTCGCATTGCAACTTGTTGCCAATGTGTGAGAAAATGCTGAATTTATAAAAGTCTTAAGTATTTTCAAATTCCTTCCCATTTTCATTTTAAATTGAAATACACGAACGTTAGTGCGAATTCTAAACAAATCATAACGCTAGAATTGAAAACTTCACTGGTGTAGGAAGTGTAATTCATTCCGGTTTGATATTAAAAGGGTTTCTACAACCAAAATCCACAAAATTCCAAGATACACGCAATTGAAATTACATAGGTATCATGTAAACAACGTCAGTTCCCACAGTTTGCGGCTTCACGGTTAAGAAACTCAGGGCATCTCCAGAAATATTATTCTAACCTACTTGGTTAAACAGTGTAATAAAGCATGTCAAGGGTACATAAATAATAATAATAATGAATTTTATTTTTGCTGTTACATTGTAGGCTGCAAAAAATAAAATTTATTAATATTATTATTTATATATCCTATATGAAATAGAACCAAAATTCCTGACGTAAAGTTTTCGGATCTCTAAAGAGTTAACCGTGTGACGTAACGCATCTCTGACGTCATGTGAGAATGATTTGGATTAGATGACGTCACAGCAGCAGCTGTGTTCTTTGTTACTATGACAACAAAACAAAGTTATATACGCGTAGACTGTGCGCGTGTTATGTGATGACGTCAACTACACGGAAACACGAAAAGCAAAGCGGGACGTCACAAACATTTGTTTCTCAGGGGTTGCTATGACGACTTAAAAAGTGGCATTGATAAGGCGGACTCTAGCTAATTATATATTAGGATGATAAACTCTCATTAGTACGATAACCTAAGGAAATAAACAAATATAGCAGCCAACAGAAAAACGCAATCTGCATCTAAAACCGTGCATTTTTAATTACTCATTTCTTTTATAAAGATTTAATAATACAGAAGTATCCGCAGTGCAGTTGTTTCTGTTGCAGGTTCCTGCCGGAGTCTCCGCGATTTCTCTTAACGAGAGCTGATGTTAACCGATCTGCCAAACTGCTGCAGACTGTGTCAAGATGGAACAAACTGTTTATAAAAGACGAAGAGACAGTCTTATTAAATCTCTTGAACGGTATACAGAGGGTAAGTTCCTGCTATGCAAGATATTCTGTTCTTTATCTTCCGATCAACATCTTGGAAATTTTAATACATACATTTTTATTGGCCGAATGCGATACAATGTGTTCCTAAAAGTTTTGCATAATTTGATACTAAATTTCCTACAGAAATAAATGTAAAGTACGAAGGATTATCACTAAGTAACTACGGATGACTTTTTTGGGAGAGTGTGATGATTTTGTCGTCACACTCTCTAAAAGTCATCACACATTCCTGATCATCGGAGGTGACTTACTGATAAAGATATTACGCCCTCTTGATCAGAGGGCGTTGTTTGGCTCAAGAGTTTGAATAAAACGTCAAAGGTGCTGTATATCAAATTCAAGTGAAATAGCGACCTGCCTGATAACTTGGTATCACTCGGAGCGACGCGCGACCATTAGGATTCTCTAGGCACAGAGAACACTGGTAGCGAAGATCCATCGCCTTATTTGCGAGGAGTCTAGCGTGTCATAATGGTGCTCAAAATTTGCACTCAGGCGAAATTCGTTGTCGAATTTGAAATGCAGTGGCAGGTCAACAGTAGATAAGAACGGCGTGCGCATGTGTGTGTGTGAAGGCTATAGTGGGAAAACAATCACTGGTAACTTTGAGTCAGATTTCTGCAAATGTCTCTTTAAACACAACGTGTCACATAATTTAATCTCATCCTCGCGCTTACCTCCGTAAAAGACCGTGTTTCCAGACCTGTCATCATTTTTACTGGAGTGGTCTGAGGCATTGGCTTCTGACCATTCGTCGGGTATCATCCCCTGTGCTTCATACCGGTTTAGTCCCGGATGAAGCATAGGTTAAATGTTTGTTTTATTGAGCTCTGTTTCTGACCCTATCCCTTCTCCGTAACCGGTTGACAAATCAGGGACAGGCGACTTCTTATAGCCATAGAGTTGCTCATGGAGATCATTAAATCCCAAAACCAAACAAAAATATCACTTTAATCTATTTTCATTCTCAAGTACACTTCCTTTTAATTCAAACTCTTATGACAAACGATGCACTATAACCAGGAAAGTGTAATGATGTTGTAAGACATTGATGTTCACTTCCTTAATCCACTACCAAATGTAATCGGCAGTTGCTTATCGATCAGCCCACGTACATGGGCCTACACCCATTGTTGGGTACCACAAATCGGAGACTACAATCTTCCTGATGACTGCATATTTTAACAAAATACAACGTTTCACACAGATGTTTAATTTTTGAAGTCGACCAAGGTTTCTCAGAGCTCTGGCCTAGCTTCATCAGGCTGAATGGCACGCAAATATTCAAATCGTATATGACATCATCAACGGTATTTACAGTCACAGATTTCAGTTAGTTGCTTCCACACGCTTGATAGAAATGGTGTGGATGCCATGTAGTTAACAAGTTACGAAGAATTCTGATACACACTATATTGACAAAAGTCACCAGGCACCTAGAAGAGAAACACAACATGGCATTTATTGACATACATTAGTATGGTGTCGGTCCACCTTTGGCCTTAATGCATACAATGACCCTTCGAGACATGCTTTCGACAAGATTTTGGAACACAACGATAAGTATGCGCTTCCATTCAGTACATAATGCTGCCGCTAACTGTTGCTTAGTAGTAGGCCTTGGTTCCAAACTTCTTATGCTGAGCTCTAACTCATCCCATAAGTGCTCTATGGGATTACGATCAGGGCTCTGTGCTGGCCAGTCCACACACGATATGGAATTATCGTCAAAGCACGCCGTAACAGTCCTTGCTTTATGGTTCGGTGCATTATCCTGCTGGTACCAACAAGGCTCGGTTCCATAGTATTGCCACAGATTTGGTAGGGCATAATTGCCCAGAATATCGAGGTAGACGGGCTGGTTAACAGGTTTGTTCACGATAACCAATGGGCAGGGACCATAACACGGAGAACAACCACACACAAGTACACTGCCAGCTCCAAACTTGACCGTAGGAGCAGTACACTGTGATAAATAGCGTTCCCTCGGCTGCCGCCATACCCACACACGGCCATGAGACTGATGGATCGTGCACCTGGATTCATCAGTCCGTTGGACCCGTTTCCGTTGATCTACGGTCCATGATAAATGTACAATTTTTCAGTCGCTATGCGTTGTTTAAAAAATAACGTGGAAAGAGTGATGACATCGTCCATTTACATTATCTCCACGTATTTCATATATATTAATGTTCTTTACACCATGCTAAACGACGAGTACCATTCCGAGTGGAGAAGAAAGGCTTATGAGCAGCCGCACGACCATGGTAACCCATGGAATGAAGTTCTCTGCGAATAGTGCGTGTACATATCCAGGTTCCAGGATTTTTAGTCACCTGTACACTGAGGTCTTGTACAGTAGTACCCTGTCGATTAGTTGTAACGACTCTCCTTAGGCTTCGACGTCCTCTGTCACTGATTTTCTTTGGTCTGCCGGTACGTTTTACTACTTCAGGCACGTCATGTGTCTTCCACTTTTTCAGTACATCCAAAACAGTTAACTTGGGTATGTTTAAACTCCTCTCGGTTTCTCTTATGGACAGCCCACTGATATAACACCCAACAACCTTTCCTTTCTTAAAGTCAGTTCTCTCCCGACGCAACATTTTCACTCAGCCTCACAGTGCGATATGTTCGCGGTCAGCTTCAGGCTTGTCTTTATACCGTTTGAAGCTGTACCGCACATCTGAACAGCGCAGCGGATCCGTTCATTTGCTTTTGAAGGGGGTGTCCGGCGACTTCTGTCAATATAGTGTATATGTGATAAAATTCCAAAATATCAAGTTTGGTAGTTAAATCTGGCATGTTGATTAATTTCGCTTTTTCGAAGAGAAATATGTGGTCATTTTCCTAACAGTGCTTAACCATCGATGACTTTACAGGTCACCGTTCGGAATGTAGTTCTTGCACTCCTTCAATCGAAAACTCAGGGCTCTGCGGGTCTGTCGTGTATACGAAATGTCACATGCACATGGGATTCGATAAATTCTACACGAGATTTTATCTTCCATATGGTTCCTTTACCCCAAAAATTTTATTTTATTTATGGGTTTAAGAATCATTTTAAAATTTAAAATCTTGGGAATTTCTGAAATTTTGAAGACGAAGTCACGGGAAAATGGAACAGTGGTCAAGTTCTCTCGTAATGGGCGCATCACAGGAGTTGACGTGTCGATAGGCTTCGGTTTCTGGTATTTTGCCAGGGCTTTGTCTATAATGGAAGAGTTGTATCCTCACTGCACTGCAACACGTTTAAGGAAATCAAGTTCTTTCTTCAAACCGTCTTCACTCGAATTTATATGAATCACGCGATATTTCAACCACCAAACTCGGTACACGTATTTTGGAAGCTTTCCATTTCTATCAGAATTCTTCGCAACTTGTTAACGACATGGCATCCACACCATTCTTATCAAGCGCATGGAAAGAACAAACTAAAACCCATAACCGTAAAGCACCGTCGATGATATCATATGAGATTGGAATATTTAAGCGCCATTCGTCCTGAAGGTGAGCCAAAGCCAAGCGAAACCTTGATTGACTTGAAAAATAAAATATTTATGAGAAACGTTGTACTCTACTGTATCACTAAGCTCATCTCTGAGATTCAGAGGTTAGCTCCAAAAAGAAATACAAACTTCCAGATATTTTTATTTATTGTTGTCGTATCAAACTTCTCCATGTACAGCGATCTTGACATACAACTCGTGCTTCACTGATATCCATTACACGCCGTACACAAGATCTTTTATACTTCATAGTCATAATCTTTTTCTCATGCAGACACTCCTGAATCTGATTTCCTTAACATATACATTGTTGGGTATTTTTGCTTACAGGCGTATTCTCGATCTGGCATTGCTTTCCTTTACATCCGAGACTCATCCATGTTAAACACTTGTTTTATGATATAACCGCCCTCTTCTATGACAAACCTCAATTCTCAGGAAAATTTTCGCCGGCTCATTCGTCATTCGAAATACTGCTTCCACACGTTTTTGCGTTCTTAAAGCCAGGACAAAATTTAAATTTGAAAAGCCGGGTATGAATTGCAGCTAAAGTTCGTTTATAGCTGCCATTCCCTGTAAAGCCATAAAAAAAAAATATTTTGTGCCTTGGCTTACGAGAACATCACGGCTATGTTCAATCCTGTAACTAAGTCACCATAACTTTTTCCTTTCCGGGGACAATTTTTGTGCACTAAGGATGTATGTGCTTTGATGTTGTTTTCTATTCTCTCAATATCTCTTCATGTTTCGCAGAGTGCTACCTCTTAAATTAACAATACTGCATATTATCACGGTGGTTTGGCCTCTACAGAGAGCTTTAAGAAATATTTTGTTCAGAAGCTATTAAATTTTAGGAGATTCCTACAGCACTTTTCCTAGCCCAACACTTACTAAACGCTTGGAAGACGTTCTCATGGCATATTAACAAAAACGATGGCCCCAAATTTTGAGGAAGGAGTTTATCGAGGAATTTGAAATTGGGGATGAGGAGTGCGGACAAGGTTTCGGGGAGGAGATGTTGGATGAAAGCAAATTTTGTAAAAGGCGATTTTTTTTTTACCTGAGATAATTTGGCTTTGCACCTAGGATTAAAAACAAGGAAAACTTTTGAAAATGGAGAAGTGTTGCATTTTTTAATAGTTAAAAATATTTAAAACTGTAAATCTTTTTTCCAAAATTACATACTGTTATTTTGTTTTTGTACTGTTTTTATTATTTTTTTTATCCTTGATGCTTAAATGCTTTCCTAAACAAGGCTAAAACAAAGACGAATTAACATGGGCTGCAGAAAAAGTAGATATTGATATTTTCTCAAATCTTGTGGATGTTAAAATGATTCAGAATTATATCTTCAAAATTGTAGCAGACTAAAATGAACAATGCTTTTGAGCATAATTTGTTTATTTTCGTAACATAGTTTCAGTCACTATTAGGGAAAAATAACTGTTTCTTTTTCTAGATACTGTGCCGATTGTGAAAATGGGGTTCATATGATTTATTTACGATGGTTGTACCGAAAGTAATGCAAAAGTGGGCATAACTTTTTTATTAACTGACAGAGGTCGTTCAAATTGCTCCTCTTGGTAGAGTAACTCTTTCTCTATATAAAGGTACTACTCAATATAGTCTCCATCACAAGCAATGCATTTGCGCTATCGTTGAACCCAACTCTCAAATCCTCTTAGAAAAAATTCAGGTACGGACTGGTATGAATCCGCTTCTTCACAGCCACTTTCACCTCATCTGCGTCATCAAATCTTTGTCCCCAGAGGCTGTCCTTCATTGGACCAAAAAAGTTGAAATCGGAGGGTGCCTGATATGCGCTGTACGGTGGATGGTGTACCACTGACCAGTTTAATTTACTGATCACCTGATTTGTTGGCAAAGATGTGTGTGGTCTCTCATTGTCATTGTGAATGTGAACCTTTTTCAGATTCTTGTTAGGTATCTTCTTCCTTATGGCTTCTTTAAGCTTCTTGAGTGTCTTAATGTAGCGCTCGCTGGTCACGGTACAGCCACGTTCCAATAAAGCAAGGAGAGTGACACCCCTGGCATCCCCCAAAAAACACAGTCACTTCCTGTGCTGATCGCTGGCTCTTGAACTTCTTAGGCCTTGGTGAAGATGATTGATTCTGCATTTCCGGATGGCAAAGATACACCCAAGTTTCATCTCCTGTCACCATATCGAAAAAAAAAAAACCCGTGTCTTCATTGGCTTCAAACGCTTCCAGGAGATCAGAGTAGGGTTCCAAGCTTCTCTCCTTCAAATCGGGTGTCAACTGCTGAGGTACCCACTTTGCACACACTTCCCGATACCCTAAATTTTCCACCATCTTCTGTATGGCATTGTGACCACGTTCCAGTTGTGCAACAAGCTCACGGATTGTGACTCGTCTCTCCGCGCGATTCAATTCATCCACTCGCTGAGGATTCGTGTCAGTGGTCGCAGATGATGGTCTCCCACTGCGCAATTTGTATTCAGTGCTGGTTTCCCCTTCTTTAAACTGCTTCATCCATCTGTGCACATTGCCCTTGTCAACGGTGACATCTCCGTAAACATTCTGTACCCTTCTGTGGATGTCGGACATCTACAGAAAGCTACACCCTTCCGTCGTCAAGAACTCAATGACGGCACATTGCTTCTGCTTGGAATCCATTATTTATCTACAATAAAAAAGAATGGTTACTATAGAGGAAGAGTTACTTTACCAACATGTGCAATTTGAACGACCTCTGCCATTTAATAAAAAAGTTATGCCCACTTTTGCATTACTTTCGCTACAACCCTCGTATTTGTTTTTGCAATGGACTCCTTTGATTATAAATAACTTTGAAATATTTTATTCGTGTCGGACAGGATTCAAAAGACGTGCTCAATACAACTGAAAATTTGGGGTCATCTTTCTTATTTTATTTGGTCCAAGAGGTTTTCACGTACAGCGTGTTGTTCAGTGATCGAAACCAAATCAGATTCTTGTTTAGCCTATGAGGTTGTTTAGTAAAGTTCATTAAAAGTTTCCCATTTCTGATGCTCCGTTTACGGAAATGTAAACTCATTTGTTACGAACTCTTGCTTATCGCCTTTTATTTCAATTACTTTATGTATACAAACTTTGAAGATTACAATCCGTTTTTTTTTTTTTTTGTGTAAAGGTAACTTGGATGGTAAGTCAGATAAAATTCGAAAACTTGAAAATTTCATCGTCCTGGAGCGGAACTCGAACCCGCGTTATCCCAGATAGCGTCCAAGTATGTTAACCACTGCACCACCCAGAACGACCAAGTCTCAAGTTTACGATTAATTTGAATATAACCATCACAGGATTCGCTAGTCGAAGCAACCGGCATTCATGTTTAGCGAATCTGGAGGTTAAGAATCCTATCTCGTGATTGCCCGGAGGAGCAGATAAATCATGAAAGAAATACGGGATTACACTATGTAATATGTAATACAAATTTTGAAGATGACAATCCGTTTTTTGGTGTAAATGTAACTTAGATGGTAAGTCAGATAAAATCCGAAAACTGATGGTTATATTCAAATTAATTGGAAATTTGAGACTTGGTCGTTCTGGGTGGTGTAGTGGTTAGCATACCCGGCCGCTATCTGGGAGACGCGGATTCGAGTCCCGCTCCAGGACGATGAAGTTTTCGGATTTTATCTGACTTACCATCCAAGTTACATTTACACCAAAAAACGGATTGTCATTTACAAAATTTGTATTATATAGTGTAATCTCGTATTTCTTTCGTGATATTTTATGTATTTTATGTAAATACACTGCCTGACAGAGAAAATGTCATGCCATGAAGGAATGCTCAAATAGAGATCAAACTGCACACATAGATGGCCAAGTAGGTCCTGAACAAACGATTTAACTGTCACATACAGACTAGACTCCAGTGGCCGAATATACAGGGTGATAAATAAGGAGTGTAGCCCCCTTTTGGGCGATACAGCGTTGAATTCGGCGTGGCATCGAAGCAATGAGAGTCCGAATATAGTCCTGGGTTATCGTGGACCATGCGCTGTTGATCCGAGTCCACAGTTCATCTTCATTTTGCGGGGGTGGGATGGTACTCAACCGACGTCCAATCGTGTCTCACAGATGCTCGATGGACGGGAGGTCTGGAGATCGTGCTGGCCACGTAAGCATCCGCACACCGTGTAAAGCATTCCGGCTGTTCCGAGCGACATGCGGCTGGGTGTTATCCTGTTGAAAAACGGCATTTGTGTTGCCCTGCAGATACGGTAGCGCAACGGGCCGCAGCCCCTCACCAGCATAGCGGCGTGCCGTCAATGTGCCTGTAATGCGTACCAGCGGTGAGCGGATGTTAGCGTCGATAGCCACACTATGATTTCACGTTGTCGGGCCGTGTCCACAATGGCGGAGGAATAATCCTTCCGTTGGCCACGTCGCCTCCAGAATCTCACACGGCGATCCTCCATGGTGATGCAGAACCGCGATTCGTCGCTGAGCATCACACTGTTCCATTCGATACACCACCCAGCTCTGGAGCTACACCACGCCAAGCAGTAATGACCATGGCCCGCTGTTAAGGGAAACCTTCGCAACGGACGGTTGGAGAGCAAACCCGACGAAGCCAATCGACGCGACACTGTCCGCGTCGATATCGGAGCATCCAAGCCTCTCGGTACACTCCACAATGTGTCACCCGTTGTGGCCTGTGGGTCCGCTACGGCATGACGTCGGATGCGACGATAGGTGCACTCGGACGTTCGTCTCCCTGCTCCGGTCCCCCTACGACGTTGCACAGATCCTTCCTGGGACCACTGTCTCCAAATGCGATCGACGGTTGTGGCATCAGGTTGCGTTTCTTCCGCAATACGAAGCAAGGACCCTCCTACGGTACGAAGGCCTACGATGACACCTCTCGTGAACTCATCCGTTTGACGAAATCGCATAGAACGGCGTCTTTACGGCAGAGACACCCCTTGTTAGTTACCCACATACGGTTAAAACAGAACCACTCAATGCAAGCATTTGCATAACTTGTACTTGTGCCCCCCCCCTCCTTGCAATTTGCATGGCACTGTGTTCACGGCTTTGTGGTGTGGCATTTTCTCTGTCAGGCAGTGTATTAGCAAACAAAATATTGTATGGATGCAATTTCAAGTGATCTCAGGACCTAGCCCATTACTTCCTGCTGTTTCTTAAGCTTTGTTCCCGCAAATTTAGTGTACTTGAAGTTTTTTAAAGAACAGAATCCTCGCGTAGATGGAGGATTGAATATGTCTGCAAATTTATGTTGATAACATTGATTGTCCACTGATGGAAGGCTAATGGATGTGATTTTGATTCTCTTTAGGACGAAAGAAGTAGAGAGGCTTCGTGGTTTGATCTTTTCCGAACTCCGGAGATTAGGAAGAGAACTTTATTACTTTATTTTGTGTGGTAAGTGCAAATATAAGTTGTAAGTAATACAGACATTTTACGTGGACCAGGAACATCAAACAGAGGTCATCGCTCTTTCCACGTTTATAAGAGTCACGGAAAAATTCTCATTGGCTGCCACAGGGAATCGTCTTCCAGTTACGCGCCGGATATTCTTCGACTACACCAAGCGGCCTCGAATTCCTCCAGAATTTTCCGTGACTCACTATAATGAGAATTTTTCCGTGACTCACTTATAAACGTGGAAAGAGCGGGGACCTCTGTTTGATAAGTTGTAAGTTTATTTGAAATCCGAAGTAAAAAGAGAATAACAGCAATATTTACTCCCAAAGTATTGCGTTTTATCTAGTACAATGGCTCATATGGAAGTAGGCATTCATATGGAAGTAGACAGTCTGTTAGTACAATGGCTCATATGGAAGTAGACATTCATATGGAAGTAGACAGTCTGTTAGCTCATATGGAAGTAGACAGTCTGTTAGTACAATGGCCACATAGGTTTACGTTGAGGCTGAGTAATGCTAATCTCACTAAACTCGTGGTTTTGGTAAATTACCTCTGACATTCAATGTCAACTGTCGCAACTAAACGCTCAATTATTTTTCAGTCCGGAACAAAACTTAGTTTTCCAGTTGACTGGTACTTAGTGCCCCCTCAACTCAAGCATGAGAAAATTCACAAATTTTCATTTTACATTCCAGTCTGCCACTGTCGCTTTTTTGTAATACGTCACTAAAAAAAAAATTAAAATGTCTCTAACGCCATTACGAGGGCTGATCAATAAGCAACTTTCTATAAACTTTAGCGGCGGATTAGTGTTATCGGTGTTCCAGAACGACATTACTAGGGAACTGGTTTTTAGTTGCTAATAAACAGAAAAATATTTTGATATGGCTGTAATTTCAAAAATATTTGCCAAAAATAGAAAAATATTGGCTAAAAATAAAAAAAAATTGCTAAAAATAGAAAAATGTTGGCTAAAAATAAAAAATATTTGCTAAAAATAAAAAATATTTCCTAATAATTAAAATACATTTTTTTCAAAGATAATATAACTAATTATTTTCTATCATTTGAAGATATATTTAGTACTCAGCTTGATAATTACAGCTATATATTTGATAGAAAAAGTTCTTGGAGTTGCAGTGGACAACAAGCGTCATTTCTATCTTTTCCATCGCTAATATATGCCCGTTGTAACGAAAGAATGACCGATATCCAGAAAATGATCGTTCCATGTGTTACTCGGCAACGCTGACCAGCATTTATATACAGCGTGTCCCATACGAAACACAACTCATCCTTCAGAAATCTGCAAATAACGAATTATTATCGACAAGAACACCGTACCGCAAGCTGATATCAGCTCGTAATAGGCCCCTCCGACGCAATAGACCCATCGCTGCAGCAATTATGACGTCACTAGGGCATTCGGTGCTGTGCGAGAGTCAAGATGGTCGATTTCCAAGAGGAACGGGTTTTAATCGTTGAGGACTGCCTACGTGCAACAACCTTTTCCGCAGTAAAAGATCTCCACGTGATTCTTTACTGCTGTGCAACAGTCTTTTCCAGTACCCAGAGAGAACAGTTACGATTAAAACTGCCATACTTAGGGTAGCGACGAACCTCAGACAGAAGGGTTCTATGAACACGAAAGAACACAAAAGAACTAGGACAGTGCTGACTGCGGGAAGAGTGTGCCATATAGGGGTAGACTGCAGAATTCACCACGATTTCAAAGTCAGTACGGCGCTTATCAGCTGAAATTGGTGTGCCTAGATCTTCCGTTCATTGAGCCACAAAACTCAAACTTATGGCATGACAGCATGGCGGTGCAGCAGGACACTTCGCCAATATTGCTACCGCTTTCTTGAAAGAATTTTTCAGTGATCGCATCATCGGTCATGGCTTATGGCCACCCAGAACTTCTGGCTTGACTCCGCTGGATTTTTCTTTCTCTGGAGTTACCTCAAGGAGACTGTTTATAAAAACAAACCGCGAACCTCGACACAAATGAAGGTCAACACTGAACAAGCTGTGACAAACATCCGTCCAGAAACTTTGAAAAAGAGTAGCGAAAAACACTCTGAAAAGGGTGAATGCCTATATTTAGGCAGATGGTGCCACTTCCAGCAACATTTCACGTATGTATGCCTTTATTCATACATTTGCGTTGTACACTTACCTACTTGTTTTTTACATTACAATACTAATTGATGTGTTTCTTGTTCTTACAATCGAGTTATGTTTAATATAGCACACCCTGTAATTCCCACATGGCTCGAAAAACAGTACTCTTCCGTCGGTAGTAAACGGGTTTTTAAATTCTACGACGCATTGCAGATTTGACTTTTGGCATTGTACTTCACTTTTCATTTACTCCATTTCACTTTTGGCATTATACTTCGCGTTTCATTTTTCTAAGCGATTGACAACATTACAAATGAATGATGATACTGAGTACGGAAACTGAAGGAGCAATATGTCTGGAACAAATCAAGAAGTTGCCACGGCTGAAATTCTTCATTTTGAAACCGTAAATGTATGTAAAACTGGAAACTCTGCGAAACGTTTTCGTCATGCGTATGGACTTGACTTATTTTCCTTGTGGATTATAATGCCACATGATGTCACACCCCACCCTAGGTTTTTGATAAAACACTATTACAGTTTTGTTACTTTTCTTGGGACTCCGATTTGAGGGATCCAGTTACCCACAAACTTGCAACGAATAAGGGAGAACACTCATTAAAACTCAACACAGAAATTTATTCGAAACAGTTATACAACTCTTAGAAATAACTAACCCATTGCACTTTACAATGGCACTTTAGCCTGTAATATAGGAGCAAAGTAATATGGCAGAAAAAGAATACGCAGCAATTCATCAGAACCGCATCAACAACAACGACTCAAACGCTAGCGGGGCATATACGCTCTCTCTGTAGGACTTTGAGACCTATCCATGTGTTACCTAAGCTTTAGTAGGTACCGGAGAACTTCCGATTTCGTTTCTCTGAGCAAGAAGGAAAGACATCATTCATCAATGCACTGGTGACGATGAAATGAGTCCTCTCGGAGGGTGACATGGACTTAAATTCCACCCGTTCGTCACCATACCGCTCCCATTTTTTTTTCCTTGCTGATGTTTTACTTTAGACTGATTTACACTAAAACTGAAAAAAGGATGGAAGAAACATGCAAATTTATGTATTTATTGTAGAATTTTGGAAACTGAATTTTCGAAAACATGTGTTTTTATGTGATACCATATTAACCTGAAACTTCGTTCACTAGTAATTACACTCTGTTGACTACAGCACGATGTTTAGCATAGGTCACTGAATAAAAAAGTTACCTGCTAGAGAACATACTTAAGTGCAGGTGATGATCCTTCTGGAAAAATATCTCACCCGGAGGAACACGCGAGGATTGGATTATACGATATATCACACGGTACCAGAGAAACATTCGTCCTGCGTCAGAGTCTCCACACACTCCATGTTGCTGTCTGTTGTTAATTCTGAAGACCTGCCAAAGCGTTTGCATCCGTCAACGCATTACACCCCTGTACGAATATTGAAAACCATTCCTATACGCTCATGTCTGGAGGACCACGAACTTCTTGTTGTTGGAGATGTAACTTTTCTGCTGGCGTTTCCTGTGCCCAGAGAAACAAAATCACCTGGCGTACCTCCTAGTGAGACCATATTTCCAGGCAGGTCGTTATTTTCACTTGAATCTGTTTCCAGTGCGTAGACTTATTATTCAAACTCCTGTGCCAAACAACGCCGTCTAGTTAGGAGAGTGTCGTCACATCACTCAAGCTAATCACCGCGCGTACTTCCGAGTCAAACCATGTTTCCAGGCATCTCGTGATTTTCACTTGAATATGTTCTCCAGTACGTAGACTTATTATTCACACTCCTGTGCCAACCAATGCGCTCTAGTCAGGAGTGTGCAATGACGTTGGAAAACACCGGTTTACATAACACCAGTCCTTTTCCAAAGGCACTTACAAGGCCGTCCGTCCCGGGCTAGTGACCCCCGTGTTATAAATAACAGCGCCTTACTCTTCCTTTCTACCTCGCTTCCGTGTGATTTTCCTGTCGTGCATTCTAACCCAAATTTCCTAAGTACCTATTTCTTATGGTTGTTTAAGATCCGGGGAGATTTTAAAATCCTCTACATGACTCTAACTGAGATTTAAGTTTCGGTTCCAGGAAGTGGAAAGAACCGGAGCTGTAAGACAAGCACACTACCCATTCCTCATCTCTAGCGTTTTGACCCCCGCTCTTAGCGTTAACGATTTCTAGCGTGAAGCGCCCTAAAGACTCAAAATGACTTTATCAATTTTAGACAGTAAAGTATTCAGTTTAATCAAAAGAACAAAGTTTCTGTGGTTTACAGACTCTAGGTATAAACCATGGGATTAATTGGATTTCATTAATTGGATTTTATGGAATTTAGAGAAAAAATGTAAAATAATAACAAAATAATGAAATTTATGTTAGTTGGGTGAAGATAGGAGGTGGTAGCCATTTATTTCTCGTCACTAGGAGAGAAAAAAACTGTGGGGGAACGCAGCAGGCCTCAAATAATTATAGTCGAAGGTCAAAACGTAAAAAAGAAAGCCTAATGGTTTAGAAAAACAAATAACCATAACAAAAAAAAACAAAAAAACTAAGGAATATTCCCATGTCCATAGAGAAGTTTCCATAGGAGTTTCTTCTTCTTTTCTGGAGTTTCTTGAAGTTTCTTCGTGCAGGAGGAAGACCAACCTCAGAAAACGGAGGCAAACGTCCCAGTAAAAAATAAAATTTACAACTGAAAAAAAGTTGAGAATTAGTGAAATACGTGTTTGGAGAAATGATAAAGCAGTCGCACAAATGGAGAAAATCACCAGTAAAACAAGGGAAAAGTTAAGATAAAAATAATGTTTTAAGGAGTGAGCTAATGACAATTAAAAATAATCTCAAATGCTGCATTATTATTGGTTGAATGTTCGCTCCCGCATACTACATCACACAAGGTAGCTTAACTTCTGTGTTATGGACGGGAACAACAATTATATTGCAAATGAGAAAAGTTGAAGGTGGAGAAAATCACTTTCTGAAAAAATGAAAAATTATAAAAACTGAAATGATGTCAGTCAGCCTGAAACAAGTGGACCGAAGAGGAACTGAGAGCTGCAGATCCTTCCTCTCAAAAGCTAAACAAAAAAATCAACGATGGTTGCGTGTCAAGTAACTGAAAGGTAAAAAAAAAAAAGTATAGAATTGGACTAAAATGCACCAGGAGAAAAACGCTTTTTAAAATGATGAAATTAAAAAAAAAGGAAAAAAAGAAAAATAATTTACAGCACCCATGACAAAGAATATCAAAAATCATTATTGTCAAACACGTAGCATGGAAATAACCCTCATTTCTCGAAAAATCCGAAGTTTTGGCTCGCCCAAAACAACGATAGATGGCGCCATGTTTGCTATAACGTATCATTCCCTTTTACAATGTGAAACACGAGTTTTCAAGTTCTCTACTTTGCTCGTTGAAGGGACAGAAAAGTATTTATTTCGAAAAGGGACATAATTCGAGCCTTTTAATGCAATTATAACCTCTCGGGTAGCCAAAAAGAGGCTAGGAATCAGGAATGTCGTGGCTCCATCGATCGCATTGGCTACCTCTGGGCTTACCATTCTTTTTTTTTTTTTCATTATTATTTGGAGGTTTACGACCACCATGACAACTCTAATGACCAACCACCGTGACAACTCTATGGGTACAAGCACTCTCTCGTCCCTAATTTTAGGCCACTGGTTCAGACGCAACGCGTTACTCCACCCTTTAGCCTCCAAAATTATTTAAGCAGTTAGAACACATAGCGACTGCAACCGTCTAAGATTTTAGGAACCGTGAATAAACGTATGTGAATTTTTCAAAATTCACAAATAATTTGCAATATAAACGATTTTTTTCTTCGTTAAATTTAATATCGTACTTTCTCGTTAAATGGAAGTCATCCGAGCGAGTGTCAAAGGGAGTTGTAGAAAGACACCATTTTCATAATTATAAGTTAGTTTTCACAGATGAGAGAGAGAGAGAGAGAGAGAGAAAGAGATTCCGGTTCCTTGTCAGATAGCAAGCAAAAATTCTCATAAATAACTTTATGACAGCAAATACTAAAATAAGAAAAAGATAAAAAATTAGGAAAGAAACCTAAATTTGCTAATAAAAAGTAGCATGCTAAAGACCATGGAGGCTCGTTTCCAGACGCAACGCTACAGGTGTCCCACCCAACTTTTTAGGGAGCTTGGATAAACGTAGCTGAATTTCTCGATTTCACAGAAATTTTGTTATATAAAATGAATGTTTTTTTTAAATTTAGTGTTTGTACTTCCGGCAAATGGAGGGATTTCTCTGAGCGAATTCCAAAGAGAATAGCAGAAACATACCATTTTTATAATTATAGTTGAAAAGATCAGAGAGAAATTTCTTGTCAGGTTACCAACTAACATTCATAAACAGCCTTATGACAGCAAAAAAATAAAAAATAAAAAACGACGTAAGTAAGCTAAAATTGCGAAAAAATAGCAACTTCCCAAAGAAACTCGTATCCATGGTTCCCACACTACATATGTCGAATGAATGCTACGTGCAGTATGCACCTGAAAAAACCCCTGGGGGGGGGGGGGGGGGCTAGGGATAATATTATAATTATCAGCGTCGGGTAAAATCCTCATGAACGGAATTTTTTGCCAAAATTTCTGCCCAGCACTTCAAAATTTATGACCCCCATCATGCTTAGCTCCCCTATAGCTTAACAAGTTCTGCGCGGTTGGTGTTGCCACTACTCGTATTCATGGTTCCCAGTACTACATACACTGAATAAATAGTACCTATTATTCAGTGCACATTTTTGTATATAATATTGGGTTGCAGCAGTTGAAGCCTCCGCTTTCAGGGGGTGGACAGGTTCGACATCTCCACCGGAATGGTGTTTCTAGCAGTGTAACATGGTATATGTCACAAGATCGGTATTTACCTGGTTTACGCGCTGTGTGACTAATTTCATGACAAGTTTTAACCGCGAGTGTAAGGCTTCAGCCAAAGTGGACCATTGAAACAGGTCATTTGTGCGTAATTTTCCTGTATAAGTTCAAACTCGCGCATTCTAAGGGTGTGGCGGTCCGAAACATTAATGCGGCGTTTGGGAAGGATACCGTGAATGTACGCACCACACGCCGATAGTTTACAAAATTTCAAGCAAGAGGCATGTCCCTTGAAAATGCGTCTCGTGGTCGTCCACCATTAGGTTCAATAGATGATGAGATGAAGAATACCGTGGAAGATGAACCCAAAGTAAAGTGTCCGTAAGATGGCAGCGAGGGTTAATCAACGGCGACCATGAGGAAGGTGAAATTGTTCGATGTCTGGGTGCCACACGAATTGACAGCAGCCAATAAAACACCTGTTTTATTAGCTGCTCTCAGTTCGTGGAGGTGTGCTGATTCCCTATGTGACGGACACAGACGAAAGGCATTCCTGCATCAGACCGTAACCTGCGACGACAAGTGAGTCCTGTACAGCAATCGTAAGCTATCAGCACACTGGTTGGACACCACAGAGCCCCTTAAATGTAGTCCAATCGTAAGCTATCAGCACGCTGGTTGGACACCACAGAGCCCCTTAAACGTACCCCAAAGCCATCGCATAAACCTGCCGAAAGTACTGGTTCCCATATAGAGATGTGCTTCCAGTCTGACCCATCGTCCACTTCTCCGAACAGGTGAAACCATCAGTTCAGACTAATATTACGATGAAATGCAGTAGATGCACAAACAGCTCCGTACCAAGCACCCAAGTCTGACGAACAGCTATAGGGTCTTTCTTCTGCACGGCAATTCTAGCCCACGTATTTCACAAACAACAGTCCAAATAAATCCAGCAGTTGGAATTCCAACTCTGCTGCACCTTGCATATACCTAGACTTTGTTCCAACGGATTGTGACTTCTTCCTGCATCTGGACCATTTCCTAGCGGAGACCTTCCTAAACGACCGAGCTGTATGTCAGGCCGTTGCCACATTTCTTGCCTCAAAGACTCCGTAGTTTTTTCGCTGTTAGATTCATAGCGTTGTCACCCATTGGCAGATGTGTGCTGATTTAGAGGATAACTACAGTGACTAGGTGTATTGATTCTTCCTGTTTTTATAGTTGCTTGCAGATGGCATACTCGTTTAGGACATTTCCTCTGCACCAACACACAGACACTGCAGTCATCAACACTACAGATACTAGGTGTATTGGTGCTTCCTGTTTTCATTGATGCTTGCAGATGTCATACTCATTTCGGACATTTTCTGTGTACCAACTCAATATTATCTCCGCTTCTGATAATCCGACTGAAAAATTCCTTTCTTACTCAGATATCTTTGACTATGAAGAACGTTTTGAGCAAACTTTCCTCTCAAATAATCTATAAACCAATAAATGTTCGATATATTGTAACGTACCAGGAGATGTGACGTACCTGCCAGAAGGACGCACACGACATAAAGGCAGATAGCAATTAGAATCAATGTCCGCGTAGCTTAATTGGTAGAGCAACTTATTCCGGAATGAGGGGACCCAGGTTCGAATCCTGGCGCGGATAAAAACGACGGAGAAATTCACTTCGTTATAATATGTTAATTGTTTACAGTATATTTTCCTGTTTAATTTGTTTACAGTACATTTTCGTGTTTCAAAAGATGTGGTAATTACGCCCGAGGGCTCTGTGTCACCCTTTTTACTTTCTCTTTTGCTTGTTTAGGTTTGCCATTATCTTCGTGTACTATGGAATGTCTTATAATATCAACCGCTTGCATGGAGACATTTATGTGAATTTTGCGGTATCATCAGCGGTAGAAATTCCTGTACTTATGTTGTTTCTGGTTGTCAGTCACTATTTTGGACGCCGAAAGGCTTTATCTGCTGCAGCTGTACTAAGTGGTTGTACATTGCTCCTATCCCTCCTGTCACCAAAAGGTAAGTTACACGTCATCCTGTTCCTAATTACTGTTAAATATTCCTTTTTTATGAGTTATGTTTTCGTAAATTCAGGTAAAGTTGTAGTGAAATTTTACAAATTCATTCTTTTCTCATATAGTAGAAGAAAATAACATCAGATGCGTTGTAATGATACGTAGGTAAATCAGACGAGTTAGTAAAACCATGCAATGCATTGATTATGATACGCTTTCCAACATAACAGAAATTATTACTGAAATTATGAGGATAATGGCTGTGGAATAAATCTCGCTCCTATGCCCTGATCGTTGACCCCATTTCAGTGATATTCAACAGAATCGGTTCAGTATTCCTCCGGAACAACGTGATAAAGTTTTATCGCCACCAAAGCATTTTTACGTATGTTATGACGCATAAGGGCGATGGAATGGATCCCGCTCCTATGCCCTGACCTTTGACCCCATTTCGCCCATTCTCAATTGGGTTCATCTCCAGGTTATCCCCTACCTCAAACTAAACTTTCATCGAAATTGAATTATTTTTACGCCAGTTATGAGTGAGGACAGACAGGCAGACGGACAAAGCTGGAGCATATACGCTTCTTCAACCTAGGGTTGGAAACCGTAAATACGTAAGTAAAGGCAATTTGTGAATTGCATACACTTCTATTAAACAAGGAGGAAAATGCAACACCACACGTCAGTTTGGTGCCAGCGGTGACTGCATAAATATGTAATTTCCTCTCTCCGATTTCACCGCTATTTAACAACGCGGAGTAATAAAGTTTCTTTGGATGCAAGGCATCGAACCCGCTGAATTTCACAGAAGAATTGGAGCGCATTATCATAATGAACTGAATGAATAAATTACATATTACATACACCTCGATAGCAAAATGCAAAGCTAAAGTATGGCGTCCCACCACGTGGAACGCTGAAACTGGCGATGGCTACAGGTTTCTTGTTAAAGTGATGTTCATTGAGTTTTTTGAGTGCCTGTCAAAACACAAATTTGTCCTTGACGGGATCGAATCTATGCCCTCTCACTCCGGAGTAAGTTGCTCTCCCAACTGAGCTACACGGACGAAATGTACCGCTGCAGTTTTGCCATCTTGACACGTGATTCACCTCTCCTCTATAGTACGTCACATCATCTCCTTCTTAACGTCTTTTTGTTTTTGTTTTTTTGAAGCGAAGTAGGAATTTTTAATTAATTCGAGACGATGCGTGGAACAAACATCACACATTTTTTGAAGAACTGTGACGTGCCTGCCCCGTAGGACGCACATGAGATAAAGGCAGATAGCAGTGAGAGCACATGCCAGTGTGGTATGCCCCCGGCCCGCTTTCGGGGGGAAGGGGGAGAAGTGACGTGCCTGCACCGCAGGGCGCACATGATATAAAGGGAGATAGCAGTGAGAGCACATGCCAGTGTAGTATAGTGGATAGCACTCGCATCTCCGGAGCCGAGAGTAGTGGATTCGAATCCCACTCCTGGCATAAAAATGAAGGAGAAATTTACTTCGTCATATTGGCGCCAGAACTTTAAGGATGACCTGGCTGTTAGGTTTCTCGCAATGGTGTGATCTCCTGTCCACCCAGCGAGACAGGAGGGAAATGAGAATCCTTTCTTCAATGCTTCGAGAAAAACAAATCACTGTGATATTACGCTTCACACACCAAATTGTCTGGGATTTCTCAAATGCACGTTCTTCATAGGATGACTGCATACAGCGACACATGGTCCCGTCTGACCCGTGGGTATTCCCCCGGCCCTCTTTCGAGAAGGGGGATGGGGAGATGTGACGTGCCTGCCCCGTAAGACGTACATGAGATAAAGGGAGATACTAGTGAGAGCACATGCCAGTGTAGTATAGTGGATAACACTCGGAGCTCCGGAACCGAGAGTTGTGGGTTCGAATGCCATCCCTGGCATAAAAATGATGGAGAAATTTACTTCGTCATAGAGCCCAATGACCGCTAGATCCATTTTCACGTTCGGGAGCCAATGTGAGAACACAAATTTCTTCGAGCCCCCTCATTCCGGAGTAAGTTGCTCTCCCAACTAAGCTTCATGGACGGGATGTACCGCTGCAGATTTGTCATCATGACACGTGATTCACCTCTGTAGTACGGCACATGCCCTGACTCAAGGGTTCGTTAGACCTTTGCTTGTAAACAACCTCGAAGTTCCTGGGTTTTTCCTGAATTATTCCCCCATGACGAAATCAGACACCTGCTAAAATTAAGCGTCGTTCTTTTGCATAAAGAACAAATTTAATAATTTAGTTACAGGGAGGGGTTTTCAAAACTTTGTTCTGCTTTGTATACCAAACTTTGTTTTATGAACCCGAGGAATCGTTTCCTGCTTATTTCTCTATTAGGCTTTTCCCTCAGTTATCTCGCTGTTAAATTTACTTTTTCCAACTTTGTTTATCATTCCGCTTTGCTGAAAGCGGGAATTCCTTTTCCCGTCATTGTCATGACCCGGAGGAAAATCTCAGAAACCGCTCTCTCTCAGAGCCCGATCAGAAGCCCTCGTGTTTCCTTCCTTCATCCTGTCTCGGGGGACTCCATCACTCCAACTTTACACCCCTCATAAACGCCAAACTTCATCTTGCATCTTCTGCTGCTGACTCCTTGACCCATCAACTGTTCTTTGACCCACCGTGAAAACTGCCCCCATTAAGATGAAGTTTTGAGAATTCCTTGATACCCTCCTACAAAGAACATTGTCTATTTATCCTCTCGCAGAGCAATAGTCATGAAATCGAATTCTGGGATTCCCCAAGATCGGATAGTAAAGCGTTATGAAAATATCATGCCTCATTTACGCGGCATGCATTGAACTTGGGCTCCCTTTCTCAAAACGGTTATTAAATTTTACCGTTGTTAAAATCTATGGTCCATGGTTACTCCCTACTCATTGGGAACTAGTCACGGGAAAGCATTTTTGGGTAAAGGCAGAGAAGTGAGTTAGTCCTAGGCCAGATAGTAGCTTATAAAAAGGCCGGTTGCTCAATCACCGTAACCCCTGAATTGTTAGGATTTCGATGTTAAATTACGACTCACGTATTCTAAAACTAAGTGAAATACGGCAAAAGTTCAAACGAATAGCAGAAATATGGCTGTAAACGTGCAATTGACTCTCGAGGTAAGCGCAGAGTGTCCAGCATAACTAAGCTGGCTTGATGAATCACGGTTTCAACTCTATCACGCATAACTATGCTGGACTCTCTGTGTTCCACACTACCGCGAAACAGACAGCGTGGGTATATAATCAGACTGCATCCACGAGCTTATGCACAAAGGTTACCCATCATGCAATGGAAAAAATAGGCTATGCTAGTCCATGTCCACGTCGTGTCCCCTTGTTAACTGTAAAGCATCGAAAGGTCAAGCTGCAGTTTGCAAAAGCCTATCCCAGTTTGAGTGCTGATGACTAGGCTGGGAACTCGTCATCTAGCTTGTTGAATCACAGTTTCAACTCTATCACGCTGATGGAAGATTGTGTGTTTCTCAGAATCCATTCGAAGCGCGATGGACACAGGTTGCCAAGTTAAAATTTTGTAGGCAGATGGATCCAAATCTAGAAGAATAGATGACTCGTGCTAAAACGTCCTGAGAAACGTTGGTAAATAACCGGCTAAGCACCATGCACTAATAAAAGTCACGATGAGATAAAAATTTTAATTGCAGACAAAATACATTAAAAAACGTTAGATCGTTCGGGCCCTGGGAGCAGGTACCCATCCTCAGACGCAATGAGACAACTTATAGATGAGGCAACATATAAATACACCAGGAAACATTAGAATATGACGCGTAGTCAGTATGCACGTGCTGTACAGCTCATGTCAAACATAACCACATCATGGATATGAAAAAAGAGTGCTATATACATTCAATTTTTGAGGAAAATTTTCCATGGTTGGGGAACACACTTTGGCATCTCATCGTTACAACAGGAACCGGAAATTTATCGATGAAGAGGCTCTCTGTAAGTAACAGTTTAGATCTGACATGAGAAGCTGTAAGAATCTTTAGTAACTCTTCCCGGATTCTTACAGTAACTCTTCCCAAATGGGAAAAGGCCAGGATTCTTACAGAAACTCATGTTCCCATTTGCGAAGACGCCAGGATTTTTACAGCTCCTAATGTTAAATCTCAACTGTTACTTACAGAGAGCCTCTTCGTCCTTTCATTTTCCGGTTCGTGTTGTAACGATGAGATACCAAAGAGTATCCCCCAATCATGGAAACGTTTGCTCAAAAACTGACTGTCTTTTTTATCTCCATGATGGTTATGTTGGACATACGTTGTACAGCACGTGCGTACGGACTATGCGTCATTTTCGAATGTTTCCTAGTGTATTTGTATGCTGCCTTATCCATACGTTGTCTCATTGCGTCTGAGGATGGGTACCTGCTGGCAGGATCCGAAAGTTCTAATGACTTTTAATGTATTTATCTGTAATTAAAGTTTTTATCTCATCGTGACTTTTATTAGCGTATCGTCCTTAGACGGCTATTTACCAACGTTTCTCAGAATCCAAATCCGCCTATATAATCTAAATGGATTATATACGCAGATTTGGAATTATATAGGCAGATTCGTGATGCGTTTTCATGGGCTGCCTTGGGGCCACTCATAGCCATGCAGAACTTCGTCATTCATACAAGGTATTTGAACATCTTCGCTAATCATCTATTACACCCGTTTGTAACGATGCTCTCTCCACAACATACTTCCATCTTTCAAAAAAAGTACATATACACGCGTGTTACTACCTTATAGTTTTTACATATACTATAGTGTGCAAATTAATTTGGACAATGAAAAAAATCACTCTTTTTTCCAAAACTATGCCTTTATATCATTCTATGCCTTGCTATACACTGATAAATACCTGTAGTAGTATGAAGTATGTCCTCCTTTAGTAGAAATGACCTCTTGAATTCGTTTTGGCATTGACTCCACTAATTGAGTGCACATATTTTTGACTTCATAATCGTGGAACCACACTTTTATAACATTCGTTATCATGCGTTCTTTAGTTGTACAGTCCATTTTACATAAACGTCTCTTCAAAATATTCCACAAGTTTTCTATGGGATTTAAGTCTGGTGAATTTCCAGGCCAATCAAGCAAATGAATTTGATTTTCCAGCTTGACCAGTTTCGAATTGTGACATGGGGCCAAGTCATGTTGAAATGTCCCGTCAAAAGTTTGCAAGAATGGAATAATCCTACGTTGTAATATTTCTACGTACATGGCTGAATTCATCATACCTTGAACAGGAACTAAGCTTCCAGTGCCATTTGATGTTAAAAACCCAAAACATCTGTTTCAGAGGGTGTTTTACAGTTTGTTTGACATGCTCAGGTCTTAAGGGTTCACAGTTGCTTCGTCTAACGAAATTTGCTTGGTAACCCTGCACAAATAAATGAGTTTCATCACTGAAAATTACCTTTTGACAGTCATCAGCAGTACATGATTTATATTTTTTTGGCCCATGCTAAACGTTTTATCTTCATTTTCGCATTCAAATATTGTTTTTTCGTTGGTCTTCTTGCCTTCCGGCCAACTTTCAGAAGCCTACGGCGTACAATTGAATCACTAACATCAAAACCACTAGCCAATAAATCTCTTTGCTTGTTTTTTTTTATTCATTTTACTATTTCTGATTAGATATTTTATCGGTTCGTGGAGTTGTTTCTCGTTTTCTTTCACATTTACCTCTCCTTTTTGGAGACGATGATCCAGATGCATTGTATCGCGTAAGCAGTCTTGATACACTTGATTTGCCTACACCAACTGCAGAAGCGATATCTCTCACTCTCATAGAAGTGTGATCCTTCAGAGCTATTATTTTTGCACGCTTCCTAGGGGAAATATCCATTTTTACAATACACGAAAGTAACACGTACTCACAGAGAGCAAAAACTAACATCCACCTGTCACACACGAAAGCTCACAACTGAAGCTGAAGTGCATATTTCCTGTTTAGAACCGGTCAAACCACATTCTTACTATCAAGTTCTAACAGTCACACCACCTCAAAGCTGATATAACCGGTTTACGTGGGTTTCCGACATCAACTGGCGATCACATTACAATTCTGAGAATAAAATAGCTTGTCCCAATTAATTTGCACGGTATAGTAATATACCTCATTTGTTCTTACCAATTATTACTTCATTTGTTTTTACCTATTATTACCTCATTTGTTTTTACCCATTATTACCTCATTTGCTTTTGCCTATTTCCTTATTTGTTTTTTCATGACGTCACTCATTGTGACTTTTCAGAATATCCGCTAGTGGGCACAGGACTCCTACTAGCAGGAAAAGCTTTCCTAAGGGCAACGCTATGTGATATTTATCTGTTTACAGCAGAAATATTCCCAACGGTATTAAGAAGCATTGGTCTCGGCTCAAGTTCTACGTTTTCCAGATTTGGAGGAATTGCTGCCCCTTTCGCATGGGTAAGTTCTATCGGCAATGCATCGCATGTATTGTGTGTATTTCAAAACATGTCTTAAATTTTAGCATTCCGGCGTTTAAGGCATGCAGAGACTGTAGTTTGCCAGATGCAGCAGCGAATAGAAATGCACATATTGCGTCTCCATGAAATTCTTCGATGTAACAGTACATCGACAAATTTAAATACAGTGCTTGATCAAATACCTATTACGCCAAGCCTAACAACCAATGCTTTTTGCTGTCCACAAGAATTCAATTTACCTGGTATGTAATTTTTCCATAATTTGAAGGAAAGTGGTTACATCGTAGGCTCCAAAAAAGACAGTTACAAGAAAACGAAATTCCAGAAAGCGTTCGAGCAATGACACATTGTTATCAAATTAAGTACGTAATCTGCTCTTTAAAGCGAACAACGTTCACGTGTACGTATATTGTAAATGTTTATGTAGCATAAAAAAAGCGCTTTACTATTGTTATGTTCTATTAAAATATTCAGTAGCAAATTTTAGGCAACGTCTGCCCATATGGAATAAAAACTATTACTTCGGAAATTAAATTGTACGCAAAAAGGAAGTTTCATTCTCCTTATTGTAGGTTACCCAAACAGCAAACTTCTTTAATAATGAACAAATTTTACTACAAGTTAAAAACGAAGTTATAAAAAATGGAACACAGATAGACTTATGAGTACGACACTAAACAAAGGTTGCGTACGAAAACAGCACATAAACTGAGGAGTTCTTCCTTCTCATATGGTCAATGAGGAAACTCTGATGACGTATCGCCTGCCCTCTATTATAGCTGAACATAAAGTCCGAATAAAATTCCTCTCTACGCTTTTCCGCGCCATGGGAATACAGCAAGACGTATTTCGATTAATTTTCCAACAGAAAATAACATTGACTCATGTTTACTAAAGAAGAGATCTTTGTACTTTAGGAAGAAGTGAAAGAATAGTACAGGGTGATTCAAAAGTCCTCGAACTCTGAATTCAAATTTTTCTACCACGAATATAGTGATGTATAACTACACTGGCGTGCAAAAATTAAGGACGAGACGGTTTTTCGAATGTAACGTCGTGCAGAAGTGCTGCACATCGACTCAAATCATACCATAAGATCCCCAAGATGTGAGAATATGGGACAAGTGAGTAAAACCGTCCAAACAAGGAATCCAAAGGATACAAAGGCACTTTATCGAAAAGGTAGCTTCGAGCACAACTGGACAGAAGACAGAAACGTCCATGTGACAGACGGCTGCCAAGATAAATCCAGTCGTTAGTAGGGGATATGATCACCTCTGACGGCGTTGCAGGATTTACAACGTCTGTCCGTGATCGGGACGAGGTTGTCAGGAGCTGTTGAGGCATCGCTGCCCATATCTCTTGTAGCGCCAATCGCAGCTGCGGAAACGTTGCTGGCGGCTGGTGACGTGCTGCCAAGCGTCTCCCGAGAAGGTCCTACACGTGTTCGATTGGATTTAGGTCCGGGGACCTTGCGGGCCAATCCATGCGTTGAATATCTTCACTCTCCAACAGCTCTGCGACAGCCACTGTACGATGAGGTGTAGCGTTGTCGTCCATGAAGAGGAACTCAGGACCCACAGCACCTCTAAACAGACGCACGTGAGGCAGGAGAACCTCGGTACAATAGCGGACACCTGTGACTGAACCTCCTTGGAAGATGTGGAGGTCAGTACGGCTACCAAGCATGATACCGCCCCAAACGAGAGCTCCACCACCTCCAAACCGGTCCCTTTCGATGATGTTGGAGGTGTGATTGCGTGTTCCCTGCCCTCTCCAGATGTGTATACGTCCAGAATCGCTCGTCAGACTCAATCGGCTCTCATCCGTAAAGATAACTTGCTGATGTGTCTAGTTCTTGTGTTCCTGGCACCACAGAAACCGCCGTCTCCGATGAGCAAGCGTTAATGGCACACACCGTACTGGTCGTCGTGCAAATAGACCACCTTTGTGCAGCCTCCTGGCTACGGTAAAACGCGATAACGGACGTCCAGTTGTCTGTTGAATGTGCCATGCGATTTCTCCAGCTGTCTGCCGTCTGTCTCTTCTCGCCTGTAGGACAATATACCGGTCGTCCGCCGCCGTGGTTGCTCGTGGACGACCACTTCTAAACTCTCTGCCAGCTGTTCCTGTCGTTTGAAATGCTCTGCAAGCTCGTGAAACGATGCTGTGAGCGATCTCGAACTCCTCGGCCACACTAGTCACACTTCGACCTTCTTCCAACTTCCCAATGACGCTACCTCGGGTAAAATCATCCAGATGTCGTCTACTGAATTGCTTGTTGACCATATCACACGGTGGCAACAACTCGACGTCGTTGAAACCGATGTACACCGTGCAATAGCTTTCGCCGAATCGCTGAGCGTTCACCGCCCGTGTGCTTTATACCCTTTCGACACTCCCCCTACGTCATGCTGCATATATGCGCATGCCTACTGTATTGTACCATAGTCTATCTCCTGAGTGGTCTTTCGGTCCGTTCTGCCTGCTCGTTCCGCTGTTTTGCTAATTTCTCCTTCTTCCTGTTTAATTTCTGCAAACCAGTGTATTTTTACAGGCTGATTATATTGACACATATACTTACAAGGGTAATGAAAACCACTTTGTTATAGATGCTGGAATTGTCTCCCATTCTGTTGAAGACACAAATTCATCCGACGACACATTTTGGCGGACACTCTTTTCAGCGTGTTGGCTGGTATGTCCCTCACGGCTCCAATGATGTTGTTCTGCAGGTCCTGTGCCGTCTTAGGGTTGTTGTAGTAAACTGTGTTTCAGATAGCCCTACAAATAATAGTCTGGAGGACTCAAGTCTGGTGAGCGAGGCTGCCAATTTTTTTCGATATTAATCAATCGTGGAAGAACTCTCGGAGCATCTCCATTGTGTCGTTTGATATGTGGCACGTTTATCCTTCTTGTTGAAGCCAACAGTAACGTTCGTGTTCTTCCAGAATCACTACAAATTGATGGATGATGTCTGCATACACAGCGGAATTTACAGTTGTGTAAAAAAAATGGCCCTACAATTCGTCGTCTAGACATGGTGTACCACACTCCAACTTTCTGACAGTGAAGTCCAACCTCATTCAATGCGTGTGGATTCTTCGCAGCCCATATGCGAGTGTTTTGGCTAATGACATATCCATTCAAATGAAACCATGCCTCGTCACTTAAAAAAGTGTTGTTAAGCTGGTTAGTCACATTGTTGCGCGTGAACTCTTAAACCATTGAAAGTAGGCAATGCGCTTTTCCGAGTCCAAAGGACGTAGCTCTTGCACTACTCGATTCTGTACAACCGTAGCTCTTGCACTACTCGATTCTGTACAACCGTAGTTCTTGCACTACTCGATTCTGTTCGGCCGTAGCTTTAGACGTTTAGTAGCCCTCTGGTAGGCTGAATATGATAACTATTGAGACAGGCGCCGAAGTGACTTCCGGGCAGAGAGCTGCAGGGAAATGTGAATTTTCTCCAGAAACGTGGTCGTCACCACGGCCGGCCGGCCGCTTTCAGGCTTATCCTGAACACTGCCTGTCTCGCGAAACCGGTTCAGAATATCATACACAGTTGTTTTCCCTGGTATAGGAGCATCAGGAAACTTCCTTTGAAAGATCTGGATGCAACGTTGGTAAGATTTTTCCGCAAAATGAACTTCTAACAAAGCGACTCTCTGTTCTTGCGTGAGACTCATGGCTGACTGAACGTTACTGCTTGCCAGCACTCGTGTAAGCGTAGTGACACGTAGTGCTATCACGTGCCACAGCTCGTTCCCCCAGGTCACACACAACAGCCACAAGCAGCAATACTCGGATGTCTTTTATGGTTTTACAGCAAATATGCGTTTTAAAATATAGAGTTCAGAGACTTTTGAATCACCCTGTACTAAGTGGCAAATAGATAAAATCCTAAATCATGCTGCAGCCTTCCTTCGAAGCCAACGCTCAGGAACACCAGATTTTTTTATTATTATTTATTTATTTATTTATTTATTTCAAGGCTGAGGTTCAACGAGCGCGGCGAACATCTCTTCGGGTTTTAATCAGTCGTCTGTCCCTAATTTGGGGCCCTAAATTCCAGGTAAAGGGAAGAGCCATAGCACCGTAAAGCCATCGCGTCACTGATGCCTCCTTGGGACTCGAACCCAGACCCAGTTCGGACGACAGATCAGAAGCCAGTGCTTAGGCCATACTATCACTGGAGTGGTTACTTCCTCCTGCTTTTAGAGAATATAGTCGTAGTCGAATGTTTTATGTATCATTACATAAAAACATTAGACTACGTTCTTCACGTAATGTCACTCTGATGATACTTTGATAATAAACTGCCTGAGTTACCGTTATGACATTTAACTGTTATCAATGTCACTGTAATGACATTGATAACAAACTACCTGAGATAAAGATTGCTTTCCGATAAATAAACTATGTTTAAATATAAGTGGTGTGTATTCACGGGAATATTCTGAAAATAACGTGAGAAAAGTTGATCGGTAAGTGTCCGCGTTTTAACGGAATTTCCGTTTTTAAAAGTGCCCTTTTTTTAACCTGTGTATTCACAGATTTTCCGTACTCATTAATTCCGTTTACTTCAGGAAAGTGTATTTCAACTTTTTTCCGTATTGATAAAGAAATTTTGCAAAATTGAAGACGCTGAATATTTCAACCTTTACCCGAGAGAATCCTTTTGCGCCGGTGGTAGGGATCGAGCCGAGGCAGTTAGGGTTGCAGCCGCCAGTCTTAACCACTGAGCCAGAAAGTCACATGAATCAGACTCACGTTCAAGGCAAAACTCATTGGGCGATGATTTTTTTTTTTTTTAGTCATTAACGCGAGTGATTTATTCATTTTATTTTCCATCAGTGCTTACTATTTTTTTGAATATGTTTGTGATAATTTTATTTTTCTGTAGGGGATCTTATTATAATTTACATACTTTTTTCATCGTGCTTTTTCAAAGCAACAGAATGATTTGGAGTTTGTGACCTTTCTTTCAACTCAAATAACTTTCAAATATCTTTAAGAGAAGGTGCAATGTACTGTTTTATATATTATTTCGCAAAACTTCTAAATATAAAATTTACTCTATTTACTCTTGATAGCTATATACACTGAAGTGCCAGAAAAACTGGTACACCAGTCAAATACTTGGTAGATACCCCACGGGAGCGCAGGACTGCAGAAATACGACGGAGCAAGAACTCCACAAGCTTCTGGAAATATGCTGTAGACAATGCACACGATACTTCCTGTAGAGCGTTCGACAATTCGGGTGTATTCCGAGGTCTCTGATTCCTGTGTTTGATAGCGCGTTGAATGGATTCCCAAATGTGTTCTATGACGTTCAGATCTGGGGACTTGGGTGGGAATGGCAACATCCCAAACTCATATGAATGCTCCTCTAACCATAATGTGGCGTCCCGACACTTGTGTGCAGGTGCATTGTCCTGTTGGAACAGGACCAACCCATCAGCATGAATGCAGGACATAAGAACGGGTGTACCTCGTCAGACAGGATGCGCACATAGCTTTGGCCAATCACAGACAGTTTTTAGACGTACCAGGGGTCCCAGTGATGTCCAGCTAAACACACCCCATACCATTACCACACACACACACCAGCCGGTACAGTTCCCTGTTGACAGGCGGAATCCATGGCTTCATGGGGTTTGCGCCACACACGAATCCTTCCATCTGCCTGATACAGTTGGAAAAGCGACTCGTCAGACCAGGCTACTTGTTTCCAGTCATCAAGTGTCCAGTGGCGGTGTTGCCGTGCCCAAACAAGGCGCATAGCTCTGTGTCGTGCACCCATCAAGGGGACTCGAGTTGGGCGTCGGCTCCCAAAGCCCATATAGTGTAAGGTACGTTGCACAGTCCGTACGCTGATGCTTGTTGAGGCTCCAGCATTGAATTCCGATGATACCTGCCAGAGTGTTGCACGCCTATCGCGTGAAACGATTCTTGACAGCAGACGATGGTCACGTTCACCCAATGTCTTTTTACGGCCACACTGGTATCGTTGGTTGGTGGTTTTGCCGGAATTCTTGTAGTCACGGTACACCCTTGCAATGGTCGTCCGTGAAAATTCGAACTTCGTTTCCTACCTCCGAAATACTATGGCCCATCTCACGAGCGCCAACTATGACACCGCGTTGGAATTCGCTTAAATCCTTCTTACTTGTCATTCTCATGCTGAAAACAGTTCTGACAGCTGGCAAGGATGTCTATCGCTTTATATACGCACTGGCGGACGCAACCGAGTACGCGCACAGGTGACGTTGCTATGTAATTTGCATAAGCTCGTCTGTACCAGTTTTTCTGGCACTTCAGTGTAGTTTTGTCTTAAGGACTCCCTAGGCTGATACATGGACACCGTACAATAACCTGTATAATAAATTAAGTTCCCGGTTTCTTACGATAACACAGTATATCATAGCTGGTGCACAAAATGGGGATATGGAGAAAAGATATCCTGTGTGTCACTGTAACCAAAATTCAGGAAATATGGTATCCATAATATCCGACCTCCCTACAGAACTTCAAAATCAAATACTTCGACGGACAATTGAAATTTAACAGTTAATCAAACCCCCAAGTATTCCCATGAATCTCTCCTATTACCGGAAATGTTTTGTCATATGGATACGGTACGGGAAAAGTGATAACGGAATTTTCCCGTTAACATAAGAAAGGAATTGCGGAAAGGTTTCTGAAAATTCAGAATTTTCCGTTAACACATTTTGAAAACGGTAATTTACCGTCAGTATAATAAAAGAATTTCGGAAAGGTTTCTGAAAATTCAGAAATTTTTTGTTCAGTTCACGAAGAAATTTGTATCGGAAATATATGTCGTTAACTCACGAAAGAAATCACGGACCGTAGCTCGTGAATTTCACAAGTATTTTTACAGTGTAACTTTGCCTCTTGAAGACTTAACACAATATGTTCTTATGTCGCGCTTTCCACCGCGTAACTGTTTTTTGGCCTGTTGTCAGGATTGCCAAACGCAAATTCATCGAGAAAGAAAATGTGGCGTTCAGACAGAAAAAAAGTTAAACAAGAAAACCAAATTTACACAAGATGAGAAGCACCAAAAAGGAAGGTTAAATAATAGTATACGTCACAAGTGGTTATGTTGTTACGTGTATCCTAATTATTATAGGTTACAGAATTGCATAATTTCACTTTGTTACTGACTATGTTGTTGCACATTCTGTATGATACGTGCTAACATGTAGTAATAATGTGTACTAACTGGTTGTGTTGTCACATACTCTACATCTCTTCTTCACCTTATGTGTTAGAATGTTATGTTATTATGTTTACCATGCTGAACTGGTTTGTCCACACAATTTTCACGATTCTTCAGATATATTTTGCAATTGATGACTTCCTACGATTGATTTTTTTATGTACTGCTAAAGTTAGCATACCAACAGCTGCTTAAACAATTGATTTTGTGTACACTTTATTTTATTTATTTATTTATTTATTTGTCTTCGCAGGGTGGTCTAGGTGGACAACACATTCCCCGCATTTTATTTGGAGTGCTTGCTTCTGTTGCTGGGCTCGTCATCTTCATTTTACCTGAGACCAAAGATAAAAATGTCTCCGACACTATTAAGGAAGCCAGGAATTTCGGCAGGTGAGACAAAACACGATACAATATTCTCTTTCAAAATTTCCAGAAAGATTATGGAAATATTATTTTGTTGTTGATTTTTCATTCTGATCTCTAAATATTCTTTTTTTAAAATACGTTGCCTTTCATTCTTCCACAAGAGCATTAGTCAGATTGGTCACCGATGTTGAGCAGTTCAGCCTGGCGCGCTGTCCACATTTAACTTCATCCCAAATAACACAAATTTCGCCTTCTACATCACTATCGGAATTAATTTGAGAGTGTCGCATTTTTGATAATTGGTTATGGACTGCTGACACGCTTAATCACGCACCATTTGAGCTGCAAAAAAAAAAACAGTACTGCATCGTTGTTAGCAACAGTTTTTGAGAGAAGGTACAACCTCTGGTTGGAATGAAACTGGAGCAGGCAGTACGACCCCACCACGGAAAGACCAATCGATCAGTCGACAGGTTTCTACTACAGCCACTCTACCTACTATTTGTCAAAAGCGCAGTAAATGATGTTTTCAGTCGTCCAGTACGAGACCAATAGTGTATCGACCCTATATCGATTACTTTATCGAAGACAGCACTTTACGCACGACATCCATTGCGTCGCTTTCTCCGGTACCGTGCTCGAAGGAACTGGCAGATAGAAGGATGTCGTATGATCGTTGACAAAGCTCGCTGTTGTTTGAGGTCTATTGATTGCCCTGTTCACATATTTAGGCGAAAAAGGAGAACGGAACAATTCAAGAGTAGCTGTCCAACTGCACACAGCACGAATCAGAAGTATCATGACCTGGATAGCAACCAGCTATAAAAGCTAAACGTCTCTATCACTCCTCACACGTAGTTTGACTGCACAAATATATATGGGAAATATTTCGCATGCTGTTTCTGTGCCTTTTGTAATGGGGGTGTTGGGGTGTGGTTTGTGCGCACGCATATTGCAAACGTCTCAAGGGAACTTCTACGAGTAGTCAAAGCCCAGGAATCGTCAGGAAAATCCCCGGATCTGCCCCCAATATAATATTTAGGGGACATAGTTGGATGGTTTCTTAACAGCCATCTTCTACCAGAGATTACAATGACTGCTTCGCACGATCAGGTGCAGCGAGCACTGTGGGCAGTGTTAGAGGACACCACAGAACGTTTCTACGACTCAATGCCACAACACTTTGCTGAATGCATTTTCAGCAAAGGTGGTTGTATCTTTTACTGATGTACTTTGCTTTCCAGGTAATAAAACTGTCCTTTAGCTTTAAAAACATAATCATGTGTTCCTTGCTGCTCAATATGTGAAACAAGGTCGTCTAGAAAACACAAGGCTATGACATTAGAGACTAATGTCATAGCCTCAGGAAAGTCGTTTTAGTGACGTCACGCAGGAACCAAGGCTTCCAATTGGTTTCTAATATTATTATGTATGACGTCACACACGGTATTGACGTATCACGTCATGTAACATGAGTGTGACGTCACAAACGAAAGCAGTTATCTCCCTAATGTCATGGCATTGTAAATTCTAGATGGTCTTGATGTGAATACATCAGCTGAATTTCCCAATTACTTCTGGATGCTGCAATTTTAATGTCATTGAGTGTGTCTACCCTTGAAAATTACCAATCTTTTCAGCTGTCGATAATAGAACTGGTAAATTTTAAGGGTAAGTATGTTTTGGGTTGATTAGCCGCAAAGCCAAGGATGGGAAGTTTTTTATTCAAAAACAACGCAATTTTTTTGTCGTTGTGACATATTAAATCCAGTTCTGTATCCCAAATATAATTTTGTTGTGAAGCAATAAAGATGACGAAATGAAGATTAATATATATTTTTTTTATTTTCAGGAAAGAGGAGGTTGTTTTGCCCACTGAGGTAGCTCTTATTCAGAAGAATCGAAACCTAGTATAAAACGTGTCATGTACAAATACGGAAGTGCCCTTTTTTTTACATAGTTTGCTATTTATGTAATAAATTTTGTACTTCGTTTTAAACGTGTTTGTTCTATAATTTTGATATTAGTGCACATTGTTTCATACATACACAAAGACGCGCGCGCGCGCGCACGGCTAGGCGAGCTATCTGAACAACTAAGAAAGTATGCTTGAAATAAATTCTATATTTTTCTAGACAAATGAAGTTGCGAAACAACGAACACGAATTAATAACGAGGAACAGTACACCAATTATATAAAAAATAGTAAAGCTGTACTAGTGATCCGATTTATTAGCGTAGGAATATATAAATAAGCGTTTACAAGCTTTCGCACATCGACCAGATGGCTTTTTCAAAGAAGTCAGTCTAACTTCAGTTGCAGTTTCTGTCTATGTTCCTTAAAAAAGCCATCTGGTTGATGTGCAAAAGCTTGGAAACTCTTATTTATATGTTCCTACGCCAATAAATCGGATCACTATTATAGTTTAACTATTTTCTAATGAACATGAAAATCAGGGCAACAGTGTTCTTGTAAACTGAAACTTATTCAAAATAAAAATAATAAAAACTAACCCCCCCCCCCCCGTGGCACAGTAGTTTAAGCGATGGCGCGGTGAGACACGGATGTTGTGTTTGTCTTACGGTACTGGATCTCTCCCTTTCCTGGAACCAGTGACCCTAGGGACGGGCGTCTGCTTATAGTTCACAAGTTGCTCGCGGTGGTCAAAATCTGAAATACACAGTGTGGCAATTAAGTAATGTAACTGAGTTTTTTTGTTCTTTTTAAGAATCCTGGTAAAACACAAGGGTCAGGAAGGAATGTGTTTTATTTTTATTTTTTTTTTTTTTGCTAAGCTACCTAACATTAAATTTAACGCCCAGAGGTGCAACTCCAAATTTACCGAAATGAATTAAGAACAAGAAAGATGACACCGAATTTTCGGATGTAATGAGCACGTCTTTAGAATCCGTTCTGACGCGAAATTAAATTTATCAATGCTATTCAAAGTCAATGGAGCCGGTTTTGAAAACAATCAATTTGTTCCAACAATCGATAGAACATCCAGAAATACAAAATTTGTTAAAACATCTACTTAGTTCCACCAGCGGCTAAAAAGCATGCTGAGAGAAACTGACAAATGATGAACAAAAAATTACACATACTACAAGGAAAGTACCACAGACAAAGAGATTTTCAAATCGAACAGTTAAAAGGAGAAATATGGAAGGAAACATGATATAAGTCTACGTCTGCTAGTGGAAAAATTTTGTATAACGGTAAAGTTGAAAATAGGCGAAAAATATTCGTCATTGAAAACGTTATGCTAAGGGAAAACTTTTCAAATATATCCCCCGGGAACAGATATAGCGAAAAAAAAGGTTTCGACCTTTACGTAGCTAGCGGAATATCTTTGCTTTATCTAAAGAGGATAATGCTCCACATCTCTGTTGTAGCGAACGGCATACAGTATAGAAGAAATTTCTCCATAACGTTTTTAGAAGCGGTGATACAGCTGCAAACTGACAAAACACCACCTACCGACAGAATTATGAACTACAAAATTCCTCATATACTAGCCTCAAGTGTTCTACAAGAGAAATGGCATCTGGTGTTGAAAGAAGTTTTTAAATCGTACATGTAAAACCAGTAATATTGAGAAAAAACAGAATTAGCATTTGGGCCCCTAGCGGCGAAAGTGTGCACTATTTTGGAAAGAAAATACACACACAGAGTTTGCATAGTTAGTTGTATCTGACCGAAGAAAGACGTTTTTCAATCGGGTTTTTAGTCCCGCAGATATTGCCGTAAAATGAAACGTGAACTTACGCCCTCTGGTGGCAGACTTGTGCGCTAAGAAAAGTTTGAAATTATGTGTGAAACATTCCCCACGGAAACGCTCTTCCACAAAGAAATATTTTTTCAAATCAGACGTTTAGAAGCAGAGATATCGAAAAAAATAAGATATGATTTTACACCCCCTGGTGGAAAAACCATGCATTATTTTAAGAAGAAAGTATTATCAAAAGTGTAAGCGGTATCGGTCCACGAAATAATTTTTTCAATCAAGTTTTCAGGAGTTCAAATTTTGCTGCAAATACATGACACAAAAATTAACACTTACGCTGTCTGGTGGCCAAACCATTCTTTATCAAATATTAGAAATTATATGCAAAGCGTTTCCTATCAGGAGCTGTATCCGGTGCAGAAAGAATTTATTCAGATCGGAGTTTTAGAAGCAGAGATATCGAGGATAACGCAGTTCAACTTAACGCCCCCTAGCGGAAAGTCTATGCATTATTTGAAAATTTTGAAATTATATGACAAACATTTTAACCCGGAAACGCTATCAAACAAAGAATGAATTTTTAAAATCCGACTTTTAGAGGTAGATATATTGACAGAAATAAGATATACGTCTACGCCAGCTGGCGGATAAACCATGCATTATTTTAAGAAGAAAATATTCTCAAATGTTTATAAGCATGAGCGCTATCAGTCCACGAAAGAATTTTTTTCAGTCGAGCTTTTGGAAGCTCAGATTTTGCTGCAAATACCTACGAAGCAGAAATTAACGCTTACGCACCCTTGTGGCCAAACAATATTTTTACAAAAAATTAGAAATTACAATCAAAACATTTTCCCACCAGGAGCTGTATCAGGTGCAGCAAAAAATTTTCAAATCGAAGCTTTAGAAGCAGAGATACCGGGAAAAGCGCAATTTTCCTATACTCCCCATAGCAGAAAGTCAATGAATTACTTGAAAATTTTGAAATTATATGTGAAACATGTCGCACTGGGAACTCTATCCAACAAAAAAATAAATTTTTGAAATCGGGCCCTACGAAGCAGAGATATTGACAAAAATACAATACATATCTACGCCCCCTGGCTGAGAAACCATGCATTGTTTTAAGAAGAAAATATTCCAAAAAGGTTTGTCGACGAGAGTAGTATCGGTCCACGGAAGAATTTTTTCAATCGAGATTTTCGAAACTCATATTTTGCTGCAAATTACATCCGAAGAAGAAACCAACACTTACGCCCCTGGTGTCCAAACCGTTTTAGAACAAAAATTAGAATTTATACGGAAAATATTTCCCATCAGGAATCTGTATCCGCTGCAGAAATTTTTTTCCCAATCGGAGCTTTACAAGCAGAGATATCGGGGAAAACGCAATTTACTTTTACGCACCCTAGCGGAGAATCGATGCATAACTTGAAAAAGTGACTATACCCGAAAGGGTCTTCGACATGAATGGAATCGAAAGGTAAAATAATTTTTGTAAATGGATGTTTAAAAGCAAATATATGGAATAAAATGTATTTTGAATTCGATATCTGCATTTTTTTTTTACTTTTTTTTTGATTGGAGGTTTAACGACCACCGTGAGCAACTCAATGGGCTATAAGCAGTCGCCCGTCCCTAATTTAGGGTCACTGGTTCCAGGGAAGGGAGAGAGCCAGTGCCGTAAGACAAACACAACGTCCATGCATCACCGGGATTCGAACCCGAACCCTTTACGGACCAATGATCAGAGGCCAGCGCCTTAGACCACTGCGCCACCGGGGCGGCATATCTGCATTTACGCCCTCTAACAGCGAAATTGTGCATCGTAAAGAAAAAGCGAAATAAAGAGTCATCATTCGCACATTTCAAGCTTCCTAATGCAAAAATAATTTTTCAAATCGGACTCGTATTTGCAAAACTATCGTGTTTACAGGCGGACTAACAGACGGACGGACCGACTGACAAACCAATAACATAAGACGTGCTAACAAGGAACTGTACACCAATTATACTTAAAATAGTACTAGTAATCTGAATTTCTTGGCGTAGAATATAAATGAATTTCTTGGCGTAGAATTACCTAACTTAACCCGACGATGTCCCACTTGATCCTTTGCAGTTCCTCTTCCAATTCAAGAAGGCTTGAATCAGAAGATAGGGAGCGTCCGTTGTAACGTAGCCAAGGTCAGCATCAGATGGCAGCCTAGTCCGGTCCTCCGGGGATTCTTAGCACCCTCTGCCTTCATGTCGCACTGGCCGCTGCCTTGGCCAGGTACATTCCAGCTGCCGGAGACTGAGGGCCAAGATTTAAGTTGTGGAGTTATTTTGGAGGGGTTTGGCCATAACTCACCACGCTGGCCAAGCGGGTTGGCGAGTGTGGGATAGCACTTCTTCTGATCCCAATGGTATAGTTATACCGCTACTGGCGGTTGTCAGAGCTCCTTTAGTGGGAACAGAATGCACCACGAGAAGGCGGGGTTGACATATTTGTCAAGGAGAGGCGATATGTTTGTTCCGCATCACCTGACCTTGCATCCCTTTGTTATATATATATATATATAAATTTTAAGTAGAGTACAAAATTTTTTTTATGGTCTTATATCACAAATGCAAATTCCAAGAAATCTACACATACAAGTGATTAAAATTACAAAAATGTTATACCTTTGCTTTAATTCAGTAATGGACCACGGTTTTCACCATGGTGTAAAATATTGATGATGCTAATAAGGTAAGCCTGTGCTGGAAAAAAATCTCCCCAACGCATTAGGAGTGATAAAAATGTCCCCGCCTTACTACAAGCGTTTCTCTGATTACTAAGGAATCGTAACAACGTTACCTGAAAACGAATGGTGTAAGCCATTCCCCTGCTATTTGGTTTCAGCCCCTTTAGATTAGCAAATAGTAGTTATGACGGAGTACAATTCTCCATCATCTTTGCCCAAGACGGACATCGATCCGGATCCTCTCACTCTGGAGTAAGTCGCTCTCCCAACTGAGCTAGGCGGACGTATGCGCTCGCTGCTATCTTCCTTTATCTTATGCGCGTCCTGCGGTGCAGGCACGTCACATAGTAAAAAATAAAACTAAAAAAAAATTAACCTTTTGTATGCAAGTTTGAGGTGCTTCTATTTTTTTTTTTATTTTTTTTTTTTTTTTTTGTCACAGAGTGTAAACCACCACCGTCACAAGAAAAACCTTCTTATGTGAACAATTTCCCATACCACTCATGCTTTAGTTACTGACTCATATTTATGAAGAACAAAGAAAAAAATAAATGAAATGCTAAATCAAACGAATACCTCGTGTTAATGGAAAATATACAAGTTTATTTTACCATATCTTTACACATGATAATTTTCTACCTAATGAGATACGGGTATTCACAGACATATGGTTCTTAATGCTCCTCTCATTTTGTGTTATCTTCTTGTTTTCTTCCTGAGCGTGAAAGGATGACTTTGACTTTGGAATTCCTGCAAGACAACGAAAACACCAGGATACTTTTCTCACTATATTAAAGTAGTTTATATGCAGTTATGAAATATATTTTCGACTACAGTTGATATCACGGAAAACAGTTTGGGGAAGTATGTTATTGATAACTGGATCATGCACATTCAGATAAATTACATATAACATTACTTTTTTGTTCGCAAAAGTAAAAATAAATTTTGTTTAAATAACAGAGGTACAAAATCGCTGGAGCGAAAATGCTGGCTTCTACTTTCTTTCGGTGTTTAACTTTTCCTAGAGCTCCTCCCAGCATTTCTGTGGCGTAATAATTCATAAAGAATTCAGTGTTATAAATTGTATAAAAGTTAATGATGCTTAAAATTTAAACAGGTAGAAAAATTTGTAGGCAATTCAGTGATATACACTACTACATAAAAATTAATGAGAAGTTAAAATACATATCTCTACCAACTCTATCTCCAGACATTTCATCAATCACTAATCGTTATCTGAGCAGGTAATTTTAACTATGGTTACATTCCTGTAAAACGGCATGTTGAAAGATTCAGGTTATCGAAAATGATAAGCAAAATGTGTTCTTCTCCAGCCTTCAGCTAACTCCTGATTTGAAAGGAAAACAAAGGGACTTTTTAGGGGGGGGGGTCAACGACCACCATGAGCAACTCAGTGGGCTATAAGCACAAACATGAAAACTACCGAAATGACACGATAACTATTTTAACTCCAATGTTAAAATATTTAATACATACATCTGAAAGAATGATATAATAAAATATGTACACACATGAGATCTTTCGGTACCCAGAGTGGGTAGTTCCACAGGTTGTCCCACACTCTCCTTGGTTAAGCCCATTTCATACTAGTTACGTTATTACGACTGCATGTCTTTAAAATAAATATCACAGCGTTTGTCATGCTCGTTTGGTGAATTTTAACAGCATGTGAAGATGGTACCCACTTTGTGTACCAAAAGATCTCATGTGTGTACATATTTTATTATATCATCCTTTTAAATGTATATATATTAAATATTTTAACATTGGAGTTAAAGTAGTTATCGTGTCATTTCGGTAGTTTTCATGTATGTAGTTATCGGCACGAGTTAAATTCACAGTGATTACAGTGGACTATATATAAGCAGTCGCTTTTCCTTAAGTTAGGGTCACTGGTTACAGGGAAGTGTGAGAGACAGTGCTGTAAGACAAACAAAACAACCATGCTTCGCCGGCATTCGAACCCAGACACATCTAGTGTGACTGATCAGAAGTCAGCATATGGGCCCCAGCTCCACTGGGCCGCAGGTGGAGAATTGCACGCAGTATCTGGAAACTCTAGAAAAACAATAACTTTCGAATATTGCCTCAGGAAATGATGCTTGTGGGCGTTCGTTTAGACATTTATGTTTTCGTTTCAAGGAAAGACAATGTGAGAGGACGAATGTCTGATGACAAAGAGGTCAGCAAATATTCCATAATATGATGGGTCAGACTGCGTTACTTGCCCTCATTCTGTTTATCACTTTCCTTCATTTTGTTTGCACTGCCCGTCCATCTGTCTTTGAGTTTTCCTCGGCTCCATTTCTTTGATAACTCGATGTCCATAACTCAAAGTTTAATATACCGTTTATTCAGCCAACCCACTTCCTCTTAATATGCGTCCATGTCACAGCAAACTTGCTTCCTTAGCTTTCTTCGAGATCTCAATCGCTTTCTCTTGCTTTTTAATTTCTCAGTGTGTTTCAGACTTATACTTGACATTTCAGACCTCACTGATTTGCACTTGTCTTCTAAATCCCGAGAGAGCTGCGCTTGCTGTCTCAATCTTTGTTTACATACTCCTGCCATTTCAGATCTCAATGAACTGATCATATCCTTTCAATCCTCAGTGATTGACTCCTATCTTGTCTTTTAAATCCTCAATGATTTGAACGTATCCTTTTAATCCTCAGGGACTTGCTCTTGTTCTCTCAGAGACTTCCTCTTGTTACCTCAATCCTTAGTCACTTCAAACAGAGGTAATCGCTCTTTCCACGTTTATAAGTGAGTCACGGAAAAATTCTCATTGGCCGCCACCGGGAATCAAACCCAGGGTCTTCCAGTTACGCGCCGGATATGCTTCCGAAATAATGGAAGCATATCCGGCGCGTAACTGGAAGACCCTGGGTTTGATTACCGGTGGCGGCCAATGAGAATTTTTCCGTGACTCACTTATAAACGTGGAAAGAGCGATTACCTCTGTTTGATGTTCCTGGTCCACGTCAAATGTCTGTATTAATTATTCATTCGCCTTAGTCACTTATTCTTGTTTCCTCAACCCTCAGTGGCTTGATAGTGTTCTTTCAATCCTCAGTGAATTGCTCTTGTCCTTTTAACCTTCAGTGACGTCCTTTTGTTGCCTCATTCCTTAGTCATTCGCTTTTGTCTTTTTAATCCTCAGTGGCTTGTTCACGTCCTTTCAGTCTTCAACTGCTTGCTCATGTTCACTCAATTTTCAGTTACATGCTTTTGATCTCTGCATATTAACGACGACATTGCACGTTCAGCGCTGTGTCTTCGCTTCTGCTGCATTTTTCTCATTTTCCATACTTCTTGTCATTGATCAAGTCCGAGTTTCAGAATTGGGACATCACCAATGGCAACAAGTATGGAAGAATTGTAAGTCTCATTACAATTCTGAAATTCTGACAGTTGATCTCTTCGACAGTCCCAATACAAGTATTTAACATAGAAACTGAAAAAATACATGTAAATTATGTAAGATGAATTGATCTTCGTAAAACCTATGATCATGTTTTACTTTTAGGACTTGAATAAATAGTTGGCTCTAAGAGCGAAGGAAAAGCAAAAGAAACTTTCCTTACTTTATGATCACACAAGCAATTTTGAATAAATAAATAAATACATCGCTCTTTCCACGTTCCAGAAACACATAGCAACCGAAAAATTGTTTTCTGCCGCCGCCGGGGAACCCACGGATCTCTCGATATCTAGCCGAGCGCATTAGCTTTACACCACGGTGGCCAACAATCCACGGTGCTATGTGTATTTTTAAGTCAGCTTCTGACATCATAAATCCGTAAGATGGGCTCAGCTACTGAGACGTCTCCATCTGGTGAGCATTAACGGCACTGGCTATATATATAATAGCAGTTAAATCCAAAGGGCGAGATCTAAGGTGAAAATCCTCCAAATACGTGACGTCAGTAAATAAATAAATACATCGTTCTTTCCATGTTCCAGAAACACATTCCCCGGCGGCGGCTGAAAACAATTTTTCTGTTGCTATGTGTTTCTGGAACGTGGAAAGAGCGATGTATGTTTTTATTTACTGACGCCACGTATTTGGATGATTTTCACTTTGGATTTAACTGCTATAATATATATAGCCAGTGCCGTTAATACCCACCAGATGGAGACGTCTCAGTAACTGTGAGCCCATCTTACGGATTTATGATGTCAGAAGCTGACTTAAAAATACACATAGTACCGTGGATTGTTGGCCACCGTGGTGTAAAGCTAACGTGCTTGGATAGGATATCGGGAGATCGGTGGATTCATTTCCCCGGCGGCGAGTGAAAACAATTTTTCGGTTGCTATGTGTTTCTGGAACGTGGAAAGAGCGATGTATTTATTTATTTACTAACGCCATGTATTTGGAGGATTTTCACTTTGGATCTCGCCCTTTGGATTTAAGTGCTATAATATATATAGCCAGTGCCGTTAATGCCCACCAGATGGAGACGACTCAGTAGCTGAGCCCATCTCACGGATTTATGATGTCAGAAGCTGACTTAAAAATACACATAGCACCGTGGATTGTTGGCCACCGTGTTGTAAAGCTAACGCGCTCGGCCAGGATATCGAGATATCGGTGGATTCATTTCCCCGGCGGCGGCTGAAAACAATTTTTCGGTTGCTATGTGTTTCTGGAATGTGGAAAGAGCGATGAATTTATTTATATACTGACGCCACGTATTTGGATGATTTTCAATTTTGAATACAGTATGATTCTTATTTTAGATGGCCGATATGACAGCGGAATCTCAAAATGGTGATGACGTAGGTAGACAAAGATTTGAATTCCTCAGACTCCATGAAGTGGGACAAGCTGAGGTGTTAAAAATGCTTATTTTAAAATGTTTTTCAGTAAAAATGGGTTATTTAAGGAAAAATATATTCCATACCTTCCAAACCTTTCTGCTTCTTCCAAAGTATTTGTGAACCTGGCGTTATTTGTTTCAGGGAGTAATAAAACTAAGAGTCCACTGGACACGGACAAGGCAGCATAGATAGCTTGAGGCACTGCTGGTGCTGTAGTAGTTGCCTAATGAAACAGAACAAGCATTTTTGTATTCACGTACATAAGTAAACACGTATAACACTAGTTGAACATATTTCTTTACAAAGAATTTTTAAGTACGTGGAACAGATCTCAAACCTGTCACATACAAGAGAAACGTACAAATATATTAAAACAAAATACTTAAAATAAATATGATGGGCAAATATGAATGATTAAAAGTATGCAATTTGTGGCAAAGTATGCAATATTATAGAAGAAAATTATTAGTAATAGAAGACAAGGAGTAATGATGATTAGTAATAGACAACAAGAAGCAGGGTTCTTGCTGCCGATCGCCATCTTCGCAATTTGCGAAAAAGAAATCGTTTTGGCGATGGAAAAAAAGCTCAGGCGATTACATTTTCATAGTGTTATAACACTTTGGCGAAAACAAATTGAATTTGGCGACTAAATTGGCGAAAACTTTAGAAAAGCCAGCGCAACCCCTGAAGAAGTAATGCTGATTAGAAATCGAAGGCATATAAAGAAATAATAAATTAATAAACACCTCAAATTTCTGCCACGAAATGAAACAAAACAGAAGAGGTCAAAAGATAGCAGTACCAAAAAAAAAACCCCCAAAAAAACAAAAGTAGTACCAAAGGAAACGAAATTTTGGGAAGAGCGCAATATACAGATTCAATGTTAAAGGAAAAGAAATACTAAGGAACAGTATTACTTTGATCTAGCTTCTATGCTATAAAAAGGAGAAAAACGCTTCGTAAGTTCTAACCTGGGACACGCGCGTGTCAAATTTTTGGTATCACTGTTTCATTCCATGTACGTAACGAACAAGAATTGAAATTAAACCATTCCTATTCACAGCCACCTACAGAGACACCAATAAGTGAAACAAAACCAAATTCAGTAGGAACGCTTCCCAGAATAAGTAGAAGAGAGTTTGAAAATTAAAAGAGAAAGTCAGAAAATCGCTACCAGCAGGAAAGTTGGCGTTACGAACAAGGAAACGGCAAATTTGTGATAGCTGTGTACTTGAAAAAATGAACGACAAATGGTGTGCGACGTTTCATCGGTGTCACGTCAATTCGTCGCGTGCGTCAATTCGTCGACTACGTCAATTCGTCGCCTGCGTCAATTCGTCGACTACGTCAATTCGTCGCCTGCGTCAATTCGTCGCGCGTCAATTCGTCGACTACGACAATTCGTCGCGCGTCAATTCGTCGCATGCGTCAATTCGTCGCGGACAAATTCGTCGACTACGTCAATTCGTCGCGTTTACAGATTTTGGTTACATACAAAACGAATGCAGGAAAACGTACTATTTCGAACGTCTTGCTCCCTGATCAAATTTATAAAGTTTGGACACGCAGACAGGATAGGAATATTACGTTTTTCTTCGGCACTAAAAATATTAGACGGTAAACGGTTTTTGGAACGGGGCAGGGCCCGGTTGGTCAGAGCCCCCCATATACAAATCTACAGTTTTCAATTCAGAACCACCAAATCTGGTATACTATCTCGTGGTATTCTAACTTAGACTGTAGACGGTTTTGGGAAGCGGTTGCAGGGGGGTTACACCCCCTGCAGAATTGCCGTAAAATATAGTTTTCAATTTAGAACTACCAAATTTGGTATATTATTTCATGGTACTCTAACTTAGACGGTAGACGGTTTTTGGAACGGGTCAGGGGCCCGGTTGGTCAGAGCCCCCATACACAAAATATTCGTAAGATCTACATTTCAAAATTGTCTTTATTCTTCAAATAAAAATAGCATTTCTATGTACATGACAGTAGAATTCTGCCAATAAATACAGTGGTATATACAACAACTGGAAAGTTCCAGTGAAACGTAAAACAAAATATTGTTAAAATCATAAAATTATTTCGCCCCGAAGGGCGATGGAGAGGCAGACAATAAAGCACGAGCGATGCAAATGAAAATGTATACTACAGTATTGTAGACAAGAAAAGACATGATGCTATACTATTCACAAATTCCAATTAAGTATTACTACCATACTCAAGATTAAATATGCACAAGGTACTAATTCACATAAAAGACCATGGGTGAGAAGGAACTAACAGGTGCAACAGTATTTAGAAATATGACAGAAATGGTAGAAGCAATTAAGCACAAATACTTATTATATGCACAGAATTATGCAGTGACAAGAGAGAAATACGCTAAACGGACCCAGGAGGGCAACTTTACAAAAAAACAGAAATCGAACAAGAATGCAATTCATAAGTGTCATATCATATGTACAGAACAATTCAGAGACAAAAAAGAAAGCCGCTAAGCATACCCAAAAGGGCAGCTTCTCATAAAACAGAAATGTAACAGTGGTGCTACACTCAAAATTTACATCATATGTACAGAAGTATTCAGTGACAAGGGGGAGAATCGCTAAAAAGTACTCAGAAGAGCATCTTCTTACATTAAATTATATACACAGGGACAATAAAATTTCAAAATATATTCAACATAATGTAGGGGACATGGCGTGTGCAGTAAACTGTGCAGAAGAAAGAATTATATACAACATAAAATACAACAAAATCGAAGAGATCATGGGAAACATGGTGAGCTATCTCCAATAGCACATAAAACAGAATAATCACAAATAGCGAATCATGTGGGTGAAAAAGGAGACTCCACCTAGGAGCCTCATACCACCAAAATTAATACGTAAAATCATGAGTTGTGACAGTGAATGTGGGCGACAACAAAAATCACACCTATAAGTTGAGATGTAGCTGCAAATTGTGGATATGGAACCACCCAGCCGATTGGGTCCAGGTGGATTGAAAAACGTTATCGGTGTTTGTTGAGGCAGCACGAGAGTGCTCCATTCGGAGACGAGTGGTTAACCGTGCTAGGAAGCGTCTCCGAATGATAGCACTTGCCTCCTGAGGAGGTGGAGTAAGAGCAGGGAGGCGTTGTTCAAGATGGAAAGCGTTTTCAATTCAGAACCACCAAATCAGGTATCCTACCTCATAATACTCTAACTTAGACGGTTGTCAGTTTTTGGAACGGGTCAAGGCCCGGGGAGTCAGAGCCCCCCCCCCCCCCCCGTACATACAAAATTTTCGTAAAATTTAGTTTTCATTTCAGAACCATCAAATTTGGTATCATGAAACTCTAACTGAGACGCTAGACGGTTTTTGGTAGGGGTTGGTGCCCGCGGGTTCGGAGCCCCCCCCCCCCCTCATAAAAAATTTCGTAAAATCTACAGTTTTCAACTTAGAACCACCAAATTTGGTATACAATCTTATGGTACTCTAACTTAGTCGGCAGACCGTTTTTGGAACGGGTCAAGGCACGGGGGTCAGAGCCCCCCACATACAAAATTTTCTAAAAACTACATTTCAAAATTGCCTTTATTCTTCAGTAAAATAACATTTCTATGTAGTTTTCAATTCAGAACCACCTAATCTGGTATACTATCTCATGGTACTCTAACTTAGACGCTAGACGGTTTTTGGAAGGGGTTGGAGCCCGGGGGTCACACACACCCCGAATAAAAACTTTTTCGTAAAATCTACAGTTTTCAATTTAGAACCACCAAATTTGGTATACTATCTTATGGTACTCTAACTTAGTCGGCAGACCGTTTTTGGAACGGGTCAAGGCCCGGGGGTCAGAGCCCCCCACACACAAAATTTTCTTAAAAACTACAGTTTTCATATTCAGAACCACCTAATCTGGTATACTATCTCATGGTACTCTAACTTAGACGCTAGACGGTTTTTGGAAGGGTTGGAGCCCGGGGGGTCAGACCCCCCCCGAATACAACACTTTTTCGTAAGTACTACAGTTTTCAATTTAGAACCACCAAATTTGGTATACTATCTCATGGTACTCTATCTTAGACGCTAGAAGGTTTTTTGGAAGGGGTTGGAGCCCAGGAGTCAACCCCCCCCCCCTTCCCGAATAATTTTTTTTTTGTAAAATCTACAGTTTTCATATTAGAACCACCAAATTTGGTATACTATCTTATGGTACTCTAACTTAGACGCCAGACCGTTTTTGGAACGGGTCAAGTCCCAAGGGGTCAGAGCCCCCACATACAAAATTTTCTTAAAAACTACAGTTTTCAATTCAGAACCACCTAATCTGGTATACTATCTCATGGTACTCTAACTTAGACGCTAGACGGTTTTTGGAAGGGGCTGGAGCCCAGGGAGTCAACACCCCCCTTCCCGAATAATTTTTTTTTTGTAAAATCTATAGTTTTCAATTTAGAACCACCAAATTTGGTATACTATCTCATGGTACTCTAACTTAGACAGTAGACCGTTTTTAGAACGGAGTCAAGGCCCGGAGGGTCAGAGCCCCCCCATACAAAATTTTCTTAAAAACTACAGTTTTCAATTCAGAACCACCAAATCTGGTATACTATCTCATGGTACTCTAACTTAGACGCCAGACGGGTTTTTGGAACCGGTTGGAGCACGGGGTCAGAGTCCCTCCGCCCGAATAAATATTTTTTCGTAAAATCTAAAGTTTTCAATTTAGAACCACCAAATTTGGTATACTATATAATGGTGTTCTAAATTAAACGGTAGACAGTTTTCGGAACGGGTCGGGGCAAGGGTGGTTACCCTTCCCCCCTACACACAAACTTTCGTAAAATCTATAGTTTTCAATTTAGAACCACCAAATCTTGTATATTATCTCATGGTACTCTAACTTAGACGGTAGAAGGTTTTTGGAACGGATCAAGTCCCGGGGGTAAGACCCCCCACATACAAAATTTTCTTAAAATCTTTATTTTTCAATTCAGAACCGCCAAATTTTGTGTCCTGAAACTCTAACTTAGCGGGAGACGGTAAGTGAAAGCGCAACATTATTAACTTGATTTGTTATGCAAACTTTATAAATACGACCACAGCGATTAAAAGTTACTAAAGAGTCCTTGTAAGTAATATTTTTTTAACCGAGTGCAAGTACAATTTACGAAATGTCAACAGGTCAAAATATCTAAAGTAACAATGAAATTTGGAATATTTCTTTTTTCTTTCTTTTTATTTCAGTTTTGACACTTGTATTAAGTTTTAAAAACATATATTTCTCCTGTCGTATACCTTCATTGTGCTTTAAACAGAATTTCTTACCATGTTTTGGGTATTTTGTTTCGTGTGGTTGCAGTTTTTTTAATGTTTTGGGCATTTCATTTTGTGTGGTTACTTCTTTTTATGTTTTGGGCATTTTACTTTGTATGGGTGTTTTTGTTATGTTTTTGTTCTTTTCTTTTCTGTGGTGGTTGTAATGTCGACAGGATGAAAAGGGGAAACTGTGGACAGTCACGATGCCTACTTGCTTCTAATTTTTTTTTCAAATACAGCACATGATTTTGTATTGAGTTATACCACTTACTCATTAAGCGACTACAGGTTTCTTTAAATATGAACGTTTTCTTAGAGCCTTTTGTTTCCTCTACCTAGCTTTTTCGGTTCCGCAATTTCTTTTTTTGGTTTTAGAATATTTTCCTTATTATTAATCTATTTTCTCATGCAAACTCTTTATGTAATGTATGTTTATTCTATCGAAGTATTTTGCAATTATACGTGAAGCCCTGCTGCTGAAGTAAAAAAATATTTCCAACTGAAACAACGCAGTTCAGATATTTTCCCGCTGTTAACTCAAAGAATGAAAACAAAAACAACAAATCTGTGCAAGGGTTGAGGCAGGAGACAGTACTTACTGGTAACCAGGCAAAGTTTTAAGGAAGAATGAGCTTAAGAATTTCTAACTGCAACAAAAAGAGCATCCGCACTGTATCCCTCCCCATCCCCTAGTGCCGGCCTTTGGACGTCTTGAAAGAGAAGTCTTAAGGACACATCTGTATCGTAATTGCCTGAGCATTCGCGACAATCTTCTGGTGTCAAAGTAGAAAAACACACTTCCTACTTCGCCTAAATTGCTTGGATGTAATGCCAACGAACAAAGTTTTGCTCTCGCATTGGATTTCTGTTGCTTTTGATGGAATACTTTTTCCCTGGGGTTCACCGCTTTCACTATAGTCTTCAGGACAGGCGGCAATACACCCCAACGTAAAACACCAATTTCACGGCAATTAACTGCAATTAGCGAAAGAGAGGGGCGGTACAGGAAATAAGTCGAACGAGACAGATCTGAACTTAGAAAGTCGGGGGAAGGTGTTGCATGGAAAACTGTGTTTGGCTTACAGATCATTTGGCACGTAGGGACGTAGGTTTCGTTTAATATGTTACGGGGTAAACAAATTGTCTTTTCAGTATAACAATTTTCTTTCATACGCATGGTGCAACACAAAAAATTTGAATTTATTTTTGAGAATTAGCATGACGCCTACCGGCCCAGAGTACAGCTGCCCAGTCCGCGCCTGCTGCCGCCTCCGGAACCTGGCTCCCGGGTTCTTCGCATCTGTTGATCCCCCGCCTGGAGCGTCCCAGCTGTGAAATATATGTACCTCTGCGTTTTGGAAAAACAAAAGATAAGATGCCGATCCTTAAAATTAACCACTTCTTGTGACCGCAGGTACGAAAATCTTGAACTTCGCTTAAACCCTAACTGGAGGAACAAGCTTCACGTGATTGTCTGTATTCTGAGTGTTTTATTGAATGGTTGCTCATTAGTTCATAGTTGACTGGAGAACAGAGAACGTGCTTGTTGAAACCTTTGCTGTGCGTTGTCAAGTGATAATAGTGAAAATATATCATTCTAAATATTTTGGAAAGAGAAAGTGCATTGTTTTCCGAAGGCACTAGGCAGATGAAGAATGCAACATAAATAATTAACTCACAAAAAGAAAATGACTTGCTGAAATGGAAAGGGTATTTATTTTGCCATAACAGAGTGCGAGGTGATTTACGGTATTGTCACTGCATTGAAAGAAATTATGGAAATTGTACTGGCTTTGCTAGTACTATTCTTATTGGAGATGAACACAGGATGCGCAATGAGAAACCACATAATCATGCTCCAAGATCGGAGAAAAGTGATGTTGCTGTTGCAAGAGCGCAAATAAAAGAACGAGCGAGAAATACGGACGAAGCCCCTGCACAAATTATTCAAACCGTGACAACGTCAATGGCTACAGTAAATGCAGCTTACATGCCTAATATGGATGCACTAAGGCAAGTTGTAAAAAAGAGAAGACATGCCAAGACATGCCTGCGGAGCCTACGACTTCAGAACGGATCGATGCCCCAATAAATTTACAGGAGAAGATGGTGCAAAATTTCTTGGCAGAGATAGCGCATTTGGACATCAAAGAATTATTTTATTTTTAACAGAGAATAATTTACGAAAGCTTAAAGAAGCACCCCTCTGGATTATGGATGGGACATTTGAAACTTGTCCAACCCTTTTTAGGCAATTATGTTCCATTCATGCTATGGTTGAAACGAATCCAGAGATGCACAGACTTGTCCCACTAGTTTATGGGTTACTTTCCAGCAAGTATAAATAATATAATACTATTATAAAGTATTTTTGTAGGATTTACAAGACTATGCATCAGACTATGATATTCAGCTTGCACCACAATATACGCATACTAATATATTTTGAAATAGCTACCGTTATAATGCTGCTAAAAAGGAATTTGGAAGCAGCACACACAAATGTTGTTGGTTTCATCTCGGAAAAAAATGTGCTGAGGAATATACATCCTCTGGCATAGCCTTGGAATATAAGGAAAACAGTGAGTTTGCTCTCAAAGTCAGACATTTGCAAGCACCTGCATTTTTTTCATCTGATGAAATTCCAGCTGCTTTTGAAGAAGTGAAATCAATTTTACTAGAATATGCAGATTCTGTAGTTCAGTGGTTTGAGGAAAATTATGTTCTTGGAAAATTTCGTGGAAGCAGAAGAAACAATCCAAGCAGAAGCCCTCCGCTGTTCCCGCCAACAATTTGGTCAGTTAGTGAAAACAATTTATTTGGCTTTCCCAGAACACAAAACGAACTTGAAAGATTAGACAGACGCTGGAATACAATTCTGGGAGAGAAAAAACTGTGACTGTACGAAATAATCAGTGAAATTGCGAAAGAGCAGAGAACAACTATGACTAAAATCGAAAGAGTGATAGCACAGATTCCAACAAATCCACCCAGAAGAGAAACGCTGGCAAGATAAAAAGGAATTCGAACTTCTTTGGTGCACAGATACAATGTTAACATGCTGGACATTTTAAGAGGAATTACATATAATTCTACCCTTTGCTAAAATGTGCTGGTATTTCTCACTAATTGATTTATACCTTTTACTAACTTGTATTTGAATTTTTCAAGAATGTAATTCCGCCGAAGATGCAAGAATGTAAAACACAACGCAAAATTAAAAAAGTCAAAATTTTCAAAATAGCATGTCAAAAACATAAATTGTCAAAAAGTAATCCAAAATGTGAAACATATAAAAATTCAAAATGCAATCCAAAATGTGAAACAAATAAAAATTCAAAATGCAATCACAAGTCACAAGCATTACAAAAATGCGAAACGCTATGTAACAAGTACAACACAAAATAAAACAAATGCCAAAAAAATGCATGCGCTTTGTAAAATGTACAAAATAAAATAAATGCCATATTCACATGGATTTCATGACGAGTCAAGTTAAAAATGAGCTTTTACTTAGACTTCAAATAATAATTACTAGCCTCTACACCTTTTTAAGTCTTTAATAAGTGCAACATCATTAACCTGACTTGTCATCAAACATTATCAATATGACCATAGCATACAATCACTTAAAAGACTTGTTAATGGATGAATTGAGGAATCACCAAGTTCAGCGGGTGAAAGTTAATGGCTGTTTGTAGTTTTGCACTCGAGTAAATGCGCAACACAGTAAACTTGACTTTCTCTGAAAATTTTATGTATATGAGCACGGTTGATTGAAAACTGATAAAAAGGCTTAAGGCCTGTTTATTAACTTTTGTGCCTCAGTCAAAACGCAGTACCATAACCTTGGCATGTTATCGAAACCTTATGAATACGTCGGACTAAAAATTCCTAAAAAATTTTTACGCCTAAGGTCTTGTAACTAAAGTTTTGTGACAGGGTAAAACTGCAACATTAATAGCTTGACATGTTATGTTAACGTTGTGAATATGAGCACGGCGGATTAAAGATTTCAACAAATAGCCTTTGGGATTAATGTGTTGTAGCTGAGTAAAAATGTAACATTATCTTGATTTTCTATATAAACCAAACTACGTGCTGAAATGACCCAACTATATATACGTATACTTCAACCATATACCGAAGCGCTGACAAGGTGAAAGCAAAAGTGCAATTTTGTACGGTCCCCTAACATTTTATGACCAGCCTACATGGAAGTGGACACCTTGATATCAAAAACATACTTTTTGTACGGTCCACAACAAATAGCAATGGACACGTCGCAATCTTTGGGGGGGGGGGGAACGACCACCGTGATCAATTCAGTGGGCTATAAGCAGTCGGACATTCCCAATTTTGGGCCACTGGTTCCTGGGAAGGGGGACAGCCAGTGCCAGAAATCAAGCACAACGTCCATGATTCACCGGGATTTGAACCAGGATCCTTCTCGACAAGTGGTCAGAAGCCAGCGCCTAGATCACTCCGCCGCCGTAGCGGCACATGTTGAAATGTATTTTTCATACCGCCCCAAACGCTCTTATGGACATACTAGATTGAACTGGACGCAAATAAATCATTAATATAATTTGTACTAGCAGGGATACCAGTTATTTGCCAGGTACATATTACTATTTGTGGAATCACCAAGTTCAGCGGGTGAAAGTTAATGAATGAAAAAGATATTCCTGCAATTTTCCAGTAAACTTATTTTAAATTTTTTGATTTAGTTAATTTAATTTTGCGAAACAAAAAAGAAAGAAGAAGAAATGGGAATACTTACCTTCTAGGAGACATCTATAGAACTGCCGTACATCTGGCGTGTGCTTCTGTGAATCCCGCGACACAGAAATGCAATGTACCTATGTGATGTCGCATGCATACGACTTCACATTGGCATTGATAATCTTTTTCTTACCGTTTTGAATTTTGAATATCTGGAACTCTCTGTTTACATTACATTATATTTCTTTCTGATAAGTCGTTCGTTGGTAGTGAAAGCTAAACTATATAGATTTGTGTTTTTAATACACCATTAAACGCATATTTTTGCACTTTATTGTTATCTTCAGTCCCTAACTTAGACCGTAGGTTGGTTAGTTGGTTGGTTGGTTGATGGTTTATGGTGCAAGGCCCTCAAAGGGCCAAAGAGCGCCTTAGAACGTAAATAGGGTATTCTTAAGAGTAAAAAACGGAACTTTTTACGAAAATTTTGCATGGGGCTACCTTGACCCGGGCCCCGACCCCATCCCAAAACCGTCTACCATCTAAGTTAGATAACCATAAGTAGTATACCAAATCTGGTTGTCCTACATTGAAAACTGTAGATTTTACGAAATTTTTATGAGGAGGGGGAGAGACTCTCACCCCGGGGTTCCAGCCCCTTCCAAAAACCGTCTAGCGTCTAAGTTAGAGTTTCATGATACCAAATTTGATGGTTCTGAAATGAAAACTAGATTTTACGAAAATTTGGTATGTAGGGGGGAGGGGGAGCTCTGACTCCCCGGGCCTTGACCCGTTCCAAAAACCGACAACCGTCTAAGTTAGAGTATCATGAGATAGTATACCAAATGTGGTGGTTCTAAACTGAAAACTAAATTTTACGAAAAAGTGTTTATTCGGGGGGGGGGGGGGGTCTGACCCCCGGGCTCCAACTCCTTCCAAAAACCGTCTAGCGTCTAAGTTAGAGTACCATGAGATAGTATACCAAATTTGATGGTCCTAAATTGAAAACTGTAGATTTTGCGAATTTTTATATGAGGGGGGCCTTACCCCCGGGCTGCAACCCCTTCAAAAAATCGTCTAGCGTCTAAGTTAGATTACCATGAGATAGTATACCAGATTAAGTGGTTCTGAATTGAAAACTGTAGTTTTTAAGAAAATTTTGTATGTGGGGGCTCTCACCCCCCGGGCCTTGACCCGTTCTAAAAACGGTCTGCCGTCTAAGTTAGAGTACCATAAGATAGTATACCGAATTTGGTGGTTCTAAGATGAAAACTGTAGATTTTAGGAAATTTTTTATGAGGGAGGGCTCCGACCCCGCGGGCTCCAACCCCTTCCAAAAACCGTCTAGCGTCTAAGTTAGAGTACCATGAGATAATATACCAAATTTGGTAGTTCTAAATTAAAAACTATATCTTACGGCAATTCTGTAGGGAGGGGGCTCTAACGCCCCCCCCCTCTCTGCAACCGCTTCCCAAAACCTTTTACAGTCTAAGTTAGAATACCACGAGATAGTATACCAGATTTGGTGGTTCTGAATTGAAAACTGCAGATTTTACGAAAATTTTGTATATGGGGGGCTCTGACCAACCGGGCCCTGCCCCTTTCCAAAAACCGTTTACCGTCTAATATTTTTAGTGCCAAAGAAAAACGTAATATTCCTATCCTGTCTGCGTGGCCAAACTTTATAAATTTGATCAGAGAGCAAGACGTTCGAAATCGTACGTTTTCCTGCATTCGTTTTGTATGTAACCAAAATCTGTAAACGCGACGAATTGACGTAGTCGACGAATTGACGTAGTCGACGAATTGGCGTAGTCGACGAATTTGTCCGCGACGAATTGACGCAGTCGACGAATTGACGCGCGACGAATTAACGCGCGACGAATTGACGCAGTCGACGAATTGACGCGCGACGAATTAACGCGCGACGAATTGACGCAGTCGACGAATTGACGCGCGACGAATTGACGTAGGCGACGAATTGACGCACGACGAATCGTCGCAGTCGACGAATTGACGCAGTCGACGAATTGACGCACGCGATGAATTGACGTAGAACCCGTTTCATCGATTAAGTTAATCGTGATTCTTCCGAAATATTACTGTGTAGTGATACGATGACGGTTTTGTTTTTTACCCAAGAGATACTGAAGCTTAATTCCTGAGATGGACCTGGCTCGTGACTAACGTAAAGAAGGTTACGCTTGGCTTTGAGTCTCGATGTGAAATGGATGATGTGCTGTTCTGATGATACTGGCTTTGTCCCATCCTTGGAACAGTGACCCTAAATTATGGATGGGTGACTGGTAATAGCGCTCAGAGTTGCTCATGATGACTGTTAAAACCTGAAACTAAAAATCGAGTCTACCTTTACACAAAGAGCTAATGGAGACTGCTGAGCGCTCTAGAAGAAGATCATAGACATTGTTCATTGTGTTTGTAGTTCTGGTGGATAAAAAAAGCTTTGTATATCCGGAAAACAGTGCTCACAAAGACCGAAGACAACCGAGTGTTGTTTTCTACATGCTGTACTCGCGGTTCGTAGTGATTTTTGGAAGTTGATTTAAGGAATATTTAAGGCATTTTCCTAGTCTTGAGGACGGCATCAGAACTTTTTTAAGCTCAATTCATGTGAAAATGCGTGGTTTTTATTGTTCGGTCACCTTTTGTTATACGAACAGACAAAAAGAGCAAGCATTTCATTTTTAGTTTACAATTGCAAAATCGTAACTTCAACTCTGTATTGCAATCTTGCTTTCCCTATAAAGTAGTTTTCTGGGAACAATAAAAATTCAAAAGCGTTTTTGAGCATCCATTTCGCTTAAAAAAAAAAAAACCTGTTTGCTCTGCCAGACCCCTTAATATAGCAAGAAGTTACTAAATACACGTTTTCGGCGATTTTAAATATCAAATATGGATACTGCATTCTTAACTATGCCGTGAAAGCAATTCTACTGGTTACAGAAATGGCACAGATTCCATCACGAGCACATTAAGTACCTATTTTTCAATTTTGCTTTTAAAAGGAGAAGGGTGGAGTTGTGTTTGATCTACTGACTGAGAACTCGCATTTCATTATAAAAATTCTTGAAAAATACGGTCGCACTTTTACGCTGATAACAAAACCAGTAAATAATATGGATATGATCAGAAAAATGTAAAATATAAGAATGTAATCAGAAAGAGAAATGATAAAAAAAAATGCAGCTTGGTCAGAAAAATTTGAAATTCCGAAAAACACGGGTCATTCTCTTCCCTGCTAGAGCAATTATTTCCCAGGGTTCCAAACATTTTTAACGGCAGAAAAGTGGCCGTGAAGCATTGAAGAAATGTCACGACATTAAAATTATCCAATGAGGAATCCCCCCTCCCCCCAAAAAATGTTTAATAAACCTTAGAAACTTGAAAACATGAAAATAAACTTTGCGCAGACGTTGAATGTCATAATTTCACTGAGATTTTCGATTTCTATAATATATTCGATTTCTCGTTTTCCGCAGTGAGCCAGTGATTTCTGTAGCGTCTATGGAGACTTAGTGTATGTGGGTCTTTATCGAAGCAATGCCGAGGCACGTGACGAAGTTTATCCAATCACGTCTGTTGCTCACGCCATTAGCAGAAAAGAACAAAATGCATGTCAGCTGGGAAAGGGGCTCAAAGAAGCTTCCAGGATAGTGCTGAATTCGGGCTCAATTTTAAGAGCCTGAGCGCGTCCGAGCCTGAAGTATGTCAGCCCGAGCCCGAATTTTGAACTGATACTGTAATATCTATTTTGATTTTTTTTTCTCTTTTTTTAACGCAGCAACATGCATCCATCACTCTCCACAACAAGTTTATATAATTACCGAAAGCGAGCGTCTGACAAGTGGGTGTCTACAGTTCCGACGAGCAAACCATCTCTTGCTTAGAAAAGGGACTGTCGTAAAATGGAACAGCTACTATTTTAACTCTTAGAAAGTTCTCCAGGCAATGTTGCGACAGCAGCTGCATAAGGCTGCTTCCATTCAACCAACATATGTTTGTCTTGCTCTGGAGAGCCATACATAATGGAAGAGACGATAACGATCGAATTCTTTGGTGATCCGCTGGCCCAAGACCACTAAAAATCCAGTCGGACGTCTAAAATCAAAAAGACGATAGTCCGATGGATCAGTCACTTTTTCCAGGTGGTATCATTTATTTCAGAAGACATTTACGGCATTCTTACCCTGTAAGGTTTAGTTCTAAAATGTTATTCACTCATGGCAGATAGCTGACAACTTATCATTGGATTGCCGGAAAAGTCATGACGTATTTTAGCCATGTTTTGCAAAGGTCATTTATTGATAGAAAGAATAAAGATCAATCAATGATATAATGCCTGTTTTGTTCGATAACCTTTTGCCATCTTTCAGTGAGCTGCAGAATGCCTCGTTCATAGAAAGACCTGTCTTTCGTGACAAAAAACTGTACAAGGTGCTAATTTACAGCCTCATCTGAATTGAACGTTATACCCCGCAAGGATTGTTGAAGAGAGCGAAACAAGTGGAAGTCTGACGGCGCAAGGTCAGGCGAGTATGCTAGGTGTGGCAACACATCCCACCCAAGCTCCAATAATTTTTTTGGCGGGTGATCAAACTTGTGTGTGGTCTCTCGTTATTGTGATGGAACACAATACCTTTATAATGAACCAGCTCTGGACGTTTCAGGAAGATGCATTCGTTCAAACTGTCCAATTGCCAACAGTACACATTCGAATCGATTGTTTGGTTCCGTGGTAGGAGCTCAAAAAACACGACACCTTTAAAATCCCACCACACTGAGACCAGAACCTTCCGCTGATGAATGTTTGCTTTGGATGTCGTTTGAGGCGAAGCAGCACGTCAAGATCAAGACCGTTTGCGCAGCACATTGTTGTACACAATCGAATTTTCGTCACCAACTATCAGTCGTTTCAAAATGGGATCGTTTTCTTCACGTTTAATGAGCATATCGCAGATGTTTATACGCGCCGTCAATTGAGCTTCTTTGAGTTCATGAGGAACCCACACATCGAGCTTGCTTACGTATCCCAGCTTCTTCAGGTCGTCGTGAACGCTTGTATATTGGCTGTGCAATGTGTCTGCAATCTCTCGTGTCGTGAAGCGTGGGTTTGACTCGATCAATGCCTCGATTTGGTCGTCATTAACATCGGTGGGCCTCCGAGACCGAGGTGCATCGTTGAGGTCAAAATCACTAGCACGGAAGTTTGCGAAACACCGTTGGCACTGACGTTCATGTAGAGCATTATCACCGTACGCTTTACGCAACTTTTCACAAGCTTGACGCGCGTTCTTTCCTTTACGGAAGTAAAACAGTAAAATATGGCGAAAATGCGCAGTTTGGTCTTCCATTTTCAATTGATGTCAAATCTCGGCAAATCAACCAAATCGCTCACTATTCCTTTTGGACTGCAGCTAGAACTGGCACCTGCCGAATGCCATAGCGATAACAGAGCTGCGCATGCCTCTAGTACTTCCAAAACCGTCCAACCTCCATCGGGTGCAAAAATACGTCATGAATTTTCCGACAACCAAATAGTTATTCAATCCTCTCTTAAAGCCCAGTGGATGAAAACTGAAAATCAAACAACTAGTGAGAGGATTTCCTTAAAATAGTCATTATGTTCTTGCAATATAGAGAAGTAAATGATCATGGTATTACTGCGCGAAGCCCCGTTTGGGAACTTGCGGGCATAAATTTTGTTAATGAATTTCCGTCGAGTAAAGTGGCAACAATGAAATTGGGATTCCCAGTATAGGCGAACCAGTCTCATCGTTGGGACCTGTAAGCCTTGTGTTTTCATACGAGCTCGTACGAGGTTGTCGCAAAAACTCGTATGCCGCAAAGAAATTAGGTTTAAAAACTAACCTTTAAGAATCAATGTGAAATCCTGACATCTTCAAAGAAAGAAAAACTGTTTACTTTGAATTAAACCAAAGCCCGGCACTCGTACTCATTTGCAGAGCAGCAGCGAAAAAAACATTGTTTAAAGAAACAAACATAGAACTTATTTAAACATATTTCTTAATTAATCTACAAATTAATGGCGGGACCAGATTAAGCTATATTAAGACATTGCTATAAAAAAGTTAAGGTTTAGCCTCAGATTTATAGAAATAGAATCGTTCCTAGCAATACATCTGGTATGAAGTGAGCAATAATATATCATTTCTAAATTTCAGTGATTACTCTGCGTTCAAGGGATTGAAATATTTGGATGATGTCTTATCCTAAAACCTTTTACTGGGCAACACCGATCCGAGGGTTGATGATGAGGCTATTCCTTCGTGAGCGGTTTTTCTTGCATCCGCGATCCTGAGGCTGGTATCCTCCGTGGATAAAACGCAGCCCAGGAGCCCTCGACAACTGTATAACTTTTCTAGACTACTTTGCATTTTTCACTACTACCTTCCTTTGGTACCTAACGTGCTACCGGATATGTGAGTATGACTTTTTGACCCACGTACGGCCAATCATTTTTGCCAACCGACGACAACAGCAATGACAACGACAACCCCAACAATCGACCCTGATTTCTCTAAGTTTCCGCATCTTATTTTCATTTTGCTTTCGCTTTCCTCGTGCTGCCAGGCGTGTTCACCCCTCTTGGAGGTGTACCCCGCACCTTCATTGGCTTCTCCCCCCCCCTCGTTCGTCAGTGGCCTGCTGTCCGGTGGATGCTGACCAGTGGATAATTCGAGCAGATGTTCTCCTGGACAGCTAACCATCTGCTGAGCTAAGCACTTTAAAAATTTATTTGGACCTAACTGTCATCCTGTTTTGGAGTTCTATTATCGGACCATTCGAGAAGCCGTTTTTAAATCTTTAAGTATACTCGAAAGCACGTATCTGCACTGAATTATGGACCCCGACACAGAGCCTGGGTGACACTTATTATGTACCTTCTTACCCGATTTAGGATTATTTCTTGGACTTTCGCCGTATAGTTACCACTGGCCTATTGTTAGCTAGGGCCGCGTTATCTAATCTGCAGTGCTGGTACTTCGCAAATGCAAGGCAATGAAAAATACCTTTCATTTCTTTTGCGGAATTTTGCACCTGGCCTAGCGTTTGCGTTTCTATCTTCTTCCCAGTCGAAGGGAAAGCACGAAAAATAGAAAAAAAAGAAACGACACCAGCGAATCCTTATGTGGCCTGGGTCGAGATAATACTTTATGCACCCAATTAGGAATTACTCTAATTAAATAAAATATTTATTAATTATGTTAATTAATTATTGTAATTATTTTGATAATTAAATCCCGAATTTCGGTATTTCTTCATCAGAAGCAATGTGCCCAAAATTAGAAGAATTTTCGCGACCACACTGGGAAGAGATACACAGTCGATTCACATTATTGTGTCCACCTCCTACTTTTGGCATCAACAGGGCGTAGCCGATGAAAGAAGGCACCTGTCGTGAGCTGGCTTGGAGGGTATATCAGGTGTGCAGTAGGCATTCTGAAAACATATCACTCGTTGCCGTCAAGGATAAAAGGAGCGATTTATCAGATTTGCAAAAAGGGATGATTATCGGCTTTCGGCCCAAGGCTGGCAGTTTTTCTGAAACAGCGCAGTTTATGAACTGTTCGCGTGCTTCTGTGGTTAAAGTGTGTCGTGATTGAAGAAATGGCACCATTGCGAATAAGCGACGCGGAAACTGCGGAACACCACATGCCATTGATGTGAGAAGTGAACGTCGGCTTCGAAGGTGAGTGAGGGCCGATCGACACGCTACAGTGGAGATACCCACTGGCCGAATGAACCAGGGCACTACCGGAAGTGTGTCTAAAATAACAGTTCAGAGAACCCTACTGCGTATGTGGATCCGATGCAGACGGATGGTCACTGCACCTATGCTAACGAAGGTGCATCGGCAAAAAGGCTTACATTTGCTCGGCAGTATTGCAATTGGACCTCCGCTGATTGGCAAAGAATTGCCTTCTCCAATGAGTCCCGTTTTATGCTTCATTGAACGGATGGACGTTCGCGTATAAAGCAAGAAACATTGGAGAACAAACACTCTTGAACAATTTCTGGAAGAACACGAGCTGGTGGGAGCAGCATTATGGTCTGGGGAATGTTTTCGTGGCATTCTCTGGGTCCACTCATACCTGTGGAAGGCACTATTGACCGAATTCGTTATGAATCCATCCTTGCAGACCACGTACACCTAAACATGCTGGCCGTCTTCCAGGGGGCGGATGGGATCTTCCAGTGCGACGATGCGACGTGTCAAGAGACTGGTTGTAAGAGCACGATGAAGACTTCAAAGTACTTTCCTGGTCCCCTAATTCCTCAGACTTAAACCCAATGCAGCATCTGTGGGAGCTACCTAGATCGTGCCGTTCGCTCTATGGATCCTCCACCACGCACCCTCCAGCAGCTGTCAGATTCCCTGCAGTCAGCATGGTTTCACAAACCTGTGAACACCTTCCAGCCCCGTATTGAGTCACTCCCAGCCCATCTAGCTGTTGTCGGCACTGCCCACGGCGGTTACTCTGGATATTAGCTTGTGGTCACAATAATGTGACTCGAACGTGCAGTACCAGTAAAAAGTGTATGTAGTACCACTTTTCTGAAAGCATTGTACTTGCACAATACCCACACTATGACATGAAAGATTCTTTGGACGTGTAACTTAATTAGCGAAAGGAAGACAACTAGAACGCAAGTTATACAACTTGTAAAGAGATGACTAACGTCGTACCACACAAATCAAAAGTGTGACTAATAGTGATGGCATCTAACCATCTATCCTTTATCACCATCATTTCATCAGTCGTGCTTTACCTTTGATCCTCAACCAGTGCTGCCACATAACAACTTTTTAGGAATTCAGATATGACGTTAAGGTCCGAAGTGCAATCGAGGGATAAATAAAATTTTCATTCGAGATAGCAACAAAAACACAAAATTATTATAAAATACACCATGTATTGATTACAATATTTTCCTCCCCCAAATTTTAATGTTTATTTTATTCGGATTCCTGATCTATTGTTCTGCCTCTCAAATTGAGTTGCGCAGCCTGTTGAGACGTATAAATTAAAAACATGTTCACTCATTCAGTCAAAGATAACATAATACAGACCATTAAAAATAAAAGAATAGCAATACTTACCAACTCTCTGACGAAAGGAGCAATGACTGAACCCACTCGGGCAAAAGTCGATCCTGTGCCGACTCCAACATTTCGCACTACAGTTGGAAATATTTCTGATGAATATATGTACACCGTGGCGAATGTTGCAGTGACGAAAAACTTTCCTGTGAGAGAAAATGCCACTCGAAGCCAATAGAGCTCTACAAAGATCGGATACAAGAAACATACATTAGAACAAATGACGCTTAATTTCCATCTGCACAGTTCTCAGCTATTCACGTAAAAAGAATACAGTTTGTGTCAGATATTCACGGGCATTATCTGGTGAGATCGGCCCGTCTAAAGAATGTACGTTTAAGGCACGGCCCGTTTTAAATATTAGACACTCAGCCCGGCCCGGCCGATGATGTGCAAATTTTGTATTATTTTGTCTTTATAGTGAATTTTATAAAATTTTGAAAATTAAATATAAAATGAGATATTATTGAAAATATTTAGTTAAATGTATAAACGTAAGCCTAAAATTATTAACTATCTTTAGAAATGATTGAAATTACCTTAAAACAGAAAAATCTTGGAATTAACTTAAAAGACAGGATAAACGACTAAAGGCTTTCAAAATAAATTTTCGAAGTATGGCGCACTTAAAATAAAAGTTTACTTTACAGTTCACTTTGCGTGCACAATGAAAGAAAAGTAAAACAAGAAAAGTGACACCGAATTATCGGGTGTAATAAGCACGTCTTTTGAATCCTTTCTGACGCAAATTAAATTTATCAAAGCTATTCAGAGGCAATGGAACCGGTATGGGAAACATTAGATCTGACGGAAGAAAGAAGTTTTTAAATCGGGTTTTAATCACTCAGATATTGCTGTAAACGGAATCGTGAGCTTATGAATTCTGAATGCAGACTTGTGCTTTAAGAAAAATATGAATTTATATGAGAAACATTTCGCACCGGAAACGCTCTCCAAACACAGAAATAAATTTCCAAATCGGACTCTTAGAAATAGAGATATCGACAAAAATAAGATGTGATTTAACGTCCCCTGGTGAGAGAACCATGCATTATTTTAGGAAGAAAGTATTCTCAAAAGGTTTTTTCCATATGAGCGGTATCGGTCCAAGAAAAAAGACAATTAGTCGAGCTTTCAGGAGCTCAGATTTTGCTACAAATACATCAGAAGCAGAAATTAACACTTATTCCCCTGATGACCATTCTTTACCAAACATTAGAAGTTATGTGAAAAATATTTTCCATCAGGTCTTGTATGCAATACAGGAAGAATTTTTCAAATCGGAGATTTAGAAGCAGAAATAACGCAGAAAACGCAATTTACCTTTGTGCCCCCTAGCGGAAAGTCTATGATTTACCTGAAAATTTTGAATTTATAGGGAAAACATTTAGCATCGGAAACGCTATCCAACGAAGAAAGAATTTTTTCAATCGGATTTTTAGAAGCAAATATGTGGAATAAAACGTATTTTTGAATTCGACATCATCTGCATTCACGCCCTCTAGCGGCGAAATTGTACATCGTAAAAAAAAACAAACGAAATAAAGGTACGTCATTTGCATATTTCGAGCTTCCCAGTGCAAAAAGAATTTTTCAAATAGGACTAATAGTTGCAGAGATATCGTGGTTCCAGACGGACGGACAAACCAGTAACATAAGCACGATCTTTTTTTACAAAAGACGTGCTAAGAAAAGAGGATCTTCTTTGAAATGCTTCCAACCCTAATCGTTGTTCGTCGTTGTTTGTGATACAGTATAGGGAAGACCTGCTGTCCGCTTATTTATCTCTTACGTTCTGTCAGGGTCTGTTCCTATCTGTGTGATGGATGCCCATGTCAACTGCCCATCGCCCCTGTCTCTAATGTTTTATGTACTGAGTGTACCTATGTGGGTGCGTGTGGTGCCAAGACCGTTTAACTTCGCTCTTCTTTCTGTACTAAATTTTTTTCAGTTTGTTAGAAATAATTCAAAAAATGGCATTTTTGAAGTCGAATTACGAACCTCAGATCGCTTGGGCTGTTCTGGAGATCCGTTTAGCTCTAAAAACTCTACAGCGGTTTTAATTTAAATCTGAATGTATCTCAACGGATTCACTGAATCTTATATAACCAAATTATTTCAAGCCTTTCCTTTTAGCATACAATACCGGTAGGATACAATACAACACAATTATTTATTGCACACATTTAAAACTTACAGTTACATGAAAATGCAATACACCAGGAAGAATTTGAACACATTGGTTGTAAGGCGATTCCCCCTATCAGATGTAAAAAAAATAATAAAACATACGGCATATATGAAAGCAAGTAAGATGGTTATAACAGAAGCACCACTGTTAGCAGCATGCTTGGAACTACAATTTAATGATAGGGTTGAGATTCGTTATGGAGATCAGGGTGATTTACAATGTAATTTCGCAAAGACAAGGAAAACTTTTTGATATTTTCCAGGGATCTGATGCTCTCTGGAAGATTATTCCATAGGATAATGGCTTTATACAGTATGCTATTTAAACCATAATTAAGTTTAACACACGGCTGACATAATTTGCTGTTAGCAACAGATCTGGTGAAGATAGAATAATCCAGAAATTTGATGTCAGATTGAAAAATAAGCAGTTTAAGATGCATTATTTTAAAAAACATGATATGATACCTAGTTTCAAGGTAAAAATTTCATGAATTTTTTGAATATTTAGTTTTAGAAATAATGGTTTTGAATGAGACATGTAATCTGTGTTCAGCATATAGCGAACATATTTCTTCTGTAATTTGAGCAAGCATAACTTATTGCTTGCACTTATATTTGAATACCAAGATTCCAGACAATAGGAGAGATGGGTATAAATAAAAGCATAGTAAAATGTTTTTAGGACATTGATAGGGAAGAGATGTTTAATTTTACCAAGCAGGCCAACCTGTAAGGAAACCTTTTTTAAAACAAACTGAACATGCGTATTCCAGTTAAAGAATTCATCAAACCAGACACCAAGATACTGAACATTGTCCACAATTTTAAGGGAGAGATCATTCATCCTGACTGGAAATTTATTTATGTCCTCTCTTTTATGAACGTTTCGGAAATATACGGCGTTGGTTTTTAGAATATTAAGTGATAATTTGTTAGAGCATAACCAATGAGATAAATTTGATAGATCATTATTGATCATTATCTGTAACTTATGAAATCATGACATTTTTGAAAAATGACAGTGTCATCAGCGTATAGCAAAGCATGAGTTGATTGCAGGCACAGAGGAAGGTCATTAATATATAACAGGAACAGTAACGGTCCCAATACCGAACCTGGAGGCACTCCACATGAAATATTAAGTAGATCGGAGTTTATTTTATTTACAGTGACATACTGTTTGCGATGAGTGAGGTAGCTGATTAAGAGGGAAAGAATTTTGCCACGAAAACCGTATTTGGGTAATTTATGTAACAGAATGTCGTGATTTACCGTGTCGAAAGCTTTTTGGAAATCAATAAAAACACAAATAGTATAATAACTGTCATCTAGTGGTTTGACAATTTAGCAATCGCCATTTCAGTAGATCTGTTTCTTTGGAAACCGAACTGTAATACGATGTGGTTTTCATTAAACACTGTAATTTCCAAGCAAACAAAACCCGTAAGCATTTATAATTATCTTTTTGATGCATTTTTGGAAAAGACATGACTGAAGATTTTCAATTTTTTCTAAAGCTTAAAAATCAGGATTTCTGGGTTTTGAACGCGACAAGAAGCAGGAATTTCGGGCTACACCCGGAGGACAAGCAGCTCTGAAAATGGTCCCGTTTCTGAACGTTAGTCAGCGGTCCCGCCGTATGGATGTTCCCCGAGAATGTGGTTGTCATCAGAATCTGCTTTCATCGCTAAAGAGTATGCGTACACATTCTTGGTGTTTCCAATGAACATGTTGATGGCACCATTCAAATCGAGCTCTTCTCTGGGATACTCTCAACTGAACACACGCAACAGGTCTTGCATACAGACCACTCTTATGCAATTTTCAGTATACGGTTAGTTGAGATACAGTCCACCTGGTTGCCTCAGTGGGAGTCTAGGCCAGTTGACGTGTCGTGCTGCTTGGATTGCTCCTAGTGGTAAACACCAATAGGTCGTCTTGCATACAGACCACTGTTATGCTGTCTTCACTATACAGTAAGTCAGGATACAGTCCACCTGGCTGCTGCAGTGGGGATTTAGGCCAGTTGATGTGTCCTGTTGCTTGGATTGCGTTTAGCAGTTAACCTCAAAAGGCGGTCTTGTCGAGCAGACCACCACCGTTATGCAAACCTTGGTACACGGTAAGTCGAAGAGATGCAGTCCACCTGGTTGCCGCAGTGGGCGTTTAGGCCAGTTGACATGTCGTTTTGGTGGGATTGCGCCTAGCGGTTAACACCAATAGGCAGTCTTGTCGAGAAAAAGTGACACTCCGACGTCCTTGCCGAAGTCTTCTCGAGATGTTTTCAGTGTTCTGAAATTTTCCTTAGAGGTGGCAGACAACGGTTCGATCCACATTCAGCCGTCTGGCCACTTCATCTTGCATCTGTTCTGCTTCAAATGTCCCCACAGATCACCACAATTCATCATCCAAATGATATCGCTCAGAAATAATGACATCTTACCAATGCACCTGAGAATGCAAACCCCAGAATTGCTCATGTATACGACTCCATTCGTTTATTCCCGGAATTCACTTCTATGTGTCATATGCAAATTTACCGCGGCGGCGTATAGCGCCGTGGTTTGTTTATTGGCCAGAGCATTTGTTGCTTTACAAAACCGGTTTCTTGTGTATCATTTACGAGTGTTTTCTTGTTGACGAGTGTTTTATGGTTGTTGTTTTAATTTTGAGCAGCAGTGTATTGTTGGCCTTCTCCTTTGCAATTAGTAAAAGGTGGCATGAGATAGTTTTGGGGTCTGTTCAGCCTACTGAGAAATAACAGACCTTCATCTACGGCAGCTCTTTTAGAAGCTTCACCGTGGGATGGAGGAATATTCTGGTAGCGATCTACCTGCATCTATTGCAAAGCCTGTCTAGAAGGATCGCAGCAGTTATAACGGCCAAAGATGGGCTGACTATGAACTACTTTCGACTAATAAGTGCTGTTTTTTCCATTCGATCTATCAGTACAAGTACTTTTGCCCACAGAGTGTACATATGTACATATATTGGTGAGAAAAACATTTCATAGTTCATACACAATACGACCAGTATTATTTGTTTAGAACGAATATTATCAAAATCGCACAAACCATTTGGAATTGGTATCGTAACAGCACAGGCAATTCCTCCTGCAATCATACCAAAAGTGAGAGGTATTCTTCTTCCCATTCGTTTAATGACGTATATGGCAATGAGGTATGCTGGGAATTCCACTGCTCCCGAAGCGAAAAAGTCCAAGTACACGTCGCCAGCCAAATCTTCGGTGTTGTATGTAAGACCATAATAAATAAAAGAATTGACCAACCTATGCGGAAATAAGAAAATAGGAATATCTTGTGATTGAGTGCAAGAAAAAAGCGAAGATTTTTTCAAATCTGATACCATAATGCTTCAATTATATAGGATATAAATATTGATTTATAGTTTCCATTTGGACAAAGTCATTTTTAACATTATTACAAACACGACGAGTCGTATCTATCCAGGGCTGGCTGAATGTTGACAAATAGGAAACAAAACGGTATTATTTTATCACTTTCTCAAAGCAAAAGAAATTGACTAATAATTAATTTATGGGGTGGCATGGGCATAGATAAAGACATTAAGGTAAATGCGCCCCTGTAGAGAGAGCTCATACAAAATAAACAAAGAAAAACATACAAATATGGTGTTTACTAAGATACTGTAGCTTAAAGGAACCGTGAGGCCATGTGCCTCCACAGGCTAGGTGCCGTTACCCATGCCATTTCTTATTGCATGATGCAGTCAGTTAGCCAAAAACATGCATTGTAGGCACCGTGTATATGTATGATCATTTCGTCAGTCCATACACTGATTTTGGACAACCTTAGACACATTCCCTCAGCATTGTCTTTGCTGGCCCCGCAAGCATTTCTTCACCCCTGTAGTTCAGATACAATGTTCTGTACCGCACAGAACTAGAAGCAAACGTGTGATGTTAGATATTTGCCGCCCCGGTGGCGCAGTGGTCTAAGGCGTTGGCCTCTGATCATTCGTCCGAAAGGGGTCCGGGTTCAAATCCCGGTGAGGCATGGATGTTGTGTTTGTCTTACGGCACTGGCTCTCTCCCTTCCCTGGAACCAGTGACCCTAAATTAGGGACGGGCGATTGCTTATAGCCCATTGAGTTGCTCACGGTGGTCGTTAAACCTCCAAAAAAAAAAAAAAAAAAAAAAAAAAAAAAAAATGTTAGATATTTCTGTAGGTCCGTTTGATGACTTTTAGTGCAGGCAACCTCTATGAGCAATTTCTACGCAGCTGCTCTACTTTTCTACGAATGCAATTTAAAATAATATAGAACGATAAAAAATGTCTAATGATTATAAAAGAATACAATTTAGTTTACTCTAAATTTAAAAGTGGTTATTTTGCTTCTTGTTCCAAATCACCACACAACGATATTGAAAGCCTTTTCGCACGCAGGTTCCTCACTCCTTGCTATAATACTCGTCTAGTACAGTGTTACGCAACCGGTGTGCCCCCACAAGGTGAAAGGTGTGACGCGAACTTTTACCTATTATCCTATTGTAAGAAATTAATTGTTGAATTTTATTTTTTTATTTTATCCCAGGTACTCTGTTTCATATGCTTGTATTTCATTCTCTGCCGATGCACTGATTAAATAAGATGATGCTTTTTGAAGATGACAATCCGATTTTTGGCGTAAATGTGACAAGGATGGTAAGTCAGATAATATCCGACAACTTGAAAATTTTCATCGTCCTGGAGCGGGACTCGAACCCGCGTCTCCCAGAAAACGCCTAGGTATGCTAACTACTACACCACCCAGAACGACCAAGTTTCAAGTTTCCGATCAATTTGAATTTAACCATCACAGGATTCGCTAGTCGAAGCAACCGGCATTCATGTTTAGCGAATCTGGAAGTTAAGAATCCTATCCCGTGATTGCCAGGAGAAGCAGATAAGTCATGAAAGAAATACGGGATTACGCCATATAATACAAATTTTGAAGATGACAATCCGATTTTTGGCGTAAATGTGACAAGGATGGTAAGTCAGATAATATCCGAAAACTTTTTATCTGACTTACCATCCTTGTCACATTTACGCCAAAAATCGGATTGTCATCTTCAAAATTTGTATATGGCGTAATCCCGTATTTCTTTCAAGATGATGCTTGTTTATTATTTATTACATGCCGCGAATTGTTATGTATTCTAAGAAATTAAATGTAAATTATTTACTCACAGTTGTTGTTGTATCGTAGTTTTGCTTATTGATATGCTTGTATTTCTCGCCTCTACCGCCGCGCTATTCGGCTTCTTTGTTACACTTGCCGCATGTTCTGTGTACGCTTTACCCTAAAAGTGCGGGGATTAGAAAAACTTTCCCTGTCTTTTATTATTTTATTACGCTGTTTTGGTATTTGTCCCTGTCTATTAGTGCTCCTTCAACTTTATTTCTTTTTTCCTGTACCGATGCACCCACCCATTGTTAGGCTTTATTTTAAATGAGTCGGTATACACTGAGTGGCCACTTTATTATGACCACCTGACAGTTTTAAGCAAATGAGCTATGGCTGCACGCTGTTGCCGCCAGAGGGCGAGGCTACTATAAAAAGGGAAAGCTCAGTGCTTGCGACAGTAGTAGAAGTGATTTTTGGGTGACGAGATGGGTAAAAAATGCGATTTGACGGACTTTCAACGTGGGATGATTGTAGGAGCTCGGAGCCATGGATCGAGTATCACCGAACCCGCCGCATTCGTGAAATGTTTCAGAGTAGCTGTTGTTAAAGTGTTTAAAGACTGGACTGTCAGCCAACAAACTGGGTCTCTACGTGCAACGTGTGGTCGTCATCGACGAGTGACCGCTCGGGCGGACCGGAGAGTGTCCAGACTGGTAACAGACAACAGAAGGGCAACAGTGCAGCAAATTACAGACCATCTTAATCAAGGATCCTCTCAAATGATCTCTGCATGCACTGTTCGCTGTACACTGCATCGGATGGGATATGGCTGCCGAAAGCCTGTTCGAACACCTTTGGTGTCTGCAGTTAACAAGAGAAAACGTCTCCATTTCGCACAGGAGCACAAGGATTAGACAGTCGATAATTTGAAACAAACCAGGTGGTCCGATGAATTACGTTTTCAGTTGCACCCTGCCGATGGCCGAGTGAGAATTTGGAGGAAACAGCACGAAAGGATGAACCCCAAATGCATTGCTATCACCCTTCAAGCTGGTGGAGGCAACGTTATGGTTTGGGGAATGTTTTCCTGGCATGCTTTGGGCCCTTTAATTCGTGTTGATCAACGTATGACTGGCACATCATATCTAAACATCGTTGCGGACCAAGTGCATCCTGTCATGTGGATGGTTTATTCTAATGGCGATGGCTACTTTCAACAAGATAATGCTTCCTGCCATAGTGCTCGTATTGTAGAGGATTGGTTTCAGGAACATGCCGGTGAGTTTACTTTGCTTAGGTGGCCCCCACAATCTCCAGATCTCAACCCCATTAAAAATGTGTGGGATGAAGTTGAACGAGCCATCAGACAACTGGATCGACAACCCTGCAATCTCACACTCCTGGAAAGTGCTATTCATCAAGTATGGTCTCAGATTCCATTAACCACATATCAACATCTCGTGGAGTCCATGCCACTAAAAATCGACGCAGTGTTAAAGGCAAAAAGTGGCCCAACGAAGTACTGAGGGGGTGCTCATAATAAAGTGGCCACTCAGTGATGTGTCCCTTCTTCCCTTTACAATTATTTCAGTTCTATCCCAGCTGTGCTCTGAAGTATTTCGAAATTTGTGACTGCTAGTCAGTCTTGCTATTTTCTATTACTATTAAACTACTGTATTTTAATTTTTCAAGATGGTCAAGTTCCTTGCACGAAGTGTTCCGTCCTAATAATACTAGGCTGATAACATTACGTTTTTATACACTGCTGGACAATTGCTAAGGACGGATCATAAACCGCTATATAGCGCATAAAAAAGTAAGTGTGGTTGGATGCCAAGTGAAATAAAATAATGTCAGAATGCCAGGACATTACAAGAAAGACAATTTATTGTGCTCTGAAATCCAAAAGGTTTCGAAACGTGTTCAAGGGACAAACAGGCCATTTTGTGCAGAATACGTAAACGTGAAAAAATGAAATTACCGTCCGCAGGCGTTCCGGCGTAAGATGTCAATTCGGGATATGGCCGCCACGGAGGGCGATGCAAGATTCCACACGTCGTGTCATGCTTTGCACAACATTATCAAGCAGCTGTTGGGGTGATTTATCCCATTCCTCAGTCAGTGCACGGATGAGGGTGTCCTTGTTTATTGGAGGGCATTGGCGACCAGCAAGACTCCTCCCCAAATTATCCCACACATTTTCAATGGGATTCAGATCTGGAGAACGTGCTGGCTATACGAGGCGTTGAATATCCTCACTCTCAAGACACTCCTGGACAGCGACTGTTCGATGACATGTTGCGTTGTCGTCCATGAAAATGAATCTATCACCGACAGCACCACGGAACATGCGAACATGAGGTAGCAGAACATCATTAATGTATCGTTGGCCATTCATAGTCCCAGTTGGAAGCACATAGAGGGACGTACGGTCATTGATCATGATGCCAGCCCATACCATGACACTGCATGTCGGATATCGGTCCCTTTCCTGTATGTTTGCTGGGCAATATGCAGTACCACTATCACGCCAGATCAGTTGTCGTCGACAATCAGACGATAGACTGTATCTACTCTCATCTGAGAAGAGGACAGCAGACCAGTCGTTATCAGTCCAATAGCGATGTTGATGGCACCTTTGCAAATGGGCGGTACGGTGACGTCTGGACAATGCGATGCACACAACAGGACGGCGGGCGTATAGTCCTCCTTCATGCAAACGTCTGGCGACAGTTTTTCGGGAGATCCGCTTGCCAGTAGCAGCCATAAACTGATTTGCTACCTCACTATCTGTGCTGCGCCAGTGTCTTTCTGTTAATAGCACTATGTACCGATCTTCTGCAGGTGTCGTACTGCTAACACGACCTCCCCCGTGACGTTTGCTACACTCTCCATTTGTTTGAAATGATTTCCAAAGCCTTGAAACAACACTGTGTCTGACGTCGAACTCACTGGCAACATCTGTTATTTTTCGCCCTTCTTCAATCTTGCCAATAACACGGCCATGCGTAAAATCATCTAGGTGATGTCGGGAAGACATACTGAAAATTGCATGTTCGTCAATTGATTTTTTCCCTTTCAACTTTGCGTTTGAACAACAACGGTCAATACGCGTCAAATCCTTTATATCTCTTATCAGCGCTATGACGTCACGAACAAGTTCGGCAGTCCAAAATTTGCACAACACGTCTTACTGTATCCCGCACTTATGCTAATCTCCACATTTTCCTGCCTTCCATTTTATGGTTGCTATTGTTGCTATTGTCATCCGTCCTTAGCAATTGTCCGGCAGTGTATTAATAGTGTCATATCATACGTTTTTGAGGGGATTGACATTTTGGTGTGCCGTGACGAGTCATGGATAATTTATGGTGTGCGGCGAGCAGAAAAAGGTTGCGGAACACTGATCTAGTAAGAAAGTACGAAACACAGTTGTGTAGCCAAAACGTTCCTATGGTGTAGCAAATCTGAACATTGAACTAGTCCACTTGCTTAGCCGTAGTAATGAGGCAAATGCCCTGTGCTCATGTATTATCGTCGCCCTGTGCAGATGTATTATGCTATGTGAGGGTAACGTTTGAGTGCTTTATTCTTTTTCAGACAGACTGAGCGTTTATTGTATAAACTCGATTTTTAATAGGCTTCAACTAACTGTCTAAATAAATTCATATTAAGATCGTTCCATAAAAGGTCGTAATAGAATTATCATTCAAAACAATAAGATACTTCATGAAAGAAATTTCTTTCATGATTTATCTGCTTCTCCGGGCAAACACGGGATAAGATTCTTAACCTCCAGATTCGCTAAACATGAATGCCGGTTGCTTCGACTAGCAAATCCTGTGATGGTTATATTCAAATTGATCGGAAACTTGAAATTTGGTCGTTCTGGGTGGTGTAGTGGTTAGCATATCCGGGCGTTTTCTGGGAGACGCGGGTTCGTGTTCCGTTCCAGGACGATGAAAAAAACTTTTTTTCAAGTTTTCGGATATTATCTGACTTACCATCCTCATCACATTTACGCTAAAAATCGGATTGTCATCTTCAAAATTTGTACAATAAGATACTATTTGTTTTCGCTATACATATCTGATGTTTATTATTCAACAGTTATTAACTCTTTCTTCCAGTAGAAATTCAAAAACGCCGCACCTCCCTGATGGCGCAGTGGTCTAAGAGCTGGCTTCTAACAATGGGTCCGAGTTCGAATCCTGGTGAAGCATGGATGGACGGCACTAGCTCATTCTCTTCCCTGGAACCAGTGCCTTAAATTAGTGACCGGCGACGGACCGCTTATAGCCCATCGAGTTGCTCACGGTTGTCGTCAAACCCACAGAAAACTTTGCTGCGTAGATGAAACAAATGCTTAAATAAGGACAGAATTATTCAAATCAGCAGTGGAGAGACTATAATCTGTTTATGTTAAATTAATAAAAATTACTTTAATTATTATATTAACTTGCAGCCCCAGTGGCGTAAGTGCTGGCTTCTGACAACTCGTCAAAGTTCGAGTCCTGGAGAGGCATTGATGTTGTCTTTGTCTCAGGGCACTGGCTCTCTTCCTTCTTTGGAACCAGTCCCAAAATTAGAAGTGAAAATCCTCCAAATACGTGGCGTCAGTGAATAAACAAAGACATCGCTCTTATTAAATCTGCTTTTTGAAGTCTGCTCAAGGAACTTCACTAGTTACCTACCAGGAAGGTTCTAAAGTTGGACGCTAGATGGCGCTGTAATGGACATGCCCCTGCATTTAGTTTCCTACACCCCTTATGTGTAGTAGACGGTTCATTGCTGTTCTCAGGCTTGGTAAGTCGGTTTTGTGTTTTGTTTGCTCATTATTCTAATTTAACTTTTATTTTTTCCTGGAATTAATTTATTTAGGGGCTGTTTTCAGTCTTTGAAAGTTGGTTATGCGCTTTAGCAACGCTTCAAGTTTCCCAGAAAACTTATTGCAGCATTTCATGTCCCTTTGCTTGTATTACAAAAGTTATTTTTAGTGGTTCTGAGCCTTACTGTGGGCTAAAAGATTAATACAAAATTTTGTAAATATGTGAACTTGTAACAACAAAGCAACACCTGACATGTAATCTCATCTTTTAACTGTATGTAAGTTGTTTTTTATTGTCGTTTTTTTTTTTTTTTTAGGAATAAGTGAATTTTTGATTTTATAAATTTGCAGTAAACTTAATTTTAATGTTTTCTTGTGTGTCTTGGGCATATACTTTGCTTCACTGTTGATTGCTTCCTAGCCCTTTGGTATTAAATGTTTATTTTTCTAAAGAATTTATTTTTTATTTAAGAATTTTGATGTGGGTATTGGGCATTTTACTTGGCTTTCTGAGACATGCAACTTGGTTATTTGGGTTCACTCTCGAGGTTTGCAACTGCAAATTGCTCCTTGGGAAATTTTTCCTTCATTTTTTCCTAAATTTTGATGCTTGTTTTCTTTTTCAATATTGTATGTTGCTTTTTCTGGTTTTAATTTTCTTGTTTTTTATTTTATTTTTTTTGGTGTCTCCTGGTTATCTTTTTGTCTGGCAGGATTAAGGTTTCACTTTTTCTGTAACAAGTTCAAAGATATCCCTTCAGTACCATTTATTGGTTGGATTTTTCTTATATTTTAATACTAATTTCTTTCCTGGAATTGTGTTTTTGAGGAGCTCGGCTCCCTTTATTTCTATTTTTATTTTGTGTGTGTTTTTCTTGGCTTTTGTGCGGTCGGGAATGTGTTTTAGTTTGCTGGGTTCGGGTTTTTATTAGAAATCCTTTTGATTTTGACAATTTTACCCCTAATTTTAATCGGTCCTTATAGCAAACTAAAATAGCAGAAACCCACAATCATCTGGTCTCAGTAGATTAATGAGTGATTTTCTTATTGCTTGCCCTTGACCAAGCCAACAAGGAGTCAGTCATTAATATACTTTCCTGCATTCTTCTGTTCGTTAAATTTTCATCGCTTGAAGCTCGTCTGCTTCGGGCAGTTGGAAAGTGGTGATTGTTGTTCTTTTTCTCGTTCACCGGTTTTTTGTTTATTGTTTTTTCTTTGTTCAAAATTTGCTTTTATGTTTCACATTTTTTTATGTAGAAATATTAATACACTGCTGGACAATTGCTAAGGACGGATCATAAACGGCTATATATAGCGCATGAAAACATAAGTGTGGTTGGATGCCAAGTGAAATAAAATAATGTCAGAATGCCAGGACATTACATGAAAGACAATTTATTGTGCTCTGAAATCCTGAAGGCTTTGGAACGTGTTCAAGGGACAAACAGGCCATTTTGTGCAGAATACGTAAACGTGAAAAAAATGAAATTACCGTCCGCAGGCGTTTCGGCGTAAGATGTCAATACGGGATATGGCCACCATGGAGGGCGATGCAAGATTCCACACGTCGTGTCATGCTTTGCACAACATTATCAAGCAGCTGTTGGGGTAATTTATCCCATTCCTCTGTCAGTGCACGGATGAGGGTGTCCTTATTTATTAGAGGGCATTGGCGACCAGCAAGACTCCTCCCCAAAGCATCACACACATTTTCAATAGGATTCAGATCTGGAGAACGTGCTGGCCATACATGGCGTTGAATATCCTCGTTCTTAAGACACTCCTGGACAGCGACTGTTCGATGACATGTTGCGTTGTCGTCCATGAAAATGAATCTATCACCGACAGCACCACGAAACATGCGAACATGAGGTAGCAGAACATCATTAATGTATCGTTGGCCAGTCATAGTCCCAGTTGGAAGCACATAGAGGGACGTACGGCCATTGATCATGATGCCAGCCCATACCATGACACTACATGTCGGATATCGGTCCCTTTCCTGTATGTTTTCTGGACAATATGCAGTACCACTATCACGCCAGATAAGTTGTCGTCGACAATCAGACGATAGACTGTATCTAGTCTCATCTGAGAAGAGGAGAGCAGACCAGTCGTTATCAGTCCAATTGCGATGTTGATGGCACCATTGCAAACGGGCGGTACGGTGACGTCTGGACAATGGGATGCACACAACAGGACGGCGGGCGTATAGTCCTCCTTAATGCAAACGTCTGGTGACAGTTTTTCGGGAGATCCGCCTGCCAGTAGCAGCCATAAACTGATTTGCTACCTCACTAGCTGTGCTGCGCCGGTGTTTTTTTGTTGATAGCACTATGTACCGATCTTCTGCAGGTGTCGTACTGCGAACACGACCTCCCCGTGACGTTTGCTACACTCTCCATTTGTTTGAAATGATTTCCAAAGCCTTGAAACAACACTGTGGCTGACGTCGAACTCCCTGGCAACATCTGTTATTTTTCGCCCTTCTTCAATCTTGCCAATAATAAGGCCACGCGTAAAATCATCTAGGTGATGTCGGGAAGACATACTGAAAATTGCAAGTTCGTCAATTGATTCTTTCCCTTTCAACTTTGCGTTTGAACAACAACGGTCAATGCGCGTCAAATCCTTTATATCTCTTATCAGCGCTATGACGTCACGAACAAGTTCGGCAATCCAAAATTTGCATACGCACAACACGTCTTACTGTATCCCGCACTTATGCTAATTTCCACATTTTCCTGCCTTCCATTTTATGGTTGCTATCGTTGATATTGTCATCCGTCCTTAGCAATTGTCCGGCAGTGTATATAGTGCACTATTAAAGAGGATAATGCAGAGATATTGACAAAAATAAGATGTGCATGTTCACCCCTGGCATGCATTGTTTTAAGAACAAAGTACAGTATTCTCAAAAGGATTTTCGATGTGAGTGGTATCGGTCCACGGAAGAATTTTTTCAATCCATTTTTCAGGAGCTGTAATTTTGGTGCAAATACGTCAGAAGCAGCAATAAACACTTACGCCCCATGGTGGCCAAACCATTCTTTACCAAATATTAGAAATTATATGCAAAGTATTTTCCATCGGAAGATATATCCGGTGCGGAAAGAATTTTTGAAATCGGAATTTTAGAGGAAAGATATCGAGACAAAGGCAATTTACTTTAACACCCCCTAGCGGAAAGTCTATGAATTACTTTAAAATTTTGAAATTAAGTGAAAAAACATTTCGTACTGGAAACTCTATCCAACAAAGAAGGAATTTTTCAAATCAGTCTCTTTGAAGCAGAGATATCGACAAAAATAAGTTATACATCTACGCACCCTGGCGGAGAAACGATGCATTATTTTAAGAAAAAGATATTCCGAAAAAATTTATCGACGTGAGTGCTATCGGTTTAGGAAAGATTTTTTTCAGTCGAGATCTTGCAATACTTTTCTGAAGAATGAATTTCACTTAACAATTGTTTGTTTTTAAGAATCATGTCATGAAAAGCTACACAATTTGAAGTGGACCAGTAACATCAAACAGAGGTCATCGCTCTTTCCAGTGTCTGTATTGATTATTAATTCGCCTTCTAATTATTTGTTCCGTTGCTGCTTGCCATCTTTGGTGAATCCACAGCATTGTGCGGGGCTCCAAGAAGCAACCTGCCAAATTGGCTTGGCCGTTAGTGTATGTGAGTCTGGAGGAATTCGAAGCCGCTGTGGGGTAGTGGAAGCATATCCGGCGCATAACTGGAAGACCTGGGTTCGATTCCCGGTGGCGGCCAATGAGAATTTTTCCGTGACTCACTTATAAACGTAGAAAGAGCGATGACCTCTGTTTGATGTACACAATCCTCATTGAAGAATGAATTTCACTTAACAATTGTTTATTTTTAAGAATCATGTCATGAAAAGCTACACAATTCTCCTTGAAGAATGATTTTACAATAAGCACTGATTTTTAAAGAATAGAAATTGTAACTCATCGATTTTGTTTTTCAATCTTGAACTCTGAAATGCAGGACAAAAAGCTGTCCCGAAAAGTTTTCTCGAGACAACGGGACTCATTAGTCAAAAACGGGACGATTCCGTATTTTACGGGACGTCTGGGATCTCTAATCATAATAAACACCACAAAATGAAATAATTACTTATATTTAAAGCGTAGAAAATGCATTTAAAACAATGCAAAAATAATTAAAACAAACGAAGTAATGAAACTTCCTATTCCGCCACCCCGGTGGCGTAGTGGTCTAAGCGATGGCCTCTGAGCATTCGTCCGTAAGGAGTCCGGGTTCGAATCCAGTAATGCATGGATTTTGTGTTTGTCTTACGGCACTGGCTCTCTGCTTTCCCTGGAACCAGTGACAATAAATTAGGGACGGGCGACTGCTTATAGCCCATTCAGTTGCTCACGGTGGTGGTTAAACCTCCAATAAAAAAAACAAAAAAAAACCTCTTATGTCATCAACCTGAAAGAGGAAATGTATTCAAAATAAAAACGGAGAAATTGTGGCAATTGTAACCGAGTAAAAAAGTTGAAAATTCTTTAGGTATAAGTGCCCTTACATTACCATTTTTTCCAGGCACATCTTTTTATAAAAAAAATTGATTCTCCGATAACACACGAGCTTCCTTTAATAAAACTTGAAACCCAACAAAGCAATCAAAATAATACCAGAATAATGATTTTTAACTGTTGAAATAACAGTAAAAAAATATTAAAGTCTCTTTCAGTATGCAACCTTACTTTATCTTTTTGCGGACACATGACTGTGAAGTCCATCAAGAAGTTGATCACGTTACGTTACAACTCATACGACGCTTCTGCAGTCCTCAAACCGCAAAACAAATGGTCGTCAGTTATGCGATTTCTATCTTTTGTTTTTGTCGCTTTCATTCTAGAAAATATTCACACAAGTAGGTGGACACAAAAAAGCTGTCATATAAAACGTCAAATTTCGAACGTTTGAATACGTTTCGCGATATAACAGCTGCCAGAATTCTTTATCACCACTATGATAAGCTCTTTCTTTCAAGAATAGGTTGCAGCGCAGCTTCACTATTTCTCCTTCAATTTTAATTGGATCTCCATCGACTAGCTCTGCTATCTTCGAATTCAGCTCGGCCACATCATCCGTCTATGTTTCCTTAGATGGAGATGTCATAAATGCTACAACGTCCTCTTGCTTTGAAAATTCAGAGAACCTTCTTTTGAATTTTCCGTGCACAAATCGTACAATTGATTTGCATAATCGTGGGATGTTCTACATTCGGACTCTTGTTCCATTCACTTAAAATTCGGACTCTTGTTCCATGCACTTAAAATTCGGACTCTTGTTCCATGCACTTTGAATTCGGGCTCTTGTTCCATTCACTTAAAATTCGGACTCTTTTTCCTTTCACTTAAAATTCGGACTTTTGTTCTATGCACTTAAAATTCGGACTCTTGTTCCATGCACTTAAAATTCGGACTCTTATTCCATGCACTTTAAATTCGGACTCTTTTTCCTTTCACTTAAAATTCGGACTTTTGTTCTATGCACTTAACATTCGGACTCTTGTTCCATGCACTTAAAATTCGGACTCTTGTTCCATGCACTTTGAATTCGGACTTTTGTTCCATTCACTTAAAATTCGGACTCTTGTTCCATGCACTTAAAATTCGGACTCTTGTTCCATGCACTTTGAATTCGGGCTCTTGTTCCATTCACTTAAAATTCGGACTCTTGTTCCATGCACTTAAAATTTGGACTCTTGTTCCATGCACTTAAAATTCGGACTCTTGGTCCATGCACTTAAAATTCGGACTCTTGTTCCATTTACTTAAAATTCGGACTCTTGTTCCATGCACTTAAAATTCGAACTCTTGTTCCATTTACTTAAAATTCGGACTCTTGTTCCATGCACTTAAAATTCGGACTTTTGTTCCCTTCATTTAAAATTCGGACTCTTGTTCCATGCACTTTAAATTCGGACTCTTTTTCCTTTCACTTAAAATTCGGACTTTTGTTCCCTTCATTTAAAATTCGGACTCTTGTTCCATGCACTTTAAATTCGGACTCTTTTTCCTTTCACTTAAAATTCGGACTTTTGTTCTATGCACTTAAAATTCGGACTCTAGTTCCATGCACTTAAAATTCGGACTCTTGTTCCATTTACTTAAAATTCGGACTCTTGTTCCATGCACTTTAAATTCGGACTTTTGTTCCCTTCATTTAAAATTCGGACTCTTGTTCCATGCACTTTAAATTCGGACTCATTTTCCTTTCACTTAAAATTCGGACTTTTGTTCTATGCACTTAAAATTCGGACTCTTGTTCCATGCACTTTGAATTCGGACTCTTGTTCCATTCACTTAATCGGACTCTTGTTCCATGCACTTAAAATTCGGACTCTTGTTCCATGCACTTTGAATTCGGGCTCTTGTTCCATTCACTTAAAATTCGGACTCTTGTTCCATGCACTTAAAATTTGGACTCTTGTTCCATGCACTTAAAATTCGGACTCTTGGTCCATGCACTTAAAATTCGGACTCTTGTTCCATTTACTTAAAATTCGGACTCTTGTTCCATGCACTTAAAATTCGGACTCTTGTTCCATTTACTTAAAATTCGGATTCTTGTTCCATGCACTTAAAATTCGGACTTTTGTTCCCTTCATTTAAAATTCGGACTCTTGTTCCATGCACTTTAAATTCGGACTCTTGTTCCATGCACTTTAAATTCGGACTCTTTTTCCTTTCACTTAAAATTCGGACTTTTGTTCTATGCACTTAAAATTCGGACTCTTGTTCCATGCACTTTAAATTCGGACTCTTTTTCCTTTCACTTAAAATTCGGACTTTTGTTCCATGCACTTAAAATTCGGACTCTTGTTCCATTCACTTAAAATTCGGACTCTTGTTCCATGCACTTAAAATTCGGACTCTTGTTCCATGCACTTATAATTCGGACTCTTGTTCCATGTACTTAAAATTCGGACTCTTGTTCCATTCACTTAAAATTCGGACTCTTGTTCCATGCACTTTAAATTCGGACTCTTGTTCCATGCACTTTAAATTCGGACTTTTGTTCCCTTCATTTAAAATTCGGACTCTTGTTCCATGCACTTTAAATTCGGACTCATTTTCCTTTCACTTAAAATTCGGACTTTTGTTCTATGCACTTAAAATTCGGACTCTTGTTCCATGCACTTTGAATTCGGACTCTTGTTCCATTCACTTAATCGGACTCTTGTTCCATGCACTTAAAATTCGGACTCTTGTTCCATGCACTTTGAATTCGGGCTCTTGTTCCATTCACTTAAAATTCGGACTCTTGTTCCATGCACTTAAAATTTGGACTCTTGTTCCATGCACTTAAAATTCGGACTCTTGGTCCATGCACTTAAAATTCGGACTCTTGTTCCATTTACTTAAAATTCGGACTCTTGTTCCATGCACTTAAAATTCGGACTCTTGTTCCATTTACTTAAAATTCGGATTCTTGTTCCATGCACTTAAAATTCGGACTTTTGTTCCCTTCATTTAAAATTCGGACTCTTGTTCCATGCACTTTAAATTCGGACTCTTGTTCCATGCACTTTAAATTCGGACTCTTTTTCCTTTCACTTAAAATTCGGACTTTTGTTCTATGCACTTAAAATTCGGACTCTTGTTCCATGCACTTTAAATTCGGACTCTTTTTCCTTTCACTTAAAATTCGGACTTTTGTTCCATGCACTTAAAATTCGGACTCTTGTTCCATTCACTTAAAATTCGGACTATTGTTCCATTCACTTAAAATTCGGACTCTTGTTCCATGCACTTAAAATTCGGACTCTTGTTCCATGCACTTATAATTCGGACTCTTGCTCCATGTACTTAAAATTCGGACTCTTGTTCCATTCACTTAAAATTCGGACTCTTGTTCCATGCACTTTAAATTCGGACTCTTGTTCCTTTCACTTAAAATTCGGACTTTTGTTCCATGCACTCCGTTGAGTTCCTAATAGTTTGATTCTTTCCTTGAAACTTTTGATCAAGCTCATAACTTCTATCAGGGATTTATTTTTTCCTTCTGATCCGAGATTTAATTCTTTTAATTTCTTGGTTACTTCACAAAAAATGATAGCTTTATTAATCACTGCTTATCTTTCAACTGGTCGTAATTCTCTCTCCGTGATTTTAGAAATTCTTTGATTTCTGGAAGGAGGATTCCAAATCACTTTACGAATGAAGCGCGACTGAGCCAGCAAACATCAGTGTGTAGGAGAAAATCGGCGTGCTCGGCTCTGCATTCTTCAAGTAAAGCTTGAAACTTGCGTCTTTGAAGGCTTCTGGATCGAATTGACTTCACAATTTTAAAGACTGGAGCCATAACATCATTTGAACTCAAACGTTTAGAGCACAATACTTGCTGATGGATAATACAGTGATACGACGTGAAGGAGGATATATTTTCGTTATCTCTGTGACGAAGCCTACTTTATTTCCTACCATAGCTGGTACACCATCGGACGTCATGGACACTAACTTATGGATCCGAAACTTCGTGTCAGTAATACACGATTAGAACCATTGTAAATATCTTAACCTCTCGTCTGTCCCTTCAGCGGGATCATTGTTACAAGCTCTTCTCTGAACGTCAAGTAGGGAAAAACCATTCTAATGAAAATACATAGCTCAGCTGTGTCAGTAAAATCTGTAGACTCATACAACTGCGGAGACAGAAAAGAACACTTGTGTAAATCTTCCGTTAACTGGTCTTCTAAATTTTCACTCATAATTTCCGTCCTTCTCATCACAGTGTTTTGTGATAGAGATAACTTTAATTGTTGAAAGCATTTCTGATTTATTTTTAAAATCGCTGAAGAGAACTTCTCCCGCTTTACAGAAAGTCTCTTTGGTGAGTTCTACGCCTTCAAATGGTTTGTTTCGTTTCACAAGTACTTCAGTAATCTTGAATAAAGCTAATGCCACCGCTTTTGACTTACTGTTAGTCTTTGTGAATGCAAGACTAACAGTAAGTCATGAGTGCTCAAATTCGACTTAAGTTCACGAACTTCAGTCTTTTGAAGTTCACTATCACTTCGGAAACTCGAAGCGCATGTTTTGTGAAAAGTGTTGAAATGTCTTTCTGCAATCCGCTTCTAAGGCAACGAAACACTTTAGTTACAAATAAGACAAACACATTTATCTTTACACATAATAAATAGAAACTCTTCCTCCCATTCACTGCGATAATGATAAGTTTTTTTTTGCTTTCGTACTAATACCTCCCTGTTACACTCATATTGGTCAGAGTTTACCGAATAACGTGGAACTCGGATTACCAAACAGCAGCAATATACTCCACTGAACAGTAAGCCTACTACGACGCTGTCTTTCCGCGCGCATGGGCAGTGCGAGAGTGCAGCAGTCAGGATAGGCGGAACGATTTGGCATCGCCGCCGACTAGTCGCAACGTATTTTTAGAGCACTGGCAACCAAGAAAATACGTGGCGTTGTCGAAGTCCTGAATCTCACTTTTGAGTTGCCTCCAGAAACGTGACCGCACTAAAATTCCTCAATTAATACGATTTTTCATCACGGGCTACCATTTTTTGCTCTGCGATCGGCTGGTAGACGGCGGTCGACGCTTTGGCTATCATTGCAAATGAACCCTAACTTTTGTACGTAACAGCTGTTTACAAATAAATTGTCTTTACAATGATTTAGTAGCAACTGAATTGCGCTCTCAACTTTTTCTGTCCTGTAAACGTTTTCAAAGGCACGGGAGTTCTTGGGATAAAAACAATTATTTTATGCGTTTCTGCACGGAAAAAATGAGGACATGGCGACATCTAGTATCGTTTCCGAGGAACTCAAGTAAAGGGTTCCATAACATACATTCTATAAACTAACCCTGGCTTTTATATATAGCTGCTGTTTACAAATATTTTTTTTTACAATAATTTAGTAGTAATTGAATTGCACTCTCAACTATCAACTTTTTGCCGTGCAAACATTTTTATAGGTAAGGGTTCGTTGTGATTTGAAACAATCCTTTTAAGCATTTTTCCACGGAATAAGATGAATCAAAAATGCTGCTTTATGGAAAGAAAAATATGAGGAACAACAAAAGAAGAAGAAGAAATGCAATTGATTTCAATGCACTTACCAGTTGTAAAAGAGGTTTAATGTGTTTTTACGAAGTTCTGGCGTTTTCAACAAATCAAAAACCGTCGCCCGGCTGTTCTTGCTCTCCTTTGTGTGATCCTGTAAAATGTAACATATCATGTACTTAAAACTGGTTCAAAACGTTTAACATGCGTGTTTTAATACGTAAAATAGCATCACACAAGAATTGAAACAATCAGGTCGGTCATGAGACTCTTTAAGAGCTCTTCGCTACTTTAGCCATCATTTACCCCACAGAGTTATTTTGGGAGGGTGGGGACTTACGAAAAAGACATATCAATTCAAATGCTCTACCTTGCAAACAGCGAACAACTAAGAACTTACTAAAGTTTCTTAAGAAAGCTCTTTTCATGTCGAAGAAGACTTCTGACTCTGTAGACCTCACAGGATGACAGACTTCAGACTGTGTAAACCTCACAGTTAATGCTACGCATATCAATATTAGGGGTCCGTGATATTGATATGACTATAAATAGAGCTCACATTTGAAACATTTATCGGTGATGTATAAATTTCTTGTTTCATGAAATGAATTCCAGTTATCTACTGACGTATCGGTTATGAATGGACATCGGTCACATGACAATCTGTTTATTAAACTTTGCCATGCAGGAAAAATAAGCCAATCGGGCTTATATATATATATATATCTCAAGACTACAAACCCTCAAAACGAAACATGATTACAACCAACTATGGGAAACCAATCGCTGCTGGAATCTGGTTTGTTCTTAACAAAATTCAAGTTTAGGTGCAATGAAAGGAAACTAATTTTACAGTTGCGGCTCAAGTCCTTGCGAAACTGGAAGACAACACGAATATTTTTCTCTAGAAAGAAATTTTTAATCTGTGCGCTGTCAAAGAAATATCTTTCCAAACAGAAGGATTGTTACAAGACACATACGGATACGTAAAAAAATAAATGAATAAAAGCATCACTTATAGCAGAAATGAAATTTTGAGTAAAATCAAGTGAAGCGGGAAATTTTATTTTATTCTTTTAATCAGGGCAATGCATACTTTTTCTTTCTTTCCAATCTTTCTTTCCATTTCCTTTCTGTTGCCAAACGTAAATATGTGTATACTGCACGGCATCAACAACATGATTTTAAAAATGCCAATATTCATATCGGTGCAGTTGGTTTTTGTCATTTTCTGATGTGCTTAACTGTGATGGCAAGAATAAAACAATTTGCACCGGAATTGATAAATGTACTGCAATAAGAAGTTTTGAAACTGATCTTAATAATTTTATTTTCAATAAACATTTATAATTTTAAGAAACTGCCAATACGCAATTAAATACCCAGTGGAAGTTAGGAACAGATGGGAAGATTGTAATGGCATAACATGGAGAAAGCATGGATACGGAAAATTAAACAACGATAAAGGTAGGTTGTTTTTAAATGTATTCTGAAAGGGGACATTACAGAAGTACTTCCACAAAGAAGAAAAGATAAAAATAAGACATATAAAATGTCCAGAGTACAGAAAAATTTCATTTGCGAGCGACATTACTAAATGTTAAACTTCACTTCAAGGAACCAGAATTAATACTAAGAGAAAGTCAAATCAAAACAAAAATTGAAAAGTTAATAAATAAATAGAGATATCGCATAAATTTCATTAAAGAAATGGATTCTCTCAAAGAAACTAAAGAGTCATAGCATGAACAATGTACTCCTTAAAAATTGCTAGACAAACAGTAAGAAACTTCTTATACTACAACGCAAAAAAAGCAATCATGAAAAATAAGTATGCCAAATACAGTTATGGACATATGATGAAATTACGATTAACAGGCCGATAAGCTGAAGTCCATAATGTCTATACGGCGAGGACAACAATTTTGGATTTCTGATACAACTGAAACGTATTTGTTTGGTACATGAAAAACAGTTTTCAGAAACAATAATGATAAACATTTTGAAAAAAGAGCCAGAAGTGTAGAATTTTCGTACCCTTATTTCGATTCGAATCTTCTTAGAATTATTCTTAAGATAATATAAGCTGAGGTAATGGTTGAAACTGAAGAGACGCATCTCGTGAATTTCAAAAAAACAAATGAAGAACGAACGGAATTTTTTTAGCCCGCTAATGAATCGCAAAGACAGAAGGCAGACTGGAAATAAAAGACGTTTGGGGATTCTTATTGATTACACAAGAGGATTGGAGAAATTGGAAAGTCATATTATTCATCACACAAAATAATTCTACTAACTGGACTTTTTTTTCAAGGGGGGAAGGGGGTATTAACGAGCACCGTGAGAAAATCGATGGGCTATAAGCACAGTCGCCCGTTTTTAATCACAGATCACTGACTCCAGAGAAGGGAGAACGCCAGTGCCGTAAGACAAGCGAAACATTAATGCCGCACCGGGATCCAAACCCAGACCCATCTCGGACGAATGATCAGAAGGCAGCACTTAGACCATCGCCCCAAGGGCGGGTCACTGGATTGTCATATATATTACACAAAATAATTCTACACATTGGATTGTCATGTAACTGATTACGCAAAAAGATTCGACTAATTAAGCTGCCATGAATTAATCAATAACCTTAGAATTGGTAAGATGCAAGAACAAGTGAAATTATGCTGGTATCCAAATTTAGCAATATGAGCAAATGATCAATTCAAAGTTATCTTTTCAATGAAAAATAAAGGCAGTAAAAAAAGGCTATACCAATTTACCTTTTTTTCAATGCAACGCATAGAGCAAAATTTCTTGGATATTTATGCTAATTTTTTTTCATTCATTTATTCCTTCAGTTGCCACATTTTCTTATACATAATGCTTTATCAGTGAACAATATATGTACTGCAGCAACTAGGAAAAGGAGGGGAAAAGGCCGTAAGACCTGACATAGCCCTTCTCTTCCTAGAATATAAAAAACCATGAAACTTAACAAAAAATACAGCCAGCACATATATGGCAGATTAATATATGAATAAAACAGGAAACAGCTCATAACTAACACATATATCAATATGTCCCATGATTATTAACCTTTATTATAGTTAAATAAACAACAAATATCGTTTGAAACTCACTCTATATTTCCATATATATATAAAAATAAACAAAAAATATCGTTAGCACCTCACTCTATAATATTTATTTATTAAACACAAAGTGTGGGAAATTAACATCAGCTGAAGATAGAACTAATCAAAAGAATAATCAATAGAATTCCAAAGAAGTAAAATCAACCGCATTTTGTGAATTGTTTACCAAACAAGTGCGTGCTTTGTATCTCCATTGAATTTGTTTATGCGTCTGTATACTGATCAGTTCTGTTACTCGTGTATGTGTGTGTGTGTGAAAATTAGTTCTGCTCTCCCATTAATTAGTAACAAACTATATTCTAATGTAATTTTCTAACTCACCTTTTCTGACATGGAAAGCAGCTTACATATTTGTCTGTCTGTTTCTTCTACATCGTTCCCATTCTTTGCAGATGCCTTTGATAAGAGTTTCCTAAATTTCTCCTCCTTTCCCTGAATAAGGAGCCAACGGGGAGATTCAGGAACAAGCCTGGAAAACCATATACATTGTACGTATCTGCATGTATACATACATTCAAACACCTTTTTTTAATATATGTACTAATAACAAATGCTTATGAATACAAATCTTAGGAAAATATAAACTAGATATTTGGCATTTTTTTTTATTTGTTTCGAAAATTGTTGGGTGTGATGTTCGATTACTTATTTCAAGGTTCAGATGTCTTGCGTTAACGCAACAAAATAACATAATTAATCAATGAGGAATTCAATTTATTTTAATTTTATATTTATTTGATACATTTCTTGCTGAATTTCTTTTTCAAAATTTTTTCTGAAATCTAAAGAACTGTTGTTAAGGTGGAAGCAAATTTTGAATTCGCAGAATTGTTCAAATTCAACAAGATACTGATAAACACTTAGCGAACTACATGCGCTTAAGCACTCCCAATGTTATAAAAAGATATGCCGAATAATAAACACTGGGCTACATGTTTTCATAAATACAAGAATATAAAAAATGTAAGCAGCAGTGGAAATTATTCTCACATGCACCGTTCTATCACCAATAGTAACGGTTTTATTACACAGATGGCGACACTAAAAGATTGTACGTTTTCACAGTCACGTGACCAGTCAGGCAAGTTGCCCGCAAATGCTGTGCAGAAGGCGTTCTGTACGTACGTTTGAATTAAGCAAAACGAATTCTGTTGCTGTTCCGCAACGGCGCTTTAGAACACGTTTCAGGAAATCACCGCCGAATAGACAGACCACCTACGACTGGCACAAGAAATTTAGAACATCAGGATGTTTGTGTAAAGATAAATGCTCAGGGAGACCACATGTACCTGATGAACAAGTGAAGCACGATGCTCGTGCCATTAACCAACGCAGCCAAAGGAAATCCACAACGATGGCTGGTCGGGAGTTACAAATGCCGCAATCGACTGTTTGGAAAAATTTGAGGAAGCGGCTGAAAATGATTCCCTACATACTGCAGTTATTGCAAAATCGATGTGACAAAGGCAGATCCGTACGCCACGATTTCGGTACAGAAATACAGGAGCGTTATGCAGTCGCATAACTGTAACCCCCGCAGCCCTCGCTGCTGTTATGCAGTGGCGTAACTACTAACCCCTCTTGCAACTGCATAACTGGGAGCTAATACGCCCCTTCGCAGGTAACGAAGGGCCGTACTAGCTCACAGTTATAGTTTCATGAAAAAATTCGAACACGCACAATAATTAACCCATAGATTCATATTTTGCTTTAAGATATATTTAGCTTTGCCTAAATAAATGCCTAGTTTCACCTTTAAAACACTGAATGTCCTACAGATTGAAAGTGTTCGGCTCTTTGACTTCGGGTTGCAATACGATTGCTCTGGAATGAGTTGTAAATAAAACGATCGCTCTCCAATCGCCCTCTCTTTTCGCTGCTGAGGAAATGCGCGAGGCCAGTGGGATTCCCCGTGTAGGATGTGGGAAAACAGTCACTTACCTACACTGCAAACGCTGGGCACACATTTGGATCACATTGGGAACACTTTTTTTTTAAATGCGTTCCAAATGTGTTCCAGTTGTGTTCTATTCTGTTCTGCAGACGACAAATGTGTTCCCAATGCGTTCCAAATGTGTTTTCTTCCTTTACAACGTGCTCTATACTCGGGGCAAAGCTATCCTGGCAATGAGGCCAAAGCTACGGTGACCTTTTCACTCCCAGTATTACTCCGCACTAATGGTGTGTAATTAACCTTCACTCGGAAAACTTCTCCCACAAGCCCTCAGGGCTGGCTGTCACCGTGATCCCTTACCAAACCCCTCTATTTTAACCCCCTCCCCACCGCCGCGCGCTTTGCAGACCAGTAGACAAGCAGTTTATTTCTCCCTCTCTTATCTTTTTTTTTTTTTTTTTTGAGATGTTACAGAACGTGTAACGTTTCTTTCTTTCTTACTTTTAAAATGAAATTATCTTTGCTAAACACGGGAAGCAGTCTTAAGTGGCCTAATTTTGTTTTCACATATTTTTCCATTTTTTTTTATATATTTCATATATTTATACTTATTGCTTGAAGATTACCAACTGCGGGATTTAATTAAAAGTAATTTTACCATGTCATCAGTTATGCGTAAAACTTCGTTCTTTCAAAAATTTTGCCTTGATTAGATTTTTTTTTATAACAGACATCCGTTAAATGTGTATGCATTTTTAACTACCCCGTGTTGCCATAAGTACTGGACAAGAGCCCGTTTCTGTGGTAAATGATATTTTAAGGTTCACTGTAAACTACCACACATCTTTCAGCAACTTGGAAAATTGCTACACATTGGAAAATTGCCACATGTTTTTCATTGATGGGCCGGGCACAAATTGCTGTTCCTCCGAGGAACACTTTCAATGTGTGGCAGTTTTCCAAGTTTCCGAATTATGTGTGGTTGGGGAAGGAACTCTTTCATTTGTCTGAATTTTCATGCCGGTTCATGCGCGTTTAAGGCAACTGCGCACAAAAGTTCAAAAGGAAAAGATGGCCGTTTCTTGGCCTATATTGAGAACTGAATTGGGAACTCCAAACTAATTTCGAGAAAACGTTCTATGTAAGCCAAGCTAGAATTGCATTTTAATTTTAAGAAATAAATTGCCGATGGATCTGAGGTACTTCAGTACTAAATTCAACCTTCATTCTCGCAATGGTGCGACTTGAAACGCCAGTGAGTTCTGCCGTAAGAACTGTTAATTCATTTGATTTATTCGGCGAATGTTTTCCCATCAATTTAGTGAAAACATTCATAACGATCACCTTAGCAGAGCTTCGTAGTGGTTTCCCAGGTTTATGCGGCTGAAATACACTCGAGTGACCGGCAGATGCCATTCGAAAAAACCGAAAAGACAGAAGAGTGTTTTAAAACAACAATCAAGGAGAAACGCGAAATGCCCTCGGAAACACTTTTTTCGCCCTCATCCTTCCACTAATGACCCCCCCCCCCACAGCAATAAATATCCCCTGAGTTGACAGCTTAACTCTGACCCAAACAAGAATGCTGTGACAGAGAACCATCAGTGACGTCACCAAAGCACGAATATCTGTATTTTTTAGAAATGCCGCTGAAACTGAGATCTGAATTTTTTAAATGCACACACACACAACGTATTGAACATCTGTGTCATTTCTAAGTGCCAGTTGAAGCTGGAGTACGAGCTTTTAGACCGGAACTATTTTATGCAGTGGAAGTATACACTCTGTAGCCTTCCTTCCAATGACAGGTTAAGTTTGCCCCGAGTATAGTTTAGGTTTACTTACACGACAGGCGGCAACATTTATTCATAATACCCGCAGAACTGCCATGTGTGGTGATTTCTTCAAGTGATTTATTTTAGTTTTGGACAGCGCGATTACACGTATTGTCAAATCTATTACTTAAAAAGTTAAAACTTTAGGGATCTAAGTACCACCATTACTTTTGCAGACGCTTTCCCTGACTTCCTAAACCACATTCCCCACCACTAACACCACTACACACACACACGGCGAAAAATGCATTCTCCCTTGTGTTCGAAATCAAGGGGAAAATCTTGCGGGGGGGGGCACGTTGTGCTAGTTACCCCACTGGCGTTTTGAAGATTGTTTTAGCGAGCATCAAATTTTCGGCAACGAATTGAAATTCCACGTACGTGGGAAAGCTAACAAACATAAAATTAGCGTATGGAGGTCTGAAAATCCTAAAGCAACAGTAGAGCATGCGCGGAATACCCCAAAGGTTAATGTGTTCTGTGCCATATCCCGTAAAAAAGTGTACTTCCCCTACTTTTTCTAAGGGAATACTGCACCACTTTTGATACGTACTCACTACAGCGGCACGTGAACAACCCACAAGCCACGCCGTTTCCGAGATCGTTGTTCCGAGGCTAAGTGCCATCACATTTTTTCCAATATCAAACTCCGATAAATCGGCAGCTTTTCTCATTCTGATTCCGAACACTCTACTAACCGCAAGCCGCTCCTCTGGTTGTGTATATACTGCTCTGTGGGCTTCACCTGCCCCACCGTTCGGTCTCCAGTCGAGCTTATTTCTCTAGTCTGGGGAACGGTCATAATGAACTGGCTCATTGGTATATACCACAAACCACTTACCAACATTTAATAGAGTCCACACCAAGAAGAATTCAAACAGTATTAAGGGGAAAAGGTGGCTGAACAACGTGTTGATCAAGTGATCATAATGACTGGGCTGCTCAATGTATAGTACGTATATACATCTGGAAAGTAGAAGATATATTGAATGTTTTGATGCATTTCTATTGCGACATCATAAAAATTATTATTTGGAAAGGAAAGGAATTTGTACTTTTGTACGCAACTCACCAAAACACGGAGAAAAAAAGCTTCGGCAGTGTCACCGCCAGCTGAAGCCAAAACCAATCCCTGACTATCCAGGCGACACCAGGCAGAGATATGAAGGCCAAACACCATCCGAAATTTATGGCTATTCCTACCATTGGTCGATTCTCCGGACTAACTATCTCCACAACTGAAAGAAAGGAAACAATATAAAGGATAGAAATAAGTAATAAGTACAATGAGAAAGAATATAATAATTTGTTTTGCTGCTACGAATTTATTGAAACACGTGAAACAACGATCATATTTGCCTAAACAGGCTCCCTGGCTTCTGATTCAGAACTCAATATCCACGAATTAGTGCACTTTAAGACATCGAATGAATAACAGATAAATATTATTTTGCAGATACCTACAGCTACAGAGCTAAATGTGAATGCATAAAATAAAGAAATAAGAGTAGAAAAATATCAAATCAAATATAAGGATCCATGGGAGCAGTGTTAGTGAAGGTGCATGAATATGGAAAACTAAGAAAGAAAAGGAACAGATTCATAGAAACAGTAGTGGTAACAACGACTCATACTGAAATTATCACTATTGTTGATAACTCCGATAAATACTGTTATTATCCGTAGTGTTTTTATGAATCTTAATGAAAATAACAATTGGGATAACAGAAAGATACAAATACACTAAAGAGCAATTGAATTAGAGACAGCTGGCGTTATGCAAATGTGGCGCTGTGGGCGGCCCTGTAAACGGAAACGACATAACGTATGCAGCGATCCGACAATATAAGGAGTGATGCGACGGGAATCAGTAAGAGTTGCACGCAGTACGGGTAAGACGAAGGATCTAAGCGCATTTGATCGTGGGCAAATTGTCGGGGCCCGACGAATGGGTCACTCAATCTCGGAAGTCGTGCAGGCACTTGGACTTTCACGAGCCACTGTGTCACGGGTACACTGTGAATAAATCGAATTCAGTAAAACCATCCCTGCAAGGGCCAACTGCCGTGGATAACAGCGTGTGGATGAGCGGGGTCATCGTCGGCTAGCTCGCATTGTAACAGCGGATAGACGGGCCACAGTGCAAGAAATCACTCGGCAATTAAACGCTGGTGCACAAAATCGTGTAAGCAGCCACACCATCCAGAACCATCTCCTCGCTATGGGGTACAGAAGCCATCATCCCACAAGGGTACCGCTGCTGACCACACATCACAGTGTGCAAAGATTAGCATGGGCGCGGGAACATCGCCACTGGACCCTAGACATGTGGGAAAATGTTGCCCGGACTGATGAGTCGAGACTCACGTTGGTACATGCGGATGGCAGGATACGAGTACGGCGCAAACCACATGAAGCGATGGATCCTTCTTGCCAGCAGGGTACTCTTCAAGCTGGTGGGGCTGGCATTCTCGTCTGGGGACTGTTTACGTGGACTGAAATATGGGACCCCTTTTAGGTGTGACATCGTCCCTCCCATGTCAACGTTACCGGGATATCCTGGACGACTGACCATTTGCTCCCGTTTGTGCGTCTTCAACATCCCACTGGGGACCTCATCCTGCAACAAGACAATGCACGGTGCCATTGCTCCCAAATTGTATCCGAATGGTTGGATGAACACACCAGCGACGTGACCTTCCTTCCTTGGCCAGCTTAGTCACCTGACCTAAATCCTATCGAGCACATCTGAGATGCCATCGAGAGAGATGTTCGAGGCTCTGACCTCCCTCCACCAAATCTTCGTGAACTGTGGGAGCTTGTTCAGGGGTCGTGGATCCGTATGGCTTCCCAACGCTTCCGGTATCTTGTCGAGTCCATGCCGAGAAGAATCGCCGCCGTCATCAGGACGAAAGGTGGTACTAGAAGTTACTAGACAGGTAAGTTACTAGACAGGTATCTCTAATTCAATTGCTCTTCAGTGTATATATTAACAGATTTTTCGAATGCTATACTCATAAAGAGATAGAAAAATTGAACTAATTTGTGGAAACAGCTACATTGACACATAGGACACAGGGAAGAAAATAATCTGAAATTATTTCCTTATCATAAAATGAGAATATGGCTCTGGGCCTCTCCGTAAAAGGCAAGCTCCACCCAGCTTTATTTTTCATCAATAAAAAGAAACAATCCATGCTAATACAGAGGCTGATGCCACTGCTAGTAGATTTAGCATTTTGACACTAACATATGTGAAGATTGATTTTTTTATTGATTGGAGGTTTAACGACCATCGTGAGCAACTCAATGGGCTACAAGCAGTCGCCCGACCCTATTTTAGGGTCACTGGTTCCAGGGAAGGGAGAGAGCCAGTGCCGTAAGACAAATACAACATCCATGCCTCACCGGGATTCGAACACGGACCCCATTCGGACGAAGGATCAGAGGCCATTGCTTAGACCACTGCGCCACCGCTGTGAAGATTGACATATGGCGTAATCAGATAGATGTCCCTTGTTTTACCTTCCCCAAATGGTGATTCAAATGAACAAACAAAATCAAACCAAATTTGATTTCTTAAAAGAAAAAATCAAATTCAATCTACACTTGAAAGTTGATTTCCCTGAAATACTGATTGACGAAATACCCAGCAAGAGGCACTGCATTGGCATGCAGACTGGTAGGTGTGTGCAGGCAGGTGGAATAAGCAAATAATTCCAGTAGGAAACTAATCGTGTAAGATACGCAAGCCGAAAACAGGACCAAACTCGGTCCCCCGAAGCGATATCGCACGTGAAAAGCAACGTAGTGTTAGCGACTGTTGCATCATATCCAAGTACTGCAGGCGTTTCGTAGACCTCGTCGTAAAACTATCACTACTTATAGCGATTGCTTGAGAGAGGAAGGATTGTATGCCTTCGAGAAAGTGTTTGGTCAATTCTCCGAATCGCTTTCCGTGTTCATCTGAATGCCAGAAGAGTTCCGCGGTGTCGGCAACATTAGTTAAAGAAGTTTAACGTATACTCTCGATTCACTTTCCTTTTGATTTTTACTATCTCTGGTTATTTTATTTTACTATGTAAATTATCTTCTTACTGAACGAGATGTTATTTCTCCCGCTGAATGAGATCTGGCAATGAGTGTAAGTCATGACGTGGTGGTAGCCAGTATAAATAGGCGCGTTCAACGATACGTAGGAGAGCGTTTGTTGTTGTATAGAGAGAGCGTTTGTTTATGTGAGAGAGCTTTTTGTTGATGTGCGTAGAGTGAGCTGTGGTTTATGTGTCAGAAAGCTGTTGTTGTATAAAGATATCTTCGTTTATGTGAGAGCCAGAAGTTTCACTAATAAAGAATTTGTTGTAAGTACGTTTTTCTCAGTTCATAGTTTTGTCAGATCTCTGTCTGGCTGTTAGGTTTATTTCATTAGGTGATTAATATTAACAACCAGCATAAGACTTTATTCATCTTAATTATTACTACACTACTAGCAGGAAAGTTTATTCATGATATAATTAACAAACAACAACCATTACTAGAAGAAACCAGTAGCAGAAGCATTATATTCATTATAAAGCATTAGAAGAAGCTGAATTCATTATAATTAGCTTAGTAGTTAAAAGCTATATTCATTATAGAAGACACAGTCAAAATAGCCGGTGCTAGGCACAATAAATAACGGCGTATTTTCCGCCAGACAATTGCGCAGCCACAAGTTTCTCCAGAGGGCGTTTGACGGGTAGTAGTGACGATTATGATAATATCCATTACAACTGCGACGGTGATCCGAAGATTGGTGGAAGCAGGTCTGCTTTCTAGTGACCATTTAGTCGACTTCCATTGACCGAAGGACATTGCCAAGTTCAGCTGTTGTGATTATATAACAGAGCTGCTTGGTGACAGGAAGGGAGCCATGTCGTATCCAGTGATGAGCACCAATTCAGCATCGTGCAGACGATCGTTAAGTCCGTGTCTGGCGTCGACGTGGCCAAACAGCAGATCCAGCCATTGTTCACTAGTAGATCGCTGTTCATCAACCAGACATTCTCGTATGGGGTTCCACTGATTACGTTACCCAGCTACTTCTGAAAGGAATAACGGAAACGGTGACAGTCCGTGGGTACGTGAGTGACATTCTACAGCCAGTGTTGTTGACATTTCTTTGTTGTGGCTGCTTTCCAGCAAGTCAACGCTCGGCCGCACTCCGCTGACAGTTCCCATGTGTGACGATAAAGGATCTGTGCTTCGACGGCAGGGAAAATCTCCGCAACTCTCACTCACCTAATTTGTATGGGACTTCATTTGATGACCCCTAAATACCTATTCTTGGAGGTCTGGAATAGCGTTCCATTGTGGAGGACAGGTACACGTTGCGAGATCCTAGATACCCGGGAACACCGTTAAAGAGATGTAACAACCCAGGATGCACCGTGTGTCTTACTGCATTGCACAACATGGTAGCTACACAATGTATTAACTGATATCACATGATCCTGTCTTGTAGCCTGTCTGACTGATATACTGCCTGGGAAATTAGATCAAGATTTATCCGGCTCTCATTCTGTCTCTGGTGATCGACTCATTTGGCTAACTCTTCCTAGGTTGAGGAATTTCATTGCTGAGCAGTATAAGATACATTTCGCTTAACTTTTTAATGGAAATGTTACCTATCTGTTTGCCATCACCATTATCCCAGTTTCTATTCAATTCAAAAACTGAACTCGGAAACGTTGAAATCAAATACAAATTTTGAAGATGACAATCCGATTTTTGGCGTAAATGTGACAAGGATGGTAAGCAGATAATATCCGAAAACTTGAAAATTTTCATCATCCTGGAGCGGGACCCGAACCCGCGTCTCCCAGAAAACGCCCGGGTATGCTAACCGCTACACCACCCAGAACGACCAAGTTTCAAATTGATCGGAAACTTGAAACTTGGTCGTTCTGGGTGGTGTAGTGGTTAGCATACCCGGGCGTTTTCTGGGAGACGCGGGTTCGGGTCCCGCTCCAGGACGATGGAAATTTTCAAGTTTTCGGATTTTATCTGCTTACCATCCTTGTCACATTTAGGCGAAAAATCGGATTGTCATCTTCAAAATTTGTATTATATGGCGTAATCCCGTATTTCTTTCATGTTGAAATCAAATTTGGCTTTCAAGTGTGATTATTTTTGTTGGACTTCATTAACCTTAAGAAGGTTTGGGAGTGATGCACTTCACTGAGTGAGAGAAACAGAAGACATGCTGGAACTGCAAAAACGAAAAGATCGCGTTAATTAAATATAGCTAAAATGAACGGGCCGGATAATACAGTTTGGCGATTTAAACCTGCCGGCCTGAGCGATTTAAGGCCTTCAACTTCTAGTACTGAAGGTCGAACGACGTAAAGGGGAACGGTCAATAAGTTGAGGTCTGCCCCGGTGGCACAGTGGTCTAAGCAATGGCCTCTGATCATTTGTCCGACAGGGGTCCGGGTTCAAATCCCGGTGAGGCATGGATGTTGTGTTTGTCTTACGGCACTGGCACTCTCCCTTCCGTAGAACCAGTGACCGTAAATTAGGGACGGGCGACTGCTTATATATAGCCCATTGAGTTGCTCACGGTGGTCGTTAAACCTCCAAACAAAAAAAAAAAAACACCATACATCAAATGCATTAATTTTTTTGTCTAAGCAGCCAAATCTCGCCCTACCAAAATGATGACGGAAACAACACCAACAAAGCTGCAGATACTAAAGGAACTTTATCTAGAATTGGCTGCATGGCACTTCGTGCCTGCTACGGATGCATCACTGCCAAAGCTGGTACGAAGGGGAGGTCCTCGGTAGGGGATATGATCACCCGAAACGTCGATGCATGATTTGCTCAGTCTATTCATACTTTGCATTAGGTTGTTGACGGGTTTTTGCGGTAATATCGCCCATTCTTTCGCCAGCGCCGTCTTCAGCTGTTGGACCACTTTCGGTGTGTGCGGACGTGCCGAAATGTACCTCTCTAGAGCGTCTCACACGTGTTGTATGGGATTTAGGTCGAGGAAACATGCTGGGCAATCCATCCGCTGAATGTCTTCACTTTTCAACACTTCATCAACAGCCACAGCACGATGCGCGAACTGTGGGCCAATGAAACCTCGCAACAAACGAACATGTGGATTACCTCACTGTATAGCGCCCACCGGTAGTAATACCACATTCCAGTATTTGCAGCTCCATACGTCCATCGATCAGAATACCTCCTCATACTAGAACACCGCGGCCGTCGTATCTATCCATTTCATTGATTTTTCGGAGGCGACAACGAATGCCTACCTCACGCCAGATTAACCGATGTCCAGAATCGCTAGTGAGACTAAATCTACTCTCATCAGCAAAGAGTACCGTACCCAAGTGTTCTGCTGTCCAGTCCGTATGTTATCTGGATCACTGTAAACGGTGTCTCAGGGGACCAGTTGTTACTGGAATACAGTGTACTTACTGGACGTCGGGAAAATACATTTGTGTAATCACCTGGCAATTGTAAACCAGAGACGGAAACGGCTCACGGGTCAACGGGTCGACAATTTCTTGCGAGTCCAACGGGTCGACAATTTCTTGCGGGTCCAACTGGTCGGGTCAAGGTGTCCCTGACCCGATTTTAACCCGGTTTTATTCCCGTTTTATTTTTGAAAAGGGAAAACTACACTGGTGTGCAAAAACTTAAGGAGGAAGAGGAGAAATTAGCATAACAGCGGAACGAGCAAGCAGAACGGACCGAAAGTCCGCTCAGGAGATAGACTAGGGTCCGGTACCGTAGGGCATGCGCATATATGCAGCATGACGTAGCGGGGCAGGGGGGTCGGAAGCGTATAAAGCACACGGGCGGTGTACGCTCAGCAATTCGGTGAAAGCTATTGCACCGTGTACATCGGTTTGAACGACATCGAGTTACTGCCACCGTGTGATATCGCTAACAGGCAATACACTAGACGACATCTGGATGACTTTACCCGAGGTAGCGTCATTGGAAAGTTGGAAGAAGGTCGAAGTGTGACTAGTGTGGCCGAGGAGTCCGGGATCGCTCACAGCATCATTTCACGAGCTTGGAGAGCATTTCAAACAGTTGTCCAAGAGTTTAGCAGTGGTCGTCTACGAGCAACCACGCCGGCGGACGACCGGTATATTTTCCTACAGGCGAGAAGAGACAGACGGCAGACAGCAGGAGAAATCGCAAGGCACATGCAACAGACAACTAGACGCCCGTTATCGCGTTTTACCGTGGCCAGGAGGCTGCACAAAGGTTGTCTATTTGCACGACGACTAGTACGTGGTGTGCCATTAACGCCTGCTCATCGGAGACGGCGGTTTCTGTGGTGCCAGGATCACAAGAACTGGACACATCAGCAATGGGGTCGAGTACGCTTTACGGATGAGAGCCGATTTAGTCTGACAAGCGATTCTGGACGTATACACTTCTGGAGAGAGCAGGGAACACGCAATCACACCTCCAACCTCATCGAAAGGACCGGTTTGGAGGTGGCGGAGTTCTCGTTTGGGCCGGTATCATGCTTGGTAGCCGTACTGACCTCCACATCTTCCAAGGAGGTTCCGTCACTGGTATTCGCTATTGTACTGAGGTTCTCCTGCCTCACGTGCGTCTGTTTATAGGAGCTGTGGGTCCTGAGTTCCTCTTCATGGACGACAACGCTACACCTCATCGTACAGTGGCTGTCGCAGGGATGTTGGTGACTGAAGATATTATTTGCATGGATTGGCCCGCAATCGAACATATGTGGGACCTTCTCGGGAGACTCTTGGTAGCACGTCACCAGCCACCAGCAACGATTCCACAGCTGCGATTGGCGCTACACGAGAAATGGGCCGCGGTGCCTCAACAGCTCCTTGGCAACCTTGTCCTCAGCATGGACAGACGTTGTAAATCTTGCAAAGCAGTCAGGGGTGATCATATCCCCTACTAAAGACTGGTGGATTTTTCTTGGCAGCCGCCTGTCACATGGACGTTTCTGTTTTCTGTAAAGTTGTGCTCGAAGCTACCTTTTCAATAAAGTGCCTTTGTATCCTTTGGATTCCTTGTTTGGACGGTTTTGCTCACTTGTCCCATATTCTTACATCTTGGGGATCTTATGGCATGATTTGGGTCGATGTGGAGCACTTCTGCAGGACGTTATATTCGAAAACCCGTCTCGTTCTTAATTTTTGCACGCCAGTGTATATTCCAAAGAAAAATACGCGTTGCGGAATTCTGTAGTCGATACTGGTGTCCACGGGGTGAATAATTATTTGCCATGCAAAAATATTGTCGTCTCCTTCTACCGACCGACGTCAGACACACTGACACCATATCGCAGAAAGATACTTCCTTTGCGTTCTTTTACAGTGCGATTGTCCAGAGCAAGGTACAGGGAAACGCCATTCGTCTGGTTCTCAGCTGATTCACTCTCACCGTGCGAAATTCACTTTATGACTAAGGGTTACTTTTCACATCACATCTTTTACATTGAACATTCAGAGGTTTTCAATTGATGTGCTAACATCCCATTCCCATGACATGTCATGTCGAAATTAACTAACTCCTTATTTGTTAATATGGATGGATTCAATATTAAGGAGGTTGAGAAAGGCGTCGAGGCCAACAAATACGTGCTTGTTGAAAACCACAAGAGGAAGAGTGAATGCTGGAAATTGTTTCGTCTCATTAAAGAACCGGTGAATAATTCTGTGTTGTTTGGTCTTTTTTGTTGTTCAAAATGTGGAAAGTGTATAATTACAAAGAAAGATGTCGACGGTGTAATAAAAGATTACGGAAACAAAAATCTAACGGACCATATAAAAGTATGGGCACCTCGATCAAAGCACGGAAAGAGTGAACAATCTAAATACGTTTAAAATATATATATTCGATTGATTTATATATATATACATTGCATTTGTGTAATCGTAAATAATGATTCCCATTTGTAATATACTCCATGGCCACGGTCATAGTCAGCCATTACTTCTGAATTACGCTATATAGTGGCACTAAAAATGGCATTAAAATTTAGCAAGTAACCAAATTTATTATTAGAAAAAGATTTCGGTTATTAAATATCAAGCAGTTATTGGGATTCAAATGGAATAATGGCATGAGTACTGGAAGGTTTTTTTGTAAACTGAGAAATGCAATGGACCTGTTGAATTTGGGGATCGAGAAATTAAGATGTCGAGGAAAAGAAGTCTGTAGTTTTGTTCTAATTCCACATTAAACTTTATTGACGGGATCTGAGAAGCAAAACGGTCAGAAAAAGTTGATAACTCAGCAAGGATGCAAGGCCAAATAATTAAAATGTCGTCAACATAGGGGGCATATAGTAAAGGTTTTAAGGCATAGCTGGACAGAAATTCATCCTCTAGATGTTGCATAAAAATCTCGGCTAGTACTCCTGATAGGGGTGATCCCATGACGATACCATCAGTTTGTTGATATATTGTATTCTGGAACTTAAAAATTATAGTTTTTTAACAAACCTAAGGGCATTCATAACTGCCGAAATCTCTGGGCATTTAAAATTTTTTAAATTAATTTCTTTGAGAACTTGGTTTTCACTGATAACGACAATGAGACCAAAACTCAAGTAGAATACTGCTAAAAATGTTTAGATTCGCATCCTACCCTTTTCAAAGAAACTTAAGCACATCATTTTAAAACATGAAATTAACTGAGGTATAAATCTAAATAAAAAAGAGTAAAAAAAACAAAACTTACGCAACACAAATGAGACAGCATAAAAACCGGCGGCACCCACAGCGGTGAAAAACCGTAGTACGGCGAACATGGCATAAGACGTGGAAAATGCTGAAAGGATCCCCGCGGCTACGTTAATGACGTATGATATCAGCAGCATAGGCCTCCTTCCTAAACTAAGAAACAGAAACAACTTCAGTTTATTATCTTTTTGCAGCTATTTTTGGAATACTGTTAAGAAAGTGTGGAGACTGATTCCAATTATTTCATATTTCAAATGCTCTATTGATCATTTCAAAATGTGTATACATATTTCTGTTCATTTAAGACCTTAATGACGTAAGTTTCGTTTCACTTAAAAAATCAAACGAGAGTATTTCCGATGTCTATTTTCTTCCTTCATTATTCTATTTACGAGTCCTATTTCGAGTTCGTACTTATTTTATGCGTTATGAAAGAGAAATACACTCAATGGCTAAAGTCTTAGAGATACCTACCAAACAGCGTGTTGTGTGAAAACACAAATTTGTAAGTGACAGTGATCGACACCGAGCCCCCTGACTCTGGAGTAAGTTGCTCTTCCAACTACGCTACACGGACAGAATGTATCGCTGATTTGTCGTCTTGATGCATGCTTTACCTCTTTAGTACGTCACAGTTTGTCCTCCTCTAGAGGGAATAACAGCCTGCACACGCCGAGGCATCGACTCCACCAGATGCTGGAGGGTTTCCGGAGGTAATGCTATACATTCCTTTTGCAGCATTGTCCACAACTCCACCCGAGACATCGGTTCAGGCTCCAGGGTGTATGATGTTCCGCTCGACAGAATCCCAGAAAGCTTCAACAGGGTTTGAATCCGGGGTCATTGAGGGCAACTGGATAGTTCCAAATTCAGAACAGTGTTTCCACAAGCCATGCCTCTGTGTTCTCCGCCCGATGGGAAGGCGCACTGTCCTTCTAAAAGAACCATCGGCCGCAGGATGCGCGAAGGTCATGAATGCGCGTAGATGATTAGCCAACATACTGGTAGCGCGCGGCGATTAAGGACCTTTCCTGACATACTAAGGAACCTAATGTGTTCCATGAGAAAGCGCCCCTTAGCCATCACAGAGCCACCGTCATCTTGAACAGAGCCGACCTGGTACCTCAAACTGATCCTGATGGTTTTATGTCTGTGCCTCAAAACCATCCATCTGAACTGGTTGATCCATCCAATTTGTAACTATCATAGTTGCTTACTGCGAAGCAGACTCATTAGCGATTTGTGTTTAAGTTTATAACTAATGAAGTTAAACCAAGCCATGCATTCAAAAAAAAACCTAGGGGTCAATTCATTGGCAGTGGAACTAAACCAAGTCTTGCCCCATATGCTTCTTAAAAGCTTCTACTTTTCTCATAATTATCTTTCTTGTTAGGGTGTTTCGGACTTCGAACTTTGTGCCGCACATCTTTAAATTAACCTTCCTTTTTGCTCCTGTGAAAATTATGTAACTTTATAATATCCTTCTAAACGGCACGTCAAAACCTCTAAGTTTCTTCATATCCTTTGGCAACGACTGACAGTGAGTCGGAGGTAAAAAAATGCCACGCCTAGAATAAAGAAAATAATGTGTGTGCATCTAAGACGATGTACTGATTCAAGTAGGACCTGATGTTATCTTCGATATTATTGAAAAAATCAAAGATGATCTGCACGCAAAATAAGTGTGTTGAAATGCTACCTCATGAAAACAGAACGTTATTGATGTTACCATGGATTTGTGTCTATAAGATATAGACGGAGAAGTGACGAAAGATTAAAAAAGAACGGATTGGATTTTCAAAATAATTCTTAGTCGAATATATACATTGGCCGTTTTATTAACTGTGCTAGAGCTTAGTATTTAAGTGATTAGGTTACATCAAACCACTTACAAACAAAAGTAACGTTCTCTCATTTATCTCTTATAACGAAGTAAATTTCTCCGTCATTTTTGTCTACGCCGGGGCTCGAACCCGGGTCCCCTCATACCGGAATAAGTCACTCTACCAATTGAGCTACGCGGACGTTCGTTCTGGCTGCTATCTGTCTTTTTGTCGTAAAAAAGGCAGATAGCAGCCCGGGTCCACTCATTCCGGAATAAGTCACTCCACCAATTGAGCTACGCGGATGTTCGTTCTGGCTGCTATCTGCCTTTAAGTCGTAAAAAAAGGCAGATAGCAGCCCGGGTCCACTCATTCCGGAATAAGTCACTGTACCAATTGAGCTACGCGGACATTCGTTCTGGCCGCTATCTGCCTTTATGTCGTAAAAAAAGACTGATAGCAGCCCGGGTCCACTCATTCCGGAATAAGTCACTCTACCAACTGAGCTACGCGAACGTTCGTTCTGGCTGCTATCTGTCTTTATGTCGTAAAAAAAATGCAGATAGCAGCCCGGGTCCCCTCATTCCGGAATAAGTCACTCTACCAATTGAGCTACGCGGACGTTCGTTCTGGCTGCTATCTGCCTTTATGTCGTAAAAAAAGGCAGATAGCAGCCCGGGTCCACTCATTCCGGAATAAGTCACTCTACCAATTGAGCTACGCGGACGTTCGTTCTGGCTGCTATCTGCCTTTATGTCGTAAAAAAAGGCAGATAGCAGCCCGGGTCCACTCATTCCGGAATAAGTCACTCTACCAATTGAGCTACGCGGACGTTCGTTCTGGCTGCTATCTGCCTTTATGTCGTAAAAAAAGGCTATAAGCAGCCCGTGTCCCCTCATTCCGGAATAAGTCACTCCACCAATTGAGCTACGCGGACGTTCGTTCTGGCTGCTATCTGCCATTATGTCGTGTGCGTCCTGCTGGGCAGGCACATCACAATCTTCATTGGTGTTAGGGCAGCCAAAGCAAAGGTTACCCCTTCCAAATAAGCTAGGTGATCCCACTGGCAAATTGAGAATGTGGTAAAATGATGGATGGATTATTTTACACGATAGTTTGATGGATGGAATACATATATAATTCAAATAAAAACGGCAAAAAGACAAAACGATTCCCTTGGGTTATAAAAGAATTTCTTCCAAAATCTTTCGGCTTATACGCGGGAATTTACAGTTCTTAAACCAATAAATAAATACATAAAATTTATTCTTATAAATTAGATTTCTTTAATACAGAAATCTATTTCTTATCGCAATAATTAGTTTCTCGTTTTTTTTTCAGTAATTTTTCAACCAACTGCAAAGATTATGTTACTAAGTTATCAACAATTTCATCAATCAATGTTTTCTAAAAACTGAATGTTATTCAGTTATTTTCAGCTTTGCAGCCTAAAGAATAAAGTATGAGCCAAACAAACAGCAAACGTTTATCGTGTTGCCCGACACGTGTTTTGGTGAGAAAAAAAAAAATTGAATTTAATTCATTTTGGGTATATTGAATTGGATTGATATTTATTAATGGCGTTATATTTATGCTGGTATTGAAATTCATATGGAAATTACAGAAAAATTTAATTTGGGAGATGGGTGGATGCATTTCGAAACAAAAATATTTTCTAAGTACTAGAAAAGGCCATGAACATCCTAAACAAAAATGCATCTGAAAATTTACATTCCACAAGAAGTTATTGGAAAGTTTGCGTTGTTTGTGTTCAAGCAGAGTTGAGTCACCTGAAAGTGCAAAAATAAGTGGATATTGTTGCATGTGTATGAAAATGTGTCACTATAAGTCATACGATAAAATGTACTCGTTCAATAACAACTTGTGGAGGCGGTGAAAGTCAATTTAAAAAGGTTAGGACAAAAATTGCAGTTATGAAAAACCTTATAATACCAGGATTCGGATCGATAGCCTTAGTCAAGCTAAGGGGGAGTACATGGGACCAAGTCATGGAAGACAACAGCACACAAAAATTTTTCACACTGCACTCATTTTGAACTTTTTTTTGAAAGGCTACTGCCTGTATTTATTATTTTTCTTTAAAAACTTAACCAGTTAATTTTAATGGACAAACAGATGGTATTTCCTTTTTTTCTTGTTTGCTTAAACACAGCAGTATAAAACAGAATCTCAATTTACTTTCTATTTCTATTTGGCCAGTGGCCTTATGAACAGCACAACTTTACATGTTTCAACACAGTTGGTTTGAACACTAGGCATGCATCCAAAATTATACCATGATTCACATAGCTTACACAAAAAAAGATACTGGATTATTTTTAATTCTACAAGTGGACAAATTCTGTTCTTTTGAAACGTACTCTCTTCTCTCTCACCCAGTTAGCTCAATGACCAATTTACAATTTTACACTTATTGATTTGAATTTAAACAATCTTAGCAAACTCCGCAATCTCCCAGACCAGATTCAAAGACTTCAATTAAATTTACAGTTATTTTAAGAGCCACAAATTATACTTTAACAAAACTACTATCAGCAAGTAAACAAACCAAGTAAATTATCCTCAAAACAGAATTTACACTGAGCACAAGCCTTAATTGACATTACATAACCCATAGAACTATCCTGAATGAACCTACTTCACTTATAAAGAAACCACACTAACTAATCTTAAAAATTATCACTATTCATAACATCAACATAATTCAGAAATTCAAACAATCTTCTTGCACTAGCTTGCTCATAAAAATCACCTCACTCTGCACTTCACATAATAGCTCAGGATACTTAATAACTCTATACTGTAAACAAAAGCTCAAAATACCAATTAACTAAATTTCCAAACTAAATATCAAGTTCACTAACACCAACAACCAGAATTTAGAATTTACATCCCTAGCACTACAGCAAATCATAAACAAATAAATTTAGATACTTTAAATCACCAAACAAACTTGAATTTAACACCTGCAGTGAATTACTGAGGTAGCGGTGAGGCAAATACTCTCAGTTCAGACACTACCCTGGGTTTTGAGAACCAACACAGGAAGAAAATACCAAGTCAGGCTGAAGGCGTGAAATTGGGTCGTGAATCCACTTTCAGCCTATGCAAAGGGAAAGGAAAAAATCCTCAAGTGTGACACATCATCATCAGGCACAGAATTTCCTCTAACATGATCTCACCACATTTCTTGAAGCAACGCTCGACCGACCCTCGCTGGCAGTACATATCTCCGTGAGCAGCGAAACTACTGGGGGGTTTGAAGACAAGTTTTCCCCCAAAAACCACGTCTTCAAGGATCTCCCCCTTTTCGAACCAATGCATGATCCCACCTTGATCAACCACGCCTGCAAGAGCCTGTCGTACTTCAACCCTAAATACTCCAGGCACATCTGGTCCAGAACCAACACTACTATATCCCAGGAAAAATTCACTTATCTCTCTATATCCCAAGAAATCCAAAAATCACTATATCCACATATATCCCAGGAAAATTCACTTATCTCTATATATCCCAAGAAATCCTAAATCACAATATCCACATATATCCCAGGAAAATTCACTTATCTCTATATCCACATATATCCCAGGAAAAATTCACTTATCTCTCTATATCCCAAGAAATCCTAAATCACTATATCCACATATATCCCAGGAAAAATTCACTTATCTCTCTATATCCCAAGAAATCCTAAATCACTATATCCACATATATCCCAGGAAAAATTCACTTATCTCTCTATATCCCAAGAAATCCTAAATCACTATATCCACATATATCCCAGGAAAAATCACTAGCAAGGAAATTCTTCTGCACCATGGCAATGCGCAGGTCCACTTCAGACAATACACTGACCATTTACATAACCCACTAAATATTTTCACCTTATTGAAAATTAAAATTACATTTAGACTTTTAACCTTATAGTAAAAACAAGAAAATTTAGGCCAAAGAAAAGAACAATTAATACTGGAACTGGTGAGCAAAAGTGTGTCTTCTCAACCCATGATGTTCATTCTTTTTGTGAAATACTAAACTTGAGAACAAAAAAATACTTTAACTTCTATTCTGCACATATCGCATCCTGGTGAAAATTCCCTACTCAGAGCCCTCTGCCCTAGGACAAGTTCCCTGCTTGCCCTAAGATCACCCCTTTCCAATGGGAGATTAACACTCATCTGGAGCATGTAAAATACTGGTCCTCAATTAACACTCCTACCATCTCAATTTCGATACCCAACACTCCAAGAATGTAAATAGCACTTTAGGTTTCCAATTTCATCACACTATAATATGTTCCCAAAATTCCAATATAAATCATCCCATAATTTATCTTCACTCAAAAAAAAAAGTAACTCAACGCTGTAAAAAGGCTAGAGAAAAAATGTTTACAATTATTTTATCACCCACGACATCACAATAACACTGCTTTTCAATTATCACATGCCCAACTAAACTATTATCGATGCACCAAAATTCACTGTGCCCAACTATTAAAGTAAATTTTTCCGATACATCAAAATTTACTGGCCTGGGAAGTTGCTAAAATACCAGTCATGACAGCACAAAAAAAACATAAATGAAAGCATTTTCAACTCCCCTCTCTTTTTTTTTCTTTTTTCTGAATTCGTACCTGAGTAACTAATACATTTTAATTTTGAAAGCTGAACGACGACACAGCCAAAATCAGAGGGAAAAAAAAACTTGCTCTTTTTCTTTTTGTTTCTTATGCTCAGCTCGAAGTTTAGGTACCCTGCGTGGGATGTTATATATCAATACAAAAAGATATGAACTAAAACATTACCTTCGAGCTGGCGTTCTTTTTTTTTTCCTTTCTGTTTTCAATACAATTTACAGTCCTGGCACAACCACATTCTCGTTAGAATTTCTTTTTCTTCCTCCCAGTTCCCTTCCTTAAACGGTTAATAGCAGAGGTAACCATTTCCGAAACCTCGGGATGAGATGGAACCTTTGAGGCAGGCCTCCTTTTCGGAGTATCAGCCGAGGGTGAAGCTGTAGAGGCTGGGCCCATTCTTTCCGGAATTTCCATAAGGGAGAAGGCATGTCCCCCTTCTTTTCCTTAGCGACATTGTGCCAGCCTGCCGCCATTTTGTTCCTCAGGGCGAGGTTCCCGGCCGGCGGAATGCCGCTTTAACTGCGTTCTACATCGTCAAAAATTTTTTAATAGGCAGCCCAGATCCAGAGTGTCCCCTTGTGGTGGACTGGTGGTCAGCAAGATGCTGCCATGGAAAAAACTCTTTTTTTTTTTTTCTGTGGTTCTCTCCCGCCAAAAGGCGAGGAGAAAAAAACAAACTCCGCCGTCCCCTCTTTCTCTGACGTCCAGCAGCAAGACAAGAGCAAAAGTGACTCTCAACGGATAAAAACTCTGGGGGTGCTTGAAACCGCTGACCCCTCTCATTGGTCGAAACTTCAGCCTAGCAACTCACGACTCTCCAACGGAATCTTCACTCCCACGCCTCGAGTGACCTCTGACCTTCACACGTGCAGACCCAGGCTCTTCTTTTTTTTTTTTTCTTGACCCTGGGGTCTAAAAATAGATTTCGTTGCTGAATTCCCTACCCCAAAAGACGAAAAGATGTTACACTTTTGGGCGACTTTGGAAACAGGAACGCAAAAAATGGCGAATTCTTGCTTTGCAGAAAATCACTAGTTTTAATTTTCTTTTTTTTTTTCCTCGTTCCGTGATGTTAAACCAAAATTAATTTTGATTCTCTGAGCTGCACACCTACTCGCCTTTTCCTATCGCGATAAAAGAACCGATAAAATAATTATTTTCAAAACCCCAAAGTCAGTTAAATCAAATATTATTCTTTTTTTTTTTTTTTTTTCTCCAACATGAAATTTTGTTTTCCTGGTTGTGATTAAGACAAGCGAATTTTGCGCATGAATTCCCCTGCCTTTCAACCAGGAATTTTCTTCTAACGTATGTCATGGGAGAAAATTTTTGCATTAATTAATCTCTGATAAACCAACAGAAAGATTGATCAGGTCTCTCTGAAATTCACCAGAGGTTAAAATTTTCGCCATGACACACGCAATGCTGACGTGAGCGAGACGCGTTGTTGTCACCTTGTCAAGCAGAGGATTTTTCAGTGACCTTCGACACACATAAGCTCAACTGGCAATCTAGCAGATGTTCATTTGTTGCATCATTTCTAAAAGCACGTTCACGTTGTGTGATTCCAGCGGACAAGATTTTAATTTTGCGTAGAACGGTAATCGATGTTTTGTCTATTAAACAAAGTGCACACTGTCTCTTTCTCTTTTAGAAATTCTTTTGGCCTTTCTAAGAGCACCAAAAGCATTCCAACTACATCATCCATCTTCCGAAATAAAAAATCGCACACAAAACACCCAAATCTATGTTTACCTAAAACTTAAATGAAATTTGACTTCGAAGAAAGCAGGTGCTCTTTGTATCAGTTGTACAGAGATCCCTAAAACAATTTCTTCCTTTTTTTTTTTTTTTTTTTTTGATCTGCTGCTTCCACATGTAACTTTGGGCTGCAGAACCAACCGAAAAAGTAAGAAACAGAAGGTAAAATATTCAAGTTAAAGAGAGATCTAAAACTGAATGAGACGTGTCTGGAAAGTATAAATTCAGTAGTTTCCTTTAACAGAAATAAAGTTAAAAAACGAGAAATCACTCAAGTAACATACCTGTCTGATAGCTGGCCAAAGAAGAGAACAGCTACTAAGTAGCCGACATTGTAAATTGACTTGGAGAGAGACACCAACCATTCTTTGTCGCACACTAGGTCCCACTGAGAAAACAGAGAAGAAACATTGAAAATTATCATATTTTTCATTCATTACTCTCATATAACTAAATACACCTTTTTACAAAATGATGGAGCTTAATGTACACTGGACACACGGGGGGGGGGGGGGAGAAATAAAAAAACCTCAGTTTACTTTTAACATTCAAAAAGAAAAAGAAAAAAAGGTAACGAGAAAATATGTCGGCGACGAATGCTTTCCATTTGCCTGGTCTACGAATATAACTTCCCTTGTCGAGGGCGTTGTGCGTTATTTGATCAGTGCCACGGGAAAACTTAAATAAAACATGTATACCCACTGGTAATTCTTTACCAGTTTTTTTGTAAAAAGCTGTTACTCCCATACGTATGTTCGAATATATTGGGGAAGTCCATAAAGTACGTCCGTGATTTTTTACTGATTTTAGACTACCCCCGCTCCCCCATTTCACATTTTGTCCGATTGTTCACACACACCCCCCCCCGGAAAAAGTACGTCCTAATTCCCGCAACCCACCCCTCCTTTTTTTTGCCGACTGCTTTAAGAAGTCCGTTGAGAAACAGAGAGAAAGCAGGTAATTATTTAAAGGAATCTTCCATATATTTACACATTTTCTTCAGAAAGTATTTATTATCTAGGCATTAATTTATTCGCAAATGCTACCCGAACTTTATCATTCGCAAATAAAGATCTACAAATGAGCGCATGCATTCAAGGTTGCAACACTCCAGATCATACCATCTACAAAACACGGTAGATTTGGTAGTACAAACACGAGAACTTAATGTTGTGATTTAGCTAAATATCATCAGAAATCTGAAATATTTATTACCCGTTTTTAACTATCAAAAGAAGAAACAAGAAAGATAACACCGAATTTTCGGGAGTAATGAACACTTCTTTTGAATCCGTTCTGACGCGAATTCAATTTATCAAAGCTATTCAAAGTCAGTGGAACCGGTATGGGAAACAGTAGTATTTGACCAAAGAGAAAAGTTTTTAGGTCGGGTTTTTAAGCCCGCAGATATTGCTGTAAAGGGAAACGTCAGCTGACGCCTTCTGGTGGCAGACTTGCGCGTTAAGAAACAATTGAAATTATATGCGAAACATTTCGCAGCGGAAACGCTCTCCAACAAAGAAATAAACTTTCAAATCGGGCTCTTAGAAGCAGAAATATCGACAAATATAAGATATGCTTCTACGCCCCCTGGCGGGAAAATCATATATTATTTTAAAAAGAAAGTATTTTCAAAAGGTTTTTCGATGTGAGCGGTATCAGTTTACGAAATAATTTTTTCAATTGAATTTTCAGCAGCTCAGATTTTACTGCAAATACATCAGACGCAGAAATTATCAAATATTACAACTTATATGCAAAACATATCATAACAGGAGATGTATCAAGTGCAAAAAGAAATTTTTCAAATCGTAGTTTTAGAAGCAAAGATATTGAGGAAAAACGCATTTTTTCTTTACGACCCCTAGCGGAAAGTCTGTGAATTGCTTGAAAATTTTGAAATTTTATGAGAAACATTTAACACCGGAAACGCTGTCTAACAAAGAAGGAATTTTTCAAATCCGACTTTGAGAGGCAGGGATATTGACAAAACTTAGACTTCTACGCCCTCTGGTGTAGAATCCACGCATTATTTTAAGAAGCAAATATTCTCAAATGTTTATCGACATGAGCAGTATCAATGCACGAAATAATTTTTTTAATCGGGGTTTTAGAATCTGAGATTTTGCTGCAAATACCTACGAAGCAGAAATTTAAAGCTTACGCCCACTGATGGCCAAACCATATTTTATAAAAAATTAGAAATTACAACAAATACATTTTCCGTCAGCAGCTGTATCCGGTGCTGGAAGAATTTTTCAAATCGGAGTTTTAGGATCACAGATATCGGGGACAGCACTATTTACCTTTACTCCTACTAGCGGAAAGTCAATGAATTACTTGAAAATTTTGAAATTATATTAGAAACATGTCGCCCCGGATACTCTGTCCAACAAAGAAGAAGTGTTTCAAATTGGACCATTGGAAGCAGATATATTGACAAAAACAGGATATATATCTACGCCCCCTGGCGGAAAAAACATACATTATTTTAAGAAGAAAACATTCCGAAAAGGTTTGTCTACGTGAGAGGAAACGGTCACCGAAAGAATTTCTTCAATCGAGGATTTAAAAACTCAAATTTTGCTGCAAATACCTACGAAGCAGAAATTTAAAGCTTACGCCCACTGATGGCCAAACCATATTTTATAAAAAATTAGAAATTACAACAAATACATTTTCCGTCAGCAGCTGTATCCGGTGCTGGAAGAATTTTTCAAATCGGAGTTTTAGGATCACAGATATCGGGGACAGCACTATTTACCTTTACTCCTACTAGCGGAAAGTCAATGAATTACTTGAAAATTTTGAAATTATATTAGAAACATGTCGCCCCGGATACTCTGTCCAACAAAGAAGAAGTGTTTCAAATTGGACCATTGGAAGCAGATATATTGACAAAAACAGGATATATATTTACGCCCCCTGGCGGAAAAAACATACATTATTTTAAGAAGAAAACATTCCGAAAAGGTTAGTCTACGTGAGAGGAAACGGTCACCGAAAGAATTTCTTCAATCGAGGATTTAAAAACTCAAATTTTGCTGCAAATACATCAGAAGCAGAAATCAACCCTTACACCCCCCTCATGTTCAAACTATTTCATACCAAAAATTATGAATTATATTCAAATTACTTTCCATCACGAGCTGTGTCTGCTGAAAGAAAAGATTTGTAAATCGGAGTTTTAGAAGCAGAGATATCTGGGGAAAAGTAATTTACTTTTACACCCCTAGCGGAGAATCTATGCATAACTTGGAAAAGTGACTATGCTTAAAATAATCTTCAATGGAATCGATAATTAAAATATTTTTTTTGAATTGATTGTTTAGAAGCAAATATATGGAATGGAATGTGTTTTGAATTCGATATTCTACATTTACGTCATCTAGCGGCAAAATTTTGCATCGTAAAAAAAAATGAAAAAAAAAAGGATCATTCGCACATTTCAAGTTTCACAATAGAAAATAAATTTTTCAAATCGGACTATTAGTTGCAGAGATATCGTGTCTACAGACGAACGACGGACGAACAAACCGATAACGTAAGCACGATCTATTTTTACAAAAGACGTGCTAAAAAGGTCAAAACAAAACGAAGAAATACCATCCAAAATATTTTTGCCGCTGGACGTCCGAATTACTAAACCTCCCTCCTCCCCCCATGTCACATTTGGTCCAGTTGTCAGGAATCCACCTCCCCCTGTAATCTCGGACGTACTTTATGGACAGCCCCATTGCTAACTAAATGAAGCAAACGTACACTGCTCTATCAGTACTATACGAAAACCCCTCTATTGATAGTGAATTCGATCCTACGCAACCACCACATCCGAAACCCAACAATAAATACAACGAAGAGCCAAAACACTATGACCATCTGCCTAATATGATGTTGGTCCTCTATGTACAGCCAAACACTTCTCTTTACCCGGAGAGGCACCGACATTACAAGATTTCTAAAGGTGCCTTGTGGCATATGGTACCAAAACGTTACGAGCAGATCATTTAACTCTTGTAAGTTACTTGGTTGCGCAGCAGTGCTGAGACGGACCGCGCTCGAAAGCCCGAAGTCGAGTCCGGGCCCAAACCGGGCTCGGGCTGCATAATAGTTACCTGAATTCGGGCTCGGGAGGGCTCAGGCTCTGAGAGAGAGCGTAAGACAAACACAACATCCATGCCTCACCGGGATTCGAACCCGGACCCCTTACGGACGAATGATCAGAGGCCATCGTTCAGACTACTGCGCCACCTGGGCGGCATGTTCGGATATAAATGGTAGGGCAGTGTATATTAACGGACCTCTAAAAACGAAGTACAGATACATCACAAGAATCACCGTCATTAGATGATCATTAACTTCGTCGGACAGAAGTTTTAAAAAAGCAGCAGAAATGAATCAAAGTATAATTTGCGCATTAAGGTGGACGTCAAGTAATTTTGCTTCCTATACTTTCAATGGAAAAACTTCTGTACACATTTTCTTCACAAATAATGCTTTCCCAAGGATGAAAATTTGAATATCGATTAAAATAGCTTCATTTTATAACTTGGAATACTTAATATTTTCTAAAAGATAACCATAAATATGGAATGCAACATTTGTTTGTCTACTGACGTCATCAAAGTACCGGTCGCGCCATCTTTTTTCTGGTTTCAACACCACCAAAGGAAAAGTTATTGATTTTTAATGTAATTATGGCTATGTTTTTAAAAACATTAGGTATTTCAAGTTATAATATGAAGATATTTTGATCGATGTTCAAATTTTCATTCTTGGGAACACATTAATTGTGAAGGAAATGTGTACAAAAGTTTTTCTATTGGAAGTATAAGAAGCAAAATTACTTGACGTCCACCTTAAATGTAAAGAATCAGTCGCAATTTGTTTGTATTTCAATAAGCAGTTACAGTCTTAAGTTGCTGAAGACCATAGCGAGTTGAATATGGCCCTATGAGTTTCCGGTTACAAACTTGAGGAAGGAAGGATGAAAATATGGAAAACTTTGCTGTCGAAATGACTGGAATATATTTAAACATATACATATCATGTGAAACCCAAAGAAGACGCACATTAGCATTGAGGTAAGTGGACGCGAATGTAGACGACAGTAGAAAGCTTTTAATCTTGAGTTCACTAATTTTTTTGCTTACCCTGTATCTTAAATAAATATACTAGTGCAAAATGTTTGCTGGAAACTTGTAATGTACTACGTGATATAACGCAGATGAAGTACTACTGACGTCACGCATAAGTCAAATCGACAGCATAGCAGCAATAAACGTGCCGGCGTTGTTCGTTTGGAAGAACAGCCGCTTCCAGAACAGGAAGACGTGTGTTCGATTCACCAGCAGAAAAAGGCTGTATGTCATATTGGCGCCTGAACAAAAGCTAATCTCGTGGCCGTTAGTTTTGGAAGATTTTTGTTATGAGTCTTCCACACAACACAAGGCACGTATTTAATAGAATTAATCCTTCTTCAATAAGATGGTCCTTCGACAGCTGGTTTGTCGTCTGATTTGAAACCTGAGATTTCTCGCCCCCGCCTTTCTTCTTGGGGTGCGTAGGCGATGATACAACGTACTATGTGACATGACGTGACACATACCTCAAATCGAGGCTAAGGTTCCATCTTCGGCCTGCTCGATAGATGGCGCCACGGTATGTCCCTTAGTGGATCTTTTATTTTAACGTAAAACTGCAAGAAAAATGAGAAAATATTTTGCAATGCCTCAGATATGATGACTTAAGGGTGAATGATTTGTCACAAACTATGCATTGAAAAGAAGATGCACCTGGGGCGGGTATGGTAAGTCTACTAACGTAATGACATTTTATTCTACGCTGTTCATCTAAACCCTGCTGCCTAGAATATTTGTGACAACTTTCACAAGCATATCATATCTTTTACCTGATCCCATTGCAATCTAAGTCTCAGATACCTTTGATATAATAAAAAATATCTATATTTAGTGCAGTGTTACGTTAAAATAAAAGATCCACAAAGGGACATACCGTGGCGCCATCTATCGAGCAGGCCGAAAATGGAACCTTAACCCAAATCGACAATTGAGGAGTGAAAATACAGTGATTTCAGTTCAGTTGGAGTAGCAACATCCGGAAAGTAGGAAGACGCAGATTCAAAATCCACTACGGGTAAAGCATTACATGTTATAAACTGTAAACTTTAAAAGGAACATAGAATAACTAGGAATGCCTCAATACTGAATTGATGAAGTTTTACAAACCTCGTTAACGATTGTCGACTGATAGAAAGATGTGTTGTACTCCCATGAAGTACATTTAATGATGGTCCTTTCACTCGAAGTGTCATTCCAGTTGAAAATCATGTGACACCTGTCCAGAGACAGCTGAGGCGATGTTCGATTCCTCCACTGAGAGACACCTATGCGAGATTTGACTTCGGGTGGACGAGCACACCAGTAATCCATATTGGGCGCCATGAAGGTGATCATGAGGTTGTGCCACGTGGAGGGGATTGAGGCCAAGAAAAGCAGGACAAACAGGTTTCTCTGCCATGGACCATATCCACCGATTATGTCTGTGAATTCGAGGACATCTTCTTCTTCCGGGATTTCGGAATCTGCATTAGATGATTTCGTTTCAGTTCCGGCGCTACTTTCTCTTTTCCAATTCCAGGTGCTGAATTCACCAACAGCCATCTTGTCTGGTAGTTAGCAACAGTGGCTTCCCCTGTACAATTAATTTCTGATGAAACCTGTGAATGAAATCATAAACGCCCATTTATTTAAAGTATAAACATACACAGTACACGAGCAAACTGCGTGGGGAACTTTATATAACACTCCAGGACTTAAGTTTATACGAGTATAATAGAAATTATTGAAACACTTTATTCAGGAAGAAATTCATGATTCTAAGAACCAATCATTCTCCATTTCAATTTAACACTTGTCATGTTTTTCCGTCAAACACTCAAAAAATAATTTAAAACCGAAAGACCTCCATAAATTCGACATGTATCGTACTTTTTGACGATCGTGGCTGTGAACCTTCCTGATTATGTTATTTCTGGTAAAGATACATACACTATATTGACAAAAGTCACCGGCCATCTAGAAGAGAAACACAACATAGCATTTATTGACATACATTAGTACGGCGTCCGTCCACCTTTGGCCTTAATTTATTCACTGACCCTTCGAGACATGCTTTCGACAAGGTTTTGGAACACAGCGATAGGTATGCGCTTCCATTCTGTACAAAATGCTGTTTCCCTGATGGCAGTCTCTTGAAAGGTCGTAAGTGGCAATTCTTCTCATACTATTCGACACAGTGGCCGATGAATGCATGACTTCTCTGGCGAGGGCTGTATTCTGCATGTCCTAGTTGACACTTCGCACGTATCCTTTTCATCTAGTGCCCAAACATTGCTTTGTCATTCCGATGTATATCTTTTCCGTGTTGTCAGGATATACCAACGGTATAGCGTACACACTCTCCATTTCTTTCTCACACTGTCTCTCCTTGCCGCTTGATATTATACACTGCCTGACAGAGAAAACGTCACACGACAAAGACGTCAACGCAGCGCCATGCAAATTACAGGGATGGTGCACACGTACAAGTTTTGCAAATGATTGCACTTGCAGGTCAATTGCACGAACGGCGCGCGGGATATAAGCGGACAAACAGCCAGTGAGGCCATCAGTCGAGAGGTCGTCACGGCAGCGAAAAGTGAATGGTTCTTCTGTAACCGTGTCTGGGGAACGAACAAGCGGTGCCAATTGCGTTAAGACGCGTTCGTATGGGATTTCGTCAAACGAATGAATACACGAGAAGTGTCATCGTTGACCTGCGTACCGCCGGATGGTTCTTGCGTCGTATTGCGGAAGAAACGCAACGTGATGCCACAACCGTCGGTCGCATTTGGGTACATTGGTCCCAGGAAGGATCTGTGCAACGTCGTAGGGGATCAGAGCACGGATACGGACGTCCGAGCGCACCGATCGTCGCATCCGATGTCATACTGTAGCGGATCCACAGACCCCAGTTTGGAGTGTAGGGGGAAGCTTGGATGCTCCGATATCGGCACGGACAGTGTCGCGCCAATTGGTTGCGTCTGGTTTGCTGTCCAGCCGTTTGTTACGAAGGCTACCCTTAACAGCGAGCAATCGTTGTCCCCGCTTGACGTGGTGTCCCTCCAAAGCTTCGTGGGCTGCCGAATGGAACAGTGTGGTGTTCAGCGACGAGTCGAGGTTCTGTCTCCCCACGGATGATCGCCGTGTGAGAGTCTGGAGGCGACGTGGATAACGGGCGGATTTGTCTGCCGTTGTGGAGCGCCACACATCCCGGCACCGTGGGGTCATGGTGTGGGGGGCTATCAGCACCATCAGACTATCGCCGCTAGTACGCATTACGGCCACATTGATGGCACGCCGCTACGTTAACGAGGTGCTGTGGCCCGTTGCAATACCGTATCTGCAGGGCTTCCCAAACGCCGTTTTTCAATAGGATAACACCCGGCCCCATACCGCTCGGATCACCCGGAATGCTCTACACGGTGTGCGGATGCTTCCGTGGCCAACACGATCCCCCGACCTCTCGCCCATCGAGCATTTGTGGGAGACGATTAGACGTCGGTCGAGCGCCCTCCCACCCGCGCAAAATGAATATGAACCGTGGGCTCGGATCAACACCACATGGTCCACGATACCTCAGGACACCATTCGGACTCTCATTGCCTCGATGCCACGTCGGATTCAATGCTGTATCGTCCAAAGTGGGAGACTGCTTATTGATTATCCTGTATATTTGACCACTGGAGCCTAGCCAGTATGTGATAATTAAATCGTTTCTTCAGGACCTACTTGGCTATCTGTGTGTGCAGTGTGGTCTGTTTTCGAGCATTTCTTCATGGTGTGGCATTTTCTCTGTCAGGCAGTGTATGTGATAACTGGGTCGGGGACTTCATTGCTATTAATATGTTGTATTTATGTAATACATTCTTTAACCAATATGAAAAGTCTGGGACATATGTGATGGTATATAAGTGACATATATGATAGCAACATAAGCATTTTGAATGCTTACGTGGTTTGCTTCCCAAAACACTACTACAATATTTCTCTACTACACAGATGTTTTTATGAGCTAACCGGAGCCAGTCAGACACGCCAGTGCGTCTCTCATACTCATACTCTGATAACACGATATTACTCCAAGTCGTAATAAGAAATCTTTGTCGTGAAACCTGTGGGTGTTTCATGCTTTGATTAACAAAAGACACGGCACGCTTTTATTTATTTGTCCCTGAATGTTATCAGATGAATGCTTTCAGAACAAGCAAATACGTAACGGAAAGATTTATAAACCGGTGGAATCATACACTAAACTTATCACGAAGCTATTTCAGAGTACTTACGCTCTCTCTCTCTCTCTCTCTCTCTTCTAATCAAATACAAATACAGATTTAAAGTGTTAACAGGAAAGTGCTTCAACCTTATGTTCTAAATGCATGAGCAGGAAACTCAAAAGTTGGGTATAGTATGTTCTCGAAAACGAAAAAAAGAAATACACTGACGGAAAAAAAATCCTAACACCACGAAAAAATAGTTGTAGAGGAATGAAATGGCGGCAATACATTTGTATAGGTAACATATTTAATCGATTAAGGTTTCAAGATCACAGTAAGCGCGAGAAGAGCCATTTTAAATGTGAAATGCTGGTACATTAATAACCTGTGTAACCGCCAGAATGTTGAATGCAAGCACGCAAACGTTCATGCATTGTGTCGTACAGGTGCTGGATGTCAGTTTGTGGGATGGAGTTTCATGCCTGTTGCACTTGGTCGGTCAATACAGGGACGGTTAATGATGGTTGGGGGTGACGCTGGGGTTGTCGTCCAATGATGTCCCATACGTGCTCGATTGGTTAAAAATCTGGTGATCTGGCAGGCCACGGCAACCTGTCGACACTCTGTAGAGCATGTTAGGTTACAACAGCGGTATGCGGGCGAGCGTTATCCTGTTGGAAAACACCCCTGGAATGCTGTTCATGAATGGCAGCACAACAGGTTGAGTCACCAGACCGACGTACAACTGCGCGGTCAGGGTGCGTGGGATAACCACGAGAGTGCTCCTGCTGTCATAGGAAATTGCTCTCCAGACCATAACTCCAGGTGTAGGTCCAGTGTGTCTCGGCCGCAGACAGGTTGGTTGCAGGCGCTCACCTGGCCTCCTTCTACCCAACACACGGCCATCACTGGCACCCAGGCAGAACCGACTTTCATCAGAAAACACAACCGATCTCCACTCCGTCCTCCAATGAGCCCTAGCTTGACACCGTTGACGTCGCAAACGGCAGTGGTTTGGAGTAAGTGGAATGCACGCTACAGGGCGTCTGGATCGGAGCTGTCCTTCAAGTAACTGATTTGTAACAATTCGTTGTGTCACTGTGGTGGCAACTGCAGCTCGAATTGCTGCAGCAGACGCGGTACGATGCGCCATGGCCATACGCCGTACACGGCGGTCTTCCCTCTCAGTAGTGCCACGCGGCCTGCCGGAACCCGGTCTTCTTGAGGCAGTACCTTCCCTTGACCACCGCTGCCAACAATTATGCCCTGTGGCTACATTCCTGTCAAGTCGTTCTGCAATATTGCGGAACAAAAATCCACCTTCTCGTAGCCCTATTACACGACCTCGTTCAAAATCCGTAAGCTGTTGATAATGGCTTTTTCGTCTTCTTAAAGGCATTCTTGACTAACATCAACACACTACGTCGAATCTCAACGATAACTAACGCTCACGAACGTTACAGCGCGTATTTACAGCAAACCTGCTTTGCATGTTCCGAGGGGCGCTACTAGCGCCACACGTATGCGCCGAGCGCGAAATTTCCATAGACGTCATCTTACAGATGTACTCTCACCGCCTACCAAATGTCGTTTATCTAACACAACCCCTTCTTGGTGTTGGGATTTTTTTTTCGTCAGTGTATATGGTGATAATACAGTAAAGCCTATGAATTGTGGGCAACCCTGGGACTTTAACATTTTGTCCACTATTCGGGAGACCGAATTCTTAGCCCATCTGGGGTTAAGAAGTCAACTCCCAGCTTACAGTACAAAAACACTTCATATTAAATACGCATATTAGAATATATAATTAAAATGGGTTTTTTTGTTAAACGTTCTCTTTATTTATTTATTTATCTGCTATCCTTTTTCAGTGAGAAACAATGCAACACGTGTGGGCCACACCGGTGGAGCAGCGGTCTAAGGACTGGATTCTGACCATTCGTCCGAGATGGGTACGGGTTCGAATCCCGATGTGGCACAGATGTTGTGTCTGCCTAACGACACTGGCTATCTCCCTTCCCTGGAACCAGGGGACCTAAATTAGGGACGGACCACTACTTATAGCCCATTGAGTTGCTTACGGTTGTCGTTAATCCCCGTCAAACAAAAAATACGCGTGTGTACTGTGGTGGTGTTAACTACACTGCTGGCCAACCAAAATGCAACACCAAGAAGGAAGCATCCGATTGGCCTGAAATTTGCAGCATGCGTTGCCCGCGAGAGGACATGCAAACGATAAGCATTGCAGGGCATATGCAAATTATGTACACCCGGCACGCCACCGAGAAGCACTATAAGAAGGGTGCACAGAAGACGGGATGTAAGTAGTGGAAGTGTGTTGTGCTGCCGGACCTGTGCGTGGGAAGCTTCCTGATGCCTCGTCGCAGAATACGGCCGTCATTCCAGCACGTTTCGGAGTTCGATAGAGGACGAATAGTGGCTTATCGCGACAGCGGTTAATCGTACCGAGACATCGGCGCCCGTGTGGTACGACATCCAGCCACAGTCAGGCGAGTTTGGATTCGGTGGGTGCAGGAGGGACAGACGGACCGACGAGAGCGATTGCCGCAGCCGCGGCACACCACCGAACGAGAAGACCGGCATGTTGTGCGGCGGGCATTGACGACTCGCACCGCCACATCACGAACGTTAGCGCAGGAATTAGGGTGTGTTGCGCAAAACCTGTGTCAGCACGTACCGTTCGACGTCGTCTGCAGGAGCGGGGACTTGTCGCACGGCGCCCTTTGCTCCGATTACGATTGACGATACACCACCTGCGAGTACAGCAGCAGTGGGCCGTTGAACGTCACACCTGGACTACGGAATGGCACGGCATTGTCTTCTCCGACGAATCTCGCTTCTGCCTGCAACACCACGATGGTCGAATCCAAGTGTGGCAACACCGCGGCGAGAGACTGTATGACGCCTGCATTACGCATCGCCATACCGGTCCGTCGCCTGGCGTTATGGTTTAGGGCGCAATTGGATATGACATCCGCGCCCCTCTGGTACGCATCGCCGGTACACTCAACAGCCACCGCTACATATCCGACGTTTTGGAGCCCTTAGTCCTCCCCTACCTGCAGGACCTGACAGCGGCCACGTTTTAACAGGACAATGCGCGCCCGCACGTGGCACGCATCGTGCATCAATTCTTCACGGCCCACCAGGTGTCACTGCTGCCGTGGTCCGCCTGTTCTCCCGATATGTCGCCCATCGAACACATCTGGTCGCTGATCGGCAACCGTGTGGCCCGGCAAGTACCACCTGCTGCTACGCCTGACGAACTGTGGCAACGTGTGGAAGCAGCCTGTACCGACATACCCCAAGCCCACATCCAAAGCCTCTTCCGTTCGATGCCGCGGCGTGCAGCGGCCATTATTGCCAGCCATGGGGGGCCACACGATTTATTGATGTCTGCGTGTTCCGCAAGTCGCACGGGCCTGTAAGCTCAATCTTTTCATCTTTGTATCTGGTGTAATGTGTCCAGTAAATGTGGCTTTGCTATCTCGTGTCCTTCTTGGTGTTGCATTTTGGGTGGCCAGCCGTGTATTTCGACACCGCCTTGGTGCGCGACCTCGGGGTCAGCCAGGTCTGAAATTTTAGATTGCTTTTACTTTGGTGGTAATATCTGCCACCAGACAAACCTTTTCTTTCTAGGTCTGACGACATTTATCCTTTATCCTCTACGTACACTTTCTAGTTTCTAAATAAGGTCTACAAATTAGCAGACTCCCTGGTTCTATTTACAGAGACTTTTGTTTGCATTCCCCTATAGGGCGCAGAATATTTACACAATCAGATCCAAGGTGGTTACGTTCCATAATGAATCAGTCTTTTAATCAGCATATGTCAGCAAATAAAACTACAAGGGTACTCAGGTTGGAAACGTTTTTTAGGAGTTCACGGTCTGAGTGACGCTCCCTTTACATTGGCTTAGTGCAGTGGTGCGAGGTGATCTGTGTTGAATTGACTGGGTTGTACCTATGCTCACTGTGTTACCTGTACCGCAGGTTCTCAGGTTATTTCCACTATATATGCAGATATTTAAGAATGACCTCGGCCACTCTATCCAAAATCTCGCCGCTAGCCTGAAGACCGCAGCCGTCAGGGAAATATCATCAGCATTCTTGCTGTTTCCGAGATTCGCAAGAAAACGTTCTTGCGCACATTGTTAGTTGCCTCTTCGACACACAGATTTATACTGAAGAGCAATTGAATTAGAGATACCTGTCTAGTAACGTGTAGCACCACCTTTCGCCCTGGCAGTGGAGATTCGTCTCGTCATGGACTCCACAAGACACCGGAAGCGTTGGGAAGCCATACAGATCCACGACCTCTGAACAAGCTCTCACAGTTCACGAATATTTGATGGAGGAGGGTCAGAGCCTCGAACATCTCTCTCGATGGCATCCCAGATGTGCTCGATGGGATTAAGGTCATGCGACCCAGCTGGCCAAGGAAGCGAGGTTACGTCGGCGGAGTGTTCATCCAACCGTTCGGATGCAATTCGGGAGCGATGGAACTGTGCATTGTCTTGTTGCAGAATGAAGTCCCCAGTGGGATGTTGAAGACTCACAAACGGGAGCAAATGGTCCTCCAGGATATCCCAGTAATGTTGACCTGTAAGGGACGATGTCACACGTACCAGGGGTCTCATTTCAGTCTACGTAAACAGTCCCCAGACGAGAATGCCACCCCCATCAGCTTGAAGAGTACCGTGCTGGCAAGAAGGATCCATCGCTTCATGTGGTTTGCGCCGTACTCGTATCCTGCCATCCGCATGTACCAACGTGAATCTCGACTCATCAGTCCAGGCAACATTTTCTCACATGTTTAGAGTCCAGTGGCGATGTTCCAGAGCCCATGCTAATCTTTGCACCCTGTGATGTGCGGTCAGCAGCGGTACCCTCGTGGGACGATGGCTTCTGTACCCCATAGCGAGGAGATGGTTCTGAATGGTGTGGCTGCTTACACGTTTTTGTGCACCAGCGTTAAATTGCCGAGTGATTTCTTACACTGTGGCCCGTCTATCCGCTGTTGCAATGCGAGCTAGCCGACGCTCATCCACACGTTGTTGTCCACGGCAGTTGGCCCTTCCATGGATGGTTTTACCGGATTCGATGTACTCACGGTGCACCCGTGACACAGTGGCTCGTGAAACTCCCATTGCCTGCACGACTTCCTAGATGGAGTGACCCATTTGTTGGGCCCCGACAATTTTCCCACGATCAAATGCGCTTAGATTCTTCGTCTTACCCATACTGTGTCCCACTCTTTTTGAGTTCCGTCGCATTACTCCTTATATTGTCGGATCGCTGCATACGTCATGTCGTTTCTGTTTGCAGGGCCACCCACAGCGTCACATTTGCATAATGCCAGCTGTCTCTAATTTAATTGCTCTTCAGTGTACATCGACCGTAATGGAGTCCTTTGCATTACGTTCACTATTTAGACACGTAATAATTTCGAAAACTATGTCTAAATCATCTTTTGGATTGACAACGAGTACTCCATTTTGTCTGAAAGAAAGTATTTCCCCCACTCTTAAGAAGGGATCGGCATATCGAAATTACTTATAAATATACGAGTACGCTTAAAATAAGATAACTATACTAGTAATCCGAATTTCTTAGCGTAGAATAGAAATCAAAGTTTCCAAGCTTTCGCACATCAACCAGACGGCTTTTCATACGGGTGTGTTTTATTCACATATGTAGTAAACCTAAGGACTGGTACCTTCTAGTAACTTGCAGTACGTTATTAATTAGGCAGTCTGCAGGCATGTTCTGTGTGGATAACCATTGGAAGTATATTTGTATCCATGCATGGGTCTCACGGACCGCAAGACGCTACTCCCAAATTTTAGTGGTCTTGGAAAACTAATCTTACCTTTAAGTTCACTTCTTACGTTACCCTGTAAACTTCGATTGTTATTTTCTGTGCCATCGTCGTTCTCATTACTGAATAGCACAATAGGAAGAAAGAAAATGATGAAATTTGTTAGCAACAGATAATAAACATGTGTTCTATGTTCAGCGGCGAAGCAGAAGCTACTTATTTGCTTCTCCCTGCAAAATACCAACACGCCTTGAGTGGTGCAGAAAAATATCCCTCGAGCTTGCAAACTGCTATTCCAAAAGCTGATCCAAATGTCAGTTGAACGCCTGCAGTTTACTACAAGTTCGAGCAACAGGGCCTTAATATTTAGTGTTCATGAAGCTCCAGCAGTATATGTGCACAGCTTTAGAAGTGTACATGTTTAACTATTTTTTGAAAGAATTTAAAACATTATGTATAATTCAAGATTGAAATTTCCGGGATCCAACACAATTTTCGTGATTTTCAGCAATAAAATTTCAAAATACTAAAATTTGCGTCATATCTGGGGGTCAGGGTGTGACAAAAATCCAAAACAATAGCTAACATCGTTCCTTCTGCAATAGGTCTTCATATATTGTACAGTAGATACATACAGTGCTCTTCCAAAGTGTCACACGCTCTTTACCTACCAAATAGTCACATGACCGCTTACTGGATAAATTTATTTCTTTTCCGATAGGAAATGATTACATTTGCTTTGTTGGTTTAAGAATGATTTTACTGTAAACAAAGTCAAAAGTTAACTTTTTCCACTGAGGAAAAACAAAGTTTGAATCATTTTGAGTCACCCTGTGTATCATCATCATCATCATCATCTCAACCAGTATCAATCCACTTCTGGATGAAGGTCTCCCCAAGTTTCTTCCACAACTGTCTGTCTTGAGCCTGTGTCCTTCATGTTACTCTGGCATACTTTTGAATTTCATTTCATCCATCTCCCACGTGGTCTTTTGCTGGGTCTTTTATTGTCCCTTGGAATCCAGGCTAAAATTTCGGTTGTCTATCGGTAGTCCGTTCTCCTGGCAATCTGTCCAGCCCATTGCCATTTCTGCAATTATAATTTTACCACTTTCTTTCTTTCTTCCTGTTTTAAGCACGTCTTTTATAAAAAAAAATGTACGTGCTTATAGTATCACCTTTCCCATCTGTCTGTGGACACAATATCTCTGCAATTATTAGTTCCAATTTGAAAAATTCTCTTTACGTCGGGAAACCTGAAATGTAAGAATGATGATCCTCGTTTTGCGGATTGTTTTCTGATGCACAATATGTCGCTAGAGGGTGTAAATACATTTGGTGTTATGTCATTGCTTCTAAATATCCGACTGAAAAAATTATGTCTTCTTTTCAATACTAATTATAAGAAAGACTATTTTAGGTAGAGTTTCTTCTTAAAGTAACGCATAGGTTGTCCGCTAACGGTCAGAAGGGTAAATTGCGATTTCTCCGAAATATCTGTTTCTAAATGACCGATTTGAAAAATTCATTTTGCATCAGATAGATCTCCTAGTGTGAAATGTTTTGTATTTAATTTTTAATTGTTGGAAAAAAGATTTGTCACCAGGGGGCATTAGGGTGTTTTTCTGTTTCTGATGCATGTGCATCAATATCTGCGCTTCTGAAAATTCAATCGAAAAAAATATTTTATGGTCTTATACCTCTTACTATGAATAAGATTTCCAAAATTTCCTTTACTTGAAATAATTCAAATTTTTCCAACAGGGGCGTTGCTGTATATCTTATTTTTCTCAATATCTCTGCTTCTAATAGTCCTATATGAAAAATTATTTTTGTCGGAGAGCATTTATAGTGCGAAATGTTTTGCATAAAATTTCAAATTTTTTTTAAAGAACGAGTTTGACATTACAGGGCATAAGTTCACGTTTACAGCATGTTTACAGCATGTTTACAGCAATATCTGTGCGCCTAACAGCCCGATTAAAAAAATCCTTTTTCAGCCAGATATTACTAACAACCAAAGGTATTTCATTACACCCCCCCCCCCTCCCGCTCTTAAAATAATGCATAACTTCCTTTCTAGGGGCGGCAATCTTTAATCTGCTTTTCTCGATATTTCTTCTTCTAAAATTCCGATTTAAAAAAGTCTCTTACCAACGGATATCATTTACGTTGTGGGACACTTTGCCTGTACTCGTGGGTTTTCTGCAGTTCACAGTTTTGGCGTTAGGTAGTGTTAACGTGCATGATTTCTCTTTGCAGCTGTATCGCCGTTTCTAAAAACCCTATTGGAGATATTTCTTTTCTACTGTATGCCATTCGGTGCATTAAACATGGGAAACACATTGTCCTCTTTAAGTAATGCGCAGTTTCCCGCTAGGGGACGTAAATGTCAATACCTTTTTCTCGGTATCTCTGGTTCCAGAAGACGCATTTAAAAAATTATTTTTCCTTAGCATAGCTTTTGCCATGAAGAAATAATTTTCACATGTTTTCCACTCCTCCGCTAGGTGGCGTAAAATCATACCATGTTTTTTCTCTATATCTCTTCTTCTAACAGTTCGATTTGAAAATCCCTTTGTCTGTGATATTTTTCTTCATCTATGAGAAACTTTTTGTGCACAATTTGTTAATTCTCATAATATATTTTTCAGTCGCCAGTGGGAGAAAGTAACTGTTTTTACGAGGGTTGTACCGAAAGTAATGCAAAAGTGGGCATGACTTATTTTAGCACGTCTTTTGTAAAAAAAAGATCGTGCTCATGTTACCGGTTTGTCCGTCCGTCCGTCAGTCCGTCCGTCTGTACCCACGATATCTCTGCAACTATTAGTCCGATTTGAAAAATTCTTTTTGCATTGGGAAGCTTGAAATATGCGAATGATGATCCTTCATTTCGTTTTTTTTTTTACGATATACGATTTCGCCGCCAGAGGGCGTAAATACAGATGATGTCGGATTCAAAAATACGTTTTATTCCACATATTTGCTTCTAAACATCCAATTGAAAAAATTATTTTACCTTTCGACCCCATTTATGTCGAAGAGTATTTTAGATATAGTTACCTTTTTTAAATTACGAATAGATTTTCCGCTAGGGGGCGTAAAGTAAATTACATTTTTCCCGATAACTCTTCTTCTAAAACTCTGATTTGAAAAAATATTTCTTCAGCGGATACACCTCCTGATGGAAAATCTTTTGCATATAATTTCAAATTTTTGGAAAAGAACACTTTCGCCCCCTAAGTGTTAATTTTTTCTTCTGGTGTGTTTGCAATAAAATATGAGCTCCTAAAGTATCGATTGAAAAAATTCTTTCGTGGGCTGATGCCACTCACATCGATAAACCTTTTCGCAATATTTTCTTCTTGAAATATTACACAGTTTCGCCGCCAGGGGGCGTAGATGTGTATCTTATTTCTCTCAATATCTCTACTTCTAGGAGTCCGATTCGAAAAATTCCTTCTTTGTTGGATAGTGTTTTCAGTGCGACACGTTTTTCATATAATTTCAAAATTTTCAAGTGCTTCATAGACTTTCCGCTAGCGGTCGTAGGGGTAAATTGCGTTTCCCCCTATGTCTCTGCTTCTAAATCTCCGATTTGAAAACTTCTTTCTGCAACGGATACAGCTGCTGAGGGCGTAGATGTATATCTTATTTTTGTCAATATCTCTACTTCTAGGAGTCCGATTTGAAAAATTCCTTCTTTGTTAGACAGTGTTTCCGATGCGAAATCTTTTTCCTATAAATTAAAAATTTTCGAGTAAATCATAGACTTTCCGCTAGGGGGCACGAAAGTAAATTGCGTTTTCTGCGTTATCTCTGCTCCGATTTGAAAAATTCTTCCTGTATCGCATGCAAGACCTGATCGAAAACATTTTTCACATAACTTCTAAAGTTTGGTATAGAATGGTTTTGCCACCAGGGGGAATAAGTTTTGATTTCCGCTTGCGATGTACTTGTAGCACAATTTGGGCTCCTGAAACGTCTAATTTTTTTTTCTTGGACCGATACCGCTCATATGGAAAAACCTTTTGAGAATACTTTCTTCTTAAAATAATGCATGGTTTTCCCACCAGGGGACGTAAAATCACATCATATTTTTGTTGATATCTCTGTTTCTAAGAGTCCCATTTGAAAGATTCTTTCTGTGTTGGAGAGCGTTTCCGGTGCGAAATGTTTCTGATATAAATTCATGCTTTCTTAACGCACAAGTCTGCAACCAGAGGGCGTAAGATCACGATTCCGTTTACAGCAATATCTGAGGGATTAAAAACCCGATTAAAAACTTCTTTCTTCCGTCATATACTATTGTTTTCCATACCGGTTCCATTGACTTTGAATAGCTTTGATGAATTTAATTTGCGTCAGAACGGATTTAAAAGACGTGCTTATTACACTCGAAAATTCGGTGTCATCTTTCTTGTTATTAACTGACAGAGGCGGTTCAAATTGCACACCTTGGTAGAGCAACTCTTCCTCTATATCGTTCTTCTTCATTGCAGGTAAATAATGGATTCCAAGCAGAAGCAACGTGCGGTCATTGAGTTCTTGACAAAGGAAAGGTGGAGGCTGTTCGACATCCACAGATGGCTACAGAATGTTTACGGAGATGACACCTTTGACAAGAGCAATGTGCACAGATGGATGAAGAAGTTTAAAGAAGGGGAAACCAGCACTGAATACAAATTGCGCAGTGGGAGACCATCATCTGCGACCACTGACACGAATCGTCAGCGAATGGATGAATTGATTCACGCAAAGAGACTCAATCCGAGAGCTTGTTGCACAACTGGACTGTGGTAACAATGCCATACAGAAAATGGTGGAAGACTTAGGGTATCGGTAACTGTGCAAAGTGGGTACCTCGGCTTTGACACCCGATTTGAAGGAGAGAAGGGTGACAGTCTGCTTTGATCTGCTGGAAGCATTTGAAGCCAATGAAGACACTTTTTGTTTCGATCTGGTGACAGGGGATGAAACGTGGGCATGTCTTTACGATCCGCAAAAGGAAAATCAATCCATGGAATGACGTCACATCTCTTCACCAAAGCCTAAGAAATGCAAGAGCCAGCGATCAGCAGAGAAAGTCATGATGTCTATCTTTTGGGTAAGAGGTGTGTCATTCTCCTTGATTTTCTGGAACGTGGCCGTACCGTGACGAGCGAGCGGTACATTGAGACACTCAAAAAATTTAGAGTAGCCGTAAAGAGGAAGAGACCAAGCAATAATCTGAAAAGAATCCATTTTCACCACGACGATGCGAGACTACATAAATCTTTGGCAAGAAATTAGGCTCCTCGGTGCCCCCCCCCCCCCCCATCCACCGTACAGCCCAGATTTTGCGCGCTCTGACTTTCACCTGTTTAGTTCAATGAAGGACAATCTCAGGGGCCAACGATTTGATGACACAGACGAGGTGAAAGTGGCTGTGAATAAATGGGCACAACAGTCCACACCTGAATTTTTTCAAAGGGGATTCGAGAGTTGGGTTCAACGGTGGCGCAAATGCATCGCTTGTGATGGAGGGTATGTTGAGATAGAGAAAGAGTTATTCTACCAACATGTGCAACTGGAACGACCTCTGTCAGTTAATGAAAAAGCTATGTCCGGTTTTGCATTACTTTCGGTACAAACCTCATATCTGTGCAGTGTATTTTTTAATGGGTTCCATTGGCTATAAATTACTTCCAAATATTTTCTTCGTGTCGGAAAGGATTAAAAAAATGCGTATTGCAACCGAAATTTCGGTGTCATCTTTCTTACTTTCCCTTTGTTTTTTCTGCAAGAAAACGCAGCACGTGTCTCTGGATTACTGCTCTAGCGTAACGATGCTATAGTGCAGCATTTTCCTCCCGAAATCATAATTTACCACAGTATTTTCCATTTCGTACGTGCTCTGATTAGCTTTTTCAAGTTTCAATTCAGTGTGCGTGCTCATTATTAGCACACCAAGGTACGTTCACACACTATATTTCGAAAAAATTGACAAAATGTCTTGACATTAATAAAAAAATTGAACGTGTTTTTTATTTCTTTTATTTTGAACGCCAGCGCATTTTTCAAAGCAAGTGGAGGTACGAAGCCTTTAGAATTCTACACGAAGGAGGAAAAATTTCGCTACCTACGACGAGTAATAGGAATTAAGAATATTAGCTAAAGTTGCGATTTGTAGCTTCAGGGCTGCGATACCCATGTTTAAGTTCACGTAACGTTTCTCTTCCTGATCAATATGAATATGATATTTGGATGTTGGAACGTGCTTAGAAATTGGAAGGAGATTATCATTTTTATGTGGTTTGACCGTAATGGATCATTACCGCTCGCTGAAAAACGCTTGTTACTTTTCATTAGAGGCATTACATCAATCGTTTGGAGTGTGCTTCCGTGTTCGATAAGAAGTTCTCACATCGTTTCTTCCGCCAATAATTCTACTCCGAAAATGGGTGATCAAATTTATGTACGTAAAACTGCGGAGACAGTGGCTTCCTGTGTGCTAGCGTAGAGGACGTGAGATACTTCATACGAGTGCGTCACATGTAGTTAATATGGCACTGCAAATCAGTGGCTTAGCTAGAAATTTTTTAAGCACGGGGTCCGTGAATTTGATTCACCGGTGAAAGCCTCCGGGGAAGAAATACTCCAAGTACGAATAAGCCCCAAATCTTTAAAAGTCAAAAAATGAAACAAAGAGTACTGAAAAAAAACCCTTTTTTTAATATATATGTTCATAAACACGGTGATCACAATTAAAAAGGAGGTGTTCAGAGCTCTATGTAGAAAGAATTATTAAACAAATCTCAACCAAATTTGATGCACATACTTTCCTGAGTATGCGGTTTCGATTTAAATTAAAAAAAAGTTCAAAATTCCGCACTGCTGTCCCCTTAATTTGCATGTTACGTAGGTTACCTAATGTGTTTGAAGATTAAATCATAGATATGGTTCTCTGTGTCCTACATCTCTATACTCTAAAAACTGAATTCGCCGAACAACACACTCGACAGCAGAACTCAACTGACCTGAGTGAAGTGTCTCACATGTTATGAAATTCTGTCTTTTAAGACAGCTAATTTGGGAACAGTACCTTGATAAGTAAGGCTTTTTGAGTATCCCCATAACTAAAAGTCACAGGGGTACCGATGTGGTGATCGTGGCGGCCTTGACGTTAGCAATGATCGGCTAATCACTCTCTCATTCGAAAAATGCTGCAGTAAGATTTCCACATTCAATCCGATATGAGGGGGTGCACTATATTGCATAAAGATTGTGGTGTTCAGACGATTTCTCTGCTGAAGTGTTGGAATGAAGCGATCAGGTAAAGTAAGCACCACTTTTCGAAGATTTGTGTAAAACGGTTTGCGACTTCTGTGTATACCTGAAATTAATTTTATAACCTACACAACATGCAAATTAACGGGGCAGCAGTGTTAAATTTCAGCTTAGGATTTTCAATAATCGAAACCGCATACTCAGAAAAGTATATATATCAAATTTGGTTAATACTTGTCCGATAGGTCTTGCTACAGAGAGCTCTGAACACCTCTTCTTTATAAGTGATCACCCTGTATATCGCTTTTAAATTTGTACTGAATCCCCTCGGAGGGAGGGGGGTCGGACCGGAGGACCCCATCCCCTCCCGGATGCGCCTCTGCTGCAAATACCTCAATTTCACCACTACTTTTTTCACCAAAAAGTGACAGAGTAATAAGTTTCTTTCAGGTTAATGCTAAACGGCAGTGCTGAAACTATATAAATGCTTTCTCTGGATGTATACAGAAACTGTTACATAGGGTTCGTACACATTTACAGAAAATAAATTCCAGGATTTTTCCAGGGTTTCTTCAGAAGTCTGTGAAAGTAATTCATTGAACTTAAATTTTTGTTGAACCATAGTGTTCCATATTTTACAAATTGGGCTGAAATTTACTAAACATTTATAATTCTTCTGAAGTATCATGTGTTCCGCTGTTGCAGAGTGTTCTTCACGGTGTGTTACATATTCAACGAAGTGGCAAAAGTTCCCCGTATAAAAATTCCTGCGTATAAAACGTATAAGAAGTAATGTGGAACATAGCACAATGATAATAACGCACAATAATTTTGCCAGGGCACTGACGGTTTCCTATTATAGAATCATCTATTCCCACTCACAGTAGATGCGGGAAAGCCAGATATCAACCTCCTTCAGTGAAGAAAACCCGTGCTATAAGTGCCGGCCATCTTGGACTCGCGAGTCACACGCTGTTGCGACTCCAACTGCTCACAACTGCAGTGTCAAAAACCAAGATGGCTGGGAAAATAGCACTTAAACTGTGACGTACTACAGAGGTAAAGCACGTGTTAACACGACCAATATGCAGCGATACATTCCCTCTGTGTAGCTTAGTTGAGGGTAAGGGGACGCGAATTCGATCTCCTTCACAGGCAAACTTGTGTTTTTACATTGGCGCTCGAACGTAAAAGTGGGTGTACTGGCGGTTGGGTTCTTCGGAAAATGTGTGATGTGTGTTACACACATTGTCTAGAATGAATGAAACTTCGTTCTTCGCTTGTAAAAGAAAAAAACATTAAGAGGGAGATTATGTAATATACTACAGAGATAAAGTACGTGTTAAGACGACAAATCTGCAGCGATATATTCGGTCCACGTAGCTTAGTTGGGAGTAAGGAGATGTGACTTGCCTGCCCAGCAGGACGCACACGACATAAAGGCAGATAGCAGTCAGAACAAACGTCTGCGTAGCTCAGTTGGTAGAGCGACTTGTTCCGGAATAAGTGGACTCGGGTTCGATTCCCCGGCGTGGACCAAAAATGACGGAGAAATTGACTTCGTTATAATGGCGCCCGAACTTCCCGGACGACCCGGCAGTTCAAGATCTCGCAATGGTGTGATTTTATTTCCACACCGCGAGATAGAAAAAATAAGAGAATCTCTTCTTGAGCGCTTCGAAAAATAAAAATGTGTGACGTTGCATTCCACACACTAGAGTGACTGGGAGTTCTCAGTTGCACGTTCTTCACTGGATGCTGCCTACGACGGTTCATGGTCATGGCTGACCCGTGGGCCATGGCCCCCGGCCCTCTTTCGGGGGAGGGGGATGTGACGTGCCTGCCCAGCAGGACGCACACGACATAAAGGCAAATAGCAGTCAGAACGAACGTCCGCGTAGCTCAATTTGTAGAGTGACTTATTCCGGAAGGAGGGAACCCAGGTTCGAGCCCCGGTGTGGACAAAAATGACGGAGAAATTTACTTCGTTATGGGGGGGGGGGGGCGCGAATTCGATCCGGTCAAGGGCAAACTTGTATTTCCACATCTTACACTCTAGCAGCGTCACATGAGATGAAAGCGATGACGTAACCTATCCACACTCCGTGGGAGTAAGTGATGTCATCGCGAGCAGACCTAGCAGAGAGCTAGAACGAAGATGGCGCAGTGAATCCAAGCATTTCAGCTAATTCATTTTTTCCTTTCAAGAGATATTCCTGGACTATTCCAGGGCCTCACAAAAATTTGAAAAAGCAATGCCCTTCCAGGCCTGGAAAAACGGAAAACCAAATTCCAGGACTTGTCCAGGATTCCATGGGTCATGTAAACCCTGGTTACATATACTGCATACCCTGAATACTGTATATTTCTCACATTTCTTTTTTCTTGTTTGTTTGAGGGTTTAACGCCCTTTGTAAGCAACTCTAAGGGAATAAGCAGTCCCCAGTCCCTAATTTGGCTCCACTCGTTCCAGGGAGGGGAGAGAGCCAGTACTGTAAGACAAACACCCCGCACATGCGTCATCCGGTACTCGAACCCAGGCACACTCTGGCGAATAGTCAAGAGCCAACACTTAGACCACTGCACCAACGGGGAAGCTGTAACATTGCTTTTAGCCGTACTCAACTAATGTGTATGGCAGATAAGTTCGAATTTACTTTTTCATTCTTGCTTTTATTTTTCCTTCCGTCTACCTCACACGTCTCTATCCTGTCGGGACATCCTCTTGGCAGTAATAAATGGATCAGGTGTCCGGACAACTAATTTCGTTCACCGCTGACAACAGCGGATCGACCGACATATTTTCTTCCTTGTTTCCCCTAAGATTCTCTCTTAAGGGAGAGAGCAAGAAATTATAATTCACGCAATAACTGTGCCAAACGTTAACCCGGGTATCTGAACAGAGATTTCTAGGTTTCTAAAGTTCTCACGTCTAAATCTGAACCCGGTATTGATATAAGGAAATTTTACAACTTTCTCCTTCAGCTGTGGCCTTGGAAAGTCATTATAAACTACACCACAGTGCCACAGGATGACCATAATTCTGTCTAAGGAATGCTGCATTAAAATTTTCAATTTCATCGGACCTCGGGAAAATGTCTTTGGACTAAACTGCGTTGGACCTCATACCTTCTCGATTTAACACCTGGTGGGTAGCTGGATATTCATTTTCTGAAAATTCAGAGAGTGTTCGACCCGGTCAAGCGTGGGATAGCTCATCCTGTTCAATTACACTGCGGGGGGAAGAGGAACGAGACGTCCATACTACGTAGAAAATTAGAAGGCTTTATATATAAACCGAATTTCAAGGGACAAAAATAAATATATGTGAAAAAAAAAATCAAAAGGGCACAGTGGCAACTGTGCTGCAACCTACAACGTAGAACTACGTCAACTATCACTATTTCATGACACTAGTTCTACGTCCTTAAAGTATTCAGCATAGGACAGTTGACGTAGTCTTACGTTGTAGGTTGCGACACAGTTACTGCTGCGCCCCTTTTATGTTTTTTCAGATATAAAATTTTTAAGAAATAAAATGAAAGAAATGTTTTACTTTATTTCCTTATAAGCAACTTATCTATACATAGTGTAAATTGAAGTCCTCGGTAGGCGTCTGTCTGTTTGTTCGAGCTAATCTCGAGAATCACTGGACGGATTTTGATGCGGTTTTCACCATTTCATAGAGCATTTGTCGAGGAAGGTTTAGGTGTATGAAACATTAATCTATGACAAAACGCAGCCGAGCAGAAACGATTTTAGTGACAAGTCAAAGAAAAAACCGCGGTTCGCATTCTTTCGTTGCTTCCACTGCCTATGAGGAAGCAGCAGACCCGTGACTTTCATCATGGCAGCGAGACTTAGTAACGTAAGAGAAGGAAAACCAGTCCCCGTTGAAATGATGGTATCTTACTTTGAAAGTTTAACTTTCGAGTACAAAATGCGGTATTCGGAAAAAATTAATGAGATTGAAGGAAAAGATCCCTATGTGCTGAATGTAAGTATCTTCGAAGGTGACGCGAAAAGTTTTCCAGAAGTGCAAATAGTAAATGCTTTCTATTACTTCGTCTTTCGTAGAAGCGCCATTACCATACAACAGTTAGAGGCATTAGAATCATATAAAATTCTCGAAGCATATAACAATTTCCCATCGGGGATATTGTTTTACATGGTAATTTAGTGAGATCCCTAATTAGTGAGCAATTAATAAATCTTCAATAAAAAGTGTTTCTCTGTGGTCTGGGAATCGATTTTCAAGACTTAGAAAAATTGAGAGAAAAACCTGGTAATCTATATATATATATAAAGTGAAAGTGTGTATATTTGTTTGTTTGCATGTTTGTCTGTTTGTCCGCTATACAAATCTACAGCTCGAAACTTAGAACCACCAAATTTAGTATACCATCTCATGGTACTCTAACTTAGTCCGTAGAAGGGTTTTGGAAGGGATCGGATCCGGGAGGGGGTCAAGGGGCCCCCATACAAAAGTTTCGTTATTTTAGTTAAAATTTCTACAGTTTTCAATTTAGAACCACCAATTTTGGTATACTATCTCATGGTACTCTGACTTAGACCGTACACGGTTTTGGGAAGGGGTCGGAGCCCGGGGGTCAAAGGGCCCTCATACAAAATGTTCTTAAAAAGTTCTACAGTTTTCAATTTACAACCACTAAATTTGGTATATTATCTCATGATACTCTGATTTAGACCGTAGACAGTTTTGGGAAGGAGTCGGAGCCGGGGGCGTCAAGGGCGCCACATACAAATTTTCGTAAAAAGTTCTACAGTTTTCCATTTAGAACAACCACATTTAGTATTTATCTCACGGTACTCTAACTTAGACTGTACACGGTTTTCGGAAGGGATCAAAGGGCGCCCATACAAAATTTTCGAAAAAAGTTCTGCAGTTTTCAATTTACAACCACCAAATTTGGTATTAACGGGAAAATTACAGGAATATATTTTTCATTCATAAATTTTCACCCGCTGAACTTGGTGATTCCACGAATATTTACCCGGGAAATACCGGGTATCCCTGTTAGTACTATATACAATTCATAATAACTTACGCTGATTATAAATTTATGTTAGTAAAGTAGAAGGCGTAGTATCATCGTTATCAGTAGTTTCTGCTAAAATTGTCTCTAAAGAAATCGTTCTTCCGAAACAATTTTTCAAACTCCTTAGTCGCCTGTTTATAAATTTGGCGATACGTCTCGGACTTGATGTACTCTCCTTGTTGTTGCCCTTGCTCTTGTCTAGATTCAGAATGCATTGGCGGTGTAAAGGTTTGAGACAATACATTCATTATTCAGCGAAGTTGCGAAGCCTGGCGATGTATTGGGTTTTCGGAAAAGTCATGACATATTTTGACACCCGATGGCGGTTGGGCGGTTTTGGAAGTACTTGAGGCATACGCAGCTCTATAATCGGTATGGCATTCGACAGGTGCCAGTTCTAGCTGCAGTCTAAAAGGAATAGTGAGCGATTTTGTTGATTTGTAGAGATTTGACATCAAGTTGAAGATGGAAGACCAAACTGTGCATTTTCGCCATATTTTACTGTTTTACTTCCGTAAAGGGAAGAACGCGCGTCAAGCTTGTGAAAAGTTGCGTTAAGTGTACGGTGATAACGCTCTACAAGAACGTCCGTGCCAGCGGTGGTTCACAAAATTCCGTGCTGGTGATTTTGACCTGAACGATGCTCCTCGGTCCGGGAGGCCCACCGAGGTTGATGACAACCAAATCAAGGCATTGATCGAGTTAAACCTACGTTACACGACACGAGAGATTGCAGACACATTGCACATCCAATTTTCAAGCGTTCACGACCACCTGAAGAAGCTGGGATACGTAAGCAAGTTCGATGTGTATGTTTCTCATGAACTCAAAGAAGCTCAATTGACGGCGCGTATAAACATCTGCGATACGCTCATTAAACGTGTAGAAAACAATCCTTATTTGAAGCGACTGATAACTGGTGACGAAAAGTGGATTGTGTACAACAATGTGCTGCACAAACGGTCTTGGTCCCGACGTGCTGCTTCGCCTCAACCGACATCCAAAGCAGACATTCATCAGCGTAAGGTTCTGGTCTCAGTGTGGAGGGATTTTAAAGGTGCCGTGTTTTTCGAGCTCCTACCACGGAACCAAACAATCAATTCGAAAGTGCACTGTCGGCAATTGGACAGTTTGAACGAATCCATCATCCAGAAACGTCCAGGACTCGTTTATCGTAAAGGTGTTGTCTTCCATCACGACAACGCGAGACCGCACACAAGTTTGATCAGCCGCCACAAATTATTGGAGCTTGGGTGGGATGTGTTGCCACACCCAGCATACTCGCCTGACCTTGCGCCGTCAGACTTCCACTTGTTTCGCTCTCTTCAACAGTCTTTGCGTGGTATAACGTTCAATTCAGATGAGGCTGTAGATCAGCACCTTGTAGAGTTTTTCGCTTCGAAAGACAGGTCCTTCTATGAACGAGGCATTCTGCAGCTCACTGGAACATGGCAAAGCGTTGTCAAACAAAACGGGCATTATGTCATTGATTGATATTTATTTATTCTATCAATAAATGACCTTTGCAAAACATGGCTAAAATACGTCATGACTTTTCCGACAACCCAATACATTGGTATTCCATGCTCGGTGTGAAAACTTGAATAGATGACATTAATCTCCATCTGTTCAGGTTCAATTTGTGCAGTTACAGTGGAAGTTTGTGGCTATGGAGTCGAACTCGGGTGAAACGCATCCTGGCGCGCTGACTTTTGATGCTCCCTACATTCTCCTGACCTTTCGGTTGATGAATCAGCGGGCATTTTCCGGATTCCTCTCGTTTTTCTCTAGCAGTTTCTTCAACTTTCGTCGGTTCTTACACTAATTTTACCTGGATTTTCGCGGCATTTCTAAATTTTCGTCACCAATTATTTTATCTATAAAATAAATAAATTTTAAATCCACTGTATTTCGGTTCATCACATAAGTCCGTTAGCTCTGACCTCAGCAGCCCGGCCATCCGAAACATTTCAGGTAGAACTGAGTGAAAAAAGAAACTATAGAAATAGATATTACATTTGCATATGCTGTATATATGTCCCTTCCCTACCCCGTAGTTCAGAAAGACATCGGTTAACTGCACGGGGAGAAAACAGTGAAAGTCTGGAAGTGGAATTTTTAATCAGTTTGCGGGATTGTTCGGGCCCGGGATCTATCTTGCAATATAAATTTCGGGCTCGGGCTGCTGAAATTGAGCCCGAACTCAGCTCTGGCTTGTATGCCTCATGGCTGTGGCGCATAAGGGTAAATGCACTACACAAAACAGATGTCCGGATACTTTTTTATAATACGATGTATTACACGTTTTTCAGGTAGGCAGATGTTTAAAAATACTTTACATTTTGCTAAGAATAAGCACAATTCGTGTACATTTCACAAGTTTCCTGCTGCTAAAAAAGTAAAAAGAAATTCAAATATTTTTGCCGTCGTTTCCTAAAATATAACTGATTTTGTCGTAAAAATTTAACGCCGCCCAGGTGGCGCAGTGGTCTAAGCGATGGCTTATGACCATTCGTCCGTGAAGAGTCCGGATTCGAATCCCGGCATGGATGTTGTGTTTGTCTTACGGAACTGGCTCTCTCCCTTCCACGGAAACAGTCACCCTAGATTAGGGACGGGTGACTGCTTATATAGCTCATTGAGTTGCTCACGGGGGTCGTTAATTCTCCAATAAAAAAATTAACTGTCGCTTCTCCGAAATCTCAAACAGTACTGGAGCTGAAAGTCCCACAGTGCGATTCTAGTAAAGCTGAAATCCTTAACAACGCAATTTCGAAAATGCTTTGATTGACGTTAACGAAAACGTTATTCTCTCTCAGCTGCCCATTATAAATTGCTATTTTCTTCTGCCTTTAAACGAAGTACAATCGCTTTTGTAATCATCCTGATTCATGGCTTTTCTTTGAAACAAACAAAAAGGAAATATCTCTTCCCTTTGAACAGAAGTTTCACCACAGAGTAAAATGGAAAACAGTTTTGAAAAGACATTCATCATGAAGCGGTTCTATCTTTCTATCTTTTCTTAGCATGTTTTATCCACGCCACCAGATTGTTCCAGTACAAAAAAAAAAAGTAAGGTCGGGTGCTGAAGTAAAGATAATTACCGCAGTCATTCAGGATACGTTCTTTGAATGAAACGCAACGGCAATGATTCGAAGAAACAAAATAATGGGACATGCGGTTTCATTGTGAAACTTTGGACTGTATGCAATTTTAAAATGAGGAAAGAATAAGTGTAGCTTTCAGATGAAATTATATAAACACACCCCTGCCACTAAATTAGAAACGCTCTAGCAGAAGTAAGTAAACGTCACTTACGCAGAATATGTCCGTGGTCACGTGCGTCGACACATAATATCGGAAACTATACTGACGGAATAAAAATCCCAACACCACGAAAAAATAGTTGTAGAGGAATGAAATGGCGGCAATACATTTGTATAGTTAACATATTTAATCGATTAAGGTTTCAAGATCACAGCTTAATGTAAGCGCGAGAAGAGCCATTTTAAATGTGAAATGCTGGTACATTAATAACCGGTGTAACCGCCAGAACGTTGAATGCAAGCACGCAAACGTTCATGCATTGTGTCGTACGGGTGCTGGATGTCAGTTTGTGGGATGGAGTTCCATGCTTGTTGCAATTGGTAGGTCAATACAGGGACGGTTAATGCTGGTTGGGGGAAACGCTGGAGTTGTCGTCCAATGATGTCCCATACGTGCCCGATTGGTGAAAGATCTGGTAATCTAGCAGGCCACGGCAACATGTCGACACTCTGTAGAGCATGTTGGGTTACAACAGCGGTATGCGGGCGAGCGTTATCCTGTTGGAAAACACCCCCTAGAATGCTGTTCATGAATGGCAGCATAACAGGTTGAATCACCAGACCGACGTACAACTGCGACGTCAGGGTGCGTGGGATAACCACGAGAGTGCTACTGCTGTCATAGGAAATTGCTCCCCAGACCATAACTCCAGGTGTAGGTCCATTGTATCTCGGCCGCAGACAGGTTGGTTGCAAGCGCTCACCTGACCTCCTTCTAACCAACACACGGCCATCACTGGCACCCAGGCAGAACCGGCTTTCATCAGAAAACGCAACAGATCTCCACTCCGTCCTCCAATGAGCTCTAGCTTGACACTACTGACGTCGCAAACGGCAGTGGTTTGGAGTAAGTGGAATGCACGCTACAGGGCGTCGGGCTCGGAGTTGTCCTTCAAGTAAGCGATTTGTAACAGTTTGTTGCATCATTGTGGTGGCAACTGCAGCTCGAACTGCTGCCGCAGCCGCCGTACTATGCGCAACGGCCATACGCCGTACACGGCGGTCTTCCCTCTCAGTAGTGCCACGCGGCCGGCCGGAACCCGGTCTTCTTGAGGCAGTACCTTCTCTTGACCACCGCTGCCAACAATCATGCACAGTGGCTACATTCCTGCCAAGTCGTTCTGCAATATTGCGGAAAGAAAATTCACCTTCTCGTAGCCCTATTACACGACCTCGTTCAAACTCCGTGAGCTGTTGATAATGGCTTCTTCTTCTTCTTAAAGGCATTCTTGACTAACATTAACACCCTACGTCGAATCTAAACGATAACTAACGCTCACGAACATTACAGCGCGTATTTACAGCAAACCTGCTTTGCATGTTCCGAGGGGCGCTACTAGCGGCACACGTATGCGCCGAGCGCGAAATTTGCATAGACGTCATCTTACAGCTGTACTCTCACCGCCTACCAACTGTCGTTTATCTAACACAACCCCTTATTGGTGCTAGGATTATTTTTTTTCCGTCAGTGTATTTAAGAATACTTCTCGTCAGTAATCGTTAGTAGTGTTGATCACAATTGAAAAAAAACAGTGAATATTTCGGAATTCAATAAAAGACTTATTGTGGATGCCGGTCTGCTGCAGCGACGATTTTGAAAACAGCTGAACTGAATATTAAAAGTGAATAGAATATAAAATCTGAATTTGGTTGTACAGCTTACTGCCCATCCATGTAACACCTCTCGAAAAATTTGAAAATTTCATCACCCTGGAGCAGAAATCGAACCCGCATCTCCTGATTTCCGTCCGAGTATGAAAAAGGAATATTTCTTCCTTCATTGATTTTATGTGTGCTACATTACATAAAAAAGGTGACATTGAGGATCTCAGGAACTACAGACCTATCAGCCTCCTATCAGTGGTTTATAAAATCTTCACTAAAGTTCTTTCACACCGCTTGAAGGTAACACTGGACATGGCTCAACCGAGAGAACAAGCTGGATTCAGGAGTGGCTACAGCACAATAGATCATATCCACGAGCTGAGAGAACTAATTGAAAGAGCGAGGGAATATGAACTTCCATTGTGCATGGCTTTTATAGATTATGAAAAAGCTTTTGATTCGGTGAAACCATCAGCAGTTACAATGGCTCTGAAATCCTGCGGTATTGAAGATGCATAAGTTAATATTATTAATAACATCTATGAAAATGCAAGTGCAAAGATTCGGCTGTTTGAAAATACAACGCACATAAAAATTGCAAAGGGAGTGAGACAAGGTGACACCATATCTCCGATGCTCTTTAATGCCACATTGGAAAATGTCTTTCAATCACTGAACTGGGAAAACAAAGGGATAAAGATTAATGGAGATTATCTAACCTACCTTCGTTTTGCTGATGACGTAGTCATTTTTGAAACTACTCCATCAGAGCTGCAGAGTAAGATCCAGGAACTTGCTGACAAGAGTAAAGAAGTGGGATTAAAAATGAACTTTCAGAAGACAAAAGTGATGTTCAATTCTTTTGCAAGAAATGAAGATTTATCGATTGATGGAGAAAAGCTGGAGATAACAGACACGTACATTTATCTTGGACAGCAGATATCAAGTGAGGTTCACATTGATGAAGAAATTAATCGGCGTACAAAACTTGCCTGGAAAGCCTTTGGAAGAAACAGCATAATTTTCAAGAGCAATATGCATTATGTCTTAAAAGAAAAGTGTTTGATCAATGCATCCTTCCAGTGCTTACGTATGGTGCAGAGACGTGGACCTTAACTAAAAGAGACATACAAAAGCTGCAGTCAACTCAAAGCAGCATGGAGAGGTGCATGCTTGGTGTAACCAGGAGAGATAAGAAGAAGAACTGGTGGATCCGAAAAATGACAAGAGTGGAAGACATCATGATCAGAGTTAAATCCCTGAAATGGCAATGGGCTGGACATACTGCCAGAAGGACAGACCATCGATGGACTGCCGAAATTTTAGATTGGATTCCAAGGGACAAGAAAAGACTCAGAAGAAGACCACATGGGAGATAGGTGGATGAAATTCGAAAGTATGCGGGAGTGACATGGAGGCGACTGGCACAAGACAGACCGTTGTGGAAGAAACTTGGGGAGACCTTCGTCCAGCAGTGGATTGATAATAGCTGACAATGATGATGATGATGATGACAGGGGATTTCCGACCCACATCCGTTTGTGAGTGGGAGATGGGTCAAAACGCTATGAGAAAGCAACGATGCTTCGACTACCAAAAACCTGAGGACGTTCAGACTGCTAAGCAAAGTTTTCTTTGTCTCAGTTGCTTGGAATTTGTGGTGTAACGGTTAGCATACTTGAACGGAAATCCGAATATGTGGGTTCGATTTCCGCTCTAGGACGATGGAATTTTCAAGTTTTGTGAGAGATGTTACATGTGTGACCAGCAAGTGGTACAAGCAAATTCTGAATTTATATTCTCTTTGCTTCAAATAATCTATGGATTTCCGATGTATCATGAGAAGTATTGCTTCCTTTATTGACATCAAACAAAGGTCTTCGCTCTTTCTACGTTTATAAATGAGTCACGGAAAAAATTCTCATTGGCCGCCACCGCGAATCGAACCCAGGTCTTCCAGTTATGCGCCGGATATGCTTCCACTACACCACAGCGGTCTCGAATTCCTCCAGAGTCACACACGCTAACTGCCAAGCCAATATGGCAGGTTGCTTCTTGGAGCCCCGCACAATGCTGGGGATTCACTAAAGAAGGTAAGCAGCAAGTGAAGAAATAATTACAAGACGAATGAATGATTAATACAGACATTTGACGTGGATCAGGAACATCAAACAAAGGTCTTCGCTCTTTCATTCATTCGCCTTGTAATTATTTCTTCACTGGCTGCTTACCTTCTTTGGTGAATTTCCAGCATTGTGCGGGGCTCCAAAAAGCAACCTGCCATATTGGCTTGGTAGTTAGCGTGTGTGAGTCTGGAGGAATCCGAGGCCGCTATGGTGTAGTGGAAGCATATCCGGCGCGTAACTGGAAGGCCCTGGGTTCGATTCCCGGTTGCGGCCAATGATAATTTTTCCGTGACTCACTTATAAACGTGAAAAGAGCGAAGACCTTTGTTTGGTGTTCCTGGTACACGTCAAATGTCTGTATTAATTATTCCTTTATTGATTTTGAGCTGAGCTGACTAGTTTCTCAAAAGGTGAGATATCCCGAATCTTTAATCAGTGCAGAAATTTCCGATATTACTTGTCCAAGAGGCGTAACTGTAGCGCGACGATTATCTATCAAGAACGAGATCTCCGTCGTCTGATAAGACTTGTACGGAAAAACAAGATTTCCTGTGTGAATTTTGTTTTTCCGTACAATTGATGGAAGCTTTCAATGACGGCTTTTCCCGACACATATCTCAGATAACTATGAACAGAGAATTGAGGAGGATGGGGTAATGGCAGTAGCATGTCTATAGGGAAACCACTGTTTTCTGTGAAGAATCGTTAGGAAACACTGTGATTGCACACTGGAAGACAGAATAAGCCATGTGGTCCAATTAGTTGCGGTACACCTTATTCTGCACCGATGGCACACACAGAGTTCGGCGGAAGCTATTAATAGCCCCATGAGGCAATGGACCCGGCTTGCCTTGTAAACACAAGTCAAGGTTCTGGAGGTGGTGTAATGGTGTGGGGCACCCTCTATTGATATGGAACAAGTACCATAATATTGCTGAAAAGTCAGGTGTCCTCCAAAGATTATCCGAACAAGTCCATCCTGCAATGTTGACTTTTTACCCAGCAGATTATGGTTGTTAAATGGCCACAAAATGTGTTCAACAGTGGTTCAGCGAGCATGACAACAACCTCCACCACCTTCTCTGGCCTGGTTATGAACCCCTTTGAGAATGCGTGGGACATGCTAGAAAAACATATATGGGAGTAAAATCCTATTCCGTCAAATCTGAGCCAGTAGAAGCAATGTCTGGTGAACGCATGGTACTACGTAGATGCACTCCAACACATTGTGAAATCTATGCCAAACAACGTATGTACTATAATTTGGGACAACGGAGGTCCAACCCGGCATTGAATAAAAGCTTCTGATTCAGTGGTCGGTATATGTACTGTATGTTCGCATATGAAACAAACTAAACTAAAACGCTTTGCATATCTTTCAAAAAAGAGAAGAAATATGTGACGTACAACACAAGTGAATTACGTGTCAAGACGACACATCTGCTGCGATACATTCCGTTCGTGTAGCTTAGTTGGGATAGCAACTTACTCCGGAGTGAGGGGGCACGACTTCGATCTCCGTCACGGACAAACTTGTATTTTCGCATTGGCGTCCGAAAGTTAAAATGGACCTACTGGCAGTTCGGTTCTTCGAAATATGAGTGATGTTTGTTCGACACATCGTCTGGAATTAATGCACATTTCTACTTCGCTTCAAAATGAAAAATAAAAATAAGAGGGTGATGAGATATGACTTACTACAGAGGTGAATCACGTGTCAAGACGACAAATCTGTTGCGATGCATTCCGTCCGTGTAGCTTAGTTGAGAGAGCAACTTACTCCGGAGTGAGGGGGCGCGATTTCGATACCAGTCACGGACAAAATTGTGTTCTCACAAATATTTATTTAATTCTATTAACATTCAACATGTAACATTACTTTATTAGTTTTATTCACTTAAAGCAATACTAGACGAAACCCGTTGGAATCGACGGTTAGTTCTTTTGTTGTTGTTTTTTTTGTTTTTTGAAAAGAATAAACTTATATGAAACAACAAATGTAAACTTTATTTGATTGACAAATTCATTCAACCACTTCAGTAAAGACAATAGTCAAGGTTCGTGATTTTTTTTTTTTTTTTGACTGAAGGTTTAACGACTACCGCGGGCAACTCAATGGGCTATAAGCAATTAACTAAAAAGCCTATTTAAGGGCTATAAGCAGTCTCCCGTCCCTAATTTAGGGTCAGTGGTTCCAGGGAAGGAAAACAGCCAGTGCCGTAAGACAAACACAACATCCATGCCTCACCGGGATTCGAATCCGGACCCTTCACGAACGAATCATCATAAGCTAGCGCTTAGACCACTGCGTTACCGGGGCGGTCAGGTTCGTGATGAGCATCACGAATGCACCCTTTTTCAGTCGTAAAATGTGAGGCGAAAGTCCACTCATGCCGATCCTGTGCAAAAATTCAACTGGATAGCGCACTCTTTCACTCTCATCTTCAGTCGCAACTGTGTTTGTAAATGTTGTTGGCATGCGATTCGCGTTGCGAATACTCTTCACCCGTCGGAATCGACAGTTAGGTTTTTCTTTTTTTTTTTTTTAAAGACTAAACTCATATGAAACAACAAATGTAAACTTTATTTGATTGATAAATTCATTCAACCACTTCAGTAAAGTCAATACTCCAGGTTCGTGATTTTTTCTTTTGACTGAAGGTTTAACGACCAGCGTGAGCAACTCTATGGGCCATAAGCAGTCGCCCGTAATATTTTCACTAACAATGGTCAAGGTAATGTTTATTTACATCTTTACATGATGGGAAACGTCTTACCCACGTGAATAAACTGGATCGAATGAATATTAAGTTGTATATATACATCACACAATCCAACGGCATAACGCAATCAGGCCTTCGAGAGTATTCGCTGTTCCGATTAGAAGAACTTTGATAAGAATGCCTGCTAGCGTGGCTTTGCGCAACGGTTTGCTCAGAAAAGATAAGACTTCGGACTATCTCAGTCCCTCCATGCATTTGCCTTCAACAGCGCGTGAATCAACCGCACGCTTCTCCCATAGACTTTACATGGGAACTTTGCCATCCCATAACGCCCGAACCGTTGCCCCAATCTCATTTTTCTCTTCGACTGGCACATCTACATGGAAAGATTTTTATTTTGTTATCTGAACCATATCTTTACGTTCAGCCGTTCTTCTAAAATAGGACTGAAAGTAGAAAACCTTATAGAATTAATATATAGATTTAGCAAAACCTAATTAAATTGAAACACCTCCTTTGGTTGTTTATATCAAAAACGTCCTTATTTCCTCTTTGTAGCCAGAAATCAGCTTTTGTTTGTGATAACTTAAAAAAAAAAAAAAAACCTATTGGAAAATGGAAAAAGTACCACGGTCTTTCTTTGCCTTTGACATCATTACTCCCCGTATGAATCTATTTTCTGCTTCACACGTGAGAGACTGTCAGAAGAAACACTGTTCTCAGTTGAAATTTGGGAACAGATTTCTTTCAATTGTTGAAAGGAGTTTTTTTTTTTTTATGAACTTCCGCGTACTGGAAAGGCATGCTTTTCTAACCGTAACCAAAGTTAGTAAACACTCGAACTTAGTAAGCACGTCTCCTGACATCCATCTAAAATCTAGAAGGCGCCAGGCATTTTAATCTACTTTTCATTAACTTTGTGAAACTAGAAGCTCCAAAAATAGAATTTTATGTCAGTTAGACGAAAAAGTTTGCTTTAGAAAAGGTAACAAACTTATGGTAATTTGAACTATGTAATTTGAAAAGGCGAATGATGTGAACTCACGGAAAATTCATGAAAATGAAATGCGCGAAGGTCGACGGTAGTTAATGAAATTTCCGTTTCTTCTAACTTCAGAATTTTGACAGATTTTCCGTTGTCAGCAATTGTATTTATTTCAGAAAAGACAGTTTCGTTTTTTTTTATTTTTTTATACAAACATTTCGCAAAAACTTCGATATTGAATTTTCCAGCCCTATCAGCAGAGATCTTTTCCAGGCGGACAAAGTAAAATCCTTACCCTTTGCTCCTGGAGAGGAGCGAACCGACTACGCTTCAACGCGTGCTGTAGACTGACCTAAAACAGACATTTCCCGTTAATATGCGAAACGATTTGTGAAAAAGTTTCTGAAAATTTAAAATTTTCTTCTAACACTTCTTTAAAATGGCAACCTACGGTTAATGTACTAAGTAAATCGCGGAAAATTTCCCGAAAATACAGGGTTTTTTTCCGTCATCTCAACGAAAAGTTTGAATCAGAAATATGCTTCGTTAGTTCCCGAAAAGAATCACGAGAAATGACTCCTGAATTTCAAGAACATTTTTACAGGATAAAGCAATTGGATGATGAAATGTAATTTCATAACCGGGATTTTAAAATCGCGGATAAAAAGTCAAATGAAAATACAGTGAAACCTCGTTTATACGTTTTTCTGGGGATGGCCTTAAAAACGTATGAACGAAATTTCAAAATGTCATATAACTATTTTAAAATGTATGCAAGATATTCTTTAATAATGATCCAGAGTCAAATCTGCTACAAAAGAAAAAAATCGTTAGAAATTATATGTTATCGCATCGCAAAAATTAAAATATCTTTTGACGATTCTCTCTGAGACCAGTGCTTTAGTATGGAATTCATGAAATAGCAGCTTTTTTGTGGATCCTAAGTGCATCCATTTCGAACCAGAATGATGAATATTGAAGACACATTTGGGATTCTATTCTATTGGGGGGCCGGAAAGTAATGTCGTTTTCGGAAAAGAAGAGAAACACTGTTTGTAACAGAAGAAATTTATTTATTAATCAAATATATAATTGCTGTCATTATCGATCATACTTACCGATTGTGAAACCAAACTTTCAATGCCGTCTTTATAAGAAGATGTTGGCTGTGATGCAAAGAAATCCGAGAGCCCCGTTTTGACATCATCAGTATTGTGAAATCTTTTCCCGTTAAGAAAATGCTGCAGAGATCCAAACAAATGGTATTCATATAGTGCAATGTCAGGGGAATAAGAGGAATGGGGTAGAACTTCCCAGCCAAAATCTCTGCTCGTCTGCTGGGTCCGTCTCTCCATGTGAGGTCTCGCGTTGTCATGCTGGAGGATGACACCTTTTCTGTTGATCAGTGCTGGATATTTTACCGTAAAAGCTTGCTTCAAACGGTCGAGTTGTTGACAATAGAGGTCTGCCGTTACCGTCTGTCTGAGTTCCAAGAGCTCAAAGTGAGCTATGCCAGCGGTAGTCCACCAAACAGAGAGCAAAACCTTTTTGGGGTGTAGGCCTGGTTTTGGCGTATAGGAACTGGTGTCTGACCTGGAGAAAGCCACTGGTTTTTGCGTTTGTTGTTCACGTAAAGAACCCATTTTTCATCTCCAGTGAAAATTCGATGAAGAAATGGATCCTTTTCCTGCCGGCTGAGGAAAGAGTTGCAGATGGTGGAACGCTGGGCTTTGTTGTCAGGTGAAAGTTGGTGTGGGACCCAAACTCCTTGTCTATATAGACTTTCCCTATGTGTTGCAGGCACTCTTGAACAGTAGACCATGATGCATTAAGATGTTGGGATAATTCAAAATGGCTTGACAAGGATCTGGCTCAACGGCTGCACGCAGCACGTCATTGTCCAGCTCCATGGGTCTCCCTGCACGAGGGGCATCAGAGAGGTCAAAATTCCTCGACGAGAATTGGGCGAACCAACGCTGGCACTTGCGGACATTTAACGCATCCGGATAAACAGCGCAAATGTTATTGGTGGCCATGGCTGCATTGTTCCCCTTGTGAAATTCATACAGTATACAATGACGAACATGGCTCTTCTCGGGTTTTATGTCACTCATTTTGTTCTGAAAATATGGAAGACAAAAACACCTACATAAGTTAAAGGCGAATAGTTCATTTACTTGTACACACACTTACTTTACGTTGAACATACATAAACACCTCATGACTTCTCCCCAAACTTAGCCCCCCAAACATTACTTTCTAGTACCCCCAATACTACGCTACGGAATAGGGATCTAAAAACTTACGCACTACAGATTTATCAATTTTTCTAAATAGGGCATATGTGTGTGAGTAATGAAATGCGAAACCAAATTTTCATCCAAACATAAAATAAACGTCATATCCTTCTCTGATGGAATCAAAGTTCAACTTTGATTGCACAATGAAGAAACGCAGCCACTCAGTCTCAATTATCTCCGAGCTGTAACATATCCGGTTACGTATTGGGTTGGTGCGAATGAAATGTTCGGCAAAGCACCGGCACACGTTGATGGCGAAAACGGAAAAGTAGGACAGCTTACCTAGGCAAAATAATCCCCCTCAGCATGGACACATAGTTGCCATCTGTCCGGCAAGGCCATGATCCCGGAACAAAAAACGCCTTGTGGCTGGGACCCGAAGAAGTTATCAACTGCACGTTGAACCTCGAGGTCTATCATGAACTGTTTCCCGGACAGGAAGTGATCCAGGCGACGAAACTGATGATTGTCTGTCGGAGACAAGAAAGGAAATATGCAGGATGAGGTAGTGCTTCATAGCCCAAAGCACTTAGTGTCAGCATCGTTCGTTGTGCGACATGAGGGCGAATGTTGTCCTGGAGCAGAAGAACATCATGTCTGTTGCCCAAAGCCAGTGTTTCTGCAGCAATGTCCGGTGTAATTCAGCACAATAACATTCTGCAGTGATGGTTTGGCCTCTTGTCAAGAAATTTCGATGAATTATCCCGGCTGTGGACCACCAGAAAAGGAACACCATCTTGGTGTGTAGGGGTAGCTTAGGATGCGGTGCGGCAGGCTGTGTCTTGTTTAACCATTGTGCAGATCGTTTCCGATTATCATAAAGGACCCACTTCTCGTCAAACGTAACGATTCGATGCAGTAGAGGTTCCTGTTTATTCCTGGCAAGCAGCGACGTGTAGACGTCCAAACGCCTAGTCTCGTTGGCAGTTGTCAACTCATGCGGCAGCCACATGTTCAGCTTTTTGACCTTACCCAGCGCAGCCAGATGCCAAACAAATGTCGTGTGGTGGACACCTAACTCCGCCGCTATCTCACGATACGTTTTTCGGGGGTCCGCTTCAACCACACGTAACAGAACATCGTCAGAAACAGCAACAGGTCGGTGACCTCGTGCTTCGTTTTGTCGGTCCGTATATCCGCTTCGAAACTTCACAAACCATCACCGAATGGTTCGTTCGTTGGCGGTGTTCTCTCCGAACGCTTTGTTAACGCTTTGAGTGGCAATTCCTGCAGGACGGTCCAGTTGAAATTCATACAGGAAGAAGAGTCTCAAATCCGGTGTCTTCATGCTTCCTTTGCAAGCCACGTGACGACCAAACAGACCACGCTTGAGCCTTGTTCTTCACACACGTGATAGCTCTTTATAGTAACTCTGTGACGTAATACCCGCAACACCTGTGGGTCGTTCCATTCCGCTATGATAGGGGCCTGTTTCCACAGCTCGTTCGCGTCGGACTTTTCATTCACACCAAGCCATAATAGAAGAATCAAAGAACCGTGTGTTTTTCATATTCTAAAATTAAAATTTTTACGTATAATCGCAAAATGGGTAGAAATTTATTACGTATAGCCTAGTTAAAAAGACATTAGAAACTACAGTAACGTATAGGGCCTAACGCAAAATTACGTATAAATGTGCAAAACATATAACTGAGAAACGTGTAACCGAGGTTCCACTTCATAATGTCGAACTCCTATAATGGAAGTGAAATAGTGCAGTAGGAAAAAAAAAAGGAGGAATGCGGTTCAAAAATCTAAGTTAACGTCAATCAAAACCATACAGGTTGGGTAACCTTATCCCCGAAACGCTTAGGCCGAAAATGTCTTCAATTCCGTGTTTTGGGATGGGAAAAAACACTAAATCCATTTATATTTAAAGAAATTAATGGGATTTCGATATTTCAAGGAATTAAAGTCGTCCGCGAACGATTATATCCTGAAAAGAATTATAACGAAGTGAATTTCTCCGTCATTTTTATCCGCGCCAGGATTCGAACCCGGGTCCCCTCATTCCGGAATAAGTTGTTCTACCAATTGAGCTACGCGGACGTTTTATTCTGATTCCTATCTGCCTTTATGTCGTGTGCGTCCTTCGGGCAGGTACGTCACATCTCCTAGTACGTTACATCATCTCCCCTTTATCTTTTTTTTTTTTTTTTTTCGAAGTGCTGGAGAAGGGATTCTCTTATTTTTCTTATCTCGCGGTGTGGAAATAACATCACACCAATGCGAGATTTTGAACGGTCGGGTCATCCGGATAGTTCAGGCGCCATTATAACGAAGTGAATTTCCCCGTCATTTCTGTCCACGCCAGGATTCGAACCCGGATCCCCTCATTCCGGAATAAGTCACTCTACCAGTTGAGCTACGCGGACGTTTTATTCTGATTCCTATCTGTCTTTATGTCGTGTGCGTCCTTCTGGCAGGTATGTCACATCTCCTAGTACGTTACATCATCTCCCCTTCATTTTTTTTTTTTTTCGAAGTGCTGCTCTTATTTTTCCTATCTCGCGGTGTGGAAATAACATCTCGTTCAGTAAGAAGATAATTTACATAGTAAAATAAAATAACCAGAGATAGTAAAAATCAAAAGGAAAGTGAATATAGAGTATACGTTACAGAATCAATTCTGCAAAGCAGCCAATACCCTCAAATAATCAGCCAGAATTACTTTTCACTAGCCATCAAATGTTCGCCAGAGTGCTTCGATGAGATTCAAGTTTCGGATAGAAAACGTAACCTTATTGTGAAGTGTAAAAATTGCTATACATTTCATGGCCATTTTGAAACCAACTTATCTAAAAACTAAGAAAAAAAATCTCATATTTAAAAATAAATTTGAACTAAAAATTGGGCACTAAACTGGAAAACTCAACGAACGACACAAACGGATCTGACGCGACCATTCGTGAGAGTCACTCCCTGAAGAAATAGATCTCACAGGAAATGTCAAGGAAAGAATTGGTTTAGTAAGTGGTATTAAAATAATCGGTTTGCCCATCGCTACAACAAAAAAAGCATCAGATCTGTACCCAGGGTAACTGAGGTCACGTTTTCTAATCGTTGGCGTCTGTATAGACCTGTTAACGCCTCTCATCTCTCTCTATATAAAACAGACTGTGTGTGTGTGTGTCTGTCCGTCGGATTTCACATAGAATTAGGCGACCTAGAGCGACAAAATTTGTGATGAAGGTACCTGTAGACATCTTCTGGTGCACCTCGAAGCGATATTTTTAAAATTTGAATTTGATTTTTAGTTATTTAATGCTACGTGTTTCTACCCGATCTGAGTGTATCTTTCCGCTTTGTTGACATCAACCTGATCACACTGAACGTTTAATCGTGCAGAAAAGTAGTTCACCATAATTTTTTTTTTTTTTTTTTTTTTTGATTGGAGGTTTAACGACCGCCGTGAGCAACTCAATGGGCTATAAGCAGTCGCCCGTCCCTAATTTAGGGTCACTGGTTCCAGGGAACTGAGAGAGCCAGTGCCGTAAGACAAACACAACATCCATGCCTGAACGGGATTCGAACCCGGACCCCTTACGGGCGAATGATCAGAGGCCAACGCCTTAGACCACTGCGCCACCGGGGCGGCTTCACCATAAATGTTAGGCGTTTCTTTTTTAGAATTCTGTTACAACTATTTTCATTCGTAGATACATTTATTACGCCCTTTTTTGTAAGCGCTGTTTACCGATTATATTATGACCATGAGGGCGGAGAAGAAAAAAAGAAAATAGAACGTTGTTTTTCAATCTGCGTTATTAATTCAAAAGTGTCATACGTCAGAAGGTCACCATACTGTGACCACGTTGTCAGCTAGAAAATAGAACGTTGTTTTAACGTAATTCTAAAAAAGAAATGGCTCAAATTTATCGTGAACTACTTATCTTAGCGCCTTCGCGTTGGGTGTGATCAGGTTGCATGTAAAGAAAGCGGAAAAGCACATGTTTTTTGTTAAGCGTTGTTTGCCAATTGTATTATGACCTTGAGGGCGGAGAAGAAAAAAAGGAAATAGAACGTTGTCTTTCAATCTCCGTTATTAAGCAATGGCACGAGATTATCTGTCAAGAAACTAATGAAGAATGTTATTGAAGCTACCATAATGACTGGACATGCAGCAGGCAAAAACGTTTTTATTCCAAGGATCCCGATCATCCCATCTGATGTCCCGTTTCAATTTAAACGTCTTCAATTCCCGATTCGTTTGAGTTTCGCCATGAGCATCAATAAGGAACAAGGGCAGTATCTAAATGTTGTTGGTTGGACTGGATCTACAAAGTCCATGTTTTTCGCATGGTCAACTGTGCGTTGGTTGTTCCAGAGTCGGAAATAAGGAAAATCTTTGCTCCGAATGGAAGGAATGTTAATATTGTTTATCCCGACGCTCTACAAGAATAAGGTAATTTTCATCTCAATCAATTTCATTGCATAAGCCTTCTGATTTCAAACTTTTTGAATTATTTACATTGGACGTGACAACTACTAAATAATTCAAATACATTTTTTATCCTAATATTCTATTCCGGGAAGTTGTACCTACAAAGTTGTACAAACCTTGATTTACCAGTTTTAATTTAATTGGCGGTATAGCTTTTACTTTATACTATCACTAGCCCGTCAATGATGGGTACAACAGGCTAGTTAGTATATAAAGCAACAAGGAGTCACCTCTAATTTACACCACTGCTTCTGGGAAAAGGATCATGAGGCACACACAGCTTCCGCACATCATCCGGGAATCGACCCACAGTATGTAACGTACCAGGAGGTGTGACGTACCTGCCAGAAGGACGCACACGACATAAAGGCAGATAGGAATCAGAATAAAATGTCCGCGTAGCTTAATTGGTAGAGCAACTCATTCCGGAATGAGTGGACCCGGGTTCGAACCCCGGCGCGGATAAAAATGACGGAGAAATTCACTTCGTTATAATGGCGCCCGAACTATCCGGATGACCCGACCGTTCAAAATCTCGCATTGGTGTGATGTTATTTCCACACCGCGAGATAGGAAAAATGTGAGCAGCACTTCGAAAGAAAAAAATAACGTTGAGATGATGTAACGTACCAGGAGATGTGACGTACCTGCCTGAAGGACGCACACGACATAAAGGCAGATAGGAATCAGAATAAAATGTCCGCGTAGCTTAATTGGTAGAGCAACTTATTCCGGAATGAGTGGACCCGGGTTCGAACCCCGGCGCGGATAAAAATTACGGAGAAATTTACTTCGTTATAAGTAGTATAATTCAGAAGTTTTGTGGCCTGCGCCTGTGATCACTGGACTACAGAGTTCCTAAAGTGAGAATTACTGCCTTTTCCTTCCTTCTCTTAAATATGTATGTGTAAGAGACGGATCGAGTAAAATTTGTTTCGCTTTGACTCGATGACTTGGAACTGCAATTGTCAATTTAGTTAAGAAAATTCTTATTTCAGGATTTAACCACCACCATGAGCAAGCAGCCATCAGTCCCTAATTTGAGGCTACTGATACCAGGGAAAGGAGATAGCCACTGCAGTAGAACAGACGGATATCTTTTTTTTCTTTTGAGAGTTTGACGACCACCGCGAGAAACGCGAAGGACTATAAGCAGTCACCCGTCCCGAATTTAGGGCCAAGGGGAGGAGAGACAAACACAACATCCATGCGCACTGGGATTTCAACCCACAGCGATCTCGGAAAAATGGTCAGGAGCGAGCGCTTAAGCCACTGGGCCACTGGGACGATCGTCCGTGTACCACTCGGGAACACCTCGGATTACTAGCCAGAAGACAAAGCCTCTGACTGCCCGGCCCTCTGGGAGACAAAGTGAAATTGCAATCATGGGATAATGCACGTCACAGTTTGTCTCTGTTTTATTAGCCTCTCATTTTTTATTCGATTACATTTACAATTTCCGGTACCTATAGCGTGTAATACTTAGTACAATATCAGACCATCTTTCGAAAGGCAAAATTACTGATATAACACACAAACATGCATTAAATTAATATATCATAATAGTTCAGGTAAAGACTATAAAATGTTCACACATGAACATTGAAAGAAACATTTTATTTAGCCTACTGTATATTTTTTACAAACGGTTTGGGGAATTCTGAAATACAAGAACATAATTTTGTTTATTGGGGTAACCTCGGCAAGCTGTAATCCATTAATGAATATTAAGAGATATACGTGCTTGGTCACCATAACAGAATCATTCAAAAAGAACATCGAGTAATATCGTGTACGAAATTATGCAGGACTTGTCCTTTTTCTCAGCGGAGATTTTATTCATTTGAATAACAAAAGTTCAATAAATAGGCCAACAATACATTGGGTCAAGAAACTTTTGACCTGTTGATCTATTTTCGTATGTGAAGCGTACGGGCATCTGTGTTAGAATCTTGTCTTCCATATTCTATAGGCAACTCAAAGTCTCAACGCATTGTTGAGGTCCTAGAACGTGTGCTGGAGATCTATGTCAGCTGTTTTCAAACTACGCTATGCGCACCGAAACCGATACGAAGCTGAAAACATACAGACAAACTGACGCAGTGTAGAAAATAATTGTTCTTTTATATATTGTAAATATTCAAAAACTTTGTAATATTGAATGCTATAAAATTAGAAAGCAATTTCTAATTTTCCCGCAGATTGAAGAGTATTTGCAGCGGGAGTCTGTTTCAAGGTACATAACAAAATTTGAAAAGGCGTAGGAACAGTTTGATTTTACTGTCATTAACGATAATATCTCTAAAGCTGATCAAAGAAAAAGAAACCTTCGATTAATTTAATCGTGAAGGAGGGCATATTTAAATTCAAAGACTACAAACTATTGATTGAGAAGTTATCCTACACATACGTTCAAACACACAGCACTCTTTCCGCCAAAGAACGTTTAAGTTCTATATACATTCTTCATTTTATTTTTTTAAGCAGATGCCAAGAAAGAAAAATAGAAAATGAAATAAAATTTAATTTAATATAAGAACTAGACAAACTGAATAATAATGCTTATCTTTGTTCAGTAGTAACTAGTCCTGAAGCGGAAATAGCAGCGCTGTTTGGAAGCATTCCGTCCAGGGCAGTTATAGATCAGGTGACGCAAGGGGCTTTGCCTCCCCTTCAAAAATGTCGCATTTTCTTGTTAAAACGCGACTTACATTAGAAAAAAATGCTTTAACTGACATTAGAAAAAATGCTTTAACTTACATTAGAAAATAGTGCTTTAATTTTTTCTTCTGTTTTTCATTAATTTTTATTTTGTCCTGATGGATTTAAAAATCTTCCATTTTCTGTCGCCCCACGGAAAAAAATTCTCTATATACCCCTGATTCAGTCACATTTACCTAAACAGAATGGGAATTTTTTCGTCGTTATGTGGCTTTTAGGTTTATCTTTTGTATTAAGTTATTTTTTAGTACGATGCTTCTTAAAGTCATATTCTTAACTGAAAATCAGTCCATTGGTCAGAAGCGTTGAGTCCGGGTTCAGGTACAAAATGAGGCATGGGTGTGTTTTTCTAATGGCTCTGGGTTCGTTTCATTCCGGAAACCAGCGGAGACTTAATTTCTCTTCATAGCCTTAGATGTTCATTAAGCGCGCGTGCGCGCGATTTTGTTTTCCCCCTCCCAGATAAAACCTCTTATTCAAATGCGTTTATTAGATATACTTTAAAATATTTACAGTTTTTTCATTCAGGGTTTAACGAAATTCATGAGTATCTAGCACAGTGTCTCTCAAAGTGTGGTCCACGGACAACTGGTGGTCCGCGGTTGCCTATCAAGCAGGGAGGACAGCGCCACTGGGGGGGGGGGGCACCCAAAATTTTGGTGAACCCCCCCCCCGTCAGCCCACCCAGAATTTTTTGGATAAATGAAGAAAATGTAGTACACTTTATTAACGGAGCTGCATGTTCTGTTATAATGGGAGAAGGGTAGCATTATGCAATTATGTTCCTCCAACCACGATCTATGACTCAGACGGGAAACCTTACTTGCATGTTGGGCTTCCGCTTTGGCGCACAGATGTTGAAGAACCGGCCGGAAGTTCAAAGAACATCGTCAATGCGATGCCGCGGCTCATGCCAGTGGGTTGAAAAGTTGAATAAGCATCACTCTGCCAATCCCATCAGCGCCCTGGCGCCCTCGAAGTCTATCACAAGTAGTGGGCGTTATCACGATCGTCGAAAACAGCAGACAGTGATCGGCGTTAGTCACCACTAGAGAGTGAGCAAAATTTCTCTTGGCTAGTTAGTTACACTCGTCTTCTTTTTCGTTCTGGTGGAAAAAATCTAATTTTCCCCTGCTTGATTTATTTTTGTGCACGTATTGTGCGTGATACGTTAAAGTGAGGTATTTCTTCCCAAACCAAAGTTTGAAATATAACATGTCCGCAAAACAATTGTTCCATGATTTTTTCGAACAAGTGTTAATCAGAAGAAAAGTAAATTATGCGATAGTGCCTACAAAGCGGATAATGATTATCAGACGGCTTCAACTTCATCAACAGCGTGTGGTGAATCATTGGGAATCAACGAGGATTCTTTAAGTGCTTGTGGTAATTCAATGGAAAATTTTTATGAACGCAATACTTGTGAAAATAAAACACTGGAAGGACCACGTGGTCGCAAGACAAAAAATGTTCAACTCGGAGAGCTTGATATAGGAACTTCACTTTCGGATAAACCCAAACAGCATATATTAAAACAGTTCCCCCCAAAAAATATGGTAAAGAACAAAGAAGCTTCCAAACCTATTAGTATAACATGTTTCCATGGCTTGCATATACACTATCTACCAACAAGTAATTGGACACCCCTGCAATCGACGATATCTGCGGTCCTGATACACGTCATGGCCGCCGCCGTTAAATATCGTGTGGGAAACAACAACGCAACCAGTCGCATGCAAGATGCCACGCAGTTCGGAGCTCTCTGATTTCGAGGAAGGTGTAATCGTCGGGTATCATAGAAATGGCCAATCCGTACGTGACGTATCCAGCGAGTTGAAGTACCCAAAATTGACAGTGGCCTACGTGATTGGCAAGTGGAAGATTAGGTGACTGTCGGAATGTGCCCCGACCCGGCAGACCCACAAAACTGGGAGTTAGAGACCGACGGATGCTGGCCAAAGAAATTCGGAAGAACCGCACCAAATCGACAGGCCACATCCGCGAGGAGTTTCAACAGGCATTCGGGAGTGTTTTTCTAGATGAATGCCATCCGTAAGGAAGCCCATCTGCTCGGTTATCATGGACGTGCTGCCGCCCACAAGCCTTTGATCACCAAGTCCAATAGCGCTGCTCGGCTAACGTGGTGCAAAGAACGTCGACAGTGGACCGTTGAACAGTGGAAACAGGTTCTCTGGAGCGACAAATCAAGGTTCACCCTCTACCGTTCGGATGGCAGGGTCTGAGTTTGGCGTCTGCCTCGAGAACGCCTCCTGCCGGAATGTATTGTGCCAACTGTGAAGTTCGGCGGCGGTGGAATTATGCTACGGGGGTGTTTCTCCTGGTATGACACAGGACCCTTGGCCACAATTCCTGGTAGACTCAACGGCGAGACCTACTGCACCATTTTGGATGACCATGCACTTCCTACGTTGTGGCAGTTTTACGGGGTGGACCCATGTCACTTTCAGGATGAGAATGCCACCTGTCATGTTGCGAGGTTCATCATGGCTTGGTATGGTGACAATGGGGTTAATTTAATGGACTGGCCTACGCAGAGCCCGGACCTTAACTCTATCGAGCACCTCTGGGACGATTTGGAGCGTCGACTTAAGGGGTGCCCCCACCTTCCGAAATCGGTGAAGGAACTGACCTGTCTTCTCCAAGCCGAGTGGAAGAAAACACCGCTAGCCGTCGTACAACGCCGGGCTGAGAGTATGCCCCGGAGGGCCGCAGCTATAATCGCCGCTCGTGGAGGCTCCACCAAGCATTGAAGGTGAATAAACTTCTTTTTCCTTTGCTATCATAGGTGTGCAATTACTTGTTGGTAGATAGTGTATAAAAAGGGCCCGTCTGAACCTTCTGTTATTCTTCAAGATGACCTCTCTACAATCGAGAAGGATGACTCTCCAACTCAAGTTCCTGTACGGTATCATTAATGGAAAGATAGATGATACTCAAATTGTAAACCAATTAAGTTTCCGGGTGCCATGCTTACCAAGGACAAAACGCGAACTATTTACGGTGCCATTCTGCAGGACTGAGGCTTGAAAAAATTATCCGTTATTCAAAATTTTATATAGACTTCACAACTCACTTGAAGAATGTCCGGATATTTTTAATGTAAGACATACCTTTTTTTCGCAAAGCATGTTTTGCAAGACTGTAAATATCACTTGGCAATGTAAATATCATTGTAAAAATCACCATAACAATTCCTGTAACTAGATCATCATCATCATCACCATTGTCAACCATTATCAATCCACTGCTGGACGAAGGTCTCCCCAAGTTTCCTCCACAACGGTCTGTCTTGTGCCAGTCTCCTCCATGTCACTCCCGCATATTTACGAATTTCATCCACCCATCTCCCATGTGGTCTTTTTCTGGGTCTTTTCCTGTCCCTTGGAATCCAATCTAAAATTTCGGCTGTCCATCGATGGTCTGTCCTTCTGGCAGTATGTCCAGCCCATTGCCATTTCAGGGATTTAACTCTGATCATGATGTCTTCCACTCTCGTCATTTTTCGGATCCACGAGTTCCTCTTCTTATCTCTCCTGGTTATACCAAGCATGCACCTCTCCATGCTTCTTTGAGTTGTCTGCAGCCTTTGTATGTCTCTTTTAGTTAAGGTCCACGTCTCTGCACTATACGTAAGCACTGGAAGGATGCATTGATCAAACACTTTTCTTTTAAGACATAATGGCATATTGCTCTTGAAAATTATGCTGTTTCTTCCAAAAGCTCTCCAGGCAAGTTTTGTACGCCGATTAATTTCTTCATCAATGTGACCCTCACTTGATATCTGCTGTCCAAGATAAACATACGTATCTGTTATCTCCAGTTTTTCTCCATCAATCGATAAATCTTCATTTCTTGTAAAAGCATTGAACATCACTTTTGTCTTCTGAAAGTTCATTTTTAATCCCACTTCTTTACTCTTGTCAGCAAGTTCCTGGATCATACTCTGCAGCTCTGATGGGGTAGTTGCAAAAATGACTACGTCATCAGCAAAACGAAGGTGGGTTAGATATTCTCCATTAATCTTTATCCCTTTGTTTTCCCAGTTCAGTGATTGAAAGACATTTTCCAATGTCGCATTAAAGAGCTTCGGAGATATGGTGTCACCTTGTCTCACTCCCTTTCCAATTTTTATGTGTGTTGTATTTTCAAACAGCCGAATCTTTGCACTTGCATTTTCATAGATGTTATTAATAATATTAATGTATGCATCTTCAATACCGCAGGATTTCAGAGCCATTGTAACTGCTGATGGTTTCACCGAATCAAAGGCTTTTTCATAATCGATAAAAGCCATGCACAATGGAAGTTCATATTCCCTCGCTCTTTCAATTAGTTCTCTCAGTACGTGGATATGATCTATTGTGCTGTAGCCACTCCTGAATCCAGCTTGTTCTCTCGGTTGAGCCATGTCCAGTGTTACCTTCAAGCGGTGTGAAAGAACTTTAGTGAAGATTTTATAAACCACTGATAGGAGGCTGATAGGTCTGTAGTTCCTGAGATCCTCAATGTCACCTTTTTTATGTAGCAGGATCATTGTAGCATTGTTCCAATCCTCAGGAATCTTCCCTTCATTAAGGCATCGAGTGAAAATTTGGGCGAGTACTGTTTCAATTTCTCCACTTGCTTCTTGTATGATGTCTATAGTAATTCCATCTTCTCCTGGAGCTTTCCCCGGCTTCATGTTCTTGATTGCATGAGCAACTTCTGCTGGGAGGACTGGGAGAACTCTGGTACTGGTATCTTTCATGATGTTTGGAGTACATGTATCATCCCTTTCATATAATTTGGAGTAGAAATCTTTCACTCTTGTCAAAATTTCGCCTCTATTTCTTGTTATAGAACCATCTTCTTTTCTCAGAGCCATAATCTGTTTTCTTCCCTTACTGAGATGTCCCTTTGCTATCTTAAGGCTTTGGTTGTTTTCAATTGCTTTCCTCACTAGCTCACAGTTGAATTTCCTTACGTCTTCAGTGATACTTTTTCGTGTTGTCTTGCATAGCTCTATATATTCCACTTTGGAAGTCACATCTTCTTTAGTTGTCCTTATCTCTCTTCTTTTTTGCATCAACATTTTGGTTTTTCCTGATAATTTGTTCACATGCAACTTGTTCTTAGACCCAGCTAATTTTGTTGCCGTTTCCATTAGAGCTTTGGTTACTTTTCTGTTAACTTCCGAAATATCCACTTCTTCCGATGTTAGGCCTTCTAAAGCAGAGAATCTGTTCTTCAGTTCCAACTTGAAAGTATTATGGTGTTTTTTTAAGGTTGGTTATGTCAACACATTTTGTTTGTCTTATGAGCTTGCCACGTTCCAGTTTAGTGTTGAGGTGCATCTTACATCTCACCAATCTATGGTCACTACCTGTGTTGAACTGGTTCAGCACACTGCAGTCTTCGATGACGAATTTTTTGTTACACATAATAAAATCAATTTCACTTGTCGTCCCAATTGGATGTCTCCATGTCCATTTCCTGTGTGGCTTTTTCTTGAAAAAGGAGTTCAAGATGAAAAATCCTTCTGCCTCTGCAAACTCAACGAGAGTATTTCCACGCTGGTTTCTGTTGCCGTGACCGAATTTTACCTACTGAAGTTTCATTCTGTTGCCGTTGCCCTATTTTTGCATTGAAATCTCCCATAATTATCTTCAAGTGCTGCTTACCTTTATTATTTAGATGACGAATTTCCTCATAAAATTCTTCAATTTCTTCTTCAGGATGACTTTTGGTGGGTGCATAAGTTTGAATAATCTGAGCCTGGTATCTTCTCGATAGTTGGATAACGAGTCGTGCAGCTCTGTCAGAGGAACTTTCAACTTCTACCACTTTATCCTTCAGTTTCTTGTTTATTATAAATCCAACACCACTAGTTCTGCCAGTATCTGTCCCACGATAATAGAAGAGATGTCCACTTTTCAGTTCAATGAGATCTTCTCCTTTTCTCCTTACCTCACTTAGCCCGACGATGTCCCACTTGATCCTTTGTAGTTCCTCTTCCAATTCAAGAAGCCTTGAATCAGAAGATAGGGAGCGTCCGTTATAGGTAGCCAAGGTCAGCATCAAATGGCAGCCTAGTCCGGTCCTCCGGGGATTCTTAGCACCCTCTGCCTTCATGTCGCACTGGCCGCTGCCTTGGCCAGGTACATTCCAGCTGCCGGAGACTGAGGGCCAAGATTTAAGTTGTAGAGTCATTTTGGAGGTGTTTGGCCATAACTCACCACGCTGGCCAAGCGGGTTGGTGAGTGTGGGATAGCATTTCCTCTGATCCCGATGGTATAGTTATACCGCTATTGGCGGTCGTCAGAGCCCCTTTAGTGGGAACAGGATGCACCACTAGAAGGCGGGGTTGACATTTGTCAAGGAGAGGCTGTGATGTTACGCATCACATGACCTTACATCCTGTAACCTTACACCTGACCTTACATCCCGTAACTAGATATACCATCTTTAGTGATGTGCTTACAAATAAATACATAAATAAATGAACAGATCACATATTTTATCTCTACAAGATTGGAGCATCTGCAGAGATCTCGCGAACAGGCATAGGCGCAGGTCAGCGCCTGCGACCACTTGATTACAGCTGCCATACCATTTACAGCTTACAGAAAGATAACGTCATTCTTTTATTACAAGCCTGTAGGGAAAATCTGAACTTCTTCGATAGTTCTTATACTTGTGAGGTACCTGGCAGCACGTGAATTTTTGTAATCCCTAATAATTAACAAGACAGTTAACACCGAATTTTCATTTGTAATAAATAAGACGTCTTTTGAATCCTTTCCTACGCGAATAAAATTTTTCAAAGTTATTCATTATCAATTGAACAGGTTTAGAAACCCGGGTTTCTACAATCGATAAAACATTCAGAAATAGAAAAAACTACTTATTCCCACCAGCGGCTGAAAAGTACGTTACGAAGTAGAAGAGGTATTGGAGACAAAGAAATTTTCAAATCTAACAGTTAAAAGAAGAACTATATAGAAGGAAATATGGTATAACTCCACGCTCCCTAGCAGAGTTAGAAACGGGTCAAGAATTTCAGACACGGTAACTGGACCCGACTCGACCCGATCAGGACCCGTAACTGACCCGAACAAATCTGCTTTGAACTATAAATTCGAAACTCAATTTATCCACTGATTGGCCACTTTATTATGACCACCCCCTCAGTACTTTGTTGAACCACCTTTTGTCGGTAATACTGCGTCGATTCTTCGTTGCATGGACTCCACGAGATGTTGATAGGTGGGTTGTGGAATCTGAGACCATGCTTGATGAATAGCACTTTCCAGGAGTGTGAGATTGCAGGGTTGTGGATCCAGCTGTCTGATGGCTCGTTCAACTTCATCCCACGAATTCTCAATGGGGTTGAGATCTGGAGATTGTGGGGGCCACCTAAGCAAAGTAAACTCACCGGCATGTTCTTGAAACCAATCCTGTACAATACGAGCATTATGGCAGGACGCATTATATTGTTGAAAGTAGCCATTGCCATAGCGAAAAACCATCCACATGACAGAATGCACTTAGTCCTCAACGATGTTTAGATATGATGTGCCAGTCAGACGTTGATCAACACGAATTAAAGGGCCCAAAGTATGCCAGGAAAACATTCCCCAAACCATAACGTTGCCTCCACCAGCTTGAAGGGTTGTAGCAATGCATTTGGGGTCCATGCTTTCGTGCTGTTTCCGCCAATTTTTCACTCGGCCATCGGCATGGTGCAACTGAAAACGTGAATCATCGGACCACATAATTTGTTTCCAATTATCGACTGTCCAATCCTTGTGCTCCTGTATGAACTGCAGACGTTTTCTCTTGTTGACTGCAGACAGCAAAGGTGTTCGAACAGGCTTTCGGCAGCCATATCCCATCCGATTCAGTGTACTGCGAACAGTGCATGCAGAGATCATTTGAGAGGATCCTTGATTAAGATGGTCTGTAATTTGCTGCACTGTTGCCCTTCTGTTGTCTGTTACCAATCTGGACACACTTCGTTCCGCCTGAGTAGTCATTAGTAGATGACGACCACACTTTGCACATAGAGACCTAGTTTTTTGGCTGCCAGTCTAGTCTTTTAACACTTTAACAACAGCTGCTCTGGAACATTTCACGAATGTGGCGGTTTCGGTAATACTCGCTCCATGGGTCTGAGTTCCTACAATCATCCCACGTTGAAAGTCCGTCAAATCGCACTTTTTTACACATCTCGTCACCCAAAAATCCCTTCTACTATTGTCGCAAGCACTAAGCTTTCCCTTTTTATACTAGCCTCGCCCTCTGGTGGCAACAGCGTGCAGCCATAGCTCATTTGCTTAAAACTGTCAGGTGGTCATAGTAAAGTGGCCACTCAGTGTACACTGAAGAGCAATTGAATTACATATACCTGTCTAGTAACGTGTGGCACCACCTTTCGCCCTGATGACGGCGGCAATTCGTCTCGGCATGGACTCGACAAGACACCGGAAGCGTTGGGAAGCCATACGGATCCACGACCCCTGAACAAATTCCCACAGTTCACGAAGATTTGATGGAGGGGTATCAGAGCCTTGAACATCTCTCTCGATGGCATCACAGATGTGCTCGATGGGATTGAGGTCAGGTGACCTAGCTGGCCAAGGAAGCGAGGTCACGTCGGTGGAGTGTTCATCCAAACATTCGGATACAATTCGGAAGCGATGGCACGGTGCATTGTCTTGTTGCAGGATGAAGTCCCCAGGGGGATGTTGAAGACGCACAAACGGGAGCAAATGGTTGTCCAGGATATCCCGGTAACGTTGACCTGTGAGGGACGATGTCACACGTAACAGGGGTCCCATTTCAGTCCACGTAAACAGTGCCCAGACAAGAATGCCACTTTGAAGATTACCCTGCTGGCAAGAAGGATCCATCACTTCATGTGGTTTGCGCCGTACTCGTATCCTGCCATCCGCAAGTACCAACGTGAATCGCGACTTCTCAGTCCAGGGAACATTTTCCCACATGTCTAGGGTCTAGCGGCGATGTTCCCGCGCCCATGCTAATATTTGCACCCTTTGATGCGCGGTCAGCAGTGGTACCCTCGTGGGACGATGTCTTCTGTACCCCACAGCGAGGAGATGGTTCTGGATGGTGTGGCTGCTTACACGTTTTGTGCACCAACGTTAAATTGCCGAGTGATTTCTTGCACTGTGGCCCGTCTATCCGCTGTTACAATGCGAGCTAGCCGACGATGACCCTGCTCATCCACACGCTGTTGTCCACGGCAGTTGGCCCTTGCAGGGATGGTTTTACCGGATTCGATGTACTAACGGTGCACCCGTGACATAGTGGCTCGTGAAAATCCCAGTGCCTGCACGACTTCCGAGATGGAGTGACCCATTCGTCGGGCCCCGACAATTTGCCCACGATCAAATGCGCTTAGATCCTTCGTCTTACCTATACTGCGTCCGACTCTTACTGATTCCCGTCGCATCACTCCTTATGTTGTCGGTTTGCTGCATACGTCATGTCGTTTCCGTTTACAGGGCCGCCCACAGCGCCACATTTGCATAACGCCAGCTGTCTCTAATTCAATTGCTCTTCAGTGTATATATATACATATAAACCTAATATATCTATTCATGCTAATAACTGCTTGATATTTAATAACTGAAATCCTTTTTCTGACTTTGACCGTGCCCATGGAGTATATTACAAATAGGAATCATTATTTACGATTACACAAATGTATTTTTTTTATGTATTTAGATTGTTCATTCTTTCCACGCTTTGATGGGGTGCGCATACTTTCGTATGGTCCGTTAGATTTTTGTTTCCATAATCTTTTATTACACCGTTGACATCTTTCTTTGTAATTATACACTTTCCAAATTCTGGACAAAAAGCAAAACCAAACAACACAGAATTATTTACCGATTCCTTAATGAAATGAAACAATTTCCAGCACGCATTCCTTTACCATTGTGGTTATCAATAAGAACGCCAAGGAAGATCCATCCATATTAACTAATAAGGAGTTAATTTCGACATGAAGTGTCATGGGAACTGGATGTTAGTACATCAATCGAAGATCTCTGAATGCTCAATGTAAAAGATACGATGTGAAAAGTAACTCCTAGTCATACAGTGAACTTTGCACGGAGAGAGTGAATCAGCTGAGAAGCAGGCGAATGGCGTTTGCCTGTACGTTGCCCTGGACAATCGCACTGTAAAAGAACGCAAAGGAAGTATCTTTCTACGATATAGTGTCGGTGTCTGACGTCGCGTAGGTCGGTATAAATCTTCGCTGCTATAAGAAAAGGGAGACAATATTTTTGCATGGTAAATCATTATTCACTCCGTGGTCACCAGTATCGACTACAGAATTCAACAACGCGGATTTTTATTTGGAATATATTTTTCTCTTATCAAAAATAAAACGGAAATAAAACCAGGTCAAAATCGGGTAAAGAACATCTTGACCCGACCCGTTCAACCCGCAAGAAATTGTCGATCCTTTGACCCGTGACCCGTTTCCATCTCTGCTCCCTAGCACGGGACGTGAAGTTCATATTTCTTTATATATAAAAATTATTATTCTTTCCCATAGCGAAACTGCAAAAGAAAAATAAATTTCCAGATACGTCTCCCGGAAGCAGTGATAGCGAGGAAAAGGTTCTGACCTGTACACCCCTAGCGGGAATGTTGTGCATTATTTACAGAGGACAATCATCTTTATTCTAGCGAATGGCACACAGTAAAAATAGAGTTTTTTCAATTGGGTTCTTAGAGGCGGAGATAGAGCTGCAAACAGAAGCATATTAACACCTCCCAGCGACAGAAATGTGAACTACATAAAAAAACCTCTGCGCGTACAAATCAATAGTGTTCCACAAGTTAAATGGCATCCGGTGTTAAAAACAAATTTGAAATCAGACATTATGAAGCAGAGATGTTGAGAAAAAGAGTTTAAATATTTATGCCCTCTATCGGAGAAGTATTGCATTATTTTGGGGAAAATTGCGCACAAAGTGTTTTCAAGTTTAGTAGCATTTGCCCGAAAAGATTTTTTTAATGGGGTTTTTAGTCCCGTAGATATTGCTGCAAAAAAAACCCCATGAACTTACGTCCTCTTAGAGGCACACCTCTGCGTTAGCAGCAAATATGTGGGACGAAATGTATTTTGAATCCAATTACATCCAGTTAGAAACGGGTCAAAAATTTCGGAGCCGGACCTGGTCGTCACATAATTGGACCCAACCTGGAAAAGTCTGCTTTGAGTTATACATTCTAATATGTCATCATCATCATCATCATCAATTTTATTAATCCACTGCTGGATGAAGGTCTCCCCCAAGTTTCTCCACAACCGACTGTCTTCGGCAAGTCTCCTCCGTCCATGCATCCATCTCCCGCGTGGCCTTTTTCTGAGTCTTTTACTGTCCCTTAGAATGCATTCTAAAATTTCGGTTGTCCATCCGTGATCCGTCCTTCTCCAATATGTCCAGCCCATTGCCATTTCAGGGATTTTACTCTGATTACCATGTCTTCCACTCTTGTCATTTCCTTTATCAACGAGGTCCTGTTCTTATCTCTCCCGGTTACACCAAGCATGCATCTCTTCATGCTTCTTTCAGTTGCCAGCAGACTTTGCGTGTCTTTTTTAGTAAAGTTTCATGCCTCTGCACCATACGTAAGCATTGGAATGATGCATTGATTAAACACTTTTCTTTTAAAGACATAATGGTACATTGCTTTTAAAAATTGTGCTGTTTCTTCCAAAAGCTCCCAACCAACATTTTTTACGCCAATTAATTTCTTCATCAATGTGACCCTCGCTTGATATCTGCTGCCCAAGGTAAATGTAGGAACTGGTTATCTCCAGCTTTTCCCCATCAATTCATAAATCTTCATTCCTTGTAAAAGCTTCTGAAAGTTCATTTTTAATCCCATTTCTTTGCCCTTCTCAGTTCTTAGATCATATACTCTGTAGCTCTGAAGTATTATTTCAGAGACCTTATGAAGGGTTCTTGGAAATATTTTATTTTTCTATTCAAAAGTTAAATGGAAATAAAACCAGATCGAAATCGGGTCAGAAACACCTTGACCCGCAAGAAATTGTTGACCCGGTGACCTGTTTCCACCTCTGATTACATCTACATTTACGCCCTCTAGAGGGGAAGTTATGCACCTGGAAAAGAGCCGGAAAGCAAGGATCATCGTTCTAACATTTTAAGCTTTCAAAAGCATTTTTCAATTCATACTAAATATAAAGGATCGGACCAAAAAAGAATTTTTCAAATCGGAAAAATACTACTTTGTTGCAGAGATATGGTGTCCACAGACGGACGGACAAAATTATACCATAATCACTTGTTTTACAAAAGACGTGCTAAAAATGAGCTTCGTAGGAAGAGATTTCTAAGTGGTTTACTGAAGAAACTAAATACAGTGAAACCGCGGTTATACGTTTTTCCCTTTTATACGTAATTCTGCTCAAGTGCCGATATTTTATTGTAGTTCCTATTGTTTTTACAATTCGGTTGTACGTAATTCATTTATACGCTTTTTGCGATAATATACGCTACATTTTGAATTTTAGAACATCAAAAACACAATGTTCTATATTCTTTTATACGTAACCCAGTATGTTACAACTTTGAGAGAATTGAGGCAGCGTTTTTTTTTCTTTTTTTGCAGTTATGTAATAATAGATGATGCAACTACAAAATTACTAAATAGCGTTCACAATTTTCTATTTTCTCTGCATGCAAGAAATTTTGAAACAAGCAAAGATTAGTGACCATTTTTCTCGGCACAAATGCTTAATTATCTAACTCAATTTACTTCGAAAAGAGCAAGAGCGACACTTACAAGTAAAGAATGTGTAATAGAAGGTATAAAATATTAAACAAAATCGTATTCGGATTTACTACTCAGCATTTCAAAGATAAAACAGTAAGTTTTTTTTTTCTGGGGGTAGGGATGTTCATATATTGAAAAATGAAATCTTGCAGAATTTCTTAATCTAGTACACTGTAAAAAATAAGTGGCGAAAATTCACGGAATATTTCTGAAAATAACGTGCATAAAGTTGCCGGTAGGTATCAGAAATAAGAAATTTCCGTTTTTAAAAATGCCCGTTTATTTTATCTTCAGCATTTTCACAGATTTTTCGTAGTCAGAAATTTCGTTAATTTCAGAAAAGACCGTTTCAGGTTTCTCCGTATTCATCCGGGAACTTCGCAAAATCCGAGAAGCTGAATTTTTGGGCCCTGACACGAGATAATCCTGCCGCTGCAATCAGGATCAAAACACCGTCGTTAGGGTTGGTTCAACAGACACTGAGCCACAAACGCACAGAAGTCAGGATCGAAACCCCGTCGTTTGTGTTGGTTTCCTTTAACCACTGACCCACAAATGCTCAGAAATCCTATTCACGTACATCGTAAAACAAATTGCGCGACGATTAAATTTTTGTCATTAATGTGAGTGATTTAGTCATTTTATTTTCTGTCGGAGCTTATTATTTTTTTTGCATATGTTTGAAAAAAAAATGTGTTGGAAGATTTTTCAAAAATGAAGCATTTTTTATCGTGATTTTTCGAAGCAACAAAATGCTTTGCAACTTGATTTTTTTCAACTGACAATGACTTTCAGTTATCTTTATAAAAGGTGAAGTGTACTTTTTTATAGTATTATTTCACAAAAAAAACCCTCCTAAATTCTATAGAATATACTCTTGATAGCTATAATAGCTTTCGTCTTAAGTTGTCCAAAGACTGATACATAGACATCGTATAATCATCTACGCAATAAGTGAAGTTTCCGGATTCTTACAGTAACACAATATGTAATAAATAACTGGTGCACATTAATAGGAGAGACGAGAAGAAATATCTTGTGCCACAATGAACAAAATTCACTCGATATGCTATTCACAATATCCGATCTCGCTACGGAACTTCAAAATTCCACAGGCGATTGAAATTTAAAAGTTAAACCTCAAGTATCCTCACCAATCTCACCTATTACCGGTAATTTCTCGCCAATATGAAAAACTGTGGAAAGGTTTCTGAAAATTCAAAATTTTCCCGTGGTATAAAAAATCCGTGAAATTCAGGTTTCTTTCCGTCGTTTCATGGAAAAGGTTGTATCAGAAATATGCTTCGTTAATTCACGAAAGAAATGACGGAAAGTGGCTCATGAATTTCAGAAAATGTTTTAGTGTACCACGACTAAAAATGAACATTAGTTCATTGCTTATAGTTAAATGAAAAGAGAATGAATAACTTGCCATCTGTGAATTATAACCACAATTATAAGTAAAAATACAAATATTAGACTATTAAATAAGTATTTAACCTATTCTTGTATAATATTACGTATGAATGTTTTAGCTAACATTGGGATTTAGTAAAACGAGATACTCTTTTCTATTTCCCTCACATAGTATTCCATTTATTAAATCTACTTTCAAACTGATTTATAATATTATTTACTAGTGGCATACGTAAATTTACACTTACCCTTTAACGACCATGACCCAAAAATCTTGTATCACTCTAAATACCATAACGCCCGAAACTGTCTGTTGTTTCACTTCTTTGTTTAATAACAACAGTAGAGACTGAGGGTGATTCCAGCTGATCCCTCATAGGTCGAGGAAATTTGAAGAACAAGTACGGGTAGGAAATCTGACTCACTCTAGACAGGCGTTTTGGGCGGCTATGGCTGTTTGTGCGTACGGGCGTTATGGTCGTTAAAGGGCTAAAAGGAGTTCCCAATATTTATTGCATTTAAGATCCAATTCTGTGTACATCGGACCCTGGTTGTATGAGGAAGTTTCCCATAGATGCAAATTCTTGTATTTGATATTTCCGGAAAAGTCGTAAGTACACTTCTTTTCTCATGACGCGCTTCAAACTTTTCCAAAAGTCACCTTCATGTTTAGATAAAAGACATTTGGTTAAAAGCCAACCACATCAAAATTTTCGAAAAACAGTTAAATCTGTTTCAGTGTAAAAAGCGAATATTGCAATTACACTGAAGATGTTTCTTTGTACCTATAAGTAAATACTTGGAAACATTAAATTTTACTTGCGTCGCAAATGAACCGTTGTGGGAGCTATTTCGGTAAATTTTTAAATAACATTTAGAGCAAAAATTTCTTTTCCGATTTGATTTCATCATGATATATTCCGAATTGTTACACTGTTGAATTTCTTGTTTATGAATGCAGTTATCGTGTTTAAACGAGATAACAAATAACAATCCCTTTCTGCTTCTAACAACTTCCTGAAAACAGGAGCAAAAGCTCCTTGCAGTTTTCATTATTGAAGGTTTGATGACAAACCGTGAGCAACTCGATAGGCTATATGTAGTCGCCCGTCCTTAATTTAGGGCCAGTAGCTCAAGAGAAGGGAGAGAGCCAGTGCCGTAAGACAAACACATCATCCATGCCTCACCGGGATTCGAACCCGAACCCTTTCTCGGACGAATGATCATAAACCAACGCTTAGACCAATGCGCCACCTGGACGGTCGAGGATTCTTCATCGGGAAGAGAGTTGGTATTTGATCTGTTGGTGTGTAATCTTGTTGTAACGTCAAATGGTTGAAATACTAATTTACTTTTCGAATCAATATCACATGCAACTGAATTTTCACACACTGATTATTTAAATATTGATATTATTATCTGACAATTTAAAGAAGGAACAATTCGCAGTTGCAACACATGCTAATGCTGTGCTTACTCTTACATTTAATCTGATTAGTTACTTAATAGCAGTTCTTGGCCAGATCCGTTTAATGCTTAGTATACAAGAGAGAGGGATATTCTTGGTTTTCACTCTATTTTAGTATTCTCAAATTAAAAACAAGTTAGTAAAATCACGCAATGCATTGATTATGATACGCTTTCCAACATACCAGAAATCATTATTCAAGTTATCACTCAAGTTGACTGTGGAAAAAATCTCGGTCCCGTGCCCTGACCTTTGATTCCATTTCGATGATATTCAACAGAACCGTTTCAGTATGTCTCCGAAATAACACGATAAAGTTTTGTCGCAATCGCAGCATTTTTACGTAAGTTAACTTACGTAAAATTATGATGCATAAGGGTTATGGAATATATCCTGCTCCTGTGTCCTAACCTTTGACCCAATTTCGCCCATTTTCAAGAGGATTCGACCCCAGGCAGGCTCCTACAACATACTGATATTTCATTCAAATCAAAACATTTTTACATAAGTTGTGACGCATAAAGGCGATGCAATGGATCCCGCTCCTATGTTCTGACCTTTGACCCCATTTCACCTATTTTCAACAGGGTTTCTCCCCAGGTGGTTCCCTACCACATACTAAAAGTTCATCGAAATCGAACCTTTTTTACGTTGGTTATGACGCATAAGAGCAGTGGAAAGGATTCCGCTCCGATGTCCTGAATTTTGACCCCATTTCGTTGACTTTCAATAGGATCCCTTCCCAGCTGTTCCCCTACCACATACTAAAATTTCATCGAAATCGAACGATTTTTACGCGAGTTATTGTGCCGACGGGCACACGCACGCAACGCGTGACGTAATGAGGCAAATGGGAATCGGGACCATCTGCTCGCAACAGTGTGACGTCATAAAACTTTAATAGGATCCACACACAACGCGTGACGTAATGAGACAGATGGCGTGATCGCGCGCCAACATCTGAATTGCGAGAGTGCGACGTCATAAGATTTTTAAGCATGCATAACATTAATGGGACGACGCCATGACACTAAAAACGTAGTAATTTGGGGTGGTTATTTAACCCACTAAATGAATTTTCCTAAAGTCGAGAGAAAGCTAAATTGATTTCTGGTACCAGAAAACGGTAGGTTAACGACTTTCATCAAAATCCTTAGAGCCGTTTTCAAAAAAAAAAAATTACATACATACAAGAATTGTTCCTTTAATAGGGGATAAGGGGATGGAGTAGATCTAGATCCTATATCCTGACCTATGACCCCATTTCGTCCATTTTTAGTAGGGTTCGTCCCCAGGTGATCCCCTACCACAACTAAAATTTCATTGAAATCGAACCATTTTTACGCACGTTATGACTATAAGGGCAACGGAATGCATCCGGCTTTTATGTCCTGACCTTTAAGCCCACGTCACCCATTTTAAAATGGGTTCATTCCTAGGTGATACCCTACCACATACAACAATTTCATCGAAATCGAACCATATTTACGAAAGTTATGATGCATAAGGGCAATGGAATGCATCCCGCTCCTATGTTCTTACCTTTGAACCCACTTCACCCATTTTCAACAGGGTTTGTGCCCAGGTGGTCCCCTACCACATACTATAATTTCATCGAATTCGGACCATTTTTACGCGAGTTATCGTGCGGACAGGCAGACGGACAAATCTGGAGCATATATGTAAAAAATGTTTTAGACAAAAACATATGATGTCTTACCACGTATTGACTGTATTTTGTTTTGTATCCTGTGGCGAACCTCAATATTTACATGACATCAGTAGCGGAATGAAAATCCATAAACGCCCCTGGAAACTGATTTTTTTTTTTTTTTTGATTGGAGGTTTAACGACCACCGTGAGCAACTCAATGGGCTGTAAGCAGTCGCCCGTCCCTAATTTAGGGTCACTGGCTCCAGGGAAGGGAGAGAGCCAGTGGCGTAAGACAAACACAACATCCAGGCCTGACCGGGATTTGAACCCGGACCCCTTACGGACGAATGATCAGAGGCCAGCGCCTTAGACCACTGCGCCACCGGGGCGGCGAAACTGATTTTGCGTGGCTCACTTTAGGAAAAAATTAAGAAGTTACTCCGTACCTAAGTAAAACGGTTTGTCAGCATCACCGTTTACCGTTGCAACATCTGTTCATAACAAGTCTACGAATTACCGCAGTTTTCTGGATTGAGGCAAACCAATTTTCCAATAATGTATACATTTTTCTTGATTAGAGATTCCTACTAAAATTTAATGTCATAAAAATATTACTTTCGTTGTGGAGAAGCAATAGACAAAGTACGTTCTCTGAGAGAGACTGGTGAACTTTTCATTAAATTCTCATGAATTTTATTGAAATAGCTGAATTCAGAATTTACAATGTTTGTTTGCTTGCAGTGAGAACGGAAATCCAAATGTGCGAAAAATGAAATTATTTTTTTATGTGCGAAAAATAAAATTATTTTTGATACTTTTTCGACTCAAAAAGAATTTTATTTCATTAATAAAGTCATTACGAAAAAGTCTCTTGTTTACTACGTGGGTTCTTTTTTTTTTTTTTTTTTTTGATTGGAGGTTTAACAACCACCGTGAGCAACTCAATGGGCTATAAGCAATCGCCCGTCCCTAATTTAGGGCCACTGGTTCCAGGGAAGGGAGAGAGCCAGTGCCGTAATACAAACACAACATCCATGCCTCACCGGGATTTGAACCCGGACCCCTTTCGGACGAATGATCAGAGGCCATCGCTTAGACCACTGCGCCACCGGGGCGGCCTACGTGGGTTCCTTTTCTTTTTAGCCGTCAAAGTGATAAAAAAGCTTCGCCATTTTAATATTACTTGCTTCTCTTCTATAAAAATAATGAAGTACAAGTATATGTATACTTTTTTACTTGAGTTAGTATAAGGCCAATCGACCCAGAATATTGCAACCCACAGGGAATCCTCCCGGTATCCCGGCTGCCCAGTCAGAGCCTGCATTACAAATTGAACTTAATTAATTATTTACCTAGTATACAAGTGAAATTTACTTCGCCGCCCCGGTGGTGCAGTGGTCTAAGCGATGGCCTCTGATCATTCGTCCGAAAGGGGTCCGGTTTCGAATCCCGGTGAGGTATGGATGTTGTGTTTGTCTTCCGGCACTGGCTCTCACGCTTCCCTGGAACCAGTGACCCTAAATTAGGGACGGGCGTCTGCTTATAGCCCATTGAGTTGCTCTCGGTGGTCGTTAAACCTTAAAAAAAAAAATTACTTCACGTTTATTAGTTTTTTCAATTACTGATTGCAAACATATGCAATGAGTTTGCTTAATGCTTTTACGTCTTGTGAAAATATGAATTAGTCCGTGACGCAGATCGAATCTAAGCTCGCTGACTCCGGAGTTAGTTGCTCTCCCAACTAAGCTACACGGACGGAATATACCGTTGTAGATTTATCGTCTTGACACGTGCTTTACCTCTGTAGTACGTCAGTCTTTTTTTTTCTTTTTATTTGTTTGTAGGTTTAACGACCACCGTGAGCAACTCAATGGGCTATAAGCAGTCGGTTGTCCTTAATGTAAGACCACGGTTCCAGGGAAGGAGAAACGGTGCTGTGTTTGCGGTAAGACTTACACAACACCCATGCCTCACCGGGATTCGAAACCGGACCCTTCTCGGACGAATGGTCATACGCCAGCCCTTAGACCACTGTGCCGCAGGGGCAGCTAAAAACAAACCTCTGTGATGCAGCGTGAATTATTCAGTACGTTTTTGTATTGTGAGGAAATCCTCGACAGACGCGCCCCACAAGGGGCGCTGATAATATATATATATATTTTTTTTTATTTGATTGCAGGTTTAATGACCACCGTGAGCAACTCAATGGGCTATAAGCAGTCACCCGTCCCTAATTTTGGGTCACTGGCTCCAGGGAAGGGAGAGAGCCAGTGCCGTAAGACAAACCCAACATCCATGCCTCACCGGGACTTGAACCCGGACCCCTTTCGGACGAATGATCAGAGGCCATCGCTTAGACCACTGCGCCACCGGGGCGGCCTACGTGGGTTCCTTTTCTTTTTAGCCGTCAAAGTGATAAAAAAGCTTCGCCATTTTAATATTACTTGCTTCTCTTCTATAAAAATAATGAAGTACAAGTATATGTATACTTTTTTACTTGAGTTAGTATAAGGCCAATCGACCCAGAATATTGCAACCCACAGGGAATCCTCCCGGTATCCCGGCTGCCCAGTCAGAGCCTGCATTACAAATTGAACTTAATTAATTATTTACCTAGTATACAAGTGAAATTTACTTCGCCGCCCCGGTGGTGCAGTGGTCTAAGCGATGGCCTCTGATCATTCGTCCGAAAGGGGTCCGGTTTCGAATCCCGGTGAGGTATGGATGTTGTGTTTGTCTTCCGGCACTGGCTCTCACGCTTCCCTGGAACCAGTGACCCTAAATTAGGGACGGGCGTCTGCTTATAGCCCATTGAGTTGCTCTCGGTGGTCGTTAAACCTTAAAAAAAATTACTTCACGTTTATTAGTTTTTTCAATTACTGATTGCAAACATATGCAATGAGTTTGCTTAATGCTTTTACGTCTTGTGAAAATATGAATTAGTCCGTGACGCAGATCGAATCTAAGCTCGCTGACTCCGGAGTTAGTTGCTCTCCCAACTAAGCTACACGGACGGAATATACCGTTGTAGATTTATCGTCTTGACACGTGCTTTACCTCTGTAGTACGTCAGTCTTTTTTTTTTTCTTTTTATTTGTTTGTAGGTTTAACGACCACCGTGAGCAACTCAATGGGCTATAAGCAGTCGGTTGTCCTTAATGTAAGACCACGGTTCCAGGGAAGGGAGAAACGGTGCTGTGTTTGCGGTAAGACTTACACAACACCCATGCCTCACCGGGATTCGAAACCGGACCCTTCTCGGACGAATGGTCATACGCCAGCCCTTAGACCACTGTGCCGCAGGGGCAGCTAAAAACAAACCTCTGTGATGCAGCGTGAATTATTCAGTACGTTTTTGTATTGTGAGGAAATCCTCGACAGACGCGCCCCACAAGGGGCGCTGATAAAATATATATATATATTTTTTTTATTTGATTGCAGGTTTAATGACCACCGTGAGCAACTCAATGGGCTATAAGCAGTCACTCGTCCCTAATTTTGGGTCACTGGCTCCAGGGAAGGGAGAGAGCCAGTGCCGTAAGACAAACCCAACATCCATGCCTGACGGGATTCGAACCCGGACCCCTTTCGGACGAACGATCAGAGGCCATCGCTTAGACCACTGCGCAACCGGGGCGGCTGAAAAATCTTATGCCAAGGCCCTAAAAATTGACTTGGAGTGTGCTAATGCCCCGGGGGAGGCTGGGAAGGTCCCTTCCCCATCCTCTGCGTTCATCTGAACTTTTGAGGAAAGCACTGGATTATATTTATAATTTCTTAGACTGGGCGCATTTTTTTTTAAAACAACGGATTTCGTAAGTTTTGTTTTTCGGCTTTACCACACATTAGTATGTTTTTTATGCATATCTGCGCACTTTTTTTATTTTGCCACCCTGTGAAATCTACTGGCAGAGTGATCAGAGACGTAGATTTCTGACTAATCACTCGTGCTAGGCCGGGGTTCGAATCCCAGATAATGCTTTTTTTTTTTTTTTTTTTTGAGGAACGGGATCGTAACAACCACTGTGAGCAACTCGATTAACCATAAGCAGTCGCCTGTTCATCATTTAGAGCCACTGATTCCAGGGAAGGAAGAGAGCCATTGCTGTAGGACAAGCATACAGCCCATGATTCAATCGGGATTCGAACCCGAACCCTTCACGAACGAATGGTTAGAAGCAAACGTCTCGTGCAACTCGGCCACGAGGGCGTTTGGATGAGACATGGGTGGTGTGTTTGGCTTATGGAGCTGGCTTTTTCCCTACCCTGGAACCAGTGACCAAATATTAGGAACGATTAGTCAGTTTGTTTAGTTTGCAGATAAAAACACTTAGTTTAGTTTGTAGATCTTTGAGTTGCTCATATTGTTCGTTAAACCCCCGAAAAAAAAAATGTGCCGCCCTAGCCAAGTGCCTGGTATACACGCCTCCAGTTGGGAATTGCTGAGAAAACATTCTTACCTTTTGCACTGCCAGAAGTAATAGCATCCATCAAATCCTTAGAAGATTTGCTCTTGAAAACACACGTTCAAATGAAGCAGCTCTCGGCAATGTCAAAAAACACAAACGCCAAAGACAGATTGCATCTTCGTTCACCAACTGCAATAAAATGACATGAGATACGGCTGGCATCACCTTCGCCCGAGAGCCACAGAAGCCGGATCACGTGACTACGAAGCAAGTACCTGGGTCGAATTATATTCGTCACGCATCGTGTCCGGCGATCGTATCGCCACCATGACATCACCTGATAGCTATCAAGATGGATTTCCGATCCGTTACTGCTAAGCATCGGAAATCCCATTCTGAAAAACAATTCCTCAGGGCGTATTATGATATCCTAGTGATGTTCAGTGTGGCGCGGGATTCTTTTCCGACATTTAACACAGCGTTTAAAACGAAGGTTTAACTGAAAATTAATCCGTTTATTTACTTGGAGAAATTATTTGTTGGAGTTCTGGTGACATTTCCTTTTCTGTGGATTACGGCGATGGCTCCATTTGCAAGATTTTTTGTTTTTGTTGTTCTGTATTCATAAAATGGTAATTTACAATTAGAGAATTTTCCTGAATTTCAGGAAGTGATTGTTTCAGGATTTATACAAAAAGTAATTTTCCCTCTTTGGTTTACATAACAGATGATTTTAGGAAAATCCATAAATCACATATTTTCTAGCACGTGTACTTCCAATAAAGGTTAGAACAGTTCGCATCGGAAACTCCTCTAATGAAGGTTGTTCACTTTTCTTATTGCAACTTCCAGTCTATTGGAAAATAAATTACAAGTTATTCAACCCTAATTTACTTTCACTTCTTCACTCCACACATAGAAAGATCAATCTTGCTTCCTAACAATATGATCACTACATAACTCGTTGTCATTATACCGCATCTTTATTTTCACGTGTCCTTTAGGTAGCACTAAGTTAACACAACCGAGCGCTCGTGGGCTTGCGGTTGCAATATTTCCTACGCAGGACCGTACCAAGCTTTTATTATCTTGGAGGGCAAGACTTGAAATTACGCCCCTTCGAGATATCAAAATTACGCCCCTTCGAATTCCACTCAAATAATACGTGGTTTTTACTTTCTCACACACTGCCGTAATTGGAAAGTATTGTAATCGTTCAAAAATCGCACTACAGGTTTTTGACATTTATTAAAAATAAAAAAAAACTAGATAAACGCCCAAAAACCGCAGGTTGTAAATACCAAGTAAAGAATAAACGTTATGTGAAGGTCGACAACACAACACTCCACATAAATGCAGAATGAAGAACAAACCAGCGCAGAACGAATGAGTATCGAATAAAAAATTAACAATAAGATGAAGCTTTAGGTGTAGGGCTTGGAAAAACTCTGTTCAAGGTTAAATGCTCAGAGAACTTTCTACGTCAGACCACAAATAATTAATTAGCTCTTCAACCCAACGACATGTTTGGAAACGTTGTGGAAGTTAGGCATATCAGCATATTGTTTTGTATGCCTCCATTCACTGTTTTGGAAAATTCCCTTCATTGATATGAGATGTTCACATCTCATAGTGTACGTTACTCTGTACCCTGGCTAACTGCATGGAATACTGTATGAGACTAACTAAAGTCATTAAAAAGAAAATACAGAAGGGTGTAACTTTCTTTTTACGCTTTCCAACCGTAGGTTGAAGAAGCGTATATGTTCCAGCTTTGTCCGTCCGTCTGTCTGTCGGCACGATAACTCGCGTAAAAATGGTTCAATTTCAATGAAATTTTAGTATGTGGTAGGGGACCAACTGGGGACGAACCCTATCGAATGTGGACGAAATGGGGGTCAAAGGTCACGACATAGGAGCGGGATCCATTCCATTGCCCTTATGCGACATAACTTGCGTAAATATGGTTCGATGTCGATGAATTCTTTTTATGTGGTAGGGGACCACTGGGAAGGAACCCTCTTCAAAATAGGTGAAGTGGTGTCAAAGGTCAGGACATAAGAGCGGTATGCATTCCATTGCCTTATGCGTCATAACGTACGTAAAAATGGTTCGATTTCGATTAAATTTTAGTATGTGGTAGGGGACCACTTGGGGACGAACCCTATTTAAAATGGACAAAATGGGGTCAAAGGTCAAGACATAGGATCGGGATCCATTCCATCGCCCTTATCACATACTACTGAAGGAGCATTTCTTGTATGTATGTAAATTTTATTTTGAAAACGGCTCTAAGGATTTTGATGAAAGTTGTTAACCTACCGTTTCCCGGTACTAGAAATCGATTTAGCTTGATCTCGACTTTAGGAAAATTCGTTTAGTAGGTTAAATAACCACCCCGAATTATAACGTTTTTAGTGTCATGGCGTCGTTCCATTAATCTTACCCATACTTAGAAATCTTATGACGTCACAATCTCGCGATTGAGAATGTTGGCGCGTGGTCACGCCATCTGTCTCATTACGTCACACGTTGTATGTGGATCCTATTAAAGTTTTATGACGTCACACTCTTGCGAGCAGATGGTCACGATTCCCATCTGCCTCATTACATCACGCGTTGTGTGCGTATGCCCGTCTGCACGATAACTCGCGTAAAAATCATTCGATTTCGATGAAATTTAGTATGTGGTAGGGGAAGACCTGGGAAGGAACCCTAATGAAAGTGAACGAAATGGGGTCAAAAGTCAGGACATAGAGGCCCGATCCATTCTACTGCTCTTATGCGTCATAACTAACGTAAAAAAGGTTCGATTTCGATTAAATTTTAGTATGTGGTAGGGGACTACCTGGGAACAAACCCTAATGAAAATGCGCGAAATGGGGTCAAAGGTCAGGACGTAGGAGCGGAATCACTTCCATCGGCATTATGCGTCATAACTTACGTAAAAATGCTTCGATTTGGATGAAATGTTAGTATGTTGTAGGGGCCTGCCTAAAAACAAATCCTGTTGAAAATGGGCGAAATGGGATCAAAGGTTCGGACACAGGAGCGGGATCTATTCCATAGCCTTTATGCGTCATAACTTACGTAATTTTTTTTTTTTTTTTTGATTGGAGGTTTAACTACCACCGTGAGCAACTCAATGAGCTATAAGCAGTCGCCCGTCCCTAATTCAGGATCACTGGTTCCAGGGAAGGGAGAGAGCCAATGCCGTAAGACAAACACAACATCCATGCCTCACCGGGATTCGAACCCGGACCCCAAACGGGCGAATGATCAGAGGCCAGCGCCTTAGACCACTGCGCCACCGGGCGGCTACGTAAAAATGCTTCGATTGCGACAAAACGTTATCATGTTATTTCGGAGGTATACTGAACCGGTTCTGTTGAATATATTCGAAATGGGATCAAAGGTCAGGGCACAGGACCGAGATTTATTCAACAGCCATTATCCTCATAACTTGAGTGATAACTTGAATAATGATTTCTGGTATGTTGGAAAGCGTATTATAATCAATGCATTGCATGATTTTACTAACTTGTTTTAGTTACAACTTCTATTTTTTTACATCCTCCAGAGTATGAATTTACGCCCCTGGAATGAATATTCTGGGAGGGCAACCACCCTCCCGGTAGCTTCAACCCTCTTCCTACGAGAGTAAATGCTATGGAACTGCTTGCTGAAGTGCTTTATGATTTCAATTCTATTAAAAGGTCAGTGTGTTTGCATGGGTATTATGATTCGTCCTCTCTCTCTGTGTCCTACTATCTCTCTTTTATGCACTGAGCTAATGAGCTCAGTGTGTTTACATGGGTACTATAATTCGCCCTCTCTCTCTCTATTTGTCCTACTATCTCTCTTTTTTGCACTGTGCTAATGCTATCGCGCTTACTGAAATTAGAGAACATATCGATCTTTTCTTTAAAACAGGATGAGGGTATTCGAAGTATTATCGTGTTGAAGAAAGAAACAAACAATATTGTTGAAAGTGCAGTGGAAAAGGGTTTTTGCCGAAGAAGTGAAAGAGCCGTGCAAGAAATGTTGCTGAATAAATTAAAAGAACGGCAGAACAGTTGTAGTAGGAGTGAAAAGAATAGGAGAAAAGTGCTGCTGAAGAAGTGAAAACAGCTAAAAAAAAAGGTTGCTGAAAAACAGAAAAGAACGATGGAAAGATGCTCTTGAGGAAATGAAAAAAAATCGAATCAGTGCTTTATTACCGAGAAAATGAGAATAACACCAACAGAATTATTGTCGAAGAAGTGAAAACGAAAGAAACAAAGTTCTCATGAAAAAGTGAAGAGAACCGTAAAAGAAATACTGAACAACTGAAAAAAAAAACATTAGAAAAAGTGCTGCAGAAAAACTGTTGTTGAAGAACTCAGAAGAACGGCAGATAAATGTTGTTGAAGGAATGAAAAATATTCGGCGACAGATTATGTTGCTGAAAAAATGAAAACAGTAGAACTTATCGAAAAAATATTGCTGAGGAAATAAAAACTTATCGAAGAAGTACTGCTGAAGAAGTGAAAACAACAGAATACCGTGTCGGAGAAGTGCCGCTGAAGAAGGTAAAACTAATTGTAAAAATAGCGTTGCTGAAAAGTTACAGAACAGTGAGAAAATTATCCTTTGAAAGAGAAAAGAATGGCTGAAAAAGCATTCGTTGTAGATACTGTTTGTATTATATGTTGATAAAAAGAATGACACTGGTCAGAAATGATGGAAATTCTTTTACACCATCTTCCAAAAGAGTTCATTTGGGACGGTGATTCCCTTAATCTTCTCGGGCATCTTGCCCCTTTAAAACAATCTCTCTTAGCCGGAAGACAACTCTGAAGAGTTACTTTGACGCTTTAGAGGATGGGAGATTCTTTGTGGAAAGCCAGACCTATATTGCATTGTCCTATTTTGTCAGTTTTTGATTAATGCGAATAAATCATAAAAGCTGTTGGTTCATTATACAAACAATCAGGTATAAACCTTGGCAACAGCGCACTGTGTCTTTATCGCTAATCCGTCAAACGAACGCACATTCGACTGATGGTTCAGAAACGTTCGTTTAGAAAGAATAGTATTTCAAGACCATCTATGAACTTTTTCAGTATTCTTCAGCAACGTCTTGACTTCCCTTCATGGTATACGAATATACAACCTACGTCCGAAAAGTTCCAGGACTGACCGCATAACTACAGTGCTGGAAAAAATGTTAAGGTCGTGTAAAGAAATGCAAAAATGCAGACAATAGATGACTAAGTTAATAGGGCGAACCGTTCAAATAATGCTAAATAAAGGTTCAAATCCTTCTAAAATAATAATGCGATAAAAATGTTTGCGGAAAAAAATTAAAAAGAAGAAAACCAAATTAACTACATTTGCAGCTGGAAAAAATGATAAGGTCAGGAACGTTTCCCGAAGAGTATGTAAATTAGGTTGTTTCAGGCATGTGTGGGAACAGGCGCCTTGATAAGCAGAGCACGTGGCAACGCCAGTGTCGGATTTGAGAAGAGTGTTGCTATGGCGAAGTGGAAAAAGTTGTCGAATTTTGAAAGCTGTAATATACAAGGATTGCATGCGAGTGGGAAGAGCGGTGCCGAAATTGCGAAGGCTGTAGGCCGATCCAAGACCGTAGTGAACAATTATTTGCGAAATCCATCTTCTTATGGACTAAAAAAATCTACAGGTAGGCCAAAATCAATTTCAAATCGCATGAAACGTACAGTTTGTAAACTTGCATGTGCTAACAAAAAGTCGTTCAGTGAAATTGTTCGTGAACTGAAATTTGTCCTGCATTGGCAGAATTGTACGAAATGTTTTAGCCAGCAATTCGAACATCCAATACATTAAGCTAAAGCCAAAACCCTACTTGAATGCCAAACATATATGTGCTCGAATAGAGTTTGCAAAAAAGCATATTACTTTCAGAGATAAGTGGAAAGACGTGGTCTTTTCCGATGAAAAGAAATTTAATTTGGACGGGCCTGACGGTTTCGCTAAATACTGGCATGATCTGCGGAAAGAAAAACCCTATTTCTCAAAGCGCAAATTCGGCGGAGGCTCGGTCATGGTTTGGGGGCATTTTCTACTGCTGGAAAAACCTGACATGTGATTATTGACATAAAAATTAATTCCGACAAGTACTAAGATATTCTGGCGGATAATTTACTACATGTTGATCCCCTTATGGCATCGGGAAATTTGATTTTTCAGAAAGCCAATGCAAGCATCCACAACTATCAGTCCACTAAAGCGTGGTTTGAAGCCAATGACGTTCGTGTTTTGGACTGGCTTTCACAGATCCCCGACCTCAACCCGATGGAAAACCTTTGGGGTATAACAGTGCGCTCTGTCTACAAGGACTTCAGACATTTCCAGACAAAAGCTGACCTTATTGCAGCCATGCAGACAGCATGGCACAAAAGTCGAAATTCCGACACTATCGAAACTTGCAAACTCTATGACTGATAGATTGATGCAGTCAATTGGCAAGAAAGGCAAACTATTAGAATATTAAGTGCTAAATTGCTCAAACATGTATGCCGGCCGTCCCGGTGGCGCAGTGGTCTAAGGCGTTGGCCTCTGATCATTCGTCCGTAAGGGGTCTGGGTTCGAATCCCGGTCAGGCATGGATGTTGTGTTTGTCTTACGGCACTGGCTCTTACCCTTCCCTGGAACCAGTGACCCTAAATTAGGGACGGGCGACTTCTTATAGCCCATTGAGTTGCTCACGGTGGTCGTTAAACCTCGAATCAAAAAAAAAATGTATGCCGACCTTATATTTTTTTCCAAAATGAAAATGGTCTAATAATTCCAATTTTATATTTCATTGGTAATTATGCAACATTCGCATAAATATTTTGTCTGTACTCCGATAATACATTGCTTTGATACTGTGTTAAATTTTAGGGCCTCTAGAATTGTAGTACTTATGTAATAAACTGTTTTGTGTGCGAGCTTATGTTTTTTTTTCCAGGGCTGTAGTGTAACAGTAGTAGAATAAAAATATCACGTGCATGCTAGAAGACAACAGTCCTTGGCCAATCAGAGAACACCTGGAAACCAGTTTATGCCGGTACCAACAGGCGCAGACGGCCTTTAAGGGAGTCATAGCAAGCGTTCTCGTCTCATTTCATTACAGCCACGGAAGAGCAGAGAGTAAACATCCGTTTTTGTTGGAAACTTGGTAAGTCAGCTACTGAAACTGACAGAATGTTAAATCAATCGCATGGAGACACAGCATTATCCCGCAGCAGAGTTTTTGAATATTATACAAGGTTTCGTGAGGGGTGGGAATCCTTTGATGATGATCCGAGATCTAGGCGGCCCTCTAAGGTGCGGACAGCGGAAAAAAATCGAAGAATTAGGGAATCAGTTAAAGAAAGAACGCTGAATTACAGTGTGGCTGAGTTGGTGGGCATTAGTAAGCCTATCTGTCATGTGATTCCAGGGTCATCTAGAAAAACGAAAACTTAATGCCAGACTTGGTAACCCGCACACTGCAAGAACGGCCAGATTTCAGATCCTCAAAGGATTTTTGCCCCGTCACGAAACCGTGCATACCATTCAAAAACTCTGTTGCTTCATAACGCTGTGTCTCCATACCAGTGGCGTAACCATGTTTCAAAATCTGGGAGAGTCCGATCACACATACACAGTGGTCGGACCCTACCCAGATTATATGTATACATGTATGTACAATAATATATACATACTGTGTAAAATAGTTTGGGACCCCCCCCCCCCTACACACACACACACACGCAGCAGGAGCAAAACAGTTGTTGAAGCGCGATCTAACGGGCACGACATAATCGCCTCTGTTTGCGAATTGTGGAACTTAGCGAACACAACTGTAAAACTATGATAGATAGGGCAGAAATGTAAATTACAAAGTTGTAGAGCTGACTTTGCTTATTAGGAATCGATATCGCTGTTTTATTAAGTACACATTATACACGTGTTTGCATTCTACGAAAAATCAAAATCTGATGTTATTGCCATCTCCTGGCATACAGGTTATAGTTTTATCCAACTGTTGCTACATCAGTTATGCTGCCAGTCCTGGAACTTTTCAGACGTAGGTTGTAAAACAGTTGGTCTTTGTTTGAATTAACTGACAAATGGTCTCTCCGTCTCTTTTAGATTATCACGGCGTTACAACAGTTTTATTGCTTGATGTTTGTTGATAGTTTCTTATTAATTGCTGCTGATTTCGAAAATGATACTTAAATTTGTCTACTTGCAGGTTTTCCACAAAACGAAAATTTTTGATCATGTAATGAAACAAACAATAAAGGTTTATAAATTACTTATTGTCTCCAATTTGCTATAAAGTAAAGTTGTCTCTTAAATTTGTTGTGTAATGGGTCTGAGCATGAATTTGACAGCAGTTGGAGAGGGGAAGGAGAAGTACTTCGGAAAGAGTGCTCAACGGAGCAGCGAAACATACGGAAACAGCTTTTAAGCATGTCTGAACTTGCACTTCAACTGTTTGCCCCTTCTTCATAAGGTTGAAAACTACCAGTTCGAGTAATTTCTCTGCACTGAACGGTTTCTTGTTGTATTTGTGTTTGGTTTTAATGTAGCTAGTGAATGGTAGTTTTTGTCACAATTGCTGCAGGAGGTTGTGTTAACTGTCTGGAGATTTTCTGTTGTATTTGTGGGGAGTTTGTCATTCAGGAGCAACAGGGGAACAGTACAGACCACGTAAAAAAATTAAAAAAAAAACTACCGTGAGTACTTGAAATTGACACTTGAAGACCAGGATAATTCATGGGCTTAACATAAAGCCTGTGCGCTTTGTGTTGCAGAACTGAGGCAGCGGACAAAAAGTAACACAAAATCTATTCATTTTCGTGTGCCATTGTTCTAGAGGGAAACAAATATTCACAATGAGGGCTGCTACTTTTGCTTTGGTAATGTACAGAAATACAACAATAAAAATAATGATGACCGAGTACTGTTGGACGTTGCTCACAGAAACGCCACAATAAACACAAGCGGAAAGGTAAGGAGCGTAATCTTAAAGAGAAAGACAGAGATTTTACAAAAAGTATGAAATTTATTAGAGAAAAAAAAAGATATGCAGTGGAACCTCTGTTATACGTTTTCCTAAGAGATAATCTTAGAAAACGTATAGATGTAGAAATACGTATGGAAGTAATTTCGGAATGTTAAGTACTGCTCTAAAATTTATGCTTTGAAGGAGCACAAAATATTTCTTAGTAATTATCTATATATATATACAGTATAAAAGTGAAAGAATGTTTGTATATATTTGTATGTTTGTTCCGCATACGTTCCTAAACGGTTTGATGGATTTGCACCAAAATTAGCATACATACTCTTTATCACCCTGATTAAAATAAAGGCGGTACGACATTTAGAAATTCAATCCCTAAGGGGATCAAATGTGTTTTTACGGGGCCCTCTATAGACTGGGTGAAAGTCGGCTGCTGGGGTATTTACTCCGCGTGTCAGAGCAACGGTCGTTAGGTGACGCCTCACTCCTCGCAAGCTTTTGTGGTACAGGCATACTCGAAAAAGTCCGATTTTTGAAAATTCCTTAAAAAAATAAAAAATAAAAACCTCCGGCGAAACGGAGCCATCCTCGCAGCTAAAAACGATGCTGTTCATGAAATCAACAACCGTATCCAGGATAGGATTCCAGGTTCCGTAACTGAATACAAATCCATCGATAAGGTCGTGAATACTAACGAGGCTGTCAATTAATCAACGGAGTTCCTGAACTCTATCAACCCGCCTGGGACGCCACCACATCGCCTGCGACTCAAAGTTGTCTCACCCATCATGTTGCTTTGGAATCTCGAACCACCTAGGTTATGTAATGGTACGAGACTTTGTGTCAAGACAATATTGCCGAACGTCATACAAGCAACAGTATTCAGTAGGAGGGGGAAGGACGATAATGTATTCGTACCCCGCATTCCGCTGATTCCAACAGATATGCCCTTCACTTTAAAGAGATCCCAGTAAGGCGGCTGCCATTTGGTATCAGCATCAACAAGGCAGAGGACCAGTCAATAAAGTGCGCTGGTATTAACTTGGAGGCACCGTGTTTTTCCCACTGGCAGTTATACGTACGTGCTCAAGAGTAGGTTCCCCAAATCATTTGTTTATCTATGCTCCAGGTGGAAAAAGCATAAATCTCGTTTATATACAAGTTTTACAATGAACACGCCATTCTGCCACTCAGGCATTCTGTATCACCATCAATAAAGCACAGTGGCCCAGTGAAACAAGTGTTTATGATCTCCATGCTGTTTCCACGTACCTATGATGAACGTTCCACGGGTTTTCAAGAACAAAGAAAAATTACAGGCTGTAAAGTGTAAAAAAGCGTTTTAAAAATAATAAATTACATTACAAAATTGGACATATTTTCCTTCTACTCTTTATTCGGAAAGTCCTTCATTACAATAATATTCTTGGGAAACAATGAAAAAGGTCAATCCCCACAGAGAAAAAGGGGTAAAATTGCAAACGATATCTCATAAAAGCTGAGCGTTGTTCATCATGGTAGGATTTATTTTTTGTAGTGCAATTTACATTGTTACTTGAAAACAAACTTTGTGTCTATCCCGGACAACGCCGGGTACCTCCGCTAGTTTATTTATAAGTCGAATTGGCGGAGAAGGAAACAAAGCATTTCAAATTATAATATACACTATATTGCCAAAAGTCACAGGACGCCTAGAAGAGAAACACAACATAGCATTTATTGACATACATTAGTACGGTGTCGGTCCGACTTTGGCTTAATGGATGCACTGACCCTTCGAGACATGCTTTCGAAAAGTTTTTGGAACACAGCGATAGGTATGCGCTTACATTCAGTACATAACGCTGACGCTAACTGTTGCTTGGTAGTAGGCCTTGGTTGCAAACTTCTGTTCCACCAAAAATACTCTCTGTTCAACCGTCAACACCATTGTCCTCATGCCGAGACGAGTGATCAATCGACACGTCTGCCACCGTCGACCAAGCGCTCGGGAATGACCTTCGCTCGGAATTACCAGACACAGAGCACTTCCACGTGGAAGGTCACTTCTACTGTAACTCCATTCAAAATTTCTTTATTACATTCAGTTTACAGTCATTATTCGAACACCCTGACAAATGTTATATAACGAGTTTTCGACATTGACAGCATTTTGTCGTAGTTTTACTTCCTTACACAAACGAATCGCATCCAAATACAACAGAGTGCGTGTGTATGTGTGTGTGCGTGTTAATAAAACTCTCGGGTTTTCCTGTTTGAACTTCGTAGCTACTCCATTTAACACAATAGAACGTCTGTAACACTTTTTTACATCGACAGGTGACTTCCGTTGAATAGATGCTACTGGACTACGGGAGCGCATTTTGTTCTCACGTCACGCAAACTGCACATCATGCACCATTAATTGGAATGTTCCGTTGCTCCTCTTCCCAGACAAGGTACTGAGTTAATTTGTATTGGGGGGGGGGGGCTGCTGCTGTTTACGACGTTATTTTAGCTTTTCCGCTTCGTTCTTAAGTTTTGCACACCAGTGTGAAAACTCCAAAGAGTATATTCTTCTCAGCATATACCGTTTTATGAAACTGAGGTTGCCTGTAGTATTACAGCAGTGTTCAACAAGAAAGTCAGTCGATCTTTAGCAGCTTTGATTCTGAGGATGTTTTTGTGCTTTCAGAACACTAGTCAAAATTGTTACACTTTATTGCGTGCAAAACAAATGTTCTTTTTTTTTCATGGGAATTTTTTTTTTTTTTTTTTTTTGATTGGAGGTTTAACGACCGCCGTGAGCAACTCAATGGGCTATAAGCAGTCGCCCGTCCCTAATTTAGGGTCACTGGTTCCAGGGAAGGGAGAGAGCCAGTGCCGTAAGACAAACACAACATCCATGCCTGACCGGGATTCGAACCCGGACCCCTTACGGACGAATGATCAGGGGCCAACGCCTTAGACCACTGCGCCACCGGGGCGGCCATGGGAAGTTTAACGACCACAGTGAGCAACTCAATGGGCTGTAAGCAGTCACCCGTCTCTAATTTAGGGCCGCCGCTGGTTCCAGAGAAGGGAGAGAGTCAGTTCCCTTACGTCAAACACAACATCCATATCTCACGGGATTCGAACCCGTACCCATGTCGGCCGAATGATCAGAAGCCATCGCTTAGACCACTGCGCCACCGGGGCGGCTAACACAAATGTACCCGTCGTAATTAAAATAATTTCCCTAGTTTTATACCAATACAAAGTATTACACAAAACTACGCATAGATTAATCATAACATACAGATTTTATTATTTTTTTTATTGGAGGTTTAACGACCACAGTGAGCAACTCAATAGGCTATAAGTAGTCGCCCGTCCCTAATTTAGGGTCACTGGTTTCAGGGAAGGGAGAAAGCCGTCGCCGAAAGACAAACACAACATCCATGCCTCACCGGGATTCGAGCCCGGACCCCTTTCGGACGAATGATCAGAGGCCATCGCTTAGACCACTGCGCTACCGGGGAGGGGGGGGGCTTTACTGTTTTAGAGAACTAAGGCCAGTCTCTTTGAAATACTTCACGATCACACACATAAAACACGTAACGGCTGTGTGACAGTGTCGAACGATCTTTTCCGATTTCTACGAAAATACAGAACGCAAGTAATCAAATAAAAAAGTAACATTTATGAATTGTGTCACAAAAAGAATAAAAGTACTGACATTATTTACTCTTGGGTATAAAAAAAAGCATAGCGTTACAATGTTTTGCATATAGTAAAAATCTTTTCTTTTGACTGTCATAAAAAAATTACACATGTCTGTTTTATTCGTTCCCGCTAGGTTATAATTTTTCAGCTCATTATATTCTGAAGAATGTGTAGTTAAGCGTAAACAAGTGTGATTTATAACACCTGATTCTCATTGATATAAAAATTTCATTTATTTAACTGATATTTCAATCTCATTCTCTTATTGATATCATCATCATCATCATCATCATCAGTGTCAACCATTATCAATCCACTGCTGGACGAAGGTTTCCCCAAGTTTCCTCCACAACGGTCTGTCTTGTGCCAGTATCCTCCATGTCACTCCCACATACTTTCGAATTTCGTCCATCCATCTCCCATGTGGTCTTCTTCTGGGTCTTTTCCTGTCCCTTCGAATCCAATCTAAAATTTCGGCTGTCCATCGATGGTCTGTTCTCCTGACAGTATGTCCAGCCCTTTGCCATTTCAGAGATTTAACTCTGATCATGATGTCTTCCACTCTTGTCATTTTTCGGATCCACGAGTTCCTCTTCTTATCTCTCCTGGTTACACCAAGCATGCACCTCTCCATGCTGCTTTGAGTTGTCTGCAGCCTTTGTATGTCTCTTTTAGTTAAGGTCCACGTCTCTGCACCATACGTAAGCACTAGAAGGATGCATTGATCAAACACTTTTCTTTTAAGACATAATGGCATATTGCTCTTGAAAATTATGCTGTTTCTTCCAAAAGCTCTCCAGGCAAGTTTTGTACACTGATTAATTTCTTTATTAATGTGACCCTCACTTGATATCGCTGTCCAAGATAAATGTACGTGTCTCTTATCTCCAGCTTTTCTCCATCAATCGATAAATCTTCATTTCTTGTAAAAGCATTGAACATCACTTTTGTCTTCTGAAAGTTCATTTTTAATCCCACTTCTTTACTCTTGTCAGCACGTTCCTGGATCATACTCTGCAGCTCTGATGGGGTAGTTGCAAAAATGACTAAGTCACCAGCCAAATGAAGGTGGGTTAGATAATCTCTATAGACTCATATAGAGAAACTATTGCAATGGATGTGAAAAGATACCTAAAGTCCACTGGGATAGGTGCTTTTTCGTCACCCAGTTTTTATAAACTAAAGTGAAAATGATTTCTTGAAGATTTTACTTATTTACTGAAAAAAAAGGTACAAACATTGCTTTCCTTTTTAATACTTTGTTCGAAGCTGCCGCCAAGAAATTCCTGGCTATTTCTTTAACCAGTTTCACATGAAGTTCCCGTAAAATTTTTGAAAAATCCTTATGCTAAGGCAAGAGGCCCTCTTAGCCGTGAAGCTGCCCTCCCCCCATACTGCGGGGAGGGCGTTGACTATCAGTACGCCCATGCGTTGAGCACTTATCATGAAGAACGATGTTTTTCTTTAACAATTTCGGAGAAATTTCTGTAATTTGGAAAAATCAGTTGTGTATGACATGAAAAGATGGTAGCTTTTTTGGTAATCAATGCATCATCCACAGGATTAGACAATGCATAAACATTAAAATGAGTGAATTAATTAATTTGTAGAGTGTGCTCTCTACTGAGTATTGCAGAGTAGCAACGCAGATAACTTCAAGAGATTGCAGTCATGCATTTGCTATTTTGAGATGACACGAGATATTTTATTGAATGTGAGAGGTGAGGATGTCAACTGGAAGATTTCGGATATTTTTGGCGTGAAAGAAAGGTTCGTAAACGCGAGAGTTCTCGTGAAAGTGAATTCTACAAATGCAAGAGGTCACGTGAAAAAAAGTCCATAAACACGACGAGTGTTGCTCTCTATTTATTTTTGCTTAAATAAATGAGAATTTCGAAGCGCACATTACGTCTGTTTAATTTACATTCAGTTGGCGTTCTACCACTTTTCTCAAACAAGTCTTTGTAATCATCGAACCATTCAGGCGTTGTTAAGACTCGTCTAGATGAAATATGAAGCTGCCTTCACTTCCTGAACGCCTCTTGCCTTATTTTATCATTAATGTCTCCTTCAACTGTTGTGTCAATCAACATACTTAGTGACCACAAACATATTTTCATACTATCAAACTAATTCAATTGTTCGCTCCACAGAGCCCAATGAATCATTTGCTATCAGCATATGAAACATAAGAAATATGAAAAAAAAAAAAAAAAAAAAAAAGAAAAAAAAAGAAAAGGGTGCGCGATATTGCACCCGGAAATTATAAAGACTAAGCATCTAATTCAGAATTAGCAACGGTCAAAAGCGCACGTCTTGATTTCTATTGTTATGTTCTGAGAATTAAGTTGACGGTTGAAAAGGCAAATAAGTGGGAGAGCACTTAACCGCTAATCGCGAAGAAAAGTAAGTGAAGAAATTCATGCCGAGGTAAATAAAAATGATTTTCCCCGTTTGCTGAAATTGTGTAACAGTCTTCTGATCTAACGTTTCACCGTTCGATGAGCATGCAAGGTATCATTATATCAGTGATTCGCAATAAAGAAATTTTAATGTGTTTGTGTCTCACAAATCAGTTAAGCGGTCTTTCTTGAGGAATATGGAAAGATATACCATAAGTAGGAGTGCGAAGGTATTTCGTAAACCATGAAAATAACTTTTGTGTGCTTCTCTCTCTCTCTATGTCTGTTACCTGGATGCGAACTTATATTACTTTGTCAAAGTGAAATTCGCAGTTCATTTTCACTGGAAATGAGTTTTTACCAAACTGAAATCCGCAGCTTGTGTTTTCATAATTTCCTTTCTTGGGATAGGGGGGTTCCCTAATTAAAGGACATTGGCAGGGGAGTATTGGGACAACCAACCCGGGCTGGGAATTTTAGTCTTGAGGACCACTATAAAAACACACGTACCTACAGGATAAAATTTTGTAAAATCCTTCCAGAAAAAAGTTCTGTTTAAACCCTGGATAAGAGAGAACTGTTTAAATTTGCATTATAAAACGAAAATTCAGCAGTGAAAAAATTTTAACGAGTTAACGGTGAAAGAATTTCAAAAATTCCGCTCGTGGATGTAGCATCAAACCACGCTCAAAACGGAAACCTTTATAAAACACAGGAATCCCAAAGGTTATTCTGCAAGTTGAAATGGGCACATGCCATATAGCAACTTTCCATGCAATCAATTTGCATATTTAGTGGTCCATAATCACCTAGTGCACAATGACATTGGTATTTCCTACTTGTGTACACGAGGAAATGATGATGCTATGATCCTGCAGTGTTTTTATTTTGATATCGGCTTCATTAACACCTTTTCTCTGTCAATTATAAAGTGCTCTTTGTGAAAATAAAATAGTTCATCAGTGTTGAAACAGTTTTTTTAACTCCAGCGGTGTTATCAGTCAATGAAAGAATGGGTCATGGCCAACAATTGTAATAATGACAAAGCAATAGTTATTACCCCCCCCCCCCCCCACACACACACACACTTAAAAGATAAGGTATGTGGTCATGACGAAGTGTTAAACTCATCATTTCAATGGAATAATTGTGAACCGGAAAGAAGAGGTACTTATGTGACCTCTTTGCATTTTCCTCCCACAGCTGTAGCCCCGTTTCTATAAAGTCTAAGCCCATTCTTTCCAAATTGGTCTAGGGTTGTAGACGGACTGCCACGGGGGAACCTCAGTTTCGATCCCAGGCACGTACGAACGCTCGAACCACTAAATATCCGCCGTGCGTCGGATGGACACGTTAAGATGTCGGACCCAAGGTACTGGCCCGCGGCAATAAATAAGGGCGTCTTTATTCCCCTTTCTGCCTTGTTTCCGTGTCACTTTCCTGTCTGGCGCCCTAACCCAAATCTCCTAGCTTCCTATTTCTAAAGACTGTTTAAGACCTGAAGTCAGACACCCCCTTCCTAAAATCCTCTACCCATGATCTGACCTGATCCAAATTGATCTATCCTCGAGTCCAGGATTAGGAATGTATGATGCGCCTTAAAGATGAGCACGGGCCCAGGCTACGACAAAAAGCCCGGAAAAGGATCCGGGCCCACCCGGGCTGTTATATCAAATCTTTGACCAACACCCGGGTCCGTTCAAATTTGTTTTCCCTTTCATTTTTTTAATTAATTTTATTTAATGCTAATAACCGAATTAACTAACGCACAACTGAATGGTTAGGCTATAATCTTTCTCTTGTTCTTTGCCTAAAATTCTTAATTATTGTTTAGTGCGTGTTTCGCGTGTATTTCGTAACTCAAAAACGCCTGTGAGTGTCTTAAGTAACAACTATGTATTTTTCCCTAAATACGACGAAAATTGATAGTATAGAGTTTTCTAGCGACTAAAACTTAAAGTTGTGCTGGCTATAAGATGAACAAGAAAGGTGACACTGAATTTTCGTGTGTAATGAGCACGTCTTTTGAATCCGTTCTAACGCGAATTAAATTTATCAAGCTATTCAAAGTCAATAGAGCCGATACGGAAAACAGTAATATCTGACCAAAGAAAGAAGTTTTTCAATCGGGTTTTGAATCCCTCAGATATTGCTCTAAACAGGAACATGAACTTACGCCCTTTGGTTGCAGACTTGTGCGTTCAGAAAATTTTGAAATTATATTAGAAACATTTCGTAGCAGAAACATTCTCCAATAAAGAAAGAATTTGTCATGTCGGGCTCTTATAAGCAGAGGTATGGAAAAATATAAGATATGCATCACTGCACCTGGCGCAAAAACCATGCATTAGTTTAGGAAGAAAGTATTCTCAAAAGTTTTTCGATGTGAGCGGTATCGGTCCAGAAAAGGAATCTTTTAGTCGAGTTTTCAGGAGCTCAGGTTTTGCTGCAAATAAATCAGAAGCAGAAATTAACACTTATGCCTCCTGGTGGCCAAATCATTCTTTACCAAATATTAGAAATTATACAAAAAAAAAACATTTCCCATCAGGTGCTCTACTCAATACACGAAGAATTTTTGAAATCTGAGTTTTAGAAGCAGAAATATCGGGGGAAACGCAATTTACCTTTGCAACCCTAGCGGAAAGTCTATGATTTACTTGAAACTGAAATTATATGAAAAAAATTTCACACCGGAAACGCTGTCCAACAAAGAAAGAATTTTTCAAATCGGACTCTTAAAAGCAGAGCTATTGACAAAAATAAGATATGCAGTTACGGAAAAAATAATAGCAACTCTAGAAATTTCTGACGTTTTTGTGTTTTCACTGTTACTACAAAAGTAAATGTGCAGATAATACTTGCAATATATATATATATACCATTTTAAAGCACATTTCATGCAGAAGCCAACTCAGTTTACAGAATGGGAATATCTTTAAAAGAACTCAAGTTATGACCATAAATGTGCTGCAAAGGTAGCACACTTCGTTATGTGAAATGTCATCGTTACAAGCCGGTGGAGCTTGCTTGTACGTCAGCGTACAGGCGATATAAAATGCAGGCGATATGTTATTCCAAACGTTTTTTTTTTTTTTTTTTGATTGGAGGTTTAACGACCACCGTGAGCAACTCAATGGGCTATAAGCAGTCGCCCGTCCCTGATTTAGGGTCACTGGTTCCAGGGAAGGGAGAGAACCAGTGCCGTAAGACAAACACAACATCCATGCCTGACCGGGATTCGAACCCGGACCCCTTACGGACGAACGATCAGAGGCCAACGCCTCAGACCACTGCGCCACCGGGGCGGCCCAAACGTTTTCGCAGTGCGCGTGGATAGTTCGTTTGCATTGGTGAGTAGTAGTCGTTACACCTGTGGACTGCAGTGCAAATCTGAGGTTTAGAGTGCATTTCGTTTATTCTGTGCAAACTGTTTTGCAGTTATATATGTGAGGATTAGGTGACATTTCACCACGAAAAGCTTTGCGAATAGTGACTTTAAGTAAATTCGGCAAAAGCAATGCAGAAATTGCGCGGATAACTGGGGTGCACAAGAGTACAGCTGGACGGCAGCTGGCGAAGTTCAGTGATATGGGTGGAATCAAGAATAGTAGGCTGGATAAATGTGGTCGAAAAATGAAAACAACTAAAAGTAACAACGCGTTGAAACGGTTATGTCTGCGAAACAGGTTCGTCTCGCCACCATTTCTTGCCAAAGAAATGCTGGAGAGCTGTGGTACTGTTGTTTGTCCTCGAACAGTGAGGAACAGGTTGCGTTCTATGGATCTGACGTCTCAAAGGCAGTTAAATAAGCCATTGTTAACCAATGTACAATGCAAGAAACGTTTAGAATGGGCAAAGGAACATAAGGAGTGGAACACTGATAGGCGGCGTCAAGTGTTATTTAGTGATGAGACAAAATTGAACATCGACGATATCGACGCGGGTTGCCGAGTGTTTCGACGAAATAACGAGGCATTTCATCCCTCTTGCACACTTAACACAAGAAAGTATCAATGCAGTGTTGGGATTTGGAGATGTTTTGCTGCTGCTGGAGTGGGCAGAATCCATGTGTGTGAGAGCGCTGTTAACGCACAGATGTACAAAAGCATTCTCCAGGACAAGATGGTGCATTCAGCACATGATTTGTTCCAGGGTTAGCCATACATCTTCCAGGACGATTTGGCCTCACGCCACCGTGCAAAAATCATTAAAGCTTGTTTGACGTCTTTAGGCAATGTTGTGCCTCTTTACCAAGCCTCTTCCTTGGCCTGGTAATTCGCCAGACTTGAACCCTATTGAGAATTTGTGGCGCATTCAGAAAAGAAAAGTGCACGAACTTCACCCCACAAATAAAGTGGAACTGATTAACGCAATTACTGACGTTTGGCACAACTGTATTTCATTCGAAATGCTGCGTAAGTTGGTTGACTCCATTTCCAACAGGTGTGCAGCCGTTGTTAAATCAAAAGGTCACCCAATAAAATATTCGGTACGTAATTGTATTTGAATTGGAACATGTTACTTTATAATAATTTCCGTTTCGCAGCACATTTATGTTCACAATTTGAGTTATGTTAAACATATTCCCATTCTGTAAACTGATTTAGCTTCTGCATGAAATGAGCTTTAAAATGATATACATATATATATAAATGTATTGTGAGTATTTCTGCATATTTACGTTTGTAGCAACACTGAAAACCCCAAAATATCAGAAATTTCCAGAGTTGCTATTAATTTTTCCGTAACTGTATATCTACGTCCCCTGGCGTAGAAATCATGTATTATTTTAGGAAGAAAATATTCCTAAAAGGTTTGTCGACGTGAGTAGTATCGATCCACAAAGGATTTTTTTCAATTGAGATTTTAGAAGCTCAGATTTTGCTGAAAATTCATCAGAAGCGGAAATTAAGACTTATGCCACCTGGCGGGCAAACCATTTTTTACCAAAAATTAGAAATTATATGCAAAGGATTTCCCATGAGGAGCTGTATCTGGTGCAGAAGGAATTTTTCAAATCAGAGTTTTAAAAGCAGAGATATCTGGAGAAAAGCAATTTAACTTTACGCCCCCTAGTGGAAAGTCTATGAAGTACTTAAAATTTTGAAATTATATGAAAAACATGTCTCACCGGAAACTCTATCTAATACGGAAGGAATTTTTCGAATCGGACTATTAGAAGCAGAGATATTGACAAAAAGGAGATATATATCTATGCCCCACTTTCGGAGAAACCATACAATATTTTAAGATGAAAATATTTTGGAAAGGTTTATCAGCGTGAGTTGCATCTGTCCACGAAGGATTTTTTTTCAATCGAGATTTTAAAGCTCAGATTTTGTGTCAAATACATCAGAAGCAATAATTAACTCTTACTTCCCCTGGTGGCCAAACCACTCTCTACCAAACATTAGAAATTATATGCAAAATATTTCTAATCATAACCTGTATCCTCTGAAGAAACAATTTTTTAAATCGGAGTTTTAGAAGTAGAGATATTGGGCAAAAAAACAATTTATTTCTACACCCCCTAGCGGAAAATCTGTGCGTAACTTGAAAAAAGTGACTATCTAAAATACTCTTCGAGATAAATGGAATCGAAAGATGAAATAATTTTTTCAATCGGATGTTTGGAAGCAAATATAAGGAATAAAATGTATTTAGAATTCGATATCATCTGCATTTACGCCCTCTAGCGGCCAATTGTGCATCGTAAAAAAATCAAAATACCGATCATCATTCGCACATTTCAAGCTTCCTAATGCAAACCGAATTTTTCCAATCGGACTGTTACTTGCAGAGATATCGTGTCTACAGGCGAAAGGACGGACAGTCGGAAGGACAACACGATAACATACGCACGAACTTTTTTTACAAAAGACGTGCTAAAAATGACACCCCAGATGAATAATTACATTCTTCAGAACACAAAGAGCCTGAAATCAGTACTTTGTGTGGCAACATTTGTTTTTTATAACTGACAGAATACGTTGTGGCATAACTCTGAATGAGGAATTTGCAGTAGGCACTTGAAATGTCGTTGCACCACACGTACTTTATCACGTCAATCAAAGCTTGGGAATTTGATGGCTGTTTTTCTGCTATCTTGTCTTTTAAAATGATTCACAAATTTTCGATGGGGTTAAGGTCGGGACTATTACCAGGCCAGTCAAGCACAGTTATGTTTTCGCTCTGCAGGTAGTCCTTTTTTGTCTTTGATCTGTGGCATAAAGCACCTTCATGCATACAGATGTGTGCATCTGTGCACTTGGATATGAGTTAAGAGCTTCTCACGTAACATTTCCGCATAAAAACGACCAGTCATGGTAGTGCTTGTCAGCAAAAAGGATAATGAAGCAGTACTGGATGCTGATATAGCACCCCATAAATGGTAATGGGCTGGGCATATTGCTAGGAGGACAGACCGTCGATGGACAACCGAAACTCTAGACTGGATTCCAAGGGACAGGAAAAGACCCAGAAGAAGAAGACCACATGGTAGATGGGTGGATGAAATTCAAAAGTATGTGGGAGTAACATGGAAGAGGCTAGCACAAGACAGACCGTTGTAGAAGAAACTTGGGTGGACTGATAATGGTTGACAATGATGACGATGATCATGGTCATCTGACTAGGCGGATGTGTCACGGCGTATTTTTCATCAAACCTTTTGCCTTTTGGTCGTCGAACATGTGCTTCACGTAATTCAATTTGACGCACAGCTGGAATCGGAAAAAGAACTTAGCTGCAATCTTCAACAGTCCACGAATAATGACGTTTCGCAAGCTGGAGTCTCTTCTCTTTTCATGACGGAGGTTAGTCTATATTTATGTGCTGGTTTGTAGGACTTTAATTCAAAGTCTTTGCTAAGACTTCGGGAAACAATGCCGATACTAATATCAAACCCTTTTAAATGCAGAAAGGCCTTGATTTTCCTGCACGATCTCCTCAGAGAACGCATAACTATACGCCTTATGGCATTTTCATCACATGTGGTTGTTTTCCTTGGACGTCCACTTCCCTTTCTGTCGCGAAATTCACCTGTATCTCGTTATTTCATGATTGTAATATGAATAGCAGTCTTTCTCACATTCATCTTTCTGTTTACGTCGCGTTAGGAGAATCTTTCATGATATAAAGTCACTATTTGTGCCCTCTGAGTAACACTTAATGACGCATTTTTGCCCGCCTTTTGCTATACAAAAAATACGTATAAAACATCTCAGCATGAAAACCAGAAGCAAACTGACACTCCCACGCTTCTCCCAACCCTATCAACATCTGCCTTTGTAGGATGATGCAACACTGACAGGAAGTTGAGTAATACAGACAGTGGCTGACGCAATCGACTGAAATCCCCTAATACTAACAGGTGGTCTTAAACTTTTGCAAATGATTGTAAAACCGATAGACAGAAGCCGTGGACAACTCAAAGACACATGCAGAGATGCATATTTGGTGTAACTTGGAAAGATAACAAAAGGCAGTCATGGATAAGGAAAATGACAGTAATGGGTGACATCATGATCAAAATAAATACCCTCAATACGCTAGAAGTTTGAAAGATCTACACTATATCGACAAGAGTTACCGGACAACCCTTGAAAAGCAAATAAACGGATCCTCTGCGTTGTTAAGGTGCACGTTACAGCTGCTAAAAACAAGCCTGTAGCTGACCGCGATCATATCGCATTGTGAGGTTGAGTGAAAATGTCGCGGCGGGAGAGAACTGATTTTGCGAAAGGAAAGGGTGTTGGGTGTTATATTAGTGGGTTGTCCATACGAGAAAACGAGAGGCATTTAAACATATTCAAGTCAACTGTTTTTGGATGTACTGAATAAGTGGAAGACATATGGCGTTCCTGAAGCAGCAAAACGTACCTGCAGATCAAAGAAAATCAACGATAGAGGACGTCGAAGCAGCAGAAGAGTCGTTATAGCTAATCGACAGAGTACTACATAAGACCTCAATGTATAGGTGAGCAAAAATGCTGGAACCGTGGTATGTACAAGTACCATTCGCAGAGAACTTCATTTCATGGGTTACCGTGGTCGTGCGGCTGCTCAAAAGTCTTCCATCTCCACTCTGAATGCAACTCGTCGTTTAGTATGGTGTAAAGAACATTTATCGTGCACCGTAGATAAATGGAAACGGGTCCTATGGACTGATGAATCCATATACACGATCCATCAGTCTGCTGGCCATGTGTGGGTACGGTGGCAGCTGGGGGAACGCTGTTTACCACAGTGTACTGTTCCTACGGTCAAGTTTGGAGCTGGCACTGTACTCGTGTGGGGGTGTTTTTCGTGGTATGGTCTCGGCTCATTGTTTATCGTGGACACACATGTTAACCAGCACGTCTACCTCGATAATCTGGACAATTATGCCCTACCAACTCTGTGTCAATGCTATGGAACCGAGCCTTATTGGTATCAGCAGGATAATGTACCGAGCCATAAAGAAAAGACTGTTACGGAGTGGTTTGACGATAATTCCGAATCGTGTATGGACTGGCCAGCACAGAGCCCTGATCGTAATCCCATAGAGCACCTATGGGATGAATTAGAGCGCCACATAAGAAGTTTGGAACCAAGGCCTACTACTAAGCAGCTGTTAGCGGCAGCATAGTGTACTGAATTGAAGCGCATACCTATCGCTGTGTTCCAAAACCTTGTCGAAACCATGTCCCGAAGGGTCAGTGCATGCATTGAGGCCAAAGGTGGACCGACACCGTACTAATGTATGCCAATAAATGCTATGTTGTTTTTCCCTTCTAGGTGTCCGGTGACTTTTGTCAATATAGTGTATAACAGTGCTATGTATCAAATGAATACAAATCTAAAGTTTTGAAATCATCAGCCTAGAATTTCCTGAAAAGTCATTCTGGTGTAATTGCCGCCAGTTATTTGCAAGATTCTCAATGAGAGTTTCAGTTATACAAAATATACAGAATGCGGAAATGAAGTAATAATACTGATTTAAAAAACAAAGTCCCGGTAAGAAACACAAGGGTCGTGAAGGCATGGTTTTTTTATCAGTCCTTTATCAGCTATGCGGTGGTAAAAGCGTTTGGTAGCAAATTACGCAAACGATTATACGTTGTGCATGACGCCATTCGGTGGAAGAATATTGTCACAGCTCTGCCGTGGAGCAGAGAGCAAATATCCGGTTCTCTTTGAAAATAAGTAAAACTGCATCTGAGACAGCTGAATTGTTGTGTGATGTGTGTGGGGCTGATTGCCTATCTCGTGGACTAATATTACGATGGTATGTAATTTCAAGGATGGGCTGGAAGATTTGGAAAATGACGAAAAGAACTCGGAACCCGAAATCAGGGCGCACGTCTGAACTCGCTGAGAAAGTTCTGGAAAGGATAACAAGTTAGTAAAATCATGCAATGCATTGATTATGATACGCTTTCCAACATACCAGAAATCATTACTCAAGTTACGAGGATAATGGCTGTGGCCTAAATGTCACTCCTATGCCCTGACCCCATTTCGATGATATTCAACATAATTGGTTCAGTTTACCTCCGTAACAACATACCAAAGTTTTGTTGCAATAGAAGCATTTTTAGTTAAGTTATGAGGAAAATGGCTGTGGAATAAATATGACTCCTGTGTCCTGACCTTTAACCCTATTTCGTTGATAATAAACAGAACCGGTTCAGTACATTTTCGGAACAACATGATAAAGTTTTGTCGCAATTGAAGCATTTGTACGTAAGTTATGACTCATAAGAGCAACGGAATGGATCGTGCTCCTATGTCCTGACCTTTGACCCCATTTCGGCCATTTTCAAGGAGGTTCATGGCCATTTTCAAGGTGGGCCATTTTCAAGGTGGGCCATTTTCAAGGAGGTTCATTTCATTGAAATCGAACTATGTTAATGAAAGTTATGACGCATAAGGGCAATGAAATGCATCCCGCTCCTATGTCCTTACCTTTGACCCCATTTCGCCGATTTTCAATAGGATGAAATTTTAGTATGTGGTAGGTCCCAACCACATACTAAAATTTCATCGAAATCGAACCATTTTTAAGCAAGTTATGAAGCATGCGGGCAATGGATTGGATCCCTCTGCTATGTCCTGACTTTTAACCCCATTTTGCCCATTTTCAATAGGGTTCGTCTCCAGGTGATCCCCTACCACATACTAGAATTTCATCGAAATCGAACTATTTTTACGCTAGTTATCGTGCGGACAGACAGACCGACGGACAAAGCTGGAGCATATATGCTTCTTCAACCTACGGTTGGAAAGCGTAAAAAACTGATCGTACTGAGACCTTAGGGATGCTGGAATGTGAGGTTGGTGTTAATAAGGAAACGATTCGTCACATTTGAGTGCAAGATTTCGGGTGGGGGGAGGGGTTCTCGTTTTTGTTCCGCGTGCTTTTCCAGATGACTAGAAACATGCGCGAGTGGAGTAAGCAAAAGGCGTCCTGGAGACTGCAGAAAAAATGCAAAATTTTCGCCAAAGCATTGTGAAACATTTCGAGACAAAGGGTTTTCGTTATGATCCTGCAACGAAGCATCACAGTGTTCGACGGAAGTCGGCACAGTCACCCAAAGGAAAGAAGATAAGGTTACAGGTCCAAAATCGAGACATTGCTTGCGTGCTTTTACAACAGCAAGGGAATTCTGCATCAAGGGTTCTTTCCTGAAGTTTCAACTGCCACTGGCAATGCTTACACGTCCATTTTGGAACGATTGTGGAAGAGGTTTGTTCGTGTCAGGCCAGCGTACGAACACAGGTAATGGTTCTTTCTTTACGATAACGTACCCGATAACAGAGCAGTCAGTGTAGAGCGAATTCTGGCACGAAAACAATTGCGTGTGCTCAACCCCTCCCTCTATTCTCCAGAATTATCACTGTGTGACTACTTTCCATGCCCTAAATTAATGCTGCCTTTAAAAGAACAAGTTAGTAAACTCATGCGATGCATTGAATATGATATGCTTTCCAACATACCAGAAATCATTACTCAAGTTATGAAGATAATGACTGTGAAATAAATCTCCCTCCTGTGCTCTAACCTTTGACACCATTTTGATGATATTCAACAGAACCGGTAAAGTGTACTTACGGAACCTACATGATAAAGTTTTGTCTCAATTGGAGCATTTTGACGTAAGGTATAACGCATAAGGGCGATGGAATGGATCCCGTTCCTACGTCCTGACTTTTGACCCTATTTCACCCATTTTCAATAAGGTTCGTCCTCAGGTGGTCCCTCACCACATACTAAACGTTCATCGAAATCGAACCATTTATACGCAAGTTATGACGCATAAGGGCAGTGGAATGGATACCGCTTTATGCCCTGACCTTCGACTTCATTTCGCCCATTTTCAATATGGTTCATCCCCAGGTAGTTCCCTACCGCGTACTAAAAGTTCGTCGAAATCGACCCATATTTAAGCAAGTTATAGCGCAAAAGGGCAATGGAATGCATCCAGCTCCTATGCCCTGACCTTTGACCCCATTTCACCCATTTTCAATAGGGTTCGTCCCCAGGTGGTCCCCTACCGCATACTAAAATTTCATCGAAATCGAACCATTTTACGCGAGTTATCGTGCGGACGGACGGACGGACGGTCAAAGCTGGAGCATATACGCTTCTCCAACCTACGGTTAGAAAACATTAAAAAGCTACTTAGGACATTGAGACACACGAAGAACTGTGACATTCAGGGCCGGATTAATGTGGGGTCTACCATGACCACTGGCCCAGGAGGCATGCCTGGACAAGTACTAGATAGATAGATAGATAGATAGATAGATAGAGAGAGAGAGAAAGAGGTTTATAAAGTAGTTTTACTTTCTTCTCGTGGGATTTCTGCTTAGTCAGAAACAGAGGATGGAAGACGCACCAATTTTAAGGCAGTGACTCCCCAACGGTTCAGGTCGCAGTGTACAGCGGGGTCGGCGAGACAGTTTCAGCTTTTTCATTACCATCCGCCAACACCTCCCAATTTGTACTTGGAACCGTTAATGGTCGGAGTCCCCTGTGGCTTGTCTTTCGCATAGAAAAGCATACAATGCTAAATCAATCGAAAGTCCAAGACAAAATCTAGGAATCTTAAGCTTTAAACTCCTGTTCTTGTAAGAACAATGAAAAATACAGTGATTTATGAAAACTTTGCAGATAATTTAGTAGTTACAGATTCGTGTTTTAGCGGACTTCATAATAATTCCCCGTCATACGTTCTTTGGGGGCCCACTCAGATGTCTTAGCCTTTGGGTCCTCTCAAATGTCTTAGCCTAAGGGCAGGCCTGAATCTGACCCTGGTGTCATCAGCTCTTCACTCCATACCAAGAGATGACCTCTGCAAGTCCTTCCTCTTGTTGGCTGATCGTGTCACTTCTTGTATTAACGCAGTACTTCGAAAAAAATATATTCATATAAGTTTTCCTACTTTCCCATTTTTTAAATGCAGTCTCATTACTGAATCATTGACCTGTGTGTATACTTTGAAAATTTCCATGTCAAATAGGATGTTAAAAAATATTTTCAATAACATTTTGCGCATTTTAAGATAAATCATGCTTTATCTCTAGTCTATTTCTTTATTTCATGCCATCCTTATTTTTAGTGCAATGTACATTCAGCGATAACACTCAGGTATAAAGAATTCGTTTTTTCTCCCTGCAAATGCGTAGTTAATTCTAATTTTAGTTTATTTAAAGTGTGTGCATAAAAAAATGAACATTAGTTCTCTTTTAGTTTACTTGAAATTTGCAATTCTGGTGGATGAAAGATTAACATGAACTTTTTCGAGATGTTCAGGGAAATTAAAAAAAATATGTCAAACGTTGAATATTTAAACAAAATGAATCTGAATGTATTGTCTGCTGTTACGATTAATTACAATATCAGAATCGACACATTATACACGTACTCATTTATTAACAAACAGGAAAGCCTAGCTAAAAAGTGCACTGCATCACGGATGTCACATATAAAAGGAAACACATCAGATAGTAAGTTGAATAAGAAGACAGCTACAGTTAAGAGAATATTACTTCAGAAATCTCTACGCGTCTTCAGCAATCTTCACAATTTCAAGCAGTATCATGAAAAAACAATAACATTCTTTATTCCTGAGAAAAATTAGTTTTTCATTGGCACATCACCCTGAAAAAAATATAACTGTCCATTAGTGCCAATAAAGTTCATCTTCGGTTGCACCGTTTTTCAGTGGCAGAATCACAGCATCGAATTACAGAATCACATTTCGAATGACGACTCCCATTGGAGGAAATCTGTCTGCTGCCATTTGAGTTGATTTTTTTGTTGGAGGTTTAACGACCACCGTGAGCAACTCAATGGGCTATAAGCAGTCGCCCGTTCCTAATTTAGGGTCACTGGTTCCAGGGAAGGGAGAGAGCCAGTGCCGTAAGACAAACACAACATCCATGCCTCACCGGGATTCGAACCCGGACCCCGTTCGGACGAATGATCAGAGGCCATCGCTTAGACCACTGCGCCACCGGGGTGGCTGAGTTGACTTATGTGACGTCATTAGTTACGTGCAAGCAGTTGCTACTTCAGGAACATACAGAAACGATATCCGTCTTGACAGGTTATTTCATCCTCAAAAGAATATTTTCCATCGACTGTGACAAATGTAACTGAAAACTCGTGTTGTCAACATCGAAGGAATAGCATCTTAGTTTTTTTATGACAGCCTTTTGATGTTGATGACACGATTTTTCAGTTACATTTGCCACAGTCGATGGAAAATGTTCTCTTGAGGATGAAATAACCTGCTAAGAAGGATATCGTTTCTGTATGTTCTTCCTGAAGTAGCAACTGCTTGCACGTAACTAATGACGTCACATAAGTCTACTCAACTGGCGGCAGACAGATTTTCTCCAACGGGAGTCGTCATTCGACTGATGTTTCACCGCTACAGAATGCAGCTTGGGTTAATGTTCCATCCTCTTCTGCGTAGTGCCCGTTGTGAATGTGTGTTGTGAAGCCCTATTATTCCAGTAAATTACGATGTGTTTTGTTCAACAAAAACAAGATATTTGAGATGCAGAATAACTTTCCGTTAAATTTGAGTTCTGTGCTTCTTATGTAGGGACAAAGTTAATGCAGACATCTGTGATTTCGGGATTTGTGTCGTAAACAAAAGATTACTGCGCAGATGAATCTGTTGGTCAGATCATAAGTAGGCCTAGGACTCAACACTATGGACTGACAGTATAAAATTGGCTGTTGTGATAGAGACAGTAATGTTTTCATATTTTGGAGATCCTGCAATGAACCGAGAGAGACGGCGAAATTTGGTAAGCAATCATTATTAATTTTCGTTGTGTTTTAAAATTTAATACTAAACTTTCTGTTCTCATATTTGTGTTTTATGTTTTGCGCCTGCCTACCGGTTCTAAATGCTTTCAAGCAGAGGTAAAAGGAAGATGATTGAAATTATTGTGTAGCACTTTTTTTAATTCCGTAGGTAGATCGCATACGTAGTTCAAAAATTGCTATAAATGTTTAGAAATAGTTTGAAGAAATCGTTTTCCGCTGATCAATTCCGATGAAGGAACAGCTGCTGATATGTATCTGTGGCACACTTAGTGGGGATGGTCCAGGCCCTCCCCAATAGGTATGAGTTGGTTCTTTGTTATGGGTTGCTTATTTTTAAATGTTTTTAAATATATATTTCATGAACCACAGGAAACGCCTTTTAATACGGCGGAGATATTTTAATCGCTTCCCAATATTTTGGGAGATGTTTCCTCAAGGTTATATTTATTTGTATTTTCAATATTTTGGGCCACCTCCATAAAGAAATCCTGAGTATTCACCGCTATGTATGTATACAATTCCAAAGCAACTATTTCTCTGAAGCTGTATTTGATGACTACTTTCTAGCACAATTTAATGACTGTTTTCTGAATAACTTTGTTTGCTGCCATTTTTTCTCTGCAACCCAACTGAAATACAAAAATCGCAAATTGAGTCTTGAATTTCCTTGCTTTTGTTGTATTTTTTATTCCAAAGCTTCATCAGCTAATTTAGAAATGAAGCTATATCGTCCGTACATGTAGCTGGAAATCGAATGGGTGTGGATGAATGAAGCAATTGTTCCAACGATTTAAAAGAGCAAATACTAAACAGCGCTTTAATAGTTACTTCACTATGAGCTCCAGACATGAAAATTCTCGTCGCCGTGTTGTTTTTGCGTATGAAAATCCGACAAGTCGCTAAACGTAGAAGTAGCAAAGAGGTGTTTCAAACTGTACTTTGAAGTTTCCTTACTTCACATCCCGAAACATTTTTAGTGTGTGCCAACAGCTGTGATCTGTTAGTGTATAATTTCTGATTTTATTCATTTGCTTCCAGAATAGTTAGATACCGATTGCTTCATAACCGGAAAATCTGATTTTTCTGGAATGTTAAGGGAATTTGTTACTGAGCAAGGGCATCGAGTTACTTCATCACATGCGCTGTTGATCACTCCACTTTCACTTGGAAGTTTGAGTTGTCCATTTAATACTGCTTCTGAAGAACACATTCCACTGTTATTTTCTTCTCCTATGGCTCCATTTGCTGCAGTTTGGTACGTGGAATTTGCATTACTGTTTTCCATGAAGCGTGTGTCATTCGGTTTCACCTTTCTGAAAACAAAAGACGAAAATGGTGAGCTTTGCCCTCATGTAGAGGCACAGATGATAAAATAATAATAATAATAATAATTGGGAATCAGGAAAACATTATGGCAAAGTATTTATTTATTTACTATACCAATTCAAGAATGTCTCACTTCCAGAGCCCATTTAAGAGGGGGAACGAGAGGGGCTAATGCCCCTGGCCTCCCTTATAAGGGGCCCCAGAATTATGCTAGATGCTCGAAGAATTGACGGAATTCTACAGTTTGTTTTTTCAGATAGCACATCAAAAACTATAAGAAACGAGCTTCTGAATTTTTTTCTATTTCTTTCTGCTTTTTATAGGAGGGGGTCTGCAAAAAGTATAGTCACCACCAGACATCCTGAAATATTGGGAAAGTATTTCATATGTGATTTTGTACACATCTGTAATTGGGGGGGGATTTCATACATTAAGCATGAACCGTGGAGGGAGGATTAAAACACAACTGAACTGGTATCCATTTTTCTACCATGGATCTTTACATTTTCTTGCTGACATGGATTCGTCCATGAATCATGGGATACACACTTGAATATGGCGGGGATATTTTTGTGGCTTTTTTTTATCATATTTTGGGAATGATTTCTCCTGGGTATTTTTTACTGTATCTTGATATAACAAGAAACGCATACTGTACAGGGCTACGCGGACCTGAATTTGATAGGCACCGCCCGTTTCTGAAATTAACGTTTATCTGCCACTTTTTGTAAATAACGCAAGGTTTCATCAGCAAAAATAAAGGTGCTCTATCGTAGAGGTCTGCACGTGCTTTTTTTGTTTTCCATTTTTTCATCAGTTAAGTATTAAAAATCTGGCCGATCCTGTACTGCAATGTTCAGCAATTGCTCCTGGATTAAAGAAAAACGTTTCGGTTCACAAAACGAAGACAAACTTACGTTCATTAGACAAAACATTAGAGATAGGGTGATGATCAGTTGACACGGGCATCCTCCCCCTCCCACGTAGAATAGAACGAAGCCAAACCGAACGCAGGTGATAAATCGGCGGAGAGCAAGGTTTCCCAACAGTGTATCGCTATCGATGAACATGGATAAACGTGGTGATCTGAGCGACTTTCATCCTGGACGCATTGTCGGCGCAAGACAGGTTGGTCTTTATATTGTGGTAAGAATCCTATTATTCCCGAGGGAAAACGTATCAAGGGTGAACCTTTAGTATACCATTGACAGGCGTACCAACGCCCAGAGAGCAGCGGAGGCCTGCCACACACCATTAATGACCGGGATAGACGTAGACTATTCAAACTCGTACAGACCGACCTCTTGGCAACTGCAGCGCAAATCGCATCCAGGTTAAAAGTCGGATGCGTAAGCGAGCAAGCGGTATTACGCACATTGCATAGCGTTGGTAGCTTGAGCCAGTGCCCTACTGGAGATCACTGTTGAGTGCTCGTCATCGGAAATTACGCATCTACTGGTGCTGGGTACATCAAAATAGGGCCTCGGCAGAGTGGCGCCGCGTCATATGGTCAGATGAATCCCATTTTCAGCTGTACCGAGCTGAAGGGAGGGTGTGGCGTCAACAGCATGAAGCAATGGCCCCTTCGTTCCAGGTCGGATCTGTTCAAGGCGGTAGCTGTTCTGTTGTGATTTGGGAAGCCTTTCCATTGGAGAGTATGTTTGAAGCTAGGTCTTTAACTGCTGCGCGCTACCAGCATATTTTGACTGACCACCTACACGCTTTCATGGTCCTCGGCATCCTGCGGTCGTTGGCCTATTCCAGCAGAACAATCCACCGAGCCATAACCACCCAGGTATGGCTCGAGGAACACTTATGAGTTCGGAACCATCCTGTGGCCCCCAATGTACCAGGATTTAAGCCCTATGGAAGCTATTTGGGAATCATTTGGAGCAGAACATTAGATCCATGGGCGGAGTTGTGGGCAGTGCTGCAAAGGGATGGCTGGCAGTAACCTCCGAAAATCCTCCGGTATCTCGAAGAGTCGATACCTCGTCGTGCACAGGCCGTTATTCGCGCTAGAGGAGAATCAACACGCTATTAGGTAGGTATCCCCAATGTTTTGCCCACTGAGTGCATTAAATAATCAGATGACGAAGATCTGTAACCGAAACGAAAGACATAGAAGTGCAGCTGACACCAGATGAGTTCATTAATCACAGTTAAGCGACATGCCGAGATGTTAAACGAGAATTTCAAATGATTCGGTTTATTTCTCGAAAGGTTGAAATAAAATTCCTTTCTCACTTCGTTGGCATTAATTTTCTTTAACACTATGACCGCGGCAGTGGTCGAGATTCGAATATCCTATGTCCAAATTTTACACACGATGCAGTTATTTTGTGACTTTATCGTATTTCAAAAAGAAACTCAATTTTGACCTTTAGAACAGCGGCAGCGGTTAGCTAGACTGTTATAAAGGTTTCATGTGCAATGCGATAATTATTTGGCATTTGATATTAGTCCGGGTCCTTCGATGTCATACAACACTGGACTGTCGTTTCCGAGCGTTGTATATACATACGTCAAGTTAGTGACTAAAACACATGGAACATTTTATTTTACGCAAAATTTTTACATAAACGGATTTTTCAGCTTTACAGAATAAAAGAAGAAAGATGACACCGAATTTTCGGGTGTAATGAGCACGTCTTTTGAATCCGTTCTGACGCAAATTAAATTTATCAAAGCTATTCAAAGTCAATGAAACCGGTATGGAAAACAATAGTATCTGAAGGAAAAAAGAAGTTTTTCAATCGGGTTTTTAATCCCTCAGATATTGCTGTAAACGGAATCGTGAGCTTACGCCTTGTGGTTGCAGACTTGTGCGTTAAGAAAAACATGAATTTATATGAGAAACATTTCGCACCAGAAACGTTCTCCAACACAGAAAGAATTTTTCAAATCGGACTCTTAGAAACAGTGATATCGACACAAATAAGATGTGACTTTACGTCCCCTGGTGGGAAAACCATGCATTATTTCAGGAAGAAAGTATTCTCAACACAAAATGTTTTTCAATATGTGCGGTATCGGTCCAAGGAAAAAAAATTTTAGTCGAGTTTTGAGGAGCCCAGAGTTTGCTACAAATACATCAGAAGCAGAAATCAAAACTTATTCCCCCTGGTGGCCAAACCATTCTTTACCAAACATTAGAAAATATGTAAAAAATATTTTCCATCAGGTCTTGTACGCAATACAGGAAGAATTTTTCAAATCGGAGTTTTAGAAGCAGAAAACGCAATTTACATTTGTGCCCCCTAGCGGAAAGTCTATGATTTACTTGAAAATTTTAAATTTATATGAAAAACATTTGGCATCGGAAACACTATCCAACAAAGCAGGAATTTTTCAAATCGGACTCCTAGTAGTAGAGATATTGACAAAAATAAGATATGCTTCTACGCCCCCTGGCGTAGAAACCAAGCATTATTTTAAGAAGAAAATGTTTCTAAAAGGTTTGTCGACAAGAGTAGTATTGGTCTACAAACGACGTTTTTTTCAATCGAGAATTTAGAAGCTCATATTTTGCTGCAAATACATCAGAAGCTCCCTGGTGGCCAAACCCCATTTTTTTTACAAAAATTAGAAATTATGTGCAAACTATTTTGTATCAGGAGCTGTATCCGGTGCAGAAAGAATTTTTCAAATCGGAGATTTAGAAGCAGATATATAGGGGCTCTGACGACCGCCCATAGCGGTATAACTATACCATCGGGATTAGAGGAAATTCTATCCCACACTCACCAACCCGCTTGGCCAGCGTGGTGAGTTATGGCCAAACCCCTCCAAAATGACTCCACAACTTAAATCTTGGCCCTCAGTCTCCGGCAGCTGGAATGTACCTGGCCAAGGCAGCGGCCAGTGCGACATGAAGGCAGAGGGTGCTAAGAATCCCCGGAGGACCGGACTAGGCTGCCATCTGATGCTGACCTTGGCAACGTACAATGGACGCTCCTCTATCTTCTGATTCAAGGCTTCTTGAATTGGAAGAGGAACTACAAAGGATCAAGTGGGACATCGTCGGGCTAAGTGAGGTAAGGAGAAAAGGAGAAGATCTCATTGAACTTAAAAGTGGACATCTCTTCTACTATCGTGGGACAGATACTGGCAGAACTAGTGGTGTTGGATTTATAATAAACAAGAAACTGAAGGATAAAGTGGTAGAAGTTGAAAGTTCCTCTGACAGAGCTGCACGACTCGTTATCCAACTATCGAGAAGATACCAGGCTCAGATTATTCAAACTTATGCACCCACCACAAGTCATCCTGAAGAAGAAATTGAAGAATTTTATGAGGAAATTTGTCATCTAAATAATAAAGGTAAGCAGCACTTGAAAATAATTATGGGAGATTTCAATGCAAAAATAGGGCAACGGCAACAGAATGAAACTTCAGTAGGTAAATTCGGTCACGGCAACAGAAACCAGCGTGGAAATACTCTCGTTGAGTTTGCAGAGGCAGAAGGGTTTTTCATCTTGAACTCCTTCTTCAAGAAAAAGCCACACAGGAAATGGACATGGAGACACCCAAATGGGACGACAAGTGAAATTGATTTTATTATGTGTAACAAAAAATTCGTCATAGAAGACTGCAGTGTGCTAAACAAGTTCAACACAGGTAGTGACCATAGATTGGTGAGATGTAAGATGCACCTCAACACTAAACTTGAACGTGGCAAGCTCATAAGACAAACAAAATCTATTGACATAACCAACCTTAAAAACACCATTATACCTTCAAGTTGGAACTGAAGAATAGGTTCTCTGCTTTAGAAGGCCTAACATCGGAAGAAGTGGACATCTCTGAAGTTAACAGAAAAGTAACCAAAGCTCTTATGGAAACAGCAACAAAATTAGCTGGGTCTAAGAACAAGTTGCATGTAAATAAATTATCAGGAAAAACGAAAATGTTGATGCAAAAAAGAAGAGAGATGAGGACAACTAAAGAAGATGTGACCTCCAAAGTGGAATATATAGAGCTATGCAAGACAGTACGAAAAAGTATCACTGAAGACGTAAGAAAATTCAACTGTGAACTAGTGAGGAAAGCAATTGAAAACAACCAAAGCCTAAAGATAGCAAAGGGACATCTCAGTAAGGGAAGAAAACAGATTATGGCACTGAGAAAAGAAGATGGTTCTGTAACAAGAAATAGAGGCGAAATTTTGACAAGGGTGAAAGATTTCTACTCCAAATTATATGAAAGGGATGATACATGCACTCCAGACATCATGAAAGATACCAGTACCAGAGTTCCTCCAGTCCTTCCAGCAGAAGTTGCACATGCAATCAAGAACATGAAGCGGGGAAAAGCTCCAGGAGAAGATGGAATTACTGTAGACATCATACAAGAAGCAATTGGAGAAATCGAAACAGTACTCGCCCAAATTTTCACTCGATGCCTTAATGAAGGAAAGATTCCTGAGGATTGGAACACCGCTACAATGATCCTGCTACATAAGAAAGGTGACATTGAGGATCTCGGAAACTACAGACCTATCAGCCTCCTATCAGTAGTTTATAAAATCTTCACTAAAGTTCTTTCACACCGCTTGAAGGTAACACTGGACATGGCTCAACCGAGAGAACAAGCTGGATTCAGGAGTGGCTACAGCACAATAGATCATATCCATGTGCTGAGAGAACTAATTGAAAGAGCGAGGGAATATGAACTTCCATTGTGCATGGCTTTTATCGATTATGAAAAAGCCTTTGATTCGGTGAAACCATCAGCAGTTACAACGGCTCTGAAAACCTGTGGTATTGAAGATGCATACATTAATATTATTAATAACATCTATGAAAATGCAAGTGCAAAGATTAGGCTGTTTGAAAATACAACACACATAAAAATTGGAAAGGGAGTGAGACAAGGTGACACCATATCTCCGAAGCTCTTTAATGCCACATTGGAGGGTGTTTTTCAGTCACTGAGCTGGGAAAACAAGGGGATAAAGATTAATGGAGATTATCTAACCCACCTTCGTTTTGCTGATGACGTAGTCATTTTTGCAACTACCCCATCAGAGCTGCAGAGTATGATCCAGGAACTTGCTGACAAGAGTAAAGAAGTGGATTAAAAATGAACTTTCAGAAGACAAAGTGATGTTCAATGCTTTTACAAGAAATGAAGATTTGTCGATTGATGGAGAAAAGCTGGAGATAACAGACACGTACGTTTATCTTGGACAGCAGATATCAAGTGAGGGTCACATTGATGAAGAAATTAATCGGCGTACAAAACTTGCCTGGAGAGCTTTTGGAAGAAACAGCATAATTTTCAAGAGCAATATGCCATTATGTCTTAAAAGAAAAGTGTTTGATCAATGCATCCTTCCAGTGCTTACGTATGGTGCAGAGACGTGGACCTTAACTAAAAGAGACATACAAAGGCTGCAGACAACTCAAAGAAGCATGGAGAGGTGCATACTTGGTGTAACCAGGAGAGATAAGAAGAGGAACTCGTGGATCCGAAAAATGACGAGAGTGGAAGACATCATGATCAGAGTAAAATCCCTGAAATGGCAATGGGCTGGACATACTGCCAGAAGGACAGATCATCGATGGACAGCCGAAATTTTAGATTGGATTCCAAGGGACAGGAAAAGACCCAGAAGAAGACCACATGGGAGATGGGTGGATGAAATTCGAAAGTATGCAGGGGTGACATGGAGGAGACTGGCACAAGACAGACCGTTGTGGAGGAAACTTGGGGAGACCTTCGTCCAGCAGTGGATTGATAATGGTTGACAATGATGATGATGATGATATAGGGGGAAACGCAATTTACCTCTATGCCTCTTAGCGGAAAGTCTAGGAATTACTTGAACATTTTGAAATTATATGAAAAACATGTCACTTTGAAAACACTATCCAACAAAGAAGGAATTTTTCAAATCGGACTCCTAGAAGTAGAGATATTGACAAAAATAAGATATACATCTACGCCCCCTGGCAGAGAAACTGTGGAATATTTCAAGAAGAAAATATTCAGAAAAGGTTTATCGATGTGAGTGGCATCAGTCCACGAAAGAATTTTTCAATCGATATTTTAGAAGCTCAGCTTTTATGGCAAATACATCAGAAGCAAAAATTAACACTTACGCTCCCTGGTGGCCAAAGTATTCTATACCAAAAATTTTAAATTATGTGCAAAAGATTTTTCATCAGAAATTGTATCGGCTGAAAAAAAGTTTTCAAATCGGAGTTTTAGAAGAAGAGTTACCGGAAAAATGTAATTTACTTTTACGCCTTCTAGCGGAAAATTTATGCGTAATTTAAAAAAGTAACTATATCTAAAATAATCTTCGACATAAATGGAATCGAAAGATAAAAAACAATTTTCAATCGGATGTTTAAGAAGCAAATATGTGGAATAAAACGTATTTTTGAATTCGACATCATCTGCATTTACGCCCTCTAGCGGTGACATTGTACATCGTAAAAAAAACGAAATGAAGGATCAACATTCGCATATTTCAAGCTTCCCAATGCAAAAAGAATTTTTGAAATCGGACTAACGTTGCAGAGATATCGTGGGTACAGACGGACGGACAATCTTTTTTTACAAAAGACGTGCTAAAAAATGAGATGTCCCAAGCTCTTCTACGCAATTTGTTGTGCAGCGGAGATGAAGTTGGAAGTATTTATTTACATAATTATAAATCTAGGCTACCTTGTTTATATTTAGGTGTGGGAGAGGAGATGCGTTTATACTTGTAACAGAAGTAGGTAGTCAGGTCTAAACCTCATATGTGGGAGGAATTCCTTTGTTAAATGACACGTTTCTCTGCGTAACATTCCATTTACAACTGAGGTAGTTCAGTTCAGTAGAGCAGCTTCGTTTTTCGAGCGGAAGTCCTACGTTAGTTCCAATAAGTGTCGTAGAACGCTGGACGATAGTGTGAAACGAGCAGCGCTGTGCCGTAAGGTGGAAGGTCTTAACTGGGCCTGGCTCAGACCAGGATCCTGTAAAGCTCTAGGTTGGTCGGGTTTTTTTTTTAATTAACGCCCGTGCAGACGTCTATTTACTCTACCAATTGAACCACTTCAGTAATAAACTGAATGTAGAGCAGGTAGACGTGCCATTTTTCGTGAGAATTCTACAAATAAGGTTTAGGCCTGAGTACATACATCTGTTGCAAATGTGGACGGATTTTCCCTTCCATACTTAAATACAAGCAAGATAGTATCGATGCCCAAATACGTAAACAAATACATCGAACTTCCGTATCATCATTGTAGTAAGCTCACCATCTGATTTCGTGAAGATGAAAAGTCGTAAGCAATCGAATAGCTTGGCAAAAGTCTTAAGCAATCGAATAACTTGGCAAAGGTCGTAAGCAATCGCGACGTAAGCTCAGTCATCTGGTTTCGTGAAGCTGAAAAGTCGTAAGCAGTCATATGTTTTTAAGCTCCCGCCTTATGCTAAGTTTTCTTTATGCTTTTACTGGTTTTTTTTTTTTTTAGGATTCGTTTGTGTTGTATGTCACACCATGTAGGGTAGAGTTTAGTTTTATTCACCATTGAAACTTTATAGTGCGTGCCATTTTTCTTGCATTAGAATTGCAAACTTACTTTGTTTACTGTTTTTGAAGCAGGCCAAGATGTCCGCTTCGAGGCATGTTTATAGTCGCTGCAGTAGCCCGTATTGACGGTCATGCAATCCCTCAACTTCCACTGCTCAGCACAGAAATCTGTACTATTAATGCTAAATACCCCAAATTTCTATTCAGTTCATGCAGTTTGTAATCCAACTATGAAAACTTTGCCAATATTGAGTACTGCTGTTTTAGTCGTAAAACCTAGCTATGCCAACAAGGTTGCACCCTACAGCTACCAGTGGTTGCTCTGGCTTTTTTTAAGTTCTCGTCAACCCATTCGCTAAATTCAATTTTTTTTCGCCAAATGTAATCTGAAGTCGCCAATATTTTTTCCACCCTCCACTGGAATTATGAAAATCATAAAAGCGATTGCGTCACTCTTTTCACGTTATCGCTTTCCGTCTCACTCGTAATGTAAACAATGAATGTTAGCTCAAAGTACCCTAGACTGTACACAACCAAAATGTGCTTATAGCCTAGTAAAATCCATTTATTTAGTGGTGTAAGACATATAGATTCGTCAAGCTTTTGCTCTCCACTGGGAAGGTTTTTTAGGCAATAGGTAGTCATTTTAGGCTTTTTCAAGGCAATAGGTAGACCTGCTGTCTTGAAAAAGCCTACCAGTGGAGTGCCATAACTTGGCAAATCTCTATACGTTTTACACTAGTAAATAAACTGATTTTACTAAGCTATAAGCTCTTTTTGATTGTAAACAATGAAAAAAAGTAATTAACATTTGGATTTCGTTTTCAATTACCAAATCGACTAAAAATTAATGATTGTTTTTGCTCGGACTTCATCAAAAAAAAAAAAAAAAAAAGGTAACCGCCTATATTTTCGCCAAAACATTTTATCAATCGCCAAAACAAACTTTTTTTCGCAAATTGTGAAGAATGCAATCGGCAGCGTGGCTACTATTCCTAATCAACACCCTATTTGACATCAGTGCCTGAAGTTTGTAGAAATGTAGATATTATTCGGCTTCGTTCCAGTGACATCTCGGCAACGGTCAAAATACCGGGTGATCCAAAAGTGCTGCACATTTTGAAAACGTAATAACTCGCGGAGTTTTGAGAGTAGCGCAACGCGGTTTGCGTAGAAATGATCAGAATGACATCGGGTTTTGTACGAAATCACATAAATGTTTACTCATTTTATTTACATTTTTCATCGCCAGATGGCGCAGCAACCACAGGTGGGAAGTGTCGAGAAAAATAGACACCTGATTGTACCAGGTTAGACACCTCATTGTACTAGGTGTTCAGTGTGATGACCGTCCTGTTCCAGCACTGCCTGCAGACGAGAGAAAACACCATGGACGGCATTGAAGAGCATGTCCGGTGGTATAGCTGCCACATGGTATCGAATGGCCTCTTTCAGCTTGGCCAATGGAGTGGGGCGACATCTGTACACTTGTGGTTTTAGGTAACCGCAGAGCCAGAAGTCGCAGGGTGTCTAGTCTGGTGACCGAGGAGGCCAGGCCTTTGGAAAGTGTCGGCCCAACACACGATTTGCGCCAAACACCTCTTGCAGCAGTTACTTAACAGAACGTGTGATGTGGGGTGGTGCTCCATCCTGCATAAATGTGCACAGATTCACTGCATCCCCCTCTTGCAAGCTAGGGATAACGTACGTCCGTAACATGTTAGCATAACGGGCACCTGTCACTGAAACTGTTTCGAAGGAGGTGCCGCGGACCTCTTCACACAAACAAAAGGACCGATAATGAAGGAAGCCGTGAATCCACATCACACTCTCACGTTCGGCTGATGAAGTGGCGCTTCAACGACTGCTCGGGGATGTTCCGTGGCCCACATGCGGAAGTTGTGCGTGTTTACCGCTCCGTTTAGGGAAAACTGTGCCTCATCAGTCCATAAAACGTTCATCAGCCAGCTCTCGTCGACATCCATTTGTCGAAAAAACCATGCTGCGAACTCCTGACGCTGCACGTAATCGCCAGCTTGCAGTTTGTACGGGTATATATGCAGAATCCGTCGTAGTGTTCGCCATACAGTCCCGTATGGAATGCCTGTTTGCCGAGAAACAGGGCGAGCACTGGAGTCGCCACGTGCGGATGACATTGCAATCACATCCATTTCCTGCGTATTTGTCTATGCTGCAGCAGCACGTGTTCGTGGTCTACCGCTTCGTGGGTGTGCTGTCAAAGATCTTGTTTCCTGGAATGTTTTCACCATTCACCTCAGCGCAGCACTTTCCATCGGTCCTTTCCCACTGCGATCACCTTTCAGTGACCGGTAGGCTCTCAACGCAGCACTCGCACATTCAGCGTTGCAATAAAACGATTTCACCAAGAGCTCTTTGTCCGGTAATGACAGCATACTGACACGGACCGCTGTGACTTGTGGTTGATCATGATCATATGTTGAGGATTTTAGGAAGGGAGTGTCTGACCCCAGGTCTTAAACAGCTCTTAGAAATAGGAAGCTAGGAGATTTGGGCTAGAGTGTCCGATAGGAAAGTGACACGAAATCGAGATAGAAGACGCCCTTATTTATTACCGGGGGGGGGGGGCAGTATCCGGGGTCCGACGGCTTAACGTGCCCATCCGACGCACGGCGGATATTTACTGGATCGAGCGTTCTTACCTGCCTGGGATTGAACCTGAGGTCCTTTCCGCGGCAGTCACGAACGTTGCCCACTAGCCCACCCACGGCCCTGACTTGTGGTTGCTTCCCAGCTGCTGCTTTTATACCCACTATCCCAGACCTGTTCGCCTATGACGCCATCTGGTGATGAAAAATGTAAGTAAAATGAGTAAAAATTTATATGGTTTCATAAAAAACACGATGTCATTCTGATCATTTTTATGCAAACCACGTTGCCCTACTCTCAAAACTCTGCGAGTTTTCAAAATGTGCAAAACTTTTGGATCACCCGGTATTAAGAGGGGGACCCAACTGAGATTAAGGTTTCCTTCATTAGAGAACACACCCTTAGCAATTTATATGGAAGCTTCCAAAGAGGTTACCATATATTCTATTTTCTCACACATCGGACTTGCGCATAGGGAAGTTGTTGCCACCTTAGCTTCGACTAACATTGTGGATAAAATCTTAACTAAAGGAGTTGTTATACGAAATAATCATGCTTCCCTATTCCACTTTCCCAGAAACCAATCACTGTTGCTGATTTGGCCCTCTCGTTCGCCTGATTTAAACTCCGTCCAACACATTTGGGAGGCTATTTAACGTGCCATCAATTTCAAGAATTCTCCACCCGGGAATGTTACGGAATTTTGGAACGCTCTTCATGAAGCATGGTATGCACTCTCTCAGCAGTAATAGAGAGAGCTAGCATAGTCCATGCCCCGTCGCGTTGCTGCAGTTTTCCGATTGCGTGAACCAACTCGGTATTAAAGAGAAATACCAGTTCCTTTTTTTTTTTTTTTTGGCACTTTAGTGTATTCCTCCACAACATAAAGTTTTCAAGAGGGGTCTTGTTGAACAAATCTTTACTCTCGCACAAGAAAGACGACATGGATTTGCAACTAACGACAAATGTTCAATTTTAAAGTTGTGGCCTTTAATTGCAGCGGATTTTCCACTACGTTAACAAATTCCGTTGTGTTTGAAGACTTCAAATATATTAATGCCAAAAGTCTTGCCATTCAAGAGACGAAATGCTCCCCTACCACAGTACCTGGAACTTGCAGGTTTTTCTATTGTTTTACCACACAGCGACACTCAGGAATAGCAGTGAACTTCAGTAGAAGACCAAAACCATGCATCCAGAATGTTACAGAACGTTCTAGCAGTGCAGAAAATTATCAATTTATTCAGTTCCCATTTCTTTAATATCCATGCCTCCCTTTCTCGCATAACAGCATTGTCCCTTACTTGCGCAGCTTTACACTGATTTACAAAATATGATTTACAAATGGAGATTTTAGTTGTACTCCTCAGTTGCAACTCTAGCAATACAATTTTACTAAATGTCGAAACATTGTCTCGGCTCGGAAAAATATAGTTGCAGATGAACATTTAACAGATATCTATAGCTTTTTACACGCGATACTCATGGGAATCTTCAATTCATATATCCCAAACAGCTGGAAAACACCATCGGTTTTGCTTTTCAGATTCCATTCTGCTCCCAATTCAGTCAGTATTTCATCAACCCACAGTACAATATGATCATTTTCTTGTCATCCTATCTGTTCATCTAGTTCCACCACCACAGTTCCAACGAAAATATGGACTCTTTCTTAGCTGCTTGTCAGACACTGACTTCCAAACCCATGACACCTCCATTCTGTAAAATGCCATTGCTCTCATTACAACAACTGATCCGATTAAACTGTGGATTGATACCAAAACTACAATTACCGCATATGACAAAATATTTCCTATTTCATTTCGAATCCAAAGAAACATGCACATTTCCTACCTCAGTTATCTCCTATCTGTGCTACCCATTGATACCGAAAAACATAGTCTTCGACAAGCTGAACTGAAAATTGTTTTTGAATGTTAACAAACGTCTTTTACTCAAGAAAAGGACGTTTCTTAACGTTTGAAATTGACAGAGTTACAGCTTGAAGACACCAATACGGATGGTCTTTTGTCTCTTGAAATAAAGAAGGAAAATAAATACTGGGTAGGTGGTAGTATCGGGGTCACTACCGCTGAGGTTTTTGGATGAAAACGTCTTACCCGGGAAGTGTTGTCGGGGCGGGGTGTTTGTAGGGTTGGTAAGAAAGAAATGAGCGCAACGAACTTGCATGTCTTTTATTTTATTTATTTCTCACAATGCTGACTAATTTGTAAAATTTTGTTAAAGACAACAATGGTACGAGTAGTACGATATGTAAAACTTACATGCTACACTTATATCTTTAGAGAACGTTAGGTCTATCGTAGTATTCTTGAAAGTTGTGAAGTCAGTTAGATCCGTGGCCAACACCAATCTGAACTTGTCGTTCTGAAACTGTTTCAGACGATCGTTCGACGTATCAATGTTAAAGTCCCCGGTGAGGAGAAGCGGTATATTGGGATCGCATGGCCAGTCGCTAACTATTGTTCTAACATGCTCTGTGTAGAAAAGCATTAGTTGAAAGAGAAACATCTCGATGTAGTTAAGTGGTGTCTGTGGATGAATATAGGCTGACACTAGAACGAATTTGAATGGGTTGGGTATCTCAACTTCCACTAGTACGCCTTCGCCGACATGAATATCGTGTAGACATTTGAATCCATAATACTTGGGTAATGAGCCCTGCACGTTTTCTGATTATTGAAGACTGCCGTGCCACCGTTTAGTACACTACGCTTCTTCTTGCCAGTGCCACGACTCGTACTGGGCTGTTGATCATCGTCATCGCCGTGTCTGTCGCACTTTTTGGACTCAATGTGTTTGAAGCCGGGTATGTCGACGGTTTTGTCTTAATCCATCCAAGTCTCCGTAAGTGCCAAGTAGTCGGAGTGTGAAGTGACTGGATCGCTGCTCAAGTTCAAGTTGTGTGCCACCAAACATTGAATGTTAAACGTGAACACTATGAAAGATTCTCTTTCGTCGTCGTCAGCAAGTGTGTTGGCTTCGCTGGGTACATGAAGCCGTTACTCTTACTCAACGTTGGCACCTTTCCTTGCTTTGAGCACAACATAAACTGTTGAACGTCTTCATCTGTGAATTCCTTTTGTAAGAATTGCAACATAGCTGCATTGGGCCGTTTTAAATCATTTTGGAACCATATCCGATCACAAAATTAACAAACAAAACCCAACTTGTTACCATAGAACGACTTTTCAAAGTGCTTCGTCGCCAGACGCCAATGGGTTATAAATGCTTAATCTCGATTCTCAAACGTCTCATCTGCTTGTATTTCGTCGCATTCCATCGGTTCTATCTCACTATCGACATACATTGCTTGTGAACTGATGTTAGGCATTGCGGCGTCTGCGCGTGTTTTATTTTATAGTACTCGTCGAGCTCTGTTAAACGACACCTCACACAGCGTCCGACGCGTTCCTGATCTATACTAATTTTGCCACGCGGCGAACCGGTAATTTTTCACTCCAACTTGGCAACCATCTTGTGGCGGCGTGTGACGTCACGCGCTCAAGGCTAATGTTGCGTGACATTCTTTCATTCTTGCTCTTTTAAACCGTGTATTGCTTATTTCGATATGTGTTATAATTTTAAAGTTATTAAGATTTGTCTGGTATACACAAAATCGTAACATCGACTTTCGCATAGTTTCCCCCATACCGGACCCGCGGCGGAAGACGTTTTCCGTCAAAAAAGCAAAGAGTATCCCCTATCTTATATTGCACGATGATTCTGTTAATACAGGCACATAATATCTTTGCCTTCTCATGAAATAATTTTTCACCACACTCTGTTTAGTCCATCTATTCCACCACCAGATCCAATTTCCTTACTTTTCGTTCAACTACCGAACTCTCGCCTAGACAGAAAGGCAACTTAATTCAACTATATAGCCTTTATAAAATTCAAATTGAATTGCCGAGATTAAATCGACACCCTTCACCTGGGTTTGAGGGATTACTAATCAATTTTGATCATGATTTCTTTTTATTCATTACTTCCTTTCTTCACATCCTGCTTCAATTCTATGCTCTCAACTGCGTTCATACCTCCTGATTATTCTACAGGTATTATATGCTTACTTTCGAAAACTAGTAAGCTCTTTTCAATTGGCAACTGACGTCCAATTTGTATATCAAGCTCTGATTATACGTTCTTCACATTTGTTCCTTCCGACGTAATAATATAGCACCCGATTTTATTCATCCTGAGTGAACCTGTGCTTTTCCCATTTGATTCATACAACTAAACCTTACCCTCCTCAGAGACGTTCTTTCCCTTGTTAACACTAATAACCAATCGCTTGCTTTATTTAATCTTCACCAACGACGCCCTTGACATTCCTATTTCCATACAGTACTAATAAATTTTGCCATTTCCCCAGTTTCTACGTGAGCCTCGTTAATCTCTTCCAAGATGCCTTTCTACTCGTCCGAAACTCTTTTTCTAATGGTTTCAGACAAGGTTGTTGTCTGACCAACACTATTTCTTTAGCACCCGAATCTCCCCTAATCCACCTTCTTATTCGTCTTCTCGCAAGTCTTCCTCATGTAGCTTCTCGTTATTATAAGCATGTGCGCATATGTAGACTATTTAACAGTTACCTTCGTTCAAATGGAGCTATCAATGTTCTTCAGACCACTTTCCAAGAATACGCTTTCATTGCCGTCTCATTTCTACGTAAACCTTGGGCCTCTTTGCTGGCGCATAGACCACACAGATGGCAGGCATCCTGGTCCACCACACATCGATGCTTAATAATACACACAATTGACGTGGATTAGGAACATCAAACGGAAGTAATCGCTCCTTGTATGCGAGTCGGGAGAATTCTAGACCGCTGTGGTGCAGTGGTAGTATGTCCGGCGCGTAACTGGGAGACCTTGGGTTCGATTCCCGGTGGCGGCCGATGAGAATCTTTCCGTGATTCACTTATAAACGTGGAAAGAGGGATGACTTCCGTTTGAGATGCTTTTTACCAAGTTTGACAACTCCATCGCAGCTGCAGTGGAAACGTAATATCTGCTACTCAATCGTTCTCGACAAATTCTGGTTCATTGGTCGAACCTTAAACTTTTCCTTTCATATGCAAGCAAAGCCACATTCGGTAATACGTACTTGATTCCTGTGCCAATACACACCTGGACAGTTCAATGCCCTCTTCATTCTTTTTTCGTAACATCAGAAAGATCATCTTAAAACATGTCTGGAACAAGGTCCATTGGGTGAAAGACACAATCCTCACCTTTACACAGAATTATGGAGGAATCCACCTTAACTTGGTGAATTGAAATCGCATATGACTCATTTTTTTCCATCAACTACTGCCTTCTGATACAGTAGACTCTCGCTAATCCGGCCTCTCCATAATTTGGCCTCCTCCTCCTCGCGTGGATTTTGGTGGCAGAACTCGTGTTAATATCAGACCGGAATGAATTATAATTCATATACGTGTGAAATTTTCAACTTTAAAGTTATGTTTTGTTTTGAACTGTAATTTAATTTAAAATAAAAGTAGGAGGGATCCTCAAAATAATTAAGAATATTATAAAAAGCATATTCATTAATGCAAACAAAAATATGACATGTTTCGAAGTGATCACACTGAGTAGAAAATGCAAGATTTCATCTGTGCTGTATTGAATTGTAAGTTTCTTTTACTGTGTATAGTACGTACACATGCATATTGTGCTTTATAGTACTGATAATATGAAAAGATAATTTCATTTTTGTGAAACGATCATTTCATTTTTGTAAATGAGACAGTACAGTACTTACTGATAGTTTTCTTTTACTATTATCATATGCTTGTCTCTTATTTATGTTGTTTTAAATACATATGTACTACACATAGTAAACTTGTAATTATAAGATTAAAATTAATGAAGAATGGAACTGTTTTTATGCACTCTCAGTAATCCGGCACGCCTCTGTGCAAGGAATGGCCGGATTAGCGAGAGTCTACTGTACAACTAAACCAAATATTCTCGATATGTTCATCTCACTCCCCAACTCGTTCTTAACGATGACGTTATTTATAAAAGTGTGCAAATATCCAATTATTATGTTACGATATACAGTATCATAGAGAGAAGCCCTAAAATCATGGAAGGAATTAAATCCAGTACGACCTCGTCCTTGCTCAACAACAGACCTTTCAGAAGGGCTGATTTTTTACTTCTCCGTGATTCGACCCCAGTCCAGCGAGTATTTTTACTACCTCTCTTGGATGGCTGGATGGGTGTTTACACTGTTTCCCAACTTGTGAAAGCAGATTTCACTTGAACGCCACTTCAAGAAATCACCTCTGTTCTGCCGTACACTGAAGATAATGTTAATAAGCTCCGATGCATTCAAAGTTCCGTACAAGATTCTTTACCTTTGTCCTTCTGCAAGAATTGTAACCCTTCTTCATTCTTATCAGCGAGGAGTGCCAACCTTCCTTCATGAACTTATACTACTACGAAAGTGTTATACCTACTCAGTGCAGACGTCACACCAGCTGCACCTTCCGTCCCACAATCAGCTCTACATTGTATCAATCATTCAATACCTTAAGAGCTAAAGGCACTTAATGGCTTTATTTTCACGGTTGCCAACTGACACTGGCTGTTTTGCACAGGCTCAACATCTTACCTACATTAAACTGTCAATATTTCTCTATCATAGTCGATACCAAACACGTATTCTCTGATTGTACCATACTACAGCCTCGATTCACACGATTTGTTACATTACACATTTCCCGTTTAATTATACCCATTTTCTAGATAGGCATATGCCTACTGGATGGCATTCAAGAGTCTGTAAGCATGTTGAATATTTCATATTATCTGTTTCATCTGCAACACAATTCGGCTAACCCTGTTGCCTCTTTTATCAGAATTGGCCCGCTGCAAACTCAGTAATATGCTGCGAGTCCTTCTTCGGTCACTGCTTCTCATCGATCTATTAATATATGCTGCAAAACAAACTTCGACCTTACAACTCTCACTCCCGTTGGATAGCCAGTGAAGTATGGTTTAAGATTGAAATTGATAAGATTCACCTACTACTTGTTGATTTCAACTCCATTTAAACAGGACTAGACTGAAGGAAATTACTGAGAGTAGGCGGTACCGCCCCATCTAAAGAGTATGAGCGGGGCGGAGCATCCGGTGGGGAGTTACAGAAGACCAACGACCCCCTGAAGTTGAATCCCTTTTTTCACAATTAATAGTTTAAAAGAACATGATTTTTTTTTAATTTTAATATGTTGATATATTTAATATTACTATTGTAACACTTTTGTTTCGTCGCAAAATCATATTCCTGACGGAAACTAAACGTACATTTATTTTTCATTAAAAACGTTTTTTACCTAGCTAGAATTACTTTAATTATTATTTACTCGTTTTACAAAAACATACACAACAAATTTTTGATAATTAAAAACAAAACAAAAATTCATCTAAACAGGTTTTGAAAAAACAAAGCCCGGCTTCTTTTTTCTGGCTCCGATTTAATGATACTTCCAGGTTGCACATCAGTAGCATTTCAGTGGCTTTTCAACTATAACTTTGTGTATGGTACTGGATTAAAATGTGTAACGTCTGGTCCGTTTACACTAATGAAGAGTAAATTGGACACGTGCTGTATTGTCAAACTGCTTCATAAATCTGTTGCAATGGTATTCATAGCACTAAACCCTCGCTCGCATTCCGCAGTGGAACACGGAATTGATGGAATAAGCCTCATGAATGACGATTTCAGGTTTTTCAACCGGAACTGTAAAATGCCATCAGTTTCACATAAATCAAACCTTTGGGCTACACGTTTTACCTCCGCTTTTCCAATGTTACCGTATGTGGAAGATTCACTCGAAAGAACGTTCTCTATAACGTCCAAATCTTTTACCAAGGGTTCATTGCTAGCTATATAAGTCTCTCTATATCACACGATAAACTACAGCTTGCAGAAATTGATTTTCTTTAATATTTTCCCCTTTGGATTTCACGGTTTTCGCTGTGTAGAAATTTCCGTTTTCTATTGCAGCAGCAGCAACCTCATTAGTTTTCTCACCACTGGCTTTCTTGAAGGTTTTTTTTAATGCGTATCCTTCGTTATATTTCTTGATTGGCTTCCGCGATTGTTATTTTCCGCGATTGTAGAATTTAGCACAAAATGGAGAGCTCGTACAGCAGATCACACAAAAGCGCCAGGTCTTGTAAGAACTCGGATGATGCAAGCTTCTTGTTTAACCCCAAACACTCCGGACTATCAATTTTTGAAAAAATGACTGTATACATTGCTTTGTAGGATATCCAAACAGCGTTAATTGTTCGAAAGCTACTCAATATCCACCTGACTCCAAGTACTCGTCCAATTTTGCCGAATATTTCATGCAATGCCCGCGTGTTTTTTTTTTTTTTTTTTTTTTTGGCGATGCTGAGTGAAACGATCACCGTTTTTCCATAAAAAATATGAAACGATTCACACCTCCAACGTCTTTTCTAACATCGTTCATTGAAACTTCCAAACGATGCGACATACAGTGTCAGGTGAATAATCCAAGAATTTTTTCCAGAAACTTAGTCACGACCCCTGCTTTCGTATCAACTATCACACTAGCTCCGTCTGTAGCCAGCGCGATCATGTTCTTTATAACACATTTCTCTGGGAGACCATGTTTTTCGATGCAGCTCCATATAGCTTTCACAATGCTTTCTGCATCTTGTAAGTCCAATTCGATTAAGTCGAAAAACGTGTAAACGGGCTCATCCGTGTTGAAACACAAAAGCAAGTACAGAATCAATGCACTTTAGTTTGATAATGTAGTTGATTCATCAATAAGCACACTAAATTTCTCATCTGTCGTGACCAAAGATTCCACAAGCCGTCTTTTCATTTTGTCAGCAATAAGATCAATCGTCCTTGCACCCGTCTTCCATGAACGAAAGGAGATCCTAAGCTCCAAGCCATTTAATTTCTGAAGTTTTACGATTTCTTCATACTCGGGGTACGCACTGTTATTTTTAGCTATATGCTGTCCTAATGAGTCGAGAACATTCTTCAACCGTCTTTTATGATAAAACTTCCATTTTATTTTCAACATTCTCTTTTTGGCTTGTTTCTTTGATCTGAATTGCTAGACTATGATTATGGCTTTTCTCATGACGCGAAATCTTTGAGCGCAAAGAACTTAGCTTTGATTCGCGGTTAGATCAACACTAACTATTTGAAAGTTCACCCATTCCGTGGCAAGACGAGCCGAATCTTTCACTAATTTCAACGTTTTTGCTTTAGCACAACAATTACAACCACGCTTACCTGCTTGAGCGCTCAACCAGGGTCATCTTGGAGAAAAATACTGCATTTGTTCGCCGTCTCAAGTATTTGGCACCTGATCGTTGCAAACATCTTCAACTACAGAACTATCTAACATCAGCAGTACAGACAGATTCTTTGACTGATGCTGATTCTAGTTGTTTTTCAAAATATTCCACATTTCTGACGTCTTTTAATGTATCCTTTTTGAATTTCTTGAGGAAATTTCTAATATCCATCTCTCGCATGCAAAATTGAAACCACGAAACGAGATATCAGAAGAAGTGTATGAAATGAATGAACGCGATAACACTTTATCACCAAGTAGCTGGGTTTGATAATACGCGTACGGGTAGTATCAGTGTTACCAGATGATGTTATCGAAAAAGCAAAAAAAAAAAAAAACAAATCTGGTAAAATAGCCAAATGATTAAACAAGAAAGATGACACCGAATTCCCGGGTGTAATGAGCACGTCTTTCGAATCTTTTCCGACATGGAACATATATTTCAAAGCAGATTTTTAGAAAATCTAAAACTTCAGAAAAAAGGAAATACACTTACGCTCTCTAGAAAACAAAAACTGTGCATAATTTAAAATGCGTAATACGAGCAGGGTTATTTATAGTCAATGGAACCGGTTAAAAACATCAACTGGATTTCGACATTCGATAAAATATCTAGATATAGAAATAGCCACTTACACCCACTAGTAGCTGAAAGGTATGTTACGAAAATTAACTTCCTTACGCTATAGGAAAGTTTTTGTGCGCAGAAATATAGAGATTTTCAAATAGAATAGTTAGAAGAAGAGATATAAGGGAAATCATGATATAACATTACTCCCCCTAGCTGAAAAGCTTTGTGTTGCTGAAAGAAGGAAATGGATCAGAGCACTCTTTACAATGCATATTGTGTCCTACTAAAAAGGATTTTTCTAACAGATTTTTAGAATCAAATTAACTCATTCAAAGAGAAGTATACGCTGACGGTCCTATCTTGGAAGAAATTTTATTAATGGAAAAGTAGAAAATATGTGAAAGTATTCCTCATGGCAAAAGCCTTTCTAAGGATAAAGAATTTTTCAAGTACGCCTCTTGGAAGCAGAGATAGCGAGAAAAAAGTCTTGACATTTACGACCCCTAGCGGAAAAACTGTGCATTGTTTAAACAGGAAAATGTATCCCGTTTTTACTGCAGCAAATGGTATACAGCACAAGAAAGAAATTTCGATAGGATTTTTGAAACGGAGATATGGTTGCATGCATAAATGCACACGACATAATGGCAGAACTATCAAATACAAAAAAAGCCCAGGAATACATAGTGTTCTACATGGTGAATTGTATCCGGTGTTAAGACTTTTATCGAACTTTTAGGAAAACAACATATTAAAATTTGTGGCTCCTTGTGAGGAAATGGTGCATTATTTTGAGCAAGAAATGCCCACAACATGTTTCCGCAGTTAATAGCATCGGTTTGAAAAAGGAATTTTAAATCGGGCGTTTAGCCGTGCAGATATTACCGTAAATATGCTGCAAACGAAAACGTGAACTTATGCCACCTCGTGGCGAAATTTTGCATTAAAAACTTTAAGATTATATGCAAAACATTTCTCACCAGAAACATTTTCCGACAAAGAATGAATTTTGCAAATCTGACTTTTAGAAGCAAAGATATCGAGATATATAACTACGCCCCTTGCGAAAAGCCTATGCATCATTTTAAGCAAAATATATTTTGCAAAGTTTTCTCCTAGCGAGCGCTATCGGACCACGAAAGATTTTTTCAATCGGCTTTTGAGAACCGTAGATATTGCTGCAAATATATCGGTAACATAAACATGCGCTTACGCCCCCTGGTGGCAAAACCATGCTTTACCAAAAATTAGAAATTATACGCAGAGCATTTCCCACCAGGAGCTCTATCCGATGCAAAAATAATGTTTCAGATCAATCATTTAGAAAGAGATATCGGGAAAATTGCATTTGCTTTAGCGGAAAAGCTATACATTACTTGAAAAAGAAACTATACCAAAAATAGTCTTCGTTATAAATGCTATTGAGAAGGAGAAAGAATTTTTGAAGTCGGATGTTCAGAAAGAAGGATATACGATGAAATGTATTTTGAATTCGACAGCATCTGCATTTAGATACTCTAGCTGGAATATGTGCATCGGAAAATCTGAAAACAAGGATCATCGTTCTCACATTTTGGTCTTCCCGACATAAAAAAATTTTGAAATCGATACGATGTCCACAGTTAGTCGGACGGACAAAATGATATTGCGCAGTCGAGTCACATTATTGTGACCACCTCCTACGTTTGACATCAACAGCTCGTAGCCAATGAAAGAACGCACGTGTCATCAGCTGGCTTGGAGGGTATATAAGGTGTGCTTGTAAGCATTCTGAACACATATCACTCGTTACTGTCATGGATAAAAGGAGCGATTAATCAGATTTACAAAAAGAGGTGATTATCGGCTTTCGGGCCAAGGGTGGCAGTATTTCTGAAACAGTGCGGTCTGTGAACAGTTCGCGTGCTGCTGAGGCTAAAGTGTATCGTGATTGGAGAAACGACACCATTGCCAATAAGCGGTGTGGAAACTGCGGAGCACCACGTGCCATTGATATAAGTGAACGTCGGCTTCGCAGGTGCGTGAGGGGCGATCGACAATCTACAGTGGGCCGCCCCAGTGGCGCAGTGGTCTAAGCGATGGCCTCTGATCATTCGTCCGAACGGGGTCCGGGTTCGAATCCCGGTGAGGCATGGATGTTGTGTTTGTCATACGGCACTGGCTCTCTCCCTTCCCTGAAACCAGTGACCCTAAATTAGGGACGGGCGACTGCTTATAGCCCATTGAGTTGCTCACGGTGGTCGTTAAACCTTCAATAAAAAAAAAAAAAAAGCTACAGTGGAGCAACTCACTGGCCGAATGAACCAGGGGGCTACCGGAAGTGTGTCTAAAACGACAGTTCAGCGGACCCTGCTGCGTATGAGGCTCCGAAGCAGACGGATGGTCACTGCACCTATGCTAACGAAGGTGCATCGGTAGAAAAAGCTTACATTTGCACGGCAGTATCGAAATTGGACTTCCGCTGATTGGCAAAGGATTGCCTTCTCCGATGAGTCAAGTTTTCTGCTTCATCGAATGGATGGACGTTGGCGTATTAGGCGAGAACCATCGGAGAACAAACGCTCTTCAACCACTGCTGAAAAAACACAAGCTGGTGGGGGCAGCGTTATGGTCTGGGGAATATTTTCGTGGCATCCCCTGGGCCCACTTATACCTGTGGAAAGCACTATGGATCAAATTCATTATGAATCCATCCTTGCAGACCACGTACACCCATACATGCTGAGTGCCTTCCCTGGGGCGGATGGGATCTACCAGAACGACAATGCGTCGTGTCACATAGCTAGAAATGTCCGATAATGGTTGGAAGAGCACGATGAATACTTCAAAGTACTTCCCTGGTCCCCTGATTCCCCAGACTTAAACCCAATCGAACATCTGTGGGACCACCTCGATCGTGTTGCTCGCTCTATGGATCCTCCACCACGCACCCTCCAGCAGCTGTCAGATGCACTGCAGTCAGCATGGCTCCACATACCTGTGAACATCTTCCAGCACCTTATTGAGTCACTCCCAGCCCGTCTACCTGCTGTCTGCGCTGCACACAGTGGTTACACTGGATATTAGCTGGTGGGAACAATGTGACACGACCGTGTATAATCAAGCACTTTTTTTACAAAAGATGGACGAAAACGGGAAAAGATTTAGCAATGATAATACCAAGTTTATTTTGTATGCCCCTGCCCGAAGCTCTTAACACATATATAACAAAACCAATCAACAAAACATTATCTTACTAGTTTTGATACGTGAAATATTTATATTGAATAAAAAAGAATAATTCTAAAACGCGTGTCTGCTAAAGCTTAGCAATTCTCTTCATTTCATTATTAAAATGGTTCTGTTACTTTCAAGGTTTGTCCTACCTTTCTTTCAGTAGCAGCGGTTTGAAATAGAGATTTCCAGGAGACTTGATCCACGCATTTTGCGAAGGTAAATGCTATTTTTAATTTTGAATTCCAGTGCACTTCATAAAACATTCTAGTGCAAAATGAATTTTCCTCCTGAATAAACTTTCCAAACGAAAATAAGAAGAAATAGTTTAGAACATCCGCTGTTTGGTGAGGTCGTCCCTGCTACCGTTTGATACCCAAGAAATACATTTGAAAATGTTTTATGGAATTATTAAATTTCTTAACTATTATAGAGCTTTCTCATTGTATCATCAGTGAAGTGTTTTCCTTTATTTGCCAAGGAAACAAAATCCGGAACATCCCTCACAGAGACATACCTCGTAGGGATATAGCTCATAGGGATTTACCTTATAGGGATCTCATAGGAAACAAAGTGAAACATCGCTCATAGGGTCGTACGTCGTAGGGATATACCTCATAGGGATTTACTTCATATGGATCTCGTAGGAAACAAAGTCTGAAACATTGCTCATAGGGACGTACCTCGTAGGGATATACCTCATAGGGATTTTTATATGGGCTATTGAAAAATTGGAAATATAGAAGCAAAGTGAAATTGCTGTTAATGTTATTTAAGAAATGTACGATATGAATCTTTCGGAAAGTATATGAAGAAGTATTTCTTTCACCAGCTTTCGCTTTCTATCACCAACGCGATTGGCGATCTGACAAGCATCTTTTTTAAACTTTCCGCCGCCGGCTAGAAGAAAGTTGGCAGAGACAGTGAACTACACCACCCGGAAGTTGCTTCCCATGAGGGTGCTACGATTTTCGATGAACTCAGGATTTGATGAAAGCAATATTTCTTCAACACTTTTAGCTGGAAATATTTTAGCTGTATTTTCATGTTGTACAAAAGAATGGAACAGAGATTCAATTTCGCAAGAATATATTTACTCTCGTTTCGATGGAAGTTACAAAACAGAAAATAAGGGAATCATAAATCTGGGAATTTAAAAAAATTACCTCATAAGGTGAAATCCTTGAGTCAGAGCGTCTTTCGACTGATAGCCGATAGTTCTGTGAAAGGTAGGCTAAATATTTTAACAAAAATAATTCTAAATATTTTAAAAATGTAAAGTTAAATATTTAAACAAAAAAATGCATTGGTTGCCGAAAGATCGCTCTTAGGGACACACCTCACTGGGATTTACAGGGTCTATTGAAAAATTGGAAATAAAGAAGCAAACTGAAATTGCTGTTAATTTTACTAAGAAATGCAGCATGAATCTTTCGCAAGGTATATGAAGTATAATTTCTTTCATAAGCGTTTCGCTTTCCATCACCAACGCCAGGCCAGCGATCTGTCAAGGTATTTTTTTAAACTTTCTGCTGCCAGCGAGGAGAAAGGACACCGATCAGTGAACTACAAAGACACCCAGAAGTTGCTCCCGTGAGGGGGCTCCCTTTTTCGAAGTACTCAAGATTTTATGAAAGGAATATTTCTTTCAACACCTTAGGTCGAGAGATTTCAGTTACATCTTTATGTTGCGTGTAAAAAAACAGTAGGGGCTAAATTTCACGATTATATATATTTCTCCCACTTCGATGAAATTTACAGGAACACAGTAAATATATGCATCTGACGTCTGGAAAACTTAATTATCTCATCAGGTAAAATCCTTGCATCATCGCTTCTTTCGACACATAGTTCATAGTGCTCTGCAAGGTAGGCTAACAATTTTCCCAAGTTTATACACCTATTTTGGAAACAAAATTAAGATTTTTCTCTATACAACCGCATGTTAGCGATAGCTGTTTAATGATGCTCACTTTCAAATTCAAATTACCTTTTACAATGCTGAATGGATTGTTAAACCTAGGAACAAAGAAGCTATGCTGAAAAAACTTCCACTCAAAGCATTTTCAAATGATTAAAAATGAAATTTTTGCATCTAAAGCAGGAATCGCAGGAATGTCAACAGAAAACGAAGTCATACCAGGAGAGTTAATCATTCATAATTTTTCTCAAAGCGTAAAATTAAAGCTTTCTTGCATGTGTTTTGTTTAATGAACGTTCCTGAAAAATAACTCGTTTGTATTTTAAGGGAGTCGTCATTATTTCGATTTATTTAAACCTACTGCTGCTGTTCCATCTGATGGCATCATCTACTGAATGGATGGTTCGTGACCGAAAAGCAACTAAAGTTTCATATATTTACATAGGATTTCAACAATCAGTAAAAGTTTTATTGGAAACACATTCAGCTGTTGTCACTGCATTCTTGGCGAATTATTGCTGCGTCACAATGACAAAAGCAGAATTTCTTTTTTTAATATCTCCATAGATTAACTCCTCAACCTTGGTAAACTTGCAGTCTTCAATTTACATTTCTGAACATAGATACTGTATATAGAGGCAGTCCCAGGACTGCTAACGAGTTACGTTCCTAAGTCTGTCTTTAAGTCGAATTTGTACTTAAGTCGGAACGGTTAAAGGTACGGTTCTTATCTAACGCCAGTTATTCAAATGTTAGCTTATAGTAATCCGTTCGATGCATAAAAAACATTAAAAAAGCATTTCCAGATACACTAAAACATCTTTAACATAATAATACAGAAATAATAATAATAATAATAATAAGTGGTCGTCGCGGTGGCGCAGTGGTCTAAGCGCTGGCTTATGACCGTTCGCCCGAGATGGGTTCGGGGTCGAATCTCAGTGAAGCCTGGATGGCCGCCCCGGTGGCGCTGTGGTCTAAGGCGCTGGCCTCTGATCATTCGTCCGTAAGGGGTCCGGGTTCGAATCCCGGTGAGGCATGGATGTTGTGTTTGTCTTACGGCACTGGCTCTCTCCCTTCCCTGGAACCAGTAACCCTAAATTAGGGACGGGCGACTGCTTATAGCCCATTGAGTTGCTCACGGTTGTCGTTAAACCTACAATCAAAAAAAAAAAAAAAAAGAAGCCTGGATGTTGTGTTTGTCTTACGGCACTAGCTCTCTGCCTTCCCTGGAACCAGTGACCCTAAATTAGAGACGGGCGACTGCTTATAGCCCATTGAGTTGCTCACGGTTGTCGTTAAACCTACAATCAAAAAAAAAAAAAAAAAAAAAGAAGCCTGGATGTTGTGTTTGTCTTACGGCACTAGCTCTCTGCCTTCCCTGGAACCAGTGACCCTAAATTAGAGACGGGCGACTGCTTATAGCCCATTGAGTTGCTCACGGTTGTCGTTATACCAACAATAAAAAAAATAAATAAATGTAATTACAGTATTTATAATAGAGACTGAAGGGGGGGGGGGGTAGAGGACGAAGAGAGAAGGCGAAGCTGCACGTGCAGCTTTGTTTTAAGTAACTGAAACGGCTTCGAGCCTCATCTTGCACTAAAGCAAGGATAGTAGGCATATTACGTTGATTTTGATTTTCTAACCAAATTATCAATCGCTTTTCCGTTTCAATATTGAATAACTAAACCACTGCGTTGCTCAGTGATGCTTGCAGAATTCATCGGGACAGAGCCTCTTACATGCTCTATTATTTTTTGCTTTGTTATTTGAATTGTCTTGATCATTGACCAACTGTAGCCTAACGCTTTTCTAATGTTCTTCGGCGTTTCGCTTTTTTCCGATCGCTTTATTAATTCCATTCATTTTAGTTTCAATCGTGATCGTTTTACTTTTCTTTGATGCATCACATTTAAGCGCTGGTGCCATGGTCAGAAGAGTAAAAAAAATTAAAGCCAAAAGCAGTTACACACACGAGGCACTGTTAAATAGCAACGTGGTCCGACTGAAAAGAACGAAGTCTTTGTCCTACCTCGGGTCCACGCGCCTATGAGCCGACGAACTGCTAAGACGCGCTGTGTTTTGCTGCGCATCTCCAAGTAGCGCCCTTTCGTTATTACGAACCATTGTATGCAACTTGAATTTTTGATATAATAGGCTTCACGAGGATTGGTTCGTAACTACGGTTTGTACGTACGACGGACGTTCTTAACCCGGGGACTGCCTGTATGTAAAAAGAAGGTATAAGTTTCAATCCGTACCCCATTAACCACTAAAGCTCACCATTGCAGCTCCAAACGTGAAGGTGCTTACGTCCTTTGCGACAGAAAAAAATGCAACGTGAAGCATTCCGGAAACATCGGACAGCAGCACTCCGCGAAAATGGTTCCGATGTTTCAATCCTGGACACACCTGGTCGAAACTGTGACAGCGAACTCCGGTACCAGTATACATAACAATTGAAGTATTGTGAGAGAAGATATGCAAATAGAGGGGGAAATTCACAAATACAATGAAACGTCGATTTAACGAACTTCAAGGGACCAACAACAGTCTTGCACGTAAAATCGTGGAATTCGCTTAATCGAGGAAGCTTTTGGAATGAAACATTCAAATTAAGCTGGTGTTGATAACAGAATACGTAAGCAGCTAAGTTCTCTTTCATTCACTGAAATTTAAATTATGTATAGTACTTCTAATTATGAAATTTATCATCAAACATGTTATAGTACGTACGTATTTACTTTGCATATTAAATACATTATTCGTACATATTAGACTTCTATATGTGGCATAAAAATTTAAGTGTACTTTAAAATTGAAAGAAAAATACGATAGTTGATCTTTTTCCGAGCATTTAGCTTCTTAAATAACGATTTCAGTTGTATACATAAACTGTATAAAACAGAACATCAATTAGTACTAATTAACTTCTGAAAACGGAATATGTGTTGATTACCTTTTTACACTGTAAAAAAGAAATGCTTTAGAGAATATTACTTATTTTGTTCTAAACATTTAGCTTTATAAATTGCAGCTTCAATTTCATGAAGTGCATGAAAAACGTCATCAGTAATATCTAAGCGTATGAAGTAGCTTTTAGCACATTCTGTACCTTTAGTAGGATCACTAAAGCAGCTTTCAGTTCTGCTTCGTCTTCATCAGAATCTGATGCATTCTGTTCATCCAAAACATCATCAAAGGATTGCATTTGGCAGGTATGTACATTTGCGTCACAATCAAAATAATCAGAAAGCAATACCTGATGAGGCAATATCATTTCATTCTGCAAGATCGCCGTCCAGAAGATTATCAGCAGCATTTTCGGTATTGCACCATCTTTCTTCTTGTTCACTACCTGAAAAGCCTTGCTTTGTTAAAGCAGCTTTTAATGGTATGTGTCGTAACTACATTCCACGTCTCTCGCACGAAATGCAATGCATGGAGAATGTTAATTTCAACTTTAGATGCATCATCCTTTGCATCGATAACAGAAAGTACTTTTCGCATGAGAAGCTTTTGATAATTAGTTTTAAAAGACCTAATGACACCCAGATCCAGCGGTTGCATTTCACTGGTACAATTTTCTGGGGAAAAAATGACTTGAACATTTTTCAGATTGTTTAACTGAGAATGTGCAGAACACTGATCAATGAATAAGATGACCTTCCTCTTTTTTGCCTGCATCTGAGCATCCAAGGCTTCCACATAATTTTTTAATAAAGCTGTGGTAATGCACGACTTTTTATTTCCTTCGTATTTGGTTGGCAAAGATTTCATGTTTTTGAAGCAACGTGGTTTAGCAGATTTGCATATAACAAATGGCTGTAATTTTTCTGACCCGTCTGCATTGGCAGCTAGAAGAACAGTGATTCTGTCTTTTGACTTCTTTGCTCCATGGCAGGCAAAGTGTTTTTTTTTTTTTGTTTTTTTTTTTTGGGCTGCAGGTTATACAACAGTCCAGTTTGATCAGCATTAAAAATTTCAACAGTATGTACCCTTCAATAATTTGTGGCAGCTGTTCATTTTTCCACGTTCGTGCCGTCACGGGATCAACATTTCTGCTTCCGCCAGATAGAGCTCTCTATACATTATGTCTTTGCTTAAAACGATCAATCCATTCATTTGATGCGGTGAATTCCTTTATTTGAAGTCGCTGGGCAAGATAAGTTGCTTTTTCCTTCAAATGTGATCCACCAATAGGCAAATTACTTGCCCGTGTTTGGTAGAACCAAATGACAAGAGCGTTTTCCAACTCACTCAAGAGCGATGCTTTCATAGATTTCCTCTTACTCGACCTGGAAATTCCGAGTTTCTCTGCTACAACAGTCTGTGATCCTGGGTTCGTAGTGCGCTGCGACAAAATTTCCATTTTTTTCACTGATTGAAAATCTTTTCCGATTTTTTTCTGCAGTCATTCATTTTTTAAAGGCTCTCACAAAGTGCACATTTGCAAACTACAGTGATCAGTGAATTTGGCTTCTAACTTTTCTAGTTCTGTCTATGTTCATCAAAACATTATCCGTAAACGATCTGTGTTGTTTAATGTGACCTTTAGATTTAACACTGATAAGAAAAAAGAAACTCAATTTGAGGAAGAATTGCGGATGCTCAGAATGGATACGTACAATGTGTGACCCCTGACTTCACAGAAAGCTATTGTTCTGTCAGTAGATGAAAACAAGAATCCCCAGGGTACTCTAGATTTCCTCCCCCATACCACTTTTATTTTTCCTGTTTCCCACCCATGCAAGAAAACGTTGTGCTCCTTTGGAACATGTTGGTCATTTGCTTCCTGCTATAAGAAGCTTACGCGTGATAGTTTGAGGAAAGGCGAACTGATTTATTATTCCGTCAAGTTGTGTCACAGATGTGTTCTTTGAAATGCTGGTTAACTGCATGCGTAAAATTTTCCTATTACTCTAGGTTCTTTCTAGCTAACTTTTAACGTGAAAATGCTGGTTAACATAGTTTGGTGGTTTAAAAAAATAAAAAAGAATGTTCGCTAAATTGAGGATATGTGTTCGTTAAATGGGGAAACGCCAAGCATTAATTTCAATGTGGTTCCTTTCCGGACCATAAAAAATTTACATAAAATCGCGGAATTCGTTAAAGCGCAGTACGTTAAATAGGGGTTTGACTGTATATCAACATCAAAGATGAAAACGTGTGGTGGAAAAAAGCACGAAACACTTCAACTCGTGAACTCGAGTAAAGAACAGGGCCTCCGCCGTAGGAAAAACAGGCCAACCATTTTTCATCTGGCACTGATGCAAGAGCTCAAATACAAAAATTGGCCAGCATATCTCGCATGTGAAAACTCGACCTCTTGGACATCGGCCATGTGTATTCAGCTAAAACGTATTCTCTAAGTCACTGGCTCTCAATGGGCAGCCATCGAAGGGTGTCAGTCTGGCCCGCGTTAAAAGAATTAAACCGAAAAGAAATGTATAAAATTCACAGGCGAACAAAAAAAGAATGTTTATCAATATTTATAATATAAACCAGTGCAAATATTTTTGTTTGATTTAGTTGTGTGACTGCATCTAAAGGTTTCATAATGTGCATTCACACACAAATGGGAAGTAGTTCGGTAGTTTTCTGCAAGATCCTCTGAAGCCCCTATGAAACCCTTTGCTAGGCGTCACGGGAGAGAAGATGGAGGACTCACATGTCTGCGTTCGGTTCTCCACTCGACGTGACATATATATATAAATTTTCGCTGGCAGCGTTTGGAACTAACTTCTCCCGCGGTTTAATCAGTATCATGCTTATTTTATGAAGCGCCGAGCACAACTGCTGTAATGATTGTGATCGTTTAAAATGTCGTTCTCGAAGCTAAAGAAGAGAAAAGTTAACCGTGAGTTTAACGGTGACTGGACAGAGAAGTATTTGTTTATTTTACCACAGAGAAAGGGGCTATTATATATTTTTCACATTACCTTTAACAAATCATAAAGTAAGAATAATGTATATATGAGTATCAGTATGATATGTATGTAACTTACATTTACCATATAAAGTGTTCACACCCTCTGGTCCAGTTCCTTGAAAAAAAAATGTGGCCCCTGGTAAAAAGTATTTAGAAACCAGTGCTCTAAGTTTTCCGTTAAGTACCTATAAGTATGGGAGTGGAAAAATAAAATGGCTGGAATTATTGTAAAAAAAGGTATATCTGTGTGTGTGCGCATTTGTCAGGTAAAATTTCACAACATTTATTACACTGATATCCGTCCATGTTACAATTACGCAATCGAAATTTGTCATTTCAGATTGGCGCACATAGATTTTCTTGTTGGCAGCAATGCTGCGCATAGGACCAAAATCTTGAGTGACGCTTTTCCATCAACCATTCTTCGTGAAGAACGAAATCCAAATTTGATGCGATATACATAATCCGTGCAAACTACTGAAGGAATCATGGAGAGGTGCATGTCTGGCGTAACCAGGAAGGGTTAGAAGTGGAACTCGTGAATCAGGAGTTGATGACGTCATGATCAAGGTAAACTCCTTGAAATGGAAATGCGCTGGACATATTGTTAGAAGAACTGAGCTCCTTTGGACAACTGAAGCACTAGACTGGATACAAGAGAAAGGAAAAGACCCAAAACAAGGCCATGTAGGAAATAAGTGGATGGAATTCGGAAGTATGTCAGAGTGAAGTGACATGGAGGATAATGGCACAAGATAGAAAGTTGTGGAAGCAATTTCGGGAGACCTCCATCCAGCAGTATATTGATGGTTGATAATGAGTGATGATGATGCTCAGTCACATTTTCGTGCAAGAATTAATGGATTTCATTACTGGAAGCGTTTGCCGTGTTCAAATGCTCCAAGTAATGAAGTATATTAATAAAAATATTTTTCTCAATAAGTATTAGAAGAAATATGACACCGAATTTTCGGTTGTAATGAGCGTGTCTTTTGAATCCCTTCTGACGCTAATTAAATTTATCAGAGCTATTCAAAGTCCATGGAACCGGTTACGAAAACGATCAACCGGTTTCTACAGTCGATAAAACATCCACAAATAGAAACATCTTAGTTCCACCAGCGGCTAAAAAGGATGTTACGAAATTTAACAAATGATGCACAAAATGTTTCTCGTCGATCAAGGAGGATATCAGAGACAAATCTATTTTCAAATAGAACAGTTAAAAGAAGAAATATAGGATACGAAAAATGATATAGGTGTGCGTTGTTTGCTAGCCGAAGAATTCTGCATAATGGAAAATACTAATAGAAAATATAATGGAAAATATTGTATAATGGAAATACTTGACATGCTGAAGCTAGCCAGCTGCAAACACACCTGAAGGAAGTGGAATAGTCATTGATGAAAATGAATGAAAGCACATTGTTACGAGACTAAAACTAGCTTTGGCCTGAGATAAATTTTGTATCCACCTTACAGCAGATGCCAATTTAGAGCCAACAATCGAAAATCAGAACCACAGAGATTGGAGCAGATTTATCGTCACAGGCGTGGGCGCCCCTATAAGGGGGTGGGGGCAAGAGGGTTTTTTTGCCCTCCCCTGGAAATTGAACCATGCCCTTTCTGATCTTTAAAGTTACTACAGGGAGTTTCGTGATAACACTAATTCTAATTGCTAATTTTTCTCTACAACTTATAGATGCTTCTGCGGTAAAAATAGGAAAAACGGGAATATCTAGAAGAAAAAGTGAAAATTTATAGTGGAAGATAATAATGAACTTTCCCATTGCGTTTTGGAGAATAATTTGCATACGTGCAGTGTGGAAACATATGAAAAGCGAAGAAATTAAAAATATTTCATCTATTCACTGCAGCTATTCACGGATCGACAAAGACCTCCCGAAAGTTTTCTAAGAAAGTTGTTGTGAGGTTATTTTCTCATTCCTGCAGACCATTAGAATGAATCGTGGTTTCCTGACGCATGTGACACTAGTAGTCGAAAGGATCAATGAACGACAAAAAATATGTTTTTGGCCTAGCATGTTCCTAATTTTACATATCTATCTTTTTTTCGTTTTTGAAATTTTCTTATCTTTTGGTTTCCACTTAAATTTATATGTTGTGTGGGGAGTTGGCAAAAGTGGTGGTTAAAACGTTTAAATAATAAGAAAGCACAGTTGAAATTTGCATGTAGTGTTTTTATATGTTATTCGTAGTTACAATTTCTGCTTGCCCCCTCCTGAAAACTAAGCTATGGGAGCCCATGGCCACAAGTTGGTCAACTGGCCGAAACCGTTGTTGATCTTTAGGCAGTTAATGACCACCGTGAACTCAGTGGGCTATAAACTGTCGCCCATCCATAACTTACGACTACTGGTTACAGGGAAGGGAGAGAAAGTCTCCCTGAAATATCTGTGGACTTCCATGCTACGATTTTTCTGCTGTAGTGCTTTGTCTGCTCCCAGAGGATAAAAAAGAGTACCTATTTTGGCATGAAGTCTCTCTTCCACTTCAAAGTTCTTTCCATTTTTCCCTATCATTTTGGCATAGCATTTTCGTTTCTTCCATGCGCACCACGCAGCAATTTTGCAAAGTCCATAACAAAAGACATATTTATTGAACTCCTCTAACGCTGAAAATCTCAACTCCCAAATTGCATTATGATCTAACCAAATAAATGTCATTAAAGGGAAAACCATCATAAATGTAGTTTAGGACCATCTTGAAGGTACGATTGTTTCCTCTAGTATGTTCGCAAAAGTCTTCAAGCTTCTTGTATAAGTGTAGGACTGTATTCCACTTCAGTGTTTCTCTTCAGTGAAGCTTTGCTGCTCATTGATATGGATTTAGCCTTTTTCTTTCCAGGTTTCGCTTAACTTTAAACAATTTTAAAATTTTTACGTGAGTCATTATGCTGCTTTTAAAATTCTTCAAGAAGCAAAATGAAAAATCAATGCAAAGTAGTGATCCTTGATTTACAAACAGATTGGCATTCCTTTTAGCAAATGCCCCAGAGTGGTGTCTTCAAAAACGACACTTTCAAATTTGAGTTCGAAGAACAATGGAGATTTTAAATTCTGTGGAAGAAATTTTCTGCTCCAAATCCTTGGAAATACGTCTAAATTTATTAACACAGCTACCAGACCTCTCTGAATTGCCTGTATTTACTGTTCTTTAAGTTACATTGATCACATGCAACGGTTGCTCTGTCTTTTTTAAAGTGTTCGCCAACCCATTCACTATATTCAATTTTGTTTCGCTCTCCACTGAAAATATAAAAACCATAAAAACATAAAGTGTTATATATATAATAGTAAAAAAAGGTTATAGATCATTTACATATAATTAAATAGCAAAATATTATGTTATACATCCTGAATCAAAATAGAAAGAGAAAGACTATTATTTTCACTTTCGAATTTATTACTATCTATGAAATTTCTAAACAAAGAATTATTGACAGGATAAATTCAAATTAATTGAAAAATTGTGTATTACATTTATTCTGTGGCTTGGTTCCAAAAGGGACAGTGTAACAAAAAATACAGATATTGAAAAATTGCACTTAATTACCTAATAACTATTTTCATATAAGTCGCGCAAAACTGGTTGATGGATCACATCATAAGATAAAAAAACCACAAACAAGATCGCATTTGAAAGGTTCTGTATTAATTTTTAAAATATCCTTGACATTGCCGAAGCCAAATTTGACATGACGTCCGAGCAAAAACAATCTGTTTTAAAGGGTGTTTTTTTTCGGACGTCATTAAAAAACTAATCGCCAATATTTTCTCCAAAACATTTTATCCTTGGTTAAAACTATTTTTTTTTCGCAAATTGCAAAGAATGTGATCGGCAGTGCGCGACCCCTGACATCAGAAAATGTGAAAATTACATCGCCCTGGAGCGGATATGAAACCAGCATCTCTCTATTTCTGTTTGAGCATGCTATCCGTTACAACACCCAGGACGATCAAGTCCCAAGTGTCCGAGTGTTAAGAATCTCAACATTCTCAGATTTCCTCCAGTCGAAGATAATTCTGCTTCCTCGTAGCGTAATTAAGAAAATCACTAGCCTCTCAGGTAAATTCTGTGGAAGAAATTTTCTTCTCATAATAGATGGAAATACGTCTGAATTATTAGCACAGCAGTCAGACATCTTTGAATTGCCTATATTTACTTCATCTCTAAATTGCATTCATTGGGACTTCATCGTCGTGTGTGATGTAACGGATAGCATGCTCGAACGGAAATCGGGAGGTGCTGGTTCGATTCCAGGGCGTGATAATTTTCGATTTTTCTGATGTGGTTGATGTTATTGGATTAAAGGTAAATACAGGGAATTCAGGTATGTCTGGTTGCTGTGTTCATAATTCAGATGGAGGTTATAATTTCATATATATTAAGATAAATTTCTTAATATATATGAAATTATAAACAAATATATGATATATATGATTTATATATAAATTTCTTAAAGGTAACGTAGCTACTTCAGACGTCACCATGACGATTTTAACTGCGGTGAAGGATTTTGTTGTTAATTAATGATTTACTGATTAACTAAAATTCCGAAAATCTGGTTGTCTTGAAAATATTTTTTTTTCCGCTGACTTTGTAATATACAGGTAGAACTCGGTTTACGCCGCTTAAATTTACGCTAGCTTCACTTTTGCTCTTGTCATAAATCACGATTGGAGGGGTGGCAAGTCATGACTCCCCCCTTTTTAATAAATATATAATACTAAATGATTAAACTACAATCGAAATTTAAATATTTAAACAAGAAACGGAATATAAAAAAGTTATATATGATGTAAAAATTGATTACATAAACGAACCCTTTGCGAATCATGGTGAGAGAGAGAGAGAAAGAGCTCTCAGCAAAAAAATATAGAAGAGCTAGTCCAAAGAAAACACAGAGGAAAATGAAACTGAATCCGCAGTGCCGGTCAGGACACTAACGTGAAATCAATGCAAGAGGCTATAGCTCTTATTAATAAGGGATGTCAGATCTTCTGTTGCAACGACCCCAACTGACAGCGGAACTCAACCGTTCGTTAAGAGAGGAACTGAGACAGTTCTACAGCCATACTGTAACTTATTATCAGAAAAGAAGACCAAACAGACATATATTCTATCATTTTTAAAGCAGTAAATTCTGTTCCTTTTTTTAAAAACATTATTGTATTAAATATTATACAATTTTAAAATCGTAAATTTCATAAAATAAAATATTTTTCAAGTATTTTGTGTTCATTACTACAAATCTTGGAACGGAACCTAATATATTTACATAAGTTCCGATCATATTTTTGCTACAATTTATGCCGAAAATCTTAGGAACATAATCCCGGCGCAAACGAAGTCCTACCTGTAATCTTCTGTATTGAAGCACATCTAAAATATTTTGTAAATATTGTTACGACCCACCCCCACCATTAATTTAGTAATTAATGGACGTGGTGGATGTGTGAAATTAATTAAGTATTAATTATGTTCGAGGCTTGATTGGAGTTTAAAAGTGTAAACAGCAGAGAAAGTTTTATCTGGGGGTTTGGAAAGAAAATAGGCGAAGAATTCTCCCTCTGGCTGGGTGGTTTCAGAATAGCTCTGTTAGGTCATAAATCGAAGGTTGCAGCTGACGGCCAGTCTAAACAGGGAAGGAGGTACGTATCGAAGAGGGCCACTTGAGTAGAAATGAATGAAGATGGGGGACAAAAGGTTTAGCGGATAATCGTAAATCCGTCGATTGTTTGGGGCATTTTTGAGAACAATTGCTCTCTGTGTGGTCCGTGCAGAAAAATAAGATTTCGCACTTAGCGTGAAAATAAGGAAGAAAAGTTTAGTTGTCTGTACGCTCTCAGATGTGAAAGGCTGGATTGGATGCCTTGGATCTGCTATATGAATTAGACAACTCGGGGGCAGCTGGGGATGCCAGTTTGCCATAAAGACAGCGGAATGCCCAAATCCGGGTGATAAAGCAGCAATTTCTAGGCTGGGAGTCTAATGGAAATTAGCGACTGGTTGGCCCAATGGAAGCAAAGTTACAGAGGAATTAAGAAGTCTGCGAGTGGACAGTGGTAATTCCAATGAGGAGCGAAGCTCGGGTTCAGATGCCAACCACTGCAGTGTGGAATCGTCATACCCATTCATCCCCTACTGTGGAGGAAGTGAAGAGTCGCGCTTATATTACGAGGCGAAGCGTGACTCCCTCAACAGACGCCTGGATGTGTGTGTGTGTGTATGAGCACGGTAGCGCTAGGGGACCCAGCTCCTGCAAAGAAATCTTCCATGTAGAAAAAAGGGAAGTGCCTATTACTTTACTGGTGCAATCACAATTTGGATTTATTCTTGGCAGCATCCATGTAAGTAGAAACATTTTGTTTTATTGTTACATCTGCTACGCAATTAGTTGAGGAACTGAACTAATATATTGCAAGAACTGAACCGAGAAATAGTAAGACTAAACTGTGCCATTTAAGTTCATTAAAACTTTCTCGCGGGAACTGATTTAGGTCCAAGTTGACCCAATACTTATGTTCAGAAGAGAGCTAAATTTTATTCGTATGGGTGCCATTGTTATGTTTTTATAGCCAATTAAATATTTGTTTAGGCATTCAGCGCAGTCATAGAACACATTATTTATGTGTACGCATGTGATTGGTCCAAATTGTTTAAGTGTATGCCCATATAATACAGTTTTCGCGCCAATAACTACGTCGAAGGAGATCAGTGCTGAAATATACTAATTGCTCGGCTACGGTTGTTAAATTGATTGACAGCGGTGGAATAAGGACCCACGAGATCGCAACATTTTGGTACCAGCGGCGGTATCAATATTATTTAATTTGACATAATGTATCTTTATGGATATTTCAGAGTATAAAAGTAATGGAAAATGTTTAATGTTTTTTTAATAATTATTTTCGGCCGGTAGCAACTACTGCTGGCGCTCCAAATGTTTCTTCCAAATTGGCCTAAGAACAGAAAAAAAAAAGCGTTACAACATTTTTGTGGTTTCCTTTACCGAAAGTGCGTGTATCTTCTTTCAGTTTTTCCAGTTCGAGACCAAGCGAATGAAATAAAAATAGCACAGCACTTCATTTCTTCGACGATGAGACACAAATAAAATTGTCATCCTGATTATCTTAAAACGTCGTAACACAAAGAACAGCTTCACCACATTTACAAAAAAAAAAAAAAAAAAAACATCATCGATTCGTTTGCATACTCTGAAATGTTCAGAACAATACATGTCAAAATATAACTTAAACTGATCGTACAAGGACCTTATGTAATCAGTTTGTGCATTTATTCCGTCTTTGGGAGGATATTTATTTCTCAATAGAAGGCAGTATACAGCAACGTTTTTTTCCTCTACGAAATGGAAAAATACGATTTCTTTTAGCGTATTTCGATCCGCAATTAATCGCGATCAACATATGATGGCTAGTTTTTAACCGGAACTGGCGTCTACGGCTAGAATTTTTGCAGGTGTACGGCGATAAGCATTCCCTCAGAGAGCTGAGATTAAAAATCGAAACGCGGCTGTTCTTTCTGTCTCCGCACTTCAAACAATTTAGTGCAGACTGGTGTTGTGTGAGCAGATTCGTTACTGACGCTTCGAATGCATGTTTTCGAATCGCAGCAGATCCGAACTTCCCGCTATATTGTTAACACTTACCTTCCAAAACTTGCAGCTTCTTCAATAGTATCTGGAACTCTGCAGTTGTTGGTTTCTGGAAGTAGAAGAACTAGAAGACCGCTGGCCATAGAAAGCCCACCGAAGCAGGCAAGGGGAACGGCAGGATGCGTGGCGTTACCCTGAAACAAAGAACAAGTGACTTAAAAATCTTCTAAATATGAGATTTATAAACTAAAAGCATAGTGTTTTGTGGAGGAAAGACATATTTCATACAAAAAAAATCAAGCTCAAAGCACGTTAACTGCTGAAATGTATTTTGACGTAGGACTACGTATAAATCCGCGGATAGTATGGGGCGACTTACGGCCGACCGCTCCTGACTATAAAATAGGTCCCAATTGAAATCATTATAGAGTTAAAAATACGTGCCACACACTAATCCTGTTAGCATATTCGTAAACAGCATGGAGTCTAATTCGCGTACTGCGCAATACATCGCACGCGCGACGCTCCCCTGTGCGCTGTTCAGATGATGCAATATTTCTGGTGTGCCGCCGAGTTTGACTCAGTCTATCTCGGCTATCGTGAGCGCAACACGACTGTGCGTAGTATCGTTTTAAAGCTCTCGACGAGATCTATTCAAGTATACGAAGAACATTTCGCAGTGGTTTTAACTTAACATTTAAAAAATTGTTTTCCTGTGAACGGGTTAACATTTTCGACAATGCCGCGGAATTCACAGAATGAACGCAAGCAAAAGTAGAGAAAATCAAAACGAGAGGCAAGAGCAAGTGATGAGGAATGTAAGAAGCACAAGAAGACAGAGCACCACTTTGGGTAATTTGTTTATCGATCTGCTTTGTGTTCGCAATGTATCCAGCATTATTTATAAAAATTATGTAAGCCACTTTTCATGTCATAGACTTGGCTATAACGAATTAAATACCTGCTTTGAAACCATACTTGACTAGCTCATTTCAATTCTCCGATCTGCAAGTCGTAGTCCTATGTTTCAAACTGACGGCTTAATGAGAACTGAGCCTACCTGTACTTTTTTTAAGTTAAGGATGCACTGTACAAAAACGGTCGGCAAAGGTGAGGCAAACATCAATCAGAAATGTATGAAACTGGTAGATGCTCTTCCCTGACCATCAAAAATCACGGATTTTCTTTCTATAGAGAACATATCTGCGATTAACTACGACATTATTTGCAGGCCCGTCAATCAGCCCCATACGTGAGAAGCTGCAGCAGACATGCTGGGTAATTCCCCAAAACGCTATTTGATGCCTATTCAACACTATGCCATGCTTTGTGACTTTGCAAAATATGATGAAATTGCAATAAATTACTGCAGCCTTGTTATCTGCATATGTGTGAAATATATTTAGGCATTTGTTGCGATAACTGTTTCGAATTTCATCCACCCATCAACCACGTGGTCATCTCTTAAGGATTTTTTTTTTCATTGGTATCCAGTCTAGTATTTCAATTTTTGTAACGGTAGTAAGTTTTGCTAGCAACATGTCCATCGCATTGTCAGTAGAGAGATTTTAGTTTGATCATAATTTCATTCACTTTTAGCATTTTACGGATTCAGGAGTTCCTCTTCCTACCTTTTCTGGTCACAACAAAAATACATCTCTCAATGCTTCTTTCAGTTCTCTGAGGTCTCTGTATATCCTTTTAGTTAATATCCATGTTTCTGATTTAAAAGTAACAACTGAAAGGATACACTAATTACACACTAGTATTTTCAGAAATTATGGTAAATTGCCCTTAAAATTTGTACTGTTTATTCCAAATAATCTGCAAACCAAGTTTTATGCACTTATTAATTTCTTTTTTTATGTGTTCCTTGTTTGATGTCTGTTGTCCAATTTAAATGTAGCTCATAATATTACTTTATTTACATAATAATACTAATTCATAATACGGCTTTAATTCTTTAAATAAAAAATAAAAGCAGTGTTATGAACTCATAAACGCGCATTGTCACTTGAGAAATTTTGCTTTGATGATCTTCTTTGAGACATTTTACTTGATTATTTTTACTTTGAGAGATTTTACTTTGATTTCTCCTTATTCATATATTCCAAACATTGTTATAATTGCACTATTAACAGGGCACCATGCACCTATACAGTGCAGAGAAAACGAAAATTTTTTTCGTGTTTAAGGGCTCAGAAAGAGGTACTCAGAATATATGTCACTGCAGTAAAAAACAGGATATGCAGATTGTATCTTAAACATTATACCCAGGCATTGACGCGAAACGAAAAATGGATTTTGTGTATGAGAAGTACTTCAATAATTGAGACCAAAAGCTAAATAAATAGTCATCTTTCGATACTGCATGGAAAAGGAAGCAAGAAATTTTGAAGTCATAAAAATAATTTCAAGGATACCAAAAATAATGAAATTTCCACTGTAGCAGAGTCAGGAGTCATTTATAAAACCAAAAATAAAAATTGCAACTTCCAGTCTCGGTAGACGAGTGGTTAGAGACATGGTTTCTGGCTGATCATCCGAAATGGGCCCGAGTCATAGTTGGGGATGTGTTGTCCTGCGGCTTTCCTTTAATTTATGTCCATTCCCTGGAATGAAATTAAAGACGGGACCGCGGATGGGCTAGTGGGCAGCGTTCGTGACCTCCACGGAGAAACCTCAGGTTCGATCCCAGGCAAGTTCGAACGCTCGAACCACTGTATATCCGCCGTGCGTCGGATGGGCACGTTAAGCCATCGGACTCTGGGTACTAGCCCCCCCCCCTAGTGATAAAGAAGGGCGTCTTCCTTCCCCTTTCCACCTCGCTTTCGTGTCGCTTTCCTATCGGGCACTCTAGCCCGGATCTCCTATTTCTAAGGGTTGTTTAAGATCTGGGGTCAGACACTCCCTTCCTAAAATCCTCTACATATGATCTGATCTGATATTAGGGACGGAAAGCCCCTATAGCATGGATGCTGATGGAAGTCGTTAACATGTATAACAAAGAACAGCAAATTCAGTTTCCAGATTTCTTCTAGGGCTTTTCGAATGAAGTGTTTAGGTACTTCTTGAAAATGTTTTACGAGAGAGAGAGAGAGAGAGAGAGAGGGAGAGAGAGAGAAAGAACGATGCAAAGATTTCATCCATTTGTCTGTTTCTTTGGTTTGCTTCTGTCATTATTTTGTATCCCTAACGCAACAGTAGACAATTATTCCTGTACCCAGAAGTGGGAAAGCATTTAGACTGCAGACTCACAGAGATTCGAAGTCTCACAATATGCAAGAGCAATTTATTTTTAGTCATCGTAAATAGTGATCTGAATGAGGCTTAATTTGGAAAGCTCGGCTGGGATCCTAACTTTAGGGTGTCGGTCCGTGCCCGGCCTGGCATAGACTTTTCAATTTACCGCTTGACTCGTTTTACACTTTCGTCCACCGTTCTCCATCACGTATTGCAAACCTGACTGCCTACTTCTGTTGCAAATGAAAAAGCACTTCTTCTTGCACACTGAGGTATAATTAAAGGTAGCGTTGATCGCCAGTTATGTAAATAAACACTTAGAACTTCCATATCTTCGTTGTAGCAACGAATCGGGCCCAGAAGTGTTGAGCCATGTGGTTTCGTGAAGCTGAAAAGTCTGTTTATGTCGGCACTTCTCGGGGAAAAAATCACATTTTTTAGTCCCTAAACTCAAGAAATTAGAAACGGAATTTGATTTCAACCTTTAAAGAGATAAATCGGCCCATTTCAGACTCTGATCTCACAATCCGTATTTCATTTAACTCCATGAAGTCTTTTTTTAAATATCTTTTCTCTCTTTTCACTCAGTGATGTCTTTTCTTTATTTTAACTCATATACATTTCGTTTTACTCAGTGATGTTCGCCAGCTGATCATTTAACTAGTCAATCGACACTTTGTGAGTAGAAACATTTCTTTAATCCTAACGTGAATTCCTAAATACAGGCCAGGCGCAGCTCGGAATTTGTCACTTAACGAGAAAACTTCCGACCCGGGGATGGCTGGGTTCGTGAAGGTTTAATTGTGATTATTTTTTTCACCTGAGGTTTTTTATTTGCATGTTCACTGACATTCTTGGTTGCTACGTAACTCTGTGCTTATTTATCTGTAGCAGCAGCTGAATATAGGCTAATATGTTTGGAACAGACAACCATGTAAATTTAGGATGCATTCACAGCTTTGGCAAACAAATCGGCTATAATCGCTTTTGTTATTGATGGCTTTATAATATTCTTCAGAATGAGTTATCTATCCACAGCAAAATAAATTAGCTCGATCTGAGAGCTCCTTAAATTTATTTGTTAATAAGTTATTGATTTGTTGGAGATCTCAGTTCTTTTGGTAACAAAGTCAGTGTGATTTTGGCTTACTTCAAATCGTAGAGATATCCCTCCTATGTTTTTTTTTTAATTTCAGCACGGACTTTTCTCTCGGTGAAAACACAGTTGATAATTTTAATTTGCAAATATGATTTTCAAAGACGAATAAAAACGATTACCCTAATTTTAAATTACTTGCCAACTTTCTGACTGAAGGGTCCAGTATGAATGCAGTTGGTAGCTTTACTTTAGAAACATGATTTTCAAAGGTGAGTGAAGACGATTACCCTAATGTTAAGTTACTTACCAGCTCCCTGAAAAAGGGGGCCAGTATGAATACAGTTTGGTAATTTTGTTTTAGAAACATGATTTTCAAAGGTGAGTGAAAACGATTACCCCAATGTTAAATTACTTACCAGCTCCCTGACTAAAGAGTCCAGTATGAACACAGTTGGTAATTTTACTTTACAAACATGAGTTTCAAAGACGAGTGAAAATGATTACCTAATTGCTAAATTACTTACCAGCTCCCTGACAAAAGGGGCCAGTATGGACCCAACCCTTGCGCATGTAGAGCTGGTCCCCACTCCGGCGTTCCTGATGACTGTGGGGTATATTTCGGCAGAATACACATACACTATTGTGAAAGACGCTGTGATACAAAATTTGCCGAACATAGCTAAGGTTATTCTTAGCCACATCATATCTAAAAGAGAGAGAAAAGAAAATATGTATATATTTAATATTTACACTGCATTTTCATTACTCTGTTAAACAATCTTCTGCAAAACATTTGGAGGCATTTTCACAAAATCATTACAAGAACTGTCTGAAGAGAAAACCGGGTGTGTTTCGGTATTTTACCTGATATCAGTTTAATGTCTCTCCTAAACAGATAGGCAGAGGACTTGTTGACTTATGTGCAAACAAGATTTGACTTGGATGCTCGCTACAGATGGAGCAAATTCGTTTTTGGCAGTTACTGTCAGTCATCAATAAAGATTTCATAGATCTGTATAAAGTGTCTTATTGCAGGCACCATCAATTGTCATGCAGGCTTCATGGATCTGTACAAAGTGCTTTCTTTCAGTCACTATCGATTGTCATGCAGGCTTCATGGATCTGTACAAAGTGTTTTCTTTTCGTCACTATCGATTGTCATGCTCCTTTCATGGATCTGTACGAAGTGTTTTCTTTCAGTCACTATTGATTGTCATGCAGGCTTCATGGATCTGTACGAAGTGTTTTCTTTCAGTCACTATTGATTGTCATGCAGGCTTCATGGATCTGTACAAAGTGTTTTCTTTCCGTCACTATCGATTGTCATGCTGCTTTCATGGATCTGTACGAAGTGTTTTCTTTCAGTCACTATTGATTGTCATGCAGGCTTCATGGAGCTGCATACAATTGTTTTTCTCACGCACCGTCCATATTGTCCTGAACGCATGTGCATAAAACATTTTCTGCCAGTCAGAGTAGGTTGTCATACAGGATTTTATTGATCCTCATTAAGTTGTTTCTCAGTCATTGTTGAATGGTATGCTGCATTTCTTGAATCTTCATAAACTTGCTTTCTCAGTTATTGGCGGTTATCATGCAACATTGTATGTATCTGCGTAAAGTTCTGTGTCAAAAGAAAATTTAATTTATTAGAAAAACCTCACGGTTTGCAGCATCACTGCGCGGACGTGTTTCTGATTGGCTCAGATTATTTGCGACGAAAAAAACGTACTTTTCACTTTTTTGAAAAAGAAAAAGGCATTCTCTCGATACGTTTCCATCTCCTCTGATAGGTGTGCTATTTCATCAAAATCATTATTGAATAGTCCTAAATATCAGAAAACAACTTAATTTTGTTACTGGTGCCAAAATATCTCATTTTTGGTGGCATTCAAATGATAGCATTTTGGCGATAACGGTGGCAAAAGTTACTTTTATTTTATATTTAGGACTTTGCAAAATTCATTTTAAGGGCATAGAGCGAAGATAAGAGATTTTAAGCTCTCCCAATATTAAAAAGTTGAAAGAGAAAATATATTTTTCTTTTCTCAATCAGCGAAATATTTTTTATGAACACGTTTTTGTACAGTTTAATGGCATTTGTCCACGTCGGATTTCAGTGACTGCTGGAATGGGAAGAAGATATTAAAATTGATCCGAAGACTGAGCGTCCTTGTGTTACGAGGTCGACGTAACTTTATTGACCAAGACCTTGTAAATTTTACAAGAAATCGTGGAATTACACTTCTGTTTTGTTAGCACAATCAAATTCAATAAATATAGGCTCTTAAATTTTAAGAGGACAATAAAATGAAATGTACTCGAAATTTGTTCATCGCAGCTCTACGCCAGAACTAATAACGCTGTGTACCTTTCGTTGGAATTCCTAAATGAATGAATTAAAACTCTAATAATCGATTCTTTTTTAAAGGAATTTTTCAAAAATTTAGTAAGAGGAAATGCTAAAGAAATCTAATGAAGATGTGTATATAAAACCAGCAGAACATCATTCTTTAGTCGCCCCCTTTAAAAAGAAAATGAAAAATTTAAGTGCTTCGGAAAAATAGAAATTTGGGGTCCAATTACAAGGAAAGAACTTAGTGAAACACTCTCCTAATTTGGTATTTATAAAGAAAACTCAGACGGTCAGCATTTGGAACTCGCCTCTGCTGGCGATAAAAGAAAAGCCAGTTCTGATAGCTCCTGAAACGATAGCCATAAGTTAATAACGCATATAGAAACAAACGAAGTCAAAAAGATATCGTATAAAACTAATCACAAATGGAGGGAAGACCTTTAACAGTGTCGTCACTTGAAAGAGAAGCGTCAGCGCGAGCGAACATCAGACGGTGCTACCATGGAAATGGAACTCGTCGAAGAACAGCATTCCTAAAAATCTGACAACACGGGTAAAATCCTGCTGGGACTGTCTCCATGAGTCATACGTATATATCGTTCCCTTACCTATATCGGCTCGAGCATGAAGTAGAGGCAACGCTTTGAATTATAAGTTAATAAAATAATTATATCCTGGGTTCAAAATCCTGTAGAACGTATTGTTGAGATCATCATTTGCGTAAACAGAATAAACATGGATATTGAATAATATTAAGAAAATTCTAGCTTGGATGAGCTGAGCTACGGGAAACCAGCTCTCTGAAACCATTTGGGCTGATCATCGGGAAATTTAAGCGTTAAATGCATCTTTGGCTTCAGTTATCGCTCAAGATGAAATGTAATATTTTCACCTCGGACAGTGCACTAAAATGACGCAGACCATAGGGGAGCGCAGTTTGCATTTTACGCAGACGCCGTACGTCTTTGTGTAACAGAATGCTGTGGTTAACTAAACCAAAACGGTATCGACTAACCAGCGTAAGAAAGCTGACATCTCAGAACTTGTTTGCGCATGGGTAAATTATTCCACTCTGCAAGCACGTATGAAGAGATCCGATGAACTAGACAACCATTATATGAAAGTCTTGCAATTGTTTCAGAGAGATTGCCTGATGGTACTCGTCGTTTTCGGTTTCAGTATACACGGCAAGTGAAATTCGTCTCTTCTGGGATTTTAGTCAAGGATTTTATTTTATTTTATTTTGATTTGCGAAGGGCTGCTCTCAAGCGTAAGGCACCGAAAGCAAAAACAAAAACTGAATTACTGATGCCACGGTATTCTACTATTGTGGCTCTCCTAGTATGAACATATCAGTCTAGGAAATGCTCTTTTTAGAGCAAGCTCAATTTATCAAAAAGGGTTTACGAAAACCTGCTTTAGATAAGAGATATTGTATACAAAATACCATTTTGCAAATACAAATTAAAATAAATAGGGTTATACTTTAAATCATGCAGCATATTTATAGAAATAATGTACTGTGAATACTTAAAGTTGGATTGTTGGTGTTGGAGGTGGGTGTATGACAAGCAAATCTAGTGTTATAAACATTAGCATAATAGCACACTAAAATATAAAACTGCCCTTTTCAGGGTAAATGTAGAAAAAAGAAGTATAGTATAAAAAGCACAGTAATTTAATTTATACAGTATAGTAAACTGAGCATTTATTCTAAATAGAAATCGAAGAAAACTACATGATCTCAGTAATTAATATGTACCACATACTTAAACAAATTTGAGGTGAGTGTGACTAAGAGGCAAATACTAATGTTTTAAGCAATAGTCTGACAGCACAGTTTTTACTGTGACTTTCATGGAATTAACTTCTTTATTTTATAAAATGTTATTGTAGAGCTTATTCAAAAGCTATTTTAATTTTATGGGTCAATATTTCTGAAACACAAAATAAAAAACTGCCGTTTTCCGGGAAAGTGCACGGAAAATAAAAAAAGGCCTTTTTCAGGGCAATTGCATAAAAAATGTAATAAAAACAGCCAATATTAAGACATTCGTCACTAAATTCAAAACAAATTAAACGTATTGCTCGCCCCTTAAAAGTCAACATATATCAAGTATAAAACCTCGAAAGACAATAATTTAAAGACAAAGACAGCATACGTTTATACAAATTTTATGAATTCCTCGTCATTCACCAATTCATTTCAATTAAATAGATAAAAGAGCAAGACATCGTAAATGTTAAATTAGTAAAAAGAAAATTAATTTCGATAAGTGATACCCTGACTGACTGAACTCAATTAAATTAAAATTATTACTACATAAAATATTGAATAAAATGAAAAGCCTCTGCCAATATTTCAATCAATTTGCCCGCCTGCCATATAAAATCATATAAAAGCAAAATGTGTCAAATTAAACATATGAAAAATCATGTTTTCTAAGTATGAGATCATTGCTGCTTCGCATTCTTAGTATACGCATAAGACAATGTATATGCTTTTTAACGCTATAATATTTCATTACTTTCAAAATTATAATCTTTCCTATCTGGAACACCTGTTCATTCCTCCTGTCAAGGGCGATTGGACTTAGGGCGTCACGCCCTTCTCGTCTTCCAGGCCTCCACTGAATTACCATGCTGGCGACTAAACCTTTTAAGAAACCAGTAATCGAAGACGTTTATCGAAATTATTGAGGCGTTCGCTTCAAAATTTCGAATCTTCGATTCTTGATCCGTGACATCTATTATGAAACATAAATAATGCGTCTTTTGGAGTAAATAGTGAAGTTACTATATTTATTAGATGTTACTGAAAATCAATGATAAATTGGAATGCGTCACCCGCATTTTTGCTAAATTCGGCTTTCCTTAAGCATAATTTTTACCCACAGCTGTTATTCCATTAGTTACATCGCAGATCAATTTTTTTGCATGGTTATGAGAGGTTTTACGAAAACACATGAGAAGTACAACATATGATATTTCAATGATCATATTCTTTTTTTTTATTCTATGTTTGCGTGAGTGCTCATTCTTGAATATTGTAGTACAAGTTAACAGTGCTGTTAATAATTTTGTTCGTGTTAATTAACTTTCTTCTTTTGCTTTTCACTTACCCGGTGAGCGTCCAAGGCCAGAAGTTCCTATGTTTTTTTAGGCATTAGACTTTAGAAAAAGTGAAAGACATGATTTAATAAAAACAAATACAACGTTCATGTTTTACGGAGAATTCGATCGCATTCTCGGCGATGAATGCTCTCCAGAAAATGGAGCATTGGGTGTTTCAAAATATTTGTTTTTATTCCAAATTTTTGGGGCTGTCTCTTCCTCTATTGGTTTGAATTAATAAGATTTGTTAAAAAATAATTTTGGGTTAATAGGATTTGTTACTAACTCCATTTATGTCTCATGTTTTATTGCATGCTTAGTAGAATTCTGTAGGTTTTGAAAGAAATGTCATCGTTTGAGATGCATATTTAAAAGAGATGAGCCTTGTCATTAAAATCAAGAACAGTGCAATGAAATTTTAGACTGGTTTTAACATTAAACAACGGCAAGGTGCAACGAAGACCGTGTTACGTACCGCAATGCACTTATTATCATATCAAAATCAAGGTTTCAAGTCTGAACATGTCTGTATGACTGGAAATTTACTTGGAGTTTTTGTGTAGCAAAACAATGGCATTTAAAAGGCAAATATAAAACGTGATGAGAACAAAAATTATATACATTAGTCATGCTATAGAGCAGGTATCTTTATTCATCTATCCTGGCTGTCATATAGCGATTTAAAAGAAAATTACATATTTCGAAATATTTGTGGAACTAACATTGATCAAAAGTTTTATAGGCACTCAAAGGTTTATGAAAAACAATAGCAGTCTTTTTTAGCACGTCTTTTGTAAAAAAAGAGCGTGCTTATGTTATCGGTTTGTCTGTCTGTCCGTCCGTCCGTCCGTCCGCCTGCCTGCCTGTACCCACGATATCTCTACAACCATTAGTCCGATTTAAAAAAATATTTCAGCATTGGGAAGCTTGAAATATGCGAATGATGATCCTTCATTTCGTCTTTTTTACGATGTACAATTTCGCCGCTAGAGGGCGTAAATGCAGATGATGTCGAATTCAAAAATACGTTTTATTCCACATATTTGCTTCTAAACATCCGATTGAAAAAATTATTTTATCTTTCGATTCCATTTAGCTCGAAGATTATTTTAAATACAGTTACTTTTTCAAAATTACGCATAGATTTTCCGCTAGGGGGCGTAAAAGTAAATTACATGTTTCCCGATAACTCTTCTAAAATTCAGATTTGAAAAATGTTTTCTTCAGCGGATACATCTCCGGATGGAAAATATTTTGCATATAATTTCTAATTTTTGGTAAATAATACTTTGGTCACCAGGGGGCGTAAGTGTTAATTTTTGCTTCTGATGTATTTGCCATAAAATCTGAGCTTTTAATATATCGATTGAAAAAGTTCTTTTCGTGAACTGATGACACTCACATCGATAAACCTTTTCGGAATATTTTCTTCTTAAAATAATGCATGGTTTCTACGCCAGGGGCGTAGATATATATCTTATTTTTGTCAATATGTCTACTTCTAAGAGTCCGATTTGAAAAATTCCTTCTTTGTTGATAGTGTTTCTAGTGTGACATGTGTTTCATATAATTTCAAAATTTTCAAGTAATTCATAGATCTTCCGCTACGGGGTGTAAAGGTAAATTGCTTTCACCCTATATCTCTGCTTCTAAATCTCCGATTTGAAAAGTTCTTTCTACACCGGATACAGCTCCTGATGGAAAATCCTTTGCACATAATTTCTAATTTTTTTTAAAATGGTTTGGCTACCAGGTGGCGTAAGTCTTAATTTCCGCTTCTGATGTATTTGCAGCAAGATATGAGCTTCTGAAATCTCGACTGAAAAAAAAGTCGTTTGTTGACCGATACTACTCATGTCGACAAGCCTTTTAGGAACATTTCCTTCTTGAAATAATGCATGGCTTCTACGCCAGGGGCGTAGATGTATATCTTATTTTTGTTAATATCTCTACTTCTAAGAGTCCGATTTGAAAAATTCCTTCTTTGTTGGATAGTGTTTCCGATGTGAAATGTCTTTTCCTATAAATTCAAAATTTTCAAGTAAATCAGACTTTCCGCTATGGGGCACAAAGATAAATTGCGTTTTCTGCGTTATTTCTGCTCCTAAAACTCCGATTTGAAAAATTCTTCCTGTATCGCATACAAGGCCCGATGGAAAATATTTTTCACATAATTTCTAATGTTTGGTAAAGAAAGGTTTGGCCACCAGGCGTCATAAGTGTTAATTCCTGTTTCTGATGTATTGGTAGCAAAATCTGGGCTCCTGAAAACTCGACTAAATTTTTTTCTCGGACCGATACCGCTCATGTGGATAAACCTTTTGAGAATACTTTCTTCGTAAAATAATGCATGGTTTTCCCACCAGGGGACGTAAAGTCACATCTTATTTTTGTCGATATCTCTGTTTCTAAGAGTTCGTAAGCTCATGATTCCGTTTACAGTAATATCTGAGGGATTAAAAACCCGATTGAAAATCTTCTTTCTTTGGTCAGATACTATTGTTTTCCATAGCGGTTCCATTGCCTCTGAATAGCTTTGATAAATTTAATTTGCGTCAGAACGGATTCAAAAGACGCGCTTATTACACCCGAAAATTCGGTGTCATCTTTCTGTTTTTTCCTGTATTGAGCCTTAACCGACTGCGGGAAAGAAAGACGTGAGTTGAATTCAAGAGCTGAAACGAAATACTAAGGTGATTTATAAGATGTACGAAATTAGACATAATAAGAATAGTATTAAAACGGAGGTAAATATCATTTCTTTAAATAATGAAATTGATGAATATAGGAAAAAATGGAAAGCAAATTTAAAGAGAATACCAGAAGAAATACTACCGATAGGTACCTTCCTCTATAAACACCGAGAAGGATCAAGGTACACCACGAAAAAATTGGCATCACCAATAACGTCAGAAGAGGAATCGTACGTAAACATTGTATACGATAATGATGATGAATATAAGCACGTGTAAATGTTCTTTTGTAATGTTGAAGAAAATTTTATGCTGGCTTCGCTTGTTATGGTTTAAAACATGACAGACACCTTTCCTTTTTTTTTTTTTTTTTGTACACGTTTTCCGGTAATGACCTGTTTCTAGGCAATTTTTAGTAAAAAATCTGAATTTATCTGCAGATTACATAAGATTAAAAAACAGTTAGGTGGTCTTTTAATACATCCCTCTGATAAAAGCTTAACTAGGTTTGAACGATCAAAGCGTTGTGCCAACAGGAAAACACATTTGTAATTTATCTTCAGAATCAACATTCTTGCAGAAAATGTCCAATGAAAAGAAATTGTCTGATCTTTTTAAGATATCCAAAGCAATCATCTCTGCACTTCCGAATTGCAAGAACGTAGAGAGTTAATGATGCGAGATGGAATCTTCACAGGAGAACTGTATGAGTGATTAATTCAGATTGGAAGAAGACGTGAAATTTTTGTCTGGACAAATCCGACGCATGCTCACCCGTAATGGTATAATGCCAGTCTTATTCCACATTATTATTCTCATTTGGTTGGATCAATGCTATTTGAGCTAAGAAGAAAACATCTGTTCAGGATAAAAACAATTCCTGACAACTTTTACAATTTTATAAATTGCCGATTGATGTTTGGAAACACAACAAACTTCCCTGAGGACAGGCTTTTCGTGAAAATACTTCTTTCACAGACATGTGTATGATAAAAACCTTTCGCATAATATGTATGGAATCCAATTCAGACATTCAGTCGTGTTCGCTTACGTTATGAGAATTAGATTTGCTTATTCAAAAAAAGGAAACAAAAATAAAACACTCAAAATATTTGGAGCAGGAATGAATCACAGGACTTTACACGCTTAGGATGTTTTTTTTTCTTTTTTAACAAATTAACTATCTCAGACAAAAGTACTCCGGAAAACACCGAAAGAAGCAAATGGCGGCGAGGTGTAGAGCGATTTCCGTTTTCAGTTTTCTAATTTAAATTTATTATAGCAGCGGTTCCTGAACTTTTCCATGCAGGACCCATATTTCAAAATCTTTTTCCACTTTAGACCCCAGATGGGGTGCAAAAAGCTAAGATAATCATCACGGCAGTGTAACAGAATATTAAAGAAAATATTTTTGGGGAAAAGCAGCAGAAGAATAAATTTCTCTCCTTTTCTAAATGACAGAGATTTTCAGTACTTGAATACACAGTTGATTTCAACACAGCGTACCCTATAAGGTAATTTTCTTTCCGCTGTAACTTAGTTTTTACGTCAGTAATTACGTTATGTGTGCTAAAATCAATGTAATTATACAAGGTATCCATACGCATTACAAGAAAGGGGTCAATTGTAGTATTTGCAAATACGTTTATTTTGCTCGCATGGCTTGTACTCCATGCTCACATCCGGTTTATTAGCGTACTCAATACAGTATCGGTGATTTAACTTTCCATCACAGTATAACAGCACGTCTATCATCAATAACAACAATACCCTTAAACACCCGCTGCATTGCCTTTTTTACGCTTTCCAACCGTAGGTTGAAGAAGCGTATATACTCCAGCTTTGTTCGTCCGTCCGTCCGTCCGTCTGTCTTTCCGCACGATAACTCGCGTAAAAATGGTTCTATTTCGATGAAATTTTAGTATGTGGTAGGGGACCACCTGGGGACAAACCCTATTGAAAATGGGTGCAGTGGGGTCAAAGGTGAAGACATAGGATCGGGATCCATTCCATCGCCCTTATCCCATACTATTAAAGGAGCAATTCTTGCATGTATATAAATTTTATTTTGAAAACTGCTCTGAGGATTTTGATTAAAGTCGTTAACCTACCGTTTTCTGGTACTAGAAATCAATTTAGCTTGATTTCGACTTTAGGAAAATTCGTTTAGTGGGTTAAATGACCACCCCGAATTATCACGTTTTTAGTGTTATGGCGTCGTCCCATTAATGTTATCAATGCTTAGAGATCTTATGGCGTCACAATCTCGCGATTGAGATGTTGGCGCCGGTCACGCTATCTGTCTTATTACGTCACGCGTTGTGTGTGGATCCTATTAAAATTCTATGACGTCACACTCTTGCGAGCAGATAGTCGCGATTCCCATCTGCCTCATTACGTCACGTGCTGTGTGCGTATACCCGTCCGCACGATAACTCGCGTAAAAATCGTTCGATTTCGATGAAATTTTAGTATGTGGTAGGGGAACACCTGGAAAGAAACCCTATCGAAAATCGGCGAAATGGGGTCAAAAGTCAGGACATAGGAGTGGAATCACTTCCATCGCCCTTATGCATCATAACTTATGTAAAAATGCTTCGATTGCGACAAAACTTTATCATGTTATTTCAGAGTTATGCTGAACCGGTTCTGTTAAATATTAAAGAAATGGAATCAAAGGTCAGGGCACAGGACCAATATTTATTCCACAGCCATTATCCTCATAACTTGAGTAATAACTCGAGTAATGATTTCTGGTATGTTGGAAAAGGTATCATAATCAATGCGTTGCATGATTTTACTGACTTTGTTATCTATCGTTCTTATCCTGCCACACATACGTCACACTTGTTCCGACTTCAGTGTGTTGCCAACATTATTCTCGTTTGAAGGAAAAGACATAACGTTAAGGTTTGAAAATGTCTAAGAGAACGAACTCAAATTTACATAGAAAAAGAAACTCAAAAAGAAAGTTAAAATAAAAAACTGCAACCCTTTTATCTCGCATAAGTAGCGGTACAATAATTTTGGTTACCCAGGTCGTCACCCGTCAAAAGTCAAATGACCTCCAAGTTCGAATCACAGCATTGAATTTGGAAATCTCTGATTAACAGTGAAAATTTAATTTTTTTATTTTTTCGATAAAAATCGACACAATTTCGAGGAATCTAATGTTTTTCTTTCCAAAAAAGGTAATGTTTGGCTGCCATTCTTTGTACAGTTACAGAAAATGAAGTTTAGTTCCCGGTAATCGGAATATTACATTTGACGTTTATTTTAATCCCGGAACCAGCAGAGAGAGAGAGAGAGAGAGAGAGTAAATTGGTTTATTAACAAACAACTGGATTCCAGTATGACGCTACGAAAAAAAAACTGGGTTTAGTCTTTTTTGTGAAACACATAACGATTTTTCTTTAACGACCTAAACAATTATCTTGAAATGCTCAGGTCATTTTTCAAGTGATTAGATTTCTTAAACTTCTAACTTTACCAAACAGGTTTTGTAAGCATTAACTGCAATATTCACTATTTTTTTTCAATGTGAATCAGAATTATTTTATATTCTTCTAAACATATTTCCTCGATAAACGACATTTGGATGTGATAAAATTCATTACACAATGTCTCGCACAACGCTTCAGTGATATTAATATAGACATCTCTATCTAAGTACTTATATACATTTCAAGCATTTTAGCTAAGTACTTATACACACTCGAGTTACATTATTGTGGCCACCTCCTACTTTTGACGTCAACAGAGCGTAGCCAATGAAAAAAGGCACGTATCGAGAGCTGGCTTGGAGGGTATATAAGGTTTTCTGTAGGCATTCTGAAAACATACCGCGGGTGGCCGAGTGGGCAACGTTCGTGACTACCACGGGAAGGGCCTCAGCTTCAATCCCAGTCAGGTACGAACGCTCGATCCACTAAATACCCGCCGTGCGTCGGATGGGCACGTTAAACTGTCGGACGCCGGGTACTGCCCTTCCCCCTTAATAAATAAGGGCGTCTTTCTCCCTCTTTCTACTTCACTTCCATGCCACTTTCCTATCGGGCGCTCTAGCCCAAATCTCCTAGTTTCCTATTTCTAAGGGTTTGTTTAAGACCTGGGGTCAGACACTCCCTTCCTAAAATCCTCTACATATGATCATGATCATCATCTGAAAACATATCGGGCCGCGGGTGGCCTAGTGGTCAGCGTTCGTGACTGCCATGGAGATAGCCTCAGGTTCGATCCTGGGCAGGTACGAATGTTTGAACCACTAATACCCGCCGTGCGTTGGATGGGCACGTTAAACCGTCGGACACCGGGTACTGTCCCCCCCGGTAATAAATAAGGGCGTCTTCCTCCCCGTTTCTACCTCGCTTTCGTGTCCTTTTCCTATCTGGCACTCTAGCTTTCTATTTCTAAGGGTTGTTTAAGACCTGGGGTCAGACACTCCGTTCCTAAAATCCTCTACATATGATCAGATCAGATCAGATCTGAAAACATATCATTCATTGTTCTCATGGATAAAAGCAGCGATTTATCAGATTTGCAAAAGGAGATGATTATCGACTTTCGGGCCAAGAGTGGCAGTATTTCTGAAACAGCGCAGTTTGTGAAATGTTCGCGTGCTGCTGTGGCTAAAGTGTATTGTGATTGGAGAAATGGCACCATTGCGAATAAGCGACGTGGAAACTGCGGGTACTACGTGCCATTAATGTGACAGGTCAACGTCGGCTGTGAAGGTGCGTGAGAGCCGATTGACTCGCTACAGTGGAGCAACTCACTGGCCGAATGAACCAGGGGACTACCGGAAGTGTATCTAAAACGACAATTCAGCAAACCCTGCTGCGTATGGGGTTCCGATGCAGACAGAATGGTCACTGCACCTATGCAAACGAAGGTGCATCGGCAGAAAAGGCTTACATTTGCACGGCAGTATCGGAATTAGACCTCCGCTGATTGGCAAAGGATTGCCTTCTCCGATGAGTCACGTTTTCTGCTTCATCGAATGGATGGACGTTGGCGTATAAGGCAAGAAACATCGGAGAACAAACACTCTTCAACCATTGCTGGCAGAACACAATCTAGTGGGGGCAGCGTTATGTTCTGGGAAATGTTTTCGTGGCTTTCACTGGGTCAACTCATACCTGTCGAAGGCACTATGGACCGAATTCGTTATGAATCCATCCTTGAAGACCACGTACACCCATACATGCTAATTGTCTTCCCTAGGGCGGATGGGATCTTCCAGCACGACAATGCGACGTGTCACACAACTAGAAATGCCCAAGAGTGGTTGGAAGAGCACGATGAGGACTTCAAAGTGCTTCCCTGGCCTCCTAATTCTCCAGACGTAAACCCAATTGAGCATCTGTGGGATCACCTCGATCGTGTTGTTCCCTCTATTGCTCCTCTAGCACGCACCCTCCAGCAGCTGTCAGATGCAGTGCAGTCAGCATGGCTCCACGTACCTGTGAACACCTTCCAACTCTTTATTGAGTGGCTCCCAGCCCGTCTGGCTGCTGTCCGCGTTGCACACTGCGGTTACCGTAGATATTAGCTGATGGTCACAATGTGACTGGACCGTGTATATATACGTGTGCATGTTTTTCAGAGAACACTTGATCTTACTACTGCAGGAAATGTGTATTTTCCAATACGTTAGATTTTTAGCGATGCAATTAAATTTATTTTATAATTCCTCGCACAAAGCTTGAGTGTTATTCTACTATAATATTTTTGTTGTAATATTAGCGACGCTATTCAATTTTGAAAACATATTGGGTGACTGGAAAGCCCATTTTAATTTTTTAACTTTATAACAAAAAACAAATGCGTGTATTACAGGGAGATTTGGAAATTCTATTTAAATCTCTAAACTTTATAAAAAACGAACAAATGCGTGTATTGTAGAGCGGTTTAAAATCATGTTTAAATTTCTAAACTTTATAACAAAATAACAAATGTGTGAATTACAGCGAGGTTTAAAATTCTGTTTAAATTTCTAAATTTTATAACAAAAGAAAATGCGCGTGTATTACACTGCGGTTTTTGCAAAAAGAAGCAGCTAGTAGTGGGATCTTGTTTTGCAATGTGAAATTATTAGTTTGAAAATGTAACGAGAGGTAGCGCTCTACACGCATGCAAACTATGAAAGATATAGTCGTCTGTAAATTACGTAACTTCATTCCATTCGTTGTTGAAAACGGTGTTCAAGAGGAGTGTTGCTCGATGTTGGCTTTGCCAGATGAAGGATCGCAGCGAAGTTTTTTTTTTCTTTTTTTATGTAAGCGAAGAATATGCATCAGAAGCTTTGTGAAAATTTGGAATACAGAGAATACTAAAAAAGGGCCAAGGTCTAATCACCTGTGCCGGTTTGCCGTGTCTGGTGAGACCTGTTTGATGAAGAAACTGCATGTTTTCTGTATCGCCCACCCACGCGGGAGACCAAGGTTAAGGCAGTCCCATTCGAATGCTGTGGTATCCCAAATGGACAAACTAGCATCAAAAACGACAAGTGAAATAAACAATGATCGTGAAGCGGCAAGATGTATGGGCATACAGAAATCATCAGTAAATCGTTTCCTTTACAAAGTGTTAAATCTGTACCCATAATAACTGCAAACGTTACACCAGCTGTTACCTGCAGTTACCACTCAGCGAGGGGAATTTGCCAAATGATCTCTGTCAAAGAGCCCATTTAGCAAATTCCCAATCGTTACGTGGGTTTGTCAACATGCATAACTGAGGAATGTGGAAAGAAGATCATCCATTTGCGTGCACAAAGGAAACCACTGAATTCACCACGAGTTACGGTGTAGTGCTGATTCACTGTATCTGTCATTGAGCTTTTTTCCCTTGAGGAACCGTTCCCCAGAAATAGCTGGAAAACATGCACAATAAATGTCGAGTGCTACTTGAAACTTCTGCCCATGAACATGCCATGTTTACAAGAACAAAATCTGCCGCACACAGTCACGTTTATGCAGAATGGCGGGCCAGATCACGTCACATCTCCAGTAATGAACTTCCTTGTCACCACATTTGGTGCAAAAAGACTATTCAGCAGACACTGCAGCATCCCGTGGTCACTTCGAACTCCAGATTTGGCATTCGTGAATTTCTGGTTGTAGAGTTTTTGGAAGTCCAGAGTGTACCAGAGAAGACCTTCCACACTGCCACAACTGGAGGAAGCCGGTTTTTTTTTTATTTGGAAGTTTAATGACCACCGAGAACAATTCAATGGGCTATAAGCAGTCGCGCGTTCCTAATTTATGGCCACTGGCTCCAAGAAAGGGAGAGAGCCAGTGCTGTAAGATAAACACAACATCGATGCCTCGCAGGGATCCGAATCCAGAACCATTGCAGACGAATGGTCAGAAGCCAGAGCTAAGACCACTGGGCCATCGATGAGGCAGGAAGCCATTTAACACGTAGTTTGTTGATTCACCCAGACACACTGCATTCGGAGGTCACTCGAGTTATCACACGTTTGAATACTGCAATACCTTGTAGTGGTAGAAATGTTAAACAATTTCTGTTGTGATGGTGTCATCAAATATTTTCAATGATTTTCACTGTATTTACAAACGTTTTAGCCGTTATCGCCATCTGTCACTATTTGAACTAAGCTTTTTTCCGTTGCCAACCAAAGTTACCCTACCAGCTGATGCTTTTCGTGCAAACCTAGCTGTAATGTACGCATTTGCTATAAAATTTTGAAATTTGAACGGAGTTTTGTTCGACCCAGTATATCTGTGCATGCTTAAAAACAACAGCAACAATATAATTTTACCTTCAGGCACGGGTACGGTTAATATACAGGCAATTCCTCCAACAACCATTGTTGCCATGAGTGGTAGTCGTCTTCCTAATCTTGTAATGACGACAATGGTGAATATATAAGCTGGGAACTCCACCGCTCCTGAAAGCAGGAAGTTGATGAATGGGTCTCCGGCTAAATCGTTGGTGTTGTACGAGAGGCCGTAGTAGATAAACGAGTTCACAAACCTATCCCAAAAGAAAACACAAAGTTAAAATTGGCAGATATAAACTCCTGAAAGAACAACTTCTTCCCATTTATTTACATACAGTATACACGTTATGGTTAAGTTGTGAAATTCCAAAATTTTATCTTTTGGGGAGGCTTTAACTAACACTATGCGCACCTCTAGGGTCATAAGTAGCCCTTATCCTTAATTCGGGGCCGTTGGTTTCAGAAAATGGGGGCATTCAGCGTTGTAGGACAGTCTTACCCCGTACGATTTATCCGAGTCTTGAATCTTGACCCAGATCAGACGCCAAGCCACAAACTTACTCCTGTGACCACTAAGCAATTGGGACTGCACAAACGCGAGCATTTTCCTTTACGGTTATCGCAAAGCTTAAACTGATTATTTTCAGCAAAATAAAAACATTCTTGTATCATTTTCATGAAACACAATAAGCAGTCGTTATAGCCAACCTAAACAAGGAGGAGGGTGTCCGTAATTATCTGGTAAAGGGATTATACACTGAGTTAACTTTGAGTTAGGAACACCCTAGTATTACATATTTGGAGCGATAACGAAATACCACACGTCACGCGCAGCTACTATAAATTGTGCAAACTTATCTTCTGAGAGTAATCAGTAAACTTTGTCAGCAATGGGGAAACGTGGCAACGTAAGCCAATTTGACCACAAGCAGGTAGGTGGGGCCCGGAGGGCAATTTCCAATATTTCGGAAACAGGTGTACTGGTTAGCTGGTCCTGTATTACTGTATCAAAAGTGTAGCAGAACTGTATTAACCATACACAGACATCTAGCAGAAGGGCTCACATTGCTCAGCCACACGCGGTGAATCCTTGAGGTGAGCATCGGATGTCACAACTGATATCTCAGCAATGTGCAACAGCCACCCAGTTCACCCACCAGTACAACACTGGTGCAGTTCGACCAATTTCCACATGTACCATGGGCCGTACCTTGTTTAGCCTAGGGTTACACAGCCGGAGAGCAACGAGAGTATCTATGACGACGTCCAGTCAATGCCAACAATGCCTCGCATGGGCCAAGGAACGTCAGCAGTAAACCCCGCCAGATGGAATAAGGTCGTTTGGTGTGGGACGAGTCTTGTTTCCTGCTGCACCATCCTGATGGACGGGTTCGCATATTGCGTAAACAGCACGAAACCATATTTTCTGGTTGCAAAGTTGAGGTTCAACAAGCCGGTGGAGGTGGTGTTCTGGTCTGGGGAGCTTTTTTCCCTAGCAAGTCCGTTGGTTATAATCTCACAAACTCTGAATGTTTTACCTTACAGGGACCTGTTAGACGACCATCTTCATCAATATCTACAGGAGGTTTACCTGGACCACGGTGACATCTTTCAACAGGACAACGTATCGTGTCTCCGGGCTCATATAACTACTTGAGTGGTTGGAGGAACACACAACGAATTCACCACATGGCCTTGGACCCCAAAGTGTCTCCGGGCTCATATAACTACTTGAGTGGTTGGAGGAACACACAACGAATTCACCACATGGCCTTGGACCCCAAAGTGTCTCCGGGCTCATATAACTACTTGAGCAGTTGGAGGAACACACAACGAATTCACCACATGGCCTTGGACCCCAAAGTGTCTCCGGGCTCATATAACTACTTGAATGGTTGGAGGAACACACAACGAATTCACCACATGGCCTTGGACCCCAAAGTGTCTCCGGGCTCATATAACTACTTGAATGGTTGGAGGAACACACAACGAATTCACCACATGGCCTTGGGCCCCAAAGTGTCTCCGGGCTCATATAACTACTTGAGTGGTTGGAGGAACACACAACGAATTCACCACATGGCCTTGGACCCCAAAGTGTCTCCGGGCTCATATAACTACTTGAGTGGTTGGAGGAACACACAACGAATTCACCACATGGCCTTGGACCCCAAACTCACCTGATTGTAACCCAATTGAACATTTTTGGAATATTCTGGATTGGGATTTAACCACTGCTGATCCTCCTCTACGGAATCAGCGTGAGTTAACGGAGCTGCTGCTGCGGGCATTGGCCTACGTACGCTTGGAGGATATTCGACACCTTGTAAAATCTGTTCCTAGGCGTCTGCGAGCCGTTATTTCACAGAAAGTGGAAAAATTTGGTAGGTGTTCTTAATGCAAAGCTAACTCATTGTATATACATTATACAATATTGGAGAAATAGCCAATAAAAAAACATTGTATTAAATAATACAATGAAATTTCATATACATTCTGTGAACGACAGAGAAGCGTATTTTAGAACACTGACTTCTTAATTTAGGGACTGCTGGTTCAAGGGAAAGGAGACAGCCAGCACCGTAAGACAAACACAATATCCGTGCCCCATCCGGGACTCGAACCTGCAACCAGATTAGACAACTGTTCAGAAACATGCGCTTCTGATTATTTATGCACTAGAACAGCCCATTGAGACCGACCCGATGTATCAGTGGTTTAAGCGCTGGCTTCTGATCATTCGGCCGACATGCTTCCGAGCTCGAATCAGGGTGAGGAGTGGATTTTGTTTTTGTCTTACGGCACTGGCTGTCTTTCTTCTCTGAAATCAGTGTCCCTAAATTAGTGACAGGCGACTTCTTAGACAATTTAGTTGCCCACGGTGCTCGTTAAATTCAACCCCAAAGGAAAAGATAAGAAAAGAAAGAAAACAGCCCGTTGAGACATTCTGCTAGAAATTGAGAGTTGTGACGTACCTGCCAGCAGGACGCACACGACATAAAGGCAGATAGTAGTCAGAGCAAACGTCTGCGTAGCTCAGTTGGTAGAGCGACTTGTTCCGGAATAAGCGGACTCGGGTTCGAATCCCGGCGTAGACCAGAAATGACGGAGAAATTTACTTCGTTATAGATTACCGGAAACTCAAAGGGTAGTTGACATATTGCGGAATACATTTCGTATTAAAAAACAACAACTTCGTGCTATTCTAAGATATCATCAGTCGAAAGTTTCTACAAAGTGGAGCATTTAAGTTTGAAGATGCAAGAGGAACACGCAGTTTTGAGCAGTCATATTTTCTCTTTGCGAAAAATTCAAGGTATTTTGGATATTGTCCGGCTCCTGATAATTCTACAGATACTGTTTCCAAACATCATGTTGTCGTTTCAAATGAGCTAACTTTAGAAATGGTGAAAGAAATAGAATGATCTTAAATGGTATGAGAAATGAAATTTCATGAAACAATTTTTGAAAGAACTGCATTTTAAAAATAAATCTGCTGCAATACCTTCGCACGTCAGGACGACGTGAACTGTTGCTAAAATTCATGATGACAAAGCTATAATTATATGCATGAAAATTTCGCTTGATATTTCTCAAATGAAAGTTGCAAATAACGTACCAGTTGAAATACAGATTTATTGTCCTTTGCCAAAGACCAGGAGTCCGGATCAAATCCAGCATGTTTCCGGATTCGATATCACCACCACGAACCTGAAATGAAAAAAATATTACTATTTTTATTATTAAGTGTTTACATATCTGAGTTACGCATTAAATAATAATATTTACATTGTTTGCCAGATTGAGCCGTAACTTAATTTTCCAGTTACAGTACAGCCCGTTGTCAGGGTGAATTGAAATAATAATGCCTGACTGATGAATCGATTAACCTTCGTGCTCTTAGACGGTGCTCCCCGTTACAGTTGAAGTGAAAATCCATTATTAATTTCGCACTGGATTAAAGATTTTTTTTTTTTATTGATTGGAGGTTTAAACGACCACCGTGAGCAACTCAATGGGCTATAAGCAGTCGCCCATCCCTAATTTAGGGTCACTGGTTCCAAGGAAGGGAGAGAGCCAGTGCCGTAAGACAAACACAACATCCATGCCTGACCAGGATTCGAACCCGGACCCCTTACGTACGAATGATCAGAGGCCAGCGCCTTAGACCACTGCGCCACCGGGGCGGCTGGATTAAAGACATAGATGCAAAACAATAAAACGATATTACTAAGATTCCGATTTATTGGCTAAAAATAGAAATCAACGTTTCCAATCTTTCGCACGTTCACTAGTTGTTGGATTTTTCAAGGAAGTTAGACAGAAAACAGCATTTTTCTGTTTACCTTACATGTGAAAAAGACTTTTGGTCGATGTGCAGAAGATTGGAAAAGTTTATTTCCATTTTTACGTTGATAAATGGGATTACTTTTGCAGTTTTAGTGTTTTATGGGTAGCAGGTGTTCTTCGTTATTAATTAATTATACAGAAATTCATGAACGTCTCTGGCTAAACGTCATTTTATCATCTATGCTTTTGATAGCAAATTTACACTCTAAAGCAGAGGCGTCCCTTCCTAAGGGGCATATAAGACTAAATGTATATACCGTTAAAAGGTATGCTATTGCCTAACAAAAATAATTATCTACATATATAAAAAAATATTTTGAAGGTTTCGAACACTCTATTTTAATGTTGGAACTTCGAAACATTTAAACATTCCTTAACCAAACTAATGGATGGTAACATCAATTTGCTCGGGTAAGGAAACACTTGGAATTTCATATGTTTATCAGCATAAGTTAGACAAGGTTCAAAAATCAGTTAGGTTAGCAACTGCGAGTCAGATACCTTCGTGGTCCATGCTAGCGCTTGTAGTTTTTTCTTCAGGGTCAAAAATAAGGTATCGATATGGCTCATTTCCATTTCATTGCTGAAAAGAAACTTAATCATGTGCTGTTGTGGCATCCGTTAGTTAATATCAAGTATTGCAATCATGAATGCCATAGATACTTTCCTGAAATATTCCCCATCAACTCTCATTCGTTCTAGCAGAAACTAGAAATCTAAAAACTAGGAGGGCCTACCCTGGTACAGCAAAATAAATATTAAAAATAAGAATACGGAATCAGAACGTTGAGCGCTAGAACCTTCAGTAAGAATGAATGTGTTTGTAGTTGTGACAACGAAGATACTTTTCGTTTTAAATACTGATCATTCAAGGGTGAAATTTTATTGCAGTACTAGTAATTTGTTCCGATAAGCAGTTCCAACTTCAATGCCGATTTTTTATTAACGTGATTAATTTCCCATATCATCATTATCATTGTCAACCATAATCAATCCAGTGCTGGACGAAGGTCTCTCTCCAAGCCTTTTCCAGAACGGTCTGTCTTGTGCCAGTCTACTCCATGTTACTCCCGCATACTTTCGAATTTCATCCACCCATCTCTCATGTGGTCTTCCTCTAGGTCTTTAACTGTCGCTTGGAATCCAATATCAAATTTCGGCTGTCCATCGATGGTCTGTCCTTCTGGCAGTATGTCCAGATCATTGCCATTTCAGGGATTTAACTCTGATCAGGATGTCTTCCATTCTTGTCATTTTTCGGATCCACTAGTTCCTCTTCTTATCTCTCCTGGTTACACCAAGCATGCACCTCTCCATGCTACTTTGAGTTGTCTGCAGCCTTTGTACGTCTCTTTTAGTTAAGGTCCTTGTCTCTGCACCATACGTGTAAGTACTGGAAGGATGCATTGATCAAACACTTTCTTTTAAGACATAATTGCATATTGCTCTTGAAAATTATGCTGTTTCTTCCAAAAGCTCTCCAGGCAAGTTTTATACGCTGATTAATTTCTTCATCAATGTAACTCTCACTTGATATCTTCTGTCCAAGATAAACGTACGTTTCTGTTATCTTCAGCTTTTCTCCATCAATCGATAAATCTTCATTTCCTTGTAAAAGCATTGTACATCACTTTTGTCTTCTGAAAGTTCATTTTTAATCCCACTTCTTTATTCTTGTCAGTAAGATCCTGGATCATACTCTGCAGCTCTGATGGAGTAGTTGCAAAAATGACTACGTCATCAGCAAAACGAAGGTGAGTTAGATAATCTCCATTAATCTTTATCCCTTTGTTTTCCCAGTTCAGTGATTGAGAGACATTTTTCCAATCTGGCATTAAAGAGCTTCGGAGATATGGTGTCACCTTGTCTCACATCCTTTCCAATTTTTATGTGTGTTGTATTCTCTAACAGCCGAATCTTTGCACTTGCATTTTCATAGCTGTTATTAATAATATTAATGTATGCATCTTCACATCTTCAATGCCACAGGATTTCAAAGCCATTGTAACTGCTGATGGTTTCACCGAATCAAAGACCTTTTCATGATCGATAAAAGCCATGCACAATGGAAGTTTATATTCCCTCGCTCTTTCAATTAGTTTTCTCAGTACGTGGATATGATCTATAGTGTTGTAACCACATCTTAGGCAGTAACTATTCAAACTGATTTCAGCCTATTTATCTATATAATATACGTACCATGAAATAGATTTTAAATTTAATGCCAGTGTTTATATTGGAAAGATTTTTCTTGTATGCTAAAAGCTCCGCTGACTATAACTTCCTCAATCTGAGCTTTATTATATGAAATGAATGGAATTACTTAATTCCAAGAAAGAAATCGCGCCGCTCCCGGTCAACTGAACTACATAACTATGCGTGTCTGTCATGCGCGTTGCTGTGCAGCTAACATCTGGATACTCAGCACACAAATGAAGGGCACCAAACATTTTGTGAAATAATAAAAATGGGTGTGTGCATAAACGTATCTGATTTCTGGGTAGAAGATATTTTGTTACATATACTCTAACCTTCCTTTGGAGTTCCCGTATTCTTATGTAAATTTGGTTTGTTCTCGTAAAGTATTTCTAAACCTAACGCCAGAAGAAGATTTCAGCTCGACTAATTCACATTTGGCAACACATGACAACGGGTCGAAGTGTGGTCTACTTAATCAGAATGAAGAGATAAGAGCTGTTGTGTTCAAAGTTCTTGCCGCAATGGGGACGTGATTATGTTTATGTGACCTTCTGTGACCAGTCTGTGTTAGACAACCTTTTTTAGTAGATTCTTGATCTATGTTTCTTTACGACTGTGATACGCGAGCGAGCGAAAGTGTACTTAATCAAGTCTGTTAAAGAGCAGAAAGCATAAAACCATTTTATGCTGATTCCACTGCTGTATAACTACAGATCTGTTCACCCATTCCTAATTTTCATTGTGAGACTCAAGCCTTTTTTTAGAGGACGTGGAATTAAAATCAATAGCTATTTCTCACTTTACTTGTTGGCACTCGATATACAGGGTCGCAAGAAAAGGCACATCCTAGGCCAATATCTCGAAATTTATGATGGTTAGCGTTCTACTTTTTTTATAGTTAATAGCAAACCCCTGTGATGCTAAATGTCGAAACCTTTAGAACCTCCTGCCCTATTGGGAGAAGTCAGGGCTCAAGTTGCCTCCTTTGAAGATAAGGTAACAAAGGCATTGACAAAATTGTTGAGCGTGGAAAAAGTAGTACATAAGCGTTTGTCCCGAATCAGAAGATGTAAAGGAACCCCAAAAGTCCCCCACAGAATAATTTGAACACCAAGACAATATAGATAATGCTATACAACATATGAATTAATAAAATGGACTTGACAGAATACATATTTGAGCGTACACGTTTGCATACTCATGGTATCCATCACCAGCAGCTGTACACTCTTCCACGTCTTAACCCTTTCACCCGCTGGAACGAGTTAACTCGGGGTTAGAAAAATGGGCTGAAATCTGTTTGAATAGTTACTGCCTAAGATGTGGGATGAACAAGGCTGAAACGAGTAAACTTTGGCATCAGAAAGCATAGTTTTACCCCTTTTGTTTGCTATTTAAATTGGTTACTTTGGGGGTGGTGGGTTCTTTATACTCATCTTTTCTGACTCATTACCTGTTAGGAGCCTATAACAATGACGTAGAACCTAAAAAAAGGAGACAGGTGTTTGAGCAACTTGTTTCTACGCAGTTGCATGATGTCCGTCGAAGGAGAACTTGCACTTTTTCAAAATAAAGAAGCAGGAAGCGCTTATCACGAGTTACAGGTTTGTGGTCGGTTCTAGTGAGATGAGAGAGCGAAAGGAATCGTTCTACCGAAGATTTCGTAAAACCCGGCTTCTGCGTGAACATTTGTCTTTGGGTAGCTCACAAAATTTTAGGCACCCTTTGTTTTAAGTACGTCGGCCGCTTAAATGGTTAAACCAGCTGCCTCCCTGAGCTGTTTAGCTTAGACATATCAATATGGTTCAGCTATTGAAGATCTAGTACACTCAGCGATGGTGTTACACAGACTTGTGACTTCAAGTACCCGAAAAGGATAAAGTCCAAAGGACTAAGTTCTGGTGACCTTACAAGCCATGCTATTGGGCCTGCCAAGTACAGTTCTGATGAAAAAGGCCGTCTAACAGCTGCGTTACTTGCACAGTTTTATGTACTTTGGTCTCTTCGTGTTAGCACCATCTTGCTGTTCAGCAGCTCTAATGGCAAATTGCTTGAGGAATCTATCCCCATTCTTTGCAGATGCAAGTATCTTTCAACGGTTCAGATGAACTTGGTAGGAAATAGTTTGTATTTTAAATGGCTACACCACAGGCCACACTAAAAATGGTGGACCACCTGACTTCATGATGTTTCCCTTTTCAAGTAAGAATTGTTCGGTGACAAGTAATGGTTATTATCTGTTCACTACACCATCTTATATGAACTACGATTGGTCTGTTCATCAAAATGTTCGTCAAGAAATCTGGTTCCTATTTTAACGTATTCAACATGAAGTTACAAAATTGAGCAGTTTGTGTGGATCTCCAGAGTGAAGTGCCTGCTAAAAATGGCACGAATAGGGGAGTTGTATCGTCGTTGCAACCTCTGTATCTCTCGTTAGTGGCTCAGTTCACTCTCCTTGTCAACTTGCCGCGAGCTATAGTGGAAATCTGGAAACTTGCATGACAAAACACCGGCCTGTATTGTACGTTACACGTAACGTATACTCTAATTTAACTTTCCTTTTTAGTTTCTATCTCTATGTAAATCTTAGTACTTTCTCCTTATCGTTTTTCAAACTTAACATGATATCTTCTCTCTCGCAAGAGGTATGGTCTGCAACACTCTGAGGTCAGAACGTATGGCGTGTGTATGTCTCAAATAAGAACAGACCGATATATAACGTTTGAGCAGCAGCAGTATGTGGAGATGCTGGAAGTATAATGCTAATTGTGGAAAACACGTTGTTTAGTTAAAGTTCAATATCCTAATATCCAATTTAAAGGTTGCGTGTTGTGTTGTCATATGCACAGTCGAGTCACATTATTGCGACAACCAGCTAATATCCAAAATAACCGCCGTCTGCAGCGCGGACAGCAGCTAGACGGGCTGGGAGTGACTCAATAAGGTGATGGAAGGTGTTCACAGGTATGTGGAGCTATGATGACTGCGGTGTATCTGACAGCTGCTGGAGTGTGCGTAGTGGAGAATCCATAGAGCAAACAACACGATCGACGTGGTCCCACAGATGCTCAGTTGGGTTTAAGTCTGAGGAATTAGGGTGACCGGGAAGTACTTTGAAGTCTTCATCGTGCTTTTCCAACCACTCTCGGATATTTCTAGTTGTGTGACACGTTGCATTGTCATGCTGGAAGATCCCATCTGCCCCAGGGTAGACAATTAGCATGTATGGGGGTACGTGGTCTGCAAGGATGGAGTCATAACGAATTCGGTCCATAGTGCCTTCCACAGATATGAAAGGAACCACAGAATGCCACGAAAACATTCCCCAGACCATAACGCTGCCACCACCAGCTTGTGTTCTTCCAGCAATGGTTGAAGAGTGTTTGTTCTCCGATGTTTCTTGCCTTATACGCCAACGTCCATCCGTTCGATGAAGTGGAAAACGTGACTCATCGGAGAAGGCAATCTTTTGACAATCAGCGGAGGTCTAATTCCGATACTGCCGTGCAAATGTAAGCCTTTTCTGCCTATGCACCTTCGTTAGCATAGGTGCAGTGACCATCCGTCTGCATCGGAACACCATACGCAGCAGGGTTCGCTGAATTGTCGTTTTAGATACACTTCCGGTAGTCCCTTGGTTCATTCTGCCAGTGATTTACTCTACTGCAGCCTGTCGATCGGCCCTCACGTGCCTTCGAAGCCGACGTTCACCTCACACATCAATGGCACGTGCTGCTCCGCAGTTTCCACTTCGCTTATTCTCAATGGTGCCGTTTCTCCAATCACCATACACTTTAGACACAGCGTCACGCGAACAGTTCACAAACTGCGCTGTTTCAGAAATACTACCACCCTTGGTCCGAAAGCCGATAACCATCCATTTTTGCAAATCTGATAAATCGCTGCTTTTATCCATGACAACAACGAGTGATATGTTTTCAGAATGCCTACAGCACACGTTATATACCCTCCAAGCCATCTCATGACACGTACTTTCTTTCATTGGCTACGCGGTGTTGACGTCAAAAGTAGGAGGTGGTCACAATAATGCGACTGGACTGTGCATATATTTAGTGTTTAGAGTTCTACCGATTAATGTTATATAGTTCTGAAGTTTACTACTAATCTGATAAGTTTAACGTTCAACTTAAAGAGTTCTGTTGGAATGTTACAGTTCAAGGACCTGTTGATAGAATAAATCAGTCAATCTGTAAGTAATATTTTCTTGGCGTTTTCTTGGAAGACTACTGTTTTACTGTGGGTGAAGCTTTTGAAAACTTATCTATGTAGAGTTCAGACAGCCATATTTCCACGAACATTACAGCCGGTGTCACGCAACTGACGAACTGGATTTCGTATGGTCCTATGATAGTATGTCTAGCATTAAGAAACCGATATGGATACAGCCCTTCCGCTGCGTCATCATTCCGATTTCTTTCACCGTAAATCGAAAACATTTTGCAAAATTCCTCATTAGTAACTGCAAATTTTTTTCGTAAGTTAGAGACGACCATTTCCTTGCCTTTGTTAAACCTATGGCAAAACCACAAGTACAAGAAGTTTCTACTTTTGAGCATCAGAAACATATTAAAAACTTTGGTACATCGCGCACAAATTTTAATATCGTGCTGAACGACCAAGTCTTGCGAAAGTGGATATACTTGTTGGTTTGCTGCGAACAGAGAGCATCACACAGGGTCTGGTTGTGTCGATGTTTGAGTTCCTTTCCCCTTCCTTTCGGAACAAACGCGTTATATACATTTTTTACCATGCTGAGCAGATATATAACTCGATTTTGTTACCCTGCTTGTGAAGGATACAAGATAGCCCACTTATCTTCCACCATTAGGGGCGAGGGGTTCCATCGTTGTTTGATCATTTAGCCCCAATGATGGATGTTTTCTATGCACCTGTACAAATCGTAGAACTCTGAATATCATAGTTATTGAGATATTAGCCCAGTCCGTGCTTTTCCTACCACCTGGTATATTATGAAGGTGATATTTATTATAATATGCATACATATCTCATTACAGCATTCGACAAATTAAAATTGTTTTGTTTTAGAACAGTCATTGCATCCAAAAGTCTGATGTCAGAGTATATCTAAATTGTTACGCCATTGGTTTTGAATTTCACACAGTGCCTTGTTGTGAACATTTCATAACACATGAGTGAAAGGAGGATTTTCAAAAGCTTCTTAAATAGCTTTTCGTGCAAGTGGCTATGACGTATGTTGCCCACTTTAAGTCCATCCGCCCCCCTTCTTTGCTCTCCCTGATACAAACTTTGGTGGTTTCCTCCAATAGATTTTCTAACTTAACGTCACGTCAGAACATTCAAGTTTTAAACTATCATTTACATTTCATAAAATTTACCTCACAATGAGGTCAACATATGAAAGTGCATATATACGTGGTGATTGACCACAACACTTATACGTATATGTACTTTCATATGTTGACCGGCGTATGCCACGCAATAACACTGTTACTCACGCTGATTCATGCCTGTGTCGATAATGACTAAGAATCATATTATTTCATTATTTACTCCTTATATTCCAATGTAAAATATAATTTATATCGATTCTATTTACTATATAATAAAAATGCTGTATTAAAAGTCCCTATTATCCATTATAACAGTTCTGCATTAATATTAAAAATTGTCCGCAGCAAACATAGTGTATGACAACACTAAGACCCAATATCATTAAAGACCGTCATACTATTACATCAAAGTCTGACTACAGCAATGTTTCGAAGTTATTATACTGCATATATAGTCATTAATTATTCATTATCAATTGAGTTCAACCTTAGTTTGCATTTACAATTTCACTTCCCGATAATAAGTTGGGATGTAGACACAATGCAAGTAGTATTTCACCAAAACCCGATTCCAAACATTAAAATAGTTCAAAGGGCTAAAAGAAATATGTACACGTTTAAAATGTCTTATAATACAATATTCGTTTTCTGAATCAAACCTTGTCGACCAGTCAACATCCCCCACAGTCTTCCGTACATGTTTCGGAGCAGAGTCCATTTTCAAAGAATTACTCACTCCTCTATTGTGAAGTTCCCGACTGTAACTGAAGTAACCGCTGGATGTTTTTCACGAAGGTCTTCACTTGCTTGTTTCTTGTCAAGCTAGTGAAGACTTTCATGAAGCATTTTCATTATATAGTAAATAGAATAGATATAAATGATATAATGCATTGGAATATCAGGAATAAATAATGAAATAATATGATACTTATAGTCGGCTGGTCATCATCGACACAGGCATGAATCAACGTGAGTAACAGTGTTATTGCACGGCATACGCCGTTGGAGCTCATTCAAGTTTTATTTAATGTGAGGCAACACTGACAGTCAGTCGGAGATCAAGCATCTGATAATAACAAGAATCATTAACTAAGTTGTGTTAGGTTAAAAGTTTTCGATGCAACGATAGTCAACTGCCTGCTACTTTGAGATAATGTTTAACAACGACATTATACTGTATATATGTTACATAAGGGCAGTGCGAAAAAACTCAAATTTTGATTCTCAAACGCCCTAGTGTTTAAAAATTGTGATTGGTAGTCAGTATAACACAGCTTAAATCGTTTTGGATTCGGAGAATATCTTCAGTCCGCTTTTACACCAAAATTTCGAATTTTCAGGCAAAAATTGAAATTTTTAATTAGAGGCAAATACGTCTCATTTTCGCAAGTTTTTCATTTATAGACCTCAGGTAAGAAAAATAAGACTACAAAAATGTTTCATCTCGTCATAGAAGACTCCTGGGCTCAGGTGCATAACGTTCGTATCGTTGGGAAACCAGTCAATTTACGTCTGATTCGGGGACTGTTTCAGACAGGCACGCTGCATTCTTAGCATTGTACAGATCCAATGTACGGATTATTTGATTGTAATATAACGCAGTGCGTTCGCGCAAAACACCCCATTCGTCCCTCTCTCCACTTCCCATAGTAAGCGCCCCTAAGCTGGAGGAGGGCGTTCAAAGCGGTTTACACAGCCTAAGAAACACGAAATATGCAGCGGGGTGAATAACGCTATGTTACGAGTGCTTGTGTTTGTCATAATTGAACTTGTAAAGATGAGTGCAGTCAATACACGTTTCTAGTTGAGTATGGAGTTTGGTTTTGCGCAAGATCTGAAGTTCCGCGATCGTGTGTTACCTTGTCGTGGAGATGTGTTGAGGTATTAGTTCTATGAGTGGAGAAAGCAGAAGTCCCTGCGTGAGAAACAAAACCCGTCATTCTCAGAAGGAAACCTCACGGGGAAACCTGAGGCCATAAAGTCTTTCTATGACCTGTTGCCAAAATCCTGATAGACTAGGAAAACCTACCTGTGATCAAATTCGAAGCAATATCGGCCAATATCCCAGACGTCGATGCCAAACATCTCAGTGCAGATCAGAAATATCTTCATGATATATGCAAAGCAGTATCATCTGAGGAATGCCCCAACCCCTTAGCGGAGAGGAGTCCCGGAACTCTGCATCATGCCCGACGGGTCACCACAGCAAACCGAATTTTCAGATTGTACATTGGAACCAGCAGACCTACTCAAAATCTCGGTCACTTTCATCATGAAAGTGTACAGTCCAATGTGGTTTACATCAAATGCAGACAAACGCTGATCGATGCGCCCAGGAACCTGTTGGTAACCGGCAACGCCATCAAGTACCTCGCCAAGAAGGAAGCCACTGTCGTTCAGAACGTTCAACAGAATAATGGGTACCTAGTCAATGAAGAAAGCCTGCTAGTGTTCATGCTCCATGATGAACGCCCTGAAGTCCGCCAAGATGCTGCACGGAAGATCCTTGCCACGAGGAAGAGTACGTTCGACGGTATCAGGATATTCTCGTTCCCTGAACTGAATCTTAAGGCAGAGAGTTACGTCGACTTGATTGATTGGAATGCCGAAGTTATAACTGAGCCTCCAGTAACAATGGATATCTCAGACGAAGAACTGCAAACAATCATCTCAGACCCTTCATCTCCCATCCCTGATAATGGATTAAGTCGCCTACTGGGCCATACATAGGCAGTAGAACGAAGTATTCAGGGTCGCCCGGGTGGCGCAGTGATCTAAGCGACGGCCTCTGATCTTTCGTCTAAAAGGGGTCTGCGTTCGAATCCCGGTGAGGCGTGGATGTTGTGTTTGTCTTACGGCACTGGCTCTCTCCCTTCCCTAGAATCAGTGACCCTAAATTAGGGACGGGAGACTGCATATAGCCCATTGAGTTGCTCACGGTGGTCGTTAAACCTCCAATCACAAAAAAAAAAAACCTGTTCAGAAGGACGCAAGCATCGAATAAAGTCAGTGGTCCACTAGCTCACGGTGAGTTCATAAAAGCAAGACTGCAGGACAGACCAAAAGTTCTCACTTTTGAAAAGAAGGCACACTTGAAGCCATAAAGACAAAACGGCTAAAATAGGTGGAAGTTACCCCATGCCCACATATGGTCGGGTGGTTTGGCGGGCATAGGAGAGACTCCATTGCAGCTGCCTCCGCATGGCGAGTCCTGGGTACTTTTCAGTATCGAAGAGCCTCAAATGATATCGTTGCAATGCTAAGGATGCAGCGTGTGCCTATCTGAAACCGTCCCCGAATCAGACGAAAGTGGACTGGTTTCCCAACGAAATGAGCATTACGCTCCTAAGCCCAGCAGTCTTCTATGACGAGATGAAATATTTTTACAGTCTTATTTTACTCAGCTGGGGTCTATAAATGAAAAACCTGCTGAAAGTGTGACGTATTTGCATCTAGTTAAAAATTTCAATATGCATATCATCATCATAATCAACCATTATCAATCCACTGCTGGATGAAGGTCTCCCCAAGTTTCTTCTACAACGGTCTGTCTTGTGCCAATCTCTTCCATGTTACTCCCGCATACTTCCGAATTTCATCCGCCCATGTCCCCTGTGGTCTTATACACTGGCGGAATGTGAAAAAAGAACACCAAGAAGGAATTGGCGGACGATCATGAAATTTACATATGTTAATGGGATCGAGTTTACGTAGGTGTGATGTTAATTTCGGGACCAACCGGTGAGCTCTTACGCCAGAGCACGGCATAATATGCAAATTATCGTCGGTGGTATTTAAGAAGTACGGCAAAGTGAGTGTAATCAGTCGTTGGCGTACAGACACGGGCCCTTAAGAAGCTGCAATGCCTGGACATGGAAGACGTGTACGATTTCAGCAGTTATCGGACTTTGACCGAGGTCGTCTAGTCGGATTCCGCGAGGCCGGGTGGTCGCATCGTCGTATTGCGAAGCCAATTGGACGGGAAGTATCGGCGGTGGTACGATGGTGGCGTAGATGGTCCGAGGAACATTCTCACACGAGAAGACGTGGAACCGGGAGTCACAGACGGACCGATGAGCGGACCGATCGACGCATAAGAAGAGCTTCGTTGTTAAGCAGAACATCCACTGCGACGCAAATCCGAGCTGCCGTTGCACCTGAGATGACTGTGCGAACAATCCGCAACCGTCTACTAGATGCAGGACTACGTGCAGATGTGCCTCTGGTATGTGTACCTCTGACTTCAGCCCACCGTCAGGAACGGCTGCAGTGGTGTCGCCAACGTCTGCACTGGAGAACGCAATGGCGATCTGTCGTGTTCAGCGATGAAAGCAGATTCTGCTTGGGAACCTCCGATGGACGTATGCGTGTTCGCAGACGCACAGGGGAGTGTCTCCATCCTTCTTGCATCCGCCAGCGACACACATGGCCTACACCTGGTCTCCTGGTGTGGGGAGCGATCAGCTGTCACTCCCGTACACAACTAGTGTTTGTACCGGGTACGTTAAACAGCACCTCCTACATCAACAACATCATTCTCCCCGTTGTTGTGCTATTTGTAAGGTCGGTCCATCGTGGTGTTTTCCAGCAAGATAACGCATGCCCCCACACGGCACGTGCAACGCATCATGCATTTCAGGGTGTGAGACAACTTCCATGGCCTGCACGTTCACCGGATTTGTCCCCCATTGAACACGTGTGGGATTTTATGGGACAATGACTTATCCGGTCTCCACGGCCAGCCATGACCATCCCCGATTTACGCGTCCAGGTTGAGGATGCTTGGAACTCAGTACCCCAAACTTACATCCAACATCTGTACGACAGACTCCATGCCAGAATTGCACAGTGTGACGCAGTTCATGGCGGTTCAACCTCGTACTAACCATGTTACATGGAAATGTTATTTTTCAGTTTACCAGCAAATACAGCTGTATTTTGCCATAATGTTTTGATCACGTTATCCTCTGTATTCCGTTATTATGTTGTATAAATTTCGTTGGTATCAGACGTCTCCTTCTTGGTGTTCTTTTTTCACTTTCCGCCAGTGTATATTGAAATTCTTCCATTTGTTTGTCCTCTGGAAATCAATCAAACAGCGACCATAAATATGGCACCTGATATAGACACATCGTCATCTTCTAAATGTCGTGTCAGCAAACACTCTTGCGATCAGGCTGTAAAAGTATTTAAAACAATAAGAAAGTAAACACATTTCTATGTGCATCCCGAAATGATCCGAATATGCCACGTTGAAAAATATATTGGGAAAACTTCGGTTTCCCTTCGTATCTAGCAGCCTGTCCACATGAAAAGTCAAAACAGCATTAAATAGCAATTCACGCAGCTCATAGTGGTTCCTTCTGACTTGCCTTTATTGACTTATGATAAAGCTTTTTCAATGATCCTTCCATGTCGTTGACTTCTCTCCCATTAATTTTAGCTATACGGGTCAAGACGACTTGAGCCTCGTCGAGTTTTCCTTGACTTATCAACCATCTGGGAGACTCTGGTGCTAACCTAAAAAAAAACAAGAAAAATAAGCAAAGTGTTGATAACGCAATGCCATATCGGAACACGTAAATCACTTATGAATTTAATCACGAAAACAATAACGTTCTTAAGAAAGAGTATGAAATAGTAAAGTGCTTCTGCGATGAAAAAATTCAAGCAAGAGACACTTTTGGTTTAATACTTACGTCGCTACGGATCTCAAAACTTTGGTGTAAGATATTTGCACTTTTCCAAATTTGGCTCAAGCTTTTGTCAATATTAAACACGTTAACCTCGAGAAATCCAAGATCATGCATGATTAGATACGTTTTGGAAATCTACGTCGTGTCATACAGTATTATAGGGTTACAAGAAGTCGCTCGTCCCTAGAGTCACAGGTTCTACTCAGAGGACAAAGCCAGCACTCTCTGACTGTTACACAACTCGTGCTCCATTCGGTGCATCTGGAACGAATGCTCAGACGCCAGCTCCTCAGACAAGCTGATCTTTGTTGTATTCATATACGGAAAGCTATCTACCAACGATTGAACTACCCAGGTAGCTCAGTCTCCGTGTTAACTCATCATTACAGTTGCTGGTATGCTATACAGAAGGTAGAAATCTGACATTGGCTATCAGGAAGTTACAGCTCGCCCCATTAATTATTGTGGTGTAGTAAGGCAGTTTTTTCGATTGGTACTGCGTATATTAAAATGCACTTTCAGTGTGTATAATTTATACTTGTAACCATACGTACCCTTCCAAAATGTCGATTCAGTAAAATTTGTTTCTGCATTTCATACGTTTCATTATGGTGAATATTTTGCACACGTGTTCTTCAAAAATGCACAGTTCTTCCTCTAGGAGAGTAAGTGCATATTCTTCCGTTATTATCTGCGTATCTGCGCTTCCAAACGTTCGATTTGTAGAATCCCTTTCTGTCGCATAAAGGAAATACATACACATTTCGTGCAAATTTTATAATTTTTCCTAATGTACTGTTCTTTATGTAGGATGCCGCCCCGGTGGCGCAGTGGTCTAAGCGATGGCTTCTGATCATTCGTCTGAATGGGGTCCGGGTTCGAATCCCGGTGAGGCAAGGATGTTGTGTTTGTCTTACGGCGCTGGCTCTCTCCCTTCCCTGGAATCAGTGGCCCTAAATTAGGGACGGGCGACTGCTTATAGCCCATTGAGTTGCTCACGGTGGTCGTTAAACCTCCAATCAAAAAAAAAATTTATGTAGGATGAGCAAATACATACATATTTGGATTTCAAGCCTAAAATGTCGGTTGAAAATATACTTCTTACTTTAGATACTTGTTATAATAAATATTTTTGCACGTTTTTTTGCTTCTGGTAATGCCAATTTTTCGCTAGGGGAAGTAAACGTATTTCAATGTTCTCTAAAGGCAGCCGATTTTTCAACTGTAAATGAAAAAGTCCTTATTTGGTTAGATGGCTTTCTTCGTGAAGAACATTTCCCCATGCACTTTCCAAATTAATGACGAACAGTTGTCCGTTAGCTGGGACAAATGTTTATTTCTATTTTCTAAACGTTCGATTTCACAGGATTCTTTTCACATCCGTCTACATTCCTTATGCCGAATATTTTTTCAGTATAAGCCTTTAATTATATGATTTCACATAGCAATAAACATTTGACTTTTACAACATTTTGCACTGTCACATTCCCCTTTGGGGTAAAAAAACAAAACACGATTTCATTACACTTGAAAATTCGTTGACATTCCTCTCGTTTGAAAATTCATTGGAACAAGTGTTCTGAAAACTGCGATTGACATACACTCCAGCTCTTAGTGCTAAGAAACAGTACAGTAAATATGCATCTGCCGAAAGTGTTCAGCTTTGTAGGGGATTAAGTTTTCATTCCCGCTACACAAAAATAGTCACGGTACGTTTTTACCCAGAACGATTTTGTTCAGCTTCTAAGACGGCATTTAAAATAACTCTTTGCAGTGAGTTTATTTAAAATAGCAGAGGAGTCTCTCCATAGGTATGTTTTTGTTGCTACCCAGGGAACATGAAATGAACAGCGTGTAACGTACAAGTTTGGCCGCACCAGGCATCGAAGTAAGTCACTCTCCCAACTGACTCGGAGTAAGTCGCTCTCCCAACTGAGCTCCGCGGACATATACCATCGCTGCTATCTGCTTTTATCTCATGTGCGTCCCGCGGGGCACACACATCGCATCTCCCGCCCTCCCGAAAGAGGGCCGTGGGCATGTCCCACGGGTCAGTCGGGACCACCACCATGTGTCGCTGTAGGCAGTCCTCCCATGAAGAACGTGCATTTGAGAAATCCCAAACAATTTGGTATGTCGAACGTAACATCACACTGATTTTTTTTTCTTTTTCGAAGCACTGAAGAATGGATTCTATAATTTTTTCTGTTCCGCCGTGTGGAAAGAACATCACATCACTGCGAGAAATGTAACAGCCGGGTCATCCTGGAAGTTCTTGCGCCAATATAACGTACAAGTTTTGTCGGCGCTGCATAGAAGCCGGGTCCCCCTCACTCCGGAATAAGTCGCTCTCCCAACTGAGCTACACGGACATGTGCTCTCACTGCTATCTGCCTTTATCTCATGTGCGTCCTGCGGGGCAGGCACGTCGCAAGCGGCAATTAATCCTTAAATCGTTGGGTAAAACATTTGAACGGTTCTGTTAACTTAATAGAAGCCTAATATACTGCTCCACGTAGAAAGAAAATGTTACACCATGAAAAGATCAACGAAATGAGATGAAACGTACTACGTAAGCAAAAAATTGGCGGGGAAAGAAGTGATATAAATGTTGAGGGATTACATGAAGGCAGTGGACGAGAGGACACTATAATGGGACCGCCCCGGTGGCACAGTGGTCTAAGAGCTGGCCTCTGACCATTCGTCCGAGATGGGTCCGGGTTCGAATACAGGTGAGGCATATTGTATTTGTTTTATGGCACTGGCTCTCTCCCGTCCTTGGAACCAGTGCCCCTAAATGAAGGAAGGCCGAATGTTTATATAGCCTATCAAGTTGCTAAAGGTGATCGCTAAACCTCCAAACAAACAAAAAAGTATAATGTTGCCTGAATCAAAAGATCATTCGTTTACCACGTTGGGTTTTACGTTTACCACGTTGGGCTTTACGTTTACCACGTTGAGTTTTACGTTTACCACATTGGTTTATACGTTCACCAACAGTGCATGGCATCGAGTGGAAAATTCTCCTGATGGCGTCCTGAGGTAACGCTGACCACACATCGTTGATCTGTGTCCACAGCTCGTGAACATTGCGACAGGGTTCTGCAGAGGCGTTAAGTCATCTGCCAATGACGCCCCACGCGTTATGTTTTGGGGAGAAATCTACGGATCGCACTGACCAGGGCATCACCTTGACACCTTATAGGCACTGGTGAGGTTCTGTTTTTGGTAGTGTGCAGGTGGGCGTTACCTTGTTGAACCCGGGCGTCAGGAATACGAAGTAGATACGGCAATAAAACAGACTGCGGCACCTCATCGCGGCGTATCGACGTGCTGTTATTGTACCCACAATGCGTACGCAGTGGCGGTACCGGAAACACTCCCCCCTCCACCCCCGCAAGAACATTTTTCGAGGCCCTGTTACGAAAATCTATTAGCTTTCAATTACTAAAAATTTTAACTTCCATGTTAATTAGCAGGCTTAACAAACTTTTTAATTAATCAAATGCTATGGAACTTAGAAGTATTTTCCTTAATACCAAAATTATTACACTTTATTGCGTAAAACACAAATGTGCACGTAGTAATTAAAATGATTGCCCCTAGTTTCATATTGATACAAAGTACTCCGAAACACTTACGCCGAAGTTAATCATGTCATGCAATTTTTATTCTTTAGGCCAGCTTCTTTGAATGCCTCACGATCACACACACACAAAACATATAACTGCCATGTGACAGTGTCTCATGACCTTTTCCTATTTATACGAAAATACAGAACATAACTAAGCAAATAAATAAGTAACAATTGTGGCACAAAACTCCTAAACTACTTACTCTCGAACGTAAAAAATACACTTAACATAATTTCACGATGTTTTACGCAGAGTAAAAATGTTTTTTCTCGACTCTCTCTCAAAAAAAAAAAAAAAACTACCAGCCCTCTGTTTCTTCGTTACCGCAAAGTAGAACACCTTCTAAAAAGTTCATTACATTCTGAAGGATGCGTAGTTATGTGCATACATTTGTAATACATAACACCTTATCCTTATTGGTGTAAAAATTCCACTCATTAAACTGATATTTCTTCCACATTTTGTTAATATACATGCATAGGAAGTTTTGATAAGGCCGTGAAAGGGGACCTTAACTCCTGTGGAATAGCTGCTTTCCCGTCTTCCAATTGTTATGAACTAAAGCAACGAAAATAAATATTTTATTTATTTACCTAAAAAAAAACCCCGAAAAATTCAAAAATTGCTTTCCTTTTTAGCACGTCTTTTGTAAAAAAAAAAAAAGATCGTGCTTATGTTATTGGTTTCTCCGTTCGTCCCCACGATATCTCTGCAACTATTATACCGATTTGAAAAATTATTTTTGCATTGGGAAGCTTGAAATATGAGAATGATGATCCTTCATTTCGTTTTTTTACGATGTACAATATCGCCACTAGAGGGCGTAAATGCAGATGATGTCGAATTCAAAAATACGTTTTAATCGACATATTTGCTTCTAAACATCCGATTGAAAAAAATCTTTTATCTTTCGATTCCATTTATGTCGAAGAGTATTTTAGATATAGTTACTTCTTCAAATTACGCATAGATTTTCCGCTAGGGGGCGTAAAAATAAAGTACATTTTTCCCGATAACTCTTCTTCTAAAACTCTGATTTGAAAACTTTTTTCTTCAGAGAATACACCTCCTCATGAAAAATTATTTTGCATATAATTTAAATTTTTTGGTAAAAAATACTTTTGGCCACCCCGGTGTCGCAGTGGTCTAAGCGATGGCCTCTGATCATTCGTCCGAAAGGGGTCCGGGTTCGAATCCCGGTGAGGCATGGCTGTTGTGTTTGTCTTACGGCACTGGCTCTCTCCCTTCCCTAGAACCAGTGGCCCTAAATTAGAGACGGGCGACTGCTTATAGCCCATTGAGTTGCTCACGGAGGTCGTTAAACCTCAAATCAAAAAAAAAAAAAAAAAAAAAAAGAATACTTTGGCCACCAGGGGGCGTAAGTGTTAATTTTTGTTTCTGATATATTTACCATAAAATCTGAGCTTCTGTATTATCGATTGAACAAATTCTTTCGTGGACTGATGCCACTCACATCGATAAACCTTTTCGGAATATTTTCTTCTTAAAATATTCCAATGTTTCTCCGCTAGAGGGCGTAGATGTATATCTTATTTTCGTCAATATCTCTACTTCTAGAAGTCCGATTTGAAAAATTTCTTCTTTGTTGGATAGTGTTTTCAGTGTGACATGTTTTTTCATATAATTTCAAAATTTTCGAGTAATTCATGGACTTTCCGCTAGGGGCGAAGAGGGAAATTGCGTTTCCTCCTATATCTCTGCTTCTAAATCTCCAATTTGAAAACATTCTTTTTGCACCGGATGCAGCTGCTGATGAGAAATAGTTTGCACATAATTTCTAATTTTTGTAAGAAATGGTTTGGCCACCAAGTGGCGTAAACCTTAATTTCCGCTTCTGATGTATTCGCAGCAAAATATGAGCTTCTAAAATCTCGATTAAAAAAAAACGTTGTTTATAGTCCGATAGTACTTATTTCGACAAACCGTTTAGAAGCACTTTCTTCTTAAAATAATGCATGGTGTTTACGCCAGGAGGCGTAGATGTATATCTTATTCTTGTCAATATCTATACTTCTAGAAGTCCGATATGAAAAATTTCTTCTTTGTTGGATAGTGTTTTCAGTGTGATACGTTTTTCATATAATTTCAAATTTTTCAAGTAATTCATAGACTTTCCGCTAGGGGGCGTAGAGGTAAATTGCGTTTCCCCCTATATATCTGCTTCTAAATCTCCGATTTGAAAAAATTCTTTCTGCACTGGATACAAGAACCGATGGAAAACATTTTTCACATAATTTCTAATGTTTGGAAAAGAATGGTTCGGCCACCAGGGGGTATAAGCGTTAATTTCTACTTCTGATGTATTTGTAGCAAAATCTGTGCTCCCAAAAATTCGACTAAATTTTATTTTTCTTGGACCGATACCGCTCATATGGAAAAACCTTTTGAGAATACTTTCTTCCTAAAATAATGCATGGTTTTCCCACCAGGGGACGTAAAGTCACATCTTATTTTTGTCGATATCTCTGTTTCTAAGAGTCCGATTTGAAAAATTATTTCTGTGTTGGAGAGCGTTTCCTGTTCAAAATGTTTCTCATATAAATTCATGTTTTTCTTAACACACAAATCTGCAACCAGAGGGCGTAAGCTCACGATTCCGTTTACAGCAATATCTGAGGGATTAAAAACTTGATTGAAAAACTCTTTCTTCCGTCAGATACTATTGTTTTCCATACCGGTTCCATCGACTTTGAATATTTTTGATAAATTTAATTTGCGTCAGAACGGATTCAAAAGACGTGCTTATTACACCCGAAAATTCGGTGTCATCTTTCTTGTTAATACTTTATTCAAACTGCTTGAATTCCTGGCTATTTCTTTATAAATTTCTGCAAAAAAAAAAAAAAAAAAAAAAAAATGAAAGCCATTTGCTAAGGCTAGAGGCCCTCTTAGCCGTGAGGCCTCCCGCAATGCAGGGGTTGCGGGGCTATCGGTACGCCCCTGATGTGCATACGAGCGGTGATCGGCTGACGAAATCGATAGCGCCCCAAACTATGACACAAGTCTCAGCAGCCGTATGACGCTCGTGGACAGCAGCAGGGTTAATCCGGGGAACACTTCGTCTCCAGAATTTCAATCGGCGATCGTCAGAGCTGAGACAGAAGCGAGACTCATTACTGAATACCACATAGTTCCGTTCGTCCCGCCCAGAGCATGTGGTGCATCACCACTACAACCTTACGCGACGATGTGCTGTGGTGAGTCATAGTCATCGCAATGGCTGTTGAGAGCGCAAACCTTCCTTTACTAATTTCAGATTTACCTTCCATATCCATGCGGGGACGTTCATGTCCACTTGCACACCTCGTCAAATGTTGTCTGCGAATGTTGTCCGCTGTGGAGCTACTCTACAGCTTACTGTCGAATGCGGCGATCTAGGAGTTCGTACGTTCGCCTGCTTGAATCAGTCCCACTGCTGCGACGCACGTTACCTTTCACTAAAAACTATAACCAGATTCGTCCGAAACGTGTTACATCGCGAAGCTTTTCCCGTTTGATGTGAAGCAAGGATTTACCAGCCGTACGTATTCCTATGATGAAGCCTCTGGCAAAAGTATGATTGGTAAGATTCCTGATGACATCGCGCAGGCATTATCAATTTTTGCACGTGCATTCTTCTCTGAGATCACTCCAAACGCAACTGTCCTCAGCAGGGGCGGATCCAGAGGTTTACTCTAGGGTCTAGGGGGCGGTTTTTCGGCTATAAAAAGGGGGATAGAAGTCATAATTGAAGGGTTTTTAAATACAACGTTAGTATATATATATATATATAGAGAGAGAGAGAGAGAGAGAGAGAGAGAGAGCTACTGTCTCACTCCTACTCAGCCCCACCCAAGCGGAGATTGACTTTGGAGGGGTGGAACAACGGGAAGCACTCGTCAGGCGTGAGGGATCAGGAAAAATAATAACAACAACAACAAAAAAAAACAGAATGAAGTCCTGAAAAGACCATCTGGGAGAAGAAGATATTTTTACGTATTTTGTTTACGACCCAATTAAGATACGTACGTAGATCAGATTGTTGTTCCGTTTCTCCCACCTACTCTGCTTTCAGTACCAGGCTCTGCCTTAATCTGTTTCGAGACATTACACACGCTAGACAATATGACAATAGCAAAGAACACCCCCATGCTTTTCATCCCTGGTGTCCAAGTCTTCCCTCTCTCTCTCTTTATTCTATTTCCTTTCCTTTCTTTTTTATAATGAAAAAGAAAAAAAAAGAAGCTGAATCAATGTGATACGTATTTTAAATCCAGTTTCGTAGTAAGTTTAATCGTATATATATTTTTTAGGAAAACTGAAACAAAATATGCAAAGTTAATCATTTACGATCTTCACTACTTTAAAGGTAAAAACTTCGGTAGGGTTTAATAAGGGGGCAATATCCCCCCTTCGCTGGATCCCTACTAGTCCTTACTCCTAAGTGAGACTGAATTAACATAGCTGCGTCTTGCTTTTTTGCATTTTCCCCTCCTTTACATATCACGTGAATGGTTCGCAACTGCAATCGTTTACATAACCCTAATGTCGACACATACTCACCAATCTGTATGGCGCTCCACCAAATACTTCTTAGTATGGCATTTCCTATGTTCGAGCTTGTACTTAACGCTTTCATCAGTAATTTTGGAAAAGTTCAGTTGTGTAAAGCCTTGTCGGAGGCTTTTTCGGAAAATAAGTTTTTTCCTACGCCCGATTCCTCTGTCAGGGATTCGAATGTTAGATTTAGATTTTGCTTCCTTTGTTTGAAGAGACCTCTGAGATAAGAACTGAAAGGACGTTGATGGGGGTTACACGCCTATAACGGAAGCTAACTAAACGGAAGGGGAAGGAAGTGATTAGGTGATTACTTTATTTTTAACTGGAATTCATAACTCCGTCTCCGTCAGCTTAGTACACTTTCCGAGGTACGGTATGTATTCAAGGTTTAAACCAGTAATCAGCTACTTTAACCACTGGGCTACCTACAATACATCCCCGCACAGGCTGTAAGACTACTGATTAAAGGTTTATTTATACTCACAATATTTTGCCATTTTTTTCTTTTAAAGAAAAAACATGGAAGTGGAGGGTTGGGCTAGACTAGTGAATTTATACAAAGAGATTTAACGTGTAGTTCAATGAAAAAAAATGTACACATGCTGTGAAGAAAACTCACATTAAATGCGTTCAAAAACCGGAGAATCGTTAGTTCATCTATGCTTGAATACAGTTTGAAACGTCTGCACGTTTCTGAAACTCACCGTTTACGGACTCTTCAGCTAAAGATAAGACTTAAATGTTTAGCATTTGTATCACGATAAAAGTTTGTTTGAAGGTTATTGTTGATATTCGTATTTTTTTTCTTCGTGTTTCCTGGAAAAATGAAAGACAATGTTCTGGTGACATCATGTGTGCATTTTGAACGTGATGTCTTTTATTTTCTTTTTTCTAGCAGCCTGAGAACACATGTTCGTTGGAATATAAATTACAAGAAATTTTGTTATACGTATTCAGATCAGATCATATGTAGAGGATTTTAGGAAGGGAGTGTCTGATCCCAGGTCTTAAACAACCCTTAGAAATAGGAAGCTAGGAGATTTGGGCTGAAGTGCCCGATAGGAAAGTGACACGGAAGCGAGGTAGAAAGGGGAAGGAAAACGCCCTTATTTATTATCGTGGGGCCAGTACCCGGGGTTCGAGAGCTTAACGCGTCCATCTGACGCACGGCGGATATTGGTGGTTCGAGCGCTCGTACCTGCTGAGATCGAACCGGAGGTTTCTCCGTGGCAGTCACGAACGTTGACCGCAAGGCCATCCGCGGCCCTGTTGTAACATATTCTTGGGACTTGTGGCTTTAAAAATTTAATTTTCAATGCCTTAGACTGAATCTTTTTTCCAGTTCTATACTACGCAGTGGTCTTCGGACATGCGGATTCTGTGTGTATTTTACCGGATTATGTACGCGTTTTTTTTATACAAAAGCTTACTGTTTTGCACTGACCCAATTAATATTTCGCTATAAGTATTTTTCAATAAGAAGTTTGTGTCAGAATAATTTTGGCAACGTAATACTACAATTCTATTTTTTCGAGGAATCATCACAAGCGAACTATTGTATTCGTTATCGAACGGTGCTGGAATTTCGTGGAAGAGAAAATGGTCAATAAACCCTCCGCCCAGTTTTTGCATGAGGTCGTGCAACTAGGTCTTCTGTTATCCACTCTTTCTCTACAAAATCGATCGTCCAAGAGCGTTTTCAACTTAATTACAGCTGAGGAGATCCATTTATTCACCTAGATCTCTAATGACAGCTCCCATCTTGAAAATAGCATGAGAATCAATAAAGGTTTCTTCCGTCATATACGAGGTATTACTCGTATTTGTCATAAAAAAAAAAGAAAAGAAATCTCAAGTTGCAAAAATGTATCAAGAAAACTGTTGAAAAGAAAATGCCGTTCACCAGAAGACATATGTATAGAACTACAGCTGGAATCTTCAAGCGCCATCTATCGAGCATAAAGTACAACTTTCTGTACACTAAGTGAAAAAGAGAAGTGCATCTGAGGTTGGAACGAATGCTATGGTGTTGAATTCTCCCGTTGCAGGCTCGGACCTTTCTCCTAATTTAGAAAAGGCGTTTTCTCCGCTGTTTGCTTTACAATATCATAAAATACCAAGATTCCACGCCCAACTATAAAAATATACAATTCCGCCATAATTTTCTCATCGGAGGATGCCATTTTCAGAGCACTATTTATCGCGTGGTTCTTTGGTTTTAAGGATACAAATATACGAGAAAAGCCTAAATGGCAGGACAAAGATATCTCAGCAATCAGAATTAAAAGAAAGGGAGAGATATACGGTTACAGTCTAAAATCCTGAATTTACACAGTTAATGAAGTATTAGGGGTGTTCAATAAGATCTACATCCATCGACACACAATGGCATTGAAACTCTGTAAGTTGACTAATTCTGTTACACATAGTCACCATTCAAAGACGCACTTTTCCTATAGCGATGGACGCACTTGCGAATGCCTTCTTTGTACAGGTTCTTAGACTGGCCTTTGATAACGAGTATGTCTCAAAAACGGCGGCGTTATTCGCAGGGAAGCGCCTTCCTAGTGGAAAGCATTTCAACGATGAAAATAGACAGAAATCAGAAGGTGCACGTTCTGGTGTATATGGAGAATGAGGCAAAATATTGAAGCCGCATTCTCGACCTTTTGTTGTGGCAGCTAGGGAGGCATGAGCTGGTGCGTCTTTCTTAAGCATCAAGACAAGTTCCGTTAACATGACTCCTCTGTGCTTTATCGCATTTTTACTCAATTTTCCAAAACGGTTAACGCAATATGTTCTAATAACGTTGGAGCCGTTTGTAAGGTAATCATTCAGGATCACGATTCGCTGATCCCCAAAACCCCGAGCATCAACTTTCCACCAGATATTAGGCCTCGCGCCTTTTTGGGAGAAGGTGACATTTTGCATGTTTCCATTGCTTAGAGATTACCTTTGTTTCTGGGTCGAAATTACGAACGCCTCTATCGTTACTAATTAAGGAAAGATGCCGTTTGGTTTGCTCTACTCCGTTTAACCGGTTTACTCATACGCATGTGATTGTGAATGACATTTTCGACCGAGCCTACACTAATTTTGAACTCATTCGCCAGTTCTCGGATTCCTGTACGCCGATCTTCCATGAGTAGAACATGGATTTTTATCACCGTGCTCTTCCACAGAGAAGATTCCGGCTGGTATTATTTTCTTCACTGTATGTGCTTTCTCTTGAGCCGCCTGTACCACTCCATTACAACACTATGGAGCGGGCACTGAGCCCTATGTACCGCACCCATTTCTCCATGAATAATTAAGCGAAGCAAGACCGAGCGGAGCTCTCTTTACGAGACTCGAGAAAATTTGTTGTTCGGGCATAGGTACGAGATGACTCGTCCGATCACCGTGATTTTTTTGCACGCGATTCGAGATCATTCATGGTCAGGTTTTGACGCCTTCACAATTCCCGAAATTCCGTAACATTGAGGAATTATCGTCCAGAAACTTGCATTTTTAGGGGCTTTTCCGGGTTTTGAAAAGGGATCGTTTGTTACATACCTCCTCCAAAGATCTTCAGCCGATCGCGGTGACACTTGCCACAGAGAAAGGTAGGGACATGGTGAGTGACATGGGGTTTGTATCATGGTGATTGGTCGTATTGTATAAAAACAATGACCATTAAAATCTGATCAATTTTAATAATAATTGAAAAAATCCTCTCTCTATACGAGACTTGGGACAATTAGTTGTTCGGGCATAGCTACGACATGACACATCCTATCACCGTGATTTTTGGTATGGGATTTGCACATCATCCATGGTCGGGTTTTGACGCCTTCCGATTCCCGAAATTCCATGTTATTGAGAAATTCAAATTTAAACTAGATGGCCTTTTACTTGAACAGTTTCACGAAAGTTGGCTCACTAACATTAATTAAAAAAAATCGTTTGAACTGAAAAACGAAGAAATGGAAAGACTCCGTTTGTTAGCTCAACACTTGCTTAATCTATAATAATAAAAGGAAGTGTGTGTATGTGTGCGTCTGTCTGTCTTTCGCGATATAAAATGAAAAAGGTGGTACTCGATCTCAGTGTGTCTTACCGCTTTGTTTACATGCAACCTGATCATAATCAACGTGATGGCATGAAGTAAAGTAGTTCATGATAAATTTTAGACATTTCTTTTTCAGAATGTTTGGTACTTTTGTTCTGGAAGTCATAATTTTTACGCTTTCGTTTTTCAGAATTTGTTGTAATAGACGCCTTAATGAGCTTAGACTTTGCAACACCTTCGCTCAAAATTTGCCAACTCTACCCGAGTTATCAGTTACAGTTGGCGGCTTTTTGTAGTTTTGCCTTCGAGAAACAGGGAACAGAAACGGCGATGGCCTAAAGCATGTCCATAGTTATTTAACTCTACCACATGTAACAAGAAAATCATTCATCTCAATGTTTTGATACTTCCTCTTACTACTACATAGGTTACGAACTACATATTGCAAGAATCCAAACTATTTCACACTCATTTTTCTATGCGAACATGGATCTTTACTGAACACCCTTAGCATGTGAAAAGCATAACAAAACAAGGAAAAATGGCACCGACTTATTGGGTGTAGGAAACACGTCCTTTTGATTCAGAAGATTGTGTGGTAATATAAAATATAATAAGCATCTGACATTTATTAGCTTATGAAGTTTTTTTTAGTTTTAAGGTTTTGCGATGACTAACAGTTTTCTTCGTTGAGAATGCATTCCTATGCCAAAGGAGTGTTTTATATCGATCGTTTAGAAACAAAGAAAACGTTGAAAATATCCATTTGCACCCCTTCTAAAAAAAAAACTGAATTAAAGCAGTAGAAAATGCACGCAAAATGTTATTCGCAAATAAATGTTCCTGAAAAAATATACTTATCAAGTCACTTCCAGAGCTTTTTGTGTTGAGTCAGTCTCTTTCAAGCACTCTAGCATGGTTTTGAATTCAATCCTCCCATCTTATACGCTGTCTTCTTCTACGTTTATTCCTGTGGCACGGTATGATGTCTGGTGTTTCACTTGCCCAACACTGGTCAGATGTCCAGGACCTCACGTGCCAATGGGCTGGACAAAATGTCCCGCCTATTGTCACGTGAGGGTCTTTACTTTTATCATGATGCCATCAACTTTTGTCATTTCCCTAATCCATGTGTGTGTCCCTCTTCCTATCTTTCCTGGTTACCCCTAGCATGCATCCCCGCATTCTTCTTTCAGGTGCAAGTAACTTCTGTATGTCATTTTAATTAAGGCGTTGTCTCTGATCCATTAGTCAGAACTAGAAGTATGCAATTGATTAAACACTTTTCTCTTAAGACGCAATGGTAAATTGCTCATGGAAATCGTACCATTTCTTCTAAATACTCTCCAACAAAGTCTCCTTACTTTTTCAAGTCTTATTACTTTTTATTTTATTTTTAGTTATTTTTTTCATTACTTCTTAACAAAGACTTGCAGGGGTTGCTCTGGCTTTTTGAAAGTTTTTACCAACCTATTTGCCACACTCAATTTTTTTTTCGCCATAATTTTATAACAGTACAAAAAGGTAATCGCCAACATTTTTTTTGCCATCGACAAAATGATTTCTTTTTCGCAAATTGCGAAGAATGCGATCGGCAGCGGGACCACTGGAATTGTTATTATTTCATTTCTCTTCTAAGTGACCAGCACGTGATATCTGTTGTCTGAGATAAATATAAGCATCCGTTACATCCAGATTTTCCCTATCAACTTCCAAAATCAAGGAGCCCTGAATTTATTCACGAAGATATATCCTAATGCCGGAAATCCTGCCGATAAGGCAATAAGAGATGCAGTTCGTCGAATGCTTAATATTGCCATTATACGTTGCCGCTCACGTAAGGACTGGCCATGGTGAGATGGCCAGTCCTTACGTGAGCGGCAACGGATGTGGTTGTATATGTGTTTGCATATACCCACTGCAGCTCACAGGAAGTTGGCGAGGAGAGGGAATTTTGTCTTCAGCCAGTAGCGTAACCATGTTTCAAAAACTGAGAGGGGGCGGGGGCGTCACACATACACTACACACATTATATGTATATGCTATCGTTAAAGTATGAAATCCGTTATTTCATAGAATACCTAGTTATTTCATGAAATAACTAATCGAGTCAGTTAAAGCGTAAAACTCACTTGTATTCTATGGTTTAACTAGTTATTTAATGGAATAACGATCTACACCCCGTTAAAGTGTAAAATTACCGAGTAAATAAATCCCAAATTCAAAAGGCTGTAAAGTGAGGACCACTGGTCAGAAATAGCATACCATTTTCAACCCATTATAAAGTGTTATATACATAATAATAATGATATTAACTTTTATATTTCGTTTTGTTATTTATAAATTTTTCGGAAATAAGTTGTACAGAAGATCTGCAAATTGTGTTTTAATGAACTGAATGTTCAGAGGGAAAGAGAAAACTCTAAGGAATGTTTGGAAATCCAAGCTAAGAAGATGAAATTAATGTCAGATAAAGCTCATTCTGAAGCCTCTGTGAGTCTTACAGTCCGTATCCCAGAACCTGAAGTTTACACTGACGCCAGATCTATTTTAGCTGTTATCATGAAAATAACGGAAGAAGGATTTTTTTTTATTGAAGGTTTAACGACCACCGTGAGCAACTCAATGGGCTATAAGCAGTAGCTCGTCCCTAATTTAGAGTCACTGGTTCCAGGGAAGGGAGAGAGCCAGTGCCGTAAGACAAACACAACATCCATGCCTCAACGGGATTCGAACCCGAACCCCTTTCGGACGAATGATCAGAGGCCATCGCTTACACCTCTGCGCCACCGCGGCGGCGGATTTTTTTCAATTGGGAACAAGAAACGGCCGCATAAAACAGCTATATTCCCGATCCCAGTTCAGCGTCTGTGAACAAAAACTAATTCAGATCTAAGAAGTGCCGGATATGGAGAAATCGCTCCGGTCGGTTGCTACAGCTCAAAGTTTAGGTACCGGGCAGGGACTTAAAAAGTGTTCATTTAAAAAGCAGAGTGTCAACAAAAAATGTCTTTGTTTTAGAAATAATGTTCTATGCAATTCCAAATGCCATTTTAGTAATCCCTGTTGTAACAAATGATTTTATTGTGTCTTTATATAAATAACATTTTTTATACTGTATAATTCAGTCAAATTGTTTATTTTACCCTTTAACTGTCTATCATTAGTTAATTTATAGAATACCTAGTTATTTCATAGAATAACTAGCTAAAGTGTGGAATTATTAATTTTATTACACGCTTTAACTAACTTGATCAGTTATTTCATCAAATAACTAGGTATTCTATGAAATAACTGAATTATACACTTTAACGGTAACATATACAACATTATATACATCCTGTGTAAGATAATTTAGGACCACCTTCCCTACACGCACACACACACACACACACACACACACACACACACACGCAGGAGCAAAGCAGTTACTGAGGTGCGATCTAACGGACACGACATAGGCGCCTCTGTTGGCGAATAGTGGAACTTAGCGAACGCAACTATAAAACTATGATAGACAGGGCAGAAATGTAAATTACAAAGTTGTAGAACTGACTTTGCTTATTAGGAATCGATATCGCTGTTTTATTAAGTACACATTATACACGTGCTTGCATTCTACGAAAAATTACAATCTTATATTATTAAATTTAGTTGGTTTACATCATAAAAAAGTGTGCATTATATCATTATACACCCGAAAAATTCGGGGGGGGGTCTTTATATTGGGGATCCCCGAATATTAAAATATGGGAGGGTCCAGAGCCCCCCGACCCCCAGTGGTTACGCCTATGTCTTCAGCCAGTGCTAAAAATTTTGCGACTGCATCAGATGCGTCCCCATTCGCGTCATTTTCACTAGTCACTGCACTCCGGAAATTTAGAGAACCAGCTGAAATTTTCATACTAACTTCGTGTTAAATATGTTAGAAGAGGAACCAGATTCTTGTCGAATATTTAATGGACAAATATGTCGCAGTTCGCACAAGATTGTACAGTGAACAGACATAGATGGTGCAGTGAGCGCACTGCTTGTCACCGAAGAATCAGTACAGGAGGGACACACATCATCAGGTCACGTGGTCCACAAACGCTTGGTGTGTCCTGTATGACAACCACTTAGCAGGGGCTTTTCTTTACCAAGATCATCTAAATATCAAAGATATTTGCATTAGGTCAGACGGATGCAGCAATTCCTCAGACAGTTTTTCCATTACAGTTCTTTTACAACATGTGGCACTATAGTTCGACGAGAAACCACAGGATACGGGTATACGCGAACACATATACGGTTTACAAGTTTCCTTAACAAGCACTGAGTATTAAAGAGATGCCCAAAAATATGGCCTTTTAGATCATTGCATCTTATTCCTTTGGGGCATCTGAAGTCATAGATGTGTCTGTACCGCTGTTTGTGGGCTAAATCTTCAACAGCGGATTACCGCTGCACATGACAATACTGCTATAATGAAAAATATACGTTGATTATGTTAAAACGAGTACAGAGGCAGCACAGTTGCTGAAGGTATACGCTTTAAGTAGGCTGACATATAAGTTCAATTTTGTATTCTATAAAGTCCGCCTTTTTAATTCACGCATTGCCTAAATTCTCGGATATTGCTACTTGGTGTTTCAAGTACACAATATTGACAAAAGTCACTGGACACCTAGAAGAGAAACACAACATAGCATTCATGGACATACATTAGTACGGTGTCGGTCCACTTTGGCCTTAATGCATGCACCAACCCTTCGAGACATGCTTTTGTCAAGGTTTTGGGACACAGCGATAGTTATGCGCTTCCATTCAGTACATAATGCTGCCGCTAACTGTTGCTTAGTAATAAGGCTTGGTTCTTCCAAACTTCTTATGCGGCGCTCTAATTCATCGAATCGGTGCTCTAAGGGATTAAGATCAGGGCACTGTGCTGGCCAGTCCACACACGATACGGAATTATTGTCAAATCACGCCGTAACAGTCCTTGCTTTTTGGCTTGGTGCATTATCCTGCTGGTACCAACAAGGCTCGGTTCCATAGTATTGCCACAGAGTTGGTAGGGTGTAATTGTCCGGAATATCTAGGTAGACGTGCTGGTTAACAGGTTTGTCCACGATAATCAATGGGCCGGGACCATACCACGAACAACACCCCCACACGGGTACACTGCCAGCTCCAAACTTGACCGTAGGAACAGTACACTGTGGCAAATAGCGTTCCCCCGCCCGCCGCCATACCCACACACGGCCATCAGACTAATGGATCGTGTATCTGGATTCGTCAGTCCATAGGACACATTTCCATTGATCTACAGTCCACGATAAATGTTTTTTACATCATGCTAATGACAAGTAGCATTCCGAGTGGAGATGAAAATATTATAAGCAGCCCCACGACCACGGTAAGCCATGGAATGAAGTTCTCTGCTAATGGTACGTGTACATACCCAGGTTCCACCATTGTTACTCACCTGTACACTGAGGTCTTGTGCAGTGCTCTGTAGATTAGCTGTAACGACTCTCCTGAGACTTTGACGTCCTCTATCACTGATTTATTTTCTTTGGTCTGCCGGTACGTTTTGCTGCTTCAGGCACGCCATGTGTCTTCCACTTATTCAGTACATCCAAAGCAGTTGACTTGGGTATGTTTAAACGGCTTTCGGTTTCTTTTATGGACAACTCACTAATATAACATCAAACAATATTTCCTTTCTCAAAGTCAGTTCTCTCCCGCCGCGACATTTTCACTGAACCTCACAGTGCGATGTTATCGCGGTAAGTTGCAGGCTTGTTTTATACCGTTTGCAGTTATACCGCGCATCTTCACAACGCAGCGGATCCGTTCTTTGCTTCTGAAAGAGTGTTCGGTGACTTTTGTCAATATAGTGTATACTGCCATTGGCTTTCGCGGTTCCTATGTTTTGGAATGAACGTTTTTTGTACTATTTTTGTCACGTGTTACAACTTCGTAAATGGTTTTGTTGCCCTATCTTCAAACGGGAACAAGTTTACATCCCTTATCTCCGCCACTGAGGGTGAGGTGGTCCAACGTTGTTTCATCATGTAGCGCCGTAATGGTTTCCTATACACTTGCTCAAAAAGTGGAACGCCAGCTATCATAATACACGAGGTATTGGCCTTGTCCATGATTTTCCTCTCTACCCTGTAGATGTTTTACTTTTTATTTTCCTTTCTCAATTGAAATATAATTATCCTTGGTTTATGCAAAACTATCTTGTTCTTATGCGAGATTAAGCTTGCTTTTAGTTTTGCGCGTGAGCCGAATGCATATTAAAATGCGAAACGCATCACTGAGCTTTGAGCACAATCAGCAATTCTTACTCCTTCCGGCTTTGGCTATTCTGTATATGTCTAGAACATGAAAAGGCTGGGCAGGGGTGCCGTCAGATGTCACGAAATTTCAGAGAGAAACATGGTGCAGTAAAACGCCGATTATTCGGGGGCCAATTATCCGTGGGGTCGGATTAACTGTGGTCCTGTGTAGTGCATACAGATTTCAGTTTTTTTTTTAAATCCTATGCAAGTGGATTCGTAAAATAACATGTCATTACTGCGCATTTTAAATAACATTGTATAATAATTAAGTAAAATTGCATCATCCTTCTAGCATAATTTATTTGTCATTGTTGTTGCGATTTCCCATTCTGCCGCCAGAGTGCACAGTCATTCTGGAGCCAGAATTTAATCGCATCTTTTGTCTGTTAAATATTACTAGTATTTTCCTCGATAAGGACGATGATGAGGAATTACAACCAGCTTAAAAAGTAAGCTCGATTAAATTGAAGTTTTAAAAATTTCTGAAAATGTAAGAAAATCAAAACAAAAAATAATGCTTCAAAGAAAACAAACAAAAATTATGTACTTTCTATCTAAATGAGTTTTTAAATGTTCCGTTTTGTTTTTGCGTACTACATTATTGTTTATCTTAAGTTTTATAGAATTTTTTATGCTTATAACCCAATAAAAGGTCGATTGGATTAACCGTGTGTTTCAATTATCCGGGCTCTAGCATCCCCCAATTGCCGTAGATAACTGACGTTTTACTGCACTTGAGAAGTTAAACATCTTATCGAATCACCACAAAAATTCAAATACAACGGCAGCATTATACGTTGTTTTGTTTTAGTTGGTGTATGAGGGTAAATCCCATACTAAAAAAGTAACAGGTCAGCTTTAGTCCTGAACACATCTATCAAAAAGAAAAAGACAAAGTACAGGAAAAGAAACAGGTCAGCTTTGGTGTTTAAGTATACTGCATTTTTGAATAACTCTCAAAAAGGAAAACACAGAAAGCAGAGGAAAAGAAAGATGTCAGCTTTCGTGTTTTAAGTACACTGCATTTTTGAATAACTATCAAAAAGGAAAACACAGAAAGCAGAGGAAAAGAAAGATGTCAGCTTTCATCATGAATACCTCTATCTAAAAACAAAACAAAGTACAAGAAAAGAAACGAGTCAGCGTTAGTCATGAATACCTCTTTCAAAATTACAGAAAACACAGGAACAGAAACGAGTCAGTGTTAGTCATTGAATACCTTTATCAAAAAGACAGAAAGCACAGGAAAAGAAACAGGTCTGCTTTTGTCATGAATACCTATATCAAAATGAAAAACACAAAATACGGGTTATGAAACAGATCAGCTTTAGTTATGAATGCCTCTAACAAAAAGAAAAAGAAACAAAGTACAGGAAAAGGAACAGGTCAGCTTCGGTGTTTTAATTATACTGAATTTTTGAAAAACTATCAAAAAGAAAAAAACCACAGAAAGCAGAGGGAAAAAAACAGGTTAGCTTTCATCATGAATACCTCTGTCTAAAAGAAACAAACAGAAAGTACAGGAAAAGAAACGAGTCAGCATTAGTCACGAACACCTTTTTGAAAAAGACAGAAAGCACAGGAAAAGAAAGAGGTCAGCTTTATAGTTATGGATACCTCTATCAAAAAGAAAAAGATAGAAAGTACAGGAAAACAAACGGGTCAGCGTTAGTCACGAACACCTTTTTCAGAAAGCACAGGAAAAGAAACAGGTCAGCTTTATAGTTATGAATACCTCTATCAAAAAGAAAAAGACAGAAAGTACAGGAAAAGAAACGGGTCAGCGTTATTCATGAATATTCTCTTAAAAAGACAAAGAACAAGGAATGAAACAGGTCAGCTTTAATCATAAATATCTCTATCAAAAAAAAAAAGACCGAAAGTACAGGAAAAGAAACAGGTCAGTATTAGTCATGAATACCTCTATCAAAAAGAAAAAGACAAAGTACAGGAAAAGAAACAGAGAATATTATATTTAGTCACTGAAGTTCCACAGTGAAAGAAAGTTGCTGTTGTGGATTTTCCTTTTCTGCTTAGGCGTACTTTAGTCATTCTACTAGCGGACTGTTCAGATGTAGTACCGGGTTCTGTTTTGAGTCCCGAGCGGGATATGGGTGTTGTGTTTATCCCACTGCTGTGGCTCTGCCTTGGAACCAGCGGTTTAAATTATAAGCAGGGGACTTCTGCGGGACGTTAAAAACAGTGAAGCACCTTTGTCTTATGTCACTTCATTTTTCATGTCATGCAGTATCAACCCCATTACGTGCCTGCGATCGAATTCTGGTGACACATGGATTTTGCATTTGTCTTACAGCATAAATTAAGGTCGGATATCAAACAGAAGTCATCGCTCTTTCCGCGTTTATAAATGAGTCACGGAAAAATTCTCATTAGCCGCCACCGGGAATCGTATCCAGGGTCTTCCAGTTACGCGACGGACATTCTTCCACTGCACCACAGCTGCCTCGAATTCGTCCAGATTCACAAACACTAACTGCCAAACCACATGGCGCGTTGCTTCTTGGAGCCCAGCACAATGCTGGGGATTCACCAAAGTGGTAAGCAGCAACTGAACAAATAACTAGGAGGCGAATGAATAGTTAATACATACAAATGACGTGGATTAAGAACATCAAACAGAAGTACGTGCCTGCGCTCTTTCCACGTTTATAAGGGAGTCAGGGAAAAATTATCATTGGCCGCCACCGGGAATCGAACCCAGGTTCTTCCAGTTACGCGCCGGATATGCTCCCACTGCACCACAGGCAGTTAGTGTTTGTGAGTCTGAACGAATTCGAGGCCGCTGTAGTGCAGTGGAAGCATGTCCGGCGCGTAACTGGAAGACCCTGGGTTCGATTCCCGATGGCGGCCAATAAGAATTTTTCCGTGACTCACATATAAACGTGGAAAGAGCGATGACTTCTGTTTGATGTTCCTAATCCACGTCATTTGTATGTATTAATTAAAGTCGGCACCAATGGCCATAAATTAGGGTCGGCTACTTCTTTTAGCCCATTGAGTTGACTTCTAGACAAAGTAATGGTAAAAAATCTGGACCTTTTGAATGAAGACAAATTATGATTTCGTTTCCAAATATTAGACCAAAGTATTCTGATAAATACAGATCTGACAGAAAGGAATAATTTATAATTTTGTAGCCTAATTGCTAGATAAAATGATGCTGCCGAATTTCGATCTGAAAGAAAGAAATAAACTGCCCGATTATTGGTTAAAATAAATTTGCCTAATATATGATGGAAATGGGGAAAGTTTATCATTTCGTAGTCTAATTTCTGGTGAATGCGTATTAACGAAATTATATCTAATGGAAAGCGAACGATAGTGAAAATGACGTTTATGAATTCAAAGAAGACCAAAAAGATGAGATTATACTACATGCGTAATTATTACCTAAAATGATGCTGACTCATTCTTATCCAATGAGAGAAAACAGATTATAATTCTGTAGTCTGATTGTTCTCGAAAGAGATGAATTCTGATTTCATGGGGGGGGGGGGGAGATAACATTAGTTCAGTTGGTCTTCGATCTCGGGTGGTTCAACCTGGCTTACTGTCGGCATTCCGATTCATCCCAAAACTGTTCCACGAGGCTGAGATTGAGGTTCTGAATGGTGTACAGTTTTTTAGTCTATAATTTGAAATAATTTTCTATGTGAATTTAGTTTTCATGAAAACAATCGCTACCTAGCCAGAACCTTCTCTTTCCATGTGCATCAATAAACATTTTTTCAAAGATTCAATATGTCAGAAAATTATATCATTTGTCTTTCCTTCCGCAAGAAAAAAACCCAGCACACTATTTTCTCAAGTAATTAAATGTTTCATTTAATCATGCAGTAGCAGCGGCGTGGACGGCATTATTGCAGGAGGCAAACGGTTTCCCAGCGTTTCGCATGAGGATATCCTCCTTAATATGTCGAATGCAATTTCCTGCGTGAAGTGGTTAACACTGACTATAATTCGACCACTCTTCTATTTCCTTTCACCCCCGCAATCCACGGAATTTATCGCACAATATAATAACCCTGGAAAAACCTCTCCACCATACTTCGCATCACCAATGCATATTTTAAATTTCGGATATGGAATCTCCAGATATCTAGAATAAAGCAGAAATAAATACTTTCAAATGCAAAGCGTACTATCTAGAAATATTGCTTCATTTAAATATCTGGGAAAAAAATAACTTCAGAGAACAAAACACACATTAAAACCAGAATGCTAGCTGAAAATACAGTTTATTATTTGTGGTAACAGTTGTTTATTGTCAAAAACCTTTTCAACCAAACTCAATGTGCTATATAAGCAGTCGCCTGTCCCTAAAGAAGGGAGAGAGCCATTGCCGTAAGACGAACACAACATCCATGCCTCACCGGGATTCGAACCCGGACCCTTTCTAGGACGAATGGTCATGAACCAGCGCTTAAACCACAGCGCCATCGGAGGGGGCAGAATACCTTGAAAAATATTTGAACTCGCACAGACACACGCAAAAAACGGGCACTTAACACTTGTGACGCACATCACTAACTTAACCTTTCTTTCAAATTTCTGTGTTCTTATGTTAATTCGGTTTCTTCACGTTAAATATTTTCTTCTGACTTAACGACACATTATTCCCTTCAACCAGTTTTCAAATTTGGCAATTCCTGACAAATGAGTTTTAGGTAAATAAAAAGAGGCTATGTGCTGTATGATAGTTCAGTAGGTGCAGAGCGATAAGAGGTACAAGAACGAATGACAAGATTGTGCGATTAGATGGATCTATTTGAATTGCGTTTTGTTACATAAAAGCCGTGAACATTGTGTCCTCTCGAATTCGTGAGCTTAACATATTTTGAAGGTTTTGCTTCCTGTAATCAATTGTTGTTACGAAATGAAGTATTGCCTACGCTGTTCATCATTGATGTATGTGCCTGAATAAACATGGATATTGATTTTATAAGTGCTGTTTTTGATTATTACTCTGGATCGTTACCGACCAAAGTTTACTTTAAAATTTAATTAAGCTTGAAGTGTTGCAATCATAAAATCTTCCAGCAACGATACAAATTTAATATAAAACCTAAGGGTCAGCAATTAGATTTAATTTAACAAATCAGATGTAAGTTGAATTGACTTGAAGGAGACTCGGTACTCTTCATTTCACAAAATTTGACAAAAATATCGATTTTCTAATTTTTACCCTAAAATATACTTTGGGACCTCTAGTATATTGTGACGAAATTTTGAGTTGATCGGAAGCGTATAACACGAGTAAAAATATTTCTACTACTGAGATGTCCCTGGAAATACCACGCCCCCTTAAATGATTACGTTTTTTTGACACAAAATGCCTCACTTGTTTTGCGAAGAAGAAAAATTTCCCGCACGTTTCTTGTGCGTCAAATAAGCGTGGTGTTATGAAATGGTATGCATTCAATTTATCAATCTAAAAAAACATAATAAAGTAGGTCGTCAGTATTAGAAAATTTGTGATTTGTGTATTATATAAACAAATCAGTTGTTGAAATGACACAGGCAAACTTCAGGGACGGTGTTGACTATTAAATCTCACAGAATAAATATGACACTTCAAAAGAAATATGCATCACTACTATATTTACTTTTCCCTCTTGATCGCAATCCCCTGACTTTGCCTCGTATATGAACCTTCAGTTTTGCATAACACAATTTCAGGTTTTTGTGTTTTTTTCTTCTCTCTTACTTAAATATCTGAAAATATCTACAACCTTTCCTCATTAATTAATTATTAAATTTAAATGCAGCTGTTTATTTCCCGACACCCTTCCTAGTTCTGTGATTTAAGTGACAACTGGTTTTGGATAAAGAAGCAAAAATCGTGAAATAGGCAAATATGCAGACACTATAATTATTTTATGCATTAGTGTGTTCCTTCAGAATGTCTTTTATGGTGCAAAAAGGCATGAGCAAAATATTTGTGATAACACTATTTTCACAATTATTTTAGACATTATTTTCAATTCTTCAGATTTTGCTCGTCACCGCAAGCTGATGTGATTCTGTAATTAGTAAACAAAGAACTGAGATTGAGGTGGGTAATGTGCTCAAGAGTCACTGTAGTAGCTGTACACTTGTAAGTATGTGTATTATAAATGCACAAAAAATCATAAAGGAAACTGATTATGGTTATACGACAATTTTGCAAGAATGAAATCTTTAAATTCATTTATCTCTGTTCGCATTTTCCCGACAAGTCTCTCCATTAAAAGTACTAAAACTTGAACATAGATTTATCACACCACTTGAAAATTTTTGGTAGTTTCGCTAGCTACGAAGCCGATAGGCACGGGTGGATGTTACTGCTTTTCGTAATGTTTCTCTAACTTTGTCGTAATCTTATTATTCTTTTGTGGTTTCTGTCAGATGTTTCACAAATATTCACGGATAAAAAAGAGTTAAACCACATTTGTCTTTTAGCATCATTTCGGAATCACACCTGCCTTGCAATCAAATAAACTGAATAGATGGTGTGAAGCATTAAAACTACACAGCTGGTTTGAATTCCAGCAGTACAGAGCGGTGGATGTTTACTGCTTTCCGGAAAATCTGTCGGACGAAACAATGATGAAGAAATAGAATCTGATGGAATTTCAAAGAAGAACGATCGGTGGAGGCCGCAGTTTCAGGCGCGTCAGGTATGAATGACTGTGTACGCAGGCAGCCAGACACGATGCATATTGATGAAGAAGAAATTAAGAGAAAAGCGGCATCTCAACATTCATATTTTGATCGAAAACGGGCAGTGGTCTTACTGATGAAAGAGAGTGGAATGACAATTTCATGCAGATAAACGGACTGGACTTAATGGGGTGGGATTATGCGCCGTAAAGAGACCAAACCTTACGGATCGTCATTTCTACAGTTCAGGTTTTCGATTGCGAAACAAATTTTCATAACAATGCTGGACATAGTAGACCAATTTCCACCTAGACATTGAATAGTTTGAAAAAAATGAATCGTTAGGGTTCATGAGTCACGACCAATTCGTCCTCTTGTTTTCTTTGACAGGCATAAATAGCAGCGGATTGTTAGATGTAGACAGTATCGAATTAGGAAGTTTCAGGATTGGTAAAACGATTGTTGGTAAGAAGAGTACACACATCCGACGTATCACTCAGCCCGCAGATTGGCATTTGGATGAAACAAAACAAGGCAATAAACGCTGTTTGTTTTCTGGGTATCTTCCAAGCAGGTGATGTTATCGTCCAGTGGATCTTCTGTTGGAATAGTTGAGCTCTGTGTGATGTATCGAAGACGTCTTGAGTGGTTAAGGCCATCGCTACATGATTTGGATTATTTGCAATCAGAGCAGTGTTTCCTTCCACTAAGGGTGTTTTCGAATGCAACAGTGCTATATAGATGTGTCCATATATGGATAGGAGAGCGTGCATCTGACTGTTTTTTTGCTCTCTTGTCTTCTGAACTCACGAGATTTGAATCCTTGGGAACATGATTGAGAGACCTAGAACGTGCACTTTCGTTGCGATTGTCCATTGTCCACCACAGCTGCTACGAGTACGTGCAATGCCGCACATTCTCTCTGGCTGGATATCTTGCTCGACGTGTTGCGACATCGCATCGATTCCATTCCATAATACAGTAAATTCATTACTACAGTTCTGCATGCCAAACGTTTCCCTATACATCACCATGAAGGTGGTCATAATTTTTCTCAATGAACATACGCTTCTCGACAAAATTAAGGCAACGCGAAGGTGATTTCGCCTAACGTTTTAACAATTTGCAAGCTATGAAGCTGTACAGAAATTCATTAGGAAATGAGTACAAAAATAAAAAAAAGGAGACAAAGTGAATACAAAAAAAAAGCACCCTCAAATTGATGTAATGAATATCTATAGTGATTGCATTAAAATATACAAATCATGCCTACTATAGAACTAGAAGAAAGGTGCTTAAAAGTTACATAAAAGGTTTCAATAAAGAGTAAGATAGAATCGTACTCCTAAACACACTTGAAACCGATCAGCTATGCTTCATGTTGGGATACTCAGAAGCGACTGCGTCCACAAATCCCATTCGGTCGCCAGAGAGGCTGAAGAGAAGCCCCTCAACTCTTGCAGTGTGTATCCCAAAGGCGTCACCACATTTGTTCGATGAGATTTAAATCCCCTAAATTCGCCAGGAAGGCCATCTTTTCGACATCTTCAGTTTCTGCACATGCCTACACTAGGTGTGCAGCGTGAGGACGCCCGTTTTCGGCCACGTATCTTACCACTTCCATATATTTGTGAGTTCGCAAACGTCATTTATAAAGTGCCGTACATAAGAATTGAGGATATGATTTCTATATTTCGTGCAGTGATTTCTCCTCTGTTAAGGAAGCGCGAAGTGCGGCCATTCATGTTTATGCCACTCCATACCACTGCACCGCCTCCACGAGAGGCGGTGCGGTGTTTTTGTCCCTGTTGCTGGAGGGGGGAGGAGGAAAAGGCTTTTCATGTGTTCTACACACTATGCAGAATTTAGAATGAGGTTATGCATTAAAATGGGACTAATGTTGAAGGCTGAAGAGCTATTTGCTGATTCGAGGACGCACGAAGTCTCGTGGCATACAGTTCACTCACTTAGCTGTCAGAAAATAGTTCTGCTGTAAATTGTTTTCTTCGCCCTGTGGACGCAGCAACAATGACAGTTGTTGCGAGCTCATCCTTGGGTACCGTTTGGCCATTAGAGAGATCGAGTTGACACAGCGCAAAGAAGACTTGAGCCAGCTCCTTTTGTAACAATTCTCGTTTCCTGGAATTTATTCCATAATAATGAAACATTTCCTACATACCGATTCATCTTATATCTCCATCGAAACCGTCGTGCTGCAAGTCGTTCATCAGCCCTCCGTCACAGCGAATCATCTAAACGATGGTAGCTTGTTATCTTCAGAAATACTGAACCTTCTAAGCATAATACATGGCAACGTGTTATCTTGATGGTAGCTTGTGATCTTCAGAAATACTGAAACTTCTAAGCATAATACATGGCAACTTGTTCTCTTGATGGTAGCTTGTTATCTTCAGAAATACTGAACCTTCTAAGCATAATACATTCTGGAATGAAGCGATGTGGTATGAACTCGAATTTTCATACGAATGAGAAATTTTCATGTTGTACGAACTTGTGAGTTTTAATATTGGGTGTGTGCAAAAGTTCTATCCGTTTTTGTAATAGATGCAAATTGCGATTGGAATAGTTACGTCACAGATGACGCTGCGATACCGAATTTTCGGCCAATAAAGCGTGGAGCAGTAGAGCATATAATGGCACTAGGTTTGTCCGAGTAAGTCATTCGTAAAGGAAATCACGGACGGTGTAACATTACATGCAATAAGGAGCACATTAGACATTATTTACTATACAAGTTCGATAAAGGTAGTACTGCGACCGCGGCTTGCCGCAACATGTCAAATGTATATGGAGGATGCAGTTGATGATAGCACAACTGCATCCTCCCCAAACACTTGATTTAAAATCAGGGATTGTGTGCCGTAAAGAGACCAAACCTTACGGATCGTCATTTCTACAGTTCAGGTTTTCGATTGCGAAACGAATTTTTGAAATCGGATTAATAGTTGCAGTCCACAGACACTAGCTGAGGACGGACGGACATAGTAGTGATACTCTAAGCACGTACTTTCTTTTGGAAAGACCTACTTAAAAGTCAAAATTAGAAAACTGAGTTACATTTTGCGATCGTAAATAGCAGAAATCCCGGAGCTGAATTATCTTTTGTGATTATGTCCAAAAGTGTTTACTCTAGAATTTTAGAAACGGTCTTCAGATACTTAATTTTCTGCTCCAGGTACTGTTTTGAGGAGAGAGAAAAACGCCAATCACTTAAGCAATTTAGCGAAATGTAAGGAATACGATCCCGCAGCTGAAAGTCATTGTACCCTTCAGGAATATTGGGTATTCTGCCCTCTTTGTTAGCTCACAAGCACCAGTTGTCTATTTTAAACCGCTATTTTCAGATCAACAGACTCTTACATAATGAAAATTCTTTGTTACGCAACTGTCAGGTTGACAGAGTGATAGTTTTAGCTCTTGATAAACTAGTTCCTTGCTCATTTGCCAGCCTTTCTATTACTGACATTTACAACGCAATTGGATGATTTTCCGGAACAAACTGCAGTCCGTATTTAGACGGTTTGCTGATAGAGGTAAACAGCGCTTCAGAAAAAAATTGATTGCTATCGGCGTCTGACATGGAAAATCTCCATCAATTCTTCGAAGGTAATACTCTCAGATCGATGAAAGGTTTCAGTCTTTCTGTTAGAGACCTATGCTCACGCCATTGAGCTTTCATAAAACAGCATCAATAACTTAGTGGAACATGTCAAGATTAGACATGTTTCTGAAGTACAGGAATATTCAGTTTATTTTTGTTTATTTTTAACTCGCAATCATGCCCGTTCTCCGAACGGTGAATCTATAAAATAATTTTTTTAACATAAAATTAAAGAAAGGGAAAAGCAATTAGGGGAAAGAAAAGCAATTTAAAAATCCGTAACTGTTTCACGATTTAGAACAGCGTCGTGACGTCAGTGCAAAGGTTTGACGTAAAACGGAGCAGGCTTTGACGCCCCTTATTTTTAAATCAAAATTTGAAATTTTCAAAGCATTTCAGTTATTTTGACAAAATTATCTTTAAACCTATCAGCATTTTGAAACAGTAAAGCAAAGCCATCCTTTTGAATTTTTTGGTTTTCAGATTTTTTTCTAGGTGTAGAAGTGGTAAAAAAATTCAAACAGACAATGTTTTTAAAGCGCTGTTTTTTTTTTTTTTGGTTTTCGTGCATTTGCAGGTATCCGGACTTTACGATCTACCAGCATGACAATTCTTAGATATCTAGATTATTTAGCAGTGGTCTAACAACTCGCAAAAAGTTCAAGCAGACAATGTTCCAAAGCCGGCATTTTCTTTTCTAGGATTTCTAGGTATCCGAACCTTAAGACCTATCAGCACGCCAATTTTCAGATCTCTAGGTCATTTAGAAGCGGTCAAACAATTCGCGAAAAATAAACAATATTCCAAAGCTGATTTTTTTTTTCGTGTTTTTCTACGTATACGGACATGCATGCTAATTTTCAGAACACTAGCTCATTTAGAAGTGATCAAATAATTTGCGAAAAACTCAAGCAGACAATGTTCCAAAGCCGCCATTTTTTTTCTCGAATTTCTAGGTATCCGAACCTTAAGACCTATCAGCATGCCAATTTTCAGATCTCTAGGTCATTTAGAAGTGGTCAAACAATTCGCGAAAAATAAATAATATTCCAAAGCTGATTTTTTTTTTCGTGCTTTTCTAAGTATACGGACATGCATGCCAATTTTCAGAACTCTAGGTCATTTAGAAGTGATCAAATAATTTGCGAAAAATTCAAGGTGACAATGTTCCAAAGCCGCCATTTTGATTTTTTTTTTTCGTTTTCGTACTTTTCTAGGTAAACTGTCCTTTAAGACCTATCAGCATGCCAATTTTCAGATCTCTGGGTCATTTATAAGTGGTCAAACAATTCGCGGACGAACGCACTAGCATTTTCCCTCTTTGATTTTTATATACAAGGCAAAAGCCTATATTTACATAGGTATTCACACATGCCGGCGGAAAACGCCGAACTTTAAAACCGTCGCTACGTCATTAGGCATTGCGTCATTACCAGTTTGATTGTAACCTGACCTTTCACCCAATGAGAAGAGAGTTAAAAATAGCAGTGTCACCATGGCAGCAGGTCACGGGACCAGAACTTTCCTGTGTTGTTAACGATGAAGATAGAGAAGCCGCTCATCGCGTTCGTTTGCGTCTTTAAAAAATGCTTAAAACTCAGAAAATGACTATTTCCTTAATTTTTTTTGTTTTGTAAAAGAGGGATGATAGTTGTGAGTTTATGCTCTTAAAATTGCAATGCGTTATGATTTATAGTTTGCCATATATCCGTTTTTAGAAATGGATCCCATCGGGAAATAGAGAATTTTGTGAAATTTAAAAATTTTAATTTCTGGTAAACTAAATCGAAATTAAAAAACAGGGCGACGAATTGCAAAAGTTCGGCCATGGTCCTACTTGCCTACAAAGTTTCGTGGTTCTGTTGCTGTTAGTGTGTCCGGAACGCGAACTGATAGCACTTTTTTGCTTACCATAACTTTGAACAGCTTTTGAAGTATCGCCAGAAGCGAAAAACGGTTTATTTCAGCGTGTTCTGCGAACAATTCTCTACAAACGATATAAATTTCATATTTTTGTGTTCAATACTTTTTCCGCTGCGAGCTAGAAAGGCGCGAGCGTCACAAAATTTCTAAAACAGCGGCGGCAGTTACATTTTTTAGAATAGAGAAATTGTTTCGAAAATAGTTTATTATTTTACAATATCTTCTTTGACATCTGATCTGTAGTGAGGAATTCACTGCAGAACAAGAAACACAAACTTTTGTTTTTATTCGAGGTTTAACGACCACCATGAGCAACTCAATGGGCTATAAGCAGTTGCCCGTTCTTAATTTAGGGTCACTGGTTCCAGGGAAGGGAGAGAGCCAGTGCCGTAAGACAAACACAACATCCATGCCTCACCGGGATTCGAATCCTGACCCATCTCGGACGAATGATCAGAAGCCATCGCTTAGACCACTGCGCCACAGGAGCGGCAAAATACAAACTGAGTTGATTTTTTTTTCCTTTATTTTAAAGATTTTGGATTCCTGAAAAAATAATCGATAGAATATATCGCAAGCTCATTCAACGTAAATTAGCATATGGAAAACTGAACTAAACGTTAATCCGGTATTTTCAAAATAAGCTTTTCATATATGATCTTCAAGAACAAAAAGCTGAACTAAATTAAAAGTTTCTATATTTCGTCCTCAATTTAATTGCAGTTAGAAGACTACAGAAATTTGGTATTTCTCGTACTGCAAGCAAAATCTATCTAGTTTAACAGAGAAAAAAAGCAACCTTGTATTTGGTGGGAAATTGAACTCACTGGAGACATTTAGCATGTTTTCTTCGTAGGGGTACATAACGTGCTACACAACATTACTCAGATGGAACGAGCCCTAGCCCGAAAGCCCAAAGTCGTCGGTCGGGCTCAGGATGCATAATATTTAAAAGTTCGGGTTGGGGATCTTAAGTTTTGTCTTTTTTTTTTTTAACCTTATTTTTGTATGATTTGGTATACGAGACTTTCATTGTACTTCCCAGTTGGAAAAAGGAATTCTTCGACAACTGTGTCTAAATGGGGAGTGGAAACTGGGAAGGACTATTTATTCCGGCCTTGGGAACCATATGCCACGAATGAATGGACTTCGGCAGAGAAGGAAATGTTTTTCAGAAACTGTAGATACTACATAGCAAATACCACGCCGTCGAAATTCCGAGTCCTTTTCCTACACGGCAGCTTCTTGTTAACTTTATAGCCAACGGATATATGGTAAACTATAAATCATAACGCATTGCAATTTTTAGAGCATAAACTCACAACTATCATCCCTCTTTTACAAAAAAAAAAAAAAAAAGTAGTTTGCAGCTCAGTCGAATTTTGCCATATGAACGGCTCGCCTAAGAGGCTTAGGAGGAAACGAGTGCTGAAAGAAAATCATGCGGCTATACTACAGATAGAAGTCCTTTCCCCACTTCCGTCTTGAGAAAATATCGGTTAATTGCTGGAATTGGAGATAATATCAGTCCACAGAAGAGATTTTTTGATCGATGTTTAAGCAGATTAGGATTAGTCAAGAGTTTTTCCTTCTCGGGCTCTTAATATCGGGCCCGAACTCAGCACTGCTACGAAACCGTCTCTCTCTTTATTATTATTATTACGATTATTGTTTTGTCGACTGTGGACAAGGTATCTGTGCTACAAAAAGGCACTGTCGGCAAGGTATCTGTGCTACAAAAAGGCACTGTCGGCAAGGTATCTGTGCTACAAAAAGGCACTGTCGGCAAGGTATCTGTGCTACAAAAGGGCACTGTCGGCAAGGTATCTGTGCTACGAAAGGGCACTGTGAGCAAGGTATATGTGCTACAAAAGGGCACTGTCGGCAAGGTATATGTGCTACAAAAGGGCACTGTCGGCAAGGTATCTGCGCTACAAAAGGGCTCTGTCGGCAAGGTATCTGCGCTACAAAAAGGCACTGTCGGCAAGGTATCTGTGCTACGAAAGGGCTCTGTCTGCAAGGTATCTGAGCTACAAAAGGGCACTGACGGCAAGGTATCTGTGCTAAAAAGGGCACTGTCGGCAAGGTAAATGTGTTACAAGAGGGCCCTGTCTGCAAGGTATCTGTACTACAAAACGGCACTGTCGACAAGGTATCTATGCTACAAAAAATTGTGTGTGTGATAAATATCACCAGTACTACGATATTCTATAATCAGCGTGAATTAATATAATCTAACCCATATAAAGAATAGCCATTTAAAATCTAACACGAAACCAATTGAAACTTTTTATGCGCGGAAAAACAACATAAAGTGTTTTTAGCTCATTGCGGTAGCCGTATAAGATCTACGGATTAGTGTTGACTGATTTTTTCAGTTCTTAAGCAGTTGAAGAGTTTAAAATGGTTTTCAGAGAAAGCGCTTTGTACATCGTGCTAAAATTTATTGTCCAATGAGAGGTTCAATATAAAGCACGAAGTGTGGTTTTCCATTCTTGAATGGTGAAACATACTTCGTGCTATGGCTACGATTTAATGAAACAAGATGCATCTGTAAAGGAACAGTTCAGGAAGTTCTACGAGTTCAGAATTTTTGGATATTTACAGCAATGTGTGGCACGCACGCATCATAACATCTGCCCGGCATGCAACATTGCCGCAAATCACAGGCTGGACTAGTCGCGTACTTTATCTCACTGTGGGTAATATTTAAAATAGCGGCGCGCTTTTCGTCGTTAAACATTGCAGCTGTTAGGACAAATTATAGGGAATAACGCGGCGATAATTATGGGTATTGTTGCCAAGTAGCGGACGTCCGTTCGCTGACGGTGACATGTACGTGTCAAAACTTTTCTTTACTGATGGAGAATGCTTTACCTCTGCGGAAGATCAGCTGACATGCCCCATAAATGAATTTAAATTCTCATAATAACGTCGAAGAGCCAGAAACAGATAAAATGTATGTGATGCTGGCTGCAAGGAAGTTCATTTTCCTATCTTGTGCTGTAAAAGTGATCAACGGCTGATATTGGTTATAAAAATAAGGCACCCACTCGTCCAATCGGACTTGAATTGCACATTTCAAGGAAGCTTCATTCATAATCTAGGAACCATTGATACTTGTTTTCCTTTAGGGTGGGTGGGGTGGGGGGTGGGGTTAAGGCACATCAAGAATTTTATTTCAGCCTCTACAATAGTCTGGTGATAATTTGAAAAAAAAAAGATATTCAAGACTAAAAATTCTGATATTCAGCGTAATCCATGGTCGGAAACGAAATACGTACGCAGACAGAAGGAAAGTAAAGGAAACAGAAAGAAGTGGCACACGCTGCTGTAAATATCCTCAATACGTGCAGAATAAATGATAGAGAAAAATAACGTTTTCAGCTTTTCTTAACTGAAAAAGCTACCTTTTCTCCATTTTCATTATTTTGTAAATTTTAGTATTTCAAGATCATAAGATCGACCTTCATCATCAAGAGAAAAAGACAAGCTTCCTTCTAGTTGGTGTTCAAGCTGTCGCAAGGTAAATGTAGCCGCTTTAAGGAAGTTGCTGCACCAGTTAAGCAGGTTGGTTTCTTTCCTTTCCTATCTTTCGTTTCCTTACCCCACCCCTTAATTTTTTCGTTTGTCATACCAATAAAGTACATTATTTTTACAACATGTACATATGAGGGTGCACAGAGGCTTCGGAAGACCGTCTCGAATAAATACGACGTGGCACCGAGTCAGGTATGTGTACGAATATATTTTGGTGGGTAAGTCGATCCAACCAGCACATTCACGAACTTGACACATAACTGACAAATATTGCTCGTTCATATGGAAGTATGTCAGTTCTATTCATATCATATACTAGCTAGGTCACATGGTGAATACTTCGATCACTGTCGTATACACTAAGGTGCCAAAAGAATTGAGAAGGGGCTACCATTTCCATGACATGCACCACACCCATGCAATAAATATCATCCGCAAATGACCTATATATAGAGGCAGATATCCCTGCAAGCTCAAGTAGTAGCATTCGCAGTTCAGATTGCAGGTTATCAGGATTTAAGAGATTTCGAACGGGGTATAATATGAGAGATGGATCACTCCATCTCGGAAATTACCACGAAATTTGGATTTAGACTGTCAACAATTCCAAGGGTGTACCTGGACTACACAAACTCAAGGGAAAAGTCCTGTCTGCGAGACCGGCGTGGCCGTAGAAAATCCCTGGAAGCTCGTGAACAGTGGCGTGTGACACGCATCGTAACATCCGCCCAGCATGCAATATTGCCGCAAATCACCCCTTGAATTGCAGGTTGTGGGTGGCAAGTAGTAGCATCAGCAACGCCGATGCTACTACTCTCCACCCACAACTTTCACTGTTTTCATTGGGGTTCCGGAGCTGACGGCACATCCGGGTGCCACTGATGATCCGGAGACACAAGGCTGTGAGCTTCTCCTGGGCTCCGGAAACACCGGCATTAAACACAAGATGACTGGAAATGTGTAGCCTGGTCCGAAGAATCGTGGTACCAACTGTTTCTGGCAGATTGCATATTCCGGGTATGGCGACAACCCCACGAGGCAATTAAAACCCGCATTCCTACAACGGACGGTGCAGGCCGGTGGTGTCTCTGTTATGGTGAGGGGTGTTTTCATCTGGCACGCATTAGGAGACTTTCAAACGTCAACAGACCTCGGTGACGTGTGGAGGCTACGCAACCATCGTTGGGGATCATTTGCACCAGTTCATGTCACGCAACTACTCGAACAGGTGCGACCTCTTTCAACACGACAATGCGCCACCGCACACGTCGAGAATCGACCGGTTATGGCTGGAGGAGCATTCCACGGAGTTTGGCATCCTGACTTGGCCCTCTCGTTTGCCGTATTTAAACGTGCAGCAACTTCTATTCAACGTGCCGTCAATTCCAGGAATCATCTACCGGCGATTATTACAGGGACGCTTTGCTGGAAGCATGATGTGCAGTGTCTGCACAGTACTACATAGGGCTCGTGGAGTTGATGCCCTGTGTTGTTGCTGCCTTTATCCGATCACGAGGAGGACCAGCACGGTATTAGAGAAAGGTATCAAATCATTTTTGGCACACTTCAGTATGTAAGAGTGGATTATTCTATGTTCCTAGTACACAAACGAGTGTGACACAGATATTATAAATCTAGCTCGTTCATATGAGACCGTGGTATGGTGGGTCATCTTACTCCTATGCTCTTGATCTTATTCGTGACGCGTTCGTGTACGCAAGGGTACTTCATGGTAGGTTCATTGACTCCTCTATTGCATATAAGACTGCTATGGTGAATTAGCCCCTCCACACACATTTCTCAAATCTCACAGTCCTGTTTCCTTTATTGAGAGTGGTATTGTGAGTCATAAATCTTACTCGTGCGCTCTAGATTTTAAACGAACCCACAATGACGCACTCGTATAATTTGTACACGACAGAGCATCATGATGATTCCGCTTCCCTCCGCACGAATTATATATACAGAAGCGTGTCATGGGGCGTTATTCGATCATTGAGCGAAGCGAGGCAGAAGGCTGAGCGGAGCTCTCTTTACGAGGCTCGAGATAATTAGTTGTTCGGGCATAGGTACGAGATGACACATCCGATCACCGTGATTTTTTGCATGCGATTGGACATCGTTCATGGTCAGGTTTTGCCGATTTCCGAAATTCCGTGTCATTGAGGAATAAGCGTCCAAAAACTTGCATATTTAGGAGTTTTCTCCGGGTTTTGAGAAGGGGCCGTTTGTTGCCTATCTGCTCTAAAGATCTTCAGCCGATCACGGTGGCGCTTGCCACAGAGAAAGGGAAAGACATGGTGAGTGACATGGGGTTTGTATGATGGTGATTGGTCGTGTCGAATAAAAATGACCATTAAAAAACTGACCAATTTTAAATGAGCGGAGCTCTCTTTACTAGACTCGGGACAATTCGTTCTTCGGGCTTAGGTACGAGATGGCACATCAGATCACCGTGATTTTTTGCATGCCATTGGACACCGTTCATGGTTAGGTTTTGACGCCTTCCGATTCCTGAAATTCCCTGCCATTGAGGAATAATCGCCAAAAACTTGCATTTTTAGGGGGTTTTCGGGTTGTGAGAAGGGGTCGTTTGTTACCTTTCTCCTCCAAAGATCTTCAGCCTATCGCGGTGGCATTTGTCACAGATAAAGGGAAGGACATGGTGAGTGACATGGGGTTGGTACCATGGTCTTTGGTCGTGTCGTATAAAAATAATGACCATTAAAAAACTGACCAATTTTAATAATAATTGAAAAAATCCGCTCTCTATGCGAGCCTCGAGACAATTAGTTAATCGGGCATAGCTACGACATGACATATCAGATCACCGTAATTTTTGGCATGCGATTGGACATCGTTCATGGTCAGGTTTTGACGCCTTCCTGTTCCCAAAATTCCGTGTCATTGAGGAATTTCAATTAAAATTATTAAAATTGGCCAATTTTTTAATGGTCGTTATTCCTATACGACACGACCAATCACCATGACACCAACCCCATGTCACTAATCATTGATTTTTTCAATGATATTATGAATTCGCTCTCTGCTTAACATATGTGAGGTTGTCGAGAGTAAAAAAAAAACTAGATGGCCTTTTACTTGAACCTTTTCACGAATGTCGGCTCACTAGCATTAATTTCAAACAAGAAAGGTGACACCGAATTTTCGGGTGTAATAAGCACGTCTTTTGAATCCGTACTGACGCAAATTAGATTTATCAAAGCTATTCAAAGTCATTGGAGCCGGTATGGAAAACAATAGTACCTGACGGAAGAAAGAAATTCTTCAATCGGGTTTTTAATCCCTCAGATATTGCTTGCTGTAAACGGAATCGTGAGCTTACGCCCTCTGGTTGCAGACTTATGTGTTAAGGAAAACATGAATTTATATGAGAAACCTTTCGCACCGGAAACGCTCTCCAACACAAAAATAATTTTTCAAATCGGACTCTTAGAAACAGAGATATCGACAAAAATAAGATGTGACTTTACGTCCCCTGGTGGGAAAACCATGCATTATTTTAGGAAGAAAGTATTTTCAAAAGGATTTTTCATATGAACGGTATCGGTCCAAGAAAAAAAAATTTAGTCCCGTTTTCAGGAGCCCAGATTTTGCTATAAATACATCAGAAACAGAAATTAACACTTATGTCTCCTGGTGGCCAAACCATTTTTTACCAAACATTAGAAAGGATGTGAAAAATATTTTCCATCTGGTCTTATATGCGATACAGGAAGAATTTTTCAAATTGGAGTTTTAGAAGCAGAAATAACACAGAAAACGAAATTTTCCTTTGTGCCCCCCGCGGAAAGGTCTATGATTCACTTGAAAATTTTGAATTTTTAGCAAAAACATTTCGCATCGGAAACACTATCCAACAAAGAAGGAATTTTCCAAATCGGACTCCTAGAAGATATTGACAAAAATAAGATATACATCTACGCCCCCTGGCGTATAAACCATGCATTATTTCAAGAAGAAAATGTTCCTAAAAGGTTTGTCGACATCAGTAGTATCGGTCAACAAATGACTTTTTTCCATCGAGATTTAGATGCTCATATTTTGCTATTAATACACCAGAAGCGGAAATGAAGGCTTCCTTCCCCTGGTGGCCAATCCAATTCTTAACAAAAATTAGAAACTATGTGCAAACGATTTCCCATCAGAAGCTGTATCCGGTGCAGAAGGATTTTTTCAAATCGGAGATTTAGAAGCAGAGATATAGTGGGAAACGCAATTTACCTCTACGCCCCCTAAAGGAAAGTCTATGAATTACTTGAAAATTTTGAAATCATATGAAAACAATGTCAGACTGAAAACATTATCTAACAAAGAAGAAATTTTTTAAATCGGACTTCTAGAAGTAGAGCTATTGACGAAAATAAGATATATATCTACGCCCCCTGGCGGAGGAACTGTGGGATATTTTAAGAAGAAAATATTCCGAAAAAGGTTTATCGATGTAAGTGACATCAGTCTACGAAAGAATATTTACAATCGATATTTTAGCTCAGATTTTATGGTAAATATATCAAAAGCAAAAATTAACACTTACGACCCCTGGTGGCCAAAGTATTCTTTACCAAAAATTTGAAATTATATGCAAAAGATTGCGCATTTGGAGGTGTATCCGCTAAAGAAAAAAAAATTAAATAGGAGTTTTAGAAGAAGAGTTATCGGGGAAAATGTAATTTACTTTTACGCCCCCTAGCGGAAAATCTATGCGTAATTTGAAAACATAACTACATCTAAAATACTCTTCGATGTAAATGGAATCGAAAAATAAGTTTTTTTTCAATCGAGGGTTTAGAAGCAAATATGTGGATTAAAACGTATTTTTGAATTCGACATCATCTGCGTTTACGCCCTCTAGCGGCGAAATTGTACATCGTAAAAAAAAACGAAATAAACGATCATCATTCGCATATTTCAAGCATCCCAATACAGAAAGAATATTACAAATCGGACTAATAGTTGCAGAGATATCGTGGGTACAGACGGACGGACGGACAAGCCGATAACATAAGCACGATCTTTTTTTACAAAAGACTTGCTAAAAATCGCTTGAATTGAAAAACGAAGAAATGGAAAGTCTTCGTCTGTTAGCTCAACACTTTCTTAATCTATAATAATAAAAGGAAGTTTGTGTGTGTGTATTTTGTAATACAAAATGAAAAACGTTGTTCCCGATATGATTGTGTCTTTCCGCTTTGTTTACAGGAAGCCTGATCACAACCAACGTGAAGGCGTGAAGGAAAGTAGTTCATGATAAATTTTAGGTATTTCTTTTTTAGAATGTTTGGTACTTTTGTTCTGGAAGCCATAAATTTTACGCGTTCGGTTTTTAGAATTTTTTTATAATAAACGCCTTAATGAGCTTAGATTCTGCAATATCATCGCTCAAAATTTGCCAACTATACCCGAGTTATCGGTTACCGTTAGCGGCTTGTCCTAGTATGTATAAGAGAGTGACATGTACGCTACAAGTGTGTTCAATTACGTATGAACGGTCATGGTGGGTTGCCTCCCCCCACCCCTCCGGTGGCGCCTTGGTCAAAGCGATGACTTCTGATCATTCGCCTGAGATGGGTCCGGGTTCGAATCCCGTTGAGGCATGGATGTTGTGTTTATCTTACGGCCCTGGCTCTCTCTCCCTTCCCTGGAACCAATGGCCTTAAATTAGAGACGGGCGACTGCTAATAGCCCTCTGAGTTGCTCATGGTGGTCTTAAACTTCTAACCAAAAACAAAATGGTGGGTTGGTCGATTTCACTTGTACATGTACGAGCATATATGATTTATACTGCTTAACCAATAATATCCGCGCTCCCCTCTAGTCATAGTGAAGTCGGTCCTACTTATGCACCAAGTTACAGATCCAGCTATTAATGTGATCGTAGGGCTATGATGTGACAATAACACGATTGGGAATGCAAAAGATGCCTTGACAATGGAGTTATAACTTGACTTCTAGCTCGAATGGATCATAAGGAATCTTTTAGTGTGTAGCATTTCAGCGACACTAAAGATCCCTAGTTTAAATGGCGGCTGATAGGGGCTAAATCTTCCATGAAACGATCTGGTATACGTCCGAAACTAACAAGACGTAACAAGATAGCCCTGCTTAAGACTGCCCTTTCAAAACGCAAATCAAAGTTGTCTTAAATAATGTAAACCCTATGTGAGACTAATGGGACTGATATTAGCACCAGTAGTGTGCAGGATGCTGTATAACATGATCTACCACGGTTGCGCAACCATCCACGTGCTTCTACTCTTTTCAACTAATGTCTCAGGACGTTCAGCATGGTGTAAGGAACATTAATTTTAAACTGTAGATCAACGGAAAACTACGCTTTGGACTGATAAGTGACTGCACATATTCTACCAGAATGATGATCGTTCCTGATTATGATAGACGTCGGAAGAAAATTAACTTCTGATGTGTGTCTTCCCCAGTAGAGTTTGGTGAAGGCAGCGTGATGATCTGGAAGTGTTTCTTGGGGTTCGGTTTGGTCCCTTTAGTCGTTTCAGAAAAAGGAAGGAATTGTGAGCTCTATCTAGACGACCTGGATAATTATGCGCTAATCAGCGTTGTGGAAGTACTTTGAATAAGGTCTATACCTTTATCAGCAGGGCAACACATCGTGTCACAGTGGTTGCTCTGGCTTTTTTAAGGTTTTCGCCAACTCATTCGCCAAATGTAATCTGAAGTTCCCATTTTTTTCACTCTCCATTCGATTTATAAAAACATAAAGTGTTATAATAGTAAAAAAAAAAAAACAATAACACTAGGTTATAGATTCCTTACAATTAAGCAGCAAAATATCATGTTATAAATTCCAATTCCTAAGAGATATAAACATAGACTCTTGTTTTAAATTTTGAATTTACTACTACCTATAAAATTTCTAATCAAAGAATTATTGACAGGGTAAATTTCAAATTAATTGAAAAATTGGGTATTACATTTATTCTGTGGTTTGGTTCTAAAAGATCCAGTGTAAAAGAAAAATACAGATGTTGTTGAAAAATTGCGCTTTATTACTTATAAAACTTTCATCTAATGACTATTTTCCTATAAATTGTGTAATATTGGTTGATGGTTCACATCAAAAAATATGAAATCCACAAATATGATCATATTTAAAAGGTTCTATATTAATTTTTAAAATACTCTTGGCATTGACGAAGCAAAGTTTGACATAACGTCCGACGAAAAACAATCTCCTTTTGGAGATCGTTTTGCCGCCCTGGTGGAGCATTGGTCTAAGCTCTGGCTTATGACCAAACGTTCATGAAGGGTTCGGGTTCGAATATCAGTGAGGCATGGATGTTGTGTTTGTCTTACGCCACTGGCACTCTCCCTTCCCTGGAACCAGTGACCCTTATTTTTTTTTTTTTTTTTTTTTTTTTTTTGATTGGAGGTTTAACGACCACCGTGAGCAACTCAATGGGCTATAATCAGTCGCCCGTCCCTAATTTAGGGTCACTGGTTCCAGGGAAGGGAGAGAGCCAGTGCCGTAAGACAAACACAACATCCATGCCTGACCGGGATTCGAACCCGGACCCCTTATGGACGAATGATCAGAGGCCATCGCTTAGACCACTGCGCCACCGGGGCGGCGACCCTTATTTAGAGACGGGCGACTGCTTGTGGCCCATTGAGTTGATCACGGTGGTCGGTTAACACTTCAATAACAACAAAAAAAATCGCTTTTTCTCGGACGTCATTAAAAAGGTAATCTCCAATATTTTCGCTAAAACTTATTATCTATCACCAAAACGATTATTTTTCACAAATAGCGAAGAATGCGACCTGCAGCGCGACCCTTGTGTCATACTAATTGCGTTGTTACAGATTAGTTTGGGGACATGGCCTTTGGAAAGTTGGACTGGCCAGGCCAGTGTCCTGACCTGAAAATCACTGTGACGGGTTAGATCGTCGAGTTCATAGAAGAAGAGATCGCCCGACAAACAAAGCAGAACTGATCACTGCTTTGAAGGCAGGCTGGCGAAACATATCGGCTGACATTTCCAAAAAACTGAGAAGAGTGTTGTACGAAGACTAAGATTAGTCACAATGGGGTTAAACGTTTTAGCATACAATGCTAAATATAGATATTGAGATGGATCCACCTAAAATCTTTGCCTTGTATTTCCAATGGGCAAACTTCTGTAGTCATTTTCTTCACAATTAATGCGTTCCCAAGGATGAGAATTTGAACATTGATAAAAAAAAAAAACTTATTGTAGCCTAGTATACTTAATATTTTCTAAAATTTAACCATAATTAAGCAGTACAACATTTGTTTGTCTACTGACGTCATCAATGTGCAAGTCGCGCCGTGTATTTTCTGGTCTCAACACCACCAAAGGAAAAATTATTGATTTTTAATACAATCATGGTTCTGTTTTAGAAAATATTAGGTATACTAGGCTATAATATGAAGATATTTTTATTGATGTTCAAACTTTCATCCTTGGAAACGCATTAATTGTGAAGAAAATGGCCACAGAAGTTTGCCCATTGGAAATGCAAGGCAAAGATTTTAGATAGATTCACCTTAAAGATATGGGAGTGCATATGGATAACGAAACATAGTTTTTTACTCACCACCACAAGCTTAAAAATGAAAGACACGGAAGAGTGAGCGCCATCTGTAGCCAGAACCAGTCGCGAATAAGCCAAGCTATTCCTGGAAGAAGTACGTAACCTGTTGACCATCCCAGAGCGGTAGCAAAACTAAACAGCGTCCGGTACTCAGTGCCAACGATCTCCACCACTGAAATAAAACAACATTAAATGAGATAACTATCATCTTGACTAAAAATGGTTAATCATGACATGAAGGCAGCTTTTGAATTCAGAGTAACTCACGGGGATCTCTTCGTCAGGAGAACTCATTAGAACTAGCTGTGCTCATCGCAACACCGCCGAACTAACAGAGCTGAAAGTTTCTTAACTAAACTTTAGCGCATTAATTTTCAGAATATAGGTCTATTCATCCCACTATTTGAATTGTTATATGGATATTTTCGAGTATCGCCTAAAATCGTAAAATAGTGACTTGTACAGAGGGCGGCGAGTCGAAAGTTTTGCAATATTAACATAAACGCATGTGCTGCGGCGGGTATGTCACGTGTTTAGTTTAGTTCAAGTCACGCGCTGCAGTCAGTCGAAAGGGATATAAAGTGGTAGTCGTTGCTGTGAACAGCATTGCATGTTCTGTCTGTGGTTAGGACGCCTAAAAGATGAACAGCTGTAAGCGGCTAACTACGGAACCTTTGCTTTACGAGTTTCAACTCGGGCATAACGCTGCTCAAGCAACAAGAAACATTTGTCGTGCGAAAGGGAAAAGTTCCGTGGACCACAGTACCGCAACAAGATGGTTCAAGAAATTTCGCTCAGGTGACAGAAACTTCGACGATCAACCAAGGTCGGGTAGGCTGCGAACCGTGGATTCGGATGCCGTGCGGCAGACCGTAGAGGCAAATCCGCCAACCAGCACTCGAAGATTATCACGCGAGCGGGGCATATATCACAGACCACCGTGGTTCGTCCCCTTCAGGACCTCGGCAAGGTCTACAGGAGCTGTCGCATTGCCCCTCACGAACTCACACCAACTGAAGCAAACCGCCGAGTGGAAGTGTGCGCGAAACACCAAGAAAACCCACGCGATGTACGTTTCATGCACAGAATTGTTACGTGCTATGAAAAGTTGGTCCATTTCCGTAATCCTAACACACAATGGCAGTTGTTGAGCTCTGGCCAGCTTCCAGAACCTGTTGCCAAACGTGGGCGCTTCGAGAACAAGGTGGTATTCTGCGTCTGGTGGAATTTCGAGGGGATAATCCGTTACGAATTTGTTCCAGACGGTCGGACCATCAACGCCAGCCTTTACTCTGAACAGCTGCCTGCAGTGTGTGCCGTTTTGGAGGAGAAAAACGCGCCAGTGGTGAACAGAAAGCGCGTTCTCCTACAGCAGGACAATGCTCGGCCTCATATACCGCGCGAACGACCAGGGCAAAACTACAAGAACTTAAGGGTATCGAAGTGATGCCAAGCCCGGAATATAGTCCGGATCTTGCCTCGTCGGATTATTTTTTTGTTCCGGTCCATGGCCCACTTCTTTCCCGGGCGGCACTTCAACAACCATGAGGAGGTGCCAGCTGGGGTGAAGGAGTTTTTCGCCGCGAAGAACAAGAACAAGAACAAGAACTGGTACGCCGCGTAATCGAAGAACTGGCAGACTGATGACTAAAGATTGTGTAACAAGATGGCCTACACTTTGAATGGTAGTCAGCTTTCGTCGTAAAGGTGCGTATGAAGACATAAAGTGATCCAAATATTGCAAAACTTTCGACTCGCCCTCTGTAGCGCACAGCGAGGAAAATGGGTGCGCATATTTTCTTCAGGAAAAACACTTCAGGGTAGAAAGTTTTTATTCGGAGAAAACACACTCAAGCATCATTAGAGGAACGGGACGAGCACATTTCCCTGACTGCATTGGAAAGAAGAGACAAGTCTTTATCCTACGTTCTGTACGCAGGAGCTATTGACAAACATCGTGAACTACAAGATAACATGTATATCTGTTGACGGTCACATACGACTTTAATGTCACGTGGTAGCGTGAGAGGAGAATTTTCGTCAAGGTGTAAAATATGCCCCCTATCCTACGCAAAGGGAGCTAATTAATGAACTTCTTGCATCTATTATCAAATAATGCGCCGATGTCTACGAAAGAGCAAAGAGAGAAAATAGACGAAATTAGGAGTTTGGTTGAAGAAGAACGATTTTTACTAGAAAGAAAAAAGGGCGCGCACTTTAAGCGGAAAATTAACAAAATCTTATATACTCCTCTCTCTGCTGAGAGTAATGTACACTGAAGAGCAATTGAATTAGAGACAGTTGGTGTTATGCAAATGTGGCGCTGTGGGCGGCCCTGAAAACGGAAACGACACGACGTATGCAGCGATCCGACAATATAAGGAGTGATGCGACGGGAATCAGTATGAGTCGGACGCAGTATGGGTAAGACAAAGGATCTCAGCGCATTTGATCGTGGGCAAATTGTCGGGGCCGAGACGAATGGGTCACTGCATCCCGGAAGTCGTGCAGGCACAGGGATTTTCACGAGCCACTGTGTCACGGGTGCACCGTGAGTACATCAAATCCGGTAAAACCATCCCTACAAGGACCAACTGCCACGGACAACAGCGTGTGGATGAGCAGGGTCATCGTCGGCTAGCTCGCATTGTAACAGCGGATAGACGGGCCACAGTGCAAGAAATAACTAGGCAATTTAACGTTGGTGCACAAAACGTGTAAGCAGCCACACCATCCAGAACAATCTCCTTGCTGTGGGGTGCAGAAGACATCGTCCCACGAGGGTACCGCTGCTGACCGCGCATCACAGGGGGCAAATATTAGTATGGGCGCGGGAACATCGCCGCTGGACCCTAGACATGTGGGAAAATGTTCCCTGGACTGATAAGTCGAGATTCACGTTGGTACATGCGGATGGCAGAATACGAGTACGGCGCAAACCACATGAAGCGACGGATCCTTCTTGCCAGCAGGGTACACTTCAAGCTAGTGGGGGTAGCATTCTTGTGTGGGGACTGCTTACGAGGGCTGAAATAGGACCCCTGGTACGTGTGACATCGTCCCTCTCAGGTCAACGTTACCGGGATATCCTTGACTACAATTTGCTCCCGTTTGTGCGTCTTCAACATCCCACTAGGGACCTCATCCTGCAACAAGACAATGCGCCGTGCCATCGCTCCCGAATTGTATCCGAATGGTTGGATGAACACTCCACCGACGTGACCTCGCTTCCTTGGCGAGCTAGGTCACCTGACCTCAATCCCATCGAGCACATCTGGGATGCCATCGAGAGAGATGTTCGAGGCCCTGAGCCCCTCCATCAAATCTTCGTGAACTGTGGGCGCTTGTTCTGGGGTCGTGGATCAGTATGGCTTTCCAACGCTTCCGGTGTCTTGTCGAGTCCATGCCGAGACGAATCGCCACCGTCATCAGGGCGAAAGGTGGTGCTAAACGTTACGAGACAGGTATCTCTAATTCAATTGCTCTTCAGTGTATTATGCCATATTAATATTCTTCCTTAATTAGGAAAAAAAGCTTTGCGTGAGAATTAGATTCACTGTTTCTTCCCTGCTCCAATGAGATACGGAACCTGCATTCTTCTGTCTCCTAGGGTCCACATCTAAGTGGCATTCATGTAAAACAAACGTAGGAACAAATTAATAACCACGCCTATAAAATTAGCGTCCGCCCCAAGTTGAGAAGTTGAGTACCCATCCAAAAGAATACGCCGCTGTCAATGTTTTTTTTTTTGACGTGCGTTTAAATGAACCAACGGATATGACTCTCGAACGCAACAATTAGCCGCAGTGGTCTAAGCTCTGGTTTATGACCATTCGTGTGATATCCGGACTTGAATCCCGCTGAGGCATGGACAGCAAAAAATAATTTATTCTTGTCTTTGTAGCGTGAGTGTAAAATAATATTTAATACATATTATTATTGTCTTCGTAGCGTTAGTGTGTAGCTGACTTACTGAACACTCTGCAGATCAATTCTCAAAACTTCACCTCCAAGGGAACAAGAGTCACTCAAATAAAGTTCAAGAAGTTGTTACTTGCAGCTAGTCCTTTATTGCTGTCAACAGGTGTTTGATCATTAGCACTTCAATGCACAGAACACTTAATCGTCGAACTCTCAACGTACCAGATTAGTAGTACACGTTGCATCAAACAACGTTAACTGGTATAACTCTTAACTATAAATATAAGCACAACATGCAACCTTTAAATAACTCAGCCGCCCCGGTGGCGTGGTGGTCTAAGCGATGACTTATGACCAATAAACATTCGTCCGAGAAGGGTCCGGGTTCGAATTCCGTGAGGCATGGATGTTGTGTTTGTCTTACGGCACTGGTTCTCTCCCTTCACTTTTGATACCAGTTCTTAATGCTCTTCATCAGGCGGAGATCTATCATACTCACACCTAAACTTCCGCTGCACTGAAATTGCATATCTAGTTTCTTGAAAACAGAGAACACAATTTAGCCTTCTCCTGCGTAGACGCCATTTTGCCGACTGACGCTTTCAACAACAAACTACGCTGCAGACGTACAGTGACATCCCAGTGGCGCAGTTCGTCCGAAAGGGGTCCGGGTTCGAATCCCAGTGAGGCATGGATGTTGTGTTTGTCTTACAGCACTGGTTCTCTCCCTTCCCTAGAGTCAGTCACCCTAAATTAGGGACGGTCGACTGCTTATACCTCATTGAGTTTCGCACGGTAGTCGTTAAACCTTCAATAAAAAAAAGAAAACTTAAACGTCAATTAAACAATATCGTATCCATAATTTGCATTAACTTCCAGCATCAACACACCCACAAAGCTGCTGCGTAGCCATTATATATATATCTCGTCTTGTTCCTATCCAAACAAGCATACGTCACTCTCACAGTGTTGCCAACCGTATTCTTGTGAGAGAGAAGTTATCACGTTAAGGATGAAAAGTGCTAAAAAAACGAACTCAAAGTTACATAGAAAAAGGAACTAAAAATGGAGATCAAATTAGAGTATACGTCACATCTAGCAGCACTGGCTCTCTCTCACTTCTCTGGAGCCAATGGCCTTAAGGATGGGAGACTGCTTATAGTTTGTTGAGTTGCTCACGGTGGTTGTTAAACCTTCAAACAAAACACACACACCAACAAAAAAGAACGCAACATTAATTCCTATTCTAGTCTGTCCTGCGCATAACGTGATGTTTCATGGCCAATTTCAACATGTATTTTAAAACAATGAGGTCCATTTCTAGAGCGTGCCTTTAACTGCGCAGGTAGCAGGATATCAACTGTGTGTGTGTATGTGTGATTGTGATTGGAGGTTTAACGACCACCGTGAGCAACTCAAATGGGCTATAAGCAGTCGCCCGTCCCTAATTTAAGGTCACTGGTTCCAGGGAAGGGAGAGAGCCAGTGCCGTAAGACAAACACAACATCCATGCCTCACCGGGATTCGAACCCGGACCCCGTTCGGACGAATGATCAGAGGCCATCGCTTAGACCACTGCACCACCGGAGCGGCGATATCAACTGTGGTTCAGTATCATCTCAACGTAGGAGTAATTCGTTGCTTCAGTATAAGCGTGGCTCTTTCTTTTTGTTTACATGTACCCATTTATTTTCCAGAAAGTCAATTTGTTCCAGACGGCATTTGTTTTTCTTGTACGTATACTGCTGGTACATAAAATCCGTGATCGAAGCACTAAAGCGTTAGCGAAGAACATTTAGAAAAGTTGATGACAATTTTCTCGAATTATTTAAAATCTATACACTATAATGAAATATTAAATTTGCTTTGTCATCTACCATCCCTTGGAAAAGCGTTGGTTTTCGATGTATTGCCATCGATGTGTATGACGTTTAGACTGGTGTATTGTACGGATTTTGAAATACTCTTTTCGTCCAAAATGAAAAATAAAGAAAGGACCCCCCCCCTCCTTCATTCTGATGGTCAAGTCGTGCGATGAACTGGCTCTCAATCATTCGTCTGAGATGAATCCGGGTAAGGCATGGATTTCTATGCCTGTCTCATTGCACTGGCTCTCTGTTTCCTGAAACCAGTGGCTCCAAATTAGGGACGGCCGGCTGCCTAAAGACCGTTGAGCTGTTCACGCTTGTCGTTAAACCAACGAACAAACAAACAAACAAAAAATAATTGTTCTAAATTTTTAAATTGCAGCGTGTGAAAAATCACCTATATTTCCATGGCATTCAAGTGTCAACTTTTCGGGGAATCTATCTTGGCGTTTTCTAAATATCACTTCTGTATAAAATCTTTCCCAATAAATTTTGATTCGTTTTATTCGAAGTTTTTTCTGTTTCTGAACTTGTCTCTACCTTTTCTTTCTGATGAAGCTAGAACAGAAGATTTATCTCAAACTCTCAACAAATTTCGATTGTCATAAAAACTTCTACGAAAAACGTCGTGCATTTGTTACTATTATTTGACAAATATAAATACAGGAGAAACCGCTCATAACGAGCCCGTATTTGGCGAGATACCGGATTTAACGGGAAAAAACAGGAATTTTGTTTGGTATGTTGTTAACTCAAAGCTATGATTTGATTGTTTTTAACGAAGAAAATTGATGAAGTCCCCGAGATAGAAAAGCTAGGATGATCACTTTTAACAAGCAAACTAAAATAATTTAATGAAAATCTATATTTAACGAGGCAGGGAAAATTTTCCGAGCACTGAGCTACAATGTAGGAATAGAAACGTTGGCATACAGGGCAAAATTGCATTAGTGCAGGAAAAAATCCTGGAGTGCTAGTGAAAAAGTGTTGATAAAAAAAGCAACTGGGAAAGAGTACATCAAGTGCTCAGCGAGCGAGTTGTGAAAGACTATCGTGTGCGTCCACTCGAAGAGGCTATGACTTGGGTGTATCGAAACAGGCCACCTATGATGAAAACAGGCCACCTATGATGAAAACAGGCCACCTATGATGAAAACAGGCCACCTGTTCCTATACAAAAAGAGGATGGTTGTGGCTTACGCTCATTAAAGTGAATTTCTGGAGGACAATTGCAGAGAAGTAATGGAATGGAGATGTCGAAGGAAGGGAAACAAGAGGTAACAATTTCTGGAATTGCGTCCATTTCCGCTTTCACCTTCCAAGTGACCGCTGCATTAGGAGGATAGGTGCTGCTTTTTCTTGTTGTGTGGTCTGTAGTTAAACTGAAGTGAGTCTCACGTGCCCGTCAAGTTGAGTATACTTGACTGGCTTTATAATTAACTATAGTACTGTGTAGGTCATTAAATTTTTCAAGCATATCCAATTGTTTTTTATTGTAATATTACTCGGTATGCATATTCTTACATAGTGGGAATTTTCACCCCAAAACGAATTTAGCTAGCACTCGGTGTTTACGAGGATTTCCGTCAGTTCCGAGCTCCCCGTTCTGAGCAGGTTCTATACTGTTGTACATTAATCATTTACGATCTTGGCCATTTAAGAAGGAAAAATATTCTTCGGGGGAGGGGGCCGTCACCCCTGTCACCCCACTGGATCGGATACTGTATGAGTAATCATCCGTCTCTGATTTGGGGTCACTGGTTCCAGGGACGGGAGGGAGCAGTGCTTGTCCAATGGTGTTGCGCCTGTCGCTTTTCTGGAATCATGGGTCCTAAATTAAGGACGGTAGGCTGTTAATGGCCTTAGGGGGGGGGTAGTTGTATTATGAGGGAAGTGGTGATCGTTTAATCCTACAACTAATAAATGTCTCCTTACACCAAAGATTTGACTCAGTCTGATTTTCATACATCAAATAGAAGACATCGCTCTTTCCACGTTTAATAGTATGTCACGGGAAAATTCTCATCGGCTGCCACCAGGAATCGAACTCAGGGTCTTCCAGTTTCGCGCCGGATATGCTTCCACTGCACCACATCGGCCTCTAAATTCCCCAGACTCACAAACGACAAACTGCCAAATCACATGGCAGGTTGCTACTTTGAAGCCCCACACAAAGCTGGGGATTCACCAAAGATTAACAGCAGAGAATTTTTCCGTGACTTACTTATAAACGTGAAAAGAGCGATGACCTCTATTCTGCCGATGAGAATTTTTTCCGTGACTTACTTATAAACGTGGAAAAGCGATGACTTCTATTTGATGTTCCTAATCCACGTCAACTGTGTATTTATTATTCATTCGCCTTCTAGTTACTTTTTAAGTTGCTGCTGTTCATCTTTGGTGAATCCCGAGCATTGTGCGGGGCTCCAAAGAAGCAACCTGCCAGATGGTTTGGCTGTTTGTCGTATGTGAGTCTGAAGAATTTCGAGGCCGCTGTGGTGCAGTGGAAGCATGTCCGACGCGTAACTGGATGATCTTGGGTTCGATTCCCGGTGGTGGCCAATGAGAAATTTTTCCGTGACTTCCTTATAAACGTGGACAGAGCGATGACTTCTATTTGATGTTCTTAATTCCCGTCAAGTGTTAATTTATTACTGATTTTCGTATCTTTGACTCAGATACGAGGGAAATATCTTCTATGCCACTAATAAGTGTGCAACATGCGGTAAATGAGTATGTGCAGCCTGGAAAGTTTTTGATTGGTGCTTTGGCTTTACGACGGTAGCCTTCATTGAGAGGAGAGGAGTATTTGGAAAAGTTGACGCGTGTCTTGTCTTAGGTATGAAAAATATTTCTTCCTTCCAATGCTCCTGTTTTCATTGAAACCATCCTTCGTATGCTGAAATTCATTGCAAACATTTTTCGCGTCGGGGAAGATATGCTATTGCAAATGAATTATTGCAAACATATATTGTACCTCCATTAAAAAAACTTGCAAACTATTAATACAGAAAGGAGAAAACTGGTAGTAGTTACCTACATATAACAAATCCAATGGTGTAAACGCCTGATGATCCTAGGGCAACGAAGAACCTGGCTATGGTAAACATGACGAAGGAGACTGAGAAAGCACATATTATTCCAGACACCAGAAAAATTATGACGCACATGAGCGTAGCAGGCCGACGACCAAGTCTGAAAATTAGATAAATTGTTAGATGAAAAAATAAAATTCAACATTTACACAGCTCATATTAATCTCAAATTGAAGCAATAGCATCAACGCTTCGACTTGTTCCTCTGGCACTCCCATTTATTTTATAAGCATCTTAGGCATTACGAAGCCACGCATACCTAATTTAGAGTCACTGTTTCCTCGGGAAGGAGAGAACCAGCGTTAGAAGCACAAGCACTACATCCATGTATTCGAACCTAGTCCAAATAGTACGAAGAGTGGGAAGCCAGTCCCCTCTAACTCTTTCATTAATCAGTTGAATTGATGGTTACCCAAAAAGGGTGGACAAACAAATTCAAGAGTTTCGGTGTTATACTAAAAACCTAACGCAGTTTCGTTCGAATGTTCACCTTGCAAACTAAAGATTAGATCATTTTGCAGCGTAAACTATTTACGTATTTATTGTAATCTCTACAGGCCCCTAAATATTTTGAGTGTCGCCGCTATCAGAGATGCTCACCACAATCTGGCGAATATTTGGAGTTTCATGATCCGGATTGCTTGCAACTGTAATAATTAAACCAGGTAGACACGATCCATGTTTTTCCGGGACTCTCACTTGAGCAACGTAAACGTATAGTATATATATATATACACTCGGCAATTTAACGCTGGTACTCAGTGTATATATTTATACACTGAAGAGCAATTGAATTAGAAATACCTGTCTAGTAACGTGTAGCACCACCTCTCGCCCTGTAACCACGGCGATTCGTCTCACCGGAAGCGTTGGAAAGCCATACGGATCCACGACCCCTGAACAAGCTCCCACAGTTCACGAAGATTTGATGGAGGGGGTCAGAGCCTCGAACATCTCTCTCGATGGCATCCCAGATGTGCTCGATGGGATTGAGGTCAGGTGACCTAGCTGGCCAAGGAAGCGAGGTCACGTCGGTGGAGTGTTCATCCAAACATTCGGATACAATTCGGGAGCGATGGCACGGTGTATTGTCTTGTTGCAGGATGAGGTCCCCAGTGGGATGTTGAAGACGCACAAACGGGAGCAAATGGTTGTCCAGGATTTCCCGGTAACGTTGTCCTGTGAGGGACGATGTCACACGTACAAGGGCTTTCATTTCAGTCCACGTAAATAGTCCCCAGACGAGAACGACACCCCCCCCCCCACCAGCTTGAAGAGTACCTTGCTGGCAAGAAGGATCCATCACTTCATGTAGTTTGCGCCGTACTTGTATCCTGCCATCCGCATGTACCAACGTGAATCTCGACTCATCAGTCCAGGCAACATATTTCCACATGGCTAGGGTCCAGTGGCGATATTCCCGCGCCCATGCTAATCTTTGCACCCTGTTATGTGCGGTTAGCAGCGGTACCCTCGTGGGACGATGGCTTCTGTACCCCAAAGCGAGAAGATAGTTCTGGATGGTGTGGCTGCTTACACGTTTTTGTGCCCCAGCGTTAAATTGCCGAGTGATGTCTTGCACTGTGGCCCGTCTATCCGCTGTTACAATGCGAGCTAGTCGACGATGACCCCGCTCATCCACACGCTGTTGTCCACGGCAGTTGGCTCTTGCAGGAATGGTTTTACCCGATTCGATGTACTCACGGTGCACCCGTGACACAGTGGCTCGTGAAAATCCCAGTTTCTGCATGACTTCCGAGATGGAGTGACCCATTCGTCGGGCCCCGACAATTTGCCCATGTTCAAAGGTGCTTAGATCCGTCGTCTTACCTATACTGCGTCCGACTCTTACTGATTCCCGTCGCATCACTCTTTATATTGTCGGATCGCTGCATACGTCATGTCGTTTCCATTTACAGGGCCGCCACCAGCGCCACATTTGCATAACGCCAGCTATCTCTAATTAAATTGCTCTTCAGTGTGTAATTAGAGTCTAACTCCTCAGGCAGTCCCGCCAATATGAAAAAAAAAAAAAACTCCCGATAATTTTTCGATAGTTCTTAGTCTGTTTGAGATAGGTCCATTTATCTTGAATCACTTCACAAAACTGGTTTTGACGTGTAGCATTTCTAGTTATCTACAATATCGTTCAAAGGGTTCTCAAAGAATCATTTGGCCACTTTCTCATTCTGTCTATTGAATTCTCAGCTTTCTTAAGAACTCGAATACCGTTCTTTCAGATGGCAGCAATCCATGCTTATCTTCCACAACTCTTGAGCCTATAGGCAATAGAGAGAAGTGAAGGTTTAACGTTCTGTTGCAATTTTGGAGGGCATTATTGCTAAACACCATTCAAACTCGAAAGTGTTTTCTAGATTATCACAACATGCTTTTTTCTCCACACCTTCCTGGACATTGGTGAAACCTTCTTAACCACAAGAATACTTCTGAAAATTATCTCTTACTCTCTTAACCTGTAAATCAGAAAAATATGAGGAGACGATCTTGTACTAAATTTGAACCCGATGCTGTTATCGCAAACCAGGAAAAAAATAATGACCTTAATAAAATAAGGACCTTATAATGACCTTGACATCATTTGTGTGACAAGGTAGATACTTTTATGTTTCACTTCTTTGCTGTGTAGCATATTAAGCAAATATTCCCATGCACCTGAAAGCTTTGCACAGCAACCTACTCATAATCATTTTCTCTACGGGACATTAGACTTGATTTCGTGCTTAACTAAAACATTTAACATTGAAGCACCCACTATAAATAACCACTTCCCCCATTAGATGTCATGCCATGTTCAGTAGCCCTTTCGCAGCGCAGAAAAATATTACATAACAATTACGGAGAGGTTATGGGAGAATAAACTGTTATTGATGGTGCTGCTTACGTAGATAGTTTCACATTTGAGCTGTATTCTCAGATCAGTTACCTGAGGAACCGAAAAAAAAAAGTGATACATATTTGTTTTATTATTTGGTACTTTGGCATCAGAAAGAAAATTTACCTTTCTGTTTTTGATTTCTTAAAAACAAAGTGGACCACCATTTCGTTATACTGAATATTTTGTTTTGAGTTCTTTTTGTTTAAACGAATTTAGTTTTAGGGATTTGTATAAACCTTAAAAAAAAAAGCTTCATTATTTCGACATTCGTGGGATCGGATTCCACTTGCATTTGTAGTCTTTATTTTAAGAATGATCTCGTTTACACTTTGCTTAAGTAAAACCTTGTCCATTTGTGGTACTTGCAGATCTTGTTCTTTACTCTGTGTCTTGTTCGAAAGTTTTGTTTCAAATCTTCATACTTTTTGCTTAAAAACTAAAGAGCTCTGTCTCAATTTTAAAACTTGCTTTAAGCAAACCAAGCTTTCTATCCCCCCCCTTCCTTTTAACACTTTAACCAGCTCGAACGTTTTAACTCAGGGTTGGAAAAACGGATTGATATCAATGGGAACGAATATGCTCCCTGTCTAAGAAATGGGCGGAACGCAGCTGTAACGAGTGAACACTGTGCTCATTGAAAAGTGTTGCTTTCTCGTTTGCGCTGTTATTCAGAGTGATCATGTAGGGGGAATGATTGACCCATATTCTTTCTGACTGATTACCTGCTAAACGATGATAACAATGGCGATGAGCCAAAGAAAGGGAAGAAAACATATTTGAGTCACTCGTTTCTATCAACTAACATATGATGTCCGTGTCAGGGAAACTAGCCCTTACCCATCACGCATTGGGTTGTGGGGCAGAGAATAAAGTACTAAAAAGGAGCGCATATCAGTAGCGAAATTATTACGGTCAGTGCTGCTGACAAGGAAACAGACATGTCGTTGTTGCTGATTGCAAAACCAAAGTATGTTGTTTAGATAGAGGATCATAAGATATGTTTATATCCAAACTTTGAGTTGCTATGGACAACAGGGGGAGCCACTAGAGCTATGTTCATGAGCATGTATTATGTAATGTATGTATATTATGAATGTTATATCCAAACTTTGAGCTGCTATGGACAACAGGGGGAGCCACTAGAGCCTTTTTTTTTTTTTGGTTGGAGGTTTAACGACCATCGTGAGCAACTCAATGGGCTATAAGCAGTCGCCCGTCCCTAATTAAGGGTCACTGGTTCCAGGCAAGGGAGAGAGCCAGTGCCATAAGACAAACACAACATCCATGCCTCACCGGGATTCAAATCCGGACCGCTTTCGGACGAATGATCAGAGGCCATCGCTTAGACCACTGCGCCACCTTGTTCATGAGCATTATATTATGTAATGTATGTATATTATGAATGTTATATCCAAACTTTGAGCTGCTATGGACAACAGGGGGAGCCACTAGAGCTTTGTTCATGAGCATTATATTATGTAATGTATGTATATTATGAATGTTATATTAGAACTTCTTACAATTATTTTCTACAAAAATAAGTGCAAGAAGTCCCTATAAAAACATGGTTAAATTCAAAACAGACACTGTTTTGGTAACATCAGACATGAACTTTTGGCACAAAGATCACTTTCTCCGTCTGCAGTCTTTTGTTCACTATCAGTTTTCAGCGTCTCGATTTCAAATCCTAATCCGTTTTGCATTTTATAAGTGTAGTTATGTCACATCTCACCCTGAATACTTCCAAACACTTCTCCAGTATTGTATTGAATTGGGCCTAATTGAGGAATGTGGTAGAGAAGATTGCGAGGAAACAGCATTCATGAAATGCGCTCACTGTGAGTACTACTTTTGTTTGGATCATTCCATTATTAAAAATCTTCATATTTTTTGCCGTACATGAAAGATAAGTGCAATGTATATCCATTACTGAACACGCTATATTCTATATCCATTCATGAATACTTTGTAATGTATACCAATTGCTTAAAACAACAAAAACCATTCCGATACGGGCCACAAGAGTAATGGAGATTCCATGAATATTGTCCCCGCCAGTGTTCTTTGATGTCCTATAACTTCATCATTTACACTGATGGCCACCCAAAATGCAACACCAAGAAGGACACCAGATAGCAAAGCCAGATTTATTGGACACATAGCAACAGATACAGAGATGAAACGATTGAGCATACAGGCCCGTGCCACTTGCGGAACACGCAGAAATCAATAGTTCGTGTGGCCCCCATGCCTGGCAAAAACGGCTGCTACACGCCGCGGCATCGAACGAAAGAGGCTTTGGATGTGGGTTTGGGGTATGTCGGTCCAGGCTGCTTCCACACGTTGCCACAGTTCATCAGGAGTAGCCGCGGGTGGTGTTTGCTGGGCCACTCGGTTGCCGATCAGCGACCAGACGTATTCGATGGGCAACATATCGGGAGAACAGGCGGGCCACGGCAGCAGTGACACCTGGTGGGCCGTGAAGAATTGTTGTACGATGCGTGCCACGTGCGGGCGCGCATTGTCTTGTTGAAACGTGGCCGCTGGCAAGTCCTACAGGTAAGGGAGGACTACAGGCTCCAAAACGTCGGAGATGCAGGGGTGGCTGTTGGGTGTACCGACGATGCATACCAGAGGGGTGGGGGTGTCATATCCAATTGCGCCCCAAACCATAACGCCAAGCGAAGGACCGGTATGGCGATGCATAATGCAGGCGTCATATAGTCTCTTGCCGCGCTACCGCCACACGCGGATCCGACCACCGTGGTGTTGCAGGCAGAAGCGGGACTCGTCGGAGAAGACAATGTCGTGCCATTCCGTAGTCCAGGTGCGGCGTGCAACGGCCCCCTGCCGCCGTACTCGCCGGTGGCGTAACGTCAATGTTAATCGGAGCAATGGGCGCCGTGCTACTAGTCCCCGCTCCTGCAGACGACGTCGAACTGTACGTGCTGCACAGGTTGTTGCGCAACACGCCCTAATTCCTGCGCTAACGTTCGTGATGTGGCGGTGCGAGCCGTCAATGCCCGCCGCACAACATGCCGGGTCCTCTCGTTCGGTGGTGTGCCGCGGCTGCGGCAATCGCTCACATCGGTCCGTCCGTCTCTCCTGCACCCACCGAATCCATACTCGCCTTACTGTGGCCGGATGTCGTCCCACACGGGTGCCGATGTCTCGGTACGATAAACCGCTGTCGCGATAAGCAACTATTCGTCCTCTGTCGAACTCCGAAACGTGCTGGAATTAGTGCCGTATTGTGCGACGAGGCACCAGGAAATTCCCACGCACAGGTTCGGCAGCACAACACACTTCCACGACTTACAACCCGCCTTCTGTGCACCCTTCTTATAGTGCTTCTCGATGGCGTGCCGGGCGCACATGATTTGCATATGCCCTGCAATGCTAATCGTTTGCGTGTTCTCTCGCGGGCGACGCATGCTGCGAATTTCAGCCAATCGGATGCTTCCTTCTTGGTGTTGCATTTTGGGTGGCCAGCAGTGTATATTCCAAAGCACCTAAAAGTTTGTCATTATACATTAATTCTTCAGTACTGTCGAATGATATAACAAGCACTGTGCACCTAGAGACAACGGTCCGGACCGTTCCCTTGTGAGATGAGAGGGGTGGGGAGGAATTGTTTTGCCAAAGATTTGGTAAAATGCGGCGGCTATATGAATATTTCTGTTTAAAGAGCGCAAAACGTTTTGGGCAAAATTTGCTTCTGGTACGATATGTGAATCTCATGAATTCATGAGTCTGCTTTTATCACTTAACGCGTCTGTGTAAAGAGAACACTTAGAACAGTGTACGTATATAAAACAAGTACAAAATGCTGCCTGCCTCCCTCTTGATAAGTAACGTACGTGTCACTTCAAACTGTTTCTTCTAGTACGCCTACCATTTGTAATTTTATTTTCTTATTTAAGTTTCGTTCTTTGTTTACAATCGAGATGTATTGACAAAAGTTGAGAGAGGAGTAATAAATTTCTATTGTACACTTTCATTCTTTTTTCTGTAATCTATCTTTCCTTTCATGGCATACCCGTTTTGATCTATAGCACTTCCTGCGCAACTTTTATTAAAAGCTGATATGAAAAATGCATGGAAATATTGTTTTTTTAAACGATATTTCCATGCTGCAATATTTGCATATGCGCATCTGAAATCGTCGATATCTTCACCAATTTAGAAATCTATCACATGATAATCACAGCCATGTCTTTATCTCTGCAAAGCTGGAATAAAAGTAGAGATGTACAGAGCACAAGTGCGATAAAAATATTTCTTGTCTTACTGTGAGTAGATATGACTTCCGGGAAATCGTCTTATTTCTTTTGCATTATTTAACGTCCATTTATATTTATCTCTATATTTATACTCCTTGTGCATCTTAAAATTAAGAAAGGCTAGCAAAATACCAATTTTAAAAACACTGATTGTTCGTTAAAGGTGGTGTGTAATTTTATGTGGTTATTTTTAATGAGCAAACAATTTTTGTTCATGTTATTTCGTTTCTTGTATTGAGGAGTAATGCAGTGGTTGTATTCATTTTGTTGCATATAATTCGTGATGTTTTGGACTCAGAATGAGTTTCATCATACCAGATTTTCTGAATAAGATGAATTACTAATGCATCACTTGACTCCATTGTGTTTTCCTATGACACATTGCATCTTCTGTGAGAATTTCTATCTTGATGCAAAAGTATAACATGAACGACGTAACCGTGAACTACTACTAATGTCGTAACACCGACATTTATATTAAAAGAAAAGTATTTATTATTGTGTTGGGAAACTCTTTTGGTACCTTGAGAAAGATGTTTGCGTCACAGAGAAATAAGATAATGCAGTATATCAAGATAGTATGTTGACGAATAATAAGATAATGTTCTATGGTGGATTTCAGTAAGGAATTTATGATGGGCCATTATATGTGTAGTCGTTTATTGCTTCAGCACTTTGATCAATACTGCGCAAACGTCTGAGATTTGTACTCTTGCAACACGAAAGCGAAGTAGGTGATATTATATACAGCCTCAATATCTATCAGAATCTACTGTCCCCACCCCTTTCATTGACGACATTAGTCTACAAGGAAAAATTATATCCAGTCTCAAGGTGGGTGAACTTTGAAACATCTGAACAAACTGTTTAGCAAATAAGTTCTATGAACATAAAAGAAATCAGATTATGTGTGACTAGCAATGATGCCAGTTCTCCGAACGGTGAATCTATCATTTTATGTGCAAAAACATACATTAAAGAAAGGGAAAAGTAATTTAAGATCCCTAGCTGTTTTATGATGTAGAACAGGGTCGTGACGTCAATGTATACGGTTTGACGTAAAACGGTAGCAAGCTTTGGCGCCCGTTAATTTTAACTCAAGATCTCATGGAATGTTTGCACCATTTCAACGTTTCTGGCATAATTATCTTTAAACCTATCGGCATTCTGAAGAGTAAAACTACGCCACACTTTTGAATTTTTTAGTTTTCAGAGTTTTCTGGTTGTAGGAGTGGTAGAAAAATTCAAGCAGCCAATATTCCAAACCCACCATTTTGATTTCTTCGTTTTCTGACTTTCCTAGGTATCCGGACCTATCAGCATGCCAGTTTTTAGATCTCTTAGGTCATTTAGTAGTAGTCGAACAATTCACGAAAAATTCAAGCAGACAATGTTTCGAAGCCGCCATTTTGTCTTCGGTTTTGTTTCGGTTTTCGGTTTTCGGGTTTTCCTAGGAATATGGACGTGTTAAGACCTATCGGCATACCAATTTACAGATCTCTAGGTCACTTAAAAGGCGTCAAACAAGTGGCGGACAGAAACACTTTCATTTTCCTATTTTACCACTTTGCTTTATATATACACTGCTGTTAACAGAAATTGCAACGCCAAGAAAGAAAGAAACAAACAATCACAATGAAATTTAAGGGAGTGATTAGTTATGGTACAAGCTGCAAACGATCACAATCACATACTGGTTTGTGATGAGGAAGGCCAAAAAATTAGTAATAAGTAAATCCAACATGGGCGGTGATAACCGACCTTACACGCCATGGAATCGAATGAAATGGAGTTTGGATGGGCCTCTGCGGTATTGCATTCCATTCTGCTTCTACACGCATCCACAGTTCGTTGGCTGTGGCAGCAGGCGGCGAGGCCATGCAAGCCAGTCGTTGCTTAATGACTCCCCAGACGTTCTCTATAGGCGACATATATGGCGAACGAGGAGGCCAGGAAAGACGAACGACTTGATGCGCACAGGTACGTCTTCGAAAGTACGAGCCACATGGGGTCGGGCATTGTCTTGTTGGAAGACTGCTGCCGGGATCATCTGAAGGAAGGGTAGAAGTTCAGCTTCCAACACTTCCGTGATGTAGCGTTGGCTGTTCAATGCGCCTGTGATGCATGTTGGGCGAGTGCTTGAATTAAACTCAGTAGCGCCCCAGAATATCACGCTTGGCTTGGGACCGGTATGGCGCTGAACAGTGCAGTCTTCCAGGTGCCGTTCACCACGGTATCTGCGAACGACGATTCGCCCGTCGTGATGCATTAGATTGAATCTGGACTCGTCCGGAAACACAATATGCTCCCATTCAGCACTCCAGTTTCGACGACCGCGGCACCACTGCAATCGCTGGCGCCTATGGTTCAGAGTCAAGGGAAGTAGCAGCAATGCATGGCCAGCAACGAGGTCTCTCTGAAGCAATCTGTAACGAACAGTGCTTGCAGACATCAGACGATGTGTGACCATCCTCCATTGCTCCGCAAGTGTCGTGGATGGTGTTGTCACTGCCATACAGTGCAAGTGCCTGTCTTCCAGCTCGGTCTTGCGATTTCGAGCTCCAGACCCTGCACGACGATGCGTTGAACCTTCTATACGCCATGTACGCATAACGGTAGTTGCGTTATGTCTAACGTGTGGAACAATATCACGGTATGATAAACCACCTTCTCTGAGTCCAACGATTCTACCTCTTTCAAACTCCATCGAGTGTTCGTATGGTTGTCTCGTCCTCCTACGCAGCATGCTTACATGTTAGCAACTGCGAGCGGTCGAGTTTAGCGATAGAAAGTTTAAAACCCTGCTCTCTGTACACCTCCTGTTATACCACATGATGTGACGTTTCCTATGGCGTTGGGCGCGCGCCTCGCATTTGCATGAGCGTTGGGATTGTAATCATTTGCATCTTCCACGGTACCCTATCCATCCTGCAAATTTCGTGAAAATCCGAGCATTTCTTCATGGTTTCGCAATTTCTATTATCAGCAGTGTATATACATACATGTAAGGTAAGGTGATGCGTAACATCACAGCCTCTCCTTGACAAATGTCAACCCCGCCTTCTCGTGGTGCATCCTGTTCCTACTAAAGGGGCTCTGACGACCGCCAATAGCGGTATAACTATACCATCGGGATTAGAGGAAATTCTATCCCACACTCACCAACCCGCTTGGCCAGCGTGGTGAGTTATGGCCAAACCCCTCCAAAATGACTCCAGAACTTAAATCTTGGCCCTCAGTCTCCGGCAGCTGGAATGTACCTGGCCAAGGCAGCGGCCAGTGCGACATGAAGGCAGAGGGTGCTAAGAATACCCGGAGGACCGGACTAGGCTGCCATCTGATGCTGACCTTGGCAACGTACATTGGACGCTCCCTATCTTCTGATTCAAGGCTTCTTGAATTGGAAGAGGAACTACAAAGGATCAAGTGGGACATCGTGGGGCTAAGTGAGGTAAGGAGAAAAGGAGAAGATCTCATCGAACTGAAAAGTGGACATCTCTTCTACTATCGTGGGACAGATACTGGCAGAACTAGTGGTGTTGGATTTATAATAAACAAGAAACTGAAGGATAAAGTTGTAGAAGTTGAAAGTTCCTCTGACAGAGCTGCACGGCTTGTTATCCAACTCTCGAAAAGATACCAGGCTCAGATTATTCAAACTTATGCACCCACCACAAATCATCCTGAAGAAGAAATTGAAGAATTTTACGAGGAAATTTGTCATCTAAATAATAAAGGTAAGCAGCACTTGAAAATAATTATGGGAGATTTCAATGCAAAAATAGGGCAACGGCAACAGAATGAAACTTCAGTAGGTAAATTCGGTCACGGCAACAGAAACCAGCGTGGAAATACTCTCGTTGAGTTTGCAGAGGCAGAAGGGTTTTTCATCTTGAACTCCTTCTTCAAGAAAAAGCCACACAGGAAATGGACATGGAGACATCCAAATGGGACGACAAGTGAAATTGATTTTATTATGTGTAACAAAAAATTCGTCATAGAAGGCTGCAGTGTGCTAAACAAGTTCAACACAGGTAGTGACCATAGATTGGTGAGATGTAAGATGCACCTCAACACTAAACTTGAACGTGGCAAGCTCATAAGACAAACAAAATCTATTGACATAACCAACCTTAAAAAACACCATAATACCTTCAAGTTGGAACTGAAGAACAGGTTCTCTGCTTTAGAAGGCCTAACATCGGAAGACGTGGACATCTCTGAGGTTAACAGAAAAGTAACCAAAGCTCTTATGGAAACAGCAACAAAATTAGCTGGGTCTAAGAACAAGTTGCATGTAAATAAATTATCAGGAAAAACGAAAATGTTGATGCAAAAAAGAAGAGAGATGAGGACAACTAAAAAAGATGTGACTTCCAAAGTGGAATATATAGAGCTATGCAAGACAGTACGAAAAAGTATCACTGAAGACTTAAGGAAATTCAACTGTGAACTAGTGAGGACAGCAATTGAAAACAACCAAAGCCTAAAGATAGCAAAGGGACATCTCAGTAAGGGAAGAAAACAGATTATGGCACTGAGAAAAGAAGATGGTTCTGTAACAAGAAATAGAGGCGAAATATTGACAAGAGTGAAAGATTTCTACTCCAAATTATATGAAAGGGATGATACATGCACTCCAGACATCATGAAAGATACCAGTACCAGAGTTCCTCCAGTCCTTCCAGCAGAAGTTGCACCTGCAATCAAGAACATGAAGCGGGGAAAAGCTCCAGGAGAAGATGGAATTACTGTAGACATCATACAAGAAGCAAGTGGAGAAATCGAAACAGTAGTCGCCCAAATTTTCACTCGATGCCTTAATGAAGGAAAGATTCCTGAGGATTGGAACACCGCTACAATGATCCTGCTACATAAGAAAGGTGACATTGAGGATCTCGGAAACTACAGACCTATCAGCCTCCTATCAGTAGTTTATAAAATCTTCACTAAAGTTCTTTCACACCGCTTGAAGGTAACACTGGACATGGCTCAACCGAGAGAACAAGCTGGATTCAGGAGTGGCTACAGCACAATAGATCATATCTATGTGCTGAGAGAACTAATTGAAAGAGCGAGGGAATATGAACTTCCATTGTGCATGGCTTTTATCGATTATGAAAAAGCCTTTGATTCGGTGAAACCATCAGCAGTTACAATGGCTCTGAAAACCTGCGGTATTGAAGATGCATACATTAATATTATTAATAACATCTATGAAAATGCAAGTGCAAAGATTAGGCTGTTTGAAAATACAACACACATAAAAATTGCAAAGGGAGTGAGGCAAGGTGACACCATATCTCCGAAGCTCTTTAATGCCACATTGGAGGGTGTTTTTCAGTCACTGAGCTGGGAAAACAAGGGGATAAAGATTAATGGAGATTATCTAACCCACCTTCGTTTTGCTGATGACGTAGTCATTTTTGCAACTAGCCCATCAGAGCTGCAGAGTATGATCCAGGAACTTGCTGACAAGAGTAAAGAAGTGGGATTAAAAATGAACTTTCAGAAGACAAAAGTGATGTTCAATGCTTTTACAAGAAATGAAGATTTATCGATTGATGGAGAAAAGCTGGAGATAACAGACACGTACGTTTATCTTGGACAGCAGATATCAAGTGAGGGTCACATTGATGAAGAAATTAATCGGCGTACAAAACTTGCCTGGAGAGCTTTTGGAAGAAACAGCATAATTTTCAAGAGCAATATGACATTATGTCTTAAAAGAAAAGTGTTTGATCAATGCATCCTTCCAGTGCTTACGTATGGTGCAGAGACGTGGACCTTAACTAAAAGAGACATACAAAGGCTGCAGACAACTCAAAGAAGCATGAAGAGGTGCATACTTGGTGTAACCAGGAGAGATAAGAAGAGGAACTCGTGGATCCGAAAAATGACAAGAGTGGAAGACATCATGATCAGAGTTAAATCCCTGAAATGGCAATGGGCTGGACATACTGCCAGAAGGACAGATCATCGATGGACAGCCGAAATTTTAGATTGGATTCCAAGGGACAGGAAAAGACCCAGAAGAAGGCCACATGGGAGATGGGTGGACGAAATTCGAAAGTATGCAGGGGTGACATGGAGGAGACTGGCACAAGACAGACCGTTGTGGAGGAAACTTGGGGAGACCTTCGTCCAGCAGTGGATTGATAATGGTTGACAATGATGATGATATACATACACCTCATTTAGAGAAAACAAGGATTACTTGATAACTTGTGGTCTTTACCACACCGGATTCATGCTATTGTCATGACAAGAGGCACGTTTTGACACAGGAGAATAGTTTTTTGTCCGGTATGCTTATAAAATGATAGTATATTGAATTATATCCTTTCATCTCACTTCACCGTTTTCTCTTCTTCTTTCCACTACCAAATTTTCTACAACTTAAAAACGAGGACAAATCTATATCGCTAATTTCTTTTCTCATTTTCTCGGGCGTCATTTATTCATTATTATTATTATCAGTGGTGAAAATGGGTCGGAACGCAGCGGAACCCAGTTCCGGGAGCGATGATACACCAAAAGAAAGGGAGCATTTAATTTGAATACAATATTTCGCAATTCATTATACATTTCAATTAATGATGCCATTTTGTATAAATTCTTCGTCGTTTCAAAAATAAAACGTTTCGTTCTGCTCTAATGAAGCATCAATAAAGTGATGAGAGCGAAGTTCACGAAAGGAGCTGATCGCTGCCCGTTTGGTAGACCTCGTCCGCGGTCTATCTTACGAGATAATTTTTATGTTTTCAAATCGAAGTGTTAATAGATATTTCAGTTAAAGTAAACTGGTATTTCAGACAGTGCCGAGTTTCTTTGTTTTGTCGCCCAAGACAATTGCATATCTCCCCCTCAAATACGAGCTAACTGTTTTTCTCCAATGCATAGCGGATACTTTTAATAACACCGGTATTCGAATGATCTAACGTACTTCTGAAAAAAGAAAACAGCTCTGACTTAAGCTAAATCTGAGTATTTCATTTTAAAGTTTATAACAAAATTTCCTTTTATGGTTTTATACGTACTGCGAATGGGTTCGTGTATGCTCAATTTTGAGGCATTCATTTGTTCGTTGCGTTCCGGTGGCGAATAATTTCCATTCCTACCACTGATTATTATTATACGCAAATCCAGTTTCACAACTGCATAATTAGTATTATTCATATAAAGAACATTCCATAACTAACAAGAAGATAACATATAATGAATAGAATTCTCCGGCTGGACGTGTAGTGCAGGAAAGCTTACGTTAAGTCACGTTAGGGTTATTGAAAGGTTACTTGACGTAGCTGAAGTGTGCTTAATCTTCAAAGTGCTAGAGTTTGTTTAGGTAAGACACGCACGTGCAATAAATTCCAAGAATATGGAATTTATTGTTACTCAGCGTTCCTGATTATCTTGAATATCAGTAATATAACTTCGGTTTTAGTACATTAGTACCTTGAAGGCTCCTTATTAGAGCGGTAAACACAATATTCCCCGAACTTAACGTAAACACTCAATGAAATAGACTTAACGGCCAGACAGAGGTCTGACAAGAAAATGAACTAAGTAAACGTACTCACTTTTAACCTTTTATTGGGGAGCTCCTGGTATTACTCAAATACACACTCCAAAATAACACAACTACTGATAGCCCGAACTTTCGTAGAAAAGTAGGTAAATCGCATATCAATAATCAGGAAGAACCTATCACATATAAAACGAAGCTCTCTGGTCTCTTGAGCGCGCCTATATATATATATATACTGCATACCACCACGTCATGACTTACACTCGTTGCCACATATAATTCAGCGGGAGAAATAACATCTCGTTAAGTGAGAAGATAATTTGCATAGGAAAATAAAATAACAAGAGATAGTAAAATCAAAAAGAAACTGAATCTAGAGTATACGTTACAAACAAATAATGTAGCAGCGGTGATTTCATGAATTTTCATTAGGTAAATGTTTAGTTTTGATGAATATTTTCTCATCTTGTAAAATTCAGTATCATAACTATCGCATTATAACAGGTGCATCTTCACACGTATTGCACCTATACCGTTTACATACATTGATGAGCCAATCCATTATGAACACTCCCAGTCTATAGAAATAGGCGCGCCTGGAGACCGAACGGTGGCGCAGCTGCATTTCACAGAGCAGTATATATATACAACCCGAGAACCTGCTTTCGGTTAGTAGAGTGTTCGGAGTCAGAATGAAAAAAATCTGCCGATTTATCGGAGTTTGATAAAGGACAAATTGAGATGTCACGGCGCCTTGGAACTACGATCTTGGAAACGGCGCGGCTTGTGGGTTGGTTCACGTGCCGTTATAGTGAGACCGTATCAAAAGTGGTGCACAGATGGCCAAACGACGAACTCTCGTCCAGCCGTGTGTCTTCCGCTGCTCATTGATGCCAGAGGGGAGCAGAGATTTTCGAGCATTGTTCACAGCGACCGCAAGGCCACAGTGCGACAAATCACCCGCATCTGCAGCAGTTGGGATCAGGACAATGTGTCGCAGCACACAGTTCATCGCAGCCTTCTGCGCATGGGAATGCGCAGCCGAAGACAAAGCCGGGGGTCTCTCTGCTCACTGCACGTCATCGCCAACAACGCATGAAATGGGCTCAAGATCATCGAGGTTGAACCGTGGATGTTTTAAAGAAAGAGGCCTGGTCTGGCGAATCAAGCTTCCTGGTGCCTCACGTAGACGGCCAAGCGAGGATAATCCGATTACCAACGGAGGCTGTGGCACCTTGATGCGCTGTTGTTCGCAAACAGGCCGCTTGCAGCGGTATTATGCTGTGCGCGTTCTTTTTTTGGCGGACTTTAGGTCACATTATCCCAATAGCGCAATCTCTGACAGCTGTCAGGTATCTGAACATCGTTGTGGACCAGGTTCACCCATTCAGGGCAACTGTGTTCCCTGCTGGTGATCGTCGCAGTGCCAAAATCGTTAAGACGTGGTTCGAGGAATATGCTAATGACTTTCTGTTAATGTTCTGGACTCTAAATTCACCTGACACGAGCCCAATCGAGCATTTGTAGTTCGACTTGGAAAAGAGGTTTACGCTAAATTACCCCCACCGTGAAATGCACAGGAACTGGAGGACCTACTGTTGACATTATACACTGGCGTGCAAAAATTAAGGACGAGACGGTTTTTCGAATGTAACGTCGTGCAGAAGTGCTCCACATCGACTCAAATCATACCATAAGATCCCCAAGATGTTAGAATATGGGACAAGTGAGCAAAATCGTCTAAACAAGGAATACAAAAGATACAAAGACACTTTATTGAAAAGGTAGCTTCGAACACAACTGGACAGAAGACAGAAACGTCCATCTGACAGGCGGTTGCTAAGAAAAATCCAGTCTTTAGTAGGGGATATGATCACCCCTGACTGCGTTGCAGGATTTACAACGTATGTTAATGCTGAGGCCGAGGTTGCCAAGAAGCTGTTGAGGCATCGCAGCCCATTCCTCTTGTACGCCAATCGCAGCTGCGAAATCGTTGCTGGCGGCTGGTGACGTGCTGCCAAGCGTCTCCTGAGAAGGTCGCACACGTGTTCAATTGGATTTAGGTCCGGGGATCTTGCGGGTCAATCCAGGCGTTGAATATCTTTACTCTCCAACAGCACTGGGACAGCTACTGTACGATGAGGTGCAGCGTTGTTGTCCATGAAGAGGAACTCGTGAGCCACAGCACCTCTAAACAGACGCACGTGAGGCAGGAGAACCTCGGCACAATAGCGGACACTAGTGACTGAACCTCCTTGGAAGATGTGGGGGTCAGTACGGCTACCAAGCATGGTACCGCCCTAAACGAGAACTCCGCCACCTCCAAACCGGTCCCTTTTGATGATATTGGAGGTGTGATTGCGTGTCCCCTGCTCTCTCCAGATGTGTATACGTCCAGAATCGCTCGTTAGACTAAATCGGCTCTCATCCGTAAAGAGAACTCGACTCCATTGCTGATGTGTCCAGTTCTTGTGTTCCTGGCAACACAGAAACCGCCGTCTCCGATAAGCAGGTGTTAATGGCACACACCGTACTGGTCGTCGTGCAAATAGGCCACCTTTGTGAAGCCTCCTGGTCACGGTAAATTGCGATAACGGACGTCCAGTTGTCTGTTGAATGTGCCTTGAGATTTCTCCCGCCGTCTGCCGTCTGTCTCTTCTCGCCTGTAGGACAATATACCGGTCGTCCGCTGCCGTGGTTGTTAAACTCTCGGACAGCTGTTCCTGTCGTTTGAAATGCTTTCCAAGCTTGTGAAACGCTGCTGTGAGCGATTCCGAACTCCTCGGCGACACTAGTCGCACTTCCAACTTCCCAATGACGCGACCTCGGGTAAAATCATCCAGATGTCGTCTACTGGATTGCCTGTTGGCCATATCACACGGTGGCAGCAACTCGACGTCGTTCAAACAGATGTACACCGTGCAATAGCTTTCATCGAATTGCTGAGCGTACACCGCCCGTGTGCTTTATACCCTTCCAACAACCCCCCCCCCTACGTCATGCTGCATATATGCCCTACCGTACCGGTCCTTAGTCTATCTCCTGAGTGGTCTTTCAGTCCGTTCTGCCTGCTCTTCCGCTGTTACGCTAATTTCTAATCTTCGTCCTTAATTTTTGCACACCAGTGTAGTACCGGATACCCCAGGATACCTATCGCTACCTAATCGAATCGATGCCTCGCCGAGTGGCCGCTATTTTTCGGGCTAAAGGGGTTCTACAGTTTTGTTAGGTATATGGTCATGATGTAACGGCTTATCGGTGTATTAACATATGATAACCGGTGCTCACAATAACACGTAGATCTCGGTTGGTTAAAAAACATTCTGCAGCATACAATATTACTTATCTTGCGTATTGAATTACATAATATCAAGGAGGTAGATGTACAATTAAAAACTTAACTTACTTATCAGAAACCTGTCCGAACACTAGAACAGCTGTCAGGTATCCAGCCATGAAAACAGATTTCGTAACAGAAACCAACCATTCTCTGTCACATACAAGGTCCCACTAGAAAAAGGAAGAAAGAAAGGCGTTATAGATGGAGTTAAAACAGTTTCATTCCGTATTAGAAAAATGCGTAATTTGCGTGCTACGTTTTAGTAACGGGTGAACGGGTGATCTTAAAATACCTTGACTTGTATCTAACAGATTGAAATAAACAAACATTAATGTCTTACGCACGAACATAGTGGTCCAAGTGCCGGCTTTTAACTATTCATCAGCGTTGGGTTCGGGTTTAATCCCAGTGTAGCATGCATGTTGTGTTTGCCTTATAGCACTGGCTCTCTCCCTTCCTTGGAACTAGTTGCCCTAAATTAGGGACGGACGAGGTATTTGAGGACGGACGAGTCGCTTATAGCCCATCGAGTTGTTCACGGAGGACGTTAAACCCCTAAACAAAAAAAAGAGGTATGCTCTCAGAAAGTGAGAGAGCCAAATCTCAGATAATCTGCGAGATCGAAAAGGACAACGAGTGTTATTTGTGCGGTGCTCTAGTTTCTTATTATCTATTGAACACTGAGTGGCTGGCCACTTTATTATGACCACCTGACAGTTTTAAGCAAATGAGCTATGGCTACACCCTGTTGCCGCCAGAGGGCGAGGCTAGTATAAAAAGCTGCTTGCGACAGTAGTAGAAGTGAATTTTGGGTGCCGAAATGGGTAAAAAATGCGATTTGACCGACTTTCAACGTGGGATGATTGTTGGACCTCGGAGCCATGGAGCGAGTATCACCGAAACCGCCGCATTCGTGAAACATTCCAGAGCAGCTGTTGTTAAAGTGTTTAAAGACTGGACTGTCAGCCAAAAACCTGGGTCTCTACGTGCAACGTGTGGTCGTCATCGACTAGTGACTGCTCGGACGGAACGGAGAGTGTCCAGACTGGTAACAGACAACACAAGGGCAACAGTGCAGTAACCTACAGACCATCTTAATCAAAGATCCCCTCAAATGATCTCTGCACGAACTGTTCGCCGTACACTGCATCGGATGGGTTATGGCCGACGAAGGCCTGCTCGAACACCTTTGCTGTCTGCAGTTAACGAGAGGAAACGTCTCCAGTTCGCACAAGAGCACAAGGATTGGACAGTCTATAATGGGGAAACAAATTATGTGGTTCGATGAATCACGTTTTCAGTTGCACCATGCCGATGGCCGAGTGAGAATGTGGCGGAAACAGCACGAAAGCATGAACCCCAAGTGCATTGCTACAACCCTTCAAGCTGGTAGAGGCAACGTTATGGTTTGGGGAATGTTTTTCTGGCATGCTTTGGGCCCTTTAATTCGTGTTGATCAACGTCTGACTGGCACATTATATCTAAACATCGTTACAGACTAAATGCATCCTGTCATGTGGATGGTTTATTCTAATGGCGATGGCTACTTTCAACATGATAATGCGTCCTGCCATAGTGTTCGTATTGTACAGGATTGGTTTCAAGAACATGCCGGTGAGTTTACTTTGCTTAGGTGGTCCCGACAATCTCCAGATCTCAACCCCATTGAGAATTTGTGGGATGAAGTTGAACGAGCCATCATACAGCTGGATCCACAAACCTGCAATCTCACACTCCTGGAAAGTGCTATTCATCAAGCATGGTCTCAGATTCCACCAACCACCTACCAACATCTCGTGGAGTCCATGCCACGAAGAATCAACTTAGTATTAAAGGTAAAAGGTGGCCCAAAGAAGTACTGAGGGGTAGTCATAATAAAGTGGCCACTCAGTGTACAAGAGAGTGAAATAGTGTTTTGTGGAACTTGTGCAGTTATCGGCTGTAAATAAAACAAGTTTTCGATTTCCCTTGGCTATGATGTTTATTAAGCGTACATTTCCCTGTGTCGTTAGGCTCAATTGCTCTTGTTGATCTTAATTCAGTTTCTAGTGCTGAATTCTTGGAAACTGTTTCAGAACTTGAACAACTAAAATATTGTAACTCATAATTCAGAGCGTCCAACTGCAACATAGCAACCGAATCTCATTTTAAATGAAACCGGTAGAAAATACATTTTGAACGCCTATTTTCTTTTCCACACGACACGAGAAAATGTTTCTGATCTGTATGAAGCGTGGTTGTGTCGTACTTATTGCTTAAAATTCCTGTGTCCAGGCATGTTTGTATACCGTCAACTTTGCTGATCTTGATTTCATTTTCTATTTATAGATCATGTCGTTGCACCTTCGCCGTTTGGCGTATATAGTTAGATTCCATTTTCAGATATTTTCCTGCCCTCCCCTTCCATTCGTTTTTTTTTCTATGTTATTAGGTTAGAAGGTCACAAGGTTGACAAACGTTTCACCTCCTCCTCTGTTTTTCCTTCGCGAACTTTCCCTTATTTTATTCGGAATTTTGGCGGCATGCCGACAATTCGTTTTTTTTTTCTTTCTTTCTTTACTTTTTTATTTTTTCGTATGTGCTCGAGCATTCAGCTGAAGTCCTACTGTGGGAATGCAGCTGAAACAAACTTTTGGGTTTTTTTTTAAAGATCAATATCACTAAGCAGATTTTTACTGGTATTCGAGCCCTACAAAAAATATCTCTCATTAAGCTCAATTAATTGGTTTATTATTCTTTCCCTTTCACTTTATTTTCTGCAGGAAATAGCAGGTGTTATTTCCGAAGGTACACAAATTTTGCTCAATTATGTTAATGAATAGAAAGAGCATGCGTAGTTGGTGCGTTTGTTATTTACTTTTTAACGAATAGCTTTGTTACTGCCTCTAAATTTAGTTTTATTATTTTCTCATCATTTATTAATATTTTAATTCAGATGATAAACGCTATGATCTAATTAGTCCACAAGCATAATTTTCTTAAAGAATTTTTCTTGGATAACAAATAAATCACTGATAATTCTTTCCAGTCACACACCCAGACGTTGTAGAATTTCTAACTACGAAGTATAATAGAATTATATACTCTATATACAACGAAAACCAGTTTTAAACAATAAAGGAAATTAAGCAGGTGAATACATCTTAATACTCCATTGAGTGACAACTCATTTAAGATGAAAACAGTGAGCTTTGCCACTCCACAAAATAACGAAATTTGCATTACATTTGAAAACGGTGGGCAAAATCCATTTCACAACTTTGACTATGTAAAACTGAAAAGTCGTTATTGCTGATTTTAACATCACATCTAAAAAAACTGCTGAATATAGTTTAAAGCTTAATTACAAGCCAAACGTGAAACTCTGTCATTATAGCGTAACACGCACACATACACAAACTCATAACACCACTCCAACTTAGGAAATCAGAAACTTCCTTCTATTATTGTATAATACTGTATGTTGGACTTATTAAACAAGTTAGTAAAGTCATGCAATGCATTGATTATAATACGCTTTCCAGCATACCAGATATCATTACTCAAGTTATGACCCATATGAGGATAATGGCTGTGGAATAAATCTCGGTCCTGTGCCCTGACCTTTGATCCCATTTCCATTATATTCAACAGAACCGGTTCAGTATACCTCCGAAATAACATGATAAAGTTTTGTCACAATCGAACCATTTTTACGTAAGTTATGACGCATAAGGGCTATGCAATAGATCCCACTCCTGTGTCCCAACCTTTGACCCCATTTCGTCCATTTTCAATAGGATTCGTTTCCAGGCAGGCCCCTACGACATACTAACATTTCATCCGAATCGAAGCACTTTTACATGCGTTATGACGCCTAATGGCGATGGACGTGATTCCGCTCCTATGTCCTCACCTTTGACCCCATTTCGCCCATTTTCAATAGGGTTTGTTCCCTGGTAGTCCCCTACCACATACTAAAATTTCATCGAAAGCGAAATTTTTTTACGTTAGTTATGACGCATAAAAGCAGTGGAATGGATCCCGCTCCTATGGCCTGACCTTTGACCCCATTTAATTCACTTTCATTAGGGTTCCTTCCCATGTGTTCCCTTACCACATACTAAAATTTCATCGAAATCGAACGATTTTTACGCGTTATCGTGCGGGAGGACATGCGCACACAACTCGTGACGTAATGAGGCAGATGGGAATCGCGACCATCTGCTCGCAAAAGTGTGACGTCATAAAACTTTAATAAGACCCACACACAACGCGTGATGTAATGAGACAGATGGCGTGACCGCGCGCCAACATTCTCAATCGCGAGATTGTGACGTCATAAGATTTCTAAACATGGGTAACATTAATGGGACGATGCCATGACACTAAAAACGTTATAATTCACCGAGGCTATTTAACACACTAAACGAATTTTCCTAAAGTCGAGATCAAGCTAAATCGATTTCTAGTACCAGAAAATGGTAGGTTAACGACTTTCATCAAAATCCTTAGAGCCGTTTTCGAAATAAAATTTACATACATACAAGAAGTGCTCCAATTAATTGTATGGGATAAGGGCGATGGAATGGATCCCGTTCCTATGTCCTAACCTTTGACCCCATTTCGTCCATTTTCAAAAGGCTTCATTCCCAGGTGGTCCCCTAGAATATACTAAAATGCCGCCCCGGTGGCTCAGTGGTCTAAGGCGCTGGCCTCTGATCATTCGTCCGTAAGAGGTCCGGTTTCGAATCCCGGTCAGGCATGGATGTTGTGTTTGTCTTACGGCACTGGCTCTCTCCCTTCCCTGGAACCAGTGACCCTAAATTAGGGACGGGCGACTGCTTATAGCCCATTGAGTTGCTCACGGTGGTCGTTAAACCTCCAATCAAAAAAAAAAATATATTAAAATTTCATCGACATCGAACCATATTTACGCAAGTTATGACGCATAAGGGCAATGGAATGAATCCCGCTCCTATGCCGTGACCTTTGACCCCACTTCACCCATTTTCAATAGGGTTTATTCCCAGGTGGTCCCCTACGACATACTACAATTTCATCGAAATCGAACCATATTTACGCAAGTTATGACGCATAAGAACAATGGAATGCATCCCGCTCCTTTGTCTTGATCTTTAACCCCACTTCACCCATTTTGATTAGGGTTCCTTCTCAGGTGGTCCTTTACCACATATAAAAATTTCATCGACATCGAACCATATTTACGCAAGTTATGACGCATAAGGACAATGGAATGGATCCCGCTTCTATGTCGTGAGCTTTGACCCCATTTCGTCCATATTCAACAGGGTTCGTCCCCAGGTAGTCCCCTACCACATATTAAAATTTCATTGAAATCGAATCATTTTCACGCGAGTTATTCTGCCTAAAGACAGACAGGCAGGCAGACAGACGGACTGACAAAGCTGGAGCATATACGCTTCTTCAACCTACGGTTGGAAAGCGTAAAAAGGTGATTCCGCCTAAAAACTCTGCTCTATGGTTCCAATGGTAAAAACTTCTGTAGACATTTTCTTGTCAATTAATGCATACCCAAGGATGAAAATTTGCATATCGATAAAAATAACTTTATATGATAGCCTAGTATACTTAACATCTGCTAAAAGTTAACCATAATTATATTAAAAATCAATCATTTTTCCTTGAGTAATATTGAGACCTGCTAATAGATGGCACGACCTGTACATTGATAACGTCAGTAGACAAACAAATGTTTGGTGGCTTATTTCAGTGTTAGAAATATGTAGTACCTATAGTATTGGTAATTTTTTCAATAATTTTATTAATTTTCGGAATGGAATCAAAATTTGAGTCTATCCATTAGATAATCTGGAATGTTTAGAATGATTTAAGCCACTTAATGTTCTGATAATAATTTATCTGCAAAAGTCAACAGAACTATAGGTACTGTTGATTTCTAATTCCGAAATAAGCCATCAAATATTTGTTTGTCCTTTGATGTCATCAGTGTACAGGTCGCGCCATTTATCAGCAGGTCTTTTTTTTTTTTTTTTATTGAAGGGTTACCGACCACAGTGAGCAACTCAATGGGCTATAAGCAGTCGCTTGTCCCTAATTTAGGGCCGCTGGTTCCAGTAAAGTTAGAAAGCTAGTGGCGTAAGAGAAATACAACATCCATCCTCACCGGGATTCCGAAGCCTGGACCTATTACGGACGAATGGTAACAGCCAGGGCTTATACCATTGCACCACCGGGGTTGCTAGCAGGTCTCAACACCATACAAAAAAATAATTATTGATTTTTAATATAATTATGGCTAAGCTTTAGTAAATATTGAGAAGGGCATGCTGTAATTTACAGTTATTTTTATTGATGTGCAAATTTTAGTCCTTGGGAATACGTGGATTGCGAAGAAAATGTCTATAGATGTTTTTACCAATGGAAACATAGGGCAGATTTTTTAGGTGGAACCACCTTCAATGAAATAGAAAAAATAACTAACCCCTCACTCCCTAAAAGGACATTCAAAATCTTCATTGAAACCCTTAGAAAAAGATAACAACGCAGGCTCAAGAAATGCGCTAAAAGGAACGTTTCCTGCACCAGAAAAAAAATATAAGTTAGAAGGTGAGCTCAGACGTCTCAAATAAGTAACAGCAAAAAAAAACAAGCAAACACGCGAACAAAATTACTAGAAGCCTACCTAACAATTTTTCTTCTTTGGCTTTATTAAGTCTGGACGACATACGCACGCCCTCTAAGGTGGCCAATGGCTTGTAATGCTTATTGTCATGGCCACATTATGATTGGCGCTTGTGCTTCACTTTTGTACACCGTTAAGTACAGAAGTGAGCTTTTGTTGAAACAAACACCGGTTTGTGAAAATTTATAAAGTGCTTAAAAAAGCAAAAAGAATTCATAGAAAATTAACAGGATACTATTAATGTTAAAACTGAAGTTATAGTTTCTTTTTTAAGCACGTGCTTTGATAAAAAAAACAAGCCAAAATAGCTCTTAATGGGAACTAAAACATTGACATGATAAAATCCGAAAAAATAATTATGAGATAAGCTTAAAGTGCCGTGCAGAACAATATCAGTTAGCAAAGTGCACAGAACCCATTCGAAATGGATTCACGCAATAGGTAGACATGATACCATATAGAAATGAAAAATTGATAAGAAAAATTGGCAGTCAGTGTGGGACCTGCCTGCCAATTTGCACCTTGTGCAAGTGATATTCGCTACTGAGCCCCGGGCACGTAATCTGAAAATAATTTGTTAGCAAAGCAAGCGTTGAGAATAGTGCATAAGCCGTCAGTCAAATGATGAGTGAAACCAACAGACTGCGTGAGAATGCAGACATGAATATACGTATACCGACAGCGTAGGGGCATAATTTTGAACACGAAACCTGATAGTCAGATGTAGAGTGTGGCAGTTGGCACATTAAAGAAAAGACCCTCTGCTGGTGCCAACAGCATGCTTATTGGACGATTGAAGACTGGAATCAGGTGTGCTGATCCGGTGAATCACAATATGTACTCCATTCCGACGATGGTCCAGTCTGCATGCATGAGGGATCCATAGCCTCATCATAATGAGTCTGTGCATCTCTCATGCATGACATCATACATTCAGGGCTTTGGATGTGATTGTATTACGTAGGGCATGTTTAGCTGGAATGATCTTGGACCCTGGTGCGTGTGGACTAACGTATAGACGCTGGCAACTCTCACGGACTGGTAGCGGACCATGTACATTTCACAATGTTGTATCTCCATCCAGAAGGGGGCAGGGCTCTTCCTGGGTGATAATAACCCATGTTATCTGGACTTACTCCTGCAGGAATGATTTGACGAACACGATTTTAAAATGAAACGTCGAATAACCTCCAGATTCTCCTAATCTCAACCCAGTTGAACATTAGCGGAATGTTGTTTAAAAGGCAGGTGGGCAATGTTGTATCTCTATTCAGAGGTAGGAAGGGTTCTTCCTGGACCATAATACTCGATGTCATGCGGCCTGCCTCGTGCAGGAATGATTTGACGAACACGATGTTAATATGAAATATATCGAATGATTTCCAAATTCTCCTGATCTTAACCCAATTAAACGTCTTCGGAATGTCGTGGAGTGCCAGGTGGGCGCGGTGGTCTAAGCGTTGGGCTTCGGATCACTCGTTCGAGATAGCTCCGATTAAAATCCTGGTCAGGCATGCATAGATGGTGTGTTTCGGCACTGGCTCTGTCTCTTCCCTGGAACCAGTGACCTTAAATTAGGCACGAGCGACCGTTTATAGCCCATAGAGTTGCACACGGCGGTCGTTAGCTTTCCCCGAAAAAAGAACTTGAGGTATTTGGGTACACCGCATCCCCACACTGCTGTACAGACGCTGTCATCTGAGGGAAATGGTAACCCACAAAGCATTTGATAGGTGGTTCCAGTTCTGTCGGCACTCAGTGTAAAATGGGATTGGGTAGGGAATGGACAGCGTGTTTGTCCTACGGGACAGGCTGTGTCCATTTCTTGGGAAAATTGGCTCTAAATATGGAGCAGGTGATTGCTTATAGATTAAAAAGTTGATTATTTTAATTCTTAAACCCCGAACTTAACAAACAAATATATAAAATAATTTATCTTACACATTAATTAAGAGCGGGAAATGTCTCTATGATCGTTGCCGATTTTCAGCTCAAACGTTTTTACATAACGTTTAAATATAGCACTGTCCCGATAAACCGAACACCCTTGGTAATGACGTTATCATCCCAACAAGATGGAGATACAACTTCAGCTCTCCCTCCCTTCCACTGTAACAAGCAGCCAGTATTCGGTATTTCTCGATATCATCGTATCTTAAGCTGCCAGCAGTCGACAGGTTACCATGTGTGGTCATCATGTGCTTTCTGTTGTAGCGCAGTTAGTGAGATTAGTTCGATTTCTGGCCTAGGCCATTAACTTAAAAAAAAAAAAAATACGGATTTTATTGAACACCAACTCGAAACGAAAGTTTTAATAAGAGAAACTTCTAACAAAACGATTATTTTGGCGTTCCCTGCTGGGGAATGGATTTTCCAGGACAAAAATGATAATACGTGCCATGAAAATTTTCCCGACGGTGAAATAATTCAAAGAGCTATGGAGGAAGATTGAGATGATGACGAGGCGAGTGAGTGGCGCTTGACCATGTGCTTGGCGTTTGCTGACAAACGCAGTATCCAGACTCATGAGTAGAGGCGTAACTAGGCATTTGTGCTCCCGGGGCAACCATAAAATATTGCGCTCCCATCTGGATTTCCCTCTTATGTAAATATATTTCTAATTTAATAATTCTCTCTCAAATCATAATTGACGTCATATCAAACTCTCTCTCAAATCAAAGTTGTCATATCAAACTACTGCTGTTTGTACAACTTTAGCTAAGTGCTTCGGAGTTCAGACCTCTGGTTTCACATCAAACGAATCGAATGCAACTGGAAGTCGAGGCTCACAGCCACGGCAGTTATCGAATAGCTCCAAAAGAATCTTCAGCAATGTGAACGACATCATTATCTAGCAACGTACCCAACTAAAGAAAAACCTCAGGCTCCATTGTGGTCGACGAAGGCCGTAGTTCTTTAGTTGAAAGGACTCAACCGCGCCTTCATTCTTAAATGCAAGTAACCAACATCACCTAACCATTCTCAAGAAATATGCAAATTTTAAGCGGCCAAGGTTACAGAAGCAGGCGAATCATAGTATTATGAGCAAATTCTGTTATTGGAAAATCAAAAAAGTATGGGGCTGAAAAGCTGTACCACAAACTGGTGTAATAATTTCTATTCCAGTTTTGATCAAATTGAAAGCAGTAATTTTTGCGCCCACTCTTGAGCTATTCCCAGGGCAGCTGCCCCGCCTCAGTCGCGCCTCTGTTTATGAGCTTCTGTTACTCCGCCGTCTTCGCTACGAGGGCATTTTTAGAAAGTTAAAGAATTTTCACAGGAAAAAAATAACTTTCTTTAAAAAAAAAAAAAAAAAAACAACAACATAAAAGTACTTTACCGAATGCTAGCTAATTCATTAAATAATACTTGTACTGATAATTCATTGTTTGACATTTATTTCTATCTAATATTAACTTATATACTGTATTAATAAAATTATTACCGTATTATTAAAAGTATATTCACTATTATAATGCAGTACTATATAATTTATTATCTTTAGTTATCCGAACAATTCTATTACCCGAACGCGCCGTATATTAATAAATACTGATTATCGCGATCTCCTTGTGGGTCTGAAAAAAGTCTTGCAATAAGGGAGTGTGGTGTGTGCCTTTTCCGCCAGTGTATGTACGCACTACGCATTTCCCTAGCAGTGGTTCCCTTTTGGCTGATTAGGTGACGGTGTTATTATTTTTTATCTGGTTTTGAGTGGAATCAGATAAACCAATGATATGTTTCCAGGTAGCTTTACATTTATATAAAAAAAATGTTTAAAGAACTCGATGTTTTACTCATATGAACCTGATAGTGCTCATAGGTGGTGTCGGATTTAATTAGCTCTAATTAATCAGGCATTCTAGAAATTCTATTTTGCTTTTTTCAGTTAGTATGTTTAATGGTATCTGTGAAAACAGAAAAATCACAATTTGGAATATCACTGATTACTGACAAAGAGCGGCCAATATTTAGTCATAAAAAGATTATAAATCATATGAAATCGACATACCTCACCAAGTACTGTTGAAGAGTAGAAAGATCTGTCATACTCCCATTTATCACAGGCAACTGTTTCATTATGGTGGTAGTTAGATTTTAGAACTGTTCCGTTTTCCATGTTTTGATATATTGGAGAATGCGTCAAATTATATTTAGTGTCATACCGGCGACACTGACTAAATTTTATGTCTCCTTCGTCATTCACTTGCCACGGAATCATAGTCTGTTTCCATTGGTCTACACTGACATTTGCAGCTATCACGTTATCTTCCCTTGCACACCAGTGGTCAATGTTGGGCGAGAAAAAAGTCATAATCAGGTTGTGCCATACTCCGGGGAAGGAGGCCACAAAGAAGAAAAAAACATTTGCCATTGCCATTTTCCACAAGTGCCTACTATATCCGTGAAATCATCAGGATCATCGACCTTCTTTGTCACCGGGACACCATTCTTTTTGCTGTTGTTCTTCATTTGGATATCACTGCAAAATAAAAAATAAACTAATTTTAATATAACGCACATAAAGGTACTAATGTATTATGATTGCCGTTTCGTACAGCATGGTGGAAAACGAAATAACAGGATAAGTCAAAAGTCCGTCTCGTTTGCAACTAAAAATTTTAATGATGAAAGAAAACCATACATGCTCACTTCATTCCGCAAAGTACAGGCCAATGTTTTCTGTAGTCCTTTCCCAACATGTCACTACAGGGAGGTTCCACCCGGCAGGTTTCGAAGACAGAAAGTATCTGATGCTAGATTTCACATCATTACAGAAGCAAAGTTTCGTCCCTGTAGGAAATGGGCTATGGAGCAAAACAGGTGGTTGTCGGACGTGGTTAGATCAGAACTGTATGAGGATTGGGATTTTGTTTTTTGAGTTGTGATTTAACGACTTCCGTGAGCAACTCAATGGGCTATAGGCAGTCACCCGTCCCCAATTTAGTGCCACTGGTTCCAGGGAAGGGAGAAAGCCAGCGCCGTAATGCAAAAACAACATTCATGCCTCTCTGGGATTCGAACCCCGACCCTTCTCGGACGAACGATCAGAAGCCATCGCTTAGACCACTGCGCCGGCGAGGATTGGGCTGGATCTCAATCTCTTCAAACTCCTGTAGTTTTCGCTGGCCATTCTGGATGTTCGATTTGGGGCGTTATCTACTTGCAGCAACGCCCGATTACTATCAATGAACGCTAGGTAGCATTGCGGTAGAGCATCGTGGATCCGTTGAAATTGTTCGACTTCAGGTTCACGTCCGTAGCCAGATTATCTGGCACCAGTTTCCAGTGGACCGGACTTTCACAATTTCAAAAAGTGCACAGCCTGATTTTTCTCCCGAACCTCTCTCTTTGCACTACTGCTTGTGCTTCCTGCCGTTGCATCAGCTACTGGTTTCCAGTGGCAGGATATTAGGATTATTCACTTCTGATCATCAATGCACAACATGAGTTTTCTCTCGAATTGTATTCTTTGCACCACTGTCTTTGTTTCTTGCCGTTGCCTCAGCCACTAGATCCCAGTGGTATGATTATCCACTTTTTTTTTTTTTGATTGGAGGTATTTTTTTTTCAAAATGATTTATTGGATCTGGTGATACAGAGACATGAGAAACAGGCAGACATATACAGGATACAGATTTTTCACACCAAGAGGTACATATCATACAGGGTTTACAGTATGCCAATTGATCAATTTACACAGAGGGCCAGTGTTTTGATCAAATAACACATTATGAACAAGTACACAGCATCGTTTCAGGTTGCTTGGAAAAAGCGCACATCCTCGGATATGTTGCTCTTTTTGAATATACGGTCATATTTGTTGAATTTTATGTATTTTTTCTGCTCAGATTAGAACACTGCTTTTCTCACTCGGTGACATAAATACTCTATATAAAACACATATTCTAGTTTTCTCGTCTCCCTTTCTAAAAGTCCGATTTGAAAAATCCTTTTGCTTTCAATGCATTGCATTTTACGCACAGTGATTTTTCATAAAGCAGTTTTCCGCTGCTAATGGGCGTAAGAAGCTCTTTATACTTAACGAAGTTTACCAATTCCAGAAATTCAGCTGAAAAACATTCTTTTTTTGTAACTGCCCTTATTGAACGCTGCACAATTTATCCTTTTGTAACTGTCCCTAATGAATGCCGCATTTTTTTTATTTCACATGATGCGCAGATTTCTCGTTTATTTTCTCCTATGCTAAAATTCCTCTTTGATAAATTAATTTCATGTCGAAAAAGATTTAGTGGATGTTCTCATTACATCTAAGAGTTTGGTGTCACCTTTTTTGTTATTGTTTAGGGTGATAGCCATCTCTGTGGGACCACAAAATACGACTTCTGTACTAAGTTCTGTTGCTTTCTATACCAGTGGAAAAGTCGTGCATAAAGTATCCTCTAAAAGAAGAATTGGTCTCAACGTAAATCACTTACACCTCGAATGAAGAATGTAACTTTTGAGCCGCTGGCCGAATCTCGTAAAGTTTTGCTTTCACGTCTACATATTAAACTAGGCCTCATGAAAAATGTTGTAAAGACAATGTACAGGAACGAACGGGAATTTATACTGAAGAAAATAATTCTGAAATTCACAAGCCATTTTTGGTAAAATGACGAAAAAAAAATCTGAATTTCGCCAATTTTTCATACTCCAGGAAAATCGTGTTTTCTGCAATTTCTTTCGTATATTAACGGTAAATTTCAGTTTTTAAGATGTATTAGCGGAATATTCTGAATTTGCAGACACCTTTCTGCAATTCCTTTCGTGTTTTAGCGGAAAAATTATGTTCTCGCTTCTTCCGTATCTATGTGATAGAAACATTCCGGTAACAGGATCGATTCGCGGAAATACTTGATGTTTGATTAACTATTAAATTTCAATTGTCTGTCGGAGGACCTCATTTTGAAATTACGTTGCGAGATCGGATATTGTGGATAGTATATCGCATGATATTTAGGTTATTAGGTCAACGGATATTCCTTCCAATATCCACCCATTTCGTGTTCTAACTATTGTACATTGTGTTACCGTAAGAAACCGGATATTAAACTTATCGTGCGGGTGATTCTTGTATGATGTCTATGTTCAATCTGTGGTCTCCTTAATATAAAAACCATTATAGCTATCAAGATAAATTTCGTATTTAGGGGTTTCGTGAAATAATACTATGAAGTAGTACATTTTATCTTTTTTTAAACACGATTCAAGAAAACTGTCAGTATACAAAATACCGAGTTCCGAAATATTCAGTTGCTTTCTAAAATCACGTTGGAAAGTAAATGTAATTTGTGATAAGTTCTTTTACAGAAATAGATATCATAAAGCTTTTCAGAAGAATAATAAGTAAAGAAAACAAAGACTAATTAACTCGCACTGATAGCGAACAACATTTAATCATCGCGCGATTCAAGTTATCTTAGTTTTAACTATATAAGCAAAGGTAGAGTGTCTTGTATTCCATTCTAACCACATGAGCAAAGGTAATACGTCTTTTTAGCTAGAACAGTAGCAGCGAGCTCTACTTGGATCGAAGCCGTTTCAATCACTACCAGCGGCAAAGGGAAATTATTCCCTTACTTCGTGTATCAGATGTGACGTGCCTGCCCCGCGGGACGCACACGACATAAAGGCAGATAGCAGCAAGAACGAACGTCTGCGTAGCTCAGATGGTAGGGCGACTTGTTCCGGAATAAGTGGACTCGGGTTCGATTCCCGGCGTGGACCAAAAATGACGGAGAAATTTACTTCGATATACTGTGTACTGTGAAAGCGACGACACTTCTTTTCATAATGTTTAACGCATTTGTTTTTCAGATATCAATGATACTGTAATTTTGAGTACTGTGATAACTTTGGGATCTTGCGTTGTTCTCATTGTTCCAAATTACTTTGCTTCGGTCATGTGTTCAATGCCACAAATGTTCATTTACACCTCTAATAAAGGTTTTGTTGTTTTTTGTATGACATGAGCTTAGTTTAAAACATGGGGACATACCTGATACTTGGGGTTACATATGACTTACCACAACACATGTTACATGATTTTTCCCACTTGTGCTAAGTCCATTTTCAGACCACTCGTTCACTTTTGTCAGTTCATTTGGCCAAAACGGAAATGCACCCACTGGTTTTTGCTCCTAGTACTATCTCCTGGCCACGTTTCTTCAATTTTGGAGAGTGATAGTTGAAAGGCTTCCCTTGTAAGTTTTCGGGAAATTTCTCTATAAAAACTGAAATACCCGAAACTAACTGACAAAAGAAGATCTCTCAAAATACTAAAGTTAGAAACGCAAACGTTTCGAAATGAAAAATTTCGTTGAAAGACGGAGACCTACTGACAAATTGCTGCACGTTATTTTCATAAATGTCCCGTGAAATCACACCACTTATTTTTTTTGTACAGTGTGCGTACTTGTGTCAAAAATGTGTACTATTTAGTATGGAGGAGATTCAGGTGGAAGCATTCATTGGTCCACAGATACGTCAACATCTTCGAAGATCAGCAGGTTTATATTTTCCTGTGACGATGGCATGGCAGCCTGGTATGCCTTTCGACACACACTTAAGTGCCAAAAATCATGGGACCTCAGTATTCAAATTTTAAGCTGGCGCTGCCGTCGAAGGCTTGGACGCACACCAAGATTTTTATCAGTTGCGAGGTGTAATCTCGTGAGTCAGGTTGAACAACCGCCAGTAGGATTATGACAAGTATGGTAGGGAGGACCGCGGATGGCCTAGTGGTCAGTGTTTGTTACTGCCATAGGGATGACCTCAGGTTGGATCCCAGGCAGGTAAGAACGTTCAAACCACTAAATACCCGTCGTTCGTCGGATGGGCACGTTAAGCCGTCGAACTCCAGGTACTGGCTCCCCGGTAATAAATAAGGGCGTCTTCCTCCCCCTTTCTACTTCGCTCCCGTGTCACTTTCCAATCGGGCACTCTAGCCCAAATCTCCTAGCTTCCTATTTCTAAGGGTTGTTCAAGACCTGGGGTCAGACACTCCTTTCCTAAAATCCTCTACATATGATCTGATCTGATGCATGGTAGTGGGAGCCAGACGGATGGGACATTCAATTTCCGAAGTTGTGCGAACATTCAACATTCCTCGATCCACGGTGTCACGTGTTTCCGAAGTTGTGCAATGTTCAACATTCCTCGATCCACAGTGTCACCTGTTTCCGAAGTTGTGCCAACATTCCTCGATCCACGGTGTCACGTGTTTCCGAAGTTAACATTCCTCGATCCACGGTGTCACGTTTTTCCGAAGTTGTGCGAACATTCCTCGATCCACGGTGTCACGTGTTTCCGAAGTTGTGCGAACATTCCTCGATCCACGGTGTCACGTGTTTCCGAAGTTATGAGAACATTCCTTGATCCACGGTGTCACGTGTTTCCGAAGTTGTGCGAACATTCCTCGATCCACGGTGTCACGTGTTTCCGAAGGTGTGCGAACATTCCTCGATCCACGGTGTCACGTATTTACCGAGAATACCTCATCGAATGCATTACCATGCATCGTGGGCAGCGCAGTGACCGACCACAGGTCCTGAATGACAGTCGTGACCAGCAGCGTCTGACCAGGATTGTCCATGCTAAGAGACAAGCGAACTGGCTCAAATAACATCCACATTCAATGCAGGAGGTAGCAGAGGCATATCCATCAGGTCAGTGTAGCGTAATTTAGCGTCAATGTGGTACGGGAGCCGAAGACCAATCATAGTGTCTTTGTTAACACCACGACATCGGACACAATGGTTCATCTGAGCTCATGAACACGGTACTTGGAACCTGGCAGACTGGCAACATGTGGCGTAGTTCGATGAGTCACGCTATTACGAGCTGATTGTAGTGTTCGGAAGGGACGCAGACCCCGTGAAGATGTATGAACCTAAGCTGTCAACAAAGCACTGTGCAAGCTGGTGGTGGTTTCATATATATGTGAGATATTTTTACGTGGCACGGTTTGGGTCCTCGTAAACACGTCATTAACCGTTGCTTGCTTTGTTGCTCTGCTGGGTGACACTTTGCAGCCCTTCATGGACTTCATGTACCCCCATCTACGATGGGATTTTCCAGGCGGGCAATGCACCCTGTTATCGGGCCCAAATTGTCCAAAATTGGTTCAAAGAGCATTTTGGATAGTTCCCACGGATGGTTTGGCCACCACGTTTGCCCGCCAATGTACCCAATAGAACACTTATTGGATGTGACGGAAAGTTACCTTCGCACCCAAGATTCTGCACCCGCAGAATCCAGGGAACTAGGGAACAATGGGATCCAGGGAACTGTGGGCAGCTGTTCAGACGGAAAGGCTCAAGATCTCTCCAGAAGTCTTCCGGCCACTTGTGGAATCGATGCCACATCGGGATACTGCACTTCGCCGGGCTAGAGGAGGTTCTACACGATACTAGGTACGTATCCCATGACTCTTGGCACTTCTGTGTATTTCGACTGCTTTTCCAGGAAGTGTAAAAGCCGATAATTTCATTTAGATTTTGGAGGAACTCATGACCTATGAAGATCTGGGGTGCAACATATCTCTGAAGATGCATTTCTTCCATTCACACCTGGATTTCTTCCCGGCTAACTGTGGTGTCGTAAACAATAAGCATGGTGAGCGTTCGCAATAAGATATCTCTGCGGTGGAGCAGCGATACAAAGGCAAATCGAATGCTGTCGTGTTAGCCGATTGTTTCTGGATGGTGAAATAAATGCTCTAGAAACTCCAAACAAGCGACACGCGAAAAGTCGCGTGTTTAACATTGGTATGTTCGTTGCTATACCCTGCTCCCATATCACACGATATGACAACGATGTAAAGGTGAGAAAATGGCATGTTTTAGTAAAAAAAAAAAAAAAACAGAGCCAATATTTCAGTTTAGCATTTTTGTGTTCAGTATCGTAAAATCTATAAACTTATTTGCGTTGCCACATCAGAATATAAAACAAAATTTGTTGAACAGTGTTATTTTAACAGTTAAAAGAGAATAAATTGAAATCTGGAGAGGAATAATAGCGTCTCTTTTCCCTTGTTACTGTTAATAAGATACATGTATGATAGATAACTAGAAAGTAGAAGAGGATGATGCTGGTTCTATTCCATTCTAGCTGTTAAATAACGTAACAGAAGTAAGACTGGAATTATTGTATTAACGTGAAGTTTATAAAGCTTAACAAAATGAGTCAAGTTAAAGCGAATATAATTCAGAATGAATTTCACTAATATATTTTGTCGGCACATTTCACTAAGATGTCGCAACGTATACCTTTATCTTTATTCTTTGTGTTCAAAACAGTCTGGCAGGCAACTGAAGCAAGCGTGAGGTTAACGACATTGACAGAACACATTCATTCACGCAGCCCAGAATAATCTTATGAGCATTAATTTTAGAAACATAGTAACACACTGCAGCATTATGCAACTCACTCTTCTCTTACCTTAATCCGTGCATTTTTCTGAGCAGCTCTCCGACATCGTATACGTAATTGAAAACTGAATCCATCTCGCGATACCCGGTTGATTGGGAAGATTTAATGCCAAGAATTACATTTCGGCTGATTTTGCCGCTCGTCCACTTCAAGTGGTAGCAAACCACAGAGCAGACAGTGTTTATAAGAAACACGATATAAACTTTTTTTAGGGAGAACGAAGGTCACATTATGTGGGTAGTCATATCTTGAGAATGCTTTAGAAGAGCAGTTGAGTGGCATCTTGTTATCAACCTAGAAAAGCATTTATTTTAAGAAATCTGAGCAGTAAGAAAATTGTTTTGACGGACAAAATTAATCGTTATCAATATCAGAACAAATTCATCGATGCCTATGCATAATGCGAGTTCTTGTATTCATGCGCGTATTTAGAGGGGGCGAAGAGCCACCCCCGAAAGTATTTAATTTTTTTTTTTTGTTAAAATGCAACATACATTATAAAAAAGCGCTTTAATAAAAGTGCATCAACTTACATTAGAAAATAATAATAAATTTTTTCATCTATTCCTCATTAACTTTTGTTTTGTCCTGCTGTATTTCAAAAATATATCTTTCCCGCCCCTTCCCTCCGCCAGAAAAAAATTCCACAAACACCCCTTTCTGCATTGCTATAACTCCAACACCGTTTAGGACATTTGGATAGCATCATAAAATTTTTGTCTAAAGTAACGGCGAATCTGTGTATCGCAATTTTAGGACGACACAGTTTCATTGTTAGAAAAAATGTGCGCTGTTTCGTATGAGTTCTTACGGATTTCGTAACTACCCATGAGTCACGTAATCTTTCAATAAACAAATAAAAAAAAACTAATTATGCACTGCAAGATTAGCTGGAAAAATATTCAAGAACTAACCCTATCTGAAAATCACCGCTGAATTTGGAAAAACAATGTTGCGCCTGGAACTGTGAAATAACACACGTTTAGCGTTTATTCTGGAACAATTTTTAAACTATTTACATATCGTGAAGAATCCGGTTAACTTTAAGAACTCTGTAATGTACTATACCCTGCAAAAGTCTATCAGGCAATGCACCAGATTAATTAGTGCAATAAAATGAAATAAGTAAAAAAATATCAATCAATAAAAAAATGTAGTTTAAATGAGAAACATTACTTGCGTACCGATTTGTTCTATAGCCATGAGAACAGTAAATATTCCTACGTTCAAAAAGTTCCGAAACTTTCTATATTAAAAAAGAATGAGTACAGATAATACCTGTTTATGCGGTGTTTCCTTCGAAGTAGTTACCCTGTGCAACTATGTATTTTTTCCAGCCTTCATACAAAGATTTAAATGCAGATTGCAAGCCTTCTTTTGCCACATCCTCCAGTGCCTGCGTCGCAGCTCTTTGCACTTCTTCGGAACTTGAGAAGCGTCGTCTCGTAAGAAAATTCTTTATCCGGCCCTTATCCGGGGGAAAAAGGAAAAAGGTCACACGGGGCGAGATCAGGAGAATAAGCTGGTTGTGGAAAAACGGGACGGTGATGTTTGGATAGGTAATCGGACTCCAGAATGGATCTGTGAGCCGGCGCATTATTGTGATGGAACACCAACGAGTCGGTCTTCCAAAGATCGGGTCGCTTGTGTTTCACTGATTCTTGGAGACGTTTCAGGACGTTGACGTACTCTTCTTTAGTGACTGCACGACCATGTTGAAGGAATTCTTTGTGTACGACCCCCTTGCAATCGAAGAAAATTGTTAACAAGGCCTGACATTTGGAGCGGTCAGCTTCCAAAGGAAAGATCTAAGGTCGTCCTGACCTCTCATCTTCCTGGATACTCTGTCGCCCGATTTCGAACCGTTGATGCCACTCATAAACTCTAGTTCGACTCATTGCACTCTCACTGTACGCTGACTTAATCATTTGAAAAATCTCAGCGAAAAATTTTCCTAGAAGAACACAAAATTTTACACTTGAACGCTGTTCAAAATTTGACATCGTTGCCCTCGCGACGGAGAGCCTCGAATGCCTGTAATTCCGAACGACGCACATGCGCTGTACGTGTTGGATCTGGATCAAACCGGTTCTGGCTGGTCAGTCACATCATGCTCTTTGCTGGCTCAGAGGGGAATGGCGTAATTCACTGACATTTGGCAAATATTCAAAACGTTCCGGAACATTTTAAACGTAGTATCAGAATAACAATATAATTTAAAGTTCAACATAATAAAATAGTAGTTGGCAAACTACTGGAAAGCTATGCCTTTCTCCGTCTCCGCGTGGTGCAGTTTCGGATTCCAGATGAATTTGGGGAAGACTGTATTCTGTCATAGAACATCTTTTTAGCTTCACTGCTATTCTCGCTAGTGTTATCTCATATTGTCTACAGGTATCTTACTATAATTGAAAAGTATTGGGTTGTCGGAAAAGTCATGACGTATTTTAGCCATGTTTTGCAAAGGTCATTTATTGATAGAAAGAACAAAGATCAATCAATGATATAATGCCCGTTTTGTTCGATAGCCTTTTGCCATCTTTCAATGAGCTGCAGAATGCCTCTTTCATAGAAGGACCTGTCTTTCGTGGAGAAAAACTTTACAAGGTGCTGATTTGCAGCCTCATCTGAATTGAACGTTATACCACGCAAGGACTGTTGAAAAGAGCAAAACAAGTAGAAGTCTGACGGCGCAAGGTCAGGCGAGTATGCTGGGTGTAGCAACACATCCCACCCAAGCTCCAATAAATTTTGGCGGGTGATCAAACTCGTGTGTGGTCTCGCGTTGTCGTGATGGAACACAACACTCTGGACGTTTCTGGATGATAGATTCGTTCAAACTGTCCAATTGCCGACAGTACACAATCTAATTGATTGTTTGCTTCCGTGGTAGGGGCTCGAAAAACATGACACCTTTAAAATCTCACCACACTGAGACCAGAACCTTCCGCTGATGAATGTTTGCTTTGGATGTCATTTGAGGCAAAGCGGCACGTCGGGACCAAGCCCGTTTGCGCAGCACATTGTTGTACACAATCTACTTTTCGTCACCAGTTATCAGTAGCTTCATAAAAAGGAGCGCTTTCTTCACGTTTAATAAGCACATCGCAGATGTTTATACGCGCCGTCAATTGAGCTTCTTTGAGTTCATGAAGAACCCACACATCGAGCTTGTTTGCGTATCACAGCTTCTTCAGGTGGTCGTGAACGCTTGAATGATGGATGTGCAATCTGTCTGCAATCTCTCGTGTCGTGTAACGTGGGTTTGACTCGATCAATGCCTTGATTTTAGTCGTCATCAACCTCGGTTGGTCTCCCGGACGGAGGAATATCGTTGAGGTCAAAATTACCAGCACTGAATTTTGCGAACCACCGCTGGCACTGACGTTCTTGTAGAGCATTTTCACCCTACACTTTACGCAACTTTTCACAAGTTTGACGCGTGTTCTTCCCTTTACGGAAGTAAAACAGTAAAATATGGCGAAAATGCACAGTTTTGTCTTCCATCTTCAACTTGATGTCAAATCTTCGCAAATCAACCAAATTGCTCACTATTCCTTTTAGACTGCAGCTAGAACTAGCACCTGTCGAATGCCATAGCGATAACAGAGCTGCGCATGCCTCTAGTGCTTCCAAAACCGCCCAACCGCCATCGGGTGCCAAAATACGGCATGACTTTTTCGACAACCCAATAGTACTACAAAATGTACGTAACTGTTCCCTGAAGAAACCATTCGAGATGCAGTTTCTTGACAGTTTTGCTCCTAAAATCATTGTCATTCCTTTATCACTTCCACGGACGTAGAAAACCAAAATTTGAACTCCCCGAGAAAGCTGTACTAGTTAACTAGCATACCATCCGCCTTCTAATTCGCTAGTGTAAGAAATTTTGCATCACCACTCCTTTGGTACCTTGTTCAAATCAGCTACTGCTACGCACTGTGAATTTTATGTAACAGATACGTGGAGTATCGTCACGATAAGCAAGAAACTCACCTCCTGGACGTCCCTGCTAGCTAGTAAAACTGTCGTAATTGCCCATTAAAAACTGTAGGCTATACCCCAAAACATTATCTCATCTGCCTACCAGTGGATTTGGTATCGCACTTCCAAGCTAAGTAAAAATAATCCTAAACTCTCCCTTCTCATGCTCAGATGGCAAATTAATGCTTAAACAGTCTTTTTCATCCTTTTGTGAGAGCCAAAAGTGATATTCTCCTGAGGTGCCTAAAAATGTCGTCGTCACACTCCTCTTTAGGCGAGTGGATGCAGGTACTGTAGATTAGCTAGTAGGCCACTCTTTCTCAAGAGACGCATATAGCGTATTAAATCCATTTATTTTTGTGGTGTAGTCAGCAAACAGATTCGCCAGGCTTTCGCACTCCACTGGGAGGTTTTTTCAAGGCAATGGTAGGCATAAAAAATTCACTTTTATGTCTACCATTGCTTTGAAAAAGCCTCACAGTGGAGAGGGAAAGCTTGGCGAATCTTTATGCTGACTACACCACAAAAATAAACGGATTTAATACGCTTATATGCGTCTCCTTGAGTATCCACAATCTGGTGTATTTAAAATAAAACTCCACTCTTTCTCTTCTCGACAGTTCCTTGGGCATCCTAAGGTTCACAAAGAATAACTGCCTTCTGTTATAGGAGAGAATGGAAAAGATAAGGAAAATATTAAGGAGAAGAAGAAAATAAAATAAAAGACGAAAACAGCTACAGAAATGAATCGTGAGATGAGAATTTTAAACAAAAGAACCAAAGGCAAGGTGGAGGCTATTGTGTCAGCCTTAAGGCTAATAGCCTCCAGAACTTATTTCCGTTTCAATGGTGTCATCTACCAACAATTAGAAGGACCCCTATGGGATCCCCACTTTCCCCTATCCTTGCCAAATTCTTAATGCAGGAGTTGCAGGAACTTGTCCTTTCAAATTACCCAATAAAACCTTCTTTATATGTTCGTTATATGGATGAGATCCTTATTTTTTGGCCTTGTTCTCTGACTCAACTTCATACATTTACCGATTTCCTGTCTTCTCAGTTTGTTTCTACTAAACTTGCTGTTGAACTGGAGGAACAGGGATCAATCCCGTTTCTTGATTTCCTGCTTTCCCGAAAAAACGGTTCTAATACTTTACAGTTTTCTATTTTCCGTAAACCTACCTTTTGTCCTTCCATAATCCCATATGATTTCGCCCACCCTTGGAATCATAAAAATGCTGCCTTCCGGGTTTTAGTTAAGCGTTCTTTTACCCACTCCTCATGGGGGACACTTACAGCAGATTGAACATTCTAAAATTATAAATATTGCGGGGTTTTTTTTTTTGTTATTCGCCAAACGTTATCTTCACTCTGTGCGAGATTTTTATAGACGAAGTTCTTCCACTCTGCAACGTGCCCAAACGAATCGTCGTCTTGTTGGCGCCATTAACTTTCTCCCTTGAAGTAGTATATGTGTTGAAAAACTTCTGTAGACGTTTTGACTCGGATTTTGGTATTCGTACACTGTTAAAAATTTTGTGGTAGGTTGCACCAAAAAGTGGTGCTACACCAGCTGCACCACTTTCCGAGAAAAGATAAGTCATTGCGTGGTGCAAACAAAAAACGACAGCATTACGTTACTTTGCCCCATGACTTGGTATAACCTTGTACCATAACGTGGTGAAAAGTTGCACCATGTTTTTGGGTTTTGTTTGCGCCATACAATGGCGTATCTTTCCTCGGAAAGTAGTGCAGCTGGCGTAACACCACGTCTTGGTTCAACCTACCACAACCTTTTTAACAGTGTGCTTCTAATGTTATTTCTCTTATCCGCTGTGATCGAGATTATGTTGATACTCTTAGCAGGCATGGTGTATACTTCGTTCTTCTGACTGCTCACTCAACGGGGAATGAGAAGATCTACATCGGCTCTACTTTGAGGACATTGAAAGTCAGACTCTCAGAACATAAACATGACATTCGTTCAGGACACTCTTCAACAGTTTTGGCTAGGAATGTTGCTGAGGGAGAATTTTATCCTGAATGGAATAAATCTTCCATTCTAGCTGCCGCCTCTAATAAATTCTCTGTTATTTACAGAAAACTTGTGCATTCGACGCTTCTTGTCTTCCTGTTGCAACGACGAGTTACCGTTATCTGTGCCTTCACCCTGGAGTTTTCTACTGAAGAACTGCTTTCGTGATGATTCGGACGTACCCCATAAATAACTCATAACTATGATGTTACTATTTTGTTTTCTTTATAATGTTTCTTTCAGTTGGCAACGTACTCTCCTCGACTGGGGGCTTAATGGTATTGCTTGTGAATGTATTTATACTTGAGGCACTTCCATTTCTGCGCGCTAGGCCTGAGGATGGAGCAGACCTACCAACTGTTACGATTTTATCGTATTTAGTACGATAAATCATGCTGCAGTACGCTAATACGATTTTGCAGCCAAAAATACGATTTGTTTTAAGTAGTCCTGTTTTCCCCCATTTTTTCCCTTTTCAGACAGAAGCCTTGTAGCAAAATCGCGGCGACGGGCGACTCACGTCGCAGAATTTTTTGGTCCTGCAGACAAAAACGACATCCCCAGAACCCTATAAAACCATCTTGCAGACTCCGTATTATAGATGCAAGTTTTCCGCCTTTCGAAATTTCCGAAAACGGAAGTTAGGCGGAGTGAGGATTTCTTCCGTAATCGTAATTTTTTTCTGGCGAAGGACAATGTACGTCGCAGAATTATTTTGAACTCATCCCCGTAGAAGAATCGCGTCGACGCCCGACGTACATCGCATATTTATTTTGTACTCATCCCCGTAGACGAATCGCGGTGACGTACATCGCAGGTTTATTTTGTACTCATCCCCGTAGACGAATCGCGGTGACGTACATCGCAGGTTTATTTTGTACTCATCCCCGTAGCAGAAACGCGGCGATGGTCGACGTACATCGCAGATTTATTTCTACCCATTCCAGTAGAAGAATCGCGGCGACAGCTGATGCACATCGCATATTTATTTTGGTCCTGCACACAAAAACGACATACCCCGAACCCGATTAAACCATCTTGCAGACTTTCTAAGATGCAAGTTTTCCGCTTCTTAAAATTTCCGAAAACAGAAGTTAGGCGGAGTGAGGATTTCTCCCGTCATCGTAATTTGTTTTCTAATAATTAACAGCATAAAAGGGTTTGCTGATTAGATTTAATTAGTTTCTCATTAAACATTTTGATGTAGGAAAACATCCCTACTTTCTCATCATCAAGAATTTATATGGCTTCAAAAATTATCAGCATGCGTCGTGTTACGATTTTTCTATCTGAGTGTTACGTTTCTTGGTTCTGAGAGGTTGGCAGGTCTGATGGAGGTATAGTATCTCCGAAAGATCTCGCTATGTTCGTTTTTTAAATTACGTGTGTGTAGTTTTTAAATTGTAAATAAATATCTTTTATCTAGTATCTAGTGAGTTAGCATCGTGCTTGGGCAGTTATTTATAGTTTTGAGTTTGGCTAATCCTAATTTCCTTAAAGTACAAAAGAAATGCAGTCCATTAGAGAGAGAAAATTAATCATAATAATTTTAATACCAGATGTATTTTTAATCCCAGTTGACTACGACCCCTCAAAAGCAAAGAAATTCAATCACTTTTGTAAGAGAAGACAGATGGTCGCACCCAGGATTACTTGAATAGAGAAAGACTGAGATTTCTGGCTATATATTTACTTTTTTTATTATTTTTTAAGAAATATGATCGGTTGCATTGTATATTTCAATGTAAGTGGAGTGGTATGTGAGCCAACATATGGACGCCTGCTAATACCAGAGGCAGGCTGTAAACCATGTACGTCCCACAATGTTTCACTTCCACACAGAGGAAATGGGTTCTTCCAGGACCGATCATGTCATCGGGCCTGCCTCGCGCGGGTATGGTTCGACGAACACAGTGCTGATATGAGACTTCTTGAATGGCCCGCAAACTCGCCTGATCTCAGTCTCATTGAACATCTAAGGGATGTTGCGGAACGTCGGGTGAGGCAATTGGACACATCACCCCGCTCTATACCAGAAATGTGGAGCTCAATACAAACTACTTGGTTGCAGATTCCCATACAGCTGCACAAACACTTCGTGAATTCGATGCCATGCCGGCTGACGTCAGTTTCGTGGGGAAAATGCGGGTCCACGAAGTATTACGTAGGTGGTCTTAATTCAGCGAGCACTCAGTGCGCATCGGCAAGTAGTATAGGTACCAGTGGAAAAGCACAGCATAAATACGGAGGCTATGTCAAAATTGTTGATCAGTAATTAATAAAAATTCCTTCGTTTGTCATAACGATGTTCCTATTGCAGAAGCACGCACATCGCACCTTCTCCCACCCGCGGAGAAAGTGAGTATGCGCTGGCCACTAGAAGGCAGTGAGAGCAGCTGAAGAAATTGGATGTGGAAGCAGAAAGCGCCCTAAGATGGAATTCACGCGTAGGGTGCAGATTTCTTTTGTGAAAATACAGGTTGCTCGCGGTAGAAATGCCGCGTAGTGTGCAAAGGGATTGCGAGAAGCATGAAGTGTTAATGCATTGCGATATTCAGCAGTGAGAAGGTGGGTGTTGGAGTTTAAGAAGGGTCGTGAAGATGTTGGTCATCTCTCTGGTGCTGGGAGCCCTGTCGAGATCACCGATGGCAGGCATGCGCCGTTAGTCCGGGTATTGTTGAACATTGACCGACGATGGACTTGCATGGAATTGTCTTGTGTGGTACACATTTCTTCGAATACTTGTTTACAGGGTACTGACGCAGCATCTGGAAATGAGGAAAATCGCCAGCAGGTGGGTCCCTCACCATCTGTCAAACGTTGAAAAATGGCACCGATTCGCTGTGGCTGAGATGTTTTTGAATTGTTATCGACTAGAAGGTGAAGCTTCTTGAAACGCATAATCCCAGCGGATGAAACATGGAGGCGTAGTTAGAAGCCGGAGCTGAAACGTCAGTCGTCTGAGTGATGACATCGAAGTTCTCCTCGACAGAAAAAATACCGCCAGTCTCCCAGTAACGTCTAAGTGTTGCGTATCACTTGTTTGGAGTCATTCTCACACATGCTGTGCCTTCTGAGACAACAGTTAACGTATAGTATTGCAAGAAATTCCTAGAATACCACTTACGACCTGCACTTCACCGTACGAGACGACTTGAACTGCTGAAAGAACAGCCGATTTTGTTGCACGACACTGCTCGTTGCCATATAGCTAGTGTGGTAACAACACTGCTGTAGAAATGGGTTGGTAGATCCTTGGCCGTCCGCTCTATTCACCCGACATGTCTCCCTGCGAATTTGACTTGTTTAGGAAGATAAAAGAGCCTTTGAGAGGTCAAATATTCCCAACGAGAGACGTCATTTTGGCTGGAATAGATCGGTCGATGCGATAAATCCGTGAAAACGACTCTGCTGACGGAGCACGACGCCTGCCGGAATTTGTCAACGGGTGTTAAATATGATCGAAAACTATGTGGAAGGCCTATGAAACATTGCTAAGTACCCTCCACTCCGTACATTTTTATTCATTAGTGATCAGCAATTACGACACCTAGTTTATTTCAGTAATTATTTTCGCAATATCTTAAGCATCGGTCTGTAAATCTGCACACATCTACTTCCCATTACTCTCTTTACACTTTCAAAATTTCAGATGCTCTTAACACAAGTTTGCTCCTTTAAGCTCAATTTCTCGCTTTGCATAAAGCACATCTAGTTCTTTATTTTTGTACCTAACATCACTTGTTGTCATCTGGTGATTTCGCTGACTTAGGTAAGTAAAGCCGACATTGCCGTCCCTCTGGCTGAGTGGTCTTAGCGCGCTGGCTTCTGAGCATTTCTCCAAGATGTGTCCAGGTTTCAGTCTTGGATGAAGCATGAGTTGGACGTTGAGTTTCCCGGATGGCTTAGTCCCTTCTCTGTATACAGCGGCACTAATTTAGGGACGGGTGACTGCTTATGGCAATGCTATGGTTATGTGGCTTCTGTTGGTGCCATCATGATAGCACAACAGACGGTGTTATCCTGCAAATTGCCCAGAGGGCAATTCCCGTGATAATACAGTCATAAAACGTCAACCATATTATGTCGAACAGCCATTGAAGATCAAGAACCGTCATGAATATCATCCATCAGATATCAAGAACCGTCATGAATATCATCCATCAGATATCAAGAACTGCCATGGATATCTGAGATGAATATCAGCCATCAAATACCAAGATCCGTCATCAAATATCAACCACTTTATGTCAAACCGCATCAAATATCAACCATTTTATGTCGAACCGCATCAAATATCAACTATTTTATATCGAACTGTCATTAAATATCATTCATCAAATGTAAAGGACTGTCATCAATATTAACCATTTTATGTCTAGCTGAGTGATTCTGAACCAGGTGCATTGTCACGCAAACACTGTTACTAAATCAGATATTTTTATCTAATTAAATTTGCATTGAAAATTTCAACTTTAACAAATATCCAGTTTAAGAGAAAAAATTTTAAATGCAAGTTTTCAATATCCTTCTTCATGTGATACTTTCTAAGAAGATGTCAGTGCCCAACAAACGTCGTGTAATTTTGAGTCAAGGTTCATGAATAATTTCTTATGCGTTTGTTTGTACTTCGTTTTTCTTGCCACGTATGCATCCTCATTTTGTTATGTATTTTCATTCTATCAGGATGCATCCGCAATCTTTGAGTTTTAGTGAATCATCATACTGTCTTTTGAAAGTGATGTTCACATTTAGCTATCTTTAGAACAGTTAACTAGCACAACTACCATTTAAGCACCACATAGCACGACATCATAACTCAAATATTTCAAATTTTATCGCTGATTAGTGTTTGAGGGTCCATCTCTCACATCCATGCAAATACAAAAGATCAGGCTTAGCAATCCAAACTTCAATTCAAATTTGCAGGGTGAATTTCGTTTCACGAAATCTTTGTTCTTTCTATTTCAATCTGGGCCGTCCCGGTGGCACAGTGTTCTAAGCACTAGCTTCTTACCATTCGTGCGATGTAGGTCCGGGTTCGAATACCGGCGAGGCATGGGTGTTGTGTTTGTCTTACGTGACTAGCTCTCTCCCTTCCTTGGAGCCAGTGACCCTGAATTAGATGGACGACTGCTTATTGCTCATTGAGATGCTCACGGCGGTCGTTATACCTCTGAACAAACAAATATTTTAATTTGGCAAGAATTTAAAATTCTGCTTATTATTATTATCTTTTGTTTGGTTATCGTTACTGAAGAAGTGCTTCCCGAGTCCCACGGTTTCCCCAGTAAATGCTCTTGGGTACCTTAATTTTAAAGAAGCACGAAACTTTTTTCTCTTTGGCATGCAACGTGAGTTATAATTTATCATCCCCCCCCTTAATTTATTTAACCAGTATTTGAAGTTTTGGAGGTGGTCAAACAGGACAGTTCCGTTAGCAAAGTTAATCGTGGCGCAAAGCGCTCTAAATTTATCCTTTCGCGATCAATTTTTTAATTAAAAGCGACCCATCTGGTTGTACTCACTATTTTCAAAACTTCTTTATTATATGCATATTGTCTGCATATACATGCCATACGCTTTACAGTTTCCCCATACAACCATCATTCAAAAACCGTGAACATTACTTTGCCCTGGATAGAAAAACGAACTTTCATTTGTGGATCTACATTAGAGCATGACGCCGCCGTTAACAGCAAGCACGATAACCAAGTTTCTAGCAACTGAAGCTAAGCAAATGTAGTTTGTTTAGGAATACGAGCAAATTTCCGTATCTTTGACGGCATTTCTTATCTATGTAGAGGTCCACATATCATTACTGTTTCAGATTAAAACGAATGGGAATCTAAGCTCAAGAATTAATTCTTCATAAACACATGAAAGACTCATACGTACTTTGTCGGCATACAGACACCATGCTTTTTTATTGTTTCCCATGTAGTCGGCCTTCAGAAAAAATAAAAATTGGTTCGCCCTGTAACTCGGTCGTAAAATGGGAAATGTTTCATTTTCCGCACCAGAGTGATGTATTTTTTAAGTTTACTCCCATTACGGATGTTGACTAGAAAAGTTTGACCACGGAGTCATGCTCACTTCCTGTTGTATCGACCATTTTCTGTCTATTCATGTAACTATTGCTCTTTAACGTACTACAAGTAGAGCAGTTCTGCTAATTCTCCAGTATAGTGATGACAAATCATTTCTTCTTGGGAGTTCACTCATCATTCGTGCAAAAGAGTCATTCCCAAATAATCCTTAAAATAAACAATCATTCACTCTTTACTAAAGGTGGTCTTGCTACACTCAGTATTATTTTACTCCAAAGCCCCTGCGAGTTAAGAGCAGAAACACGCAAACTGCCCAAAAGAGCAGGAACTTATTTACACATTCAGCTTTCACGATATCTAGAATAATACACCATTCAAATGAATGGTATTCGCGTTTCATTTACGTTCTGAAATTTCATTATATTCTTAGCTGACGCTCATTCGCATAATGGCTGACATTTATCAACACTCATTATTACTTATATAATAAGAGAATACAACGTCGTTTGTCACAAATATTTTTTTCAAGTCGGTTTCCCTGGATATTGACCTAGCTTCGTCAGGAGGACGTAAATATTCAAATTGTATATGATATCATAAATAGTGTTTACAGTCACGTGTTTTGGTTAGATGCTTCCACGCGCTTGATAGAAATGGGGTGGATGCCATGTCATTAACAAGTTGCGAAGACTTCTGATATATATATGGAAAGCTTCCAAAACATCAAGTTTGGTGGTTGAATCTGGCTTGTCGATTAGTTTTGCTTCTTCAAAGAGAAATTTATGGTCTTTTTCGTAACAGTGTTTAGCCATCGATGATTTCTTTAGGTCACAGTTCCGAATACAGGTCTTGTGCTCTTTCAATCGAAAATGCAAGGCTCTACGGGTCTGTCCTATATACGAAGCGCCACATTCACATGGAATTTGATAAATTCTCACTAGTTTTTGTCTTCAACATAGTACTTTGATCCTAAAAAAGTTCACTTTTTCATGGGTTTAAAATACACTTTAAAACTATAAGGTTTGAGAATTTTTGAAAATTTGAAGGAAATATCACGGGAAAATGGAATAATGGCAAAATTCTCTCTCAATGGGCTCATCACCGGAGGTAACGTAGAGATAGGTTTCGGTTTCCGGAATTTTCTTAAAGCCTTGTCTATAATGGACGGGTTGTATCCTCACTGTACTCCAACACGTTTAAGGAAATAAAGTTCTTTTTCCAAACAGATTGGAAAATACGTTTAAGGAAATAAAGTTCTTTTTCGAAACAGTTTGGAAAAAGAACTTTATTTCTTTATACGTGTTGTAGTACAGCGAGGATACAACCCTTCCATTATAGACAAGGCTTTAACAAAATTCCGAAAACCGAAACCTTATCTCCACGTTAACTCCGGTGATGCGCCCATTGCGAGAGAATTTTGCCATTATTCCATTTTCCCGTGACATTTCCATCAAAATTTCAAAAGCTCACAAAACCTTTAATTTTAAAGTGATATTTAAACCCATAAACAAAATGAACTTTGCAGGATCAAAGGACTATGTTGAAGGCAAAAACTCGTGGAGAATTTATCAAATTCCATGGTGCTTCGTATACAGGACAGACCCGTAGAGCCTTGCATTTTCGATTGAAAGAGCACAAGACCTAATTCGGAACTGTGACCTAAAGTGGTCATCTATGGTGGAACACTGTTACGGAAAAGACCATAAATTTCTCTTTTGAAGAAGCCAAAACTAATTGATAAGCCAGATTCAACCACCAAACTTGATATTTTGAAAGCTCTCCATATATATATATCAGACGTCTTCGCGAATTGTTAATGACATGGCATCCACCCCATTTCTATCAATCGCGTGGAAGCAACTAACCAAAACACGTGACTGTTAACACCATTTTTGATATCATATCCAATTTGAATATTTACGTGCCGTTCTTCCTGATGAAGCTAGGTCAATACCCAGGAAAACCATAGTCGGCTTGAAAAATTAAATATTTGTGACAAACTACGTTGTATTATCTTATTACACTGACGGAAAAAATCCCAACACCAAGAAGGGGTTGTGTTAGATAAACGACAGTTGGTAGACGGTGAGAGTACATCTGTAAGATGACGTCTATGCAAATTTCGCGCTCGGCGCATACGTGTGGCGCTAGTAGCGCCCCTCGAAACATGCAAAGCAGGTTTGCTGTAAATTCGTGCTGTAACGTTCGTGAGCGTTAGTTATAGTTGAGATTCGACGTAATGTGTTGATGTTAGTCAAGAATGCCTTTAAGAAGACGAAGAAGCCATTATCAACAGCTCACGGAGTTTGAACGAGGTCGTGTAATAGGGCTACGAAAAGGTGGATTTTCTTTCCGCAATATTACAGAACGACTTAGCAGGAATGTAGCCACTGTGCATGATTGTTGGCAGCGGTGGTCAAGCGAAGGTACTGCCTCAAGAAGACCATGTTCCGGCTGGCCACGTGGCACTACTGAGAGGAAAGACCGCCGTGTACGGTGTATGGCCGTTGGGCATCGTACCGCGTCTGCGGCAGCAATTTGAGCTGCAATTGCCACCACAGTGACACAACGAACTGTTACAAATCGGTTACTTGAAGAACAGCTCCGAGCCAGACGCCCTGTAGCGTGCATTCCACTTACTCCAAACCACTGCCGTTTGCGACGTCAGTGGTGTCAAGCTAAAGCTCATTGGAGGACGGAGTGGAGATCTGTTGTGTTTTCTGATGAAAGCCGGTTCTGCCTGGGTGCCAGTGATGGCCGTGTGTTGGTTAGAAGGAGGCCAGGTGAGCGCCTGCAACCAACCTGTCTGCGCCCGAGACACACTGGACCTACACCTGGAGTTATGGTCTGGGGAGCTATTTTCTATGACAGCAGTAGCACTCTCGTGGTTATCCCACGCACCCTGACGGCACAGTTGTACGTTGGTCTGGTGATTCAACCTGTTGTTCTGCCATTCATGAACAGCATTCCAAGGGGTGTTTTCCAACAGGATAACGCTCGCCCGCATACTGCTGTTTTAACCCAACATGCTCTACAGAGTGTCGACATGTTGCCGTGGCCTCCTAGATCACCAGATCTTTCACCAATCGAGCACGTATGGGACATCATTGGACGACAACTCCAGCGTCACCCCCAACCAGCATTAACCGTCCCTCTATTGACCGACCAAGTGCAACAGGCATGGAACTCCATCCCACAAACTGACATCCAGCACCTGTACGACACAATGCATGAACGTTTGCGTGCTTGCATTCAACATTCTGGCGGTTACACCGGTTATTAATGTACCAGCATTTCACATTTAAAATGGCTCTTCTCGCGCTTACAATAAGCTGTGATCTTGAAACCTTAATCGATTAAATATGTTACCTATACAAATGTATTGCCGCCATTTCATTCCTCTACAACTACTTTTTCGTGGTGTTGGGATTTTTTTCCCTTAGTGTATATGTAATCGTCACAGACTAGTCTTTGAGATCAAAACTCATTATTACCGTTCTTTTCCGGAATTCGTTTCCGAAATCACGGTGCGGAAGGAAGTTAGACGTGATGCTACTTCAGTGTGCATCGCAGTAATAGGGGATTCAAAAATGATCATTCACAGCAGTGAGAGCGAACTATTCACCATTCACGGTGAAGAGTCATTGTTATAAAAGAATCGTTCCCAAATAGTCCAGTACTACTCCGGTACTCCAGCAAGCACTCATCATTTCACGCTGCACGTCCGTTACACGACGTAACGCTGAGAGGGAGTTGGACCAAGGGGGTCTTGGCTCCCCGAAAATGTTTAATTTCTTTGTTTAAATGCGACTTACATTAGAAAAAATGCTTTAATTTAATAAAATGCGTCAACTTACAATAGAAAATAATACCTAATTTGTTCTTCTATATTTTTCATTAACTTTTATTTTGTCATGATGGATTTCAAAAACTGTCATCCCCCCCCCAAAAAATCACAAATTCTATATACGCCTCTGACGTGGAGTCCTTATTAGGGCTCTAGTAACGTTCTGCGCACTACTAGTGGAGTGTTCCCATGCACTTATGTGCCCACGGTGATGGGATGAGAATGGATGAAGTATCCTCCTATTTGCATAAAATGCTTCATTGATCTTAATAAATTGGCCACTCAGGGCTTATTAATAGGTTGCTTATTCGAATTTCATATCAAAAAGGGAACGCATACTGATGTGCAAAACGAGTCTACCCTCTTGTAATTGGGCTGGATGCTTAAAATGTGTACTCTGATTTAACTTTCATTTTTCTTTCTCTATGTAAATTTGAGTTCATCCTGTTTAAGCGTTTTCCACCCTAACGTTATATTTTCTCACTCGCTGAATAATGTTGGCAGCAATCTTGAAATCAGAGTGCGCGAGTTGTGCGTATTGACAGATAAAAACGAGACATATGCATAGTGTTGGAGCAAGCAGCGAAACGTTGGTGGTGCGGCAATGTTGTGTATAGATTAATGTTGCATTACGTTGTACTTTCACGACTTTCTGTATGTAAAGAAGTAGTTTTCATTGAAAAGTAGAGATACTCATTATTGTGCGGTTGATGAATATAATCGTAGATGCATGTTTGGCCTGATGTATTTGAATAATAAAGGACCGTGACTTTCGTAAGTTGAAATATCGACTCTTTTCTGGTCGTTGGGTGGTCTAATTTTGTTCAGGGTATAATTAAAGATTTTTGTGCTCTAGATATTCGGTGCTTAAGACTTCGAAGTTACAGTAGTGCTAATAGTTCAGTTGGCAGAAGGTAGGATGGTAACGTGTTAAGTAGTGACATTTTAAACCAAAGCATTACACGCTTTCGTAAAATCAGACTATTCATATGCTAAGCACACTCAAATGCTAAATATTTTTTGTGTATAATCTTATAATTTTGTTCGGCGAGTAACTATTTTATAGAAAAAGCCCGAGAAATACAAAAAAAACATTATCTTAAAACAGAAAAGCTTGAATGTGGTTACGAAAGGCCCCGAGAATTCACATATAAAAAACAACGTCTTTAAAAAGGTTGAGTAATTAGTAAATAACTAAATAATGTTTGGAATATTCTGTACGGTTACGTAATCACGCGAACACATATAGTTACATAGTGGTGCATGTTTTTTCATCTGTACTATGTTTTATTGCTATATAGCTAGCAGGGAAATTCTGTTGATTAACGGACATCTCGTAAATTTTCAATTTTTATACGACGAAAAAACTTTTTTCTCCAGTATGACATGATTTCTAGAAACACAAATAATTTGCCAAAGGGAAAGGCTTTACACTGAAGTAGTAAATTATCCAGAACATCCAATCGCAATCAGTTACGTGCCATTCTCACTTACAAACGCAACTACACTGAGAGCACAGAATCATGGGATATCTGGTTCCTGGGCAACGAGACGCTGTCACCCCCTCTCGATAGTGGACGAACCCTATGCTTGAAGAGTATATAAGCAGGAGGATATCACTGCACTCGCGTAGAGCAGCGGATGGCTTAGTGGTTAGCGAGTCAGACTGTCAATGCAAGGTCCTCAGGTTCAATCCTGGGCTGATCTTTCAGAGATGGTGTGATTTACTAACAATCGCTGAATATCCGCCGTGCATCGGGCGAGTACGTTAAATGACGGCCTCCGGGTTGGACCCACCGGTTCTAATGGGTATTCTTTCCTACGCCCACCCCCTGTATTTCTCTCACCCCTCTATGAGCAACATCGTACTTGTACGGTGGCGACATCTACTGTACTCTAATCTCACTACAAACTGTTCTGTTAAAGTCACTAGACTTGATCTCATTCCTTCCGTTTCTGTGTCCTGCGCAAAAGGCGAACTCGCTGTAGGTGGCTGGGACCTAAAATCTACTCACTGTGGACGGAAGTCCTTCAAGAAAATGACTCACACTTGCTTGCTACTGCACTCACGTAGAGGGCCGCGGATGGTCTAGGGGTCAACGTTCGTGACTGCCACGGATAAACCTCAGGTTCGATCCCAGGCAGGTACAAACGCTAGAACCACTAAATGTGCGTCGGATGGTCACGTTGAGCCGTCGGACCTCGGGTACTGGCCCCCGGTTATAAATAAGGGCGTCTTCATCCCCCTTTCTCCTCGCTTTCGTGTCACTTTCCTATCTGGCACTCTAGCACCAAATCTCCTAGCTTCCTCTTTCTAAGGGTTGTTTAAGACCTGATGTCAGACGATCCCTTCCTAAAATCCTCTACATTCGATTTGATATGATTTGCACTCGCGTAGACCGTAATTCGATGGTAGTATGGGTAAACACCGTGAGTTAAAGTTTGAAAGAGGAATGATAATGGGTGCCCGAGGCATGGGTCTCTCTACCGCGGAAGAGGTACCGCAACTGCAGTATCCCTTTTCCGGAATAACATCGCATCCTGGGCAGCGCTGTGGGCGGAGAAAAGTGGTGGATGAACGTAGCCGTCAACGTCTGTCTCGCATAGTAGCAACCAACAGGCATAAATCACCGCCGACTTCAACGAGGGGTAGTGCCACTAATATCTCCACCAAGACCATCAGGCGATCATTAGCCACAATAGGTTATAGAAGCCGCCGACTCACCCGTGTCTCATTGCTAACGCCACGCCACATCACATGATCATGATCATATGTAGAGGATTTTAGAAAGGGAGTGTCTGACCCCAGGTCTTAAACAACCCTTAGAAATAGGAAACGAGGAGATTTAGGCAAGAGCGCCCGACAGAAAAGTGACACGGAAGCGAAGTAGAAAGGGGGAGGAAGACGCCCTTATTTATTACCGGGGGCCAGTACCTGGGACCCGACGGCTTAACGTGCCCATCCGACGCACGGCGGGTATTTAGTGAATCGAGCGTTCGTACCTGCCTGGGATCGAACCTGAGGCCCTTCCCGTGGCAGTCACGAACGTTGCCCTCCTTGGCCACCCGCGGCCCGTCGCCACATCACAGAAATGTACGCCTGTACTAGGCAAAAGAATACCGGCACTGTAATTCGAATGATTAGAAACAGGTCTCCAAGCCCGATGAGTCCCGTTTTCAGCTATTTCCTGCAAACTAGGGGGTGCAGATCTGAGAGAAACCGAACGAAGCGATGTACTAGGCATGTCAACAAGGAACCGTTCAAGAGGGAAGACGTTTGGTTATGGTCTAGGGCCTGTTCAACTGGCACACATCGGGTCCTTTGATACGTTTAGATCCATCTCTATGCGATCCACGCTAAGTGTTCATCCTTGCAGCCTATCTGCATCCGTTCATGGTCATCATGCACCCACAGGGCAATGGACTCTTCCAGTAGAACAACGTTTGTCGTCACAGAGCCATGGCGACCAGAACATGGTTCAAGGGCATTCCGCATAGGTTTTCCACCCTGGAATGGCACTTCCCGTTCACCCGTGGGGAAATTTTGGGGATGCTGTGGAAATGTCCGTTCTAGCTTTAGATCCACAACCCCAGAATACAATGTAATTATCGACAGAGATGCGAGAATCATGGGAGAAGATATCTGCCGAACGCTTTCGTAACGTAGTGAATTCAGTTTCTCGCCGTGAGAGTGTCCTTATCTGGGCGAAAGGTGGACCTACCCATGAATTCTGTCCACTCAGTTCATGACGATTTGGTGGCTTTACAAATTACTCCTCGCAAAGGATACAGACGTGTATGAAACAGAAAAAGCGACAGTGTGGGGAAGACTCGCGATTTAAACAACTTTGAAAGGGTATGGTAGTGGGCGTTAAGTGGTCAGGTAAAAAAATTTCAGGAACTACAAACCTTCTCGGGTGTGCAAGAAAAACTGTACCAAGGGTGTATATCAACTGGTGCATAAAAAACAAAACAAGCAGTCATCTGCCTTCCTCTGGGCGTAAACGACTGGTCTATGTTCAAGGGTAACGGCAGCTGGAGAGGGTTGTACGAGATAACAGAGGAGTTCCATTGCGTGAGGGAACCCACGTACATTTGCTTCTCGACTATTCAAGAATAACCGTATTGAGAACGTGCAATGAGTAGCACAAAAACAACAAAACAAGCAGTCAGCAGCGAACAGAAATGACTGGTGGATGTTCTACCCACAATGCTTATGGCTATGCAAGAAGAAGAACTGTAAGAAGGGTGTCAATGAGTGGTGCACAAACAACAAAACAAGCAGTCAGCTGTCGTCCTTCGAGCGGAAAAAACTGGTCTGTGTTCGAGGGCAACAGGGGCTGGAAAAAACTGTACGATTTAGGAGAAGAGCTCCATTGCCTCAAGTAACTGCTCAGGTACCGAGCGGAGAATTTCAGAATACAGATTCCGCCCTATATTAGCGCGAATCTACTATAACAACAGACGTCTCCTTTTGTATGGCACTTGTATGCCTAAAAAAGCGACAAATTCGTCTGCAGTGCTTATGGGAATACGAAAAGCGTGTCCTTGCGTACTGAAGAAAGGTAGGCACGGTTTAATGAGTCACGTTTTTAGTTAACACATGGCAATGGCAGGTCTAGAAAATGGCGTGAACAGCATGAATTAATGGATCCCAGATGTCAAGCGTTAACGGCACAGGCTAATAGAGGCGGTGCAATGATCTGTAGTCTGTTTTCATGGAGGGTATTGGTTTCCTCCATGCCTCTAAAACAGCATTTGAATATCACGAGATACCTTAACATCACTGCATACCAGCCACTCCCGTACATGTGTATGGTATTTCCTGGTTTTTTTTTTTTTTTTTTTTTTTTTCCAGAATAGTGCGCCATGCCACACCGCTCGGATTGTCACACACGAGTTCCAGAAGCATGATAGTGACTTCAAAGTTCTAAATGGTCCCTGCAGTTCCTAGATCTTAACTCAATTGAAGATCTACGGGATGTGATTGAGAGAGCCATTCGCAGCAGAAATCCTTCTCCAGCAACATTTCAGCAATGAAAGTACGCTATCACATCAGCTTGGCCAATGGTGCTTGTAAAACTATATGAGCACCTTGTAACACAATGTGAAAAACGATATGAGCACCTTGTAAAGCGATATGAGCACATATAGAAGACAAGTTTCAACATAAATAATAACTTGAGCCATTTACTACGTGGAAATTTTAGTCTAGTGAACTGGGGTTATACCCTCAAATACACTGTTCCCACGTATCAATATAAAAAGTGCACACCGATCCGTTAAATCAGATGTATAACTGTGTTCTGAATCTTTCATTTATTACTGCCATACGTTATATACACATGACGTTATCAGAAAATGAAACTAAAATATTAATTAAACAATATGTAATGTTTGCAGTAATTTTTAGAACCGTTCGGAAGTCCCGATGCACGGGAACTTCACTTTTACGATGCACAAGCTTCCGTATGTTCTGTTGATAATGCTTTCGTGGAATTGTACTTATTTATAGTGCGTGCCCGTGTATTGGGACTTCCGAACGCTTCTCAGGCAATGTCTTGCCCTAGAAATTCCGATTTGATCCATATTATTATACACTGGTGTTCAAAATTAAGAAAATTTCCCCATTTTGTCGACTTTCACAAAAAGTACGGAACCAAAGGTACAAATTATGCCGCTGAAAAAGAATGCAAATTTGCAGTGTAGAATACGTAAGCGTAAACGTGTGTGGGGGGACCGAGCTGTGACAGCGGAGAGCATGAAAAGCACACGTGGCTTTTTCCGCGATTAGTTCGCTCGTACTCCTCGGCAACATTCGTTGTGTTTCTTGCAGGAGTTAGTTCAATTTCATAAGCAATCAGGTAAAATGAGTTGCCACGAACGTATTGATGACAGAATGAGGTGGAGAATCGTCTCTAGGTTGGAGGCAGGGCAATCGCAAGTGCAGGTTGCTACAGAGCTAAACGTGTAACGCCCAGTGTCGTCTGCAATTTGTGGAAACAGTTTAAGGACACTGGATCTATATCGAGAAGGCCTGCGCAAGGTTGGCCAAGAGCAACGACGGCCATTAAAGATCGTTATTTGGCACTTTCAGCGAGGCGTCACAGGACTGCTACAGAGCTGCACAGCTATCTCGTGAGCTGCATGCCGCCACTGGAACCCGAGCTTCAAGGGTTACTGTTTCCGAAGGCTTCGTGAGAGATGGCTTTTTAGCAGAAGGCCCGCTGTTTGCGTCCCGCTCACTTCAGCACACAAGAAAGCGCGTTTATCATGGTGCAGATAACATCAGCCTTGGACCAGACTTTTAGTTTGGTAACGTTCTCTTCACAGACGAGTCGTGATTCAGCCTGGACACTGATTCTCGACATACCTTAATCTGGAGAGAACCTGCGACCCAATACCTTTTCTCCAACATCCGAGAAAGGGACCGCTATGGCAGCGGAGGTGTCATGGTCTGGGCAGGCGTCATGTTGGACGGCCGCACACCTCTCCATGTGTTTGACAGAGACTGCTGAGAGGTATAGGGATGAGATCTTACAGCCCTATGTTCGACTTTTCAACGCTCGTCCACATAGGGCTCACCTGGTCGACGATTATCTTGAAAGTCAGGATATCCGCTGGATGGATTGGCCAGATAGATCGTCAGACCTAAACCCTTTCGAACATGTCTGGAACGCTCTTGCGAAGGCAATTGCTGCTCGCCATTCCCCTCCGAGAATTATCCAGGAGCTGAAAACTGCATTGCTGCAGGAGTGCGGCCGACTGCCACAGAGACGGATCAACTGCCTCGTTTCCAGTATGACGTCACGCTGTGAGAGCTGTATGACTGTGAGAGGGGACCATACCCCATATTAGAGCCATTTTATGTTCAATCTTGCATCGTGGATTTTGGATATTTCTGCGCTGATGAGCCTTACTAACGATCATGAGTGCGTACCATGACTGTTATATGGTATAATATTTTCTCTTATACACTGAGTGGCCACTTTATTATGACCACCTGAAGGTTTTAAGCAAATGAGCTAAGGCTGCACGCTGTTGCCGCAAGAGGGCAAAGCTAGTATAAAAAGGTAAAGCTTACTGCTTGCGACAGTAGTATAAGTGATTTTTGGGTGACGAAATGGGTAAAAAATGCGATTTGACGGACTTTCAGCGTGGGATTATTGTAGGGGCTCGGAACCATGGAGCGAGTATCACCGAAACCGCCGCATTCGTGAAATGTTCCAGAGCAGCTGTTGTTAAAGTGTTTAAAGACTGGACTGTCAGCCAAAAAACTGGGTCTCTACGTGCAGCGTGTGGTCGTCATCAACTAGTGACTTCTCAGGCGGAACGGAGAGTATCCAGACTGGTAACATACAACAGAACGGCAACAGTGCTGCAAATTACAGACCATCTTAATCAAGGATCTCCTCAAATGATCTCTGCACGCACTGTTCGCCGTACACTGCATCGGGTGAGATATGGCAGCCGAAAGCCTGTTCGAACACCTTTGCTGTCTGCAGTTAACAAGAAAAAACGTCTCCAATTCGCGCAGGAGCCCAAGGATTGGACAGTCGATAACGGGAAACAAATTATGTGGTCCGCTAAATCACGTTTTTAGTTTCACCATGCCGATGGCCGAGTGAGAATTTGGCGGAAACCGCACGAATGTATGGTCCCTAAATGCATTGCTACAACCCTTTAAGCTCGTGGAGGCAACGTTATGGTTTGGAGAACATTTTCCTGGCATGCTTTGGGTCCTTTAATTCGTGTTGATGAACGTCTGACTGGCACGTTATATCTAAACATCGTTGCGGACCAAGTGCATCCTGTCATGTGGATGGTTTATCCCAATGGCGATGGCTACTTTCAACAAGATAATGCGTCCTGCCATCATGCTCGTGTTGTAGAGGATTGGTTTCAGGAACATGCCGGTGAGTTTACTTTGCTTAGGAGGCCCTCACAATCTCCAGATCTCAACCCCATTGAGAATTTGTGAGATGAAGGTGAACGAGCCATCAGGCAGCTGGATCCACAACCCTGCAATATATCACATTCCTGGAAAGTGCTATTCATCAAGCATGGTCTTAGATTCCACAAACCACCTATCTACATCTCGTGGAGTCCATGTCACGAAGAATCGACGCAGTATTAAAGGCAAAAGGTGGTCCAACGAAGTACTGAGAAGATGGTCATAATAAAGTGGCCATTCAGTGTATAACTGGGTATCCATACCAAATTTCATTAAATTGTGTCCATTAGTTTTTCAGAAATTCGACAAAATGTGCAAATTATCTTACTTTTTAACATCTGTGTATTACTGCAAACATTACATATTGTTTTTTAATTAATGGTTTGGTTTCATCTTCTGATTACGACATGTGTATTGTGTATATGACGTATGGCAGTAAAAAATGAAAGATTCAGGACAGTTCTACACATGCTGTAGTGAATCGGTGTGTACTTTGTATATTGATACGTGTGTAACAGTATATTTGAGAGTATATCCCCAGTTCACTAGATATGAGCACGTTGTAAAACGATATAAGCCTCCCGTGAAACGATATTTGCGCTTTGTAAAACGACATGAGCACCCCTTTGAATCCATGCCACATCGAATCGATGATTTTTTGAGGACCAAGGACAGCCCAACACGTCATTAAGTATGCGTTCCTAATAACTTGCTACTTCTGTGTGTAATCACACAGGGCAAAGTTAGAAATGCATGAACATCTTCCATGTGCTTCCCTCTGTATGAAAAGCATTCTCCAATGAAACTTCTGTAACTGGAGATGACATGTTCTCAACGCCACATGCCGGCAGAAGATACAAAATAACATTTGTGGTATGATGTGCACTGTACGATACAAATGCAATTTCTCCATTCCGACATCTTATAGAAGATTTGTGTACACAAATGGATAGGTAGGAACGGAAGAACATACACATAAAAAACATGTTCTTAGTGGTGCTGACCTGTATGCGAAACAAAACCTTTCTTTTTTTTTTTTTCAATGCCATTTTCAGAAGAGATGACATCATGCTCTGAAACAGACGGACAGATTCATAAACGATGCCAAAAAGTTTTTGTGTAACGTGATTGCCACTAATGTTTTCATATACTAAGGCTCTAAAAGAAAGTGTGTTCCTTTAAAGCACATTTTCAAAACCACTCGTTAAAAAGATATCATTTTGTGTAGACAGTTGATTTTGAAGCTCATCAATTAATTCACTTCAGAGAGTTCACTCGCGTGTTAAGTTCCTATTTCGGTTTCACTGAAATGAAACAATAACATCCCTATTATATTCTGCACTTGGAAAATAATTGCGCAAGTAATAGTACCAAGATATTTTTTTACCTTTGTCTGTTGAAGCATATTTTTTTACGTTTGTGTGTTTTCACCTAAAAATAGAACAGAAAACAAAAAAGGACTCGAAGGGAAAAGCTCACTTTTGTCCCGTTTGCGTAAGCAACGACTTCTGACGTTTGTTTGCGAAGAAGAAGCTGCAAATCTTGGCCAGCTCCAACAAGGACAAGAAACGAATGCTTTTGCAAAATTTATATCCTCATTGTTAGCAGGTTAATTTAACTTACTTTTATCGACCGGAGGAGTGTAATCTTTCAAATTAAGCAAAATCTACGCGCTGGTACTAAATAGTTTCAGGTCGCAAGATGAAAGTGAAACAGTCTTTTCGAATATTTTTTTTAAATTATATTTTGAAATCTCTTTATTTGTGCTGTTGTTAATTTAAATTTATTTATACATTTCACAGGCCTTAGGCTAGTTGTCTCAAGCCCCGATACAAGTGTGTTAGAACGATTCTTTGACGAATGGGACAAATTAGATGTCCGCATGGCCTTGGCCCAGCACACAAAGCCCGAACCACACGTTCCCTAAGGACCGACCCGGGATTTTTCTTTCACTAGTTACGTGAAAAATTCCGGGCTCGGGCTGGGCAGGTCTATACAATATGGTTTAGCATTTTGTTCATGGATTAAAGAAAAACATTTCGATTCTGAAAACGAAGACTGACATGCTAAATAATCAGGTAGCAAAGATTACTGAGTGAAATGGAAGAGAATGGAAATGCTGTAACTAGAACATAATAGATTCAACGGGATTTAGTTATAATAACCATTTTGGATATTATGAGTTCGAATCATCTTTCTTTCTTTAGCGCTTATTCCGAGGTGGCCCGTTTTTGCCCATTTCCGTGCAGCTGTGTTAATGGGTTGGACACTTTTGCTTCTTAGCCGTCCCAATCAAAAGAAAGTTCGATTTCATGACTACGCTTTTCTTCGAGGGAGAAACACGAGGGATCAGAGAGAAGGCAATTAAAGAATTTCCGCGCTTTCTGACATGAGCTGGGGAAGAGAGTAACATGACGGCCTCGCATTTGGCACAAAACAAGAAAGGCAAAAAGCAGGGGAATCGGTTCGAAATTGAGAAAGAATATGGTAGAGGGGAATTTTTCTCCTGGGGTGGAATAGTGATGTCGATTCAAGAAAATGCTGTTGGTAAAAGAGAATGAAAAGTCGGAGAGAGAAAACGTAGCAGCGAGATAACTGAGGAGTCATTTTAATAGAGAAACAGATCAACGTATTAGTAGTAGCCTACAATGCTTTGAGACTTTCGTCATAACATAAAAATACACACATTCTTCACTGCAAAAGAAAGAATCTTAATTTTAGCAGATGTGTTATTCATTTGCTTCATCATCGGGGAATAATACAGGTTAAACCCTGAAACTTAGAAATTCTCTACAAGCGAAGGTCGAACGAACCCTTCACACGGGGCACTAAAATACAATTCAGCCTTGTAACAATACATCCGCCACATGACGAGTTCATTAATTTCTGCTGAAATCGAAAAGCTGGGCTGTAAGATGAGAATCTGAAATGGGACGGTTTATTACTTTAAAGGCTGAAATCAAATTCCGTTTTCACTTTAATTTTCTTTAACACTATAACCGCGAAAGCGGTCGGAAATTGTGTAACAACCCAACACAAATTTTGCACACGATGCAGTTACTTCATGATTTTGAGAGATTTTTTTTTAAATCCGTATTTGGAAAAGAAACTCGGTCACGACAATTTTTATCTAGAACTCCAGCGATCGACAGCTTGACTGTCATGAATATTGGATCCAGAAGATCTCCCACACAGGAAAAAAAAATAACCACACTTTTTCGTGCTGCTGAGCATAGCCCACATGGCGGAAAACTCCCACACGAGAAAACTGCTGACTAACTTGTAACTTAAAATCTTGTAAAATGGCCTGCGGCCTAGATTCCTTGTGAAGAGATAAGAAATAATACGTTAAGTGCTTTTCATTAGGTTTTACAAAATGTTTTCAAATGCGAAATATCTGGGTTGTAACTTAAAATCTTCTGAAAAGGCCCGCGGCCTAGGTGGCTTGTAAATAGGTGAGAAATAATCGGTTGAGTGCTTTCTATTAGGTTTTATAAAATGTTTACAAATACTGAATACGAAGATTGTAATTTAAAATCTTTTAAAAAGATCAGCACCTGAAGATCGATTCGTTGAGTCCCAAGTCGATTAGCCATTATTGCTTCTTATCACATGCGAAATATTGAAATCATAACTGAAGATTTAATGAGTCAGAAAGCTTCTACATAAATCTTGTGTCATTTTGATCTTACATACCCCATTGATATCCCGAGGAAAACTGGCACATTTCGTTTTAGTCAGCTAGGAAAACTCCCGCAATTTGACAAGATCTCGGAATGGAACTCAATTTTTGTACATTCCCTTACATGAGAATGTGTAGCAGTTTTCCGGTGTGGGAGTTTTTCGCCACCCATTAAAATTGCATGCAAAATGTATTAATTACGGGTGATTTGACATTAGTAAGGCTTTCTCCATATCGCCCAACACCTGACTGTCGTTTCCGAGCCATGTTTAGACACGCAAAGTTAACGACTGGAACACGTGGATTCTTTTTTTCTCTTCCGAGAAATATTTACACAGACTTTTAAGCTTCACGAAACCATATGATCGAACTTCTGGAGCGATTTGTTGCTAAACCGGAGATGAGAAAGTTCGAAATACACTTAAGGCCACCCAAAATGCAACACCACGAAGGACACGAGATAGCAAAGTCAGATTTACTGGACACATAACAACAGATACAAAGATGAAACCATTGAGCTTACAGGCCCGTGCGACTTGCGGAACACGCAGACATCAATAGCTCGTGTGGCCCCTATGGCTGGCAATAACGGCCGCTACTCGCCGCGACATCGAACGAAAGAGGCTTTGGATGGGGGCTTGGGGTATGTCTGCCCAGGCTACTTCCACAAGTTGCCACAGTTCATCAGGCGTAGCCGCGGGTGGTGCTTGCCGGGCCACTCGGCTGCCGATCAGCGACCAGACGTGTTCGATGTGCGACATATCGGGAGAACAGGCGGGCCACGGTAGCAGTAACACCTGGTGGGCCGTGAAGAATTTTTGCACGATACGTGTCACGTGCAGCGCGCATTATCCTGCTGAAACGTGGCCACTGGCAGGTCCTGCTGGTAAGGGAGGACTACAGGCTCCAAAACGTCGGAGATGTAGCGGTGGCTGTTGAGTGTACCGGCGTTGCGTACCGGAGGGTGCGGGTGTCATATCAAATTGCGGCCCAAACCTTAACGCCAGGCGACGGACCGGTATGGCGACGCATAATGCAGGCGTCAATACAGTCTCTCGCCGTGGTGCCTCCACACGCGGATCCGACCATCGTGGTGTGGCAGATAGAAGTGGGATTCGTCAGAGAAGAAAATGTCGGGCCATTCCGTTGGGCAGGTGCGGCGTTCAACGGCCCACTGCCACCGCACTCGCCGGTGGTGTAACGTCAATAGTAATAGGAGCAATGGGCGCCGTGCGAAAAGTCCCCGCTCCTGCAGACGACGTCGAACTGTACGTGCTGACACAGGCTGTTGCACAACATACCCTAATTCCTGCGCTAACGTTCGTGATGTGGCGGTGCGAGCCGTCAATGCCCGCCGCACAATATGTGGGTCCTCTCGTTCGGTGGTGTACCGCGGCTGCGGCAATCGCTCACGTCGGTCCGTCCGTCCTTCCTGCACCCACCGAATCCATACTCGCCTCAATGTGGCTGGATGTCGTCCCACACGGACGCCGATGTCTCGGTACGATAAACTGCTGTCGCAATAAGCCACTATTCGTCCTCTGTCGAACTCCGAAACGTGCTGAAATGACTGCCGTATTCTGCGACGAGGCATCAGGAAGCTTCCCACGCACAGGTCCGGCAGCACAGCACACTTCCACTACTTACACCATGCCTTCTGTGCACCCTTCTTTTAGTGCTTCTCGGTGGCGTGCCGGGCGCACATGATTTGCATATGCCCTGCAATGCTAATCGTTTGCATGTCCTCTCGCGGGCGACGCTTGCTGCGAATTTCAGGTCAATCGGATGCATCCTTCTTGGTGTTGCATTTTGTGTGGCCAGCAGTGTATTAGTTTACAGATTTGGGGATCGAGAGTACATTGTTTATACTTAAGTGTGGAAGAGAAAATGTGTTTATACAGTATTTGCAGAGGCGTATATTCTAGGCTAACTGCTGCGAAGTCCATAGAATGCGCAAATAAAAGTCAATGAAATATACGCAAATAAAAGCCAATTATCAACGGTAGTAAGATATGTCGATGCTTTCGCTGCGAAAAAATCCGTGCAGATTCGCTTCTTTTGACCATGAGAATCAGTCTGGCGAGCGAAAAGCAACGGGTCTCCCGGGATGGTGTCATAGTAACGCAAACAGCTCTACTAGTCAGTCTTCGCTGTTCTGATCCGAAGACCTTCAAATCAATCGCCAGCTAGCGTTTCCATGACAACATGAATGAGCAGGTGAAGGGGAATGCTTTGGCAACGGTTCGCTCAGAAAAAAGAAGACTTGAACTACATTAGTCATTCGCTTGCTCCCTCCGGTAACGGTATGTGTTTCGCGAGAGTTGTTTCAGTTTGTGTAAAAGTGTTAATAAATTAAAATCAGTGATATTGTATCTTAAATTTGTGGCTTTGTTGGATTCGAACTGTTTTGATAAATTTTGTGAAAGCTTTCCTAAAAAACTACTGTCAGAACTTAAAGAACTGTATGCTTCAAATTTTGATAGAGCTCGACTAAAAATCAACAAAAGGTGTTTTTTGTGAAAGCTTTTCTAAACAACTCTCGCGAAAAAACATACCATTATCGGAGGGAGCAAGAGAATGACTAATGTAGTTCAAGTTGATGAATACAAAAAGAAATCAGTAAGAGACATTTCTTGTTACATAAAGTTGAATAATTTGTTGGACATTGCGTTTAGGGAGGTGTACAAATCAGCAGACCTAATATTGAAGTTTCCATCAGCAACTGCCGAAAGAAGTGTTTCTGCATTTAAAAAAATCAAGATATATCTTAGAGTCACACAAGGACATGCACATTCGATCAACTTGGCTGTTTTGTCAATAGAGAAAAACATTCTTTTTAAACATGGAAAAGTACTCGAAAGAAACTTTTTATGAAAGCATAACACTCAAGTCCACACGAAAGGAAAGAAGAATAGAGATCACGTACAAATTAAGTATTCAGAAGAAGAATGGAGTTCACGTACAAATTACGTGAACTCCATTCTTCTTTCTTTTTGTGTGGACTTGAGTGTTACGTTCAGAAGAAGAATGGAGTTCATGTACAAATAAGTGTTCAAATCCTAATCCTTATAATTACTTCGTATCGTGTTTGCAGTAGCATGCACCTAAAATTTAGGGGGAAAAAGGTTACTTCTATTACCTTAAGAACTGAAAAATGAACTTCGCAATTTAAAAAAAGAAACTACTGGGCGCGGAGGAGGGGGGGGAGCCCAGATCTCGGACCCAAGATACGCCACTGGGTTTTTGTAACAGAACTAAGTAGTCCGGTCTAAACCTTATGAATGGGAGTAATTCAGAAATGGCAAGTCTTTCTGTTTTACATTCCGTTTTATATGATTCTTTAGTACCTCTGGAGCAGCCTTTGAATAAATCGAGGTATATCTTAACAACATTGCAGACCAGACATAACCGTACATGTGCGTGGTGTTTCCTGATGAAGAGTGTTATACCCAGTGATAGGAAAGCTACTTTTTAAAAATAACTTGGTACCGCTAGAACCACTTTCTTCAAAAAGCAGCTTGCTATAGTTACAATGACTTTTTTGAAAACACTATGTGTGAAAAGTAGCTGCTTCACTCTGCTTTTTAGCTATTTTTTCTTAGGTTTAAGTTAAAAGCTCGGATTCTGAGTATTATCTGTATGTTTACATTCTTGCATATGGCATCCAAAGCAAATTATACAAACAATTTATCTGTGCATTTACCTCTTATCTCTGATCATTATTTGCAACATAATTGAATATATTAATCCCAAAACTGCAGAATTCTGAAGGGTAAGTTATATAAAAATATTGAGAGGAAGGCGTTTCGTTTGCACGTTATGTATAAACTTATCCAACATCTGGTTCGTACAGTGATCTGTACATACACATGCATTCTTATCTCCATTGCTGCTCCAGTGAACGAGTAGTCTGAGGCACGGTCGTAGGATAAGTCGTCCGAAAAGGGCTACGATGGGGCGTGAGTGAGATTGCAGTCTATCTCTCTCCTGCCTAGAACTCGTTGACCCGAATTAGGGATGAATGACTGCTTGTAGCCTTTAAAGCTGCTCATGATGGTCGTCATCTTCTCCCTCCCACCAAAATAAAGTCTTGTCTACAAAATAACAAGAAAGACATCGCATTTTTCAATGAATTTTTAACAAGACGTTGCACTTCAATGTGCGATATGTGTTAGATACATTTTTTCTGACCGAAATGGAAAAGGGGAAGATATAATCATTTTTTTTTCTCACCCTGCAATCAGTATAATAAGGCAGCAGCCCATACCGATGTTATTGCACTGCTAGTAAGTGAAAGAAAAATTTACCTCCACATTTAGCGAAGAAAAAATTTAGCTCCACACTTCTACATAATGTGTTTCTTGGTATAGTATCACCACTTCTGTTATGTAATTTTTTTTAAATAGCAAATATCTATGTGAAAATCCTCCAAATACGTGGCGTCAGTAAATAAACAAATACATCGTTCTTTCTGCGTTTTACCAACACACAGCAACCGAAAAATTGTTATTCGGTCACCGCCGGGGAATTGAATCTCGGATCTCTCGATATCTAGCCAAGCGCGTTAGCCTTACACCATGGTGGCCAACAATCCATGGCGCTATGTGTGTTTTTAAGTCAGCTTCTGACATCATAAATCTGGAGGATTTTCACTTTGGATTTAACTGCTATAATTAATGTATAATCAGTGCCGTTGATGCCCACCAGATGGAGACTTCTCAGTAGCTGATCCCATATTACGGATTTATGATGTCAGAAGCTGACTGAAAAACACACATAGCACCGTGGATTGTTGACCAGCGTGGTGTAATGCTAACGCGCTCGGCTAGATATCGAGAGATCCGGGATTCAATTCCCCGGCGGTGACCGAATAACAATTTTTCGGGTGCTGTGTGTTGGTAAAACGTGGAAAGGGCGTTGTGTTTGTTTATTTAGCAAATATCAATGTTGAGCAAGCATAAGGGTATATGTAAACAAATCGTTAACTGTTTGGCTGACCTTCACAATGCAAGTCAGGTATGTGATTGTCGGAAGGACACACTGAGTCTACCTATTCTAGCCAATAACGCCTCTGGAAATATGAAAATGTCACATGATTTGCACAGTTTCTTTTTAATGTAGCGTGATTTGTTGCTCCGTATCCCTGCACAAGCTACTTTATTTTGTAGCCAACAGTTGCATTTTTCTATTTGTAGCAATGCTACTGTAGAAGTATCATGCTACAGTAGCAACGCTACTCCCGATCACTGGCTATACACAACCGGATAAACTGCCATGCCACAAGGCCCATTATTACATTGTAAAGCAGTTGTCCCAAGAGCACGACAGTGATTTCAAAGAGCTGAAATGATGCACCAGACATGGGGGCGGGGGAGGGGAAGCATGTGGGACACGGAAAGCCATGTGGGCTGCTCACCGTCAGCCATGGTTAGTACGTTCAAGAAACGGTCGGAGAAGATGAAAACCACGAACGGTGGGTAAGACGTGGGTCGACCACGCCCCATCAATGCTAGAGTTAAGCGAAGGCTATCCCGCCCACGTACGAGCTCACAGAAGAGCTAATGTGGCCAGAGTCGGAAAAGGGTCAAAAAGTTTGGATCCTGACCCGACCCGAACCAGACCCAATCCGATCCGGAATCAGAAAATCAGCTTTGAACTACAAATTCCAAACCAAATTTAAAATTATGCATAATCATATATACATAGAAGGAGGGTGCGGGGAGGATGATCCATAGATCAAACAATACGATCGAGCTGGTCCCACAGATGCTCAATTGGGTTTAAGTCTAGGGAATTAGGTGGTCAAGAAAGTACTTTGAAGTCTTCATAGTGCTCTTCCAACCCCCTCTCGGGCATTTCTAGTTGTATGACACGTCGCATTTTTGTGCTGGAAGATCCCATCCACCCCAGGGAAGGCAATCAGCATGTGTGGGTGTTCGTGGTCTGCAAGGATGGATTCACACCGAATTTGCTCCATAGAGCCTTCCACAGGTATCGGTGGACTCAGGAAATGCCACGAAAACATTCCGCAGGCCATAACGCTGCCCCCACTAGCTTGTGTCCATGCAGCAATGGTTGAAGAGTGTTTGTTTTCCAATGTTTCTCGCCTCATACGCCAACATCCATCCGTTCGATGAAGCAAAAACGTGACTCATCGGAGAAGGCAATCCTTTGCAGATCAGCGAAAGTCCAATTCCAATACTGCTGTGCAAATGTAATCCTTTTCTGCCGGTGCACCTTCGTTAGGATAGGTGCAGTGACCATCTGTCCGCGTCGGAGCGCCATACGCAGCAGGGTTCTCTGAACTGTTGTTTTAGACAAACTTCCGGTAGCCCCCTGGTTCATTTGGCCAGTGAGTTGCTCCATTGTAGCATGTCGATCGGCTCTCAAGCACCTTCGCCGCGGACGTTCGCCTTTCACATCAATGGCACGTGGTGCTCCACGGTTTCCACGTCCATTATTCTCAATGGTGCCATTTTTTCAATCACGATGCACTTTTTTAACCACGGCAGCATGCAAACAGTACACAGACTGCGCTGTTTAAGAAATACTGACACCCTTGGCCCGAAAGCCGATAATCATCCCTTTTTGCAAATCTGATAAATCGCTCCTTTTATCAATGACAGCAAGGAGTAATATGTTTCCAGGATGCCTACAGCACATTTTATATACTCTCCAAACCAGCTTACGACATGTGCTTTCTTACATTGTCTACGCGCTGTTAACGTGAAAAGTAGGAGGTGGTCATAATGTGACTCGACTGTGCATATACACTGACGGAAAAAAATCCCAACACCACGAAAAAATAGTTGTAGAGGAATGAAATGGCGGCAATACATTTGTATAGGTAACATATTTAATCTATTAAGGTTTCAAGATCACAGCTTATTGTAAGCGCAATAAGAGCCATTTTAAATGTGAAATGCTGGTACATTAATAACCGGTGTAACCGCCAGAAGGTTGAATGCAAGTACGCAAACGTTCATGCATTGTGTCGTACAGGTGCTGGATGTGAGTTTGTGCGATGGAGTTCCATGCCTGTTGCACTTGGTCGGTCAATACAGGGACGGTTAATGCTGGTGGGGGTGACGCTAGAGTTGTCGTCCAATGATTTCCCATACGTGCTTGATTGGTGAAAGATCTGGTGATCTAGCAGGCCACGGCAACATGTCGACATTCTGTAGAGCATGTTGGGTTACAACAGCGGTATGCGGGCGAGCGTTATCCTGTTGGAAAACACCCCTGGAATGCTGTTCATGAATGGCAGCACAACAGGTTGAATAACCAGACCGACGTACAACTGTGCCGTCAGGGTGCGTGGGATAACCACGAGAGTGCTCCTGCTGTCATAGGAAATTGCTCCCCAGACCATAACTCTAGGTGTAGGTCCAGTGTGTCTCGGCCGCAGACAGGTTGGTTGCAGGCGCTCACCTGGCCTCCTGCTAACCGACACACGGCCATCACTGGCACCCAGGCAGAACCGGCTTTCATCAGAAAACACAACAGATCTCCACTCCGTCCTCCAATGAGCGCTTGACACCACTGACGTCGCAAACGGCAGTGGTTTGGAGTAAGTGAAATGCACGCTACAGGGCGTCTGGCTCAGAGCTCTCCTTCAAGTAACCGATTTGTAACAGTTCGCTGTGTCACTGTGGTGGCAACTGCAGCTCGAATTGCTGCCGCAGACGCGGTACCATGCGCCACGGCAATACGCCGTACACGGCGGTCTTCCCCCTCAGTAGTGCCACGTGGCCGGCCGGAACCCGGTCTTCTTAAGTCAGTACCTTTCCTTGACCACCGCTGCAACAATCATGCACAGTGGCTACATTTCTGCCAAGTCGTTCTGCAATACTGCGGAAAGAAAACCCACCTTCTCTCTCAATACTGCGGAAAGAAAACCCACCTTCTCTCTCAATACTGCGGAAAGGAAACCCACCTTCTCATATTACACGACCTCGTTCAAACTACGTGAGCTGTTGATAATGGTTTCTTCGTCTTCTTAAAGGAATTCTTGACTAACATCAACACTCTACGTCGAATCTCAACGATAACTAACGCTCACGAACGTTACAGCGCGTATTTACAGCAAACCTGCTTTGCATGTTCCGAGATGCGCTACTAGAGACACACGTAAGCGCCAAGCGCGAAATTTGCATAGACGTCATCTTACAGATGTACTCTCACCGCCTACCAACTGTCGTTTATCTAACACAACCCCTTCTCGGTGTTGGGATTTTTTTCCGTCAGTGTATAACACACGTATATCATACTGTGAGGATAAGTGAAAATGTCGCGGCGAGAGAGAACTAACTTTCAGAAAGAAACGATTGTTGGGTGTTATACTAGTTGGTTGTCCATAAAAAAAACGAGAGGCGTTTAAATATACCCAAGTCAACTGTTTTGGGTGTACTGAATAAGTGGAAGACGCATGGCGTGGCTAAAGCAGTAAAACGTACCAGAGAAACATCGGCAGACCAAAGAAAATCAGTGATAGAGGACGTCGAAGCCTCAGGAGAGTCGTTACAGCTAAGCGACGGAGTACTGCACAAGATCTCAGTGTACAGGTGAGTGAAAATGCTTGAACCTCGGTATGTACACGTACCATTCGCAGAGAACTTAATTTCATGGGTTACCGTGGTCGTGCGGCTGCTCATTAGCCTTTCATTTCCACTCGGAATGCTAATCGTCGTTTAGTATGGTGCAAAGAACATTTATCGTGGACCGCAGATCAATGAATACCAGTCCTATGGACTGATGAATCCAGATACACATTCCATCGGTCTGATGGCCGTGTGTGAGTTAGGCGGCAGCGGGGGAACGCTATTTACCACAGTGTACTGTTCCTGCGGTCAATTTTGAAGCTGGCAGTGTAGTGTGGAGTGTTTTTCGTGGTATGATCTCGTCTCATTGGTTATCGTGGACAAACCTGTTAACCAGCACGTCTACCTCGATATTCTGAACAATTATGCCCTACCAACTCTGTGGCAATACTATGGAACCAAGCCTTGTTAGTACCAACAGGATAATGCACAGAGCCATAAAGCAAAGACTGTTACGGCGTGGTTTGACGATAATTCCGTATCATGTATGGACTGGCCAACATAGAGCCCAGATCTTAATTCCATAGAGCACCTATGGGATGAATTAGAGGGCCCCATAAGACGTTTGGAACCAAGGTTTACTGCTAAGCAACAGTTAGCTGCAGCATTTTGTACTGAATGGAAGCGCATACCTATTGCTGTTTTCCAAAACCTTGTCGAAAGTATGTATCGAAGCGTCAGTGCATGCTGTGACGTGCCTGCTCCGCAAGATGCACACGACATAAAGGCAGATAGCAGCAAGAACGAACGTCTACGTAGCGCAGTTGGTAGAGAGACTTGTTCCGGAATAGGTGGACACGGGTTCGATCTCCGGTGTGGACAAAAATGACGGAGAAATTTACTTCGTTATAATGGCACCCGAACTTCCCAGATGGCCCGGCCGTTAAAGTTCTCGCAATGGTGTGATGTTCTTTCCACACCGCGAGACAGGAAAAATAGGAGAATCCCTTTTTCAGCGTTTCGAAAAATAAATGTGTGTGATGTTGCATTCCACACGCCAGATTGACTGGGAGTTCTCAAGTGCACGTTCTTCAGCGGATGGTTGTACGGCAATTCATGGTAACGGCTGACCCATGGGCCATGGCCCCGGTCCTCTTTCGGGGAGGGAGAGATATGACGTGCCTGTCCCGCAGGACGCACACGACATAAAGGCAGATAGCAGCGAGAAAGAACGTCTGCGTAGCTCAGTTGGTAGAGCGACTTGTTCTGAAATAAGTGGACTCGGGTTCGATCCCCAGCGTGTACCAAAGATGACGGGGAAATTTACTTCGTTATAATGCATTAAAGCCAAAGGTGAACTGACACCGTACTAATGATGTCAACAAATGCTGTGTTGCGTTTCTCTTTTAAGATGTCCCGTGACTTTTGTCATTATAGTGTATATACAGGGTGTTTAGAAAGTCCCTCTGCATCAATGTTAAAGTTTTCCCACTTAATTTTGATGGTGCCACAGTCAAAATGTTTGAATTAAGTTAGTTGTATGCTTAATTTCAGGTTTTGCTGTTTTCTTGACAACGCATCAAGCTTCAGAATATGTTTCACAGCAACACCAATTTTCACAAGCTTCTGATGAGTTGAAAGTTTCCAAAATGTGGATGTTGATTTCATCATTGCCTCTCAGAAGGAAGGAAGACTCATGAAATCAAAATTCACATTGTGGAAACTTTCAACTCATCAGAAGCTTGTGAAAATTGGTGTAGTTGTAAAACATAATCTGGTTTCTTAATGAGATGAAATAACTTGAAATATTCACTTTTACCCTTTTTTCTTCGTATTTGTCGGCCTCGAGACCTTTTTTTACTCTTTCCAACCGTAGGTTGAAGAAGCTTATATGCTCCAGCTTTTTCCGTCCGTTGGTCTGTCCGTCTGTCCTCACGATAACTCGCGTAAAAATAGTTCGATTTCGATGAAATTTTAGTATGTGGTAAGAGACCACCTGGGTACGAACCCTATTGAAAATGGGTTTAATGGGGTCAAAGGTCACGACATAGAATCAGTTTCCATTCCATTGCCCTTATGCGTCATAACTTGCGTAAATAGGGTTCGATTTCAATGAAATTTTAGTATGTGGTAGGGGACCAACTGGGGACGAACCCTATTGAAAATGGGTGTAGTGGAGTCAAAGCTCACGACATAGGAGCGGGATGCATTCCATTGCCTTTATGCGTTATAACCTACGTAAGAATAGTTTGAGTTCGATGAAATTTTAGTATGTGGTAAGGGTCCACCTGGGGCGAACCCTATTGAAAACGGGCGAAATCAGGTCAAAGGTCAGGACATATGATCAGGATTCATTCCGTCGCCCTTATGCGTTATAACCCGTAAAAATGCTTCGATTGAGACAAAACTTTATTATGATGTTCCGGAAGTATACTTTACCGGTTCTGTCGAATAACATCGAAATGGGGTTAAAGGTCAGGTCATAGGAGCGAGATGTATTCTACAGCTATTATCCTCATAACTTGAGTAATAATTGGAGTAATGATTTCTGGTATGTTGGAAAGCGTATCATAATCAATGCATTGCATGATTTTACTAACTTGTTAAATCTCCTTAATGGTAAACTCATCCATATTAACAAATGCGGGATTAATTCCGACACGACATACAATGGAACAGGATGTTAGCACGTCAGACGAAAACCTCTGAATGCTCAATGCGAAAGACGCGATGTAAAATGTTACTCTGTCTTACAATACGTCATGCGTGTTTTGAGAGAGTGTATCACCAGAGTGGCAGATGACAGGAGTTTACCTGGATCTTTCTCCGGACAGCCTCACTGAGAGCAAACGCAAAGGAAGCATCGTTTTACGATATGGAATCTGTGAGTGTAGCGTCTGCGCCGTATTGTCGATCGGGGGAAATCTTCGTTGCTTTAAGAAAGAGACGGCAATATTTTTGTATGACAAATCATTTTTCACTCCGCTGGCACCAGTATCGAGCCCAAAATTACAGAGTAAGGATTTTTCTTTGAAATAATAATTTTTCTCTTCAAAAATAAAGTGGAAATAAAACCGGGTCGAAATTGGGTAAGGAACACTTTAATTTGACCCGTTCAACCCGTAACAAATGTTCGACCCGTTGAACCACTGATCCGTAACCCGTTTCCATCTCTGACTGTGGTGGAACTCGCCGGTAACTTGAATGCTGATGAAGGGAGTTATGTATCAAAACACACAGTGCATCGAAGCTTGCTGAAAAATGGAGCTGCGTAGTCGTAGGCTGATTCAAAATCCCTTGTCCTCTGTTCACCTACGATTCATCAAAACTGGACATTAAATGAGTGGAAAAACGGTCGTCTGTCCGATGAATCTGCTTATCTGTTGCACCATGTGGACTGTCGGGTACGCGTGCGGCATTTACCTAGGAAAGTGTTGGCGCCAGGATGCACCTTGGAGCGACAACAAGCCGGCGCAAGGAGTGTAATGCTTTGAGTTGAATGACTGGACCCCGGGTTTTCAGTTTTCTCAGCTGAACGTTGGTACGTGCTGAAACCACATACCAATGTTCTGTTGAGAAATCCCGGGTCCAGTTTGTGCAGGAAACTATAACGTCCACCGCCTACCTAAACATCATTATGGACCAAGTACATCATTTCATGGCAACGGTATTCTCCTCTAGTAGTGCCGCCTTTCAGAAGGATAATACGCCACGCCACACTGCACGGATTGTTCGAGCATGTTTCGCGAAATATGAGAAAGACTTCCAGGTATTGCCCTAGCCTGCAAATTTACCAGAACATCAATCCAATCGAGCATCTATGGTTTGTGCTGGAACAGCAAATCCGATCTACGGCGGCTGAACCACGTAACTTACAAAAGTTAAAGGATCTGCTCATAAAGTCTTGGTACCAGATAGTACTAAGACACCTTCAGAAATCTTGAAGCGTGCTTGCCTTGCCGGGAAAGAACTGTTTTTGCGGCACGTGGTGGACCAACGTTATATAAGGCATGTGATCACAACACTTTGGATCCTCGGTATGTTTCAATCTCACAATTCGAGAGCATCTTCAACGTGGTTGTCTAAGTTCTATTTCAAATGATAATTTACGTGTTTAAATTACCATATGCTTTATCGTGGGTGATTTTTCTTTCTTCTTATATGACAAGAAACACACACACACGATAAATAGAAAATTCATATATTGTGTATGTTGTTATTATGTCCTATTTGCATCTTAGGGGACACATTTCTATTATTAATAGCTCACAGCATTTTAGTGTATGTTTTGTAATTACTCATATCATGGTTCTCCCATTACGGACAGGAATTAAAGCTCATAGGTGCTTCTAAATTTTAAGACTTTGTGCGGTATTCATGCCATTAAACTGCATCGCATGATTCTAAATATTTTTAACATTTTTATATTACTCTCTTATTTTAATGCGTGTAGAAGTTAGACTTGTATATCTACGAGACTCTTTCTCATTTATTTCAAATGTTTCGGCTAAATCATATTAGCCTGCAAACAAACAAATACGATCTCTTCATAAGTAATTCTTGCTCTGTAATCTACTTGAATAGTCTTTAAAAAATTCAAAGAACAAAAATCTAGTTTCTGGACTGTGAAACGTTTACGTCTGCTGAACTAGGCCAGGAAATAATATGATAAATAATTCATATGTAATTTAAATTCATATTTTAATCATACATGAATTATTCATTCATATTTCAGATCTTAATTCTAATGCATGCAATCTGAGTGGACTTACGCATAATGAATTAATGTGTGAATTTTAATCTTATTCAGAGGATAAATCTTCCGTAGGAGGCAAACAGTTGGAGTAGCATTCTTATCGATTTCACGAATAAGGCTTGATGCTTTTACTGCGTTCTTAACTTTTTCAGCACAGTTTCTTTCGTGGAAATATTCACGTTATTTGATTTTAAGAGTGAATTTGCAAAAGCTAATACTGCATGTTGACTAAAATTTTAAATGCTTTAATTAAGCGGATTAAAATCTGATTTTGAATTTTGTATATAATTGCAGATAAACAGACGCACGTGGAAAGGAAAAACTAAATCAGGAAACGTTTTAGTGACTTAAGGTCCTGTCTGATAGATTTATGGAAAAGTTTTTGATGTTTCCTGCATCTTCCTAAATAAATATTTTGTTAACGGTCAACGGAAATTTAAGAAAAATTGAAGTGAATTTTTTGCATCTATCTGAAATAGTTTAAGGACGGCGATTCGCAGAGTAAACAAGTTAAAATGTGGGCCAAGCGAATCTTTTCCAGAACGTTTCGAACACTTTTGAGAGACATACTCTTCTAAAAGTTGGATGTCAGCCAAGTGGGATTTGGAAAGTTTTTCCTGGGCCATGACTAAAGTTACTGAAACTGCATTATTATTAAATTTTAGCTGCGTTAAAATCAGACTACATGAAACTGAAAGGGAAATACCTATAATTTTGTTAAACATCTGTACGTTAATACGCAGAGTTCAGCTTTCAACGTAATAAAATAATATTTCTGAATGAAAGAGAATATTCGACTTTTTTCTGTTGTATTTGAGATTGCGTTAAAGGTAAATAAAACCCACAGTACGCATCACAACCATACAACTCAAACAAAATCTGCATCGCACACCACCGTTTCTCAAATAAATAAAGCCTGTAGTGAATAACACTGCAATGTAGAGGTAAAACCCAGCAGTGTGTAGAAGCAGTGTGCAGCGTGTAATTAATCCAACTTGCGGTAAATGTCATCACAACGGAACGTAAATAAAATATCACCATAATGGAAAGTAAACAAAGCCTGCAGTGCATATCACTGTAATGCAACGAAAAGAAAGCTTACAGCGCATAACATCAGATATAAAGGAAACAAAGCCTGCAGTATAAACCACCGTAATGGAGGGCAGACAAACCCTACCGTGATTAACAACGTAATTCTTAGCAATCCAAAGTTTACATTGCATAGCCTAATCATGTAAAGTACATATCCCTATTATACAAACTAAACAAAGTCTACAGTGCATTTTACTGTAAACAAACTGAACAACTCCTACAGGACACCGCCCCTGTGGCGCAGTTGTCTAAGCAACGGCTTCTAATAATTCGTCCGAGATGGGTCCGGGTTCGAATCCCGGTGAGGCATGGATGTTGTGTTTGCCTTACGGCGCTGGCTCTCTCCCTTCCATGGAACCAGTGGCCCTAAATTAGGGACGGGCGACTGCTTATAGACCATTGAGTCGCTCACGGTGGTCGTTAAACCTCCAACAACAACAAAAAAAACAACCTACATGATCATCATAAAACACGGTAAACGACGTTAACTGTGCATATTACCATTACCGCTGATGAACAAAACCTGCAGTGCATATAAACAAAGCTTTCAGTGCGTATCACCGTAGTACAATGTGCATAGATCCTGCAGCGTATAGTACTATAAACGGGTGAACAAAGTCTGTAGTGCATATCACCATTACTAAAGGTAAACAAAATCCTACAATGCGCATCATCGTGGTACAAAATGAACAAATCTTGCAATGCGTGTTATCATGATACAACGTGAATAAAGCCTATAGGGCATATAACTTTAAAAAGGACAAACGAAGTCTGCGGTGCATATCATCATAATTGTAGGTAAACAGAAGCATGCAGTGCACATAAACAAGGTTTTCAGTGCGTGTCACCGTAATGCAACGTGAATAAAGCCTAGAGTGCATACCACCGTACTACAATACGAATAAAGCACATTATAATACAACGTGAACAAAGCCTACAGTGCATGGGATCATAATACAACGTGAACATATAACTATAAACAAGGTAAATAAAGTCTGCAGTGCATATCATCATAACTGCAGGTAAACAAAAGCCTAAAGTGCGTGTAGCCTCGGTACAAGCTAAATAGTTTCCGGCATCACCATAGTACAACGTGATAACAGTCTGCAGTACATATTATTATGAACAGAGAAAACTAAGTCCGCAGTGCATACCACAGTAGTAGAAGCCACACAAAGCTTGCAGTGCGTATCACTATAATACGTCAACAAAGCCTTTAGTGCATATCCTTATAGACAATGTAAACAAAAGCGTAAGGTGCATATTACCGTAGGCCAAAATAGAAAAAGACTACAGTTTATGTTATCCTAACACAAGATGAACAAACTTACGGTGCTATCACTCCAGATTCATATCACTTCTACTTCTTTATCCTTTAATTTAACGTTCAACTTCCAAATAGCCTTATTTTTATTATTCCCTTAATTTAAATAGCTGCACATTCGAGACAAACAATAAATGCCTAATGAAGAATTGTGCAGTTTCAATGTTATATGAATAGAGTTCCGATAGCAACCGATATTACACTTAAACAACCTCGCACCAATTAGTGTGAGGTGTTGATGTTACTTATAATGCAACGAAAAATCGCAGGTATGAAATAATTGCTCACCAATCGAAACTAGAAATGACGTTGTATTATATTTTTACAACAAGACAGGTTAGTTTGTTTTGAACTATGTCTGTCATACGTTACAATCCTAAAAAATTTAAATGCTAGCCGACATATCGTTTCAGTTGTTTAATTTAGCTTACTGATTCATTTACGGTTACCCCTTATTACCTTAGGGTCTTGCACTGTACAAAATGCAATGGTTGTTATGTTTACATATCACATAAATTCAAATTATTTTACTGGACGTGTACTCGTTGAAAACGTATAACTTTTAAAATTACACATTTTCTTTTGGTGTATGTGAGTGGTCAGAGGCGAAAATTGCAAATTTTTCTGGTGTTTGAGTGGTCAGAAGTAGTGAATTCTGGTCCTTACGAGGCGTGGCTGTACGTTTGTCCTTGTGATGGTTGTGTCCATATCCTGAGATTAGTGATCGTAAAGTAGCCGAAGGGTGAATCATCATACCATTAGACGCTCATAAAGCCACCCATAATGGAGAAAACGTGTCAGTGATAAAAAAACTTTAAAGTTTATTGTTCCTATGTTGCTTCACACTTCCTTTCTCCTTCTTTTAAATAAACGAGCCCTTAACCTCAGATATACACTGAAGAGCAATTGAATTAGAGATACCTGTCTAGTAACGTGTAGCACCACCTTTCATCCTAATGACTGCGGCGATTCGTCTCGGCATGGACTCGACAAGACACCGGAAGCGTTGGGAAGCCATACGGATCTACGACCCTTGAACAAGCTCCCACAGTTCACGAAGATTTGATGGAGGGGGGTCAGAGCCTCGAACATCTCTCTCGATGGCATCACAGATGTGATTGATGGGATTGAGGTCAGGTAACCTAGCTGGCCAAGGAAGCGAAGTCACGTCGGTGGAGTGTTCATCCAACCATTCGGATACAATTTGGGAGCGATGGCACCGGGCATTTTCTCGTTGCAGAATGAGGTCCCCAGTGGGATGTTGAAGACGCACAAACGGGAGCAAATGGTCGACCAGGATATCCGGGTAACGTTGACCTGTGAGGGACGATGTCACACGTACCAGAGGTCCCATTTCAGTCCACGTAAACAGTTACCAGACGAGAATGCCACCCCCACCAGCTTAAAGAGTACCCTGCTGGCAAGAAGGATCCATCGTTTCATGTGGTTTGCACCGTACTCGTTTCCTGCCATCCGCATCTACCAACGTGAATCTTGACCCATTAGTCCAGGCAACATTTTTCCACATGTCTAGGGTCCAATGGCGATGTTCCCGCGCCCAAGCCAATTTTTTGCACCCTGTGATGTACGGTCAGCTGCGGTACCCTCGTGGGATGATGGCTTCTGTACCCCATAGCGAGGAGATGGTTCTGGATTTTGTGCACCAGCGTTAAATTGCCGAGTAATTTCTTGCACTGTGGCCAGTCTATCCGCTGTTACAATGCGAGCTAGCCGACGATGACCTCGCTCATCCACACGCTGTTGTCCACGGCAGTTGGCCCTTGCAGGGATAGATTTACCGGATTCGATGTACTCACGGTGCACCCGTGACACAGTGGCTCGTGAAAATCCCAGTGCCTGCACGACTTCTGAGATGGAGTGACCCATTCGTCGGGCCCTGACAATTTGCCCGCGATCAAATGCGCTTAGCTCCTTCGTCTTACCCATACTACGTCCGCCTCTTACTGATTCCCGTCGCAACACTCCTTATACTGTCGGATTGCTACAAACGTCATGTCGTTTCCGTCTACAGGGCCGCTCACAGTGCCACATTTGCTTACCGCCAGCTGTATCTAATTCAATTGTTCTTCAGTGTATGTTAGTGGCTCGTTACGTGTGTGAGTGTGTGTTCCTCATCTTTTTGGAAGTCAAATATTTCTTTTACATAAGGAAGAAGTAAATAATTAATTTCTTATTATCTTTAGCGATGTTGAAGATGAAATTAAAGGGAGGAGGGGGAGAGGGGGGTACGTGACGTAAAGATGTGTTCCAGCATGGAGGGAACGCGGAAGTTACTATGTCAAGAGTTCCCTGCGATTTTTAATCTAATCTAGAATTTTTAGCTTCAGCCCGAATACTCGAATAATGCTGTATAATTGAGAACAATCTTTTTAATTTTATTTGTAGTTAGTTCTTAACTCTATCGAATTAATAGTCTTTGCTTAATGAATCTCTCCGTTGCAGAAGAATTGATTTCTAGCAGCCAAACAAACATATAACAATTGCAGTACCTTGTAAATACCTTCATGATATAAAAAAGTATGATGCCAGAAGCGATTATTTTGAAGGGTATTAAATATTTCTTGCTCTTCATTTTTACTGTGCTTTACCGGAAGTTCATTGATAAACCTTGTACGTAGAAGATATTACCAAGGAGTTGCATATCTGTAATCTCGTTTGTGTAATAAATTCACAAACTTTGAGCATAGGGACGCTGTACTTTTAGTATGTAACGACCATGAACTTAAAAAAAAATTTGGAAACCGCTGTCATGGAAAAAAAATTCAATTTCAAAGCTTCAATGAATAATGTTCCTATGCAGCAAATAACCAAATTTTATTTATGTATAGAGAAACAAAATGGATGTTACTAGCAGTTTTGCTGTTAAGTAAGTTTTCGCGCATTCTGAAATCTTCCGGCAGCAGTACGTCATGAACACTTTCCCCTTCGTCATTGATTTCCTCTTTCTGCACTTGAGATATATTACGATACTAAATACGCCTTGCGGCTTCCTCCGCAGCATTAAATATCGCTGTATCAGGGACATCCTGTCAACATCCAGCCGCACACGGAGTTTGCAAACCTCTTTTACTGACTGCAAAGCCTTTGCGCCGTCAATTATATCACTTCTTTAGAGATAAATTTTGATTTGTTTGCATGAAATTCATTCAATCTACATAATAATTCCGCGTGGCTTGACACTTGATTATTAGAAAGTTCATTTTTCATTAATTTCTAACCTATGTACTGCTATGTGTTTAATTCGGTAGAATGATTTCAATGAGTGCGGCTGATATTCAGAATATTTAATAACCGGTACCATAATATATGAACATATATATATAAAAAGCTTCAATGAACTTCCATTGTGCATGGCTTTTATCGATTATGAAAAAGCCTTTGATTCGGTGAAACCATCAGCAGTTGCAATGGCTCTGAAATCCTGCGGTATTGAAGATGCATACATTAATATTATTAATAACATCTATGAAAATGCAAGTGCAAAGATTCGGCTGTTTGAAAATACAACACATATAAAAATTGGAAAAGGAGTGAGACAAGGTGACACCATATCTCCGAAGCTCTTTAATGCCACATTGGAAAATGTCTTTCAATCACTGAACTGGGAAAACAAAGGGATAAAGATTAATGAAGATTATCTAACCCACCTTTGTTTTGCTGATGACATAGTCATTTTTGCAACTACCCCATCAGAGCTACAGAGTATGATCCAGGAACTTGCTGACAAGAGTAAAGAAGTGGGATTAAAAATGAACTTTCAGAAGACAAAAGTGATGTACAATGCTTTTACAAGAAATGAAGATTTATCGATTGATGGAGAAAAGCTGGAGATAACAGACACGTACGTTTATCTTGGACAGCAGATATCAAGTGAGGGTCACATTGGTGAAGAAATTAATCGGCGTACAAAACTTGCCTGGAGAGCTTTTGGAAGAAACAGCATAATTTTCAAGAGCAATATGCCATTATGTCTTAAAAGAAAAGTGTTTGATCAATGCATCCTTCCAGTGCTTACGTATGGTGCAGAGACGTGGACCTTAGCTAAAAGAGACATACAAAGGCTGCAGACAACTCAAAGTAGCATGGAGAGGTGCATGCTTGGTGTAACCAGGAGAGATAAGAAGAGGAACACGTGGATCCGAAAAATGACAAGAGTGGAAGACATCATGATCAGAGTTAAATCCCTGAAATGGCAATGGGCTGGACATACTGCCAGAAGAACAGACCATCGATGGACAGCCGAAATTTTAGATTGGATTCCAAGGGATAGGAAAAGACCCAGAAGAAGACCACATGGAAGATGGGTGGATGAAATTCGAAAGTATGCGGGAGTGACATGGAGGAGACTGGCACAAGACAGACCGTTGTGGAGGAAACTTGGGGAGACCTTCGTCCAGCAGTGGATTGATAATGGTTGACAATGATGATGATGATGATGATGATGATAATATATAAAAAATATAAGAAATATTTTTGCGTGCATCTATGTCTAAGGAATATATTACATACCGGAACTTTTCCTTTTATTATATAAGCATACTAAACCACATACAGTATGTACATTGCATATTGCAAGCTGCTTACCTATTCGTATAATTTGTAGAACAAATTATTGATCAAATCATTCTACGAGTATTAATTTCCAAATAAATTGTCAGTTCTTAAGAATCGTTGATGTGATTTTTCTTTGTTGCGGATTCACATGCTGAATGATTCCCCTGTCTGAGACATTTCTTTTAGCTACATTGACTCTTCCTTTACACTTAATTCCTGCCATGTGTGCCCCATCACATGTTACCGTTATTACGTTACCTAAATAGTTACATATCACGGTTATTACGATAATTTAATTTTTTACATTAATTACATGTTATTGTATTACGTTATTTTAATTAAATAAATATTCTAAAACTCAAAACCAAAAAGTGGGTGTTCCGGAAATCCACTGAGCACGTTCCGCCAGAAAACAAAGTATCTCTATGTACATTACACATACACTGAATAGCAATTGAATTAGAGACAGCTGGCGTTATGCAAATGCGGCGATGTGGGCGGCCCTGTAAACGGGAACGGCATGGCGTATGCAGCGATCCGACAATATAAGGAGTGATGCGACGGGAATCAGTAAGAGGCGGACGCAGTATGTGTAAGACGAAGGAGCTAAGCGCATTTGATAGTGGACAAATTGTCGGGGCCCGACGAATGGGTCACTCCATCTCGGAAGTCGTGCAGGCACTGGGATTTTCACGAGCCATTGTGTTACGGGTGCACCGTGAGTACATCGAATCCGGTAAAACCATCCCTGCAAGGGCCAACTGCCGTGGACAACAGCGTGTGGATGAGCGGGGTCATCGTCGGCTAGCTCGCATTGTAACAGTGGATAGACGGGACACACTGCAAGAAATCACTCTGCAATTTAACGCTGGTGCACAAAAACGCGTAAGCAACCACACCATCTAGAACCATCTCCTCGCTATGGGGTACAAAAGTCATCTTCCCACGATGGTACCGCTGCTGACCGCACATCACAGGGTGCAAAGATTAGCATGGGCGCGGAAACATCGCCACTGGACCCTAGACATCTGGACAAATGTTGCCTGGACTGATGAGTCGAGATTCACGTTGGTACGTGCGGATGGCAGGATACGAGTACGGCGCAAATCACATGAAGCTATGGATCCTTCTTGCCAACAGGGTACTCTTCAAGCTGGTGGGGGTGGCATTCTCGTCTGGGGACTATTTGCGTGGACTGAAATGGGACCCCTGGTACGTGTGACATCGTCCCTCACAGGTAAACGTTACCGGGATATCCTGGACGACTATTTGCTCCCGTTTGTGCGTCTTCAACATCCCACTGGGACCTCATCCTGCAACTAGACAATGCACCGTGCCATCGCTCCCGAATTGTATCCGAATGATTGGATGAACACTCTACCGACGTGACCTCGCTTCCTTGGCCAGCTAGGTCACCTGACCTCAATCCCATCAAGCACATCTGGGATGCCATCGAGAGAGATGTTTGAGGCTCTTACCCCCTGCATCAAATCTTCGTGAACTGTGGGAGCTTGTTCAGGGGTCGTGGATCCGTATGGTTTCCCAACGCTTCCGGTGTCTTGTCAAGTCCATGCCGAGACGAATCGCCGCCGTCATCTGGACGAAAGGTGGTGCTACACGTTACTAGATAGGTATTTGTAATTCAATTGCTCTTCAGTGTACATACTATGTAATAGATGTTTGTAGCACTGATAGATATGTATGCAGAGGTTATAAACATTCAATTTCTTCTTTAAAAATTTAGGTTCCATAACTGCAATTCCCATTTAAAATTGCCTGATATACGCGCTTTGGAAGTTAGAAAAACCATTGGAATAGTCGTTGATCAGTTTCTGAGAAAACTTGTGATAAAAAGAAAAAATCTGATGTGAAATTAGTTTTATGTGTTACGACCTCACATAAGAAAAATAATATTTTACTTAATACAACACAGATCTTCTAAATACATAGTGCATACATACGTGTAAGCTGGCGTTTGCAACGAGATTAGGAGTACGTTAAGTAGTTCAATTTTGAGTTAAAGACTAACGCCAATGGAAATCACATTTTTATGTTTTTATAAAAAAGCAGTTCTTTGACTCACTGAATCTTGAAAGCACGCTTTACGTAAAAAATAAAACCACCCTTTTCTTAAGATTGAATACCCTCTTCTGGGCGTTACATAAAAATATGGTTTTACGTTACTGCAAGATTCGGTGAAACCATCAGCAGTTACAATGGCTCTGAAATCCTGCAGTTTTGTCTGTTAGTTAAACCGAGTTTACAATGCATTTCTTTTTCCTTAATTAAGCTTCTGTTTATGCAAAGAAGATATCATAATTTGAAATAGCAAACGGATTGTATGGAGATAAAAAATACAAAATGTTTCATGATTTATGCCTGCACAACATCCTAGAATGAGGAAGTATTATACTAGATTATAAAATTTTTGTTTATTGATGTCATAGATTTCCATTAAATCCGATTTGAATATTTTCCTTTTTGCCGTAAGTAGTCCTGGACTTGAAGATTTTATCTCATACCAGAAGATATGTTGTGCATACAGTGAAATTTTCCAATATTTTCCGGTGTAACTACGGTTAAATCTTAGTTGTTTCTCTTTCTTTTTCGCCTTTGAACTCTCCATTATGATTTGTCACTTCAGTAACAACTTTTCTTTGTTTAAGTAAGACTTTCGCAATCTCTCCTGCTGTAATATAAACTTGTTGACATTTCATCTGCGTTCTTACTGAAGACATTGCTTTTAGTTCAACGTGCCAGACGTCAATAACTTAAATGGAGAAAATAATCCTTATCAGGCGAGCATTACCCTCTAATCTCGCACGTCCTCCAGCATTTTCTTCTTCCTTCCGTATCAAGACTGATGAACCTCTTCTCCTGCTGAGGATGAGTACTTAACAAGAAAGAAGAATCAGGTGGTGATCTATCGCCAGGCTCTTCCTTTTATTTGCTTGCAACTTAGCAAACCTATGTATGTAATCAGGATAACATGGTCAATCTGGGACTGTCCATGGGCTCCTCTGCCAGTATCTTTCTCTTCTATAGTACTGCGGTCTTATGGGTGGAATTCTCTGAGCATGACTGAGGAAACGAACTACTATTTAGCTCCATGGGTACTTACAAAAAATTATATTCTCAAGTCCTGAAGAATTTGCATATCATTTGTACGCTCTGTTAATTGGTTCTAGCAGCCCAGGATGTTCAGAAGATTAGGTTTCTGGGTAGGCGTCTACTCAACGAGCAAATAAATCAGAAAGTTCACCATTTTTACACAGTTGAGTCACAATATTGTGACCACCTACTTTTGACGTTCACAGCGCGTAGCCAATGAAAAGAAGGCACGTGTCGTGAGCTGGCTTGGGGGTTTTATAAAATGTACTGTAGGCATTCTGAAAACATATCACTCTTTGCTGTCATGGAAAAAAGGAGCGATTTCTAAGATTCGCAAAAAGGGATTCGGGCCAAGGGTGGGAGTATTTCTCAAACAGCGCAGTTTGAGAACTGTTCGCATGGTGCTGTGTTTAAAGTGTATCGTGATTGGAGAAATGGCATCATTACGAATAAACGATGTGGATATTGTGGAGCACCACGTGCCATTAATGTGAGAGGTGAACGTCGGTTGCGAAGGTGCGTGAGGGCCGATCGACACCCTACAGTGTAGCGACTAACTGGCCGAATGAACCAGGGGGCTACCGGAAGTGTGTCTAAAACGACAGTTCAGCGAACCGTGCTGCAAATGGGGCTCTGACGCAAACGGATGGTCACTGCACCCATGATAACGAAGGTGCATTGGCAGAAAAGGTTTACATTTCCACGGCAGTATCGGAATTGGACCTCCGCTGATTGGCAAAGGATTGCCTTCTCCGATGAGTCACGTTTCCTGTTTCATCGAACGGATGGACGTTGGCGTATAAGGCGAGAAACATAGGAGAACAAACGCTCTTCAACCATTGCTGGAAGAACACAAGCTGGTGGTGGCAACGTTATGGTCTGGGGAATGTTTTCGTTTCATTCTGTGGTTCCATTCATATCTGTGGAAGGCACTATGAACCGAATTCGTTATGACTTCATCCTTGCAGACCACGTACACCCATACATATTGATTGTCTTCCCTGAGGCGGATGGCATCTTCCATCACGACGATGCGACGTTTCACACAGCCAGAAATGTCCGAGAGCGGTTGGAAGAGCATCATGAAGACATCAAAGTACTTCCCTGGCCCTCTAGTTCCCCAGACGTAAATCCAATTGAGCATATGTGGGACTATCTCGATCGTATTGTTCGCTCTATGGATCCTCTACCACGCACCCTCCAGTAGCTGTCAGATGCACTACTGTCACCATGGCTCCACATACCTGTGAACACCTTCCAACACCTTACTGAGTCACTCCCAGCCCGTCTAGCTGTTGTTCGCGCTGCACACGACGGTTACTCTGGATATTAGCTGGTGGTCACAATAATGTAACTCGACCGTGTATTTCTGTGAGTAAGGGAGCATAGATTTTTTTATTTTTCTGTTTTGATTTTAGCCCCCACCGTAAGCAACTTGATAGACTGTAAGCAATCACTCGTCCCGAATTTAGGGCAACTGGTTCCAGGAAAAAGAGAGAGCCAGTATCGTAAGACAAGCACAACATTAATGCCTCACCGGAATTCAACCCCGGATACATCTGTGACGAACGGTCAGGAGACAGCGCGTGGACCCCTGCGCAACCTGGGAACATGCATTTGGAATATACCTATTTCTCATCTCAGGTATTTAAAAAAAGTGACGTGCGATCATGATGAGTGTACGACTTGAAAATCGCACCAAGTAAAACAGTCACTGAATACCTTTCATCGTCAGAGTCATGAATTTTTATCATAAAACAGAACGGTCGAAGACTTTAACATCACACAAACGAATTTTGCAGTGGTGTATCTTGGGTACGAGAGCTGAGTTATTTAACCCGTCTCCTTTCCTCTTCCCCTGTTCTTTTTTAAATTACGAAGTTACTTTTTCAATTATTAAGTGATAGAAATATTTTTTTTTATTTTAGGTACATGTTATTGCTAATATAACACCAAATAATTATAAGGATTAGGATTTGAACACTTTATCTTTTGAATACTTTATTTGTACATGGACTCCATTCCTCTTTCCTTTTGTGTGAGCTTGAATGTTACGTTTTCATAAAAAGTTTCTTTCGAGTACTTTTTCATATTTAAAATGTATGTTTTTTTCTATTGACAAAACAGCCAAGTCTCTCAAGTGTACATGTCCTTGTGTGGCCCTAAGATGTCTTGATTTTTTTAATGCCGAAGAACTTCTTTCGGCAGTTGCAGTTGTTGATGGAAACGTTAATATTAGGTCTGCTAATTTGTACATCTCACTAAACACTATGTCCAATTTATTCAATTTCATGTAACAAATAAATTCTCTTACTGATTTCTTTTTGTAATCATCAAGGGAATGAAACACCTTGAGTTCATTTTATTGTCGATATGTATCAAAATCAGAAGCATGTGTTCTTTAAATTCTGACAGTAGATATTCAAGAAAACTTTCACAAAATTTATCAAAACTGTTCGAATCCAACAAAGCCACGAATTTAAGATAGTATAATATCACTGATTTTAATTCATTGACACTTCACACAAACTGAAACACGTGATGTTACGGGCAGGAGCATGTGAGTGACTAATGTGGTCCTAAGTCTTCTCTTTTCTGAGCGTTGCCTGAAGCAATGTCCCATTCACCCTTCATCCGCTCATTCATGTTGTCATGGAAACGCTATGCTGGCGATCGTATCGAAAGTCTTCGAATCACAGCGAAGGCTTGTAGATCTAGTTGCGTTACAATGACACCATCGTCCACTAGGAGCCCGTTGGTCTTCGCTAACCGGACTGATTCTCGTAGGCCAAAGAAACTAATCCGCACGTGTGTTGTTGTTTTTTCGCAGCGAAAGCACCGACATATATTAATGCCGTTGGTAATGGCCTTTTATTTGTGTATATCTAATTGACTTTTATTTGTGCATTCTCTAAGCTTCGCTGATAGCCTAGCTAGCCTCGAATATATGCCACTGGAATCTCAGTATATAAGACTAGCTTGTTTTTTGATTGACGGTTTAACTACCACAGTGAGCAACTATATAGGCTTATAAGACTATAGACAGAACCCCGTGCTTAATTTAGGGCCAGTGGTTCCAGGGAAAGGAGAGAGCCAGGGCCGTAAGGTAAACACAGCATCCATTTCGGACGAATGGTCTGCGGCCCCGGGGGTTCATCAGACTTGGCAGCAGATATAATACCACTGGCAAAGAATTAATTGCATAGAATCTAACACATGCGTAGACGTAAAAAAAAACCAAGACTAACTTCAGCAAGTAACCAAATCATTCAGAGCTTTTAGTTACATGTTTGCTGTATTTAGATCAGTATGCGTAACTTAACTGAGTACCAAAAAAGAGAAAAACTCATGAGAATTCAGACATAACGTTCAGAATGAAAAGCATAACAAGAAGCAACCAATATGCAACTAAGTAAAAAGTCAACAGAAACGGAAAGTTAAAAAGGCAGTATAAGGTCACACGATATTATCCCAAAAATCCATTGTTGTAGCTCATTACTGTATTTTTCGGCGCACAAGACGAAACTGTTTTCTTCAGAAGTCCGGGCCACGACTTATACTCCACATCAACTTACCTATCGAAATTTCTGAATAAAAAAATTATTAAGCTATTAATTCGGTCGTGATCCAAGCTCCCTAAACTTGATATTTTGCTCATAAGAAACCACTCCGAAGTTTAAGAAATGAAATGTTCCGTTCACTAAAAACTGATTTAACAGCAACTGAAGCTGTATTTCCGTTCGACAAACATAGAAATCACCGTGACTTATTTGGCGTGTCAGCTGTGGTATCATAATTGCATCTCCTCGCGATCCCACGAGGGTGGAATTCACCCCTGGGTTTGCAATGCCGCCAGAACTGCAATGGGTGCAGTTCATTTATCTTGCAATTTTTAAAACTGTGGAACACGTCGCTGCCACACCCTTGATTAGCTGGCGACAACTGTGTCGACAGTTATAGCAGTGACTAGCTGATAACGAAGGCAGTCCCTTTTTCGCTCTACCAATCTTTCAATTGTATCTCTCAACAAAATTAAAATCAACTATTGCTTCCATTTATTAGGCTTATCTCAATTTATTTATGTTTCCAATTGAAATCTAACGCTCTTTTGGATTCTGATTTTATTCTGACTCTGTGAGAAAGCTACTAATCCTAACTTACCCGCAAGCAGTTGTGTGACCTTGGAGGCTTTTTTCACCTTGGCGCGGCGTTTTTTCCAACTGGTCGGTCGGAGGGAAGGAATATTGTAGCATCAGTTCGTAAGAAAAAAGTTAACTTACAAAATTTTACCTTGTCGAATCGAAAAATGCGGATGTTACCTCGCTTTCCTTTTTCTTTTAATATTTACTGAAACATTAAATACAGTGTTGGATTTTCGGGACAGTAACTGTTATTGTTGCAGCCTCATCTTATACTCAGGATCAACTTATCCTTGAAAAAAGATAAGGAAATTAGGAAATTCAACCCATTCGATTTATACTCCATATTGGTTTATAAGGCATTAATACAGACATTTGATGTTGACCAGGAACATCAAACAGAAGGTCATCGCTCTTTCCACGTTTATAAGTGGGTCACGGAAAAATTCTCATTGGCCGCCACGGGAATCGAACCCATGGTCTTCCGGTTACGCCGGATATGCTTTCACTGCACCACAGTGGCGGCCAATGAGAATTTTTCCGTGACTCACTTATAAACGTGGAAAGCGCGATGACCTCTGTTTGATGTTCCTGGTCCACGTCAAATGTCTGTATTAATTATTCATTCGCCTTCTAATTATTTGTTCAGTTGCTGCTTACCATCTTTGGTGAATCCCTAGCAGCCGCCCCGGTGGCGCAGTGGTCTAAGCGATGGCCTCTGATCATTCGTCCGAAAGGAACCGGGTTCGAATCCCGATGAGGCATGGATGTTGTGTTTGTCTTACGGCATTGTCTCCCTCCCTTCCCTGGAACCAGTGACCCTAAATTAGGGACGGGCGACTGCTTATAGCCCATTGAGTTGCTCACGGTGGTCATTAAACCTTCAAAAAAAAAATTCCCATCATTGTGCGGGGCTCCAATTTGCAACCTGCCAAATTGGCTTGGAAGTTAGTATGTGTGAGTCTGGAAGAGTTCGAGGCCGCTGTGGCGCAGTGGAAGCATATCCGGCGCGTAACTGGAAGACCCTGGGTTCGATTCCCGGTGGCGGCCAATGATAATTTTTCTGTGACTCACTTATAAACGTGGAAAGAGCGATGACCTCTGTTTGATGGCTTATAAGGCGAAAAATAGGGTAGTAAAAGTCCATTTTGTTTAAGGTATCGAATTTCATCTTATTGCGTCATTTCTACTAAATTCTTAAATCTTTCCAGTTCGTGACCTTATCCATAACTCACCTGGTGGCAGGAGCGCAACAGAGGTCAAAGTTTGAGAACCTTTATCCTACTTCGGATGATCTCACATTTCTTCGGGCCGCCCCGGTGGCGCAGTGGTCTAAGCGATGGCTTCTGATCATTCGTCCGAAAGGGGTCCTGGTTTAAATCCCGGTGAGGCATGGATGTTTTGTTTGTCTTACGGCACTGTCTCCCTCCCTTCCCTGTAACCAGTGACCCTAAATTAGGGACGGGTGACTGCTTATAGACCATTGAGTTGCTCACGGTAGTCGTTAAATCTCCAATAAAAAAAATAAAAACATTCCTTCTGAGGAACTAGATATTAAATTGGAATGCGAAATGTAAAAACCTCCAAAAGAATAACTTCTTGTCCACGGTAAAACATTAGTGCTGAAAACGACAACTCTAAACTCGCAAGGAACAGTCGCTCCGATGCCGCAATGGTTTAAACCTTAGCCAGTGGCCATTCGTGTGAGTGAGCATGCGTTGTACACTTGCGTTACGGCCTCGGCTCTCTCCCTTCCCCGGAACCAATGGCCCTACATTAGGGACGAGCAACTGCTTATAGCGATTAGAGGTGCTCACGGTGGTCGTTAAACTGCGAGCAAAACAGAACAAAAAAACAGGAACGGGCAGTTCCTATGCTTGTGTGTTCACTTGGGCAGGAGGAAGAAAAATATTATTATAGATCGCCAGATGATCCATTACTTATAAGTTCTTTTAATTTTGAATCTGTAATTCCCCGTGGTGAGTTGATGCCCTTGCCAAAAAATTGTTTCTCTGTTGTGCTTGATTTCCAGAAAATATTTTTCTTCATTTTTAAGAATGTAACGGCATACATCATTGAGACGTACTACAGAGGTGAAGCACATATCAAGACGGCTAAGTTGTAGCTATAAGTTCCGGCGGCATACCTTAATTGGGAAGCATTCGGCTCCGGAGTAGAGGTGGAAACGAGTTGGCAGTTTCTAGCAGATCAAACGAGTCAGGTCAAGGTGTTCCTCACTCTATTTCGACCCGGTTTTATTTCCTTTTTATTTTTGAAAAGCAAAAGAAGAATTTGTTTTTCGAAGAAAAATGCACACTATGGAATATTGTGCTCGATACTGGTGCCCGTAAACTGAAAAATGACTTGTCATGCAATATGAAGTAAGAGTGTTCTCAGAAGGAAAAGTGTCCCTTTGTTCTCAGGAGTAATGACGAAAGCAATATCCACATTTTGGAAACTTTCAACTCATCATAAACTTGTGAAAATCAGTGTTGCTGTGAAACATATTCTGTAACTTAATATGTGATCAGGAAAACAACAAAAACTGAAATGAAATATTTAACAAGTTGCTTAATTTAAAAGTTTTGACTGTGGCGCCATTAAAATTAGGTGGAGGAGTCTTAACAGAACTGCGGAGGGACTTTTTCACTCTCGTAAACATGTGTACAACAGTTGGGTAATGTCTTGCAAATGAAGGACGAGTTTCAATACTTCCTGTAAGTAAGTGCGTAAATTATGCGTTCCTATAACACATTTTCTTGATTTCCATATAACCAAAGATATCCACTGTGGAGAAATTTTTTGAATGCCCTATATACACTGAAGAGCAATTGAATTAGAGATACCTGTATAGTAACGTGTAGCACCACCTTTCGCCCTGATGACGGCGGCGATTCGTCTCGCCATGGACTCGACAAGACACCGGAAGCGTTAGAAAGCCATACGGATCCACGACCCCTGAACAAGCTCCTACAGTTCACGAAGATTTGATGGAGAGAGGTCAGGGCCTCGAACATCTCTCTCGATGGGATTGAGGTCAGGTGACCTAGCTGGTCAAGGAAGCAAGGTCATGTCGGTGGAGTGTTTATATAACAATTCGGATACAATTCGGGAGCGATTGTACTGTGCATTGTCTTATTACAGGATGAGGTTCCCAGTGAAGTATGACCTGTGAGGGACGATGTCCCACGCATCAGGGGTCCCATTTCAGTCCACGTAAACAGTCTCCAGACGAGAATGCCACCTCCACCAGCTTGAAGAGCACCCTGCTGGCAAGAAGGATTCATCGCTTCATGTGGTTTGCGCCGTACTCGTATCCTGCCATCCGCATGTACCAACGGGAATCTCGACTCATCAGTCCAGGCAACATTTATCCACATGTCTAGGGTCCAGTGGCGATGTTTCCGCGCCCATGCTAATCTTTGCACCCTGTGATGTGCGGTCAAGAGCGGTACCCTCGTGGGACGATGGCTTTTGTACCTCATTGCGAGGAGATGGTTCTCGATGGTGTGGCTGCTTACACGTTTTTGTGCCCCAGAGTTAAATTGCCGAGTGATTTCTTGCACTGTAGCCTGTCTATCCACTGTTACAATGCGAGGTAGCCGACGATGACCCTGCTCATCCACACGCTCTTGTCCACGGCAGTTGGTCCTTGCAGGGATGGTTTTACCGGATTCGATGTACTCACGGTGCACCCATGACGCAGTGGCTCGTGAAATTTCCAGTGCCTGCGCGACTTCCGAGATGGAGTGGCCCATTCGTCGGGCCCCGACGATTTGCCTACGATCAAATGCGCTTAGATCCTTCGTCTTACCCATACTGCGTCCGACTCTTACTGATTCCCGTCGCATCATTCCTTATATTGTCGGATCGCTGCATACGTCATGTCGTTTCCGTTTACAGGGCCGCCCACAGCGCCACATTTGCATAACGCCAGCTATCTCTAATTCAATAGCTCTTGTGTAAATATGTATCATCATCATAATCATCAACCATTATCTGTCCACTGCTGGATGAAGGTATCCCCAAGTTTTTTCACAACGGTCTATCTTGTACCAGTCTGCTTCAGGTCACTCCCGCATACTTTCGAATTTCATCCACCCATCTCCCATGAGGTCTTCTTCTGGGTCTTTTCCTGTTCCTTGGAATTCAGTCTAGAATTTCGGTGGTCTGTTTCTCTGGCAATATATCCAGCCCATTGTCTTTTCAAGGATTTTGCTCTGATAATGATGTCTTCTACTCTTGTCGTTTTCCTTTTCCATGAGTTCCTCTTGTTATCTCCCCTTATTACACCAAGAATGCATCTCCTCATGCTTCTCTCTCTCTGTCTCTCTCTCTCTCTCTCTCTCTCTCTCTCTCTATTCAAAGCGGATTTGTCCGGGTGTGGTCCGGGTCAATTAAAGATCCGGGTCGGGTCCATTTATATGACGCTCAGGTAAAAAATTTTTGACCCGTTTCTCTTCGGAGCAGAAGGATGCGAATGTGATCTATGTCACCGACAAAAAAGTGTTCTCACAATCTCCTCTAAGACTCAAATGTATGTTACTGGCAGATGGATGCCATATTAATCTTACATACCGATATACCTCAGAAAACTCGCTCTGGAACGGGAATCGAACCCTTTGCTTGGAGGTTTGTTGTTATGGGCTGTGTAACGATAATATACTCGAACGTAAATCATGAGATACGGGTTTGATCCCCGTTCCAAAACAGCGTATTTTTCAAGTTTTCTGAGACATGTGTGACTCCTAAGTAATTGCATGACTTCTAGGTAATTGTGACTTATGTGTACTCTGCATGTATGATTCCTAAGTAATTTAGAATGTTCACTTTTGAACGAGGAAAATCTTTGTAACAAACGCAGTAGGAGGTCTTACGCAGACACATTGATACAAGAAGAGTTTTTTTCGCGTCATAAAAATTGTCATGTTAAAAAGCCCAATTTTAAAGTTAAGTATTCTCAATAGACGCGCAAAAATAACCCCGAAAAATATTATTTTGGAAGTCAATCGAGTTTATAATTGCCTCCTCAACGGTCAGTGTACATGCTCACGTAATGCGTACGGCACAAGAGTAAACGCCGTGGTCCCTAAATAATGCTGAAAATAAAATGCTAAAAAATAAACACTCACCTGGCAACGAGCCCAGATGCCTCAAACAATCATGCTTCTTTGAATTCATGCATATCTGTTACACTTAATGAAGGGACGCGAAGAACGTTTCATTCATCATTCACAAATATTAAAACGTAACTACTCTTATCTTCTTACCTTAAGGGTGCTTACTCCCAATGATAAGGACTGCTTCAGTGATTATGTGCGACTGCCAACAAGAAGTTAGAAGCGACCTCACACACGCACGCACAGACACACTTTTGGAAGGAATCCACACGGCACGCCGCCTCCTTCAGCTCTTCGAGCATCCCGGAATCCCAAAGCCATCCTCACGACCGATGATCTGTTGAGCGAGTGTGTCACGAATGACACGATAATGAAGTAGAGTTCATTATTGTATTGCCGATGATGCGGAGTTTATTATTTTGAAGGCTGGAGACTGCTGAAGCTTTATTGGGTCGTAGACAGTTTTCTTTTCACTGAGACCTATTTCAGTGCATTTAATCTGTAAAAGAGGCAAAGGTCTAAACGTGATATCTAAGTTGTTCTCACACCGTGCTTTTTTTTATTTTAAAGGTCCTGAAGGTCACATTTACTTCTGAAATAAGAAACACGAACTGATACGAAAATATAATAAAGTCTTTGAATCAATTTCTCCTCACGGTTTGCGGCGAAGAAAATTTATCGGCGCATTTTCGATTTGACATCCAGACTTCTATTTGATGGTTCTATAAGCGAAGAGAAGTTTTGTGCCACGTGGAGAAATGACTTTATTTTTTTCGCTCAGTGAGTTCCCAAGAGGCGGCGACCGATTTAAAGTCTGTTTGCGTTGGCAGTTGTGTAAAATTTGTAGACGCGAGAAAGAAAAGTTTCTAGAGCATAGTTTTGCAATACTTACGTAATATACTACTTATCGCATTGAAGGATGGATGTCTGAAAATGTTTATCGCATAAATTACAACACGCTGCAATAAAGTACGATAAACGCCACCACAATGAACTTGTGAGACGGAACTACTTCGTTCAGACATATATGCTTTAAACAATGTTTCTGAGAATTTCTGGTAAATTTGGATGATTTTCTGATATCGTTGCGCATTTAATGTAATAATGAATTATTTAATATATTTAACATTAGAATAACTTATTTAATTATACACTGACGGACAATTGCTAAGGACGGATGACAATAGCAACGATAGCAACCATAAAATGGAAGGCAGGAAAATGAGGAATTAGCATAAGTTCGGGATACAGTAAGACGTGTTGTGCGTATGCAAATTTTGGATTGCCGAACTTGTTCGTGACGTCATAGCGCTGATAAGAGATATAAAGGATTTGACGCGTATTGACCGTTGTTGTTCAAACGCAAAGTTGAAAGGGAAAGAATCAATTGACGAACTTGCAAGTTTCAGTATGTCTTTCCGACATCACCTAGATGATTTTACGCGTGGCCGTATTATTGGCAAGATTGAAGAAGGGCGAAAAATAACAGATGATTCCAGGGAGTTCGACGACAGCCACAGTGTTGTTTCAAGGCTTTGGCAATCATTTCAAACAAATGGAGAGTGTAGCAAACGTCACGGGGGAGGTCTTGTTCGCAGTACGACACCTGCAGAAGATCGGTACATTGTGCTATCAACAAAAAGACACCGGCGCAGCGCAGCTAGTGAGGTAGCAAATCAGTTTATGGCTGCTACTGGCAAGCGGATCTCCCGAAAATCTGTCGCCTGACGTTTGCATGAAGGACGACTATACGCCCGCCGTCCTGTTGTGTGCATCCCATTGTCCAGACGTCACACTACCGCCCGTTTGAAATGGTGCCATCAACATCGCAATTGGACTGATAACGACTGGTCTGCTGTCCTCTTCTCAGATGAGAGGAGATACAGTCTATCGTCTGATTGTCGACGACAAGTGATCTGGCGTGATAGTGGTACTGCATATTGTCCAGCAAGCATACAGGAAAGGGACTGATATCTGACATGTAGTGTCATGGTATGGGCTGGCATCATGATCAATGGCCGTACGTCCCTCTATGTGCTTCCAACTGGGACTATGACTGGCCAACGAAACATTAATGATGTTCTGCTACCTCATGTTCGCATGTTCCGTGGTGCTGTCGGTGATAGACTCATTTTCATGGACGACAACGCAACATGTCATCGAACAGTCGCTGTCCAGGAGTGTCTTTAGATCGAGGATATTCAACGCCTCGTATGGCCATCACGTTCTCCAGATCTGAATCCCATTGAAAATGTGTGGGATGCTTTGGGGAGGAATCTTGCTGGTCCGCAAAATGACCTTCAATAAACAAGGACACCCTCATCCGTGCACTAACAGAGGAATGGGATAAGTTACCCCAACAGCTGCTTGATAATGTTGTGCAAAGCATGACACGACGTGTGGAATCTTGCATCGCCCTCCATGGTGGCCATATCCCGTATTGACATCTTACGCCAGAACCCCTGCGGACGGTAATTGCATTTTTTCACGTTTACGTATTCTGCACAAAATGGCCTGTTTGTCCCTTGAACACGTTCCAAAGCCTTCTGGATTTCAGAGCACCATAAATTGTCTTTCTTGTAATGTCCTGGAATTCAGACATTATTTTATTTCACTTGGCATCCAACCACACTTACTTTTTTATGCGCTATATAGCCGTTTATGATCCGTCCTTAGCAATTGTCCAGCAGTATATTTAATACAGTGAAACCTCCATTAACGGACACCTCCGAACAGCGGTAACCTTCGAGCAACGGCATGTTTTGGTTGGAGCCAAACAGCTTCCGTAGGATTAATATTAACGGTAACCTCCGAACCACCGTAATGGCGCAGTTGGTTAAGTCGCTATGCATTGTGTGCTAGGCAAAAATTTCTGACGGGTGACTCTAAATCAGTTAATGAATCACGCTGTCTTAATTATGAAAAAAACTGACAGATGACTCTAAATCAGTTCATGAATCACGATACTCAATTATGAAAAAAACGCAAGGTGTTACTAATTAAAATATGACATTTATTTAGAGATTAAGAACTCACTAAAGAGTTAAAATTACGACAAGATCTTTCAAGGCCTCCAAAGCCCCATCTTCAGGTCGAGTGCGCAAAATGATCACGAACATTATACAGTCAAAGTTAACCACAATACTTTGCGATCTCGGAGACTACCTGTTGCCACCAGAGACAGTATACAAATAAAGTTAATAACACCAGAACATCTCACACAGGCGGTATTTTTTTTTTTTTTTTTTTCTGAGATTGGAGGTTTAACGACCACCTTGAGCAACTCAATGGGCTATAAGCAGTCGCCCGTCCCTAATTTTGGGTCACTGGTTCCAGGGAAGGGAGAGAGCCAATGCCGTAAGACAAACAAAACATCCATGCCTCACCGGTATTCGAACCCGGACTCCTTTCGGACGAATGATCAGAGGCCATCGCTTAGACCACTGCGCCACCGGGGTGGCCACAGGCGGTATGTATCGTGTCATCCCTGTGAAAAAAGTCATTCATAAGCGTTAACCAAGGTTGCGGGATAAAAGCAGGAAATTCGTTGGTACAGCATGTTATGAAGTATCTATTAATGCATAAACTTTCCGCAGATAACAATGCATATTTTTTTATTGGGTGCAGAGGTAATAATCGAAGCTTGATCCTAATTAGGATTGTGCTCACCCTTAACAATAGTTCGACTCAGGGCAGTAGAGTTCAATCCTTTGCGAGTTGCATATTTATGCTCTGATAATCTCAGTCCGAGGTTGCGCAAAGTAGAACCAATGTAACACATACCAGCGACACCTGGAACACTAGAGAGTCAGGCACTCGGTAAACGCCGAATTTTTTTTATGTGGGGCCACACTGTCTCGATCTTTACTAACCAATGCAAAATTATTAACTGTGTGCACACCAAAGTCTAGTCCATGTTTTCCACAAAAGTTCTTTAGAACGTTCACAACTGGTGGAAAAAAACTAATTTCTTCCACAAAGCTGGTACTAGGTACAACATGTTGCAGAGTAGTGAACGGAAGTCGATTGAAGTCACAAACCAACTGATGTTCTGAAGGGAGTTCGAAGCCCGTTCCTGACAGCCATCTACTCTGCGTTTTTCCGGGGTTTTCCGCAGCCTCTCCGTGTTTGGGGACACGAATACATTGATGGTTCCCTTGAAGTTAGCCCCGGACGCGCTTTGTTCCTGGACTTCCCTTCCCCAGGATTTCTGTGTTTACCAAATGAGTGTCGACGCGCTGGTAGTAAACACTGCAAGACGAATGAAATATGACGTCACATGGCTTCAGGCACCTACGGGACTATTTATTACCCATGATTGTTGATGATGATGATGATGATAACCTTCGAACAATGAAACCAATGAAACCTCTTAAGAGCTGTCAATGGACACCCCAGTAAGCTCCGAAGGAGATCTAACCAACACCCTTTTCCGTAGTACCTTCGGTACTTTGGCAAGATGAATAAGAACATTTATTGCAAAAGGCATAATGGTTTACATTACGGTTGGTACAGTAGTGTGCTTAAGTGAAAAGAAAGGAGCTAAAACGTCAGTTCTACGTGAGGCGAGCTGCAGCTTTCATGTACGTTTCAATCGCCCCCAGGGCTGCGGAGGTGGTTGATGGGGCGTGGAATTTTGCCCGTTTGGGGCGATGTTTTTTGGTTTGGTCCCTGAGGAGTCTGTTCCTGCTTTAGGTCGTGCGGCCAGGTGACTGTTAAGTTACGCTTTACTATCTAACATTTTTTTGTTCTTTCTTATAGCATACCCTAACCTTAGTCTCCTAGCTTGCTATTTCTAAGAGCTATTAAACATCAGACGTCAGACACTATTTTCTTAAAATCTTCCACACCATTAATTATTTATTTAATTACTATACTCAGTTTTATTCTGCATTTGGAAAAGGTATTGCAACGTTTCCTTTATTGTGCTTAAGCTTCATATATTTATTCCGCTTTGGCACAAACGCAAAGGCCTAGCAATGTTAACTTAGGCCTAACCTCCGAACAATGACCTATTCGGAGGTTTCACTGTATAAGAATGTGTTACCTAACACGTTTAATATAAGAATGAATTACTTAATATATTTAATATTGGACTGTGTTTAAGCTTTCCTTGATGGCCGAGTGGACAAAGCCACTGGTTTCTTCTTAATAGTCAGAGATGGGCACAGGCTGCTGCCCTGATGAGTGCCTACCCGCAGCCTTAACCTTAGATTTTGGGTTAAAGACTTTAAACTCACAAACAAGAAAGATAACACCGAATTATTTGGTATGCTGAACACGTCTTTGCATCATTTCCGATGCAAAAAGAATTTTCAAAGGGAGATTTTGACAAAAAGAGAAAATAAACGTACCCCCCCCCCCCCACACACACACACCCCGCCGCCGCCGCCACCACACACACCGCAGCACACATACAGAGATTTAATTAAAATTTTAATTAAAATACACAGTGTTTCCTTCTTCCTACATCGTAAAAGTTACGAACAATGTAAGAAATTTCGATAGAAATTCTCAAGTAGAAATAGGTCTGGTGCAGTGGTCTTCTCATCATTCGTCCGAGATGGGTCCGGGTTCGAATCCTGGTGAGGCATGGATGTTGTGTATGTCTTACGGCACTGGTTCTCTCCCTTCCCTGGAACCAGTGGCCCCAAATTAGGGACGGGAGTTGCTCGCGGTGGCCCTAAATTAGCCCATTGAGTTGCTCACGGTGGTCCCGTTTATAATACAACTCTTAACATACGTATATCATTGATTATGTGATGTCTATATATCAGTCTGTGGACCCCTGAAGACAAAAACTATTACAGCTATCAAGACTAAATTTCATATTTATTCAATCACCCCCTACCCTGGGGGCCATGATGTTATAGAAAGCTGCTTCGTGTGATAAAACATTCCGATTCCGTGCTTGCTATTGTCACCTTCGAATTTGTCAAAATGTCTTGCAAAAACTTATCTGTTACAGCATAAATTGAAAGAGTATTAACACAATTATTATATAAAGTACCAGCTGTATTATGCTACTTAGTTTTATTTCCAGAAATTTTGTTTTGCAATAAGGTAAAATGGCTTTTGTCACATGCATTCTCGAGATTTTAGCGCCCCTCAATATGCAGCGGTCTGGGCCATTGCCCGGGTTGTCCCAATGGTAAACCCGCCCCTGATATCTTGGTTAGGCCTCATTTTAAACATAGCCTTAACTTACAATTTCTTTAGTGATGTTCTGTGATAAAAACCAAAACTTCATGTCCGAGAATTTATTTTTCTGGTGGAAATTTTCATCTAAAAACCTAAATTTTATGTTCGAAAATGTCTTTCTTGGGATCACCGGTTCCAGGGATAAGAGAGGGCCACTACCGTAAAGCAAACGCACTACCAATGCCTCGCTCAGGATTTGGATGCGGACCCATCTCGGACGAATGGTCAAATCCCAGCACTTAAACTACTACTCCACCGAGACGGCCGAATTAAGAAGCAAAATGTTGTTTCCGTTACAATAAAAACTAGTCATTGAGATTGGACTGTCGATGATTGGAAGAAAGTGGCCTGGTCTGACGAATCAAGATTCCTGATGCATCACGTAGACGGCCGAGCGCGGATACGTCGATTACCAACGAAGGCTATAGCACCTAGATGCACAGTTGAGCGGAAACGGGCCGGCGGTGGGTATGTTATACAGTGGGCGATGTTTTCTTGGGACACCCATTATCCCAATAGCACAATTCCTGACAGCTGTCAAGTACCTGAACATCGTTGCAAACCAAGTTTACACATTCATGGCAACTGTGTTCCCTGCTGGTGATGGCTATTACCAACAGGATAATGCGCCATGACACACTGCCAGAATCGTCAGAGATGGTTCCAGAATCATACTAGTGATTTTCTGTTATGCCCTGGCCTCAAAATTCACCTGACATGACATCAATCGAACATTTGTGGTTCGACTTGGAAAAGCGGGTTTGCGCTAAATCACCACTACCCTGAAATGTACGGGAACTGGTCTGCCTGCTGCTGACATTATGGTACCAGATACCCCAGGATACCCCTATCGCCACCTCAACTAATCGATGCCTCGTTGAGAAGCTGCTGTTTTGCGGGATAAATGAGGTCCTACAGTTTATTAGGTAGGTGGTCATAATGCAATGGCTCATCAGTGTATATATATCATCATCATCATCATCATTGTCAACCATTATCAATCCACTGCTGGACGAAGGTCTCCCCAAGTTTCCTCCACAACGGTCTGTCTTGTGCCAGTCTCCTCCATGTCACTCCCGCATACTTTCGAATTTCATCCACCCATCTTCCATGTGGTCTTCTTCTGGGTCTTTTCCTGTCCCTTGGAATCCAATCTAAAATTTCGGCTGTCCATCGATGGTCTGTCCTTCTGGCAGTATGTCCAGCCCATTGCCATTTCAGGGATTTAACTCTGATCATGATGTCTTCCACTCTCGTCATTTTTCGGATCCACGAGTTCCTCTTCTTATCTCTCCTGGTTACACCAAGCATGCACCTCTCCATGCTGCTTTGAGTTGTCTGCAACCTTTGTATGTCTCTTGTAGTTAAAGTCCACGTCTCTGCACCATACGTAAGCACTGGAAGGATGCATTGATCAAACACTTTTCTTTTAAGACATAATGGCATATTGCTCTTGAAAATTATGCTGTTTCTTCCAAAAGCTCTCCAGGCAAGTTTTGTACGCCGATTAATTTCTTCACCAATGTGATCCTCACTTGATATCTGTTGTCCAAGATAAACGTACCTGTCTGTTATCTCCAGCTTTTCTCCATCAATCGATAAATCTTTATTTCTTGTAAAAGCATTGAACATCACTTTTGTCTTCTGAAAGTTCATTTTTAGACCCACATCTTTACTTTGTCAGCAAGTTCCTGGATCATACTTTGCAGCTCTGATGGGGTAGTGGCAAAAAGGACTACGTCATCAGCAAAACGAAGGTGGGTTAGATAATCTCCATTAATCTTTATCCTTTTGTTTTCCCAGTTCAGTGATTGAAAGACATTTTCCAATTAGCATTAAAGAGCTTCGGAGATATGGTGTCACCTTGTCTCACTCCCTTTCCAATTTTTATGTGTGTTGTATTTTCAATATAATAAGCCGTATCTTTGCACTTGCATTTTCACAGATGTTATTAATAATATTAATGTATGCATCTTTAATACCGCAGGATTTCAGAGCCATTGTAACTGCTGATGGTTTCACCGAATCAAAGGCTTTTTCATAATCGATAAAAGCCATGCACAATGGAAGTTCATATTCTCTTGCTCTTTCAATTAGTTCTCTTAGTACGTGGATATGATCTATTGTGCTGTAGCCACTCCTGAATCCAGCTTGTTCTCTCGGTTGAGCCATGTCCAGTGTTACCTTCAAACGGTGTGAAAGAACTTTAGTGAAGATTTTATAAACCACTGATAGGAGGCTGATAGATCTGTAGTTCCTGAGATCCTCAATGTCACTTGTTTTATGTAGCAGGATCATTGTAGCGGTGTTCCAATCCTCAGGAATCTTTCCTTCATTAAGGCATCGAGTGAAAATTTGGGCGAGTACTGTTTCGATTTCTCCACTTGCTTCTTGTATGATGTCTACAGTAATTCCATCTTCTCCTGGAGCTTTTCCCCGCTTCATGTTCTTGATTGCATGTGCAACTTCTGCTGGGAGGACTGGAAGAACTCTGGTACTGGTATCTTTCATGATCTTTGGAGTACACGTATCATCCCTTTCGTATAATTTGGAGTAGAAATCTTTCACTCTTGTCAAAATTTCGCCTCTATTTCTTGTTACAGAACCATCTTCTTTTCTCAGTGCCATAATCTGTTTTCTTCCCTTACTGAGATGTCCCTTTGCTATCTTTAGGCTTTGGTTGTTTCCAATTGCTTTCCTCACTAGTTCACAGTTGAATTTCCTTACGTCTTCAGTGGTACATTTTCGTACTGTCTTGCATAGCTCTATATATTCCACTTTGGAAGTCGCATCTTCTTTAGTTGTCCTCCTCTCTCTTCTTTTTCGCATCAGCATTTTGGTTTTTCCTGATAATTTGTTCACATGCAACTTTTTCTTTGACCCAGTTAATTTTGTTGCTGTTTCCATAAGAGCTTTGGTTACTTTTCTGTTAACTTCAGAAATATCCACTTCTTCAGATGTTAGGCCTCCTAAAGCAGAGAATCTGTTCTTTAGTTCCAACTTGAAGGTATTATGGTGTTTTTTAAGGTTGGTTATGTCAATACATTTTGTTTGTCTTGTGAGCTTGCCACGTTCGAGTTTAGTGTTGAGGTGCATCTTACATCTCACCAATCTATGGTCACTACCTGTGTTGAACTTGTTTAGCACACTGCAGTCTTCTATGACGAATTTTTTGTTACACATAGTAAAATCAATTTCACTTGTCCCATTTGGATGTCTCCATGTCCATTTCCTGTGTGGCTTTTTCTTGAAAAAGGAGTTCAAGATGAAAAACCCTTCTGCCTCTGCAAACTCAACGAGAGTATTTCCACGCAGGTTTCTGTTGCCGTGACCGAATTTACCTACTGAAGTTTCATTCTGTTGCCGGTCCCCTATGTTTGCATTGAAATCTCCCATAATTATCTTCAAGTGCTGCTTTCCTTTGTTATCTAGATGACAAATTTCCTCATAAAATTCTGCAATTTCTTCTTCAGGAGGACTTGTGGTGGTTGCATAAGTTTGAATAATCTGAGCCTTGTATCTTCTCGAGAGTTGGATAACGAGTCGTGCAGCTGTCAGAGGAACTTTCAACTTCTACAACTTTATCCTTAGGTTTCTTGTTTATTATAAATCCAACACTACTAGTTCTGCCAGTATCTGTCCCACGATAGTAGAAGATATGTCCACTTTTCAGTTCAATGAGATCTTCTCCTTTTCTTCTTAACTCACTTGGCCCGACGATGTCCCACTTGATCCTTTGTAGTTCCTCTTCCAATTAAAGAAGCCTAGAATCAAAAGATACGGAGCGTCCATTATACGTAGCCAAGATCAGCATCAGATGGCAGCCTAGTCCGGTCCTCCGGGGATTCTTAGCACCCTCTGCCTTCATGGTGCACTGGCGGCTGCCTTGGCCAGGTACATTCCAGCTGCCGGAGACTGAGGGCCAAGATTTAAGTTGTGGAGTCATTTTGGAGAGGTTTGGCAATAACTCACCACGCTGGCCAAGCGGGTTGGTGAGTGTGGGATAGCATTTCCTCTAATCCCGATGGTATAGTTATGCCGCTGTTGGCGGTCGTCAGTGTCCCTTTAGTGGGAACAGGATGCACCACGAGAAGGCGGGATTGACATTTGCCAAGGAGAGGCTGTGATGTTATGCATCACCTGACCTTACATCCAACAAGTGATCGGACACCTGTAATAGCAAAAGAAAACGAAGTTTATTCACCTTCAATAGTTGGTGAAGCCTCCACGAGCGGCGATTACAGCTGCGACCCTCCGGGGCATACTCTCAACCAGGCGTTGTACGACGGCTAGCGGTATTTTCTTCCACTCGGCTTGGAGAAGACAGGTCAGTTCCTTCACCGATTTCGGACGGTGGGGTCACCCCTTAAGTCGACGCTCCAACTCGTCCCAGAGGTGCTCGATAAGGTTAAGGTCCGAGCTCTGAGCAGGCCAGTCCATTCGATTAACCCCATTGTCACCATACCAAGCCATGGTGGACCTCGCAACATGATAGGTAGCATTGTCATCCTGAAAGTAACATGGGTCCACCCCGTAAAACTGCCACAACGTAGGAAGCGCATGGTCATCCAAAACGATGCAGTAGGTCTCGGCGTTGAGTCTACCAGGAATTGCTGCCAAGGGTCCAGTGCCATACCAGGAGAAACACCCCGATAGCATAATTCCACCGCCGCCGAACTTCACAGTTGACACAATACATTCCGGCACGAAGCGTTCTCCAGGCAGACGCCAAACCCAGACCCTGCCATCCGAATGGTGGAGGGCGAACCTTGATTCGTCGCTCCAGAGAACCTGTTTCCACTGTTTAACGGTATACTGTCGACATTCTTTGCACCACGTTATCCGAACAGCGCTATTGGACTTGGTGATCAAAGGCTTGTGGGCGGCAGCACGTCCATGATAGCCGAGCAGATGGGCTTCCTTGCGGATGGTATTCATCGAAAAAACACTCCCGGATGCCTGTTGAAACTACTCGCGGATGTGGCCCATCGATTTAGTGCGGTTCTTCCGAATTTCTCTGGCCAGCACCCGTAGGTTTCTAACTCCCAGTTTTGTGGGTCTGCCGGGTCGAGGCACATTCCGACAGTCACCTCTCATCTTCCACTTGTCAATCACGTAGACCACTGTCGATTTTGGGTACTTCAACTCGCTGGATATGTCACGTATGGATCGGCCATTTCTGTGATACCCGACGATTACACATTTCTCGAAATCAGAGAGCTCCGAACTGCGTAGCATCTTGCATGCGACTGGTTGCGTTGTTGTTTCCCACACGATATTTAATGGCAGCGGCCGTGACGTGTATCAGGACCGCAGATATCGTCAATTGCAAGGGTGTCCAATTACTTGTTGGTAGATAGTGTATATATACCCAGTACATAAAGCATTAGAGGTATCTGTGATGAGCATTTGACATGGACGTCCCGTGCGCAGAGTGGAACAGATTCAAACGGAACGCAAGCCATAAATAGGCGGAGATTAGCGCTTCCCGACATCGTATCGCAATCGATTAACATGAGTAAACGTGGTAATCTGAGCGACTTTGATCAGTGGAAGCATTCTTGGCGCAAGCCGGAAATTGGGGCATTCTTACGCCCAAGTGCTAAAAAACCAATAGGGTTCCCTAGGGCAACCGCATCAAGGAGTGCCGCGAGTAAACCATCGGCGGACGTATCAGCTCCCAGAGAACAAGCTGTGCCCGACCACATGCCATTGCTGACCGCGGTCGACGTAGACTATCATCCAGACTCGTAGAGACTGACCGCTTGGCATCGGCGGCTCAAATCACATCCGGGTTAAATGTTGGAGGCCCAAGCAACATTAGAAAGCGTGCGATTCGGCTCATGCTGCATACCCTGTGCTACCGCAGCCGACTCTCTATACGTGTGCCCTGTTGACTGCTCGTCATAGGAAAGTACGCTTAGCCGGGTCAGCGGAACATCAAAACTGGACCTCTGTAAAGTGGCATAGTGTCCCGTGTTCAGATGAATCCCATTTTCTGCTGTACTGAATTGAGAGAAGGGTGTGGCGTCGACAATATAAGGCCATAGCCCCGTCGTGCCAGCTCGACTCTGTTCGAGTCTGTGATGGTTTGGAGTGCCTCCTCATGGCACATATTAGATCCCTTTAGTGTATCCGGAGAGATCTTTAACATCTATGCGCTACCAGAATATGCTTGCTCATCACCTACACGGTCTCATGGTCTTCGCGCATCCTGCGTCCGATGACCTGTTACAGCAAAACCATGCACCGCACAACCTGACCGCAATCCCCCAGCCATGATTCTAGCAACTTTCATCTGAGGTTAGAACCATCCAGTGGCCCCGAAGGTCATCGGATTTAAATCCTGTGGAAGCTGTGTGGGACACGGTGGATCCGAACAACAGATCCATGGATCCTGGAATGACGCCTCTAGCTTGGACAATGCTACAATAGGCATGGCTGGCATTTCCATCGGGAACCCTCCAGCATATGGGTAGTCGATGCATCGGCGGGTACAGACTAGAGGAAGACCAACACGCTATTAGGTAGGTATCTCTAATGTTTTTTCCACTGAGTATTTATTTACATTTATAATACTGCATACGTATATATACTCAAAAATTTCAAGCTTCCCCTAAATTACCATAGTAGCCTCTCCTAAAATTTACCACTAGCTACTGCCCTGACTATTAGCTAATTTTTTATTGGGTCAAAATGATTAATTATTAGTGGTCCTGCCTTTAAACTAGTACATTTATTCTCTTGTGAATGACATACTTCGAGTTCGGGACGAATTATGCTTCCAAAACCAGAACGAATACATAGCTCGCTCTGTTTTTTCTGTTCTTTTAACCAAATTTAAAAAAAAGTGTCATTTTTTATGGCGTCCCGCTCCTGTGATTTGTGAGTTTCTCTTTAAATTCGCCCCTCTCACCGCGCAGAGGATTCTATTTTTTGAAAGCATTGAATTCCAATCACTGTTTTCAGGTTCATAGCTGAGATTTTAAAACGCTGTAATTAGCTACTATTTAATTTATTTGTAATTAACTACTTTTTTTTGTAATTAACTACCATTTAAAAGGTAGAAAAAAATAAAATTCGAAAAAACGGCCGAGTTAAACAAAGTTCAACGAAAACAAATCGGCTTTTTGGGCAAAACATTCAGCGTAGTTACAAAAAGCAGAAATTGGTAAATGAAAAGAAAGGCTGTTCAGGTGCTGCCATCTTTAGAGTGAAATCAGTTCCATTACATTTGAACGCTATGTAGGACTGTATTTCTTTGGCGTTTTAAATGTTGATTACCATGTTCTGCTAGTGATGATTACTAAGCATTACTAGGAGAACATGTTTGGGAAAAAAAAAGACCGACATATTTATGAGTCTTTTCCTATTACATTTAACAATTCTCTAGCAAATACCTGTCTGAGAATCACAAAATGGCTAAACACTTGGTACGTGTTTTTTTTTTATGCTGAGATTCCTATTGATAGAGTGATGATTCTGACGTATTGTTTCGCCAAAGGATTGTCTTAAAATGAGGCGATTGAAGAAACCTCACACGGCAACATCCACTAAGACAGTTAGCGACTGGTATTCGTATTGCAGACAACTAGTCTCACAGTTTATGGTAGCCTTGCAATGTAAATGTACTTGGCAGACCATATTCTGGAATATTTATTCTGACGGAATTGCTGTCTTTCCTCTGAACATTGCTTTGAAGTCGTGATTCCTGCGATCAGACAGTTCTTCCCTGGCTGATAAAACTTTTCTTGCTTTTATTCTGCTAGTTACACAGTTCCATATAAATGAGGAAAAACATTTCTTCCGTGAAAATATATATTTCACACATATGCCACAATCAACATTCAAAAAGGTCCTTTTAAGGGCCACCTTCCATCCATATTATTCACTTCCTTTGCCACTTTCACAACGTAACGAAACGCTTTACGAAGTAGCGGTAACGTGTCGCCATCTATCGTCACTTCATTAAACTATTTCTGGGTCGAACGTGGAAGGTTTACTCGTCATCTGTTGCAAATGAAATTTTTGAGTGCTGTCATTAAGTTTTCACGAAGAATATACATTTGCTTAGCTTTAAAGCCTGTCACGTTCAGGTTTTCTGTTAAGATGTATCTTACAGCATACCATTCTATCTTTCCTGTGTTAAACACACTGCAGTCTTCAATGACAAATTTCTTCTTACACATAAAGTGACATGCCTAAAGAACTCGAAACCCCCTCCGCAAAAAAAAAAAAAAAAAAAATACAAAAATAAATAAAAAATCTTCGAGGCTCTTTTGCGAAAATCTATTTGCTTTCAATTACTGACATTTTTTAATTCCATATTATTAACTAGGTTTTACGTGCGTTTTAATAATTCAAATCCTCTGGAACCTATTTATCAGAAAATCAATATTGTTAAACTTTATTGTGTGTAGCATTGTAATTAAATGACTGTGTGTACGCGTTGTAATTAAAATGACTACCCTAGTTTTATAATTTAACCAGTACGAAGTATTACAAAACACTTACGCCAAAGTTAATCATATCATGCAAATTTTATTTTTTAGAGAACTATGGCCAGTCTTTTTAAAATACCTCGCGATCACACCAGTGGCGTAACTAACGCAACGTGTTCTCTCGCATGATTTACTTCAGCACCCCTAACCACAGTATCTTTCCCAGGATTTCGATCACGTGGGAGGATGCATTTTTTGCTGTGTGTGTCTGGTGGTTGGGGGAAGTAAGGGAGAGTGTCTACAAAAGTAATGATGGTACCTAGAGCCCTGTAATTTTAACTTTTTAAGCAATAGATTTGACAATACGTGTAACTACTTTGTCCCGAACTAAAACAATTCGCTTGAAAAAATCACCCTCTTACACAAGGCAGATCTGCGGCTGCTGTGAATAAATGTTGACGCCTGTCGTGCACGTTATCCTAAGTAACTAACTGTTTTCCCACATCCTCCACGGGGAATCCCACTGTGGCCTTTCGCTTTTCTTCAGCAGCGCAGAGAGAGGGCGATTGGAGAGCGATCGCATTATTTTCAACGCATTGCAAAGTAATCGTGTTACAACTCGAAGTCAAAGAGCCGAACACTTTCAATCTGCAAGACATTCAGTGTTTTAAAAGTGAAACTAGGCATTTATTTAGGCAAGCTAAATATATCTTAAAGCAAAATATGAATCTTTGGGTTAATTATTGTGCGTGTTCGAATCTTTTCATAAAACTATAACTGGCAGCTGCAGTACACCCCTTCGTTACCTGCTCCGCAGCTTCAGGGGCTACGGGTGTAGAAGTTACGCCACTGGATCACACCCGCAAAACACCTGACGGCCGTGAGACAGTGTCTAATGATCTTTACCGATTTATACGAAAATTCAGAACATAAGTAAGCTAGTAAAAAAGTTACGACTAAGAATTATGGCACAAAAAGAGTAAAATTACTTAAATTGTTTACTCTTGAATATAAAAAAAAAACTTTGTCACAATGTTTTGCACATAGTAAAAGTCTTTTTTTTTTCTTTTACTCTGTTTTAAAAAAATGATACAGCTTTCTGTTTCATTGTTCCCGTGAAGAACACCTTTTAGCTCATTATATTCTTAAAGATGCCTAGTTATGTACAAACAAGTGCAACATATAACGCCTTAGCTCATATATAAAAATTTCATTTATTCAACTAATATTTCTTTCACTTTCTGTTGTTAATAATGTACATGAACTATTGTAATGACTGTGGAAAGGGGCCACAAATCCTCTGGAACTACTGCTTTTCCGTCACACCCAATTTTTATATACTAAAATGAAAATGATTTCTTGATGATTTTACCTAGCTACTGAAAAAAAAATAGCAACCATTGCTTTTCTTTTTAATACTTCATTCAAAACAGCCGTAAATAATTCATGACTGTTTCGTTAACCATTTTCATATGAAGTTTCGGCAAAGATTTAAAAAAATCCTTCTGCTGAAATTAGAGGCCCTCTTAGCCATGAGACCCCTCTCCCCCGCATTGCGGGGGCTATCAGTACGCCTATGTATACATGATAAAATCAATTTCACTTGTAAGCCCATTTTGATGACTGCTTGTCCATACAGTATACTATGCGGATTTATCTTGAAGAAGCTCATAGTGAACATTCTTTCAGTCTCGTCTAACTCCACAAAAGTATTTCCACGCTGGTTTCTGTCACCGTGATCGAATTTGCCTACCGAAGTTTCATCCTCAGAGACGTTATAGCCCCCCATAGTCAAGGCCCCCAGTGTTTGCCGAGGGCCTCCGACTATGCGGGATTCCTAAAAATTCTGAAAACCAAAGATTATGAAATACAGATTTTGACACATTTGAATCCCAATTTATGTAATATTTCACTTCGAAGTTGTAGTGTCTTCTTTTATCAAGAATTGAGACTGCGACTTTATTTTCTGTGAGATTTATACCAAATCTAGGTAACGGAACCTTTGAGTTGTTTGTTCCTGCGTTTCAAGTATTAAGGTATTAAGATAGATTTCCAAAGCTATCTATTATGATGATTGAAAGTAGTAATGTCATCTATGTATCTAAGTTCAAGGGTCCTGATTGTGCAGTTTACCGATACATACATTCATTGTCATAAAAATCTGCGCACCAAGAGAAAAAGCGTGCGATTAACGCGAAACTCGGCGAATAGCTACGGGGAGGACAGACATGCAAATTATTGAAGTTTCGTGCGATTCCGCATGCCCACGACCGGTGCTACAATCGCAATCCTTGGGGCTTATAAGGCGCCGCGCAGGAGACCCCACATTCATGCCGGAGTGCACGGTAAGAGTCAGGTGAGCTCCCTGAGTGATACACATGCCAAGGAGCCGCCGTTTGAGCAAGGCCGTGTCGTCTGGATGAGAGAGGTAGGGTTGCCGGCGCCCCGAATTGGTGGCCATTTGGGTCGGTCGGACAGTACGGTGCGATCGTGTTGGTAGCAATGGACACGGGAAGTCACCCATACGCAACGGATGAGAGAGGACCGTGGGATCGTGAGTGCGGCACGTACAGATGCAACGACGTCCTTGTCCAATATCCACAGACATGTGACGGCTGTACAACTGACTCCTGTGACCGCCAGAAGCATTTCCAGACGCCTGACCGAGGCGAATCTGTATTCTCGACGGTCCTTACGTTTTCTGCCATTAACACCTGACCATCGTCGGCGTCGATTGCAGTGGTGTCAACAGCGAGCAACGTAGAATGTTACGGACTGGCGACGATAGTGTTCGGCGACGAATCCCGCTTCTGTATGGGAACGGACGACTTCCGTGTCAGAGTGTGGAGGACCGCAGGTGAACGCTATAATCCGAACCTCTCTGTACAGCGGTACACGTTCTGAACTGAAGGCGTAATGGTGTGGGGAGTCATCGCTTATGACAGCCGGATTTCCCTCGCAGTGATCCGAGGGACGTTGACAGCCTAGCGCTACGTACAGGAGATCGTGCTGCCCCATGTGCTGCCTTTCCTGGAGGGGCGGCTCAGAGCCATTTTCCAACAAGGTAACGCCCGTCCGCACACGGCTCGGGTTTCCCAGGACTATCTACGTCATGCTTCGACGTTCCTGCGGCTTGCCAGATAGCCTGATCTCTCACTCATCGAGCACATGTGGGACCAGATGGAACGCCAGCTTTCTCCATGTCCCAGCGTTTGTGATTTAGAGCGTCAGTTGCAAGAAGTGTGAGCCAATCTGTCCCAGGATAGCACACTGTGTCTCTTTGACTCCATGCCGGACCGTATCACCGCATGTATCCGAGCACGAGGCAGTCCGACGCGGTACTAACGCTGATTGGAATGTGTACTGTATGTCCGCGGGAAATCATCTTGCTGCTGTGATATTGTAATCACTTCTGTCCTTGGTATGTTCCATCTCACTACTAAAATCTTGTTTCAATCCAACGCCTCTTTCTTCGTACGCGGATTTTTATGACAATGAGTGTAGATGACATTATTACTTTCAATCATCATATTTTTGGTGAAATAGCTTTGGAAATCTATCGCCGCCCCGGTGGCCCAGTGGTCTAAGCGATGGCCTCTAATCATTCGCCCAAAAGGGGTCCGGGTTCAAATCCCGGTGAGGCATGGATGTTGTGTTTGTGTTTCGGCACTGGTTCTCTCCCTTCCCTGGAACCAGTGACCTTAAATTAGGGACGGGCGACTGCTTATAGCCCATTGAGTTGCTCACGGTGGTCGTTAAACCTCCAATCAAAAAAAAAAAAAAAAAAAAAAGAAATCTATCCTAATACCTTAATTCTTGAAACGGAGGAACAAACAACTCAAAGGTTCCGTTACCTAGATTTGTATATAAATCTCACAGAAAATAAAGTGAGTCTTAATTTTTGATAAAAGAAGACACTACAACTTTGAAGTGAAATACTACATAAATTGGGATTCAGATGTGTCAAACTCTGTATTTCTTAATCTTTTGTTTTCAGAATTTTTTAGGTGTGTTAATATCTGTAATTATTCCACATCATTACTTTATAATCTTAGAACACTGTTTAAAACCTTGCGTTCAGTTGGTTATCCTTTCCGATATTTGTTTAGGTGCTTCAAACAAATGATGAAAGGTACACGAGTACAGGATGTTTTTTTTTATTAATCAAAAGTATTTTGACATCACAAATATTATTAACACAGGACCCAGTAATATTAATTAAACGTTTTTTCTAAGTGCCACTTGAAGGGTCGCTAGTGGCTGAAGGCCTATGCACTAACCTCTTCACTCTGTCTGCTTTATATTATTTTAACAACCTCTAATCTGTTGTATGGTCCCCTGGAATGGGTAAGACCGTTGCACACCTGTGCGGCATGAAATGGATGAGATTATTGAGGAGAGTTTAGAGGTATCTTCACCACTCTTCAAAGAGGGAAGTCTCCAGTTCATGAAGAGTCAACAAAGTTGCCGGCCGAGCTGCAATCAGTCGGCTAAGTGCATCCTAAGCATGCTCCATTGAATATTTATCAGAGGAGCATTCTAGCCAATCCATACGCTCGATTTCCTCCTCTTAAAGCATGTTGTCCATTAGGCGAGCTTTTTTAGGTCGAGCGTTATTGTCAATGAAAAAGAACAAATCAACTGACGACAGCATTATATGGCCTTTCCATAAGACTGAGAATCTCCTATCTGCGAGGGAGAAAACAAAAGGCATGCACACGTTAATCTAAAACGGAAGTGGATTATGCAATGGGGAAAAATGATTGCGTCATGTCAAGGTCAGCCTCTCAGCAACGCAGTGGCGTCAGAACGAGGCGCTATTTTTGCTGTGTGGACGTGGAAGGGTTTGGAAATGGAAGAGTGCAGCTCATCAGGTCAAGTCACGGCGTTAGACCAGCGCTCGTGCGTGAAAATAGAAACTTTGCGTGGAAAAACTCCGACATAGATCCACACTGCCTTGCAAGAAGTTTGTGGGGATGGAATTCTTGATCGAAGCACAATTTCTTTCTGAGGACAAAGTTAAGACCAAAAATTCGTCAAAATCTCTCCAACGTGTTGGAAGCGGAAGCGATCTTGCACCATGACAACGCATCGTGTCATGGTGCAGCGTCGGTATGGGGACTTTTATCGAAATATGGCTGGGAAACTTTATCCCATCCACCGTAGAACCCTGATCTCAGTCCACCCGACTTTGATCTTTTCCCAAAGATAAAAATTCAGCTCCGTGGCATCCGCTACGAATCCCTGGACGAGCTGTAATTGGACGTGACCCGAGTAATACGACAAATGAACAAAGATGGCGTACTACGGGGCATCCAGGATCTACCTCATCGCTAGCAAATTGTCATTTTCAGCGGAGGGGAGTACATTGAACAGCAGTAAAGTAAGTTTTCTCAAAAATTGACAGTGCGTAGAACTTTTGTTAGGACCCCCGTATATTTCTGGGCTGTCAGACTGTCTTTTGGGATGACGTACAGGTCCGTACCCCCAACGACTTCAGAATGAATCTTGACTCGTCAGAGAAGCTGACTTGACTCCACTCCTGGTGTCCCCAACCACGATGCTCTTCAGCCCAGTTTATACGGTCCGTGCGGTTAAAGGGACACGTACCATTGGCCTACGTGCATTAAGTCCACATTGTTAAAGGTGATTGAGGATAGTTTGAGATGACAGCCTGCTTCCTGTTGACACCAGAAACTCTTTCTGGAGCTGAGTAGCATTTTCCCGTTTGTTCCGATGGGCTTGTAACAATAGATAACAGTCGTCCCTTGTTGTAGTTGCCCGTGGGAGGCCTTGACCTTGCCATTATTGCTGATCAGGTTCATCCTTTGGAGGCAAAGGTATTCCGCTCTAGCAATATCCTTTTTTAGCAGGATAATGCGCCATGCCACACTGCCGAGTTTGTTTGAGAATGGTTCGCCGACCATAAGGAAGGCCTCTAGGTATTTCCCAGGCTTCCAAATTCCCAAGACATTAATTGAATCGAACATCTGTGGTTTGTGTTGGAACAAGAAATCCGATGTGCAACCGTTCAACTAAGTAACATACAAGAATTAAAGGATCTGCTGGCAGCATGTTGGTGCCAGATACCAGAAGACACCCTTAGAAATATCGCAGCGTATATTCCTTACCGGGTAACAGCTGTTACGGGTGCACGTGGAGGACTAACATCATATTAGGCAGGTGGTCACAATGTTTTTGCTCTTCGGTGTAAATATTTAGAGAGAATGGTCAACATTTCAGTACTTGTCCTTTTATTTTCCTACGTTGAGTTAATACCCTGTTATTAACATCACACGCAGGAAAGAGTGCACACATAAATTGCAATCTACATTAATGAACAATAATACTCTTCTTACGAAAGTAATAATTTCTGAGCAAAAAATGAAAAATATGCTGAAATTACAAATGAAAAACACAAGAAAATATATTGTAATCATAAATGATATGAAAATTTTATTTATTACAATACATGCGATTACTTGGGAGACGCATGGTTCACATGAAATGAAAGTTTCAAATACACTCTTTGCCCAAAACAACGAAAAGAAAGTCGTTCGAACCTCATGAAAGTTCGCATGTAAATCCCTCAGGGCCGAATATGATTAAAAAAATACCGACCAATGACTGAATAGTGGCTGGCCGCAGCGCATGGAAACCGCGCATCGAGGAGAGTATATCAAGTGCAAAGCTCGCATGTAGTGACAATTCTGACAGCAGAGTGCGGTTGCATTAACTGTGAGGTTGCCTCGACGTCGGATCCGTGCACACTACCAGCAGTTGAGAGAAGACTCATAACTGGGCTGAGAGAGACCAACTGGGGTAAAGTTGCTGTTTCCAGGGCCGGATTAAGGTGGGGGGGGTCTATAGGGGCTATAGCCTTGGGGCTCACCATGACCAAGGGCCCAGGAGGCATGCTTGGCCAAATAATAGAGAGATACAGGTTTATAAAATAATTTTACTTTTGTCTCGTATGATTTCCACTTAGTCAGAAGCTGGAAGACGAACAGATTTCAAGACAGTGACTCACCAAAGGTAAAAGTTTCATATCGCAGTGTATAGCGGGGATAGCGAGACAGTTTCAGCTTATTCACAACCATCCACCTACGCATCCCAATTCGCACTTGGAATCGTTAATGGTCGAAGTCCACTGTGGCTTTACATTGCATAACAAAAAAGATGTACTAATAAAAGTATACAATGCTAAATCATTAGAAAATCCAAGACAAAATCTGGAAATCTTAAGCTTCTAACTCATGGCCTTGTGACAATGAAAACTACAGTGACTTATGAAAACTCTGCAGATAATTTTGTAGTTACAGTTTCATGTTTTAACGTACTTAATAATACTTCCTCGTAATAAGTTCTTTGGGGGCCCACTCAGGTCTCTTAGCCTTAGGGCTTACTCAAATCTCTCAGCCTAGGGGTCCACTAAGGCCTTAATCCAGCCCTGGCTGTATCGCCCGGCATTTGTGTCGAAGCGACGAGGAAATCGTGCGATGTTGGCGACATTAGATAGAGGAGGGCACACCCCAGCGGCACGCAGGAAGTAGACTGCTGAGGGCAGCGACAGAACGCGAGGATCGATCGATTGTGAGAGCCGCCGGCCAGAACCGGATTCGTCGATCTTAACCACCCGTGGCCATGTCGCGTCGTTTACTGCTACGGCTGTGGCCATCCGGACAGTTGCGTGACGACTTGCGGTACGGACACTGCATTCGAAGAACCCACTTCGCCGCTTGCCACTAACTAGCGAGCATCGTCGGCACTGATCGCAGTGGTGTCGGAACCGATCAACATGAGATAGTGTCCAGTGGCATCGTGTAGTCTTCAGTGATGAGTCACGGTTTGCAGTTGGCGCCGATGACGAGCGCATATGTGTCTGGAGACGATCCGGCCAGCGTACAGATCTTGTCTTTACAATGGAACGTCACGAGGCTCGCACACCGGGATTCCTACGATAGCCAGACACCCTTGGTAGTCCACCGTACCATCCATGGCGGCCCAACGTTACGTCAACGACTTGTTTTGTTGCCATTCCTGTCGCAGCATCACCGAGCAATTTTCCAACAGAATAATGCCCGGTCACACACAGCACGGCTCTCTCAGGTCTGCCTGCATAACATCGACACCCTTCCATGGCTAATCGTCCGACCTCTCACCGATCGAACCTGTCTGGAACATGATAAGACACAACCTACGGCCTTCCCGGAATGTCGGCGAACTGTCCAGCAACTTGGACACCATCTGTCATGCTATACTTCAGGACAGTATCGGTGAACTGCATGTGTCTATGACACACCGGTTAACTGCTTCTATCCAAACCAGGACTGTCGCTACAGCATACTGACTTGCTGCACTCGTGTAGCTGGTTTATCCGAATAAATGACCCAACTGCTCTGGAATTGTAATCATACCTTTCCTATACATGTACATTACAAGTGCCAATTTTCACCTCAGCTGGATGTAATTCTAGGTGCTTCGTTTGTTTTGGCAAAAGGTGTATAACGGTTATAATTCGAGCTCATGTTCGCGCTTTGTTACATGTTAACATGTAGAAATACTTTACATTTAATGAACACGAAGTTTCTATGTCCATTAACCCTTTAACCGACCGATATACCTGAACGAAAAGTTACCCAAATTTTCCTGTGCTCATCAAACAAAAGAGTTCCCATAGTGATCGGGTTACAACAAAAGTTACAGCAAAACAATTCCTTTCCCACTTTTATCTCAAGAGTATCGACTATAAATCTGTCTGTGGTTGTAAGTGCTCCCTTACAGTCCTTAGTCATACAGCATGTAGTTTGATTCCCTTTGTTCTCTATTCCATCGCCCCACAAATGATCCGAAAGCAGTAGTCCTATGGACATGAACATCATGCCACTGAGTAGAAACAAGTTACTCAAACATCTTTTCCCTTCTTTCTTAGGGTTGTCGCTCTTTTCTTAGCATTCATGACAGAAAAGGTAATCAGGAAGCAAGGATTAATAACAATTATACCCCCACATCACCACTTAGATTAACATACGTAAGGTAGAAGCAACGGTTTCTGATGTGCAGGTTCACTAGATCCTGCCGCGTTCGACCCACTTCTCAGACAGCGAATATATTTGTTCGAATTGATTTCAGCCTATTTTGTTTACCCCAAGTTGATTCGTTCGAACTGATTTCAGCCTATTTTGTTTACCCCAAGTTATTTCGTTCCAGCTGGTTAAAGGGTTAAATATTAAGAAACGTCATATTACATTTTTATATTACAGTAGCCATGTCATTACAAAGGCTTACTGTTATGTTCTGATGAGCGTGTTATTTTCGTGATTTAAAAATGGTTTCTTGGAGGAAAAAGCGTTGCTAATGAAGATCAGCTGTAGATTAGATGCCTAATAGATGACCTAATACCATAAAAGTTATGTCTGGCTTTCTTTCAGAGGAATAGATCCAGAATCATTTTCTTCCATATAACTATCAACGGAGTGGAGAGCAACTTTATCCTTTATACGTTCCTCGCCTTTTCTCATGGTACGAAGGTCTTTTCCTTTCCTGGAAGAATAAAAAGAAGAAAAATACATCAGGTAACGAGAAATGCACCTCATACATTTCTTAAGTAGTTTTTCAAAACATCTTCTCAAAATAAGAAGAACAAACGTGATGTTCCAAGAGTCATTTATACCCTGTTCTGTATCCACATCTATAAAAAAGAGAAAACTTCCTTTTGAAACAAGTGTAAACTTGAAAATGATGATTCGAACACTTTCGAACTCACTTTGTATTTCTAGTTATACCGCACAAATATGTTTTGGAAACTGGGACGACATATCCGTTATTAAAAGTTCAGTGCGATGATTACAAACAGGATGAAGAATTAGTTTCTTTCTCTTATCTTCTAAGCTGTCCAGCGCAAAAGCATACTAAGGAGAAATAGCGTAGTAAGAAAGTATGCAACCTCGAGTAGCTGCAAAGACTGTAGTGTAAGCTTTACTGGTAGAGCGCCTTCATTAGCAATTCATTGTAAAATTCTAATTACAGCTCTGGTCCTCTTGTAGAGCTTTCCGGACTATACACCCAAATCCCACGATGTAAAGGGATATTAACATATTATTCCACGTACGATAGATGCCATTAGAACGCAATATCGAGCAATCAGATGAACACAGTAAGGGAGAAGGTCATAGTCCTGGCCGATTTCTCGAAATATATATATATAGTATTTGAGGAGGTGTCTGGGAAACACTTATGAGCTTAGATGATGAAACAATGTTGGACCGTCTCGCGTCTAATGTCGGGGTGATAAGGCTGGCTGCATTGCACTAGAGGTCTTCACGGGCCGTGCTTTTTTTAGTTTAGAGAACAAAGCGACGGGCTGGGCCGGGCTTTTCCCCAGACACTTACGACCCGGCCTGGCCAAGGCGGCCCTTTCTTTTTATCGCAATGGTAAAGAAAGAAAAAAAAGTCGTGTTCCCCGATTTCCTGGTCTAACTGTTTTGCTGGCTTTACTTACTTCCATGACATAGCCCAGGACGTAATCACAAAAGCAAGGAGAGGCACTTACAGTGCTTTTACCATGTGGGAGGTATTAAGATGGTACAACAACTTTGGAGCTTGTTGACAACAAAAAGATTCGACCCAGAGCGAGTGTGTGTGTTGTGCCGAGTGGGGGACGGGGAGTGTCTGCAATGATGTGGGGTGTCCGTGTGTGTGTTGGTATGATAGAGTGGGAAGACGTCGATTGTTCCTCCTATCCCTAATCTGTATGGAGACTGACTTTTATAGTGTTGCCACTTGCTAGTTCAGAGAAAGAGAGATTCAGAACCCGCTTAGTCTTCTTTCTTGTCTCTCTTTAAAGGTAACATTCTTCGATGATTGTTAAAGTTTAGTTAATATTTGCAGGCTTAAATTTAGCTAAATGTTTTCAATAATATCCCATTTCATTATTTAATTTTCACAATTAAATAATGAAATAGATATACAAAATAATACCAAATGGCATATCATGACCTGGGCCGGGCCTAAGTAAGAGCTGCAATTGACGGGCCCGGGCCAGACCGGGCCGAGTGTCTAATATTTGAAACGGGCTGAGCACGGGCTTGGGATGGGCCGGGCTCACCAAATAGGGCCCGTGCAGACCTCTAACTTGCACCCCTTTGGAGATAGGGCAACTAGGTCAAATGCAATGGAGAAACTAATACACGAGTGTTTGTTCCGAAACATAGGATGCGAAGGAGTCCCGAGAACCCCTGACACCAGAATTTAAATACCACGAAGCAACATTTTAGAAAAAAGAATGATACAACATGTAAATGCATATAACAGACTGTGAAAACATAAATTTTTCGTTGACGGATCGAAGCTGCGCCTCCTCGCTCCGGAGTGAGTTGCTCTAATCGACTAAGCTACACCGACGAAATGCATCGCTGCAGATTTGTCGTCTTGATACGTGTGTGCTTCACCCCGGTAATACGTCACAGGACTTTATAGAAAACAAAATTGAAAATACATGTTCATATACTCATAGTGTCCACGATCAGCAACTATGCCGGCCGGCACGCGTTCAACTACCAGCTTCAATATCCAGTTGAACATATCTTCATCAACGTTGGTACATGCAGCTGTGATCCGCGGTTGAGGATCCAGTACTTTCAACGGTGAAATCACATAAGCCAGTGACACCAGGTTCTTCCCAAGGAGTAAAATCTTGTCACCTTTGGTGCTATTATACCGTGTTGTGTCCAGTGCTTGTGAAAAAGACCTAGTACCCTCTTACTTCTGTATTATTTCTACACTCCTATGTGCTGGTGCCCCATCGTGCTGGTATCACTTGTTAAGTAGCTGTAATAGCAGATTGTCTAAAAATCTACTACGTCTGTTATTAACAGATTCAAACATCATTCAACGTACAGATGATTGTGGTAAAAATAGGAACCTACTAACTGGTTACCCCACAGGCCACACCAAACTTCTTGGACTACCTGATTTTATGATGTGTTTCCATCGATCAGAACGGATCATCCAGTGACCAATAATGTTCATCGTGTGTTTTCACTACACCTTCTTGCGTGAGCTGAGCCTCGTCTGTCCATGAGATACCAGAGAAGATATCTGGTTTCTTTTCTGATGTATTGAACACGATGGTACACAGTTACAGCCTTTTATCTAGATCTCCAGATTGCAGTGCCTGTTGGATATGAAGGGGGATGCACGTGGTGCGGTTGCAAATTCTGTAGCCATTGCTGGTGAGTCAAACATTTCTCCTCGCCAAGTTCTCGTGATCTGTTGGGATGTGCAAACATTTATACCAGAATAGCCGTATATATACGGGAACAGTACGGTATGTTAGGTAATCGTCGAACCGAGTTTCTGATGATTCTATGATCAGGTTGACTGGCACGAGGAATCCTCTCTACATACACCTGTTCCGCTGCAAGAACATGCAATTTTCTTTCAACTCAAATTAAAGCCATTTAAAAAAATCCCTCGTTTCTTAAATGTGGACATCATTTCTAAGGGAAGTGCGATCGTACAAAGTATTTAAGCCCACTCCCAAATCCAGAACTCAAGAGGAACCTCAGCTATTCAGCATGAGAAACTGATTGACAATGTTGCGTACACCTTTGTGTATCGTGCTAAAAGAGTAGGTCTCGCGAAATTGTCTATGTATACAAACTTACTACGAGAAGTGCGAAACATGAAGCTGCTTGGTTGTGCAGACTTTTGTGGAATTCCGTTCCATCCTTTGCTAAGGAACAAGCCCATTATGTGCTGTTTTTTCCACGCTCCACAACTCAGTGATTGAATTTGTTGCTCTATCTCCAATAAGGGAAAGATAGCCTTTCATCTACCCGGTTGGAGAAAAGGGGTTCCGAAGTTTTTATATCATGTGGGGCTACATAGATTTTCTATTCACCTGCATAAATAGTAGAAAACTTAGCTATAACAGTTCTCGAGACACTGGCCTAGTCCATGACTTTCATTGCCATCTTGCATAAGAAGAATGCACAAAGATACACGAGGATTATGTGACACGTTCAAGGAAGATACCAGGAAAAAGGTCCTTACGACGATACGTCACAAACTGAACAAACACGTAAGTCACTCACTTAATGCCGAATCTGCCATTTGGTATGTAGGTTGCGATTTGATGACCTTTTTACTTTCTGTGTCAATAGGTTGGCCTTACAATTTGTTATCGTAAGTTTACCAAGTCTGTCATCTAGTCTCTAGACAGCAATTTGATGACCTTTGCATTCTCAGTGTCAGTAGAGATTGAATTGGCGCCACTGTGTGTTATCGTATGTTTTCCGAATCTGTCATCCAGTCTCTAGGTTGTAATTTGATGACATTTTTACTTTCGGTGTCAGTAGGTTGGCCTTACAATGCGTTATCGTAAGTTTGCCAAGTCTGTCATCTAGTCTGTAGGGTGCAATTTAATGACCCTTGTACTCTCAGTGTCAGTGGGTTGGCGCCACTGTGTAATATCGCATATTTTTCATATCTGTCATCTAGTCTCTAGGTCATAATTCGATGACCTTTTTTTTTATTATTATTATTATGATTGGAGGTCGACCACCGTGAGCTTCAACAATTTTTATTTGGAGCAAACATGGACAGTAAGATACAGATGGCCTGTGCTTAACAGTTACCAAAAGATAAACAAGTAGATGACCTATTTACAATGACGATGAGATATTTACACTATGTGGATGCACTATATACAATGTAAGCAAATTCATAACACTGACAATACTGGACTGAAGGGTTGACTTACTCTATGTACAACATATGTTCGCAATGTGCATCAGCAGAGTGCCATATCTAATAGGTGAACACCAGTACAAGGTATAACTATAAATTTTACAGTGCAAAAACAAACATATATTTTGAGCAATCTTGAAAAAAAGAAGAAAAGAGCAGAAGGCTTATACTTTTCAGTGTCTGAAAGATAAGCGAATAAATAATCTAATTACAATGATGGTGTGAACTCTATACAAATTGAATGCAATATCTCTATTGTGAAACACTGTCAAATTATAAAAAGAACTATTACTTAGGCTTAAACAAGTGCCTCAATCACAATACCATAGATTAACTTGTAATGAACAACAACATATGTACACAAGGTGCAACGGCATAGGAAAGACACTAATAAGGAATTACAATTCCATGGTACAACTGTAAATTTCACAGTGCAAAGAGTAAAGTATATTAGTACAAACAGAACTTGCGTTTTACAGAAAATTTATACTTCGGGTACAATACAAATAATGAAAATATGAAACTGACTCTTTGTACAGCAAATGTGCAATACAGCGCAGAACATGATGTAATAGACTGATTATTTCCTGGTAGGCACATGTGACATGAGAAAAACCACACTGTAAAATTAACATATAATTGAAATACTATCAAAACGTTTGCTCCACACCATGAGCATAAAACTTAAGACATCTAATCTTGACCCAACATGCGAACTGTGCCGAACATAAATTTTACAGTGCAATTAGGAAAGTACATTAGTATATACAAAACTGAGCTTTTGACATAGCAACTATACTTCAGGTATAGTACAAATCTCTGAACGATAAACAATTACTCTTTGTACAACAAAAGTGCTAAACCTCCCTGAACATTGTGTATTTGACTGATCATATACCTTTATGTACATGTAACATGATCAAAAACCCCAATGTGCAAAATTAATAATTAAATTTAAACATTAACAAACATTTGCTCAGCACCGTGAGCATGAACCAGAAATTATAAAGCCCGACAGACATAAGGAAAGCGTTGAACATAAAACTTTAAACTTATTCTAAGTGCCTGTGGTGTAACAAAAAAAAAAAAAAAAAAAACCTCACCTACAGGACCTTGTTGGTGAGAAACATGCAGACGCGCAGTAACATTAGGCAGCAATGATGAAGAGGGCACCTAAGAACACGTTAATCACAAAACTATACTTTAGTTAGTCTAAACAAATTGACAGAAGTCAGAACAATAGTCTAAGGTCTTCTGATGGACCAGAAAACCATTGACGAAAAGGTGACCACACTGACATAAAGTGAGGGATTCGATTCGCAGCCTTAGCAACAGTGAAAGCAAGCCTCAAGCGTGAAATCAGTCTGTTCCGGAACTGACTGCACATGGCAACTCCCGCCTGAAAGATGGTAGGCTGTATAGGGGTAGAACGAAGCTGTTGATAGTAGCAAAAAATCACATGTTTTGCTAATATGAAAACATAAGCACATGACTCTGATATAGGAATAGGCAGAGTACTGGAACTGAGTAGCGTGCTATAGGCTGAGAGAGAGAGAGATCAGTAGTACTAAGGCACTGTGCAGTAGCGAAGGTCAGATGTAACAAGGGAAGAAGCACTGTGCAATGTGCATATACATGATCTACATCCGCAATCGTAGAGCAAAACATGCAGTTAGGCGAATCAACAAGCGTCATCCTGAATAATTTGGTAGGAACTGGTAACCGCCGATGAAGAAACAACCATTGGATGTTTCTTTCTGCTGGAACAGATAGTGGTGAATTAGACATGGACCACACTTGTGAAAGGGCGACATTCGGAACATCTGGAATCATCAATGGTGTAGCATACAGTGGATCAATGAGACAGCGTTTAAGAGACGAGATAGAAAAACTGGAGAGAGGAAGTGATGAGCCCCGAACGGAAAGGGAAGAGGAAGAGAGGCAGAGGGAACAAGAGTTAACCCAGCTTGAGAGGCAAGGTTAGGGAAGAGGGTAATGATTGAAGAACGGAAGGAATCATACAGCGAAAGAGAGAAAGAGGTAGGGGGGAGGAGGGGGGAAAGATCAGAGAAGGGTTTCCAAGAAAGATCTGGAGAAATTAGATCCTGAACAGATACTATTCCGGCGGGGAGCCAGGAAAGGTCAGTAAAGTAGGGAGCATTAGGGGGATGAAGGATGGAAGAAAAGAACAGGGGCTCAGCTAATAGTTCAGTGGTGGAAGCCGGTGGAGCACGGAAGAGGGGTAGAGAACGGAAAAAGGAAAGGACCTCTTTGTAGAAAGGGGAAAGTTTAGAATGGAAAAAAGGAGATTGATACATTAGAAGATACACGATGAAAGTGATTCGGGAATTCCTAGGCGATATCATGACATCTCTAACGAGCGTAACTGGCGACTCTGGTGCACAGCCGCAGGAAAGAAACCACTTTATGTGCTTTATAGTAGGTGCGAACGTCCAGCAGTGAAATACCTCCATCAGTGACTCGACGACAGAGAGTGGAGACCTGGATCCAATGGTACCTGTTCCATATTATCGTTGAGATGATTCGAGTGATTTCATTGAGGTGATAAATGGGCATACGTTCAGCTGACCATGCATATAGGCATGGTAAAAGAATATAAGTCTGAGCTATTCTAGCTCTTGAGAAGTAAGAAGTACAAAACTGCGAACCTCGCCAGAAGGCAGCAGTTCGAGTAAGGCGTGTTCTGAGAGCATTCCATGTTTCATTCTGAGCAAAAAGACTGACTCCGAGATGGACCCCAAGGAATTTTTGGGATGAAGCAGTCCATGAGGCGCCCCACGGAGTGTCAGTCCTAGAGGCTCACGCTCCGCTCCATAGACCTGCACCTTTGGATGTATTAAGTGATGCCGCTGAACATGAAGAATATTGATCGTAAATCTGGAGCAAGATGTCGAATTGAGCGTCTGTCCGTACACAAAAGGTCGCGTCATCGGTATATGCAGAGTATGTCACAGAAAAGTGCCTAGTACTTGCAGTAGGTGGTGGCAGTGCATCTATAAAGGCTCGATGGACAGACCGAAGAAACGGCTCAAAAGCAATGGCAAAGAGCTGCCCAGAAAGTGGGCAACACTGCCGAATGCCTCGCCGAAAAGGAATAGGTGCAGTCAAGAAGGCGGCCGTCTTGACATGGAAAGCAGCGTCCTGATAAAGGGCAAGAATAGAGGTAACAAAAGCAAAAGGAAAGCCGAAAGCAATAAGAACAGCAGAAAGATACTAATGTGAGATATTGTCGAAAGCAGCTCTTTGGTCAAGATTAAAGAGGGCAAGTGGTTCAGAGTTAGTACGAGCCAGATGAAGGAGATCTCGAAGGAGATTGAGATTAGAAGTGATGGACCGACCAGGAACCGTGTAGGTCTGGTTGGGAGAAAGAAGAAATGGAAGAACTTGGTTGAGTCGTCTGGAAAGGAGTTTAGTGAAGAGTTTATAGTCAATGTTTAGTAACGAGATAGGACGCCAGTTTCCCAAGTCAAGCAGATCGCCTTTCTTGGGGAATAACACTATATGAGCCTCTGTGAAACCCCTCGGAAGAGAAGAGGAAGAAAGAGCAACATTGAAAGCGGCGAGAAGAAATGGAAGCAACGAAGGGAGAAAAGTACGGTAGAAAAGGAGCGGAAGGCTATCTGGACCTGGGACAGCACGGGAATTTAGAGAGGCAAGAATGGTCCGAAGTTCAGTCTGCGAAATAGGTTGTAAAAGGGAATCAGAGAGATTGGAAGGAAGAGCAAAGAGTAAAGTAGCAGAAGCAGAAACAGAAGGCTGAGGAGTATCACTGTATTTGGTAGTAAAATATCGACGAACTGAGAGCAAACTGCATCCGGATCAGAGATGATTTCACCATCAGGCCGCCGAAGTAGTCGAAGCTGATGCGACGAGCGGCGTTTTTCTTCTAACGCAGATAGAAACTCATAGGAGCTGTCCTCTGGTGATAGATGTTGTAGACGGAGACGAAGAATTACCTGACGTGCACGAGGCTCAAGAAGTGCTCTAAGATCCGCTTGGTAAGTTGTATACATGGGATGACTCGCACCAAGCTGTAACGGGATTTTTCGGAGATTTTGCTCTTCCATGGAGCACTTCGTGCCTTCGGAGAAGGAATGACGTCTGAGAAGATAAATTAGGTAAGATTTTACCTCGAGCCAGTAATTGATGGCACAAGGTGCAGTGGACAGGCCCTCTCGCATATGATCAAGAAGATCTCTGATCTCGGTGCACATATTCTCATCAGCTAGGAGAGAAGTGTCCAGTGTCCATGACCGAAGCCTAACATGCAGACGAGATGAAGAGCTACAGGAGATAGTGATGGCACAATGATCCGATGAAGCTGTAGGAGAGTGCATACAATCCGTTGTAATGGGCAATAACGGAGCAGAAGCGTAAAATCGATCCAGCCTGGCAGAAAGAGAGGAGGATGCAGATGCAGCTCTCCAGGTATGTGAAATGGATGTCAGATGCAATCGTCGGAACACGTCATGTAAATCAAAATCAGACACTAATGATCGCAATTGCTCCACAAGACGTGAACGATGTTCAATCCTCGAAGGAGCGCGATCGAGCTCTGGTTGAAGTCTACAGTTAAAGTCTCCTCCAATGAGCACATGATTTGATGGTAATGCTGACTGAAGTGCAGTGCGGATCGACGAAAATAACAACGTTAGATGTGTAGATGAACATGGAATATATATGTTGAAAACTAAATATCGTTGTCCATCTAGGACGAAAGTGAGTCGCTGCAATAAATCTCGGCACAGGTTATGAACTTTAACAAAGGAGAGTGCTTGACGAAATCTATTTTGTACACCAATCGCTATACCTCCACGAAGAGAGAGCCTATACGCGTGATGAAACTGATAGTCCCATCTCCTCCAGCGATGGAAGGGTGAAGTGGATAGACAATTTGTCTCTTGCAAAATTAGGAGATCTGCTTTGAGGTGGTGGACGTCTTCATACACTAAAGCATTCGCCAAAGGGGTACACATACCCCTACTATTCAGTGAGACTGTCTTGAACAGAATAGTCTGATGATGGTTGGAGGATGTTGTCGGCTGCGTTCTGTAACTTGGCGAGACGGCTACGGAACTTCTTTGCCCAGTAGGGACCACCCAGATCTCTGCCCGGAACGGTACGTAAATGAGAATGTATCGCCAACATTTGATTCATGGTGTCAGACAGACAGTGGGAGTAACCTCCCAAAAAATTGCGAGACAGCTTGTCTCTACGGGGACTTATTAGGAACGCATACACCTTCTCCCCAGACACAGGTGTTTGTGGAAGACAGGATGCCTCTAGAATATTTAAAAAGTTTTCACAGGAGATCGGAATAATTGTTCCATCATCTGTATCAGATTCCATAGAGCCTTCAGACGTGAGCATCTGACTACTAGAACGATCACGTCCTGCCCTAAGGGTGGTTGTAATTCTAACCTTCTTATTCTGGGCGCGTGAAGTTCTACGTCGCTTCGTCCGTCCACGACTTTGTGCTGTAACCGGAATTGGAACTTCCGGCAATTTAAAAGGAACTGAAGAAGCAACCTCAACGGTCGGTGTAGCAGTATGACGGGAATCGTCATCAACCATCTCTATAGGAGACTTTCGATTAACAATTGATGCCTCTTTCGACTGAAGAGATGATGGAGGCGCCAATGCATCACCCGAGGTCGAGGGTTTACCCGGAGACGTCGGTTGACCAACGGCTGCCTCACTACTTCTGGTAGACGTCGGTTGACCAACGGCTGTCTCACAACTTATGGGAGACGTCGGTAGACCAACGGCTGTCTCACTACTTCTGGTAGACGTCGGTTGACCAACGGCTGTCTCACTACTTTTTGTAGACGTCGGTTGACCAACTGCTGCATCACTACTTTTTGAGGAAGTCTGCTGTTGCTGGTCTTTAGCACCAGAAGAGGATGCCGATTGACGGGACAAAGAGGAAGAAGGTCGTGCTGTTGACTTGGAAAGAGTGTTCGCATTATGAGGGCATAGAGCGCGGGGATGTCCCGTGCCTTTACAATTTGGACAGACGGAGCCTACTGTGATGAATATCTCTCTAATGTGCGTGCAACAGCGTACACGTAAAGTGGGTGGAATACGCAGCATGTGCTCCTCTGAAGCGAAGACCACACGAACATTGCGGCGAAACCCGAGTAGGTATCTATCTTCTGGCACCTCTGGAAACGAAGAGTAGGTAGTTACACCTCCAATGATCCGGCCATAAGGAAGAAGAGCGACAATCAAGAGATCATCTGAAACCTCAGGTGGAACTGGTGAGAAGCTTACAACAACGGAACTCTGTGAAACAGGTTCGGCATGGATGTGACGATCACCAATTGAGATGCCCTTGGTCAGTACATGTAGGGAATGGGCAGGAGTAGAGAAGTAAACAACTACTTTGTAAGGCTTCCTGCCCACATGAGTTATGGCTGATGCAGGAACAATCTCTCGAAGAGCAGCAGTATATGCAGTAAGTTTTGTATTTCTCAGGCTCGGAAATACAACACCATTCTCCATAGTTTGAAGGAATTTCAGCCCAGAAGGGGTATCTTCTTTATGAACAACCTCAATGACTTCGGAATTATGCGTCATCTCATATTGTCCAGGAGAAAAAGAAGACTGGGAAGGTCCTGACTTAGATGCGGTTACGTCAGCATGAGAGGGTAGTTGTACGTTGCTTTGGAGATGATTCCGGCATGGAGTGCGAAACATCCATGGCGTCATTATTAGCTTTCAGAGAAGACATCGTATCGCCGCTGGGAGACTTGGAAGAAGAGGCGATGTCCGATGGTAAGGCAGCAACAGAAGGCTGCAAGGAGGAGTGGTTTATCGAGATAGACTCGTCATTGGTAGTAGTATTTAGAGAAACTGTTATAGGGAGATCATCATTTCCGGTAGCAAGGGTTAGGACGTCATTCTCCCCGGAAGCCGCCATTTGCAATGGCGAGGAAAAGCTTAGCCCTTAGCCAGCTTGGCCAAGGCAGAAAAATAAGGTAAACTAATCAAAATAAGCACTTACCAGCTCGGCAGGCATATAAAAAGAAACACGGAACCTTCACACACAACACACACACGAAATAGAACACTGACAACGAAGAAAAATAACACACCAACGAAAACTTGAGGAGCACAGATAAACACGACTAACCCACCGTGAGCAACTCCATGGACTATAAGCAGTCGCCCGTCTTTAATTTAGGTTCTTGGTTCCAGTGAAGCCAGTGCCGTAAAACAAATACAACATCCATGCCTCACCGGGATTCGAACCCGGACCCCTTTCGAACGAATGATTAGAGGCCATCGATTATTAGACCACTGCGCCACCTGGGTGGCGATGACTTTTCTACTTTCAGTGTCAGTCGCTTGGCCTTATAATGTGTTATCGTAAGTTTGTCAAATCTGTCATCTAGTCTGCAGGGTACAATTTGATGACTCTTGCACTTTCAGTGTCAGTAGGTTGGGCGTAACATTGTCTTAGCTTTTCTACATCACTGCAAAAAAAAATCCTTATTCAATAACGGGCAGGTCTCGCGAATATTGCTTTCACACAGCCAACAGACATATATTTTTTAATATACTCAAGTGCTCGAAAAACTTAAGGAAATGCTGTTTCGGAACAACAATTGATAAAAAAAAGGAGAACAAATAAAAGATAAAATATTAAGAGCTGTTTAGGCTAAGTTTCCATTAGTACCTGTATTATTTTTCTCTGAGAATGCTAAAACTATACCGTCTAAACTGCAGATTCATTAGTTTTATCGTATCATTTAAAAATCATACTCACCTTCCTAAACGAGCAGCTTCCTGAATTGTGTCCGGTATTTTACAGCTGTTGGTTTCTGGAAGTAGCAGAACTAGAAAACCGCTAATTATCGAAAGACCTCCAAAGCACAGGTATGGAACAGATAGATGCGTAGCGCTACCCTGTTACAAATGTATGATGTAATTCAGTAAAAACAAATCTCATTCTAATGTATGATATAATTCAGTAAACAAATCTCATTTCAGCCATTTATTAGAGTCAAATATGGAAAACATTGTCTCTCGCAAACATTAGAGCTTCTAGAAATGGCCGTCCATATATTCAGTCTCCAGACATTTTCATCCCCGCCTTTATTTCATTATAAAGCTGTTGCAGTTGAACTAACATTACCGATTTATATCCCCGATTTGTCATTAATATCCTACTAGTACTTCTGATATGTTGTCCAGGATTGTAAATCCACGATGTTCTCGAAATATGATGTTTCTATGGCAATTTCTTTCGTTTCGCTGACGGGTGTTATATTATGCTTTCAATACATAGCTTGAAATCTGTGTTATAGGCAATAAAATACATGGGTAAATTAGATTATATGCATATTTCCCATTTTTAAAATTTAATAAATGCACGAAAGTTGCACTACAAAAATTTGGAAAATAATCAGATGGCCTCAGCGCATTTTTGTTTTCGCGATTTGCAACCATCACAAAAACTTTCGAGGGTTATAAGCAGTTGTCCGCCTTTAAATGAATGCCGCTGGTTCCAGGGAGACGACAGGACCAGATCCATCATATGGAGGCTTGATCATGCCTCTTCCAAGACTCATCGGGGATCCATCTCAGAAGAATGGTCAAAATTCAGTTCCTCATTCCACTCTGTCACAGGAGCGGCAGGATGTCGATTTTGATTAATAGATCTCTGAGGAACACCTTAGAGTTTGGTACACATTGATGACCAAAATTAAAGTCTGGAAGGCAGTTGACAGCAAATAATCCAAAGCTGTCAATGAGATGGAATGATATTCACGGGACATATGTAAATTGGTACAAGAAACAAATGGCAATGAACTTTGCATATCACCGAGCAAAATGCTGTCTAATATGTAAATTGAGTTACATATTTAAAGCCAACGAGTTTCGAAGATTCAGGGCCTTAATGCATGCCGTGACCCTTCGAAACATGCTTTCGACAAGGTTTTGTAGCACAGCGATAGGTGTGCGCTTCCATTCGGTGCATAATGCTGCCACTAACTGTTGCTTACTAGTAGGTCTTGCTTTACAAACTTCTTATGAGGTGCTCTAATTCATCCCATACGTGCTCTATAGGATTAAGATCAGGGCTCTGTCCTGGCCAGTCCACACACGATACGGAATTATCGTCAAATCACGCCGTAACAGTCCTTGCTTTATGACTCGGTGTATTATCCTGCTGGTACCAACAAGGCTTGGTTCCACAGTATTGCCACAGAGTTATTAGGGCCTAATAGTCCAGAATATCTATGTAGACAATGCTGATTAACAGGGTTTGTCCACGATAACCAATGGGCCGGGACCATACGACGAAAAACACCCCCACACGAGTGCACTCTAAGCTCCAAACTTGCCCATAGGAAGAGTACACTGTGGTAAATATCGTTCCCACGGCTGCAGCCATACCCACACATGGCTATCAGACTGATGGATCGTGTATCTAGATTGATCAGTTCATAGGACCCGTTTCCGTTCATCTACGGTCCACGATAAATGTTCTTTGTACCATACTAAACGACGAGTAGCATTCCGAGTGGAGATGAAAGGCTTATGAGCAGCCGCACGACCACGGAAACCGATGGAATGAAGTTCTCTGCAAATGATGCGTGTACATACTGAGGTTCCAGCATTTTTACTCACCTGTACACTGAGGTCTTGTGTAGTACTCCATCGATTAGCTGTAACGATTCTCCTGAGGCTTGGACGTCCTCAATTACTGATTTTCTTTGCTCTGGCGGTACGTTTTGCTGCTTCAAGCACGCCATGTGTCTTCCACTTATTCAGTACATCCAAAACAGTTGACTTGGGTATGTTTAAACGCATCTCGGTTTCTCTTATGGACAACCCACTAATATAACACCCAACAATATTTCCTTTCTCAAAGACAGTTCAGCGACATCCTTACTCAACCTCACAGTGCGATATGATCGCGGTCAACTGCAGGCTTGTTTTTATACCATTTGCAGCTATAAGCGCATCTTAACAATGCAGCTGATCCGTTCATATTGCTTTTAAAGGGATGTCAGGTGAGTTTTGTCAATATAATGTATATCTTGTTCTTATCTACCACATGCATAAGCCACGCTCTCTGACATCAGAATTTTTGCCAACCTCATTCCGCGAGCGAGAAGATATGACGGTAAGACTGAAAACGCTAAAAGAGAATTAACACAAATTTACTTAGGAAAAACAACTAAAAATGTAAGTTAATTTAGAGTATAACGTCAAAGGACAGACAAAGCGATTTGTGTGACATATGTCGAGAGATGTACTAAAAATATGGATAGGTCTGTTTGAGCTAGCGTCAGTTGTTAGTATTGTTAGTAGTACTTAGTGTTGCTCCATACTGTAACAGTGCCCGAAAAACCCATTTTAGGATGCGGGGTTTTTACACACACGTTCACGGATTCCTCGAATTTGAAAATCATGTGGAAACGTTCACTTCATAGGCTTGAATCCATCGAACTGCGCAATGTCAAATATCTGATATATGAACTCACGTTTTTGTTATTAATCGATTTTTTATATACTCTTCGTTAACATCTGCGCATGAATGTTATACGTCAATAGCTTCATTCCATCAACAGCGAGAAAGAAATGCAAAGATACTGAGAAACAAAATATAGTTTTTCAACTTGTATAAAAACACAGAAACTACACTGTGAGCTTTCTGCCGAAAAACTGAATCATAAAATATGCGATATTTTGAAAACAAATAAAACTCTAGCTTCAGCCGCAGCTGTGTATTAGAAGACAAAAATGGTGCTTGTGATGTATATTCTAATTTAACTTTCATTTTTAGTTCCTTTTCCTATGTAAATTTGAGTTTTTTCTTTTTTGCACTTTCCAAACTTAACGTGATATCTTCTGTCTCACATGAATGAGGTTGGCAACACTTGTGAGGTCTGACAGAGTGACGTATGAATGTAATAAGAACGTTAAATACAAAGGACGATACAGAAGTTGCTTAGTGTATGTGTGTGTGTGTGTGGAGATGTTCGGTCGCTGTTAAGATAGATGTGAAGTTTACAACTTGTAGTGCTACATTGTGGATTTTAATAAAATGTTATCATAAGTTTTGTAACGTACCAGGAGATGTGACGTACCTGCAAGAAGGACGCACACGACATAAAGGCAGATAGGAATCAGAATAAAACGTTCGCGTAGCTCAATTGGTAGAGCAACTTATTCCGGAATGAGGGGACCCGGGTTCGAATCCTGGCGCGGACAGAACGGAAAAATTTACTTCGTTATAGTTTGACTTCTGTATATGTTTCGTCTGGCCTTAAAACCTTAATCTGAACTATCCCGTGCAACTATTGCATCGTATTCTCATTTAGTTCAACATTTCCTTAGCCATGGTTGTAGACATAGCGTAACACCAATCTCGCACATAAAAAATGGTTACGTTATATGATTTCTAGGGTAATATTTTGCCCTTTCACAATGTTGACTTTTAGCAGGTAACCCTACTGTGATATCATATCATCCAGATGCAAACGCTCAAAGTAAGGACATTGCTCGTATGTATTAGATGGAGAATTTCTTGTGTCTTAAACCGTAGGGAATGCGTAAAATGTAAATAAGAAAAAATCCCTCGAAGGAGACTTCTCAAAACATTTTCGACTGTATTTTTGTAATTTTCTTGTAGGACTTCCGTCCACAGTGAGTAGAGTTTAGGTTCCAGCCATCTACAGCGAGATCGCCTTTTGGGCAGGACACAGAAACGGAAGGAATGAGAGCAAGTCTAGCGACTTTGACAGAGCAGTTTTTAGTGAGATTAGAGTACAGTAGATGGCGCCACCGTACAAGTACGATGTTGCACATAGAGGGGTGAGAGAATTTCAGAGGGGCCATAGAAAAAGATACCCATTTAACCAGTGGGTCCAGCCTGGTGGCCGTCACTTAACGTGCTCGTCCGATGCACGGCGGATATTCAGCGATTGTTAGTAAATCACACCATCTCTGAAAGATTAGCCCAGGTTCGAACCTGAGGACCTTGCATCGATAGTCTGACTCCATAACCGCTAAGCCATCCGCGGCCATTTTCGACTGTATGCTACATTATTTTAGTTTATGCAGGGGTGACATGGAGGAGACTGGCACAAGACAGACCGTTGTGGAGGAAACTTGGGGAGACCTTCGTCCAGCAGTGGATTGATAATGGTTGGCAATGATGATGATGATGATGATGATATCAAGAAATGCACTAAAAATATTGATAGGGCTGAATGATCTACATTATTTATCATAGGCATAATATTTAGGGACAAATGGGTTTATTATCGCAATCAGTAGTTAGTCGGTTCATCCTTTGCTTGTATGACGAGGGCATACTATCAATCAATTTCCGGTTGGTTTTGACAGGAATGTCTCCCCATTCGTCCTGCAAAGCTGCTGGCAGAGTGGAGAACGGAGACGTTCGTTGTGGTAGATTTCGTATCCGTCGCTCCAGTTCATCCCAGAGATGTTCTACGGGATTAATATCAAACTATGAGCAAGCTATTCTAACAATTCCAGGTCATTTTCAAGAAACCAGTCGTGCACACGCCGTGCAGTGTGGCAGGGAGCTCGATCGTGTTGAAAGAGACAGTGGTCATTTGCATAATATTGCCACATTTTTGGTGGAGCAAAATTATCCGGAACACTTCAGAGCTCATGGTTTGTGGTATAATAACAAACGGGCAGAGCGCTATCCACGAAAAACAACTCCATACCGTGATGAAGCCTTCGCCGAACTTAACAACCGGAAGAACACAGTCCCATGAAAATCGTTCGCCGGGTTGTCACCAAATCCAAACACGCCTATCAGATTGCATGAGTTAAAAGTGAGACTCCTCTGATCTGATCTGATCATATGTAGAGGATTTTAGGAAGGGAGTGTCTGACCCCAGATCTTAAACAACCCTTAGAAATAGGAAGCTAGGAGATTTGGGCTGGAGTGCCCGATATGAAAGTGACACGGAAGCGAAGTAGAAAGGGGAGGAAGACGCCTTTATTTATTACTGGGGGGGCAGTACCCGGGGGTCCGACGGCTTAACGTGCCAACCCGACGCACGGCTGATATTTAGTGGGTCGAGCGTTTGTACCTGCCTGGGATCGAACCTGAGGTCCTTTCCGCGGCAGTCACGAACGTTGCCCACTAGGCCACCCGCGGCCCAAGTGTGACTTATCACTCCAAAGAAGAGCTTTCCAGTCTCCCACAGTCCAGGAACGACGGGAAACACACCACTCCAAACGTCGCTTCACATTCACGGTAATGATGTGCGGCTTCTGTGACCCTGCTCTACCATAATAACCCACACTGTGCAACTCTCTGCGGATAGTTATGGTACTAACCGAGCCATTACAAGCATTTCCTACTTCAGCAGCGATGGAAACGGCAGACACAGAAAGGGATTTCTCAATATTTCTTACTGTGGATCTTCTGTTACGTTCCGTCAGTTTGTGCGCCCTTGCTGAACGTCTTTTGCTGTAGTTGTATCGTCCTGCTTTCATCTCTTCACAACTCATAATCGATTTTGGTATGTTTTGGTGCAATGCTCCGTATGGAAACGTTACTCAAATGACATCATATGACCAGCCCACGCTGGAACTCGGAAATTTACTCAATGACATCCATATCTGGAAACGTTTCTCAAATGACATCCTATGACCAGCCCACGCTGGAACTCGGAAAATTACTCAATGACATCCATATCTGGAAACGTTACTCAAATGACATCCTATGACCAGCCCACGCTGGAAATCGGAAAGTTCACGTCCACTTGGAATGACCGCTTCAAAGTTACTAATAACACGGCAGAACATGTCAGCTTTGCATGCGCACCTCCCCACTCACAGAACACCTTTCTGCGCAACCGTTTGTTGCACTTATGCAAATATTTGGTAGTGTCCGAATATTTTTGATAATATAGCACATAGTCATTAGTCAGTTGTACTTAACGCTTCTCTTTATACATGTGTGCATGAACATCAAACGTCCACAGCTTCATTTCGACAGCATCAAGAAACAAATGTAAAGATACTGAAAAACAAAATACTGTATGGCAGTAGCACTTTCTAAAGAACACCCAATAGCTATCAGACACGTGCGATCTTCACTTACGTATGCAGGTACGAAGTCGAAATGGATTTATAAACATCTCTCTGCAAAGGATCAAGAAGTGTACAAAGTGTAGGTAACCGTAATGTGGGAAAGACCCATGATTTAATCAACTTTGAAAGAGGCATGAAAGTGAGCTGTAGGTAGGCACCAGTGGCGTATCTTGAGTCCAAAATCTGGGCTATCTCCCCCTTCCCCATCCCCACAGTACTGGGTTTTTTAATTGCGAAGTTTAATTTTTAATTGCTTAGTAAGATAAGTAACTTATTTTAGGTATATGCTATTACTAACATGATACCAAATAATTATGAGAATTAAGATTTGAATACTTTATTTGTACATAAACTCCATTCTTCTTTCCTTTTGTGTGAACTTGAGTGTTACATTTTCATAAAATGTTTCTTCTGAGTACTTTTACATATTTAAAAATGTTTTTCTCTATTGGCAAATCCGCCAAGTTGCTGAAATGTACATGTTCTTGATTCTTTTTAATGCAGATACACTTCTTTTGGCACTTGCAGTTGTTGATAGAAACTTTAATATTAGCTCTTCTAATTTGTACACTTCTCTAAACACTATGTCCAATTTATTTAACTTTATGTAACAAGTAATGTCTCTTACTGATTTGTTTCTCTATTCATCAAGGGAATAAAACACCTACAGTTCATTTTTTAGTCGAGCTGTATCAAAATTTGAAGCACAGAATTTCAAATTTTGATACAGCTCGACTAAAAAAAGTTCAGTTCTGACAGTAGATATTCAGGGAAGCTCTCACAAAATTTATAAAAACAGTTCGAATCCAACAAAGCTAGGAATTTAAGATATAATATTAATTCATTGACACTTCGCACAAACTGAAACAACTCTCGCGGAATACGTGCTGTTAATGGCGGAAGCATGCATGTGACTGAGGTAGTCGAAGTCTTCTCTTTTCTGAGCAAACCGTTGCGCAAAGCAATGGTCCATTCCCCTCCATACGCTCATTCATGTTGTCATAGAAACGCTAGCAGGCGATCGTACAAAGGTCTTCGAGTCAGAACCGCGAAGACTCTGGAAAAACTGCTTGCGTTGTGCCGTTGGTCCTCGCTCGCCAGACTGAGTCAAAGAAGAGAATCCCCACGTGTTTTTTTCGCAGCGAAAGCACCAACATACCTTAATACCGTTGATAATTGACTTTTTTTTGTATATTTAGTTGACTTTTATTTGTGCATTCTCTGGGCTTCGCAGCTAGCCTCGAATATACGCCACTGGTGAGCACATATAAGAATCTTGCGTTGGGGAGGATTGTACGAGGTAACAGACGAAAAACATTGTGGTACGTACTAATGCAGTACAAGAGTAGTATCGAGAGAAGGATTTCATCATGGGCAGCCTGCTTTACATTGACACGAATGCGCTATAACAGCAGAAGACTCCTTCGTTTACCATTCGTCTCTGATAAAAATCGACAAATTTGTCTCCGGTAGGAACGGTGGAACCAAAATGTGACCCGTGAGGAGTGGAAAAGATCGCCTGGTCCTATGAATCCCGTCTTCAGTTAACAAACGCCAACAGATGAGTCAGAATATGACATCAACGTTACGAATATATGGTTCTTAGTTACCTAGTATTAGCTGCGCAAGCTTATGTAGACGCTGTAATGGTCTGGGAACTGTTTTCACGGCCGGTATTGTGTTTCTCCATACATGTCACAAGGTATCTTAACATCAGTGCGGCCAGGCACATTCATAGATGTACCTTTTGTTTCCTGATGAAGAGGACTACTGCCAGCACGGTAAGGAGCCATGACACGAAGCTCGGATAATCACACTGTGGCTTCGGAATCACGGCAGTAACTTCTAAATATTAAAATAGGCCCAACAGTCCCCAGATCTTAACCCAATTGAACACCTGCTGGATGAGATTAAAAGAGTCATTCATAACAAAGATCCTTCTGAAGCGAACATTCGGCACTTGACAGACGAAATCACATTCGCTTGTCTTAACATACCTGTAGAACGATACCAGTACATCGTCGAATCTGTGCCACATCGAATTAACGCGGTTTTGAAGTTCAGTGGCTGCCCAATACGTTATTAAGTGCATGTTCCTAATAATGTGATACTTCAGTGTATGCATGCTGTGCAGACAAAAGTCCTCGGACACCTGAACACATGCAAATAAGCGTGTATTTGCAGAATCAGAAGCGCACGCACAGGATGTGTTGCATGCTGCTTATAAAGAAGAGCGTTGGTAAACCTATCCAGTCCGTACTGGAAGTGACTGTGTCACAATGAGCCGAACTACTGAACTTTGTAATGGACACGGTGGTTAAAAGAAACCTGAATAAGCGATCAGTGAGTTGAATTTTTGCTTCTCTGGTATTCCCAAAAACCATTATCGCAGAGCTATAGTAGTGCTAGATCTTTCAGGCCGATATTGGATTTTACGTGCCAACTTGTCCAACAGATATTCTGTTAGATTTAAATCGGGACTTCGGCCAAGCAAAGGGCAACATCTGGACATTATGCTTCTCAAACCGGGCCTGGACACATCTTGGAGCGTGTTGACGCGCTGGACCTTTCTGAAACGACCCTGTGCTGAAGTACTGTCTCAGTGTAGGTGGTACGAAACCGTTCACAATATCTTCGTAGCAGGCGGCTGTTAGGCTGGAAGGCACCACAACCAAAGGACAGAGTCTTTCTCAGCAGAAACTGCTCAGCACCATCATAGTTCTACCTCAAAACTTAATTGTAGGGACAATGTTGTCTGCATGGCACTGTTCCCCGGTCATAAGCCGCACGTAAAGACGCTCATCCTAACGAAAAGGTGAGTTGCGTTTTTTGTAACTCCACACGACCCTTTTCTCCTCTTCTGTCTTCTACTACGACGAGCGAGATACCACTACAATAGTCGTTTGTCATTGCTTAGAGTGAGTTAGGTCTCCGTAGCTGAACTAGCATGGTAATTGTAGCCATGTATTTCCCGACGTACTGTTCTGATGTAAAGCTTGTGCGACAACTTTTTTCACGATCACTCAATTTGTAATACCTTCTATAGCTACTTTCTGTCGAACAACATCAGCGACAGTGGATTTTGAAAATTCTGGAAAAGGGGTAATGCTACGCACTCATTGCTTACTCAGGTAACACCCAACAGCCATGTTCCTTTGAAATTTCGTCAGTTCCGCTTCGCGCGGCATAATCGGCTTCCAGTGCGGTCTGAGAGGTGAACTAAGGCCTCCCTTTATGTACAATACCCAACATACATCACGCGTTCGCATCTGGTTCTACGAATGCACGTTTATCTGAATATGTGGAGGTGCTGAATATTCTAGTCCACATAGTGTACATCGTTAACGATTCTCATATCATTGCAATGTTCAACTCTTAGGAGGTCTAAGTGTTGAGGCTCGAAAGTACATACATAGATCACGGATTTAGGAACTTTTATGCAGATATACGTAAAAGGAAGTCCAACCCAGAACTGAATAAAAGTTTCTAATTCAGTGGCCGATATGGATGGTACAATTGCAAAACGTTCACAGAGCAACCTAACTGTTGACTAAAATGAAGACAATGAGATGGGGCTAAAGGACATCCAACCCGGCATTGCATAAAGGTTTCTAATTCAGTGTCTGATATGAATATTACAATTGCAAAACGTTCACAGAGCAACCTACCTGTTGACTAAAATAAGGACGATGAGATGAGATGAGGCTAAAAGAAAGTCTAACCCGGCATTGAATCAAGGTTTCGAATTCAGAGTCTGATATGGGTAGCACAATTGTAAAACGTTCACGGAGTAACCTAACAGTTGATTAAAATGAAGACGATGAGATGGATGTGTTGTATCACTAGAGAGAATTACGTATGAGAAAATGAGATTTACGCTCTTCAAGTGATGAATGTTTAGAAGAAGACTGAACATGCGTGATAGAAGTGCTGTATACTTGAACTGACAAACAGTACAGAGTTACGGGGCAGACAAAAAGAAATATTATAATGAGATGGAGAGAGGGTTTGTTTAAATAATAGCATACGGGAACACAATTTAAATACTGCGAGAAGGAAAGGAAATGAGTGCAGTATAATATAAAAATTTTCACCAAACCATGGAAATAATGATACTGTCTCGTACCGAAATGAATTCCTGCTGGTTTTCGTGGTTACGGTACACGTACTTTTACAATAAATTTTCTAGAAAACAACACTTTTTAGAATTTAACTGACTTTTACCCACCAGTTCTCTGACAAATGGTGCCAATATGGATCCTAAGCGTCCGCACATGGAGCTGGTGCCAATTCCAATGTTTCTTAGAACTGTAGGATATATTTCTGCAGAATAAACGTATACAATGTCAAATGATGCTGTGATGCAGAATTTGCCAATCATTGCTAGTGTTACGCGGAGCCATGTCATTTCTGAAAAAAATAATTGCGCATGTCAGGCAAAGTTTTAATGAAATTCCATGTGAAGGGAAGAAATTTTAAATTAGCACAGTAAAACATAATATTTTGTATTCAGGTATGTTAGAAAAGTTATTTTGATATACAATTTCTAATAATTATTCCAAATAAAGCTTCCGAACGAAAAACATTATAACTGCCAAGGTGGCTGAGTGGTCAGAGGAGCGAGCTTCTGACACTCAGCCACAATTTTCTGCCCAACCTTGCATGTATATTTCCGGAAGAGGAGGGATTTTCGGTTTTCTGGAACATTTTTAGGGCGAAGAGACCGTATCTTTAACGAGCGAGCAACTTAAACTGATTTGGTCAGTGTTCCCCTTAACATTTTGAAGCCTCATAATCTCATATACACTCAACGACGACTGACAGCATGGAGGTTTTGTATTATTTCCTTTATTTATGTGAACTTAAATTACAAATATCTTCGCATAAAATGGAGGAAATTCTGCAAGATAGACGCTTTTGCCATAGAAAACGGATTACTTTTTCAGTTTTGATTTACACACGAATCTTATAACGAAATAACTAAAGTCGGATAAAATTTTAAAATCCAAGTTACTGAATTTGCTGCTGTACAAGAAACTGAAATTCTACTACACTGACTGCAATCAAGTGTCACCTAAAAACACAGGTCTACCAATTGTTACATATCAAAAGTTGTGTGAGACATTTCGGCAGGTGTTGTACATATTTGCGATGACAATTACAAGTACGATTTTAGTTTTGCTCCATCCCGTAAGGTTTTCACGGGAAACGATGCAGCATTCTGGGCAGGATATGGGTAAATCTGTGGGTTGTCAAATTGGAGAAATACAGAAAATATATAATTTCAATTATAGAAAAACATCCAATATATTCAAAGCATTGAGACATATCTTTTTTCTTACAGCTAATGAGTCTCAGAACCTTTCTTTTAGAATCTCTGTTTCACCCTTCTCAACTTTTCTTTTCATACTTGGGTTTATGTTTACTTATGGCTTCTACCTGTGCAACACTCAGATAGAAGTCTCGCATCCTTATTTTTAGTCTTGAACCCTTCTACATTGAAAGAGCAAAAGTAAGAGACTAATAAAGGATGGGCGAGTGCATAGATTCCTTGGGGTTGTCCATAGTGGTCGTTAAATCCAGAAACAAAGCAAAAAATAAACTATATTGACAAAAGTCACTAGACACCTAGAAGAGAAACACAACATAGCATTTATTCACATACATTAGTACGGTGTCGGCCCACCTTTGGCCTTAATTCATGCACTGACACTTCGAGACATGCTTTCCACAAGGTTTTGGAACACAGCGATAGGTATGCGCTTCCATTCAGTATATAATGCTGCCGCTAACTATTACTTAGTAGTATGCCTTGGTTCCAAACTTCTTATGTGACGCTCTAATTCATCTCATAGGTGCTCTATGGGATTAAGATCAGGGCTCTGGGCAGGCCAGTCCACACACGATAAGGAATTATCGTCTAACCACGCCGTAACAGTCCTTGCTTTATGGCTCGGTGCATTATCTTGCTGGTACCAACAAGGCTCAGTTTGATAGCATTGCCACAGCGTTGGTAGGGCATAATTGTCCAGAATATAGAGGTAGACGTGCCGGTTAACAGGTTTGTCCACGATAACCAACGAGTCGGGACCATACCACGAAAAACACCCCCACACGAGCACACTGCCAGCTCCAAACTTGACCGTAGGAACAGTACACTGGTAAATAGCGTTTCCCCCGGATGCCGCCATACCCACACACGGCAATCAGACAGATGCATCTGGTATCTGGATTCATGTCCATAGGACCCGTTTCCATTGATCTACGGTCTACGATAAATGCTTTTTACACCATATTAAACGACGAGTAACATTCCGAGTGGAAATGAAAGGCTTATGAGCAACCGCACGACCACGGTAACCCACGGAATGGAGTTCTCTGCGAATGGTGCGTGTACATACCGATGTTCCAGCATTGTTACTCACCTGTACACTGAGGTCTTGTGTAGTACTCAGTCGATTAGCTGTAACGACTCTCCTGAGGCTTCGACGTCCTATAACACTGATTTTCTTTGGTCTGCCGGTACGTTTTGCTGCTTCAAGCACGCCATGTGTCTTCCACTTATTCAGTACATCCAAAAGAGTTGACTTGGGTATGTCGAAACGCCTCTCGGCTTCTCTTATGGACAACCCATTAATATAACACCCGACAATCATTCCTTTCTGAAAGTCAGTTCTCTCCCGCCGCGACATTTTCACTCAACCTCACAGTGCAATATGATCGCGGTCAGCTGAAGGCTTGTTTTTATACCGTTTGCAGCTGTACCGGGTATCTTAAGAACGCAGCGGATCCGTTCATTCGCTTTTGAATGGCTGTCCGGTGACTTTTGTCAATATAGTGTATGTTTGATGACTAATGTTTGCTGGAAAGTTGTTCAAGAGGAGGAATAGCGACGAAGCAAGTTTTATTGTTTTGGGCAAGCTTCAGAATTAGATAGCAACATATAATAGATCAATGAACTGCAGTTAGGAATGAATGTTTACGAGATGGTTTCAGCACTTTAATACAAGAGGCCGAATGATCTTAAACTGAATGTAGGCAGATGAAAAGTGCCTATGAATGGACATCTGTGAGTATCGGGAAATAGTTATAATGAAGCGCATATGGCAACCCAATAACTTGAACTAAAAAATTGCGGTTTATAAATCATACGTAGCTAACGTATGTTCTCGGCAAGTATGGTATGCACGTGACGTTAATCTACCAATAAAAATGCGAATGCATAGTCTATTTCTGATTATGGTGCACTTGGGTGAAGTCACTAACACCTTGTTAGGCGCTAGGTATTACCGAAATGGTGCAGTCTGACACGAAAAACGGCTCACGATCCCTCAATCAACAGTACACTGCAACCAGGGTGTTCGTAGAAGCTTCACTGGTCACACATTTCAGCTGACGCTCTTCCAGGCTGGCCTAAGATGTCATCTGCCAGTTCATATGCTCATGTCGGCTTACTGTCATCGAAAGCTCGCCCGGTAGTGTGCACGGGAACACCCCGTGTAACGGAGCGGTAAAGAAGGAAATGAGTCACCTGGTCATATGAGTCCAGGTTTTAAGTCCAAACTGCTGATCGATTGATCCGTATTAGAATTGTGCTTAACAGTGATTTTTCTTTCACAGTAAAAGCTGTAACAGTTTCACGGAAGTAAAGGTTATTTTAAACAGTGACAAAATCACCATTTACGAGAACAGTAACAGAGCGGTAAAGAAGCCGAAACGGTCAGTCATTACTTGTAACAGTGAGAAAATTACTATGTATACGAACAGCGGTGACAAAGCAGTAACGGAACGGCGAATCTCGCTTGAAACAGTGACTGTCACAATTGGCTCGCATTGAATTATTTATTTACAAGCAAACGCACAGCTAAAGCCAGACGAAAACTAATTTAAGCGGAGGGAAAGGGAGAGACTGAAATTAAGGTCACATCACTAGCTGCCTAAGTGATGCTTCAACAGAAAAAAGCCCACATTGTTTTGTATAGAGATATAACCGGAACTGTAACGTAACAGTGAATTTTGACTCCAAATATACGGACACGGCTGGCGGTCGCATTCTTATAACTGAATTTGGAAATGTTACTCATTGTCCCTGGTCATAACCAGTAACAGTGATTTTTCAGTAACGGTGACAAAGTACCACCGACGTGATTTCCCACCAGTCTCTAGCACATATTCTACGCCAAGCAGCTGAACAGTTAGACGGAAACAGGCTGCCGACGGTGGTATCGTACTATGAGGGACCTTCCAATGGACATCCCCAGGCTCCTTTATTCCCGTCGAAATAACCCTAATGGTCACATTCTACCTAGACATGATCTAGGAGTAAGATTTTCTCTACATGGTTGTATCGGTTGTATCTGGGGAACGTGTAAGTTTTCAGAAAGACAAAGTGCTCTCTTACAAGGCTTGCATTGTGCAGCAATGATTCGAGAATCGTGCGCTAGTATTTCGTGTGATTCCCCTGGCCGAGAGATTTCCCCGATTGAAATCCCATCGAGCTTTTGTGCGGAGCAGGGGGAGGGTGCCACGTTCTTCTGTTACGTGCTAGTATTTCGCTTCGTCGTTGAACTCCGGGGCGTCATTCTGTTCAGGTAATACAGAATACCTGAGTTCACCTTCCCCGGTCTAGTGAATTTGATTCATCCGAGGGAGCAAGTGGCCCTTGCTGTGTAATTTGTCCCAACCCGTTATTAGGTAGGGAGTTATAATATTACGACTCTTGAATATTTAAAAATTAGAACGCCGCAGCTATCTATCATTATATCACTGTTGGATGTATCTGTTGTGTGAAACTGTACGAGAATCCGCGTGGCATGTTTAGACGGTGTGTTTGAAGTTTTGTGATATAGTAAATGATTGTTGAATGTAGGAAATATTGATTATAAATTTCATGTGCTCAGCACTGTTTTACATCATATTCACATTTTCATGTGTCCTTAATAAAAATGAATATCCTATATCGTTTTAAAATGGTCTTAAATGAAAAGTTAAAGTAATTACCAAATGTAAGGCGAAACTGATTACAACAGTGCAGAAATCGTTTAAAAAGACGGTATTTCAATTTACCTTCAGGCACAGGAAGCGTTAACATGCAAAAGATTCCACTGGCCACCATGAAGCCCGTCAATGGAATTCTTCGTCCTATTTTCTTCATAATAAGAATGGTTACAACCACTGCTGGAAATTCGACTGCACCGGATATGAGAAAATTCAGGGAGGTGGATCCTCCAAGATCATTGGTATTGTACGATATTCCATAATACACAAATGAATTGACAGACCTGTAAAAACGAGTCGTCATTTTTAACATTTTGAACAAATGTGTGAGGCACTAAAAGCTTTAGTTATACTATAAAATATTATGGCAAAATATTTATGATTATTATTACCGCGATGGCCGAGCTACTTAAGCTTCCGAAACGATCAGAACTTCTGACACCATTTGTTTCGGATGTAAATCCAAGCTGGGGATCAAATCACTGGATAAGAAGTATCGCTCCTTATTTCAGGCAATCCCGCAGTCAACTCTAAACTTGCAAATCTTCTGAATACGTGGACACAATGGAAATACACTAAGTCATCGCTCTTTCCACGTTTTTCTGTAATTAACACACAGCAACCGAAATATTGTATTTCGACACCCTCGGGATCGAACCCCAGATCTCTCGATAACGAGCCGAGGGCATTCACCTTACGCTACGGTGCCAACAATCCACGGCGCTATGTGTGTTTATCTGTCAGCATCTGACTTCACAAATCCATAGGAATGGGCTTTGCAACTGAGACGTCTCTATCTGATATAACTTAACGGCACAAGCTATTTAATTATAGCTCCAAAGGGCGAGAGAAATGGTGAAAATCTTTTAAATACGTGGAGACAATGTAAATAGACAAAGTTATCGCTCTTTCTACGTTTTTCTTTAATTAACACACAGCGACCGAAAAATTGTATTTCGACACCGCTCGGATCGAACCCCAAATCTCTCAATAACTATCTAATAAATATATTAGTCAATAACTAACGATGAAAGACTTCTCTACACTCCATGTCTTTGATGGAGAAGCCATATCTGCTCAAAAAGGCCCCTAGCATTTGGTCCGGATTTTCGCTTTATGGACATCCTCACAAAACCCGCCTAGTGGAGGATCCGGGCGTATCACTGGAAACGACATGATGCCACTTCTGTTTTCACGCAGCTGTATTACGACACTACTCAAGCCGAGTTCGGAAATGCCCTACAGTCAGTGGCAGTTGATGCAATTTCTGAAGAGACCGCAAACCGTCCTCCGCCAAACTTCGGCTTACAATTTGGGTCGTGGAAGGAATGTTCACAGTCGCCACTATAGCTCGTAGAATGCTCTCTACAGTAGCTTGCTGTGTCTAGTGACGAACACGCCGATAGATGCGTGCTGACGTCAGCTTGACTGCTTCTTTCACGCTACAGGAACTGGCGTCGCCTTCTTTCAACCGGGGCTTCCAACAACGTCCAACTGTTCTGGCATCCCTATGGATATGGCTGTAATTTTACGAATCGACCAAGGAGCTTCACGCAAGTCTACACTCCTGCCTCTCAACAACGCATTGTAGCGTACTACAGCGGTGACGCACATATCACGACGGCAAACAGCAATAATATGCCCTAACCGGTGTATCTTAACTGGGAAAGCATTCGGCTCTGCTGCAGAAAGATGTAAGTTCGAGTGTCGCCACAGGCAAATTTGGGTTTCAGATTGGCGTGCGAACGTAAAATTGGATTTTTGTTTGACACTTTTGAAAAATTGTGATGTTCTTTCCGCTTCGAAAAATCTGTACTTCTTTCACACTTCTTCTGGAATGAGAGAGAATTTCTTCTTCTACAGAGAGTTACATCAAGCATGGTTAGCGGCGGACCCGAAACCTGCGGATTTCATGCTCCCACCTTTCTCAAAGAAGGGGGATATATGTGACGTACTGGAGAAGTGATGCGCATGTCAAGACGACAAGCAGAAGTGATAAGTCCTTGCCGGCTTCAGTTAATGGGGAAAGCATTTGGCTCCGGAGCAGAAGGATGTGATTTCTTGTTTCGCCATCGGCAAATTCGGGTATCACAGCGGTAATTTGGTGATAGAGTTGGCGACAAGGCCTAAGAAGCATATTCGGTTCTTGGATATACTGCAGAAACCCACGGTATGCCGTTGCTTTGTTCCGTACGATCTGGATCAGGGGATATTACGTGTCCTCGGAGGCCCGTGTTTACCTTTCAATATATCGCACAGCTAACACGATTGGTAGCATAAACGAATGATTTTCATATCCCACCTTCCTGTACACCCTCACTAATTTACATGCCGATATGAAGAATTCTTCTGGACTCGGAAGTCGGAAGGAGTCCAGAAATAGTCTGTTCGGGTCTTCGAAGTCTGAAGGAGTCTGTTCGGGTCTTCGAAGTCTGAAGTAGTCCAGAAGGAGTCTGTTCGGGTCCTCGAAGTCTAAAAGAGTTCCCTTCTGGACTCCTTCAGATTTCATAGTCGAGAAGTCCTCAAAGTCTGAAGGAGTCCAGACTCCACCTGGATTCCTTCAGACTCCTTCTGGACAATTTTAATATCGAGCAGTGTATTTTGATTTAAAAACGCATTTATTTCTTGCGTAATACCTATGTTACACAATTTCATTAACTTCTGCGTGTAGTTCTTTATCACTGGTATTCCGCAGTTCTATACTCGATTTTTGCATTTTCGATATGTTTCTTGGCCTTGCTACTGCAAAACCCGTCGTAGTTCGCAAGCAGCATGAAGCCATAAAATCCGCAGTTTAGTCTCCTCAACAAAAGTTCCTTTTCGTTCTGATCTTTTCTGTGGGAACTGGCCCGGTCCACAACTTTTCTCTTCTACATCTTCCTTTAGGCTATAGGGTAAATAAGCAAGTGATGCCCTTCTTAATCAGCCGATGAAATTTCATAATCACAGATGTACTCGTACTTTGGAACCTGTGGTCACAGAGAATTAAGTTGTGGTACGTGAAGCACGTGACAGAGACCGTTGTGGAATTTGTTTTAATCTACGGTGTAATATACCTCACGTCGTTCGAAACTAAGCTTTTGGCATATCTAAAGGTGCAGACAACTTTAACGTTTTATAAGCACGTAAATAGATCGTTATTTTTTTTAAATATCTAAGTACAGTTGCAACATATGTAAACTTAGAAAAAAATGTCTAATTTTTTAAGTATACTCCAACAAAAAGATTGATTTTTTTTTGGTTAATACTCATTTCGAAAGCTTAGTACATCTTTGTTCACTAATAAATAAATGAATGATAAAGAATACGTTTTGTTACCAGTTAAAATAGAGAATAAAAGTTTTTTGACACATTCCACGTGTTCGGAATAAATCTAGGATGTTGCCAGTTTCAACCTTTCCGTCTCCATTCTAAAAGAGAAACATTACGGAATTATTTTTATAGAAATATCACATAAATTTGATGTGGTAAATTAAATACACTCTAACTTAAAAAATATGAAGATCTGTAGAAATGATGTTCATGAGTTACGTCATGTATTCGGTGGGCCATCTCGGTCGCTTCAAGTTGACGCGTCCTGGAAATTGGAGGACAAGCAGTGACGTTGCCAACCACCGTGGAATATATTCGTAGGTGAGTCAAAAAGTTAGTTGCACTGCTTGATTAAAGAACACAGGATCGAAATTACAGAAAAATGTTGTATGTACCTGAAAGTTCCATACAAAAGTTACTTCTCGACGTAATCACCTAGTTTACTGAAACATTTGTCGAGGCGTGGCACAAGTTTTCCTATGCCTTCTGCGACGAAATTCCGTCCAACGTCCGATAACTATTGCTGGGTTGCAGCTTTAACCTCGTCATCCGAGTGATATCGTCGCTTTGCAAGTTCTTGTTTCATGGGACTGATTAGGTGGAAGTCACATGGCGCAAGATCTGGGCTATAAAGAGGGGGGAGGGGTCCACATCTCACACCTAAACTTTTTCAGAAGGTCCCTCGTTAGGTTCGCGGCATGCGGTTTCGCATTGTTATGCAGGAGCACAATGCCTTTTGGAAATTTACCTGGCCGTCGATTTTTAGGTGAATTGCGCAATCTCTTTAGGGTTTCACAATAAGACGATGATGTAATCGTGGCACCCTTCGGCATGAATTCGGTATGCACCACACCTTCTCTGTCGAAAAACAGCGTCAGCATCGCATTCCCCGCCAGATGGAACTGTTCGGCACGTTTTTGGAGTCGGGGAAGTGGAATGTTTCCACTCGAGAGAGCTGCGTTTCATTTCAGATGAGAAATGATGCACCCACGTTTCGTCTCCGGTCACAATTTTGTCCAAAAACTCATTTCCTTCCTGCTGATAATGCTTCAAGAATGCAAAGGGACTTTCAAAATGATTCCCTTTGTGATCTTCAGTCAATAGACGAGGTACCCATCGAGCACAAACTTCACGGAATTCAAGATGCTGCACAATAATCGCATACACACTTCCATTGTGAAACATCCAGTTCTTTTGCGATTTCGTCTTCTGTTGCTCGTTTGTTTGCAAGAGTGAGTTCATTCACGCGCGCAACGTTCTCAGACGCTGTCAAAGTTGACGGACTTCCCTTGCGGTAATCGTCCTCGATATCAGTACGTCCGTTCCCGAACGAGATGCGCCACTTTGCGATAGCTTGACGCGATATTGCGTTCTCACCGTACACTTCGTTCAACTGCCGAAAAATTTCAGTGCAGTTACATCCTTTTGCCCACAAAAAACAAATCACTGCACGCGGTTCCAATTTGGACGCCACCAGGAGCTGGCGTCCAAATTGGACTGAATGGGATACCCCTGCAGTACACGACTCGTTAGCGAGCGAACTAAAACTACAGCGTAGAAGCAACTGCAGCACATGCTGTAGATAAATGCCAGTAGTGTTGCCACAAAGTGTCAACAAAATACCCTTTTACCGAAATGTTTTACGGAGGAGTGCAACTAACTTTTTGACTGCCCCTCGTACATAGACTGCACAGGAAGGGCGTTTGAGTTTTCGCAAAAACAGGACGAGCAATGTGGAAAGATAGCGACTTGTCGGAGTTTGAACCGGAAATTGTTATCACCGCAAGTAAGACAGGGGCCAGCGTCTCAACAGTGTGAGGTATGGTTGGCCGTTCAATGGCTAACATAGGGAAAGTTTGATGTGAATGGTTCAAAGAGAGAGATCTACCAAACATGCAGAAAATGAGAATGAATTGCTGGTCATAGTGGGAGGGGAACGCGAGTTGGTTTGCTCTGTCCGGTTTCGCACGGATCCACACGTATTCACGGAAGCAGCGTAACTGGACATTGAACAACTGGAAAGGTCTTCTGGTTTCTGGTCGGATGAGTCCGGTTTCTTTTTGAACATGCCGTTGAAAGGATCAATGTTATAAGTCGCGCGGGTGAACAGCTGCAACCAGGCTGCAGTGGTTGAACAGCGAAGTCCACGTGGCAGAGCAAAGGAATTTGCATTTTCTTGTTGGTGGTGGTTATGATTGTTTCCGATTGCGTGTTCTAATAAGTCGGCTTGGCAGCATACGAGACAAATACACTGAATCCAAAGGGTATTCAACTATAGATTTTATTTTGTGTACCTTAGAACAAGGACGTCTGCAAAAGGGGGTGAATGAACAAGAAAGAAAACTACAAATAGTAGTAAAATTTTCGGTCTGAATTGCGGAGTTATTACGTAGTAGTAAAATATACAAATAAATTTTAAGGTATTAAATATGGGTGTTTTGTTTTTCTGTTCCATGGTGTAACGATCACCGCATGAGCAACACTAAGAGATATAAGCAGTCGGCCTTCCATAATTTAAGTCCACTGGTCCCAGAGAGGAGAGAGAGCTCCAGCGGTGTAAGACAAGAACACTAACCCTTCCTCATATGGGACTCGGACACTGAGCAATCTCTGGCGAGCTACTAGAAACGTAGCAATGTGACCACTCGGTTCTTGAGAAGGCCTTAAGCTTGTCCCTCTATTATTTATTATTTTGGAGTACCTTTTCCCTTATCACTTCGGCTTCAATTTTATTTAGGAGAGAGAGAGAGGAAATTCAGTGACCACAGTCTCAATTTTAGAACCACTGGTTCTGAAGGTGGGAAAGAGCCAAAGCGGTATAACAAACACATTCCTCATGCGAAGCTTGGATGGATAGCCAAAGATCTACTCCTCTGATTACTCGGCAACCGGACTGGCATAACGGCATTTAAAGTCAGTTCGTACTACTGAGTTATGCTAAATTTTGAATTTCTGCTTTAAATATTTCTGTTAATAAGAATAAACGTGCAAAACAAACGCGTCACTCGTTTATTCATCTAAACACAAACAAAGGCCAACCCTTTTCTCTTTTTCCAACGACATTTTATGAAACAACTGGTAAAGCTAGAGAAAAATGTAGAATGAACGTTTTAAAATTCAAAATCATGAAAGGCTCATTCTGCATTTCTTTTTGTCTTTGCAGTAACCTCGAGAAAGCCGTTCACAGAATAATGAAATTTCGGCCTTTGTTTATGTTCACCGTATACTAATAAACGGTGTACAGCGTTTGAGTAGTATATTTTTGAGGATCTTAAAAACGACGAATAATTTACATAATACACTGTTAAAACGTTTGTGGTTGGTTGCACCAAACACTGGTGCAACACCAGGTGAACCACTCCACTGGAAAAGATACACCATTCTGTGGTGCAAAATAAACCCAACATGGTGCAACTTTGTACCATAACGTGGTGTAAAGTTGAGCCACGTTGTTGGGTTTTGTTTGCAAAACACGAGGGCGTATCTTTCCTCAGGTGGTGGTTCAGCTGGTGTAGCACCACTTTTTGGTGCAACCTACCACAAAATTTTTAACAGTGTAGAAGCCATTCATAAATATGAATTCGTTAAAAGGGAATTTTTACATGTGTATGGTTGAAATTAAAAAAAAACGGCAGAAGTGTAAAAAGCAAATACTTTTTCTTCATATCGTAAGCAAGAAGCTGAATCACTTTCCGAGATAATCCACTTTCCTGCAACGCACGCTCTTTATAACTAAACCAAGGTATCGAATCAGTTCGAAAAATAATTTTTTAGCTTAGACTGAATCCCTGCTTGCGGTGCTACGCCTTTGAAACTAAATTAGTTGCTTAACAGTATCGTTTTGAGTCCCGGGAGTTCTCCGGAAAACGGTAGTAGTGCTTAGAAACGAAGTTCTGAAGTGGTTACTCGCGCTGCAGACAAATACAATTTGAGAAGCTGTGAGGAAGGATATGGTCGTATTGTGCTGACAAATCACTTTGTGGAGTTGTGAGGTGTAGTGTGTCGTGTTGGAGACAGGTAGTAAGTACCTTTGCAGATATGTGAGGAAGGAACATATCCTTTGCAGATCTGTTCGGGTTCCAGACAAATCCATTTGTGAAGCTAAGTAAGAGGAAGTGTTTTGTAATTTTAAACACAAATCCTTTACGAAGCCGTCCCTCGACCTTTGCTTCGGATTGTAGGCTTTTGGTTCGTCCTCAAGAGAATATCAGTAGGGCACGTTTTTAGAGCCATCCCTTTTCCGAAATGTCTCTTCAGACTGATTTTGTTATTTTTTCAAGACTCAGCGTCACTTTCCGTGCGGTAGGATGTGGCTTTGAATTTGTCAAGGGCTGTGGGGTTGCGCGCCACCGTACTCTGATTTACTCTTAGGCAGGATGATTAAACCAGGGATTATCAATGCGATCACTATATGTGATCCACAACATACCACTTCTCTTATCTGCACTTTTATGTAACGCTGTGTAATTAATGTCATCATTCATGTAGGCCCTTCGACTGGGGTCTTGACCAACAAAAAGACAGTCTCCATCTGTTACATCATAACCCAATGCAACTCTTATCGTACGAGTTGGATTTCTTTCTTCTGCCCACTTTCTAGTTGTTGTTTTCGTTTTGTTATGTCTTTTTGAATCACATAAAACATTCTACAACATGTTAAATGATAATAATCTTACGTAGGTAAATAATTCTTATTCATATCAGAGTGTGCAAAACATAGGGTCGAGAAGTCATTTTAAGTGCTTTACTGGAGTTTCTTTAAACAACGTTTTGTTAGAAGTCAAGCTGTGCAACTGCTGACGAGAGTCAGCGTTGCCACCAACTTTTCCTGTTTGCGTAGAAAACGATGTATTCGCCCAAATTTGTTTATTGTTTACGTGAAAATCTATTAGCGCATTTTTGGAAGTCGTTTGAGCTGAGTATTAGTCACGTGATAAAGTGGTGGATGCAGCTGAGAAGAAGCAACGTGTTCACAAAAGCAGTGCCCTCGCGACATCTGGAAGAGAAACCTCAGTTTTTGTGACTGGTGTCGTGAATGTGTAGAATGAATCGCCTCTGTGTATGCGATGACATATAAAAACTAAGAATCTGAATATACGCTGACAACTTGAAAAGGTAAGCAGTTTGATTTAGATCGGAAACAGCTGAAATTCTTTCCTTCAAAAACCAGATTTACAGACATTGAACCCCTGCAGTGGAAAAGAAATTTCTTTTCTTTCCGAACTCAGAAGCTAGCGGCAGGCATACTGATTTACATACGCTTTATTCGTTCTATTTGTATAATGTAATTGTTCTGTGTCTATTAATTTCAAAGCTGTATTTAAGTGATTAAATATTTTATTGTTTTTGGTTTAATGCTCTCAAGAGGGATATTTGAGTTTGCATTGTTTTGTTAATGCTCTCTGATCCAGAGGTCGAAATTAACCGTTCCGATCCCATCCCATCCTATGTGTGGCTTCGCGAATTTTATTCGCGGTAGCAGGCTACAAGCAACGTTACATATAACGTATCTTAGGTCACTTAGGGTATTATAATATTACAAAGTTTCGTATTATAGCTTACCTTCTCATACTGGTTGCAAATGTTTTCGATAGAGTCTTTCAAACTACTGGCATCTTTGTTATTTCGTTCAGCAATAGTGCACATTATTTCTTTTGCTTTTTCTCGCTGTCCTTGTGTTAATAGCCAACGCGGTGATTCCGGAACCAACCTGCGAAAAAGTGTTTGGAATATATAATTTTGCTAAAACAATACGCGTAATATTTCAAAATGTAATGCTTGAAATTGGTTATTACAAAATAATAAACAAAATAAATGTTGTTAATACTAACAATTTAATAAAAAATGCTATATGAGATGCATTTTGAACAGTACTTCTAAAATATCGTTCCGGCACCTCAGATTTTGACGAATAAAGTTAAGTTTCTAATGTGACATTTGGGAAATTCAGCTTGAAAATTTTTTTGAAGTACTATTAATTTAAATATACACTGTGTTCTATTTTAAGTACTGTTAGTTTAATATAATGTTTGAGGTACTCTCGTTCAATTTAGCAAACACGTGTCAAGACGACAAATGCAGCGATACGTTCTGAACGTGTAGCTTAGTTGGGAGAGCAACTTACTCCGGAGTGAGGGAAACGCGGTTTTGATCTCCTTCACCAACAAATTAGTGATTTCACATAGGTGCCCGAATGTTAAAATGGATCTACTGGCAGTTGGGCTCTTCGAAAAATTTGTGATGTTTGTTTTACATATCGTCTGGAATTAATGACAAAATTTACTACTCCTCTTCAAATAAACCAAAGTTAAGAGGGATATGATGTGACGTACTCAGGTAAAGCACGTGTCAAGACGACAAATCTCCATCGATACATTCTGTCCGTGTATCTTAGTTGGGAAAGCAGCTTACTCTGGAGTGAGGAGGCGCGAATTTCGATCCTGTCACGGACAAATTTGTATTTTCGCAGTCTCTGTAAATCAAAATCACGAAATAAGGTTGCAGGGTTGATCACTCCACCAGCATACTTGTAAAAAAGTCAATAAACATTAGTACTGGCAGTAATATATCTTTCTTGTAACCCAGATCAGCCTAAGGACGTATGCACCTATTACAGGTGTATTGTTAGTTCAAAATTGATATTGCGCTGGAAATTCGTTGCTGCGCTGAGTTACTGGGTGTTTTTCGATTTTTGTAGGAATTGAATACTTTGCCGGTTGATATCGATCGACAGCTTATATAACTGTATGGGGAATGTGTTACTTAATGTCACGTAAACAGGTTGATGAACGATGTCGAAAGAGTAAAGTTAGTGTAACGGATGACAATCGCAGTGAGAATCCAATCAGCTCCTCCACATAAATCAACACATCGCGAATTTAAGTCATTGCTCAAGATATGGGCACATGACTGTGAGATAGTATGTATTTGAGATTGGCATATCATAGAGTAGCGTCCGGCATATTGTTCTAGAAGTGTTACAGTACAGTAATCATAGGATAGCATAGGATAGAGTCCGACATATCGTCCTAGGAGTGTTACGGTACAGTAATCATAGGATAGAGTCCGGCATATCGTCCTATGAGTGTTACAGTACAGTAATCATAGGATAGCATAGGATAGAGTCCGACATATCGTCCTAGGAGTGTTACAGTACAGTAATTATAGGATAGGATAGAGTCCGGCATATCGTCCTATGAGTGTTACAGTACAGTAATCATAGGATAGAGTCCGGCATATCGTCCTTATGAGTGTTACAGTACAGTAATCATACGATAGAGTCCGACATATCGTGCTATGGGTGTTACAGTACAGTAAGCATAGGATAGCGTCCGGCATATCGTCCTAGAAGTGTTACAGTACAGTAATCATAGGATAGAGTCCGACATATCGTCCTATGGGTGTTACAGTACAGTAAGCATAGGATAGCGTCCGGCATATCGTCCTATGAGTGTTACAGTACAGTAATCATAGGATAGAGTCCGACATATCGTCCTATGGGTGTTACAGTACAGTAAGCATAGGATAGCGTCCGGCATATCGTCCTAGGAGTGTTACAGTACAGTAATCATAAAACAGCGTAGGATAGTGTCCGGCATATTGCCCTATGAGTATAACAGTACAGTAAGCATAGGATAGCGTCCGGCATATCGTCCTAGAAGTGTTACAGTACAGTAATCATAGAATAGCATAGGATAGCGTCCGGCATATAGTCCTATGAGTGTTACAGTACAGTAATCATATAACAGCATAGGATAGCGTCGAGCATATTGTCCTATGAGTGTTACAGTACAGTAATCATAGAATAGCATAGGATAGCGTCTAGCATATTGTCCTATGAGTGTTACAGTACAGTAATCATAGAATAGCATAGGATAGCGTCCGACATATTGATCTTTGAGTGTTACAGTGCAGTAATCATAGGATAGCGTCCGGGATATTTAGTCCTAGGAGTGTTACAGTACAGTAAACATAGGATAGCGTCCGGCATATCGTCCTATGGTTGTTACAGTACAGTAAGCATAGGATAGCGTCCGGCATATAGTCCTAGGAGTGTTACAGTACAGTAATCATAGAATAGCGTAGGATAGTGTCCGGCATATTGTCCTATGAGTGTAACAGTACAGTAAGCATAGGATAGCGTCCGGCATATCGTCCTAGGAGTGTTACAGTACAGTAATCATAGAATAGCATAGGATAGCGTCCGGCATATAGTCCTATGGGTGTTACAGTACAGTAATCATAGAACAGCATTGGATAGCGTCCAGGATATTGTCCTATGAGTGTTACAGTACAGTAATCATAGAATAGCATAGGATAGCGTCCGGCATATAGTCCTATGAGTGTTACAGTTCAGTAATCATAGAACAGCATTGGATAGCGTCCAGCATATTGTCCTATGAGTGTTACAGTACAGTAATCATAGAATAGCATAGGATAGAGTCCGGCATATTGTCCTATGAGTGTTACAGTACAGTAATCATAGGATAGCACATGATAGTGTCCGGCATGTTTTCCTATGAGTGTTATAGTACAGTAATCATATAATAGTACAGAACAGAGCCCGGCATATCGTCCTGGGAGAGTTACAGCACAGTAAAACATTACGAGATCAGTTCCACGTGCAGTAAAAAATGAAATCAAAGGAATGGGTATGACGGCCATCATCACATTACTTCAAAGTCATGGGCGACATGGAAACCGGTTATTTTACGGAAAGAAGAATGGGCCTGGGATCTCGCTAGTATCACTAAGAAAACACCATTAGAGTAGGAACAGATTCATGAAAGAAATTTAAAGTTGCTTGTTCAGCTGCAGATGATTGCCTGGGACTCGTTCGGAGTTATTTTGGTGGAGTAATCGGACAGAGGACTTCTGACAGTCGTTTTGATACATTCAAATGCATATGTGAGGCACGTAGGAGGAAACTCTCTCAACATTTTTGCTAAAAGAGGTCATTTTGAACCCCACAGCGGTCAGCTGTATGTGTCGCGCCTAACCCATGATTTATCTCCCGAGTCTTCCATACTCACGGACCATACATATAGCGAATTTCACCTTTTCCATACTGTTGAAAGATCTCATAAAATGAAAATGGAAAAGTTTGCACTGGGTTTCGCCAGGTATTAAATGATACAGTACTTACGCGAAGCCATTTTGTGTCAAGGAAAATAATTAGGTTTTTTTTCTCGTAATGACGATGCCGGAACGAAAATTAAGTTTCGGAGCACAGGCACAATACCTGACCGGACCCCTATTGCAATCGGAATGATGAATTTTCAAACAGTAAATTATTCAAAGCAGGAAGTTGCTCCATCCAATATGGAGAAGTGAACTCCAATAAGCCGCTCCGGTGGCGCAGTGGTCTAAGGCGTTGGCCTCTGATCATTCGTCCGTAAGGGGTCCGGGTTCGAATCCCGGTCAGGCATGGATGTTGTGTTTGTCTTACGGCACTGGCTCTCTCCCTTCCCTGGAACCAGTGACCCTAAATTAGGGACGGGCGACTGCTTATAGCCCATTGAGTTGCTCACGGTGGTCGTTAAACCTCCAATCAAAAAAAAAAAACTCCAATAACAAAAGTAAGAGCAATATGTGGAAGGAATAAATAAACGCAATAACACCCAGCGACTACTACTTGAATGGTTTCGTGGCTATGTTGGAAAATAATGAACGGACAGACGCTTCATTTTGTATGATCGAACTATACGAGATGGGCCCAGGTTCCTCTCCTGGATGAAGCATGGGTGCTGTGCTAAAATGTTTGTTCTGGCTCTGTTCATTCCCTGAAACCAGTCGCCCTAGGCCCTAGCTTAGGAACGGGCGACATATTATAGCTCATAGGGCTGCTCATGGTGGTCGTTGAACCCCCCGAGCCGCCCCGGTGGCGCAGTGGTCTAAGGCGCTGGCCTCTGATCATTCGTCCGTAAGGGGTCCGGGTTCGAATCCCGGTCAGGCATGGATGTTGTGTTTGTCTGTTTGTCTTACGGCACTGGCTCTCTCCCTTCCCTGGAACCAGTGACCCTAAATTAGGGACGGGCGACTGCTTATAGCCCATTGAGTTGCTCACGGTGGTCGTTAAACCTCCAATAAAAAAAAAAAAAAAGAACCCCCGAATTGTCAATTTAACGTATACAGCTTAAAACACTTTTGTTGTAAGAAAGGTTAAAAGCAGTGGTAGCAAGAAAGATGACACCGAAATTTCAGGTGTAATGACCACCACGTTTTTTGAATCCGTTCTGAGGCAAATTAAATTTATCAAAGCTATTCAAAGTCAATGGAACCGGTATGGAAAGCAATAATATCTGACCGAAGAAAGAAGTTTTTCAATCGGGTTTTTAATCCCGCAGATATTGCTGTAAACGGAATCGTCAACTTACGGCCTTTGGGTGCAGACTTGTGCGTTAAGAAACATTTGAACTTATATCAGAAACATTTCGCAGGGGAAATGCTCTCCAACAAAGAAAAAAATTTTCAAATCGGATTCTTTGAAGCAGAGATATGGACAAATATAAGATGTGCATCTACGCAGCCTGGCGAGATAACTATGCATTATTTTAGGAAGAAAGTATTCTCCAAAGGGTATTCGATGTGAGTCGTATCGGTCCAAGAAAAAAAATTAGTTGAGTTTCAGGAGCTCATATTTCGCTGCAAATACATCAGAAGCAGAAATTAATAAGACTTATGCCCGCTGGTGGCTAAACCATTCTTTATGAAATATTAGAAATATATGAATAACATTTTCCATCAGGAGCTGTATGCGATACAGGAAGTTTTTTTTTTCAAATCGGAGTTTTAGAAGCAGAAACATCAAGGAAACCGCATTTTCCCATTGCGCCCTCTGGCGGTATGTCTACGATTTACTTGAATTTGTTTTATTTATATGGAAAACATTTCGCATAGGAAACGCTACCCGACAAAAAAAGAATTTTTCAAATCGGACTCCTAGAAGGAGAGATATTGACAAAAATAAGATATATGTCTACGCCACCTGGCGTAGAAATCATGCATTATTTTGAGAAGAAAATATTCCTAAAAGGTTTGTCGACGTGAGTAGTACGGGTCCAAAAACGAATGTTTTTCAATTGAGATTTTAGAAGCTCAGATGTTTCTGCAAATTCATCAAAAGTGAAAATTAAGACTTACGCACCCTGGTGGCCAAACCATTTCTTACCAGAAATTAGAAATTATATGCAAATGATTTCCCATCAGGAGCTGTATCCGGTGCAGAAATTTTTTTTCAAATCGGAGTTTCAGAAGAAGATATATAGGGCCAAACGTAATTTACTTTTACGCCGCCTGGCGGAAGTTAACGGCCACCGCGAGCACCTCGATGGGCTATATACAGTCGGCCGTCCTTAGTTCAGGGCCACTGGTTTTAGAGAATTGAGAGAACAGGTATAAGCCAAACACGACATCTATACTTCACCGGGATTCAAACCCGGACATATCGCTTACACCACTGCGCCACCAGAGCGACATGCCACGGTTGGGATGCTGCAACTATTAGCTTACTGAAATGATGGCATAATTCACAGAACCTTTCCTTTATTCATGAGAATTTTGTTGAGAAATTGTTGCAGGCTGACGTTTTTGAAATTTGACGCCTAACGTCGTGAGGTCCTTCCCTTGATATGACGCATTGAAGACCATTTATGGTAAAGCTGTAGGATGAGCATTTAATAAGAAACGTTTTAGTGCCATACGCAGCCTATTTTCATGGCGATGGTGCAGGAGAATTTTCATTCCTGAAGTCTGGAGGAGGAGGTGTTATGAAACTCCGTATGCCATTCATATATACAGTACATTTCTTCAGTTAAGCGTTTATTTTGCATTTCGGCGAGAGATATCAATTCGCTGATTTACCTCTTATCTTCTTCTTGAAAATATAATGGTATATCATTCAGTATTCACGAAGACATTAATTTGAAAAAAATAATAATTCGAAATTTTTTCAGCACTCTGCTATATTTAAAATCCAGGGGTCGATAGTTGATCTTTAGTCAAATGAATAGGGTTCCTCAAACCACTGAGCCTCGTTTCAAATCTCAGGAAAGAAATAGGTGTACAACGTCTTATCACGTCGAGTTTACCTCCTTATTGGAACGAGTTACACAAAATTAGGATTTGCGGCTCCTCTCGTCTTCAATGCTCAGGACTATCATTAAACTATAAGCAAGAAAATGATTTCTTCTTAATTAACCAATTAGAGGAAGGTTATAGCATGAGGAACATGGATATATAAATAGAATCACGACAACGATGAAACATAAAATAAAACAAGATGATTAATTAAGTGAAACAAATGCCGTCTGCACACAATGCGCAATCCTTTAATGTTAAAATAACTACACTGAAGAGCAATTGAATTAGAGACAGCTGGCGTTACGCAAATGTGGCGCTGTGGGAGGCCATATAAACGGAAACGACATGACGTATGCAGCGATCCGACAATATAAGGAGTGATGCGACGGGAATCAGTAAGAGTCGGACGCAGTATGGGTAAGACGAAGGCTCTAAGCGCATTTTATCGTATGAAAATTGTCGGGGCCTGACGAATGTGTCACTCCATCTCGGAAGTCGTGCAGGCACTGGGATTTTTACGAGCCAATGTGTCACGGGGCACTGTGAGTACATCGAATCCGGTAAAACCATCCCTGCAAGTGTCAACTGCCGTGGACAACAGCGTGTGGATGAGCTGAGTCATCGTCGGCTAGCTCACATTGTAACAGCGGATAGACGGGCCACAGTGTAAGAAATCATTCGGCAATTTAAAACGTGTAAGGAGCCACACCATCCAGAACCATCTGTAACGTACCAGGAGATGTGACGTACCTGCCAGAAGGACGCACACGACATAAAGGCATATAGGAATCAGAATAAAACGTCCGCGTAGCTCAATTGGTAGAGTGACTTATTCCGGAATGAGGGGACCCGGGTTCGAATCCTGGCGTGGACAAAAATGACGGAGAAATTTACTTCGTTATACATCTCCTCGCTATGGGGTACAGAAGCCATCGTCCCACGAGGGTACCGCTGCTGACCGCACATCACAGGATGCAAAGATTAGCATGGGCGCGGGAACATCGCCACTGGACCCTAGACATGTGGGAAAATGTTGCCTGGACTAATGAGTCGAGATTCACGTTGGTACATGCGGATGGCAGGATACGAGTACGGCGCAAACCACATGAAGCGATGGATCCTTCTTGCCAGCAGGGTACTCTTCAAGCTAGTGGGGGTGGCATTCTCGTCCGGGGACTGTTTACGTGGACTGAAATGGGACGCCTGGTACATGTGACATCGACCCTCACAGGTCAACATTACCGGGATATCCTGGACGACCATTTGCTCCCGTTTGTGCGTCTTCAACATCCCACTGGGGACCTTATCCTGCAACAAGACAATGCACCGTAACTTCGCTCCCGAATTGTATCCGAATGGTTGGATGAACACTCCACCGACGTGAACTCACTTCCTTGGCCAGCTAGGTCACCTGACCTCAATCCAATCGAGAGAGATGTTCGAGGCTCTGACCTCCCTCCATCAAATCTTCGTGAACTGTGGGAGCTTGTTCACGCGTCGTGAATCCGTATGGCTTCCCAACGCTTCCGGTGTTATGTCGAGTCCATGCCGAGAAGAATCGCCGCCGTCATTAGGGCGAAAGGTGGTACTACACGTTACTAGACAGGTATCTCTAATTCAATTTCTCTGCAGTGTATATCCAATTAGAATGTTTAAAACTGTTTCGTACCTCTTTGCTTGCTGCAGACGTGTTCATCGTTTTGTGAGATCAATACCATACTTACCATGTGTGACAAATATTTTTAAGAACATGTTTGGTAAGAACAGCCTCAGGTTTGGTGTACGTACTTGCATTTGTTTGATATGATTAGACACGACAAGGACTGTGTTGAACATGTTAATAGTTACGGTGTTTATTTGATTCCGCTTAGATCTGTCAACCCTAACAAACCCATTGTGTGTTATGTGTGTTCCACATTTCGCAATTTGGGTTGTCGCATAGGTGAACATCAATATAATATCAGGACTTGTTCTAGTGTTACATCCTTATCTAGAATATGTTTGGATGGATCTTATTTACCGTGTTGGATTGACACTACTATTTTGGACTTACCCAGGAATCCATTCAGAAAGTATTCACCTATTTGTCTATGGCGAACGTTGTTGTTACGGGCTACGCTCGCTCCTCCAGTTTATACATATTCATTCGTTTAAACGTCCTTGTATCTCACGCTTGCGCATTGTCACTTGTTACATGTATATAGAGCTCTTAGGTGCAGTGTTTTTTAATTCGGTTTCTGAGGATGACACCTATTAGGTGTCGACAGATCTTAAACCTTTATATTTTTTAAATTATAATTTTAATTGTATATAATTATTTTAACATTAAAGTATTGCTCATCGTGTACAGACGGCATTTGTTTTACTTAATTTACTTATGCACGAATTACTTCGTATTACTCAAAAGCCGCAAAATGAAGATAAGGTACATTTTCATGTTTATGTACAAGAACTCTGTCACTTACCACCAAAGTAATAAAAGCAGTATGCAAGGAAGAGTAAGAGCAATCTGAAGCCGAAACCAGTCTGGAATGAGATAAGCAATTGCTGGTAACAGAACATATCCGGTCGCCCAGCCGAGCCCGATTCCGACACCGAACATGGACCTATGCTCAACTCCAACGATTTCCATAACTGCAAAAAAAGATTGAATTGTAGGTATAAAATATGCATGTACTATAGTACATGCATATTTTTTTTCAAGATGAAATAGACGCTGTCCCATATAAAATGCAACCGGATAGTAAGAAAAAGAAACACATTAATCAGTATTGTAATGTAAGAAACAAGTAGCTAGTATACGACATAAATGCATGAATAAATGCATACGTACCTGAAATGTTAGAGTAAGTGCTGGAAGTAGTCATCATCTGCCTGAATATAGGTGATCACCCTTTTCAGTGTTTCTTGCTACTTTTTCAAAAGTTTCTGGACGAATATTTGTCATAGCTTATTCAATGTTCACCTTCAGTTGTGTTAGAATTCGTGGTTTGATTTTATAAATAGTCTCCTTGAGATACCCCCCCAATAAAAAAAACCAGGCGAAGTCAAGTCAGATCTGGGTGGTCATAAGCTACGACCGGTGACCCGATCGCTGGAAATTCCTTTAAGAAAGCGGAGGTTGTGTTGGCAAAGTGTGATGTTGCACCGTCATGCTCTATCCAACAGTTTCGTTCATCCACTTCCAAGTGTGCAATAAATTCCATCAAGGGACGCTGGTATTGTTCGGCATTATTGGTGTCCTCAAAGAAGAAAGGACCAATATTTCTTTTACGAGACAACACGGACCAAACACCAATTTCTGCAGCAGGTGCAACGATATTTCATGATACACGTGGGGATTTTCGGCACTTTTTTGGCTATTAATGTAGGCGTTCAAATGAAACCGTACCTCTTCTGTGAAAAAATAGCACTGTTCGACAAATGTTAACTTTAACCATGTTTCCTGAACAACAATAACTGATTTTAATAGAGATTTTCGTGCTGATTCTGAATCTGCTTTTAATTTTTTTCGATTACGTACACTTTTTGAGAAACAAAATATCAAAAAATATTCATAGTAACACACATAATAGAAATAGAAGTGACATAATAAAACGTACCGAGAAGGCTCGAGCTGATGATTTCCGTTTGTATGAAGTTCGTGCTGTTTCCCTGACTAAACCCCAACCATCGAGTAATCTGAGAGCAAATCAAGAAAAGTAATCTGCAAGAAAAAACAAGAAAAGTAATTTGCGAGCATTGCAGGATTCCACTTACCCTTATATAGGTCTTATATTGTCGAAATTTCCTGGTGGAAACGTTCTTCGTGTTCATCGCTCTCGGAGTCCAAGTTGTATTGAAAGAAGTCAATGTGGGATTCCAGGAAATGAAGTTTAAGGGACATATTTAATCCCATATCGTGGTAAGTCATGACCATTGTAGACATAATATCTATGTAAGCCGGTGACTTTACATTTCCTAAAAACTGTTGTCACCTTTTTGAAAGATGTTCATTCAGCCATTTTAATTTCATGAAGCGTGGCCTCGAACCCAGTGTCAGTGTCCTGCATTAGTTGTCTAATGACAGGACCATTGAATATCCCCTCCTTCAGCTTAGCAGTGCTCAGTTCAGGAAACCTCTGTTGCAAATACTGAAACGCAGCTTCATTTCTTTTCTGAGCCTTTACAAATATCTTCATTAATCCCAGCTTAATGTGCAGCGGTGCGTTGCGCAATTTATTAATGGAATAGCTTTCACATTTTTTTGCCAGGTGTTAGATTTTCACGAGGTGGCCATTGTTTCACCACATAGTGATTTTGTTTTGCCCTTTTATCCAGTTAGCAGAGGAAACAGCAGTATTTTGTGTATCCACCCGGTAAACCAAGCAGCATCGCTATTACTTTAAAGTCAGCACAGATGTTCCACTGGTAAGCTTCATACTTGATTTTTTCTAAACAATTTTCATATTTTCGTATGTTTCTTTCATAGTAGGTGAATGTGTCACCGGGACAAACTGATACACGTTGCTATTGTGTAGCAAGACGCATTTCAAGCTGAATTTGGAGGAATCCACAAGCAATCTCCATTCCTCAGGTTTGTGCACGGTACCAAAAGTCTCAAAGAATTCATGAATTTGGCACAGTGACATAGTTCACCACTTTCACTGAAAAACGGCATGTGCTCACTGTGGCGACACCTAAAGCATGCCATCTTCGTTCCTGGAGCAAAAGGATGCCACCTGTGGAGTCGAGACTGTAATAGTTCGGACTTTGCCTTTGATAGATTAAGATCTCCTACCAAGTCATTAAGTTCGCCTTGGATGATCATATGAAGATTTATGGATCATGCACTGTCGACTTATCCATTTTAGTCACATACAGCCATTTCCACTTCATCACTATTTTCAATATGTACATCAGCGAGTACCGTAGGTTGTGGCACTGGCAGTTCCTCGGAATGCGGCACCAGTCTTATGACTGAGGGAACATTAGAATAAAAAACGAACGTTGAAGAAAATCCTATCACTGTAGTTAAACAAAGGTAAAAATCTGTCATGTGATCTTTCTGTTCCCTCCATACAGCAGGCACGGCAAATGGCATACGACGCCTTTGTGCTTTCAACCATACTCTGAGATTCATAACACAATTTAAACAACATGAATGTGGTGCAAACATTTTGTCTTCGTCACCAAACTTACGTCCGAGATAAAATTCATAGGCTTGTTTTATCACTCGTGTGAATGGCCTCCTTTCTTTCTTCTGTGTAAAATCAGCATACACTTAGCAAAACAGGTCTGTAGAGTTAACGCACTTTCGCGACATGTTTCACTTTCAAACAACTGACTCTGACTGAAGAAGTGTGTGAATGGTGCATGCTGGCCTTAGAGCACGATGACTCATGGTATGCTGCGATAATAACACTGAACTAAGTCCATCAGGGGACTCCTGTTTATGAGAGCATCCGCCGACAATTGCGAAAAACTGGAGAAACGGTAAAAATTGTTTTCTCAGATATGTGACGTGATAGAACGAAACGGATTGCAGATTTAGATTCAGCGTGCAAAACTGTATAACAAACACCGACTTTCGTACAGAAAACAAATATGTGTTGAACAGTTTAATAATAAGTCCAGTTCATGAACACGTTCACGCACAAAACGATGGAACCAATGGCAATATTCTATTCTTTTCTCTTTATTGGGGTCTAGAAGTTTCTGCACAGATTGTATTCGATGTGGCCGCAAGATTAACAGTTTTGTGGATCGATGAACGGAAGATCTAGGATAACCAGTTTCAGCTGACAAGCATCGTATTGACTTTCGTGGCGAGTTCTGCAGTCTATCGCCGACATCATACACTGTTACCGCAGTTAACAGTGTCATAGTTCTTTTGCGTGCCTTCCTGTTCATAGAACCCGTCTGTCTGAGGATCGTCACCACCCTAAATATGGAAGTCTTAATCTGAACTGTTCTCTCTGAGTACTTACGCGGGAAAAATTGTTGCATTGCAGTAAAAGATCGAGTGAAGAAATAAGTCCCAACGATTAAAATACGTTCCTTTTGTGAATAAAGACGCGAGCACTGCGCCGGTAACACTGGTAGCGTCGTAATAGCAAAGAATATCTAACGCTTAAAGAAGGTCAACTCTCATAGATATAACGTAAAACAGGCGGCAACAGCGCCACCACACCTTAAGAGGTAATATGCTTTGCGGGAAATTAAACATTCAGGAGGAAAACACGTTAGGGGGCTACGGCAGTGAAGCTTTTCTTTAATCCACAATGGTTTCCTTCTATCTGATGACTACTTGCTTAGAGCAGTTTTTTGTTGTTCTTGTTGTTGTTGCTGCTGCTTTCTGATATCCTGCCCATCCCTTATTTTGGTGAGAAAAATTAGCAATGACATTAGTATTACTATTTAAATTAAATTTCAGCAAATATAACAGTTAGGCCTAAGGATCCGTACAAAATGCAGACATTCCCTAATATTTGGCATTACTGAAAATGTTTCTGAAAAACTGAAGAACAAACAAAAGCTAACCCGATTGGCGTAACAAAACTAACATATCTGATTTGCGAAGTGATTATGCTACCGAGAAGGTAACAATCACGGGCTGTGAGTAGCTCGGCTGACTGTTCTTTACCCAAAGAATGAAGTCAACAGAAATTCGCATGCGTAGTCTGCTATGTCTGCTCCGGCATCAGCCTGTATGTTGGCTTCTGTGCACTGCATATTTTCTCTGAAGATATGACGGCGCTAGTTACGTCTCGCCGAGTCTTAACTTCTTCTCGTTAGATATACTGTATATAGTGATGGGTCTATTGCGTCAGTGGGGGGTGTCCCGATGTTGGACGAGTCGATTCCAGCTTACGGCGTGGGTACGGAGTTCTTTTCGATATTTCATCATTTTCAGATATTTGATGGATGGGTTGAGTTTTATATGTAAAAGCTGAATTCTAATATCTAAAAAATGCGTATAACAATGTTTTCAGAAAAGATTAATTCTGTGGTTTATTATTACATCATTGAATTAAAAAAAACCCTGCGCATCTCTAATCGAATGTAAACACTTAAAAACATTTCTAAAATGTAAAACGAATCGTCCCTTTATTTATAAAAAAAATCAGATAAAGTATCGATAGTTGTTTGAACAATATTCGAAAGAAAATAAGTCGTATGCCATCAAGTGCAATGTAAAATACAAAAGGAAAAAAAAACGTTGAGAAGCACATCCTAATTCTCATACGTTTCAAAATGAGTTTTTAGTCTATTTCCCAGATCATGTTTTTTGTCAAAATAGAAGCTGGAGAAGCCAATGTTTGAAAAGCACTCGCCGTTGTGTAAAAACAGAGATTTGTACCCGCCCCCTCACCCGTAGTAAGTTGCTCTCCCAACTAAACTACACGGACGGAATGTATCGCTGCAGATTCGTTGTCTTGACACGTGCTTTATCTCTGTAGTACGTCACAGTTTTTAAATATCCTGGGTTCTTTTTACAAATACCAAGGTGCCATCGAGCATTAGTCAACGATCGATTGAGGGTAGAAATGGGCAAAACGAGTAACCGGAATGACTTTGAACAAGACACGATTGTTGATACATGGCGTGGCGATTCAAGCATCTTCCAAACCGCCGTCTACCTGAGGTATTCAAGCACAACTGTAGCACTGGTTCACTGTGAAAACTTCCACGATTGGTAACTCTGTGGACGAAAGTACTTGGTGGATCAGAATTGTCAAGAAGGCTGACGACATGTTTGACGGCTGTTGTATTCTATTCGCTGCATGGCTCCGATACGTCATGCATTCGGAGATAACACATCAGTGCTGAATTCTACCGTGATTTGCCCGGAGTGTTCTATCTGTTCACTTGCACGATTCTCTCCACTCTTCCTTGACCCACCAGCAGCTTTAGTCCAAAGGGGTGCCAAGTGCTGGAAGTTTTGTTGAGTGTCGCACTATTCACGGTAAAATTTTAGCTACGGTTCTGCACTAAAAGACCCGAAAAACGGTCGTTTGAAACATGCTCAAACTAGCACCCGGCATCATGACACGTTGGAAGTCACGCAGACCATTCATTTTGCCCACTCCAACCCAGAGTCTAACGCTAACTAATACCGGATGAGCAGGTCTGCTGAAATTTTTCCTTAGCCGCAATGACGTTTCACCTTATGTGTTCGAGTGAGCTATTTAAATGAAGCGCTCTGACAAGTATTGGTGCACCTAATTCTGCCATGCCAGTGTATGTGCTGATTTTCAAACTTGTACATATTTGAGTTTCCAAAACTACGGTTCTCTTTGAGTTATGCTAAGCATAATCTCGAAATTTCTCTAACACAGATACGCGTTTGTACATGTATATTTACTAAATTCAGAGAAAAGAATTACCCTTCATAAAAAATTTTATTTTGCGAGATGTAAACTCGAAGAGGATCTAAAAGCATGCACACCAAAACAGTTCGCGTCACACCGCTTTCCATATTACCGAATTATGTGAACATACTTTTAAATATATTCGTGCAGGTCAGTTGGATTTCGAATAATAATGAAAATGGAACGGTACTCCCAGCAATCCCCCCCCGGTGGCGCAGTGATCTAAGCGATGGCTTCTGACTATTTGTTCGAGATGGGTCCGGACTCGAATCCTGGTGAGGCATGAATACTGTGTTTGTCTTACGGCGCTGGCTCTCTTCCTTCCCTGGAAGCAGTGGCCCTAAATTAGGAATGGGCGACTGCTTATAGCCTATTGAGTTGCTCACGGTGGTCGTTAAACCTACAATAAAAAAAAATCCCAGAAAAAAGGTTGTGTCTCCAGCATCGCTATATTCATCGGCAGAGGGTTGCTTGCGGCATTTCAATATTGCATAATGAATATATCATCAAGCAAGTTCTGTTTCGCACGTTCTATATATATATTTCTTTAGGACGAGCTCGTATGTTGTTATATATACATAGTATTCAAGACATGATTTGAAATGGACAATAAGAATTGATAAAAAAATAATTGAAAAAACAACTCACCCTATCATTTCCCAGTCATTGTTCTCAATTCATCGTTTTTGTCAATGTCTACTTAGTAGGTATAAAAACCGAACTAGAAGAACGATGACGCTGAGCTTAAAAACCATTGATGAATAGTGAACTGTTAGAAACCATGAAACAAAGGAAAAACCAGTTCAGAAAACGAATAAAATGGTGGAGCGGTAACGTCAACTTAAGTAGGCGTAAACCGAAGTAGATGAACGAAATATGAAGCTGAGTTTATGAAACATTGATGAATACTGAACTGTTAAAAACTGTGAAACAAAGGAAAAGCAGTTGTAAAAACAAATAAATAGGATAAAATACTAGTAAAAGAATCTTGATAAAAATATATCAACACTGGCCATGTGCTATATCTTCCACCATCGTATCAGTACGTGTTTAGACCATATCGTCATGGCCTTCCTCAGTGAACGATGTCTTAGATGAGTCTGCACTTTCTTCTTTGCCTGATAGAACTGCTGCCAGCTCATCACCCCCAGTAATGTCGCGATCTGCACTGCGTATGTTGCTTGTTGCTCCATCTGGTGGGCGTTTAGGATGCAATTTTTCAGGTTTTTTAATTCGATTTCGGTTCATTTTTGGGTTGCGTGCGGACTTATTTGCAACTGTGATCCCATTCGTCAAACTGTAGCCACCACAATGGACAACTGTCTTTATCACAGCCTAAACCATCGGTAGTGTAGCGACTCCGAATTCAGTTTTCCCGACTGCCGTTAACATTGAGGCACTGTCTGGCACAGCTCGAGTGATGTCACAGTGCGAGAAACTGTAGTGAACATTTACATTCCTGCTTCGGGTCAACATATTTATGCGCATTAGCATTTTCTTACTTACAACAAACAAAAAATAGACATTGCCTAAATTTGACGGATCAGCACACAGAAAATTGCTTGAGATTAACGTTGTCCGACTATACTCCAGATTTTTTTTTTTTTTTTTTTTTTTGGTTGGAGGTTAAACGACCACCGTGAGCAACTCAATGGGCTATAAGCAGTCGCCCGTCCCTAATTTAGGGTCACTGGTTCCAGGGAAGGGAGAGAGCCAGTGCCGTAAGACAAACACAACATCCATGCCTCATCGGGATTCGAACCCGGACCCCGTTCGGACGAATAATCAGAGGCCATCGCTTAGGCCAGTGCGCCACCGGGGCGGCCCAGATATTTTAGCCTTGGCGGAAGAAATGAAGGTGCAAACTTCACATTCATTTTTTATTCATCATAAAAATAAATATTTGTTCATAACACTTAAATTTTTAATAAGTCCTATGTATAAATATTGAATAAAAATCATAAAATAATTCAAATTGTTTTATTTACCTCAAATATAATACATGCATAAAATCGGTAGGTTCCACCTATAGGGCAACAACGATATAAGTATAGCGGGAAACGGCAAATTTTGGAGGAAGAAATTTTAAATTGTGAAGTAGAGTAGATCACTTAAAGTCGAGGGGAAAAAAGAGATTTTAGTCCCAATTAAGTTGGCCACCCCTGCGTTAGAGTACAGGCTGTCTCCCTTCCCTGGAGCCAGTGACCCTAAATTAGGGACGGGGGGATTATAATTAGGATTAAATTACAATTCTGCTCATGGCCCTTACAGCTGCTCACGGAGGTCATTAATGTGGCTCCACCTAAAATCTCTGCCTTACGTTTCCAATGGTAAAACTTCTTTACATATTTTCTTCGAAATTAATGTATTCCCAAGGATGAAAATTTGCACATCGATAAAACTAACTTTAAGTTATAGCATGGGATACTTAATACTTGCTAAAACATAACCATAATTAAACAATGCAACATTTGTTTGTCTACGGACGTCATCAATATACACGTCGCGCCATCTATTAACAGGTCTGAAGATTACTAAAATAAAAATTATTGATTTTTAATATGAATACGGTTATGTTTTAGCAAGTATTAAGTATCCGATGCTATTACTTAAAGTTAGTTTTATCGATGTGCAAATTTTCATCCTTGGGAATACATTAATTGCGAAGAAAATATGTAAAGAAATTTTACCATTGGGAACATAAGGCAGAGGTTTTATTTGGAACCACCTTAAACCCCGAAACAAAAAATATTAAAAGCATTTAGCATTCATCTCTCGCTTGTATATTCTGAAATGTTATAGTGAACAGACAGTAAACGAAACGGAAAAAAATGTTACTAACAGCTTTTGATTCGCCTTCGCAAAATAATTTAATCAAAACGCACTTATTATTACAACAACTGTTACTACAACTTCTCAATACTTACAAGTCACAAATCCAGTAGTGAGCAATCCCGAAGCTCCCAGAGCTACGAAAACTCTGGATACAGCGAACATGACGAAAGATACAGAAAAGGCGCACACGAATCCTGATAAAAGAAGTACAACTGCGCACGTCAGCAAAACAGGACGTCGACCTTTCCTAAGAGAGAAACAAATGGTTTTTGGAGAAGGAATGACACACATCTATGATAGTTTGCTAGAAAATAAAAATCTCAATGCGTGATACAATGAAAGATATATAAACGAAAAGTGAGACAACCCTTGAAGCAGAAAACTGATTTTAAAATTTAACTTTATAATATACAAGTTTGTTCGGGCCTGGCATCGAACACGGGTTCTCTCACTACGGAGTAAGTCACTCTCCCAACTGAGCTACGCGGACATGTGCTCTCATTGCTATCTGCCTTCATTTCATGTGCGTCCTGCGGGACAGGCACGTCACATCTCCCCCCGGAAAGAGGGCCGGGGGCATGTCCCACGGGTCAGTCGGGACCACCACCATGTGTCGCTGTAGGCAGTCATCCCATGAAGATCGTGCATTTGAGAAATCCCAGACAATTTAGTGTGTGGAACGTATAACATCACACTGATTTATTCTTTCGAAGCACTGAAGAAGGGGTTTTCATTTTTCCTATCTCGCCGTGTGAGAAGAACATCACGTCATTGCGAGAAACTTAACAGCCTGGTCATCCTGGAAGTTCGGGTGCCAATGTAACGTAGAAATTTGTCCACTCTGGAGTAAGTCGCTCTCCCAACTGAGCTACGCTGACATATGCCCGCACTGCTATCTGCCTTTATCTCATGTGCTTTCTGCGGGGGCAGGTAGGTCACAACTTTTTATATGACCTCACTTTTTTTCGCCATTCCTTTACTGAATAAAGAAAATGTTTAATGTTATTTGAAATATCCACACTCGTGATGATTTTATTGGGACAGCATTCATGTTACTGTGCTTCCGGCATGATTTTTCGCCCTTCGGGAGGTGCCATTAGAGATGATTACGCCCTTCACTATATTATGGAAGTAAGTAAAGCCATAACGCATCTAACGCAGTAGAGTATCCGGAGGGGGGATTTTGTAAAGGATCCCCCGCAAACAGGTTTTTCTTTTTTAAATGGCCAATATCTAAATAAATAATGCATTGCTCTTTGTAAAATTATAGTATTGAATCTGCAAACTTGCGTCAAAGTTTTCGAAACCACTAAAATTTGCTGTAAATTTGAAGGCCACCCCGGCGCTAGCTTATGACCATTCGTCCGAGAAGGGTCCGGGTTCGAATCCCGATGAGGTACGGATGTCATGTTTATTTTACGGCACTGGCTCTCTCCCTTTTCTGGAGTCAGTGGCCCTAAATCAGGGACGGGCGACTGCTTATAGCCCATTGAGTTGCTCACGGTGGTCGTTAAACTTCCAATAAGAAAAAAAAATTGGAGACAAAACGATCTGTTCTTGCTTCAGCAGGTATGGAAAAAAACTAGAGGTTCAGAAATCAGAGAAAGATGAGAGCGGAAGCGAAAAGAGTGTTTGACATCATGAAAACAAAGGGTGTGCTTTGTTCTGTTTCTTTTTCGGTATTATCTGGCATCATTAGTAAATAGGAGCCGGGAAAGTCACCGTGTGGTGTAGAATTTGAAGTGCGTGTGAGATAATGTGGGTGACAAAGCAAAGTACGTACCTCGATTGTGCTATAAACAAAAACTAGTAACAAACCTCCAAGTTGGAAATTTTTCTGTTAAATTAACCAATCTGAATAAAATCGATCGAACTCTACTTCGAACGATCTTATCCCGACGTGAGATTTAAAAAGCAAGTTTGGTTTCCTCGGAAAGCGGGCAACTGAATGCCACGAAAATAGTTCAATTTTTTCAGTTCTCGTTCTCAATCTGTGATTTAAAAATTAGAAATTTTTTTTAATAGAAATCTTTAAAAAGCCTTACGATGCCACGAAAGAGCTGCGTTGTAAGTTTATAGTGTGTGTGTGTGTGTGTGTGTGTGTGTGTGTGTGAGTGAGCGCGCGCGCGTGCTCTCACAATGCCTCTCTTTTATTTTTAGACAGGAGCAACGCCCCTTTCCCGTCCCCAAGATCAGCTTTTAAATCTGCCGCTGACCTTTCGTGCTTTCCTCCTATCGGATAGTCGGGTTGGAATCTACTGGCAACAGTTTTGCAAGGCCCAGAGAGCCAAACAGCCTTTTTCTAGCATAGCAGGCAACCCCGGTTGAGGCGATCGAATTATTTTCTCCTCTTACTCCACTCAGAATCGCCTTTTGAGTGTGTACAAGAACTTCCAAGACTTCAAATAATAAATATCACCAGCGTTACCGCCTGGTGTGCTGCTACTTTTCATGTTTCTGAAATTCAGTGTTCGAAATCATGTTTAGAAGACTGTCTAGTTACCCAGAAATCTTAAGACTCTTTCCATTACATATGGATTTCGATAGCTACTGCAAAATAGTATACAGAGTGCTAAGAGATGGTCTTAATTTTTCTGTGAGGAAGAATCCGCATGAATCTCTCCCGGCCGCCCCGGTGGCGCAGTGGTCTAAGGCGCTGGCCTCTGATCATTCGTCCGTAAGGGGTCCGGGTTCGAATCCCGGTGAGGCATGGATGTTGTGTTTGTCTTACGGCACTGGCTCTCTCCCTTCCCTGGAACCAGTGACCCTAAATTAGGGACGGGCGACTGCTTATAGCCCATTGAGTTGCTCACGGTGGTCGTTAAACCTCCAATCAAAAAAAAAAAAAAAAAAAAAAGAATCTCTCCCGATTAACCTGACCATGTTACATTGCTAAATTTTAGAAATGAATTACATAAAATCACACCCAGATTTTACAGTTGCTGATATCTGAAATGCGCATTCACCTGAAGTCCAGCGAGTGGCCGACCGTGTCAAGCGCTAGTATTCTCAGGGAATCTGGAAGTTAGCGGATTCCCCGAGACTTACAGCATATCACGTAGTGTAGCGTACTACTGAGGTGACGCAAAACAATAAAGGAGCGCTGAACCTGCCGGCGTAGTTAAATTGGGAGAACAGCCGCTCCGGAGTAGGACGACGTAGCTTCGAAATCCATCACCGGCAAAAGGCTATATGTTATGGTAGAAAAGCATGAAGGGACCCCAATATGCGCTGAGTATTCACTGAATTACAAATACCTACATTATATACCCCTAACATATCAGAAGAACTGCAGCCACCCGGAGAGGAATCTACACCATGAGGTCTCTGTATAGCTATGTAGAGATCTGAAACTGAGATGTTTGCATTAAGAAACACAGTTCCGGTATGAAGCAGAGATCAGGCGAGTTTGGAGACTATTCGACATGTCTCATATCGACATTATGTTTGTAAAACTATTTCTGCATGAGGAGGTTCGGATGATATGGGACATTACCATCCTGGAATAACCCATCCCCCTTAGGGTGGAGGTACATTGTGATGAGTAACATGCAGCACGACTTCAAACGTTGGTGCACATGCAGCAGATGGGATACCCAGTTTATTTTATCTAAACATGCCCGATGACATTCAACCTACCCCACTAGCCTCCATAATCGATTCCATGAACAATGTTGATGCCGTGCGTGCGGGTTCCATAACTTCATGTTGATGACATGCATGAGGAATCCATAACCTCATGTTGCTGCCATGAATGAGGGATCCATAACCTCATGTTGATGACATGCATGAGGGATCCATAACGTCATGTCCATGCCATGCATGAGGGATCCATAACTTCATGTTGATGCATGAGGGATCCATAACCCCATGTTGATGTCATACATGAGAGATCCATAACCTCATGTTGATAACACGCATGAGGGATCCATAACCTCATATTCATGTCATACATGAGGGATCCATAACCTCATGTTGATGACATGCATGAGGGATCCATAACCTCATGTTGATAACACGCATAAGGGATCCATAACCTCATCTTCATGTCTTACATGAGTGATCCATAACCTCATGTTGATGACATGCATGAGGGATCCATAACCACATGTTGATGACACGCATGAAGGATCCATAACCTCATGTTCATGTCATGCATGAGGGATCCATAACCTCATGTTTATGACATGCATGAGGGATCCATAACATCATGTTGATGACATGCATGAGGGATTCCATAACCTCATGTTGATGTCATACATGAGGGATTCCATAACCTCATATTCATGTCATACATGAGGGATCCATAACCTCATGTTGATGACATGCATGAGGGATCCATAACCTCATGTTGATAACACGCATGAGGGATCCATAACCTCATGTTCATGCCATGCATGAGTGATCCATAACCCCATGTTGATGCCATACATGAGGGATCCATAACCTCATGTTGATAACACGCATGAGGGATTCATAACCTCATATTCATGTCATACATGAGGGATCCATAACCTCATGTTGATGACATGCATGAGGGATCCATAACCTCATGTTGATAACACGCATGAGGGATCCATAACCTCATGTTGATGTCATACATGAGGGATCCATAACCTCATGTTGATGACATGCATGAGGGATCCATAACATCATGTTGATGACATGCATGAGGGATCCATAACCTCATGTTGATAACACGCATGAGGGATTCATAACCTCATGTTCATGTCATACATGAGGGATCCATAACCTCATGTTGATGACATGCATGAGGGATCCATAACCTCATGTTGATAACACGCATGAGGGATCCATAACATCATGTTCATGTCATGCATGAGGGATCCATAACCTCATGTTGATGACATGCATGAGGGATCCATAACATCATGTTGATGACATGCATGAGGGATCCATAACATCATGTTGATGACATGCATGAGGTATCCATAACACCATGTTGATGACACGCATGAGGGATCCATAACTTCATGTTCATACCATACATGAGGGAATCCATAACGTCATGTTGATGTTCATGAGGTATCCATAACCCCATGTTGATGCCATGCATGAGGAATCCATAACCTCATGTTGATAACACGCATGAGGAATCCATAACGTCATGTTCATGTCATACACGAGGGATCCATAACCTCATGTTGATGACATGCATGAGGGATCCATAACCTCATGTTGATAACACGCATGAGGGATCCATAACCTCATGTTCATGTCATACATGAGGGATCCATAACCTCATGTTGATGACATGCATGAGGGATCCATAACCCTATGTTGATGACACGCATGAGGGATCCATAACTTCATGTTCATACCATGCATGAGGGATCCATAACTTAATGTTGATTCATGAGGTATCCATAACCCCATGTTGATGCCATGCATGAGGGATCCATAACCTCATGTTGATAACACGCATGAGGAATCCATAACCTCATGTTGATGACATGCATGAGGGATCCATAACCTCATGTTGATGCCATGCATGAGGGATCCATAACCCCATGTTGATGATACGCATGAGGGATCCATAACCTTCATGCCATGCATGAGGGATCCATAACCCCATGTTGATTGTTGATACCATGCATGGGTATCCATAACCTTATATTAATAACGCCGATTACAGGATCGACAGCGGGCATAAGGTATCACGTATCCTGGAGCGTAATGTACAGTATGTTTCCCGATATATCTGCTTCTAAAAAACTGCTTTTTTTTCATATTGCGTTAGACAGATGTCACAACGATGAATATTTTCCCTGCATTTTGTAATATTTTGTGACAAATTGCTTCGCCCAAATGGGCGAAAGTGCATATTCCTGTTCTAACGTGTTTGCAATCGTACCTTCGCTTCTATGTACCTAATCGAAAAGACTTTTTCAATCAGACTCCACTCAACGCGGAAAATATTTATGTGTACGTTTAACAATGTTTAATTTTTTCCGCTGGAGGACGTTAACGAAAGGCTCTGAAATGATGCTTTTTGCTCTTCTAAAAGTCCGATTTAAGAAATAATGTGTGCTACCGTTCGCGATTATGGCGAAAAATAGTCTTTTATATATTTGCCAGTTTTGGTGCCACACAGTTTTATCGTTTCAATTTATGCCATACTTGGAACCGTATTTTCGTCTCTAAGAGCCTAATTTGAAAAATTCACTTTTTTGCCGTCGATGTCTTCCACTGTAAGAAAAGCTTTGTACGCAATTTGTGATTGTTCGTAACTTATACCTAGGCCGCTAGAGACAGAAAGTAGTTATCTTTAATAGTGGATGTTTTAACAATTTTGCGTAGAAATCCTGTTTACATATTTTTGTAACCGGCCTAATACCCTACAAGGAACAGTGCTTATATTACGCATTTTGAATTGTGCGCAGATTTTTTCCAGGAGGCCTAAATGCATTCATTTTTTTTTTCGCTGTTTTTTTTTTATTTTAAAAATCTGCTTTGAATTTTTTTTCGTATTTGAAAGGATTTAAAAGACGTGCTCATTACACCACAGAATTCGGTAACACCTTTATTATTCATTTGTGATAGCAAACACCGTCCTTCTTTTTGGATGGCCAAATCAAGCAATCAGTACGGAAAATCTAATCCCCTCCGTAAAACACACTACGTAGTGGGAATGTAACGGTCTGGGGATAAATGGCGACTGCCGGAATGGGTAAATTAGTTCTTCTTGAAGGTACAATGGCAGACGACACTACTTCAACGTATTAAAAGCTGATTTTCAGCCATCCGTGGAAATTTTAGGGTTTGGAAACTGAAGAGTCTTCGATCAGCACAACATACCGCCATGATTGGTAAAGAATGACACCTTTATAAAATACCTAGAAAACTATGAATGAATTATGGGATTACACCATTGTACAGTAGAAATTTTTGAAGTTGTGTTTACACCAATAAACGGAGTCACATCTTCAAAATTTGTATTATATCTAGACAACTCCATTCACTTTACCAGCCATCCAATTTACAGCGAATGTGTAAAGTAGTTGCATACCGAAAATTGTCGTCAACTTATTTTAGACAAAAAACGGAAAAGAAATAAAGCAAACTCTGTACAGATACTACGCTATTGACAATAAGCAATATTGAAGCCGGAGACGCATGCTATGTATCTTGCCCTTCTTCGTGTTCAGTCGGGCTCTCATCAACGTGCTATTGTGTACACTGATTCTTTAAGTGTTGTACACTGTACAGTCTGTATCATCGTTGGACTGTAGTGACCACCCTTATATTTTTAACGTACAAAGACTTCTTCGTTGTTTGCTCGAGGCCGGTGTCCAGATATAATTCTGGTGGATTCCTGGGCATGTTGGAATTCCGGGGAACGAGTGTTCTGATGCGGCTGCCAGATCTGCTTCCTTTTTGATCGTCACACCCTTGCCACTTTTTCATCGTGATTTGTGCTTTATTGTTCACGATCATATCACGCGAACGTGGCAGGGTCTGTGGGATCAACAGGTGGAAAATAAACTTCATTGTATCAAACCAATTCTTGGAGTCTGGAAATCATCATGTCGCCGGTACCGTATAGGAAGGAAGTTGTTCTTGCGCGTCTCCGCATTGGGCATTGTTGTTCCACCCACCGCACCTTGCTGTGTGGCGACACTGCGCCGATGTGTGAAACGTGCAATTGATGACTCACTGTCATTCATATTCTCTGTCGTTGTGTTCGTTTTCGTGACGATCGTTTACATTTATTTCATTCTCATTCGTTGAACGAGAACGCCGCTACAGTGCAGCGGCTTCTAGATGACCACTGCGATACATTCGCTGTCTTCTCATTTTTAAAACACATTGACTTTTTTCAAACGTATCTAGTTTTTGCACTTTCCACCATTCTCATTTTTCACTTTTACCGAATCAGCCTGATTTTAAGCATTATACCACGTTTTTGATACTGTTTGTTTGATTGTCTTATGTCTGGCGCTGTTTGGCCAAACATGGCCCTTGCGCCGTAAAAATTCATTAACCAATTAACCAACCAATATTGAAGCAGAAAACTCCGAAAATTTCTAATGTCATTTGTACAAAACCACAACGGTGCAATTTTCAGAGAGCAAAAAGTATTTGCACACCTGTGTTGTTCAATAATATGAACAAGTCATGAATGAAATACGGGACACCATATAATAAAAATTTTGAAGATGGCAATTCGTTTTTTGGTGTAATTGTGACAAGGATGCGTAAGTCAGAAAATATCCGAAAACTTAAACATTTGGTCGACCTGGAGCGCGAGTTAAATCAGCGTCTCCCAGATAGCGCCAGGGTATGCTAACCACTACACAACCCATAACGACCAAGTCTCAAGTTTCCGATTAATTTGAATATAACCATCACAGGATTCGCTAGTGGAAGCAACCGGCATTCTTGTTTAGCGAATCTGGAGGTTAAGAATCTGAATAGAGGTCATAATTTTTTTTAATTTGTAAAAATGAATATGAACAAGGTTCAGTACTTAGCATGCAATCCATTGGCTTGAAGTCTATTCATGGAGCAGGCAAGATTTTGAGATGTTGTTGTACTAATTTTTGCCTATTCACCGTTAACAACTCTCGCTAACTCTGCTCTTCTGGAAATGTAGTTTTGAAAATATTTGTGGACACTTTCAGATTTAAAAATCTGAAAGTTTCTACAGGCGAATTCTAATTTTCGATAACGAGCAGTCAACAGTGGCACAAGAGTAGGGCGTCGGTTCTTTTAACCCAAGTTACGTCATACCACTCACTCGCTGACACTGATTAGGCTTCCGACACTTAACTTTGGTGTGATTTGCGTTAACGGAGCCAAGAAGTCGGTCTGTACGAGCCTGGATAGTCTACGTCCACCCCGATCATCAATGGCGTGTGGTCAGCCACCTTTTGCTCTCTGGGCGCTGGTACGTCCGTCGATGGTATACTCCCGGTACACTCTTGATACGGTAGCCCTCGGAAACCCTACGATTCTTAAGACTTGGGCGATAGAATGATCCATCAGTCTTGCGCCGACAATGCATCCACGATCAAAGTCTCTCGGAGCACCAAGTTTATCCATGTTCATCCATTGCGATACACAGTTACTGAGCCCTACTGTCCGCCTATTTATCTTCTGCGTTCGGTTTGGGTCCGTTATACTATGCGCAGGTGATGCCCATGTTAACTACTCATCCCCCTTATCCCTAATGTTTTGTCTACTGAGTGTACACTGAAGTGCCAGAAAAACTGGTACACCAGTCTAATACTTGGTAGGTCCCTCACGGGAGCGCAGGACTGCAGAAACACGAAGGGGCATGGACTCCACTAGCTTCTGGAAATATGCTGTAGGCAATGCACGCCATACGTCCTGCAGAGTGTTCCACAATTCGGGTGTGTTCCGAGGTCTCGGATTCCTGTGTTCGATAGCATGGCATCCCAAATGTGTTCTATCACGTTCAGATCTAAGGACTTGGGTGGAAATGGCAGCAACCAAAACCCAGATGAATGCTCCTCTAACCATAACGTGGCATCCCGACACTTGTGTGGCGGTTGGAACAAGCCCAACCCATCAGCATGAATGCACGACATGAAAGGGTGTAACCTCGTCAGAAAGGATGCGCACATAGAGTTGGCTGGTCACAAACGTTTGTAGACGCACCAGAAGTCCTAGTCAAGTCCAGCTAAACACACCCCATACCATTACGGACCCCCCACCAGCCGGTGTAGTTCCCTGTTGACAGGCGGGATCCATGGCTTCATGGGGTTTGCGCCACACACGAATCCTTCCATCTGCCCGATACAATCGGAAACGCGACTCGTCGGACCAGGCTACTTGTTTCCTGTCATCAAGTGTCCAGTGGTGGTGTTGCCGTGTCCAAGAGAGGCGCACAGCTCTGTGTCGTGCACCCATCAAGGGGATTCGAGTTGGGCGTCGGTTCCCAAAACCTATATCGTGCAGGGTACGTTACACAGTCCGGACTCTGATGCTTGTTGAAGCTCTAGCATTGAATTCCGATGCTACCTTCGAGAGTGTCGCGTGAAACGATTCTTGACAGCCAACGATGGTCACGTTCACCCAATGTCTTTTTACGGCAGCACTGGTATCGTAGGTTGGAGGTTTTGCCGGCATTATTGTAGTCACGGTACATCCTTGCAATAGTCGTCCGTGAAAATCCGAACTTCGTTTCTACCTCCGAAATACTGCGGCCCATCTCACGAGCGCCAACTATGACACCGCGTTGAAAATCGCTTAAATCGTTATTACTTGCCATTCTCATGCCGAAAACAGCTCTGACAGCTGGCAAGGATGTCTATCGCTTTATATACGCACTGGCGGACACATCCGAGTACGCGCATAGGTAACGTTACTATGTATTTTGCATAAGCTCGTCTGTACCAGTTTTTTGGCACTTCAGTGTATATACCTTAGCCCAGCCGTCGCGCCTTCTATTGGGGCGCCAAAACGCTCTAGTACCAAAACTATATTACACATATCTGACGCTAGTTCTCGTTATAATTTATAGCATTCAACTGTATCTTGGCTTCTAAACGTTCTGTTGAGAAAATTATTTTTGTACCGTATTCCATTCCCCAAGGTAAAGGTTGCGAATATTATCCTTTTTAAATGAAATTTTACCCTACTGGGAGCCGTATATGTAAAAAAAAACTCGCTGTCTTCTCTGCTTCTAGAAGTATTAGAAAAATTACTTTTCCATTGTACAGCTTTGCTATAAATAATATTTTATGCATACCTTCTGCCTCCACGGGACGTCAATATTAATTTTTATTTGAAAGAGTATATCCGATTATAAAAATTCCTTGGAAAAATCCATTTTTGGCAGGGTAGTTTTCAGTATCGGATTCTTTTTTAGTTTCTTCTTTTAATAACACATAGATATTTCCCTATTCGAGCGTAAAATATCACTTCTATTTAAAAAATCTTTCAGCCTCTGATATCTTATGCTATGAGAAACATTTTATGTACAATTTGTGACTTTTTGTCACACCCAATTCTTCCACTAGTGGGCGTAACACCTATTTATATTTGTAAAGGTTTCCCGATGGAAAAATAAGATTTTTTTCTTTTGTTATTGATTCCATTTACAATGAGACACTCCTTACATTGCTTATTTTAATTAAAGCGGAAATTTTCCCCGAGGTGAATACAGTCATGTATTCTCTTTCCTTCTGAAATTTTTCGTTTTCTAAAACTCTACTTTGAAAGATCCTTTTCGTGTTGTTTGTGTGAATTCATTAGCGTCTGTGGACATTTTTACCCGTTTAGAGCGGAATCGCTTGAATAATTCCTATAGTATATGAAAGCGGTTTTAAGCATTTAATGAACAGATGGTGCGATATTTCGGAGAATAAAATTAGTCATATAAAGCTCAGGCTTATCGCCAGTGATGCAAAATTGCTTTTTGTTTTTAGTGTTTTCCTGATGTTTCTCTCATACACACCAAGTGGAGATTGTCCTGATTAAGTGGAAAATTAGTTTATATGAGATAAAACCAGTATCGCTAGTATTCCGGTTGGTAGAGCGTTCACATAAGACAGAATAAATGGAAATTGTTTTTCCACGCCCAGGAAATGTAAAACTCTTTTGTTTCTATAAAAAAAAAATGCCAAAAATACAACTGTGTCATGTACATGAGTTTAAACACTATTTCTATACCTCTATGCTAAAATGGAAATCTTAAACTTACACACAGAAAGTAAACAAGAGTTGCAATCCAACGTGGGCCGACCATTTTATTATCTAATAGGGTTCCTCTGTAGATATCGAAAGTTATGAAATAGATATTGGCTTGAAATATCCTGTTGACGAAACTCAAGGTCAAGTGCGTTCTAAAAATAGAGCAATGCAATAATCGGGATATCAAAATTTTAATATAAGCCAGATAGCAATTTTCTTGAGCTACTGCTAAAAGTTTTCTACTTGGACACTCAATTATCACCGCGAGATTGTTTGTTTTGACGGCTGTGTAACTAGATGAACAATAACGCGGTTTCTTAATGGCAGATTAAGCAAAGCGCGTGAAGCACAAAATCTTCCAAATGCCCACTTATTTTCTTAATTATATTTTAATAAACACTTCAAGGCTAAAATTCAATGGATATACCAACAATGTTGGCTTGACATTGTAACGTATACTCTATATTCACTTTCCTTTTGATTTTACTATCTCTGGTTATTTTGTTTTACTATGTAAATTATCTTCTTACTGAACGAAATATTATTTCACCCGATGAATGAGATCTGGCAATGAGTGTAAGTCATGACGTGGTGGTAGCTAGTATATATAGGCGCGTTCATCGATAGCGAAAGAGAGATTTTGTTGTTATAAGGAGAGATTTTGTTGTTATAAGGAGAGCGTTTGGTGTTGTACGAAGAGATTTTGTTGTTATAAGGAGAGCTTTTGTTGTTATAGGGAGATCGTTTGTTGTTATACTAGAGGAGAGAGTTTCGTTCTATGCCATTAGTTTGATTCTTCATTATTGTGAAACCAGTTGTGTGTGTGTGCTTTGGATGACCAAGAGTTGCATAATAAAAAAAGCTTGTAGTACGTACGTCTTTCTCATTTCATAGTTTTTGTCAGACCTCTGTCTGACTGTTAGGTTTATATCATTAGTTTATTACCATTAACAACCAGCGTTAAGACTTTATTCATTCTAATTACTGCTGCAACATTACTACCAGTTATAAGTTTGTTCAATACTATTACTACACTACTAGCAGGAGACTTTATTCATGTTCTTAATTAACTAGTAACAACAACCATTTGAATTCACTATTTGAAGCTCAGTAGGAAAGCTTCATTATTATCATTAGCTAGCTGGTAGAAAGAGCTTATTCATTATAATTAGCTTAGCGTAAAGCAAAATAAAGCTAATTCATTATAACATGTACTATTTGTTACGCAAATTTTAGAATATGGAAATGAAAGAAGCACCTCCGTATTACATTTTGCATTATTTTCCAGATGGTAGCAAGAGTACAACAAATATTGTGGCTTTCCTGTGTCATTTATGCATCGCATTCAGCAAGTGAGTGTTGTAATTGAGAAAATTAGTAAAAACGTCTTACAGCCCATGTAAATTTTGAAATGCCAAAACCCATCATTGGTAGCTTCTGAAGCTTTGCAAGCAGGAATAAAAGATAAGAAAAATATTGGGTGAGATTTTGCATGTAAGGGGTATAACGATCTTAACATTCGCAACTGAAATTTCAGTTATCCGTATGTATAAAAATATTACATCACTAGTTTTCGAGTTATTTCTTTTACACTGAAGAGCAGTTGAATTAGAGACAGCTGGCGTTATGCAAATGTGGCGCTGTGGGCGGCCCTGTAAACGGAAACGACATGACGTATGCAGCGATTCGACAATATAAGGAGTGATGCGAAGGAAATCAGTAAGAGTCGGACGCAGTATGGGTAAGACGAAGGATCTAAGGGCATATGATCGTGGGCAAACTGTCGGGGCCCAACGAATGGGTCACTCCATCTCGGAAGTCGTGCAGGCACAGAAATGTTCACGAGCCACTGTGTCACGGGTGCACTGTGAGTACATCGAATCCTTAAAACCATCCCTGCAAGAGCCAAATGCCGTGGACAACAGCGTGTGGATGAGTGGGGTCATCGTCGGCTAGCTTGCATTGTAACAGCGGATAGATGGGCCACAGTGTACAAGAAATCACTCGACAATTTAATATATTTAAAAAAAAAAACGTGGAAAGAGTGATAACATCGTCCATTTACATTATCTCCACGTATTTGATATATATTAACCATTTCTATCGCCCTTTGAATTTATCAGCTACAATTAAAATAGCTGTTGCGTTAAATGCCACCAGATGACGACATCTCAGTTGCTGAGACCATCAATACGCATTCGTGTAGTCAGATGCTGACTGATAAACCACGCATTGCGCTGAGAATTGTTGGCGCTGTAGCGTAAATTCGAACGCACTCGACTAGTTATCGAGAGTTCTGAGGTTCGATCCCAGCAGTGCCGGAATACAATTTTTCAGTCGCTATGCGTTGTTTAAAAAAACGTGGAAAGAGTGATAACATCGTCCATTTATATATTAACGGCAATTTAACGCTGGTGCACAAAAACGTGTAAGCAGCCACACCATCCAGAACCATCTACTCGCTATGGGGTACAGAAGCCATCTTCCCAGGAGGATACCGCTGCTGACCGCACATCACAGGGTGCAAAGATTAGCATGGGCGCGGGAACATCGCCACTGGACCCTAGACATGTGTAAAAATGTTGCCTGGACTGATGAGTCGAGATTCACGTTGGTACATGCGGATGGCAGGATACGATACGAGTATGGCCCAAACCACATGAAGCGATGGATCCTTCTTGCCAGCAGGGTTCTCTTCAAGCTGGTGGGGGTGGCATTCTCGTCTAGGGACTGTTTACGTGGACTGAAATGTGACCCCTGGTACGTGTGACATCGTCCCTCACAGGTCAACGTTACCGGGATATCCTGGATGACAATTTGCTCCCGTTTGTGCGTTTTCAACATCCCACTGGGGACCTCATCCTGCAACAAGACAATGCAGCTCCCGAATTGTATCTGAATGGTTGGATGAACACTCCACCGACGTGACCTCTCTTCCTTGGCCAGCTAGGTCACCTGACCTCGATTCCATCGAGCACACCTGGGATGCCATCGAGAGAGATGTTCGAGGCTCTGACCGCCCCTCCATCAAATCTTCGTGAACTGTGGGAGCTTGTTCAGGGGTCGTGGATCCGTATGGCTTCCCAACGCTTCCGGTGTCTTGTCGAGTCCATGCCGAGAAGAATAGCCGCCGTCATCAGTGCGAAAGTGGTGCTACACGTTACTAAACAGGTATCTGTAATTCAATTGCTCTTCGGTGTATATCAGCTCCTGAAAATAAGTAGTTCATCCAATTTCAGATTTCAAAGAAAAAGACTTTTGCAATAATGTTACATTATATTGTGATTTTCTTTGTTTTTTGTTTGTTTGTTTCAGGGTTTAACGACCACTATGAGCAACTCTGAGGGCTATAATTAGTCACCCGTCCCTGATTTAGGGAAAAGCAGCGAAATCAGCGCTATTGAATAAGTTCGCCAAATAGGCATAACCCGGGCCTCCAACCCGAACAGATCGTTAAAAATCGGCGTCTCAGACTACTGGTACGTACTTCAGAAGTGAAGCACGTGTCGAGACGACAAATTTGCACCGGTACTTTTCGTCAGTGTAGCTTAGTTAGTTAGAGCAACTCACTCCGGAGCGAGGAAACGAGGATTCGGTCATCGACAAATTCCTGTTTCCACAATACGTCGTAGCATTTTTCATATATCATGGCATTTAATTTAAAATTCTAAATTCCAATGATACAGTCTGTCACAAAAGTTTAGATACTCCTAAGGATTATTAACACAATAACCATTCTTTTCCGAATTGCCTGCATTTACTTTTCCTCACGTAACATTAATCACATCAGAAAACTTGAAAATTCTGTTGTTATTAATGTTACGTGATGAACACTAAATGCAAGCAATTCAGAGATGTCTGATTGCTGTGTTAATAACACTGACCTATTTCACAGTATTATAACAAGAATTTCTTTCACAGAATTTTCCCGAGAGATTGGTGATTTACTTAACTACGCTACAAGGAAGCAGAATTTGCTCTGACTGTCGAAAAGTAGTGAATGTTCTGATTCTTAGCACTGAGATACTTAGGACTTGATCGTCCTGGAGTGGTGTAACGGATAGCAGGCTCGAACGGAAATCGGGAGATGCGGGTTCGATTTCCGCTCCAGGGCGATGTAATTTTCAAGTTTTCTGATGTGATTAATGTTAGGTGATGCACAGTAAATGCAAGCAATTCAGAGGTCTCTGTTTGCTGTGTTAATAATTCTGACATATTTCCACATATTATGAGAAGAATGTTTCTTCCACAGAATTAAGAGACTCCTGTCTTTTACCCAGAACTTTATTCTGACGTGATGGGTGTTGTTGGGTCTTGCACCAAACTTGTGAAAACCGGTTATGAAGTGACACAAATTACAATTTACACTAAAGCATTGAAACCACAATGTGGATCATAAAATATTTAAAAAAATAGATGTCCTAAATATTTATAGAATATCACAATATTATGCAAATCGTAATTGCATAGTCAGTGACGTAGTTTGGGGCGTATAAAAGGGTATCTCTGAGTCCAGTTTTCCTGAGGAACAAAATGTCTAAAGCTTCACAGCTATCAGGTGATAAGGTTTATAACGAAGTAAATTTCTCCGTCATTTCTGTCCACGCCAGGATTCGAACCCGGGTCCCCTCATTCCGGAATAAGTCACTCTACCAATTGAGCTACGCGGACGTTTATTCTGATACCTATCTGCCTTTATGTCGTGTGCGTCCTGCTGGCAGGTACGTCACATCCCCCCCCAAAGAGGGCCGGGGGCATGGCCCACGGGTCAGCCGTGACCATGAATCGTTGCAGGCAGCCATCCACTGTAGAACGTGCACTTGAGAACTCCCAGTCAATCTGGTGTGTGGAATGCAACGTCACACACATTTATTTTTCGAAGCGCTGGAGATGGGATTCTCTGATTTATCCTATCTCGCGGTGTGGAAAGAACATCACACCAATGCGAGATTTTGAACTGTTGGGTCATCCGGATAGTTCGGGCGCCATTATAACGAAGTAAATTTCTCCGTCATTTTTGGTCTACGCCGGGATTCGAACCCGAGTCCGCTTATTCCGGACCAAGTCGCTCTACCAACTGAGCTACGCAGACGTTTTTTTTTTTTTTTTTTATTCTGATTCCTATGTGCCATTATGTCGTGTGCGTCCTGCTGGCAGGTACGTCACATCTCCTGGTACGTTACATCATCTCCCCCTTATTTTTTTTTTTTTTTTTTTTATTGAAGTGGTTGGAGGAGGGATTCTCTTATTTTTCCTATCTCGCGGTGTGGAAATAACATCACACCATTGCGAGATTTTGAACGGTCGGGTCATCCGGATAGTTCGGGCGCCATTATAACGAAGTGAATTTCTTCGTCATTTTTATCCGCGCCAGGATTCGAACCCGGGTCCCCTCGTTCCAGAATAGGTTGCTCTACCAATTGAGCTACGCGGACGTTTTATTCTGACTCCTATTTGCCATTATGTCGTGTGCGTCCTGCTGGCAGGTACGTCACATCTCCTGGTACGTTACAGGTTGCCAAAATATTCAGCTGGAAGTTGCAAAGTAAGCCTGTAAACGAAATTGGAAATGTACTAAATCGTTGTAGATATGATTTATTGTGTTCTAGCTCGTGGTGAACCTCACGCACCAAAACGTCGTTCAGGAAAGCCAAGTGCAACAAGTTCTCCTGACAATAGGCTGATAAGAGAATGGCTTTGTTCCAGTAAATGTTCGTACGTACAATAACTAAGGCTTCCCAGTTGAAAACATCGAAAAAGACCGTAAACAGACGTATTAAAGTGGTTACATGGTATACACGAAAATGGCTCGTAAACCACCACTCTCAAAGCGTCACCAAGAAAGGAGGTTGCAGTATTTCCATACATTTCACTGGGTTTTGTCGTCCACCCAGAAATGCTAAAGAGGCTTGGCCATTTTATCAAAAGGCCACCCACACCATAACTAATCCACCGCCGTGTTGTGGACGACAAAACCTAGTGAAACGTATGCACAAGTCGTATGGCGACAAATGTCTGAGCGTGCTGTTTAGTGATACAAAAATGGAATCTGGAAGGCCCTGATGGCTATGCAAGTTAATAGCAATATTTGAGGAAAGAACCCAGAACATGTTTTTAGCAGACAACACGGCGGTAGATTTGTTATGGTGTGGGTGGCCTTTTGATACAATGGCCAAGCCTCTTTAGCATTTCTGGATGGACGACAAAACCCAGTGATATGTATGGAGACACTAGAAACACATTTTATTCCTTTCGGTAAACTTTTAGGCAGGCACAACTGTATATTTCAGCACAACGCGTTCATCGATACTTTCAATATTACAAAAGCCTCCCTAAACAGAGAACATGTGTCCGTGCTGGACTGGCCACTGCTCAACCCGGACCTCACACCAATCGAGAACGTAAGGGGCATTCCAACACGAGAAGGTTAGGCCAACGGACAGCAATATTCGTCAGTAAATGACTTGATGCCTGCTGTAGAACGTGCATGGTACACTTTAGATCCTGAAATGCTACAAACTTTGGTATTCTCTATGGAAATCGTTTATGCGAGGTCATATTCGAACCAATGGAAAATCCACAAGCTTCTGAGAACCACGTGTTCATTTATGCGAGGTCCGATCAATATGTTCCGAGACTAGGCCTATATATACAACAAAGTACTTAAGTTACTTAAGTCTGGCTATGATGTCCCTCAAAGTAGTCTCTTAGGCAGCGATAAATCGCTGCCAGCGTTTTTGCCACTGTTGGAACGCTTCCTGGAAGTCCTGTCCGGGAATCGTGTCAAGCACCATCTGCGATTCGCGCTGAATCTCGTCCACGGTTTCCAAACGGCGACCCTTGAGTTTCAGCTTCATATTCGGGAACAGAAAGAAATCGCAGCGGGCCAAATCCGGAGAGTAAAGCTCCAATAAAAAAAATATATTATATGCCACCCTGGTGGCACAGTGGTGTAAGCCATTGCTTCTGATCATTCGTCCGAAAGGGGGTATCGAATCTTGATGAGGCATGGATGTTGTGTTTGTCTTACGGCACTGGCTCTCTCCTTTCCCTGGAACCAGTGGCCCTAAATTAGGGACGGCTGACTGCTTGGTCTAAGGCGCTGGTTTCTAACCATTCGCCCTAGTTGGGTCTGGGTTCGAATCCCGGTGAGGGCATGTTTGTGTTTGTCTTCGGCACTCGCTTATGATCATTCGTCCTAGTTGGGTCCCGATTTCAAAATCGGTGAGGTATGGATGTTTGTCTTTCGGCACTGGCTCGCAATATGTTACTTGTCAAACACTGGTTATCTGTGTTCAGTGGTAAATTACATGTTTGATGTATATACTTAATCACAATGTGTTACTTGATCAACACTGTCTATATCTGTGTACATTGAACATTTGGCATGCTGTCAACCATGTATGATTTGCACTTGTTGCTGTGTAATCTCTGTATCCTGTTTCTGTCTGCCTGTTTCTTATGTCTGTACCACCAGCTCCAATAAATCATTTTTTTTAAGCCTTAGACTTCACTTTTGGAGCCTTTTGGAGACCAAACACTCCTTCAAAAGATGGTGTGATTGGATTCTCCTAAACAAACATTTCCTCTGTTAAAAGACATTCCACGAAAACGTTTCGAGAGCTGTATCAGTAACAGAAGCGTTTTTTAATAATAACATTTCTTGATTGAAGGTTTAACGACCACAGGCCGCCCCGGTGGCACACAGGTCTAAGCGATGGCCTCTGATCATTCGCCCGAACGGGGTCCGGGTTCGAATCCCGTGGAGGCATGGATGTTGTGTTTGTCTTACGGCACTGGCTCTCTCCCTTCCCTGGTACAAGTGACCCTAAATTAGAGATGGGCGACTGCTTATAGCCCATTGAGTTGCTCACGGTGGTTGTTAAATCTCCAATCAAAGAAAAAAATATATTACCCAATATTTCCCTTATCTTTTATTCTTCTTGGTTGCAAAGCTTCAAAAGCTACCAATGATGGCTTTCAGCATTTCAAAAGTTACAAGTTTTTTTTTTTTTTTTATTGGAGGTTTAACGACCACGGTGAGCAACTCAATGGGCTATAAGTAGTCGCCCGTCCCTAATTTAGGGCCACTGCTTCCAGGGAAGGGATAGAGCCAGTGCCGTAAGACAAACACAACATCCATGCCTCACCGGGATCCGAACCCGGACCCCGTTCGGACGAATGATCAGAGGCTATCGCTTAGACCACTGCGCCACCGGACGGCTTGCATGGTTTGTGAGACATTTTTTACTGAATTTTCTGATTTTGTTTTTTATTGGTGGTTTAACGACCCCGTAAGCAACCAAATGGGCTATAAGCAGTCGCCCGTCCCTAATTTAGGGTCATTGGTTCCAGAAAAGGGAGAGAGCCAGTGCCGTAAGACAAACACGGCACTCATGCCTTACTAGGATTCGAACCCAGACCCAACTCGGACGAATGATCAGAAGCCATAGATTAGGCTACTGTGCCACCGGGGCGGCAATAGCAGTTCTGTTACATGCCATGTCATTCTCAAAGGAGTTTTGCACGATTTCTGTTTTACCGGTGAGCAAAATTGCAGGCAAAATTTCTGTATCACTTATCCGTGCACTGATGGTTCTTCCCGTCTTTCGGTCTGTTTTCTTTAATAAACACCCAGTCTAAAAACGACATGTACTACCTTGCAAATGGTCTTCAATAACCATCTAGGATTTTTTTTAATATTTCCAATGCTTGTGCTATGCTCATTAAGTTAATATTTTTTCTGAAATTAGTTACATTGTTAATATTCGGCATCCTGCTTTACTACTCTTTGTGCTAACCTAGATTTTTTTTTCGTTTCTGAGGTTAACCACCACCATGGATAAATGTAAGGGCTGTAGCATTCGTTTCTAATTTGTAGACACTGGTTCTAGGGTACGGTTAAAGTCAGAGCTGTTTTGAAAAACACGACCCATGCCTCATCAGGGACTCGAACCCAGGCCCAGCTTGGACGATTACACACAATTCTTTGCCTCTGGAAACTTGGTCACTGGAGCGGCCCCTAAGTTTTCTCACTGTCTTTAAATTTTGGCACTTTAAAAACTTGCTAGCTTAAAAATTGTTAATCATAATAGCGAGATTTTCTTGTTAAAACGTACCCACTAGACTTCGTTTTTCAGTTTGTCAAACATTTTTCTCCTCCAAACTCATTTATGAACTTAGCTTCATTTTTCACAAGACTGAAAATAACCAATTTCCTTTACTTCAGCTTCATTTTGCTCTTTTCCACAGCATCGACACCGGAGCTAAAAATAAAGCTTCCCTTACCATTCCTTCTGAGAGAACTAACTTTAGATTACAAAGCTTCCCTGTTCCACGCATATCAACTATGAAGCCGTAGGGACTGCTTTATCAGAAACCTCTCTTACATTCTCTTTAAGAGAAAAAAAGGACCTGCTCTTACGTTCACATACTTACAATGCGAAAAGATATACAACGGTCGTTCCATAGAAACTGAGAATAAAATCACATGAAATGAAGAAACACGTACAACAAAATATATGTTATTCTTTCTCAAAGTATAATATCCTCCCTCGGATGATATGCAATGGTCCCGTCGTTCAGTCCACTTTTCAAAGCATGTGGCGAAGGTATTTTGTGGAAGCTACTTTAGCGACCCCTGTACAACTTGAATAACGTCAACATCTGTGTTGAATGTTGCGCCACGGAACTTCTCCTTCCTTGTTGGAGACAACCAGAAATCGCACGGGGTGAGAGCAGGACTGTAGGAATGCTGTGGCATGATTTCAATACTGCATTTCGTAAGAAACTAATGAACACAAGCAGCCACATGTGGGCGGGCGTTTTCATGGTTTAGGGTCCACTTGCCCACCAGTTCGATATGTGTCGTCGCATACGCTTCAAGACTGAAATGTAATATTCAGCATTGACAGTAATTTGTGGAGGAATGGCATGCTGGTAGACTACACCTTTACGATCAAAGAAAATTGTCATCATCACCTTCACGAACAAAGAAAATTGTCATCATCACCTTCACGAACAAAGAAAATTGTCATCATCACCTTCACAACTGATTTGGTTTGGCGGGACTTTTTTCGGAGGAGGCGAGCCTGTGTGTTTCCAGACACTCGTTCCGTGCTTCGTGAGGAAGTCGAAATAGTGGACCCATGTTTCATCGGCAGTTATTGCTGTGTTAAGAAAGTTTGGATCGTTTGCAATCATTTGCTTCCGTTCATGACACACCTGAACTATGGATAACAATTGTTCTCTCGTCAGGTGATGAGGTACCCATCTGGAACACACACGACGCAGCAGTAATTTGTCTCGTAGAATGCGGAATGCAGACGTTTTTGATATATTAGTTGACGCCGCTGTGTCCTCACACGTCATTCGTCGATATTCTTGCAAGATTGCCCGAAGAGTGTTAACAATGTGCTCCGTAACAACATTTTTAGGTCTACCAGGCCTAGGAGCGAGTTCTGCCGACAAACGCCCTTTTTTGAAATCATGGTGCCATTTAAAAAAAGTTCACTCCCCGAAACATTTATCTTTGTATGCTTTTTTCATTACATGAACTGTTTCTGGAGCCGGTTTACCCAAACGATAGCTAAATTTTATCTTACAACGCGTTTCACTTCTTAACTCTGAACCACTCTCACCTCCATAGCTGTATGGAGAAATGCAGACGTATACCTTAAACAACTGCGCAATAACAAAACCAGAATCGTCTGCCACGGGTAATAACTGTTGCCATAAATTCTTCCTTAAATCAGTTATTCGTCTGCGAGGTTATTTTCCACCTTCGCACTGTTGCCAACTCAAAAAAATTACTTTCAATTTTTATGGAACGGCCTTCTTACATACTTACAGTTCTTGTTAATTAAATCAAGAAGTCCACTGATACCTCTTCTAATAACTGTTCAGTTGTTCGTAGGCTCCACCGTATTTTGCGTTTTACCATTTCGACAGCATTGGGCATCCTGTTTCAGCAACTTCTTTTTTCCGTTAGTAGTTGGAACTCCTTTTTTACGCTTTCCAACCCTAGGTTGAAGAAGCGTATATGCTCCAGCTTTGTCCGTCCGTCCGTCCGTCCGTACGATAACTCACGTGAAAATGGTTCGATTTCGACGAAATTTTAGTATGTGGTAGGGGACCACCTACCACATACTAAAATTTCAAAGGTCAGGACATAGGAGCGGGATCCATTCCATTGCTCTTATGCGTCATAACTTGCGTAAAAATGGTTTCATTTCGATGGAATTTTAGTATGTGGTAGGGAACCACCTGGGGACGATCCCTATTGAAAATAAATGAAATGGGGTCAACGGTCAGGACATAGGAGTGGGATCCATTCCATTGCCTTTATGCGTCATAACTTGCGTAAAAATGGATCGATTTCAATGAAATTTTGGTAGGTGGTAAGGAACTACCTGGGAACGAAACCTATTGAAAATGGGCGAAATGGGGTCAAAGGTCAAGACATAAAAGCGAGATCCATTTCATTGCCTTTATGCGTCATAACATGCGTAAATATGGTTCTATTTCGATGAAATTTTAGTATGTGGTAAGGAACCACCTGGGCACGAACCCTATTGAAAATGGGCGAAATGGGGTCAAAGGTCAGACAGGACATAAGAGCGGGATTTGTTCCGTTGCCCTTATGCCTCATAACTTGCGCAAAAATGGTTCGATTTCGATGAAATTTTAGTATTTGGTAAGGAACGACCTGGGAACGAAACCTATTGAAAATGGGCGAAATTTGGTCAAAGGTAAGGGCATAAAAGCGGGATCCATTCCATTGCCTTTATGCGTCATAACATGCGTAAATATGGTTCGATTTCGATGAAATTTTAGTATGTGGTAGGGAACCACCTGGGCACGAACTCTATTGAAAATGGGAAAATGAACGAAACTGGGTCAAAGGTCAGGACACTGGAGTGGGATCCATTCCATTGCCCTTGTGCATCATAACTTACCTAAAAATGTTTCGATTGCGACAAAACGTTATGATGTTCCGGAGGTATAGTGAACCGGTTGTGTTGAATATCAACGAAATGGGGTCGAAGGTCATTGCACAAAAGCAAGATTTATTCCACAGCCATTATTCTGATAACTTCCGTAAAACTGCTTCTATTGCGACAAAATTTTAGTATTTTATTCCTGAGGTATACTGAACCGGTTCTGTTGAATATCTTCGAAATGGAGTCAAAGGTCAAGACACAGGAGCGAGATTTATTCCACAGCCATTCTCCTCATAACTTGAGTAATAATTTCTGGTATGTTGGAAAGCGTATCATAATCATTGCGTTGCATGATTTTACTAACTTGTTTACTCAACAGTTAACTGAAGCAAATTTATAGATTTCCATTTACTGTTTCCCGATAGCTCTATTTTAATTTTCGGTAAAAACAAATTTAAGCAGTGATTGGGAAACTACTTTTTATATGTGGCTAGTTACCTCTATAACTACATTCTTGAAAATATACCTTTGCTACAGCTACAAATAGTTTTTCCGAAAAGCAGCTAGCTGTACTGATTTTCAACTACTTTTTCTACATTTAATCTTAAAAGTGCAAATGCTGAAGATGATCTGTATATACATAACTTAGTTGTTGGAACTTGGACTTAGCAGAAGCAGCCCAGCTGCTGGCGATTGTTAGTGGATGACGCAAGACCCATACAAGGGTACGCTGATGGTTTTGGTTCCGGTTTGGACTCACGTCAGAAGGAGAAGTGCAGGCATAGACAGATACGCAGTTGTGAGTTGAATAAGAAGTGGTTATCGTACTAAAGTTTGTGTGTCTTTGTGTGTGCATATAAATGGATTAAAAATATCGTCCTTGTCGCCTATTACTTGTCCGAGTGACTCCTCAAAGGTAAGATTTGTTTTGCAATTAGATCAATTAGATATTCGAAACAATATTCTTACATATGGCATTCATAGTTATATACGCGTACCAAGGTGAATTGCACAAGTAATTTATATTTGTGTTTTCCCCAGCTCTTATCATCATGTGTAACACGTTTTATCGCATTCAGGGGCTCATATTCACTCTAGCTGACATGTCCACGGATCAAAAAAAAAATAATAAACAAATAAAGGGAGGAAGGAAAAAACGAAAAGGACACTATCGAATTTATTTTCTTTACTTAGAGATTCGAATCTATCTCTGAATTGTCATCAACAAATATCACTAGCTCGATCACCTCGTACGGCTGTTTTCTCAGGCTTCTTAGAAGACTTCCCTATAAATTAAGGAAGATAGCACTTTATGTGTGAATCAGCGGGCACTGGGTTCAGGCATTTCGCCTGTCAGTTTACTGTCAGTTTGTCAATTCACTGTCAGTTTACTCTTTGCGGTTCGATTTTTGAATTAATACCCTTACAGAACCTTCCCAGTAATCAATCAGTATGATGTTCAATCATTTATCACACACACCGGCGATACAAGGTATTTTTATATACACATATTATCTGTTATACTTATATCCCATGGAACACAAAAACAACGGCTTTCTCTATATCCCTGCAACCTGTCTCTCTCAGCCGCCGGTGGCGCAGTGGTCTAAGCGATGGCCTCTGATCATTCGTCCGAAAGGGGTCCGGGTTCGAATCCCGGTGAGGCATGGATGTTGTGTTTGTTTTACGGCACTGGCTCTCTCTCCCTTCCCTGGAACCAGTGACCCTAAATTAGGGACGGGCGACTGCTTATAGCCCATTGAGTTGCTCACGGTAGTCGTTAAACCTTCAATCAAAAAAGAAAAAAAGTCTCTGCACTCTCACTTATCGCGCTGTCTTTCTCCCTTCCCTGGAAGCAATGACCCTAAATTAGGGATGAACGGCTGCTTATAGTCCAAAGAGGCGCTGATATTGGTCGTTAAACTCCGAAACAAAAACAAACAAAATTTGCCAGCCGAGGGCATTTTCATAGAGAACATATTAATTTCCTCCGAGGCGTTGAATATTCCGAACGCCGTATTGCTCCGCATTTGGGCCGTGGTAACGCAACAATGCGTTGATTCTGGCAGCAGTTTTTAAGATATATACCTCTCATCGGTCTGAAACTAAAACACGCAGGACTACCACACCACGGCAAGACTGTTTGATAACGCAACAATATCAGCTGGCCCTGCATCATCTCTCTCTTTCTGAACCATCAAAAGAGTGATAAATGTTTCTTTTTAAGTCTTCCCCTCCCAAGACCGACCAAATCTCAAATACTGACAAGAGGCAGGACTTCACGCATGGCGTCTTATTGCATCGCCTGACCCTAACCAATGATCAGTCATCGCCAGTGGCTGAAAGAGTACGACGCTCGAGAAAACTGGAGGTCGCCCCCAGTGGCGCAGTGCTCTAGAATGCGTTCGTGTTCAAATTCCGGTGAAACATGGATGTGTTTTGTTTGTCTTACGACTCTGGCTCTCTCCCTTCCCTGGAACCAGTGACCCCAAATTAGGGACGGGCGACTGCTTATAGCCCATTGAGTTGCTCATGGTGGTTGCTAAACCCTCAATCAAAAAAATAACTGTCAGACATAATGGCTTCATATGAACTTTAGCTATGAATCTCGATTTTGTTTGGAATTTAGTGCTTAGTCGGTTCATAAATAGCTTATTTTGTGTTTGATGGTGACCTCACCCTTTTTATAAATTTTGGGAGCGTCATTTTGGTTTAAGATCTTTAGTTTTAGGTGAATCCTCAAACTGAATTCCGTCGCTTTTATATAAATTTTAGAATGTGCACATCTTTAAGTCATGGATATCAATTATAAAATTGAATTCAATATTTTATATGTACATGGATTATTGTAGGAATGAAATCAATTTTTAGTTAATGTGGAGCACCTTCAGAGAGTTTGGTCAATTTCCATGCAGGAGTTCATTTTTCAGACCCAAATTACTCTACATTAACTTAATTCCGATTAGACTTAATATTGTCAATAATGAATTTATACTCGTATTTATCATTGCAAGTTACTTTTGATAACATCATTTAAGCTGGATTGGAAAAATTATTTTGCCATCTGTTTGTTACCTGTAGACGTAAGAATGATGATCAACTTATTTTTTCATGCCCTAATACACAAGTTTCGCGCTAAATCTCAATTTCTAAAAGACAAATTAAAATTTTCATTTCTTCTGAAAGCTAAAATTGTGTAAAGATAATGGGTAAATTTCCTGGTTTTCAGAAAATTTAATATTTCCACTAGAAAGAGCCTGCATGTGTTAAGTCCACAATAACGTAGCACACATATCTTGGCAATGTTTTCCGCCTCAGATTGAAAGAGTGCTTTTTCGCGTCGATTAGCTTACTACCGACCGCTATCTGGGAGTCGCGGATTCGAGTCCCGCTCCAGGACGATGAAATTTTCAAGTTTTCGGATATTATCTGACTTACCATACTTGTCGCATTTACGCCAAAAATCGGATTGTCATCTTCAAAATGTGTTTTATATGGTGTAATCCCGTATTTCTTTCATGATCATTTTCGAACTTTTCGGATGTAGAGGTTTTCATAGCAACTACGGCATCGCATAGCGAACGAAACAGGAATAGTTATTGGAAATCTTAAGCCTTACATAACCATTGAACATGGGGTTCAAAATGCGTGGATAGTTTCCTATGAACTAGGCCCAGGATAACATTTACGCCTGGTTTCCCCCATCTTCGAGCTAACTACTCAAACTGGTTAAACCGTCTTCGTTAAATCTCTGTCTTAGCTTGTTTCGGTGGGCAAGATAGTGGATCGGTATCTGTTTGAAATACACTGCTGGACAATTGCTAAGGACGGATCATAAACGGCTATATAGCGCATAAAAAAGTAGGTGTGGTTGGATGCCAAGTGAAATAAAATAATGTCAGAATGCCAGGACATTACAAGAAAGACAATTTATTGTGCTTTGAAATCCAGAAGGCTTTGTAACGTGTTCGGACAAACAGGCCACTTTGTGCAGAATACGTAAATGTGAAAAAAATGCAATTACCGTCCGCAGGCGTTCCGGCGTAACATGACAATACGGGATATGGCCACCATGGAGGGCGATGCAAGATTCCACACGTCGTGTCATGCTTTGCACAACATTATCAAGCAGCTGTTGGGGTAATTTATCCCATTCCTCTGTCAGTACACGGATGAGGGTGTCCTTGTTTATTGGAGGGCATTGGCGACCAGCAAGACTCCTCCCCAAAGCATCGCACATATTTTCAATGGGATTCAGATCTGGAGAACGTGCTGGCCATACGAGGCGTTGAATATCCTCGCTCTCAAGACACTCCTGGACAGCGACTGTTCGATGACATGTTGCGTTGTCGTCCATGAAAATGAATCTATCATCGACAGCACCACGGAACATGCGAACATGAGGTACCAAAACATCATTAATGTATCTTTGGCCAGTCATAGTCCCAGTTGGAAGCACATAGAGGGACGTACGGCCATTGATCGTGATGCCAGCCCATACCATGACACTACATGTCGAATATCGGTCTCTTTCCTGTATGTTTGCTGGACAATATGCAGTACCACTATCACGCCAGATCAGTTGTCGTCGACAATCAGACGATAGAGTGTATCTACTCTCATCTGAGAAGAGGACAGCAGACCAGTCGTTATCAGTCCAATTACGATGTTGATGGCACCATTGCAAACGAGCGGTACGGTGACGTCTGGACAATGGGATGCACACAACAGGACGGCGGGCGTATAGTCCTCTTTTCATGCAAACGTCTGACGACAGTTTTCGGGAGATCCGCTTGCCAGTAGCAGCCATAAACTGATTTGCTACCTCACTAGCTGTGCTGCGCCGGTGTCTTTTTGTTGATAGCACTATGTACCGATCTTCTGCAGGTGTCGTACTGCGAACACGACCTCCCCCGTGACGTTTGCTACACTCTCCATTTGTTTGAAATGATTTCCAAAGCCTTGAAACAACACTGTGGCTGACGTCGAACTCGCTGGCAACATCTGCTATTTTTTCGCCCTTCTTCAATCTTGCCAATAATACGGATACGCGTAAAATCATCTAGGTGATGTCGGGAAGACATACTGAAGCTTGCAAGTTCGTCAATTGATTCTTTCCCTTTCAACTTTGCGCTTGAACAACAATGGTCAATACGCGTCAAATCCTTTATATCTCTTATCAGCGCTATGACGTCACGAACAAGTTCGGCAGTCCAAAATATGCATACGCACAACACGTCTTACTGTATCCCGCACTTATGCTAATTTCCACATTTTCCTGCCTTCCATTTTATGGTTGCTATCGTTGCTATTGTCATCCGTCCTTAGCAGTTGTCCGGCAGTGTATCATTGCAGTGAATAAAGCCGTCTGCAGTGGTCTCCGCGATAGCTTCTGATCATTCGTCCGAAATGCGTCAGGGTTCGAATCCCGGAAGGGCATGGATGCTTTGTTTGTCCGGTTCTCTCTCTCTTCCCTGCAACAAGTGTCCCTAAATTAGGAACGGGCGACTGCCTATACCCCACTGAGTTTGCTCACTGTGGTCGTTAAACCTCCAATTAAAAAAAAAGGGAATGAGTATAGATATTAAGATAATTCGAGGATAACAAATTTGAGATATTTTGCCTAAAGATGTAATCTTTGAAAATTTTGTACTGCCTTGCGTCTTTGAGCAATCTTGCATTTTCTGAATTAGAAGCTGACCAACAGTCACTTTGTTTTTGTTTTTCTGTTTTTTTTATTGGAGGTTTTTGTTTTTAAAATTATTTAGTGGTCCCAGGTAACACATACAACTTGAATTCATACACTGATCGTAGTTAACACATACACCTCTAATTCAGACAAATACAGTATTGTGCGTCACAGGGGACGAATAAATCACCGAAATCATCAAAGTACAATACATCGAAATCATCAAAGTACAGATCGAACATGTGATACAGCATGCCAGATTTGCAAATAACAGAGAGAGCCAGTGCCGGAAGACAAACACAGGCATCCATACCTTACCGGGATTTGAACCCAGACCCTCCGTTGGGCGAAGGATCAGAAGCTATCGCTTAGACTACTGGGCTACCGGGGGGCGGTACAGTCACTTTGTCTTGTGGTTTAACTATAAACAATAGACTTGACTTGTAATGATGTCTTTATTTGCTGAAGAGCTTTACGTTTCTGAAAGACTAGGCAAAGAGAACTCTTCTTTTACAGAAAAGTTAATAAAGATCAACAACAGAACTTACTTATCCGCCACCTGGCCAAGTACGAGCACAGCAACAAAATACCCGGCCATGAAAACAGATTTGGTAACTGACACCAACCACTCTCTGTCGCACACCAGGTCCCACTACAAGTTGTAAAAAAGAAAACAAAGGGTGCATCATAAATTTCATGAACTAGCGTCTTCAACAATAAAAATATGTAAAATAATTCATCATAGTTAAGACTCAATGCTGTCGGAAATAGAGTACCAAGATGCGCAAGCAGAATAATTTCTTACAGACAACGTGGATGATGTTTCTTTAAATAGACGGAAATTCAAGAATACTTAACACACCCATAAGGTCCGGACGTTACGTAGTACTGATGACCACTTTCAGAAAAATTATGCGCACTCCTAAGATTTTCAATTTTTTTTTAATTCTTTATGAACCACATAAATAAATTGGTTTTTCCTTTTTTTTGCTTGTGCTTTCCCCAAATTGCCCGTGCATTGTACGACGTAGCAACATCATTTATTGGTTTCACGGGTTTCAGAAACTGCTATTTGGGCTTGCTGACGTTAATAGAAAATACACAGGTTTTTCATACTATCAACATGCGTTCTGGTACCTGTCAGTGTGTAGACCGAATATTCGTTTTCACTATTCCTCAGAGTGTCGGTCCGCGGAAATTTATTTAAGACATTGATCGCCCGTCTGCAGAATTGGCAAGGAAGGGAGGAAACATGTCCCTCAGAATCGCAACGTAACGATTCGTACATTCCAACATTCTATCAGTTTGCTTTGATGGCAAACTGATAGAATATTTGCTTTAATATTCCATCAGTTTATGGTTTGTTGAACATTTAGTAATTTTATAACTGTTGTAAATGTACAACTACGGCATTAGCTAAAGGCACGAGAATGTTGCTGATGTGTGCCTACAGCAGTAAAGAAGTCATTTGAGAACATTTTGAATGCATACCAACAAGTGCAGTTAAAGACATGAGAATGTTAACAGTGTTCATGCCGCCGTAAGAAAAAATATAACGTCGAAAATGTACCAGGGTGACTCAAATGCTCGTCCCTTTTTAAATGTGCCAAGGTGACTCAAACGTTCGTACCTTTTTTTAAATGTTACAGGGTGTCTCAAAATTTCGTCTCTTTTTTAAATGTACCAGGATGACTCAAACATTCGTACATTTTTTTAAATATTACAGCGCGACTCAAAATTTCGCCCTTTTTTTAAATATACCAGGATGACTCAAACTTTCATCCTTTTTTAAATGTTCCAGGCTGACACAAACGTTTGTACCTTTTTTTAAATATACCAGGGTGACTCAAACTTTCATCCTTTTTTAAATGTACCACGATGATTCGAACGTCCGTCCCTTTTTAAATATTACAGGGAGACTCAAAATTTCGTCCCTTTTTTAAAATACCAGGATGACTCAAACTTTCATCCTTTCTCAAATGTACCAGGGTGACTGAAACGTTTGTACTTTATTTTAAATATACCAGGGTGACTCACACTTTCATCTATTTTTTAAATGTACTAGGGTGACTCAAACGTTCGTTCCTTTTTTAAATATTACAGGGTGACTCAAAATTTCGTAGCTTTTTTAAATGTGCCAGGATGACTCAAACGTTCATCATTTTTAAAATGTACCAGAGTGACTTAAACGTTTGTACCTTTTAAATATACCAGAGGTCAAACTTTCATCCTTTTTTAAATGTACCAGGATGACTCGAACGTCCGTAACTTTTTAAATATTACAGGGCAACTCAAAATTTCGTCCCTTTTTTAAATTACCAGGATGACCCAAACTTTCATCCTTTTTCAAATGTACCAGGGTGACTGAAACGTTTGTACCTTTTTTTAAATATACCAGGGTGACTCACACTTTCATCCTTTTTTTTAATGTACTAGGGTGACTCAAACGTTCGTTCCTTTTTTAAATATTACAGGGTGACTCAAAATTTCGTAGCTTTTTTAAATGTGCCAGGATGACTCAAACGTTCATCCTTTTTAAAATGTACCAGAGTGACTTAAACGTTTGTACCTTTTTAAATATACCAGAGGTCAAACTTTCATCCTTTTTTAAATGTACCAGGATGACTCGAACGTCCGTAACGTTTTAAATATTACAGGGCAACTCAAAATTTCGTCCCTTTTTTAAATTACCAGGATGACCCAAACTTTCATCCTTTTTCAAATGTACCAGGGTGACTGAAACGTTTGTACCTTTTTTTTAAATATACCAGGGTGACTCACACTTTCATCCTTTTTTTAATGTACTAGGGTGACTCAAACGTTCGTTCCTTTTTTAAATATTACAGGGTGACTCAAAATTTCGTAGCTTTTTTAAATGTGCCAGGATGACTCAAACGTTCATCCTTTTTAAAATGTACCAGGGTGACTTAAACGTTTGTACCTTTTTAAATATACCAGGGGTCAAACTTTCTTCCTTTTTTAAATGTAACAGGATGACTCGAACGTCCGTAACGTTTTAAATATTACAGGGCGACTCAAAATTTCGTCCCTTTTTTAAATTACCAGGATGACCCAAACTTTCATCCTTTCTCAAATGTACCAGGGTGACTGAAACGTTTGTACCTTTTTTCAAATATACCAGGGTGACTCACACTTTTATCCTTTTTTTAAATGTACTAGGGTGACTCAAACGTTCGTTCCTTTTTTAAATATTACAGGGTGACTCAAAATTTCGTAGCTTGTTTAAATGTGCCAGGATGACTCAAACGTTCATCCTTTTTTAAATGTACCAGGGTGACTTAAACGTTTGTACCCTTTTAAATATACCAGGGTGACTCAAACTCATCCTTTTTTAAATATACCAGTGTGACTCAAACTGTCATCCGTTTTTAAATGTACCAAGGTGATTCAAATGTTAGTACCCTTTTTAAATATACCAGGGTGACTCAAACATTCGTATATTTTTTTAAATATTACAGGGCGACTCAAAATTTCGTCCGTTTTCTAAATATAACAGGTTGACTCAAACTTCCATCTTTTTTTAAATGTTCCAGGCTGACTCAAACCTTTGTACCTTTTTTAAATATACCAGGGTCACTCAAACTTTCATCCTTTTTTAAATGTACCAGGGTGACCCAAACTTTCGTAACTTTTTTAAATATTACAGGGCGACTCAAAATTTCGTCCCTTTTTTAAATGTACCAGGATAAATCAAACTTTCATCCTTTTTTAAATGTGCCAGGGTGACTCAAACGTTTGCACTTTTTTTTAAATGTACCAGGGTGACCCAAACGTTCGTACCTTTTTTAAATATTACAGGGCGACTCAAAATTTCGTCCCTTTTTTAAATGTGCCAGGATGACCCCAACGTTCATCCTGTTTTAAAGATACCTGGGTGACTCAAACGTTTGTATCTTTTTAAATATGCCAGGCTGACTCAAACTGTCATCCGTTTTTAAAATTTACCAGGGTGACTCAAACGTTCGTTCCTTTTTCAAATATTAAATGGCGAACCTAACTTTCATCCGTTTTTTAAATGTAAAAGGATGACTCAAACTTTCACCGTTTTTTAAATGTAAAAGGATGATTCAAACGTTTGTACCTTTTTTAAATGTACCAGGGTTACTCAAACGTTCGTACGTTTTTTAAATATTCCAGAGCGACTCAAAATTTCGTCCCTTTTTTTAATGTACCAGGATGACTCAAACTTTCATCCTTTTTTAAATGTACCAGGGTGACTCAAACTTTCATCTTTTTTTAAATGTACCAGGGTGACTCGAACGTTCGTACTTTTTTAAATGTTACAGGGCGATCCAAACTTTCATCCTTTTTTAATATCACAGGGCGACTCAAAATTTCGTCCCTTCTTTAGATGTACCAGGATGACTCAAACTTTCATTCTTTTTTAAATGTACCAGGGTGACTCCAACGTTTGTACCTTTTTATAAATATACCAGGGAGACTCAAACGTTCGTCCCTTTTTAAATGTACCTGGGTGACTCAAAATGCTCGTCCCTTTTTTCACCTACACATAATGTTGGATCTCCGTTCCTGTTCAAACACGCGCCACAGTCCACTGAGTACCACGATGTGGAACACACTTAGCTGATGATGTACATTTGGCACTGAGTCACATTGCGTTTTCAGGTGAGCATAAGATGCAGATTAGTAGACGTGCTGTTCGGGCACTCCTACACCATTATTGGAAAAAGGGGTTAAACGCGATAGCAGGAGCGAGAGGAATTTGTACAGTTAAAGGTGAAGACAATGGACAGCAGCACTGCACGCAAATAGTTCCAGCGTTTCAATGCTGTGAACAACAGTTTCGAGGGCAAGAGATCACGATGTGCAATGACCACCAAGACTGAAACTTTGTCGAAGCTTCGGCAGCGAACTAATACCAGTACACGACAATTTTCAGTTGAAACGGTATCTCCCATTCCACCATCTTCGTCACTTTAAACCTGCTTGATTTCTTCTCTGAACGCCATAAGTGTTGTCCATAAATTGGCACCCCAGCAGTCGGAGCAACGCGTTACTCTCGGTCGTAGATTGCTCTCAAATCCACAGGACGATAGATTTTGTTGTTGTATTGTCACAGGTGATGGAAAATCAATATTCCTGCGTTATCCTACTACTGGTTAAAGCCACACAAGGAAGCTCAGCCAGTCGTGCAAAGAAGGCGATTTGAGAGGAAAATCATGCTGTGTATTTGGTGGAATTGTGAGAGTCCTGTGCACTGGGAACTTGTCCCAAATAGTCAGGCTGTAGACGTGACCCGCTATTCCGAACTACTGCGCCGGTTCAATGATACTCTGCGCCAGTGCTACCCAGAGCTTATCGATTGGAAATTGGTGTAGATGCAAGTGGATAATACTCGAAGTCTCATCTCCAGAGTGGTGTGGCGGAACCATAGGAATTGGAAGGAATTGAGATTCTACGCCATTTTGCGTACAGTCCAAGGTTTGCCACATCCGATTACCACCTGTTTTGCTCCATGGTGCAATTTCTACAAGGACGGCAGCTCGCTTTAGTGGTGATTGTGGAAGAATCTGATGTCAGAGCATATATTCTTGAAATCTGCCGAGTGGTACCGCCGAGGCATCTTCGCTCTGATGGAACGTTGCCAAAAGACTATACACTGAGTGGCCACTTTATTATGACCATCTGACAGTTTTAAGCAAATAAGCTATGGCTGCACGCTGTTGCCGCCAGAGGGCGAGGCTAGTATAAAAAGGGAAAGCTTAGTGCTTGCGACAGTAGTACCAGTGATTTTTAAGTGACGAGATGGGTAAAAAAATGCGATTTGACGGACTTTCAACGTGGGATGATTGTAGGAACTCGGAGCCATGGAGCGAGTATGACCAAAACCTCCGCATTCGTGAAATGTTCCAGAGCAGCTGTTGTTAAAGTGTTTAAAGACTGGACTGTCAGCCAAAAAACTGTGTCTCTACCAGCAACGTGTGGTCGTCATCGACTGGTGACTGCTCGGGTGGTACGGAGGGTGTCCAGACTGGTAACAGACAACAAAAGGGCAACAGTGTAGCAAATTACAGACCATCTTAATCAAGGATCCCCTCAAATGATCTCTACACGCACTGTTCGCCGTGCACTGCATCAGATGGGATATGGCAGCCGAAGACCTGTTCGAACACCTTTGCTGCCCGCAGTTAACAAGAGAAAACGTCTCTATTTCGCACAGGAGCACAAGGATTGAACAGTCGGTAATTGGAAACAAATTATGTGGCATGAATCACGTTTTCAGTTGCACCATGCCGATGGCTGAGTGAGAATTTGGTGGAAACAGCACGAAAGCATGGACCCCAAATGCATTGCTACAACCCTTCAAGCTGGTGGAGGCAACGTTATGGTTTGGGGAATGTTTTCCTGGCATGGTTTGGACCCTTTAATTCGTGTTTATCAACGTCTGACTGGCACATCATATCTAAACATCGTTGCGGACCAAGTGCATCCTGTCATGTGGGTGGTTAATCCCAATGGCGATGGCTACTTTCAACAAGATAAGGTGTCCTGCCATAGTGCTGGTATTGTACAGGATTGGTTTCAGGAACATGTCGGTGAGTTTACTTTGCTTAGGTGTCTCCCACAATTTCCAGATCTCAACCCCATTGAGAATTTTTGGGATGAAGTTGAACGAGTCATCCACAACCCTGCAATCTCACACTCCTGGAAAGTGCTATTCATCAAGCATGATCTCATATTCCACAAACCACCTATCAACATCTCGTAGTGCCCATGCCACGAAGAATCGACGCAGTATTAAAGGCAAAAGTGGCCCAACGAAGTACTGAGGGGTGGTCATAATAAAGTGGCCACTCAGTGTATAAAGCAAGGAACGGCCTGTACTTTGGAGAATGATGTGAGCATGTATGGCTTTCTTGCAGCTTTAAACTTTTCTGCTGTAAAAGGGATGAAAGTTTGGCTCACTCTAGGGCAGTATTAACTAAAAACATGATAGTGTTGTTAACATGCTCCTAAAACTGTAAAAATAAAACCTATGTAATAGGCTATGTCTGTCCTTAACGTTCTTACGTCACTCAGTACTTGCTGCGCCATCTGCTTTTATCCTATGGCCGAAATTGGAAGTAAGCTCACCGCTATCGCACGATACGTAAAATCAAGGAGATATCCTAGAAAATAAAATAAAGTTAGTAAAACAAACGACTTCATCTGTGGCAACACGCACGTGCTCGAACAACTGTCTGCGACGTTTGGTCTGTTACGTAGGTGGTACTGTATGTCGTGTTTTATTTCATTTTCCTTGCATTGCAGAGTAATTTCATAAAAAGGAATCAACGTTATTTTATTTCATAAAAAGGAATTCATAAAAAGGAAACAGCGTTATTTTATTTCATAAAGAGGAACAAGTAAAATTGTAAGAAAGTAACTGCAGGCGTAGTTTTGATTCACCGTGATAGAAATTAAAAAAATTATAGGTTCCGTGGATTTTGTTTCTTTGTAGTACTGGGTGTGTGTAAAAGTTCTACCCCTTTTTGTAATAGATGCAAATTGCGATCGGAGTAGTTACGTCACAGATGACGCTGCGATGACGAACCTTCGGCCAATAAAGCGTGGCGCAGTAGAGTATATAGAGGCACTAGGTTTGTCCGAGTAAGTCATTCTTAACTGAAATCACGGACGATTTAACATGGCATGTGATAAGAAGCATATTAGACATTGTTTACGGTACGAGTTCGATAAAGGCAGTACAGCTGCCGCAGTTTGTCGCAACATCGGTCAAGTGTATCGGGAGGATGCAGTTGATGATAGCGTATGTCGCCGTTGGTTTCGGAAATTCCGGGACGAAGACAGAAGCTGTAAAGGTGAACCACGTTCTGGACGTCCATCTGTGATTTCTGACGAGGATGTGGACCAAGCCATAAAAAATGACTTACGTCCAACCATTTAGGAATTAGCGTAAACGTTGTCGGTACACATAACAGCAGTCGAAAGATGGATGCATGCGTTTGGATTCATTACCAAGTTCGATAACTGGGTTCCGCATCAGCTTTCTGCAAAGCAACGAGAAGAGAGAATCCGTACCTGTGTTTCTTTGCTTTCTCGTCACAGAAATGAACCGTTTTTGGGACGAATTGTAACGGGTGACGAGAAATGGGTACTGTACCGTAGTATAAAGTGTCGACAGACTGTGTACCAAGGTACGAAGCCTGCTCCATTGACCTCAAAAGGAGGACGGCATCCCAAACAGATTTTGTTGAGTGTTTAGTAGGATGCCCAGGGAATAATCCACTGGAAGGTGTTGGCACCTAACCGAACGATAAATGCTGACAGAGAAGTTTCAATAACTGACATTGAAGTGGCCAGCACTCGTCAATCGCAAAGGCGTGATGGCCTCTGATCATTCGTCCGAAAGGGGTCCGGGTTCGAATCCCGGTGAGGCATGGATGTTGTGTTTGTCTTACGGCACTGGCTCTCTCCCTTCCCTGGAACCAGTGACCCTAAATTAGGGACGGGCAACTGCTTATAACCCATTGAGTTGCTCACGGTGGTCGTTAAACCTCCAATCAAAAAAAAAAAAAAAAAAAAGGCGTGGTCCTTCGTCATGATAACGCCAGATCTCATGCTGCTTTAATTTCCCCGCAAAAATTACTGGAATTTCGTTGGGAAGTGTCACCTCACCCGGCGTATTATCCTGACCTGGCAGCTACGGACTACCACCTTTTTCGATCTTTACAGAACGCCTTCGCTCTCCAAACGTTCTATGACGTGGACGATGTGAAAGCGGCATTACATGACTTTTTTACTCTAAAACACAAGAGTTTTTCCGCTGTGGGATTCACTTACTCAAACAGATGGCAAGAGATCATACATAATGAGGCAATTATGTGAAATTGTAGGTACGTTATTTGTTGTGTTCTCCTGCTTTCTTTGTAGCCTACAAAAACGAGTAGAACTTATGCACACACCCAATACAAGATGGAAGAACATAAAGCTGAAAGAAAACGTCTCTTAAATAGAAAACGACAACGGCGATGGCGTGCAAACCAATCTTCTAAGATAAAGCTGAAAAAAACTTCGCTTAAATAGAGAACGACAACGGCGATGGCGTGCAAACCAATCTTCTAATACTTTGTAGTACAAGATGGAAGAAGACAAAGCTGAAAGAAAACGTCGCTTAAATAGAGAACGACAACAGCGATGGCGTGCAAACCAATCTTCTAATACTTTGTAGTACAAGATGGAAGAAGATAAAGCTGAAAGAAAACGTCGCTTAAATAGAGAACGACAACGGCAATGGCGTGCAAACCAATCGTCTAATACTTTGCAGTACAAGATGGAAGAAGTTAAAGCTGAAAGTAAACGTCGCTTAAATAGAGAACGACAACGGCGATGGCGTGCAAACCAATCTTCTAATACTTTGTAGTACAAGATGGAAGAAGATAAAGCTGAAAGAAAACGTCGCTTAAATAGAGAACGACAACAGCGATGGCGTGCAAACCAATCTTCTAAGATAAAGCTGAAAGAAAACGTCGCTTAAATAGAGAACGACAACGGCGATGGCGTGCAAACCAATCTTCTAATACTTTGTAGTACAAGATGGAAGAAGATAAAGCTAAAAAAACGTCGCTTAAATAGAGAACGACAACAGCGATGGCGTGCAAACCAATCTTCTAATACTTTGTAGTACAAGATGGAAGAAGATAAAGCTGAAAGAAAACGTCGCTTAAATAGAGAACGACAACGGCGATGGCGTGCAAACCAATCTTCTAATACTTTGTAGTACAAGATGGAAGAACATAAAGCTGAAAGAAAACGTCGCTTAAATAGAGAGCGACAACAGCGATGGCGTGCAAACCAATCTTCTAAGATAAAGCTGAAAGAAAACGTCGCTTAAATAGAGAACGACAACGGCGATGGCGTGCAAACCAATCTTCTAATACTTTGTAGTACAAGATGGAAGAAGATAAAGCTAAAAGAAAACGTCGCTTAAATAGAGAACGACAACGGCGATGGCGTGCAAACCAATCTAATACTTTGTAGTACAAGATGGAAGAAGATAAAGCTGAAAGAAAACGTCGCTTAAATAGAGAACGACAACGGCGATGGCGTGCAAACCAATCTTCTAAGATAAAGCTGAAAGAAAACGTCGCTTAAATAGAGAACGACAACGGCGATGGCGTGCAAACCAATCTTCTAATACTTTGTAGTACAAGATGGAAGAAGATAAAGCTGAAAGAAAACGTCGCTTAAATAGAGAACGACAACGGCAATGGCGTGCAAACCAATCTTCTAATACTTTGTAGTACAAGATGGAAGAAGATAAAGCTGAAAGAAAACGTCGCTTAAATAGAGACCGATAACGGCAATGGCGTGCAAACCAATCTTCTAATACTTTGTAGTACAAGATGGAAGAAGATAAAGCTGAAAGAAAACGTCGCTTAAATAGAGAACGACAACGTCAATGGCGTGCCAACCAATCTTCTAATACTTTGTAGTACAAGATGGAAGAAGATAAAGCTGAAAGAAAACGTCGCTTAAATAGAGAACGACAACGTCAATGACGTGCAAACCAATCTTCTATTACTTTGTAGTACAAGATGGAAGAAGATAAAGCTGAAAGAGAACGTCGCTTAAATATAGAACCATAACGGCGATGGCGTGCAAACCAATCTTCTAATACTTTGTAGTACAAGATGGAAGAAGATAAAGCTGAAAGAAAACGTCGCTTAAATAGAACGACAACGGCGATGGCATGCAAACTTATCTTCTAAGATAAAGCTGAAAGAAAACTTCGCTTAAATAGAGAACGACAACGTCGATGGCGTGCAAGCCAATCTTCTAATACTTTGCAGTACAACATGGAAGAAGATAAAGCTGAAAGAAAACGTCGCTTAAATAGAGAACGACAACGGCGATGGCGTGCAAACCAATCTTCTAATACTTTGTAGTACAAGATGGAAGAAGATAAAGCTGAAAGAAAACGTCGCTTAAATAGAGAACGACAACAGCGATGGCGTGCTAACCAATCTTCTAAGATAAAGCTGAAAGAAAACGTCGCTTAAATAGAGAACGACAACGGCGATGGCGTGCAAACCAATCTTCTAATACTTTGTAGTACAAGATGGAAGAAGATAAAGCTAAAAGAAAACGTCGCTTAAATAGAGAACGACAACGGCGATGGCGTGCAAACCAATCTAATACTTTGTAGTACAAGATGGAAGAAGATAAAGCTGAAAGAAAGCGTCGCTTAAATAGAGAACGACAACGGCGATGGCGTGCAAACCAATCTTCTAAGATAAAGCTGAAAGAAAACGTCGCTTAAATAGAGAACGACAACGGCGATGGCGTGCAAACCAATCTTCTAATACTTTGTAGTACAAGATGGAAGAAGATAAAGCTGAAAGAAAACGTCGCTTAAATAGAGAACGACAACGGCAATGGCGTGCAAACCAATCTTCTAATACTTTGTATTACAAGATGGAAGAAGATAAAGCTGAAAGAAAACGTCGCTTAAATAGAGAACGACAACGGCGATGGCGTGCAAACCAATCTTCTAATACTTTGTAGTACAAGATGGAAGAAGATAAAGCTGAAAGAGAACGTCGCTTAAATATAGAACCATAACGGCAATGGCGTGCAAACCAATCTTCTAATACTTTGTAGTACAAGATGGAAGAAGATAAAGCTGAAAGAAAACGTCGCTTAAATAGAGAACGACAACGGCGATGGCGTGCAAACCAATCTTCTAATACTTTGTAGTACAAGATGGAAGAAGATAAAGCTGAAAGAAAACGTCGCTTAAATAGAGAACGACAACGGCGATGGCGTGCAAACCAATCTTCTAATACTTTGTAGTACAAGATGGAAGAAGATAAAGCTGAAAGAAAACGTCGCTTAAATAGAGAACGACAACGGCGATGGCGTGCAAACCAATCTTCTAGTACTTTGCAGTACAAGATGGAAGAAGATAAAGCTGAAAGAAAACGTCGCTTAAATAAAGAACGGCGATGGCGGGCAAACTAATCTTCTAATACTTTGCATAACTTGAATGAAGGTAGAGCTAATCGCAGACCTATCTTATAGACTGCCTACTAATAATTCAACTGATTTTTTATAATAGTTATTTATATGTGTTTTACAATTCGTGTTATAAAAATTTCATCACAGTTTTTTATCCCGTGCATGGTACAAGCTATGAGCTAGTACTATGAGAATGTTGAAAATGTACAGCTATCGCTGTAATTGAACACATGAGAATGTTCTGAATGTTCTACAGTTACAATTATAGCATCAGGTAGCTGATAATGAATATCTACATTCAGGGGTTGCGCTGGCTTTTAAAAAGTTTTCGCCAACCCATTCGCCAAATTAAATTCTTTTTCGCCAAATGTACTCTGAAATCGCCAATGTTTTTATCACCCTCTATTGGAAATATAGAAACCATAAAGTGTTACAATAGTACAAAAACAATAAGTTATATATTGATTACAATTAAGCAGCAAAATATTATGTCATAGATCCTGATTCCTAATACGAAGAAATATGGACACCTATTTTCAATTTTGAATTAATTACTATCTATAAAATTTTTAAACAAAGAATTGTTGACAGGATAAATTTCAAACTGATTGAAAAATTGGGTATTATATTTATTCTGTGGCTTGGTTTAAAAGGGCCTGTGTAAAATAAAATACAGATGTTGTTGAAATATTGCACTTTATTACTTATTCAAGTTTCATCTAATAGCTCTCTTCATATAAGTCTTGAAATATTGATGGATGATTCACATTAAAACATAAGAAATCCACAAATACGATCTTCTAAAATGAATCTGCATTAATTATTTAAATATCATTTTCATTGCCAAAGCAAAATTTGGCATTGGTCTGTTTAGTACCAAGCCACAGAATTATTCAAAATACATAAATCAGGAATAGACTAATCAAAATACTGAATTCCTTGCGGAGGTTTCGCCCATTTCCTGTACGCTTCCTCAAATTGAATTATTCCATTTTGGAACCATAAATGTGTATAGCCATTAAATATTCCAAATTTATCACTTTGAGTCTTCTCCTTAAATGAGTTGTTATTACGTTTTGGCATTAAAAGCCCCTTTCACAGTCCACTGTTGATTCTGGCAGCGTGAGGAATATCTTCGCAAGACTATCTAAAATAGGATAAATCTCGTCATTCTTTAGCACAAATCTAGTATTTTCTAAAACCGAAAAATCTTTGTTGCTGTTGCACAACACCTTTTCTAGACTTTGAACCTCAGTCATAAGTGTATGTTCTTCTCCTTAGAAAATATCAGAGTGTTTGAAATGTTCACAAAAAGTACGCACACACTTATCTTTGTTTTGGAAAGAAAGGACCAATGATATGTTGCGGGTCACTTCACAGCCTTTCTCTTCAAAATGTGCCTGCAATTGTTCAACAAGCTTTTGCCCAAACAATGAACATACACAGTGCGTCAAAGAATTTTTAAGACTGGCGCTAGATTTCAGCCTACGGTGGCGCCACCAGTGTAATCGCCAATGCGTTATAAACTGTGACTATCTGCTTGCTTTCTGCCAAAGGTACTGCGCAGTTGTTAAAGTAACTCCAACAAAACGGCCGTTCATTAGAGAAGTAAAATTTTTTTCATGTTGAATTATTAAGATGGAACAAAGGACTGTTATTAAATTTAACGCAAAACTTGGTAAAAGTGTCTCGGAAACGTACCAAATGATGAAACAAGTTTACTGTGAGTTTTGTTTAAGTAGATCAAATGTTTTCCTGTGGCACAAACGTTTTTTGGACGGAAGAGATACGCTAGAAGATGATAAGCATACCGGAAGACCAAGTTCATCTAGGTCACCTGAGATTACTAAAAAAGTGCGTGATTTCGTGGCAAACAATCGATATGCGTCACTACGAATGATGGAAGCGTCTTTAAACATCAACAAAGAAACGATTCGAACCATCCTGCATGAAGATTTGGGCAAAATAAAAGTCTGTGCTAAATTTGTTCCACACACGTTAACCAATGAACAAAAATCAAGTAGAAGTGCACATTACAGAGACATCATTTCAGCCGCTGAAAATGATCCAATCTTCTTAAAATCGATTGTTACAGGTGATGAAACATGGTGTTTTCAATATGATCTTAAAACAAAGCGACAAAGTGCGGAATGGAAGTCAAAAAACTCACCACAAGCCAAAAACACAAGAAAGGTTCCATCGAAAATCAAAACAATGCTCATTACATTCTTTGATAATAATTGTATTATCCACAAAGAATTTGTTCCAAGTGGACAAACAATTACTGGTGAGTTTTCTTTAAATGTTTTGAAGCGTTTGATGGGCAGAATTCGTCGCATTCGTCCAGAATATCGGGATAAAAACAGTTGGTGTTTGTTGAACGATAACGCACCCAGTCACACCTCACTTCTTGTTCGTAGATTTTTGGCAAAAAATAACGTCTGTGTGTTGAATCATCTACCGTATTCGCCTGATTTAGCACCCTGAGACTTTTCTTTATTCCCAAAACTTAAAATGACGTTAAAAGGATGTTATTTTGATGATATTTGACCATACAAACAGCTTCGACGCGTGCTTTGGAGGCAATTTCGCAAAGTGAACTGGAACAGGCATTCGAATAATTATTAAATCGCTGTAACAAGTGTATTGAAGCCGGAGGGACTTATTTTGAATAACAAACCAAAACAAATTATAATTTCTTGTTTCTATTTCATTTTACAGACCTAGTCTTAAAAATTCTTTGCCACACTGTGTATACTCTTAGATTTTAATTTAAGAACTTCACTGTATTTAACTGTATGCCCATGGAATGATGCATTTCCTTCATCATAAAGCACAATTTCTTCCAGAAAGGTTTTCAGTTTTAAACCCTGTTTTGATACGGTTAATTCTGTGATAATATATATAGTAGAATACAACAGTAAATTTACAGTGGAAAAATCTATTTTTGAACTTTGAAAGCTTTTACATAAAATGGCTACATGGTTGAGGACATCACTGAGGAAATGTGTGACTTAAAGGAACACATATGTGCTTATACTTTTTACCAAGCTGGCTGATTGCTGGTTTGTCTTCCAGAAGAACACCAACTAACGCATCATTATTGCATAATATTGCCTGCACAACACCCCCAAATGATAACCATCTGGTGTAGAATATTTGTTTGGATCTGGTTGATCTATCAACACAGCTTGTACCTTTTCCAACTTCGACATATTCTTCGGGGACAAATGAAAATAACTGAAAATACTGTTCACAATTTCTTGGAATTTTATCAGGTATGGGATGGAGTCAGCAGCAACAGATGCAGACAATGCTAGCCTATGAGCAAAAAGATGGAAGCCCAGCAGATGAACCAATGTCTTAAGTCTCGTGGTGACACCAGATTTCCTACCAGTCATTGCGGCTGCACCATCAGTGGTAACTCCACATAAATATTACAAAGGAAGATTCTTTCTTTCAAACACTTCAGCAGTTCTTCTGTAACGTGTTCCGCAGTAGTATTCTCTAAATGCCTTATAGATAGGAATTTCACCACTGGTTCAACATCTTTCGTGTAGCGAATATGTACAATCATGTTCAGATGAACTGATGAATCAGTAGATTCATCTATCATTAAGCTGAAATATTTTGCTTCCAAACCTACCCTTAGAATTTCTTCCATAATAATGCTAGAAATAGCCTTTTGAAAATTGGTAACACTCGAATGATGTGTATAACTTGTGTGCTTATCAATATTCAGGGTTTTAAATTCTGTTGAGCCTTGAATGATGCACAAGTTATTCAAGTCTCCCAAGATACTATTCGGTAGATTATTTTTGGCCATAAAATATACATTTCGCACTGCAAAAGTTATTGTTTTCTGACTTTTTGAAAGGATTTCATAACAGCTTTTTCCATATTTTGCTTTTTCTTCAAAGCTTTTTTCAGCAGCTACATGACTGTTGAGATTAAAATACTTTTCATGTTTAACTACGTTTTCTTTGTTCAGAATTGTACATCCAATTGTGAAAGCATTTTGAACTTGAGCACTTATGCAATTTCACAAAACATCGCCCTTTGCTTCTAATCGTATCGTAACCATGGTATGTTACGAGTCCATTCTAGTCTGAAATCTCTTCGTCCCTTTTAAGTAACTTTGTTCTTAATTCTTGTGTCACGTGTGATCTAATTCTGAAGAAGTTTGTAATTTATCGATATTGTTAATTTTTGAAGAAGTAGCAGAACGTGGTATTTCACAAAAGGCTTTTAATGCCGGTGGATTGGTTAATTCATCATTCGTTTCGGTTCTTGAAATAGATGTCGATGACATGTAGAATTTAGTAAATAATATTGGAGGAGATCAGAGATCTGCGGCAAAAATAAAAACTTTTATAGGACGCGCACCGGCTGCCGGTAGCCTTTTTCTTTTCTTATCCATGGAGATATACAATGAAGCGTGCAGAGAAATTCAATATCGATCCAGGCGGAATGTGAATATCGGAGTGACCACTTTATCAGAAGGAGTGTGAAACAAATCACATGACGTCATCGATGGCGTCACAAGACTAAAATTTTTTGTAGTGCTCAAGAGAAGTAAAGATGAGACAGACACGATAGTTGACCATAGAATCGGGTCAACGTGAGATATGGACATTGGACAGGCATGTCACACACGCAACGTAAACAAAGAAAAAAGTAACATTCGAATTTCATTTTTCAAGTACCAAATCTACACTGCTGGCCACCCAAAATGCAACACCAAGAAGGACACGAGATAGCAAAGCCAGATTTACTGGGCACATAACAACACATACAAAGATGAAACGATTGAGCTTACAGGCCTATGCGACTTGCGGAACACGCAGACATCAATAGTTCGTGTGGCCCCCATGGCTGGCAATAACGGCCGCTACACGCCGCGGCATCGAACGAAAGTGGCTTTGGATGTGGGCTTGGGGTATGCCGGTCCAGGCTGCTTCCACACGTTGCCACAGTTCATCAGGCGTAGCCGCCGGTGTTACTTGCCGGGCCACTCGGTTGCCGATCACCGACCAGACGTGTTCGATGGGCGACATATCGGGAGAACGGGCTGGCCACGGCAGCAGTAACACCTGGTGGGCCGGGAAGAATTGTTACACGATGCGTGCCGCGTGCGGGCGCTCACTGTCCTGTTGAAACGTGGCCGCCGGCGGGTCCTGCAGGAAAAGGAGGACTACAGGCTCCAAAACGTCGGAGATGGTGCGGAGGCTGTTGAGTGTACCGGCGATGCGTACCAGAGGGGTGCGGGTGTCATATCCAATTGCGCCCCAAACCATAACGCCAGGCGACGGACCGGTATGGCGATGCATAATGCAGGCGTCATAAAGTCTATCGCCGCCGTGCCGCCACACGCGGATCCGACCATCGTGGTGTTGCAGGCAGAAGCGGGATTCGTCGGAGAAGACAATGTCGTGCCATTCCGTAGTCCAGGTGCGGCGCCGCACTCGCCGGTGGTGTAACGTCAATGGCAATCGGAGCAATGGGCGCAGTCGACTAGTTCCCGCTCCTGCAGACGACGTCGAACGGTACGTGCTGACACAGGTTGTTGCGAAACACACCCTGATTCCTGCGCTAACATTCGTGATGTGGCTGTGCGAGCCGTCAATGCCTGCCGCACAACATGCCGGTCCTCTTGTACGGTGGTATGCCGCGGCTGCGGCAATCGCTGATGTCCGTCCGTCCGTCCCTCTTGCACCCACCGAATCCATACTCGCCTCACTGTGGCTGGATGTCGTCCCACACGGGCGCCGATGTCTCGGTACGATAAACCGCTGTCGCGATAAGCCACTATTCGTCCTCTGTCGAACTTCGAAACGTGTTGGAATGACTGCCGTATTCTGCGACGAGGCATCAGGAAGCTTCCCACGCACAGGTCCGGCAGCACAACACACATCCACTACTTAGTTACACGCCGCCTTCCGTGCACCCTTCTTATAGTGCTTCTCGGTGGCGTGCCGGGCGCACTTGATTTGCATATGCCCTGCAATGCTAATCGGTTGCATATCCTTTCTCGGGCGACGCATGCTGCGAATTTCAGGCCAATCGGATGCTTCCTTCTACAATGGTGTTGCATTTTGGGTGGGCAGCAGTGTAATACAAATTAAATATAGCTTTTGCTTGGCGTCATTAAAAAATGCAATCGCCAATACCTTTGCTTAAACATTCTATCTGTCACCAAAACGATTTTTTTTAAATGGCGAAATGGCGATTCGCAGCGCGACAGCTGTCTACATTGGTGACTAAAAACATCGCTATACTGTGAATGTTTATCAATAACTGCAACAAAAGGGAAGAGAAACTAATGTGCGTGGAAGGAAATGTACAGTAACGTTTCCGTATACAACACTATTTCTAATACTATACTAATATTACTTGGTATTCTACAGAGAAAGTTATATCTACCATACCTGGCTTACCACTGTAGAAGAGTAGAAACTATCGTCGTATTCCCATTTTTGACAAGAAATCGTGGCATTGCTGAGGTTTCTGACACTCAGGATATCGCCTTCAGTTTCCTGGAGAAAAGTAGATTTCAAGAAATCTGTTATATTGAAATCCGTATCATAAACATCGCAGTGACTGTAGTGTACCTGACCTTCTTCAGTGACCATTTTCGGAATCATTGTTTCCTTCCATGTCTGTGCGCTAACATTCGCTTTGGCAGCTTCATCGCTTCGTGCGCACCAGTGATCATAGTTTGGGGCGAAAAATGTCATAACCAAGTTGTGCCATGCAGTCGGGAGACATGTCAGAAAATAAATCAGGAAAATCTGCCATTGCCATTTGCCACATCCTCCTACTATGTCTGTAAAATCCGCATCGTCTTCGTTGTTCTGTTTGAGACGGTTGTGTTTTCCGTCTTGTTCTTCCATCAGGTGGTCTCTGCAATTTCAGATAATTTAGAATTAGTTTAAACAAAGCAGCACTAAAAAACTATGAATAAACTAGGTGAAAGCCTGTCAACAATGACTGGAAAAATAGGATATGCAAAGTATTTTTTTAATTATTTCGTCACAAGGCAAGCTTTGTCTGTGGTTCCTTTCCTTCAAGACCCCTTAAAATGCATAGTAGCTCCTAAGCGCATTGTTTCACTTATCGAAAACAAAGTTCACGGAGATAGTAAGCTACTACGTACACTTGTTCCTGATGTTGCCAGATACCAAAAAATTGTTAAAATAGTACAATTTGTAGCTATTTCGGAAACTTAGAATTGCGCAGTTGTGAATGTTAAAATGTTATGGTAGTTTATGCGCAGAAGCACAAACAGTATTTCTTCTTTTCTTTCTTTCTTCCTTTTTCATTTTTTTCTACAATTTGAAATAAAAGAATACTTGATTATGTATATTCTACGAAAAAAAGTTAGGTATATTCTGAGAATTTCGTGGTTTAAGGAAGAAGTTTCCAAATCATATTTCTTCAGCATACGTATGAAATAATAATCACGCACTGTTAACCACTACATTGGAACTCTCAACTTTTAGATTTAAATGAGAAAATACTGGTTTGACAATCTAAAATAATCATTTTAGGTTCATAAGGGGAATCTTAAAATTAAATTTCATACGAATCCATAAATTTCATACGATAGGATTCTAAATGAAAAATTCTGTATGTCGTTTATGAACGACGAAGCAGAACCAACATTTCTGACGTAACATTTTCTTGTTTCTAAACAGTTGCCGAAACGATTTTAATCGCGTGACCGTAATGCATCTCTGACGTCATGTCTGAATGATTTGGATGAGATGACGTCACACCAGCAGCCGTGAAAAATCGGTTTTTGTTGCTATGACAACAAACCAAAGTGGTACACGCGTGCACTGTGTCGATTGGCTGTTTCCACTGAGCCAACAAAATGGGACAAACGTTCAGTTTAAGAAAATTATTTTGTTTTAGATTAGACTAGATATATAAGACCAATCATCTTCTTCGCCGCCCCTGTGGCGCACTGGTGTAAGCGATGGCTTCTGATCATTGTCCGAAAGAGGTCCGGGTTCGAATTCCGGTGAGGCATGGATGTTGTGTTTGTCTTACAGCACTGGCTCTCTCCCTTCCCAGGAACCAGTGGTTTTAAATTAGGGACTGGCGACTGCTTAGAGCCCATTGAGTTGCTCACGGTGGTCGTTAAACCTCCAATAAAAAAAATCATCTTCACGAGCATTCAACTCATGTTTTCTTCCCAAAATATCCCGATTATGTTCCGTTTTCGGTAGGAGATATGGAACACTTGTCTTATCGTGTGCCAATGCAAGCAGAATACATTTAATGCGAAAAAAAGTGTACACTAATAACCTTATGGCGATGAGAAAGCATATTGTTCTATGCTTTCACCCTTAAAGAGGCAGAAATTCAAAAATCCAAACATGCTATCATCTAAGAAAATATTTGGTTAAATTGAATTTTAATGTTTCTTTACTTGAAATGCTTAAGCAATTTAGACATATAATTTTCTTTTCTACCATATATCAGATTACCATTTAAACTGTGAATGTTTGTTTTAAAATACAATTAATGTATTTTAAAACAAACATTCAATATAATTAATGTTTAAAATAAAGTTATTTATTTCTTAAATGTTCTATCTGATAGTCCTTTCTCTGGACTATATACCTAAATCTACATTTTAAAGATAACAGGGCATTTCTTAAAATTGGTAGTGGTATTTTCTAAAATTATTGTGGTATTTAGCTGTCCGAAGGCGCAACACTTCATTGGTGACACATCAGGAAACTTTGAAGGAGCATGAGAAAAAGGTATAGTTTTTTTCATTCTCTTTTTTATTTTATTTTTTATTTTTTTCCGTCTCTTTTTTATTTAATTTTTTCAAGAAATATAATGGTAGAATTGGCTGTGTAACTGGTAGCTTTATCCTGATGGAATTCTACATTGTGAAGGCTCTGTGGATAAAGGAATGGTATTCCTCTTTAAATACAGGAGTTAAAACATTATTTTGGTATTATGAAGAAATGATTTTAACATCAATTCGTACACTCGACGTGGATCAGAAACACCAAACAGAAGTAATCGCTCTTTCCACGTTAATAAGTCAGTCACGGAAAAATTCTCATCGGCAGCCACCGGGAATCGAACCTAGGGTCTTTCAGTTAAGCGCCGGACATGCTACCACTGCACCAGAGCGGCCTCGAATTCCCCAGACTCACATGAGATTAACTGTCAAACCACATGGCAGGTTGCTTCTTGGAGCCCCGCATAATGCGAAGATGGAAAGCAGCAACTGAACAAATAACTAGGAGGCGAATGAGTAATTAATTCATATACTCGACGTGGATCAGAAACACCAAACAGAAGTCATCGCTTTTATTCGCCTCCTAGTTATTTGTTCAGTTGCTGCTTTCCATCTTTGGTGAATCCCCAGCATTGTGCGGGTCTCCATGAAGCAACCTGCCCTGGGGTTTGGCAGTTAATCTCATGTGAGGCTGGAGAACACGAGGCCGCTGTGGTGTAGTGGTAGCATATCTGGCGCGTAACTGGAAGACTCTGGGTTCGATTCCCAGTTGGAGCCAATGAGAATTTTTCCGTGACTCACCTATTAACGTAGGACAAGCGATGACTTCTGTTTGGTGATTTTAACATTGTTTTCAACTTTTTAAAATTTAATTTCCCATTGTACGAGAACCAGCAATAACCATGAATTCTTTAATGAAACTTCCTTTGGATTCTTGGAATCAAGTTTGCTGGTTCTTTTTTCTGCTCTTTTGAGATAGTAAATCGACCTTTTTTTGTTACAGTCCTTTAGGTGGATGTACACTTCATCAGTAGTCGCAATAGATTTCGATCTGGGACCTTTCCTGTTATCTGCCCGCCACTGTTTGACTTCCGAATAAGAACGCTTTGAAGTAGTTACCGATTTTGAAAGCAGAATGCTTTTGGCAGCAGATGCGCAGTGTTCACATGCTTCTCTATGCGTACTACCTATGCGCAGTGATCACATTCTTTTGACCGTTTGTCTGCGCTTTGGAATTATGTGTGGTCATTCGGAATGAATGTTCTTTTAACAGTTTGTCTGCGTTTTGAAATTATGTGAATTTTTGTGGCGAAAAAGATTGAAAACTAATGACGATTCATTTTTAGAAATTATGAAATATATCATTGCATATCGCCCCCCCCCCCGAGTGATATTGGTACCTAATTTGTACTTACCGGTTTTCATTTGTTTTCTTATACTATATAATTTTTTTCTTTTATATATTTCTTAAACAGTTAAAATTTTAATAAAAAGTGAACAAGTAGGTTTTGCTATTTATAGTGTGATTTTATATACCAATAAAAAAATCCCATAACATTTATCGTGAACTACTTTTTCTCATGTTGGGTGTGATCAGGTTTCATGTAAAGAAAGCGGAACAATACACTCAAAATCGGGAACATCTTGAAAGCGTTCTTATTCGGAAGTCAAATAGTGTCATTTTACATAACAATGAACAAAAGCAAACAGTGGCGGGAAGATAACAGGAAAGGTCCTCGATCTGTCTCCGGTTAAATGATTTTCATAAAGAAGTCTACACCGCCTTCTGTGTTCATCTACGTGCCTCGCGAGAGACGGTGAACATTATGCTGTTTTTTTGTTTTTTTCAGATTCAGATATTTGTTTATTACCTTGTTTACAGTTGATACATAGATTTTTAACGACTTAGCCTTTTTTTTTTTTTGAGTCGGTGGATTTTCTTTTAAGACCAGAGACCTTACTTTGGAAGTAGTCGTAACAGTACGTACATTCTCTGGATATTCGTTTTGTGTTCGTTTTCCTGTTAAAAGTAATGCTTGACGATTTTTTCCCTATTATTAATAATATATTAATAATGTCTAAAATGGTAATTCCGTGATTATTTTCAGAGCGTCTTTTAATTACAGAATACGAATATTTCTATCCGTAAAGAGCAAAAACATAACCTTTTATCCACAGCTAGTTTACGTGCGTCATTTTATTAGCAGACGATATTTAACTGCTACAGGTGTTTCTTTCGTGTTCGTCTAACACGCTGTTGCCTGTTTCAATTCTGTGAATTTCTTTTATTTTCTGTAATTTCGTACCAAAAACGTTCTAAAAATGTTTGAACATCCTCTGCATAACTGAAGAGTTGGTGATAATTCATTAAATAAATGTAGGCAATTGGCAATGTGCTCGTGCTTGCTTACCTGTATTTCACTATTTTTATTCCTTTTTTCCCTCTTTCTTTCTCTTCAATGGACAGATAATATTTTTGCAAACATTCTCCGATAAGTCAGATTCACCCAGTTATAGAATAAGACAATCACTCGCACGGTAATAATTACAAATTAATACTTGTATCTATCTGCATAAATTGATGGATTTCTTTTATAAAACACTTAACAGCTGGTTATACTTTTTTTTTGATTGGAGGTTTAACGACCACCGTGAGCAACTCAATGGGCTATAAGCAGTCGCCCGTCCTTAATTTAGGGTCACTGGTTCCAGGGAAAGGAGAGAGCCAGTGCCGTAAGACAAACACAACATCCATGCCTCACCGGGATTCGAACCCAAACCCCTTTCGGACGAGTGATCAGAGGCCATCGCGCCACCGGGACGGCGGTTATAATTTAGACTAAGGAGGAAGAGTATGGAATTTCTACCTTTTCTCACTCTACATTACAACACATTGTACATCGTTCTCTCTATCCACCTAGAATAGTTAGGGTAAGTCCACAGGCATGATCACTGGATACATAAACATTGCCGCACTTGCACTAATGGTATTACGGAGACCACAAGTGTATTGTTACCAGGTTGGGCAAATATGACTTATAATTTGTTAATATAGGACAAAAACATTGATGTCCGAAAGTGAAGTTGCTGCGTTTCAACATAATCCCCGTGGTTTGCGATGTACTTGCGCTTGCGGTCTGGAAGCTGGCGGATGCCACTCAGGAAGAAGTCTTTTGGCTGCCGGTGTAGCCACTTCCGAACAGCCTATATTACATCCTCATCTACTTTTAATCCCAAAACACGGTAGCTATAATATTCCCAGCAGAGAACGTGGCACTCATGAGGTTCATTCTCCACCATTTCCCTTCTATTTTTAAACGCACTGCTCCACTCCTAGATACTCACATTGGATAGTGCATTCTCACCGTGCTGTCTACTCAATCGTGAACTTATACCCAATGGCCGCCCATGTGGCGCAGTGGTCTAAGCGATGGCTTATGATCATTCGTCCGAGATGGGCCCGGGTTCGAATCCCGGTTGGCATGGATGTTGTGTCTGTCTTACGGTACTGGCTCTCTCCCTTCGCTGGAGCCAGTTGCCCTAAATTAGGGACGGGCGACTGCTTATAGCCCATTGAGTTGCTCACGGTGTTCGTTAAACCTCCAATACAAAAATACATATATTCCCGACGGTTGACAACCTTCCTTCGTCAATAATTTGATTATAATGCGCTGTTCCGCGCTGACGTGTACCTTCGCTTTGCTCATCTTCCTCCAACTGATCAACGGCGCCGTAGCACATAATAGGTCTTTTACACAGGAGGTGGGTGAAAGACCTTGGAACAGTGCTGCCACCTGCACCGTATTACCGCTTTCAACGCACCGTGTAAAGTACGACTTCCACGCACAAAAGCGCGGAAGGATACATTGACATTTAATGACTTGAGCGTGTGGTGAGTGATGAGGAGGGTTGCGAGAGAGATATCGAAGGAGGAGGACATGGCGAGCTTTGGCTAAGACAACAAGTTCAGTTTATACCGCGGAGTGTATTCCAGTTGATGTTTTTGTGTAAAGAAATACATGTTTTGTGTTGTGATCGAGTGTCTGTGATGTTACAGACGAAAGATAGAATTGGAGGCACCTGTGAGATTCGAACTACGAAAGACAGGAAGTGAAGGCACCTGTGAGATTCGAACTACGAAAGACAGGAAGTGAAGGCACCTGTGAGATTCGAACTACGAAAGACAGGAAGTGAAGGCGCCGGTGAGACGGAATCGATGAGTTGAAAGTTCTTCAAGCGTGCGAACGAACCAACGCGACAGGGATATTTTTTTTTCCTCTTTGTGTTGGGAAGAACAAAGGATGGTGACTGTAGTTTGTTTTTTCGAAATTATTTGTTCCGTATCGGATTTACACCACATTAGATGTTTATGTAAGTACTGTTTTGTTGTTGTTCTTAGAGAATTATCCAAAGGAATGAAATATCAAAGCAAGTTTTTTAGAAGTTTCCGGGCACGGAATTAAATAGAAGGAAATAATTTCTGTCAAGAAATAGTACATTCAGATCAACTGTTTGAGCCTAGATTATAGGTAAATGTAGAATATTGTTGTAAACAATTTCTGTGAACGTATACACATATACGAAAATAGAAGGAAATAATTTCTGTCAAGAAAGAGTACATTCAGATCAACTGTTTGAGCCTAGATTATAGGTAAATGTAGAATTTTGTTGTAAACAATTTCTGTGAACGTATACACATATACGAAAATAGAAGGAAATAATTTCTGTCAAGAAATAGTACATTCAGAACAACTGTTTGAGCCTAGATTATAGGTAAATGTAGAATATTGTTGTAAACAATTTGTGTGAACGTATACACATATACGAAAATAGAAGGAAATGATTTCTGTCAAGAAATAGTACATTCAGATCAACTGTTTGAGCCTAGATTATAGGTAAATGTAGAATATTGTTGTAAACAATTTCTGTGAACGTATACACATATACGATAATAAATAAACATTGGGTACACGTAGAGCTTGTTGAAATGGCTTTCTTAGGAAGAGCTCTAAAAGAAGAACTTCTGCAGTTGGCGGAAGAATTGGGTATAGAAGTTATGCCAAATCTCAAAATTCTGGAATTAAAAAATAAAATTGTCAACTTTGAAGGATATGAAGAGGATTTCGTGAAAGAACTTTTGGCAGGTATAAAAGAGCGTAGAGAAACAGAAAGACAAATGGAATTTGAGCTTGAAAAACTCAAAATAGAAGCTGGACGTCAGCCGCTGGGAGGCAGTTTGGAGCAAAATGGAAATGCTCATAAACCGAGATTAGGACTTCATCATTTGATGAAAACATTTGACCCAAAAGACAGTGATATAAGTATTTACTTAGTTTTATTTGAAAGGCAAGCACAACAAGCAGAAATAAAAAGGAAGATTGGGTTGCGAATTTGATAGGACTTTTGCCCTACGAAATATCACAATTGATTGCCAGAGAAAATGCGGAAGATGCTAAAAACTATGAATATGTTAAAAGGTTATTTCTTAAAAGATATAAGTTAATTCCAGAGAAATTTAGATTGAAATTTGTACAACACATGCGTACATCAGAGAAGACCTGGAGAGATTTCGCCTTCGAGTTAGAAAATTATTTTAATGAATGGATTTCAGGACTTAAAATAGGCGATATTGAAGGGCTAAAAAATTAATGATCACAGATCAATTGAAGCGGAGAGTGCCTATAGAAATAAGGGAGCATTTTATTGATAAATGGTCAAATATTGTCTCACCTTCAGATTTGGCTGATATGGTGGACAATTATGAAAGTGTAAGAGGAGGAATCAAGAAAAATTCGTCGAATGAATTTTGTGCTTCAAAGAAAATGCAAGGCAGTGAGAAAAAAACTAGAGATAACTATGATCGCAGAAATTTTATGAAAAATGGATTTTATAACAAAAATTATGTTAAGTCAGATGTAGGACAAGGGTGGTCAAAACGGAATGTATCTCAGAATGAAGAAAAGTATGATCGCAGACGGAAGATTCAATGTTACGAGTGTGCATCTTATGATCACATTCGACCTCAGTGTCCTAAGCTAAAATCACAGAACTCAGGAGGCGTAAATAGAATCGGAAAGGAAACTGAAGGGGATATCTTGGCACCCTATACCTTTGAAGGAAAAATAAATGGAGTTACCATGCCTATTCTTCGGGATACAAGTTCATCAGTTGATATCATTTGTCAAGAGTATGTGTTGCCAGGTGAGTTTACTGGAGAACATGTGTGGGTACAGCATCTTCTGGATGAACAAAAGGTTTGTTTACCATTGGCAGAAGTTGAACTAGAATGTGAATTAGGTCATATTGTAACTAAGGCTGCAGTGATTAGAAAGTCGCTAGATCAAGGTAGATATTTACTTGGAAATAAGACTGCCGCTTTGTTAAAAAAATTGATATGGAGTGGCCACTTAATTCAGAACAAGTAAATGTTGTGGTTACTCGGTATCAAGAAAAACAAAAACGAAACAACGAAGAGAGAAATTCAGTAAAGAATGATTCAGGGAAGAAAGAAAAACAAGCCCTTGAAGGAGAGGCTGTGGGTTCCGAAGAATCAGATGAATTAGAAGAAGAAATTCTGCCATTGAGACATGATGAAGATAAAGCCATGTTAGAGTTGGTAAAAATGGATTCAAAAAGTTTCATGGAAGATCAACGGCAAAGTTTGGAATTGAAAAAATTCTCAAAGAAATAGAGAAAACAGATTTTAAAAAGGCAAATGGTTATGCTGTACTAAGAAATGGGATGTTGGTGAAGAAGAAGATCAACAAGATTGGCGAAGAGGAAGATCTTATTGTTGTTCCAGAACAATATAGAGAACAAATAAAAAACATGTGTCATGAGGGAACTTCGGGGCATTTAGGAGTGACAAAAACCAAAGACAGACTAACGAAGTATTTTTATTGGCCTAACTGTTATAAAGACATTGAAGAATTTGTAAAATCTTGTGATTCATGCCAACGTGCTGGAAAAGCTGGGGACAAAAAGAAAGCACCTTTAAAAATAGTTCCAATTATTCCTGAAATTTTTACAAAAATCAAAGCTGATGCCTGTGGGCCTTTGCCCGAGACTTCAAGCGGAAATAGATACATAATTACAGCTATGTGTTTGTCGTCCAAATATCCAGATGCAGTACCAGTACCAGACATAGGATCCAAGTCGGTAGTTGACGCTTTGTTACACATTTTTAGCCGCATGGGATTTCCGAAAGAAATTCAGACTTTTCAAGGAGCCAGTTTTGTAAGCATTTTGACACTAGAATTTCTGGAGCGGTTTGGAATAAAAGTTACTCATAGTTCTGTATATCATCCCCAAAGTAATCCGGTAGAACGATTCCATCGAACTATTAAAAGGATGTTGAGAGTTTTATGTCTTGAGTCTGCTCCGGATTGGAAGAAACAGTTACCGGCGGCGCTGTTTGCTTTGAGAACTGTGACATATGAAAGCACAGGGTTTACGCCTGCTGAATTGGTGCATGGAAAAAATTTGAGGACGCCAATGACACTATTGTATGAAAAATGGATGGGTCATCCTGAAGAAGAAAACTATGTCACTGAATATGTATTTGAATTAATAAATAGGATGAAAAGATGTCAAGAACTTGCCATTAAAAACATGGAAGTGGCTCAATTGAAAAGAAAATATTGGTATGACAGAAATGCGGTAAAACGTGAATTTCAAGAAGGAGATTTAGTATTGGTTTTTGTTACCTGCAGGCCAAATAAGTTAGCGGAACAGTGGAAAGGACCAGGGAAAATTGAGAAAAAAATTTCTGAGACTAATTATGTAGTAAGCTTTGAAGGTAAAAATGTAAAGCATCAAGTATATCACATTAGCATGCTGAAACCATACTATAAAGACCAGAATTTGTAAACTTATTGCCCGGTTGTGAAAATGGTGAAATGGATTTAGAGATTACATTTCCGCAAGTTGAAAAAAATCCAAATATATTTAACTTCTCTGATATCGAGGAGAACAGTAAACTTCGAGAGCGCCTAAGTGGCCAACAAATTCAGGATCTGAAAAAACTATTATGTCATTACTTGAAAATGTTTTCTAATATTCCAGGAAAGACTCATTTGGTCGAACATGATATCGAGCTAGCTAGTAATGCTATTGTAAGAGTTAAGCCTTATAGAATGTCGCCCAGGCAGATAAATATTCTTAAAGCCGAGATAGATAAAATGCTGCAGTACAAGATTATAGAAGTTGGTGAATCAGACTATACATCACCCATGATTTTGGTAGAAGTACCCGGAAGAGATCCACGCCCATGTATTTACTACAGGCGATTGAATGAAGTGACAAGGACCCAGTTCTATCCATTGCCTAATATAGAAGAAAGAGTCGAAAAGGTTTCTGGAGCGAAGTATATTACAGTATTAGATTTAACAAAAGGGCACTGGAAAATTCCATTAAGTGCTAGAGCTCAACGATTGGCAGCGTTTGTGACTACTTTTGGAACGTATCGGCCCTTAAAGATGCCATTTGGCCTTAAGAACGCACCTTATTTCTTTAGCAAAATGATGTCGGAACTTTTGAGAATCTGCGAAGAGTTTGCCGTACCATATCTAGATGATGTTGCCATTTTTTCCGAAAACTGGGGGGATCATTTGATACATCTTGAAGAAGTGCTACAGAGGTTGCAGAGGGCTTCCTTGACCATAAAACCTTCCAAATGTAAGTTTGCTCAAGATCACGTCTTGTATTTGGGTCATATTGTTGGACGAGGATATCGAAAACCAGCGGAACGAAAGGTTCAGGCCATATAAAATTTTCCTACGCCAAAGAACAAGACGCAAGTAAGATCTTTCTTAGGCCTGGCGGGATATTACAGCAGATATATTCCAATGTTTTCTTCGATAGCAGCTCCCTTGACAGACATCTTGAAGGGTAAAAATCGTAAAGAGGAAATTATATGGTCAGAACAATGTGAGAAAGCTTTGTGGAACTAAAAAAATCTTTATCTAGTTTTCCTGTTCTGTATGCCCCCTGACTATGAACGTAGATTTATTCTACAAACTGATGCTTCAGATCAAGGAATGGGAGTCGTCCTCTCGCAAGAACAAGAAGATACCGCTGAACATCCTGTACTCTATCTAAGCAGAAAACTTTCGACAGCAGACAAGACATACAGTACCAGTGAAAAATAATGTGCCGCCATTATATTTCCGGTACAGAAACTGAAATGCTACTTGGATGGTCAAAATTTCCTCATACAAACTGATCATAACCCTCTCGTTTGGTTACGCACCAACGCAAGTTCAAATGCTCGTCTGATGAGATGGGCCCTTGCTTTACAAGCATATGATTTTGTTATAATTCATCGATCGGGAACTATGCACAAAAATGCAGATGGACTGAGCAGAGTTCCAACTTTAGATGATCCACCTTGATCATGCTATGTGTCTGCTAGTGAAAACATTTTTTTTTTTTTTTTTTTTTTTTGTTTGTGATACATACTACATAGAAATTGTTGGAAAACACGTAAAGATGATTGTTAAATTAACTCATATATTTCTCTTTGTAAATGGATTATGACTCATTATGTGAACTATGACTATTGTATTGTAAAATGACAAGAACTTTTTACCACTGGAAAAAGCATTAAAATGGTACGTCCTCTCGAGTGAGGAGGGGGTTGTAAAGTACGACTTCCACACACAAAAGTGCGAAAGGATACATTGACATTTAATGACTTGAGCGTGTGGTGAGTGATGAGGAGAGTTGCGAGAGAGATATCGAAGGAGGAGGACATGGCGAGCTTTGGCTAAGACAACAAGTTCAGTTTATACCGCGGAGTGTATTCCAGTTGATGTTTTTGTGTAAAGTAATAAATGTTTTGTGTTGTGATCGAGTGTCTGTGATGTTACAACCGCGCTGCATTGTTGAACTACGAAGAAATTATAATTCATATTTGCCCGCACCTTGTACGTATGTTATTCGGTCTTGCAGATTTAACACATTTCGGTGTGTAGAGATGAATGACTCAGCCACTGTTTATTAGCAGTGGTCTCCTGAAAGTGGAACAGTTAAGCGATTAAAACTGCTCTACAATGGCATCTAATCGAATTTTTTTTCCGGTTTTTTCCCTTTTACTGGTTTGTTGGTTTCCTGGTTTAACGACCGCCGTGAGCAACTCTTAAGGCTATAATTAGTCGTCCGGCTCTAATTTAGAGCCACTGGCTCAAGAGAAGGGACATAGTAAGCGCAATCTGGCAAACATCATAGACAAGCCTAAGCATTGAAATGGTACGTACGGCAGAGCTCAGTGACTTTCAACGTGCCACGGTCATAGGATGCCATCTTAGCAACAAGTCAGTTCATAGACAAGCATGAACAGTAGAATGAGCAGTAAGGCAGAGCTCAGTGACTTTCAACGTGGCACGGTCATAGGATGCCATCTTAGCAACAAGTCAGTTCATAGACAAACATGAACAGTAAAATGGGCCGTACGGCAGAGCTCAGTTACTATCCTGGCCACTGTATTTGCCGGATATCAATATCATTGAACATCGTTGAACTATCTTGACCAACAGGTTTGACGTACGGATCCATCACCGATGACTCTTGACGATCTGTGAGAAGCTCTGGTGTCTGCATATTATACATGTATTATGGCATCCCTACAGAAACCTTCTGAGCTGTACTGTACTGCCCGTTCTAACTGTTCATGCGTGTCTATGAACTGACTTGTTGCTCAGATGACATCCTATGACCGAATCGATGCCTCGCCCAGTGGCAACTGTTTTGCGGGCAAAAGAGAGTCCTACAGCTTATTAGGTAGGTGGTCATAATGTAATGGCTCATCGGTGTATCTCTAACACGAAGTTTTGCGGGCTAAAGGGTGTCCTACAGCTTATTAGGTAGGTGGTCATAATGTAATGGCTCATCGGTGTATCTCTAACACGAAGTTTTGTGGGCTAAAGGTGGTCCTACAGCTTATTAGGTAGGTGGTCATAATGTAATGGCTCATCGGTGTATCTCTAACACGAAGTTTTGCGGGCTAAATAGGGTCCTACAGCTTATTAGGTAGGTGGTCATAATGTAATGGCTCATCGGTGTATCTCTAACACGAAGTTTTGCGGGCTAAAGGGTGTCCTACAGCTTATTAGGTAGGTGGTCATAATGTAATGGCTCATCGGTGTATCTCTAACACGAAGTTTTGCGGGCTAAAGGGAGTCCTACAGCTTATTAGGTAGGTGGTCATAATGTAATGGCTCATCGGTGTATCTCTAACACGAAGTTTTGCGGGCTAAAGGGGGTCCTACAGCTTATTAGGTAGGTGGTCATAATGTAATGGCTCATCAGTGTATATCTAACACGAAGTTTTGCGGGCTAAAGGGGTCCTACAGCTTATTAGGTAGGTGGTCATAATGTAATGGCTCATGGGTGTATCTCTAACAGGACGTTTTGCGGGCTAAAGGGGGTCCTACAGCTTATTAGGTAGGTGGTCATAATGTAATGGCTCATCGGTGTATCTCTAACACGAAGTTTTGCGGGCTAAAGGTGGTCCTACAGCTTATTAGGTAGGTGGTCATAATGTAATGGCTCATCGGTGTATCTCTAACACGAAGTTTTGCGGGCTAAAGGGGGTCCTACAGCTTATTAGGTAGGTGGTCATAATGTAATGGCTCATCGGTGTATCTCTAACACGAAGTTTTGCGGGCTAAAGGGTGTCCTACAGCTTATTAGGTAGGTGGTCATAATGTAATGGCTCATCGGTGTATCTCCAACACGAAGTTTTGCGGGCTAAAGGGGTCCTACAGCTTATTAGGTAGGTGGTCATAATGTAATGGCTCATCGGTGTATCTCTAACACAAAGTTTTGCGGGCAAAAGAGGGTCCTACAGCTTATTAGGTAGGTGGTCATAATGTAATGGCTCATCGGTGTATCTCTAACACAAACTTTTGCGGGCAAAAGAGGGTCCTACAGCTTATTAGGTAGGTGGTCCTAATGTAATGGCTCATCGGTGTATCTCTAACACAAAGTTTTGCGGGCTAAAGGGGGTCCTACAGCTTATTAGGTAGGTGGTCATAATGTAATGGCTCATCGGTGTATCTCTAACACGAAGTTTTGCGGGCTAAAGGGTGTCCTACAGCTTATTAGGTAGGTGGTCATAATGTAATGGCTCATCGGTGTATCTCTAACACGAAGTTTTGCGGGCTAAAGGGGGTCCTACAGCTTATTAGGTAGGTGGTCATAATGTAATGGCTCATCAGTGTATATCTAACACGAAGTTTTGCGGGCTAAAGGGGGTCCTACAGCTTATTAGGTAGGTGGTCATAATGTAATGGCTCATGGGTGTATCTCTAACAGGAAGTTTTGCGGGCTAAAGGGGGTCCTACAGCTTATTAGGTAGGTGGTCATAATGTAATGGCTCATGGGTGTATCTCTAACAGGAAGTTTTGCGGGCTAAAGGGGGTCCTACAGCTTATTAGGTAGGTGGTCATAATGTAATGGCTCATTGGTGTATCTCTAACACGAAGTTTTGCGGGCTAAAAGGGGTCCTACAGCTTATTAGGTAGGTGGTCATAATGTAATGGCTCATCGGTGTATCTCTAACACAAAGTTTTGCGGGCTAAAGGGGGTCCTAGAGCTTATTAGGTAGGTGGTCATAATGTAATGGCTCATGGGTGTATATACACTGGCGGAAAGTGAAAAAAGAACACCAAGAAGGAATTGGCGGACGATCATGAAATTTACATATGTTAATGGGGTCGAGTTTACGTAGGTCTGATGTTAATTTCGGGACCGACCGGTGAGCGCTTACGCCACAGCACGGCATAATATGCAAATTATCGTCGGTGGTATTTAAGGAGTACGGCGAAGTGAATGTAATCAGTCGTCGGCGTACGGAAAGGTGCGAAGATCCTGAAGAAGCTTCAATGCCTGAACATGGATGACGTGTACGATTTCAGCAGTTATCGGACTTTGAGCGAGGTCGTCTAGTCGGACTCCTCGAGGCCGGGTGGTCGTATCGTCGTATTGAGGAGCGAATTGGACGGGAAGTATCGGTGGTGGTACGATGGTGGCGTAGATGGTCCGAGGAACATTCCCACACGAGAAGACGTGGAACCGGGAGTCACGGACGGACTGATGAGCGGACCGATCGACGCATAAGAAGAGCGGCGTTGTCAAGCAGAACATCCACTGCGACGCAAATCCGAGCTGCCGTTGCACCTCAGGTGACTGTGCAAACAATCCGCAACCGTCTACTGGATGCAGGACTAGGTGCATGTGGGCCTCTGGCATGTGTACTTCTGACTCCAGCCCACCGTCAGGAACGGCTACAGTGGTGTCGCCAAGGTCTGCACTGGAGAACGCAATGGCGATCTGTCGTGTTCAGCGATGAAAGCAGATTCTGCTTGGGAGCCTCCGATAGCCGTATGCGTGTTCGGAAACGCTCAGGGGAGCGTCTCCACCCTTCTTGCATCCGCCAGCGACACACAGGGCCTACACCTGGTCTTTTGGTGTGGGTAGCGATCAGCTATCACTCCCGTACACAACTAGTGTTTGCACCGGGTACGTTAAACAGCACCTCCTACATCAGCAACATCATTCAGCCCGTTGTTGTGCCATTTGTAAGGTCGGTCCATCGTGGTGTTTTCCAGCAAGATAACGCACGCCCACACACGGCACGTGCAACGCAACATGCACTTCAGGGTGTGAGACAACTTCCATGACCTGCACGTTCACCGGATTTGTCCCCCATTGAGCACGTCGGGATTTTATGGGACAACGACTTATCCGGTCTCCACGGCCAGCCACGACCATCCCCGATTTACGCGCCCAGGTTGAGGATGCTTGGAACTCAATACCCCAAACTTACATCCAACATCTGTACGACAGACTCCATGCCAGAATTGCACATTGTGACGCAGTTCATGGCGGTTCAACCTGGTACTAACCATGTTACATGGAAATGTTATTTTTCAGTTTAACAGCAAATACAGCTGTATTTTGCCATAATGTTTTTATCACGTTATCCTCTGTATTCCGTTATTATGCTGTATATATTTTGTTCGTATCAGACCTCTCCTTCTTGGTGTTCTTTTTTCACTTTCCGCCAGTGTATAATACTATGTATAAACAGTCCAGTCAAAAAATTGTGACCACCTGTTAGCATAAGTTATTACCTCATCGTGCTGCCAGTACCGCAGATATACGACATGGCATTGATTCAAAGAGACCTCTGAAGGTTTCTGTATGGATGCTATAATATAATATGAATGATTCAATTATTAGATATTTGCTGTCATGATTCATTGATTAGACATTGATTCAATGATTAGACATTGATTCAATGATTCAATGATTAGACATTGATTCAATGATTCAATGATAATATATGCATGATTCAATGATTAGACATTGATTCAATGATTCAATGATAATATATGCATGATTCAATGATTCAAAGATTGTTCAAATATTTTTTAGATTATTCAAAGATTTTATGCATGATTCAAGTATTCAATGATATATGCATGAATCATGTATTACACATTTGCTGGTATGATTCAATATGCATGATTCAATGATTATTCATGATTCAAAGATTGTTCAAAGATATTTTTAGATCATTTAAAGATCTTCTGCATGATTCAATTATTCAATGATATATGCATGAATCAATTATTACACATTTGCTGGTATGACTCAATATGCATGTTTTAATGATTATTCATGATTCAATGATAATGCATGATTCAATGATTCAAAGATTGTTCAAATATTTTTTAGATTATTCAAAGATCTTATGCATGATTCAATTATTCAATGATATATGCATGAATCAATTATTACACATTTGCTGGTATGACTCAATATGCATGTTTTAATGATTATTCATGATTCAATGATAATGCATGATTCAATGATTCAAAGATTGTTCAAAGATATTTTTAGATCATTCAAAGATTTTATGCATGATTCAATTATTCAATGATATGTGCATGACTCAATGATTAGACATTTGCTGGCATGATTCAATATGCATGATTCAATGATTAGACATTTGATTCAATGAGACCTCTGAAGGTTTCTGTAGGAATGCCATAATATAAAATGCAGACACCAGAGCTTCTCGCAGATCATCAAGAGTCATCGGTGATGGATCCGTACGTCACACCTGTTGGTCAAGATAGTTCAACGATATTCAATGATATTGATATCCGGCGAATACAGTGGCAAGGATAGTAAGCTAAAGTCACTGGAATGCTCCTCAAACATTCCCTCACACGCATAGCAACATGGCAAGGGACATTATAATGCTAGAAGCAACCAATGCCATTGGGATAGACAGTCATAATGAATGGAAGCATTTGATCAGCCGCGATCGATAGGCAGTCTGTAGCGTCTATTGTGCGATCGAGAGGAATGATTGCTCCCAGGGGAACGTCCCTAAACAAGCACTCTGCCACGTTCTGGCTGTTTCTTCTCGAGTGTCATGTTGCGATGATTTCTATCAACAGCGTTTCGTCGGACTCTCCATCGACCATCCACAGGATAAAACAGAAAATATGATTCGTCTGAAAAGGCCACTCTCTTCCACAGTTGGACGGTCCAATGCTTCCTCTCAGATAAAAATTCATGCCGTAATCGTCGATGTTCGGCCGTCTGCATCGGTACCTTGAGTGGACGGCGGCTTCCGGGACCAATAAAGAGTAGAGTTCGTTGGACAGTGTCCTGCAATACAGTCCTCGGCGTGTCTGCATTAAATGCTCTAGCCAGTTGTTTCACTGTGGCCCGTCTGTTGGATTGAACTAACAAACGGACCACAGTCGGGATAAATTCAGGATAGTAAAGTCGGGATAAAGTCAAGTTAGTAAAGTCGGGATAGCCTTCGCTGCTCAGCGTCATGAATGCTCTCCGTATGCGTCCACTATTACCCCCAGCACTGCAGGTCTTGCTCGTTCCCTTCCATTGTTGGAACACTTTAACAACTGCACCACGTGAACAACCCAGAATATCTTCCGTTTCCGCAATGCTACCACCCTTCAATTTTTAGCCAATAGTCATTCCTTTTTCAAACTCTGTTTGGTCACGTCGTTTTCCCATTTTCACGCGAAACTGCTTGCTGTGCGCGAGTTCGTGTCCTTTTTAAGTGCCTTGCAGGATTTGCATATGTTGCTACGCACGCCATTTGGCTTCTGGTTAAGGATACTTCGTACATCAGGTGTAGTCATAATTGTTTGACCACCCTCTGTATGTCAGACGTGGTCCAATGTTAAATCTGTAACCCTGGTTCGGCCACCTCGGTAGCTGAGTGGTCTAAGGCACTGGCTTCTGACCATTCTTCCGACATGGTCCCGTGTTCGAATCCCGGATGCTTCATGGGTGGTGTGCTTGTAGAATGGCGTTGGCTCTAGAACCAGTGGCCCTAAATTAAGGACGGGCGACTGCTTACAGCAATGAGCTACGCACGGTGGTCGTTAAAGCTCGAAACAAAAGGGGGAAAGAGAAAAGGCTACCAACCTAGCGAGACCACGTAGAAAAAGTTTTCTAAATATAGAAAGTGATTTATTCGCCGGTTGTGACGAAGAAGAATCAACCGGAATGTCTAAGACACTGAATTTAACGAACACTTTACAACATTTAGAAAATATCGATAAATATAAATTTGATTTGCACAAAGAGATTCCTTTGAACCAGTGTAACATTAAAAGAAATAAAGGGAAGAAGGAGAAAGGCACTCGAAGAAGAATTGCGCATTTTGACCCGACGAGAGTAGTATAAAAGGACGGGGACTGCCCCAAGGATGCATCCTTCTAGAGAATGATGGGGGCGTGGCTTGCGGCAGAAGGATGGGGGCGTGGCGTGTGACCGAAATGTGTGGGGGCGTGGCAGATGACGCTAGTGCGTTGGGTCGATGTGCTGCTCTAGCGGTGCTTCTTGGAACTTTATTATTATGTTAGATCTTTGTTTTTGAGTGATGGCAACGACCGAGTGGGGGAAAGGAAATGTGCTGCCCCTAGCGGTGCTTCTTGGAACTTTATTATTATGTTAGATCTTTGTTTTTGAGTGATGGCAACGACCGAGTCGGGGAAAGGAGATGTGCTGCCCCCTAGCGGTGCTTCTTGGAACTTTTAATGGACCTTTGAGAGATGGCAACGACCGAGTGGGAGAAAGGGGTTGGATATAGGGGGATGTCAACTCGATATGCCGCCCCCAGCGGTGCTTTTTGGAACTTTTAATGGATCTTTGAGAGATGGCAACGACCAAGTGGGGGAAAGGGGGGTTACGTTGCCCCCTAGCAGTGCTTCTTGGAACTTTCGATGTATCTTTGAGAGATGGCAACGACCGAGTGGGGGAAAGGGGATGTGTACGTTGCCCCCTAGCAGTGCTTTTTCGAACTTTTCTCGGGAGATTTATTGGACGTTGACAAATTTTTAAGAAGTCTTTCCAATATTTATTTTTTTAATTTTCTCGGGAGATTTCCTGGACTTTGTCAAATTTTTGAAGGAAGTTTTTTTCTCGTTTCCAATTTTTTTTTTACTCATATTTTTTTGTCCTATTTTTTCTCTCTAATTTATTTTATTAAATTTATATTTTCAGGAATTCCCTGAGGTATTATAATTTTTATAGACGTTGCAGTATTTTTTTTTATTTTCTCGGGAGATTTATTAGGCTTCGTCAAATTTTTGAAGGAAATTTTTTCAATCGAAGCATTTCCTCAAATTTGTTTTATTAAATTTATATTTTCATGACTTTCGTGAGGTGTTATAATTTTTATAGACGGTGCATTATTTTTTAATTCGTATATTTGTCCTCCCTCCAATTTTAATTTAGGCGAGGAAAGGCTTTGTTTGAAAAGATTTCGTTCCCGTTGATTCATGTTCCGCCATTTTAGTTTCACCACGTTGTCATTTTGTGAGCCATGTGTTTTGGGGTGAGTCACAATTTTCTTTTTGACTCAGAAAATTTTGTATGACACGTGTTTTGGGATGAGTCATTATGATGAGTGACGCATTCGTGATAGCAGACATGACATCAGCCAACGTCGTTTTCTCCTCAGCGGGGTCGGCTTTATTTATTTTTTTTATTTTCTCGGGAGATTTACTGGACTTTGTCAAATTTTTGAAGGAAGTTTTTTTCAATCGAAGCATTTCCTCAAATTTGTTTTATTAAATTTATATTTTTAGAACTCCGTGAGGTGTTGTAATTTTTATAGACGTTGCATTATTTTTTTCATTCTTATATTTTTCTTCCCTACAATTTTAATTTAGGCGAGAAAAGGCTTTGTTTGAAAAGATTTCGTTCCCGTTGATTCATGTTCCGCCATTTTAGTTTCACCACGTTGTCATTTTGTGAGCCATGTGTTTTGGGATGAGTCACAATTTTCTCTTTGACTAAGAAAATTTTGTATGACACGTGTTTTGGGAAGAGTGACTATGCCGGATGACGCATGTCGTGATAGCAGACATGACATCAGCCAACGCCATTTCCTCCACGGGGTCGGCGGTTGACGTCATTTGAGATTCTGTAGCCACATTAAGTTCCAAGACTGATTTTTTTTCAATAACTTGTTCATTTTGCAACGAATTTATTCCTTATTTTTTCCTCATAATTTCCCATTTTATATTCATAATTTTTCAACGTAACGATTTTTTTATTTTCTTTGAGGAGACTTCACGCATTTTCAACGGACGTTCCAACATAAAAACGTTTTCCAAAGTTTTGTGCTGCAGACATAATCTTAAAACACGATTGTTTATTAACGTATTTACGTGTTCATGACATTTTCTGTTACATTTTTTTAACGTTGTACCTTTTTCCAACGTACAAAGCCACAATTTTTTATGCATAGTTAAAATATTTTATTTTTTCGTATTTCTTCATGATTAATCAGTGAAATGTACCTTTTAACGCATTATCTTAATCTTTTTGTTCTAAATGCTTGCCTACTCCTTAAACTTTTTGATGTACCAACATTATTTTATTTTCTAACTTTTCAAACTAAGAACTACTTTTATCGAGGCTTTATTTTTTCTGATTCAAACAAGCAAACGTTTCTTCATTATTATTTCCGTTACCTATACAAACAACTTTTTCTTACTTGCTTTTAATGTATGACTTAATCTGGTTTTCTATATAGCAGTTTCATGTTTGTGCAAGAAATATACAAATCTATAGCAGCTATACATAACATTCGTTCGTAACAGTATCTTTTTTTTTTTTCCAGATTTAAACCAACACACGCTTCTTAACGACTTGATATCGGTTTTCTGGGGTACTTTTCGTTTTCCTTCATTCAATTTTATTCCAGATCATGAGACGAGGAAATGCTTCTTTAGAAACGATTTCGTTCCTGTTCGCAGTAATTATTGGATTTTGACAATTTTTTTGTGAAACGACTTCATGCTAATTCTGAGTCTTTCGCCTTTACAATATTATTTTCTCGTAATTTTTTCGTGTGTTCAAGAACTCTACAAGTCTTTCACAGTTAAAATTCTGGTAAAACTATATTTTCTTACTTTATTTAGCATATCATTATAGCTTCCCAATTTTCGCTATTTTACTTCATCTTTTTTGAAATTTAGTAAAACTTTTCAGTATGTCAATAATTTATTTCTTACTTGGCCAAACTTAAGACTCCTTTTATTTAGACTATTTTTTTTTCATTTCATTTCAGCAAAATGATTAATTTAGATGTTGCAAATCATCAGGTTTTTTTGTTTCCTTATATATTATATTTTCCAACTTGCTTTTAAAGTATTTCTCAAAGCTTGCATGTATGTCAAATACGCATTTTTTAATCCTTCCCTAGTTTGCTATACTTTTTCGTGGACTGCCCCAACAGGAAAGCATTCATTGTCAAGGCATGAAATCTAAAACCTTTTTTCTTACGATAAAATTTGTATTCTTTGGGACATATTTTATGTATATTGTTCTGTCTCGTCCGAAAAAAACATTCATTCTGGAGGCAAAGCGAGTAATTCCGTTCTTCCACTAAACATCATTTTTTTACGTTTTACTAACTCACCACCCCCATAGCGAAAATAAAGAAATACTTACTCTGTTCTCTACATATCGACTCAATCTATTTCTTTTCGAAATGCTGATCATGACATTTCAACTAAAATTTCATACTTTCACCAAAAATCATATTCTTAAACGAGCTATTTTTTACACAATTATTTCATGTATAACTAAATTTTTGTTGTTTACTCACCTCATAAAAGTCAATAAGAACACCCCTAATCTCATTCCTTTCCTCATTTAGTTCGCTTAAATTGAGATGTTTCAAAATTTCGCGTATATTTCATTCCCTTAATGTCCAGTTCTCCCGTGTCTGCCCCTTCATTTTCAACTTCTGTGCATACTGCATTTTATCTTTAGACGTTTAGTTTCATTGACCTTTTCTTTCGTTTTAATTAGGTTTTCATTATCGTATTTTTTATTCATTGTCTCAGCAGAAAAATCTTTCATTCTGGAGACATAGCGACTAAGTCCGTACTTCCTCTAAACATTTTTTTTTTTCACATTTTACTAATTGTTCAGAAAAGCAGTTGTTTCCAAACTCCCATAGTGAAAATATCGTATTCCCCTTATAGTACTTATTATATTTTTCCTTCTGTTCAGTGTTGTATGATTCTTCAAACTTTGGTTTATTTTTATGAAACTTCTTTTTTTCTTAGTTTTTTTTTTCTGATTCAAACTTTCAATCTTTTCCTATCGATTTAATTACTCTTATTTTCCCATTCGACTTTACTTTTGAACAGAAATGTATCTAAAATCTTCAGATGTATTTTAGTCTACAAGGCCGATTCTTCCCTGTTTCAAATAAAGTCATTGTAGGATTTTAGTGTAAATGCTGCTAAATCTTTAGAACTTACTTTTCATAGTTAGATACAAATTCCTCGAGGTTTACATGAAAACATGAAAGAAGAGTGTTTTTACGCTCTCTCCAGTGTGTGAGCTTTCCCCAAGAAATTAACTTTGTCAGTTTCCGACAGAAACAGGGGGATTCAATCTCCTGCGACTGTTTTCACGCGTCTCTTGCTTACAGGAAAACCTCATATGGCATGAAATCACTTTGCTTGGCAGATTAAACTAAATTCTGGTTTTGAACTTTGAATGCAAACTCAAGCTCGCAAAAGCATAGTTTTCTGAGCAAACTTAAACTGTCTAAGATGACAAAAATCTAAAACTGCTGACTCAATGGGACAGAGAGTTTGAACTTTGCCGTTAATTCACCATTTAAGAGATCCGTCGTGAACCACTAGAAGGGAAGTAAGCAGACCCTGATTTAGTCCACTGTTTCCAAGGAAGGTAGAAAGCTAGTGTCGTAATTCAAAAGCTCTTAACTCAAGCCTCCCCAGGATTCAGTTTCGGACGAACGAATACTCAGATGTCCATGCTTAGACATTGAAAAATTGCTTCAGACAAATATTTTCTTACTTAAAGTGCTTCAATTCAGAATTCGTACTATTTAAGATTTTCCTTAGTCAATATTTTTTCTATCTTAAAAACTTCTAAAGGGTTGATTTTGAAAAAAAACGAGTTCTCACAAAAATGTAAAATTTCCTCAGATTGTATGAAGAACCCCCCAAAAAAAATGATGAAGCTTGGACGTTAACCATTCCAACCATTTCTTTCTCTTCATGTTTCATTCCATAAACTTTCTTCAAATTCCTATATGTCCAAGAATTTTGTTAAATGTCCAAGTTCGACTCCCCCAGAAATTTTCTGAAAATGATATTCTGGAATTTTTTTAAAAGAGAAACTAAGAATCCCTTCACTGAAACAAGAAATTCATATTCAAAGCATTACATCCCTCTTTCTACTTCTAATACTCTATTTGTAAATCTAAGGAAGTTTTTTTTTTTTTAATATTCATATATTTCCCCCTCTAACTTTAGAAGATATTGTCCCAAAATGTATGTACATATTACGATAGTAAAATATCTTACTACTTACTGCTTGATGTTCAATTCACTTCACACCGTCTTAAGGAAATTCGTTCATTTTCTCATAACACATAGACATGGTATTTTTCTTTCCATTCACTTCAAAGACTCAATTGAGATCAACCTAATGGAGTCCTTTGAGAAAAACTTTCATAGGAAAGCATAAATTTGCCTAAAAACTACATTAAAAATAAACAAATGTTGAAAGTTCCTGTACAAGAAGGAAATTCTGTTGTAACTTCTAAACGAAAAAAGACAAATTCTAAGAAAATATGTAAAAATGTTCGTTGGATTCCATATTAAAAAAAATTAGTTGAAGAAAAGTGTCATTCTTTTTTTTCGGAACAGTTCATTCTTTCCTAGGGTTAAAAATGGAACACTTCATTTTTCTTAGTAGACAATTTTGAGAAAACACATTTCATTAAAAGCAGGGAAATTCCCATAGAATAACATGGGAAAACTAGTATGCATAAAAAGACTGTTTCGAAACGAGTAAAAATCTGTTGAAGTTCGTTTTCGAAAAAGTTGGAAATGGAATGAAGTAAAAACAGTCACAGCAAGTTCCTGAAAGTTGAAAATTGGATGTACTAAAAATGTCTAAGGAAAGAAATTTTTATAAAACACAGACTGTTTAGTTTTTCCAGGCTAGGGGGTCTTCAGTGAGAGCGCTTCGTTTTTTCAACTCAAAGAATAAAGCGAGTCAGTTTGAAACATTTCAAACTCCCCGAAATTAAGCTGTGTACTCTGGTTTCGAAAATGCCCCTTCCACGTTTTTTTCTTCCCAGCCATGCAAAAACAATCAGATTGCCTTTTCCCACCAAAAGTTCTAGCAAGAAGGAGCAGGAGACGCCGGAACGTAGCCCGAAGGAGCCGAATAACAAGGGGGCGAGACAGGGAGGGAGCTCCTTCGGGTTTCGTTCCGGCGTCTCCTGCTCCTTCTTGCTAGAACTTTTGGTGGGAAAAGGCAATCTGATTGTTTTTGCATGGCTGGGAAGAAAACGTGGAAGGGGCATTTTCTAAGACGGTTGTTCAAGTAAATTTCTGTTCGCATAAAAAAATTGATGTCAGAGGGGGAACAGTGTATCTCCTACTACTAGCCATGGGATAGGTTGACGTCACGTGTCGTTCTCTCTTTTGTCAGTCCAAGTATTTGTTTAATTTTTTTTTCGAGAGATTTATTAGACTTCGTTAAATTTTTTGTGGGAATGGAAGAATGGGAAATCTTTCGCCCCACCAATATTTTTCCTGGAATTTCTTTTTTATATAAAACTTATATTTTTTTATGTTTTTGGGAATCCTGCTTATGCATTATTTTTTTAATTCATATATTTTTCCTCTCTCCAGTTTTAATCAATGTTGTTTGGAACCGTTGACCCCTTTCATGAGAGCTATTCCCCACTCAAAGGAATGCGTAAGTGGAGATTTCCACCCTGTTTTAAATTTCACTCAGGAAAAAGTGGGTCAGGACGGCGAGATTTCGAAATCTGAAATTTTCTTGTGTGGAGAACAAAGAATTTCATAGTTCACTCGTTTTTCAAAAGCAGTGTTAATTCCAAGATGAATTCTTTGAAGGTCTCTGATTAAATTCTCACGCTTTCCGTATACCACCATCATTTTAGTGGAAATTCAGCCTTGAAGAATTTCTTTACGCTTATTATGCACTCTATGAAGATTTTTTTAGTTTATTCTCTCAAGATATGAAAGTTATAATGAAATCCTTTCGTTTATCTCTCAAGCTGAAGTTAGCTTTGCCTGATTAGAATCAATAGCATGTTCGTTGCGAGATGACCAGATAAGGAAACAGTCACCGTGCAGTTAGTGTGCTGACGCATCGTGACACATCAATCACCACGTGGTGATAACTGTCATGTGTTGGTTACAGTATGCAAAGGAAACGCTGAGCGAATTTTAGTTCTGTTCTAAGTTTGAATAAAGTAAGAAGTCTTCAAGTCTTTCAAATTCTGGTTCCGGATTTTTCACTTAACAACAGGAGTTGCATTAACCAGAAAGCAGTTTAAGAAACTCCAAATTATTTTGGATGGCGTGTGGGACAGCATCCAGGAATTGTTAATGGGTTCAGAATTCCAGAAAATCGTACTCGGAGAATCCCGAAAGTTTCAAAGTACATCGATTGAGGAGTGTGAACTTAGACACAATTTAATTGAATGTTTAAAAAATTTAATCGGGGAGAGCATCCTGAAGGTATGTAGATGTCGCGAATGCATTTCGGAAGTACTTCCACCTATTGAGATGCATCCTCCATGCCTAACCACTGAGTGGAACAGGAAAGCGATTTCAAGTTTCCAGAACGCTGTGGCCTTGTTGAATCCTAAGGAAGTAGCTCAAGCTTTTATGAACACATGTGGAAAAGTGAAGATTTCAGAAGAGTTCTTCTCTACAATCAGGGGAAAAGAACTATTTGGAGAAGTAATGATTTCGATTATATAAATTCAGAATTATTTTTTTTTAATGGGCAAAGTAGAAGGTGAGTTTGTGAATATTTATTATTTATTGAAATATTAAGCGTAAATATTTTTTAGTTTTAAGACATAAATTTAAAGAGTAATTATTATTTTTTTAAATTAAATTTTAGGTGAATTTTTTTTTAAATGGGTCAAAATTTAAGCTTTCAAGATTTTTAAAGTAAAAGTGAGAATGTAAACTTCTTTTTTGAAATGTTTAAAACAGTAACAGAATGAATCCAATTGTTTTAATGGTGAAATAGTGCTTTTTTGCTAGACTTTTCTTAAGGATATTTGGGGATTGTTATTGGAAAGGGGTCTGATGTTTTCCATTAGGCAACCAATCGGGGCGGAATTCCGACTGGTCTGAGAGCAATGCTTTACAGTATTGAGTCGAAACCAGAGTACACAGCTTAATTTCGGGGAGTTTGAAATGTTTCAAACTGACTCGCTTTCTTCTTTGAGTTGAAAAAACGAAGCGCTCTCACTGAAGACCCCCTAGCCTGGAAAAACTAAACAGTCTGTGTTTTATAAAAAATTCTTTCCTTAGACATTTTTAGTACATCCAATTTTCAACTTTCAGGAACTTGCTGTGACTGTTTTTACTTCATTCCATTTCCAACTTTTTCGAAAACGAACTTCAACAGATTTTTACTCGTTTCGAAACAGTCTTTTTATGCATACTAGTTTTCCCATGTTATTCTATGGGAATTTCCCTGCTTTTAATGAAATGTGTTTTCTCAAAATTGTCTACTAAGAAAAATGAAGTGTTCCATTTTTAACCCTAGGAAAGAATGAACTGTTCCGAAAAAAAAAAAAAGAATGACACTTTTCTTCAACTAATTTTTTTTAATATGGAATCCAACGAACATTTTTACATATTTTCTTAGAATTTGTCTTTTTTCGTTTAGAAGTTACAACAGAATTTCCTTCTTGTACAGGAACTTTCAACATTTGTTTATTTTTAATGTAGTTTTTAGGCAAATTTATGCTTTCCTATGAAAGTTTTTCTCAAAGGACTCCATTAGGTTGATCTCAATTGAGTCTTTGAAGTGAATGGAAAGAAAAATACCATGTCTATGTGTTATGAGAAAATGAACGAATTTCCTTAAGACGGTGTGAAGTGAATTGAACATCAAGCAGTAAGTAGTAAGATATTTTACTATCGTAATATGTACATACATTTTGGGACAATATCTTCTAAAGTTAGAGGGGGAAATATATGAATATTAAAAAAAAAAAACTTCCTTAGATTTACAAATAGAGTATTAGAAGTAGAAAGAGGGATGTAATGCTTTGAATATGAATTTCTTGTTTCAGTGAAGGGATTCTTAGTTTCTCTTTTAAAAAAATTCCAGAATATCATTTTCAGAAAATTTCTGGGGGAGTCGAACTTGGACATTTAACAAAATTCTTGGACATATAGGAATTTGAAGAAAGTTTATGGAATGAAACATGAAGAGAAAGAAATGGTTGGAATGGTTAACGTCCAAGCTTCATCATTTTTTTTTTTGGGTTCCTCATACAATCTGAGGAAATTTTACATTTTTGTGAGAACTCGTTTTTTTTCAAAATCAACCCTTTAGAAGTTTTTAAGATAGAAAAAATATTTACTAAGGAAAATCTTAAATAGTACAAATTCTGAATTGAAGCACTTTAAGTAAGAAAATATTTGTCTGAAGCAATTTTTCAATGTCTAAGCATGGACATCTGAGTATTCGTTCGTCCGAAACTGAATCCTGGGGAGGCTTGAGTTAAGAGCTTTTGAATTACGACACTAGCTTTCTACCTTCCTTGGAAACAGTGGACTAAATCAGGGTCTGCTTACTTCCCTTCTAGTGGTTCACGACGGATCTCTTAAATGGTGAATTAACGGCAAAGTTCAAACGCTCTGTCCCATTGAGTCAGCAGTTTTAGATTTTTGTCATCTTAGACAGTTTAAGTTTGCTCAGAAAACTATGCTTTTGCGAGCTTGAGTTTGCATTCAAAGTTCAAAACCAGAATTTAGTTTAATCTGCCAAGCAAAGTGATTTCATGCCATATGAGGTTTTCCTGTAAGCAAGAGACGCGTGAAAACAGTCGCAGGAGATTGAATTCCCCCTGTTTCTGTCGGAAACTGACAAAGTTAATTTCTTGGGGAAAGCTCACACACTGGAGAGAGCGTAAAAACACTCTTCTTTCATGTTTTCATGTAAACCTCGAGGAATTTGTATCTAACTATGAAAAGTAAGTTCTAAAGATTTAGCAGCATTTACACTAAAATCCTACAATGACTTTATTTGAAACAGGGAAGAATCGGCTTTGTAGACTAAAATACATCTGAAGATTTTAGATACATTTCTGTTCAAAAGTAAAGTCGAATGGGAAAATAAGAGTAATTAAATCGATAGGAAAAGATTGAAAGTTTGAATCAGAAAAAAAAAACTAAGAAAAAAAGAAGTTTCATAAAAATAAACCAAAGTTTGAAGAATCATACAACACTGAACAGAAGGAAAAATATAATAAGTACTATAAGGGGAATACGATATTTTCACTATGGGAGTTTGGAAACAACTGCTTTTCTGAACAATTAGTAAAATGTGAAAAAAAAATGTTTAGAGGAAGTACGGACTTAGTCGCTATGTCTCCAGAATGAAAGATTTTTCTGCTGAGACAATGAATAAAAAATACGATAATGAAAACCTAATTAAAACGAAAGAAAAGGTCAATGAAACTAAACGTCTAAAGATAAAATGCAGTATGCACAGAAGTTGAAAATGAAGGGGCAGACACGGGAGAACTGGACATTAAGGAATGAAATATACGCGAAATTTTGAAACATCTCAATTTAAACGAACTAAATGAGGGAAAGGAATGAAATTAGGGGTGTTCTTATTGACTTTTATGAGGTGAGTAAACAACAAAAATTTAGTTATACATGAAATAATTGTGTAAAAAATAGCTCGTTTAAGAATATGATTTTTGGTGAAAGTATGAAATTTTAGTTGAAATGTCATGATCAGCATTTCGAAAAGAAATAGATTGAGTCGATATGTAGAGAACAGAGTAAGTATTTCTTTATTTTCGCTATGGGGGTGGTGAGTTAGTAAAACGTAAAAAAATGATGTTTAGTGGAAGAACGGAATTACTCGCTTTGCCTCCAGAATGAATGTTTTTTCGGACGAGACAGAACAATATACATAAAATATGTCCCAAAGAATACAAATTTTATCGTAAGAAAAAAGGTTTTAGATTTCATGCCTTGACAATGAATGCTTTCCTGTTGGGGCAGTCCACGAAAAAGTATAGCAAACTAGGGAAGGATTAAAAAAATGCGTATTTGACATACATGCAAGCTTTGAGAAATACTTTAAAAGCAAGTTGGAAAATATGATATATAAGGAAACAAAAAAACCTGATGATTTGCAACATCTAAATTAATCATTTTGCTGAAATGAAATGAAAAAAAAATAGTCTAAATAAAAGGAGTCTTAAGTTTGGCCAAGTAAGAAATAAATTATTGACATACTGAAAAGTTTTACTAAATTTCAAAAAAAGATGAAGTAAAATAGCGAAAATTGGGAAGCTATAATGATATGCTAAATAAAGTAAGAAAATATAGTTTTACCAGAATTTTAACTGTGAAAGACCTGTAGAGTTCTTGAACACACGAAAAAATTACGAGAAAATAATATTGTAAAGGCGAAAGACTCAGAATTAGCATGAAGTCGTTTCACAAAAAAATTGTCAAAATCCAATAATTACTGCGAACAGGAACGAAATCGTTTCTAAAGAAGCATTTCCTCGTCTCATGATCTGGAATAAAATTGAATGAAGGAAAACGAAAAGTACCCCAGAAAACCGATATCAAGTCGTTAAGAAGCGTGTGTTGGTTTAAATCTGGAAAAAAAAGATACTGTTACGAACGAATGTTATGTATAGCTGCTATAGATTTGTATATTTCTTGCACAAACATGAAACTGCTATATAGAAAACCAGATTAAGTCATACATTAAAAGCAAGTAAGAAAAAGTTGTTTGTATAGGTAACGGAAATAATAATGAAGAAACGTTTGCTTGTTTGAATCAGAAAAAATAAAGCCTCGATAAAAGTAGTTCTTAGTTTGAAAAGTTAGAAAATAAAATAATGTTGGTACATCAAAAAGTTTAAGGAGTAGGCAAGCATTTAGAACAAAAAGATTAAGATAATGCGTTAAAAGGTACATTTCACTGATTAATCATGAAGAAATACGAAAAAATAAAATATTTTAACTATGCATAAAAAATTGTGGCTTTGTACGTTGGAAAAAGGTACAACGTTAAAAAAATGTAACAGAAAATGTCATGAACACGTAAATACGTTAATAAACAATCGTGTTTTAAGATTATGTCTGCAGCACAAAACTTTGGAAAACGTTTTTATGTTGGAACGTCCGTTGAAAATGCGTGAAGTCTCCTCAAAGAAAATAAAAAAATCGTTACGTTGAAAAATTATGAATATAAAATGGGAAATTATGAGGAAAAAATAAGGAATAAATTCGTTGCAAAATGAACAAGTTATTGAAAAAAAAATCAGTCTTGGAACTTAATGTGGCTACAGAATCTCAAATGACGTCAACCGCCGACCCCGTGGAGGAAATGGCGTTGGCTGATGTCATGTCTGCTATCACGACATGCGTCATCCGGCATAGTCACTCTTCCCAAAACACGTGTCATACAAAATTTTCTTAGTCAAAGAGAAAATTGTGACTCATCCCAAAACACATGGCTCACAAAATGACAATGTGGTGAAACTAAAATGGCGAAACATGAATCAACGGGAACGAAATCTTTTCAAACAAAGCCTTTCCTCGCCTAAATTAAAATTGTAGGGAAGAAAAATATAAGAATGAAAAAAATAATGCAACGTCTATAAAAATTACACCACCTCACGGAGTTCTAAAAATATAAATTTAATAAAACAAATTTGAGGAAATGCTTCGATTGAAAAAACTTCCTTCAAAAATTTGACAAAGTCCAGTAAATCTCCCGAGAAAATAAAAAAAATAAATAAAGCCGACCCCGCTGAGGAGAAAACGACGTTGGCTGATGTCATGTTTGCTATCACGAATGCGTCACTCATCATAATGACTCATCCCAAAACACGTGTCATACAAAATTTTCTGAGTCAAAAAGAAAATTGTGACTCATCCCAAAACACATGGCTCACAAAATGACAACGTGGTGAAACTAAAATGGCGGAACATAAACAACGGGAACGAAATCTTTTCAAACAAAGCCTTTCCTCGCCTAAATTAAAATTGGAGGGAGGACAAATATACGAATTAAAAAAATAATGCACCGTCTATAAAAATTATAACACCTCACGGAAGTCCTGAAAATATAAATTTAATAAAGCAAATTTGAGGAAATGCTTTGATTGAAAAAATTTCCTTCAAAAATTTGACGAAGTCTAATAAATCTCCCGAGAAAATAAAAAAAAATACTGCAACGTCTTTAAAAATTATAATACCTCAGGGAATTCCTGAAAATATAAATTTAATAAAATAAATTAGAGAGAAAAAATAGGACAAAAAAAATATGAGTAAAAAAAAAATTGGAAACGACAAAAAAACTTCCTTCAAAAATTTGACAAAGTCCAGGAAATCTCCCGAGAAAATTAAAAAAATAAATATTGAAAAGACGTCTTAAAAATTTGTCAACGTCCAATAAATCTCCCGAGAAAAGTTCGAAAAAAGCACTGCTAGGGGGGCAACGTACACATCCCCTTTCCCCCACTCGGTCGTTGCCATCTCTCAAAGATCCATTAAAAGTTCCAAAACGCACCGCTGGGGAGCAGCACATCGAGTTGACATCCCCCTATATCCAACCCCTTTCTCCCACTCGGTCGTTGCCATCTCTCAAAGGTCCATTAAGAGTTCCAAGAAACACCGCTAGGGGGCAGCACATCTCCTTTCCCCGACTCGGTCGTTGCCATCACTCAAAAACAAAGATCTAACATAATAATAAAGTTCCAAGAAGCACCGCTAGGGGCAGCACATTTCCTTTCCCCCACTCGGTCGTTGCCATCACTCAAAAACAAAGATCTAACATAATAATAAAGTTCCAAGAAGCACCGCTAGGGGCAGCACATTTCCTTTCCCCCACTCGGTCGTTGCCATCACTCAAAAACAAAGATCTAACATAATTAAACGTTCCAAGAAGCACCGCTAGGGGGCAGCACATCGACCCAACGCACTAGCGTCATCTGCCACGCCCCCACATCCTTCGGTCACACGCCACGCCCCCATCCTTCTGCCGCAAGCCACGCCCCCATCCTTCTCTAGAAGGATGCATCCTTGGGGCAGTCCCCGTCCTTTTATACTACTGACGAGGCCCTTGAGCCAACAAAGTCAAACCAAGCAACGGTAGAAGAGGAAGTTAATATGTGCTTCAATCACCAAATGGTATTGTCCTGTGCATTGACACTTTTTTTAGAGTACACGAGTCAATGAGATTTTGGGAAAATGAGGAAATCACAGCTGAAAATAGATTTCGAACTGACATTAGGCAGCTTCTTTGGAATTCTTGCAAACAACCGAAACTTATACATTACCGTACTGAAAAAATGATCAATTTGATTTTAAGCATTTATGAAGCAACATTAAATATAGATTTCAGATTATCCCTTCATCCCCTCCCGAGATTGGAGAACGCATTGAATTTCCATTTTATATAGACTCACACTCCTGTGAGTTCTTTGCAGTTGAATTAAAATCAATCATTATATCCACTGCTTTTACTTCACATATATCATTCCTTGCGTTTCGTCTAGGATGTGGTAAGTCGCCTTTGTGGCCCAGGCACTGGCTTCTGAACATGGGTCGGAGATAATCCCGTGTTCAAGTGCCAAATGAAGTATGGATGGCGCGCTTGTTCCATGGTGTGGCTGTGTCTCTTCCCTGGAACCAGTGGACCTAAATATGGGTCGGACTACTTGTAGTCCTTGTAAATGCTCATGGTGGTTGTTCAGCCCCGAAACGAAAAATAAACATGGTAGCCTTTCTTTTTTCTTACGTTAATGATCCCCATGCCGACCGTCTGTAATTTCAGTCGACTACTTCCTGAGAAGTGAAAAATCCCGACCCCATTCCTCAACTGGGATTCGAACCAGAATTCAGAGCAGACGATCAGCCAAAACCTTCCGCTCCCGGCCACTGGACTGACGCGAAAAATTTTTTAACAACAGAGTTTTCTCGAAAAATCTTTTTAGGATGGCTCCGCTAGCATTTGATTTTGTTTTTTCAGGGGTTTAACCAGCCCCATGGACATCTATGTACAGTATAAGATTTGCTCATTTGTGATTTAGAGCCACTGGTTCCAGGAAAGGGAGAGAAACAACAGCGAAAATACAAACACGATATCCATATCTTGTTCTGGGGTTCAGACCTAGACTTTGAAGCCGGTGCTCTAGACCTATGGGCAACTCAGCGCAAACTGAGTGGTATCAGAATGCTCACTCACGTACTTACAGTAAACGCTTACCAAATGCTGTTTTTCCTGCGTCTTAGTATCTTCCTCACGTTGAATAGTTTCCTTAAAGACACAGAACATCGTGTAGGGCGTTATAAATTTCCACGTATATAGCAAGGGAAATATCTGCCTTAATTTCAACTTCGAAACAGAGCTTTTCATTTCAAACCTTGCGCTTTTTATAGAAGGGTTGCGAACCACTTCCTTCATGAGCGTCGAAGATTACGACTAATTGCCTATCTGATTATAGGTAACTAGCTCCAGAAAAGACGGCATAATCTGGCAAAGGGTGAAAACCTGTTCCATATCCAAGACCAGAAGTAGGCACTCCACATGAGAAGTTAGTGTTCTGACCTCTTGGTTACCGAGCATTGAAACCCTTTAAGTCCAGATCTCGGCAATTTTGGCAGCTTGACGTGGGATTCGAATCCTCAATATACATGGATAAGATTTGCTCATTTGGGATTTAGAGCCACTGGCTAGCAGGGGGCTGGAAGGGCGCTGCCTCCCCCCTTCCCTGCAAGGCAAACAACCTCCCCTGTTGCTGAAAATTCTATGATCTTCAGTTTATGAAAACGACATTTGTATTTCATTTATAAGCATAAATACTTTTTTCGGCACTGGACTTTTGTTTTTCAAAAAAAGAAAAAAATGAGATGCTACAGGCCAAGCGATGGATAACACAAAACGAATGACTTCTCGATGTGAATCTGTAGGAATTTCTGTGCCAATAATTCTCTACCACATAGGACCGGACTTGTTGCTCTCAAAGGTCAAAGAAACGAGAAACGCTTTTTTTTCCCTTTTAGGAAAAACGTAAAATTTGGTAAAAAAAGAGAGGCGAAATTGGAGGCGCAATTCCTCAGAAGGCGTTCATCTATATTCGCGTATGAAATGCTAAGCTGCTGTTGAAACAACTTCCTCGTAGTTACTTATCTACAAAGAAGTGTCGTGGGAAAGTTTCAGCTAAACTAATTGCTCCAAGCTTTGGAAAATAGTACTAGAAAAAAATCTTTGGGCGAGAGAGAGCGTTCGATTTTTTTCTGTTCATTGCATTGCTCTAACTAATAGTGGTTTTTATACTTTTTGTGTAATAAAAAGTTTTTGTTTGGAGGAAAAGTCTCTTGGTCTGCAAGTGGGGAAAAGGGTTTGGCTGTTGATCACAGAAAGAAAAGGATGCCTCAGACCACCAGAGAAAGAGTATGCGCCATTAAAGATTGAGAAAAAGTACCAGACAGAGTTTAATTTTTCTTTTCTCTCCTTTTTTCGTGTTTTGTATTTTATTTTATTGGTTTTACTTTTCGGCATCCAGAATTATTTACCATTCTCTGGTGAAGTAAACTACCAACAAGAGCGACAAAACTAAGCAACACTTACATCTCTGATTCGTGGTAAAATATGGTTTGTAGTCGAATACAGATCCCCCCTACCCCCGGCGTTCTCGGACATAGCTACGGCTCTGTGTACACTTAACACTTCATTGTCTTCAGTAAAAGCTCTCAGCGAAAAAGCAATAAAAGAGAGGAAAAACGCGACAGAACGACAGATAAAATATTCCCTTCATGCTGTTATGAGATTCCAACGTATTTCCCACGTTTGTCAAGTTATCGTTTAATTATAGGTACATGACGTAAATTCCGACGAATTGGGATTAGCTATCTGAAATTTACAGGTTCTTAGCATCTACAGTCGCATTACGCTGAACCATGGCCGCCTTTAGGAGTGGGCCAACGGGGCAGGTGCCCCAGGGCTTCCACCTGAACTGGGGCCCCCAACGCCCCAAGAGTCTTATAGGTTTAAAAAAAGTCAAAACTCTTTGACGACTCACCAACAGGTTTTGTTTTTTTATTTAAAGAAAAGAAACACCTATTGGAAGTTCTTTTGTCTTTTTTTAAACCTTGCTCGTAGCTTCGATTTCCCGAGGAGGCAGGAGGAAAGTTAGGGTGGATCTTTTGTGACAAAATAAGAAACAAAGAAATCCGACCTCCCTTCCGATATCGAGTGTGGGTGAGGTTTGAGCCTCGAGAGACATGAGGGCCACACACAAATCGAATTTTTATCTTTTAAACAGTCATTTGTGTTGTCCACACGATGAAGTGGATGTATGTTTATCGCTACGATTTTCCCACCTGGGCTACTTATACATAAACTCTTTCAATCGTCGCTGCTTAAACAAATAACAATGACGAGGCCCCATATCGGCATTTTTGTCCGGTGCGTCATATTGTCTGGAAACGGCACTGGTTCGTTTCTTTCTTTCTTTCTTCTGTTTTAATTTAATTTTCTTTGAATATTTTTTGTAGAATGGGGAAGAAACAACATATCTTTCAGCACCCAGTTTCTTGGAATTTGTTAAACAACGAAATGTGAATGCATTTCCTACACGGCATGGAGTTTTACAAGTTCTGTCATGTACGATTTTTCATTCAAGTGGTATTTAAAAAGTTATTGGATATTGAATGTTTCTTCTCATAGGAATAACATGGTGATGATGGTTTATATAATAATTCTCATACGTTGTATCATCATCAACCATTATCAATCCACTGCTGGACGAAGTTCTCACTAAGCCTCTCCCGCAATGGTCTGTCTTGTGCCAGTCTCCTCCATGCTACTCCCGCATACTTTCGAATTTCATCCACCCATCTTCCATAAGGTCTTCTTCTAGGTCTTTTCCTGTCCCTTGGAATCCAGTCCAAAATTTCGACTGTCCATCGATGGTCTGTCCTTCTGGCAGTATGTCCAGCCCATTGCCATTTCAGGGATTTAACTCTGATCATGATGTCTTCCACTCTTGTCATTTTTCGGATCCACGAGTTCCTCTTCTTATCTCTCCTGGTTACACCAAGTATGCACCTCTCCATGCTGCTTTGAGTTGTCTGCAGCCTTTGTATGTCTCTTTTAGTTAAGGTCCACGTCTCTGCACCATACGTAAGCACTGGAAGGATGCATTGATCAAACACTTTCCTTTTAAAACATAATGGCATATTGCTCTTGAAAATTATGCTGTTTCTTCCAAAATCTCTCCAGGCAAGTTTTATACGCCGATTAATTTCTTCATCAATGTGACCCTCACTTGATATCTGCTGTCCAAGATAAACGTACGTATCTGTTACCTCCAGCTTTTCTCCATCAATCGATAAATCTTCATTTCTTGTAAAAGCATTGTACATCACTTTTGTCTTCTGAAAGTTGTTTTCATCCCACTTCTTTACTCTTGTCAGCAAGTTTGTTGCCGCGAAAATTCTTCTAATTTCGGGCACATTGCTTTCGGTATAGAAATGCTCAAATTCGGGATTCAAATACCAAATTAATTGTTTTAATTATGTTAATTAATTAACATAAGTAATTATGTAACCGCTTAATTGGAGTAATTTGTAATTAGGTGCACGAACTATTATCCCAACTCAGGTCGCATAGGGATTCGCTGGGTTCTTTTCTTTTCTTTTCTTCACTTTCCCTTCCGCGACGGAAAGGAGATCTAAATTGAAAACTCCAGGCCAGGTGCAAAATTTCGTAAACGAAGCGAAAGATATTTTCTTCTATTCTCGGCATGTGAGAAGCAACAGCATTGCGAATTGCATAATGCTTCCTTAACTAACAATGGCGCAGTGGCGGCTATACGGCGGAAATTTAAGAAAGAATCTTAAAGCTGGTAAGAAGATAAGGCTAGGCAATAAATGTCACTCAAGCTCGGTGTCGGAGCACATATTTCAGTCGGGCATACATGCCTTCGAGCAGTCTTCAAGTTTTAAAAAGGGTTTTCTCGGATGCTCCGATAACAGAACTCAACAACGGGGTGACAGTTACGGCCAAATAAATTTTCAAAGGGCTTAGCTCAGCAGATGGTCAGCAGGCCCAGAGAACATCTGTAGCCACTGGCCGACAGCAACTGGACAAGCGGTCCACTTGCGTACGAGGGGGGGGATCCAGAAACCAATGAAGGGGCAAGGCACGTCTTCTCGAGGTAAGGACACGCCTCGCAGCAGGGCGGTAAGGAAAGCGAAAACTAAAACAAAAAGCAAAACTTGGAAGGTTTTTTTATTCGAACGTCTGTCGGTCGCAGTATTTTGGTCGGAGTGCTGTGGTGGCATTTGGTCGGAAGTCGCATCTCGACGGCAGCGGTAGGCAAGAAATGCCTACCGCATTTCTATGCAGGGTTCCAGAAATCGGTCGTCACGGAGGCAGGACGTTTAGACAACTCCAGAATTTGGAGGAAAAAATCTTAGAAATCTACCGGCTGTGTTTTCACCACGGAGGATACCAGCCAAAGCCTACGGCCACCAGACAACCAGCGCTTTCCTCAACCGCCGGATCGGTGCAGCACAGCAGAAGTTCTATTTAGGGTAAGACATCGTCCAATTATTTCAATCCCTTGCATGCTGAGTATTCTTTGAAGATTTAGAAATGAAATATTATTGCTCACCTCGTACTAGTTGGATTGTTAGGGACGTTTGCAGTTCTATAGTACGCAGGCTAAATCATAACTTCTTTTTGTAGAGATGTATTATTATAATTTAAACTGGTCCCACCATTAAATTATTCTTAAATTAAGAATTATACCCAAAATAAATTTTATATTTGTTTCTCAAAACAAAGTGTTTTTCTTATCGCTGCTCTGCAAATAAGTACGAGGGTCTGTGTATTAGTTTAAATTGAAGCCATAGTTTTCTTTCTTCACAGATACCCCTCTTCAAGCATAAAACTGAAATGTTAGTTTTTAAATTCAATTTCTTTGCGGCACATGAGTTCTTGCGACAACCTCGTACGAGCTCGTATGAAACACAACGTTTTTAAGTCCCAACGATGAGACTGGGTCGCCTATATTAGGAAACCCAATGTCATTGTTGCCAATCTAGACGATCGAAAATCGTTAACAAAATTTATGCCCTCAAGTTCCCCAACGGGACTTGGCGTGGTGACAAGTTCCTGGATCATACTCTGCAGCTCTGATGGGGTAGTTGCAAAAATGACTACGTCATCAGCAAAACGAAGGGGAGTTAGACAATCTCCCTTCATCTTTATCCTTTTGTTTTCCCAGTTCAGTGATTGAAATACATTTTCCAGTGTGGCATTAAAGAGCTTGGAAGATATGGTGTCACCTTGTTTCACTCCCTTTCCAATTTTTATGTGTGCTGTATTCTCAAACAGCCGAATCTTTGCACTTGCATTTTTATAGATGTTATTAATAATATTAATGTATGCATTTTCAACACCGCTGTATTTCAAAGCCATTTTAACTGCTGATGGTTTCACTGAATCAAAGGCCTTTTCATAATCGATAAAAGCAATGCACAATGGAAGTTCATATTCCCTCGTTGTGTATATATTCATATGTTGTATATAATGTAATAATGCCGTATGTGAACAAAAAAAAAAAACTAACCACGTATTGTAATAATACCATATGTTGTATATGTTATGTTCCATCATGGCGGTTCTAGACAGAATGGGGGGGGGAGCACAATTCCTACATGTGCCAGTAATTAATAAAAATTGATACAGACAAACTCCTATTTAATGGACTGAGATTTAGGGAATTCCGCGATTTTACGTACATTTTTTTGTGGTTCGGACGGAACCACATTGAAATTAATGCTCGGCGTTTCCCAATTTAACGAACACATTTCCTCAATTTAGCGAACATTTTTTATTTTTTCTTTAAACCACCAAACTATGTTAACCAGCATTTTCACGTTAAAAGCCAGCTAAAATGAGAGCTTCGCGTAACAGGAAAATTTTACGCATTTAGTTAACCAGCGTTTCGAAGAACACCATCTGCGACACAGCTTGACTAAATCAGTTCGCCTTTCCTCCGACTATCAAGCGTAAGCTTCTTACAGGAAGAAGCAAATGACCAAGAAATTTCAAAGGAGCGCAACATTTTCTTGCATGGGTGTGAAGCTGGAAAATGAAAGGCGGTATGGGGGAGGAACTGTAGAATACATTGGGGATTCTTGTTTTCAGCTGCAGACAGAACAATAGCTTTCTGTGAAGTCAGGGGTCCCACAGTGTACGTATCATTCCTGAGCATCCGGAATTCTTCCTCAAATTGAGTTTCTTTTTTTCTTCTCAGTGTTAAATCTAAAGGTCACATTAAACAACACAGCTCGTTTACCGACAAAGTTTTGATGAGCACAGGTAGCACTAAAAAGTTAATCACTCAAAGAAAGAGAACTTAGTCACTGAAATAAGGAGAACTTAGTCACTGAAAGAAAGAGAACTCAGTCACTGAAAGAAAGATAACTTAGTCACTGAAAGAAAGATAACTTAGTCACTGAAAGAAAGAGAACTTAATCACTGAAAGAAAGAGAACTTAGTCACTGAAATAAAGAGAACCTAGTCACTGAAATAAAGAGAACTTAGTCACTGAAAGAAAGAACTTAGTCTGAAAGAAAGAGAACTCACTCAGTCACTGAGAGAATGATAACTTAGTCACTGAAATAAAGATAACTTAGCCACTGAAAGAAAGATAACTTAGTCACTGAAAGAAAGAGAATATAGCTGCTTACGTATTCTATAAAGAACATTATCTTAATTTGAATGTTTCATTCTAAAGGTTTCCACGATTTAGCGATTTCCGCGATTTTACGTACAAGATTGTTGATCCCTTGAAGTTTGTTAAATCGAGGTTTGACTGTATATAATTTCCAGAAAAAACGGTTATATTTGGGGAGCCTGCCCCCCCCCCGTAGAACCGCCAGTGATTCTGTATATATAACATCAGGGCCCCAAAAATAGGACGGCCTAGGGCCCACAGAAATTTTAAGACGGAACTGTGCTGAACATAAAAAATAGATTTCATAATTATGGCTTACCCATGTCTCTTAGCTCTCGCCATTCAAGTTTCACATTCGGGACGGTAGCCCGACGTGCTATTCGTACTCAGGTCATTTCATGCACCCGGAACATGAAGCAGCTATTTGCCATTCTTGCTCCTCGCTGATCATTCGCAGTATTTGTGTTCGGGGTTAAAGTCGAATCCACAGCCGATAGTCATGTGTCATCACTAACGCGATGCACGAATCTGCGTTTAATGTAAATAAATGAAGCGACGGGGAAACTGAAGCCTCTGCTTTTGATGGTCGTGATAACAGATTGATGCATGGACAAAAGCAAAAAAAAAAAAAAAAAAAAAAAATAGACGAGAGAGAGATCGCTTAGCAGGGAAACCTCAGATTGTCGGACATTGTTAGAAAGCAGCTTAACAGGCATCGCCATCTATTGAGTAAGAAACGGGCGAACGCATGACTCTCATTCAGCGAACTTGCAAGAATTCACTTGTAACGTATCGCTGAAATTTATCAAACTGCTTTCATAACGCAAACAGAAAACTTTTCTCAGGTAATAAAACTTGTTAATCGCAATTTAATTGCAAAAATCAAATGGTGATTATTAGAAAGGATTTCCTCCCCCCTCCTCCTTCCTTCTATTGCCACCGTAAAAATGATGTTCATTTGTACTTAAAAGTTCAAGGATCTTCACCACTGTAGATACGAAGTCCGGAAGTCCGTGTGAGCTAATGACCCATGGAGGATTCCTTTTTTCAGCCAATAATGCCGTGCGGTTTTCAAAGGGCCTTTCTCCGTTACCCAATGTTACGTTAATGCTGTTTTCGTGTCTCTTCTGGTGCGGGTAGCGTGTGAATTTCTCTTTCCTTTTCTTTCGGAGTTGATCGACTATCATGAGAAACTCTAAGGGCTGCAATGCACACTGAAGAGCAATTGAATTAAAGACAGTTGGCGTTATGCAAATGTGGCGCTGTGGGAGGCCCTGTAAACGGAAACGACATGACGCATGCAGCGATCCGACAATATAAGGAGTGATGCCACGGGAATCAGTAAGAGTCGGACGCAGTATGGGTAAGACGAAGGATCTAAGCGCATTTGATCGTGGGCAAATTGTCGGGCCCGACGAATGGGTCACTCCGCCTCGGAAGTCGTGAACGCACTGGGATTTTCACGATCCACTGTGCCACGCGTGCACCATGAGTACATCGAATCCAGTAAAACCATCATTGCAAGGGCCAAATGCCGTGGACAACAGCGTGTGGATGGGCGGGGTCATCGTCGACTAGCTCGCATTGTAACAGCGGATAGACGAGCCCCAGTGCAAGAAATCACTCGGAAATTTAACGCTGGTGCACAAAAACGTGTAAGCATCCACACCATCCAGAACCATCTCCTCGCTGTGGGGTACAGAAACCATCGTCCCACGAGGGTACCGCTACTGACCGTACATCACAGGGTGCAAAGATTAGCATGGGCGTGGGAACATCGCCACTAGACCACAGACATGTGGAAAAATGTTGTCTGGACTGATGAGTCAAGATTCACGTTGGCACATGCGGATGGCAGGATACGAGTACGGCGCAAACCACATGAAGCGATGGATCGTTCTTGCCAGCAGGGTACTCTTAAAGCTGGCGGGGGTGGCATTCTCGTCTGGGGACTGTTTACGTGGACTGAAATGGGACCCTTGGTATGTGCGACATCGTCCCTCACAGGTCAACGTTACCGGGATATCCTGGACGACCATTTGCTCCCGTTTGTGCGTCTTCAACATACCACTGGGGTCGTCATCCTGTAACAAGACAATGCACCGTGCCATCGCTCCCGAATCGTATCCGAATGGTTGGATGAACACTCCACCGACGTGACCTCACTTCCTTGGCCAGCTAGGTCACATGACCTCAATCCTATCGAGCACATCTGGGATGCCATCGAGAGAGATGTTCAACCCTCCATCAAATCTTCCTGAACTGTGGGAGCTTGTTCAGGGGTCGTGGATCCTTATGGCTTCCCAACGCTTCCGGTGTCTTGTCGAGTCCATGCCGAGACGAATCGCCGCCGTCATCAGGGTGAAAGGTGGTGCTACACGTTACTAGACAGGTATCTCTAATTCAATTGCTCTTCAGTGTATAAGCAGTGGCTGGTAGCTAATTTAGGGCCACGAGCTCCAATAAAGCAAGAAAGCCGTCGCCTACGGACCAATACAAGACTTGTTCCTTATTCGGGAGGGAGCTCGGTTCGGCCATTTTCGGATAAATGGCCAGAGCAGTGAAGTAACTACCACCCCGCAGCTGCGGAGGGGGGGGGCGCAGTTAACGAAGGGGGCGAACTGCATCGACCAGTTATAGTTTTACGAAAAAATTCGAGCATGCACAATAACTAACCCAAAGATTCATATTTTGCTTTAAGATAAATGTAGCTTTGCCTAAATAAATGCCTAGTTTCACTTTTAAAATACCGAATGTCCTGCAGATTGAAAGTGTTTGGCTCTTTGACTTCGGGTTGTAATACGATTGCTCTGCAGTGGGTTATAAATAATACGATTGCTCTCCTATCTCCCTCTCTCTGCGCTGCTGAGGAAAAGCGCGAGGCCACAGTGGGATTCCCCGTGAAAGATGTGGGAAAACAGTCGTTACCTAAGGGGCCGTCTATAAAGTACGTCCATTATTTTTTACTATTTTTAGACTTCCCCCATGTCACGTTTTGTCCGATTGTTGGCAACTCCACCCCCCCTAAAAAGTACGTCCTATAATTCCCGCAACCCCCTTTATTTTTGGCAACTTCTTTTAAAAGTCCGTTGAGAAACAGAAGGAAAACATGTAATTATTTATAGGAATCTTCCATATATTTACACTTTTTCTTCAGAAAATATTTGTTATTTAGGCATTAATTTATTCCCAAATGCTACCCGAACTTTATCATTCTCAAATAAAGATCTACAAATGAACGCATGCGTTCAAGGTTGCAACACTCCCATCATACAATCTACAAAACGCGATATATTTGGTAGTACAAAAACGAGATCTTAATATTGTGATTTAGCTAAATATCACCAGAAATTTGAAATATTTCATACCTTTTTTTAACTATTAAAAGAAGAAAAAATGAGAAAACAAAACGAAGACATACCATCCACTATATGTTTGCCGCTGGACATCCGAATTACTGAACCTCCCCCTCCCCCATGTCACATTTGTTCCGGTTGTCAGGAACTCCCCCTCCCCATGTAATCTCGGACTTATTTTATGGACTAAGTATACGTGCATGACAGGCGTCAACATATATTCATAGCAGCCTCTCGCAGATCCGCTATGTGTAAGAGGGTGATTCCTTCAAGTGATTTGTTTTAGTTTGGGACAAAGCAGTTACACGTATTGTCAAATCTGTTACTCAAAAGGTTAAAACTACAGGGCTCTAGATACCACTTTTGCCCCTAACCCTTTCTCACCCCCCCTCCCCTTCCCAACACACACACCGCGAAAAACACATCCTCCCTCATGTTCCAAATCTTGGGAAACTTACTGTGCTCAGAGGTGCTGAAGAAAAACTTGCGGGGGGTGAGGGCGCACGTCGTGCTAGTTACGTCACTCGGTCAGAGACGCGCGCCTCAGAACACTCTGCTACCGGTGAGGCAATGTCGAATTTTAAAGATATTTTACTACTCGGAGTATTTGCAGATACTGTACACGCAAGTGCAAAACGAACAGATCGCTGCTCCTGACCAGAAGCCATTCCTGAGCCACGAGTGCAAGAGCAGGAAGTGCACGGCCAAATGTTATTGTACTTCAGGTGCAGTACGACTAACTCCTCTGCACGATCCCCTGCAGTGCCGTTAAGATGCATTTATTACCACACCAAGCGCCGTTTGGGAACTTGAGGACATAAATTTTGTTAATGAATTTCGATCGACTAAAGTGGCAACAATGACATTGGGTTTTCAAGTATAGGCGACACAGTCTCATCGTCGGTACCTGCACGCGTTGTGTTTCATACGAGCTCGTACGAGGCTTTCGCAAGAACTCATGTGCCGCAAAAAAATTAAGTTTAAAAGCTAACATTTCAGTATCATGCTTGGAAATCGTGGTATCCTTAAAGAAAGAAAAACTGTTTACTTTAAATTAAAACGTCATTTGCAGAACAGCGAGAAGAAAAACACGTTGTTTAAAGACACAAATATAGAATTTATTTTAGCATATTTCTTAATTTATGCACAAATTAATAATGGGGCCAGATAAAGTTATATTACAAAAAAGTTACGGTTTATCCTGAGATTTATATAAATAGAAACGTTCCTAGCAATCGAACTAGTACGAGGTGAGCAATATTATTTCATTTCTAAATTACAATGATTACTCAGCATGCAAGGGATTGAAATATTTGGATGATGTCTTACCCTAAAAATCTTCTAGTGTTCAATACCGAACCGAGGGTTGATGATGGAGCTGCTCCTTCATGAGCTGGTCTTTTTGAGTCCGCGAATCTTGCGGCTGGTAGCTTCCGTGGATAAAACGCAGCCCGGAAGCCCTCGATAAACGAATATATTCTCGAGTCTCTACTTTGCATTTGCTCTACTACCTTCTTTGGGTACCTAACATCCTACCAGATTTGGGGCCGACTTCTTGACCCACGTACAGCAAGGCATTTCTTGGCAACCGACGGCAGCAACAAATCCCCAACAACCAAAATTCGACAACGCAAATAACCGAACCTGATTTCTCTAAGTTTTCGCTTTCAGTCATGCTGCTAGGCGTGTCCCTCCCTCATGGAGGCGTACATCGCACCTTCATTAGGTTCTTGTGCCCCCCTCCCTCGTTCGGCAGTGGCCCGCCGTCCGGTGGATGTTGACCAGTGGCTATTTCGAGCACATGTTCTCCTGGCCAGCTGACCATCTGCTGAACTCTAAGCCCTTTAAAAATTTATTTGGCCCTAACTGTCACCCTGTTTTGGAGTTCTACACAGCCGGCCACCCAAAATGCAACACCAAGATGGAAGCATCCGATTGGCCTGAAATTGGCAGCATGCGTCGCCCGCGAGAGGACAGGCAAACGATTAGCATTGCAGGGCATATGCAAATCATGTGAGCCCGGCACGCCACCGAGAAGCACTATAAGAAGGGTGCAAGTAGGGGAAGTGTGTTGTATTGCCGGACCTGTGCGTGGGAAGCTTCCTGATGCCTCGTCGCAGAATACGGCGGTCATTCTAACACGTTTCGGAGTTTAACAGAGGACGAACAGTGGCTTATCGCGACAGTGGTTTATCGTACCGAGACATCCGCCCGTGTGGGACTATGTCGAGCCACAGTGAGGCGAGTATGGATTCGATGGGTGCAGGAGGGACGGACGGACCGACGTGAGCGATTGCCGCATCCACGGCACACCACCGTACGAGAGGACCGGCATGTTGTGCGGCGGGCATTGACTGCTCGCACCCCCACATCACGAACATTAGCGCAAGAATTAGGGTGTGTTGCTCCACAACCTGTGTCAGCACGTACCGTTCGACGTCGTCTGCAAGAGCTGGGACTTGTCGCACGGCGTCCATTGCTCCGATTACCATTGACGTTACACTACCGGCGAGTGCGGCGGCAGTGGGCCGTTGAACGCCGCACCTGGGCTACGGAATGGCACGACATTATCTTCTCCGACGAATCCCGCTTCTGCCTGCAACATCACGATGGTCGGATCCGCGTGTGGCGGCACCGCGGCGAGAGACTGTCCGTCGCCTGGCGTTATGGTTTGGGGCGCTATTGGATATGACACCCGCACCCCTCTAGTACGCATCGCCGGTACACTCAACAGCCACCGCTACATCTCTGACGTTTTGGTTCCTGTAGTGCTTCCTTACCTACAGTACCTGCCAGCGGCCACGTTTCAACAGGACAATGCACGCCCGCACGTTGCACGCATCGTGCAACAATTCTTCACTGCCCACCAGGTGTCACTGCTGCAGTGGCCCGCCTGTTCTCCCGATATGTCGCCCATCAAACACGTCTGGTCTCTGATCGGCAACCGAGTGGCCCGGCAAGCACCACCCGCGGCTACGCCTGATGAACTGTGGCAACGTGTGGAAGCAGCCTGGACTGACATACCCAAAGCCCACATCCAAAGCCTCTTTCGTTCGATGCCGTGGCGTGTAGCGGCCGTTTTTTGCCAGCCATGAGGGCCACACGAACTATTGATGTCTGCGTGTTCCGCAAGTCGCACGGGCCTGTAAGCTCAATCGTTTCATCTTTGTATCTGTTGTTATGTGTCCAGTAAATCTGGCTTTGCTATCTCGTGTCCTTCTTGGTGTTGTATTTTGGGTGGCCAGCAGTGTATTATCGGACCATCCGAGAAACCCCTTTTTAAATATTTGAACATGCTCGGAGGAACGTATGCCCTACTGAATTATGTTCCACGACACAGAGCCTGGGTGACAGTTGTTACCTAGCTTTACCTTCTTACCAGATTTAGGATTCTTTCTTGGACTTTCATCGTATAGTCACCACAGACCTATTGTTAGCTAGGTCTGCATTATGTAATCCGCAGTGCTGTTGCTTCGCAAATGCTGGGCAATGAAAAATACCCTTCACTTCGCTTGAGGAATTTTGCACCTGGCCTAGAGTTTGCGTTTCGATCTCTTTCCCACGCGAAGGGAAAGCAAGAAAAAAAAAAGAAACCAGCTAATGCTTATGCGGCCTGGGTCGAGATAATACTTCTTGCACCGAATTAAGGAATTAAGGATTACGCTAATTATTAATTATTTGTGTTAATTAGATAATTAAATCCCGAATTTGAGTATTTCTTTACCAGAAGCAATGTGCCTGAAATTAGAAGAATATTATCTCAAGACCCCATCCGGGTAATTTTCGACTCAATGTCACGCCAGAGTTGCCATATTGGCTTTTCTGTCACCGAACTCGCAAAATTTGGCTTTTTTTTTTTTCAGTTTAGTTAACATCAGAGAATTGATTTTGCTTGTTTGGCTTTTTCCCGACTTTTTACATTAGTTGCACGAAAATTACATACCATTCTCCTTTAAAATAATTTTCCATTAGAAAATGTTGTTTTTGCTCTAAAATGGCAAACTGGCCTGAAAAACGAAAACGACTGGCCTGAAATCGGAATCTACGTAGTGTAAATTTTGATTGACAGTTGACCAGAAGTCCCAGCTTATGATTAATATCTTGATGAACAGGGAAAAGCTGAAGGCTTATTTCAGTAGTGCTGAATTAGCCCAATCAAAGTTTGACACAAAATTCAAAGCAAGACTGATAAAGGAAATAATGTTAGACTACAAAAATTACTTGTTTTTTGTGTTTGCGACACCTGTTGTACAGGAATTTGAAAGACCAGGGTTTTCAACAAACCAAAGCTGATCCTATACCAAGAATTAATCTTACATCAGAAAAATCTTCCGAGCAGACTGTGTGTCAATGGGCAGAAAAAAATAATCATCAAGTTAATTTTGTTGTCAAATTTTTAACAGAATGTAGTATGTTCCTATAGAAGAATAACAGTACTGCGACTGATCTAGAAATGAAAAATGTCAAGGAAACAGCTATGTGTATGCCAGAAAAAGCTCTCAGTCGAGTTACATTTAGACTTCCTTCCAGCGGCGAGAGATATATTTCAAAATCTTTCAAAATTGATCCCTGACCTCATTTTAAATTACGATTCAAGGACCGTGTTTTTAGAGTTACCCTTTATACACCTTGCACAACATCAGCACTATTGAAGAACAATACAGAAAAATAATGCTTTTTGTAGATTGGAAAGAAGCTTCATTTGAGAAGGATGAATTTCCAACTGATAATGAAAAGTTTTTGGTAGGCGTTCTTCAACATCAGGCATACTTGTCTAATAATCACAGTTAGTAATGCCGTGTAGTTGATAAGCTATTCTCTCTTGTAACCCCAGTTAAAAACAAAAGCAAGAAACAAAATGCAACTGAATTTTCTTGATGCTATTGTGAGAATCAGATTAGAACTATTGCTTTCAAACAAATGTTGTAAGAACTTCATTCCATCTGCGAAAATGCTAAAAGACTACATCTGGCAAGGTTTATGCTGCAGGTTCTATTTGTTCCAGTGAATATGACAGTAATAAACTGGATCTATAGTTTTTCATGCGATGTGGGTATGAAAAATGGTTTAATATTGTTTCGTTTTTTTTTTACTTTTTTTCTAGTATTCTTTGGCTTTAATTAATGTTTTTTATCTGCCAACCCTGTGCTACGCCGTGTTGCCGAATATTTATCCCAGCATTGCGGTCATGCAAGCTACAGACTGTGGACACATTTTACTGTCTCCTCCCTTATAGCATTCTTTTGATATTGGTATATCACACGAATGCGACAATGCTTTAGTTTTTTGAATTAATATATTGTTCGTCATAGGTATGTGTTTAAGCATTTCAAAGAAAACTAAGTTTCAACCCAAACAAATTTTATGTTTGTGTTCAAATTGTATTTTTATTTATGATCCTTTAAAACGGACAGTATGAAAATATTATTGGAGGCAGAAAAAAATTTCACTAATTAACTTTAAACATTAATTATATGAAAACATCAAACACAAACAGAAGTTAAAATATAATGAAAAAAAAGTAATCAAACATTTACAATACAAATAATTTAATAACGTTGTATTGCCCTAACACTTCAATAATAAAATAATCTTTTTAATGTAATACACTATCTACCAACAAGTAATTGGACACCCCTGCAATCTACGATATCTGTGGTCCTGATACACGCCAGGGCTGCCGCCGTTAAATATCGTGTGGGAAAGAACAACGCAACCAGTCGCATGCAAGATATGCCACGCAGTTCGGTGCTCTCTGATTTCGAGAAAGGTGTAATCGTTGGGTATCACAGAAATGGCCGATCCATACGTGACATATCCAGCGAGTTGAAGTACCCAAATTCGACAGTGGCCTACGTGATTGGCAAGTGGAAGATGAGAGGTGACTGTCGGAATGTGCCCCGACCCAGCAGACCCACAAAACTGGGAGTTAGAGACCGACGGGTGCTGGCCACAGAAATTGAGAAGAACCGCACCAAATCGATGGGCCACATCCGCAAAGAGTTTCAACAGGCATCCGGGAGTGTTCTTTCGATGAATATCATCCGTAAGGAAGCCCATCTGCTCGGTTATCATGGACGTGCTGCCGCCCACGAGCCTTTGATCACCAAGTTTAATAGCGCTGCTCGGCTAACGTGATGCAAAGAACGTCGACAGTGGACCGTTGAACATGGGAAACAGGTTCTCTGGAGCGACAAATCAAGGTTCACCCTCTACCGTTTGGATGGCAGGGTCAGGGTTTGGCGTTTGCCTGGAGAACTCCTCCTGCCGGAATGTATTGTGCCAACTGTGAAATTCGGCGGCGGTGGAATTATGCTATGGGGGTGTTTCTCCTGGTATGGCAAGGAACCCTTGGTTGCAATTCCTGGTAGACTCAACGCCGAGACTTACTGCAGCATTTTGGATGACCATGCGCTTCCTACGTTGTGGCAGTTTTACGGGGTGGACCCATGTTACTTTCAGGATGACAATGCCACCTGTCATGTTGCGAGGTCCACCATGGCTTAGTATGGTGACAATGGGGTTAATCGAATGGACTGGCCTACGCAGAGCCCGGACCTTAACCCTATCGAGCACCTCTGGGACGAGTTGGAGCGTCGACTTAAGGGTTGCCCCCACCGTCCAAAATCGGCGAAGGAACTGACCTGTCTTCTCCAAGCCGAGTGGAAGAAAATACCGCTAGCCGTCGTACAACGCCTAATTGAGAGAATGCCCCGGAGGGTAGAAAGTTGTAATCGCCGCTCGTGGAGGCTACACCAACTATTGAAGGTGAATAAACTTCGTTTTCCTTTGCTATCAGAGGTGTCCAGCAACAAAATTAGCTGGGTCTAAGAACAAATTGCATGTGAACAAATTATCAGGAAAAACCAAAATGTTGATGCAAAAAAGAAGAGTGATGAGAACAACTAAAGAAGATGTGACTTCCAAAGTGGAATATATAGAGCTATGCAAGACAGTACGAAAAAGTATCACCGAAGACGTAAGGAAATTCAACTGTGAACTAGTAAGGAAAGCAATTGAAAACAACCAAAGCCTAAAGATAGCAAAGGGACATCTTAGAAAGGGAAGAAAACAGATTATGGCACTGAGAAAAGAAGATGGTTCTGTAACAAGAAATAGAGGCGAAATTTTGACAAGAGTGAAAGATTTCTACTCCAAACTATATGAAAGGGATGATACATGTACTCCAGACATCATGAAAGGTACCAGTACCAGAGTTCTTCCAGTCCTTCCAGCAGAAGTTGCACATGCAATCAAGAACATGAAGCGGGGAAAAGCTCCAGGAGAAGATGGAATTACTGTAGACATCATACAAGAAGCAAGTGGAGAAATCGAAACAGTACTCGCCCAAATTTTCACTCGATGCCTTAACGAAGGGAAAATTCCTGAGGATTGGAACAACGCTACAATGATCTTGCTACATAAAAAAGGTGACATTGAGGATCTCAGGAACTACAGACCGATCAGCCTCCTATCAGTGGTTTATAAAATCTTCACTAAAGTTCTTTCACACCGCTTTAAGGTGACACTGGACATGGCTCAACCGAGAGAACAAGCTGGATTCAGGAGTGGCTACAGCACAATAGCACAATAGATCATATCCACGTACTGAGAGAACTAATTGAAAGAGCGAGGGAATATGAACTTCCATTGTGCATGGCTTTTATCGATTATAAAAAAGCCTTTGATTCGGTGAAACCATCAGCAGTTGCAAAGGCTCTGAAATCCTGCGGTATTGAAGATGCATACATTAATATTATTAATAACATCTATGAAAATGCAAGTGCAAAGATTCGGCTGTTTGAAAATACAACACACATAAAAATTGGAAAAGGAGTGAGACAAGGTGACACCATATCTCCGAAGCTCTTTAATGCCACATTGGAAAATGTCTTTCAATCACTGAACTGGGAAAACAAAGGGATAAAGATTAATGGAGATTATCTAACCCACCTTCGTTTTGCTGATGACATAGTCATTTTTGCAACTACCCCATCAGAGCTACAGAGTATGATCCAGGAACTTGCTGACAAGAGTAAAGAAGTGGGATTAAAAATGAACTTTCAGAAGACAAAAGTGATATACAATGCTTTTACAAGAAATGAAGATTTATCGATTAATGGAGAAAAGCTGGAGATAACAGACACGTACGTTTATCTTGGACAGCAGATATCAAGTGAGGGTCACATTGGTGAAGAAATTAATCGGCGTACAAAACTTGCCTGGAGAGCTTTTGAAAGAAACAGCATAATTTTCAAGAGCAATATGCCATTATGTCTTAAAAGAAAAGTGTTTGATCAATGCATCCTTCCAGTGCTTTCGTATGGTGCAGAGACGTGGACCTTAGCTAAAAGAGACATACAAAGGCTGCAAACTACTCAAAGAAGCATGGAGAGGTGCATGCTTGTTGTAACCAGGAGAGATAAGAAGAGGAACACGTGGATCCGAAAAATGACAAGAGTGGAAGACATCATTATCAGAGTTAAATCCCTGAAATGGCAATGGGCTGGACATACTGCCAGAAGAACAGACCATCGATGGACAGCCGAAATTTTAGATTGGATTCCAAGGGACAGGAAAAGACCCAGAAGAAGACCACATGGAAGATGGGTGGATGAAATTCGAAAGTATGCGGGAGTGACATGGAGGAGACTGGCACAAGACAGACCGTTGTGGAGGAAACTTGGGGAGACCTTCGTCCAGCAGTGGATTGATAATGGTTGACAATGATGATGATGATGATGATGAGATAGTGTATGTGACAGTCCATTTTCTCAGTCAGTTTCTTGACGTCTGCTTCATAATTAGTTATGTTAAGCTGGATGAACGAGTCCAAATATTCATCTGTCAGTCTGTTCCTGTATTTATTTTTTATCAGCATTTAGAAAATATTGACTGACACACACGCATATATATAGAGAGAGAGAGCAGAATAATGCTTTCATTTTCAAAGATATGTTGACCGTCACTGCATAATTTTCGTTGAGCAGAAGAGACGAAAATCCTTCTTCATTTTCTTGTCTAACGAAACTTTTCAAACACATCGTTTTTACAGCGCGCACGGAAATGAACTTGGCCAAATAGCGGTGAAGGAGATGTGTGCGTCAGTGAACGTTCTTCTGTTCATCGTGTGCTGTGCACCTGTGGTAATAAACGCAATTCTTGAAATTTTGCGAACACGTTAAAATTCTTGGTCGGTGAGTAACAGAATCACGACAAAGTTCATCGTGTTGTAGTCAGCTACTTAGAAAGATATTATGACTTGTGGACATGGAGTGGTTATTGGTTAAAGCACACAATGACTCAATTTATCCGCGAGCGACAAAAAATGAAGCAACTATCGACGGGTTACCGTCTCTAGTGATATAAGCTTATGAATGGCCGGCCTTTGGTTAGCTACAACAGGTACAGTACACGCATTTGATAGCAGATCAGTATACCAATTTATTTAATTCCCAAAACGGAGTTTTCACGAAATTATTGACAGCTTGTGTCGTCCTGTATCATTTTTTCTTTAGTAGAGCCTCCAAGCAGGATTTAGGGTAATATCTGCTCGAGTATCTGTTCATAAGTAACTGCAGACTTTCATAGGAACATCCTTTCGAAATATTAGTTCGCATGAACCGTTATTCCGTTCTTGGAAGGTATTAAATCCGTTCATTACCTAGGACGGAGTTCTGAAACAAAGGAAACGTCATTTTTTCACCTGAATAAGAATTCCTTGGCTGTGCTATCACAGGAAAGAAAAAAAAGGTCCTTTTGAGGGTCAATCCTAAAAGATAGGCGTGGGAGGAAGAACTCCTTAGTACCATTCTGACCTCATCGTTATGGAAGACTTACTCTTCACTTGTTGCAAACAACTGAGCACTTTTTACTTCGAGAAACGACGGAAAATGGCGATACATCCGTTTGTCAAAATTGAAACTTAACTTTTATTTGATACTAATGCAGCTGAGTAGCTGTGAAACTTTGTTCCCTTTGAAAACGAAAGAGAAAAAAGTAAATGTTCATCATAATTAAAACACTCAGCTCTCTAGAAGCTATTAACCCCTTGGCCTAATATGACGTCTCAGAGACGTCATGCGATTTTGGAAGATATTCATAAATTTTTTTTTCTTACATATACTTTTTTACACTTATAATGTTATTCGTCTGTGTAAATCGTATGCTTTTCCCAAAGGAACGCAGAATAATATATGGAGAAACTGAATCGATAACCGCCGGTCTGATCCTGTTACGTGTGGAAATGTAGATATTGCCTGACGCATATGTCTTGTTTGCATGTTGTCGCGTCACAAGGTCGTGTTAGGCACTATATAATGCAAAAGTATCATATGCAGTAAAACTACTATTAGTCTAATTTACTATTTTTATTTTTCATTCTAAACTATAAAGATATGCCAGAACAACATAACTATCTTACATAAACGCATTGCGTTTAAAACAGTACACATTACTTTATTTTCCGTCTTCGTACATTTAGGGCGTCAGGGTTAAAGCAGTACAAATTACTTTATTTTCCACCTTTGTACATTCAGGGGGTCAGGCGAATTGAAATAGTACGCTTTAGTCTGACAAATCGATAGGGCAAAGGGTTAATAAGTAACATGCTTGTTTACAACAACATTCAATATTATTGTGTGATACTTATTTCTTAATGAACAAAAATATAATTTATGTAAATGTTCTAGGGCAGACAGTAGCAGAAAACTTCTCACAATTGCCCATGGGGCTCTGATAAGTTTTTTTCCCCAGCTAATTATTCAAGATGAGACCGGGCTGGGGTCCTGGGTGAGGCATCTTTCTCCATTTCCTGGAACCAGTGATTCCGAAAATGGAAAACGAATTACTTTGTATAAGCCTTGGATTCTGATGATGGTCCATAAATCGCTCCCCTTCTCCTCCCTCAAACCAGCAGAGGTTATGTTTCAGTCTTCTGTAGTCTGTCAAATAGCAGTTCCTAATGTACAGAGTAACGATATATCGGGTTGGAAAGAAAGTAATGTCTGATGACGAGGTACCCGATATCAAAGCCGCTGCGTCGGAGCACATTGGCCACTCAAATTGAACAGCACACCGGCATGACATCACCAGGTAGGTGGCTTAAGTCAGTGACAGTTAGCCGTCAGAAGGCGAAGATTCTAAGCGCCAGCAATCATTCGAAGTGGACAAGGAGCACATCCGCCATTGCAAGCTGTATGAGTTTCGTCGCTGTAGCACCCCGCAAGAGCTGTAAGGAACATTACCAGTGTTTACCCCAATGCCATATCACATCATCAGTGCTGTCGTTGGTTCGAACGGTTTCGAAAGGGAAATTTTGACATGTCATACCGTTCCAACGCCGAAAGACCCGTAACAGTGGGTATGGAGAGGCGGAAGACCTTATGCAGACAGACCCATGTGTGACCACATGGGAGTCGGCCGAACATTTGGGGACTACCCACACGGAAGTCAGCCGAACATTTGGAGACTACCCACACGGAAATCAGCCGAACATTTGGGGACTACCCATATGGAAGTCGGCCGAACATTTGGGGACTACCCACACGGAAGTCCGCCGAAAATTTGGGGATTACCCACACGGACGTCAGCCGAACATTTGGAGACTACCCACACGGAAGTCAGCCGAACATTTGGGGACTACCCATACGGAAGTCGGCCGAACATGTGGGGACTACCCACACGGAAGTCCGCCGAAAATTTGGGGACTACCAACACGGAAGTCGGCCGAACATTTGGGGACTATCCACACGGAAGTCAGCCGAACATTTGGAGACTACCCACACGGAAGTCAGCCGAACATTTGGAGACTACCCACACGGAAGTCCGCCGAATATTTGGGGACTACCCACGCGGAAGTCAATCGAACATTTGGGTACTACCCACATAAGCATTATCACGCACCTGCGTTAAATTGGTAAGGCACACAAGACGGGAGTTTGGGTACCCTATTAACTCATAGTTGAGCAGAAAGCAAATCACGTGACCAAGTTGAACCGTTCTTAGGTCGCATTGTGACAAGTGACGAGAAATGGGTCCCGTATGACAATGCCAGAACCCGGAAACAGCGGTTGGGCTCAAAACAGAAGCCAATGCCGACCTCCAAAGGCAGCTTACACTCACGTAAGGTCCTGCTGTCTGTTTGGTGGGATAGGCGTAGGTCGTGTTTTTTAAGATGCTGACGGACTACACCACTATCACCGCCGATGCTGCCGGACAACACCACTATCAAAGCCGTCCAGGATAGCAGTGCGCTGTCCTGGACGGACAGCGGACTGCTATCAGGTCGACGATCTTCAGGCGTCGCTCGCGTCGAAACAGACAGCACGGATGAACCGCAAAGGCGTCTTCCTGCAACAGGATTGAGCGAGATCTCACACTGCACGGTTGACCTGATCAGGGACCGGGACTGGGATCTGTTGCTGCACCCAGCCTTTTCCTTGTACATTGCTTCCCAAGGGTCTACCATCTTTTCCGGTCGTTGCAGCATTTCCTGGAGAGACAGCGGTTCCCCAACCGAGACGATGTCGAACTCGCACTTACTCACTTCTTTGCGTCTAAGCCACCACAATTCTACAGAGACGGTATCCAACAGTTGCCCAGGCGATGGGAGTAGGTCGTATCAAACGATGGTGACTACATTTTAAACTGATTTGTACTTCTATATTTACGGTAATTAGCACTTTTCTTCTGCCTTGCATTTGCATACATTGCTTTCTTTCAATCCAACATTATCAACAATATTATGGACAAATGGCTCAGAATCAGCGGCTACGTATGACAAGAACATCCCATAATTTGGGAATCTTTGAAGAACGGCAAAATTACACCATGATCTGGTTTTCTTAGGTTCTTCATGTAAGTCTTTCTTTCCAGAAAATACTGAAAATTTTTTTCCCTCCACCTTTTTGAAGGTGCTAACCACGGCTGACCGTAAGCACCACACAAGCCTCACCGTCTCAGACATTTTCTGAGACAGTCGTCTAACCATTGCAATTTGGCATTTATCAAAGCGGCTGAAGTACGTTGAATTTCTCATCTGAAGAACAAGGATAACACTGATTAATAAAGCTCAGTACAGGTGCTATTTATACCGTTTTATGACCTTCACTCGGTCCGTCGTTTACCTGCAGTTGCTTCAATTTGCATAAAGACGCGCTGGTCATGTTACTATTGGGTTGTCGGAAAAGTCATGACCTATTTTGGCACCCGATGGCGGTTGGGCGGTTTTGGAAGTACTAGAGGCATGCGCAGCTCTGTTATCGCTATGGCATTCGACAGGTGCCAGTTCTAGCTGCAGTCTAAAAGGAATAGTGAGCGATTTGGTTGAGTTGCGGAGATTTGACATCAAGCTGAAGATAGAAGACGAAACTGTGCATTTTCGCCATATTTTACTACTTTACTTACGTAAAGGGAAGAACGCGCTTCAAGCTTGTGAAAAGTTGCGGTGATAATGCTCTACAAGAACTTCATGTGGTTCGCAAAATTCCGTGCGGGTGATTTCGACCTCAACGATGCTCCTCGGTCCGGGAGACCAACCGAGGTTGATGATGACCAAATCAAGGCATTGATCAAGTCAAACCCACGTTACACGATACGAGAGATTGCAGACACATTGCACATCCATCATTCAAGCGTTCACGACCACCTGAAGAAGCTGGGATACGTAAGCAAGCTCGATGTGTGGGTTCCTCGTGAACTCAAAGAAGCTCAATTGACGGTGCGTATAAACATCTGAGATATGCTCATTAAACGTGAGGAAAACGATCATTTTTTTAAGCGACTGATAACTGGTGACGAAAAGTCGATTGTGTACAACAATGTGCTGCACAAACGGTCTGGGTCTTAAGTGGATTGTGCACAACAATGTGCTGCGCAAACGGTCTTGGTCTTGACGTGCTGCTTCGCCTCAAACGACATCCAAAGCAGAAATTCATCAGCGGAAGGTTCTGGTCTCAGTGTGGTGGGATTTTAAAGGTGTCATGTTTTTCGAGCTCCTACCAAGGAATCAAACAATCAATTCGAATGTGTACTGCCGGCAATTGAACAGTTTGAACGAATCATCCAGAAACGTACAGAGCTCGTTCATCGTAAAGGTGTTGGGCTCCATCACGATAACGCGAGACTGCACACAAGTTTGATCAGCCGCCATTAATTATTGGAGCTTGCGTGGGATGTGTTGCAAAACCCAGCATACTCGCCTGACCTTGCGCCGTCAGACTTCCACTTGTTTCGCTCTCTTCAACAGTCCTTGCGTGGTATAACGTTCAATTCAGACGAGGCTGTAAATCAGCACCTTGTACAGTTTTTTCGCCACGAAAGACAGGTCCTTCTATGAACGAGGCATTCAGCAGCTCACTGAAAGTTGGCAAAAGGTTATCGAACAAAACGGGCATTATATCATTGATTAATCTTTGTTCATTCTATCAACAAATGACCTTTGCAAAACATGGCTAAATTGCGTCATGACTTTTCAGACAACCCAATATTTAGGCTTTTCGGTGTATTTACTGACAAGCATCTCCGAAGCATGTCCGAAGATGCTAGGTGCAGTTCCGCAGAGTCGCACAGCTTATTTGATTTGTTTCGTAAAATATTCCATGGGATTCAGATTTGGATAGAGTGTATACGCCACTCCAGATTGCTGCACAGGTGTTGTCGTTTTAAAAGATAAACTTGTGGAAGCTGGTTTTAAGCGGGAAGGACTTTTGAGATCCTCCCTCTTGAAAAAAAAAAGGAATCATATTCAATGGATTCAGATTTTTTTAAGCCAGGGAATTTCATGATGAAATCGAGCAATAAGTAGCCTTTCCTCCCTTACTCGCGTCCACTTCTGACAAGGAAGAAAGAGATCCAGCGCTATCAGATAAATACACCATATCTTCTGCGAATGATCCGAAAGCAGCGTCTCACACTACATAGCCACCCCGGCAACTCACATTTTTTAAGGTGGACGGCTGCACAACTGTTATGGGAATATTGCCCCTATACTGCCTAGCGTTTAGAATACGTCAAAGGCGGAGATTAGCAGCATGCGGTGTCCTCATACGTTTCGACCCAAAACAGCGCCGAATCACCGCTCTGCTGAAACCTTTTATTGGAGTGCTGGCTCGATCGACACATGTTATCAGAAACGAAGATGGTTTGAAATTCGTCCTTGATAATGAAACGGATCATTTCGAAAACGGACGGATTCCGAAATCCACATTGGCTGTTTTTTCGACAATAACGGGATATATTGCTTATTATAGTCTCATTGAGCAAGAGCTGTCGTCGTGAAGGTCTTTCGAATGGCTTGGGTCCACACTGGGTAATATAGTGTTAATCGGGAAGTCGTTTTCCAGCTCTCAGGGGCCGAAGTTCATCCAGCCATATTCCAGAAGAACCAGTGTCCTACGACTGTTGTGGATCTCGGAAGTACATGATGCAGCCTACCTGCCACTTTTCCAACTTCTTGGTAACGATTTTAAATCCGGTACATGTTCCTAAAACACAACCCGAACAGCTTTTGCCCAACCTTCCACGAGGCATTCATTGTTGGCGTAGCGCAATAGTGCTGTAGAATGTTAAAATCGTCCTTCATGGCGTATTTTCTGTTGAACTCCCTCTTTGGGTGGGATTTACAACTGCAGCGCCCCTCGGATTATCGCCGACACTGGTGTGACAGGAACCAATGCAGAACTTGTACAGCTGATGGGCTGTACTGGTTGGTGCTCTGGAGACTGGTAGGATTATTCCAAAAAGTGCCCAACACCTCATAAGATACACCAATGTGGATAGGAAGATGGTGGATAGGAAGTGCCGTACTGCTTCGTTTGAATAAAATAATAAAATCATTCACACTAGAATAAATGAAAAGAAGGCTTATACTCGTAAAACGTTTTAGTAATAAGACAAACTTATATTGCAGAACTACAAGGGACAGTTTTCGTCTTGTCCTTGCAGAATTTAACTGCGAAGTTTTCAGTTTTTTTTTTTTTGGCAGCAAACACGGGATTTGCAAGTGTTTCTGAGAAATTTCCGTGTTGTATTCTTCATTTGCGTCAGCGGTGAATAGCACTCAAAAACTGGGCAGGAATGCTTTATCTTCTGGATCCTTTGACTTTCCCTGGGTGTGTCTGCATAGCGAAAACCTTTCGAGTATCCGTAGATCTAGCAGGAGGAGCAAGATGCTGCTAAATTTTGATTCTGAGAGTAAGCCGAGAGTTGTTTCTCTTCGTCCTCGTTTTTGCTGAATGTTGGATGGCCATCGCATTTCGGTTCGCGGTCTAAGGATTCTGTCGCTAGAACACAGACATATGCAGGATCCTCATGGTGATGCCTATTCAATTTCTTCATGCTGTGTTCCTCTTCCTTAGTTCGTTTTCTAAGTAAAAAAGAAGAAAGGATGCTTAATAATATTTAATATAATTAGTGATTATCTCATGCATTAAAAATTGTAACACACTACAATATTAAATAAGATCATAAAACGTTGGCATGTTTCCCAAAACACTAAACTTTGATCTTTCCAATATTGGGCCAGGTTTTGTTTTTCTGGGGATTATTAACCTATAATAAATTAAAACACTAAAAGGAAATAAATTAATGTTGTTGATATTGCATGAATTATTTTTGTTTACTGCATCCAGTAAATGACCTGGTATATTCAATAGTTCTGAAACCTGAAAAGAGTAAAACATTTCATCGTGTTCTTAGTTCGAATATAGGATCGACAGTTGTGGATATTGTAATAGGCCCGAAATTGAAAACTATTGACAAAATTTCAAAAGATTCTCGGATTCAAATGCCTTAAATGGTAAGCTGAAATGGTTTATAATGAGGTTCAGGAAAAATTTCTTTTTAGTAGTAAGTTATTCTTTTTCGTTTAACAATCGATGGTCACCCCGGTGATCAAGTGGTCAAAAGAACTGGCCTCTGATCAATCGTCCAAGTCGGGCCTGCGCGTTCGAGTACCGGATGATGTACGTGCGGTGCATTTCTGCGACAGCCCTCTCTGTCCCTTTGCTAAAATCATTAACCCTAAATTAGGGACTGGCGACTCTTTATAATTAAGCTGTTTGCCGTCCCGATGGCTGAGTAGACAGATTTGCTGGCTTCATGTCAGTCGTCTGAGTTGGTCTCACATTCGAGCATGGGATGATACACGTGTAGTGTGTTTCTCCAATGGCTGTGACTGTCCTTGAAAATATTTGCCCTAGATTAGGGCCTGAAGACTTCTTATGACTTCAGATGTTCACGAGGCTCGTTGTGCCTAAAATAAAAAAAAATAAAAAAAAAAACGTTGTTCGAATTCATCCAATTGGTTGAGTAGTAAGATTATTCATTTGGTTCATTAAAGGACAAAAACGGTTTCTAGTCATTCGTTCGAGGGAGTCCGGGTTCGAATTCAGGTTGGGATAGGGATGGTATGTTTGTCTTACGTAACTGGCTGTCTCCTTTCCGTGGAGTCAATAACCCTAAATTACGGACCGGCAACTGCTTATAGCCCATTCAGGTGCTCACAGTAATCGTTGCCCCCCCCCCCAAATGCATAAAGAAATGCATAAAAACTTACCACAGTTTTATCAGCAACCATGAATTAAAAATTACCGGCAGCGTAAAATATTATTACAAAACTTCGACTGCAAGTGCGTATTATAATTTAATTTCCGGTCTCGCTAACACTCAACTAAAACTCTGTGCAAATTATCATTGTCACCAAAGTTGTCCCTAAAATGTGCCAACATTCTGTTTCACTCATCTGAAGGAAAAAGTTCTTTCACAAATACTAGACGTGTAAAATTTGGTTCGCCTGGTCTCTTATTCGCTCTTTCATATTAGGATAGTAAACACACCATTGTTCATGGCCTAGGAAGAAATCCTCCTGACTTTCGTGTTTAAGAAGTAATTGGTGTCAAGCTGCAATGTTAGCAGCTGGAAAATCAGACTTATAGAAGAATTAATGAAGTCTACATTTGATTCCAAGGGACAGGAAAAGACCCATGAAGTCTACATTGGATTCCAAGGGACAGGAAAAGACCCAGAAGAAGACCACATGGGAGATGGGTGGATGAAATTCGAAAGTATGCAGGGGTGACATGGAGGAGACTGGCACAAGACAGACCGTTGTGGAGGAAACTTGGGGAGACCTTCGTCCAGCAGTGGATTGATAATGGTTGACAATGATGATGATGATGATGATGACATTTGATTCCTAAAATCTATATGAAATATATAATAAATTTCAACCAGATATTTAAGTCTGATTTGGATCCGTCACTATAAACTTAAATGAGAAAAGATTTATGGTGTGATAGCAAGGAGCTCATTCCCATTGATGACGGCTCACTGCGATGTTTTCACTCTCCAAATCTTTTGCATATGTTTTCTCCTTTAAGGTGGACGTCAAGTAATTTTGCTTCCTATACTTCCAATGGAAAAACTTCTGTACACATTTTCTTCACAATTAATGCGTTCCCAAGGATGAAAATCTGAACAGCGATTAAAATAGCTTCATTTTATAACTTGGAATACCTAATATTTTCTAAAACATAACCATAATTATGCAATCCAACATTTGTTTGTCTACTGACGTCATCAAAGTACAGGTCGCGCCATCTTTCTTCTGGACATTTAATGCGTTCCCAAGGATGAACATTTTAACATCAATTAAAATAGCTTCGTTTTATAACTTGGAATACTTAATATTTTCTAAAACATAACCATAATTATGCAATCCATCATTTGTTTGTCTACTGGCGTCATCAAAGAACAGGTCGCGCCATCTTTTTTCTGGACAATTAATGCGTTCCCAAGGGTGAAAATTTTAACATCGATTAAAATAGCTTCATTTTATAACTTGGAATACTTAATATTTTCTAAAAACATAACCATAATTATGCAATCCAGCATTTGTTTGTCTACTGACGTCATCAAAGTACAGGTCGCGCCATCTTTTTTCTGGACAATTAATGCGTTCCCAAGGGTGAAAATTTGAGCATCGATTAAAATAGCTTCATTTGATAACTTGAAATGGCCGGCCCGGTGGCGCAGTGGTCTAAGCGATGGCCTCTGATCATTCGTCCGAACGGGGTCCGGGTTCGAATCCCGGTGAGGCATGGATGTTGTGTTTGTCTTACGGCACTGGCTCTCTCCCTCCCCTGGAACCAGTGACCCTAAATTAGGGACGGGCGACTGCTTGTAGCCCATTGAGTTGCTCACGGTGGTCGTTAAATCTCCAATCCAATCCAGATCCAAAATTACTTGACGTCCATCTTAAAGAAATGTCCTGAAATCAGTAAGGAATCTTTGGCGATGCTTTGCTTACTATCGATATTAATTACGCTGACTCCCGTATACTCTTACTACTGTAGCTCTTCCGTACTCCATCAGTTGCAGCAGTTTTGTTGATAATGGGACGGACTCCATTCCTCCCTCACACCAACTATGATTGTATAACTCAGACTTTACACCCTCAGAATGTAGTCGAAATTAATGCTAGGAGGGTTCCCGTTCAATTGATTATGTATGTGGGCAGAAAAAGACATCTCCAATTTTGATGTACCAGTCCTAAAAAAATGACCGTTTGTCGTTACACACTCAGTATAAGAGAAAATCCTCCAAATACGTGGCATCAGTGAATAAACAAAGACATCGCTCTTTCCACGTTGTAGCAACACACAGCAATCAAAAAATTGTTATTCGGTCTCCGCCTGGGAATTGAACCCCGTGGTGTAAGGCTAACGCGCTCGGCTAGATATCGAAAGATCTGGGATTCAATTCCCCGTCGGTGGCTGAATAAGAATTTTTCGGTTGCTGTATGTTGCTACAACGTGGAAAGAGCGATGTCTTTGTTTATGTGCTCAGTATAAGTGATGGAAAGTTTAAGTTGTTAAAGTCTGCGTGTTGTGCGCAGATATCTGTTTCAGTTTTTCTTGAGCACAATTCTTACATGTGTTTGTGTTTTTACTGATCGGCTCACAACCAGGATTCTTGGGGGGGGGGTGCTGTAACGCCCACAGCGAGCAACTCATTGGGCTACACGATGTCGCCAAGGACTATTCCTTTTCGTAAATGTAATCAATAAGCGAATGTACCTAATGACCTGGGTTATCTTTCAGAGTTTGCATGTGATACTGCGATATCATTTAGATGATTGAATAGCTTTTTTCATGTTTACTATTCAGGTAGAATTGCCAGCTGTGAAAACACAAGTTTGTCCGTGACGTGGATGGAAACCTCCCCCCTCACTTCGGAGTAAGTTGCTTTCCAAACTAAGCTACACGGACGGATGTACCGCAGGAGATTTGTCATTTTGACACGTGATTCACCTCCGTAGTACGTCACATCGTCTCCCTCTTAACATTTTTTTCTTCCTGAAGCGAAGTAGGAATTTTTTTATTAATTCCAGACGATGTGTGAAACAAACATCACATATTTTTCGAAGAACCCAACGGCCAGTACATCCACTTTTAAGTTCGAGCACCAATGTGAAAACACAAATTTGTCCGTGACGGGGATCGAACCTGCGCCCTCTCACTGCGGAGTAAGTTGCTCTCCCAACTAAGCTACACGGACGGAATGTATCGCTGCAGATTTTTCATCTTGATACGTGCTTTACCTTCGTAGTACGTCACACAGCATTAACTTTTGTCTATGTGTCTAGCTTTTCAAACATTTTGAAAATGGGATAGAAAACCAAGCTTCTGCGACTTGCCGCGTGGAATTAATCTGGAAAATTCGCCCGCGTTGTCCGAGTTTTCTTAGGCATTGGCTTCTGACCATTCGTCTGAGGTGGGCTCGCCACAAGTTCCAGCTGCGGTATGGGTGATGTTTTTCTGATTGCGCTAGCACTGCCCTCTCCATGGAACGAGTGGCTCTAAATTAGAGACGGGTGACTCTTTAGAGTTACTCATCGGGTCGCTAAACCACAATACAGAAATAACTCAACTACTAAGTGCACAGAGTAAAACAGTGCGACAGGAACGCACGTGGAAGTATAGATTGATTTCATGAAAGAGTGAACTTTTAATTTGTTGAAAGCGATAATGCCGGCCTGCCGTTAGAAAAACAGAAAAGCGATGAACTGTAACGTGGTCTTACTAAATTTCTGTAGTCTAAATAAGAGGCAAGTGGGTAAACCAAAAAAAAAAAAAAAAACAACATAAAATGCATGAACCGCCATTTGATCTATTAAAATCCTATCTTGGAATTCAAGCTACGTAAAATACACTCTGGTGTCAGAACTTCGAATCCGAAAGGCATTCGCATGAATAAAAAGGAACACGTAATAGCAGGTGGGACATTTAGAATATAAAGGGACATAGTCATAAGGGTAGTCAACACTTCATAACACAGTTATATACACACTTTGCGTATACTGGGTCACATCCGCAAATGTCACCAAGGTGAGATGTAATAGGTAATATAACCTAAAAATATCTTAATAAGGAATTTGATTGCCTCGTGAGAAAACAACTCTCACAACGACGATACATACTCATCACCAAGTTGTTGATTAACGCTGGAGCCAAGGAATTCCATTAATCGATGAGGACGGTGCGTACCTTCGAATTGTCTGACAAGCTGTTTTTTGTCCCCCAGAGTATCCCAGGCATATTCTATAGAGAATAGGTCCGGAGACCTGGTTAGGCAGTACATACGCCGAATAACTTCGCTCCGCACGGAGTTATCGACAAGCTGAAACAAAGCCATCTTGAGTATTAGAGGCCTAAGATTACGCGATTTTCACGTTTGTGACGTCATTAACAGGGTCATAAACTTCGCTACAATCATCAAACCAGCTACGGTTGAAACCGAGAAACAATCTGTTTGCTCGGCGTGTGTCTCGTTTTGAGAGTGCTGAAGAATTGATGTGCTATATGAGGATTAGAAAAGAAGTTAGTATATTTATTAATTTAGATTACATGTTTCCTATGAATCGATGAACTAGGCTATTTTATTGCAAACATAATAGTTCACGGGAAACTAAGAAGATATAAGCAACATTTCATGAAACAATACGCTCAAGCCACGTTTCATAAATCATTGAGCTTAAACAACGTTTAATGAATCACTATGCGTTGTTTTTTGTCCAGTGTTATTTCCTTATTTTGAATGAATCCGTGTTTAGATGGTGTTTTTTCGACATCATGCTGAAATAAAAAAACTCATATATATCAGTCGCACACTGTGTTGCTGAAAGAATATGGAATTACCACAACAATAACGGCAAATATAATGTAATGCATGGAATGTTCTTTATGAACTTATGAGATGAAATTTTTAAGTTTTGTCTTTTTTTTTGTCCTTAACTTATTTGAATGAAATGGAATATAATTTGTTGTAAAAGCATGCATGATGCCTACGGTAATACCGGTGAATTTACATGTGCAGGGCAACAATCCATTGATGTAAAAAGAAAAAGTTAAAGCTTTTTTATAACTGAATTAGTTTGTAGATATGAAATAACCACTGAATTCAGGCCGCAGTGGTCTAAGCGATGGCTTCTGATCATTCGTCCGAAAGGGGTCCGGGTTCGAATCCCGGTGAGGTATGGACGTTGTGTGTGTCTTATGGCACTGGCTCTCTTCCTTCCCTGGAACCAGATACCTTAAACTAGGGACGGGCGACTGCTTATAGCCAATTGAGTTGCTCACGGTGGTCGTTAAACCTCCAATAAAAAACAAATCATCGCTCCTATGGCTCATAAAGTTTTTGCGTTTTGATGTTAACCAAACGTTTTGTATTTACTGAAATTTATAACTTTTTTCCATCGATGTTGTGAAGTACGAAAAAGTAGAATCCTGATATTGTCTCGCTGTAACCCCGCTGCTAGCTAAGATGGCAGTCACGAGAGCGTTTGTTATGACCCTGATGATGACGTCATGAATCGGGGACTAAGGCCTCTAGTACGCGAGAAGGCGTTGGCTGAGCCCAGCGCGGTGGAAACTTCCTTTAAGAAGAACTGAGATCCAACAGCTCGCAGTGAAAGTCTGACATGAAGGTCTAGCATCTCGTCTCTATAGTGCTCATTATTCATATTGCATCCTGCAAGCAGGTGGAGTGGTGTGCTGTCGTTGAACATGATGCCACCCCACTGGAGCAGCCCACCGCCTCCAAAGTAGTCCTCTACACGGTCGTTTGCAGGATTCCCTGTTCCCTCCAGGTAAAATGCCAACGATAATCCGTTTGCAGACTGAATATAGCCTCGTTTGCAAAAAGAACACCGGCCCACTTGTTTGTTCTCCAGGAATGATGTTACGTGCACCAGTTCAAACGAGCTCTCCTGTGAGATGTGGTTACAGCAGTGTTCTGAAACTCGCGGCCCTACGCCAAATGTTTTGCGGTCCGCATGAATGTTTACAAAACAAAAATAAATCACTCTTCCTTCAAGTATATTATAATACACTGAGTGGCCACTTTATTATGACCACCTGACAGTTTTAAGCAAATGAGCTATGGCTGCACGCTGTTGCCGCCAGAGGGCGATGCTAGTATAAAAAGGGAAAGCTTAATGCTTGCGACAGTAGTGGAAGTGATTTTTGGGTGACCGGATTGGTAAAAAATGCGATTTGACGGACTTTCAACGTGGGATGATTGTAGGAGCTAAGAGCCATGGAGCGTGTATCACCGAAACCTCCGCATTCGTGAAATGTTCCAGAGCAGCTGTTGTTAAAGTGTTTAAAGACTGGACTGTCAGCCAAAAAAACTGGGTCTTTACGTGCAACGTGTGGTCGTCATCGACTAGTGACTGCTCGGGCGGAACGGAGAGTGTCCAGACTGGTAACAGACAACAAAAGGGCAACAGTGCAGCAAATTACAGACCATCTTAATCAAGGAACCCCTCAAATGATATCTGCACGCATTGTTCGCCGTACACTGCATCGGATGGGATATGGCAGCCGAAGGCCTGTTCGAACACCTTTGCTGTCTGCAGTTAACAAGAGAAAACGTCTCCAGTTCGCACAAGGATTGGACAGTCGATTATTGGAAACAAATTATGTGGCCCGATGAATCACGTTTTCAGTTGCACCATGCCGATGGCCGAGTGTGAATTTGGTGGAAACAGCACGAAAGCATGGACCCCAAATGCATTGCTACAACCCTTCAAGCTGGTGGAGGCAACGTTATGGTTTGGGAAATGTTTTCCTGGCTTGCTTTGGGCTTTTTAATTCGTGTTGATCAACGTCTGACTGGCACATCATATCTAAACATCGTTGCGGACCAAGTGCATCCTGTCATGTGGATGGTTTATCCCAATGGCGATGGCTACTTTCAACAAGATAATGCGTCCCGTCATAGTGCTCGTATTGTACAGGATTGGTTTCAGGAACATGCCGGTGAGTTTACTTTCCTTAGGTGACCCCACAATCTCCAGATCTCAACCCCATTGAGAATTTGTGGAATGAAGTTGAACGAGCCATCAGACAGCTGGATCCACAACCCTGCAATCTCACACTCCTGGAAAGTGCTATTCATCAAGCGTGGTCTCAGATTCCACAAACCACCTATCAACATCTCGTGGAGTCCATGCCACGAAGAATCGATGCAGTATTAAAGGCAAAAGGTGGCCCAACGAAGTACTGAGTGGGTGGTCATAATAAAGTGGCTACTCAGTGTATATTAATTATATTATAATGTACTTGAAGAAAGAGTGTATTAAATATAATATAAACATCGTAATGGTCATCCATTTTATAAGTAACAAGCAAGTTTATTTACGAAGAATGTAAATATATTAAGGAAAATATTTTCAATATATTCAAGTCTCCGTTTTCCTATAATGCTGACAACGCACCTGAAGTACTTCAGCTTGAATTAATAGACTTCCAGTGTGATTCTTTTCTAAAAGAAAATTTCAACAGCTGCAATATAACAAAGTTTTACCAGTTAGTTTCAAAGGACAAATACGTAAACATTCATAACCTAGCTACACGTGTTCAGTCTATATTCGGAATAACATACTCATGTGAGCAGTTGTTTTCAAGAATGAACCAGTTAAAATGTCTTGAAAGGAACAGATTAAGTGACAGTCACTTATACTCACTTTTAAAAGTAACATGTTCAAACGACATTATTCCAATTATCGATAATTTAGTGACAGAGGAGCGAGCCCAAGTTTCTGGTCAGAACATGTGATATTTTCTGTACCGTGTACCGTTGGTAAAATGTGATTGGTTTAAGATTTAAGTGAAAAATAATTGTTACAATAACAGTGATTGTTTTCAGTGATTGATGAAGCATTTGTTTTTATTATTTACCGATAATTAGAAAAACTATTCTACTCTAGTGCTAAGCCATTGTTGTAATTTTGTAAAGTTGATATTTACTCATAAAAATATGTTTTTTTAATTATCCCTCTAAGTTCCTTCAAAACTGGAAAGTGGCCCTTCCACAGGTCTGAGTTTTAGACCACTGGGTTAGAGGGACGCAAACCATGGGTCTCTTGTGGTAAAGGCCAATTGCATTAAGTCTTCGATATATCGTTTGCCTTGATACCGTAGTCCCAGTGACAGGTGAGCTCCGAAGACAATTGCCAGGCTGTATAGGATCTATGACACTGTGCTGTTGAAGCAACACAAAGGTCCTCACGAGGTGAAGTATGCCTTTAACGACTTCGGCCTGACCTTCGTAACACCCCAATGGTGTTGTGGATTTGCTGTCATTACCGTGAAACCTCTCTGGGTTGGATATTCAAGTCCCTTGCAACCTCGGTCTTAGCCTGACCTCCTAGTCGTGCTATCGTTCGCCATCATACAGTTTGGGATACACGTGTATGAGACATATCGAAAGCATTTGAAGCCACTGGAACGGTTCTTGCAGACGGTTCTTGCAGATTCGAGAAATGCCACTGAAGTTCCCAGTTCGCTTTAAGTATGTAACACAGTTTACATATTGGACAGTATTGTACTCAATACTGCAAATCTTACTGTGGGTATTTGTTTCTTGTGTTCATTCGCATATATCCTTTGAGCATCGTAGCATTTCGTTAAATGATTTAAATTATTTACTCGTTATTGCCTTCAGGGACCTTAATTTTGGACACTAGTGTATTTGTGGTCGTTGGAATGACTAAGATACAGTCCACGTTACGTTCATTCTATCGTCTGTAAAATACTGACACAGTTAAATCTGATAAAAAAGATACGGCTGAAAGAAATGTAAATCGAATTAATTTAATGCGTTCGTACTTACCCTACGTAACTGGTATTGTATAGAAGACAGTAATATACAGTATGTGTTTCCTTCGAAATATTGCTATCTATGAACGTATGTGCAGCTGCTTTAAAAGCTATGACTAGTAACATATCATAATACTAACATTATTTTTAATACACCACAATACTCAAGAAACGCATATAACGTATTAAATCTGTTTTTTTATGGTGTAGCAACCACAGAGATTCGCCAAGCTTTCCCACTCCACTTGTAGGCTTTTTCAACGCAATGGTAGACATAAAATGCAAATTTTACTGTGGGCATTTCTTTTATGTCTACCATTGTCTTAAAAAAGCCTTCCAGTGGAGTGCGAAAGCTTGGAGAATTTCTACACCCTAAAAATAAACGGATGTAATACGCTATATGCGTTTCTTGAATATCATAATACCATTTTGCGAGTGTACTAAAAGGATTTCAAATTTACACGCCTTTCTTTTTTGTACGTGGTCAAATGGCTTGCCAGCTACTTGGGCAAGAAGATTTTGTGCCCTTGAAGCATTATTTTCCCTTATTCTTGGAGCTTTAAGTGTAACCATGGCATTGGATTTTATACAGAAAAAAAAAGGGAAAAGGAAGAACTGTTATTTATGCTTTATCCAAGGCCGTCTAGAAAGTAGGAGACCAAGATATTAGTGAGACGAGTTCCCTCCTTTAGTGACGTCACGCAAAAACCAAGGCAGCGGTTTCTTTCCAACGCCGTGGCGTGACATCAGTCACGTCACCTACGTACCAGGCTATGTAACTCAAGAGTTACGTCACAAAAAGAGAGAACTCTTCTTTCTATTGTAATCGCCTCCTCCCTTCTAAACGGCTATGGTTTAACGGTCCCAGTGGCTTCAAAGGCTATACGAGATTGACCGTCTGTTTGCCGTCTCCAGGGAAGGGAGAGAACCTGAGCAGTAAGGCAAGCCCACCGGCCACACCATATCCAAAACTTGAACCCGAGCCTGCCGCCCCGGTAGCGCAATGGTCTAAGCGATGACTTCTGATCATTCGTTCGGAAGGGGTCCGGGTTCGAATCCCAGTGATGAGGCGTGGATGTTGTTTTTGTCCTACGGCACTGGCTCTTTCCCTGGAGTCAGTGGCCCTAAATTAGCGGCGGGCGACTGCTTATATCTCATTGAGTTGCTCACGGTGGTCGTTAAACCTCCAATAAAAAAAAAAGGACCCGGGCCTAATTCTAACGACCAACCAGAAACTCTAGCCTCTGACCACTGCAGACTGCGGAACAACCATCACACAATCTGATATATCTAGCCGCCCCGCTGGCGCAGTGGTCTAAGCGATGGCTTCTGATCACTCGTCCGAGATGGATCCAGGTTCGAATCCCGAGAGATATGGTTATTGTGTGTTTTTCTTATGGTACTGGCTGACCCGCGTCCCTAAATTAGGGACGGACGGCTATTTATACCCCATCGAGTTGCTCACGGTGGGCGTTAAAGCCGCAATAAAAAACAGCGATTTGGTCGTAAGCACGAGATCCCAACAACGAATGGTTTACTGAGTGATCATAGAGACAACATGAAATTGAATGGTCATTCGTTTAAATGATCATTCATGAATGACTTTTCCGTGAATGATGAATGAACTTCCAAGAAGGAATGATTTATATCACCACTACCACAGAGTTACCCCCCCCCCCCAGTCCAACCTTTATCTTCAAGCCTGCTAGAGATTATAGGCATCGAAACTGGGAAATTTAGAACTTTACTCATTAAAAATGTTGAGAGGCTCTAGTACTCCGAAAAAAAAAATAGCAGCGGTTTCACTAAACAGTAGCAGCGGTTTCACTAAACAGTAGCAGCGGTTTCACTACATCACTTAACCTTAACGCTTTAAGCGGCCGATCTGCCTGAACCAAATGGTGCCCAACATTACTAAGTTTTCTAAACAGAAATGTCCATGTAGCTACGACAAAAGCTACGACAAAACAGTTCCTTTCCCATTCTCATCTCAGTAGTACCAACCATACGCGTGTCATTGGTGCTTCGTATACAATATACCCTTCTATTATTAGAAGAACCTTTCTTCCACACTGTATACCCTTCCAGTCCTCTTTTTTAGCGCTCTCTTCTAGTCTGCTCTATGACCTAAGAAATGAAGGGGAAGGGCTTGTTTCTTTCCAGTATCATGGTGTCAATGTCTAGTCCTCCTGACACGGACATCATGCCACTAGACAGAGAAACAAGATACTCAAATATCTTCTCTCTCCTTTCTTTGGTTCGTCGCCATTGATATAGCCCTTTTAGCAAGTAATCAATCAGAAAGGATAAGTGTCAGTCATTCCCCTAAATTATTACTTTGAATAACAAAGCTAAGGGGAAAGCAACACTTTCTAATTCTCAGGTTCACTCCCTCCAGTTGCGTTCTATCCACTTCTTAGGCAGCAAAAATATCCCTTAGACCTGATTTCAGCTTATTATTCTATCCCCAAGTTAATTCGTTCACCGGTTAAAGGGTTAAATAGTGGAATATAAGTATTACGTTCTTCCATCTAGCGGCTGCCAGAGAAAGAATTTAATACAGTTTTTCTCGAAGCAGTAAAAATCTGTTTCCAAAAGTTACAACTGAAATAAAAAAGAGAAATGAAGCAACAGTTCCAAGAACAGAGAAGAAGAGAATATAAAGGTACGGACAACAGTACGAAAGAAACTTCCGTTTATTCTTTAATTAAATTCCAGATGCCGCAACACAACAGCACAAGAAAGTCGTTTATAGCGGTTCGCTTACTTTCTGATTTGAGCAGCTTCTTCAATTGTATCTGGCACTTTGCATTCGCTGGTCTCGGGAAGACGAAGAGCTAAAAGTCCACTGACTATAGAAAGTCCTCCATAGCAAGCGAGAGGAACCGCTGGATGTGTTGCATTATCCTATAAATAAAGAATCTTAAAGCAGAAAACAGCCTGTAAATTATGCATTTCATTTTCATTTAATATACATATACAAACAAAGTTCTTCTTCATGATATCCACACTCACATGCAAAATGTAAAGTATGAAACTATTCTTTTTTTTTTTTCACTACTTTTTCTGAAAATGTGCGGAATTGATTATCGACAGAACTGATGGAAGCAACATCTTTTATGAAAAACCGGATCATGTACTCCACCAAAACTTTTGCAATGAGTCACAAAAGGCATATGTATCTTTTCTGAAAAATCGGTTCATTATATGGATTGTCTGTGACATCATCGAGCTTTAATGGACTGCTATTGGAGCCAGAAAAAAAAAGTGTGTGCAGCGACGAGTCCCGGTCCTTCCTAGCTCCTACAGATCGTCACATCCTCACCTGAAGACGATATGGGAAAACAACGTTCGCTCACCGAGTTCCGTCATTCGAGGTGTCGACACCATGTCTTCTGGAGTACTCCTAACACGCACTGAAAGATTCCGGAGGTAAGTAAGTATCCATACCCTACGTCTATTTTTATACCCTTTATTGAGGGTATTCCGAATGAGAATCTTCCAGCTGTATAACGCTCTGTGCTATCAGCAGAGCGTTTTAAAAGATATCGAAATTCTTCCATGGCCAGAAAAATCACCGTATCTCTCGCCCGTCGAGCATCTCGGAACATCGTTGGAAGTTGTGTGCAATCCATTCTTCAAGCTGTGTGGAGTACAGCTGCTTTGTAGGACCGACTGAGTGTGTTGTTTTGCGAGATCTCTCAGGACAACGTCAGAGACCACCAACATATGTCTATGCAGTGACACTTATTAATGGAAGCGAATACCGCCTATGTAGTGAACCGATTTTGCAAACTTGCTTCATAACTCAGCAAATTTTGTACGTTTTATCCTTTGATTTTGCACAATTATTTTTTTGCCGAATCGGCAACCATCAGGCTAAGTTTCACTTCAATTGCAATTCATTGTCGAAAAAGCTTGAAAAAAGAGGCTAAAATTCGCTATTTGTTTCCCATTAAAGTATCTTCAATTTAAAGAATACTAGACAAAATCCGTCGGAACCGACGGTTAGTTTTTTTTTTTTTTTAAAGAATTAACTCATATGAAACAACAAATGTAAACTTTATTTGATTGACAAATTCATTCAACCCCTTTAGTAAAGACAATAGTCCAGGTTCGTGATTTTTTATTTTTTTGACTGAAGGTTTAACGACCACCGTGAGCAGCTCAATGGGCTATAAACAGTCTCCCGTAATATTTTCACTAACAATGGTCAACGTTTATCTACAACCTACCTACGTGAATAAACTGGATCGAATGAATATTAAATTGTATATATACATCACACAGTCCAACGGCATAACGCAATCAGGTCTTCCAGAGTGTTGCCTGTTCCGATGAGAATAACTTTAACACGAATGTTTGCTAGCGTTGCTCTGCGCAACGGTTTGCTCAGAAATGAGACTTTGGACTATCTCAGTCCCTCCATGAAACCGCCTTCAACAGCGCGTGAGTCAACCGCACGTTTCTCCCATAGACTTTGCATGGGAACGTTTTACCGCCCCACCACGCCTGAAGCGTTGCCCCAATCTCATTTTTTCTCTCCTACTGGCACATCTACATGGTAAGACCTATATTTGGATACCTCAACCATATTTTTACGTTTAGCCGTTCTATCCAAGTAGGACTCATAGTTAAAAAACCTTATAGAATTAATATATATAGATATAATTTTTGGCATCAGAGGTTCTAAAACTCCACCAAAACCTTTCCAGCGAGCCACAAAAGACATCTGTATCTTTTCTGGTTGGGGCTTTGCTGATCTACTGAAATTAGGCTCCTTAATAATCTATGTTATGAAATCCCGATCTTCCCATCTACATAATTACATTATTTTACTATATATCTGAATGACATTCGAGGCTGCATCCCTGGGGAAAAAAATTATCAGTTACACACGGCTTTTAGTCGGCTAAGCACAAGGTCAGAGCAACAGATTTCCTTAATCGGAAAATTTCGTAACTTAATAATTTCGTTGTAAACGCGTACGTAAACTTTGTATTTTCACAGCAAAAAGCGATTTGTCTATTTGTTAGCTGACAGGACGTTTGAAATATGTGTTACGTCTAAAAAGTACAGGTCACTCGGCTCCATAGATTTAATTTCAAAATATGTTACGGTTTGTTTGTCCGCCTGTCCGTCTGCCTGCGTACGCAAGGTGATCCTTCATTTCGTTTTTCAAAAAAATTCACAATTCACAATTTTGCCACTATAGGGCGTAAATGCAGATGATATCGAATTCAAAATATCCCATATATTTGCTTCTAAACATCCCATTGAATTTTTTTAAACTTTCGATTCCATTTATGTCGAAGCCTATTTTACGTATAGTAACTTTTTCAAGTTACGCATAGATTTTCCGCTAGAGGGAGTAAAAGTAAATCTCGTCTTCCCCGATATCTCTGCTTCTAAAACTGCGATTTGAAACACTCTTTCTGCAGCGGATACAGCTCCTGTTGAGAAATCTTTTGCATATGATTTCTAATTTTTAGTAAAAAATGGTTTGGCCACCAGGAGCCTAAGTGTTAATTTCTGCTTCCGATATATTTGCAGCAAAACCTGAACTTCTAAAATCTCGATTGAAAAAAATTCTTTCGCGGACCTATGCTCCTCATGTCGATAAACCAATCGGAATATTTTCTTTTAAAAATATTACATGGTTTTTCCGCCATGGGCGTCTATCTTATTTTCTCAATATCTCTACTTCCAATGGTCCGATTTAAAAAAAAATATTTTGTTACATAGAGTTTCCGGTGCGACATGCCCTTCATATAGTTTCAAAATTCTCAAGTAATTCCTAAACTTTCCGCTGGGGGGCGTAAGTGTAAATTGCGTTTCCTGGATATCTCTGCTTCTAAAACTCCGATTTGAAAAATTCTTTCTGCACCGTATACAGCTCCTGATGGGAAATCTTTTGCATTGCTTCTGGTAAAAATAGTTTGGCCACCACGGGGTGTAAGTTTTAATTTCCATTCCTGAAGCATTTGCAACAAAATCTGAACTTTTAAAATCTCAATTGAAAAAACTTCGTTCGTAGACCGATACGATTCACGTGAAAAAATCTTTTCGGAATATTTTCTTAAAATAATGTATGTTTTCTCCGCCAGCGGGAGTAGATGTGTATCTCATTTTTGTCAATTTCTCTGAATAGTTTGACCACCAGGCGGCGTTCCTGCTCGTGCTGTATTTGCAGAAAAATCTGAGTTCCTGAAAACTCGGTTGAAAAATTTGTTTCGTGGACATCAAAAAACCTTTTGAGAATACTTTCTTCTTAAATTAACGTATGTTTTTCCCTCCAGGGAGCGTAGATGCATGCATATCTTATATTTATCGATATCTCTGCTTCTAAGAGTCTGATTTAAAAAAAAATCTTCCTTTGTTGGAGAGCGTTTCCGCTGCGAAATGTTTCTGATATAATTTCAAATGTTTCTTAACTCACAAGTCTGCCACCAGAGGGCGGATCGTTTTCGTTTACAGCAATATCTGCGGGATAAAAAACCTGATTGAAAAACCTTTTTCTTCTGTTAGATACTACTGTTTTCCATACCGGTCCCATTGACTTTGAATACTTTGATAAATGTAATTCGCGTCAGAACGGATTCAATAGACGAGCTCGTTACAACCGAAAATTAGGTGTCGTTTTTCTTGTTTTTTCATGAAAACGTGCCAGAAGGTGTGATCTCCTAATTTGGAAAATATAAGGTACATATCACATTTATACTCGTATGAATCATATGAACGTTATTTTTATTTTAAGATTTATTAAAGGTAATCTGAGAATTATAAAATGAACCTTACATAGCCGGTGGTGCAGTGGTCTAGGCGATGGCCTCTGATCATTCGTCCGAACGGGGTCTGGGTTCGAATCCCGGTGAGGCATGGATGTTGTGTTTGTCTTACGGCACTGGCTCTTTCCCTTCCCTGGAACCAGTGACCCTAAATTAGGGACGGGCGACTGCTTATAGCCCAATGAGTTGCTCACGGTGGTCGTTGTTAAACCTGCAACCAAAAAAAAAAAAAAAAAAAGAACCTTATATAGAAGGCAAATGAAAAAAATAGAACACATTTCAGAAATTAGTTACTTGTATTAACGTTACATTACAAACACAATATCTTAAATTTAAATTTAGTCATAATGAAATTAATGAGAATAATGGGAGTGATGCCTTCGGCAATATATTTAAAATCCGGAGTATAGGTTGTAGTCAACAAACATAAATCAGACAAAATTATTTAGACTATTTCATGGAAGCCGGATATAACACAGTTGGTTATACCGCGGAATCGGATATAAAGGCGAGTGCGATGGTATCGCTGAAACAGAATACATACACAGACAAATACATACTCAGAGTCGGATATACCGCGGGTATATCTATAACTGGGTTGTCGCCATGTCCCCATATACCATGTTAAAACAGACTTCCACTGTATTGACAAACATTATTATTTTTTTTAAGCCTGTGGGTTTTATACATTTCTTTTGGGTTTAATTTTTTACCGCGGGCCAGTCTGACACCCGTCGCAAGCCGCATTTGGCCGGAGGACCGCCTGTCAAGAACCCCTGGTATATGTCATCCTGTTAGCGTCGTTTCAACACCTGTTCAGAAACACGAAAATGAAAACGTGATATCACAGCTCTTCAGTTCCTGAGTTTTCCATAGGAAGCAAACGCGTGGATTTATAAATGCTTTAAAGAGACATTTCCTTTCAGTTTTTGTGTAGCTGTATACAGGAGCGGGTGTGGTGAAAAACGACCTAAAATTACTTTATACGCGTTTTTATAATAATGCTATTTTGAAAATACCTCCCAGGCACTATTTTTGAATGCTATTTAAAACACACCAAACAAAATGTCTTCAAAAAAATAAATAAATAAAAGTACGTGCTTATGGGATAATTTTGTTCGCCTTTCTATGGAGCTATTAGTCAGATTTTTACACTTTCCGCAGCTATTAGTCAGATTTTTTCTGCAGCTATTAATCAGATTTTTTACACTTTCCAACCGTAGTTTGAAGAAGCGTATATGCTCCAGATTTGTCCGTCTGTCCGCACGATAACTCGCTTAAAAATGGTTTAATTTTGATGAAATTTTAATATCTGGCAGGGTACCACTGCGGACGAACCCTGTTGGAAATAGAAGAAATGGGTTCAAAGGTCAGGACATAGGAGCGGGATCCATTCCATTGCCCTTATGCGTCATAACTTACGTAAAAACGCTTCGATTGGAAAACTGTCATGATGTTGTTTCGGAGGTATGCTGAACCAATTCTGTTTAATATAATCGAAATGGGGTCAAAGGTCAGGACACAGGAGCGAGATTTGTTCTACAGCCGTTATCCTCATAACTTGAGTAATAACTTGAGTAATGATTTCTGGTATGTTGGAAAGCGTATCATAATTAATGCATTGCATGATTTTACTAACTTGTAAAACTTCTTCTTGCATTGAGAAGCCCAAAATGTGAGAACGATGATTTCTTCGCTCAGTTTCTTTTGAGATGGATAATTTTGCACCTAGTGAGCGTAAGGTCAAATGCTATAGAATTCAAAATACTTTTTATTCCACATCATTGCTTCTAAATATCCGATAGAAAAAATTATTTCTTTCCTTCGATAACATTTATAAAAAAAAACATTTATGACGGACCCTGTTGCAAATGGACGAAATGGGGTCAAAGGTCAGTACATAGGAGCGGGATCCATTCCATCGCCCTTATGCGTCATAACTTACGTAAAATGTTTCTATTGCCACAAAACTTTAGTATGTTGTTCCGGAGTTGGACTGAACCAATTCTGTTTAATACCATCGAAATGGGGTCAACCGTCAGAGCACATGAGCGAGATTTATTCCACAACCATTATCCGCATAACTTGAGTAATGATTTCTGGCATGTTGGAAAGTGTATCATAATCAATGCATTGCGTGATTTTACTAACTTGTTCAAGTAATGCACAGTTCTGCCGCTAGGGGACGGAAGGTGAATTGTGAAACATCATTTTAGCGTCGGACCGATTTCCTGCTGGGAAATATTCTGCATATAATTTCTAATATTTGGTAAAGAACTGTTTTGCCATCAGGGGTCGTAAGTACTTAGTTCTGTTTCCGAAGTATGTGCAGTAATATCTAAGCTCCTGAAAACTCGATTGAAAAATTACTTTGCGCTCAGATACCGTTTACCAAGTAAACCAGTGCGCGCATAATTTCTGCTGAAAATAATGCACACTTCTTTCGACAGGGGCTTAGATATATGTCTTATCTTTTTCCAGTATCTCTGCTTTTAACAATCCGATTTGAAAAACTCTCTTTCATTGTCGTACAGCGTTTCTTGTGCGAAATGTTAAGCATATATTTTAAAACATTTTTAGCGCGTGTTTGCCAATAGAAAGCAAAATATTATGTTTTTTACAGCCTATTTGCAGGAATGCGTGTCTAAAACCCGATTTAAAAAATCCTTTTTCGGCCAGATAGTACTAACTACAAAAACATTTTATTCCGATTTTCAACGCGAAATAATATAAAATTTCACAGCTAGGGTAAACAAATACTTTATCTGTTTTTCTCAATATATCTGCTTTTAAAAGTCCGATAAACACAATCCTTTAACACCGAATACCATTCACTTTCTAACATTCTGTATATACTCTTGGGTTTTAGTATTTCGCAGTCCTTACGCTAATGATGTTAGTATGTATTGGTTTTTGAAACTGTATCTCTTCTTCTAAAAACTATTGAAAACCCTTTTTTTTTTTACTGTGTTTTATCACTGCAGTAAAGAATGGGAACGTGATTGTCTTTAAATAATGAACATTTTTCTCACTAATTTCGTAAATGCCAAAATATGTTTCTTGTCATCTTTGCTTGTGGAAACGTATCTGAAATTGAAAAATTATTTTATCTCAGCATACCTTTTGTTATGAAGAATACTTCTCCCATATTTTCTACACTACTGGTTGCGAAAATTGTAAATCCAAGAAAGAATCGCGCTATTCAAATGAAATTTATAACACAGATTCTTCATGTTACACGAGATAAGTGATTACATTTGAAGAGCTATTCAAGGTGTTCTCTCTTCAAAACTCAGTGTCCTGTAAGAAAACCTCGAGCAACAATAACCGCCTTTTCATGACGTCGCATTGAATGGAAGAGTTTTTTTATAGCGTCGTGGAAAAGAGCTAGCCAGGCTACTTCTATGCGAGACCAGATTTCATATGTGTTGACTAGCGGAGGCGTTTAACGGGCCAGTTATTTAGGTACCATGTCCAGATATGTTCGATTGAGGACATATCCGGCAAACGTGCAGGCCAGGGAAGAAGCGGTATCTGCCGTACATGGAGAGGCCTTGGGCATTCCGGGCTACATGTGGCCGAGCTTTCTCCTACTGGAATATAGCGCCGGAATAACTCTGAAGGAAAAACATCTCTGGTGTATCGCTGGCCGTTGAGGTTTCCCTCAATTCGCATCAGGCGAGATAGCGCATTGAATTCAATGGCGCTTCAAACAATGATGCTTGGCATTGGGCCGGTACCACGCTGCAAAATGCATGCTGCAAGGTGTCGTTCACCATGGTATCTTCGAAAAACGTATGCAATCATCGTGGTGCATCAAAATGAACCGTGACTCGTCGGAAAATACGACATGTTGCCAATCATCAAGCCAGTGTCTTTTGTCGAGACCCCATTGCAGCCTGAGGCGTCTGTGGTTGAGGTTAACAGAAATCCACAGCCATGGGCTGCTAGCGACCAGTTCTCTGTTAAGCAGACGACGTTGAACTGTGCTGGAGGGCGAAGCCTGACCTGTGACAGTGTAAAACAAATGCGCTAACACCGTGGGTGTCGCTGTTCGATCGGGCACTGCTATGCGGCAGAGGTGCTTCTCATCCCTTGCCGTCGTGAGATTTTGTGGTCCATTTCCGGACTTTTGTTCGTCCGAGTCCACTGACGTCAGGTTCGCATTACTCTACTGGCGTTTCGTACAAGTGGCAACTGGGCGGTAGGAAAACTCAGCTTCCCTCATTCGAGAAATCCTCCAAGTCCGTCAGGTGTTCATAATGCGATATTCTTCGGCGACGGGGCATAGTGAGACACAAAAAATACCCTTTCAACTCAATGTCAACTTTTCAGTGATTCCAACATCTTGTTTAAGCCAGCTCTTTATACCCAAGACCTGACAGTTCAGAGGGCGCTGCTCCGAAACCGCATGCGCATTTTCACTGATATTTTAGTCATTTGCATGTGCCAATCTGTTTTACATATCCTGTAATTCAAGCTAATACTGGCAGTCCTTCATGGTGTTGGAGTTTTCACAAACAGTAGTGTACTTATCCAGCATTCAAAATTCTTCCTCCGGTATATGTGTTATGTGGTATATGTATATATGGTATATGTGTTATGTGGTATATGTATATATGGTATATATGTTCGAAAGAGCTTATTTGATCATAAAAATTCCTTAAAAATAATTTCTTAGCAGGATACTATTTATTATGAATTGTATTTTGCACCCATTTTTTTAAAGTAGTGCCCAGCTTTTCTGTTAGAGGGTGTAAAGTTATATCCCCTTGTACTCTATCTCTTTTTCTAAATGCATTGAAAATGTTTTCTGCCTCTGATATCTTCCGTTATGGGAAACGTTTTGTACACGATTTGACGCGTGACTAACTTTTTTGACAAATAAAACACAAAGCTTTGCTTTTGCCAGTTGTGTCGTAATTTGAAACTATTAATATTCGGAACTTTGTTTTGTGCAGGTATCAGTTGACGATTCAAATGAATTTTATATAATGGCTCATATCAGATGTTAAACTAAACTGAAGACGAATGTTCAGATTCGGGTAAGTAAAATATACTTTTCCTTTGTTTTTCCCTTTTTTTTTGCTTTTCTATGATGGTACATTCTTATGTGTTCAAAACTGCGGTGAAATTTATGAACTCTTGCTGCTGGCATCAGTCATGATACAAGATTTCCTGAATCTCGCATTTTACCTCACAAGAAGGATGTTAACCTGGTATTCAATTCAAATAAGTTTTTGGAAATTGCTTGTTTAGTTAACGATCCAGAAGAATGTGGGGGTTTTTTTTCATTCAGTTTTACTTGCATCAGTGTTTAGCAGTATTCTAAACTTGCCTAAGTCCGTATCGTTCAAAGAAATGTCTCAGACATGTGTATCCTCTTTAATTTAATCCATAATGTTAACCGTGATACTGGCACGCGGTTTTGCGCGTATAAATTGGCTTTGGGTTGCCATAGTGGAATTTCATTAGGAACACTGTAAGGTGTAGCTTACAGTTGTGTCAATAAAGAGAATAGAGATACTTATTTCAGTTGACTAAAATTAAAGCTAACTGCGTAGTTAGGAGTTACCGTATCTCTTGTCGGAATTCGTAGTCAAACGTGTGAGGTTTAACAGATTGTGTAATATCAGGTCGTTCGGAAAATAATGTCCGACTTTCTGAGGTGTCACATTCAACTCGCCCACAATGCTTGCAGACTCACCTGCTTGCAGCCGTATTCGTACGAGTTAAAGAGCGAACTCAGATGCCACACGCACGCCATAATCGGTTGCGCAGCAGTCGTTGCTACTCGTGTGAGAGTGGTCTATACAACATGTTAGGAAGGAGTGGGTTGCGGGTGATTCTGCTTCATGTGTTCAAATTGGGTCGTAATGCGGCACAAACCTTCTGTATTGTGGTCGAGGCATGGAGCGAGGAGGCAACATTTGAACGTAGTGTTCGTCGGTGGTCGAGGATTATTGTTCGTCGGTGGTCGAGGATTATTGTTTGTAATGTAGTCGAGCCATAGGGCAAGGAGGCAACATCTGAACGTACTGTTCGTCGGTGGTCGAGGAGTACTGTTCGTCGGTGGTCGAGGAGTACTGTTCGTTGGTGGACGAGGAGTACTGTTCGTCGGTGGTCGAGGATTACTGTTCGTAATGTAGTCGAGACATAGGGCAACGAGGCAACATCTGAACGTTCTGTTCGTCGGTGGTCGAGGAGTACTATTCGTCGGTGGTCGAGGATTATTGTTCGTCGGTGGTCGAGGATTATTGTTCGTAATGTAGTCGAGACATAGGGCAAGGAGGCAACATCTGAACGTACTGTTCGTCGGTGGTCGAGGAGTACTATTCATCGGTGGTCGAGGAGTACTATTCGTCGGTGGTCGAGGAGTACTATTCGTCGGTGGTCGAGGAGTTCTGTTCGTTGGTGGTCGAGGAGTACTGTTCGTCGGTGGTCGAGGAGTACTGTTCGTTGGTGGTCGAGGAGTACTGTTCGTCGGTGGTCGAGACATAGGGCAAGGAGGCAACATCTGAACGTACTGTTCGTCGGTGGTCGAGGAGTACTGTTCGTCGGTGGTCGAGGATTATTGTTCGTAATGTAGTCGAGGCATAGGCAAGGAGGCAACATATGAACGTACTGTTCGTCGTTGGTTGGAAAAGTTTCATTCCGGTGACACGAACCTACAAGATGAGGAGGAACGAGCATGGCATTCAGTCATTGATAACGACGCTCTGAAAGCAAATGTGGAGGAAAATCTTTGCGGCACAATCCGACAACTCGCCAAACAGTACAGTGTGTCGGTGTCAATCATTTCGAAACATCTCCATGGAATTGGTAAGGTCAAGAAGCTTGATACATAGGACCCACACGAACTGACGGTGCATCAGAAACAACAACGGTTTGACACGTACAGTACCCTTCTGCTTCGCAACGAAAAGGAGCCCCTACTTGATCGCATTGTAATCTGTGATGAAAAGTGGGTGTTATACGACAACGTTAAGCCACCTGGACAGTGGCTGTGGACCACCGAAACAACATTTTAAACCAAGGTTGACGCCAAAGAAGGTTTTGTTGATAGTGTGGTTGACTGTTCACGGTAGCATACACTACACGTTCTTGAATTCTATTGACATCATTACTGCAGTCACGTACTGTGAAGACACTGACCGAATGCACGGGGAAGTTGTGTTCGAAACAACCACCTTTGGTGTACAGGAAGGGTCCTATTCTCCCCCGTGATAACGCGAGACCACACGTGTCCCAAATGACGAAACGGAGAGTACACAAATTGGAGTTTGAAACCCTCCTACATCCACCCTACTTGCCTGATTTGGCACCCACCGATTCTCACCTGCTCATGCGTTTTAGTAATTACCTCAAGGACGAAACCTTCAGAATTCGAGAGGAGGATGAAATTGCATTCCGGGACGTACTTGTATTCAGTGAGCATAAAAGTCCCGGAATGGAATTTCAACAGTGCAGTGGGGCTAATACAACGGTCGCAAATAGCTTGTGATATACCAAGTGTTCAGGCTGTAATGTAAATTTTTTTTAGTAACGGACCGGAAACTGCATTTGGTAGTACCAGATTCCCAAGTGAACACTTTGTAGCACTAGGTTTCCCAGCTGAATCATCGCTGTAGATGTCTGAGGACATTTGCTCCGTATATCCTAATTAGCAGCACTGTATTAGGACTACAAAGGATGTTTCGATGCTCTCATTTCGTTTTATTTAAATATGCATTGTACTCGTATTGCTGCTATATTATTATCACGTAACCCAGCGAAGGAACATGTGTACACCAGAGTTGGAAGCGGGTCAGAAATTTCGGACCTGGACCCGACCCGATTCGATTCGGACCCGTAACTGATCCGAACAAATCTAATTTGAACTATAAATGCAAAACTCCATTTATATATACATATAAATGTAATATATATATTCATTCCAATAACTGCTTGAATTTTAATAACTGAAATCCTTTTTTAATAATAAAATTTGGGTACTTGCTATATTTTAGTGCCATTTTCAGTGCCACTATTTTGCGTAATCCAGAAGTAATGGGTGACTATGACCAGACCATAGAGTATATTACAAATGGGAATCATTATTTACGATTACACAAATGTATTTTTTTAATGTATTTAAGTTGTTCATCCTTTCCACGCTTTGATGGAGGTGCGCATACTTTCATATGGTCCGTTAGATTTTTGGTTCCATAACTTTTATTACACCATCGCCATATTTCTTTGTAATTATACACTTTCCACACAAAAAAACAAGACCAAACAACACAGATTTATTTACCGGTTTCTTAATGAGACGAAACAATTTCCAGCATTCACTCTTCCCCTTGTGGTTGTCAACAAACACGTATTTGTTGGCCTCGACGCCTTTCCGAACCTCCTTAATAATATATCCATCCATATTAACAAATAAGGAGTTAATTTCGACATGACATGTCACAATAGGATGTTAGCACATCAATCAAAAACATCTGAATGCTCAGTGTAAAAGATGCGATGTGGAAAGTAACTCTTAGTCATACAGTGAACTTCGCACGCTGAGAAGCAGACGAACGGCGTTTGCCAGTACCTTGCCCTGGACAATCGCACTGTAGAAGAACGCAAAGGAAGTATATTTTTACAAAATGGTGACAGTGTGTCTGACGTCGCGTCGGTCGGCATAAATCTTCGCTGTGCTTTAGAAAGAGACGACAATATTTTTGCATGGCAAATCATTATTCACTCCGTGGGCACCAGTATCTACTACAGAATTCCCCAACGCGCATTTTTATTTGGAATATATTTTTCTCTTTTCAAAAATAAAACGGGAATAAAACCGGGTCAAAGCGGTTCAGTAACACCTTTACCTGACCCGTTGGACCCGCGAAAAATTATCGTACCGTTCACCCGTGACCCGTTTCCATCTCTGGACTTCTATCTGTACCTTTTTTTTGTGAATGTTCTGTTTTAAAGTGCTATGTCTTGCAAATATCTTGCTAATATATTTAAAATTATGATCAACTCTCACTTAAGTGCCTTCAAATATCTTACATCTCTACGCTTATCAATACGGTGTTCCATAACAGATATGGATTCCTTTCTGCTAATCAGAAAACATAGGTACCGGAATTAAGTTTTAAATTTGCTCTTTAGACGAAGTCTACCATCATTCTAACGAAAATACACCAATAAAAAATGATTATTTTTACAGAAGTGTAAATGGGCTGTAATACATTTGATCTTTAGGCGTCATTGTTGTTTGACTGCGATCTCCAAGCTGCTGCCTTCCTGTAGACAATCAATAAACGCAGTTTTCATTTTTCCGTGTGATTAGTTCTTGTGGATATTCTGCTTAAAAAGGATATTTTTTGTGGATGTTCTAGGCCAATGGTAATGTAAAAAAATAGAAAGGATATAAATACACTGACATATCTCTTATGTTTTAAATACTACTAACCAGTTCCTTGACGAATGGGGCCAGAATAGATCCTATACGAGAAACCGTTGAGCACGAACCAACACCCACATTTCGTACAACTGTGGGGTATATCTCTGCAGAATGCACAAATATAATGGCAAATGATGAAGTGATGCAGAACTTTCCACACATAGCCAGCGTCGTTCGGAGCCACATCATTTCTGAAATGAAACAATAAGAATGACGAGAACACATTTCCAATACACTGAGTTGCCATTTTATTAGGTACACCTGCCCTAGGCGCATACATGGCACTTTAACCCTGCTGTTCTCCTCCGTCAGACTACACACTTGTACTTTTTCGGGTCATAGTGACCAGATACTCTGAAATACAAAATCAGCACAAAGTAACTTCAACTTTTGAGCATTAGTGACTTTATTATTGTAATATATTGCTTTTTTACATATAACAGAATTCAAAATTAACTACATTTAGAACAATAGGACAGAAATTGTTTTCAGTGATATGACTCGTTACTTCTCTCAGTTGGGACAATAATACGCCACATGCGTTTTACACAAGTATTTAGCGATTTACAACAGGTCATATTTGTTTTATTATCACATTTAGGAGGGCACAATTTGCAGCGTGCTCGTTTGTTTCTGTTGCTGGTCCCAGGTAGATATTCAGGTGTATCTTCTAGAGGTTCAGGTGTATCTTCTAGAGGTTCAAGTGTTTCTACTAGAGGTTCAGGTGTATCTTCTAGAGGTTCAGGTGTATCTTCTTGAGGTTCAGGTGTATCTTCTAGAGGTTCAGGTGTATCTTCTAGAGGTTCAAGTGCATCATCTAGAGGTTTAGGTGTATCATCTAGAGGTACAGATGTATCATCTAGAGGTACAGATGTATCATCTAGAGGTTCAGGTGTATCTTCTAGAGGTTCAGGTGGATGTTGAATTGTTGTCACTATAGTAGCAGCTTGTTCAGTACGAGGGAGATGTGTTCTTGCCAAAATGAAGGGATTTACCAATTGCTTGCTTGCCCAGTTTACTTCCAAAAAGATTCTCCTTCTGAATAAAACATTTTTATTCCAATCTGGATTTATTTATATATATATATATATATATATCATCATCATCATCATCATTGTCAACCATTATCAATCCACTGCTGGACGAAGGTCTCCCCAAGTTTCCTCCACAACGGTCTGTCTTGTGCCAGTCTCCTCCATGTCACTCCCGCATATTTACGAATTTCATCCACCCATCTCCCATGTGGTCTTTTTCTGGGTCTTTTCCTGTCCCTTGGAATCCAATCTAAAATTTCGGCTGTCCATCTATGGTCTGTCCTTCTGGCAGTATGTCCAGCCCATTGCCATTTCAGGGATTTAACCCTGATCATGATGTCTTCCACTCTCGTCATTTTTCGGATCCACGAGTTTCTCTTCTTATCTCTCCTGGTTATACCAAGCATGCACCTCTCCATGCTACTTTGAGTTGTCTGCAGCCTTTGTATGTCTCTTTTAGTTAAGGTCCACGTCTCTGCACCATACGTAAGCACTGGAAGGATGTATTGATCAAACACTTTTCTTTTAAGACATAATGGCATATTGCTCTTGAAAATTATGCTGTTTCTTCCAAAAGCTCTCCAGGCAAGTTTTGTACGCCGATTAATTTCTTCATCAATGTGACCCTCACTTGATATCTGCTGTCCAAGATAAACATACGTATCTGTTATCTCCAGTTTTTCTCCATCAATCGATAAATCTTCATTTCTTGTAAAAGCATTTAACATCACTTTTGTCTTCTGAAAGTTCATTTTTAATCCCACTTCTTTACTCTTGTCAGCAAGTTCCTGGATCATACTCTGCAGCTCTGATGGGGTAGTTGCAAAAATGACTACGTCATCAGCAAAACGAAGGTGGGTTAGATAATCTCCATTAATCTTTATCCCTTTGTTTTCCCAGTTCAGTGATTGAAAGACATTTTCCAATGTGGCATTAAAGAGCTTCGGAGATATGGTGTCACCTTGTCTCACTCCCTTTCCAATTTTTATGTGTGTTGTATTTTCAAACAGCCGAATCTTTGCACTTGCATTTTCATAGATGTTATTAATAATATTAATGTATGCATCTTCAATACCGCAGGATTTCAGAGCCGTGGTAACTGCTGATGGTTTCACCGAATCAAAGGCCTTTTCATAATCGATAAAAGCCATGCACAATGGAAGTTCATATTCCCTCGCTCTTTCAATTAGTTCTCTCAGTACGTGGATATGATCTATTGTGCTGTAGCCACTCCTGAATCCAGCTTGTTCTCTCGGTTGAGCCGTGTCCAGTGTTACCTTCAAGCGGTGTGAAAGAACTTTAGTGAAGGTTTTATAAACCACTGATAGGAGGCTGATAGGTCTGTAGTTCCTGAGATCCTCAATGTCACATTTTTTATGTAGCAGGATCATTGTAGCATTGTTCCAATCCTCAGGAATCTTCTCTTCATTAAGGCATCGAGTGAAAATTTGGGCGAGTACTGTTTCGATTTCTCCACTTGCTTCTTGTATGATGTCTATAGTAATTCCATCTTCTCCTGGAGCTTTCCCCCGCTTCATGTTCTTGATTGCATGAGCAACTTCTGCTGGGAGGACTGGAAGAACTCTGGTACCTTTCATGATGTCTGGAGTACATGTATCATCCCTTTCATATAATTTGGAGTAGAAATCTTTCACTCTTGTCAAAATTTCGCCTCTATTTCTTGTTATAGAACCATCTTCTTTTCTCAGAGCCATAATCTGTTTTCTTCCCTTACTGAGATGTCCCTTTGCTATCTTAAGGCTTTGGTTGTTTTCAATTGCTTTCCTCACTAGCTCACAGTTGAATTTCCTTACGTCTTCAGTGATACTTTTTCGTGTTGTCTTGCATAGCTCTATATATTCCACTTTGGAAGTCACATCTTCTTTAGTTGTCCTCATCTCTCTTCTTTTTTGCATCAACATTTTGGTTTTTCCTGATAATTTGTTCACATGCAACTTGTCCTTAGACCCAGCTAATTTTGTTGCTGTTTCCATTAGAGCTTTGGTTACTTTTCTGTTAACTTCCGAAATATCCACTTCTTCCGATGTTAGGCCTTCTAAAGCAGAGAATCTGTTCTTCAGTTCTAACTTGAAAGTATTATGGTGTTTTTTAAGGTTGGTTATGTCAATACATTTTGTTTGTCTTATGAGCTTGCCACGTTCCAGTTTAGTGTTGAGGTGCATCTTACATCTCACCAATCTATGGTCACTACCTGTGTTGAACTTGTTCAGCACAACTTTTATATATATATATATATATATATATATATATATATATATATAACACAAACGCGTTGTAGGCACTAGTATCTAAGATATTAGAAAACACAGTCGTAGGCCATCGATTTGTTTTCCGTTTGCATGTATATGTGGCGATTAGCTGATCCAGTGTGTAGAATTGTAATCCAGTAAACTCTAATTTGCGGCTTTTTGTCATATCTATCGCTTATTTGCTTACTATGATGGAGTGTACTCAGTAAGATGATGTTCTTATTTGTTTTAGGAATGTATGACACAACTGTGGTGTCTTTAGTAAAATAGAAGTTGGAGCTATGTATATTGTTATTTATTTCCATGACAGGCAGCTCAGGTTTGTTCTTCCTCACCGTTCCTAACATGGTAAGATTTCTTTTGAGGAGCATTTGACCCAACTTGTATGATGTAAAAAAATTATCACAAGTCACATTCTGTCCTCTCAGCTCCGTAAGTGAGATCTAAAACTACTCGCACTCCTTGATTCTTTTCAGGTGCTGCGCCAGACGCTTTTCCCGTGTATACTTGAACTCCTAAGGCGTAAGAACTTGCACTATCACATAGCGTCCATATTTTGATGCCATGGTTTGCTGGCTTGCTTGGGATGTATTGCTTGAAGGGACAACGTCCTCTGAAGGCAACCAATTGTTCATCTACAGTCACGTTTTCCCCAGCATTGTATAATGTAGTATTTATACCCACTTTTCCAACAAATCTCTGATAGGAGCCAGCTTATCCTTCTTTCTTGACGATCATTTTTATTATCAAATCGTAACACACGTGAAATACAATAAAATTGTTTCAGTGACATTGTTGCCCGAAAAAGAGGTCTGCCTGTTTCTGCATTCCACAAACTTTTACTAGATTCACCGTGTGATATGTAAACACCAGCTAACAGTAGCAAACCTATGTATGCTTGCAATGTAATTTCATCTAGTTCTTGCCAATTATCACCATACGCCCTTCAATATTAGTCATTTTCAAAATGATATTTTCCAAGGAACTATTGAAAATTAGTTGAAATGCAAATTTTATATCCTGGACTCTTGCAATGCAGTACCTAGTTGGGCCGGCTGCAACTTTTATAACATTTGCACTAGTTGCTCAACCTTGTTGTGAAACTGGATCTAGCATCCACTTTATAGTATTGTCTTTAGATTGCACTGACCGAACAGGTTGCACCGCTTGCACTGTAACATTTGTTTGAAGAACATTGTCCAAATCGTCATCGTCTGACTCCGCCTCATAATTACTGTCTTCGCTAGTACGATTTTCTTCTTCAGAAGCCGCATCGTCAGTGTCGCTCATATTTTCATGAATATCTGCCAGCTCTTCATCACACAGAAATTTGCTTGCCATTATTTGCTATCTTCACAACTCACGCTGAAATAAATTCGACTTCACTCAGTAACGCAACGAATAGAACTGGTCTACGTGTACTTGTTTCAACTACGCACGGAGCTGCGGACCTGCACAGATTTATTCAAACTCGTCTGTTGTAGACCAATCAAACATGATTGTAAGCGTTTGGCATCTGTAAAATAATCGTATTGGCAGATAAAATAATTGGAAACACATGTATATCGCCCCTGTCAGTGTAACATAATTTCGGGTCATATTGACCAGAGGAGCATCTGTACAACAATTACGATTAAAAAAATAACAAGACATCCCAATAACGAAAAATTCAAACTATGTAATCCGTAACACGAAAGAGACAAAGTCAATAAATATTGAGTATAAATATTTAGAAAAAAAAACAGTTATTAATATATCTATTTCATTTTGGGTCATATAGACCCGAGGAGAGCAGCAGGGTTAACACCTAAGGGTGTCACATGAGCGCGAGATTTTGTATTACTCAAGCAGACCAGCTCGTGGAGTGCAGCTTCCATTCGATCCGGGGGTAGGAATGAGAAGAAACGAGTGATCTGAGAGACTTATGTGCCATGATAGTTAGCGCCAGCTATGCTGGTTCGAGCATCTTCCAAACAACCGTACCCCTGGGTTTTTCACGCACAATGATAGCAAGGGTTTACCGTGAGTGATGCGGCTCACAAAAGGAAAAGTCCAATAATCGGCGATCATCAGAACACTAGCAGCTTGTATATCGGAATGGGTAAAGAATACTAACGAGAATCGTGCAAGCAAGCTGATGGGCCGCAACCAACAACTCAGCGCAGAATTCGACACTGGTGTGCCGAGGGTCATCTTGGAGCACACCACGAATCTGACCATGGTCTACAACAGCTGACGACCATGTCGAGTGCCGATGCTTCCAGTGCAGAACACGAACGTTTGCTTATAGTGGGGCTCGGGAACATCGAAACTGCACCTTTCAGGACTGGAAAAAGGTCGCCTGGACGGAAGAATCCCGTTTCGTTCTGCGTCCTGCTGATGGCAGGATCGAATTCGGCGCAAGCAATATGAGGCCACGTAACTATTCATTCAGGTGTCAACAGCGCACGTAAGTACACACCTGTTGGGTAATGCTTGCCTGGCACGAATTAGGCTCATCTGATGGTCATCGGACGGCATTCAAACGGTAAGGCGAATTTGAACATCATTGTCCACCAAGTTCACGTGTACGGTTTTTCCTTGAGGAGATCGACACGTCCAGCAAGAAAGCGCACCCGTTCACGTAACTCGTACCGTCACCGAATGGTTCCAGGAACATGTCGACAAGTTTTCTTTGCTTCAGAGGCCTGGAAAATCCTCGTATATTAACCCCATCTGAAATATCTGAAACGAAGTGGAACCGGATTTTCGCTGCAAGATTACGCCAACTGCGGGGTATGATTCACCACAGTTACGCCACTGGGACAAGATAACGCCCAGTGGCGTGACAGTGTGTTATTAAAAATTCGAAAATATAAGTAAATTGTTCTCCACGGTGAATAGTTTTCTTTTTAAAAAAGAGTTTTTCAAATCGGGCTTTCTGAAGAGATATCAACAAAATTGGATTACATATTTAAGCCTCCTAGTGGGAAAACTTCATATTATTTTGAACATAAACAATGGACAAAATGTTAATAGCAATTGATGCTATCCGGATTTTTTTTCAATTGAGTTTTAGTAGATACAATTGCAAATACGTTGTAAGTAGAAGTATGAGATCATGTTCACCAGTTAGAAATTATGTGTACAATACTAAAATGCTCACTATGAGTGGTATCGGACACTAAAGTTCTTTATCGGACTTTTAAAAGCAGAGATACGAGAAAACCTATGATATAAATTTACCTTTAGCAGAAAAAAAATTTTTTTTAGTACAAACTGTGAACAAAATGTTTCCCATGGCGAGTAGTATCTGACAATAAAAAGCATCCTTCCAATTTCTAGAAGCGTAGATACGACCGCAAATAAAGATATGCACTTCTCTCTCTAGTGTAGAATTAGAGTGACATGGTAATTACATGTCACATGTAAAGTACTCATCTCCACAAACTATCCACGACGGAAATTATACAAATAGAACTTCTAGTAGCATAAATATAAGGAAAAGATTATTAAATATTTGAAAAAACTGTGCATTTTGTTTGAAAGAGGAACTCGAAGCCTCAGTGCTATTCGTAGTATGATGTAGCAAAAGAACAAAGGGATTTTTTCATCGGATTTTTACAAGCAAAAAAAAAATTTTCATCGGATTTTTACAAGCAGGATAAAATATGTTTTAAATTCAATAGTATTGCATAACATCCTTTAGCGCAAAATATTTAGATCAGAAGAATAGCAAAACGCAGGGACCATAGTTCTAGTTCGAGAGATAGACCAGTTTTATTTACCCTAAAAATGCCAAAAGCGCCGTTGTGATTTTTGGAAATGCTACCGCTTATGTAATCAAAACATGGCAGTCTTAGTAAACATTAGTGGTGGTTAATGAAATATGACGTCATCAATATGACCGCCATGTCATATTGACATCGAGGCATTACAAAGGCTGTAACGTCTTACTGGTTAATCGTAGAGAGTTAATGTTTTTCGAATGGAAGATAATTTAATGATAAAAAACGTTTACTGTCACAAATTTTTACGTAACATGTAAGCTTTTGCGGTTTTTTAATATCGAACTTCAAAAATGGGATATTTTTAGAATTCGCTCAAGCTTATTAACACTTGCTTTGCGCATCACTTGCTTTGCAACGCAGTCACTTCATGAAGTTTTTACATGCTTGTACATGTGATGAAGGCATACCTCTGAATATAGAAAAAACCAAAACCCAAGTGATAACTTGTGATGGTAATTCGATAAAAGATAACCCTTGAAGAAATTTTGAGTGCAACTGAACTAATGCAATTGCATGTCCAACAAAATCTCGTATACATTGAACCAATAGACCTACGCTGCTGGGAGTATTTCATGTTTCTAAAGTCATTGTGAACCCTAAGACTTTCTTAAGGTACGTAGGAGGTTAGGAAGATGTACAGCAAACACAAAATAAATTGGACTTACCCTCAGGGATAGGCATAGTAAGAATGCATGCCATTCCTCCACATACCATAGTTGCCATAAGTGGAATTCTCCGTCCTAATTTCTTAACTACAATTATTGTTAGGAAGTAAGCAGGAAACTCCACAGCTCCGGACAACGCAAAGTTAATAAAAAGATCTCCACCCAGGTCAGCCATGTTGTACGTCAGCCCGTAATAGATGAACGCATTTACAAACCTGAAAAAAAAATGTCAAATGAGCCGTGTTTAATAACCGGTAAAATATTCTTTCAGATAAGCTTTATTGATAAAACTCAGGTCACACTAAAATTTGTGGGGAAAAATTGTATCAGTCTACTAAGAAAAAGCATTTACACGCAAGACATACACAGTGTGGCAAAGAATTTTTAAGACTGGGTCTGTAAAATGAAATAGAAATAAGTAATTATAATTTGTTTTGGTTTGTTATTCAAAATAAGTGCCTCCGGCTTCAATACACTTGTTACAGTGATTTAATAATGATTCGAATGACTGTTCCAGTTCACTTTGCTGAATTGCCTTCAAAGCACGCGTCGAAGCTGTTTGTATGGTCGAAATATCATCAAAATAACACCCTTTTAACATCATGTTAAGTTTTAGGAATAAAGAAAAGTCGCAAGGTGCTAAATCAGGTGAATACGGTGGATGATTCAACACACACACAGACGTTATTTTTCGCCAGAAATCTATGAACAAATAGTGAGGTGTGACTGGGTGCATTATCGTGCAACAAACACCAACTGTTTTCATCCCGATATTCTGGACAAATGCGACAAATTCTGCCCATCAAACGCCTTAAAACATTTAAATAAAACTCCCGGTAATTGTTTGTCCACTTGGGGCAAATTCTTTGTGGATAATACCCTTACTATCGAAGAATGTAATGATCAGTGTTTTGATTTTCGATGGAACTTTTCTTCTTTTTTGGCTTCTGGTCAGTTTTTTGACTTTCATTCCGCACTTTGTCGCTTTGTTTTAGGATGATATTGAAAACAACATGTTTCATCACCTGTAACAATCGATTTTAAGAAGTTTGGATCATTTTCAGCGGCTGAAATGATGTCTCTGCAATGTGCACTTCTCCTTGATTTTTTGTTCATTGGTTAACGTGCGAGGAACAAATTTAGCACAGACTTTTGTTTTGCCCAAATCTTCATGCAGGATGGTTCGAATCGTTTCTTTGTTGATGCTCTTCCATCATTCTTTGTGACGCACATCGATTGTTTTCCACGAAATCACTTACTTTTTCAATAATCTCAGGTGTCCTAGATGAACTTGGTCTTCCGGTATGCTTATCAACTTCTAGCGTATGTCTTCCGTCCAAAAAACGTTTGTGCCACAAGAAAACATTTGATCTACTTAAACAAAACTCACCGTAAACTTGTTTCATCATTTGGTACGTTTCCGAGGCACTTTTACCAAGTTTTGCGTTAAATTTAATAACAACCGTTTGTTCCATCTTAATAATTCAACATGAAAATTTTTTTACTACTCTAATGAACGCCCGTTTCATTTGAGTTACCTTAACAACTGCGCCAGTACCTTTGGCAGAAAGCAAGTAGATGGTCACGGTTTATAGCGCATTCGCGATTACACTGGTGGCGCCGCCGTAGGCTGAAATCTAGCGCCAGTCTTAAAAATTCTTTGACGCATTGTGTAATACACCAAAACCACAAGAGTCTTACTCTCCGTAATGTATAGAGGTCATAGGCAATTTTATCAGTGGTAGCACTGACATTAGAAATACAGGGTAATCCTCAGGCCCAGAGGGACGGAGTATTACTATGTGTTCCTAATATATCTATACACTGAAGTGCCAAAAGTAATCGGATAGCAGTAAGGAAATGTTTTAACTCGCGCTGTTGTCGTATAGAGGTTTCGACGCACGCCATAACTTTATCAGTTGCGAGGTACAATCTTGTAACTGATAACCACCAGTATGATTATGGCAAGCCGCCGTGAGTTGGAGTTTGAACGTGGCATGTTAGTGGCATGGCAGCATTGTGTTTGAACGAGGAATGGTAGCATTGTGTCCATGGAAAGGCGAAGTTTGGTATAAAGCCACCTATCCGGTTTTGGAAGAATCGATAAAAACAAGTGGTTCAATTCTAAATCACGAAAAGCACCGCACATAGCCATACATTTGCCACCACATTTTGAAACAGCACGGCTGTAATCGTGACATTCACTTCCCTCTCTCTCTCACTTGCTGCTACTACATCCACGTTAGTACATTCCAGAAGAGCTCATTTTTCTGACGGAAAGCGCCAAAACCGCGTGCTGTTACCTTTTATAGAGCAAAATGTTTACTTCTAAGTTTTGAAGTATGATAATTGTTTAGTTAAAACGACTTAATAATCGTAACATGCAGTATAATTACGTAACGAACAAGACGTTGATTCGCCGAGCTATTCGAAAGTGCAAGATGCAAATAATTAATTGGTCAAAGACGCAAAGGGAGGATAGCATATGGTAAAAAAGAAGTCAAGCAGTTATCTGATGGATTTTAACTTAATAAAGAGACATAATTCGCGGTTTCAGAGCATACTTACAATTTCAAAGAAAAGAAATTCTTAAGCAACTTTCACAGTTGAAGCAAACTCTACAACCATCATTACATCTTCTGGTGAATATGAAACAGAATTTACATCTTCTAGCGAATGTGAAAGGAAATTTGCATCTTCTAGCGAATGTGAGAGGAAATTTGCATCTTCTAGCGAATGTGAGAGGAAATTTGCATTTTCTAGCGAATGTGAAAGGGAATTTACATCTTCTAGTGAATGTTAAACGGAGTTTACATCTTCTAGCGAATGTGAAAGGAAATTTACATCTTCTAGCGAATGTGAGAGGAAATTTGCATCTTCTAGCGAATGTGAGAGGAAATTTGCATTTTCTAGCGAATGTGAAAGCGAATTTACATCTTCTAGTGAATGTGAAACGGGATTTACATCTTCTAGCGAATGTGAGAGGAAATTTGCATTTTCTAGCGAATGTGAAAGGAAAGTTACATGTTCTAGCGAATGTAAAAGAGAATTTACATCTTCCAGCGAACGAGAAAGGGAATTTGCATTTATCAAATGTGATAGGGAATTTACATCTTCTAGTGAATGTGAAACGGGATTTACATCTTCTAGCGAATGTGAGAGGAAATTTGCATTTTCTAGCGAATGTGAAAGGAAAGTTACATGTTCTAGCGAATGTAAAAGAGAATTTACATCTTCCAGCGAACGAGAAAGGGAATTTGCATTTATCAAATGTGATAGGGAATTTACATCTTCTAGTGAATGTGAAGGGGAATTTACAACTTCTAGCGAATATGAAAGGGAATTTACATTTTATATACTTCCTCCACCGAGTTGTTTTCGTTCCACCGTGCATCCTGTTGGAAATACATCCCCTGGTAAACGACGCACACGAACCGGTCCGTCCACACAGTGCAACAGAAATCGAGGTTCATTGGACCAGACGACCGACGTTCTTCCACTCTACAAAGTCAAGTTTTGATGCTTGCGTTCTCATTTTTGGAACTTTCGACAGCGAATAGCGGTTAGCGTGGGCGCTGGGAGTGGCCTAAAGTCATGCAGTCCCATGTTCTTTACAGCATTCATACCTCACGGGGATTCGAAACCCGGACCCATCTCGGACGAATGATCAGAAGCCATCGCTTAGACCACTGCGCCACCGGGGCAGGAGACCCATTTTCAGCAGAGTTCAATATACACACATACAATACTTCCGTCACTAGTATTCAAATTACCGGCGAGTTTCCCCACAGTATACCTTCTGTTGGCTCGAACCATACGCAGGGCCGAAGCTTGGGGCCCGCCAGCCTCCCCTACGGAAAATTATTTTTACTCAACGAACGTAAAAATAATTAGCACATGCAATATATATATATAACGAAAAAAAATCATTATCACACTTAAGCGCTATATATCGATCTGACTGAGAAAAGAAACCCGTAAATAGAGTGACTAAACATCATGTCCGTCGAGCCATCAAACATCAATATAAAATTTGAAAGTTTTAAAACACTGAAATGTTTTTACTGAAGATTGTTTAAGATACAGCAGTACAGTGCGTAGATCAATTTGTTGCTCCTACTTCCGTAAACGTTTGTAATCGTACACGGTATGCCCATCCATCTTCCTGCACTCATTATGATAGCTCATTTTTGAAATGCTTTGCGCAGCCTCGTTGGCGCAGTGGTCAAGCGATGGCCTCTGATAGTTCGTCCGAAAGGGGTCCGAATCTCGGTGAGGCATGGATGTTGTGTTTGTCTTACGGCACTGGCTTTTTCCCTTCCTTGGAGTCAATGACCTTAAATTAGGGACGGGCGACTGCTTATAGCCCATTGAGTTGCTCACGGTGGTCGTTAAACCTCCAATAAAAAACCATGCTTTTCATTCAACGAGGTCTGTCGCAAAAGTGTAGGCACAAAGAAGTATCGACGGCGATTTTTCTTTGCTTCTTATTTTTACGAAGCAGCAGAATCCAAACTCCTTTCAAAAGTACTTATCATAGGAGTTTGGAGTTTGTGTTCTGTTGCTTTGTAAAAATAAGCAAAGGAACACAAACCTGGAAAAGCAAATGATACACTTGGAACTCCATTACGCTATGCTATGGGGAAACCAATACATGCAACGGATAGAAAAATTATGCATATTATTCCGTGAAACGAGAAGAATCAGACACAACAGAAAAAAAAGCCATACGGTTATTAGACATGACTGGTATTTGCACACATCTGTATCAGATCAGTTTAAGAGCACGTTTCTCGGTGGAATAACTTAAATTCTGTAGAATATACTGTTAATACAGTTTTTAATTAATAATTTGTATATTATTCATCGGGTAAAAAAGTAAAGGATACGTTTGTCCAATTTCAAGCAAAACGCCTATAAACGTTTTTTAAACAAAACTTAGAAATATCAAATTTCGTTTTAAAATAGTTTTTGATTCAATTCATTCGCAAAAAAAAAAAAAAAAAAAAAAAAAAAACATCCCGAAGGTACCTCTTTCTTTTGGTGTCTTACTTGGTAGCACCAAAAGAGGAGGTGCTACCCTGATATACACTATATTGACAACAGTCACCAGACAACCCTTAAAAAGCAAATGAACGGATCCTCTGCGTATTTAAGATGCGCGGTACAGCTGCAAGCGGTATAAAAACAATCGTGAAACTGACCGCGATCATATTGCACTCTGAGGTTGAGTGAAAATGTCGCGGCGGGAGAGAACTGACTTTGAGAAAGATAAGATTGTTGGGTGTTATATTAGTGGGTTGCCCATAAGAAAAACCGACAGGCGTTTAAACATACCCAAGTCAACTATTTTGGATGTACTGTATAAGTGGAAGACACATAGCGTGCTTGAAACAGCAAAACGAGGCAGACCAAGCAAAATCAGTTATAGAGGATGTCGAAGCCTCAGGAGAGTCGTTACAGCTAATCGACAGAGTACTGCATAAGACCTCAGTGTACAGGTGAGTAAAAATGTTGGAACCTCGGTATGTACACGTACCATTCGTAGAAAACTTCATTCCATGGGTAATCGTGGTCATGCGGCTGCTCATAAGCCTACTCGTCGTTTAGCATGGTGTAAAGAACATTTATCGTGGACCGTAGATAAATGGAAACGGGTCCTATGGACTGATGAATCCAGATACACGATCCATCAGTCTGATGGCCATGTGTGGATATGGTGGCAGCCGGGGGAACGCTATTTACCACAGTGTACTGTTCCTACGGTCAAGTTTCGAGCTGGCAGTGTACTCGTGTGGGAATGTTTTTCGTGGTATGGTCCAGGCGCATTGGTTATGGTGGACAAACCCGTTAACCAGCACGTCTACCTCGATATTATGGACAATTATGCCCTACCAACTCTGTGGCAATAACTATGGAACCAAGCCTTTTTAGTACCTGCAGGATAATGCACAGAGCCATTAAGCAATTACTGTTACGGCGTGGTTTGACGATAATTCCGTGTCGTGTATGGACTGGCCAGCACAGAGCCCTGATCTTAATCCCACAGAGCACCTATGATATGAATTAGAGCGCCGCATAAGAAGTTTGGGACCAAGGCCTACTATTAAGCAACAGTTAGCGGCAGCATTAAGTACTGAATGGAAGCGCATACATATCGCTGTGTTCCAAAACCTTGTTGAAAGCATGTCTCGAAGGGTTTGTACATGCATCAAGGCCAAAGGTGAACCGACATCCTACTAATATATGCCAATAAATGCTCTGTTGAGTTTCTCTACTAGGTGTCCGGTGACTTTTGTCAATATAGTGTATATAAAACTAAACTTTTCTAGCTTTTTTTGTTTGTTTTTTATTGAAAGTTTAACGACTACCGTTAGCAACTCAACGGGCTATAAGTAGTTGCCCGTCCCTATTTTAGGGCCACTGGTTCCAGGGCAGGGAGAGATCCAGTGTCGTAAGACAAACAGAACATCCAACCTCCGCGGGATTCGAACACAGACCCTTCTCGGATGAGTGGTCAGAAGCCGTCGCTTAGACCACTGCGCCACCGTGGCGGCTTTTTGTAGCTTCCCCTACATTACTAGTATCCTTCCCTGGACTGTATCACTCGCTACGGCCGTGGAGAGCCACCGCTCGCTTCTAGCATCGATGAATCGTAATCGGTTCATCGTTTTATACTCGTCGAACCACTTTTTAACTATTGCTGACGGTGTGCACCCCACAAACCTTGCAGTCACGGAAATGCTCTAATCCAGTTGTTTGCCCATTTGTCAAACTTGCTTAAGACCACTGCCTTCCCCATCTGAAGAACAACACTGATTAACAGAACTCACTACAGTATCGAGTCTTATGTATAGATTTTTTTTAATTGAAGGTTTAACGACCACCATGAGCAACTCAATGGGCTATAAGCAGTCGCCCGTCCCTAATTTAAGGTCACTGGTTCCAGGGAAGAGAGAGAGAGAGAGAGAGAGAGAGACAGAGAGCCAGCACCGTAAGACAAATACAACATCCATGCCTCACCGGGATTCGAACCCGGACCCATCTCGGACGGAGGATCAGAAGCCATCGCTTAGACCACTGCGCTACCGGGACGGCGAACAAAATTTCATGACCTTCACACGCGCTTTCGTTTATCTGAAATTGCGTCGATTTGCATAATCCCGCGCTGGTTATAACGTTCTAGCTGTACGGTGTATGAACCTAGAGCTGTAATGGTAACCAATTTATGTCATTCTCAGACCAAAATGGGTTACTCTTACCATCATCAAAGTATTTAAAGATACATTCTTCCATCTTACCAGATAAAATAGAGAGTTAATGTCCAGTCTCGTAGCTCAGGTGTTCGAAAAAGATCTAAAATATTTCCTTTTCTTGGTTCGTTTCCTTGAGCCTAAAAATAATAGTGTTCATTAAATCATACATTATTTAAGATTATATCATGACAAAAAGTTGGTATACAGTCAAATCATTAACAAAAGGTAAAAATATATTCAAGAATATTTACCTAGTTATGAGCCACCTCACTGGTGCGAGTCTAGTAGTAATAGTGGAACTAAATACATACTTCACAGGGATACGCAATTATGCTACATATTATTCATAAAAAAACTATCTTACTCGTGTTGAAGGTTGTCTAATAATATCTGTACCTCAACATGCTTCCGAAATTCGGCTTAGTTATAAATTCTCAAATCGCCTTTGATTTTGTTACAAAGTTGCCAGTTTTGTTTTAGCGTGGGGGGAATTTATTATCGGGGCGTCAAAGCTGCATGGATATTAGTAATTTGTACGAGAAAAGGCATAAAACAAAGGCATGAAAAGTTGCATGGATCCGTATCGTAAGCTTTTGTGAAAGGAGTGGGTGGCCACATCAAAAGTCCTGCACATATTTTCAAACACACACACGAAAGAAAAACCACAACAACACGAACTAGCAATCTGATTTCGGCTAAACTGGGAGGTAAAGTAAAAAAGAAACATCCTAGAAATAACTAGTAAATTTTTCAAATTCAGTTTTACTCAGGATATCAGTGAACGATATTTGCAAGTTCCAAAACCTATATAGTGTGTGACTCACACGTGATTGAGAAAGAACGTTGACTCTGTCATGTACTCGATCAAAGAGATCTTGGGTGTCATACTGTGATAACTCACTCCAGTCCTGTTCAGTTTGAGTTCAAGTGCCACCCATTCGTGCCCCCAAAAGCTTCACTTGTATTGTTGCCGACGACACTTTGAGGGGCGTGGGGAATTTGGATGCTTCAATTCCGCTGATTGTGACTTTCGTTCCGGCTCAAAATCACGGGTCCAAGTCTCACATGTGCTTGAAAAAGAACGTTGACTCTGTCATGTACTCGATCAAAGAGATCTTGGGTGTCATACTGTCGATACCTCACTCCAGTCCTATTCAGTTTGAGTTCAAGTGCCACCCATTCGCGCCCCAAAAAGCTTCACTTGTATTGTTGCCGACGACACTTTGAGGGGGCGTGGAGAACTTGGATGCTTCAATTCCGCTGATTGTGACTTTAGTTCCGGCTCAAAATCACGGGTCCAAGTCCTACACGTGCTTGAAAAAGAACGTTGACTCTGTCATGTACTCGATCAAAGAGATCTTGGGTGTCATACTGTGATAACTCACTCCAGTCCTGTTCAGTTTGAGTTCAAGTGCCACCCATTCGTGCCCCCAAAAGCTTCACTTGTATTGTTGCCGACGACACTTTGAGGGGCGTGGGGAATTTGGATGCTTCAATTCCGCTGATTGTGACTTTCGTTCCGGCTCAAAATCACGGGTCCAAGTCTCACATGTGCTTGAAAAAGAACGTTGACTCTGTCATGTACTCGATCAAAGAGATCTTGGGTGTCATACTGTCGATACCTCACTCCAGTCCTATTCAGTTTGAGTTCAAGTGCCACCCATTCGCGCCCCAAAAAGCTTCACTTGTATTGTTGCCGACGACACTTTGAGGGGCGTGGAGAACTTGGATGCTTCAATTCCGCTGATTGTGACTTTAGTTCCGGCTCAAAATCACGGATCCAAGTCCTACACGTGCTTGAAAAAGAACGTTGACTCTGTCATGTACTCGATCAAAGAGATCTTGGGTGTCATACTGTGATAACTCACTCCAGTCCTATTCAGTTTGAGTTCACGTGCCACCCATTCCTGCCCCCAAAAGCTTCACTTGTATTGTTGCCGACGACGGTTTGAGGGGCGTGGGGAACTTGGATGCTACAATTCCGCTGATTGTGACTTTAGTTCCGGCTCAAAATCACGGGTCCAAGTCCTACACGTGCTTGAAAAAGAACGTTGACTCTGTCATGTACTCGATCAAAGAGATCTTGGGTGTCATACTGTGATAACTCACTCCAGTCCTGTTCAGTTTGAGTTCACGTGCCACCCATTCCTGCCCCCAAAAGCTTCACTTGTATTGTTGCCGACGACGGTTTGAGGGGCGTGGGGAACTTGGATGCTACAATTCCGCTGATTGTGACTTTAGTTCCGGCTCAAAATCACGGGTCCAAGTCTCATGCTTTGGTCCAAGTCTCACGCGTGCTTGAAAAAGAACGTTGACTCTGTCATGTACTCGATCAGAGAGATCTTGGGCGTCATACTGTCGATACCTCACTCCAGTCCTATTCAGTTTGAGTTCAAGTGCCACTCATTCGCGCCCCAAAAGCTTCACTTGTATTGTTGCCGACGACACTTTGAGGGGCGTGGGGAACTTGGATGCTTCAATTCCGCTGATTGTGACTTACGTTCCGGCTCAAAATCACGGGTCCAAGTCTCACACGTGCTTGAAAAAGAACGTTGACTCTGTCATGTACTCGATCAAAGAGATCTTGGGTGTGATACTGTCGATACCTCACTCCAGTCCTATTCAGTTTGAGTTCAAGTGCCATCCATTCGCGCCTCAAAAAGCTTCACTTGTATTGTTGCCGACGACACTTTGAGGGGCGTGGGGAACTTGGATGCTTCCATTCCGCTGATTGTGACTTCAGTTCCGGCTCAAAATCACGGGTCCATGTCTCATCAATTGCGACAATTCTGTTCATGAAAGTGCCGCCCTCCCTGTCGAACCTGTGAGGTGATCCTGTAAGATGCTCACTCTGGCTACAACCTTCTAATCGGAGAGAGTTGACGAGGCACTCAGCGAACAGCGATTTTTCTTTTTCCCAGTGAGTCGGTCAAAATTCGGTAAACAGACATGGTGGACAAATTTGCATGATGAGCAATCTTGTCGACTGTCAAACGACTATTCTCTTCAAGAAGCGTTGCAACAATGGTGACAGATGTTTTGTCTGTCGCCGTTTGAAGTCGGTCTGAGCGGTGATCGTATTCGATGCTGTTTCGGCCCAACCGAAAGCGAGAATTAGCCCAACGAAAATTTGTGCTTCGATAGAGAGTTCTGTCTTCACAAACTTCTTGTAAGGAAGTGTGAATCTGTGTGGGAGTTTTTCCCTGCAGAGTTTCTATTTTCACGGAGGAGTGCTGCTCTAGCGGAGTGACTCGACCTGACGAGCTGCACGCTTCCATTTCCAAACATTCCCACGTTCACAGAGCAAACGATAGCGCGTCGTTCTGACACCACTGCGTTGCTGAGAGTCTGATATTGACATGACGCAATCATTTTCTCGATTGCATCATCCTCTTCCATTTTGGATTAAGGTGTGCAGAACTTTTGTTATGACACTCGTATTTGATTGTGTCAAAACTGTTAATTTTTACAAAACTCGTTGTGCATTATTATTTTACTTGGAATTGTGTATTCAGAATGTAATCAATGAATGTCAAGCGCTAAAGTGTACAGAACTTCAGTGTCATATTACAATCTAGTATTTGAATGAAAACTAGTAAAGGACCAAAATCCTGGTCCCAGAAGGAAGGAAAAAGAGAGTTGCTAGCGAACCGATCACATCTCCCGATCTTCTCCAGGCAGCTTTGTATGGCTGAGAATGGTTTCTTCCTGGGCTGTGGCAGGATCCAAGCAGGTGTTTCCTGTCGGTTACGGATTGTTGTCGGAATTCTTCAATTTTCTTGAAAAGTTCTACATTTTCTTGTAATCCCTGCTATCGCGTTCGATGGTGCAAGATTAGACTATAACCAACTTTGCTTGAGCACAAGAAACTTGAGTATAATCATACAATTTCATCTTGATGTCAGTCTGTGAATATCAGTATATTAATATGCAAATGGCAAGCGAATTTGCCATTTTCTGCCGCTGTCTAACACCAACACAATAGTGCAGCCATCCAGAACCTCCTGTTGCTTATAAATAAGCCAGATAGCATACCTGCTAAACAACATACCCGTGACTGTGATTATACGTAAACACGGCGACCTGAAAGAGTTCTACTATGGACAGGTAGTCGATGCGAAGAAAATGGCTTACTCTTCAGCTCAGCGACATCAGAACATATGTAATTTGTGCATGCTAACATCGCACTTTGTACCAGGACCCCGGCAAAACCTGCAGTATCCAAAGTAAATGTGGCCGTAACCCGGCTCTATGCTCCTCTTCCGTTGCATCTTTGCAAAAAAGGCCACACTGCAGATGATGGCGTTCACATCCAACGACAGACCACCTGCGAATCTTAATGCAAAGAACAATTGAAAGTCAAATAGATTTTACAGGCAGATGGGTGCCAAATTGATCATGCATGTGAACATGCCTCAGAAAACTTGAAAATCACATCGTCTTGGAAAGGGAATAGGACCTGCATCCCCCGATTGACGTTCAAGTATGTTACTCTCACACCACCCGGAACAACCAAACCTCCAATCACCTGAGAATGTACTTTAGGACTCGGATGTGGGTTCGATTCCTGTTCCAGGACGATGTAATGCAGGTTCGATTCCCGTTCCAGGACGATGTGATGCAGGTTCGATTCCCGTTCCAGGACGATGTAATGCAGGTTCGATTCCCGTTCTAGGACGATGTAACGCAGGTTCGATTCCCGTTCCAGGACGATGTAATGAAGGTTCGATACCCGTTCCAGGACGATGTAATGTAGGTTCGATTCCCGTCCTAGGACAATGTCAGGTTCGATTCCCGATCTAGTACGATGTGATGCAGGTTCGATTCCCGTTCCAGGATGATGTAATTTTCACGTTTTCTGAGGCATGTTTACATGCATGACTAAAGACCAATTGACGCACGATGGCACGACTGGGGTGTCGGAGCCGACTCCCACATCGTGTACCCATGTAAACAGGACGTCACTGAAGTGTGAGGCTTAAGTGAACAAAGAAACTTCGCCACTGTGCCGTGAAAGATTGGAAACGGTAGCTTGGCCAGACGAATTGAACCTCTAACTATGCCGAGCGAAAGGTGCGTGTGTTTAGCTTGAACAACACAATGCAATAGACCTTAACTGTCAAATCGAGGTGTTGTAAGGCGATGCAATATTCTAGGGCATATTTGCGTGGACTACCATGAAGACCCCGATGCACCTACCGAGACCCCCTTATCACTGCTATATTGATGTACTCCTCGATAGCTTGCAGCTGCTCATGGTTATCCATTTCCCATTGCAGGATGGCGTCTTTCAACAAGACAACGCCCAGTCTTTTTTTAGCACGTCTTTTGTAAAAAAAGATCGTGCTTATGTTATCGGTTTGTCCGTCCGTCCGTCTGTACCCACGGAATCTCTGCAACTATTAATCCGATTTGGAACATTCTTTTTGCATTCGAAAGCTTGAAATATGAGAATAATGATCCTTTATTTCGTCCTTTTTTTACGATGTACAATTTCGCCGCTAGAGGGCGTAAATGCAGATGATGTCGAATTCAAAAATACGTTTTATTCCACATATTTGCTTCTAAACATCCGATTGAAAAACATCTTTTATCTTTCGATTCCATTTATGTCGAAGAGTATTTTGGATATAGTTTTTTTTTTTTCAAATTACGCATAGATTTTCCGCTAGGGGGCGTAAAAGTAAATTGCATTTTTTCCGATAACTCTTCTTCTATAACTCCGATTTGAAAAAAAAATTTTTGCAGCGGATACATCTCCTGATGCACAATTTTTTGCATATAATTTCGAATTTCTGGTAAGGAATACTTTGGCCACCAGGGGGCGAAAGTGTTAATTTTCGCTTCTGATGTACTTGCCATAAAATCTGAGCTTCTAAAATATCGATTGAAAAAATTCTTTCTTGGACTGATGCCACTCACATCGATAAACCTTTTCGGAATATTTTCTTCCTAAAATATTGCACAGTTTCTCCGCCAGGAGGCGTAGATGTATATCTTATTTTTGTCAATATCTCGATATCTAGGAGTCCGATTTGAAAAATTCATTCTTTGTTGGATAATATTTTCCGTGTGACATGTTTTTCATATAGTTTCAAAATTTTCAAGTAATTCATAGACTTTCCGCTAGGGGGCGTAGAGGTAAATTGCGTTTCTCCCTATATCTCTGCTTCTAAATCTCCGATCTGAAAAATTCTTTCTACACCGGATACAGCTCCTGATGGGAAATCGTCTGCACATAATTTCTAATTTTTGTAAAAAATGGTTTGGCCACCAGGGGCGTAAACCTTAATTTCCGCTTCTGATGTATTTGCAGCAAAATATGAGCTTCTAAATTCTCGATTGAAAATAACGTCGTTTGTAGACCGATACTACTCATGCTGACAAACTTTTTAGAAACATTTTCTTCGTATAATAGTGCACGGTCTCTACGCCAAGGGGTGTAGATGTATATCTTATTTTTGTCAATATCTCGACTTCTAGGAGTCCGATTTAAAAAATCTTTCTTTGTTGGATAGTGTTTCTAGTGTGACATGTTTTTCTTATAAATTCAAAATTGTCAAGTAATTTATAGACTTTCCGCTATAGGGCGTAAAGGTAAATTGAGTTTCCCCCTATATCTCTGCTTCTAAATCTCTGATCTGAAAAATTCTTTCTGCTCCAAATACAGCTCCTGACGGGAAATCGTTTGCACATAATTTCAATTTTTTGTAAAAAATTGTTTGGCCACCAGGTTGCGTAAGTCTTAATTTCCGCTTTTGATGTATTTGCAGCAAAATATAAGCTCCTAAATTCTCGATTGAAAAAATGTCTTTTGTGGACCGATACTACTCATGTCGACAAATATTTTACGAACATTTTCTTTTTGAAATAATGCATGGTTTCTACGCCAGGGGCGTAGATGTATATCTTATTTTTGTCAATATCTCTACTTCTAAAAGTCCGATTTGAAAAATTCCTTCTTTGTTGGATAGTGTTTGCGATGCGAAATGTTTTTCCTATAAATTTAAAATTTTCAAGTAAATCATAGACTTTCCGCTAGGAGGCACAATGGTAAATTGCGTTTTCTGCTCCTAAAACTCCGATTTGAAAAATTCCTCCTGTATCGCATACAAGACCTGACGGAAAATATTTTTCACGTAATTTCTAATGTTTGGTAAAGAATGGTTTGGCCACCAGGGGTCATAAGTGTTAATTTCTGCTTCTGATGTATTAGTAGCAAAATCTGGGGTCCTAAAAACTCGACTAAATTTTTTTCTTGGACCGATACCTCTCATATGGATAAACCTTTTACGAATACTTTCTTCCTAAAATAATGCATGGTTTTCCCACCAAGGGACGTAAAGTTACATCTTATTTTCGTCGATAACTCTGTTTCCAAGAGTTCGTAAGTTCACGATTCCGTTTACAGCAATATCTGAGGGATTAAAAACCCGATTGAAAAACTTCTTTCTTCCGTCAGATACTATTGTTTTCCATACCGGTTCGATTGACTTTGAATAGCTTTGATAAATTTAATTTGCGTCAGAACGGATTCAAAATACGTGCTTATTACACCCGAAAATTCGGTGTCATCTTTCTTGTTTCTTTTTTTGATTGGATGTTTAACGACCACCGTGAGCAACTCCAACTCAATGGGCTATAAGCAGTCGCCCGTCCCGAATTTAGGGCCACTGGTTACATGGAAGGCAGAGAGCCAGTGTCGTAAGACAAACACAACATCCATGACTCACTGAGATGAGATTCGAACCCGGTCCCCTTCCGGACGAATGATCAGAAGCCATCGCTTAGACCACTGCGCGACCGGGGCGGCAACACCCAGTCTCATCGCTCCCGTTTGGAGAAGGACTGTTTGGAGGAGCAATCCAGTAAAGTCTCAATCTTTGAATGTCACTCTCACTATCTGAACCCAATTGAGTATTTAATGGGACAAAGTAGAATGATAAATCCCAGACAGAAACCCACCCGCGTCAATCTCGGGCTGGTTACGGACAGCTATCATAGAGTCGTGGGACCATAATACCACACGAGCGTTTCCAATACCTGGAAAAGTTCATACCACGAGGTGGTGTTGCTTTTGCGAGGGAGGAAGATGAGCTCTCACATTATTAGGTAGGTGTGTATAAAATATACCTGTAACCCCGGTGGTTGAGTTATCTAATGCGTTCAGTTCTGACGCTTGAGGTGGACATGGTGTCGAGTCCAGGAAAAGGCATGGGGGATTTGCTTGTCTGATGATGTTGTCTCTGCCTTTTTCCTGAAACCAGTGGCTTTAAATTAGGAACGGGCGACTTCTTACAGCCCTACGAGTTCCATATGTAGTGGTCGTTAAACCACATAATAATTAGATAATATATAAACCCAGATCTATCCATCTGTCGGGAACGAGTTTGAGCCAATGTCTGCGTTGTGGCGCCATGTGTTGACGCTAACGTTCTCGACAGTGAAAAAAACTTTTCGTGGGTTGATACAGCTAACATCGAAAAACGTATTGAGAATACCGCGTGCTTAAAATAGTGCATCGTTTTGCCCCCAGCGGGCGTAGATGTATATCTTATTTTCGTCGATATATCTGCTTCTAAGAGTCTGATTAGAAAAATTCTTTCTTTGTAGGAGAGCGTTTCACGTGAGAAATATTTGTCATGTAGTTTCAAAATTTTCAAGTAATGCATAGATTTTCCTTTAGGGAGCATAAGCCCAAATTGCGTTTTCTTTTATATATCTGCTTCTAAATCTCTGATTTTAAAAATTCTTCTTGCAGCCGATACAACTCCTGATGGGAAATGTTTTGATTACAATTTCTGATTTTTGATAAAGAACAATTTTGCTAGGAGGAGGCGTAAGTGTTTATTTCTGCGTCTGATGTATTTGAAGCAAAATCTGAGCTCCCGAAAACTCGATTGAAAAAAATCTTTGGTGGGCCGATCCTGCTCACCTCGGAAAACCTTTTTCAGAATGCTTTCTTCTTACAATAATGCATAGTTTCTCCGCTAGAGGCGTAGATATGTATCACATTTTCGTCAATATGTCTGCTCCTAAGAGGCCGAGTTGAAAACTTCTTTCATTGTTGGAGAGCGTTTTTGCTGAGAAATGTTTCTCATATAATTTAATATTTTTCTTAGTGCACTCGTTTACCGTTAGAGGGCGTAAGTTCACGTTTCCGTTTACTGCAATATCTGTGGAACTAAAAACCTGACTGAAAAATCCATTTTCGGTCGGGTACTACTGACTATAAGAAATCTTTCTGTGTATTTTCTTCTCAAAATAATGAACAATTTCATCGCTAGGGACGCCAACGTTTAATCTGTTTTTCTCAATATTTCTGCTTCTACATGTGCCATTTAAAAATTTCTTTGAACACTGGAAGCCATTCGCCTTATGGAAAACTTTAGGTTAGTTTTTGAGGAATTTTTATAGTTCATAGTTCTCCCGCTAGGTGGTGTATGTATAGTTCTGTTCGCACCTGTATTTCCGCTTCTAATAACCCTATTGAGAAATTTCCTTTTTACTATATGCCGTTCCCTGCAATAGAGATGTGGGGCACTATTCTCCTTAAATAATGTACAGATTTCCTGCAAGGGGCGTAAAGGTCAAAAATCTTTTCTCGCTCTCTCTGCTTCCGATAAACTTATTCCAAAAGTTATCTTTTCTTACCATAGCTTTTCCCATGAAGAATATTTTCCGCCTATTTTCAACTCCCCATTATGGGAGTTCTTCTGGTAGAAGGCGGAGAATTATTCATGTTTCCTTATGTGCATATTTTGTTTAACTTTTTGATTTGAACATTGTTTTATCTCCGATACCTTTCTTCTGCTATTAGAAACTTTTTTTTTTTTTGATTGGAGGTTTAACGACCACCGTGAGCAACTCAATGGGCTATAAGCAGTCGCCCGTCCCTAATTTAGGGTCACTGGTTCCAGGGAAGGGAGAGAGCCAGTGCCGTAAGACAAACACAACATCCATGCCTGACCGGGATTCGAACCCGGACCCCTTACGGACGAATGATCAGAGGCCAACGCCTTAGACCACTGCGCCACCGGGGCGGCAGAGAAACTTTTTGTGCACCATGTGTTAGTTTTTGTAACATACTTTTTAGCCGTTGTTGTAAGTAAGTAGCTACTTCTATTTCTGGATGTTTATCGATTGTAGAAATCCGATTGATCTTTTTCTAATCGGTTGCATAATTCGATAAATTTTATTCGCGTTGGAAGGGATTTAAAAGACGTGCTAATTCCAACCGAAAATTCGGTGTCATCTTTCTTGTTAATTTATATAAATATTTAGCATTTACGACATTATTGTTCATTTGATATTAGCTTGATAATTTGACAAAAAACGGATGATTCCAGTCTGTCGGGTGTTGGTGATCATGTCTCAAACGCAATACGTTAAATTCAAAGTATTATTTCTATTTGAAATTTTGAAATTCAAGTGGGGTTCTTAAAAATATATATATATTGCGCCACTTAATGAGAAAATATTGCATACAAATTTTCCAATTTTGCAACAACAATTGGTAATTAAATGAAAGCAGAATTTTCAAAATATGTTTTTGTAAAATTAATCCTTTTAGAAAAAATGAGAAAGCGTATATAATATATTAGTCACCCTACGAGCGAGCCAATGTGTTAAGATTCCTTTTTTTTTTTCATTTCTACCTGTAGAACCCGGAAACATCGAAATTGACGCGGCATAACGCGAAAATTTTCATCATAAAATCTAAGGACTTCGTGGGAAATGTAGTCGCTACTACAGAAATCGATGAAAAACAAAATTTTAAATAGGAATTTTTAGAAACACAAATGTATTTTTAAATAACGACATACACTATATTGGCAAAAGTCACCAGACCCCTAAAAGAGAAACACAACACGGCATTTATTGACATGCATTAGTACGGTGTCGGTCCACCTTTGGCTTTAATGCATGCACTGACCCTTCGAGACATGCTTTCGAAAAGGTGTTGGAACACAGCGATAGGTATGCGCTTCCATTCAGTACATAATGCTGCCGCTAACTGTTGCTTAGTGGTAAGCCTTGTTTCCGAACTTCTTATGCGGCGCTCTAATTCATCCCATACGTGTTCTATGGAATTAAGATCAGGGCTCTGTGCTGGCCAGTCCACACACGATACGGAATTATCGTCAAACCACGCAGTAACAGTCCTTGCTATATGGCTCGATGCATTATCCTGCAGGTACTAACAAGGCTCGGTTCCATAGTATTGCCACAGAGTTGGTAGGGCATAATTGTCCAGAATATCGAGGTAGACGTGCTGGTTAACAGGTTTGTCCACGATAACCAATGCGCCTTGACCATACCACGAAAATCACCCCCACGAATACACTGCTAGCTCCAAATTTAACGTAGGAACAGTACACTGTGGTAAATAGCGTTCCCCCAGCTGCCGCCATACCCACACACGGCCATCAGACTGATGGATAGTGTATCTGGGTTCATCAGTCCATAGGACAGGTTTCCATTAATCTACGGTCCACGATAATTGTTGTTTACACCATGCTAAACGACGAGTAGCTTTCTGAGTGGAGGTGAAAGGCTTATGAGCAGCCGCACGACCACGGTTACCCATGGAATGAAGTTCTATGCGAATGGTACGTGCACATACCGAGGTTCCAGTATTTTTACTTACCTAAACACTGAGGGTTTGTGCAGTACTCCGATGATTAGCTGTAACGACTCTCCTGAGGCTTCGACGTCCTCTATCACTGATTTTCTTTGTTCAACCGGTACTTTTTCTGCTTCAGGCGCGCCACGTGTCTCCCACTTTTTCAGTACATCCAAAAAAGTTGACTTGGTTACGTTTGAATGGCTCTAGGTTTCTCTTATAGACAACCCAGTAATATAACACCCATCAATCTTTCCTTTCTCATAGTCAGTTCTCTCCCGCCGCAACATTTTTACTCAACCTCACAGTGCGATATTTTCGCGACTAGTTACAGGCTTGTTTTTATACCGTTTGCAGCTGTACCGAGCACCTTAACAACGCAGCGGATCCGTTCATTTGCCTTTGAAGGGGTGTCCGGAGATTTTTGTCAATATAGTGTATCTTAGTGCACTTACACGAGAAAACGACGCATATGAAAAAGTTCGACGGCGTTGATGATGGCCAAAAATTCTCAATGATAGAATTCTCTAATCGGAAAGTGCGAAGATATTGTTAAATTAAAATTTCAAATTGAAAGAATTCCACGTTATTTAGAAAAATTAACTGTGTGACCTACCTTTATGGACTGATCACATAACTTTTGCAGAGAATCTTTTACGTTGTTAGCATCTTTGCCGTTCTTTTTGGCTGCTGTTATTAGGATTTTTTGGACTCGATCCCACTTCCCTTGAGTTATTAGCCACCGAGGAGATTCCGAAGCATTCCTAAATAAATTCGACATATAGCATAGTTCAGAACGAATCCTCAGTAAATAAGTTTATCTTTTCATATCTGTAGGAGGAAGAATTTTAGTGCATTGTATAAAATAACTTATGAAACGTAGTATATTAAACATTCTAACAAATTAAATTTAACTTCAAAAATCAAAAACAGATGAATTGAAATCACGTGTCGGATTTTGGAGATACATTTTTTAAGCTACAGAGTTGTGCATCAAAGAGAAATCTTAAGACAATCATATTCCTTCAAACTGAAAAAAAAAAAAAAAAAAAAAGATTTCTTAAAAAGTAAAGCATCGTGCTTTATAGCGTTTATAAAACCAAATGTTCATAAGAGGAGAATTTTTCAACCAAACCGACCATCGTGGTGTTGCAGGCAGAAGCGGGATTCGTCGGAGAAGACAATGTCGTGCCATTCCGTAGTCCAGGTGCGGCGTTCAACGGCCCACTGCCGCCGCACTCGCCGGTGGTGTAACGTTAATGGTAATCGGAGCAATGGGTGCCATGAGACAAGTCCCCGCTCCTGCAGACGACATCGAACGGTACGTGCGGACACAGGTTGTTGCGCAACACACCCTAATTCCTGCGCTAACGTTCGTGATGTGGCGGTGCGAGCCGTCAATGCCCGCCGCACAACATGCCGGTGCCCTTGTTCGGTGGTGTGCCCCGCAGCTGCGGCAATCGCTCACGTCGGTCCGTCCATCCTTCCTGTTCCCACCGAATCCATACTCGCCTCACTGTGGCTGGATGTCGTACCACACGGGCGCCGATGTCTCGGTACTATAAACCGCTGTCGCGATAAGCCACTATTCGTTCTCTGTCGAACTCCGAAACGTGCTGGAATGACTGCCGTCGTCTGCGACGTGGCATCAGGAAGCTTCTCGCGCACAGGTCCGGCAGCACAACACACTTCCACTACTTACATCCCGCCTTTTCTGCACCCTTCTTATAGTGCTTCTCGGTGGCGTGCCGGGCGCACATAATTTGCACATGCCCTGCAATGCTAATTATTTTCATATCCTTTCGTGGGCGACGCATGCTGCGAATTTCAGGCCATTCGGGTGCTTCCTTCTTGGAGTTGCATTTTGGGTGGCCAGCAGTGTACATTACTGCAATATGAAATAATTGTTAAGGGACATTTTCGTGATTTGAATGTCGGGGATAACATTGAGAATTGCATTAAAGGATAAGGAAGGAGATTTTTTGGCTTCGTGCGTCTTAGAATGGAAGTACCCCAAAAGATGGTGTCCAGTCTGAGAGCGAGAAGATGAGAGTTCACTCGTTCGTTTTAGAAAACGAGCGAAATGATCCTCCTTGCCGTAACACGAATGGACAATATTTGGGGATTACCACTGTGAGCAACTCATGGGTTATAATCAATCGCCCGTCCCCGATTTTAGTCTAATGATTCCAGGAAAGGGAAAGAGCCAACCCCATAAGACAAACACACCAACATGCCTCACCCCAGATTCGAACTCATACCCATCTCGTACGAACGGTTAGAAAATAGAATCGTCACAAACTGCGCCACTGGGGAGGTAGTGGAGTGTTCAGCGACCAACCGTAACTAGCCCGATCACCTCTCTCTCAAGAGCAGAAGAAAAAGAACCTGCTCTTTCTCCCGCTGCTCCTTTACAGCTCCGACGAGAGCAGAGATGAGACATCTCTTTTGAGTTTTCACAAGACATATTAAAACTCACAAGAGATGTCTCATTCCTGCTTCGCGCCAGATGGGCGGTTGTGAGAACTCACAAGAGATGTCTCATTCATGTTAACGCTAGATGGGCGGTTGTGAGAACTCACAAGAGATGTCTCATTCCTTCTTGGCGCCAGATGGGCGGTTGTGAGAACTCACAAGAGATGTCTCATTCCTTCTTGGCGCCAGATGGGCGGTTGTGAGAAATCTCAAGAGGTGTCTCATTCCTTCTTGGCGCCAGATGGGCGGTTGTGAGAACTCACAAGTGATGTCTCATTCCTTCTTGGCGCCAGATGGGCGGTTGTGAGAACTCACAAGTGATGTCTCATTCCTTCTTGGCGCCAGATGGGCGGTTGTGAGAACTCACAAGAGATGTCTCATTCCTGCTTGGCGCCAAACGGGCGGTTGTGAGAACTCACAAGAGATGTCTCATTCCTTCCTGGCGCCAGATGGGCCGTTGTGAGAACTCACAAGAAATGTCTCAATCATGCTTGGCGCCAGATGGGCGGTTGTGAGAACTCACAAGAGATGTCTCATTCATGCTTGGCGCCAGATGGGCGGTTGTGAGAACTCACAAGAGATGTCTCATTCCTTCTTGGCGCCAGATGGGCGGTTGGGAGAACTCACAAGAGATGTCTCATTCCTTCTTGGCGCCAGATGGGCGGTTGGGAGAACTCACAAGAGATGTCTCATTCCTTCTTGGCGCCAGATGGGGGTTGTGAGAACTCACAAGAGATGTCTCATTCATTCTTGGCGCCAGATGGGCGGTTGTGAGAACTCACAAAAGATGTCTCATTCCTGCTTGGCGCCTGATGGGCGGTTGTGAGAACTCACAAGAGGTGTCTCATTCCTGCTTGGCGCCAGATGGGCTGTTGTGAGAACTCACAAGAGATGTCTCATTCCTTCTTGGCGCCAGATGGGCCGTTGTGAGAACTCACAAGAGATGTCTCAATCATGCTTGGCGCCAGATGGGCGGTTGTGAGAACTCACAAGAGATGTCTCATTCCTGCTTGGCGCCAAACGGGCGGTTGTGAGAACTCACAAGAGATGTCTCATTCCTTCCTGGCGCCAGATGGGCCGTTGTGAGAACTCACAAGAGATGTCTCAATCATGCTTGGCGCCAGATGGGCGGTTGTGAGAACTCACAAGAGATGTCTCATTCATGCTTGGCGCCAGATGGGCGGTTGTGAGAACTCACAAGAGATGTCTCATTCCTTCTTGGCGCCAGATGGGCGGTTGGGAGAACTCACAAGAGATGTCTCATTCCTTCTTGGCGCCAGATGGGCGGTTGTGAGAACTCACAAGAGATGTCTCATTCCTTCTTGGCGCCAGATGGGGGGTTGTGAGAACTCACAAGAGATGTCTCATTCATTCTTGGCGCCAGATGGGCGGTTGTGAGAACTCACAAAAGATGTCTCATTCCTGCTTGGCGCCTGATGGGCGGTTGTGAGAACTCACAAGAGGTGTCTCATTCCTGCTTGGCGCCAGATGGGCTGTTGTGAGAACTCACAAGAGATGTCTCATTCCTTCTTGGCGCCAGATGGGCCGTTGTGAGAACTCACAAGAGATGTATGTCTCAATCATGCTTGGCGCCAGATGGGCGGTTGTGAGAACTCACAAGAGATGTCTCATTCATGCTTGGCGCCAGATGGGCGGTTGTGAGAACTCACAAGAGATGTCTCATTCCTTCTTGGCGCCAGATGGGCGGTTGTGAGAACTCACAAGAGATGTCTCATTCCTTCTTGGCGCCGGACGGGCGGTTGTGAGAACTCACAAGAGATGTCTCATTCCTGCTTGGCGCCAGATGGGCGGTTGTGAGAACTCACAAGAGATGTCTCATTCCTTCTTGGCGCCAGATGGGCGGTTGTGAGAACTCACAAGAGATGTCTCATTCCTTCTTGGCGCCAGATGGGCGGTTGTGAGAACTCACAAGAGATGTCTCATTCCTTCTTGGCGCCAGATGGGCGGTTGTGAGAACTCACAAGAGATGCGTCATTCCTTCTTGGCGCCAGATGGGCGGTTGTGAGAACTCACAAGAGATTTCTCATTCCTGCTTGGCGCCAGATGGGCGGTTGTGGGAACATGTGACATCGTAAGACACGTTTTAAAATTCCCGCAGACCCAGTGCTCACATCAGTACTTGGGTAATAATAGAAGTAAACGTTTGGGAATGGCTTCAGTCTGCTGATGTTTTTCTTTTGTTGTGTGTGAATGCACAGTAGATAAATAAATACTAAATGATGATCTGACGCTGGTACCCAAGAGAATTGTTTTGGAAGATTATCGCCAATTTGGGCATATACCCTCAAAAAGGCTCGCCACCCCTGACATATACAATCATCGGATAACTGTTTGAGATCGGTTAAACAAGTCTGAAATGTGTGACCATGAAGCTGATATTCTATAAAGCCAGCTCAAATTGACTTCTACCACTGGGACCCATGGAAGGACGTCCAGTGTCCGTTACTAAACTGTTTCAGAGTTACGGAAAAGAAGTTAATTATTAGATTCTGTTGTGCCCTATGATGAGACTTGGGTCCCTTAGTTCACTCATGAGTCATGCAATAATTTTAAGAGGGGGAGAAGAAGAGATTTCGACAAAATGAGGCGATCATCGCATATGTGTTAAATCGAATTGATAAGTAACCAAATATCTTTTTCGAAATACGAATTAAGATGCCTCTAGATCGATGGAACAAGTGTATTGCAGTTAACGAGGACTTCATTGAAAGGTACAGTATCTTATCAAAAATATCAAACCTATCCACAAATTCACTGCAATAGGAAAGGAATTAATATTGAGTTGGTCCCACTCTTAGCTGCTATCACAGACACTATTCCGCTGGGATGGCTTTCCACTAGATTTTGGTTCTTTGTTACGGAGATCCGCTTTCATTCCGTTACAACAGCATGTATTGGTTTTCGTTTAAAATGTCACTACTTAAAATATTACTATCCTACTATCAGTCAGTTGAACTCGTAGAATAGTAACTTCGAAGTCTTAAGCATCGGAAAGCTAGCACACACAAAAAAAAATCTTAAATTATACACTGGGCTAAATTAGAGGACCCAACTGCTAGGAGAGAGAAGACCTCGATTACTCACATAAACGGTCTTTATTTGCGTTCTAAGAACAGCATAAACAAGCTGTACGTTACTTCAGATTAATCAAAAACGATCACATCCACATCAGTTACAATACTGAACCTCTATCAAATTAGGTTCGACTTGTTTACATCCTACAACAATAATTTGCTGCAGTACTCTACACAGAATACATCACGACTACACAAACCACAACACCACACACTTTTTGCTGCTTGCTTCAACATTATATATACACAGGCATATCATAATAGTATGACCACCCCCGGAAACACCGTGTACCCACCCAGGCGCATAGCAGAGTGCATGTGACAACACACGGAGATATTAGCGGCCGTCCAGGACAGTTGAGCCATAGTGCGTCATGTGAGCACGATGGGCAGAGATAGTGATTTGACGGACGTGCAAAAAGGAATGATCATCGGCTACCGCGCCAAAGGTGAAAGCATCTCAGAAACAGAAGATTTCATGGGCTGTTCGTGAGGTGATATAGTAAGGGTGTACCAAGAATGGACCACTGGCATACCCAGTACCTCCTGACGTCATAACTGTGGAGCCCTAAATGCCATCGACCCCGGAGGAGAACGTCGCCTCCGTAAACTGTTAAAGGGCAGTCGTCGCGCAACAGTGCAGCCATAAATCACGCAAATGAACGCTGGGGCACCGAGGTACGTATCCCCAATGAAAATAGAGCAAACTCTGTAGCACATGGGTCTTCGGATACGACGCTGCGTCAAGGTGTCCATGTTAACCCAGGTCCATCGACAACGACGCCTGCAGTTCGCATTGGAGTACCGTCATTGGACAGTGGAAGAATGGAAAAAGGTTGCTTTCTCCGACAAATCCAGGTTTCTACTCCACACAAGTGACGGATACGGCGTCAGACACACGATAACCAATACCCACACACGCTTGTCGGTCTAGTAGAGGACAGCAGTGGCAGTGTGCATGTCTGGGGGATATTTTCCTGGTACGACCTGGGACCGCTGGTACCATTGGATGGCTCCCCGAACGCCAATGGCTACTTGTCTATCCCCGCTGACCACATACATCCTTTCACGTTGGACGTTTACCCTGGTGGTGATGGTGTCTACCAACAGGACAATGCGCCCTGTAATGTAGCTAAGGAGGTACAGGACTGATTGGAGGAAAACTACAGCAATGCCTCCGTTCTCCCTTTGCCGGTTAAATCGCCCGATCGCAGTCCCATAGAGGACTTGTGGGACTACTTGGATCGATGGGTTCGACGTGCCGAAACACACAGTCACGTCACGTTCGGGACCTCCGTACTTTGCTGCAGTCCGAATGGGTACGAGTGCCTCGGACAAACTTCCAGGGCCACGTTGCGTCCCTGCCACGATGTCTCGCTGCTGTCATCTGGGTTAAGGGATTGATTATTCCCATTCTTAGGTAGGTGGTCATATTATTCTGATACGACCGTGTATGTATAAGAATAATGCCACCCCGGTGGCGCAGTGGTCTAAGGCGTTGGCCTCTGATCATTCGTCCGTAAGGGGTCCGGGTTCGAATCCCGGTCAGGCATGGATGTTGTGTTTGTCTTACGGCACTGGCTCTATCCCTTCCCTGGAACCAGTGACCCTAAATTAGGGACGGGCGACTGCTTATAGCCCATTGAGTTGCTCACGGTGGTCGTTAAACCTCCAATCAAAAAAAAAAAAAAAAAAAAAACCTCCAACCAAAAAAAAAAAAAAGTATAAGATATAAGAATAATATGGCCACTTGTTGTTATCCGTCAACACGCACACGTCACGCACTCTGCCCTCAAGACTGTTGCCAACACCATTCAGCGATAGAGAAAATATAAATTTAAGGTTGAAAACGCTTAAAGAGAATGAACTCAAATTTACATAAAAAAAAAACTAAAACTGAAAGCTAAATTAGAATATACGTCATAGTTGTTAGTAAGATCGTCCACCGATGTGGGGAGGTTCGGGCTGACTCGCAGTAGGCGTTCCAATTCATCCCGAATTGGTCGGTGGAGTTAAGATCGCCAAGTCAAGTTCTTCAAACCGTGTTTGCAAGGTCCTGGATTTGTCGATGAGTGCATTATCATGTTGGTAAAGCAGAGAGCCTTCAGCAAACTGTTGCCATAATGTTGGGAACGTAGAATTGTCAAGAACGTCATTATAAAATGCATCGTTAAGATTCCTGGGCACTGGAATTAAGAAACATCGTTAAGATTCTCGGGCACTGGAACTAAGAAGCATCGTTAAGACTTCCGGGCACTGGGACTAAGTGTACGTTTATGCTGCAGCCTCGCTGCTGGCACATCGCCGAGCTGTGCACATAGATGCCTGGCGATGATGAAACAAAACCATAAATCTTTACAGGCTCATTTATCGTGGAGCAGCGCTGCTCGCTGCGATTATCGCCACAGCGATGATATCAAACTGGTTTGTTTTTCGAGCCTCGAGCATCGCCATGCATCCTCAAACTTTTACGCTGTAATTGGTTCCTTCAAGGCCACTCTTTCCGTTCATTGACCCATTTTCCAACCGAGTGTGAAACTCCGCAGTTATCTCGCTCGTATCTTTAAAAACCGTGTTGTGTTTTTATAGAAGCAAGTTTTATTTGTGGAGTTTTCCTGTGATTTGAACTTTTATTTTTTTGAACTTCTCCTTGGATTGATCAAGAGTTTTCCTAGTGCAAGGCTTCATCATGTGTCTCAATAAGGGATAGGCTTCATCACCTATTAACACAAAGTGGGCTTAAGATGTCAGTACTTGGTAGGAAGTTATCTTCAGGAATGTTCAGCACAACCTTTTTCATTATGTCATACAAGGCAGATTTACTAAAATTGCCCACATCACTTTGTTTTCCATAGGTTCCGACCTAAATGAAAATACATTTACAGTGTGCATCACTGACGGCCTGCAGAACTATTGAAAAGTAGCTTTTATAATTAAAGAACATGGAGCCTGACCATTGAGAGCGAAGTATGTATTCGGATGTGCTTTCCATAGATAGAACCTTGATATTCAGAGAATCCCCATTTCTTGTAAAACATATCAGCGATTTCTTTGAATTCTTCTTTAGTTGGTGGCTTCATATGCAGTGGTTGTAAAACTTGCCATAGCACTGGTAAAGTCTGTTTGACAATAGGAGATACAGTCGTGATTCCCATAATAATAAAAGCGATGTGAACAGCTGCAGGGTAAATGCTCCATGGCGAGCATCGCAGGTACATGCAAGCAGCGAGGAGTTTGAGCGAGCATCTATGTGCCAGCAGCGAGGCTGCAGAATAAACCTACACTAAGGGGCTCAGCCCAAACCAGGAAAAACAGCCCCAGAGCCTGACGCCTTCTGCACCGAACTTTGTAGTTGGCAAAACACAGTCGGTTGGGTAGAGTTCACTTGGTGTCTTCCACAGCCAGACTCGTTGGTCGGACTACCAGACAGTAACGCGTTGTTTATCACTCCAGGAAAGGCATTTCCACTGCTCCAGAGTCCACGGGTACCGAACTTGACAACACTCTAACAGACGCTTTGAGTTGAACATGCTGATGTACTGCGCTCGTCCATGAAAACCCGTTCCATTCAGCTCTCAACAAACTGATGCAGTTTCTTCCAGAGGCATGTTTAGAACTCTTTGGTAAATGCTGCAACCGAAGACAGATTATTTTTGTTGTACCTCCAGCTTCAGCACTCGGCATGATCCTGGTCTCGCATACCAGTTCGCAGTTACGCTTTTTTTGCTCCTAGGTGTTTCCACTTTACAATAACATCCCTTGCAGTTGATTGAGGTGCCTGTAGCAGGAGGAAAATTTCCGAAAATTACATATTACTAAGATGGCATCTTGTGACCATGCCACGTTGAAATACCCTTAGTTGTGCCGTGTGACGCGTTCAACGTATTATTCACGCTTGCGTTTAATGTTTGCCAGGTCACGTACGTATTTTTATACGTGTACAGCATGACGCGTATGGGCAAATCTGCTACTCAAAGCGGGCGTCTTGATACGTTTGATCACATGTTTTTTTTTTATTGAGAATTTAACGACCACCATGAGCACCTCAACGGGCTATATAAGCGGTCGCCCATCCATATTTTAGGGCCACTGACTCCAAGGAAGCGAGAGAGCCAGTGCCATGACACAGACACAGCATCCATGCCTCACCGGGATTCGAACCTAGACGCACCTCAGATGCATGTTCATAAGCCAGCAGTTGGACTACTGCTCCACTGGCTCACGATAGTGTACTTTGTATACTTGTTTGATTTCGTCAAGAAGATTATTGGGTCGCCTCGATGGCGCAGTGGTCTAAGCGCTGGCATCTGATTTCGTCCGAGAGGGTTCCGGGTGTGAATGCCGGTGAGGCACGGATGTTGTGTTTGTCTTACGGCCCTGTATCTTTCCCTTCCCTGGAACCAGTGGTCCTAAATTAGGGACAGGTGACTGCTTATAATCCATTGAGTTGCCCTCGGTGGTCATTAAAACCTCAATAAAAATCAAGAATTGTACATGTGTGTGTTTTGTTAACTGTTCTACAAACCACCTGCCACATCCATTTTAACACAGCATAAATCATGATTTAACTTGCCCGCCACTTTAGGTTACCAAGGACTTTGAGGCTGTGGCTTCAGATCATTCTTCCGAGATGAACCCGTGTTCGAATCCCACATGAGACAGATGGTGTGTTTTTCCGATACCGTTGGTTCTTTCGCTTCCCTGGAACAAGTGGCACAAAATTGGGGACTGGAAAGCACTTATATCATTACGCGTTGCTCCTACCGGTCGATATAAACCGAAGCAACACGAATAATGATAAAACACTGGACCTAGAGTACTTTATTTTTTTTATTTTTTTGTGGTTGAAATTTTAACAACGACCGTGAGCAACTCGGTGGGCTAGAAGCATATTGAGGAAGGTACACAAGAAGACCGTCGTTACACGATACTAAAGCTAAGATAGATTAAAAAAAACCCTTTAATTGCGGATTTAGCATAGTTAAAATATAGATTACACTAAAACACGTAAGATCTTTCGAGTCGACTCGGCTCACCCTCAGACGCGAAAACAATGGGAAGAGCTCCCGGGTTACATTGACATATATTAGGTGTACAAATAAGTTTTAAAGCGTTTTAAGACAGCGCAACATGTAATCTGAGAGACAACCACAATGCCTTTACGAATCAAAACATACGCCGTCATTATCTGTCACCTTCCGCCATCGGTCGTGCAGCTGACAGGATTTCAGCTATGAAGAATATTTCGTCGTGTGACGCGATGAAGTCGTCAACCTATTTTTGCACTTCGTCACATGTCCGGAAGCGTACAGCAAACAATCCATGTTGCATCGATCTGAACAATTGATAGTCTGAAGGGGCTATGTCGGAACTATACGCCGTGTGCTCCTAAACTTCCCAGCCAAGCGTCAATAACGTTTCCTTGACCGATTTCGTGACATCCGGCCAGCGTTGTCATGCAATAATTTCACGGGACGCAATCCTTTGCCTGTGCGTGGACGTTTCAGACAGATTTCCTGGTTCAATCGCAGATATTGTTGCTTGTAGCGATCAGCAGTAACAGTTTGACACTGTTCCAATAGTTCATAATAGAGCACACCCTTCATATACCACCAGATTCACAGCAGAACTTTCTTGGAGTGAATATTGCGTTTCAGTGTCAAAGTCGTTGCTTTACCGGGCCTACCCAGTATTTTTTGCATTTGGGATTGTCATATATCCACTTGTCATCACATGTAACGATTTTCAACAAGAAAGACTTTCTGCGTTGTTTGTTCAAGAGATTCAAATACTTCATGACACGCTCATCTTTGTTCCTCTGGCTCAAGTCATGTGGAATCCATTTTCCTTCCTTCTGAATCTTTCCCATTGCTCGTAAACGATTGGAAATAGTTTGCTGAGTTACCCCCAGTTGTTCAGCTAGTTCATTTTGCGTTTGAGGCGAATCTTCATCCAGCGATGCTTGCAGTTCCTCACGTGGAACCTTCTGCGGGGCACCGCTACGTTTTCGATCGCTAACATCAACATCACCTGCTTTAAACCGTCTAAATCAAAACTCACACGTGCTTTTCGCTACAATATTCTCCCCCAGAACAGTACAGATCGATGCCCATGCTTTTGCAACACTTTTTCTTTCATGAAATTCGTAACGAATGCAGTGTCGAATAAATGCAGTATCGCTTTCCCTCTTTCACCTACCGATGAGCAAGTGCGTTTGACTGTTGGGCAAACTTCTGCGTCGCATTTTACACTCAGGACCAGTTACGGTCACATGACAACAACGCGGGGATATGTAAATTATCGGTATACGTCACACAAAACACGCTTTAAAACTTATTTGTATACCTAATATATAGCGATAATGAGTGACGTCATAATGGTGAACTGCATGAGTTTTTTTTTTTTTTTTTGATTGGAGGTTTAACGACAACCGTGAGCAACTCAATGGGCTATAAGCAGTCGCCCGTCCTTAATTTAGGGTAACTGGTTCCAGGGAAGGGAGAGAGCCAGTGCCGTAAGAAAAACACAAAACGTCCCTAATTTAGGGTCACTGGTTCAAGAGAAGAGACAGAGAGAGCCATTGTCGTAAAATAAACACAAGATCAATGCATCACCGGGATCCGAACCCGGACCCCTTCCGGACGAATGATCAGAGGCCATCGCTTACTGCATGAGTTCGTGATGTTACATAATCACAAGTACCAAGATATAGCGCAGTGTTACGTTACCAAGTGCATCTAGAAAAACGGTGAATAGCTTTCTCTCACAGGTGGTAACTGAAGGACACTAACCAAATCATCAAATATAATCAGTACTTGAATAGTTATACATGTTCACCAGCTTCAGTTCTCTTTATTGCTTGCTTCCAAGGTTGTGGAATATTAATCTGTACTTCATCATTACAGCAGAAGTTCGCAAAGCTGTAGATAAGTAAACTTTCCATAAATAGTGTCACAAATTTAGTACGAGGTGAAGCTGGTATGTACGAATCAATATAGACAGGGTAGTAAGTTCCTAGGTTTAGCTCGAGCAATTCACGACATTGCTCGAGCTCTTGGATACCCTACTTACATAGTTCACAGAGTGCTAATTAACAAAGAAAAGTTGACACTCTAAGCTTTGAAACGAGAGAGACGGCCAAATAAATTTGTGGGATCAATGAATTTTGTACCAGAACTTTTTAATACCTTGAAAAACGCCTGTAACAAAAAATAATTGGATTTTTGGAGCGTGAACACCTAACATATTTTCTATGGTTAAGAATGACCGTAATTCACGACGTATGCAGTGATCCGACAATATAAGGAGTGATGCGACGGGAATCAGTAAGAGTCGGACGCAGTATGGGTAAGACGAAGGATCTAAGCGCATCTGACCGTGGGCAAATTGTCGGGACCCGACAATTGCCCACGATCAAATTCTTCGTCTCGGAAGTCGTGCAGGCACTGGGATTTTCACGAGCCACTGTGTCTCGGGTGTGCCGTGAGTACATCGAATCCGGTAAAACCATCCCTGCAAGTGCCAACTGCTGTGGACAACACCGTGTGGATGTGCGGGGTCATCGTCGGCTAGCTCGCATTGTAACAGAGGATAGACGGACCACAGTACAAGAAATCACTCGGCAACTTAACGTTGGTGCACAAAAACGTGCAAACAGCCACACCATCCAGAACCATCTCCTCGCTATGGGGTACAGAAGCCATCGTCCCACGAGGGTACCGCTGCTGACCGTACATCACTGGGTGCAAAGATTAGCATGGGCGCGGGAACATCTCCACTGGACCGTAGACATGTGGGAAAATATTGCCTGGAGTAATGAGTCGAGACTCATGTTGGTACATGCGGATGGCAGGATACGACTACGGCGCAAACGACATGAAGCGGTGGATCCTTCTTGTCAGCAGGGTACTCTTCAAAGGGTGGCATCCTCGTCTGGGAACTGTTTACGTGGACTGAAATGGGACCCCTGATGCGTGTGACATCGTCCCTCACAGGTCAACGTTACCGGGATATCCTGGACGACCATTTGCTCCCGTTTGTGCGTCTTCAACATCCCACTGGGGACCTCATCCTGAAACAAGACAATGCAGCTCCCGAACTGTATCCGAATGGTTGGATGAACACTCCACCGACGTGACCTCGCTTCTTTGGCCAGCTAGGTCCTCTGACTTCAATCCCATCGAGCACATCTGGGATGCCATCGAAAGAGGTTTTCGAGGCTCTGACCCCCTCCATTAAATCATCGTGAACTGTGGGAGCTTGTTCAGGTGTCGTGGATCCGTATGGCTGGGTGGTGTAGTGGCTAGCGTGCCCGGGCGCTATGTCTGAGTGGCGCGGATTCGATTCGAGCTCCAGGACGGCGAAGTTTTCGAGTTTTCGGATATTGTCTGACTTGCCATCTTTGTCGCATTTACACCAAAAACGGATTGTCATATTCAAAAATTGTATTAAATGGTGTAATTCCGTATTCCATTCATGATATATTTTAAATATGCTAAGTCCGCCATTAAAGTAGCAGTTGGGCAACAATCTTCTACATAGAGAAGGCATGACGAGGAAGACGGTTAGTGGCGTGAACAGTGACATGACGACCATTAATTGGTAGTACCGATGTATATATACCTAAGTTGCTTTGGGAGACTCCACATAACAGCTTGATAATGGTACTGAAATGGGTATCGAAATGCATTGCGAGTTCCGGAGATCGTGCAAAGGTGAGAGTGTCATAATAGTGTTGATTTTTTGATGTTTTTTAACATAGTATTTTATCCTTGATGTTTTCCCTTCAGATTTTAATTGTGTAAAGTTGGCATAATTCAGCGAGCATTTGAGAATGTGTGTACTAAATGGTAATAAATATTTCTTAGTGAAATGTTCTCAACAGTAAGACTAATAGTCTTTTGAAAAATAGTCCCTGGAACCTCTTTTTTTTATATATTTTTTACTGCAATATCCAGATTGCTACAGTTCTTTAGTACATGCACCGAAGGGGAAACTAAACTACTCACATGAAGGAATGTGCACAGAATTTAAGATAATGAGAACTGCATTTGAGAAATACACCTGATCAGATAAGTTATTTAGCACATTAATACAGACGATATCCATATGTTTCTTATACAGTGGCGTCCATATGAGTACTTTTAGGAGGGGGGGGGGGGGCTAAGAAAAATCCTTACCACCTTCAAGGCTGTCAAACATTTTAGAAAAATTACAAGATACTAAAATACAACAAAAATAAAAAAGTTTGATAATTGCAATCAATCATTAATATCTTATTCTTTTAAAAAATGCTTCGTCTATTTTAGTGTTTTAGATTTATCAAAAATGTGGCTGTACCAACGGCTAGGGAGGCCGTATATAAAGCGATAGACATCCTTGCCAGCTGTCAGAGCTGTTTTCGGCATGAGAATGACAAGTAATAACGATTTAAGCGATTTTCAACGCGGTGTCATAGTTGGCGTTCGTGAGATGCGCCATAGTATTTCGGAGGTAGAAACGAAGTTCGGATTTTCACGGACGACCATTGCAAGGGTATACCGTGACTATAAGAATTCCAGCAAAACCTCCAACCTACGATACCAGTGCGGCCGTAAAAAGACATTGGGTGAACGTGACCATCGTCGGCTGTCAAGAATCGTTTCACGCGACACTCTCGCAGGTAGCATCGGAATTCAATGCTGGAGCCTCAACAAGTATCAGCGTCCGGACTGTGCAACGTGTCCTGCACGATACGGGTTTTGGAAACCGACGCCCAACTCGAGTCTCCTTGATGGGAGCACGACACAGAGCTATGCGCCTCTTTTGGGCACGGCAACATCGCCACTGGACACTTGATGACTGGAAACAAGTAGCCTGGTCTGACGAGTCGCGTTTCCAACTGTATCGGACAGATGGGAGGATTCGTGTATGGCGCAAACCCCTTGAAGTCATGAATCCAGCCTGTCAACAGGGAACTGTACCGGCTGGTGGGGGGGGGGTCCGTAATGGTATGGGGTGCGTTTAGCTAGACTTCACTTGGTCCTCTGGTACGTTTAGAAACGTCTGTGACTGGCCAATGATATGTGCGCATCCTTTCTGACTAGGTACACCCGTTCATGTCCTGCATTCATGCTGATGAGTTGGGCCTGTTCTAACCTTACAATGCAACTGTCGGAGGCCACATTATGGTTAGAGGAGCATTCATCTGAGTTTGGGATGTTGCCATCCCACCCAAGTCCCCAGATCTGAACGTGATATAACATATTTGGGATGCCATGCAACGCGCTATCGAACACAGGAATCCGAGACCTCAGAATACACCCGAATTGTGGAACGCTCTGCTGGAAGTATGGTGTGCATTGCTTACAGCATATTTCCCCGCACGGGGATAACTGGTTTTCCAGTTATTTGGGGAGCGGCGCCCCCACGGCCCGAGCTGACCTTGTGACTGGTCAACATCTGATGTCATGCCACAGCTTGTTTTTTTTCTTATTTTGGTGCTGTTTGTGTTTGCAGGGACGGCTGTTCATCCAGCTGTTGGGGAGTCGCGGCCCCACGTTCCCGAGCTGGTCTTGTGTCTCGCTTTTTCGTTTTTATTTATTTTCTCCACTGGCTAGTTGCCCGTGTTGTATTCTCTACCTAATCGCTACCACGTTATGTACTAACACCCCGGTCTTGTGGTTTTGTTACCCTCCACCACTAACTGTTTTATATTAACCGCTCAGTTCGTAGGTTGCTGAGATTCCGTTTAGGTTCCCTTCCAGGATTTGTCTTCTTTAGATTTCTTTTTTTCCTTTTTAGCTGGTTTGGGTGCTAGACCTACCTGCATGTTTGCCGCGTGCGGAGACCCGTGAGGCGGAAATGGGATGTCTGGCGGCTGCGGTCGCAGGAGACCGGATAAGTGCCTCCTGTGTACCAACACTCCTCTTCGACCCCGGCTTCGCTGTAAACGGGAGGCTAGAGACTAACCCACCTCTAGTCAGAAGTCACGTACCAAGTTGTGTACCGGGCTTTAGCGGCTTTTTTGTCGTATGGCACGGCAGGGTGAGCCCGGGGGCTGTGGGATCATGCCAAAGGCGTTGGCATGACGGTAACAGGAGGCCGAAGTGTCCGCCGAGTGCGTGTGATCACAGCCAACGGACTATATCTGCAACGTATAAGCTCCAGAACTGTGTCCAGCGTCATTTTCTCGGCTTGCGGACCTCCAGTTCTCCCTTGTAGGACTCGGTGGTGGGTGGAGTAGTTTGCAGACGAATCTTCCTCCTTTTTCCATGGGCAAAAACAAAAAGAGAAACTCCAAATTTAAGTCACCTGAGGAAATGTTTGTTGACAAAGACTCTCCTTCGTCTTCTCAACCTACCAAGTCTCATACCCTTAAACGGTCTTTAGAACTTGACCTGGACCAAGAATGTGGAACCTCTTCTTCGGCAGCTGTACCAGTCGCTCCGAAGCGTCGTCTCCCCTCGATTGCTGTGACTACGCATGCTACACACTTACTTGTAGAATCCATCGATCCGAATGAGAGACTGTCCACCAGATCTCCATTTTTTATTTCTAAAGCTTTGGACGCTGCGGTTGGCCCCTTGAAGTCTGTGAGGAAGCTTCGCTCTGGGGACCTGCTTGTTCAAACTTGCAGTGTTTCTCAGAGTAACACTCTTTTGCTCCTTCCTAGTCTTCAAGGCATTCCTGTCAAAGTGGCACCTCACCCGTTTCTTAACACCTCTCGGGGTGTTATTTCGGAATTTGATCTCTTGCCATGCAGTGAAGAAGAATTGGTGACTGAACTTGCAGATCAAGGTGTTATTGCTGCGCGCCGTATGATGTTTCGGCGCGATGGTTCTTTAATTAAGTCTAAAAATGTTATCTTGACTTTTAACTCCCCGAAGGTTCCGACCGACATCAAGGCTGGCTACTTGGTCTGTGGAGTTCGCCCGTACATTCCCAGTCCTCTGCGCTGTTTCAGGTGCCAGAGGTACGGGCATTCACAACGTTTTTGTAAGAGTTCCGCTCGTTGCGCAAATTGTGGCTCCAGTGAACATGACGGGGAAGGTTGCACTTCTGCGGCCTCCTGTGTTAACTGTGGTGAGGCCCATGCGGCTTACTCCCGCACCTGTATGAAATGGAAGGACGAGATGGCAATCCAGCGCCTCAAGACCCTGGACGGCCTCTCGTACCCTGCTGCCAAAGCCAAGTTGGGTATTCCCAACACCCGACAGCGTACTTTTGCCGCAGTTGTTCAGTCTCAGCCACCACCCGTGCAGCCCTTTGTTCCGCGCCCTGTAGCTCTCGCCGCACTTGCCAAGCGATCTACAGTTGAACAAGCGACACAGGTGGATTTCACCGAGCTCCAGCTTATTCGACCAGCTGAGTCTGCGCCTTCTCTTTTGAAGACGACCGACTCTTCCAGTTCCCAGCGGAAGGCCTGCACGTGCTGGAGAGCCGGCCCTCAATCCTCTAAGGTGTGCAGTGTCCATCCACATGTCGCGGCCATCATGGCCGAATTTGCAGCTGTCTCGGACTCAGCGAGGTCCCCACCCTCAACCAACATTCTAGAGGAACATAGGGGGGAGGAGAGTGACAGTTCGTCCCCAGCCTCAACCAACATTGCCGAGGAACATGGGGGGGAGGAGAGTGACAGTTCGTCCCCGCCCTCTGCCAGCATTGCAGAGGAGTGTGGGGGGAGGAGAGTGACGGTTCGTCCCCCTCCTGGTGAATCATCCTTTGTGTAGTTGTGTTTAGTGATGATAATTCTATTAGTTCATTCTTACATACATATATTTTTATATAAACCTAATTCACTAACGTGTCTTCACAGCTTTCATCATCCTCTTTTCCAACTTTTACCAAGCCTGTTTTTCTCTTAATCCTTTTCCCCGCTTTTAAACATCTGTCGCTGATAGTTCTTTGTCTGGCGCTCTTTGGCCAAACCTGGCCCTTGCGCCATTAAAATTCATCAACCAACCAACCAACCTACAGCATATTTCCAGAAGCTAGTGGAGTTCATGCCCTGTCGTATTTGTGCAGTCCTGCGGTCCCGTGGGGGACATACTAAGTAGCAGACTGGTGTACCCGTTTTTCTGGCACTTCAGTGTATGTTTTAAAGCTACAATGATTTCAGTTGGGACCTTATTTTGTCACAGGCGGTCGTCCGTAAGTCGCCTCATACTATCCGTGGAGTTAGACGTCGTCCTACGTTAAAATAACTTATATCACAACGAGTTGCTCACGGTGGTCGCTAAATTCCCAAACAAAAAAAAGACGTCTGTAACATGTGTAAAAATAGAAGTTTATTTACTGAAAATCACACTATCCCTGGAAATTATAGCTCTGTTCACGAAGATTTTATAGCTTCAATCGTAAGTGTTCACAAAGGCAGGAACACAGATTAAGGAAGTTCATCACTTAGTACAATCGTGCAGTTATCGGAAGAGTTCTGTTTGTGTGCTATGAAAGGGCAAGCAGATGGAAGGGATAGATAAGCTTTCTTAAACAGATAGGTGATAATTCTTTCAAGACAAAGAAAAGGGTGACATAGCTGATAAAATAGATAACACAATTTGTTAAGGACAAATATGCCTTCTAGCCTGGAATTTCGTACGTGGAGACAGTGAGAGAAGACGAAGCCATGACTTCCGAAGTGATGAGCCCAGGTCTGGGCTATAGCGAGAAGTCTGGAGCCGTTCTGGCCTTTGGACAGCTCTAATGTCAAATCGTTTTTTTTTTTTTTTTATTGGAGGTTTTTTTTTTTTTTTTTTTTTTGATTGGAGGTTTAACGACCACCGTGAGCAACTCAATGGGCTATAAGCAGTCGCCCGTCCCTAATTTAGGGTCACTGGTTCTAGGGAAGGGAGAGAGCCAGTGCCGTAAGACAAACACAACATCCATGTCCGACGGGATTCGAACCCGGACCCCTTACGGACGAATGATCAGAGGCTAGCGCCTTAGACCACTATGCCACCGGGGCGGCTATCAAATCGTTCGATTATATCCTTAGCAGAGCTGTAGTTAATCTAAAATCTATTTTTTTTTTTTTTTTTTGTTTGGGGGTTTAATGACCTCCGTGAGAAACTCAGTGGGCTATATAAGCAGTCGTCCGTCCCTAATTTAGAGCCACTGGTCCCAGGGAAGGAAAAGAGTCAGTGTCGTAAGACAAACACAGCATCCATGCCTCACCGGGATTCGAACCTGGACCCATCTGGGACGAATGATCCTAAGCCATCGCTTAGACCATGGCGCCACCGTTGCGGAAATCTAATCTTTCCCCGTTTTTTTATTACTTTTATTTCGCAGTGCAAACAAAACCAACATACTCAATAAAAGAAACAGAACTGGCTGTTCAGGAATATTTTGTACACTATGATAGAATAAATTAACGGCCAACTAAATGTCATTAGAGAAGTGTTCGCTATCAAAATGGAAACATTTGGTATTAAAGACATAAATTCGCGCCCCGATGCGCAGTGATCTAAGCGATGGCTTCTGACCATTCGTTCGAGATGGGTCCGGCTTTTGGTTGTTTTACGAGAACTGGCTCTCTCCCTTCCCTGGAGCCACTGAGTTGCTCACGTAGGTCATTAAACCCCCAATCAAAGAAAAAAAAAAAAGGAGATATAATTTCTGAGTTTTCCAGGTGGCCGAATAGTCAGACGCATTAGTTTCTGACCAGCTGAGCCCGTGTTTGCATGGCGAATGAGTCATGGGCTTTGCGTTTCTCGCGTACGGAATTGGCTCTCTCCCTTCGCTGGAACCTGTGGATATGAATTTGGAACAGCAAACTGATTATAGTCTTTAGATATGTTATTTTTTTTTTGATTGGAGGTTTAACGACAACCGTGAGCAACTCAATGGGGTATAAGCAGTCGCCCGTCCCTAATTTAGGGTCACTGGTTCCAGGGAAGGGAGAGAGCCAGTGCCGTAAGACAAACACAACATCCATGCTTCACCGTAATTCGAAACCGGACCCCTTTTGGACGAATGATCAGAAGCCATTTCTTAGACCACTGCGCCACAGGGACGGCTTAGAAAGGTTCATGGTTATCGTTAAACTACAAAAATAAAAATTCTGACCTTTTATCTGTTTTCAAAAAATATATAAAACGATTTGAAAAATGTGTTTGCCACCTTGGGAAGGATTTGAATCCCACTTTATTTACGAACGGTGCTGAAGCATCATTTGCTCCTGAAAAACTGAGGTTTTCCAATGAGATTCAAGCACTACAGTAATACTGAAGTAAAAGGGAATAAAAGGGGGGGGGGAACTGATGCTGTACAGTGAAACCTTCTTTACGGACATTCCCGAAAAGGCAGCCTGGGTGGCGCTGTGGTCTAAGTGTTGTGATCATTCGCCAGAGATGTGTTCGGGTTCAAACCCCTGTGATGCATTGATCTTGTGTTTATTTTACGACAATGGCTCTCTCTGTCTCTTCTCTTGAACCAGCGACCCTAAATTAGGGACGCACGACTGCATATATCCCATCGGGTTGCTCACGTAGTCATTAAACCCCCAAACAGGAGAAAAACAAACTCCCGAATATCCTTCATTTAGCGGACAGTTTTGTGGTCCCCAGTTTTAAGATATATACGATTCTGTATCCTTACAAATACTGGACAGTGAAATTAGTTATAAAACGGATAAAAATGCAAACACGTTCAATGGAAAAGATCTGCAAATTTCTGCTACGAAGATTTTCTTGAGTTTCTGTTGATAGCAATGTGACTTTTTGTACTCAAAATCTCCATTACGAATCTATTGTACTGTGATTTCATTGGACCAAACTTTTTTTTGTTTAGATATAAACAACGCAGCTTCCTTTGCTTTTCACATTTACTCGGAGTATTTTCTTCCTTCTTGTTTTGGTGTGTTCTTAAAAGAAATAAATTCACTGCCTCAACCGCCGTTCTTGTTCGGTGCCAGCAAGCTAGTTTCAATAGGTTATGATCCGATGTTTTCCCTTGTTTGGAGAACCAGCATGAGAACTCGAACATGAAGGGTAAATGCAACCAAGTATCCTTTTTCGAAAGTGAATCAGTTCAATATCTCGTTTCGCCGTCAACTGTCCCTATTTTTTCAGTTGCACTGTTTCTTTGTGTTTGCGTAGCTTGTAGAGAACGCAAGAAACTTTCGTTTGGATAAATTGTTTAGTTTTGAAAATGGCGATAAAAAGAAAACAATTACCGTTGAACGCAAAAGATTGAAACTTTAAATGTGGATGTAAAGGAAAGTCTGAATGAGAGGATGCGTGCCAAACGCATCAAAAACAGGCAAAACAGATTTGATTGAGGAAGCGTTTGTTGTAGAAGATGTATGCGACATCAAGGACTTTGAAAATACGATAAAGTGTAGTGTAGAGTTAAAAAACATTGTAGTTCCGCAAATGAAATGGATTTGCAGGGTTAGCACTATTAAGGACTTGATCACACGTATTGAATAATAGACTACGAATTTCAAAAGAAAAACACAAACAGTTTTGTTATTTTCCTTTATTATTATTAATTTGTACTGAACGGCCACCTTAAGCTACTCGATGGAATATAAGCTGCTGCGCATCCCTAATTCGAAGCCACCGGTTCCAGAGAAGGAAGAGATAATGCCATAAGGCAATCCCACTATCCATGCATCGCCTGGGATTCGAACCCGATCCCATCTCGGACGAATGGTCAGAAGCCAGTGCTTCGACCACTGAACGACCGGGGCGATGCAGCCAGAAATTGCTAATACAATTAGAGAAATTGATGTTAGGTGCCCAGATATTTTGAACAGTACAAAGCGGTTCTGTACAAAATGACATTCCACTATCCAGTTTGCTGTGCTATCATAGGTGTTGTGCTTATGAACTTTCCTATACCGAAGTGTTCTACAGGTCAGAACCTGCGACGTAAGGCTTAAAAACGCAGGTGTTAGTAAACTAGACGCACCGAGGACCGAACCAACGGTTTTTAGAATAAACAAAGGGCTTTCAAAAGGTTCGTGTTCTACCGTACTTCTGATGAATATGATTTTTTTTCTGCCGATAGTACGTACTCTAACACGTCTCTGTATTAATTTGTAACTTTAGAAATCCATTATTTCTTTCTTTCATGTGATTTTGTTAATTAGAGGCTTTGCGAAATGGAGAAACGAACCACTGACGGTGATAAAATGCATTTCCTTGAAAGACGTTCTTTTACATGGTTCATAATTATACTAGGGCGCATTACCCTCTTGCACATTCCACAGTTGTCAGAATTTCGTTGTGCTGGGAATCGTGCAGCGACGCAGGTGGTTCTGGACGTCCGTCGGAATCCAACTCCGAGGAAAGCATCAATGACGACCATGCTCGCGATACAAAGCGTACGAATAACTGTTCGGAGTATAGCTAGGTCTTTTCAGTTCGCAGTGCCCATTCAATCCTGACGAATTCTTTGAAAACTAAAAACGTTCGTGCGCTAAACCCCCCCCCCCGCACCCCTCGAATGTTGACAGTCGAAGAAAAGGTATGCTGCAAACGAATGTGTCTCAATGATTTTCGACGTGCTTCGTGCGTATCCAATAGATTTCTGGTTCCCGATTGTTAAAGTGGATGTAACATGGCTTCATCAGTTTGACCCAGAGGCTAAGAAACATGTCTAATATGGAAGCCTGCGCTCCTCCGCCTGCCTCCCAAGACTTTCGTGTTGAACCTTCAGCCGGTAAACATCATCCAAATTGACTACCTGTAAAAGTCCCTCCCCCTCTCACCCATTGTCCTGGTACCTACTATGTCAACCTCTGAAGTCAACTTCGTGCAGTCATCACGTAAAGCTGTGAAGAAGTGTCTTCGCAAGTCAGGCAAAGCACCCAGTTACACCTCATATCGGTGTGGCCAGAGAAGTTGGTTTCCCGCTGGTGGTCAAGATGGGCCCGAAGTTTCAGTCCTCCGTAAGGCATGAGTGGTGTGTTTGTCTTACGGTGCTCGTTCTGTCCTTTTTCTGAAGCCATAGGCTCCAAATTAGGTAAATTCGACTGTATATAGCCCTAGAAACAAAACAAGACTGAAGGTTTTCAGTTGTTAAACCCGGAAACAAAACAAGACTGAAGGTTTTCAGTTGTTCAACCCGGAAACAAAACAAGACTGAAGGTTTTCAGTTGTTCAACCCGGAAACAAAACAAGACTGAAGGTTTTCAGTCATTAAACCCGGAAACAAAACAAGACTGAAGGTTTTCAGTCATTAAACCCGGAAACAAAACAAGACTGAAGGTTTTCAGTCATTAAACCCGGAAACAAAACAAGACTGAAGGTTTTCAGTCATTAAACCCGGAAACACAACAAGACTGAAGGTTTTCAGTCATTAAACCCGGAAACAGAACAAGACTAAAGGTTTTCAGTCATTAAACCCTGAAACAGAACAAGACTGAAGGTTTTCAGTCATTAAACCTGGAAACAAAACAAGACTGAAAGGTTTTCAGTCATTAAACCCGGAAACAAAACAAGACTGAAGGTTTTAAGTCATTAAACCTGGAAACAAAGTAAGACTGATGGTTTTCAGTTAGGTTTAAGTGCGAAGACACTTCTTCATGGCTTTCCGTGATGATTGCGCGAAGTGGACTTCAGAGGTTGGCATAGTAAGTACCAGGACAATTGGGGCCTTTTACAGGTAGTCAATTAGGATTATCTCCTGGTGATTGTTAAACCCGGAATAAAACAAGGCTGAAGGTTTTCAGTTGCTTCAGCACCCACCCTATTGTTCAGATCTTGCTCCAAGTGATTGTTTTGTTCCCTAAGATGAAGTAAAACTTCCATGCGAAATAATATGCCTCCAAGGTTGAGATGGTTGCACTGTGAATGCGTGGTTGGAAGACCAAGCCACACTTTATTTTATCCGGAGTGATATACTGTACTAGGGCATTGCAGAGAGAAGTTCTTTCCGGTGGCCTGGAACTATGTCCAAGAACAGAAAAAGAAATTTGTAAAATTACAGCTTCCATGTATGTATGTATGTGTGTATGAACTTATCCGTCGAACCCAGTGTCTCTTTTCTACACTCTTTGGCCAAATATGTTCGTTTCAGAAACACGTTTTTTCTTGCTAAACAAAATATAAATCCTGCCACTTACCACCATAAGATGAGCAGTGCTATACACGGTATTGTTAGCGCCAGCTGGATCCAAAACCAGTCTCGTATAATCCAGGCGATTCCCGGTAAAAGAACATACGCTGTCGACCAGCCGAATTCAACGGAAATTCCAAACAAAGACCGATGGCGTGCACCAACAACTTCCACCACTGTAAGATGTGAAAATAAATAAAACATCAGCGCTACTATAGCATAGAACGTAACATAAAATATACAAGTACAGAAAATCATTCAGACAATTCAATCTCTCATTTTGTAAAATACATAACTTCTGTGGGCGAATTGATCTTATCTATCACGGTCATTTACTTTGCATTTTCTACGCTCGAGGAAAATTTGAAAACCTACAAATCCGTTCTTTAAAAAACTAAATTTTCGTCGTAACTTTGTTCACGAAGACTTGAACGTATGGGTAAGTGAGTTTAAGTTACCTACGCATTACAAACACCGTAGAAAAAATGTGAAAACCCACAAATTCGTTCTTTGTACTTTCTGTCCTCAAGGAAAATAATGTGGAAACCCACAAATTCGTTCTTTGTACTTTTTTGTCCTCAAGGAAAATAACGTGAAAACCCACAAATTCATTCTCTGTATTTTCAGCCCTGAAGGAAAATAATGTTGAAACCCACAAATTCGTTCTCTGTATTTTCTGACCTCAAGGAAAATAATGTCAAAACCCACAAATTCGTTCTTTGTATTTTCTGCCCGCAAGCAAAATAATGTGGAAACCCACAAATTCGTTCTTTGTATTTTCTGCCCTCCAGGTAAATAATGTGGAAACCCACAAATTCGTTCTTCGTATTTTCTGCCCTCAAGGAAAATAATGTGAAAACCCACAAATTCGTTTTCTGTATTTTCTGTCTTCAACGAAAATAATGTGAAAACCCACAAATTCGTTTTCTGTATTTTTTTCCTTCAACGAAAATAATGTGAAAACCCACAAATTCGTTTTCTGTATTTTGTGCCCTCAAGGAAAATAATGTGGAAACCTACAAATTCGTTCTTTGTATTTTCTGCCCTAAAGGAAAATAATGTGAAATCCCACAAATTCGTTCTTCGTATTTTCTGCCCTCAAGGAAAATAATGTGAAAACCCACAAATTCGTTTTCTGTATTTTCTGCCCTCAAGGAAAATAATGTGAAAACCCACAAATTCGTTTTCTGTATTTTCTGCCTTCAACGAAAATAATGTGAAAACCGACAAATTCGTTCTCTGAATTTTCTGCCCTCAAGGAAAAAATGTGAAAACCCACAAATTCGTTCTTCATATTTTCTGCCCTCAAGGAAAATAATGTGAAAACCCACAAATTCCTTCTTTGTATTTTCTGCCCTAAAGGAAAATAATGTGAAATCCCACAAATTCGTTTTTTGTATTTTCTGCCCTAAAGGAAAATAATGTGAAATCCCACAAATTCGTTTTTTGTATTTTCTGCCCTCAAGGAAAATAATGTGAAAACCCACAAATTCGTTCTTTGTATTTTCTGCCCTAAAGGAAAATAATGTGAAATCCCACAAATTCGTTCTTCGTATTTTCTGCCCTCAAGGAAAATAATGTGAAAACCCACAAATTCGTTCTCTGTATTTTCTGCCCTCAAGGAAAATAATGAGAAAACCCACAAATTCGTTCTTTGTATTTTCTGCCCTAAAGAAAAATAATGTGAAATCCCACAAATTCGTTCTTCGTATTTTCTGTCCTCAAGGAAAATAATGTGAAAACCCACAAATTCGTTCTTTGTATTTTCTGCCCCCAAGGAAAATAATGTGAAAACCCACAAATTTCTTCCTTAGGAAAACTAGAAATTTACGCACTAACTTCGTCCATCAAGACTTGAACGTATGAGTGAGTTTAAGTTACCTACTCATTACAAACACCGTAGAAAAAATGCACGATCCTCCAAAGGCCACGAAGAATCTGCACACCATGAACATCGTGAAGGAAACGGAGAAGGCGCAGATGGTTCCTGATGCAAGTAAGATGACCAAAGACAGAAGGAGAACGGAGCGTCGGCCAATCCTGAAAAAAGAACAAGTAAATGACTTTATAATTACGAAAGTGAAGCTTTCTTAATTTATTCAAAACACAAATTTCCTGCTATAGCTTTAAAGGCGTGGCAAATCATTTATTTCAACCACGCAATCTTGGTACAGCAATCATTGGAAATATGCTTCATGTATTCAAAGCATAATATGAAACTGTTAAAATGACTCAATATAGAGGCTGATTTAGTTAAATGGTCGTGCATCTCATACAAAAATGTATCCCACTATGGTAAACCGACAACGAACAATTTATGTTCTTCTTTCTGAGTTTTTGGACTTAAATAATTCCTTTAGCACCTATGATTTGGAGAAGACTTCGTACCTAATTAGGAACAGTTGCTCTCAAGAAGAGACAAAACTTGCGCCTTTGGGCAAACTTGCGCTACTTTATCCAGAACTCAAACCTTTCCAGATGAATAAGTCGTACGACCGTGTATGCGGCAAACCAGTTACCTGGTTTGTTGTTTTCTAACCATCTCAGCACAACTGGCTCTCTTTCTAGTGTTTATCGTATTTTGAAGTAATTAGATTTTTATCGCCAGCACCCGAAAATAACGCTGACTTTCTACTAACGAAGACCACCTGGCAGGTGGTCATCTATTTTCATTTTTAATAAACCTTCGAGAGGCTTTGTAGAAGAATAAATCAAAGGCCAATTACGATCATGGCTTCGTCAGCAGCCGCGCGGTTTAGTACCATCAATCTGAAAGTCGGTGCCGATATTCGGATATTGGAACGACGATTGCTTAATGGACCAGCACTGCTACTAAAACACAGACGATTGAATACGAAATCAATTTAACTTACCTTTAGTTCCCTATGGCTTCTCGGAATCTACGAACCCGGACCTACGGAAAAGTAAAAGGAGACATGGACTAAAAGTTCCAGAGTTGATATTATCGGATGCATTATTTAGAACCCTTTTTAAACAATGCAAAATAGTTAGTCAGGCAGTGTATTAAAAAAGTCAATAGTGAGGCTTCAATCACTACATCACTGACCTTAAGACCTAAGAGAATGCGGTTGATAGACTAAGTCTTAACATCAATCGAGTAAGCTATTGGACAACCAAGGTCATTTAGTCTAGTGTCACTGGAGAGTGCCATTAATTCTTGGAGAGTGGTTATGTTAACTACTCTCAGAACCATTTTATACAGTAATTATACACTGAAGTGCCAAAAGTCATGACATACGTACCTAGTATCGTGTAGGACCTCCTCTGGCCCGGCGAAGTGCAGCACTCGACGTGGAATCGATTCCACAAGTGGCCGGAAGACATCTGGAGAGATGTTGAGCCATGCCGTCTGAACGGCCGCCTACAGTTCCCTGGTATTTATAGCTGCAGGATCTTTGGTGCGAATGGACCTTTCCACCACGTCCCATAAGCGCTCTGTCGGGTTCATGTCGGGCGAACGTGGCGTCTACACCATCCGTCGGAACTGTCCAGAATGCTCCTCGAATCAATTTTGGACAACTTTTGCCCGGTGACATGGTGCATTGTCCGCCTGGAATATCCCATCGTTGTTGGGGTACATGAAGTCCATAAAGGGCTGCAAATGGTCACCCAGCAGAGCAACAAAGCGATTACCGGTTAATGACGATTTCACGAAGACCAGATAACGCAAACCGTGCCACGTAAAGGCACCTCACACATGTATGGAACCACCACCAGCTTGCACAGTGCCTTGTTGACAGCTTGGATCCATGACCTCATGGGGTGTGCGCCACACCCGAACCCTACCATCAGCTCGTAACAACTGGTAACATGACTAATCGGACCACGCTACATGTTGCCAGTCTTCCAGGGTCCAATTACCGTGTTCACGAGCCCAGGTGAGGAGCTGTGTCCGATGTTGTGGTGTTAACAAAGGCACTCTGGTTGGCCTTTTTCTCCCATACCCCATGGACGCTACATTACGCCGCACTGACTTGAATATGTCTCTGGTACTTCCTGAATTGAATGTAGATGTTATTTGAATCAATGTCGCTTGTTTGTTAGCATGGACAATCCTGGTCAGACGCCGCTGGTCACGGTCATTCAGCACTCGTGGTCGGTCACTGCGCTGTCCACGGTGGGTGGTAATGCCTTCCATGAGGTATTCTCGGTACACACGTGACACCGTGGATGGAGGAATATTGAATGTTCGCACAACTTCGGTAATTGAATGTCCCATCCGTCTGGCTCCCACTGCCATGCCTCGTTCAAACTCCGATAATGCACGCCGTCTTGCCATAATCCTACTGGCAGTTATTCAATCTGATTCACAATATTACACCTCGCAACTGATAAAAATAGTGGCATGCGTCAAAGCCTTTATACGACGGCAGCGCCAGTTAAAATTTGCATACTGCTATCCCATGAGGCGTTATCTGGAAGTCCAATGTGATCAATCCTGTGGTCGGTGTAAGACTGTATGTCATGCTAGAACCCGCGGTTCTCAGAGGGGCACTGCGCAAAGGATTCTTCAACTATGAAATATTGCAAAACATTTTTTTATTGGAGGCTTAACGACCACCGTGAGCAACTCAATGAGCTATCAGCAGTCGCCCGTCCTTAATTTAGGGCCACTGGTTCCAGGGAAGGGAGAGACCCAGTGTCGTAAATCCATGTCTCACCGGGAATCGAACCCGGACCCCTGACGGGCGAATGGTCGTAAGCTATCGCTCAGACCACTAGGCCTACGCCACCGTGGCGGTGAAAATATTTTCTCCAAGACACCATGCTGGAAGATAACATGAAAGGAGTTGTAGAATTACCTCGGAATGACTGCGATGTGCTACTTCGCTAGCTGCTCAATAGGCAGATGCCCTCGGAGAAACTTGCTGGAGGTTCTGTTGAACCGACGGAAAAATGCTTCTTGAGAAGATTTTGTGCGTTTGTTTTGGAGATTTAACGACCACAGCAGTAGCAACTCAATGGGATATAAGCAGTCGCCCGTCCCTAATTTAGGGCCACTGATTCCAGAGAAGGAAGAAAGCCAGTGCCGTAAAACAAACACAACATCCGTGCCTCACCAGGATTCGAACCCAGACCCACCTCGGACGAATGGTCATAAACAAGTGCTTAATACCTCTATGACACCGGGTCGGGTTGAAAAGATAAACAAGCTTTCCAGGAGGATCAAATGTATCGGTTTCATTTGCTCTTGCTCTACCCTAACAATTTGCTTCTAACTACTAGCTGATACAATGAAACTAAAATGTCGCGCCAAGCAAGATGGGCTTTTATGAACAACACCGTGGACTATTCTGATCACAGAGATTCGGATGACGGGAATACGAGAAGGTCTAGTGTGATTGCGAAAGCTTCACCTTTCCGTACAGATGACATACTTCCCTATGGCAAGATCTAATATTCGTCTCGCGAGTTGCATAGTATAGCAGTGTCTTTTTCCTCTGAAGATTACGTTTATCAAGAGGTGATTTCCATCAACAGGAAAAGCAAAAGTTTGAAAGATTTGGTATAGTGCAGAAGTTCCAGCTGGCATCGATTCGGAGCGAAATGCTGGCGCACAAGGTTCTTATTTAGCATTCCCCTGCAATGACCAACGAAAGTCTTTCGAAAGCTGCTGAAATGCCAAAGGGACGCAATAAACTGTATGCAGCCCAAAGCAGGAATAACTTTGACCTTACGCAAATTGAAGCAAACTGACTATTTGCAGCAATGGAAGCAAACTGACTTTTTGGACTTTACGTTGACGCTTAGCGTGGTGAGGTACATTTCCTACAATGGCGTCTTCAAGTCTGTTTATATTGAAGCCGTGTCTAATAAAATTAATTATTTAATGATACGCCATGCTGTAGTACCCTATGAGAATATTGTAGCGCCGAACGTGCAGGCAAATATTACCATCACGAAGTTCCCGTTTCTGAACTCTTGGCACTCGCATTGTGAAGACCTCTAAAGTGATAGAGGTGCGCAGCTTCTCACGAATGGGAGCTGTTTGTCAAGGATTAGATGCAATGGAGTTGTAAAATTCTGTTGGACGTGTGCCAAATCACGACACGAAGATAAGGCGTGTGTATTCGCCCCACGAGACGGTAGGTAGGAATTTCTGAGGGTCACGAGAGACTACGCACTGGACGGCAAGGAGCCAGCTCGGCTGCCCTACAGGCATGAAATACAGAGCGTTCTGTGAGATTTCTTGAGTGCAACCACAAAATAAAGCAGTGCGTGCCGGTTATTACAGAATAGGTTGCCGTGTGAGTTGGGAAAAAAAGGCTTGAGAAGTGCAAATCTGGGAAGTGCTGGAAGAAATATTCAGGTTGAGACTCCCCGCAGGTTGTCACGTGGTGCTTTTGAAATGGGTAGTGACTGTTCTATGGAACCTGAGACTTGCTGCTATGAGAATTAGCATTTTTGGGCGCCTATGGAAAAATGTGTTACCTTTTCAGGAGAAAATGTAACCACATACATAAGATGACATGAGAACCTGAAGGTCTGTCTGCTCCTAGGACTTCGTGGAGGTGAATTTACAGTAACGGGGCCACCAGAAACGTAAGTAATCATGATTTCGTGAAGATTGCTCTGTTAAATGAGCATGTGTTTATACCTTCTTTTGTTGTAACGAGGTATTTAGCTAGTTTTAGTAGTTTATTGATTGTTGGTATCCCCACCCACGGCACGAGATGACTTTGTTATTTCGACTAGATGTGCAAACTTTGACAAAACAAAAATATAACTCTTAGCGAGGAATTCCAAATCAGAATCTGATTCCGTACAAGTGATAAGTCCGTTGTATTTGGCCACCGGAAAGAATGAGCCTAAGTAGCTATTTCTGTTTGTGGCTGTTTAACCTATTTGTGTGTGTGTGTGTAGAAGTCAGGTTGATCTTTTTTCTTTTTTGCAAGTAGATCCATTTATTATGAAGAACATTGCTCACATTACGTGTTTTAAATCATGAGTTGTTTTTTACTTGGTGACGCAAGTGTATTATATTGCTGAATGTTTGGCTTTCAAAAAAAAAAAAAAAAAAACCATATTTGAAATAACTTTTCTTGTCCAAAAGACGTGAGTATATTTCTTCCCAGGGTTTGATATCACCTACGTTTACTAATGGCTGAAAAAAATGCAGTTTGGTGATTCCGTAGATAATTTGAAGGCTTTATTTCTATTTTTTTTTTCAAAGTAGGCATGCAATCTTGCCGATCGTGTCTGTCCGGGGAACATTTGGGCGACATGTAGTGTTACAGCCGTAAGACATTGACAAAATTTCGTTTTCAATAGGAGTGTTGAATTGAAGATGCTTTCCATTTTGAGTTTGATTCTACATGTAGTAAAGTTGGTAACCGTTTTGTCCCAGGTGTTTGTAAAGTTGTTAGATTGATGTCCTAGTTCGAACCCAGGGACTTAGTTGAATGTCTTATTTCTTGGGGGAAACTGTTGCAGGGCAAAGGTAATCCTGTACCCGCCTAGTACGGTGGGGTACAGGATAAACTTGCATTAGTCGGAAGACGTCAGAATTTCAGTGCAGTAAAAAACAGTATGATTTCAGAAAGGGAGTCTGACCTGAAATACTTGTAGCTATAGTATTTTCGAATACGGATCAGGTTTTTTGACTCACAGGTGGCGTAAGGAATGATTTTACAATGCGCGCTTATAAAAACGGGAACAGCTGGGCGGACTGACTAAGAATACGAGCACAATATGTCTAATTTTTCCGAAAGGTGTAAGTACAGGTTTGTGCAGAGTCTGAAATTTCAGAACACGCAAAGGAAAAAGTTGTCTTTCGCCTTTCTGAGTAAATTTTAAGTGAGAACCTAAACAAAACAGTAACTGTATCTGGGATAAAGTTGTAATCACAGTGTGTTGTATTTCAACGAGACATCAAAAATATGGTTCCTCTGTTACTAAAGTCTCATTCACAGTCTTTCGGGCATTTCACGACTGAATCTTGGTTAGCAGATACTAGTTCATTAGATCCAGGGACAACGATGTTTACAGTTCGTCTCATTTCTCTTGAGGTGAGAAGGTAGACTTTCGGTATGCGCAAGTGAGCTTATCCTGTAAACGAGCGGTAACCCCAGCTGGTGATGAATTCTAGGGAAGGCTACTAATAATAGGTGAGGGGAGGGGAGACTTGAAAAACTTACCTCGTTACATTAATTTTTTTCTAATATAGCATGACTTATTAAATCAGTAAGAGCATAAATGCTGTTTAAGCGTTAGGAATATACACTGAGTGGCCACTTTGTTATGACCACCTGACAGTTTTAAGCTAATGAGCTATAGATGCACGCTGTTGCCGCCAGAGAGCGAGGCTAGAATAAAAAGGGAAAGCTTAGTGCTTGCGACAGTAGTAGCAGTGATTTTTGGGTGATGAGATGGGTAAAAAATCCGATTTCACGGACTTTCAAAGTGGAATGAATGTAGAAGCTCGGAGCCAGTATCACCGAAACGGCCGCATTCGTGAAACGTTCCAGAGAAGCTGTTGCTAAAGTGTTTAAAGACTGGACTGTCAGGTAAAAAAATGGATCTCTACGTACAACGTGTGGTCGTCATCGACTAGTGACTGCTCGGGCGGAACGGAGTGTGTCCAGACTGGTAACAGGCAACAGTGCAGCAAATTACAGACCATCTTAATCAAGGATCCCCTCAAATGATCTCTGCGCGCACTGTTCGCCGTACACTGCATCGGATGGGATATGGCAGCCGAAGGCCTGTTCGAACACCTTTGCTGTCTGCAGTTAACAAGAGAAAACTTTTCCAGTTCGCACAGGAGCACAAAGATTGGACAGTTGATAATTAGAAGCAAATTATGTGGTCCGATAAATCACGTTTTTAGTTGCACCATGCCAATGGCTGAGTGAGGATTTGGCGGAAACAGCACGAAAGCATGGACCCCAAATGCATTGCTACAACCCTTCAAGCTGGTGGAGGCCACGTTATGGTTTGGGGAATGTTTTCCTCGCATGCTTTGGGCCCTTGAATTCGCGTTGATCATCGTCTGACTGGCACATCATATCTAAACATCGTTGCGGACGAAGTGCATCCTGTCATGTGGATGGTTTATCCCAATGGCGATGGCTACTTTCAGCAAGATAATGCGTCCTGGCATAGTGCTCTTATTGTACAGGATTGGTTTCAGGAACATGCCAGTGTGAGTTTACTTTGTTTGAGTGGCCCCCACAAATTCCAGATCTCAACCCCATTGAGACTTTGTGGGATGAAGACGAACGAGCCATCAGACAGTTGGATCCACAACCGTGCAATCTCACACTCCTGAAAAGTGGTATTCATCAAGCATGGTCTCAGATTCCACAAACCACCTATCAACATCTCATGGAGTCCATGCCACGAAGAATCAACGCAGTATTAAAGGCAAAAAGTGACCCAATAAAGTACTGAGGGGGTGGTCATAATAAAGTGGCTACTCAGTGTGTAATGAACTAACATTCTTTTTAGGTTCCTGTGTATGTTTTTAAAGAGATTCCAGACAAAATATTTTTACTGTTTTGATAAAAAAAGTCATCAGAGGAATAGGCTGTTTATTTAGTTGATACGACAGTTAATTAACTATTAATTATAAATTAGTTTTTCGTTAATAGTTAGTGTTCTGTGTGCGCTTTTCAAAACTTTCATGGTGCTACAAAGGTACAAAAATAGGCGGTGCCCTAGTGATGTTTTTCATTTCCTCAAATGAAACTGTTTAACCGATCAAGACAATATTTGATTTTTCTAAACTTTGTAAAAAAAAGTTTACAGTCGATTGGTTGAAATTGGCCAAAATATTTTTTACATAATGGGAATTGATCTACAAACTGTACTGCTGTGTCTTTAACTAGCTTTTGTAGAAACGTGCCAGTGTTTTAGAACTACCAATTTCCATACTGAAGACTCCACGGACGTGATCTTGAATCAACTGACTTACGAGCATTTCCTCTGTCAGATCGGTATAAAAAGCTTGTAGTGTGATATTTCATTTTCTTGGGCAGCGGGTGGCCTAGTGGGCAACGTACGTGACGCGGAAGGGACCTCAGGTTCGATTCCAGGCAGGTACGAACGCTCGATCCACTAAATATCCGCCGTGTGTGGATGGGCACGTTAAGCCGTCGGACCCTGACCCCCCGGTAATAAATAAGGGCGTCTTCCTCCCCTTTCTACTTTGCTTCTGTGTCATTTTCCTATCGGGCACTCTAGCCCAAATATCCTAGCTTCCTATTTCTAAGGGTTGTTTAAGACCTGGGGTCAGACACTCCCTTCCTAAAATCCTCTACATATTAAAAAAAAAAAAATTCAGTTTTCTTTCGTTCATTTTTTTAAACTATGGCATGCTCTTACTATGTTCCTTTGGTGTTTCTCCGGGGGCGAGCCCAAACTTTATAAGGGGAGGTTTAGCCTCTCTTGGCGGCTCCCAAACTACAGCCTGAGTAGCCGCCATGGTTTTATATAAGCTTTGTACTGTTATGGTGGTTGAACATCTGGCAGAGTTGACTAAAGACCTGGTCGACACCGAGCAAACTCGTTGACTCAATTCAGTTAAGTCGAATTGGTCAGTGCAGTTTGGTCAAATCTGTTTCGGTCAGCAAAGGGAGTCATGGTTACATAGTTTGGCAGAGTTGAGGCACATTATTATCCTGGTTCAAGATTATGAGATTTCGTCTTGTGATGCTGCAGACGAGCAAATTAAACGAATCAAGTAAATAAGAAGCACGATTGTGCCCCAAATTGATGCAAGCTATTACAGAAATCCGTTTTATATGGGCGCAAACAACTAATATTACCAAGCTTTCGACTGAGGCGGATACAGAAGCTTATGTTCGGAGGAATTTTAGCTTATCTTAGGGATCCAGAAACTAACCTTAGGGGAAGGCTAAAGGTAGACTAGAAAATATTATATCCAAATTTACAGCAAATTTTAGTTGCTATGGAAACTTTCGCAAAAATTTGTGCGTTTATTACCAGAATTTTACAAAAATTATATTTACGATATCGGCCATTTAAAAAAAAAGTAAGAAAACTGCTTTCGGAGGCCGACCTCCCCCCACCCCCACCCTTAGATCCGCTACTGGCGTTACCACACCTACGGGTGTTTTATTGAGGCAAACTAATGCTACAAAACCTATAGGAAGAAAATACACTACAATCGTTAAGCTTTGAAAGGAAAACAGCCCTTACAAGAGATGCTAGTCTCTATGATGTTGTGTCTCAGTTAGTCGGATGTAAATGTTTGACCGCGTATACTACCCAAATTTGGACTGCCGTCAGAGACACTACAGAAATACTTACAAGACAGAATATGTACAATCTATTCTCTTTCGCGAGACTTGCCTCAACTGTGGATAGATATCCAGAATCGTAAGTTTTTTTTTCTTATTTTTTCACGTGTAAATTTACGGCAACTCAACCCAAGTAGTGAAACCTCCGAATAACGGTCACTGCTCGGACCGGAAAAAAGTGACCGCTGTTCGGAAGTTAGGCCTAAGTTAAGATTGCTGGGCCGTTGCGTTTCTGCAAAAGCAGAATAAAAATATACGAAGCTTATGCATAATAAAGAAAACGTTGCAGTGTTGTTGTTTTTTTCAAATGCTGCCTGCTGAATAAAACTGAATTTTTTAATTAAATAAATCCTGGTGTAGAATATCTTATTAAAGCCGTATCTGACGTCTGGCCTTAAACAACCCTTAGGAATAGCAAGCTGGGATATTAGGGTTAAGTTATTCTTCAGGAAAGGAAAACAAAGTGTTAATGAAGTGTAGTTGTACAATTTTCTAGCTTCGTGCCTGAAAGAAGAAACAGAACCCACATGGGCCAATCCAAGAGATACCGCCACCAACGGGTAACATTCCAAGTCCCACCAACTACCCCGCAGCCCCAAGGGGCAACTGAAATCTACACAGGAGATGGAGCTCGCCTCACGTCAAACTTGAGCACTTCACTGTACAAGCAGTAATCGATCCCGTCGTGCCCGAAGAACAGTTACTTTAGTAATATACAGGGTGTCCGAGAATTATTGGACACATTACAAAATTATATAAAACAAAACATTAAACACATAGAAAGAAACTGACTGTACTAACTTACAATGTAACTACACAAGTTAATAAATTTCGATGTGAGATCCCTTGGTTGCTCGTAGTACGTCCAAGCGATACTCGATTTCATGCAATGTATTGGCAAGCATCTGAGGATTTATAGAATTGATAGCAGCTGTGATACGCTGCTTCAGTTCCTGCAAATCAGTACAAGGCGTCAGATAGACACGATCCTTCACATAACCCCACATGAAATAATCCAATGGAGTTAGATCTGGAGAGCGAGGAGGCCACGGAATGGGGCCACCACGCCCAATCCATCTGTTGGGGAAATGCTCATTTAGGCACTTACGTACACACGTTGACCAATGCGGATGCGCTCCGTCTTGTTGGAAAACGATGTCATATCTTTTGATTTGGGCATAGCGAAATTTTCTAGCATATCCAAGTAAATGTCACCATTTATGTTTTTTTCGCAGAAGAAGAAAGGGCCAATCCCTTCTTTTTGGATAGGGTGTACCACACATTAACTTTTGTAAAATCACGTTCCAGTTCAATAGCAGCATGAGGCGGTTCACTGCCCCATTACCTACAGTTGTGGTGATTCACAATACCTGATACATGAAATGTGGATTCATCACTAAACATTACAGTACTGAGAAAGTTTTCGTCGTTTTCCACTCGATTGAGCATATCCACAGTGAAATCTTATGGCAGTGTGATCATTTACATGCATCTTTTGCACTATTTGAATTTTACAAGCACGAAACTTTTAATTTCTTGTGCAAGGTATCGTGAATTGTCGATTTCGGAAATGCACAGTTCTCTGCTTGCTTTACGAACGGATTTCCTGGGGCTTCGTCGGAAACTTTCATTAACTTGGTCAACCGTCACACCGTTGACGCAAGGCCTACCGGCTCCTCCACGATGTTCCACATTGCCAGTTTCTTTAAACTGTTTCATCCACCGCTTAATTGAATTAGTTGACGGAGGATTACAATTGTACCGTCTTTTAACTTAAATGGCAGACTTTAATTCCGCAAGCCATAACACACACACATCGCCTTCTGTTGTACGGATGACATGACTACTGATTGCGCATTTCTTATACATTCCTCATCAGGCCACACCAAGCGCTATCTATCGGATTCTGAGAATAACAATTCTGCAAAACAAAAATATAGAAACTGTGTTAGTAATACGTGACATAGAAAAACAGACAATGCTCATAGGGTTTTTTTTTGTACATAATTTTGTAATGTGTCCAATAATTCTGGGACACCCTGTACTTTTTGTTCTTATTTTATCCTTCTCGGATATTTCTTTAGCAATGTCGTTTTTATCCTTCTTAGATATTCTTTTATCAATATCGTATTTGTCCTATCGTATCCTTCTAGTCGAAGTACCAAAGGAACCACGCAAAATCCTAAGGGGCCGCCCCGGTGTCGGAGTGGCCTAAGGACGGCTTCTGATCATTCGTCAGAAAGGGGTTCGGGTTCGACTCCCGTGAGGCATGGATGTTGTTTTTGTCTTACGGCACTGGCTTTCTCCCTTCCCTGGGCCCAGTGGCCATAAATTAGGGACGTGCGACTGCTTATAGCCCATTGAGTTGCTCACGGGGATCGTTAAACCTCCAATTGAAAAAAAAATCCTAAGGGATAAGGCGATCTCTTTCGGGACTGACTGGGGTATCCGTTGTGCGCTCTTCAAACGTTTCGTTGTTTGGAGGTTATCGTTAACGTTAATTCTACGGCAGCAGTTCTGTACCAATCAAAACTTGTCGTTGTTCGGAGGTGTAAGTAATGGAGGTTTCACTGTATTTCCTTTCACTCCTGTATTTTCTCCCTCATGGCTTTCGTAGTATTAGTCTACCTAGACAAAGCCACCGGTAAGTGTGTGAACGCTTGACTGTATGAATTGTTCACTAGTAAAAATAATAAACAAATGAGCAAACGGAATTTTATAATAGCTTGCCGCTAAGTAGTCATTTTCAATTTAATAGACATTTGCTAAGTTTGTAGTATTTTTGAAATTCCTTAACGATTGGAGGTATATGAGCCACAAATGTATGTTGTGGTATATAGACTAACGCAAGACATTATTTTTTTTTTATTGGGGCTTTAACGACCAACTGAAGCAGTCGCCCGTCCCTAATTTAGGGCCACTGACTCCAGGAAAGGGAGACAGCCAGTAGGGTAAGGCAAACACAACATCCATGCCTCACCGCAATTCGAACGCAGACCCATCTCGGACTAATGACCAGAAACTATCGCTTAGATCTCTGAGCCACCGGAGCTGCCAAAATACATTCGAGAGTGTCTTTCTTACTAGTTTCGGAGTTGTGACGTCATGATTTTTTACCTGTCCTTCATTCACCGCGTAGAATGATTCCACACAAACGACTGACAGCTGTTTGAGTTTGCAATATTACCGAATATAGTGTAGTCTCTATCATTCGTTTCGGAGTAGTTGTGACGTCATGATTTTTTTACCTGTCCTTCATTTACCGCGTTTAATGATTCCACACAAACGACCGACAGCTGTTTGAGTTTGCAATATTACCGAATATAGTGTAGTCTCTATCATTCGTTTCGGAGTAGTTGTGACGTCATGATTTTTTACCTGTCCTTCATTCACCGCGTAGAATGATTCCACACAAACGACTGACAGCTGTTTAAGTTTGTAATATTACCGAATATAGTGTAGTCTCTATCATTCGTTTCGGAGTAGTTGTGACGTCATGATTTTTTACCTGTCCTTCATTTACCGCGTTTAATGATTCCACACAAACGACCGACAGCTGTTTGAGTTTGCAATATTACCGAATATAGTGTAGTCTTTATCATTCGTTTCGGAGTAGTTGTGACGTCATGATTTTTTACCTGTCCTTCATTTACCGCGTTTAATGATTCCACACAAACGACCGACAGCTGTTTGAGTTTGCAATATTACCGAATATAGTGTAGTCTCTATCATTCGTTTCGGAGTAGTTGTGACGTCATGATTTTTTACCTGTCCTTCATTCACCGCGTAGAATGATTCCACACAAACGACTGACAGCTGTTTAAGTTTGTAATATTACCGAATATAGTGTAGTCTCTATCATTCGTTTCGGAGTAGTTGTGACGTCATGATTTTTTTACCTGTCCTTCATTTACCGCGTTTAATGATTCCACACAAACGACCGACAGCTGTTTGAGTTTGCAATATTACCGAATATAGTGTAGTCTCTATCATTCGTTTCGGAGTAGTTGTGACGTCATGATTTTTTTACCTGTCCTTCATTCACCGCGTAGAATGATTCCACACAAACGACTGACAGCTGTTTAAGTTTGTAATATTACCGAATATAGTGTAGTCTCTATCATTCGTTTCGGAGTAGTTGTGACGTCATGATTTTTTACCTGTCCTTCATTCACCGCGTAGAATGATTCCACACAAACGACAGACAGCTGTTTAAGTTTGTAATATTACCGAATATAGTGTAGTCTCTATCATTCGTTTCGGAGTTGTGACGTCATGATTTTTCATGTGTGCGTAATTTTCCGAGCAGAATGATTCCACATAAACGAGCGACAGCTGTTTAAGTTTGGCATTCCCCAAGTACGCCTAGTGTGCTGAAACAAGTGGACGTACAGTATATATATATTTTTTCTGTGAGGAAACTAGTGGACGTACAGTATATATAATATTTTGCAGTCTACTTTTAGCCTTTGGCTTTGTCTTCGTGTACAAGAAATTTGTCAACAATCCGTGCTTATGGAATTAGATGGACGTGTTTACCGTCCTATGGAGATAATATGAGGCCCACAGAACGGAGAATATTGCTATGCCGAAAATCTTATTTCAACAACTTTCAATTCATGTGCTCATACGGCTTGGCTGGTTAACGATTACATCGATAGTAAGGATATTTACAGGATGGAAGGGCCAGCCAGGCTTCCGATCCTAAATCCTATTGAACATGTATGGGACGCTCTAGGGAAATGCATTTCTGATCTTCATCCTCGTCTCGAAAGCTCCCTAAAGCTGTTTTATCCACTCTAAAGGAACAATATCTTTAAAGCCATCCGACCTGATCCCCCATCATGCTTCACAACTAATTTCTCTCGATCAATAGAACAACGCATCTCTGCTACCAAAAGTGAATGAAAGTTTGACTCATCAGCAATATTCTTGGTCATTGACTCCTATGAATATTGCGCTTGTATGTATTATTTAGCATGTCAAAACTTAACGTTGCTATTAAATGAAACGTTAAGCATGTCAGAACTTGACGTTTCATTTAAATTTCATTGATGTCTGTCAAAACTTGACGTTGGTATGTCAACTTTAATCTTTATAACTGAACCATTGTTCACCAGTGTGCGTGTAAATTTAATTATTTCTTTACCTTTAAATATAAAAACTTCGATACCATGATAGTTTCAAAAGCACTTACTTATCTGACAGTTGTCCGTTAACAAAAGCAGTAATAAGAAAAGCGATGTTGTAAATGGATTTGGTGCCTGACACCAACCACTCTCTGTCGCACACAAGGTCCCACTGGAAGGAAAGGAACGGTATACACTATATTGACAAAAGTCACCGGACACCTAGAAGAGAAACAAAATTCATAGCATTTATTGACATACATTAGTACGGTGTCGGTTTGGCCTTAATCTATGCACTGACCCTTCGAGACATGCTTTCGACAAATTTTTAGAACACAGCGAGAGGTATGCGCTTCCATTCAGTACATAATGCTGCCGCTAACTGTTGCTTAGTAGTAAGCCCTTGGTTCCAAACTTCTTATGCAGCGCTCTAATTTATCCCATAGGTTCTCTATGGGATTAAGATCAGGGCTCTGTGTTGGAGAGTCCACAAACGATACGGAATTATTGTCAAACCACGCCGTAACAGTCCTTGCCTTATGACTCGGTGCATTATCCTGCTGGTAATAACAAGTCTCGGTTCCAAAGTATTACCACAGAGTTGGTAGGGCATAATTGTTTAGAATATCGAGGTATACGTGCTGGTTAACAGGTTTGTCCACGACAGCCAATGGGCCGGGACCATACCACAAAAAACACCCCCATACGAGTACACTGCTAGCTCCAAACGTGACCGTAGGAACAGTACACTGTGGTAAATAGCCTTCCCCGGCTGCCGCCACACACACACGGCCATCAGGTTGATGGATCGTGTATCTGGATTCATCAGTCCATAGGACCCATTTCCATTGATCTACGATCCACGATAAATGTTCTTTACAGCATGCTAAACGACGAGTATCATTTCGAGTTTAGATGAAAGGCTTATGAGCAGCCGCACGACCACGGTAACCCATAGAATGACGTTCTCTACGAATGGTACTTGTACATATCGAAGTTCCAGCATTTTTACTCACCTGTACTCTGAGGTCTTGTGCCGTACTTCGTCGATTAGCTGTAACGACTCCCCTGAGGCGCTCGGCTAGATATCGAGAGATTCGGGATTCAATTTACCAGCGGCTGCCGAATGAAAATTTTTCGGTGTGCGTTGCTAAACGTGGACAGAGCGATGTCTTTGTTTATTTTCTTTGGTCTGCCGGTACGTTTTGCTGCTTCAGGCACGCCGTGTTTCTTCCACTTATTCAGTACATCCAAAACAGTTGACTTGGGTATGTTTAAACGCCTCTCGGTTTCTCTTATGTATAATCAGCTAATGCACTGAGTGGCCACTTTATTATGACCACCTGACAGTTTTAAGCAAATGAGCTATGGGTGCACGCTGTTGCCGCCAGAGGGCGAGGCAAGTATAAAAAGAGAAAGCATAGTGCTTGCGACAGTAGTAGAAGTTATTTTTGGGTGACGAGATGGGTAAAAAATGCGATTTAACGGACTTTCAAGGTCGGAAGATTGTAGGAACTCAGAGCCATGGCGCGAGTATCACCGAAACCGCCGCATTCGTGAAATGTTCCAGAGCAGCTGTTGTTAAAGTGTTAAAGACTGGACTGTCAGCCAAAAAACTGGGTCTCTACGTGGAGCGTGTGGTCGTCATCGACTAGTGACTGCTCGGGCGGAACGGAGAGTGCCCAGACTGGTAACAGACAACAGAAGGGCAACAGTGCAGCAAATTACAGACCATCTTAATCAAGGATCCTCTCAAATGATCTCTGCTCACACTGTTCGCCGTACACTGCAACGGATGGAATATGGTAGCCGAAGGCCTGTTCGAACACTTTTGCTGTCTGCAGTTAACAAGAGAAAACTTCTCCAGTTCGCACAGGAGCACAAGGATTGGACAGTCGATAATTGGAAACAAATTATGTGGTTCGATGAATCGCGCTTTCAGTTGCACCATGCCGATGGCCGAGAGAGAATTTGGCGGAAGCAGCACGAAAGCATGGACCCTAAATGCATTGCTACAATCCCAGCTGGTGGAGGCAACGTTATGGTTTGGGTAATGTTTTCCTAGCATGCTCTGGGCCCTTTAATTCGTATTGATCAATGTCTGGCTGTCACATCATATATAAACAACGTTGCGGACCAAGTGCATCCTGTCATGTGGATGGTTTATCCCAATGGCGATGGCTACTTTCAACAAGATAACGACGCGTCCTGCCATAGTGCTCGTATTGTACAGGATTGGTTTCAGGAACATGCCGGTGAGTTTACTTTGCTTACGTGGCCCCCACAAATTCCAGATCTCAACCCCATTGAGAATTTGTGGGATGAAGTCGAACGAGCCATCAGACAGCTGGATCCATAACCGTGCAATCTCACACTCCTGAAAAGTGCTATTCATCAAGCATGGTCTCGTATTCCACAAACCACCTATCAACATCTCGTGGAGTCTATGCCACGAAGAATCGACGCAGTATTAAAGGCAAAAGGTGGCCCAACGAAGTACTGAGGGTGTTGTCATGATAAAGTGGCTACTCAGTGTATAACACCCAACAAGTTATCCTTTCTCAAAGTCAGTTCTCACCCGCCGCGACATTTTTACTCTAACTCACAGTGCGATATGATCGCGGTCAGCTGTAGGCTTGTTTTTATACTGTTTGCAGTTGTACCGCGCAACTTAACGATGCAGCGGATCCGTTAATTTGCTTTTGAAGGGGTGTCCGGCGACTTTTGTCAATGTAGTGTATTTCTTTTATGGTTAATCTCTGCAAATTTTAATACTGATACAGAAGCTATATAAACTATTAGAAGATACAGTGAGTGACGACTATATATAACTTATAGGTGGAAAAGGCTCCCTCTCTTACATATCGGGCTATTATTCTTTTTACAACTTCACTTGTAAACTGTGCTTTCTGAATTGCATAATATATCGCAAATCCTGCGCAAGACACTAAATTTCATAATAACCTATCACATTTCAAGTGTATGAACCAAATGCACTAAATCAGGCCCACTCTCTCTCTCAGAAATATAATCTTGCTGAAGATTGGGAAACAACAGCATAGGGATTTATTGCCTGCGAAAATTTAATATTTTTGCAAGCATAGGAAGACGTTTTTATTTTTACATTTACCCAATAAATTACGGCAAATTTTTATACCCGAGAAGCTGATTTTATAAATATTGTTACACGGCACTAGCAGTGTTCCTGCCGAGTCGGCCAGTAACGGTGCTTGGGACCTGAAGTACAATTTAGTTGGCCGCGGCACCAGGTGAGAATCTCAGGTGCACTGCTGCACTCAAAGATTCACACCAGAACATAAAAAATGAAAAGTTGAAGAATGACCCGAAGCACAAGGCTTGTGTGAATCCACCGTGTGAACAAAATAACAACAACAAATAAAAAATAAAATAAACTAAAAAAAATGATACTTTGGGATCAGAGTTGTGATGAGGTTCACCCGCAATCACCAATTCATGACTGAGTGTAGTGGTCCGGATCTTACTCCGGTACATTCAATCCCCAACCAGCCAGTACAACACTCACTTTCGCAAATAACACATGATTCTCAAATACACAACACAACATTTAATAACGTTCTGCGAGATTTAAACAGATACGGCGCTCTCTAGGCGCATAGACAATTGCCCCTCTTATGTGGGCAGCATACGGTGTCACACTTTGCTGTCGGAAGACGCAGCCGACTGAGTCTCCACCGGACTATCTGAACAAGAGATACTACTCGTTTACACACTAAATAGAGCTGCAGGTGATATTCATATACAATTGTTTAGAGAATAAAAAAATTATATGCAAACGATCACATTAAAAATACTCGCGACACAATATACACAAGCACGTTAATTTGCGGTATAAGATTATAGGTGCGAAATACTGCCAAAGTTAATTAACTAAATCTAATAAGCATGCACATGCAGATCCCTTCCCCGCTAGCTTTGGCCCTGAACCAAAGTTAAAAGAAACTGTCCCGCCCAGCGGAATTTGTGGCCACACCCTCTCCCTTATTCATGTAAAAAAAATAATCAGGAAATGGGCCCGGTAAGAAATTGAAATCTGTATGTGCAGGTATTTCCTCTGAGGTTCAGTCACTCAGCATTACTGCATCTATGTCCATGCAGCTTTGGGTGTCGGGATGGCACAAGTTCGCAGATGTGCGAAGAAAGAAAAAAGGAAATATTCATCTACTTACAGTTTCGTGACTTTGCTGTGCAAATCCGTTGTGCATCACATAATATCACACGACAAAAAAAACCAAAAAAAAACACACACACACAGACACTTGCACCATGTGGCAGCACCGATGATTCAACACTTCACTTTGACGCTTGATGTAAATGAAGCACACAATTAAAATGGTAATATCACGCCGCACTTTGTTGCGCTGATGCGAGTATACACGGATCCACTCTTGTGAAGATTTAAAGGTGGCCGTTAAACAAAATAGCCCCTCTCACATCTGCTGTTGCAGTTTCCGAGACTGATTTTCTGTGTTCCTGGGAAATGATTTTTGTTGTCGTGAAGAAATAATTCTGAACATCAACTGCTTGGAGAGTGGAACACATTCAATTCCGCTGCTGCTATAGTAGATTCCGTCCGTCGCTACCTTCCGTCCTTTTTGACCGTTCATTCCCAATTCAGTCAGTTCCTTTCCGTTAGCATAACATCTACCCTGCCTGAGTACGCAGTTCAAATATGCCCCTCGCAGGTTTGTTTCCATTTTTTTATCGAGTTGCGACCGCCAGCCCTGAGATTAATTTTCTCGGCCGAGCGAAATCAGACGTGCTTTTACCTTAAGCGTATATCGGCAACTCAACATTTCACCTGTATATTTGTTAGGCATCGAAGCCACCGCTCTTACGCTCATATTTTTCTTTCGCCATGTTTTTATCCCGTCGCACTTACACGTAGTGGCTTCGCTGCTTACGTGACCACGCACACATGGGGCCTCGCTTCGCCCCGTAAGACAAGCGCGTCTCTTCACTTCCTCCACAGTAGGGGATGAATGGGGGTGACGATTCCACACTGCAGTGGTTGGCATCTGAACCCGACTTTGCTTGGCTTCGCTTCTCATTGGAATGACCACTGTCCACTTGCAGACTTCTTAATTCCCCTGTAACTTGGCTTTCATTAGGCCAAACAGTCGCTGATTTCCATTACGCTCCAGCCTAGAAATTGCAGCTTTATCACGCGGATTTAGGCATTCCGCTGTCTTTATGGCAAACTGGCATCTCAATCAGCCGCCTCGAGTTGTCTCCATTTCTTACCAAATGCGGGGAGGTTTGCTGCGTCATTTTTCCCAATTCATTTTTTGCAGAACCAAGGCATCCAGCCTTTCACATCGGAGAGCGTACAGACAACTAACTTTCTTCCTTATGTTCATGCCAAGTGCGAACTCTTATTTTTCTGCACGGACCACACAGAGAGCAATTGTTCTCGAAAATGCCCCAAACAATCGACGAATTTACGATTATTCGCTAAACCTTTTGTCCCCATCTTCATTCATTTACTCAAGTGGACCCCTCTTCGAAAGGTACCACTTTCCCTTTCCGTGTTGCTTAGGCTCCCGTCAGCTGCGCCCTGATATTTATGACCTAACAGAGCTATTCTGAGACCACCCAGCCAGAGAGAGAATTCTTCGCCTCTTTTCTTTCCAAACCCCCAGATAAAACTTTATCTGCTGTTTACACTTTTAAACTCCAATCAAGCCTCGAACATAATTAATACTTAATTAATTTCACACATCAACCACGCCCATTAATTACTAAATTAATGGCGGGGGTGGGTCGTAACATCGGCCCCTCCTCAAGAAATCCAGAAGTCCTCTTCTGGGCCTATCGCTTTGCTCTTATCAATTTCCAGAGCAACCATTGAGTGCTACCTTTTCCCACTGGTAGAAACAATTCAAAATGGCAAAAATATTGCGTTTCTTGCCTTCAAGAGCATTGGAGCGACTTCCTAATTATCCCGCAATTTTGTTAATTAATTTTAGAGAACAGCCGAAAGAAAAAACAACGTAAATGGGAAATAAATAAAAAAAACTGAACTGTAAAAGAACATGTGAGCCTGCCGAACTGTGATTCCTAGCTGCCTCATACCATACGCGACATGGCGGACAAATTTTAAAGTTTTCTTCTGGTTTTAGGTTGGAAGGGGGGGGTGTCCACTGTAACAATATACAGTAACTTTTGGTTCCCATATTTTGGCAATATTACATAACTTATTTCATGTTTCGGTACTTAAAGTTTTCCATTTGCAAATTTAATTTGCCCTCTGTCGTTTTCTTTCATAGAAAAGTAATAGAAATTAGAGTTTTAGGAATCAGGGTAAAATGCTGTGGCGTCCTCACACTCTAGATCAGGGGTCGGCAAGTAATTTCAGGTTGAGTCCGGATACTTTTGAAAATTTTTATCGAGATCCAGAAATAAAAAAAACTCATATTCCTTACTAATTTTTTATTTTTATTTTCACTCACAAAATAATATAAAATACAATAGATAGGCATATTTGTATTCAAAAATCAATGGGAGAAATTACATTTGCGGTCTTGAGCCAGTTTTTTAAATTTAGGTTCACGCGGGGAGCAGCTTATGCGAAGAGTGTCTTCAAGGTGGGCGGCCGTTAATCTTGAGCGATATTGGTTCTTCCAAAAATTCATTTTTGAAAATGAAGTTTCACAAACATATGTGGAGCCAAACATAGTAGCCAGGTAAATGGCTAATTTTTTGCAATTTCCATATTTTTCTGGGACATGTTTACTCCAAAATTCTTCGGCGGATGCAGTTTTATACGTTTGCAAGGAAATGTCTTCCTGCAAGTCTATTATCTCCATTTGGAGTAAAGGCTTTGGAAGGCGGAACAACTTCGCAGCCACATCAGTCCATTCTGCCGCTGGAGAAACTTCAAAAGACGATTTTAAGAATCGCGACAACTTCTCTATCTCTGCGAAGTCTTGGAATCTTGCTGGAAATTCTTCCTAAGATCTAGCATAAAATTTGAAAATACTGCAATGTCTATTTCAGAATTATTTTTATATTCAAGAATTGTTGGAAAGTGAATAAATTATTGACTTGCAATGTCTTTTTCAAAGATATCCAGCTTGCGACGGAAAGAAGACACACTTTGTATCAGATCACATATTAATTTACCATTTCCCTGTAGCTCGGTATTGAGCGCATTTAAATGTTTCAGAATGTCTTTCAGGAAAGCCACAACTAGCATATTGCGTTCGTTTGCTAGGAACTCCAAATGCTTCCTTGCTTCTTGTGTATCCAAGTTGTCTTAAGAAAGAGGTTACTTCTTCTTTTATTTGCCAGAAACGTTCAATCACTTGACCTTTACTTAGCCAACGAACATTGTTGTATTGCAGTAAGTCAGAATGCGCCGAATCACACTTAGAAACTCTTTGAACTGTCTGTGTTGAAGAGCAGAACGAGACCTGATAAAATTAATCAACTTGATCAAGCTATCCATTACTTCTTTCAGAGTGGCACTAAGTTTTCCACAAAGGGCTGCCTGATGAATTATGCACTGATAAGATAGTAGCCCAGCATTCTTATCATTGATTCTCTTTACTAGTCCCTTTTCTTTGCCGATCATCGCTGGGGCCCCGTCAGTTGAAAGAGACACCATTTTATCATAACTAATGTTTGATTTTGTCATGAAGTCATCAAAAGTCTTGAATAAATCTTCTCCGCGAGTCTTGCCTTTAAACGGCAATATTGCTAGCAACTTACCTAAATGTTTACTTTCAATATCCAAAAATCGCACGAAAATAGACATTTGTTCTTCACCAACAATGTCACGTGATTCATCAAGTGCTATGGCGTAGCAAGGCGCCTTCTGTAGAAGTTCGAGCAAAGTACTTTTATTGTCAGCAGCCAAAATTTCGGTTCTCCTTGTATTGCTTCTTGCCGACAGTGGAATACCTTGAATTGCGGCAACAACATCCTTTTTCTCTTCAACAAGTGCCGCGGCCCCTTCCAACATACATTTTTTTACTATCTCAGAGTCTGAAAATGGCTTCTGGTGTTTATTAAGCGTCCAACACACACGCAACGCTGCTTCTGCAGATTTTTCTTTCTCTCTCATAGAGCGAACTAGTAAGGCCGTGCTTTGTTTGTAAGAAACTAGATATGCCTGGAATTTTTCTCGACGAGCTTCACTACCCAGAGGAAAATTTTTATGGAACTGCTGATGAGTTGTTTCGTAGTGTCGCTTTAAATTGGCACTTTTAACAAGTTTTGTTGCATATGAGGCAAACTGAAATAGTTCCAGGCCTATCAGGCAGCGTAAAACAATATTGTTTAGTCCACTTAGTCAAAAACTTCCTATTTTCACTATCAACTTTACGCTTTTTAGGATCCATATCGATGCAAAAAAAAAAACGTTATAAGCCTGGACAATAACAAAACAAATTAATAAAAGCTCCGTACGAGATCGCAACAACTACTGACGAAGTGACGATAAAATTTGTCTATTTTATTTAGATTCGTTCTTTATAAAAATACTGCCGCCCGGCACAAAGCGCGTGCCGACGCACCGCAAAGGAGCCGCTTCCATGTCAAAGGTCGCCGCCGCCGAGTACACCCGCACGAAAGATAAAATTGTCATTTCACATCAAAGTTTCATAAAGTGGCGTTAAGTTTTCGTTCGAGTTACGAGCACAAAAAAATTGTGTTAATATGAATATGCCTGCTCCGATTAAAAGAGGCTTCAGAGGTTGCCAGAGTCAGAGATCGATTTATAAAATTTCCGATTTCATTAAATAAAATTCTTGTGTTGCCTTCGGGTGTACAGAGCTTTTATGTGGATCGACAAATGATAAAAGTGGCGCTCAAACGTATTGTTGTCTACAGAAAAATATTTTTAAAAAAAATTTATTTGAGTAATTTATACTTTCAAAAATTTTTTGGCGGTCCAGATTTTGACCTTCCGCGGTCCGGACCTGGACCGCGGTTCGCCAGTTGCCGACCGTGGCTGTAGATGCTCCAGTGGAAAACATAAACACTACTACTAAATACCAAACTGTAGCTTACCTGAGAACCGTATGGCAGTTTCAGTTTCATGGATTCGACCACTGGACCCGTAGATGCCTGACAAGAGGGTTTGTTACGTTTACCTACCACAATAAAAATTACTTCTCAACAACGCGGAGGAAAAAGGAATCCAACATAGACTGTTCACGTGCTAATAATAGATCAAAGATGATTTTTAATAAGTGTAAAATATTATTACGGAAAGGCAATTGTTCATTCCATAACTCCTGAAAACATTCACCACCCCACAAAATATATATTTATTATATGAGGGTAGAACACTGGAAAGCCGGCCCCGGTGGTGCAGTGCTCTAAGCGATGGCCTCTGATCATTCGTCCCAAAGGGGTCCGGATTCGAATCCCGGTGAGGTGGATGTTGTGTTTGTCTTACGGCACTGGCTCTCTCCCTTCCCTGGAACCAGTGACCCTAAATAAGGAAAGGGCGGCTGCTTATAACCCATTGAGTTGCTCACGGTGGTCGTTAATTATAACTCCAATAAAAAAAAAACACTGCAAAAGTGTAAAACAGGAGTGTTAAGGTGGACGTCAAGTAATTTTGCTTCTTGTACTTCTAATAGAAACACTTCTGTACACATTTTCTTCACAATTAATGCGTTCCCAAGGATAAAAATTTGAACATCGATTAAAATAGCTTCATTTTATAACTTGGAATAGTTAATATTTTCTGAGACATAACCATAATTATATTAAAAATCTATAACTTTTCCTTTGGTGGTGTTGAAACCGGAAAAAAGATGGCGCAACCTGTACTTTGATGACGTCCGTAGCCAAACAAATGTTGTATTGCATAATTATGGTTATGTTTTAGAAACTATTAAGTATTCAAATATATAAAATGAAGCTATTTTAATGGATGTTCAAATTTTCAACCTTGGGAACGCATTACTTGTGAAGAAAATGTGTACAGAACTTTTTCAATTGGAAGTATAGGAAGCAAAATTACTTGACGTCCACCTTAAATATTAAAACTACATTTTCCTTGCTATAAATGTATTTTTGTTATTCATTTATTTCCCCTGGTATACAAGAAAGATACAAGAATTTCCAGGCGCAGTTGAAAAATAGCATGCTAAATGTTAACTTTATTTATTGGCCCAAAAAGGAATACATCTGTTGATGACGAAAAAGAGTAATAAAATCCTAATGAAATATTAGTCATTGACAGGATATGTTTTAATTTAATAGATACCATAATTTTTCATAGATTTATATCCCATAATTTTTCATATATTTGTATACCATAATTTTTTGCTTAGATTTATCTAAGTATAACACAGCGTAGTTCAAGGCCATTGAAACAAGGGCTTTCTTCCTACCCCAATGGTTTGTTATAGTTTTAGGATCTATAATATTTTCTTATTAATTTTGGGGACCAAAACAGGGCTCCCAAAATTGTAAGAAGATAGAACAAATGTGCCCCAAAAATTAGAATAAGCAACCGAAGACAACTTCAATCGATGAATTTTAAATTAGTATATCGAAGACAAAGCAAAAAGCATAGCATACACATAAAGAGGATCGTCTGCATTTTCTTTACATTATTTTTGAAGGAATTTTTAGTACATTATGCTTAGTGTAAGTGTCCTTTCTAGTACACATAATATGAAGGTGTACGCAATAAAGTTACATCTCAGTGTAGAATTCAAAATCCAGAAAAATAATAACCCAACGAGTAACAATTAATATTCCCTTATGTGAATGTCTCCATTGAAATGCTAGTCTTTAAAATTGCGTTATACACCAGCGGTGGAGTGGACACGAAGTGTACACATCGTTAAAGTATGAGTCTTTCAAATAGCTTTATACTCCAGTGGTTGAATGGATACGAAGGGTGGACATCGTTGAAATGTAAGCTTCAATTACTTTATACGCCAGTGGTCGAGTGGGTACGAAGGGTAGACATCGTTGAAATGTGAGTCTTTCAAATTGCTTCATACCCCAGTGGTCGATTGGATACAAAGGGTATACATCGTTCTTAGACTAATTGCTCAGATACTTTTGTTCATTATACCTGAGCCTCTATCTTACCTGGGATATTGTACATGGTATGCGTACTCTCAGTTCCTTTTGTACTACGAATGGTTTTACTTCTTACTGTTTATCCTGTCCGTTGTATGTTCCTTCTGGCATTTAAATTCCTTTCGATTTCTTGATAGCTTAATTGGGGCTGGTTTAGAGTTTTACTGTCGTGTTTGATTACACTGTTTAACATTAAAAATGCCACAGTCTGAAAGAATGCACGAAATAAAAGCAAACCACACATGTAGAACAGTAAGTGGAACAGATGTGATTTAATTTCTGAGGGATTACATGAACGCAATGGGTAAGGAGACAATATAATGTGTCCTAAGTTAGTTGGTCGTATGACCACCATGTTAGGATATACGTTCGGCAATGCGGCGTGACATCAAATGGAAAAGTCCCCTGATTGATCCTGAGGTGTAGCCGATAGTACATCGTTGGCCTGTGTTCACAGTTCATCGACTTTGTGAAGGGGTCGTGAAGAATCTTCAAGTTATTTTCCAATGACATCCCACGCGTTTTCTATTGGAGAAAAGTCTAAAGATCACGCTGGCTAGGGAACCACCTGGAAACATTTTAGGCTGTCTTCTGATGTTGGTAGTGAGCGAGCGGAGGTTCCACGAAGAAACGATAACAAACCAGGACGCAGCACATCGTCGACGTGTTGTCTTTGTAACAAAGTTTAAACGGCTGTTGAAACTGATACCGTGACACCAGGCTGAGAAGCCGCCGTATGACGTCACTGATGGCAGCAAGATCAGTTCGGTGACCACGTCGGCCCCAGACTCTCAATCGGCTATCGTCTGCTCTGACGCAGAAGCGTTACGCGTCACTGAATACCACATCGTTCCATTCGTCCAGCCACGCATATCTGGTACGGCACCACTTCAGCCTTGCGCGACGATTTACTGCAGTCAATGGTAGTCGTTCGAATGGCTGGCGAAAGCGCAAACCTACCTCAGTCAATCTACGATTCACACCCCATTCAGATACGAGAATGTCCATAACTGCCTGTACAGCTATTCGAATGTTGTCCACTGTGAATCGTAGGGTTGCTAAGACTGTCCATTGAATGTGGCGGGTTGAGGATTTCGGGCGTCCACCTACGGGCTCGAGTTCCACTACGGCGACGCACAGTGCTTTCCTCAAACCACTGTCGCCACATTCGCCCGATAGTTGTCTCGTCCCAATGAGTTTTAGCTACGATGCAACTCGGAGACCAACCGGAATTACGTAGGCTTATGGTGAAAGCTCTGATAAAGGTTTCCGTATTATTGAAGGATTCTCGATGACGTAGCCCATACATTCTCACTCCCTGCACGTGTTTTCACCACCTGGATTACATTAATAGTGGTTCACACGCCTAGGTGTGGACGACCGAACGTAGTTACATAGAGTTTTGCCCCTTTTATCTTCTCTCCTATCACGTGATTGGTTTGCAATTGCAATCATTTACGAAACCAAACTATCAACATTTAGCAACCAATTTGCACGGCGCTCCGAAAAATACTTCGTGGCGTGGCGCTTTTTTTATGATCACGATTATTGTATTTCTTTCCAATTACCCACGCAGGAAGTTTAAGAGCTCCGTTTTAGTGAGGCATTTTGCTAGTATGACTGGTGAGAATATGTTCAAGGCTGATATTGAATTGATGGATGTATATCATGCAATGTATCCAACGCAGCATAACAATAGGAATGATACAAATTTTGAAGATGACAATTCGTTTTTTGGTGTAAATATAACAAAGATGGTCAGTCAGTTAATATCCGAAAACTTGAAATTTTCGTCGTCCTGGAGCGGGAATCGAATCCGCGTCTTCCAGATAGCGCCCGGTTATGCTAACCATAACACCACCCAGAACGACCAAGTTTCGAGTTTCCATGTATGAATGGGAATGATTCTAATCGTATCTTTGTGCATGAGAGGTTCGTCGAGAAGCTGCTGCAAACTGATTTTCTCTAATCTACCTTAATGCCAAACGTAAAATTCTTCCCTTACGATGAAGACTGTTCATCCTAAAGCTGTGGATGCGGAAGTGAAAGTGTCTCTTAGTAAGCTCTACTTACGCAACATGCGGGGATATTTTAAACTATATACTCGTAGTAAGAGAGAATGTTTTTCCTAGGAATTCTCAATTTTGAACTTTAGGAGAGGCGAGGCAAACTAGGACGTTATAACGAAGTAAATTTCTCAGTCATTTTATCCACGCCGGGGCTCGAACCCAGGTCCCCTCATTCCGGAATAGTCGCTCTACCAATTGAGCTACGCGGACGTTCGTTATCGCTGCTATCTGCCTTTGTGTCGTGTGCGTCCTGCTGGGCAGGCACGTCACATCTCCCCCCGAAAGAGGGCCGGGGGCATGGCCCACGGGTCAGCCGTGACCATGAATCGTTGCAGGCAGCCATCCGCTGTAGAACGTACTTGGGAAATCCCAGTCAATCTGGTGTGTAGAATGCAACGTCACACATTTTTATTTTTCGTAGCGCTGAAGAAGGGATTCTCTAATTTTTCCTATCTCGCGGTGTGGAAAGAACATCACACCATTGCGAGATCATGAACGGCCGGGTCATCCTGGATAGTTCGGGCGCCATTATAACGAAGTAAATTTCTCCGTCATTTTTGTCCACGCCGGGCTCGAACCCGGGTCCCCTCATTCCGGAATAAGTCGCTCTACCAATTGAGCTACGCGGACGTTCGTTATCGCTGCTATCTGCCTTTATGTTGTGTGCGTCCTGCTGGTCAAGCACGTCACAACGTCTTTACTGATCAAAATCAGTCTACGTTCTGGTGTCTTCTATCATCAGTAGGTGTCGAAGTTCACAAACTGCATATCGTTTTTCTCACAGGAAACTGCATTTCGATTTAGAGAAACGCATCGCGTCTTTGAAAAAAATATTTTTTCGTGCGGTGGAGAATAGAATTTAACGACCACTGTAAGCAACTCTAAAGTCAATGAGCAATCTCCAGTTCCTAATTTAGCGCCACTAGTTCCAAACAAGTTAGTAAACTCATGCAATGCATTGATTATAATACGCTTTCCAACATACCAGAAATCATTACTCAAGTTATCACTCAAGTTATGAGAATAATGGCTGTGGAATAAATGTCGGTCCTGTGTCCTGACCCTTGATCCCATATCGATGATATTCAACAGAACCGGTTCGGTATACCTCCGAAATAACATGATAAAGTTTTGTCGCAATCGAAGCATTTTTACGTAAGTATGATGCATAAGGGCTATATAATAGATCCCGCTTCTGTGTCCTAACCTTCGACCCAATTTCGCCCATTTTCAATAGAATTCGTCCCCAGGCAGGCCCCTACAACATACTAACATTTCATCCAAATCGAAGCATTTTTACGTAAGTTATGTCGCATAATGGCGATGGAAGTGATTCCTCTCCTATGTCCTGACCTTTGACCCCATTTCGCCCATTTTCAATAGGGTTTGTGGCCAGGTGGTCCCCTACCGCATACTAAAATTTCATCGAAATCGAACCTTTTTTACGTTAGTTTTGACGCATAAGAGCAGTGGAATGGATCCCGCTCCTATGTACTGACTTTTCACCCCATTTCGTTCACTTTAAATGAGGTTCCTTCCCAGGGGATACCCTACCAGATACTAAAATTTCATCGAAATCGAACGATTGTTACGCGAGTTATCGTACGGACGGACATAAGCACACACCGCGTGACGTAATGAAGCGGATGGGAATCGCGACCATCTGCTGGCAAGAGTATGACGTCATAAAACTTAAATAGTATCCACACACAACACGTGACGTAATAAGACAGATGGCGTGACCGCGCGCCAACATTCTGAAACGCGAGATTGTGACGTCATAAGATTTCTAAGCATTGGAAACATTAATGGAACGACGCCATGACACTAAGAACGTTATAATTCGGGGTGGTTATTTAACCCACTAAACGGATTCTCTTAAAGTCGAGATCAAGCTAAATCGATTTCTAGTACCAGGAAACGGTAGGTTAACGACTGTCATCAAAATTCTTAGACCCGTTTTCAAAATAAAATGTTCATACATACATACAAGAACTGCTTCTTTAAGGTGGACGGTCAAGTAATTTTGCTTCCTGTACTTCCAATGGAAAAACTTCTGTACACATTTTCTTCACAATTAATGTGTTCCCCAGAAGGAAAATTTGAACATCGATTAAAGTAGCTACATTTCATAACTTGGAATACTTAATATTTTCTAAACCATAACCGTAATTATGCAATCCAACATTTACTTGTCCACTGACGTCATCAAAGTACAGATCGCGCCATCTTTTTTCTGGTTTCAACACCACCAAAGGAAATGTTATTGTTTTTTAATATAATTATGGTTATGTTTTAGAAAATATTAAGTATTCCAAGTTATAGTATGAAGTTATTTTAATCGATGTTCAAATTTCCATCCTTGGGAACACACTAATTGTGAAGGAAATATGTACAAAAGGTTTTCCATTGGAAATATAGGAAGCAAAATTTCTTGACTTCCACCTTAATAGTGTGGGATAAGGGCGATGGAATGGATCCCGATCCTGTGTCCTGACCTTTGACTCCATTTGTACCATTTTCAATAGGGTTCCGCTCCAGGTGGTCCCCTACCACATACTAAAATGTCATCGAAATCGAACTATTTTTACGCACCTTATGACGCATAAGGGCTATGGAATGCATCCCGCTCCTATGTCCTAATCTTTGACTCCACTCCACCCATTTTCAATAGGATTCGTCCCCAGGTGGTCTCCTACCACATACTAAAATTTCATTGCAATCGAACCATTTTTACTTGAGTTATCGTGCCGACAGACAGACGGACGGACGGACGGCCAGACGGACGGAAAAAGCTGGAGCATATACGTTTCTTCAACCTACGGTTGGAAAGCGTGAAAAAGGGAGAGGTCCACTGCCATGAGACAAATAAATCACCTATTTCTCATCCGTGATTCGCACTAGGGCCATTTGAAGGAACGCCCAGAAGCTGGAAAATTATTATTATTATTTTTAACTTCCAGTGTAATTATGTTCCTCATACTGCTCCCGTGGTTATGAATACTGCGAGGAAAATTAAACCACACTAATATTTTACTCCTAAAACGGTCAGTTTTGTGTAAAAATAAATTTGCAGAGAATTCTTAATGACACATTGTTTCGATGGGAGGTTATTATTCCCTTATTTGCCATTATTCTTGGTATAATGTTGTACTCTCGATTTAAAACTTATCCAAAGCCTCTGCCAGAAGTAATTTTCGTTTTTTCTCATCTGTATAACGTTCCTACAAGAGCACTGATGGTTTGTTTCTGAGAAACCATCATCTCCTACAAGAGCAATGACATTTTCTGAGAAGCCAATTAATGCTCTTGCAGGATTCTTGGATTTTGGGGTTCTTTCTTTTTTCGTTTTTTTCAGTGACGTCTTTCATTTGCATCGGAGTTTTATTTTTTGCAGCATTCCGTCCACTTGTCTAACGCGTGCAACAGAGTATCTTCAGATGTCATTCGTTAAGTGCTAGCTTGTTCTAATTCTGAGTCATACTGCTTTTTGTGGACAAGAGAAAGTCAGGCGTTTTATTCATAAAAGCTTCAATTTTTTTTTTGGCAAACTTTTACATGTTTTTTTGCGACTAAGAACGCGAGAAAATATCATACTGTCTAACAGCGGCGAAGAAGCTCATTTTTCAGAATTATGAGGAATGCGAAAAAAAAATATAAATATGTCCAGTTCGGCATTCTTTTGTACAAGTAGCATTTGGATATATATTTCTGGATGTATTAATTTCTTAAGTCTTTACGGCAACTCCGGAGTAGAAATTTTTGTAATTTCTTCAATTTGAAGTCTGTTTTTAAATTCTTTGCAACTGAAGAGGTTTTTTTTTTTAGATCACCCGCTCGTCCGTCTGCATTTGCGAGCTCTTGAAAAGATAACCATACTTTTCTAGATAACCAATCTGGAATAATCCAATTTTACATTCATTATAAGTTTCAGTTCGATACCGACTTTGGTAGTTGTGTGTGTGTGGGTGGGATGGGGGGGGGGCATTTAATAAATAATTCTCCTAGGTACAGTAAATAGGAATAATTTCATTTACATAAGTAAACCTTAAAGCAAGGATGCCACAGCCTTCTCATTTTTCTCAACTCTATCACCGTTTCGACATTTACGCATTTTCCCCGTCGTCATACCAATATATCAAATCCCGTAGAAAAGATCGTGTTTTGTCCATAAAGGAAACTGTGTACAGCTGCTTCAACCTAGACTTTGCGCCCAAAACACTGATCGCTGTCCCGAATTGTCCGGAACCCTTTGTTTCACCTGCTCACGCTGGTATGAGCTCTGGCAGTAGAATGACTATTTGCCCGCTCATCATACACAGGGTTGGACTGTATACGACTAATCGGCAAGCGCGATCCGATCCAGATCAGCCCATATATATATACCATCATCATCATCATTATCCATTATCAATCCACTGCTGAACGAAGGTCTCTTCAAGCCTCTTCCACAACGGTCTGTCTTGTGCCAGTCTCCTCCATGTTACTGCCGCATACTTTCGAATTTCATCCACCCATCTCCCATGTGGTCTTCTTCTGGGTCCTTTCCTGTCCCTTGGAATCCAATCTAAAATTTCGGCTGTTCATCGATGGTCTGTCCTTCTGGCAGTATTTCCAGCCCATTGCCATTTTAGGGATTTAACTCTGATCATGATGTCCTTCACTCTTGTCATTTTTCTGATCCACGAGTTCCTCTTCTTATCTCTCCTGGTTACACAAAGCATGCACCTCTCCATGCTGCTTTGAGTTGTCTGCAGCCTTTGTATTTCTCCTTTAGTTAAGGACAGATGTTGATGAAGGTCGGTCAACATGAACACATGAACGTCCCGTTGTATTCACTGAGCCAAGAGACTCTTTTCCAGTCGCACAGTGTCTAGTCACGGAGCCCCGCACTCTCAGTAGGCACATATGTTGATGAAGGTCGGGCACCATGGATACATGAACGTCCCTCTGTATTCACTGAGCCAAGTGACTCTTTTCGAGTCGCACAGTGTCTAGTCACGGAGCCCCGCATTCTCAGTAGGGACAGATGTCGATGAAGGTCGGACAACATGGACCCATGAACGTCCCGCTGTATTCACTGAGCCAAGTGACTCTTTTCCAGTCGCACAGTGTCTAGTCACGGAGCCCCGCGCTCTCAGTAGGGACAGATGTCGATGAAGGTCGGGCAACATGGACACATGAACGTCCCGCTGTATTCACTGAGCCAAGTGACTCTTTTCCAGTAGCACAGTGTCTAGTCACGGAGCCCCGCGCTCTCAGTAGGGACAGATGTCGATGAAGGCCGGTCAACAGGGGCACATGAACGCCCCGTTGCATTCACTGAACCGAGTGACTTTTTCCAGTCGCACAGTGTCTAGTCACGGACAGAGCCTCCGTGCTTTCTGTAAGCACAGTTGTCGATGAAGGTCGGTCAACGTGGACACATGAAAGCTCCGCCGACACCTTTGGCTCATCCGTAAGAGCTTGCGCTGGATGTTTTGACAGAGAAGATCTCTCTGATTGTAGTCTTACATTAAATGAAGAATCGTAAGCCGTTTGTTGCTCCACCTAGCATGTGTTAACAATAGTTCATATTTACCTTCATCACAGTAGCCCTCGAGCAACCACAATACCTACAGTTGTTGAGACGAACTGACCCACCATGCCCGTGCTTGCTGTACATATTCCCTGCCGGCTGATGATGTCATGGCTCTGGTTTGTGGGAGGTATACACTCCTGAGTATATGGGTAGTCTTAATGATCTACCACCGGCATAGCACAGATGGCTAACGCGCTGTGCGTAGTGTAGGGGGTTGGGTTTACGTTCGCTTCGGACGGGCGTTTGAGCCCGGTCCTGCCAGCCATCTAATCTGCAGTTTTTCTAGGGTTTTCCGCAGACTCCCGGGGTGTACGGAATCTAATGCGTGGATAGTTCCATCTGAAGTCTGCCCCGGGCGCACTTAGTCCCTGGTCGAAGTTCCCTGACAGGGTTTACCAAATGAGTGTCAGTGCGCTGGTAGTAAAAATACAAGACGATTGTAATCTGCTGCCATCTGGTGGCAGGCTTCTACGGGCATTTCTGTACGGAATCAAATGCGTGGATAGTTCCATCTGAAGTCTGCCCCGGGCGCACTTAGTCCCTGGTCGAAGTTCCCTGACAGGGTTTACCAAATGAGTGTCAATGCGCTGGTAGTAAAAATACAAGACGATTGTAATCTGCTGCCATCTGGTGGCAGGCTTCTACGGGCATTTCTCCCATGGTTGTTGATAATAATAATGATCTGGTCTAAGTGTGCAAACGCCAGGACGTTTTCTAAAATTCATCACTGTCCTCATTTTAAAAAAACATATTTTTAACGTAAACAGTTATCTATTACATATGCAAACCGTTAACAAATTCAAGCATCTCATATGAAGAGTTTCAAATAAGGAAGGAGCCTGTATCGACCACGCTGAAAATTTGTATCTTAATGTTATTAATATCTTCTCAGGCGTTCAACCCAGCTCCTCCATGTTGATTTGTGTCCATGATTTTAGAATGTACCAAGTCAACCACAGTTGCATGTTTGCGAATCAGCCTTTGACCTTAATCTGGGCTCATCTGTGAAGGAAAGGTTCGTCCAATGTTATTGATGGACAAGCCGCTGTTTATCTTGCTGATAATCTTCTTACATGAAATTGTCAATTGTTCGTCTGAATTAAGTTTCCACTAAAGTGTCGCTTTTTATTAACTCAGAGGAATTTAATAGTACCTAGTAAAATGCCTTAGAAGATCGGGAGACGAAGGTTCTGCAAACATTTACGCACACTTACTAAGAAAGCAAAAAGGAAAGAATGTAAAGAATTTTTACAATACCTGGCTTACAACTGTTGAAGGGTAAAAACTGTCATCATATTCCCATTTTTGACAAGGTATCCTCCCACTGTTGCTATTGTTGACACTAAGAATATCGCCTCCAATCTTGTCGGAAGAAATCCAGAAATTTGTTATGTTAAATTCTACATCATAACGATCGCAACGACTGTAGCGGATTTCTCCTTCTTGGGTGCGCTCTGTCGGAATCATTTTCTCCTTCCAGATTTCTACACTAATATTGGCTCTGATGGCTTCCTCGCTTCGTGCACACCAGTGGTCAACATCTGGAGCAGTGAAGTTCATAACCAGATTGTGAAATGCAGGGGCGAAAGCAGTAACAAAGCAAAGCATGAAAATTTGCAATTGCCAACGTCCACATCCTCCCACGATATCAGTGAATTCTGTAATGGCATCTGCGTTCTGCTTGTCCTTGTTTCGTTTTGAATCTTGGACTGCCATCAGGGCTCCCTATACTGCAAAGGGATTTTCCATTAATAAAAGGAATTAAACTTTCTAATGAAAATCAGATTTTAAATACATTTTTATAACTCAAACATATATCAGACACAAAAAGAAGCTATCTGCTTACACTTCGAATAATTGTATTACTGAACGTACAGCGGCCGTTCCATAAAAACAGCAAAATCACACAAAATGAAGAAATGTAAAGTTGATACTTTGAGAAAGAATAGAAAAATATATGCTATTGTTTCTCAAAGAATCTTCCCTCGGATGATGTGGAACGGTCCTATCGTTCAGTCAACTTTTCAATGCACATCAAACAAAGTTCTTCACTCTTTCCACGTTTATGAGTGAGTCACGGAAAAATTCTCATTGGCCGCCACCGGGAGTACTGGAAGACCCTGGGTTCGACTCCCGGTGGCGGCCAATGAGAATTTTTCCGTGACTCACTTATAAACGTGGAAAGAGCGAAGAACTTTGTTTGATGTTCCTGGTCCACGTTAAATGTCTGTATTAATTAGTCATTCGCCTTCTAATTATTTCTTCAGTTGCTGCTTACCATCTTTGGTGAATCCCCAGCATTGTGCGGGGCTCCAAGAAGCAACCTGCCAAATTGACTTGGCAGTTAGCGTGTGTGAGTCTGGAGGAAATCGAGGCTGCTGTCGTGTAGCGGAAGCATATCCGGCGCGTAACTGGAAGACCTTGGGTTCGACTCCCGGTGGCGGCCAATGAGAATTTTTCCGTGACTCACTTATGAACGTGGAAAGAGCAAATAACTTTGTTTGATGTTCCTGGTCCACGTTAAATGTCTGTATTAATTTTCAATGCATGTGGAAAGGCATTTTGTGGAAGTTGCTTTAGCAACCCCTGTACATCTTAAGTGACGTCAGCATCGGTGTTAAATGTTGCGCCACGGAACTTCTCCTTCATTGTTGGAAACAACCAGAAATCACCTGGGGCGAGGTTAGTACTGCTGGTAGGCTGTTGCATGATTTCAGTACTGCATTTCGTAAGAAACTGTTGAACACAAGCATCCACATGTGGGGGAGGGCGTTGTCATGGTATAAGGGCCACTTGCCCACCAGTTCCGGTCGCTTAATCGATATATGTCGTCACAGACGCTTCAAGACTGAAATGTAATACTCAGCATTGACGGTAATTTGTGGAGGACCAGCATGCTGGTAGACTATACCTTTATTATCAAAGAAATTTATCACCTTCCCAACTGATTTGATTTGGCGGACTTTTTTCAGAGGAGGCCAGCTTGTGTGTTTCCAGACACTAGCTGCGGGCTTCGTGAGGAGGTCGAAATAGTGGACCCATTTTTCATCGGCAGTTATTACTGTGTTGTAGAAAGTTAGTATCCATTGCAATCATTTGTTTCCACTCATGACACACCTAAACTCTGTCTAAGAATTGTTCTCTCGTTAGGTGATAAGGTACCGATCTAGAACATACACGATGCAGCCGTAATTTGTCGCGTAGAATGCGGAATACCGACGTTTCTGAAATATCAGTTGACGCAGCTATATCTTCACACGTCATTCAACGATCTTCTTGCAGGATTGCCCAAACAGTGTTAACAATACGCTTCGTAACAACACTTTCAGGTCGACCAGGCCTAGGAGCGAGTTCTGCCGACAAACGCCTTTTTCTGAAATCATGGTGCGATTTAAAATTCGTTGACTCACCCAAACATTTATCTTTGTAAGCTTTTTCATTAAATCAACAGCTTCTGGAGCCGTTTTACCCCAAACGAGAGCAAAATCTTACCGCACAACGCATTTCACTTCTTAACTCTGAATTATTCACCTCCATAGCTGTATGGTGTAATGCAGAACCTTAAACAACTGCGCAATAACAAAACTAGAATCGTCTGCCACGGCTAAATAACTGTTGCAATAGATACTTTCTCAATCCATTTAGTCGTCTGCGTGGTTATTTTTTCCCTTCGCACTGTTGCCAACTCAAAAAATAATAATCTGTTTTTATGGAACGGCCTTTATACATTATGTAGTAATATTAAACAAAATGATAAGTAAAGTATTTCAGCTACTTGAATGCTTAAACTAATTTTATGATGACCAATGTCGTCTTCAATATTAGACACTCAGACTCAATTTCAGAGAAATACGCTGCTGGACAATTGCTAAGGACGGATTATAAACAGCTATATAGCGCATAAAAAAGTAAGTGTGGTTGGATGCCAAGTGAAATAAAATAATATCAGAATGCTAGGACATTACAAGAAAGACAATTTATTGTGCTCTGAAATCCAGAAGGCTTTGGAACGTGTTCAAGGGACAAATAGGCCATTTTGTGCAGAATACGTAAATGTGAAAAAAATGCAATTACCGTCCGCAGGCATTCCGGCGTAAGATGTCAATACGGGATATGGCCACCGTGGAGGGCGATGCAAGATTCCACACGTCGTGTCATGCTTTGCACAACATTATCAAGCAGGTGTTGTGGTAATTTATCCCATTCCTCTGTCAGTGCACGGATGAGGGTGTCTTTGTTTATTGGAGAGCATTGGCGACCAGCAAGACTCCTCCCCAAAGCATCCCACACATTTTCAATGGGATTCAGATCTGGAGAACTTGCTGGCCATACGAGGCGTTGAATATCCTCGCTCTCAAGACACTCCTGGACAGCGACTGTTCGATGACATGTTGCGTTGTCGTCCATGAAAATGAATCTATTACCGACAGCACCACGGAACATGCAAACATGAGGTAGCAGAACATCATTAATGTATCGTTGGCCAGTCATAGTCCCAGTTGGAAATAGATAGAGGGACGTACGGCCATTGATCATGATGCCAGCCCATACCATGACACTACATGTCGGATATCGGTCCCTTTCCTGTATGTTTGCTGGACAATATGCAGTACCACTATCACGCCAGATCAGTTTTCGTCGACAATCAGACGATAGACTGTATCTACTCTCATCTGAGAAGAGGACAGCAGACCAGTCGTTATCAGTCCAATTGCGATGTTGATGGCACCATTGCAAACAGGCGGTACGGTGACGTCTGGACAATGGGATGCACACAACAGGACGGCGGGCATATAGTCCTCCTTCATGCAAACATCTGGCGACAGTTTTTCGGGAGATCCGCTTGCCAGTAGCAGCCATAAACTGATTTGCTACCTCACTAGCTGTGCTGCGCTGGTGTCTTTTTGTTGATAGCACTATGTACCGATCTTCTGCAGGTGTCTTACTGCAAACACGACCTCCCCCGTTACGTTTGCTACACTCTCCATTTGTTTGAAACGATTTCCAAAGCCTTGAAACCACACTGTTGCTGACGTCGAACTCCCTGGCAACATCTGTTATTTTTCGCCCTTCTTCAATCTTGCCAATAATACGGCCACGCGTAAAATCATCTAGGTGATGTCGGGTAGACATACTGAAAATTGCAAGTTCGTCAATTGATTCTTTCTCTTTCAACTTTGCGTTTGAACAACAACGGTCAATACGCGTCAAATCCTGTATATCTCTTATCAGCGCTATGACGTCACGAACAAGTTCGGCAATCCAAAATTTGCATACGCACGACACGTCTTACTGTATCCCGCACTTATGCTAATTTCCACATTTTCTTGCCTTCCATTTTATGGTTGTTATCGTTGCTATTGTCATCCGTCTTCAGCAATTGTCCGGCAGTGTAGTTTAAACCATTTCAATGGCCCGGTATGAAGACAACCGTGTCAAACGATCCTGTGGTCTAATAAACTAGCATAAGCTCACCTGAATTACAGAACTATTGTTTTTGGTCATTTAAGAGAAGCATTGAATTCTGGAGAAAAGTACATTATATGTTAAAGATAGATTATTAGAAATTCGAAGTTGACAGCTTCGGTGGCGAAGTAGTCAGAGGTGCTGGCTTCTGGCTAATTATGCGAACTGGGCGCGGATTTGGGTCCAGGATGTGAAATGGGTGATTAGGCGCTGATTCTGTCCCTTGCCTTCAACCAAAGACCCTAAATTAGTAACTGCCATCTTATTATAGCCTTGGATTCTTATGGGGTTGTTAAACCCTCCCGCAGCCCCGGTGTCCCAGTGGTCTAAGAGCTGGTTTCTGATCATTCGTCCGAGATGGGTCTGGGTTCAAATCCCGGTGAGGCATAGATGTTGTGTTTGTCATACGGCACTGTCTCTCTCAGTTCCCTGGAACTAGTGATCCTAAATTAGTGACGGGCGACTGCTTATAACCCATCCAGTTGCTCACAGTGGTCTTTAAACTCCAAATAAAGAAAACCCCTCTTCCTCGACGAAGAAATAATTTGCCGTTGCAATCTTATATCTCAGACTCGATCTGATTTCCTACAGCAATCTCCTCCAAGAAAGTAATTGAGTTCATTTTCTTAAATGCTATAGTCAGTCACTTACTTTTTAAGGCATTTGAGGCTGCGACAGTAAGACAGCTGTCACCTCGGCGTCTTAATGGTCAGAGGCGCTGATTTTTGGCTCATTTTGGCTAGCTGGGGCTGATCTACGTTCGAGTTCCGGATGAGGGGTGGTTGGTGCTAGATCTTTCCCTTCCGTGGTAAGAGTTACCCCAAATTAGGAACGGGCGACTACTTACAGCCCTAAGAGCTGTTTATTGTGATTGTTAAACCCCGAATCAATAAATAAATAAATAATAATACACCCTTTTGCTACGGAAATCCACGGATTTTTGTAAGTCTAGCAATCCTCATTTTTTTTACTTTTTGTTTTGACGGTTTAACGACCACCATGAGCAACTGAATGAGCTATATGCAGCTGCCCGTCCCTAATTAAGAACAGCTGACTTCCAGGAAAGGAAGAGAGCAAGTGCCGTAATACATACACAACATCCGTGCCTCATCGGAATTCGAACCTGGACGAAATGGTCTTTAGCCTAGACCACTGCACTACCCGGGGGGGGGGGACGACGATCCGTATTTGTATCTAAGAATACAAGCAGCGCTGTAGGACAAAGCCACATTCCTTGCCTTAATCATTGACTGGAACCTGCGCCCACCTGAAACATATAGCCAGACAAAACATGGGCCAACAGTGCCCCGAAAATGCCTCACGTAGGGATCAAGGATTTCGTTTTTGTATTTCCGACCTGCTAAAGTTCCACTAGAATAGTCAAGGAGCTGTGTGCACCCATTTGACATAATGCCACCCCAGACAAGAACACTGCCACCTCTGTAATGGTGCGTTTCTCGGATGTTTGTCGGGAGAACAACGAGTTCCGGGTTCTCTCCGGATGAGAACACGGCGGCTGTCACTTTCGAGATTGAACTCGGATTCATCGAATAAAAGAACATTCGCCGATTGATTTTCGTTCTACTGTAGATGTTGGCATTTCTTGCTGACGGAGTGAGCGCGATGCAAACTGTAAATCTTCTCGCGTATAGTCCTAGTTCCTTGTACCGTCTGTGTACTGTTTTCACGTAGAACTACGTCTTATGGTACGATATAGATTAGCAGTGGACGCGACATAATTGTGTGCCCGATTTCAACTCGCAATAACTCCTGGGTTATCGGGGTGTAGTAACGGCGCTAGCATCGTTTGATGGCGCATAGATGACATTTAGTGCAATTATAAGTGGTGGGGCGGGCGGATCAATGGCAGTTCGTGACAGCGCGCCGATGGTCGTTTTTGCGCTCTGCGCCAAGAATATACTTTAGTTTTCATTTTCAATACTTCTGAACTAAAAGTTATTGAACATTAATTTTGGTATGTAATTAATGTCAACGTAGTGGACTAGTCGAGTAAGTTGAAAAAGTTACAACTGTATCAATAAGAGTAGATGGTAATGTAACTGTACTTTATTATTTTTTTCGCAGATTTATAGAATTAGCGGGAAAAACATCAACGATGACTCCGACCTGCACATGTAAAAACCACCGACAAAATAAATAAACATTACCAAATACCCACTGTGTATTTTATTCACGATCTTATCATACACACAATACAGGGCATATGCAGTTCTACGTTTAAACACAGCTGACGAATCCACTTTGGCCCCATTCGTTTTTTTATTGAAACAGCAGGTTCACCGACCGCAGACAGCTCTAAATCAAGCGCCCTCGATGATATCGACCTGTTAGTCTTGTTGTTAGTCCCACATAATATTGTCCTGAGTCGTTGTAATCCGTGGACGACCTGCGACAGTTTGATGACTAACATTTACGGTGCCCTCTTAAGTCTGGATACAATGAATTGATTCACGCCAGTGAACGGGTAAATATATAGTAAAACAATCTCCTTTCAACACCACAAGGATAGCACAAAACTTTGGAAAACGTCTTTAAGTTGGTACGCTCTTTGAAAATGAGTGAAGTTCCCTTAAGGTGTTATAAATCAAAAAAATCGTTACGTTGAAAACTGAATTGTATGAAACGCACATTTACGAAAAATACCTCGCAGTATTGTAAAATTAAAAAGAGAACCCCTCGTTTCACATTGCGCAGGATAGAGGCTCGCCTTCCAGCAAACGCCCGCACGTGTTAACCTAGTGTAGTGGTTAAGACGTCCGCTTTGCAGCCAAGCTGTCGTGGTTCGATGCTACACTGGTCCGTCGGGCGCTTTTCTGAACCTCGTGATAAAATTTCCTCAGCGTCATGACGTCATGCAGATAAGTTTCGTTTGGAAATAAAGAGGAGTTATCACTTTGGAGATAAAAACCCCCTTTGGCAACATTATTCAGCGTCTGGCAGGATTCCAACGTTCTGATAATCCGACCACATGTAAACATATCCGCATGCCGTCTTTCTAGCACCCTGTTTTAATTTTTTTTTTAAATTCTACTACCAGCACGGAGCAATGACAGCAAGAAATGTCCCTTTTCGCATTTTTGCAGCTCTTTCTCAACTCCACAAAGTGCTGCTTCGTCTCTTAGGCCAATTATCGTTTGGCACATGGTATTGCGTCATGATTTCCATATTTGCATATTCCCACGTCCTGTGCCCTTCAGGTTATTACCGTTCTTCACCCTTCCGTTTGTTCTAAAATGCCATTTTGTAAATATACTTAAATTTTGGAGACCAGTTTATATTAATAGCACTAGTGAGAAAACTATTTTTTCGAAGATGGAAATATGCCCAAAATGTTTCCCGTTGTGAGTGTTGGTCGAAGATGAATCTTTTCAATTTGTGTTTTAGAATCATAAGAATGGTACTGACACAATGATGTTGGAAACAAACATATGCACTTATGCCCTCCAAAAAATTATATGCTGTGAAAAATAAAGAAATTGTGTGTAAAAAAAATCTTCGTATGATCCCTATCCGTTACAAAAGTAATTATTCGAATCGGACTTTTAGAAGATGCGATAATGTGAAAAATGTGATTTGCGTATACGTTCTCCAGTGAAAAAACTGTATTAGTTCAAAAAAAAGAGAAAACGCATGTAAAATAATGATCGCAGTAAAAGCCAACGAATGGGAAAAATTAGTTGCAGTTTTTATATGGGAAAACTGCAACTAATTTTCCCATTCGCTTTAGAAGAATGAAATTTATTTAAAATCCTATAGCACCTGCATTTACGCTCCTTAATGGATAACTTACGCTTCAGCAAACAATTGAAAAGCTGGGAAGAACTTTCTCGCAGTTCAAACATTCCCGATCACGAATAACAAGATTTCACTTATTTTAACGTTTGTCTCACTTTGGTGGCGCAGTGGAAAGTGCTCTTTTGCCTGTTTCAATTGTTCAATACTTGCCTCAACCAATATAGTTTTTTTTTTATGGTCGTAGGGTTCGTGACACATTCTTTCACATTTGGAACACATCTATAATCGGGAACTAGAACCGAGAACAATGTTTTGTCAATTTTTGAACGAAATATTGTTTCCGATTCTGTACCACAATATTTAACTATAAATACAGAATATTTAATTTAATTAACTATAAATACAGTTTTTAATACTATAATACAGTACAGCATAAGAACGTAGTATAGTATAAAAGTATTATGTACTATAGCATAAAAAACTGTATTTATAGTTACGTATTTAATTAACTATAAATACAGTTTTTTTTATTATAATACAGTATATCATAAGAACGTACCTATTTTTTTTAAAAGGGTGTGTTAATAACAGATTCGAAATATTTGTGTTGTGTCAAACGTGATTTTGATTCCTTTATACACTATATTGACAAAAGTTACCGGACACCTAGAACAGAAACACAACATAGCATTTATTGCCATACATTAGTATGGTGTCGGTCCCTCTTTGGCCTTAATGCATGCACTGATCCTTCGAGACATGCTTTCGACAAGGTTGTGGAACAATGCGATAGGTATGCACTGTGTATTCAGTATATAATTCTGCCGCTAACTGTTGCTTAGTAGGCTTCGGTTCCAAACTTCTTATGCGGCAATCTAATTCATCCCATAGGTGCTCTATGGGATTAAGATCAGGGCTCTGTGCTGGCTAGTCCACACACGATACGGAATTATCGTCAAACCACGTCGTAACAGTCCTTGCTTTATGGTTCTGTGTATTATCCTGCTGGTACCAACAAGGCTTGGTTTCATAGTATTGCCACAGAGTTGGTAGGGCATAATTATTTTCAGAATATCGAAGTAGGCGTGCTGGTTAACAGGTTTGTCCACGATAACCAACTAGCCGGGACCACACCACAAAAAACTGCCCCACACCACAAAAAACTGCCCCACACCACAAAAAACGGCCCCACACGAGTACACTGCCATCTCCAAACTTGACCGGTGGAACAGTACACTGTGTCGTAAATAGCATTCCTCCGGCTGTGACCATACGGCCATCAGACTGATGACTCGTGTATCTGGATTTATCAGTCCATAGGACCCGCTTCCATTGATCTGCGGTCCACGATAAATGTTCTTTACACCATGCTAAACGACGAGTAGCATTCCGAGTGCAGATGAGGCTTATGAGCAGCCGCACGACCACGTTAACCCGTGGAATAAAGTTCTCTGTGAATGGTACGTGTACGTACATACCGAGGTTCCAGAATTTTTACTCGCCTGTACACTGACTTCTTGTGCAGTCTTCCGTCGATTAGCTGTAACGACTCTCCTGAGGCTTCGACGTCTTTTATCACTGATTTGCTTTGGTCTGCCGGTACGTTTTGCTGCTTCAGGCACGCCATGTGTCTTCCACTTATTCAGTACATACAAAACAGTTGACTTGGGTATGTTTAAACGCCTTTCGGTTTCTCTTATGGACAACTCACTAATATAACACGCAACAATCTTTCTTTTCTCAAAGTCAGTTCTCTCCCGACTTTTAAAAAGTAAAGATTGTTTTCACTCAACCTTACAGTGCAATATGATCGCGGTCAGATGCAGGCTTCTTTTTATATCGTTTGCAGCTGTACCGCGCATCTTAACAACGCAGCGGGTCCTTTCATTTGCTTTTGAAGGGGTGTCCAGTGACTTTTGTCAATATAGTGTATGTAACGGTCTCTAGATGCTACAACACCTGATTGAAAAAAATTCGCTGAGTGTTCCTGTCCATCAAGTTGAAGAATTGCAGATAGAATTCACATTAGCATCAGTAATCGTTACGTTACAAGCATATCAAATAACGTGAAATGAGTTGTGAAATCGTTATATCATGTAATGTTTACACCATTTTAAAGTAAATCCATAGCTCAGATCTGGAAGAAAAATCTGTTCATAATTTTATAAATGTGCTAATAATGATATGTATCTTTGCCATGATTAAAAATATAAAGAAGAATTAAATTTATAAGACAGGTCTACGAATATCATCCAAAGGCTGTGTTCTTAATTTTAATGAAGTAATTTTACTTTGATTTCATCAAGTAACCAAATCTGCGTGAAAGAAACGCTGTGTTCTTAATCCGGATTTCAGCCTTACCTCAACACATAGCTAAAAGCATTGGGTTCATATCAATATGATGAATTACAATAACACTTGCTGCTAATAGAATCAATAAGTTTACCGTTGGTATTCCGAAAACAAGGAGAAAAACACTCCTTTTTGACCTTTTTTGTATTCATCGAGCGCTATGAAAGATGCGCCTGATCGTGGCTATTATATAAATCACTAGAGAGTCCCTCGTCTATACTGAAAGAAAGCACATTCCAGGAATGCAGTAATTTTGGCTCAGAAAGTTAGAGAGAGCAATAATTGGCGAATAAACAAATACAGTAAGTACCTGTCCTCTACCGATTATTCTAAATCTTTATCGAGGGGGGGGGGCAGTATAACTACACATAGGCCTAATGAATTTTGCAATACATTTTTAATCAAATTGGTGATACTGGCAAGGACCCCGCAAAAATATTTCCCCAGGGATCATCCATACACTCTTAGGATGTCCCTGCCCGATTGTCTCCCTGAATGAAATATTTCTATACTGCATTTCATGTAACTATCAACTCTGGCTTCATAAACGAAGGAATGGGGGGGCAGTCTTTCCGAATTTCAGTGCATTACTTGAAAATGCGAATTTTGAAATAGACTTCTCCCTATGATACAAAGTGAAATCTTAGAATAGCATAGGAATGAATCTCACATTGTACATAGTATAGTTTAACTGTGAATGCACAAGCGATTGTTACATTCATTTTTGTGTGTGTGTGTGTGTGTGTGTGTGTTTGGTAGTCACCTATCCCTCAACGAATATACGTTGGTATGATTTTTTGTTTGTTTGATTGTGGGTTTAACAATCACCGTTAGCAACTGAATGGACTATGAGCATTCGCCCGTCCCTAATTTAGGGTAACTGGTTCCAGGAAAGGGAGAGAGCCAGTGCCGTAAGACAAACACAACATCCATGTCTCAAATGAATTCGAACCCTAGCCCATCTCTGACAAATGGTCAGAAACCATCGCTTTGACCATTCCGCTGAGTGTTCCTGATTAAAAATATAGAGAAGAATTAAATTTATAAGACGGGTCTAGATTGCGAAATTATCGAAATTATTGATAATTGGTACACGGGAGGCACGTCGGTATGAAGCAGCTTTCTCTGATCTGTGTTTTTACATTGCAATAAACGCTCTCGTGTTGTGACGCAAATAAAGAAATATTTCTATCACCCTAGCCACAGCAAACTTGATTACACGCCACGATTAAGTCCTGTCAACTATTCCGAAAAAGATATTGAACTAGACAAATAAAATTCCCTTACCTCTTGGTGTCGTGAGCTTGAGTGAGTTCGCTGAGCCAAATGCGTATGTAAATGTCCTCCTCTACTACAGCCTAATCCTCCTTTCCCTTCATAAAAAAAAAAGAGCAGAAAAAGAAAACAATAATTTACTCTGACATTTATGAGATCATCAAGTACGTCTGCGTTTCCTCTGTTCAGAACGATAGCGCTGAGCTGGATCTTCCGGAAATGGACCACTTCCGCGAATCATTGGAGTACGTGTAAACCGCAATAGATACATACCATGCCAAGCGAGACCATTCGTGTAATTCGTGAAAATAAATTGTAAGCAACACCTATTTTGGCTGCATAATTCAGTCAAAATAGTGTCTACAGTTTTGTGTAGTCGGCAGAAAACAGCTACAATTGGACGTTCAAAATGCAGTTAGTTCGATACTAAACAAAACATGCTGGACAGACTGGAATTTAAGTGACAGCTTCCGATATAAAAAAATATTGCAAGCAATAACTGTCTATCTAATTTGTAATTGACTTCCATTTCAGTCACTGAACTGAAAAGCAAGAATTCCAAAAATCTCATTTTACGGTATATGAGAAGATTCCAAAACCTTATTTTCATTTTACGGTATATGAGGTGAAGATTCCAAAACCTTATTTTCATTTTACGGTATATGAGGTGAATATTCCAAAACCTTATTTTCATTTTACGGTATATGAGGTGATGATTCCAAAACCTTATTTTCATTTTACGGTATATGAGGTGATGATTCCAAAACCTTATTTTCATTTTACGGTATATGAGGTGATGATTCCAAAACCTTATTTTCATTTTACGGTATATGAAGAGAAGATTCCAAAACCTTATTTTCATTTTACGGTATATGAGGTGAAGATTCCAAAACCTTATTTTCATTTTACGGTATATGACGTGAAGATTCCAAAACCTTATTTTCATTTTACGGTATATGAGGTGAAGATTCCAAAACCTTATTTGGTATTTTATTGTTCATTAGCACTATTCGCCGAGCTGTGAATTAAAGCATATAAAAGTTTCTTTTTTATAAATTAATTGCATAGGGATATATTCAGTTTGACAAAATAATTATATTCAGTTTGACAAAATAATTATATTCAGTTTGACAAAATAATTAAACAAGATATGGTGATTGCATTATATGGGCCACAGGTGCCTAACTACAAATTTTCAGCCCTTATGGAAAAATATACCCCCCACCCCCACCCCAGCCATCCCTGATTCTGCTGTATTTGCTAAACTAACGAAGAAAATAAAAGTACATACACATTTAATTTGTAGAAACATTTATCATATTTAAAAGAAATCATATATTTTTATAGATAGGTAATATATACTCGTGTTATATAGATACTCAAATGAAAGCAATTTCTACTTTTTACATTGGCAAAATCTTTAACAAAATCTGGTACTTATGTTCAGATTCAATGGAACTTAATGGAAGATACATATTTCAGTCGTTCCTGACTCGCTGTACGTCACAAATACGTTTTGACAATTTTCAGCTTTCTGAATGGTCTTTCAGAAGTAGCTACTGTAACAGGTAGTAGTAGATATAAAATAGAGGTTGTAGGGCGTCAGGGTAGGAACATGACAGATCAGAATGTTAAACCTTACTGTTAACAATTCTACGAGCTCTTTTATTGAATTCGTTGGTTTAATTTCTTCTTTTATGAAGTTATTTGAAACTATTTCAAATATTGAAGGGAGAAATTCTTACTTAGATCTTTATCATGTTTTTTCTTTGCAAATTATCTGCCTATTTTAAAATGTCAGTTTGCTTTAGTATACGCTCTAAGATACGCTCTAAGCAGGTTATGACGCTCCAAGATTGCGAAATTATTGATACGTGTTTGCCTACCTATGAGAGATAAATCTTTCTCTATTTTGTGTTATACTTACACCAAGTGATCACTGAATTATGACCATCCGTGTGGATGCAGCACGTTGACTACGTGATTTCCGAGAGGGGGCGATTAGTCGACCGACGTAGAGTGTATACGGAGTGAGTGTAGCAGTAAGTAGTAAAATTCGGAGCGTGATGGGGTAAACTGGAGGATTTGTCGGACTTTGAGAAAGGAGAAGATTGTACGAGCTGGGAGAACGGGTGCCTCGATTTTCCCAAACGTCTGAATTTGTGGGTTGTTCGCGAGTTGTGTTAGTTAAAGTGAATCACGACAAGCGTGAAAACGGTCAAACAACGACTCTGAGGCAAAACTGCCTTAATACGGCGAAGGTTGATGTGAGACACTCAAGCCAAAGTCCGAGGACAGGCCAAAAGACGCATAACCGTTCAATAGTTTACTACCCAATACAACAGAAGTCAACCCGAAACAGTATATGTCATCACTATGCATCACACGCTCGCACATAGGGGCTATAACAGCAGATTGCACTGACGACATCCTCTCCTAACTTGGTTAATCGGCGCAAAAGACTTCTAGTGCAACGATCATGCAAGTTGGACATCGGATAACTGGAAAAAGGTGTGCTAGTCTGACGAGTCGCGTTTTTTACTCCACTCCGCGGATGGAAGTGTACGAATTTGGCGCAAACAGCATGAGGCATTCGATACATCCTGCATGGTCTCCACAGCGCACAGGTGTAAGCTGTTGTATGGTCTGGAGCATGTTTACTTGGCGGGAACTTCTATCCCTGGTACACGTGGAACAACGTATGACTGATGCACACAATCGTGAATTGCTTGCCGACTCTGTACACGCAGGAATGTTGCACATTTTCCCAAATGGCGACGGCGTCTTCCAAGACAATGCGCAGCCACATGTCCAATGTTATGCAGGAATGGTTTGAAGACCACAGTTCAGACTTTCAGCTTATCGATTGTCTTCCGAACTTCTCCGATATCAATTCCATAGAGCACTTATGTGACGCTATCGAACGGCACATTAGGCGTCCGGATACACCAATTGCCTACACTGAAAGACGCATTACACACAGCGTATTTGGACATACCTCCCAACTGGCATCTTATTGAATCGATGCCACGTCGAACAACTGCTGTACTGAGAGCGAAAGGAGGAACTACAATGTATTAAGTAGATGCTCATAATTTCCTGATTACTCATTGTTTATCTAAAAATATCTGGAACACATTTATTTTGAACACATCTTCAGTTATTTTAAATCTATTATCCCTTGTTTGGCATCAGTACAACGACTTCCATGCGCTACTGGCACCATATCAGACGATCGAACTAAAATGATCTCATTAATAATTTGTAAGTTCTAGATTATGTATAAATCATTCACTTACACTGCTTTAATTGTACGAGCTCCAGTATTTTACGCATGCTTATCGCGTTCACGACATGAACTTCTCGTACTTATTCGCTGCTAGACTTTTCAAACACAAATTTCGTCTTGGAGTCTTACAACGATTAAGTATTGGGATGGAGAGTCTGCAAACGCAAGGCAACCGAAAATTGTTAAATACCGTATATAAAAGTTCAAAATATAGTCGCCATCTTTTGCCACTGCCTGTTCACAATATATAGGCAACTGTTGGATACCGTCGGTGTAGAATTGTGACGGGTTGGAAGCACAGAAGTGAGTAAGTGCGCGTTTGTCATCGTCCAGATTGGAGAACCACTGCCCGTTCAGAAAATGCTGCAACGATTGGAAAAAGATGGTAATCACCAGTGGCCAAAGTCCGGGGAATAGGCTCAACAGCTCCCAACCCAGTCCCTGATCTTTTGACAGGTCACCAGTGCTGTGTGAGGTCTCACTCCATCCTGCTGTAGAAGGACGTCCTTGCGACTCTGCACTGCTGGTCATTTCGACGTGAGCGATGCTGGCCGATCGTCAAGCTGACGGCAGTACACATCAGCTGTGATAGTGTTGTTCTCCGGCTGCAGCTTGTGACGTATATTCTCAGTTAACTTTCATGCTTAGTTCCTTTTCCTATGTAAATTTGAGTTTGTTTTGTTTTGTTACTTTCCAAACTTAACGTTGCGTCTTTTCCCTCAAACGAGAATACTGTTGGCAACATCCTGAGGTCGGATTAAGAGTGACGTACACTGAAGTGCCAGAAAAACTGATACAACACTCTAATACTTGGTAGGTCCCCCACGGGAGCGCAGGACTGAATAAATGCGACGGATCATGGACTCCACTAGCTTCTGGAAATATGCTGTAGGCAATACACACCATATTTCCTGCAGAGCATTCCACAATTCCGGTGTATTCCGAGGTCTCAGATTCCTGTGTTCGATAGCGCGTTTCGTATCGTCCCAAATGTGTTCTATCACGTTCAGATCTGGGGACTTGGGTGGGAATGGCAACACACCAAACTCACATGAATGCTCCTCTAACCATAATGTGGCGTTCCGACACTTATGTGGAGGTGCATTGTCCTGTTGGAACAGGCCCAACACATCAGCATGAATGCAGGACATGAACGGGTGTACCTCGTCAGAAAGGATGCGCATATAGCGTTGGCCGGTCACAGTCGTTTGTAGACGTACCAGGGGTCCCAGTGAAGTCCGACTAAACACACCCCATACCATTACGAAACCCCCACCAGCCAGTACAGGTCCCTGTTGACAGGCGGGATCCATGGCTTCATGGGGTTTGCACCACACACGAATCCTACCATCTGCCCGATACAGTTGGAAACGCGACTCGTCAGATCAAGCTTTTGTTTCCAGTCATCAAGTGTCCACTGGCGGTGCTGCCGTGCCCAAGCGAGGCGAATAGCTCTGTGTCGTGCACGCATCAAGGGGACTCGAGTTGGGCGTCGGGTCGCAAAGCCCATATCGTGCAGGGTACGTTGCACAGTTCGGACGCTGATGCTTGTTGAGGCTCCAGCATTGAATTCCGATTATACCTGCGAGTGTGTTGCACGCCTATCGCATGAAACGATTCTTGACAACCTACGATGGTCACGTTCACCCAATGTCTTTTTACGGCCACACTGGTATCGCAGGTTGGAGGTTTTGCCAGAATTCTTGTAGTCACGGTACACCTTTGCAATGGTCGTTCGTGAAAATCCGAACTTCGTTTCTACCTCCGAAATACTATGGCCCATCTCAGGAGCGCCAACTATGACACCGCGTTGAAAATCGCTTGAATCGTTATTACTTGTCATGCTCATGCCGAAAACAGCTCTGACAGCTGGCAAGGATGTGTATTGCTTTATATACACACTGGTGAACGCAACCGAGTATGCGCATAGGTGACGTTGCTATGTATTTTGCATAAACTCGTCTGCACCAGTTTTTGTGGCACTTCAGTGTATGTGTGGCATGCTAAGAACGGTAAATATAAAGGAAATGCAGCGATTGCTTTATGGAGAGAGATGTTGGATGGTAAAAGCTAATAGTTCGGTTGGATACACGTCTGCTGTTTCAGTATTTGTAAATGTTATGTGTTCAGCGTTAATAACAGTGTTGGGTTCCAGAGGATAATAGTTCCAGTGTTGTGTATTTAAGTGACTCTTGTTGAAGTGTTATTTGTCAAGTACCTACTGACAGCAATAAAGAATTAGCTGCAAAAAAAATTACGAGGGAGTTGATGTGACATATTCTCAATTAACTTTCATGCTTAGTTCCTTTTCCTATATAAATTTGAGTTTGCTCTCTTTTTATTTTATTTTCCAAACTTATTGTCATATCATCTGCAGTCCCTGTTCGGGCGCCAAATTATGTAGCATTTAAGTGTAGTTGCCTTACTGATGACCCTACATAAATCAGAACTTCACCTATAGTGAATTACGAGTCACTCAAATAAAGTTAGGAAGTTTACTTACAGCTAATTCTTTATTGCTGTTAGTTGGTACTTGATAAGTAGCACTTCAACAAGAATCACTTAGATACACAACACTGAAACTATTGTCCTCTGGAACCCAACACTGTTATTAACGCTGAACACATAACATTTACAAATACTTAAGCGGCAGTCGCGTATCTGAACTAACTATTAGCTTTTACCATCCAACATCTCTCTCCATAAAGCAATCGCTGCATTGCTTTTTTATCTACCGTTCTTATCATGCCACACATATACGTCACTCTTAATCCGACCTCAGGATGTTGCCAAGGGTATTTTCCTTTGAAGGAAAAGACGTAACGTTAAGTTTGGAAAGTAAAAAAAGAGAACAAACTGAAATTTACATAGGAAAAGAAATTAAACATGAAACTAACTGAGAATATACGTCACAAACTCAGAAAAAAACGACACTCCGCTTATCCCACCAAAGAGACAGCAGGACCTTACGTGGGTGTAAGCCGGCTTTGGTGATCGGCTGCTGCTTTTGGTTCAGCCACTGTTTCCGGGTTCTGGCATTGTCATACAGGACCCATTTCTCGTCACCTGTCACAATGCGATCCAAGAACGGTTCAACTTAATCACGTGGAAGCAGGGAAATGCACGTGCACTCATGCGATTTGCTTTCTGTGAGTTGATGGGGTATCCAAACTCTCCCCTCATGTGCACGTTCCCAATTTAACACAGGTGCGTGCAAATGCTTGTGTGGGTAGTCCCTAGATGTTGGGCCAACTCCTTCGTGGTCACACGTGGTTCGGTCTCCACTAAGGTCTTCATGTCCATATCCACTGTTGCGAGTCATCCGGCTTTGGAACGGGTCTGACAGTTTAAAAGTTTCCTCTCGAAACCGTTCGAAGAAACGACGGCAGTGACGATGTGATTTGGCATTGGGGTACACATTGGTAATGTTCCTTACAGCACTTGCCCGTAATACCGCGACGAAGCTCATTCAGTATGCAATAGCGAATGTACTCCTTGTCGAATTCCATGATGACTGGCTCTTACACTCTTCGCCTTCTGACGGCTAACTGCCGCTGATCTTAAACATCTACCTGCTGATGTCATGCCGGTGTGCTGCGCAATCTCAGTGGGCAACGCGAGGCGTGGTCAGGACTTCGACTTTCGGTACCTCGTCATCGGACATTACTCTTTCCAACCCAATACACTGTAGTACTGAGAGCATGATTTATACATAATCAGAAACTTACAAATTGTTATTGAAACTTATATAATGGCTTCTGGTCATTCGTTCGAGAGAGGTCCGTGTTCGAATCCCGTTGAGACATGGATGTTGTGTTTGTATTACGGCACTGGCTCTCTGCCTTCCCTGAGTCCTAAATTAAGGACGGATGACTTATTATAGCCCATTAAGTTGCTCACGCTGGTCGTTAAACCACCAATAAAAAAACAACTTCTATATACGTAAATAGCTTTCAGGTGTTTTTGAATTATTTATCGATTTCACCGAAATAAGGGTCCGGGTTCGAATCCCGGTCAGGCATGGATGTTGTGTTTGTCTTACGGCACTGGCTCTCTCCCTTCCCTGGAACCAGTGACCCTAAATTAGGGACGGGCGACTGCTTATAGCCCATTGAGTTGCTCACGGTGGTCGTTAAACCTCCAATAAAAAAAAAAAAAATTCACCGAAAATGCCGATCGTAATGCGCAGTTGTCTAAGCGATGGCTTATGACCATTCGTCCGAGTTGGCTCCGGGTTCGAATCCTGGTGAGGCGTCGATGTATTGTTTGTCTTACCGCGCTGGCTCTCTCTCTCTCTCTTCTCTGGAACTGCTCGCCCTAAATTAGGGACGAGCGACTGCTTATAGCCGATTGAATTACTCACGGTGGTCGTCAAATCTTCAAAAAAAAAAAAAAAATTCAAAAAATAGTAGTTTTCAACTACACTGCTGGCCACCCAAAATGCCACACCAAGAAGGAAGCATCCGATTGGCCTGAAATTCGCAGCATGCGTTGCCCGCGTGAGGACATGCAAACGATTAGCATTGCAGGGTATATGCAAATCATGTGCGCCCGGCACGCCACCGAGAAGCACTTTAAAAAGGGTGCACAGAAGGCGGGGTGTAAGTAGTGGAAGTGTCTTGTGCTGCCGGAACTGTGCGTGGGAAGCTTCCTGATGTCTCGTCGCAGAGAACGGCAGTCATTCCAGCACATTTCGGAGTTCGACAGAGGACGAATAATGGCTTCTCGCGACAGCGGTTTATCGTGCCCAGACATCGGCGCCCTTGTGGGACGATATCCAGCCACGTGATGCGAGTGTGGATTCGGTGGGTGCAGGAGAGACGGACGGGACGACGTGAGCGATTGCCGCAGCCGCGGCACTCCACCGAGTGACAGGACCGGCATGTTGTGCGGCGGGCATTGACAGCTCGCACCGCCACATCACGAAAGTTAGCGCAGGAATTAGGGTGTGTTGCGCAACAACCTGTGTCAGGACGTATCTTGCGACGTTGTCTGCAGGAGCGGGGAATTGTCGCACGGCGCCCATGGCTCCGATTACCATTGACGTTACACCACCGGCGAGTGCCGCGGCAGTGGACCGTTGAACACCGCACGTGGAATACGGAATGGCACGACTTTGTCTTCTCCGATGAATTCAGCTTCTGCCTGCAACACCACGATGGTCGGATCCGCGTGTGGCGGCATCGCGGCGAGAGACTGTATGACTCCTTCATTATGCATCGCCATACCGGTCCGTCGCCTGGCGTTATGGGTTTGTGGCGCAATTGGATATTACACCCGTCCCCCTCTGGTACGCATTGCTGGTACACTCAACAGCCACCGCACCATCTCCGACGTTTTGGAGCCTGTAGTCCTCTCTTACCTTCAGGACCTGCCAGCGGCCACGTTTTAACAGGACAATGCGCGCCCGCACGTGGCATGCATATTGCAACAATTCTTCACGTCCCACCAGGTGTCACTGCTGCCGTGGCCCTCCTGTTCTCCCGATATGTCGCCCATCGAACACGTCCGGTCGCTGATTGGCAACCGAGTGGCCCAGGAAGCACCACCCGCGGCTACGCCTGATGAACTGTTGCAACGTGTGGAAGAAGCTTGGACAGACATACCCTAAGCCCACATCCAAAGCTTTTTTCGTTCAATGCCGCGGCGTGTAGCGGCCGTTATTGCCAGCCATGGGGGTCACACAAACTATTGATGTCTGCGTGTTCCGTGTGTCGCACGGGCCTGTAAGCTAAACAGTTTCATCTTTGTAGATGTTGTTATGTGTCCAGTAAATATGGCTTTGCTATCTCGTGTCCTTCTTGGTGTTTCATTTTGGGTGGCCAGCAGTGTAAAAACTAAAAAAAAAAATCTCGTCTTTCCTTCGAGCTTGCTGATTGCATTTTTTTCTTGTCCCTCGCATCTCTCATCTTCCTTGTTTGTCGGCGGATTTCAATTAAAAATTTTATTTTATTTAATCTCTCTTGGGCGGCTAAGTCACGGACCCCTAAATATCGCCACGCTTAATCGTAGTCACACCACTAGTAGGTAGGGTAGTAATTTTATCACGGGAAAAAAAAGCAAAATTCGCGGTGTCGTCGCGTGGTAAATCGCGGAAGTTCGTGAAAAGTTCGAGGCTTTTCGCGAAAATTTTGGATTTACCCCGAAATTTCGTCAAACACCGTTTTTCCTCAAATATTCGGCATTCAAGCTCTTTCCCCACGCTTTGGATATGTGAAATGCCTTGTCTGTCACGAAAGCGCTTATACACCGATGAGTCATCACATTATGACCAACCCCAACCTAGAGAAATGAGCGCCTGGAGACCGAACGGTGGCGCAGGTGTAGTTCACAGAGCAGTACATCTTCGGTTAAAAAGGTTTGGAGTCAGAATGAGAAAAGCTTCTGATTTATCGGAGTTTGATAAAGGACAAATTGTGAATGGCCCGGCGCCTCGGAACTACCATCTCGGAAACGGCGCGACTTGTGTGGTTCCCGTGCGCTGTAGTAAGTACGTATCAAAAGTGGTGCACAGATGGTCATACGACGAACCGTCGTTCAGCCTTGTTTCGTCCGCAGCTCATTGATGCCACACTGAAGAGGAGACTCTCGTACATTTTTCGCAGCGACCGCAGGACCACAGTGCGGCAAATCACCCGCAGCTACAACAGTGGTGATCAGAGCAATGTGTCACAGCTCACAGTTCATCGCAGCCTTCTGCGCATGGGCCCGCGTAGCCGAAGACCCAGCCGGGTTCTCCATGCTCACTGCACGTCATCGCCAACAACGCATGAAATGGGCCCAAGATAATCGAGATTGGACCGTGGATGACCGGAAGGAAGTGGCCTGGCTGACGAATCAAAATTTCTAGTGGGTCACGTAGACGCCCGAGCGCTGATACGTCGATTAGCAACGGAGGCTATGACACTTGGGTTCACTATTGGGCGGAAACAGGCCAGCGGCGGCGGTGTTATTATGTGGGCAATGTTTTCTTGGGGCACTTTAGGCCCCATTATCCCAATAGCACAATCCCTGACAGCTGTCAGGTATCTGAACATCGTTGCGGGCCAAGTTCACCCATTCATGGCAAATGTGTTCCCTGTTACTGATAGCCATTACCAACAGGATAATGCGCCGCTGCCATGTCACACCGTCAGCATCTTCAAGGAGTGGTACGAGGAACATGCTGGTGACTTTCAGTTAAGCTCTGGCCGCCACATTCACCTAACGTGAACGCAATCTAACATTTGTGTTTCAACTTGGAAAAACGGGTTCGCGCTGAAATCACCACAATCCCGAAATGTACGGGAACTGGAGGACCTGTTATTGACATTATGGTACCAAATACTCCAGGATACCCATGGTCACCTCATCGAATCGATGCCTTGCCAAGTGTCCACTGTTTTGTGGGCTGAAGGGGATCCTACAGCTTATTAGATAGGTGGTCATAATGTAATTGCTCATCGGTGTACGTATTTGAAAAAGGTATTTCATACTCATTGGCGCGCTGAAGTATAATAGTAGTCACACCACTATTATACGGATTTCAGAGTGATGCACTTCTAAATCGGTTGTTTCGTCTGCTACGATGCTTACACCGGATACTAATTTTAAAAAATCTTTCACTTGTTGCTTTTGAGTATCACATATTTTCAGCAAGTAACTTTTCCGCATCCAAGTTGCATTTAGAATAACACCAATATCTTTGAACGAATTTTACAAGTATTTTTTTAATGTAGGGTTATCCAGTTTGGAAAGTGGGATGTTAGTTGCATCAAAAGCACCAGTTAATTTCGGAAGTTAGGATTGCACAGGCACAAAGAGCTGCAAGGCTAACCTCTATTCCGGACGATCTCAAGAAACCGCCAAGGTCCTCGGATTCTAAAACACTTCGGAAGACTTATACACCACACGCCCGGCAATCCATTGAGACCGATCGTATCCAGGAGATCCGCAACGACGTACCATCTACAGAAAGCATTATCCAAATTCCTAACTAATCATCTACCAGAATCCGACTTTATAATAACTTCAACTCTAGATTTTATCAGGAACATCAAGCAGCTCACTATTCAACAACGCGACATTATCGACAGTTTCGACGTAGTTTCTCTTTACCCATCGATCCCCGTACCGGGGGCCATCAGAACATTGAAAGAAGCTATATGTAATTCATCAGTTTGTTTGCAGGAGTTTTGCTTCATCATCTTCAAATTAATGGATTTGGTCTAAAATTCCAGCTATTTCAGTTTCCAAGTGCAAATTTATGAACAAATAAATGGCCCTCCGATGGGATCTTCGCTTTCAGGCGTCCTCGCGGAAGTAATACTTCGCCCCGAAAAAATATATATATTCACCAACATCACTCCAAGACCTACCATCTGGCTAAGATATGCCGACGACTTATTTTTCATATTGCCACACGGAAAGGAGACTTTCCAATTTTTCGTCTATAAAATCAATTATATACCCTACGATCAGTTTAACTATGGAGCTTGAACACAATGGTACCTTATCTCGATGTCTCAGTGAGCAAATCGCATGACAACCGCCTTCATACGGAAGTCTATTTTAAACCCACCGCCGTTCCAAATCTGATGCTCCGCAGTTCATTCTGCCCTGATGATAACAAGATGGCATTATTCCGTGGTCGAATTAGAAGAGCCTTTGCTGTCTCCTCCTGTGTTCTAGACAATCCGAACTAAAAACCATCGTCGAATTAGCCACTGAGGCAGGAGATACGTCGAACCAGATGCATAACTTTATCGGAAAAGCCAGAACCAGCGTGTTTATCTATGCTGCAACTTCGCTACCTGGACTCTATTCTATTCCCTACATACCAAATGTTTCCTATCAACTCAAAAACGCGTTCAGGAGAATGAACTTTGGTGTCGGCAAAATGATGATCAAATGATCCTATGTAGAGGATTTTAGGAAGGGAGTGTCTGACCCCAGGTCTTAAACAACCCTTAGAAATAGGAAGCTAGAAGATTTGGGCTAGAATGCTCGATGGGAAAGTGACACGGAAGCGAGGTAAAAAAGGGGAGAAAGACGCCCTTATTTATTACCGGAAGGCCAGTACCCAGGGTCCGACGGCTTAACGTGCCCATCCGACGCACGGCGGATATTTAGTGGATCGAGCGTTCGTACCTGCCTGGGATCGAACCTGAGGTCTTCTCCATGGCAGTCACGAACGTTGCCCAATAGGCAACCGCGGCCCACTTTGGTGTCGGCATAACGTCTCCGGCATCTTTATACCTGATGCTTAAGAGAAATATCGACAAGCCCCCTCTCCTCAGTGTGTCAGGTGTTTATGCCATCCCACTACAATATCCGGACAGCTCCAGGCGATACTAAATTGGAATAACAAAACGTTCGTTTGGAATTAGAATCAGCGAACATAAAAGGGACACAAAAGACGAAAAACTAACCACTCCCCTATCAAGAGAAGTAAAGCTCAAGTCCGCTGATCCTATGGGGAGTGATATAAAGAAATTAGCTTCATACTCCACTTCCAAATCTACTGCCATTCGCGAAACCTTGACTAGTAGCAAGGCTTGCAATGATGGCGTCTCTCTGGAGTTGCCACGTATTTGGAATCAGTTCTTCCAATAATGTTGCGCCCAACCATCGTAACCTCGTTTCTTCAAATTGTCACATTTGCGCCTACTCATTTATTGTCTAGTCAAGTCACAGTGTTCAAATTGTTGAAACGTTCTATTATCCAGTTTGCAGTTAGCTGTCTACGTTCCTTGAAAAAGCCATCTGGTTTATGTGCGAAAGCTTAGAAAGTTTTTTTTTCTACGCCAAGAAATTCAGATCATTAGTATAGTTACACTATTTTGCGTGTGTCGAAGGATCTGATTTTGAAGTTTTGTGGCGTGATCGTATATCGTGTATTGCATATCGCATGAAATTTTGGTTATTGTGGGCATCGGGTACCCTCCCCCCACCCATTTTGTGCACTAGCTATTATATATTGTGTTACCGTAAGATCCAGGCAATTAAATTATTGCACAGGTGATTGTACAATGTTTATGTGTCACTCTGCGGAGCCTTATGACCAAAAGTAGGGATGGAACATTCGAATCCCGCGAATCTTAAAATAGATTCGAGATTGAAAACTTGGCGTTTGGTGCTTGTTCTAGAGCGATATTTGTTCGAATTTTTGTCAGCATGACGAGTTCTGACTTTAGAAAATAATCGAAGAAGATCGTCAACAGTGTTGTACACAGCTATTTGAAATAGCTCGTTACTTTCAAAATTTGAGGAAACTCTCTTAAAAGTTTTTAACCACACCACCATTGAAAGACTATTCAGCATATCAGGTATCATAGCTGATAAAAAAACAAAGTAGGCTAAACCCAGAGTGAGTTCGAATTCTAGTGTTTTTAAATAAAAATCTCCATTAAAGATTTCTGATTGTTTTACATTGCCCTGAAAGGGTTTAGTGTTTTAGTAACTCTTAAAACAAACATGTTTTTGATTTTTTTTAATTTTCTGGAAAGAATTTACTCAATTTAGTGTTTATCTGCATTAACCATTGAAATTTTCCTCCGCATCTCTACACTTGCTTTGATTTAAAAAGGTTTGGGAACTTTTGGTATTAAAGAAAAATGTGAATTGTTACTCAAATATTTTTTGTCAAATTATGTTCAGAAAATGGAAGTGAACCTCAAGACTGAAGAGTTATGTACTTCATTTAGTAAATGTAAATTCGAAATTTCATTTATATGTTCTTAATAAGTATAGATACTATTTTTTGAAAACTGTATTATTTAATTTGTTTTTCATTAAACACAGATTTCAAATTTTGCTTCAATTAAAAACTTTTAATTTTAAGTAGGTCTTTTCTTTCCTTTTTCTTCTTATAATTATTCTTATATGAAGGATTCGAGAAAATTTAGGATTCGACTAGACAAAAGCTATTGGCTATCAAGAGTAAAGTTTATATTTAGGGGTTTTGTGAAATAATACTATATAAGACAGTACATTTCACCTTATCCTAAAGGTAATTGAATGTCATTATGAGTTTAAAAAGATATCTAGTTCCTAAGCATTCTGTTGCTTCGAAAAATCACAATGAATAAGTAATTAATTTATCAGTCCACCTACAGAAAAAATGAAATTATTACAAACATACTAAGCAAAGAATAAGCTCCAACAGAAAATAAAATAAATACTTTTGCGATGATGAAATGTTTTGTGACATTAATGCGAGTGAATCAGAGTTTTGAAATTTTGAAAGTGCCTCTAATTTCTGAGTTTTTCTGGCTCAGTGGTAAGAGGGGCGGTTTCTGTTGAACCAATCCTACAGGCTGCGAATTGAATCCTACCAGAGGAAAAGGGTCAGGATTGTCTGGTGTAAGGAAGAAAATTTCAGGGACTTTGGTTTTGCGAAATTTCCGTATAAATATAGAAATACACGAAACGGACTTTTTTGAAATAAACTGAATTACTGACAAGTTCAAAAAGTAGGAATTGTACACCAAATTATACTCAAAATAGTATAACTATATTCTAAAAATCCGAAAATTTCTTGGGGTAGAATAAAAATTTCCAAGCTTTCGCACATCAACCTGATGGCTTTCTCAAGGAAGGTAGACAGCTAACTGCAAACTGGATAATAGAACGTTTCAACACGAAAGTGTGGACGTCATTGGTAGATGACGTAACGCTTTTGCACGACTCTCTCGTGAAGTATGTGCATTGTAGACACAGGTCAACGGCGCATGGTCAGGATTACCTCAGAACACCATCTGGGGAGCTTTTCATTCGATGGCACGGCGTGTTGCCGAATGCACAACCCAGGAAAGCGATCATACGATCTAATGACTCAGGCCACATCATAATGTCTCAAAGCCTGTTTCATTCATGCGATCCCTCAGCAATTAACTCACTTCTTTTCCACCTACACTTATATGTGTGGTCGATTTCCTCTCATTTCGTGCAGTCCATCATGGTGTGACATTTTCTACGTCAAACAGTGTGTTCAACAGTTATAAGGTTTTACATGTTCTTCTTCATAGTGTTACTTCACATAAAACATCAGACTATAAAATTTCCTTTTGAATGCTATTAGGTGTACAAATAAGTTTTAAAGCGATTAAGACAACGCAACATGTAATTTGAGAGAAAACAGCTATACCTTTACGAATCAAAATATGTGCCGTCATTATCTATCACCTTCCGCCATCGGTCGGGCAGCTGACGGATTACAGCCATGAATAATACTTCGTCGTGTGACGCGATGAAGTCGTCAACCCATTTTTGCACTTCGTCATATGTCCGGAACCGTACAGCAAACAAACCATGTTGCATCGATCGGAACAAATGATAGTCTGAAGGGTCTATGTTGGGACTATACGCCGGGTGCTCCAAAACTTCCCAGCGAAGCGTCAATAGCGTTTCCTTGACCGATCTCGCGACATGCGGCCTAACGTTGTCATGCAGTAATTTCACGGGACGCAATCCTTTGCCTGTGAATGGACTTTTCCGACTGATTTCCTGGTTCAATCGCAGCAATTGTTGCTTGTAGCGATCAGCAGTAATAGTTTGACCCTGTTCCAATAGTTCATAATAGAGCACACCTTTCATATCACACCAGATGCACAGCAGAACTTTCTTGGAGTGAATATTGCGTTTAAGTGTCGAAGTTGTTGCTTCACCGGGTCTACCCAGTATTTTTTTGCATTTGGGATTGTCATATCGTTTCCACTTTTCATCACCTATAACGATTTTCTACAGGAAAGACTTTCTGTGTTGTTTTTTCAAGAGATTCAAACACTTCATGACACGCCCATCCTTGTTCCTCTGGCTGAGGTCATGAAGTAAACATTTTCCTTTCTTCTGAATCTGTCCCATTGCGCGTAAATTATTGAAAATGGTTTGACGAGTTAACCCCATTTGTTCAGCTAGTTCCTTTTTCCGTTTGAGATGAATCTTCATCGAGCAATGATTGCAGTTCCTCGTGTGCAACCTTCTGCGTGGCTCCGCTACGTTCTCGATCGCTAACATCAAAATCACCTGCTTTAAACCGTCTAAACCAAAACTCATACGTGCTTTTCGATACAATATTCTCCCCCTGAACAGAACAGATCAATGCGCATGCTTATGCATCACTTTTTCCTTGATGAAATTCGTAACGAATGCAGTGTCGAATAAATGCAGTATCGCTTGCCATCTTTCACCTGCCGATGTGGAAGTGCGTTTGACTGTTGGGAAAACTTCTGGGTCACATTTTATACTCTGGACCAGTTACGGTCCCAGGACAGCAACACTGGGAAATGTCGGATATGTAAATTAGTGGTATACGTCGCACAAAAACGCTTTAAAACTTATTTGTACATCTAATAGCTTTTGTCTTAAGGGGTCCATTAACTGATACGGACGCATCATACAATCATCCGTACAATAATTTCAATACCCTGTTTTTTAAGGTAACACAACTTACAGTGCAGTAACTGGTCAAAATGGATGGAGAGAAAAAGGAATATCCGTTGTCATAATGACATAAATATCGTGGTTCTCTATCACGTTAGCCGTATTAATTTTGTTAACGTTCATTTCGACCACGGCTCACTTTGAACACATTCATTTCATCCTCAGAATGGATGAGTTACCGTGGAAATTTTCTGTTTTGACGGAATTTATTTTTATGTGCTTTAGGCACAAAATACAGTATTAATTTTATCGGCCTATGCACTTTTCTCTCAGTTCATAAACCACCGTGCTCATATTCTTAATGTTTATATTAATATAATCAGTCAAGTTAATAATGTTGTACTTTTACGTGGTCACAAAACATGAATAAAAGCTGTGTTTTGTGACAACCCTAGTTATAGTAAATTGTATTATTATTATTATAAGTGAAATAATAAAATGCATCAAGTATTAAGGGGACTCGGTACCTTCCATTTCGCAAAAAGTGACAAAAATATCGATTTTCTAATTTTTACCCTAAAATATACTTTGGACCTCTAGTATATTGTGACAAAATTTTGAGTTGATTGAAAGCATATAACACGAGTAAAAATAGTTTTACTACTGAGATGTCCCTGGAAATGCCATGCTCCCTTTTATGTTTACGTTTTTTTGACACACTACATGCCTCACTTGTTTTGCGAAGAAGGAAGATTTTCCGCACGTTCGTTGTGCGTCAGATATGCCTGGTATTATAAAATGGTATGCATTCAATTTATCAATCTTAAGAAGTAGGTCATTATTATTCAATTATTAAAAAATATGTGATTTGTGTGTTACATAAAAAACATCAGTTGTTGAAATGACACAGGCAAACTCAGGGATGGTTTGACTATTGAATCTCACAGAATAAATGACATTTCAAAAGAAATATGCATCTCTACTATATTTACAGTTACAAATAAATATCTACTTATGGATCTAAATACCATTTCGTACCTCATAATCCATAGCTGATACAAAGCACATTGTTGATGCGTCAATTCAACACTATATACTACTATATTTACTTTTTCCTCCTGCTCGCAAGCCCCTGACTTTGCCTCGTACATGAACCTTCAGTTTTGCATAATTCAGGTTTTTGTGGGTTTTTTTTCTTCTCTCTTACCTAAATATCTGTATATCTCTTCAACCCTTCCTCATTAATTAAAATGTAGCTGTTAATTTCCTCCCACCATTCCTAATTCTGTTATTTAGGTGACAACTGGTTTTGGATAAAGAGGCAAAAATCGTGAAATAGGCAAATCTATATGCAGACAGTATAATTATTTTATGCATTAGTGTGCTCCTTCAGAATGTTTTTTATGGTGCAAAAAAGCATGACCAAAACATTTTTGACAAAACGTTTTCCACAATTATTTTAAGACTTTATTTTCAATTCTTCAAATTTTGCTCGTCACCGCATGCTGATGTGATGCTGTAATTAGTAAACTAAAAACTGAGATTGAGGTGGGTAATGATGTGATCAAGACTCACAGTAGTAGCTGTACACTTGTAGCTATGTGCACTATGAATGCACAAAAAATCATAAAGGAAACTCATTGTAGTTATACAACATTTTTTCAAGAATGAAATCTTAAAATTCATTTATCTCTGTTCGCAGTTTCCCCGACAAGTCACTCCAATAGAAGTACTAAAACTTGAACATAGATTTATCAAACCACTTGAAACTTTTTTGGTAGTTTCCCTAGCACCCAATTCATAGATTAATGATGGAATTTGCAATAAAATAAAAACAAAAATTAAAATGTAAAATATATTTGTTTCCCTGATTTCGTACATATATATGTGTTTTTTTCTTTTTTTTTCTGCTACTAGGGGCTGCGCCTCTAGGCTCGTTACGCACGTTTCCAAAGTAGCGCTCGGGCCCTGCAGCCCGATCTCTAAATATATCACATGAAATAAAAACTGGAAAATTCATATAAATTTCAATTTTTATTGCATGTCTAAGCAAATAAGGCTTGTTATTCTGAAGTTTCAGAGTTTTTTTACTGTCGTTAATTTTTGGAAGGGCGGACTTTTGCCATTTGAACTTATAACACTTAATAAATTTACCACTAAGGAAAACAAAAGCGGTTCCAAAAGCATTTCCGTAAACCGTAAAGCTAAACCGTTAAGGTGGGCGTCAAGTAATTTTGCTTCCTATCCTTCCAATGGAAAAACTTTTGTACACATTTCCTTCACAATTAGTGTGTTCCCAAGGATGAAAATTTCAACATCGATTAAAATAACTTCATGTTATAACTTGGAATACTTAATATTTTCTAAAACATAACCATAATTATATAAAAGATCAATAACTTTTCCTTGGGTGGCGTTGGAACCAGAAAATGGATGGCGCGACCTGTACTTTGATGACGTCAGTAAACAAACAAATGCTGAATTGCATAATTATGGTTATGGTGTAGAAATTATTAAGTATTGCAAGTTATAAAATGAAGCTATTTTAATCGATGTTCAAATTAATTTTCATCCTTGGGAATGCATTAATTGTCCAGAAAAAAGATGGCGCGACCTATACTTTGATGACGTCAGTAGACAAATAAATGTTGAATTGCTTAATTATGGTTATGTTTTAGAAAATATTAAGTATTCCAAATTACAAAATGAAGCTATTTTAATCGATATTCAAATTTTCACCCTTGGAAACGAATTAATTGTGAAGAAAATGCGTACAGAAGTTTTTTCATTGGAAGTATAGGAAACAAAATTACTTGACGTCCATCTTAAACAACTGAGAGAGCTTTACCAACAAAACATATGCATAACAGATTATCTGCGTCACCATGGCAGCAGGTCATGGGACCAGAACGTTCCTCTGTGGTTAACGTGAAGACAGACAAGCCGTTCGTTTCTTTCCTTTGCGTGTTTAAAAAACGTTTTATTCCTGTGGATTTATCGTCTTCTTTAGTGGTTCGTGTTGACTGTGTTGTGTTTTCATCGTTTTATCTCACTTGAAGTGAGTGTGTGTGCCTCCTGTTACGTTATTTTGTGTTTTTTTCTTCTGTGTGACGCAGTTGCAACACAGTGTTGTGTTTTTAGGCTTAGCGGCCATGATGGCTGCTTCCCAAATGCAAATTCAAGCTCATGCTGCTGATGCTATCTCCGCTGGAGTTTCTTTGGCTACACTGACTGCTTCTGAGACAACTTTGACCTCTTCAAGTGTGAATTTGTCTACCTGAAATTGTGTTTCTGAATCTAATGTGCTTCGTCCTAATGTTTCTGCATCGTATGTGCTACGTCCAAATTTGCGTATCCTTAGTACTGATTCAAGTTCTGCTGGCTTACCTGCAACCCTTCCACCCTCGTATGCTGCAACTGCCCGTCCAAACCAATCTTCGAATGCACCTGTTTCAATGCAACCAGAATTTTCAAGAGAAGATAAAATTCTCAAGATTCGGATTTCTGACGACTCACCAGCTGGTAAAGAACTTTCCTCAGCTTTGTTATTAAGTGTGTATTTTCCGTCTTTTCGTGACACCCCCTCCCCCTCTACTTGGAAGCCTTAGTTAAAGTTATTCCCAAGGAGAGCATTGATTCAGTTATTCGCATTGGCGGGGGTGTTGTCGTTCATATTGTTCATAGAATAGCCACCGACACCATTCTTGCTACAGGCATTGATATTGGCTCCTTTCACTTGCAACCTGTTGCTTCTGCACAGCGACCGGTCACAGTAACATTTTCTCCAGTGCATACTGCTATTCCTGACAACTTACTTGTTGCTGCACTCTGCACTCTTTGTCGAGTGGTGGGAGAGACTAAATTTCTTCCAGCTGCTGCCAGAGACTTTCCATTCAACTTTGTGTAAGGAGGTGGTCGCCAATATCGTGGTATTTTCCCCACTGACCAAGACATTTCTAACCACCCCACAATTATGAAACTTGTTACGGGCACACGAATATACGTTTTCAACTTATTTGCTGGTGTCCAGTGTTTCCGGTGTCGAGTTGAGGGACACCTGGCTTCTGAGTGTCTTCACCGCACACCTGCACCTGGTGCTGTCCCTCCGATGAAGGTTCCTGACACACCTCCATCATACACTTCTTCCTCCCTTACTACTGAACAAACTGTTATATCAACCACGTCACCATCTCTGCTGATTGCTCCTCCCATGACTGAAGATATATCGTTGTCTTCACCTGTTTCAGTACCACCGCCATTACCATACAAAACTACTACGCAGTTATTGCCAAGCACTGAATCGCCATTACCATACAACTTCGAGCAGTCGCTTTCCTTCGAAACTACCGCATCGTCATCATTGCTCAGCTTCGAAACTACCGCATCATCATTGCTCAGCTCTCAAGCGCCATCACCGTGCAACATATTAGCACCCGTTTCACTACCTGTTTCGCAAGTGCAAACACCTGCTTCTGAACTGTTCAAATCTGGTCTCATTGATGACATCTCATTTCTACCTCTTCCTACTTCTGTGTGCTCCTCTGGACCCAAAACTTCCGGGAAACGCCCAAATTCTGCTGAGTCTTCTCCAGGGCGTTCCCGTCGCACTAGGCGTTCTCGGACCAAAATGTCTGCCACTTTCTCTGGAACCTCACCTGGCGTGGAGAATATTTCTTCTCCGCTTCGCACAACAAATAGATTCGCTTGCCTCCCTACTGATGTTGCTGCTAATTTAAGTGAATCAGCATCGATTGCTTCGGATGTTGTTGAAGATGATTCTTCTCTTCCATCATAAGTGTTCTTCATTAGTGTTATGTGTCTACTTATCTCCCCATGTGTGAGACTTACTTTTTCCACTGAATTCACGTTTTGTTTTGAAATTGTTTACCTTTGAACTCTTACTGCTTTACCGTCTGTTTTTTTTTTTTTTTTTCGTTTTCTTCAAACTGTCAGACACATATGTATACTATTGTTATTAACGGACTCATAGACTTATATTTTTTACTACTGTTAAACTGGGCAGCCTGTGAGCGCCCTCTTTTTCAGATCTTTTGCATTGTATTTTTTTTAAATGCCTGCGATCACCTTGTTTTCTCCCATTTCTTGTTACAGCTTTAATTTTGTACTTGTTTTTATTTTGTACAGGAGTTTTTATATCTAACATTTTGAGCAATGAATATCATAAGAAGACAAGAGGTTCGTTTCTTTCCTTTGCGTCTTTAAAAAATGCTTAAAAATCAGAAAATGACTTTTTCTTAATTTTTTATTTGTAAAAAAGGGATGATAGTTGTAAGTTTTTGCTGTACAAATTGCAATACGTTGTGATTTATAGTTTGCCATATATCCGTTTTTTAAATGGATCCCATCGCGAAATAGAGAATTTTGTGAATTTTAAAATTTTAATTTCTCGTAAAATAAATCGAAATTCAAAAAAAGGGTGACGAGGTGCAAAAATTCAGCCATGGCACTACATGCCTACAACGTTTCGTGGTTCTGTTGCTGTTAGTGGGTCCGAAACGCGACCTGATAGCACTTTTTTTGCTTACCTTAAACTTGAAATACAATAGCTCTTGAAGTATCGCCAGAATCGAGAAACGGTTTATTTCAGCGTGTTCTTTAAACAATTATCTACAAACGATGTAAATTTCATGATTTTGTGTTCAATACGTTTTGCGCTGCGAGCTAGAAAAGCGAGAGTGTCGCGAAATTTTTAGAACAGCGGCAGTTACTTATTTTTAGAACAGAGAGAAACTACGTTTAAAGCTTAATTCGTGTATTAGTCAATATAAACAACACTTGCCGTTTTTACACGATATTATAAAAGTCGATGATGCTGACTATAAAACTTTAATCAAAAGGTTGTAATACATTAGTACTTTCGGGTCTACTGTAGACCCATTCTTCAGATTTGAATTAATCGAAATCTGAGATTACATATGGTTATATCAAGAACAAGTACTAATGTATTACAACCTTTTGATAAAAGTTTTATAGTCAGCATCATTGACTTTTATAATATCGTGTAAAAACGGCAAGTGTTGTTTATATATAGAGAGAAACTATTTTGTTTATTTAAAATCAAATCCCTGAAGTTATAGAATATATAAAAAATCTAAAAAAATACCTTGCAAAATGATTAAAAATAAAGGTTTTTTAAATAACTTCAATTTATTTTAAATTTCAGAAATTGTAAACACAATATGCTTTTTTTTGTGTGTCAAAATCAGTTCATATCATCTCCCTACTTATAAAATTGAATGAAAAACAGGAGTTCACTTCTTAAAAATTTTTTTTAGGGTACCGAGTCCTCTTAATTCAGCAATGTATTTTAATCGCAAAATCAGATTTGTGAAAAGTTTATTCCAATAGTCATAAATGTGTTGGATTGAAGAGGACAATTTTAGGCCTCCTTTATGTAAAAAGTCTATTTTCCTTCTCTCATACTTTAAATTCATAGTAAATATCAATCCAAAATCTATTTTCTTTCTCTCACACCGTACATTCATGGTAAATATCAATCCACACTTTTTTCACCATTACACTTTAATGGAATTTTTTCTCACGTTAAATACTCATAGCTATGACACATAGAGAATTTATAGTTCGTTCGTATGAAAATTAGTAAAACGGAAATTATAAATAATTAATAATCAAAATAATTATACTGAAAAGCTAAGAACTGTATGAAAACAACATACACGATGTGTTTCAAAACACTAAAATATTTTTGCAAAACTCTAATTTATGTCATAGTGATTGACATCGTACCACATAAAGCAGTTAAAAAGCTCTTCAAAGTTCAGTTCCTAATTTTACTTTAAATAACATTCAACATTGTTATATTTTAATCGAAAAAAAAATCGTACAGTATGTAAGCAGTATTCGCTGAACCCCCCCCCCCCCTATTGACAAAAATTCCATGAGAACAAAAAATTTCCACAGTATTCCATCCATTCTGAGGACGAAACGAATGTGGACATAGTGAACGTTGCACGAGATGAACGGTGGACTAAATGAACGGTGGACAAAGTGAACCGTGGACAAAATGAACTGAAGCAAGTGAACGTGGATGAAATGAACACGGACAAAGTGATCGGTCACCAATATCATGCGATATGATGTCCACAATATCCCATCTCGTTACAGAACTTCGAAATCAGGTCCTCCGATAGACGATTGGAATTTAACAGTTAATCAAACCTCAAGAAATTCCCGCGATTCGCTCCTATTACCGAAAATTTTCCATCATATGGCCACGGAAAAAGTAAGAACATAATTTTTCAGTTAATGCACGAAAGGAAATGGGGAAAGGTTTCTGAAAATTCAGAATTTCTCTGGCGTACGAAAAATCCATGAAATTAAATTGTTCCCTGTCATTTCACTCTAAAGGTTGTATCAAAAATATGCTTCGCTAATTCACTAAAGCAGTCACGAAAATTGGAGTTACTAAAGCAGTCGCTCGTGAATTTCAGAAAAAAAAAATACATCTAAGAATAATATTTTGCACTAGTTGTCTTGCTAGGTGGCGAAAAGCTACATTATATTTTCCTCAATATCTCTTAATCCTAACTGTTCATTAGAAAAAATCCATTTTCTTCGGATTTCTTCGGATGGAAAATTTTATTTGCTTTGGATTTATGTTTGCAAATGTTTTATCCATCGTAGGAATTCGGATGAAAAATCCTCTTTGCAGTTGATCATAATGTGTATGTTAAATAATGCGCAGTTTTTCCTCTAGGGGTCTTGTTTTATGTTTTTTGAGCTGATTTTCTGTTTCTAAAAATCCGTTTTGAAAAATTCATTTTACTTCCGGTAAGATTAATATGATCTCATTACATTCGAGAATTGGCGTCATCTTATATTTTGTAAGATGTCTTTTGCAAAAAAATGTACGTGTATCACTTTGCCCATATGTTTACAACACATCTCTGCAACCATTAGTTTCCGATTTGAAAAATTATTTTTATGTTGGAAAACCCAAAATGTAAGCATGTTTTCTTAAATGCAAAAATTATCCGCCAGAGGGCGTAACTGCAAATGCTATCGTATTCAAAATGCGTTTTATCCCATATCATTGCTTCTAAGTATCCGACGGAAAAAATTCCTTCCTTTTTTTTTTTTTTTTTTTCTTTGTTTGGGTATTTAGTTTAACGACCATGAGCAATTCAATGGGCTATAAGCAGTCTCCCGTCCCTAATTTAAAGTCACTGGTTCGAGTCAAGGGAACGAGTCATTCCGGTAAGACAAATACAGCATCCATGCCTCATCGGGATTCGAACCCGCACCAAACTAAGACGAATGATTATAATCCATCACTCAAACCACTGCGCCACCTGCGGCGGCTTTCTTCCCTTCAATACCATTTCAAACGAAGGGTGCAATTTCTATTTCGAGTAATGCACAGTTTATCCGCTAGTGTGCGTAAAATTAAATTCCGATTTCCCCGATACCTCTGTTTTTAAACAATCGATTTGAAAAATTATTTTTCCATCGGATAAAGCATGTGGTGGGAAATGTGTTGCATGTAATTTAAAAATTTTGTTAAGGAAATGTTTTGCCACTAGAGGGCGTAAGTGCATATTTCTGTTTCTGACATATTTGGAGTATATATGCGCTTCTGAAAGCTGGATTGAAAAAAATCTTTTGGGATCAGACACCGCTCACATTACGGAAAATCTTTTCTAAATGTCTTCTGCTTTAAAAAATAATGCATAGTTATTTTTTTCTCCAGGAGCGTCGATGTATGCTTTATTTGTTTCGATATCTGTGCTTCTAAAAGTCCGAATAAAAAATTCTTTTAACGCCGGACACCATTTATCCTATGGCGTACTCTACCTGTACTCGTTGATTTTCGTATCTCAGAGCTCTGGAGCTAGGTAGTGTTGGTGCGTATTTCGGTTTGCAGCTGTATCTCCAGTTTTAAAAGACCCATTGAAAAATATCGTGTTTTTGTTTTTCTTTGTTTGTTTTTTAATGTATGCCGTTCGCTACAGTAAAGATTGGGAACATAATCTTATTCAAATAATGTAGTTTTCACGCTAGGCGGCGTGAAGTCTAAACCTTTTTCTCGCTATCTCCGCTTCCAGGAGACGCATATAAAAATGCCTTTTTCCTTAACATAATTTCTACTATGTAGAATTGCTTTCGCATATTTTCTGCTTTTTCGTTGTACCAAATCCTTCCGCTGGGTGGCGTAAACTTATATCCGGGTTTTCTCCTTTTTTTTTTCTTCTAAGGGATCGATTTGAAAATCCTTTTGTTTCTGATATATCCCTTCATCAATGAATAACTTTCTGAAAATGCACCAAATACATGGCGCCAGTGAATAAACAAAGGCATCGCTCTTTCCACGTTTAGCAACTCACATCAACCGAAAAATTGTTATTCAGCCGCCGCCGGGGAATTGAATCCCGGATCTCTCGATATCTAGCCGAGCGCGTTAACCTTACACCACGGTGGCCAACAATTCACGGCGCTATGTCAGACGTCACGGTGGCCAACGCCGGGAATTGTTGGCCACCGTGTGTCTATGTGCGTTGTTCTGTCAGCATCTGACATAGCGTTGTGAATTGTTGGCCACCGTGGTGTAAGGTTAACGCGCTCTGCTAGATATCGAGAGATCCGGGATTCAATTCCCGGCGTCGGCCGAATAACAATTTTTCGGTTGCTGTGCGTTGCTAAACGTGGAAAGAGCGATGTCTTTGTTTATTTAATAGCTTTCTGTGCACAGTTTGTTAATGTTTGTAACATAGTTTCCAGCCGCTAATGGGAGAAGATAGCTATTTCTAATTCGAGATGTTTGATCGATTGTAGAAATCCGGTTCATTTTTTTAAACGATCATTCACTATGAATAACTTTGATGTAAGTATTTTATTCGTGTTGGAAAGGATTCAAACGACGGGCTTGTCAAAACCAAAAATTCGGTGTCACATTTTTTGTTAAGATATGAATTCGATGTCTTAGAAAACAACGCACAAAAAAATAAAGGAAATTTAAACCTATAGAAGTAAAATCGCACACCCTTACTCCCCTCGCCATGAAAATGTGTTTTCAAAAACTGCAACAAAAACAAACAATCCAGAGGAAAAGGGGAACTTTTGCCGAATTCTTGAAGGTACTCTTCTTCCCATCGCAGAGGAAGGGAGTTAATAACAAGAAAGATGACACCGAATTTTCGGCTGTAATGAGCACGTCTTTTGAATCTGTTCTGACTCAAATTAAATATATCAAAGCTACTTAAAGTCAATAGAACCAGTATGTGGAAAACAAGAGTATCTGACCAAAGAAAGTTTTTCAATCGGGTTTTTAATCCCGCAGGTATTGCTATAAACAGAAACATGAGCTAACGCCTTCTGGTGGCAGACAGACTTGTGCGTTAAGAAAAATTTATATGAGAAACATATCAAATTCGAATTTATATGAGATATATGAAAGTCGAGTTTCAGAAGCTCAGATTTTGCTGTAAATACATCAGAAGCAGAAATTAGCACATATGCCACCTGATGGCCATACCATTCTTTACCAAAAATTAGAAATTATATAAAAAACATTTTCCATCAGTAGCTGTATGCTGTACAGAAAGAATTTTTCAAATCGGAGTTTTAGAAGCAGAAATATCGGAGGAAACTCAACTTACCTTAGCGTCCCCTGGCGGAAAAGTCTATAATTTACTTGAAAATTTCGAATCTATATGAAAAGCATTTCGCATCGGAAACACTATCCAACAAAGAAGGAATGTTTCAAAGCGGACTCCTAGAAGTAGAGATATTGACAAAAATAAGATATACATCTATGCCCCCTGGCGTAGAAACCATGCATTATTTTAAGAAGAAATTATTCCTTAAAGGTTTGTCGACGTGAGTAGTATCTGTCCACAAACGAATTTTTTCAATCGAGATCTTAGAAGCTCAGATTTCGCTGCAAATACATCAGAAGCAAAAATTAGCACTTACGCCGCCCTCCGTTGGCCAAAGTATTCTTTATCAAAAATTATAAATTATATGCAAAAGATTTTCCATCAGGAGCTGTATCCGCTGAAGGAAAAATGTTTCAAATCGGAGTTTTAGAAGAAGAGATATTGGGAAAAGCGTAATGCATTTTACGCCACCTAGCGGAAAATCTATGCGTAACTTGAAAACGTAACTATACCTAAAATACTCTTCGACATAAAATGGAATCGAAAGATAAAATAATTTTTTCAATCGGATGTTTAGAAGCAAATATATGGAATAAAATGTATTTTGAATTCGATATCATCTGCGTTTACGCCATCTAGCGGCAAAACTGTAAATCGTAAAAAAAAAAAAAAACGAAATAAAGGATCATCATTCGCATATTTCAAGCTTCCCAATGCAAAAATATTTTTTTAAATCGGACTAATAGTTACTGAGATATGGTGTCTACAGACGGACGGACAAACCGATAACATAAGCGCGATCTTTTTTTTACAAAAGACGTGCTAAAGCACACAACATCCGTCAAGCATTTATTACCCTTTATGTGGTCTTATTACTAAGGATTTATGATGTTACAAATATTCAACATGGAAAAATGCAAACGCAAGCAGCCAGTCTTTTCGAACCTGATATACCGCCCCTCGGGCGGTCCTTGTTTCTCAAACAACCACTTATGGCGTTTTCTGCGAACCGTTTCATTGAGTGGCACTTGTAAATTGTAGTGATTCAGACGCCTTTTGGAACATCTTGTTTTTAAACCTTTACTGCCAACCCTTAGACCGTGTTCGTTTATGCCTACAACAGTTTCCCACCGCTGTTGTAACATGACCGTTCGTGCATTCATCAGATAAAACTGTTACTTTCCATGTGAGCAATATACCCTACACTCTTACCTTTAAGCTTGAATAAAACCCTTACATTATCAGTTCTGTGCATTCTGTGTTAGAAAGTTTAGAGCTTCTTTTGAAGATCTGAGAGTTTTGAGACTTCAAAGACTTGCAAGTACTGAAATATCTGAAGCAAATACTTTTCGGATAACGTGAAATTTCAACGTTTTTCAGTGTTAACTTTTATTGAATTAACAATTGAAGTTCTCCGTGGCAATTGATTCATTTTTTGCTAACACTTCTGCACCAAAACATTCGTTATGTGAACGTTGTTGAAACGAAGGAATTCTTTATATAGAGATTAAAGCACAGCAAACAAAGAATGTTCTGCATATTTATATTTGAAAGAGGTTACATATGTAACGTAAAGTACCGCGTTAACCTTCCATTCTTGTTGAGTTTTACTTACGTGAATATACTGTCTTCCGTTTTACACGGTCGATTCACATTATCATGACCACCAGCTAATATCTAGAGTAACCGCCGTGTCCAGCGCGGATAGCAGATAGACGGGCTGGGAGTGACAACAAGCTACTGGAAGGTGTTCACAGGTATGTGGAGCCATGCTGACTGCAGTGCATCTGACAGCTGCTGGAGTGTGCATGGTGGGGGATCCATAGAGCGAACAACACGATCGAAGTGGTCCCACAGATGCTCAATTGGGTTTAAGTCTCGGAAATAAGGAGACCAGGGAAGTACTTTGAAGTCTTCATCGTGCTCTTCCAATCACTCTAGCAAATTTCTAGCTGTGCGACACGTCGCATCGTCGTGCTGGAAATTCCATCCGCCCCAACGAAGACAATCAGCATGTATAGGTGTTCGTGGTCTTCAAGGATGGATTTGTAACGAATTCAGTCCCTAGTGCCTTCCACAAGTATGAGTGGATCCCGGGAATGCCACGAAAACATTTCCCAGACCATAACGCTGCCCCCACTATCTGGTGTTCTTCCAGCAATGGTTGAAGAGTGTTTGTTCTTTGATGTTTCTCGCCTTATTCACCAACGTCCATCCATTCTATTAAGCAAAAAACGTGAACCGTCGGAGAAGGCACTCCTTTGCATATAAGCGTAGGTCCAATTCCGATACTGCCGTGCAAATGTAAGCCTTTTCTGCCGATGCACCTTCGTTTGCATAAGTGCAGTGACCATCCGTCTGCATCGGAGCCCAATACGCAGCAGGGTTCGCTGAACTGTCGTTTTAGACACACTTCTGGTTCATTCGGCCAGTGAGTTGCTCCACTGTAGCGTGTCGATTGGCCCTCACACACCTTCCAAGCCGACGTTCACCACTCACATCAATGGCACGCGGTGCTCCGCTGTTTCCACATGCCATTCGCAATGGTGCCATTTCTCTAATCACGATACCCTTTAACCACAGCAGCGCGCGAACAGTTCACAAACTGCGCTGTTTCAGAAATACTGCTACCCATGGCCCGAAAGCCGATAAATATACCTCTTTGCAAATCTAATAAATCGCTCCTTTTATCCGTGGCAGCAACAAGTGATATATTTTCAGAATGCCTTCAGCACACTTTATATACCCCTCCAAGCCAGCTCACGACATGTGCCTTGTTTCATTGGCTACGTGCTGTTGACGTCAAAAGTAGGAGGTGGTCACAATAATGTGACTCTACTGTGTATATTGTTGTTTTTATTATTTGAACATTGCTTTTAGTAAATGGTTCAACTTGTTAGTGTCCTCGTTTATTATGATTGTTAGTATGATTGTTAGAGTCCTCGTTGAATATGCTTGCCAGTTTCTTCGTTGAATATGCTTGTCAGTGTCCTCGTTGAATATACTTGTCAGTGTTCTCGTTGAATATGCTTGTTAGTTTCTTCGTTGAATGTACTTGTTAGTGTCCTCGTTGAATATGTTTGTTAGTGTCCTTTTTGAATATACACTGAAGAGCAATTGAATTAGAGATACCTGTCGCCGCCGTCATCACCACCTTGCCCTGATGACGGCGGCGATTCGTCTCGGCATAGACTCGACAAGACACCGGAAGCGTTGGGAAGTCATGCGAATCCACGACCCCTGAAAAAGCTCCCACAGTTCACGAAGATTTGATGGAGGGGGTCAAAGCCTCGAACATCTCTCTTGACGGCATCCCAGATGTGCTCGATGGGATTGAGGTCAGGTGACCTAGCTGGCCAAGGAAGCGAGGTCACGTCGGTGGAGTGTTCATCCAACGATTCGGTTACAATTCGGAAGCGATGGCATGTTGCATTGTCTTGTTGCAGGATGAGGTCCCCAGTGGGATGTTGAAGACACACAAACGGGAGCAAATGGTCGTCCAGGATACCCCGGTAACGTTGACCTGTGAGGGACGATGTCACACGTACCAGGGGTCCCATTTCAGTCCACGCAAACAGTCCCCAGACGAGAATGCCACCCCCACCAGCTTGAAGAGTAAGTACCCTGCTGGCAAGAAGGATCCATCGCTTCATGCGGTTTGCGCCGTACTCGTATCCTGCTATCCGCATGTACCAACGTGAATCTCGACTCATCAGTCCAGGCAACATTTTTCCACATGTCTACGGTCCAGTGGCGATGTTCCCGCTCCCATGCTAATCTTTGCACCCTGTGATGTGCTGTCAGCAGCATTACCCTCGTGGGACGATGGCTTCTGTACCCCATAGCGAGGAGATGGTTCTGGATGGTGTGGCTGCTTACACGTTTTTGTGCACCAGCGTTAAATTGCCGAGTGATTTCTTGCACTGTGGCCCGTCTATCCGCTGTTACAATGCGAGCTAGCTGACGATGACCCCGCTCTTCCGCACGCTGTTGTCCACGGCAGTTGGCCCTTGCAGGGATGGTTTTACCGGATTCGATGTACTCACGGTGCACCCGTGACACAGTGACTCGTGAAAATCCCAGTGCCTGCACGACTTCCGAGATGGAGTGACCCATTCGTAGGGCCCCGACGATTTGCCCACGATCAAATGCGCTTAGATCCTTCATCTTACCCATACTGCGTCCGACTCTTACTGATTCCCATCGCATCACTCCTTATATTGTCGGATCGCTGCATACGTCATGTCGTTTCTGTTTACAGGGCCGCCCACAGCGGCACATTTGCATAACGCCAGCTGTCTCTAATTCAATTGCTCTTCAGTGTACTTGTTAGTGTCCTCGTTGAATATGCTGGTTAGTTTCTTCGTTGAAAATGCTTCTCAGTGTCCTCCTTGAATGTACTTGTCAGTGTTGAATATGCTTGTTAGTTTCTTTGTTGAAAATGCTTGTCCGTATCCTCCTTGAATGTACTTGTCAGTGTTGAATATGCTTGTTAGTTTCTTCGTTGAAAATGCTTGTCAGTGTCCTCCTTGAATGTACTTGTCAGTGTCCTCGTTGAATATACTTTTTAGTGCCCTTGTTGAATATACTCGTTAGTGTCCTCGTTGAATATGCTTGTTAGTTTTTTCGTTGAATATACTTGTTGGTGTGCTCATTGAATATGCTTGTTAGTTTCTTCGTTAAATGTTTGTCAGTGTCCTCCTTGAATGTACTTGTTAGTGTCCTCGTTGAATATGCTTGTTAGTTTCTTCGTTGAATATACTTGTTGGTGTCCTCATTGAATATGCTTGTTAGTTTCTTCGTTAAATGTTTGTCAGTGTCCTCCTTGAATGTACTTGTTAGTGTCCTCGTTGAATATGCTTGTTAGTTTCTTCGTTGAATATACTTGTTAGTGTCCTCGTTGAAATGCTTGTTAGTTTCTTCGTTGAAAATGCTCGTCAGCGTCCTCCTTGAATGTACGTGTCAGTGTCCTTGTTGAAGTGTCAGTGTACTTGTCAGTGTTGAATATGTCCTTGTTGACGTGTCAGTGTACTTGTCTGTGTTGAATATGCTTGTTAGTTTCTTTGTTGAAAATCCTTGTCCGTGTCCTCCTTGAATGTACTTGTCAGTGTTGAATATGCTTGTTAGTTTCTTCGTTGAAAATGCTTGTCAGTGTCCTCCTTGAATATACTTGTCAGTGTCCTCGTTGAATATACTTTTTAGTGCCCTTGTTGAATATACTCGTTAGTGTCCTCGTTGAATATGCTTGTTAGTTTTTTCGTTGAATATACTTGTTGGTGTCCTCGTTGAATATGCTTGTTAGTTTCTTCGTTAAATATGCTTGTCAGTGTCCTCCTTGAATGTACTTGTTAGTGTCCTCGTTGAATATACTTTTTAGTGCCCTTGTTGAATATACTCGTTAGTGTCCTCGTTGAATATGCTTGTTAGTTTTTTCGTTGAATATACTTGTTGGTGTCCTCGTTGAATATGCTTGTTAGTTTCTTCGTTAAATATGCTTGTCAGTGTCCTCCTTGAATGTACTTGTTAGTGTCCTCGTTGAATATGCTTGTTAGTTTCTTCGTTGAAAAGGCTCGTCCGCGTCCTCCTTGAATGTACGTATCAGTGTCCTTGTTGAATATACGTGTCAGTATCCTTATTGAATATACTTGTCAGTGTACTCGTTGAATATAGTTGTTAGTGTCCTCGTTGAATATACTTGTTAGTGTCCTCGTTGAATATGCTTGTTAGTTTTTTCGTTGAATATACTTGTTGGTGTCCTCATTGAATATGCTTGTTAGTTTCTTCGTTAAATATGTTTGTCAGTGTCCTCCTTGAATGTGCTTGTTAGTGTCCTCGTTGAATATGCTTGTTAGTTTCTTCGTTGAATATACTTGTTAGTGTCCTCGTTGAAATGCTTGTTAGTTTCTTCGTTGAAAATGCTCGTCAGCGTCCTCCTTGAATGTACGTGTCAGTGTTCTTGTTGAAGTGTCAGTGTACTTGTCAGTGTTGAATATGTCCTTGTTGACGTGTCAGTGTACTTGTCTGTGTTGAATATGCTTGTTAGTTTCTTTGTTGAAAATCCTTGTCCGTGTCCTCCTTGAATGTACTTGTCAGTGTTGAATATGCTTGTTAGTTTCTTCGTTGAAAATGCTTGTCAGTGTTGAATATGCTTGTTAGTTTCTTCGTTGAAAATGCTTGTCAGTGTCCTCCTTGAATATACTTGTCAGTGTCCTCGTTGAATATACTTTTTAGTGCCCTTGTTGAATATGCTCGTTAGTGTCCTCGTTGAATATGCTTGTTAGTTTTTTCGTTGAATATACTTGTTGGTGTCCTCGTTGAATATGCTTGTTAGTTTCTTCGTTAAATATGCTTGTCAGTGTCCTCCTTGAATGTACTTGTTAGTGTCCTCGTTGAATATGCTTGTTAGTTTCTTCGTTGAATATACTTGTTAGTGTCCTCGTTGAATATGCTTGTTAGTTTCTTCGTTGAAAAGGCTCGTCAGCGTCCTCCTTGAATGTACGTATCAGTGTCCTTGTTGAATATACGTGTCAGTATCCTTATTGAATATACTTGTCAGTGTACTCGTTGAATATAGTTGTTAGTGCCCTCGTTGAATATACTTGTTAGTGTCGTCGTTGAATATACTTGTTAGTTTCTTTGTTGAATATGCTTGTTAGTTTCTTTGTTGAATATGCTTGTCAGTGTCCTCATTGAATATACTTGTTAGTGTCCTCGTTGAATATAAATCACACTCTAGAAATAACTAAGTGAATGAAACGGCTAGGTCGGGAATTTACAGTAACTTCAACTGTTTATTCTCCACTAAGTGAAGTTTCAGCATCCCATATACTTCAGTCGAAAGAAAACCTAACTTTACATAAAAGAACAGAGACTCAAAAGAATGTTTACACTACAGTTATATGTTAAAGCATTCTTTTGGATATGAAAGTATATAAACACTATATTATCAAAATTATTCGAGCGCTACCAAATGTTTGCATAAGTGCAAAGAACGGTTGCGCTAGAAGGTCCGCTGTTAGTTGGGAGTTACATATGTAAAACTGAAATGTTCTGTTGTGTTATCAGCAACTTTAAAGCAGATATGCCGCGTGGACGGGAATTTTCGGAGTTACAGCTTGGGCTGGGCATAGGATGTCATTTGAGTAACGTTTTCATATGGAGCATTGCAGCCAAACTGAACATACAAAAATCGATTGCACATGATGTCCTGAGGAGATGGAAGTAGGACTATGCAACTGCAGCAAAAAAAAAAAAAAAAAATAATAATAATAAATAAATAAAAGAAAGCGTTCAGGGAGGCCGCACAAACTGACAGAACGTAACAGAGAAGCAATGATACAAAATGTCAAGAAATCTCGTTCTTCCTCTGCCGTTTCCATCGCTGCTGAAACAGGGAGTGGTTGTATGGCTCGGTTAGTACCATAACCATGCGCAGAGAGTTGCGCAGTGTGGATTGTTATGGTAGAGCAGCGGCACACAAGCCACACATCACTACTCTGAATCGAAGTGCCGTTCAAAGCGATGCCTGTCGTCGTTCTTAAAGCTGTAACTTGTGGAGTGATGAGTCACGCCTTACACCCTTCTACTGTGATTGGGTGAAGTCGCGTAGGTATCGCCGCCAATGGTGATTTATATAAAAAATAATAATATAAAATTTTATTTTTAGTGAAAAATTTTATCATCATCATCATCATCATTGTCAACCATTATCAATCCACTGCTGGACGAAGGTCTCCCCAAGTTTCCTCCACAACGGTCTGTCTTGTGCCAGTCTCCTCCATGTCACTCCCGCATATTTACGAATTTCATCCACCCATCTCCCATGTATATTTTATACAAAGCAATATATTAAACTTTTCCAGTTTCCAGCTAAGCTGTACTCCAAATCGCCGCGGCTTTTCTGAATACATAATTTCGTCAGTAATGACACAAAGTTCGGCGTTTATTTGTTCTGTTCATAATATTTTGGCTGGATCCAGCTTATGTTCTGTGGCTGCTTTTTGCATCCTTTACTGAGCGTAATGATTACTACAAGCCCATTCACCTGCTTTTTTTCACCGATGATATCCACAGTTCTCCTGCTAATACGTTTCTTAGGTATGAATTGTAAATTATTTGCAATACATTGCTGGCTTGAAAAACTATTTTTTTACATGTTTGAATTAAAATTCTGGACTTTAATTCTCAAATTTCAAGTCAAAATCTAAATTATCTCTTTTAATGGCAAACGAAAGATACATGCGATAAGTTTCTTTACTTGTCTTCTGTGCAAGTGGCAGTTTTAAAAAGGATGTTTAACACACTTTGAAAGCATTTAATGGACATCTTGGTGGCGTTCATCTTGGTGGCGGTTCATCTAGGTGGCGGTTCATCTTTGTGATGCTTCATCTTTGTGGCCTTCATCGAGGGAACTTCCATCGTGCAGTTATTCAGAATAATTATCTCTAGAGTTACAGCATGCGAACAGCGAGGGTAGCGGCCTAAAGAGGTTTGGCTGTATATTTAAATTTTGGGGACAAATATAATAAATTTTAAGTTTCGTTGAAAGAAAAACTAGAATTTACAAGATTGCGCCATTTTCGCGGCGTCGTTGTCATTTGCATAATCAGTCACTAGTATTGAGTAGCCTTCTAGCACTGAAAATAAATCATTTATCTTCTGGCTTATCTCACTTTTGCTCCGTGTCACCATTTTAGAAATTCCTTTGGGGTAAATCAACCGACCTATCAGCAGAAAAATCAGCAAAAAGACATTGAATTTTGGTTTTGAGACTCAGCTGAACGCTTTTTTCTTCATCTTCACCTTTACTAAATTCTGAAAGGCTACCGAATTTTGGTTCGCCTTCCCGAGAATGCGTCGCTACAATACAATCATTTACAAAATTCTCATGGATATATCCATTCAAATTCCTTTTATTGAGTTCCTCCTTTACCGTTGGTTTTCTAAGGAAGAAAGAAGGAAATGTTATTAATACTACATTGTTAAAATCTCCTATTTCCTTCATTATTTAAATAGTAAATACTTCATTATTTAATAGTAAATTTTCATTATTTAAATAGTACAACACAATGCAGTGTCTGATAAGGTAATCCAACGCTTGATATATATCCCGAAAAAAAGAATTTCTATTTTCCAGTGTCCCGCGAGATAAACTTTTAGCAGCATGAAGCAAAAAAAAAAAAAAAAAAAGAAATCCAGGTGGGCTCAGTTCTAATTGAGGCGTGAGTTTGGAACGTAGGATTACGACTTGCAGGTCAGAGAGCTGAAATGAGCTAGTTTAGTATGGTTTCAAAGCGTTTATATAATCTGTTATAGACAACATAGGTCTATGACATGAAAAGTAGCTTACATATTTTTTACGAATAATGCTGGATACATTGCGAACACAAAGCAGAGTTCGAGATGGACCGGGTACGGGTTCTATCGGTGTGTTGGAATTTTGTTTGGCGGCGCCTGCTTTCAGGCGTCTCGATATTCTCTAGTTTGTTGCGCTGCAGTCTTCTACGGCTTCTTACATTCCTCATCACTTGCTCTTGCCTCTCATTTTGATTTTATCCACTTTTTCTTGCATTTATTCTGTGAATTCCGCGGTATTGTCGAAAATTTTAACCCGTTCACACGAAAACATTTTTTTAATTTTAGTTTAAACCACTGCGATATGTTCTTTGTATACAGGATGCATAGAAAAGTCACTTTAGCCAGAAATAACTTGCGAACGGAGAGAGGTACAGTTATGCAAGTGAGATAACGGTATAGTACAGCGACTACGCCCGATCGAATGCAACCAATAGCAGCGACCATAGTGGCTAAATGCGGAAGTTAGGCATTGCAAATCGAAAACGAAAAGAGATAGAGCAAATTTTCCAATTACAAAGTTGTAGAGCATCAATTAATTAGTACAAAACAACATTTGTTTCACACGGATAAGATAAATTGTCGCCTGAATACCCTACAATGTCTGAAATCGATGCGCGGCAATTCGAATCTGCATATTCACATTTCGCAAATATAGCCGTATGCAAATGCAAATTGTGACGTTGTACCGTACCTACGATATAAAAACCAGTAGCACGATATACCCTGATCAGAATTTTAGTTCTACGTACGCTGTGTGAGAATGGCGAAGTTGGATTTCTGGGGTTACGTAAAAAATCATTTGTATGCGACAGCGCCTACAAGTCTGCTGGATCTACGTCGTCGTATTACAAATGCTTGCAATAGTGTGACACCTTCCATGCTGAGGAATTTGCATGCAGAGTTACTTTCACGAATACAAATGTGTATCGTGGGCAATGGCGAACTCTTCGAACATACTCCACATTAACTTTTTATCACAGTGCGCAAGTTTGCCTTTTTTGTTTTTGTTTTGTCTGATGTCATTAAACTGTATTGACATAAGTACGCATTTATGGAATAAATTGTGAGTATTTGCTCATACCTATGCCTGTTTCCTTCAAATGTTCACACAAAGAGTTGCGCATTGATTTCGGGCATTGTAGGGTATTCAGGCAACAATTTATCTTATTTGTGTGAAACAAATGTCGTTTTGTACTAATTAATTGATGCTCTAGAACTTTGTAATTGGAAATTTTGCTCTATCTCTTTTCGTTTTCGATTTGCAATGGCTAAGTTTCGCATTTCGCCACTAGGGGCGCTGCTATTGGTTGCATTCGATCTGGCGTAGTCGCTTTACTATACCGTTATCTCACTTGCATAACTGTACCTCTCTCCGTTCGTAAGTTATTCCAAGCTAAAGGGACTTTCCTATGCACCCTGTATTTGAATAGATCTCGTCGAGAGCTTTAAAACGATACCACGCACAGTCGTGTTGTTCTTACAGTTTCCGAGATAGACTGAGTCAAACGCGGCGGCACCCCCAGAAATATTGCATCACTTTCCCCGCGCACAAGGAGCGAGGGCAGTGTCGCATGCACGATGTATTGCGTAGTACGCGAATTGGACTCCATGCTGTTTACGAATATACTAACACCATTAGTGTGGGGTTCGTATTTTTAACGCTATTATAATTTCAATTGGGACCTATTTTTGTTACAGGCGGTGACCCCATACTATCCGTGGAGGTAGACGTTGTCCTACATTAAAATAATCTAAATTGCAGTATTTAATTCATCATTTGTCTTTCGGAAGTATGCTTCTATAAATGATAAAAACAAATGTTTTAGCTGAGGACGTAATTTCACGTTACATTTCGCGTTTCAATTTCCGCTGTGGGGTGATCTTAAATCTCCATGTGCATGAACGACTAAAAGATCCATCTCATCCCTGTTGCAGGATTATTGGCCCCAATGAAGGAATAGCCCGTGGGACGTGAGAACAAATACAAATTCGATATCTTTACCAGGACTAGGACCTAAACTCAGCAACGAAAAGATCTACAGACCTACATCACGGAATACTAGATAGGCTCACGTTGAATCCCTGAAAATCTGGCAACACACGGTCTTTGCATTTACTTAAAAGATCTCAACAGAGGAAGATTCCATCTTGAATTCTGTGCCGTGTGACTCGACGAAGAAAGACTGGTCGGTGAATGCCTGCATTCTATTCTGTACTTACGAAGTTTGTAGATAAAATTTGCTTATGTCCCTGCAATTTTCAGGATGTGTTATTGAAAACCAGATACTGTAATAATTCTGGAAATCGAGAGGTTTATTAGCAGAACTGCTAAAGATTTGAGGCTCGAATTTTTAAGTCTAGTAGTATAGATAAATTATTTTTAAATGGCTGAATCTGAGATTAATTTTGAATATCTTGATAAAATTACCTTTATTATTTTTCGTGTTGCGACACTTCTGATCTTAATATTTCACTACCATCCAAAAGATTTGAGCGAAAAGTCTTACAACAGTGTTTATTTGAGGTCTAATGGATATATTTTTCTTTCTGTTAATTCCTCCGCAATATAGCCTCGTATATTATATGCTTTTCTACGATATGCGCACTTGCTAATTACATTTTGATCTGGAAAGTTCTTCGAGTCGTACGCGAACATTCTTTCTACGTAATTTCTGCAGTTCAATATGAATTGAATCGAACATTCATGCATTTTAATAGTAATCTGATCGTTGAGTAACCCTGTTATTTTGAGCTCAATTTCCTGAAAAAACGGAAGCACTCTGTGATTCCACCAACGCCACCAGAGGCCGCTTTTACCGAGGACAACATTGCCGTCCTGTTAGTGCTTTTAATATATTGCCGTAGGTTACGATACTGTATATTTCTGGAGGGGGTCAGTTATTTTCATTTAAAAGAAATGAGGTATTGCAGTGGGCCGTTTTGTAAATTCTCTCAAGCAAGTTCAGAGCATGTAAGGGTGGGCATTTTGATTTGTTTACATGACACTCATGCAATTTCAGCTGTGTCTATTTTCGAATTGCGTGGTTTTTGTTGCAGAAATTTTCAGCTGTGTCTATTTTCGAATTGCGTGGTTTTTTGTTGCAGAAATTTGTTTTGAACTTTCACGAACGTTTCATGAATCAGTGCTTTTAATATGTTAGTGCTTTTAGTATGTTAGTGCTTTTAGTATGTTAGTGCTTTTAATATATTGCCGTAGGTTACGATACTGTATATTTCTGGAGGGGGGTGAGTTATTTTCATTTAAAGGAAATGAGGTATTGCTGTGGGCCGTTTTGTAAATTCTCTCAAGCAAGTTCAGAGCATGTAAGGGTGGGCATTTTGATTTGTTTACATGACTCATGCAATTTCAGCTGTGTCTATTTTCAAATTGCGTGGTTTTTTGTTGCAGAAATCGTGTTAATATCAAACCAGAATGAATTATACTTCATCAAAGAGCGAATGATTTAATTTTAACGTTATATTTGTTTTGAACTTTCATGAACGTTTCATGAATCTCAATTTGAAATAGAAATGGGTAGTTGCCTCAAAATAATTACGAATTTTATAAATTTAACACTTTCTTACACATCGGCGGCATGTTACAATGAAAAAGCAGAAACATTTGCGACGAAAGAATGCGATTCAGGCAACATAAAATGCTTTCCAATAGCCATGGAAACCACGAAGCTTTCCCACACTTTAATGGCCGCCGCTGGCGGTTATATGCTTTACGAAAAGCTCGATTGACGAGGGCATCTCCAGATATCTTATTCTATCCTGCTTGGGTATAACCAAGGAGGTTAGAATAGATGGAGTAAGGATGACGTCACAAACTTGAAGCACTTTGAGCAGAAAAATGTAATGCTCAAACGTCTCACCAACATGGCGGCAGAGACTGGGATTGGCTGCGACCTATCAAACACGTCTCACCAACGTGGCGGCAGATGCTGTGATTGGCTGTGACGTCATCATCGTGACGTTTCGGTGGCTTCACTTTGATTGCACGATGGGAACAGCTGGCCCTTACTCCATCTAACCAAGGAGGTTAAAATAAGATATCTGGAGATGCCCACTTTGCGTGAAGCCTATAACCGCGCGCGACGGCCGTCAAAGTGTGGGAAAGCTGATGGCTTCCAAGGCTATTGCAATGCATTTTGTGTTGGCCGAATCGCCTTTTTTGTTGCAAATGTTTCCAATTTCGCATCGTAACTTGTTGTCAATGTGTAAGAAAATGCTGGATTTATGAAATTCTTAATTATTTTGAGGCTCCTTCCCATTTTTTTAAATTGAAATACACTAACATTGGTGCGTATTCTAAACAAAACATAACGTTAAAATTGTAAAATTCTCCAGTGTAAGAAGTATAATTCGTTCCGGTTTGATATTAAGACGGTTTATGCAACCAAAAACCACGCAATTCCAAAATACAAACAGATGAAATTTCATTGGTATCATGTAAACAATGGCAAATTCCCACATATTGCGACTTCACGGTTAAGAGACCAGGGCATCTCCAGAAGTATTATTCTAACCTCCTTGGGTATAACTGACTGACACATATCATCATATTTATTTGCATACTAGATGCATTCTAATATGAGGAATTACCATACCGCGCCACGTTTTATAATATAAAATGTTTAACCAAACTGTGGACAATTTCTTTAATTTAATTGAAAATTGGATAATTCATTTACAGCTTTTACATTCCTCTTAAATAAGTATTTTTACACGAGAAATCGGACAGACAGAAAAGCGTGAGCATACCGAACCTTTTAAGGGTGGAAAACGTTCAAATAAAGAAGAAAGTAAGTAGTTATGTTATCTCACCTATCAAAATGATTTGGGCCTCCCCGGTGGCGCAGTGGTCTAAGCGATGGCCTCTGATCAGTCTTCCGAACGGGGTCAGGGTTCAAATCCCGGTGAGGCATGGATGTTGCGTTTGTCTTACGGTACTGGCTCTCTCCCTTCCCTGGAACCAGTGACCCTAAATTAGCGACGGGCGACTGTGCTTATAGCCCATTGAGTTGCTCACGGTGGTCGTTTAACCTCCAATCAAAAAAAAAAAGAAAATGATTTGGGAAGAATGAATTACTAAAAAATATATATTAAAATTCTACATAGCAGGCCATCGATGTGTTTAATGTGTCCCGAAATGCTTGGCTTCCTTGATCCAGGATATATCAGATGCTAGATTATAGGAGAAGTCTGATAAACTATACCATCAATGCTCTTTATTAGCCATATAATATTATTATTAATCGCTTTCGTAAGAAAAAATCTGCGGATTATGGAGGAAATTTATGTGATGTAATTCTCTACGACAGCACACTCATTCACCACCACCAGATAATCGTCGTTGTTGCCCCTCGGTAAAAGCGCCACCTCGTGAACTTTCCGGCGTAAATGCTTCCTGGTTTTGAAGGCCGAAGTAGCAGGCTTCTTTCACGAGAGCGATCCCCGTAGGCTACGTCACTGTCAACCCCCGACGTTCATAGATAACCCTGCACGTTAAGTTGGTCTCAGTCGTTTCAGAACCGCTAGCATTACGTTTGCCAGTCTATGCTACTCCATTGTCTTCGTAGAAACTGGATTTACTATTGTTAATTCCTGTAGCCACCTGTTCACTGCCAACTTCCCCCATTCATGGGTGGCGCTGCACGTTCAGTTGGTCTCCGTCGTTTCAGAACCGCTAGCATTACATTCGCCAGTCTATGCTACTGCAATGTCTTTGACCCCGATATATGAAAAACGATAACTAATTTATCCTTCGAAATCAACAAAACTCCAGCCGTGCAAGTCGTTTAATTTATACAATTGCAAATGGCGGCGCGCAGTAGCAATCACGCATAAACATTCTTTTGTTTTTTCTAATAATAAAAAAGCTATTTTACGATGGAAAAAAATATTTATTGCAGCTTTAAATTTGCTGTTCTACATATAAAAAATAAAATTATCCTGCATAAAAATATAGGAGCATGAAATATTATACAATGCGTGCCTATTAATCTATGCAATTACCAAACAAAAATACGCATATATATCGCTGTATTTGACATCTTCTACCTGGTAGACCCAAAAGTACATATTTACGAAGTGTTTCAGGTTTGGTTTTTGAATTCTAAGCAAAATAGCATTCTTAAAAAACGAATATTTCTGCGCCTTTCTCCCATGAAAAAGCATAGGTTATGTCGAGTTTTTCGCCTACATGCTGGCCACGCCATAGTGATAAACGGGCGATTTTTGTTTCTAGTGTTGTACCACTGAGTATTACACACCGTGACTTCTAGCAAGAATACAACTGACATGTGACAGCATCCGAAATACTTCAGGAATATTTATGCATCAGTTCTCCCGGTAAAAGTACTATTGGAATTTCGTTTGATCAGCAATCCCTGATGAAACGAATCAGTGTTTGCATCGTAAAGCCGCAAGGCATGGAACTTTGACGTTGTTTACATGACACCTATGTAATTTCAATTGTGTGTATTTTGGAACAGTGTGGATTTTGGTTGCAGAAACCATGTTCATATCAAACCGGAATGAATTATACTTCTTATACAAGTGAAGTTTTCGATTTTAACATTATGTTTTGTTTAGAATTCGCACTAACGGTCGTGTATTTTAATTTAAAACAAAAATAAGAAAGAACCTCAAAATAATTAAGAATTTCATAAATTCAGCATGTATAGGTGTACGTATATATATATATGGGACGCAGTGCCATCTAACGGCAGAAATAGTCTTTCACGCCCAATGGCCAATCTCCAAACGTCCATTGTCTCCAAGGTTAATGTTATAGCCTGTTCTTCCTCCAGTTCAGCCTTAAAAGACACAATCCAGCCATGCAAACAACGTGGACAGTGTATTGTTTATACCTTGGGAAGCAGTGCCATCTAACTGCAAAAACAGTTTTTCACGCCCACTGGCCAATCGCGAAAAGTTCGTTATATAGGTTAATGTTATAGCCTATTCATCCAGTTCAGCCTTTGCTGTATCAACGGTCTACCTATCGTATTGTCTGTGCAGTCCTGTAAAGTGACGTCACTACGTAAGAGAACGTTACTTCCGCTGCGAATTAAGCGGGATGAGCAAAACTTACTGTCTATTAACCCCTCTCGCTGACATGCGATTCTTTCATGATTTTACAGCCGAAGAGAAATAACGAAAGTGACGCCATAAAATTGTGGGCCTTAATGTCTCTGTTATTAAATGTTTCGAAAAACTGTTAACGGTTTTTATATCGCAATTACGTCACCTACTGCTCCTCAAAACTTCTAACACTTATTACGGGACACCCTGTATCGCTGACATGTGATTTCTTTGTGAATTTACAGCCAAAGCTAAATAACAAAAATGACTCCATAAAACTTACGGCCTTAATATATTCGTAATGAAATCATATTTCGGAAAACTGTACGGTTTTTCCATCGCAATGACGTCTCCTACTGCTCCTCAAAAGTTGTAACTTAATACGGGAAAGCCTGTATAGTGATATGCATCATTTATCTAAACTTTTAATGAATTAATGCAAAACAGTATAAGTGCCAAAAACTATTTAATTCGCAAGGCTTTTTTTTCCTCGTGGTTGATCTTTTGGGAACGAAACTAATATATACCGTTTTCTTTTGAAAATTTGAAAACCATTTCTAAGACGTGTGTGTGTGCTCATAGATAAAATAAAGTTCGGTTTAATCTAAAAATCTGTTCAGGTAGCCAAAGTATCTTTACTAGCCCACGAAACTACATAATTATGAGGAAGACTTACTTTCCGAGCTGAGTAGCCTCTTGTATTGTGTCCGGAACTTTGCATTTTTTAGTCTCTGGAAGAAGAAGAGACAAAAGTCCACTTCCAATGGAAAGTCCTCCATAGCAAACGAGAGGAACTGCTGGATGGGTAGCATTTCCCTGTACGAAAAGAAATTTTAAGATAAGCAAGAAAAAGACGTGTAGAATGCATTTCTCGTCAGATATTTACACAAGACTATTTATAAACGTCGCACTGGAAGGCAGAAGCTAAATTATGCATTTTTTTATATTGCGTTTTTTTTTTCGAAACTTTATGGAATTAATTATACAAAGTACACTGAGGAAAAAAAGTATGGTTGAAACAAAAAAATACACTGTAGTTTTGTTGCTGTTTTATCGGTTTATTTTGTTGCTTTAGCCAAACTCCATCGGAATTGTTTTGTTGGCAACACAAAATTATTTCGTTGGATATATTTTGTTAATTCAAGTAATCGTTTTATCACGATAACAATATTGTTGGATCAGACAAATTCCGTAAAATCGACCTAGGCATTTTGTTAAGGCTCTACGAGACCCGCCATCTTGTATTGTGCCTTCTCTTGTTAACCAACGGGCATGCGTATTTCACAAATTGCTCGGGCAATTTTTCACATTTTGGAACACCGTTTGTGGCTAAAGCAAGATATATGAAAAAATACGAGTTCCCTGGTTTCAGATTTTCATTTTGGACTCTTAAGTATTTTTTTATTAATTAATGAAGCTATGGAAAACGCCTTGGTACGACTTTTGCTGCAGATAAAAAATAAAGGGAAAGGTCAATAAAAATTCTGAAACCAGGGAACCCTTTATTATCATATATCTTGCGTTAGCTACAAACGGTGTTCCAAAATGTGCAAAATTGCCCGAGCAATTTGTGAAATACGCTTACCCGTTGGTTAACAAGAGAAGGAACAATACAAGATGGCGTGTCTCGTAGAGTCTTAAATGAACAATGTTATGATAACAATATGTTTTTTTGAATCAAAAATAATTTCCAGCAAAATACATACGTAAAATCAACAAACATTTTTGTTGACTGCATATCGGCAAAATTTTTTGATTGATTCAACAATTATTTTTGCTGAATTAAAACCCTCCGGGTGGCAAGAACGCATATATACGTTCTGCGGTTTCTGTGCACAAAGCGCCGACGACGCAATATTTCGTTCATCGAAAACCTGTTCAAATCCCGCGAGAACGCAGTAGTGCGTCGAAAAAATATTCAGAGTAATAAGCACGAGAACGCATATTTGCGCATCTTAACTACGACGAATACTACAGAAAGGGGAGTATTTTGCTACACATGTAAAAAAAATCGCATTGCTTCTTCCAAAACTCCTGCCAACTGGATGGTTAGCAAGACGTTTTTCTCAGTGTACACTTCTTTCTGTGATATTATACTGTTATGTAAAAAATTTGTAAATCCACAATTTAGAGGCACCAAACTTCTTTATTTGTATCGAAGTTTAACGACTACCGTGAGCGACTTCATGGGCTGTGAGCAGTCACACGTCCCTAATTTAGGGCCACTGGTTCCAGAAAAGGAGGAGAGTCAGTGCCATAAGGCAAGAACAACAGGCATGCCTCACCGGGATTCGAAAGCGGACCCATCTCCGACGAATGGTTAGAATCAGCGATTGTACATTAGTGCCACCGACACCAGAAACATCAAACAAACCGTCAAGACAGAACGCACTCTGCGACAAGCCATTGCGTTGTGGTGTTCTTTGTGCACGAATTTCTGATCAATACAGTTGCGCATCTCGATAGTGAAACTTCTAGAGGAAGGAGTAAAATGAATGGCTTGCCTGTCAGTGTCTGCACGAATGGACGTGAGAGATGTTCCGATTTATACGTTAATCGAAGGCCATGAAAGCGTGTAGATGATCAGCCAACACATGCTGTTAGTGCACAGCGGTTAAGGACCTCTCCAGACACACTAAAGGACTTAATGTGTCCCATGAGAAGGCTTCCCAAATCATCACAGAGCGTTCATCGCCTTGAACAGAAACGACACGACACGACGGGGTCATGCCTCAAGCTGTCGACGCCACGCCCGAACCTTCCCGTCAGCTCCATACAGCTGAAACCGGGATTCGTCGAACCACACGATGCGGCGCCACTCTGCAGAGGTATAGTTTTGATGTTCCCGGCACCAGACGAGGCGTAATGTCCGATGACGAGCAGTCAGCAGTGGCACACGAGTTGGGCGTCGGCTCCCATAGCCCAGTGTATGCATTGGGCGCCATACCGTTCACTCGCTGACGCTGCTTGGGGCCTCCAACATTTAACGTGGTTGTGACTTGCGACGCCGTTACCAAGCCGTCAGTCTGTATGAGTCTGAATAGTCTATGTCCACCCAGGTCGTCAATGGTGTCTGGTCGACCACCACTTATTCTCTGGGCGCTGGTACGTCCGTCAATGATATACTCGCGGTAAACCCTTAATACGGTTGCCCTCGGGAACTCTGGGTTTCTTACCACTTGGGCAATAGAATGGTCCATCTCTCTTGCGCCAACAATGCGTCCACGATCAAAATCGCTCAGATCACCACGTTTACGTATATTCGTCGATTACGATACAATGTTGAGAAGCCGCCCGCCTATTTATCCCCTGTGTTCGGTTTAGGTCTGTTCCACTCTGAGCGGCGGATCCTGTGTCAACTGTTGATCATCCAGATCTATAATGTTTTGTCTGCTGATTGTATTTCTGTTTGCTCTCTATTAAGGTGGTTCCACCTAAAATCTCTGTCTCGTGTTTCCAACACATTTTTTTCGCACTTAATGTATTCCCAAGGATGAAAATTTGCACATCGATAAAACTAACTTTAAATTATAGCATGGGATACTTAATAATTGCTGAAACATAACCATGATTATATTAAAAATCAATCATTGTTCTTTGAGTAAGGTTCAGACCTGTGAATAGGTGGCGCGATTTGTGCATTGATGACATCAGTAGACAAACATATGTTGGATTGTATAATTATGGTTATGTCTTAATAAGTATTAAGTATCCCATGCTATAACTTAGTTAGTTTTATCGATGTGCAAATTTTCATCCGTGGGAATACATTAATTGCGCAGAAAATATGTAAAGAAGTTTTACTATTGAAAACATAAGGTAGAGATTTTAGGTGGAACCACCTTAAAGCATTTTCATGTATCATACATTTCGAAATTTAAAGACCAATGCGTTCCATCACAAATCCTGTCTCTCCTAATTAAGTAAGGTATTCAATGACATTCTACAAGTTCCAGCTGTAAATATTAGACAGAAGCTTAGTTACAAGAATACAGCACTTTAAAACGGTCACCTTCCCACAAATTTAAAGCTCGTGAATGTTCGGGAATTTCAACAAATCTGACTTTACACCCATCGACTTCATGTTACTTTACTGTGTGAGAAGTTCTTATAATTACTGTGCGGGTGGAAAAGGAAAATAAAAAAAAAAATAAAAAAATGTGCTTTGATGATGATCATATGTAGAGGATTTTAGGAAGGGAGTGTCTGACACCAGGTCTTAAACAACCCTTAGAAAAGGAAACTAGGAGATTTGGGCTACAGCGCTCGATAGGAGAGTTACTACACGGAAGCGAAGTAGAATGGGGGAGGAAGACGCCCTTATTTATTACCGGGGTGTCAGTACCCGGGGTCCGACGGCTTAACGTGCCCATCCGACGCACGGCGGATATGTAGTGGATCGAACCTTAGGCCCTTTCCGTGGCAGTCACGAACGTTGCCCAGTAGGCCACCTGCGGCCCAAATGTGCACTGAAACATCTATTAGATTTCAAATACTACCTACCAGTTCCTTGACAAATGGCGACGACATGGATCCAAAGCGCGAGATCATCGCGCACGATGAAACTCCAACATTACGTACCACCGTGGGATATATCTCCGCAGAATACACAAAAACGATAGTGAACGACGCAGTGACGCTGAGTTTTCCACACATAGCCAGTGTCGTTCGGAGCCACATCATTTCTGAAATGAAACCATAAAAATCAATAGAATACATTTTCAAAGCACGTGCCAAAAGTACCATGAGTGAGTCTTTAAAACATGGTAGTTTAATCAGAGCGAGAATCAGCACCAAGCCTAATCTGATTAACACGAAAGCTGAGAGAAACGTCGAATTGTATATATCGTTTGTTAATGCCGCGGTTCCCAAGAAAGTGAAAACAAGAAAAATTATTAAAATTAAGTATCGTTCAATCAATAAACATTTCTGAAATTAAGAATCGTTCGATCCTTGTGAAACTTCCGTGATTCCTTTCGTAAATTAACGAAGCATGAATTTGATATATTTTCTGGGAAACGAGTGAAAACAAAATTTAATTTTTACGAATTTTTTTGTACACCAGGAAAATTCTGAATTTTCACAAACCTTTCAGCAAATCCTTTCGTACATTAACAGAAAAATTATATTCTCACTATTTCCGTATCCATCTGAAGCGATCCGTGGGATTCCTTGAGGTTTGATTAATTAATAAATTGATTGTATGATGTGTATGTATCAATCTGGTGAACCTTTTAGAAAAAAGCTATCAAACATTAAATTTTATACTTTTTGCCAAGCAGAAGACGAAGCACCCCGACAGAATCGTTCGATCCTGATGAAACTCCGCATTTAAGGATCTCAAGGTCGAATATGAAAATTATTACAAAATAATGACACCAATGAATAAATAGTCGCCCGCCACACCGCATGGGAGCCGCGCATCGAGGAGGGTATATCAAGAGCAAAGCTCGCACGCAGGGACAATTGTGACATTGGGTTGCACTTGCATTAACCTCCACTGATTGTGAGAATGACCCGACGTCGGAACTCTGCAAAATATGAGCATTTGAGGGAGGACTTGTAATTGGACTGATAGCGGCTGGTTGATCAAAGCTCCGTATCGCCAGGCATTTGGGTCGGAGCGACGCGGCAATCTGTCGAAGTTGGAGCCGCCGCTCCGCTGGCGCTGTGGTCTAAGCGATGGCCTCTTATCATTCGTTCGAAAAAGATCCGGGTTTGAATCCCGGTGAGTTGTTTGTTTTACGGCACTTGCTCTCTCCCTTCCCTGGAACCAGTGGCCCTAAATTAGGGACGGGCGACTGCTTATTGCCCATTGAGTTGCTCACGGTGGTCGTCAAACTTCCACCCCCTCCCCCAAAAAACAACTCTGAGCCAACGGTCGAAGAAGGAACAACCTAGCGGCACGAGGACAGTGGACGGCCAAGTGCAACGACAGTACGCGAGGATAGAACGACTGTGAGACCAGCACTAAGAGAACCTAATTTGGCTCCCACAACCATCCATGTTGCGTCGTCTACAGGTACGAAAATGGCCATCCAGACTCTTGACAGACGTCTTGCAGCAAGGTGACTGTATTCGTGGAATCCACTCAGACATATACATAGAAATCTGACGAAAACACAGAGCCACGTATGGTAAAAAGGCTCCTTTAGCGGTAGCTTTCGGTCATCCTAAGACCTTGATCACCCGCGATCAACTGGATGGGCTGGTTGCCAGAACTACAATGTGAAATTGGGGTGCTGTAACCTGGCAAAGCGTTTCAGATATGATATCAATAACGTTACAATATCTTATTTTCGTTGCACTTTCAGAGATATCTTACAATTACGTTTCAGCAACATCTACACAGTGTGGCAAAGAATTTTTAAGACTGGGTCTGTAAAATGAAATAGAAACAAGAAATTATAATTTGTTTTGGTTTGTTATTCAAAATAAGTCCCTCCGTTTTTAATACACTTGTTACAGCGATTTAATAATGATTCGAATGACTGTTCCAGTTCACTTTGCGGAATTGCCTCCAAAGCACGCGTCGAAGCTGTTTGCATGGTCGAAATATCATCAAAATAACACCCTTTTAACGTCATTTTAAGTTTTGGGAATAAAGAAAAGTCGCAGGGTGCTAAATCAGGCGAATACGGTAGATGATTCAACACACAGACGTTATTTTTTGCCAAAAATCTACGAACAAGAAGTGAGGTGTGACTGAGTGCATTATCGTGCAACAAACACCAACTGTTTTCATCCCGATATTCTGGACGAATGCGATGAATTCTGCCCATCAAACGCCTCAAAACATTTAAATAAAACTCACCAGTAATTGTTTGTCCACTTGAAACAAATTCTTTGGGGATAATACCCTTATTATCAAAGAATGTAATGAGCATTGTTTTGATTTTCGATGGAACTTTTCTTGTTTTTTTGGCTTGTGGTGAGTTTTTTGACTTCCATTCCACACTTTGTCGCATTGTTTTAGGATCATATTGAAAACACCATGTTTCATCACCAGTAACAATTGATTTAAGAAGTTTGGATCATTTTCAGCGGCTGAAATGATGTCTCTGCAATGTGCACTTCTTGATTTTTGTTCATTGGTTAACGTGTGTGGAACAAATTTAGCACAGACTTTTGTTTTGCCCAAATCTTCATGCAGGATGGTTCGAATCATTTCTTTGTTGATGTTTAAAGACCCTTCCATCATTCTTAGTGACGCACATCGATTGTTTTCCACGAAATCACACACTTTATCAATAATCTCGAGTGTCCTAGATGAACTTGGTCTTCCGGTATGCTTATCATCTTCTAGCGTCTCTCTTCAGTCCAAAAAACGTTTGTGCCACAGGAAAACATTTGATCTACTTAAACAAAACTCAGCGTAAACTTGTTTCATCATTTGGTACGTTTCCGAGGTACTTTTACCAAGTTTTGCGTTAAATTTAATAACAGCCCTTTGTTCCATCTTAATAATTCAACATGAAAAATTTTTTACTTCTCTAATGAACGGCCGTTTCGTTTGAGTTACTTTAACAACTGCGCAGTACTTTTGGCAGAAAGCAAGCAGATGGCCACGGTTAATAACGCATTCGCGATTACACTGGTGGCGTCAACGTAGGCTGAAATCTAGCGCCAATCTTAAAAATTCTTTGACGCACTGTGTATATATTTTGAACATGACTCTTGGTACACCACGGTTACGTTCAAAATAGCATTAACCGATACTAATTTTTTATAGTTTCCATTGTACATAATTGCTACCTTGGTGTTACATTCCGGCGAAATTTAAGATTTTTGGTTTGGCAATGGCGTGGATGCGCATGCGCATGTATGCCATTTCACTGAAGCACTCTCGTAGTCGTATTTTCACGTGCTACTGGGATATTCTTTGGTGATACTGTCGTACTGGTGTTAGCTAGTTAATTAATTCAATATTTCATCCTTTTTTTTGTGTGTGTGTGTGATTCAAGATCATCTGAAAGTAAGTAATTGTTTTGATTATTATAATTTTTAAATTCTGAAAAGCATTTTGTAAAATCTAAGTAACTGGCTGTGTTTTTGTATTAGTATACTATACAAGCATGTTTTTTCACTTGAAGCTGAGAAATTTCATATTGGTAGGTATTTAAAGAAATGATGAATTTGATTTTCTTTTTTTTCGCTGAAATATAGTCTGTATAATAGAAATTCGACACCCTCATTTGTGACCGATTTGTATTTCTTTTGTTATCAATATATAAACGCCGTCACTGTTCCTAATGGACAGCGAACTGCGTTGAACCTGTGAAAACGTAAGCAACTCGTAATACGATTGTTGTTGCTTTTGAAACAGCCGAGTGTAGTATTTTTTATTGTGATTTTACAAAGTTTATTAAAACTATAATGTTCAACGTAGTAAATACGTAACAGTAATATGATGTCAGAAATATCTTTCAAATGCGTAACAGTAATGTAACGAAGTTACAAATATCCTTCAAATACGTAACAGTAACATGAAGTTGGTATGTTGAAGTTACAAAGACCTTTCTCTGTAACGGTTCGGTTATGTTTCAAAGTTATGTAACGTTTGAGGACATTTTGACATAACCGTAAGGTTTCTAAAACATTACTGTAACATTGCGCAACTTATCTGAAAAGTCTCAATGTTTTAGTGCTACGTACTTGTAACATATACGAAATATTCTGTGCTGTGTGGGGGTAATCAAGATCGTAGGATGACCGAGAGCGACTGCTAAACGAACCTTTTCACCATACGTGACTGTGTTTTCGCTCGATTTCTATGTTTATGTGTTGTTGTCACGTGAAGCCTGAGTTTTAAACTATGCCACTCAGACGTCTACCACTGAGCAGCCAGCAATGGTGTCGGACGCGATCAACGTGGGATAGTGTCCTGTGGCATCGTGTTGCCCTCACTGACAAGCCATGCGTGTCTGGAGACAAGACGGCCGGCGCATGGATCCTGCCTTTACCGTGGGCAGGCATACAGCTCGCACACCAGGAGTGGCTGTCAGGTGAACCATTTCCTACGATAACCGGACACCCGTGGTAGATAACCGTACGACCGACACGGCTGAACGATATGTCCAGGGGATTCTACGACCTGTTGTGTTGCAATTCCTATCGTAGCTTCACCGAGCAAGTTTTCAACAGGATAATGCCCGCCCACATGCGGCACGGCTTTTCCAGACCTGCCTCCTTAATGTCGACAACTTTCCATAGCCACCCCGACATCTCACGAATCGAACATGATTGGAGGCCACATAAGCTTATCCCGGAATGTCAGCGAAATTGGCCCACAATTCCGACACCTTCTCGCATGTTCTACTTCAGGACAGTATCCGTAAACTGTATGCGTCTATGCCACGCCGGGTAACCGCTTGTATCCGAGCCAGAGGTGGCGCTACAACGTACTGATTTGTTCCACTCGTGCGGCTGTTTATTTGTTGTTGCTTTTTCTTTCGAATAAATGGCCCAACTGCTCTGGAATTGCAATAATTTCCTTTCTTGTCACTGCACATACAAATTTTCATCTTTATTGGACGATTCATTTTGGGTGCTTCCTTTTTTTTTTTTTTTTTTGGCACAGAATGTAGTTTGGAGTTTTGTGAAATAATACAGTAAGCAGTACAATTAAGGCTCTAACAAAATTACGGAAACTGAATCCTATCTCCACGTTCACACCTGTGATGCCCCCAAGGTTCCGGGTTCGAATCCCGATGAGGCAGGGATGTTGTCTTACGGCACTGGCTCTCTCCCTTCCCTGGAACCAGTGACCCTAAATTAGGGACGGGCGACTGCTTATAGCCCATTAAGTTGTTCACGGTGGTCGTTAAACCTTCAGTCAAAAAAAAAAAAATTGCCATTATTTCTTCTTTTTTTTTTTTTTTTTTTTTTTTGTGACGTTACCTTCAAAAATTCTTAGACCCATAACAAAATGAACTTTTTAGGATCAAAGGGCGATGTTGAAAATAAAAACATGTGAGGAATTTATCAAATTCCATGTGAATGTGGCACTTCGTGTATAGAACAGAACCGTAGAGCCTTGCATTTTCGATTGAAGGAGCACAATACCTATACCAAACTGTGACCTAAAGAAGTCATCGATGGCTAAACTCTGTTACGAAAAGGGCCGTAAATTTCTTTTTCAAAAAGCAAAACTAATCTACAAACCAGATTCAAGTTCCAAACTTGATATTTTAGAAGCTTTATATATATATATATATATATATACACTATATTGACAAAAGTCACCGGACACCCCTTCAAAAGCAAATGAACGCATCCGCTGCGTTGTTTAGATGCGCGGTACAGCTGCAAACGGTAAAACACAAACCTGCAGCTGACTGCGATCACATCGCATTGTGAGGTTGACTGAAAATTTCGCGAAGGGAAGGAGCTGACTTTGAGAAAGGAAAGATCGTTGGATATTATATTAGTGGGTTGTCTACCTCGATATTCTGGACAATTATGCCCTACCAGCTCTGTGGCAATACTACGGAACCGAGCTTTGTTTGTACCAGCAGATAATGCACCGAGCGATAAAGCAAGGACTGTTACGGCGTGTTTTGACGATAATTCCGTATCGTGTGTGGACTGGCCAGCACAGAGCCCTGATCTTAATCCCATAGAGCACATATGGGATAAATTAGAGTGCCGCATAAGAAGTTTGGAACCAAGGCTTACTACTAAGCAACAGTTAGTGGCAGCATTTTGTACTGAATGGAAGAGCATACGTATCGCTGTATTTCAAAACCTTATCGAAAGCAGATCTCGAAGGGTCAGTGCATGTATTAAAGCCACAGGTGGACCGACGCCGTACTAATGTATGTCAATAAATGCTCTATTGTGTTTCTCTTCTAGGTGTCCGGTGACTTTTGTCAATATAGTGTATATCAGAATTCTTCGCAACTTGTTTGAAATGGCATCTACACCATTTCTATCAAACGCGTGGGAGCAACCAGACTGTAAACACCAATTATGCTGTCATGTAAAATTTGAATATTTACGTGCCATTGGTCCTGATGAGGTTGGTACGGAGCCCAGCGAAACTGGTCGACTTGAAAAAATAAAATATTTGTGACAAACGTTGTATTTTCTTAATATATATAATCATCACAAAACTGTAGTCTCTGATTTCAAGAACTATAAAGCAGTACATTTCCCTTTTTGTTAAAGATTATTAAAATGTAATGTTAATTTAATAAGACCAGGTTCCAAGGCAATTTTATTAATTTTCTGTTGCTTCTGAAAAACAGCTTGTCTTCATACAGAAAAAATAAAATTATGACATAGGTATTCAAAAAATAAGCTCCAGCAGAAAATAAAAATTCACCTATATTAAATAACCAAAAATATTTCAGTATCGAGCAATTAGAGTTGAACCTCTTACGTGACAGGATTTCACGCGACTCACTCTCTCAGAGGAAAGACGTGTGTTTCCCGTTCAGAAGTTCGCTGGTTCAAGTTCCACCAAAGACTAATAAGAAGGATCCAGTTAAATTAATACGTTGGTAAAGAAAAGGGCTGAAAGAGTCAACATCGAATATTTTCCGAAATTTCCGTTAAAAATACGGAAAAACCCAAAATGGATTTTTTTATGAAATAAACGGAATTTCTGACTACGGACATTCTGTCAAAATACTGAAGTTAAAAGAACTGAAAACTTTTCAAACTGAAATTTCTTTACAAGACGGACACTTACCTGCAACTTTGGTTCACGTTATTTTCAGAAATTTTCCGTTAATTCACACCACACCACTTCTTTTTTATAGTGCAGTCCGTTAGAAGATACAGGCTTAAGGATAAATATGGATTAACTTAATTGCTGCCGGTAATATTCCTAAATATAAACGGCAGGGGCTATGGGTTTTGGGTATAATAGGAAAAACTTGTTAGAGATTAGGATTAGCAATTGGCGGGGGCAGGATTAATTTTTGTAAACCAAAAATTAAGGACTCTCAGCCCCCACCTCCCATCCCGTTCTAGCAAAAAGGAAATGAACTGTAGAATCTTAATGTTGCTAGTGTGGGTGAAACGCAGGGGTAAGAACCCTACGACTTGCCCTGTCAAACAAGTTTAGTAGCCCGCGCCAGCGCAGTTTACAGATTCTTACTTTCACAGATGTTGGGAGGTATTAAAATTTTTAAACTCGAGAGGTTTTGAAGTAGACTTTATGAAGATTTTGGAGAGAGCCAAATTAACAGCGCAAACAGAAAGAACAAGATTTAACTACGGGTTACTAAATGCTTCACAGAGAGGGTTACCGCGGGATTCCGAAAGAAGTGTGTGCCACTACCATTTTGCGTTTCTTAATCTTTTTGCTGTTCACATAACAGTTGGTAGAGAACAGATCCCTAGCAACAAGAGAAAATCTCTGAAACATAACAGCAAATAATGGAGAAATGAGAGATCTGTTGTAGAAGTTAAACGAGAAGATTGGGTGGATTGAAACTGTGGAGAGCTGAGGATTCCCTGCACGGTAAACTGGCGTCATAAGACAACTTAGCCGCACCGGTGGCTAAGTGGTCTAAGCGCCGACTAGAAGTGTCCAGGTTCGAATCCCTGTGAGGCATGAATATTGTGTTTTTCTTACGGCACTGGTTATCTCCATTTCCTGGAACTAGTGGCCCTAAATTAGGGTCGGGCGCAGGGGCGTACTGATAACACCCTGCATTGCGAGAAGGGGACGAGGGGTGCTTCGAGGGCCTCTCGCCCCAGTAAAACGAATTTACAAAATTTTTCATGTGAAAGTAGTTAAAAAAAATAGCAAGTAATTTCAGACGGCTGATTTGAAGGAAATATTAAAAAGAAAATCAATTTTCGGCATTTTTTTTTCTAATAAATAAGATTAATATTTGGAATGCTGCCTCGGTGGCGCAGTGGTCTAAGCGATGGCCTCTGATCATTCGTCCGAACGGGGTCCGGGTTCGAATCCCGGTGAGGCATGGATGTTGTGTTTGTCTTACGGCACTGGCTCTCTCCCTTTCCTGGAACCAGTGACCCTAAATTAGGGACGGGCGACTGCTTATAGCCCATTGAGTTGCTCACGGTGGTCGTTAAAAATCCAATAAAAAAAAAAATATATTTGGAAACATTTCCGCGGTTTTAGTTTGTAAAAACTGAATGACGGGAAAGCATCCATTTTTTCCCCCGGGGGACTTGAGACGAATACATATACATGTATATTACTAGCAACTGCGCTGGCGCGAAAGAAATATCAGTTCAATGAATGAAATGTTTGTACCAATGAGGATAAGGTGCTATGTATTACAGTTGTTTGCACATAAATACTCATCGTTCAGAATGTAATGAACCTGTCCTTCGCGGAGAAACATACTTGTGCGATCTTTTTTAAAACTGTCAAGAGAAAAATTTTTACTGTGTGCAAAAACATTGTGGAATTATGTTAACTGTGGGTCTATGTTCAAAAGCAAATAATTTAGGTACCTTTACTTTTTTTATTTCGCAATTCTTAATTGTTACTTATATTCTAAATTATGTTCTGTGTTTTCTTATAAATTGGAAAAGATCATCAGACGCTATCATGCGACAGTTGAGTGTGTGTGTGTGTGTGTGTGTGATCGTGATGAATTTCAAAGAGATGGCTAGTTCTCTAAAAAAATGAAATTTCAAAGATAATTTCGAAGAGATGGCTGTGTGGAATTTCAAAGATATGGCTAGTTCTCTAAAAAATTAAATTTCAAAGATAATTTCAAAGAGATGGCTAGTTCTCTAAAAAATTAAATTTCAAAGATAATTTCAAAGAGATGGCTAGTTATGTCTGGAATTTCAAAGAGATGGCTAGTTCTCTAAAGAATAAAATTTATATATATTGTTTTTTTGTAATATTTTGTTTCCGTATAAAACGAGGGCAACAATTTTGGTTTTGCGAAAATTACTTGTTGGTTCCAAAGAACTTGCATTATTAAAACGCTCATAACACCTATTAATAATATGAAAATTAAAATTTTAAATAATTGAAAAAATATGGAATTAAAAATGCTCCAAATAAATGATAATGATAAATCATAATATGGACTTTGAAATTTTCAATTATTGAAATCGAATCGGCACAAAAGGGCCTCGAAGATATTTTTTTTGGGGGGGGTCAGGAACACCCCCCTGGACGGCCGACTGCTTGTAGCCCATCGAGTTGCTGACGGTGATCGCTAAACATTCAAACGAAACAAAAAAAAAGTAAGAAAACTTACGACGCATTTTGTGTTTCCTATAAATAAGACTGCCGGAAGGTGGTTTACAAGAGCCCTTACTTAGCACTTGGCTTACGTCTATTAATTATAGGCGGAATTATTCTATGTATGGAAGAGGATTAACGGATTCAGATGACGATGTAAGAGCCTAAGCTGAGGTAGGCCGCCCCGGTGGCGCAGTGGTCTAAGCGATGGCCTCTGATCACTCGTCCGAAAGGGGTCCAGGTTCGAATCCCGGTTAGGCATGGATGTTGTGTTTGTCTTACGGCACTGGTTCTCTCCCTTCCCTGGAACCAGTGACCCTAAATTAGGGACGGGCGACTGCTTATAGCCCATTGAGTTGCTCACGGTGGTCTTTAAACCTCCAATCAAAAAAAAAAAGTTGAGGTAGGGAGCTGTGCGGACGTTCTGTGTTGGTCAGGTTAATAGCATAAGGAAAGCAGATGGTAATAATTTATGCATCCATACACCATCCCTTCTGAAGAGCAGAGCTGGACAGTGGACAGCCGGCATTTACAGTATGGCGTGGGCCGGAAAAGGTCATCTGCTGCCCTAAGAGAACATTTTCTTTTATTCCCCTATTGGTCAAGTATTCTGCATGTACGACAAAATTCAATTAATATTTGAAAATTATAATGCATATAAGAAAGAATACAGTGCATACACACACACAAAAAAAAATACAATCGTCTTCGAATTTGATTTGTTTATAGCAAAATACAAGTCACGCTGTAGATAATTATTATTTTAAAGTGTTTTCGAAAATTCGAAAACTTTCATTCCCGCCACGGTGGTGTAGTGGCTTAATCGCTCGTTTCTGATCATCAGATCAGATTATATGTACAGAATTTTAGGAAGGCAGTGTCTGACCCCAGGTCTTAAACAACCCTTAGAAATAGGAAGCTAGGAGATTTGGGCTACAGCTCCCGATAGGAAAGTGATACGGAAGCGAGGTAGAAAGGAGAAGGAAGACGCCCTTATTGGGTAGTACTCGGGGTCCTACGGCTTAACGTGCCCATCCGACGCACGGCGAGTATTTAGTGGTTCGAGCGTTCGCACCTTCCCGGGATCGAACATGAAGTTCCTCCATGGCCGGCACGAACGTTGGCCACTAGGCCAATGTTTCTGATCATTCGTCCGAAATAGGTCCGGGTTAGAATCCGGTGTGACGTGGATGTTGCATTTGTCTTACAGCACGGGCTCTCTCTCTCCCCCTCCCCCTGGAACCAGTGGCCCCAAATTAGGGATGGGTGACAGCCCATTGAGTTGCTCATGATGGTATTTAAACCCTCAAGTAAAAAAACAGAATACTTTCATGAATTCCGTATAAAATAATGTTAGAAATTTGCTTCGTCCTTTGATTTCTAGAACTTCATCAGCACTCTCCATACAGACTGGTCTCGCATCGGAAGATCATGGATTACGAGAACCGGATGTAAGTGCAGTTTTTGACGAACATTTCCCCGAATGGTCTCTTCATCCAAATGATCACTTTGTAATGCACCACTGAGGTGACGCAAGAGTCCAAATGGTAAGTTGCAGGAAAAAGCTTTGCCGTAGTGATTCGATTGGGAGAATACCTCGCTCCGGAGTAGGAAGACTTGGAAGCGGATTAACACCTACAAGAAAGGGATCATTCGCTGTATTGACACCCGAACGTAAAAATGAATATGCTGGCAGTGATGTTCGGGAGGGGAAAAGTGGATGTGCGATGACTCTTCTACACATGGTCTGGAATTATTGAAAATTCCTTTTTCTACAGTAACCTCGGGTTCAAGCATGGTTTGTCGGCTGACCCAAAACCTGTGATTTCGTAGGGGGAGGGGTATATATCTCAAGGGGGGGGGATATATGTCACCTACTGCTGAGGTGACGAATAAGTCAAAACAGCAAATTGCAGCTACATAAGCCTTGCCGGTGTAGTTCAGTTGAGAGAATATCCCGCTCCGGAGTAGAAGGCGCGACTTCGAATCCCGCCAAAACGGACTGGTCCGCTATGACTTCAGCGGAAGGTCGTCCTATCTGTGTAAATAATCTCTTTACAGTAAGGTTGTTTCACACAAAAGTTCACCTTACTGAGTGGTCATTTTACCGACAGGTCAAGTGGTTCATTTCAGCGAAAGGTTCACTGCATGTAAAAGTTCATTTTATCGAATGTGCTTTTATTGAAACGTCAGTTTATCGAAAGTGTCTGTTTTACTAGAGGATTCGTTAAAACTGGCTGTGTATTTAGTTTAGATTCTGCTTTCCAAATGCGTCGTAGAAGCTGAACATTTTCTTTTCAGCGGTATTACTGAAACACAGACTGTTTAAATCTGGTGGAATAGAAATCTTTTTCACTAATATAAATTATTTAAAAAAATGATTACAATTATCGTTAACATCAAACTAATTATTTAGTTAAATTACTTTCATTTATCACCTAAAAAAATTAATTACAGCTTCTCATGTCAAAGTATATGGGGCAGATAGTTTTAAATGTAATATCGCATGAAAACTCTCTCGTGCGGCTTTCTAATTTTTTGTCCATCTGACCAAACGTTAAAAATAATTGCTTGAGTAAGTCATTCTTTTACCGCCATCGGATTATTCAATAAAATGACCTTTACGTTAAACGATCATTTCTGTAAAATCTTTCGGTGAAGTGGTCATTCGGTTAAACTTACTTTTCAGTGATGAACTGTTCGATTAAATGATCTTTCGCTGAAGCGAAAATAGAATTTTCACTGAAATAACGTTTGGTGAAACGGTATTTCTGCCGCCTGAGAAATATCGACCATAAACCGTAGGAAACACCACTCATATTTGCAATACAAGTTCTTTGAATACATTTTTCCTGCTATTAAAATGTCTTAAAACTACATTCTTTGCAAAGAAGGAAAAGAAAAAGGAAAAAAACGAAGCACCCCGAGAAAGTCGGTCGACCTTGATGAAACTCCGCATACAAGTACCAGAGTGCCGAATGTACAAATGATTAAAAAAGAACGACCAATGACTAAATAGCGGTCCGCTACAGTGCATGGAATCAGCTCATCGATTGTCAGTGCATGGAATCAGCTCATCCATTGTCCCTGCGTGCGAGCTTTGCTGTCAAGAGCAAAGCTCGCACGCAGGGACAATGGTGACAGCAAATTGCGGTCAAATTCACCTCCATGGACAGCGTGGATGCTTCGACGTCGGATTCGTGCACACCAAGAGCAGCTGAGCGAATTGGAGAGAGGATGTATAACTGGGCTGAGAGAGGCCGGCGATAGGTCAAGCCGCCGTATCGCCAGGCATTTGGGTATCAGCAATGCGGCAATCGGATAAAATGGGTCCACGAGGGAACAACCCAGCGGCACGGGGGGTAGTGAACGGTCGAGGATAACGACAGAACGCGAGGATCGGGCTATTGTGACAGATGAACGAACAGAACCGAATTATTCACTCTCAACCATCGGTTGCTATGCTTGGTTCACCTACAGTTACAAGTGTGGTCATCCGTACCGTTGCCAGACGACTTGCGGCACGGCACGATGACCACTTTAGAAAAGGCCACTCCACCGCCAACCACTGATCAGCGAGTATCGCCGGCGCTGTGTGACCCGATCAGCGTATAATATTGTCTAGTGGCGTCATATTGCCATCAGTGATGAGTCACAGTTGGCAGTTACGTGTCTGGAAACGAGCCTCCCAGAGAACTAATCCTGCCTTTATCATGTAATAGCACACGGCTCGCACGCCAGACGTGACTGTTTGGGAACCCATTACCTAAATTAGCCGGAGACCCTTGGTAGTTCTCTGTACCACCCTCACTGCCCAACGGTATGTCGACGACATCCTACACTATCTTTGGTGTTGCCATTTCTGTCATAACATCGCCGAGCAAAATTTTAACACGATAATGCTCGGCCACACACGACACAACTCTATCAGACCTACCTCCGTAATGTCGATACCCTTCCACGGCCAGCCCAACCTTTCACTGATCGACCAAGTTTGGAACATGATGGGGCGCCACCTACGCCCATCCGGGAATGTCGGCAAACTGGCCCCCAATTTGGAAACCAATTGGTATGCTATGCCTCAGGACAGTATCCGTGAACTGTATGGGTCTATGCCACGCTGGGTAATGAGGTGGCGCTCCAATGCACTGACTTGTTCTACTCGTGTACCTGCTTTATCCGAATATATGCAAACTGATCTGGAATTGCAATCATTTCCTTTTCTAAACATCACTTACCAATTTTCATCTCGATTGACTTATTTCTTCTGGGTGTTTCGTTCTTTTTTTTTTGCAAAGTATGTACTTTGTTTGTTACAAATATTCTAGATGTTCTTAAAGAATGAGTAGGTAAACCAAAGAAAGGTTACTTACCATCAGGAACAGGAATCATGAGAATGTAAGCTATTCCCCCAGCTGCCATTGTGGCCATCAAAGGAATTCTTCTTCCGAATTTCTTAAGGACGATGATCGAAAAAATGTTCGCAGGGAACTCCACAGCCCCAGACACCGCAAAATTAATATAAGGATCTCCAGCGAGGTCTCCGGTATTGTACGTAAGACCGAAGTAAATGAATGCGTTCACAAACCTAAGTAAAACATAAGTACAAAGTCACTGATGTTTAGAAATAACAAGAGAATGCAGAGCTTCAGAAATTGTGGGCCGTAAAATTTCGTTCCCTGAGCGTCACACGGCCCAGGGACTGCCAGCTGAAACGCATTGTTTTATGCCTACAAAAGGGGTAGGATTATGATTGTGAAGTTAAAATCTGAAGTTTAGAAGTAAAGCGCTTTTGTGAAATTATCTTAAGAGGAAAAGAAGGATATTTGGTATTATAAACATGGAGCATCAAAACAGAAAAGAAAACCTAATGTAGTGTGGAAGAAGTGTTTAAACAATGATATGCCGAAATGTAATTGAAGGTCTGAGATGACGCACGAAAGAACTGAATGCAATGAAAGATCTATAACAGTAATTTAACTAAATTATACGATACAGACATTTGACGTGGACCAGGAACATCAAACAAAGGTCTTCACTCTTTCCACGTTTATAAGTGAGTCACGGAAAAATTCTCATTGGCCGCCACGGAAATCGAACGCAGGATCTTCCAGTTACGCGCCGGATATGCTTCCGCTACACCACAGCGGCCTCGAATTCCTCCAGACTCACACACGCTAACTGCCAAGCCAATTTGGCAGGTTGCTTCTTGGAGCCCCGCACAATGCTGGGGATTCACCAAATATGGTAAGCAGCAACGGAAGAAATAATTAGAAGGCGAATGAATAATTAATACAGACATTTGACGTGGACCAGGAACATCAAACAAAGGTCTTCGCTCTTTCCACGTTTATGGCGGCCAATGAGAATTTTTCCGTGACTCACTTATAACCGTGGAAAGAGCGAAGACCTTTGTTTAATAAATTATACGAGTTTTAAAAGTTGTGAAAACATAAATTTGTCCCTAACGGAGATCGAACTCGCGCCCCCTCATTCCGGAGTAAGTGATACATTCCGTACATGAGTAAGTGATAGAATTCCGTCCACGCCAGTTTTGCCCCTGCAAAACTGGCGTGTTGCTAACGCTTTGTGAACTGCTGCATTGTCGTGATGGAGAAGTTAATCGCCCCTGCGCCACATTTCAGGTCGTTTGCGGCAAATGCCCTCCTTAAGACGCCGTAGAACATCGCAATAGAAAAGGGCGGTGACGGTCTGTCCCTGGGGGACGAATTCACGGTGCACAACCCCACGAATGTCGAAGAACATGATGAATCATGCTTTTGGTTGCCCTCCGGACCTGTCTGGCATTCTTCGATCGTGGAGATGGCCAGTCTCTTCCACTGCAACGACTGTTGTTTGGTCTCCGGGTCGTAACCGTAGACCCAAGTCTCGTCCTCAGTGATGACCTGTGACAGGAACGTTGGTTCATTCATCATCTGCTGATGAAGATCTTGACAGAGTTCCACACGGAGCGCCTTCTGTTCGGGGTTCAGAATCTTTGGCACAAACTTTGCAGCAATGCGGTGCATGTTCAAAACCGACGTTATAATTTCTTGCATTGTTCCGTATGACACATTAACGATGGTAGCAATGTCTTGAATGGTTCTCCGACGATCCTCATGCACCTGTTTCCTAATTTCGTTCACATTTTCGGGGATTTCGCTCGTGGACGGTCGCGCTGACCTCTCGTCGTTTTCCAGTGCCGTTCTGCCGCTCTTGAAGCGCGAGTGCCACTCAAAACACCCCGCACGACTCATTGCTTCATTTCCATAAGCCTGGCGCAACATCTTATGCGTTTCCTTTCCCGGTTTGACGCAGAATTTGATGTTCGCTCGCCGCTCTAGTTTGCAGTCCTTACTGAAATTGCAGCTGTGTTCTGCACGTGATAACCAGATATCGTGTGGCGCAGCTCCCGATGTTCACAGAACCGCGCCACTTGGCAGGATGACTCTTGAAGGTCACTGCCCTCGACCGCTGCTCGCGCATCCGCGTACTGCCATCTGTTGGCGTGCTACGTACCTAGTCTCGGGACTTTTTGATCGCCCTACGTATTCTCGTTCTTCAGACGGTAAAAGCAGTAGACTTCGGCGACTTTGACAAAGAGAATTGTAATGATCAGACGACTAGGTCAGAGATTTTCTCAGACGGCAAGGATTGTAGGGTGTTCACGGTCATCCGTGGTTAGTACTTACAAAAAGTTGTCCGTGGAGAAAAAACTACGAACTGCCGGCCAGATGTGGCCGACGACGGCTCAACGATCCTAGAGGAGAGCGAAGACTATCGCATATGATACGTGCCAACAGAAGAGATACTGTGGCCCAACTCGCCGGTAATTTTAATGCAAGCAAAGGAAGAAATGTGTCAGAACACACAGTACATCGGACCCTACTAAAAACAGGGCAGCGTTGATGAAGACCTCTCCGAGTTCCCATGCTAACCTTCACAATCGGAAGCTCCTACAATAGGCACGGGAACATCAAAAATTTAATTTGAATAATTGGAATAAGGCAGGCAGAGTTGGGCAGTAGTAATGCATTACAAAGTAATGGAAGTACAGATTACAATTAACGTGTAATGCATTACGAGGTAATCCCAAGTATGGTTTGCAAACGGAATTAATCTGTAATGCATTACAGTGAAGAGGATGTAATTCAATTATTTAATAATGCCATTCAAACGCAATGGAATTATTTGGCAATGAAATTACACAATTTGCAAATAATAATTACATACTAATAGTTTATAGAAATGTACGTGTGCCAAAAGCTATGTGCCGGGGCGGCACATAGCTTGGCGCAGTGGTCTAAGCGATGGCCTCTGATCATTCGTCCGAAAGGGGTATGGGTTCGAATCCCGGTGAGGCATGGATGTTGTATTTGTCTTTCGGCACTGGCTCTCTCCCTTCCCTGGAACCAGTGGCCCTAAATTAGGGACGGGAAACTGCTTATAGCCCATTGAGTTGCTCACGGTGGTCGTTAAACCTCCAATCAAAAAAAAAAAAAGCTATGTCTAGACAGGTCGGCCACGTAACATAGACAGAGACGGAAGTGGCGTGTAGAATGTCCTAGAAGCGGCAAGAATATGTTAGACGTTTGTAGAATATTCAAGAATAAGCTCGCAGTGGGACGTTGGAGAGCTTTATGCAAATTAAGATTATTCCAGAAGGTTCAGGTCCTGTCGTGAAGTATATACTAGTATAAAGAAGTCAGTCGCTCGCTAAAGAAAAATGTCAAGAGTTCGCAAATTTCTGTAATATTCAGCAGTGCACCCTTAGTTGCTGAACTGTGAGTGTAGTGCTAATATGTGCTTGCGGCTATAGTGGGATAATTATTTTGGACAGTGAAACGTATGTAATGGAAAAGAATACTGTACTGGAGATGGACGAAGTGAGTATCTCTGACCGAAATAAACATTCCACTCGTACTTTCTTCATTTGTATTATTTCGTTCAAATCATTTTACTTGTTTACTTGTGTCGGAGGCGGGGCAACTACTCACGTCATACACACACAATCTCCAATACCTACATACACGCATTTTTGAGGTCAAAGGGGTGGAACAATTGTCAAATAACCTACACAACGTGTAATGGTTGCTGGTTTATTCACGTTGTACTTTTACAAATAAGTTATTGGTTAATTACCGACATGTAGTTAACCATTACGATCATAATGGATAACTGCAACATGTCATTATAATTACCATGTAATTCTAATGACCAGTTCACCATTACCATGTAATGGTAACGCTAAGTTCTTGTTCCTATTACCATTACGCTGTAATGCAATCCGATTAATTCAATTACGATTTGCCCAACTCTGGAATAAGAACCTCTGGTGCGATGAATCTCGTTTCGTGTTGCACGATGTGGACTTCCGGGTACGTGTGCATCGTTTACCTGGCGAAGTGTTGGCAGCAGGATGCACCGTGGGATAAAAACAAACCGGTGTATGCAATGTAACGCTTTCAGCAGTGTTCAGCTGGGAAACCCTAGCTACAGTCATTTCTGCGCAGGAAACTATGACACTTACCACCTGCCTAAAAATCATTGCAGACCAGGTACATCCTTTCATAGCAATGGTAATTCCCTGTAGTAGTGCCTTATTTCAGAAGAACAATGCGCCATGCCATACTGCCCCGGATGGTTCCTTAATGGTTCGCGGAACAGAAGGAAGCCTTCCATGTATTATTCTGGACCAAATTTCCCAGACATCAATCAGATCGAGCAACTGTGGCTGTTTGTGTTGTGACATCACATCCCTTCTTCGGCGGCTCAACCACGTAACTGACGAGAGTTAAAGGATCTGCTGATAATGTGTTGGTACCATATAATGCAAGGCACCTTGTAGCGTTAATTACTCGCCGGGTAATGGCTGCTTTGGCGGCACGTGTAGAACCAACATCGTATTAGGGTAGGTGGTCATTATGTTTTTGCTCTTCAGTGTGTTTTCATTTTGATTACCCGCGATAACGTATGCCTTAGGTTCGTGCATGTAATCACTATTTTATGTGGTAAATGAATAATAAAAAAAGTAGGTAATTAGAATGAAATACACCGAAGAGCAATTGAATTAGAGATACCTGTCTAGTAACGTGTAGCACCACCTTTCGCCCTGATGAAGGCGGCGATTCGTCTCGGCATGGACTCGACAAGACACCGGAGGCGTTGGGAAGCCATACGGATCCACGACTCTTGAACAAGCTTTCACAGTTCACGAAGATTTGATGGAGGGGGTCAGATCCTCGAACATCTCTCTCGATGGCATCCCAGATGTGCTCGATGGGATTGAGGTCAGGTAACCTAGCTGGCTAAGGAAGCGAAGGCACGTCCGTGGAGTGTTCATTCAACCATTCGGATACAATTTGGGAGCTGCATTGTCTTGTTGCAGGATGAGGTCCCCAGTGGGATGTTGAAGACGCACAAACGGGAGCAAATGGTCTTCCAGGATATCCCGGTATCGTTGACCTGTTAGGATCGAAGTCACACTTACCAGGGGTCCCATTTCAGTCCACGTAAAAAGTCCGCAAACGAGAATACCACCCCCACAATCTTGAAGAGTATCCTGCTGACAAGAGGGATCCATCGCTTCATGTGGTTTGCGCCGTACTCGTATCCTGCCATCCGCATGTACCAACATGAATCTTGACTCATCAGTCCAGGCAACATTTTTACACATGTCTAGGGTCCAGTGGCGATGTTCCCGCGCCCATGCTAATCTTTACATCCTGTGATGTGCGGTCAGCAGCGGTACCCTCGTAGGACGATGGCTTCTGTACCCCATAGCTAGGAGCTGGTTCTGGATGTTGTTTCTGCTTACACAGTTTTGTGCACCAGCGTTAAATTGCCGAGTGATTTCTTGCACTGTGGCCCGTCTATCCGCTGTTACAATGCGAGGTAGCCGACAATGACCCAGCTCATCCACACGCTGTTGTCTACGGTAGTTGGCCCTTGCAAGGATGGTTTTACCGGATTCGATGTACTCACGGTGCACCCGTGACACAGTGGCTCGTGAAAATCCCAGTGACTTCCGAGATGGAGTGACCCATTTGTCGGGGCCCGACAATTTGCCCAAGATCAAATGCGCTTAGATTCTTCGTCTTACTCATACTGCGTTCGACTCTTACTGATTCCCGTCGCATCACTCCTCGTATTGTCGGATCGCTGCATACGTCATGTCGTTTCAGTTTACAGGGCCGCACACAGCGCCACGTTTGCGTAACGCCAGCTGTCTCTAATTCAATTGCTCTTCAGTGTATAGTAAACATAAATTTCCTTAAAATTAGAATGGTTTTTAAAGAATTCCATGGTGTAAGAACAAGAAGAACAACGCATATGCACAACTATTTTATTTTTCTTATTGACCAAGATTTCGCTTTGCTTTGGCACAGTTTCTTCGGGGGCGAATGACATGTAATATTCAAATCGCATAAAATGCCAACTGCGTCGACGGTTACGGGTCCCGGGTGGGAAATTCCAAACTTAGTCGAACTTATTTATTACATTGGGATGTAAGGTCAGGTGATGCGTAACATCACAGCCTCTCCTTGACAAATGTCAACCCCGCCTTCTCGTGGTACATCCTGTTCCCACTAAAGGGGCTCTGACGACCGCCAATAGCGGTATAACTATACCATCGGGATTAGAGGAAATGCTATCCCACACTCACCAACCCGCTTGGCCAGCGTGGTGAGTTATGGCCAAACCCCTCCAAAATGACTCCACAACTTAAATCTTGGCCCTCAGTCTCCGGCAGCTGGAATGTACCTGGCCAAGGCAGCGGCCAGTGCGACATGAAGGCAGAGGGTGCTAAGAATCCCCGGAGGACCGGACTAGGCTGCCATCTGATGCTGACCTTGGCGACATATAACGGACGCTCCCTATCTTCTGATTCAAGGCTTCTTGAATTGGAAGAGGAACTACAAAGGATCAAGTGGGACATCGTCGGGCTAAGTGAGGTAAGGAGAAAAGGAGAAGATCTCATCGAACTGAAAAGTGGACATCTCTTCTACTATCGTGGGACAGATACTGGCAGAACTAGTGGTGTTGGATTTATAATAAACAAGAAACTGAAGGATAAAGTTGTAGAAGTTGAAAGTTCCTCTGACAGAGCTGCACGACTCGTTATCCAACTCTCGAGAAGATACCAGGCTCAGATTATTCAAACTTATGCACCCACCACAAGTCATGCTGAAGAAGAAATTGAAGAATTTTATGAGGAAATTCGTGATCTAAATAATAAAGGTAAGCAGCACTTGAAAATAATTATGGGAGATTTCAATGCAAAAATAGGGCAACGGCAACAGAATGAAACTTCAGTAGGTAAATTCGGTCACGGCAACAGAAACCAGCGTGGAAATACTCTCGTAGAGTTTGCAGAGGCAGAAGGGTTTTTCATCTTGAACTCCTTTTTCAAGAAAAAGCCACACAGGAAATGGACATGGAGACATCCAAATGGGACGACAAGTGAAATTGATTTTATTATGTGTAACAAAAAATTCGTCATAGAAGACTGCAGTGTGCTAAACAAGTTCAACACAGGCAGTGACCATAGATTGGTGAGATGTAAGATGCACCTCAACACTAAACTCGAACGTAGCAAGCTCATAAGACAAACAAAATGTATTGACATAACCAACCTTAAAAAACACCATAATACCTTCAAATTGGAACTGAAGAACAGATTCTCTGCTTTAGAAGGCCTAACATCGGAAGAAGTGGATATTTCTGAAGTTAACAGAAAAGTAACCAAAGCTCTTATGGAAACAGCAACAAAATTAGCTGGGTCTAAGAACAAATTGCATGTGAACAAATTATCAGGAAAAACCAAAATGTTGATGCAAAAAGAAGAGTGATGAGGACAACTAAAGAAGATGTGACTTCCAAAGTGGAATATATAGAGCTATGCAAGACAGTACAAAAAAGTATCACTGAAGACGTAAGGATATTCAACTGTGAACTGGTAAGGAAAGCAATTGAAAACAACCAAAGCCTAAAGATAGCAAAGGGACATCTCAGTAAGGGGAAAAAACAGATTATGGCACTGAGAAAAGAAGATGGTTCTGTAACAAGAAATAGAGGCGAAATTATGACAAGAGTGAAAGATTTCTACTCCAAATTATATGAAAGGGATGATACATGTACTCCAGACATCATGAAAGGTACCAGTACCAGAGTTCTTCCAGTCCTTCCAGCAGAAGTTGCACATGCAATCAAGAACATGAAGCGGGGAAAAGCTCCAGGAGAAGATGGAATTACTGTAGACATCATACAAGAAGCAAGTGGAGAAATCGAAACAGTACTCGCCCAAATTTTCACTCGATGCCTTAATGAAGGGAAAATTCCTGAGGATTGGAACAACGCTACAATGATCTTGCTACATAAAAAAGGTGACATTGAGGATCTCGGGAACTACAGACCTATCAGCCTCCTATCAGTGGTTTATAAAATCTTCACTAAAGTTCTTTCACACCGCTTGAAGGTGACACTGGACATGGCTCAACCGAGAGAACAAGCTGGATTCAGGAGTGGCTACAGCACAATAGATCATATCCACGTACTGAGAGAACTAATTGAAAGAGCGAGGGAATATGAACTTCCATTGTGCATGGCTTTTATCGATTATGAAAAAGCCTTTGATTCGGTGAAACCATCAGCAGTTGCAATGGCTCTGAAATCCCGCGGTATTGAAGATGCATACATTAATATTATTAATAACATCTATGAAAATGCAAGTGCAAAGATTCGGCTGTTTGAAAATACAACACACATAAAAATTGGAAAGGGAGTGAGACAAGGTGACAATATATCTCCGAAGCTCTTTAATGCCCCTTTGGAAAATGTCTTTCAATCACTGAACTGGGAAAACAAAGGGATAAAGATTAATGGAGATTATCTAACCCACCTCCGTTTTGCTGATGACATAGTCATTTTTACAACTACCCCATCAGAGCTACAGAGTATGATCCAGGAACTTGCTGACAAGAGTAAAGAAGTGGGATTAAAAATGAACTTTCAGAAGACAAAAGTGATGTACAATGCTTTTACAAGAAATGAAGATTTATCAATTGATGGAGAAAAGCTGGAGATAACAGACACGTACGTTTATCTTGGACAGCAGATATCAAGTGAGGGTCACATTGATGAAGAAATTAATCGGCGTACAAAACTTGCCTGGAGAGCTTTTGGAAGAAACAGCATAATTTTCAAGAGCAATATGCCATTATGTCTTAAAAGAAAAGTGTTTGATCAATGCATCCTTCCAGTGCTTACGTATGGTGCAGAGACGTGGACCTTAGATAAAAGAGACATACAAAGGCTGCAGACAACTCAAAGCAGCATGGAGAGGTGCATGCTTGGTGTAACCAGGAGAGATAAGAAGAGGAACACGTGGATCCGAAAAATGACAAGAGTGGAAGACATCATGATCAGAGTTAAATCCCTGAAATGGCAATGGGCTGGACATACTGCCAGAAGGACAGACCATCGATGGACAGCCGAAATTTTAGATTGGATTCCAAGTGACAGGAAAAGACCCAGAAGAAGACCACATGGGAGATGGGTGGATGAAATTTGAAAGTATGCGGGGAGTGACATGGAGGAGACTGGCACAAGACAGACCGTTGTGGAGGAAACTTGGGGAGACCTTCGTCCAGCAGTGGATTGATAATGGTTGATGATGATGATGATGATGATGATGATGATTTATTACATTGAAACTCACAAACAATTTAGTTACGAGACAGAAAAGCAATGGTTGCCTACCCATTCTTGACGTTGCCGCCCCGGTGGCGCAGTGGTCTAAGGCGCTTTCCTCTGATCATTCGTCCGTAAGGGGTCCGGGTTCGAATCCCGGGTAGGCATGGATGTTGTGTTTGTCTTACGGCACTGGCTCTCTCCCTTCCCTGGAACCAGTGACCCTAAATTAGGGACGGGCGACTGCGTATAGCCCATTGAGTTGCTCACGGTGGTCGTTAAACCTCTAATCCAAAAAAAAAAAAAAAAATTCTTGACGTTCTAGAGTCAGTTTCAGAAGGATCTCTCGTATCTAGAATTTATCGTAAGCCTTTTGCTGTTTCTTCACCTCCACATGCCGTCTCCAATTCCCCTATGCCAGCAAAAACTCAGCGTCTTCTACAGTTACGTAAATCGTGTTAGGATGAAGACTATTTGAAAAACGAATTTGATATTCTTAAAAGTATTGCAGAAGAGAGAGGATGCAGTCCTTCCATTATAGACAAGGCAATTAAAAAAGAATTAGGAAAGTAAATCCTGTCTCCAAGTTAACACGTATTGTACGTCCATTAGGAGATAATTTTGCCATTATCTCGTGACTTTGCATTCAAAATTTCAAAAGTTCTCATTTCAAAGTGACTTTTAAACCAAATTGAACTTTTTTGAAACTAAGTACCATATTGAAGATATAAATTCATGCGGAATCTACCAAATTTTATGTTAATGTGGTTTTCCGTATGAAGGAGATAACCGTAGGTCCTTCCGTTATTGATTGAAGGAGCACAAGACGTACATACAGAACTGTAATTTAAGAATGCACTGATGACTATGCTATGAAAGTCATCGTAGATTTTGGAAGAAGCGAAGCTTATTGACAAGCCGGATTCATAAGACAAAACCTTGGTCGACAGAAAAAAATAATTCTGCATAAACGTTTTTCTTCTTAATCTTATGGACATAGCGTACAACCATTGAAATTTAATGGTGTATATCTGCATTAATTATCTTTCCTTTGCACATACGGTGGCAGTAATCTCTTTCCTTCCGTGCTTTTCACCAATCCAGTTCATTGATTTTTACGAAAACACACACTTTTTAGGGTTGGGCGTTTGGCTTTCTTCTTTGTTCTCCTCAATGCTGTTTCTTCAGCTTGTAGAGTTACAATTTTCTTGTCTGCATACTAACTAATACATATTACGGACAACTTGGGTTAATCTGTATAACTTTGTACAACTACGTCAGAACGGATAACTTTGGTTAATCTGTATAACTTTGTATAACTACGTCAGAAGGAAAAAAAAAACATCAGAGCTGAAAAATTCAAGGTTTAGGATATTTATTCCTCTTTCCATCTCAGAAACCACTTAAATAAATATGTGGGATTTATAGTCTCGTAAGAGAATATCATGTATACTAAAGTGCCAAAAACAAAACCCCTTGGGATGCTACTACTGCGAATGCTACTACTTGAGCTTGTGAGCTTGGAGAGCATTTCAAACGACAGGAACAGCTGTCCGAGAGTTTAGCAGTGATCGTCCACGAACAACCACGGCGACGGACGACCGGTATATTGTCCTACAGGCGAGAAGAAACAGACGGCAGACAGCGGGAGAAATCGCAAGGCACATGCAACAGACAACTGGACGTCCGTTATCGCGTTTTACTGTGGCCAGGCGGCTGCACAAAGGTGGTCTATTTGCACGACGACCATTATGGTGTGTGCCATTAAGGCCTGCTCATCGGAGACGGCGGTTTCTGTGGTGCCAGAAACACAAGAACTGGACACATCTGCAATGGGGTCGAGTTCTCTTTACGGATGAGAGCCTATTTAGTCTGACGAGCGATTCTGGACGTATACACATCTGAAGATAGCAGGGAACACGCAATCACACTTCCAACATAATCGTAAGGGACCAGTTTGGAGGTGGCGAAATTCTTGTTTGATGCGGTATCATGCTTGGTAGCCGTACTGACCACCACATCTTCCAAGGAGCTTCAGTCACTGGTGTCCGCTATTGTACCGAGGTTCTCTTGCCTCACGTGCGTCTGTTTAGAGGTGCTGTGGGTCCTGAGTTCCTCTTCATTGACGACAACGCTACACTTCATCGTTCAGTGGCTGTCGCAGAGCTGTTGGAGAGTGGAGATATTCAGCGCATGGATTGGCCCGCAAGGTTCCCGGTCCTAAATCCAATCGAACACGTGTGGGACCTTCTCGGTAGACGCTTGGCAGCACGTCACCAGCCGCCAGCAACGATTCCGCAGCTGCGATTGGCGCTACAGGAGGAATGGGCCGCGATGCCACAACAGCTCCTTAACAACCTCGTCCTCAGCATGGACAGACGTTGTAAATCCTGCAACGCAGTTAGGGGTGATCATATCCCCTACTAAAGACTAGATTCTTCTTGGCAGGCGCCTGTCACATGGGCGTTTCTGTCTTCTGTCTAGTTGTGCTCGAAACTATCTTTTCAATTAAGTGTCTTTGTATCCTTTGGATTCTTTGTGTGGACGGTTTTGCTCATTTGTTACATATTCTTATATCTTAAGGATCTTATGGTATGACTTGAGTCGACGTGGCACCCTTCTGCATGACGTTACATTCGAAAAACCGTCTCGTCCTTAATTTTTGCACGCCAATGTATATTGAGATATCCTACAATGGGAGACGGTAATATAACATCTTGCTCCCCTTCCGTTTTTGGACTTATTTAATACCGATATTGACTTTTCAGGAACATAACTTAGTTCCTAATCTTGATTATGACGAACTCACTGTCTGCTACCATCCACAGCTTGTCAACGACATGACATCGACTCCATTTCTTTCAAACGCGTGGAAACAACTCACCAAAATCCGTGACCTTCAGAACTCTGATGATGTCACAATGATTTGAATGTTTACGCTCCATTCGTCCTGGTGATGCCGAGCAAATAGATCTGCGAAACTTTAGTCGATGTATAATTAACCTTTGATTGTAATAAACGTTGGTATTCTTATTTTATCTCAACGCCACAAGTTTTGTAGTCATAAATACGTTTTGTAGTCCTTGAGGTTTTTAACAAAGAAAAAAATGATGGATAACTTTGTGTATTGGGACGTACGCAGCAGCTGCATTAAAAGTCACGTCTCTTAGCTTGGTGTTCACATTATTCTGTCCAACCCCTGTATATATATATATATATCATCATCATCATCATCATTGTCAACCATTATCAATCCACTGCTGGACGAAGGTCTCCCCAAGTTTCCTCCACAACGGTCTGTCTTGTGCCAGTCTCCTCCATGTCACCCCTGCATACTTTCGAATTTCATCCACCCATCTTCTATGTGGTCTTCTTCTGGGTCTTTTCCTGTCCCTTGGAATCCAATCTAAAATTTCTGCTGTCCATCGATGATCTGTCCTTCTGGCAGTATGTCCAGCCCATTGCCATTTCAGGGATTTAACTCTGATCATGATGTCTTCTACTCTTGTCATTTTTCTGATCCACGAGTTCATCTTCTTATCTCTCCTTGTTACACCAAGTATTCACCTCTCCATGCTGCTTTGAGTTGTCTGCAGCCTTTGTATGTCTCTTTTAGTTAAGGTCCACGTCTCTGCACCATACGTAAGCACTGGAAGGATGCATTGATCAAACACTTTTCTTTTAAGACATAATGGCATATTGCTCTTGAAAATTATGCTGTTTCTTCCAAAAGCTCTCCAGGCCAGTTTTGTACGCCGATTAATTTCTTCATCAATGTTACCCTCACTTGATATCTGCTGTCCAAGATAAACGTACGTGTCTGTTATCTCCAGCTTTTCTCCATCAATTGATAAATCTTCATTTCTTGTAAAAGCATTGAACATCACTTTTGTCTTCTGAAAGTTCATTTTTAATCCCACTTCTTTACTGTTGTCAGCAAGTTCCTGGATCATACTCTGCAGCTCTGATGGGGTAGTTGCAAAAATGACTACGTCATCAGCAAAACGAAGGTGGGTTAGATAATCTCCATTAATCTTTATCCCCTTGTTTTCCCAGCTCAGCGACTGATATATATATATAATTTTTCCCCAAGATATGCATCTTTCCAAACAAAACGTATATTTATAAGGGAAACTCCCACGTCAGTATAAGAAGTGTTTTTGAAATACCGCCAGGACGTTTTATTTATAACTAGCGTATAGCTCGTCCTAGGGTATAGAACTGGGTGTTTATACAGGATTATTAATTACGCTGCCGTTGGCTTGATGTCCCTCCGAAGTGTGGTATTAAACCATTTAAGTTTGAGGTCTTTCTCTTCATGAAAGCTGAAAACTTAAGATCTTTCGCATAATTTGATTTGCACATGGGAACGCCAGATTGATTTTCATGACAGTTTTTCTTTTATATAAAATTGTACAAGGGTAAAAATAAGTGAAACACTATACACACGTATGGTTAACAGGATATGGCCTCCCATGCGTAACGTCACAAGTTTTGTCCCCAGTCGTTCTGAGGGTTTCTATTTGAGAATGTTTCGGTTATAGTCACCTGCTTCCTCAAAACAGGTCGTCCCTTGTTAGTCGGTATTTTCCGTCAACTCAATGGGTCGATCTCTTCACTACGTTCCCAATTGCTCGCTCACTTGGTAACCTACTCCGATGAGTCATTACATTATAACCACCTACAAGCTGCAGGACCCCATTTAGTCTGCAAAATAGCGGCTATACGTATCCTGGGGTATGTGGTACCATAATGTCAACAGCAGGTCCTTCAGTTCCTATGCATTTCGGTGTGATGGTGAGTGATTTAGCGCGAACCCTCTTTTCCAAGTCGAACCACAAATGTTCGATTGGGTTCATGTCAGGTGAATTTGGAGGCTAGGGCATTAACAGAAAGTCACTAGTATGTTCCTCGAACCATTCCTTGATGATTCTGATGTTGTGGCATGGTGCATTATCCTGTTGGTAATAGCCATCAACAGCAGGGGACACAGTTTCCATGAATGGGTGACATTGGTCCGCAACGATGTTCAGATACCTGACAGCTCTTGGAATAATGGGACCTAAAGTGTGCCTAGGAAACATCGCCCACAGCATAACACCCCTGCCTCCGGCCTGTTTACTCCCAACAGTGCATCCAGGTGTCATAGCCTCCGTTGATAATCGGGGTATTCGCGCTCGGCCGTCTAGGTGATCCACCAGGACCACTTTCTTCCAATGATCCAAGGTTCAATCTCGATGATTTTGTTCCATTGGACCAGTGAACATGGGGACTCGGCTGGGTCTTCGGCTACGCAGGACCACGCGCAGAAGGCTGCGATGAACTGTGTGTTATACACATTGCCACAAAACACACTTCATCGCAGCCTTCCGTTATTGGCGATTTATCGCACTCTGACCCTACGGTCGCTGTGAACAATGCGCGACAGTCTCCGCTCCCCTCTGCCATCAATGAGATGCGGACGGCACATGACTGAACGACGGTTAGTCGTTTGGCTATCTGTGTGCCACTTTTGATATGTACTCACTACAGCGGCGCCTGAACAACACACAAGCCGCACCGTGCCATCATAATTTGTCCTTTATTAAACTCCGATAAATCGGCAGCTTTTCCCATTCTGACTCCGAACACTCTACTAACCGAAAACTGGTCCTCGAGTTGTATATACAGTGTGTATAGGCAAGTCCTTAAACAGGGAAATAACTTTTGAACGCAAAATGCTAGAATTGTGGAAGTAGTGTGTTCATATAGTATAGTGACTATGTTCTATCAGATGAGACCGATTGCAGCACCCCTAGCGGCGAATATTGGAAGTTAGCGATCCTATCGCGAGAACCAAGAGAGATAGCGAAAACAAGTCAATAGCAAACGTGTTGAGCGTCACCTATTTAGTATGAAATGATTCCCTACGTTCACCAAGAACTCCAATAGAAGTCCGTAAATGCAGATCTCTCGGTATCCGATCACCGGCATAAATACGTCACGAATGACATCGCAAAACGTAAAATCTGTTAACGAATTTTGCCTGCAAAACAGCGAAGGATGGATGAAAGTATGCAAATTGAAACGCTACGTCATACCTCATCGGGAAGCATAAATTGGCGGTTAGGGAAGGTTTGTCAGACAGTGCGTGGACTGGATCTTCGAGTCTACACATGGCTAGTTATTCCAACGAGGAGTACTGTGAGATGGTTATGTTGTACGAGGAATGCGGTTGTCGGGCAAGAGAGGCAGCACGCCAATATGCATTATGCTTCCTTAATCGTTCTCATCCTACTGCGGCTACTATCATCAATGTCGTTCGCCGGCTGAGAGAAACCGGGAGCATTACAAGTCGTTCCCGTTCAGGTACGCCGACACTTGCAGGTGTGCACGTGCAGCCAGTGGACGTCCTGGCCTATGCGCTAGCCCACCCACACTGCAGTACGAGAGACATCAGTGCGACGTGTGGCCTTACATTTGGTCGTGTATGGGAAATTTCTACAACCCCGTATTATCCAAGCATGCAGTAACGTAACACCTGAAATGCTGCAGAACGTCCAAAAAAATTTCTAGCTCGAATACAGATGTGTATTGCTGCCGATGGCGCACACATTGCAAATGCGTAAGTATTAGTACTGACATTTTGCATTTCAGGAACATTATTTTGTGTTTTTCTTCTTCATAACGTCCTACTGCTGTATGAATTTCCTACTACTTTACTGTACAGTACATAATAAATTGTACCTACGTACATGTATTAGTTTTATAAGTAAAGTTGCATCACATTGCAATGTGACACTTCTACACGCGATGAGCGACGTATTTATGCCGGTGATCGGATACCGAGAGATTTGCATTTCCGGACTTCTATTGGAGTTTTTGGTGAATGTAGGGCGTCATTTCATACTAAATAGGTGATGCTCTACACGTTTGCTATTGACCTTTTTTCGCTGTCTCTCTTAGTTCTCGCGATAGGATCGCTAACTTCCAAAATTCGCCGCTAGGGGTCCTGCAATCGGTCTCCTTTGATAGAACATAGTCACTTTACTTATATGTACACACTACTTCCACAACTCTAGCATTTTGCGTTCAAAAGGTATTTCCCTGTTTAAGGATTTTCCTATACACCCTGTGTACTGCTCTGTGAGCTTCACCTGCACCAGCATTCGGTCTCGAGACGTGCTCATTCCTCTAGGCTGGGTTTGGTCAAAGTGTAATAACTCATCGGTGTAGAGTGCTGTAGTAATTTTAGACATAAACAGTTTCGCGATTCAACTGTCAGTCACCTTTGAAATGCTTATCTCCATTTGTGCGCCTGTAGCGTTGAGCTATATCTTGTTGCTGACTGCCCAACAGCACAGTGATGTTTTTATAGGCCAACAGTCTTTATGCCAACTGTAAGTTCATGAACAAAAAATTAAAGGCATAAATATTTATTCTCTGTTGATGGTGAATAACGAATCAAATACATAAGGGAGAAAAAACACCGCTTTAGGCATCTCTAATGCGAACCCTGGGATGCCCTAAAGCTTTGTTTTTTCATCTTACCATATGAAATAGAGAGTTAGCGTCCTCCTTCGGATAGCTGGTGTCCGGAAAAGGTCGAAGATATTTTTGCTCCCTGGTTCGCTTTTGGGACCCTAAAGACATATTTATAATCTTCATTAGATCATTCATACAGCAAATTTTAGGACATTTTTATGCTAAATAAATAAAAGAGGCACATGTTGAAATCATTCACGAAAGGGGTAAACGAATTTATCTGGATACATGAAGTCCTATTCTGTTGTATATGAAAATGCAACACCAAGAAAAACGCGAGCGATTGGACTGAAACTTGCTGGATGGATAGGTCACGTGAGGAGGACCAAATGGTTACAACCGTAGGGCACATGCAAATGATTTATTCCAGCCAGGTCCTCTTAGCTGTCTCGTAGTAGGTATAAAGGCTCGACTTGCAGGCTATGACGTGTCCAGGAAGCTTGGGGAGACACCCAAAATTTGGGACATTTCGGTATCTCAAAAACGCTATTTCAAAAGGCAAAGTTTTGGTAGCATTTGAAATTGTTTTCGTCTCGTGGCAACAATTTTAACGTTTTTTCTCCACGAAGACGAGAAAGCGGCAAGGACCAGGATGTCCCATTGCAAAAGAAAAGCCAATACATGGGTATAATGAAAGTTTCTGTGACGACGAGGCAATTCCAATTCGAGTTCCATAACTTATTTCAAATTACTCTAAAACAAAATTACTCTAAACACACTGAAAAGCAAAGAGTTTTGATTAAAACACCAAGAAATAGCATCAAAGCGAAATCAACGCTGCAACATAAACGCAGAAAACCCAGAAGTGTATTACACGATTTCAATTTATTCATCATTTTTAAAAATATTTATTAGTGCTCTAGATAATACACTCACGGACAATGAAATTTGCGCACCTAGAAAAAAACATGCTACAACCGCGAAACTTTGCAAATAACTAGGTTGCGTGCTGGTATGCAAATGTACCACGTTCGGTGCGCTTGCGCATGACCGTACACACTGTGTTGGCGCTGCAAGCAGGAGCAGGCAGCCTTATAAATCGGGGTGTAGTCGATGCCCTACGAAAGCGAAAAGCACCCACCGAAGCAAACAAGAATACAAAGTGACAAGAATGCCGCGAGAGACGTCGATTCACGCAACGTACGGACTTTCAGAGAGGCCTGATCATCGTGCTGAAAACCGCAAGGTGGTCGGCGGGCCGTACAGCCCGCGATATGGATCGTTCTGACCATACTGTCCGACTGTGTTTGGGTGCGGTGGACACTCGACAGCACTGCCACACGGCAGGGCGGCTCCGGACGGACCAAGAGGATCACAGGTAGAGAGGATCGACGAATCGTGGGTCAGGCACGAACGGATCCCACGGGGACAAGGTCCACTATACGGGCAGGTGTAGCGGCTCCTGCGTGCCCACGAACCATTTCCCGACGCCTCGCAGAAGCGAATCTGCGGTTCCAGCGATCCTTACGTGTGCTGCCATTAACACAGGAACATCGCCGGCTCAGTGTCCAGTGTTGCTAAGCCAGAGCGACGTGGAACACCACAGACTGGCAAGTGTGGTGTTTAGCGATGAGTGCCGCTTCGCTTTGGGGACGGATGGTCATCGTGTCCGGGTGTGTAGGTTCCCAGGTCAACGGCACAATCCCAACATCGCTATCGAGCGCCACACTTCGCCCACTGCAGGCATTATGGTCTGGGAAGCCATTGCCTACGATAGCCGTAGTAGTGGTATGTGGATCATTGACGGGCCAGCCGTATGTGGATAAGATCCCACTGCCCCATGTGCTCCCATTCCTGTCCGGGATTCCAGGTGCGCTATACTAGTAGGATAATGCCCACCCGCGCACAGCGCGTGTTGCCCAGGACTGCCTACGTCATTTCCAGGCACTTCCATGGCCTTCACGCTCTCCGAATATGTCCCCTATCGAACATGTGTGGGACCAGTTGGAAACGCCGGCTGCCGCCGTTCCGCACTATCCAGGATTTGGAGCACACCATCCAACATGTGTGGGCCAGTCTGCCGCAGGACATCAGGCGTATGTTCGCCACCATACCGGACCGTATTGCAGCATGTATCGCCGCACGAGGCTGCGATACATGCTGACTGGACTGCGTGCCAGAGATCTCTCTGTAATTGTCTTGCAGCTCTGTTTTCTCTATCATGTGTATCACTTATTTCAATCATTACGTCCATAAACTTTCAGTTCAATCCGATGCTTCCTTCTTGGTGCACAAAATCATTGTCCGTGAGTATAGATGTCTCGCACACAAATTAATCTTGTCAGGATCCCAGTCACATTTCTCAACAAATCCCAATGTTCCACTATCTCAAGATTTTGATGGTTTCAAACTTTAACTGAATTTTGTACAGGTAACTTGAATGGCTCGCAAGAAGACCTAATCGCAGAATTGAAACTGTGATACCGTAGGATCGCCCACAAGAAAAATAGGATCACTTGCCAAAAGATGCATTAAGTGCTTTGAAACTGTGCTACAGGGAGGTGTTACTCAATATAAAAACATTATCTTACGTATTAGGTATTCTACCAGTGACAACTTCAGAAAGTGAGCGTTCGGTTTAAACACTGCGCCTCTTAAAATCATATTTACTTAATACCATATCAGAACTGAGACTCAATGGGTTAGCATTATTTCACATTCATGGAAAATACACACCGAAACTGAAGAAGTTTTAGATGAACTGGCAAAAAACCCCCAGAATGCTGGAAATATGACTCAGGAAATTGTAAGTAAAAGTAACATAAGAGTTGAATCAAATCAAAAAATATTTGTTGAAATGAGTGTAGTCAGCGTCAGGGATTCTTAGTCTTACCATACGATGAAAAAAAAACACCATCATACAGGTGAAGAATGTTTCATTAAAAGGTAAAATTTTTTTCTTTATAGAACTACTTGTATCTTTTAACCATTTAACAGTAAGTTGTGTAGTATCCTTTTTTCGATTCCTCGATTGTTGTTTAAAAAATTCCTCGACTGTTGCTTATAGGATTCCTCCACCGCAGAATTGAGTCCGATTGAACAGCAAACTCTTTAAGTTGTCTAATATGAATCAAACGTCTTCATAATGGCAATCTGATTCGACTTGTCGATTAGGGGAATCTATATTTAAGAATCGTTACGAAGGTTCTCTAAAAGGAAAATAAATCTGATGAAATTGCATTCCAGAAATTTCGGACATTACCAGGCATAAGAGAAAATAGTTTCACCCATTTGATTTTATATACTTTTCCAAACATTCGCTGTCCTAATTTTAAGAGTGGAAGTGACCCTGAGTAAGAAACATCGTAGAAAGCTAGATATTTTTCGATCAACTCAGATCCGAACAAATAACTATAAAGCCCCCTTCATAAATGAATAGGCAGTACGAATGACGGAAGAACCAGTGAAAGTTTTGGAGCGCGGGCCAAAATATTGCCCTCCATCGAAAGCTAGAATTTGACAGTTAATACAAGTTAGAAAGTATAATTTCCCAAGTTCCAGCAGAAGATCGTGCTAGGACCAGAAGTTTAGCGGTATCAAAATTAAGAAACAGTCTAGTGAAATTTAAGAGGAGGAACATTGAGAAAAGGAACATTAAGGAAAGCGACAGTAATATTAAAAAAAAAATTTTCGAGAACCTTCGCAATTATTCTAGAATATGGATTACCCTAACCGACAAGTCAAATCAGATTGCCATTATGAACAGGCCTGATTTTATTAGAAAACGTAAAGAATTTGCTGATCAGTCGGACTCGATTCTGCAGTCAAGGAATCCTTTAAGCAGCATAATACGGAAAAGTTCAAGCTGTAGCTAGGGACACAAAGATCTACCGGAAACTATTAGAATGTCAGCGGAACTTGCTCCGAGCCCTACTATTCCACCACTCTTTAGACGAATAAAGAATTGTAAACTTAGATCTGCCCTTAGACCTGTAGTAGCAAAGAACGATCTCCTACGTTCATATTAGAAAAATCCCTAGCTAAAGTATTCTCTGAACCTTTAAAAACTCTGAATACGTAATCAAGTCAACAAAACAATTTGTGGAACGCGCTAGAAGGTTGAAGGTACACTATATTGACAAAAGTCATCGGACACCCCTTCAAAAGCAAATGAACGGATCCGCTGCGTTATTAAGATGCGCGGTACAGCTGCAAACGGTATAGAAACAAGCCTGCAGCTGACCGCGATCATATCGCACTGTGAGGTTAAGTGAAAATGGCGCGGCGGGAGAGTACTGACTTTGAGAAAGGAAAGATTGTTGGGCGTCATATTAGTGGGTTGTCCATAAGAGAAACCGAGAGGTGTTTAAACATACCCAAGTCAACTGTTTTGGATGTACTGAATAAGTGGAAGACACATGGCGTGCTTGAAGCAGCAAAACGTACTGGTAGACCAAAGAAAATCAGTGATAGATCACGTCGAAGCCTCAGGAGAGTAGTTACAGCTAATCGAAGGAGTACTGCACAAGACCTGAGTGTACAGTTGAGTAAAAATGCTGGAACCTTGGTGTTCGCAGAGAACTTCATTCCATTCGCAGAGAACTTCATTCCATAGGTTACTGTGGTCGTGCGGCTGCTCCTAAGCTTTTCATCTCCGCTCGGAATGCTACTCGTTGTTTAGCATGGTGTTAAGAACATATATCGTGTACCGTAGATCAATGGAAACGGTTCCTATGGACTGATGAATCCAGATACACGATGCATTAGTCTGATGGCCGTGTTTGAGTATGGCGGCATCCGGGGGAAAGCTATTAACCACAGTGTACTGTTCCTACGGTCACGTTTGGAGCTGGCAGTGTACTCGTGTGGAGGTGTTTTTCGTGGTATGGTCCCGGCCCATTGGTTATCGAATCAAACCTGTTAACGAGCACGTCTACCTAGATATTCTATACAATTATACCACACCAACTCTGTGGCAATACTATGGAACCGAGCAGGATAATGCACCGCCTGCTAGGCTTCTGGAAGTTTTGAGATTAAAATGCTCTTCTTATCAGACAGCTATGTATTACTACGATAACGGTTTTTCATCCATTTCTTAGCATTCTGATGCAAAAGTTTTTCTCCGGGTGGTACAAAATTCCTTTCGTTTAGACATCTTAGTCACTGCACAGCTTTAAATAAAAAAAGAATGACTTGAACTGCATTTAGCGTTGTAGGTGTATTACTTATAAAACCAATATACATCGATCGGCTGTTACATTATGACCAGCTACCTAATAAGCTGTAGGACCTCCTTTGACCCGCAAAACAGCGGCCACTAGGTGAAGCATAGATTCGATGAGGTGGCGATAGGTATCCTGGGGTATCTGGTACCACAATGTCAATATCAGGCCCTCCAGTTCCCTTACATTTGGAGTGGGGGGCGAAGGGGGGGTGATTTAGTGGGAACTCGCTTTCCTAAATCCACAACCTGCGCCGTTTCCTAGATCGTAGTTCCGAGGCGTCATGTCATCACAATTTGTCCTTTATCAAACTCCGATAAATCGGCAGCTTTTCCCATTCTGACTCCGAACACTCAACTAACCGAAAGCCGGTCCTCGGGTTGTATATACTATACTGACAAAAGTCACCGGACACCTAGAAGAGAAGCACAACATAGCATATATTGACATACATTAGTACGGTGTCGGTTCACCTTTGGCCTTAATGCATGCACTGACTCTTCGAGACATGCTTTCGACAAAGTTTTGGAACACAACGATAGGTATCCGCTTCCATTCAGTACATAATGCTGCCGCTAACTGTTGCTTAGTAGTAGGCATTGGTTCCAAACTTCTTATGCGGCGCTTTAATTCATCCCATAGGTGCTCTATGGGATTAAAATCTGGGATCTGTGCTATCCAGTCCACACACACGATACGGAATTATCGTTAAGCCACGCAGTAACAGTCATTGCTTTATGGCTCGGTGCATTACCCTGCTGGTACCAAGAAGTCTCGGTTCCATTGTATTGCCTCAGAGTTGGTAGGGTATAATTGTCCAGAATATCGAGGTAGACGTGCTGGTTTACATGTTTGTCCACGATAACCAATGGGCCGGGACTATACCACGAAAAAACACCCCCCACACGAGTACACTGACAGCTCCAAACTTGACCGTAGGAACAGTACACTTTGGTAAAAAGCGTTCCCCTGGCTGCCGCCATACCCACACACGGCCATCAAACTGATGGATCATATAGCTGGATTCATCAGTCCATAGGACCGTTTCCATTGATCTACGGTCCACGATAAATGTTCTTTACGCCATTCTAAACGACGAGTAACATTCCGAGTAGAGATGAAAGGCTTATGAGCAGCCGCACGACCACGGAAACCTATGGAATGAAGTTATCTGCGAATGGTACGTGTACATACCGAGGTGCCAGCATTTTTACTCACCTGTACAATGAGGTCTTGTGCAGTTCTCCGTCGATTAGCTGTAACTACTCTCCTGATGCTTCGACGTGATCTATCTCTGATTTTCTTTGGTCTGCCGGTACGTTTTGCTGCTTCAGGTACGCCATGTGTCTTCCACTTATTCTGAACAGTTGACTTGGGTATGTTTTAACGCTTCTCGATTTCTCTTTTGGACAACCCAGTAATATAACACCCAAAAATCTTTCCTTTGTCAAAGCCAGTTCTCCCCGCCGCGACATTTTCACTCAACCTCGCAGTGCGATATGATCGTGGTCAGCTGCAGACTTGTTTTTATACAGTTTGCAGCTGTACCGCGCATCTCAACAATGCAGCAGATCCGCTCATCTGCTTTTGAAGGGGTGTCCGGTGACTTTTGTCAATATAATGTATACTGCTCTGTGAACTTCCCCGTGCGCCACCGTTCGGTCTCCAGGCGCGCTCATTTCTTTATGCTGGGGTTGGTCATAATGTAATGGCTCATAGGTGTATTAGGCTACCACAGAGCAGAAGACTCAGATGTAAATCTTTCATAGAGACTCATGGCAACAATTTGGCCCCGAAGAGCTCAATAGAACAGCGCGCCAGTGGACGTAAATGGAACTAAAACGTCGAACAGTAACCGTCTGCCTTTTTTATTTTTATTTTTTTTCTGCAAGAGCCTAAAACTCAGATCAGATCATGTGTAAAGGATTTTTTAAAGGGAGTGTCTTATCAGAGGTCTTAAACAACCCTTAGAAATAGGAAGCCAGGAAATTTGGGCTAGAGTGCTCGATAGGAAAGTGACACGAAAGCGAGGTAGAAGACGCCCTTATTTACTACCGGGGGGGCAGTACCCGGGGTCCGACGGCTTAACGTTCCCATCCGACGCACGGCGGATATTTAGTGGATTGAGCGTTCGTAGCTTCCCTGGGATCGAACCTGAGGTTTCTCCGGAGTTCACAACTCTCTCCGAGGTCTACTTATATAGTCACTGGTACCGTATCACGTGACAGACCGAGACGCTATCGTAGTTTCATGTTCGACCACTTTAGCGCTGTCATAAACACAAGAGTTGGACCTCTGTCTCTCCTCCTCTGTGATAGGCTACGTCTGTCCCTAACATTATGACGTCATTCGCTACTTGCAGCGCTATCTGTTTTTGTCCGGTGGCTGAAATCAGTACTAAGCTCAACGCTATCGCACGATACGTAAAATCGAGGAGAAATACCGGAAAATAAAATAAAGTTAGTAACACAAACGACTTCATCTGTGGCAACACGTACGTGCTCGAACAACTGTCTGCGACGTTTGTTCGGTTACATAGGTGTTATGCCGTGTTTTATTTCATTTTCTTCGCATTGCTGAGTAATTTCATAAGAAGGAAAAAAAATTGCAGAGTAATTTCATAAAAAAGAATCAGTTACTGTATTTCAATACGTATTTTACGCGTCATGTTATAAAAATTTTAGTAACAGCCTTTTCACCTGTGCAGTGCACGGGCTATGAGCTAGTGTATAAAGATCTGTTTATTAGATCTGAGACTTCTGTATTATCCATCTTCTTCCTTATTTTCTTTTTGTACGAAAGATGAAAACACGCGAACATTATCTATAGCATAAATTTTATACCTCCGAAGAATTGGGAAATATTTGAATCAGTTTAGGCATTGTCGTAGTTGTCTTATATTTTGTAAAGAAAACAAAACAGTGTGACTCTCAAAAGTGGAGTTATCGTGAGTAAATTCGAATATATACGGTGGAACATGGGTTATACGTTTTTCCAGAGGATGGTCATAAAAGAAACGTATATATGTAAAAACATACAGACGAGCTTTCGAAATGTTATCTATTAGGTGTGCAACTTAATTCTCGGACACAGGCACGACAGACACGTTGACAGAAATTTATAGCAAATCGAATACGTACCTAATCAGGGAAATAATCCCCGTCGTGTTGGATACATTTGAGCCATCGGTCAGGGAGCTGCCGAATGCCACTGTGGAAAAAAGAGGACTGTTTCGAGTTGATAAAGCCATCAATACTTGTGTGAAACTCCTCGACAGAAGTGAAGTGCGTATCACTCAGGTGATGTTGCAGGGAGCGAAAGAGGTGATAATCCGACGGGGCGAAATCTGGAGAATACGCCGGGTGGAACAAAATCTCCCATCCCAGGTCGGTGATCGTGTTTAAAGTCGTTTTCGCTGTGTGAGGACGCCCAATATCCTGGAACAACAGGACTGATCTTCTGCCCTTACCAGTGTATGGCCTTTTCGCCTTCATTGCGTCACTCACACGAATGAGTTGCTGACAATAATGCTCAGCATTGACAGTTTCACCGGGTTTTAGAAACTCATAGTGTACGACACCGCGTTGATCCCACCATATGCACAGCAACAACTTCCTGGCATGGATATTCGGTGCGGCGGTACTGGTGGTAGGTTGGCCTGGATAAACCCACGATTTGCGACCCTTAGGATTATCGTAGAGGATCAACTTCTCATTATAGGTCAAAATCTTGTGGAGGGAATCCTTCTTGAATCTGGAGAGCAAGGACACAGCAACGTCGTAGCGGCTTGACTTGTTCGCAGCTGTGAGTTGGTGGGGCACCCAACGGCCCTCCTTATGAATCCCTCCAAGCTTGTGCATCGCTTTGCAATGGCTTGCCGTGTTATTCCGAGTTCCTGGGCGTACTCTGACTGTGTGCGACAGGGATCCGCGTCCAACAATTGTTCCAGTTCCTCATCGCCAACTTTCTGTGGCTGTTTCCGGACGTTCTGCATCACGGAGATCGAAATTTCCCTGCTTAAACCGCTGGAACAATTTCTTACTCGTACTGTAGGACACAGCAGCCTCACCCAAAGCAGCACAGATCATTTGCTGGGCTTCCGCGCCACTTTTTTCAGTTGAAACGCGAACAGGAGGCAGTGCCTCAAATGTTGCTTCTCGAATGACATTGCTTTCATCGTAAACTGTCGTCGCTTCTGTCACTACAGCTGTGAGCGGTTACGGTTGCCTGGAACGCTGTTGAATGGCGCTGCAATTAGCCATTATCGCACACAGCTATTTGCATTTGCCGACGTTCTAAGATCGCTTACGGTTAGGGGCCGAGAATTAAGTTGCGCACCTAATACTATTGTAAAATGTATGCTTTCAAAAGAAGTATAAGATGCTCCTTAATAATGATATCAGAAGCTTGTATTCGATATTATTACATTAAATGCTTTTCATTCGTAATATCTAAATACTTAACCTGTATTGATCAATCTACCTTCGCATACTGTTCGTAGAGCTTTTGTAAGGAATCTTCTATGTCCTTAACTTCCTTTCCGTTCTCTTTGGCGATATTTATCAGTATTTCTCGGGCATGGTCCCATTTCCCTTGAGTTATCAGCCATCGAGGGGACTCGGCAGTATTCCTATGTAAAAGAAATATTACGTGGCTTAAAAGAAATAGCTAAGTTTTACTTTTTTAGACCAACACACATGGAAGATTCAATGCATTTATGAACTTCGTTATTTAATTGGTACATTGTGTATTCGTTGTGCAAAGTAATTTATCAAATTATTACGGCGAAAACACATGCTAACTAAATTCGATTTATTTTCAAGAAAACTCCTTAACATTCACTCAAACCGAAGTTTGAAAGCTATTCCATTGTAGGGTAGTTGACCTATGCAATGATTTTTTTTTTTTTGATTAGTATTTTAACGACCACCGTGAGCAACTCAATTGGCTATAAGCAGTCGCCCGTCCCTAATTTAGGGTCACTGGTTACAGGGAAGGGAGAGAGCCAGTGCCGTAAGACAAGCACAACATCCGTGCCTCACCGGGATTCGAACCCGGACCCCGTTCGGACGAATGATCAGAGGCCATCGCTTAGACCACTGTGCCACCGGGGCGGCCCTATGCAATGAACAGAACCCTGTCGTGAGCTCAATTCGGGCAAAGAAATTTTCCCTACGAAGTACAGGGAATGGATAAATTTAGTTCTGTGGTCGTAATTTTTGTAAACCGAAACGTTTCCAAGGGAGCCGCGCCCCGGTGGCGCAGTGGTCTAAGCGATGGCTTCTGCCTGATCAGTCGCATTTTTTCGAGCTCCTGCCAGGATTGGAAGTTTTGTGTGAAGTTTGTGTTTTTTTTTTGCGTTTGTTCTTTGAAAGTTCGTGTGTTGTTATTACCTGTGTTCCTTCCTCGCAAGTAGTGAGGCGTACAAGCTGTACGTGCTTATTTTTTCGTTTTTTGCCTGTTCTTGAGTGTTGCAAGCTGCAACGCTCGAGCCGCGAGGGTTAGTAGCCGGGCTGGCTACTACCTCCACCAGCATGAGTGCCATATACCCGTCTATATCTCCTTCCTCTGCGCTTTCTTCGTCGTCTGTATCTTCCGTGACCACCATGCATGGTGTTCAGTCAAATAGTGTTGTGGTTTCGTCGCCAACTGTACCGCTGGTTACAAATGTGCCGGAGGCTGGGTCAGAGGTACCCAGCTCTTCTATTCCTGTGTCTCGTTCGTTCGCCGCGGCTGTGAGTGCGACTTCTACTTTACAAAGTGCTTCTGTGTCTTCGCGACCAGAGTTTACACGTGTTGCTTCCGCTTTAAGGATAACATTACCACTCGACTCTCCTCAAGGTAAGTAACTTTCGTCTGCCTTACTTTTAAGTGTATTTGTTCCTGCTCTGCGCGACACCCCCTCCCCCAATATTTAAATGCTATTTCTAAAGTTGCACCCGGAGAAAGCATTGTGTCTATTATCCGCTTGGGAGGGGGTGTTGTCGTGCACTTCACTCATCAACAGGCGGTGGACAAAATCCTGGCTTTTGGCTTGGACATTGGTTCCGTACATCTCCAACCAGTTGCAGCAGCTCAAAGACCAGTGACTGTCACCTTGTCTCCAGTACCCACAGCTGTGCCTGACTCGGTATTAATTGATGCCCTTAACACCATGGGGCGAGTGGTTAGTACCACAAAGTACCTACCAGCTGCTGCTCGCGACTCCCCCTGAAACATGTTCAGGGCGGTCGTCGTCAATACCGAGTCATCTTTCCAACCCCACAAGCAATAGTTAACCGGCCAACCCCCCTGGAACTCATAACTGAAACCCGGACCTACATTTTCAATCTGTTTGCTGGCGTCCAGTGCTTCCGATGCAAGCGTGAAGGTCACCTTGCATCGGCATGCCCACATTCCACAGCTGCTACTGTTCCAACTCAATCACTTGATGCTGCTGTTCCAGCGGAGACTCTGCCCACCGCTCCAGATTCTGCCCCCACCCTCCCCACTCAATCTGTTCCAGCTGCCGTTCCTGGTTCCACCTCTGTCGTATCACCTCCAGTGGTCCGTGTTGCTTCGGCATCCACTGACCTGCAGGAATTTCCACCGTTGCCAGCGTCTGAAGGGGCATCCACCCCCAAGGTTCAGCGGACCAAGAGGCAAAACTCCCCTGGCTCAGCGAACCGTCGTGCGAGTTCCTCGGACCGCCAGAAATCCAGGAAGACGGCTACATCCTCGTCACCTTCACCTGGACCGGCTCCTGCTACTTCTTCAGTTTCCATCTACAACCGTTTTACCTGTTTGCCGAACGATGATTCCATGGACGTTACCGATCCCGATTCTGAAGAAACTTTATTTGCTGAATCTGATGACGACTCTCCTGCCCCCTCTCTGGTTGACATCACCTCTATGTTTGCTGGCATTGAGGTGCCCTTAACTCCCCTCTCATTCACAGATCTGTATGCCTTGATTGCTCGCCCCAGACGGGCGAAATTGATTACTCTCCCTTGTATAGCGAGTAAACTCTCTCACCTTCCGGAGATGCTAACCCAACTGACGTTCCTGCATGAGTTCATATTAAATGTTGATCTGCCATCCGGGACAGAGCAGTACGCTCGCCGGTTACACGTTTGCTTTCCGGTGTATGCCGATGAATCATTGTCTCCACTCCATGATTGCACGTTTGCTTTTCGGCGTATGGTGATGAATCACTGTGTCTCCAGTCCATGCTTGCACGTTTGCTTTTCGGCGTATGGTGATGAATCACTGTGTCTCCACTCCATGCTTGCACGTTTGCTTTTCGGCGTATGGTGATGAATCACTGTCTCCACTCCATGCTTGCACGTTTGCTTTTCGGCGTATGGTGATAAATCACTGTCTCCACTCCATGCTGGCACGTTTGCTTTTCGGCGTATGGTGATGAATCACTGTGTCTCCAGTCCATGCGTTCACGTTTGCTTTCCGGTGTATGCCTATGAATCATTGTCTCCACTCCATGCTTGCACGTTTGCTTTTCGGCGTATGGTGATGAATCACTGTGTCTCCACTCCATGCTTGCACGTTTGCTTTTCAGCGTATGGTGATGAATCACTGTATCTCCAGTCCATGCTTACACGTTTGCTTTCCGGTGTATGCCGATGAATCATTGTCTCCACTCCATGCTTGCACGTTCGCTTTTCGGCGTATGGTGATGAATCACGGTCTCCAGTCCATGCTTGCACGTTTGCTTTTCGGCGTATGGTAATGAATCACTGTGTCTCCAGTCCATGCTTGCACGTTTGCTTTCCGGTGTATGCCGATGAATCATTGTCTCCACGCCATGCTTGAACGTTTGCTTTTCGGCGTATGGTGATGAATCACTGTGTCTCCAGTCCATGCTTGCACGTTTTGCTTTTCGGCGTATGGTGATGAATCACTGTGTCTCCAGTCCAAGCTTGCACGTCTGCTTTTCGGCGTATGGTGATGAATCACTGTGTCTCCACTCCATGCTTGCATGTTTGCTTTCCGGCGTATGGTGATGAATCACTGTGTCTCCACTCCATTCTTGCACGTTTGCTTTCCGGCGTATGGTGATAAATCACTGTCTCCACTCCATGCTGGCACGTTTGCTTTTCGGCGTATGGTGATGAATCACTGTGTCTCCACTCCATGCTTGCACGTTTGCTTTCCGGCGTATGGTGATGAATCACTGTATCTCCACTCCATGCTTGCACGTTTGCTTTCCGGCGTATGGTGATAAATCACTGTCTCCACTCCATGCTGGCACGTTTGCTTTTCGGCGTATGGTGATGAATCACTGTGTCTCCACTCCATGCTTGCACGTTTGCTTTTCGGCGTATGGTGATGAATCACTGTGTCTCCACTCCATGCTTGCACGTTTGCTTTTCGGCGTATGGTGATAAATCACTGTCTCCACTCCATGTTGGCACGGTTGCTTTTCGGCGTATGGTGATGAATCACTGTGTCTCCAGTCCATGCTTTCACGTTTCCTTTCCGGTGTATGCCGATGAATCATTGTCTTCACTCCATGCTTGCACGTTTGCTTTTCGGCGTATGGTGATAAATCACTGTCTCCACTCCATGCTGGCACGTTTGCTATTCGGCGTATGGTGATGAATCACTGTGTCTCCAGTCCATGCTTGCACGTTTGCTTTTCGGCGTATGGTGATGAATCACTGTGTCTCCACTCCATGCTTGCACGTCTGCTTTTCGGCGTATGGTGATGAATCACTGTGTCTCCACTCCATGCTTGCACGTTTGTATTTCGGCGTATGGTGATAAATCACTGTCTCCACTCCATGCTGGCACGTTTGCTTTTCGGCGTATGGTGATGAATCACTGTGTCTCCAGTCCATGCTTACACGTTTGCTTTCCGGTGTATGCCGATGAATCATTGTCTTCACTCCATGCTTGCACGTTTGCTTTTCGGCGTATGGTGATGAATCACTGTGTCTCCAGTCTATGCTTGCACGTCTGCTTTTCGTCGTATGGAGATGAATCACTGTGTCTCCACTCCATGCTTGCATGTTTGCTTTCCGGCGTATGGTGATGAATCACTTTGTCTCCACTCCATGTTTGCACGTTTGCTTTTCGGCGTATGGTGATGAATCACTGTATCTCCACTCCATGCTGGCACGTTAGCTTTTAGGCGTATGGTGATGAATCACTGTTTCTCCACTCCATGCTTGCACGTTTGCTTTTCGGCGTATGGTGATGAATTTCTGTGTCTCCACTCCATGCTTGCACGTTTGCTCTTCGGCGTATGGTGATAAATCACTGTCTCCACTCCATGCTGGCACGTTTGCTTTTCCGCGTATGGTGATGAATCACTGTGTCTCCAGTCCATGCTTTCACGTTTCCTTTCCGGTGTATGCCGATGAATCATTGTCTACACTCCATGCTTGCACGTTTGCTCTTCGGCGTATGGTGATAAATCACTGTCTCCACTCCATGCTGGCACGTTTGCTTTTCCGCGTATGGTGATAAATCACTGTCTCCACTCCATGCTGGCACGTTAGCTTTTAGGTGTATGGTGATGAATCACTGTTTCTCCACTCCATGCTTGCACGTTTGCTTTTCGGCGTATGGTGATGAATTACTGTGTCTCCACTCCATGCTTGCACGTTTGCTCTTCGGCGTATGGTGATAAATCACTGTCTCCACTCCATGCTGGCACGTTTGCTTTTCCGCGTATGGTGATGAATCACTGTGTCTCCAGTCCATGCTTTCACGTTTCCTTTCCGGTGTATGCCGATGAATCATTGTCTGCACTCCATGCTTGCACGTTTGCTTTTCGGCGTATGGTAATGAATCACTGTGCCTCCAGTCCATGCTTGCACGTTTGCTTTTCGGCGTATGGTGATGAATCTCTGTCTCCACGCCATGCTTGCAAGTTTGCTTTTCGGCGTATGGTGATGAATCACTGTGTCTCCAGTCCATGCTTGCACGTCTGCTTTTCGGCGTATGGTGATGAATCACTGTGTCTCCACTCCATGCTTGCATGTTTGCTTTCCGGCGTATGGCGATGAATCACAGTCTCCACTCCATGCTTGCACGTTTGCTTTTCGGCGTATGGTGATGAATCACTGTGTCTCCACTCCATGCTTGCACGTTTGCTTTTCGGCGTATGGTGATGAATCACTGTGTCTCCACTCCATGCTTGCACGTTTGCTTTTCGGCGTATGGTAATGAATCACTGTGTCTCCAGTCCATGCTTGCACGTCTGCCTTTCGGCGTATGGTGATGAATCACTGTGTCTCCACTCCATGCTTGCACGTTTGCTTTTCGGCGTATGGTGATAAATCACTGTCTCCACTCCATGCTGGCACGTTTGCTTTTCGGCGTATGGTGATGAATCTCTGTGTCTCCACTCCATGCTTGCACGTTTGCTTTTCGGCGTATGGTGATAAATCACTGTCTCCAATCCATGCTGGCATGTTTGCTTTTCGGCGTATGGTGATGAATCACTGTGTTTCCACTCCAGTCCATGCTTTCACGTTTGCTTTCCGGTGTATGCCGATGAATCATTGTCATCACGCCATGCTTGCACGTTTGCTTTTCGGCGTATGGTGAAGAATCACTGTACCTCCAGTCCATGCTTGCACGTTTGCTTTTCGGCGTATGGTGATGAATCACTGTGTCTCCACTCCATGCTTGCACGTTTGCTTTTCGGTGTATGGCAATGAATCACTGTGTCTCCAGTCCATGCTTGCACGTTTGCTTTCCGGTGTATGCCGATGAATCCTTGTCTCCACTCCATGCTTGAACGTTTGCTTTTCGGCGTATGGTGATGAATCACTGTGTCTCCAGTCCATGCTTGCACGTTTTGCTTTTCGGCGTATGGTGATGAATCACTGTGTCTCCAGTCCATGCTTGCACGTCTGCTTTTCGGCGTATGGTGTTGAATCACTGTGTCTCCACTCCATGCTTGCATGTTTGCTTTCCGGCATATGGTGATGAATCACTGTGTCTCCACTCCATGCTTGCACGTTTGCTTTTCGGCGTATGGTGATAAATCACTGTGTCTCCACTCCATGCTTGCACGTTTGCTTTTCGGCGTATGGTGATAAATCACTGTCTCCACTTCATGCTGGCACGTTTGCTTTTCGGCGTATGGTGATGAATCACTGTGTCTCCAGTCCATGCTTTCACGTTTCCTTTCCGGTGTATGCCGATGAATCATTGTCTTCACTCCATGCTTGCACGTTTGCTTTTCGGCGTATGGTGATAAATCACTGTCTCCACTCCATGCTGGCACGTTTGCTTTTCGGCGTATGGTGATGAATCACTGTCTCTCCAGTCCATGCTTGCACGTTTGCTTTTCGGCGTATGGTGATGAATCACTGTGCCTCCAGTCCATGCTTGCACATTTGCTTTTCGGCGTATGGTGATGAATCACTGTGTCTCCACTCCATGCTTGCACGTTTGCTTTTCGGCGTATGGTGATGAATCACTGTGTCTCCAGTCCATGCTTACACGTTTGCTTTCCGGTGTATGCCGATGAATCATTGTCTCCACTCCATGCTTGCACGTTTGCTTTTCGGCGTATGGTGATGAATCACTGTGTTTCCACTCTATGCTTGCACGTTTGGTTTCCGGCGTATGGTGATGAATCCATGTCTCGTCCACTATTACCATACGTCTGAGAAAGTTGTCTCATTCTGTCTAATGTCTTCGGAACCAGAGGCTCACAATTTACATCCTACTGGCTTTCTGCTCGTCGGACAGCTGCTTCGGTACTCATCTGGCACACGCTTTGCTGAAGTGCGGCTTATCGTGGATAATGGCATGCACGCTACCGGCGCTGATGTTCAGTGAAGAGCTCAGATCACATACAGTAATCCTCCTGTTGTTCCATATGAGCTCATTTACGCGCGCAATAATGGCGTCGCTAACAGCAGTTCCCGGTCGTGCCTTGTTATTTAATGATCGTTGTTTAACTCACCTTCGTTTTACTGATGATGTCATTTTGCAACTGCCCTTTCAGAGTATGATTATGGAAATATCTGACTTCGTTGAACGCTTTACACCATTCGAAGACAGATGAACGGGGCAGACACGAATTACAAACTGTGTGTGAAGTCTCTGGTGAATTTCACTGCCACTTGCACATTCATTGCAAAGAAATTTGATAATTATTCTCTGCTGCACCGAAGCCGAAACGCCTACACTCGATATTTCTTTTTCTGCAATGTGGGAGTTGTCATGGCGACGAAAATTAACGAAACAAGTGGCGTTCTATTAACGTAAGATATCAGTGATGCCAAAGGCACAATAATAATACGCACAATTTTTCAAACTAATATATTAGAAACAAAAGTCCAGTCAAATTTGAATGCTCGTAATAAAAAATAAAAAGTCTGTGTAAAAATTGACAGCTTCACGAATGATACAAAAAATAATGTATATGGTCTAGACATCTAAAATGATTGAAAAATAAAATAAATATATCGGTTAAATCTCCTTAGGTATGAATAACTAATTAGTACAAAAAATTGCCTCAATAGAGAAGAATAACAACGATACTGTTATAAAAATGCTACAAAATTTTCTAAACCTAAAAAATAGAGAATATTAACAAAATGCCTAAACATTGAGCTAACCATATGGAATAGTAACACACAGAGATCGCGATGCCGATCGCCATCTTCGCAATTTGCGAAAACAAAATCGTTTTGGCGATGGGAAAAGAGCTTTGGCGATTACCTTTTTGTACTTTTTTGTAGTGTTATAAATAACACTTTGGCGATAAAAAATTGAATTTGGCGAATAAATTGGCGAAAACTTTAAAAGAGCTAGCGGGACCCCTGGTAACACATACATATTTTAGAGAATAATACTCCTCATATTCCTATCCTCATATCAATAACAGCATCGGTGTAAAACCACGCTGTCCCCAGAAAATTTTCCAGCTGTAGGTTCGTTAAACGTAACTAATTGAAAGAGCGAGAGAATATGGGCGTCCATTGTGCATGGCTTTTATCGATTATGAAAAAGCCTTTGATTCGGTAAAACCATCAGCAGTTACAATGGCTCTGAAATCCTGCGGTATTAAAGATGCATACATTAATATTATTAATAGCATCAATGAAAATGCAAGTGCAAAGATTCAGCTGTTTGAAAATACAACACACATAAAAATTGGAAAGTGAGTGAAACAAGGTGACACCATATCTCCGAAGTTCTTTAATGCCACATTGGAAGGTGTCTTTCAGTCGCTGAGCTGGGAAAACAAGGGGATAAAGATTAATGGAGATTATCTAACCCACTTTCGTTTTGCTGATAACGTAGTAATTTTTGCAACTACCCCATCAGAGCTGCAGAGTATGATCCAGGAACTTGCTGACAAGAGTAAAGAAGTGGGATTAAAAATGAACTTTCAGAAGACAAAAGTGATGTTTAATGCTTTTACAAGAAATGAAGATTTATCGATTGGTGGAGATAACAGACACGTACGTTTATCTTGGACAGCAGATATCAAGTGAGGGTCACATTGATGAAGAAATTAATCGGCGTACAAAACTTGCCTGGAGAGCTTTTGGAAGAAACAGCATAATTTTCAAGAGCAATATGCCATTATGTCATAAAAGAAAAGTGTTTGATCAATGCATCCTTCCAGTGCTTACGTATGGTGCAGAGACATGGACCTTAACTAAAAGAGACATACAAAGGCTGCAGACAACTCAAAGCAGCATGGAGAGGTGCATGCTTTGTGTAACCAGGAGAGATAAGAAGACGAACTCGTGGATCCGAAAAATGACAAGAATGGAAGACATCATGATCAGAGTTAAATTCCTGAAATGGCAATGGGCTGGACATACTGCCAGAAGGACAGATTACCGATGGACAGCCGAAATTTTAGATTGGATTCCAAGGGACAGGAAAAGACCCAAAAGAAGACCACATGGGAGATGGGTGGATGAAATTCGAAAGTATGCAGGAGTGACATGGGGGAGACTGGCACAAGACAGACCGTTGTGGAGGAAACTTGGGGAGACCTTCGTCCAGCAGTGGATTGTTAATGGTTGACAATGTTGATGATGATAGATAGATAGATATATAAATATTTAATGATCGTTGTTTAACTCACCTTCGTTTTACTGATGATGAGGTCATTTTGCAACTGCCCCTTCAGAGTATGATTAAGGAAATTACTGACAAGAGTAAAGAAGTGGGATTAAAAATGAACTTTAAAAAGGTAAAACTGATATACAATGCTTTTACAAGAAATGAAGGTTTATCGATTGATTGGAAAAGCTGGAGATAACCAATACCTACATTTACCTTAGGCAACAGATTTCAAGCGATAGTCACATTGATGAAGAAATTAATCGCCGTGTAAATCTTGGTTGCAGACCTTTTGGAAGAATTAGTACGATTTTTATGTCTTAAAAGAAAAATGTTTAGCCAATGCATCCTTCCAGACCTAACGTACATAGCAGATACGTTTTTGAACTAAAAGAGACATACAAATGCTGCAGACAACTGAAAAAGCATGAAGAGATGCATACTTTGTGTAAGATGGAAAGGTAAGAACTCGTGGATAATTAAAATGACAAGAGTTGGAAGGCATCGTGGTCTGAGTAAAATCCCTGAAATGGCAATGGGCTACTGATGGACAACCAAAATTTTAGACCGTATTCCAAGGGACAGGAATATTCAAGAGACCACATAGGAAATCTGTGGATGAAATTCCAAAGCATTTGGGAGTGACATGGAGGAGACTGGCTCAAGACAGACCGTTGTGGGAAAAAGCTTGAAACACCTTCATCCAGCAGTGGATTGTTAATGGTTGACAATGATAATATGTGATCACTATATACACAGTTGAGTCACATTATTGTGACCACCTGCTACTTTTTGACTTCAATAGAGCGTAGCCAATGAAAGAAGGCACGTGTCGTGAGCTGGCTTGGAGAGTATATAAGGTGTGCTGTAGGCATTCTGAAAACATGGCCGCGGGTGGCCTAGTGGGTAACGTTCGTGACTGCCACGGAAAGACCTCAGTTTCGATCCCAGGCAAGTACGAACGCTCGATCCATTAAATATCCGTCGATCGTCGGATGGGCACGTTAAGCCGTCGGAGCCCGGGTACTGGCCCCCGGTAATAAATAAGGGCGTCTTCCTCACCCTTTCTACTTCGCTTCCGTGTCACTTTCCTATGGGGCGCTCTAGCCCAAATCTCCTAGTTACCTAATTCTAAGGGTTGTTTAAGGCCTGGGGTCAGACACTCCCTTCCTAAAATCCTCCACATATGATCATGATCATGATCTGAAAACATATCACTCGTTGCTGCCATGGATAAAAAGAGCGATTTATCAGATTCGCAAAAAGGGATGATTATGGGCTTTCAGGCCAAGGGTGGCAGTATTTCTGAAACATCGCAGCTTATGAACCGTTCGCGTGCTGCTGTGGTTAAAGTATATCGTGATTAGAGAAATCGCAATATTGCGAATAACAGACGTCGAAACTGCGGAGCACCACATGCCATTGATGTGAGAAGTGAACGTCGGCTTCGAAGGTGCACGAGGGCCGATCGATACGCTACAGTGGAGCAACTTACTGGCCAAATCAAACAAGTTTTATCGGAAGTGTGTTTCAAACAACAGTTCAGCCAACCCTGCTACGTATGGGGCTCCGATGCAGACAAATGTTCACTGCACCTATGCTAACGAAGGTGCATCGCAAAAAAGGCTTACATTTGCACAGCAGTATCGGAATAGGACCTCCGCTGATCAGCAAAGGATTTCCTTCTGCGATGAGTCACGTTTTCTGCTTCATCAAACGGTTGGACGTTGGGGTATAAAGCGAGAAACATCGGAGAACAAAACGCAACTCAACCATTGGTGGAAGAACACAAGCTGGTGGAGGCAGCGTTAAGGTCTGGGGAATGTTTTCGTGGCATTATCTGGGTCCACTCATACCTGTGGAAGTCGATATGGACGGAATTCGTTATGAATCCATCATTGCAGATCACGCACACCCATTCATGCTGATTGTCTTCTCTGGGGCGGATGAGATCTTCCAGCACGACAATGCGGCGGGTCACACAGCTAGAAATGTCCGACAGTGGTTGGAAGAGCACGATGAAGACATCAAAGTACTTACCTGGCTCCCTAATTCCTCATAGTTAAACCCAATTGAACATCTGTGTACGACCTCGATCGTGTTGTTCGCTCTATGGATCCTCAACCACGCAGCTGTCAGATGCACTGGAGTCAGCATGGCTCCACATACCTGAAAACACCTTCCTGCAACTTATTGGGTCACTCCCAGCCCGTCTAGCTGCTGTCCGCGCTGCACACGACAGTTAATCTGGATATTAACTGGTGGTCATGTGATTTGACCATGTATATTTCAGAGCTGCATGTTTGTAGGATCGAGTTTTGCTCCACGGCGTTATAAACGAAATATACGTCAATGCACGAGATACTCGTTTCTGTGTACTACAGATTAAAGAGACTGATGTGTTCTATTGTAGCTACAGGCACTCATTCGCAATTTCTTTCCTTCTTTTTTTATGTTGCTACACAATGCCGCAATCTGTCACTTACCACCACAAAATGAACAGTGCTATACAAGGTATTGTTATCGCAAGTTGAAGCCAAAACCAGTCCCGAATCATCCAAGCGATTCCAGGTAACAGAACATACGCGGTGGCCCAACCGATATGCATACCAGTTCCAAACAAATGTCGATGGCGTGTTCCAAAAATTTCCATAACTGAAAAAAACGCAGAAAATTCAATCAAGAAACCAGGTGTAATGTGCTCAAATTTTGAATCAAAAGAATATAGGACATCATAAAATACAACAATTACGAAACATTTATTGCCATATAAAATCTAAAAGGTTTACGATAACTAACAATCTGTTTTAAAATGTGAAAGTTTCTTTCAGCTGTCTTAAACAAAAACCACTGGTAAACGTTATATAACATCAGACCCCCTTGTTTCAAAGTACTAGCTAGCAGTATGTACTTATCAGCTTCATTTGGACAAACATGAAAGTTGACTTTAAATGTTAGTTATTTTGTTTGGTTAAATACATCAATGCATGAAACAAAATTCAGCTGGGATGCACAAATCCAACTGTTTTAAATAGTAGCATTACAATAAAAAAAATGCTGCAAAAAATAAGTGGTGTGAATTCATGGAAAATTTGTGAAAGTAACGTACAGCAAAATGCCGGTTGGCATCCGTGTTTTCCAGAAATTTCAGTTTTTAAAATTGCCCGTTCATTTTAACTTCCGTATTTTCACAGATTTTCCGTAGACAGAAATTCCGTTTATTTCAGAAAAAATCTATTTCAGGTTTTTCCGCATTTAAATTGAAATTCCGCAAAAACGACGGCCCTGAACAGCACCTACCCCAGATAATCCTTCTTCCGAGGTCAGGATCGAACCCCTAGCATTAGAGCTGGCTCAACACTTAACTCTCGGCGTTAACAGCTGAGCCACAAACGCTCAGCAATCGCGATGATGAAATTTTGTTTTTCTTTGTCATTGATATGAGTGATTTAGTCATTTTATTTTCTGTTGGAGCTTATTAATTTTCTGAATAAGTTTGTAATATTTTTTTTCTGTAGGGCGTTTCACAAATTAAGCATTTTTTATCGCGATTTTTCGAAGCTACAAAATGCTCTGCAAATTGATTTTTTAAACTGGCAGTAACTTTCAGTTACCTTTAAAAAAAGGTAAAATGTACTTTTTACAATATTGTTTCACAAAAAAAAAAAAAAAAAAAAAAAAAAAGCTAAATATAAAATTTACTCTTGACAGCTATAATAGCTCTTGTCTTAAGTTGTCCAAAGACTGATACACAGACATCGTATAATCATCTGTACAATAAGTACCCGGGTTCTTACAGTAGCACAATATATAATAAGTAGCTGGTGCACCAAATAGGGGAGAGGAGAAGAAATATCCTGTGTCACAATAAACAAAATCCATGCGATATACTATCCACAAGATCCGATCTCGCTATGGAACTTCAAAAATCTACAGACGATCGAAATCTAAAAATTAAGCAAACTTAATTAATACATTTGACGTGGACTAGGAGCATCAAACAGAACTCATCGCTCTTTTCCCGTTTATAAGTGAGTCACGTAAGAATTCTCATTGGTCGCCACCGGGAATCGAACCCAGGTCTTCCAGTTACGCGCGTGATATGCTTCCACTGCACCACAGCGGCCTCGAATTCCTCCAGACTTCGAATACCTGCTTCTTGGCGCGTAACTGGAAGATAGATTTGAGAGTTTCGAATTTATAGTTCAAAGCAGTTTTGTTCGGGTCAGTTACGGGTCCGGATCGGGTCGGGTCCAGTTACGGGACGCCCGGGTCCGAAAGTTTTGACCCGTTTCCAACACTGTTATTAACCCCAGGTTTTCTACATCAATATATATATACACACACACACACACCATGTTGCTAATTATATGCGACAAAATATATTTACGATTGCTCTTATTAAAATCAATGTGATCAACGAATGTAGTGTAGGAGGACTTAACGATCCATTAGTGGAAGAAACAAAGACGCGAAACTGTTCGCAAGCCCTAGCCGTTTCAGAATGTCGTGGCCGCCCCGGTGGCGCAGTGGTCTAAGGCGCTGGCCTCTGATCATTCGTCCGTAAGGGGTACGGGTTCGAATCCCGGTGAGGCATGGATGTTGTGTTTGTCTTACGGCACTGGCTCTCTCCCTTCCCTGGAACCAGTGACCCTAAATTAGGGACGGGCGACTGCTTATAGCCTATTGAGTTGCTCACGGTGGTCGTTAAACCTCCAATTAAAAAAAAAAAAAAAAAAATGTCGTGACAAGTGTGATGTATCTTCAGGAAGTTTATTAGGAACATTAGCATGGTTTGGCATATTTAAGCACGTATGCATTCAAGCATGCCCCGCACGGGGATAACTGGTTTTCCAGTTATTTGGGGAACAGCGCCCCCACGGCCCGAGCTGACCTTGTGACTGGTCAACATCTGTTGTCATGCCACTGCCTGTTTTTTGTTTTGGTGCTGTTGGTGTTTGCCGGGACGGCTGTTCATCCAGCTGTTGGGGAGTCGCGGCCCCACGTTCCCGAGCTGGTCTTGTGTCTCGCTTTTTCGTTTTTATTTATTTTCTCCACTGGCTAGTTGCCCGTGTTGTATACTTTACCTAATCGCTACCACGTTATGCACTAACACCCCGGTCTTGTGGTTTTGTTACCCTCCACCACTAACTGATTTATATTAACCGCTCAGTTCGTAGGTTGCTGAGATTCCGTTTAGGTTCCCTGACAGGATTTGTCTTCTTTGGATTTCTTTTTTTCCTTTTCGCTGGTTTGGGTGCTAGACCTACCTGCATGTTTGCCGCGTGCGGAGACCCGTGAGGCGGAAATGGGATGTCTGGCGGCTGAGGTCGCAGGAGACCGGATAAGTGCCTCCTGTGTACCAACACTCCTCTTCGACCCCGGCTTCGCTGTAAACGGGAGGCTAGAGACTAACCCACCTCTAGTCAGAAGTCTTGTACCAAGTTGTGTACACGGCTTTAGCGGCTTTTTTGTCGTATAGCACGGCAGGGTGAGCCCGGGGGCTGTGGGATCATGCCAAAGGCGTTGGCATGACGGTACCCGGAGGCCGAAGTGTCCGCCGAGTGCGTGTGATCACAGCCAACGGACTATATCTGCAACGTATAAGCTCCAGAACTGTGTCCAGCGTCATTTTCTTGGCTTGCAGACCTCCAGTTCTCCCTTGTAGGGCTCGGTGGTGGGTGGAGTAGTCTGCAGACGAATCTTCCTCCTTTTTTCCATGGGTAAAAAGAACAAAAACTCCAAATTTAAGTCACCTGACAAAATGATAGTTGCCAACGACACTCCTTCGTCTTCTCAACCTACCAAGTCTCATACCCTTAAACGGTCTTTAGACCTTGACCTGGATCAAGAATGTGGAACCTCTTCTTCGGCAGCTGTACCAGTCGCTCCGAAGCGTCGTCTCCCCTCAATTGCTGTGACTACGCATGCTACTCACTTGCTTGTAGAATCCATCGATCCGAATGAGAGACTGTGCACCAGATCTCCCTTTTTCATTTCTAAAGCTTTGGACGCTGCGGTTGGCCCCTTGAAGTCTGTGAGGAAGCTTCGCTCTGGGGACCTGCTTGTCCAAACTTGCAGTGTTTCTCAGAGTAACACTTTTCTGAACCTCACTAGTCTTCAAGGCATTCCTGTGAAAGTGACACCTCACCCGTTTCTTAACACCTCTCGGGGTGTTATTTCGGAGTTTGATCTCTTGCCATGCAGTGAAGACGAATTCGTGACTGAACTTGCTGATCAAGGTGTTATTGCTGCACGTCGTATGATGTTCCGGCGTGATGGTTCCATGATTAAGTCAAAAATGTCATCTTGACTTTTGACTCCCCGAAAGTTCCGACAGAAATCAAAGCAGGCTACTTGGTCTGTGCAGTTCGCCCGTACATTCCCAGTCCTCTGCGCTGTTTCAGGTGCCAGAGGTACGGGCATTCACAACGATTCTGTAAGAGTTCCGCTCGTTGCGCTAATTGTGGCTCCGGTGAACATGACGGGAAGGTTGCACTTCTGCGGCCTGCTGTGTTAACTGCGGTGAGGCCCATGCAGCTTACTCCCGCAACTGTATGAAATGGAAGGACGAGATGGCGATCCAGCGCCTCAAGACCCTGGAGGGCCTCTCGTACCCTGCTGCCAAGCCAAGTTGGGTATTCCCAACACCCGACAGCGTAGTTTTGCCGCAGTTGTTAAGTCTCTGCCACAACCCGTGCAGCCCTTTGTTCCGCGCCCTGTAGCTCTCGCAGCGCTTGCCAAGCGATCTACAGCTGACCAAGCGACACAGGTGTTTTTCCCCGAGCTTGCGATTTTTCGACTACCTGATTCTGGGCCTTCTCTTTTGCAGCCGACCCTCTCTTCCAGTTTAAAGCAGAAAGCCTGCACGTGCGGACGACCCGGCCCTCAATCCGCAAAGGTGTGCAGTGTCCATCCAACTGTCTCGGCCTCAGCGAGGGTCCCCACCCTCAACCAACATTATAGAGGAACATAGGGGGAGGAGAGTGACAGTTCGTCCCCAGCCTCAAACAACATTGCAGAGGAACATGGGGGGAGAAGAGAGTGACAGTTCGTCCCCGCCCTCTGCCAGCATTGCAGGGGAGTGTGGGGGAGGAGAGTGACTCATCCTTTGTGTAGTTCTGTTTAAAAAAAAAAAAAAAATTATAATAGTCAATTAATAAATTTTTATATAAACCTAATTAACTACCTTGTCTTCACAGCTTTCATCATACTCTTTTTCAACTTTTACCACGCCTGTCTGCTCTTAATCATTTTCCACGTTTTTTACAAATCTGTGGCTGATAGTTCTCGGTCTGGCGCTCTTTGGCCAAACCTGGCCCTTGCGCCAATAAAATCCAACAACCAACCAACCAACCATTCAAGCATGCAACAAATTAATCTTCACAGGTTGTATTTTTCAGACCAAATGCAAAATTATCCTCCATCGAGTTTAATGGTGACTTTGGCCAACGTGTCTTACAATGGCTTTAATGATTTTTCGCATTATTCACTAAAGGGTCACGGAGCGCTTTAACAATATCAGTACAACTAAATCAAGAACTGGAAAAAACGTCATTTTGAAGCATTCGCTAACAGGAAGAGCTGTCAAGTAATTGTGAAAAATGGCAAATTCGTGTGTTAATAAAATTGTAAATTTTCTTGTTAATTTTTATATTATATATGAAACTTCGACATAAGAAAGAGTTAAAATCACATACCCATAACCGATGCTCCAACGAAAAAGGTAGACGCGCCCCAGCCAACAAAAAATCTTAGCACCATGAACATCAGGAAGGAAGTGGAAAAAGCGCTAATGGTTCCCGATATCAGAAGAAAAACGAAAGACATAAGGATGACTGTGCGCCGGCCAATCCTGAAAGAATAGATGTGCATCGTAAAAAGATTTTAAATGCATCGTTATTTTAATGTACGCATAAAATTCGTTCTTAAGGTGGACGTCAAGTAATTTTGATTCCTATACTTCCAATGGAAAAACTTTTGTACACATTTCCTTCACAATTAGTGTGTTCCCAAGAATGAAAATTTTAACATCGATTAAAATAACTTCATATTATAACTTGGAATACTTAATATTTTCTAAAACATAACCATAATTATATTAAAAATCAATAACTTTTCCTTTGGTGGTGTTAAAACCAGAAAAAAGATGGCACGACCTGTACTTTGATGACGTCAGTAGTCAAACAAATGTTGGATTGCATAATTAAAGTTATGTTTTAGAAAATATTAGGTATTCCAAGTTATAAAATGAAGCTATTTTAATCGATGTTATTTCAGAAGTTTCGTAAGGGTGAAAAAAAAAGTTGTAGCTTTGGGAAACTGCGGTTATCCTTGATTTTTTTTTTATGGCTACTACTGGGAAATTGGCGGACAAGATTCTGCAACCCATCAGTTACGTCACGTGGTTGCCGGCTGCCACGACCGGTAAACTAGCGGACCACATTAGGCTAGCCATCATTTCTGGCACGTGCTTGCAGGGCCGCTGAAGGGCCACTTGTGGCAGCTACTGTCTGTGATGGATAACTGATGACCCTGTTGTGCCATATGCCTACTAATGGGGGGGTCAACTGTTGGCCTGAACTGCTGCCCATTCTGTTAGCCGTTCGGACATTTTATCGACGGTTCGGCAACGGCAATATAGTGCTGGGCCATTGCTGGCAGTGCTGGCTGTTTTTGCTGGGTAGGAACGTAGATATTGAACTGGTGTAAGATTTTTCAATGGAAGGTAAATTTCAAGAGAAGCAGTTGTCCGTTATAATTCTCAGTTTCTGAAATTGTGATAATTTGGATCTGAATACGGTTGTCAATTGTGCAACGCCTAATTTATTGTACGGCCACAAGTGTGATAGAACCGAAATGAGCACCTACGCCATTTGTTATATTGATTTACATTGAAGCTTGCAGTTTGTTTCGTGTAAAGCTACGATGTCAGAATTTATAGGAACAAGGTCGGCATGAGTCAGAGAGCTTTTGAGAGGATTGCTGCATCCTCTACAATTAAAGAAAACAATTTTAAGTTTAGAGATCATGTGAGGGTTGAAGGCCATTTTCATCCGCAGTTTTTCTAAACGTTCTGACACTGCCTCGGAGGCTCCGTATCATAACAAGAATTATTTTATCTTCGGCTTTTTCTATTAGAAGGCGCGTTGCGAAAGTTTTCAGTTGAGGAATGAACTCTGGGAACCGCAGGTAATAATTTGCATAAAACGCAGTGTGATACTCCTTTGCTTCCTTATCCAAGGTCAGGAGTTCCAACAGTGTATCTTCACTTAAAGAACCCGGAGGGAACACCCTGATGTCAGCTGCGTTTAAGTTCATCGATAGGAATAAATGTTTCATTTTCCATACCCTCTTCAGAGGATTCTATTTCAATGGATTTTTGCATAGTGAACTTTGAAGATGAATCTGAAGAACGTTCAACTTGATATGGTGATGGTGTTTGAGATTTCATTGTTTGTTGACTTTGATGTGTTGCATTTTTTCTTGTTTTTTTTTTTGCTTAGGTTTTGGGGAATCTGATTTAACTTGTCTTCTAAATTTGGTTTTAATTTTAGTATCTTCTGAATAGGGTGGGGTCTGTGATATTCGCTTGATTTGAATCTGCGGTATTCATAGTTTCCGTGTTTGAGTGAGCTCCTTCCGTAGCTGAGTCAAAAGCTTAGAGGTCATCTTTTAATGTGGATTGTCCACAGCGAGGTCTGGTTCGACGGAAATTTGGAAGTTTACAATCTGTCAGGGGTGTGTGAATTTGAGCAATGGTATCATTTCAGAGGAAGAAACGGAACATGGAATTGGCTCTAGGTTTGTAGGAGGTATCTTGGATTCTTGGTTAACCTGTAGTAGTTGCTCAACGGATTGCATCATGGCAGTGCGTTGAGGTGAAGTTACTAATTTGGATAGTTGCGGCCATCTGCCTTGGACGCAGGCAGCTACTTCTGACATGACCAAGGCCCATAGAAGCACTGTAAACAGGTAGCTACTTCTGGCATGACCAATGCCCACTGGAAGTACCGTAAACCGGTGGTAATATCCATCTTATACAGGTTTGGCGTCCCCAAAAAATTTATAATTTGAGTGGGGCAATTGAGAAGTACCTGTTCACTAGTAAAACGAAAGACTGCCTGCCTTTAGAGACCTTTTAATGTATGAATGAGACGAAATCCTCGGTGTTACGAAAGAGGTTTAAATCTTGCCGATAACATATCCGCACTTAGTAAAGGCTTATAAATGAGTCCAGAATTACCAGAACTACTGGGTAAACACTTACAGCGCCGCCCCTGTGGCGAAGTGGTCTAAGCAATGACTTCTGCTTCTTCGTCTGGATGGGTCCGGGTTCGAATCCCGTGAGGCATGGGTGTTGTGTTCGTCTTACGGCACTGGTTCGCTCCCTTCCTTGGACTCAGTGGCCCTAAATTAAGGACTGGCAACTGTTTATAGCCCACAGAGTTGCTCACGGTGGTCGTTAAACCTCTACTCAAAACAAAACAAAAAAAAAACAGCAACTGGTCGCTGCGACATAAAGGTAGGATAAATATGAGCATTTCGCTTCCCCGGTGGCGCAGTGGTCTAAGCGCTGGCTTATGACCATTCGACCGAGGAGGTGGACCGGGTTCGAATACCAGTCAGGCATGGATGATGTGTTAGTTTTACGGCACTAGCTTTCTCCCTTCTCTGGAACCAGTGACCCTAAATTAGGGATGGGCGACTGCTTATAGCCTACTGAGTTGCTCACGGTGGTCGTTAAACCTTCAATTAAAAAATATATATATGAGCATCTTCTATAGAGAGTCCTTCAACGAGAATTCCATCAATATGATCTGTGTTGAGGTGAATCAGAAAAGCACATTATTAAATTTATGATCAATGTGAGTAAATTTGTCCTTTGAAAACATTTTTAATAAGGCATCGCTCTATTGCGGCAGTGGAATTACAGATAGGGCAGAAAAAACTGTTCCTCACTTCGGACGCTATGCCCCTGTCAACCTTCTGCAAAACTTATTTTAACTGCTTTATCTTAAATACTTATTTATGTTTCTAAGACAGAAACGGAAGTGAATGAGATAGGCATATTCGATAGAAAACTTGCGAAAGTGACAAATTTACCTTGTCAGCTAGTCTTATGGGTTGAGGAATTACCTCCCTGTTCAAATATAGTGTTTACTTGAGCTTGAACGGCTGAGCTGGCTTTCAGGGACGTGTATGGTACACTAGATGGTGGAACGGATGAATTTGTATTCGACTTTGAAAAATTTTGCTGGTTTAAAATGCTGAAGGGATTGAAGACTTCGAAATCCATGCATGAATCGGACGTTGAAACACTTTCACTGTGCGCCGCCATCTTAGTGACATGTTTAATCACCCACAAAACACCACAAAACGTAAAAGTAGCAAAATAAATCTAACAGCCGGAAACTTCCTTGAAAGAAAAAGTAAGGCTCTAGTACCTGTTAGTGCAAATAGTAAGGCCGTAGCATTTGCTAGGGCAACTAAAGATCAAAAGAAAAGCGTGCTGTGAAAAATTCACGATGTTTACAATGAAGGAACCTACGGATCACAGAAATGAGCTACCGAACAGACGAACTTCCATGCCGTCAAGTTACGAATAAAACTTCTCGGCTATGCAAGAAGAACCGTATAGAGGGTGTAGCATGCATGAGTGGTGCACAAACAACAAAACAAGCAAGCAATCTACGGTCTTCCTGGAGGCGGAAACTACTGATCGGTGTTCGAGGGCAACTGGAGAGAATTGTACGAGGTAACAGATGAGCTCCATTAGTTCAAGTAACTGCGCAGTATAATAGCTGTAGCAAGAGTTGAATTTTGGCATACGTAGCCACGTCTCGTTTCGCGACGAATCGACTAGAATTATAGGCATGCACATCGTGTACCACTAGGCTCTGTTAAGAAACCGGTAAATTCATCCGCAGTGGACACGAGAACACCAAAATTGGAACTTTGAGGAGGGGAAACACAGTAGATCGCCTGGTCCGATAAATCACGTTTTCAGTTAAACTGGATCAACGTAACAGCTCTCTCAATGTTTTCTACGGTAAAAACTTCTGTCGACATTTCGTTCGTAATTACTGTACACTATACTACCAAAAGTATTCTTACATTACCAAATATCTGCATAAGTGAAAAAAGAACGCTTGCGCGAAAAGGTGTGCTGTGAGCGGGGAGGTACGTATGTAAATTTGAGATATTGTGAAATGACGTAAAAATCCTCTGTTTTATGCACGATCCAACAAATTTGTCAAACATTCAAACAGTCGTGATTCCAAGCCTATGTTGCACTTTAATCACTATGTTTAAGATGACAGGTTAAAAAAATTTAAAAAGATGACATTAAAATTCCATATCTTTCGAAGGCACTGTGCCTTCATCATCAGGGTATGAATAAATGCGCCTTTTACCAAACATCCAAGGAGTTATATAACTTATTTCGAAAATGACAACAACCATTACACCCGCGCGTGCCCAATTTGTTACAGTGGGCTCCATTAGCTTAGCCCTGAACATTAGGTTGCGGGGGGTGGTGAGGGTAAAGACAAATTAATTGGTGTCATCAATTAGTAACATACACTGAAGAGCAATTGAATTAGAGATACATGTCTAGTAACGTGTAGCACCACCTTTCGCCCTGATGACGGCGGCGATTCGTCTCGGCATGGACTCGACAAGACACCGGAAGCATTGGGAAGCCATACGGATACACGACTCCTGAACAAGCTCCTACAGTTCACGAAGATTTGATGGAGGGTGGTCAGAGCCTCAAACATATCTTTCGATGACTTCCCAGATGTGCTTGATGGGATTGAGGTCAGGTGACCTAGCTGGCCAAGAACGAGGTCACGTCAGTGGGGTGTTCATCTAACCATTCGGATACAATTCCGGAGCGATGGCACGGTGCATTGTCTTGTTGTAGGATGAGGTCCCCAGTGGGATGTTGAAGACTCACAAACGGGAGCAAATGGTAGTCCAGGATATCCCGGTAATGTTGACCTGTGAGGGACGATGTCACACGTACCAGGGGTCCCATTTCAGTCCACGTAAACAGTCCCCAGACGAGAATGCCACCCCCATTAGCTTGAAGAGTACCCTGCTGGCAAGAAGGATCCATCGCTTCATGTGGTTCGCGCCGTACTCGTATCCTGCCATCCGCATGTGCCAACGTGAATATAGACTCATCAGTCCAGGCAACATTTTTCCACATGTCTTGGGTCCAGTGGCGATGTTCCCGCGCCCATGCTAATCCTTGCACCATGTGATGTGCGGTCAGCAGCGGTACCCTCGTAGTACGATTGCTTCTGTACCCCATAGCGAGGAGATGATTCCGGATGGTGTGGCTGCTTACACGTTTTTGTGCACCAGCGTTAAATTGCCGAGTGATTTCTTGCACTGTGACCCGTCTATCCGTTGTTACAATGCGAGCTAGCCGACGATGACCCCGCTCATCCACACGCTGTTGTCTACGGCAGTTGGCTTTTGTAAGGATGGTTTTACCGGATTCGATGTACTCACGATGCACCCGTGACACAGTGGCTCGTCAAAATCCCAGTACCTATTCGTTGGGCCCCGACAATTTGTCCACGATCACATGAGCGTAGATTCTTCGTCTTACCCATACTGCGTCCGACTCTTACTGATTCCCGTCGCATCACTCCTTATATTGTCGGATCGTAGCATACGTCATGTCGTTTCCGTTTACAGGGCCGCCCACAGCGCCACATTTGCATAACGCCAGCTATCTCTAATTCAATTGCTCTTCAGTGTATATACACTATCGTGCAAAAATTAAGGACGAAACTGTTTTTCGAATCTAACGTCGTGCAGAAGTGCTCCACATCGACTCAAATCATACCATAAGATCCCCAAGATGTTGGAATATGGGACAAGTGAGCAAAACCGTCCAAACAAGGAATCCAAAGGATACAAAGGCACTTTATTGAAAGGGTAGCTTCGGGCACAACTGGACAGAAGACATAAACTTCCATGTGACAGGCGGCTGCCAAGAAAAATCCAGTCTTTATTAAGGGATATGATTACCCCTGACTGCGTTGCAGGATTTACAACGTCTGTCCATGCTGGGGACAAGGTTGTCAAGGAGCTGTTGAGGTATCGAGGCCTATTCCTTTTGTAGTGCCAATCGCAGCTGCAGAATCGTTGCTGGCGGCTGGTGACTTGCTGCCAAGCGTCTCCCGAGAAGGTCCCACACGTGTTCGATTGGATTTAGGTCCAGGGACCTTGCGGACCAATCAATGCGTTGAATATCTTCACTCTCCAACAGGTCTGCGACAGCTCCTGTACGATGAGGTGTAGCGTTGTTGTCCATGAAGAGGAACTCAGGACCCACAGCACCTCTAAACAGACGCACGTGAGGCAGGAGGACCTCGGTACAATAGCGGACACCAGTGACTGAACCTCCTTGGAAGATGTGGAAGTCAGTACGGCTACCAAGCATGATACCGCCCCAAACAAGAACTCCGCCACCTCCAAACCAGTCCCTTTTGTTATGTTGGAGGTGTGATTGCGTGTTCCCTGCTCTCTCCAGGTGTGTATACGTCCAGAATCGCTCGTCAGAATAAATCGGCTGTCGTCCGTAAAGAGAACTGGACCCCATTGCTGATGTGTCCAGTTCTTGTGTTCCTGGTACCACAGAAACCGCCGTCTCCGATGAGCAGACGTTAATGGAACACGCCGTACTGGTCGTCGTGCAAATAGACCACCTTTGTGTAGCCTCCTGGCCACGGTAAAACGCGGTACCGGACGACCAGTTGTCTGTTGCATGTGCTTTGCGATTTATCCCGCTGTCTGCCGTCTGTCTCTTCTCGCCTGTAGGACAATATACCGGTCGTTCGCCGTCGTGGTTGCTCGTGGACGACCACTGCTAAACTCTCGGACAGCTGTTCCTGTAGTTTGAGATGCTCTCCAAGCTCGTGAAACGATGCTGTGAGCGATCCCGACCTCCTCGGCTACACTAGTCACATTTCGACCTTCTTCCAACTTCCCAATGACGCGATCTCGGGTAAAGTCATCCAGATGTCGTCTACTGGATTGCCTGTTGGCCATATCACACGGTGGCAACAACTCGACGTCGTTCAAACAGATGTACACCGTGCAATAGCTTTCACCAGATTGCTGAGCGTACACCGCCTGTGTGCTTTATACCCTTCCGACACTCCCCTCCCCCTACGTCATGCTGCATATATGCCCATGCCCTACCGTACCGGACCCTGGTCTATCTCGTGAGTCGTCTTTTGGTCCGTTCTTCCTGCTCGTTCCGCTGTTATGCTAATTTCTCCTCTTCGTCCTTAATTTTTGCACATCAGTGTATGTTACAATTAATTGGTGTCATTCAATTAGTAACATATATACAATTAACGTTATTTTTATGTTACTAATTGTATGACACAATTAATTGGTGTCATACAATTAGTAACATATATACTGTATGTTACTATTGGTATGACACCAATTAATTAATCTTTACCGCCACCACCCCCACAACTCAATGTTGAGCGCTAACCTAATGCAGCCCACTGCAACACATTGGGAATGCGCTTGTGTAATGGATGTCGTCATTTACGCTTTCCAACCGTAGGTTGAAGAAGCATATATGCTCCAGCTTTGTCCGTCCGTCTGTCTGTCCGCACGATAACTCGCGTAAATATGGTTCGATTTCGTTGGAATTTTAATATGTGGTAGGGGACAACCTGGGGATGAACTGTATTGAAAATGGGACAAATAGGGACAAAGGTCATGACATAGGAGCGGGATCCATTCCGTTGTTCTTATGCGTCCAAACTTGCGTAAATATGGTTCAATTTCGATGAACTTTTAGTATGTGGCAAGGGACTACTAGGGGACGAACCCTTAGTAAAATGGTTTAAGTGGGGTTAAAAGTCAGCACGTAGGAGTGGGATGCATTCCATTGCCTTTATGCGCCATAACTTGCATAAATATGGTTCGATATCGATGAAATTTTAGTATGTCGTAGGAGACCACCTGGGGATGAACCCTATTGAAAATGGGTGAAGTGGGATCAAAGGTCAGGACATAGGATTGCGATCCATTCCATCGCGCTTATCCTATACTACACTGCCGGACAATTGCTTAGGACGGATGACAATAGCAACGATAGCAACCATAAAATGGAAGGCAGGAGAATGTGGAAATTAGCATAAGTGCGGGATACAGTAAGACGTGTTGTGCGTATGCAAATTTTGGATTGCCGAACTTGTTCGTGACGTCATAGCGCTGATAAGAGAGATACAGGATTTGACGCGTATTGACCGTTGTTGTTCAAACGCAAAGTTGAAAGGGAAAGAATCAATTGACGAACTTGCAATTTTCAGTATGTCTTCCCGACATCACCTAGATGATTTTACGCGTGGCCGTATTATTGGCAAGATTGAAGAAAGGCGAAAAATAACAGATGTTGCCAGGGAGTTCGACGTCAGCCACAGTGTTGTTTCAAGGCTTTGGAAATCATTTCAAACAAATGGAGAGTGTAGCAAACGTCACGGGGGAGGCCGTGTTCGCAGTACGACACCTGCAGAAGATCGGTACATAGTGCTATCAACAAAAAGACACCGGCGCAGCACAGCTAGTGAGGTAGCAAATCAGTTTATGGCTGCTACTGGCAAGCGGATCTCCCGAAAAACTGTCGCCAGACGTTTGCATGAAGGAGGACTATTCGCCCGCCGTCCTGTTGTGTGCATCCCATTGTCCAGACGTCACCGTACCGCCTGTTTGCAATGGTGCCATCAACATCGCAATTGGACTGATAACGACTGGTCTGCTGTCCTCTTCTCAGATGAGAGTAGATACAGTCTATCGTCTGATTGTCGACGACAACGGATCTGGCGTGATAGTGGTACTGCATATTGTCCAGCAAACATACAGGAAAGGGACCGATATCCGACATGTAGTGTCATGGTATGGGCTGGCATTATGATCAATGGCCGTACGTCCCTCTATGTGCTTGCAACTGGGACTATGACTGGCCAACGATACATTAATGATGTTCTGCTACCTCACGTTTGCATGTACCGTGGTGCTGTCGGTGATAGATTCATTTTCATGGACGACAGCGCAACATGTCATCGAACAGTCGCTGTCCAGGAGTGTCTTGAGAGCGAGGATATTCAACGCTTCGTATGGCCAGCACGTTCTCCAGATCTGAATCCCATTGAAAATGTGTGGGATGCTTTGGGGAGGAGTCTTGCTGGTCGCCAATGCCCTCCAATAAACAAGGACACCCTCATCCGTGCACTGACTGAGGAATGGGATAAATTACCCCAACAGCTGCTTGATAATGTTGTGCAAAGCATGACATGACGTGTAGAATCTTGCATCGCCCTCCATGGTGGCCATATCCCGTATTGACATCTTACGCCGGAACGCCTGCGGACGGTAATTGCATTTTTTTTCACGTTTACGTATTCTGCCCCAAATGGCCTGTTTGTCCCTTGAACACGTCCCAAAGCCTTCTGGATTTCAGAGCACAATAAATTGTCTTTCTTGTAATGTCCTGGCATTCTGACATTATTTTATTTCACTTGGCATCCAACCACACTTACTTTTTTATGCGCTATATAGCCGTTTATGATCCGTCCTTAGCAATAGCCCAGCAGTGTATTAAAGGAGCAATTCTTGTACGTATGTAAATTTTATTTTGAAAACGACTCTAAGGATTTTGATGAAAGTCGTTAACCTACCGTTTTCTGGTACTAGAAATCGATTTAGCTTGATCTCGACTTTGGGAAAATTCGTTTAGTGGATTAAATAACCACCCCGAATTACCACGTTTTTAGTGTCATGGAGTCGTCCCATTAATGTTACCCATGCTTAGAAATCTTATGACGTCACACTCTCGCGATTTAGATGTTGGCGCGCTGTCAGGCCATCTGTCTCATTACGTCACGCGTTGTATGTGGATCCTTTTAAAGTTTTATGACGTCCCACTCGTGCGAGCAGATGGTCGCGAGTCCGATCTGCCTCATTATATTACGCGTTGTGTGCGTATGCCCGTCCGCACAATAACTCGCGTCAAAATCGTTCGATTTCGATGAAATTTTAGTATGTGGTAGGGAAACACCTAGGAAGGAACTCTATTGAAAGTAGGCGAAATGGGGTCAAAGTTCAGGACATATGAGCGGGATCCATTCCACTGCTGTTATGCGCCATTACTAACGTAAAAAAGGTTCGATTTTGATGAAATTTTAGTATGTGGTAGGAGACCACCTGGTTACAAACCTTACGTCCTGACCTTTGATCGCCATTATGCATCATAACTTAAGTAAAAATTCTTCGATTTGGATGAAATGTTAGTATGTTGTAGGGGCCTGCCGAGGGACGAATCCTTTGAAAATGGGCAAAATGGGTCAAAGGTTAGGACACAGGAGTGGGATCTATTCCATAGCCCTTATGCATCATAACTTACGTAAAAATGCTTCTATTGCAACAAAACTTTATCATGTTATTTCGGAGGCATACTGAACTGGTTCTGTTGAATATCATCGAAATGGGATCAAAGGTCAGGGCACAGGACCGAGATTTATTCCACAGCCATTATCCTCATAACTTGAGTAATGATTTTTGGTATGTTGGAAAGCGTATCACAATCAATGCATTGCATGATTTTACTAACTTGTTTTCGAAATAAGTTATATATATATAAATCATTGGATGTTTGCTAAATGCCACAAGTGTTCATAGCCTAATGATGAAGGCACCTTGTCTTCGAAAGATCTCGGATTTCAATGGCATCTTTTTAAAGCTTTTTAAAGTTTTTTAACCTGTCATCTTAAACATAGTGATTAAAGTGTAACGTGCGCTTGGAAACACGATTGTCTGAATGTTTTACAAGTTTGTTAGATGGTGCATAAGACAGAGGATTTTTATGTCATTTCATTATAGTTAACACGAAATTTGCCTGGTGTTTTTTCATATGCTGAGATGTTATGTCGTGTTATCCGTAACTTTAAAGCAGAAATGCGGCGTGGACATCATCTTTAAGAGTTCCAGCGTGGGTTGATCATATTCTGTAGCTTCAGTTTTTACCTCTTAGCTACGAAGTTATCATCGGGAAAAGCCAGAATGTAAGAAGTTATGCATGGGGAAAAGTCAAATGTAAGTTCTCACTGTTCAGTCTTCTCAGTGCAAATTGAATTTTTCGAATCGGACTGAAATGTGCAGGTATGTGGTTTTTCAAAAGATGTGCTAAAAGTCGGATTTCTTAAAGAAAATTTCACCTTTCAAGCGAAAAAGATTAAAGGGCACAATGGAAGATTTGAAAATCTTCTCTTTTTTAGCACGTCTTTTGTAAAAAAAGATAGTGCTACTGCTGTTATCGGTTTGTCCGTCCGTCCATCTGTACCCACGATATCTCAGCAACTACTAGTCCGATTTGAAAAATCTTTTTGCATTGGGAAGCTTGAAATATGCAAATGATGATCCTTTATTTCGTTTCTTTTTACGATGTACAATTTTGCCGGTAGATGGCGTAAATGCAGATGATGTCGAATTCAAAAATACGTTTTATTCGACATATTTGCTTCTAAATATCAGATTGAATTTTTTTTTATCTTTCGATTCCATTTATGTCGAAGAATAATTTAGATATAGTTACTTTTTCAAATTACGCATAGATTTTCCGCTAGGGGACGTAAAATTAAATTACAATTTCCCCGATAACTCTTCTTCTAAAACTCCTATTTGAAAAATGTTTTCTTCAGCGGATACATCTCCTGATCGAAAATCTTTTGCATATAATTTCAAATCTTTGGTAAAGAATACTTTGGCCACCTGGGGGCGTAAGTGTTAATTTTTCCTTCTGATGTATTTGCCATAAAATCGTAGCTTCTAAAATATCGATTAAAAAATTCTTTCGTAAACTGATGCCACCCACATCGATAAACCGTTTCGGAATATTTTTTTTTAAATATTCCACAGTTTCTCCGCCAGGGGGCGTAGATGTACATCTCATTTTTGTCAATATCTCTACTTCTAGGAGTCCGATTTGAAAAATTATTTCTTTGTTGGATAGTGTTTTCCCTGTGACATGTTTTTCATATAATTTTAAAATTTTCAAGTAATTCATAGACTTTCCGCTAGGGGCGTAGCGGTAAATTGCGTTTCCCCCTATATCTTTGCTTCTAAATCTCCGATTTGAAAAATTCTTTCTGCACCGGATACAGCTCCTGATGCGAAATTGTTTGCACATAATTTCTAATTTTTGTAAGAAAATAGTTTGGCCACCAGGGGGCGTAAATCTTAATTTCCGCTTCTGTTGTATTTGCAGCAAAATATGAGCTTCTAAATTCTCAAATGAAAAAAACGTCGTTTGTTGACTGATACTTCTCATGTCAACAAACGTTTTAGAAACATTTTCTTCTTGAAATAGTACATGGTTTCTATGCCAGGGGGCGTAGATGTACATCTTATTTTTGTCAATATCTCTACTTCTTGGAGTCCGATTTGAAAACTTCCTTCTTTGTTGGATAGTGTTTCCGATGCGAAATGTTTTCCCTATAAATTCAAAATTTTCAAGTAAATCATACACTTTCCGCTAGGGGGCAAAAAGGTAAATTGCGTTTTCTCCGTTATTGCTGCTCCTAAAGCTCTGATTTTTAAAAATTCCTCCTGTATCGCATACAAGACCTGATGGAAAATATTTTTGACATAATTTCTAATGTTTGGTAAGGAATGATTTAGCCACCAGGGGCCATATGTGTTAATTTCTGCTTCTGAGGTATTTCTTGCAAAATCTGGGCTCCTGAAAACTCGACTAATTTTTTTTCTTCGACCGATACCGCTTATACGGATAAACCTTTTGATAAATACTTTCTTCCTAAAATAATGCATGGTTTTCCCCACCAGGAGCCGTGAAGTCACATCTTATTTTTGTCGATATCTCTGTTTCTATGAGTTCGTAAGCTCACGATTCCGTTTGCAGCAATATCTGAGGGATTAAAAACCCGATTGAAAATCTTCTTTCTTTGGTCAGATCTATTGTTTTCCATACCAGTTCCATTGACTTTGAATAGCTTTGATAAATTTAATTTGCGTCAGAACGGATTCAAAAGACGTGCTTATTACACCCGAAAATTCGGTGTCAACTTTCTTGTTAATACTTAATATTAAAAGAAATCCGTCTTGTTGCACGATGATATTTATTCAGCTAAAAAATGAAATCTATATACAGTTTAAAAACACATGAGCACTTTCGGTGTCACATTGACACCTTCATCAGATGTAATTTCACCATGTGGCTACATGCTGGTCTTAAGTACGTGGAGTAGATGCATCATGAGAAAGGTAATGTCAATGTCACATGATATACCAGATAACAAGACAATCAAAAAAAGGCATAGTTAGCCAATGATCACTTAACAGAAGCAATTGCTATTGTGCTGTCCTTCCCAACAAGATTGCTCCAAGGTTCAGGTAAAACATAAGGATAATAGTCATTACAGCAACTTGTATTATAAGCCGAAATATAGAGGCTTTCTGCAAATAACAAGGAATGAACAGAGTTAGGTGTGTTTATGATTTTAGCGTTGTCCCAGTCTGGGATGGAATTTCCAGCACTTATGGTTCTTGCAAAAGAGGTGCTTTGGTGATTCATTTTTAGATCATATCTGTGTTCATTTAATCTCAAATCTAAATTTCTTTTGGTAGAACCCACATAATGATTGTTTAGTTCACCAGAGATAGTGTCAAGCATAGGAATAACATACACACCCCATTTTTTCCCTTTGTCAATTTTGTCACGATCATTGCGGATAATGGTATATAGATTGCATGATCGTATTCCAAATTGTATTTTATGACGAGAACATATGTTGGTAAGGAGGTTTACAATATGTGGATTAAAATCAACAGATCCAACATACTTTTTAGGCACTTGCTCACTAATTAAAGCAGTTGACATAGAAAACCGTACTTTTATTGTGCACTCCCCTAACAACGTTGTCCGGGTAACCATGGTTTTTAGCGAGGGATGATATCCATTGTAGTTCTTGAGCTCTGGCGAAATGGCTAGAAGAATGTGAATATGCTCTTCTAAATAGGAAGTGCAGAGCAGAAATTTTATGCTGAAAAATGTGAGCAGAATTGTACGGAATTAGAGTGGGTGTGGAAGTAGGTTTTCGATAAACGGCAAAAGACAGGAATTGTCAGAAGGGGTACGAGTAATTTGAAAGTCAAGATAAGGTAAGACGAAATTATTTTCAAGTTCTATCGTGAGTTTGATGGAGGGGTATTGAGCAGACATAGCGTTGACAAACTGCTGTAACTGATTTATGGTATATGGCCAAATTACCAAGATGTCATCAACGTAACGGATATAGAGACTAGGTTTTTGTGGGAATTCTTGTATGACTTTATTTTCAATATGCTGTAGAAGAATTTCTGCTAAGACTGCGGATAAAGGTGAACCCATGGCTGTCCCGTCGGTTTGTTGGTAAAATATGTTCTGAAATTTGAAAAATGAACGCTTTTTAATGAGATGAAGAGCATTCATTATGAAAGCAATATCATTGGCAGGAATGTCAGAATCAATCAGCAAGGCCTGAATCAACTGAAATGTAGCTTCCATAGGTACATTCGTGTATAACGAATTTACATCTAGGGACGCCAAAAATAGGAATTTGGTAGTGGCTGAATAAACTTTAACCTATCAATAGCTTGTGTGGTGCTCTTTATTGAGTAGGAAGAATTCACTGTAAATTTGGTGAGATAACTTGCCAAAGCTTTTTCCAAAGGTCGGGTGGGGGCAATGTAACCTGATACAAGAGGGCGAATAGGGTACCCTTCCTTGTGTAGCTTTAATCTACCAAATAAATCAGGCACATGGCAGCCGGGGGGTGGATTGAAGGCTTTTGAAAAGGAGTCCGGAGGAGCTGAAGAGTTCTTAAGGCGGCTTAAAGCACTAACAGTAGCCCTAGTGGGGTCTCGTGTCACTATTACATGAGGGATACTAGAAATGGCATTGAGCATTTTTTTAACATAATCACTTTGATTTAAGAGTACAACTTGACTAGTTTTATCAGCTAAAAGAATGGCAATATCTGGGTCCTTTTTCAATTCAATCAGCTGCTGCATTTCCTCATGAAGCTGGCATTCTTCGGTGGTTTTACACCGTCGTGGATTGTGTTTGTGAAGAGACCTTGCGATTTTCATTCTTGCGAAGTTCCTATCTTCTATTGGAAGTGAATATAGAATTTTTTCAATTTGCGGAACTGTTTTGAATAAGTCCACTTTACGTTGGTTAGGGTAAGCGAACTTGTAACCTCGTTGCAAGGCTCTTAGCTGAATGGGATTCAGAACTTTATCACTTAGGTTTCTGACTCCATTATGTGAATCAGAGTTATAGCTGTCATGGTCCAGTTCATGCAAATCCAATCCATTACCCACATTAGGTGATCCATGTAATGATCCTTGTTCCGAAGGGCCGATAGGATGTCTTGTTTGAAATCCGAACAGCTTATGCGTTCTACTACGAACTTCAGAATCCACCAACAGTCTTAGTTTTTTCACATGGGTGTTAAATAAAACCTTCATTTCATTTTCGATTATTGCTGTAATTATGAATAATGTACGGTCCAAAATTATTGGGTGTGAGGAATCAGCTAGGAATGAGTAACAGGTATAGCATTTCTTATTAAAGAAGTCAATACTGCTACGCTTACTTCTGATCTGTTGAAGTAGTCTCTTCCTTTCGGCAGTCCTTATAATCCTGGCGTCTCGTCTGGTAAATGGAGAATTGAAGATACGCAGATGTCGTGGAATGACATCTAAATCTCTGCAATTTAGTAAAAATGACAAATGTGCCGATTCCCTTGAAAGTTTTTCACGAAAACTTCTAAATGATTGCATAGCATGGCTCCACATGATGAATTTTGAAGAAGACTGTGATTCACAATAAAAAATGCGGAAGTATGACGGTTGACACTATAATTCGTGCATAAATACTAATATTAAAAGAAATCCGTCTTGTTGCACGATGATATTTATTCAGCTAAAAAATGAAATCTATATACAGTTTAAAAACACATGAGCACTTTCGGTGTCACATTGACACCTTCATCAGATGTAATTTCACCATGTGGCTACATGCTGGTCTTAAGTACGTGGAGTAGATGCATCATCTACTCCACGTACTTAAGACCACGTACTTAAGACGCCAGGATTATAAGGACTGCCGAAAGGAAGAGACTACTTCAACAGATCAGAAGTAAGCGTAGCAGTATTGACTTCTTTAATAAGAAATGCTATACCTGTTACTCATTCCTAGCTGATTCCTCACACCCAATAATTTTGGACCGTACATTATTCATAATTACAGCAATAATCGAAAATGAAATGAAGGTTTTATTTAACACCCATGTGAAAAAACTAAGACTGTTGGTGGATTCTGAAGTTCGTAGTAGAACGCATAAGCTGTTCGGATTTCAAACAAGACATCCTATCGGCCCTTCGGAACAAGGATCATTACATGGATCACCTAATGTGGGTAATGGATTGGATTTGCATGAACTGGACCATGACAGCTATAACTCTGATTCACATAATGGAGTCAGAAACCTAAGTGATAAAGTTCTGAATCCCATTCAGCTAAGAGCCTTGCAACGAGGTTACAAGTTCGCTTACCCTAACCAACGTAAAGTGGACTTATTCAAAACAGTTCCGCAAATTGAAAAAATTCTATATTCACTTCCAATAGAAGATAGGAACTTCGCAAGAATGAAAATCGCAAGGTCTCTTCACAAACACAATCCACGACGGTGTAAAACCACCGAAGAATGCCAGCTTCATGAGGAAATGCAGCAGCTGATTGAATTGAAACAGGACCCAGATATTGCCATTCTTTTAGCTGATAAAACTAGTCAAGTTGTACTCTTAAATCAAAGTGATTATGTTAAAAAAATGCTCAATGCCATTTCTAGTATCCCTCATGTAATAGTGACACGAGACCCCACTAGGGCTACTGTTAGTGCTTTAAGCCGCCTTAAGAACTCTTCAGCTCCTCCGGACTCCTTTTCAAAAGCCTTCAATCCACCCCCCGGCTGCCATGTGCCTGATTTATTTGGTAGATTAAAGCTACACAAGGAAGGGTACCCTATTCGCCCTCTTGTATCAGGTTACATTGCCCCCACCCGACCTTTGGAAAAAGCTTTGGCAAGTTATCTCACCAAATTTACAGTGAATTCTCCCTACTCAATAAAGAGCACCACACAAGCTATTGATAGGTTAAAGTTTATTCAGCCACTACCAAATTCCTATTTTTTGGCGTCCCTAGATGTAGTTTCGTTATACACGAATGTACCTATGGAAGCTACATTTCAGTTGATTCAGGCCTTGCTGATTGATTCTGACATTCCTGCCAATGATATTGCTTTCATAATGAATGCTCTTCATCTCATTAAAAAGCGTTCATTTTTCAAATTTCAGAACATATTTTACCAACAAACCGACGGGACAGCCATGGGTTCACCTTTATCCGCAGTCTTAGCAGAAATTCTTCTACAGCATATTGAAAATAAAGTCATACAAGAATTCCCACAAAAACCTAGTCTCTATATCCGTTACGTTGATGACATCTTGGTAATTTGGCCATATACCATAAATCAGTTACAGCAGTTTGTCAACGCTATGTCTGCTCAATACCCCTCCATCAAACTCACGATAGAACTTGAAAATAATTTCGTCTTACCTTATCTTGACTTTCAAATTACTCGTACCCCTTCTGACAATTCCCTGTCTTTTGCCGTTTATCGAAAACCTACTTCCACACCCACTCTAATTCCGTACAATTCTGCTCACATTTTTCAGCATAAAATTTCTGCTCTGCACTTCCTATTTAGAAGAGCATATTCACATTCTTCTAGACATTTCGCCAGAGCTCAAGAACTACAATGGATATCATCCCTCGCTAAAAACCATGGTTACCCGGACAACGTTGTTAGGGGAGTGCACAATAAAGTACGGTTTTCTATGTCAACTGCTTTAATTAGTGAGCAAGTGCCTAAAAAGTATGTTGGATCTGTTGATTTTAATCCACATATTGTAAACCTCCTTACCAACATATGTTCTCGTCATAAAATACAATTTGGAATACGATCATGCAATCTATATACCATTATCCGCAATGATCGTGACAAAATTGACAAAGGGAAAAAAATGGGGTGTGTATGTTATTCCTATGCTTGACACTATCTCTGGTGAACTAAACAATCATTATGTGGGTTCTACCAAAAGAAATTTAGATTTGAGATTAAATGAACACAGATATGATCTAAAAATGAATCACCAAAGCACCTCTTTTGCAAGAACCATAAGTGCTGGAAATTCCATCCCAGACTGGGACAACGCTAAAATCATAAACACACCTAACTCTGTTCATTCCTTGTTATTTGCAGAAAGCCTCTATATTTCGGCTTATAATACAAGTTGCTGTAATGACTATTATCCTTATGTTTTACCTGAACCTTGGAGCAATCTTGTTGGGAAGGACAGCACAATAGCAATTGCTTCTGTTAAGTGATCATTGGCTAACTATGCCTTTTTTTATTGTCTTGTTATCTGGTATATCATGTGACATTGACATTACCTTTCCCATGATGCATCTACTCCACGTACTTAAGACCAGCATGTAGCCACATGGTGAGAATTACATCTGATGAAGGTGTCAATGTGACACCGAAAGTGCTCATGTGTTTTTAAACTGTATATAGATTTCATTTTTTAGCTGAATAAATATCATCGTGCAACAAGACGGATTTCTTTTAATATTAGTATTTATGCACGAATTATAGTGTCAACCGTTAATACTTAAGATTCAGTCAAGTGTTTAATATTTTTAATTTCGTGATTTCCTTACCAATTTGGATATTTAGAAAATATAAGAATGAGGATTTTAAAATCACACTTACTTATCCGCCAGTTGTCCAGACACAAAGCAATTGATAAGAAAGGCAATGTTGTAAATTGACTTCGTGCCTGACACTAACCACTCTTTGTCGCACACAAGGTCCCACTGGAAAGAAAGTAACACTTAAGTTCTTTTGAAATTTATCTATGGTAACTTTAGTAGCATATGTTAAAATTCAAAAATACATTGAATGAAGACTTTAGTAGTTTTAACCTTACCATTGTGACTGTGGAGAGAACCACTACCAGCTGCAGAATTAATTTAAATAACAACTTCATTCATACATTGTGCACCGTGAATTTTGAATCAGGTAAACCCTAAGCAAGGACCAAAATTCTTCATGTATTATTTCATACTTTGGAAGAATATGGGCAATTAGAAACACTAAATTTGTTCTCCGAATAATATACGCCCTTTGCAAAGAAAAAAAAAAAAAAAAAACGAAGCACCTCGAGAAAGTCTTCCTATCCTGATGAAACTCCCCACAAGTACCTCAAGGCCGAATACGCAAATGATTAAACAATTACGACCTGTGACTAAACAGCGACCTACCACCGCGCATGGTAACAGCGCATCGAGGCAGATACTCTAAATAAGATGCGCGGTATAGCAGAAAACGGTATAAAATAAAAACAAGCCTGCAGCTGAACGCGACCGTATCGCACTGTGCGGTTAAGTGAAAATGTCGTGGCGGGAGTGAACTGACTTTGAGAAATGAAAGATTGTTTGGGTATTATATTAGTAGGTTTTCCATAAGAGAAACCGAGAGGCGTTTAAACATACCCAAGTCTAACTGTTTTGGGTGTACTGAATAAGTGGAAGACACATGGCGTGCCTGAAGTAGAGGAACATACCGACAGAACAAAGAAAATCGGTGATAAAGGACGTTGAAGCCTCAGGAGAGTCGTTACAGCTAATCGACGGAGTTCTGCACAAGACCTCAGTGTACAGGTGAGTAAAAATGCTGGAAACTCGGTATGTACATGTACCATTTGCGGAGAACTTCATTCCATGGGTTACCGTGGTCGTGCGGCTGCTCATAAGCCTTTCATCTCCACTCGGAAAGCTACTTGTCGTTTAGCATGATGTAAAGAACATTTATCGTGGATCGTAGATCAATGGAAACGGGTCCTATGGGCTGATAAATTCAGATACACCATCCATCAGTCTGATGGCCGTGTGTGGGTATGGCGGCAACCGGGGGAAACACTATTTACCACAGTGTACTGTTTCTACGGTCAAGTTTGGAGCTGGAAATGTACTCGTGTGGGGGTGTTTTTGTGGTACGTATGGTTCTGGCCCATTGGTTATCGTGGACAAACCTGTTAACCAGCACGTCTACCTCGATAGTCTGGACAATTATGACCTTACAACTCTGTGGCAATACTGTGGAACCGAGCCTTATTGGTACTAGTAGGATAATGCACCAAGCCATAAAGCAAGGACTGTTACGGCGTGGTTTGACGATAATTCCGTATTGTGTGTATACTGGCTAGCACAGAGCCCTGATCTTAATCCCATAGAGCATCTATGGGATGAATCAGTGCGCCGCATAAGAAGTTTGGAGCCAAGGCCTACTCTAAGCAACAGTTAGCGGCAGCATTGTGTACTGAATGTAAACGCATACGTATCGCTGTGTTCCAAAACCTAGTCGAAAGCATTTCTCGAAGGGTCAGTGCATGCATTAAAGGGCAAAGGTGGACCGACACCGTACTAATGTATGTCAATAAATGTTATATTGTGTTTCTCTTCTAGGTGTCCGGTGACTTTTCAATATAGTGTATATCAAGAGTAAAACGGGCGTGCAGGGCCACTAAGTCAGCGGATTGCGATTGCATTAATCTCCACAGAGAGTAAGGATGCCTCAACGTCGGATCCGTGTACAATACGAGCAAGTGAGCGAGTTTCAGAAAGGACGTATCGTTGGGCTCAGTGAGTCCAGTTGGCCAAGTCGCCGCATCGCTAGGCATTTGGTTCGAAGAGACGTAGCAATCGGACGGTGTTGGAGCCAATGGGTCGAGGAGGGAACGATTCTGGAGCACGCACGCGGGTAGTGGACGGCCGAGGGCAACAACACAAAGGAAAGATCGAGCGACTGTGAAGGCCACACAAACAGAACAGAATTAATTCGTCGCTCTGAACCATCCATGGCCACATTCCCTCGTCTGCAGGTACGGAAGTGGACATCTGGACCGTTGCCAGACGACTTGTTGCACGGAGACTATATCAAAGGAGGCCACTCGGCCACCTACCACTGACCAGCGAGCATTGTCAGCACCGGTTGCAGTAATCTCGTGTCCGATCAACTTGGGCTAATGTCCAGTGACGTCGTGTTGCCTTAAGTGATGACTTACGATTTGCACTTTGCGCCGACGACCAGCGCATGCATGTCTGGATACAAGCTGGCCAGCGCACAAATCCTGGCTTTACCGTCGAACGGCATATGGCTTGCACACTGGGAGTGACTCTCCGAGAATCCATTTCCTACGATAGTCGGACAACCTGGGTAGGTTGTCCTCCGTACCCACCCTCACGGCTCAGCGGTACGTCGACGACATTCTGCAACCTGCTGTGTTGCCATTCCTGTCGTATCATAACCGGATAATTTTAAACAGGAGAATGCCCGGCCACACACATTTTTTAGTTCGTACTTATGGAAAAGAAACATGAACCTTAACTAAAAAAAATACGTAGAGAGGCTGTGGAGACCTCAAGGAATCGTGGAGAGATGCATGCTTTGTGTAACAAACAAAGATAAGGAAAGGAACTCATGAATCAGAGAAACAGCAAAACTGAATTTCATCATGATCAAAATAAGAACCCTCTTGTAACAATGAATGGATATATTGCTAGAACATACTAAGGATTATATGAATAATCAGAATAATACCGCGTGGGTGATTGGTGCATTCGATAGCCTGCCTGCGTGATATGTAAGAGAATAGCTGAAGGCGGAGGGTTGTGGAAGCGATTTGGGGAACTTTCATCCATCAAAATTAGATTGACAAGGATTCATGATGATAGCACAACATACACTATCTACCAACAAGTAATTGGATACCTGTGATAGCAAAGGAAAACAAAGTTTATTTACCTTCAATAGTCGGTGGAGCCTCCACGAGCGGCGATTACAGCTGCAACCCTCCGGGGCATACTCTCATCCAGGCGTTGTACGACGGCTAGCAGTATTTTCTTCCACTAGGCTTGGAGAAGACAGGTCAGTTCCTTCACCGATTTCGGACGGTAGGGGCACCCCTTATGTCGACGCTCCAACTTGTCCCAGAGGTGCTCGATAGGGTTAAGGTCCTGGCTCTGCACAGGCCAGTCCATTCGATTAACCCCATTGTCACCACACCAAGCCATGTTGGACCTCGCAACATGACAGGTGGCATTGTCATCCTGAAAGTAACATGGGTCCGCCCCGTAAAACTGCCACAATGTAGAAAGCGCATGGTCATCCAAAATGGTGCAGTAGGTCTCGGCGTTGAGTCTACAAGGAATTGCGACCAAAGGTCCTGTGCCATAACAGGAGAAACACACCTACAGCATAATTCCACCGTCACAGTTGGCACAATACATTCCGGCAGGATGCGTTCTCCAGGCAGGCGCCAAACCCAGACCCTGCCATCCAAACGGTAGATGGTGAACCTTGATTCGTCGCTCCAGAGAACCGGTTTCTATTGTTCAACAGTCCACTGTCGACGTTCTTTGCACCACGTTAGCCGAGCAGCGCTATTGGACTTGGTGATCAAAGGCTTGTGCGCGGCAGCACGTCCATGATAACCGAGCAGATGGGCTTCTTTACGGATGGTATTTATCGAAAGAACACTCCCGGATGCCTGTTGAAACTCCTCGTGGATATGGCTCATCGATATGGTGTGGTTTTTCCAAATTTCTTTGGGCAGCACCCGTCGGTCTCTAACTCCCAGTTTTGTGGGTCTGCCGGGTTGGGGCACATTTCGAAAGTCACCTCTGATCTTCCACTTGCCAATCACGTAGACCACTGTAGATTTTGGGTACTTCAACTCGCTGGATATGTCACGTATGGATCGGCTATTTCTGTGATACCCGACGATTACACCTTTCTCGAAATCAGAGAGCTCCGAACTGCGTGGCATCTTGCATGCGACTGATTGCGTTGTTGTTTCCCACACGATATTTAACGGCGGCGGCCGTGACGTGTATCAGGACCGCAGATATCGTCGATTGCAGGGGTGTCCAATTATTTGCTGGTAGATAGTGTATATATCTACGCTACGTGTCTGTCCACGTATACCATCGGCATTTGTTTATGGTCATCATGTATGCACAGGCCAATGGACTCTTTCAACAGAACAATGCGCCCTCCTACAGAGCCTTGGTGACTAGCACTTGGCTAGAAGGGCGTTCTGCCGAAGTTCCCACCCTGGAACGACCTGCAGGTTCACTGGATATAAGCCGTGTGAAAAACCTTTTAGATGCTGTAGAAAGCTCCGTTCGAGCTTTGGAACCTCTACCGTGGAATGCGATGGAATTATGGACAGTTGTGCAGGAAGCATGGGGCCGAGATACCTTTCAAACGCTTTCGTGACCCATTGGACTCGATTCCTCGTCGTGCTATTGTGCACTTCTGTGCAAAAATTAAGGACGAAGAGGGGGAATTAGCATAAAAGCGGAGCGAGCAGGCAGAACGGACCGAAAGACCACTCAGGAGATAGACTAGGGTCCGGTACGGTAGGGCATGCGCATATATGCAGCATGACGTAGGAGGGGGAAGGGTCGGAAGGGTATAAAACACACGGGCGGTGTACGCTCTGCAATTCGGTGAAAGCTATTGCACGGTGTACATCGGTTTGAACGGCATCGAGTTGCTGCCACCGTGTGATATGGCCAACAGGCAATCCAGTAGACGACATCTGGAAGACTTTACCCGAGGTCGCGTCATTGGGAAGTTGGAAGAAGGCCGAAGTGTGACTAGTGTGGCTGAGGAGTTCGGGATCGCTCACAGCATCGATTCACGAGTTTGGAGAGCATTTCAAACTGAAGGAACAGCTGTCCGAGAGTTTAGCAGTGGTCGTTCATGAGCAACCAAGGCGGCGGAAGACCGGTATATTGTCCTACAGGCGAGAAGAGACAGACAGCAGACAGCGGGAGAAATCGCAAGCCACATGCAACAGACAACTGGACGTCCGTTATCGCATTTTACCGTCGCCAGGAGGCTGCACATAGGTGGTCTATTTGCATGACGACCAGTACGGTGTGTGCCATTAACGCCTGCTCATCGGAGACGGCGGTTTCTGTGGTGCCAGGAACAAAAGAACTGGACACATCAGCAATGGGGTCGAGTTCTCTTTACGGATGAGGTTTAGTCTGACTAGCGACTTTGGACGTATACACATCTGGTGAGAGCAGGAAACACGCAATCACACCTCCAACATCATCGAAATGGACCGGTTTAAAGGTGGCGGAGATCTCGTTTGGGGCGGTATCATGCTTGGTAGCCGTACAGACCGCCACATCTTTCAAGTGTCCGCTATTGTACCGAGGTTCTCCTGCCTCACGTGCGTCTGTTTAGAGGTGATGTAGGTCCTGAGTTCCTCTTCATGGGCGACAACACTGCACCTCATCGTGCAGTGGCTGTCGCAGAGCTATTGGAGAGTGAAGATATTCAACGCATGGATTGGCCCGCAAGGTCCCCAGACCTAAATCCAATCGAACACGTCGCTTGGCAGCACGTCACCAGCCGCCAGTAAGGATTCCGCAGCTGCGTTTGGCGCTACAAGAGGAAAGGGCCGCGATACCTCAACAGTTCCTTGACAACCTCGTCCTTAGCATGGACAGACATTGTAAATACTGTCAGGGGTGATCATATCCCCTACTAAAGACTGGATTTATTTTGGCAGCCGCATGTCACATAGACGTTTCTGTCTTCTGTCGAGATGTGCTCGAAGCTACCTTTTCAATAAAGTGGCTTTGTATCCTTTGGATTCCTTGTTTGGACGGTTTTGTTCACTTGTCCCATATTCTTACATCTTGGGGATCTTATGGTATGATTTGAGTCGATGTGGAGCACTTCTGCACGATGTTATATTCTAAAAACCGTCTCGTCCTTAATTTTTGCACGCCAGTGTACTTCCCCTTGCAAAAGGTGGCTCTCCAAGTTATTAGGTAGGTATACCCTGATTTTTTCCATGTAGTGTACATATAAAGAAGCCTACAAATATGTATGTATGTGATAACTTTGACATCAGAATAACAGTGTTCTGCACTGATTCAACTGTGTTTTGACAATATCCTGGTGAAATATTCGCAGCGTTTTCTAATTCATGCAGAATGAATAGCAGTAGCCTTAGAATCCTGATATCCTATTGAACTACATTCCAGAAATGCTTCATGGAATCGGGGTGGCCAGTGAAGCAGAGAAAGGTCCGTGACGTGTACCGAAGGGACTCCAGTGGCGATGGACTTGATCACCAACAGGGGCGATTTGATGAACTTGATCACCAACAGAAGCGATTTGATGAACTTGATCACCAACAGGGGCAATTTGATGAACTTAGATCACCAACAGGGGCGATTTGATGAACTTGATCACCAACAGGGGCGATTTGATGAACTTGATCACCAACAGGGGCGCTTTGTCGAACTTGATCACCAACAGGGGCGATTTGATGAACTTGATCACCAACAGGGGCGCTTTGTCGAACTTGATCACCAACAGGGGCGTCTTACTTTTATATCTCTCTATTCTAAAAAAAGTATCTGCTGCCGCTGTTTTAGAAATTTCGTGACACTCACGCTTTCCTAGCTCGCAGTGAAAAAGGGATTGAACACAGAAATCAATGAAGGAAGAAATATTTTTCATAATACATGGAAATTTCACAGAACATTCATGTAAATTTCAGTTTCATGTATAGGGTGTTTCCGAATGGTCTGGTGATTCAACAATAACGTGTTCTAGTGCACACAATGATATATACGTAAGACAAGAGCTCTAAATGGCCTCCCTGAGCAGATGTACAAGCCTCTCTGGGAGATAGAACCATCTGTATTACTGTGAGATGTTCCATTTGTAACACGCTTTCATATGTAGTTCATGCACGATGAGGCTTCATCATCTATTAGCCTCGATGCTCTGGAATCCTGTTGGTACGCATCCCCTCCGTTCGAGTGCTCTAAAAAATACCACCGTTTCTCTCAAATGCACTCCAGCCGAGTTCTATACGCCCAAATATTTCTTCTTCAGTGTCACTGAGTATTTATATCTATTGTCCAAGGAGTAGTATAATGAATTAGCTTTGTTTATCCTTTTGCTAAGCTAATTATTATGAATGAATAATGCTCTAAGCTTCAAAATGATGAATTCCCAAAAGGGTGTTGTTACTCGTTAATTATGAACTTAAACAAAGTCTCAACGCTGGTTATTTATATTAAGTAATCAAAGTCATAAACCTAACAGCCAGACAGAGGTCTGACAAAACTAAGAATTGAAAAAGACTGAACTTACAGAACAACTTGTTTATTATGATGACTCCTGGTCAACTAAGGCACTCATATATCACTACTACATAACAACACACTGCAACGCAACGCAACACACCACCAACAACACCAACCACCCTCAACTCCAACGCAACAACACCCCAACAACGCAACAACACAACTACAACGCAACAACACACTCCTCTCGATGAACGCGCCTATATACGAGCTACCACCACGTCATGACTTACACTCATTGCCAGATCTCATTCAGCGGGTGAAATAATATTCCGTTCAGTAGGAAGATAATTTACATAGTAAAATAAAATAACCAGAGATAGTAAAATCAAAAGGAAAGTGAATATAGAGTATACGTTACATCATCTCCCCCTTAATTTTTCTTCTTTTTTTTTTTTTTTTTTTTTTTTTGGTGTCCGAAAAACCTATCAATTTTGGAGTGTAAGTCTTACATTTCGATGATTGACGTTTCTCGATCTTTTTTTTGATTTGTTGTTTGGTGGTAGCCGTATTTACATTATCAACTTGGCATAACAATTTACGAATCTGTATTCGATTGTGAAATTTGTAGTGTAGAACAAACCAAACCTGCATCGGCATACTTTCCTTTTATTCTGCCTAGCAGGAATCACTTTTTTAATTTCAAATTACGTGCGCCTCATTGGTTGAAATACATAACAACTGTATCAGCAGCGAAGATTGCCTGAAGCTGCCTAACAGTAACAATTTTATTATTTTCATTTCAAATTACGTTTGCCTCAGTCGTTGAAATACAGAACAACTGTATCAGCAGCGAAGATTGCCTGAAGCTGCCTAACAGTAACAATTTTATTATTTTCATTTCAAATTACGTTTGCCTCAGTCGTTGAAATACAGAACAACTGTATCAGCAGCAAAATTTACCTGGAGCTGCCTAACAGTAACAATTTTATTATTTTCATTTCAAATTACGTTTGCCTCATGCGTTGAAATACAGAACAACTGTATCAGCAGCGAAATTTACCTGGAGCTGCCTAACAGTAACAATTTTATTATTTTCATTTCAAATTACGTTTGCCTCATGCGTTGAAATACAGAACAACTGTATCAGCAGCGAAATTTACCTGGAGCTGCCTAACAGTAACAATTTTATTATTTTACCCCTAAGCACATAGATATATACAAAAAAAGTGGATTAGTAGATGGACATAGAAGAAATATAAAAAAAACACACACATATATACACAAAAAGAATGCATAGGCCCACACGAAAAAAAGAAATTCTGACACGCCAACTGGTCGAGCAGGAAAAACAATAAACTGAGAAAAGAACCTGTCCACGAGAACTTACTTATATCGAGGACGCATAAAAAATTCTAGTGCGAAAACGTTTTCCAGGCCTAATGGGACTGGGGAAATCAGGTGGCTTGGATCTCTTCCGGGACGGTAATGGAACATCGGTCTGTTGTCGGTCAGGAATCTGGCGGTCTGGAAATCCCTGCGGCTGAGAAGAACGGTCAGAAGTCTGGCGGTCCGGAATCCCTTGCGGCTGAGAAGAACGGTCAGGAGTCTGGCGGTCTGGAAATCCCTGCTGCGGCTGATAGGAACGGTCAGGAGTCTGGCGGTCTGGAAATCCCTGCGGCTGAGAAGAACGGTCAGGAACGTCAGAAGTCTGGCGGTCCGGAAATCCCTGCTGCGGCTGATAGGAACGGGCTCCCCCAGGCTTTGGATATGAAGTCCCTTGATGCTGGGGCCCGTTGTGTCCTTCCAGTATCTTTTTGGAGGGACGTGTCTCCGGCCACATCGCTTGTTTTCGTTTACGCCCATGGGGCATGATAGTAGTAGCAGGCATCGGCCCTGTTTGCCCTGAACGGAGGTTCCAGGGGCGAAACCCGGGCGGATGCAAAGATTTCTGCCTTCGTCGCTGTTGCGGCGAAGCAGATTGAGAAGACAAGTGACGTTTGCGCCCAGCTTTTGGTGGTGCTGGACGGTGTGGAATATTAAATGTTGGATTCATAACTGACAAATCCGAAATGTCCGACGCCTCTGAGTCGCTGCTATAATTCAGCGGTCGTGCAGGGCGATGTTTGGATTTGCCTATAGGAATACTTTCCGATGAGGTATTCAAAGAAGAAGTATCCCGCGTTGGTGCAGAGGTAGCCGGAAACGGCGCAACAATAGTCTTGGCAATGGTTGGAGGGAAAGGAACGATACTAGTATTCGACGAACGCGAATCGAGCCTTGGTCTCACGGGAGAATCAGGTTGCGGTTGTAGAAACTCGTCTGGAGGTGGGGAGGGTGAAGGAAAAATCACTGGTGATTCGTCAAAAATGTTCGGTGGGTCGTCCACAATTTCTGGCGGTTGAACATGAGATATAGATTCTTGAGTCTGTGGAACAGAAGGTTGAGTAGGATTGATAATGAACTCGATATCCCGTTCGTGATACTTGCGACATTGATCAACATGTACATATTGAAAATTGTTGTTCGGTTTCTCCAGAACAATATTATTTTCAAAGACATTTGCCACCCGATATGGACCTTCGTAGCTGGGTGCAAATTTCTTCACTAAAGTATGCGAAACAGAAGACTGGAAGTGCGTTTCCACGAGAGTGAGATCTCCAACGACAAGATCTGGTTCCCTACGCCTAGAATTATAATATCGTGCTTGAGCCGCTTGTGCTCCTAGCATTGCAACACGAGCTTTTTCTGCCATAATGTGTACTGATTGCGGAGTTGGTCGCTGGTTTAGTTCGTCGATAATCCCCGTTAAATTTTCAAAAGGGGTTTTAATTTTGCGACCCAGAAAAAGTTCTGCAGGAGTAATTTTAGTAGACTCGTGGACAGACGAGCGGAGGGCGAACGCAAAAAGTTCTAAATGGTCATCCCATCTTTCATGGTGGTCCATTACGAAAGTCGCAATCATTTTCACTAGCGTTCGGTTAACGCGTTCTGCAGGATTACTCTGGGGATGATATGGGGAAATGAATTTGTGTTTAATGTGTAGTCTCGCACACATTCTTTCAAAAATGTCAGAAATAAATTGAGGACCATTATCCGAAACTACTTTATTAGGTGCACCATATCTAGAAAATACTTCATTAACTAAGACATTACAAATAATCTCAGCCGTAGCGGCTTTAATGGGAAAAACTTCAACCCATTTAGAAAAATTATCAGTTTGTACTAAAACATAACGAGCTTTATTTTTAACAGATAATGGATAAGGTCCCAATAAATCTATGGAAATAATATCAAATACATGAGAACTTGAACTAGATTTCAAGTGACCGGCAGGTCTTACATTACGGTAATTATTAATCTGACACAAGTGACATGATTGAACGTATGCGAGCACACTTTGGTACATGCCAGGCCAATAGGCAACATCCCGCAATTTACAACGGGTCTTGCGAATACCTAAATGGCCTGCAAGAGGTTTGTCATGAAATTCATTTAAAAGAGCCATTCTAAGGGTTCGCGGAATACATGGGCGAAACTCTGCCCTAGTAGTCCGAGACTTTGTATAATAAAGAAGACCCTCTATTACTTCAAAATGTCGTGACCTTCCAGCCAGAGAAGGATCACTTGGTAGGGGCGAACCCGCAAGCAAAAAATTGTAAATATCCCCAAAATCTGGATCATTTATTAATTCTGCCATTATCTGCTCTCTGGATGTGATATCAGCTATCAGAAGTAAAGGCTGACATCCAGGAGTAGTTTCGGTGGGGACCCCACTAATCGGAACGCGAGATAATGCGTCCGGTAATTGATTCTTATTACCTGGCTGATATGAAATTTTGATATTGCTCTCTTGTAACTTCAGAGCCCACTTCATAAGTCTTTGAGATAGGTGTTTAGCAGAATTCAAATACTGAAGGGCAGAATGATCCGTAATTATGTTAACTGTCAATTCGTTAAGATAACATTGAAATTTATTCAGTGCATACACAACAGCAAGACATTCACGTTCCGTAGCTGAATAATTGCGTTCAGCTTTAGCTAAAGTACGAGACGCAAAAGCTATTGGATGCCCAGCTTGTGACAAAACGCAACCAAGACCAACTCCGGATGCATCAGTATAAATATCAAATTCTTTAGAATGATCCGGGAAAGCCAACACCGGAGGCTGAGTCAATGCAGACTTCAGTGTTTCGAATGCAGCGTTAGCTTCAGGTGTCCAAATAAACTTCTTGTATTTACGCTTTAAAGCATACAATGGCTCACATATTGTAGCATAAGCGGGGACGAACTGCTGATACCATCCGGTCATTCCCAGAAAGCGGGATAGTTCTTTTGCTGTTTTAGGCCGAGGAAAGTCAGCAATAGGCCTAATTTTTTCATTATCAGTGAATAAGCCGTGGGGAGTAATTTTCAACCCCAGATATACAATCTCGTCCCGCGCTATCTGGCATTTACTAGGTTTTAACGTCAAGCCAGCATTGTATATAAGTTGGAACACCTGTTTGAGCAGAGAGAGGTGCTCGTCAAAAGTCTCTGATGTTATAATAATATCATCCAAATAGACATGCACATGTGGACCCAGGACAGGTCTGAGAACCGTGTCCATAAGCTTTTGGAAAGTAGCAGGTGCAGAAGCTAAACCAAAAGGCATACGTAAATATTCATAGGCCCCAAAAGGAGTCACAAAGCCTGTTTTATCGACCGAGTCCGGATGTACTGCCACCTGCCAATATCCACTTGCCAAATCCAAAGTTGACATCCATTTGGTCGACGACAAGTCATTTAGAATATGTGACATGACAGGTAGGGGATAATTGATTGTTTTTGTGACTTGGTTGAGTTTGTGAAAATCTGTCACGAAACGAAATTCATTTGGTTGTTTCTTTGGAACCAAGAAGGCAGGAGCAGCCCAGGCGCTTGTTGACTCCCTGATTATGCCTTGCTTAATCATTTCCGCAATTTGACGTTGCATTTCCTGTTTTTTATGTGGAGCACAAGGGTAAGGTTTCGTCGCAATGGGTTTCGAACCATCAGTGTCAATAACATGATAAACCACCTGTGTGAAACCAGGTTGATCCGAAAATAAACCAGGGCTTTCCTGTAAAAGGAGAGAAAGCTGGTCTCGTTGCCCCTCATTCAATTGGTCACTCAACAATAAACTCGTAATATCTACAGGAACCGTCGGAATCATTTCGACAGGTTCCGGAAAGAAATCACATGTTGTACAAAATTCAAAGTTATTTGAAACTTGTTAATAAAGTCCATACCCATGAGACATTTCACGGGTAGCTCGTCTATAAGCAGGAAAGAATGTGTAAAACGAGCTTTTCCCAGCCCTAAAGATAATGTGACAGTTCCTGCGATACTGAAGATTTCGTTATTTGCACCTCGCAAATACTGCGTTGCAGGCTGAACATGTATTGCAGAAAAAACATCATTGCAAAACTTTGTATTTAGGGCTGATATCTCAGACCCAGTGTCGAACTTTGTCTCGACAATAATGTCTTCAAGTGTCAAGAATACATCAGGCAACTGAGGAGTTTGAACAGTCACTAATACTGTTTTAGGGTCAGGATGTTTGGTATCAGGAAGCAGGACCGACCCTTCGTCTACTTCCTGTGGAAGTTTAAAGGAATTCTGGTGGTGTTATCATGTGGTCGGAAACCTCGACCCTGCCGGGTATCGGGAAAATTTTCACGATAAGGAAAATTGCGTGCACCCTGCGTCGGGAACTCCGCGTGTCTGTTGAGATTTCCATTTTCGTTACGTCTGCCCTCAGCACGGGCAGAAAAATTATTATTGCCCTGAGCATGATAACGTTCCGAATGCTGCTGAGTGGAACGGGGTCGAGCATACTGTGCATTATGACGATACCCCGTAGCTTGCTCCGAAACTCGTTGCTGGTTCGCCACTCTTCTGTGTGGTGGAACGTATGAAGCTTGGGTGGGCACGTGTGTATGCTCGCGCTGAAAGTTTTGTCTATTATGCCGCTGAGGGTTTTCGGAATAAGCCTCGCGGGGTGCCCGAGCATGGTGAGTTGAAGCATGTTTGCCATGTCGCTCTTCATACGTGCGTATGAGGCGAAGGCATTCATGAATAGTGGTAGGGTGTCGAACCTCAAGAAAATCTTGTAAGAATGGGTCGAGCTGCTGTACGAGGGTATCCAACATGTCAACATGACTGGCATGTGGATCCCATAGATTATATAGGCGTGTAGTTTCCAACGCAAATGCAACAGGGCTATCATTGGGACCCTGCTGACGAGAAAACAGCTGTTGAGCAAGGCTAGCTCGACTGAGGCCGAAAGGAAAGACCTCCAAGAATTCTGCACGGAAATTCTCATAATGAGAATCCGGGTTCGACCCTCGCCACTGCCGATACCAGGTCTTGGCGGTATCTCTCAAGCAAGTTCCGGCAATTTGGACCTTGCAGTCTTCCGGAATATTATATAAATCAAAATGGTCTTCCAGATCTTCGAGGAACTTTAAAGACCCCTCCAAACCATTGAAATAAATTGTTCCTGCATGCGGCACGAAATGGGCAAGCATTCTGCTTCGCTGAGAGGATTGAATTCCCTCAGCTACGACCCGCGACTCAGAGTGATAAGAAGCTGGTGCATTCCGAAATGGTGAAGAATGCTTGGGTATGTGTAGATTATTCATATCCAAGTCAGAGCCACAGGCTTCGTACAAATTGTCCAAAAAACACCATTACCCTCGAGACTTGCCGGATGGTGGAAATTTGAAGTTGTCTCAGGTAAGGAAGCCATGGATAATAATAGTCAGGCTCTCGTGTTCGAGAAAAGTTCGGGCGCCAATTATAATGAATTAGCTTTGTTTATCCTTTTGCTAAGCTAATTATTATGAATGAATAATGCTCTAAGCTTCAAAATGATGAATTCCCAAAAGGGTGTTGTTACTCGTTAATTATGAACTTAAACAAAGTCTCAACGCTGGTTATTTATATTAAGTAATCAAAGTCATAAACCTAACAGCCAGACAGAGGTCTGACAAAACTAAGAATTGAAAAAGACTGAACTTACAGAACAACTTGTTTATTATGATGACTCCTGGTCAACTAAGGCACTCATATATCACTACTACATAACAACACACTGCAACGCAACGCAACACACCACCAACAACACCAACCACCCTCAACTCCAACGCAACAACACCCCAACAACGCAACAACACAACTACAACGCAACAACACACTCCTCTCGATGAACGCGCCTATATACGAGCTACCACCACGTCATGACTTACACTCATTGCCAGATCTCATTCAGCGGGTGAAATAATATTCCGTTCAGTAGGAAGATAATTTACATAGTAAAATAAAATAACCAGAGATAGTAAAATCAAAAGGAAAGTGAATATAGAGTATACGTTACAGTAGGTAGATGTCAGTTACTTCTAAATTTGCCCTACTAGTCTCTAAATCTTCAGTTCCTGTAAAAGCATTGTATATATTAAATGTTTTCTGTGATTTCATCTTTAATCCCATTTCGTTACCCTTGCCAGAAAGTTCCTGGATCATATTCTGCAGCTCAGAGGATATACGTTTAAATGTTTCATTGCCTGTAATGTGGCATTGAACAGCTGGAGAGATATGGTGTCACCTTTTCTTACTCTCGTCCCAATTTATGTGCGTGCCGTGTTCTTCGACAGTAGAACCCTTACATTCGCATTTTCGTAGATTTTATCAGTAAAATTAAAATACGCGTCTTTGATAAGATCAGTGCCGTAGCTTAGCGGAGATCCTTCCCTTAAACGTTTTGAACCTCCTCTACGAAAGATTCAACAAACGTAATAATAATCAGCACATGTAATACTTAATAAATACTAACGAAAAAAATTTCAGTATCCTCTAAGAAGTGAAAAGCCCCTAAAAAAGTCGATTTTATTTAAGATCATGTCCGCCGATCTATCTATTTGGAAATTGGAAGGTTTAAAACACTGAAGATTTCTCACAGAAGATTCGCAGAACAATTTGTTATTCTGACTTCCATGGCGAACTGTTGCAATCGTACACCACACCGTATGCCCCCAACTCATTACGATTACTCATTTTTGGAATGCTTTGCATTTAGTAAAATTCGTCGCAAAAGTTTCAGCACAAAAAAAAAAATAATAATAATAAATATCGGCGCTGAAACGTAAAAATACGAAGAAAGGGAAGACAAACATTGAAAAGCAAGTGAAACACTTCAAACTGTGACGCACTATGCAATGGAAATAGTATAGTGTATCACAGTTTGGTATTGCTACCTATACATAGTTATGGTGTCAAAGGAGGAGTATCAACATGTCTCGAAAGTAAATACAACTGAGACTATATGTATGGTATTTTCAGCCTACCTGTGTCAATTACACTTGTATCACTTTAAAAACATGTTTCTCTGTTGAATAAATTAAATTCTGCTGAGTTTCTGTTAATACAATTTTAAATTAATAATTCATTAGCAATCCATCGATGTGAACAGAAATTCATAGTGCTGATAAATAAGGTAGCTTAAAGATATATGATCACTATATTTCATAAATATAGAAAATAAACAGACTTATTCATGAAAACTCTATAGATTCGCTAAACTTGAATGCCGGTTGGTTCGACTAGCGATTCCTGTGATGGTTATATTCAAATGAAGCGGAAACTTGAGACTTTTGGGCGTTCTGGGTGGTGTAGTGCTTAACATACCCGGGCACTATGTGGGATAGGAGGGTTCAATTCCCACTCCAGGACGACAAAATTTTCAAGTTTTCGGATATTATCTGATTTACCATTCCTGTCATATTTACACCAAAACACGGATTGTCATCTTCAAAATTTGTAGACCAGTTGTTGTTTGGAAGAATTTCTGGGTAAAGTTTAGAACCACGCTTTGTATGAAAATTAATCAGCCTGTTGTTTCCAGTCTTCTCTTTCGGAGTTCTCAAAATCATTTCGTCCGAATTTCATTTTAAAATCATCGGAAGCAAACAATGGTATCGCATTATATAAAGGATACAAAGTCCAATTTCAACAAATCGACTATCAAAAGTTTATATTTTCAAGCTTTTTTAAACAAAGCTTGAAAATATCTAAGTTTGTTAATCAGTTTTTGAGTCATTTCAGTTAAAAGGAAAATGATATATACATCTTCTAAAAACAGTATTTTTGTGCCTATTAATATTTCAATAATTACTGCTATATTGGGTAGTACCCAAAATTTTTCTAGCCTCCTCTGCATACAAGTAGCCTCCCCTAGAATTTACCACTAGCTACGACTCTGGATAAGATACGATTTCAAGGATATTATAACTTTTGATGGTTACACAGACATAAAATCCTTTTCATAATCAGTGAAAACCATACATAGCAGTAGTTCATGTGCATTCGCTGATTCAGCTAGTTCGCTCAGTACATGAGTATGATGGGTGCCGGACAAAAGACCGACAGGACAAAACACCGACACCCAAAACATCGACAACCAAATCACCGACAGGACAAAAATCGGCATTTCGTTTCTATTTCTGTATGTCAAGGATCAAGTAATATCAGAACGTTTGTGCGGCAGCTATGTAACTAATGTTAGAGCTATATTTCTATCGTCCTTCAGCAGGGTCACTTTTATTCTTATTATTATTGTTTGTCAGAACGGCTAATATTATTAATCCCAATATTTGACTGGTAATTATTCATAAAGTGTACATAAATAGTCGAGTCAATAATATTCCACCTTTACTGAGGCACGAAACGAAAATTTTAGTCCTAGGCCGAGGCATTTTTAGCAATGTTTAATCATCATCATCATCATTGTCAACCATTATCAATCCACTGCTGGACGAAGGTCTCCCCAAGTTTCCTCCACAACGGTCTGTCTTGTGCCAGTCTCCTCCATGTCACTCCCGCATATTTACGAATTTCATCCACCCATCTCCCATGTGGTCTTTTTCTGGGTCTTTTCCTGTCCCTTGGAATCCAATCTAAAATTTCGACTGTCCATCTATGGTCTGTCCTTCTGGCAGTATGTCCAGCCCATTGCCATTTCAGGGATTTAACTCTGATCATGATGTCTTCCACTCTCGTCATTTTTCGGATCCATGAGTTCCTCTTCTTATCTCTCCTGGTTATACCAAGCATGCACCTCTCCATGCTTCTTTGAGTTGTCTGCAGCCTTTGTATGTCTCTTTTAGTTAAGGTCCACGTCTCTGCACCATACGTAAGCACTGGAAGGATGCATTGATCAAACACTTTTCTTTTAAGACATAATGGCATATTGCTCTTGAAAATTATGCTGTTTCTTCCAAAAGCTCTCCAGGCAAGTTTTGTACGCCGATTAATTTCTTCATCAATGTGACCCTCACTTGATATCTGCTGTCCAAGATAAACACATGTATCTGTTATCTCCAGTTTTTCTCCATCAATCGATAAATCTTCATTTCTTGTAAAAGCATTGAACATCACTTTTGTCTTCTGAAAGTTCATTTTTAATCCCACTTCTTTACTCTTGTCAGCAAGTTCCTGGATCATACTCTGCAGCTCTGATGGGGTAGTTGCAAAAATGACTACGTCATCAGCAAAACGAAGGTGGGTTAGATAATCTCCATTAATCTTTATCCCCTTGTTTTCCCAGCTCAATGACTGAAAAACACCCTCCAATGTGGCATTAAAGAGCTTCGGAGATATGGTGTCACCTTGTCTCGCTCCCTTTCCAATTTTTATGTGTGTTGTATTTTCAAACAGCCGAATCTTTGCACTTGCATTTTCATAGATGTTATTAATAATATTAATGTATGCATCTTCAATACCGCAGGATTTCAGAGCCGTGGTAACTGCTGATGGTTTCACCGAATCAAAGGCTTTTTCATAATCGATAAAAGCCATGCACAATGGAAGTTCATATTCCCTCGCTCTTTCAATTAGTTCTCTCAGTACGTGGATATGATCTATTGTGCTGTAGCCACTCCTGAATCCAGCTTGTTCTCTCGGTTGAGCCATGTCCAGTGTTACCTTCAAGCGGTGTGAAAGAACTTTAGTGAAGATTTTATAAACCACTGATAGGAGGCTGATAGGTCTGTAGTTCCTGAGATCCTCAATGTCACCTTTTTTATGTAGCAGGATCATTGTAGCGTTGTTCCAATCTTCAGGAATCTTCCCTTCATTAAGGCATCGAGTGAAAATTTGGGCGAGTACTGTTTCAATTTCTCCACTTGCTTCTTGTATGATGTCTATAGTAATTCCATCTTCTCCTGGAGCTTTCCCCCGCTTCATGTTCTTGATTGCATGAGCAACTTCTGCTGGGAGGACTGGAAGAACTCTGGTACCTTTCATGATGTCTGGAGTACATGTATCATCCCTTTCATATAATTTGGAGTAGAAATCTTTCACTCTTGTCAAAATTTCGCCTCTATTTCTTGTTATAGAACCATCTTCTTTTCTCAGAGCCATAATCTGTTTTCTTCCCTTACTGAGATGTCCCTTTGCTATCTTAAGGCTTTGGTTGTTTTCAATTGCTTTCCTCACTAGCTCACAGTTGAATTTCCTTACGTCTTCAGTGATACTTTTTCGTGTTGTCTTGCATAGCTCTATATATTCCACTTTGGAAGTCACATCTTCTTTAGTTGTCCTCATCTCTCTTCTTTTTTGCATCAACATTTTGGTTTTTCCTGATAATTTGTTCACATGCAACTTGTTCTTAGACCCAGCTAATTTTGTTGCTGTTTCCATTAGAGCTTTGGTTACTTTTCTGTTAACTTCCGAAATATCCACTTCTTCCGATGTTAGGCCTTCTAAAGCAGAGAATCTGTTCTTCAGTTCCAACTTGAAAGTATTATGGTGTTTTTTAAGGTTGGTTATGTCAATACATTTTGTTTGTCTTATGAGCTTGCCACGTTCCAGTTTAGTGTTGAGGTGCATCTTACATCTCACCAATCTATGGTCACTACCTGTGTTGAACTTGTTCAGCACACTGCAGTCTTCGATGACGAATTTTTTGTTACACATAATAAAATCAATTTCACTTGTCGTCCCAATTGGATGTCTCCATGTCCATTTCCTGTGTGGCTTTTTCTTGAAAAAGGAGTTCAAGATGAAAAATCCTTCTGCCTCTGCAAACTCAACGAGTATTTCCACGCTGGTTTCTGTTGCCGTGACCGAATTAACCTACTGAAGTTTCATTCTGTTGCCGTTGCCCTATTTTTGCATTGAAATCTCCCATAATTATCTTCAAGTGCTGCTTACCTTTATTATTTAGATGACGAATTTCCTCATAAAATTCTTCAATTTCTTCTTCAGGATGACTTGTGGTGGGTGCATAAGTTTGAATAATCTGAGCCTGGTATCTTCTCGATAGTTGGATAACGAGTCGTGCAGCTCTGTCAGAGGAACTTTCAACTTCTACCACTTTATCCTTCAGTTTCTTGTTTATTATAAATCCAACACCACTAGTTCTGCCAGTATCTGTCCCACGATAATAGAAGAGATGTCCACTTTTCAGTTCAATGAGATCTTCTCCTTTTCTCCTTACCTCACTTAGCCCGATGATGTCCCACTTGATCCTTTGTAGTTCCTCTTCCAATTCAAGAAGCCTTGAATCAGAAGATAGGGAGCGTCCGTTATAGGTAGCCAAGGTCAGCATCAAATGGCAGCCTAGTCCGGTCCTCCGGGGATTCTTAGCACCCTCTGCCTTCATGTCGCACTGGCCGCTGCCTTGACCAGGTACATTCCAGCTGCCGGAGACTGAGGGCCAAGATTTAAGTTGTAGAGTCATTTTGGAGGTATACGCTGTGTTAATGTTTCTAAGGTGTACATAACAAGTAAAAGTGTTAATGTACTCATTCAAAAAACAGTAATTATAAGGCCTAGGCCTTTTTTTTTTTTATTGGAGGTTTAACGACCACCGTGAGCAACTCAACGGGCTATAAGCAGTCGCCCGTCCCTAATTTAGGGTCACTGGTTTCAAAGAAGGGAGAGAGCCAGTGCCGTAAGACAAACACAACATCTATGCCTCACCGGGATTCGAACCCGGACCCCTTACGAACGAATGATCAGAGGCCAGCGCCTTAGACCACTGCGCCACCGGTGCGGCTTTAGATAGTTTTAAACCGTTGTGCCCATATTTATAAGGTTTACATAACAAAACAGGTGATAATGTTCCACTTGTACTCATTCAAAATACATTGCGGATAAGGCCTAGGCCGGCACCTTTTTAGCGAATTTTAGTCTACTGTGCTCATATGCTAAAAGTTTACATGATAACTCAAGTCAATTGTACACCACCTTTACTCAATTTAAAAAACTTACGGCCAGTGGCCTAGGCCTTTTAACAATTTGTATTCCGATGTGCTCATACTTATAAGGTTTACAAAACGAGCCAAGGGGTTAATGTTCCAAAAAAATATTAATTATAAGGCATGAGCCGGGGCCTTTTTAGCGAATTTTTGTCTACTGTGCTCGTATTCAAAAAGCCTCGCCCAACTCTAGTTTGATCTCTTGGTTGTGCTATGTCTAATGTTTCCTTAGTGAAGATTGTTTAAATAACTCATAAGTTCCTTAGTGAAGATTAATTTAAATAACTCATAAGAGGATGGTGCTTCTGTGAATCCTATGGTTCTCGAATTGCCGAGGATATATTATACACCGACAACCCGAAACATTATGACTACCTACTTTGGTCCTTCATGTGCAGCCAAAACAGCTCTTACTTGGAGAGGTATGGATGTTACAAGATTTCTAAAGCTGTTTTGTGACAAGTGGTGCCAACACGTGTTACCAGCAGATCCTTTGACTTTTGTAAATTACGTGATGGAGCCACCGCAGATCGGATTTGCGGTTCCAACACAAACCACAGATGCTTAATTGGATTTCTGTCTGGGTAATTTGGAGGTCAGGGCAATACTTGGAAGGCTTCATGTTCCTCGAATCATTCCTGAACAATACGGGCAGTGTAACACCTGGTAGAATGCATTACATGACGTGTGACTGCTTTGAAGAAAAGTGTTTAATCAGTGCATCCTTTTGGCTGTTACTTATGGACCAAACATGGACTTTTAATTAAGAAAGGCATGCAGAGCCTGCAGAAAACTGATACGCATGCTTTGCAAGAAAAATAGCTCTTAAAAATTAGAAAAATGCAAAAGAACCTTCTTAAAATGACAAAATTTGCCGAACTTTCTTTTTAAAACTGACCAAGAAGCAGAAATATTCTTTTAACCCTTTCGCTACCACAACGTCCGACGCGCCCGGACATGCATACAACCACAAGCGCCCAAGTCACCCGGATAGCATGAATAGGATTTCCTAGCCCCCATGTTCTTTGAATTTGCGCGGCTTCCGAGGTATTAGCAGAAGTCACCCTCAATCGTCATTGTTGTTGCTAAGCAAAGAAGTGCACGAAGAGTTGGTTTGTCCAGGGGCTATATCATTCAGCCTTCTGACATCGCTCAGTAGAACTCTTGCTTTGTTGACATGTGCTTCGTTTGTTTGGGATATTTTACATTGTTCCAAAAGCAAGGTTTATGAGACAAAATTGTCATAAAAATCTTTCATTTTGCTCAATGCAAATAAACAGATTTAGTACATATTTTTACTAGAAAAGGGGAAAACAAACAAGATTTCCCTGCTGTTACCACTCCCATCTATCTAAGGCTCTCGTTAGAAGAATGCACTAATTGCTCCAGGGAAACGTCCGAAGATCAGTGCATAGCAAACCTAGAAATCGTAAGTTTCGAGTAGTGGGTCAGCACTAATCCTTCGTTTGTTAATTTGACAACGGGGGGGGGGGGGGGGCAATAAAATTTGGAATCCAGCAGCAGACATTTCCGGGCACTGTGGTATTCTGATTTACAAAACATTTTAGTATCGTGTTTGCGAAAGACTTAAAATGATCAAAACTCTCTTAGAAATGACCAAAAGAATGAGCTAACTTAAAAATGATCGAAAATCAAAATAACTCACTTAACATGAAAGATGAGTCCAGATTCAGCTCTTTGAAGGCTCATGAGCCACACGACGAACTGAATTTTGACTCAGCTGTGAAGAGAACAACTTACCCTTTTTGCGTATCTTTGACACGTTGGTGAGACAGAGTAAGGTGAAACTATCTGTTGGAAAGAGCTTTGAGAAAACAGACTCTGATGGCAGTCAGGCAGCGAAGCATGTGAAAGAAACAAGCTGGGAGTCGTGATGCTTAGCTCTAAGCGATTAATGTAATGCCTTTTAGTTAAGTGTATCTTTTCATGAAAACGCAGGGATTTTGATAAAATCTGGCAAACTGCTACACTGGATGAAGGTAAAGGTGTCAGAAGCGATCGCATACATGTATTAAAAATAGAATAATGTTGAAAAACAAAAGTGTTATATATACCTGGCTTACGACAGTAGAAATATAGAAACTGTCATCGTATTCCCATTTCTGACAAGGTATCCTGCTGTGATTGTTGATACTGAGAATGCCGCCTTCAGTCTTCTTGCGAGAAGAAATCAAGAAATTTGTGGTATTGAAGTCCACATCATAACGATCGCAGCGGCTGTAGCGAATTCCTCCTTCCACAAGTGTCGGAATCACTTTTTCCTTCCAGGTCTCTGCACTAATATTTGCACTGATAGCTTCTTCACTTCGTGCGCACCAGTGGTTGACATCTGGAGCAGTGAACGTCATAATCAAGTTGTGAAATGCAGGTACAAAACTTGTTACAAATGAAAGCAAGAATATTTTCCATTGCCAACGGCCAGACCCTCCTATTACATCTGTGATGTCTATGATCTCCTCCATATTCTGCTTGGAGTTTGTGTTTCAATTCTTGGCCTTACATCAGAGATACCTATACATGTGAATGAAAAAAAAAATTCAATGTCAAATTACAAAACAAAAGTTGTAAAATTTTCTTTCTAAGAAGCTCATTCAAACTTCATATGTGATCTGGACTACGAAAAGGTGGTTAACGTGCGAAAAAAGGTTTTCTTGTAAATAGCCGTTAAAGGGATGGTCATGCTAAGTTTAATCCTCATCGGATGTTTGGAACCTTTAAAGCAAAATATGCTGCCAGTAATATTGATACACAGAATGGCTTGATGAATCGTGTTATTACCTCCTCTCCTGGTTGTCACAATAAAGCTGCCTCTTCCAAACGAGGGATTTGGTATGAATGGGATGTATACTTGAAACAATTTTTCAAACAGTTGGCTGGGATTACTATTATAAATACCATCACTTCATGCTTTTTCCTGGTGGAGTAGTGAAGGCAAGAAAATTTGCTGATAGTAAGGAAATTGATGAGTGTACTCTTCTAATAAAACCATCGAATGGGAAGATGCCAAAGGTAATCAAGTCAGGAGGACTGTCACTAGATTGCCAGTGGCACCAAAACATCAGAAGCCTATTAACAGATTCATCCAAAGTATATGAAGTGGCCCCACAACTGAAGAAAGAATTAAAGAGGAAGGGGAAAGACAGTCCAGCGTGAATGTGTGCGCTATATGACCTTAAGCTTGATGGTTTTTGTATGAGTATTTCTACCTTTTTTGACAATAAAAAGTATGTTCAATTTTTCATTTCTTCAGTTTTCATTCCCCATCATTGAGTACCAATTGTGAAGCAGCGAACAAAGCTGGAATTGGTTCATTGGAAAGGTCTGTTTTTTATTTTTCTACAAAAATCACCGAAAACCTCAAATCGATATCTTGGCACATTAACCCTTTAACCGGCTGGAATGAATTAACTCGAGGTTAGCAAAATGGGCTGAACTCAACTCAAAAAAATATATTCGGTGTCTAAGAAGTGGGCCGAAGGCGACTGGAACCAATTCATTCAGGGTATGTTTAGTGGTCCCAAAGCTGATCGAATGAGCGACGTTCAAGACTAGAGTATCGAAAAAAAAGTTGTGTTCGCCCCTAGATTTGTTATTCAGACTGATCATTCAGGCCCATGATTGACACCAATCCCTTCTGAAAAATTGACACCAATCCCTTCTGAAAAATTAACTGAGAGGGGGTAAAGATAAATTATTGCCCCGTAGCTTTCGTAAAACCCAATCGCTATATTAACATTTCTGTTTGGAGGGAGCAAATGTTTTGGGCACCGTTTAGTTCAAGTAGAGAACATCAGGCGCGTTAAGGGTTAAAATCCCTAGTATTATAGTCTACAGTCTGATTACCGTATAGTCCTTTATTCTCTGTTCCATGACCCAAGGAATGATTGGAAAGGGCTAGTCCCCCTGATATATACATCACGCCACTAGGTAACAACACGTTACTCAAACAACTTTTCTCTCCTTTTTTAGGCATCATAATTATAGCATTTTTAGTGAAGAAGGTAATTAGGTAGAAAGCATTGATGGCAATCATTCCCCTTAAATGACCACATTGAATAAAAAGCCTAAAGGAAAATCAACAATTTCTGACGCGCAGGTTCACTCATTCCACCCGCGTTCGGCCTACTTCTTAATCGTTTGAGTTAATTTCTGCCCATTTTGCTAACCCCGAGTTAATTCGTTCCAGCCGGTTAAAGGGTTAACCACCTTCTCGTAGTCCCCATCACATATCCTTTTCTACAGTGCCAATAATTAGATTCCACACTGCAATGTCACGTTTCCACTTCCAAATATTTAAGCACTGAGAACATTTTTATGGGTAATCTAACAGCAGAATAATTTGGCAAGGTTTCTGTTGTTAGCATAAATATTCTACGCTCTGGGCTCAAAGATAAGTGCATACAAATACGCTGTTATTTTACTCACTATTGCGCGCCTGTTGACACGTACTAACCTCTCACCTCTGGTGTCAGTTGCACGTTCCTGACCGCAGGTCACTTGCTCACTACCTGTATTTTGCTGCGCGATTCATTCTATGTATTCAGTGATGCTTTCAGGCATTTTCTCGGGGGTGCTTAGCCCCCCCCCTCCAGAAAATCCCTAAACGCCTTCCCCCTTGCCCGTAGGGTTTTTGGATGATCTCCCTTTATATTTAGTCTAATAATTTTTGTTTATATCTGATTATTTGGACAAATTACTTAAAAAAATTTAGGAAAATGAGTAAAATATCCTAAAGAAAAAACAAATCTCCATCTACTTCAATTTACAATTTCTATCATCCTTCAATAAAGCATTAAACAGTGCTCGCCGAAGGGGCAATTTTTCAAGCACTGACAACTCGGACTACTTCCGCAATAAAAACCTAATTCCACACAGTAGAAATGTGTGCACTGCAAATACATCATCATATTTTGGAAGCTGGCATTCAGTTTTATATAATTCTTCTATTACGACTTTCCATGTATGCGGTTAAGCCTTAGTGTAGCTTACGTGATGTGTTAGTGCTTCCGCATAAAATAAAATATTTGCCACCAAATTTTTAATAATAGCAAATTATTAAATATTATTCCCATAAGATGGTGTTTTTTTCTTCCTGGCGGTGGGTGGTTTACACTCAGTTAAAAAAAATCGGGGCACCTCAAACTGCCATCCAAACAGCTAGTGACTTTATTTGTTTTTTACTACTATACAAGGTGTCCGAGAATTATTGGACACATTACAAAATTATGTACAAAAAAACTATGAACATTATCTGTTTTTCTATATCACGTATTACAAACACGGTTTCTGTATTTTTGTTTTGCAGAATTGTTATTTCCAGAATCCGATAGATAGCGCTAGGTGTGGCCTGATTAGGAATGTATGAGAAATGCGCAATCAGAAGTCATGTCATCCTCACAGCAGAAGGCGATGTGTGTGTTATGGCTTGCGGAATTAAAATCTGTCATTAAAGTTAAAAGACGGTACCGTTTAGAGTATGGTTGTAATCCTCCGTCAACAAATTCAATTAAGCGGTGGATGAAAGAGTTTAAAGAAACTGGCAATGTGGAGCATCGTGGAGGAGCCGGTAGGCCTACCGTCAGCGGTGAGACGGTTGACCAAGTTAATGAAAGTTTCCGACGAAGCCCCAGGAAATCCGTTCGTAAAGCAAGCAGAGAACTGTGCATTCCGAAATCGACAGTTCACGCTATCTTGCACAAGAAATTAAAGTTTAATGCTTGTAAAATTCAAATAGTGCAAAAGATGCATGTAAATGATCACACTCTGCGATACGATTTCGCTGTGGATATGCTGAATGGAGTGGAAAACGACAAAAACTTTCTCAGTACTGTAATTTTTAGTGATGAATCCACATTTCATGTATCAGGTATTGTGAATCGTCACAACTGTACGATATGGGTCAGTGAACCGCCTCATGCTGCTATTGAACTGGAACGTGATTCTCCAAATGTTAATGTGTGGTGCGCCCTATCAAAAAGAGAAGTGATTTGCCCTTTCTTCTTGTGCGAAAAAAACAATAAATGGTGACATTTACTTGGATATGCTAGAAAATTTCGCTATACCCCAGATCAAAAGATATGGCAACGTCATTTTCCAACAAGACGGCGCGCCTCCGCTTTGGTCAACGTGTGTACGTAAGTGCCTAAATGTGCATTTCCCCAACAGATGGATTGGGCATGGTGGTCCCATTTCCGTGGCCTTCTCGCGCTCCAGATCTAACTCCATCGGATTATTTCATGTGGGTTTATGTGAAGGATCGTGTCTATCAGACGTCCTGTACTGATTTGCAGGAACTGAAGTAGCGTATCACAGCTGCTATTAATTCCATAACTCCTCAGATGCTTGCCAATACATGGCATGAAATCGAGTATCGCTTGGACGTACTACGGACAACCAAGGGATCTCACATCGAAATTTATTAACTTGTGTAGTTACATTTGTAAGTTAGTACAGTCAGTTTCTTTCTATCTGTTTAATGTTTTGTTTTATATAATTTTGTAATGTGTTCAATAATTCTCGGACACCCTGTATAATATAAAGGGGCTGAAACAAAGTTGCAGGGGAATGGTTTGCACCATATGTTTCCATACGTTAACACTGTTTGGGACCATACGTTAACACTGGTTGGCACCATACGTTAACACTGCAAATATTCCTTAATAATCAGAAACGCGCTTGTAGTAAGGCGAGGACATTTTTACCACTCCGAATGTTTTTTTGGAAGGAAGAGGGATATTTTCTCTAGCGCAGCGTTATCTTACTAGGATCCTTTATATTTTAACTCTGGCTTTTGACCATGGTGCATTATTGAATTAAAGCAAAGGTATAACATTTTCACATTTTTAATTACTTGCATGTGTAGATTTCGTGGAATCTACATTACGAGCACGAGACAATTTGTATACTGTATTTAAATTTTTTATATATATTAATGTATATATAAATAACAAAATTGTGATTGTATGTATATAATCAGTCTACAAGTTTCAGCCCCCTCAAAATTTGCATTTGTTCCCCTGAAAAAAAAAGTCTCTGAATGCAACGCTGTCTGTATGCTCTTCTATGGTTTGGGACGTATACCTCTGATTCAACCTTCTTTGAGTTTTTGCGTTCTTATGTAAATATGGTTTGCTCTCGTTAAACTTTTCCGACTTAGAAAGCTCTTCGGTGAAAATAATGTGTCGCTAGGTTTAGCAGTACTGATAGGGGTCAATATAATGTCACTACTGATTTTAGAAAGTGAGGATATGCGAGGACGATTTGTCAATTAAAACAATTGTACATTTTGTGATATCTACCGTATTTGAAAGAAGTGTATTTGGTGGAAAACTATTTAGAGGTTGTAAGAGTGACTCGTTAGAAGGAAGTGTATTGTGATATCTCGAATTGTTAGAAGTACAGTTTAATATCGCTTCTTGTTAGAAACTCATGTATTTTGAATGTTATGTGAAATAAAGCCAACAAGTTCGTATTCTGGCTCATATGATCTCCCTGTGCTGAAGTCTATTGAAGAGAATAAAAGAAGAGAACAGACATAAGTGACTTATGTTGGCAGTTGGTGTTTTCTATATTACTAGTGCTTGATATTTATGTTCGCAACTTGAGAGACCAAGTTTATTGCTTAAGTAACGGAAGCCTTTAAGCAAGGTAAATCATAGTTAAAACTAGAAGTTACAAGCTTAACCTACTACTACTATTAGAACAGTGGTTTCAAACTCAGACCCTTGGAAGGGCCACTGTCCAGTTTTGAAGGAATGTAGGGGCCGCATGAATATAAATAAATTTCTTATAAATAAATATCAACTTTACAAAACTACACCAATGGCTTGGCACTACAGTGGAATATCATTTCTAATTATTGGTAAATAGTAAAAACAAATGCTTCGTCAATCACTGAAAACAATCACTTCTACATAACAATTATTTTTCACTTAAATCTTAAAACAATCACATTTTACCAACGGTACACGGTACAGAAAATATTACATGTTCTGACCAGAAACTTGGGCTCGCTCCTCGTCACTAACTTATCGATATTTGGAATAATGTCGTTTGAACATGCTACTTTTAAAAGTGGTATAAGTGACTGTCAATTAACCTATTCCTTTCAAGACATTTTACTTGGTTCATTCTTGAAAACAACTGTTCACATGAGTATGTTGCTCTGAACATGGACAGAACCTGTCAGTGGCGAACGCAGGAATTCCTGTTGGGAGGGGCTATATATATACACACCTATATAAAGAGAGATTCATATACGCCCATAGTGTACATAGTATACTTACATAGTGTGTGTGTAAGTATACTATAATATAAATAGTGTACGCATATAGTGTATAAACAGTATGTGCACATAGCGTGTGGATATATGTAGATATGGTATAAGAACATTAGTGTATATATACAGGGTGCATAAGAAAGTCCTTTAGCCTGAAATAACTTGCGAACGGAGAGAGGTACAGTTATGCTGGTGAGATAACAGTATAGTAAAGCTACTACGCCCGATCGAATACAACCGATAGCAGCGCCCCTAGCGGCGAAATGCGGAAGTTTACAATTGCAAATCGAAAACGAAAAGAGAGCGCAAAATTTCGAACAACAACAAAGTTGTAGAGCATCAATTAATTAGTACAAAACGACATTTGTTTCACACGGGTAAGACAAATTGTCGCCTGAATATCCTAAAATGTCCGAAATCGATGTGGGACGATTCGAATCTGCATATTCACATTTCGCAAATGTAGCCGTATGCAAATGCAGATTGTGACGTTGTACCGTATCCGCGATATAAAAACAAGTAGCAGGATGTACCCTGATCAGAAATTTAGGTTTACGTACGCTGTGTGAGAATGGCGAGCTTGAATTTCTGGGGTTACGTAAAAAATCAGGTGTGTGCAACAGCGCCTACAATTCTGCTGGATCTACGTCGTCGCGTTCAGATGCTTGCAATAGTGCGACTCCTTCCATGCTGAGGAATGTGCATGCAGAGTTACTTTTACGAATACAAATGTGTATCGTGGGCAATGGCGATCTCTTCGAACATACTCGACATTAACTTTTTATCACTGTGCGCCAGATTGCCTTTTTTGTTTTTGTTTTGTCTGACGTCATCAAACTGTATTGACATAATACGCATTTATGCAATAAATTGTGTGTATTTGCTCATACCTATGCCTGTTCCCTTCAAACGTTCACACACAAGGTCGCGCATCGATTTCGGACATTTTAGGGTATTCAGGCGACAATTTATGATATTCGTGTAAAACAAATGTCGTTTTGTACTAATTAAATGATGCTCTACAACTTTGTACATGGAAATTTTGCTCTATCTCTTTTTCGTTTTTGATTTGCAATGGCTAACTTCCGCATTTCAACACTAGGGGCGCTGCTATTGGTTGCACTCGATCGGGCATAGTTGCTTTACTATACCGTTGTCTCACTTACATGACTGTACCTCTCCGCTCGCAAGTTATTCCAGGCTGAAAGCACTTTCCTATGCACCCTGTATATATACACTGGCGTGCAAAAATTAAGGACGAATCGGTTTTTCAAATGTAACGTCGTGCAGAAGTGCTCCGTATCGACTCAAATCATACCATTAGATCCCCAAGATGTAAGAATATGGGAGAAGTGAGCAAAACCGTCTAAACAATCAATCCAATGGATACAAAGGCACTTTATTGAAAAGGTAGCTTCGAGCACAACTGGACAGAAGACAGAAACGTCCATGTGACAGCCGGCTGCCAAGAAAAATCCAGTCTTTAGTAGGGGATATGATGACCCCTGGCTGCGTTGCAGGATTTACAACATCTGTCCATGCTGAGAACGAGGTTTTCAAGGAGCTGTTGAGGCATCGCGGCCCATTCCTCTTGTAGCGCCAATCGTAGCTGCGGAATCGTTGCTGGCTTCTGGTGATGTGCTGCCAAGCGTCTCCCGAGAAAGTCCCAAACGTGTTCGATTGGATTTAGGTTCGGAGACCTTGCGGGCCAATCCATGCGTTGAACATCTTCACTCTCCAACAGCTCTGCGACAGCCACTGTACGATGAGGTGTAGCGTTGTCGTCCATGAAGAGGAACTCCGGACCCACAGCACCTCTAAACAGACGGACGTGAGACAGGAGCACCTCGGTACAATAGCGGGGACACCAGTGACTGAACCTCCTTGGAAGATGTGGAGGTCGGTACGGGTGCCAAGCATGATACCGCCCCAAACAAGAACTCCGCCACCTCCGAACCGGTCCCTTTCGATGATGTTGGAGGTGTAATTGCGTGTTCCCTATTCTCTCCATATGTGTATACGTCCAGAATCGCTCGTCATACTAAATCGGCTCTCATCCGTAAAGAGAACTCGACCCCGTTGTGGATGTGTCCAGTTCTTTTGTTCCAGACACCACAGAAACCGCCGTCTCCGATGAGCAGGCGTTAATCGCACACACCGTATTGATCGCCATGCAAATAGACCACCTTTGTGCAGCCTCCTGGCCACGATAAAACGCGATAACGGACGTCCAGTTGTCTGTTGCATGTGCCATACGATTTCTCCCACTGTCTGCCGTCTGTCTCTCCTCGCCTGTAGGACAATATACCGGTCGTCCGCCGCCGTGGTTGCTAGTTTACGAACACTGCTAAACTCTCGGACAGCTGTTCCTGTCGTTTGAAATGCTCTCCAAGCTCGTGAAACGATGCTGTGAGCGATCCCGAACTCCTCGGCTACACTAGTTACACTTCGACCTTCTTCCAACTTCCCAATGATGCAACCTCGGGTAAAGTCATCCAGATGTCGTCTACTGGATTGCCTGTTGGCCATATCACACGGTGTGCAGCAAGTCGACGTCGTTCAAACCGATGTACACCATGCAATAACTTTCACCGAATTGCTGAGTGTATACCACTCGTGTGCTTTATACCCACCGACACTCCCCCCCCCCCCTTCCTACGTCGTGCTGCATATATGCGCATGCCCTGCCGTACCGGACCCTAGTCTATCTCCTGAGTGATCTTTCCGTCCCTTCTGCCTGCTCGTTCCGCTGTTATGCTAATTTCACCTCTTCGTCCTTAATTTTTGATTACCAATGTATAATGTGTACATGGCGTGTGGATATGTATGTATAGTATACGCGCCGTAGTGCATATATATATAGTATACTTAACGTAGTGTGTGCATGTATAGAGTATACGCACATGGTGTATACATTAGATAGATAGAGACATAGATAGATAGATATTGATATATACGTAGGGTGTCCGAAAAGTTCTCGTCCCGACAATGAAGGAGAAAAGCGTACATATAGGGTCAAAAAAATAACTAGTAGATACTATGTAATTCTTTGAACATGTAAACTAATATTTTTGAATGTTTAATATGTAAGGTACGTAATCTCTTGGGGGGAAGGGGGGGGCTTAAGCTCACAAAGCCCTACCCGTATATGCGCTAATGGAACCCCTGCAGCTATGTTATGAATGTTTACGTACTTGTCCTTTGCAACTAACTGGTAAAAACACTCTGTTAGATTGCAGCTGTTGAATTTTTGTTTGAGGAAAGAATCGCACTGAAAGTCTATTAATTCACGCTGATGTTCTTCAGGTGTGTTATCACCATTATAGGAAAATGGAGACTTGAATAAATTGAAAATATTTTCCATGTCTTTGAAACATTCAAACCGCCATACAGTTATATTCTTCGTAAATTAAATTTTGATTATAAAGCAGATGGCTTTGCCAAGCATTACTATGTTTACATTATGTTTAATATATTATAATATACTTGAAAAAAGGGTGATTTATTTTTATTTTGTAATCATTCATGCGGGCCGCAAAACAGTTGGCGCCGGGCCACACGCGACCCGCGTGTTTGAGACCACTGAATTAGAATTATAACCTAAATATTTTGCCCTGTACTTCCAATGGTAAAAACTTCAGTAGACGTTTTTTTCGCAATTAATGTATTCCCAAAGATGAAAATTTCCATATCGATAAAAACAACTTTGTTATAACTTAGTTAACTAATATTTCCCGAGAATTAACCGTAATTAATAATGTAAACACCCAGATCCGCCTGTTTCTCTGGAACGCTTGACGTCACAGCAACGTCTGCATTGTTGCGCCATCAATTATCTATCAATTCGTGTGTGCTCTCGCGATGTCAAAATGATTGCCTGCTATATAATTGCACGCTATCACATTGGAAATGTCAAGGTGATCACGTGCTAATTTAAAAATATCGGATCTTTAATAACTCGAGTTCTATTTATCCGATGTACAAAATTCGAATTAAAACCTTTATATCACAGCAAGTTGCGTTTGTATATTAATTTAATTTAGCACAGTTCGAATATTAATTTGTACGCTTTAAATATTTTTTTAATCTTTTAATTTAACTAACTTTCCGAGTTTCATGCTGATTATATTATAAATTTTGCAAAATATCAATCTATCTAAACGTCGTAACCTACAAGAAGTTAGAAAAATCATGCAAAGCATTGATTATGATACGCCTTCCAACATACCAGAAATCATTACTCAAGTTATTACTGAAGTTATGAGGATAATGGCTGAGGAATAAATCTCTCACCTGTGCCCTGACATTTGACCCCATTTCGATTATATTAAACAGAATTGGTTCAGTATACCTCCGGAGAAACATACTAAAGTTTTGTCGCAATAGAAGCATTTTTAGTCAAGTTAGCAGGATAATGGTTGTGGAATAAATCTCGCTCCTGTTCCTGACCTTTGACCCCATTTCACCCATTTTCAATAGGTTTCCTTCTCAGGTTGTCCCCTACCACATACTAAAATTTCATCGAAATCGAAGCCTTTTTACGCAAGTCATCGTGCGGACGGACGGACAGACGGGCAAAGCTAGAGCATGCACGCTTCTTCAACGTACGGTTGGAAAGCATAAATAAAAACTGAAATCTTGAGATGTCAAAGTGAGGAAAATTGCATCTAAAAGCAGATGTCGCCCCAATAGCACATTGTCGAGAATTTATGTAGTTCTGATTTCTAATACCAGATGTCGCATTCATCATCATCATCATTGTCAACCATTATCAATCCACTGCTGGACGAAGGTCTCCCCAAGTTTCCTCCACAACGGTCTGTCTTGTGCCAGTCTCCTCCATGTCACTCCCGCATATTTACGAATTTCATCCACCCATCTCCCATGTGGTCTTTTTTCTGGGTCTTTTCCTGTCCTTTGGAATCCAATCTAAAATTTCGGCTGTCCATCTATGGTCTGTCCTTCTGGCAGTTTGTCCAGCCCATTGCCATTTCAGGGATTTAACTCTGATCATGATGTCTTCCACTCTCGTCATTTTTCGGATCCACGAGTTCCTCTTCTTACCTCTCCTGGTTATACCAAGCATGCACCTCTCCATGCTTCTTTGAGTTGTCTGCAGCCTTTGTATATCTCTTTTAGCTAAGGTCCACGTCTCTGCACCATACGTAAGCACTGGAAGGATGCATTGATCAAACACTTTTCTTTTAAGACATAATGGCATATTGCTCTTGAAAATTATGCTGTTTCTTCCAAAAGCTCTCCAGGCAAGTTTTGTATGCCGATTAATTTCTTCATCAATGTGACCCTCACTTGATATCTGCTGTCCAAGATAAACATACGTATCTGTTATCTCCAGTTTTTCTCCATCAATCGATAAATCTTCATTTCTTGTAAAAGCATTGAACATCACTTTTGTCTTCTGAAAGTTCATTTTTAATCCCACTTCTTTACTCTTGTCAGCAAGTTCCTGGATCATACTCTGCAGCTCTGATGGGGTAGTTGCAAAAATGACTACGTCATCAGCAAAACGAAGGTGGATTAGATAATCTCCATTAATTTTTATCCCTTTGTTTTCCCAGTTCAGTGATTGAAAGACATTTTCCAATGTGGCATTGGAGAGCTTCGGAGATATGGTGTCACCTTGTCTCACTCCCTTTCCAATTTTTATGTGTGTTGTATTTTCAAACAGCCGAATCTTTGCACTTGCATTTTCATAGATGTTATTAATAATATTAATGTATGCATCTTCAATACCGCAGGATTTCAGAGCCGTGGTAACTGTTGATGGTTTCACCGAATCAAAGGCTTTTTCATAATCGATAAAAGCCATGCACAATGGAAGTTCATGTTCCCTGGCTCTTTCAATTAGTTCTCTCAGTACATGGATATGATCTATTGTGCTGTAGCCACTCCTGAATCCAGCTTGTTCTCTCGGTTGAGCCATGTCCAGTGTTACCTTCAAGCGGTGTGAAAGAACTTTAGTGAAGATTTTATAAACCACTGATAGGAGTCTGATAGGTCTGTAGTTCCTGAGATCCTCAATGTCACCTTTTTTATGTAGCAGGATCATTGTTGCATTGTTCCAATCCTCAGGAATCTTCCCTTCGTTAAGGCATCGAGTGAAAATTTGGGCGAGGACTGTTTCAATTTCTCCACTTGCTTCTTGTATGATGTCTATAGTAATTCCATCTTCTCCTGGAGCTTTCCCCCGCTTCATGTTCTTGATTGCATGAGCAACTTCTGCTGGGAGGACTGGAAGAACTCTGGTACCTTTCATGATGTCTGGAGTACATGTATCATCCCTTTCATATAATTTGGAGTAGAAATCTTTCACTCTTGTCAAAATTTCGCCTCTATTTCTTGTTATAGAACCATCTTCTTTTCTCAGAGCCATAATCTGTTTTCTTCCTTACTGAGATGTCCCTTTGCTATCTTTAGGCTTTGGTTGTTTTCAATTGCTTTCCTCACTAGCTCACAGTTGAATTTCCTTACGTCTTCAGTGATACTTTTTCGTGCTGTCTTGCATAGCTCTATATATTCCACTTTGGAAGTCACATCTTCTTTAGTTGTCCTCATCTCTCTTCTTTTTTGCATCAACATTTTGGTTTTTCCTGATAATTTGTTTACATGCAACTTGTTCTTAGACCCAGCTAATTTTGTTGCTGTTTCCATAAGAGCTTTGGTTACTTTTCTGTTAACTTCCGAAATATCCACTTCTTCCGATGTTAGGCCTTCTAAAGCAGAGAATCTGTTCTTCAGTTCCAACTTGAAAAGTATTATGGTGTTTTTTAAGGTTGGTTATGTCAATACATTTTGTTTGTCTTATGAGCTTGCCACGTTCCAGTTTAGTGTTGAGGTACATCTTACATCTCACCAATCTATGGTCACTACCTGTGTTGAACTTGTTTAGCACACTGCAGTCTTCGATGACGAATGTTTTGTTACACATAATAAAATCAATTTATTTTGTAGAAAAAGCTTTGGAATGAAATTTCAAACTAACCGTCGAATAAGACAGTCTAAAACAAGCCGTGAAGGGAATAACAAGTGTGCCCGAGAAAAAGTCATTTAACGCGAAAGATCAAAGAAAAAGTTAAGGATAATTTACACGAAAACAACTTTCCGAGTTTAGTGTTGATTATATTACACATTTTGCAAAATATCGATCTATCGAAATGCTCTAATCTACAATTGTTAAACAACAAATATTTTACACAGAACGTTATTAATTGCGATGCCTTTTTAAAAACGGAAATAAATAGCATATAATTTTTAGTTCTAACACGAATGAGTTCTTACTATATAAGTTTTTACTATGTCCCTTTACAGATATCTGGCGTCTATTTGATCTGATTTCAATCTGTTTCAATTAAAAATTTCACTTCGTCATAGGACGGGCAATATTCCTCATATATTAATATTTATTTTAAGCTTAAAAACAAACGTCCTGGGACGGGCTATACGCTAGTTATATTAAGAATCAATAACTTTTCCTTTGGTGGCGTTGAGACCTGTAAATAGATGTCGCCATATGTATGCATGACTTGGAAAAATGTAGTTACGCCTCATCCTTTTTCACGCTTTCCAGCCGTAGGTTGAAGAAGCGTATATGCTCCAGCTTTGTCCGTCCGTCCGTCTGCACGATAACTCGCGTAAAAATGGTTCGGTTTCGATTAAAATTTAGTATGTGGTAGGGTATCACCTGCGGACGAACTCTATTGAAAATGGGCGCAATGGGGTCAAAGGTCAGGGCATAGGAGCGGGATGCATTCCATTGCCCTTATGTGTCATAACTTGCGTAAATATGGTTCGATTTCCATGAAATTTCAGTATGTCGTAGAGGACCACCTGAGGACGAACCCTATTGAAAATGGGTGAAATGGGACATAGGATCGAGATCCATTCCATTGCCCTTATGCGTTATAACTTAGGTGAAAATGCTTCGATTGAGACAAAACTTTTCATGTTGTTCCGGAAATAAACTGAACCGGTTCTGTTGAATATCATCGAAATGGGGTCAAAGGTCTGATCATAGGAGCGAGATTTATTCTACAGCCATTATCCTCATAACTTGAGTAATAACTTGCGTAATGATTTCTGGTATGTTGGAAAGCGTATCATAATCAATGTATTGCATAATTTTACTTACTTGTTTACGCTTTCCAACCGTAGGTTATAGAAGCGTATATGCTCTAGCTTTGCCAGTCTGTACGTCCGTCCGCACGATAACTCACGTAAAAATGGTTCGATTCCGATGAAATTGGTAGGGGACCATCAGGGGACGAAGCCTATCAAAAATGGGAGAAATGAGGTCAAAGATCAGGTCATAAGAGCGGGATTCATTCCATTGCCCTTATGCGTCATAACTTATGTAAAAATGCTTCGATTGCGACAAAACTTTATCATGTTGTTCCGGAGGCATACTGAACCGGTTCTGTTTAATATCATCGACATGGGGTCAAAGGCTAGGGCACAGGAACGAGATTTATTCCACAGCTATTATCATCATAACTTCAGTAATAACTTAAGTAATGATTTCTGGTATGTTGGAAAGCGTATCATAATCAATGCATTGCATGATTTTACTAATTTGTTTCAATAGTTATATTGGAATCAACACTTGAGTTTGTGCATGCGATGTTTTAGAATTATTTCAGTCACATAGATTAAATTGTCTGACAATAATTTAGCTGAAAATGTCGTAGATCAGATGTAGAGGATTTTAGGAAGGGAGTGTCTGACCCCAAGTTTTAAGCAACCCTTAGAAATAGGAAGCCATTAGATTTGGGCTAGAGTGCCCGATAGGAAAGTGACACGGAAGCGAGGTAGAAAGGGGTAGGAAGACGCCCTTGTTTATTACCGGGGGCCAGTACCCAGGGTCTGACGGCTTAACGTGCCCATCCGACGCACGGCGGATATTTGGTTGTTCGAACGTTTGTTCCTGCCCAAGATCGAACCTGAGGTTATCTCCATGGCAGTCACGAACGCTGACCACTAGGCTACCCTCTGCCCGAAAATGTCGTAGGATGAGCTTGCTGGGTTTTTTTTTTTTTTGGTTTTTTCTTGGAATAAAAAAATCAGCATTACCTACAGTTCTGTTTCCATTTTCAGATAAATTATTGTCTGAAAATTTAACCTACGTGGCTCAAATCATTCTAAACATTCCAGACTATGCCATGGACAGACTCAAACTTCGATTCCATTCCAGAAATTAATAAAATTGCTGAAAAAAGAAAAGCGACGTGATTGCATTTAGCTAGTGACATGTACATGGCGCCATCTATTTACGGGTCTCAACACCACAAAAGGAAAAGTTGTTGATTCTTAATATAATTATGGTTAAGTTTTAGAAAATATTAAATATACTGGGCTATAATGTAAAGGTATTTTTATTTAAGTGGAAATTTTCATCTTTGAGAATGCATTAATTGCGAAGATTATATCTACAGAAGTTTTTACATTGGGAACATAAGGCAAAGATTTTAGGTAGATCCACCTTAAACCTAACCAATATTTCACATCTTTCATAGTTCGAAAGAAAGTGCCGCACGTTTGCAAACTGTCCTCCAAGCACCTACAACCATTCCACGCTCACTGAGCGTACCTTTTTCATTACAGATTCAGTATCATATTTCGAACTGCTACTGGGCGTGTTCCCTGTCACGTGACTATTACCTTTGTGACGTTACCACAACGGGTGACAGAACCAAATTTCATAAAATATTCTACTGGTCATTCCTTGCATGTACAGTCGAACCCGTACATAACGAAGTAGAAGGGATCATTAAAAATATTAGATCGAAACAAGGCTGTTTTGGACACATTTTCTCAGTTAAAACTAGTTAATCATAAAATGTTTATCAACTGGTCGAATGTAAATAATCCTTATTTTTAATAGGAATAACTCCATGCTGGAATAAAAATATGAATAAGATCTGAAATTAGCAAAATATTTAAGTAATAGGCGTGTTCACTAAGTAATGCATCCGCGCATGTACCTCGCGCATGACTTGTTGCATAGCAACCATTCAAACAGCAAACGATTCATTGTGTCATTAGCTTTATTTTACTGTGTAATAGAACTCCGAGCATCTAGTTTCTTCGTATTTCACTATGTTTAAAATGGATTGTTTTTTTGTTTTTTTCAGCTGTTTCGATGGATTGCAAACAAAGATCAGTTATAAAGTTTGTAACTCATGAAAACGTACTTCCCATGGAAATTCTCACTAAATTAGTGGCAGTTTACGGTTCTGGAACTTTGGACATAACTCTTTTTGTCTCCCCTGTGGCGCAGTTGCCTAAGCGATGGTTTCTGATAATTCGTCCGAGATGGGACCGGGTTCGAATCCCGGTGAGACACAGATGTTGTGTTTGTCTTACGGCACTGGCTCTCCCCTTCCCTGGAACCAGTAGCCCTTAATTAGAAGCGGGAGACTGCTTATAGCCCATTGAGTTGCTCACGGTGGTCGTTAAAACCCCAATCAAAAATAACTCTTCTTCATTGGGAAAAAAAATTAAAGGACAGAGGATAAGCCGCGCAGGAGAAGCCCATAATGGCAACTTGCGATTTGAATAGGCAAAAAGTCGATAGGCTCATCAGGAAAAATCGAAGAATATCTCAGAGAATCATAGCAGAAAAGCTAAACATACTTAAACATTAGTTTAGGTAGTGGCAATGACATTGTTAACGTTTTGCGATACAACAAAGTGTGTGTACTCGTTGAGTATTGCGTCTCTTAACGCCTGAAATGAAGAAATCAGGGATTGAAACATAGCAAAGGTTGCTTGTTTTGGCATCAAAAATATAGAAGAAATTTTCTCCATGCATTGTGTCTGATGATGAGAGTTGGGTTCACCATTATGAACCAGAAATGAAAAATCAATCGCTGGGATACCAACGTCCATCTCCTCGAGCAAACAAAAATTCGAAACTCAAATTTCTACCAGTAAGTACATGCTCACTATATTGTGGAACTACAGAGGCTTATTCATCATGAGTGCATGGTCAAAGGTATACGACTATCAACTCTGAAAGCTACATGCGTACCTTACAAAAGTTAAAGCAAAGAATAATTCATGTGTCCATGTTGACCTACCTTCATCGACAAAAGTTAAAGCAAGAATATACATTTTTAATCACTTGTATGTGTAGATTTCTTGTAATCTGCATTTGCGATATAAGAGCATAAGAACATTTTTGTACTCTCTTTAAAATGTTGTATATTAATATGCACTGCTGGCCACCCAAAACGCAACACCAAGAAGGAGGCATCCGATTGGTCTGAAATTCGCAGCATGCGTCGCCCGCGAGAGGACATGCAAACGATTAGCATTCCAGGGCATATGCAAATCATGTGCGCCCGGCACGCCACGAGAAGCACTATAAGAATGGTGCACAGAAGGCACCCTTCTTATAGTGGAAGTGTGTTGTGCTGCCGGACCTGTGCGTGGGAAACTTCCTGATACCTTGTTGCAGAATACGGCAGTCATTCTAGCACGTTTCGGAGTTCGACAGAGGACGAATAGTGGCTTATCGCGACAGCGGTTTATCGTACCGATACATCGCAGCCCGTGTGTGGGACGACATCCAGCCACAGTGAGGCAAGTATAGATTTGGTGGGTGCAGGAGGGACGGACGGACGGACCGATGTGAGCGATTGCCGCAGTCGCGGCACACCACCAAACGAGAGAACCAGCATGTTGTGCGGCGGGCATTGACGGCTCGCACCGCCACATTACGAACGATAGCGCAGGAATTAGGGTGTGTTGCGCAACAACCTGTTTCAGCACGTACCGTTCGACGTCGTCTTCAGGAGTGAGGACTTATCGCACGACGCCCAGTGCTCCGATTACCATTGACATTACACCACCGGCGAGTGCGGCGGCAGTGGGCCGTTGAACGCCGCACCTGGACTACGGAATGACACGATATTGTCTTCTCCGACGAATCCTGCTTCTGCGTGCAACACCACGATGGTCGGATCCGCGTGTGGCGGCACCACGGCGTGAGACTGTATGACGCATGCATTATGCATCGCCATACCGGTCCGTCGCCTGGCGTTATGGTTTGGGGCGCAATTGGATATGACACCCGCACTCTTCTGGTACGCATCGCCGGTACACTCAACAGCTACCTCTACATCTCCGTCGTTTTGGAGCCTGCAGTCCTCCCTTACCTGCAGGACCTGCCAGCGGCCACGTTTCAACAGCGTAATGCGCGCCCGCATGTGTCACGCATCGTGCAACAATTCTTCACGGCCCACCAGGTGTCCCTGCTGCCGTGGCCCGCCTGTACTCCCGATATGTCGCCCATCGAACACGTCTGGTCGCTGATCGGCAACCGAGTGACCCGGCAAGCACCACCCGCGGCTGCGCCTGATGAACTGTGGCAACGTGTGGAAGCAGCCTGGACCGACATACCCCAAGCCCACATCCAAAGCCTCTTTCGTTTCGTTCGATGGCGCGGCGTTTAGCGACCGTTATTACCAGCCATGAGGGCCACACGAACTATTGATGTCTGCGTGTTCCGCAAGTCGCACGGGCCTGTAAGCTCAATCGTTTCATCTTTGTATCTGTTGTTATGTGTCCAGTAAATCTGGCTTTTCTATCTCTTATCCTTCTTGGTGCTGCATTTTGGGTGGCCAGCAGTGTATATATAAATAACAAGAGAAAAGCTTGAGACAACTGATTAGTACATTTATCTTGGGCAGCAGATATCAAGTGAGGGTCACATTGATGACGAAATTAATCGGCGTATAAAACTTAGATGGAGAGCTTTTTGGAAGAAACAGCACAATTTTTAAGAGCAGTATGCCATTATGTCTCAAAAGAAGTGTTTAATCAATGCATCCTGCCAGTGCTTACGTTTGGAGCAGAGACTTAAACCTTAACTAAAAAAGACATGCAAAGACTGCAGAAAACTGAAAGAGGCATGGAGAGATGCATACTTGGTATAAGCAGGAAAGATAAGAAGAGGAACTTGTGAATAAGGAAAATGACCAGAGTGAAATCTCTGAAATGACAATGGGCTGGACATGTAGCCAGAAGAACGGACCACCGATGGACAACCGAAATTTTAGATTGGATTCCGAGCGACAGGAAAAGACCCATAAGAAGACCCCATGGGAGATGGATGGATGAAATTCGAAAGTATGCTGGAGTGACATTCAGAAGACAGGCCCAAAAGAGACAATTGTGGAAGAAATTTGAGGAGACCTTCATCCAGCAGTGGATTGATAATGGTTGATGATGGTGATTATTATATAAATAACAAAATTTTGATTTATATGTATTTAATCAGTCAACAAGTTTTAGCCCCCTCGAAATTTGTATTTGCCCCTCCTGAAAAACCTCTCTGAATGCAACACTGGCCCAGTGTCCGGCTCCTTATAAACAGGTTCGCGGTTGCCCGGAGCAGAGAGTAAGTCATTCAGAAGTGACAAGGGGATGGGAGATAAAAAGCAGCATTTGGCCTGGAGATGTGTGTACGGCAGGGAGGAGGAGGCAACTGAAATATTCAGTGATTGGGAGTAGCACGCCGCTTTTAGAATAGTGTGGTATGTAGCGTAGCTACAAATAGGAAAAGGTAGTTGTAGCAGTAGCACCTTATAAATTAAAGTAGCTTGTAGCGGAAAATTATACTACAAATCGTGCTAATTTAAAAAAACAAATGGTTAGAAATTGTATTCTTCAAATCACGTAAGATTTCCAGACTTCCTGAAGCGTACTTGGCTGTAACAGGGGTCCGAGCGTGCTCTGCCTACGATAACGTACCTGAATTAACTTAGACTGCGAAAGCTGGCCAAACTGTTAACTGGGAAACCTCAATTAGCCAATGAAGACAGCGAGTACGAGGTAATCACGCTAGCGTTTTTTTTTCCATGTGTTTTTTTTTAATTTGGTTGCGGCGTTAACGAACACAATAAGCAACTCGATGGGCTCTAAGACGTCATCCGTTCCTTATTTAGGGCCACTGGTTCCTCCAGGGAAGGGAGGAAGGCAGGCTCCTCTAAGAAAGGGGATTTTTTATGAACTCCAAACCCTGTGTATATTTCCCTCAATTAAAAATGTAGATCGATATTAAACATATATGTTTCATGAAATTGTTATTTTTGTTTTCATGACTGAACAAATCGGTAAGTAGCCGTATTTCAGCGCATCATTTAAGCACGAATATTTTCTGTTCTTCAATAGAGAAGTTAGAACTTTAGGCATAGCGTCATCATAAAGAGAAGTTAGAACTTTAGGCATAGCGTCATCATAAAGAGAAGTTAGAACTTTAGGCATAGCGTCATCATAAAGAGAAGTTAGAACTTTAGGCATAGCGTCATCATAAAGAGAAGTTAGAACTTTAGGCATAGCGTCATCATGAAGAGAAGTTAGAACTTTAGGCATAGCGTCATCATAAAGAGAAGTTAGAACTTTAGGCATAGCGTCATCATAAAGAGAAGTTAGAACTTTAGGCATAGCGTCATCATAAAGAGAAGTTAGAACTTTAGGCATGGCGTCATCATAAAGAGAAGTTAGAACTTTAGGCATAGCGTCATCATAAAGAGAAGTTAGAACTTTAGGCATAGCGTCATCATAAAGAGAAGTTAGAACTTTAGGCATAGCGTCATCATAAAGAGAAGTTAGAACTTTAGGCATAGCGTCATCATAAAGAGAAGTTAGAACTTTAGGTATAGCGTCATCATAAAGAGAAGTTAGAACTTTAGGCATAGCGTCATCATAAAGCAGCAGAGTTGGGCAAAATCGTAATTGAATTAATCGGTAATACATTACAGCGTAATGGTAATGGGAACAAGAACTTAGCGTTACCATTACATCATAATGGTGAACTGGTCATTAGAATTACATAGTAATTGTAATGACACGTAGCAGTTACCCATTATAATCGTAATGGTTAACTATATTTTGGTAATTAACCAATAGCTTATGGGTAACAATACAACGTGAATAAACCAGCAACCAGTACACCCTTACACGTTGTGTAGGTTACTTGACAATTGTTCCACCCCTCGGAGCTCAAATGCTTGTATGTAAGTATTGGAGATTGTACGTGTACGTATAATGAATAAAATTCTCCGGCTGGACGTGTAGTGCAGGAAAGCTTACGTTAAGTCACGTTAGGGTTATTGAAAGGTTACTTGGCGTAGCTAAAGTGTGCTTAATCTTCAAAGTGCTAGAGTTTGTTTAGGTAAGACACGCACGTGCAATAAATTCCAAGAATATGGAATTTATTTTTTTACTCAGCGTTCCTCATTATCTTGAATATCAGTAATATAACTTCGGTTTTAGTACATTAGTACCTTGAAGGCTCCTTATTAGAGCGGTAAACACAATATTCCCTGAACTTAACGTAAACACTCAATGAAATAGACTTAACGGCCAGACAGAGGTCTGACAATAAAATGAACTAAGTAAACGTACTCACTTTTAAACTTTTATTGGGGAGCTCCTGGTATTACTCAAATACACACTCCAAAATAACACACTACTGATAGCCCGAACTTTCGTACTATCGTGATATCGTAGAAAAGTAGGTAAATCGCATATCAATAATCAGGAAGAACCTATCACATATAAAACGAAGCTCTCTGGCGTACTTAAGCGCGAAGGTCAGGTGATGCGTAACATCACAGCCTCTCCTTGACAAATGTCAACCCCGCCTTCTCGTGGTGCATCCTGTTCCCACTAAAGGGGCTCTGACGACCGCCCATAGCGGTATAACTATACCATCGGGATCAGAGGAAATTCTATCCCACACTCACCAACCCGCTTGGCCAGCGTGGTGAGTTATGGCCAAACCCCTCCAAAATGATTCCACAACTTAAATCTTGGCCCTCAGTCTCCGGCAGCTGGAATGTACCTGGCCAAGGCAGCGGCCAGTGCGACATGAAGGCAGAGGGTGCTAAGAATCCCCGGAGGACCGGACTAGGCTGCCATCTGATGCTGACCTTGGCTACTTACAATGGACGCTCCCTATCTTCTGATTCAAGGCTTCTTGAATTGGAAGAGGAACTACAAAGGATCAAGTGGGACATCGTGGGGCTAAGTGAGGTAAGGAGAAAAGGAGAAGATCTCATCGAACTGAAAAGTGGACATCTCTTCTACTATCGTGGGACAGATACTGGCAGAACTAGTGGTGTTGGATTTATAATAAACAAGAAACTGAAGGATAAAGTTGTAGAAGTTGAAAGTTCCTCTGACAGAGCTGCACGACTTGTTATCCAACTCTCGAAAAGATACCAGGCTCAGATTATTCAAACTTATGCACCCACCACAAGTCATCCTGAAGAAGAAATTGAAGAATTCTATGAGGAAATTTGTCATCTAAATAATAAAGGTAAGCAGCACTTGAAAATAATTATGGGAGATTTCAATGCAAAAATAGGGCAACGGCAACAGAATGAAACTTCAGTAGGTAAATTCGGTCATGGCAACAGAAACCAGCGTGGAAATACTCTCGTTGAGTTTGCAGAGGCAGAAGGGTTTTTCATCTTGAACTCCTTCTTCAAGAAAAAGCCACACAGGAAATGGACATGGAGACATCCAAATGGGACGACAAGTGAAATTGATTTTATTATGTGTAACAAAAAATTCGTCATAGAAGACTGCAGTGTGCTAAGGAAGTTCAACACAGGTAGTGACCATAGATTGGTGAGATGTAAGATGCACCTCAACACTAAACTTGAACGTGGCAAGCTCATAAGACAAACAAAATCTATTGACATAACCAACCTTAAAAAACACCATAATACCTTCAAGTTAGAACTGAAGAACAGGTTCTCTGCTTTAGAAGGCCTAACATCGGAAGAAGTGGACATCTCTGAAGTTAACAGAAAAGTAACCAAAGCTCTTATGGAAACAGCAACAAAATTAGCTGGGTCTAAGAACAAGTTGCATGTGAACAAATTATCAGGAAAAACCAAAATGTTGATGCAAAAAAGAAGAGAGATGAGGACAACTAAAGAAGATGTGACTTCCAAAGTGGAATATATAGAGCTATGCAAGACAGTAAGAAAACGTATCACTGAAGACGTAAGGAAATTCAACTGTGAACTAGTGAGGAAAGCAATTGAAAACAACCAAAGCCTAAAGATAGCAAAGGGACATCTCAGTAAGGGAAGAAAACAGATTATGGCACTGAGAAAAGAAGATGGTTCTGTAACAAGAAATAGAGGCAGAAATTTTGACAAGAGTGAAAGATTTCTACTCCAAATTATATGAAAGGGATGATATATGCACTCCAGACATCATGAAAGATACCAGTACCAGAGTTCCTCCAGTCCTTCCAGCAGAAGTTGCACATGCAATCAAGAACATGAAGCGAGGAAAAGCTCCAGGAGAAGATGGAATTACTGTAGACATCATACAAGAAGCAAGTGAAGAAATCGAAACAGTACTCGCCCAAATTTTCACTCGATGCCTTAATGAAGGAAAGATTCCTGAGGATTGGAACACCGCTACAATGATCCTGCTACATAAGAAAGGTGACATTGAGGATCTCGGAAACTACAGACCTATCAGCCTCCTATCAGTAGTTTATAAAATCTTCACTAAAGTTCTTTCACACCGCTTGAAGGTAGCACTAGACATGGCTCAACCGAGAGAACAAGCTGGATTCAGGAGTGGCTACAGCACAATAGATCATATCCACGTGCTGAGAGAACTAATTGAAAGAGCGAGGGAATATGAACTTCCATTGTGCATGGCTTTTATCGATTATGAAAAAGCCTTTGATTCGGTGAAACCATCAGCAGTTACAATGGCTCTGAAAACCTGCGGTATTGAAGATGCATACATTAATATTATTAATAACATCTATGAAAATGCAAGTGCAAAGATTAGGCTGTTTGAAAATACAACACACGTAAAAATTGGAAAGGGAGTGAGACAAGGTGACACCATATCTCCGAAGCTCTTTAATGCCACATTGGAGGGTGTTTTTCAGTCGCTGAGCTGGGAAAACAAGGGGATAAAGATTAATGGAGATTATCTAACCCACCTTCGTTTTGCTGATGACGTAGTCATTTTTGCAACTACCCCATCAGAGCTGCAGAGTATGATCCAGGAACTTGCTGACAAGAGTAAAGAAGTGGGATTAAAAATGAACTTTCAGAAGACAAAAGTGATGTTCAATGCTTTTACAAGAAATGAAGATTTATCGATTGATGGAGAAAAGCTGGAGATAACAGACACGTACGTTTATCTTGGACAGCAGATATCAAGTGAGGGTCACATTGATGAAGAAATTAATCGGCGTACAAAACTTGCCTGGAGAGCTTTTGGAAGAAACAGCATAATTTTGAAGAGCAATATGCCATTATGTCTTAAAAGAAAAGTGTTTGATCAATGCATCCTTCCAGTGCTTACGTATGGTGCAGAGACGTGGACCTTAACTAAAAGAGACATACAAAGGCTGCAGACAACTCAAGGTAGCATGGAGAGGTGCATGCTTGGTGTAACCAGGAGAGATAAGAAGAGGAACTCGTGGATCCGAAAAATGACAAGAGTGGAAGACATCATGATCAGAGTTAAATCCCTGAAATGGCAATGGGCTGGACATATTGCCAGAAGGACAGATCATCGATGGACAGCCGAAATTTTAGATTGGATTCCAAGCGACAGTAAAAGACCCAGAAGAAGACCACATAGGAGATGGGTGGATGAAATTCGAAAGTATGCAGGGGTGACATGGAGGAGACTGGCACAAGACAGACCGTTGTGGAGGAAACTTGGGGAGACCTTCGTCCAGCAGTGGATTGATAATGGTTGACAATGATGATGATGATGATATATATATATGGGATGTAAGGTCAGGTGATATACTGCATACCACCACGTCATGACTTACACTCGTTGCCACATATAATTCAGCGGGAGAAACAGCATCTCGTTAAGTGAGAAGATAATTTGCATAGGAAAATAAAATAACAAGAGATAGTAAAATCAAAAAGAAACTGAATCTAGAGTACACGTTACATACGACATGAGTAGTTGCCCCGTCTTCGCCGCAAGTAAAATGATTTGAACGAAATAATACATATGAAGTAAGTACGAATGGGATGTTTATTTCGGTTAGAGAACAATATGAACATGAAAAAAAGATCGATGCCGTTACATGTCATCTTAGCCTTCAACAAAGAACAATTCGCTGCCATTCTCTGTCCGCTATGTTACATGGTCGACTTTCCTAGACATAGCTTTTGGCACACGTACATTTCTATAAACTATTAGTATGTAATTATAATTTGCAAATTGTGTAATTTCATTACCAAATAATCCCATTGCGTTCGAATGGCATTGTTAAATAATTGAATTATATCCTCTTCATTGTTATGCATTACACGTTAATTGTAATCTGTACTTTCATTACTTTGTAATGCTTTCCTGCCCAACTCTGTAAAGCAGTCAGTGAAAACTTAACATTATAGTGTAGGCTTTCTGACTCCGAATAGAGAATGGATTTTTACATTTCGGTGTACTTTGCACGTTCTTGGGTGTGAAGCCGTCTACTTACTACTTGTAATGTGTTTCCTACAAATTCTAGTCAATTAGGCTGGGAACCTAGAATCGGAAAAATATAATTTGCTTACCTTGTTATGGTGTCGGATTCGCTGATTCAACTGAGAAGGATGGCAGGAATGTACGCCGCTCAATCTCAGCTCAACAGTTTTTCCTTACAAAAGGCAATAATTCATGTAGATGTTTAGGATGCGACGAAGCGTATGTGCCCCCCCCCCCGCTTTTCAAACAAGATAACGTACAGCTTCTTGTCCAAGGATCTCTCGGAAAGAGTTTTTTTTTTTTCCAAATTATTTCAGGATAAAGGATGCGTTAAACCCTGCTGAGGTAAATGGGTTTTCATGTGATTAACTGATAAACAGCGCTGACTCTGACCCATAGCGAATCCAGCGAGGGAGGACTGGGACAAACCCCCGAAAAAAAAATAATAAACCTTTTAAATGAGCAAGATAATAAATAATTAATCTACTTATTTTTCTAAAATTATAGGAATAAATGCGCAGATTTTCGTAAAAGTTTTTATAACGATTAAAATTATCTCTGAATTTGGAAATTAAACTTTCTGTTCTAGCTTCAGAGAGAGAGGGGGAGGGATGGAAAGAAAAAAAAACTAGAATTTCAGAAACAGCAAGCTGACAGCGGAAGGGTAAAAAGATTTTAACTGATCATAAAAAGTGTTTTGGTGAAAAAAAAATTGAATTTATTTTGAGTATATTGATTTGATTGTTATTTATTAAAAGCGTTATATTTATGCTGGTATTAAAATTCATATGGAAATTATAGAAAATTTAAATTTGGGAAATGGGTGGATGCATTTCGAAACCAAAAATGAAATTTTGAATAAGGCCATGAAACAAAATAGAAAAATAAAATAAAATGCACCACTGAATTTGGTATCTCCCAAAAGTTACTATTGTATTGTTTGCGTTGTTTGCATTTGATGAGTAGATACACCTGAAAGTGTAAGAAAAGGTAACTATTGTTTGCATGTGTACCAAATTTGTAAACAATAAAATTTAATGGTGTACAATGTACACGTGTAAATAACCTTTTGGAAGTGGCGATGATCAAATTAGCTAGTTAGGACAAAAACATTGATTTTACGGTTATAACCTCAGATTACATTCCCACCTCAGTCATTGCTGAGGGGGATGCACTTGAACCATGTGATGAAAATTTAAACTGAAAATACCTAAAACTTCACTGCACTAAGGTTTAGGTTTTGAAAGGCCACTTGGCCTATATTTATTTTACAAAACTTAACAAGTTAAATTTTTAGGTCACAGATTTTATGCCTGGCCACAGGGCCCAATAAAAATAAACGGATGACAGGTTAGTTTCTTTCCAAGAAAAACTAGCACCAGGGACACTACTGATAAAAATAATAAACACAAGAATTTCATTGTACTTCAACAGCACCAACACTTGATTTAACATGGTGTACAACTTAAGTATTTGAAGTGAAAATATCTCACACTCTCTCTCAAAAAAAAAAATCTTTTTCTTTGGCCTGGTCGGCAGTAAGAATGACTGGCCGCTAGCTGTGTTCCCGTATTCTGAAGTGACTCTAAAATCGGTCAGCAAAAAATGATTATTTTCAAGGATCTCATTGCCGGAGATGAAATGACCGCTGATACACCCAAATTATCAAATAGCGGTCGACTGCCGTGTTGGGTGCAGATGGCGGAGAAGGATCAGACCCGATTTCTTACTTCCAAGCCCAACGTGCCTGAGGACCGAAAGTCCACCTCTTGTTGTTGCTGCCTCCATATTTTAACGCTGGGCTGCGCCCAGGCTTCGGAAGAAGGCCATGGCTATCATGGACGGCCTTGTGAATGACATCGCCTTCGAATGCTGAATTGTCGAGCTGGGCCCACTACTGATTACAACAAGGGGTCCACCAACAGGGTTCCAAAAATGCCCGTTTCCTGTTTCGTTGGCCAAACACACTGTGGCAGAAAAAAAGAAAAAAAAAAAAAACAACCTTGGAGGTGAAGTGAAAATCAACCGGGACAGTGGTGTTCTCTCAGGGAGAGTTTTTTTTATTTATTTATTTATTTTATCTATTATTAGGCTGTGAAACCTTTTTTTTATATTATTATCGACGGTTAGTGTGCTTGTCAGGAAGTGTTGCTGCCCCAGTCCTAATGGTAAATTTCTCTCGGCTTTTTCTTTTTGTATTATGTTGTGGTTTCTTTAAAATTATAAAACGAGTTGTTTTTAATATCTTAAGCTGTTTAAATAAATTTCATGTCATCTTCTGTGGATAGGTAATTGAAAAACAAAACGAAACAAAGTAGTGGAAGTGGATAATTTTCTTTGTCATGTAGGGATAGATGATATAATAAGAATATTAAGTTATTTCAGGAACGAACACCTCTCCAGACCAGTATTTCTCTTAGGTGAAATTTAACTCTTTTTGTGCTCGGTGATTTTTGTATTTGTGAAGTAGAATTTGTATTTATGAACTTAGCGTAGGTGCTATGTAGTTGGGAATTTTTTTCTTGTGGGCTGGTAATTATTTTGGTTTAGTGTTTTGGTGAATTTGGGTGCTGAATTACTCTTTAAAATTTAATTTTTGTATTAGTGAGGGCTAATTTCTAGTTTCAGCCCGTAGATTAGAAAAACAGGTTTTTATGGGGAAAAGAATATAAGAATTGGGCATACAGGCAGATATGAGCATATGTATAGTGTGACAAAAAAAAAAAATAACCCGAATAGCTGTTGTGTTTCTTCAAGAAGTGATGATTTTTTTCAGGAAAAGAGTGATCTAGGGAAGTATGGTGATGTATAGATTTTTCAGGAAATAAAGTAAGGTTTGGTATAGTGTGTCAAGTATGGTGTTATTGAGCTTTCTGGGAAATGAATATGTTCAGTGTGTTCCTGGGAAATAAAGATAAGTGATTTTCTGGGAAATGAGTGTGTTCCTGGGAAATAAAGATAAGTGATTTTATGGGAAATGAGTGTGTTCCTGGGAAAATAAGGATATGAAGTGTGTTCCTGGGGAAAATAGGATAAGAAGTAATTTTCTGGGAAAAAGGGTGATGTGTTGAATTTTCTGGAAAATGGACGAAGAGATATTTTGGGGACAAGAGAACTCTTGTGGGATACTTTACCCTATGTAGACAATGCCGCGGGGTCTGAAAGGGTGCACGAAACAAATTGGGGGATTTGTTTTCTGCCCAAGTAAGCTTGTTCGGTCCATAAGAGGTGGTACCTATGAGGGGAGTGATATAGGTTGTCCCCAAATCAGAGTGAAGGAACAGAAAAGGGTTAGGTCGCACTTTGCTCCACTACACTGTATAAGCTGGGAATGGATTCACGACCCATTCCCGCCTTAAGACTCAAACTTTGTTGTTCTCCCCGGAAAATAGTGTTTTTCTTGAGATGTGGGACTCATTGGTTGAGATGATTGTTTGGCTTTATGCCCGAGTTGATTATTACATGGGTGCCAGTTGACTGGAAAACTTATAGTATGGAATTTTGAAATGTTGGATTTGCATGATGATGGTGTAAGTAAGATTCTCTTGTCGGTGTAGCAATTTAATGATAACTTTGTGTAATTTGAATAAGGTATCTAGTGCATTAGGTTTTGGTATGGTGTATAGGATGGGTTGAGTATCCGGTAATGCTAGAAATGTTTATTGTAAGACAAATGTTGATTTAAGACAGGGTTATGCTGATTTTAAGACAAATTTTCCTGGAAGGGTAGAATCTTTTATTAAATTAACTTTCATTATACGTAGAATTTTGGCAGTTGTTATAGTAGTTTAAAATTAAAAGTGGATTCGGAAGTCTGGTCTGAGAAGGTTGGTTCGAGCGATTTAATTAGAACAATATAGTGTACACATATGCATATAATATTTTTTTTTTTTTGAGAGAGTGTGAGATATTTTCACTTCAAATACTTAAGTTGTACACCATGTTAAATCAAGTGTTGGTGCTGTTGAAGTACAATGAAATTCTTGTGTTTATTATATTTATCAGTAGTGTGCCTGGTGCTAGTTTTTCTTGGAAAGAAACTAACCTGTCATCCGTTTATTTTTATTGGGCCCTGTGGCCAGGCATAAAATCTGTGACCTAAAAATTTAACTTGTTAGGAGTTTTGTAAAATAAATATAGGCCAAGTGGCCTTTCAAAAACCTAAACCTTAGTGCAGTGAAGTTTTAGGTATTTTCAGTTTAAATTTTCATCACATGGTTCAAGTGCATCCCAGTCAGCAATGACTGAGGTGGGAATGTAATCTGAGGTTATAACCGTAAAATCAATGTTTTTGTGCTAACTAGCTAATTTGTCATCGCCACTTCCAAAAGGTTATTTACACGTGTACATTGTATACCATTAAATTTTATTGTTTACAAATTTGGTACACATGCAAACAATAGTTACCTTTTCTTACACTTTCAGGTGTATCTACTCATCAAATGCAAACAACGCAAACAATACAATAGTAACTTTTGGGAGATACCAAATTCAGTGGTGCATTTTATTTTATTTTTCTATTTTGTTTCATGGCCTTATTCAAAATTTCATTTTTGGTTTCGAAATGCATCCACCCATTTCCCAAATTTAAATTTTCTATAATTTCCATATGAATTTTAATACCAGCATAAATATAACGCTTTTAATAAATAACAATCAAATCAATATACTCAAAATAAATTCAATTTTTTTTTTCACCAAAACAATTGGTGCCGTGACCAGGATTCGAACCTGGGTTATTGCGGTCACAACGCAATGTCCTAACCACTAGACGATCACGGCCTCCCAACGGAATCTTCACTCCCACGCCTCGAGTGACCTCTGACCTTCACACGTGTAGACCAAGCTCTTTTTGACCCTGAGGTCTAAAAATAGATTCTGTTGCTGAATTCCCTACCCCAAAAGACGACAAGATGTTACTTTTGGGCGACTTTTCCACGACGCTTGGAAACAGGAACGCACACAAAAAAAATGGCGAATTCTTGCTTTGCAGAAAATCACTAAAATTAATTTTCTTTTTCTCTCGCTCCGTGATGTTAAACTAAAATTAATTTTGATTCTCTGAGCTGCACACCTACTCGCCTTTTCCTATCGCGATAAAAGAACAGATATAATATTTATTTTCAAAACCCCAAAGTCAGTTAAATCAAATATTATTCTTTTTTTTTTCATTTCACCAACATGAAATTTTGTTTTCCTGGTTGTGATTAAGACAAGCGAATTTTGCGCACGAATTCCCCTGCCTTTCAACCAGGAGTTTTCTTCTAACGTATGTCATGGGAGAAAATTTTTTGCATTAATTAATCTCTGATAAACCAACAGAAAGATTGATCAGGTCTCTCTGAAATTCACCAGAGGTTAAAATTTTCGCCATGACAAAAACAGTGAGTGTGCTTTTACACCCACTGCAATTTAAAGTTTTACAAAAGTCTTTTAATGTTTTGAAATACGTCTTGTATATTGCTTTCATATGGTTCTTAGCTTTTTGGTATATTTATTTTTTATTTTGAGTAGTTATTGCCTATAATTTCCTTATTACTAATTTTCAATGAACTATAATGCTCTCTATATGTGTCATAGCTATTTAACGTGAGAAAAGAATCCATAAAAGTATAATGGAGGGAAAAAAAAGTCCAGATTGATATTTATTGTGAATTTGCGGTCTGAGAAAAGGTAAATAGAGACTTTTTACATAAAGAAGAAAACGGATCTAAAATTTTCCTCTTCAATCCAAAACATCTATGGCCATTGGAATGAACTTTGATTTATGTCATACCGTTTGACATCGTACCATACAAGACTTAAATAGCTCATACTAGTAATCCCATTTATTGTCGTAGGAATATACACAGTCGAATCACATTATTGTGATTACCTCCGACTTTTGACGAGCGCGTAGCCAATGAAAGAAAGCACGTGTCATGAGCTGGCTTGGCGGGTATATAAAGTGTGCTGTAGACATTCTGAAAACATATCACTCGTTGCTGTCATTGATAAAAACAGCTATTTATCAGATTTGCAAAATGGTATGATTATCGGCTTGGGGGCCAAGGGTGGCAGTATTTTTGAAACAGCACAGTTTTTGAACTGTCCGCTTGCTGCTGTGGTTAAAGTGTATCGTGATTGGAGAAATGGCGCCGTTGCGAATAAGCGAAGTGTGGAAACTGCGGAGTACCACGTGCCATTGATGTGAGAGAGATGAACGTCGGCTTTGACGGTGCATGAAGGCCGATCGACTCGCTAGAGTGGAGCAACTCACTCACCGAATGAACCAGGGGGCTACCGGAAGTGTGTCTAAAACGACAGTTCAGCGGACCCTGCTGCGTATGGGGCTCCGATGCAGATAGATGGTCACTACACCTATGCTAACGAAGATGCGTCGGCATAAAAAGCTTACATTTGCACGGCAGTATCGGAATTAGACCTCCGCTGATTGGCAAAGGATTGCCTTCTCCGATGAGTCATGTTTTCTGCTTCATCGAACGGATGGACGTTGCAGTATAAGGCGAGAAACATCGGAGAACAACACTCTTCAACCATAGCTGGAAAAACAGAAGCTGGTGGGGGGCAGCGTTATGGTCTGGGCAGTGATTTTATGGCATTCCCTGGATCCACTCATACCTGTGGAAGGCACTACGGACCGTATTCGTTTTGAATCCATTATTGCAGACCGCGTACACTCATACATGCTGATTGTGTTCCCTGGGGCGGACGATATCTTTCAGAACAACACATGTGACGTGTCACACAACTAGAAATATCCGAGAGTGGTTGGAAGAGCATTATAAAGACTTCGAAGTACTTCCCTGGGACCCTAATTCCGCAGACTTAAACCCAGTTGAGCATCTGTGGGACCACCTCGATCGTGTTGTTCGCTCTTTGGATCCTCCACTACGCACCCTCAAGCAGCTGTCAGAAGCAATGCAGTCAACATGGTTCCACATACCTGATGTGAACACCTTCCAGCACGTCGAGCTGCTGTCCGCGCTGCATACGGCGGTAACTCTGGATATTAACTGGTGATCAGAACAATGTGACTTGACGGTGTATAAATAAGCGTTTCCAAGCTTTCTCTCATCAACAATTTAGAAAACGCACTATTCAAATTCCTGCGTAATTTCCTTCCTGGATCCGAATTTGTAATAAATTCTACTCTGGATTTTATAACGAAAGCCAAGCAACTCACACTGTCCTGTCAGGCGACATTATCGACAGCTTCTTTACCCTTCAATCCCCGTTCCGGAAACGATCAGATCATTAAAGGAGGCCATATCAAGCTCAGCATTTTATACGCAGGAGTCATGCCTCAACATCTTAAAGTTAATAGACTTGGTCTCAAATACTACCTTCTACAGTTTTTAAGGACAAGTATAAAAACAGAATAATGGCGATCTGATGGGATCCTCACTTTCGCCCGTCCTTTCAGAAGTAATACTTCGCCCAATTAAGCAGAATATATTCTCCAGCATCACCCCACGGCCTACCACCAGGCTGCTTTTTTTTTTTTGATTGGATTTTTAACGACCACCGTGAGCAACTCAATGGGCTATAAGCAGTCGCCCGTCCCTAATTTAGGGTCATTGGTTCCAGGGAAGGGAGAAAGCCAGTGCCGTAAGACAAACACAACATCCATGCCTCACCGGGATTCGAACCCGGACCCCTTTCGAACGAATGATCAGAGGCCATCGCTTAGACCACTGCGCCACCGGGGCGGCCAGGCTGCTTTGTGCGGACGATGTCTTTTTCGTGTGACCTCACGGAAAAGTGACTCTTCCAATATTCCTCGCTAAAATCAGTGATGTGCATCCTACGATCAATTTCACGTTGGAGCTTGACCACAACAATGCTTTGCCTTATCTCTATGTTTTATTGAGCAAATCTCCTGACAACCGCCTCGGTACAGAAGTCTACTATAATCCCACATCCGTAACCAACCTGATGCTCCGCAGCTCTTTTCCTCCCGAAGAATACAAAACAGCTGTCTTCCGTTCTAGAATTATTAGAGCCTTCGCCGTCTCCTCCGATATCTATTCTAGACACCACGAAATTGAAACGTCATCAAGTTGGCCACTGATGCAGGATATTCATTGAATCAGATACATAAGTGCATCCAAAAAGCCGGGGTCAAACACTCTAATCTTCCTGTGCCGCAGCTTCGTTATTTAGGCTCAATTCTCTATGTACCAAACGTGTCTTACAAACTGAAGAACGCCCTCAAAAAGATGAACTACGGTGTCGGCATAAGGTCTCCTGCATCTTTATATAGTCATTTGCAAGTTTAAGACCACCTATCAATTTATTGAAAAATAAGATTTTCAAAGGAACAACTAAATACTACTCAGAGATATTTGAAAAAATGACATCACAGATGAATACTTACATTCTTTAGAACAGAAAAAGACCAAAATCAGCCATTCGTATGGCCTTTTTTGTTTTTATAACAGACAGACCACGATGTAGCATACTCGCAATGACGGATTTGCAGTAGTCACTTGAAATGTCTTTGCACCACACGTACGTTATCGCGTTAATCAAAGCTTGGGAATTTGATGGCTGTTTTTCTGCTACCTTGTCTTTTAAAATGGTCCACAAATTTTCGATGGGGTTAAGGTCGGGACTATTACCGGGCCAGGCTAGCGCATGCAGTTGTGTTTCTCCTCTGCAGGTATCTTACTATCTTCGATCTGTGACATGGAGCACCATCATAAAAGCTGTGCGTCTGTGCACTTGCATATGAGTTAACGGCGTCTCGCATAATATTTCCACATGTAAAGAATCAGTCATGGTAGTGCCTGTCGGCAAAAAGGATAATGAAGCAGTACCGGATAGCACCTTATATCATCTAAATAAAAGGATGTCTTAAGGTGCTAATGGTGTATTTTTCATCAAACCTTTTGCGTTTCGGTCGTCAAACATGTGCTTCACGTGATTCAAATTTACGCACAGGTGATTCATTGGAAAAAAGAACTTGGCTACAATTTTCAGCAGTCCACGATTGATGACGCTTCGCAAACTGGAGTCTCTTCTTTTTCCTACAGAGGTTAGCCTAGGTTTATGTTCAGGTTTATAAGACTTTAATCCAGAATCTTTGCTAAGACGTCGAGAAACAGTGTTGTTTCTAATATCAGATCATTTTGAATGTAGAAAGGCCTGGATTTTCTATCACGAACTCTTCAGAGAACACATAACTATTCACCTTATGATATTGTCAGCACGTGGGGTTGTTTTCCTTCGACGTCCACTTCCCTTTCGGTTGCTAAATTCACCTGTATCTCGATATTTCGTGATCGTATTACGAATAGCAGTCTTGTTCACATTCACCTTTCTGCTTATGTCACGTTCAGAGTATCCTTCACGATATAAAGTCACTATTTGTGCCCTCTGAGTAAAACATAATGACTATTTTTTCCCCATGTTTTGCTATATAGAAAATAAGTACAAAACCTCTCAGAATGAAAACGAGAAGAAAACTGACGCTCGCAAGCTTCCCCCAACTCTATCAACAGCTACCGCTGTAGCATGATGAAACATTGACAGGAAGTTGAGTAATACAGACAGTAGCTGACGCAATCAACAGAAATCTCCTAATGACAATAGGAGGTCTTAAACTTTTGCCAATGTCTCTACTATGCTAAAGAGAAACACTGAGAAATCACCTCTTTCCAGCGAAGCAGGTGTTTATGCGATACTCCAATATCCGGACGGCTTTAAACGATACTACATTGGAATGACTTAAGTAGTTTCTGTCTAACTTCCTTTAAAAAGGCATCTGGTTGATGTGCGAAAGCTTGGAAAAGCTTATTTATATATTCCTACGCCAATAAATTGGAGCACTATTATAGTTTTATTCTTTTCTTCATAATTGGTGTACTGTTCCTTGTTATTAATTAGCTCTTCAAAGTTCAGTTCCTCGTTTCACTCAAAATAACATTTAAAATCGTTATACTCGTATTTTAATCGAAAAACGTAAACAGTTAAAACCAATCACATGTAAGCAATAATTTCTGAATTTTTTTTCTGTCTGGTAACAAACATTCCACCAAAACAGAAAATTTCCACGGTGTTCCATCCTTCCTAAGGACGAAATGAATGTGGACAAAGTGAACCGTGGACAAAATGAACAGTGGACTAAATGAACAGCGGACAAAGTGATAAGGAACCAAAGATTTACTGCATCTTTACGTAGATTGCAACAGACGATTAAAAGCGGTCATCTAAAACACACAAAATTAAACTCATTGAGAAAAAGAAGGACTAGAGAAACTGAAATTTAAGTGACAACTTGAGGGATATTACGCATCGGTGTCACTTACTGCTTCCATAATTTCATCATGGAGACCGTTTCAGCTATTGAATTAAGAGGAATAAATTCTAAAAATGGCTTGCTTAGTATAAAGCGAGGCTTCAAAACTCTTGGAAAACATTCTATTAGTAGGGTCTTATTTTCTAGCAAAAAACACCAATCTCCAAATTGAATACGGATTATTACAAGCAGTGTGACAAAGAACAGAAAAGGGCAGGATTTATAACAATGAAATTAAGCTGGAGGTTTTTAACTAACGTCAGTTGGTCCTTTTCATCCGAGTAGTAATAGAACATCGATGCATTTATGGGCCGAAACTTTATGACCACTCTTTCCTCCGCGAATGGACGCATCCCACAGCATATCATTTCCCCAAGTGCGAAGTACGTGAATGAGGAAAGGAAAGGAAAGGGAAGGACTTGTCAGAGTTGGATTATCGTCGATAGGAAAGCGCGATCTAGCATCATGAACACCTCACCTACTGTTGACGGTTTCATAACTGCCAGGAGTGAAAGTATGTAGGGTTGTAATCCTGAGAGGAAGCACATACATCCACCCAATATCCCGAAAAGAGGAAGCTCACGCTTATTGACAATCGAAGAGAACACAGGTTGTGCACGTTCTGAGACAACAGACAGCTCGCGATTCCTGAATTAATGAAATACCACAATCAGTGGGGACAGTGAAACGTTTCCTGACATACAATCCATCAGACTGTCTTTTTTTTTCTTTTTTTTTTTTTTGATTGGAGGTTTAACGACTACCGTGAGCAACTCAATGGGCTATAAGCAGTCGCCCGTCCCTAATTTAGGGTCACTGGCTCCAGGGAAAGGAGAAAGCCAATGCCGTAAGACAAACACAACATCCATGCCTCACCGGTATTCGAACCCGGACCTCTTTTGGACGAATGATCAGAGGCCATCACCTTAGACCACTGCGCCACCGGGGCGGCTCAGACTGTCTTTGCGGATGGGCCTATGAAATCGGCGGCTGGATCATGTGCTCATATTTACCTATCGTCATCGGCAACTATACCCGCAATGCATTGGGACTGGGCATTCGTGGACTGGAGAAAAGTTGCCTGGTCCGATGAGTCCGGGTTCCAACCTGCTTATGGATAGGTCACGATTCGAGTGCATAGCTGCAACCAGACTGCGCAATTAGTAGAATGTAGCTCATTGGCGGTATCACGGTATTGACATTGTTCTTATGGTCCTCCCCAATCCACATCACCTGAACGCGCTCTCTCCTCCAGAACCTACCTAGACATTACTCATTTCTTTAATTCGGGATTTAACGACCACTATGAGCATAAGCAGTCGCCCTTCCCGAATTTCGGCCATTGGTTCCAGACAAGACACGGTGCACCACCAACTCCCCATCCTGGAATCTAACCCAGATCCATCTCGGACAAGTGGTCAGAAGCCAGAGCATCTGGCCATTCGGTCAACGAAAAGGCCGTAATGGTTTTCGGCCAAGTGTTGCTCCATATAGTGGATCGTGTATTGGGAAGACTCTGGGTTTTCTCATAAAGAGAACACCCCATGTGATAAGGCCCGCCTTGCTCAGAAAAGTTTTGAGAACCATGTCCAAGCATTTTCCCTAGTATCCGGGCCGCCCGATCCCTTTCGAGATTCCCTCTTGAAACTCATCGGATACTTGTGGGATGCAGTGCAGTGCACCATTTGACAGTCTGCCCCATCACCTCGCTTCGTTGCCGAAATATGTGACACCGCTTTTTCCAGCTGGTACAGATTCACTGAGGACACCTTCGGCTGACTACTGGAGCCGATGCAACGCGGAAGGCAATTGGCTACAGCAGCGAAGTTGGCGCCCAACGTCCTGTTAGTTAGGCATTTATTAAAGCCAAATGTTCAAGCAAAGTGCTTTTTTTGCATGTTTAAGCACTTTGAGGAATAAAAGCATATTTTCACACTTAGTTCAGATTTTTGCATGCGTCCCGAAGATTCTGTAGAAAGGCGCTCTTGAAGAACGAAATTATCGTATTTTTAGACTTCGCTGTTAAGAGCACCGTGGCATTACGGCAAAACGATTGCGCCATGTCAAGGTCAAACTCTAACCAACACAGTGGTGTCAGAACGACGCGGTATCATTTGCTGTGTGGACGTGGGAGGGTTTGGAAATGGAAGTATGCAGCTCCTCAGGTCGAGTCGCGGCGTTAGACCAGCGCTCGTACTTAAAAATAGAAACTCTTCGTGGAAATGCTCCGACACTGATTCACACTGCATTGCAAGAAGTTCGTGGGGAAGGAACTCTTGATCGAAGCACAATTTCTCGCTGGGCAACGCGCTTTCGGGAGGGCCGAAGTAGCATCGAAGATTATACCGCTCAAGCCGACCTCAAATGGCGACAGACGAAACATCTGTCACCATTTTTGCAACGCTTCTCGAAGAGAATAGTCTTTTGACAGTCGAAGAGATTGCTCATCAGGCAAATTTGTCCACCATGTCTGTTCACCGAATTTTGACGGACTCACTGGGAAGAAGAAAACTCGCCGTGTGCTGGGTGCCCCATCAACTCATCCCCGAGGAGAAGGCAGCCAGAGTGAGAATTGCTCAGGATCTCCTCCACGGGTTCGAAAGGGAATGTGACACCTTCCTGAACAGAAAATGTCGCAATTGAAAAGACTTGTACCCGTGATATTGAGCGGAACTCAAGCACAATCAGCGGAATGGAGGCATCCAAGTTCCCCACTCCTGTCGAAGTGTCGTCGGCAACACTCCAAAGTGAAGCAAATGATTTTTGTGTGGGATGCCCAGTGTGTTGTGGTCTCTGATCGAGTGCCAGTAAGGCAAAATGACAACGCACAATATTATCGTTTCTGAGGACAACGTTGAGACCAAAAATTCGTCAAAATCGTCCCAACTTGTTGGAAGCGAGAGCGATCTTGCTGCATGACAACGTATCGTGTCATGGTGCAGCGTCGGTACGGGAACTTTTGTCAAAATATGGCTGGGAAACTTTCTCACCCACCATACAGCCCTAATATCTGTCCACTCGACTTTGATCTTTTCCCAGAGTTAAAAAATCGGCTCCGTGGCATCCGCTACGAATCCCTGAACGAACTGTCATTAGACGTGACCCGAAAAATACTACAGCTGAACAAAGATGACGTACTACGGGGCATCCAGGATCTACCTCACCGCTAGCAAGCTGTCATTGGCAGCGGAGGGGAGTACATTGAACGGCAGTAAGTTACGTTTTCTCCGTTACTCCACACTTTTCTCAAAAATGGACACTGTGCAGAACTTTTGTTAGGACCCCCGTATAACGAAACCACTTGTTTAAAAGTTCGTTACCATTGCAGAATGGTGGTCGTCATACCAATCTACTTCCAATCAAAAGAAAATTGTCTAGTCTGTGTTCCACTAAACGGGATGCAACATGAGCCATTTGCGACAGTTTTAACCAACGCAACGTAATTATCGGCAAGTACGAAACTGAATTGGAAACGATGAACGCAACGACGCTCGACAGAAATAGTGAAGACGATAGCATTGGGCAGCATGACAACTCTGACAGGGGTGTATTTCCTGTCCCACTACGGAAACATGTTATTGGATTTCTCGGTGGCGCTGCCGGCGTTAAACACGTTTTACACGGAAATGACTCACCTTACGGTGGTCCGTATTCATACCTGCACACATGTCCCACATTTCATGTCGATTGGCGCGTTCGAACCCACACACATCTCTTGTAAATGTAAACGTTTCATATCGCTGTGTTACAGCGGGGTCGGGAGACATTTTCAGCATTTTCACTTCCATCCATCCACATCTCACTGCTTGCACTTGGAACGGTTAATGGGCGAAATCCATTGTTGGCTCACATTGCATAACAAAAAAGATGCCCCCAAAAAAGTATACAACACTAAAGTATCAAAAATTCCGAGATAAAATCTAGGAATCTTAAGCTTTTAACTCATCTTCTTGTAAGAACAGTGGAAAATACAGTGACCTCTTATGACGACTCTGCAGGTAATTTATTAGTTTGACGGATGCACTAAGTATTAATTCTCACAAGCATATTGCTACAGTTTCGTATTTTAACGGACTTTATTATGTTTCTTGGTCATAAGTTCTTCGAGGGGCCCACTAAGATCTTAATCCGGCCTTGGCTGAGAAACGATTTGATTTCCCAAACACAATTTTATTTCAGGCTTAGTGCTTCGTGAAATGCATTACCTAGTGAATCCTTTACGGTTCGCGTTACGTTTCTCGGCATAGAGGCGTGCAAGCTTTGAAATGGTCTCTAAGGACCAGCGTGACACGCTTATTACAACTGGTCTCAGATTCTACACTAATTGAGAATAAGTTTATAGGTGATGCCATTACCAATTTCCTGAACATGATTCTCTGTGGATAAGTCTAGATGCCCCGCCATGCATAAATACAACCATTACATTATGACTACCTACCTAATAAGCTGTAAGACCCCCTTGATCCCGCAAAATAGCGGCCACTCGGCGAGGCATGGATTCGATAAGGTGGCAATAGGCTTCCTGGGGTAGCTAGTACCATAATATCAACAGCAGGTTCTCCAGTTCCCGTACATGTCGGAGTCGGACCACAAATGTTCGTTTGGGTTCATGTCAGGTAAACTTGGAAACCAGGGAATTAACAGAAAGTCACCAGTATGTTCCTCGAACCACTCCTTGACGGTTCTGGCTGTGTGGCATGGCGCATTACGCTGTTGGTAATGGCCATCACCAGCAGGGAACACAGTTGCCGTGAAGGGATGAACTTGGTCCGCAACGATGTTCAGATACCTGACAGCTGTCAGGGATTGTGCTATTGGGATAATGAAACTTAAAGTGTCCCAAGAATACATTGCTCACAGAATAACATCGACGCCGCCGCCGTCCTGTTTCCGCCAAACAGTGCATCCAGATGCCATAGCCTACGTTGGTAATAAGAGTATCGGCGCTCGGACGTTTTCGTCATGCACCATGAGTCTTTCTTTATTCCTCAGACCAGGCCACTTTCTTCCAATCATCCAAGGTCCACTCTCGATGATCTTGGGCCCAGTTCATGCGTTGTTGGCGATGACGTGCAGTGAGCATTAGGACCGGCTGGGTCTTTGCTTTGGCTACGTAGGCCCACGCGCAGAAGGTGCGATGAACTGTGTGCTGTGACACTTTGCTCTGAACACAACAGTGGTTGCTGTGAGTGATCTGTCGTAGTGTGGACTACCGGGCGAATATTCGATGGTGGAGGAGGTACTAGTGCTGCGCTAACAATCATAATTCAACAAGGGCACTTGAAATTTCACGGTGGTTGGGACACCGCTAAATATAGTCTAGTCAATCTGAAATTTTATACAGCCTTTTAACTTATCAGTAGACCACTTTTGCACATATATGCATTTTAAATTTAAAACATGATTTTTTTCGCTCCGCCATAATGCAAATATCACCCTTATCTCCTAATGTGTTTTTTTCATCTTCGCTTTATGTACCCCAATATACAGGATGGTTCTGGTCTTTTTCTTGTGTGTTACGTTTATCAAAGTGTGACTCTGTTCTTTGGCTTGTATGTTTCATTTACCGAACAGTGGCTGTGGTCTTCGTCTTGTGTGCTAGGTTAATCAAAGTGTAGCTCTAGTCTTTGGCTTGTGCGATACGTTTTAATCAAAGTGTGATTCGGGTCTTCGGCTAGTGTGCTCGGTTTATCAAAGTGTGGCTTTAGTCTTCGGCTTTTGTGTTACGTTTATCAGTGTGTGACTCTGGTTTCCGGCTTATGTGTTACGTTTATCAAAGAGTGTCAATGGTCTTCGGCCGATGAGCTGGGTTTATCAACGTGCAGCTCTAGTCTTCGGCTTGTGTGTAACGTTTATCAAAGTGTGACTCTTGCATTTGGCAAGCCAAAGACCAGAACCACACTTTGATAGCTACGTTTATCAAAGTTGGTTCTGGTCTTTGGCTTGTGTGCTACATCTATCAAAGTGTGTCCCTAATCTCCTTATGTTTCCCATTGATAAAAATGCTGTTCGACTCACCACAGTATGTGTCCCGTTGGGCAAAGTGTGGTTGCAATAGTGTCCTTATATGCTCTGTTAATCACAGTGTAGTACCGTTGCCTTACTTCAGGGCTAACTATTCCTCCTACTCACAATTAAGCATGAGAAATGCGCAACCAATACTTGTTTATTTATTTATTGTCACTTAATAGTATAACTATATTATTTATCCGAATCTTTTGGCATAGAATAGAAATCAAAGTTTCCAAGTTTGCGCACATCAACCAGATGGCTTTTTCAAGGAAGGTAGACATCAACCTGATGGCTTTTTCAAGGAAACTGTCGAGGCAATAATGAATGAAACTGAATAATTGCCACTGATTTTCAGCAATGACGTAAATGCATATGTTTTTATTGGTCATTGTATCTATGATTCAAGAAAACTGACAGTATAGGATTTTCTGGACAGATGGACGTAGTTTGTACAAGGGGGGATTTAAAAGTAACGTACAGCAGTTTGTTTGTTTTTTCTCTTTGCAGGTTGCAAGTACCAGGTTACAGTTTGGCAGACAACGAGTCTGAATATCACGCTACAGACCGGTTTTGACTGGATTAGATGTTGCCGTGGTGGAAGACAATGTGAACGACTACAAAGATATCACGTTTGTTATCGTCGTCTACGAATGAAGAGCAGCACAGTGTAGTCCGATTTTTTGTGGGCTAAACGGAAAACTCCGACGGAAATAGTCGAAGTGTATGGTGGAGATTGCCCGGACCTCAGCAACATCTCTAGATGGTGCAGTTTCTTTGCAGTGGGCCGTAGTAACCTTACAGATTCATCACGCTTCGGTCCACTTGTGATCACCCTGCCACTGTGAGAAGCATTAAACAGGCAATTCTGAGTGGCCGACGAATCTCTCTGCGCACATTGGCACAGAAGTTTAACATTTCGTACAATATAGCGTACGATATTGTGCATGATAAATTGAAATTTCGCAAGGTCACTGCGGGATGGGTGCCCAAGAACTTGACAGATAATCAGAAGGGATAGAGAATGATATCATCCCTGGGCTACTTGATGCATTTCGCAGAAGATGGTCATGAACTTGTCATCTGTAGGGACGGACGATGCGTCCTGGGCGTACCGCTGAACTCCCGAAGCAAAGAAGGCCAGTATGGTGTGGAAACATTCCGACTCCTCGACACCAAAAAAAATCAGAGTGACCCACTCTGCACAAGCAGTCCTCATGACGGTTTTCTCAGACATGAATGGCCTCCTCCTGATGGAGTTTCTCCAACGGGGACTACTGTGAATGCCAAAATGTACATTGACATACACTGAAGAGCAATTGAATTAGAAACCGCTGGCGTTATGCAAATGTGCCGCTGTCGGCGGCCCTGTAAACTGAAACGACATGACGTATGCAGCGATCCGACAATATAGGGAGTGATGCCACGGGAATCGCTAAGAGTCGGACGCAGTATGGGTAAGACGAAGAATCTAAGCGCAATTGATCTTGGGCAAATTGTCGGGGCCCGACGAATGGGTCACTCCATCTCGGAAGACGTGCAGGCCCTGGGATTTTCACGAGCCACTGTGTCACGGGTGCACCGTGAGTACATCGAATCCGGTAAAACCATCCCTACAAGGGACAACTGCCGTGGGCAACAGCGTGTGAATGAGCGGAGTCATCGTCGGCTAGCTTGCATTGTAACAGCGGATAGACGGGCCATAGTGCAAGAAATCACTCGAAAATTTAGCGCTGGTGCACAAAAACGTGTAAGCAGTCACACCATCCAGAACCATCTCCTCACTATGGAATACAGAAGCCATCGTCCCACGAGGGTACCGCTGCTGTCCGCACATCACATAGTGCAAAGATTAGCATGGGCACGGGAACATTGCCACTGGACCCTAGCCATGTGGAAAAATGTTGCTTGGACTGATGAGTCGGGATTCACGTTGGTACATGCGGATGGCAGGATACGAGTACGGCGCAGACCACATGAAGCGATGGATCCTTCTTGTCAGCAGGGTACCCTCTTTAAGCTGGTTGTGGTGGCATTCTCGTCTGGGGACTGTTTACGTGGACTGAAATGGGGCCCCTGGCACGTGTGACATCGTCCCTCACAGATCAACGTTACCGGTATATCCCGGACGACCCTTTGCTTCGGTTTGTGCGTCTTCAACATTCCACTGGGGGCATGATCCTGCAAGAAGTCAATGCAGCTCCCGAATTGTATCCGAATGGTTGGATGAACACTCCACAGACGTGACCTCGCTTCCTTGGCCAGTTACGTCACCTGACCTCAATCCCATCGAGCACATCTGGGATGCTATCGAGAGAGATGTTCTAGGCACCGGCGCCCTCCATCAAATCTTCGTGAACTGTGGGAGCTTGTTCAGGGGTCGTTGATCCGTATGGCCTCCCAACGCTTCTGGTGTCTTGTCGAGTCCATGCCGCGACGATTCGAATGGCCGCCGTCATCAGGGTCGAAAGGTGGTGCTATACGTTACTAGACAGGTATCTCTAGTTCAATTGCTCTTCAGTGTAGTTGCGTTGTGCCCTTCGTGGCAAAAGACCCAACAGAGGAGCTGCAAATGTGAGAGTGTTTCATGATAACGCTCGCCCACATGTTGCACAACACGTTCGTGACGAAATTTCGCAATTTGGCTAGGAGGTGCTCCAGCACCCACGTATAGTCCGGACCTGGCTCCTTCGAAATTTCATCTGTTAGGTCTCTTCAAAAGATTCCTGGGTGGCCAACGCTTCGATTCGGGTGACAAAGTCAAATCGGCTGTCTGCACGTGGCTATAAGTCCAGAAAACGAACTTTTGTCAACAAGGTATACTAAAGCTGGTACCACGCTGGGATAAATGTCTCGAGGGTCTTGGTTTTTACGTTGAAAAACAGCTAAAAAATGTCTATACGCCCAGAAAACGGACTGTTATGAACAAGGTATACTAAAACTGGTACCACTCTGGGATAAATCTCTCGAGCGTCTCGGTTCTTATGTTGAAAAATAGCTAAGAAATGTCTATACGCCTAGAAAACGGACTTTTATGAACAAGGTACACTAATTCTGGTACCACGCTGGGATAAATGTCTCGAGGGTCTCGGTTCTTATGTTGAAAAGTAGCTAAGAAATGTTTATACGCCCAGACAACGGACTGTTATGAACAAGGTATGCTAAAATTGGTACCACGCTGGGATAAATGTCTCGAGCGTCTCGGTTCTTATGTTGGAAAATAGCTAAGAAATGTCTATACACCCAGAAAACGGACTGTTATGAACAATTTATACTAAAATTTGGTACCACGCTGGGATAAATGTCTCGAGGGTCTCGGTTCTTATGTTGAAAAATAGCTAAGAAATGTCTATACGCCCAGAAAACGGACTCTTATGAACAATTTATACTAAAATTGGTACCACGCTGGGATAAATGTCTCGAGGGTCTCGGTTCTTATGTTGAAAAATAGCTAAGAAATGTCTATACGCCCAGAAAACGGACTTTCATGAACAAGGTATACTAAACCTGGTACCACGCTGGGATAAATGTCTCGAGGGTCTCGGTTTTTATGTTGAAAAATAGCTAAGAAATGTCTATACGCCCAGAAAACGGACTGTTATGAACAAGGTATACTAAAATTGGTACCACGCTGGGACAAATGTCTCGAGGGTCTCGGTTCTTATGTTGAAAAATAGCTAAGAAATGTCTATACGCCCAGAAAACGGACTGTTATGAACAATTTATACTAAAATTGGTACCACGCTGGGATAAATGTCTCGAGGGTCTCGGTTCTTATGTTGAAAAATAGCTAAGAAATGTCTATACGCCCAGAAAACGGACTTTCATGAACAAGGTATACTAAACCTGGTACCACGCTGGGATAAATGTCTCGAGGGTCTCGGTTTTTATGTTGAAAAATAGCTAAGAAATGTCTATACGCCCAGAAAACGGACTGTTATGAACAAGGTATACTAAAATTGGTACCACGCTGGGACAAATGTCTCGAGGGTCTCGGTTCTTATGTTGAAAAATAGCTAAGAAATGTCTATACGCCCAGAAAACGCACTGTTATGAACAAGGTATACTAAAATTGGTACCACGCTGGGATAAATGTCTCGAGGGTCTCGGTTCTTATGTTGAAAAATAGCTAAGAAATGTCTTTACGCCCAGAAAACGGACTTTTATGAACAAGGTGTACTAAAACTGGTACCACGCTGGGATGAATGTCTCGAGGGTCTCGGTTCTTATGTTCAAAAATAGCTAAGAAATGTCTATACGCCCAGAAAACGGACTTTTATGAACAAGGTATACTAAAACTGGTACCACGCTGGGATAAATGTCTTGAGGGTCTCGGTTCTTATGTTGAAAAATAGCTAAGAAATGTCTATACGCCCAGAAAACGGACTTTTATGAACAAGGTATACTAAAACTGGTACCACGCTGGGATAAATGTCTCGAGCGTCTCGGTTCTTGTGTTGAAAAATAGCTAAGAAATGTCTATACGCCTAGAAAACGGACTTTTATGAACAAGGTACACTAATTCTGGTACCACGCTGGGATAAATGTCTCGAGGGTCTCGGTTCTTATGTTGAAAAGTAGCTAAGAAATGTTTATACGCCCAGACAACGGACTGTTATGAACAAGGTATGCTAAAATTGGTACCACGCTGGGATAAATGTCTCGAGCGTCTCGGTTCTTATGTTGGAAAATAGCTAAGAAATGTCTATACACCCAGAAAACGGACTGTTATGAACAATTTATACTAAAATTGGTACCACGCTGGGATAAATGTCTCGAGGGTCTCGGTTCTTATGTTGAAAAATAGCTAAGAAATGTCTATACGCCCAGAAAACGGACTCTTATGAACAATTTATACTAAAATTGGTACCACGCTGGGATAAATGTCTCGAGGGTCTCGGTTCTTATGTTGAAAAATAGCTAAGAAATGTCTATACGCCCAGAAAACGGACTTTCATGAACAAGGTATACTAAACCTGGTACCACGCTGGGATAAATGTCTCGAGGGTCTCGGTTTTTATGTTGAAAAATAGCTAAGAAATGTCTATACGCCCAGAAAACGGACTGTTATGAACAAGGTATACTAAAATTGGTACCACGCTGGGACAAATGTCTCGAGGGTCTCGGTTCTTATGTTGAAAAATAGCTAAGAAATGTCTATACGCCCAGAAAACGGACTGTTATGAACAATTTATACTAAAATTGGTACCACGCTGGGATAAATGTCTCGAGGGTCTCGGTTCTTATGTTGAAAAATAGCTAAGAAATGTCTATACGCCCAGAAAACGGACTTTCATGAACAAGGTATACTAAACCTGGTACCACGCTGGGATAAATGTCTCGAGGGTCTCGGTTTTTATGTTGAAAAATAGCTAAGAAATGTCTATACGCCCAGAAAACGGACTGTTATGAACAAGGTATACTAAAATTGGTACCACGCTGGGACAAATGTCTCGAGGGTCTCGGTTCTTATGTTGAAAAATAGCTAAGAAATGTCTATACGCCCAGAAAACGCACTGTTATGAACAAGGTATACTAAAATTGGTACCACGCTGGGATAAATGTCTCGAGGGTCTCGGTTCTTATGTTGAAAAATAGCTAAGAAATGTCTTTACGCCCAGAAAACGGACTTTTATGAACAAGGTGTACTAAAACTGGTACCACGCTGGGATGAATGTCTCGAGGGTCTCGGTTCTTATGTTCAAAAATAGCTAAGAAATGTCTATACGCCCAGAAAACGGACTTTTATGAACAAGGTATACTAAAACTGGTACCACGCTGGGATAAATGTCTTGAGGGTCTCGGTTCTTAGTTGAAAAATAGCTAAGAAATGTCTATACGCCCAGAAAACGGACTTTTATGAACAAGGTATACTAAAACTGGTACCACGCTGGGATAAATGTCTCGAGCGTCTCGGTTCTTGTGTTGAAAAATAGCTAAGAAATGTAGTTTCACTGTGTACACTATATGTTTTGTTTTGCTTATCTATTAAATGTTTAAAAAAAAATAATTTGCGTTACTTTTCGATCCCCCCTCGTAGTTTGTCTTTCATAAAGCAAGTAGCAGTGTCTGTAGTAGTGGTATCTCCATTGTTAAGGTGCTTGTTATTCGTGCAATATTGCCAAATAATCAAAACTTGTTCTACTTATATCAAACCTTAACGTCATCAATTTTGTCTTCGTTTTGCTTAAATCTTTTATCTGTATTTTTCTTTATCTGTATTAGTTTATGGGAATTGAAGTACACGTTAATTTTACTGTTTCATGCTATTGGAATTGTATTCTGACTTGTACGTTCCCTTAAAAGTATTGTATATTTTTAATACTAAAACTAAACTTCAATTCTTTCCATATTTAAAACGCACTTTATTATTTTTCACATTAAGAGAGATCACATTTCGTTCAGTACTTTGGTACGAATGAAGAACAACGCACACACACACATGACAATTTTTCCATCACACTAATTACGCAACAACGGAAATAGCAAATGGTATAAAAATGTAAAATGTACAGCATATAAATCCATAAGCATCAAGACGTAATACTTGGAAGTAAGTATTTTGAATCCAGTTCTGTCAAGATGTGGAATTTCATATAAAAAAAACGAATGTGAAGACCTTTTCTTTAATAGTGATGTAAAAATTACACTGTTCTCGTAAAATATCTTCTTGAGTTTTACGTGAGTCAATTTTGCATGAAAATCTCAATCAAACAAATTACTCGGAAAAATAAATGCTGAGTTATTATAATAAAAAATAATTTTACTCCTTTTTTTTGTTAGTACAACTGTGGACACTTTTCCGCATGTTTGAGAAACTGAATATTTTTTTCGTTTCTGATATTGCGTAGGCTTTCCAATAACGCTGGAAGTATTTTTGTATCCTGTGTAGAGCAACTTCGGTAAGGAATTGTTTCGTAGTTACTGCAAGTCACTTTTCCACAATTACCGAAACTTAGTCTTTCTTTTTTGGTTCACTTGTATGGCGTACGCTTTAATTATGTCTGCATGGTAAGCCACTAAATTCCACTTTCCTACCAGTTTAGAACATTTTTTTCTGTTCTGCTAATAAATAAAGCAAGTTTGTTTCAGAGATCTATTCGTATACTACAGCACATTCATTCTTTCAGTTCTAATGTTTAAACAGTTGATGATAGATTTGAAAAATAAATAACCACTTTAGCCAAAGGTGTTGAATCTTCTTTGCTAATATTTCGGATTACTACTAGTATTTTTTTCATTAATATTTGTTTTCTTAATTTCTTTGGAGCTCCTTTTGTTGTTTTTTTCCCCATATTTATTTCAGAATCAAAATCCCTTTTTCTTTTGAAAAATAGTTATCAGTAGTCTCTAGCAAAAGATTTTGTCATATTTTGCCACCAATTTATTTTCCCATATTTTTAACTGGACCTTTTTTACCATTCTAATGTCCAAAATGTTTAAAAATAACTCAAAGGTCACTCTTACTTCTGACTGTAATCATCACATGAGTCAAACGAAAACCTTAAAAGTGCGATAAGAAATTCAAAATACAGTGTCATTGTCCTGTAACTTGGCAATATTGTTACCAATGACTAAATGATCTTCCTACAGGTGGCAGCACGGTGCAGACAAGCTTGGTGACGTCACAGTAACAGTGTAAAGATGGCCACCCCACTTGAGCTATGCACCGAAAAAGAGCAACGTTCTGTTATCGAGTTTTGAGCAGTCAATGCGTGAAACCTATTCAGATTCATCGTAGAATTAAGTTTCAGTATGGTGATGCATGTCTGTCACTCCAGCAAGTGTACGAATGGACAAGGACGTTCCGCTTCCGCGTGAGTTCTGTGGCAGATTCTGCTCGACCGGATCAGGCACACGGAGTAATGACACCAGAGTACATTACAGCAGTTGAAAGCACTGTGATGGAAAATCGCCGAGTCACGGAGGATGAAATAGTCGTTCTTTTGAACGTAGGTCATGGTTCAGCGCACCACATCATTCATGATGTGCTCCAGTTCAAAAAAGTGGCTGACACGCCAGCTGACTCCAGAACTGAAACAACAACGTGTTGATGCCTGTTAAGAACTTTTGCGGCGCTTTGAAGTGGAAGGTGATGGCTTCCTACTGAGAATTGTCACTGGAGATGAAACCTGGGTTCACTATCATCATCCAGAAACCAAGAGAGTAAACAAGGGATGGCGTCATCCCTCCTCACCAAAACCGAAGAAGTCGCCAACTGCAGGGAAAGTTATGTTGATTCTCTTTTGGGATGAACGAGACGCAGTTTTGGACCACCACATGCCCAGGAGGAACACTGTACCCAGTGACATGTGTGCAGACCTTATCAGGAGCCATCTTCGACCTTCCATCAGATTCAAGTGGCGTGGACTAATGAGTACTGGTGTATTGTTGCAACATGACAACGCTCGGCCCCATACTTCCCTTGCAACGGTGGTAACCATGCAAGACCTGCCCTTCGAGTGTTTTCCACATCCACCGTATCTCCCAAGTGACTGTCACATATATGGACCACTCAGAGATGTAATGGAGGGAAGACTTTTACGTCCGATGAAGAGGTGCAGCACGTGGTGCACGAGTGGCTGCACTTTTTCTACAGGAATCTATACATTTCGTAAGCGCTGGAGGTCGTGTATTGCACAAAATGGAAAATGGAGATTACATTGAAAAATGATACAGGTGTGTACCACTATCATTCAATAAATTGTGAGAAAACTTATTTAAGATTTGCGCATACTGTTTGTATCAAAGCTAAGCCTCGTGGGTAAACAATTTTCAGGGTTGTTTTGTTGTCCTGTATCTTCTTCTTGATACATTGTTGCCCCATTGTTTTCTCGCTAATATTTTCATTCTTTATTTTTTGTTTTAAATGGTGTGTAATACAGTGATTGTTCTAGTTTCTTGTTTTTCAACGAAAGCTCTTGAAACTGAAGATAGCATTTTCTCATTAAAAAAACTCAACTTGTGCACTAGTTTTCGCTGACACCAGTATTTTTATTTTCTACTGTTTCCTGTTTATTTGTTTGCTTTACCTAATGTGCATAGTTGTGCGTCACTAGCACTTCTGGATTTTGCGCTCAGTTACTTATTGTTACTACGAAGGCAATGTCTGAAGTACCGGCGTTGCCTACCTTAAACAGAATGCGCCAGAAGGGATCAGCCAAGCTGCATGTATTGCAAAAATTTTAAACCCGGTTTTAGGCACAATTCTCATTCAACAAGAAGCATGTGAACAATTCGCTGTCAGATGATTCCTCATGTCTTGATGGAGCGTAGCTTACACCTCATGCTACCGTAGGTGATTTGCGCCATTTTTAAAAATACTTCTCACCTGTGAAGATTTTGAGAGAGGTGTTCTGTGATAACGTTTAATTTGTTGCCAGAAAATCGAGACCACATTTCTGGTATGTTCCATAGGAGTTCATTTTGCTTTTTCTTCACAAAAATCTGCTACCTTTTCGAACCCAAAAGAGTTTCCTGTTCTATTTTTCTTGGTAAACCATGTGCTATTCGTCCATAACGTGCTTTTGTTCAAGTGCCAAAGTGTAAGATTCATGTACACCAGAACTAAACTTTCAGCAAGATAAATAAAAGTGAATAATTAATTTCTCTAGTGCCTAAGATTCTCCCTGTCGCTTCGAAACAGAGATTTATTCCCCATCTGATATCGACTCAGGCACGTTTCCCAAAAAATGGCTATCAAACAAAATATTTTATTGAGTTGGCAATGTGCCAATTTCCTTTACTGTTATGTTCGTGACATTTCTTTTTTTGTTTTTTTTAATGATTAAAGTTAGATATATGGTACAAATTTTTTTCGCCCTTTTTTTTTATCTAGTGCGCATTTTTCAATTATTTTCTTCTGTATAACACGTATGTTTAATTACATGTGAGAGTTTGAAACACCTTATATTTAAGTGTCTATATAGAACCAAAAACCGTAGAGAACTATGTGGCGCATCAAAGGAAAAAGTTATTTTGCTGACGCTCTACAAATCATATAAACCATAATCAGCCACTTGTCCCTCAGAAATAGAATAACGAAAACTGCGTCACAATGCAAAACAATTGGACGAACGTTTCGCCATTGAAAATATGTCGTTGGCTTTTTCTTAACGTTTCAAAAAGTCTTATGCTTCCAACGCATTCTAGTGAATAGTGAAGGATTTGTGTCGAAATTATATAGACACAGTCCAAGAACTGCTCTCACTGAATCAAAAATTTCTTTGAAGAGTAATGTTCTACGAAATTTCAGTTTCTTTGATAGCGAAAACAGCACTCTCACAAAGGTGTTTGTTGTGTTTCCTCGGAATTTTCCTCCTCCTTTTCATCGATGACTGCTTCCGGAGAAGAGCTCTCTATCAGAGGAGATGAATCGTTAGATGCCAATGGTTCTTCTGCAAGGTCTGAGTTTTCCTGGACGCTCTGCGCCTCACCAGAGGAAGCTTCTTCGGATACTTCCTCAATGGTAGAGGGAGTAGAATCCGCAGAATTTTGTTGATTTGTATCTTCAGAGAGTGCGTCCTGCTTTTCCTCGTCTAAGGGGTTATTTGGTTCTGCAACACCATTGGATTTTGAGCCATCCGCAGTTGGTTCTGCAGTCACAGCAGTGCCATTGGAAGAGGGCTCATGGATATGTCCGTTACCGTTCTCCATATTGTGCTCTTTGTTCGTCTTTGGCTTCCTAGAAAAAAATGACAAAACATAACTTTCATAGTAGGCGCTTATTTTGTTCAAGAAAAGCATCTGTTTTCAGAGGACTGGCACATACATTTTCACAACTTAAAAGCAAAGATTTTGAGATCTTACAGTTCTCACAGGGTTTGAGACCCTGTTTATTAAGGCTGTCTTTGAATGAGTGTTAGGGTTCCTCTTCTGCGATAGATGGCGCAAAAAATAACTCCTTGAGCGTGGCTTTTTTATGTCTTGAGAGAATGTCCCAGTTGTTGGCGTCTACAGATCTCAGCATATTCAGAATGGAAGCGGTCTCTCGTTGGCTCCAGAATGAAAAGACAAAATGCGCGCTGTTATATGTTAACCAATGACGTTCTTCGGGGATGGAGCTCAGTAAGTAGGTGGAGCTGTGTAAATAGATGGAGTTTCTATAGCTGAAATTCAGGGGTTCTCTGCTAATGTACACATTTTCTTTTAAAAAAATGAATGTACAATATTAAGATGATTTACGGAAAAAAGATTTCAATATCACTTTTGCCCCCACTCATTTATTTCTGTTTGACTCAGATAATTAGAAAAATTGGACAGAAATGAGAGATTTCGTTTCTTCCAGACAGAAACACTGCTAAGATAACTCATCGCGCCATCTAGCGCCAAATTGGAATACTTTAGAGTCAGATAAATTGAATTTAAAAAAAAAAAATCTAACAATATTTTTCGGAATAATAATTGTGGCATATACACCATCTACCAACAATTAATTGAACACCTGTGATAACAAAGGAAAACAAAGTTTATTCACCTTCAATAGTTGGTGGAGCCTCCACGAGCGGCTATTACAGCTGCGACCATCCGGGGCATACTCTCAATAAGGCGTTGTACGACGGCTAGTGGTATTTTCTTCCACTCGGCTTGGAGAAGACAGGTCAGTTCCTTCACCGATTTCGAACGGTGAGGGCACCCCTTAAGTCGACGCTCCAACTCGTCCCACAGGTGCTCGATATTGTTAGCGTCCGTGCTCTGCGCAGGCCATTCCATTCGATTAACCCCATTGTCACCATACCAAGCCATGGTGGACCTCGCAACATGACAGGGGGCATTGTCATACTGAAAGTAACATGGGTCCACCCCGTAAAACTGCCACAACGGTAGAGGGTGAACCTTGACTCGTCGCTCCAGAGAACCTGTTTCCTGTGTTCAACGGTCCACTGTCGACGTTCTTTGCACCACGTTAGCCAAGCAGCGCTATTGGACTTGGGGATTAAAGGCTTGTGGGCGGCAGCACGTCCATGATAACCGAGCAGATGGGCTTCCTTACGGATGGTATTCATCGAAAGAACACTCCCGGATGCCTGTTGAAACTCCTCTTGGATGTGGCCCATCGATTTGGTGCGGTTCTTCCGAATTTCTCTGGCCAGCACCCGTCTGTCTCTAACTCCCAGTTTTGTGAGTCTGCCGGGTCGGGGCGCATTCCGACAGTCACCTCTCTTCTTCCACTTACCAATCACGTAATCCACTGTCGATTTTGGGTACTTCAACTAGTTGGATATGTTACGTATGGATCGGCCATTTCTGTGATACCCGATTACACCTTTCTCGAAATCAGAGAGCTCCGAACTGCGTGGCATCTTGCATGCGACAGGTTGCGTTGCTGTTTCCCACACGATATTTAACGGCGGCGGCCGTGACGTATATCAGGACCGCAGATATTGTCAATTTCAGGGGTGTCCAATTACTTGTTGGTAGATAGTATATTAGATATAGATCGTTTTCATTTGTGCTCAAAATTTCAAACACTACAAAGTAACAGAATTCGAGAAAATGTGTATAGAAGAATTTACATTGCAGATATAGGATGGAAGATGAACCTAACATTCATTCAAAAACAGCCGTGAAAGGAACTCAAGAAACTCTAAGTTAAGGTTGGCCAACTGGTGGCCCTCCATCAGATATAGCTTCTATTAATAGAAGAAAATGAGCAGAGAGAGACACACAAAGTGGTTTTGGTTCGGTAAATTGAATGGTGACCGCTAACAGTCTTTGTTCCGTTTGCTAAAAACAAATGCGCAAATAGATTCATCAGGAACTTTGGTCAGGTAATTTTGCTGATGGTTCTAGTTCCGCTACTGGAACGTAATCGAAACCACACCTTTTCAGTATTTTGAAAGTTGTTCATTAGTTTGGAATCTAGTTCTTATTCGCACTCTCGGTTGGTACATGCTGAACATCCATGATGGTCAAAAGTTTAAATTTTATCATATGCAAGATGGAAAGCCCGTCAATAATGACAGAGAAAAATAAAATTTATGATACAGAAATTATTGACATTTATTTATTAAGTTTTTGAGTTCCACGTCAAAAGATGTCGACGTTGGCTCACAGCTTTCTGAAGATTTCCCGAGCAGTCGGTTATGGAATTTAATACGACGGATTGTCTGTTTGTTTTGTGTTTTGTAAAACCTTTTATTTCGTCAACATTTTTCGTATACACTGACTGTGAACCCTGTATCAATTTCCCCTGTTCTTTTCCGTGAACTATTTTTATCTTGACGTCGTCAGATCGTCTTACTCTTGACGTTGCCACATACAGATGGCTGAACACCGGTTCAGGTAGTGAACTAAAATTCCTGATGTAAAGTTTTTCGTAGCCTCCCCGGTGGCGCAGTGGCCTAAGCGATGGCCACTGATCATTCGTCCGAAAGGGGTCGGAGTTCGATTCCCGGTGAGGCATGGATGTTGTGTTTGTCTTACGGCACTGGCTCTCTCGCTTCCCTGGAACCAGTGACCCTAAATTAAGGACGGGCGACTGCTTATAGTCAACTGAATTGCTCACGGTGGTCGTTAATCCTCCAATAAAAAAATAAAACGTTTTCGTATCTCTAGAGTTGACCGTGTGACGTAACACATCTCTGAGGTCTGCGCCATGTGAAAATGATTTGGATTAGATGACGTCACACCAGCAGGTGTGTTCTTTGATGCTATGACAACAAATCAAAGTGGTATATGCGTGGACTATGCGCGTGTAGGTAATGACGCCACCTACACGAAAAGGTAAGTGTGACGTCACAAACATTTGTTTCTCGGTTGTTGCTATGACGACTTTAAAAGTGGCACGGAGAAGGAGGGCTCTAGCAGATTATATATTAGGATATGCACTGAAGTGCCAAATATCTGCGATGCCTCTCTAATAACGCGTTCTTCCTACTCGCGATCGGAAAACGGAAGCAATGCAACGGGGATGGACTTTCTTTGTTTTGACGTAGGACTAGGTCTAGCTCCGCGGATAGTATGGAGCGATTTACGGCCGACACAGCCTTTGACAAAAATCAGTTCAAATTGAAATCATTACAGCGTTAAAAATACGTGCCGCACACTAATCGTGTTAGCATATTCGTAAACTGCGTGGAGTCCAATTCGCGTGCTGCGCAATACATCGTGCGCGCGACGCTCCCCTCGCTCCCTGTGCGCGGGGAGATGATACAAAATTGCTGGGTGTGCCACCGCGTTTCACTCAGTCTATCTCGGCGACCGTGGGTGCAACGCGACTGTGCGTGATATCATTTTAAAGCTCTCGACGAGATCTATTCAAATAAACGAAGAACGATTCGCAGTTGTTTGAACTAAATTAAAAAAAATCGTTTTCGTGTGAACGGGTTAACATTCTCGACAGTGCCGCGGAATTTCCAGAATGAACGCAAGCAAAAGTGGAGAAAATCAAAACGGGAGGCAAGAGCAAGTGATGAGGAATGTAAGAAGCCTAAGAAGATTGCAGCCCAACTAACTAGAGAGCATCGAGAACGTCTGAAAACACCCGCAGCCTAACAAAAATCCTACACACCAATCGAACCCGTACCCGGCCCATCTCGAACTCGTTCGTTTTCACTCTCCAATGTGCAAGTCGTAGTCCTACGTTCCAAACTGACGGCTCAATCAGAATTGAGCCTTCCCGTTTTTTTTTATTTGGAGGTTTAACGACCACTCTTAGGAATTTGTCAGCAGTCGCCTGTCCCTCATTTCAAGCCACTGGTTCTAGGGAAAGGAGAGAGCTAGTGCCGTTAGACAAACACAAATCCTATGCCTCATCGGAATTTGAACCCGAACCCATCACGGACGAATAGTCAGGAGCCATTTCTTAGACCACGGCGCCACCGGGGTGGTGGACATGGACTTCACAAGCTATCTGTTGTCCTGTGTGTATATTGCACATTATGCTTCCTGAAGAGTGTCCCACAAATACGTAATATTCTTCAGTGGAGGAATTCCCGGCATTCACGGTATTTTGAACAGCATCTCAAATGCGTTCGACGGTGTTTAAATCCGACGAACTACTGGGGGTGGGGGGGGGGGAGTTAGGAGGCTAAGCTCCTTGGAATGTACCTCCAGCCATAATCGAGCGACTGTGGACGTGTGCTGTGGCTCCTTGTCATGTTGAAAGAGGTCTTACCAGTCGGAGTAGTTCCATGTCACGAACGGGAACAAATGATCCCCAAGGATGATTACGTTGCCTCCAGCGGTCACAGCGGTCTGCAGACGTATAAGGGGTCCTAATGCCTGCCGGCTGAAAACACCCCTCCTGCCTGCACTCTTTCTTATAGGCATGCAGGGTGCTTTGCCTCGTAGTGGTGTCGCGATACCCAGACTTGGTCATATCTGCCCGAAGCAGTTACGTCTGAATTCGTCAGACCAGACTCCACGTTTTCAGTCATTTATCGTCCAATGGCGGTGTTCCGGAGCCCAGGAAAGGCCACAGCCTTGTGTCGTCGGGTCAGTAATGGCACCCGCCTTGTGCCGTCGGGTCAGTAATGCCACCCGCCTTGTGTCGTCGGGTCAGTAATGCCACCCGCCTTGTGTCGTTGGGTCAGTAATGGCACCCACCTTGTGTCGTCGGGTCAGTAATGGCACCCGCCTTGTGTCGTCGGGTCAGTAATGGCACTCGCCTTGTGTCGTCGGGTCAATAATGGCACCCGCCTTGTGCAGTCGGGTCAGTAATGGCACCCGCCTTGTGCCGTCGGATCAATAATGGCACCCACCTTGTGTCGTCGGATCAATAATGGCACCCGCCTTGTGTCGTCGGATCAATAATGGCACCCGCCTTGTGCCGTCGGATCAATAATGGCACCCACCTTGTGTCGTCGGATCAATAATGGCACCCGCCTTGTGTCGTCGGATCAATAATGGCACCCGCCTTGTGTTTCGTCGGATCAATAATGGCACCCGCCTTGTGTCGTCGGATCAATAATGGCACGCGCCTTGTGTCGTCGGATCAATAATGGCACCCGCCTTGTGTCGTCGGGTCAGTAATGGCACCCAGGTGGGCCGTTGGCTCCGGAACCCCACAGAACACAGGAAACGTTGCACTGTCCAAACGGTGATGCTACTACTGACCCCAGCATTGAATTGCGCCGTGATTTGCGGCAATGTTGGAAGCCGGGCGGATGTTATGATGCGTGCCACACGCCGCTGTTCACGCTCGTTTAGGACTTTTTTACAGCCACACTGGTCCCGCATTTTGGATTGTTTTCCCGGTGATTGTGTAGTCCAGGTACACCCTTGAAATTGTTTACCATGTAAATCCAAATTTCGTGATAATTTCCGAGCACAATGAGCAGAGATAATGATTTGACGGACATTCAAAAAGGAATGATCATCGGCTACCTCGCCAAAGGTGGATGCATCTCAGAAACAGCAGACTTCGTGGGCTGTTCGCGAGGTACTGTAGTAAGGGTGTACCAAGAATGGACCGCTAGTACAGAAATTACATCCCGACGTCATAACTGTGGAGGCCCAAAGGCCATCGACTCCAGAGGAGAGCGTCGACTGCTAAAGGGATGTCGACGCGCAACAATGCAGCAATGACCACGCAAATAAACGCCTGGGGAACCAGGTATGTGTCCGCAATAACGTAGAGCGAACCTTGTTACGCATTGATCACCGGAGTCGATGCTGCGTCAAGGTGCTCATGTTAACCCAGGTCCATCGGCATTGACGTCTACAGTTCACATGGGACTACCGACATTGGAAAAGTGAGAAAAGGTTGCCTTCTCCGACGAATCGAGGTTTCTACTCAACGTAAGTGACGGGGGGGGTGAATACGGCGTCAGACACACGAGAACCCACACCCGGACACGGTAGTACAGGCCGGAGGTCGCAGTGTATGCACACTCCGATTATGTTGTCTGGGATTATGTTTTCCTGGTATGACCTGAGACCGCTGGTACCACTGGATGGTTCCCCGAACGCGAATGGCTACCTGTCCATCCCCGCGGACTACGTGCACCCCTTCATGTTGGACGTTTACCCTAGTGGTGATGGTGTCTACCAACAGACAATGCGCCCTGCCATGTCACTAAGGGGGTACGTGACCGGTTCCAGGAACACGAGAGCGAAGTCTCCTTCTCTCTTGGCCGGCGAAATCGCCCGACCTCAATCCCATATAACACTTATGAGGCTAATTGGATCGACAGGCTTGACGTGCCGACCCACAATCGCGTCATCTCCGGGACCTCCGTGCCCTGCTGCAGTCCGAATGGGCACGTGTGCCTCGGGCAACCTTCCAGGGCCTCACTGCGTCCATGCCACGCCGTCTCGCCGATGTCATCCGGGCCAAGAGTGGTTATTCCCATTATTAGGTAGGTGGTCATATTATTCTGATACGACTGTGTGTTATCATATTGGTGAATTTTTCAATTGATGACTGTTCATTTTGAAAGTAGTTATAGCATATTTTCATATGCGGATAATAAAGTATGTGAAATCGATTTTATAATGATCATAATTTTAAAAGAACTTGAAAGAAAATCTGCGTCAATTAAAATAAGAAGACGATGTCGCATGACGTTATAAGTTGCTGCTCAATCATACCCACCTTCCAAACATAGCAGCCTCTTCAACTGTATCTGGCACTTTGCAGTTATTAGTCTCCGGAAGAAGAAGAACTAAAAGCCCGCTCGTGATGGAAAGACCTCCAAAGCAAGCGAGAGGGACCGCTGGATGCGTAGCATTGCCCTGCAATTAAAGAAACTTAGTTTAGCACGGCAGATAACAGCTCGTATTTAGTCATGAAATATTTACACACAAGCAAATATATTAGGTTTGCAAATAAGTTTTAAAGAGTTTCTTTGTGTAACGTATACCGCTATTTTACATATCTGACATTCCCCTGCATTGTTGTCAATGACCGTAACTGGTCCAGAGTATAAAATGTGACACAGAAATTTGCCCAACAGTCGAACGCACTTGCGCATCGGTAGGTGAAAGATGGCATGCAATACTGCATTTATTCGACACTGCATTCGTCACGAATTTCATCAAGGAAAAGATTCAGAAGGAAGGAAAATGGGTGCCACATGACCTGAGCCAGAGCAACAAGGATGAGCGTGTCACGAAGTGTTTGAATCTGTTGAATAAACAACACAAAGTTTTTCCTGTGGAAGATCATTACGAGTGATGAAAAGTGGATATGGTACGGCAATCTCAAACGCAAAAAGCATTGGGTAGACCCCAGTGAAGCAACGACTTCGACACCGAAACGCAATAGTCACTCCAAGAAAGTTCTGATGGGATATGAAGGGTGTGCGGTATTACGAACTATTGGAACAAGGTCAAACTGTTGCTGGTGATCGCTACAAGCAACAATTGCTGCGATTGAACCAGGAAATCTTTCGGAAACGTCCATTCACAGGCAAAGGATTGCGTCCCGTGAAATTACTGCAAGACAACGTTAGGCCGCATGTCGCGAGATCGGTCAAGGAAACGCTATTGACGCTTCGCTGGGAAGTTTTGGAGCACCCGGCGTATAGTCCCAACATAGTCCCTTCAGACTATCATTTGTTCCGATCGATGCAACGTGGTTTGTTTGCTGTACGGTTCCGGACATATGACGAAGTGCAAAAATGGGTTGACGACTTCATCGCCTCACACGACAAAGTATTCTTCATGGCTGGAACCCGTCAGCTGCCCGACCGATGGCTGAAGGTGATAGATAATGACGGCGCATATTTTGATTTGTAAAGGTATTGTTGTTTTCTCTCAAATTACATGTTGCGTTGTCTTAAAAAGCTTTAAAACTTATTTGTACTGTAACGTACCAGGAGATGTGACGTACCTGCCAGAAAGACGCACACGACATAAAGGCAGATAGGAATCAGAATCAATGTCCGCGTAGCTTAATTGGTAGAGCAACTTATTCCGGAATGAGTGGACCCGGGTTCGAACCCCGGCGTAGACCAAAAATGACGGAGAAATTCACTTCGTTATAATGGCGCCCGAACTATCCGGATGACCCGACCGTTCAAAATATCGCATTGGTGTGATGTTATTTCCACACCGCGAGATAGGAAAAATATGAGCAGCACTTCGAAAGAAAAAAAAAAGGAAAAAAGAAAAATAAAGGGAGAGATGATGTAACGTACCAGGAGATGTGACGTACCTGCCAGAAAGACGCACACGACATAAAGGCAGATAGGAATCAGAATACATGTCCGCGTAGCTTAATTGGTAGAGCAACTTATTCCGGAATGAGTGGACCCGGGTTCGAACCCCGGCGCGGATAAAAATGACGGAGAAATTCACTTCGTTATAGTACACCTAATACTTGTATGCGGAGTTTCATTAGGATCGGACGACTTTTTCGGGGTCCTTTGGTTTTCTTGGCAAAGAATTTATTATGTACGTAGAAACGATCGGATCTCTTTCACCTTATCTACCACAAGCGCATGAAAATTCAACTAAATTCAATGCCTTAAAAACAACTATTCGTATTTTGTACCGTGGCAATCACTTGTGGATTACTCAGCGTTGCTTTATTTTTTTTAATAAATACTCTAGCTTTCAGGAATTTAAAAAATTAATGATTTCGTTAACAGTGATGGTTGCGAATTGCCTCATAAGTTCTGGTAAACAAAAGCGAAACCCAGTAACTTCTATAGACATAGACAGAATTTTTTTTTAAATAAGTCTTTTGAATGATCAACCAAACCTAAGAGTTGAACCCTTAGAAAAGCATATTGTCGTTCACTGGAATAAAACTGGTGGTGTATGAAACTAGTATATCATTTTAGGAGCTTTTTGATTATTAATTACATCAGTTGTTACTTTTTATTAGTTAGGATGTTTAAAAGTAATATATTAATGCGTGTATCTTTCTTCAATTCATATTCAAAAAGTCGTTTTTGAATCCGCAGCATGTATTTGAAAATAAATAAGTTAAAATTTTAAGTGCATACTATCCATTTTATGTGCATATTTTGTAGATTTTAAGTGCACATTTTGCAGTTTTTAAGTGCACATAATCCGGTCTCTAATGATAACATAAGCACATACATATTTTCAAGAGGCGTGATACAATAACTGGGATAAAGAAATTATACAAGTGACTAAATCATTATTTTTTTTAAATGTAGTATGTGAAATTCCCTTTGATTTTCAGGATTTAAAACCCGGCGTTTCATTTGCGTGTAATGAATGCGCTAGTAGACTTTACGAAAATGATTTCTTTCTCCGCTTTAAAAGGTCAAGCAAACTGTTCTCACTCGAACAGTTTGGGGATCTCGAATTTCGACTGTTATATAGTTTTGCAGACAGATTTTTGAACTTTCGGAATTATTTTGTGTTGCGATATATGTATTATACAATTTGTATTATAAACTTATCTCAGTTGCACGCTTTTGAAAATGTCTTCCTAGCAACAATTTTTCAAAAGTAGTCAATCGTTTCGGATTGGTTACAGATTTGGTTAACACTCCTACACCTACGAGCAGGCATTTTCAATTATGAAAGTAATATGTATATACAGGGTGCCCAGTAAAATCCTTTCTCAGCCCCGTAACTGTCAAACGCCGACAGCTATAGCCATAGAAACGATGTCTAGGTATAGTAAAGTGACTATGCGCTATTCGATGAGACCGCTTACAGCGCCTCCTAGCGGCAAAGTCAGGAGTTAGCGTGCCTATCTCGGGGAATAGTCAATTACAAAGTTGCAGAGCAGCATTGATACAGTACGAAAAGACACCTTGCGCACGTGAATGCTAAGAATGGAACGCGTGCAACTCTCGTTTGTTTGTTCGCGATGTCGAACACTGTTACGTCACAAAACGCGTCAGAAAATAGATAATATCGCCTTCCGCAAAGCATTAGCCCGACTCGTGGCCCAGTGGAAGCGCGCGCTCTTCGCATGCGATAGGACTTTGGTTCGATCCTCGTCCAGTCCATGCTATAGTCACTGTCTATAAGAAACGAGTGGACTCGGTGGCGATCGTGACAATTCGTCTCGCATCGACTAACCAACTCAACTTAACCCGCGATTGGTATGCGAGTCGCATGCAATTTCTGTGATATGCAAGTAAGCATGGAACGTAATACCTTTTCGGCTGGTATAAAAGAGACTTCTCGAGGTGTATGTCAAATCTTGCAGTCATGGAGAAATATTCCAATGATGAGTATTGCAAGATATTGCTCCTATACAGTGAATGTGGTCGCAATGCAAGAAAGGCAGAACGGCTATATCGTGAACGTTTTCCTGCAGGACCGCATCCGTCATGGAAGACCATCCTCAATGCTGTTATTAGGTCAAGGGAGACCGGCTGCGTGACCAACCGACCTCGATCCGGCAGACCAGCTGCTGTAGACAGTCAAGTGCAACCAGAGGATGTCTTAGCATACGTCTTCAACAATCCTGAGAGCAGCGCAAGAGAGGTTTATGTCGAGTGTGGCCTCTCAAAAAGCCGCGTATGGCAAATCCTGCGGCGATCAGGTGCTCATCCGTTCCGTCCAACACCGTTGCAGGCACTACAGCCAGGGGATGCTGAGCGACGTTACGACTGGTGTAACTTCGTCATGAACAAATTAGAGGTCCAGCCAACGTTCCTTGCCAACATTATTTGGACAGATGAGGCGTGTTTTAGGCGTAATGGCGTCTACAATAGGCAGAACACCCATTACTGGGCGCTGGAAAATCCTGCACGTGTTCTACCAGTTCGTCATCAGGTGTGGTGGTCCATTAATGTTTGGTGCACCATTTTCAAGGACAGCCTCATCGGACCTGTGTTTTACGGGGATACGTTAACGGGAACCCGATACTTGGAGCTTCTACAGTACGTATTGCCCGATCTTTTGGATAACCTGCCGTTGCCTCAACTGCGGAATGTTTGGTTCCAACATGACGGCGCCCCTCCGCACCAGCCAGGAAACGTAAGAAGGTACCTGGTCGAGACATTCAAGCAACAAATCATTGGCTATTGTGGTTTAAAAAGCCCAATAGGGCTACCTCAAAGAGCAGGTGTATCAGATCCCTCCGATAACGTTGCAGGACCTTCGACACCGTATAACTGATGCTTGTTCCAGCGTGTCACATGACATGCTGCAAAATGTGCAGCGTGAGATTCAATCTAGAGTCCAAATGTGTATTGTGGCTGACGGAGAGCACATTGAGAACCGACGGTAAATGTGCCTAGTGACAATTGATTGCTCCTTTCTGACGCGTTTCGTGACGTAAGTGTTCGGCATTGCGAACAAACAAGCCAGCGTTGTACGCGTTCTATTCTTAGCATTAATGTGCGCAAGGTGTCTTTTCGTTCTAAATCGATGGTGCTCTACAACTTTGTAATTGAATATTTTCCCGTATCTCGTATAGTTTTCGAGATCGGCACGCTAACTCCTGACTTTGCTGCTAGGAGGCGCTGTAAGCGGTCTCATCGAATAGCGCTTTGCCACTAGATACCGTTTTTATAGCTATAGCTGTCGGCGCTCGAAAGTTATGGAGCTGAGAAAGGGCTTTACTGGGCACCCTGTATAATCGGTTTGTGGCGTCTGACGTCGCCTTCCGATTTCCAACAGTTTTTTTCATCTTTATCTTAATCACCATTCTTTCATCAGGCCATTTTGACTAAGTGCTGTCTTTATTCCATCAGACTAGGTTCTTCTAGATGGGCCTCTATGTGTTTCGTTAGTTTGATTTAATTCCATGGCAAATTTGGGCAGTCTTTCATTGGTCATTATTTTTGCACAACCAAACCAATGCAATTGCCTTTTCTGTATGTTCTAAAATTGTTTCTTTCACTTAACTCTATTCTTTAATCCTTTCATTTGTTATTTTCTGTCTTCTTGACACTCTACATGTTCTTATTAAACATACCCATCTCTACAGCTGTTAATTTCTTTCTTATCCACTTTTGTTAATCGTCAGGCCTCGGCCCAATATAGTACGATGCTCTTAACAATACCATTATAAATAGCCCATTTCTTTTTTCTGGTTATTTCTTCACTTCATCAAATTCCATTCAGGCGTTTAACAGCTTTTCTTCCCTGTGAAATTCGATTTCTTAATTCCATTGTATCTCTACTTTCTTGTGCAATTTTAACACCTAGGTAATTATAATGATCACATCTTTCAATTTCTTCGTTACCTTCTAGCTGTAGGTTTGTTTCATTACTTCCAAAGCATAAATATTTCGTTTTATTTAAATTCGTAGTTAGTCCCCATTTTTCATATTCTTCTTTTATTTTTCTAGTATTATACTCCAAATGAAATTTATCTTCTTCAAGAAGTACCTGATCATCTGCGTTTGTAAAGTAAATACCATCGTTACATTTAAATTAATCCTCATGGCTTTTCCATTCTTTCAAAGCCTGTTTCACATAAATTTTAAATAATGTTTGAGATATGCAACATCTTTGTCGTAGTCCTTTAGTTACTAGGAATCCTTTTGAAGTTTTCTGGCCCATTTTTATTTTTGTTATTGATCCTTGATAAAATTCTTTGACTGCTTTGATAATAGTAGTATTAATATTGGTATCTTGAAAATATTATATGGATTATAAATGGAAGCAATGATCGTTTAGAATGTCTAATGCTGCTGGCTGGTACCAGGGTACATGCAAAAATCGAATAGAAAATTTTGTAAATATAAAGAGTAGACAAGGTGCTGCTGGCATATCGTAATGTTGAGCCTGCGTTCTAATCCAGAAAATACACTACATGATAATAATACTCTTTCTTATTAAATTGTTTTTCTCCATTTATTTGCTTCATTTTCTTCTTTGAAAAATTGGCACGAATCTTCTAAACCATGAAATTTGGAAATAATAAATTTCTTAATTTTTCCTTATAATTTTCGTCATTCATAAACTCCCAGTGCTACTGCATTCCGTTCGCGTGGGCCCGTGTGTGTGTGTGTGTGTGTGTATGTGTTCACAAATAAAAGAAAATGAATTTGATTTTTTTTCCGGAAAGCAGAAATAATCACCGTAACCTAAAATTTGATATGGTTTAAAATCATTTTCCTATAAGAAAAAAAAATATTTTTGCAGCATTGTAATATTTTTCTATTTTTCAGCATAACATCTCCCATCACTTCTCTGTTCCGTTGTAAAACAAATGTTTGCTAGTTGCATTTAAATAATGCCTTCAATATTTGTTTACCTGCTAAAAAAGAAAAAAAAACTCCAAAGAAAAAAAAAGCATTTCCTTACTACATCTTTCGTGAAATTTATGTTGTCCGAAACCTTTAAGTTGGACATCTAGTGATTTTGCTTCCTATACTTCCAATGGGCAAACTTCTGTATACATTTTCTTCATAATTAACGCGTTCCCAAGGATGAAAATTTGAACATCGATTAAAATAACTTCATATTATAACTTGGCATACTTAATATTTTCTAAAGCATAACCATAATTAAGCAATCCAACATTTATCTACTGACATCATCAATGTACAGGTCGCGCCATCTTTTTTCTGGTCTCGACACCACCAAAGGAAACGTTATCGATTTTTAATATAACTATGGTTATAGTTTTGTAAATATTAAGTATTCCACGTTATAATGTGAAGTTATTTTATTCGACGTTCAAATTTTCATCCATGGGAACGCATTAATTATGAAGAAAATGTGTACAGAAGTTTGCCCATTGGACGTATAGGAAGCAAAATCACTAGACGTCCACCTTAACAGAATTTCGTGGAATTGCTAAATAACAACCATTGAAATAGTTGAGTTGGTGTGACCAAACATAATGATATAAAAACTTTTTACACGTTGATCATTTCTAGAATTTATTCTTAGAGCCAACGTTATGTGTCACATGCAGACTAAAATGGGTGGTAAATGTTTTTTGGAAAACCACAATGAGTTTCGGTTAAGAAAGATTTTTTTGCTCACAAAAATAACAAGCATAGCCCTCTGGTGTGATATGAGATCGCCCCTAATAATTTATACACCTACTTAATAACGTGTTGCTCCACCTTTCCCCCTCATGTCAGCAGTCAGACGTCTTGGCAAGGACTCGTTGAAATTTTGAAAACAAGGAGATGGATGGTATATCCGTCTTTGAAGCGTAGATCGCTTATCGTAAAGCATTCACGGTTGTCGGTGGGAGTTGGCAGACTCGCGCAGATCTTTTCAGCTCGTCCCCAAATTCTTAATGGGGTTGAGATGCGTAAATCGAAGGGGCCATTCGAGTGGGGGCAAACTCAGTTGAATGCTATACTGGAGTTAATTGGCCGCTACTCGGGAATTATACTGTGTGGCGTTGTCCTGTTGAACGATGACTTATGTGGTTGAGAGGGAATACGAACGCATCTATAAAAAAAAGATACTCGGGGCAAGCTTAACCTGTCATTGGAAGGAAGGCTACAGAGTGTATACTTCCACTGCATAAAATAGTTCCGGTCTAAAAGCTCGTACTCCAGCTTCAACTGGCACTTAGAAATGACACAGATGTTCAATACGTTGTGTGTGTGTGCATTTAAAAAATTCAGATCTCAGTTTCAGCGGCATTTCTAAAAAATACATATATTCGTGCTTTGGTGACGTCACTGATGGTTCTCTGTCACAGCATTCTTGTTTGGGTCAGAGTTAAGCTGTCAACCCAGGGGATATTTATTGCTGTGGGGGGGTCATTAGTGGAAGGATGAGGGCGAAAAAAGTGTTTCCGAGGGCATTTCGCGTTTCTCCTTCTTGATTGTTGTTTTAAAACACTCTTCTGTCTTTTCGGTTTTTTCGAATGGCATCTGCCGGTCACTCGAGTGTATTTCAGCCGCATAAACGTGGGAAATCACTACGAAGCTCTGCTAAGGGGATCGTTATGAATGTTTTCACTAAATTGATGGAAAAACATTCGCCGAATAAATCAAATGAATTAACAGTTCTTACGGCAGAACTCACTGGCGTTTCAAGTCGCACCATTGCGAGAATGAAGGTTGAATTTAGTACTGAAGTACCTCAGATCCATTGGCAATTTATTTCTTCAAATTAAAATTCAATTCTCGCTTGGCTTACATAGAACGTTTTCTCGAAATTAGTTTGGAGTTCCCAATTCAGTTCTCAATATAGGCCAAGAAACGGCCATCTTTTCCTTTTGAACTTTTGTGCGCAGTTGCCTTAAACGCGCATGAACCGGCATGAAAATTCAGACAAATGAAAGAGTTCCTTCCCCAGCCACACATAATTCGGAAACTTGGAAAACTGCCACACATTCAAAGTGTTCCTCGGAGGAACAGCAATTTGTGCCCGGCCCATCAATGAAAAACATGTGGCAATTTTCCAATGTGTGGCAATTTTCCAAGTTGCTGAAAGATGTGTGGCAGTTTACAGTGAACCCTAAAATATCATTTACCACAGAGACGGGCTCTTGTCCAGTACTTATGGCAACACGGGGTAGTTAAAAATGCATACACATTTAACGGATGTCTGTTATAAAAAAAAATCTAATCAAGGCAAAATTTTTGAAAGAACGAAATTTTACGCATAACTGATGACATGGTAAAATTACTTTTAATTAAATCCCGCAGTTGGTAATCTTCAAGCAATAAGTATAAATATATGAAATATATAAACAAAAAATGGAAAAATATGTGAAAACAAAATTAGGCCACTTAAGACTGCTTCCCGTGTTTAGCAAAGATAATTTCATTTTAAAAGTAAGAAAGAAAGAAACGTTACACGTTCTGTAACATCTCCAAAAAAAAAAAAAAAGATAAGAGAGGGAGAAATAAACTGCTTGTCTACCGGTCTGCAAAGCGCGCGGCGGTGGGGAGGGGGTTAAAATAGAGGGGTTTGGTAAGGGATCACGGTGACAGACAGCCAGCCCTGAGGGCTTGTGGGAGAAGTTTTCCGAGTGAAGGTTAATTACACACCATTAGTGCGGAGTAATACTGGGAGTGAAAAGGTCACCGTAGCTTTGGCCCCATTGCCAGGATAGCTTTGCCCCCATTGCCAGGATAGCTTTGCCCCGAGTGGTTGGTAAGGATGTTCACATACCTTGTGCCGATGTCGGAGGTCTCGACTGGTACAAGTGGCCTGAAGAAAGCCTTTGTTAATGCACCTCAAACTGTTCAACCGTATCTTCCGGCCTGTATGACCCCCAAATTAGCAAGTTTAGTCCATCGCGTCTTGTCGTTTACTCCACATACGCACGCTTCCATCGCCGTGATAGAGTTGAAACAATGATTCTTCACAGTAGATGACGTGCTTCCAGTCCTCCGCACTCCAGTTGCAATAGGCCTATGCAAACTGTAGCCTAACTTTTCAGTGCCTTGCAGTCAACAAGGGACGCGATATGGAAGTCGATATCCATAGCCTATTTTTTTCCATGGTACTACAGATAATCTTTGTGCATGAACTTGTGGACGAGCCCTTATTACATTCAGACATTATCTGCTTTCGGTAGCAGCGCAATTGCTTCTGAAAATGCGTCTGCGCTCAGATAGAGAGTCAGTTGCACGCTTACGGCCACATTTCTCCCGTTGTTAGGAAGTTTTGCCGTATTTCACGTAATTTTGGTATACACGTGTGACTGTCTGACGTGAAAATCCCAACAGTTCAGTAGTTGCGGTGACTGAACACCCGTCTTTCCTTGCAGCTGCTATGTGTTCACAGTCAAACTCACTCATGTTTCTGCCTTTACTCAATGATTACTTTTCCGTGACTCATTGCGTAGAGACCTGCTCTGCATTGCCAGTTTTAGCGTCCTACGTGACTGGACTCCATACTCTGCTTTGTATATTGTTACCAGGGTGTATATAATTTCTCCGTTCAGTATACAAGGGTCACGTGTCAATCAGCGTTATTTTACCTTTCTGAAGTGAGTTTGGTGGTAGGCAGGGTTAGGAATTACCATCATTCTAGGCAATTGTAAAACCGCTAACTTTAGCATTTCAAAATCTCTTCGGACCTTTTGTGGTAGCCAAAAATAATACTAAGTACGAAAATCATATTTCCTAAGACAAAATTATCTCTTTAAGCGACTGATGTACCGAAACCAAATGGTTATACACTGAGTGGACACTTTATTATGACCACCTGACAGTTTTAAGCAAATGAGCTATGGCTACACGCTGTTGCCGCCAGAGGGCGAGGCTAGTATAAAAAGGGAAAGCTTAGTGCTTGGGACAGTAGTAGAAGTGATTTTTGGGTGACGAGATGAGTAAAAAATGCGATTTCACGGACTTTCAACGTGGGATGATTGTAGAAGCTCGGAGCCATAGAGCGAGTATCACCGAAACCGCAGTATTCTTGAAATGTTCCAGAGCAGCTGTTGTTAAAGACTGGACTGTCAGTCAAAAAACTGGGTCTTTACGTGCAACGTGTGGTCGTCATCGACTAGTGGCTGCTCGTGCAGAACGGAGAGTGTCCAGACTGGTAACAGACAACAGAAGGGCAACAGTGTAGCAAATTACAGACCATCTTAATCAAGAGGATCCCTTCAAATGATCTCTGCACGTACTGTTCGCCGTACACTGCATCGGATGGAATATGGCAGCCGAAGGCCTGTTAGAACGCCTTTGCTGTCTGCAGTTAACAAGAGAACAAGAATTGGACAGTCGATAATTGGAAACAAATTATATGGTCCGATGAATCACGTTTCCAGTTGCGCCATGCCGATGGCCGAGTGAGAATTTGGCGGAAACAGCACGAAAGCATGGACCCCAAATGCATTGCTACAACCCTTCAAGCTGGTAGAGGCAACGTTATGGTTTGGGGCATGTTTTCCTGGAATGCTTTGGGCCCTTTAATTCGTGTTGATCAACGTCTGACTGTCACATCATATCTAAACATTGTTGCGGACCAAGTTCATTCTATCATGTGGATGGTTTATCCCAACGGCGATGGCTACTTTCAACAAGATAATGCGTCCTGCCATAGTGCTCGTATTGTACAGGATTGGTTTCAGGAACATGCCGGTGTGTTTACTTTGCTTAGGTGGCCCCCACAATCTCCAGATCTCAACCCCATTGAGAATTTGTGGGATGAAGTTGAACGAGCCATCGGACAGCTGGATCCACAGCCCTGCAATTTAACCCTCCTGGAAAGTGCTATTCATCAAACATGGTCTCAGATTCCACAAACCGCCTATCAACATCTCGTAGAGTCCATGCTACGAAGAATCGACGCATTAATAAAGGCAAAAGGTGGCCCAACGAAGTACTGAGGGGGTGGTCATAATAAAGTGGCCACTCAGTGTATATAGTCTTTTATTATCTATGACCAAGGCATCATGGGGAAGAGTTAGTCCTCCTGACACGGACATCATGCCACTACGTAGAAACAAGTGAATCAAACATCTGTCTTCTTTTCTTAACTTCGTCACCATTATTATAACTCTTGCAGGTAATCCGTCAGAAAGGACATATGTCGATCGCCCCAAGAATAACACTTTGAATAACAAAGCTAAGGTGAAAGCAACGCTTTCTGATGAACAGTTTCACTCGTTCCAACCACGTTGGAACTACTTCTTAGACAGCGAATTTATTCGTTGATCAGATTTATTCGTTGATTATTCGTTAATTTATTCGATGATGAGATTCATCAGATTCAGCCCATTTTGTTAACCCCAAGTAAATTCGTTCCAGCTGGTTAAAGCTATTTTGAATGAAAATTCGGGACCTTTTCGTTTCTCTGATTCTAAAAATTTACCCATCCAAATACCATTCACGAAACCTTCTGGAAATACAAAGCTATTTGTTACCCAGAAATATCAGTGATGTAAATACAGGCATAAAAGTACACTGAGATATATTTGTTAGGTAATTAATACAAACCAGCTCCTTGACAAAGGGTGCCAGTATTGATCCTATTCTGGCAATCATGGAACTTGAGCCAACACCCACATTCCGTATTACGGTGGGATATATCTCCGCAGAATACACGTAAATAATGGCGAATGATGAAGTGATGCAAAACTTCCCAAACATAGCCAGTGTTATTCGGAGCCATATCATGTCTGAAAGAAAAGCACAATTGTCAACAGAAAACTCACACCAACCGTCGTATACATACTTGATACTGTACTGCAGTATGGAAAGCTAAGAAAAACAGCGCAAATGATAATGTACGACTGCTTTAGTACTGTAGACAAACTGATTCTACAGTGGCACTTGTTAAAAAACATTTCCAGCTTTATCTTGAGAACGTGATCAGGAAAAATTACGTTTCACCTGCATGGAAAGTAGTTAGAAGCATTACTTTAGTTTTAGATCTCCCAAAAAATATAATTAAACGAACACCTAAAAATGTCAAACAGAACTTAACCTACAGGGAATGCAAAATTAGGTTTTGTTTCTTATAGCTTAACAAAGTGTAACTGCCAATTACTCTTAATGGATTGACACAAAAACTTCTCAACATTTCTTCCACTAATCATGTTTACAAAAGATTTCCGTTAACATTTTAGTACGTTAGGAACTACATTTTTTTTTTTCGAAAACACAGAGACATTATAGACGGTGAGTCGAAAGTTTTTCAATTTTTACATAAACGCATGTGCTGTAGCGGGTATGCCACGTGCTTAAACTGATTCAAGTCGCGTACTGCAGTCAGTCGAAAGGGATACAAAGTGGTAGTCGTTGCTGTGAACAAACAGCATTGCATGTCGTCGTTCTGTCTGTGCTTGGGACGGCTAAAAGATGAGCAGCCACAACCGGCTAATTAGGGAACTTTTCCTTTACGAGTTTGAACTTGGCCATAACGCTGCTCAAGTAACACGAAACATTTTTCGTGCGAAAGGGGGAAGGTTCCGTGGACCACATCACCGCAACCAGAGGGTTCAAGAAATTCTGCTCAAGTGACGAAAACCTCGACGATCAGCCAATGTCAGGTAGGCCGCGAACCGTGGATTCGGAGGCCGTGCGCCAGACCGTAGAGGCAAATCCGACGACTAGCACTCGGAGATTATCAGGCGAGCTGGGCATGTCCCAGATTACCGTGGTTCGTCACCTTCAGGACCTCGGCAAGTCTACAGGAGCTGCCACATTTTCCCTCAGGGAAAACCGCCTAGTGGAAGTGTGCACGAAACTCCTAGAAAACCAGCGCGATGTACGTTTCATCAAAAGAATTGTTACGTGATATGAAAAGTGTGTTTATTTCCGTAATCTAACACACAACTGCAGTGGTTGAACCCGGGCCAACTTCCTGAACTTCTTACCAAACTTGGACGCTTCGAGCACAAGGTGATGCGCTGCGCCTGGTGGAATTTCGAGGGGATAGTCCATTACGAATTTGTTCCAGACGGTCGGACTATCAACGCCAACCTCTACTCTGAATAGCTGGAATGGATGTATTCCGTTTTGGAGAAGTACCCGTCGCTGGTGAATAGAAAGCGCGCTCTCCTACAGCAGGACAACGCTCGGCCTCATACCGCGTGAACAACCCGGGCAAACCTCCAGGAACTTGAGGGCATCGAACTAATTCCACACCCAGTATATAGTACGGACCTTGCCCCTTCTGTTTATTACTTGTACCGGTCCATGGCGCACTTCCTTCGCGGGCGGGGCGCTTCAACAACGAGTAGGAGGTGGCAACTAGGGTGAAGGAGTTCTTCGCCTCGAAGGAGAAGCCGCGGAATCGAAGAACTGGCAGAATTGTGTCTAAAAATTGTGCAAGACGATGGCTTCTCTTTAAATGCTAGTCAACTTTCGTCGTAAAAGTACGTATGAACACATAAAGTGATCCAAATATTGCAAAACTTTCGACTCGCCCTCTGTATTTTATTCGCTATTCAAACTGACACTCTTTCGTAAATACAAAATTCAAGAGAAATTGTTTTATTTAGTATTCAGGCTGACACACTTTGACTTTATGCTAACAAACTTGTTGACACACTTTGACTTTATGCTAACAAACTTGTTGAACACTAAAACCAAATTCAGTAATATTTTAGGTAGGCAGTTAATCAGATTTTAAATTATTTTAGTCGCCATATAATGTATTGAATCCTCTCCTTCTAATATGGAAAACTTTCGTCAAAATGGGAGGGTAAAAAATGCGAAAACTATGTAATCATCTATCTATATTTGCACGTAGTATTTATTACGCGGTGCGATTGAGGATGCATATTAAGGACAACAGACTGCCATAGCATATCGCACCCAAAACCAGAACTCTACTGCATAGGTTGCGTTACTCTTCCACGGCAGAACCCAGATTGCAAATTTAACTGCTGCGTCATTGTGTAGACTACTGCCGATGCTGACTATACGTGTCGGCGAGTGGATGGTGGCACAATACACGACAGAACTGTCACTTAAAGACGTCGGGGAATCATTCGGCGTCTTAAAGGGTGAAGCAAGGTTGGCATAGCGACGCTTCTGCGGTTGGCTTCGGTGCAATTCACGCAGATCGCAAAGTCCATCTGTCCTTACGTAGTGTGCATCTTGGGTTTGTAACAGATCTTGTATGAAGCTCTTGCAACTAGTTTTAACCCAACATCGAATGTCTCTTCCAACGTGTTTTGCTACAACATGGCGTGCACACTCCTTCTCTAGGAGCCCTATGAACCATCATTTGCCCAGAGGAATGAGCTGGAAATATGGCCAAAAAACACAATACGGTTTATTTGGGGCTTAACTTTTGGAGTGTTTAGTCAAAGCGGCTATGTGTGTTACTTTTATTGTAATATCGAAGTGCACCTCCTATTAGAATTGTTTTTATATCCCGCATAGCACTCACACCAGCGTAAAAATCAGACCACTTCTTTGGGGTGCAAACAATAACACTGAAGGTATATGGTCGCGTACATAGTTTAACGATACGCAACATCAAACTCTGGAGAAGTATCTTATTTTTAATGTAAAGCTACTGGATTTCTGGGACTATAACAGAAAGGCGAATACAAGGTCAATGTCTCTCCTGGGATTCCAACTTAAGCTTTCGGTGAGATAAACTACGACCGAACTCATGATTTTGCATTATAGCCAATGATAGTCAGTAACACATCCTCCCAAATGCTTTCCTTTTAACTCGTTGTTAGTCTCGCTACGCATGTTATTCTTTTACTCAAATTTTGTACTATAGACGTTTTAAAGTCTGTGGTTTTTCCGGTTTTTTCAGCAGACTCCCTGTGTTTTTGGGGACGCGAATGCGTGGATGGTTTCCTGTGACGTCGGCCCCGGACGCACTTTGTCCCTTACCCGTAAGCAGCAGAGGAATGGCAAGCCGGCTGTATTAATTTGCCAGTAATCCTCGAGGGCTCATTGTCGTCTTTGCAGAACTCAAATTCGCCATGGGCGGACGAGACAGATGGATGGGAAATGTTTTTATGCTTTATACCTCGTACATGTAAAACACTCAGCTGTACTTTGATTACTGTAGCACTATTCGAACGTGAAAATGAATCCATCTTCATTTACCATATACTTTTCCTTAAGTATGTTCATGGTAACTGCTTTCAACATCTGCAACCGGTGTTTTTAACTGAACTGTAAAAAAAAAAAAAAAAAAAAAACTCGCTTAAATTTTCTGCAATCTCCACAGACTGATTGTTGTTATATAGGTACCTATATGGAAGGTAAGGTCAGGTGATGCGTAACATCACAGCCTCTCCTTGACAAATGTCAACCCCGCCTTCTCGTGGTGCATCCTGTTCCCACTAAAGGGGCTCTGACGACCGCCAATAGCGGTATAACTATACCATCGGGATCAGAGGAAATGCTATCCCACACTCACCAACCCGCTTGGCCAGCGTGGTGAGTTATGGCCAAACACCTCCAAAATGACTCTACAACTTAAATCTTGGCCCTCAGTCTCCGGCAGCTGGAATGTACCTGGCCAAGGCAGCGGCCAGTGCGACATGAAGGCAGAGGGTGCTAAGAATCCCCGGAGGACCGGACTAGGCTGCCATTTGATGCTGACCTTGGCTACCTATAACGGACGCTCCCTATCTTCTGATTCAAGGCTTCTTGAATTGGAAGAGAAACTACAAAGGATCAAGTGGGACATCGTCGGGCTAAGTGAGGTAAGGAGAAAAGGAGAAGATCTCATTGAACTGAAAAGTGGACATCTCTTCTATTATCGTGGGACAGATACTGGCAGAACTAGTGGTGTTGGATTTATAATAAACAAGAAACTGAAGGATAAAGTGGTAGAAGTTGAAAGTTCCTCTGACAGAGCTGCACGACTCGTTATCCAACTCTCGAGAAGATACCAGGCTCAGATTATTCAAACTTATGCACCCACCACAAGTCATCCTGAAGAAGAAATTGAAGAATTTTATGAGGAAATTCGTCATCTAAATAATAAAGGTAAGCAGCACTTGAAGATAATTATGGGAGATTTCAATGCAAAAATAGGGCAACGGCAACAGAATGAAACTTCAGTAGGTAAATTCGGTCACGGCAACAGAAACCAGCGTGGAAATACTCTCGTTGAGTTTGCAGAGGCAGAAGGATTTTTCATCTTGAACTCCTTTTTCAAGAAAAAGCCACACAGGAAATGGACATGGAGACATCCAATTGGGACGACAAGTGAAATTGATTTTATTATGTGTAACAAAAAATTCGTCATCGAAGACTGCAGTGTGCTGAACAAGTTCAACACAGGTAGTGACCATAGATTGGTGAGATGTAAGATGCACCTCAACACTAAACTGGAACGTGGCAAGCTCATAAGACAAACAAAATGTATTGACATAACCAACCTTAAAAAACACAATAATACTTTCAAGTTGGAACTGAAGAACAGATTCTCTGCTTTAGAAGGCCTAACATCGGAAGAAGTGGATATTTCGGAAGTTAACAGAAAAGTAACCAAAGCTCTAATGGAAACAGCAACAAAATTAGCTGGGTCTAAGAACAAGTTGCATGTGAACAAATTATCAGGAAAAACCAAAATGTTGATGCAAAAAAGAAGAGAGATGAGGACAACTAAAGTAGATGTGACTTCCAAAGTGGAATATATAGAGCTATGCAAGACAACACGAAAAAGTATCACTGAAGACGTAAGGAAATTCAACTGTGAGCTAGTGAGGAAAGCAATTGAAAACAACCAAAGCCTTAAGATAGCAAAGGGACATCTCAGTAAGGGAAGAAAACAGATTATGGCTCTGAGACAAGAAGATGGTTCTATAACAAGAAATAGAGGCGAACTTTTGACAAGAGTGAAAGATTTCTACTCCAAATTATATGAAAGGGATGATACACGTACTCCAGACATCATGAAAGGTACCAGAGTTCTTCCAGTCCTCCCAGCAGAAGTTGCTCATGCAATCAAGAACATGAAGCGAGGGAAAGCTCCAGGAGAAGATGGAATTACTATAGACATCATACAAGAAGCAAGTGGAGAAATTGAAACAGTACTCGCCCAAATTTTCACTCGATGCCTTAATGAAGGGAAGATTCCTGAGGATTGGAACACCGCTACAATGATCCTGCTACATAAAAAAGGTGACATTGAGGATCTTAGGAACTACAGACCTATCAGCCTCCTATCAGTGGTTTATAAAATCTTCACTAAAGTTCTTTCACACCGCTTGAAGGTAACACTGGACATGGCTCAACCGAGAGAACAAGCTGGATTCAGGAGTGGCTACAGCACAATAGATCATATCCACGTACTGAGAGAACTGATTGAAAGAGCGAGGGAATATGAACTTCCATTGTGCATGGCTTTTATCGATTATGAAAAAGCCTTTGATTCGGTGAAACCATCAGCAGTTACCACGGCTCTGAAATTCTGCGGTATTGAAGATGCATACATTAATATTATTAATAACATCTATGAAAATGCAAGTGCAAAGATTCGGCTGTTTGAAAATACAACACACATAAAAATTGGAAAGGGAGTGAGACAAGGTGACACCATATCTCCGAAGCTCTTTAATGCCACATTGGAAAATGTCTTTCAATCACTGAACTGGGAAAACAAAGGGATAAAGATTAATGGAGATTATCTAACCCACCTTCGTTTTGCTGATGACGTAGTCATTTTTGCAACTACCCCATCAGAGCTGCAGAGTATGATCCAGGAACTTGCTGACAAGAGTAAAGAAGTGGGATTAAAAATGAACTTTCAGAAGACAAAAGTGATGTTCAATGCTTTTACAAGAAATGAAGATTTATCGATTGATGGAGAAAAACTGGAGATAACAGATACGTATGTTTATCTTGGACAGCAGATATCAAGTGAGGGTCACATTGATGAAGAAATTAATCGGCGTACAAAACTTGCCTGGAGAGCTTTTGGAAGAAACAGCATAATTTTGAAGAGCAATATGCCATTATGTCTTAAAAGAAAAGTGTTTGATCAATGCATCCTTCCAGTGCTTACGTATGGTGCAGAGACGTGGACCTTAACTAAAAGAGACATACAAAAGCTGCAGACAACTCAAAGAAGCATGGAGAGGTGCATGCTTGGTATAACCAGGAGAGATAAGAAGAGGAACTCGTGGATCCGAAAAATGACGAGAGTGGAAGACATCATGATCAGAGTTAAATCCCTGAAATGGCAATGGGCTGGACATACTGCCAGAAGGACAGACCATAGATGGACAGCCGAATTTTTAGATTGGATCCCAAGGGACAGGAAAAGACCCAGAAAAAGACCACATGGGAGATGGGTGGATGAAATTCGTAAATATGCGGGAGTGACATGGAGGAGACTTGCACAAGACAGACCGTTGTGGAGGAAACTTGGGGAGACCTTCGTCCAGCAGTGGATTGATAATGGTTGACAATGATGATGATGATGATGATGGAAGGTCAGGAGTGGCTACAGCACAATAGATCATATCCATGTGCTGAGAGGAGTGGCTACAGCACAATAGATCATATCCATGTGCTGAGAGAACTAATTGAAAGAGCGAGGGAATATGAACTTCCATTGTGCATGGCTTTTATCGATTATGAAAAAGCCTTTGATTCGGTGAAACCATCAGCAGTTACAATGGCTCTGAAAACCTGCGGTATTGAAGATGCATACATTAATATTATTAATAACATCTATGAAAATGCAAGTGCAAAGATTAGGCTGTTTGAAAATACAACACACATAAAAATTGGAAAGGGAGTGAGACAAGGTGACACCATATCTCCGAAGCTCTTTAATGCCACATTGGAGGGTGTTTTTCAGTCACTGAGCTGGGAAAACAAGGGGATAAAGATTAATGGAGATTATCTAACCCACCTTCGTTTTGCTGATGACGTAGTCATTTTTGCAACTAGCCCATCAGAGCCGCAGAGTATGATCCAGGAACTTGCTGACAAGAGTAAAGAAGTGGGATTAAAAATGAACTTTAAGAAGACAAAAGTGATGTTCAATGCTTTTTCAAGAAATGAAGATTTATCGATTGATGGAGAAAAGCTGGAGATAACCAGACACGTACGTTTATCTTGGACAGCAGATATCAAGTGAGGGTCACATTGATGAAGAAATTAATCGGCGTACAAAACTTGCCTGGAGAGCTTTTGGAAGAAACAGCATAATTTTGAAGAGCAATATGCCATTATGTCTTAAAAGAAAAGTGTTTGATCAATGCATCCTTCCAGTGCTTACGTATGGTGCAGAGACGTGGACCTTAACTAAAAGAGACATACAAAGGCTGCAGACAACTCAAAGTAGCATGGAGAGGTGCATACTTGGTGTAACCAGGAGAGATAAGAAGAGGAACTCGTGGATCCGAAAGATGACAAGAGTGGAAGACATCATGATCAGAGTTAAATCCCTGAAATGGCAATGGGCTGGACATATTGCCAGAGGGACAGACCATCGATGGACATAGGAAAAATTTTAGACTGGATTCCAAGGGGCAGGAAAAGACCCAGAAGAAGACCACATGGGAGATGGGTGGATGAAATTCGAAAGTATGCAGGGGTGACATGGAGGAGACTGGCACAAGACAGACCGTTGTGGAGGAAACTTGGGGAGACCTTCGTCCAGCAGTGGATTGATGATGGTTGACAATGATGATGATGATGATGATGATGGAAGGTGAACAGCACGTTAACCTAAGCTAGGGTTCTATCTGAGGGGCATTTTGAATACAACAGCCATAGCTACCTAAACAGAACCACAAAGAGCAAGCCAGATTGAAACTTGTCCGGCTATATGACATAATGTCCATGCCTATCGAAATATCTTCACGAAAACAAGCCATGGGAATTCAATAATTTAAAAGAGAAGACGACACCAGAACCGCGTCTGGCCAAATATTATCGTGAAGGACCAGATACGATTCTGTTGCATTCCTGGACATGTTGGAATCCCAGGGAACGACTCTGCTGATGCTGCTGCTAGATCTGCTTCCTCTTTGGTCGTCACACCCTTGCCACTGTTTCACCGGCGTTTCCACTTTCTTGTTCATGACCATATCAGGCGAACGTGGCAGGGTCTATGGGACCAACAGGTGGAGAATAAACTGCACCATATTAAACCTATCCTTGGAGTCTGGAAATCATCGTGTCGCCGGAACCGTATGGAATAAGTTGTTCTTGCACGTCTCCACATTGGGCATTGTCGCTTCACTCATCGCTATTTGCTGGTGGCGACACTGCCCCGATGTGTGAGACGTGCGACTGCCTTCTCACTGTCGCTCACGTTTTATGTAGTTGTGTTCATTTTCGTTATCATCGTTTTCAGTATTTTCATTCTTATTTGCTGGACGACGGCGAAGCTACGCTTCAGAATCTGTTAGGTGACCACTCCGACACTCTCGCAGTTTTTTTCTTTTTTTGAAGCAAATTTATTTTTTTTGAACTTATCTAGCTTTGAAAAAATCTACTAACTAATTAAACTAGCTTTTACACTTTTTCAACATTCTCTTTTTTAACTTTTACCAAATCAACCTGATTTTAACCATCACACCCCTCTTTTAAAATTCTTTCTCAGATAGTTCTGTGTCTGGCGCATTTTGGCCAAACCTGACCCTTGCGCCATTAAAATCAGCTAACTAACTAACTAACTAAAGACAAACAAAAGAAGTTTTGCAGTTTTTCGTCGAAATTTTTAGACACAAGAACAAAGTATGTCCCAACAACGTTATAGACAAGATACAAAAATGTTACAGTTTTTTAATACCATTGTTCGTCAAAATTTAACTGTTTGTTTATAGGTGTATGGCCAAACAGCATTATGAACAAACAACTGCAGAAATGCAGTTGTTTGTTTATAGTATTTCAGGTTACAAGGTTTGTGACCACATATGGCTAAACGAAATTATCCAAAAGTCATGGAAACTTAACTCTTTGGTAATCGAGTTTTACGGCATACATGTATGACTGCTAATGTCCAAATAAAATTATGGATATGCTATGGAAACTAAATTTTTTGATCACGGGATTTCATGATGCACGGCTTGTAGACATGTGAGGTCAAGAAAGTTGAATACTTTGTAAACGGAAATTTATGATACCAGGCTTTCTCGCGCTCGTCCTGAAGCGCATTGTGAAGACAAATAGCTTCGGGGAAAGAAATAAAACAGAAAAGAGGAAACATTTCGCCATCGTCATGTTCATTCATTTTATAAACACAATCCATAAGTGTTCGATAATTTCAGCCAAAATGCGTGAAAAATAATTTCTGCTTTTCTTGCATGGACCACATGGAAGCGAAGTACATAAAAAAATCATATTTAATCTGAAGAGGACTGAGTTATACAAAGGCTAAACAACTAATGGTATTAATACAAACACTCGACGTAGATCATGAAAGCTCATGAAACGCTTACAGCGTAGTAAACCCGTTTATTTTTGTGGTGTAATGCGTATAAAGATTCGCCAAGCTTTCAGTCTCCACTGGGAGGATTTTTCAAGGCAGTGTAAACATAAAATGCATTTATGTCTACATAAAGTATGTCTACATTGCCTTGAAAAGGCCTCTCAGTGGAGAGTGAAAGGTTTGGCGAATCGTTATGCGTATCACACCACACACAAAAAAACTGATTTACTACGCAATAAGTGTTTCAAGAGAGCAAATGGACATCTGAGTAAAGGAAGACAACAGATTATGGCTCTGAGAAAAGAAGATGATTCTGTAACAAGAAATAGAGGTAAAATTTTGACAAGAGTGAAGTATTTCTACTCAAAACTATATGAAAGGGATGATACATGTACTCCAGACATTACGAAAGGTACCAGTACCAGAGTTCTTCCAGTCCTCCCAGCAGAAGTTGCACATGCAATCAAGAACATGAAACGGGGAAAAGCTCCGGGAGAAAATGGAATTACCGTAGACATCATACAAGAAGCAAGTGGAGAAATTGAAACAGTACTCGCCCAAGTTTTCACCCGAAGCCTTAACCCTTTAAGCGGCCGATGTATTAAGACCAAATGCTGCCCATACTTTTCTACGCTTCCCAAACCTACATGTTCTCATAGAGGTCTGGATTTACAAAGCTGCGGCAAAGCGATTCCTTTCACCTTTTCATCTGAGAAGTACCAACCACAAACCTGTTCACTGGTCGTAAATTCTCTCTCTCTAGAGGTCGCTCCGACTTTTTCTCTCTGTCTCTGCCCATCTCTGTCACTGAATCTGTTCGTATCTCTGTTTCTCTCTCTCTGTAACTCACTGTCTCTTTCTATCTCTCTCTGCCTCTCTCTGTCCCTGCATCTCACCGTCTCTCTGTTTCTCTCTCTCTCTTTATCTCACTGTCGCTTTCTATCTGTTTCTTACTCTATCTGATTCTCTCTCTGTCTCTGTCTCTCTCCCCCTCTCTCTCTCTCCCCGCCTTTTTCTCTCTGTCTCTGCCTCTCTCTGTCACTGCATTTCTCCGTCTGTTTCTCTCTCTCTTTATCTCGCTGTCTCTTTCTATCTCTCTCTGTTTCTCACTCTATCTGACTCTCTCTCTGTCTCTGTCTCCCTCTCTCTCCCCGCCTTTTTCTCTCTGTCTCTGCCTCTATCTGACTCTCTCTCTGTCTCTGTCTCTCTCTCCCTCTCTCTCCCCGCCTTTTTCTCTCTGTCTCTGCCTCTCTCTGTCACTGCATTTCTCCGTCTCTGTTTCTCTCTTTTTATCTCGCTGTCTCTTTCTATCTCTCTCTGCCTCACACTCTATCTGACTCTGTCTCTGTCTGTCTGTCTCTCTCCCCAGCCCTCTCTCTCTCTCTCTCTCTCTCTCTCTCTCTCTCTCTCTCTCTCTGTCTGTCTTTTTCTCTATCTGTCTCTCTCGAGCTCTCTGTTTTAGTACCTTATTCTCTGCTTCATGATTGAAGTCCCGATGAGGAACGGCTAGTTTCTCTGGCGTGGACAACATGCCATTGGGCAGAAACAAGTGATTCAAACATGCAACGTTCTCTGATGGGTAATATCACTCGTTTCAGCCTCGTTCAGTCTACTTGTTAGACAGCGAATTCGTAAATTCGAGCTGATATCAATTCGTTTTGCTAATCCCGAGTAAATTCGTTCCAGCCGGTTAAGGGGTTAATGAAGGGAAGATTCCTGAGGATTGGAACAAAGCTACAATGATCCTGCTACATAAAAAAGGTGACATGAGGATCTCAGGAACTACAGACTTATCAGCCTCCTATCAGTGGTTTATAAAATCTTCACTAAAGTTCTTTCACACCGCTTGAAGGTAACACTGGACATGGCTCAACCGATAGAACAAGCTGGATTCAGGAGTGGCTACAGCACAATAGATCATATCCACGTACTGAGAGAACTAATTGAAAGAGCAAGGGAATATGAACTTCCATTGTGCATGGCTTTTAACGATTATGAAAAAGCCTTTGATTCGGTGAAACCATCAGCAATTACAATGGCTTTGAAATCCTGCGTTATTAAAAATGCATACATTAATATTATTAATAACATCTATGAAACTGCAAGTGCAAAGATTCGGCTATTTGAGAATACATCACCCATAAAAATTGGAAAAGGAGTGAGACAAGGTGAAACCATATCTCCGAAGCTCTTTAATGCCACATTGGAAAAAATCTTTCAATCACTGAACTGGGAAAACAAAGGGATAAAGATTAATGGAGATTAACTAACTCACCTTCGTTTTGCATTTGACGTAGTCATTTTTGCAACTACCCCATTAGAGCTGCAGAGTATGACCCAGGAACATGCTGACAAAAGTAAAGAAGTGAGATTAAAAATGAACTTTCAGAAGACAAAAGTGATGTACAATGCTTTTACAAAAAATGAAGATTTATCGATTGATGGGGAAAAGCTGGAGATAACCAATACTACATTTATCTTGGACAGCAGATATCAAGTGAGGGTCATATTGATGAAGAAATTTATCGGCGTATAAAACTTGCCTGGAGAGCATTACGAAGAAATAGTATAATTTTCAAGAGCAATATGCCATTATGTCTTAAAAGAAAAGTGTTTGATCAATGCATCCTTCCAGTGCTTACGTATGGTGCAGAGACGTAAACCTTAACTAAAAGAGACATACAAAGGCTGATGACAACGGAAGGAAGCATGGAGAGGTGCATGCTTGGTGTAACCAGGAGAGATAAGAAGAGGAACTCGTGGATCCGAAAAATGACAAGAGTGGAAGACATCATGATCAGAGTTAAATCCCTGAAATGGCAATGGGCTGGACATATTGCCAGAGGGACAGACCATCGATGGACATAGGAAATTTTAGACTGGATTCCAAGGGGCAGGAAAAGACCCAGAAGAAGACCACATGGGAGATGGGTGGGTGAAATTCGAAAGTATGCGGTAGTAACATGGAGGAGACTGGCACAAGACAGACCGTTGCGGAAGAAACTTGGGGAGACCTTCGTCCAGCAGTGGAATGATAATGGTTGACAATGATGATGATGATGATGATGAAGTGTTTCTTGGGCTAAACAAATACTGAAAGTATCATTTAAAAAAAATTCTTGGCTTGTATTGCTTGGATAAATTTAAGTATTTTTTCCAATGAAAAGTCTTCAATGTATTTGTACACTGTTCTTTCATTTGTTTACGTTACTGTCGTATTACTAACATAATTACATAGCAACAAGAAAAATACATGACACAACTCACGATTATTCCATGAACTTGGTGTTTTTTATCAGATAGAAGTCATCGTTCTTTCCACGTTTATAAGTGAGTAACGGAAAAATTCTCATCGGCCGTCACCGGGAATCGAACCCAGGGTCTTCCAGTTACGCGTCGGCACCGAAGCGGTCTTCCAGTTACCACTGCAGGGTCTTCCAGTTACCACTGCACCGAAGCGGCCTCAAATTCCTCCAAACTCACATACGACTGACATGCTACACCTGTTGTGGTGCTGTGGTAGCATGTCCGGCGCGTAACTGGAAGACCCTGGGTTCGCCTCCCGGTGGCGGCCGATGAGAATTTTTCCGTGACACTTATAAACGTGGAAAGAGCGATTACTTCTGTTTGATGTTCCTAATCCACGTCAATAGTGTGTATTAATTATTCATTTGCCTCCTAGTTATTTGTTCAGTTGCTGCTTTCTATCTTTGGTGAATCCCCAGCATCGTGCGGGGCTCCAAGAAGCAACCTGCCACGTGGTTTGGCAGTTAGTCGTATGCGAGTCTTGGGAATTCGAGGCAAATGTGGTGCAGTGGTAGCATGTCCGGCGCGTAACTGGAAGACCCTGGGTTCGATCCCCGACGGCGGTCGGTGGTAATTTTTCCGTGACTCACTTATTAACGTGGAACGAGCGATGACTTCTGTTTGATGCTCCTAATCCACGTCAATAGTGTGTATTAATTGGTGTTTTTTGTTTTGGTGTTTAGCAATAACTCCCATGCGCAATTTCAGGGCTATAAGTAGTCTCCCTCCATAATTTGTGGCCATCGGTTTCAGGGAGGCGGTGGAGAAGCAGTTCATACTTGTCTCGAGCCCAATCCAAGCTCGGACGACTAACCAGAAACCCACGCACCTGGCCACTCTGCCACGGGTACGGCCTGCTATGAAAAGCATATGAAGAGAACATCCACAGCCTTGAAATGCACCGTATTACATTTCAAGACTGAGGCTTTTCTCTCGGAGAACTTGAGTTGGAGTCCATCAGTGTTTTCTTTGCTCATCCTTCGGTACTGGCGAATTTTGTTCCTGGAACAGGTGAATCGAACTCAAAAATAAGAGACAGCAAGCAGTTTTCCGTTGAGTACATTGTTGAAGATTTTCTGAAATTCACGAGCCACTTTCCGTCATTTCTTTCGTGAATTAACGAAGCATATTTCTGATACAAACTTTTCCGCGAAATTACAGAACGAAACCTGAATTTCAAGGATTTTTCGTACCTCGGTAAAACCGAATTTTCAGAAAAATTTCCAATTTCTTTTTCATACTGACGGTAAATTACCGTTTTAGAGATGTGTTAGCGGAAAATTCTGAATTTTCAGAAACCTTTCCGCAACTCCTTTCGTATATTAACGGAAAAACTCCGTTCTCACTTCTTCTGTATCCGTATGACGAGACATTACCGGTAATAGGAGCGATTGGTGAGAATACTTGAGGTTTGATTAACTTCTAAATTTCAATCGTCTGTCGAATTTTGAAGTTCCGTAGCGAGATCGGATATTGTGGATAGCATATCGCATGAATTTTGTTTATTGTTGCACAGCATATTTCTTCTAATCTCTCCCTGTTTTGTGCACCAGCTATATTTTTTATAAAAAACCGGGTACTTATAGTACAGATGATTATACGATGTCTATGCATTAGGCTTTGGACAACTTACGACAAAAGCTGTTATAGGTGTCAAGAGTAAATTTATATTTAGGAGGGTTTTTTGTGAAATAATACTATAAAAATTGCATTTCATTTTTTCTAAAGATTTTTTCTTAAGTCATTGTCAGTTTAAAAAAATCAAGTTGCAAAGCATTTTGTTGTTTCAAAAATCAAGATGAAAAATGCTTAATTTGTGAACAGTCCTCCTACTGAAGAAAAATATGGCAAACATATTCAGAAAAATAATAAGTTCCAACAGAAAATAAAATGACTCAATTATTCGCATTAATAACAAAACGTTTTTTCATCGTCGCGCAATTTGTTTTACGATGTACGCGATTCGGATTTCAGACCGAGCGTTTTTGTAGCTCAGTGGTTAGAGGCGTGCGTTACCTGTCGAGCGAACCGAAACGTCGGGGGCTCGATCCTGGCTGTAGCGGAAGGATTATCTGGATAAGAACTGAAAAATGCAGGGTCGTCGATTTTGCGGAATTTCAGTTTAAATAGGAAAAAACCTGAAATAGACTTTTCTGAAATGAACGGAATTTCTGACTACAGAAAATCTGTGAAAATACGGAAGTTAAAATAAACGGACACTTTAAAAAACGGCAATTTGTGAGAAATATTGACATCTACCGCGGTTTTCGTTATTTTCAGAAGTTTTCCGTGAATTCACGCCACTTATTTTTTACAGTGTATAAGAATACGTGTCTTACACTTTTTTTAAAGGGAAGCGTTAGAAGGTAAAACTCACAAAAATATGATTTCAATTGATTTCAAAAATAATATGAAACCTTATGTTGTTTTGTATGTTCATGAAACATAGAGCAATGATACTTGCCATCGGGAACAGGAACGGTAAGAATGCAAGCTATTCCTCCAGATACCATGGTTGCCATGAGTGGAATTCTTCGTCCTAACTTCTTAATGACGATTATTGTCAACATGTAAGCAGGAAACTCCACAGCTCCGGATACCACAAAGTTGATGTACGGATCTCCACCGAGGTCACCGGAATTGTAGGTCAAGCCATAGTAGATGAACGAGTTCACGAACCTACAAAATACGTATAGAAGTGATAGGTGTCAAACATTAAAGAGCACGTATCGATTTTAGGAAGTGCCACGCACCTTGGTTTTGAAAAGTGTCGTATATTTTCTTATTTTATAAAAAAAAACCTGCAACAGCTTAAACTGACTCAGGAAATTGTAAGATCATTTGGGCCATAGAAGAGAGAGAATAACGTATAAGGAAAAAAATGGAAATGTTTTTTATATCTATATATATATATATATATATATATTTATATTGGGTTGTCGGAAAAGTCATGAAGTATTTTGGCACCCGATGGCGGTTGGGCGGTTTGGGAAGTACTAGAGGCATGCGCAGCTCGGTTATCGCTATGACATTCGACAGGTGCCAGTTCTAGCTGCAGTCTAAAAAGAATAGTGAGCGATTTGGTTGATTTGTGGAGATTTGACATCAAGTTGAAGATGGAAACCCAAACTGTACATTTTAGCTATATTTTACTGTTTTATTTCCGTAAAGGGAAGAACGTGCACCAAGCTTGTGAAAAGTTGCGTAAAGTGTACGGTGATAATGCTCTACAAGAACGTCAGTGCCAGTGGTGGTTCGCAAAATTCCGTGCTGGTGATTTTGACCTCAACGATGCCCCTCGGTCCGGGAGGCCCACCGAGGTTGATGACTACCAAATCAAGGCATTGATCGAGTCAAACCCACGTTACACGACATGAGAGATTGCAGACATATTGCACATCCATCATTCAAGTGTTCACGACCACCTGAAGAAGCTGGGATACGTAATCAAGCGCGATGTGTGGGTTCCTCATGAACTCAAAGAAGCTCAATAAACATCTGCGATATGCTCATTAAACGTGAGGAAAACGATCCTTTTTTGAAGCGACTGATAACTGGTGACAAAAAGAGGATTGTGTACAACAATGTGCTGCGCAAACGGTCTTGGTCCCGGCTTGCTGCTTCGCCTCAAACGACATCCAAAGCAGACATTCATCAGCGGAAGGTTCTGGTCTCAGTGTGGTGGGATTTTAAAGATGTCGTGTTTTTCGAGCTCCTACCACGGAACCAGAAATCAATTTGAATGTGTACTGTCGGCAATTGGACAGTTTGAACGAATCCATCATTCAGAAACGTCCAGAGCTCGTTCATCGTAAAGGTGTGTTCCATCACGACAACGGGAGACCACACACAAGTTTGATCACCCGCCAAACATTATTGGAGCTCGGGTGGAATGTGTTGCCACACCCAGCCCACTCGCCTGACCTTGCGCCGTCAGACTTCCACTTGTTTCGCTCTCTTCAACAGTTCTTGCGTGGTATAACGTTCAATTCAGATGAGGCTGTAAATCAGCTCCTTGTACAGTGTTTCGGCACGAAAGACTTCTATGAACGAGGCATTCTGAAAGATGGCAAAAGGTTATCGAACAAAACGGGCATTATATCATTGATTGATCTTTGTTCTTTTTATCAATAAATGACCTTTGCAAAACATGGCTAAAATACGTCATGACTTTTCCGACAACCCAATATGTGATTCAAGAAGAATTTTTTTTCTCTCAAAACCTCTGGAAGGTAAAGATAGCATGTCTAAAAACAGGGTTGAATAGTCTGAAATAGCAATGACACGAGCACTTGATTTTTGCACACATACATATGCGTCAAACGCATGATAAAATTGTGACAAATTAGTGTTATAGCATAATGACTATAACTGTGAGACTAAGAACCAGAAGTATAAACGAGAAAAGATTCTTTCATCGCAACCGAAAACCACATTTTGGTGGCGATTTAATGCTCGTCCATAAACTGGGACCACTGACTCCAGAGGAATGCGAAGCCAGCGCCATAAGACAAACCACTGGCTTCACAGGAGTGCGGAGCCAACGCCGTAGAACAAACCACTAGCTCCACAGGAGTGCGGAACCAGCTCCGTAGGACAAACCACTAGCTCCACAGGAGTGCGGAGCCAGCGCCGTAGGACAAACCACTAGCTCCACAAGAGTGCGGAGCCAGCATCGTAGGACAAACCACTCGTGCCCCCATCCTTGACCTGTTCCAACGATTAGCCACAAGACAGTCCGTCTGATAAATCTACCATAGAGACGACATACCAGATTTCTCCGTGATCGAAATACTAAAATGGCCGCCACAGTCACCAAATTTTAACACAATTGAACACCTGTAGGATGATATTGTGTGAGCCATTCGTTACAGGAATCCTCATCAAGCGAACATTCGACAATTGACGGACGTAATCACATTCATATATCATCATCATCATAATCAAAATCATCATCTTCATCATCAACCATTATCAATCTACTGCTGGATGAAGGTCTCCCTAAGTTCCTTCCGTCTGTCTTGAGCGTGTCTCCTCCATGTCACTCCAGCATGCTTTCGAATTTCATCCATCCATTTTCCATGGGGGATCTTCTTCTGAGTCTTTTCCTGTCGCTTGGAATCCAGTCTAGAATTTAGGTTGTCCATCGGTGGTCCGTTCTTCGGGCAACATGTCTATCTCATTGTCATTTCAGGGATGTTACTCTGATTATGATGTCCTCCACTCTTGTCATTTTCCATATCCACGAGTTCCTTTTCTTGTCTCTTCTGGTTACACCTAGCATGCATCTATCCATGCTTTTTTCAGTTGCCTGCAATCTTTTTATGTCTTTTTTAGTTAACGTCCACGTCTCCGCCCCGTGCTTAAGCACTGGAAGGATGCATTAATTAAACACTTTTCTTCTAAGACATAATGGCATATTACTCTTAAAAATTGAACTGTTTCTTCCAAAAGCTCTCCAGCCAAATTTTCTACGTCGATTAATTTTCTCATCAGTGTGAGCTTTGCTTGATACCTGCTATCCAAGGCAAATGTAGGTATCGATTATCTCCAGCCTCATCAATCGATAAATATTCATTCCTTGTAAAAGTATTGTACACTAGTTTTGTCTTCTGAAAGTTCGTTTTTAATCCCACTTCTTTACTCTTGTCTGCAAGTTCCTGGATCATACTCTACAGCTCTGAAGGGGTAGTTGGAAAAATGACTACGTCATCAACAAAACGAAGGTGAGTTACGCGTAAATAATCTCTACTAATTTTTATCCGTTTGTTTTCCTTGTTCAATAGTTGAAATACATTTTGCGAGTGTTTGGGAGATATGGTGTCACCTTGTCTCATTTTTTTCCAATTTTTACTGGTGCTGCATACTCACATAACCGAACCTTAGCTCTTGCATTTTCGTAGATGTTACTAATAATACTAATGTATGCAACTTCAATATCGCAGGATTTCAAAGACATTGTGATGGTTTCGTGGAATCAAAGGCCTTTTCATAATTGATAAAAGCCATACAAAATAGGAGTGTATAGATATTTATATAGTGCAGTATATCATTAATATCCGGACTGTTGTCTATTGTTAACTAATTAAATCCTACGCAAGCACCACGTCACAGGCCCAGCTATGAATATCCTCTTAGGGCTATTATAAGACAAATAGATGAAAGCCCGTCAATAATGACGGGAGAAAATAAAATTTATGATACAAAAATTATTGGCATTTATTTATTGAGTTCCACGTCAATAGATGGCGATATTGGCTCACAGTTCTCTGAAAATTTCTCAAGCAGTCGGTTATGGAATTTGATACGACGGGCTGTATGTTTGTTATGTGTTCTGTAAAACCTTTAGTCCCTATTTCTTCAAAACTTCGTTGTACAGAACATTTTTCGTATACACTGACTGTATCGATTTCCCTGTTCTTTTCCGTGAACTATTTTTATCTTGACGTCGTCAGGTCGTCGAACTCTTGACGTTGCCACATACAGATGGTTAAACCCCGGTTCAGGTAGTGAACCAAAATTCCTGATGTAATGTTTTCGTATCTCTAAGGAGTTGACCGTGTGACATAACGCATCTCTGACGTCATGTGAGAATGATTTGGATTAGATGACGTCACACCAGCCCCTGTGTTCTTTGTTGCTATGACAACAAAGCAAAGTGATATACGCGGTGACTGTGCGCGTGTAGGTGATGACGTCGCCTACACGAGAAGCTAAGCATGATGTCACAAACATTTGTTTCTCGGTTGTTGCGATGACAACTAAAAAAGTGGCACGCAGGAGGAGGGTTCTAGCAAATTATGTATTAGGATAGCACGACAGGGAATGCAAGAGAACTCGATCGACAGATTTAACTGATTTCCAGTGCGGATTCATATTATTTATATCGTGTCATATAAGCAATAGCTCCGTATGTGGCGTTTCAGTGACATAATGTCATATGCAAATGGCAGCGAGCCGGGTCCGAATCTCCCAAGAAACGATCCGATAAACATCCGAAGCTAACAGAACGTGGCAGGAGAGCTCTGCGAAGGACTGGCCGCTCAGTACAAATTAAACTTTCTTCATAAATAACACGAGAGTCCATGTAGTGCCATTAAATATAAGTGAAATAGATTTCTTTTGTACCAGGGAATTAAACAGACTGAAACAATCTGCTGGGGAACCGCAATTTCAACTACAATGAATAGCAAACATATCCCATTTTCTAAACACTTTTTAGGGCCACTAATATGTTTTGTCTGTTATTAAGAGTCAGTATAACTTTTAAATTAACAATTCCTATATCGAATAAACACACTAAAACACATTGAACTAGACATAAGCAATCTAAAACACCAAAATATGTCATCAGTTATTTTTTTGAGCGCAAGAAAAAGTTAAAACTTTTCTGACAAATTTTTCCAGAAGAGCGATTTTCTCTAGATTTCAGTAAAAGTTTTAAAATAATGCTGTCAACGCACGAGTTCTGAATCCGTACAGGCCATTATATCGACAGTCAAATTTAAGAATTAAATCTTGCAGGAAGAGAACTGATTAAAGTTGACGTCTAGTGATTTTGCTTCATATACTTCCAATGGGCAAACTTCTGTACTTTTTTTTCACAATTGATGCGTTCTCAAGGATGAAAATTTTAACATCGATTAAAATAACTTCATATTATAACTTGGAATACTTAATATTTTCTAAAATATAACTATAATTATATTAAAAATCAATAATTTTTCTTTTGAAAAGATGACGCGACCTGCACATTGATGACGTCAGTAGACCAACAAACGTTGGATTCCTTAATTATGGTTATGTTAGAAAATATTAAGTATTCCAAGTTATAACATGAAGTTATTTTAATCGGTGTTCAAATTTTCATTCTTGGGAACGCATTAAAAGAAAATGTGTATAGAAATTTGCCCATTGGAAGTATAGGAAGCAAAATAACTAGACGTCCACCTTAAGAAAACATGATTTTTCACATTGTTGGAAAGTAATAACTGATGATATATTTGGATGCATTATGTAGATTAAGAGGGGTCCAATGGTCAGAGAGAAAAAGCGATAGGAATTTATTTTTGTCTTACCAGTTGAAATATATATTTAATGTCTTCTGACGTAATCCTGGTGCTCGCAAAAGGTCAAAAACATTTCCTTTTTCTGATTCACTTCCTTGAGCCTAAAAATATATTTACATTAAGTCAGACATACAGAAAAGTTTTCATAAAGATTTAATATACAGAGGGTGGGTCGGAAGTTTTGCAAAATTTGCATAAGTGCATGTGCTCCGGCGGGTATGCTACGTGTTTAAACCAGTTCAAGTCGCGCACTGGAGTCAGTCGAAAGGGATATAAAGCGGTAGTCGTTGCTGTGAACAGCATTTCATGTCGTCGTTCAGTCTGTGGTTGGGACGCCTAAAAGATGAACAGCCACATCCGGCTAATTAAGGAGTTTTTTCTTTACGAGTTTGAACTCTGCTCAAGCAACACGAGACATTTGTCATGGAAACGGAGAAGGTTCCGTTGACCACAGCACTGCAACCAGATGGTTCAAGAAATTTCGCTCAGGTGACAGAAGCCTCGACGATCGGCAAAGGTCTGGTAGGCCGCGAACCGTGGATTCGGAGGCCGTGCGCCAGGCCGTAGAGGCAAATCCGACGATCAGCACTCTGAGATTATCAGGCGAGCTGGGCATATCGCAGACCACCGTGGTTCGTCACCTTCAGCACGTCGGCAAAATGTACAGGAGCTGTCGCATTGTCCCTCACGAACTGACGCCAGCTGAAGTAAACCGCCTAGTGGACGTGTGCACGAAACTGCTAGAAAACCAGCACGATGTATGTTTCATCAATAGAATTGTTACGTGCTATGAAAAGTGGGTCAATTTCCGTAACCCTAACACACAACGGCAGTGGTTGAGCCCGGGCCAGATTTCTGATCCTGTTGCCAAACGTGGGTGCTTCGAGCAAAAGGTGATGCTCTGCGTGTGGTGGAATTTTGAGGGGATAATCCATTGCGAATATTTTTCCAGACGGTGATATCATCAACGCCAAATCTACTCTGAACAGTTACAGCGGATGTATGCCGTTTTGGTGAAGGATCCGGCACTACTGAATAGAAAGCGCGCTCTCCTGCAGCAGGACAACGCTCGGCCTCATACCGCGCGAATAACCCGGGCAAAACTCCAGGAACCTGAGGACATCGAACTAATTCCACACCCATCATATAGTCCGGATCTTGCCCCGTCGGATTACTACCTGCTGTAGTCCATGGCCCACTTCCTTCGCAGGCGGCACTTCAACAACCAGGAGGAAGTGGCAGCTAGGTGAAGGAGTTCTTCGCCTCGAAGGACAAAAACTGGTACCCCCGCGAAATCGATAACTGGTAGAGAGGTGGCTGAAGACGGTGCAATACGATAGCCTATACTTTGAATGCTAGTTAGCTTTCGTCGTAAAGGTATGTATATAGATATAAAGTGATCCAAATATTTCCAAACTTTCGACTCACCCTCTGTATTATTAAAAGATTTTCCTAATTTCTACAGTCAAAATTTAAAAGTATATAATAACAACTACGATGTTTCAATGTTTTAAAATTTTTGTCTTTAACTGAACAATCAACAGTCATTCAAAAATAGGAAAATAAACAGCCATGTTTATTTCTTGCTCTACAAACAACAGTCATTTAACTATAAGAAAATGAAGAACAGTCATGGTTTATATGAATGATTGACCTACGTTAAAAATTTAGTATTTTATTGCTTTTCACTTGTTGAAGTACACCTTTTGTAGAAGCTTACGATAACAGTAATCTTCTGCTACATAACTTACTATATACAAAGTGTAACCAAAAGTCCGGAAACAGCCACATAACTGATGAATAAATGGTCGTACAGGAACAAAACTGGTGGCTAGGTATAGGTAAAGGGTCATGTCCGATCGAATGGGACCAACAGCGACGCCCTCTGGTGGAAATTTGCGGTAGTTATGAAAACTAGCTTCGAAACAAAGCTAGATAGGGCAATAAAGTCAATTGCAAAGTTGTAGAGCATCCCCTGTTTAGTCGGAAACGACACGTGGTTTGCCGGAAACCAGCAAGAGAACAAGGAAACGCATGTAAACGCAACGAATGCGAACGTTCGCAGGACGGTGTCAGTCGGAAAACCGTTGGTAGTGGCGTCACGGTTGGCAGGTATATGTAAATGAAGACAGTGACATGCGTCTGCCCCATAAGCCGCACGAAGGACAACATAAAAGGCAGCCATCGGGGTGTGGCAGGCAGAAGTTGCAGGGCATCCGACGCATCTGTTTCACATCGTCATGTCGCAGTATTCATGTAACGCGTATTGTGAGATGGTGGTGGTGTACGGCGAGTGCAACCGTAATGCCCGGCAAGCTGTATACGGCTATATGCCATGCGTTTTCCAGATGGGCCCCATCCATCGGCAAAAACCATGCTACATGTTATCCAACGACTGACAGAATCCGGCTCTGTAAGGAGTCGATCGCGATCGGGCAGGCCGCGTGCATCTGGAGTTCGCCTGCATCCAGAAGAAGTCCTGGAATTTGTCCTGGCGAATCCTCATGTTAGTACACGAGGTGTCAGTAAAGCGTGCAGCCTCTCACACGAGCTGGTATGGAGAATTACTTCCCGTATATGGCGTACATCCCTTTCACCCAGTACTGACGCAACATTTAATTCCTGGAGACAACCGCAGGCGTTTTGACTCTTCTATAACTTCGTCATGAATACCGTGGAAGACAACGCACTTTTTCTATCCAAAATTCTGTGGAACGATGAGTCGAAATTCACTCAAGATGGCATTATTAATAGGCACAATGAACATTGATGGGCTCTAACGAATCCGTTCGAAGTCAGATCAGCCAAGCATCTAGCGCGCTGGTCAACCAACATGTGGTGTGGGATCTGGCATAACACGATTGTGGGACCTGTTTTCTACATGGCACTTTACCAGGTGATAGATATGTGCAGCTCATTTAAGACCACATAATCGAGTGGATGGTTGAACTTCCTCTCCGGGACGTACAATGTCTGTGGTACCAGCATGATGGTGCTCCGGCGCACAAGGCTGCCACAGTGTATACCTTGCTATCGGCGAAGTTCGGACACCAGATAATTGGATACGGATGACTTGTACCGTGGCTTCCCCGGATTTCACCTCTCTAGACTTTTTTCTGTGGGGATACCTCAAACAACAAGCATACTCCACGAAACCGACAGATGTCCAAGATTTGCGAAACCGTATCATCACTGAATATCACAGTGTGACACCTGAGATGTCGGAGAATGTACGAGAAGCAGTGCTTTCTCGAGTTCAGACGTGCATAGCAGCCGACGGTGCGCATATTCAACAAGCCTTCGATTAGGTGCGCATATGGAAAATGTGGGTTTTGTATGCACACATGCCTGACTTTTATTATCGGTACGTAATTGCATTTTGTGTGATTACATAAAAATGCTTACTCTGTTTAAATAGCGTCATCATTCTTTCGTCCCTAATGCTGTATCGTTTGTGTTACATGTCGGTTTCTAAGCACGATTTTCCGACTGACACCGTCCGGCGAACGTTTGCATTCGTTGCGTTTACAGGCGTTTCCTTGCTAGTTTCCGGCAAACCACGTGTCGTTTCCTATTAACCAGCGGATGCTCTACACCTTTGCAATTGACGTTTCTGCCCTATCTCGTTTTGTTTCGAATCTAGTTTTCATAAATATCCGCCAGAGGGCGCCGCTGTTGGTCCCATTCGATCGGCCATGACCCTTTACTTATACTTAGGCCACCAGTTTCGTTCCTGTACGACCCTTATTTTACCAGTTATGTGGCTGTTTCCGGACTTTTGGTTACACCCTGTATAATTACCGAATACATCTGCAGTTTATATTATAACACAAAACTTATATGAGTCAAAACTTTTCCTTAATGTCATAAACACAAACACTCAATATTTTCCAGGATAGGCTTCGTCTGGACTTAATTTCAAGAGCTTTCGACAGTAACAGACAACGCTGAAACGATTTTAAAATGTTGATACTTTGGAACGTTGGTTGAGCCTTTCATGTAAAAGTCGGAGGTTGAGACATCGTGCTCACATAGTATGGGGGCACCATTGGTTGTTCTTTCTGTGTTTGTTCAGAAGATTTCGCTAGGCATCTGACAAGTCCAAACTTTCATTACATGGGTGCTGATGAGTTATGATTTCAACACTTGCGCGCCCATAGCTGTGTCAACGTAATTTGTGTAAGATGCAACCCCATTATGGAACTGGATGAAACGACTCATTATGGAACTGGATGAATCGTTTCATCCAGTTCCATAATGGGGTTGCACCTTTTTTGAAGATATCCGTACAGCGGTTGTCGTTTTCCCATTTTTTTTTTATTCCTGGCTCTTTTCCAGAAAGGATCTTTGTGTCAACGCAATGTACGATTTTGTGCTGCCGTCTGGATAGATTATTGGTGTATTGTAGCTTTCATTGTTTACTGGTGACTTGCTTGTTAGTACAGTGTTGTATATAGATGTAGAAGAGTTAGTAGCCACATTATTCCATACTTTTTAATGAGGTTTTTGAACCTGAAACAAAATTCGGGGAAATTGGTATGGACCCACAATATTTTAAGCCCCTGTTGTTTGGAATATTCGGAGTCCAGGGTTTAGGAACTTGAACCCATAGTAAAATAGAATCAAATGTTTGTCTAGCTAACTCAGATGAAAGTCCCTTCTTGGTGATATTCGCTATTTCTTTATCTCTGACTTCTATGATGGAAGAATATACAAACTCTTTTCTAAACCACGCTTTGAAAACAGCTGTTTTGTACGCTTTTGGGCAGGTGGACCTGCGGAAGGATTACGTTGATACAGCCGACGGTTTGTACAACATTTTTGCATGATCTTTCGTAGTACCAAATTAACAGTAACACAATTTATCTCCGTAAATCCTCTCACAGTCGTATCATCGTGCTCATAATTTTTTTTTCTTTTGGCTCTCGACGAAGTTTATTTAGTTAAACGCCCCTAGCATAAAAGCTATGCATTAACAAATATATATACGAACGATTCAGAAACGGGTTTCTGTACGCACAATTAATGTGAAAGACGATAAAAAGTGAACTCCGTTTATTAGGCGTATAAAATAAGGGATCAAGAGATGTTAGTTTTCACTACCTCCGGGTAGCTTCGTCGGGTATTTAGTAGCATCAACTGGAAAAAATATTTCTAAGAATATAATTAAATTCAAAATAAGCAAAAACACTTGCACGATGTCATGGTTTGTTTGATCACAGGGCCGGGTGGTCACGTGTAACTTCAAGAAGCCTCTGCCATATCAAAGGAAGGCTCGTGGTTACATCCTTGTTACGCATATTCCGTCGCGTGATGATCCCGATGGTTTCGCGAAGCACAGTAGCTCTTGCGCTGTCGTAAGGTGCTGATTTTAAGAAACTAGCACTTTACGACAGCGCAAGAGCTACTGTGCTTCGCGAAACCATCGGGATCATCACGCGACGGAATATGCGTAACAAGGATGTAACCACGAGCCTTCCTTTGATATGGCAGAGGCTTCTTGAAGTTACACGTGACCACCCGGCCCTGTGATCAAACAAACCATGACATCGTGCAAGTGTTTTTTGCTTATTTTGAATTTAATTATATTCTTAGAAATATTTTTTCCAGTTGATTCTGCGATCTTTAGCTACTAAATGCCTGACGAAGCTACCCGGAGGTAGTGAAAGCTAGCATCTCTTGATCCCATTATTTTATACGCCTAATAAACGGAGTTCACTTTTTATCGTCTTTTACAACTATGCATTACTTGAAGAATAAACTCTAAGAAAACTAGTCTTCGTTATAATGGTATCGGAAGGGTGAAATCATTTTTTCAATCGGTTATTTAAAAGCAATGAGGGTGGAAAATGTATTTTCAATACGATAGCGTCTGCCTTTACACCATCTATAACAGCGAAGTTGTGCATTGGAACGCAAAGATCATCATTCTCACATTTCGGGCTTCTCACATAAACATAATTTTTCATATCGACCTAATGCACAGTTGAGTCGCATTATTTTGACAACATCCTACTTTTGACGTCAACAGCGCGTAACCAATGAAAGAAGGCACGTGTTGTTAGCTGGCTTAGAGGGTATATACGGTGTGCAGTAGGCATTCTGAAAACATATCAATCGTTGCTCTCATGGATGAAAGGAGCGATTTATCAGATTTGGAAAAAAGGGATGATTATCGGCTTTCGGGCCAAAGGGTGACAGTGTTTCTGAAACAGCGCAGTTTTTTGAACTGTTCGCGTTCTGCTATGGTTAAAGTGTATCGTGATGGGAGAAATGGCACCATTGCGAATAAGCGACGTTGAAATTGCGGAGCACCACGTGCCATCGATGTGAGAGGTGAACATCGGCTTCGAAGGTGCATGATGGCCGATCGACACGATACAGTAGAGCAACTCACTGGCCGAATGAACCAGGGGGCTACCGGAAGTGACAGTTCAGCGAACCCTGCTGCGTATGGGGCTCTGATAGACACACATGATCACTGCACCTATGCTAACAAAGGTGCATCGAAAGAAAAGGCTTACATTTGCACGGCAGTATCGAAATTGGACCTCTGCTGATTGGCAAAGGATTGCCTTCTCCGTGAGTCACGTTTTCTGCTTCATGGAACGGATGGACATTGGCGTATAAGGCGAGAAACAACGGAAAACAAGCACTCTTCAACCATTGCTGGAAGAACACAGGCTGATGAGGGCAGCGTTATGGTCTGGGTAATGTTTTCGTGGCATTCCATGGGTCCATTCAGACCTCTGGAAAGCACTACGGACCGAATTCCTTATGAATCCATCCTTGCAGACCACGTACACCCATATAGCTGATTGTCTTCCCTGAGGCGGATTGGATCTTCGAGCACGACAGTGCGACGTGTCACACAGCTAGAAATGTCCGAGAGTGGTTGGAAGAGTACGATAAAGACTTTAAAGTACTTCCTTGGCCCCCTAATTACCCAGACTTAAACCCAATTGAGCATCTGTGGGACCACATCGATCGTACTGTTCGCTCTATGGATTCTCCACCACGCACCCTCCAGCAGCTGTCAGATGCCCTGCAGTCAGCATGGCTCCACATACCTGTGAACACCTTCCAGCACCTTATTGAGTCACTCCCAGGCCGTCTAGCTGCTGTACGCGTGACCACCAGCTGCTGATATTAGCTGGTGGTCACAATAATGTGACTCGACCGTGTAGTTACAAAGATAGTGTCCATAAAGTGACGGACGCACAAAATGATACTATAAGCATGTATATTTTTACAAAAGATTTGCTAAGAAGAAAGAGGGAAAAAAACGATTCTTCACGTTCCAAGTGGAATTAATTTCAGCGTTTTGAAAACTCGCCGTAATGAGCGGTAGAAGGTTGCTTCTTCTAAGATATAAATATGTGAAAGATGTCCCACCACGACAGAACAAGGAAATGCTGCCGGAGTTCCAACGATATAAAAGTGCACTTATCTAAATAAAATGTTGTGCTTCCTGGTATAAAACTCCAAACAGCAATAAATTGACCCTGAGCCACAAGATGACAAGCCCTGTCAAGACGAATCACTTCAAAAGATGGTCCTGTATTTCTGGTGAAGGATAAATGTTAAAAACAAAAGAATAAAGTTTTCGTCAAACTTGCAAGCGAGATAGAAGTAAACGGACCTCGTAAAAATAAAGAATGCGTCAGAGGTACACTTGTGTCCACGTGGCGTCGAGCCAATGAAATGAAAACGAGCATGTCTCCTAACCCATATGCAGTGCTCGAAATGGGCCAGTATGGCATACCGGAACATTTTTATTTCCTAGTATTCATACAGACACTATTTTGTACCCGAAATATGCATACCGGCACTAAGTTTAGTAGTGGAGACTGCAGAAATTATTTTTATTTTTCTCCCTGACTTACGAGCGCGCATTCTTAAACATAGAAACCTTACGTGCCTCGCGCCCTTGAGAAATAGCTGTGGGGGAACCGTAAAGGATAGAAGAGTGGTGCACATGTGATCTATAAGCTCAGTCCTTCAAAGTATGGAAATGAAGCTATCCATAGCGCATGATCACATCTTGTCCAAGTCCCAAATCATCCCACTAACGATGTCTGTAATTTTTTTATATCATTAATTTAGTATATTTAGTTTGAAGAGCTTCTTCATAGAATGAAAAATAGGGAGTAATAAATTAAACACAAATTTTAATTTTGCAGCAATAAGTCATAAACTTATCAAAGACTCTACACCATTTATAAACTGAAACACTTCCTTTAATGGCGTACAACTAATACACAATTAATCGCGTACAACTAATACACAATTTAAACTGAGCTTCCGCGCTCCACCAGGAGGAGTAATACTAATCCTTTCTCGCCCAGACGATGCCTCCCGGTAGAGCGCCAAAGCTCAGCTTAAATTGTGTATTATTTGTACGTGATTAACCCTTTAACGACCATAACGTCCTAAACGCCCGTACATACAAACGACCATAGCTGCCCGAAACTCCTGTCTAGAGTGAGTTAGATTTCCTACCCTTACCTGCTCTTCAAATATGCATGACCTATTAGGGATCAGCAGGTGTCACTATCGGTCACTATTGCTGTTGCTAAACAAAGAAGTGAACCAACACAGATAGTTTCGGGCGTTATGGTATTTAGAGTGATACAAGATTTTGGGATCATGGTCGTTAAAAGGTTAAAGGAAGTGTTTCAGTCTATAAATGGTGTAGTCTTTGATAAGATTCTACTCATCGCTGCAAACTTAAAATTTGTGTTTAATTTATTACTCCCTATTTTTCAATGACTTCATTACTATTAATATGTTGTGCTTACGTAATAAATTCTTTAACCAAGATGTAAAGCCTGGACATACTGTATGTGATGGATCCTGCCTATCTCATTGTCTTACTAGGTGATTTTGTTATCGCTGACGTTATACGATTTCTTCCAGTTCTGTGTATTCTGTCTACGATATCTTTCTTACATCCAGCCTTTAGACCAATGCTATAAACATTATCAATTTCTTTATCATTTAGGTAGTCGGGTTTGCATACATTATACGCTCTACAGAACCATGCTCTAAACGCAAAAAGTTTGTATTCTTTTGGGCAGTGCGAATCATAATGGGAAGTTTCGGCATAGTGTCTTTATATCCGTATATACCAATACCAGATGCTGTTGGAAACTTTGAACATATAATAATCGTCGCTTCCCGTGAATTGCCCCTAACACGAACTTTAAAGATACTGCCATGACGGAAACAGTCGAAATCCTCTTTAGCAAACTAATATGCAATGTTTTGGACTCTACTGTACTGCCAATGATTTGGCATGCGTTATTAAATGATGGAAACACATCGCGGCACACTGTATCATCATCATCATCATTGTCAACCATTATCAATCCACTGCTGGACGAAAGTCTCCCCAAGTTTCCTCCACAACGGTCTGTCTTGTGCCAGTCTCCTCCATGTCACTCCCGCATATTTACGAATTTCATCCACCCATCTCCCATGTGGTCTTTTTCTGGGTCTTTTCCTGTCCCTTGGAATCCAATCTAAAATTTCGGCTGTCCATCTATGGTCTGTCCTTCTGGCAGTATGTCCAGCCCATTGCCATTTCAGGGATTTAACTCTGATCATGATGTCTTCCACTCTCGTCATTTTTCGGATCCACGAGTTCCTCTTCTTATCTCTCCTGGTTATACCAAGCATGCACCTCTCCATGCCACTTTGAGTTGTCTGCAGCCTTTGTATGTCTCTTTTAGTTAAGGTCCACGTCTCTGCACCATACGTAAGCACTGGAAGGATGCATTGATCAAACACTTTTCTTTTAAGACATAATGGCATATTGCTCTTGAAAATTATGCTGTTTCTTCCAAAAGCTCTCCAGGCAAGTTTTGTACGCCGATTAATTTCTTCATCAATGTGACCCTCATTTGATATCTGCTGTCCAAGATAAACATACGTATCTGTTATCTCCAGTTTTTCTCCATCAATCGATAAATCTTCATTTCTTGTAAAAGCATTAAACATCACTTTTGTCTTCTGAAAGTTCATTTTTAATCCCACTTCTTTACTCTTGTCAGCAAGTTCCTGGATCATACTCTGCAGCTCTGATGGGGTAGTTGCAAAAATGACTACGTCATCAGCAAAACGAAGGTGGGTTAGATAATCTCCATTAATCTTTATCCCTTTGTTTTCCCAGTTCAGTGATTGAAAGACATTTTCCAATGTGGCATTAAAGAGCTTCGGAGATATGGTGTCACCTTGTCTCACTCCCTTTCCAATTTTTATGTGTGTTGTATTTTCAAACAGCCGAATCTTTGCACTTGCATTTTCATAGATGTTATTAATAATATTAATGTATGCATCTTCAATACCGCAGGATTTCAGAGCCGTGGTAACTGCTGATGGTTTCACCGAATCAAAGGCTTTTTCATAATCGATAAAAGCCATGCACAATGGAAGTTCATTTTCCCTCGCTCTTTCATTTAGTTCTCTCAGTACGTGGATATGATCTATTGTGCTGTAGCCACTCCTGAATCCAGCTTGTTCTCTCGGTTGAGCCATGTCCAGTGTTACCTTCAAGCGGTGTGAAAGAACCAATTGGATGTCTGTATAATTGTATTTGCGTGATAAAAATTCATGTAGAATGCTCGAGATGTCGTCCACGTTATTTTCAAAAAAATCACCTTTGTTTCTTACGTGTTCTAATTCCCTGCATTTTCATATCTACCATTGCCTTGAAAAAGCCTTCCAGAGGAGTGCGAAAGCTTGGCGAATCTTTGTGCTTATTACATCACAAAAATAAACGGATTTAATACACTAAAAGCATTTCTTGAGTATTCTTAACCTTACTGTGCAATGAAAAAAAAGCTCCAATATACAAATGAAGAATGATTCACTAGAAGGAAAGCTTTTATATTGTTCTAGAATTATTTGTATCTCTTAAACATTTAACAGTATGTAGTGTAGTATTCTTGTTTTCTGCACAGATAAACAGCAAAATATAAGTGGTCAACCATTTGGTTATAAAACTATAGGTAATAAGAATATAAATAATAATTTCCAGGATTATTTATTTGAATATTTGTGCCCGGATGTCGCATAGATTTCAAAAATGCACTCATAACACGTTTAGATTTATAAAAAAATAAATTTCGTAACCCCCTACGAAAAACATTTCTGGGGACGCGATTGTGCAGTGATATAAGCAAGTACTTTTTTTTTGGAAAAACGAATTCTGTGTAGGTGGAAATATGCAGACATGTGGGTACTAGCATTGATGAACACAAACGTGAAATAAAGGATGAAGATATAAAATATGAAACTCCATTGTACTTGAAAGTCCGAAATTGCATAAATTAGGAAGATATAAAATTGATATGATACAGATTGGCCCTGAAACGTCAGGGTGTCATGTAGAGGTCTGCACGGGTTTTAATTTGGAAAACCCGGCCCGGCCCGTATATGTCTCCTGTTTCCAGGCCGCCCGGTAAAATTTAAATGACTAAAACACGAATTTGGCACCTGGTGCACTCGGTCATTCAACTCCTGAAGAGTTCTCGTTTTCTTAATTGCTACACGTAATCTATTACAATAAACGTTAATTCGGAATATTTCTGCGACTCTGTATAAGTCACGTGACATCTGAGGAGCTGGCGGGGGGGGGGGGGGGCTTGTATGCCCAAATATATTTTATGTAAACGACAATTTCCATGCCTTTCAAATCTTCTGGGTTTTCAAATTATCATTGCCTACCGCCGGACCCGGAATATCCGTGGGGATGAGGAGGGGGTGGGGGGTTAATTCGAAAAGTACGAAATATCCAGAATTATGAGTCCGATCGTTCTACTTTACATCGTCTACAAGCACATATTCTCCAGAAGCGATTTTTTCGCGAAAATCTTTTGCTTTCTTAAACTCCATAATAAGTATGGAAGAGTATTTATCAGCAACACTGAACTGAGCATATGCTACGGGAAAACAACGACAGACTGCCCAGCTAACCAGTGTCACAGAAGTTTTGAAAACGGCTGAGCTGGGATACCTAAGGGTTCATTTGCCATCTGCTGATTCTCTGAGAGTACATATGGGAAAATACGGCACAGATTTATACACAGAAATAAATTTCTCCCGTGCCATTTCAGACAACTTAAAAGCTTTTCACACATCCAGGGCCCGACTTAGGTTTGTCGAAGCCCTGTGCACGTCCTATGTCTGAGCCTTATCCCCCCCCCCGATTAAAAGTTTTTCTAGGAGTAGAAACATTAAAACACATCCCACATGCTAGTTATCTTTATAGCCAATGTGGCTTATAATGGACTAGCATTTTCACCGCTAAGTAACTATGTTTCCAGAGATATAATTTAAAACACCTAGCTTACCATAAATTTAATGGAAATGATGTACCAATGGTAGTTTAAGCTGCAATATGTAATCCCTTGCAAAGTCTTACAGCTGACCACACACATTGTGGGATAAATTATTGCCACACTTCACGTAAATTACTACAACAGTCTTTAAAGTAGTGTCAATTGAACTTTATTGTATTTTTATTTATGTAAAAATAAACCGTACATAATTATGAATATTAATTCACAATTTTTGTTCTCACATGACTAATATTAATAATAAAAATTTTTTTAGTAAATTCTACATGTTTGTTGAAATCCTTTTCATGTATAATATACCGTATTGCTCCGAATATAGGCTGTTCCCATTGCATTTTGATTGTTACAAATAAAGGGTGAGATTAAGATGTTGCATTGGCCGATCACAGCGCAGCGCTTGAGCTTTATTATACGAAATAATAATAAATCGGTTTCCAAAATCTCATCCTAAATTTTGAAACCGAAACTTACACTAATTTTGTGCTACAATGGAAAATATATTTTGTTTATCAAAATTTATATTACTGTTAAGGTAGTTTGGTGGTCCCTTCAAATTCTGAGGCCCTGTGCACGTGCAGAAATCAGGCCCTGTGCACGTGCAGAAATCAGTCCCTGCACACTTCTAGAGAAAGTTCCGCCGACCAGAACAATAAAATAAACCGTCTGCGAGTGGGTGGCTCGGTTTATAAGTGCTGCAGTTAATAGCCTGCCCTGAAGCATGACAGAGGGTGAAAGTTAGAGAGAGAAGGGACCACATTCACATTGAAAAACTAAGGGAGCTGACCCATTCCAATTATTTTGTAGGAGGGGAGGATGTCGTAAAACTTCTATTTTTTTACAACAGCGGAAATTATTCAATCTTATTCTGCCGCTGTATGTTGTGGGATTTCCAAACGAGAAAGGCACCATATAGCGATTGTTTTGCTCATAAAAAAAAAACCCTGCTAGGCCCGTGTCTGTTTTACATTAAATACTGAAGGCCCGGGCCCTTGAAGACCTCTGGTGTCCGATTCTTAAACTGCGACTTATCTCTCTGCAACTTGAATTCTATTCTGAGAACTGGTTATCAGTTGATTCTGTGAGTGTGGTTTCCTGCAAAGTGATCACCGCTATATTATTTATTGTTGTTTTAAATCTTTGTCATTATTCGTCAGCACTGAAGTCTTAATTTCTTGCGAACATATTTCTTTATGTAACACAGATCATGCGTGTGAGTTAAAGCATGGAGATCATTTCACATGCAGCTGCATGAATTAAATATTCATGCACTAGCTCATAGCCCGTGCAATGCACGGGTGCAAAAGCTGTGACTGGAATTTTTATAACACGAATCGTAAAATACATATTCATAACTATAACGAACGGTTGAATTATTAATGGGGAGTCTATTAAGATAGGTCACCAACAACAAAAATGTTATAATATTCCCATTCAATATTTCACTGACTCCTCTTTATGAAATAAAATAACGCTGATTCCTTTTTGTAAATTTACTCAGCAATTTTAGTCCTTTTTACGAAATTACTCTGCAATGCGAAGAAAATGAAATCAAAGACGACATAACACCTGCGTAACAGAACAAACGTCATAGACAGTTGTTCGATCACGTGCGTGTTGCCACACATGAAGTCGTTTGTCTTACTAACTTTATTTTCCGGTAAAACCTTGCTTTTACGTATCGTGCAATAGCTGTGAGCTTAGTTCCGATTTCGGCTACCGGATGAATTACGTCAGAGCGTTGACGTCAGTTTCTCCTTGATTTTACGTATCATGCAATAGCGGTGAGCTTAGTTCCGAGTTCGGCCACCGGATAAAAGCAGATGGCGCTGCAAGTACTGATGACGTCAGAGCGTTAGGGACAGACGTAGCCTATTGTATAGGTTTTATGTTTGTAAACGAATACTAGTATGCTCACAATTTTTACTTACCTTCATGGATTTATTGTAGAGCTTCTTCAAAGCACCTTCCATGTCGTTGACTTCCTTACCGTTCTTCTTAGCTATACGGGTCAAAATTTCTTGGGCTTTATCCCATTTTCCTTGAGTTATCAGCCATCGTGGAGATTCGGGAACTATCCTTCAAAAATCAGATGGAATGAAGTTAAAGAATGGGCAGCAGATTTAATTTGTTCCTTCAGAATGCGAAGGTGTATTGTATAACATAAAATACGTGTTTAACTTTTTGCATAAAGGTCACTAGATTTCAAGAAATCTTCAGCATTATGCGCTCAAACACAGTCTAAATTACACATGTCCTTCAGAATTTTGTGTCTAAACAGCGTTTAGCTTCACTTAGTATCCTTCGTATGGTACTAGAAATGCATTATAAGTACCCTATGTGAAACCTGCCTGGCCGCCACGGTGGCGCAGTGGTCTAAGGCAATGGCCTCTGATCATTCGTCCGAAAGGGGTCCGGGTTCGAATACCGGTGAGGCATGGATGTTGTGTTTGTCTTACGGCACTGGCTCTCTCCCTTCCCTGGAACCAGTGACCCTAAATTAGGGACGGACGACTGCTTATAGCCCATTGAGTTGCTCACGGTGGTCGTTAAACCTCCAGTTAAAAAAAAAAACTCTGCCTGCAGCAAGCCAAGATACTGCACTTAAGCGCCGATACTTGAGGGGAAAGTGAAACCCTTCAGTTCAAGATTAATAAAAGGCAACGTTTGGCTGTCCCTGTGGCGCAGTGGTCTAAGGGAAATCTTCTGATCAGTCGTCCGAGATGGATCCGGGTTCGAATCCCGGTGAGGCATGGATGTTGTGTTTTACGGCACTGGCTCTCTCTCCCTTCCCTGGAACCAGTGTCCCTAAATTAGGGACAGACGACTACTTTTAGCTCACTGAGTTGCTCACGGTGATCGTTATACCTCAAACCAAAAAAAAAAAAAAAAAAAAAAAACGAGGTTTGGTTAATCCCCACCTTCTGCAGGCAAAGAACTGAGTAACGTCACCGTCCTAATAGGTGAACCGTGGATTCCTGCTGAAGACATAAATCAGGAATTTCTTGTGTAAAAAGGTTTAAACTGTAGCAAGTTGATACTTAGGACAATGTTTATACAAAAGCACATTTACGTAATTTCATAGCTATATGAATAGTTTAGTAAGAGTAAACCAAGAATTCAAAAATACCTGCGATACGTACCTGTAAATTAAAGGTCAGGGAAACTTGTTTATACTTTTAAACGTTAATTTAATAAAAGGGAATTTTTTCCCGTAATATTACGATGATGCAATACAGAATTTCTTTTTTTGCAGAAAAGAAACATCAAAATTAAAAGCTGAAAACAATGCACACTAAAAGGCTTTTAGAATTAGTTAATGTTATTCCTGCTGGCTTGTGAATAATAATTCCGATACATTGCTATAACGACTAGGACAATGACGTCACGAAGCGACCGCCGGAAGTGCAGGATGAACGCAATCTTGTCTTCTACGGACCTTGTTGTAGAGGTAGTGGCTGTAACTGAATCATGGTACGTTGGTATATAGAAATGAAAGCACGTTACGAACATTACTTATCTTATCCATTCTATAGAGATGCATGTGTGATGATGAGCTGCACAACGAGAGCGAAAGAAAAACGAGTTACGGGACGATTCCCATAAGCGGGTTTAGCCAATACGAATGCACTTGATCGTAACGATAAATTACATACTGTATTTATACGAGCGTTGTACCGAAAGTAATGCAAAAGCGGGGATAACTTTTTTTATTAACTGACATAGGTCGTTCAAATTGCACATATTGGTAGAGTAACTTTTTCTCTATACAAAGGTACTACTCAACATAGTTTCCATCACAAGCGATGCATTTGCGCCATCGTTGAACCCAACTATCGAATCCTCTTTGAAAAAATTCAGGTCTGGACTACACTATCTACCAACAAGTAATTGGACACCTGTGATAGCAAAGGAAAACGAAGTTTATTCACCTTCAATAGTTGGTGAAGCCTCCACGAGCGGCGATTACAGCTGCGACCCTCCGGGGCATACTCTGAACCAGGCGTTGTATGACGGCTAGCGGTATTTTCTTCCACTCGGCTTGGAGAAGACAGGTCAGTTCCTTCACCAATTTTGGACGGTGAGGGCACCCCTTAAGTCGACGCTCCAACTCGTCCCACAGGTGCTCGATATTGTTAAGGTCCGGGCTCTGCGCACGCCAGTCCATTCGATTAACCCCATTGTCACCATACCAAGCCATGGTGGACCTCGCAACAAGACAGGTGGCATTGTCGATCTGAAAGTAACATGGGTCCACTTCGTAAAACTGCCACAACGTAGGAAGCGCATGGTCATCCAAAATGGTGCAGTAGGTCTCGGCGTTGAGTCTACCAGGAATTGCGGCAAAGGGTCCTGTGCCAAACCAGGAGAAACACCCCCATAGCATAATTCCACCGCCGCTGAACTTCACAGTTGGCACAATACATTCCGGCAGGAGGCGTTCGCCAGACAGACGCCAAACCCAGACCCTGCTATCCGAACGGTAGAAGGTAAACCTTGATTCGTCGCTCCAGAGAACCTGTTTTCCACTGTTCAACGGTACACTGTCGACGTTCTTTGCACCACGTTAGCTGAGCAGCGCTATTTGACTTGGTGATCAAAGGTTTGTAGGCGGCAGCACGTCCATGATAACCGAGCAGATGGGCTTCCTTACTGATAGTATTCATCGAAAGAACACCCCCGGATGCCTATTAAAACTCCTCGCGGATGTGGCCCATCGATTTGGTGCGGTTCTTCCGACTTTCTCTGACCAGCACCCGTCGTTCTCTAGCTCCCAGTTTTGTGAGTCTGCCGGGTCGGGGCACATTCCGACAGTCACCTCTCATTTTCCACTGGCCAATCACGTAGGCCACTGTCGATTTTGGGTACTTCAACTCGCTGGATATGTCACGTATGTATCAGCCTTTTCTGTGATACCCGACGATTACACCTTTCTCGAAATCAGAGAGCTCCGAACTGAGTGCCATCTTGCATGCGACTGGTTGAGTTGTTGTTTCTCACACGATATTTAACGACGGCGGCCGTGACTTGTATCAGGACCACAGATATAGTCGATTTCAAGGGTGTCCAATTACTTGTTGGTAGATAGTGTATATATATCATCATCATTGTCAACCATTATCAATCCACTGCTGGACGAAGCTCTCCCCAAGTTTCTTCCACAACGTTCTGTCTTGTGCCAGTCTCCTCCATGTTACTCCCGCTTACTTTCGAATTTTATCCACCCATCTCCCATGTGGTTGTCTTCTAGATCTTTTCCTGTCCCTTGGAATCCAATATAAAATTACGGCTGTCCATCGATGGTCTGTCCTTCTGACCAGCAATTGCCATTTCAGGGATTTAACTCTGATCATGATGTCTTCCACTCTTGTCATTCTTCGGATCCACCAGTTCCTCTTCTTATCTCTCCTGGTTACACCAAGCATGCACCTCTCCATGCTGCTTTGAGTTGTCTGCAGCCTTTGTACGTGTTTTTTAGTTAAGGTCCACGTCTCTGCACTATACCTAAGCACTGGAAGGATGTATTGATCAAGCACTTTTCTTTTAAGACATAATGGCATATTGCTCTTGAAAATTATCCTGTTTCTCCCAAAAGCTCTCCAGGCAAGTTTTATACGCCGATTAATTTCTTCATCAATGGGACCCCTCACTTGATATCTGCTGTCCAAGATAAGCGTACATATCTGTTATTTCTAACTTTTCTCGATCAATCAATGAATCTTCATTTCTTGTAAAAGCATTGTACATCACTTTTGCCTTCTGAAAGTTCATTTTTAATCCCACTTCTTTACTCTTGTCAGCAAGTTCCTGGATCATACCCTGCAGCTCTGATCGGGTAGTTGCAAAAACGACTATGTCGTCAGCAAAACGAAGGTGAGTTAGATAATCTCCATTAATCTTTATCCCTTTGTTTTCCCAGTTCAGTGATTGAAAAACATTTTGCAATGTGGCATTAAAGAGCTTGGGAGATATGGTGTCACCTTGTCTCACTCCCTTTCCAATTTTTATGTGTGCTGTAATATAATATTAAGTATGTATCTTCAATACAGCAGGATTTCAAAGCCATTGTAACTGCTGATGGTTTCACCAAATCAAAGGCCTTTTCATAATCGATAAAGGCCATGCACAATGGAAGTCCATATTCCCCAGCTGTTTCAGTTCGTTGATCATTGTAGCGTTGTTCCAATCCTCAGGAATCTTTCCTCCATTAAGGCATCGATTATAAACTTGGGCGAGTACTGTTTCGATTTCTCCACTTGCTTCTTGTATGATGTCTACAGTAATTCCATCTTCTCCTGGAGCTTTTCCCCGTTTCATGTTCTTGATTGCATGAGCAACTTCTGCTGGGAGGACTGGAAGAACTCTGGTTTTGGTACCTTTCATGATGTCTAGAGTACATGTATCATCCCTTTCATATAATTTGGAGTAGAAATCTTTCACTCTTGTCAAAATTTCGCCTCTATTTCTTGTTACAAAACCATCTTCTTTTCTCAGTGCCATAATCTATTTTCTTCCCTTACTGCGATGTACTTTTGCTATCTTTTAGGCTTTGCTTGTTTTCAATTGCTTTCCTCACTAGTTCACAGTTGAATTTCCTTACGTCTTCAGTGATACTTTTTCTTACTGTCTTGCATAGCTCTATATATTCCACTTTGGAAGTCACATCCTCTTTAGTTGTCCTCATATCTCTTCTTTTTTACAGCTACATTTTGGTTTTTCCTGATAATTTGTTCACATGCAACTTGTTCTTAGACCCAGCTTATTTTGTTGCTGTTTCCCTAAGAGCTTTGGTTACTTTTCTGTTAACTTCAGAAATATCCACTTCTTCCGATGTTAGGCCTTCTAAAGCAGAGAATCTGTTCTTTAGTTCCAACTTGAAGGTATTATGGTGTTTTTTTTAAGCTGGTTATGTCAATACATTTTGTTTGTCTTATGAGCTTGCCACATTCGAATTTCTTGTTGAGGTGCATCTTACATCTCACCAATCTATGGTCACTACCTGTGTTAAACTTGTTTAGCACACTGCTGTCTTCGAAGACGATTTGTTTGTTACACATAATAAAATCAATTTCACTTGTCGTCCCATTTGGATGCCTCCATGTCCATTTCCTGTGTGGCTTTTTAGTGAAAAAGGTGTTCATGATGTAAAACCCTTCTGCATCTGCAAACTCTAAGAGAGTATTTCTACGCTGGTTTCTGTTGCCGTGATCGAATTTACCTACTGAAGTTTGACTCTGTTGCTGTTACCCTATTTTTGCATTGAAATCTCCCATAATTATCGCCAAGTGCTGCTTACTCTTATTATTTAGATGAAGAATTTTCCTCATAAAATTCTTCAATTTCTTCTTCAGGATGACTTGTGGTGGGTGCGTAAGTTTGAATAATCTGAGCCTGGTATCTTCTCGAGAGTTGGATAACGAGTCGTACAGCTTTGTCAGAGGAACTTTCAACTTCTACAACTTTATCCTTCAGTTTCTTTTTTATTATAAATCCAACACCACTAGTTCTGCCAATGTCTGTCCCACGATAATAGAAGAGATGTCCACTTTTCAGTTCAACGAGATCTTCTCCTTTTCTCCTAACCTCACTTAGTCGGATGATATCCCACTTGACCCTTTGTAGTTCCTCTTCCAATTCAAGAAACCTTGAATCAGAAGATAGGGAGCGTCCATTGTAAGTACCCAAGGCCAGCATGAAATTAGTACCCTCTGCCTTCGTGTCGCACTGGCTGCTGCCTTGGCTAGGTACATTCCAACTGCCGGAGACTGGGGGCCAAGGTTTAAGTTGTGGAGTCATTTTGGAGGGGTTAGGCCATAGCTCACTACGCTGGCCAAGCGGGTTGGTGAGTGTTGGATAGCATTTCCTCTAATCCCGATGGTATAGTTATACCGCTATTGGTGGTCGTCATAGCCCCTTTAGTGTGAACAGGATGTACCACGATAAGGCGGGATTGGCATTTGTCAAAGAGAGGCTGTGATGTTACGCATCACCTGACCTTACATCCCATATATATATATTTAAGGTCAGGTGATGCATAACATCACAGCCTCCCCTTGACAAATATCATCCCCGCCTTCTCGTGGTACATCCTGTTCCCACTAAAGGGGAACTAAAGGGGAACAGAATGACAGTTCGTCCAGCGATACGTAGCGGATGCCACGGAACCGATTATTTACGCTTCTTCAACCGTTGGTTAAAGAAGCGTATAAAATATTTGTCCGCTCGATAACTCGCGTAAAAATGGTTCGGTTGCAATGAAATTTTAGTATGTGGTAGGGGACAACCTGCGGACGAACCCTTTTGAAAACGGGCGAAATGGGGTCAAAGGTCAGGACGTAGGAGCGGGATCAATTCCATTGCCCTTATGCGTCATAACTTACGTAAAAATGCTTCGATTGCGATAAAACTTTATCATATTTTTCCGGAATTACACTGAACCGGTTCTGTTAAATATCATCGAAATCGGGTCAAAGGTCAGGGCACAGGAGCGAGATTTATTCTACAGCCATTATCCTCATAACTTGAGTAATAACTTGAGTAATCATTTATGGTATGTTGGAAAGCGTATCATAATCAATGCATTGTGTGATTTTACTAACTTGTTTAACTTTGGGAAAAGATCAAAGTCGGGTGGACTGACTTTGATCTCTGTATGGGGGGTGGGATGAAGTTTCAGAGCCTTATTTTGACAAAAGTCTCTGTACAGACCCTGTTCCATGATGCCATGCGTTGTCATGCAGCAAGATTGCTACCGCTTTCAACAAGTTGGGGGCGATTTTGACGAATTTTCGGTCTCAACGTTGTCCTTAGAAAGTCACGGTAATATTGTGTGTTAGCATTTTGCCCTACCGTCAGTCGATCAGAGACCACAATACCCTGGGCATCATACGCAACAAACGTCATTTGATTTACTTTGGATTGTTGCCGACGACACTTTGAGGGGCGTGGGGAACTTGGATGCCTCCATTCCGCTAACTGCGACTTCAGTTCTGGCTCAGAATCACGGGTCCAAGTCTCATCAATTGCGACAATTCTGTTCAGAAAGATGTAGCCCTCGCTTTGGAATCCGTGGACGTGATCCTGTGCGATGCTTTCTCTGGCTGCCTTCTGCTGGGTGTGGGGAAGGGGGGGGGTGATGGGTCATCCACAGCGCGGCGATTTCCCTTTCTTCCAGTGAGTTGGTCAGAATCCGGTGAACAGACATAGTGGACAAATTTACCTGATGAGCAATCTCCTCGACTGTCAAACGGCTATTCTCGTCGAGAAGCGTTCTAACAATGGTGACAGATGTTTTGTCTGTCGCCGTTTGAAGTCAGCCTGAGCTGTGATCATCTTCAGTGCTGGTTCGGCCCAGCCGCAAGAAATTGTGCTTCGATCAAGAGTTCCTTCCCACGAACTTTTTGCAAGGCAGTGAGAACCTGTGTCGGAGTCCCCCCCAAGAGTTCCTGTTTTCATGTACGAGCGCTGGTCTAACGCAGTAACTCGACCTGAGGAGCTGCTGCACGGTTCCATTTCCAAACCGTCCCGCGCTATGATTTACTGTAGACATCATACAAGAAGCAAATGGAGAAATTGAAACAGTACTCGCCCAAGTTTATAATCGATGCCTTAATGGAGGGAAGATTCCTGAGGATTGGAACAACGCTACAATGATCAACTAACTGAAAGAGCGAGGGAATATGAACTTCCATTGTGCATGGCTTTTATCGATTATGAAAAAGCCTTTGATTCGGTGAAACAATCAGCAGTTACAATGGCTCTGAAATCCTGCGGTATTGAAGATGCATACATTAATATTATTAATAGCATCTATGAAAATGCAAGTGCCGCCCCGGTGGCGCAGTGGTCTAAGGCGCTGGCCTCTGATCATTCGTCCGTAAGGGGTCCGGGTTCGAATCCCGGTGAGGCATGGATGTTGTGTTTATCTTACGGCACTGGCTCTCTCCCTTCCCTGGAACCAGTGACCCTAAATTAGGGACGGGCGACTGCTTATAGCCCATTGAGTTGCTCACGGTGGTCGTTAAACCTCCAATCAAAAAAAAAAAAAAAATGCAAGTGCAAAGATACGGCTTATTATATTGAAAATACAACACACATAAAAATTGGAAAGGGAGTGAGACAAGGTGACACCATATCTCCCAAGCTCTTTAATGCTACATTGCAAAATGTTTTTCAATCACTGAACTGGGAAAACAAAGGGATAAAAATTAATGGAGATTATCTAACTCACCTTCGTTTTGCTGACGACATAGTCGTTTTTGCAACTACCCCATCAGAGCTGCAGGGTATGATCCAGGAACTTGCTAACAAGAGTAAAGAAGTGGGATTAAAAATGAACTTTCAGAAGGCAAAAGTGATGTACAATGCTTTTACAAGAAATGAAGATTCATTGATTGATTGAGAAAAGTTAGAGATAACAGATATGTACGCTTATCTTGAACAGCAGATATCAAGTGAGGGTCCCATTGATGAAGAAATTAATCTGGGTACAAAACTTGCCTGGAGAGCTCTTGGAAGAAACAGCATAATTTTCAAGAGCAATATGCCATTATGTCTTAAAAGAAAAGTGTTTGATCGATGCGACCTTTCAGTGCTTACGTATGGTGCAGAGACGTGAACCTTAATTAAAAGAGACATACAAAGGCTGCAGACAACTCAAAGTAGCATGGAGAGGTGCATGCTTGGTGTAACCAGGAGAGATAAGAAGAGGAACTCGTGGATCCGAAAAATGACAAGAGTGGAAGACATCATGATCAGAGTTAAATCCCTGAAATGGCAATGCGCTGGACATACTGCCAGAAGGACAGACCATCGATGGATAGCCGAAATTTTAGATTGGATTCCAAGGGACAGGAAAAGACCCAGAAGAAGAGCACATGGGAGATGGGTGGATGAAATTCGAAAGTATGCGGGAGTGACATGGAGGAAACTGGCACAAGACAGACCGTTGTGGAGGAAACTTGGGGAGACTTTCGTCTAGCAGTGGATTGATAATGGTTTGCAATGATGATGATGATGATGATATATATATATATATATATATATATATATAGATATGGGATGTAAGGTCAGGTGATGCGTAACATCACAGCCTCTCCTTGACAAATGTCAACCCCGCCTTCTCGTGGTGCATCCTGTTCCCACTAAAGGGGCTCTGACGACCGCCCATAGCGGTATAACTATACCATCGGGATTAGAGGAAATTCTATCCCACACTCACCAACCCGCTTGGCCAGCGTGGTGAGTTATGGCCAAACCCCTCCAAAATGATTCCACAACTTAAATCTTGGCCCTCAGTCTCCGGCAGCTGGAATGTACCTGGCCAAGGCAGCGGCCAGTGCGACATGAAGGCAGAGGGTGCTAAGAATCCCCGGAGGACCGGACTAGGCTGCCATCTGATGCTGACCTTGGCTACTTACAATGGACGCCTCCCTATCTTCTGATTCAAGGCTTCTTGAATTGGAAGAGGAACTACAAAGGATCAAGTGGGACATCGTGGGGCTAAGTGAGGTAAGGAGAAAAGGAGAAGATCTCATCGAACTGAAAAGTGGACATCTCTTCTACTATCGTGGGACAGATACTGGCAGAACTAGTGGTGTTGGATTTATAATAAACAAGAAACTGAAGGATAAAGTTGTAGAAGTTGAAAGTTCCTCTGACACAGCTGCACGACTTGTTATCCAACTCTCGAAAAGATACCAGGCTCAGATTATTCAAACTTATGCACCCACCACAAGTCATCCTGAAGAAGAAATTGAAGAATTTTATGAGGAAATTTGTCATCTAAATAATAAAGGTAAGCAGCACTTGAAAATAATTATGGGAGATTTCAATGCAAAAATAGGGCAACGGCAACAGAATGAAACCTCAGTAGGTAAATTCGGTCATGGCAACAGAAACCAGCGTGGAAATACTCTCGTTGAGTTTGCAGAGGCAGAAGGGTTTTTCATCTTGAACTCCTTCTTCAAGAAAAAGCCACACAGGAAATGGACATGGAGACATCCAAATGGGACGACAAGTGAAATTGATTTTATTATGTGTAACAAAAAATTCGTCATAGAAGACTGCAGTGTGCTAAACAAGTTCAACACAGGTAGTGACCATAGATTGGTGAGATGCAAGATGCACCTCAACACTAAACTTGAACGTGGCAAGCTCATAAGACAAACAAAATCTATTGACATAACCAACCTTAAAAAACATCATAATACCTTCAAGTTAGAACTGAAGAACAGGTTCTCTGCTTTAGAAGGCCTAACATCGGAAGAAGTGGACATATCTGAAGTTAACAGAAAAGTAACCAAAGCTCTTATGGAAACAGCAACAAAATTAGCTGGGTCTAAGAACAAGTTGCATGTGAACAAATTATCAGGAAAAACCAAAATGTTGATGCAAAAAAGAAGAGAGATGAGGACAGCTAAAGAAGATGTGACGTCCAAAGTGGAATATATAGAGCTATGCAAGACAGTAAGAAAAAGTATCACTGAAGACGTAAGGAAATTCAACTGTGAACTAGTGAAGAAAGCAATTGAAAACAACCAAAGCCTAAAGATAGCAAAGGGACATCTCAGTAAGGGAAGAAAACAGATTATGGCACTGAGAAAAGAAGATGGTTCTGTAACAAGAAATAGAGGCGAAATTTTGACAAGAGTGAAAGATTTCTACTCCAAATTATATGAAAGGGATGATATATGCACTACAGACATCATGAAAGATACCAGTACCAGAGTTCCTCCAGTCCTTCCAGCAGAAGTTGCACATGCAATCAAGAACATGAAGCGAGGAAAAGCTCCAGGAGAAGATGGAATTACTGTAGACATTATACAAGAAGCAAGTGGAGAAATCGAAACAGTACTCGCCCAAATTTTAACTCGATGCCTTAATGAAGGAAAGATTCCTGAGGATTGGAACACCGCTACAATGATCCTGCTACATAAGAAAGGTGACATTGAAGATCTCGGAAACTACAGACCTATCAGCCTCCTATCAGTAGTTTATAAAATCTTCACTAAAGTTCTTTCACACCGCTTGAAAGTAACACTGGACATGGCTCAACCGAGAGAACAAGCTGGATTCAGGAGTGGCTACAGCACAATAGATCATATCCACGTGCTGAGAGAACTAATTGAAAGAGCGAGGGAATATGAACTTCCATTGTGCATGGCTTTTATCGATTATGAAAAAGCCTTTGATTCGGTGAAACCATCAGCAGTTACAATGGCTCTGAAAAACCTGCGGTATTGAAGATGCATACATTAATATTATTAATAACATCTATGAAAATGCAAGTGCAAAGATTAGGCTGTTTGAAAATACAACACACGTAAAAATTGGAAAGGGAGTGAGACAAGGTGACACCATATCTCCGAAGCTATTTAATGCCACATTGGAGGGTGTTTTTCAGTCGCTGAGCTGGGAAAACAAGGGGATAAAGATTAATGGAGATTATCTAACCCACCTTCGTTTTGCTGATGACGTAGTCATTTTTGCAACTACCCCATCAGAGCTGCAGAGTATGATCCAGGAACTTGCTGACAAGAGTAAAGAAGTGGGATTAAAAATGAACTTTCAGAAGACAAAAGTGATGTTCAATGCTTTTACAAGAAATGAAGATTTATCGATTGATGGAGAAAAGCTGGAGATAACAGACACGTACGTTTATCTTGGACAGCAGATATCAAGTGAGGGTCACATTGATGAAGAAATTAATCGGCGTACAAAACTTGCCTGGAGAGCTTTTGGAAGAAACAGCATAATTTTCAAGAGCAATATGCCATTATGTCTTAAAAGAAAAGTGTTTGATCAATGCATCCTTCCAGTGCTTACGTATGGTGCAGAGACGTGGATTTTAACTAGAAGAGACATACAAAGGCTGCAGACAACTCAAAGAAGCATGGAGAGGTGCATGCTTGGTGTAACCAGGAGAGATAAGAAGAGGAACTCGTGGATCCGAAAAATGACAAGAGTGGAAGACATCATGGTCAGAGTTAAATCCCTGAAATGGCAATGGGCTGGACATACTGCCAGAAGGACAGATCATCGATGGACAGCCGAAATTTTAGATTGGATTCCAAGGGACAGGAAAAGACCCAGAAGAAGACCACATGGGAGATGGGTGGATGAAATTCGAAAGTATGCAGGGGTGACATGGAGGAGACTGGCACAAGACAGACCGTTGTGGAGGAAACTTGGGGAGACCTTCGTCCAGCAGTGGATTGATAATGGTTGACAATGATGATGATGATATATATATATATATATATATATATATATATATATATATACTCACACACTCAGTAGACAAAACTTTAGAATTAGTGGTGATCGGCAGTTGACGTGGGCATCTCCCGCGCTGAGTGGAACAGACCCAAATCGAAGGCGGAGAGCAGGGCTTCTCAACGGTGTGTCGCAATCGACGAACATGGGTAAACGGTATGATCTGAGCGACTTTGATCTTAAATGCCTTGTTGGCGGGTCATTCTGTCACCCAATTGATAAAACCCGTAGTGTTCACCAGGTCAACCATGTCAAAGGTGTACCGCGAGTACACTATCGACCGACATACCGGCCCTCAGAGAGCAAGCGGAGACCGACCACACGCGATTAATGTCCGGGATCGAAGTAAACTGTCCAGGCTCGTGCAGACCGACTACTTGGCAACCGCGTCGCAAATTACATCCATGTTCAATGTCGGAGGCCCAAGCATCGTCAGCGAGCGATCAGTACGGTTCACGTTGCGTACCCTGGACTACGGGAGCCGACGCCTTACTCATGTGCCGCTGCTAACTGCTCATCATCAGACACTGTGCACCGCCTGGTGCTGGGAACATCAAAATTAGACCTCTGCAGAATGGTGCCGCATCGTGTTGTCAGACGAATCCCGTTTTCAGCTGTACCAGGCTGACCGGACGGTGCGGGCGTGGCGCCGACAGCATGAAGCCATGACCTCGTCGTGTCAGATCGACTCTGTTAAAAGACGGTGATGGCTCTCTTATGACTTGGGGAGTCTTCTCATGGGACACGTTTGGCCCTTCAGTGTGTCTGGAGAGGTCCTTAGTCACCGCGCGTTACCAGCATGTGCTGGCTGATCACCTACACGCTTTCATTGCCTTCGCGCATCCTGCGGCCGATGGTCTGTTTCAGAAACACAATGCTCCGCCTCACCGAGCCAAAATATCCAGGTGTACGCATCTTGAGTACGGAACCGTCCAGTGGCTCCCAACGTCCCCGGATTTGAACCCTGTGGAAGCTCTCTGGGATGCCGTGGAGCAAAACTTCAGATTCATGGATCCTCGACCGACGTCTCGGGTAGAGTTGTGGACAATCTGCATCAGAGATGTCTGGAAACCCTCCAGAAACCCTCTGTCATCTGGTGGAGTCGATGCCTCGACGTGTATAGGCTGTTATTCGCGCTGAAGGAGAACCAACACGCTGTTAGGTTGTTAGTTATCTCTAATGTTTTGTCATCTCTAACGGATGGATATGTATTTGTAAATCGAATAATATGAAGCTGGATTTTGAAAAATAAATAAAAAAAATTGTGCTTCGTCCCTTTCAATAAATTCAACGCATTTTAAATAACTTTAAGCACTATCTCTCTCTATATAAAACAGACTGTGTGTGAGTCTGTCGGTCGGATTTCACATAGAATTAGGCGACCTAGAGCGACGAAATTTGTTATGAAGGTACCTGTAGACATCTTCTGGTGCACTTCGAAGCGCTTTGTTTTTAAAATTTTAATTTGACTTTTAGTTATTTAATGTTACGCGTTTCTACCCGATCTGAGTTTGTTATTCCGCTTTGTTGACATCAACCTGACCACACCGATCGTTAAGGTGTGCAGAAAAGTAGTTCACCATAAATTTTAGGCGTTTCTTTTTTAGAATTCTGTTACGACTATTTTCATTCGTAAATACATTTATTACAATCAGCGTTGTTTGCCGATTGTATTATGATCTTGAGGGCGGAGAAGAAAAAAAAAGAAAATAGAACGTTGTTTTTCAATCTGTGTTATTAATTCAAAAGTGTCATACGTCAGAAGGTCATCATACTGTAACGACGTTGTTAGCTAGAAAATAGAACGTTGTTTTAACGTAATTCTAAAAAAGAAATGGCTCAAATTTATCGTGAACTACTTATCTTCGCGCCTTCGCATTGGGTGTGATCAGGTTGCATGTAAAGAAAGCGGTAAAGAAAGCGGAAAGGCACATGTTTTTTTGTTAAGCGTTGTTTGCCAATTGTATTATAACCTTGAGGGCGGAGAAGAAAAAAGGAAATAGAACGTTGTTTTTCAATCTCCGTTATTACGCAACTGCACGAGATTATCTGTCAAGAAACTAATGAAGAATGTTATTGAAGTTACTATAATGACTGGACAGGCAGCAGGCAAAAACGTTTTTATTCCAAGGATCCCCATCATCCCATCTGATGTCCCGTTTCAATTTAAACGTCTTCAATTCCCGATTCGTTTGAGTTTCGCTATGAGCATCAATAAGGCACAAGGGCAGTCTATAAAAGTTGTTGGACTGGATCTACAAAGTCCATGTTTTTCCCATGGTCAACTGTGCGTTGGTTGTTCCAGAGTCGAAAATGGGGAAAATCATCTTTGCTCCGAATGGAAGGACTGTTAATATTGTTTATCTTGAGGCTTTACAAGAATAAGGTAATTTTCTTCCCAATCAATTTCATTGCATAAGCATTTTGTTTTCAAACTTCTTGAATTATTTACATTGGACGTGACTACTACTAAATAATTCAAATACATTTTTTTATCCTAATATTCTATTCCGGGAAGTTGTACTACAAAGTTGTATAAACCTTGATTTACCAGTCTTAATTTAATTGCCGATATAGCTTTTACTTTACACTATCACTAACCCGTCAACGACGGGTACAACAGACTTGTTTTTAGATAAATTAAATAAATTTACTCTTTTGTGTTATGTAGCAGTTACTGAAGATGGCTCATACAATCCTCCTTTCCGGGAAACAATTTCGTCATGACGTAACTTTAAAGATACGAAGTTTTTTTACTTTTCAATTAACTATTACATACTGTGTTACTTACCACCATAAACTGAGCAGTGCTAGACAAGGAACTGTTAGCGCAAGCTGGAGCCAGAACCAGTCGCGAATCATCCAGGCGATTCCAGGCAAAAGAACGTATCCTGTCGACCAGCCGAACTCAATGGCGATTCCGAATACAGAACGATGACGTGCACCAACAATTTCCATAACTGCAAATTGTGAAAGTAAAACGATTAAAATAATCAAGGATACAAAAGTTTTTAAAATATTGCTGTTTATAAACCCAGAAAGGATAATATATTGTTTTTTTATGTGCGGTATTACTGAAAAGCTCCACACTTTTTAAGGTGGTTCCACCCAAAATCTCTGCCTTATGTTTCCAATGGAAAAACTTCTTTACATATTTTCTTCGCAATTAACATATTCCCAAGGATGAAAATTTGTACATCGATAAAACTAACTTTAAGTTATAGCTTGGGGTACTTAATACTTGCTAAAACATAACCACAATTATATTAAAAATCAATCATTTTTCTTTGAGTGATGTTCAGACCTGTTAATAGATGGCGCGACTTGTACATTGGTGGAGTCAGTAGACAAACAAATGTGAAAATACTTAATTATTGTTATGTTTTAGCAAGTATTAAGTATCCCATGCTATAAGTTAAAGTTAGTTTTATCGATGTGCAAATTTTCATCCTTGAGGTTAGATTAATTGTGAAGAAAATATGTAAAGAAGTTTTACCATTGCAAACATATGGCAGAGATTTTAGGTGGAACCACCTTAAAGGAAATAATTTTACATTAACAAACATGTCTCAATTCATTCAGATCTTTTAACATTGCCATGTGTTTCCACCTCTGTAGAGCTAAGTCTTGCATTTTTGAAGGATTCACATTTAACCAATGGTGGCTTGTCTGTAGGAGCACATGAGCATGTGCTCTACCCACCATTTTTCAAGAAATTTTATTAGATTAACGGAAAAATTTAGGAATAAGAAAGGTATGTAAGAAGATTACGTTGAAAATATATTGAATTAATATACCATTACTAGCTAAATACCCGTTCTTCGAACGTGATATTAAAAATATTTCTATAATACAGGATTTTATACCATACCATAATATAATTTGTACCATAAATTAATATACTAATACACTTGATCGGTTTGTTCTATAACTTTATTATATCATATCGGTAATAAAATGGATTCAAATACATAATGTTTATATCATGTATTTCTGAATTCTTATAAGATGCGGAGTGTTGTCATTTGTAACTAAACATTTTTATAGCGATGAACGAATGGAAAAATAAAAGAAATATATTCACTTATGTTAGTGCTTCTTTGTACACTACGCTGGCTGTTCTGGAATCATCCGCCAGTATTACCAAACTGCTAGGAGAACTAACTCTTGAGCACGCTACGTAAAACTGGCCATGAAAGAAACAGTTTCCTCTTAAGTCGACACCAACTGTTTTTAAGGACTGTCCTTGTGATTTATTAATCGTCATAGCGAAGCAGACCTTCAAAGGAAACTAATCTCTTGAATTCGAATGCGTAATCAGATGGAATAAGAGGTAAACGTGGAATAAATGCAGATTCCCCATGTGCGCAACGAGTAAATATGGTGGTCTTAGTGACATTGCGATGATTTGAAGTCTTGTGCCATTTGCAAAATTTTGAAATATTTACATTTTTGAAAGATTCACTCCGCAACAGCATAACTGGAGCTCCGATTTTTAATAGGAGCTTGTGAGGTCGCATTCCGGATGGATTCAGAGTGTTCAAGAATTCAACAGAATACTTAATTACTTCGTCGCTGTTAAGTACTGTATCAAGTGATTTGTATGTCATTTCCTAGGCTGAAAAACTGTTTAACAGGATATCATTTAATTCTGAAGCTTTGTTATTTTTTGGTGTTAGGAGAGCTCTTTCACGAATCCAAATCACTGGTTTGTCTTTTAAATGCTTGATATGAGTATAACCTATTGATATTGAATTGTGTACATTTGTAACGGTTCTCCACAGGTTTTTTGGAATATCAATATCGCCGTCCGTTTCTTTAATACGGCCATCCCCATTCTTCATGAACAACTCCGCAAAATCACTCCATTTGTTGTCGCCATTTAAATGAACGCGCATGTTTTTTTATCAACGAAAGTTTATCCATGTGAGGCCATAATAATGAAGATTTCAAGCAGGCATTGACTTCAGCAGCACGGGTTCCTCTTGGAACAACTGGTAGAATGTGACGGAAGTCTCCCGTAAGCAGCAACTGTGACACCTCCCATAAGATTGTTATTTCCATTGGTCTTTTAAACATCTATCAAGTGCTTCGATTCCTCCTCTGTGAGACACAGCGCACTCATCTCAAACGATAAATTTACAATGTGTTAGAACTTCAGAGAATTTACTTTGCTTCGAAATGTTGCATGTAGAAGTTTCTACATGATTCATGTTTAGTGGAAGCTTAAAGGCTGAATGAGCAGTTTTACCTCCTTCAAGCAAAGTTGCAGCAAGAAGTATCGTAATGAGCAACAGCAGTTCGATTTACTTCAAGTTTTAATTTTTTGGGGGTATATTTCTCAGCAGAGGCCCGATTCACTTCCGAACAGGACGGGGGGGGGGGGGGGTATTTCCACGTCTCACTTTTCATCTTGCTCTCCGTTATACAACGTTAACTGATATCCTGGACATCTCCGATTCCTCTGACGTGACTTTATTTTGAGCGGTGCTAGGTCCTCCAAATTTCACCAAGAAGATTTCTTTTGCCGCCCCGGTGGCGCAGTGGTCTAAGGCGTTGGCCTCTGATCATTCGTCCGTAAGGGGTCCGGGTTCGAATCCCGGTCAGGCATGGATGTTGTGTTTGTCTTACGGCACTGGCTCTCTCCCTTCCCTGGAACCAGTGACCCTAAATTAGGGACGGGCGACTGCTTATAGCCCATTGAGTTGCTCACGGCGGTCGTTAAACCTCCAATTAAAAAAAAAAAAAAAAAGATTTCTTTATTCCTTCATTTCATGAGTTGCAATGCAGTTATCATGATGCCCTGGAATCTCGCCATTCAGCCGGAGTGTAGTCCAGACTACGTCTTTTTAAGTCTCTTCTCTCGTCAGACTCAATACCGCAACTAACTTTTGGTTCCTTTATCGTAAAACGCCGAAAGGAACCACGGCATCATAAACAAAGAACACAAAAGCACAATGGGTTTTTTTTAGCATTCACCAACGCAATGGGCGAATTCAGGATTATTTACCGACTTCTTCATAAGTTATGCCTAACTCCTTTATTTAGCACCGATCTGCTTCACAAAAACTTCTAAAATGGTTTAGTTTTCGCCAAGCATCCGCGTCTTTTTATGATCGAAGTGCAGCTAACTAAATCGCCGACCAACCCATTAACGTTAATGGTAAACATTCGCAGGTGCACATACATTCGATTCTCTCATGATACGTCAAACACGCTTGCTCAACACTTCAATTCTTCCTTCCTTTTTTTCTTTGTCGAGCTCCGACCAAGCCCCTGCCCAAATCCAACAATTAATTAATTCGTAATTACAAATTTTGAAGATGACAATCGGATTTTTGGCGTAAATGTGACAAGGATGGCAAGTCAGATAATATCCGAAAACTTGAAAATTTCCATCGTCCTGGAGCGGGACTCGAACCCGCGTCTCCTAGAGAACACCCGTTTATGCTAACCACTACACCACCCAGAACGACCAAGTTTCAAGTTTCCGATCAATTTGAATGTAACCATCACAGGATTCGCTGGTCGTTCTGGGTGGTGTAGTGGTTAGCATACCCGGGCGTTTTCTGGGAGACGCGGGTTCGAGTCCCGCTCCAGGACGATGAAAATTTTCAAGTTTTCGGATATTATCTGACTTGCCATCCTTGTCCCATTTACGCCAAAAATCGGATTGTCATCTTCAAAATTTGTATTATATGGCGTAATTCCGTATTTCTTTCATGAATTCGTAATTAATTTTCTACTTTCACCCCATTAATGGCATGGGGTGGGTCGTAACAATACTTTTTAGCTCCTCTGAAACGATCAAAGAAGAAAGAATGCGGGGGCAGCCTTTAAAGTTTTTTTAATTGCTAAGAAATATAAATTTGCTTTATAGTGAAGCAGAAATAGCACAATAATTCGTTATTTCTGCTGCTGTCTTATATTCGTGCATCCTTTACTTGTTAAAACAATGCAGTACGTCAAATAATTCATTTCTTACTTAACGAAACAGCTTTACAACCCTCACAGGGTAAACGTTTTAGCACCTTTTTCCTCAATATAATAAAGTATTGTGTATAAAATTACTTCTAACTTTAACTGTGTTGCTTTTCTTCCTCATGAGAGCATTTAAACTCCTGCTTCAGATATAATTGCTCTTTTTATCGCTGCATAGCGTGACAGTACAAATCACATTGATTAGCTACATATTTATTTCCTCACAATAAATGTAAAAATAGAACTCACGTATGTTATTCGCACATATGAATAAAATAAAATTCATAGAAATTATATATTTATTTATGCGCAACCAGTTTTTTACGTTCTGTGTTAACTCTCTACCAGATGATTTTTTTAATTTACGCTAGGTAGTTTCAGCCTCCTGTTCTTAAAGACCGCAAGTGCTCTGTACCGGATATGTGTTCGAACAATATCCGCATCTTCTTCTCGCGAACGTAACCGCGGAAACTGCAGAAGTAACCCTATTCCATTTATTTTGAGAATTAAGATATCTTACCACGCGATGGAGCATTGTTGCTAGCAAAAAAGTACTGGCGTGACTTTTTTTTATTTTCCTTCTCAAAAATGGCGCATTGAACGCATTAAGTAAGATAATTCCTGATTTAACACTTGCACTCAACCGTTGTGAATCCCTTGTCAAACGTAATGTGCGTTATCCTGGAACTCATTGGTGTAATGCAGGCCTTTGGGGGGGGGGGGGGGTGATGTGCATCTTAGGCTAAAAGAGTCGCTCGTATCTAATTTAGCGCTACTGCTACCAAAGAAGGGGCAGAAGTAGCACCCCGTAGGATATGCAGAATACGCATGTCTCATACTGGACTTGAACCGGGACCATTAGCTAGAGCAGCGTCATATGAACCATTGCAGAAGTGTCATTTAAATCGTTTTTGCATAACCGAATTGCTAGGGCAACGATTAGATCCCGTGTGGATCAGTCAAGATTAATACGTCATTTATCAAGTGGCTCTGTTTCCGCACTGGCCGAAAAAAAAAGAAAGAATGAGAAAAAGACATACCCAGGGAGACATCTAGGGAGACTCAAATTCTCCAGTCTGCTTTATACTTCTCTCAACCCCCTCACTTCCCCTCAACTCCAAAATAAAAACTGATGATCATGGATTTCGTGGGAAAACTTTCAAGCTCTCCCCAGAAAGCCAAGAATAAAAATCAAAACAGTAACAAATAAAAAATAAAAATTAAAAAAAAATTCAGGAATGCGGTATGAATACGAGGTGCTTTAGAGCACAGCTGTGTGTGTGTGCCTCACTATATGATGTTTTAATGATATAATATAGCTAGAGGCTGCTCCTCTATATAGGCTTGCTACGCTCGTTTCCAGAGTAGCAATCAGGCCCTGCAGCCCGATCTTCAAGTATATCACAACGAAATGAAAATATTATCGCAATGTTCAATACTTCTTGCGCTGTATCAATTCCAAGATAGAGGCATGTTTACAGTTTTTGTTCCTCTCCTGGTGAACTCCCTGTTGGATTTTTGTGGAACTTTTTTCAATTTCCTTTTATTTTTATTGAAGGGCTTTGCTCCGCCGCCATTCCGAAGTTTCCGAGTTTTTATACTGTCGTTTAAATTTATAGCACTTACTAAATTTACCACTAAAGAAAACAAAAGCGGTCCAAAAAACATTTCCGTAAACCGTTATGCTAAACCGTTAAACTACTGAGATAGCTTTACCAACAAAACATATGCATTACAAATTCTCTGCGTCACCATGGCAGCAGGTCACGGGACCAGAACGTTCCTCTATGGTTATCGCGAAGACAGACAAGCCGTTCGTTTCTTTCCTTTGCGTCTTTAAAAAATGCTTAAAAATCAGAAAATGACTTTTTCTTAATGTGTTTTTTACGCTTTCCAACCGTAGGTTGATAAAGCGTATATGCTCCAGCTTTGTCCGTCTGTCCGTCCGCTGTCTGTCCGCACGATAACTGGCGTAAAAATGGTTCGATTTCGATGAAATTTTAGTATGTGGTAGGGGACCACCATTGGACGAACCCTATTGAAAATGGGACAAATGGGGTCAAAGGTCACGACGTAGGAGCGGGATCCTTCCATTGCCCTTATGCGTCATAACTTGCGTAAATATGGTTCGATTTCAATGAACGTTTACTATGTGGTAGGGGACGACGTAGGGACGAACCCTATTGAAAATGGGACAAATGGGGTCAAAGGTCACGACGTTGGAGCTGGATCATTCCTTTGCCCTTATGTGTCATAACTTGCGTAAATATGGTTCGATTTCACTTAAATTTTACTATGTGGTAGGGGACCGCCTGGGGACGAATCTTATTCAAAATCGGTGAAGTGGGGTCGATTAGGACGTAAGAGCGGGATGCATTCCATTGCCCTTATGCGTCCTAACGTGCGTAAAAATGGTTCGATTTCGATGAAATTTCAGTATGTGGTAGGGGACCACCTGGGGACGAACCCTATTGAATGTGGACGAAATGGAGTCAAAGGTCAGGACATAGGAATGCGATCCATTCCATTGCTCTTATCCCATATTATTAAGGTGGACGTCAAGTAATTTAGCTTACTATACTTCCAATGGAAAAACTTTTGTACACATTTCCTTCACAATTAATATGTCCCCAAGGATGAAAATTTGAACATCGATTAAAATAACTTTATTACAACTTGGAATACTTAATATTTTCTAAAACATAACCATAATTACATTAAAAATCAATAACTTTTCCTTTGGGAGTGTTGAAACCAGAAAAAGTATGGCGCGACATGTACTTTGATGACGTCAGTAGACAAACAAATGTGGGATTGCATAATTATGGTTATGCTTTAGAAAATATTAAGTATTGCAAGTTATAAAATGAAGCTATTTTAATCGATGTTCAAATTTTCATCCTTGTGAATGCATAAATTGTCCAGAAAAAATATGGCGCGACCTGTATTTTCATTACGTCAGCAGTCAAACAAATGTGCAGATCTTATTAAAATTTTATGACGTCACACTTTTGCTAGCAGATGGCCGCGATTCCCATCTGCCTCATTACGTCACGTGTTGTGTGCGTATGTTCGTCCGCACGATAACTTGCGTAAAAATCGTTCGATTTCGATGAACTTTTAGTATGTGGTAGGGGAGCACCTGGGAAGGAACCCTATTGAAAGTGAACGAAATGGGGTTAAAGGTCAGGACATAAGAGCGGGATCCATTCCATTGCTCTTATGCGTCATAACTAACGTAAAAAATGTTCGATTTCGATTAAATTTTAGTATGGTAGGAGACCACCTGGGGACAAACCCTATTGAAAATTGGCGAAATGGGGGTCAAAGGTCAGGACATAGGAGCGGAATCACTTCGTTCACTATTATGAGTCATAACTTACGTAAAAATCTTTCGATTTGGATGAAATGTTGGTATGTTGTAGGGACCTTCCGGGGACGAATTCTTTTGAAAATGGGCGAAATGGGATGAAAGGTTAGGACACAGGAGCGGGATGTATTCCATAGTGCTTATGCATCATAACCTACGTAATATTGCTTCGATTGGGACAAAACTTTATCATGTTATTTCGGAGATGTACTGAACCAGTTCTGTTGAATATCATCCAAATGGATCAAAGTTCAGGGCACAGGGGTGAGATTTATTCCACAGCCATTTTCCTCATAACTTGAGTAATAGCTTGAGTAATAATTTCTAGTATATTGGAAAGCGTATCATAATCAATGCATTGCATGATTTTACTAACTTTTTTTTTGTAAAAACGGGATGATAGTTGTAAGTTTATGCTATAAAAATTGCAATGCGTTATGATTTATAGTTTGCCATATATCCGTTTTTTTTTAATGGATCCCATCTAGAAATAGAGAATTTTGTGAAATTTAAAAATTTAGTTTCTCGTAATCGAAATCAAAATTCAAAATAAGGGCAACGAGGTGCAAAAATTCGGTCATCGCACTACATGCCTACAAAGTTTTGTGGTTCTGTTGCTGTTAGTGTGTCCGGAACGCGACCTGATAGCACTTTTTTGCCGACCTTAACTTTGAAATACAATAAGTCTTGAAGTATCGCCAGAATCGAGAAACGATTTATTTCAGCGTATTCCCCAAACTATTCTCTACAAACGATGTAAATTTCATATTTTTGTGTTCAATAGGTTTTGCGCTGCGAGCTAGGAAAGCAAGTGTGTCGCGAAATTTCTAAAACAGCGGCGGCAGTTACTTTTTTTAGAATAGAGAGATATAATATAATATTATAGAGTATAATATAATATAATAGAGTATAATATAATATAATATTATATAATGTAATTTGATACAGCTAGCAGTTAAGCTTTCTTCTCATTCTTAGCATAAGCCTCAAGCAATGAATACTCCTCTAAATTTTTTCTTTTTCGCCCTTTTTTTTTTTTATTTTACTTTCCTATCTGGGCACCCGTCCAATTTCTTTAGTATATGAGAGTTGGGTCTACGGCGTTACATCATTTATAGTCTGACTGAACCACTTCAGTCAGCTTTCAGGCGACTAAACCTTTCAGGGATGGATACGTTTTTGTCATTTTTGTGTGCGTGTGTTTCGGAATATGCCGACTTCCAGTGTCATCTAAGGCCATAAGAAGTATTCTATCTTTAACTTGGGGCTACTAGTTCAAAATCTATTCTATCCTTAACTTAGGGCTACTAGTTTAAAATCTATTCTATCCTTAACTTAGGGCTACTAGTTCAAAATCTATTCTATCCTTAACTTAGGGCTACTAGTTCAAAATCTATTCTATCCTTAACTTAGGGCTACTAGTTCAAAATCTATTCTATCCTTAACTTAGGGCTACTAGTTCAAAATCTATTCTATCCTTAACTTAGGGCTACTAGTTCAAAATCTATTCTTAACTTTGGGCTACTAGTTCAAAATCTATTCTATCCTTAACTTAGGGCTACTAGTTCAAAATCTATTCTATCCTTAACTTAGGGCTACTAGTTCAAAATCTATTCTATCCTTAACTTAGGGCTACTAGTTCCAGAGGAGGGACAAAACAGAGCGTTGGGCAAACACACTATTCATTCCTCATCCGGGACTCGCACCCTGAGACCAGCACAGACGATTAGGGAGACCCTTTTCCTAACCACTCGGTGACTAGAATCCCTATTTAAATGAGTTTTGTTGAGTGGATTGCGAGAACAAAGATCGCCTTCCCGGTGGTAGAGTGGTCAGAGGCCCTGGGTTGTGGCTAACCGTCCTAACTGTGTCCCGGTCCGATTCCCGAATGAGGCATAGGTAATGCGCCTATCTCACGGCACTGCCTGGCTGTCCCCCTTTCCTAGAACCAGTGGCTTTCGGATTCCGATGGGCGACTGCTTGGAGCTCTAAGAATTGAGGATGGTTGTCTATACTTTGAAAATAAAACTAATAAATAAAGAGGATAGATCAAATGCCGGTTCGTTCAGTAGTAGGTATTAACCAGCCAATCAGCCAAGGAATGCATTTTTGGGCTGATGAAAAGAAGAACAGAGAAAAAGAAATTACCAGGGAGGCAGTCATTGGGGTCGGCATATATTTTACTCTGTGTTCACCTCAATTCACCGTCCTTTCCAAAAGAATTATAAAAAAAACGAGTAGAAGGGAAAACGTTGACCCTGGTTTGGGGTTAAAACTTTTAAGTTCTTCCTAAGATTATAAATAAAAATGGCAAAACGAAATTTCTTTGCTGGAATCGATGTTTCGCTTAGCGCGGCAAGTACCCAAAAGCAATTATTTGCGCCCGTAAAAATCTGCGGCTCGGACAGTGGAAGTCTGCAGATACAAGCATTTTCCTAATAGCTAATCCATCACTGTCACACAGTAGTAAATACGCAGCGCGGTTAAAATATCAAGGCGCTTGGGAAACACAGAGATAGGATATCTGTGGCGCAGTCACTGATAAAAATGGTTGTACTCAATTGCTGTTCTGCTATTTTGATTCTTTATGTAATGGCAGCGCTCCGTAAGAAGAGTATTATAAATATTTTCTTAACATTAAATTTGGTTCGTTTCACGATATCAGCTTTAAAAATTTTCAGTTCGTTATTTTACCCAGGAATTTTTTTTTTGTCTCTTTCTAAAGCTGAATAGTGTGATATTCTTTTGCTGTTAGTTAATTGATGTAAGGAAAGTAATTTTAAAGTTGTACTGTAACGTATTCTCTAACATAATTTTCCTTTTTAGTTCCTGTATCTATGTAAATTTTAGTTCGTTCTTCTTAAGCATTTTACAAACTTAACGTTTACATTTTCTCTCTCGAATGAATGTTTTGTGGCAGCTGCATTTAGATCGGTGGTTGAGTGACGTATGTGAAAAACAGAGGCAGTTTACGATGTATATTGAGGCTGCCTCTCATTAGAAGTATTCTGCTGTCTTTCGTTAGATGTGTGATGCTGTTTTCAGTTAGATGTACTGTCTAAGTCAAGTTTACTAAATTCTGTTACACTGTAAAAAAAATTCCGAAATTCACGAACTTTTTTTCGTGGTTTCTTTCGTGAATTAACGAAGCGTATTTCTGATACACCTTCTTCCGTGAAATGATGGAAACAAAACTGAATTTCACGGTTATTTCGTACGTCAGAAAAATTATGAATTCTCAGAAACCTTTCCGCTATTCCTTTCTTATACAGGTGATTGTAAATCCCTTCAACAAAACGAGAGGGGTACATCAAGACGAACAAATGTTTGCAATGGAACCTAGGGCCGCGTTTCACTCCTAGTGCCAGAAAAGAGCACGTTCGAAAAACGTCCAGCAGACACACGGAGTTCCAACCAGTGAATGAGAAGCACAAGATGCAAATCAGGTGCGCTGAACAGGTGCGTAGACGATGAGGAGCAAACATTGGAAAACTCAGACCGGACCCGTTATGCGATATTAGATAACGCCCGGGTATGTTAACCACTACACCACCCAGAACGACCAAGTGTCAAGTACCTTGTCACATTTACACCAAAAATCGGATTACCATCTTCAAAATTTGTATTATATGGTGTAATCCCGTATTTTTCTCATGATTTATCTGCTCCTCCGGGCAATCACGGGATAGGATCCTTAACCTCCAGATTCGCTAAACATGAATGTCGGTTGCTTCGACTAGCGAATCTTGTGATGGTTATATTCAAATTATTCGGGAACTTGAGACTTGGTCGTTCTGGGTGGTGTAGTGGTTAGCATATCCGGGGGCTATCTGGGAGACGCGGGTTCGAGTCCCGTCCAGGACGATGAAATTTTCAAGTTTTCGGATATTATCTGACTTACCATCCTTGCCACATTTACACAAAAAATCGGATTGTCATCTTGAAAATTTGTAAGACTAAGTACAACTGTTGAAGTATTCTTGAAGTTTTTATTTTATTTTTTTGGATTGGAGGTTTAACGACCACCGTGAGCAACTCAATGGGCTATAAGCAGTCGCCCGTTCCTAATTTAGGGCCACTGGGAATGGAGAGAGCCAGTGCCGTAAGACAAACACAACATCCATGCCTCACCGGGATTCGAACCCAGACCCCTTTTGGACGAATGATCAGAAGCCATCGCTTAGACCCCTGCGCCACCGAGGCGGCTTTTTGAAGTGGGATTTCTGTATTGAATTCGGAATACTTATTGTTAGGCTATCAAGGGTTAAAACGAACCAGCTGCGATAGTTCATCAAGCTTGACTTAATGTTGGTGTGTTCAAGGTAAACTGACTTTTCACGTATGTTTATATTCCTAAAACCAAATAACGCCACAATAGTGTATTTAAAATATTTGAACTATACTAATAATCCGAATTTACTGGTGTAAAATAGAATTCGAAGCTTTCGCACATACCCCAGATGACTTTTTCAACGAAGGTAGACAGGAAACTGAATAATGGAACCCTTGAATAATTTCAACGCGGTGACATGATTGGACAATAAACGAATAGATGCGAATGTAACTATTCATTCAAAGACACGAGGTGTCATACTGGTTGGGCACGCGGTATCGTGGAAACAAAAGGCATTATTTGAAGAAATAGTTTGAAATTCGTGGCAACTCGAACGAAACACCATCATTGCAGGCCTCACAAGCCTCACTGTTGGTAATGCTGACTGCTACGGAGAAGATCTCAGGTTCGATCCCACCCAGATACGAATGCTTGAGCCATTAAATATCACCCGTACGTCGGATTGGCACGTTAAGCCGTCGGACTCCGGGTACTTGTCGCCCGGTAATAAATAAGAGCGTCTTTCTCAACCTTTCTACCTCGCTTCCGTGTCACTTTCCTGTTAGGCACTCTAGCGCAAATCTCCTAGCTTCCTATTTCTAAGAGTTGTTTAAGACTTGGGGTCAGACACTCTTAAGTCTTGAACAACATATAGATATGATCTGATCTGATTTGTAAACGAATGCTCGGTCATTCCAGTGGACTTTCGCTTGGAGCCTTCTGGGTATTGTAGAGGGATGGCACCTTGGTGAAAATACGGTGCTTGTCAGTATTTGTCTTAAGCATGTTGCTTTATACACAATAGACCACCTCCTACTTTTGACGGCAACAGCACGTAGCTAATGAAAGAAGGCAGGTGTCGTGAGTTGGCTTTAAGGATACATTGCTGCTGTGGTTACAGTGTATCGTGATTGGAGAAATGGCACCATTGCGAATAAGCGACGTGGAAACTGCGAAGCACAAAGTTCCATTGATGTGAGAGGTGAACGTCGGCGTCTCTAAGGTGCGTGTCGTCCGATCGACAAGCTTCAGTATAGCACCTCACTGGCCGAATGAACCAGGGGGCTACCGGAAGTTTTTAAAACGAAAGTTCAGCGAACCCTGCTGCGTATGGGCCCTCGATGCAGACGTATGGTCACTGCAGCTATGCTAACGAAGGTGCATCGGCAGAAAAGGCTTACATTTGCATGGTAGTATAGTAATTGGACCTCCGCCGATTGGCAAAGAGATTGCCTTCTCCGTGAGTCACGTTTTCTGCTTCATCGAACGTATGGACGTTGTCATATAAGGCGAGAAACATCGGAGAACAAGCCCTCTTCAGCCATTGCTGGCAGAACACAAGCTGGTGGGGCAGCGTTATGGTCTGGGAAATGTCTTCGTAGCATTCTCTGGGTTTCACACATAGACTATAATTCATATTTTCTGGCATTCTCTGGGTCCACTCAAGTCACTATGGACCGAATTTGTTATGAATCCTTCCTTGCAGATCACGTACACCCATACATGCTGACTGTCGCCCGGGGCGGATGGGATCTTCTACGCACGACTATCCGACGTGTCACACAGCTAGAAATGTCCGAGAGTGGTTAGAAGAGCACGATGAAGATTTTAAAGTACTTCCCTGGCCCACTAATTCCCCAGACTTAAACCCAATTGAGCATCTGTGGGAACACCTGGATCGTGTTGTTCGCTCTATGGATCCCCCACTACGCAGCCTCCAGCAGCTGTCAGATGCACTGCAGTCAGCACGGCTCCACATACCTGTGAACATCTTCCAGCACCTTACTGAGTCACTCCCAGCCTGTCTAGCTGCACACGGCGGTTACTTTGGATATCAGCTGGTGGTCACAATAATGTAACTAGACCGTGCATGAAGACCCACGGTTCATTTTCTTGAGTGGGTTTTTGAGTTGATAGCAAACATTTGGTATGTAGGGAATTGTGTCCAGATAGCTTAGCTGCAGCATAGAAAGATTAACACGACTGGTTCTGGATTTTTCTATTAGGTGTGCAACTTAATTCTCGGTCCCTAACCGCAAGCGATCACAGAACGTCGGCAAATGCAAGTAGCTGTGTACGATAATGGCTGATTGCAGCACTATCCAACAGCTTTCCAGGCAACCGTAACCGCTCACAGCTGTAGTGACAGAAGGGACGAAAGTTGACGGTGAAAGCAACGGTCGTTCGAGAAGCAACATTTGAGGCTCTGCCTCCTGTTCGTGTTTCAGCTTAACACAAGTGCCGCGGAAGCCCAGCAAATGATCTGTGCAGCTTTGGGTGAGGCTGTGCTGTGTCCTACAGTACGTGTAAGAAGTGGTTCCAACGATTTAAACAGGGAAATTTTGAACTCCGTGATGCAGAACGTCCGGGACAGCCACAGACAGTTGACGATGAGGAACTGGAACTACTGTTGGACGCGGATCCCTGTCGCATACAATCAGCGCTCGCCCAGGAACTCGGAGTAACACGGCAAGCCATTGCAAAGCGCCTGCACAAGCCTGGACGGATTCACAAGGAGGGCCGTTGGGTGCCCCACCAACTCAAGCGAGCAAGTCTAGGCGCTACGATGTTGCTGTGTCCTTGCTCTCCAGATTCAAGAAGAAAGATTTCCTCCACAAGATTTTGACCTGTGATGAGAAGTGGATCCTCTACGATAATCCTAAGCGGCGCGAATCGTGGGTTTATCCAGATCAGCCTATACCATCAGTACCGCCAAACCGAATATCCATGCCAGGAAGCTGTTGCTGTGCATATGGTGGTGTCAGCGTGGTGTCGTACACTATGAGTTGCACAAACCTGGTGAAACGGTCAATGCTGAGCGTTATTGTCAGCACCTCATTCGTGTGAGTGACGCAATGGAGGCGAAAAGGCCATACGTCGGCAAGGGCAGAAGGTCTGTCCTGTTGCTTCAGGATAACGCGCATCCTCACACCGGGAAAACGACTTTAAGCACGATCGCCTACCTGGGATGGGAGATTTTGTCCCACTAGCGTATTCTCCAGACTTCTCACCGTCGGATTATCCCCTCTTCCGCTCCCTGCAACATCATCTGAGTGATACGCACTTCACTTCTTTAGAGGAGGTCCACACAATTATTGATCAACTCGAAACAGCCCTCTTTTTTCCGCAGTGGCATTCGGCAGCTCCTGACCGATGGCTCAAATGTATCCAACACGACGGGAATTATTTCCCTGATTAGGTACGTATTCAATTTGCTATAATTTGCTGTCAACGTGTCGTGCCTATGGCCGAGAATCAAGTTGCACACGTAACATATAGCTATGCACCAGGTTGAAGGTGTATCCTGCTTCAGTGTGCAATTCGATGACGGTTTTTAATTCGCATTATCTAGACGGAACGTCCAAGAAACATTTGGATATCTGGTAAAATAAAGCTCAAGCTGCACACTGAATCTACTGAAGCCAGTTTGACAAGAGATGGTACCTTTATAAAGCGTTTTCGCATCGTTCATTAAATATCCATTTGACACCAATTCATGATTTAACAGAATTTTGTAGCTCTGAAGAATGCTTTTGTAAAGCTTGGATGTGGTTTTTAATCAGAGACAATCTTGTCAATGTCAAAAAACAATATTTCACGCACCTTAATTGCGCATTTACGAATTCAATTTTTTTCAATTAAAACCTCGTCACATCAGAGAGTAAGTTCAAGTTACCTACGCATTACAAACGCTGTGGTGAAAATGCCAGATGCTCCCAAAGCTACGAAGAATCGAGACACTGTGAACATTATGAAAGAGATGGAGAATGCGCATATGATGCCAGACGCCAGGAGAGTGATCGTACAAATCAGTATGACTGGCCTTCGTCCAATCCTGAAAAACAAAACAAAACCTAAATGTGTAAACTGTAGAACAACTTAAGAAATTCATAGCAAGAATGCATGCACTTCATTACAGAGTAAGGATCTTCGTTTTAATCTTTTGTCGTATGTAACGTATATCTCTAAATTAACCTTCCTTTAGAGTCCCTGTTCTTATGTAAATCGCGTTATTTTTTGTTATATTTCTTTCTGAACGGCACATCTAAACCTCCAAGTTTCTTTAGACATTACGACAATGGCTGCCGGCGAGTCAGTGACGTACCTACCTCAGAGGTGACGCACAGGTCAAGACTACAAAGTAGCAGTTCGTAGGTGCAATTTAATTGGGAAAGCATTTGGCACCGGAGAAGAAGGATTCGAATTGCGCCGCCGGCAAATGGCTTTTAAGCTACACTGGCGTGCAAAAATTAAGGACGAGACGGTTTTTCGAATGTAGCGTCGTGCAGAAATGCTCCACATCGACTCAAATCATACCAAAAGATCCCCAAGATGTAATAATATGGGACAAGTGAGCAAAACCGTCCAAACAAGGAATCCAAAGGATACAAAGGCACTTTATTGAAAAGGTAGCTTCGAGCACAACTGGTCAGAAGATAGAAACGTCCATGTGACAGGCGGCTGCCAAGAAAAATCAAGTCTTTAGTAGGGGATATGATCACCCCTGACTGCGTTGCAGGATTTACAACGTCTGTCCATGCTGAGAACGAGGTTGTCAAGGAGCTGTTGAGGCATCGCATCCCATTCCTCTTGTAGCGCCAATCGCAGCTGCGGAATCGTTGCTGCCGGCTGGTGACGTGCTGCCAAGCGTCTCCCAAGAAGATCCCACACGTGTTCGATTGGATTTAGGTCCGGGGACCTTGCGGGCCAATCAATGCGTTGAATATCTTCACTCTCCAACAGCTCTGCGACAGCTACTGTGCGATGAGGTGTAGCGTTGTCGTCCATGAAAAGGAACTCAGAACTCACAGCACCTTTAAACAGAAGCACGTGAGGCAGGAGAACCTCGGTACAACAGCGGACACCAGTGACTGAACCTCCTTCGAAGATGTAGATGTCAGTACGGCTACCAAGCATGATACCGCCCCAAACGAGAACTCCGCCACCTCCAAACCGGTCCCTTTTGATGATGTTGGAAGTGTGATTGCGTGTTCCTGCTTACTCCAGATGTGTATACGTCCAGAATCGCTCGCCAGACTAAATCGGCTATGATACGTAAAGAGAACTCGACCCCATTGCTGATGTGTCCAGTTCTTGTGTTCCTGGCACCACAGAAACCGCCGTCTCCGATGAGCAGGCGTTAATGGCACACACCGTACTGGTCGTCGTGCAAATAGACCACCATTGTGCAGCCTCCTGGGCACGGTAAAACGCGATAACGGACGTCGAGTTGTCTGTTGCATGTGCCTTGCGATTTCTCCTGCTGTCCCTCCTCGCCTGTAGAACAATATACCGGTCGTCCGCCGCCGTGGTTGCTCATGGACGACCACTGCTAAACTCTCGGACAGCTGTTTGAAATGCTCTCCAAGCTCGTGAAACGATGCTGTGAGCGATCCCGAACTCCTCGGCCACACTAGTCACACTTCGACCTTCTTCCAACTTCTCAATGACGCGACCTCGGGTAAGGTCATCCAGATGTCGTCTACTGGATTGCCTGTTGGCCATATCACACGGTGGCAGCAACTTGACGTCGTTCAAACCGATGTACACCGTGCAATAGCTTTCACCGAATTGCTGAACGTACACCGCCCGTGTGCTTTATACCCTTCCGACACTCCCCTCCCTAGGTCATGCTGCATATATGCGCATGCCCTACCGTACCGGACCCTGGTCTATTTCCTGCGTGGTCTTTTGGTACGTTCTGCCTGCTCGTTCCGCTGTTATGCTAATTTCTCCTCTTCGTCCTTAATTTTTGCACATCAGTGTATATGGGCGCCTGAACTTAAAATGAATCTCCTAGTCGTTGAGTTCTTCGAACAATGTGTGATGTTCGTTCCACACGTCGGTAAATTGGTCATTCCTATATTCGCATTCTGCCTGGATCTCTATTGAAGTTTTCAGCACGCTTGATTGTATATCTCCATGGATAGGAAAAGAAAAAGGCTACCGGCAGCCGGTGCACGTTCTATAAAAAGGTTTTTTTCTGCCGCAGAACTCCGATTCTTCTGCATTACAAGATTCTACATGCGGAATATTATCGACATCTACTTCAAGAACCGAAACGAAGGATGAATTAACCAATCCACCGGTATTACAACCGTTTTGTGAAATACCACGTGCTTCTACTTCTTCAGAAATTGACAATGTCGATAAATTACAAAATTCTTCGGAATTATTGGATGTTGCACACGACACAAGAATTAAGAACAAAGTTACTGAAAAGGGACGAACAGATTTCTGACTAGAATGGACTCGCACCAGACCATGGCTACGGTAAGATTCGAAGCAAAGGGCGATGTTTTGTGAAACTTGCATAAATGCTCAAGTTAAAAATGTTTTTACAATTGAATGTAAAATTCTGGAAAATGCAGTTAAACATGAAGAGTCTTTTAGTTTTTACCGCCTTGGAGCTGCTGAAATAGCTTTGAAGGAAAAGCAAAATATGAAAAAAGCTGTTATGAAAAGCCTTTCAAAAAGCCAAGAAGCAATAATTTCTGCATTGCGAAATGTATATTTTATGGCCAAAAACAATCTACCGAATAATCTCTTGGGAAACTTGAATAACCTGTGTATCATTCAAGGCGCAATACAATTAAAAACTCTGTATATTGATAAGCACACAAGTTATACACAACATTTGAATGTTACCAATTTTCAAAGGCTATTTCTAGCATTATTATGGACGAAATTCTAAGGTAAGTTTTGGAAGCAAATTGTTCAGCTTAATGATAGATGAATCCACTGATTCATCTGTTCATCATTGTACATATTCGCTACACGAAAGATGTTGAACCAGTGGTGAAATTCCTATCTATAAGGCATTTAGAGAATACTACTGCGGAACACGTTACAGAAGAACTGCTGAAGTGTTTGAAAGAAAGAATCTTCCTTTGTAATATTTATGTGGAGTTACCACTGATGGTGCAGCCGCAATGACTGGTAGGAAATCTGGTGTCACCACGAGACTTAAGACATTGGTTCATCTGCTGGGCTTCCATCTTATTGCTCATAGGCTGGCATTGTCTGCATCTGTTGCTGCTGACTCCATCCCATACCTTATAAAATTCCAAGAAATTGTGAACAGTATTTTCAGTTATTTTCATTTGTCTTCGAAGAATATGTCCAATTTGGAAAAAGTACAAGCTGTGTTAAAAAAGGCAGAATGTTCAACCAGATTCAAACAAATATATTCCGCACTCGATGGTTATTATTTCAGGGTGCAGGCAATATTATGCAACTATGATGTGTTATTTGGTGTTCTTCAAGCCAGCAATCAACCAGCTTGGTAAAAGTATCAGCACATACAGTATATGTGTTTCTTTATGCCACATATTTCCTCAGTAATGTCCTCAACCATGTAGCCATTTTATGTAAAAGCTTTCAAAGTTCAAAAATAGGTTTTTCAACTGTAAATTTACTATTGTCTTCTACTATATATAATATTACAGAATTAACTGCGTCAAAACAAGGTTTAAAACTGAAAATCTTTCTGGAAGAAATTGTGCTTGATGATGAAGAAAATACATCATTCCATGGGCAGACAGTTAAATACAGTGAAGATCTTAAATTAAAATCTGAGAGTATATGTTCACTGTTTGGGCAAAAGTTGTTGAACAATTGCAGGCACGTTTTGAAGAAAAATCCTGTGAAGTGACCCGCAACATATCATTGGTTCTTTCTTTCCAAGACAAAGATAAGTGTGCGCGTACTGTTTGTGAACACTTCGAACACTCTGATATTTTCTAAGGAGAAGAACATACACTTATGACTGAGGTCCAAAGTTTAGAAAAGGTGTGCAACAGCAACAAAGATTTTTCGGTTTTAAAAAATACTAGATTTGTGCTAAAGAATGACGAGATATATCCTATTTTAGCTAGTCTTGCGACGATATTCTTCACGCTGTCACAATCGACAGCGGACTGTGAAAGAAGTTTTTCATGCCAAAACTTGATGAAGACTCAAAGTGATAAATTTGGAATATTTAATGGTTATAAACATTAATGGTTCGAGAATGGAAGAATTCAATTTTAAGGAATCGTACAGAAAATGGGCTGAACTTCCCCACAGAATTCAGTATTTTGAATAGTCTATTCTTGATTTATGTATTTTGAATAATTCTGTGGCTTGGTACTAAATAGGCTAATGATATTTTAACAAGTTAGTAAAATCATGCAATGCATTGATTATGATACGCTTTCCAACATACCAGAAATTATTACTCAAGATATGAGGATAATGGCTGTGGAATAAATCTCGCTCCTGTGTCCTGACCTTTGACTTCAATTCGATGATATGCAACAGAACCGGTTCAGTATACCTCAAGAATAACATTATAAAGTTTTGTCGCAATAGAAGCAGTTTTACGCAAGTTATGAGAATAATGGCTGTGGAATAAATCTTGCTTTTGTGCAATGACCCTTGGCCCCATATCGTTGGTATTCAACAGAACCGGTTCACTATACCTCCGGAACAACATGATAACGTTTTCTCGCAATCGAAGCATTCTTAGGTAAGTTATGATGCACAAGGGCAATGGAATGGATCCCACTCCAGTGTCCTGACCTTTGACCCCATTTCGCCCATTTTCAATAGGGTTCGTCCCCAGTGGCTCCCTACCACATACTAAAATTTCATCGAAATCGAACCATTTTTACGCAAGTTATGAAGCATAAGGGCAATGGAACAAATCCCGCTCTTATGTCCTGCCTGACCTTTGACCTCATTTCGCCCATTTTCAATAGGGTTCGTGCCCAGGTGGTTCCCTACCACATACTAAAATTTCATCGAAATCGAACCATATTTACGCATGTTATGACGCATAAAGGCAATGGAATGGATTCCACTTTTATGCCCTGGCCTTTGACCCCATTTCGCCCGTTTTCACTAGGGTTCGTCCCCAGGTGGTTCCTTACCAAATACTAAAATTTCATCGAAATCGAACCACTTTTACGCAAGTTATGACGCATAAGGGCAATGGAATATATCCCGCTCTTATGCCCTGCCTGACCTTTGACCCCAATTTGCCAATTTTCAATAGGGTTCGTGTCCAGGTAGTTCCCTACCACATACTAAAATTTCATCGAAATCGAACCATATTTACGTATGTTATGACGCATAAGGGCAATGGAATATATCCCGCTCTTATGCCCTGCCTGATCTTTGACCCCAATTTGCCAATTTTTAATAGGGTTCGTGTCCAGGTAGTTCCCTACCACATACTAAAATTTCATCGAAATCGAACCATATTTACGCATGTTATGACGCATGAAGGCAATGAAATTGATCCGGCTTTTAGGTCCTGACCTTTAACCCCATTCCGCCCATTTTCAACAGGGTTTGTTCCCAGGTGGTTCCTTACCACATACTTAAATTTCATTGAAATCGAATCATTTTTACGCAAGTTATGATGCATGAAGGCAATGGAATGGATCCCGCTCTTATGTCCTGACCTTTGACCCCATTTCATTTATTTTCAACAGGGATCGTCCTCAGGTTGTTCCCTACCACATAATAATATTCCATCGAAATCGAACCATTTTTACGCAAGTTATGACGCATAAGAGCAATGGAATGGATCCCACTCCTATGTCCTGACCTTTGACCCTGTTTCGCCCATTTTCAATGGGGTTCGTTCCCAGGTGGTCCCCTACCACATACTAAAAGTTCGTTGAAATCGAACCATTTTCACGTGAGTTATCGTGCGGACAGACGGACGGACAAAGCTGGAGCATATACGCTTCTCCAACCTACGGTTGGAAAGCGTAATAATCTTTTTATGCGATCATAGTTGTGGTTTTTTTTATGGTTTGATGTGAACCTTCAACCAATATTGCACGACTTATATGAAAATAGTTATAACATGAAAGTTCTATAAGTAATAAAGTGCAGTATTACAACATCTGTATTTTTTTTTACACAGGTCCTTTTAGAATCAAGCCACAGAATAAATGTAATACCCAATTTTTTGATTAATTTGAAGTTATTCGATCTGTCGAGAATTATTTGTTTAGAAATTTTATAGGTAGTAATGAATTCAAAATTGAAAATAAGTGTCCATATTTCTTTGTATTAGGATTCAGGATCTACGGCATAATATTGTGCTGCTTAATTGTAAACAATCTATAACATTGCTTTTGTATTGTTGTAACACTTTATGGTTTCTATATTTCCAACGGAGAATGAAAAGAAAAATTGGCGATTTCAGATTACATTTGGCGAAAAAGGATTTAATTTGGCGAATGGGTTGGCGAAAACTTTTAAAAAGCCAGCACAACCCTTGGTTATAGGAATCAGAAAGAGAAAGTTTTGTTAGAGTATACTTTGCAATCTGTGCGTTGAATATGTGTTAAATTGATATCTCATGATAATTGACATGCTGGTTGTAGCGTGCATCTGTGTCAACAAGCTGCAAAACGAGAAGAAAAGAAGAGAATACAGTACGAATCGGATACCTTATGTAAGTAGTTTCTTAGTCGAATGAATTCTTGCCGTAGATCCAAATTCTTATTATTTAAGTGGCTGTTAAACAACAAACAAAGAGTACACGAAACTAAACTCTCAAAACACTTTACCTAACAATAAAATATGCATCGATGAATGAGATACGGGATTACACCATTGTACAATACAAATTTGGAAGATGTGAATTCGTTTATTCGTGTATTCGGGCGCTATACGGGAGACGCGGGTTCGATTCCCGCTCCAGGACGACAAAATTTTCAAGTTTTCGGAAATTATGTCTTAACATCCATGTCATGTTTACACCAATAAATGGATTCACATCTTTCAAATTTGTATGAATAAAATATGCATTATTTCAAATTTATGTTGTACGTGATGGAAGGAAAGCAACAAAACTCAGGAGTACTGAAGTAATCCGCAAGTAAAATTATCTTTCCAAAAATAACAGCACCGTTTTATGTGTAGTGAAGTTGTATGGTTTGTCGGTTGAAACAAAATTCGGTCTGTAGTTATCTGGCTTACAGACTCGTGAGAGAGGTTTTGGTTAAGATCCGTTATCAAATTTCATCTCTTTAGTGGTTTGAGGAAATTTTTCTGCAGTGCTATTATGAAACTACTAGGAGAAGATCTTCAGGAAAAACAATCAGTCACATGAACCCATCACATTCAGTAAAATCTTAATGTTCTAAATCTGAATATCGAAAATTTTGGAGGAGAAATAATTTACATGAAAGTTTTCTTATTATAATCTTCGCTGCATCCATATCGCACCTGCAACAACGCTTGTGCCTATATATTAAGATAATACAACGTCGTTTGTTACAAATATTTATTTTTTTAAGTCGACCATAATTTCGCTGGTTATTGACCTAGCTTCATCAGGACGAATGGCACGTAAAAATGATGAAGCTGGGTCAATACCCAGCGAAACCATGGCCGACTTGAAAAAATAAATATTTGTGACAGACGACGTTGTATTATATTAAGATATATTGTGTTGAAGCATAAGTTCATGCCGGTTTTTTTCACCGCACTACATGGATGTATTACATCAGAAGGGAAAACGGAATCAATCAACTATGTATCCTCCCCCATTGCTTACGATGATGTCCCAACGTCTGCATATGTCTGCAATGCCATTCTTGAACAAATGCGCTCGTTTTGCTGTGAAGAAAACATTAAGGAAATTCTGGAGATCAACATCATTGTTGAACGTTCTGCCACGAAGTGCAGTAGACAGAGATCGGAACAGATGATAGTCTGAAGGGACGACATCTGAGGAATAGGCCGAATGTGGAAGGATCTCCGATTTCATGTCTTGAATGGCCATTTTGATCATGTTTGCACTGTGATAGCGTGCGTTATCATGTTGGAAATAGATACCATGGCCCCCATGTGACCGTTTCTGTAGAATGCAGCGTTGATGGTCCGATTCATTGGCAGCATTTCCCAGTGAATAATTCCTTCCATGTCCCACCAGACACACAACATGATTTTCGCAAGATGAAGGTCATGTTTTTGTCGTGGTGTGGGCGTCTTGTTTGGGCTTAGTCATTCCCTCCGATGCCTGAAATTCACGTAAAGGCACCACTTTTCATCTCCGGTAACAATACGGGACAGACAGGGTATGTGTTGCTGAGAACATTCGCGATAACGGGTGAGCAAGGAACCACATACGGCAACACGCTGATTCTTGTCCTCGGCGAGAGTGTGTGACACCAAAGACCCCAATTTCTGGACCTTTCCCATACGTTTCAGGTGTCGCACCACTGTGGCCTGATCCTCATCAAAGTGATATGAACGACCTGAGGATGGAAAGTCGTTGAGGTCAAAATTGCCACCTCGGAACTTCTCAAAGCATTTGCGGACTGTCCTCGGAGCAATAGCGTGATCCCCATACACAGCATAATCGAACCATACACAGCGTCAGAATCGAACCCAGGGTCTTCCATGTTTTACGTGGAAGACCCTGGGTTTGATTCCCGGTGGGGGGCCAATGAGAATTTTTTCCGTGACTCACTTATAAACGTGGAAAGAGCGATGATTTCTGTTTGATGTTCCTAGTCCATGTCAAATGTCTGTATTAATTATTCATTCGCCTTCTAATTATTTGTTCAGTTGCTGCTTACCATCTTTGGTGAATCCCCAGCTTTGTGCGGGGCTCCGAAGCAATCTGCCAATTGGCTTGGCAGTTAGTGCTTGTGAGTCTGGAGGAATTCGAGTCCGCTGTGGTGCAGTGGAAGCATATCCGGCGCGTAACTGGAAGACCCTGCGTTCGATTCCCGGTGGCGGCCAATGAGAATTTTTTTCCGTGACTCACTTGTAAACGTGGAAAGAGCGATGACTTCTGTTTGACAATTCAGATGAATGGTATTCATGTATTTTCCATTCTTAGGTTTCACCATTATTATCTAGCTGACCGTTGATTGCTCATTTACATAATGGTGGCTACTTATTGATTCCCGACATTACTTTTCTTAATGGGAATTCATCTCCGTACCCATGCGGGCGGAATAAAGTTAAACATACCGCGAGGTGAGTAAGTGTCGCAGTAAGGGTAGATTGAAGGATCACCATTCACGGTGATGAGTCATTCTTTGTGAACAAATCGCTTAAGAAATTCCGTTCACACCATTCAGGGTGGTGAGTCATTCGTTGTGATTCACAGTGATGAGTCATTCGTCACCGTGAATCACAACGAATGACTCATCACCGCACACCCTTTACGGTGATAAGTCATTCGTTGTGAACGAATCTCTCAAGAATGGCCCATCAATACTGCTTAGGTTTTTCGTAAGCCTAACCACTACGACATTCTTCAACACACTCCGGTAATCTAAATAGATTACGTAAAAAAACACACGACAAGGTAAGGTAAACTATATATTCAATCTCAGATGAAAAATTCGTAGATCGCTATACACTATGTGGACAAAAGTGACTGTACACTGTAACTAAATAAGAAAACAGTATTTTATTTACATCAGTAGCGAGTAGATCCTCCATTTGCAGAGATTACAGCAGCCATCCGTTGAGCTAAACTGTCCACAAGTCCATGGTGTACAGAGTTCCTCCATTCCGCGTTGAGTACGTCAACCAACTCTTTGAGTGAAGATGGTCGTGTTGGTCACCTGTCGTTCGAGTTCATCCCATAGTTGTTCAGTGGGATTGAGGTCAGGCCAGTCCATTCGAGAGACCGGATTTTTTTCATACCACTCCAATGTAGCCTCGGAAACATGACAAGTATCATTTTCGTCCTGGGCGGAACAATCGTCGCTGCCCCGGTGGTGCAGTGGTCTAAGCGATGGCTTCTGATCATTCGTCCGAGAATGGTCCGGGTTCAAATCCCAGTGAAGCATGGGTGTTGTGTTTGTCTTACGGCGCTGGCTGTCTCTTTTTCCTGGAGCCAGTGGCTCTAAATAAATTAGGACGGACGATTGCTTTACAGTCCACTGAGTTGCTCACGGTGATCGTTAAACCTCCAAACGAAAAACAATAGTCGTGTCCGTAGAACTTCCACAACATTGGGAGTATTTAGTTATCCAGGATATCTCTACACAGCACAGAGTTATGTTGCCATGAATAACTACCAGTAGACCCACACTACAACTCCACCGTCTTTGTGTTTCATAGTAGGTACTGTGCATTCTGAAAGCAGACGTTCTCCGGTTAACTGCCAAACCCAGACACGTCCATCCGATCGGAAAGTGTGAAGCGGGGTTCATTGCTCCATAACATCTGCCACCATTGTTTTAATGTCCAATCACAGTCGTAGCAGCGTGGCTTTATTAGTCTTTGTGATGAGAGGTTTATGGGCGGGTGTTCGGCCATGATGTCAGAGTGCATGGGCCTCTCCTCGTAGTGTTTTGTTGGAGACCATAACATCTGTTGCTATCTGCAACTCAGGTGCTATGGCGTGCATTGATTGGTACCTGGTTTTCCGGATCTCCTCTGAAGCACCCTCCAGGCCCTGGGTTGCAGTTTCGCGTGTCTTCTGGGGCGAGGTGAATTCCTGCAATGTTCCGTCTTCTTCTACTTGTTGACGACAAGTGCCACGGCCTATTTAGCAACCTGTCTGACATCAGCAATAATTCTTATGCTCATACCTCCAATTGAGCGGCCTATTATAACGCTCTTTTGTAACTCTGAGAGCTCTCTCCTGCTATCCATTTTATCAGCGATTGACCTGAACGTACACCTGTTGCCGATTTTATGTCTTCACGTGTCTGATGTGGGAGCGCATCATTGCGCCTGCTTGGGGTTGTCCAATCACTTATGTTAATATAGTGTACACTGATATAGATAAAGCTTCTTCTCTTCGATTTCAAGATATAGGGTCAAAGAGACGTTCTGATTGTGTGAGGAATGAGGATGTGTTGCAGTTGTGTAATGTGAAACAAAATGTTGTTAGCAAGGTGGAGACTAATATGCTTCGGTGGTTCGGCCATGTTGAAAGAATGAGTGATGAGATGCTTACTAAGAAAACTGTTCCAGTTATTTATTTCATAAATAAACTGGAACAGTCACTGTGATTACAAGCTCTTAAATTCAATATTATACATCAATAATACTGATTGCAACCCTTGAATCACTGAACAAACTAATGTTTGATGTTACAGGTAATCTTAATGCTGAACATATCTATTCGGACCTTTTACTAATCTGGTACAATCTTAAGTAGTATTGTTTTAACTTACATTTTTAAGAGATAATATCGGATGGAGAAGGTCCGGCAGATAATTTGAAATTATAATGATGCCTGTCTTTCAGGGCTGCCAGTCACTAGTATGTCTGCTTGATGTTGATGTTTGTTTCCAGGATTATCGTTTTGAGAGAAGAGGGCTAGTTAGGCCCATCTGGCCTTTTCCCTCTTTTCATCCCTGTTGTTGCTTATCTGCTCTATAATCACCTTCACTTAATCTATGCAATTGGTATGCGACAACTAAAATGAAATGAAATGAGAATCTTTTTAGCCCAAGTGGCAGGAAGGAAAAACAGAGGAAGGCCAAGGAAGTCGTGGGAGCATCAAATTCAGGAGTGTCTGCATGAGAAAAAGATTATGAGTATTAAGCATAGAAGGTCTTGTGTACGGCGTGTGATGGATGTCAGTGAAGCCCGTACTGTATGTCAAGATCGCTGTAATACAGCAACAGTAAGGAAAAATTATCTGGTAGTTTGTATTTCATTGTGGAGCTAACCTCTGAATCTCAGAGGCTTAGCGATATGTATGTAGGAGAATATTCTATAATGGGTAAGAAGTCATTTTATGTCACCAAATTTGAAAGAAATAATACAATACTTCACAGTGGAGAACGTATCTAAATCCTATTACTTCAATACAATGATTTCAGAGCTTAGCAGCCACTATGAGCAAATCTGAAAGCTGTCAGCTGTCTGTTATTTAAGGAGGCCACTAGTGTCTGGAAGAGTACAGGGCCAGCGCCATCGTACAAGTGCACAACTCAATCCTTATGCGGATAACAGAAGCCATCGCTTGGCCACCTGGGTGATGTATAGTACAATTTCAATATAACAGAAAAACAAAATGCACTGTACCATGAAATTCGTTTTAAAGAGATTTAACCTACACAAATCTTGCCGTTGTTTCCACATTTCTATAAGAATCGAATGCTAGAAAGCATTGTGTAATTAAGACTTACTGGGAAACAACACAGCCAGAGCCACTGAACATCACGGCAGTCATGTATTTCAGTATTCAAAGGTTTAAAAGCTGTACGTGCAAACCACGTAGCCACCCCGATGGCGCAGTGGTCTAAGCGATGGCTTCTGATCATTCGTCCGAAAGGGGTCCGGGTTTGAATCCCGGTGAGGCATCGATGTTGTGTTTGTCTTACGCCACTGGCTGTCTCCCTTCCCTAGAACCAGTGACCCTAAATTAGGGACGGGCGACTGCTTATAGTCCATTGAGTTGCTCACGGTAGTCGCTAAACCTCCAATAAGAAAAAACATGTAGTCTATTGCAACAAGGCAACATGATCCAAATAAGTGAACAACATAGCAACCGTGATATACAAACGACATCATTTAAGTTTATTTAAAACCGAGAAAAACCAGAACGTTTTAAGTTTGTTGTGAATATGAGACATTTTAATTAAATTTATTTCATGTGATTATTAAATACATGTTAAGAAAAGTAACTTACTTATCCGAAATTTGGCCGAATATAAGTACAGAAAATAAGAATCCCGCCATGTAGACCGATTTTGTTATTGATACAAGCCAGTCTTGGTCACATACCAAATTCCACTGAAAAATAAACAAATTTTTATTATTTCTCAGGCATCTGTTGAACATAGTAAGGGTTTTTATTACTTGTAAATTATTAATGTAACCCATTAACTTCGGATGCTTCATGAAATAACTTTAACTTGAAATCCGTACCATAAGTTACCGTTTATGTGCTATGGCATTACTTTTTCTAGTGGTCATGTTTCTTATATGATTAATTATATACCGGGTGTTTAACTGGGTAGTGACAACTTTCCTGTGGAATAAATCGTTAAAGAATAACGAGATGGCGCTGTAAGTCCGAGACATCGATCAGCAGGCGACAGGCATTCGTGAGGAAGTAGTGGAACGGCGGACACGCGATTTCGGACATGCAGCGATATACCACGGAAGAAAGAGTTTTCTTGGTGAAAAATTGGTATGCGGAGGGTGGAAACCCCACAAAGGTGTTACGAAAAGAAGGTGTTAAGTGGAGCACAGCGTTTAAGAAATCATTGTAAGCCATCGCGTACGTTCCCGACGAAATCGGTAGCGAAATTCGAACGAACCGGCAGTGTCACAGATGACATGGCAAGCATGGCGACGAAGAGAAGAACAGTGAGGACGGCGGAAAACATCGAAGCCGTACGAGAACTACAGGACGGAGCACCTCCACACTCCACAAATGCTGTTTTTGATTTGCTTAACCAGCAGAATGGCCCAGACGATTCCATCAACGTTTTTCAGTCGGTCTCTCTTGGCCTCCGTACAGCTCCGATTTAACGCCGCTCGACTTCTTCTTGTAGGACTATCTGAAAGATGGGGTGTACCAGGACAACCCGCGAACAGTGCTTGACCTCCGACGTGCCATCCAACGGGAAATTGTACGCATCCCGTCGAACATCTCCCCGTCGGTATTGCAGCACTTCGAAGCACGTATTCGCCACGTCGTGACAGTGGATGGTCATCAGTGGTACATGTCATCCATTGATTACCTTTTGCCTACTGTTACTCCTTTAAAGTCTTTTTCCTCTTCCAATAAAGTAATTTAACGTTATTGTCTCTTTCTTTTGTCACTACCCAATGAAACACCCGGTACATTTCACTATCATTCATGATATAATAATACTGAAAATTTAACTAAATCAAAACTGAAAATCAGATTAGTAGAAGCAGGCACTGGGTGAAAAGCACAGTAATACTGAAAATCTGATGAACAGAAATAGTCTATGTGCAAAAAGCATAATAATATTGAAAATCTGATGTGCAGAAAACTAGTGGAAGCAGACTATGGGCAAAAAGCATAATAACACTTAATTCAGAAAATTAGATGTGCGTAGAAGATTAGTAGAAGCAGACTGTGGGCAGAAATTATACTACTAATAAAAATCAGGTGAGTAGAAGACTGAATATTGGAAATCAGATGATTAGAAGCAGACTCTGTGTAAGAAGCGTATTGATCCTGAAATCAGATAAGTAGGCGTAGCCATGAGTAAAAAGCATAACAATCCTGAACATCAGATGAGTAGAAGCATACTATGGATGAAAGCAATTTCGGGACAGTAAATAATCGTTTGTTGAAAAGATAATTATTTGCTCGTTTTCATACAACAAAAGTTATTAGATAGAGCACTTCTGTGATCTGGAATATACTTTCAGTGATTAATTTGCAGAAAATTGTGAAGAAACAAACATCTTACAACGTCAATGGGACTAACGTAAAATTGTGCATGGATAAACTTATGTTCTGAGTGTGAAGAACATGCAAGCAACTTGCCGGTGTGGCATTTCATTTTCCTGCGTTAGCTGCCAATTTATGTCAAATAAGAATGAATTATTCCAACATATAGAATAACCTGAAAATTCACTCAAATATCTATTCATATTGTACAGAAAGCCCAAAGAAATTCATTCCAATACAAAGTAGTTTACATGCAGCTGTTTGACGATCTACAATTTATCTTGGAGATATTCCCTGATTTGCCTACCGCTTCTGATACCTAATATTGACGCTTTGGACAATTAAAATCGCGCGATTTCATATAATTGGCTGGTATTTGTAAAAATTATTTATGCATCGGTTTTTTTAGTCCTTCGTCGATAATCAGGTACATGTAAATTTCCTAAATTATTTTGAATGTTATATACAGGGTGTCTGAGAATTATTGGACACATTACAAAATTATGTACAAAAAAAGCATTGTCTGTTTTTCTATATCACATATTACTAACACGGCTTATATTTTTTTGTTTTGCAGAATTGTTATTCCCAGAATCCAATAGATGGCGCTAGGTGTGGCATGATGAGGAATGTACGAGAAATGCGCAATCAGTAGTCATGTCATCCGTACAGCAGAAGGCGATATGTGTGTTATGAGCTTGCGGAATTAAAGTCTGTCATGAAAGTTAAAAGGCTGTACCGTTTAAAGTATGGTTGTAATCCTCCGTCAACGAATTCAATTAAGCGGTGGATGAAACGGTTTAAAGAAACTGGCAATGTGGAACATCGTGGAGGAGCCGGTAGGCCTAGCGTCAGCGGTGAGACGGTTGACCAAGTTAATAAAAGTTTCCGACGAAGCCCCAGGAAATCCGTTCGTAAAGCAAGCAGAGAACTGTGCATTTCGAAATAGACAGTTCACGATATCTTGCACAAGAAATTAAAGTTTAATGCTTGTAAAATTAAAATAGTGCAAAAGATGCATGTAAATGATCACACTCTGCGATACGATTTCGCTGTGGATGTGCTGAATGGAGTGGAAAACGACGAAAACTTTCTGAGTACTGTAATTTTTAGTGATGAATCCACATTTCGTGTATCAGGTATTGTGAATCGTCACAACTGTAGGATATGGAGCAGTGAACCGCCTCATGCTGCTATTGAACTGGAACATGATTCTCCAAAAGTTAATGTATGGTGCGCCCTATCAAAAAGAGAAGTGATTGGCCCTTTCTACTTCAGCGAAAAAACCATAAATGGTGACATTTACTTGGATATGCTACAAAATATCGCTATACCCCATATCAAAAGATATGACAACGTCATTTACCAACAAGACGGCGCGCGCCTCCGCTTTGGTCAACGTGTGTACGTAAGTGCCTAAATGAGCATTTCCCCAACAGATGGATTAGGCGTGGTGGTCCCATTCCGTGGCCTCCTTGCTCTCCAGATTTAACTCCATTGGATTATTTCATGTGGGGTTACGTGAAGGAACTGAAGCAGCGTATCACAGTTGCTATTAATTCCATAGCTCCTCAGACGCTTGCCAATACATGGCATGAAATCGAGTATCGCTTGGACGTACTACGAGCAACCAAGGGATCTCACATCGAAATTTATTAACTTGTGTAGTTACATTGTAAGTTAGTACTGTCAGTTTCTTTCTATTTGTTTAATGTTTTGTTTTATATAATTTTGTGTTGTGTCCAATAATTCTCGGACACCCTGTAATTTGCGTAGCTGCACTGTTTTTTTTTTCTGAATTTATAAGCATATGTATGCTCTGATGTCATGCATCTATAGCTATTTCTACACTCGTTCTTTGTCTTTGAACGACTTTGAAAATACGGGAAAATCTTGAGCAAACCTGCGTATTCCTCCTCCTATACGATCATTCTGGGGCGTATTTAGAATTTTTTTTCGGGGGGGGGGTGTGGACCGGCAGAAAATATAGGTTTTTGAAATCCGTCAGGACATAATAAAAGTTAATGAAAAATAGAAGAAAAAATCACAGCATTATTTTCTATTGTAAGTTGATGCATTTTTATTAAATTAAAGCATTTTTTAATGTAAGTCGCATTTGAACAAAGAAATAAAACAGTTCCGGGGGCAAAGCCCCTTGCCTTCCCCTCTAAATAAGCCCCTGCAATTATTCTTCCGTTAAAAATCGTAGATTTGTTACAATAAAATCACTATTCTAACGCACATATTGATGAAATTTTAAGGGCAAATGCTTCTGTGAAATTACCGCCTACACTTTTAACTGAAATGAAGTCATCCCATCTAACCTCTGAACTTCTCTACGTACGCTGTGTATGAGACAGACTAAATCTCATTGACGTGCAGGGAACATGAATGCGTCCGCCCGATGGCGCAGTGGTCTAAGCGATAGCTTCTGACCATTCATTCGTCCGAGATGGGTCCGGGTTCGAATCCCGGTGAGGCATGGATGTTGTGCTTGTCGTACAACGCTGGCACTCTCGCTTCCCTGGAGTTAGTGGCCCTAAATTAGGGACGGGCGACTGCTTATAGCCCATTGAGTTGTTCACGGTGGTCGTTAAACCTCCAATAAAAAAAAAAAAAGAATTAATGCAACCGAGAGCTTCTGTTCCACGTACGGAAACACAAGGTCCTATAAAAAAATTCCGAGAGTAGGCCGATACACAACAAAGTACTTACGTTACTTTAGTTTGGCTATGATCTCCCTCAAAGTCGTCTCCTTTGGCAGTGATACACCGCTCCCAGCGTTTTTACCACTGTTCGAACGCTCCTTGGAAGTCCTGTTCGCGAATCGTCTGCGATTCGCGCTGGATCTCGTTCACGGTTTCAAAACGGCGAACCTTGAGCTTCAGCTTTATCTTCGGGAGCAGAAAGAAGTCGCAGAGGGCCAAATCCGGCGGGTGAGTAATCATGCTGTTGCGGCTGCACAACTGGCGTGTAGCTAACGCTCTGTGAGCTGCTGCGTTGTCGTGATCGATCAGGAAATCGCCCATGCACCACATTTCAGGTCGTTTGCGGCGAATGTTCTCCCTAAGACGCCGCAGAGCATCGCAGTAAAAACAGGCGGTGACTGTCTGGTCCTGGGAGACGAATTTTTTTTTATTGTAGGTTTAACGACCACCGTGAGCAACTCAATGGGCTATAAGCAGTCGCCCGTCCCTAATTTGGGGTCACTGGTTCCAAGGAAAGGAGAGAGCCAGTGCCGTAAGACAAACACAAAATCCATGCCTCACCGGGATTCGAACCCGGACCCCTTTCGGACGAATGATCAGAGGCCATCGCTTAGACCAGTGCGCCACCGGGGCGGCGGGGGACGAATTCACGACGCATAACCCTACGGATGTTGAAGAACACGCTGGACATGCGTTTGGTTGCGCTCCTGACCTGTCGGGCCTTCTTCTGTCGTGGAGATGCCAGGCTGCGGCGACTGCTGTTTGGTCTCCGGGTCGTAACCGTAGACCCAAGTCTCGTCCCCAGTGATGACCCGTGATAGAAACGTCGGTTCATTCACCACCTGCTGACGAACATCTTGACAGAGTTCGACACGGAGCACCTTTTGTTCGGGGTTCAGAATATTTGGCACAAACTTTGTAGCAATGCGGTGCATGTTCAAAACCGACGTCAAAATTTCTTGCACTGTTCCGTATGACACATGAACGATGGTAGCAACATCTTGAAGGGTTCTCCGACGATACTCATGCACCAGTTCCCTAATTTTGTCTACATTTTCGGGGGTTTTGCTCGTGGACGGTCGCCCTGACCTCTCTCCGTCTTCCAGTGTCATTCTGCCGCTCTTGAAGCACGAGTGCCACTCAAAACACCTCGGACGACTCATTGCTTCATTGCCATAAGCCTTCCGCTAAATTTCATACGTCTCCGTTCCCCATTTGCCGAGTTTGACGCAGAATTTCGTGTTCGCTCGCTGCTCTAGTTTGCAGCCCATGCCGAAATCGCAGCTGTGTTCTGCACGTGGTCACCAAATTACGTATAGCACAGCTCCCGATGTTCAGAGAACGATGCCACTCGGCACAATGACTCATGAAGGTCACTGCCTTCGACCGTACTGTCATCTGTTGGCGCGCTACGTACCTAGTCTCCGAACGTTTTGACCGCACTACGTACGATACAGTGGAACTTCCATTAAAGAACACTTCCAAAGAACGTTCACCTCAAAGCAACGGAAGGTTTGGTTGGTACATGACAGCCGCCATAGGATAAATATTAACGATACCTTCCGAAAAACGGAGCCTCTTAACAGCGGTCAATGGGCACCCCAGTCAGTTTTGAAGGAAATCTAACGGACATCACCTCCCATAGGATTTTACGTAGTCTATCTCGGCTAGAGGAATAAGATAGAGACTAAGAGATATTACTTAAGGAACTCTACCTCGCGCAGGATTTCTTTGATTACGGCGGGTACAGTGATGTGCTTAAGTGAAAAGAAAGGAATCAAAACTTATTTCTGTGTGAGGCGAGCTCCCGTGTATGAATCAGTAGATCTCCGGGAGGTGAGGGACTGGTTACTGGTGACTGGAAAGTTACCCGTTAGCGGCGGTATCGTTTGGTTTGGTCCATGTGTGTTCTGTTTCTGCTTTCCAGAGTGTGGCCAACAGCGCAGTTACATTTCACTGTTTAACATTTTTCTTTCTTATACACTGGTGTGCAAAAATTAAAGACGAAAAGGAGAATTTAGCATAACAGTGGAACAAGCAGGCAGAACGTACCGAAAGACCACTCAGGAGATAGACTAAGGTCCGGTACGGTAGGGCATGCGCATATATGCAACATGACGTAGGAGGGGGGTGTCGGAAGGGTATAAAGCACACGGGCGGTGTACGCTCAGCAATTCGGTGAAAGCTATTGCACGGTGTACATCGATTTAAACGACGTCGAGTTGCTGCCACCGTGTGATATGGCCAACAGGCAATCCAGTAGACGACATCTGGATGACTTTACACGAGGTCGCGTCATTGGGAAGTTGGAAGAAGGTCAAAGTGTGACGTGCGGCCGAGGAGTTCGGGATCGCTCACAGCATCGTTTCACGAGCTTGGAAAACATTTCAAACGACAGGAACAGCTGTCCGAGAGTTTAGCAGTGGTCGTCCACGAGCTACCACGGCGGCGGACGACCAGTATATTGTCCAACAGGCGAGAAGAGATAGATGGCAGAGAGAGGGAGAAATCGCAAGGCACATGCAACAGACAACTGGACGTTCGTTATCGCGCTTTATCGTGGCCAGGAGGCTGCCCAAAGGTGATCTATTTGCACGACTACCAGTACTGTGTGTGCCATTAACGCCTGCTCATCGGAGACGGCGGTTTCTGTGGTTACCGGAAAACAAGAACTGGACACATCAGCAATGGGGTCGACTTCTCTTTACAGATGAGAGCCGATTTCGTCTGACGAGCGATTCTGGACGTATACACATCTGGAGAAAGCAGGGAACACGCAATCACACCTCCAACATCATTGAAAGGGACCGGTTTGGAGGTGGCGGAGTTCTCGTTTGGGGCGGTATCATGCTTGGTAGCCGTACTGACATCCACATCTTCCAAGGAGGTTCAGCCACTAATGTTCGCTATTGTACCGAGGTTCTCCTGCCTCACCTGCGTCTGTTTAGAGGTGCTGTGGGTCCTGAGTTCCTCTTCATGGACGACAACCCTACACCTCATCGTACAGTGGATGTCGCAGAGCTGTTGAAGAGTGAAGATATTCAACGCATGGACTGACCCGCAAGGTCCCTGGACCTAAATCCAATCGAACACGTGTGGGACCTTCTTGGGAGACGCTTGGCAGCACGTCACCAGCCGCCAGCAACGATTCAGCAGCAGCGATTGGCGCTACAAGAAGAATGGGCCGCGATGCCTCAACAGTTCCTTGACAACCTCGTCCTCAGCATGGACAGATGTTGTAAATCCTGCAACGCAGTCAGGAGTGATCAATGATCATATCCCCTACTAAAGTCTGAAGTTTTCTTGGCAGCCGCCTGTCACATGGACGTTTCTGTCTTCTGTCCAGTTGTGCTCAAAGCTACCTTTTCAATAAAGTGTCTTTGTATCCTTTGGATTCCTTGTTTGGACGGTTTTGCTCACGTGTCCCATATTCTTACATCTTGGGGCTCTTATGGTATGATTTGAGTCGATGTGGATCACTTCTGCACGACGTTACAATCGAAAAACTGTCTCGTCCTTATTTTTTGCACGCCAATGTACTATGCATATATTGCTAATTTTAAGGGTTTCATAGTACCAGCTGTCCGGCCCTGTTTTCTTAAAATCCTCTGCACCATGGTTTATTTTTAGCACGTCTTTTGTAAAAAAAATCGTGCTTCTGTTATCGGTTTGTCCGTCCGTCCGTACCCACGATATCTCAGCAACTAATAGACCGATTTGAAAAATTCTTTTTGCATTGGGAAGCTTGAAATATGCAAATGATGATCCTTTATTTCGTTTTTTTTTACGATGTACAATTTCGCCGGTAGAAGGCGTAAATGCAGGTGATGTCAAATTCAAAAATACGTTTTATTCCACATATTTGCTTCTAAACATCCGATTGAAAACAAATTTATAGCTTTCGATTCCATTTATGTCGAACAGTATTTTAGATATAGTTACTTTTTCAAATTACGCATAGATTTTCCGCTAGGCGGCGTAAAACAAAATTACATTTTTCCCGATACCTCTTCTTCTAAAACTCCGATTTGAATTTTTTTTTCAGCGGATATATTTCCTGACGGAAAATCTTTTGCATATAATTGCTAATTTTTGGTAAAGAATACTTTGGTCACCAGGGGGCGTAAGTGTTAATTTTTGCTTCTGATGTATTTGCCATAAAATCGGAGCTTCTAAAATATCGATTAAAAAATTCTTTCGTGGACTGATGCCACTCACATCGATAAACCTTTTCAAAATATTTTCTTCTTAAAATATTCTACAGTTTCTCCGCCAGGGGACGTAAATGTACATCTTATTTTTGTCAATATCTCTACTTCTAGGAATCCGATTTGAAAAATTCCTTCTTTGTTGGATAGTGTTTTCCATGTGATATGTTTTTCATATAATTTCAAAATTTTCAAGTAATTCATAGACTTTCCGCTAGGGGGTGTAGTGGTAAATTGCGTTTCCGCCTATATCTCTGCTTTCAAATCTCCGATTTGAAAAGTTCTGTCTGCACCGGATACAGCTCCTGATGGGAAATCGTTTGCACATAATTTCTAGTTTTTATAAAAAATAGGTTGGCCACCAGGGGACGTAAATCTTAATTTTCGCTTCTGTTGTATTTGCAGCAAAATATGAGCTTCTAAATTCTCGATTGAAAAAAACGTCGTTTGTTGACCGATACTACTCATGTCGACAAACCTTTTAGAAACATTTTCTTCTCAAATTAGTGCATGGTTTCTACGGCAGGGGGCGTAGATGTACATCTTATTTTTGTCAATGTCTCTACTTGTAAGTGTACGATTTGAAAAATTTCTTCTTTGATGGATAGTGTTTCCGATGCGAAATGTTTTTCCTATAAATTCAAAATTTTCAAGTAAATCATAGACTTTCCGCTATGGGGCACAAAGGTAAATTGCGTTTTCTGCGTTATTTCTGCTCCTAAAGCTCTGATTAGAAAAATTCTTCCTGTATCGCATACAAGACCTGATGGAAAATATTTTTTACATAATTTCTAATGTTTGGTAAAGAATGGGTTAGCCACCAGCGGTCATATGTGTTAATTTCTGCTTCTGAAGTATTTGTTGCAAAATCTGGGCTCCTGAAAAGTCGATTAATTTTTTTTCTTCGACCGATACCGCTTATACGGGTAAACCTTTTGAGAATACTTTCTTCCTAAAATAATGCATCGTTTTCCCACCAGAGGACGTAAAGTCACATCTTATTTTTGTCGATATCTCTGTTTCTAAGAGTTCGTAAGCTCACGATTCCGTTTACAGCAATATCTGAGGGATTAAAAACCCTATTGAAAATCTTCTTTATTTCGTCAGATCTATTGTTTTCCATACCGGTTCCATTGACTTTGAATAGCTTTGATAAATTTAATTTGCGTCAGAACGGTTTCAAAAGACGTGCTTATTACACCCGAAAATTCGGTGTCAACTTTCTTGTTTTTATTATTATACTGAATTTTATTCAGCATTTCGAGAATGTACTACATCCGTATTCATTGTGCATAATCTTCATACACTAATTCTGCTTTTACATAATGTTAACTTAGGCCTAACATCTGAACAGCCACCTCCAAACAACGGTCACTTTTCTTTTCTGGTCCGATCAGTGACCGATATTCGAAGGTTTCATTGTACTATCAAATAGGGTCATTAAAGGGGACACCGAAGAGGAAGATTTTTAAGTACGTTAGGGGGTAGGGAGATACTTGTTAGAGACAACGAGAAGCCGTGTCAGTCAGCATGCAAGAGGCGAAGTTGTCTGAACGCTGCCTAGGTGGCGGATTGGTCAGAAGCGAGGGTTTCTTGCTAATTGTCTCATTTGGGATAGAGTCTGCGTCCTCAGTAACGAACGGATGGTGTGTGTGTGTGTGTGTGTGTGTGTGTTGCGGTGCTAGGGCTCTTCCCGGAAGCCAGTGACCCTATTTCCATGATGAGAAACTCCTAACAAGTTTAGATGCCCACAGAGATCGTTAAAACCTAAAACTTTCCAGAAACATTTCTCCGCAATGGTGAGATCATGTTTACAGTTACACGAGATCTTGCGGGGTTTTTTTTATTCATTTTTAAGTCCCTATGCGAAATTCCTACGCAATGAAAAATTTTCATAATAAGAAAAAAAGGAAAATTTAGAGCATTCATGCATTTATCACACAAAATCCATGATTTTTACTAACAGCTCTCTGGATACAGGGATATTGCGAACGTTACGGATGTGTATTTATCTCTAATGGCAGGAAAAGTATGAGCTGGGAAAAAGCGGGAAATACATGATCTTGGTGGAATTTACTTTATATGAATCCAAAAACATATTTTTCCAAAAATTATGCAATACAAAACAAAATATATACGGAAAATTTTGGAGATGGTTGCAGAAAATATACGGAAAAGTTTGAAGATGGCTACAGAAAACTGTATGGAAAATTTTGTTGATTATGTACCATGTCTTTAAAATGGAGCAAGAGTAAAAATTGGAAAATATGTGGATAATTTCTGCATTTAATGGTAAATATGGGGCCAGAAGTAAGCAGATACGTATGACATCCGCCGCCTTGAGGGAAAATTGCAGATCAGAAAAATTCAAACATGTAGGAGATTTTGATCACAGCCATAGCTGTGTTACGCCAAAAGTAATTTTTAGACGGTTTCTGGAAGTTAAAGTATGGTATCCTTACGAGAATAAAGTGACAACATGAACGCCTCATATTTTATTTAGGGTCATTTTTGAGTAAATACGTATAAGAAATACTGTGCAATAATATTTAAACCTAACCAAAAATTTTCACTACGTATGCACTCTGTGAAATTCAAATCGGAAGAAACATGGAGAATGGAAAAACACGGATCCATCGCCTTTCTGCAAGTTATCAGATTGATACCAAAAGCTTAACTCGATAAGCAAATAGTATTGTACAGTTAGTTTCCGTATTTTGGGTAAGTTTTGAGTGAAAGAAGGAGGAGGAGCTGTATAGCTAGAAACTATTATATCTTCTCTCTCGTTTCCTTCTGTCTCTCTCTTCTAAACTGGTTTTGTTCTATCTCTCTGCTTTCTTTTCTGTATTTGTGCCTCCCTCTTTTTGTCTCCGTGCCTCTCCCATCAGTTTTTATTACCTCTTCTCCTTTTTTTTTTGCTTTGTACTTTATCTTTCTCACTCTTTGTTTCTCTCTTTTCTCTCCCTATTTCCTTTTCTCTCCTACTACCCTCTTTCGCTTCAGCTCCTATTTCTCTCGCTATTCTTCTTACTTCTTTTCCCCTTTTCCCTCTCTTTCCCTCCTCGATCCATTTTTTTAATTTTGCACCTCGCTTTCCGTCCCATTTGTCGCTCCCTACTACTCTCTACATTTCTTCCCTTGCTTTACCCATGTTCTTTTTGTCTTTTTCTCCTAGATCTTTTTTCTCAGTTATTTCTTATTACTAAGTATACAAAAATAGTTGCACGCACCTCAGCACGAACAGTGGATGTGTAGAAAGAGTTGTCATACTCCCATTTCCGGCAAGCGACAGTTCCATTGTTATAGTAACTGCCATTGTGAGCACTCTCTCCTTGTGTTGTTAACAAGTTCGTGACGTTCACATCTATGTTGTATCGACGACACTGATCGTACTGTACGCTCCCTTCGTCGGTAACTTTGAGGGGTATCACCTCCTTCTTCCAAAGGTCGACACTGATGTTTGCAGCTATTGCTTCATCGCTGCGCGCGCACCAAAAGTCGATGTTGGGAGCGAAAAAGTCCATCACCAAATTGTGCCATACTCCAGGAAAGGTGGCAACGAAGAAAAGGAAGAAAATTTGCCACTGCCAGGCGCCGGATCCTCCCACGATGTCAGTGAAGTCGGTAGGATCATCCTTCTTGGACTTTGACTGGGTGTCCTTTTCCACTTCCGCTGCCATCAGAGAGCTCCTAAAAGAAAAGAAAACACTTTTAGTAACAAAAATTCACAAAATAAAAGCAATAAATTTCGAAAATCGTAACTAAAAACGTCTAGGTAGATATTTATATTTTTACCAAGCTCCAACTCGAGTATCTGGAATGAGTGAAGATTAAGACTTCGGGTACTCTGTGAAAAATGGCTTCCAGTGCTGGTCAAGCTGCAGTAATACTAGAAATGGTGTACAATACAGAGATCTGACCAATGGCCAGCTAACATTCAGAGAACAAGCCAGATGTTGCAGAAATAAAGGTGCTGAAGTAGAGTATACACTGAGAAAAACTTTTTGTTAATTCAACAAAACATTTTGTTGATATACAGTCAACAAAAAATTTTGCTGAATTTGCAAACTTATTTTGTTGAAAATTGTTGTTGATTTAACAAAATTTATTGTTATCACGACAAAACTTTTGTTTATTTAACAAAATGATATGTCGATTTTTGGGAATTTGTTTGATCCAACAAAACCTATTGTTATCATGACAAAATGTTTTGTTGCAGCAAAAAAACATTTTGTCGTATTTTTTGTTGCAGCAAAAACATTTTGTTGCAGCAGCAAAACAGTTTGTAATGATAACAATAGGTTTTGTTGCATCAAACAAATTTCCCAAAACCGACATATCATTTTGTTAAATGTACAAAACGTTTTGTCGTGATAACAATAAATTTTGGTAAATCAACAAAACATTTTGTCATGATAACAATAGGTTTTGTTGGATCAAACAAATTCCCAAAAATCGGCATATCATTTTGTTAAATGAACAAAATGTTTTGTCGTGATAACAATAACTTTTGTTAAATCAACAATAATTTTCAACAAAGTAATTTTGCAAATTCAACAAAAATTCCTATGGACTGTATATCGACAAAACTTTTTGTTGAATTAACAAAACGTTTTTCTCAGTGTATTACCAAAAAGCATAGAATATGGTATGCGAAGGAGAGTGAGAAAGTGGTGGAGATGTCTATGAGGATTCAAGCCGGATTAAACTGATGTGAACATGCGCTAAGAAGCGCATGTTCAATCAGTTTTGCTTCTACGTTCACCAGAAAAGCAGTTTAAGGGAAGATCGTCGATGACATGGAGAGTGTGTAAAACGAGATGAAAGTGAAGTGGTTGAGGATTCAGGTGAGTAATGGAGAAATATCTACAAAGGTACCGCTACAGCTGCGAAAGGAGATATTTAAATTGAAATTGTATGGCTTCATCCATTGTTTTGTAAGGTATATTATCAAGTATAATTTTTTGTTAGGACACATTTTTGCAAATCTGAGAAGTAGCCAAAAATTATTTTGCAAAATGACATGTTGAAATAAATAAAGTAATTTTCCTTTGACATCAGCTTTTTTTTTTTTTTTCGAGAAATTTGATTACAAGTATTTGTGTCACTATAAATGCTAAACATCATGGTGAGGCACAGTGCTTTTGAATTTAGTAGAAATGCATTGCGATTTGTTACAGGAGGAATTCATTATTGTACGATATCGAAAGAGTTGTGTAAATTAAAATGTAAACACCTAAAATGTCGGTAATGAGTTCTCAAATAATCCGTTGAAAACAGATCTACTGCTTTTCTGGCTAATATATTGAATATGCATGGCTTTTATCGATTATGAAAAGGCCTTTGATTCGGTGAAACCATCAGCAGTTACAATGGCTTTGAAATACTGCGGTATTGAAGATTCATACATTAATATTATTAGTAACATCTATGAAAATGCAAGTGCAAAGATTCGGCTATTTGAGAATACAGCAATAAAACTTGGAAAGGGAGTGAGACAAGGTGACACTATATCTCCCAAGCTCTTTAATGCCACATTGGAAAATGTCTTTCAATCACTGAACTGGGAAAACAAAGGGATAAAGATTAATGGAGATTATCTAACTCACCTTCGTTTTGCTGATGACGTAGTCATTTTTGCAACTACCCCATCAGAGCTGCAGAGTATGATCCAGGAACTTGCTGACAAGAGTAAAGAAATGTGATTAAAAATGAACTTTCAGAAGACAAAAGTGATGTTCAATGCTTTAACAAGAAATGAAGATTTATCGATTGATGGAGAAAAGCTGGAGATAACAGACACGTACGTTTATCTTGGACAGCAGATTTCAAGTGAGGGTCACATTGATGAAGAAATTAATCGGCGTACAAAACTCGCCTGGAGAGCTTTTGGAAGAAACAGCATAATTTTCAAGAGCAATATGCCATTATGTCTTAAAAGAAAAGTGTTTGATCAGTGCATCCTTCCAGTACTTTAATGTGGTGCAGAGACGTGGACCTTAAATAAAAGAGACATACAAAGACTGCAGACAACTCAAAGAAGCATGGAGAGATGCATACTTGGTGTAACCAGGAGAGATAAGGCGAGGAACTCGTGGATCAGAAAAATGACAAGAGTGGAAGACATCATGATCAGATTAAAATCCCTGAAATGGCAATGGGCTGGACATATTGCCAGAAAGACAGACATCATCATCATAGATGGACAGCTGAAATTTTAGACTGGATTCCAAGGGACAGGAAAAGACCCGGGAGAGGATCACATGGGAGATGGGTGGATGAAATTCAAAAGTATGCGGGAGTAACATGGAGGAGACTGGCACAGACAGACCGTTGTGGAAGAAACTAGGGGAGACCTTCGTCTAGCAGTGGATTGATAATGGTTGACAATGATGATGATGATGATGATGATGATGATGATGATGATATTAAATATATTGAACAGTAAATTCGGGAATTTCAACTTGTGAAAAATATTCTTTTGAAATACGATCATTAGCTCTTTTGCTATATATCTTTGAAATAGGGGAATGATATTAAGTAAATATTCTTAAATATGATTGTCTTGAAAAGCCGAAGCGGACTTTATTCCCCAGTAAGGAACTAAAAATAATTTGCGAAATCACATGGAAATTATTCGATATGAGTTCCTAAAACAAAATAAATAAAGTACATATTATTTTTAGGCTCGGAAATATCAGCAACTGTCATCCGTGGGCGAATACATAAGTCATCTTGAAAATATGTATATTTTCAAGATGACTTATGTATTCGCCCACGGATGCATCTTGAAAATATGTATATTATTACCAGAATCGAACCTTCCAATGATCATCTCAGTATGCAAGCCATGCACAGATCACCACACAGGTCAGTGCACTTCCCCATTCTATAGCTGAGTAGGGAAATGGCGGAGCTGCTAACTGCTTTGTACCTGGGTTCGAATCGTGGCGAAAAAATTTGGGAGAAAAGGGATGATTTCTCCATTTCTTACCAGAGCGTTATTTCTCTCTCTCTCTCTCTCTCTCTCTCTCTCTCTATTGTAGGGCATCACTAGCCCTTCCCGTTTCTTATGATACCCTTGTTCTCTCCATATATCATAAGTTCCCTCCTTTTCTTGCGTGTGAACGCCTATTCCTCTTTCTCACAGCTTCAGGGATTCTTTCGTTTCCTTTTGTATGCTTAATTATCACCCCTTCTTAAAGTATGATACTTGCTCACCATTTCTTGCGTATGCTCAATTAAAGGCGTTATTGTTTCTCCCCTTTTTTTGCACACCTCATTTGCCTCCTTGGTTCAACGTCCCGATGAGTTCTCCCCCATTCTTGCGCATGCTCATTTGTCTCTTTGGCACAACGTCCCAATGAGTTCTCCTCAATTCTTGCGCATGCTCAGTTGTCTCTCTCTCTTACAGCATGAAGAGTTATTCCTTTTGCTACAAATTCTCAGTTATCTCTCTTTCTAACGGCGTCATGAGTTCTTTCCCTCCCTTGCAAATACTTCGTTATATTTCTTTCTTAAGGCGTGATGAGTTCTCTCCTTTTCTTAAGTATGTTTAGTTATATCCCTATTTGATCACACGATGATTTCTGTCACATCTTGCGCATGCTCATTTTTCTTTTTTATTCTTACGGAAGAATGAGTTCGCTTCTTTTCTTGCGCATGCCTAATTATCCGTCTATTTTATCGCATGATGAGTTCTCGCCCATTGCTGTGCATGCTCAGATGTTTGATTTCTTACGGCATGATGGCTTCTTTCCCTTTCTTACTCATGCTCAGTTATCTTGTGCTATTGAGGCACGATGGGTTCTCTCGCTTTCTTACGGTACGATCAGTTCTCTCCTTTTCTTGGAATCAGAAGCCCACAGTTAAAGAAGAGTAACTCCTCATAGCCTTGGATGCTATGGGGTCTTTACGAAATATTTGAAATTTCTTCAAGAAACAAATACTCCAGCAAAGGCATTATCTGAGCGGCCGAAACGGAAAGTTGCTGATACCACCTCTATGAACGAAATTAATTCTATTCGGATTATTTTTATTTAAGAAATTAGATATCAATTTCCGTAATATTTTATATCTAATCGAAATTATTTCAGATTTCAAGCCCTCTCATGTGGATCGATGTGTTTACTATTAGTGATTTATTAAGTAGCATTTCCAAAATTCAACACCTAACGTTTGTATTTTAAAGCAAACTGGAGGGGGCGAAATTGGGTCCCTAAAATACCGGTTAATAAAGTAAAAATACTTCAAACAATACATTTTTAAATATGTATCATTAATGTTCCCGAAAAGTAGGATATGTGAGAAATAAATTTCAGTGCATGCTGGCATCTTGTAGAATATCAGTATCCACCACAGATAAACTTTTAGTCATGGCCAGAAGTAGCTGTTTAATTCTTATTAACGAAAAACTTGCTTACATCATGAATGGAATACGGGATTACACCAAACAATACAAATTTTGAAGATGACAGTCTGTTTTTTGGTGTAAATATGACCAGGATGGTAAGTCAGATAATATCCGAAAACTTGAAAGTTTCGTCGTCCTGGAGCGGGAATCGAATCCGCGTCTCCCAGAGAGCGCCCGGGCATATTTACACCAAAAAACGGATTGTCATCTTCAAAATTTGTATTGTTTGGTGTAATCCCGTATTCCATTCATGGTTTATCTGCTCCTCCGGGCAATCACTGGATAGGATTCTTAACCTCTAGATTCGCTAAACATGAATGCCGGTTGCTTCGACTAGTGAATCCTGCAATGGTTATATTCAAATTAATCGGAAACTTGAGACTTGGTCGTTCTGGGTGGTGCAGTGGTTAGCATAACCGGATGCTATCTTGGAGACGCGGGTTCGATTCTCGCTCCAGGACGACGAAGTTTTCAAGTTTTCGGATATTATCTGACTTACCATCCTTGTCATATTTACACAAAAAAAGGAATATCATCTTCAAGATTACCTTGCTTGCAAATATATTTATTCATGTAAACCTATAACGAAGATGCCTACATTCAGGCAGAGTTGCCTTTTTATCAATAATTTAGTTTCTTATTACGTGTTTTCCTTCTTGTGCACCTCAGGGGAACTACGAAGTCATTACTCCCACTTTAATGAAAATTACAACTTAAGCAAGGCGTTTTTTATTTCAGACTATTTTGCCAAACCAGATTTTGTTGAATGGCACGCACATTAACTAACAACTTCACCTTTCGTGTTTCGGCGCAGTTTGTACGAATGCAAAATTCTTTTATTTCTGAAGGAAAAATTGTTTATCCGTCACTCAGCAATGCTACTGACGATTTGGTGTCCCCTCTAAGCATGCTGATTTGCCGCGTGTTGGCGAAGAGCATTTTCATTCCACCTTGTAAATAATTCCAGGATTAGTGTGGTTTCAAAACTACTAAACCCTTGCATAAATTTTGCAGAAAGGATTGAATTTTTAATATGCGCTTTCAAGATATTAACTTTGTTCTTCGGACAAATTTTAAGTTACATATATTTTTTTATTTTTATGTATACCCGTTTATCAAGAAAAAATTATATTTCTGCTGGTTGAATAACCAAATTATTAGTGATACTCACTTAAATAAAGGCCTCTGATAATTCGTCCGAAAGGGGTCCGGGTTCGAATCCCGGTGAGGCATAGATGTTGTGTTTGTCTTACGGCGCTGGCTTTCTCCCTTCCCTGGAACCAGTGACCCTAAATTAGGGACGGACGACTGCTTATAGCCCATTGAGTTGCTCACGGTGGTCGTTAAACCTCCAATCAAAAAAAAAAAAAAAAAACCTCGAATCAAAAAAAAAAAAAAAAAAAGAGAAAGAAAGAAAGAAATGGAGCGCACGATATGATGGATGAATGCGATATCAGGAAATGTAATACTCATACTGCGCATAAGAAAGCGTGGTGTTTCATTTGGAAAATCAAAGACACTAGAGGAGAATAGATTGGCAAAGAGCATGCTACTTCCGGTATACATAGAAAGCCGCCATTGTGGGGACTAACTAGTGTGTTGACGTCTTTGCGCGAGTATTTACGTTCTAAATCTTTAAAATTTGGATATAACTTTAAGATTTAAGCGCATATGATGTGAAATATTTTATTATTTTTATTTTTCTGTTCTGTGTATATGTCCGGCCGCGATATAGTCTCGTCTTTTGCTGCTCACTAGTCTTGCTTTTGTTTTTCGGATATGAACATTTGCTAATTACAATTTGATCTAGAAAATTCTCTGGCCGTACGCAAACGTTCGTTTTACGTAATTTCTGCGGTACATTATGAATTTAATCGAACATTCTATGCTTTCCAAAAGGCATCTGCTCACTGTCAACTTCCCCCCTTTGTAGATGGCGCTGCACATTCAATTAGTCCCCGTCGTTTCAGAACTGCTAGCATGACGTTTGCCCGTCTGTGCTACTCCAGTGTCTTCGTGGAAAATGGATTTACTATTGTTAATTGTCTATGACACAACTAAAACCCCAACATAACTTCACTGTAAAACACTCTTCTCACTAAAGCGTACAGCCACATAACTTTTATTGAAATGTTTCGTATAGCTTAAGGTCTTGTTCCGGATACCTTAATTGTACACGACAGAGCTACAGTAATTTGAAAAAGTTTAAGACCACCTGTTGGTATTAAATTTCTACCGATTGTGTCAGCTACTGTCTGTATTATTCAACTTCCGGTTGGTGTTGCAACATCCTACAACGGCAGCTGTTGATAGAGTTGGGGGAAGCGTGCGAGCGTCAGTTTGCTTCTGGTTTTCATGCTGAGAGGTTTTGTACGTATTTTCTATATAGAGAAAAATGGGCAAAAAAGCGTCATTAAGTGTTATTCAGATGGCACAAATAGTAACTTTATATTATGAAGGATACTCCGAACGCGACGTAAGCAGAAAAGTGAAGGTGAACAAGACTACGATTCGTAATACGATCATGAAATATCGAGATACAGTTGAATTTAGCTACCGAAAGAGAAGTGGGCATCCAAGAAAACAACTCCACGTGATGGCAATATCATAAGGTGAATAGTTATGCGTTCTGCGAGGAGTTCGTGCAAGAAAATCAAGGCCTTTCCACATTCAGAAGGGTCTGATATTAGTATCAGCACTGTTTCCCGACGTCTTAGCAAAGATTTTGGGTTAAAGTCTTATAAACCTGCACGTAAACCTAGACTAACCTCTGTAGGAAAAAGAAGAAACTCCAGTTTGCAAGGCGTCATTGGTCGTGGACTGCTGAGAATCGGAGCCAAGTTCTTTTCTTTCCGATGAATCAACGGCGCGTTAATTTGAATCACGTGAAGCACTTGTTCGACGATCAAAAGGCAAAAGGTTTGATGAAAAATACACCGTTAGCACCTTAAGACATACGCCTTGTCAGATGATACGGGTTGATATGTCAGCATCCGGTATTGCTTCATTAACCTTTTTGCCGACAGGTACTACCATGACTGGTCCTTTTTATGTGGTAATGTTGCGTGAGAACGTGTTAATTCATATGCAAGTGCACTGATGCACAATCTTTATGCATGATGGTGCTCCATGATACAGATCAAAGACAATAAAGGTCTATCTTCAGAGGAAAAACATAACTGTGCTTGACTGGCCCGGTAATAGTCCCGACCTTAACCTCATCGAAAATTTGTGGGCTATTTTAAAAGACAAAGTAGCAGAAAAACAGCCATCAAATTCTCAAGCTTTGATTGACGCGATAAAGTGCGTGTGGTGCAAAGACATTTCAAGTGACTATTGCAAATCTCTCATTGAGAATATTCCACATCGTATTCTGTGCGTTATAAAAAAACAAAGGTAGCCACAGAAAGTACTGATTTCGATCTTTTTGTGTTCTAAATAATGTAAGTATTCGTCTGTGGTGTCCTTTTCTCAAATATTTGTGACTGGTAATTAGTTGTTTCTTTGAAAATCCTAATTTTCAATAAATTGACTGGTGTTCTTAAAATTTTGGAAATGACTGTAATTAGGCACTGGATGAAAATAACGTCCGGTTGAAACCAGTACCCCAGTTGTTTCTTAGGAAGCACACATAGGTCAGCAAAACATCACATGCAGAGCATAACTTCAATTCGTGATCATTAAATTTCTCTGACAACAGAATAAACAATTGCTCTTAACAGAGACCAAGCGCCCAGTCTCGCTTAACTCGAAAAAGAGTTGAGATTTATTAAACAAGGGAGCGTATTATTCAGCGTGAGTGACTCAAACAGCATGCTCGGGCAAATTAACTCTCTCCATACAAAATCAGCTTTCACCAAATCTCCAATCTCAAATCTTTCGCTGCAATTCAAAACAGCACTGTTATAATTCTCTTCCGCATACGCCATTCTTTTCACCTGTTGTCAGGTTGCCAATATACAAATTCGCCGAGAGAGAAAATGTAGCTTTAAGATTAGGAAATGCTTTAATACAATAAACCAAATTTTCATAACAGTACAGGAGCCAAGAAGAAAAGTTAATACATACGTTACAAAAGATACAGGGAAGTATCGAGGGGCAAGAGGAGCTTTGTTCCCGGGTGCCAGTAGATGTGGTTGGAATAATTTTAGAATAATGGTGTTGTTAAAGTGTTAGTTATTATAAGAGGCACAAATTATATTACGTCTTTGCATAGGTTTTCGCCGTTTAGGCTTAGAGAGTTCCTGTGGGGACTACTTTCCCATATTCAAGATAATTCCCATAGCATGCAACCGTCGAACCCAGGTCGACTGATTCACACCTGACGGTATTGCCAGTTCTGTTTTCGACTGGGTGGCATCTTAGTCCAGAAGAGCTTGCAGATCTTTGCTCTGCATCTCCTTCGGCCGTCCACTGCGCTGATTGTCCTCACCCTGCAATAACCACTTCGTAGCTCTGCAAATCAATCAAGACACGTGCTTGCACCTACATCGTTCTCGCCGAACAAATCCCATCTCGTGATTCTGCAGCGGTTTTCTCCAACATTAAACAGTAGACAGTAATACACCTTATCGGTCGCCATGTCTGTAGTACACCTTATCGGTCGCCATGTCAGTAACACACTTTATCGGTCGTCATGTCAGTAATACACTTTATCGGTCGCCATGTCAGTAACACACCTTATCGGTCGCCATTAAACAGTAGACAGTAATAAATCTTATCGGTCGCCATTAAACAGTAGACAGTAATACACCTTATCGGTCCCCATGTCAGTAATACACCTTATCGGTCGCCATTAAACAGTAGACAGTAATACACCTTATCGGTCGCCATTAAACAGTAGACAGTAATACACCTTATCGGTCGCCATTAAACAGTAGACAGTAATACACCTTATCGGTCGCCATTAAACAGTAGACAGTAATACACCTTATCGGTCCCCATGTCAGTAATACACCTTATCGGTTCCCATGTCAGTAATACACCTTATCGGTCGCAATTAAACAGTAGACAGTAATACACCTTATCGGTTGCCATGTCAGTAATACACACTATCGGTCGCAATCAAACAGTAGACAGTAATACACCTTATCGGTCATCATTAAACAGTAGACAGTAATTCACCTTATCGGTCGCCATTAAACAGTAGAAAGTAATACACCTTATTGGTCGCCATGTCAGTAATACACCTTTTCGGTCGCCATTAAACAGTAGACAGTGATACATCTTATCGGTCGCCATGTCAGTAATACACCTTATCGGTCGCCATTAAACAGTAGACAGTAATACACCTTATTGGTCGCTATGTCCTGACTCAAAGAAAACACACGTGTGGGATGTTCGCCAACATGTGCTGTCCTACCCAGTGTTTCCACTTTACCTCCACAGCAGGAAATTCTGACAAAAGTTCAACCTTTTTTTTTGCTACCCTCTACATACAGGACGCCGGAAACTTATGTATAAACTTAATAGGACCTTCCTTGCGCATTTTTGGTGCTTTTATAAGAATCTAAGAAACTCCCATGACTTTCCTTCCGCTGTGACTTATCAAGAAACTTCTTTTAGCGGTTTGCATGATAGATCGGAAGCCTCCGTCACAATTATCAAGTCAGTGTTTCGTTCTAAAGAGCCGTATACCAAACCTCGATGTACACTGGCGTGAATAAATTAAGGACGAGATGGTTTTTCGAATGTAACGTCGTGTAGAAGTGCTCCACATCGACTCAAATCATACGATAAGATCCCCAAGATGTAAGAATATGGAACAAGTGAGCAAAACCGTCCAAACAAGGAATCCAAAGGATACAAAGGCATTTTATTGAACATATAGCTTCGAGCACAACTGGAAAGAAGACAGAAACGTCCATGTCACTGGCGGCTGCCAAGAAAAATCCAATCTTTAGTAAGAGATATGATCACCGCTGACTGCGCTGCAGGATTTACAACGTCTGTCCATGCTGAGGACGAGGTTGTCAAGGAGATGTTGAGGTATCGCGGCCCATTCCTCTTGTAGCGCCAATTGGAGCTGCGGAATCGTTGCTGGCGGCTGGTGAAGTGCTGCCAAGCGTCTCACGAGAAGGTCCCAACGTGTTCGATTGGATTTAGGTCCGGGGACCTTGCGGGCCAATCCATCGCTGAATATCTTCACTCTCCAACAGCTCTGCGATAGGCACTGTACGATGAGGTGTAGCGTTGTCGTCCATGAAGAGGAACTCAGGACCCACAGCACCTCTAAACAGACACACGTGAGGCAAGAGAACCTCAATACAATAGCGGACACCAGTGACTGAACCTCCTTGGAAGATGTGGTGGTCAGTACGGCTACCCAAGCATGATACCGCCCCAAAGAGAACTCCGCCACCTGAAAACCGGTCCCTTTCGATGATGTTGGAGGTGCTATTACGTATTCCCTGCTCTCTCCAGATGTGTATACGTCCAGAATCGCTCGTCAGACTAAATCGGCTCTCATCCGTAAAGAGAACTCGACCCCATTGCTGATGTGTCCAATTCTTGTGTTCCTGGCACCACAGAAACCACCGTCTCCCATGACCAGGCGTTAATGGCACACACCGTACTGGTCGTCGTGCAAATAGACCACCTTTGTGCAGCCTCCTGGCCACGGTAAAACGCGATAACGGACATCCAGTTGCCTGTTGCATGTGCCTTGCGATTACTCCCGCTGTCTGCCGTCTGTCTCTTCTCGCCTGTAGGATAATATACCGGTCGTTCGCCGCCGTGGTTGCTCGCGGTCGACTACTGCTAAACTCTCGGACAGCTGTTCCTGTCGTTTGAAATGCTCTCCAAGCTCGTGAAACGATGCTGTGAGCGATCCCGAACTCCTCGGCGACACTAGTCACACTTCGGTCTTCTTCCAACTTCTCAATGACGCGACCTCGGGTAAAGTCATCCAGATGTCGTCTACTGGATTGCTTGTTGGCCATATCACACGGTGGCAGCAACCCGACGTCGTTCAAACCGATGTACACCGTGCAATAGCTTTCACCGAATTGCTGAGCGTACACCGCCCGTGTGCTTATACCCTTTCGACACCCGTCCCCCTTCCCGTCCTACGTCATGCTGCATATATGCGCATGCCTTACCGAACCGGACCCTAGTCTATCTCCTGAGTGGTCTTTTGGTCCGTTCCGCTGTTATGCTAATTTCTCCTCTTCGTCCTTAATTTTTGCACCCCAATGTAGTTTCATCAATGTGTTTGTTCCATTTCAATGACTTGAAATGGAACAAACACATTCAAAATTTAAGTAACAAGATTTCTAAAAATACCGAGATGGTCAGTAGTACTTTGCCAAACTTAATACCAAAAACATTAATCTCTGTATATCATACTTTAATTCAAACACATATTAATTATTGCATTTTAACCTGGAGACAAACCACACAATATAATATCAACAAACTACAGGTACTGCAAAATAGATTTATAAGACTAATAGACCTTAAAACATCAAATAATTTTCAACCAATCTCTTTTATTCGGTCAAAAGTGAACCCCAATGTATATAATATTTTAACGATAAAGCAATTATATGACTATAACTTGGGAAAAATAATGTATAAAGGAATTAAAAAATGGTATACACAATGATATAATAACACTAAATATACATACTCATTACCACAATACTAGGAATAGATCTCTACTAATCCCAATGTTCCCACAAACTGAGAAACTTAAAATTAATATAAATTATAGTGGCCCAAAATTTGGAACTCATTGCCCCAAGAACTAACATCTATTAACAATTTTAACTTATTTAAAATAAAACTAAAGGCACATCTTATGAAATAATTTGTAAACAATAGGCAATTTCGATTGAATGGAAGAAATGTGGGTTAGTATGATTATAAAGTGACGTGCGAACGTTATTTGTTGTTTATTTATAAATATATCATCATCATCATCATCATTGTCAACCATTATCAATCCACTGCTGGACGAAGGTCTCCCCAAGTTTCCTCCACAACGGTCTATCTTGTGCCAGTCTCCTCCATGTCACTCCCGCATACTTTCGAATTTCATCCACCCATCTTCCATGTGGTCTTCTTCTGGGTCTTTTCCTGTCCCTTGGAATCCAATCTAAAATTGTGGAAATACTCTCGTAGAGTTTGCAGAGGCAGAAGGGTTTTTCATCTTGAACTCCTTTTTCAAGAAAAAGCCACACAGGAAATGGACATGGAGACATCCAAATGGGACGACAAGTGAAATTGATTGTATTATGTGTAACAAAAAATTCGTCATAGAAGACTGCAGTGTGCTAAACAAGTTCAACACAGGCAGTGACCATAGATTGGTGAGATGTAAGATGCACCTCAACACTAAACTCGAACGTAGCAAGCTCATAAGACAAACAAAATGTATTGACATAACCAACCTTAAAAAACACCATAATACCTTCAAATTGGAACTGAAGAACAGATTCTCTGCTTTAGAAGGCCTAACATCGGAAGAAGTGGATATTTCTGAAGTTAACAGAAAAGTAACCAAAGCTCTTATGGAAACAGCAACAAAATTAGCTGGGTCTAAGAACAAATTGCATGTGAACAAATTATCAGGAAAAACCAAAATGTTGACGCAAAAAAGAAGAGTGATGAGGACAACTAAAGAAGATGTGACTTCCAAAGTGGAATATATAGAGCTATGCAAGACAGTACGAAAAAGTATCACTAAAGACGTAAGGAAATTCAACTGTGAACTAGTAAGGAAAGCAATTGAAAACAACCAAAGCCTAAAGATAGCAAAGGGACATCTCAGTAAGGGGAAAAAACAGATTATGGCACTGAGAAAAGAAGATGGTTCTGTAACAAGAAGTAGAGGCGAAATTTTGACAAGAGTGAAAGATTTATACTCCAAATTATATGAAAGGGATGATACATGTACTCCAGACATCATGAAAGGTACCAGTACCAGAGTTCTTCCAGTCCTTCCAGCAGAAGTTGCACATGCAATCAAGAACATGAAGCGGGGAAAAGCTCCAGGAGAAGATGGAATTACTGTAGACATCATACAAGAAGCAAGTGGAGAAATCGAAACAGTACTCGCCCAAATTTTCACTCGATGCCTTAATGAAGGGAAAATTCCTGAGGATTGGAACAACGCTACAATGATCTTGCTACATAAAAAAGGTGACATTGAGGATCTCAGGAACTACAGACCTATCAGCCTCCTATCAGTGGTTTATAAAATCTTCACTAAAGTTCTTTCACACCGTTTGAAGGTAACATTGGACATGGCTCAACCGAGAGAACAAGCTAGATTCAGGAGTGGCTACAGCACAATAGATCATATCCACGTACTGAGAGAACTAATTGAAAGAGCGAGGGAATATGAACTTCCATTGTGCATGGCTTTTATCGATTATGAAAAAGCCTTTGATTCGGTGAAACCATCAGCAGTTGCAATGGCTCTGAAATCCTGCGGTATTGAAGATGCATACATTAATATTATTAATAACATCTATGAAAATGCAAGTGCAAAGATTCGGCTGTTTGAAAATACAACACACATAAAAATTGGAAAAGGAGTAAGACAAGGTGACACCATATCTCCGAAGCTCTTTAATGCCACATTGGAAAATGTCTTTCAATCACTGAACTGGGAAAACAAAGGGATAAAGATTAATGGAGATTATCTAACCCACCTTCGTTTTGCTGATGACATAGTCATTTTTGCAACTACCCCATCAGAGCTACAGAGTATGATCCAGGAACTTGCTGACAAGAGTAAAGAAGTGGGATTAAAAATGAACTTTCAGAAGACAAAAGTGATGTACAATGCTTTTACAAGAAATGAAGATTTATCGATTGATGGAGAAAAGCTGGAGATAACAGACACGTACGTTTATCTTGGACAGCAGATATCAAGTGAGGGTCACATTGGTGAAGAAATTAATCGGCGTACAAAACTTGCCTGGAGAGCTTTTGGAAGAAACAGCATAATTTTCAAGAGCAATATGCCATTATGTCTTAAAAGAAAAGTGTTTGATCAATGCATCCTTCCAGTGCTTACGTATGGTGCAGAGACGTGGACCTTAGCTAAAAGAGACATACAAAGGCTGCAGACAACTCAAAGAAGCATGGAGAGGTGCATGCTTGATGTAACCAGGAGAGATAAGAAGAGGAACACGTGGATCCGAAAAATGACAAGAGTGGAAGACATCATGATCAGAGTTAAATCTCTGAAATGGCAATGGGCTGGACATACTGCCAGAAGAACAGACCATCGATGGACAGCCGAAATTTTAGATTGGATTTTAGATTATAAATATATATGTGATTATATAGTGAAGTGTATATGACACTCGTTGTTTGTTTAGATATAATGAAGGCTATTGATGATGGAACACATTGGTATATCTGTTGGTTGTGAGCTAGTACGTGTATATTCACATATGAATCTACCATATGTGTGTTGGCTTGCCTTTTCTGTTAAGCTTTATGTTTTTGTATTCTGGGGAGATGAGTGCTATATCAGGGCTAACGGCCTTTTCCCTCCTTTTCCTAGTTGCTGTAAATGAATAAATAAATGAAATGAAATTAAATATCAATGTACTGTACGTTATACCAGGCTGAATGAAATCAATTCCAATACTGTTCAGAAAACTGGCTTTGTTGAAGTGCCTTTTGTCATTTTGATCAATATGCCCCTGGTTACTAATATTTTCCCTGCTCTCTGGAAGATATTTTTTGACGACTTCCGTGAGCAAGAAAGCTGTCAGGGCAAAAATGGGTAGACTGTTTCCGCGATAATTTTTGAATCGTTATGTACCATAGCTTCCTTAATTAATTATTCTATATAGTGTATAGAGAAATTTGCCAGAAGCGGTTGTTTTACCAGTTGAGCTACGCCGGCAAGCCTTATCGCTGCAACTTGTCGTTTTGACATGTGCTTCACTTCAATGATACGTCACATATATCCTCCCCCCCCCCCTCTCTCTCTCTTTGAGAAACGAGGGCGAACGAAATCGCAGGTTTCGGGTCCACCCACAAACCATGCTTGGAGGACCATCTTATTAGAGAAGAAAGGTTTTTTTTTATTAGCTTGGAGAACCACCTTATTAGAGGAGAAAGTTTTTTTATTAGCTTGGAGGACCAGCTTATTAGAGAAGAAAGTTTTTTTTATTAGCTTGGAGGACCAGCTTATTAGAGAAGAAAGTTTTTTTTATTAACTTGGAGAACCATCTTATTAGAGAAGAAAGTTTTTTTATTAGCTTGGAGGACCAGTTTATTAGAGAAGAAAGTTTTTTTTTAATTCCAGACGATGTATGGAAGAAACACCACACATGATGTTTCGAATCTCACGACCAGGAAATTCATTTTACGTTCTGGTGCCAATATAGCGAAACTTTCGGTTTTCTGCCGGCAGTGCGATTCCAAACCACATCTTCATACTCCGGAGTGGCTATTCTACCGATTGTACTGTGCCGGCAAGTCTTATCGCTACAACTTAGCGTTTTGACCCGTGCAACATTACAGTTGTACGTCAGAAGTGGATCTACGCGGCATTTTTCCAGTGTCTCTTCTAATATCGCTGAGATCAGCACTGTCATTCCTCGCTTGGTGGATGGTCATGGTCATCTGGACGTCATGAACATAGATTTTACTAATGTATTTAACTCCCTAAGATTTGCTATGCTTTTGACTTAGGTTCCTACTTGGGGCTTCTGGATTTCAATGTACTGGTGTCACATTAAACGCAGGCTTGCATTTCGCACTCAGTGTCTTCGCTTACAAAATACCGGAAAGTGAAACACAGAATCATTGGAAACGTTTTCTGTAACTGATTAATGGTTCCATCATCCTAAGTTACGTCATGCGTGCGCAATTCCGAAAAAAAAAAAAAAAAAGGAAAAGCGATGGAAATGTAAGTTATGGCATGAAATTTAGGACTTTTATAGCTCCTATTCAGAAGTCGTTGTCTTTGCGGATGGAAATATATTTTGCTTTTCTTTTCTGACTGAGGTTCATTATTGAATCTGGAAAGCGTGGCAAATGGACAAACACAAGTGGAGCTGTGCCGCTATTACAATTCTTTCAAGCTACGCTTCGTTTAGCCCCTGAGCTGTTGTTGCAGATTCGGACAACTACAGGAAACGGACCGTAGAATCATTACACGGCAAACCAGAACGTCACATCATCATCTTTTGTCATCCTCTAGCGAGACCAAACGACTCGTCGAAATTATACCCCTCGATGAACTACCATGGGTGTAATCAATTAAGGATTTATTCTACCTTTACCCTGTTTTAACTGCAAATATCTGTTTGCAATTCGAGGGAGAAAATGGAGACGGGATTTGGTCTTTCGTTGCATTTTAATATATATTTCCAAGAGTTATGCATTACTTTGATATGCAATATTTACGGCAAAAGTTTGCAACTGCTTTCACGAAAAATCACATCTAGATTGTGTGACGTACCTGCCAGCAGGACGCACACGACATAAAGGCAGATAGCAGTCAGAACGAACGTACGCGTAGCTCAATTGGTAGAGTGACTTATTCCGGAATGAGGGGACCCGGGTTCGAGCCCCGGCGTGGACAAAAATAACGGAGAAATTTACTTCGTTATAATGGCGCCTGAACTTTCCGGATGACCCGGCCGTTCAAAACCTCGCAATGGTGTGATGTTCTTTCCACACCGCGAGATAGGAAAAATCAGAGAATCCCTTTTCCAGCGCTTCGAAAAATAAAAATGTGTGTGACGTTGCATTCCATACACCAGATTGACTGGGAGTTCTCAAGTGCACGTTCTACAGTGGATGGCTGCCTGCAACGATTCATGGACACGGCTGACCCGTGGGCCATGCCCCCGGCCGTCTTGGGGGGGGCAGATGTGACGTACCTGCCAGCAGGACGCACACGACATTAAGGCAGATTGCAGTCAGAACAAACGTCCGCGTAGCTCAATTGGTAGAGTGACTTATTCCGGAATGAGGGGACCCGGGTTCGAGCCCCGGCGTGGACAAAAATGACGGAGAAATTGTCGTGTACGTACCTGCCAGCAGGACGCACACGACATAAAGGCATATAGCAGTCAGAACGAACGTCCGCGTAGCTCAATTGTTAGAGTGACTTATTCCGGAATGAGGGGACCCGGGTTCGAGCCCCGTCGTGGACAAAAATGACGGAGAAATTTACTTCGTTATAACTGTTAGCGTCATTATTGAAGGTGTAGATGAAAAAATTAAAGATTCACACAGACAAGCGCGCGCGCGTGGACGCACGCACACATCTGATTAATTATCATCATCACACTACCATTAGTATTTCTAATAAAAAATGAACCATTTACGTTTTTCACTTATGATTTACGTAATGTCTAATGTCATCAGATCAGAGCAGATCATATGTAAGAGGTTTTAGGAAGGGAGTGTCTGACCCCAGGTCTTAAACAGCCTTTGGAAATAGCAAGCTAGGGGATTTGGGCTAGAGTGCCCGATAGGAAAGTCACACGGAAGCGAGGTAGAAAGGGGGAGGAAGACGCACTTATTTAATACCGGGAGGCCAGTACCCGGGGTACGACGGCTTAACGTGCCGATCTCATGCACGGCGGATATTTACTGGTTCGAGCTTTGGTACCTGCCAGGGATCGAAACTGAGGTTCCCTCGTGGCAAATTAGAATTTATATTTGCCAAGCGAGGTAATATCTTGAAAATTTCAAAACTTAAACTGAGAAATGGAAGATTATGAATATGAGTGCCTGAGCTAAGTGAAATGGGCGCCTAGGAAATTTGGAGAATTGGAGTGGGAAATGAAGTTATACGTATGATTAGTCTAGTGAAGACCAGTGTGAAGCGAGAAAATTTCTGTACTTCTAGAAATTGGATTGAAAAAATCTTCTTTGCATCGTATGGCTGGAACGGCGATTGAAATTGATCATGATCAAATGATCATATGTACAGGGCTTTAGGAAGGGAGTGTCTGACCCCAGGTCTTAAACAACCCTTAGAAATAGGAAGCCAGGAGATTTGGGCTAGAGTGCCCGATAGGAAAGTGACACGGAAGCGAAGTAGAAAGGGGGAGGAAAGCACCCTTATCTATTACCGGGGGGGGGGGGCGAGTATCTGACTGCTTAACGTGCCCATCCGACGCACGGCGGATATTTAGTGGATCGAGCGCTCGTACCTGTCTGGGATCGAACCTGAGGTCCTTTCCGTGGCAGTCACGAACGCTGCCCACCAGGCGACCCACGGCCCGGCGATTAAAGTTATCGTGCCATTCCTGGTTTTACTCATGGTTTGCACACTAGGTGGCGTGGCCAAGATTATCCCACATTTTCCCTTGTATATCTTTTGATGGTCAGACCCCAAAGATTGTTCCGGTAGAAAATTCGTCCAATACCGATTTAAGATTTAAACAAAGACATCGCTCTTTCCACGTTTTACCAACACACAGCAACCGAAAAATTGTCATTCGGCCACTGCTGGGGAATCGAATCCCAGATCTCTCGATATCTAGCCGAGTAACGCGCTAGATATCGAGAGATCTGGGGTTCGATCAAATCCTCCAAATACGTGGCGTCATTGAATAAACAAAGACAGAGCGATGTCCTTGTTTATTCACTGACGCCACGTATTTGGAGGATTTTCCCAATACCGATTTGTTTCAGGTGTGCGATTAGTATAAAGCTAGTTTGTCCAATGGTACACATTTCCGCATTTTGTTGGATGAATCATACTATATTTATTTTACTTCAATCGGTTGTGTCACTTCTGGAAATCAGATTGTATTTCGCTTTTCCTCACAGCTGATAACTGTGATTCTAAACAATTATTTCCACGGGATGTCTAACTCTGAGTTTATATTTGAATTTGTCGTAGCGTAATCCCAGCGATATTATCGATATAAATATTTCGCAATATTTATTATAAAGTTCTCTTTCACACGTTTAAATTATCGTCGTAATCGTGGCATTCGGACGAAAGCCAATACAGCTTCACATTTATCACCTTGAACATTGAAAAAATTGAAAAATAGCGTTTGGTTACCATGTGAAGTGAGTAGCAAAAAGTGTTTAATCCGACTATTACTCCTGTAGTTCCCACTGTGGGCTGTTCACCAATATAAGTTTTTAAAAAAACAAGCAATGGACATATCCTGGATTTGTAGCACACCGTCCAACACGTGTGGTCCAGACTGCCGTAGGACAACATCAGGCGTCTGTTCGCCTCCTTGCCGGACCGTATTGCAGCATGTATCGCCCCGCACGTGGCGGTGCGACGCGCTTTTGAAGATGACCGGACTGCGTACCACAGATCCCTCTGTAATTGTCCTGCAGCTCTGTTTTTGCCATCATGTGTGTCATTCATCTGTATCATTACGTCCACAAAATTTCAGTTCAACACGTCCAAAAAAAAAAAAAAATACACGGCCATAAACTTTAGTTCATCCTTCTTGGTGCGCAAATTTCATTGTCCGTGAGTGTGTGTATATATATATATATATATATATATCCAAGCAAACATCAGAGGAAGACAAATGTAAGAACAAAATTAAAATGAACGAGCCAAGTATCCAAAAAGGAACGTGTAGAAAAAAGTAGTGAGCGAAGGACTGCAGAAAAACAGAGACCGCTATTCATGGCCTTATCAAGGACCAGCATGTAAAACACTCTCACCCCTCTACGGAGACCTGGAAATGGGTTTTTGCTACGACAAACTTGCAGAGTTAAAAATGCTAATTAGAGTGAAACTCCTACAAATACGTGGCGTCAATGAATAAAGAAATAAATCGCTGTTTCCACGTTTTAGCAACACACAGTAGGTGAAAATGATCTAGTCGAGCGCGTTAGCCTTACCGTGGTGTAAGGCTAACGCGCTCGGTTTGATATCTAGAGATCCGGGATTCAATTCCCCGGCGGTGACCGAATAACAATATTTCGGTTGCTAAAAACGTGGAAAGAGCGATGTATTTGTTTGTTCACTTACGCCACGTATTTCGAGGATTTTCACTTTGGATCTTGCCCTTTGGATTTAACTGCTATGATTAATGTATAGCAAGTGCCGTCAATGCCCACCAGATGGAGACGTCTCAGTAACTGAGCCAATCTTATGGATTTATGATGCCAGAAGCTGACAGAAAAACACACATAGCGCCGTGGATTGTTGGCCACCGTGGTGTAAGGCTAACGCGCTCGGCTAGATATCGAGAGATCCGGGATTCAATTCCCAGGCGGTGACCGAATAACAATTTTTCGGTTGCTGTGTGTTGCTAAAACGTGGAAAGAGCGATGTATTTGTTTATTTGCTAATTAGAGGCCAAAATCTCAAGTTACAAAAAGCAGGAAATGCTATTAAACACGTAGACTCTTGTGACGTGCCTGCCCAGCAGGACGCACACAACATAAAGGCAGATAGCAGCGATAACGAACGTCCGCGTAGCTCAATTGGTAGAGCGATTTATTCCGGAATGAGGGGACCCGGGTTCGAGCCCCGGCGTGGACAAAAATGACGGAGAAATTTACTACGTTATACTCTCTCAAATGATTCAAAGGCCAAGTCTCTTACTAAAAAAATAATTTCTCAATTTAAAAAGATACATTACAAGTTTGTCGTACCTGGCCCAACCCATCACAAAGACTCTTCGTTAATACCACCATTGACAAAAAAAAAAAAATTTAAAAGCTTAACAAAGAGTTACAATATTTACAGCCAGTATTTATGTATTACGTACGCGATGATCGTGAAAATGTGCACTCGCAAGGTTTAAGACTTAACTGCAGAGTATAGTGAAGAACAAAATAAGATCGAATGCGGAAGGCCTGTCAGGAAGAATTTCGATCTGCTGTCTGTGAGTATGACGCAATTTTGGCGTTAAATCTGTTGACTCCTGCATAATATCAAGGCCAATCACGGAAAAGCATAATGGAAATGAGTAGAAAGATCCCACGGAAAGGTGAAATCTGGACGCGGAACAACAGACACGCGTGTGAAGCACATATTATTTATTTATGCAGTTACCCAAAAAATGAATGACATGCAACATGTGGCTAATGTACTTTCCTGAGCACGTGCAAACAAATCGAACTTCTACATATTCCAAGTTATACTACTACATGGTAAATTGTGATTTCCTGAAAATTATTCTGAAACGTTGTCTCGGTTTCCTTAACAAAATGAGCCACATTTCTCAGATCAGATGATATGTAGAGGATTTTAGGAAGGGAGTGTCTTATTACCTCCGGTCTTAAACAATCATTAGAAATAGGAAGCTAGGAGATTTGGGCGATAGGAAAGTTACACGGAAGCGAAGTAAAAAGGAGGAGGAAGACGCTCTTATTTGTTACCGGGGGGGCAGTACCCGGGGTCCGACGGCTTAACGTGCCCATCCGACGCACGGCGGACATTTAGTGGATCGAGCGTTCGTTCCTGCCTGGGATCGAACCTGAGGTCCTTTCCGGGGCAGTCACGAACGTTGCCCACTAGGCCACCCGCGGCCCGCCACATTTCTCAAGTTTTTTTCCGATGTATTTGCTTCAATTATTTGCGTAAAATACTGCTTACGATGACTGCGAGATTTCATTTGGAGTGTTCCGTGTCTGCTTATGATAACTGCGAGATTCCAGTGTAATTTGAAAAAATAATTTTACAGACCTTGTTGGCAAGGGCGCGCGCCACCATAATTTTTAATAAGAGTGGGCACTTCCAGGCGGCAATGGTCTGGGAGCCCCGGAAAATGTTTTCGGGGTCGCCCTTATGCGACCCTGTACCCTGCCGATTTCGGCGGAGAACGGGCATTTGAAATCTGTGGGTTCTGAAATCGTCCCGTGGACTTTCGCGTTTTCGAAAAAGACTTTCCCGTTTTTCCAAAAAAACTGAAAAAGATAAAAACTAAATCTTACGCCAGTAAAGTAATTTCCCGTTTCTGATAAAAGAAAATTAACTAATCGCAATATGTTCGCGTAATCTAAAAATTCATTTACACCTGTCATAAAAATGTCGTACTAATCGTCCCGTAAAACATTAAATAATTCCCACTATTTCACATTTGCTTTGGGCCAATTGGAAAATCTTGTTTCTTTTACGCGAAAGAGATTACGCAATATGCACGTTAAAATACACTGACGGAAGAAAAATCCCAACACCACGAAAAAATAGTTGTAGAGGAATGAAATGGCGGCAATACATTTGTATAGGTAACATATTTAATCGATTAAGGTTTCAAGATCACAGCTTAATGTAAGCGCGAGCAGAGCCATTTAAAATGTGAAATGCTGGTACATTAATAACCGGTGTAACCGCCAGAATGTTGAATGCAAGCACGCAAACGTTCATGCATTGTGTCGTACAGGTGCTGGATGTCAGTTTGTGGGATGGAGTTCCGTGCCTGTTGCACTTGGTCCGTCAATACAGGGACGGTTAATGCTGGTTGGGGGTGACGCTGGAGTTGTCGTCCAATGATGTCCCATACGTGCTCGATTGGTCAAAGATCTGGTGATCTAGCAGGCCACGGGAACATGTCGACACTCTGTAGAGCATGTCGGGTTACAACAGCGGTATGCGGGCGAGCATTATCCTGTTAGAAAACACCCCTGGAATGCTGTTCATGAATGGCAGCACAACAGGTTGAATCACCAGACCGACGTACAACTGTGCCGTCAGGGTGCGTGGGATAACCACGAGAGTGCTCCGGCTGTCATAGGAAATTACTCCCCAGACCATAACTCCAGGTGTAGGTCCAGTGTGTTTCGGCCGCAGACAGATTGGTTGCAGGTGCTCCCCTGGACTCCTTCTAACCAACATACGGCCATCACTGGCACCCAGGCAGAACCGGCTTTCATCAGAAAACACAACAGATCTCCACTCCGTCCTCCAATGAGCTCTAGCTTGACACCACTGACGTCGCAAACGGCAGTGGTTTGAAGTAAGTGGAATGCATGCTACAGGGCGTCTGGCTCGGAGCTGTCCTTTAAGTAACCGATTTGTAACAGTTCGTTGGGTCACTGTGGTGGCAACTGCAGCTCGAATTGCTGCCGCAGACGCGGTACGATGCGCAACGGCCATACGCCGTACACGGCGGCCTTCCCTCTCAGTAGTGCCACGTGGCCGGCCGGAACCCGGTCTTCTTGAGGCAGTACCTTCCCTTGACCACCGCTGCCAACAATCATGCACAGTGACTACATTCCTGCCAAGTCGTTCTGCAATATTGCGGAAAGAAAATCCACTTTCTCGTAGCCCTATTACACGACCTCGTTCAAACTCCGTGAGCTGTTGATAATGGCTTCTTCGTCTTCTTAAAGGCATTCTTGACCGGCCGTTGTCAGAGGCTGGTTGAGTGAGTACCGTGTGATTGATTGCGAATCAAATCGACTGCTATTCAGATAGACTCTGCTAGCAGAGCGAGGGGAGTGAATTGCTCCCCTCAAAAATCTTTTTTTAATTCGATCCCTGAATATACAATAGGGTTTCGAGGCAGTGGGTTTGGACTTAGTTAAAACTGCCCTTGTAAGGGCAAAGTCCAAACCTCGGTCAAAGCAAGGTGCGCAACTCTGACAAACGCGCGGGTACGTCGTCGCCGTGCTGGTCCCACTGATCTACGGATCAGTCCAAATCCCGCACTCAACCAGGGTCAGGTGCAGGTTTCAGCGGAAGAACCCCAGGGTACCGCTGAGCACTTGACTTTCGAACGACGTAAGTCTGACCGACCAGGGACACAGGTCCCAGGGCTTACACTCGGTTAGCAACCCGAGTAGAGAGATGGCAGAGGACGCGGGGGCTTCAACCCCCGGTCCAAGTGAGCCCGTTGAGGCAGACTGCGGCTTAGAAATTCCGTCGGAATTCGCAAGCGCAGTCAACTCCTTCTTTCAAGAGTTGGAGAGGATTCTAGAGAATCCATCAAATAAGGTTCTGGTTAACACCAGAACCAAGATAAGAAAGGTAGCGAACTCGCTACAAGCAGCTTGCACCAAGCAAGTGATAGAAATGAGTCTCATCCAAGGGAGACTACAGGAAAGAAGTGAGCACGCTAGCGCGGCTCCAAAAACATATGCCGAAGCGGCTCGAGCGAAGCCCGGCAAGGGGAACACAGCCCCTAAGCAAAAAACGGCTAAGAAGGAGGTAGCCAAGAAGGTGGCAACCAAGAGGGTCGAGAAGAGGCACGTGCTTCTCGTTTACCCCGCAACAGACAAGGGTTCTCCCTCGTCAGAAGACGTTAAGGCGGTTCTGCAAACTCAGATTTGCCCCGCCAAACTCCAGATTGGGGTTAAGGGAGTTAGAAAGGTCAATGGGGGAGGAGTAATGGTGGAATGCTCCTCCGCAAAAGAAATAGAGAAACTGGATTCGGAGCTAAAAAGCAATGCAGTGACGAAGGAGAACCTTCGGTCCAGATTGCCAGCCAAAAGGAATCCGAAGTTTATCGTCTACGGGATAGACGGAAACCTGTCAAGGCAACAGGTCGAGCAATGTCTCGCGGAACAGAACCCAGAGCTGGAGGAGAGCAGCCTCCAGCTCAAGTTCTCGTTGAAGGTGAAGGGTGGGAAACGCCACTGGGTAGTAGAGGCGGACCCACTGACCTTCAAAAAAGTGATGAAGCGAGGCAAGCTCGGAGTGGGATGGACCGTCCACTCAGTAAGGGAATATCTGAGGGAGGTCCGTTGCTACAGGTGTAACGGGTTCGGGCACTTTAGGTCAAGGTGCACCGAAGAGCAGGATAGGTGTGCCCGGTGTGGGGAAACCGGGCACAAGCGCCAAGAGTGCAGCAATAGCCCGGTCTGCACTAACTGCTTGGCAAACAATAAGAGATTCAGGCGTCGAGTGGATGTAGGCCACTCGAGTCTAGACAAGGAATGCCCAAGCCTTGTCAGAGAACTGGCTCTGCTAAAAGAACGCACTCATTATGGATAATAAACCAAAGAGAGGCGTTAAGGTGCTTCAAATCAATCTGCACCATGCACGGGCAGCAACAGCACAGGCCCTGGTGACAGCCACTGAGCAAAAAGCTCATATTCTGCTACTGCAGGAACCTTTCGAACAGGGGGAAGAGTGGTGGGCTTCCCTAACTCCTACCGGATCTACCACCCTAGGGTGGCAAAGCCCAGGGCGGCCACGGTTGTGAAGGACCCGTCCCTAGCGGTTCTCGAGATAAAATGCTCCGAGAACGTGGTCGCCCTGGGGGTGGAATGTGGTGTCGAGAAATTTTTAATGGTGAACGTATACAGTTCTCCAGCAGGCGATCTGAGAGAAACGCTGAATGAGCTAATGGCTCTATTAGGGGAATTCCCCAGTCATGAGATTTTAATAGCAGGCGACTTCAACGCGAAGAGTCCTCTCTGGGGCAATCAAGACGAAGACGAACGCGGCCAGCTACTAGTGGACTTTGCCAACGCGGCAGACCTGAGTTTCTTGAACGATCCAGAGAGCACCCCGACCTTCCAAGGGGCGAGGGGCTCCTCCTGGATCGACGTGACTCTCGTCAGAGTCTCAAAGCGCAGCCTTGTCCAGGATTGGCAAGTACTGGACGACGAAAGCTGCAGTGACCACCTAGCACTATCTTTCGTTTTGGGATCGGAAAAGCCCATCCGACCCAAGCGCAAAAGGTTCTTAATAAAGAATCTAGACTGGTGGGCTTTTAAAGCCAAATTAACTACCCTGTTGGGGGGTAGGAGGGCAGAAGAGGCAGCAGAAGTGTCGGACCTCAACTCCCTCTTTGAAGAACTTACCAGTCAAATAACAACGCTATGCGAGAGTAGTAGGGGAAACAAAAGGGGAGCCAAGGACCCCCACCCCTGGTGGTCGGAGAAACTAAAAGCTCTAAGGGCGAGAGCTAGGCGGAGTAGGAAAGCTCTGCAAAGAGCAAAAGCTACACCGCAAGACAGGGAGTGCAAAGAAGTGCATAAAAGGCTCGTTCAGCATACAGGAGAGAACTGAATCTCTCGAAAATCTCTTACTGGAGAAAACTGTGTGAGTTTCAAACTCCGGCTGACCCTTTCGGGATCCCCTATAAGATCTCGAGGGGATCCATCACCGAACCGCTAAAACTGGCAGCGGTCGAAAGGGCAGACGGTAGCCTATCAAAGACTCTTGATAGTACCGTAGAGAGTCTCTTGGATTACCACTTCCAAGGAGACGAGGGAGAAGGGGACTCCCCACAACAAAAAGAAATAAGGGAAGAATGTCGGATCCCGCCGGACACTGGTGAGGACCCCCCTTCACGGGAGACGAAGTGGAGAATGCCCTCTCCAGTCTAAATACGGGCAAAGCACCAGGCAAGGATGGGTTCGACCTCAGCATAGTCAGAGAAATCTACTATGCAAATCCCGGGTATTTTGTGGCGCTCCTGAACGAATGCCTCGGGAGGGGAATCTTCCCAGACTTGTGGAAAACAGCGGTGCTAGTTCTTTTCAACAAGACCGGAAAGAACAAAAATGATCCCGCAGCCTGTAGGCCCATCTGTCTTCTCTCGGCGTGGAGCAAGGTGCTGGACAAGCTCATAACGAACAGAGCGCTTGGCTTTCTCATGGAGCAGGGAAAGCTAAACAGGAACCAATTTGGTTTCCTTCCGGGGCGTTGCGCAACGCAGGCAATTCGCAGCCTCCGAGAGAAGGCAGAGAGGAACAAAGCGGAGGGGCTCCATACCTGCTTCATCTCACTAGACGTGAGGGGGGCATTCAACAGTGTCTGGTGGCCAATGGTTTTAACCAGACTTAAAGAACTTGGCTGTCCAAGGAACTTGTTCAAACTGATCAGCAGCTACCTGTCTGATAGAAGAGTCGAGTTCGAAGCGGGGAATGGGCAATCCTCGCGTTCATACCACAGAGGGTGTCCGCAAGGATCCAACTCCGGGCCGCTTTGGTGGAATATAGTTGCAGATGCAGCACTGAATCTAGACCTAGGGCCCGCAGTGGAGATTCAAGCCTATGCGGACGATTTCGTTCTCGTGGTCTCCGCCTCAGGGAGACACGTGATCGAAAGAGAGGCACATAGCGCCTTGGATGTGCTTGATAATTGGAGCAGAGAAAGCAAACTGTGCTTCGCTCCTGAGAAGACCACTCTGCTAGCAATAGCGAAGAGTGGAGTAATGAAAACACCACCTAAGTGCAAATTCCAAGGGTGCACTATCAAGGCGGTGCGTGAAATGAAGTACTTGGGTGTGGTCCTGGATCAGAGTCTATCAGGGCTGCCACACCTGAGGCACCTTAGAACAAGGTGCACGGTGATTCTCAATAGATTGAATGGCATGAGGTTAACGGGCAAAACCAAGAAGGCCATCTATCAGAGAGGAATTGAAAGAATTCTGACGTATGCAAGTGGAGCATGGTGGACTCCCACAGTCAGAATGAAGAAGGGGATAAACCAAATCCAAAGGTTGGCCCTACTAGGGATAACCGGTTGCTTTCGCACAACGTCAACCCTAGCACTCCAAGTGCTGGCGGGGTGCGAGCCGGCAGACCTAGTAGCGGAAAGGGAGGCAGCAATGCACTGCCTAAGGTCAGGCGAGGACGCCTACCTTCTCGGTGCGCCGCATCGAGCCTCCGACATGGAGATGGAAAGCGTAGACTGGCAGATCCACCCTGCCGAGGAAATTTGCCCACCGTGGGACAAGGAGAAACCCACGGGAGTTGGGCATGAGCTGTTCACGGACGGCTCAAAGTTGAAGGGACAAGTGGGGGCAGGCTTCTGTGCGTTCTCGGACGGGAACGAAGCCACTGCAGGAAGCGTGAAATTATCGCAGAACGCTTCTGTCTTTCAGGCAGAACTTCTGGCGATAGAGACGGCACTCACCTGGGCACTCCCCAGGCGTAGTGACGAAAGAATAAAACTCTACTCGGACAGTGAGGCAGCACTGCAGGCTCTGAGTAGATTCAGGGGAAAAACCCCATCGTCCAGAGGATCAAAACCCTCTTGAGGGCAGAGGGAGATGGGGCAGTTAGTTTCCACTGGGTACGAAGCCATGTCGGAACCCTAGGAAACGAAAGGGCAGATCAGCTGGCGAAGGCAGCCACGCTGAAAGAGACGGTCGACGTGCAATGCAGAACGCCGCGAAGGTGTATTCGCGCAGCATTAGCACGTCGGACCATGACCGAATGGCAGGTCAGATGGGACACGGGAGAGACAGGGCGGAAGACACACAGAGTGTTTCCGAAGATCTCGACCAAACGAGCACAGACAAATAAGTTCCTGAATCAAGTACTCAGTGGCCATGGCATCAGCCCTGAATACCTAGGCAGATTTGCCATCAGGAACTGCACTTGTCCCTGTGGAAAGAGAACGGCAAGCATAGAACACTGCGTACTTGAATGCAGTGGCTTCGCCGAATGGAGAAACACACTGATCCCAGGTGTGCAAAGAACGCGAAGATTGGATCTGCTCATCCAATCTTCCGTTAACAGGAGGGGGATAATAGCCTTGGTTGAAAGGCTAACCCTCCAGCAACATACCATCTTCCCCAATCAAACGGGGACCGAAACGCATTAGGTGAACGTGCACACCGAAAGCGATTCGGAAGATGAATGAGGGTAGAAGTCTGTGGGAAAGCAGACGAAGAGACCACCAATGTAAATATTCTGTAAATAAATTTTTTGCTATCTCTTGATGTTGTAAGTCCTAAGCATGAGGACAGTGTATACATGTGTGTAGATGTTTTGAAAAGAAAATAAAGGGAAATTATTCCCCAAAAAAAGTTCGAGGGCAAGGAATCTTCCAGTCAACGATAAAGTAAGAAACGACCTATCCCGCCAGACAGAGCGGGAACCCAGACAAGGTATACTAGGTCGCCTGCCAGCACGTCACCACGGGCTGGTCTCTAGGCCATTGGGGTGGCCAGGGTCCGAACCGGCGTCTCAAGGCAGGATAATTGTCGCAACATGTCAAAATAACATCCAAGGTGCTCAATAAGTCCCCGTGGAGCCAAGACAGATTGGCGGAACGGGACAATGAAATCAGTATATATTAAAGGCATTCTTGACTAACATCAACACACTACGTCGAATCCCAACGATAACTAACGCTCACGAACTTTACAACGCGTATTTACAGCAAACCTGCTTTGCATGTTCCGAGGGGCGCTACTAGCGCCACACGTATGCGCCGAGCGCGAAATTTTCATAGACGTCATCTTACAGATGTACTCTCACCGCCTACCAACTGTCGTTTATTTAACACAACCCCTTCTTGGTGTTGGGATTTTTTTTTTTCCGTCAGTGTAAATACTCAAAGCCTTTCCCTTTTCTATTTTTATTGAGATATTACTTAATTCTCGTTATTATTCCCATAATATATTCCCGTAGAACGATTACGATTAACCAACTATATTACTTTAATATTGGGAAAATTATGTTCATGCGAATTAAGAATAATTTAAACACTGACATCATACAAATTGTACCACAGATCCAGTCACATGACACACGCAGTAAATCACATATTCGGCTTATTTATCCGAAGACGTAGACCATGGAGCAAAGTATAAATTACATTGGCCCACACTATTGGAACTCATTATCTACGGAACTGACTTCTTTAAATACCTTTAGCTTTAAAAAAAAAATTAAAAAACTTTATAATGAATTGCGGCTCCTCAAATTGATGATTGCAGTAAAGGGGGACTATGACTATTACTGTGACTTGTATATCTCGATGTAAATTGATTTTCAAGATAACCTGTAGTGTTTAGTATATTTTTATATAACAGTACCTTTTTTGTTGTTGTTTTTCTTGAAACACTGACTTGTTTGTAACTTCAACTGGTGACCTCAGTGTAAAATTTGTTTAGGGGGCATGGGACCCTGTCAGGCCTTGCTGGACTTTCCCCACTGCTTCCTTGCTGCGCTTTGTTTCAGTTGATATTTTTTTAATACTGGTTTTTGGCTCAGCAGAATAAATGAATTGAATTGAATATATTTTCCGGTTTTTGCAAAAAAGTGAAACAGATATCCTCCAATAACTGATAAAATTTCTCCTCCAATAACGGATAAATTTGATACGAAAACACTTCATATCATTGCTTTATTAAGCCATGCCAAGTTTTTCCCAATAGTGTCTAAAGGTTTGCAAATGGCTCTGACGTTTCCTGCTACAACTTGTACAATGGAAATATTGCTCTCGCCGCCCCGGTGGCGCAGTGGTCTAAGCGATGGCCTCTGATCATTCGTCCGTAAGGGGTCCGGGTACGAATCCCGGTGAGGCATGGATGTTGTGTTTGTCTTACGGCACTGGTTCTCTCCCTTCCCTGGAACCAGTGACCCTAAATTAGGGACGGGCGACTGCTTATAGCTCGTTGAGTTGCTCACGGTGGTCGTTAAACCTCCAATCAAAAAAAAAAAAAAAAATATTGCTCAGTACTTTACGCATAGTTAAGACTTGGGTAAAATGAACAATGACTGCTCAGGAACGCTCAGGACTCTGCATGCTAAGTGTTCATCGAGAAAAAGTGAATAGTAATTTGGAACAATTCATACAGAAAGTTGTGGACAAGTTTTCTCTGTAGCCACGTAGGCTGCAGTTTCTGTTCCGTTAGGTCACTTTCCGTTCTTAGGCGACTTGTGATGTGCCTCCTACGCAGGACGCACATGAGATAAAGGCAGACAGCAGTGAGAGCACCTGCCAGTGTAGTATAGTGGGCAGCACACGGAGCGCCGGAGCCGAGAGTTGTGGGTTCGAATCCCGCCCTTGGCATAAAAAATGGAGAAATTTACGTAGCCATACACTGTAATTTCGAATGAATCATATAAAAGAAATCATTTTGCTAAAATAATACACAAAAACTGCTCAAAATATAAATAAAAATGCAAAATCCCAAAAAAGCAAGGTGGATATGGAATTTTCAGTATAAGGCAAATACCATTATTTTGAAAATAAACGTTCGCTACCGTTAAGGATATCTTTCTAACTTTGCCTATAATTAGCGCCCACTGAGGAATTTTTTTTAGATATATTAAAGCGCTTGTAAAACTTGTAACATTAATTAAAACACTTGTAACAACTTAAACTTGTAACGTTTTACTGCACTTTCTCCTACATCAATGTTTTTATTATGATTTCCGCCCGACAAGAGTGGTCATTCTCTTACTTACCTTTGCACCTCCTTGGCGACGCCCGTGCTTGTTGTTACAGTTGGATTATGAGTACTCATTTGTCCCTTATATCTTACAAATTCCACTATTATAGGCAAGAATTATTGCATTTTGTGTTATTAAATAAATTTGAAATTCTAGAGCTTTCCGTTATTCGGTTCCAGAAGTCATTTTCTTCATTGATATGTAGTCAACAAATGGCTTACGGGTTTCATCAATTTGACTGTTTTTCAGGCTGTGGACAAGTGCTCGGACTCAATTTTGAGAACCCGTGCCCGTCTAAGCCCGAAGTATGTCAGCCCGAGACCCCTGTCTTGAGCCCGAATTTTATATTGCAAGACAGAAACTGGGCCCGAACGAGCTCGAAAATCATGACAAACCTATTTAGGCATTAATGAATAGAAATATCCTCTTCCAGACTTCCACTCTTCCCTTCCCGTGCATTCAGGGTGACCAGATGACTTTTTGGAATAAGAGGACATTGTCATTAAAAAAGGAGGACATTTTGGGAAAAAGGAGGACACAAATTTGTACAAAAATGAATTTGGATGCACATAATCTGTATTTACTTTTTGCAGTTTCAGAGTTTATACGCGCAAAACTTTAAAAAAGAAAGATTTTAGCCCGCTGGACATTTTTACTTGTATTTTTCGCTGGAAGAGAATTTCTGCAGTAAATCAGGTTTCTTTAACAAATATTTGTGAAATTCAGAGCATGAAGTCTTTCAAATTGTATTTAACTAGCAGTACACCCTTCACTGATTGATTAAGAAACCTGAATTATAATAAAAAAAAAAGCTCACAGCAACGACTCGCAACACACAAAACAAGCAGTATGAGCTGACTGTTTATACGACTATATCCCACAGCACCATCCACGTGTGCTGAACGACAGACAGACTAACGCGCAATGGCGGGTTTTTTTTTCGCTGTTGACTCGCATGTGGTCCACTTCAGCAGGCAGCTGCAGGATTGCAGGAATTAACTCATCGGGGGGCGACTTGGAGGGCGCGATCGAGAATCCAGGAATGAGTGAATAAATTTCAGTGATAACTTGATAGGATAGATGACTACAATAGAAGAGTTTGATCAAAATGTATTTGAATTATTCTTATTGAAAAGCTGGCTGGACATTTGTGCTATTTCCCTTAATGCCTGGAGGACAGGAGGACACGGTAAGAAAAGGAGAACATGTCCTCCAAAAGACGGACTTCTGGTTACCCTGCGTGCAATTAACCGGTGTCTTTCTCAAATGGCGGAGTGGAGAAAGGGCCTCTCTCTCTCTCTCTTTTCTCTCTCTGTCTCTCTTTCTCTGTATGTCACTCTCTCTTCTTCCTCTCCTTCTCTGTCACTCTCTTTCTCTCTCTCCCTCTGTCTCTGTCCCTCTCTCTCTTTCTCTCTTCCTCTCTCTTTCTCTGTCTCTGTCTTTCTCTGTCTCTCTCACTTTCTCTCGTTCTCTGTCTCTCTCACTTTCTCTCGTTCTCTGTCTCTCTCTCTCTTTCTCTCTCCCTCTCTTTTTCCCTCTCTGTCTCTCTCTTCCTCTCTTTTTCTCTTTCTTTGTCTCTGCCTTTCGCTGTCTCTCTCTCTCTCTCTCTCTCTCTCTCTCTACAGTGTAGTTGTATTACTTTTTTTACCGTTCATTTCTTCCTGCAATGTATCGATCAGCCGATAAAGATCGGGAGGTGCTAAAAACTACGTACTTTGCTCAATTGAATAAGCAGGAAGCTGCTGCTTGGACGAAGGGGGGACGGGGGGATTTAATTGGCGTGATATCAATTATCTAGTATATGTAGTTCTTGAACAAGCTTTTCGTTCTCCGTAGAAATCTACTAATGTGTGGCCTATGGCATTTTCTACGTGTTGGTCAACTGCACTGACCCCATTACAAAAAGAGTCAGCTGCCCTACCAGCCTCTCCCGGTTAAATGGGCTAACTGCCTTAGACACAGATACCGTACTCCACTCCACCGTCCCCCCTAAAGATTACTACATTCAGAGACCACCGAATTTGAGGTGTTTCAATTACCTTTCCTTGGGAGTCTGCGTTCTTCCGAATTAGGACGAACATTGTGATTTGAGAGCAATTCCCCGAAAGTAAACTTGATATAAGAGGTTCTATTCCCTGTTTATCAAAACTCAGCATACTGTTCACAAAAAAAAAAAAAAAAATAAATAAATATGCGGATTTCTCTGCCTTTTTCCGCTTAGCGAACTTCCGTTACTTTCAGTATTTATTACCGCATGTTTTATATTTTTTAAAGATCGATCAAAACTTAGCATACAGTTCACAGAAAAATACGCGCATTTCTTTGCCTTTTTTTTTTTTTTTTTTTTTTTTTTTGCGCTTAGCAAACTTCCTCTTCTTATTTATTATTTATTACTGCATGTTTTATATTTTTAAAGATCGGACATGTCTTGAACTATTGATAAGTCTGTTGCAATAAAATACATTGATATGTTTACTAGTTGTGGAATCTGAGGAAAGATTTGCTTTAACAATGAACCTCGACAGAGTCTAGTGGGACGTTACCGCAAGAACTCGTCAAAACCCTAGTGCGAAGTATGAACAGACGATGCGAAACATGCATCGACGTTAGACGTGATCATATCCACTGCTCAGGACCCCCTCTTCCCTTCGCACCATCTTTGGCAGTGCTGCATCTATGTCGTGGCACTCAGTACTGTTTAGCCAATTCTGAATAAAGTTTCACTCAGGGGCTTAAAGATAGCACCCGCAATCCCCGGGGGCGTGAATTTCAGGGGGCCCAGATCTATGTACGTATTTTTAATATATTTTTTTTATTTAACAATTTAATTTCAGACAAGAGGTTTTCTACTTTCTCTAAAGGTTTTTGTTTTAAATTTTCGGTGTTTTGGATTCGAAACTTTTTGAACTAAAGGACCCCATTGACACAGACTTTTATCTGAGCGTCGATTAGAGATCAAATCAGATCGTATGTAGAGGATTTTAGGAAGGTAGTGTCTGACCCCAGGTCTTAAACAACCCTTAGAAATAGGAAACTAGGAGATTTGGGCTAGAGTGGTTGATAGGAAAGTGACACGGAAGCGAGGTAGAAACGAGAAGGAAGACGCCCTTATTTATTACTGGGGTGCCAGTACCGGGGATCCGACGGCTTAACGTGCCCATCCGACGCACGGCAGATATTTAGTAGTTCGAGCGTTCGTACCTGCCTGGGATCGAACCTGAGGTCTCTACCTTCGGTCATGGTACACTCAAAGTAGGCTTGATTGACTTGCGACGATAAGCATTGAAAATGACCGAGCCAGAAAACTAGACGTGACGAAACTGATTGAAATATTCGCTAAGAAGAACGTTAGAAGGGAATCCAGATTTTAGTAACGTAAGTTTTCTTTATTTTGTGAAGTATGCTTGCTTCTTGAATTTAAAAGACAAGACACTAAAAAGAACAATATCGCTGAAGTATTTAAAACCAGAAAAATGTAAACACATTTTTTTATATCTTTCTCAAACATTATTGCATTAAGGAATTAAAGAGATTTAAAGGAAGTTCGAAACCAGACGCTCGAAGATCAGTATTTGTTTTTACTTGATTTGATATCGTGAACATTTGTCCATTGAAGATTTTGCACTTTTTTTTCCTGAGTGCTAAATTTATCGATACTTACCGTAATAAGTGCTCACATAATTAAAAGCAATAAATAATTGAACATGGAATCAATATCTGGAAAAAATATACTTTTACTACGGCGAAGTTAAATATTTACCCTAAATTTTTGTATTAATTTTTACTATGTTGGGGCCTGTTAGGAAAATTTCGCGGTCGTCCCAGAGATTTTGCGTTACGCCATTGGTTCCACTATATCCTTTCATATTTGCAGTTGTGTCGGTGTTATTTACATCATCATGGGTAAATAATGGAGTTCCCATGGTTTGTATTTCCCATATCCAAACTGCTCCTGTGCGACGCTACAGGGCAGTGATGTTGAAGGGGCTTAGCGGCGCTAAGACCCTTTTTTCTAGGCTTAACCTCTCCAAGACACTTTCTATGGTTATATGGTAAGAGAAGCACGGATTTTAATTTTTTTTAGATGACCATGCAGGCAAAAAATAGAGATCGAATAGTTTTATAATTATGTAAGGCACATTCGTATATTAAACGAATGTTCGTATTACAGAATGTAGCTAAACAGTCTGTTCACGCAATAGTGTGTTTCATAAATCACAAAAGTTCCAGAGTAAAGAGAATGGTGATAATTTCTTTGTCAAGACCGCAGTTTTCAAAATGACTTGATACAAGCTGACTTCTCCATGTGTTTAAAACTTCACCAATTGGAGGAAAATCAGCAGAGTAAAATTTAAGCAGGCATCACAAGTCTTTCTTGACTGTAACAGTCATTTCTGCTAAAGTCGCCACCGGCATCTATAAAAGTAATCTCCTGAGCCCATCCCTAGGTTCCATTGCCTAGTGGTCAGCGTTCCTGACTGCCGCGGGAAAACCACAGGTTCGATCCCAGGCTGGTACGAACGCTCGAACCGCTAAATATCCGCCTGTGCGTCGGACGGGCACGTTAAGCCGTCGGGACCCCGTGTACTGGCCGCCCAGGTAATAAATCAGGGCGTCTTTCGCCCCCTTTCTACCTCGCTTCCGTGTGACTTTCCTATCGGACACTCTAGCCCAAATATCCTAGCTTCCTATTTCTAACGGTTGTTTAAAACTTGGGGTCAGACACTCCCTTCTTAAATTCCTCTACATATGGTCTGATTATTCCTACGTTCTTTACGGGTAACACCCATGTACTGGTGGTCAGAGGCACTGGCTTCTGTCCTATTTGTGGAGCTGGTTGCAAACCCGAGCCCAGGATGAAGCATGACCGGGGCGTCCACCCTTCGGGGTTGGCCCCCTCTCCCCTTCCTGGAACTAGGACCCCGAAATCAGGGACGGCGACTGCCTATGGCACTAACTGCTCAGGGTAATCATTAAACCCCGAAAAAAAAATACAGCACAAAATATATCTTTACTGCCACTCCAAAACCTTGGAAAAACGGCCTGTAAGTCACACACTTGTTCAATGTGTCTAATTCATATTATTCACTCTGAATATTTGAAATCGTTTAGAATAGCGTTCACTGCTAAGGCATTTCTTTTCCAGCGTCTCAAGAAATGAAAAAAGCAAATGATATTCTTAGCAGGCAACTGCTACGGAACAATCTGGTTTTAAATCGCCGAAATTATGCAATTTTAATAAAAATAAATAATAAGATAGTAAAAATGTAATGAAATATGCTGCATGATGAAAGCAGCAAGTCAAACTTTAATAAGCTTTTTTTAATTTTTGAAGGGTTCTTTCAGGGTTGTTTTTACGGAATCCATTCACCGCTAAGGCACTTCTTTTCTTAGAACTACATAGCGGCTACAGGGCAAAGCCTGGCTCGTTTTGAACACCAGTGTATTTGTGTGAATGCTTTGTGTCTGTAACATGTAGGTGTTTCCAGTGCGACTTCTCAAGTTTTCTCATAACTGACCTGAAAATTTTTCCACCACTTCAGATTATAGAGATCTTTTCCCCCCCCCTTTCTAATACCACACTCATGGCACCAAGCGAACACTTCCAGTTTTCAAATTTATCAATTAAACAGAAAGGCAAAACGAATTTCTAGTTAGGGTTGCGGGGGATTTCAAATATTTCCTGGTTGGAATAATGAAAGCGATATTAGTGTAAAGAACCTTTGGGAAGCAGCTGACATAATGAAAATATAAAAAAAGGAAACCTTTGAAATTGTTAATAACATATTCTATGCTTTGTAAGGCCAAAGCTCCATTTAGCTTTAAGTAAAAGAAAAATCACCTCAACTGAAAAAGCGAAAGAATGGGAATACTTGACATAATGAAACGCAAAAGAACTTCAGAACGGAAGCGCAAATGATCACCATTCGAGCTGCACCTGCTATGTGGCTTTTGTTCCACTAACGATTCAGATGGCAAGCGGAATTGTGTCTGGAGTTATCAGAAGGCATTTGGAACTCATTTTAGCCAATTATCCTTTAGGTAAAAAAAAAAAAACAATGGGCGCTCCAGCAAACATTTGCTTTGTGCCAACTGAATGTTACACAAAGCTCCTGTAGTCATGTCCTCTGCGAAACTGTATTCATCCAAAGTAATGCCGACGCTACACGAATGTCCGGTCCTCATATTGTGTTTGAAAATAACCAAGTCGTGATAAACTCAGCATTAAACCAGGCTGTATATGTCTAGAAAAAATGGCTTCCCATAACGTATGTTCGAAATTTGCTTGAAAAGAAATTATTAAATAGGATAATGTTACAATGAGCGATGTATTTGCGTCATTGAAAGAGAATCGAAACAAGAGCGGACAGCCATAAATTTTATAGATACCCGACAGTTCGTCCATTGAGAAAACCACCTCACAACCGGAGATTTGACACTCATTAAACTTTACGATAGCATATGAGAAACAATTTCCAAACTTCTCAGAATATCCGGTGGACAGTTAACTTCGGACGAACCGGGAGGTATTTTGAAGAGCATATAAATAATCGGAAAAAAAAATCTGCCCATAATGCTTAAAAGAGTACAAATTAAATTCGGAAAAACCGTAGAAGAAAACAACAATGCATCTGTGGATATCCACGGAGGCTGTAATTTGAAGAAGACGATATCGTTGTTTCTTCCTCGCTAATGACATCAAGCCGGACAATGTAAAGCCAGCATATATCCCTGAAATAATTTATGTGATATATTGTGCCACAGTTCTATGGATTAGTTATCAAATTGAATTTCCTTCGAAGATTTAATCATTTGTTTTCAGGGTCAAGCTAGAGCTGCGAAATAAAAACAATTTTCACGGAAAGTCAGAACTTTCGCATTGGAATCCAGTTATTTCATTTTTAGCAACTTTTTTTAATACCTGCTTATGGTATCACTTTGTACGTCGTGGACACTATATCTCTGCAACTATTAGTCCGATTTGAAAACTTCTTTCTGAATTAGGAATCTGGAAACGTGTGATCGATGATCCTTTTACTTTTTTTATTTATTTTTTTTACGATGCATAACTTCCACGCTAGACGGCGTAAATGTTAATGCTATCGAATTCAAAATACATTTTATTCCATATAATTGCATCTAAATATCCCCGACTGAAAACATTCACTCTTCTGTCCAATTCGCTTAATAACGAAGACCATTGTGGGTAGCTGTTTTTTCAATGATGCATAGTTTTTCTGTTAGATGGCGCGAAGTGAAATTGCGATTTCCTTGATGTCTCTGGTTCTAAAAATTCTAATTGAATGCTTTTGTTTTTGTTGTTGTAGTTTGTCGCATCGGACAGAGCTCCTGGTGGAAAATCTGCACATGATTTCTAATTTTTCGTAAAGAATGGTATGGCCAGTAGGAGGGGGAAAGCGTATATATCTGTTTCTGATGTATTTGCTGCAATTTCTACGCTTTTGAAAACTCGATTTAAAAAAATCCGTCGCAGTCAGATGCCGGACACGACAAACCTTTTGAAAATAGCTGCTGTGTAAAATATTGCGTATTTTTTCATCAGAGGGCGTAGATGTATATCTGATTTTTCGAGATATTTCTGCTTCTAATAGTCCGATTTGGAAATTTCTTTGTCGGAGAGCATTTCTGGTACGAAATGTTTTGCATATAATTTCAAATTTTTCTTAGTGTGTAAGAGTGACACTATAGGGCATATGTTCACGTTTCCGATTACAGCTTATAGCCGCAATATTTATGCGTCTAAAACCCCTGCTTGAAAATCTCTTTTTTCCGGTCAGATATTACTAATTACTAAAAGAAGTTGTGTGCATTTCCTGCCAAAATTAATGCACAATTTCCCCGTTTGGGCGCCCAAATATTTAATCTGTTTTTATCGATACGTCTGCTCCTTAAAGTCCCATTTGAAAAATTATTTTAACAGCGGATACCATTTACATTGTAAAATATTTTGCATGTACTCCTGAGTTTTTTGTAGTTCACAATTCTGGCGCTAGGTGGTGGTAGTGTGTATTTCTGTTTGAAGTTGCATCTCCACTTCTGAAACACTTATTATTATTTTTCACTGTATGACATTGGATAGAGTGAAGATGGGGGAACATTATCAAATTTGAATGGAGAAAGAAATATTCTTCAAATACATGGAAAATTCACAGAATATTCTAGCAAAACAAACTGAATTTGCTTGTACTACTTACTGGTCATCCATGTAACACTTCTCAGAAAACTTGAAAATTTCCAATCGTCTTGGAGCGGGAATCGAACCCCGCAACTGCCGATTACCATTCTAGTATGCTAACCACTCCACCACCCCAGGACCCCAGGACAGTGAAGTTCCAAGCAACTAAGATAGAAATCTGAATGTCCTTAGATTTTTGCTAGTCGAAGCAACCATGCCTCTTCATAGCGCTTTGACCCTATTCCCATCCGGACAGATGTAGGTCAGAGGTCACCAGTACCACGGATAAATCAATGAAGAAAGAATATTCATGCATAGTTCTCCCGCTAGAGGACATGCATGCCAAAACCTTTCTCACGCTATCTCTGCTTCCAGCAGACGTATTTGAAAAATTATTTTTCTTTAGCATAGCTTTTGCTATGAAGAGTACTTGTCGCGTATTTTCTGCTTTTCCATTATTCGAAATTCTTCCCAAAAGTTATATCATCTCTTCCTCTAACTTTTCGATCTGAAAATCTGATTGTTTCTGATATCTTCCTTCAGCGATGAGAAACTTTTTGTGCATGATTTGCTAATTTTGCAACATACTGCTAATGGGGAAAAAGCAGCTACTTTTATTTCTGGTAGTTCAATCGATTCTAAAAATCCAGTTGGCTTTTGTTTTTGTGTTTATAGTGACGGGTTCCATTGACTATGAATAACTTTGAAATATTTATTCGTGTCAGAAAGGATCCAAAGAACTTGCTCATTACGACCGAAAATTGGGTATCATCTTTCTTGTTCTATTATTCCTTGTATTTAAAGTTGGGACGCCGAGGTTCGTCCGATGTGAGCTGGGATTAACTACTGTCGCGCTTAGAACAATCGCGCAGTGCTCTAAGCGCTGGCTTATGACAGTTCGTCAGAGATTTTCCTGGTTTGAAGCATGGGTTGTGTACCTGTCACATGGCACTGTCCTCATCCTTTCCCTGGAACCAGTGGCCCCAAATTAGGGACGGGTGACTACTTATATCCCATAGAGTTGCTCACGGAAGTCGTTAAACCACGAAAAGAAAATGAAAGCGAATCACAGGATAGCGTGTTTCTGGAAGGCGTCTAATGTCCTCTCCCGCTCAACCGCAAGCTCCTTTCCTTTCTCCACTCCTGGTGGCGACATTCTCAACTCTCTTATCTCACCCCGGAACTCATTTCTCACCTTCGAACTCTTCATGAAAATGAACCAGTACCCACTCATTCCTCTCAATCTTCCCGATCTATACCGCGAATCTCTCACCCTCTGGGAAGCGCTTGTCCCAATCCGTGTTCCTCAGACTTCAGTAAATGGTCTTCTCCACGAACCTCTTTTTTTATCCTCGGTGCTTCATCCCCGTTCTCATACCCATTTTTACGACCCTTCCTGGCTTGCTAGCGGAGTGGTGAAAGTGTCTCAACTCCTTCATCTCAATCTAACATGGAAATCCCTTCCCGAAATTTCCCCTCCACTTCAGCAAACACCCGAAAATCGAGCCAACCTTATGCTCCTGCAATGCTCCATGCGCAGACTCTTTCGGACCCTGGTGAACAGAATTGGACTTATGCATCGACCTTCAGCCTTCTCCTTCCATTTGTTATCTCCTTAAATGATCGTCAAATGCTGCCGCATGCTATAACCTGGAAATTACTCTATCGTCACCCCGTCACGAATTTTAATTGTCCGTTGCCAATTTCCCAGATCCCAAATATCTTGCTGTCACCTGGATGAAAGCTCACAATTTTATCGCCTCCCCTAAAGTTCACTTGCATGGTCGCCTTCTGAGGCCCATCACATTACATCGTTTTGGGAACCTTGCAAGCCCAGACTGCTTCTACTGCTCAACGCCAGCCGACATCCGTTAGATCTATTCAACTTGCCGGATGTTACAGCCTCTTTTCTCTCTCATGTTCAGTCTCTCCAGCAAAGTCTGCCATTCGTCTCACACTATGCACGACTACTTCTTTCTCCATAGCCAGGCGCCAACTATACAGCCAGCCACAATAAAGTGTGTGCTTATTTCTTCATTCAAGCAAAGTTTTCAATACATCTATTTCACTTAAATAATATCACCGCTAACCCTCCACCATCCTACATTAATGCAAGACGCAAACTCTGTAAAATGTATAAACTACCTATATGTTCGGTGCTTCAAACAGAACTCAATCAATCACTTACATCAGGAAAAAGCTCTGATTCCTACAAAACAATTGACACCTTATGAACTTTGGTTTCAGGTCATTCTAAACAAGATTGTTTTCTAACTTTTTTCTCACTAGAACAATGATTGTAAAAATCATCTTTTGATTTACTACTGTATTTTTTTATTTAATGAATTCCCGAATTCTTAGAACTTCATGAACTCATGTTTCATTTAAAAACTGAAATCTCGTATAGTTTTCAAATTTGAAACTTTTTGATTTCTGTATGCCAATAGGCGTTAGTTGTATTCTGTTATTTTGCTTATTGTTTTTATATTGTGTTATGTTATTTCTTCATTTTTTGTGCTAAATTCAAGGTTCCAAATATTTCTAAAAGGTATATAAATTAAACATTGCTATATACAACAGCTGAGTTATTTGTATGTAATGATTAAATGCTCAAAAAACTAACTTGATGTGATCGTTTACTCACATCAAGTTAGTTTACAAACACACACACAAATTGGCAGACACGCCCCTCCATGGCATAGCACGACTTTTTAAAAACTTTTTCCATTAAAAAACTATGCACGTTTTCTTAATCACAGTTGGAAAAACAAATGAAAAAAAAAATCCCAGCACTATTTAATTGACGTTCAGGTGCCTGCTTTGCGAGGAAACGACCTCTGCTTTTTTAAATATCAAGTCTTCTGTTCGAACTGTTTAACAAAAAATGAAAATTTTCCAGTTTGAATCATCGAATCATTGCTAAGAAAAATGGCCGGTAATTCCTCTTTAAAATATTCGTTTACTCTTTCTAAATGCAAGATTCTAAACTTCTTTTGAAAGGAACTTCCATTTACTTTACTTCATCAGGTCATTCCAGCGTCATTCATAGTCTTACTGGCAATTTTCTCTCGGACGTTTCTAGAAACATTGCAGTCATTTGCAAAATTTAAAACCACCTGTTGGTATTAGGAGATTTCTGCCGTCTGCATCAGCTACTGTCTGTATTACTCAACCTGTCGGTGTTGTCTCATCCTACAGTGGCAGGCAGCTCTTGATAGAGTTGGGAGAAGCGTGCGAGCGTCATTTCGTTTCTGGTTTTCATGCTGAGAGGTTTTGTATGTATTTTCTATATAGCGAAAAATGGGCAAAAAAGCGTCATTACGTATAACGCAGAGGGCACAAATAGTGACTTTATATCGTGAAGGATACTCCGAACCTGACATAATCAGACAGGTGAATGTAAGCAAGACTGTTATTTATAATGCGATCATGAAATATCGAGATACAGGTGAATTTAGCGACCGAAAGAGAAGTGGATGTCCAAGGAAAACAACCCCACATGATAACAACAGCATAAGGTGAATAGTTATGCGTTCTTCGAGGAGCTTGTGCAAGAAAATCAAGGTTAACATTCAAAAGGATCTGATATTAGAAACAGCACTGTTTCCCGACGTCTTAGCAAAGATTTTGGATTAAGTCTTATAAGCCTCCACATAAACCTAGACTAACCTGTGTCATGAAAACGAAGAAACTCCAATTTGCGAAGCGTCATCAATCGTGGACTGCTGAAAATTGGTGCCAAGTTCTGTTTTCCGATGAATCAACAGTGCGTCAATTTGAATCACGCGGAGCACATCTTCGACGACCAAAGGGCAAGAGGTTTGATAAAAAAAATACACGGTTTGCACCGTGAGACATCCGCCTAGTCAGACGACATGGGGTGCTATGTCAGCATCGGGTTTTGCTTCATTAACCTTTTTGCCGACAGGTACTACCATGACTGGTCCTTTTTATGTGGAAATGTCACGTGAGAAGATGTTAACTCACATGCAAGTGCACAGATGCACAATCTTTATGCATGATGGTGCTCCATGCCCCAGATCAAAGACAGTAAAGTACTGCCTACAGAGGGAAAACATACATAACTGTGCTTGACTGGCCCGGTAATAGTCCCGACCTTAACTCCATCGAAAATTTGTTAACCATTTTAAAAGACAAGGTAGCAGAAAACCAGCCACCAAATTCCCAAACTTTGATTGACGCGATTAAGTACGTGTTATGCAAAGACATCTGAAGTGACTACTGCAAATCCCTCATTGAGAGTATTCCACATCGTAATCGGTCCTTTATAAAAAAAACAAAGGTGGCCACACAAAGTACTGATTTCTGCCTTTTTGTGTTCTAAAGAATGTAAGTATTCCTCTGTGGTGTCACTTTTACGCTTTCCAACCGTAGGTTGAAGAAGCGTATAATCTCTAGCTTTGTCCGTCTGTCGGCACGATAACTCAGGTAAAAATGGTTCGAACTCAGGTAAAAATGGTTCGACTTCGATGAAATCTTAGTATGTAGTAGGGGACCTCCTGGGGACGAATCCTATCGAAAGTAAGCGAAATGAGGTCAAAGGTCAGGACATAGGAGCGGAATCTATTCCATCGCACTTTTGCGTCATAACTTACGTAAAAATGCCTGCAATGCGAGAAAACTTTATTAAGTTGTTTCAGATGTATATTGAACAGGTTCTGTTGAATATAATCGAAATGGGGTTCAAAAGTCAGAGCACGGGAGCGAGTTTATTCCAAAGGCATTATCGTTATAACTTGATTAAACATGCTTCTATTGCGACAAAACTTTAGTATGTTGTTCCGAAGGTATACTGAACCAATTCTGTTTAATATCATCGAAATGGGGCCAAAGGTCAGGGCACAGGAGCAAGATTTATTCCAAAGCCATTATCCTCATATCTTGAGCAATAAGTTGAGTAATGATTTCTGGTATGTTGGAAAGCGTATTATAGTCAATGCATTGCATGATTTTACTAAATTGTTTTTCAAATATCTTTGACTGGTAATTAGTTGTTTGTTTGAAAATCTTAATTTTCAGTAAATTGACAGGTGGTCTTAAACGTTCGCAAATGACTGTACATTAAACAAAGCATAACCATTGCTTTTCATGATCATTCAAAATCTCTTTTCCCTTCAGCTCTCCGCTCTGAAACTTCAGTTGTTTTTGTTACTGCTCTCTCTCTCTCTCTCTCTCTCTCTCTCTCTCTCTCTCTCTCTCTCTCACACACACACACACACACACACACACACAAAAGACAGAACAGAGCATTTTATCTCCAAAGTCGGAGCAAATATTAGAGTCATACCTGTTTTTGATGTAAACGATTCCTACTGTGTATTGTTACGAGACAAAATTGACCGGCTGTTAAGAAGTACACGACACTCACGTAAAAAAAATAGGGCATTTGTAGTTCATTCATCACCCCCTCGCTCCACATTGACGAATTCATTCACAAAGACAATTTACTATTCCGAGATCGCTAGTTTGCATATATTGACATTTAAACTGATGACCAGATCAGTTTTCTTTTATGATAAATAATTCTCAAAGAAAAGGAATTTAACTGCTGCCGTCGCAAACGTTTTCCGCTCTTGTTGTTTGCTAGACACCGTGATGCTGCATTACGGTACATTAAATCTGAGTTTCTTTTTTACTTATGTAATGTAGGTCAGTGTCTTTTCCTTTCTAGATTTAGGCGAAATCGGCTCTGTGACCTCCATTGTTATTTAATGATGTCAGTGGCAAACCGCTGAGTGACATTCACGAAGGGTAGACGAACTTTGACATGAGCTTATCAATGCGGGTGATTGGATCATCCGCAGGGACATGACCTGCAAGCCGTGTGGAAACTGTTCGGTTTCTATTACAGTTACTTTCGAACAACTCCAACAGAATAGGGCAATAATCTTGAAATCCATGCAAAAGCACGCTGTGTTTGCAGAGAGATCGTAATTTTTATTATCTCGTCGTGTTCATAGTCCATGAGAGGTTGTGACTGGGATTGTGATCCATCAGTGTTTCGGATTATTGCTCTAATTAATGGTAAGAGTAAATGATTTAGAATTTGAAGAAGTTAACATCGAAAGAGGTATATTCCGAGGTCATTCACACTTTTCTCTGTCGTTTATAACAATAATAATGCCATATGACGTATAATACCCGTTTAACTTTCCGTTTTCGTTGATCTTTCACCTATGTTAATTTTGGTTGCTTCTAGTCTATGCTTTTCATACTGAACACGTTACTTTTCAGTTCCCATGAGTTTTCCTCCTTTTGAGTTGTAATTCAGTCAGTCAAGTCATGCATACTGATGTAAATACAACACCCAGCAAAGAAAAGATCTGACTGTCAGACTTCTTGTTCTTGTCAGCGTTTACTACGTCTGCGAATGTGCTACGACCTTTGTTAGTACTTTTTTTCTTATTTTGATGATAGGGATATTTACGAACCATCGGCATAAGCAGTTAGTTACGTCGCTGTGCGTTGTGCGGGAGGCAAACGTTTCTGACGGGTGTTTGAATCCCGTTCCTGCTGACTATCTTATCTGCGGTTTTCCCTTAGACTCCCCGTGTTTGGGGACGCGAATGCTTAGATGGTGCCCTGTGAAGTCTGCCCCGCACGCACTTTGTCCCTTACCCGTATACAGCAGAAGAATGGCAAGCCGGCTGCATTAATTTGCCAGTAATCCTCAAGGGCGCATTGTCGTCTTTGGGGAACTCAACCCGCCATGGGTGGACGAGAGAGAGAGAGAGAGAGATTTACAACTGCTACTTAGTAATGAATAAACTAGTTACTCTGGGGATTTTCTATAAGTGAACTAATTTTACGTACTTTTCAAATAATCTACGTGATAAGTATTATATTTATGAACTCCGAGACTGACTCTGTAACTCTACTCCCTCTCCCTTTCTGCAACGCTGTTTTTTTGTTAGCAATCTTGTTCGGGGGCCTAACATTTCCGAAGTCTCGAGGTGCAACGATGCTTTTTGAAAGCAACAGCGAGGCCATGTAACGCGGATTTTCGTTGGCAGCCGCGATGACATTTTACGCTGAGTTAGTTAACAACGGCGAGGCCATGGAATGTTGTTTTTTTTGTTGGCACCCGCGGGGTGATGTAAGGCTGTTTGCCTTGTTTGATGACCTCGAGCTTGCGAAGCCTCGCAGCGCAACGCTGTTTTTTGGTAGCAACCGCGATGCCATGTAACGCTGTTTTCTTTAGCAGCCGCGTGGCCATTGTAACGGTGTTTTATGTTAGCAACTGCGATACGATGTAACGCTATTTTTTTTAATGAAGGTGTAACGACCACAATGACAACTCGATGGGCTATAAGCAGTTTCCCGTTCCTAATTTAGTGTCACTAGTTCCAGGGAAGGCAGAGAGCTAGTAGTAAGTCAAACACAACGTCCATTCCTCATCGGGATTCGAACCCGCCCCCTTCACGGAGGAATGGTCATAAATAAGCCAGCGCTTAGACCGATTATTTTTTTTACTGCGCTGATAACATCGGCACTCGGCATAGTTGTAGACTGTTGTAGCCTATTAACGACATGGTGCGAAACATGGTGTGTTCGGTTATGACCATTATGAAATTCTGCGGTGATTTGCCGCATTGTAGCCCATCTGTTGGCTTGCGTGATTTTCTCAAGTCTCCTTTGTCTCCTATGATTTACCAGTTGTGTTTTTAGTCCACGGCAACAGCGATTGCTGGAAGTTATTTCCGTGTTGCACAATACACACTAAACTCTTGCTACGGTTGTGCGTGTAAAGCCCAGGAGGACGGGTGTTTGGAAAATGCTCAAAATGACACATCTGGCGCCAACTATCATGCCACGTTCAAAGTCTCTCAGATCACTTTTTTGCCCATTCGTATCTTCAATTAAACGCTAACTTATGCTTGACGAGCTGGTCTGTTTGATTCATTCTGCACATCGCGCTCACGTGACGTTTTATGTAGTGGAGAGGGTAATTTACGTGAAGAGGGAAGGTGTACCTAATAGGTTTCCACCTCAGTACAGACTTTAAATTAAGGGGAAGCCTACGAGAAATTCGTATGACATGGAATCAGAAGAAAGGAGTAGAACGAAGGATTATGAGAGCACTGCAAACTAATGCCACAATAGCAAAAATTTTAGACATAATAGATAACATTGCACATAAGCTACAAAGAAAAACACAAAAAAGAAAAGTTCATTGTAAGAACGGACATATTAACCATGTTAATTTATATTAATGATGAACATTATGTTGCTTTTTCATGAAGAAAGAGTCATTGCAAGCCCAAAATGGCTACAGAAAGTTCGTGAACATTTCTTATTTTTCAGAGGTCGAGAGCTTCAAACAAATGACTTTAGTTCCTCACGCCTTAGAAAGGGAGAGGCTTTTTCGACGAACTGATAGCAACTTCAATGCTACCATGACTTTCCCTGTACATTGTCAGTGTCATCCAGGCGCCAACAAGTCTGGAAAACAGCCATCCGCCTTTCTATAAAAATAACAATGTGTATTGTGTTATTATAAGCACGTACTTCGGCGGTAGGATTACTTTCTCAAAGGGGGCACACAGTAATGGAAGATCTGACGAGGATCGCGGAGACGCGGAAGGTAGGATTAAACTTCATCAGCAAGAAGCCGGGCTAACGCCCAGGGGTGTGGTCAGCGAAGGGCGCGAAAGGTGACCCACGTGACCGGAGAGGCGAGCCACATCAACGGGTCAGCGTGAGGTCAAGGTCAGCGCCGAGGTCTTCGCGCATGCGCAGCGCGGTGGAGGGGATGTTGATTAGCAGGTCCCTTGTAGAGGAGCTGTTAGTTAGTCTGCTTTCGTCCAACGGAGAGAGCAGTTCTCCGATAGAAGGAGACACGAAGCGTTTGCCTTTTATTATGTGGGCCGAGGGACGCTCCAAGCCAGAGAGTATCCGACGCTCAGGTGGAGTTTAGCGAGCATCTATCCTGGAAGAGATAGGGTGCTCAGCTGCAGCGGTATAAGCCCTAGTCAGGGATTCCGCTGGTGTACTAGATATTTCGCTACAGGGAATACGAGCTTAGCACAGGCTAAGATTGAAACATATTGCCGAGAAGAATAGTTCGACTACTATTTCTTGAGAGTCGCAGAGATATAGATCTACTTAGTGTCAGGTAGGACTCTAGCTAGAATTTCAACGCCGAGAGAGATTTCCTCGGGAAGTATTTATCCTAGCTTTCGTGTTGCACGCCTCTTGTCAGGTCGAATCCTTAGTGAAGCCTGATGTTAGAGAAAGAGTAATCCACCGCCGTCTAGCACTAATTGATTACGTAATAAATGTTTGTGTGTTTTTAATAGAAGCTCCTCTTGATATCATCCTATTAGTGTGAATATTATTCTGTCCGTTCAGCTGTTGTCACTTACCGAATTACATATTTAATATTAAAGTGGGGAAGGCTTCGTTTGTTCGTTCGAACAGAGTTTGAGGGAGTGTTTCAGAGAAGCCCAAACACTTCCCTGTGGCTGTGTTAGGCCGTATAGAGTGGACGCCTGAGATCCATAAGTAGGAGGCGGCGCCACAACACGTGACCAGTACTTTCGCTCTCACATTCATTGTATGATTTCTCACGCAGTAAGGTAACTGAGGGAGATGTGAGAAAGGCTAAAAAAGTGTTGCTGCAATATTACGCTGGAACATCTGCAAGCAGTATGATTTATAATCTGCAAGAAACTAGTGGGAAGGTAAATCCGAAAAAAAGTTCCGGAAAATGTTAATGTAAAAATTTTATGACATTTTAGAATCGAGACACAAAATTAGACCATAATGCACCTGATGTTTCTTTGATTGAAAAAAAGAAAGTTGCAATAATGGATGCGACAGTCCTAAGAACAGAAGAATTGAAGAACAAGAAGAAGAACATGAAAATATATCGATTTGCAAATAGAAATTCAATATCGATTGGGGGATAAACGAGCCATTGTTCTAGTTGTTGTTGGTGCATTTGGACTAATTAAAAAAGAAGAAATAGAGAAACACCTCGCAGAGTTTAGAACTGATTGGTTTTCATCGTCACAGTTACAAAAAGTTATTATTGATTCTTCACTTTTTATATAAACGTCGGGGAGAGACATCTGAAAGACCATGGGGAGCTGAAACCCAGGACATCTCGGACGACTGGCCAGAAAGCAGCATCTCAAACTTGGGGTATATTTTTCACTTTCTCGCCTATGGCGCCTTTTTTGGAACATTTTCAAAAGATTACACTTAAGGACTGAGTGAAAGAATCCCGCTTATCTTTTTGGGGGACACACAGAATGAGTAACTGTTGATGCTGTAAGAAATCGCCCGAATCCCCAAGCTGGGGGACATTGACTTTACTGGGGTAGCGCCAGTACTGTCGAACGGGTGCGCCACTGGCTCATCCGGGGCTCGAACCCGAGATCGACCCAGACAAATATCCAGAAACCAGTTCCTACGACCACTCAGCCACCGGAGCGTCACCCATCTTCTTCCGTGATGTTTCAGGATTTTTTAGGCGCCACTGTATCTACCGAAATGAATGATAGCACGATCTGTGTTGTGTTTGCATATTTTCTGAATTTTCACTCTCAGATGCTCGTACTGAATTTTCTCAACACCGTTCTTTGAATGTCCTGTATAAGAGGAGCCGGCTTAGTTGTGCACGCTCCGCTTCCTGAAAACTTCCTCCCATATACACAATTCTAGGTCATATTGGTCGTTTCCTCCAAAGGAAAACATCCGACGAGCTGTCAAATGTAATTCAAAAAGCAGAAATACAAGTTGCAATTCTGCTTTTCGAGGAGGATATTTTTAGGACAAACCTCTATCAGGTAGTATCCAACACCAAAGGACTGATGGGGGTGGGGGAGTTTTTACCGCCTGGCCGTATCTGCTCATATATTTTGGACGGTCGTGTGCTGTGCAGTTTCAGTAGTTTGACCACACTTTGTACAACTTCCTTTACGTGGTTTCTCAGTTTTGTTCCTCAATTCCAATAATCTCAAATTTTCTCGATTAGAGATGATCCGTTTTTTAACCATTGTAGTTATGGGGTTTTTTTCTATATCTTTCGCTCCAGACAAAATACTAAATAATTAAGACGATTGCGAGTTAGCTGGTGTGCCATACATATAAGTATCTTGAAAAACAGTAAAGTATTTTTATGAGGACATTCTGTTCTTCACGTGTTGTTTCGGCATTAAAAGCTTGACGAGTCAGATTATAGCTTTTGCGATAATATTTTATAATAACTACAGAGTTCTGTACAAGAATTTAGGATACAAGAATGTATAATACAATCTTCACAACATCGCTTCATCCTCAGAGTCGTCTGTCCAATGGCTTCCCCTTCTGTCGTTTCCCTTCCACCGATGCAAGGTCAGAAACAAACCTTAAACCAGAATTCGTTCTGGTGTTTCCATCAGCATATTTCTTCCTTTCCGATCGCATACTCTATTGTATAAAACGTTAAGCTTGAAAAATTATCCGTATGCATTTCTGTTAAGTCAGAACAACCATCATCAGCAGAACGCTCAAACGAATTCTGGTTATAGGTCTCCTTCTGACTTTGCATCGGTAGAAGGAAAACGACAGAAGAGGGAGACTTTGAACGGACAACCGTGAGGATAAAGCGATGGTCAGAAGATTGTATTCTCCCGACCATCGCTTTATCCACAAGGTCGTCCGTTCAAACCTTGTTCTGTAGTTCTAAATCCTTGTTCTGTAGTTCTAAATCCTTGTTCTGTCGTTCTAAATCCTTGTTCTGTAGTTCTAAATCCTTGTTCTGTAGTTATCATAAAATATTATTGCAAAGGACCTAGTCTGTCTCATCAAGAAAACAACACTTGTAGAACAGAACGCCCTTACGAAAACACTTTACCATTTCTCAAAGTATTTATACTACTTCACCACGTAACTAGTTGTACAGTCACTGTAATAGTGAATATTTTCAAGAATGGGACAAAACATAATATGAGCCATACATCTTTCGTTCCAGAGAATTAGACATTGTCTGATAGGATTTTTTCAAGTTTGCAGTGGTTGTTGATTATTTCCCAACTGAGAAATTAATTGAGTATTACTGAGATTTAATGATGTGCATTCTTCGTTAGCTGCAACCACTGCAGAAATGATGGCGTGTTTTATTAACTTAAATCTTGTTTGAGTTGTCTTTCTTTTCGGAAAAGGTATAAAGTATTGCTGATTCCTCTGCTTCTCTCTTTTGATTTTAGGTATAACCTTTCAACGAATGAGTTAGGAAGAATATGAATTTGGTAAATGGTCTTTTTGCGTGCCGGTCATTTCCTGTAGATCCGTACTAGACCATTCTAGGGGGCACGTCAAGTGTAAGAAAAATTGCGACAGAGATAACTGGCTTGGGTTGGCCAAGCATTCATAGCAACGTCGCGTTTTGGTTCTCAATGTCAGGTCTTCATATAATTGAAAAGCAGAATTCGTCAAGCGCTGTATTGCTCAACCACTAATAGATGAGTAATTACCATTATTATACTTTTATTTTTCTCATCTGTAGCACGGTACTCTTGTCAGTGCGAACATAAAGTATGGATGCATTCATGTTTGAAATCATTCATTGTTTGAAAATCGTCTCACTACATGATACTTATCGGGGATACCTGCTTCGCAGATGATTTTGGCCTTCAAGTGTATCCTCAAAAAGCTTCATGTTGAGTAATAAGAGTCTGACGAACTACTCTACACGAGGAGATAATTAGTGAGCGTATATGAACTGTTTTCATCTTCCACATCTTTTTAATGTCCTGAACCAATTCCACATATTGGTTATTTTTTTACACATGAATATTTATCATCCAGCAATATGTTAATAATGGTTAACGTCAACAGTGGCAAACGAGAATGGCATCTGCTCCCATAATCCAGGATATGCAGCATGCGCAGTATCATTCGCTCGGTGACAGAGCTTGGGCTTCCGGCATTGAACCTGGATGTGATTTGCGCTGCGGTTGCCGAACGGTCGGTCAGTACGAGCCGGGATAGTCTACGTCGATCCAGGTCATTAAAGGTGTCTGGTCGGCCAGGGCTTGCTCTCTGGGCGCTGGTACGTCTTGGTACTGTTATCATCGAAAAGCCTAGGGTTCTTACCACTTGGGCAATAGAATGACCCATCTGTCTTGCGCCGACAATGCGTCCGAGATCAAAGTCGCTCAGATCACCACGTTTACCCATGTTCGTCTATTGCGATTCATTGTTGAGAAGTCCTGCTGTCCGTCTATGCGTTCCGTTTGGGTCTGTTCTACTCTGCGCGAGGAAAGCCCATGTCGCTTTCTCATCACCCCTATATCTAATGTTTTGTCTACTGAGTTTATATATTTTTTTCATTTTAATTCCTTTCTTTTGATTACCGGAGCTTTGCGTGAAATGTATCCTATTTATAATATCGCGTAACTCGGACATCGCTGGCCCAGAATCCGGTTAATATATTTTCTGTTAAACCCGGGCAACGCCTCTAACCCTTATCTAGTAGATAATAAAACTTATACAAGTTAGTAAAATCATGCAATGCATTGATTATGATACACTTTCCAACATACCAGAAATCATTACTCAAGATATTACTCAAGTTATGAGGATAATGGCTTTGGAATAAATCTCGCTCCTGTGCCCTGACCTTTGATCCGATTTCGATGATATTCAACAGAATTGGTTCACTATACCTCTGGAACAACATGATAAAGTTTTCTCGCATTCCAGGCATTTTTGCGTAAGTTATGACACATAAGGGCGATGGAATGGATCCCGCTCCTTTTGTCCTGACCTTTGACTTCATTTTGCCCATTTTCAATAGTGTTCGTCTCCAGTTGCCCCCTACCACATACTAAAGTTTCATCGAAACCGAACCATTTTTACACGAGTTATCACGTGGACAGACTGACAGACGGACAAAGCTGGAGCATATACGCTTCTTGAACCTACGGTTGGAAAGCGTAAATAATTGGCTACGTATGTCCCTAACGCTTCGGCGTCGTTCAGTACTTGCAGCGCCATGTGCTTTTATCCGGTGGCGGAAATCGGAACTAAGATCACCGCTATCGCACGACGCGTAAAATCAAGGAGAAATACCGGAAGATAAAATAAAGTTAGTAAGACAAACAACTTCACCTGTGCAAACACGCACGTGTTCGAACAACTTTCTGCGACGTTTGTTCTGTTAGGTAGGTGTTATTCCAAGAAAAGTGGCTTCGTGCGGAGTATTATAAACATGATACCACTACTGTCGATGCACGATTAAAAATTATGAATGATATCAAAACACTGATGCTGAATAAGGTCATAGGTATACACGTTAAAATGTTAAAAAATAAATTAAAATCATTAAAAAACACTAGATCTTTCGTATTAGCAGCTAATCTATCATCTGGTGTAACACTACAGACGACGTTCTAAGGTTCAAGTCATTTTATATAGGTGGCAGGCAGGCCACCAAGCAACAAGGCACAGCGCAGACTCAGAAAAATTACACTTAGGTCCACAAATGGTCAAGGATCGCCATCTGGTGGGTGTCTGAACGTGGAGGGCCAAATACCGGATTCGGTACTGTCTTTAAAAGATTTCGGAGGTTGAGGAATAGAATATGATGAATCGTCGTTACATGTTAAATCATTGAATTTATAAATAAATAAAGATTCGGTAAATAGTGCTGATCATTTTTTTGTTTTGCGTGTAACTAACACAAATGTGTCCTTCCAGATTGGATCAACATTAATTTTTAACATTATATCCTTCAAATTGATATCAATATTAGTAATAGATATATCCTTCAACTGATATCAATATTAATAATAGATATATCCTTCAACTGATATCAATATTAATTTTTAGCATGTATCCTTCCAAATTGGATCAATATTTAATTTTTAATTATTTAAAGTGTATACCTATGACCTTATTAAACATCAGTGTTTTGACATTTTGAGATCATAATTTTTAGGATCTCAAAACACTGATGTTTAATAATCCTTCCAAATTGGATCAATATTTAATTTTTACAAACTTTGAAGATGACAATCCGATTTTTGGTGTAAATGTGACAAGGATGGTAAGTCAGATAATATCCGAAAACTTGAAAATTTCAGCATCCTGGAGCAGGACTCGAGCCCGCGTCTCCCAGATAGCGCCCGGGTATGCTAACCACTACACCACTCAGAACGACCAAGACTCAAGTTTCCGATTAATTTAAATATAACCATCACAGGATTTGCTAGTCGAAGCAACCGGCATTCATGATTAGCGAATCTGGAGGTTAATAATCATATCCCGTGACTGCCCGGAGGAGCAGATAAGTCATGAAATAAATACGGGATGAAATTTTCAAGTTTTCGGATATTATCTGACTTACCATCCTTGTCACATTTACACCAAAAATCGGATTGTCATCTTCAAAGTTTGTATTATATGGTGTAATCCCGTATTTATTTCATGACTTATCTGCTCCTCCGGGCAGTTACGGGATATGATTCTTAACCTCCAGATTAGCTAAACATGAATGCCGGTTGCTTCGACTAGCGAATCCTGTGATGGTTATATTCAAATTAATCGGAAACTTGAGTCTTGGTCGTTCTGAGTGGTGTAGTGGTTAGCATACCCGGGCGCTATCTCGGAGACGCGGGTTCGAGTCCCGTTCTAGGACAATGAAATTTTCAAGTTTTTGGATGTTATCTGACTTACCACATCCTTGTCACATTTACACCAAAAATCGGATTGACATCTTCAAAGTTTGTATTATATGGTGTAATCCCGTATTTCTTTCATGATTTAATTTTTTATTATTTAAAGTGTATACCTATGACCTTATTAAACATCAGTGTTTTGACATTTTGAGATCATAATTTTTAATTTTGCATCGACAGTAGTGTTATCGTGTTTAACGTAGGTGATATGTTCCGTTTTATTTCATTTTCTTTGCATTCCAGCGTAATTTCATAGAAAAAAGGAATAAAATTGCAGAGTAATTTCATGAAAAGGAATCAGCGTTAATATAAATACCCAGATCCATTTAAAACGCTCTAACCAACAATAAAAACTGAAATTTTGAGATGTCAAAGTGAGCAAAATCACATCTAAAAACATTTTCAGCTTTTACATGAGTGAGTTTTTACTATATTTCCTTACAGAAATCAGGCATCTAATTGATATTTTTTCAATTTGCTTGAATTAAAAATTTCATCCCGTCCTAGGTGGGGCAGCATCCCCTATATATGAATATTTATTTAAAGCAGCTGCCTTAGGACGAGCTGTAGGCTGGTAAAATTATAATAATAATAATAGTAATAATAACAACAAGCGCTACTAGATCCACGAAACAGCCGTGAGAACATGCTCTGAGCGAGAGATTCCCCGATGTTCCGGAACATTATTTCTCAGGCATACCTGCGCGAAACGCATATTAGACAGCATCTCCGAGAATCATCTATGCGTGAAGAAAAATTCGTTAATAATAGTGAACAGCTTTGAGATACCTTGTCAATGGATTATTCTAATCTTTCGGCGTTGTTCTTTTGTGTACAAGTGAAAGGAAGTTGCAAACTGTGTTCTATGATGAAAGAATAAAGTTCATCCTGCATTTAAGTTCAAGGTAATCTCAAACTGAGAAAACGGTAATATTGGCGGCAGCACTTTGGTGTCATGCTTTTTAAAAACGCTTAACCCAAAATGTAAAGTTAAATCGTACGTTGTAATTTCGGAACAAGCTTTAAAAAAATGCAAACGATTACGGATTTAGGTCGGTTTGACAGAAATGACTGGCCATTAAATTGAGCACAAATGCCATTTCTGGCGCTGTTTTCTGCTCCGTTGCGTGGTACCTAAATCTGCATAATGATGAATTGCCACAAGGGTCGATTATATGACTAAAAACGTCCTTTGTCTGAAAATTTGCGACATGGGAAATCGCTGTAAGAAGGAGTAATATAATTTGCCGACCAATGATGCGAGAAAATGACAAGTACAGAATTATACGGAAGATAGCGAGCTATCTGTGACAAATTTGCATTGATGGCGCGGGTTCTATTTTCGAAGCTTTTTTTCTTTCTTTTTGTTTTTTCCTTGGTTCTTAAAGAATTCTGAACTAAGAACGGAAATAAGGAACTAGATCGTTAGATTTTGAAAGTAATATAAAATAATATTTCCTATGTAGGCCACTTTGACAACCCTTATGCTATACGTATCCGTGAAAATAAACACTCATAGCCAAAGAAATACAGTGGAACCCACATATAACGAGCTCAAATAATACAAAATTCCGCATAAAACGAAGTATTTATAGAGCCCTTGAATTTCGCAATGCTCTCCTTTGTTATTTTAATCGCATAATAGGAACAATTTTTGTAGAAACCGCATTTATCAAAGTTCAACGCGGTTATCAGCAAACAAAATGAGTGACTTCACCCAGTTTTTACCCCTTCCCCTTTCACCGGAAAATTGGGGATAACTGGTTATTTACAGCAGTCCATATTTTCCCTTACAGACAGCTGAGTTTGTATTAAAAAAAGAATGTTTCAGTTTTTTTTTAGCACGTCTTTTGTAAAACAACAGCGTGCTTATGTTATCATTATCTCCGTCCGTCTATCTGTGAACACCATATCTCTACAACTATTACTCCCATTTGAAAAACTCTTTCTTCATTGGGAAGCCTGAAATGAGAGAATTTCTATCCTTGCACAACTTCGCCGCGAGAGGGCCTAAATGCAGGTGATACCGAATTCAAGATACATTGTATTCAATATATTTGTTCCTAAATATCTGATCAAAAAAATAATTTTTCCTTCCGATGGCATTTATATCGAAGACTATTTTAAATACAGTCTCTTTTTCAAGTAATAGATTTTTCAAGTAACGTTTTCCCAGATATCTCTGCTTCTAAAAGTTCGATTTGAAAAATTCTTTCTGCATCGGATACAGCTCCTGGTGGGAAATGTTTTTCATATAATTCCCAGGGGTCGGAGTTGTCCTGAAGTTCTTGAAGTTCATGATTTTTATTTTTTTGTCTTGAAATGTCCTTATTTTTGTTCTATATCCTGAAAATTTGAGTGCAATCTTGAAATTTTAAAAATAAATGGTAAACTATGTATGGTGATTCATCATCTAGCGTATAAAAGTGCCGCGTAAATTACAAAAAATGGAACGAGAGAGAGAGAGAAAGAGAGAGAGATACTCTATCGTTGTGACGTCATCGCCAAGAACTTTCACTCTTGTAATTTGCGACGTACGCGAACGCTTTCCCGCGTTTGTGTGATCGTTCGAGAATCGAAGCTGTTGTGGAGCCGCTTCTTACGGTGGACGCACAGAGATGCCAACCATTGCGGAATCTCCATAATTGTTACGGATTTACCCCAGGATCACGGAATTACGAATGACTAACGACAAATTACGGATATTGAGATTTTCGCTGTTATTAAGAAAGTTTTACTGGTTTTGTAACTAATCAATGTAAAATTCTCTGAACAAAGTTTGTAACGCAGCTCTTTGTTTCTTTTTTTCTTTTCTTAGGAGAAGGAATTTGTTCCATTTGTTTAAAAGAGTACCAGAAAAAAAAGCACGGAACCTGGCCGGGATTGCGTAAGCCCGGCGTGCTTCTGTCGCCGTGGCCCGGGATTACGTCGATCCGAAGCCTCTGAATAAAGTTCGTGACGCAGCTCTTTGTTTCTTTTCTTTTCTTCTTTTTTTTCCGAGGAGAAAGAATTTGTTTTGCTTCTTTGAAAGCTAAGTGGAAAAAAAGCACGGCGCCAGGCCGAGATTACGTAGTCCTGGCGTGCTTCTTTTGCCGTGGCCTGGGATTACTTTGGCTCAGACATGCTCGTTTTGCTGTGGCCAGGGATTGCGTCGGCCCGTGCGTGCTCCTTTCGCTGTGGATCGGGATTGCGTCTGCCCGATGCCCCTAAACCAAGTTCGTGACACACACACCCCTTTTTTTGCGGAAGAGGAATGTATTTTGCTTGCTTGAAAACTAAGTAGAAAGAAAGCACGGAGCCGGGGCAAGCCCCTGAACAAAGTTCGTGACGCAACTCTTTGTTTCTTTTTTCTTTCCTTTTTTTTCTTTTTCTGAGGAGGAAGAATGTGTTTTGCTTGTTTTTAGAAATTAAGTGAAAAGAAAGCACAGGTTCGGGCCATTATTACGTCGGCCCGAAGCCTCTGAACAAAGTTCGTGATGTTGCTTTCTGTTTCTTTTTTTTTTCTTTCAGGGGAGGAGGCATTTGTTTTGCTTGTCTGAAAGCTAAGTGGAAAGAATGCACGGCCTCGGGCCCCGGGATTACGTCGTCCCATATCATTTGGGGCACTCTCGTGATCGATGCACAAACAGAGCAGAAATCGGGGGGGGGGGGTCCAATTCCATCTTCCGGAAACGGAAGTTAGTTGGAGTGAAGATTTCTCCCGTAATCGTAATATTTTCTTGCGATGTTCCTTCTGCCCAGTATTTTTCTTAAATATCCATTGATTCCATAAATACTTACATTTCAACTTAAAAATATAGGAAAGAGTTTCCCAAACGGAAGACGGTCGAAGCGAAGATTTCTCCAGTAATCATATTATTTTTTCCCCGCGATGTTCTGACTATCCTGTGTTGTTGTTAAGTGTTACATATGACTATATTTTGAAGAAATTCTGACTGAAAAGTGAATTTCTGAGGCACGCAGAAGTTGTTGATATCGGAATTAGGATGGAAGAAGCTTCCTTTTCTTCAGTAATGTCCTTGGCAAATATTTTCCCAGCTGCTGTTGTTAGTGACAGTGATCTGGACAAGTTGGAATTGGAGGTTGCCTGTTATCAAACTGATGAATTGGAAGGTGTTTCGACTAGTCCTACAATTGAAACCGCATGGTCAAACATTTTGAAAATGACTGGTGCAATTAATTGGTGCTAAAAAGTATGAAGTTTTATCACATCTGATACATGCTAGTCTTGTTGTTCCACATAGTAATGCAACTGCGGAAAGAATTTTTAGCATTGTCCGTAAGAGTGAAACGAAATTTGGCCAAACCTGGCCACTGAAACTTTAAGGGCGTTGTTAGCCTTAAAAGTGAAACAATTTCTGCTAACAACTGGGCAATAATTTTGATAGCTTTTAAGTAAAATAATAATAGTATTTCTGCATTTGTACCAATTTTTGATTTAATTTACTTGCCAGGTCCGCCAAAATATGTCCTGAAATTGTCCTGAAATTTAAGAAAAATTGTGTCCTGAATTTTTTTATCGCTCCTACTCCTGAATTCCTGATTTTTGGTAAAGAAACGTTTGGCCACCAGAGACGTAAGTGTTTATTTCTGCTTCTGATGTATTTGCAGAAAAAATATGAGCTTCTGAAAACTCGACTGAAAACTTCTTTTGTGGAGCGATACCGCTCACATCGGAAAACCTTTTGAGCAAACCTCCTGCTTAAAATAGTGCATAACTTTTTAAACAAGGGGGCGTAGAAGTATAACTTATTTTTGTCGATATCTCTGCTTCTAAGAGTCCAATTTGAAATATTCTTTCTTTGTTGAACGGCTTATCTGATGCGAAATGTTTCTCATATAATTTCAAATTTTTCTGAACGCTCAAGTGCGCTACTAGAGGGCGTAAGATCACATTTCCATTTTCAGCAATATCTGCGGAACTAAAAACTCGATTGAATTTTTTTTTTTTTTTTTTTGGTCAGATACTACTAACTATGAAAACTCTTCGTGTACATTTTATTTTCAAAACTGCAGAATGTCTCCACTAGGGCGGAAATTCTGATATTTCTCCGCAAGTGTTTAATGATTTTTTCGATATCTCTGCTTCTAAATGTGCGATTAAAAAAAATCGTGTAACACCGGATACCGTTTACCCTGTGGAACACTTTAGGTTTGTAGTTGAGGAGTTTCATGGTTCACAGTTCTGTCACTAGAGGGCGCTTGTGTACTTCTGTTTGCAACTGTATCTCCGCTTCTGAAAACCCTATTGAGAAATTTATTATTTTACTGTATGCCATCTGCTACAATAGAGATGTGGAGCATTATCTTCTTTGAATAATGCACAGCTTTCTCGCTAGGGGCGTAAAGGTAAAAAAAAAATTATATTTCTACTTCTGAGAGCCAAATTTGAAAAGTTCTTTCTCCTTAGCATAACTTTTACCATGAAGAATACCTTTCAACATTTTCAGTATGCAAAATACTTCCGCTAGAAGGAGTAGAGTTATATCATGTATCCTTCGATTTTTTTGTCTCTAATACCTTCCTTCTGCTACGAGGAACTTCTTGTGCTCCATTTGTTATTTTTGGTAACATACTTTTTAGCCGCTTGTGAAAGTAGGTAGCTGTTTCTATTATTGGATGTTTTTTCGATCATAGAAGTCCGGTTGACATTTTTGTTCTAACAGGTTCCATTGACTATGAATGACTTTGATAAATTTTACTCGCACGGAAAAGGATTCAAAAGACGTGCTCATTACAACCAAAAATTCGGTGTCATTTTTCTTGTTACTTTCTCATTCCGGTTTTGGAAAATATTATAAATTTGGTGTCATCTTTCTTGGTACTTCCTCATGCCGGTTTTTGAAAATACTTGAAATTCGGTGTCGTCTGGTTACTTCATGCCAGTTTTGGAAAATATTTAAATTCAGTCAGTTTTCTTGTTCCTTCCTCATGCCGGTTTTGGAAAATATTTTAAATGCGGACATGTTTCTTTTTCCTTCCTCATGTCCGTTTTGTAAAATATTTTTAATTCTGTGTCATCTTTCTTGTTACTTCCTCATGCCGGTTTTGGAATATATTTTAAATTCGGTGTCATCCTTATTGTTACTTACTCATGCCGGTTTTGGACAATATTTTTAGTTAAACGATGAAGATTTATCTGCAAAGTAGATCGAAGATACAGGAAATGAAAATGATAAAGATTATACAACTTTCAGTCATTTGAGGGGAGAAGGATTCATTTCCTCTTGTTTCTCTTTAAGATAATGTGAACATAGATGAGGAGCTCTGAGTATCTTCGTTAAACGAAGATGAGAACATAATGAAGAACATTCAGGGGCAAGAATGACGATTCATCAAGCGATGCAGAAATCACTACAGAAAAGAAAACAATTTCAAACTTACTTGCTGTTGAAAGTTCAGATAATCTTAGAGTTTATTTTGCACCTAGGAACATCTCAACATTGCCTTAGGTGAAGCAGAAAAATAATTGAACAGCTATTATCATAACGAGCAGAAAATAAGCAAAAATTAACTTACATTTCGGACAAGGCGTGTGAACAGCAAAACAAATGTAGCAAGTATAAATTTCGAATTTTAATTTTTACAATAATTAAATGTTTTGTTTATTGTAGATCTCATTCATTTCTTTACTGTTAGCTATAGTTTTTAATTTGCATGTATTATTTACCTTCCACTAATTGATAATAGCTTATGGTTGACTAGTTTAAAAAGTGCGAAAAAAATAGCCCTTTTCTGATTGGTTGGGTTACAACAATGTTCGAACAAGTCGAATGTTTTTAACTCTCCCTTCAACTTCGTTATATACGGATTCGACTGTATTACAATTAAAAATCCGAAAAAGAAATGCACTAAAGGTAAGTTGAATTTTACACAGTGTATCCTAAGCTCCGAAATATGGCGTCAGTTATTTTCAAGTATATGTGTAACGCTCATAGATACCACAGTTTTTTTTCTTTTCCCGATTTTATCAAATTCAGAAACAGAATTTGACCGAGAGGTGACTTAGTATATTAAAGAGCTCACATTCTGTCTCGAAATATGTCGAATAAGTAACGATAAATTTAACGCAGGTTTTGCTAGGTTTCACATTTCATAACCAGTCATTTCACCTAAGTATTATTTCCATTATTACTTACTTGGGAATGTTTTTTTGTCACAGGTACAATATCAAGATGTACTTAAGAAAGTGTCCAGTCACTGTATATTTATGTTGAGAGAAATGGACTGAAAACAGTGATTGCTTATCTTGGATTTTCCATCACTTTCATGTTTTTGATGAAAAACTTGCTTGCTTTTTTTTTATTTTCGTTTTCCGTGCACTTTTACGTTTTTTCTAGGAAGCGTGCTTGCTTGTCTGATTTCCCATGCTCTTTCCGTTTCAAGTGCTTGCTTGATTGATTTCCCGTGGTCTTTCCCGTTCGGGTGGGGGGGGGGGAGGTAGATTACTTTATCTTTTAAATTTCTATGCAGCTTCCCGTTTTTGATGAAAACGTCGCCTAGTTTTTGGTGTTCCATTCCCTTTTTCGTTAGTTGAGGGAAAAGTGCTTGCTAGTTTGATTTCCCATACCCTTTCCCATTTACAGTGAAAAATTGCTTGTTTTTTGTTTTGTTTACCATTCCCTTTCGCATTTTTTGGTCAAAAATATTTCATCAAGGAGAAGTAAGTTTTATTTGCAGATTCAAAAGAACCCTTTTCTTTTGCGTGTGTAGTGTATTAGTTTTGACAGATCCTCTTAGCATATGATTTTCTTTCCAGTTGGGACATATAATTTTAATGCAAGCACACAACGGTACCTCCGTTGCCTTGAAAATGTTTACTTAGTTCCAAAAGATAATTCTAATTCGATGATATAAATAAATAAATAAATAAATAAATAAATAAATAAATAAATAAAATTACAATCCAAGCGTTTATAATATTCCATACTTCATATGTTCTTCATTGTGATGGGATATTAAGTGGTAACTTATATACTAATGTTACACTTTCCAAAACCGCGTTTACAATGTATGTAGCTCAAAAGCAAAAAATAAATAGAAAGAACGAGGAAACGAATTAGGTATCCAGGCCACGGCAACATTAAGATTCTGGTAGTCCCTAAGTATTTTTGTTCGCATTGCCTTCGGTACATGAATTTTTATGGTTGTGTCGATTTTTATAATGCTTTCGTACGATAACAGCAACATCTTCGAATGATTACGATAAATATCTTTTGAAATTTTTAATGCTGATCCTGAAACAAAAAAAAAAACTTCGAAACGTTAATCTTTAAGCCTAATTTTTACGCTTTCCAACCGTAGGTTGAAGAAGCGTATATTGCTCCAGCTTTTTCCGTCCGTCTGCCTTTCGACACGATAACTCACGTAAAAATGGTTCGATTTCGATGAAATTTTAGTATGTTGTAGGGGACCACCGGGGAACGAACCCTATTGAAAATGGGTGAAGTGGGGTCAAAGGTCACGCCATAAGAGCAGGATCCATTCAATTGCCCTTATGCGTCATAACTTGCGTAAATATGGTTCGATTTCGATGAAATTTTAGTATGTGGTAGGGGACCACCTGGGGACGAACCCTATTGAAAATGGGTGAAGTGGGGTCAAAGGGCACGCCATAAGAGCGGGATCCGTTTCATTGCCTTTTTGCGTCATAACATGCGTAAATATGGTTCGATTTCGATGAAATTTTAGTATTTGGTAAGGAACCACCTGGGCACGAACCCTATTGAAAATGGGCGCAATGGTGTCAAAGGTCAGGCAGGACATAAGAGCGGGACTTGTTCCATTGCCCTTATGCGTCATAACTTGCGTAAAAATGGTTCGATTTCGATGAAATTTTAGTATGTGGTAGGGAGCCACTGAGGACGAACCCCATTGAAAATGGACGAAATGGGGTCAAAGGTCAGGACACTGGAGTGGAATCCCATTCCATTGCCCTTGTGCATCATAACTTACCAAAAAATGTTTCGATTGCGACAAAACGTTATCATGTTGTTCCGGAGGTATAGTGAACCGGTTCTGTTGAATATCAACGAAATGGGGTCAAAGGTCATTGCACAAAAGCAAGATTTATTTCACAGCCATTATTCTCATAACTTGCGTAAAACTGCTTCTATTGCGACAATACTTTAGTATGTTATTCTTGAGGTGTACTGAACCGGTTCTGTTGAATATCATCGAAATGGGGTCAAAGGTCAGGACACAGGAGCGAGATTTATTCCACAGCCATTATCCTCATAACTTGAGTAATAATTTCTGGTATGTTGGAAAGCGTATCATAATCAATGCATTGCATGATTTTACTAACTTGTTTATACTTTGTGAAAGCAAAATGATTAAGACTGACTGCCGCTTTGCGCATACCCGGCGTATATCCTTGCTGATTATCTGTTTACACAAAACAACGCAAGTTTTATGACAGAAATGAAAATGTATGTTATTCAAAAATTTGTGACTGGTCCTAAAAGCGCTGTAGACTGTCTATTTGATAAAACAATTGGGAGCTAACCTGTTATACAATAATTGGGAGCGAATAGTACATCCCATATTTGTTGTTTATGTAAAACACTTCACGTTTATGATATAAAGTCACTCACTTGAAAGAGACAAAAGGAGAAATTTTATTGAACTTCAGACATAACAGCAAAGAAACGTCCGAATATCAACAATTTTACATTCGAACTGTTTAAAATGGAGTTCATAATGCACAAAACGGTTCGGTTCCATAATATTAATCCGCAAAAGAATGCCTTTCTCGAACACTGTTTTTGTTTCAAAATGGGCGATTTTTCTTTCCTTCACACACTTTACAGTCACTTCTAACTTCGAAATTCTGCTTCTGTTTCCTCTCCTTGAACATAAAATCTATAGCGCAATAGGTTAGTTATCGAAGTTGCCGCAGCGACGTGACGTCACAATTAGTACACAAAGAGATTTTCACAGCTGAAGTGGAACGACTCTTACTAGCATTTCCAACTATTCATTTCCACTGACGTCCTTAAAACCTATACGTTTGATATTGAGGCTAAAAACTTAGGAATGGGACATTCGAATCCCGCGAACCTTGAAAAAGATTCGAGAACTCGAATCTTTGAGCTTTTTTCGTCATTCGAATCTTAACCTAAAAAACTTGGCGTTTGGTGCTTGTTCTAGAGCGATATTTGGAATTTTTGTCAGCATAAAAACTTCATTTAAAGGTTTCTGATTTATTTTACATTACCCTGAAAGAGTTCAGCGTTTAGTGATTTTATTAACTCTTGAAACAAACATGTTTTTGATTTTTGTTAATTTTCTGGAAAGAATTTACTCAATTTAGTGTTCCATGTTTAATGTTTATCTGCATTAACCTTTGAAATAATCCTCCCCACCTCTACACTTGCTTTGATTTAAAAAGGTTTTGGAACTTTTTGTTATTAAACAAAAGTGTCAAAAATGTGAATTGCTACTTAATTTTTTTTTTTTGTCAAATGATGTTCAGAAAATCGAAATGAACCTCAATGTTCAAGAGTTACATACTTCATATAGTAAATGTAAATTATAAATTTCATTTGTATCTTCTTAATAAGTATGGGTATATTTTTTGGAAACTGTATTCTTGAAATAGTTTTTCATTAAACACAGACTTCAAATTTTGCTTCAATTAAAAAATAATTTAATTTTAAGTAGAAGTCTTTTCTTTCCCGTTTGTTCTTATAAATATTTTTATATGAAGGATTCGAGAGATTCGAGAACCTTTTTGGATTCGGATTCGAGAAAATTTAGGATTCGTCCCATTCCTGCTAAAAACTATATTGCCTCTTTACCAACTCTTAGTACCTGGGAATAGACCTTTTCCATAAGTTCGCAGGAGAGGGAGGGGGGGGGGCTGGCGTTATGATTTACCAATATATTTTTAAAAAATCTGTATATATGCATACCGGGTGGCAATAATTAAACGTCTCTTATTCAGAGCCTTTTTTAGCTCGATCTAACAACCAGAAGGCACCAAATTTGGTAGGGAGAATAAACTCACTAAGAGCGGCTGCTGCATTCCACTAGTTCAGGTAAAATAGCTTTACAAGTAACGCGCACTGACGCAACGAGAGGCGCTTGTCGAGCACAACGATCAATAGGAGTGCGTTTGTGAAGTTGTCCCTTCAGTTATAGCACTATGCAGCCAGAAACACAGGTGTTCATCTAGGTTGTATTAAAAGTTTCTACTCCCTGGGCTGCAAGAGCGCCACATTCCCCCTACTGGCGACATTTTTAACTAAACTTTTTTTTTTCGCGGAATACTTCTTCCCATGTCTTGAGCAGTCCCCTACCAAATTTGATGCCATTCCTGTTGTTAAATCGAGCTGCGAATAAGGAAAGTTTAGTTATGACCACCAGGTATATTATAGTTATTTTTCTTTAAAGAATTATTTTATACCATATCCTCATGATAAACAATTATCGATGCATTGCTTGATGAAGGTCTCCTCAAGTCTTCTCCAGAGCTTTCTATCTTTAGCCTGTCTCTTCCAAGTCACTCCACCACGCTTTCGTATTTTACCCACCCAGCTCCCACGTAGCCTTCTTCTGGATTTTGTTTTCCTGTCCCTTTTTATAAAATCTAGTATTTCAGTTGTTCAGCTTTGGTCAGTTTTAACAATGTTTCCAGCCTATTGCCCTTTGAGGGTCTTCACTTTGATCATGATGTCATTAACTCTTGTCATTTCCTTAATCCATGAATTCCTCTTCTTGTTTCTGGTTATAGCAAACATCATTCACATACCTCTATATCTACCACTCTATTTCTTGAAAAAGTTAAAAACAGACGGGTATCAAGTCTATAATCTTTGCTCATATTCCTTCGAAGTCCCCTGATGTGTCACCAATGGACTATCGTGCCTTCGAACTGCTAAAAAGAGCGCATTCTAAACGCAGAGCTAAAACAGTGATTGGACTAACAGGGGAAGAGGAGTGGAATAAAAGACCACTACCAATTTTAAGAAATGCCTTGTTGTCTTGGAAATCTAGATGTAGACTCCAGAGAGGGGGCTATCAGATATAACATTCAAGAAAGAAATAATTCTATTTTAAAATTAATTATATTGCTGGAAAGTCGTTCTAAAAATGTGTGAATATCCTCTGTAATAAAAAATATTGTTTCAGCATTAAATTGAAACTGCATTGAAAACATGCGGAAAAACCAGTTTTAAGTTAATTCTATGCGCTATATTTTCTCATATACACGTATGATTTTGACTAAAAAGAAAGTGCATCGAAAAATCACAGTTCCTCCTTTCGCACAAAGTGGTTTTTCAAAAATTAGGTATTAATTTTAAAGGATTCACAAACTGCTTCTTATCTACAGAGATAGCCACGTTCAAATGGCTACTTGGTGGTTCTATAGGCAGCTTCCACTAATTCTCTATTAAGTTTACTCAATGCTTAACCAACCCTGTAATGACTAGTTAAGTTATCCGGAACATTGCAATAAGCTTTACAGTTAAGTAATGCTAGTGTTTAAATATAACGTAGACTTTTAACTAATATCCACAGTTAAAATACACTAAGAACATTACAATTTGCATCTAACAATGCATCGAGAATGATTGATGATTATTAAATACTTTTAACACATTTCGAGAACAAATGGAAGTCAAGTGTTACTGTAAATGCCGGACTATACATGTTGAATCTCCACTTCTGTAAGTTATATCAGAAAAACATCGTCTTGTATCTGATTGAGATGGCGAAATTTCACCGTGCGTTTTCCCCTTCTTCAAAATTTTCTCATTAAATAATACCACCGTTCCAGTTTGGCACGATATCTGTAAGACAAATGCAAATTTTTTCTTCGTTGTTACCTTTAAAAGCATCCAAATTTTGTTTTTTCATGTAAAGTTTTCCCCTTCCGTTAACAAACTTGCGTTTCTCCTGATATCTCTGCTTCTTAAAGGGTGAGCATTGATTTTTGATCAGGTAAGCACATGACCAAAATTTATTAACATTTTTCCGCTTTTTTACATTCTTGTGGAAAATATGTATCCATTTTTTCCCGCAAAGTATGCTGGGAAACAATTCTTTTCTCAGGAATAGTTAAACATGACTGAGATACTCTTTGTAAGTTTTGGTACAAAACTTGAGCTGCAGATGACAATGAAAATTAGCTGTAAAAAGCTACATTATATTTTCTGCTGGTTGATGCTATAACAACTCACTTGAAATTTTCTAAGAGTGTTCCTGTGATTCTGAAGTGCCCGTGATTTTGTAAGATGTACTGGCTGGATACAACCGAGCAATAAGCATAGGAAATATAGATATATTGCTTTCAAGAAACATATCGCTCGGAATTAAAATCGAAAAGCGTGACACTAATCCTAAACACGATTTTATGCTGAGAACTCCGAAGCCAAGTTCCGTTTCCTCCATATTTTTTTAAAAACATTGACCTATTTTGCTCTTGTACCCAAATCTACCTTTTCAAGAGATTCATTCATAACATAGTTTTAAGATATTTGTAATTTGCACGTGCTTTTTATTTCTGACCTTTAACTTACTCTAGTTGTTTGCGTAAATGACTGTCATTTCCTTTCAGAATGTAGTTCCGAGTGGGTCGCTCTATGTACACATATCACGTAGTTTCGGTCTTTTTTTGCAGAGCATTTTGCTGCTTTTCGAAGGTCATTGTGATTCTGGGAAATGCGTAACGTCTGTCGCACAGAGGGAATTTGGAGGCAGTCCAGTTCCGTGAATAGGGAAAATGAAATAGCTGATGTATAAAACTAGAAAAGTCTGATTCAGAAATGTTTACTGATTTCTCGTTCACGGAACTTTCAGGTGCATGGTCTTTGTGCTGTGATGAAACACCTCGTTTGTTATAACAGCTGTCTGTGTCCGTAAGCTTCATGTCAACCCGTGTTGAAACAATTGTATTTTCACCGCTTCCTCTTGACAGCACACGATTTTTTTAATATTTCCCTTCCAGACGTTTTATGACGTCTGTTGTCATATTTAAGGGAATCTGGTACTCAAAATAGGTTTACTCCATTTCGTTTAGTTTATCGATTGCAAAATAGAAAAGTTTCATCTGTGTGATAACTACTTTAAGGCTTCTCGCTCGCTGTTGAGATTGTAGTTTACCACCCTGATAACCAATGAGTAGAGTCTTAACGACGCTAAAGCACTTTTATACTAAGCTTAGTTGCACTGAGACACTTCTCGTGGTTAGGCGGTAAGAAAAGCAGGCAAATAAATTAGTTTAGACGATCACGTACTCAAAAATAGGAAATATTCTGTTTTGCAGTGAAGTAGAAAATTATTAAGAGCACTTACGTATTAGGCCACCTTTGGCCTTCAAAACGGCCTTGATTCGAGGTGGTCGGATTCAACGTGGTGCAGTCATACAGAAACAGGTATCATGAATGGGTGTAGTGGTTAGCATACAAACAGGTACCATGGATGGGTGTAGTGGTTAGCATACAAACAGGTAGCATGAATGGGTGTAGTGGTTAGCATACAGACAGGTATCATGAATGGGTGTAGTGGTTAGTATACAAACAGGTATCATGAATGGGTGTAGTGGTTAGCATACAAACAGGTATCATGAATGGGTGTAGTGGTTAGTATACAAACAGGTATCATGAATGGGTGTAGTGGTTAGCATACAAACAGGTATCATGAATGGGTGTAGTGGTTAGCATACAAACAGGTATCATGAATGGTGTAGTTGTTGGCAAACCCTGGCGCTATCTGGGAGACGCGGGTTCGATTGCCGCTCCAAGAGGACGAAATTTTTAAGTTTCCGGATATTATCTGATTTACCATCCTTGTCATATTTACACCAAAAAACAGATTTTCATCTTCAAAATTTTGCATTAGAAACAGGTATGTTCAATAAATGAAATGTGATGGCATATAACAAGGACATGCGATGATATATAACAAGCGTTTAAGGTTCTCAAGATGCACGTTTACTGATGTTTTTATACATCAGACATGTTCATAAATGTCTCATGTTCTTATATCATTAGACATGCGTACATTAAACTTGAGAATCTTTTTACTGCCTATTACATGGTCGAGTCACATTATTGTGACCACCAGCTAATATCCAGAGTAACCGCCGTGTGCAGCGCGGACAGCAGCTAGACGGGCTGGGAGTGACTCAGTAAGGTGTTCACAGGTATGTGGAGCCATGCTGACTGCAGTGCATCTGACAGCTGCTGAAATGTGCGTGGTGGAGGATCCATACAGATCCGTAATGTGGAGGATCAACACGATCGAGGTGGTCATACAGATGCTCGATTGAATTTAAGTCTGGGGAATTCGGGGGCCAGGGAAGTATTTTGATGTTTTCATCGTGCTCTTCCAATCACTCTCGAACATTTCTAGCTGTATGACACGTCGCATTATCATGCTGGAAGATCCCATCCGCCCCAGAGAAGACAATCAGCATGTAGGGGTGTACGTGGTATGCAAGGATTGATTCATAAGGAATTCGGTCCATGGTGCCTTCCACAGGTATGAGTGGAGCCAGGGAATGCCACGAAAACATTCCCCAGACCATAACGCTGTCCCCACCAGCTTGTGTTCTTCCAGCAATGGTTGAAGAATGTTTGTTCTCCGATGCTTCTCGCTTTATACGCCAACGTCCATCCGTTCGATGAAGCAGAAAACGTGACTCATCGGAGAAGGCAATCCTTTGCCAAATAGCGGAGGTCTAATTCCGATTCTGCCGATGCACCGTCGATAGCATAGGTGCAGTGACCATCCGTTTGCATCGTAGCCCCTACGCAACAGGGTTCCCTGAACTGTCGTTTTAGACACATTTTCGGTAGCGTCCTGGTTCATTCGGCTAGTGAGTTGTTCCACTGTATCGTGTCGATTGGCCCTCACGCACTTTCGCAGACGACGTTCACCTCTCACATCAATGGCACGTGATGCACCGCAGTTTTCACGTCACTTATTCGCAGTGGTGCCATTTCTCCGATCACGATACACTTTAACCACAGCAGCACGCGAACAGTTCACAAACTGTGCTGTTTCAGAAATACTGCCACCCTTGGCCCGAAAGCCGATAATCATCCCTTTTTGCAAATCTGATAATTCGCTCCTTTTATCCATGACAGCAACGAGTGATATGTTTTCAGAATGCCTACAACACATCTTATATACCCTTCAAGCCAGCTCACGACATGTGCCTTTTTTTCATTGGCTACGCACTGTTGACGTCAAAAATAGGAGGTGGTCGCAATAATGTGCCTCGACTGTGTAGTTTATGGGTCCTTTACAAAATCAACTCTTCAGAACATATGAACTGCAGTATTTAATACGAAAAATGCTGTAGTTAATAGAAAGTTTAGGAATTTCGTGATTCTCACAATAAAAATTTCGTTTAAAACGTTTGCTAGAAGTGATTAACATAAAGAGCACCATAAGATTACTGATATGTCCATTTATATTAAACATTTATTCGCCGTATTATCACTTAGGCATATCTGAGAAAATTCCGACGAGAAAAACCAACTTTTCTCCGCAGTCGAAAGCTCAGTTCGAGACACTTATGTATAAGTATGATAAGGTATAACAAGTTAGTAAAATCATGCAATGCCTTGATTATGACACACTTTCCAACATACCAGAAATCAGTAGTCAAGTTATCACTGAAGTTATGAGGATAACGGCCGTGGAGTAAATCTCGGTTTTGTGCCCTGACCTTTGATCCCATTTCGATGATATTCAACAGAACCGGTTCAGTATACCTCCGGAACAGCATACTAAAGTTTTGTTGCAATAAAAGCATTTTTAATTAAGTTATGAGGATGATGGCTGTGGAATAAATCTCGCTCTTGTGCCCTGATCTTTAATCCCATTTCGGTGATATTTAATAGAACCGGTTCAGTATACCTCCGGAACAACATGCTTCAGTTTTGTCGAAATCGCACCATTTTTATGCACGTTATGACGCATAAGGACAAGGGAATGGATCCTTCTCCTACGTCCTGACCTTTAACCCCATTTCCCTCATTTTCAATAGGGTTTGTCCCCAGGTGGTCCCCTACCACATACTAAAATTTGATCGAAATTGAACCCTTTTTACGCGAGTTATCGTGCGGACAGATTGATAGACAGACAGACGGTCAAAGCTGGAGCATCGCTTCTTCAACCTACGGTTGGGATGTACCGAAGGTAGTTTTCAATATAATTGGCATCGAAAGGGAAAGGATTTTTTCAATCGGATATTAGGAGTAAGTATAAGGAATAAAATATACTTTGAATTCGATGTCATCTGCATTTACGTCCTCTAGCGGTGAAATTGTGCATCGGAGAAAAACAAACGGAATACAAGGGCCATCGTTCTCACATTTCAAGCTTTTCAGTGCAAAAATATTTTTTTTAAATTGAACTAATAATTGCAGAGATATGGTGTCCACATGCAGACGGACGGGCGATCCGTCCGCTTGTGGACACAATATCTCTGCCCATAGTCGCCGACTTTTTGGGTTCGAGACACTTTCTGAACCCCAATGATTTTGCTGTGGGTTCCTCGAACCCCTAATGTTTCTGCGCGTATTTTGTGAGAAAAATACAAGTACGCTTATATGTATAATTTTTTTTTCGTTATCAATTCTTCAGGTGTTTTATTATTCATTCCCCGTTTACTATATATAGAAAGTGTGTATAGAAATTTACCCCTCAGACTGTTTATTGTGCCTAAAAAAGGAATTAGTGTTTGTTCGTGCACATCAAATTTGACGCGACAGACAATACTTCAAGTATCGTTGTTTAAGAGCATTTAAAACTGCATCCTTTATAAAATAAAATTCTTCGGTTTGGTCTGGGTTCCCACAAAATACAAAAGTCTAACTGTACATTCGGAGACGAGAACCTATTCGAGGTCATAGTGATAAAGGCGGAAATATGTTGTACAGTCAGTTGACCCATCCTATCTTCTGACAGTCGGGGACCAAGGATGTTAGAAGAGAGGAGAGATGGCATCAGCAGCCGCTGGTAAAGCCAAATCTGATCATCTAGTTTCTTGCGCCCTCCGGGTGGGGAGGATTCAGTGGCGTGACGTCACTTCCTGGAGGCATGTGCAGTAGCACAGGTTGATAGCGGCCGTCTCTTACTCTCTGCAGTAACCCCAGAAGGTCAACAATACCCCCACCGCTTTAGCAAGGCCGTGTTTGGCTAATGCGCGCAATATGCACTTCCGCTGGACAAAGCATAATTTTGTTTAATTTTTTTAGAAAATACTAAACAGCGTTTCTGTAATTTTTTGCAAATTTTTAATTATGTGCATGTTTATTTCAGTCACATTTTTTTCCTGACTGTGCATGCTGCACAAGTGCCTCTAAAACCTCTACAAAGTCGACGATTTCTCCGTATAAAGTACAGAAGCAGTCCAAGCTGGGTATACTGGGCATTCACAGCTCACACGAAGTGGAGCCCACAGAAAACGCAGGGCGTGCGGCTGATGCCATGTCCTCTCCGCTCTAACCTCCTATTTTAACTCAGAAATCATTTGAAAAAAAAAACTTGTTGGCATTTTTAAAATTGTTAAAAAAACCTTAAAATAAATTTTACATGTTTTTGTTACTTTTATAAAGACAATTGAGTTGGAAATAATATCGCGGCTACAAAAGCAAAGTAAATGAAATAAGTAATTATCTAGAAAAAAAATATTTTCTGCAGTTAACTACAATTTGCTTCATTTTAGCCCTTCAGGCGTCTTATTGTGCCAGATAATCTGACTGAATGAAATTTGAATTAGACTTAAAAAATTTGAAAAATGCATTGTTCATTCGATTAAAAATTTCCGTAATCCCCAATAATTTTTCAAGTCGGCGCCTATGTCTCTGCAACTATTAGTTCAATTGAAAAATTATTTTAAGACATGCTAAAAATAATATTAACCGCCCCGGTGGCGCAGTGGTCTAAGCAATGGCTTCTGATCATTCGTCAGAAAGGGGACCGGGTTCGAATCCCGATGAAGCATGGATGTTGTGTTTATCTTACGGCACTAGCTCTCTCCCTTCCCTGGAACCAGTGGCCCCTAAATTAGGGACGGGCTACTGCTTATAGCCCATTGAGTTCCTCACGGTGGTCGTTAAACTTCCAATAAAAAAATACTATTAATTTTACTGCCGCAAGTTATTCAAGTAATTACTGAAGACGTTTGTCAGTTGTCCCATCAAGTGAAAAACTTGTTTTTTTTTTCGTTGTTTTACTCTGCTGAGACAACGCGTCGTTTCGACTTTTTTTTTACAAAAACAACGAACGTGAAACAGAAACGAGTGCATGTCTTGACATTCGTTTTAGTAAAAATAGGCCACGTCTTGCTTTACTCAAAACAAACGCACTCCAGATGTGGGGATCTGTGACAGATGTTCTTCAGCATTTATATCGTCTGGAAATCTTCGCATGTTGTTTTTAAAAAAGGACGGAACTTAATCCTTTATTCGTATTTTATTTTGTTCTTTCATTGTCATTCTTACCTGTTTCCTCATACCTGATCTTACATTGAAACAGATGGTTCATATCTCAAAACAAAAGCGGGAAAACGATCAGCATCAAAGTCTGTGAAGGTAACGGTAAATGCGGTTAACTGTCCTAGATTTGTGTAATCTTGTTCCTTTCTCAAATAATCGCTGGACCTGTTATTATTTTATAGCTTTTGCTTTAGAGTTTTTGCCTGTTGCGAAATAGTGACTTCAGTAGCGAGTCAAACATAATAATTTAGATGACTGATGAATTTATGATACACACCGAGACACGTTGGAAAATACATTTCTCCGACGTCACTTATTTATTATAAAGCACCTGAATAACGAAATTTATGAAATATTGTGTGCTTACATCGGCAAGCGCGACTAAATTTCAGTTACCGAAGCATTTTTCAGATGAGTTACTCGCATGTTATGCAATGCATTCTATTATTGGGTTTAAATACGTTTTTAACAAAGCGGAATCAGGCTGTTACAATTTGTTGTTTATTCCGGCAGGAAATTTCCACATGAAAATTCCCGACTGTCGAAAAACGAGAGAATATTTTTGGAATCTGTCAGACTCAGAAAAAAACTCAACAAATAAACCTTTAAACAAATGACTTTACAACAACTCGATTTGACTTCTAAAAGTTTCGAAAGTAACTCGGACTAAAGAAAATCAGATGTATTTATTTATTTGCCATGTTACACGCAGTTAATTCCATAGCAACATAGCAGAAAACCAGGGGAAATGGCTAATATTTACCTGAATAGTCTCTGGCTCCTAAAATAAAAAAAAATGTCGAGTCCAGTAATTACATCAATATACACTATCTACCAACAAGTAATTGGACGCCCCTGCAATCGACGATATCTGCGGTCCTGATACACGTCACGGCCGCAGCCGTTACATATCGTATGGAAACAACAACGCCACGCAGTTCGGAGCTCTCTGATTTCGAGAAAGGTGTAATTGTCGGGTATCACACAAATGGCCGATCCATACGTGACATATTCAGCGAGTTGAAGTACCCAAATTCGACAGTGGCCTACGTGATTGGCAAGTGAAAGATGAGAGGTGACTGTCGGAATGTTCCCCTACCCGGCAGACCCACAAAACTGGGAGTCAGAGACCAACGGGTGCTGGCCAGAGAAATTCGGAAGAACCGAATCAAATCGATGGGCCACATCCGCGAGGAGTTTCAACAGGCATCCGAGAGTGTTCTTTCGATGAATACCATCCATAAGGAAGCCCATCTGCTCGGTTATCATGGACGTGCTGCCGCCCACAAGCCTTTGATCACCAAGTTCAATAGCGCTGTTTGGCTAACGTGGTGCAAAGAACGTCGACAGTGGACCGTTGAACAGTGGAAACAGGTTCTCTGGAGCGACGAATCAAGGTTCACCCTCTACCGTTTGGATGGCAGGGTCTGAGTTTGGCGTCTTCCTGGAGAACGCCTCCTGCCGGCAGTGGAATTATGCTATGGGGGTGTTTCTCCTGGTATGGCACGCGACCCTTGGTCGCAATTCCTAGTAGACTCAACGCCGAGACCTACTGCACCATTTTGGATGACCATGTGCTTCCTACGTTGTGGCAGTTTTACGGGGTGGACCCATGTTACTTTCAGGATGACAATGCCACCTGTCATGTTGCGAGGTCCAACATGGCTTGGTATGGTGACAATGGGGTTAATCGAATGGACTGGCCTGCGCAGAGCCCGGACCTTAACCCTATCGAGCATCTCTGGGACGAGTTGGAGCGTCGACTTAAGGGGTGCCCCTACCGTCCGAAATCGGTGAAGGAACTGACTGTCTTCTCCAAGCAGAGTGGAAGAAAATGCTGCTAGCCGTCGTACAACGCCTGATTGAGAGTATATCCCGGAGAGTCGCAGCTGTAATCGTCGCTCGTGGAGGCTCCACCAACTGCTGAAGGTGAATAAACTCCGTTTTCCTTTGCTATCACATTTGTCCAATTACTTGTTGGTAGATAGTGTAGTATAACTATACTAGTGATCCGAATTTCTTGGCGTAAAATAGAAAATCAAGGTTTCAAGCTTTCGCACATCAACCAGATGTTTTTTTCAAGGAAAGTAGACAGCTAACTGCAAACTGAATAATAGAACATTTCAACTAATTGAACGCGGTGGCTTTACTACACATAAATGAACAGGCGCAAATGTAATCAGTCATTCAAAGAAACGAGGTCACATTGGTTAGGCACGCGGTACCATGGTAGAAAACACACGCATTATTTGAAGAATTGAAGATATTATTCTAAATGTGTGGCAACTTGAGAGAGACGCTCTCATTGCAAGCCTCGCTGCTGCTTATAATTTCCACGGTTTCGCGAATGGCAGTATATTTGGGTGTGGAGTATGAAGCTAATTTCTTTATATCATTCCACATAGGGTCAGCGGACTTAAACTTGACTTCTCTTGATAGGGCAGTGGTTATTTTACCGTCTTTGTATCCCTTTTAAAAGTTCGTTGGTTTTAATTTCAAATTAACGTTTAGTCATTCCGATGTAGTACCGCCTGTAGCCGTCTGGATATTGTAGTGGGATGGCATAAACACCTGCTTCATTGAGAATAGGGGGCTTGTCAATATTTCTGTTAAGCATCGTATATAAAGATGCCGGAGACCTTACGCCGACACCGTAGTTCCTCCTCCTGAGCGCGTTTTTGAGTTGATAGGAAATGTTTGGTATGTAGGGAATAGAGCCCAGGTAGCGAAGTTACGGCATAGAAAGATTAACACTACTGGTTCTGGCTTTTTCGAAAAAGTTATGCATCTGGTTTGACGTATTTCCTGCCTCAGTGGCCAATTCGACGATGTTTTTTAGTTCGGATTGTCAAGAAGGAACATCTGAGGAGACGGCGAAGGCTCTTCTAATTCGAGAACGGAAGAAGGCGATCTAAGATCTAATTCGGATCACTAGTATAATTACACTATACTAGCTGAAAGCTCGTCAATAATGACCGGGGAGGGGGAATGAAATTTATGATACAGAAATTATTGACACTTATTTATTGAGTTTTCCTCGAGCAGTCGGTTATGGAATTTGATACGACGGGCTGTCTGTTTGTTAAACTTTCAGTCCCTATTTCGAATTTGATACGACGGGCTGTCTGCTTTGTAAAACTTTCAGTCCCTATTTCGTCAACATTTCCTTATACACAACATTTTCGGCATACTCTGACTGTGAACCCTGTATCGATTTCCCCTCTTTTCCGTGAACTGTTTTTGTCTTGACGTCGTCAGATCGTCGTACTCTTGACGTTGCCACATACAGATGGCTAAACACCGGCTATGGTAGTGAACCAAAATTCCTGATGTAAAGTTTTCGTATCTCTAAAGAGTTGATCGTGTGACGTAACGCATCTCTGGCGTCATGTGAGAATGATTTGGATTAGATGACGTCACACCAGCAGCTGTGTTCTTTGTTGCTATGACAACAAAACAAAGTGATATACGCGTGGACTGTGCGCGTGTAGGTAATGACGTCACGTACACGAAAAGCTAAGAATGACGTCACAAACACCTGTCTCTCGGTTGTTGCTATGAATACTTAAAAAGTGGCACGGAGGAGGAGGGCTCTAGCAAAATATATATTAGGATTTGGTGTACGGTTCTTGTTAATTAACAAGTATGTAATTACATATTTTTCAACTTATATACACATATTTGCAATACGATGTAACTAAAATTAATCAAAGTTAACTAATAACGTAATATTCCTTTAGTGTCTTTTTAAACGATACAAAACTGGCAAGTGATATTGTATGAATCGGCAACCCGTTCCAAAGCCGGGGCAATGAGTATTAATATTGAAATAAAGTGCTTTAGTACGAGCTCTTGGAATTAAAAAGTTATCGTACCCACGGGTTTGATAAGTAACAAATTTTTTAAATTGAGATGTTTGTTGGCATAAACACGCTAATACATTAACAGCATCAGTCAATAACTGTATAACCTTTCAAAGATCAATAATTGATAACGACTGAACAGGATTTCCACATTTTCCAGTGGATTCAACAAACGAACGATTTTTTTTTATTTTTTTTTTTTTGTAAAGAAGAAATTCTATGAATGTTACAAAAGAATAATAGAGTGTTAATTTAATATTTCATGGCAATAGCCTGGTGATTCTAGACAAAACTCCTATTCGAGACCTCAAGTCCTGCGAAATAACTTCAACATGGGCATTCCACTTTAAATTCTCCTGAAACAAAACACCTAAAAACTTACCCTATCTTGAAAACTCAAAGAAGTATCATTCAAAATCACGTCCGGTAGAGTCTCAACTCGTGCTTTTCGGCCGGAAAAAAGCATACATTTAGTTTTTGTGGTATTAAGAGTAAACAAATTGAAACAAAACGAAGTCTGAAATTCCTGTAAAGATTTCCTAATTATGATTTTCCATCATCCCCGAGAATAGAAATTCGGCTATCTCACGAGCACCCAAGCAAAGTAACTCTGAATTCAACAGCTGTTTGTAAGACTTCTGTCCACAGAGAAAGTTTAGTCACCAAACCAGCTGCACTTAAATAGGAGTAGAAGTGATTGTAGGTTAAGTCTAGCGACTCAGATAGGATAGCTTGTAAGAAAAATAGAGCCAGAAGGATCCATCGCTTGAGTGACTGGCGTCAGAAGACTTCATAGTACACGATTGTTGGTTCTTGGGGTAGGGCGGGCAGAGAGAGAGGAACAGACGGCTTATTTATAACCGGGGATGGGGTTAGTACTTGGGGTCCGTCGGGTTAACGTGCTCGTCCGAGGCACGGCGGAAGTTAGATGAAGTTTAGCATTCGTCACGACTAGGATCGAACCTGAGTCCTCTCCATTAGTAATCACGAAAGTTAACCACTAAGCCATCCCCGGGTCATTCAGGAGCTCCGATTTATGGACTTGTTTTAAGTAGGATATTAGCCCCTAACCTGGTAATACGATGTCAGAAAGTCCAGATTGGAGGGCCAAATACTACTCCCCTTCTCCAGTTCTGGTTCTACCCGTTCCCTTGGGCCAGAACTCTGTGTTAATGCTGTGCGATTCCTAGGATTTAATGTTTAGGACAGTTATTAAAGCTCGTTCCCTTGGGCCAGAGCTCTGTGCTAATGCTGTGCTATTCCTAGGATTAATGTCTAGGACAGTAAAATGGGGAAGATTAAATCTTCTTGTACAGCGGCCGTTCCATGAAAACTGAGAGTGAAATCACCCAAAATGAAGAAATATAGGTACAGCAAAATATGTGTTATTCTTGCTCAAAGTATAGTCCCTCGGATGATATGCAATGGTCCCATCGTTCGGTCCACTTTTCAAAGCATGTGGCGAAGGCATTTTGTGGACGCTGCTTTAGCGACCACTGTACAGCTTGAATTACGTCGGCATCTGTGTTGAATGTTGCTCCACGAAACTTCTCCTTCATTGTTGGAAACAACCAGAAATCGCACTGGACAAGGTCAGGACTGTATGCAGGCTGTGGCATGATTTCAATACTGCATTTCGTAAGAAACTGTTGAACACAAGAAGCCACATCACATATGGGCACGGGCATTATCATGGTGTAGGATCCACTTGCCCACCAGTTTCGTTCGCTTAATCAAATATGTGTTGTCACAGAACCTTCAAGACTGAAATGTAATACTCAGGATTTGCAGTTATTTGTGGAGGAACGGCATGCTGGTAAACTACACTTTTATGATATAAAAGAAAATATCATCATCACCTGTGCAGCTGATTTGGTTCGGCGGACTTCTTTCAAAGGAGGTGAGCCTGTGTGTTTCCAGACACTTGTTGCACGCTTCGTGAGGGGGTCGAAATAGTGGACCCAAGTTTCATTGGTAGTTGTTGCTGTGCTTAGAAAGTTTGGATCCTTTGCAATCATTTGTTTCCACTCATGACACACCTCAACTCTGGCTAACAATTGTTCTCTCGTCAGGTGATGAGAAACACACACGATGTAGCAGTAATTCGTCGCGTACAATGCTTAATGCCGACATTTCTGAAATATTATTTGACGCCGCTATGTCTTCACACGTCATTCGTCAATCTTCTTGCAGGATTTCCCAAACAGTGTAAACAATACGCTCCGTAACAACACTTTCAGGTCGACCAGGTTTAGGAGCGAGTTCTGCCGATAAACTCCCTTTTTTAAAATCATGGTGCCATCTAAAAATCGTTGACTCACTCAAATATTTATCTTTGTAAGCTTTTTTCATTAGATCAACTGTTTCTGGAGCCACTTTACTCAAACGATAGCAAAATCTTATCGCACAACGTATTTCACTTCTTAACTCTGAATCACTCACCTCCATAGCTGTATGGCGAAATGCAGACGTACCTTAAACAACTGCGCAATAACAAAACTAGAATCGTCTGCCACGGCTGATAACTGCTGCCATAGATACTTCCTTAATTTAGTTAGTCGTTTGCGTGGTTATTTTTCCATTTTGCACTGTTGCCAACTCAACAAAAATTACTCTCAGTTTTTATGGAACGGCCTTTGTAGTTAGCTTGCTGAATGGTGCACATAGTAATGCTAGTTATTTACAAACTTTATACATGAATCTTTGATAAAATGCGTAGCCTTTTAATAACACTGGTGACCGAAACTGTGCACTTGGTCTTTCCGTATTTCATATTCAAGGCCTTTAACAAAACATCTGCAGTGTTGATAACGCAATATTGTAATTTTTTACGAAATTCCTAGTTCATCGGTAATTGTATAACCCAAACAAAACAATTACAGCAGAACCAAAAAGCAATTTAAAAAAAATGAATTACGCAACGTTATGTAACGTGAACTTCTCCAAAATTATTTTCTCATTTTAAAGCATCGTGGAAAGTTGTAGAGTAGGGGTCTCCAACCTGGTGTCCGCGCGCCATGGGTAGCCCGCCGACGACATTTTCGTGACGCGCCTAAACATTTCACGTCAACTAGGGAAACATTCTATCAAGAGTGGTATTTCGGCATTTCGTTTGGGAGAGCGAGATTTTTACTTGCCGAAATCCACAGTGGGAATAAATATCATGTTTGTGTGAAGGGGTGGGGAGATTGAGTTTCAAAAAATGACAGTGATTGCTAAAATATTAATAATTTTGTTATCTTCAAAACATAATAAAACTTACAACATTATAGGCTACGTCTGTCTGGAACGCTCTGATATCAACACTCCGACGTCAGTCGTTACTTGCAGCGGAATCTACTTTTATCCGGTGGCCGAACTCAGAACTGAGGTCACCGCTATCGCACGATACGTAAAATCAAGGAGCCGGTGGCGCAGTGGTCCAGGAGATGGTCTTTGATCATTCGTCCAAAAGGGGTCCGGGTTCGAATCCCGGTGAGGCATGGATGTTGTGTTTGTCTTACGGCACTGGCTCTCTCCCTTCCCTGGAACCAGTGGCCCTAAATTAGGGACGGGCGACTGCTTAGAGCCCATTGAGTTGCTCACAGTGGTCGCTAAACCCCAAATAAAAAAAAATAAAAATTCAAGGAGAAGTATCGAAAGATAAAATAGTTAGTAAGACAAACTACTTCATTTGTGGCAACACGCACGTGCTTGAACAACTGTCTGCGACGTTTGTTCTGTTACGTGGGTGTAATCTCGTGTTTTTATTTCATTTTCTTCGCATTGCAGAGTAGAATTTGTGTTATAAAAATTCGAGTCACAGCTTTTTTCACCTATGCATGGCACGGGCAACGAGCTAGTTTACCATAACATTTTTTTGCTTTACGTAACTTGACAAAATATAATTACCATCTGTTGGAGTGGTAAACGCCGGCTGCTAGTGTCTGGAAGAAGAGCAAAGTGTGTGCTAGAAAGTGTCCGTTCTCTTTATGTCGCTTTGTGAAAACACAAATTGGCCGGTGACGGCGATTGAAACCGCATTTGCCGCCCCGGTGGCGCAGTGGTCTAAGCGATGGTTTCTGATCATTCGTCCGAAAGGTGTCCGAGTTCGAATCCCGTGGAGGCATAGTTGTTGTGTTTGTCTTACGGCACTGACTCTCTCCCTTCCCTGGAACCATTGTCCCTAAATTAGGGACGAGCGACTGCTCATAGCCCATTGAGTTGCTCACGGTGGTCGGAAAAAGAAAATTAAAAAAAAATTCTCTAATGGGTTTTTTTTTTATTGGTTGGATGTTTAACGCCCACCGTGAGCAACTCAATGGGCTATGAGCAGTCGCACGTCCCTAATTTAGGGACAATGGTCCCAGGGAAGGGAGAGAGTCAGTGCCGTAAGACAAACACAACATCCATGCCTTGCCGGGATTCGAACCCGGAACCCTTACGGACGAATGTTCAGAAGCTATCGCTTAGACCACTGCGCCACCGGGTAGGCCTCTAATTTCGGAAATTTCGATTAAACAAATTATGTCATGCAGATAAAACACACTCTTTATCTGTCCTGTCAATCGAGTTCACCCACATTTAACCTCAGGAGCGTTTTTTTCTCTTCACTCCACCAATTCACCAACAGTGATAAGCAAAAAACAGACAACCTGGATCAATCAATATCTTTCATATGGCTGCCCTCTCCCGAATTACACTCGTACTCCCCACCACAGATGAAATTTCTGGAAAATACATGTTTCACATTAAAACTTACAAGATTCAACAGCTGTATATCTTAAAAAAAAGAAAACCACGTAAATATCTGAGAAAATACCCCTGTTTATATCTGAGAAATACCCCACCTAAAAACTGTGCTTTATGTTTCCAGTGGAAAAGCTTCTGTAGACATTTTCTTCCCAGTTAATGTATTCCCAAGGAGGAAAATTTGCACATCAATAAAGATAACCTTAAATTATAACATGTTGCATTTAAAATTTGCTAAAACTTAACCATAATTACTTTAAAAATCAATAATTTTTTCTTGGGTAATGTCGAAATCTACTAGTAGATGGTGCAATTGGTACATTGATGACGTCAGTGGTCAAAGAAATGTTGTGGTGGTATATTTGGAATTTAGAAATACCAACAGTACTGCTGATGTTTTTCAAAAATTTTTATTAATTTTCGAAACTAAAACGAATCAAAATTTGAGTCTATCCATGCGATAGTTTAAAAGCCTCTTAGATTTTTAAATGTTCTGACAATAATTCAGCTGAAAATCTCAACAGAACTGTAGCTACTGCTGATTTCTAATTCTGAAGTAAACCATCAAGCATTTGTTTATCCGCTGATGTCATCAAGGTACAGTTCATGCCATCTATTAGCAGGTCTCAACATTATCGAAGGAAAAAATATTGATTTTTAACATAATTATGGTTAAGTTTTAGTTAAGTACAGTCAAACCCCTATTTAACGGACTGCGATGTAACAAATTCCGCGATTTTACGTACATTTTTTATGGTCCCGACGGAATCGCATTGAAATTAATGCTTATCGTTTCCCGATTTAACGAACACATTTGCTCAATTTAGCGAACATTTTCTATTTTTTAAATCACAAAGCTATGTTAACCACCATTTTCACGTTAAAAGTTAGCCCAAATGCAATCCGATGATGATGTTTTCGATGAACAGATCGGACTAAATGCATCAGATTCCGATGAAGAAAATGAAGCAGAACTGAAAGTTAGCTGCTTTAGTGATGCTGGTAACAGTATAGAATGTGCTAAAAAGTGCTTGATGCCCTTTGATATTAATGATGATGTTTTTCATGCACTTCATAAAATAGAAGCTGCAATTTATAAAGCTAAACGTTCAGAAAAAAAGTATCTTCTCTAAAGCATTTCTTTTCTACAATGTAAAAAGGTAATCAACACATATTCTGTTTTTACAAGTTAAGTAGTACTAACTGATGTTCTGTTTCATGCTGTTTAAGATACTGAAATCATTTTTTTAAGAAGCTAAATGCTTGAGAAAAAATCAACTGTCGTATTTTTCTCGCAATTTTAAAGTACGCTTAAATTTTGATGCTACATATCGAAGTCTAATATCAACAAATTATGTATTTAATATGTGTGCGTATTATAACATTTTTGATAATAAATTCATAATTAAAAGTATTATACGTAATTTAAATGTCACATCAGAAGCTCCTGAAAATTGATGTCACTGTGAAACAATTGATGTTACTGAATATCTTATCAAGAAAACAGCAAAAACTAAAATTAAAGTTACAAGTTTCTTAATTCAAAAATTTTGACTGTAACGCGGTCAGAATTAAGTGGAACAGCCTTAGCATTACTATGGAGAGACTTTTTGACTCTCGTAGATGTGTTTTAAAACATGTGTAAAACAATTAGCTTATGTCTTGCAAATGAAGGACGACAGTTTCAACACTTCCTGTAAGTGAGTAAATTAAACATCCCCGTAATACATCTGTTCGATTTCTATATAACCTAAATGTTGCTTTATAGGGACTTAAAATGTTATACAGTACATTACTGTACATATAATAGTGTGCAATTTTATAAAGTACTGTACATATGTACAGTGCTGTATGTGCAACGTTCATATAGCTCGTCAAAATGATCAGTTATGTTACATTGCTTTTTATCGGAATATAATAAATTTGTTACCTGATTTTTCCACTTTATAATATGCGGAGAAGTCCGCATTATTCTTATTTTCCAAAAAGCGTCTTAAAATGCTGCATGCATTATTCACTTCCGTATGAGAACGTACTTCAATACACATGATCATCTTCTATAATCTCATTTTGCAAGATTTCATTATCAAATATATCCTTCCAAACACCTCTAAGCCATTTTCAAAGTTTACGAAATTAGAAAAGTCATCTTCCATCATTCCTTCAGGTGCGGGGTGGAGGGAAGGTAAAGTCACTTCTTCAAGACTAGCGTCTACCAAAAATTTACACTTAACAATTTTTTTTTTTTTTAAAGTTTTCTGTTGAAATTGCATTCGATGATTTATTCATCACATGAACCGCAGTAAGTACTGATATTTGCTTATTTAAGTTCACCAGCCTCAGCAGCATATCATTAAAAACCAAACGGGCAAAGATCTTTTTCACCACTTTTTTTCAGTAAGGTGAGATAAGGTCAACGTCAAGTCTGGGGGAAAATTATCACTTTAACCTGACCATTGTTTGCAATTGGGAGGGGGGAGTTCTTAGCCCACCACAAATTGTACGTGTGTTTCTGTCTGTGAAAAATCACAATGCAAATTCCAAGAAAGATGCCTTGAATGAATAAACTGCTTTTCTCCTTTGTAACCTTGAGAGAGCAAACATTTATTCCAATAACCGGGATTAATCCAATATTCTTATTCCATTAACCGGAGCGTATTATTATTATGTACAAAGTTTGCTGGTTGGGACACAGGAATTTTATTCTTTTAAGCGGGATATTCTAATATCTGATGGTCCATTAAGCGGGTTCGACTGTAATTATAAATTGAGTTTCGAATTTATTGTTCAAAGCAGATTTTTCCGGGTCGGGGCCGGGACGTATCCAATTATGTGACGTTCGGGCCCAAAATTTTTGACCCGTTTCCAAATCTGTGCCGTTTCTTCTTTGGAAAAAAACTTTTTGGGCTAATAAAAATAATTTGAGAGTTTTTTTTTTTTTTTGATTGGAATTTTAACGACCACCGTGAGCAACTCAATGGACTATAAGCAGTCGCCCGTCCCTAATTTAGGGTCACTGGTTCCAGGGAAGGGAGAGAGCCAGTGCCGTAAGACAAACACAACATCCATGCCTCACCGGGATTCGAACCCGGACCCTTTCAGACGAATGATCACAGGCCATCGCCTAAACCACTGCGCCACCGGGGCGGCTAATTTGAGAGTAGCCAGAACGTAAAAACCAATAGTCCCAGGCGTAGGGACTATTGTTTTTACGTTCGACCCCTGGAAATTCTTAGGGGCCTGCGACTTTCAATAATTCATGTGTTACGGATCATAACTCCACATTTTTGACCAGTAACTATAGGCCTCAGTGACGTAGTTCAAGAATTTATAAGACGATGACCTAATAATAAACTAGCTCAGCAATTTTGATTTAAGGAGCTGAGCAGACACAATAAAAAGAAGAAAAAGAAAGCAGTTTCGAAGTAGACATTTCAGCTTTCTAGAAAATGTTCCTGAATAAATCGTCAGTGGAGAAGAATTGGCATTGACCACCTTTACCAGCGGTAATAATCATCATTTTCCTGGCGACTGCTACTATGGCAGTAAACTAGTTCGCAGATTCAGCCAAAAAAAAAAAAAAAAGATGGGAGAAAGAAGGTATATTTTTCCCACAATTTTTGAAAACCCGTGAGTGATTCTGTGCAATGAACTGTAAAAAGTTAACAAGAAATCTTTTTCCCCTTTTTTTTTTTTTTTTGTTTTACAGATCATGCATCTCACTCTTACACCGTCGCGTGCATCGGTGAATCTTCCACTATGTAATGACTAGAAGGAAGTGCCCGCCTGGGCACCAGTGATCTATTTATAGTACATGCAGATTAGGTATTTTTGACAAAGGGTAGACAACGAACTCATTTTTTTAATGAATATTTTAGTGCGAGTAATAAAAAACATTCCTAACTATCATTCATCCAAGTAAGCAAAAGTTGCACAAGGAGGTGATATTCCACAGAAACAACATCAAAAGCTCCTTTGTTTTTCAATTTCAAGACGCAGTCGAGCGCATCTAGGACTAAAGTTTCCATGGCCCCTTAAAATATTCGTATTCTGAATCAGAATTTTAGACTGCTACGGAAACGGTTTTTTTATTTTAAAAGCTAAAATATTCAAATTTCTACCAGAGAGCAATGAAATAAGCAAAACACAGCTCTTTGTTTGTGAAAAAGCTTATCTCCTTCGTTAAACAACATTTATTTGATAGAAATATCTAGAAATTAATTTAATTACAAAAATCTGATATGGTCGTGGTTTTCAAACTGTGCATCAGTGGTTTGGCAGTAGTTTGGCTCGCTATGATGAGCTGTGCGTCGAGTCCTACCACATTTCGTATTTGCAGTCGAGTCGGTTAGTTATGTCGAATGCAGTTTGTTTTAAGTCTTGTTTGTGTTTTGTGATCTTTCTTTTTTTCTGTCAGTATGGATAAATTTTAAAATCTAAGTACAAAGCGTTACATTTGGGACATTCCATGCAGTTCTAAAGGGGAAAAGAGGCGAAAATACCGGATGTATGACGACAGTAACTTGGCTTTTGAGTTTACATGCACAATTGTTAGCCGCCCCGGTGGAGCAGTTTTCTAAGCGATGGCCTCTGATCATTCGTCCGAACGGGGTCCAGGTTCGAATCCTGGTGAGGCATGGATGTTGTGTTTGTCTTACGGCACTGGCTCTCTCCCTTCCCAGGAACCAGTGACCCTAAATTAGGGACGGGCGACTGCTTATATCCCATTGAGTTGCTCACGGTGGTCGTTAAACCTGCAATCAAAAAAAAAAAATTGCTAGAAATGAAGAACCTTCACAGTGTGTCATTTGTTTTAAAGTACTGACCACTAAGGGTATGCTTCCCAATAAAATGAACAGACATTTGGTGTCAGTTCATAATAGAACTCCTTCCCACTGACTTTGTTACAAGAATAACATGTTATAAAATTGCAAGTTGATACAGATATTTGATTTACAAAATAAACATAATGCTATTAATTTGTTTATTGACTCCCACACTTCGTGCCTCTAAAATGTACATGTAAAGTAAGCAATTTCCATATCTTTTTGGACCAACGAATTTAAAACTATACCCCATTCAGAAGCCAATAAAAATGTTTTTTTTTTTTTTTTTTTTTTGTGGCAATTGTTTTTATGCAAAGGAGCCGCGGGGATTTATGTTCAGGTCAAGGAAGTCATGGACCAAAATTTTTTTTAAAAGGCTGTGATAAGATGATAAATTTGTAATGGTGATCATACATGGTGTAGTGCAGGTATTGTTGGAGAGCAGAACAAACGGAAGTTGTTCAGTATTACAAGCCGATTTTGAAATTTGGACTTGCTCACGTTGAGTGCTGCAAATTACAATGAATGGACAAATTATTATGTGCACCCACATAACAATATGCAAAAGCAAAATTATCACGGCCAGTCTCGTGGGACCCTAAAACTGGCGATACTTTTAAATACAGCAGGTCTCTACGCATTGGAAATAGTCACGAAAAAAAGTAATAATGGGTGAAGGCAGCGACGTAAGTGAGTTTGACCGTGGTTAGATAGTACTGAGAATATTCACACATCTTTAGAACGTTTTTGATAAGAAATTACAGAAAATATATGTTCAAAGAATTGAAACTGGCAACAGCGTGTTACATGAACACGAAAGAAGCGCCTGCTGCAGTTAAATACCGTTTGCAAAGAAAACGGCGCACGTAAACAAGCTGTGGCTACAAAGTTATGGTTTTGCTCATTACGAAGAAATATTCGTATTCTGTAATTAAAAAACGCTACGAGAATCATGAAATTAGCACTTCTAAATAAGCAGTGTTATTAATAATAGAGGATAAAATCGTCAAGCAGGTTGCTTTTAACATGAAAAAGAGCACCAATCCAAAGAAGGCACATACTTTTACGACTATTTCAAAACTAGTCTCCGATCTCAAAAGAAAATCCACCGACCCAGAGAGCAACCGCTAAGACATTAAAAATATCTGTATCAACTGTAAACAAGGTAATAAACAAAGATTTGAATCCGATAAAAAAAAACATAAAATTCACCGCCTTTTGCCTAGGCCCGAGTCTGAGCACAAAACACGGTGTAGACTTCTTTATGAAACTTCACTTAGCCGGAGACAGATGGAAATTTATTGTGACTATTGACAAAGCATGGGTCTATCTAAACGACCGTAACAAAAAAAAATGTCGATGTACTGTCGCAAGAGCAGAAAGGGACTTAGAAACTTGTTCCAAGAATCCAAAAAAAGTTCCAGTAAAGGATTCACGATTATTGCTGGTTTCTCCTACAATGGGAAATTAAAGTTGAGAAAAGTTGAAAAGAATAATTCTACATATTATCAAAATAATATTTTAACTCCTATATTTACAGAGGAAACACGATATCTTTATCCACAGAGCCTTCAAAGGGTAGAACTCCGTCAGGATAAGACTACCAGTCATACACCCAATTCTATTTCTCGAAAAAATGAAAAAAGAGACGGGTATCAAGTTTATACCTTTTTTCTCATATCCCTTCAAATTCCCCTGATGTGTCACCAATGGACTACAGTGCCGTCGGACTGCTAAAAGAGCGCTCCGACCTTAAACAATGATTGAACTACGGAAAGCAGTGGAAGAGGAGTGGAATAAAATACCACAACCAATTTTAATAAATACCCTGTTATCTTTGAAATCTAGATGTAGGTTTATAGTCCGGAGAAAGGGCTATCAGATAGAACATTTAAGAAAGAAATAGTTTTATTTTAAACATTAATTATATTACTGGAAAACCGTTCTAAAAATGTGTGAGCATCCTCTGTAGCTGGGCATGGAAGGCCGATTGTTCATCCACCGCAAATGCTGACCTGTTGAGATTTCCACGTTAGACATCGCATGTGTGTACCAGGACTACATGAAATACGCTAAAACTTCCTACCAGCGGAAGACATGTGGCCGTAAACATGCAGTTGACTCTCAGAGGGAACGAAAGCATCGTCAAATGGAATCGCACGGCTATCGCGGAGCGGGTAACAACGGAATTTAATTAAGGCGCTTTCACAGTCTTATGCAGAAAGACTATCCGCCGTCCTGTAGAAGAAATAGGTTATGACAGTCGACGTCTCTACATTGTGCTCTTTTGTTGACTGCAAGGCACCGAAATATCAAACTGTAGATGCAAATTCCTATCGCAATTGGAGTGCGGAAAACTGGTAACACGTCTTCTGTTCTGACGAATTAAGATTTCAACTCTATAACACAAATGAGAGGGTGCGTATTTGGTTTAAACCACACAAAGCGATGGATCCAGCTTGCAAAGTTGGGTTCATGCAGGCAGGTAGACACAGTGCAACAGTTTGCTGTCAATTTACATGGGCATCCTTGGAGCCCCTCTTGGCCGTCGAGACCTCCGGCACAAGATATGTAAACATCCTCCTTAACCATTTGAACCCGTTCGTAACGATTCTTTCCGTACCACGACGCCATCTTTCAACAAGACAACGCCACATCCTATACTTCCCAAGTGGCAACCAATTGGCTCCAGGAACATTAAAGTGAGTTTACGAATGGCCCCCTGAACCCCATAGAGAATTTGTGGACTATCTTAAAAGACCTGATCGAGCACACAAACCCCCACCTATAATGTGGATGCTGTACGACAGGCGATCATCTGTACATTTGCTGCAATACCATCTCCGTCTTTGCCTTACCCAGGGCAGGCTGGACCATAGGGGCAACCGGGGCAGTCACCCCAGGCCCCGCAGTTTAGAAAATCAAATCAATCATTTTTGCTAGAATTCTCTACATTTATTGCTTTTTTTTTATTTTTTACGTTTTGGGGCGCTAGGCCTAAAATATATTTTTGTGATGTTTTTTTTTTTAGTTTACAATCTTCCCTCTCGTCACTTTTTTATATCTTAATATTTTTTCCACATTCATGAAATAGAAAGTTAAATTTCATCACTTTTTGTGACTCCTACTATTGCTCAACAATTTGTGGGTAAACCAGATACTGGAAGAACAATGTCAAAGTTGTTTTGGGGCTATATATGGAGGGCAATTTTTTAGTGACTTTAAAAACAGTATTGGAAATTTAAAAAAAAAAAGCAATTTTCACACATGAACGGCGTATAAAAGGTACAAAAAGTCACTAATTTGTCAGTTATTCCGTTTTGCGTAAAAAATAAATCACCAAAATGTGTACCAGGATATATACGGATTTATTTAAGAGGGATCCTTATAATTCGCTACGCAAAAAATGTTTGCTATGGGGAAATATTCGTTACGCAGATCAGTTGAAGTTATCTTTCTACCATTTTGTGAGAAAGTTTTTATAAAAATCACAACGCAACCTAAATCCCTTCTCCCCGGAAAGAAAATCGTAAATTTTAGCACTTGTTGTCTCTCTCTCTCTCTCTCTCTCTCTCTCTGTTTGTCTCTGTCTTCCTCTGTCTACCTTCCTGTGTGTGTCTGTCGGTCTGTCTCTGTTTTGCTTGCTGTCTCTTTCTCTCGGTTCCCGTCTCTGCCTCTTTCTGTCTGCCTCATTGTCTCTTTCTCTGTCTTTTTCTCTCTGTCCTTCCCTCAGTGTGCCTCTTTCTCTGTCTCTGCCTCTCTGCCTGTCTGTCTGTCTCTGCCTCTTTCTCCTCTCTCTCTATCTGCCTTTCTGTCTCTGCCTCTCTCTCTCGGTCTGCCTGTCTTTCTGTCTCGCGCTCTCTGTGTCTCTGTCTCGCTCTCTCTCTGTTTCTCTGTCTCGCTCTCTCTCTCTCTGTGCCTCTGTCTCGCGCTCTCTCACTGTGCCAGTCTCTGCCTCTTTCTCTAAGTGTGTGCGTGCGTGGATAAGTGCGCTTGCGCTTGTGTGTCTTTCTCTCTGTTTCTTTTTGTCTCTTTCTTTCTCTGTCTCGTTCTCTCTCTTTCTCTCTCTCTCTCTGAACTATCAGTCCATTTTATGGCCTTTTCCTTAAGCTCACAGTAATTTGAGATAGTTTTTTTCTTTATGATAATTTTCATATGTTTTCATTTTTCACGTAACGATTTTATTAAACTATGAGATTTATTTTCGAGTTGCCACAGCGAAATTTTGCCCCTAGCCCCGCAAAAGTTCCATCCGGCCCTAGCCTCACCAAAATGTCCGGCTGCTGTTGTGAGGGGAAAACTTGAAGCAACACGTTATTAGGTAGGTGTATGTAATATTTTTTCCTTATTCAGTTTATTATGTATACGTATCTCAAAAAAATGCCGCTTGATTGTTTCTGAATAAATCAAAACTGCTGGGGATTTCCTCTTGTGGCTTGGTCCAATTTTTAATGCTCGCTCACTGTGATCTTAACCCTTTAACCGGCTGGAACGAATAAACTCGGGGTTAGCAAAATGCGTTTAAATCAGCTCGAACTTATATATTCGCTGTTTAAGAAGTGAGCGAGTGAACCTGCGCATCAGAGTGCATTGCTCTTACTTTAGGTTTGTCATTCTAAGTGTTCATTTGGGGAACGTGATTGTCATTAATCCTTTCTGATTACCTTTTCCGCTAATAATGCTATAAGGGCGACAAACCTAAGAAAGAAGAGAAAAGATATTTGAGTAGTAACTTGTTTCTACTCATCAGTGGCATGATGTCTGTGTCCGGGGGACTACTCCTTTCGAATCATTACTTGGGTAATCGAAGAGAGCATAAAAGGACTACACTGTAAAAAATAAGTGGTGTGATTCCACGAAAATTTTCGGAAAATAACGTTCAGCCAAGTTGCTGGTAAGTATCCGTCTTTTTCAGAAATTTCCGTTTTTAAAAGTGCCCGTTTATTTTAACTTCCGTATTTTCACAGATTTTCCGGAGACAGAAATTCTGTTTGTTTCAGAAAAGTCCATTTCAGGTTTTTTCTGTACTTAAACTGAAATTCCGCAAAATCGACGAGCCTGTACTTCTCAGCACTTCCCTAGTCCACTGAGATCAGGATCGAACCTTCGTCGTTTGAGCTGCCTCAACAGGTAACTCGCGCGCCTTTAACCACGGAGCCACAAACGCTCCGCAATCCAAATCACGCAAAATCGTAAACGAATTCTGCGACGATGAAATTTTGTTTTTTGTCATTAATGTGACTGATTTAGTCTTTTTTTTTTTTATTGAAGCTTGTTATTTTTCTGAATAGGTTTGTAATATTGTTTTCCTGTAGGAGGACTTTTCACAAATTAAGCATTTTTCATTATAATTTTTCGAAGCAACAAAATGCTTTACAACTTCATTTTTTAAACTGACAGTGACTTTCAGTTATCTTCAAAAAGAGGTGAAATGTACTTTTTATAGTATTATTTCGCAAAAAAAAAAAAAACTAAATATAAAATTTTATCTTGATAGGTATAATAGCTTTTGTCAAAGTATCCACGATAAACAAAGGTAAGTTGCCCTGTGTATCAGTCTTAAGTTGCCGAAGACATACGCAGGCATCGTATAATCATCTGTACAAGATGATTATGGTAATTTAGTGAGATCACTAATGAGCAATTAGTAACTCTTCAGTATAAAGTGTTTTTTCTATGCTCTGGGAAGCGATTTTCAAGACTTAGAAAAATTGAGAGAAAAATCTGGTAATCTATTTATATAAAAGTGAAAGTTTGTATATTTGTACGTTTATTTGCTTTTCCGCTATACAAATCTACAGTTTTCAATTTAGAACCACCAAATTTGGTGTACTATCTCGTTGTACTCTGACTTAGACCGTACATGGTTTTTGAAAGGGGTCGGAGCTCGGGGGTCAACCCCCCACCCACCCTACAAAATGTTTGAAAAAAGTTCTACAGTTTTCAATTTAGAATCACCAAATTTGGTATTAATGGGAAAATTACAGGAATATATTTTTCATTCATACAATTTCACCCGCTGAACTTGGTGATTCCACGAATACTTACCCGGGAAATACCAGGTACCCCTGCTAGTCTATGTATATATGGCAAAGCGGGAAAATTGGAAAATGCGAGTTTTTCCGTCTGCAAATTGTTCCACCACTTCTAAGTGACCTAGAGATCTAAACATTGGTGTGCTGATAGGTCTTAACGTCCGTATGCCTAGAAAAGTCCGAAAACCAAAAAAAATCGAAATGGTAGCTTTGGAACATTGCGTGCTTGAGTATCTTTGCGAATTTTTCGACTACTTCTAAATGACCTAGAGATCTGAAAATTGGTATGCTGATAGGTCGTACTGTTTGCGTGCCTAGAAAAGTCCGAAAATTAAAAAATTAAAAATGGCTGCTGTAGAACACTGCCTGCTTTAATTTTTTCTCAAATTGTTCGACAACTTCTAAAAGGCTCATCTAAAAATTGGCATGTTGATAAGTCTTAAGGTCCGGATACCTAGAAAAGTCCGAAAACCAAAAAAAAAAAATCAAAATAGCGGCTTAGGAATATTGTCCGCTTGAATTTTTCTACTACTTCTACACCTAAAAAGTATGAAAACCAAAAAAAAAAAAAAAAAAAATGGCGGATTTTGAATATTGTTTCCTTGAATTTTCCTACCACTTCTACACCTAAACAAGTCAGAAAACCAAAAATTCAAAAGGATGACTCAGCTTTTCTCTATAAAATGCTGATAGGTCTTAAGGTCCAAATACCTAGAAAAGTACGAAAAAAAATTTAAATGGCGGCTTTGAAATATTGTCTGCTTGAATTTTTCTAGTACTTCTATACCAAGAAATGTCTGAAAACCAAAAAATTCAAAAGGGTGGCTTAGCTTTACTGTTCAAAACTATGATATGTTTAAAGATAATTATGCCAGAAACGTTCAGCTGCTGTCAAAGTTCCATGAATTTTGATTTAAAATTAAGGGGCGCCAATGCCTGCCGCTGTTTTACGTCAAACCATAGGCATTGACGTTACGACCCTTTCTAAATCGGAAAACAATTGCGAATCTTAAATTACTTTTCTTTCCCTTAATTACTTTTCTCTTTCTTTAAGTTTATGTTCAAAAAATGACCTTATATAGATTCACCGCTCGGAGAACGGTCATGACTGTTAGTTTGTATATGAAAGGAAGGCCCTGCTTTCAGTAGCGTAACTACCACCCCCGCAGCTGCGGGCAGGGGGGGCGCAGGTAACGAAGGGGCGTACTGTAGCTGCCAGTTATAGTTTTATGAAAGAATTCGAACACGCATAAAAATTAACCCAAAGATTCATATTTTGCTTTCAGATATATTTAGCTTTGCCTGAATAAATGCTTAATTTCACTTTTAAAACATTGAATGTCCTACAGATTGAAAGTGTTCGGCTCTTTGACTTCGGGTTGTAATACGATTACTCTGCAATGGGCTGTAAATACACTGGCGGAAAGTGAAAAAATAACACCAAGAAGGAATTTGGCGGACGATCATGAAATTTACATATGTTAATAGGGTCGAGTTTACGTAGGTGTGATGTTAATTTCGGGACCAATCGGTGAGCGCTTACGCCACAGCACGGCATAATATGCAAATTATCGTCGGTGGTATTTAAGGAGTACGGCGAAGTGAATGTAATCAGTCGTCGGCGTACGGACACGTGCGAAGACCCTGAAGAAGCTGCAATGCCTGGACATGGAAGACGTGTACGGTTTCAGCAGTTATCGGAATTTGAGCGAGGTCGTCTAGTCGGACTCCGCGAGGCCGGGTGGTTGTATCGTCGTATTGCGGAGCGAATTGGACGGGAAGTATCGGTGGTGGTACGATGTTGGCGTAGATGGTCCGAGGAATAATCCCACACGAGAAGACGTGGAACCGGGAGTCACAGACGGACTGATGAGCGGACCGATCGACGCATAAGAAGAGCGGCGTTGTCAAGCAGAACATCCACTGCGACGCCACTCCGAGCTGCCGTTGCACCTGAGGTGACTGTGCGAGCAAATCGCAACCGTCTACTGGATGCAGGACTACGTGCACGTGTGCCTCTGGCATGTGTAACTCTGACTCCGGCCGACCGTCAGGAACGGCTGCAGTGGTGTCGCCAACGTCTGCACTGGAGAACGCAATGGCGATTCAGCGATGAAAGAAGATTCTGTTTGGGAGCCTCCGATGGCCGTATGCGTGTTCGCAGACGCACAGGGGAGCATCTCCATCCTTCTTGCATGCGCCAGCGACACACGGGGCCTACAGCTGATCTCCTGGTGTGGGGAGCGATCAGCTATCACTCCCGTACACAACTAGTGTTTGTACTGGGTACGTTAAACAGCACCTCCTACATCAACAACATCATTCAGCCCGTTGTTGTGCCATTTGTAATGTCGGTCCATCGTGGTGTTTTCCAGCAAGATAACGAACGCCCACACACGGCACGTGCTACGCAACATGCACTTCAGGGTGTGAGACAACTTCCATGCCCGGCACGTTCACCGGATTTGTCCCCCATTGAGCACATGTGGGATTTTATGGGACAACGACTTATCCGGTCTCCACGGCCAGCCACGACCATCCCCGATTTACGCGTGCAGGTTGAGGATGCTTGGAACTCAATACCCCAAACTTACATCCAACATCTGTACGACAGACTCCATGCCAGAATTGCACAGTGTGACGCAGTTCATGGCGGTTCAACCTCGTACTAACCATGTTACATGGAAATGTTATTTTTCAGTTTACCAGCAAATACAGCTGTATTTTGCCATAATGTTTTAATCCCGTTATCTTCTGTATTCCGTTATTATGCTGTGTAAATTTCGTTGGTATCAGACGTCTCCTTCTTGGTGTTCTTTTTTCACTTTCCGCCAGTGTAATACGATCGCTCTCCAATCGCCCTCTCTCTGCACTGCTGGAATTGGAACAGTGGGATTCCCTGTGGATGATGTGGGAAAGCAATCAGTTACCTAGGATTACGTGCACGACAGGCGGCAACATTTATTCGCAGCAACCGCAGATCTGCAATGTGTAAGAGGGTGATTTCTTCAAGTGATTTATTTTAGTTTTCTTCGACAAAGCAATTAAACGTATTGTCAAATCTGTTACTTAAAAAGTTAAAACTACAGGGCCCTAGGTACCACCATCACTTTTGCAGACACTTTCCCTGACTTTCTAACCCCCTCACCACCACCAACCACACACACACACACACACACACACACACACACACACACACACACACACACACACACACACACACACACACCGCAAAAAATGCATCCTCCCTCGTGTTCAAAATCCTGGGAAAATTACTGTGCTTAGGGGTGCTAGTTACAGCACTGCCTGTTTGTAATCCGGATTCAGCCTTACTTGCCGCATATTTCATATCATTGCGTTTGCCTCAGTGTGATACATTGCAATAAATCTTGCCGCCAATGAAATCGACCAATTTTCCGTTGGGATTCTGAAAACAAGGGTGAATTCCTTACTTTTTTGTTATTTGTTCCGCTGTCGAAGGCTATGGAAGATGCCCGTGGTCATGGCTATTATATAAATCCCTAGATTGACCGTGGTTAACATAGAAAGAAATCCCTTTCTAGGAATGCAGTGTGATTGCGCCTAAAGACTTCAAGAGAGCACGTATTGGGCAATAAACAACTACATGTAGTCCGTTCATTATTTCCTCGCTGTTGGGAAGCATAGAATTGGCCAGTTTTAGGGGACGTCCGCATTTTTTTTTTTTCTTTTTTGATTGAAGGTTTAACGACCACCGTGAGCAACTCAATTGGGTATGAGCAGTCACCCGTCCCTAACTTAGGGCCACTGGTTCCAGAAAACGGATAGAGCCAGCGCCGTAAGACAAACACAACATGCCTCACCTGGATTCGAACCCAGACCCAACTTGGACGAATGGTCATAAGTCATCGCTTAGACCATTGCGCAACCGGGGTGGCCGCCCGGATTTTAAGAGAGAAACGTGTCATCTCCCAAGCTAAACACGGATCTCCCATTTCTTCAGGAACGACACATTTCTCTCTTAAAATGGATCCTCCCATAAAATGACACAGTTCCATGCTTTCCAACTTTTAGGAAATAATGAACGAACTTCTAAGTACCCATTATTCTAAATCTAAATGAGTAATTATTATTCTAATATAAGTACCCATTATTCTATCTCTACATATTATTCTATCTCTACCCATTATTCTAAATCTTTATCGGTAGATCAGCATATCTCACATAACCCGTGAATTTTGTGTTACATTTGTTAATCAGATTGTTTACATAGACAAGGGACCCGCAAAAAATATTTACCCGAGTCTCCACACACCCTAGGGGCAGGGCCTGCCTGCTCTATTGCTATAGATTCTGGGTCGGTCACTTTCCAAAAGTCTGTAACCCAAATTAATACAGTGAAACCTCGGTTATACGTTTTTCTAGGGGGTGGCCTTAAACTTAAAAGACATATAAATGTAAAAAAACGCATAAACAAAATTTCAAAATGTCATTATAAAATTAATGCTTTAACCCCTTGCCGATGTGCCTGAACCAAATGGTACCCAAAATTTTAAACGCTCCCAAAACAGAAATGTTTTCATAGTGTCCGTGTTTTACGAAATTTAAGGCAGAACAGTTTCTTTCCCTTTTCATCTCAGCAGTATCTGCTGAAATGAAAGGCGAAAGAAACTGCCGCTACTTATCGAAACTGATAACTACTAAAGAAACTGATCTCTGCTACTCAGCCACTGTTATCACCTGTCACCGGTGATAACCGTGGCTGGTAAACGCTTCCTTCTAAACTTTTATTCTGTACTCCATTATCCAAGGCATGATGGGGAAGAGCTAGTCCCTCTGACATGGACGCTATGCCACTGGGTAGAAACAAATGATCCATCTGAGGTTCGTCGCCATTGTTGCACTTTCAGCAGGTAATCAGTTAGAAGAGTTTATTAGTGTCAGTCATTGCCCTAAATGACCAATATGGATAAAAACGCTATGGGGCAAGCAACTCTTTCTGATGCGCAGGTTCTCCCATTCCAGCCGCGTTCGGTCCACTTCTTAAACGGCGAATATGTTCGTTAGAGGTGATTTCAGCCCATTTTATTAACCTCGAGTTAATTCGTTCCACCCTGTTAAAGGAGTATAAGATGTTCCTTAATGATTTATTTAAAGTCGAATTGGCGGCGAAAGAATAAAGCGTTACAAATTATAATATATTTTATCATACTGCAAAAATAATAAAGCCAGTGCCGTCTTAGCCCTTTGGGGGGCCCTGGGCTTTCACATTTTTCGAGGCCCCTAATCTTTATATATCATCATCATCCATTATCAATCCACTACTGGGTGAAGGTCTCCCCAAGTTTCTTCCACAACTGATATAGAAATATTCAATATCAAGCAGTATCCTGTAACTTTTTAAACACCACTGGAATGAAAAATGGTGCATGACAAAAATTGTAGAACTCCATGCACCAAATGCACTCACACTTAGTTGATTAGTAAATTACAAGAAAATGGGTGCTGAAAGATATGTTTCTTCCATGTTCTACAAATTATTCAACGAAAACTAAATTAAAACAGAAGATAGAAATAAACCAACCAGCGCGGTTTCCATGCAATCGGACACACCGGGACAAAAATGCCGATATACGACCCCCCCCCTCATTGTTACTTATTTAAACAGCGAAGATTGAATATATATAAGTATCCTTGGTGAGCAAACTCTAGTGATAAACATACTGTACGTGCACTTCTTCGTATAGACAACACAAATGACTGTTTAAAAGGAAATATTGATTCCGAAAAAATAGGATTTGTGCGTGGAAGGAAAAAAAAGCCTGGCTCACATGAACATAGGCCAGTTTTAACGTAATTTTACATTGTAGCTCACTGAATGACATTTTGCTCTGAAATTCTTTTGAAAATGAATCGTCTGGGGTCGGGAAATAGTTGTGTTTTAAAAACTGACACTTCTCCTGTGAGAACATAAACACTTGGATATGTAAATTTTGAAGATGACAATCCGATTTGTAATGTAAATGGACGAGGATGGTAAGTCAGATAATATTCGAAACTTGAAAATTTCATCGTCCCGGAGCGGGAATCGAACCCGCGTCTCCCAGATAGCGCCCGGGTATGCTAACCACTACACCACCAAGAACGACCAAGTCTCAAGTTTCCGATTAGCATACCTGGTTAGCATACGCGGGAGCTATCTGGGACACGCGGGTTCGATCCGCGCTCCAGGACGATGAAATTTTCAAGTTTTCGGATATTATCTGACTTACCATCCTTGTCACATTTACACCAGAAATCAAATTGTCATCTTCAAAATTTGTATTAATATGGTGTAATCTCGTATTTCTTTCATGACTTGGATATGCGCTTCTGGAAGTGTACTGGTTGAATTAGATTCGGAATTCTAGAGGTGTATGCCAAAAATAAGATAAAACGAAACACTTGATCCGTCAGTCAAAAAGATATCCATGTACTGACTGCACTTTCTTGAGAACTATGTTCTTCGGATACATGAGCCCGTAAAAACACTTCGTGCAGGAGGTTGAAAATTAATGTAAGTACATTGCCGTCTATGCACGATAAAATAGTTTAAAAATCTTTAATGTAAAAACACCTTAGTCATAAAAGCATTCACATAAAAGGCACACTAGAATCTTTCAGATCCGCAACGGATCCATCCTCAGGTGTAAGTCTGATGGTTAGATCAGCAGGATATATACACAGTGGGATGAGACACGCAAATGACGTAGGATGTAATGAAGGCATGCGCACTACAGAGACATAAAAAGTTCTAACAGGTGAGAGTGTTATTATTCAAAGTTTATAAAAATGTTTTTAGAAGCTGCTATCTTTAGCAGAAATCTCCAGGGATTATGAATGAAACTTGGATAATCGTCGTTACAGCATTGGTGGCGATGAGCGAAAATCTGCAGACTCTCAGTACAAAGGGTTAGATGCTTAGATTTGGGAGTGGTGAGGATTTTGGTTTTTTCCCACAATGGTTGAAAAGGTTCGTTAAGGAGTAAACGTGACATTGCTGTATTGGAAGAACAAGTTTTTATATTATATTTGTGTTCTTTAAGGCGAGTACTCAGATTACGAGTTGTTGAACCGATATAGAGTAAGTTCTTCGTTCCAGGTTCGATAGCTTTGAGTGGTATTGCATAGATTCCATGTTCGTCTGATAGCTGTACGGGATCTCTGTCTTTTTTTATGATGGAGTGAATATTGCGTGTTTTTATTCCAAAATTAAGATCAAAAGGTTTACAAATATTTTTCAGATTGTTTATAACAATCGGGATATAAGGTACAGATCCTACGTAGAGAATGTCACGTTTATTGATGTTAATTAAAGAGCAGGTGGTACGTTCTTGAATTTTTTGTAGGATCCTATTGACAGTATGTGGTGTATATCCAAAGGCTGTAGTAAGGTCCCTGATTTTTCCAATTTCTGCATTGAATAGCTCGATGGTTGAAGAGTGTGTTTTTGCACGATTTAACATAAAACGAAGTGAGGAAAGTTTTTGAGATATTGGGTGAGAAGATGCTTCAGGGATCATAGAGAATGAAGCAGTAGGTTTTCGATATACTGAAGTGATAATATTGTAGTTATTAGCTTCACGTCTAATCAAAATATCGAGGAAAGGTAATGTTAGATCAGATTCATGTTCAATGGTAAAATTTATAAAAGGGAATTTAGACGACATAGTATCAATGAAAGTATTCAGATCAACAATAGATGAAGACCAAAATAATAAGATATCATCAACGTAACGAATGTATAATAATGGTTTGGTGCAGAAGTTTGAAAGAACATCGTTTTCAAGGTGCTGCATTAGTATTTCTGCAAGAATTGGGGAGTGGGGATTCCATGGGGGCTCCATCGGTTTGACGGTAAATGGTCTCATTAAAACGGAAGAATGATCTATTATAGACAAGACGAAGAGCACATAGAATAGCTTGTATTTCAGAATCGGTGTATAAAACTGCCTGCATTTTATCGACTATGAGGTTATGGACGGTTGGAACAGGAATATTTGGGTATAAGGAAATAGCATCCATAGATAGCATAATAAATGGGGTGGTGATGGGAGAAATGGAACGAATTCGAGTTAAGGCTTGGTGGGAACTTTTTTTTTTTTTTTTTTTTTGATTGGAGGTTTAACGACCACCGTGAGCAACTCAATGGGCTATAAGCAGTCGCCCATCCCTAATTTAGGGTCACTGGTTCCAGGGAAGGGAGAGAGCCAGTGCCGTAAGACAAACACAACATCCGTGCCTCACCGGGATTCGAACCCAGACCCCTTACGAACGAATGATCAGAGGCCAACGCCTTAGACCACTGCGCCACCGGGGCGGCGGTGGGAACTGGTAATTGAATAATTGGAGGTGGTGGTAAATTGAGAAAGAAAGGAAGCTAAAGCCTGTTCGAGAGGTCTGGTAGGTGAGGCATAGCCTGAAACTAGGGGTCGGAGGGGATAGCCATCTTTGTGCAGTTTTAGTTTGCGAAAGAGTTCTGGGACTCTAGGTCCTGGTGGGGGTGTAAGCATTTAACAATTAACAATGTTGGCGGGGAGTGAGTCCAGAGATCTCAGCTTCCGAATTGCGGCAATGGAAGCCGGAAGCTGAGATCTCTGGACTCACTCCCCGCCAACATTGTTAAATGCTTACACCCCCCCCCTACCAGGACCTAGAGTCCCAGAACTCTTCGGCAAACTAAAACTGCACAAAGATGGCTATCTCCTCCGACCCCTAGTTTCAGGCTATGCCTCACCTACCAGACCTCTCGAACAGGCTTTAGCTTCCTTTCTTTCTCAATTTACCACCACCTCCAATTATTCAATTACCACTTCCCACCAAGCCTTAACTCGAATTCGTTCCATTTCTCCCATCACCACCCCATTTATTATGCTATCTATGGATGGTGTTTCTTCTTTTCTTTAAATAAATAAAAAAAATATTGGTGAAAGAGTTGGACCTTTTGTAAACGTATAAGACACTTGAGGCGTTGGGGGCCCCAGTTCAGGTGGGGGCCCTTGGCACCGGCCCCGTTGGCTCACCCTTAATACGTCCATGGATAAAGTCTATGAAAATCAAACTTCTGTCGTAACTACTCTATCTGTCTATAAAGATCTTGATTCTAGATTATGTGAAATCTTAACAACTAAGAATCTGAGACCAGTGCTTCAGAATGGAACTCGTGAATTAACAGCTTTTTTTTTTTATTTCTGCGGATCCTGAGTGCATCCATCTGAAACCAGAATGTTGAAAATTGATGATACATTTCAACATTCTGGTTTCAGTTGTTGAAATGTATCATCTATTCTACTCACCATGAAATAGTGAAGCCACAAAGTTACGTCCCAGAAATTGATTTGTTTTTAGACGGCGCATATGTGTGTGTGAGTCATTAAATACGTAACCAGTTTTTCATCCAAACCGAAAGTAAGCAACATGCCCTTTCTCTGATGGGATCAAGGTTCACCTTTGGTTGCACCACGAAGGAACACAACAACGCTGTCTTAATTCTCTCGAAGTTGCAATATACCGGTTACGTACAAAAGAATCAAAAGATCCGTGTGTTTTTGATAATCTGAAATTCAAATTTTAACGTATAATCGCAAAAACCGTATAACTAAATTACGTACTCGTATAACCGAATTAAAAAGGGACAGAAGCTACGGGAAAATATCGGGACTATCGCAGAATTACGTACAAAAGTAAAAACGTATAACGGAGATTCCACTATTATTGTTATTTCTCTGAAAAAAACATTTTTATCCATGGTTATCACTAATTAATTTATTATATAATATCCATCTAAAAAACGCTGCAATAATAAACTATTCTTTGAAAAACGTGAGAAATAGTGAAAATCTGATTGTTAGGAAGAGTTCCTACACCTAAGGTCTGGAAGAATTGATACCTCCTGATATAAAATAACTTTTCGCAGAAGGATTGTAGGCTAACGATGAAATCGAATAAAAAAAATTGAAATCGCTTTATGTAGGTAACTCATCTTTAATTTAAATACAATTTTATTTATTTATTTATTAAATGACAAAGTGCTTCGAAGGACTAAATTCCAGAAAGAAAACAAGAAATTAAAAAAAACTTAGTCTGTTCAACAAAATTAAAAAAAATTAAATGTCTTGTTTATGATAAATAATCATATTTCGATTTCTAATTATATTATTAAAGTATACGTGTTTGTCTTTAGACCTAAGATTATGCGCATATTTTCGAGTGTATTTTAGAAATATAATAAATAAAGTACAACCTAAACAAAATGTTAAGCAGGTTTTTAAAAAAGAAATATTTTGAGCTTACAGACAGCATGCTTTATTATTCCTTGGTTAGAAGTTTTTAAATTCCAAAATCAAATTCAGGAACCAGAAAAAGAATTGGAAGTACAGTTTCATATGTACGGGTAACAGCTATATATAGCACATAGCGAAGAGTCAATCAGAAAAAATATACCTGAAGTCATGAAATAGTGAGATCGAACAGAGTGAAAGGGGTTTATAAATATGGAAATTCATCCCGTCAGGTAAATTTTACGATTTTTAAACTTTTTCCCCGAAATAAAAAAAAATCTAAAAACACTTGAAGAACCTCTAAAATTAATTTTTTTTTCATTACGGGCGATCTATAAAATACCCCGAATCGACATATATTCTCTCCATCACTTTAAAAGTTTTATCCTAGAAGAGACTTTTGAAACAAAAAATTGTTTGCTAAACCTGGGTGGAGGGGGAGTGAAATTCTGTAGCATTAAAGATGGTAGCATGCATACACCTTAAATTTTTCTAGCATTTGATGTGATTCGTCGCTATGGATTTTTTCTACTCCTTTTTTTTCTTTTTCATCTCGATAATTGAATGTGTTATATTGATATAAAATCGCATTTATTTTTAATTGCATAACCTTGAAATTAATGACGATTTAAAAATCACAAAAAATTATGCTTATCAAAACACTGACCACGTTCGAGTCCCAGCGAAAACTTCTCATACGAGTGACTTCGTTGCTTTCGAAATAAGAAACGTATAACATCTGGAAATCACAAAAAATGGAAATAATAAAATGGAACTCGTATTTTGTTGGATAATTTCACTCAGCGTCCAAGCACAAGAGCATAATACCTTTTTTCTTTTCTTTTGGGTTCTAAGTAGATAATAAATTCTTCAACTTTCTATTTTAGATAATAATGCTTTATCTGTGGTTGTGTAACTAGAACTAATTTTTACACTTTTGTAATCCGAACAGAAACATTTCAATTGTATAATTCAGTTCTGTATGCCACTGTTCAACCTGAAGGTCCATATAATTTAAATAAAAGTAAAACTCGGATAATAATTATCAAAGATTATTTATTGTGAAACGCACCTTTTCAATTTCGGTTTTATTCAACGCTTCCACGAAACCGTGCTTTTTGCCTAGTAGTGAACAATTAATACAGCCAGAGAAAAAAATTATTCTCAAGTAATTATACCTGCAACATTAAAATTATTGCATTAAATAGAGAAAATATTTGTGCACCTTTCCTTTTTTAGAATTATTTTTACTTCTTAATTTCGTAAAAAATCGCTTTTATTTTCATTTATTCTCTTTTAAGCGCTGCCATGAATATCGTTAATGATATCATTGAAAAAAAAAATTGCCTGAGAAGAGAGAAATATTATAATCTAAAGAAGCAGGTAAATACGTACCTTATGTTAGCAGACCTTGGGAAAAGTTTCCTTCGGAGTTATTGAAACGTGGCTAGAAATGCGCGTATAATTATGCTTCGAGGACACATACACACAACACACGCACCTGTCTTCCGTTCCTTCTTCTCAATGAGCAGCTCTGTCACTGCTGAGGTTTCTGTTCTGCAGAAGCAAACGACGGCTGCGAGAGCGAGACGAGCCAGTTTCCAAACACGTTCTGGAGGCTTCGTCACTGGCACAGTAATGCCTTCACCACCTGACGTTAGTCGGCCAGAAAAAGCGTGGACTACCAAACCAAGCGCGACGACCCCTGCCCAACTGCACCTTCCCCTATCTCAGGTCTTTCCCACCGTAGGCAAATTAAAACGAAATAAAACAAGAAAACCCTTGCTGCTTTCTTTTGTCGTCGTTGTTTCATGACATTAACTCTATTCGGGGAATGTTTGAATTCCCTCACTCCATAAGCTAAGTCAAAGTCATTTAGCTTTTATTATTTATTTTTATTGGTAGACGTCACGGGGTCAAAGTTTTAACAAACCGCATTTAACGTACAGACTGCACGATTCTTCATATTAGAATTGCTCTATCTCGCTGTTCGGTTTCATTTTTTTTTTTTTTTTACGAATGGTAAACGCAGCAAATTTAACGTGTTACATGTTAAGAATTGACCTCGAAACCTAAATTGATATTGGTGAATACCCAAGGTTGCCATGTCTACCTCCGTAGCTCTTTCTTTTCGTCCAGTTTTCCGAAATATGTTAAAATCTCCCGTTTTCAGAAAAGTTTTCTTTGTGTTTGTTGTTCTTATTGATTTTTGGTGAATTTTTTACAAATCACAGATCAATCCGGTATCTGTCTAGAATTCCATAAGCCGTTACAGTAGCACGTTAATTATGCGATAGAATTAACCTAAGTTACTTTATTACGTTGGAAGGTATTAAAGTAAAACCTCCTTAACGGATACTCCCAAATAACGGACATCTCCATTTAACAAACAGCTTTGTGATCCCTAGTCTCGAAGTGTACACGTTCTGTTAATTTACCTCCAAATAGCGAACCCTGCAAATAAAGGACAATGATCTTGATCGTAAGGTAGTTAAAAACGCGAACGTTTGAGGGAGAAAACATCGCAATTTTTGCTGAGAAGATTTTCTTTGGTTTACTTGGACGCAAGCAGAGTTCCTTTTTATCCTCCAAACCCCCATTATTAAATCTACTGGTCTGTAGTCTCAGTAAGACATATCTTATTCTAGAGAAATGGACAAAACGGCATATAACGAAGTAAATTTCTTCGTCATTTTTATCCACGCTGGGGCTCGAACCCGGGTCCCCTCATTCCGGAATAAGTCACTGTATCAGTTGAGCTACGCGGACGTTCGTTCTGACTGCTATCTGCCTTTATGTCGTGTGCATCCTGCTGGCAGGTACGTCACATCTCTCCCCCTTCCCCAAGAGGGCCGGGGGCATGGCCCACGGGTCAGCCGTGACCATGAATCGTTGCAGGGAGCCATCTGCTGTAGAACGTGCACTTGAGAACTCCCAGTCAATCTAGTAATTGGAATGCAACGTCACACATATATTTTTCGTAGCGCTGGAGAAGGGATTCTCTTATTTTAAAGAACATCACAACATTGCAAGATCTTGAACGGCCCGGTCATCCGGGAAGTTCGGGCGCCATTATAACGAAGTAAATTTCTCCGTCATTTTTATCCACGCCGGGGCTCGAACCCGGGTCCCCTCATTCCGGAATAAGTCATTGTGCCAATTGAGCTACGCGGACGTTCGTCTGACTGCTATCTGCCTTTATGTCGTGTGCGTCCTGCTGGCAGGTACGTCACAGGCATTAATTATCACAATAACCCAAACGTTTCTGAAAGTGAATAAGCTCACATTATTGTTTTAGTTTCACTGCGATTTTGTGCTTGCGTAGCTTGTTGGTTTTGAAAATGGCGACAAGAACGAAACGACTGACGTTGAAAGAAAAAATTGAATTTTTAAATATGGCTGAAAAGAATAATTTGGGTATGCGGGTCCTTGCCGACCGCTTAAAAGGAAACAAAACGCAAATAACTGAATTTTTGCGAAAGAAATCAGCAAACTGAATCGCCAACGAAAACACAAAGAATGTTTAAGTTCGCAAATCCTACTAGTGTCTTAACAGAAGTTCTGCACATTGTCCATTTTTGGGGAAAATGTGAAGTAACGGAGAAAACTTACCTTATTGCCTTTCAATGTACTCCCCGTCCGCTGCTAATGGCAGCTTGCCAGCGGTGATTTAGGCTACTCAGGGTAAGAAACTTGCTGTTAACGCACGATGTACAAACTTGCCGAATGGTTCTAGTTCCATGCAAACTTTAATAACTAAAATCACACACACAAGTTAAAATCTATTTACATGGTTTAAAACAACATGAGTACTTTCGTGCTCGCTACGAGCACATCATCAGATGAAAGACAAGTTGGAGTTCCAGAAAACACATTTATGTATCGGTGCCGTTGCCAATCGTTCACACTGAGGAAAGAAATACAAGAAAGTTCACTTGCTCTAACGTAATGTGAGCAAATAGAGGCCTATAGAGTTCTATTAATGATGGTCAGAGTCTGCTATGTTAGAAGAAGAAACAGGAATCGAGGACAGTAAAGTTTTCCAGGCCTGGGAAATATAGCTGGGTACTTCATCGTTGCAACAAGTGCCCACTCGATGCAAAATGTGCAGACTCTCTGTAAAGAGCACAGTTTCCCTCGTAGTAGAGGTAGAAAGAATGGAGACGTCTGTCCAAGATGGGTAATGTGTACCAGCTGAAGAAAGCCTGGCTAAAGCAGTCGATGAAGAGCCATTTTTTACACTATATTGGTGTTCCTTAATTCTTGTTTGCAGTCTCCGTAGGGTTGAGCCGATATATATGAGGTCCTTGTCTTGAGGATCGACAGATTTCATAGAAATGGAATAGATGCCACATTTGTCCAACAATTCAACACAGTCCCGATCATTTTTAATCAGGGAATAAATGTTCGATGTTTTTAACCCAAAACCGACACCGTGACTGTGACAGATGTTCAATAAACTACCGTTCACATGAGGGACGTAAGTCATCGATCCAACATATTTGATATCCTTTCGTTCACGTGTCAGGGTAAAAAATGTTGAACTTTGGATTTTTCGGTAGATTCTATGGACATCTGAATGAGAAAATCCGTGCTGATAAGCAATGGTATATATCTTTTGAAGTTCCTGCTCACGGAAGGCTACAGAAGAGGAGTGGGTAAATGCTCTTCGAATAAGGAAGTATAAGGATGAAACCTTATATCTGGTCGGGTGGGCAGAAACGCGTGGTATCAAGATAGGTATAGAGGAAGGCTTTCTGTAAACCGAATAGCTCAGGTACTGGGAGGTGGGGTTCCTACGAAGTTGGAAGTCTAAAAACGGAAGAGAATTGTCACATTCAACCTCCACAGTGAAGGATATAGAAGGATAAACAGACGACAACGTGGTTGCAAAAGAGAGCAAATTTTCAACTGACGAAGGCCAAAAGACCAAGACATCGTCAACATACCGAAGATATAATAAAGGTACAAACTGACAAAAGTCCAAAATGCGATGTTCTATGTCTTGAAGAAGAAGTTCAGCCAACAGAGGGGAGAGGGGGATCCCATGGGGGCTCCCTGAAGTTGGCGATATAAAATGCCATTAAACCTGAAAAAGGAACGTTTCTGAATGAGGCGTAATGCCTGCAGAACAGCTTGAATTTCCTCAGGGGGTACAGACCCCAATTGGGAAAGTTTGCTTTCAATGATATTGTGTACTATAGAAATGGGGACGTTGGGAAACAGAGACACTACGTCTAAAGAAGCCATAAGGAAAGAGGAACCAGGATGGTTGAAAGCCTTGATACGTTGCAAGGCTTTTACGGAGCTAGAAATGGAATATTGTGAGGAAGAGATTAGGGGGTAAGATATTTGACAAGTGCTTTCTCCAAAGGCCTGGTGGGATTAGCATACCCAGAAACCAAAGGCCTAATGGGGTGATTTTCCTTATGGGTTTTCAGTTTCCCAAATAATTCTGGGACCCTAGGTCCAAAAGGTGGGTGCATGAAGTTTGAAATGCAAGGGGGTAAGGCCCCATGATTACGGAGTCTGCTTAAAGCAGAAATAGTGGCAGAGGTAGGATCACCTTGAATAATAGAATGGGGGGTATTATCAATGGCATTTTCCATTTTCATTACGTAGTCCTGCTTATCGAGAATTACAACCTGGTTGGATTTGTCTGCTGTGATAACTGCCAAATTAGGGTTCGAGCGAAGAGCCCGCAGCTGAGTTTTTTCTTTACGGAGGGTTTTAGATGCAGGAGTGATATTTGAACTTCTACTGAATTTGATGGCTTTCGCTACCTTATACCTGGTGGGTTCTCGTTCAGGAGTGGGGAGAGATTGAATAATCTTTTCTGCCTGGGAAATAAGCTGAAAGGGATTAGGGTTAAACTCCGGATAAGCATATTTAGGACCTCTATTTAAGGCAGACTTTTGTAAAGAATTAAGAGGATGAGAACTGAAGTTAATGTAAGCTGGTTGGGCGGTAGAACTTTGCCTTTGCAGCTGTGAAGAACAACGCTTTGCAGAGCAAGAGTCAGCAACTAAGTTGCGTAGTTTCTTAATCTGTCTGTTTTGAAAAAGTTGTACTTCCGTATTGCAGGAGGCCAAAAATGTAATAAGAAGCCTATCCAGTAGTGCAGGGTGAAAGTATAATGGTAAATGCAGGAAAGCGTAATATAGGTCCTGGATGCCTCGTAGTACGCCATCTTTGTTCAGCTGCCGTATTACTCGGTTCACATCCAATGACAGTTCGTCCACGATTCGTAGCTGATGCCACGAAGCCGATTATTTAACTTTGGGAAAAGATAAAAGTCGTGGACTGAGATCAGGGCTGTATGGTGGGTGAGGATAAAGTTTCTCAGCCATATTTCGACAAAAGTCCCCGTACCAAGGTTGCACCATGACTCGATGCATTGGCATGCAGCAAGATCGCTCCCACTTCCAAAACGTTGGGGCGATTTTGACGAATTTTCGGTCTCAACTTCGCCCTCAGAAATAAATTGTGCTTCGATCAGGAGTTTCTTCCCCACAAACTTCTTGCAAGGCAGTGTGGATCTGTGTCGGAGTCCCCCCCCCGCAGAGTTTCTATTTACAAGTACGAGTGCTGGTCTCACGAGGTGGCTCGACCTGAGGAGCTGCAAGCTTCCATTTCCAAACCCTCCCACGTCCACACAGCAAATGGTAGCGCGTCGTTCTGACACCACTGCTTTGCTAGGAGTCTGTCCTTGACATGACGCAATCATTTCCCCCGATTACGTCATCTGCTTCCGTTTTAGATTAACGTGTGCAGAACTTTTGTTATGACTCTCGTAGACAACTACAATTGATTCTCACAATAGAATATCCACTTGTATCTCATTGTAAAACAATAGCAAAACAAACATATCTAATCAAAAAGCTTGATTTTAATTATATATTATACGCACGTATTTAGTACGAAATTTACATTGCCAATAGCGGACAAATGTTAATATCAGAAGGTGTCCGTAATTAATGGGTTTTACTGTGAATGTTGTCCTGGTACGTTGTTGTGATAAACTGAATAAAAATATTTTTCTAACTAAAAATCAGAACACTCTGTGGAGATTGAGGTTAAATTACAACTAGCTGCATCTTTAAGTTTAAGGTTTACGCTGTTTAACTAACTTATACCGCAGAGCCAAAATATTGTGACCTCCCAGCTAACATGATACTAGTCATTCACGTGTCACCAAAGCAGCTCTTACCCGGCAAGGTTTAGACGCTATAAGATTTCTAAAGATGTCTTGTTGTATCTGTTACTAACATACACTCCCGGACAATGAAATTTGCGCATCAAGAAGAAAGCATCGGATTGAACTAAAATTTTATGGACGTAATGATGCAGACGAATGATACACATGATGGCAAAAACAGAGCTGCAAGACAATTACAGAATGATCTGTGGCACGCAGTCCAGTCATCTTTAATAACGCGTCGCACCGCCTCGTGTGGCGATACATGCTGCAATACGGTCCGGCATGAAGGCGAACAGACGCCTCATGTTGTCCTGAAGCAGATTGGCCCACACGTGTTGGACGGTGTGCTCCAAATCCTGGATAGTGCGGCACGGAGGCCGCCGGCGTTTCAACTGGTCCCACACATGCTCGGTAGGGGACATGTCTGTGGAACGGGCAGGCGATGGAAGTGTCTGGACATGACGTAGGCGGTCCTATGCAATCGGAGCCGTGTGCGGGCGGGCATTATCCTGCTGGTATAGCGCACCTGGAATCCCGGCCAGGAATGGGAGCACATGGGGCTAGGATCTCATCCACATACCGTTGGCCCATTGATCCACGTACCACTACTAGAGCTGATCAGCTATCGTAGGCTATGGCTCCCCATACCATAATGCCTGCAGTGGGGGAGGTGTGGCGCTCGATAGCGAGGTTCGGATTGTTCCGTTGACCCGGGAAAATCCACACTCGGACACGATTATCATCTGTCCCCAAAACGAAGCGGCACTCATCGCTAAACACCACGCGTTACCACTCTGTGGCATTCCACGTCGCTGTGGCCTGGCACCACTGCACACAGAGCCAGCGATGTTCCTGTATTAATGGCAGCACGCGTAAGGGGCGCTGGGATCGCAGATTCGCTTTCGCGAGGCATCGGGAAATGGTTCGTGGGCACATAGGAGCCGCTACATCCGCCTGTATAGTGAACTTTGTTTTCATCGGATCCGTTCGTGCCTGGTGTATGATCCGTCGATCCTCTCTAGCAGTGGTCCTGATGGTCCGTCCGGAGCCGTTCCGTCGTGTGGCAGTGCCGTCACGTGACCACTGCTCCAAGCACAGTTGGACGATATAGTCAGAACGATCTACGTGGCGGGCTATACGACGCGCCGACCACCCTGCGGTTTTCAGCCCGACGATCCGGCCTTTCTCAAAATCCGTTAGTTTCGTAAATCGACGTCTCTGGCGTGTACCCGGCATTCTTGTCACTCTGCATTCTCAGAAAGCTGGACGTTGAGGAAGAGTGAGCGTACGAAGATGGATGTTTTTGATTTATGGATTTTGCAGTCGGTTACTTAGAATTTTATGGACTGCAAGCAGAACTAATCAATCAGTACTTGACCAAAGCAAGCACAGATGCTCTCTTGAGGCAGTGATCTGTAAGCAAAAACTCTCATATATGTGGTTCGTGCCAATAATGGGTTTGAAAAAATGAATGATCGTGCTTAGCACCGTTGGAGGAAGCGGAAGAATGGGGAAGACCGAGAACAAGATGGTTGGGTGGAATCAAAGAGGCTTGTACAATGACCGTAGAAGATTTGCGAGTTCTAACTGAGAGCAGATGGAGACGGCGGGCTTTTTTTCATATAGTCAAGAGCTGAACAAGACTCGATGGAACTTTACAGCATTTTCTAAAATAAATGTTGACATAAATCAACACTGATGTGAACGCAGGTAAAAAGAAATTTTACTTTTTTCAATAAGTAAGACTAATTTTATAATCATTTTAAGAACGTAAGCGTACAAAAAACTAACGATCATTAGGAAAATTAGAACTAGAGCATACAGAAAAATAATTGATCATAACGAAAGCATTAAATTTATGAAACCAGCTGCAGAAAGATTTTTTATAGTTTAACCGTAATGGAAATAATGTATTTTAAAAGAACATAATTTATTTATTTCATCTGATGAATGAAGAACAAGGACATCCTTAGGGGTACCCAGACAGGGTGAACCCTCGTCTTGTGAGCGCCACGGTGCGTATAACAATGGATGGTTTTTCTTTCCATTAAAATAAATAATATCTCAGATATCAAAAAAAGTTAGTAAAATAATATCTCATATATCAAAAAAGTTAGTAAAATCATGCAATGCATTGATTACACTGGTCAACATGTGTTTTCTGGCATAAGGTATTCCAACGATGATTCCAAATCTGGCATCAGTTTTTGTCTATCACATCAGGTTTTTGAGATATCAAATATTGCATTTTCAATCAAAACAGCAAATTTATGCTCTGATACAAATAGCTAAACAGACATACATACAAGAATAAGATAAGATACAATATACAATAATAAAGAAACAAATATTTAATGAGCCGTAGCACAAAGCTGTGAGAGTGACTGCATATCAGTGTTAGTGAATGCATATTACCATGTAAGAATTGAATTGTGAAGATAAGAAAAATATGTACAAAAAGGTTATTAACAATAGTGATGTTACATCTGCATAAACGACCTCTTCTTTGACGATCTCCGATCCATGCTTGTGGAATGTCTCTCATCAAGGACCAGCAGTAATCTGCCATCATGTTTGAGTCCCATCGGCCTTGGTGACGTTCTTCCATAACTTTAATGTCTTGATGAAAGCGTTCACCTTGCTCTTCGCTCACGTGACCCATGTTCTCTGGAAACTGGGCCAAGTGACTATGTAAGTAGTGAACCTTGATGCTCATTCTACATCCAAGTGCTTGGAAACTCAAGAGCAGCTCCTCCACAATCTCTCGATAGTTGTCCGCTTTCCTGTTCCCAAGGAAATTCCGCACCACATCAGAGAATGCATTCCAAGCTCTAGCCTCTGCCGCAGTCATTGTTGTAACAAAGTATGGATCCCTGATGAGTGTTCTTATTTGAGGGCCATAAAATATTCCTGCCTTTTTCTTCTCGGCTCTGAGACTTGAAAAGGTAGAACATATATAGCTGTGTGATCAAGAGCTTTGACGAATTGCTTCATTAACCCAAGTTTTATGTGCAGTGGGGGAAATACAATTTTATTCCTATCAACCAGAGGCTCATTCTTGATGTTCTTGTCACCAGGCGTCAAACTGTTTCTTGGTGGCCAGTTCTTTTTAACCCAGTGTTCTAATGTAGCCCTACTGTCCCAGTAGTACAGGAAACAAGGGTATTTGGTGTGACCTCCTTGCTGACCCAGCAGAAAATTAACCATTTTCAAATCAACACAAATTACCCATCCGTGAACATGGTTTTCCAATCTATCCAGAACAATCTTGATGTTGGCATACTCTTCTTTCCTTTTTACAGAGTGTCCTATTAGGATTGAACCATGTATATTTCTGTTATGAAGTAACACACATTTCAAACTCCCTTTACTACTGTCAATAAAAAGTCTCCATTCACTTGAATCATATGCGGGCAGTCCCATATTGAGAAGAAGCCCTTCAACATCATTACAATAAACAAGTTGACCATCTGAATGGAAGTACTTTCGCAGTGCTGCTTCTCTTACGGTAAAAGGAGACACTAGTGCCAGGTCTGAGTAGTCCTTTCTCTTGCAGCCTGGAAGCCAACAATTCAGCAGACTGCTTCGGCAAAAACAAATCTCTTACAAGATCATTCAATTCAGGCTGACTAAACAGAGAAATTTTATCACATTCTGCATCAGATGGCGTATATATCATCATCTGTAGAAGCAGGTAAACTGAGGGATTCAACATCAATCTCTGGTAGCTCAGTAAATACAGGCACAGGTATTTCCTCACAGTGCTCTACTGGTCGTCTGGCAGATGGGATATCTGGGTATTGCAAGTGTTGTTTGTTTTTCTTATTGAAACCTTTTACATTGACAAGGCAGAAGTAGCAGTTATCCAAATGGTTTGTAGGTTCTCTGCAAACCACTGGCACACCAAACTTCAGCTTATAGCATTATTTCCTTTAGACCATGATCGCAGAGTTTCAACACAGGTTTTACTCACTTTGTGAGCAGCCCAATTTTTGTCTTGGTCTCCAAGTCGTACTTTAAAGTAGGCAAGATAAACCTTCTTGACAAATGTTATTGATGTTGCGCCTTTGATCTTGCAAAGTGAAGCTGCCACAGATGTAGCAGAAGATACCTGGGTCATTACTGCATTTCCTTCTTTCGGATGTTGTAGCCATTGTTAGATCACGACCTGCAGAAGCAAAATATTAAATAAAAGTGGATGTCTACATAAAATGATATTATAAACACTATCCTAAAAATACAACACTATATTTTAACACTAAAGCAGTCAGTGACTCGCAACAACTTGCAATCATAAGTGACAAAGAGTAAATTTCGGGTAAAATCAATGAAAGTGGGGTATGCCAATAGCATAAAAATGAGATGTGATAGAGCAAATCTGAGATCAGATTTGGAATCAGCACCCTGAAACAAATCTAAAACAGCTGCAAAAGTCCAGGCCAGAAAACATTTTATTTTTTTGTTGTTGACCAGTGTTATGATACAATTTCCAACATACCAGAAATCATATTACTCAAGTTATGAGGATAATTGCTGTGGAATAATTTTCGCTCCTGTGCCCTGACCTTTGACCCTATGTCGATGATATTAAACATAATTGATTCAGTATACCTCCAGAACTACATACTAAAGTTTTGTCGCAATAGAAGCACTTTTAGTCAAGTTATGAGGATAATGGCTGTGGAATAAATCTAGCTCCTGTGCCCTGACCTTTGGCTCCATTTCGATGATATTCGACAGAATTGTTTCAGTGTACCTCCGAAACAACATACTGAAGTTTTGTCGCAATAGAAGTACATTTAGTCAAGTTATGAGGATAATGGCTGTGCAATAAATCTCACCCCTATGCCCTGATCTTAAACACCAGTTCGATTATATTCAACAGAACCGGTTCAGTATACCTCCGTAACAACATGATAAACTTTTGTCGCAATCGAAGCATTTTTACGTAAGTCATGACGCATAAGGGCAATGGAATGAATCCCGCTCCTATGTCCTGACCTTTGACCCCATTTCTTCCATTTTCAACATGGTTCGTCCCAAGGTTGTCCCCTACCACATACTAAAATTTCATCGAAATGGAACCATTTTTACGCGAGTTATCGTGCGGATAGGAAGACAGACGGACAAACTGAAGCATATACGCTTCTTCAAAGTACAGTTGGAAAGCGTAAAAAAAGTGTTTATGGTTCCAAAATAAAGAGTGCAGTTCGGCAAAACCGAATGATAAATGCATAGATTTTAATACGGCTATCCAACGAAAAAAAGATAGGGTTTTATTCGATTTCTGAGGAGGAGGTAGCTTGTTCACAATGTTGAAACAGGAACAATAAAATATTTATACATTTCATTTTGTTATTCAAAATTTTTTTAAAAGTTAGCACAATATTAACAGTAAATTCCCTTTCGTAAATCGTGGTAGAGGGGATGGGGGACGCAAACAAGACGAACAAGCAGTTCAAAAGGCCAGATTGAAACGTACACGGTTCCTTGACCTGAGTAGGTCGAACTTTCTCATCAAATATTCTTATTTTCTACATGGGAATCGAAAAGTAAACGAAAGTTCAAAGCTGGCAAGTTCACAAAATTAGTTGCTTTAATCACTTCATTGAGAATCTCTACTTAATGGATTGGCATTCGGCTGGTGATTGAAACTTCCCTATGGATGCTGTAAAGAATAAATTAACGATTTCTGCACACATAACTTGTTAACTGAGGTCAGGTCAGGTTGAAGAGAAACAGACCGGAGCGCCTCAGCGTGTCACTTTTGCACCGCTTTTCAAAGCTTCTAACAGCTTCACACTATGCGAAAGGATATGTCGGCGCCAAATCACGTTTTTCGCCTCTCTCTGCCTCTCTCTCTCTCTCTCTTTCTCCCTCTCGCTTTCTCTCTCTCTGTCTCTTTGTCTTTCTCTCTCTATCTCTCTCTCTCTGCCTCTCTCTCTCTCTTTCTCCCTCTCGCTTTCTCTCTCTCTCTGTCTCTTTCTCACTCTCCCTCTTTCTCACTCTGTCTCTCTCTCTCTGCCTCTCTCTCTCTCTCCCTCTCGCTTTCTCTCTCTCTCTGTCTCTTTTTCTCTCTCTCTCTCTCTCTCTCTCTCTCTCTGCCTCTCTCTCTCTTTCTCCCTCTCGCTTTCTCTCTCTCTCTGTCTCCTTTTCTTTCTCTCTCTATCTCTCTCTCTCTCTGCCTCTCTCTTTCTCCCTCTCGCTTTCTCTCTCTCTCTGTCTCTTTTTCTTTCTCTCTCTCTCTCTCTCTCTCTCTCTCTGTCTCTTTTTCTTTCTCTCTCTCTCTCTCTCTCTCTCTCGCTTTCTCTCTCTCTGTCTCTTTTTCTTTCTCTCTCTCGCTTTCTCTCTCTCTCTCTCTCTCTCTTTCTTCTCTCTCTCTCTTTCTCACTCTCTCTCTCTCTCTCTCTCTCTCTCTCTCTCTCTCTCCGTCTTGCTTCTTTCTCTCTGTCTCTTTTTCTCTCTATCTCCACGTTTTTGGCCTCTCTCTCTCTCTCTCTCTCTCTCTCTCTCTTTCTCTGTCTCTCTTTTTCTCCCTCTCACTCTCTATCTCCTTCTCTCTTTCTCTCTGTCTCTCTTTCTCTCTCTCATTCATTTAGTATGTGTTACATACTAGCATCAGAAGTTTTACAAACCACTGAAGTTACATGCATCATTTTCGAATGTCTGCTCTGAGCAGAAAAATTCGAAGTCCAGAGAATTTGTAAGTAGTGTGCTTAACAAATGCTGTGTAACCTGTTTATAATCTATTTTATAACGAGAAGCTCGGGACCGACGGAAATTCTCGCTGAAAATAATTTTGTGGTGAAAAATCCTACCAATTCTTACGCGATGGTATTCATATACAGATTTATATTACATATCTTTAAGAACTGGACTTGCAATATTTAATTAGTTAACTACGGTATAGTAGAAATTAGAATAAAATAAGTGCACGAATACATAGTAGCAGCGGGTCCTGAAGAAGACATGGTGAGAAAACATTTAAAAAAGAAAGATACTCTCAAGGCATAGCCCCTCAGAGTAAGTAGCGGAAAGGGTCCCTTATATAACTTACTTGTTCATATTTGATGTAATATCTCCCAATTGCTTTTCTGTCAACATTCTTTTACTAGATTCCCCTGCCCTGCAGCAGATTCGTCGTGTATGCCATCATTTCTATTCTTCGATTCCAGGACAGAGCGCAACTGATTTTTTTTTCTCAAAATGTTTAGTTTTCCCGCTAGGGGCACTGGCTAACCAGAAGTTCCGTACATTTAGTCGGAATTTTCATTTTAAATAGAACGATAATAAGTAGCAATTTTGAAAAGAAAAGATTGGTTTTCATAGAAACCTTTATTAATAAATGATATAATTAATTATTGCTAGTTCCCTTCCCTCATTAATGGAACTACTTACCGGTAAGCTAGCCGCGTACATTAATATAAATCTCCATAATGATGATGTCACCACTTCTTTTGCACCATTCGTGATTTCTTGTAACACACATTTCAACAGCCAGTGATCACAAGTAGCAATTTCTGTTTGCAGATGTTTTACTGATTATGTAGAAACCCTATTGATATAAATATATATACTCTGTATCTTGAACTCCTTTTTCAAGAAAAAGCCACACAGGAAATGGACATGGAGACATCCAAATGGGACGACAAGTGAAATTGATTTTATTATGTGTAACAAAAAATTCGTCATAGAAGACTGCCGTGTGCTAAACAAGTTTAACACAGGCAGTGACCATAGATTGGTGAGATGTAAGATGCACCTCAACACTAAACTCGAACGTAGCAAGCTCATAAGACAAACAAAATGTATTGACATAACCAACCTTTAAAAACACCATAATACCTTCAAATTGGAACTGAAGAACAGATTCTCTGCTTTAGAAGGCCTAACATCGGCAGAAGTGGATATTTCTGAAGTTAACAGAAAAGTAACCAAAGCTCTTATGGAAACAGCAACAAAATTAGCTGGGTCTAAGAACAAATTGCATGTGAACAAATTATCAGGAAAAACCAAAATGTTGATGCAAAAAGAAGAGTGATGAGGACAACTAAAGAAGATGTGACTTCCAAAGTGGAATATATAGAGCTATGCAAGACAGTACGAAAAAGTATCACTGAAGACGTAAGGAAATTCAACTGTGAACTAGTAAGGAAAGCAATTGAAAACAACAAAAGCCTAAAGATAGCAAAGGGACATCTCAGTAAGGGGAAAAACAGATTATGGCACTGAGAAAAGAAGATGGTTCTGTAACAAGAAATAGAGGCGAAATTTTGACAAGAGTGAAAGATTTCTACTCCAAATTATATGAAAGGGATGATACATGTACTTCAGACATCATGAAAGGTACCAGTACCAGAGTTCTTCCAGTCCTTCCAGCAGAAGTTGCACATGCAATCAAGAACATGAAGCGGGGAAAAGCTCCAGGAGAAGATGGAATTACTGTAGACATCATACAAGAAGCAAGTGGAGAAATCGAAACAGTACTCGCCCAAATTTTCACTCGATGCCTTAATGAAGGGAAAATTCCTGAGGATTGGAACAACGCTACAATGATCTTGCTACATAAAAAAGGTGACATTGAGGATCTCAGGAACTACAGACCTATCAGCCTCCTATCAGTGGTTTATAAAATCTTCACTAAAGTTCTTTCACACCGCTTGAAGGTGACACTGGACATGGCTCAACCGAGAGAACAAGCTGGATTCAGGAGTGGCTACAGCACAATAGATCATATCCACGTACTGAGAGAACTAATTGAAAGAGCGAGGGAATATGAACTTCCATTGTGCATGGCTTTTATCGATTATGAAAAAGCCTTTGATTCGGTGAAACCATCAGCAGTTGCAATGGCTCTGAAATCCTGCGGTATTGAAGATGCATACATTAATATTATTAATAACATCTATGAAACTGCAAGTGCAAAGATTCGGCTGTTTGAAAATACAACACACATAAAAATTGGAAAAGGAGTGAGACAAGGTGACACCATATCTCCGAAGCTCTTTAATGCCACATTGGAAAATGTCTTTCAATCACTGAACTGGGAAAACAAAGAGATAAAGATTAATGGAGATTATCTAACCCACCTTCGTTTTGCTGATTACATAGTCATTTTTACAACTACCCCATCAGAGCTACAGAGTATGATCCAGGAACTTGCTGACAAGAGTAAAGAAGTGGGAATAAAAATGAACTTTCAGAAGACAAAAGTGATGTACAATGCTTTTACAAGAAATGAAGATTTATCGATTGATGGAGAAAAGCTGGAGATAACAGACACGTACGTTTATCTAGGACAGCAGATATCAAGTGAGGGTCACATTGGTGAAGAAATTAATCGGCGTACAAAACTTGCCTGGAGAGCTTTTGGAAGAAACAGCGTAATTTTCAAGAGCAATATGCCATTATGTCTTAAAAGAAAAGTGTTTGATCAATGCATCCTTCCAGTGCTTACGTATGGTGCAGAGACGTGGACCTTAGCTAAAAGAGACATACAAAGGCTGCAGACAACTCAAAGCAGCATGGAGAGGTGCATGCTTGGTGTAACCAGGAGAGATAAGAAGAGGAACACGTGGATCCGAAAAATGACAAGAGTGGAAGACATCATGATCAGAGTTAAATCCCTGAAATGGCAGTGGGCTGGACATACTGCCAGAAGAACAGACCATCGATGGACAGCCGAAATTTTAGATTGGATTCCAAGGGACAGGAAAAGACCCAGAAAAAGACCACATGGAAGATGGGTGGATGAAATTCGAAAGTATGCGGGAGTGACATGGAGGAGACTGGCACAAGACAGACCGTTGTGGAGGAAACTTGGGGAGACCTTCGTCCAGCAGTGGATTGATAATGGTTGACAATGATGATGATGATGATGACTCTGTATGGAAAACTTATTTTGACGACCTGGTTGGTACTGCTTGAATTCATCTTAGTATGGGTTCTATTAAACGCCATTAAGTGGCTTGGGGTATACCGTATTTTCCCGAAAGTAAGACCTAACCGTAAAATAAGCCCTAGCATGATTTTTCCGGGAGCTCGTAATATAAGCCCTATCCCGAAAATAAGCCCCAGTTACGATGCGTAGTACCGTAGTCAGCCAGCTTATCACTGTTGAAAAAAACTGAAGCGAGTGCCAAAATCACTGGAGGATGCTCTGTTCATGAGTTTAATTTGCCTTGAATATCCAGATTAAGTAAGAAAGCCGATTGACTTTGAACTCAGCCGAGTATATGGTTTTTGTAATTATGGCGCATGCAGTCAGTTCGGTTCAGAGAGCCAGCGGGAAATGAAAAGGAACCGTCTTTTGTTCGGCAGCTGTAACATCCAGTTCCGAAAAGGGAATCCGACGTGGGAAACTTTACTGGTGAACGCTATCTTTGGCGGAAAAGTTATTCGTCAACAGGCGGTGTGTGTTTTTAGAAATACGGTGGGGGGGGGGGGACACGTGCGAACTCAAAGATAAAGTAAGAAGTGTTCTAACCGCCTTCAGTGGATTACGGAAGGGGTTCGTCCCTGTCCAAGTTATTGTGTTGGCAACGGTGACTGAAAGAATTCTTTAAAAATCAGAGAGTTAATATTTTAGGGCCGAACGTAATTCTTAACTGTCATAATTTTTGTTGCCACTCCTGTGTCGATTAACAATTAACACAGTCTTCAATTAACACTTGATTTAATGGTAGATTTAAAGGGAATAATATTTTGACTCCCAGACAAGATGAGTGCAAAAAGAAAGAGCTATTCCGTCGAGTACAAGAAAGGAATCTTGGAGGACTCCCAGGGCAAGAATCTTACGGCTTTCTGCAAAAGAGAAAAAGTTGGATCTCCAAATGGTCCGAAAATGGAGAGCAGAGTACGATGACCTTAGTCAACAAGTGGACGAGGTAAATTCTAAGAAGCACAATTGTGGATCAGGTCAGCAACCAATATTTCCTGAGCTGGAAAACATCATCTGTGAATGCATTGCTGACAGGAGAGCAAAGGCTTTGGTTGTGCGCACGGCTGATATTCAAGCATTTGCCCTTGCAAAGTTGCAATCACCACAGTTAGAATTATCCCCAGAAGAATTCAAAGCATCACAACACTGGCTGGATATTTCTTCTCCTATCCCCTATTTTAGACATCGTATAATCATCTGTACAATAAGTACTTAACTTATTTTACAGATGATTATACGATGTCTATGTATCAGTCTTTGGACAACTTAAGACAAAAACTGTTATAGCTATCAAGAGTAAATTTTATATTTAGGAAGTAAGAAAAGTACATTTCACCTTTTTTAAAGATAACTGAAAGTCATTATCAGTTTAAAAAAATCGAGTTGCAAAGTATTCTGTTGCTTCGAAAAATCACGATGAAAAATGCTTCATTTTTGAAAAGCCCTCCTACAGAAAAGAAAATGTTACAAACCTATTCAGAAAACAAAAACTCCGACAGAAAATAAAATGATTAAATATCTCGCATTAATAATGAAAAACATTTTTCATCGTCGCGCTTTGTTTTACTATCCAGATTGTTTTGTGATCCAGATTATGGAGTGTTTGTGGCTCAGTGGTTAAAGGCTGCGTTACCTGTTGAATCAACCCAAACGACGGGGGTTTGATCCTGACTACAGATGAAGGGTTATCTGCAGTTCGAGTTGAAAACTGTTGGATCGTTGATTTTACGGAATTTCTGTTTACATACGGGAAAAAATGAAATGGATTTTTTTGAAAAAAAAAAAACGGAATTTCTGACTACGGAAAATCTGTGAAAATACTGGTTAAAATAAACGGGCACTGTTAAAAACGGAAATTTTTGAAAAGGAGACACGTACCGGCAACTTTGATTTACGTTATTTTCCGAAATTTTCCGTGAATTCACACTACTTATTTTTTACAGTTGTAGTGCAGCCGTTTCGCTAATGCTGGCACCAATGCTTCGAGCACCCACGTTCAATTAACGTTCGACGTCCTCCGTCAGATCGCGTCTTTTACCCATTTTTTCTTGGGTAATGCACTTCATTAGTCCCTGCGTGCCTTCAGCGTTACATTTTGTACCGATTTAGCCATCTTGCTTCAACAGCATCTGCGGGATAGCTACTTCGCATGAAATGTTCAGGTGGTCATAATAATTTGGCCAATCAGTGTGAGTGTGTGTGTGTGTCGGAAAGTATTCAAGAAACGTGGTTCTTACACCCGAGAATTCAGCGTCTTCTTTCTTGTTTATAAATGTTTTTGCGTTTTCTGAATGCCCAGTTTTCTCGCTAAATGACATGCACTGCCTGACGGAGCAAATGCCACACCATGAAGGAATGCTCTAAAACAGACCTAACTGCACACCCTGTTAGACAAGTAGGTCCTAAACAAATTATTTAATTGTCACATAAGTGGCCGAATATACAGGATGATCAAGAAGGAGTGTAGCCCCCAATTTGGGCGATACAGTGTTGAATCCGACGTGGCATCGAAGCAATGAGGGTCCGAATAGAGTCCTGGGGTATCGGCCGTGTGGTGTTGATCCCAGTCCACAGTTCATGTTCATTTTGCGGGGGTGGGAGGGTACTCAACCGACGTCCAATCGTTTCACACAGATGCTCGATCGTCGAGAGATCGGGTGATAGTGCTGGCAATGAAAGCATCCGCACACCGTGTAAAGCATTCAGGCTGATCCGAGTGGTATGTGGCCGGGCGTTATCCTGTTGGAAAATGGCATTTGGGATGCCCTGCAGATACGGTAGTGCCACTGGCCGCAGCACCTCGTCAACATAGCGGCGTGCCGTCAATGTGCCAGTAATGCGTACCAGCGGTGAGTGGCTGTTGGCTCTGATAGCACCCCACACCATGATTCCACGTTGCCGGGCCGTGTGGCTCTCCACAATGGCGGAGGAATCCGCCCGCTGGACAAATCGCCTCCAGACTCTCACACAGCGATCATCCGTGGTGAGACAGAACCGCGATTCGTCGCTGAACACCACACTGTTCCATTCGGCACCCCACGCAGCTTTGGAGCAACACCGCGCCAAACGGTGACGACATTAACTCGCTGTTAAGGATAGCCTTTTGCAACGGTCTGCTGGAACGCAAACCAGTCGCACCCAATCGGTGCGACACTGTTCGCGTCGATATCGGTGCATCCGAGCCTCCCCGTATATTCCGCAAAGCGTCGCGCGTTGTGAGCTGTGGGGTCCCCTACGGCATGACGTCGGATGCGACAATCGGTGCGCTGGGACGTCTGTCTCCGTGCTCCTGTTCCCCTACGACGTTGCACAGATACTTCCTGGCACCACTGTCTCCAAATGCGAACGACGGTTGTGGCATCACGTTGCGTTTCTTGCGCGATGCAACGCAAGGACCATCCGGCGGTACGAAGGCCTACGATGACACCTCTCGTGAACTCATCTGTTTGACGAAATCGCGTATGACTATGTCCTAACGGCATTGACACTGCTTGTTCGTTCTCCAAACACGGTTGCAGCAGAACCACACACTTCTCGCGGTCGTGACGACGTCTCGACTAATAGACTCAAGGGCTGGTTCTCCGCTTATATCCCGCGCGGCATTCGTGCAATTGGCCTGTAAATACAATCACTTGCGTAACTTGTATGTGTGCGCCCACCCTGCAATTTGCATGGCGATGCGTTCACGTCTTCGTGATGTAGCATTTTCTCTGTCAGCAATTTTTCCTTGCCAATTCCTTGGGTCCGAGGTGGTTTCAGTTATTTCCAAACTCTGAAGCAGGGCCCCTTACGTTATAACAACTCCCTGCCCCTTCTCACACGCGCACGCAGGCGAGTCACTGAATTAGTTAAATCCTTATAACAGGTCCGAGTAAAATATTATTCACAGTCCTTACTGTGATTTTCATAAATGTTTTGCAGGAAAGAATGCGAAGAAGAAAATTTGAATTTTACTTAACCCATTTAAAACATCACTTATTAGATTGCGATAATACGAGGAGGCTGGTTTCTCCTGGTTAATGACTTTAAGAAAATATCTTTATTTAATCAGTGAAATAATAGTTCCCTGTTAGAGCTGTGCTTGAGAAATGTTAAACCCACTGCGCAAAAATTAAGTGGTGTGAATTCAGGGAAAAAATCTTAAAATAGCGTGCAGCAAAGTTGCCGGTAGGTGTCTGTGTTTTTTCAGAAATTTCCGTTTTGAAAAGTACCCATTTATTTTAACTTCCGTATTTGCACAGATTTTGCGTAGTCAGAAATCCCGTTTATTTCAGAAAAGTCCGTTTCAGGTTTTGACGTATTTAAACTGAAATTTCGCAAAAATCAAAGAACCTGCACTTTTCAGCCATTACACTAGATAATCCTTTCGCAGTAGTCAGGGTCGAACACCCGCCATTTTGGTTAACTCAACGGATAACGCGCCATCAATTCATCTTCAATTGTCGTGCAAATGTAAAATATTGAAGATTCAAACAGTCCGTCGATGCACGATATTAAAATCATAAAATCACTAAAATCTAAGATCAATTAAAACCTTTAATTACAGACTTAGCATAGTTAAAAATGGTGGTATGTAAATTACGAACTAAAATGTGTAAATTGCGAACCAAAATCAGACCGTCATTAAAACTCTATATGTAAATTGCGAACCAATGCCCATGACCGCTATATGTAAATTCCGAACCGACTTCTCTGAACACCTGCTGGAATTACCTAAGCTAGCTCGTCTGTTTTGATGGCTTTGCTTTAGGTGTATCTTTTGTTGTTCGACAAGTTTTACGATGGAAGTGACGCTCTCGATCTTTGAAAAAGGAAAAGATTTGTTAATCGTAGACGCCGACACTTACTGCATATTTTCGTGAATACAATAAATTAAGTACAAATGTGCATATGCCGCCCCGGTGGCACAGTGGTCTAAGCGATGGCTTCTGGTCATTCGTCTGAAAGGGGTCCGGGTTCGAATCCCGGTGAGGCATGGATGTTGTGTTTGTCTTACGGCACTGGCTCTCTCCCTTCTCTGGAACCAGTTGCTCTAAATTAGGGACGGGCGACTGCTTATAGCCCATTGAGTTGCTCACGGTGGTCGTTAAACCTCCAATCAAAAAAAAAAAAATGTGCATATACTAAATATGGAACATCACAGAAAAAAAAAATTAACATGGCCCCTGCGCAAGGACGACAAACTAGTTTTGTTGTTTTGGTGAATAAAATGAATTCAGTACAAATGTACATATACTAAATATGGAACATCACAGAGAAAATTAACATGGCCCCTGCGCAAGGATGACAAACTAGTTTTGTTGTTTCGTGAATACATCGTTTTAAATTGTTTTACATTGTTTTAATCATTATTTTTTCATACTGGTTTATTTTTTGATATCGGCCGAATGGGACCCGAAAAGTTGGGTTCACAATTTACACATCGGGTCTAGAAAAGTTGGTTCGCAATTTACACATAGGGGTCTTGGTTCTTAGTTCGCAATTTACATATCGGGGCTGAGAGCTGTCCGATTTCAGTTCGCAATTTACACACTCCGGTAAAAAATATAGTTCACACTAAAACACGTGATGTTTCGAGCCGACTGGGCTCATCCTCAGATGGGAATTACAATGGAACAAAGCTCCGGTTTACAGTATCGTATATGTAGCGATAATGAATGACGTCACAATAGTAAGTTGCATGAGTTCAAATTCTTACATAAATTACATGTACCAAAGGTATAGCACATTTCATTTCAAAATACAACGTCAAAAAATAACCTTTTTTTTTAAACTGAGGGGCACAAAAATTACACCTCATTTAAATACCTCATAATAGTACTTGAATAGTTACTCATGTTCATCAGGTTTAGTTGTTTTTAGTACTTATTTCCAAGATTGTGGAATATTGACCGGTGCTTCATCATTACAGCAGGTGTTCGCAAAACTGTAGATAAACTTTCCATAAATAGTATCTGAAATTTAGTACGGGGAAGCCAATATGTAGAAATCATTCCAGCTAGGGTGGTAAGATCCCAGTTTAAGAGACGTGATAACGCAGTAGTTTGTGAATGCAGTTTCACATTATAGCAGTGTTCCTTTAATCTCGTACTCAATGTTCGTGTAGTAGAGCTAATGTACACTGAAGAGCAATTGAATTAGAGATACCTATCTGGTAACGTGTAGCACCACATTTCGCCCTGAAGACGGCGGCAATTCGTCTCGGCATGGACTCGACATGACACCGGAAGCGTTCGGAAGCCATATGGATCCACGACCCCTGAACAAGCTCTCACCGTTCACGAAAATTTGATGGAGGGGGTCAGAGCCTCGAAAATCTCTCTCGGTGGCATCCCAGATGTGCTCGATGAGATTGAGGTCAGGTGACCTAGCTGGCCAAGGAAGCGAGGTTACTTCGGTGGAGTGTTCATCCAACCATTCGGATACAATTCGAGAGCGATGGCACGGTGCATTGTCTTGTTGCAGGATGAGGTCCCCAGAGGGATGTTGAAGACGCATAAACGGGAGCAAAGGGTCGTCCAGTATATCCCGGTAACGTTGACCTGTGAGGGATGATGTCACACGTAACAGGGGTCCCGTTTCAGTCCACGTAAATAGTCCCCAGACGAGAATGCCACCCCCACCAGCTTGAAAGAGTACCCTGCTGGCAAGAAGGATCCGTCGCTTCATGTGGTTCGCTCCGTACTCGTATCCTGCCATCTGCATGTACCAACGTGATTCTCGACTCATCAGTCCAGGCAACATTTTTCCCACATGTCTAGGGTCCAGTGGCGATCTTCCCGCGCCCATGCTAACATTTGCACCCTGTGATGTGCGGTCAGCAGGAGTACCCTCATGGGACGATGGCTTCTGTACCCCATAGCGAGGAAATGGTTCTGAATGGTGTGGCTGCTTACACGTTTTTGTGCACCAGCTTTAAATTGCAGAGTGATTTCTTGCATTGTGGCCCGTCTATCCACTGTTACAATGCGAGCTAGCCGACGTTGACCCCGCTCATCCACACGCTGTTGTCCACGGCAGTTGAGCCTTGTAGGGATGGTTTTACCGGATTCGATGTACTCACTGCGCACCCGTGACACAGTGGCTCGTGAAAATCCCAGTGCCCGCACGACTTCCGAGATGGAGTGACCCATTCGTCGGGCCTCGACAATTTGCCCACGATCAAATGCGCTTAGATCCTTCGTCTTACCCATACTGCGTCCGACTCTTACTGATTCCCGTCGCGTCACTCCTTATATTGTCGGATTGCTGCATACGTCATGTCCTTTCCGTTTACAGGGCCTCCCACAGCTCCACATTTGCATAACGCCAGCTGTCTCTAATTCAATTGCTTTTCAGTGTATACTAAATCGCTGCTGGATGAGTCCACTGATTTTAAGGGGATCGCGTGTACACCACATTTACTTTCAGCTTCTACTTGGTCGCGATTACTCTTAAGCAGAGACAATATATTAAAAGTAGATAACGCGATAACGATAACGAGCGACGTTAACCATTGATTCCCCAAACACACGGGACTTAGCTCACCTTCATCGTAAAACGATTTGCATTACGATGAAAAAAAATATTTTTTTTTTGTTAATAATGCGAGTGATTTAGTCATTTTATTTTCTGTTGGTTATTATTTTTCTGAATAGGTTTTCAGTATTTTTACTTTGTAGTAGGACTTTTAACAAATTAAACATATTTCGTCGCGAATTTTCGAAACAACAAAATGCTTTGCACCTTGATCTTTTCAAACTGAAAATGGTATTTAATTACCTTTGAAAAAAGGTGAAATGTACGTTTTTATAGTATTATTTCACGACTCCGAAGTATAAAATTTACTCTTGATAGCTACAATAGCTTTTATTTTAAGGGGTCCAAAGACTGGTACATAGATATCGTACAATCACCTGTACAAGCCCCCGGTCTTGTACATTAACACAAATTATAATAAATAGCTGGTGCACAAAACGGAGGAGAGGAGAAGAAATATTCTGTGCCACAAGAAAACAAAATTCATGCGATATGCTATACACAATATCCGATCTCGCTACAGAACTTTAAAATCAAATACTTCGACAGACTATTGAAATTAAACAGTTAATCAGACTTACAAGTATTATCGTGAACCTCTCCTATTACCGGAATTTTTTTGTCATATGAATACAGAAAAAGTGAGAACAGAGATATTCCGTTAACGCTTTAACAACCGTAACGACCAAAAGTCCCTTACGTACAAACGACAACAGCCGCCCGAAACGCCTATCTAGCGTAAGTTAGATTTCCTGAGCTTACCTGTTCTTTAAATTTGCACGACCTCTAAGGGCTCAGAAGGAGTCACCGTCAGTCACCATTGTTGTTACTAAACAAAGAAGTGAAACAACCGAGAGTTTCGGGCGTTATGGTATTTAGTGTGATATCAGATTTTAGGGTCATGGTCGTTAAAGGGTTAATGTAAGAAAGGAATGCGGAAAGGTTTCTGAAAATTCAGAATTATCTTATGGTACGAAAAATGCGTGAAATTTAAGTTTCTTTCCGTCATTTCACGGAAAAGGTTGTATCGGAAGTATGCTTCTTTTATTCACGAAAGGAATCACTGAAAGTGGCTTGTGAACTTCAGAAATTTTTTAACAGGCTTGCGGTAGTCTTTGCGGCTGGGTATGCAATTCGAATTTTTTACGAACCTAGCATCACTTTATTCATTGAATTTTTTAATAAAGAAACTGCGTTCTAATTCTTCTGTCGCCTCTAAAATACTTTGTTTCGGTTTTTCATTCAGAAGTTTTCAAATGTTAATGAACTCATTTTGATTTAAGGTGGACGTCAAGTAATTATGCTTCCTATACTTCCAATGGAAAAACTTTTGTTACACATTTCCTTCACAACTAGTGTGTTCCCAAGGATGAAAATTTGAACATCGATTAAAATAACTTCATATTATAACTTGGAATACTTAATATTTTCTAAAACATAACCTTAATTATATTAAAAATCAATAATTTCTCCTTTGGTGGTGTTGAAACCAGAAAAAAGATGGCGCTACCTGTAGTTTGATGACGTCAGTAGACAAACAAATGTTAGATTGCATAATTATGGTTATGTTTTAGAAAATATTAAGTATTCTAAGTTATAAAATGAAGCTATTTTAATCGATGTTCAAATGTTCATCCTTGGAAACGCATTAATTGTCCAGAAAAAAGGTGGCGCGACCTGTACTTTGATGACGTCAGTAGACAAACAAATGTTGGATTGCATAATTACGGTTATGTTTTAGAAAATATTAAGTATTCCAAGTTATAGTATGAAATTATTTCAATCGATGTTCAAATTTCCATCCTTGGGAACACACTAATTGTGAAGGGAATGTGTACAGAAGTTTTTCCCATTGGAAGTATAGGAAGCAAAATTACTTGACGTCCATCTTAATTAATTTCTGAACTATGTCTGAATCAAATGGGCAACAGAAGAATTATAACAACAATCGTTTCTTTATAAAAACTTCAATGAATAATGCGGTAATAATTTCGTGAAAAATTCGAATTGTATACCCAGCAGCAAAGATTACTGCACGCCACTGCGTTTAACAGTTTTCACGCATTATTTTAACAGGCAACTATTATTTCAGTGATTAAGCTAATATATAGTTTCAAGTGCATTTTTTTTGTGTGGCTTCTAGCTGATCATAGAGTTTGATGTCTGAAGTAAATTGAGTGATCTGATAACTGCCGATATGGGATGCCATTCGTTCGTCAAATATAGATCGCGGAGATCGAATGCCATTCGTTTGGCAAATATAGATCCTGTGTGCTGCTCTAAATTTAGCAGGCGGCGTTACGGATGTGAGTGACGTGGGAAACTGTATTAACTTTGTTTGGTGACCGCTGCGACGAATTATTTATCATATTCTTTCACTTCGCGGATCGCGTGCGTGTGGAAATTTGAACTCTTTAATGAATATAAAAGGAGGGTAACAAGTGATCGATAGGAATAAATATAAAAAAAAAAAACATTCACAATGTCGTTTTATCAGAAAGTTATACTTCCGTAGACACAGTAAAGTAAATGGATGCCTCAAAATCTGATCAGTCACGGAAAAGAACAATAAGGGGAAGGAATTGTTCTGATAGTTTTTCATTTTCTCTTAATCATTCTTCATATTTTTTCGACGCCCACAGATGTGTAAAGCTAGAGGCCGCCCCGGTGGAGAAGTGGTCTAAGCGCTGGCTTATGACTATTCGTAGGAGAAGAGTTCGGGTTCGAATCCCTGTGAGGCATGGATGTTGTGTCTGTCTTACGGCACTGGCTCTCTTCCATAAAACTAATGCGAATTAACCTAAAACATGAAACAAATATTACTTCTAGAGATTTATTAGTTCCCAGATCAATAAGTCACTGGAAAACATTTATTCTAGTGAGATATACTATCAGAACTACTGACCGCATACTCGATACTCTCAGAACAAACATATTTTTCAGACGCCTTTAGCGTAGTATAATAAAGTCGCCAAGCTTTAGCTCTCCACTGGAAGGTTTTCTCGAGGCAGTTGTCAGGCATAAAATGCAGAAAATTAAAATGCGTAAGAAACAATGATTAGTTTTTTTTTTAAATTGCGTGGAAGACAACGTGAGTGGTATTACTTCTAATTCATTATGCGATTATACGCTGTATTGCGACGTGTTTCTGTCTCTTAATAATGCATGGTAGTTCCTATAGAGCATGTTAAAGAGGATATCATTGTTAACATCATTGCATGTTAAAGAGGATGTTCACACATTTTTAGAATGATAAGAAATCACAGAAAATAATAAAAAACGTTCAAAGAATTGAGATTGGCAACAGCGTGTTAAATGAACACGAAAGAAACATCTGCTACAGTTAAATATCGTCTGCTGTGGAAAAAGGTTATGGTTTTGCTCTTTACGAAGAGAAATATTCGTGTTATGTAATTAAAAAAAGCTGTGACCATCATGGAATTAGAATTTTTTTTCAACAAGCAGTATTGTTAATAATAGAGGGGGAAATCGTCAAGCACTTTTTTTAACAGGAAAAAGAACACCAAACGAATATCCAAAGAAAGTACGTACCTATATTAACGCTATACATCTCAGCGGCCTCTTTGCACTGAGTCTGTACTCGTGAAGACGGTTTCGTACCATTTGAGCACATACTGTGACATCAGAAGCAGCTCGAATTGATTCTCGTAGTTGGCTACGGGTGCTACTAATCCTTGTCCGAGCACTTACTTTCAGGTTACCTCCTGGTGGTTATCCTTGGCCGACCACTTCTGGGTCGATCTGCAACATTTCCATGTCGTAGAAATCTTGTATGTATAGCTGACTAGCAGCAATTTGCGAAACTCCTACAGCAGCAGCCTCATCGATCTGCCGTACAGATGCCTGTAACATGCCAACAGCCGTATTTCTGTTGTCAATGTTTAAACGTCGTCTCGACATCGTTTCAGGTTAATTTTCCACTGAAGACAATCCATTCAACAAACTTCTTGACCAAGCAGTGAAACGACCCGTTTTTCACTTCTCGCAAAGTACTTTTTATTGAAGCTTGCATGCTGTGTTGTCATGATGCTAATTTACATATGACGTAGGTACCCACCCTGATAACCGAACTCCAGTAGTCGCTAAATTTGCACATCACCACGTTAAACCTTCGAAAGCGCAATATCCCTAACGTTTTGTGACCAGTGTATATTTGCTACTTAAAAAGATCACTCAGCAAATGGTGAAACCACAAATATCTAGAAACACATTTGCGAAAATGTAGAGGTAAATTTGTCTTCTCTCTGATGAAGAAAATTTCTCTTCTACCTGCAAGCAGTTTAATATTTTAAAGTACCGATGTGTGCTGGTGCTTTATCATGCAGCTTGCGGGGAGAGAAAGATATTATTGTGTCTCTAAAACTGCATTGAACAAATACAGTGTTGTTGTTTTTTTGTAGACAAGAACTCATGTGTACAGTATGTACAGAAAACGATGCTGATCCGGTAGCGCAGTGGTCTAAGCGATGGCTTTTGATCATTCGTCTGAAAGGGGTACGGGTTCGCATTCCGGTGAGGCATGGATGTTGTGTTTGTCTTATGGCACTGGTTCTCTCCCTTCTCCGGAACCAGTAACCCTAAATTAGGAACGGGCGACTGCTTATAGCCCACTGAGTTGCTCACGGTGGTCGTTAAATCTGCAATCAAAAAAAAAAAAAACACACACAGGAAACTATAAAAAACAATAATGGATTACTTTCTTTTATCAAACTTTCAAAAGATACATGACATACTGTGTCAGTAATTTAACATTTTTTTAACCATCAGAAATCTGCAATTTTAAGATTAATATATTAAAATATGTTATATATGATGATCAGAGATAAAAGACACAAATACAAAGATAAATTAATTTACCTTGGTATTTAGCTCTGCGCAAATGAATCCTCAGAATTTTTGCTTTTAACTTAAACTAAACGTAAAATCAGTGACGTGTCCACGATTTCATTTCGGGGGAAGGGGTCCAAGATCCTATCCCACATGTTTAGTGCATATATACTGCTGTATGAAGGTCTCCCCATGTTTCTTCCACAACGGTCTGTCTTGAGCCATTCTCCTCCATGTCATTCCCGCATGCTTTCGAATTTCACCCACCCATCTCCCACGTGGTCTTCTTTTTGGGTCTTTTCCTGTCCCTTGGAATCCAGTCTATTATTTCCGTTGCCAATCGGCAGTTTTCCTGCCAATATGTCCAGTCCATTACCATTTCAGGGATTTTAGTCTAATCATGATGCCTTCCACTCTTGTTATTTTCCTTATCCACGAATTGCTCATCTTATCTTTCCTGATTACACCAAGTATGCGTCTCTCCATGCATCTTTCAGTTGCTGCAGACTTTATATGTCTTTCTCAGTTAAGGTCTACGTCTTTGCTCCGTATATACGCACTAGAAGTGCATTGATTAAACATTTTTCTTTTAAGACATAATGGCGTATTCCTCTTAAGAAGTGCACTGTTTCTTCCCAAAGCTCTCCAGCCAAGTTTTATACTCCGATTAATTACTTCATGAATGTGATCCCCGTTTGATATCTGCTGCCGAAGGTAAATGTAAGTATAGGTTATCTCCAGATATTCCCCACCAATTGATAAATCTTCATCTCTTGTAAAAACATTGTACATCAGTTTGGTCTTCTGAAGGTTCATTTTTTATTCCACTTTTTTACTCTTCTCAGCAAGTTCCTAAATCATACTCTGAAGTTCTGAAGGGATAATTGCAGAAATGACGACGTCCTCAGCAAAACGAAGGTGAGTTAAATAATTTGCATTAATCTTTATCCCTTTATTTTTCCAGTTCAATAATTGAAAGACATTTTGCAACGTGGCATTAAAGTGTTTGGTAGATATTTTGTCATCTTGTCTCACTCCCTTTCCAATTTTTGTTGGTGCTGTATCCTCAAATAGCCGAACCTTTCCACTTGCGTTATTAATAATGCTAGTGTATGCATTACATATACATATACACAGTCTAGGCACATTATTGTGACGACCTACTACTTTTGACCTCGACAACGAGTAGCCAATGAAAGAAGGCACGTGTCGTGAGTTGGCTTGGTGGATATATAAGGTGTGCTATAGACAATCTGAAAACACATCACTCGTTGCTGTCTTCGAAAGAAGGGACGATTTATCAGATTGCAAAAAGAAATGATTATCGGCTTTCGGGCCACGGGTGGCAGTATTTCTGAAACAGTGCAGTTTATGAACTGTTCGCTTGCTACTGTGGTTAAAGTGTATCGTGATTGGAGAAATGGCACCATTGCGAATAAGCGACGTGGAAACTGAGGAGCACAAAGTTCCAGTGATGTGAGAGGTAAATATTGGCTTTGACGGTGCATGAGGGCCGATCAACCGGCTGCAGTGGAGCAACTCCCTGGCAGATTGAACCAGAGGGCTACAGGAAGTATGTCGAAAATAACAGTTCAGCAAACCCTGCTGCGTATGGGGCTCCTATGCATACGGATAGGCACTGCACCTATGCTAACGAAGGTGCGTCGGCAGAAACGGCCTACATTTGCACGGCAGTATCGGAATTGGACCTTCGCTGATTGGCAAAGGATTGCCTTCTCCGATGAGTCACGTTTTCTGCTGCATCGAACGGATGGACGTTGACGTATAAGGCGAGAAACATCAGAGAAAAAACATTCTTCAACCACTGCAGGAAGAACACAAGCTGATGGGGGCAGCGTTATGGTTTGGGGAATGTTTTCGTGGCATTCTCTGGGTCCCCTTATACCTATGGAAGGCACTATGGACCGAATTCGTTATGAATCCATCCTTGCAGACATCGTACTCCCATACATGCCGATTGTCTTCCCTGGGGCGGATGGGATCTTCCAGCACTACAATGTGACGTGTCACACAGCTAAAAATGTCCGAAAGTGGTTGGAAAAGTATGATAAAGACTTCAAGGTATTTTTCTGGCTTCCTAATTCCCCAGACTTAAACCCAATTGAGCATCTGTGGGACAACTTCGATCGTGTTGTTCGCTCTATGGATCCTCCACCACGCACCCTCCAGCAGCTGTCAGATGCACTGCAGTCAGCATGGCTCCACTTACCTGTGAACACCTTTCAGCACCTTATTGATTCACTCCCAGCCCGTCTAGTTGCTGTCCGCTCTGTGCATGGCGGTTACTCTGTATATTAGCTGATGGTCACAATAATGTGACTCGACCTTGTATATATGTAATAATTATAGATATACGCTATATTATCAAAAGTATTCGAACACTACCATATATTTGCATAAGAGCAAATGTTCTGTCGTGTTTTCAGTAACTTCGAAGACGATACATCACGTGGACTTCAAATTTCCGAGTTCCAGCGTGGGCTGATCTAAGGATATCAGTTGGGTAACGTTTCCATACAGAGCGTTGCACCTAAGCAGAGCCTACCAGAATCGTCTGTAAGTGATGTCCTGAAGAGAGTGATAGAGGCAGCACGGTGCAATTACAGCAAAAATACGTTCCGAAAGGCCGCACAAACTGACGGAACGTGACAGGAGAGCCATGGTAAGAAATGTTTTGAAACCCCGTTCTTCCTCTGCCATTTCCATAGCTGCTGAAGTAGGAAAAGCTTGTATGGCTCGATTAGTACCATAATTATCCGCAGAGAGTTGCACAGTGTGGGTTATTACGGTAGAGCAGCGGCGCACAAACCACACATCACTACTGAGAATGGTGTGTCTCCCGTTGTTCCTGGGCTGTGGGCGACTAGAACGCTGTTCATTGGAGTGATGAGTTATTCTTTTCACTTTTCCAATCTGATGGGCGTGTTTGGCTTTGGCGACAGCCCGGCGAACGATTTTTGTCGGACTGTGTTCTTCCAATTGTTAAGTTCGACGGGCGCTCCATCATGGTATGGGATGGTTCCCTTGGGCATGACTCCGCTGATTGATTATTATACCACAAACCATAAACTCTGAAGTGTACTTCGAGTTCTGGATAATTCTGCCTTACCAAGAATGTATTATGGAAATGACCGTTGTCTCTTCCGACATGATCGAGCTCCCTGCCACTCTGCACGGCGTGTGTAGAACTGGTTCCTTGAAAATGAGGTGGAATTATTAGACTGTCCTGCTCAGTGTCCTGATCTTTATCCCATAGAACACCTCTGGGATGACCTGGTGCGGCGGATACGACATCGACCACAATTACTGTCTTCGCTCTCCACTCTGGTATCAGCTTTGCAGGACGAATGGCGCGCCGTTCCTGCCGAGAATTACCGGAAATGGGTTAATAGTATGCCTCGACGTGTTGCCGCTGTCATATAAGCAAAAGCTGCTCCGACTAATTACTGATTACGCTAATAAAGCCATTTCTCGCAAAACACATGCACTCATTTTCATAAAAATCCGCGCACCAAGAAAAAACTTTCGATTAACGCGAAATTCGGCGAATAGCTACGGGTACAGCAGACATGCAAATGATTGAAGTTTCGTGCGATTGCGCATGCCCGCGCGTCCAAGATCGGCGCTGCAGTCGCAAGCCGTGTAGCTTATAAGGCGCGGCGCAGGGAACTCCGTATTCGTGCCGAAGTGCACGGTAAGAGTCAGGTCAGATACCTGAGCAACAAACATGCCGAGAAGCCATCGTAAATGTGCGTACGGGCAACTGATGAAGTTTGAACGAGGCCGTATCGTCGGGATGAGAGATGCAGGGTGGCTGGCGTCGAATCGAACGCCATTTGGGCCTGTCGGACAGTGCAGTGCCATCGTGTTGGGAGCAATGGACACGGGAATACACCCAGACACGGCAGACTGTCTCTGGACGACCAACACGCACCACCAGCAGAGAGGACGGTGGGATCGTGAGAGCGTCACACACAGATTCAACGAACGACGTCCTTGTCCAATATCCAGAGACATGTGGCGGCTGTACAAGGGATTCCTGTGTCCGCCAGAACCATTTCCAGACGCTTGGTAGAAGCGAATCTGCACTCTGGACGGCCCTTAAGTTTTGTACCATTATCACCTGACCATCGTTGGCGTCGATTGCAGTGGTGTCAGCAGTGAACAACGTGGAATGCTACGGACTGGCGACGTATAGTGTTCAGCGACGAATACCGCTTCTGTATGGGAACGGACGATCACCGCGTCAGAGGGTGGAGGACCGCAGGTGAGCGCTACGATCCCAACCTCACTGAACAGCGGCACACTTCCCGAACTGCAAGCGTGATGGTCTGCGGTGCCATCGCGTATATCAGTCGGGCTTCCCTCGCAGTGATCCGAGGGATGACGTTGACAGCCCAACGCTGCGTACATGCGATTCTGCGGCCCCATAGCCATAGCAAGCATGGAGCCATTTTCCAACATGATAACGGCCGTCCGCACACGGCTCTTATTTCCCATAATTGTCTACGTCATGCTTCGACGCTTCCGTTGCCTGCGAAACCGCCTGATCACTCGCCCATCGAGCACGTGTGGGATTAGATGGGATGCCAGCTTTCTTCATGTCCCAGTGTTCGTGATTTAGAGCGGCAGTTGCATGACGTGTAGGCCAATCCATCCCAGGATAACAAACGGCGTTTCTTTGACTCCATGCCGGACCGTATCACCGCATGCATCCGAGCAGGAGGCGGTCCGACGTAGTACTAACGCTGATCGAAATGTGTACCGTATGTCCGCGGGACGATTTCCCGCGGACATACGGAAATATATATATATATGCGTGTGTGTGTGTGTGTGTGAGAGAGAGAGAGAGAGAGAGAGAGAGAGAGAGAGTTGGAACCATTTGCCTTTAATACAGCTTCTAACCTTTTTGGAATAGATTTATACAGCTTTTGAATAGTCTTCAGTGGAATGTCTTGTACCATTCATCGATCATAATATCGGCCAATTGCTTCAGATGTTTTGGAGGAGGTAATCTGTTTCTCACTCTGCTCTCCATAACTGTCTACAGTGGTTCTTTGCTATTCGAGCCAGATGATTGAGGAAGCCATGACAGATGTTGAAGTTCATCCTGGTACGCCTCCAACTAAGACTGCACTGTTTGGCTGTGTATATGGACACATTATCACCTTGAAAAACGGCGCCATTGTTGGGAAACAACATTTGGAACATAGGATGAACTTGATCATATAGAATATCCAAGTACTCGCTGGCAGTAACTCGACCATGAAAGGTAATGATAGGGCCAGTCGAATACCAAGACATGGCCCCGCAAATTCATCACAGATCCACCACCGTGCTTGATAGTTGAAACCAAACATTCCGAATTGTACGTCTCCTTGGGTGTTCGCAATGCATAAACTCAACCTACGGTTGGGAATAATGTTAATGAGGACTCATGGGACCATGTCACATGTTTTCAGTCATCAGCTGTCCAGGTTTTATACTGATGACACCGTTTTTTTTTTTTTTTTTCGTTTTATAGCTTCTTTTTTTCTGTGATTCTTTTTTTCTGTGACACGTAAAAGGTATGATGATCAGAAAAAAATTATGAGCATGTAACAAACGTAACGTATATTCAAATTCAGTTGTGTAATATCTACAGCTAACCTAATTAATCTTACAAAGTTAAAGAAAAAAGCATTACACCTGTATGTAATTATGTCTTTAAGAGTACGTATTTTGAAATAACACTATAAAGAACAATCTAAATAATGCTGCAGGTGAAGGAGTTCGAGGGAGGAGTGGGGTGGATCCGGACTACGTAGTAAAAAAGTAGCTACGTTTTTCTGAAAGTAGCTAATTTCGGAAAGTTCGCTACTTTTAAATACTTTTTCTGAAAGTAGCTACTTTCTCTACTTTTTCCCTAGTACCTAGCAAAAAAGTAGCTTTTTCTGAAAGTAGCTAATTTCGGAAAGTTCGCTATTTTTAAATACTTTTTCTGAAAGTAGCTAATTTCGGAAAGTTTGCTATTTTTAAGTACTTTTTCCGAAAGTAGCTACTATCGCTACTTTTTCCCGTACCCTAACAAAAAAGTAGCTAACTTTTTTTGAAATTAGATTATTTCGGAAAAGTTGCTACTTTTAAATACTTTTTTCTGAAAATAGCTTCTTTCGCTAATTTTTCCTATTCCCTAGCAGAAAAGTAACTAACTTTTTCTGAAAGTAGCTAATTTCGGAAAGTTTGCTATTTTTAAATACTGTTTTTCTGAAAGTAGCTATAATCGCTACTTTTTTGCTAGTCGCTAGCAAGAAAAGTTGCTAAAATGTAGCTACTTTTCAGAAAACATATTCGTAGCTGTAGCAAATTGCTTTTTCAAGAATGTAGTTATAGCAGTATCAAGCTACTTTTTCAAGAATGCAGTTGTAGCAGTTGCTAGAAACTTTTTAAAAGTAGCTTTCCAATCAGTGGAAAGCTTGAAAACGTTGATTTCTATTTTTACGCTGATAAATCGTATTACTCTTATAGCTTTTTACTATTCTATGTAGAGAATATAAGGGTTTGCTCAATAAATTTAGCATTCAGCTCTTGCTAGCAACTTTTAAAAAGTAGCTTTCCAATAAGTGGAAAGCCCCCGCCGTGGTCTGAGCGATAGCTTCTGATCATTCGTCCGAGATGGGTCTGGGTTCGAATCCCGGTGAAGCATGGGTGTTGTGTTTGTCTTACGGCGCTGGCTCTCTCTCTTTCCTGTAGCCAGTTACCCTAAATTAGGGACGGGCGACTGCTTATAGCCTACTGCGTTGCTCACGGTGGTCGTTAAACCTCCAATAAAAAAAAAAAATCAGTGGAAAGCTTAGAAACGTTGATTTATATTTTTACGCTAATAAATCCTATTACTCTTATAGTTTTTACTATTTTATGTAGAGAATATAAGGGTCTGCTCAATAAATTCAGCACTCAGCTCAAATTTTGCAGCAGTAGCCCTCTATTGAGAAAGGTTCACCCTGGGATAATGAAATATGTTTAATTTGTCAGCAAAGGATTTACTTTTTAGCCTGACAAAACAATCGTTGTTGGCCTCATTGACATTTCTGTATCCTCACTCTTTTCACCTTCACACGTACCAAATAAGAAGTCGGAGTGTCAGTAATGTTTTAGTGGGCCATATTTAACGGACATGAGTGCCTCACTTTTAGCCTTATCCTCCATCAGGGAGTCCTGGGAGGATGTTGGAATGCATGGACGGAGAAGACAGGAGACAGGGTTCCCTTGCTTCTCTGCCCTCATATGTCCGGTCAGTAATAAGGTCACGGCGATCGCAGGAACTTCGGTTCGATTTACCCGTGTTCACGGCCTCTCCAGATCTCCCTCCCCCAAACATCCCTCACCTCCTGTTCCCATAACAATACAGGAACCATGCTTATGCTTAAAGCGCTATTACCAGATCGTTACCATTTCAGCGTCGTGAAATATCGAGCATTTGGAGACCCGATCTGTCTTAGGGTCACTGAGCAGTTGTTTCATTTGATTTTGTTTGACGTTTGTAAAACACGGTTCAGTTACAACAAACAGGAACCTTTTTTATATCTCTTTTTTTTCTCTCAGTGATGTTTCACTTAGATTCATTTCTTTACTGTGACAACAGCAGATAGACATTACAATGTATATTTTGAAGATAAGTACAATACATCTTCAAAAGAAAATAGTACACGTGTGCGTTTTTTCCTTATCTGCGTTCGATTATAAGGATGGTATTCCATTATCGCAAATGAAGTCGTTTTTATCAAATATGATACTACACTATTGTGGCTGAATTTGTTTCTATTGTATTTACCACTTGAAAATGTTAACTCAGTTTAGCAAGATTTCAATTGAAAGCACATTCTGCTGTGGTTCTGTTTATTTTATTATAAGTGGTTCTGTTCTTCTTTCAGTTTCTTTTTAAATAAAAACTGTTAAACCCAATAAAAAAATCATCCATTACAAATGTGCAACACAATATTTAACAAACATTATTTAGTTCCAATAGTGAATTACCACCTTAATTAATAACGAGGAATTATATACCAACTATACACAAAAAAAAGTAAAACCCTTGCAGTAATCCCATTTTTTTGGTGTAAAAATATAAATATACGTTTCCAAGCTTTCGCACATCAACCAGATTGCTTTTTCAAGGATGGTAGACAGAAAACTTCAATCTGAATAAAAGAACGCTTCAACAATTCTAAAGCGGTGACTTGACTAGACAATAAACAAATAGATGTGAATGTAATTTTTCATTGAAAGACACGAGGCGTCTTTTTATATTCCACGCTTAAGAAAAATACTGACAAACCCCCTCCTTCCAACGAGACAGGTGTTTATACGATCCCCTTACAATATCGAAACTGCTCCAAACGATATCGGAATGACCAAACGTTCGTTTAGAAATAGAATCAACGAGCATAAAAGAGACACAAACCAAGGTTGTTGAAGCGTTCTATTATCCACAGATTAAAGTTTTTTGTCTACCTTTCTTCAAAACATTACCTGGTTGACTTTCCATATCTTGAAAACGTATATATTTTATATTTTTATGCCAGTAAATCGGATTACTAATATAGTTTTACTATATTAGTTGGTGTACTGTTCTTCGTTATTAATTTAGTTCGAAATATGATTTCCCAGATTCATATCTTTTTTTCGACATTCATGAGAAACTCTGAGAGCTATAGGCAGTCTCCCGGCCCTACTTTGCAGCTACTGGTTCTGGAGAAGGGACTGAGCCAGACGCCATTGAACAAGTGCCTCGTCCGGAACTCGAGCCCGCACTCACCTCCTTCGAACGGTCAGAAACTAGTGCTTCAGATCACTCAGCCAGCAGGTCGGTCCAAATTAAGATATACGGGCAGCGAACTATACGAGAATCAAAGGTTTATGAATGTGAATTATTGCTTTAAAAGTGAAATGTTCAGTACTGCTTTAGACAGAGATGCTTTTGACCTGAGGACACATTTTAAAGCTTAAATAGCCATCGCGGTAGCCGAGTGGTCAGAGGCGATGGTTTCTGGCTAATCTTCAAAGCTGTTCATGTGCCCGAGCCTCAGTAGTGGTATGGGTAGTTCGCCTGCTCCGCGACGGGAACTGCCTCCGTTCCCTAGAACCAGTGGTCCCTTATTGAGGACGAGACACTATTGTAACACCTAAACAAAAAAATATTTAGATACGACAAATGGAATTTTTTTCTTTTTCATTATTGTGCTGTACGTCATAAGAAAATGTGGATGTGCAGTTCAATATAACTGAAGAATCAATCTCATATAACGTTTTGTGTTAGTGCTCAAACTCTATCGTTTTTGAAGCATTTTTGAATTTCTCACTCTCTCTGATTTTTTCACCACCAGACAGATTCTCTCTCTCTCTATCGACAAATATACCGAAAACTCAATCTCACATACAATGCTTTGTTTCAGGGCTCATATTTTCTTTTCTCTCTCTCTATCTGCTCTGTCTATCTCCTCTCTTTCTGTCTCTTTCTTCTTCTCCGTCTATTGACAAATATACCGAAAACTCAATCTCACATATAATGTGTTGTTTCAGTGCTCACATTTTCTTTCCTCTTTCTCTGTCTTTATCATCTCTCTTTTTCTTTTTCTCCTCTGCCTTTCTCATCTCCTTCTGTCTCCTCTCTCTTGTCTTTCTCCTCTCGCTTTCTCTCTCTCTCTCTCTCTCTCTCTCTCTCTCTCTCTCTCTCTCTCTCTCTCTCTCTCTCTCTCTCTCTCTCTCTCTCTCTCTCTCTCTCTCTCTCTCTCTCATATATAATGCTTGTTTCACTGCCATTATTCTCTCTCTCTCTCTCTCTCTCTCTCTCTCTCTCTCTCTATATATATATATATATATATATACTTAAGAGCAAAACTGAAGACTAAGGAAAAGATTTTAGAATTTAAAATGAAGGGTGCAAAATAACCTGAAAATCAAAACGCGCAATGCAGCAGTTTTGAAAATTCAGAATTCACATTCTATAAAGAAGATACCTAAGCAAAAAAATACATATATAATTTTGACTCACACCTAATACAACATAGAAAAGGTTATGTATCTACCTGTGTGAGTAAAAGGAGAAAAGATAAAAAAATAAAATAAAACAACTGAATGTAGAAGGTGTCGAGAATACTGAGCCTTGGCTTTATCAAGGACCAGCAAAAACTCTGCATTTTCTCACTTCCACAAAGACCTAGTTGGAAATGGGTTTCTGCAAGGCCATAGATGCAAGTAACATTCCCACCTAAAATAGTTTAAAAAATATATATATAAGTCATGTCCTCCGTAGAGTAGCATGACCTAGCACTAGTTAACAATTTCGCTTGCATCCATTAACCTTCATGGCCCGACCCATGCTCTTCATCTGTTACTATTAAATAGAGAGAAGAAGATTAAAGAGAACTCAAGCTGTGAGAGTGACATAATAAATAGAAATGATTTTCAGCTATAACGAAATTCCAAGTTCGTTTGAGAGAGAATTTAAACCTGAAAAACAATGCAAAAGAAATCCAAATTTTACATTGCAATTAAAAAAGGAAATGTTAATTTATAACGAACAGATTTTTGAAAGAAAACTTGAGTCTAAAACCCCCTACTCTACAACTTATGACAGCACGAAAACGAGAATAAGTTAAAGATAATAATTAACTAAAGAAAACTTTGTGAAAGTTATATACCTTAAACAGTTAGTTGCAATATGTACAAAGTATTTCAGCAGTGCTTTAAGTGCATAATTAATTAGTTATTAAGAACTTAACTACTTTGAAAAAACAGCGCATAGACAGCGCATAGAAAAGGAACAAGCTTAGCCTTCTTCTGTTCCTAGGTACCCCAAAAGACGCTCAAAGTTACAAAGAAAAGTAAGAGTTAAAACCCGCATAAATGTTAACAAACAAACCAATGCTTAAAAGCTGAAAAGCTAAAAAACGACAGAGAAAAGGTACATAAAGTACAAACATTGAACTTATAAAACCTAGAACCCAAAAACTAGGAAGAGAGCTTACCTCTTGTGTGACAAAAACTTTTCTCCTCACAAGAGGAGAACATGGCTGACCCCTTCCGCCACTCCCTAGACGCTGGGGGCAGTGAGGGTGGGGCTGATGGCCTCCTCATACAGCAAGAAACCAACGCGCGGAGATTTTAACCAGAGAAAAAAATATATAAACTTAAGACTGTGGATCTGTATGATCAGAATGAGCAGAATTAACTCTCCAGAATACATGAGAAATATTATAAAATACACGAGCAGTTTATTTAATAATCTTTGCATGTATTAAATCACCTTAGTGAGCTTCTATAGATTAATCAGAATCTTATTAATTTTAATGTTGGTTTTACTATTTTTAGTATAGCTATCCTAGTGATGAATAACTAGTTTTCTTTTTTATTTGTTTTTATTTTCTTTTATAAACAGATTTTTAAGCTTTTTTTGTGATTTTGTTTATATTATTTAATTTTTTGTTTTAATAGGACCGTCATATCCATAGCACTAAGGTTCCTTTAGGTAGTTAATAGGCATCCTCTAGCCAACTTCCTTACGGCTTTGATTGGTCAGAATCATATTATTAACTGTGTAGAAAATTAAAGCAGATCTGCCAACCTTACTCTATTATTCAGAATAATTTTTCTTAAAGTTCTTTTGATGAAAGAAGAAGGAATTTCGTTCTCTAGAAAACTTTCTAATAGTATATTAATGTGGTAATTGAAATCCAAATTGTTGCTGCAAATTCTTGAAATTCTTAGGACCTGAGAAATTAGTACATTCTCAATTACTTTGGTTGAAATGTTATTATTCCAGTGTAGATATTTAATTACTTTGAAAGGAAAATTAACTCTTTTATCAAAGAGGCTAATAGATGGGTTACCTCTGTTGAGCTTAATGCTTAAGTCTAGGAACTCAAGTTCCTGATTACTGTGGTTGGTTTTACATAAGTTAAGAGAGCTAGGATAGATATTATCAAAATCACTCTCTATAACTTCTGAATTATTGATACACAGCAGATCATCAATATATCTAAAAGTGTAAAGGTAGTTATCTGAGCAGGTGGGGTGATTTTTAATGAATTTATATTCCTTAAAGAACAGGAATATATTAGCGATATTTGTGGACGTTGATGTTCCCATTGGAATACCGTTCACTTGCTTATAGAGAGTATTATTATATAAGATATGGTTATTTTTTATGCAGCAATTGAGATAAGAGTTCCAAGTTCCTACATCAACAAATTGGTTGAGTTTAAATTCTGCATACAGCTCTTTAAAGGTAGTGATTATATCTGATAGAGGCAGATTAGTATATAGGTTTTCAAAATCATAACTATTAATATCTAGGGGACAAACTTTGAGTATAGTAGAAATTACTTCTGCATTATTATTAATTATCCAAAAATCTCTGTACATCAAGTTAGAACAGTTTCTAATGTGTTTCAAAACCTTCTTTAAGACATCTTCAAAAGCAAGATCTATTTTCTTTTTATGACTCCTTACTCCACTAGCTATGAACCTGAACTTCACAGGATCCTTATGAAACTTAACCGTTGCAAAAAGAAATGGAAATTCAGGCCCATATCTTCTAGTTTGTGGAATTTTAAGTTTCTTGAAGAATGCCTTAAACCGATTTTCTAACTGCTTGGTAGAATAACTTACGGGCTCGTATGTTACTCTATTATTGAGTTCCATAGTTAACAATTCAAAATAGAACTTCTTACAGATAATTGCAAAATTATTGCTAGCTTTATCCGTAGTGGTAAAAATAAATTGGTCTTGTAGTTTGGAGAGTGACCTTTTAGCTTCTCCAGAGAAAAAGAGATTTCTGTCGAAACAAAAGTCCAGACCTGCCAACTCACCGGTGAAGCTATTGATTATATTATATTTCCATTCTGCGAAGGCCTCAATAGGCTGATTGTACGTTAAACTGGTTTTTACGATGTACTTATTTACATCTTGAGTGAAGCTCTCAAGAATCCTTTCTTTGGAAATTGAGAAGGAAGGTCTGAATTTAGAGCCATACTCTAATAAATTCCTAAGCTTTTCATTTTCAACATAACTCAAGTTTCCGGTGATAATATGGTTGTAATTCTTATCATAGTGAACTGTTTCTTTATGTTCATCACAAGAACAAGTAGTAATTACAGGAATGTAGCTCGAAGAGTTAAGTTTGTAGTTTTTAACTATTGACCCTAAGGTCTTAACATATTTAAAACTTACAATAGACTGGTGCCTGTGGATGGGAAAAAAATTTCATTATTGTAGAACAGCTTCCTTACATTGAGATTATCGTAGGCTTTATTTAGGAACCTGATGGTAACAAAATTACTGGAAAATTCTTTAAGAGAAATTTTATCTTTAAGAATATGTTTAAGAATGTCCAGAACCAAAGCAAAAACATGCTTATCAACATGGTCAGCAGTTTCATTCCAGAATTTGAAAAAACATTTAAGGACAGAGTGCTTGAAGGACTTGAGAATTTTGTAAGTATTTTTAACAAAACTAGTGCCAGTTTTAAAGCTTTCCAGAGTTTTTAGCAAGTTAGCAAAATCAACTTTGCTTGATGTGCGAAATAACCTCTGTCCTCTATTACCTCTAGAGCAGCTCTTATTATTAACAAGAAAGAAGAGTTCACGAATTGAAAATTTATGCTGATTATGCTTATTGTCAGATAGAGTGGAATTAAGGCCATAGGGATAAAGAGACTGATGCTGCAAAATTTCAAGGGATTCAGTTTCTAGCCGAGCATAGAGGTCAGGAATAATATGTAGTACCTCTATTTTCACTTTGTCAAAACCATGAGTATGGAAATGCTCTAATTCAAAGGTAGAGTACTGGTTGGCGTTTGTGGAGGGGTTCACTCCTGAATTAGAGAACTTGTTTACTAGAGACCTGTGACCATTAATCCTAAGATGAAGAGGATTTTTACTTTGGCCAATATAGCTAAGGTTGCAGACAGTACAGGTGAGCTTATAGATGGTATTGTAGGCTTTGCAAAACTTGTTGGAGCAATTATCCTCAACAGAAGAATACAGGTTAGGATCTGCAGATTTACATGTCAAACAACGTTTGTCATTTCATAACTTTAGATTACCTTTGCCAGCGAGTTCATACACTATGGGAAAGGGTGCTAGCCTAACCGAGCGGGAGGACTTAAAATATCTGAGCTGACCTCCAATCCTTTCATCGTCCTTAGAACTCCACTTGGGCCAAAACATACAAATTCTGAGCAAACCAACTAGGAAAAACTTTTTAGAAATAAGCAGTCCAAGAAAAGACCAAACTCGAGTATAAACTACACTCCAAAAAACTGCATCCAAAACATACTAAAAAGAAAAATTAGAAAATGAAAAAAACCTCAAGTGAAAAAAATAGTAATAAAAAAAAAAAAAAAAAAAAAAAAATAATAATAATAATAATAAAACATTTCAACTAGAATTTGCGCATGAGCTGCTAAATAATAAATTGAAATTAGTTACTTAAGAGCAAAACTGAAGACTAAGGAAAAGATTTTAGAATTTAAAATGAAGGGTGCAAAATAACCTGAAAATCAAAACGCGCAATGCAGCAGTTTTGAAAATTCAGAATTCACATTCTATAAAGAAGATACCTAAGCAAAAAAATACATATATAATTTTGACTCACACCTAATACAACATAGAAAAGGTTATGTATCTACCTGTGTGAGTAAAAGGAGAAAAGATAAAAAAATAAAATAAAACAACTGAATGTAGAAGGTGTCGAGAATACTGAGCCTTGGCTTTATCAAGGACCAGCAAAAACTCTGCATTTTCTCACTTCCACAAAGACCTAGTTGGAAATGGGTTTCTGCAAGGCCATAGATGCAAGTAACATTCCCACCTAAAATAGTTTAAAAAATATATATATAAGTCATGTCCTCCGTAGAGTAGCATGACCTAGCACTAGTTAACAATTTCGCTTGCATCCATTAACCTTCATGGCCCGACCCATGCTCTTCATCTGTTACTATTAAATAGAGAGAAGAAGATTAAAGAGAACTCAAGCTGTGAGAGTGACATAATAAATAGAAATGATTTTCAGCTATAACGAATGCTCAAATTCGCAAGCCATTTTCCGTTATTCCTTTCGTGAATTAACGAAACATATTGCTGATTCAACCTCTTCTGTGAAATGGACCTGAATTTCATGTATTTTATATGTGAATTGAAAAAAAATAATCCTTTTCATCTTTCTCCGGTTAACAACGAAAATTTTCTGTTTTTAACAGGTGTTAACGAAAAAAACCAGAATTTCACGGATTTTTCCTACGTGAATTGACAGTAATACTCCTGTTTATTTTTCTCCGGTTAATAACGAAAATTTGTCGTTTTTAAGAGGTGTTAAGGGAAATACCTGAATTTCGCGGATTTTTTGAGAGAAATACTTCTGTTAATCTTTCTTTGGCGAATAACGGAAAATTTCCGTTTTTAAGGGTGCTACCGGAGAAACCTGAGTTTTCAGGGAACCTTTACGTGCTTCCGTTCGTATATTACCGGGAAAATTCTATTCTTGCTTTTCCCGTCTCCGTATGATTTAAAACGGTTGCTGTGTGTTTCAGGAACGTGGAAAGAGCGATGTATTTATTTATTTACTGTCTCCACGTATTTTGAGGATTTTCACCTTGGATCTCGCCCTTTGGATTTAACTGCTATAATATATATATAGCAAGTGTCATTAATGCCCACCAGATGGAGACGTCTCAGTAGCTGAGCCCGGATTTATGATGTCAGAAGCTGACTTAAAAATACACATAGCAATGTGGATTGTTGGCCACCGTGGTGTAAATGTAACGCACTCGGCTAGATATCGAGAGTTCTGTGGTTCATTTCTACAGTGGCGGCTGAAAAACAATTTTTCGGTTGCTGTATGTTTCTGGAACGTGGAAAGAGCAATGTATTTATTTATTTACTGTCGCCACGTAATTGGAGGATTTTCAACGTGGTTATGTATTAGTCTGTGGATTAAACACAAAGTTATTATAGATATAAGATCAAATTTTATATTTAGAGGTTTTGCAAAATAATACAACCTACGTCCGAAAAGTCCCAGGATTGACGCAATAAAGAATATAAAAAGTACCATACTCATAATTCATTCTGCTCACCTGCAAAATTCAGCCCTTCTGAATCAACACACAGTTTTCAGCGTTTCTGAAGATTCTGAGGGCAAAATTCAGCCCTTCTGAATCAACACACAGTTTCCAGCGTTTCTGAAGATCCTGAGGGCAAAATTCAGCCTTTCTAAATCAACACAAAGTTTCCAGCGTTTCTGAAGATCCTGAAGGCAAACTTCAGTCCTTCTGAATCAACACACAGTTTCCAGCGTTTTTGAAAATCCTGATGGCAAAATTCAGTCGTTCTGAATCAGCACACAGTTTCCAGCGTTTCTGAAGTTCCTGAGGGCAAAATTCAGCCCTTCTGCAACAACACACAGTTTCCAACGTTTCTGAAGATCCTGAGGGCAAAATTCAGCTCTTCTGAATCAACACACAGTTTTTAGCGTTTTTGAAGATCCTGAAAACAGTTCTGGAAGGCACTTTCCGGTATGTTCGCAAGCTATTTTGTGACAGCTCCTTAAACAGGTGTAAATGTCTGCATGATACTGTCTTTTTAGTGCCCGTTTTATCCTGGGGAACAGGAAGAAGTCACAGGGCGATAAATCAGGGGAATACGGCACATGGGGCAACACAGTGATTTGATGGTGAGCCAAGAACTGTTAGACTGACAACGCGGTATGTGGTCTTGCGTTACCATGGAACAAGGGCCATCATTCGGAATGCGGGGTACCAATCTGGCATCAAGTTTTCGTTAATCCAGATCCTCGTGTAAAATCGCATGACAGATAGACTTACTGATGCCCACCGACTCAGCCAAAAGTCTCACTGTAATTCGGCGATTTTTCATTAATTAGTTCTGCACCTCTTCCATTTTTTTTTCTACTGTCTGCACACTGGCGGTTCGCCCAGATCTCGAGTCATCGTCAACGAATACTTTCCCGTCACGAAACCGTGCATACCATTCGAAAATTCTGCTGCGGGATAATGCTGTGTCTCCATTTGCTTCTTTTTAACACTTCGTAAGTTTCAGTGGCGGATTTACCAAGTTTCCAACAAAAATGGATGTTTACTCTCAGCTCTTCCTTGGGTAAAATGAAATGGGATGAGAACGCTTAGTTTGACTCCCTTAATGCCAGTCTGCCGCCTGTTGGTGGCAGAGTTGGAAACGGATCAAACATTTTGGACCCGGACCGGGCCGTCACATAAGTGGACCCGACCCGAAACTGACCCGGACAAATCTGCTTTGAGCTATAAATTCGAATACATCATCATCATTGTCAGCCATTATCAATCCACTGCTGGATGAAGGTCTCCCAATGCTTCTTTCGCAACGGTCTATCTTGAGCTAGTTTCCTCCTAGTCACTCCCATATGCTTTGGAATTTCATCTCCCATGGGGTCTTCTTCTGGGTATTTTCCTATCCCTTCGAATCTAGTCTAGAATTTCGGTTGTCCATCGGTGGTCTGTTCTTCTGGCAACATGTCCAGCTCATTCCCATTTCAGGGATTTCACTCTGATCGTCATGTCTTCCACTCTTGTCATTTTCCTGATCCACGAGTTACTCTTCTTATCTCTCCTGGTTACACCAAGCATGCACCTCTCCATGGTTCTTCCAGTTGTCTGCACTCTTTGTATGTCTTTTTTTAGTTAAGGTCCACGTCTCTGCTCCGTACGTAAGCACTGGAAGGATGCATTGATTAAATATTTTTCTTTTAAGACATAATGTCATATTACTCTTAAAAATTGCACTGTTTCTTCCAAAAGCTCTCCAACGAAGTTTTATACGCCGATTAATTTCTTCATCAATGTGACCCACGCTTGATATCTGCTACCCAAGGCAAGTGTAGAAATTGGTGTTCTCCAGCTTTTTCTCATCAATTGATAAATCTTTATTCCTTGTAAAAGTATTGTACGCCAGTTCTGTCTTCTGAAATTTAATTTTTAATCCCATTTCTTTACCCTTCTCAGCAAGTTCCTGGATCATACTCTGCAGCTCTGAAGTATTACTTCAAAGACCTCTGAAAGGTTCTTTGAATTTTTTTTTTCTATTCAAAAATAAAATGGAAATAAAATCGGGTCGAAATCGGATCTGGAACACCTTGACCCTACCCGTTTGGCCCTCATGAAATTGTTGACCCGGTGACCCACTGACCCGTTACCTGCTTCCATCTCTGGTTGATACTGGTATAAACCGGTGTCCAGCTGTTCGCTGATTGACCAAGGACACGTGATATTTTTATCTCACTATTGTTACGTCAGTTTTGCGGTCAGTCCTTGAACTTACTGGACGTAGTTTGTATTAAGTGTACAAATACGTTTTAAAGCGTTTTAAGACAGCGCAACATGTAATTTAAAAGAAAACAACAATGCCTTTAGGAATCAAAATTCGCGCCGTCATTATCTATCACCTTCTGCCATCGGTCGGGCAGCTGATGTATTCCAGCCACGAAGAATACTTCGTCGTGTGATGCGATGAAGTCGTCAACATATTTTTGCACTTCGTCACATGTCCGGAGCCGTACAGCAAACAAACCATGTTGCATCGATTGGAACAAAATATAGTCTGAAGGGGCTATGTCTGGACTATACGCCGGATGCTCCAAAACTTCCCAGCGAAACGTCAATAACGTTTCCTTGACCGATATCGCGACATGCGGCCTAGCGTTGTCATGCAGAAATTTCACGGGACGCAATTTTTTGCCTGTGAATGAACGTTTCCGACAGATTTCCTGGTTCAATCGCAGCAATTGTTGCTTGTAGCGATCAGAGTAACAGTTTGATCCTGTTCCAGTAGTTCATAATATAGTACTCCCTTCATATTCCAACAGATACACAGCAGAACTTTCTTGGAGTGAATATTGCGTTTCGGTGTCGAAGTCGTTGCTTCACCGGGGTCTACCTAGTGTTTTTTGCGTTTGGGATTGTCGTACCACGTTCACTTTTCATCATCCGTAACGAATTTCCACAGGAAAATTGTGTTGTTAATCGTATTCTTTCTGTGTTGTTTATTCAACACATTGAAACACTTCATGACGCGCTCATCCTTGTTCCTCTAGCTCAGGTCATGTGGCACCCATTTTCCTATCTTGTGAATCTTTCGCATTGCGTGTAAACGATTGGAAATGATTTGTTGAGTTACCCTCAGTTGTTCAGCCAGTTTGTTTCGCGTTTGAGACAAATCTTCATCCAGCAATGCATGTAGTTCGTCATGTGCAACCTTCTGGGGGCGCCGCTATGTTCTCGATCGCTGCTCACATCAAAATCACCTGCTTTAAACCGTCTAAACCAAACCTCACACCTGCTTTTCGATACAGTATTCTCCCCCAAAAAACAGATCGATGCCCTTGATGAAATTCGTAACGAATGCAGTGTCGAATTAATGCAGTATTGCAGTATCGCTTGCCATCTTTCACCTACCGATGTGCAAGTGCGTTTGACCGTTGGGCAAACTTCTGTGTCACATTTTATACTCTGGAACAGTTACGGTCACATGACAACAACGCGGGAGAAGGTCGGAAATGTAAATTAGCGGTATACGTCACACGAAAAACGCTTTAAAACTTATTTGTACACCTAATATATGAGCTTGTACATTTCATCTTTTTTAAATATAATTGAAAGTCATTCGCAGTTCAAAAAAATCGCGAGTTCCAAAGCGTTCTGTTGCTTTGTGAAATCCTGGTGAAGAAAAAAACGTAATCGGTGATAAATCATCCTATGAAAAAATAAAATCTTTATAAATATATTCAGAAAAATAAAAAGCTTTTGCAGAAAACCTCATTCATTCCAAAAGACCCAATTCATTCGAAAAAATTATTCATTCCAAAAGACCCAATTCATTCGAAAAAATTATTCATTCCAAAAATCCCCGCGATTTCATCCCTCTGCGTGCGTAAACATGATCGGCTGGGAAGCTTCTTGCCGGTTCAGTCTGTAGCGGTTCTTACTCTCATACAAAACCAACGCGCGTTCTAACCCCGCCGAGGAAGTATTTCCTTCACCTCCGTAAGAAACATTTTCTCACTGGAAGTCCTGCAAAACGGTAGGAGGGCATACACAACAATCGTCATAATAAACAACTCAAATCATCTCCCACTGTTCGAGTGACGTAAATATTAGACTGTATGTTCAGAGAGAAGTCGAAATTGAATATTTTGGAAACTCGTGAAATTTCTGTGTAAAAATGGAAAAGCCAGAAAATGGCATTTCTGAAAAAAAAATGGAATTAGTTACAACGGAAAATCTGTCAAAATACTGAATGTTAAATTCGAGACCTGCCGGCAAAATTGCTTTACGTTATTTTTAGTGAACTCAAACCACTTATTTTTTTACAGTGTAGCTTTTGAAAAAGCAACGAGATTAAGAAATGAATGCACAGAATTGACCAAATGTATTGCACAATTTTAAAAATCTATTCGTATAAAATCGCAGAGGGGCAAACGCCGTGATGTATTCAGGCATCTTCTGGGAGGTGCTTAGCCTCTCGAAAACCCATAAATGGCCCCCCGTAAATCTTTGGGCGACCTCCTCTGATATTTAGTCTAATTGTTTTCGTTTATAGCCTGAATATTTGGAGAAATTAGTTTAAAATAAAACTTAAGAAAATGAGGTAAAATATTAAAATAATAAAGAAAAAACCACATCCACATGGACTTTAATCTGAAATTTCTATCATCGTTCGGCGAAACATTGAACAGTCTTTGCGAAAGGGGCAATTTTTTAAGTACTGACAACTCGGACAACTTCCGCAATAAGAACCTAATTCCACAGAGTACAGATGTTTGCACTGCAATACATCATCTTATAGTAATTTGGAAACTGGTATTCAGCTTTATTTCAGTCTTCTGATGCCGACTTTCCATGTATACGGTTAAGCCTCAGTGTAGCTAACGGGACGTTAGTACTTCTAATACAACAAAAAATTAATTTCACAGAGTACACACGTTTGTACTGCAAGACATCATCATATTTTGGAAGTTGGCATTCAGCTTTATTTCAGTCTTCTGTATGCCGACTTCCCATGTATACGGTTAAGCCTCAGTGTAGCTAACGGGACGTTAGTACTTCTAATACAACAAAAAATTAATTCCACAGAGTACACGCGTTTGTACTGCAATACATCATCACATTTTGGAAGTTGGTATTCAGCTTTATTTCAGTCTTCTGTATGCCTACTTTCGATGTATACGGTTAAGCCTCAGTGTAGCTAACGGGACGTTAGTACTTCTAATACAACAAAAAATCAATTCCACAGAGTACACATGTTTGTACTGCAATACATCATCATATTTTGGAAGTTGGCATTCAGCATTATTTCAGTCTTCTGCATGCCGACTTTCCATGTATACGGTTAAGCCTCAGTGTAGCTAACGGGACGTTAGTACTTCTAATACAACAAAAAATTAATTCCACAGAGTACACACGTTTGTTCTGCAAGACATCATCATATTTTGGAAGTTGGCATTCAGCTTTATTTCAGTCTTCTGCATGCCGACTTTCGATGTATACGGTTAAGCCTCAGTGTAGCTAACGGGACGTTAGTACTTCTAATACAACAAAAAATTAATTCCACAGATTACACACGTTCGTACTGCAAGACATCATCATATTTTGGAAGTTGGCATTCAGCTTTATTTCAGTCTTCTGTATGCCGACTTTCCATGTATACGGTTAAGCCTCAGTGTAGCTAACGGGACGTTAGTACTTCTAATACAACAAAAAATTAATTCCACAGATTACACACGTTCGTACTGCAAGACATCATCATATTTTGGAAGTTGGCATTCAGCTTTATTTCAGTCTTCTGTATGCCGACTTTCCATGTATACGGTTAAGCCTCAGTGTAGCTAACGGGACGTTAGTACTTCTAATACAACAAAAAATTAATTCCACAGAGTACACGCGTTTGTACTGCAATACATCATCATATTTTGGAAGTTGGTATCAGCTTTATTTCAGTCTTCTGTATGCCGACTTTCGATGTATACGGTTAAGCCTCAGTGTAGCTAACGGGACGTTAGTACTTCTAATACAACAAAAAATTAATTCCACAGATTACACACGTTTGTACTGCAAGACATCATCATATTTTGGAAGTTGGCATTCAGCTTTATTTCAGTCTTCTGTATGCCGACTTTCGATGTATACGGTTAAGCCTCGGTGTAGCTAACGTTACGGCAGTGCTTCCAATACAACAAAATATTTGCTACCTACTTTTTAACAATAGCAAATTATTAGAAATTGTTCCCATAAAAAGTTTTTTTCCTGGTCATGGGTGGTTTACACTCTACGAAATTGTGATTATATGTATATAATCAGTCAACAAGTTTTAGCCTCCTCAGAATAACAACAACTACAACAACAAATGAAATCGAGTCACCTCAGACTGGCATCCAAACGGTTAGTTTTTTTGTGGTTTTTTTTTCTACTACTGTATGCTAATCTAAATAATATGAAACCAAATGGCAAGGGAACGGTTTACGCCCTAATTTTTCTGGTGACACACACTGTAATGATTCCTTAATAATCAGAAACACGACTGTTGTAAAGCCAGGACATTTTAACCACTCCTAGCGTTTTGGGAAATATTTTCTCCAGGAAACAACGTTATCTTACTAGCATACCTAATATTTCACATCGCCCGATAGAAAAATCCGTGGTGCATTACTGAATTAAAGAAAAGGTGTGACATTTTTAATCACTTGTATGTGTTTATTTCTTGGAATGTGTGATATAGGAGCATAGGAAACATTTTATATGTATTAATGTATATAAAAATAAGAAAATTTTGATTATATGTACTCGTTCTCGTATATAATCAGTCAACAAGTTTTAGCCCCATCAAAATTTATAATTGCCCCCCCCCCCGGGAAAAAAACTGAATGCAACGCGGGGCAAACGTCGTATCAGAGAACTAAGATCACGATAATGAGATTGTAGTTTTGTGTACTGCTTTATAAACGGGAACAGAATAATCACTTAAATAATACGTATGAACAGTGTCCACGTAGCAATAAATTCAGTTAGCTGTCTTCTTCTCATTCATAATTTTATTTCAGCACAGACATATTGTACGCTCCACTAATGACGGGCCCAATCATTGTCTCATACGAGCTATGTCACCCTTAGGGAATCACGTGCAGAGACGAAAACACCTGAAAACACAGTTCATCTGCTTTCTCTGAGGACGACACGCGTCGAACGACAACATCATTACAGAACAACATTTCTGTGAGCGATGAAATCAGGTTTTTTCCGCCAAAGCTATTTGCCCATGTATTCACAAGCGGCGATAAAAACTGTCGTAGTGTGAAATATCATTCGTATAACGCGCTCGAGAAACGGTTCGCGAATGTATTGCGCCATCCAGATGGGTGGAGATATTTGGGCGCAACGGAATTTCATAAAAGGGATTGTCATCTGGGTGGAACTAAAAAAGATTTGAAATTTCCGTTTATTTTATCGTTTCCAGTTGTGTTGAAATTTTGGTTACCTCATAAATAAAAAGGTGTACCTCCTCATACCCCCCCCCCCCCCACACACACACCAGTAGACAATGTGGAGATTCTGCTTTCAACTAAGTATTAACATTACGTACGCAAGAAAGAATCACTTGCAAATATATCCTTAGCAGAGTGCCTGATTTCTATTTAAGGTTAACATCTAGTAATTTTGCTACCAATGCTTCCAATGTTAGAAATTCAGACCCTATTTTCTCAGCGAGAAAGATATACAAAACAATCAAAATTAGCCCACCGATGAAAAAAGCATTGTAACTTAGATAAACAAAGACCGTTCCATAAGAACTCAGAGTAATTTTTCTTTAAGTTGGCAACAGTGCGAAGGGGAAAAATAACCACGCAGACGATAACTGAATTAAGGAAGTTTCTATGGCAACAGTTTTCAGCCGTGGAAAACGATTCTGGTTTTGTTATTGCGCAGTTGTTTAAAGTACGTCTGCGTTTTTCCATACAGCTACGGAGATGGAGGTGAGTGATTCAGAATTAAAAAGTGAAATGCTTTGTGCGATAAACTTTTGCTATCGTTTGGGTACAACGGTTTCAGAAACAGTTGATTTAATGAAAATGCTTACAAAGATAAATGTTTGGGTGAGTCAACGATTTTTCTATAGCCCCATGATTTCAAAAAAGGGCGTTTGTCGGCAGAACTCGCTCCTAGGCCTAGTCGACTTGAAAGTGTTGTTACGGAGCATTAACACTTGGCAATCCTGCAAAGAGATCGACGAATGACGTGCGAAGACATAGCGACGTCAACTAATATTTCAAAAACGTCGGCATTTCGTATTCTACGCGACAAATTACTGCTGCATCGTGTATATTCCAGATGGGTTCCTCATCACCAGACGAGAGAACAATTGTTAGCCAACGTTTAGGTGTGTCATGAGTGAAAACAAATGACTGCAAAGGACCCCAACTTTTAAAACACAGTAGTAACTTCCAATGAAACTTGGGTCCAGCTATTTCGACCCCCTTCTCACGAAGCGGATAACGAGTGTCTGAAAACACACAGGCTCATCTCCTCCGAAAAATGTCCTGCCAAACCAAATCAGCCGAGAAGGTGATGATGATAATTTTATTTGGTCGTAAAGGTGTAGTCTACCAGCATGCCGTCCCTCCACAAGTTACTGTCAATGCTGAGTTTTACATTTCAGTCTTGAAGCGTCTGCGACGACACATATCGATTAGGCGACCAGAACTGCTGCGCAAGTGGACCCTAAACCATGATAACGCCCGCACACATGTGGCTGCTTGTGTTCAACAGTTTCTTACAAAATGCGGTATTGAATTCATGCCACAGCCTACCTACAGTCCTGATCTCGCCCCGTGCGATATCTGGTTGTTTCCAACAAAAAAGAATTTCTGTGGCGCGACATTCAACACAGATGCTGACATTATTCAAGTTGTACAGGGGTCGCTAAAGCAGCTTCCACAAAATGCCTTCGTCACAAGCTTTGAAAAGTGGACTGAACGATGGGACCGTTGCATAAGTTCTCTGCGAATGGTACCGTTCTTTTGCACATGATTCCCCGATTCGAAATAGAAAATACGAATATGGCTTTCTATGTTATACAGGGAGCTGGGGAAGTATAACTTTCAGTCCTGCTTTGAACGGCTTCCATTCATAGCTGATTTGCTGTGCCACTTAAAATATTCTGTTGATTGTATATCGACAAAAAATTTTGTTGATTCAACAACATTTTTGTTGAATTAACAAAACGTTTTTCTCAGTGAATGCTGGGAATTCACCAAAGATGAACAAATAACTAGAAGGACTTCTTCCTTGTTGGAAATAAACGTGGAAAGAGCGTTGATTTCTATTTGATGTTCCTAATTCACGTCAACTGCGTATTTAATATTCATTCGCCTTCTAGTTATTTGTTCAGTTGCTGCTGTTCATCTTTGACAAATCCTCAGCATTGTGTGGGGCTCCAAAGAAGCAACCCGCCAGGTGGTTTGGCAGTTAGTCGTATGTGAGTCTGGAGAATTTCGAGGCCGCTGTGGTGCAGTGAAGCATGTCCGGCGCGTAACTTGAAGACTCTGGGTTCGATTTCCGGTGGCGGCCGATGAGAATTTTTCAGTGACTCACTTATAAACGTGGAAAGAGCGATGACTTCTATTTGATATCATATATTGTGTGACGTGCTGCACAGGTGAAGCACGTGTCAAGATGGCAAAGTTGCAGCTACAAACTTCGTCGGTGTAGCTTAATTGGGAAAGCATTCGGCTCCGGAACAGAAGAATGCAGGTTCGATCCCTGCCACCGGCGAATTTGTGCTTTCACGTTGGCGCCCGTTTGTGGAAATCGATCTGCTGACCGTTAGGTGTTTCGAAAAATGTATGATGTTCTTTCTACATATCGTTTGGAATTAATGAGAATTCCTTCTTCGCTTCGAAAAAAAATGTGTGTTGCTCGCTCCACACATCGTCTGGAATTAGGGTTGTCTGAAAAGTCATGACGTATTTTAGCCATGTTTTTCAAAGGTCATTTATTGATAGAAAGAACAAAGATCAATCAATGATATGATGCCCGTTTTGTTCGATAACCTCTTGCCATCTTTCAGTGAGCTGCAGAATGCCTCGTTCATAGAAGGACCTGTCTTTCAAGGGGAAAAACTGTACAGTGTGCTGATTTACAGCCTCATCTGAATTGAACGTTATACTATGCAAGGACTGTTGAAGAGAGCGAAACAGGTGGAAGTCTGACGGCGCAAGGTCAGGCGAGTATGCTGGGTGTGACAACACATCCCACACAAGCTGCAATAATTTTTGGCGGGTGCTCAAACTTGTGTGTGGTCTCGCGTTGTCGTGATGTAACACAACACCTTTTCGATGAACGAGCTCTAGACGTTTCTGGATGATGGATTCGTTCAAACTGCCCAATTGCCGACAGCACACATTCGAATTGAATGTTTGGTTCCGTGGTAGGAGCTCGAAAAGCACGACACCTTTAAAATTCCACCACACTGAGACCAGAACCTTCCGCTGACGAATGTCTGCTTTGGATGTCGTTTGAGACAAAGCAGCACGTCGGGACCAAGACAGTTTGCGCAGCACATTGTTGTGCACAATCCACTTTTCGTCACCAGTTATCAGTCGCTTCAAAAAAGGATCATTTTCCTCACGTTTAATGAGCATATCGCAGATGTATATACGCGCCGTCAGTTGAGCTTCTTTGAGTTCATGAGGAACCCACACATCGAGCTTGCTTATGTATCCCAGCTTCTTCAGGCGGTCGTTACCGCTTGAATGATGGATGTGCAATGTGTTTGCAATCTTTCGTGTCGTGTAACGTGGGTTTGACTCGATCAATTCCTTGATTTGGTCGTCATCAACCTCGGTTGGCCTCCCGGACCGAGGAGCATCGTTGAGGTCAAAATCACCAGCACGGAATTTCGTGAACCACTGCTGGCACTGACGTTCTTGTAGAGCATTATCACCGCAACTTTTCACAAGCTTGACGCCCGTTCTTCCCTTTACGGAAGTAAAAGAGTTAAATATGGCGAAAATGCACAGTTTGGTCTTCCATCTTCAACTTAATGTCAAATCTCCGCAAATCAACCAAATCGCTCACTATTCATTTTAGACTGCAGCTATAACTGGCACCTGTCGAATGCCATAGCGATAACAGAGCTGCGCATGCCTCTAGTACTTCCAAAACCGCACAACCGCCATCGGGTGCCAAAATACGTCATGACTTTTCCGACAACCCAATAATTAGAATTCCTTCCTCTTTAGCGAGCTACTTCAAGGAAGGTTTGTGGCTGACCCAGACTCTAATAATTCTGTCTCAGCCATTTCTCAAGGGGAAGGGATATGTGCGACGTACTACTAAGGTGAAGCATATGTCAAAACGGCAAATTTGCAGCAATAAATCCCGTCGATGTAGCTTAATTGCTAAAACATTTGGCTTCGGAGCAGAAGGATTCGAATCCGCCACCGGGAAAAATTGTGTTTTCACAGATAAAAAAGGAATTTCAAAAACGCAAATTTTACAAGCGCAGATGTAATGGTAAACGCATTCCTACTGTTGAGAAAATAGTGCATCTGAGCAAATCAGAAATCTTGTCGATGATACTAATCGCTATCAGGTCTCTTAAACGATTTTTGATAATCGAACATATAAAGCTTGTAGGCAGCTCGGGTGTCCGAGTGGTCTAAGGAGCTGACTTCTGACCATTCATCAGAGCTAGGGCAGGCCACGATCCTTGCAAGAGGCATAGGTGGTGCGCTTCTCTGTTGCCCCTGATTCTGTCCCTTCTCTGGAACCAGCGGCCCCAAATTGGGCACGAGCGACTACTTTTAACCCTTGCATTTGCTATGGTGATCGTTAAACCCCACATAAAGAAACAAAGATACTGTCCAGGAAAAGTTTTACATCATAAATGCCAGTTGCAATAATAGCTTTAATTATCAGATGCAAAAGGAATTTGTGAATATGGACTTTTAGAAATGTAAATACTGTGCCAAGTGTAAATACATATTAAACTTAGTAATAATTGAAGTCATGGCCATTCCTAGACAATCATATGATGGATAAAACACATAGATTATGGGATTTACTTAGGAATAAATGGATGTTATTTATTAACGTCAAATTTTCGGGTAGTAACCCTACCCTTCATCAGGACTACACTATAGTAAGTGTTGCCAACCTTGGGTAAAACTCCATCCTTTAAAATCATTCAATGTAGTTCCTTTTCTTCTCTCAATCTCAAGACCTTCCAGAAGTTTTCTCTTGAAGAAATGTTGTTGGTGGATCAAAATTTCTACCGAGTCCCCAGTATTTTACGTCCAGTAGATTGAACATGTCTGTCCAAGCCAGTTCTGTTTGTCATGTTTTTAATAGCTTCTTTATGCTGTGTCAGCCTGGTTTTAAGCTGTATGCCTGTCTCTCCTACATAGCTGAGATCACACTCGCACTTGATATTGTACATCACTCCTTCTTTTAGCAAGATGTTAGTTTCTTGCATCTTTAATTTAGGAAGGTAGTTACTGATCTTATTGCCTAAACCTAGTGCTGGTCTGATTCGAAATTGTTTGCTAATCCTTTGAAGTTTTTCGAAAAGGCCCTTGTGGTAGGTGATTTTTCTAGTTAACAGAACTTCTGGGCTTGGTCTCTGAGCTTTTTTATTTTTAGCCATAATTTTTTCCACTAATGGCGCAGGGTAATGATTGTCCTGTACAATGATTTTAAGTTCGCTTTTTTGAATCCTCTTGTCTAAGTCTGAGTTGTTGAGAACATTGATCTTTTCTACAAATTGAGAGGCTACGTTCCACATCATGTATTCTGGATGGTTTGACTGGAAGTCCAACATTTTGTTAGTGTTAGTAGGCTTTTTGTAGACCTTCGTAATGACTCTCCCTCTTTGAAGAATTAAGGGGACCAGTCCTGCGAAAACAAAAATGTTATGTAATTTTTTTTTCTACAGAGTTTGCTGAATCGAATGGTATACGCCACTTGAGCAAAGCAGAGGAAAATGAGTATGACGCGAGAGGCTTCTAGTCACAGGCCTTCTTCGTTTTTTGCCTCCCCTGAAAAGTTGTGTTTTTGTACATTTAGGAACACTTTTCTCATAAACCACTGAAGATAATGGCTTGAAATTTTTTATACCTTACTGTATATATATCAACAACCACCTGAACTAGAATCATGACTAAATAATGTACTCAATTAAAATAATAAATACAATTGCTAATGAAAACGTCAGCAAAATCGACGGCAATTTTGATTAATTAATACAAAATTAATTAATTGACCGATTGCGATAATTCTAGTTCAGGTGTTGTATGATATTCTTAGGAAAATGCATGCCAAGTTTGCAATTGATAGGCCAAGTCTGTCGTGAGAAACATGTACCTAAGTACATCGAAACCTCCCATAAAAGTTAACATGGGGAGCCTAAAAAGGGACTGGCGCCCTTAAGGGCAAGTCCAGGGAATTCAGCTGATTGTCCTGCTGAAGTTCAAGTGTGAATTTTAATTTTTCGTCTAATGAGTTGAACCACTCAAGAATGGCAGATGGGAGAGAGTTATTATTGCCGTCTAAAATGAATATAATGTCGTCCATATATCTAGCATATAGACTGAAGAGAGAAGGAATCTTCAAAACCTGTTCTTCCAGCTTGCCTAAGTAGTGATTAGCTAGGAAGGGAGCAAATGGAGAGCCCATAGCCAAACCTGAGGTTTGTATGTAGAATTCATTTTGTAGAATTTATCTGAAGGGTAGGGTTACGACCCGAAAATTTGACGTTAATAAAGAACATCCATTTACTCCTAAGTAAATCCCATAATATGGGTGTTTTATCTATCATACGTAGATATTCATTTTAGGCCTTCCAGTTGGCAAACTGTTCATGAGAGAATACACTGTAAAAAAAAATTCTGAAATTCACGAGACACTTTCCGTGATTCCTTTCGTGAATTAAGGAAGGATATTTCTGATACAACTCTGAATTTCACGGAATTTTCGTACTCCAGAAAAATTCTGAATCTTCAGAAACCTTTCCGCAATTCCCTTCTTATATTGACGGTAAATTACCATTTTCAAGATGTGTAAACTGAAAATTCTGAATTTTCAGAAACCTTTCCGCAATTCCTTTCTTATGTTAACGTGAAAACTCCGTTTTCACTCTTCCGTATCTGTACGAAAAATAGAAGGGATTCACGTGAATATTTGAGGGTTTGATTAACTGTTAAATTTCAATAGTCTCTCGAAGTATTTGATTTTGAAGTTCTGTAGCGAGATCGGATATTGTTGAGACTATGTCGCATGAATTTTGGTTACTTTAGCACATGATATTTCTTCTCCTCTTCCCCATTTTGTGCACCAGTTCTTATTGTATATTGTGTTAAAGTAAGAAACCGGGTACTTAATTCATTGTACAGATGATTGTACGATGTCTGAGTTTGTGGAGCCCTTAAGACAAAATCTATATAGCTATCAAGAATAAATTTTATATTTTGAAGTTTTGTGAAATAATATTGTAAAACAGTACATTGCACCTTCTCTTAAAGATAATTGAAAGTTGTTGTCAGTTGAAAAAAAATTCAAACTCCAAATCATTCTGTTCCTTCGAAAAATCACGATAAAAAAATACGTAATTTGATATAAGACCTCCTACAGAAAAAATAAAATAATTACAAACGTATTCAAAAACATAATAAGCTCCAATAGAAAACAAGTTAGTAAAATCATGCAATGCATTGATTATGATACGGTTTCCAACATACTAGAAATCACTACCCAAGTTTTTACTCAAGTTATGAGGATAATGGCTGTGGAATAAATCTCGCTCCTGTGCCTTGACTTTTGACCCCATTTCGATGATATTAATCAGAATTGATTCAGTATACCTCCGGAATAACATGATAAAACTTTGTCGCAATCGAAGCATTTTTACATAAGTTATGATGCATAAGGGCAATGGAATGAATCCCGTTGCTATGTCCTGACCTTTGACCCCATTTCGTCCATTTTCAATAGGGTTCGTCCCCAGTTGTCTCCTACCACATACTAAAATTTCATCCAAAATCGAACCATTTTTACGCGAGTTATCGTGCGGACGGACAGACGGACAAAGCTGGAGTATATACGCTTCAACCTTCGGTTGGAAAGCGTAAATGACTAAATCACTCGCAAAAATCTTCATCGCCCAATTAGTTTAACCTTGAACGTGAATCTGTTTCCCGTGACTTTTTGGCTCAGTGGTTAAGACGCGCGGCTTGAACCCCAACGTCCTGGGCTTAATCGCCCCCACCGGCGCAAAAGGATTCTCTCTCGTAAGGTCTGAAATATTCACATTGTTGGATTTTGCGAAATTTCTATCTAAATACGGAAAAACTTGAAACGCACTTTTTTGAAATATACGGAATTACTGACTACGGAAAATCTGTGAAGAAAAGCAGGCACTTTAAAAAACGGAAATTCCGTTAAAACGTGGACACTTCCCGGGAAATTTGCTGCACGTTATTTTCAGAAATTTTCCGTGAATTCACACCACTTACTTTTGAGAGTGCATGCATAAATCACAATACTGATAGTTAGCGTGAAAGATTTTTTCCGAATTCGAACTATGCTGATTGCAGACAGACGGACCAAGTGATCGCATAATTTTCTTTTACAAGTGGCGTGCTAAAAAGTGCGAAATAAATCAAACTTATCATTAAAAAGCTGCTTGCTTCTGGGCTAATCTCGATAAGTAAGATACATTCATATTCGAAGCAGGGAACGCTTCATTTAAAACATCTTTTCAGGCGGCATTGTTTGAAAATAAACATCGCTCGCGCCGCGGCTCTTTTCGCTAATCATCAATTGACCGAGACCTCGGCCCGAAAGTAGTTTCCATCTCACTCAAACCCTGATCATAATTTCCTGATAAAAATCCAGCTTTGAATACGAAACAAAGGATCCGATGTCAAAGAATTACCGCTACCTATTCTTTGAAATGAACTGTGACGTTAGATTACAATCGATTCGGTTTTAATTGCTGCAGAAATTAGCAGAACATCTTTGAAGCTGTTACTGCTTTTTAAAACGTCTCAATGCCTTATATGCACCCTGGTTTGTTCTTCTTTTCCACGTGCAGCCTTTAATTACTTTGTCTGCTTCCGCATGAGCCAATTTTATGTCGAGGTGTAGGTCGACATGCCACGTCTGGAACTAATTATTTGAGTCATCTGAGTGCATTTACCGCAAACTTTATGACCCCAGACTTAGCTAAAGCAAAAATGTTTGTGGTAGCTTTATATATACATACATACATACAATAGAAGCATTATTTAAATTCTGGATTAGGCATGTATTACATACAGTCACTAAAATCATACATGTTTCTGAATTATGTACATGCAAACTGATCGAAGTTTATTTTAAATCGCGGGCTGTGTCTTTATTACTGGGCAAATAGAACCCATTATTTGGAGCATTATGTACTGAGTATTCATAATTAATCGTCACGAAAATGAACTTTATTTATTTATTTTTATTATGAAGCTTTCGCTGCCATATTTTCTTGAATACCTTTTTTTGTTCAATCTGCTGCCAAAGAAAATTCCCTAGAAAGATTTTAAGAAGTGCTGACGTAATCGCCTTGTCCATCTGTCTGAACATCTGACTTTCAACGAAAATAAAACTTTTTTGTGAAATTTTACTTTCCAACGGCTAATTTACACCTGTAGATGTTGACCGACCGGCCACCTTGTGTTTAGGTTAACGGCTGCTGTTTGTTTCTAAATTATGGTTCTCTTCTTATTAAGAAAGCCAAAACTTAGGAACTAGCGCAGTACCAATGTTTTACCCTGCATAGTACCTACGTTTTTCCTTTTTCTTCAGCATACTACCCATGTTTCCCTGTATAGTACCCATATTTTTCCTTTTTTATTTCAGCATAATACCCATGTTTTTCCTTTTTCTTCAACATAGTACCCATGTTTTTCCTTTTTCTTCAACATAGTACCCATGCTTTTCCTTTTTCTTCAGCATAGTACCCATGTTTTACCCTCAATAATACTATGATTTTTCTTTTCCTTCAGCATAGTACCTATGTTTTACCCTGCATAGTACCTATGTTTTACCTTGCATAGTACCCACGTTTTCCTTTCTTTTAGTGTAGTACTCATCATTTTCCTTTTTCTTCAGCACTCTACCCATGTTTTACCCTGAATATACCCATGTTTTTCCTTTCTCTTCAGTATAGTACCTATATTTTACCCTGCTTAGTACCCATGTTTCTCATTTTCATTTAGCATAGTACCCATATTTTCCCTTTTTCTTCAGTAGAGTACCCATATTTTACCCTGCATGGTACCCACGTTTTTTCTTTTTCTTCTGCATAGTAGCCATGTTTTACCCTGAGTAGCACCCAACCTCCTTGGTAGTACCTATGTTTTTAGCACATCTTTTGTAAAAAAAGATAGTGCTTATGTTATCTATTTGTCCGTCCGTCCGTCTGTGTACCCACGATATCTCTGCAACTATTAGTCCGATTTGAAAAATTCTTTTTGCATTGGGAAGCTTGAAATATGCGAATGATGATCCTTTATTTCGTTTATTTTTACGATGTACAATTTCGCCGCTAGAGGGCGTAAATGCAGATGATGTCGAATTCAAAAATACGTTTTATTCCACATATTTGCTTCTAAACATCAGATTGAAAAAAATCTTTTATTTTTCGATTCCATTTATGTCGAAGAGTATTTTAGATATAGTTACTTTTTCAAATTACTCATAGATTTTCCGCTAGGGGGCGTAAAAGAAAATTGCATTTTCCCCGATAACTCTTCTTCTAAAACTCCGATTTGAAAAAAAATTTCTTCAGCGGATACATCTCCTGATGGAAAATCTTTTTCATATAATTTCTAATTTTTGGTAAGGAATACTTTGGCCACCAGGGGGCGTAAGAGTTAATTTTTGCTTCTGATGTATTTGCCATAAAATCTGAGCTTCTAAAATATCGATTGAAAAAATTTTTTCATGGCCTGATGCCACTCACATCGATAAACTTTATCGGAATATTTTCTTCCTAAAATATTTTACAGTTTCTCCGCCAGGGGCGTAGATGTATATCTTCTTTTTGTCAATATCTCTACTTCTAGGAATCCGATTTGAAAAATTCCTTTTTTGTTGGACAGTGTTTTCCGTGTGACATGTTTTTCAAATAATTTCAAAATTTTAAAGTAATTCATAGACTTTCAGCTAGGCGCGTAGTGGTATCCGGTGCAGAAAGAATTTGAAAAATTCTTTCTGCACCGGATACAACTCCTGATGGGAAATCGTTTGCATATAATTTCGGATTTTTGTAAAAAAATGGTTTGGCCACCAGGGCGTAAATCTTAATTTCCGCTTCTGATGTATTTGCAGTAAAATATGAGCTTCTAAATTCTCGATTGAAAACAAAACGTCGTTTGTAGACCGATACTACTCATGTCGACAAACCTTTTAGAAACCTTTTCGTCTTAAAATAGTACATGGTTTCTACGCCAGGGGCCGTAGATGTATATCTTATTTTTGTCAATATCTCTACTTCTGGAAGTCCGATTTGAAAAATTCCTTCTTTGTTGGATAGTGTTTCTAGTGTGACATGTATTTCATATAATTTCAAAATTTTCAAGTAATTCATATACTTTCCGCTAGGGGGCGTAAAGGTAAATTGCGTTTCCCCTATATCTCTGCTTCTAAATCTCCGATTTGAAAAATTCTTTCTGCACCGGAGAGAAATCGTTTGCACATAATTCTAATAAAAAGAATTCTTTCACTCCTTATGACAAATCCTTTGCACATAATTTCTAATTTTTGTGAAAAGTGGTTTGGCCACCTGGTGGCGTAAGTCTTGATTTCCGTTTCTGATATATTAGCAGCAAAATATGAGCTTCTAAATTCTTGATTGAAAAAAAAATTCGTTTGTTGACCGATACCACTCATGTCGACAAACCTTTTAGGAACATTTTCTTCTTGAAATAATGCATGGTTTCTACGCCAGGGGACGTAGAAATATATCTTATTTTTCTCAATATCTCTACTTCTAAGAGTCCGATTTGAAAAATTTCTTCTTTGTTGGATAGTGTTTCCGATGCGAAATGTTTTTCCTATAAATTCAAAATTTTCAAGTAAATCATAGACTTTCCGCTAGGAGGCACAAAGGTAAATTGCGTTTTCTGCGTTATTTCTGCTCCAAAAACTCCGATTTGAAAACTTCTTCCTGTATCGCATACAAAACCTGATGGAAAATATTTTCCGCATAATTTCTAATGTTTGGTAAAGAATGGTTTGGCCACCAGGGATCATAAGTGTTAATTTCTGCTTCTGATGTATTTGTAGCAAAATCTGGGCTCCTGAAAACTCGACTAAATTTTTATTTCTTGGACCGATACTGCTCATATGAATAAACCTTTTGAGAACACTTTCTTCCTAAAATAATGCATGGTTTTCCCACCGGGAGACGTAAAGTCACATCTTTTTTTTTTGTCGATATCTCTGTTTCTAAGAGTTCGTAAGCTCACGATTCCGTTTACAGCAATATCTGAGGGATTAAAGACCCGATTGAAAAACTTCTTTCTTCCGTGAGATGCTATTGTTTTCCATACCGGTTCGATTGACTTTGAATACCTTTGATAAATTTAATTTGCGTCAGAACGGATTCAAAAGCCGTGCTTATTACACCCGAAAATTCGGTGTCATCTTTCTTGTTTTCTTTTTTCTTCAACATAGTTCCCAGGTTTTTCTTTTTTCTTCAACATAGTATCCATGTTTTTACCTTTTTCCTTGTTCACGCAGCTGAGCAAGAAATGTGCTGCTATTAAATAAAAAAATTGACTTTAATACCATATTAAAGTCTGACGCGCTTACATAAGTTTTTTGTTCAGGTACTAGAATTTTGAAATTTTGTACGGTCGTTGTGAAGAAGCTACCCACAAAAAGAAAAAATCGTGGTGCCTGATAAGAAATAATTTGTCAGAATTTAGTCATTTTTGACGTTAGTGCGTATACAGAGGATGTTCACACATTTTTAGAATGATTTTCCAGCAATATGATTAATATTTAAAATTAAAATAAAATTATTTCTTAAATGTTCTATCTGATATGTAATCCTTTCTCTGCTCTATGAAATTCCAAGATAACAGAGCATTTCTTAAAATTGGTAGTAGTATTTTATTCCACTCCTTTTCCACTACTTTCGATAGTCCAATCATTGTTTTAGGAATGTGTTTAGAAAGCGCTCTTTTTAGTAGTCCGAAGGCACAATAGTCCATTGGTGACAAATCAAGAGAGTTTGAAGGAATATAAGCAAAAGACTTGATACCCGTCTCTTTTGTTCATTTTTTCAAGAAATAGAGTGGTAGATTTGAATGTACTTCTGGTAGTAGCCTTATCCTGATTGATTTCTACCCTTTGAAGGCTCTGTGGATAAAGAAATGGTATTTCCTCTTTAAATGTAAAAGTTGAAACATTATTTTGGTAATATGTAGAATTGAATTTAACATTCTTTTTAACTTTCCTTAACTTTCATTTCCCATTGTACGAGAAACCAACAATAATCATGAATCCTTTACTGAAACTTTCTTTGGAATCTTGGAACAAAGTTTGTGAGTCTTTTTCTGCTCGATTGCGATAGTAAATCAACCTTCTTTTCTTTTGTTACTGTCTTTAGGTAGATCCATACTTCACCAATCTATATATTTAAAATACAAGGCTTTTTCTTTTCTCAAACCTCCAGCGCCACCCACCGGAACGATTTTCACGATTTTTTTAAATGAAAGCTACTGACCCACAGATTTGTCATCGCAAATTTTTGTTGTCATAAGTAATTTTTTATGCTACCCTGGCATTTTCTTTGTATAATTTGCCGTTCGTTATTCTGGCGTTTGTTCTCGCTTTAGTACTTGCAACACCATCTGCCTTTCTGTGGTGGTCGGACTTCAAACTAAGCCATCCGCTATCAACTACTTAGTTGTAATCGAAGTTCAAAGTCAAACGGAACAGTGGCGCCTTGGACTTTGCTTTCTATGTGAATGCGTTTAAGCGCTTACTCTTGTAAAGAGTCGTTTTGGTTTGTCATGGGACGACATGTTATCCCTATTCTCGGTGACGGCAGCTGTTTATTTCGTGCTGTTTCGCAGTGTTTATATAATAATGAGAAACTCATTGTAAAATTCGTATACAAGTCGTTGAGAAAATTAAAATTAAATGGGAATATTACGAAAATTTTGTTGTTGGTGACCCATATGACAAGAAACAAATTTCAGTCACAGCACAGCTTTTTCAACCGTGCATGGCACGGGTTACGAACTAGTAGTTCAATAAATTTCCATCTGTCTCCGGCAAAGGGATTTTCATAAAGAAGTCTACACCGTGTTCTGCGCTCAGCCACGTTCCTAGGCAAAAGGCGGTGAACATTATGGTTTTTGGGTTTCCTCAGATTCACATCTTTGTTTATTACGGTATTTGCAGTTGATACAGGGAGTGTTAACGATTTAGAGATTGTTCTTTGGGTCGGTGGATTTTCTTTTTAGACCAGAGATCTTACTTTTGAAATCGTCGTAAAAGAACACCAAACGATTTTTCCCTATATTATTTAATAATATTGCTTATTTTACATTTAGAAATGCTAATTCCATGATTTTCACAACGTTTTTTAATTACAGAAACAAATATTTCTCTTCATAAAGAGCAAAAACATAACCTTCTGTCCACGGCTTGTTTACATGCGCCATTTTCTTAGCAGACGATATTTAACTGCGGCAGATGTTTCTTTCGTGTTCATCTAGTACGCTGTTGCCAGTTTAAGTTGTTTGAACTTCTTTTATTTTAAGCCATTTCTTATCAAAAATGTTCTAAAAATATGTGAACATCCACCAAAAAAGAGCATAAAAACGCACAAATTACCGGTAAAAACGCGTATTTCAAGGAAAGCAATTTCCCATTGTGTTTGATCTTTTTAACGTACACTGACTTAAAAAGGTTACCTAAAAGAGAAAAATGCCGCCCCGGTGGCGCAGTGATCTAAGCGATGGCATCTGATCATTCGCTCGAAAGGGGTCCGGGTTCGAATCCCGTGGGGCATGGATGTTGTGTTTGTCTTACGGCACTGGCTCTTGCCCTTCCCTGGAACCAGTGGCCCTAAATTTCGGGACGGGCGACTGCTTATAGCCAATTGAGTTGCTGACAGTGGTCGTTAAACCTCCAATCAAAAAAAAAAAAAAAAAAAGAGAAAAAGACCCAAGTGTTAATCTACCAACACATGAAAAACCAAACAATATTCTAAACTCAAAGAACTTCTAAGCTGAGCGATAAATTAAAGAATCTGCAATCCGGTGAAACCGAGCGAATTAAAAAAATAATAAACTTCTCCACACGTAGCTGCGAGAAACGCGGCATCAGAACTATCCTCTGCCGGTAGACTTGTTTTAAATTTCACCCACCTCACTGAAAAATTTCGCTCCGATTCCCTAAGAAATTTCTCTCTTTCCAGTAACTAGTTGCCCAAAATTAGGAACGGACCCTCTGCTTATAGCCTTATGAGGGGCCGCGGGTGGCCAGCGTTCGTGACTGCCACGGAGACCTCTGGTTCGATCCCAGGCAAGTACGAACGCTCGAACTATTAAATATCCGCCGTGCGTCGGATGGGCACATTAAGCCTTCGGGCGCTGGGTCCCCACCGGTAATATATAATAAGGGCGTCTTCTTCCCTTTTTCTACCTCGCTTTCTTGTCACTTTCCTATCGGGTACTCTAGCCCAAATCTCCTAGCTTCCTATTTCTAAGGGTTGTTTAAGACCTGGGGTCAGACACTCCCTGCCTAAAATCCTTTACATGTGATCTCATCTGATAGCCTTATGAATTGCTCACGGTGGTTGCTATGCCTCAAATGAAAAAACAAATGTTCTATGCATATGTACGAGTATTTTCATCTTGTTTGTGAAAATTGTAACACCCCAAAGAACAGCTGGCATTAGCTTGAAACTTGTAGGATATGTACAATAGGTTAGGACATGTAAATTCTTAAAAAGTCAGTGAAAATGCACATCTGGCTTCGGAGTAGCGCCTTCTGAACTGTCCGGTCTTGGGTATAAAGTACTGCCTCAAACGAGATGTTGCAATCAGTGAAGAGCCGACATTGAGTCGAAAGATTGTTTCCTGCGTCTTACATTGCCCCATCACCGAAGAAGGTCTCATTATGAACACCTGATAAACTTTGAGCGAAAAAGGATTGTTGGGATTAGAGAAGCTGGATTTTTTTCCTACCGCGAAATTGCTACTCGTACGGAATCAAATGTCAGTACAGTGATGCGAACGTGGCTTCAGTGAACAGATGAGGCTCAGACGCACAGAAATCCAGGAAATGGACCGTAAAGTCGCACGACTGCACTGGATGGCAGACACCTCTACCGCATGGCAATGACCGATTGCACAGCGACATTCACGTTAGTAGCGCATCAAATGGATCATCAACATGCTTTAGGAATTCTTCTGATATTCTACAAAACCAGCGTATTCTTTACGTAAGCACACTCACATTTGTTTCTGGAACTTAAATTAGGAACGCTCTCTCTCCTACGAGCTACAGGGTCGCGTCTAACAGTGTTTCCTTATCTGTGCCCATGCCCTCCTCGAGCCCACAGATTAATTATTCGCTTCCTGCACTTTTGACTACAACAGAATGAGAGAAGACAGCCGCGTGCCGCCCCGGTGGCGCAGTGGTCTAAGGCGTTGGCCTCTGATCATTCGTCCGAAGGGGTCCGGGTTCGAATCCCGGTGAGGCATGGATGTTGTGTTTGTCTTACGGCACTGGCTCTCTGCCTTCCCTGGAACCAGTGACCCTAAATTAGGGACGGGCGACTGCTTATAGCCCATTGAGTTGCTCACGGTGGTCGTTAAACCTCCAACCAAAAAAAAAAAAAAAAAAAAAAAAGACAGCCGCTTCCTAAATGGTTAACGTTTCTCGCTATGATGACGTAGAGACATTTTTTTATGTCACTCAGTTACATTTAGACTAAAAATGCCGAGAAGTAGTCACAAAATGATCCCATCATCTTAGAGCATTTATAATTGTCTAACTCACGCCACGGAAAGAAGGATGTCCTCGTGTGGTGGCTTTTTTTTTTGTTACCTTCTTTGGGGGGGACGGGAAGAGAAGGTTCCGAACTCAGAACATTTCTCCCGGGAGGAGGGACGATATATTAGGATGATCTTACTCATCTGATGGATATTTTGCGTAGTTACTCAAGCTTTACTAACAAAAACAGAAAGCACTTGGTTATCTATTTTGGAATCCTTGCGTCATGCCGCAAACCTGAAAACTTGCTGTACACCGACCACGATCCAGTAGGTGAAATGGAACCGGATGATGTAGCCTGGACCCTTGGCTCCCAAACTGTTCCTAGGTAAAGCCTCTACGGAAAATCCGCTTAATAGAGGCCTGGTCGCTAGCAGCCTATTGCTGTGCATTCCTTTTACCCTCAACCATAGACACTTCAGGCTGCAATGGGGTCTCGAACACAGGCATCGCTGTGCTGATTGGCAACAGGTTGTGTTTTCTGACGAGTCACGATTCAGCTTGATGCGTCTTGATGGTCGCATACATGTTCGAAGACATCATGATGAACGGCACCTTACCGCGTGCATTTTGCAGCGTCATACCGGAAAAGGTTGGTTTGGAGAGCTATTGGGTTCAATTCGCTTTCTCGCCTGATACGAATTGAATGAACTTTCAAATACCCGCAATACGTCAGGTACAGATATATTTTAAAGACAGAAGTCTTCGTCGCGTAGACCAGCGTTACCGTTCTAGGGTTAAAGCGGTCCTAAAAAGTACTTCACCAATGTAAAGGGAAAGGCACAAGTCCAGTATTCTAAAATACAGCAATTAAGTGCAGCACTTACCGAATGGATGTTACGAACAGAATATTAGAGTGTTCCATAGAGACTTTGCCTAGGTACAGTTTGGGAGCCAAGGGTCCTGGCTATATCGTCCGGTTCCATTTCACATACTGGGTCGTGGTCGGTATATAGCAAGTTTTCAGGTTTGCGGCATGACGTAAGGATCCCAAAATAAATAACCAAGTACTTTCCGTTTTTGTTAGTAGGGCTTGCGTAACTACGCAAAATCTCCATCAGATGAGTAAGATCATCCTAATATATCGTCCCTCCTCCCGGGAGAAATGTTCAGAGTTCGAAACATTCTCATCCCGTCCCCCCAAAGAAGGTAAGAAAAAAATAGCCACAACATGAGGGCATCCTTCTTTCCGTGGCGTGAGTTAGACAATTATAAAAGCTCTAAGATGATGGGATCGTTTCGTGACTACTTCTCGGCATTTTTAGTCTTAATGTAACTGAGTGACATAGAAGAATGCCTCCACGCCCTCCCAGAGAGAAACGTTAACCGTTTAGGAAGCGGTAAGCTATCCTCTCTCATTGTGTTGTAGTCAAAAGTGCAGGAAGCGAATAATTAATCTGTGGGCTCGAGGAGAGCATGGGCATAGATAAGGAAACGGTGTTAGACGCGATCCTGTAACGCGTAGTTGAGAGAGCGTTCCTAATTTAAATTCCAAAACTTCATGTGAGTGTGATTACGTAAAGAAAAAGCCGGTTGAATTTTGAATTTGAATTTGGATTTTATTTTGTCATGCTACACTATCTAGCATGCAATCAAATCGCACATGTAATTTCTGTACCAAAAAAGGGATTAATCAAATACTAACAGCACAATATGCAAACACAAGAGAAATACAATACATATATGTAAGAAATGCAATAATATAACACATAAATGCAAAAATATTAATAATATTACAACTAACACAAACAAATGAATCATCAAACACGGTCTGATTGTGTGAGGAATGAAGATGTGTTGCAGTTGTGTTATGTGAAGCAAAATGTTGTTAGCAAGGTGGAGACCAATATGCTTCGGTGGTTCGGCCATGTTGAAAGAATGAGTGATCAGATGCTTACTAAGAAAATCTTTTTAGCCCAACTGGCAGGAAGGAAAGGCAGAGAAAGGCCAAGGAAGACATGGGTGGATCAGATTCAGTAGTGTCTGCAGGAGAAAGAGATTATGAGTATGAAGTATAAAAGATCTTGTGTACGACGTGTAATTGGTATTAGTGAAGCACGAGTTGTATGCCAAGATCGCTGTAAATGGAGAAGTTTGATACGATAACAATAAGTAAAAATATCGGGTAGTTTGTATTTCTTTTTGGAGCTAACCTCTGAATCTCAGAGAACAGCTTAGTGATATGTATGTATGTATGTATAATTTAGATATAATGCAAAATACAAATGAAGTTATAGTAATACCAAAACACGCTTAACAATACGACTAGTACTACGTATATTACAAGCACTTATTCAATCAACTCTAGTGCAGCATAGCAGGAAGCCAGGGAAAAGGCTAGTGTAGGCCTGATGAGCCCCTGGTGCCCTAGTAAAAAATAAAAGTACCAATTCAAGAAATTATCAGTTTACATAGTCGGAATTGTAGATAATGAAACCAGAAACATATTAACTGTATATCAAGTATTCCCTTAACTCGTTTAAATGAAGTATAGTTAACAATGAAACTAATATAAATCGGCAACCCGTTCCAGAGTCGAGGGCAAGTGGCATTGATATTATAATATAAAACGTTTGTCCGAGCTCTGGGGATATTGGTATATCCACGAGTGTGATAAGCATGCGCAAGACGACACACAGTAATTAGATTTAAATGCTTATTAGCATAGACACGCTCATGCATTAACAACATAAGTCTGAATATGTATAGTTTCTCAAAAATCAGTAACTTATAACGGTGGAACAAACTACCCATGTTTTCCGATTGATTTAACAATCGAACAAATGTTTTTTGCAAAGTGATAATTCTATTAATATTCCCTCTAGTTGTCATTCCCCAAGCTAAAAAGACAGTAAGACATAAGTGGGTAAATAAAAGAATAATAAAGTACTAACTTTATTTTAATTGGCAAGCAACTCGAAATCCTGGACAAAACTCCAATACGAGATCTCAATCTAACTGCCAAGGCATCAGCATGTGCACCCCACTGTAAATTTTCATGCACATGAACTCCCAGAAAATAAACATTTGCCTGAAAGGCCAAAGGAATATCATTCAAATAGATCTGGGGAGTAGTTACTCTCACAACCCTTCGACCAGAGAAAAGAACACAATTTGTTTTAGAAACATTGAGAGTTAAAGAATTGCAACCGAACCAAGTGAAATACTCTCGCAAGTCATGGTTGACACGTGGTATCAACTCAGATACCGCATGACCAGAAAAAAATAAACTTGTGTAGTCAGCAAATAAAAGCGCATTTACACTGGAAGAAACATTGAAGATATCATTGACATAAATAAAAAAAAAGTAGGGGACCAATAACTGATCCCTGTGGAACCCCATAACGAACAGATTTTACACTGGAACGAAACTGAACATACTGCCCCCTCCCAGTTAGATAACTCTCAAAAAAGTTTTAGCAACTCCCTTGATACCAGTGTGTTCAAGCTTCGATAGTAAAATATCATGTCTAACTGTATCAAATGCGCGAGACAAATCACAAAAAATCCCAACTACACTGTGACCCTTATCTATATTATACTGCAAAAAATTTAATGCATCAAGAACTGCAGTCGCCGTTGAACCGCCCCTACGAAAACCATGTTGCTTTTTATTAAGTATATTATTAGTGTCAATAAAAGATAACAACCGTTTGAGTATTAGCCTTTCTAATATTTTTGCAAATACAGAAATAACATATATGGGACGATAATTCGCAATATTTGTCCTTGACCTCTTCTTGTGGATCACACTGACCCGACTAAGTCTAAGCGGTACAGATATACACCCCCGTAAGTAAGAATATCAGGAGAATTCCTAAAGCATGTTGATGACCCATTTGATTGTGAGCATAAGAAATGGAAAATAACAACACCATGCAATTATGATGTTTACTTACATCTTGTGGCTTACGCAACCTGCGGGGACAATTCCCACACAGCCTTTGATCTGTAGGGCACGTGACCCCACTGCCCCCAAGGGTTGACAAATTTATCCTGCTTCCCTCTTTGGCCCAAGGCTATCTTGCTTTGTCGTAGTTGTCATCGCATCTCCTTTCACTTCTTTCTTCTTCTGAGGAAACACAATAGTGTTTATTTGCCTTAACTCCTCCTCCCCCATCAGTTCTGTATTTCCCATTAAGCAAAAGAAGCAGCTGCTTAGAGGGAGAGTCAACGCTTGGGCGGAATTTCGCTCTCTAAAAACTTCACGAAGCACCTTTTTTCCTTATGATTAAAATGTAGAGAACATTGACAACTTACTTGCGTATTTTTATCTCTCTACTCTAAATAAAAGGAAGCATCAATGGCGACCTGATTAAGTGAATCTAGGAGACCTACTAATTTTACGAGAGTTTCTATGCAATATTTTTAATGAAGGAAATCGGTTTTTACTCCTCTGCAATTTGTGTTTATTTGAAAGATTCTAAAACATTATCTCTAAATTTTTGAAGTGGAATGGGGCAGAACAGCCGAATGCATGTGCGTATGCGAATTTAAAAACATGTAAATTTTCTCCAGAGGAAAGTTCCCAAAGGGGCTCCGAGGTGAGATTTTATATCGCGGCGCAAACATGCTGCTAGAGCAAGACAGGACAACCGAAACTCTCCGCGAGGTGCGTTGTCACACTTGCAGTATGTGGGCAAGCGTTATCATGCAAAAAGATCACCATCTCTTGTCAGGTGCCAGAGTGTCGTCTACGGATTGCTTCTTCCAAACGCCGCAGTGATGCATAAACTGTGTTGATTTGGACACCTCCACGTGAGTATGAATTCAACAAGAACCATAGCCCTTATGTTATGAATCAAGCAAATTAGGTATAAAGATACATTTAACCCCCCACCCCTCCTTAATTTGTTTCCCTTATTTTAAAGAAAGATTGATGTTATTATACTTAAATGAAACAAAAAACGTTCCTGCTTTTCTTATAAAATCACAATACCTTTCAGAAATTTCAGGATAACTGTTTTAATAAGGTTTGTACTTCATGAACGGTGTTATTTTTCCATATTTATAACTACACTGAAGTGCCACACCTGCCTACTAACGCATTGGGCCACCTCTTGTCATTATGACTGCATGCACACAACGAGGTATGGACTGCACAAGCTTTCGAAATATTCTACAGTATTGCCAGCCATGTTTCCTCCAAAGCTGTCCGTAATTCGCTCAGGTTCGTAGCCGATGAGACACTTGCCTGAAAAGCTTGTTCGATGGTATCTCAAAGGTGTTTGATAGGGCTTAAATCCGGGCTTCTAGGTAGCCACTGAAGCGTTTCAAATTCACTACCATGCTCTTGTAACCATTCAGTAGCCTAGTGGGTACCTATACCTAGTAGGTACCTGTGGGATGGAATATGCCATTGCCACTAAGATGCATGCTGGACATGAATGGATGTAAATGGTCGAGCTAGGATGTCCACATATTTGTGGGCACTCAAAGTCGATTGCACATGTACCAAAAGTTCCAAAGCATTCCAGCTGAAGACATCCCAGACCATCACTAAGCAACCACGAGCCTATACTCTTCCGACTTTACATGAATGGCCCATGGCTTCATAACGTTGACACCGGGTCAGCACTCTCCCATCGGCTAGATGCTGTTCTAATCTTGATTCATCATTTCAGACTATTCGCTTTCAATCTCCTATGATCCACTGTCAATGTGCTTTTGCCCAGGCAAAGCGTTGAGTCTGGTCTCGTACCGTTAACAGTGGGACTCATTTGTACCGACGGCTCTCGAACCCAAGACTTTTAAGAGTACGTTACACTGTCCTTGCACTGACATGGCGACTTGAGCCGCTGTTCAAGTCAGCGGTGATTTGTGATATTGTCTTACGTCTGTCACTTCGAACAATGCGTCCCAAACGGCGTACACCTCGAGCTGTCAACCAGAGTTGGAAACGGGTCAAAAAATTTTAACCCGGACCGGACGCCTCCGGGTCAGGTCCACGTAATTGGACCTGACCCGGAAAAATCTGCTTTGAGATATAAACTCGAATATATATCATCATCACTACTGCTGGATGAAGGTCTTCCCAAGTTTCTTCCACAACGAACTGTCTTGGGCCAGTCTCCATTTTCCACTCATCTACCAGGTGGTCTTCTTCTGAGTCTTCTCCTGTCCCTTGGAATCCAGTCTAGAATTTCGATTGTTCAACGGTGATCCGTTCTCCTGGCAATATGTCCAGACCATAGCCATTTCAGGGATTTTACTCTGATCGTGATGTCTTCCACTCATGGTATTTTCCTTATTCGTGAGTTCCTGCTTTTACCTTTCCTGGTTACCTCAATCATGCATCTCTCCATGCTCTTTCAGTTGTCTGCAGTCTTCGTATGTCTTTTTCAGTTAAGATCTACGTCTCAGCTCCATATGCAAAAATTGGAAGGATGCACTGATTAAACACTTTTCTTTTAAGATATAATGCTACATTGCTCTTGAAAATTGTACCTGTTTCTTCCAAAAACTCTCTAACCAAGTTTTATACGCCAGTTAATTTCTTCATTAATGTGACCCTCGCTTGATATCTGCTGCCCAAATTGGCTTGGCAGTTAGCGTGTGTGAGTCAGGAGCAATTCGAGGCCGCTGTGGTGTAGTGGAAGCATATCCGGCGCGTAACTGGAAGACCCTGGGTTCGATTCCCAGTGGCGGCCAATGCAAATTTTTCCGTGACTCACTTATAAACGTGGAAAGAGCGAAGACCTTTGTTTGATGTTCCTGGTCCACGTCGGGTGTCTGTATTGATTATTCATTCGCCTTCTAATCATTTCTTCAGTTGCTGCTTGCCATCTTTGGTGAATCCCCAGCATTGTGCGGGGCTCCAAGAAGCAACCTGCCAAATTATCTTGGCAGTTAGCATGTGTAAGTCAGCAAGAATTCGAGACCACTGTGGTGTAGTGGAAGCATATCCGGCGCGTAACTGGAAGACCCTGGGTTCAATTCCCGGTGGCGGCCAATGAGAATTTTTCCGTGACTCACCTATAAACGTGGAAAGAGCGAAAACCTTTGTTTGAAGTAAATGTAGGAATTGGTTATCTCCAGCTTTACCCCATCAACTGATAAATCTTCATTCTTTGTAAAAGCATTGTACATCAGTTTTGTCTTCTGGAAGTTCATTTTTAATCCCTATTTTTTTACCCCTCTCATCAAGTTTCTGGTGCTCTTAAATATTATTTTAAAGACCTCTGAAGAGTTCTTCGAAATATCTTTTTCTATTCAAAAATAAAACGGAAATAAAACCGAGTCGAAATCGAGTCAGGAACACTTTAGCCCGACCCGTTTGACCCTCAAGAAATTGTCGACCCGTGAACTGTTTCCATCTCTGCTGTCAACGCTAGCACACCTCTGCAATTCATTCGAGAGCTTGTTCTTTTGCCAGAATTTTTATATTCCCGAAACACTCTGAGCCCACAGGGAAAAATCCCTCTGTATTGACGACTTCCGAGATACCATCCTTCGAGCTCTTATAATCTTCCCTCAGTCAAAAGCATCCAAATCACGAGTCTTACCCGTCACGTCCGTAATCGATCACAATTAGTGAAGCTATGGCTGTATTTAACCACTGTTTCAGCTGGGCATGCGCAATGATGTGGAGGTAGCAGCCAAGTATTTGCAAATCTTCTGCTATCTCTTTTTCAATAGCACTTCATTGCATAAGACTATGAAGCTTTTAATTCGTGAAACTTTATTTTTCTCATACTGTACAAGCGAGGATCCGAGTTTAGGGAATGGCATTAAAAAAATTCAGGAATGGTTAATAATAAGTTAATAGAAAATAATACAGGGTAGTTCAAAATAATACACCTGATTTCAAAAGAGCATAATTCCATACCTATCAATCGTGTATGGGCCTGGGCATACACCAAAGGAAAAAAGGAAATATCCGAGTTTTAGTAGATCACCATAGTAGAGGTAAATGACCGATTCTGGCTTAAACGGGAGCCCATAGACTTAACATTAGGCTCCTTCTGGAGCAGGTGGAGCCAGCTGGAGCAAGCTGCAGCCGAGCAAACGGAGGGGGCGTGGTCAGTAGCAGCCTCCTATTCCCCGCTGCAATTTTTCCCCCTCGACCGAAGTGTGTGCTGATCTCCGAAGATAGTAGTATTTATTGGACTTTGTCGAATTTTGGGGGGAAATCAATGAAGGTTTATTCCTTTCTTTTTAATTTAATGAAGGTTTATTCATTATTTATTTTCCCCTCTCTCGACCCCATCCCCTTAGGTTATTGTTATGTAAAACGTTTTTTCCCTCGTAATTTGTTGATGTATTTTTTTTTCAATTAATTTTCATGAATTCCTCATGTGTCTTCCCTAATGAAAATTATGTAGGGTAAGTATTATTTCTCTTTTATTTTCTCGAATAATACGGTCATGTCCTCATCTCAAGAAATGTTATTATATCTTATTTTTGCTCATAAATGTTTGATTTTGAGGGATGGCAACGCCCGAGTGGGAAAGGGGTTGGATATAGGGGGATGGCAACTCGATGTGTTGCCCCCTAGCGGTGCTTCTTGGAACTTTCGATTGATCTTTGATTTTGAGGGATGGCAACGCCCGAGTGGGAAAGGGGTTGGATATAGGGGGATGTCAACTCGATGTGCTGCCCCCTAGCGGTGCTTCTTGGAACTTTCGATTGATCTTTGATTTTGAGGGATGGCAACGCCCGAGTGGGAAAGGGGTTGGATATAGGGGGATGTCAACTCGATGTGTTGCTCCCTAGCGGTGCTTCTTGGAACTTTCGATTGATCTTTGATTTTGAGGGATGGCAACGGCCGAGTGGGAAAGGTGTTGGATATAGGGGATGCCAACTCGATGTACTACCCCTAGCGATGCTTCCTGGAACTTTCGATGGATCTTTGATTTTGGGGGATGGCAACGACCGAGTGGGGAAAGGGCACTGCGTAGGTGTTAGATATGATGATGCTTCTTGGAACTTTATTATTTTGATGGATCTTTGATTTTGAGGGATGGCAAGGACTGAGTGGGGTCCGTTGGGAATTTTTGCATTTATTCCTGTGGTTTGCAAGCAAGATTTCCCCCCTCTTCAATACTATTTTTCCCCCGGAGGAAATTTTTACGTAACGATGCTGGGGAATTTTCTTTCCAAGGGAATAAAAATGCTCCTAAGGTCTTAGCGAGGTTCTAACTCACGATGATTTGGTTTCCAAAAATAGTCAGGGGGTCAAATGGTTTTCGTGTACTACGTATTCCCTATATATATATTTTTAAATTACTTTTACGTTATTTCTTCATGTGTTTTTATATATTTTTTGTATGTTTTGAGGGAGTTTTTTCGTATAGATATAATGAATTTTCTGGGGAACTTTTCTTTTTCCTCCATTCAATTTTATTTCAGACCATGAGACGAGGAAATGCTTCTTTAGAAATTATTTCGTTCTTGTTCGCAGTAATTACTGGATATAGACTTCATGTTAATTCTGAGTCTTTCACCCCTGCAATAATATTTTCTCGTAATTTATTCGTATGTTCAAGAACTCTACAGATCTTTCCCAGTTAAAATTCTGCTCAAACAATATTTTCGGTCTTTATTTCCTTATAGCTTCCCAATTTCCGATATTTTTCTTCCTCTATCTTTGAAATTTCATTAAACTTCTCAATAGGTCAGGATTCTTTTTTCTTGGACAAACTTATGAGGCCTTTTATTCAGACTATCTTTTTTTTTCCATTTCATTTCAGCAAACGATTATTTTAGATGCAACAAATCGTCAGATTTTGGTTTCCTTATATAGCATATTTTCCAACTTGCTTAAAAATATTCCTCAAAGCTTGCATGTATGTCAAATATACATTTTTTTTATTCTTTCGTAATTAGCCATTCTTTTCGTGGACTGACTCGACAGGAAAGCATTCAATGTCAAGACATACAATCTAAAACCTTTTTCTTTCGATAAAATTTGTCTTCTTTGGGCTGAATATTAGTCCCGCGTGTTCCCTCATTAACCTAATCTCAGTCAGATGCTGAAGGATTTCCTTTTGCTTGTCAGCATATTGACATAAGATTAGTCACCCTTTCCCTTTGTTCGTTGTTGTGAATAGTTAGAAAGATTACAAAGTTTAAAGTAGTCTATGACTAAAAGGATGCTTTTTACGGCCTAACATGCTGCGGTATTGACTTTAGATAATTGTCCTTCCTGTTTCTTCTGGATCTTTGATTTTGGGGGATGGCAACGACCGAGTGGGGAAAGGGCACTGCGTAGGTGTTAGATATGATGATGATGCTTCTTGGAACTTTATTATTTCGATGGATCTTTGATTTTGAGGGATGGCAACGACGGAGTGGGGTCCGTTGGGAGTTTTTGCATTTATTCCTGTGGTTTGCAAGCAAGATCCCCCCTCTTCAATACTATTTTTCCCCCGGAGGAAATTTTTACGTAACGATGCTGGGGAATTTTCTTTCCAAGGGAATAAAAATGCTCCTAAGGTCTTAGCGAGGTTCTAACTCACGATGATTTGGTTTCCAAAAATAGTCAGGGGGTCAAATGGTTTTCGTGTACTACGTATTCCCTATATATATCTTTTTAAATTACTTTTACGTTATTTCTTCATGTGTTTTTATATATTTTTTGTATGTTTTGAGGGAGTTTTTTCGTATAGATATAATGAATTTTCTGGGGAACTTTTCTTTTTCCTCCATTCAATTTTATTTCAGACCATGAGACGAGGAAATGCTTCTTTAGAAATTATTTCGTTCTTGTTCGCAGTAATTACTGGACATAGACTTCATGTTAATTCTGAGTCTTTCACCCCTGCAATAATATTTTCTCGTAATTTATTCGTATGTTCAAGAACTCTACAGATCTTTCCCAGTTAAAATTCTGCTCAAACAATATTTTCGGTCTTTATTTCCTTATAGCTTCCCAATTTCCGATATTTTTCTTCCTCTATCTTTGAAATTTCATTAAACTTCTCAATAGGTCAGGATTCTTTTTTCTTGGACAAACTTATGAGGCCTTTTATTCAGACTATCTTTTTTTTTTTTTCCATTTCATTTCAGCAAACGATTATTTTAGATGCAACAAATCGTCAGATTTTGGTTTCCTTATATAGCATATTTTCCAACTTGCTTAAAAATATTCCTCAAAGCTTGCATGTATGTCAAATATACATTTTTTTTATTCTTTCGTAGTTAGCCATACTTTTCGTGGACTGCCTCGACAGGAAAGCATTCAATGTCAAGACATACAATCTAAAACCTTTTTCTTTCGATAAAATTTGTATTCTTTGGGCTGAATATTTTTCTGTCTCGTCCGAAAAAACATTCATTCTAGAGGCAAAGCGACTAATTCCGTTCTTCCCATAAACATTATTTTTTTATTTATTTGATATTCAGAGTTGTATACATTTTCTATCCAAAAAAGAGATATATTTAATGTAAAGGTATATTCTTCCAAGCTGGGAAAATATATGTATATATTAGTTCATTTCCAGTTAAAGGAAATGCATCTTTATATTTCAATATGAAAAAAGAAGCCCTATAAGTGAAAGCTCAACCTAAAGACGGATAGATCGTTCACACTCTCTCTACTCTATGACATTTCTTTACTGAATGAACCATGGCCTTTTTTTTTCATGAACTGCTTTAAAATCTTCGTTCTCACTTTACTATTGTCAGATTCCATGTCCCTCCAGTTCTTTACTGAGAAACAGAAGCATTTATTCAATTTTAATTTATTAAGAGAGTAGAACTCTTTTAGGCTTTCGAAGTACTTTCAAGTCTTTCATTACGAAAATTTTCATTGTCATGAAAGAAGCCATAATCGAGGTGATTTACTATCGTTTCAATGAAAGTGTTTACGCATTCATTGCTATGATGTTAGATTTCATTTTCTTATACTTCGAACAGAAATGAGTTTGAATCATTCGTCGAGAAAACATTTCTTTCATATATATATATATATATATATATATATATATATATATATATATATATATTTTGCCTCCGAATCAAACGAACTCAAAAAATAAGAGACGCACTTTAATATTTTTTTCCTCTTATGAGAGGAATACGGGAATATGATACCAAAATTAAAGAATAAAGAATATCGACTTTCCTCTCAACACCGTACATCTACGTTTCTTTTTTTTTTTTTTTCAATAAGCTATTTCTATATTTTTACAACTGAATAGAATTATTTATTGAAAAATTCTAAGTAAGACGAAAAATGGTTTTGTTGATTTCCTAAGAGGATGATTTTGGAAATTTTCGTTTTCTGGTAATTGTAAAAATCTCATAGAATAACATGGGAAAACTAGCATGCATAAAAGACTGTTTTGGATCGAGTAAATTGAAAGAATTTTACAAAGTTAATTTCAGAAAAGTACATTCCTTCCTAGTGTCAAAAACGAATCACTTCGTTTTTTCTAAGATACACTTTGGAATCTTATAAAAGTGCATAGGGTCAAAAACGATTTTGATGATTTTACTAAGATGACAGATTTCGGATTTCTTATGATAGAAAATACAGTGAATTTCCCATTGAATAACATGGGAAACTGCGAAATTTAAGAAGCACGTTTTCGTTCAAGTAAAATATTTTAAAAGTCTTTTTTTCGAATCAGTTGAAAACAGACAGGGTGTGTTTCTGAACAGTTCATTATTTCCTAAAATCAAAACGAATCACTTGGTTTTTTTTTCCTAATGTGCGTTTCTGAAAGAAGTAAAAATAGTTTAGGTAGAAAATTGGAAAGAAATTTTTATGAATCCTAGACTGTTTATTTACGTATAGCTAGAGGGGTCTTCAGTGAGAGCACTTATTCTCTTTTCAAACTAAGAGAATGAAGTGTAGTCAGTTTGAAAAAAATTCAAACTCCCCTAAATTTAGCCTTTTGTCCTGGTTTCGACTCAATACTGTAAAGCATTGCTCTCAGACCAGTTGAATTCCTGGCCCTGAATGAAATACATTAAGCCTTTCCCTTAAAAATAAGCAATCTCTTCTTCAATACCAGATCCCCAATAAATTTCTTTAAGAGTTATTCATTCACCCTTTTACTTTTAAAAACTTGAAATTCATTATTATTTAACTCATTACAAAAAATGAAACTCATTCATACAGAAAAAATATAAATGAATAAAAATAAATAAAGCAGTCCTAAAAAAGGACTGTTTTTCTGGGTCCCCTTCATACAGCTGCTCCATGGTCGGTATAAGGAATTTTTTTTTACCTGCTAATATCTCAGCACATTGACTTCACAGTCTCTAGCAAGTTCTTTACAATTATGCTTTCCAAGAACGCTTTGGACGGGACATGGTCTCCAGTGACTGCAACAAAAGATTCTGCTAGAATCTTGGGGTTAAGCAATGCAACGGCATCATCGAAATACTTTTGCCACTTGGATTCGGGGGTGGCATATGCACAGCTGTGGGCCGTGATGTTTGCGAATATGCAATTTGGGGGTTGGTGGCACTCCATACAATAATATAAGTTATTGACATGTTCCTGAAGGCGACCCCTTACCATGTCAGCAAGCATGATGAAAAACTCTTCATCTGAGATGGAAGCAACAGGGGAAGAAGTCCTTGGATGGTGCAAAACAGCCTTTCTAAAGACAGGTCCAAATAGTAGTTGAGTAATGCTGTCCCATATTTTTCCACTTTGATCAATAAGAGTTCCAAATTGTTGACAAGTCAGCTTTATCGGAACAGGATTCAATCGACGAAAACCATGAATTCTGGGGGAAAGCACTTCTAACGTGTAACTGCCAGAAGCATCTAAGAGGGAAGGACAGCAGGAAACAATAAGTTCACGATTAATCAAGATGTCACAATTCATGCCTTGAATCCAGTGTGATTTTCCCATGAATTTTCGGAACGTTGAAGCTGACATTGTTATTCCATTCTTAGAAGGGTAGAAAGATTCCCCATCTTTCCTATAACTTCGAATATGAACTCGGACCGTGTTGTTAAAATCGCATACTTTTGCAAACGTGTTTTCACCTAAATGAAAATGATGAGGTGCAAGATTTTTCATAGAAATTCTTGGGAGGATAACTTCTCCACACGATTTGGGCTTTAAAGGAACGGACTCACATACCTTCTTAGCGAGAGTAGCAGAAATTTCAGCACTTTGCTTCATCGTGGAAATGGAATCGCTAGCACTCAAAGCAACAGACAAAAATGAAGTGACTCGTTTGAAGACTAAAGACAAACTGAAGGAAAAGCTCTTATTCTAAGTCAAAACTGAGAAGAGGTTGGAGTTCGTCACTTGTTTACTGCTTGAGAGGGAAAGAGCAGAGTCATGGGGTAAAGAACACTCGGTTATCTTCTTTCTAAAGGTCAAATTCAATCTAATGTTTGGAGCATTCTTTTGTCGAGGCAGACCATGACTCCAATACGAATTAGTTGGTGGCAGGATCTGTAGTAAAGTTCCAGATCTCAAAGATGAGGAAACTGGTTTAAACCCGTTTCGCTTGAAAAACAAAAGTCTCTTTCCTGTCCGAGAGATACTGATGTAATACAAGACAAAGGATCTAATTCAGCTTCGTCATCACGGTGATCACCGATTTGGTTATCACCATTTCTTATAAAAGTGCATGAGGATCAAAAAACGATTTTGATGATTTTACTAAGATGACAGATTTCGGATTTCTTATGATAGAAAATACAGTGAATTTCCCATTGAATAACATGGGAAACTACGAAATTTAAGAAGCACGTTTTCGTTCAAGTAAAATATTTTAAAATTTAATCAGTTGAAAACAGACAGGGTGTGTTTCTGAACAGATCATTATTTCCTAAAATCAAAACGAGTCACTTCGTTTTTTCCTAACGTACGTTTCTGAAAGAAGTAAAAATAGTTTAGCTAGAAAATTGGAAAGAAGTTTTTATGAATCCTAGACTGTTTATTTTTTTTATAACTAGAGGGGTCGTCAGTGAGAGCACTTATTCTCTTTATAAACTAAGAGAATGAAGTGAAAAAAAAAAAAAATTTCAAAAAAAAATTTCAAACTCCCCTAAATTTAGTCTTTTGTCCTGGTTTCGACTCAATACTGTAAAGCATTGCTCTCAGACCAGTTGAATTCCTGGCCCTTAATGAAATACATTAAGCCTTTCCCTTAAAAATAAGCAATCTCTTCTTCAATACCAGACCCCCAATAAATTTCTTTAAGAGTTATTCATTCATCCTTTTACTTTTAAAACTTGAAATTCATTATTTAACTCGTTTTGATTTTAGGAAATAATGAACTGTTCAGAAACACACCCTGTCTGTTTTCAACTGATTCGAAAAAAAGACTTTTAAAATATTTTACTTGAACGTAAACGTGCTTCTTAAATTTCGCAGTTTCCCATGTTATTCAATGGGAAATTCACTGTATTTTCTATCATAAGAAATCCGAAATCTGTCATCTTAGTAAAATCATCAAAATCAGTTTTGACCCTATGCACTTTTATAAGATTCCAAAGTGTATCTTAGAAAAAACGAAGTGATTCGTTTTTGACACTAGGAAGGAATGTACTTTTCTGAAATTAACTTTGTAAAATTCTTTCAATTTACTCGATCCAAAACAGTCTTTTATGCATGCTAGTTTTCCCATGTTATTCTATGAGATTTTTACAATTACCAGAAAACGAAAATTTCCAAAATCATCCTCTTAGGAAATCAACAAAACCATTTTTCGTCTTACTTAGAATTTTTCAATAAATAATTCTATTCAGTTGTAAAAATATAGAAATAGCTTATTGAAAATAAAAAAAAACAAAAAAAACGTAGATGTACGGTGTTGAGAGGAAAGTCGATATTCTTTATTCTTCAATTTTGGTATCATATTCCCGTATTCCTCTCATAAGAGGAAAAAAAATATTAAAGTGCGTCTCTTATTTTTTGAGTTCGTTTGATTCGGAGGCAAAAAAAAAAAAATATATATATATATATATATGAAAGAAATGTTTTCTCGACGAATGATTCAAACTCATTTCTGTTCGAAGTATAAGAAAATGAAATCTAACATCATAAAAATGAATGCGTAAACACTTTCATTGAAACGATAGTAAATCATCTCGATTATGGCTTCTTTCATGACAATGAAAATTTTCGTAATGAAAGACTTGAAAGTACTTCGAAAGCCTAAAAGAGTTCTACTCTCTTAATAAATTAAAATTGAATAAATGCTTCTGTTTCTCAGTAAAGAACTGGAGGGACATGGAATCTGACAATAGTAAAGTGAGAACGAAGATTTTAAAGCAGTTCATGAAAAAAAAGGCCATGGTTCATTCAGTAAAGAAATGTCATAGAGTAGAGAGAGTGTGAACAATCTATCCGTCTTTAGGTTGAGCTTTCACTTATAGGGCTTCTTTTTTCATATTGAAATATAAAGATGCATTTCCTTTAACTGGAAATGAACTAATATATACATATATTTTCCCAGCTTGGAAGAATATACCTTTACATTAAATATATCTCTTTTTTGGATAGAAAATGTATACAACTCTGAATATCAAATAAATAAAAAAATAATGTTTATGGGAAGAACGGAATTAGTCGCTTTGCCTCTAGAATGAATGTTTTTTCGGACGAGACAGAAAAATATTCAGCCCAAAGAATACAAATTTTATCGAAAGAAAAAGGTTTTAGATTGTATGTCTTGACATTGAATGCTTTCCTGCCGAGGCAGTCCACGAAAAGTATGGCTAACTACGAAAGAATAAAAAAAATGTATATTTGACATACATGCAAGCTTTGAGGAATATTTTTAAGCAAGTTGGAAAATATGCTATATAAGGAAACCAAAATCTGACGATTTGTTGCATCTAAAATAATCGTTTGCTGAAATGAAATGGAAAAAAAAGATAGTCTGAATAAAAGGCCTCATAAGTTTGTCCAAGAAAAAAAGAATCCTGACCTATTGAGAAGTTTAATGAAATTTCAAAGATAGAGGGAGAAAAAATATCGGAAATTGGGAAGCTATAAGGAAATAAAGATCGAAAATATTGTTTGAGCAGAATTTTAACTGGGAAAGATCTGTAGAGTTCTTGAACATACGAATAAATTACGAGAAAATATTATTGCATGGGTGAAAGACTCAGAATTAACATGAAGTCTATGTCCAGTAATTACTGCGAACAAGAACGAAATAATTTCTAAAGAAGCATTTCCTCGTCTCATGGTCTGAAATAAAATATGGAGGAAAAAGAAAAGTTCCCCAGAAAATTCATTATATCTATACGAAAAAACTCCCTCAAAACATACAAAAAATATATAAAAACACATGAAGAAATAACATAAAAGTAATTTAAAAATATATATATAGGGAATACGTAGTACACGAAAACCATTTGACCCCCTGACTATTTTTGGAAACCAAATCATCGTGAGTTAGAACCTCGCTAAGACCTTAGGAGCATTTTTATTCCCTTAGAAAGAAAATTCCCCAGCATCGTTACGTAAAAATTTCCTCCGGGGGAAAAATAGTATTGAAGAGGGGGGATCTTGCTTGCAAACCACAGGAATAAATGCAAAAACTCCCAACGGACCCCACTCCGTCGTTGCCATCCCTCAAAATCAAAGATCCATCAAAATAATAAAGTTCCAAGAAGCATCATCATATCTAACACCTACGCAGTGCCCTTTCCCCACTCGGTCGTTGCCATCCCTCAAAATCAAAGATCAATCGAAAGTTCCAAGAAGCACCGCTAGGGGGCAACACATCGAGTTGACATCCCCCTATATCCAACCCCTTTCCCTACTCGGGCGTTGCCATCCCTCAAAATCAAAGATCAATCAAAAGTTTCAAGAAGCACCGCTAGGGGGCAGCACATCGAGTTGACATCCCCCTATATCCAACCCCTTTCCCACTCGGGCGTTGCCATCCCTCAAAATCAAAGATCAATCGAAAGTTCCAAGAAGCACCGCTAGGGGGCAACACATCGAGTTGCCATCCCCCTATATCCAACCCCTTTCCCACTCGGGCGTTGCCATCCCTCAAAATCAAACATTTATGAGCAAAAATAAGATATAATAACATTTCTTGAGATGAGGACATGACCGTATTATTCGAGAAAATAAAAGAGAAATAATACTTACCCTACATAATTTTCATTAGGGAAGACACATGAGGAATTCATGAAAATTAATTGAAAAAAAATACATCAACAAATTACGAGGGAAAAAACGTTTTACATAACAATAACCTAAGGGGATGGGGTCGAGAGAGGGGAAAATAAATAATGAATAAACCTTCATTAAATTAAAAAAAAAGGAATAAACCTTCATTGATTTCCCCCCAAAATTCGACAAAGTCCAATAAATACTACTATCTTCGGAGATAAGCACACACTTCGGTCGAGGGGGGAAAATTGCAGCGGGTAATAGGAGGCTGCTACTGACCACGCCCCCTCCGTTTGCTCGACTGCAGCTTGCTCCAGCTGGCTCCACCTGCTCCAGAAGGAGCCTAATGTTAAGTCTATGGGCTCCCGTTTAAGCCAGAATCGGTCATTTACCTCTACTCACCATGAAAGGGCTTCATTGTCGCTGTGGGGCCGCCTCGCTGGCATTGTGCTGTTTACTATTTCCTCAAAGAAGTACTCCCTTCCCATTGGATTGGTTGCAGTAAACCCCATGACTTGGTGCACTACAGCTGGCCACCTAGGTCACCGGAACTTGCACCTTGCAACTACTTTTTTGGGGGGTATGTTAAGGCGGATCCACCTAAAATCTTTGCCTTGTATTTCCACTGGAAGTACTTCTGTAGCCATTTTCTTCACAATTTATGTGTTCCCAAGGATGCGAATTTGAACATCGATAAAAATAACTTCATTTTATAGCCTAGTATACTTAGTATTTTCTAAAACTTAACCATAATTATATTAAAAATCAATAACTTTTCCTTTGGTGGTGTTGAGACCAGAAAATAAATGTAGCAACATCTACATGTGGCTTTCTAAATGCTATCACGTCGCGTTTTTTTAATAATTTTATTAATTTTCGTAATGGAATCAAAAATTTGAGTGTTTATAATGATTTCAACCACTTAGATTAAATGTTCTTGTAGATGCTGTTGATTTTTAATTTCGAAATAAACCAGCGAGCTCACTATGCAACATTTTCAGCTATATTAATGTCAGAATATTTAACCTAAATGACTCGAATCATTCTAAACATTCCGGACTTTCGCATGGATAGACACAAGTGTTGATTGTAGTCCAAAAAAATAATGAAATTATTTTTAAAAATGCGGCGTGATTGTATTTAGTAAGTCACATGCAAATGTGGTGCCATCTATTTGCTTGTCTCAACACCACCAAAGGAAAAGTTATTGATTTTTAACATAATTATGGTTACGTTTTAGAACATATTATATATATTAGGTTATAATATAAAGTTATTTTTATCGATGTTCAAATTCGCATCCTTGGGAAAGCATTAATTGTGAAGAAAATGGCTACAGAAGTTTGCCCAATGCAACTACAAGGCAAAGATTTAAGGTGGATCCACCTTAAGGATCTTGTGTACATGCCACCGTTGCCTAGAACCGTGGATGAGCTCAAAAAACGTATTGTTACTGGGGTGGAGTCAGTGACAACAGACATGCTGGAGCGAGTATGGGAGGAAATAGAATATCGTCTCGACTTTGCTGTGTACTAAGGGAAGTTACACAGAGCACTTATAAGATGAGAAACAAAACTCGGACAGTTTTTCTTTTGATTGGTGCATTACTCTGTATTTGTAAACTTCGAAAATATAGTCATTTGAAACCGGATGAATCAATTTGAAATTACCCTGTATTAAGGTTCACCTTTAAAACGCGATTTTCGGTCAAAATATTGATTTCCCAATTTTGTTCTAATATTAAAGCCTGGTTTTTTTTATCTTTCCAAATCCGTTTGAAATTTGTTTCTATCTTTTTTAGAAAATGGGTTGCAGTTATTTTAATGTTACTTGACAGCAACTTTTTAGAACCGGAAGTACTGTTATGCTAACTGGAAGTGAGCTTAAATGCTTAATTACATTCCAGTATTATTAAATATGAACGCTAAAATTTGATCCTGTATGTAAATCAAAACAGAAATTAAAATTTCAATTATTTAAAATACTTAAAAAGGATCTGGCAACACATGTTTTGTTCAAGCATCTGGCAACAAAGTTATGATATAGCAGAAAATCCGAAGGAGGTTTTCGTTTGCTTCAAAAATTGATTAATTTAGGCATACATGATACTGTCGTACAATTTGATTATTGCTTTCAAGGTTGTTTGAAAATACTAGTCAAGTTGAACACTGAAAATCCAATATTTTTCATATTGCAGGGTTATAGACATTTAGATAACATTCGAATCCATGACTGGAAACCCTGTTGCAAACGTGGAAAAGTTTTGTGAGCCCTCAGGATGAAAACAGTTACTGTTTCGGATAGTAAAGATGGTGAAATTTATAAATCAGGAGCACTTTAGCGTTTAATTTTGATTTTTAAAGTAGGATTTGTGTTTAAAAGTTATTTTTAGCTTTTCCTCGAAATCAATTTTTTTATGTTTTGCTTTCATGCAAAACATCATAACGCAAAAAAATATGCTTGGCATGCCTTGAAACTTTACAGAAATATATTGCAAGAGAATATAAAGAGAATAGACTATTCGCATGAGTGTACATCCATAAGTTTTTTTTTTTTGTTGTTGTTGTTGTTGTTTTTTATGGTATGAACTATGAATTGCTATAAATTTTGAATGATTTTCTCTTAGACAATACTTTAACTTTTACATCTTTTTAAATAACTGCGCTATGATAATGGGAACAGTCTATTCCCTTAAGGATGTTATTGTCATCATAATAAAATTTACAAAATGAAAATATATTGATTTGATTTGGGTTATCATGTTTTGCTGAAGAGTTAATTTTTTTCTACGTTTGCCTATTTTTCCAGCTAAAAATGAAAACAAAAAAATCATAACCTTTTTTTTTTTTATGACATTTCATATTTTTAGCCATATTCCATTATAAAATTCAGAAAAGAAGAAAAATTCAAAATAATTTGAAAAAGTCCTCTCGGAAAGCGTACGGGTACCTTAATTTTATCAGAAGGAATTTTAAATAGCAGGAAATAAAAAAATCTAAATACAACCGCCGTCTCATAACAACTGAGAGTAAAATCACATAAAATGAAGAAATATAGATACCGCAAAATATATGTTCTTTCTTAAAGTATCTTCCCTAGGATGATATGCAACGGTCCCATCGTTCAGTCCACTTTTCAAAGCATGTGACGAAGGCATTTTGTGCAAGCTGCTTTAGCGACTTCTGTACAGCTTCAATAACGTCAGCATCTGTGTTGAATGTCGCGCCATGGAACTTCTTTATAGTTGGAAAGAACCAGAAATCGCTCGGGGCGAGGTCACGACTGTAGGCAGGCTGTGACAAAATTTGTATACTGCATTTTGTAAGAAACTGTTGAACACAAGCAGCCACATGTGGACGAGCGTTATCATGGTGTAGGGTCCACTTGCCCACCAGTTTCTGTAGCTTAATTAATATGTGTCGTCACAAACGCTTCAAGACTGAAATGTAATACTCAGCATTGACAGTAATTTGTGGAGGAACGGCATGCTGGTAGACTACACCTTTACGACCAAATAAAATCATCATCACCTTCCCAGCTGATTTGGTTTGACGGACTTTTTTCGGAGGAGGTGAGCCTATGTGTTTCCAGACACTCGTTGCGCACTTCGTGAGGGGGTCGAAATAGTGGACCTATGTTTCATCGGCAGTTATTATTGTGTTTAGAAAGTTTGAAACCTTTGCAATCATTTGTTTCCACTCATGACACACCTGAACTTTGGCTAACAATTGTTCTCTCGTCCGATGATGAGGTACCCATGTGGAACACACACGATGCAACAGTAATTTGTCGCGAAGAATGCCGAATACCGACATTTTTGAAATATTAGTTGACGCCGCTATGTCTTCACACGTCATTCGTCTTTCTTCTTGCAGGATGGCCCAAATAGTGTTAACAACACACACCGTAACAACACTTTCAGGTCGACCAGGCCTAGGAGCGAGTTGTGCCGATAAACGCCCTGTTTTGAAATCACGGTGCCATCTAAAAATCGTTGACTCACCCAAACATTTATCTTTGTAAGCTTTCTTCATTAAATCAATTGTTTCTGGAGCCGTTTTTACCCAAACGATAGTAAAATTTTATCGCACAACGCATTTCACTTCTTAACTCTGAATCACTCACCTCCATGTCCATAGCTGTATGGCGAAATGCAGACGTACCTTAAACAAATGCGCAATAACAAAACCAGAATCGTCTTCCACGGCTAAACATTGTTGCCATAGATACTTTCTTAATTCGGTCAGTCAGTCATCTGCGTGATTATGTTTCCCTTTCGCACTGTTGCCAACTCAAAACAAATTACTCTCAGTTTTTATGCCTTTGTATTTATACGATTTCCGATTATGGACGCAAAAAGGAAGAAAAGTGAAGGCGCAAATGGGATAATAAGTGCAGGATGCAGCCCCCTCTGCCTCCGCGTTTCTGACGCCCCTATATGTTGTATATTTCTATTTTTATGCCCCTCAGAGTGCGAGTTTTCGCTCAATTTTGACCATTCTGGGGGGGGGGAGGCAACCACCCTCCCAATTCCCCCAGTACGATCCTGGAAACAGTTGTTTGCTGTTAGAAAATTTAAATAATTTACAGTTAATAAATTCCTTCGTTGAGGACCAGAGGCGTGAATGCTTCTTGTGTTGAGCTATTCTTATAAGGCTTGTTATATAAAAATGCTGTGTCTGAACAATTCAGAAAGAGTGATGAAGTTATACTTCTTACATTTCTCCAAATATGTCAATTTATATAATTCCAAAATCGCATTCAAAGTGAAGTGGCACAGCCTTGTCGCAGTCGTATTTCGCCTGTCCTCGACAAAAGAAAATAATCATAATAAAATGCCTCCAAGAAACAGTACAGTCTTGCTACCCACGGACAAACAACCCATTGGGTCGGTGGAACTAAGAGACGGGTGATTCCTCAACCGAGGCTGTTGTACCTGATTACCTACTTCACTTTCTTTCACTCGGCGTGCGAAATTATTCTCGTTTTCATTTTCATGCGTCGCGGAGTAATTGGCGACGGATGCTTGACAGAACGCTAGACCGCCCATGCAATTCGACGGTGTCAAGGGTCAAAGCTAAGGAACTCCTCTTCGGAAAAGCCTCCCTTGCATGATGCATCGAGATCCCAAAGCGCCGAGTCAAACAAGACATGCTGGAATTCGTGAGTTGATTGTCCCCTTCGAAAGTGGCCAGCCATCTGCACCCACTGGACCGTGAGTTGCAATGAACCTATCGCGGGGGTTTTCCTGTTTGGATTTTTGACATTCTTGTCACAATGTTAGATATTTTGGACATAGCTTATCTCGTTCTTTAGTCCCGTCCTTCCAGCATTTTAAATTTTATGTCCTCATAAGCTTTGGACTTAAAATAGCATCTTAGTAAAACGATTACACATGGCTGCAATTCGCAGACTCAAGTGGTCATCAAAACGTGCTTTCTGATGACGAACGTGCTACAGATTGTCATGTGACGCAATTTTCTTGACTGTTTTATTGGAGAGTGAAAACTGCCTAGCAAAACCTACCTTTCACGGTTTTTTAAGGAAATGCTTCAATTGCTATCACTCATTATAATTCGCAAATACTACTACTAAAAATTCGGACGCCGCCCGGTGGCGCAGTTGTCTAAGCGATGGCTTCTGATCATTCGTCCGAAAGGGGTCTGGGTACGAATCCCGTGAGGCATGGATGTTGTGTTTGTCTTACGGCACTGGCTCTCTCCCTTCCCTGGAACCAGTGGCTCTAAATAAGGGACGGGTGGGCGACTGCTTATAGCCCATTGAGTTGCTCACGGTGGTCGTTAAACCTCCAATAAAAAAATCGTAGATGATCAAATTAGAAAATGTGTACTATTTAACAGTTTCTTGTTTAATATTTTATTCCTGCAAAAATGAAACACGATACTGTAGCTATATGGAATATACTGTACCTTCAGTAAAGATTCTGGTAGGCACGGCTCTTTGCTACGGGTGAGATAAATTAAGTTTATATAAAGGTGGACGAAAAAGAAATTTTCCAAATGCAGTTGAGTCTTTATTTAACGCGATGCCATCGTTCCCCTCAAAAACTTCGTTATAAAGAAAATTTGTTAAATACAAATGAACTTAAATTGTGAAAACTTAATCAAATAATATGAAAAAGACGCAAAAATGTAGTTGAATTTGGACACCAAATTGAACTATTGGATAGAAACTTTTCGTAAATCAATTTAAATCTTTTTTATATATACACCGCTGGCCACCCAAAATGCAACACCAAGAAGAAGGACACGAGACAGCAAAGCCAGATTTACTGGACACATAACAACAGATACAAAGATGAAACGATTGAGCTTACAGGCCCGTGCGACTTGCGGAACACGCAGACACCAATAGTTCGTGTGGCCCCCATGGCTGGCAATAACGGCCGCTACACGCCGCGGCATCGAACGAAAGAGGCTTTGGATGTGGACTTTGGGTATATCGGTTCAGGCTGCTTCCACACATTGCCACAGTTCATCACGGGTGGTGCTTGCCGGGCCACTCGGTTGCTGATCAGCGACCAGACGTGTTCGATGGGCGACATATCGGGCAAACAGGAGGGCCACGGCTGCAGTGACACCTGGCGGGCCGTGAAAATTTGTCGCACGATGCGTGTCACGTGCGGGCGCCCATTGTCCTGTTGAAACGTGGCCGCCGGTAGGTCCTGCAGGTAAGGGAGGACTACAGGCTCCGAAACGTCGGAGATGGTGCTGTGGTAGTTGAGTGTACCGGCGATGCGTACCAGAGGGGTACGAGTGTCATATCCCATTGCACCCCAAACCATAACGCCAGGCGACGGACCGGTATGGCGATGCATAATGCAGGCGTCATACAGTCTGTCACCGCGGTGCCACCACACGCGGATCCGATCATTGTGGTGTTGCAGGCAGAAGCGGGATTCGTCGGAGAAGACAATGTCGTGCCATTCCGTTGTCCAGGTGCAGCATTCAACGGGCCGCCGCCGCCGCACTCGCCGGTGGTGTAACGTCAATGGTAATCGGAACAATAGGCGCCGTGCGACAAGTCCCCGCTCCTGCAGACGACGTCAAACGGTACGTGCTGACACAGGTTGTTGCGCAACACATCCTAATTCCTGCGCTAACGTTCGTGATGTGGCGGTGCGAGCCATCAATGCCCGCCGCACAACATGCCGGTGCCCTCGTTCGGTGGTGTGCCGCAGCTGCGGCAATCGCTCACGTCGGTCCGTCCATCCCTCCTGTTCCCACCGAATCCATACTCGCCTCACTGTGGCTGGATGTCGTACCACACGGGCGCCGATGTCTCGGTACGATAAACCGCTGTCGCGATAAGCCACTATTCGTGCTCTGTCGAACTCCGTAACGTGCTGGAATGACTGCCGTATTCTGCGACGAGGCGGCAGGAAGCTTTCCACGCACAGGTCCGGCAGCACAACACACTTCCACTACTCACACCCCGGCTTCTGTGCACCCTTCTTATATTGCTTCTCGGTGGCGTGCCGGGCAGCACTTTAAGACGGGTGTCCTCTCGCAGGCGACGTATGCTGTGAATTTCAGGCCAATCGGATGCTTCCTTCTTGGTGTTGCATTTTGGGTGGCCAGCAGTGTATATACACACACAGTATGACACAGAAGTCCCGAAACACTCCTTTTAACTTTTTTGCTGGTTGCTTTTTCAGAAAAACCAAGACAGCCATTTCTCTTTATGGCAAAGGAGACACCTTAGGGCATTGAACCGGGAGGTTTGGTGACTCCATAGGGACGGGGCCGGGGTTACTCAAAATTTTCAAATGGAAAGAGGGTAGTGTAATATATCTTTGGAAAGATCTCCGAAAATGTAGTAAGTTGGTTTTTAAATTTTTGTTTTATCTTTATTAGGTAAAAAGTTATTGCCCACAATAGCAGCACTAAAATGCACTATCAGTGTTAAGAAAAATTGCGTTAATTCTGACACATTTGTGTTCTTTCTTTGGTTTGTGTGAATGCACCGTACTTGTTGTGTTTTATAGCAAGGAACCACGTTTCCGGCCATGAATCGAGGGGTCCGGTGACATCGTTGGGGGCGGAGATCAGGGTCATTCAATAACTACAAATAGAAAGGGGGGAGAGGATAGTGTAATACATCACTGGAAAGATATTTGTATTTGACGCGTAATATGATTATTACGTTTTTCCATATCTTTATTAGGTGAAATGTTATAGGCCACGGTCGTGAAATTACTTTACTAAGAAATATTTTGCAAGTACATTATCTTGCGCCTTTTAGTTCTGAAATCTTACCATAGTCGTTTTATGGCCAAGATGACACTCTGTGGGAATAAAACGAAATGTGCATATGTTTGCAAAACGTGATGGTGCTCTGATAGCGTGTAATGAAGTCTGCTATCGTCGTTGCAGGCCATCAATCAGCATCGCGTTGTGACATTATGCAAATAGTACGATGTGTCAATTATGCAGATATCTGCCTGCTGTGTTTTTGTCTTTGGACAGTAGGAACATATTAGTGGCATTTAAAGTTTCCGCTGGCGCATTCTAAGGTCCGTAAAACTTAAGTTCTATGTTAGTTTGTGAAGATGACTACCACATATTCCACTCGGAATTATGTTCAGCTATTGATTTTGTACTTTAGGAATAGTGAGAATGCTTCTCAAGCAGCTTTGCAATTTCACCAACAAAACGTTGATACGCCACAACCGTCTGTGAGAGCAGTCTGTAATTTTATACAGCGTTTCATCGAAACTGGAAGTGTCGTAGAGCGAAACAGAAAGCGATGATCAAAATCAGTTGCCAATGCGGACATGGAAATCGATGTTTTAACTAGTGTCGAAACAAACTCGACATTATCACTACGGTATCGTGCTCAAGGGACTGGTATGTCTTATACTTCCGTTCACAAAATCCTGAAGGCAAGCAGCTGTCGTCCTTAGAAGACAAAATTCGTACAGCAGCTGCTAACAACCGACTATAATAGGTGACTACAGTTTTGTCTATGGGAAAGGCAACAAATGCAAAGCAATGAAAATTTTAAGGGAAGCCACGTCTTCACGGATGAAGCAACGTTCATCAGGCATGGGCAAGGTAGTCGAAATTGGACTTACCACTGGCTATCCACTAACCCGCATATTCTTTCTGAGAGGCATTCAGAGTACATAGAAGTAAATAACGTATGGTATGTTATCCGAGACGATGTAATTATAGGTCCATTTTTTATTGAAGAAAATTTAAATAGTGAGTTCTGTCGAAATTTATCGTAAAATGAAATGTGGCCTTGCCTGGAGCCATTTGTGGATGCGAATGCAGACTTACAGCCGTAGTTCATGCAAGATGGACCACCGGCTCATCATTCCCATCTAGCAACAGAATGGCTGAATGAAAATTTTCCAAATAGATGGACTGGAAATAACGGGGGCCTGTCCAATGGCGTGTTTGATCTCCAGATCTCACACCGTGTGACTTTTTCTCTTTGGGGATATCTCAACAACTGCGTTTATCCTGCGAATTCCATTGCAGAACTCCGAGAAGAAATACGCAGGAATGTCACTGAATTATCCCAGGATACACTTTATGCTTAACAAGGTGCATGGTGTGACAAGATTGAGCTGTGCTTCGCTGCCAATGGTGGTCACTTCGAACACATGTAATCGGTAGGTATCGTGTAACAATATCTGATATCCAAAGAGAAAATCTTCCAAATACGTGGCGTCAGTGAATAAACAAAGAAATCGCTCTTTCCACGTTTTAGCAACACACAGCTACCGAAAAATTGTTATGCAGTCACCGCCAGGGAATTTAATCCACGGATCTTTCAATATCTAGCTGAGCGAGTCAGCCTTACATCACGGTGGCCAACAATCCACGGCGCTATGTGTGTTTTTCTGTCAGCTTCTGACATCATAAATCGGTAAGATGGGCCCAGCTACTGAGACGTCTCCATCTGGTGGGAATTAAAGGCACTGGCTATATATTGATTATAGCAGTTAAATCCAAAGGGCGAGATCAAAGGGAAAATCCTCCAAATACGTGGTGTCAGTGAATAAACAAAGGCATCGCTCTTTCCACGTTTTAGCAACACACAGCAACCAAAAAATTGTTAAAATGTGGAAAGAGCGATGCCTTTGTTTATTCACTGACACCACGTATTTGGAGGATTTTCCCTTTGGATCTCGCCCTTTGGATTTAACTGCTATAATCAATATATAGCCAGTGCCGTTAATGCCCACCAGATGGAGACGTCTCAGTAGTTGAGCCCATCTTACAGATTTATGATGTAAGAGGCTGACAGAAAAACACACACATAGCGCCGTGGATTGTTGGCCACCGTGGTGTAAGGCTAACGCGTTCGGCTAGATATCAAGAGATCCGTGGATTCATTTCCCCGGCGGTGAACGCATAACAATTTTTCGGTTGCTGTGTGTTGGTAAAACGTGGAAAGAGCGATATCTTTGTTCATTTAAGATCTGATATTGTGATACTTGACCAATTTGTACTCTTACTCGCTTCAGATGTAGGAATGTCTCCAGGTATTGATTTGATTTGGAAAACGTGCCATTTTAGAGTAGACTCCAAAGATGTAAAACTGGATGTATCTTTTGCAGTATTTTATATTCCCCGATTACACGGTAACCTCAACAGTTTGGCATAATACATTTGATAAAAATAAAGATATGACAAATATTAAAAACAGAAGATTTTCCCATTACTGACATTTTTCCAGATATATGGCGTGACCCGACTTTACCATGCAATATTTCGTGATACTCCCAGCTCGGATCCTCACAAGGTCGCAAAACTCCTCTGTTTCAATTCTATACGGTGTCCCTTTTGTCATAAAACATAACGATTATTGTATGTTTTTTGAACTACAAAGCGCGATAAATTAAATTTGCAAAATATGGCATCGTAACAATGATGTGTTAAACTAACCCCCCTTTCCATCTGCATTTATTGAATGACCATGTTACCTGCCCCAATGGTGTCACCGGACCCCTCGATTCGTGGCCGGAAACGTGGTTCCTAAAACACAATAAGTACGGTGCTTTCACACAAACCAAAGAAAGAACACAAATGTGCCAGAAGTAACGCAATTTTTCCTACCACTCATAGAGCACTTTAGTGTCGCTATTATGGGCTATAACTTTGTACCTAATAAAGATAAAACAAAAATTTAAAAACCAACTTACTGATTTTTGGAGATCTTCCCAACGATACCTCACACGACCCATCTTTCCATTTGAAAATTTCTAGTAACCCCAGCCCCGCCCCCTGCGGGGTCACCAAACCCCATTCTATGCCCGAACAGTGTCCCCCTTACCATAAAGAGAAATGGCTGTCTTGGTTTATCTGTAAAAGCAACCAATAAAAATTTAATGTCTGTATACTAGCAGAAGTAGAATGTATTGTCTGAATAAACACATTAATAAAGAGAAGAAACGAAGACTAAAGCTTACCTCTCGTATTCTTTATTCTAATAACATATGTACTTATTTTATACTGCAAAAAATTCCGTAATTCTGCTTTGTACAGATTTCCTATGAAAAGCGTTTTTTTTCATAAAACGTTTCACATTTTTGTAAATATCGGAACATTTCGTCTGGAAAGCTTTCTTGAAACTGTAATCGTCGCAGAATCGTACCGAATGCTTTTATCATTTCTTCATGTAAAGGTTTTTTTGATAGCTTCATCATCATCTTCATCACTCACTGTAATTTCTTCACTACATTTTATAACACTGCTTGCGGCTATACAACACTTTATAGCCACGCCTTTCTTCTTCATTCCTTGATCAACGTCATGTAAAAGTTTCTGTTTATCCGCAAGAGACTGGGATTTTCTTTTCGACATTTTCAGTGAACAACACAGGCGCATCAATCGTACTGATTGAATGAGAAAGAATATGTAACTTCTACAGAGTCAGAATCTCACCAGTTACAACGGTTTTACCCTGCGAATTGCTGTTTCTACGTTGGACTTTCTATCCAGATTTGGAGAAACAGCTGCTTCGTACCGACTGTCTCTATGGATACGACTCCTCTCGCGTTGTTTCCCTTCCAACAAGACTCCCGGCACCTCGCAGAACCAAACATTTCAAGATGGGGAATTAAGGACTCTTTGCTTCCATCTGTGTGCTAAAAAATTGTAAAGAAACACACACAATGGTGATTTTCAGTTGAAAAAAACTTCGTTATATAGAAATTGATTTTCGTAATATGGAGATTAATTTACATGTAAATGTCAATGTCCTGAAAATTTCGTTAAATAGAAGGTTTCGTTAAATGGAAGTTTGTTATATAGAGATTCTACTGTATATACAATACATCAAAAATGAAATTGGATGAAAACGTTCTACATGAAAGAAAGAGAAGGAGCTGCTTAGCTGTAGCAGAAACAAATCACGGGCACTCTCCTGGACTATCCATTTAAGAAAGAGAAGAATCTGCATAGCTGTAGCAGGAACAAACAACGGGCGCTCTCCTGGACTATCCATTTAAGAAAGAGAAGAATCTGCTTAGCTGTAGCAGGAACAAACAACGGACCCTCTCGCGGACTATCCATTTAAGAAAGAAGAATCTGCTTAGCTGTAGCAGGAACAAACTACGGGCCCTCTCGCGGACTATCCATTTAAGAAAGAGAATCTGCTTAGCTGTAGCAGGAACAAACTACGGGCCCTCTCGCGGACTATCCATTTAAGAAAGAAGAATCTGCTTAGCTGTAGCAGGAACAAACTACGGGCCCTCTCGCGGACTATCCATTTAAGAAAGAAGAATCTGCTTAGCTGTAGCATGAACAAACAACGGGCGCTCTCGCGGACTATCCATTTAAGAAAGAGAAGAATCTGCTTAGCTGTAGCATGAACAAACAACGGGCGCTCTCCTGGACTATCCATTTAAGAAAGAGAAGAATCTGCTTAGCTGTAGCAGGAACAAACAACGGACCCTCTCGCGGACTATCCATTTAAGAAAGAAGAATCTGCTTAGCTGTAGCAGGAACAAACAACGGACCCTCTCGCGGACTATCCATTTAAGAAAGAAGAATCTGCATAGCTGTAGCAGGAACAAACAACGGGCGCTCTCCTGGACTATCCATTTAAGAAAGAGAAGAATCTGCTTAGCTGTAGCAGGAACAAACAACGGACCCTCTCGCGGACTATCCATTTAAGAAAGAAGAATCTGCTTAGCTGTAGCAGGAACAAACAACGGACCCTCTCGCGGACTATCCATTTAAGAAAGAAGAATCTGCATAGCTGTAGCAGGAACAAACAACGGGCGCTCTCCTGGACTATCCATTTAAGAAAGAGAAGAATCTGCTTAGCTGTAGCAGGAACAAACAACGGACCCTCTCGCGGACTATCCATTTAAGAAAGAAGAATCTGCTTAGCTGTAGCAGGAACAAACAACGGACCCTCTCGCGGACTATCCATTTAAGAAAGAAGAATCTGCTTAGCTGTAGCAGGAACAAACAACGGACCCTCTCGCGGACTATCCATTTAAGAAAGAAGAATCTGCATAGCTGTAGCAGGAACAAACAACGGGCGCTCTCCTGGACTATCCATTTAAGAAAGAGAAGAATCTGCTTAGCTGTAGCAGGAACAAACAACGGACCCTCTCGCGGACTATCCATTTAAGAAAGAAGAATCTGCTTAGCTGTAGCAGGAACAAACAACGGACCCTCTCGCGGACTATCCATTTAAGAAAGAAGAATCTGCATAGCTGTAGCAGGAACAAACAACGGGCGCTCTCCTGGACTATCCATTTAAGAAAGAGAAGAATCTGCTTAGCTGTAGCAGGAACAAACAACGGACCCTCTCGCGGACTATCCATTTAAGAAAGAAGAATCTGCTTAGCTGTAGCAGGAACAAACTACGGGCCCTCTCGCGGACTATCCATTTAAGAAAGAAGAATCTGCTTAGCTGTAGCAGGAACAAACTACGGGCCCTCTCGCGGACTATCCATTTAAGAAAGAAGAATCTGCTTAGCTGTAGCAGGAACAAACTACGGGCCCTCTCGCGGACTATCCATTTAAGAAAGAAGAATCTGCTTAGCTGTAGCATGAACAAACAACGGGCGCTCTCGCGGACTATCCATTTAAGAAAGAGAAGAATCTGCTTAGCTGTAGCATGAACAAACAACGGGCGCTCTCCTGGACTATCCATTTAAGAAAGAGAAGAATCTGCTTAGCTGTAGCAGGAACAAACAACGGGCGCTCTCCTGGACTATCCATTAAAGAAAGAGAAGAATCTGCTTAGCTGTAGCAGGAACAAACAACGGGCGCTCTCCTGGACTATCCATTAAAGAAAGAGAAGAATCTGCTTAGCTGTAGCAGGAACAAACAACGGGCGCTCTCCTGGACTATCCATTAAAGAAAGAGAAGAATCTGCTTAGCTGTAGCATGAACAAACAACGGGCACTCTCCTGGACTATCCATTTAAGAAAGAGTTACTGTTGCTGTATTTAATTAAGATCACGGTGCCTCTTAACAAAATGCAGTTTTGTGGCATTTTAAGGCATTCAATATCGTCCTATTTTTTCTTCATATGAGAAATAAATTAATTGGGTGATTAAGAATTTATTAAATTTGCATTATATGCATTACACCAAATCAATAACGTCGGCATTCGTCCGTCCGTGAAATATCCGTAACTTCTCCTATTGGAAGCAAGGAAATTTTTTGAGACATTTTTACGAAAGACACAGTCGTATGTGACATAAAGTACTGTATCTTTTTAAAAGTTTAGTTTTACATATTCTGATGCGACACATAAGCTTGTCTTTACTACCCTAGTAGAAAACGAATTATGTTTATACTTTATTATTAATTACTTCTTAATTATTATTAATTACTTCTTAATTATTATTTATTACTTCTTAATTATTATTCATTACTTCTTAACTAATATTCTTGCCAAGGAAGAATAAATGGGGAAAAAATTAAAGTAATTAAAAAACAACTTCATAATTGAATTTGGAAAGTAAGATGAGATGCCCCAAAACTCTATTACTGCAGAACCGATTTTGTCGACCGTGTTTGAACTGCTAGCAGTGATTTTATGACGCACACAGCAGAATGTGTGTGTGTTAAAACGTTTTCCACATAACTTCCTGTATTCTTTAGTAAGATTTCTTTGCTGCTACTTCTACAGTACTTTAATTTAATATTCTTCTTCCGCTAACTTTCGATAAGGCAACGTATATGTACCGAATTCTGTGTTTATCCAGTCTAAGTGTAGCATTCGGTAGATATCATATATAGAGTAGATTCCGGTTATTTGTGACACATCGGGGCTAGAACACTTTGGACCAATTAAGCGGCTGCCCCAATTATGCGAAGCTTTAACCCAAACAGCTAATTTGGGATGTTCTCCAGAAATTTTCCCAAAAAAAAGGCTGCTCCGATTAACCGATGGCCAAATTAACCGGAATCTACGGTATTCCAACTATGTCGAGAACTTAACCTAGGAACTTTTAATGTTCATATAGAGAAGGCAACTTTGTTAAAGACTTTGTTGGAACTCTGACATAAGAGAGATGTCTCCATCAGAAAAACTTCCACAGCATTCATATGTCAAAATTTTTAGGGACGGGCGACTGCTTATAGCCCATAGAGTTGCTCATGGTGGTCGTTAAACCTCCAATCAAAAAACAAAAAAAAATATGTCAAAATTTTAACTCACTTTACAGTTGGCGATGAAGGGCTGTAAAAAAAACACCACTGCAATTCCAAGAATCTAAATTTGGTCAAGTATCTGTAAAACTCATTATTGAAAAAAAAATTGTCGTGAGCGATTCCTTTCAAACTTAGATCTTAAATTTTGCTAAAATGTTAGTTTGGCAACCGAGGGAAGTACGTTCGTGAGCAGCAAAAGGGGTTTTTGTTGTTTCGTGAGCAAGAAATGAGGCTCCTGCACATGCTTTTTTATCATTTTAAATTAGTTTGCAACATGCAGTGAATTAAATAAAAATGAATAACGCTATATGAATTATATATTTTTATGTTTTTAAAGAACAATCTGAGTGATATACCCGGTTTTAAGGAGGGAGAGAAAATCTAAGATGATCAATTTTAATAAAATAAAAGAAATTCCTTATTTAACGAGGCTGAGAAAATTGCTGCGCACTGTCCTGTAATTGAAGAATAGTAATGGTGTCATGCTAGACGAAATTGCAACAGAGCAGTGGAATCTTCGTGTTTTAGTGGGAAATGTTGATAGAAAAGCAATGATAATGGAGTGCAACAAATGTTCAAAAGCTCGTTGTGCAAAAGAATCTACGCCACACACTCCAAGGGAGTGTCGCATCAGCAGAGTTGAAAACTGGCATCCAGAGTTGAAAACAGACATAAAAGAGGATGGGTGGGATTCACTCACGTTTATTAAGTGGATTTCTGGGCGATTGCAGAGAAACAGAGGAGAGTAATAAAATGGGGATACCTCTGGAGTTGAAACAGGAGATAACAATTCCTGCAATTGTGTCCATTGACCCTTTCATCCACCAAGTGAGCGTTGCATTGGGAAGAACTGTGCAGCTTTTGCTTCCTGTGTGTTATTAAATTGCGGTCAACTCACTTAGCTATCAAGTAAGAAATCCCAATCTTTTATAAGTGACAAAATCTCGAAGTGAAAATTGTTATCCGTGAACGACGAAGTAGTCATTATTTGAGAGCCAGAAAAAGGTGAAAAAATGTTGCCATATGTTATATATTGATATATATTAGAAGCATACACTGTATTGACAAAAGTCACCGGACACCTAGAAGAGAAACACAACATAACATTTATTGACATACGGTGTCGGTCCACCTTTGGCCTTAATGCATGCACTGACCCTTCGAGACATGCATTCGACAAGGTTTTATAACACAGCGATAGGTATGCGCTTCCATTCAGTACATAATGCTGCCACTAACTGTTGCACAGTAGTAGGCCTTGGTTCCAAACTTTTTATGCGGCGTTCTAATTCGTCCCATAGGTGCTGTATGGGATTAAGATCAGGGCTCTGTGCTGGCCAACACACACAATATACGGAATTATTGTCACACCACGCCGTAACAGTCCTTGCTTTATGGCTTGGTGCATTATCCTGCTGGTACCAACCAGGCTTGGTTCCATAGTATTGCCACAGTGTTGGTAGGACATAATTGTCCAGAATATCGAGTGTAGACGTGCTGGTTAACAGGTTCGTCCACGATAACCACCCAACACGTGTACACCGCCAGCTCCAAACTTGACCGTAGGAACAGTACACTGTGGTAAATGGCTTTCCCCAGGCTGCCGCCATACCCACACACGGCCATCAGGTTGATGGATTGTGTATCTGAATTCATCGGTCTATAGAACCCGTTTCCATTGATCTACGGTTCACGATAAATGTTCCTTACACCATGCTAAACGACGAGTAGCATTCCGAGTGGAGATGAAAGGCTTATGAGCAGCCGCACGACCACGGTAACCCATGGAACGAAGTTCTCTGCGAATGATATGCGTACATACCGAGGTTCCAGCATTTTTACTCACCTGTACGCTGAGGTCTTGTGCAGTACTCCGTCGATTAGCTGTGACGACTCTCCTGAGGCTTTGATGTCCTCTATCACTGATTTTCTTTGGTCTGCCGGTACGTTTTGCTGCTTCAGGCACGCCATGTGTCTTTCACTTATTTAGTACATCCGAAACAGTTGACTTGGGTATGTTTAAATGCCTCTCGGTTTCTCTTATTGACAACCCACTAATATAACCTCCAAACAATATTTCCTTTCTCAAAGTAGTTCTCTCCCGCCTCGACATTTTCACTCAACCTGACAGTGCGATATGATAGCGGTCAGCAGCAGGCTTGTTTTTATACCGTTTGCAGCTGTACCGCGCATCTTAACAACGCAGCGGATCCGTTCATTTGCTTTTGAAGCGGTGTCCGGTGACTTTTGTCAATATAGTGTGTGTGCATAGTGTCACGTATGCATATCTATGCATGATGTGATTTTTCACCCCAAAACGGATTTAGCGAGCAACTGGATTTTACCAGGATTCCCGTCGGTCCGAAGCAGACACTTCAATAGAAAAATGGGGCTACGGCGGATCAGTTGGAAGAAGGAAATGTAGTGAAACTTTCCCTAATGGACACTCCTCAAATGGGGACCCCTTCCAATTACCGACATTGTTTACAGTTCCTAAAGAACAGCATTCGTTATAATGGACATTTCACTTCTCTTTTGCAGTCCCTCTCAGATACGGACGCGGACATAGATCAGAACATCCCTAACATACATTTACCACTTCCCGATTACCGTCAGGCAACTGTACTATGTATGACTTCACCTGCATGATTCAGAAGTATTTCGTAAGAGACAGTGCCGTCGGCGACCGGTGCTTCTCCTAACTACAGAGGGTATACAGAAAGTAATGCCTTCTTATTTATATACAAGCTTAGTGGTAACGTATCAACTTTAAACAAAACAAAAGAAGAACAATGCTAGGAATTTCTACCTTAATTCACATATTTTATTTTTCTACTTAGTCCCCCTGACGCTCTGTACAGGTACGCCAACGTTTAATAAGTTTTTTTGTTTGTTTTTCTTTTAACTCGTCTCTGTAAAAATCTTCAAATTGCTCTCGGAACGATTTCCTCATAGAGTGCTTGATTATAGTTATCTTCGTCACAAGTGAGCTGAATTCCTTTCAGATGTCTCTTGAGAGTAGAAAACAACCAGAAGTCGGACAGTAGTCTAGGTTGTTCTGCCTCGGTGGCGCAGTAGTCTAGGTTGTTCTCGGAACCATTTCCTCGTAGCGGCTTGAACATCTTCGTCACAGGGGAACTGAATTCCTTTCAGATGTCTCTTGAGAGAAGAAAACAACCAGAAGTCGGACAGAGCTGCCTCGGTGGCGCAGTAGTCTAGGTTGTTCTCGGAACCATTTCCTCGTAGCGGCTTGAACATCTTCGTCACAGGGGAACTGAATTCCTTTCAGATGTCTCTTGAGAGAAGAAAACAACCAGAAGTCGGACGGAGCCGCCCCGGTGGCGCAGTGGTCTAAGGCGCTGGCTTATGAGCATTCGCCCTAGTTGTGTCCGTGTTCGAATTCTGGTAAGGCATGGATGTTTGTGTTTGTCTTTCGGCACTGGCTCTCAATGCGTTACTTGATCAACACTGACTCTGTGTACATTGGTCATTTAGCATCCTTTAAACCATATTTGATATGTACTTGTTTTGATCAAGTATACTGTAAAACCATGTTTGATGCGTCAGTATTGATCAAGTAATGTGTTAATTGATCAAAACTGGCTCTCTGTGTACATTGGTCATTTAGAATACTGTAAAAACCATGTATGATATGTACTTGTTGATGTGAAACATCTGTATTCTTCCTATGTATGCCTGTTTGTCATGTCTCTGTACCACCAGGTCCAATAAATCATTAAAAAAGAAACCCTTCAATAAAAAACAAAAGAGAAAGAAGTCGTACGGCGCCAAATCTGGACTGTAGGTAGGGTGTTCAGAACTTCAAACCCGATTTTCTGCATGGCCTCTGAAGTGAAAGCACTGGCATGGGGTTTTGCGTTGTCGTGTTGCAAAATCAATGGCTTTTTTCCCCACGCATGCGGTTTATTCTTTGTTCTAACTTTTAAAGGTATGCTGGTAACTCTTAGAGTTGATAGTTTTATCTTTAACCATGTACTCCTGATGTATAATGCCTCTGTAGTTCCAGAACACAATGAGCATGCACTTACGGGCAAGAATTTGAGGTTTGAATTCTTTCGTTCCAGGAGAAGATGGCTATCGGTATTACAGCGATGGATTTTCATTTCTGGGTCATAATGGTGAACCCAACTCTCATCACCGGTCACAATGTTTTGGAGAAAATCTCTTCCATATTTTTCATAGCGAACAAGCATCCTTTAGCATGTCTTGATTTCTTCATTTCAGTCGTTAGGTGACGTGGTACCCAACGAGCACATATACCTTGTTGTATCCTAAAACGTTAACAATGCCATTGACACTACCTAAAATAATGTTCAGCTTATCTGCTATAGATAGTACTCTGAGTTATCTACGATTTTCCCTGATAAGCTCATCGACTTTTTGCCTCTTCAAATCTCAAGTTGCGTTACGGGCCTCCCACTCCGCGGCTGATTCTTTACGCCCAACATTCTCCACTATCCTTTGATTTTCTTACTCAAGGATGAACAGTGCTTATGTTCAAAGTTCCGGAACCATAAACTGCCACTAACGTAGCGTGATTTTTTTTTCAGAGGTACATTTTCATGAGCAAAAAACTCTGTAAGTGATCGTTCTGTCACACCCGTCGACTCAGTTGAAAAAGAATTATCCGTTTTAAACACAATTAAATACGAGCAAATAAATGTACGGAGTTCTACAGTATTAAGCAGTGAAATGAAGCTGGTAGCATAAAGAATCGTTTGCCGTCTAACTGGCCTGGTTGCTAGGCAACAAATCATGCGCGAGACACTTGCGCTGAGGCATTATTTATTGATGAAATAATGTTGGGGAGGGTATTTTACACCCTCCCCTGTGAGAAATGAACTGTCCGCAACCTTTGGGCTTGACTTCTGCTAAAAGTCGCCTGTTTTTTTGTGTTTGTGTGTTTTGATTTAACGACCATCATGAGCAACTCTGAAGGATACAAATAGTTACCCGTCCCTGACCATTGGTCCTAGGAAAGAGAGAGAGAGAGAGAGAAAATACATTAAGACAAGCACACATCACCTATGCCTCATCCGGTATTCGAAACTAGCTCTAGCTCGGACAAGTAGGCAGAACTCAGCCCCACTGACTACTCGGCGACAGGGGTGGCTGCCAGTGTTTCTTGTTTACCTACCATGCTGACATTTCTTTTCTGTTAGATTTTGTGAGTCTACAATTGTGAGCGTGGTTAATTTTATTTATGGCCATTAAAAATAAGGCGTTAACACTACAAGAAACGTGAGTCACGTTTTCGTCATTTCCCAGCAAACACACAAATGTTGGAAAACTGCTAGCTAAAATCTGCCGATCACTGCACCGTTGGTAGCAGCGCCATCTATTGGTAGCCGCTAGCACACCGCTGATGGCCCTGCAGCAACTTTTTGAATTACGGGCCTCCAAGCAAGAGCCACGAGTGGCCTTTAGCTGGCAACTGAAGCAACTCCAACACAATGTGGAAGCAGCGGGACTGCGCATACGCAGGAGTAACACGTGTGCAGGCTTTCGTGGTACCAGTCCAGACAGAAGAATCGAGAATACAAACAACCATGAAACACACCTACCCAAAAGTCAGTAAAATGTACCGGCGGTCACAAAATTAGCTAACTGTTCGGGCTAGCGCGCCAACAGTTCGCACCCCCATCATTTGTCATTTGCCAAAACAGGGCCATCAGTTTTCCATCACAGGCAGTAGCTGCCGTAAGCGGTCCTGCGAGCATGTGCCATAAATGATGGATAGCCTAATGTGGTCCGCTGGTTTCCGGGCAGTGGCAGCCGGCACTCACGTGACATAACTGATGGTTTGCCGAATCTTGTCCGCCAATCGCCAAGTAGTGGCCATAAAAAAAGCAATGTTCCCCACGCGAAACTTAACTGCATGACGTTACATCTGTGGGTAAATGCCTTCAACAGGTTCGAAAAAACACTCGGTGGATCAGGGTAGCATCGAATCTGCGATAGATTGGTTGCGAAGCGGATGCTTTAACTATTTTGTGACGTGCGAGTATTTGCTTCAAAGGTGAGCCTCTTTCCTGCGTGATGTGAAACTAAATGTTCTCTTTTTAATTTTATAATATCGCGAGTTATTTTTCATAAATATCCGTTTTATGTGATTCATAAATTTATTTTTTCAACGTAACGATTTTTTATGAGGGAACTTCACTTTCAACTAGCGTACCAACTTAAAGACGTTTACCAAAGTTTTGTGCTGTCCTTCCAGTCTTGAAAGGCGATTGTTTAAATAATATATTTATCCGTTCATGTCACATAGTTACATTTTTAATATTGTATCATTTTTTTTACGGTCTGAAGCTACATTTGTTTTAAATATGAAAGATTACAGTAGTCAACATTTTAAAACTTTGTTTTCATAACATGAGTGAAATAAGGTGTTTTTAACTAATTTCGGGGTACTGAATTCAAATATGATTGTAAAAACTCTTTATCACGTACAATATTTTGTGTATGAACTGTTGCTATATTTCCAGATACATATATACAATGCAAGATGTACACAGTACAGCTTCGTATTGTAATGTATTACAGCATTTATGTGTCTTGTTAGCTGTATAATTAGTGTTACAAAGTATCAATACCATATTCATATATCACTGCATATGAGACAGCAAAAGAAAAAGAGTAAACAGTATTAACACAAATGTAAATGTATACAGATATACTCGTATACCCATAACAATAGTTCATTTTATTTCTCTTATGTGTCGTGTTGTCCCTCTGCAAACCCTAGCAGTGATCTCTCATCATTGAGGGATCCCACCTTTCTTGATACTTCTCCTCCATCTTTCGGATATCTTAGTGGAACCTTTCTCCTTGTTCATCGCTGACTGCTTCTAGGTTGTCAGGAAAGAAGTCCAGATGCGAATGGAGGAAATGTATTTTTAAGGATATCCGGCACCCAAGGTTTTTATAGTTCTTAAAGAAGGTTGTGAATCAGCTGTTTGGTAGTTGCTCTCTTTGTGGTTATCCAGAAATCCCTTGACCACAGATATGAAAGATTGCTGTGTGGCGAGCTCCTTGATGTTTAGCTTTTCGGTAAAAACAGAATCACGCAGTAGTTTCCATATCTGAGGACCAACAAAGATGACTTCTTTGAGTTTTGAATCACTTAATTGCAGAAATGTTTGCTTTGACTGCAAGAAACCTGGGCCGAATTTATCCATAGCCTTTACAAAGTTCTTCATCAGCCCCATTTTGATATGAAATTGTGGAAGCAGCACATCGGAGGTCTTAACTAGGAGCTTGTGACGAACGTTGCTCTCTCCAGGAATGAAAACATCTCGTTTAGGCCTCTCTTTCCGTTCGTAGTGCTCGGTTGTGGTCCTACTACCCCACATACAAAGAAAACAACAAAATTTGGTGAAGCCACTTTGAAGCCCGAGCAAGAGTGATATCATTTTCAGATCACCACACATTGTGTCGCAGTGAGAGTTTTGTCCATTCTTTCATACGTCTCCATCATTCCTACAGCATGTGTTACTGGAACGGAGAGCTTCTGGTTTCCGTTGGACAAAAGGACAGCTTTTAAACTAACCCTGGATTAGTCGATAAATAGACTCCATTCCGTAGGATCGTGCGATATTCTTAATTCTGTCATTAGCCCCGGAATTTCTGCACAAAAACACATACCATCCTGCGTTTCATAGAAAGAACATAGACCCAAATTTCTATTTCTGAACACAGCCACACGTGTACTCTTCGCTAGCAGGTTCCACTCTTGCAGTCGAGAACCTAAAAGTTCAGTTTGTTGTTTGGGAGGATGTTGGTCTCCAACGAGATCATTCAGTTTATTTTTTTCAACAAGTGGGGCTCGTCTAAGTGTTTAGGAGTGTATGTAGGATCCAGATCTTCATGTGCGTCCATATCTTCATTGGATGAATTTGAATCTGTGTTTTCACAGTTAAATGGAGGTTTTGGTATGGGAACAGTGAATGAAAAAGTGCCTTTGCGGTGAACGGATTAGGTAAAACCCACCCGGAGGGAACAAATTAAAATTTTTCTATTCTATGTGTAATCGGATTTGTTGTCTTATTCTTTAATATTTTTATTACTCTTACTTTCATCAGTTTTTATTACAATTGCTTAACCCTTTAACGACCATGATCCAAAAGTCTTGTATCACTGTAAATACCATAACACCCGAAACTGTCTGTTGTTTCACTTCTTTGTTTAGTAACAACGATAGTGACTGAGGGTGACTCCTGCTGATCCCCCATAGGTCGAGAAAATTTGAAGAAAAAGTAAGGATAAGAAATCCGACTCACTCTAGACAGGCGTTTCCGGCCGTTTGCACGTACGGGCGTTTTGGGCGTTATGGTCGTTAAAGGGTTAATTTGAGCAAATTTAAATAAAATCCCTAACGAAGGCGTCACCATCTTAGGTTATAAAAATTTTCTTCAATTACTGCTGTGTTCACACATTTCTCACATGATTCCAAATCTTCAATGTTAAAAATGCTTCTTACTGTGTAAAGACAATTAATATATTCACATATATTTAGTGTGAATAATGCGCTCCTTTTCCAATTATGAAGTAAGTGAAGGATTTTTTTATTTTTTATTTTTTTTGCTGCCGATAAGGAATCAGAGAATGAGATACATATTTCTTTTATTGGAACCGCGGTAGCTTGTGGCGTAAATACCCTTCCAAACTATGAAACCATTGTCTCTCTCAGCCTTTATGTCTGTATAAGTTTTCTCTGCTGTTTTTCCTCTAAGAGGTGTATTCTTAAGTCCAGGAGAAGACATTTACTATAACTTTATTCTACGAACTGACATTTACACAAAGGAATTGACATTATACTACAGCCTTTATGATTAATGATGAACACTATGGCGTGATCGAACTGTTTAGTTACATCACTGCGATACAAAAATTCGGTCAAATTACGAGTATGTTTAAATATAAAACGCAATATTCCTTATTTTTTTCTGATATCTCCTCATCTAAAAGAATTTATTTGTCTAACTTGTACAGCCATCTAACCAAGAAAAGTTTCTTAGCCCCGTTAAAACTAGAAAATAGTACCTTAGCGCCGCTAAGGCGCGCGCTAAGCCCGTTCTACACCACTGTATAGGAAGACCTTTTGCATGCGGAACAGGCCTTAAGGTTGACGGCAAGTTTGAATATTTATTTTTATGCTTCTTTGAAAAGCCACTCACTTTGGTTAAACAAAAATAACAATTTTCCATGTGATCAGTTGGCTCACGCCAAATCACCGGAACTGCGAAAGACATGGATTTCAGCTTACCTTTCAACCTTTCACTTAGGCCAACAAAACCTTTCACTCAGGCCAACAAAAACAGGAAATGCAGCAGACATGTGGAGCCCGTGATTTATTTTGATCACCAACATGACAGCCAAAGTACAAATAGCAAGCTTTCCTTACAGTCTTTGTCATTCGACGACTATGCGATTTTATGATATACTGTCCGCACACATAACAAAATTTATCCGGAATACTTTTTTAATACATTCGCGACGATCCCTTTTCTCCATTTTGCCAACCTTTGCTCATAAACATGCACAACATGTTTCTCCTTCAATCACAGATATCGTATACAAGAAGCTAGATTGGACATCCAGCCCATGAGGCGTGAGAAGGTAGGCGCCATTTTCAGCGGGTCATCGCGATCCATTTAAGCAAGGCTACTTTGCATTAAGTCAAAGAAATACGAGTTTGGTACTGTGATTTTCTATTTATATTGAGATTCAAAGCAGTCAGTACCCATTTAGAGGCGGAAGTTATAAAATTTAAGTAAAAAACAGTAATATTCCTTAGTGCTAACTAGAATGCCAAGGGTCTTGCAAAATATTGAATTATTTCGGATTCGGCCAGTGCTTAAATTCCAGAGAAGACATTCCGGTATCTGCGATATAAAAAAAAAACACGCTGGTTTTAATTTGCTGAGAGATATGATTTTGACGTTTCTTGTTAATGAATGCTTCCATTTAATACGCCATTTCGTTGCTATATTGCCCAAATAAATAATATGAAATGTTAAACCTGAAATTTCCTTAGTGCGTAACAAAAAATGTTTGGTGAAATTCAAAACTTTTTGAGCAAACATAATAAATAAATCAGAATGACAGAGGTAATAAGCAACAAGGAAAAAGATTCACATAATTTCAGATTTTCTATGTAAAGCATGTGGAAGCCTTTTTTTTCGGGTTCAAATCAGTAGTTTGCTGCATTTAATAGCTACTTATTGATTTTAAATAAATTATTTGCGTTTCCATTATTTTAAATCGTTGCCGCATTACCTTCTTAAAAATGTTTTCCAATAATTTTCTATATTTATATACAATACCAGCTTTAAATTTTAATATATATATATATATTGTCTTCAGCATTGGGTAAGTAACAGCAATTATATTTTCGTCTCTCTACGTAAGATTTTTATCTGAGGAAGCTTTCACCATGATTTATACAATAACGAAATCCAAACCATCCTGCGTAACGTGCCATGCTCCGCCGCCATCTTGACCCGCTCAATGTGGCTCCATGCTTCTCACAGCGCAAGCCCATGCTCAACAGAGCAGACAGCCAATCTAGTCCCTTATACGATATCTGTGCCTTCAATGTAGAAAACAGCAATGGCGGTTCGGTTGCGGTTACATATTCTCTACCTGTGAAAAAATCAGTGTTGCCACCCATAACATGTCCGATGACGAAATATGAAAATAAAAAGATCTAGTGTGCTTTTACATGCCTACAAGCGCCAGTGTGGAAAAATAGTGTACATTTAATGCCCTGTAACAAAAAAAACGTGACGTGATTTTTGAACACAGACAAACGACCTTTTTTTGAAGTCAGATCTGAAATCAGCAACCAAAAATTAGTTAAAAACAGCTACATTTGTTCATGTTATAAAAACCATGTAGACTAGTTACTTCTGATTATTTTTAGCAGCGAATCCTTCCAATCTTGTGTATTCAACCCATAGATGAGTGCATTATATTCACATAGCGTTGCTTTGTAATGAATGCACACTGGTGTGCAAAAATTAAGGACGAAGAGGAGAAATCAGAATAACAGCGGAACGAGCAGGCAGAACGGACCGAAAGACCACTCAGGAGATAGACTAGGGTCCGGCACGGTAGGGCATGCGCATATATGCAGCATGACGTAGGGAGGGGGTGTCGGAAAGGTATAAAGCACACAGGCGGTGTACGCTCAGCAATTCGGTGAAAGCTATTGCACGGTGTACATCGGTTTGAACGACGTCGAGTTGCTGCCACCGTGTGATATGGCCAACAGATAATCCAGTAGACGACATCTGGATTACTTTACCCGAGGTAACGTCATTGGAAAGCAGGTCGAAATGTGACTAGTGTGGCCGAGGAGTTCGGGTTCGCTCACAGCATAATTTGACGAGCTTGGAGAGCATTTCAAACGACAGGAACAGCTCTCCGAGAGTTTAGCAATGGTCGTCCATGAGCAGCCACGGCGGCGGACGACCGGTATATTGTCCTACAGGTAAGAATAGACAGACGGCAGACAGCGGGGAAAATCGCAAGGCACATGCGACAGACAACTGGACGTCCGTTATCGCGTTTTACTGTGGACAGAAGGCGGCACAAAGGTGGTCTGTTTGCACGACGACCAGTATGGTGTATGCCATTAACGCCTGCTCATCGGAAACGGCGGTTTCTGTGGTGCCAGGAACACGAGAACTGGACACATTAGCAATGAGGTCGAGTTCTCTTTACGTTCTGGACGTATACACATCTGGAGAGAGCAGGGAACACGCATTCACACCTCCAACATCATCGAAAGGGACCGGTTTGGAGGTGGCAGAGTTCTCGTTTGGGGCGGTATCATGTTTTGTAGCCGTACTGACCTCCACATCTTCCAAGGAGGTTCAGTCACTGGTGTCCGCTATTGTGCCGAGGTTCTCCTGCCTCACGTGCGTCTGTTTAGAGGTGTTGTGGGCCCTGAGTTCCTCTTCATGGACGACAACGCTACACCTCATCGTACAGTGGATGTCGCAGAGCTGTTGGAGAATGAAGGTATTCAACGCATGGATTGGCCCGCAAGGTGCCCGGACCTAAATCCAATCGAACACGTGTGTGACCTTCTTGGGAGACGCTTGGCAGCACGTCACCAGCCGCCAGCAACGATTCCGCGGCTGCGATTGGCGCTACAAGAGGAATGGGCCGCGATGCCTCAACAGCTCCTTGACAACCTCGTCCTCAGCATGGACAGATGTTGTAAATCCTGCACCGCAGTCAGGAGTGATCAATGATCATATCCCCTACTAAAGTCTGAAGTTTTCTGGGCAGCCGCCTGTCACATGGACGTTTCTGTCTTCTGTCCAGTTGTGCTCAAAGCTACCTTTTCAATAAAGTGTCTTTGTATCCTTTGGATTTCTTGTTTGGACAGTTTTGCTCACTTGTCCCATATTCTTACATCTTGGGGATCTTATGGTATGATTTGAGTCGATGTGGAGCACTTCTGCACGACGTTACATTCGAAAAACCGTCTCGTCCTTAATTTTTGCACGGCAGTGTATAACTTTGTTTTCGTACCCATTTTGTACGTGTATAATTTTTATTTTTTTCCAACATAACGATTTTTTAATGTCTCCTAGGACTTTTGTTTGAAGCTGTTTAGTGTATGTAAACAAAAGATTAAACGATGCATTTACTAAGTTTTCAGAAATTATTTCTTGTTGTTAATGGGAATGGAGCGGGTGTATTTCATGGCTGTTTGCATTCTCGATTCTTCGTGTGTTAGTGCAGGAATTTTGCCACGAAATGAGTTTCTATAAATACATGAGAGTGGCTATTTGTTACAGTTCATTAATTATTTATATAATTTTCCTCCGACGGTAATCTTCGTCAACGCGGCAATTCATTAAAAAATTAATTCCTATCTCTACATAGGTAATTTATTTTTCTTAACGTCCAACTAAAATAACATGATGGCGATGGTGTCGTTTTCAACTAACTCCATGTAGTGAGAATTTTGCGTTATATTTAGAAATAACACAAAATTCTCTTTTAAGAACACTTCTGTTTTACATACACTATGCAAATATCCCAAGGGTGAACCTAATGGCGTTGTTTTACTGTACTTGTTTTATTTAATTTTTTTATTTGGGAGAGGGGCGAGGTTTAACGACTACCATGAGCAACTTATGGGTTCCATGAAACAGTCATCCGTCCCTAATTTAGGATCACTCAACGTGCCACGGAGAAATCTCAGGCTCGATCCCCGGCAGGTACGAACGCTCGAACCACTAAATGTCTGCCGCGCGTCGGATGGGCACGTTAAGCCGTCGGACCTCAGGTATTGGCCCCTTGGTAATAAATAAGGGCGTCTTTCTCCCCCTTTCTATCTCACTTCCGTGTCACTTTCTTATCGAGCACTCTATCCCAAATCTCCTAGCTTCCTATTTCTAAGGATTGTTTAAGACTTGGGTTCAGACACTCCTTTCCTAAAATCCTCTACATCTGATCTGATCCGATCTGAATTTAGGACCACTGGTTCCAGGAAAACGAGAGGACCAGTGTAGGGGACGTTTGGATTACGTCTGTAAAATGGAAGTGTCATCCAGGACTCGAACTCGGGCCGTCCTAGGACTCGAACTGGGGCCCACGCGGACGAAAGCTCGTAGCCCAGTGCTTAGACCAGTGCCCCACCGAAGAAGTGAAGAAGTTTGCGATATCTGTTTCGTTCTTATATGTTTTATCACCTTGATTCTTTTTGTTTATGATGAACCACTTCTGTTATAAAAACAAGAATTCAAAACACGCCTTTGCGCAGTGGTCTAAGTGGTGGCCTCTGATCATTCGTCCGAACGGGGTCCGGGTTCGAATCCCGGTGAGGCATGGATGTTGTGTTTGTCTTACGGCACTGGCTCTCTCCCTTCCCTGGAACCAGTGACCCTAAATTAGGGACGGGCGACTGCTTATAGCCTATTGAGTTGCTCACGGTGGTCGTTAAACCTCCAATCAAAAAAAAAAAAAAAAAATCACGCCTTTATGTCAAACCAAGCGAGATACGTTCAGAATGTCATGATATTTTTACTCTAGTTTTTACACTCATTAAATGTTAATGTCATTTATTTATTCAAAGAGATTCATTGTTATCATGACATTACAGAAATTAAAAAAGAACAAAAACCTGCATGGTCATCCTAAGAATGTACAGTCACACGAAACGGCATAATGAAATGCTAAAGGCGCAGCAACATCTGGTAGCAAAAAAAAAAAAACTAAGAAAGATGACACCGAATTTTCAGTCGTAATAAGCACGTCTTTTGAATAATTTCCGATGCGAATAATTTTTTTCCAAATTTATTCATTGTCCATGGGACTGGTTAGAAAAAAGAAAATCAACCGCTCTTCTACAATCGATAAAACATCCAGAAATGGAAACAGCTACTTACTTCCACAAGCGGCTTAAAAAGTATGTATACCAAAGTCCAAAATTAACAAATGGAAAGTTTCTCATAGCAGAAGAAAGATATAATAGACAAATAGATTTTCAAAATCGAGCGATTAGAAGAACTATAGAAGGAAACATGATATGACTCTACGCCCCCTAGCGGAAAAGTTGAAAATAGGCCAAAAATTGTCCTTCATAGCAAAAGCTTATGTTAAAGAAAAATAATTTTTCAAATACCTCTCTCGGAAGCAGAGATAGCGAGAAAAAGGTTTTGATCTTTAAGCCCGCTAGCGTCAAAGCTGAATATTATTTAAATATGATAATGTTACGTTTCTTTTATTGTAGAGAATGACATGCAGTATAAAAATAATTATTTCAATAGGGTTGTTAGAAGCGACGATGGCCGCCCCGGTGGCGCAGTGGTCTAAGGCGTTGGCCTCTGATCATTCGTCCGTAAGGGGTCCGGGTTCGAGTCCCGGTCAGGCATGGGTGTTGTGTTTGTCTTACGGCACTGGCTCTCTCCCTTCCCTGGAACCAGTGACCCTAAATTAGGGACGGGCGACTGCTTATAGCCCATTGAGTTGCTCACGGTGGTCGTTAAACCTCCAATAAAAAAAAAAAAAAAAAAAAGAAGCGGCGATGCAGCTGCAAACAAAAGTACACAAACGCCACCCAGCGACAGAATTGTGAACTACAAAAACTTCACAAGTGCATGCCTATAGAGCAGTGGTCTCAAACTCGCGGCCCGCATCCCACTGTTTTGCGGCCCGTATGAATGATTACAAAATAAAAAAATGACCTTTTTTTTCAAGTACATTATAATACAGTATATTAAATGTAATATAAACATAGTGATGCTTAGCATTGCCATCCTATTTAAAAGTACCAAGTTTTTTTACGAAGAATACAGCTGTATAAGCATGCGTATTGTTACGCCGAAAGGAATGCGAAAACGGTACAGATGTCTTCCCCGACGTACTGTCTACGAATCAAAGAGCTCTGGCCGCCGTGCCGCTGTTCGAAAGGGATGTCGTCTGAAAAAAATATTATTTACGCAGAATTGAAATCAAGCGCTGGCAACACAGATCGACCTCCCGCTCAGCTGGTGGCTAATTTCGTCCAGCTGCATTGGTTGCTTCACTCGGAAGAAGAAATCAACTTTGGTGAATTTTCTACGAAGATAGCTATGTAAAAGGAAAATTTCAGTTTGAATGTTTCGTAGACTTTTTTTTTTCAAAGATACTTTTTTTAAGGATACTTCTTTTTTTCAAAGAGATTTTTTTTCGAATGTTTCAAAGACACGGAAAATATTTTCTAAATAAATTTAAGTCTCCATTTTCCTATAATGCTAAATACACACCCGAAGAACTTCAGCTTGAATTAATAGACTTTCAATGTGATTAATTCCTAGAAGAAAAATTCAACAGGTGCAATCTAACAGAGATTTACCAGTGAGTTTCAGAGGACAAGCACGTAAACATTCCTAACCTAGCTGCACGGGTTCTGTCTATGTTCGAGACAACATACTCATGTGAACAGTTGTTTTCAAGAATGGACCAAGTAAAGTGTCTTGAAAGGTTAAGTGACATTCACTTATGCTCACTTTAAAAAGTAGCATGTTCAAAGGACATTATTCCAAATATCGAGTCAGTGACAGAAAAGCGAGCCCAAGTTTCTGCTCAGACCATGTAATATTTTCTGTTCCGTGTACGGTGTTGAGTTGGTAAAATGTGATTGTGTTAAGATTTAAGTGAAAATAATTGTTATGTAGAAGTGATTGTTTTCGGTGATTGATGAAGCATTTGTTTTTACTATTTACCTATAATTAGAAATAATATTCCACTCTAGTGCCAAACCATTGGTGTAGTTTTGTAAAGTTCTTATTAATTCATAAGAAATTTATTAATATTCATGCGGCCCCCTAAGTTCCTTCAAAACTGGAAAGTGGCCCTTCCAAAGATCTGAGTTTGAGACCACTGCTATAGAATGTTCCACAAAGCAAATGGTAACATGGGTTAAAAAAGTTTTTTAAATCGCACACTTAGAAGCGAGAAAAACAGATTATATACACTGACGGGGAAAAAAATCCCAACACCACGAAAAAATAGTTGTAGAGGAATGAAATGGCGGCAATACATTTGTATAGGTAACATATTTAATCGATTAAGGTTTCTAGATCACAGTAAGCGCGAGAAGAGCCATTTTAAATGTAAAATGCTGGTACATTAATAACCGGTGTAACCGCCAGAATGTTGAATGCAAGCATGCAAATGTTCATGCATTGTGTCGTACAGGTGCTGGATGTCAGTTTGTGGGATGGAGTTCCATGCCTGTTGCACTTGGTAGGTCAATACAGGGACGGTTAATGCTGGTTGAGGGTGACGCTGGAGTTGTCGTCCAATGATGTCCCATACGTGCTCGATTGGAGAAAGATCTGGTGATCTAGCAGGCCACGGCAACATGTCGACACTCTGTAGAGCATGTTGGGTTACAACAGCGGTAAGCGGGCGAGCGTTATCCTGTCGGAAAACACCCCTGGAATGTTGTTCATGAATGGCAGCACAACAGGTTGAATCACCAGACCAACGTACAACTGTGCCGTCAGGGTGCGTGGGATAACCACGAGAGTGCTCCTGCTGTCATAGGAAATTGCTCCCCAGACCATAATTCCAGGTGTAGGTCCAGTGTGTCTCGGCCGCAGACAGGTTGGTTGCAGGCGCTCACCTGGCCTCCTTCTAATAAACACACGGCCATCACTGGCACCCAGACAGAACCGGCTTTCATCAGAAAACACAACAGATCTCCACTCCGTCCTCCAATGAGCTCTAGCTTGATACCACTGACGTCGCAAACGGCAGTGGTTTGGAGTAAGTGGAATGCACGCTACAGGGCGTCTGGCTGGGAGCTGTCCTTCAAGTAACCGATTTGTAACAGTTCGTTGTGTCACTGTGGTGGCAACTGCACCTCGAATTGCTGCCGCAGACGCAGTACGATGCGCCACGGCCATACGGCGGTCTTCCCTCTCAGTAGTGCCACGTGGCCGGCTGGAACTCGTTCTACTTGAGACAGTACCTTCCCTTGACCACCGCTGCCAACAATCTTGCACAGTGGCTACATTCCTGCCAAGTCGTTCTGCAATATTGCGGAAAGAAAATCCACCTTCTCGTAGCCCTATTACACGACCTCGTTCAAACTCCGTGAGCTGTTGATAATGGCTTCTTCGTCTTCTTAAAAGCATTCTTGACTAACATCAACACACTACGTCGAATCTCAAGGATAACTAACGCTCACGAACGTTACAGCGCGTATTTACAGCAAACCTGCTTTGCATGTTCCGAGGAGCGCTACTAGCGCCACACGTATGCGCCGAGCGCGAAATTTGCATAGACGTCATCTTACAGATGTACTCTCACCGCCTACCAACTGTCGTTTATCTAACACAACCCCTTCTTGGTGTTGGGATTTTTTTTTCCGTCAGTGTAGTTGCTCCGCCTATCGGGGAAATTGTGCATTGTTTTGGGAAGGAAATACGTACAAAATGTTTTCGTAGTTAGTCGTATCTGACCCAAAAAGAATTTTTTTGTAATTGGGTTTTTGTCCCGCAGATATTGTTGCAAACATTCTGTAAATGGAAATGTGAACTTACGTCCTCTAGTGTCACGCTTGTGCGTTCAGAAAAATGTGAAATTATATGCAGAACATTTCGCTCCTGAAACGCTCCCCGATAAAGAAATAATTTTTGAAATCGGGCTCCTCGAAGCAGAGATATCGACAAAAATAAGATATACATCCACACTCTGGCGAAAAAACTGTGCGTTATTTTAAGCAGAAATTATTCTCAAAACGTTTCCCGAGGTGAGAGGTGTCGGTTCACGAAAGAACGTCTTCAATCGACTTTTGAGAAGTACAGATTGTACAGCAAATACTACAGAAGCAGAAATAAACGCTTACGCCAAATGGTGGCCAAATTATTCTGTACAAAAAAAATTAGAAATTATATCTAGAACATTTCCCACCAGGAACTTATATCCTACGCAAAAAGAATTTTTGAAATCGTACTTTTAGAAGCAGATATATCGGAGAAATCCCAATATACCTTTTCGCCTCCTAGCGTAATATACACTATCTACCAACAAGTAATTGGACACCTGTGATAGCAAAGGAAAACGAAGTTTATTCACCTTCAATAGTTGGTGGAGCCTCCACGAGCGGCGATTACAGCTGCGACCCTCCGGGGCATACTCGAACGGTGGGGGCACCCCTTAAGTCGACGCTCCAACTCGTACCATAGGTGTTCGATAGGGTTAAGGTCCGGGCGCTGCGCAGGCCAGTCTATTCGATTAACCCCATTGTCACCATACCAAGCCATGGTGTACCTCGCAACATGACAGGTGGCATTGTCATCCTGAAAGTAACATGGGTCCACCCCGTAAAACTGCCACAGCGTAGGAAGCGCATGGTCATCCAAAATGTTGCAGTAGGTCTCGGCGTTGAGTCTACCAGGAATTCCATACCAGGAGAAACACCCCCATAGCATAATTCCACCGCCGCCGAACTTCACAGTTGGCACAATACATTCCGGCAGGAGGCATTCTCCAGGCAGACGCCAAACCCAGACCCTGCCATCCGAACGGTGGAGGGTGAACCTTGATTCGTCGCTCCAGAGAACCTGTTTCCACTGTTCAACGGTCCACTGTCGACGTTCTTTGCACCACGTTAGCCGAGCAGCGCTATTGGACTTGATGATCAAAGGCTTGTGGGCAGCAGCACGTTAATGATAATCGAGCAGATGAGCTTCCTTACGGATGATATTCATCGAAAGAACACTCCCGGATGCCTGTTGAAACTCTTGACGGATGTGGCCCATCGATTTGGTGTGGTTCTTCGGAATTTCTCTGGCCAGCACCCGTCGGTCTCTAACTCCCAGTTTTGTGGGTCTGCCGGGTCGGGGCACATTCCGATAGTCACCTCTCATATTCCACTTGCCAATTACGTAGGTCACTGTCGATTTTGGGTACTTCAACTCGCTGGATATGTCACGTATGGATCGGCCATTTCTGTGATACCCGACGATTACACCTTTCTCGAAATCAGATAGCTCCGAACTGCGTGGCATCTTGCATGTGACTGGTTGCGTTGTTGTTTCCCACACGATATTTAACGGCGGCGGCCGTGACGTGTATCAGGACCGCAGATATCGTCGATTGCAGGGGTGTCCAATTACTTGTTGGTAGATAGTGTATATGTATGTATATGTAACTTGAAAAAGGAATAGATGGTATCGAAAGGAAGAAGGAATTTTTTCAATCAAATATTTAAAAGAAAATAAATAGAATTAAATGTATTTTGAATTCGATAGCATCTGCGTTTACGCCATCTAGCGGCAAAGTTATGCTTCGAAGAAAAACCGGAAAGCAAGGTTCGTCCTTCTCACATTCAATCGGACTGATAGCTGCAGAGATATGGTGTCTACAGGCGTACGGACGGACGGACAGACAGACGGGCAAAATGATATGTAGGAAAACAGTATTGCGTGTTATAAATCAGGAGACACTTTAGGATTCAGTAATTTCTTTTGCCAAAAACCTCGGCTCGAACTCCAGGTGTGCCACCCCGGGTGCGCAGTGGTCTAAGCGAAGACTTCTGATCATTCGACCGATATGAATCTGGGTTCGATTCCGGGTGAAGCATGGATGTTGTGTTTATCTTAGGACCCTAGCTATCTCCCTTTCCTGGAGCCAGTGGCACTAAATTAGGGATGTGCGACTGCTTATAGCCCACTGAGTTGCTCACGATGGTCGTTAAACACACAATAAAAAAAAAAAAAAACTCCAGGTGAAACTAAGTATTGTGTTACAATTTTTATACGCTCGCTTCTGTGGAACTAGTAACCCTAAGTTAGGGCTGGTGACTTTCTCTGATTTATTATGTTCGTGTAAGGGCCGAAAATTCGCCTTCGCAGCTCCATCTGTGGCGTAACTACTCCGATCGCAATTTGCATCTATTTCAAAAACGGGTAGAACTTTTGCACACACTTTAAGCTACTGCTACAACTACATTCTTGGAAAAGTAGCTTGCAACTACTTCTGAAAAGTAGCTAACTTTTTCAGAAAAGTAGTGATTTTAACTTCTTCCTAGCTACATTCTCACCTAAGGTTTAAATTAAAGATACAAATTCTGAGCATTTTTATATGCAGCTATACTTACACATGACATTGAGAGCTAAATACCGAAGCAGACTTGCACGTATAATTTAACTTTGTATTCACCACTTAGCTTTGACCATCAGCGATGTAGTTCTAAGAAAAGAAGTGCCTTGGCGGTGAATGGAGTACGTAAAAACAACCCTGAAAGAACCCTTCAAAAATTAAAAAAATTATTAAAGTTTGATTTGCTGCTTTCATCATTTAGCATACTTAATTAAATTTTTATTATATTATTTTTTATTTTTATTAAAGTTGCGTAATTTAGGCGATTTAAAACCAGATTGTTCCGTAGCAGTTGCCTGCTAAGAATATCATTTGTTTTTTTTCATTTCTTGAGACGCTGGAAAAGAAGTGCCTTAGCAGTGAACGCTATTCTAAACGATTTCAAATATTCAGAGTGAATAATATGAATTAGACACATTGAACAAGTGTGTGACTTACAGGCCGTTTTTCCAAGGTTTTGGAGTGGCAGTAAAGATATATTTTGTGCTGTATTTTTTTTCGGGGTTTAATGATTACCCTGAGCAGTTAGTGCCATACGCAGTCGCCGTCCCTGATTTCGGTCCCTAGTTCCAGGAAGGGGAGAGGGGGCCAACCCCGAAGGGTGGACGCCCCGGTCATGCTTCATCCTGGGCTCGGGTTTGCTACCAGCTCCACAAATAGGACAGAAGCCAGTGTCTCTGACCACCAGCACATGGGTGTTACCCGTAAAGAACCTAATGATAATCAAACCATTTGTAGAGGACTTTAAGAAGGGAGTGTCTGACCCCAAGTCTTAAACAACCCTTAGAAATAGGAAGCTAGGAGATTTGGGCTAGAGTGTCCTATAGGAAAGTCACACCGAAGCGAGGTAGAAAGGGGGTGAAAGACGCTCTTATTTATTACCGGGGGGAGGGGTCAGTACACGGGGTCCGACGGCTTAACGTGCCCGTCCGACGCACGGCGGATATTTAGTGGTTCGAGCGTTCGTACCAGCCTGGGATCGAACCTGTGGTTTTCCCGTGGCAGTCAAGAACGCTGACCACTAGGCCATGGAACCTAGGGATGGGCTCAGGAGATTACTTTTATAGACGCCCGTGGCGACTTTAGCAGAAATGACTGTTACAGTCATGAAACACTTGTGATGCCTGCTTAATTTTACTCTGCTGATTTTCCTCCGATTGGTGAAGTTTTAACATATGGAGAAGCCAGCTTGTATCAAGTCATTTTGAAAACTGCGGTCTTGACAAAGAAATTATCACCATTCTCTTTACTCTCGAGCCTCTGTGATTTATGAAACACACTACTGCGTGAATCGACTGTTTAGCCACATCCTGTAATACGAACATTCGTTTAATATACGAATGTGCCTACATAATTATAAAACTATTCGATCTCTATTTTTGCCTGCCATGGTCATCTAAAAAAAAAAATTCCGTGCTTCTCTTACCGTATAACCACAGAAAATGCCTTAGCGAGGCTAAGCCTAGAAAAAAAGGGCCTTAGCGCCGCAAAGCCGTGCTAAGACCCTTCTACATCACTGCTGATCATCATATGTAACACATTTCGGCATGCTAATTCCAAAGCTGCATATTTCTGAAAGTTAAAATATGCAGTTCCAGTAAGTGGGTGTACACCATATACACTGCTGGCCACCCAAAATGCAACACCAAAAAGGAAGCATCCGATTAGCCTGAAATTCGCAGCATGCGTCGCCCGCGAGAGGACATGCAAACGATTAGCATTGCAGGGCATATGCAAATCATGTGCGCCCGGCACGCCACCAAGAAGCACTATAAGAAGAGTGCACAGAAGGCGGGGTGTAAGTAGTGGAAGTGTGTTGTGCTGCCGGACCTGTGCGTGGGAAGCTTCTTGATGCCTCGTCGCAGAATACGGCAGTCATTCCAGCACGTTTCGGAGTTCGACAGAGGACGAATAGTGGTTTATCGCGACAGCGGTTTTTCGTACCGGGATATCGGCGCCCGTGTGGGACGACATCCAGCCACAGCGGCGCGAGTATGGATGCGGTGGGTGCAGGAGGGACGGACGGACCGATGTGAGCGATTGCCGCAGACGCGGCACACCACCGAACGAGAGGACCGGCATGTTGTACCGCGGGCATTGACGGCTCGTACCGCCACATCACGAACGTTAGCGCAGGAATTAGGGTGTGTTGCGCAAAAACCTGTGTCAGCACGTACCGTTCGACGTCATCTGCAGGAGTGGGGACTTGTCGCACAGCGCCCATTGCTCCGATTACCATTGACGTTACACCACCGGCGAGTGCGGCTGCAGTGGGCCGTTGAACGCCTCACCTGGACTACGGAATGGCACGACACTGTCTTCTCCGACGAATCCCGCTTCAGCCTGCAACACTATGATGGTCGGATCCGCGTGTGGCGGCATCGCGGCAAGAGACTGACGCCTGCATTATGCATCGCCATACCGGTCTGTCGCCTGGCGTTATGGTTTGGGGCGCAATTGGATATGACACCCGCACCCCTCTAGTATGCATCGCCGGTACATTCAACAGCCAACGCTACGTCTCCGACGTTTTGGAGCCTGTAGTCCTCCCTTACCTGCAGGACATGCCAGCGGCCACGTTTCAACAGGAAATGCACGCCCGCACGTGGCATGCATCGTGCAACAACTCTTCACGGCCCACCAGGTGTCACTGCTGCCGTGGTCCGCCTGTTCTCCCGATGTCGCCCATCGAACACGTCTGGTCGCTGATCGGCAACCGAGTGGCCCGGCAAGCACCACCCGCGGCTACGCCAGATGAACTTTGGTAACGTGTGGAAGCAGCCTGGACCGACATACCCCAAGCCCACATCCAAAGCTTCTTTCGTTCGATGCCGCGGCGTGTAGCGGCCGTTATTGCCAGCCATGAGGACCACACGAACTATTCATGTCTGCGTGTTCCGCAAGTCGCACGGGCCTGTTAGCTCAATCGTTTAATCTTTGTATCTGTTGTTATGTGTCCAGTAAATCTGGCTTTGCTATCTCGTGTCCTTCTTGGTGTTGCATTTTGGGTGGCCAGCAGTGTATTTTGAAAATTAGATGCTAAGTTATCAACGGGCCCACCAAAAAACCTTGTCCATTCTCTGGTTTTTTAAAGTTGTCTGTACATGCACAAGCCATTCTTGTGTATTGATCCGCCACGGTTGCTGAGTTGGCTGAGGCCCAAGCGTCGGATCATTCGTCCCACATAGAACTGGGTTCGAGTCCCGGCGCCAGCGGCCTTAAATGGAGTTTGGTGATGGCTTATAGCCCTTAGAGTTGCTCATGGATTTTTTTTTTTTTCCATTTCGACGTAAAAAGGCGAAATGAAAAAAAATCTTGCTTCCACGTAAAAACATTGCATTTGCTCACTGGACTTTTAGCAAAATGTTGACTTTCAACGTTATATGTATTTTAAACATATTGCTGTGAAACGAACGCAAACGGCGAAGATAATCATTTCGTTTTTAGGCCACTGCTTACGTTGGCCACTCAGGTTGCGCAGCACACCGGCATGACATCCGTAGGTAAGACTGATAACTTCGACATGCTTCTCCATGAAATTGGTTTCGCAAGCATAATAGGGACGGATCCAGGATTTTCGTGGATCCGTCCCTATTATGCTTAATAATGCTTAATTATTAAGCATAATAGGGAAGGATTATGCTTAATAACTGCGAACCTTTCAGATATTTTCCCGCAAAATGAAAAGGTGTTCTTAGTATGTTTATAAATACTTCCAATTAATTAACGAAAGTTATATACAGCAACAAAATTAGCTGGGTCTAAGAACAAATTGCATGTGAACAAATTATCAGGAAAAACCAAAATGTTGATGCAAAAAAGAAGAGAGATGACGACAACTAAAGAAGATGCGACTTCCAAAGTGGAATATATAGAGCTATGCAAGACAGTACGAAAAAGTATCACTGAAGACGTAAGGAAATTCAACTGTGAACTAGTGAGGAAAGCAATTGAAAACAACCAAAGCCTAAAGATAGCAAAGGGACATCTCAGTAAGGGAAGAAAACAGATCATGGCACTGAGAAAAGAAGATGGTTCTGTAACAAGAAATAGAGGCGAAATTTTGACAAGAGTGAAAGATGTCTACTCCAAATTATATGAAAGGGATGATACATGTACTCCAGACATCATGAAAGGTACCAGTACCAGAGTTCTTCCAGTCCTCCCAGCAGAAGTTGCACATGCAATCAATAACATGAAGCGGGGAAAAGCTCCAGGAGAAGATGGAATTACTCTAGACATCATACAAGACGCAAGTGGAGAAATTAAAACAGTACTCGCCCAAATTTTCACTGGATGCTTTAAGGAAGGGAAGATTCCTGATGATTGGAACAAGGCTACAATGATCCTGCTACATAAAAAATGTCACATTGAGGATCTCAGAAACTACAGACCTATCAGTAGTTTATAAAATCTTCACTAAAGTTCTTTCACGCCACTTCAAGGTAACACTGGACATGGCTCAACCGAGAGAACAAGCTGGATTCAGGAGTGGCTACAGCCCAATAGATCATATCCACGTACTGAGAGAACTAATTGAAAGAGCGAGGGAATATGAACTTCCATTGTGCGTGGCGTTTATCGATTATGAAAACGCCTTTGATTCAGTGAAACCATCAGCAGATACAATGGCTTTGAAATCCTGCGGTATTGAAGATGCATACATTAATACAGGGTGTCCGAAAAATCTTTCCCTGATTACAACCGTCATTGATATCCGCTGTATGTACGTTACAGATGTAAAACTGGTGCCAAAATGTTGGAAAACTAACCAAGTTTTTTGTTGCAGGTTTCCGCAACGTGGTTGTAGTGTAGCAGTGTCAGTGTCCAGGAAACCGGAAATGTTCACAAATCAGGAAAAAGCTCAGTGTGACCTCTGGTGTCACGACACCCGGTCACCAATAACAGTGCAGAGGAACTTTCAAACAACGTATGGAAAGAAGCCGCCCGATGTCAAGAGCATTAAGTCGGTGGTACGACAAGTTGAAGACCACAGGATCTGTTGCTGACTTACCGAGAACTGGCCGACCATCAACATCAGCTGAAAGGGTGGAAGCAGTGAGACAGTCTTTTGTGCGAAGTCCCAACAAATCAGTGCGTAGGGCCTCACGTGAATTACAGATGCCAAAGAGTTATGTTCATGATAAAAAGTTATGTTCATGATTTGCAAACATTTCCGGTTTCCTGGACACTGACACTGCTACACTACAGCCACGTTGCGGAAACCTGCAACAAAAAAACTTTGTTAGTTTTCCAACATTTTGGCACCAATTTCACATCACACAGCGGATATGAATGACTTTTGTATTCAGGGAAAGACTTTTCGGACACCCTGTATTATTAATAACATCTATGAAAATGCAAGTGCAAAGATTCGGCTGTTTGAGAATACAGCACACATAAAAGTTGGATAGGGAGTGAGACAAGGTGACACCATATCTCCGAAGCTCTTTAATGCAACATTGGAAAATGTCTTTCAATCACTGAACTGGGAAAACAAAGGGATAAAGATTAATTAAGATTATCTAACCCACCTTCGTTTTGCTGATGACGTAGTCATTTTTGCAACTACCCCATCAGAGCTGCAGAGTATGATCCAGGAACTTGCTGACAAGAGTAAAGAAGTGGGATTAAAAATGAACTTTCAGAAGACAAAAGTGATGTTCAATGCTTTTACAAGAAATGAAGATTTGTCGATTGATGGAGAAAAGCTGGAGATAACAGATTCTTACGTTTATCTTGGACAGCAGATATCAAGAGAGGGTCACATTGATGAAGAAATTAATCGGCGTATAAAACTTGCCTGGAGAGCTTTTGGAAGAAACAGCATAATTTTCAAGAGCAATATGCCATTATGTCTTAAAAGAAAAGTGTTTGATCAATGCATCCTTCCAGTGCTTACGTATGGTGCAGAGACAAGGACCTTAACTAAAAGAGACATACAAAGGCTGCAGACAACTCAAAGCAGCATGGAGAGGTGCATGCTTGGTGTAACTAGGAGAGATAAGAAGAGGAACTCGTGGATCCGAGAAATGACAAGAGTGGAAGACATCATGATCAGAGTAAAATCCCTGAAATGGCAATGGGCTGGACATACTGCCAGAAGAACAAACAATCGATGGACAGTCGAAATTTTAGATTGGATTCCAAGGGACAGGAAAAGGCCCAGAAGAAGACCACATGGGAGATGGGAGGAGGAAATTCGAAAGTATGCGGGAGTAACATGGAGGAGACTGGCACAAGACAGACCGTTGTGGAAGAGGCTTGGAGAGACTTTCGTCCAGCAGTGAATTGATAATGGTTGACAATGATGATGATGATTATGATGATATACTTTTAAGTAATACTTTCTTTCACGAAAAAATATTCAATTTTGTTATTAAAACCTAATAAAACGAAGTTTTTCTTGGTTCCCGAGGAGGGCCCCTCGGGATCCGCTCCTGAAGCATAAATGGAACTTACTCAGATGTTTTGCTGGCTTAAGTCAGTGGCAGTTAGCTGTCAGAAGGCGAAATGTGTAAGCGCTAGCCAACGTGGAAACGGATATGGAGCGTATCCGCAATCGCATGTTGTATGAGTTTCGTCGCGGTAGCACCCGCACTAGTGCTGTAAGGAACATTACCAGGCTGCCACGCCCCGGTGACGCAGTGGTCTAAGCGATGGCCTCTGATCATTCATCAGTAAGGGGTCCGGGTTCGAATCCCGGTGAGGCATGGGTGTTGTGCTTTTCCTTCTCTGGAACCAATGACCCTAAATTAGTGACGGGCGACTGCTTATAGCCCATTGAGTTTCTCACGGTTGTCGTTAAACCTCCAATAAAAAAAAGATTACCAGTGTGTACCCCTAATGCCATAGCACATTGTTAGTACTGTCGTTGATTCGAACGGTTTCGAGAGAGAAATTTTGACGTGGCCGCAAAGACGGGACACCCGGAACCGTGGATATTGATTCAATGATTAGGTAAAACGCTGTGTTATGCACGATTAAAACGAAGTCCGAAGATAACATATGTACTTCGTAAAATTACATTTAACATATACAAAGATTATAAATGACACTCATACGATCTTTCGGGCTCAACTGGAGTTCTTCATCAGATGAAAAAATAATGACCGCATAAAAGGTTGTCGTGGCGTATAAATAAGACAGTCGTTGCCACTGAATAATGCAATTCACAGAAGCAAAATGAAAGTCAAGCAATTTACATACCGAAGACCTGCACCAAACACAGGTAAGGAGGGGACACACACTGTTCCAGACTTCAGGGTGGAATGGAATTTTAAGAGGTACAATGGCTTTCCAAGCCTGGGCAACTTGGGTAGGTAAAAATCCTCGTTACAACACATATTAAAGAACCTGTGTCTCTCTGTAAAGCGAATTTGAGTCTTACTGGTAGGGGTTGTCAAGACCTTGATTCTTCCCAGTGTGGGTAGTAAGTTCTCGAAGTAACGAGGGGGTTAAAATGCATGCTTCATCTACGGCTTTTCTCACCTCGTTACTTCGGGAACTTACTACCCACACAGGGGAGAAGCTAGAATCTTGACAACCCCTACCAGTAAGACTCAAATTCGCTTTACAGAGAGTCTGTAATTCACAGGCTCTTTACTATGTGTTGCAACAAGGATTCACCTACCTAAGTTTCCCAGGCTTGGAAAGCCATTGTACCTGTTAAAATGAAAGAAAATCCTATTCCACCCTGAAGTCTGGATCAGTGTGTGTCCCTGTCCCCTCCTTACCTGTGTTTGGTGCAGGCCTTCGGTACGTAAATTGTTTGACTTTTATTTTGCTTCTGTGAATTGCATTATTCATGGCAACGACTATCTTATTTATATGCCACGACAATTTTTATGCCGTCACTTTTTCATCTGATGAAGGACTCCAGGGGAGTCCGAAAGATCTTATGAGTGTCATTTTAATCTTTGTATATAGTTAAGTGTGATTAAATGTAATTTTACGAAGTACATATGTCATCTTCAGACTTCGTTTTAATCGTGCATTACACAGCGTTTTACCTCATCATTGAATTTATTCTGCACGCACCGTCATAATCCTTAGTGTACAGTATATGGACATGTTGAAGACCTTAGTGAAGACAGACCCACGTGTCAGCACGCGGGAGTTGCCCGAGCAGCTGGGGACTACCTACACGAGCACTATCACGCATCTGCGTCCAATTGAGAAGGTGCACAAGAGGAGATCATGAATGGAATACGGGATTACACCATGCAATACAAATTTTGAAGATGGCAATCCGTTTTTTGGTCTAAGTATGACAAGGATGGTAAGTCAGATAATATCCGAAAATTTGAAACTTTCATCGTCCTGGAGCGGGAATCGAACCCGCGTTATGATTTACTTCTAATGTTCAGTTCTTATCTTTTCACGTGTTATTATCATATTCAAGTATATTTACCACATTCAAGTTTCACTTTGAACATTAATATGCTGTTGAACCAGAAGCAATTCACGATTTTCACAGTAAAGTTTTCAGGTTTCACATTAAATTATAATATCCTAAAAAGGTAATTGAAAACCAAGAACTATGTACAATTGTTCACTGAATTACTTTTTTCATATTATTGTTTTAACCTTTTCCTGATTAGCCTATCTTTTTCTGCTTCCACCACAACTAATTTACTTTCAGTTTTCTTTATTTCAGCTGAACCTTGTATGATCAAGTTAGAGGCAACTGCTATTTCAACAGTATTTTGTTTTTCTACAGCTTTTCTCATTCTTTCTGTTCCCTCTTGAATTACTGCTAGGGAGGCTTCTTTATCTTTTTTAAGCCTATTTATTTCTGCATCATTTTCTTTTATTTTGTCATCAAACTCAGCTTTTCTTTTTTTCTCTAGCTGCTTTTCCTTATTTTCCCTCTCTTTTTGCTTCCTTTCTTTTACCTTTTTTTATTCTTCTTCCTTCAGCTTATCAACATACTCTTTATAAAATTTATGTGAATCACGAACAGTATTTAACAAATTTCTTGTTATGGGAACTTTACTTACACATCCATAGTGTTTAATGGCCCCTTTAACTATTCTTAATGATGTTATAGTTGAGTCTTTTAAGTTAGCCTTGTCCTTCCTTAACAGAGTAGTGTTAACCGAAAATCCCCTTTCTGCATCAGCATTACCATGAGGTAAAACTAATATTGACTTGATGAGTTTAGCAAGATTCGAGTATTTTTCTTTTCCGCTAGAGTCTTAAATACTAAATATATTACGCCAGTAATGCTCAATCCGCACGGGAATATGCCCTTCCTCTGAAAATTTCACTAGTTCGTCTAGAGTTGGCTTATTGCAATTTAAAAGTTTCCATTCTTCTCTTTCTCTTTAGTTTTTTTTTTTTTTTCAGAAAGATGCAAAACACTTGAAATTCTGGTTATTTCCGAAAGTCCTTCAGTGACTGAAAGTTGAGTGGACTCTTTCTTTGGTTCTTTTACCTTTAAAACTTCTATGCCTCTTAGCTTTTGATTGCAGAATGGCAAATTTGACTTCAAATATTTTGTGGTTGCAATTAGTGATGATCTTACATCTAAGAGAAATAATTTCTGCCTGGTCTCCTGAACATTCCTGAGGAGATTTTTTGTCTTCATACCAACTTCTAACTCCCCTAGTTTTTTCCATGAATTTTTGTTTTCAAAATCTACATTCTTTAGGTCTTCTCCAAATTTCCCTGCAATAACATCATCTTGGATAAACTGAGCCATAACATTCCTCATTAAAGTATTTAAATCAGAATATAACTGGTGTATTTTTGGTTCTTCACTCTGATAACATAATGAAAACTTTTCAAAATTTTGGTGTGAAAATGAAATTAATGCTAAATAGCAAGGAGTTAGCTCATTTTTCAGGAAACAGTGAATTCTTTTATACCTTGCCGAATTGCGTAGTTGTTTTTCAAAAATATTTTGAGATGGCAAGAAGTTTAAAAAATATTCTGTAATATTTAGCCATTGATCCAAGAGCCTCTGGGCTACAGAACCAACGGTTAACCATCTGTTGCTGACATGACGCAAAAGAAATTTGGCTGTGACCAATGTTATATCCTGGACAGATTTATAATCCTCTCATCTTGCAGCACTACTCTTTAAAAAGTAATGCATATCAGTAGCAAATTCGTCAAAATCTATATTTAAGCTTGTCAAAAAAAATTTAAATGCATTACTAACAACATGCAGGTTGCAAAAACCTAGTTCCAAAGATTTCTGGCCTGTTTCTTGTTTTACAACTTCATTGAATTTGCGTAAAAAGCACTTATTTACATTTGGGCTGTCCATGGATACACAAATAATTCTGTTCAACGAAATATTGAAGGATGATAACACATCAAGAATTTCTTTTAGCAAAATATCTGCTGTTATATGACCCAGAAAAATGCTTGTTAGGTATCGGCAAGAAACTGAATTTATTTCTGAAGACCAGTACCTGAGATACACATCCAACTGCCGTTTCACTTGTGTATTTGTAGTTTCATCAAATGCTATAGTAACCTTTCCTGGGCTACTAGATGCAATGTCTTTTTTCAAATCCTCTTCAAAATATTTTGACAATCCATGTGATATCACGTAAGCAACTTTTTTTCTTTAAGTTGCATTTTGGCTGCAATAGCAGAATCAGGAAACATTTCTTTGAAAAGTTCAACTGTTTCAGTGCATGAAACAAAAGACTTATTGTCCTTAGCAACTTTCATGGCCCATAATGCTTCGGCTTTAGCCAACTGTAAATCATGACACAGTACTTCACTAATATTTGTTTTGGGCTGAAGATCCCGTCCTCCAAAGGCTTTCAGGATGGACTTATTTTGAAATTTACTTTGAAATTTCTGCAAATGTTTTTTTCCTTTATGATGCGCTTTTACTTGTGAAAAGCCACTATTAGAAATGTTGAAAATTTCTGAACACAATATACACTTAGCAGAAAATATTGTTTCAGTTGCAGAACACCAGTCTTTCAACTTCACTGCGTCCAATTCTTTGGCGAGCCACGCATCTTGAAATTTCGTTTTGGATTTAGGCATCTTAAACACTTGTATTACTAACCAGAAAATGAAAGGGAAGTACAAAAACACGTTCCAATATTGCAAAACCAGACAACTTCCCGAAATTTGGCTGCGAGGATGTCAGAAGATAGGGAAAAAAAAAAAAGCAGGTCACCACTAGAGAACTGAACCTGCACACAGCACAGAGAACACCATAAAAGACGCAAAACCAGAAACTATCATACGCATCTCACGCAAGTTCAGTCAAAGCGAGTCGGAGCCGAGATATATTGCGCATCGAAGGTCGCTGTCGCCGACGCACGATCGAAGGTCAATGATCACGTGCTCTACTGCCTGCCACGATAACACTCAGCTACCATTCCATCGTCATTACCGGAGGTTACGGAAGGAGACCACATGTTTCCTCTTTGCTTCCACCCACCTGCGGTTTACAATAACAAAACATCAGCAGAAAGAGGAGGTTCCACAAGGCATGTACAAAAATAAAGTACAATCTTCTGCGTGCCACGGAGTTCGTCTGCAAAGCGCAAACCAGGGGTGAAAATGACCCCTCCCCTTTTCCCTTAGATCTCTTGTTACTCTCGAAAACTGTCCGAAGGCAAAAAGTGGAGCGCCCGCCCAGAAGCAAGTGCATCTCGATGGCGTCATTTTCCCTCCCTTCAGTAGCACAGCATATAGGCTGTGTTTCTACAATAACAGGTCTTTTTACCTTACCGTAATGGTAAATTTATTGACGTTAATAACGGTTGTATTTTTAATAAATAAGCTTACGAAAATGTTAGGAAGAATAGCAAATTTTAGGTATAATTTTAGGAATTTAAGGAGGGTCACAAAATATTAGGAATTTTAGGAGGAATGCGATCCCTGTAACATAAGAAACATAGGAGTCATTTGTGTGATAGAAAAATGCTTTATTTACGGGGGTTTGTGGCAAGACATTCCGATTGTGTGAGGAATGAAGATGTGTTGCAGTTGTGTAATGTGAACCAAAATGTTGTTAGCAAGGTGGAGACTATCGGTGGTTTGGCCATGTTGAAAGAATGGGTGATAAGATGCCTACTAAGAATTTTTTTTTTTTAGCCCAAGTGGCAAGAAGGAAAAGGCAGAGGACAGCCAAGAAAGTCATAGGAGGGTCAGATTCAGGAATGTCTGCATGAGAAAAAGATTACGAGTATGAAATATAGAAGGTCTTGTGTACATCGTGTGATAGATGCCAGTGAAGCCCGAGTTGTGTGTCAAGATCGCTGTAAATTAAGTTTGATACGGCAACAGTAAGTAATCAGTTAAAAATTTATTTGGTAGTTTGCATTTTTTTGTGGAGCTAACCTCCAAATCTCAGAGAACAGCTTAGTGATATGTATGTACTTAGAAAATCTCTGAAAGATGAAGAGCACAATGGCCTTCCAGCTACAGTAGTTACAGAAGAAAATGTCTTGTGTGGATTTTTTTTTTGATTTTTTGGATTGGAAGTTTAACGACCACCACGAGCAACTCAATGGGATATAAGCGGTCACTTGTGCCTAATTTAGAGTCACTGGTTTCAGGGAAGGGAGAGAGCCAGTGCCATAAGACAAACACAACATCCATGCCTCACCGGGATTCAAACCCGAACCCATCGCTTAGACCACTGAGCCACCAGGGCAGCTGTTGTGTGTGGAATACGGAAAGCTTTGATAAAGAACATTCCACAGGTAACCTCTACAGAGATAAAGCACACTGTAGGCATTTATTCATTGTGCATTTTGGAAATCTTACCCAAGTACTTGCATTAATGGAAAGTTTACTGTCATTGTGTACCCCACAAACTTTCTATCTCACTTACTTGCACAAACCCAGAGCGAAGTTGTGCAGTGAAATGATCTAAAGTTTTGCAGATAGGAACTCCTTGACATAATCACTCCCCAATATAACTCCAATACAAAACTTCAGTCGGCAGTCTGTGTGTTTCCAAATGAAAACCCACAAGTCAAGCATCCCAGAAGTATAGGCCAAAAGATGGTGGCCTCATTATTTCTCTACCAGAACAGACATCTTGCAATCATTACACTAGAGGATCATAGGATAGTTCCTGAAGAATAATTTACACTGAAAGGGCAAGTTATTACGTACACCCCAGTGAAAATACGCAAAGCAGCAGCAAATCGCGGTGTGCAGGAAAATCGATTGGGGCTATAAATACAGTGGATCGGTACGCACAGGAATTCATTCTGTCAAGTGCCAGCATGGGTCGAGGACGAGACTTAAATGAGTTTTATCAAGGTCAAGCTGTGGGAGCCAGGAAGGCCAGATGTTCAATCAGCGCAACGACAAAGTTGTTAGGAATTCCGCAACAAACCGTAGCAAGTGTGTACCAGGAGTACATGAAATCCGGCACAACCGCTAACAGTCTGATGAAATGTGGCCTTAAAATGCATTGGATGATCGAGGGGGCTGATAATTGGCCCACATCGTACAGACAAATCGGAAGGCTTGTTTGCAGCAAATCACGTCACAATTTAATGAAGGAGCATCCACAAACCTATGTTCAAAGACAATCCGTCGACGACTACGTCATGTCCCAATGTTAACGGCACAGCATCGCATGATTTGGCTGCAGTTTACGAAGGCCCATCAAAACTGGAGTATGGACGATTGGAAATGTGTCATATGGTCTGACAAATCTCGTTTCACACTGTATCGCTCGGATGGCAGGCAGCGTGTATGGCGTAAACTACACGAAGCTATGGACCCCGCATGCTAAGTTGGAGTACTTCAGGCTGGTGGAGGCAGTGTAACTGCTTGAGCAGCTTTCATGTGGTCAAGCCCAGGTCTCTTGGTACCTCTGGAGTCTTCCGTCACTGGTTCCAGCTATGTGCAACTCCTGGCCAACCATCTCCACCCTTTACCCTTTCATTACATGCCTCTGTCCGAACCAAGTTCCGATCTTTTAAGAGGACAACGCTCCACCCCATCGCTCCCGGAGCATAGCAGTTATAGGTGCAAATTAGCACTAGCCAGAAGGCAATTGAATTTATTTTAGTGGTTGCCAGATTGGCCATTTTTTATTTTTAGTGCTAATTTACAAAAGTATAATAATTCAGAAGTAAAGGTGAAAGGAAGTGAAACCAGTCTTAACTAGGGATGGTGAAAAACCTCCATGTTTTTGAACATCGAAGTTTTGCCACGGATAATTGATGTTTAAACCTTGATGTTGCAGAACTCTTAGTGCGACGCAGTTGATTCATCGGCCTGCGCTTTTGTGCCAAAAGCGGTGGGCTGAATAATCAGCCGTCGACTCTGACCTGAGTAGTTCCTGAATCACACACCAGATATTGGTGTCAATGATCATATCATTTTGAAATGAAATCTTCATGAATCCCCGTCAAACAGCAATATTATTGAAAAAATCATGAGAATATACAATAAGAATTGCATCGTAAGTTCATGTTCGCGGCTTCCCATGCACTTTCATTGCGTGATGGGAGGAAGGCTAATTTTAGCCAAAACTTTTCCTACTACAGCTGAGGCAGCGCTGTTCACAAGGGGTCGTGGGTGAATTATAGAACATTACACTGTCGGAAATCACTTTTTTGAGCCTCTTTCAAAGTGCAATAATGAGCAACTCTTAGTCCAGTGAAAATAGCGTGCTTATTTTTGGGGGGACTGCTGCGCAGGTGAACAAAATGTGTTTTATTACTAGAAACTCTTTGCATTCATCCCCCCCCCAACAAACAGACACAATTGCAAAACTCAGCGAATTATGAATCCCCCACATCTTTTTCCAAATTCGTGTGTTAGCTGAGGACGAACTTTATTGACAGCTTGTTCCTTAGTATTTGCAGATGTGCATTTTGAATCACCTTAGAACAACATCAGCCTGTAAGGAAATCTTGAAATGGCTAGTTGTAGTGAGAGTGAAAGTTAGCCAAGTGGTAGTGACTAAAACTTGGCAAGTCTGCCCTTGTACCTTCAATTTGCCATGTCATTAAAAAAAAAAAAAGTTTCAAACATTTTTATGAAGCTACATGTGCAACTGTGTTAAACTACACTGTCAAATGTTATGTTACTGCAACACAATACAAATGCTGGACAATCACAAAATGAGCATTTATTTTCTGAGAAATAAAAATACTTGTTCCACAAAAAATGAAGTCTTGTGCCACGTGCAACATGATTATATTTGGTGTAGATAGCTTCCACAGCTGAGATCATCAATCAGTTTTTTCTACAATTCAGATGATTTTTAATCTATTTTTCCTAATGCCCTTATTCTTTCCAAGAGAGGTGGATGAGAATGATGGAAAGCTGAGTACAACCAGTCATGCACTGGGAAGCCCAGGTTATCTTTGTTCAGCTTAATCAAGGCACTTCTCAAGTCGGCTGCTTTGTTGAGGATCTTGGCAAATGAATCAGCTTGGAATTCAAATCTGCGACTCAAAATTGTCAGCAAAAATGAAAGAATCTATGGAGGAAAGAAAAATTTTCTTTCATTAGCACAAAATCTCTTAAAAATTTTATAACTTCTGGTGGAATACAAAACTACTGTATGGCAAAAATTAAATCCACAATAAACAAATTACTTACTTTGGCATTACTCAGATTTTTTTTTTCCAAAGAGGCAATAAGAGACAGTTTCCACCCACTTCGAATTGTTTTACTAGAAAACGGCTGTTTATCAAGACCTGATAAATTCCAAATGTCACACAATGTCCTCGGACAGAATCTCGGGATTACAGAAATAAAACCATAACAGGCAATGGCCTAGCAAACAGCATGATGCGAAAATGAACTGAAATACAAAATTAATCCCATTTGAAGCGGTTTTCTCAATGCTGATTAGCTGGAGTTGATTTAATTTTAAGGGTTGATTCTTTAGAACACTTCCCATCAATTCCTTCATATACAATGAGTTAGCTTTGCATTAGGAATATACCCCCATTTTACACATTCGGAGCAATATGCGGCTCCTATAAATTGTGCACACCAATGCACTGTACGCAATCGGTAAACGTTTACCAGTAACGAGGAAACATGGCAATTTGGCTGCGGCCAGAGAGTAGGGCCCTACAGGGCAGGTGCCAGTATTTCGGAAACAGCCGCACTTGTTGGCTGCTCCCATACTACTGTATCAAGGGTGTACCAGGAATGGATTAACCATGCACAGGCATCCAGCAGAAGGGCTTACATTGGTTAGCCACACTTGTTGGCTGCTCCCGTACTACTGTATCAAGGGTGTACCAGGACTGGATTAACCATGCACAGGCATCCAGCAGAAGGGCTCACATTAGTTAGCCACACTTGTTGGCTGCTCCCGTACTACTGTATCTTTTTTTTTTTTTTTTATTGAAGGTTTAACGACCACCATGAGCAACTCAATGGGCTATAAGCAGTCGCCCGTCCCTAATTTGGGGTCACTGGTTCCAGGGAAGGGAGAGAGCCAGTGCCGTAAGACAAACACAACATCCAAGCCTCATCGGAATTCGAACCCGGACCCCTTTCGGACGAATGATCAGAGGCCATCGCATAGACCACTGCGCCACCGGGGCGGCCACTACTACTGTATCAAAGGTGTACCGGAACTGGATTAACCATGCACAGGCATCCAGCAGAAGGGCTCTAATTGGTTAGCCACACTTGTTGGCTGCTCCCATACTACTGTATCAAGGGTGTACCTGGACTGGATTAACCATGCACAGGCATCCAGCAGAAGGGCTCACATTGGTTAGCCACACTTGTTGGCTGCTCACGTAGTACTGTATCAAGGGTGTACCAGAACTGGACTAACCATGCCCAGGCATCCAGCAGAAGGGCTCACATTGGTTAGCCACACTTGTTGGCTGCTCCCGTACTACTGTATCAAGGGTGTACCAGGACTGGATTAACCATGCACAGAAATCAAGCAAAAGGGCTCACATTGGTCAGCCCCAGGCATTTGATCCTAGAGGTGAGCGTTGGGTGCCAGAACTGGTATCTCAGCAATGACATGCAACAGTCACCCGGCTCACCCACCAGTACAACTGCGGTGCAGTTCAACCTATCCTTGATGCTTGTCTTGGTAAATTCAAGAACAACAAGAGGGATGCCAGTAAAGCTCAAGTTGTGTGCCGAGATTCCTGTACGTGGCTGCATACTCAAAGGAGCAAGATGAGGGCTTCCACCAGGATACACTGGACTTTGAACGTTGCTACCAAGAACAGACTACATTTGGGGGTTGATTCGTAAAAGTGATTTGCAGTAGTCATAAATCTCGAAAAACTATTCACTTTTGTGTAACTGTAGTATATGTTGTTTTTTACTTTATGTGAACAAAAAGATTCAAACTTGCCTGCTTCCTCACTGGAAATACCATATTTGCTGGCATATTTTCCCAAAAAATACTGTCTGAAAAAGGGGTGCGTTTTATACACCAGCAAATACATGTATATATATAATATATTTTTATTTAGGAAATGCATAGTAAGCATACCTGCCAACTTGAGAAAATTCCAATGTGTAAAATTGTGAGAGAACGACATTTCTAATGATTTTTTTAACTATGCTCAAACATAGTTAAAAAAATCATTAGAAATATAAATGTTTATGAACATTTATAATGAATTTAACTATGTACAAGTAAAAATAAATGCAAATATTTATGCATTTGATAATTTTTAGATGTTTATAATACAAACAAATTATATCACATTTTGATATCGTACTCGATGTTTTCCGTTGTCCATAGCGGACCCACGATTTCCATAGCATGCACGATGTTTTCCGTCGTCTGTAGCGGGCCGACAATTATCATAGCATACTAGATGTTTTCTGTCGTCTGTAGTGGATTGGCGATTTCCATAGCATACTCTATGTTTTCTGTCGTCCGTAGAGGGCCGACGATTTTTACAGTAACTTCGTAAAATCCGCAGTAGTTGGAGTCTCTGAATCTTTCTTCCCACAGCATCATCTTATTCAGCGTCAAGTGGAACAGTGTGCACTGAAAATTTACGGTGCCGAAGTCCCGCCGATAACGATGGGGCACGGGTGTTTTGGCGCACAATGGCGAAAATCTGCCTTTTTGTAGCAAGATGTCGCAAGATTTTTGTTTTGGCGCACATTGGTGCAAAATTCCCATCTTTGTTATATATTTTATTTATAGGGATATTTTTAGCAAAAAATTCAGAAAATTTTAAAAATCCGGAAGACTGTATGAAAAAACTGAAAACTTTCGGAAGAGTTGGCAGGTATGATTTAACTGAAACTTTAACAAATATTTCGCAAGTTGTTATTTTTTTTTAAATATACGAAAATACGTAAGAAAAAGCGATCTATGCGTAAAATCATAAAGAACAGTTAAAATGCGTAAATTTTATGTGTAAAGTTGACATGTAGGATAAGTACAAAAGTTAAACAACCCATGTGAATTGTTGCCTACGCCAACAGTCAAAGGGACAACCATCAGGCCAATCCATTTCCGTTCTTATCGCTACACTGAGAGCAAGGCTTCATAGCACTTATGAGCCTGTTTGAACTAGCCAGTGCAGGATTTCAATTGAGACATACATAGCTATTGTAGGTGTAGTGTTTTTCCTGATGTAGTACGGTGGTTCTTGACTGTATGAACAAAAAAAGTGCGGTCTAGGAGTCCTGGTGGACTGCTAAAAAAACTTCCTTGATGGTGTGCAATCAGTTTTGATTTCCCAAAACTGAAGAAACTTAGTGGGCTGCGATTCCAGGAGGTTTGTAGAGCCAGCTTCAACCTTTGAATGTTTGTATTAATAAAATATTCAAAGGATTCATGAGGGAGAAGTGGAATAGCTGGATGCAGTCTCCATATTTTGATGCAACTCCAACAGGAAGAAGCCTAGTATTTCAAAAGTGTGCAAATGAGTTAAATCATCATGGAATGCAGTGAAACAAGAAACTGTCATAAAATCATTTAAGAAATGTGGCATTAGTAATGCTCTGGATGGTTCTGAGATTTCAAGTGACAGATTGCCTAGTCCTGAAGAAAACATCTCGGGTTCTGAGAGTGAAGATGATGAGCTAACCATATTGTTCCTTTTTGTTGTTACTTGAATATTCTTTGTTTTTGTACTTAAATACATTTTACACATCAATTGTATGAAAGTGCTTTATTTTTTAATAAAGTAGATTAGAAATGTCATCATCATCATCATCATTGTCAACCATTATCAATCCACTGCTGGACGAAGGTCTCCCCAAGTTTCCTCCACAACGGTCTGTCTTGTGCCAGTCTCCTCCATGTCACTCCCGCATATTTACGAATTTCATCCACCCATCTCCCATGTGGTCTTTTTCTGGGTCTTTTCCTGTCCCTTGGAATCCAATCTAAAATTTCGGCTGTCCATCTATGGTCTGTCCTTCTGGCAGTATGTCCAGCCCATTGCCATTTCAGGGATTTAACTCTGATCATGATGTCTTCCACTCTCGTCATTTTTCGGATCCACGAGTTCCTCTTCTTATCTCTCCTAGTTATACCAAGCATGCACCTCTCCATGCTTCTTTGAGTTGTCTGCAGCCTTTGTATGTCTCTTTTAGTTAAGGTCCACGTCTCTGCACCATACGTAAGCACTGGAAGGATGCATTGATCAAACACTTTTCTTTTAAGACATAATGGCATATTGCTCTTGAAAATTATGCTGTTTCTTCCAAAAGCTCTCCAGGCAAGTTTTGTACGCCGATTAATTTCTTCATCAATGTGACCCTCACTTGATATCTGCTGTCCAAGATAAACATACGTATCTGTTATCTCCAGTTGTTCTCCATCAATCGATAAATCTTCATTTCTTGTAAAAGCATTGAACATCACTTTTGTCTTCTGAAAGTTCATTTTTAATCCCACTTCTTTACTCTTGTCAGCAAGTTCCTGGATCATACTCTGCAGCTCTGATGGGGTAGTTGCAAAAATGACTACGTCATCAGCAAAACGAAGGTGGGTTAGATAATCTCCATTAATCTTTATCCCTTTGTTTTCCCAGTTCAGTGATTGAAAGACATTTTCCAATGTGGCATTAAAGAGCTTCGGAGATATGGTGTCACCTTGTCTCACTCCCTTTCCAATTTTTATGTGTGTTGTATTTTCAAACAGCCGAATCTTTGCACTTGCATTTTCATAGATGTTATTAATAATATTAATGTATGCATCTTCAATACCGCAGGATTTCAGAGCCGTGGTAACTGCTGATGGTTTCACCGAATCAAAGGCTTTTTCATAATCGATAAAAGCCATGCACAATGGAAGTTCATATTCCCTCGCTCTTTCAATTAGTTCTCTCAGTACGTGGATATGATCTATTGTGCTGTAGCCACTCCTGAATCCAGCTTGTTCTCTCGGTTGAGCCATGTCCAGTGTTACCTTCAAGCGGTGTGAAAGAACTTTAGTGAAGATTTTATAAACCACTGATAGGAGGCTGATAGGTCTGTAGTTCCTGAGATCCTCAATGTCACCTTTTTTATGTAGCAGGATCATTGTAGCATTGTTCCAATCCTCAGGAATCTTCCCTTCATTAAGGCATCGAGTGAAAATTTGGGCGAGTACTGTTTCAATTTCTCCACTTGCTTCTTGTATGATGTCTATAGTAATTCCATCTTCTCCTGGAGCTTTCCCCCGCTTCATGTTCTTGATTGCATGAGCAACTTCTGCTGGGAGGACTGGAAGAACTCTGGTACCTTTCATGATGTCTGGAGTACATGTATCATCCCTTTCATATAATTTGGAGTAGAAATCTTTCACTCTTGTCAAAATTTCGCCTCTATTTCTTGTTATAGAACCATCTTCTTTTCTCAGAGCCATAATCTGTTTTCTTCCCTTACTGAGATGTCCCTTTGCTATCTTTAGGCTTTGGTTGTTTTCAATTGCTTTCCTCACTAGCTCACAGTTGAATTTCCTTACGTCTTCAGTGATACTTTTTCGTGCTGTCTTGCATAGCTCTATATATTCCACTTTGGAAGTCACATCTTCTTTAGTTGTCCTCATCTCTCTTCTTTTTTGCATCAACATTTTGGTTTTTCCTGATAATTTGTTTACATGCAACTTGTTCTTAGACCCAGCTAATTTTGTTGCTGTTTCCATAAGAGCTTTGGTTACTTTTCTGTTAACTTCAGAAATATCCACTTCTTCCGATGTTAGGCCTTCTAAAGCAGAGAATCTGTTCTTCAGTTCCAACTTGAAAGTATTATGGTGTTTTTTAAGGTTGGTTATGTCAATACATTCTGTTTGTCTTATGAGCTTGCCACGTTCCAGTTTAGTGTTGAGGTGCATCTTACATCTCACCAATCTATGGTCACTACCTGTGTTGAACTTGTTCAGCACACTGCAGTCTTCGATGATGAATTTTTTGTTACACATAATAAAATCAATTTCACTTGTCGTCCCATTTGGATGTCTCCATGTCCATTTCCTGTGTGGCTTTTTCTTGAAAAAGGAATTCAAGATGAAAAATCCTTCTGCCTCTGCAAACTCAACGAGAGTATTTCCACGCTGGTTTCTGTTGCCGTGACCGAATTTACCTACTGAAGTTTCATTCTGTTGCCGGTGCCCTATTTTTGCATTGAAATCTCCCATAATTATCTTCAAGTGTTGCTTACCTTTATTATTTAGATGACGAATTTCCTCATAAAATTCTTCAATTTCTTCTTCAGGATGACTTGTGGTGGGTGCATAAGTTTGAATAATCTGAGCCTGGTATCTTCTCGATAGTTGGATAACGAGTCGTGCAGCTCTGTCAGAGGAACTTTCAACTTCTACCACTTTATCCTTCAGTTTCTTGTTTATTATAAACCCAACACCACTAGTTCTGCCAGTATCTGTCCCACGATAATAGAAGAGATGTCCACTTTCCAGTTCAATGAGATCTTCTCCTTTTCTCCTTACCTCACTTAGCCCGACGATGTCCCACTTGATCCTTTGTAGTTCCTCTTCCAATTCAAGAAGCCTTGAATCAGAAGATAGGGAGCGTCCGTTGTAGGTAGCCAAGGTCAGCATCAAATGGCAGCCTAGTCCGGTCCTCCGGGGATTCTTAGCACCCTCTGCCTTCATGTCGCACTGGCCGCTGCCTTGGCCAGGTACATTCCAGCTGCCGGAGACTGAGGGCCAAGATTTAAGTTGTAGAGTCATTTTGGAGGTGTATCTTATATGCCGGCAAATACAAGATTTAAGTTGTAGAGTCATTAGAAATGTACTTAACATTATTTAAAAAAAAAATGCCTTTGGCAAATGGGGTGTATCTTATATGCCGGCAAATACGGTAAGTAAGTTTCAAAATATCACTGTCCTGGTCACAAAAGCAAAATTTGTGGGGGATAAAAGCCATTTTCTATACTTTGTATGTATAAGCAATCAGGTAATAACAGTTACTACCCAGGAACAAAATTGTGTCACACAGTGTTTTGAAAAGGCCTTTGATTCTGTGAAGTCATCAGAAGTTATAATGTCTTTGAAATCCTGCAGTATTGGAGATGCATACATTAGCATGACAAATAACATTATGAAAATGCAAAGGCTCAACTATTTGAGGATACAGAACTAATAAAAATTGGAGAATGAGACAAGGTAACACCATATCTCCTGAACTCTTCAACGCCACATTGCAAAATGTATTTCAATCATTGAACTGGGAAAATAAGGGGGATAAGGATTAACAGGTTATTTAACTGACAATTTTGCTTATGAGAAGCATGATTAAAATGAACCTTCAGAAAACAAAGTTGATGTACAATGCTTTTGCAATAAATGATGGGGAACCATTTGGAGATAACTGATACCTACATTTATCTTGTGCAAGAGATAACAAGTGGCCACATTGATGAAGAAATTAATTGGCATACAAAACTTGGGTGGAGAGGTTTTGGAAGAAACAGTACAATTTTCAAGAGCAATATACTATTATTATGTCTTAAAAGGAAAGTGTTTGATCAATGCATCCTTCCAGTTCTTACATTCAGACTAGAGACATGGACCTTAACTAAAAAAACATACAAAGGCTGCAGACAACTGAAAGAAGCATGCTTGGTGTAATCAAGGAAGGTAAGAAGAGAAACTCGTGGATGAGAAAAATGAGAAGACTGGAAGACACCATGACCACAGTAAAATCCCTTTAAATGGCAATGGGCTGGACAGCACACCACCAATGGACAACTGAAAACCAAAGAACAAGAAAAGACCCAAAACAAGATCACATGGGAGATGGGTTGATGAAATTCAAAAGCATACTGGAGTGACATGGCAGGGACTGGCTTAAGGCAGACAGCTGTGAAAGAAACATGGGGAAATTTTCATCCAGCAGCAGATAATGGTTGATGATGATTACATACATGTTTCATCAAGGAAGCACGATGAATTTAAACATTACAAATTTAAATTTAACAGCCAGAGTTACACTGCATTTGTATCTGATGTTTCAGAACATGGCTGCCAATCTACATGTAATTAAGACATGCATAAGTCACAAAGTATACATATTGGCAATTGCTGTGTATTATACACTGAATTATGACACCTACCTAAGACTTCGTGAACCCTCCTTTTGCCTAGAGAAGGGCCACCACCTGATGTGGCATCAACTTTATGAGGTGTCTGTACAGTTGTGTGGGCATCTGCAACCAAGCTGTCTGTGTTGCACTCCATAGTTCTAGTATGGGGTGGAATGGTGTGTCCAACTGCCTCCCCTGGCATTCCACAACACCCCACAGATGTTCAATTGGGTTGTGGTCAGGGAGTTTGGGAGAATTTCAAGATGTCTCATATTAGAATTGTGTTCATTCAACCATTCCTGCCCAATGACATGTGCCATTATTAATCTGGAAGAACCCATCCCTCTCTAGATGGAGGTACAACAGTAGGGGTGCACGTGGTCCCTGTTAGTAGCTGGCATCTTACGTTGGTCCATATGTATCAGGGGTCCCACCCAGTCCATGCCAGCTGAACAAACCCCGTATCATACAACCTCCCCCACTTGCCTGGATAGTTGATGCCATGCACAAAGGATCCGTAGCCTAGTTCTGCTGATGCCAAATATGGACTCTACCATCAGCAGTTTTTTTTTTATTGGAGGTTTAACGACCACCATGAGCAACTGAATGGGCTATAAGCAGTCGCCCGTCCCTAATTTAGGGTCACTGGTTCCAGGGAAGGGAGAGAGCCAGTGCCGTAAGACAAACACAACATCCACGCCTCACAGGGATTCGAACCCGGACCCCTTTTGGACGAATGATCAGAGGCCATCGCTTAGACCACTGCGCCACTAGGGCGTCAACAGCAGAATGAAGTACATATCATGATTTATCCAACCAGAACACGTGCTTCCAATCCCCTATCGTCCAAAGCTGTAGGCACTAGGAAGAGTTGTTTATTATAGGTGCAGGTTAGCACTTGCCAGATGGCGATTAATTTGCAACTTTGGTGGTTAAATTTATTTTAGTGGTTGCCAGTTTGGCCATTTGTTATTTTTAGTGCCAATTTACAAAAGTATAATAATTCAGAAGTAAAATATGTGAAACCAGTCCTAACTAGGGATGGGCAAAACCGATGCTTCTGAATATCAAAGCTTTGCCTCCGATAAACGATGTTTAAATCATATATTTGAGAAATGAATTTCTCCGAAGAAATAATTCTTTATTTATACATGGTAGGCATTTAACACTGGTTGTGCCTCCGCACAACATCCACAATCACCAAATCATGGCTAGAGGAATATTCCACAGATTATTAGCATATTTTCACTGTATTCCATGTACACGATCGAGTCATATTATTGTGACCAGCAACTACATGGGCTGGGAGTGACTCAATAAGGTGTTCACAGGTATGTGGAGCCATGTTGACTGCAGTGCATCTTACAGCTGCTGGAGGGTACATGGTGGAGGATCCATAGAGCAAACACCACAATCGAGGAGGTCCCACAGATGCTCAACTGTGTTTAAGTCTCGGGAATTAGGGAAGTACTTTGAAGTCTTCATTGTGCTCTTCCAACTACTCTCGGACATTTCTAGCTGTGTGACACGTCGCATTGTTGTGCTGGAAGATCCCATCCGCCCCAGGGAAGATGATCAGCATGTACGGGTGTATGTGGTCTGCAAGGATGGATTCATAAAGAATTCGGTCCAGAGAGCCTTCCACAGGTATGAGTGGACCCAGAGAATGCCATGTAAACATTCCCCAGACCATAACGCTGCCCCCATCAGCTTGTGTTCTGCCAGCAATGGTTGAAGAGTGTTTGTTCTCCGATGTTTCTCGCCTTATACACCAACGTCCATCCGTTTAATGCAGCAGAAAGCGTGACTCATTGGAGAAGGCAATCCTTTGCCCATCAGCGGAGGTTTAATTCTGATACTTCCATGCAAATATAAGCCTTTTCAACTAATGTGCTTTTGTCAGCATAGGTGCAGTGACCATCTGCCTGCATCGGAGCTCCATAGGCAGCAGGGTTCACTGAACTGTCGTTTTAGACACACTTCCGGTAGCCCCCTTGTTCATTCTGCCAGCGAGTTGCTCCACCGTAGTGGGTTGATCGGCCCTCATGCACCTTTGAAGCCAACGTTCACCTCTCACATCAATAGCATATGATGCTCCGCAGTTTCTACTCGCTTTTTTGCAATGGCGTAATTTCTTCAATCACGATAGATACACTTTAACCACAGCAGCATGCAAACAGTTCACAAACTGCACTGTTTCAGAAATACTGCCACCCTTGGCCCGTAAGTCGATAGTCATCACTGTTTGCAAATCTGATAAATCGCTCCTTTTATCCATGACAGCAACGAGTGGTATGTTTTCAGATTGTCTACAGCACACCTGATATAGCCTCCAAGCTAGCTCACGACATGTGCCTTCTTTCATTGGCTATGCGCTATTGACGTTAAAGTGACTTGACTGTGTATTACAACTTGGAAAATGTTGCTGTCTTGGAGGGGCATCGAACCTGCACCTCCCGATTTTCAGTCGAGCATGCTAGTCATTACATTGACAAGGAAATTCGAAGGTAGTGCAATGAATTGTCCTAGGTAGTGTAATGACTAGCATGCTCAACCGGAAATCGGGAGGTATGGATTCGATTCCTGCTCCAAAGCAGCAAAAAATTTTCATTTTCTGAATGAAGTAAATAAATGGAATACAGCAAAAATATGCCAATAATTGGTAGAATATTGCTCTAGCCATGATTTGATGATTGTGGGTGTTGAGCGGAGGCACAATCAGCATTAGATGTTTTAACCTCGATGTTGTAGAAGCAGATACATTGAAATAACATCAAGGCTTTATATGACTGATGCAGCAGTTGCCCTGGTTTTTAAAAGTTTTGGGCAAACCATTCACAAATTTAATTTTATTTCACTACAGTATTAAGATAGTACAAAAAGGTAATCGTCAGTATTTTCACTGACACTTTTTTCCATTGTCAAAACGATTTTTGGTTCAAAAATTGCAAAGAATGTGATCGGGAGTATGACATGTGCGATGCTTGAAAGGGGTAAAGAATATTTTCTATGTAAACTACATGTAAATGAATTTCTTTTTGTTACATTGTTGTAAAGAGGAAGGGAATATCATCTTTCTATGTCGTGAATTGGCTGTTTTGGTCGACGTTCCGCAGGTGAAATCAAGTTTTTTTCCCCGATGCTACAGGAACTGATACATCGAAAAAACATCAGTTTCCTCTGAAACATCAAGCGTTTTAACATGAACACACGGTGATGTTTCGAAAAACATCAGTTTCCTCTGAAACATCAAGCGTTTTAACATGAACACACGGTGATGTTATATTATCCCCACTTCAAAATAAAAACCTGAAACACATTAAATATAAAACTTTTATTTACAGTGAGCTAATTGTGCTGCACTTACCTCATTATATGGGGAGAAAATATACTGGAATATGATCAGGAATCCAACAACTACTGGCTTATAATGAAAACCAAAGGCAGAATACAGTGTCTGATTTTTGAACAGCAGTGCAAACACACCAAAACAAAGGAACAAATTCACCTGCAAAATATTACATATTATAATATGTATAAACAGGAAATTAAAAACTCATACAATAAAAACAGTTTCTTAGTATCAAAATTGGTTAGAAAAGTATGTCAGACAGAAATGGTAATGCACCTAAAACACTCACATAATAAAAGTGGATTGTCAGCAATGCTAAACAGTTTCCCAGTAAATAAGCAACCAATTTTAAGTATATAATTGTAAAACTTACTGCTAACACAAAATCCTGTATTACCTCGCAGAAATCAAGACAGTTTTAGACTGACCCTCCCAACAGAATACTCAAGGGTTCTAACATGCTGAAAATTTAATTATTAGATAGTAAAAAAACTTTCATTTCTTTAAGGGCACGAAAATTAAAAAAAAAAAAATCCCTGCAGCCGAGTTTTTAAAATAAAAAAGAGATTTTTGTGGCGCAGCGTTTCCCCCATGAAGTTTAAACTATGCTGCAAAATTCCTGATTTTTAACAATCATCAATTACAGAAATACCATAACAAACATTTAATTTAAAAAATAAGTAAAACATTATACATGTGAAATTTTTCAGAATTTTACTGTGTGTGATCATTAAAATCAATAAAAATAGTGCATAGAGTCCAATAAAATAAAACAAAATGTCCCGATGTTTATGAATTAAAGTTTCAATTTAGTGTGAAGTGATTTAAATAATATATGTTTCTTTGAACAAAAAGGAAAATGCTTGCTCTAGTCCTTAATATTGCAATAAAAGAAAAAGAATGCAAAAACATGCACTTTAATGGAAATTAAATTTTAAAAATCAGTACTGAAGTTGCTTACTTTTACCACTAAAAGTTCTACTGGTCAAGGGAAAAGCACTGATTTTGTAAATTCAAATTTCACTTCAAAATGGGGAAAAAGGGGGGCAAAAATGTTAGTTTTGTTGATTAATTTTTATGAGATGACTAAGGTACAGAAAAACATGTATTTCATTAGGAAAAACTCTAAAAATAAGAAACCACCCTTTTGCCATTTGCACTATTATAAAAAAACAAATGAGGAACATTATAGGAAAATTAAAATCTAATACAATGAAGAAAACATGCATGAATTAAATCAAATGTAAGACAAAAGGCATGGAACATTGTTCTCTCCACAACACACATTTTCCTGCTGATCCCAAACATTTTTGAGCCATGGAAGGCCATCTCATCTCATGAACTTTTCTGACTTCACGATTTTCCTAATTACCAAATTCCACGATGATGGCCAAAACGGTTTTGGCACAAAAAATTGCCTTTTGCAGCAAAACAGCATTAGATGTTTGTTTTGGTGTAAATTAGTGCCAAATTCCCACCCTGCATTTCCTGCCTACCCAAACTAAAACATGCAAATTATCCCTTTATTCAGAACCACCACTTGGTGTTTGTTACTTCAGGGTAGAAAGCCACCCAAGAGCAGAAACAGCGCGACACAGTGCCGTCCTCGGAAAGGTGTGCAGACTGCTTTTTATATTGGGTTGTCGGAAAAGTCATGACGCATTTCGGCACCCGGTGGTGGTTTTGGAAGTACTAGAGGCATGCGCAACTCTGTTATCGCTATGGCATTCGACAGGTGCCAGTTCTAGCTGCAGTCTAAAAGGGATAATGAGCGATTTGGTTGATTTGCGGAGATTTGACATCAAGTTGAAGATGGAAGACCAAACTGTGCATTTTCGCCATATTTTACTTCCATAAAGGGAAGAACGCGCATCAAGCTTGTGAAAAGTTGCGTAAAGTGTACGGTGACAACGCTCTACAAGAACGTCAGTGCCAGCGGTGGTTTGCAAAATTCTGTGCTGGTGATTTTGACCTCAACGATGCTCCTCGGTCCGGGAGGCCAACCAAGGTTGATGACGAACAAATCAAGGCATTGATCGAGTCAAACCCACATTACACAACACGAGAGATTGCAGACACATTGCACATCCATCATTCACGACCACCTGAAGAAATTGGGATACGTAGGCAAGCTCGATGTGTGGGTTCCTCATGAACTCAAAGAAGCTCAACTGACGGCGCGTATAAACATCTGCGATATGCTCATTAAACGTGAGGAAAACGATCCTTTTTTTAAGCGACTGATAACTGGTGACAAAAAGTGGATTGTGTACAACAATGTGCTGCATAAACGGTCTTGGTCCCGACGTGCTGCTTCACCTCAAATGACATCCAAAGCAGACATTCATCAGCGGAAGGTTCTGGTCTCAGTGTGGTGGGATTTTAAAGGTGTCGTGTTTTTCGAGCTCCTGCCACGGAACCAAACAATCAATTCGAATGTGTACTGTCGGCAATTGGACAGTTTGAACGAATCCATCATCCAGAAATGTCCAAAGCTTGTTCATTGTAAACGTGTTGTGTTCCATCACGACAACGCGAGACCACACACAAGTTTGATTTACCCCGCCAAAAATTATTGGAGCTTGAGTGGGATGTGTTGCCACACCCAGCATACTCGCCTGACTTTGCGCCGTCAGACTTCCACTTGTTTCATTCTCTTCAACAGTCCTTGCGTGGTATAACGTTCAATTCAGATGAGGTTGTAAATCAGCACCTTGTACAGTTTTTCGCCACAAAAGACAGGTCCTTCTATGAACGAAGCATTCTGCAGCTCACTGAAAGATGGCAAAAGGTTATCGAACAAAATGGGCATTATATCATTGATTGATCTTTGTTCTTTCTATCAATAAACGACCTTTGCAAAACATGGCTAAAATATGTTATGACTTTTCCGACAACCCAATATTTTCTTAACGTCAATTGTTTTAAAGATTTCTTTAAATTTTGAAACAAAGAATGGAAATTTTCAAGCGTTTTTAACATCGACTCCCTTAATAGATGTAAAGCTGCAATCGTTAGATCACGCAGCCCCCCCCCCCTTTTATTTCAGTTTTCATTCTTCCCATTTTTCAAGCAGATAACGTCAACTTGATGAGATAAAATTGCTTTTTTTTTTTTTCAGCTTTGAATGTAGGAAGAAATATTTTGGTGCACTTTCAACGCACTATGCATGTTCGGTGTGGCACTTCGGAAGCCGATAGTCACAATGCCCCCCACCCTCCTTTTTTTTGCATGGAGTCAGATTAAGGTGATTTTTTGTTTTACAAGAGCCATATTTTTAAAGCGTTTTCTTCGTTTCCCTGGCAGTTGGCATTCCATAAGTTGACATCGCAACTTATTTTTTCTTTTTGCTTCCATACAGCTTTAGTTCAACAGTTAGATTAATAAGGTGTTCTTTTGTTTTTTTTCAAAAACCATATTTTTACACCTTTTTATCTTTTGTCTTCTGTTTTCCTCAGTCGCGTTGTGAGACATTCAGGAAGCTGATGTTCGCAATTTTGCATCCAGATAGCTTCCTTTCAATTAGACTAGTGCCAATTTTTTTTTTTTTTTTTTTTACAAAATCCACATTTTGTTAAGCATTTGCAACATTCCATTTTTTCTGCAGCCATGCTGCATTTCAGAAGTTGACGGTCGCATTTAATTTTTTTATTTCCAAATAAGTTTATATCAAATTCTTTTTATTAAAACCATATTTTTACTCAGTTTTTAATGCACCCTACCTCATTTCTAAGCTATATTACATGGTATAACAGAAGTACATGGTCACAATTTTTTTCAATTATTATTTTCTACCAGATAGTTTCATCTCAGATTGATGGGGTGAAAAGTTTTTTCCTTTAAGAGAACCATTGCCATTTTTCTCACTTTAATTTTATGGGGATTAACTATATCAATGAAAATGCTCCCATCAGATTCACTAAATTTTTCTTAAAACTTATCAATTCACAAATTGGTTTTCAAACAAAAACCTTACACAGACCCCTGTTTTAGAAATTAAGTTAAATGTGGCAAAATTACTGTTGTTTCCAAAGTTGACATCATTCCTGCCCCCTAATAATCACCTGGTGAGGCCCCTAGTACAACATAACTCCTGCAGCAAATAGTAAGAGTAGAATTTCTATCAGGCAAAACATCCTTCAAAGAAGGGAATTAAAGTTTAATCAATTAACTAAATGCAAAATAAAACAAGAAAGAAGACACCGAATTTCGCGGTGTAATAAAGCACGTCTTTTGAATCCGTTCTGATGCAAATTAAATTTATCAAAGCTATTCAAAGTCAATGGAAACGGTATGGAAAACAATAGTATCTGACGGAAGAAAGAAGTTTTTCAATCGGGTTTTTAATCCCTCAGATGTTGCTGTAAACGGAATCGTAAGCTTACGCTTTCAGGTTGCAGACTTGTGCGTTAAGAAAAACATGAATTTCTATGAGAAACATTTCACAGCGGAAACGCTCTCCAACACCGAAATAATTTTTCAAATCGGACTATTAGAAACAGAGGATATCGACAAAAATAAGATGTGACTTTATGTCTCTTGGTAGGAAAACCATGCAATATTTTAGGAAGAAAGTATTCTCAAAAGGTTTTTCCATATGAGCGGTATCGGTCCAAGAAAATGAAATTTAGTTGAGTTTTCAGGAGCCCAGATTTTGCTACAAATACATCAGAAGCAGAAATTAACACTTATGCCCCCTGATGGGCAAACCATTCTTTACCAAACATTAGAAATTATGTGAAAAATATTTTCCATCAGGTCTTGTATGCGACACAGGAAGAATTTTTAAAATCTGAGTTTTAGAAGCAGAAATAACGCAGATAATGCAATTTACCTTTGTGCCCCCTAGCGGAAAGTCTATGATTCACTTAAAATTTTTGAATTTATAGGGGAAACATTTCACATTGGAAACACTATACAACAAAGAAGGAATTTTTCAAATCTGACTCCTAGAAGTAGAGATATTGACAAAAATAAGTTATACATTTACACCCCCTGGCGTAGAAACCATGCATTATTTCAAGAAGAAAATGTTCCTAAAAGGTTTGTCGACATGAGTAGTATCGGTCAACAAACGACTTTTTTTGCAATCAAGATTTTAGAAGCTCATATTTTGCTGCAAATACATCAGAAGCGGAAATTAAGAATTACGCCACGTGGTGGCCAAACCATTTTTTTACAAAAACTCGAAATTACGTGCAAAGGATTTCCCATCAGGAGCTGTATCCGGTGCTGAAATTTTTTTTCAAATCGGAGATTTAGAAGCAGAGGTATAGGGGGAAACGCAATTTACCTTTACGACCCCTAGCGGAAAGTCTATGAATTATTTGAAAATTTTGAAATTATATGAAAAACATGTCACACTGAAAACGCTATCCAACAAAGAAGGAATTTTTCAAATCGGACTCCTAGAAGTAGAGATATTGACAAAAATAAGATATACATCTACGCCCCCTGACGGAGAAACTGTGGAATATTTTAAGAAAATATTCCGAAAAGGTTTATCAATGTCAGTGGCATCAGTCCACGAAAGAATTTTTTCAATCGATATCTTAGAAGCTCAGATATTATGGGAAATACATCAGAAGCAAAAATTAACACTTATGCCCCCTGGTGGCCAAAGTATTCTTTACCAAAAATTTTAAATTATGTGCAAAAGATTTTCCATCACGAGGTGTATCCGCTGGAGAAAAAATTTTCAAATCCGAGTATTAGGAGAAGAGTTATCGGGAAAAATGCAATTTACTTTTACACCCCCTAGCGGAAAATCTATGCACAATTTTAAAAAGCAACTATATCTAAAATACTCTTCTGCATAAATGGAATTGAAAGATAAAAAAGTTTTTCAATCGGATGTTTAGAAGCAAATATGTGGAATAAAACTTATTTTTGAATTCGACATCATCTGCATTTATGCCCTCTAGCGGCAAAATTGTACATAATAAAGTATCATCATTCGCAAATTTCAAGCTCCCCAACGTAAAAAGGATTTTTCAAATCGGACTAATAGTTGCAGAGATAGCCGTGGGTACAGACGGACGGACGGACAAACTGGTAACATAAGCACAATCTTTTTTCACAAAAGACGTGCTAAAAAAATATGGATTTCAAATTATACCTTATACTTTGTTATTTTTAAAATTCAAAAGCATTTAAAAAATGATGTTTAAGTTCTGAATGAAATAAAATAGTTCTAGTTTCTTCTGTCTTTATTATCAGGAAAAAGTTAGTTTGACTATTTCAAATAAATACAAATTTGCACTATTATCAGAATCTTGAATTGACTTCATTTTTTTTAAAATGTCGCTTTGTCGCAGGGCAGAATAAAAAATTGTTATGGCAAAATTAACGTTTAGCCATTCCTTTACCTTGCAGACAGTTTTTAGATTTTCCTTTCTGCGTTGCAGACTTCTGAAAAAGATTCTGCTCCTGGGGAAAGCCAGGAGAAAACTACAAATCAGAAGGGCAGGCAATCAAACTGTGAAATGCATGAGCAGTGATTAAATCTGAGACAGGGTGCCCTTGGCTAGAGAACAAAGATATCTAGTGTCAAAAGTAAAGAGGATGCCTCAGGGGAAGACAAGACTGGCTGCTTTGTTTTTCTCCATTGACCCACATAAGCAATCCAGTGGGCATTTCTTGCTTTATTGCTCCTACTTCTCCCCCCCCTCCATTGCATTTTCCCATACTGTTACCACAGTGAGAACATTTGTTTGGCTGCATCAACATAATGCTGAAACTGCCAGAAATGGTTACTTTTGTTTTGCAATATAAAATTAAAAATTTATTGAATGAATTGCAATAAAAAAAAAAAAAAAAACAGGAGTTATCCAGAAAAACAGCAGGGTTGGCTGCTATCAGGCATGAAAGTGGTCATGGCAGAAAAAGGCTGAACTTTTTCCACATAAGAATATGCAAAAATAATTAACCTTTCAGCATTTATTAATTATCCTAAGCACCATACACTGAAGAGCAATTGAATTAGAGATACCTGTCTAGTAACGTGTAGCACCACCTTTCGTCCTGATGACGGCAGTGGAGTGTTCATCCAACCATCCCGATACAATTCGGGAGCGATGGCACGGTGCATTGTCTTGTTGCAGGATGAGGTCCCCAGTGGGATGTTGAAGACGCACAAACGGGAGCAAATCGTTGTCCAGGATATCCCGATAATGTTGACCTGTGAGGAACGATGTCACACGTACCAGGGGTCCCATTTCAGTCCACGTAAACAGTCCCCAGACGAGAATGCAACCCCCACCAGCTTGAAGAGTACCCTGCTGGCAAGAAGGATCCATCGCTTCATGTGATTTGCGCCGTACTCGTATCCTGACATCTGCATGTACCAACGTGAATCTCGACTTATCAGTCCAGGCAACATTTTCCCACATGTCTAGGGTCCAGTGGCGATGTTCCCGCGCCTATGCTAATCTTTGCATCCTGTGATGTGCGGTCAGCAGCAGTGCCCTCATGGGACGATGGCTTCTGTACCCCACCATAGCGAGGAGATGGTTCTGGATGGTGTGGCTGCTTACATGTTTTTGTGCACCAGCGTTAAATTGCAGAGTGATTTCTTGCACTGTGGCCCGTCTATCCGCTGTTACAATGCGAGCTAGCCAACGATGACCCCGCTCATCCACACGCTGTTGTCCACGGCAGTTGGCCCTTGCAGGGGGATGGTTTTACCGGATTCGATGTACTCACGGTGCACCCGTGACACAGTGGCTCGTGGAAACTCCCAGTGCCTGCCCGACTTCCGAGATAAAGTGACCCATTCGTCGGGCCCCGACAATTTGCCCACGATCAAATGCGCTTAGATCCTTCGTCTTACCCATACTGCATCAGACTCTTACTGATTCCCGTCGCATCACTCCTTATGTTGTCGGATCGCTGCATACGTCATGTCGTTTACAGGGCCGCCCACAGCGCCACATTTGCATAATGCCAGCTGTCTCTAATTCAATTGCTCTTCAGTGTATATGCATATATATATAAAACCATTTCTGCAAAACACACACACACACAAAAAAGTTCCAATTCATTTTTAAAAACATACGTGCTCATTGCAAACTGTGAACTGACAACTAGACAACAAAACCATTACGATGACGCTTAATCAGCTCTTTGTACTGCATCTTGAAAAGGCAGTTACCTTATCCGCTACAGCCACATAGAAAACCGCGGTCAGTGCAAAGTCAGCGATGTCTTTGCACTCGTGGTAGTGTCACACCAATCAATTGTAAGGCCAAGCCTTCACCACGGAAGCCCCGCCTAATGCCTTTGCCATGCTGCAGCCAATCACAGTCAAGTTCTCTAGCCCAGATGTATCTGGGCTAGAGAACTCTATGCTGTCATTGCTCAGGGTTGTGAATCACCCTCCTGATCTGCGATACCTTCATTTGCCTCCAGTTTTGCAAGAGTTTAAATGGACCCCTCCCCTCCCCACACACAAACACACGCAAATTTATTGTATTTCTGCACTGATCTCAGGGACTTCCAAAAGGTGGAATTCCCTTCCACCTTTTGGCGGAACTCTTTCACTCCTGCGCTATGCCATTTTGCAATGACTTAATAAGAAGGGTTTGGATGATGACAGCATCATTTAAAGAATGGCTGAGAGTTTGACAATAACATGAGTAAACATGGAGGAAATCTTTTTACTATAAGCTGATTCCGGGAAAAAGAATTGGTCCATTTAACTAGCATTAATTTGAAACCAATTCCAGTCTCACTTTCCTTCAAATGTGTCATCCAAACTTTACTCCTTGATTGTGAGAACAATCAACTGTTAAAGATGTGTTATATGAGACTTACTTTACCATATACTCTCCAAAATTTAGAAAATGATAAGCCTTTTGCCGTCAAACATCAGAATTGCCTATGAACTTGTAAATTATAAGAATACCATGTCAAATAAGAGACAGTAAAACTTGTGGAAGCATGATGAATTTTCCAGGGAATAATTATTTACTGGACAGAAAAGCCAATCATTTGTAGCAAAATTTGCATGAGAAAGAAGTGTGCCAGCCAGCAGACACTACCTTCAATTATTATGTTGAAGCTTTTGCACTTTCTTTGAGTGTCAGAAAACAGTTGCTTCTGTTACACAAAAAGTGACACTTCTGTAAAATCTGAAACTGAAGATGAAGACAATGACTGTTAGTGACAGCAATGCTCTATCATCATCAAAAACTGCAGAAAAGAGATTTCAAAGTTGTGTATCTTGGATGTATAAAGAAAATATATGCACTGACTTATGTTGATGAAGTACCAAAAGCAATGATAAAATGTTTCAAATGAATAAAAAAATGGATGAAAGAAACATTACCTTTATTTGTGATGACAATGGAATTAATTTTACTTGCTGATTACACAATATACACTCAATGTACAAAAAATTAGAAATAATTACCTAATAGTGTGTTGGTCCTCCTCTAACGCAAATAATGGCCTGTACACGTTAAGCTACCAACTCCACTAGATGCCAAAGAGTTTCTGGAGGTAATGCTAGCCATGCCTGTTGCAGCATTGTCTACAAACTCTGCCTGAGACGTCAACGTCTCGGGATCCGTGTATCTGATGTTCTGCTTCACTGCATCACAGAGAGCTTCCCACAGGGTTTAAATCTGGGGACCTGGGGGGGGGGGGGGTCACTGGATGCTTCCAAATTCAGATGAGTGTTCCTCGGGCCATGCCTGGGTGGTTGCAGCCCAGTGAGGTGGCCCATTGTCCCTCTGAGACAGACCATCACTCCCGCATTATGTGCGAAGGCCATGAAAGCGTGTAGGTGATCAGCCAGCACATGCTGGTAGCATGCAGTGGTTAAGGACCTCTCCAGACACTAAGGGATCTCGTGTGTACCATGTCTGTATAGTGTATACCCAAATTCGTGGTTGGCAAAAGAAAGAATTGCTGCACACATAGAGAAAGGAAAGTAAAATGGATATAAGGATTTGATTCCTACTTCTTTTACTAATCAGACAAAAAAAAAAAAAAAAAAAAAAAAAAAGGTATCCTAATGTATCCCCAGAACAGCAGCAGTACACTAGTTCAGTATTGTGGCAACTGAATGACAGTGTAGCTAACACAACTTATAACGTCGAGTCACATTATTGTGACCACCAGCTAATATCCAGAGTAACCGCCACGTGCAGCGTGGACAGCAGCTAAACGGGCTGGGAGTGACTCAATAAGGTGCTTGAAAGTGTTCACAGGTATGTGGAGGCATGCTGACTGCAGTGCATCTGACAGCTGCTGGAGGGTGCATGGTGGAGGATCCACAGAGTGAACAACACGATCGTGGTGGTCCCACAGATGCTCAATTGGGTTTAAGTCTGGTGAATTAGGGGACCAGGGAAGTACTTTGAAGTCTTCATCATACTTTTCCAACCACTCTCGGACATTTCGAGCTGTGTGACACGTCGCACTGTCTTGCTGGAAGATCCCATCCGCCCCAGGGAAGACAATCAGCATGTATGGGTGTACATGGTCTGCAAGGATGGATTCATAACAAATTCGGTCCATAGTGCTTTCCAAAGGTATGAGTGGACCCAGAGAATGCCACAAAAGCATTCCCCAGACCATAATGCTGCCCCCACCAGCTTGTGTTCTTCCAGCAATGGTTGAAGAGTTTGTTCTCTGATGTTTCTCGCCTTATGTGCCAATGCCAATCCGTTTGATGAAGCAGAAAATGCGACTCATCGGAGAAGGCAATCCTTTGTCAATCAGCGAAGGTCCCAATTCCGATACTGCCATGCAAATGTAAGCCTTTTCTGCCGGGGCTACCGGAAGTGCAGTGACCATCCGTCTGCATCAGGGGACCATCGCAGCAAGTTTCGCTGAACTGTCGTTTTTAGACACACTTCCGGTAGCCACCTGGTTTGTTCAGCCAGCGAGCTGCTCCACTGATGCGTGTCGATCTGCCCTCGTGCACCTTTGAAGCCAACGCTCACATCTCACATCAATGGCACGTGATACTCCACAGTTTCCACATTGCTTATTCGCAATGATGCCATTTCTTCAATCACTATACACTTTAACCTCAGCAGCACATGCAAACAGTTCACAAACTGCGCTGTTTCAGAAATACTGCCACCCTTGGCCCTAAAGCAGATAATCATCCCTTTTTCACAAATCTGATAAATCACTCCTTTTATCCATGACAGCAACGAGTGATATGTTTTCAGATTGCCTCCAGCACACCTTATGTACCATCCAAGCCAGCTCACAACACGTGCCTTCTTTCATTGGCTATGCACTGTTGACGTCAAAAGTAGGAGGTGGTCACAATAATGTCACTCAACTGTGTGCAAGTAACATGTTGTACACAAAGTGAACACAAACAATTGCTAATTATTTTATCCACAGCAGATCTGTATTACAAGTGACACAAATGAAAACAAGGCACATCTCTACACTACTGATGAATCATGCATTTTTTTTTTTATTTAAGTGTTTTACTTTAAACATGCCTTAATTTACAAGTGGGGTAATCAAAATATAAACAACTATTCCCATGCTACTGTATGGACACATTACATATAAAAATAATAGTGAAAAATTCCATATTACTCTCTAATACTCTACAGACATGAATCAGTACTAAAAGTCAATTCCTCTTCATTCATTGGTTAGCCACAACATACCCATATGTAAACAAAAAAAATTCTACTAACCTGACCAATCACTAAGTTTTTGAGTACATGATTGAGTTTCCAGTGGCCTAATTCATGGGCCAGCACAGCAAGAACTTCATCATTTTTACAGCCTGTCTTCTTTGGCTCCTAATAAGGAGAAAAAACATTAGCTCATAACAAAAACCAAATGTACCTATTACTTGGGGTAATATAAAAGGAAATTAATTTCCTGAAGACATGATAAACTTAGTATATGGCTGCTATTTAACATTTGTAGAAATATATGACAGATGTACTCTCTGAGAAGTGAATGATGTAACTCAATTTGTCCTTCACTTTTAGCATGTCATAAGAACAGTGAGTCTGCTGTTCTATTATCAATTATTATTAATTCTGTTTGTGATGTGTTATTTGAAAAATACACGAGAACTTTTTTTTCCAGTCCTTATATCATTTACTGAAATTTCATGGTGCTAAGTGGGGAAAGGAAAAAAAGTTGCAAAAAGGGGGAGGGGTGATAAAGAATATTAAAATGTAAATGTATAAATGTAAATCACAAAAATTATATGCTCATGCTGGGCAAAATATAATATGCAAGAGTATAAATTAAACCAAAAGAAACAATGACATTTAGATTAATAGCTCAAAAACAATATGAATGGGTAATCAAAAGTTATCAGTGTAAAACAGTGTTTAATACTATGGAAAATCACCCCAGTTTGCATCAAAAAATCAAATATGCATCACATGATAAAAAAAAACAATGTTAGTCTGTATTAAGAAAATTATTGTATCTGGCAGTCACCTACAGAGAAAACTACTGAATGTAGAGACTTGAAAATTATCAGAACCCTTTGAAAGAACATGGGAGTGTGCACCTTGGGGCCCTTTTTGTTTGAAATTTGAATTCACAATTTTTTTTAATTTAATTTTTAAAGCATTCAACCACTGCTGAAATTTGATTTTGCAGTATGCTATACCATAAGCTCATACAACAATTCATTACATTTTACATAAACACAATGTTTCTTTGCATTTTTGAGTAAAGGATGAGAACCTCACTCTAAATGTGACTGAAGCTCTTACAAAAATCAATTTTTTATCGCAGTACCAACTTATATATGCCAGTCTTTCACACACCTATGGGTGGCTTTATCATTGAAGACTAATACTACAAACCTATGAGGGAGAACACTTACAAAAGAATAGAAGTGACACAATATTAATAGGTTTTGCCAAAAACTTTCTGGATACACTTCCAAAGTCTTATCTGTATCCTTTTGCCGGATGGTTTGTTTACATTTCAGACCGCAGCCCTCAGTGTGTTACTACAAACTACAAAAACTACAAATAGTTTCCCTACCTAAAAATCAACAGTTCGGCAATTCTTTTAGAGAGGAAATATATTTCAATGAAATGTAAATAGGATACAAGAAATGAAATGTGAGAAAAATGTGAATATTCTTGTATTTCATTTCTTCAAAGCTCAACATTGCTATTCCTCCATTCATGCAGTCTCCCACATCATCTTAACTATGTATTTTATTTTAACATAATCTAGATCCACCAACATTCTGCAATGGAACATGCAGTCTTTTATTTCACAAATTCCAATCATCCTATCTGACATTCCATTTGTTTAAAGGCCTAGTTTCCTGTTTGCCTCAGTGTTGCTATTAGTATCAACAAGCACAGGTCAATGATCAAAAGCGGTTTGACTCAACTGCAAAACCCATGCTTTTTACATGCATGGCCTGTTGGCTGCTGCAGATTTGGCAAAATTTAAAACCTCTTTATCTTGGGTTCAAATGGAAGAACACACCATGTCGTTGACCCAGAGGCTATTCAAGGATAAACTTACTTGCACTTCAGAAGAATTGTACATAACACAGATCCCAAGAGAACAGAAACATGCCAATGTTCTGAATATTTCAAATTCACAGTCAATAAAGACTGCTGGCTTTATTCAATCATGGCAGCACAAGTACAGATTTTCTCTCTCTCTCTCTCTCTCTCTCTCTCTCTCTCTCTCTCTCTCTCTCTTTCTTAATTCCTGGAACATATTTCAGTTAAATGTTTCCATGCAATATATCCTAATCATAATTTCAGGAAAACTCAGAAAACACTGGCCCAGAAGCTGACTGATCTGATATATTTTTGTTGTCAAACCTGGGCAATGTTAGGTCCCTTTGCTAGTTCCTTAATAAAATTGTGGTTGAAGTATCTACTATGCCAGCAGGAGGGTGAGGGGGGGGTAATCAACAGAAGTTGCTACATTTATAGTCAACCAATAAATGATTAAATATACAATAAATACAATTTTATCATCCATGCACCAACTTAATTAGCCTTGGACAAAGATTTTTATATTTTTTTGTCTTCAAGAAACTTCCAACTGGTTACTAAAGAAGGATGTTTTATTCTTGGATGATTTTATCACAAAAGCTGGCAATGTTGCCATCTTTTCATAATCATCATTTTGTTGGTGTGCTTTGACCAGTTGTTGAATGAAAGCTTCAATTTTTCTCCAGTTATCTCAGTCTTCCTCTGGTACTCCAATATCTTTGTTTCCTTTTGTCATCCAATTACCACTGTCTGGGTTTTCCTCTTCAATCTGACTAGTTCAGGGTTCCACATAACAGTTTTATGAAACCATTTTCCTTTTGGGAAGGGTGACATGACCATTTGTATTATTTGATGTGTGGACTGGTTATTTCTGCTCATCTCATCTAAGTTACTCAGCATTTCATTTACACTTTTTATCCCATTGAAGTGAATTTTAAGTTTACAGTTTCTATGTGGAACTGTAAACTTAAAATGCACTACTCTAATCCAAAAGCAACAGCTTTCCAAGAAACCTTGGAAATCATCACTGGCTGTGACATATGCAATGACAGCATCTCCCTGGAGCTGCCAAAAATTTGGATCCAATGCCTTACAATGTTTTTTCCCCTTAAAACTGCCACTTGCCCAACCAACACACTTCATGACTTCAATTTCAGAACACAATCTGTATACTTAACCATTATTTGTTTATCATTCTCATATTTTAAATTGTAACATTCTAGTTTTCAGTTGGTTTTATGGTGAATGTCCTGACACACCAACCATTGATGAGCTTGGCATAATGTCTGTTTAATTACATTAGTTTTATACACTTGGTGTGTTGCCAGTTCTGTTACTTGGTTAGTTTTTGGCATAACTTGTCACTGACTTTTGCATCAGAAATAAACAAGGTCTAGCTGTATCCTGTACAAGCCTGATATTTGTAGCACCTCATTTAAATAGTATTTTCTGTCACTTATATAGAAATTCTGAGATGATTACAAAACTTATTACAGCAATTAAAAAAAAAGTGTGTTCAGGGAGGGGGGTTAAATACCCACCTGATCTTTCCCAGTGCTGACTGTGGTGATAATCTACCACTACTTCACATCAAACTATGCAGCCAAAAAGTGTCCTATAGAGCTACACGGTTTTTCATTGAAAGTACCATTTATTATACACACTACATTGATCCACCAACATGCAGCATGAAGTGCAGTGATGTAGTCAAGCCTAAAACCAGCTATTAGCAACTCTCAGTGTTTTACAGATAACTGTCCTGTATAATCATGGGCACGCAACCACCTGAAAGAGTTAAGGCTATGACACATTGTTGCTGTTGTGTGGGCAAATGAAGGGCCCCCATTGATTAGGGCGGATGTGTATAATAAATTGTCTTTTTGGTGTATATGTTATCGTTAAAGTATGAAATCCGTTATTTCATAGAATACCTAGTTATTTCATGAAATAACTGATCAAGCCAGTTAAAGCGTAAAACTCACTTGTATTCTATGGTTTAACTAGTTATTTCCTAGAATAACGATCTACACCCCGTTAAAGTGTAAAATAACCGACTAAATAAATCCCAAATTCAAAAGGCTGTAAAGTGAGAACCACTGGTCAGAAATAGCACACCATTTTCAACCCACTACAAAGTGTTATATAATAATAATGATATTAACTTTTATCTTTCATTTAAGAATATGGAAACTCCTATTCCAAAGGAAGCATTTGATTCACTGGATGACGAAGATCAATTACAAGGTGCTTTTTGACTGCAATGAGTACTTCATCTCAACCTGATAATGAAGTGCTGGTTGAAAAAACAAGGTTAAATAATGCCATTAGTAAAGTATGTATAGTTTGTTCAGAAGAATGCAGTGAAAACGTAGTTTGTTCAAAATGTAATGAGCCTGTCGACATGTCATGTTTAGAAGACTATGTTTTGGAAGACAAAGTTGTACAGATGATCTGCAAATTGTGTTTTAATGAACTGAATGTTCAGAGGGAAAGAGAAAACTCTAAAGAATGTTTGGAAATTCAAGCTAAGAAGAAGAAATTAATGTCAGATAAATTTCATTCTGAAGCCTGTGGTGCTTACAGTCCGTATCCCAGTATCTGAAGTTGACAGAGGAAGGGGTGACGCCAGATCTATTTTAGCTGTTATCATGAAAATAACCGAAGAAGGATTTTTTTCAATTGGGAACAAGAAACGGCCGCATAAAACAGCTGTATTCCCGATCCCAGTTCAGCGTCTGTGAACAAAAACTAATTCAGAGAGAAATCGCTCCGGTCGGTTGCTACAGCTCAAAGTTTAGGTACCGGTCAGGGATTTAAAAACTGTTCATGTAAAACGCAGTGTGTCAACAAAAAATGTATCTGTTTTAGAAATAATGTTCTATGCAATTCCAAATGCCATTTTAGTAATCCCTGTTGTAACAAATGATTTTATTGTGCCTTTGTATAAATAACATTTTGTATGCTGTATAATTCAGTGAAATTGTTTATTTTACACTTTAACTGTCTATCATTAGTTAATTTATAGAATACCTAGTTATTTCATAGAATAACTAGCTAAAGTGTGAAATTATTCATTTATTACACGCTTTAACTAACTTGATCAGTCATTTCATGAAATAACAAGGTATTCTATGAAATAACTGAATTATACACTTTAATGGTAACATATACACAAAGCATTCTTCATATATTTTATCAAAACCATTTAAAGATTTGTTAAACTCGAAAATGAAACACTGAAGAGAAGCATTTATTGTTGCGGAAATGCTTTCCAAGAAAGAAAAAAATTTTCAAATCGGACTCACACGCAAAGATATCAACAAAAATAAGAAATGTATCTATGCCTCTGGTGGGAAAAACTATGTATTATTTTAAGAAGAAAGTATTCTCAAAAGGTTTTCCAAGGTGAGCGGTATCGGTCCATGAAAGAATTTTTTCAGTAGAGTTTTCAGGAGCTCAGATTTTCCTGCAAATATATCAAAGCAGAAATAAATACTTTCGCCCCCCTGGTTGCCAAATCATTCTTTCCCAAATATTAGAAAATATATGCAAAACATTTCCCACTAGGAGCTGTATTCGATACAGGAAGATTTTTTCAATTAATAATCTCGCGAAAATTCTATATGATTATTAATTCAATTAAACTAGGAAGCCATTTCTCAATATGAGCTTTATTCAAAGATTTTTTCAAATCGGAGTTTTAGAAGCAGAGGTATCAGGGAAAATACAATTTACCTGTATTATGTCCCTAGTGAAAGTCTATGAATAACTTGAGAATTTTGAAAATATATGAAGAGCGTTTCACACCCGAAATGCTATCCGCCAGAGAAGGAATTTTTCGAATCAGACTCTCAGAACAAAAAGTAAGATATAAATCTACAACCCCTGGCAGAGAAACCATGCATTATTTTGAGAAGAAAATATTCTGAAAAGGTTTATCGGCATGAATGGTATCGGTCCATGAAAGAATTTTTTCAATCGAGATTTTAGAAGCTCAGATTTTGCTACAAATACATCAGTAGCAGAAATTAACATTTATGCCTCCTGGTGGCCAAGCTATTCTTTACCAAGAATTAGAAATTATATGCAAAACATTTCTTATTAGGAGCTGTGTCCGGTTCAAAAAGAATTTTTCAAATTGGAGTTTCAGATGCAGAGATATGGGGGGATGAAATTTACTTATACGCCGCCTAGCGGAAAATTCTATACGTAACTTGAAATTGACTATAACTAAAATAGTCTTCGACATAAATGGAATCTAAAGGTAAAATATTTTTTTTCAATCAGATGTTTAGAAGCAAATATATGGAATAAAATATATTTTGATTTCAATATCTTCCGCACTGTAATTGATAATCACAATTTCACCACCAAATGGTGTAATCTGGCGGTGAAATTGTGCCCCATGAAAAAAAAAAAAAAAAGGGATGCAAAGGTCATCGTTCACACATTTCGAGCTTCCCTATGCATAATGAGTTTTTCAAATCGGACTAATAGTTGCAGAGATATGGTGTTTACAGGCGGAAGGACGGACAAACCGGTAACATAAGCACGATGTTTGTTACAAAAGACGTGCTAAAAAAGAGGTAACACCGATTTCCTAAAAGAAATTCAAATATATTTTTCCATGGTGTATCTAGCGTAAACAGCGCATAGGGTAAGTGCACAATTTGCGACCCCCCCCCCCTTACATGCAACACTTGCTGGACTTTTCGGCTTCATCTGCCTTTAACTTTAGTCTCTTCCGCCCTTCATCTCCACTTTGCTTCTTAGGTTTCATTGATTTTTACACAAGTTTCTAAATTTCAAATAGAACCCTGTATAATTTAACAAACTTCACTTTCTAAAACTTCACAACGATTGCTTAACACTAAACGATCACTAAATACAAAACAATAGAAACAGCAGACCTCCTTCTTTGTCTGTTTTAAATCGTTAACTGATAAGAGCGAACTTGGTAAAAGTATTTTTATATCACAATGGAAGCTACCAGAACATACACACGCATAAAAGAATTGCAACCAAAGAAAAATATATCAGTCTTCTTGAAACTACTAGAAAACCAAGGTGCCAAGCCAACAGCCGGCTGACAAATACACCTGCCACTGCGGCGCCACCACATGTTGCCTGTAGCTCGAAGAGTACACAGAGACGTTGCGCTAGTAGTTTGGTCTAGTGGTGCATCTCTATGTGCTCCACACACGCACCACGCTGCTGATGACAGCCATTCCGAATGAACGGGTTTCTTTTCTTTATTTCGACTTTGGGTTTCTCAACTTCATTTCTTATTAAGTTTTCTCAAAATTAATTTTCTTCAACAAACAAACAGCAAATGCACACTATTTGTTTTGGCTCTTTTGCGCCCAGGGCACATGCTCTACTTGCCCCACCATAGATATGCCACTGATATTTTTTAAGCACTAATTTCAAATTTCAAGGCTTTTCAAAACTGCTTTAATAAAACAGTTTTTCCAGTATATTGCCGGCCTTGAAAACGTAATCATGATTTTCAAGGACTTTCCAGGTTTTCAAGCACCTTTGCGCACCCCGAGATGTCTTTGAATGAACAATTACATCATTCGCATCAGTTCATTTGATACCGTGGTGGACCATCCTTCTCAAGTGTGGTAGGTCCAGCATATCTCACACTAGAGTCCGGATACTGATTTCTTTGTGTCTCTTTAATCAGGTAAGTACAGCAATGTAGGGGATTAGCCCATAACTGACGGTTCCAGTTGGTCATTCAACCTAAGGATTCAGGAACGAAACCCAGTGAGTTGGGGTCTTTTTGCCAATGTCACACAGAACTAGCTGGCACGTCTCCAAGATTCACAGAGGCCCTAATTGCTGTTATGTGTGCCATTGTTACCACGAAGCCCCCCCCCCCCAGGAGGCAAGCCCATCTATCACTCTCTCACTTAAATCGCCCACGTTTACAGCAACAATAACGAACGAAAACTTATCTGGTAGTTTGTATTTCTTTGTGGAGCTAACCTCTGAATCTCAGAGAACAGCTTAGTGATATACAAGGTTTGTCCGGAAAGTAATGAGACCACTTTTCCTGGGCCAATCAGAAGGGCCGGAGAGCGAAGTCTCCGGGCGCGACAGGTGGCGTGGTATGTTAGGTAAACGATCAATGTCTCGTCAGTTCTCTCTCGGCTTTTACAGAGTGAGGATCGCTTGCGAAGTGGACAGCTGTGTGAGCGTCGCATAACGGTCAAAATGCAGAAGAGGGTCGAACAGCGATACGTGGTAAAGTTTTGTGCTAAACTTGAAAAATCTGCAACAGAGACGCTTGCTATGATACAGAAGCCTACAAGAAGGATGCTTTATCGAAAGCACAAGTGTTTCGGTGGCACAAAACGTTCACAGAGGGAAAAGAGAGCGTCGAGGATGAACCATGCCCAGAGCGCCCTTCAACCTCTCACACTTTGGACAATGTGGAAAAGGTGAAAGCAGTTTTGGACTCTGACTGATGTCTGAGTGCTAGATTGATAGCAGAGCATGTGGGACTCATGAAATCCATTGTGCTTGAAATCATCACGCAAAAATTGCAGATGCGGAAAGTTTGCGCCAAATTGGTTTCTAAGGTTTTGACCGAGTAACAACCATGTGTCGATTTCTCGTGAGCTTGTGGATCGTGTGAGGAGTGAACCTGTTTTTTTGGAGAAAGTGATAACAGGTGATGAAACATGGGTCTTTGAGTATGATCCGTAGATAAAAAGACAGAGCTCAGAGAGGCACACTTCCGAGTCTCCTCGACCAAAGAAGGCTCGAATGTGCAAATCGAAGATGAAATCGATGCTCATTGTCTTCTTTGACTGTAAAGGTTTTGTCCATAAGGAGTTTGTACCACCCGGACAAACAGTCAACGCTGCATTTTACGTGAAAGTGCTTCAACGGCTGAAGAACAGATTTGTGCGCGTCCAACGTAGATCACCAACACTTGGGTTCTTCACAACGATAAAGCGCCGAGCCATGCGTCGCTGAGAGTGAGAGTTTCTGGCGAAATACAACGTGGCAACGCTGCCCCAACCTCCCTACAGCCCGTACTTTGCCCCAGCTGACTTCTTTTTGTTTCCCCGGCTCAAATCCAGCCTGAAAGGACACCATTTCGGGACTGTTACAAACGTGCAAACTGCTGCGACGAGTGCTTTGAAAGCGACCCCTGTTCCCGACTTCCAGGCAAGCTACGTGGCGTGGCAGAACCGCTGGCAGCGGTGTATTGATGTTCAAGGATATTATTTCGAGGAATTTTAATCTTATGTAAGTATAACTTTAATTAAATGTCTGTTATTGAATGAGTCTCATTACTTTCCAGACAGGCCTTGTATATGATATATATATGCATCGGTTCATTTATTGTCAAGTCACACAAGTCACCGTGTTCAAATTGTTGAAACGTTCTATCATTCAGTTGTTGTCTACCTTCCCTGAAAAAGGCGTTTGGTTGATGTGCGAAAGCTTGGAAATTTTTATTTCTATTCTATGCCAAGAAATTCAGATTACTAATTATGCTATTGTAAGTATAGTTGGTGTGTACAGTTCCTTATTATTTATTAGTTTTTACCACAATTATTTTACACATTCTCTTTCATATCATTACTACAAAAACAAACATTCAAATGCTATTTACAGAGTCAAACTTTTTCACGTACTTTCAGACTTTACAAGCAGTGTATGATCGATGTCATGCACCAACAATTTTAGAAAAACAGACTAACTTTACTTAAAGCTACACTAAGGAAATATAATTTACTTACTGGTTCCTTCTTTTCTGCTGGTTCATCCTCCTCCTTTTTATCAGTATTTAATGGAGTGTAGTCTTCAAGAAGTGTATCAAACAGAACAATTCGTTTGTTCTTATAAAAACCATAGAAGTATGCATTGCTGTGAGCAGACCGCTTTGAACCTGTAAAATAACAACATGTTACTAATATACTGCTAATTAGCCAAATTATTGATCATACTATTTCATTAATACTTAGATTTTCTTAGAACTTAAAGTACCTGAAGAAACTGCAATGAAAGGAATACAAGTAGAATAGCTTTAAAGATTCCCCCAGCAAAATGCGTTGCAGGTATATTGAGAATAAATGCAGATACGTTTTGGAAGAGATCAAGCTGATGCACCAACTTGAGATTTTAACTTTGAGTCAAAGACTAACATTTCAGACATGTGATGAGAAGAGAAAAGTCCTGGGAAGAGACCATTATGGTGAGAAGTGGAGAGCCAAAGAAAAAGAGGTAGGCCAAAATCCTGATGGATTGATACTAATTAAGGTGGATACTGGATTCCTTTGTAGGAGCTGTGGCTAAATGCCCCCCCCCCCCCAAAAAAAAAAAAGACCTGTGGTTCAAAAGGTCTCCAAGTGTCAGAGACTACCATATGGATGATGATGACACAGATATGTACACATATAGATGCCATCAGATTGTGAGTGCAGGTATGGAAGCATACTACCAGATGTGAAGTAATGTTGGTAGTAATTCACAGTATTACCCTGACAAGAGCGTTGGCTATTTTTTTTTCTCTTCTTTTTAATTCTTTACATTTCCAGGGTTGCTAACATTGTGTGGAGACCACAAAAAGTGAGCTTTGGGGTTGCTTTAAGAGCAGGTTCATGAGGGGGAAGATGGCATCCTTCGGATTTTATAATTAACGGTTTTCTGAATTACCTATAAGAAACACTAATTTTACTAATATTTACACACACTGATTTTCTGTATGATTTTGTTAAAAGCCCTTGTAGTTGCAAATTTAGTTTTTCTCAAAAAATCATCACAGTATTTTTTGTGAAAAACATGGACCTTCCATATTTGATTTTACCATCAAAACAGCATTATCACTTTTTGAAGTTTAATTTCCATGAAAATGCATGGTTTCCTGCTACATCAACAGACAAAGAATTTCCATGCCAACTTTTGTTTCTGGCAAAAACATTTTCTCTACACAGTGAGCATGCAGTAATGTTTCTTAACATACTTCTTTAAACAAAATATAAACATGCTTTCTCAAACGTTTTAAGCATTTTTTTATTGAAGGTTTAACGACCACTGTGAGCAACTCAGTGGGCTATAAGCAGTCACCCATCCCTAATTTAGGGCCACTGGTTCCAGGGAAGGGAGAGAGCCAGCACCATAAGACAAACACAACATCCGTGCCTCACCAGTATTCGGACCCAGTCCCATCTCAGACGAATGATCAAAAGCCATCGCTTAGACCACTGCGAGACTGAGGCAGCTTAAGCAAAATTACACAAACACTAATAGCAAAAATTGGTATTGCATTGTTTACAATTTTATGGGTCACAGAAGTGGCCCATATTTTACCATGGACAGGTTAAGTACCAATTTTGAAATTTAATTTCACTTTAAAAAATGGAAAAGAGTCAAAGGATACTTGTTTTACTGAATGGTTTTGAAGAGATTATTAGCAAAAAAAAAAAAAAAAATTAAATACAAAGTTGTTGGATTTTTTTTTGGGGGGGCTATTATAGAAGACATCAAAAGCAAGAAACATGATCAGAAAAATAATAAAATATGAATATAATTTGGAAGAGAAATGGGGAGAAGGGGATGCAGGTTCATCAGAAAACTTTAAAATTGCATCGTTTTCGGCTGGCAGATGGCATGAAGATGACGAAAAAATACCACAATACTAAAAACATCTAATAAACAATCTATAATGTTTTTATGTGTGTGTGCATTTAACGACCCACAAGCACCATCAGTTTTGGCTGGCAGACGGCATGAAGATGTCAAAAAAACGTCACAAGGCTGAAAACATTCAATAAAAAATCCATAAATGTTTTGTGTGTGTGCATTTAATGACTGCCATGAGCAACTTGATGGACCATAACCAGTTGTCCATCCTTAATTTAGGGGTACTGGTTCCAGGGAAGGGAGAGAACCAGTCCGTAAGACAAACACAACATTCATACCTCACTGGGATCCGAAATCAAACTCGCCTCAGATGAATGGTCAGAAGCTTAGTCACCGGGCAGTTGGAGTGTGTCATGGTAATAAACAGGAGACATGCTACAGAAAAGCATGAACCCCCATAGCAGAAAGTTCCTGGAGAGTCTGCGACAGATAACATGGTGCCACAAAATGTTCTGCGGGTGGTCAATGGGCAAAATAAACACTACATACGAAAAACGATAAAGATTTGTGCAGGTGGAAATTAAAAAAGAGAGAGAGAGAGAGAGAGAGAGAGAGAGAGAGAGAGAACTGACCACCTTTTACTTCTTCTACCTAAAAAGAATGTCTAATAAAATTATATAATATGTAGCAACAATGAAGGAGGGAGGCATCGTTAGAAAAAAATTACGATTACAGGTGAAATCTTCGCTCAGTCATACTTCCGGTTTCGGAAAATTTTTCTGCATTTTCAATCCCAAATACAAACATTTATGTAATTAAATGATGATTAAATAAACAATGATACAATTCAGGGAAAACCAGCGGGGGGGGGGGGCATTACGCGAGAAATCTTTGCTGCCTTTAGCTTCAGTTGTCAAAAGTTTTTGTCCCCATATTACAATTACGGGAGAAATTTTCGCTCAGTCTAACTTTTGTTTACGGAAAATTATCCTCCATTTCCAGTCTTAAATACAAACACTTATCAAACAAACCGACACTTAACGACCGTACAGGGCAGAGGAAACATTGTGAGAAAAAGAATTTAAGATTACAAAGCTTTGTCTAACTTCCGTTTTCAGAAATTGTCGTCTCCATTTTCAAACTGAAACACAAGCATTAATGAAATAAAATGATATTTAACAACAATATCGAATAATCCTCTCTTTGGAATATCGAGGGAACATTGTGTGAAAAAAATATGATTGCCGGAGAAATCTTCACTCCCTTTAACTTTCATTTTCGGAAATTTTGAAACACAGAAACTTGCATCCATGATCGGGAGTGTGCAGGAGGATTTAATAAAGTTCTGAGGCTATCGTTTTAGTCTGCAGGACAAAAATAAATCTGTGACGTATGTCGCCCGTCGCCACAATTCTGCTATGGGGGTATGAACAAAAAATTTTAAATTATTAAATTTCACAAAAACCAGATGTTTTCTCAAAAAAAAATGGATTCTCGGGCACTGAGTTCGACAATTAGGCAAAACTGGGTTAAATTAGGACACTTGATAGCCATGCTGTACTTAGAGAAAATTCAATTGTGGAAATATTTTATATTTACACAGAATTTTCATTAATCACACTGATTCACTCTACTTTTGTGGAACAGTTGGCAACCCTGTATTTCCCAATTCATAAAAAAATCAAAAGAAATCTCCCTCTATCATTAAGACCACTGGTTTCACAAACAAAAGAACAAACACTTACACAGATTTTCACAATAAAATAAGCTAAAATAAGCACAGATTTTCACAATAAAATAATGCAAGGAGTAGTTTATGAAGTAAATTGTAGTTGTGGACTATCTTACATAGGTGAAACAGGTCGCAGACTAGAAACTCGTATAGCTGAGCATAAAGCAGCTATAAAAAATTGCTCCAACAAGACTGGATTAGATAGGCATGTTAGAGAAACTGGGCACAGCATGGATTGGAATTCCCTTAAAGTAATCAGTTTCCAAAGCAATTTCCAAAAAAGAAAACTGAAAGAAGGAATAGAGATTGAGAAAAATCAAAATTCCATCATCAATGACTGCAAAGGATTTTCCCTGCCTAACATCTGGCAGGATTTGTTGAAAAATAACCTAAACCGTCAAGGTTAACCGTAACCGTCAAGGTAAACCGTAACCATGATAGTGACAAGCAAAAAGTGACAACAACAAGAGAGCCTGAAGGAGAAGAGTTTTCTCCGAAAATTTGCTATAAATGGAAAAAAATTCCTAGTAAATTCCCATAAGTTGCTTTAGATTATTAATTCAATTAAACTAGGAAGCCATTTCTCAATATGAGCTTTATTCAAAAAATAAGCTTACAAAAACAGCAGATTATCCTGAAGACATCTAGGAAGATAAATGGTATCTGTCAAGTCTTTCCTTGCATGGAAATTCAGTATCATCTGGCAAACTTGGGTGCGCTGCCAAATTTTGACAATGTCAAATTACATTATGTCAAAAGTTCTTCAGAGGAAAAGTAGATAAATTCAATTTTCTTCACATCAAGGTATGGAAGAAATGTGACCATATCTACAATCGTGGCCAAAAGTCCTGCACCAGTAGATTGAAAGTCAAATTTTTGGTGTTTTAAGTCAACTTATACAGCGTAATGGTAAAGTCAGGGATACATATTATACATCATTTTAAAGAAAATTTTATGCTGAATTCACATATTTTTACAGAATGTTATTACAAGTAATAGAAATGAAGTTACAAGCAAAAGTACAGCGTCGAGTCATTAAAAGCAACAAATAGTGGAATTTGTGAAAATACAGTACAATGCATTTAACATAAAATTACTGTACAGTACATGATTGACACTTGCAGGACACTTGAAATAACTGACCAACAAGCAAAATACGCTTTAATATTTAATTGGATAACCACGATTACTTAGTAACAAAGTCCACCTTCTTGGCATGGAACTAATGAGCTTCTCTAGTTGTCCATTGGTGATAACACGGTGGCCATACAACCCTTACAGACTCAATCAAAGTCTTTAATTGCGATTAATTAGTCTTCAGTTGTCATTATTCACCCATGACAACTACAGAAGCTCATTAGTTCCATGCCAAGAAGGTGGACTTTGTTACCTAAATAACCGTAGTTAGCCAATTAAATATTAAAGCGTATTTTGCTTGTTGGTCAGTTATTTCAAGTGTCCTGCAAGTGTCAATAATGTATTGTACAGTAATTTTATGTTAAATGCATTGTACATTAATTTCACAAATTCCACTATTTGTTGCTTTTTATGACTCAGCATCGAGTAACTTTTGCTTGTAACTTCACTTCTATTACTTGTAATAACATTCAGTAAAAATATTTGAATTCAGCATAAAATTTCCTTTAAAATGATGTATATAATATGTAACCCTGACTTTACCATTACGCTGTATAAGCTCACTTCAAACATCAAAAATTTGACTTTTGGTCTACTGGTGCTAGACTTTTGACCACGATTGTAGACATGTTAGACCTAGAATATGTACAGTAGCCCTATAGCAGAAAGTTCCTGATCAGTCTGAGACGGGTATCATGAAACCACAAAATATTCTGCAAGGTGGTAACTAGACAAAATAAATACTAGGTGCAGAAAACAAAAATTTGGACAGATAGAAATAAAAAAAATGAAAGCAAGAACAAAAAAAAAAGCTGATTTCTTTTTTTTTTTTACTGGAAAAAAAAATGCCTAGTTTAAGCACCACAGTCATTGCAATAACTAGGATCAAGAATGCTCTCTCAATCTAGAATTTTGCCTCCACTTTCAAGCTGAAACACAAAGATTTATGGAGTAAAATGATATTCAACAACAATGCAGGACAGAAGAAGTATTGTGAAGAAAAAAAAAAAAGTTACAATTATGGGAAAAACCTTTGCTCTGCCCAACTTCTGTTTACGGAAAATTTTCACCCTTAAATGCAAACATTTATGTAAATAAATATTTAACAATAATACAGCATGGGGGAAGGCACATTGCAAAAAAATGTGGTGATGATAGGTGGAATCTTAGCTCCCTTTTGGCTTCCGATGTTTAAAATTTTTGCCTCCATTTGCAAGCTGAAACACATGCATTTATGCAACAACATGATAGATAACAATAATTCTAGATAGTGGAAACATGGCGAAAAATCAAATTATGAGTACAAAAGAAATCTTCACTCAGTCTCCAGATAGAAAACTTGCATCCGTTATTAGTAGTCTACAAAATAGGAATCATTTTTTTTTTTTATATATATAATTTTTGTCTGTAGGACCAAAATAAAATCTGAGACACGAATTGTCCGACGACCCAATTCTGCTATTGGGTACAGTAGTATTCCTTGTCAACGGTTTACCAGATGTGGAAACAAAATGGAAATTTTGATCCCTTTTGCTGCTCACAACAAAGAACTGGACTTTGCAGGGGAAACTCTACAAGAGGTTGTCCTCGAATAGCTAATGTTCATTACAAACAGCCTGGGGCAAATGAGGCATGGAAAATACTACTTTCAGTAAAGTTGTGAAATTAATTAATCATAATGGAAAGGGATACACTGATGCACCAAAGGAAGTCCACGACAGAAAGTTGTAATCATCTTCCGAGACCACATGGAAAGAAGATGGGTCGATAAAATTCGAAAGCATGTCGGAATGACATGGAGACTGGCTTAAAACAAAGTTAAGGAAGCTCCTTGGGGGAGACCTTAATCCAGCAAAAGACTGATATGATGAAGATAATGATATACATGTGTTAATATTTATAATCCCACAACTGGGTATCCCTTTACACAAGCAATATTGAAAGAGAAAAAAAGAAAAATATGCATTTCATGATAGATTACATTCATAATTTATTTATTAAACATCCGATTCAAGACGTGCGTTTTGTGATAGATCACATTCATATTTCATCTGTTGACATAATTCAGTATAATATGTTAACACTTTATCTGTTGGAGAACACATGCTACACTTGGAAATTTTAGAATTAGCAACAAAACATGTTCCTATCTCAGTTCAATAGAAAATTCAAAAAGTTAACTAAAATATATATCAATCAATGAAGAGCTGAGAATAAACACACACACACATATATATATATATATATATATATATATTTTTTTTTTTTTTCAAAGTATATAATACTTCCTCAGGAGTCACCCCCCCCCCCATTCCAATGTTACTTCAAACACTAACACTTTGCTATAATATTTGAATAATTCCAAGTGGCCACTGAGAGAATGTTTCACAAAAAATAAAATCACATCTGCTGTCAAAACCCCTCACTTTAGTAATCATACCAATCTAACAGGACACCACTATAATGATTACTAACACTGACTGTGAGCAGTATTTTCCAGACAACAAGCACATCCACAGTTTCATTACAAAGTGAGGGAGACTAACTTCATTTCATGGATATTTTAGATACCCAAAAGCCTGCTGAGAGCTGCTGTCAGTACCGAAACTAGCTTTTTTATGTGCCCTGTGCAAGGTTTTATTTTGGGGCCCCTTAATTTTTTTTGGAGGGGGGAGCAAATAATCGCAAAACAAATACAATACAATTGTTTGCAAAATAATTTTTGTGTACACAAGAAACATACAAGATCATTCACATGTATTTATACATGAAAATATTTATTTTAATTGCACATTTCTGGCTTTTATTTCAGCAAGAATTAATTGGCTACAATATCATTAATATCTTTAATGATATTATATTCAATCGAAATCATGCAGGGCTAGTTCATCGATGTAATCCTTATGTTTCCCTTGCCAGTGATGTCACAGGTAAAACAGTCAACAAAGCCAAGAGGTGCGTGAGCGCTTGAAGATCATTTCTTTACTAACCTTATACATGAGACCGACAAAGTTAAAAAAACAGCTGAACTTTTTAAATGGGTGAAAAATCGGAACGCACTACAGCCATACACGAGACAGACTAAGAAACAAAAAAGAACATTGAACAATACTAGGTAGAATAAACATCGAGAGAGAGAGAGAGAGAGAGAGAGAGAGAGAGAGAGAAGGGGGCGGGGGACTGCTTACGGGGAAAAATCTTTACTCGGTCTACCTTCCATTTGTGAAAGTTTCAAAGGACGGAATTCTGCGTCAAACAGAAAACAAACCCCCAAGTACAACAAAATCCAAAACAATTATGTTCAGTTGTGCATCGATCTTGAGAATGACCCAAACAATGAGGAAAATGTGTAATTTTTCGAATCCACGGAAGAATCTCTTTCCTTAAATTTACGGGGAAATCTTTGCACCATCTTAACTTCCATTTTTGGAAATTATTGCCTCCAGTTTCATGCTTAAATGCAAACATTTATGCAATAAAATGATATTTAACAACAATACTTGTCGGGCGCAACATTGTGAGAGAAAACAAATTGCGATTACGGGGGAAACCTGCACTCCGTTTAATTTGTGTTTCCCAGCCTTGAAAGACGAAATGCCATCCCCAGATGGAAGATGACTCCACCCTACTCCCACTAATCCCCCCAAAAATTTCACTTCAGTTTTGCATCGATCTCGAGAATAACCCAAATGATGACGAAAAAGCGGAATTCCGCAAATCCACAGAAGAATCTCATTAATGTAACTTTTACGGGAGTTCTGGTCACGTGAGGAAGGGAGAAGCTTGATCTTTGGGTGAGCCCTCCCTTCCTCACATGACCAGATGCCCATCTTTAAAAAGAACCCTTAAGCATCATTTTAAAAAGATGCTCTTTTAATCATGACTGTCTAATACAAGACTACTTAACACCAAACATTATTAACTGGACGCAATGAAAAAAGCATTTTATTTCATCAACTGCTCATGAAATTTTATTTATCCCTGTCACTTACCCATTTTTACAAGACAAATTGTTTTTTTTTTTTTTTTTGCTAGTTCAATTTCGGGGCTCTGCTCGTCTTAGGCCCTGTGCACCTGTCTAGTTATGGCACTGGCTGCAGTTTCCCCACAACAAAAGGAAAATAGTTAAATGAAAATGGGGAAAGGTGGGTCACAAAAGCAAAGGAAAAACAGCAAAAATAACCCAGCCAAATACTGTTGGGGTGCAAATGAAACTAGTACTAGTCACCTATGATCAGAATATTTGCTGCAAAAATTTTTAATGTTCTTCACTCATAACTTATACACTGTTCTCATGTTTAGCTAATTAAAATTGTGCTTGAACACAGCTTGAAATATATGCACTGTATATTATAATTCCACAAACACACAGTTACTATCGCATAAATGAAAAAAAGGTTATACATATACACAGTGTGGCAAAGAATTTTTAAGACTGGGTCTGTAAAATGAAATAGAAACAAGAAATTATAATTTGTTTTGGTTTGTTATTCAAAATAAGTCCCTCCGGCTTCAATACACTTGTTACAGCTATTTAATAATGATTCAAATGCCTGTTCCAGTTCACTTTGCGGAATTGCCTCCAAAGCACGCATTGAAGCTGTTTGTATGGTCGAAATATCATCAAAATAACACCCTTTTAACGTCATTTTAAGTTTTGGGAACAAAGAAAAGTCGCAGGGTGCTAAATCAGGCGAATATGGTGGATGTTTCAACACACAGACGTTATTTTTCGCCAAAAATCTACGAACAAGAAGTGAGGTGTGACTGGGTGCATTATCATACAACAAATACCAACTGTTTTCATCTCGATATTCTGGACGAATGCGACGAATTCTGCCCATCAAATGCCTCAAAACATTTCAATTAAACTCACCAGTAATTGTTTGTACACTTGGAACAAATTCTTTGTGGATAATACCCTTATTATCGAAGAATGTAATGAGCATTGTTTTGATTTTTTATGGAACTTTTCTTGTTTTTTTTGGCTTGTGGTGAGTTTTTTACTTCCATTCCGCACTTTGTCGCTTTGTTTTAGGATCATATTGAAAACAATATGTTTCATCACCTGTCACAATAGATTTTAAGAAGTTTGGATCATTTTCAGCAGCTGAAATGATGTCTCTGCAATGTGCACTTCTCCTTGATTTTTTGTTCATTGGTTAATGTGTGTGGAACGAATTTAGCACAGACTTTTGTTTTGCCCAAATCTTCATGCAGAATGGTTTGAATCGTTTCTTTGTTGATGTTTAAAGACTCTTCCATCATTTTTAGTGACACACATCGATTGTTTGCCACGAAATCACACACTTTTTCAATAATCTCGGGTGTCCTAGATGAACTTGGTCTTCCGGTATGCTTATCATCTTCTATCGTCTCTCTTCCGTCCAAAAAAAGGTTGGGCCACAGGAAAACATTTGATCTACTTAAACAAAACTCACCGTAAACTTGTTTCATCATTTGGTACATTTCCGAGACACTTTTACCAAGTTTTACATTAAATTTAATAACAGCCCTTTGTTCCATCTTAATAATTCAACATGAAAAAAATTTTACTTCTCTAATGAACGCCCGTTTCGTTTGAGTTACTTTAACAACTGCGCAGTACTTTTGGCAGAAAGCAAGCGGATGGTCACGGTTATAGTGCATTCGCGATTACACTGGTGGCGCCACCGTAGGTTGAAATCTAGCGGCAGTCTTAAAAATTCTTTGACGCACTGTGTATGTCTGGCAATTTTACTCACTTGTGTTTGGAGAATTAAGGCAAAGGCTGTTAAGTAACAGCTGCTTTTTAAAATCTTCACAGTTACATGTTCAACTTCATAAATTAGTGATAAACACTGAACTTTTTCCAGCTTGCACTCATTTTGGCATTTACTTGAAGTGTAACACTTCTTCTGTTTAAAAAGTAACCAATAAAAGCCTAAGAACACAAACAACATGTGTTTGCAGTGGTAGTGTCAAGTTTTTAATAAATGCTAAAATGTTGGATCAAGTACTCCCCCCCCCCCCCCAACAAAACCACTAACTGCATATATTAATTCTGAAGTTGGAGAACATTTAAATGGAAACAAAATTATACCACTGTAAACAGAATTTAGAAGAAGTATAATGGGAATATACCACAGCCACTTCCAAGATAACACTGAAGAATGACATGTAGCCATCCTGGGGCCAAGTAGTCAAAAGTACATGCTTCTGGGTAATTGTCTAAATTAGGCTTGAGTTTGAGACCCAGATGAGGCATAGGTGGCATGTACATAGTATGTCCTATGGGGCTAGCTACTGCCCTTCCCTGAAACCAGTAGCCCCAAATTAGGTATAGGCAACTAACTCCTCACAGTCTTTGATGTTCACAGTGGTTAAACCCTAAAGCAACAAAAATAAGTCATGAAAGCTGAAAGAAACATCCAGGTTGCTACATTTTACAACTCTGAAATCATAACAGCAAAACTAAGTTTTGGCTATAGCTTGAAAATGGCATCAAAGCAGTGCCAATAGCAAATAAAATGTCAAATTCTGAGATCTGAAGGAGGAAATCGCACCTTCCACAACATAGAGCTTTTTCAGTGGGAAATCAATGCTGGCTGCTAACTTCTCTATAGCACTACGAAGCGGTCCATCAGGAAGTGGTGTAAATTTATCAAATAATGGAGCTATATAATCAGCATACACAGTCATAAGAACCTGAAAAAGAAAAGAAAAATGTGCAAAAAAAGTATATATAAATGTTCAGGTAAATGAAATGTGATATATGAAATGATCTATATAATGAATAACATACAGGGACAATACACACCCATAATAAGATGTGAAATGAACAGGCATGAAAGTGGTCAGGGCAGAAAAAGGCTGAACTTTTCTCACATAGGAATATGCAAAAATAATTAACCTTTCAGCATTTATTAACTACTCTTAGCACCATGTATGCATATATACAGTACCTAAAAGCCATAAAATTGTCTAACATTTCTTTAGGAGTGAATAAGAATATTATTTCAGTCAATGTGCTTGCATCAAACCAATAATGTCAATCCCATATTTACACTGATTGTGAAAACACAAATTTGTCCGTGATGGAGATCGAACCTGCGCCCCCTCACCCGGGAGTAAGTTGCTCTTCCAACTAAGCTACACAGACAGAATGTATCGCTGCAGATTTGTAGTCTTGACACATGCTTTACCTCTGTAGTGCGTTACATGATCTAATTTGTTTTATTGCTATGTTTGCATTTCTTCATCGATCTCAAGAACTTCCCACGTGACTTCCAAAAAGGCGGAACTCTTTCACCCCCGAATGAAGCAAAATGAAGATAATATTTTCACTTCATTAATTCATGACTTTTTATGCCTACAGCATTTAATAATTTAATTTCTGAAGGTATGTTAACATGATGCTGATAGGTGCAGTAGTATTTCTTTACATTTTGCCTTTGTGCATTGATATTATAATACATAAAATGTTTCAACAGAAAATAGTGGTGGGCTTTGAGTAATACATAGGTGCTTCATTGGAAAGGCTATTTCAAACTTGCAATGCGTTGTACATCCCCGAAACCCCGAAATGCACTCACAAGCTATTCTTTTAACTGGTTTAGGTTTCAAAGACAAAGTGCCACTTTTCAAGGACTAACTTAACTATATTTAGTATTAACTAATTTGTAGTTCTAGGTGATTTCTTTTTAGAAACCACTTTTTTGTAGTTCCAGGTGGTTCTTTTTAAAAACCACCTAGAATAGGAGAACTGACAAAATTTGAGCACGCTAATGCCAAATTCTTAAATGAATATATTCCTAGAGAATTAGTCACGACATTCTTAACAATAATATTACACCCATATCTATAATTAATATATATGACATATGCTGACAACAAAGAAGGATGTAAAATATGTTACACATCATTGAAGATGGACACATGGTTCTAGTTTTATATCCTCCACTGTTGTCAGCATAAGTCATACATATTAAATATTTTAACACTAGTTCTAGGCAAAGCTGGTCCTCAATCAGTCCAAGCCTAAGAAGGAGAACATGTATTTGACAAAACCAACCAACACAATGGCAGTAATGTGCTGAAGAATGTAAGTCTAAGTTACAAAATCATGTTCAGTTTTATTTTACACTTCCAACATCAGCAGCTGGCAATTGCCCAGTTCCTTCCTAGCACAAAACCTTTCTAACAAACTCCATGATCCTAAACTACTAATTTCTTTTAGCTCATTTTTCTGAACAAGTTCTTTTAAAATGAGAGGGCACTTCTAAAAGGGCAGTGCTAAGAAACTCAGTGCGTTAGCCAAGGACATTGCTGCATTAAAAACTAATAAGTCCCATTTGTTTTATGACTTAGCCAGAATTTTTGTTACTCAAAATGACAGATTGCATAATGAATTTGAAAAAATTTATGAGCTATATTTATTTCAAATCTAATTACAAGACAAATACTGATTTCTGACTGAATTTAATTAATTTCTTCAAAATTTAGGGCAATTATAAATGTTGGGGAGAAATTTATCTTGCAAATGCTCATTTCTTTTCATCTGTAAGGGAATGCTGGTGGAAAATGACATAGGCAGCATTGAAACACAAATACAATTGCCAATGTAAAACATGTATGTTATTATTATCATGTGAAGAGAAGCAGAGTGGGAGTAAATGATGAAGAGGAAGATAGGAAGAGAAAAGACAGCAGCTAGTTTTGTAGGACAACTACAAATCGAATGCCTCCTTCAAAGACAAGTGGTCATTTAGCCAGTGGGAGCAGTCCTCAGTAACATGGCTTCAACATTCGGTGAATTACAGTTTCTGTAATGGCTTTAAAGAAATAGTTTTAAATGAGTTTGAAGGACCAAATTTTCGGTTTCTTCTTTTTCTACTGTACATCTCCAATGGAATAGGTTAAAAAGATTCACCAGAAAGTTTGCCAATTTCTGGTTCACCAACTTTTGTTTTCTTCTTTAATTGTATTTGGCAAACAGGAGAACACTTTAGTCCTTTTCCTGTCCCTGCTTCACAATTTAAAATACACATATGTAACATCAACCATTCTCAATCTACTTCTGGATGAAGGTCTTTCCAAATCTCTTTGACAACTCTGTCTAGAGCAATTCTCTTCTATGACATCCTGGCCTACAAATTTCATTCACATATCTCCGACATGGTTTTCATGATCTTTTCCTGTTCCTTAGCACCCAGTCTAATGTTTCAGTTGCCTAATGGTGGTCAGTCTAGAAATATGTCTAGCTCATTTCCTTTTTAGGGTCTTTGATCATAATGTCAACTCTCATAGTGTGTGTGTGTGTGTGTGTGTGTGTGTGTGTGTGTGTGTGTGTGTGTGTGTGTGTGTGTGTGTGTGTGTGTGTGTGTGTGTGTGTGTGTGTGTGTGTGTGTGTGTTTTCTTTCTTTATGTATATGGCTCAAACAGAGTTATGGAGAGACCTCCCACAATTCTGTTCCCTAAGTTATCCAGCTTGGAATCAGAACAGATGTTCATACTTTTTAATTCATGGGGGGGGGTAGTTAGTACCAGAAGTAGGCAACCCTACCCTACACCAACTCCTACTATAGAGGGGGGGGGGACTTCCAGTTCACCACGCCAGACAGTTTGATAAGCATGGACTTCAGAGTAGTGAGGTAATAAATTATTTCACAGGATTTGAAAAAAAAAAAAGGTTCACAGAAATGCTGCAGATACTTTTGACAGCGTTCTTTCTGACAGTTGATACATGACACAATAGAAATAGAAATTTCTGATAAGAATTTAGCATGCCAATTCTTAGTGGGGACAACAGGGTCTACTGCATCACCCCTCAGAATGATGATTCATACATAATGAAAATCAATGGGTATTAGGGAGAACAAGCTCATTGGTGCTCCAAATAAAATCACACATCTCAAAAAAATAATGAGTCATAGAATTTCTTCTGAAACCCTCAGTCATACATGATATTGACAAAGAAAAAAGAAGCTGAACCTTTTAACCAGTGTAAGGGTTGCCCACAATCAAGCAATCAATTATTAATTTACCTAATTTTAATGTTGTGATAAACATGTGTGGACAAACGTTTCATTTCACCATTTTGTTGTTTTAACAAAGAACTGTGAACATTTTTCACCATGTGAAGCATTTTAATCCTATGTTTGAGCAAGGAGTGGTGCATGAACGCCTGGGTCACCTGACCTTGAAGAGTCAGCTGGTCGAGTTTTTCTGTCAGAGAAGTTGTCTTACCACTTTTGTGTACATGCAAGGTTGCAATCACCTGCGGGTATCTGACGGCATTCCTGGGCTCAGGTATTTCACGTGCTGGCCGGGGCAACTAGTTTTTTTTCTTGCGATGCGTAGTAGAGTACCACCGGAAAGGCCAAGGCAGTCTAGTGGAGAATAGTGGAGCTTTGGTCGTCAAGGAGAGAGGGTCCGAGTTTGGACACCGGTTTGACGTAAGGGCCTGCGGGTATAGCAGGGGTACAGCGTGGTGGATGCGAAAGAGGATTTCTTTGTCCAACGGGTCTCGCGAAAAGCATTGTGGAAAGGCAGCACGTGGTCAGCACGAGGACCCTGAATGGGAAACTATCAGAAATCTACGAAACAAATAAGTAACTGAATAATAAAGTTTTGGTGTTTCAATTTTTAATTCCTTGTACTGGACTGAGTTTGGTCGATGTAATAATTCTTCTAAGCTAGGACGCCTTCAGCCGCCTCAACAGCCAGATCTCACAGTAAAGGCGAGGCGGTAGCTCGCTATACGGCGGGAATCAATTTAAAGGTATAATCCAAGGTATTATCTAAGATATAATCAAAGATTTAAGATTTTATAACATGTCTGGCCCTACAGCCAGGTTAAGAAACAGAACGTGCAACAAAACAGTGTGAATATAATGCAGCATGAGCAAGAGAGGATTGTTCACTGAAATTTATTCATGTAAATATTAAACTAGAGCACATCTCTGCATCCAAAGCATAAAATTACTGGCATTTAACAACACAGGATAGAGGGAACATCATGCGAGGAGGGGGCTACGAAAACCTGTGATATCTTCGCTCCGTCCGACTTCCGTTCTCGGCAATTTTCCCTCCATTTTCAAGCTGAAATACAAATATTTATGGAATAAAATGAGATTTAACAACAATGCTGGGTAAAAGAAACATCGCGAGAAAAAGAAATTACAATTATGGGAAAAATCATCACTCCGTTAAAACTTCCGTTTTCGAAAGTTTTGGAAGAGGAAATACTGTACCCAGATGGAAAAGAACCAACTCCATGAAAAAAAAAAAAAAAAGCAGCTTCCCTTCAGTTTTGCATTGATCTCGAGAATAACCCTAATGATGACAGAAAACGCGGAACTCGGCAAATTACACAAGAATCTCATGTATGGCAATCATTTAGGAGGAAGTTATAACTGCCAAAATTAAAAAAAAAAAAAAAGGTCACAGGATTGTTTCACATAACGTAATGTTGGACATATTTGACTGGAAGGATGAATTTAAGAAGAATGGTAAAAATCAGAACTTACTATTATTATTATTGTCTAATAATGTAATTATCCACTTTTGGCAGTTTAACATTGTGGTAGTACCCAATGCTACAGAAAATAGAAACCAAAAATCACCAGTCTTTCCTTTGGGCACAAATTACAACACCAAAATGACATGCAAACCTTTTGGCTTTGACACTGGCTAAAGTGCGATGACACAAAGTAGTCTATTTTTTAGAAACAGAGATAGAACAAATTAAGAAAAAAATCTAGGTCATAGGAAATTCCACAGACCTCAGAGATGAATTCAAAATCTTAGAATATATCATATCAACAGCACAAAAAACTGCCTGGAACCTTGTGAAACATATGAGACTAAAATATAAAGCATGTTGGAAAAATATAACCAAAAAACAGCTTTAATGTAATTTTGAAAATAATAATAATAGTAGTCAACCTTATAATCACAGCTTATTGAGTTTTCTTCAGCTTTCATTTTTGGTGTTTTGGGGTACCTCAACACAAAACAACTACCTCCCATAAAAAAAAAAAAAAACAGACCTGTCACAAACAGTGCTATTTGAGGCATTTATTCTCTCAAGTGTTATGCACAAAAATGGTTCATGCAACATACGCTCATGCCACACCTGGGTGCTTTCCCTTTTCTCTCTCTCATTGGTGTATGTCATCAAAAAGTTATGTATGAACTTTAGTTTATTTTTCATTACAAAACTCACAGATGATTTGAATCATTTTGAAACTTTAAATCTCATATAGCATTAAATTTATGATAGAAAGATACGGGCCACCCCCACCCTTAGTGAACAAAATCTTTTCATCTTTTAATGTGAAGTTGCACATGAACAATTGTTGCAGAAATCTTTAGAGCAAGATCCTATTTTAGAAATTGCCAACAGAAAGTGGATAATGACATCACACAACAATAATAAAAGACAAGTTCTAATTTTTACCATCACTTAAATTCAATTTTGAATTTTTAGCAACCTGAACCAACACAAGAAAGTCACACAGGATTTAGAAAAGAAAAACATTTTTGTTTCATCTTTTACGAAGTATATAATGTGATTACAAAAGGTCCTTTTCTCAGTAAACTATGACACTTCTGAATGTCTCCACTTGCACAAGCATCTTATATCACTTAATATGGATTGTATTGCAATAACATGATTGAGATAAAGTAAATGATATAAACAGCTAACATATCTTCAGTATGGCTGCTTAACTGAATTATAATGCTAACACTATTAACAAGTGTGTCCTCAAAACCAAAAAAGAAAATGCATAGAATTAGAAATTCAGAAATTGATCACATAGGATGATTGCATCACTTGGAAAATGTTGAGTGCAGAATTGAACATCAGCAAAGCCACTATCTTAATAATTTTGCAAGACGATTTAGAGAAGAGAAGTATGTGCACAAAATTTGTTCCACATTTCCTAATTTAAGAGCAAAAATTGATGTGCGCTGATTTCTACCGTCATTTCACTGAATTCACTGAAGACAAAATTGTTCTGAATAAAATTATCACAAGAGATAAAATGTGTTGCTTTGTTTACAATCACATGATGAAAAGACAAAGAAAAGCTCTATGTGGTTGTCTCTCAAAAGACCCAAGCTAAGCAAAGCTCACATGAAAACCCATGTGTGAAAATCACGCTGACCATTCTTTTGAAATGCTAAGGGTCTAATTTATCATGAATTTTTTTTTCCAGAAGGACACTAAGTTAATAGCCAACATTATTTGGGGTCACGGCTGAAAAAAAAAACCCAACCCGGGTGGGTTTTATTGGGCTTTTTTGGGTTTTCAACGGGGTTGGGGGGGGAGTGTTCTATTTGGTTTTCATATTTGAAATCATTAAGATTTCAAATGATTAAATATTATTAATGAAAAATCCATGCAACTTACCTATTGGTTAACAAAAATTTCCTTTTTATGTAGTCTGTTGAAAGAATTGTATTTAAATCTACACAAAGGCTAATATACTTTACACACCATTTACTGCAGTCTATAAACTAGTATTTGATCAAACTCTAAACCCTCATCAAACATTTCTGAGATGTTTAATTAAATTTGGGTAAAACCACAAATTTCAATATTTTTGTGACAAATTTACTGTTTGTTTTTTAAATATTTGTGGATCTTGACAAGTTTCTGTGCTTTATCAACACCTAAGCAATTGCAAAGTTTTGACCAGACTAGTCTGCAAGTAGAAAATATCCTTTCTACTGCAGATGAACTGGCTGGGCAACCACATAGACTTGACATGTAAGAGCAGAAATCTTTCAGGGTTCCAGCTTTGGCCACACTTGCATGTCACTCCATCAGCTGCCACCATTTGGCAGTGCTGAAGTTTTGCACGACATTATTTATAAACATAGACTTTAGATAGTACTTTGTGTCACATATTTTAAAACCCATTACCAAAATTACCCATTTAGGTTTCTTTTCTAACACCCAGTTATCAGCAATTTATTCTTGCTCAGGGCTCATTCTGTTTCCCTGGTATTTTGGATTCATTAAGTTATCCAAGTAGTGGCAAGGCTGAAGTGCTTGATCCATCCTATATTTTATCACCCGTGTATACGGTTCAAGATCTGAGTTTTCCATAAGATCTTGCCACAGTTCCACTGCCTCAAAAATGTTTGTTTGTTCAGCCTGGAGAATGTCTAGTACTCTACTAACCTCTTTTAGCTGTTTTAGCATGTGTACTGCATCTTTGTAAATGATTACATTCTCTAAAATTTTATTTATGTTTGGGGGAATTTGCAGATTATTTGAGTGATCAGAGGTTTGCATTTCCACATACTTTGGATAGTTTTTCACATAAACATTTATGCAATCCATTTGTGAATTCCAATGTGTTGCATTTGTGTCATAAGTCCTCCCATTTCTTTCAACAATCCGTGGGGGTGATAATGATTGTGGAAATACTTCTACTTGATGTGCTTCAAAACAGCTTTGTTTGTAATTTCCCCAGCTAGCAGATTGACATAATGTGCAGAACACCCATAAGTCACCAAGGTTTTGTGTTCCAGTTCTAAAAGTTCTCTCATTTTTACCATCTTATTTTCATTATCAGTACATATGGCAAAAACATTTCCCAAGTGTAGTCTTGCAGTATTCAATTGCAGTCTTGGCAATTTCAGCACAATACGCCGAAGTTTTTTTTATTACTCTCACAATCTATAGCACTTAAAAATGTGTGAATGCTTGTTGCAATTATGGCATCATTATTAACATTTGACTGCCCATCCAACATCAAAGTGATGCTACTGTTGTCATCCTCCAGATGTTTTTAAATGCATCATCAACTGCACCAGATACTGTGTCCAACAGTTTTCCCTCCTAGATCAAGATGACTAGGGCCAGAATAACCAGGGCACAAACTTTTCACCATATCTTTGTATTCTGCAGTAGTTGCTGAATTAAAAGAAATATCATTTGCATAAAAAAAAAGTGGCAATTTTTAAATCTAATGTAGATTTTTGATTATCTGTTGTTTTTACAGTAAAAACTGTCATCAGTTTTTGTCTTTTGGGCATACTTTCTGTGCCGTGAGTTTCTTCTTGTATCAAGTTGTATGATAGCATAGAATTCCCAGGAGTTGCTGATGTCAAATTTGGATCCATTTCTCATGGGAAGATCTCTGATGTACCAGGTATGGATATTTTCAAACATTTTTTCAAGTGGCCTCTAATTCTTTCAATCTTTGCACTCACTTCTGAACCACAGTGATCACATTTTACTTTGTTCTTGTCATCCAATCCAATCTGCTAACCTCCAACCATTCTGGGACACACTTTCAACTGCTTCCTGCTTGGCATTGTATGTAAAAGTATAACTGAAGCTCCTTAAGCTTTTAAATTTCAAATAACAAAGTATAACATATACTGCAGCTGAACTGAAGGGAAAAGAAGCTATGATAGTATGCACATGAAATACAACAAAGGAATCTTATGACCTGTATCTGAAAAAAAGTTTTTTGTTCACCCCACCAGTATCTGATTGGTTGATTTTAACTCTTGATTGGAGTCACCTTCCAATAATAGTACTGGAGAGTGGGAATAAAACTCTGAAAACAAGTCCAGTTTGCTTTCCTGATTTCTAAAAGCTAGCTAGCATATTCTCCCTTCACATATTTGTGCCTCAGGCATTAGTGCACAGATAGCTCAAGAAACAGGAGTTTCCACCCATTCTACAATGCATTCCCCAGGGATTAGTCAAACCTTTCCCTTCCCTCCAGCCCCAGGGCACAGGAAACTAGTTCCCTCCTACTTGGTTACCTCCCCAGGATTTCAGGCATTCATAGCAAAGAATATCTAACTGATAAGAAGGTAAGGCTCAGCGAGACGTAACTAGCGCCACTATATATATTATGCGGCAAAGAATTACTACACAGAAGCCAACATTACAGGCTGATGCCGCAGGATGCCGAGCAGACTGAGTTAGACTGAGCATGCGTGTTTGTGTTTAAAGAATATAAACGATTGTTTGTGTTGGCGTTTTGTTCAAAGGTTTTGTTGTTCTCTTCTAGATCTGCGTTTATATTACAGCCATGAAATACACCCACTCCATTCCGATGAATAACAATTCATGGAATGGAGTGGATGAATAACAAGAACAAATTTGAAACTGTTTGAAACAAATATCCTGGAAAACTATTAAAACAACGTTTGCTGAAAAAAAAAGCTATCGTTACGTTGAAAAAATTAATTTATCAATTATATGAAACTGACTTTTATGAAAAATACCTCGTAATATTGTAAAATGAAAGAGGGAAGCATTCGATTACACATTGCATACCAAAGAGATAGCTTTAAGGATGCACTCGAACGTGAGGAATTAGTCCGGTCGGTAGAGAGCTCAGCTATCACGCCAACGGCCCAGGTTCGAACCTACTCAGATACGAACGAATGTTTTTCAGATCTGTTGAGAAAATTTCCCCAGCGCAGTGGGTTTAATTTACAAACTTCGGAAGGGTAGAAAAAAAAATTGTAGCTTTGGGAAACTGCGGTTGTCTTTGCTTTTTTTTTTTCTTTTTATTATTATGGCTACTACTGGAAAATTGGCGGACAGTGCTGGCCCAGCAAGACTGTTTTTGCTGGGTACCTAATGTTTACGTTTTGTGGGAACCCATTCCTTTGTTTTGCTACTGAAAATTCCATGCAAACAATTTTTAATGCGAATATTCTCACTTTAAGCACCGTAGTAATACCAGGTTGCTTGGCATGAATTTCACATTTACAATATACTTTAAATGTCAAAAATGCTGAGGCTGGTTTTGAATTTCTATGGGATTCGTGGTACTTCGCATTAAAAATTGTTTGCATGGAATTTTCAGTAGCAAAACAAAGGAATGGGTTCCCACAAAACGTAAACATTAGGTACCCAGCAAAAACAGTCTTGCTGGGCCAGCACTGTCCGCCAATTTTCCAGTAGTAGCCATAATAATAAAAAAGAAAAAAAAAAAAAGCAAAGACAACCGCAGTTTCCCAAAGCTACAATTTTTTTTTCTACCCTTCCGAAGTTTGTAAATTAAACCCACTGCGCTGGGGAAATTTTCTCAACAGATCTGAAAAACATTCTACGGTGCTTAAAGTGAGAATATTCCTTAAAATAATATTAATTGCTAATGTATATATTTGTTTCACCAAAAGAAGGGACAGGAGGGATACTCAGAAAAGAACAAAAAAGAAAATGCTTTAGTAGACCCAATGAGACCGAAGGAAACAGTCGCAGATCAAAGCTTAGCTTCCTTTCCGTGAAATAAGCTTCCCGTCCCGTGTCTCCTACGCTTTTTGCGCCTGAATGTTAACTTTCCCGCAGAGCATCTGCGGCCGCATTACATGGTGGCGCTGCTGTAGCCTGTTTTACATTATCTCTACGAGAGTTGAGCTCCTTCACGCGAAGCGTTTATATTCTTTGTTCATAGCTCACCCTGAAAAATTATCAGGGAAAGGGTGCATATTAATGTAATGCCAGCCTTTTAAAAAGATTTAGACCAGTGTTTATGCACACACACATACAAGCATTTTCCTCTTACTTCATTAATTAATATATTTCAAGAAAATATCATGTATAAACTTTTTTTTGTTTTTTCTGGAATTATCTGCAAAAACTATTTGCACGAACAATGAATTATAATTTTTGAGACAATTTTTATTTTTCTATTTTTTTATGCAGCAATAAATTATTTGTGCTGATGAATCTAACATATCAAGGGAATCAAATGTGTCCTCAATGCCTGACGATTAGCTTTTAGAAAAGCATTCCACATGAAGTGGCTTTTTGTAACTGCATTATAAAATACCAAAATCTTTCTAATTTATTTTATTTGCAAATGATGTACAAAATTTCAGGGCAACAAAATTAAGTAATTCTCAAAATTGTATGCAGTGAAACTTAAACATTTTCTATTTCTACATCTAGTTTAGCTCCAGGAGAATTTTTATTTATTGCAAATTTTGATCAGTATTCAGTTATAGCTATCGATATATCAAAAATCAGAAGAAACAAACAATTGTGGAATAGCTTTTTTACAGGTCTTATAGGTTATTTTTCATCAAAGTTGGTTGTCAAATTTTCGAACTAAAGCCTAGTTCGTCATCAGGACTATGTCACTGGAGTAGTTGCTGCCACTCAATTGGAAGAGTCCATCCGCAATTATCATTAATTGTATTAATTGTGGTACTTCTTCTTCTTGCTATTTCGATCCCTTCTTCTAGTTTCCTCTTTACTAAGTTTGACTGGTGGGCGATTATTTTCACTGAGTCCCAATTTATGGAGTGTCCACTTGCTTGTATATGTCTGTCTAGCCCTGTTTTGTTCCCAATGTTCCTAATAGCTGCTTGGTGTTCTTTCATTCGGACCTTAATACTTCTCCCTGTTTCTCCTATATAGCTGAGTCCGCAGTTACAGTCGATGCAGTAAATTACTCCTTCCTGCAATTGGATGTCCAATTCTTTCTGCTTTAAAGCTGGCAGGAATTTCTTTATTTTGTTATTAAGATCTGGAGCTAGCCTGATATTATATTTTGTTCCGATCCTTTCCAGGTTCTCGAAAAGTCCCTTGTGGTACGTAATTTTGCTGGTGAATTTGAAGTTGGTTTTCTCCTGTTTCTTTTTTGGCACTTGTTTAAATATTTTCTCAACATATGGGGAGAGGTAATTGTTTTCTGCCAATATTTCCTTTAATTCTTCTTTGTGAAGATCTTTCTGAGTAGTTATATTAAATCGAATACGGCGAGACAATTTTTGGAAAAGATTGAAATCCTGGTCTCTTCAGCTACTCAGAAAGATCTTCACAAAGAAGAATTAAAGGAAATATTGGCAGAAAACAATTACCCCTCCCCATATGTTGAGAAAATATTTAAACAAGTGCCAAAAAAGAAACAGGAGAAAACCAACTTCAAATTCACCAGCAAAATTACGTACCACAAGGGACTTTTCGAGAACCTGGAAAGGATCGGAGCAAAATATAATATCAGGCTAGCTCCAGATCTTAATAACAAAATACAGAAATTCCTGCCAGCTTTAAAGCAGAAAGAATTGGACATCCAATTGCAGGAAGGAGTAATTTACTGCATCGACTGTAACTGCGGACTCAGCTATATAGGAGAAACAGGGAGAAGTATTAAGGTCTGAATGAAAGAACACCAAGCAGCTATTAGGAACATTGGTAACAAAACAGGGCTAGACAGACATATACAAGCAAGTGGACACTCCATAAATTGGGACTCAGTGAAAATAATCGCCCACCAGTCAAACTTAGTAAAGAGGAAACTAGAAGAAGGGATCGAAATAGCAAGAAGAAGAAGTACCACAATTAACGATAATTGCGGATGGACTCTTCCAATTGAGTGGCAGCAACTACTCCAGTGACATAGTCCTGATGACGAACTAGGCTTTAGTTCGAAAATTTGACAACCAACTTTGATGAAAAATAACCTCTATAAGACCCGTAAAAAAGCTATTCCACAATCACTATGAATAGAGGTGCCATAAATGCATTTACAACTAGAAACAAACAAGTTAAACAAATGCAAAAACAGTAAAAATTAACAAACAGGTATAATGCATTTATGTAATAATGAAAGCAAAATAGGCATAATTAAAAAGCAATTTGAGTACCAAGCTTTCCCATTTTAAAATGTTGCTTTTGAAACTCTCTGAAGAAAATATACCAAAATTGCAGTAAAACTAAAGAGTAAACACCAGTTTTTTAAAAAAAACTAAATAAAACCCACTGCAAAGTGGGGTTTTTGAGTGTGTTTTTTTTTGGGGGGGGTATGTGGGTAGACCTAATCCTGTTTGGGGTGTAATGGAATGGTTACTTAACCGAATTTGACACGCTGAACCAGAATCCTTCAGATTCCTCCTTTACAATGGCATGCCATGTCACACCCCAGATGTTACACATTTTCTAACAAAAATCAATTATCTACAGTATACACCCACCCTAGCTGCTCGATCTGGCACCAGCAGATTGCTTATTAAAAAAATTGTTTAGGGGCCACCATGAGCAACTGGTTGTAAGCAGTAGTTTGTTCCTAATTTGGGGACACTGGTTCCAGGGAAGAGAGGCAGCCAGTGCTGTTAAGACAAGCACACTACCCATGACCCATTCAGGACATGATCCAAGACGAGTTTTGGACAAATGGCTAGAAGCCAGCACTTGCACCACTCACAAAAATTAAGCCTTCACTGAAAGGAAATCACTTTCAAAACATTCCAACAACTCAGTTTAATGTGACAGAGAAAACTAACAATTCCTTCTGAGGCATTTCAGAAAAGCTTCAATTATTAGTTTCTTCATATTAGGTGAAATGGCCTTCCTACTGATGCTTCCAGACTTTGTACAAGCCCAGTAAAACTTCCACTGAATGTGAAGAGGATTATGTTACACACTAACCTGGTAAAACTTCTATAGTTTATATCTGTGATTATTATTTTTTATTATTATTGTAGCGAGGGAACTTTTTAGACAAACTGCGTATGTTAACAGATAATTCCACTAACTTGAAGGACAAAAGAGATTAACTGTTAGCCTTCAGTTATTTAACATTTGATTACACATGGGGGACTTTTACTTACATTTAAATTTGAATACTATGCTTTAAATGAATAAATGCCTTATTCTAATCGGAAACATACATTTTCTATGAACTTAATATTTGCAGTAATCAACTTACCAGTGACATAATGACACAGAATACCCATAGGTAGACAAAGAAGTAATCACCTCCTATTTTGACTATGTGTACAATGCAAGCAAGTATAGGAAGCATGATGGCTTGCATTACAATAAATTTCTTGATTCTGTCCTTGAAAAAGAAGCCCAGGGTCTGAAAAAGTTTCCAAACATGAGAATTTAGAAAACAGCACTGCAAATATCAGATGAACTTTCTAAATATTTTAAGAATTATTCTGAAGAACAGCAGATTCAAAATATTAGGTATGTATCATAGGCATAGCATGACCAAAAATTGGGGGGGGAGGGCACAAATAAGCGTAAACTGATGTTTTTCTTGGGTGAGAAAAGGGCATTTATCGGAAATAGTTTCTCCGAAAATGCTCCGGTTCAACTACCATTAGTACCATAGCTTAGGTTTTTTACATGCCTAATATATACAAAACTACGAGGTGTGCCAGGTTTGTGCTGATTCAGCCTAATGAGGAAAAACAACAAGCCTTTCATAGCATCTCATGCAGTCATCTGCTGATGAAAACCATCATAAGATGACTGCCCTTTTCCCACCCAAGAAAAACATCAGTTTACAGATGTTTATTGCACATGGAATGACTGGTGGGGAAACAGTCATAACAATGCTCGCTATTGCATAGCGTTGTTACTTTGGCTGTATGTCACATTTATAACACTTAAAAAGGCCATTGATTAGTTAGTTTTTCCAATTTTTAAGTTGGAGGAGGGGCACGCCTATGGTATGTATACATACACAAAATATTTATATACATAAGCTCTAAATGCAAGATAAACATTTTAGTTAACCAGTCAAGAAATCAGAGCATTTTTAAAGCATAGCAATGTCTTCAAATATGATGGCCTATGTGGAAACTGGAAATTGCACTTTTCTGAAGAAACCAAACTCATATCCCCCCATCTATGCATGCACATCGTATGTGACCCTTTACCAGAACATGCCAGTGCAAGAACTCCATCTTTCTATAGCAGTTGCTGCACATCATGAGGAAAGGTGAGTTAGTTTTCAAGTTGAATGGAAAATCTAATATTGTGGATGATGGCTAGCAAAGACACTCCCATATTTGTGTTTCCAAAATACTAGGTTGGTGCAGGTATAATGTCTGATACAAGACTGCCACCTGCAAACCTTAATATAAATGAGAAGCACCTCTCTCCCCAGTCAAAGTAGTTTTCCCTATGCACAGACACACTTCTGCCAACAGGTTAGAAGGCTGTGGATCCCACAACTATAAAACTCTGGGCTTTGTACTGCAAAGAAGATGGCGACAGCCTAACGCACAGTTTGGTCACATGGGAAGGTCATCTCTGCCAAGAAAGTCCAGAACATGGAAGAATCCACTAGTTGGACTACAAAACTCTGTGGAAGTGAAGGCTTCCACAGAGTTTTGTAGTCCAACTGGTGGATTTGTTTGACAACTCTTCGGGAGACCTGTGGGTGTGTGTGCGGATTGTTGTGCAACAGAACGACCCGATTCCTGTTAACCTGAATTGGTTGCTTGGTACACAGCTCTTTGTGCATCTGCCGCATTTCAGAACAATAGTGGTTCAAATTGATGGTCTCACCAGGTCATAGAAACAAATGATGGATCAAGCCGGCAGCAGACCATTGTACGTGAACCAGCACTTTCCATGGGTATAGGGGTGGATTAGATCAGTATTTAGGTGGCTCTGTGATATCCAACCACTGCACTGATCACCTATAATTGCTATAGGAAACCCAATTTTCATTGGAGGTTATGGCCCTATGCAGGAATCCCTCCCATTTATGCCTGGCAAGGAGAGAACTGCACACCTCGGGCACATCTTACTGGCTGCTATCACAACATGTGGCACCAAGACATTCAGCTTTTTCAAGTTCCCCAAGGACAAACAGAACACTGGACAACTGACAACTGACACGCAGACCTTTGCTGAGATCTCATGGACTCTTTGCTGTGTTTGTCAGCAAATGAAATAAATTTCTTATAACCTCATTTTATAATAAATGCTCAAAGGAGCTACCATCAACAGTAATACACTGGCATGCAAAAATTAAGGACGAGGCGGTTTTTCAAATGTAATGTCGTGCAGAAGTGCTCCACATCAACTCAAATCATACCATAAGATCCTCAAGATGTAAGAATATGGGACAAGTGAGCAAAACCATTCAAACAAGGAATCCAAAGGATACAAAGGCACTTTATTGAAAAGGTAGCTTCGAGCACAACTGGACAGAAGACAGAAACGTCCATGTTACAGGTGGCTGCCAAGAATAATCCAGTCTTTAGTAGGGGATATATGATCACCCCTGACTATGTAGCAGGATTTACAACATCTGTCCATGCTGAGGACAAGGTTGTCAATGAGCTGTTGAGGCATCGCTGCCTATTCCTCTTGTAGCGCCAATCGCAGCAGCGGAATCGTTGCTCGCGGCGTGCTGCCAAGTGTCTCCCGAGAAGATCCCACACGTGTTCGATTGGATTTAGGTCCGGGGACCTTGTGGGCCAATCCATGCTTTGAATATCTTCACTTTCCAACAGCTCTGCGACAGCCACTGTACGATAAGGTGTAGCGTTGTCGTCCATGAAGAGGAACTCAGGACCCACAGCACCTCTAAACAGACGCACGTGAGGCAAGAGAACCTCGGTACAATAGCTGACACCAGTGACTGAACCTCCTAGGAAGATGTGGAGGTTCGTACGGCTACCAAGCATGATACTGCCCCAAACGAGAACTCCGCCATCTCCAAACCGGTCCCTTTCGATGATGTTGGAGGTGTGATTGCTGTTCCCTGCTCTCGCCAGATGTGTATACATCCAGAATTGCTCGTCAGACTAAATCGGCTCTCATCCGTAAAAAGAACTCTACCCCATTTATGATGTGTCCAGTTCTTGTGTTCCTGGCACCACAGAAACCACTGTTTCTGATGAGCAGGCGTTAATGGCACACACCATACTGGTCGTCGTGCAAATAGACCACCTTTGTGCAGCCTCCTGGCCACGATAAAATGCGATAACGGGCATCCAGTTGTCTGTTGCATGTGCCTTGTGATTCCTTCCGCTGTCTGCCGTCTGTCTCTTCTCGCCTGTAGGACAACATACCGGTCGTCCGCCACCGTGGTTGCTCATGGACGACCACTGCTAAACTTTCGGACAGCTGTTCCTGTCGTGTGAAACGATGCTGTGAATGATTCCGAACTCCTCGGCCGCACTAGTCACCACACTTCGACCTTCTTCCAACTTCCCAACGACGCGACCTTGGGTAAAGTCATCCAGATGTTGTCTACTGGATAGCCTGTTGGCCATATCACACGGTGGCAGCAACTCGACGTCGTTCAAACCGATGTACACCGTACAATGGCTTTCACCGAATTGCTGAGCATACACCGCCCGTGTGCTTTATACCCTTCCGACACTCCCCCCACGTCATGCTGCATATATGCGCATGCTCTACCGTATCGGACTCTAGTCTATCTCCTGAGTGGTCTTTCGGTCCATTCTGCCTGCTCGTTCCGCTGTTATGCTTATTTCTCCTCTTCGTCCTTAATTTTTGCACACCACTGTACACGCAGACAGCGTTGACGTAGTGATTGGCATACATTTTTTAAGATGCCAGGTATTTTTCAAACAGTTGCAGCAGCAACAGACAGTCTGGCGACTAGGTCCTCAGTGGAGTTGATGGGAATCTCTTGCAGGAGACTCTTCAGTTGTCCTCATAGGAAAAAATATAGACTTGATAAATTGGGCAATCGTGGTGGCCAAGCAACAGGTCCACCTCAGCCAATCCATCACCCTCCCCCCCCCAAAGTGACATCCAGATAAATTAAATACACACATCAGTGCTGAAATGTGCAGGCACCCCATCGTGTTGAAACCACATTCGACTTTGAACGGCTACTGGAATATCCTGAAGCAATTCCGGCAAGACTTCCTCCAGAAAAATACGATAACTCCTCCCATTGAATCAAGGTGGTAGCAGATATGGCCCAGTCAGAAAGTCGTTGACGATACCTGCCCAAAGATTGACAGAGAATCATTGCTGGTAAGCGTGTGGCCATGTGGCATGCGGATTGGTGTTTGCCCACACATGAGCACCATGCACATTAAACACTCCCTCACGTGTAAAACAGGCTTCATCTGTGAAGAGCACATGTGCTGGAAATCCGGCTGTACTGCACTCTGCTGCATAAACCAGCGGCAGAATTCTATGTGCAGAGGATAACCCTCAGCTTTCAATGCTTGAATTCTCTGTAAATGGAAGGGATGTAACTGCTCCTCGTGCAAAACTCTCCATACGATGGTTTGGCTCACACCCACGCTATGTGCAGCAGCTTTTGTGCTTGTGTCGGGACTTTGTACAAGCTCTCGTAGAATGTGTTCTTCCATTTCTGGAGTTCTGTCCAACCCACATCATGCCTGCTGACATGGAATGATCTAGTTTCACAAAGCTAGCGGTGCAAATGCTAAAAATTTTTATGATCTGGCACTCGCCTATTGGGGAAACGTTCACGGTACAATCTTTGCGCAGCTCTTTCATTTCCATCGGCAGCCACATACATTCGATGCATGTCAGCCTTCTTAGAATTCGTGAATTGCTCCATCACATGCGAAATCCGCCTTGCAATTGATGGGTTTAAGCAGAGGAATGCATGCTTCGGCTGGGGACACATACTGTTTGACAATTTTTTTTTTTATTTTTTTTTTTTTCGTGTGCCCTACCACCCCATAAAGTTTGTCCTATGAATTTAGAATCACCCTGTATAAGTTAACACATTAGCAGAATGTTGTTGATGTCCATGGTAATTATTTTGATGAATAAATTGTGTTTCTACTATGTATGTGTTATACTTTGTCTCAGTCTCCGAAAACAGCAAATATTTTTGTGGTTACCTGATATTTTCCTCTTGTGAGGACTATCATAACTATGAAGACCTCCCTCCCCAAAACACACACACAATGTATCTCAAAATGACCCCAACCAATGGCATCATACTGAGAAGGCAACTAGGTAAATTTGCTGCTGACATTACACATACTTCTGACCACAACAGCAATACAAAACCCTTGGTTTGCTGTGAAATCAAAAACAACAGCCAGAAACAGGTGTGCATGTGTGTGTGGTAACAAACTTCGCATACCAATTTATTTTTCTAACTCTAGTTGGCCAGTGAGGCAATTGTTTCATTTTTCTGTGCCTGCCCAGACCAATAATTTACATGTCCCAAGCATCTCATTTTTCAAATCTTGGTTTCAAAAGTTATTGAAGTTTCCATGTTCAAAGTATATTCCATTGTTTAGTTAAAATTTAAATTATCGTCTTAATTAACTAGTGGCATATGTTCTTTCATATTGTGCACAAGGATACTTCAGGTTTCATGAGAGTATCTTTTTAAAATTATTGTAGAAAAGGACACAGCCTGCATTTTATTGATCTGATTTTCCTGTGTGTTAACTTTATTTACTAGTGATTTTGAAACAAATTCAAAGCATATTAATAATGTATCTAAAATAAACATACTACAGCCCATAATGCATCTAAATTAAGAAAGCCAAAGAATTTTCTAAGCATCAGTGCTGCTGGGTCACCATTTTTGGCTCAACTGTAGTAATAATACCTAATCTCCTGCAATTTAGATGCACGTAACCATCTCTCAGCTAATGAATATCTAAGCGGATATAAATTTGATGTGCTGCCACCTAGAGGTGACACAAGAATTAAAACATACATTTGTTTTAAGAAGCCTACACATAAAATAAAACCTATATTGTAAAATTAAGCTTCTGCATGCTTTCAAAACATCAATGACTGCTCAAGTTGCTTGTACATACTTTCTGTAAAAAATTAAAATCATTACATTCGTTACTAACCATGCTCTACATATAATTTACATTTAAAATTCAAAGCTATGATCAGCTGGGGAATAAATTTGTGGATCCCCAGTTCCTGGTCCTATGAATCCTATTTTCACACTTGTTTCATGCAACATCCTCACCCCATCCTCCTTATTGTTTTCCGAATCTTATGTCCTTAATTCTCTTTGAGGACCAAATAAATGATTACGATGATATCTGTCGAGCGGACTAAACAGAAACCAAAGTTATTCTTTCTCTGAAATTCAAAAACTTCTTACACAACTTTACTGCTAGATCAAATTCGTTAAATTCTGGTCATTTCAAATTAAAAAACTTTTTTTTTTTTCCAAGTTCAAAATTTATTTTAGAACAAACCTGTTTATTAAATCCGTGGCGTTCTTCAATTTTGAAAGTATCATATATACTCCATGGCAAGTCAATGGCAGTGTTGAGGAAGCACCCGAGCAAAGAAAACACAACAGTCTGGGTGATCTGTAAGGAGCAAACATTAAGAAAAGAACTTGAGTTTTCCATTAGATTTATGCAACTTCTTGTAAACAAGCTCTCTGCAAAATTGACTATTTTGCATTTTTAAAAGCTTTCACATCTATACTCATTTTCAATCACCCTGCACTTTAAAAAATGATTCAAATACTCACATACAAATTAAAAAAAAAAAAAAAAAGAAACAGTACTAAACTATATTTAAAACACTGCTTTGGTACTTTGATTTTGAAGATTAAGGACAGATGGGAGATTTTTTACCTTGTAGTCAAAAACACTAATTTTAGCTGCTTACAACTTTCAAGGGATGTGCAGTACTGTCCTTCCACTACATGTCTGAGTTCGTCATTCATGCTCAGTACACGGCACTTGTATGCTGGTAGAACACATATAAAGTTGTGTACCACAAGTCATTGGGATGTAAGGTCAGGTGATGCGTAACATCACAGCCTCTCCTTGACAAATGTCAACCCCGCTTTCTCGTGGTACATCCTGTTCCCACTAAAGGGGCTCTGACGACCGCCAATAGTGGTATAACTATACCATCGGGATTACAGGAAATGCTATCCCACACTCACCAACCCGCTTGGCCAGCGTGGTGAGTTATGGCCAAACCCCTCCAAAATGACTCCACAACTTAAATCTTGGCCCCCAGTCTCCGGCAGCTGGAATGTACCTGGCCAAGGCAGCGGCCAGTGCGACATGAAGGCAGAGGGTGCTATGAATCCCCGGAGGACCGGACTAGGATGCCATCTGATGCTGACCTTGGCTACGTATAACGGACGCTCCCTATCTTCTGATTCAAGGCTTCTTGAATTGGAAGAGGAACTACAAAGGATCAAGTGGGACATCGTCGGGCTAAGTGAGGTAAGGAGAAAAGGAGATCTCATTGAACTGAAAAGTGGACATCTCTTCTACTATCGTAGGACAGATACTGGCAGAACTAGTGGTGTTGGATTTATAATAAATAAGAAACTGAAGGATAAAGTTGTAGAAGTTGAAAGTTCCTCTGACAGAGCTGCACGACTCGTTATCCAACTCTCGAGAAGATACCAGGCTCAGATTATTCAAACTTATGCACCCACCACAAGTCATGCTGAAGAAGAAATTGAAGAATTTTATGAGGAAATTCATCATCTAAATAATAAAGGTAAGCAGCACTTGAAGATAATTATGGGAGATTTCAATGCAAAAATAGGGCAACGGCAACAGAATGAAACTTCAGTAGGTAAATTCGGTCACGGCAACAGAAACCAGCGTGGAAATACTCTCGTAGAGTTTGCAGAGGCAGAAGGGTTTTTCATCTTGAACTCCTTTTTCAAGAAAAAGCCACACAGGAAATGGACATGGAGACATCCAAATGGGACGACAAGTGAAATTGATTTTATTATGTGTAACAAAAAATTCGTCATAGAAGACTGCAGTGTGCTAAACAAGTTCAACACAGGCAGTGACCATAGATTGGTGAGATGCAAGATGCACCTCAACACTAAACTCGAACGTAGCAAGCTCATAAGACAAACAAAATGTATTGACATAACCAACCTTAAAAAACACCATAATACCTTCAAATTGGAACTGAAGAACAGATTCTCTGCTTTAGAAGGCCTAACATCGGAAGAAGTGGATATTTCTGAAGTTAACAGAAAAGTAACCAAAGCTCTTATGGAAACAGCAACAAAATTAGCTGGGTCTAAGAACAAATTGCATGTGAACAAATTATCAGGAAAACCCAAAATGTTGATGCAAAAAAGAAGAGAGATGAGGACAACTAAAGAAGATGTGATTTCCAAAGTGGAATATATAGAGCTATGCAAGACAGTACGAAAAAGTATCACTGAAGACGTAAGGAAATTCAACTGTGAACTAGTGAGGACAGCAATTGAAAACAACCAAAGCCTAAAGATAGCAAAGGGACATCTCAGTAAGGGGAAAAACAGATTATGACACTGAGAAAAGAAGATGGTTCTGTAACAAGAAATAGAGGTGAAATTTTGACAAGAGTGAAAGATTTCTACTCCAAATTATATGAAAGGGATGATACATGTACTCCAGACATCATGAAAGGTACCAGTACCAGAGTTGTTCCAGTCCTTCCAGCAGAAGTTGCACATGCAATCAAGAACATGAAGCGGGGAAAAGCTCCAGGAGAAGATGGGATTACTGTAGACATCATACAAGAAGCAAGTGGAGAAATCGAAACAGTACTCGCCCAAATTTTCACTCGATGCCTTAATGAAGGGAAAATTCCTGAGGATTGGAACAACGCTACAATGATCTTGCTACATAAAAAAGGTGACATTGAGGATCTCAGGAACTACAGACCTATCAGCCTCCTATCAGTGGTTTATAAAATCTTTACTAAAGTTCTTTCACACCGCTTGAAGGTGACACTGGACATGGCTCAACCGAGAGAACAAGCTGGATTCAGGAGTGGCTACAGCACAATAGATCATATCCACGTACTGAGAGAACTAATTGAAAGAGCGAGGGAATATGAACTTCCATTGTGCATGGCTTTTATCGATTATGAAAAAGCCTTTGATTCGGTGAAACCATCAGCAGTTGCAATGGCTCTGAAATCCTGCGGTATTGAAGATGCATACATTAATATTATTAATAACATCTATGAAAATGCAAGTGCAAAGATTCGGCTGTTTGAAAATACAACACACATAAAAATTGGAAAAGGAGTGAGACAAGGTGACACCATATCTCCGAAGCTCTTTAATGCCGCATTGGAAAATGTCTTTCAATCACTGAACTGGGAAAACAAAGGGATAAAGATTAATGGAGATTATCTAACCCACCTTCGTTTTGCTGATGACATAGTCATTTTTGCAACTACCCCATCAGAGCTACAGAGTATGATCCAGGAACTTGCTGACAAGAGTAAAGAAGTGGGATTAAAAATGAACTTTCAGAAGACAAAAGTGATGTACAATGATTTTACAAGAAATGAAGATTTATTGATTGATGGAGAAAAGCTGGAGATAACAGACACGTACGTTTATCTTGGACAGCAGATATCAAGTGAAGGTCACATTGGTGAAGAAGAGCTTTTGGAAGAAACAGCATAATTTTCAAGAGCAATATGCCATTATGTCTTAAAAGAAAAGTGTTTGATCAATGCATCCTTCCAGTGCTTACGTATGGTGCAGAGACGTGGACCTTAACTAAAAGAGACATACAAAGGCTGCAGACAACTCAAAGAAGCATGGAGAGGTGCATACTTGGTGTAACCAGGAGAGATAAGAACAGGAACTCGTGGATATGAAAAATGACAAGAGTGGAAGACATCATGATCAGAGTCAAATCCCTGAAATGGCAATGGGCTGGACATACTGCCAGAAGGACAGACCATCGATGGACAGCCGAAATTTTAGATTGGATTCCAAGGGACAGGAAAAGACCCAGAAGAAGACCACATGGAAGATGGGTGGATGGAATTCGAAAGTATGCGGGAGTGACATGGAGGAGACTGGCACAAGACAGACCGTTGTGGAGAAAACTTGGGGAGACCTTCGTCCAGTAGTGGATTGATAATGGTTGACAATGATGATGATGATGACAACAAGTCATTAAGTTACATAGAAATTTAAAATAGCTATTAAAAGCATTAACTGTGACTAACATTTAAAAGCAGATCCAAACATAAAATGATTGGCACCAATTTTACAAGCACTGCATACTAGCATTATAGGTGAAAATGATTCATCAAAAATATGTATGAAGTTGAAAAATGTAACAACTGTGTTTTAGAATACTATTCTGGAGAACAGTCTCTCCACAAATTGGAGATTACAAGCTTTGTGATGAATATGTATATTAAGGAAATACAACATTAATTCACAAATATTTTATTTTTCATGTCAACCAAGATTTTGCCGAGCTCTTAATTTAAAGGGCTCTTTTAATTTTAAAGTGATTTTGAAATCCATAAACACAAACTTTTCTAGATCAAAGGACCCTGCTAAGATAAAAAAAATCCATGGGGAATTTACCAAATCCCATGTGAGTGTGGTGTTTCATATATAGGGCTGACCTGTAGGGACTTGCATTTTCGCTTGAAGGAGCACAAGATTTACATTCAGAACTGTGACCCAAACATGCCAACCTTCAAAATCTGAAAATTGGGAGATTTTTACAGCTCATAAAATCACACGAGCGCTATTTTTTAGACATTTTACAGATGTAGGAACAATTTTCCAGATGTAGTATTATTGGTCCACTAAAAGTTCTGGAGAGAAAAAAACAGCACGAAAATCTCCCCTTCCCCCCACTGAAATTCATTTTTAGGTACGTTGATTCCGCAATACAATGAAAACCTAAACTGGCCTGCATTGCATGTTGTTGTTTTTTATGAATAAAATAGAAGCCAACTGTTTTTTGTTTCTTCTTTAGGTTGTGCGCAAAGGTGAAGATGACAAAAATCATCGTACCAACATCACCTTTCGTTACAAAGCAAGGCGAACTGTGAACTTACTCCCCCTTTTGTCGTTAAGTGAACTTGCCGAAACTCAACTGTTTGTCATTACTTAGAATACATGCTGCTTTGTTGAGGCCGAAACTCAACTGTTTGTCATCACTTAAAATATGTGCTGCTTTGTTGAGGCCGAAACTCAACTGTTTGTCATCACTTAGAATATGTGCTGCTTTGTTGAGGCTGAAACTCAACTGTTTGTCATCACTTAGAATATGTGCTGCTTTGTTGAGGCCGAAACTCAACTGTTTGTCATCACTTAGAATATGTGCTGCTTTGTTGAGGCCGAAACTCAACTGTTTGTCATCACTTAGAATATGTGCTGCTTTGTTGAGGCCGAAACTCAACTGTTTGTCATCACTTAGAATATGTGCTGCTTTGTTGAGGCCGAAACTCAACTGTTTGTAATCACTTAGAATATGTGCTGCTTTGTTGAGGCTGAAACTCAACTGTTTGTCATCACTTAGAATATGTGCTGCTTTGTTGAGGGTTGAAAAACTGAACTGCAAGAAGGCAGAGCAGCTCCCATCTGTCAATCAATTACTGACCTTCCCCAGCATTCTAGTGCCAGAGCAGTTGAGCTCTTTGCTGAAGGCTTTGTATGACAATCGGACTGGGAGAAATGTTTTTAAAGCAAATTTTTCCCGATCCATCTTGGACAATTGATCCGAAGCCAGCGCTTAGACCACTGCACCACCGGGGTGGCTTTTTTTTTTTTTTTTGCAGGTAGGAGAGGAAAGGTACAAAACTGATTACTGTAATGCTGCCTTGCATCGACGCAGAAAGAAAGACTTCACAGGCGGTTCAAAATCATGGTGGTTGGTGGAATTTCGACCATCCTAACGGCTAATTCTCAGTGAAAATCGAGAGAATTTGACATTTATCCAGAGAGTGGGAGAAAGGGCTGAAAATCAGGAGTCTCCCACCTAAATCCAGAAACTTGGCACATCTGGTGACCTAAAGAAATCATAAACGGCCAAACACTGTTATAAAAATGACCATAGATTTCTCTTTGAAGAACCAAAACCAACCGACAAGTTGAGTTCAACCACCAAACTTGATATTTTGGAAGCTTTCCATATGCATCAGAATTCTTCGCAACTTGCCAATGACAAAGCATCCACATCATTTGTCAAGCATGTGGAAGCAACTAACTTAACCTTGTAACCATTAACACTGATGATGATTGCATATACAATTTGAATATTTATGTGCCATTCGATCTAGTAAAGCTAAGCCAGAGCCCAGCTAAATATTAGCCTTTTCCCGTGGTTCCCAGCTATGTTGTGCTATGGGTGTTTATAAGTGTTTCATAATAGCAGCGTTCGAATTACCCGGTGGTCCGCTGGCCAGTAAAGATTCCATTAGGTTAGTGAAATATTTATGTTACTGGCCCGAGTGGCCAGTAATTTTTCTTTTTGTTTGTTTCGGAATTTACAAATTTACATAGAACTGAACAAGAATGGAGAATACCCAGGTTTGGCCATGACGGTTGTCGGGTTTTTGAAATTCAGATATTTACTTCTCAAAAACTGAATATCTGATTTGCAGACTATGCTTCAGTTTTATGGAATTTTTAGATTGTATAGCAAACCAAGGTCCGAATTGAAATATTTCATAATATTTGTACTACAACCTTTAATTTGAAATTAACTTAATTATATATTATTCAACAGTGTACTGTTCTTGATACAAATACAAAATGCATATTAAATGTATTAGTATTTGTGCCATTTTTAGGTATGAACTGGCTCTGCTGAAAAGTGATTTTTTTATTTATTTATTTATTTCTTTTGCTGTTGTTTTCTAATTTCTTCAACTGCTTACTGTGCTTGGTGTTTTATTTATGCGTTATTTGCATGCATACATGTACAGATTCTCTTGCTCTAAATTTGTGATATACAGCTGCAATGAAATTATACATTATTTTTTTACATATTCTGTAAATGTGTAAGGTTTTTATGTTTTTCTTTCATGGACCAGTGGAAATTTTGGAGCACCAGTGATTTGCAAATTTGAGTGGTCCGCTAGGCCTCCAGAAAATTTATTTCTAATTCTAACACTGTAATAGTACATAATGTGATTTTCATTTGGGTTGCTTATTTCTGTTTTATCAAGGATTTGTAGAATATGTTCTTAACTGCATTTAACATGGCAAGCAATTAAAAAAACCTAACTTTGAGTCATGTGAGCCTGGTATTTCTCTCTCTCTCTCTCTCTCTCTCTCTTTCTCTCTCTCTCTCTCTCTCTCTCTCTCTCTCTCTCTCACACACACTCTCTCTCTCTCTCTCTCTCTTATTTACCAGTTTATTACTAATCCTACAATTTTTGTACAGTCTTTCCTGCTTGGCTGTAAGCATAGAGGCTTGAATGCAGAAGATAAACAGGGATTAGGTAAATCAGAATGTACAGGCATAGTGGTCATGTGGTACACTTCTCTCCCTTCAAAATTTTATTAGATGATACATTAATAAAATTTTGAAGGAAACAAAAAAACTCTGCCTTGTACACATATGTATATCGTGCAATACATATATGCTCAACTGAGGATTCCTTGCAGAAAGAGCTTGATTTTCTTAAATGAATTGCAGTACACAGAGGATATACCCCTTCAATTATAGACAAAGCTGTCCAAAAATTTAGGTAACCAAAGCCTGTCTGCTCACTCATGCCGGTAGAACACCCAATATGACAGAATTGGGTTACCCATTTGCTCCACAGATTTGCTTTCGAATTTCAAACATTCTCAAGGATTTTAAATTCAAAGTTATTTTCAAACCCATAAACAAGATAAATTTTTTTGAATCAAAAGATTATGTCGAAGACAAATTCCTGGGAAATTTATCAGATATCTTGTGAATGTAGACTTCCATATATAGGACAGACCCGCAGGGCTTTCAATTTCCGTGTGAAAGAACACAACACCTACATACGGAACTGTGAACTGAAGTCGTCGTCTATAGCCCAACACTGTCACGAAAACAACCATAAATTTTTATTTGGAAACGCTACACTCATTGATAAACTTGATTCAACTATCAAGCTTAATGTATTAGAAACTTTCCATATATAACGGAACTCTTCACGGCTTGTTAACGACATGATGTCGACTCCATTTCTTTCAAGCGCGTGGAAACAATTCACCAAAAACTGTGACTGTCAGAACTCTGATGATGTCACAATGATTTCAATATTTACACTCCATTAGTCCTGATGAAGCCGAGCCAAACCCTCTGCGAAACTATAGTCAATGTATAATAAACCTTTGATTGTGGTAAACATTGGTATTTTTATTTTAAGCATTTTATTGTTGATACAAGAAAAAAATTTAGGTTGGGCATTGCTTTTTTCCTCCACTTTCTTTAAAGTTTATGTGCACTGGATTAAAAACTAACTAAAGAAAATTCCTGTTCTTTATTACAAATTTACATTCCACAGGATAAATTACTTTTATTTGCTTGCACATTTAATATGAAAGATTATTTTTCCTTGTTGAGTTTATGTACTATGTACTTAAGAAAAATCTGAAGATCCAAAATAAATTACTTTATTTGCTAATCTGAAACGTGCGCGCGTGTGTGTGTGTGTGTGTGTGTGTGTGCGTGCGTGTGTGTGTGTGTGTGTGTGTGTGTGTTTTCTCCCAGATTTAAGTTCTCCATAGCCGAAAACTTTACTAGCCATAGTTATTAGACAAAAATTCCGAACTTGGGGTTCCAACTCCCAGTCAAAAATGGTGATTATGCCTGCAAGTTTTGCAGATTTCAATGCCATTTTAATCGTTAAAAAAAAATAATTTTTTTTTCCTATCATTTCTATACATTTTCTGTAAGCCAAAAATGTTCTCTTCAAGGTAGTGAAAACAAAAACTTTCAATCTACAATAAGAGGAAAACAATTGCAATTTTTCAAAACCACTGTAAGGCCCTAGGATTTTGGCCTGCCGCAGAAAAGAAAAATTAACCTATTTCCAAGATGGTGGCAGATAAAAACTGTTTTGAGCTACTCACTAATAAGGTTAAACTATGGGGAGGAAAAGTGTGTAAAATGGTCAAGCAGCCGCTTTATTAAAAAATTGGGTAATATGTTGGAATGCCCCATATATAAAACACGCCATTTTGAATTTCTTTTTCCTCACCAAAATTGTGAATTGCCCAAAGTATTTTTTTCCTGGCGAAAGGTTACATTATAATACACACACAAAAATATTTTTAGCAAATTTGAAGTGCGGGCTCATTTTGAAAAAGAAAAAAAAGGTTTTGTTTAGTAAAAATGTCGCCTCATTTTTCCATGTCTTTTGTTGCTAAATTTAAAAAAATAGTGTTCTTTTAATTCTAAAGATGTGCAGAAACAGGTTGTTCCAAAATGTATGGATCATACAGATCATTTACAAAAAAAAAAAAATTATGTGACTGCAACAGGTAGTTGTGAAGTTATGAATTTCTTTTGTCCTACAGTGCAGTTGTGAAAACTTTAAAGGCAGAGCTACCCAATTTTTAAAGTGACCTTACTTAAGATCTACTGGACCGACTGACCTAAAATTTTAACAGGTTTCATATCTCACCAGTACAATACTTTGTATCAATTTTCACAAACATCTGAGATAGGTGGGTGATATCTTGTGAAAATGATGGGCGATTTGACATAGAATGACCCATCTTCAGTTGAGCTTTCATTTGATGTCACATGGCACTATTAATTTTTTTAATATCAAGGTCATTCAAAAAAAGTTTAAAATTTAAACATTAAAAAAAAGTCATTAAAAAAATCTGAAAAAAAAATGTGTTTAACATATATTATTTTTCTACATAACTGATTATGAAACTTTCAGGATATGTAGAAAAATAATATGAATAGTACAAACACTACAAATTTTAAAATTCAATAACTAAAAAACTGATGTATTAAAAATTCTGAAAAAAATCATGTTTGTTTATATTGATGAACATTACAAATATATGCATACTAACATTGAAACCGTCTTAGCACGATTCAAACTTGCATTAGATATCTTAAAGTTAAGAAATAACAACAAGTTAGAACATGCAAATACATGTTATATTGGATCAACGACTCGGACATTAAAAACAAGATTAACTGAACATAAATATGTTAAAAATGGTGCTATGACCACATCTCTATCTTGTCTAGTTTATGGAGGTACCCACTTTCCAAAATGGGATGAAGCAACAATTCTTGCTACTCCCTTCTTTAAAATCAAGATTGTTATTATCAGAAAGCATTTTTATCCACAAATTAGCACACAGATGATGCTGTAATGAAGATGGCCCAGTAAGCATTCCTCAACCTTGGAAGGTATTACTTAAGAATCATTTATCTGTATAATATCCAAACTTTTCACCCAACCCAGAAGAAGCTGTAGTTTGCGTACGTGAACGTAACACATGCATTGTATGCTGTATGTCATTGTCTGTACGATGTTTATGTTTATTTTAAAATTGTAACGTTTCTTTTTATGCAATTAATGTTTTCTGAAGATGGATTTACTGAGTAATCCGAAAGATCTAAAAGTTTATTTATATACTTCTAACTTGTTGTCGTTATTTCTTAACTTTAAGATATCCAGCGCAAGTTTGAATCATGCTAAGACGGTTTCAATGTTAATATGCATATACTTCAGCACGACAATATTATTTGCATTACAAATATACCAAGTTTCATGAAAATAAAAAATGGTAGGGTTGAAAATGCTATTTTTGCTGGTTGATTTGACATGGAATGACCCTATATATGTACGGGGGAAATCTATAAGTATGCAACATTTTGCATTTTGTCCAACTTATAGTAAAACTTTCAAATAAACATTTTACAGTCAATTCTACGGAAAATAATATAAGCATTCAAAATACAAGGAAATAAAGTAAAACACACAAATATGGAGTAAATCTTGAATTTAGCAGATGGAAACTTGTTAATTTTTAATAAAGAACAACTCGAAAATACATAAATATTCCCAAAAATTGTTCTTATTTTACATGCAAATTGTATTTAAATCCATTAATGGAAACTCACCTAAATAATGAATGACACTGAAGAGAATCAAACAAGAAATACAAAAGCCATTTATTTATTGCAGGTATGTCGATGACATTTTCATTCTTTCTAAATTAAATACGACTCAATTAGAAGATTTGGCTGGACAGTACACAAAACTGTATCCTTCTATACAATTGACAATCGAAAATGAAATAAAAAATACAATAGCTTTTCTGGATGTAGAAGTTGTAAGAGAGAAAAATAGATTACAGTATAGAGTACATCGAAAACCTCCGTATATTCTGGTGATACCATATGACTCAGCACATCCATATGCACGAAAATGTAATAGCATTAAAACATTAATAAAAAGAGCATTTACTCACAGTTCAACAGAATATTATAAAAGAAAAGAATTGGAATATGTTAATAAAATTGCAGAAAGTTATGGGTACCCGAGCAGTGTATTAAAAAATGGACACTGGAGGTTCAGAATAAAATAAATAAAAGTACAATGTTAAGAAACAAGTTAGTAAAATCATGCAATGCATTTATTATGATACGCTTTCCAACATACCAGAAATTATTACTCAAGTTATGAAGATAATGGCTGTGGAATAAATCTCGTTCCTGTGTCCTGACCTTTGACCCCATTTCGATGATATTCAACAGAACCGGTTCAGTATACCTCAAGAATAAGATACTAAAGTTTTGTCGCAATAGAAGCAGTTTTACGCAAGTTATGAGAATAATGGCTGTGGAATAAATCTTGCTTTTGTGCAATGACCTTTGACCCCATTTCGTTGATATTCAACAAAACCGGTTCACTATACCTCCGGAACAACATGATAACGTTTTGTCACAATCGAAACATTTTTAGGTAAGTTATGATGTGCAAGGGCAATGGAATGGATCCCACTCCAGTGTCCTGACCTTTGACCCCATTTCCAATAGGGTTCGTCCCCAGTGGCTCCCTGCCAAATACTAAAATTTCATCGAAATCGAACCATATTTACGCATGTTATGAAGCATAAAGGCAATGAAATGGATCCCGCTTTTATGTCCTGACCTTTGACCCCATTTCGCCCATTTTCAACAGGGTTCGTTCCCAGGTGGTTCCTTACCACATACTTAAATTTCATTGAAATCGAACCATTTTTACGCAAGTCATGATGCATAAAGGCAATGGAATGGATCCCGCTCCTATGTCCTGACCTTTTACCCCATTTCATTTATTTTCAATAGGGTTATTTCCTAGGTGGTCCCCTACCACATACTAAAAAAAATTTCATTGAAATCGAACCATATTTACGCAAGTTATGGCGCATAAGGGCAATTGTATGGATCCCGCTCTTATGGCGTGACCTTTGACCCCACTTCACCCATTTTCAATAGGGTTCGTCCCCTGGTGGTCCCCTACCACATACTAAAATTTTATCGAAATCGAACCATTTTTATGTGAGTTATCGTGCCGACAGACAGACGGATGGATGGAAAAAGCTGGAGCATATACGCTTCAATCTACGGTTGGAAAGCGTAAAAAGAACAAATGAAATATATTGGAGCTTTTCCATATCTCAAAGGGGTGTCCACCTGAAATCAATAAGATGTGTAATAAATATGATATTCAACTTGAATGTAAAGTAAATACAATCAAGAATTTGGCATTAAAAAGCAATGAAAAAATGAGTTGTTTGGAGCAAGCAGGAGTATATGTAATACCCATATCAAATAATCTACCAGTCTCATACATAGGTAGTACCAAAATCAAATTAAAGCACAGATTAAAGTAACATTTAAAAAATTGGCAAAAAAACCCAAAAAAAACTGCCTTAATTCAAATTCAATACTGCCTTAAACACAAAGAATATATAAAAAAAAAGACATTAGAATAATAAAAAAATGTAAAACTGAAAGACATTTGAGAATCACTGAGTCAGTACTTATTGAAAAAAATAGGAATAGATTATGTAATTATAACGACCTAAATATACTAAATAATTGGAAAGCCCTGATAAAAACAGAACAGAAAAGGAGAAAAAAAAAAAATTCCAATACTAGATTTTGACCAAATTAAAGAACAGATGGTGCCACAAAGGCAAACATCGTGAGATACAGTGACAGAGCAGAGGACCGGAGATGATTGCGTTACTTGCTCTGAGGCTGCAGAGAGGAATGGTTGTTTTTCGCCAGGCCTCCTGAAGACAGCTAGGGTTTGGCAAAAAGTGCTAGAGGCAGACGAAGTCATGGGAGTGAGGCTTACATTATCAGCGATTAAGCATATCTTGTTTCCCATCGAAAAACCAAGTAGGGTTAGAAGATGAAAGTTGAGCCATTTTGTAAATGAATTGAGTTGAAAGAATAAGGCTTCTGTAAATAATGTATATAGTGTTTTTAATATGAATGTATGTATAAATGTTGTGAATATTAGGACATGGGTGACAACTAATGACCAAGAGAATTAGGGGTAAATGTCTTTTATGAATAGAATAGAAGTTATGTATAGTGTTTTTTGTTTTCTTAAATGTACACAGTGCGTCAAAAGAATTTTTAAGACTGGTGCTAGATTTCAGCCTACGGTGACGCCACCAGTGTAATCGCGAATGCGTTAAAAACCATGACCATCTGCTTGCTTTCTGCCAAAAGTACTGCGCAGTTGTTAAGTGTAGAGAAGTAAAATTGTTTTCATGTTGAATTATTAAGATGGAACAAAGGGCTGTTATTAAATTTAACGCAAAACTTGGTAAAAGTGCCTCGGAAACATACCAAATGATGAAACAAGTTTACGGTGAGTTTTGTTTAAGTAGATCAAATGTTTTCCTGTGGCACAAATGTTTTTCGGACGGAAGAGAGACGCCAGAAGATGATAAGCATACCGGAAGACCAAGTTCATCTAGGACACCCGAGATTATTGAAAAAGTGCATGATTTCGTGACAAACAATCGATGTGTGTCACTAAGAATGATGGAAGTGTCTTTAAACATAAACAAAGAAATGATTCGAACCATCCTGCATGAAGATTTGGGCAAAACTAAAGTCTGTGCTAAATTTGTTCCACACACGTTAACCAATGAACAAAAATCAAGAAGTGCACATTGCAGAGACATTATTTCAACCGCTGAAAATGATCCAAACTTCTTAAAATCAATTGTTACTGGTGATGAAACATGGTGTTTTCAATATGATCCTAAAACAAAGCGACAAAGTGTGGAATGGAAGTCAAAAAACTCACCACAAGCCAAAAAAACAAGAAAAGTTCCATCGAAAATCAAAACAATGCTCATTACATTCTTCGATAGTAAGGGTATTAACCACAAAGAATTTGTTCCAAGTGGACAAACAATTACTGGCGAGTTTTATTTAAATGTTTTGAGGCGTTTGATGGGCAGAATTAGTCGCATTCGTCTAGAATACCGAGATGAAAACAGTTGGTGTTTGTTGCACGATAATGCACCCAGTCACACCTCACTTCTTGTTCGTAGATTTTTGGCGAAAAATAACGTCTGTGTGTTGAATCATCCACTGTATTCGCCTGATTTAGCACCCTGCGACTTTTCTTTGTTCCCAAAACTTAAAATGACGTTAAAACAGTGTTTTTTGTATGATATTTCAACCATACAAACAGCTTCAACGCATGCTTTGGAGGCAATTCCGCAAAGTGAACTGGAACAGGCATTTGAATCATTATTAAATTGCTGTAACAAGTGTATTGAAGCCGGAGGGACTTATTTTGAATAACAAACCAAAACAAATTATAATTTCTTGTTTTTATTTCATTTTACAGACCCAGTCTTAAAAATTCTTTGACGCACTGTGTATGTTGAAGATAACGAAAGTTGTGCGTATGTGAGAAAAATGTGAATGTAATAAGTGATATGTTGGCTCAAAAACAACTGGCAAGAGTATATGTGAAGACACAGGGAAAAGATACGGCTACCACGAAAAGTCCATCACGCATTATGACAAGTCAGCCGGAAATATACGTGTGGTAAATGTTGAAAAGGAACAACCTTTTAATCGAGTTTCCATTAATGAATTGTTATTTTTTGTTACCACATTGTGGAAGAGGAGAAAGTGCTCTGATGGCCTCTGTTCCCAATAACAATCGAGCTCGTCCTTCCAACAAGCACATTGTTTGCAAAGACATTTATTACAGCAACATACTTAAAAACTATAACTTCCAACTTAGTGCATTTTGTTTTACTATATTTTACTTTGTGCAGGTAAAAGAAAAATGCAGGTAGGACTGCAATTGACTAAGGTATAGCTTCATTCCCTCTAACCCTATTGTTCCCATATGATTGATTTACCAACCTCAAGTTTCTTCAGGAACAGTTTCTTTACTTATGCAAACTAGAAGCTGAATGAGTTACCAATTTTACTTAGAAATCTTGAAAATACATTTGGCATTGGCACAATGCATTCTAAGTGAATTCTTAAACAGCTAACAAAGTTTATAGAAAGCACAATACAAATTTATTTCTACTGTACCTTCCAAAGTGAAAATAAAGAAAATTACTTACCTCATGTTCAGGACCATAACCAAATCTTCCAATAATGTAACCACTAAAAGACCACAACCAGGGAATGCCTCCATAAATTAGAACAACCTATAAGAACATTTTATTTAAAACACACCCAAATCTTAATGCGGTTCTGACATGCATAATAAACAGTACATGATAAAAGTTTTGAGTTCTCAATGAAACTGATTTTCTGTTATTTAAATTATTTATTACAAGATTATTTGTAGGATTAAATATTTGTTTTGTTTTTTTGCACATTTTTGTGCAGATAAGTCCTTGTGATGATATACTTTTGAGCTCATTTATAGAATAGCCAGCCTCCAGAGTTTTAGTCCAACTGAGATGACACTTGATGTCACAATGTCCACTAGCTCACATCATGCAATTCCACACAGTATGAAACTCACCTTTTCTAGCTTACATTCATTCATATATATATATTCTCGATTTTGACCCAAGTAGTTTCCCAAATCAGACATCGGCGTGAATGATCATATTATTTATTAATCATATCGTTTTGAAATGAAATCTCCTCATATCGTTTTGAAATGAAATCTCAACGAATCATACCGGCAAACAGCAATACACTGCCGGACAATTGCTAAGGACGGATGACAATAGCAACGATAGCAACCATAAAATGGAAGGCAGGAAAATGTGGAAATTAGCATAAGTGCGGGATACAGTAAGACGTGTTGTGCATATGCAAATTTTGGATTGCCGAACTTGTTCATGACGTCATAGCGCTGATAAGAGATATAAAGGATGATGCGTATTGACCGTTGTTGTTCAAACGCAAAGTTGAAAGGGAAAGAATCAATTGACGAACTTGCAATTTTCAGTATGTCTTCCCGACATCACCTAGATGATTTTACGCGTGGCCGTATTATTGGCAAGATTGAATAAGGGCGAAAAATAACAGATGTTGCCAGGGAGTTCGACGTCAGCCACAGTGTTGTTTCAAGGCTTTGGAAATCATTTCAAACAAATAGAGAGTGTAGCAAACGTCACGGGGTAGGTCGTGTTCGCAGTACGACACCTGCAGAAGATCGGTACATAGTGCTATCAACAAAAAGACACCGGCGCAGCACAGCTAGTGAGGCAGCAAATCAGTTTATGGCTGCTACTGGCAAGCGGATCTCCCGAAAAACTGTCGCCAGACGTTTGCATGAAGGAGGACTTTACGCCCGCCGTCCTGTTGTGTGCATCCCATTGTCCAGACGTCACCGTACCGCCTGTTTGCAATGGTGCCATCAACATCGCAATTGGACTGATAACGACTGGTCTGCTGTCCTCTTCTCAGATGAGAGTAGATACAGTCTATCGGCTGATTGTCGACGACAACTGATCTGGCATGATAGTGGTACTGCATATTGTCCAGCAAACATACAGGAAAGGGACCAATATCCGACATGTAGTGTCATGGTATGGGCTGGCATCATGATCAATGGACGTACGTCCCTCTATATGCTTCCAACTGGACTATGACTGGCCAACGATACATTAATGATGTTCTGCTACCTCATGTTCGCATGTTCCGCGGTGCTGTCGGTGATAGATTCATTTTCATGGACGACAACGCAACATGTCATCGAACAGTCGCTGTCCAGGAGTGTCTTGAGAGCGAGGATATTCAACGCCTCGTATGGCCAGCACGTTCTCCAGATCTGAATCCTATTGAAAATATGTGGGATGCTTTGGGGAGGAGTCTTGCTGGTTGCCAATGCCCTCCAATAAACAAGGACACCATCATCCCTGCACTGACAGAGGAATGGGATAAATTACCCCAACAGCTGCTTGATAATGTTGTGCAAAGCATGACACGACATGTGGAATCTTGCACCGCCCTCCATGGTGGCCATATCCCGTATTGACATCTTACGCCAGAACGCCGGCGGACGGTAATTGCATTTTTTCCACGTTTACGTATTCTGCACAAAATGGCCTGTTTGTCCCTTGAACACGTTCCAAAGCCTTCTGGATTTCAGAGCACAATAAATTGTCTTTATTGTAATGTCCTGGCATTCTGACATTATTTTATTTCACTTGGCATCCAACCACACTTACTTTTCTATGCGCTATATAGCCGTTTATGATCCGTCCTTAGCAATTGTCCAGCAGTGTATTACTGAAAAAATCATGAGAAATATATAGTGTGTAAGAATCATATCGTAAGTTCATGTTCAGTATAGTAGTCTTTCCACACACTTTCGCCACGTGATGATAGGAAGGCTAATTTTAGCCTAAACTTTTTGTACTACAGTTGCGGAGGGCTGTTCATATGGGATTGTGGGTAAATTATAGAACTTTACACTGTCGGAACACTTTTTTGAGCACTATTCAAAGTGTGATAATGGGCAACTTGTGGTCCAGTGACACCGACATGTTTTACTTTAATTTTCTTTCGGATTTTGCCGCACAGGAGAACGAAATATGTTTTATTACTAGAAACTCTTCACATTATTCATTTCTTTTTTCCCAAACAAACTGACACAATCACAAAACTCAGTGAATTATGAATCCCCCATATCTTTATTCCAAATTCATGTGTTAGCTGAGGATGAACTTTATTGAGGGCTTGTTCTTCAGTATTTACAGACTTGCATTTTGAATCACTTAGAATAATATCAGCCTGTAAGGAAATCTCGAAATGGTTAGTTGTAATGAGAGTGAAGGTTTGCCAAGTGATAGTGATAATTTTGAATCTATTGAGAATAACATTAATTTGTAAGAGTATATTCAAAATTAAAGGAGTTATCATTATATTTCTTTTTTTTTTTTTTTTGCAGAAGAAATAAGCTTTTAAAAAGAAGTTTTAAATTTGTAATTTCTATTTCCAAAAAATTATTTTACACAAAGTTATTTTTTAAACAAAATTCAGTTATTTAAAAATGTTAAGATAAATTTTATAAAGTTCAGGGAAAAATTCCGGCCCAAAACATTAAAATTTATGGAAAGAACAGCTTTTTTTCTTGAAGCTTGTAATTTCTAAGAAAATGGGCTTAGCATTTCTGGCATATTCTCACATGTTACATGTAGCACTAAAAGTGCTTCTTAAACCTTGATATTTCAGAAGCTGATAATATCAAAAAACATCGAGGTTTCATTACCAATGTTTGAAACTAGCAAAAAAAAATTTTTCTTCGTAAAGTAAATGAATTCTTTGTTGCATTCTTGTAATGAGGAAGGGAATGCCATATTTTTATGTCGTGAATTTGCTGTTTTGGTCGATGTTTGATCAACAAAAGCCTAGTTCTTTTCCTCGATGCCACAGGAACCTAAACATCAATAAAACATTGAAATAGTCAGTTTTTTTCTTCTTTTTTTTTTTTTTTTGGTGTTTTTGGCCACTAACTCTTTCGGATTTACCAGCCACTGGCTACATAACTAATATTCCAGTTTGTGCCTAATACTGTATATAGCCTACACAATAATAATTATATACTTTGTGATAATTACAAAGTCAATGGTCATTTATTTGCAAATAGCAGTAAAGCTTTTTTTTTTTTTTAACTATCACAGATATACAGTGAGGTTTCCACCAATACTTCGGACGTTTTAACAGACATTTTTGGTTACTTCATTTGATTTGTACTGAACAGAGATTTTACCCACCGTTGTGCCCATTTACTTCTGCAGATGCAAAAGTACGAATTAATCGACTTTTAAGAAAAACAGAGATTTTCACTGACACATGGTAAATTTCCACCAATACTATCAATGTTTTGGGAATAAGTAAACCCAGAGGAAAAAGATTTACAAAATGTTTTCATTTTGTGCAGTGAGTGGCTTTTATGTTCAGATAAAGCCATCCATGTAAATAATAGCAGTTACTTACATTAAAGTTCTTACTGATCCCCCACCCCTTTTGGTCACTAAGATTTGTTAACTCACCACCCACTTTTTTTTTTTTTTTTTTTTGGTTTTTTGGGGGGTTTTCTTTGGCCACTAACTCTTTTGGATTCATTGGCCACTTAACTGATATTCCAGTTTGCACCTATATATATACTGTATAAACACAATAACAATAATTATATACTTTGTGATAAATATATACAAGTCAATGGTCATTTATTTGCAAATAGCAGTAAAGTTGTTGTTTTTAACTATCACAGATATACAGTGACTGATCACTGAATTTATGACCACCTACCTAACACTTTGTAGGTCCTCCTTTTGCCCTCAGAACAGTAACTATCCAACGTGGTATCAATTCAATAAGATGCCAGATGCATTTTGGAGGTATGGCCAAATTAAGCTGTGTGTTGTGTAGCCTTCAATACAGGTATGGAGGCGATTGGTGTATCCAGACACCTGATATGCTGTTCCATAGTGTCCCACAAGTGCTCTATGAGATTGATATTGGGGGGGGTCCAATCAATGTACTGGAAGTTTGAACTGTGTTCTTCAAACCATTCCAGCACAACATTGGACCTGTGCAGGGCTTGAAAAAATACCATGCCCAAGATGCCCGGGGAATGTATTTATTGATCTCAGCAGCATAGGCGCAACCATTGGGGGTCGGGGGGGGGGTCAGGACCCCTCCAGATTTTCTGAGTCGGGGATCCCCAATGTAAAGGAGCCCCCCACCCAAAAAAAAAAATTGGGAATATAATTTATATTATATAATGCAGACTTTATTATGTGAACCGACTAAATTTAATAATATAAGATTGTGATTTTTCGTAGAATGCAAACACGTGTATAATGTGTACTTAATAAAACAGCGAGGTGCTTTTGTCGTGCCTCTGTGTCTGGCACTCTTTGGCCAAACCTGGCCCTTGCGCCACTAAAATCAACTAACTAACTGTCGTGCCTGTTAGATCGCACCTCAGCAACTGTTTTGCTCCTGCGCGCGAGTGTGTGTGTGTGTGTGTGTGTGTGTGTGTGTAGGGGGGGGGTCCCAAATCACTGTGTATGTGTGATCAGAACACACACCCCTCCCCGGTTTTGAACCATGGTAGCAGGCAAAAAAGTGAGGCTACTAATTTTAAAAATGAAAAAGTTTCTAATGGAATTTCCTTCTACAAGAAAACAGACAGTCATCGCATGTCATGTTTCATGTCACTGCTAATCACCGAAAGTTGTATTATTGTTACGGAGTGCTAAGGACAGAAGAATATCCTTTCTTTAATTACATTATCCAGATATTGGAATCATATGTAATTTTGCTCTAAATCACAGGTTCTTACTTTTCACCAGGGGCTACATTTTTTTCGTGGAACCGGGCCAGAGGCTGTGAACACTTAATTTGGTAAACTAAATCATAAATTTTTTTTTAAAGATGATGTGAAAATTATAAAATGAACCTTACACAGCGAGCAAATGAAAAAAATAGAACAATTTCCGAAATTGGTTACTTGTATTAACGTAAAATTTACAAGAGATAATTTCAAATAACTTGCATTAAAGAAGATATTTTAATTTTCCGGTTGTCCAACCCATGAGGTAACTTCTGATTAAAACTTGCATACACATACACAGTTTCACTGGCACTAGAAATTAAGGAATAGCCCCTTCTCTCTGTGGCAAAATAAACAAATACTTCTCTGTCTAGTCACTGTTAAACTCCTGATCTTCACTGTCAAATTCTCTCTTCTTTAGTGTTGAAAACGACATTTTGAGCGATCACAATAATTAACGTTGTTGTGCTCAGCACTGCACGATACACATTAAACTGCAGGAAGAATAACTCCAAACACTGACAACGAGAATTTGCAGATGTCGTGTCGAGTGGAGAACCGAACACACGAATATGCGTGTGTTCTGTTTTCCACTCAACAAAGTATTTATACTGTTTATATATAAAATAACTCCCCTTCATTTGCTGATGTGATAGTCATGTTTGCAACTGCTCCTTCAGAGCTGCAGAATATGATCCAGGAACTTGCTAACAAGAGTAAAGAAAAAGGATTAAAAAATGAGCTTTCCGAAGGCAAAACTGATGTACCATGATAAGTCTTTATTTCTTGTAAAGAATGTCTTTATTTCTTTTACAAGAAATAAAGACTTATCAATTGATGCAGGGAAAGCTGGAGATAACTGATATCTATATATCAAGCAAGGGTCACATTGATGTGGAAATTAATCTGCATATAAAACTTGGCCGAAGAGCTTTTGGAAGAAACTGTAATTTTCAAGAGCAATATGCTATTATGTCTTAAAAAAAAATATTTAATCAATGCATTCTTCCAGTGCTTTTATACAGAGCAGAGACATGGACCTTAACTAAAAAAGATATACAAAGACTGCAGACAACTGAAACAAGCATGAAGATGCATGCTTGGTGTACGTAGGAGAGATAAGAAGAGGAACTTGTGGATAAGAAAAATGACAAGAGTGGAAGAAAACATGATCACAGTAAAATCCCTGAAATGGCAATGGGTGGGTCTTGTTGCCAGAAGAATGGACCAATGATCGACAACCAAAATACTAGACTAGACTGGATTCCAAGGGACAGGAAAAGATCCAGAAGAAGACCACATGGGAGATGGGTGGATGAAATACAAAATCATGCGAGACTGACATGGGAGAGACTGGCGCAAGATAGACCGTTGAGGAAGAAACTTGGCGAGACATTCACCCAGCATTGGATTGATAATGGTTAATGATGATGATATAAATATTGATAAACTTTTATTCCCTGCCTGTGGATTTTCTACATTTCTTTTTGGTTTAATTTTTTACCACGGGCCAGACTGACACCCTTTGCAGGCTGCCTATTGAGAATCACTGCTGTAAATGTTGTTTATAGTCAGAGACAGGATGCATGCCTCTGATGGAACTAGCCTCCATTGTTTAGTGACAAAGGGCGAAAACTTCAACGAAAACAACGCAGAATCCCTAAATTTCTCAAATACCAATTTCATCATCATCATACCATTTCATACCAATTTCACCATCATCATCATCTTAAAATTTGAGATGCATTGAACATTTTCAATACAGAGCCATAAAACGGAAATGCAAAACATGTAAAGAAAGTTCATATTCTTTAACTTAAAAAAAAAATGGAGGGTTCCAATTTGTTATCTTAAAAGATACGCTTTTCTGGGCAGGTAAATAATTTTTGCACATGCCCAGCTGAGCATGTAACTTATCATACTTTTCAAGCACTGCCTGTGGTTCGGCGCATTGTCATCGTGGAAGACACTTACTGCTATTCGGGAAAAAGTACATTGTTGGGTGTACAGAGTAAAAACACAATTCCCAATAGTGGGCACCAGTCATACGTTGTTCCACATGCACCAGGGGTCCACATTCCTGCCAGGTAAACATGACCAACACCATACAACTGCCTCTACCAGCTTGCACTGTGGAGACCATGAAGGATGGATACTGTGCTCATGTTGCTTGGGCCAAATACGTACACAACCATCCTTGGAGTGGAGTAAAAAAATGCGACTCGTCAGACCAGCACACTTTCTTCCAGTCATCCGATGTCAGCCTAGCGCACTTTTTCCTGAATGTGGGCATTGGACAGTCACAGATGCTTAATTGCTCAACTGTGTTGTTCATAACAACAGGTTTGCAACCAGGGAGCACAGGAGTGCACTCACAGCTACAGGGCAATGATCCTCTACTTTAACAACCGATGGTGTAAGTGTATGATCACAGTATCCCTCACCATAGCACATATTTGACAACTGTGTTTGCCAGAAAACATAGACAGCAGTGGACTGTGGACGATTGGAAAAAAGTTGTCATCTCTGACGAATCAAGTTTCCTACTGCATCAAAAGGATGAATGGTGGTGGGTAAGGTGAACAACTGCAGAGAAGATGATACAAGATGTCATAACTCCACAGGTATACTTGAGGGGATGTTTATCTTGGCAGACATCCTCTGTCCCCTGATATAGGGGTGAATGGGCACCTGATTGTCACTGTGTATGTGTCCATCATTGCAAACCAGCTTCCGTCCACTTCCAACATGACTGCACACCATGACATCCATGACTACTTCAACGAACATGAGGATGATCATGTTCTCCCATGGCTGCCTATTTCCCCTGACATGATCTCGATTGAATGCATTTGGCACCAGGGCTCGATTTCGACTGGTAGTTAGTAGCAAATTGCTATCAAGCAAATGCATTTTGTTAGTGATAAAAAGTGGTTCTAGCAAAAGTTGCTACTGGAAAAATTTTGAATGTTTTAGTGTGAACTGTAAGCGCCACTGAATATTTTAGACACATACAAAAAGAAACAACTGCTTTCTGGAAATGAATGTTTCTTGAAAAGTACAAACATTATAAAAACATTTTGGCACAAGTAGAAATATCCAGTATATTTCCCTTATCTACTTCTGCATGTGAGGTTGGGCTCAGTTTCATGAAAAGAATCCAGAGTGATTGGAAGTGCAGTTTAAACTTACAAACATTGAATGCTCTCATGAGTATTGAGGTTGAAGGTCCGTCTGAAGTCAAGTTTGACCCCAGGCCTGCTGTTTTAAAGTGGTATGATGAAAAGACTCGAAACCCAGATCGTACACCATACGGAAAATAACTTAAGGCTAGACAAAACCCATCGGAATCGACAGGTTTTTTTGTTGTCGTTTTTTTTTTAGAAGAATAAACTCATATGAAACAACAAATGTATACTTTATTTGATTGACAAATTCATTCAACCACTTCAGTAAAGACAAAAGTCCAGGTTCGCGATTTTTTTTTTTTTTGACTGAAGGTTTAACGACCACCGTGAGCAACGCAATGGGCTATAAGCAGTCGCCCGTCCCTGATTTAGGGTCATTGATTCCAGGGAAGGGAGAGAGCCAGTGCCGTAAGACAAACACAACATCCATGCCTCGCTGGAATGATCATAAGCCAGTGCTTAGACCACTGCGCCACCAGGGATGCCAGGTTTGTGATGAGCATCATGACTGCACCCTTTTTCAGTCGTAGACTGTGAGGCGGAAGTCCACTCATGTTGATCGTGCGCAAAAGTTCACCTGGATAGCAGACTCTTTCACTCTCATCTTCAGTCACAACTGTGTTCATAAATGTTGTTGGAATGAGATTTGCGTTGCAAATATTCTTCATTCTCTCTTGTCTGAAACATATGTTTGCTGCCCATTGATCGCTCACGCCTTCCAGTAAGGTTCCTACGTTTTCTTCTTTTTTGCAGGAGAGATATTCTGTTAAGGGTAAGTATGCAATAAAGTATTTACTTACTTTAGGACTGATCATAGAATGCCATGCACACACCAAGTCTGACACTGAACTGAGCGCCTGATGTAGATAAGGGCCGCACACTTCTCCCGTAGACTTTACATGGGAAATTTTCCACCCTGCCATGCCCGAACTGTTGCTCCAATCTCAGTTTTCTCTTTGACTGGCACATCTACACGGTAAGGGCTTTATTTGGTACCTGAACCCTATTTTTACATTCAACCGTTCTCTCAAAATAGGTCTCATAGTAAAAATCCTTATAGAATTAATATATAGATGGCACACCTCAATATGTACATTCTAAATATTTTCACTAACAATGGTCAATGGAATGTTTATTTACATCTTTACATAATGGGAAACGTCTTACCTACGTGAATAAACTGGATCGAATATTTTTTTTTTTTTTTTTTATTGGAGGTTTAATGACCACCTTGAGCAACTCAATGGACTATAAGCAGTCGCCCGTCCCTAATTTAGGGTCACTGGTTCCCGGGAAGGGAGAGAGAGCCAGTGCCGTAAGACAAACACAACATCCATGCCTCGCCGGGATTCGAACCCGGACCCCTTTTGGACTAATGATCAGAGGCCATCGCTTAGACCACTGCGCCATCGGGGCGGCCGAATGCACATTAAATTGTATATATACATCCCACAGTCCAACGGCATAATGCAAGCAGGTCTTTGAGCGTTCGCTGTACCAATGAGAACTTTGATGCGAATGCCTGCTAGCGTTGCTTTGCACAACGGTTCGCTCAGAAAAGAGAAAGCTTCGGACTATCTCAGTCCCTCCATGCTTCCGCCTTCAACAGAGCACGAGTCAACAGCACGCTTCTCTCATAGACTTTGCATGGGAACTTAGCCACCCCACAACTCCCGAACTGTTGCCCTAATCTCATTTTTCTTTTTGACTGGCACATCTACATGGTAAGACCTTTAATTTGATACCTCAACCATATCTTTAGAATTAAATAGGACTCACAGTAAAAAACCTTATAGAATTAATATATAGATTTTGAATAGTGTTCTTGAATTTGGTGAATAAAGTTAAATATTTTTTTTTTTTAATATTTGCATTCGAATTAAATTGTTAGAATTAATCTGTCAGGTCACGAAAAGGTGAGTTATATCTAAATATTTGTAAACTTTTCAGCACTACAATGTGACAGTTACTGGGGTGAAATCAAAATTTGTCACGAGTTACTAATGGAGGGAAGATGTTAAAGTTTCTTTTGTATAATGTTGATAAATTTTCACTAGTAGATAATGCAATTTGCTAGTAAAAATTAAGTAAGGCTACTATCAAGTGTTGTTACTTCTAAAAAAAAAAAAAAACAGAATCAAGATCTGTTTGGGACCTTATGGATCAGCAGCTGTGGCAAATGGAATTTCCACCAAGGACACTGGACAAGCAATAGGTAGCACAGATACGGCATAGCAGCTATTGCATTGTTATCAAGCTGGGACCCCACAGGCTTTTAAAAAGTGGGTACTTTATGAGATATTCTGAGGTCCTTTTCAAAAATCAAAAGAATCAAGAGGTAATGAATATTTATACTTACATAAGCAAATGAAAAATAAATGTAATGTACATTGTTTAACAGCAATTTATGATCTGAAAGCAATCTTTAAAAAAAAAATCAAGTACTGACAGAATTAAATGTTGTCATTTTTAACCAAATTTTATCATAATGGAACTACCCAAATACAATGAATTTTAAGTCAGCTTAGAACACCAGAGCAGGTTTTTTTCTAAACACAGGAACTGTGTGACGATTACTCTTGAACAGTTTATCTGACTTTTAACGAATAATCATTTATCTGACTTTTAACGAATAATCATTGAAGTAGACATACAACTTTTAGCAGAGAATAATTGTTCACAATGCTCTCATTAAATGTAAATTTGTTTTTAAAATTTTAAATTTCAACTGTTCCAATATTGATTAAAAGAGCTGAAAGGTTTAATAAATTAATCAGGATATTTGCATATTTACATTATCTTATATTGCATACTTACACATAATCTTGAAGAATGTGGGTCCCAAAGGATGCGTAGAGAATTTGTATTTATGGGTCCTTTTTTTTTTTAGGGGAGGGGTAATTTATGTGCCAAAGCGCATTAGTGGCAGCACTGTATGGTACAACATACAAATGGAAAAATTTTCAGACTTATTTTCAGAGGATGCATAGAATTTTTATTTATGGGTCCTTTTTTTTTTTTTTAGGGGTGGGGGTGGGGTAATTTACGTGCCACAGCGCATCAGTGGCAGCGCTGTATAGTACAACATACAAATGGATGCCTTGTTGCATGACCCTCGTTCATGCCTTGTTGCATGACCACCTCATGGAGGACCTACACATTAATAAATTGGTGCTAACAAAGTTTTGATCCTGCAGTGTATTTCACTATTTATTTAAAGAAAACTGAAGATGAGAAATTAGTTTCATACAGTCAAAACAAATAGCATTAGGAATTTTAGTTTTTAAATACAAGTAATTATTCATTTTTACAACAACCAAAAATTATTAAAGAAGAGTATCAAAATTTTAAGATAGTTACATGAAATTTCAAGTAATGAATCCACTTCTGGTACACTCAACTGTTATATTTCTTTATTTTCAATGTTCACTACAAATTTGTTCTTAATCTGTATATTACTGGTAGTTGTAGGGAAATATTCATTTAAGTTTGAACTTAGCACCACAAGATTTTTTCTTAACAGAACTGTGCAAAACTCCGGTTATTTTTTAAAGCCACAGCCAACAATGGAAAACTTAAATTCTTAGTTTCAGACACAAGTCTTATATTTTTACAGCATTTGGTCATTCCATATCAAATCAACAGTTTTGAATTAAATTCTCCCTTGGCCTCTCAGATTTTTATGAAATTTGGTGTATTAAAGTGTCCTTATAAAATATGAATGGAAATCCTTAAAAAAAAAAAATAATTAAGACTCAATTGATCAGGGTTGGGTTTCTGCCAGCAGAAACTAGTTTTTGCCATGCCAGTGGCAGAAACTGGATATAACCGGTTTAAACTGGCAGAAAATGGCAACAACTGGCAGAAACTAAAAAAGTACTTAAACCATTTTTGTATCAAATTAGTACATGAAATTTACAGTAAATCAGAGATGACAAATAATTTTTATTACAATAATTTAGTATTATAGTAATTTATAATAATTAATCATTTCAATAATTAAAATATTATATTACATATATCTTTTAGACATGCTTGATCCTTGGCTAAAATATAAGAAGCAACATGATTGGCAGACTGGAGGAAGAACCTCGTTGGCTTATGACTGTCTCAAGTGCACCAACCAGATAAGATGTATTAAAGCCAATGAACCACAATTTTTTTAACCACCAATCACAGCTTGTCTTACATATTTGAGAAGTGGTTCCATGTTTAAGCAAGGGGAGCCATTTTGTCGAAAAGAAAGTTTGAATGTAGTTTGTTTTGTTGACAGAAGTTTATGCTATTATGTCTACTTCTAGAGGTGGCAGGCCAGTTGACCAAATTTGGGGTTCTTATGTAGAGAAAAAAGTAAATAAGCTAATAGTTGAATGCATCAACTTCAAGAAAGTTGTTAGTGCTACACCTTACAAAATCAGCTCCTTTTCCTGAAACATATTACTCTAATGAAGTCTTAGAAAATGTCTCAGCTTCTACATTGTGGTCTAGTCTAAAGAAACCGACTGTAAATGAAGATTTCATAACTCTTGCTTGCACAGTGATGATATTGCCTACAAGTTCTGCTGGGCTTGAAAGAATATTCTCATGCTTTTCGTTTATTCACAATAAATTAAGAAATTGTTTGGGTTTGAAAACAGCAGCAAAATTGGTCTTTTGCTATCGACTACGTGGAAAAAGTGCACTATTGAATGGTGAATTTTCTGCGATCAATAAATACTGTAAACATCACAACTGAATTTGTTTTACTTTAAGATGGATTTCCCTATGCTATTCATTATATGCTATTTGTGGTACTTCAGTAATTCATTATGTGCTATTTGTGGTACTTCAGTAAGTTTTTATTACAAGACAATTATTTTCTGGGTTTCTGCCAGTTGTTGCCACTTTTATGGCACCAACTAGTTTCTGCCCTGCCGGTTTTAACCGCCTTGGCAGAAACTTGCCAACCCTGCAATTGATACACTAAGTTTCATCAAAATCTCAAAATGTCAGAGTCAGTGTGTTGCTTTGACATGGAATGATCCCATTCCTGATCATATGAAAAATCCAAGGTGGACATCATTCATCAAAGGCAACTGTTAGATTAAGCAAAAGTAATTATAAATCATTTCAGTTTTCAATAAGTATATTAAAAGAACAAAAGTCAGTCCTTCAAAATTCTGTTCATCACCCAGCAGTCTACTACAACACCACAACTTTGGCAGAGAGAATCCAACAAGATAAAAAAATATATTCAAAATAACATATGGTATATGTTGTTTTAAACATTTATTTTTTATCTCAAGAGTTGTTTGATGCTTGTTATTTGCAGATGTAGTAACACAGACAACAAGCAATCAAGCATTCTGAGAGTTTCATCTAACAATTTACTGCACAGTAAACTGTCAAAGTGATGAACATAATTTTCCAGGACAGACTTACTGTATGCCAAAGGGATCATACACTTGTATTCAATTTTCACAACAATTATATACATTTCCAATTCACTCTGCTAACTCCTAATGTTAACCTAAACATAGCGATAATCAAACTACTTACTGTTTGGAAAATCTGCTCCCACAGGCTGGATGCAAATGAAAAGGTGCTTTTGTCCAAACGGTACAATCTGGCTTTATTATATGTTTCTTGGTCTAACACACCAGCCAGTTCTGGAGGTACTGACGCATTCTTTTGCACACATTAAACTGTGGAGAAAGAATATATGTTTTTAAATAAAACAAACAGCAGGATTTTTTCTGAAACAAAAATCACCATATAATCAGCACAAAGAATAAATCTGTTACACTAATATTTTGACAAAGTTCAGCAATGGGAACAAACTTATTACATTTTGGGCAGCTTCATATTGGAACTACTTGGAAAGTGCACTAAAGGAAGACCTAAGATAAGACAGAAGCATGTGTCAACAATGAATGATATGGAGAAAAAATTGGAGAGTTGACACTAGACAAAACACGATGAAGACAGAGGATTCATAACATCACCTAGTTGCAGGACTAACATACTGCATAAAATCACAATATCTCATTGGTCTCATTGGTCTGACTGGACTGTAGAAGATACCATCAGCCCCCGTAGCAGAATCACTGTGACGGGCAACGTGTGTTGCAAATTTATTTTGGTTCCGCAGACAAAAATGATATTCCCGGAATCCAATTAAATCTTCTCTTGCAAACTCCCACTCATGGATGCAAGTTTTTCGTCTTAGGATGGAATTAAGTCTTTCAAAACTTTCCAAAAACGGAAGTTAGACGGAGTGAAGATTTCTCCCACAATATATTTTTTTCTCGTGACATTTCCTTTTTCTGGCATTGTTGAGTACCATTTTATTGCATAAATGTTAGTGGAAAATGGAGGCAACGATTTCCAAAAAAGGAAGTTAAATGCAGCCTTATAATCTTAAATTCTTTTCTCGTGGTGCTCCCTCTGGTTGTTAAGTGTAATTTTATTACATAAATGTTTTTATATAAGATTCAAAATGGAGGAAAATTTTCCGAAAACGAAAGTTATACGGAGAGAAAATTTCTTCCATATTCATAAAATGGAAGCAAAAATTTTTTTTTGACAACAAAAGCTAAAGGCAGCAAAAAGATTTCTCCTGAATTTGCCCCCCCCCAAGTGTTTTTCCTGCACTGTATTACTGTTTATACATCATTTAATTACATAAATGTATTTAGGATCCAAAATGGATAACATTTTTTCGAAAACAGAAGTAGGACGGAGTGAAGATATCTCCAGCAATAGTATTTTTCAGCAATATTTCTTTTTTCCTGTATTGTTGTTAAATATAATTTTATTCCATAAATCTTTGTGTTTCAGCTTGAAAATGGAGATAAAACCGTAGACTACAGCAGGCAGAGGGTTCTTGATTCCAGTCATCATTACAATTTCTGTAGCACCTAAGTTAGGCTTATTATTATATTTTATTTAATTATCTCATCTACAGCAATGGCATCTTTAGCATGGTCCACTTGTCAATACAGACATAAAGTCAAGTAAAGACGTAGTCACTCATGGTTTAACAATCGGCGTATGTGGCATGTATCCAGAATTGCTGCTTCTTGGATTTTGGTTCTTAGTGTTGTAGACTTAAAGCATCAAGCTGAGTTATAAGAGTCTGAGGAATTACACCAGTTGAAGAGATAATTTTTTCGGTTTCATGCTTAATTTATGGAAACCAGTGTACATTCAAGGACTTGAAAATGAACTTTTTATTTTTCAAGGACTTTTCAAGGTTTTCAAGGAGCAGGCGAATTATGTGTGAAGCTGTTTTTTTTTTGTTTTTTTTTTTTTACCCCAATATCAAGAAATTACTAAAAATTCTATCAATGCGTTTTGTCTTAACAGCCACTCTGGAAAGTATGTTTTCTACTCTCAGGTGCCAGAAAAGTATCTTCGAAACATAATGCTTAATTTTCGACACTGTGGACTTGCATTGCTGAACATTTATCGAGAAGTAGAAGTAAATACTACAGGATCCACATTTTGAACGCAATGGGGTGAAGCGCAGTTACCTTGTACTGTGATGCTAAGATATGTAAGTACAATTTTGTTAAAGTACTAGCAAAACTTTACATTTTCAATATTCTTCACTATTATTTTTTTCATAAAATAAATTTTAAAATTCAGCCTTTATAAATAACTCCGAGAAATTAAATACTGAGAGAGAAGTACTCTATTTTACATACCCACATTTAATAAATATATTACCCTCTACATTACATAATGAAATGAAGATTTATCGATTGATGGAGAAAAGCTGGAGATAACAGACACATACATTTATCTTGGACAGCAGATATCAAGTGAGGGTCACATTGGTGAAGAAATTAATCGGCGTAAAAAACTTGCCTGGAGAGCTTTTGGAAGAAACAGCATAATTTTCAAGAGCAATATGCCATTATGTCTTAAAAGAAAAGTGTTTGATCAATGCATCCTTCCAGTGCTTACGTATGGTGCAGAGACGTGGACCTTAGCTAAAAGAGACATACAAAGGCTGCAGACAACTCAAAGAAGCATGGAGAGGTGCATGCTTGGTGTAACCAGGAGAGATAAGAAGAGGAACACGTGGATCCGAAAAATGACAAGAGTGGAAGACATCATGATCAGAGTTAAATCCCTGAAATGGCAATGGGCTGGACATACTGCCAGAAGAACAGACCATAGATGGACAGCCGAAATTTTAGATTGGATTCCAAGGGACAGGAAAAGACCCAGAAGAAGACCACATGGGAGATGGGTGGATGAAATTCGAAAGTATGCAGGGGTGACATGGAGGAGACTGGCACAAGACAGACCGCTGTGGAGGAAACTTGGAGAGACCTTCGTCCAGCAGTGGATTGATAATGGTTGACAATGATGATGATGATGATGACATTACATAAGGCTTTGTATCAAAATTTTGTAAATCAGTATTTGAATTATCAGGAAAATTATTAATTTACTAATGAATTTATATAATTATTTTAAATAATGAATTATTGATAATTAACACGTAATTATTAATTGATTATCCTAGATTAGCAATTGCTTTTAGTGTTTGGGTATGAAATTACTTGAGAACCCCCCCCCTCCCCCCAATCTTTGAATTGCTATGGCTTTGCCCCATCTCTCCAAATTTTTACATGGGGAGGTGGGCAAAGAGTTAGATTTAAGCTTGTTACACAATAAGAGTAGTATAAAAAGGCATTCTTCTCTAGTTTACCATTTTTACAGTAGAAGGGAGCACTTTCCTTCTAACACTGGAAATCAATTTGACTTTAATGGGAATTTATTTATTTGTATTCAAGTCAAATTACATTTATTACAAAATGATACACACAATATGCATGGCTTATAGTGTAAGTCAACAAAAATAATAGATTCCAAAATGACTCCACAACTTAAATCTTGGCCCTCAGTCTCCGGCAGCTGGAATGTACCTGGCCAAGGCAGCGGCCAGTGCAACATGAAGGCAGAGGGTGCTAAGAATCACCGGAGGACCGGACTAGGCTGCCATCTGATGCTGACCTTGGCTACGTATAATGAACGCTCCCTATCTTCTGATTCAAGGCTTCTTGAATTGGAAGAGGAACTACAAAGAATAAAGTGGAACATCATCAGGCTAAGTGAGGTAAGGAGAAAAGGAGATCTCATTGAACTGAAAAGTGGACATCTCTTCTACTATCGTGGGACAGATACTGGCAGAACTAGCGGTGTTGGATTTATAATAAACAAGAAACTGAAGGATAAAGCTGTAGAAGTTGAAAGTTCCTCTGACAGAGCTGCAAGACTCATTATCCAACTTTCGAGACGATACAAGGCTCAGATTATTCAAACTTATGCACCCACCACAAGTCATCCTGAAGAAGAAATTGTAGAATTTTATAAGGAAATTCATCATCTAAATAATAAAGGTAAGCAGCACTTAAAGATAATTATGGGAGATTTCAATGCAAAAATAGGGCAACGGCAACAGAATGAAACTTCAGTAGGTAAATTCGGTCACGGCAACAGAAACCAGCGTAGAAATACTCTCGTTGAGTTTGCAGAGGCAGAAGGGTTTTACATCTTTAACTCCTTTTTCAAGAAAAAGCCACACAGGAAATGGACATGGAGACATCCAAATGGGATGACAAGTGAAATTGATTTTATTATGTGTAACAAAAAATTCGTCATAGAAGACTGCAGTGTGCTAAACAAGTTCAACACAGGTAGTGACCATAGATTGGTGAGATGTAAGATGCACCTCAACACTAAACTCGATCGTAGCAAGGTCACAAGACAAACAAAATGTATTGACATAACCAACCTTAAAAAACATCATAATATCTTCAAGTTGGAACTGAAGAACAGATTCTCTGCTTTAGAAGGCCTAACATCGGAAGAAGTGGATATTTCTGAAGTTAACAGAAAAGTAACCAAAGCTCTTATGGAAACAGCAACAAAATTATCTGGGTCTAAGAACAAGTTGCATGTGAACAAATTATCAGGAAAAACCAAAATGTTGATGCAAAAAAGAAGAGAGATGAGGACAACTAAAGAAGATGTGACTTCCAAAGTGGAATATATAGAGCTATGCAAGACAGTACGAAAAAGTATCACTGAAGACTTAAGGAAATTCAACTGTGAACTAGTGAGGACAGCAATTGAAAACAACCAAAGCCTAAAGATAGCAAAGGGACATCTCAGTAAGGGAAGAAAACAGATTATGGCTCTGAAAAAGAAGATGGTTCGGTAACAAGAAATAGAGGCGAAATCTTGACAAGAGTGAAAGATTTCTACTCCAAATTATATGAAAGGGATGATACATGTACTCCAGATATCATGAAAGGTACCAGTACCAGAGTTCTTCCAGTCCTCCCAGCAGAAGTTGCACATGCAATCAAGAATATGAAGTGGGGAAAAGCTCCAGCAGAAGATGGAATTACTGTAGACATCGTACAAGAAGCAAGTGGAGAAATCGAAACAGTACTCGCCCAAATTTTCACTCCATGCCTTAATGAAGGGAAGATTCTCGAGGATTGGAACAACGCTACAATGATCCTGCTACATAAAAAAGGTGACATTGAGGATCTCAGGAACTACAGACCTATCAGCCTCCTATCAGTGGTTTATAAAATCTTCACTAAAGTTCTTTCACACCACTTGAAGGCAACACTGGACATGGCTTAACCGAGAGAACAAGCTGGATTCAGGAGTGGCTACAGCACAATAGATCATATCCACGTACTGAGAGAACTAATTGAAAGAGCGAGGGAATATGAACTTCCATTGTGCATGGCTTTTATCGATTATGAAAAGCCTTTGATTCGGTGAAACCATCAGCAGTTACAATGGCTCTGAAAACCTGCGGTATTGAAGATGCATACATTAATATCATTAATAACATCTATGAAAATGCAAGTGCAAAGATTAGGCTGTTTGAAAATACAACACACATAAAAATTGGAAAGGGAGTGAGACAAGGTGACACCTTATCTCCGAAGCTCTTTAATGCCACATTGGAAAATATCTTTCAATCACTGAACTGGGAAAACAAAGGGATAAAGATTAATGGAGATTATCTAACCCACCTTCGTTTTGCTGATGACGTAGTCATTTTTGCAACTACCCCATCAGAGCTGCAGAGTATAATCCAGGAACTTGCTGACAAGAGTAAAGAAGTGGGATTAAAAATGAACTTTCAGGAGACATAAGTGATGTTCAATGCTTTTACAAGAAATGAAGATTTATCGATTAATGGAAAAAAGCTGGAGATAACTGACACGTATGTTTATCTTGGACAGCAGATATCAAGTGAGGGTCACATTGATGAAGAAATTAGTCGGCGTACAAAACTTGCCTGGAGAGCTTTTGGAAGAAACAGCATAATTTTCAAGAGCAATATGCCATTGTGTCTTAAAAGAAAAGTGTTTGATCAACGCATCCTTCCAGTGCTTACGTATGGTGCAGAGACGTGGACCTTAACTAAAAGAGACATACAAAGACTGCAGACAACTCAAAGTAATATGGAGAGGTGCATGCTTGGAGTAACCACGAGAGATAAGAAGAGGAACTCGTGGATCTGAAAAATGACAAGAGTGGAAGACATCAGGATCAGAGTTAAATACCTGAAATGGCAATGGGCTGGACATACTGCCAGAAGGACAGACCATCGATGGACAGTCGAAATTTTAGATTGGATTCCAAGGAACAGGAAAAGACTCAGAAGAAGACCAAATGGGAGATGGGTGGATGATATTCGAAAGTACGCAGGAGTGACATGGAGGCGACTGGCACAAGACAGAACGTTGTGGAGGAAACTTGGGGAGACCTTCATTTTTTTTTTTTTTTTTTTTTTTTTTTGATTGGAGGTTTAACGACCGCCGTGAGCAACTCAATGGGCTATAAGCAGTCGCCCGTCCCTAATTTAGGGTCACTGGTTCCAGGGAAGGGGAGAGAGCCAGTGCCGTAAGACAAACACAACATCCATGCCTGACCGGGATTCGAACCCGGACCCCTTACGGACGAATGATCAGAGGCCAACGCCTTAGACCACTGAGCCACCGGGGCGGCGACCTTCATTCAGCAGTGGATTGATAATGGTTGACGATGATGATGATGATACAGAATTGGGAATTTCACTGATCCAAAATATACCATACAAATACTTTACATGCTGCTATTCTGTACTGGCCTATATTGATGAGTTATTAGCAATTTAAAAAGCCAGAGCAAAAGTTGCACAGCCATTCTTATAAGTTGTGTTGCAAATGTTTTAATATATAAGCAATACTTCATAAAACCCTGCAACATAATAAGACATTCTGTTTAACATTTTGAACACTACATGCCATTTCAAAATGTGTAATATTTCATATTTTATGATCTTACTGTTTATTTAGACTAGCCCACTTCAGGCCATCAGGTTAGAAGTTGTACCATTTTGAATAACACATTTGTTGCATGCATTTCAACATTTTTTAACCCCAAAATACAAGTCAAGTACGATCTCTAGTAACACTTGTAAAATACTGACCTATATTGATGGGTTATTAGCAATTTAAAAGGCCAAAGCAGAAGAACTGAAACTGCCACTATATTTTGAACAATACTCCACCTTTAAATTTCTTAAAACTTAAGATCCTGAATCATAAGACAATTTCAAATCCCAGTTTGCACAAACTAGCAATCACCACAACACTGTGTAAAATATTTTTAAGCCCAAAGACAAACCCCCACCCCAAAGTGGCATCTACGATCCTCTTTACATTGGGATGCATTAGCAATCCTACAATTGAATAATTTTCCCACTTTCATTTCTTTTTTCTACTATACTTATTTCTGGGTTTGTGCAAATCTGAAACTAGAAGTAACCCATCAAACATTAGAAAATATAGTTCATTAGGAAATATAGTTTCTGCAATGGGAATCACGTAATTATGAACGAACACAAACAATATCTGCTTCATGTCTCATCCAGGATTCGAACCCAAGCCCAGTAGTACCACAAATCAAGCCTCCCACGGCACAGACGATACAACATCGGTTACTCGAATGGTACAGAATAACTGAAAAATATTCACTGAATATTTTGCTGAGCATTTGGTTTAGCCTTTACTAAAAATACAAGATTAAAATGACATCGTAACCCTAAATGCACCAAATTTAGCACCACTGGGAGCACGCAAAACTGGAGACTGACAATACAAAATACTATTAAAGAGAAATAGTTATTTAAAATGAATCGGAAAGTTTTATATTTAGTTCATTATAAGATAACTGCACCTGTCTATAAGCAAGATACGTTTCCCATATGTAGACTGCCCAAGTAAAGCCAATGACAAACAAAAAAATTCCTTCTGGAGTGACAGATGATGACAAGGACTGGAGATGATCCACGAATGGCAATTTTGCAATAAATTCAGCCATGTTTAAAAACAATATAGTGCTGATATCATCACCAATGCTTCTAGCAAAAATTAAACGTAAACCGCCAATCTATCTTTTCTTAGAATTCCCAACATTCAATCAGAAAGCAACACGCCTCGTTAGACTCAATTTCGCGTTTCTCCCCATGCGTCGCCGCGCGCCGCGCCGGTTCTTCCTGATGCCAGATTACAATAACCTGTGTGTGAATCTGTGAGACTTCTAGCCAGAAACTGACGTTACTGAGCTAATTCTTTTTTTTTTTTTTATTGGAGGTTTAACGACCACCGTGAGCAACTCAATGGGCTATAAGCAGTCGCCCGTCCCTAATTTAGAGGCACTGGTTCCAGGGAAGGGAGAGAGCCAGTGCCGTAAGACAAACACAACATCCATGCCTCAACGGGATTCGAACCCGGACCCCAGACGGACGAACTGAGCTAATTCAAGAGAACCGGTTCAGTATACCTCTGAAATAGCATGATAATGTTTTTTCGCAATAGAAGCATTTTTCCGTAGTTTATGATGCATAAGGGCTACGGAACAGATTCCGCTCATGTGTCCTAACCTATGACCCCATCTCGACCATTTGCAATAGGATTCGTCCTCAGGCAGGTTCCTACAACATACTAACATTTCATCCAAATCGAAGCATTTTTACGCAAGTTATGACGCATAATAGCGATGGAAGTGATTCCGCTCCTATGTCCTGACCTTTGACACCGTTTCGTTCCTTTTCAATAGGGTTTGTCCACAGGTGGTCCGCTACCACATACTAAACTTTCATCGAAATCGAACCTTTTTTACGTTAGTTATGATGCATAAGAGCAGTGGAATGAATCCCGCTCCTATGTCCTGACCTTTTTTTTTTATTGGAGGTTTAACGACCACCGTGAGCAACTCAATGGGCTATAAGCAGTCGCCCGTCCCTAATTTAGGGTCACTGGTTCCAGGGAAGGGAGAGAGCCAGTGACGTAAGACAAACACAACATCCATGCCTCACCGGGATTCGAACCCTGAACCATTTTTTTTATTGGAGGTTTAACGACCACCGTGAGCATATCAATGGGCTATAAGCAGTCGTCCGTCCCTAATTTAGGGTCACTGGTTCCAGGGAAGGGAGAGAGCCAGTGCCGTAAGACAAACACAACATCCATGCCTCACCGGGATTCGAACCCGGACCCCTTCGGACGAATGATCAGAGGCCAACGCCTTAGACCACTGCACCACCGGGGCGGCCCCTGAACCATCACGGACGAATGATCAGAGGCCAGCGCCTTAGACCACTGCGCCACCGGGCGGCTGTCCTGACCTTTAACCCTATTTCGTTCACTTTCAATAGGGTTCCTTCCCAGGTGGTCCCCTACCACATACTAAAATTTCATCGAAATCGAACGATTGTTACGCGAGTTATTGTGCGGACGGGCATACGCACACAATGCGTGACCATATGCTCGAAAGCAAGGCTAACTAAAAAGCCTTGGCTCGAAAGAGTGTGGGTCCGGGTTCGAATCCCGGTCAGGCATGGATGTTGTGTTTGTCTTACGGCACTGGCTCTCTCCCTTCCCTGGAACCAGTGACCCAAAATTAGGGACGGGCGACTGCTTATAGCCCATTGAGTTGCTCACGGTGGTCGTTAAACCTCCAATAAAAAAAAAAAAAAGAGTGTGACGTCATGAAACTTTAATAGGATCCACACACAACGCGTGACGTAATGAGACAGATGGCGTGATCGCGCGCCAACATCTAAATCGGGAGCTTGTGACGTTTTAAGATTTCTAAGCATGGGTTACATTAACGGAACGATGCCATGACACTGAAAACGTGGCAATTCGGGGTGGTTATTTAACCCACAAAACGAATTTTCCTGAAGTCCAGATCAAGCTAAATCGATTTCTAGTGCCAGGAAATGGTAGGTTAACGACTTTCATCAAAATCCTTAGAGCCGTTTTCAAAATAAAATTTTTGTGTTTGTCTTACGGCACTGGCTCTCTCCCTTCCCTGGAGCCAGTGACCCCAAATTAGGGACGGGCGACTGCTTATAGCCCATTGAGTTGCTCACGGTAGTCGTTAAACCTCCAATAAAAAAAAAATTCATAGATACAAGAATTGCTCCTTTAAGGTGGACGTCAAGTAATTTTGTGCCGCCCCGGTGGCGCAGTGGTGTAAGGCGTTGGCCACTGATCATTCGTCCGTAAGGGGTCCGGGTTCGAATCCCGGTCAGGCATGGATGTTGTGTTTGTCTTACGGCACTGGCTCTCTCCCTTCCCTGGAACCAGTGACCCTAAATTAGGGACGGGCGACTGCTTATAGCCCATTGAGTTGCTCACGGTGGTCGTTAAACTTCCAATCAAAAAAAAAAAAAAAGTAATATTGCTTCCTATACTTCCAATGGAAAAACTTCTGTACACATTTTCTTCACAATTAATGCGTTCCGAAGGATGAAAATTTGAACATCGATTAAAATAGCTTTATTTCATAACTTGGAGTACTTAATATTTTCTAAAACACAACCATAACTATGCAATCCAACATTTATTTGTCTACTGACGTCATCAAAGTACAGGTCGCGCCATCTTTTTTCTTGTTTCAACACCACCAAAGGAAACGTTATTGTTTTTTAATATAATTATGGTTATGTTTTAAAAAATGTTAAGTATTCCAAGTAATAATATGAAGTTATTTTAATCGATGTTCAAATTTCCATCCTTGGGAACGCATTAATTGTGAAGGAATTGTGTAGAAAAGTTTTTCCATTGGAAATATAGGAAGAAAAACTACCTGACATTCACCTTAATACATGTAGTATAGGATAAGGGCAACGAAATGGATCCCGATCCTATGTCCTGACCTTTGACCCCATTTGTCCCATTTTCAATAGGGTTCCTCTCCAGGTGGTCCCCTACCACATACTAAAATCTAATCGAAATCGAACCATTTTCCCGCACGTTATGACGCATAAGGACAATGGAATGCATCCCGCTCCTTTGACGCCACTTCACCCATTTTCAATAGGGTTCGTCCCCAGGCGGTCCCTTACCACATACTAAAATGTCATTGAAATCGAACCATATTTACGCAAGTTATGAGGCATAAATAAATAAAAATATCCGCTCCTATGTCGTCACCTTCAACTCAATTTGCCCCATTTTCAATAGGGTTCGTCCCCAGTTGATCCCCTACCACGTACTAAAATTTCATCGAAATCGAACCATTTTTACGTGAGTTATTTTTTTTTTTTTTTTGATTGGAGGTTTAACGACCACCGTGAGCAACTCAATGGGCTATAAGCAGTCGCCCGTCCCTAATTTAGGGTCACTGGCTCCAGGGAAGGGAGAGAGCCAGTGCCGTAAGACAAACACAACATCCATGCCTGACCGGGATTCGAACCCGGACCCCTTACGGACGAATGATCAGAGGCCAACGCCTTAGACCACTGCGCCACCGGGGCGGCACGTGAGTTATCGTGCCGACAGACGGACGGACGGACGGACGGATAAAGCTGGAACATATATGCTTCTTCAACCTACGGTTCGAAAGCGTAAAAAGGCAACCTTGGTGGCTCAGTGGTTGGTATAAGCGATGGCTTATCATCGCTTACACCATTCGTCTGAGAAGGGTCTGGGTTCGAATCCCGGTGAGGCATGCATGCTGTGTTTGTCTTAGGACACTGGTTTTCTCCCTTCCCTGTAGTTATTTTTTTATTGGAGGTTTAACGACCACCGTGAGCAACTCAATGGGCTATAAGCAGTCGCCCGTCCCTAATTTAGGGTCACTGGTCCCAGGGAAGGGAGAGAACCAGTGCCATAAGACAAACACAACATCCATGCCTCACCGGGATTCGAACCCGGACCCCTTTTGGACGAATGATCAGAGGCCATCGCTTAGACCACTGCGCCACCGGGGCGGCTCCCTGTAGTTAGTGGTCCTAAATTAGAGGCGGGAGACTGCTTTTTTTTTTTTTTTTTTTGGAGGTTTAACGACCACCGTGAGCAACTCAATGGGCTATAAGCAGTCGCCCGTCCCTAATTTTGGGTCACTGGTTCCAGGGAAGGGAGAGAGCCAGTGCCGTAAGACAAACACAACATCCATGCCTCACCGGGATTCGAACCCGGACCCCCGTTCGGACGAATGATCAGAGGCCATCGCTTAGACCACTGCGCCACCGGGTCGGCGAGACTGCTTCTAGCCCATTGAGCTGCTCACGGTTGGTAGTCAGTGTTTCTTTCAGGCATACATCCATGGGGGCGAAGCCATCCCGGCAGAGACAACTTTAGATCTTTTGGGGCCCTAGGCACTAAAAGATTCATAGGGCCCCCAACCCTTCTTATCACCTCAGAAATTTTCATCAGTCATATTAGCAAAAAAATGTAAAGTCAAGAAAAAGGTTATTACCAACGAGATAGAAATACGCATTTTTAAATGCCATTCTGTCTTCCTATTATCAGAACGTTTCGTAAGAAAGAGTGCTAGTGTAATCACTTTGTCCAAGCACATCAAACTTGTGTTTTTAGAGATATTTCAAAAATTAATTTTTTTTGTAGCTAATGGACCTTATTCACCTCGCATTGCATCATGGGAAAGCCTTTCCGTGGCCGAGGACTAACAAGAGTGTTTACATGCGTTTTCCCATTGCTTAACATGGCGTAACGTTTTTTTTTTTGATTGGAGGTTTAACGACCACCGTGAGCAACTCAATGGGCTATAAGCAGTCGCCCGTCCCTAATTTAGGGTCACTGGTTCCAGGGAAGGGAGAGAGCCAGTGCCGTAAGACAAACACAACATCCATGCCTGACTGGGATTCGAACCCGGACCCCTTACGGACGAATCATCAGAGGCCAGCGCCTTAGACCACTGCGCCACCGGGGCGGCGGCGCAACGTTGCAAGGGCTAAGGAAAAACGCGATTTTCGTTAATTTATTAACGACATGTATAACTTTTGCTCATCGTGTGGTTGTGCTAATAAATCCTGCAACCTAAATTGTGTAGACGAAAGAAAAACATTCTTTAATTTTCCGCTGAAAAAGACGAAATTATTAAGGGAATGGCTGTGTAAAATGAAACGCGGTGATTTCCATTCCGATGTGCACTCTCAAATATGTTCTGTCCACTTTAACGAAAAAGCTTTTGGATATTGTGACACTACGAATCAAAGTCAGTTGAAACCTCGTAGTATTCCTTTGAATTTCAATTTCAAAAAAGAAAAAAAGGTAGGCGAAAAATGATGGAATATTTGGATCGGTAAATTAGGAATTAAGTTCTACTCTCCTCAAAGAATAAAACAGACATATCTAATTTCTCATTTATTAATATTACGCATTTATTTAATTTTTAAGCAGATTGCCTAGCGTGCGAGCCTTAGTTTGTTTCCTTATTACGTATTTGTCAGAGCTTTTAAATGTTTTTGTTTTACAAAACAAGGTACTAAATTTTATGTTTCAGATATTTCGCCAAGTCTGGCAATAAGAACATGACAATTTAATATAGCGTGTACGAGAAATGCTACATTAAAAACTTCATTAAGACTAACGGCAATGCTTTCCTGCGTCATGCGAAATAAAGATCGAACAAAACATTGTCTTTGTATATTTTTGCAACCTTATATTTATTCTTCTAAGAAATTAATTTCTTCTTCTTCGCCCTGTAGTTCTATTAATTCCTCGGCAGAATCCATGACGTTAGGATTGTAAAAATTAGGCAACAGTAAGGGATAATCAAATAGCGAAAACATTGAATCAGCAGCCTTGTTGGTACGCAGAAATCCACTTCTGACGTCACATGAATAAGGTCCATAGGAAATCAAAGGTTATTTAGTTTCGCACTTTAAATATCCCATGAGGGCTGTCATAAATTAAAAAAAATAAAGTTCTATTGTGAAGAAACTATTCAACTTAGAGGAAAAATTATTTTTGTGCCTCTCATATTAGGCTTAAGTGTTGTTTTTTTTTTCAAATATTTAAATTTTCCAATTAGTTCGTTAATTTCTTGCTAGAGGGGATAAATCCAAAGAATTTGGTTTTCATAGGTTTTTTGAAAAATTATTTTTGAGAATGATAGGGCCAACGATAGGACATAACATTCATTAAATTTTTCCCATTTTAAATTTCACTACTAGTTCATAAATTTCCCTCTAAAATTTTCTAAAGTGGAAATTTGTAAATTTTAGCTTTACGCTACGAAGAGACCATTTCAGTTACAGCAAAAGTTCTTTTTGAGTTTGATACGTTAGGCAAAACTGATTACCTTGGCACCTTTTCAGTTGAAAGTTACTTGGCAAATTTAATGCTAAGGGCACTGAAAATGAAGTTCCTCTAAATTTATCAGTACGTGGCGTATGAATTGTCATAAAATTAGAATGCGTTTCAATTACAAAACGTACTCTTTCCGTTGATTCACTTTTGGAAAATCATCTTATTTTTACATTATGAAAATATTTGTAGGAAACGAGCATAGCATCAAGCAAAAATAAAATACCTGAAGACGTTGGAAACCGGAAAAGTCCTCCATATTAGAAAATTCGAGGGAAATGCAATTTGTGCACAGCACTTCACTTGAAAAGTGGTGGATGACTTTTCGTCGAGAAGTTTTCCTGTCACAAACAGTTCCCTAAATCGAAGAAATTAAGCCGTCCGTGGCATAGATAAATGAATGGACCAAGAAAGTTGATGATCAGTCAGTGCAGGAAACTGAGAATGCGTTTCTTGAATGCATTTTTCCCATTATTTTCATCGGAAAATTGAGAAGTCTGTGTCGGAAGAACAACAACTCCCGAAGAGAAAAAATAAATAAAATATGAGCAGCTGTGGAGACGATTTTGATAGAGGGCGCTGTTACTCCGTGGGAAGCGAGAGGAGAAAAAATCGTGTGATTTGAACTCGAAAAGGAGAAGTCGTGTGTTTTGAACAAGATGGAACTCAAGATGAAAAATAACGCCGGTGTTTTATGCTACGTGTCTTTAGTATGTGTGCGGTCGGTCATCTGTTTGTGTTAATTATATGTTACATGTTTATTTGAGTCTCGTGTGAATTCATTGTGTCAACTACTACGGACTTATTGATTTCCTTTGGATTAATATGTTATTGTCAACTGATATATAACGACCTCAACATCCGGCACCCAAGAGTGATCGTCCAAAAATTGAATGGCAGGTAAGAAGTCTTTTTCTTTCAATACAGTACATTCCGGATTGATTTGAACGGCGACACGTTACATATGGTATCCCTGCCGGGACTTTGAGTTAAGGTATTTTAAACATATAGCACAGAATTCGTAACCGAGATAATTCTTCCGTTTGTTGACATTCTGATATATTGTTTCGAACGAAAAGATTGCCGAAGAAATTAGAGCTACATTGAGACAGAAACGCGGCGTGATGAGAACTTCCGCTACCAAAATTGTTAAGCGATTGGAAGCGGAACTTAAACTAACTGATGTGTATATAGATCATCTTGAAGAACTTTTAGAACACCTTAATGAAAAATCAACAGAACTAAAATTAATTGATTCCGAGCTGGAAAATGTTTTAGACCCAAGGGAATTGGAGTCTGAGTTAGAAAGTGCTGAAGAATATCGTCAGAAAATAACTACATGGAGATATAGAGCGTCCAAACGAGTTCATTTATTAAGGCAAAATGTTGTGAATAACGGCGTGTCTCTTGGTCACAGCCCCGAGCTACATGAATCAAAAATAGAACAAGGAGTGAGGGACTCTGTGACTATAAAACTGCCGAAGCTATCTATTTCCAAGTTTTACGGGGATGTGAGTCAATGGTTTACATTTTGGAATTCTTTTGAATCGGCGATTCATAAGAACGATTCTTTGAACAAAGTAGATAAATTTAATTATCTTAAAACTCACTTAGGAGGAACGGCTATAAACGCTGTACAAGGATTTGCGATCACGCCGGAAAATTACGACATGGCTGTAAACATGTTAGAAGAGCGGTTTGGGAGAAAGGATTTGTTAATAAATGCACATATGAGTAACTTGCTTGATCTTTCCCCTCTCAGGAATTCCAGTGATATCGGAAAATTTCGAAAGTTGTTTGATAATGTTCAAATGTAAATAAGAAGTTTAGAGTCGCTAGGAGTTTTGTTAGACACGTATGGAAATCGTATGTGTCCGATGCTGTTGGAAGTGCTTCCCGCGGATCTGATTTTAGAATTCAACAAGCAAAGTACCAATGCCACTTATGACATCAAAGAGCTGACTGAATTTTTGAGGAAGGAACTGATCCCTAGGGAGCGTACTAGTGCTAGTGTTTCGGTCACCAGAGACTGGCACCACAGTTTTCCAGCCACCCTTGCTCCTCGGTCAGGTGACTGTGGCCGGAAGCTCTCACGTGACTCGAGAGAAAAAGGAAAGACTACGACAGCAGCTGAGCTATTCAGCACTGAACTGAAAAAAAAAACTCGTTTGTGTTTTTTGTGACAAGCAGCACGCAACCTCTGAGTGCAAAGAAACTCGAACTCTGTCTCTGGAGGAAAGAAATTTTATTCTGTTAAAAAGGGAATACTGTTTTAGGCAACGAGATAGAAATACGTAGAGCGCTTACGTCGGGGAACGGGTGAAGCCACCGGAAACAAGTGGCAGCCATGTTTGATGAGGTAGAGAACGATTTCCGTTCCGTGTTAAGCAAGGGAGTTTTTCGTAATATATGGTTTAATGTTAAATAAGGATATAACTCAGAAATGTTGTTATAAACACCTAGGGGTGAGACTAAAACTTTAACATATCAAATAACGCTTTTCATTGTTAGTTGACGGCAATAGTGTTTTTTAAAAAAAATGATATTTTAATGGATGCAGCTTGCTGTCGTTGAATAAAATCTCATGCCGTAATTTTTTGACATTTCACAAATTTTTGGAGCAAATTTTCAGTGAAATATAAGTCAGTGGTAATAGAGTAAATGAAAAAAAAAGAAATACAAAAATAAAAAATACAGTTGCAGTCAATCCGCAATTTCGGTAAAAATTTTAGATATTCGTGGGTCATCACCATGAGAATGCTGAATCATCCCACAGCTTATCACTCCAAATACATAGACGCCAAATATTTTATGAGAGTTTTAAAGGAAAAAAAAAGTTCGAAGAAAAACGGAAAGCAAACAATGAGTTTACACAGCCAAGAGGTACCAATATTAAAATACTTTTACCAACTGCCCCTATCTTATATAATCAGAAGAAAACTACTACTTACCTGGTTTTTATTTAATAAAAATTAAAAGTCCTTAGCACTGGGCATGTTTCTAATTTGTTTGTTAGCCTTGACATTCGACAACACAGATCTGTAAGCCTTATTCGTGGGTAGGCAAGGCAATTGTGGTAACTTGACCATAATAAGGTATCTCCCAGCACATACACTAAATACTTAACACAATATAATTCTCACTCTCTCTCTCTCTCTCTCTCTCTATGTATATATAAGACCCAGAAGAATACCCCATGGGAGATGAATGGATGAAATTCGAAATCATGCAGGAGTGACACGAAGGAGACAGGCTCAAGACAGACAACTGTGGAAGAAACTTGGGGAAGCCTTCATCCAGCAGTGGATTGATAATGGTTGATGTTATAGATTTATCAGTAAAAAGAAGTAAAAAAGCACACTCATGTAGTAATTAGACCACGTCAACACTGCACCTTGCTGCAGGAATCAGACGTAGTAGAAATAAACATAGAATTAACCAGAAGTAACCCACTTTCATGGTTCTAAACAAAAATGACATGGAATGAAACAACTCAGGAACCCCAAACCACTCTTCAGGGAAAGACATCTGGAGCCCCGAAGTTAAATCATAGCTTAGGTGTTACCGAAAAACCCCAGAAGATCCCATGGGAGATGGGTGGATGAAATTCGAAAGCATGTCGGAGTAACATGGAGGAGATAGGCTCAAGACATACGATTGCGGAAGAAACTTGGGGAGACCTTCATCCAGTAGTGGATTGATAATGGTTGACAATGATGATAATGATATATATATTGATTATATACAGTATACATATATTGTAATGATAATAGTTGTCAATGATGATGATATATATATATCATCATTGTCAACCATATATATATATATATATATGGTTGACAATGATGATATATATATAAGCATTATCAATCCACTGCCGAATGAAGGTCTCCCCAAGTTTCTTCCACAATTGCCTGTCTTGAGCCTGTCTCTTCCATGTTACTCCGGCATGCTTTCGAATTCCATCCACCCATCTCCCATGAGTCTTCTGTCCCTCGAAAACCAGTTCAAAATTTCAGTCGTCCATCGGTGGTCTGTTCTTCTGGCAACATGTCCAGCCCATTGCCATTTCAGTGATGTCACTCTATCTCTCTCTGTATATATATTCTTTGAGTTGTCTGCAGCCTTTGTATGTCTCTTTTAGTTAAGGCCCACGTCTCTGCACCATACGTAAGCACTGGAAGGATGCATTGATCAAACACTTTTCTTTTAAGACATAATGGCATATTGCTCTTGAAAATTATGCTGTTTCTTCCAAAAGCTCTCCAGGCAAGTTTTGTACGCCGATTAATTTCTTCATCAATGTGACCCTCATTATATATATATATATATATATATATATATATATATACACACACCTGGTTATGATGTCGCCCACCCTCTGTTTTTCTCTCTCAATATATATAAAACATTACGTATAAACATTACTTACCTTTTTCCTGTATTTTTTATTCTGTCAGTTTCTTTTCGATGTATTTTAACAGCAGGAATAGTGACCTTTTTTTGATGAAAATTATTTTATTTATGTATTTACATATGTTTATTTGCTATGTATTATTAACTATCTTCCAAGGCTTATCCGTAAGAAAAAGAATTGAAAATAATTATTCTTAAGTGCAGTTTAAATAAACTTTTTGACCTTGTATCTGCAAAAATGATGTCCCTCAAGATGAATGGTATATTTAATAAATTAGTTACTGTCCTTTAAACAAAATGAGTTTTGTTAATTTTTGACACAGCATAGAACCCTGCTGTTTATATGTAACAGTCCTGCACACATGATGCATTCTTATATTAAAATATATTGCAAGTAGCATTTTTATGATTTTAGACCAGTGTGATTCCTCTCCAAATTCTGAACTAAGAAATAAATGATGATATTCTTTAAAAATATCTGTGTGTTGCACAACACGAAGAGTTTCACACTGAAAGTGAAGCAACTCATTACTTCTTTTTTAGATAGTTTCTCATGATTGTTGCGGAATACCTTTTCTGCTATCGTTAACAATTTAACAACATGGTGATTTGCGTAAATAAGACCACCACTGTTTTTGATAAATACCAGTTCCTTGGAACTTGTGGTCTGACTTTGTATGCTGATAATATCTTTACATTCTGAGCATTGAATTTTAGTTGATGCTGCACGTACCACATTGCCAGAAATATACTTCACAATGCTCTTTGAGAATTCACTCATGTGCTTATACTCCCATACATAATCGTGGTCAAATGACATGTTTTCTTGAACAACTTTTTTCTGCCTTAAACTTTCACTGCTGATGTTTAAAAGATCAGTGGTTCCACATGGCAAACAATTACCCCTTGCCTCAGCATCTATTTTTGCCACTAATGTTTTCCGATATGCAGCTCTGAACTGCAAAGCAGAAGGATTATTGTTATTGCCACCTCGGCTCCTAATTGTACTGAAAAACAATTCAAGGTGATCTTGACTCAGTTTTCTGGTCAGGAGGAAAGACATAGTATTCTCAGGACACCATACATATTTTTTTGCAATATGGCACACACTTAATAAGTCAATAATAAAACCAAGAATGGGAGTTTTCCTTCGTCCATCAATGAGGTGGTTACCCATTGGATCCTTCAAAGATTTTAGATATTCTACTGCTTGATCCTTTAAGGATGTGCAAGAGTCTTGATTGCATTTTTGGATTGCCTTTTTTGTACCACTTGCAAATAGATGGCAGGAGTTTAACATATCAAAAATGTTGTTTATTAACCTTATAAAATGTTCAGTGGCTTCAGATTCTTCAAAACCATGAATACTATTAATTCTACAAAACTGGAGAGCACTTGCCACAGAATTGCTAAGTGTCTGAGCTGCAAGCCCAACTTTCATTTTCTGATTGAACCATTCAATATGCTTTCTACGCAATTTATTAGAAGCATGAAGACCTTCTTCAGCCTGTAGCTTTTCCAACAGCTGTATATATTCCCATTTTACCTCACCTTCTTCACTTATTATAATTTTCTTTTCAGCCAATAAGTTACGCATTAATTTTAGCATGTGGCATGCATCAAGTAATACACATACCTCTCCACTGTCACCAGGATGTTGAAAATAATGGATGAGGTCATTTAGCTGAAATTTCGCACCTAGGCATTGTAGCATTGCAATGTTTGAAGCAGAACCATCGCATGTTAATGCTACACATGTAACTCCACATTCTTGAAGTTTTATCAAATATTGCTGGACTAAGTTAGAACGGATACTTGCTGATAGTCCATCTATAAGGCAATATCCCACAGGAAGTTTCCAGCTGTCATTAATTGCAGTGGCCATAAATACAAGGGCTTGTGTTGCCATACCAATGGTGTCATCATCAATGTTGCCATGTCCCAAGTCACAGTACCCAACTACTTCTTTTCCATCCCAGTCTATTTGTTTTCTTATGGCCATTTCATCGACCACTAGGCAGCAAAACATGTGTTCTTTTTTTCTAGCAGTGAGAGCTATTTGTGCAAATGCCTCTTCAGTAAATCCTGGTTTTCCACTAAGGTTTGAAGCCCATCGCCTAAGAGTGCTAGGATGGGGAAGTTTAAGATGTGAACTTAAATAATTATATGCTTTTGAAGAGTAAAAATGTAAGGTTAAAGCAAATTTTTTTATATCTTCTGAATACTCTTTCCTATTTCTGTTTTGGTTTTCCAACAAATCAAGCATTGTGTTATTGAAGCATCCTAAGATCACAGATTTTCCTTGTTCGCATAGTTGAGATTCTAGAGTTGCTATAACTTGATCTTTTTATTCAAGGAAACCTTTTGTCTGCGAACCTTTTGTTGGGTAACTTTAAGCCGTTTTTTAATTTCTACAAGTTCTGAATCTTTTCTCTTTGTATTCTGCTTAATTTTTGATGGACTAGGTAATGCATAACTATGGTCAGCATGAACACAGATATCAGACACGTTTTGAGATTGTGTATTACAATACGGCAAAACTTCGTTCTGTACGTTAATGTCAGAAACACTAATCGGTGACAAGCTACGTTTCAACACTCTACGTGGTTTTTCCTTTTTCTGAAGGTGCTCCGGAAACTTGAAAATTGTAGGATGAGCATCCCATTTCAGGAATCGTTTCCCATTTCGTTCTTCAAAGCAATCAGAATTGAAGTGATTACTGCACAGTCTGCTGTGTGGGGATGGCTCCCAGTTCTCTCTTCGAATGGAATGAATCCACCTTTTCCTTCTTTCTCCATCTTGAGGAAATCTGCATTGAAAGGATATATCAAGCTATATTGAAAAATATAATTACCAAAAAAACTACAGGCTCCAGGACTTGAAAAATACCATGTCTCAGATACTTGGGGCATGCAACTTTAGGTCTGGGCAGGTATAAAAATAATTTGCCCTGCTGGTCAACTGCATTTGGAAAAGAAATTTAGAGTGCTGAATTTGCTACCATAATAAAAAGAGCAGTTTTCGCCTGTGGTTTTTGATTTCACTGCAAACCAAAAACTTTGTATTACTGTTGCGGTTAGAGATATATATGTATATATCACTTCTGCAACTGCCCTGTGATCTTGGCGTAGACAGACATTAGGGCAATACAATGCTACAAAAAGATATTTAGTTCCAAAAGCTATTTACAGTTAGCGACAATAGTACCGAGTTGCTAAAAATAATTTTATGTACTTTTTTGAAAAAAACAAGACTTCTAATTTTTGGTATCAAAAGATAAATTTTTCTACACATCCTGCTTTTAATACCTGGACACGTAAATTTTCTTTAGGCATGTAATATTTTAGATATTTTTCAAGCCTGGGCTCAGTGACCAAAAAATTCATAATATGGAGTTTAATTTTTAAGGGACAAAAAGTTGTCTTTTTTGGCTTCAATATTCAATATGTTTTATTTGCACTTTCATATTTTACTTTCATATTCAAAGGAAGACTGATTTATGTGAGGGATGTTTGTTTAATAGCAACTCTCATATAGTTGACACAAAGGAATAACTGGCAATTTGTCGAATGGACCTACTGACTGTTCATCCATCATGAATGTATATCGATGGTCTTTTATCATTCGCTTAAAATGAATCGGCCACATCCTTCAAATAATAAAAAAAATATCACACATAAATCAGTATTCAACCACTATCAACACTAAACAATATGGCATAAAAAAAGCGTCGATTTCAAAATCTACGAAAAATAATAATAAAAATAAGCCACCTGAACATATGGCAAACGACTTTTTTACTAAAATAATGAGTATTATCCAGCAAAATAAAAACTTTATTTCGTCGTTCTGCTAAAGTGGTACTGAAAATTTATGTTGTTATACTTATCAACTAGACATTACCATTCCCAGCCACCAACAAAAATATTTACCTAGGAATTTTTCTCCATAGTGAGCTGAGAATTTTGTCAGAATAGCACAACTTACAAAAAAAAAGTGCTAGTAGCGTATTGGAGCACAGAGAACATTTGTGATGCTTTTCACTTATGTGAAGAAGCATACACATGTGTATACCCTGAAAGATGACCTTTCTGAGGAAATCGTTTGAAGCATACATCACATTCCTGAAGTTTTTCACCTATGTGAAGAAGCATATGCAGTGAAAGATCAATTTTATGAGCAAACTGTATTGAGCATTCATGGTGATGGAAAGATGTTTTACTTGTTACTTGACAAGTGTCAGCAAGCAAACAAAATTACATTACCAATTAGACTTAATACTTCTGCAATTTAAGTAACTATAAATTGACTGCTTTACCAGTATTTACTATCTAATGATCATCAGCCATGGGTGGATGATTTTTTGTCACATAAAAAGAAATTGCTGGTTCCTATAAGATTTTTAAATATTTGTTGTCCTGGCAGACAAGTTGCATGTACACTCTACAGATTCTAGAATATACTGTATATGCAAATACCATTTGCAAGACATCCTCAGTATATTGAAAAAAAACAAAACATTTACATAGGTAGAAATTGTACCCAAAAATCCTCAAAGTTGGTAACCCACAGTTAACCTCAGCTTCCCAGAGTAAACATCATTCAGTTTTCACATTGAGTACGACTGTTTACAAAATATAAGAAATAAAAAGTCTTAAGATAACACAGATATTGAAATGGCTTATCTGCTGGTTTAATCACCAGCTACACGGATTAGATGTTTTATTTTTTGTGTTTGATTAACTGAGCATTTACAGCTCAACCTTATTTTAAAATGCTTATTTGTGAAATGTAGTTCCACAATCCTTGTTCCTTTTATTCTTACAATCAAAAGCTGCGCAGTAATATGGCATTTTAAATATCAACAATGTGCTGATAACTGTGCACTAAATTTGTAATGAAGCATAACACGATCGATGAACAGCTGAAAGAACCGAGGTGACTCCTTGACACACGCAGAATTTGTACCTCATCAAAGATGGCGGGCTCTCCCCGCGTTGGCTTCAGCTGCCTCGGCAGAGAACCAATCACAGAAGCACTCTATGTATTTCTATCTCGTTGGTTTTAGGTGTCTTAAACCAGGACACGTTTCATGTTCTTGTAAGGTAAAAGTTACCTGCTCATTCTGTAGTAATAGACATCTATCTATTATGTGTTTTCATAAACATGAAGGGAAAGATAATAAACCAGAAAATAATAAAGAAAACGATAAATCTCTGGAAGCCAGTGTTTTGACTAACAATTCCTGTTCCAAGGAGGTGTATTTACAGACTTTAATTGTTTGTATTAAGGAGAATGATATCAGTCGTTATGTAGGACGGATTATTGATACAGGTAGCTCGAGATCATATGTCGCGGGAGACATATGATCTCGAGCTACCTGTATTAAATATACGTGACACAATATGTTTTGTTGCAGCAACAAAACATTTTGTCATGATAACAATATGTTTTGTTGGATCAAACAAATTCCCCAAAATCGACCTAATCATTTTGTTAAACGAACAAAACATTTTGTCGTGATAACAATAAATTTTGTTAAATCAATAATAATTTTCAACAAAATAATTTTGCAAATTCAACAATAATTTTTGTTGACTGTATATAGACAAACAATTTTGTTGAATTAACAAAACGTTTTTCTCAGTGTATGACTATGAAAATCCCAAGATTGAGAGTTGTCGACGGAATTCACAACACATTCACATGCGTCCGAGCCACCGTCAGTTTGTTGACGAGTGTGTGGAAAAGAACTTTGCTTTCATCAAGTCGCTTCCAAACTCTGTCAGCTACTGGCGGAATCGCAAAATTGATCTCTTCGCGATGATCCGTCATCTCGGGAAGCCAACCATGTTTCTAACAATGAGCGCCAGTGAGATCCGATGGTCCCATCTGCTGAAAACGCTTCATCGCCTAAACCACTGCTTTAAGGAGATCGACACGAGCCTCGAAAACATCTTGGAAATGTTGGACAGAAGCAAGCGAAGCCACCTACTGAATGAGGACCCAGTTGTCTGCTGCGTCTACTTCAGAAAGCTAGTCGACACCGTGATGTCCATGCTGCAAAGGAAGCGTAAATACAATCCATTCGGCAAATACCGTGTGCGCGACTTCTTCCAGAGGATCGAGTTTCATCATCGCGGTAGTTCTCACGCTCACATACTTCTTTGGCTTGAGAAGGACCCGAAGGAGCTGGTTGGCGAGTTGATGCCGTAAACGGTTCAACTCTTGACAGATTTGTGCTCTGTGAGTCGCGAGGACATCGGAGAGGAGAAGATCAGCAATCAAATACACCGGCACACGTTTACATGCGCAAAGCAAGGCGAGAGCTCGTGTCGTTTCAACATTGGACGATGCCCGAGACTAGAATTCTGCTGCCGATGGCGAGAGAGGACGGTCGCAAGAGCAGACTCAAGAGCAGAGCCTAAAAGCTAAGACATTCGAGGAACGGAATTACGAAAGCATTGACGAGCTTCTCCACGATTACGAGCTCAGCTACTAACAATACTTCAACATCATCAGAGCATCGCTTCGCCGTTCGACCGTTGTTTTCGGTGGTCAATCGAAAGCGCACGAGGAGAGCAGGTGACGAACTCGAAGACGGAAACGAGTCAAAATCGGATGAAGACGAGGAGTAGGATGACGACCCGAACGACATAGGCAACTCTATGGCAAACGCAGTCACTCGCAATCAAACACTATATCAACGTAAAGGGACAGCCAGAATCTTTAGATACAGAAACTACGAGATTGATGACACGACCAACTACAAGCGAGAGATGGTCACGCTCTTCTTTTCATTCCTAAACGAGTTGGTCGACATTCTAGACAGACTAAAGTTTCTCGAGATATACGATCGAGAAGAGCGGCGGATAATGGACAAACGATGGCAATACGAAGCCAGATGAACATCCAAGCGGCGAGCTGAAAAAACTTTGCGAACAGGGCGACGATCAAATGGTAGTTTAAGTGAGTGACAAGCGAGAGCAATACGTGCGCAGTATCACAGAGGGAGGCCAAGAAACCAACGACGACTTTGAGTACGAGATGGGCAACACGATAGCGGTTGTTCGGAAACGAGACAACCACATGAGCAAGCAAAAGTACTGTGAGTTGATGCGAAAGACGAACGCCGAGCAGCGAGATCTAATACTTCTTGAGTTCAACAATTGCTTCAGCACACGAGACAGCGATCCGATTCAGAACTATCTCGCGGGACCAACCGGCAGCGGCAAGACGTTCACTCTCAACCTAATCATGGACACTATAAACAGGTTCGGACAACAGCATAATACACTAAGGAACGCATACGTGGCGTGTGCGTCAACTGGAAAAGCGGCAGTAAACCTCAACGGCACAACGGTCCACTCGGCGTTTCGTCTCACGCCGCAAAGTAAAAAGGGCGGAAACTTGTCGCGCTAATTTCAACAGCAATATCACCGGCAATTTGCGGGAGTGAAGTGTGTGATAATTGACGAAATCAGCATGATCAGCTCGGATCTCTTTCACCGAGTAAATCAGAGGCTGCAAGAAATCATAGGCGTATACGATCAGCCATTCGGAATACTACACATGATCTTCTGTTGCTATTTCCGACAGCTACCACCGGTAAACGCGAGACCAATATACAATAGCAGAAAGTGAAAAAAGAACACCAAGAAGGAGACGTCTGATACCAACGAAATTTATACAGTATAATAACGGAATACAGAGGATAACGTGATCAAAACATTATGGCAAAATACAGCTGTAAACTGCAAAATAACATTTCCATGTAACATGGTTAGTACGAGGTTGAACCGCCATGAATTGCGTCACACTGTGCAATTCTGGCATGGAGTCTGTCGTACAGATGTTGGATGTAAGTTTGGGGTATTGAGTTCCAAGCATCCTCAACCTGGACGCGTAAATCGGGGATGGTCGTGGCTGGCCGTGGAGACCGGATAAGTCGTTGTCCCATAAAATCCCACACGTACTCAATGGGGGGCAAATCCGGTGAACGTGAAGATCACGGAAGTTGTCTCACACCCTGAAATGCATGTTGCGTTGTACGTGCCGTGTGTGGGCGTGCGTTATCTTGCTGGAAAATACTACGATGGACCGACCTTACAAATGGCACAACAACGGGCTGAATGATGTTGTTGATGTAGGAGGTGCTGTTTAACGTACCAGGTACAAACACTAGTTGTGTACGGGAGTGATAGCTGATCGCTCCCCACACCAGGAGACCAGGTGTAGGCCCTATGTGTCGCTGGCGGATGCAAGAAGGGTGGAGACGCTCCCCTGTGCGTCTGCGAACACGCATACGGCCATCGGAGGCTCCCAAGCAGAATCTGCTTTCATCGCCGAACGCGACAGATCGCCATTGCGTTCTCCAGTGCAGACGTTGGCGACACCACTGCAGCCGTTCCTGACGGCGGGCTGGAGTCAGAGGTATACGTTCACATAGTCCTGCATCCAGTAGACGGTTGCGGATTGTTCGCACAGTCACCTCAGGTGCAACGGCAGCTCGGATTTGCGTCGCAGTGGATGATCTGCTTGACAACGCCGCTCTTCTTATGCGTGGATCCGTCCGCTCATCAGTCCGTCTGTGACTCCCGGCTCCACGTCTTCTCGTGTGGGAATGTTCCTCGGACCATCTACGCCACCATCGTACCATCACCGATACTTCCCGTCCAATTCGCTCCGCAATACGACGATACGACCACCCGGCCTCGCGGAGTCCCACGAGAAGACCTCGCTCAAAGTCCGATAACTGCTGAAATCGTACACATCTTCCATGTCCAGGCATTGCAGCTTCTTCAGGGTCTTCGCACGTGTCCGTACGCCGACGACTGATAACATTCACTTCGCCGTACTCCTTAAATATCACCGACGATAATTTGCTTATTATGCCGTGCTGTGGCGTAAACGCTCACCGGTTGGTCCCAAAATTAACATCACACCTACGTAAACTCGATCCCATTAACATATGTAAATTTCATGATCGTCCGCCAATTCCTTCTTGGTGTTCTTTTTCACTTTCTGCCAGTGTATAAAGGTAGCCTAGAAAGGATCTGCCGAGCGACTCTGTGGCAATCGCTAAACTACTTTGAATTGGTTCAAGCTTCAAGTGATGCTGCAAAGCGACGACAGATTCTCCAGCTTTCTCACCAAGATCGGAAACAGCGACAGACTGCTACAGGACGAGATTGAGTTAATTGAGAGTCAATTCCGAACAGAGGAGTGGTGTAACGAGAAACTCCCGAATGTAGTAAGATTATATCACCGCAATAGCAGCGTTGACGCTCACAATAAACGAGCTATCGAAACACAGCGAGAAATCGTCGCAGACGACAACATAATCGGTTACAGCAAGAGAACTGAGTTAACGACTGTGAGAAACAAGCTACACAAGATGAGTGTCGTCGAAACGGCAGGGTTACAGTACTCGATCAAACTAGCGACGGGATTTCCATACATGATCACGGCGAATATAGACATCGATGATGGGCTAGTAAACGGAACGATCGGCACTTCGAGACACATTGAGCAACTACACGAAAACGACATCACAACAGAAACCGAAAACGAGGCCAGCACCAGGAAAAAGGTATCCTCGAAACGGATTAGACTCTGGCTCGAGTTTCCAACACCAGGCATCGGGCAAAAGGGCGAGACTTGCAAACCTCACGTCCTCTCAAAACCAGGCGAACTCAATTCGGCGTGGGCACCGATTAGCAAACGCTCGGTAACTATTGAACTCGGCGGCTCTATCAAATGCAAGCGAAGACAGTTTCCATTAGTTTCAGCATCCGCAATCACCATCCACAAGTCGACAAAATAGTCTTTGATTACGATAAAACACAACAGAATCAGCTCGTTTACGTGATGTTGAGAAGAGTCATGACACTTGACGAATTATACAGGGTGTCCGAGAATTATTGGACACATTCCAAAATAATATAAAACAGAACATTAAATAGATAGAAAGAAACTGACTGTACTAACTTACAATGAAACTACACAAGTTGATAAATTTCGATGTGAGATCCCTTGTTTGCTTGTAGTGCGTCCAAACGATACTCGATTTAATGCCATGTATTCGCAAGCATCTGAGGAGTTATGGAATTAATAGTAGCTGTGATACGCTGCTTCAGTTCCTGCAAATCAGTACAAGGCGTCAGATAGACACGATCCTTCACATAATCCCACATGAAATAATCCAATAGAGTTAGATCTGGAGAGCGAGGAGGCCACGGAATGGCACCACCACGCCCAATCCATATGTTGGGGAAATGCTCATTTAGGCACTTACGTACACACGTTGACCAATGCGAAGGCGAGCCGTCTTGTTGTAAAACTACGTCATGTCTTTTGATCTGGGGTATAGCAAAATTTTCTAGCATATCCAAGTAAATGACACCATTTATGGTTTTTTCGCAGAAGAAGAAGGGGCCAATCACTTCTCTTTTTGATAGGGCGCACCGCACATTAACTTTTGGATAATCACGTTCCAGTTCAATTGCAGCCTGAGGTGGTTCACTGCCCCATATCCTACAGTTGTGATGATTCACAATAACTGATACATGAAATGTGGATTCGTCACTGAAAATTACAGTACTGAGAAAGTTTTCGTCGTTTTCCACTCGATTCAGCATATCCACAGCAAAATCTTATCGCAGAGTATGATACATTACATGCACCTTTTGCACTATTTGAATTTTATAAGCATGAAACTTTTATTTTTTGTGCAAGATATAGTGAACTGTCGATTTCGGAATGCACAGTTCTCTGCTTGCTTTACGAACGGATTTCCTGGGGCTTTGTCGGAAACTTTCATTAACTTAGTCAACCGTCTCACCGCTGACGCTACCCAGCAAAAACACAAGTGCTGGGAAACTGCTGGCCACCAGCTGGCAGTGATGGGTCACTGCTGGCTGAAATCTGCCGCTCACGGACCGGTAGTGGTCCGTTGGTGGCAGCGCTATCAGTTGGCGAGCCATTGATGGCCCTGCAGCATCGCCGTGAATTGTGGGCCTCCAAGCAAGTGCCACTAGTGGCCCGTTGCTGGCAACCAATGCAACCCCCAACAGCAGGTGGAAGCATCGGGACTGCGCATGCGCAGAAGCAACACTTGCTGTGTCTCTCATGGTACCAGTTAGTTGAAGACGACGCTATCGCCATCGTGTTATTTTAGTGGATGTTAAGAAAAAAATCCATATGTGGAGAGGCGAATTAATTTCCTAATGAAATTTTACGTCGACGAAGATATCAGATTAAGCCGTGAAATACTAGATTACAGCCATGAAATACACCCACTCCATTCCCATGAATAACAATTCATGGAATGGAGTGGATGAATGACAAGAAAAAATTTGAAACCGCTTGAAACACATATCCTGGAAAACCATAAAAATAGCGTTTGTTGGGAATAAAAAAGAATTATACGCGTACAAAATTTATTAATTATTTGAAAAAAAAAAAAAAAAAGCAACACTATGTGGTGCACTCATCCATGGGTTGAATACACAAGACTGGGAGGAATTCGCTTCTAAAAATAACGAGAAGTAAAATAAAATATCTTTTACTCTTTAAAACAAATGTAGCTTCGGACAACGGAAAGGAAAGACACAACGTTAAAAATGTAACAGAATGTGACATGAACCCGGGTAAATATATATTTATTCAACAATCTCTTTTCAAGACGGCAAGGACAGTACAAAACTTTGGAAAGCGACTCTAAGTATGAACACGCCTTGAAAATGAGTGAATTTCTTTTAAGGTAAAATAAAAAAAACTATCGTTACGTTGAAAAAATTAATTTATCAATTATATGAAACTGACTTTTATGAAAAATATCTCGCAATATTATAAAATGAAAGAGGGAAGCATTCGATTACAAATTGCATGCCAAACAGATAGCTTCCAGCACATACTCGGGTGCGTAAATTAGTCCGGTCGGTAGCGAGCGTGGCTTCCACATAAACGGCCCAGGATCGAATTTAGTCAGATGCAAACGGCGTTTTTCCGGTCTGTTGAGAAAATTTCCCCAGCGCAGTGCGTTAATTCACAAGCTTCGTAAGGGTAGAAAAAAAGACTGTAGCTTAATGACACTGTGGTTATCCTTGCTTTTTTTTTATTATTAATGCTACCACTGGGAAATTGGCGGACAAGATTCGGCAAGCCACCAGTTACGTCACGTGGTTGCTGGCTGCCACTAACGGCCCACTAGCGGACCACATTAGGCTAGCCATCATTTCTGGTAAGTACTTGCAGGGCCACTGAAGGGCCACTTGTGGCAGCTACTGCCTGTGATGGACCACTGATGGCCCTGTTGTGGCATATGACAACTGATGGGGTGCCAACTGTTGGCCAGCTGTTGGCTTGAACTGCTGGCCCTTCTGTTGGCCACCCGGACATTTTATTGACGGTTCGGCAGCGGCAACATAGTGTTGGGCCATTGCTGGCAGTGCTGGCTGCCATCAATGGCCCACTGCTGGCCCAGCAATACTGTTTTTGCTGGGTAGGCCTACCGGCTGCTCCACGATGCTACCCAGAAAAAACACAAGTGCTGGGAAACTGCTGGCCAGCAGCTGGCAGTGATGGGTCACTGCTGGCTGAAATCTGCCGCTCACGATCCGGTAGTGGTCCGTTGGTGGCAACGCTATCAGTTGGCGAGCCATTGATGACCCTGCAGCATCGCCGTGAATTGTGGGCCTCCAAGCAAGTGCCGCTAGTGGCCCGTTGCTGGCAACCAGTGCAACCCCAAAAGCAGGTGGAAGCAACGGTACTGCGCATGCGCAGAAGCAACCCTTGCTGTGTCTCTCATGGTACCAGTTAGTTGAATACGACGCTATCGCCATCGTGTTATTTTAGTGGATGTTAAGAAAAAAATCCACATGTAGAGAGGCGAATTAATTCCTTAATGAAATTCTACGTCGACGAAGATATCAGATTAAGCCGGAAAATACTAGATTACAGCCATGAAAAACACCCACTCCCTTCCCATGAATAACAATTCATGGGTGGATGAATAACAAGAAAAATTTTGAAACCGCTTGAAACAAATGTCCTGGAAAGCCATTAAAACAACGTTTGTTGGAAAAAAAAAAAAAAGAATTATACGCGTACAAAATTTATTAATTATTTGAAAGAAAAAGAAAAAGCAACGCTATGTGGTGTACTCATCCATGGGTTGAATACACAAGACTGGGAGGAATTCGCTTCTAAAAATAACGAGTAACGAGAAGTAAAATAAAATATCTTTCCTCTTTAAAACAAATGTAGCTTCGGACAACGGGAAGGAAAGACGCAACGTTAAAAATGTAACAGAATGTGACATGAACCCGGGTAAATATATATTTATTCAACAATCTCTTTTCAAGACGACAAGGACAGTATAAAACTTTGGAAAGCGACTCTAAATATGTACACTCCTTGAAAATGAGTGAAGTTCCCTTAAGGTTAAAAAAAACTTTCGTTACGTTGAAAAAATAAATTTATGAATTATATGAAACTGATTTTTATGAAAAATACCTCGCAATATTGTAAAATGAAAGAGGGAAGCATTCAGTTACACATTATGTACAAAACAGACAGTTCAAGCACTCGCTGGAGCGTGGCAAATTAGTCCGGTCGGTAGAGAGCTCAGCTACCACGCGAACGGCCCTGGTTCATATCCCCTCAGATGCAAGCAGGCGATTTTCCGGTCTGTTGAAAAAATTTCCCCAGCGCAGTGCTGTAGTTCACAAGTTTCGTAAAGGTAGAAAAAAAAATTGTAGCTTTGGGAAACTGCGGTTGTCCTTGATTTTTTATTGTTATGGCTACTACTGGGAAATTGGCGGACAAGATTCGGCAAGCCACCAGTTACGTCACGTGGTTGCTGGCTGCAACTACCGGCAAACTAGCGGACCATATTAGGCTAGCCATCATTTCTGGCACGTGCTTGCAGGGCCACTGAAGGGCCACTTGTGGGAGCTATTGCCTGTGATGGACAACTGATGGCCCTGTTGCGGCAAATGACAACTGATGGGGTGCCAACTGTTGGCCAGCTATTGGCCTGAACTGCTGGCCCTTCTGTTGACCGCCCGGACATTTTATTGATGGTTCGGCAACGGCAACATAGTGCTGGGCCATTGCTGGCCCAGCAAGACTGTTTTTGCTGGGTACACATTACCAGTTTCTTTAAACTGTTTCATCTACCGCTTAATTGAATTCGTTGACGGAGGATTACAACCATACTCTAAACGGTACCGTCTTTTAACTTTAATGACAGACTTTAATTCCGCTAGCCATAACACACACATCGCATTCTGCTGTACGGATGACATGACTACAGATTGCGCATTTTTCATACATTCCTCATCAGGCCATACCTAGCGCCATCTATCGGATTTTTGGAATAACAATTCTGTAAAACAAAAATATAGAAACCGTCTTAGTAATACGTGACATAGAAAAACAGACAATGTTCATAATATTTTTTGTACATAATTTTGCAATGTGTCCAATAATTCGCGGATACCCTGTTATAAAGACGACTTAAAATTCTACCACGGCGCAGGAAGTACGGCTCCAACAGTGAAAGACATCCGAGACGAGTACGCGAGATTACAATAGCACAAGTTGCCCACCTTCACGCAACGAGTACAACGATTCGCGTTCGCCGACGAGCAAACGGGCGAGAACGTCACGGTCACGATAACGAATATTATTGCGCAAAGCTTAGTCGCACACGCACTCGACATCACGACGGACTCGTTGTTACGGAAATCAGATTATCTCGCGATTTCAGAGACTTGGATGGACGAATCACAACCGATTCAAATCGAGGGATTCGAATTAAAGGTACAAATGAACGAGTCAAACAAAAGTCTTCAACCGTCCACCTCAAAACAAGTGTCGCTGACCGAAAGACAACGAATAGCCTGCGGCGTCGCCATCTACAAAAATCTAAACAGTCCCGCCGAATGCAGAGTGATCGAGATCGACTTGAACGCGAGAAAACGGATAATTGAAGACTACGTGGGAAACATGTGCCTCGTCGACACCACACTGAACGGCAAGTCACACTTCATTCTCGAATGCGTTTACATTCACTCGAACGTCCTCAACTCGGACCTCGAAATGTTTCTTTTTGCGATGATGATCAAGTACTCCGAGAACGCTAAGAAAATCAGCAAGAATATGATTGGGGACCCAGAGGTACCGATGATAATCATGGGAGACTTTAACGTCGACGCTCAAACGAATCTACACGAGCTCGATTTCATGAAGACTCAATTCAACTTAAACTTTGTGACGACGCGATCGCCAACCACGCTGGGAAACATATACATCGACTTGACTTTCGCGAGAAACATCATCGCCGATGTCATGCCACACGTGAGCTACTTCTCGTATCATTGGCCCCTCGTTAACAAGACCATTCTCAGCCTAGAATAAGTAAGCCATTCTCTCAAAATACATTTCTCTCTGCACAAGATTTTTGTAAACAGCCAAATAAATAAAAAAATCTCTCTAAACCTAAACTCTGCGCATTCACTCATTTCTAACACCCACCCGACACCCAACAGCCACGCGACGTATTCTACTCACAAAAGATCTGCGGCCGTGGCTCCGACACAGCTCCCGCCAATTTTTTTTTCAGTAACTCAGAAACATTTGATAAGCGCATATTTTCTGATTGCATTACTTTATTTACAGTGTTAACTTCAAATAAAACATCATACCAAACGACTAATGTAACTATAAATTCAAATTGTTCCATGAAAGCTTAAGATAGCAATCTTAAAAGCTAGACAATAAAAACACTGTGCAGGCTTCCGATGAAGTGAAGAACTTATTTAATGCATAAGTTAAAAGATTAAAAATAAAGCCATAGGAACTTTCGGTCTTCCTAAAGACCATCATCAGATGGAAGTACTGAAAGAGCATTTTGGGTGGGGAGACATATAACAGGTGTTGCCCCTATGGGGTCACCCCTGTCTCCAATTCTAGCAGAGATCTTACTCCAAGATCTTGAAAATAAAGTACTACAGGAATCTCGTCACCGTCCACGCCTCTACCTACGTTATGTTGACGATGTGTTATTATTTTGGGACCATGGTCGGGATGAGCAACAGTTTTTTTCGGAACATATGTCTTCTATATCATCATCATCATCATCATCATTGTCAACCATTATCAATCCACTGCTGGACGAAGGTCTCCCCAAGTTTCCTCCACAACGGTCTGTCTTGTGCCAGTCTCCTCCATGTCACCCCTGCATACTTTCGAATTTCATCCACCCATCTCCCATGTGGTCTTCTTCTGGGTCTTTTCCTGTCCCTTGGAATCCAATCTAAAATTTCGGCTGTCCATCGATGATCTGTCCTTCTGGCAGTATGTCCAGCCCATTGCCATTTCAGGGATTTAACTCTGATCATGATGTCTTCCACTCTTGTCATTTTTCGGATCCACGAGTTCCTCTTCTTATCTCTCCTGGTTACACCAAGTATGCACCTCTCCATATTACTTTGAGTTGTCTGCAGCCTTTGTATGTCTCTTTTAGTTAAGGTCCACGTCTCTGCACCATACGTAAGCACTGGAAGGATGCATTGATCAAACACTTTTCTTTTAAGACATAATGGCATATTGCTCTTGAAAATTATGCTGTTTCTTCCAAAAGCTCTCCAGGCAAGTTTTGTACGCCGATTAATTTCTTCCTCAATGTGACCCTCACTTGATATCTGCTGTCCAAGATAAACGTACGTGTCTGTTATCTCCAGCTTTTCTCCATCAATCGATAAATCTTCATTTCTTGTAAAAGCATTGAACATCACTTTTGTCTTCTGAAAGTTCATTTTTAATCCCACTTCTTTACTCTTGTCAGCAAGTTCCTGGATCATACTCTGCAGCTCTGATGGGATAGTTGCAAAAATGACTACGTCATCAGCAAAACGAAGGTGGGTTAGATAATCTCCATTGATCTTTATTCCCTTGTTTTCCCAGCTCAGTGACTGAAAAACACCCTCCAATGTGGCATTAAAGAGCTTCGGAGATATGGTGTCACCTTGTGTCACTCCCTTTCCAATTTTTATGTGTGTTGTATTTTCAAACAGCCTAATCTTTGCACTTGCATTTTCATAGATGTTATTAATAATATTAATGTATGCATCTTCAATACCGCAGGTTTTCAGAGCCATTGTAACTGCTGATGGTTTCACCGAATCAAAGGCTTTTTCATAATCGATAAAAGCCATGCACAATGGAAGTTCATATTCCCTCGCTCTTTCAATTAGTTCTCTCAGCACATGGATATGATCTATTTTGCTGTAGCCACTCCTGAATCCAGCTTGTTCTCTCGGTTGAGCCATGTCCAGTGTCACCTTCAAGCGGTGTGAAAGAACTTTAGTGAAGATTTTATAAACCACTGATAGGAGGCTGATAGGTCTGTAGTTTCAGAGATCCTCAATGTCACCTTTCTTATGTAGCAGGATCATTGTAGCGGTGTTCCAATCCTCAGGAATCTTTCCTTCATTAAGGCATCGAGTGAAAATTTGGGCGAGTACTGTTTCGATTTCTCCACTTGCTTCTTGTATGATGTCTACAGTAATTCCATCTTCTCCTGGAGCTTTTCCCCGCTTCATGTTCTTGATTGCATGAGCAACTTCTGCTGGAAGGACTGGAGGAACTCTGGTACTGGTATCTTTCATGATGTCTGGAGTGCATGTATCATCCCTTTCATATAATTTGGAGTAGAAATCTTTCACTCTTGTCAAAATTTCGCCTCTATTTCTTGTTACAGAACCATCTTCTTTTCTCAGTGCCATAATCTGTTTTCTTCCCTTACTGAGATGTCCCTTTGCTATCTTTAGGCTTTGGTTGTTTTCAATTGCTTTCCTCACTAGTTCACAGTTGAATTTTCTTACGTCTTCAGTGATACTTTTTCGTACTGTCTTGCATAGCTCTATATATTCCACTTTGGAAGTCACATCTTCTTTAGTTGTCCTCATCTCTCTTCTTTTTTGCATCAACATTTTCGTTTTTCCTGATAATTTATTTACATGCAACTTGTTCTTAGACCCAGCTAATTTTGTTGCTGTTTCCATTAGAGCTTTGGTTACTTTTCTGTTAACTTCAGAGATGTCCACTTCTTCCGATGTTAGGCCTTCTAAAGCAGAGAACCTGTTCTTCAGTTCCAACTTGAAGGTATTATGGTGTTTTTTAAAGTTGGTTATGTCAATAGATTTTGTTTGTCTTATGAGCTTGCCACGTTCAAGTTTAGTGTTGAGCTGCATCTTACATCTCACCAATCTATGGTCACTACCTGTGTTGAACTTGTTTAGCACACTGCAGTCTTCTATGACGAATTTTTTGTTACACATAATAAAATCAATTTCACTTGTCGTCCCATTTGGATGTCTCCATGTCCATTTCCTGTGTGACTTTTTCTTGAAGAAGGAGTTCAAGATGAAAAACCTTTCTGCCTCTGCAAACTCAACGAGAGTATTTCCACGCTGGTTTCTGTTGCCGTGACCGAATTTACCTACTGAAGTTTCCTTCTGTTGCCGTTGCCCTATTTTTGCATTGAAATCTCCCATAATTATTTTCAAGTGCTGCTTACCTTTATTATTTAGATGACAAATTTCCTCATAAAATTCTTCAATTTCTTCTTCAGGATGACTTGTGGTGGGTGCATAAGTTTGAATAATCTGAGCCTGGTATCTTTTCGAGAGTTGGATAACAAGCCGTGCAGCTCTGTCAGAGGAACTTTCAACTTCTACAACTTTATCCTTCAGTTTCTTGTTTATTATAAATCCAACACCACTAGTTCTGCCAGTATCTGTCCCACGATAGTAGAAGAGATGTCCACTTTTCAGTTCGATGAGATCTTCTCCTTTTCTCCTTACCTCACTTAGCTATCCTTCAATAAAATTTACCATCGAACTTGAAAATAATGGTACTTTACCGTTCCTAGATTTTCTCTTAGAACGTGTCTCAGACTCCTGCTTTTTACACTATTCGGGGTTATAACGAAGTGAATTTCTCCGTCATTTTTATCCGCGCCGGGGTTCGAACCCGGGTCCACTCATTCCGGAATAAGTTGCTCTACCAATTAAGCTACGCGGACGTTTTATTCTGATTCCTATCTGCCTTTATGTCGTGTGCGTCCTTCTGGCAGGTACGTCACATCTCCTGGTACGTTACATCATCTCCCCCTTATTTTTCTTTTCTTTCGAAGTGCTGCTCATATTTTTCCTATCTCGCGGTGTGGAAATAACATCACACCAATGCGAGATTGTGAACGGTCGGGTCATCCGGATAGTTCGGGCGCCATTATAACGAAGTGAATTTCTCCGTCATTTTTATCCGCGCCGGGGTTCGAACCCGGGTCCACTCATTCCGGAATAAGTTGCTCTACCAATTAAGCTACGCGGACGTTTTATTCTGATTCCTATCTGCCTTTATGTCGTGTGCGTCCTTCTGGCAGGTACGTCACATCTCCTGGTACGTTACAGGGTATAGGAAACCTACTTCTGCACACACTATGATACCTGCATCTTCTGCGTACCTGAATAATTCTAAACTTTCATCAATTAACTTCATGCTAAGAAGAGCGTTCACTCATTCCTCTGATGCCTTCAGGTGGCGTTGCGAAATTAATAAGGTTTTCGACATTGCTTGTGCCAATGGTTTAAAAAAATCTGCTGTTAAAGCTGAACTTGGGAAAAATCTGTCGTCAACGTCTAACTACCTTTCAGGCCGAACACCCCTGTCGCAATTACATATGTGGGCTCAATGAATTGTTTCCCAACTGTCTCCTCAATCCTTAAAAATATTTGTAAACCATTCAGTCTTCACTTTGGGATACGTACCACCAATATTTTTACTTTGATCAAGAAAGATCGCGACCTGTTTCCAGAGGCTAACAAATTTGGTGTATACATTATCCCACTTGATAGTTTGAATGAAATTCCCCCTTGCAGCCAATACATGGGATCAACCAAAAGGTCATTGGGAATTGAGCTCAATAAACATAAATATGCTGTTAAGAATGGCCTATCAAATACTGCCCTTGCAAGACTAGTGCACGAAGGACAACATTATCCTAATTGGAAAGAGGCAAAAATCATTACAACACCACGTACTATCTCCTTCTTATTACTCACCGAAAGTTTGATAATTGCTGAACATGGAATTTCATATTGTAATGAAGATACTCCAGTCTACATACCAAAACCTTGGACACAACTATTAAAACTTTCCCCTCCAGTTGTGGAGAATGAAAATATTTAATGTCATCATCATCATTGTCAACCATTATCAATCCACTGCTGGACGAATGTATCTCCAAGCCTCTTCCACAACGATCTGTCTTGTGCCAGTCTCCTCCATGTTACTCCCGCATACTTTCGAATTGCATCCACCCATCTCCCATGTGGTCTCCTTCTGGATCTTTTCCTGTCGCTTGGAATCCAATCTAAAATTTCGGCTGTCCATCGATGGTCTGTCCTTCTGGCGGCATGTCCTGCCCATTACCATTTCAGGGACTTAACTCTCATCATGATGTCTTCCACTCTTGTCATTTTTCGGATCCACGAGTTCCTCTTCTTATCTCTCCTACATATACCAAGCATGCAGCTCTCCAAGCTTTTTTGAATTCTCTGCAGCCTTTGTATATCTCTTTTAGCTAAGGTCCACGTCTCTGCACCATACGTAAGCACTGGAAGGATGCATTGATCAAACATTTTTCTTTTAAGACATAATGGCATATTGCTCTTGAAAATTATGCTGTCTCTTCCAAAAGCTCTCCAGGCAAGTTTTATACGCCGATTAATTTCTTCATCAATGTGACCCTCACTTGATATCTGGTGTCCAAGATAAACGTACGTATCTGTTATCTCCAGCTTTTCTCCATCAATCGATAAATCCTCATTTCTTGTAAAAGCATTGAACATCACTTTTGTCTTCTGAAAGTTCATTTTTAATCCCACTTCTTTACTCATGTCAGCAAGTTCCTGGATCATGCTCTGCTGCTCTAATGAGGTAGTTGCAAAAATGACTACGCCATCAGCAAAACGAAGGTGGGTTAGATAATCTCCATTGATCTTTATTCCCTTGTTTTCCCAGCTCAGTGACTGAAAAACACCCTCCAATGTGGCATTAAAGAGCTTGGGAGATATGGTGTAACCTTGTCTCACTCCATTTCCAATTTTTATGGGTGTTGTATTCTCAAATAGTCGAATCTTTGCACTTGCATTTTCATAGATGTTATTAGTAATATTAATGTATGCATCTTCATAACCGCAGTATTTCAAAGTCATTGTAACTGCTGATGGTTTCACCGAATCAAAGGCCTGTTCATAATCGATAAAAGCCATGCACAATGGAAGTTCATATTCCCTTGCTCTTTCAATTAGTTCTCTCAGTACGTGGATATGATCTATTGTGCTGTAGCCACTCCTGAATCCAGCTTGTTCTCTCGGTTGAGCCATGTCCAGTGTTACCTTCAAGCGGTGTGAAAGAACTTTAGTGAAGATTTTATAAACTACTGATAGGAGGCTGATAGGTCTGTAGTTTCCGAGATCCTCAATGTCACCTTTTTTATGTAGCAGGATCATTGTAGCGTTGTTCTAATCCTCAGGAATATTCCCTTCATTAAGGCATCGAGTGAAAACTTGGGCGAGTACTGTTTCAATTTCTCAACTTGCTTCTTGTATGATGTTTAGAGTAATTCCACCTACTCCTGGAGCTTTTCCCCGCTTCATGTTCTTGATTGCATTTGCAACTTCTGCTGGGAGGACTGGAAGAACTCTGGTACTGGTACCTTTCATGATGTCTGGAGTACATGTATCATCCCTTTCATATAATTTGGAGTAGAAATCTTTCACTCTAGTCAAATTTCGCCTCTATTTCTTCTTACAGAACCATCTTCTTTTCTCAGTGCCATAATCTGTTTTCTTCTTTCCTTACTGAGATGTCCCTTTACTATCTTTAGGCTTTGGTTGTTTTCAATCGCTGTCCTCACTAGTTCACAGTTGAATTTCCTTACGTCTTCAGTGATACTTTATCGTACCGTCTTGCATAGCTTTATATATTCCACTTTGGAAGTCACATTTTCTTTAGTTGTCCTCATCTCTCTTCTTTTTTGCATCAACATTTTGGTTTTTCCTGATAACTTGTTCACATGCAACTTGTTCTTAGACCCAGCTAATTTTGTTACTGTTTCCATAAGAGCTTTGGTTACTTTTCTGTTAACTTCAGAAATATCCACTTCTTCCGATGTTAGGCCTTCTAAAGCAGAGAATCTGATCTTCAGTTCCAAGTTGAAGGTATTAAGGTGTTTTTTAAGGTTGGTTATGTCAATACATTTTGTTTGTCTTATGAGCTTGCCACGTTCGAGTTTAGTGTTGAGGTGCATCTTGCATCTCACCAATCTATGGTCACTACCTGTGTTGAACTTGTTTAGCACACTGCAGTCTTCTATGACGAATTTTTTGTTACACATAATAAAATCAATTTCACTTGTCGTCCCACTTGGATGTCTCTATGTACATTTCCTGTGTGTTTTTTTCTTGAAAAAGGAGTTCATGATGAAAAACCCTTCTGCCTCTGCAAACTCTACGAGAGTGTTTCCACGCTGGTTCCTGTTGCCGTGACTGAATTTACCTACTGAAGTTTCATTCTGTTGCTGTTGCCGTATTTTTACATTGAAATCTCCCATAATTATCGTCAAGTGCTGCTTGCCTTTATTGTTTAGATGACGGATTTCTTCATAAAATTCTTCAATTTCTTCTTCGGGATGACTTGTGGTGGCTGCATAAGCTTGAATAATCTGAGCCTGGTATCTTCTCAAGAGTTGGATAACAAGTCGTTCAACTGTGTCAGAGGAACTTTCAACTTCTACAACTTTATCCTTCAGTTTCTTGTTTATTGTAAATGCAACACCACTAGTTCTGCCAGTATCTGTCCCACGATAGTAGAAGAGATGTCCACTTTTCAGTTCAATGAGATCTTCTCCTTTTCTCCTTACCTCACTTAGCCCGACGATGTCCCACTTGATCCTTTGTAGTTCCTCTTCCAATTCAAGAAGGTTTGAATCAGAAGATAGGGAGCGTTCATTATACGTAGCCAAGGTCAGCATCAGATGGCAGCCTAGTCCGGTCCTCCGGTGATTCTTAGCACTCTCTGCCTTCATTCCACAATGGCCGCTGCCTTGGCCAGGTACATTCCAGCTGCCGGAGACTGAGGGCCAGGGTTTTAGTTGTGGAGTAATTTTAGAGGGTGTTTGGCCATAATCCAGCACGCTGGCCAAGCGGGTTGGTGAGTGTGGGATAGCATTTTCTCTAATCCCGATGGTATAGTTATACCGCTATTTGGCGGTTGTCAGAGCCCCTTTAGTGGGGACAGGATTCACCACAGAAGGCGGGGTTGACATTTGGATATATATATATATATATATACATATATTGAAAATCACACAGAACAGAACAAGAAGCCTGGAAAGGTTTATATATTCTGTAGCTGTAGAATGCTTAATCCAAGATGAAATAAAAAAGTAAATAGGTAAATAATACAATAAGTATAAGGAAATAAATAAAGAGCCATTCTCTTCAGGGGAACACGGGCCCTGGTGACCTTTCGATACGGGTATGGGCAAAATGTTGAAAGCCACCCGTGTGTTCCCGAGGTCACCGAAATATATAACCAAGTTTATTCAATCCAAAAAATTATAAAAAAACAAGCAAACAACATAATTCCCTAATATCATTGTAGATCGAATCAGAGACGTATTAAGACAATAGAACACCATTCTAGACATTTAGACACTCCAACCCAGTCAATATCAGTTATTGGAGAGTATTAGACTTTTGTGCAGTAAGTACTAGGTGTAACAGAAGATAGCAAAGGTAGGTAAGTAGGCAGTGTTGCCTTATATATATATATAAAGATTAATGGAGATTATCTAACCCACCTTCGTTTTGCTGATGACGTAGTCATTTTTGCAACTACCCCATCAGAGCTGCAGAGTATGATCCAGGAACTTGCTGACAAGAGTAAAGAAGTGGGATTAAAAATGAACTTTCAGAAAACAAAAGGGATGTTCAATGCTTTTACAAGAAATGAAGATTTATCGATTGATGGAGAAAAGCTGGAGATAACAGATACGTACGTTTATCTTGGACAGCAGATATCAAGTGAGGGTCACATTGTTGAAGAAATTAATCGGCGTACAAAACTTGCCTGGAGAGCTTTTGGAAGAAACAGCATAATTTTCAAGAGCAATATGCCATTATGTCTTAAAAGAAAAGTGTTTGATCAATGCATCCTTCCAGTGCTTACGTATGGTGCAGAGACGTGGACCTTAACTAAAAGAGACATACAAAAGCTGCAGACAACTCAAAGAAGCATGGAGAGGTGCATGCTTGGTATAACCAGGAGAGATAAGAAGAGGAACTCGTGGATCCGAAAAATGACAAGAGTGGAAGACATCATGATCAGAGTTAAATCCCTGAAATGGCAATGGGCTGGACATACTGCCAGAAGGACAGATCATCGATGGACAGCCGAAATTTTAGATTGGATTCCAAGGGACAGGAAAAGACCCAGAGGAAGACCACATGGGAGATGGGTGGATGAAATTCGAAAGTATGCAGGGGTGACATGGAGGAGACTGGCACAAGACAGACCGTTGTGGAGGAAACTTGGGGAGACCTTCGTCCAGCAGTTGATTGATAATGGTTGACAATGATGATGATGATGATATATTCAATAATTTATATATATATATTTAATATTATATATATATATATATATATGACGGCCCGGGTGAGAACCTGATATCTTGTTCCATGAATTGCATAGATTGGTGAGATGTAAGATGCACCTCAACGCTAAACTTGAACGTGGCAAGCTCATAAGACAAACAAAATCTATTGACATAACCAACCTTAAAAAACACCATAATACCTTCAAGTTGGAACTGAAGAACAGGTTCTCTGCTTTAGAAGGCCTAACATCGGAAGAAGTGGACATCTCTGAAGTTAACAGAAAAGTAACCAAAGCTCTTATGGAAACAGCAACAAAATTAGCTGGGTCTAAGAACAAGTTGCATGTAAATAAATTATCAGGAAAAACGAAAATGTTGATGCAAAAAGAAGAGAGATGAGGACAACTAAAGAAGATGTGACTTCCAAAGTGGAATATATAGAGCTATGCAAGACAGTACGAAAAAGTATCACTGAAGACGTAAGAAAATTCAACTGTGAACTAGTGAGGAAAGCAATTGAAAACAACCAAAGCCTAAAGATAGCAAAGGGACATCTCAGTAAGGGAAGAAAACAGATTATGGCACTGAGAAAAGAAGATGGTTCTGTAACAAGAAATAGAGGCGAAATTTTGACAAGAGTGAAAGATTTCTACTCCAAATTATATGAAAGGGATGATACATGCACTCCAGACATCATGAAAGATACCAGTACCAGAGTTCCTCCAGTCCTTCCAGCAGAAGTTGCACATGCAATCAAGAACATGAAGCGGGGAAAAGCTCCAGGAGAAGATGGAATTACTGTAGACATCATACAAGAAGCAAGTGGAGAAATCGAAACAGTACTCGCCCAAATTTTCACTCGATGCCTTAATGAAGGAAAGATTCCTGAGGATTGGAACACCGCTACAATGATCCTGCTACATAAGAAAGGTGACATTGAGGATCTCGGAAACTACAGACCTATCAGCCTCCTATCAGTAGTTTATAAAATCTTCACTAAAGTTCTTTCACACCGCTTGAAGGTAACACTGGACATGGCTCAACCGAGAGAACAAGCTGGATTCAGGAGTGGCTACAGCACAATAGATCATATCCATGTGCTGAGAGAACTAATTGAAAGAGCGAGGGAATATGAACTTCCATTGTGCATGGCTTTTATCGATTATGAAAAAGCCTTTGATTCGGTGAAACCATCAGCAGTTACAATGGCTCTGAAAACCTGCGGTATTGAAGATGCATACATTAATATTATTAATAACATCTATGAAAATGCAAGTGCAAAGATTAGGCTGTTTGAAAATACAACACACATAAAAATTGGAAAGGGAGTGACACAAGGTGACACCATATCTCCGAAGCTCTTTAATGCCACATTGGAGGGTGTTTTTCAGTCACTGAGCTGGGAAAACAAGGGGATAAAGATTAATGGAGATTATCTAACCCACCTTCGTTTTGCTGATGACGTAGTCATTTTTGCAACTAGCCCATCAGAGCTGCAGAGTATGATCCAGGAATTTGCTGACAAGAGTAAAGAAGGTGGGATTAAAAATGAACTTTCAGAAGACAAAAGTGATGTTCAATGCTTTTACAAGAAATGAAGATTTATCGATTGATGGTGAAAAGCTGGAGATAACAGACACGTACGTTTATCTTGGACAGCAGATATCAAGTGAGGGTCACATTGATGAAGAAATTAATCGGCGTACAAAACTTGCCTGGAGAGCTTTTGGAAGAAACAGCATAATTTTCAAGAGCAATATGCCATTATGTCTTAAAAGAAAAGTGTTTGATCAATGCATCCTTCCAGTGCTTACGTATGGTGCAGAGACGTGGACCTTAACTAAAAGAGACATACAAAGGCTGCAGACAACTCAAAGTAATATGGAGAGGTGCATACTTGGTGTAACCAGGAGAGATAAGAACAGGAAATCGTGGATATGAAAAATGACAAGAGTGGAAGACATCATGATCAGAGTCAAATCCCTGAAATGGCAATGGGCTGGACATACTGCCAGAAGGACAGATCATCGATGGAAAGCCGAAATTTTAGATTGGATTCCAAGGGACAGGAAAAGACCCAGAAGAAGACCACATGGGAGATGGGTGGATGAAATTCGAAAGTATGCAGGGGTGACATTGAGGAGACTGGCACAAAACAGACCATTGTGGAGGACTCTTGGGGAGACCTTCGTCCAGCAGTGGATTGATAATGGTTGACAATGATGATGATGATGATATATATATATATATATATATATATAAAATGTTCCTTCAGTACTTCCATCTGATGATGGTCTTTAGGAAGACCGAACGTTCTTATGGCTTTATTTTTAATCTTTTAACTTGTACATTAAATAAGTTCTTCACTTCATCGGAAGCCTGCGTAGTGTTTTAATTATCGTGCTTTTAAGATTGCTACCTTAAGCTTTTATTAATGACTCATTCCGCATGAGAACCTGATATCTTGTTCCATGAATTGCATGATCGACTTTGCTGCCGATGCTACTACAGAGTGAGTAGCATCTTCGTAGAGTTCTCTAACAGCACAATAAGCTTCGTTGTACTAGTAACGAACTGAACAAAGGCTAGAAATTCTTCCTTCCCAACGCGTTTCGGAAACTTTTTTTACCGAAAGTTCACTTACATGTTTCGAGATGATGCGCCTCTGTTTCGGTAATCCTGAAAATTATATAAATAATCTTTGTAGCACTCTAAATAATGACACTGATTTTACCGAGGATTTTGTAGCATCTGAAACAGTTAAATGAAAACTGTGACATCCACATGGAATAAAGAAAGCGCGAGGGCATTTTTCTAAAATTCTAGACTGAACTCGTTTTTTGATTCCTACTATCGTTGTCGTATCCTTGGCCACGGCAGAATTTCATATCTAAGCTATAGTTATTGACAATTTCGTCCAGAAAAATGCCAGTAAGTCCTTTACTTGAAGAATCATTCACAGGTTTATAGCCTATGAAACATTCTTGAATCTACACTTCGTCTTCTGTATCAACGAATCGAATCGTAAAAGAAAGTTGCTTGGTGTGACTTACATCCGGAGTGCAATCCAATATAATGGAAAAGTACTTAGATTCCTTTACTTTAGATGTGATTCTTTTCCGAACCTCTCCTCCGCAAGTAAACTGATTAATTCATTTTAATTATTTTACTGCAGTAGCTGAGCTGGATTCCTTTTCAACAAAACGGTGGAGGTGCTCCATTATTACAGGATCAAATTTCCCTAATAACTCAACAAAACGAAAAAATTACCATTTCCACGAATAAAGAGTTTGTCTGAATTTCCTCTGAAAGGTAAATTATATTCTGCTAAGAAAACATTGATAGCTACCAAGCGTTCCAAAATTGATACCCATCGAGACTGTTCGTCTTCTATTTGTTTTAGCAACACTTTTTCGATTTTGCCATATCCTTCAAGCCTGTTTGAGGCGTCTATCCAGTTTTCCGTGTTTATACAATGATCTGAAGAAGTTTCATGACTTTTTAGACGAGATGATAAGTGAATCCAATCATTGTAGCCCTTGTTACCTAACTTGGTTTGAGAGTTTCGAGAAATCAACTTACAACAGAAGCAATAAACTTTATTTGCTCTCTGTGAATAAACGAGCCATCGCCGATTAAAATTTCACCCTTTGAAAGTGATTGTTAGAAAAATGACGTCCGTCACTATTTCGGGGATATTTCTCGTTAGACATTTCTCCATAACAAATTATCTGCGTCACCATGGCAGCAGGTCACGAGACCAGAACGTTCCTCTGTGGTTATCGTTAAGACAGACAAGCCGTTCGTTTCTTTCCTTTGCGTCTTTAAAACATGCTTAAAAATCAGAAAATGACTTTTTCTTAAAAAAAAATTGTAAAAAAAGGTACGATAGTTTTAAGTTTATGCTGTAAAAATTGCAATGCGTTATGATTCATAGTTTGCCATATATCCGTTTTTTTTAATTGATCCCATTGCAAAATAGAGAATTTTGTGAAATTTAGAAATTTAATTTCTCATAAACTAAATCGAAATTCAAAAAAAAAGGGTGACGAGGTACAAATATTCGGTCATGGCACTACATACCTACAACGTTTCGTGGTTCTGTTGCTGTTAGTGTGTACGGAACGCGACCTGATAGCACTTTTTTGCTTACCTCAACTTTGAAATACAATCGCTCTTGAAGTATCGCTAGAATTGAGAAACGGTTTATTTCAGCTTGTTCTCTGAACAATTCTCTACAAACGATGTAAATTTCATATTTTTGTGTTCAATACGTTTTGCGCTGCCAGCTAGGAAAGCAAGAGTGTCGCGGGATTTCTAAAACAGCGGCTCCAGCGGCCGTTACTTTTTTTAGAATAGAGAGATGCCAGTGTAAATAATCGGAAAAGTCATTAGACACTGTCAAATGACAGTTGCATGTTTTGTGTGTGCAATCGTGAGGCATTTCAAAAAACAGGACTTAGTTCTTTAAAATACACTGCTGGCCACCCAAAATGCAACACCAAGAAGAAAGCATCCGATCGGCCTGAAATTCGCTGCATGCGTCGCCCGCGAGAAGACATGCAAACGATTAGTATTGCAGGGCATGTGCAAATCATGTGCGCACGCCACGCCCCCGAGAAGCACTATATGAAGGGTGCGCAGAAGGCGGGGTGTAAGTAATGGAAGTGTGTTGTGCTGCCGGACCTGTGCGTGGGAAGCTTCCTGATGCCTCGTCGCAGAATACGGCAGTCATTCCAGCAAGTTTCGGAGTTCGACAGAGGACGAATAGTGGCTTATCGCGACAGCGGTTTATCGTACCGAGACATCGGCGCCCGTGTGGGACGACATCCAGCGACAGTGAGGCGAGTAAGGATTCGGTGGGTGCAGGAGGGACGGACGGACCGACGTGAGCGATTGCTGCAGCCGCGGCACGCCACCAAACGAGAGGACCGGCATGTTGTGCGGCTGGCATTGACGGCTCGCACCGCCACATCACGAACGTTAGCGCAGGAATTAGGGTGTGTTGTGCAACAACCTGTGTCAGCACGTACCGTTTGACGTCGTCTGCAGGAACGGGGACTTGTCGCACGGCGCCCTATACTCCGATTACCATTCACGTTACACCACCGGCGAGTGCGGCGGCAGTGGGCCGTTGAACGTCGCACCTGGACTACGGAATTACACGGCATTGTCTTCTCCGACGAATCTCGCCTCTGCCTGCAACACCACGATGGTCGGATCCGCGTGTGGCAGCACCGCGGCGAGAGACTGTATGACGCCTGCATTATGCGTCGCCATACCGGTCCGTTGCCTGGCGTTATGGTTTGGGGCGCAATTTGATATGGCATCCTCACCCCTCTGGTACGCATCACCGGTACACTCAACAGCCACAGCTACATCTCCGACGTTTTGGAGCCTGTAGTCCTCCCTTACCTGCAGAATCTGCCAGCGGCCACGTTTCAAAAGGTCAATGCCCGCCCGCTCGTGGCATGCATCGTGCAACAACTCTTTACGGCCCACCAGGTGTCACTGTTGCCGTGGACCGCCTTTTTCTCCCGATATGTCGCCATTCGAACACGTCTGGTTGCTGATCGGCAACCAAGTGGCCCTGCAAGCACCAGCTGCGGCTACGCCTGATGAACTGTGGCAACGTGTGGAAGCAGCCTGGAACGACATACCCCAAGCCCACATCCAAAGCCTCTTTCGTTCGATGCCGCGGCGTGTAGCGGCCGTTATTGCCAGCCATGGGGGCTACACGAACTGTAGATGTCTGCGTGTTCCGCAAGTCGTACGGGCCTGTAAGCTCAATCGTTTCATCTTTGCATCTGTTGTTATGTGTCCAGTAAATCTGGCTTTGCTTTCTCGCATCCTTTTTGGTGTTGCATTTTGGGTGGCCAGCAGTGTAATAAATTTTGCATGATATGATTAACTTTGAAGTAAATATTTTGTGTATTAATTTGTATCGGCAACCAGGGCACTCAGATTAATTATAACGCACACATTTGTGTGTCATGCAAAAAAATGCAATAAGTTTGATTTTACGAAAAATAAACGTAGGTTCCAAAGAATTTGATTTATTAAAACACCCGTAAAGGCCTAGTTAATAATATGGAAGTTGAAATTTTTGAGTAATTGAAAGCTAATGGAGTTTTTTTCCAAAACGGCCCCGAAAACATCTTTTGCGGGTGGGCCTCGAAAATATTTTTTGCGATTGGGCCTCGATTTTTTCCTGTACGCCACTGTGAGGTTGTTTAGATCTACGATATGAACGAATCTTTTGTCCGTGAAATTGAAAGAAAGAAAAAGAAATTCGTGCTAGTCTCACAATCAAATAACTTTCATTACAGTATATTGTAATCATTCTATTAGTTGTACAAATAAGTTTTACAGCGTTTTTTGTTTGACCTATACCGTTAAGTTACATATCCGACATTTCCCCGTGTTGTTGTCATGTAACCGTAACTGGTCCAGAGTATAAAATGTGACACAAGAAGTCTGCCCAACAGTCAAACGCACTTGCACATCGGTAGGCGAAAGATGTCAAGCGTTAATGCATTTATTCGACAGTGCATTCACTACGAATTTCATCAAGGAAAAAGTGCTGCAGAAGCATGTGCATCGATGTGTTCTGTTAGTGGGGAAAATATTGTATCGAAAGCATGTGTGAGTTTTGGTTTAGACGGTTTAAGGTGGACGTGAAGTAATTTTCCTTCCCATACTTCCAATGGAAAAAACGTTTGTACACATTTCCTTCACAATTAGTGTGTTCCCAAGGATGAAAATTTGAACATCGATTAAAATAACTTCATATTATTACTTGGAATACTTAATATTTTCTAAAACATAACCAAAATTATATTAAAAATCAATAACTTTTCCTTCGGTGTTGAAATGAGAAAAAAGATGGCGTGACCTGTACTTTGATGACGTCAGTAGACAAACAAATGTTGGTTTGCATAATTATGGTTATGTTTTTGAAAATATTAAGTATTCCTGGTTATAAAATGAAGCTATTTTAGTCGATGTTCAAATTTTCATCCTTGGGAACGCATTAAATGTGAAGAAAATGCTTGCAGAAGTTTTTCCATTGGAAGTATAGGAAGCAAAATTACTTGACGTCCACCAAAAGCAGGTGATTTTGATATTAGCGATCGAGAACGTAGCGGCGCCCCGCAGAAGGTTGCACATGAGGAGCTGCAAGCATTGCTGGATGAAGATTTGTCTCAAACGCAAAAAGAACTACCTGAACACCTGGCGGTAACTCAACAAACCGTTTCCAATCGTTTACGCGCAATGGGAAAGATTCAGAAGGAAGGAAAATGGGTGCCACATGACCTGAGCCAGAGCAACAAGGATGAGCGTGTCATGAAGTGCTTGAATCTGTTGAATAAACAACACAAAGTCTTTCCTGTGGCAAATTGTTACAGGGAATGAAAAGTGGATATGATGCGACAATCCCAAACGCAAAAATCACTGGTTAGACCCCGGTGAAGCAACGTCTTCGACACCGAAACGCAATATTCACTCCAAGAAAGTTCTGCTGTGCATCTGGTGGGATATGAAGAGTGTGCTCTATTATGAACTATTGGAACAGAATCAAACTGTAACTGCTGATCGCTGCAAGCAAAAATTGCTGCGATTGAACCAGGAAATCTGTCGGAAACGTCCATTCACAGGCAAAGGATTGCGTTCCGTTAAATCACTGCATGACAACGCTTGACCGCATATCGCGGAATCGGTCGAAGAAACGTTATTGACCCTTGGCTGGGAAGTTTTGGAGCACCCGGCGTATAGTCTCGACATAGCCCCTTCAGACTATCATTTGTTCCGACCGATGCAACATGGTTTGTTTGCTGTACGGTTCCGGACATGTGACGAAGTGCAAAAATGGGTTGACGACTTCATCGAGTCACACGACGAAGTATTCTTCATGGCTGGAATCCGTCAGCTGCCCGACCGATGGTGGAAAGTGATAGATAATGACGGCGCATAATTTGATTCATAAAGGTATTGTTGTTTTTACTCAAATTACATGTTGCGTTGTCTTAAAACGCTTTAAAACTTATTTGAACACCTAATATTTTATTATTAGTAGTTGTTGTTTGTCTCTTATTGTGTTTGATTTTTAAATTAAACTTTACCATAGGTATGTAAATTTATGTATACGAAAAAACATAGTGTCTATGGTTTCAGGCATCCATTGGAGGGGGGGGTTGTCTTGGAATGTATCCGCCGCGGATAAAAGGAGGGGGACTACTGTAATCTGAAATTCAAAATTTAAGGTACAATCGCAAAAATCGTATAAATGAATTACGTTTAACCGAATTGAAAAAGCTACAGAAACTACAGTAGAATATCGGGACCAGCGCAGAATTACATTCAAAAGTGAAAAACGCATAACCCGGAAACGTATAGCCGAGGCTCCACTGTATAAGGACAAAGCGAAATCAAAAACATCAGGCAGCACAAAAGAAAAAGGTATTTATTCACAACAACACAACCATGTGAGGGATACAAAGATTTGTTCATGAATAAAAACACTATAAAAGGTTTTATGCGAAATTGGTACAATTGTTAATTTTCAACAAGTAATTAATTTATAAAGCAGAGGTTGCATGCAGAATCTTTATATATGAAAACGGTATGCGTAGTACCCTTTGATTTGATCTATACTTACACAACGAGAAGCGCATAAATCAGACACTTAGTAAACAAAGCACCATAAAAAATCTCCGTAACATTTATCCTGATTCCAAATGTGTAAAAAATGTGTTGTTCCCGAAGTGTTCGTAGCAACCGGGACATTTGCATTTCATATCTTCCTGATTAGACGTCAACGTCTTCTCAAGATCGACTGCTTCATAAACTGCGATTCTTTAATCTGAAATGTTGAAACAAGAATACTTAGACACATAATTTCATTAGATGTGAAGCTTCCGAAATATATTTCAGTTCCAACATACCGAGCTACCGATTTATCTTATTTATATTACAGATTTATCTTCCCTTAAACTTTTTGCTTTTTCGGTCGCTCATGGGGGTATTTTTTTTATTATTACGAGGGTTGTACCGAAAGTAATGCAAAAGTAGGAATAACATTTTTATTAACTGACAGAGGTCTTCCAAATTGCACATGTTGGTAGAGTAACTCTTCCTCTATAGTAACCTTTCTTCTTCATTGCAGGTAAATAATGGATTCCAAGCAGAAGCAACGTGCCGTCATTGAGCTCTTGACGAAGGAAAGGAGTGTAGGCTGTCCGACATCCACAGAAGGCTACAGAATGTTTACGGAGATGTCACCGTTGACAAGAGTAATGTACACAGATGGATGAAGCAGTTTAAAGAAAGGGAAACAAGCATTGAAGGCAAATCACGCAGTGGGAGACCATCATCTGCCACCACTGACACGAATCTTCAGCGAGTGGATGAATTGATTCGCGCGGAGAGACGAATAACAATCCGTGAGATTGTTGCACAACAGGACTGTGTCACAATGCCATGCAGAAGATGATGGAAGACTTAGGGTATCGGAAAGTGTGTGCAAAGTGGGTAACTCGCCAGCTGCACCCGATTTAAAGGAAAGAAGGGATGAAGTCTGCTCTGATCTGCAGGATGCGTTTCGTGCCAACGAAGACAGGTTCTGTTTTCGATCTGGTGACAGGGGATGAAACGTGGGCGTATCTTTACGATCCGGAAACGAAGAATCAATCCATGGAATGGCGTCACACCTCTTCACCAAGACCTAAGAAGTTCAAGAGGTAGCGATCAGCACACAAAGTCATGGTGACTGTTCTTTGGGATGACAGTGATGTCATTCTCCTTAGTTTTCTGGAACGTGGTCGTATCGAGCGGTACATTGAGACCCTCAAGAAGCTTAAAGAAGCCTTAAGGAGGAAGAGACCAAACAAAAATCTGAAAAGGATCCACATTCACCATGATAATGCCAGACCACACACATCTCTGGTAACAAATCAGGCGATTAGCAAATTAGGCTGGTCGGTGGTTTCCCATCCTCCGTACAGCCCAGATCTGGCGCCCTCCGACTTCCCCCTGTTCGGTCCAATGAAAGACAGTCTCCGGAGTTAACGATTTGATGATATAGACAAGGCGAAAGTGGCTGTGAAGAAGCTGGTGCAACAGTTCATGCTTGAATGTTTTCAAAAAAGGGTCGAGTGTTGGGTTCAATGTTGGCGCAAATGCATCGCTTGTGATGAAGAGTATGTTGAGTAGTGCCTTTGTATAGAGAAAGAGTTACTCTATCAATCTACCAACATGTGCAACTTGAGCGACCTCTGTCAGTTAATAAAAAAGTTATGCCCACTTTTGCATTACTTTCGGTACAACCCTCGTATTTTGGTACGGCAAAACGAAATAAGTGCTCAAAATATTCAGTCAGGAAAATCAAAAGATTTAACCCTTTAACGACCATAACACCAGAAACTCCCCTCTAGAGCGAGTAGGATTTCTTACCTCCACCAATTTACCCGGACACAACTGGATTAGCAAAAGTCATCCTCAATAATCATTGTTGACGATAAGAGTAGCAGGCGTTGTTGTCTCAGGGAGCGATATTATATACTCTAATGACATCGTAAGCGTTCTCCGTGGAACAATGCCGTGATCGCTTCCGGTAAACGCCCGAAAGTCAATGCACATCGAAGCTACAGATTGGAAGTTTCCTGTGATTACCGAGCACTAATCCTTCTTCTGCTAATTTGCAAAGAGGAGGGGCGAAATTCTGAAAGGAGCGACTAACTGTTTCGGGCGTTATGGTATTTTGAAAGTCACAAGATTTCTAGACCCTCGTCGTTAAAGGATTAAATAACATCTGTAGTAACGGATGCAATTATGCGAATTAAAGGAAACACCGAAGAATTAAGTTAGAATGCTTCATTGTCGAGAAGCACTGTTTCTGTGACGCACCCAGGATTTCTTTATGGGGGTGGGCCGAAAATACTGAATCAGCAAATAAAAATTCCCGGGAGAAAGCATCTGAAATATTGTGAGGCAAAGAAATATCTTTGCCCTATTAAAATAGGCTTCTAATATTTGGTAAAGTATACACTATATTGACAAAAGTCACTGGACACTTAGAAGAGAAACACAACATACCATTTATTGACATACATTAGTACTGTGTCGGTCCACCTTTGGCCTTAATGCATGCACTGACCCTTCGAGACATGCTTTCGACAAGGTTTTGGAACACAGCGATAGGTATGCGCTTCCATTCAGTACAAAATGCTGCCGCTAACTGTTGCTTAGTTGTAGGTCTTGGTTCCAAACTTATTATACCGCACTCTAATTTATCCCATAGGTGCTCTATGGGATTAAGATCAGGGCTCTGTGCTGGCCAGTCCACACACGGATACATAATTATCGTCAAACCACGCCGTAACAGTCCTTGCTTTATGGCTTGGTGCATTATTCTGCTGGTACCAACAAGGCTCGGCTACATAGTACTGCCACAGAGTTGATAGGGCATAATTGTTCAGAATATAGAGGTAAACGTGCTGGTTAACAGGTTTATCCACGATAACCAATGTGCCGGGACCATACTACGAAAAACGCCCCCACACGAGTACACTGCTAGCTCCAAATTTGACCGTAGGAACATTACACTGAGGTAAATAGCGCTCTCCCGGTTGCTGCCATACCCACACACGGCCATTAGACTGATGGTTTGTGTATCCAGATTCATCAGTCCATAGACCCGTTTCCATTGATCTACGGTCCACGATAAATGTTCTTTACACCATGATAAACGACAAGTAGGATTCCGAGTGGAGATGAAAGGCTCATGAGCAGCCGCATGACCAAAGTAACTCATGGAATGAAGTTCTCTGTAAATGGTACGTGTACATACCGAGGTTCCAGTATTTTTACTCGCCTGTACACTGAGGTCTTGTGCAGTACTCCTTCGAATAGCTGTAACGATTCTCCTGAGGCTTCGACGTCTTCTATCACTGATTTTATTTTGGTCTGCTGGTACGTTTTGCTGCTTCAGGCACGCCATGTGTCTTCCACTTATTCAGTACATCCAAAACAGTTGACTTGGGTATGTTTAAACGCCTCTCGGTTTCTCTTATGGACAACCCACTAATATAACACCCAACAATCTTTCCTTTCTCAAAGCTAGTTCTCTTCCGCCGCGAGATTTTCATTCGACCTCACAGTGCGATATGATCTTACCAGCTGCAGATTTGTTTTTTACCATTTGCAGCTGTACCGCGCATCTTAATAACACAGCAGATCCGTTCATTTGCTTTTTAAGGGGTGTTCGGTGACTTTTGTCAATATAGTGTATATATAAAGACGCATACAAATATATTAAAAAAATAAGCTGCCAATAATAAAGGACGAAGAATCAGGTGATATCTCTTGAGGAGTGCCCGGATCCCTGGGTCACCCCCTTTGAGTGCACCCCTGCACTGCTCACTACGAAAACTTTTATGCAAATTGTTTGCTCGGTCTTTTGCGTCATTTAGCAGCTAGGAGGTGAGAATGCATGAACTGTTTTTTGTCGATGTCTCTGCTTTTAAAAGTCTGATTTGAAAACACTAATTTAACACAGGATACTTACTTATTCACTTTGTGGAACACTGCATATTATCGCGGAATTTGATGGTGCATATTTTTGACGCTGGGTGGAACTAATGCCGATTTCGTTTGCAACTGTATTTCCACTTACTTTTGAAGAAAAAAATATCTTTATACTGTATGACAATTGCCACGGTAAAAACTACGAACAATTTTCTCTTTAAATAACGAACAGTTTTCCCTCTAGGGGCAAATCGGACGGACATCGAGGTAGATCTGAGCATTGATGCGTTGTTTGTCCGAAACGTCAAATGACCCCAAGCCGAACCATTAAAAACAGTTCTATATTACGTATTATTCTGCCTCTAGGAAACTTCATTGTCAGAACGATACCATCTGGAAAGTACCTTTCTCCCGGTATCTGCCACACCCTGAAACAATCACAGTCTGATTGGACTAAGGAGCATGTTGCATAGTCTGATAGACTATGTAACACGATTCCTTAGCTCAAAGCACAGTTTTCCGTTGTGTGTGTGTGTGTGTGTGTGTGTGAGAGAGAGAGAGAGAGAGAGAGAGAGAGAGAGAGAGAGAGAGGGAGAGACATAGAGAGAGGTGCAGACAGAGACAGACAGAGAGATGCAGAGAGACACAGAGACAAAGAGAGAGACAGGGACAGACAGAAAGAGAGGCAGCGAGAAAGAGATAGAGAGAAAGAAAGAGAGAGAAAGAGACAGGGAAAGACATAGAGAGAGGTGAAGACAGAGACAGACAGAGAGATGCAGAGAGACAAAGAGAGAGACGGGACAGACAGAAAGAGAGGCAGCGAGAAAGAGATAGAGACAGAAAGAGAGACAGAGTGAGAGACAGAGAGAGGAACAGAGAGAGATCCAGAAAATACAGAGACAGGGAGAGGTAAAGAGAGACAGACAGACAGAGAGAGAGAGAGAGAGAGAGAGAGAGTCCAAGATCAAAGTTCCTTATACACCACCCAAGTGATTTTCTGCTTGGGAATGGCTACTGGGCCATGGTAATCTATGTCGTGCAACGTCCAGCGTGCTATACTAGTGCTAACATCAGTCTCAATAGTCTCACATATTAAAACGCGGTTTGCGTGATTTGAGACATGTTGATTTGCGCTCTGAGCTGACAGTCCTTTGAAGAGAGCTCTCCTGTCATGTTTGGTAAACTTTGGAGGTTTATCGGGTTGTTTCCTACATACGCAGCCCAAGTCTGTTTCAATTTCCATATCACATCACTGGCCGGCAAACGTGGGATCTTCAACGCCTCCGTCAGAGCGACTGCTTATGTGTCACCCTATTCTATTATCAATTCGCGCTGAAAAATAGTTACATCTGTCGATCGAGGCATCTGGCATTCACAGTCGGCTATTGTCTCATTATTGTTCTAAGAGCACATTCATAACTCGGTCTGTGGCGTGGTGTTTGCATAGGACCGATTTCAGTATCAACAGAGATGTGTCCAGATGTTAATCGTAGGGCAGTGTTCATTTACGATGGCTTGTTCACTTAAAGAAGAGAACAATATTTTCAAAATTTTCTTAAGGTTTACAACAACACGCTTTAACATGAATTTTTCCAACAGCGTCCAAGAATCAGGGGTGTAATGAAGAACGCGAAGATGCATGAAAAAATTGTGACATACCATTCATTTATAGGTTTTAATCATTATCTCCGACACTGCAGAGATGGATTTTATAGTTGGAGCTCGCTTAGCCGTAGTTTGTTAAATTTTCTTTTACTTGATAGTACTATTGTTGAGGGATACTTCTACAGGGTAATTCAAAATGATTGCCCGATTACAAATGTCAATACCTGGTTTATGAACATGGATACAGAGATCACATTGTTGCACAATAAAGATGGAAGTTTAGATAAAATTGATTAAGATACGTGTTACAAGTTAAAACCAAAATCATGCTGTCTAAGCACGTTTAATATAAAAAATTATGAACCTCGCACTATAGGAGGACATAAATACATACAGCTAAAAACGTTAAAAACACACTAGTACTTTCATGACCGCCATCGGTCACTTCCTCAGGTGTGACTACCAGTTCTAAGTAGCAACGGTCAGCATATATGTACAACATGATGTATCAGGTCAGACGGGTGCGCAGAGAGACATAGAAGGAACAGGTGGTCAGGAGTCAGTAATAATTATTACAATATTTAAATCACAGTAAGTCATGTATAAGGTATTTCCAAGCATCAGGAATATAGTTAGGAATATCATCGTTGCAGCAACTTGTCCGGTGAGCCAGAATCTGAAGGGCTTCTGTAAATAGTAATAAATTCTTATTCTTAGGTATAGTCAGAATAGTAACCTCAGACCATATTGGTTCGAAAGGTTTGCTTAGAAGCAAACGTGACATAGCTGTGGAGCCATTACCGACTTTAATACTATATTTGTGCTCCTGCAGTCTGACCTTTAGATTACGAGATGTGGAACCTATGTAGGAAGTATTCCCTTCATCAAGGTCAGAGGACAGGAAAGTGATTCTGTAAATTTCATAATTATCTCATAAATCAGGTCTGTCATGATGGCTACGAATCAAAGAAAATAATTTACAAGAAGACAACTCAAAGTCAATACTAAAAGGTCTGCAGATATTTTTAAGTAGATGTGAAAGTGGTGGCAAAAACGGGATAGAACCCACAAATTTTATGGTTCTAACTTCTCTGGTTAGTGTTGTAGAGTCAAAACGTTGAGATTGTTTAATAAGTTTATTAAAAATGTAATTAGAATACCCAAAGGAATTAGCCGACTCGTAGATTTTCAGGATTTCCTGTTCATACGGTTGCTTAGTAGAACAGTGAGAACGGGCTCTGTGTACCATAAAAAGCAAGGAAGCAAGTTTTTGGCAATGCGGATGATTAGAAATAGCAGGGATCATTAAAACCTGAGAGGTAGATATCCGAAAAACTGAAGTCGTAACCAAATTTGTGATAGGATCACGGATGAGCAAGATGTCTAAAAACGACAAAATAAAATCCAATTCAGTTTCAACTGAAAATTTAATAGAGACAAATTTTGACGAAAAACTATTAACCAAATCCTGTAAGTACGACGTTGACCCCTGCCAAAAGATTAGAATATCATCAACGTATCGAATATAAAGGAGTGGTTTAATAGGGAAGGTGTTTAACACTTCGTTTTCCAATTACTGTAGGAGAATTTCGGCAAGCAGGGGCGATAGTGGAGAACCCATTGGGGCCCCTTCCAACTGCTTATAAATAACATCATTAAAACGAACATACGTCCTATTATAAACAAGTTGTAGAGTATGAATTATAGCTTTAGCGTTAGGGGCAGAAAAAGTATCTGAAGCCAACAGTTTGGAAAGAATCAAATTATGAACAGTGTAAACAGGAATATATTTTTTGTTTTGGTTTTAGGAAGTTTAGAATTTTGTTTCCACAACTTACAAATGTTCTATGTGGCTCCCATGGGTCACGCTGACAATGTCCAAACGATAATCCATTTCACACCAAACATTATGAAGCATGTCCGTAGTCACTGACGCCAGTGCAAGCTGAATGCGCATCTTTAGTTCTTGCAGTGTTCTCGGCAAAGGTGGCACAAACACATGATCTTTGACATACCCCACAAAAAGAAGCCACAAAGAGTGAGGTCCGGAGACCTGGGGGACCACTTGCAGAAAACCCTGTCGTCCTGTCCAAAACGACCAATCCAACAGTTCGGAAGAATTTCGTTCAAACGTTTCGTCCTACGTCACCATAGCAACACAGCAGTGGTTTCCAATGGAATTCTAAATTTCCTTCTTTTTGGTGTAGAGATATCAGCTGTCAGTTTATCTTCATAAACACTTCATTGTCATTTGTAATCGGGGAAATCGTTTTGAATTATCCTATATATTGGTGTACAGAAGTTTAGCAGAGTTTACAAAGTGAAAAATAAGGGACGCTAGTATGACATGGGCTATGCAATGCCGATGAAATATGGAATGAAGGAACAAATGCGATATAACTCACATGAAATGTAAGGCAAACTGAAGCAACGCATTGTGATTCAATTGTGGGTAATTAGAGGAGTTATTTAGAGATGCATTCGCTTTTACGCGAGAGTTTAATGAGGTTCCTAGTGACTCCTTACGGAGATACAAGTGTAACACCGATGTTACGTGCTATTGTCTTGGGGCATTAAATCCCAACCCCGTGTAATACCATATAGGAGCTCCAGAAGCGGTCTGGGAGGAGGTTAACGAGCTGAAATCCTTCCGCTAACCCATCCCACAATGCTCGATGGCGTTGAGGACTGGTGAATTTGCTGGCCATGGCATATTCATTTGGAAAGAGTTCATCTACTAAAGCAGCCTCACATAAACCCACGTTGTCACTCATTAACAAAATTGTGGGCCAAACACTTCGAGAAAGCATCGCTTAGGATTCGCGGGTTCCGTCTCTGTATTTGAGGACAACCAAAGTTTTTATGGAAAAGACACTGAACGGTGTGCAGACAAGAGACATAATGCTATCCCGGACAAGAGTCAATCACCACTTCTGTGACTGTGCATTCCTCTGATGTTTAAGGAGTGATAATGGACTTCGGGTTCTCCACAGAGGATAATAGGGCAACTATCACTCTGTCAGCTCAGTCTGAATTAGTCACAAAAGATAAAAATGCCTCACTGGTTTGTGAACTAGGCTTGGTGTTGTTCGCACCACGACAACCTACCTGTTCTCCCTCAGGGAAAGAGTAGAATACAAACTTTAGATCGGCTTTCATAAAGTCCGCGATCATGAAGCTTTCTGCATATTGTTTATCTGCAAACTGTTTCTCTACGAGCCTTAGTTAGATAGCTGTTCAGTTTTCTCCGTCATGCAGATATGTGTCTGTTACGTCTTGTGTTGTTAGTGGCACATAGCGGTCATGCTGAACTGTCAGTGCCACCTAATGGTCATCCTGGGATATTATAATTCATTCGTGATCGACAATTCACGCGTTGGCGACTAACGCTTACTGTTGCTTGTTGCCTTCTCCACAACTTGACTCCCCAGATTACTGTTCCCCTGTCGCCCTGGAAATCATTCTGTGTTTGACCTGATTACAACATCCCTGTAGCCTGACCGCATGTAAAGACAACCCTATGCTGCCTGTGTGATATATTGTAATAGCAACAAAATAGTTCGTTCACAAGCAGAATGCGTTAACGAAGAAAAATTAGGTTCTCCACATCTATCCTCATGTTGTATGTCTTTACAGGGTTGCAGTTCTTGTCTCTTATACAAATTCTGTGTGATCACGTGATATTGCGTCATCACTTACACATTTGGCACTGGATGTCATTATCTGCACATGCGCATACCGTCAAATGAATTAAAAATTGTTATTCAATACCGGGTTGGACATCCTTTAGCCCGAATTACAGCACGTATGCGGTTTGATGTATATTCTTCAAGGTGTTAGAGTTCATTTATATCTACAGCATACCAGGCGTTCCGGGCTTTATGGTAAACAGAGAAGATGTATAACGAAGTGAATTTCTCCGTCATTTTTATCCGCGCCGGGGTTCGAACCCGGGTCCACTCATTCCGGAATAAGTTGCTCTACCAATTAAGCTACGCGGACGATTATTCTGATTCCTATCCGCCTTTATGTCGTGTGCGTCCTGCTGGCAGGTACGTCACATCTCCTGGTACGTTACATCATCTCCCCCTTATTTTTTTTTTTTTTCGAAGTGCTGGAGAAGGGATTCTCTTATTTTTCCTATCTCGCGGTGTGGAAAGAACATCACACCAATGCGAGATTTTGAACGGCCGGGTCATCCGGATAGTTCGGGCGCCATTATAACTAAGTGAATTTCTCCGTCATTTTTATCCGCGCCGGGGTTCGAACCCGGGTCCACTCATTCCGGAATCAGTTGCTCTACCAATTAAGCTACGCGGACATTTGTTCTGATTCCTATCTGCCTTTATGTCGTGTGCGTCCTGCTGGCAGGTACGTCACATCTCCTGGTACGTTACAGATGGTGGAAGTCACTGTCATTCTTGCTGAACCATTGCTGAACATATCTTGCGCAATGAACAAAACAGTCTAGAAAGTCAGTCAGTATTGCAGGATGGACTTGATCGGCAACAATGTTCAGATAATACGTGGAGGAAACCTCCTCTTCCAGCAATATCAAGGGACCGGTTCCGTACCAACAAAACATGACCCGCACCATGACACCTCCAGAACCTTGAGTTGTGTTTACAAGACAAGATGTGTCCATTACCTCATGGACCTCCCGACAAACTCTCTGCCTACCTTCGGTACAGAACCAAATGTACCGCGACTCGTCGGACCACATGACTCTTTTCTAGTCTTCCAGTGCCCAGTCATGGTGTTCCGGACGCCACTGTAGATAAACTTTCCCGTTCTTCGCAGAAATCAGTGGTTTCCGCATAGGCACACCACTGCCAATACCGATTCTATTGAATTCCATACGCGTAGTTCGCTGGGGCATGGATGGGGAAGAGCGTTCATTAAACACTACCGTCAATTGCTGCACACAGGAACTACTGTTTTTCTGTAGAAGACTTCTCAGACGACGGCTATCTCGTTCCTGAAATATTATCGTCCCTTCATACTTACGCTTCTTTGACAAGCAATATGGGTTATTTTTCCACTGATTAAAGAACCGGTATATCTTACACTTTGAGAAATCAGTCAGCTCTTATGTTTGCAAGATGGTGGCTTCCAGACAGATGGGCATCCACAACAAGCACTTTATCGAATTCCGTAAGATTCTTTGTTTTTTCCATTGTGGCCAACACTACTGATGGTTACTGAGGCGTGGTGGTCTTTAATATTGGGTTGTCGGAAAAGTCATGACGTATTTTAGCCATGTTTTGCAAAGGTCTTTTATTGATAGAAAGAACAAAGATCAATCAATGATATAATGCCCATTTTGTTCGATAACCTTTTGCCATCTTTCAGTGAGCTGCAGAATGCCTTGTTCATAATAGAATGACCTGCCTTTCGTGGCGAAAAGCTGTACAAGGTGCTGATTTACAGCCTCATCTGAATTGAACGTTATACCACGCAAGGACTGTTGAAGAGAGCGAAACAAGTGGAAGTCTGACGGCGCAAGGTCAGGCGAGTATGCTGGGTGTGGCAACACATCCCGCCCAAGCTCCAATAATATTTGGCGGGTGATCAAACTTGTGTGTGGTCTCACGTTGTCGTGATGGAACACAACACCTTTACGATGAACGAGCTCTGGATGATGGATTAGTTCAAACTGTCCAATTGCCGACAGTATACATTCGAATTGATTGTTTGGTTCCGTGATAGGAGCTCGAAAAACACGACATCTTTAAAATCCCACCACACTGAGGTCAGAACCTTCCGCTGATGAATTTCTCCTTTGGATGTCGTTTAAGGCAAAGCAGCACGTCTTTGAGTTCACTAGGAACCCACACATCGAGCTTGCTTACGTATCCCAGCTTCTTCAGGTGGTCGTGAACGCTTGAATGATGGATGTGCAATGTGTCCGCAATCTCTCGTGTAGTGTAACGTGGGTTTGACTCGATCAATGCCTTGATTTGGTCGTCATCAACCTCGGTGGGCCTTCCGAACCGAGGAGCATCGTTGAGGTCAAAATCACCAGCAAGGAATTTTGCGAACCACCACTGGCACTGATGTTCTCGTAGGACATTATCACCGTACACTTTACGCAACTTTTCACAAGCTTGACGCGCGTTCTTCCCTTAACGGAAGTAAAACAGTAAAATATGGCGAAAATGCGCAGTTTAGTCTTTCATCTTCAACTTGATGTCAAATCTCCTCAAATCAACCAAATCGCTCACTATTCCTTTTAGACTGCAGCTAGAACTGGCACCTGTCAAATGCCATAGCGATAGCAGAGCTGCACTGTATACTTCCAATACCGCCCAACTGCCATCGGTGCCAAAATACGTCATGACTTTTCCGACAACCCAGTAGTTGCTCAGATCATGTGATGACGCGCGTGACCACGCATTTTGTATATACTCTGTGAAAGTGACGTTCGCGCGCTTCTGCATAAAGGTTTCTAATTCACTGGTCCGTACGCGTACGTTTTGTTGCTGTTTACATCGATTGTTGTTCACCGTAGCCCATTTTGTCCACTACACTGGTGCTCAGAATTAAAGCAGCATCCACAAAATTCCAGTTAACAGACAATAACTTATAAAGTAATGAACATAAGGAAAGGAACTTTGTGCATGCTGTGTGATACAGTGTTTCGCACCCATGAACGCAAAGGAACTAGGATGTATGCATATGCGCCCAAAATATAGGCCTGTGAGAAAATCAGTGAAATAAGGCATCAGACGAAAGCACATAACTAAGTAAACAAATGCCACAGTCTTTAATGCGAAATGTGATCACCACAGACAGCATCGTAAGTTTTTCAGGGCCGAACTATGCTTTTATTTCAAGGAACTGTGGGATTAAGTTCCTTTTTTACAGAAGAACACGCCTTAAGTTCTGTAGAGCTGTAGGAGGAGCAGCAATGTGTCTGCCTAAAGGGTCCCAAACATGCTCAGTCGGTTTCAGATCTGGTTACCGTTCCGGTCAGTCCATACATACAATATCTTCGCTTTCAAGAAATTCGTCGACAAGCAAAGCTCTATGAGGTCAAGCGTTGTCGTCCATGAACAAAAGATCCGGGCCCATTGCACTTCTAAAACGACCAACACGGGAATCCAGGATCTCGTTGCGATATCGGGCAGTTGGCGACAGTTTTTCCTGAACGAGGGTTGATACAGAATCCGACTCAGATCATTATTCCACTGCCCTGGAAATGGTTCGGTTTCCAAGCGTTCATTGTCTGACATCGTGTCCAACGTTCTCGCCGTATTAATGTTCTCCCAGAACCTGATTGCAGACAGAACCTGCTCTCATCGGTAAAAAGTACAAGTGGTCATTTTTTGATACGTCCAATGAACATGTTGCCAACAAAAATTTGAAGCAATCTGTTATATAGGATGCGCTCAAGGTAACACACAACAACCTGTTTTGCATAGAGAATAATGTTATGCAGTCTTCGGTATACCGTATATCGGGGTAGTCCGCAGTGAACATCTGGTCCAATTGGCGTGGCGTGTTGCATGGATTGCGCTTAGCTGTTAACAGTAATAAGCGGTCTTGTCGAGCAAAAGTTACCCTCCGACGTTATTGCCCAGGTCTTTTCGAGATGTTTCCAGTGTCCTGAAATTGTCTTCAGAGGCGGTAGACAACGAATCAATCCACATAACCATCTAGCCATTTCAGCTTGAGATTGTTGTGATTCTAATCACCTTATAGCTCTCCGCCGCAACGAACTATGTGAAGCATAATTTTATTTTATCACTGCACCTGACAGTGCAAATTCCAAGACCCCGACGTATTCGACTCCAGTTGCGTATATAATGAATCCTCTTGTGTGTGAAATACGCAAATTTTGCTGTCCCATGACTTCCTATAGTGCCGTTGTAGGTTTATTGGTCAGAGCATTTGTTGATTTACATGACCAGCTTCTTGTGTACCATTTAAGTGCAATTTTGGGGCAGGATTCTTCTGTTAACTAGGTTTTTGTGGTCATAGCTTTACTTTGTTCATAATCGCTTTATTATAACAGGGCATATACAGGGTGTTCGTAAACTGTTTTGACAAAAGAAAAGTGGTGATAGTATCCATCAAGACGAACAATATTTGCAATGTAATTAGGGTCGCATTCCACTCTGAGTGTCAGAAAAGAGTAAAGTTAGATGTCCAAGTTGAACTTTCAACAGTGCGAAGAAAGAGAATTAACGACACCATAAGTTGCACAATCCCATTTATGGAGATCAGGGACAAACTCTCAAAGTAGATGATCAAAGTGGCGGCCACGGGTGCCGTTGCACAATTCATTCCGGCGAATAAAAGACTGGCGCACCCTCTCGAATAATCCTGGTGTCGTGTTTATCCTGTCCGCTGCAAAAACGATTCTCGCGACGAGATCTTCCACGGAGTCCACAGGCTTCTCGTACACCAAAGATTTCATGTGCCCCCAGAAGAAGAAGTCCGGTGAGCGTGGAAGCCATGCCACAGGTCCGCCACGTCCAATCCATCGTGCGGGATATGTGGCATTCAGGAAGTGTCTACTGAACTTTGATAAGCCAATCAGCTGCAATTGTCGATGCCGCGTCTTTTCTCTGGCAATTTGCATACGGTAAATGCTTGACGGTGATGTTCCGGCGATGTGCTACTTCTCCGGCACGAAAGAAATGACGTCTGAGGTGACGACTTGTGTTTGTTGGACGTATTTCGAAGTTACTCTTTTCTGACACTCAGAGTAGAATGCGACCCTAGGTTCCATTGTAAATATTGTTCGTCTTGATGGGTACTATCACCCCTCTTCTTTTGTCAAAACAGAGTACGAACACCCTGTAGATGTACAGAGCTGTCAGCACAGACCAGAGATGAAAATATTTACAGAATGGTAGATGTCATTTAAAATGATTGGAGATGGAACCGTCACAGGAACATAGACAAAATGATACAATAGTACGGGTGTAAACATGGCCTCGGGCCGTGAAATGGTAGAAGACAGCTGGAAGGGACACACCGAGGAAGCACAGGCAAAAGAATGCGACGCGAACAGGAAATGCCGCGGTAATCAGAAGGCGTAACTATCATAATGGGAATCATCCGAGTGAGAACGTGCCATTGTAATGGAGGTCCGGAGCTGCGGAAGCCTGCATGATCTTTAGATCGGATGGTCAGGAATTTGTTTAAAAGGTGGGTGGCAGCAAGAGACAAATCTGTGCGGTGAGAATGTACAAAGGTCTTCATAACATCTCGTCCCGGTAGAGTGAAAGGAAGAAAGAATAAGTCCAAATCAGCGAGAGGGCTTGGAGGGAGTGTAACATCAGTCAGCCGGTGCGCAAGTTGATCGAAGGCAAGAAGAAAAGGAGGAGTCTTCTCAAAGTTAGGGTCCACAAAGTCCCCAGAGGACGTGGTCTGCAACGCTGGGCTGCGAGAGCGCAAGTCGTGGGTATGCGGAGAACCAGAAGAGGTGCGAGCCTTTTAGAAAGTGACGTAGATTGCTGAGAACGCCGAGACTTCTGACAGGCCTCCTTGAAATCAGCAGAAAGCGGGGAGCTACTGTGCTGAATGGCGTCAGAGAATCCAGGATGAGAGGCAACATCATCTTCATGGCGGAGAGAGGAAGAGGAGTGCAGCGTGCGACCTGCGGAGGGAGAGCCACTGGAGTGGTGATCCTAACCTAAGTAGGGAGAAGATGCTGAAGGTGGAGGAAAGTCAGCTAGAGTCGCAGTCCGTGGGGCTGTGGAGGCCGACGATGATCGAGAAGAAGGCGCAGGAGTGGAGAGGTAGGTACCATGTTGCGACTCCCGGCCGACTCTTCTGCTCCGGCTGAAGAGTCGGGGCACTGAGCCTGTAAGTTGCTTTACATTGGAGCACCACTGTATTATTAACGATAGAATATCAGTGTACACTGTTAAAAATTTTGTGGTAGGTTGCATCAAAATGTAGTGTCACCCTAGCTGCAATACTTTCTGACAATAGATATGCGCCATTGTGTGGTGTAAGCAAAACCCAAAAAATATGGTGCACTTTTGCACCACGTTATGGTACAAGGTTACACCATGTCGTTGCGTTTTCTTTACACTACACAATAGCGTGTCTTTCCCAAAAGCGGTGCAGCACCATCTTTTGGTGCAATCTACTACACAATTTTTAACAGTACCCGAAACAATTTTTACAACAGCTTCGACCTGAAAATAACTAGAACAAAAATAACTAAACAAGTCAACCTTCATTTGAAAGTAGACATGTTTGGATTATGTAATCGTAACGAAGGCTCATCCATACCTTAATCTTTCTTTGCCCACCTAGGGCAGTGGCAGTATGGGCAACGACCGACACGGTTTTTGATGAAGCACCCTGGCTTACAGAGAGGAATGTTGCACTCCGGTTTGCAAACGCACTTTTTGCAACCATCTTCATCTATTTCAGGTTTACATGATCCCAAACACTCTACTTCAGGAGGGCAATCCTTCTTCAACTCTGAAATACAATTTGAGAGTTTCTCACTCTTGAACGAAAACAATAAGCACTTCACACATTATTCTGAAAAGGAAATCATAGGTACAGACAGCTTAGTAACGAATATTCGATTCAATGGTATTCAATACTAAAATTTTAAAATACTGCTCGTTTTATCCAAAAGTTTCATAGCAGTTCTGCGTCCATTAGACCACTGAATCTAAAGTAGAAATAAAGGCAACTGTAAAATCGGAATTTTATGTTGAATGCGCTTGAATTGAATATCATTCCGTGCCACTAAAGATATAGGCGACTGTAAAATCGGAATTTTTACCTTGAATGCGTTTAAACTGAATATTCTTCCGTGCCACTAAAGATAAAGTAACACTGTGATTTACTGCATTTGCTTTACAAAATAAGGAACACAGATATTTGTATGTGCCATTTTATCAATTTAGTGATACAACGGACACTGGTTTCAGGCATTAAGGCGGTCAGGCCCAATCTTTGTGGTTCGTTTTATCCTTCTTGAGGGCAGTGTTTCTCAACCTTTTTGTATTTGTAGCCCCCTTTTCCACATCAATTTTTATTGCACCCCCTCCCCTTCCAATCCTTTTCCCGGGACGCTACCAAAATACCACACTTGTTATTTGGTTTAATTAGCTATTGCTATCTGAACACTATAATTGCAGCGTAATTTTTACATTACACAACTTCTTCAGTATTGATCTGTTTAAAATAGCTATTCAAATCTACTGTATGAATAGATCGTCCTCCGCGTCGTAAAACATGAATCGTTGCAAATTTTTGATCACCGCCTACCGTATCATGAATTCTTGCAAGTCCAACCCAGCGACGTCTGACGAGAGCTGGGTGCGAATAAATTTATAGCCTCCGAGTTTTGGGAGGAACAAAGCTTCCAGGCATATTTCGAGATGCCTGTTATAGTTTTTGTACCGTTTTTTGTTGTAAGCCATAGCTCAAGTTGAGTACTTTGTTTGTTAAACAGGTTTCCTTACATACGCGAACGAGTCCGCTTTTTAGTCTGCTTGCCGTTTATAACAACCACGATTGGGGTGCGCGTACATTCATTGCCACAGGGAAGGTATTACTTTTTGTTTTTTGTTTGGAGGTTTAACGACCACCGTGAGCAACTCAATGGACTATAAGCAGTCTCCCGTCCTCAATTTCGGGAGTCACTGGTTCCAGGGAAGGGAGAGAGCCAGTGCTGTAAGACAAACACAACACCCATGCCTCACCGGGATTCGAACCCGGACCCCTTTCAGATGAATGATCAGAAGCCATCGCTTAGACCACTGCGCCACCGGGGCGACTACTTTATTTTATTTTCAGAATGTATTTCATGTTGTTGCTTTTTTGTTGTTGTTTCAATAAATAGTTTTTCCCTCGATTTTCTCTTTTCTTCGCGCCTAACAGGTTGAGAATCACTGCTTTAGGGTAAATGCTCTTATTGAGAATACGACGTTCGTCATATGACTTTGAAAATATTTATTTAGAAAGAAGCATATCTATATACAATATATTTACATTCCTATACTTACCGGTTATCATCCGTTGAACAGAAAATCAACACCTTTGTCTATCTCCTTGCAACCTATTTCTATAACTCTCTGCGTCTTCTTCCCGAACCCTCCTTGTCGGGGTTGGGTTCTTTGACAGATCGTTAAAGTAATGTCATTTAGGTTCCGTCTTCATGCATGAGGATGACTAACCGAACATTACCAATGTATTTGACGATAATCTTCTTTGACGATATCATCATCATCATTGTCAACCATTATCAATCCACTGCTGGACGAAGGTCTCCCCAAGTTTCCTCCACAACGGTCTGTCTTGTGCCAGTCTCCTCCATGTCACTCCCGCATACTTACGAATTTCATCCACCCATCTCCCATGTGGTCTTTTTCTGGGTCTTTTCCTGTCCCTTGGAATCCAATCTAAAATTTCGGCTGTCCATCTATGGTCTGTCCTATATATATATATCATCATCATCATCATTGTCAACCACTATCAATCCACTGCTGGATGAAGGTCTCTCCAAGCCTCTTCCACAACGGTCTGTCTTGTGCCAGTCTCCTCCATGTTACTCCCGCATACTTTCGAATTTCATCCACCCATCTCCCATGGGATCTTCTTCTGGGTCTTTTCCTGTCCCTTGGAATCCAATCTAAAATTTCGGCTGTTCATCGATGGTCTGTCCTTCTGGCAATATGTCCAGCCCATTGCCATTTCAGGGATTTTACTCTGATCATGATGTCTTTAACCCGTGTCTTTTTTCTGATCCACGAATTCCTCTTCTTATCTCTCCTGGTTGCACCAAGCATGCACCTCTCCATGCTACTTTGAGTTGTCTGCAATCTTTGTATGTCTTTTTTAGTTAAGGTCCACGTCTCTGCACCATACGTAAGCACTGGAAGGATGCATTGATCAAACACTTTTCTTTTAAGACATAATGGCATATTGCTCTTGAAAATTATGCTGTTTCTTCCAAAAGCTGTAGAGGCAAGTTTTGTACGCCGATTCATTTCTTTATCAATGTGACCCTCACTTCATATCTGCTGTCCAATATAAACGTGCGTATCTGTTATCTCCAGCTTTTCTCCATCAATCGATAAATCTTCATTTCTTCATTTCTTGTAAAAGCATTGTACATCACTTTTGTCTACTGAAAGTTCATTTTTAATCCCACTTCTTTACTCTTGTCAGCAAGTTCCTGGATCATACTCTGCAGCTCTGATGGGGTAGTTACAAAAATGACTACGTCATCAGCAAAACCGAAGGTGAGTTAGATAATCTCCATTAATCTTTATCCCTTTCTTTTCCCAGTTCAGTGATTGAAAGACATTTTCCAATGTGGCATTATAGAGCTTGGGAGATATGGTGTCACCTTGTCTCACTCCCTTTCCAATTTTTATGTGTGCTGTATTCTCAAACAGCCGAATCTTTGCACTTGCATTTTCATAGATGTTATTAGTAATATTAATGTATGCATCTTCAATACTGCAGGATTTCAAAGCCATTGTAACTGCTGATGGTTTCACCGAATCAAAGGCCTTTTCATAATCGATAAGAGCCATGCACAATGGAAGTTCATATTCCCTCGCTCTTTCAATTAGTTCTGTCAGTACGTGGATATGATCTATAGTGCTGTAGCCACTCCTAAATCCAGCTTGTTCTCTCGGTTGAGCCATGTCCAGTGTTACCTTCAAGCGGTGTGAAAGAACTTTAGTGAAGATTTTATAAACCACTGATTGGAGGCTGATAGGTCTGTAGTTCCTGAGATTTTTTTTTTTTTTTGATTGGAGGTTTAACGACCACCGTGAGCAACTCAATGGGCTATAAGCAGTCGCCCGTCCCTAATTTAGGGTCACTGGTTCCAGGGAAGGGAGTGAGCCAGTGCCGTAAGACAAACACAACATCCATGCCCGACCGGGATTCGAACCCGGACCCCTTACGGACGAATGATCAGAGGCCAACGCCTTAGACCACTGCGCCACCTTGGCGGCAGTTCCTGAGATCCTCAATGTCACCTTTTTTATGTGGCAGGATCATTGGAACAACGCTACAGCAACGCTACAATATATATATATATATGGAAAATGCAAACAAGGAAACAGTTAAAAATGTTTTGAAAATGCATTTGAAGTTCTAAAGCGCCAAAAGGCTGCATTACAGAAAAAAGAAATAAAATACGGAAAACATCAAGACTGCAAATTTCTTCAAAAAATACTATATATATACACTGCCGGACAATTGCTAAGGACGGATGACAATAGCAACGATAGCAACTATAAAATGGAAGGCAGGAAAATGTGGAAATTAGCATAAGTGCGGGATACAGTAAGACGTGTTGTGCGTATGCAAATTTTGGATTGCCGAACTTGTTCGTGACGTCATAGCGCTGATAAGAGATATAAAGGATTTGACGCGTATTGACCGTTGTTGTTCAAACGCAAAGTTGAAAGGGAAAGAATCAATTGACGAACTTGCAATTTTCAGTATGTCTTCCCGACATCACCTAGATGATTTTACGCTTGGCCGCATTATTGACAAGATTGAAGAAGGGCGAAAAATAACAGATGTTGCCAGGGAGTTCGACGTCAGCCACAGTGTTGTTTCAAGGCTTTGGAAATCATTTCAAACAAATGGAGAGTGTAGCAAACGTCACGGGGGAGGTCGTGTTCGCAGTACGACACCTGCAGAAGATCGGTACATAGTGCTATCAACAAAAAGACACCGGCGCAGCACAGCTAGTGAGGTAGCAAATCAGTTTATGGCTGCTACTGGCAAGCGGATCTCCCGAAAAACTGTCGCCAGACGTTTGCATGAAGGAGGACTATACGCCCGCCGTCCTGTTGTGTGCATCCCATTGTCCAGACGTCACCGTACCGCCCGTTTGCAGTGGTGCCATCAACATCGCAATTGGACTGATAACGACTGGTCTGCTGTCCTCTTCTCAGATGAGAGTAGATACAGTCTATCGTCTGATTGTTGACGACAACTGATCTGGCGTGATAGTGGTACTGCATATTGTCCAGCAAACATACAGGAAAGGGACCGATATCCGACATGTAGTGTCATGGTATGGGCTGGCATCATGAACAATGGCCGTACGTCCCTCTATGTGCTTCCAACTGGGACTATGACTGGCCAACGGTACATTAATGATGTTCTGCTACCTCATGTTCGCATGTTCCGTGGTGCTGTCGGTGATAGATTCATTTTCATGGACGACAACGCAACATGTCATCGAACAGTCGCTGTCCAGGAGTGTCTTGAGAGCGAGGATATTCAACGCCTCGTATGGTCAGCACGTTCTCCAGATCTGAATCCCATTGAAAATGTGTTGGATGCTTTGGGGAGGAGTCTTGCTGGTCGCCAATGCCCTCCAATAAACAAGGACACCCTCATCCGTGCACTGACAGAGGAATGGGATAAATTACCCCAACAACTGCTTGATAATGTTGTGCAAAGCATGACACGACGTGTGGAATCTTGCATCGCCCTCCATGGTGGCCATATCCCGTATTGACATCTTACGCCGGAACGCCTGCGGACGGTAATTGCATTTTTTTCACGTTTACGTATTCTGCACAAAATGGCCTGTTTGTCCCTTGAACACGTTCCAAAGCCTTCTGGATTTCAGAGCACAATAAATTGTCTTTCTTGTAATGTCCTGACATTCTGACATTATTTTATTTCACTTGGCATCCAACCACACTTACTTTTTTATGCGCAATATAGCCGTTTATGATCCGTCCTTAGCAATTGTCCAGCAGTGTATATACACAGATACACACAAATACGTATTCATCACTGTAATGCAAATTTGAGTAATAAATAAACTAAAGGAAATGCAGTGTTATATTAGGTACACAAATAAGTTTCAAAGCGTTTTTTGTGTGACGTATACCGCTAATTTACATATCCCACATTCTCCCGCGTTGTTGTCATGTGACCGTAACTGGTTCAGAGCATAAAATGTGACACAGAAGTTTGCCCAACAGTCAAACGCACTTGAACATCGGTAGGTGAAAGATGGCAAGCGATACTGCATTTATTCCACACTGAATTTGTTACGAATTTCTTCCAAGGAAAAAGTGCTGCAAAAGCATGTGCATCAATCTGTTCTGTTCTGGGGGAGAAAATTGTATCGAAAAGCACGCGTGAGTTTTGGTTTAGATAGTTAAAAGCAGGTGATTTTGATGATAGCGATCGAGAACGTAGCGTCAACCCGTAGAAGGTTACACATAAGGAACTGCAAGCATTGCTGGATGAAGATTCGTCTCAAATGCAAAAAAACTAGCTGAACAACTGGGGGTAACTCAACAAAGCATTTCCAATCGTTTACGCGCAATGAGAAAGATTCAGAAGGAAGGAAAACGGGTGCCACATGACCTGAGCCAGAGGAACAAGGATGAGCGTGTCATGAAATGTTTGCATCTGTTCAATAAACAAAACAGAAAGTCTTTCCTGTGAAAAAACATTACGGACGATGAAAAGTGGACGTCGTACACATGGTAACTCTGTGTTTCATTTCAAACACAACCGTTTTCCTTTCGATGTCGGTTTTCTGTGAGCTTTGCCATCATCAGTTAATTATATAACGCCGGTGTTATACGGGAATAAATAAATAAATAAAGGTAGTGGTGTGCACACCTGGAATACATGTAAATTATAAAAGAGAAAATTCTATTTTATAAGAAGCCTTTTTTTTTTTTTTTTTTTTTCAGTAAACAAGGTAGTTCACTATTTTGGTGAAAACGTAGCTTCCTCCTCAAATGTTCCGTATCCAGAAAAAGAGTACATATAAACAATAAATTGTATTAAAAGGTACTTTATATACTGTTAAAAATTGATACTTAGAAATAAGCAAAATTTACTCGTTTTTGAGTACATTCTGGGCTTATAATAGCTCCGAGTACTTGTGTCTCATTTTTGGAAAATACACGTACATACAGGGAATCAATTGTGAGTATATCTAGTATTTCTAATTTGAAATATACAGTGGTGCCTCATTTTCCGCAGATTCAATTATACGCGATCAGCCCCACTGCTAGATTCACATCACACGGGAAATGGAGCTACGAAATAATCAATCAATGCGTGCTGGCGGCCCGTGTACTGTGACTGTGTCAATGATTTTAAAGGTTTTCCTACCATCAACGAGGAAGCAAAACATATTACTCAGACGGCCAAGCAGATTGGGGAGGGCGTGGGGGGAGTGAAGGCTTTGTCGATATTCTGCAGGAAGAAATAACATATTTGATTGGACATCAAGAACCGTTGACAAATGAAGAGTAGAAGAACTTATGAAAACTTCCTCGTACGAAGATGATATTGACGACGCCGACGAACAAGATGAAACTGCCAGAAGATGATGCTGTGGATCAAACACGCACTACAAGTTCCCAACATCACTGTTAATACCATGCATTCAAGCAGATGTCACTAAACGTTATCTATTTCAGTTCATAAGAGCTAACCGTGAGGATGAATAGTGAAGTGCATTTTTTGTTATATGGTTTGGTCTAGTTTACAGTGCGGAAGCTTAAATATGGAGCATCATACTGACATATGTAAATCCACATTGGTGACATATGAGCAGTTCCAGCTTCCTCATGTTTCATGTGCTGGCTTAGTTTGCACCGACTGTATACATATGGAATGAAGAAAAATTAGTTCTACGTCGATCTGGCTCATCCAAGGTGCTTCTTTGAATCCCGCTGAACCTTTGAGATTATCTGGAGAATGAATCGTGGTGAAGCCAGTTGGACCTTCTGCTGTGTTGATGCAAGATGCTTTGAAACGGGAATTGGGGAAAATGCCACTTGCGCTTCGTCCTCACTTGATTGAAAGTATTTATAGGATAGTTGCCGTCAATCAAGAGAAGGATGGACCCAAAGCATTAAGTTTTGAAGTGAGTACTATTTCTTCCTTAGCATGTTGCAACCGTAAGTGCAGCAACCGTGAAAGGAGTTGATAAATAGAGGTACTATACATAACATTACAGAATAACTGGAAAACATTATATCACCAAACGAGAAAGAACAACTGCCGCGATGATGATAAGACGAATTGTGTAATTACATATTTTCTGTCTGTGCATGTAAATTGAATTTGGAAAAGTAGTATCGTGCCACAGATAAAAATCAGTTGGAAATAAGAAAGTCGTCACGGGGGCGCAGTGGTCTAAGGACTGACTTATGACCATTCGTCGGAGATGGGCCCGGATTTGAATCCTGCTGAGGCATGGAAGTTGTGTTTGTCTTACGGCACTGGCTTTCTCTCTCTTCCCTGTAACCAGTGACCCTAAATTAGGGACAGCGAATGCTTGTAGCCCATTGAGTTTTTCATGGTGGTCGTTCAACCCCCAACCCAAACACGAAAGTGCAACAGCACAATGAAAAGACGAGGTAAACAAAGGTACACTGGCGTGCAAAAATTAAATACGAGACGGTTTTCCGAATGTAACGTCGTGCAGAAGTGCCCCACATCGACTCAAATCATATCATAAGATCCCCAAGATGTAAGAATATGGGACAAGTGAGCAAAAACGTCCAAACAAAGAATCCAAAGGATACAAAGGCACTTTATTGAAAAGGTAGCTTCGAGCACAACTGGACAGAAGGAAGACAGAAACGTCCATGTAACAGGCGGCTGCCAAGAAAAATCCAGTCTTTAGTCAGGGATATGATCACCCATGACTGCGTTGCAGGATTTACAACGTCTGTCCATGCTGAGGATGAGGTTGTCAAGGAGCTGTTGAGGCATCGCGGCCCATTCCTCTTTTAGCACCAATCGCAGCTCCGGAATCGTTGCTGGCGGTTGGTGACGTGCTGCCAAGCGTCTCCCGAGAAGGTCCCACACGTGTTCGATTTGATTTAGGTCCAGGGACCTTGCGGGCTAATCCATGCGTTGAATATCTTCACTCTCCAACAGCTCTGCGACAGCCACTGTACGATGAGGTATAGCGTTGTCGTCCATGAAGAGGAACTCAGGACCCACAGCACCTCTGAACAGACGCACGTGAGGCAGGAGAACCTCGGTACAATAGCGGACACCAGTGACTGAACCTCCTTGGAAGATGTGGAGGTCAGTGCGGCTACTAAGCATGATACCGTACCAAAACCAAACGAGAACCACGCCACCTCCAAACCGGTCCCTTCCGATGATGTTGGAGGTGTGATTGCGTGTACCCTGCTCTCTCCAGGTGTGTGTACGTTCAGAATCGCTCGTCAGACTAAATCGGTTCTCATCCGTAAAGAGAACTCGACCCCATTGCTGATGTGTCGAGTTCTTGTGTTCCTGGCACCACAGAAACCGCCGTCTCCGATGAACAGGCGTTAATGGCACACACCGTACTGGTCGTCGTGCAAATAGACCACCTTTGTGCAGCCTTCTGGCCACGATAAAACGTGATAACGGACGTCCAGTTGTCTGTTGCATGTGCCTTGCGATTTCTCCCGCTGTCTGCCGCCCGTCTTTTCTCGCCTGTAGGACAATATAACGGTCGTCCGCCGCCGTGGTTGCTCATGGACGACCACTGCTAAACTCTCGGACACCTGTTCTTGTCGTTTGAAATGCTCTCCAAGCTCGTGAAACGATGCTGTGAGCGATCCCTAACTCCTCGGCCGCATTAGTCACTCTTCGACCTTCTTCCAACTTCCCAATGAGGCGACCTCGGGTAAAGTCATCCAGATGTCGTCTACTGGATTGCCTGTTGGCCGTATCACACGGTGGCAGCAACTCCACGTCGTTCAAACCAATGTACACCGTGCAATAGCTTTCACCGAATTGCTGAGCGTACACCGCCCGTGTGCTTTATACCCTTCCGATCCCCCCTACGTCATGCTGCATATATGCGCATGCCCTACCGTACTGGACCCTAGTTATCTCCTGAGTGGTCTTTCGTTTCGTTCTACCTGCTCGTTCCGCTGTTATGCTAATTTCTCCTCTTCGTCCTTAATTTTTGCGCACCAGTGTATTTACACACAACTTATCTTATTCCCTTCTATGTCATTCCTTCAATTCCCTTTCTCAACACCTCACGTCGACCAGAGCATTCAGTCACCACACCCATGCCATTCCCACGCAGACTGACTCAAGTACTTTCTTCCCCACCGGGGTCATCTTCAGGAGGCGTTCCAGATGTTATCTCTCCTGCTACCGCAGTGAGAGCAAATAATATCAATATTCTTTGGTGAACGTGAGAGTGAGCGACACGTTCGTCTTCCTCTCCCCCACTCCAACGTCACTTACAAAAAATCTTCCAACGTGGCTCCATCTTTTATAAACTTTAGTAAAATTTTATTCTTCTTCTTCTGTGTTTTTTTTTGTTTTGTTCAATTTTTATTAATTCTTTCAATTTTTCATTAAGGATACTTAGGTCATTATTATTACAAATTCAATCTGTATTTTTCGCAATCAACACAGACTCTGCAGTGCGTAGGTCTCTCATTGCAACATGATTTTATTATTTTAATCTCTTCAAAATTCGGGTATGTGTGGAGGGGGGGGGAGCCCTCCCGGAAACGGCCATTGCCCCCCCGAGACATTTTAGGTTACCGAGTTAAACAAATGTTAACAAATTCAGGCTATGTGATGAAAAAGAAAGTTTCGTTTCTTTTTTATGCTACAAATATTTCTCCAATTATATTGTTTTTAATATTTGTTCAAGTATTATAGTTTACTTTGCTAAAAAGTATATGACGACGCATGCTATTCTTGAAAATATAATAAGTAGACTAATCACACCTAATTGTCTGGGAATCGTGATTCAGGACCAAGAGTGTGTTAAATGCATTTGTGTAGATAAAAATCTCCAGCCTGCCGATTCTCCCCCCGAACCTCCCCTCGTTTAACGGAAAAAAAGTTTGTTATTCTTCAAATGCTTGAAGAAGTAATTACTGTATCAAGGGTGTACATGAAATTTTTCTTGGGGGGCGAAAAATGGAAGTTTGGGGGAATCCACCAGAACAAAATTAAAATTCATGAAAGATAGAAGAAAAATTAAAGCATGTTTTTCTAATGTAAGTTGATACATTTTAATTAAATTAAGGCATTTTTTTCTAATGTAAGTCGCATTTTAACCAAAAGCAAAAAAAAAAAAAAAAAATGAAACACTTTCTGGGAGGGAGCAAGGCCCCAGGCCACCACTAAATGCGCCCCTGTATTAGATATACATATAGTAATTACCTCTCTATATATAAATATAGTAGTTAAAAACTTTATTTATATACAGTATATATAAAATGGAAAATTTGCCTCCTCTAAGGTTCTATCCCCCCCCCCCGAGTCCAAAATTCCTGAAAGAAACACTGGTGGTTATCCAGGCAGTATTGTATTAGTCCTGTTAGTCCTTTTTTTTTTCCAATTTTTAATATGCCGTTGGGCCAAGAGTCGTTAATGCAGTACACTTCATGGACTTAAGCATTCACCAAGCATTGAATGAAGGACCACCGCGTCAGAGGCTTGAACCAAGCAAGACAACCAAAAGAATAAAACGTGCAAGGAAATGTGTACAAAAGGTAAGCAATCTATTATGATTATAATTGTATGCACGTAAATTAAGAACAGTTGTGGCTTGTGCTATAGAGTTTCTAACACTGAATTACTTTGCTTCTGTTTTTCCGCTATCTATAGCACTTAAACTGTTGGAGGAAACCTCACTTTCTGCAAACCAACTAATTCATTATTCCTCATATTTGAACAGTGCACCCAAATTAATTATGAAATTTCTTGATGTTTCAGAGATAACAAGGAAACTTCTGATTAACAACTCTTATACACTCACGGGCAATGAAATTTGCTCATCTAGAAGAAAAAATGCTACAACCGCGAAACTTTGCAAATAACTAGAGTGTGTGCTGATATGTAAATAATCCACGTTTGGTGCGAGTGCGCATGACCGCACACCCTGTGGTGGCGTTGCAAGCGCGAACCGGCAGCCTTATAAACCGGCGTGTAGTCGATGCCCCATGAAAGCGAAAAGAACCGGCCGACTCAAGCAAGAGTACAGAGTGACAAGAATGCTGGGTAAACGCCAGAGACGTCGATTTACGCAACTTACGGACTTTGAGAGAGGCCTGATCATCGGGCTGAAAAACGCTGGGTGGTCGGTGCGCCGTATAGCTTGCCACGTGGATCGTTCTGACCATACCGTCTGACTGTGTTGGGAGCAGTGGGCACGTGTCGTCACTGCCACATGGCTGAGCGGCTCTGGACGGACCAGGAGGACCACCGGTAGAAAGGATCGACGGATCGAGAGCCAGGCACGAACGTTTCCCACGGGGACCCAGTCCACTATAGAGGCAGATGTAGCGGCTCCTGTGTGCCGACGAATAATTTCCCAACGGATCGCAAAAGAGAATTTGCGATCCCAGCGCCACTTACGTGTGCTTCCGTTAACACCAGAACATCGCCGGCTCCATGTGCAGTGGTTCCAAGCCAGAGCGATGTGTGGTGTTTAGCAATGAATGCCGCTTCGTTTTGGAGACAGATGATCATCGTGTCCGGGTGTGGAGGTTCCCGGGTCAACGGCACAATCCCAGCCTCGCTATCGAGCGCCACACCTCCCCCATTGCAGGTATTATGGTCTGGGGAGCCATTGCCTACGATAGCCGATCAGCTCTAGTAATGGTAGTGGATCATTGACGGACCAGCGGTATGTGGATGAGATCCAACGGCCTCATGTGCTCCCATCCTGGCCGAGATACCAGGTGCGCTGTACCAACAGGATAATAACCGCCCGCACACAGCTCGGGTTTCCCAGGACTGCCTACTTCATATCTAGACACTTCCCCTATCGAGCATGCGTGGGACCAGTTGAAACGCCAGCTGCCGCCAAGCCGCACTATCCGGGATTTGGAGCACACCGTCCAACACGTGTGGGCCAGTCTGCCGCAGGGCAACATCAGACGTCTGTTTGCCTCCATGCTGGACCGACTGTAATGCGCATGTATCGCTGCATGAGGCGGCGCGGCGCGCTATTGAAGGTGACCGGACTGCGTGCCACAGATTTCCTCTGTAATTGTCTTGCAGCTCTGTTTTTGCCAACATGTGTATCATTCATCTGTATCACTACGTCCATAAAATTTCAGTTCAATCCGATGCTTTCTTCTTGGTGCGCAAATTTCATTGTCCGTGAGTGTAGTTTTCTCTCTCTGTCCTCTTCCGGGCTGATTCAGGAGCGAAAAGATATCTTTGCTTAATTTCGTAAAGGAACCACCAGAGCTTTTCTGCATTTACAGCTTTTAGTCCTGGTTCTATTTCTTAAAGTTTCTTTTTCAGTTGCGATACAACAAAAGCAGTTTCCAATACACTGATCGATATAGATATATAGATATATCGATATAGCTAATGCAACAACATGAAGGAAAACACGAAATGAGACGAAGCTTAACACACACATGTAGACAAGTATGTCGCAAAGAAGTGTTTTAATATCTGAGGGCTATACTCGCTCCTCGCCTAACGTATTCATATATGAATACGTTAGGCGAGGAAACAGTATAACGTGGCCTTTACTCAATAGGCCTTATAGCCATATGCTTTGCTATACAGTCGGCAACACGGCGCGGCTGGGAGCATAAATGTTCCCAGATGGTGTCTTGCGGTACCGCTGAGCATGTGTCGTTGACCTCTGTTCACAATTAATCGGTACTAAAGCGTAAAATCGTCTGCCAATCACGTCCCACCAGATTTCTATTGGAGATTGCTCTGGCAAGGACCGCACCTGGACATCTTGCAGGCATTATCTGCTGATGTTGGCAGTGTGAGGTCAGGAGTTATCTTGGTTAAACTGCACATATGGGATACCACACAGACACGACAGTAAAACGTGTTGCACCGTGTAAAAACACAATTTCGTCCATGACGGGTATAAGAATCCTCGCCCCCTCTTTCCGAAGTAAGTTGGTCTCCCAACTAAGTTACACGGACGGAATGTACGCCTGCAGATTTGTCGTCTTGACGCGTATGATCCACTTCTATAATACATCAACTTCCTCAACTTTTTATTTTCTTTGAAGCGAAGTAGGAAGTTTTCATTAATTGGAGGCTATATGTGTGGAACAAACATTACACATTTTCCGAAGATCCCAACGGCCGTTTTTAGGTTCGGACGCCAATGGGAAAACAAAAATTTGTCCGCGCCCCCTCACTTAGGAGTAAGTTGCTCTCCCAACTAAGCTACACGGACGGAATGTACCGCTGCAGGTGTGTCGTTTTGACACGTGATGTGATTCACCTCTACAACGTTACAAGGACATCAGCGGCGTGTCATTGGGCTGTCATTTACCCCCTATGTGTATACCAGCTGTGAACGGATGTTGAAACTAATAGCGCCCCAAACTATGACACCAGGATGAGGAGACCCATGACACTCACAGATAACAGTACGATCATATCGGTGACCACATTGTCTCCAGACTCTTAATCAGCGATCGCCGGTGCTGAGACAAAAGCGAGACTCGTCGACGCGCTTCAGTTCGTCCCTCCACATGTCTGGTACGGCACCACTGCATCCTTGCGCAGCGATGTACTGCGGTGAGTGGCAGTCGTTGCAATGTCTGGCGAGAACGCAAAGATGCTTTAACCAATCCGCGATTCAAAGTGAATATGGGAATGTCCATATCTGGCAGTACACCTCGTAGAATGCCGAGCTCAGTGGAATGTAGGGTTGCTTCGGCTTGCCGTCGAATGCCGTGATCGGGGAGTTCGAACGTCCGCCCTCCGTGCACTGTTCCTCTACGTCGACGCACGCATGTTACTTTCCTACAAATGCTATCGTCACATTCGACGGGAAGTTGTTTCATCCCGATGCATTTCCGCAGCGATATGACGCAGGGACCAACCAGCCGTACGTAGCAATATGACAGACTTTGGAAAACGTGTCCATGGTATGGTAGGATTTCCGATGACATCATCCAAACAGTCTCACTCATTCCTTATACGTGCTTTCGCCACCGAGATCACTACGATGCAGGGGTGCACATGCGCAGGTGAGGACGACCAAACTTATCTACGCCTATTTGTTTTGCCATTTTATCTCTCTCACCTATGGCTTGATTGGTTCACAACTGCAGGGATTTACATAACTCAACTATCGATGTATAAAAAACATATTCTTATTTTTTGGACTTATTCTCTCGATGAACTTATGGCTTTTTCCGAACTTATGTCAGCTCAGTTTTCATCTATCAGTTTTACAGTTAAGGTTGAGAATTCTTGCTCCCTCCCATTTCTGGATATTTTGTTACAGCGTGACCCAGTATCTTATCGTTTAAGTATTTCTGTTTACCATACGCCTTCTGCTATTTCTTGTATTATCCCTGCTAATTCGGCTCATCCCTTCCGTTATAAACTTTCGGCACTATATTATTTTGTTCGTCGAGCTTTCACACACTCTTCGACTTCTCGCTTACGCCAACGGGAATTCAGTATTATTGGGGACATTGCTCTTAGACATGGGTTTGACCCTGAGTTGTATCTCCCGTAACATTGCTCATGTCTCGAGGTTGAGATTCACTACTCTTGCACGCCCGTCCCGTGAAATCAGATTTGTGGGTTCGTTGGATTACTTACCTAGTATTTGCTCTGGTTTGAGTAGTCTGTGCCGAGGTTGCTATTTGGCCCTTTGGTCTAAACACCAAGTCGTTATGTTCTTTTATTCGTAAAGATCGGAACCCTCTTCACAAACTTTCCAGACATGGGGCTTATTGTGTTCCACTTAGGTCGGTTATTCCTTATGTACCTGATAGTACATACATAGGTTCTGCCTTTAGAAATTTTGATATCAGGTTGGCTGAACATCAGTATAGTGTCAGGCGTAAATCTACTGATACTTCTCTCTCACGCCGGGTCAGTGCTGGTACTTATATTCCTGACTGGAATGCTTCGCATCTGTTGACTTACGGCCAAAGTTTCTTTATTGTATATGGAAAGCATGCTTATTTACCAGTTCGGTGATAAATGTTGCAATGATGATATTGCGCACCATATTCCTCGGGCCTGGAAGAACTTGTTAATGGACTATCGTTACCTTTATAATTACTATTTTGAGTTTATTTTTGCAGAGGGCATTACGAATGTATTTCAGTGATGTATGTCATTACTGTGCCGTCAGGCGGCGCTTTATATTTTCTTCAATACCACCACATTAAAACTATTTAAGAACTCTGGCTCCATATGCTGTGTGTCACCCGATGATGCGGTAGCTCCTACTGCGAAAGATCTTGTGTTTTTAAACTATTGTATATAGCTTTTTAACCTCATGTAATAAATATAGTTCAGTATAGTACTTGAGGATATTTTTACATGAAATTGGATCGTGCAATGACTTAGGTCTATGTTTTATATACGTTACGCATAGCACGAAATGCTGTTATTGTGATCAACTATCGACACATACTCGCTAATTTATAATACATGGTACTCAAACAAATACTTCCTGGTCCAAGCAGTCTCATTCCTTTTATGTGCTTTCGTCACCGATGATGCAGGGGTGCACATGCGCAGGTGAGGACGACCAAACTTATCTACGTCTATTTGTTTTGCCATTTTATCTCCCTCACAATGGCTTGATTGGTTCACAACTTCAAGCATTTACATAACTCAACTATCGACACATACTCACTAGTTTCTAGTACATGGCACTCAAAGAAATACTTCCTGATGTGGTATTATCTATGTCGAGTAGCTCACCTTGTCCTGATGAATAAATCCTGCACGTATCACTTAAACGGAACGCAAAATCAATATTTTCGAGCAGTCTCACATTTCGAAAAATCAGCCGTGGCGCCGCTCATTTTGCATCTTTTGGCACCAATTTTGCATTAAAAATACCGGTTGCGAGAGGCCCCGTGGCCAAACGTTGTTAGGCGCGTTAAAGTTGTTTGGCGGGTTTCCAGTTAAAACCGCTTTGTTCCACTTCTAACAGGGTTCTGCGTGTACAGCTGCAAAAGAATTCTCCGTAGTGGTTAGTCACAGTCAGAGCAGTGCAAGTACGCGGTCATAAGTGTAAGTGAACAAAGGCAACGGAAATGGTTTTAAGTACGGAACAGTGGATTTTTATTGTGGAACAGTATTTCAGAAATAACTCATAGAAGGTTTTAAATGAGTTCTTTACAGAAAAATTTCCACATTGTGCAGCACCGGCGAAATCAGTGCTATAGAAGTTAGTGCGGGAATTTCGTGAAACTGGCACGGTGTGCAACAGGAAAAGAAACAAACCCAAGACAATTCGCACTGAAGACAATATCAAGGATGTGTACGCAATGATGTTGTCACTGGGGACTTTACCTGCGTTTATAACAATGCATTTGTTGTAAGCACAGGTAAATTACTCCTGTTTTCTGTCATTTCAACTATTTTTTACCATGTACAGTAACATTGCCTGACTTTTGTCGTTCATTTTACTCGGGCCTCTTTTATAGGGCACACCCTGTATAACAAGAAATTTCGATTGTATTGAGAACGTCATTTGAATGCATTCTGACGCGAATTAAATTTATCAGAGCTATTGAAAGTCAATAGAACCAGTTAGGAAAACAATCAACCGATTTCAACAATCGATGAAACATCCAGAAATAGAAACATCTGCTTAGTTCTATCAGCGGCTAAAACGCATGTTACGGAGATTAACAAATGGCGCACAGAAAGTTTCTCATAGCACAAGGAAGGTATCAGACACAAAAATATTTTCAAATCAAACTGTTAAAAGAAGAAATGTACGAGAGAAGAAAACATTATATAACTCTGTGCCTTCTAGCAGAACCATTTTGCATAATGGAAAGTTGGAAATAAGAAAAAAATATTCTTCATGGAAAAAGCTACGCTAAGGAAAAACAATATTTCAGATACGTCTCGCAGGAGCAGAGACAGCGAAAAAAATGGTTTTCACCTAGGGGCGCCGAGTTCATCAAATTATTGAGGGGGAAGGCGTGAAGAGATCAGACGTGGGAGGAGTAAGTATCTTCCATTTTCAGGGGGAAAATTAAAATTAAAAGAAGGGGAAGGGGGAGGAGGAGGCAAAAAGATGAACTACGAGATTCGGCGTATATTTTGAAATGCAATTGTAATTGCTCATCGGCAAATAAACAAGGAAATAGAAATATTCGTTTGCTGAATATTCATATTTCTAAAAATGAAATCCAGCCTGCGATTTTATAAAAATATTCCGAGAGATTTTGTTTCCAAACGTTTATCAAAAATATGAAAAATCAGCGCTGTTACTCAAACAAAGAACGAAAAGCGCAAAAAAAAATACATAAAAGCGCTAGAGTTTATATGTTTCTGTATTTTTATACATTTTATTTTCCATAATTGTTTCAAGCATCAAGAGAACATGTCGAACAAAATACGGGGCTGACACTCAGGTTTCTTATTAAATAAGCAATGCTTTATATGGGAAAAAAGTTTACTTACTTTGCTATTTATAAATTTTTCGGTAATAAATCGCTTTGGCCTCATAAGGTAGAGCATGGTCAACTTTATGAGGCCAAAGCGAGTATTTAATTAAACAGGACGAAAAATATTAGATGGGCACTGCCCCACTAGTAAAATTATTAGGGGGCAAGATTCACCTTTCCCTCCTATAGTCGGCGCCTATGTTTTCACCTTTACGCTCCTGGTGGGAAATCTTTGCATTATTTAAAGAGAATGATGTTACACATCTAATTTGTAGTAAATGGCATACAGAAAGGATGAAATTTCTCAATAAGATATTTAGAAGCGGCGATAAAAAACACCACCTAGCAACAGAACTGTGAACTACAAAATTCCTCACTTGCCTAAAGTGTTCTGCATTTGTTAGTCGAATGAACTCTGGCTGTTAGATTGTTTTTTAAAGTGCTTACTTAGTATTTGACTGTTTACCCACAAACAAAGTGCAAACACAGAAGCAAAAACCTTCAAACACTATAATTTATTTCTCAAGTCTTACCAGGAACTTCTTTATCGCATTTACAGCCAGGACAGGGCCCATCAAATTCCTTTTCGATTTCACACCCTGGTGGACATATTGGCGGAGAGCAAAGTGGGCAGTCACATTTAGGACAACCATCAAGAACAACTTCTTTGCAAGAGGGCAAACACTTCACAGGGTCACACAAGGCTTTAGTAAGATCCTTGTCGACGATGACTGAAAGGAAAAAATATGAGTATTGAAAAAACCAAGTTAGTAAAATCATGGAATGCATTGATTATGATACGTTTTCCAACATACCAGAAATAATTACTGAAGTTATTACTCAAGTTATGAGGATAATAGCTGTGTAATAAATATCGCTCCTGTGCCCTGACATTTGACCCAATTTCCATCATATTAAACAGAATTGTTTCGGTATACCTCCGGAACAACATACCAAAGTTTTGACGCAATAGAAGCACATTTAGTCAAGTTATGAGGATAATAGCTGTGGAATAAATCTCGCTCCTGTGCCTTAACCTTTGACCCCATTTCGATGATGTTCAACAGAACCAGTTCAGTATACTTCCAGAACAACATAATAAAGTTTAATTACATTCCAAGCCTTTTTACGTAAGTTATGAAGTATAAGGGCAATGGAAAGGATCCCGCTTCTATGTCCTGACCTTTGACCCCATTTCGCCCATTTTCAACAGAGTCCGTCCCATGGTGGTCCCGTACCACATACTAAAATTTAATCGAAATCAAAGCATTTTTACGCGAGTTATCGTGGGGACAGACGGACAAAGCTGGAGCATATACGCTTCTTCAACCTAAGGTTGGAAAGTGTAAAAAAGTATACCGGAAACAAGATCATTCACTGAAAAGACTTTGTATGGTTCGAACACTTACTCTGACGAACTGAAATGGTTTTACCATGAGCACGCACACCGTCGGAAGTCGAGAGATTTGAAAGCTGAGGAATCCATTGGCCTCCGAAACATAAGCCAAGTTAGGTGACCCCTTTAATTCCTACCCCCTAGAGACAGACCACCAGATGCGGTCTTTCTCTAAACAAACTTTTAGTAACAGTTGTGAAGTTACTTTCCATAATGCTACTGTTATCTAGCATGTGTTTTTTCCCGTACTTTGCGAAACTACAGGCAAAAAATCAAGACAGTGTGATTTGCAGGTGAAACTCTACCCAGGTCAGTTTTTACTGGGAGGCGGGGTGAAGGGCATAAGGACGGAAACGCACATGTGAATAAATTTACCACGAAGTTTTAACTTAAAAAGAAAGTTATTTACTTCATTAATTTTTAATGACCTTTATTAGTCACATACAGTATTCCTCGCAACTAACCACGACACGTAGTAAGCTACTCTGTGAGGTGTGGACTTCTGATATATTGGCCCTGGTTCAAGTAGAGGATATGGCTCAGGTTGTTTGTTCGTTTGTTTTACGAACCTAAGTCATTTCCATCGCTAGAAGCAGTGTCATAAATTAGGGAAGGAATATTGCCCATAGCCTATAGAGTTCCTCATAGTAGTTAAACCTCCGCCACTTCGAAAAAAGAAAAAAATACTATGTATGGTCTGTTCACCTATACGGGGTAGAAACACGAATGTTAAAGGTAAAATCTGTCGGAAAAGTAAAGGCTTTTGAGATAAAGATATATAGACGTATCCCGAAAATTTTATGGGAAGCATGAGTGTAAAACAAAAAGGTACTACTGAACATGATTAATGAGAACATCAAACAAAGATCTTCGCTCTTTCCACGTTTATAAGCGAGTCACGGAAAAATTCTCATTGGCCGCCAACGGGAGTCGAACCTAGAGTATTTCAGTTACGCGCCGGATATGCTTCCGCAACACCACAGCTGCCTCGAATTCCTCCAGACTCACACACGTTAACTGCCAAGCCAATTTGGCAGGTTGCTTATGGAACCCCGCACAATGCTGGGGATTCACCAAAGATGGTAAGCAGCAACTGAAGAAATAGTTAGAACGCGAATGAATAATTAATACAGACATTTAACGTGGACCAGGAACATCAAACAAAGATCTTAGCTCTTTCCACGTTTATAAGCAACTGGAAGACCCTGGGAGTCGAACCCAGGGTCTTCCAGATGCTTTTTGTATGATTAATGAGAATCGTTGCACTAATTTGTTTGATGAAGAGAAGAACGGAAGTTTATATGTCCCATAATACACATGTAATGCGAAATGAAAAATATCATTTTCGCTAAGTGATACTGTAAGGTCGACTGAAAGAGAAAACCTGGAAGATGATTTATGGTGGTCGGTTAAAATGGAACTGATTAAGTTCGAAATTGAACTCTTAATCATATTGACTGAAGGTTTTAGGGGATTCGCGTAGATTGTCGCTGCCCTTAGTAGGCCATAGTAAGAATATTACAACAAAGCTACAGAGGCCACTTCTAGCATCAAGGGCCATTGGGAAACGGCACTGAGCCTCCAGGTAGACACAGTCTTTTCTTAAAGTGGTAAGAGTTCTGAACTTGTTAAATCCGGTTGTGAAGCAGTGCTCGGAAATGCCTGCTTTTAACCATACGTTTTGATAGGAGTAGACCATCTGCAATCTAATCCTTATCCAAACTATGGAGATCATCAGAACCACAAAATGAAAGTATAGCACTCACAATTCTCTCGCTCGTAAACAAAATCAAGATTTGAATGAAAAGTTGGCCAGCCACTTCCTTAGCAGGGTGGTCAAAGCCGCCGGTTTATTACCAGTCGTCCACATTGGGCCTGGGTTGGAATCCAGATGAGGTATGGATGTCGTGCTTTATCTTATGGTGCTGGCTGTCTCCCATACGTAGTAATGTAAATGTTTGTGCAGCATATAAAATATACTGATCAGCCAAGACATTAAAACCACCTCTGCGTTATGCAAAGTAGTCCATGTGTAGCCAATGAGCGTCACGTGCCAAGGTCGCAAATGATACATACACCAATGACCCATTACATTATGACCACCCACCTAATAAACTGTAAGCCCCCCCTTTTGCCTGCAAAACAGCGGCCACTCAGCAAGGCATCGATTCAATGAGGTGGCGATAGGTATCCTGGGGTATCAAGTACCATAATATCAAAAGCAGGTGCCCCAAGTCCCGTACATTTCGGGGTGGAAGTGATTTAGAGCAAATCCGCTTTTGCAAGTCGAACCACAAATGTTCGATTGGGTTCATGTCAGGTGAATTTGGAGGCCAGGGCATTAAGAGGAGATCACCAGCATGCTCCTCGAACCACTCCTTGACGATTCTGGCAGTGTAGTATGGCGCATTATCCTGTTGGTAATGGCCATAACCAGCAGGGAACACAGTTGCCATGAATGCGTGAACTTGGTACACAACGATGTTCAGATACCTGACAGCTGTCAGAAATTATTCTATTCGGGTAATGGGGCTTAAAGTGTCCCAAGAAAACATCTCCTACGGCATAACACCGCCGCCGCTGGCCTGTTTAGCCCAACAGTGCATCCAGGTGCCATAGCGTCCGTTGGTAGTCGGTGAATCCGCGCTCGGCTGTCTACGTGTGGTACCAGAAACTTGATTCGTCAGACCAGGCCGCTTTCTTCCAATCATCCACGGTCCAATCTGAATGATATTGGGTCCATTTCATGCGTTGTTGGCGATGATGTGCAGTGAGCATAGCGGGCCTCCGCTACGCAGGCCCATGCACAGAAGGCTGTGATGAACTGTGTTCTATGACACATTACCCTGATAACCACTGTTGTATCTGCGGGTGATGTGTTGCACTGTGGCCCTGCGGTCGCTGTGAACAATGCGCCACAGACTCCTCTCCCTTCTGGCTTCAATGAGCTGCGGATGTCACACGACTGTACAGCAGATTCTAATAAAAATAGAAGGAAATTGAAAAACTTTCCGCAAAAATTCAACAAGGAGTTCACCAGGAGCGACAAAAAAACTGTAAACAAGCCGCCATTTTGGAATAGATGCGGACATGTGCCATCAAAGACATTGAAATATTGGCATTTCGTGCCACAACGTTTTAAGTAATTTGTCAGCAAAACAACAGAAGATCTCATTTATTTTGTGCGGCAGATTTCAAAGTACCCATCAACTCAGCTGGAATTCTAAGCGAAAACTTCGCAAATACTTTGTCAGTTTCGTTAAAACATTAGCATTTCTTTCATTTAGTGTAAAACTTTCGAAGTAATTTGTGAACTAAATACTAGCACATTTTATATATATTGCAACACAATCTTCGAAGTTTCCATCAGCTCACGTTTTATGAAATTCTTCCGCTATTCTGTCAGCCCATCAGCAGCACATTACTGATAGTTGAGACGAACCACACACGGTAGTGATACTAAGAGCTGGGACTAAGTTGGTCACATGACCTCAGTGGCAGCCGTTTGTTTCGGGCCTCTTGTTTCCAGTGGGCTGTGTTCAAATCGCATATGACGTCATCAACTGTGTTGACGGTCACGGGTTTTTGTCATTGGCTTCCACGCGCTCGAAAGAAATAGTGTAGACGCCATGTCGTTGAGAAGCTGCGAGGAATTTTGATATACCTATACATGGAAAGCTTCCAATATATCATGTTTGACTGTTGAAAAAAAGTATCGATTGAAAGAGCACGTCTGTGATCCTTCAATCGATAACGCAAGCACCTACGGCTTTGTCCTACACACGAAAGAGCACATTTACATAGAATTTGATAGATTTTCCACGAATTTATATCTTCGACATGATTCTTTGCTCCAAAAAAGTTCATTTTGTTTATGGATGTAAAAATCACTTTGAAATTAAAAGGTTTGGGAATTTTTGAAATTTTGAAGACAAAGTCACCGGAAAAACAGGATAATGGCAAAATTTTCTCGTAATGGACGTACAATAGATGTTAACGTGGAGACAGGCTTCGGTTTTCGAAATTTTTTAATTGCGTTGTCTATAATGGAATGACTGTATAATCGCTGTTCTGCGATGCTTTTAAGAAAATCAAGTTCATTTTTCAGTCTTCATCTGAACATATATGTATCGCACGATGTACGTAAATGTAGAAGGCGCTAGGTGTTTTTGTCAAGGGTGATTGGACTTGGCATGTGGAGGTGAAGAAACAGTAAAATGCTTACAATAAGTTTATCGTCACAAAGTTTAATATGATTTTTTTTCAATTACAATTGAAAAATTTCATATTAAACTGTGTGACGTATATCTCTAAATTAATCTACCTTTTTGAGTTTCCGTTCTCATATAATTAAATAACGAGGAACTATACACCAACTGTACTTAAATAGTATAACTATACTAGATATGCGAAATTTCTTGGTGTAGAATAGAAATCAAAATTTCCAAGCTTTCGCATATCGACCAGATGGCTTTTTCAAGGAAGGTCGGCAGCAAACTGAATAATAGAACGCTTCAACAATTTGAACGCAGTGACTTGACTTGACAATAACGAAGAGATGTGAACGTAATCAGGTATTCCAAGATACGAGGCGTTATGCTCGTTTAGCACGCTGAATCATGTGAGGAAAATCAAGAGGTAATCACTATTTGAAGAACTGGTTCCAAATTCGTGGCAACTGCAGTGAGACGCTATAATTGCACGACTCGCTGTTTATTAGGCAGAATACCCCCCCGAACTTGGTATATCGCTACATCGAGAAAACCCAAACCAGTCGTACTGATCTTTCTATGCCGCAGCTACGCTACCTGGGCTCAGTTCCCTATATACCAAATGTTTCGTATCAGCTCAAGAACGCGCTGAAGAAGATGAACCTCAGTGTTGGCATCAGGTCTCCGACATCTTTATATACCATGCTTAAGGAAAACACTGACAAGACCCCACCTTCCAATGAAGCAGGTGTTTATGCCATTCCTCTACTATATCCGGTCGGCTCCAAGCGATGCTACATTGGAATGACTAAACGTTCATTTAGAATTAGAGTCAACGAACATAAAAGGGACATAAAGAACGGCAAAGTAACCACTGCCCTATCCAGAGAAATCAAGTTCAAGTCCGCTGCTCCTATGTGGAACGACGTAAAGAAATTAGATTCCGACTCCACCCCGAAATCTGTTGCCATTCGCGAAACTTTGGAGATCATAACAAACAGCGAGTCGTGCAATGATAACGTCTCACTGGAGTTGCCACGAATTTGGAGCCAGTTCTTCAAATAGTGATTACCTCTTGATTTTCCTTACATGATTACGCTTTGCTAAAAGAGCATAACACCTCGTGTCTTCGAATACCTGATCAAGTTCACATCTCTTCGATTCTCGACGAGTCTTCATCTGGAGATTGTCAAGTCACCGCGTTCAAATTGTTGAAGCGTTCTATTATTCAGTTTGCTGCCGTCCTTCCTTGAAAGAGCCATCTGGTTGATGTGTGAAAGCTTGGAAATTTTGATTTCCATTCCAAACCAAGAAATTTCGGATATCTACACTGATGTCCAAAATTAAGGTCACAAACACAACACAGTTTTTACAATAATTCAAATAGCAACCAGTAAAAAGTTTAAAATTGCTGTCATATATACTTTGAGGAACGGTGAATCTAATGTAAGGGGCCGCGGGTTGCCTAGTGCGCAGCGTTCGTGACTGCCATGGAGAAAACCTCAGGTTCGATCCCAGGCAGGTACAAACGCTCGATCCACTAAATATCCGCCGTGCGTCGGATGGGCATGCTAAGCCGTCGGGTCCCGGGTACTGGCCCCCGGTAATAAATAGGGCGTCTTCCTCCCTCTTTCTACTTCGCTTCCGTGTCACTTTCCTATCGGGCACTCCAGCCCAAATCTCCTGGCTTCCTATTTCTAAGGGTTGTTTAAGACCTGGGGTCTGGCACTCTCTTCCTAAAATCTTCTACATATGATCATGATCATGAATCTAATGTCAGCATCCACTGTTTGTTAAACAGTTGACAGGGTGAGTTTGGTAAGAGAACGTAAAAGTGACCGTTTTCTGCATCTGCGAATTTCATCTTCCGAGTTGTGTTTCTTGCAAGAAAAATCACAAGATTGAGTGATTTCAATTCGAATGAGTGCTCGGAATCGTTTAAACTATTTACTGAGGTGGAGAGACATCGGCAGGCTTGAAGATGGCTAGTCTCAAGCGGAGGTCGCTCGATGGTTACAGGTGTCACGAAAGGTGGTATCCAGGTCACGGCACCAATTCTGAACAATGGGTACCATCACCAGGAAGCCCGGCCAAGAACATTCAAGAGTCACGACACCTGCGGAGGATCGCTACGGGGCATTAACTGCTTAACGCCATAGACAGATGAAGGCTAGAGACCTCTCTCAGGACCTCGCTGCTGCGACTGGAACAATTTCGAAGCAAACTGTATACAGACGCCTAGCAAAGAAGGCCCTCATACCCGGCGACCAGTGGTGTGTGTTCCACTCACCACATCGCAGAAGAGAGTCCGTCTGTCGTGGAGCCAAACCCATCTTTCTCGGACACAGCAAGATTGGGGCTGTGTACTTTTCTGTGATGAGTCGAGGTTCAGTACACAAAGTGATTCTCGACGAGTTTCCATCTGGAGACAGCGTGAGGCCCACTATCACCCATCCAACATAAGGGAAATCGACCATTTTGGTGGAAGTGGAATACTTGTGTGGGCAGGCTTCATGTTGGAAGGCGTTCATCACTACACGTCTTCGATGTGGGCACTGTGACCTCACAGCGCTGTTGGGATGAGGTCGTTGAACCTTATGTGAGGCTTTTCCGGGGAGCTGTCGGACCGAACTTCATTTTTTTATGGACGATAACGCGAGGCCACAAACAGCTCAGCTTGTCGACGATTTTCTGGACGGAGAGGATGTAAGCCGTATGGTGTGGCCAGCGAAGTCGCCGGACCTAAATCCTATGGAGCATGTTTGGGATGCTCCGGGAAGAGCCATTGCACGACGTCAACATCCTCCCAGGACCCTCCAGGCGTGAAAATCAACGCTTTTAGAAGAATGGGATTTGTTTCCACAAGCTGTTATCAACAACCTCATTTACAGTATGAGGGCTCGTTGTGCGACTTGTAAAGCTGTGCTGGGTGGCCACACTCCCTGTTGGCCGGACCGTTCTCGAGATATGATGCATCATGTTTGAACCGTTTTTGGTCTAATTTACATATCGCACGCAATTTACCTCCTGTTCATTTTGTTATGTTGTTATTGTATGTCTCATAGTATGAGACATCTCTGACCAAATTTCATTGCAATCAACCATTTAGTTTTCAAGACATCACCGAATATGTGTTTGTGACCTTATTTTTGGGCATCAGTGTAGTATAGTTATACTATACCGTTCTCATGTAAACTATGTTACTTCTTCACTATATCTCTTTCTGAACAGCAAGTCAAAACCTTCAAGTCTCTTTATAACTTTTGGCAACAGCTGACGGTGAGCTAAAAGTAAATAAAAGGCCTCGCCAAGTGTAAAAAGCTTGTGAACACCAATAAAACGATATTCTGCTTCAAGCAGGACTGTACGTCATCTTCGATATTTCCGGAATCAAAGATGATCTATACGTCTAATGAATGTTAAAATGTTATCTCATGATAATAGATACTTTGTGGTGTTATCATGTATTTGTGCCTAAAAGATACAGTTTGACAAGTAAAGAAGCATAAAGTATGCATGGGTGTGTTCCTAAGTAATTTGTTAGTTGAATGAACTCTGGCTGTTAGATTGTTATTCCAAGTGCTTACTTAGTATTTGACAAATTGCACACACAAAAGTAAAAATCTTCAAACACTATTATTTATTTCTGAAGTCTTACCAGGAACTTCTTTATCGCATTTGCAGCCAGGACAGAGCCCATCAAATTCCTTTTCGATTTCACACCCTGGTGGACATATTGGCGAAGAGCAAAGTGGGCAGTCACATTTAGGACAACCATCAAGAACAATTTCTCTGCAAGAGGGTAAACACTTCACAGGGTCACACAAGGCTTTGGTAAGATCCTTGTCGACGATGACTGAAACGAAAAAATATGAGAATTGGGGGAATAAAACCAAGTTAGTAAAATCATGCAATGCGTTGATTATGAAGCGTTTTCCAACATACCAGAAATCATTACTCAAGTTATTACTCAAGTTATGAAGATAATAGCTGTTGAATAAATCTCGCTCCTGTGCCCTGACCTTTGAGCCCATTTCGATGATATTAATAACAACCGGTTCAGTTTACTTCCGGAACACCATATAAAGTTTAGTCGCAATCCAAGCATTTTTAAGTAAGTTATGATGATAAGGGCAATGGAATGAATTCCGCTCCTATGTCGTGAATTTTGACCCCATTTCGCTCATTTTCAATAGGGTCCGTCCCATGGTGATCCCCTACCACATACTAAAATTCAATCGAAATCGAAGAATTTTTACGCAAGTTATGACGCATAAGGGTAATGGAATGGATCGCGCTCCTATGTCCTGACCTTTGACTCCATTTCGCCCATTTTCAACAGGGTTCATCCCCAGGTGATTCTCTACCACATACTAAACTTTCATCGAAATCGAACCATTTTTACGCGAGTTATCGTGCGTAAGGGCAGACAGACGGACAAAGCTGGAGCATATACGCTTCTTCAACCTACAGTTGGAAAGCGCAAAAAGCATACCGGAAACAAGATCATACGCTCAAAAGATTTTGTATGGTTCGAACGCTTACTCTGACGAACTGAAATGGTTTTACCATGAGCATTCACATCGTTGGAAGTCGAGAGATTTGAAAGCTGAGGAATCCATTGGCCTCCGAAACCCAACCGAAGTAAGGTGACCCCTTAAATTCCTACTCCCCCTTCAGTTCTTTAGAGACAGACCACCAGATGAGGTCTGACCACTATGAGGAACTCTATAGGCAATGGGCAATATTCCTTCCCTAATTTAGGGACACTGCTTCTAGCGATGGGAATGACTTAGGTTCGTAAAACAAACAAACAACCTGAGGCCCTTGAACCTTATGTGAGGCTTTTGCGGGGAGCTGTCTGACCAAACTTCATTTTTTATGAACGATAACGCTAGGCCACACAGAGCTCAGCTTGTCGACGATTTTCTGGACGGAAAGGATGTTCGCCGTATGGTGTGGGCAGTGAAGTTGCTGGACCTAAATCCTATGGAGCATGTTTGGGATGCTCTAGGAAGAGCCATTGCGCGACGTCAACCTCCTCCCAGGACCCTCCAGGCGTTAAAATCCGCGCTTTTAGAAAAATGGGATTTGTTGCCACAAGCTGTTATCAACAACCTCATTTACAGTATGAGGGCTCGTTGTGCGACTTGTAAAGCTGTGCGCGTTGGCTACACTTCCTGTTAGCCGGACAGTTCTCGAGATATGATGCATCATGTTTGAACTGTCTTTGGTCTAATTTATATATCGCATGGAATTTATCTCCTGTTCATTTTGTTATGTTGCTGTTGCATGTCTCATAGTATGAGACATCTGTGTACCAAATTTCATTGCAATAAACCATTTAGTTTTCGCGATATCATAGAATATGTGTTTGTGACCTTAATTTTGGACATCAGTGTATTATATTTATGCTATTCCGTTCTCATGTGCATTATGTTACTTCTTCACTATATTTCTTTCTGAACAGCAAGTCAAAACCTCGAAGTCTCTTTATACCTTTTGGCAACAGCTGACGGTGAGCTAAAAGTAAATAAAAGGCCTCGCCAAGTGTAAAAAGCTTGTGAGCACCAATAAAACGATACTCTGTTTCAAGCAGGACTGTACGTTATCTTCGATATTTCCGGAATCAAAGATGATCTATATGACTAATGAATGTTAAAATGTTATCTCATGATAATAGATATTTTGTGGTGTTATCATGTATTTGTGCCTAAAAGATATAGTTTGACAAGTAAAGAAGCATAAAGTATGCATGGGTGTGTTCCTAAGTAATTTGTTAGTCGAATGAACTCAGGCTGTTAGATTGTTTTTCCAAGTGCTTATTTAGTATTCGACTGTTTACCCCAAAACAAATTGCACACACAAAAGTAAAAATCTGCACACACTATAATTTATTTCTCAAGTCTTACCAGGAACTTCTTTATCGCATTTGCAGCCAGGACAGGGCCCATCAAATTCCTTTTCGATTTCACACCCTGGTGGACATATTGGCGGAGAGCAAAGTGGGCAGTCACATTTAGGACAACCATCAAGAACAATTTCTTTGCAAGAGGGTAAACACTTCACAGGGTCACACAAGGCTTTGGTAAGATCCTTGTCGACGATGACTGAAACGAAAAAATATGAGAATTGGGGGAAAAAAACCAAGTTTGTAAAATCATTTAATGCGTTTATTATGAAGTGTTTTCCAACATACCAGAAATCATTACTCAAGTTATTAAGATAATAGCTGTTGAATAAATCTCGCTCCTGTGCCCTGACCTTTGAGCCCATTTCGATGATATTAAACAAAACCGGTTCAGTTTAATTCCGGAACAACATGATAAAGTTTAGTCGCAGTCCAAGCATTCTTACGTAAGTTATGATGATAAGGGCGACGGAATGGATCGCGCTCCTATGTCCTGACCTTTGACTCCATTTCGCCCATTTTCAATAGAGTTCACCCCCAGGTGGTCCCCTACCACATACTAAAATTACATCGAAATCGAACCATTTTTACGCGAGTTATCGTGCAAACAGACAGACAGACGGACAAAGCTGAAACATATACGCTTCTTCAACCTACGATTGGAAAGCGTAAAAAAGCATACCGGAAACAAGATCATTCCCTCAAAAGACTTTGTATGGTTCGAACACTTACTCTGACGAACTCAAATAGTTTTACCATGAGGATGTACATCGTCGGAAGTCGAGAGATTAGAAAGCTGAGGAATCCATTGGCCTCAGAAACTCAAGAGAAGTAAGGTGCCCCCTTTAATTCCTACTCCCCCTACAGTTCTTTAGAGACAGACCACCAGATGAGGTCTGTCTCTAAATAAATATTTTGTGACAGTTGTGAAGTTACTTTCCATAATGCTACTGTTATCTAGCATGTGTCTTTCCCGTAATTTGCGAAAACTACAGGCAAAAAGTCAAGACAGTGCGATTGGTAGGTGAAACTCTACCCGGACCCGTTGTTACTTGGAGGCGGGGCAAAGGACATAAGAACGGAAACGCACATGTGAATAAATTTACCACGAAGTTTTAACTTAAAAGAAAGTTACACTGCTGGTCACTCAAAATGCAACACCAAGAAGGAAGCATCCGATTCGCCTGAAATTCGCAGCATGCGTCGCTCGCGAGAGGATATGCAAACGATTAGCATTGCAGGGCATATGCAAATCATGTGCGTCCGGCATGCCACCCAGAAGCACTATAAGAAGGGTGCACAGAAGGCGGGCTGTAAGTAGTGGAAATGCGTTGTGCTGCCAGACCTGTGCGTGCGAAGCTTCCTGATGCCTCGTCGCCGAACACGGCAGTCATTCCAGCACGTATCGGAGTTCGACAGAGGACGAATAGTGGCCTATCGTGACAGCGGTTTATCGTACCGAGACATCGGCGCCCGTGTGGGACGACATCCAGCCACATTGAGGCGAGTATGGATTCGGTGGGCGCAGGAGGGACGGACGGATCGACGTGAGCGGTTGCTGCAGCCGCGGCACACCACCGAACGAGAGGACCGGCATGTTGAGCGGCTGGCATTGACGGCTCGCACCGCCACATCACGAACGTTAGCGCCGGAATTAGGGCGTGTTGCGCCACAACTTGTGTCCGCACGTACCGTTCGACGTCGTTGCAGGAGCGGGGACTTGTCGCACAGCGCTCATTGCTCCGATTACCATTGACGTTACACCAACGGCGAGGGCGGCGGCAGTGGGCCGTTGAACGCCGCACCTGGTCTACGGAATGGCACGACATTGTCTTCTCCGACGAATACCGCTTCTGCCTGCAACACCACGATGGTCGGATCCGCGAGTGGCGGCACCGCGGCGAGAGACTGTATGACGCCTGCATTATGCATTGCCATACCGGTCCGTTGCCTGGCGTTATGGTTTGGGGCGCAATTGGATGTGACACCCGCACCCCTGTGGTACGCATCGCCGGTACACTCAACATCCTCCGCTACGTCTCCCACCTTTTGGATCCTGTAGTCCTCCCTTACCTGCAGGACCTACCAGCGGCCACGTTTCAACAGGACAATGAGCGCCCGCACGTGGCACGTATCGTGCAACATTTCTTCACGGCCCACCAGGCGTCCCTGCTGCAGTGGCCCGCCTGTTCTCCCGATATGTCGCCCATAGAACATGTCTGGTCGCTGATCGGCAACCGAGTGGCCCGGCAAGCACCACCTGTGGCTACGCCTGATGAACTGTGGCAACGTGTGGAAGCAGCCTGGACAGACATACCCCAAGCCCACATCCAAAGCCTCTTTCGTGTGATGCCACGGCGTGTAGCGGCCATCTTTTCCAGCCGTGAGGGCCACACGAACTACTGATCGCTGCGTGTTTCGCAAGTCGCACGGGCCTGTAAGCTCAATCATTTCATCTTTGTATCTGTTGTTATGTGTCCAGCGAATCTGGCTTTACTATCTCGTGTCCTTCTTGGTGTTGCATTTTGGGTGGCCAGCAGTGTATTTTCAAGCTACTAAAATGTCCTTACCATTTTGTGCGTTTTGAATATATCAGTTTTTAGTTTCAGTAATCTATGGCTGACGTTAACTGATAGGAAGAATATGTTCTATATATTATGAAGAATATGTTCAACTCTCGAGATATTTCTACCGTTCTCGTCCGCTCCTTGCTTTTCGTATCCACTACCGAATGGTGACCTCGAAGAAGCCACGATGGAGAAGAGTGTTTTGTAGGACCAAACTGTGTTAGAGAAGGCCCACCAATTATTAAGAATAAAAATGAGTTTATTGCTGTGATTGAAACAGAAGACCTAACTGAAATGATTCTAAACTTCGTCTCACTACAACGTCTTTCACATTCGCTAGAAGATACAGCAATGATTTGCACATATTGTTCAATGTTTAAGAAGGCCCACTTCATCAGGGGCCCACTTGCCATCCGGCAAGCTGACACCCTAGTCAGTCCGCCACTGCCTTTGTTCGTTCTTATCTCTGAGCCCAAAGTCTGAAAACTTCTACTTTGCACTTTTTCACTCTATTCGAATACAGCGAGAGGTAGGCCTATGTGTATTGCGATTAAATATTTCACACCTGGAAACCAATTGCCCCAAACTGGCGACAGGCGTCTGCTTATAGAAGGTTAGAGTTGCTGATAGTAGTTTTTAAACCCCAAAACCAGCACTCCCGAAAACCAATGGATGCGACACACTCTATGCCGTTCGATATGTAAATTGTAATTCAGAAGCGTACTTTTTGTTTTGTTTCTTTCTCCTCACATAAGGTCTTCAAAAACTACGTAATTAAAATAAATTAGCTTGTTTTAGGAGTTTTACCATCAGGAACATCCTTGTCGCATTTGCATCCAGGGCAGGGACCATCAAATTCCTTCTCAACTTCACAACCGGGAGGACATTTTGGAGGAGCACATAACCGGCATTCACAGACAGGGCATCCATCAAGACCTTTGGCTTCTATGCAAGGAGGTAAACACTTTATAGGATCACATAGGGCTTTGGTTAAATCTTTGTCCATGAAAACTGAAAGGAAATACAACAACAATGTGTTAGTGATTAATGTTGTTTTTGATGAAGGAGTGAAACTAGTACCAGATTTGTAGATATTTTTCAACACATTAAAAGGCAACCATGAATCACTCACATGAGATGACTTGGTATGCGTTTTCTACTCAGATAACACACCGAACCTTGCGAGATTGTAGAAAACATCCTAATGTTTGCCATTCCCCAAGTAGCAGTGAATATCGGCTAGATATCGGGCCGATATCGGTTATGTCGGCTGAATGTCGTTAATATCAGTCGACATTGGGCCGATATCGGACCGATATCGGCTACAGATATCGGACCGATATTGCAAAAAGTTATCCTCCCTGATATTTAGCCGATATCGGCTACAGATATGGGACCGATATCGGCTACAGATATTGGACCAATATCGGCTACAGATATTGGACCGATATCGGCTACAGATATTGGACCGATATCGGCTACAGATATTGGACCGATATTGCAAAAAGTTATCCTCCCTGATATTTAGCCGATATCGGTTATATCGGCTACCGACATGGAGCCGATATCGGACCGACATTAATTGCTACTTGGGGAATATCGGCTAGATATCGGGCCGATATCGGTTATGTCGGCTGAATGTCGTTAATATCAGTCGACATTGAGCCGATATCGGCTACAGATATCGGACCGATATTGCAAAAAGTTATCCTCCCTGATATTTAGCCCATATCGGCTACAGATATGGGACCGATATCGGCTACAGATATTGGACCGATATCGGCTACAGATATTGGACCGATATTGCAAAAAGTTATCCTCCCTGATATCGGGCCGATATCGGTTATATCGGCTACCGACATGGAGCCGATATCGGACCGACATTAATTGCTACTTGGGTCCAGCTGTAGCACAGTGGTCCAAGCGCTGGCTTTTGGCCATTCGTCCGAATAGGCTCGGATTCGAAACCTAGATGAGGCATTGATGATATGCTAGTCTTTCAGTCCTGGTTATCCCTTCCCTGGAACAAGCGACGCTGAATTAGGGACAGCAGAATGCTCATAGCGCGTTGAGTTGCTTGGTGGCAGCAAACACCCCTCTGAATAAACTTTGCAGAAGATTTCCCAGGTGTCCGTCTTTTGCCAAACCGCTTCTGTGTACAGTAGAGATCAAAACGGGTCGCGGGTCACTGGGTGAACAATTTCTTGCGGGTCAAACGGGTCGGATCAAGGTCTTCCTGAGCCAATTTCGACCCAGTTTAATTTAAGTTTTATTTTTGAAAAGACACAAAGTTCAAAGAACCCTTCCGAAGTTTTTGAAATAATACTTCAGAGCTGCAGAGTATGATCTAGGAACTTGCTGCGAAAGGAAAAGAAATGGGATAAAAAATGAACTTTCAAACGACAAAACTGAAGTGCAATACTTTTACAAGGAATACAGATTTATCAATTGATGGGGAAAAGCTGGAGATAACCAAATTTCTATATTTAACTTGGGCAGCAGATATCAAGCAAATGTTACATTGATGAAGAAATTAACTGCCGTAAAAAAATTGGTTGGAGAGCTTTTCGAAGAGCAGCTCAATTTTTAAGAGAAATGTACCATTATTTAAGTCTTAAAAGAAAAGTTTTTAATCAATGCATGCTTCCGGTGCGTACGTACTGAGCAGAGACGTGGCCCTTAACTAAACAAATTAGTAAAATCATGCAATGCATTGATTGTGATACGCTTTCCAACATACCAGAAATCATTACTCAATTTATTACTCAAGTTATGAGGATAATGGCATTGGAATAAATATCGCTCCTGTGTCCTGACCTTTGACCCCATTTCAATTATATTAAACAGAATTGGTTCAGCGCACCTCTGGAAAATCATACTAAAGTTTTGTCGTAATTGAAGCATTTTTACATAAGTTATGATGCATAAGGGCAATGGAATGGATCCCGCTCGTATGTCTTGACCTTTGATCCCATTTCGTCCATTTTTCAATAAGTTTCGTCTCCAGGTGGTTCCCCTACGACATACTAAAATTTCATCGACATCGAACCATTTTTACGCAAGTTATGACGCATAAGGGCAATGGAATGCATCCCGTTACTATGTCCTGAACTTTGATCCCATTTCGCCCATTTTCAATAGGGTTCGTCCCTATGTGCTCCCCTAGCACATACTAAATTTTCATAGAAATAAAACCACCTTTACGCGAGTTATCGTGCGGACGGATAGACGGACGGATAAAGCTGGAGCATATACGCGTCTTCAACCTACGGTTGGAAAACGTAAAAAAGACACACAAAGACTGCAGACAACTGAAAGAACCATAGAGAGATACATGCTTGGTGTAACCAGAAAAGATAAAAAGTGGGGCTCCTGGATAAGGAAAATAACAAGAGTGGGGGGACATCACGAACAGATTAAAATCCCTGAAATGGTAATGGGCTGGACATATTGCCAGGAGAACGGACCACTTATGAACAACCGAAATTTTAGACTGGATTCCAAGGGACAGGAAAAGACCCAGAAGAAGACCACGTGGGAGATGGGTGAATGGAGGAGACTGGCCCAAGTCAGTCCGTTGCTTAAGAAATTTGGGGAGACCTTCATTCAGCAGTGGATTGATAATGATTGACAATGATGATGATGATGATGATAATATATTCGAATTTATAGTTCAAAGCAGATTTTCCCGGGTCGGGTCCGGGTCCAAAATTTTTGACCCGTTTCCAACTCTGGTGTACAGTGAAACCTCAGTTTAGGCATTCTTGATATTACTCTACAAGACATTTTTTGATGAAACTCTATTACATGAAGACAAACAATGGCCAAAATGGCACGAAACTATTCCATCACTCAAAAGTACACTTTATTGTCTAAAACACGCTGCGGAAAAGAGAATGTCTCACGTGTGTTGGCTTTTTAAAAATTTCGTTCTGTGAGGGGGATGAGAAGTTTCCGTAGTCCGAACATTTCTTGAGGGAACAAGATTCACGCATCTTATGGAGATTCTGCGCAATCATCGAAGCGTTAACTGAAACGGAAAGCAGTTTGCTAACTTGGGTCCCTTTCGTCAAAGCCGCAAATCTGAATACTTGATTTACACCTACCGAGAACGAACATGAAATGAAACTGGATGATGTAGCGATGACTGATATGTCATGATGAAAAGTCTCTTCGGAGAATTCTAATATTTTGCTCGTAACTCCTGTTAGGTAAGTGCTGCACGAAATTGCTGTATTTTGGAATACTTGATTTCTGTCTTTTCCTTTACCCTGCTGAAATACGTGTTAATTTAAACAGCTTCAATAGCAAAAGCACTTTTTTTGTGTGATTTTTTTTAAGGCTGCAAAAAGAGTGAGGGCTGCCACTTCCACTCTGCACTTTTTCCCATCTTAAGGAGCCAAAATTTCCCTTTTACCCCATTCTTTCCTAAAAACGGAAGTATGTTTCTTATTTCCTTTCTCTAATTTCTTTCTACATGAGAAAAGGAATGCATTTTTTAAAATACAGAGGGTGAATCGAAAGGTTTGCAATATTTGCATAATCGCATGCGTTAAAGCGGGAATGTCACGTGTTCAAAGTAGTTCAAGTCCCCTGCAGTCAGTCGAAAGGGATATAAAGTGGTAGCCGTTGCTGTGGTCAGCATTGCACGTCATCCTTCTGTTTGTGGTTGGGACGCCTAAAAGATGAACAGCCACAACTGGCTAATTAGGGAACTTTTGCTTTACGAGTTTGAACTCGGACATAACGCTACTGAAAGGCACGAAACATTTGTCATGTGAAAGGGGAAGGTTCCGTGGACCACAGCACCGCAACTAGATGGTTCAAGAAATTTTGCTCAGGTGGTAGAAACCTCGGTGTGAGCCAAGGTCAGGGAGGCCGCGAAACGTGGATTAGGGGGCCGTGCGTCAGGCCGTAGTGGCGAATCCGACAACCAGCACTCGGAGATTAATCAGGCGTGCTGGGCGTATTACAGACCATCGTGGTTTGTTACCTTCAGGACCTCTGCAAAATCAACAGGAACTGCCGCAATGCCCCTTACAAACTAATGCCAGCTGAAGCAAACCGCCGAGTGGAAGTGTGCAAGAAACTCCAAGAAAACCCGCACGTTGCACATTTCATCAAGTGAATTGTTATGTGCGATGAAAAGTGGGTCTATTTCCGTAATCCTAACACACAATGGCAGTACTTTAGCCCAGGCTATCTCCCAGAGTTTTTTTTTCGTGTTCCTGAGTAGTGCTATGGACGACCAAAAGGTGACGCTCTGTGTCTGGTGGAATTCGAGGGGATAATCCATTAGGAATTTGTTCCAGACGGTCGGACCATCAACGACAATCCCTACTTTGAACATCTAGAGCGGATATATGCCGTTTTAGAGGAGAAGTATCGGGCAGTGGTATACAGAAAGCGCTCTTTCCTACAGCAGGACAATGGTCGGCCTCATACCGCGCGAACAACCCGGGCAAAACTCCAGGGACTTGAGGGTATCGAACTGATTCCACACCCAGCATATAGTCCGGACCTTTCCCCGTCGGATTATTACTTGTTCTGGTCCATGGCCCACTTCCCTCGCAGGCGGCACTTCAACAACCAGGATGAGGTGGCAGCTGCACTGATGGAGTTATTCGTCTCTAAGGGCAAGAACTGGTACCGCCGCGGAATCGAAGAACTGGCAGACAGATGGCTAAAGACGGTACAACACGATGGCCTGTACCTTGAATGCTAGTCAGCTTTCGTCGTAAAGGTACGTATGAAGACATAAAGTGATCCAAATATTGCAAAACCTTCGACTCACCCTCTGTAGAATCGAAGAACTGACAGACAGATCGGAAAAGATGGTGTAACACGATGACCTATACTTTGAATGCTAGTCAGCTTTCGTCCTGAAGGTACGTATATAGACATAAAGTGATCCAAATATTGCAAAACTTTCGACTCACCCTCTGTAGAATCGAAGAACTGGCAGACAGATGGCTAAAGACGGTGCAACACGATGGCCCTTTGAATGCTAGTTTGCTTTCGTCGTAAAGGTACGTATGAAGACATAAAGTGATCCAAATATTGCAAAACTTTCGACTCACCCTCTGTAGAATCGAAGAACTGGCAGACAGATGGCTAAAGACGGTGCAACACGATGGCCTATACTTCGAATGCTAGTCAGCTTTCGTCGTAAAGGTACGTATGAAGACATTAAGTGATCCAAATATTGCAAAACTTTCGACTCACCCTCTGTAGAATCGAAGAACTGGTAGACAGATGGTTAAAGACGGTGCAACACAATGGCCTATACTTTGAATGCTAGTCAGCTTTCGTCGTAAAGGTACGTATGAAGACATAAAGTGATCCAAATATTGCAAAACTTTCGACTCACCCTCTGTAGAATCGAAGAACTGGCAGACAGATGGCTAAAGACGGTGCAACACGATGGCCCTTTGAATGCTAGTTTGCTTTCGTCGTAAAGGTACGTATGAAGACATAAAGTGATCCAAATATTGCAAAACTTTCGACTCACCCTCTGTAGAATCGAAGAACTGGCAGACAGATGGCTAAAGACGGTGCAACACGATGGCCTATACTTTGAATGCTAGTCAGCTTTCGTCGTAAAGGTACGTATGAAGACATAAAGTGATCCAAATATTGCAAAACTTTCGACTCACCCTCTGTAGAATCGAAGAACTGGCAGACAGATGGCTAAAGACGGTGCAACACGATGGCCTATACTTTGAATGCTAGTCAGCTTTCGTCGTAAAGATACGCATGAAGACATAAAGTGGTCCAAATATTGCAAAACTTTCGACTCACCCGCTGTACAAAGAGAAAAACTCAGGTTTATCTTACATGCGTTAAAAATCACATTTTATTGGATTATTGTAAGCAAAGAATAACTGTCTTCATGTGATATGGCTAATCGTGACTGATCTATATGGTACGTCAACAAATATTTACCATGCAATCATAGACTTGAAACCAGAAATTGCTCAGAATTTAGCGCAACTTCTGTGAAAATTAAAATCAAAACCATGCTTTTTTTTTTGTTCTTCTTATATAAAACAAAATATAAAAAGGAAATGATTACTTACAAGTTGCAAAACGAATGATGGATATGTTGCATAGGTACCTGAATACGATAAGTTCTGATGTGCAGTTCCAAATAATTAAAGCAAAAAATAAACATAACATAAACGTAAATATGTCAGCTTCCTAAAATCGAAAAACAATCTTGAAAGTTAAAAGAGCAAAACATAGTCTGTCTCACGGGGTGACAGACAGAGCTGCAAAATGAAAATAAATTAATGGTAGAGGAAACTGGAAAGAGACTGAGAAAAAGACTGGTGCATACAATAAAAAATCGGGAGTCTTGCTTACCATTTTTTAGACAATTCATTTTCTCACATCTGTAGGCTTCCGATGTTTTCTTAATATTTATTTCCGATTCCTGGGTTCTCCAAAATATAGGGCTTATCTATTAAACCATATGGGTGGTGCTGGACTGACGCTGTGCATTGCCTACCGCGTACTTGCAATTTGCTTATTGCAGTTTCAAAGGTAATGAATGTGAGCTCTAAATGGTGCCCTTCCCACTTCTATTCTTTCCATGAATTTTTAGGCGTTACAGTTAAAGTTTTTACATTTCTTGAACGAAAATTTCCTCCCCCCATTTTTCCTTTTTTTTCCTGATGAAGCCCAATTTTGATGAAACTTCTCTAAAAAGGAAAATTTTCCGTGAAATTGGAAGCCCTGAACAGAATAGCCATTGCGCTGCTTACTGTTCAACATGTAACTTTAACTTCAGAAAATTTGAAAATTGCATCGCCCGGCTGATCCAATCGAACCCGCATCTCCCGATTTCCGTTGGAGCATGCTATCCGTTACGACACTCAGGACGACAACGCTATGCGAATAGCATGCTCGAACGGAAATCTGGAGATGCGAATTCGATTCTTGCTCCGGAGCGATGCAATTTTTAAGTTTTCTGATGTTATTATTGCATGTTAAACAGTAAGCAAGGCTATGACTATTCTGCTCGCCGCCTTAAAAACCCTGTAGTTGTTCCAGGTATTTGTGAAAAATATTCTCTTCCATAATGTCCAACACTTTTTTCTCACTAGCAACACTCCCTGTCATTAAAGTTTTCAAGATAGCAGCAATGCTGTATAAGAAGCACAATAAAAAGCCCTGTACAATTCATATAAGATATCTTTATATCACAGGTAAGAAACACATGAATTACAACATTTAAATTTTTACTTTAAAAAAAAACCACTATAATTTTCGACCAAGAGAAACTGAAATAAAAAAAAAAGTTATATATACACTGCTGTTTTCTGAAAGTGCAACACAAGGAAAAACGTGAGCAACCGGGCTAAAACTAGCAGGATGGGTGCGTAGCTCACGTGAGGAGGGGCAAATTTTTACAATCGCAGCGTCCTTTCAAATGATTTGTGATAGCCACGCTCTCGTAGCTGTCCCGCAGGGGGTATAAAAGCAGCAGGACGCATATGGTAAGTTGCCATAGCCGCGAACGGCTGTGTGGTTAGCAGTTCAGACTACCAATGCAAGGTCCTCAGGTTCGCTCCTGGGCTGATCTCGCGGAGGTGGTGTGATTTGCTAACAATCACTGAATATTCGCCGTGCATCGGACGAGCACGTTAAGTGACGGCCCCCAGGTTGGACCCACTGGTTAAATGGGTATCCTTTCCTATGCCTCCCCTGAAATTCTCCCACCCATCTATATGCAACATCGTACTTGTACGCTGGCGCCATCTACTGTTCTCTAATCTCACTACAAACTGTTCTATCAAAGTCGCTAGACTTGCTCTCATTCCTTCTGTTTCTGTGTCCTGCCCAAAAGGCGAACTCGTTGTAGGTGGCTGGGACCTAAAATCTACTCACTGTGGACGGAAGTCCTACAAGAAAATGACTCATAAGTTGCCATAGTCGAATCGCGGGAATCGTGGCAGTAAGGTGGTGGTAGTAACTGAGTATGCTCCTCCGCAATAGACGAGACCTGTAGGTACAGTTGTCGGATTTTGAGAGAGGCATATGTGTTGGACTACGTGAAGGCGAAGGTTCCTTCAGCGACAGCGCACTCGTGTTGCGCGCGAAATGCAAGCACAGTGATGAGAATATGGCATCAGTGTGACGAAGAAGGGCTGACGAACCGACGTGAGGTGTCTAGATGGGGACAAGAACGCAGAATGGAGTGATGAATGGCCACATTGTGGTACATGATCTTTGGAGACATTCATTATACACCGACGAGCCATTACATTATGACCCCCTTAGCCCAAAGAAATGAACGCGCTTCAAATTCCGTACTTTTATTTATTTATTTATTTATTTTGATTGGAGGTTTAACGACCACCGTGAGCAACTCAATGGGCTATAAGCAGTCGCCCGTCTCTAATTTAGGGTCACTGGTTCCAGGGAAGGGAGAGAGCCAGTGCCGTAAGACAAACACAACATCCATGCCTCACCGGGATTCGAACCCAGACCCCTTCGGACGAATGATCAGAGGCCAACGCCTTAGACCACTGCGCCACCGGGGCGGCCACAGAGCAGTATATGTACAACCTGAGGACCGGCTTTCGGTTAATAGAGTGTTCGGAGTCAGAATGGGGAAAAGCTCCCGATTTATCGGAGTTTGATAAAGGATAAATTTTGATGGCTCGGCGCCTCGGAACTACGATCTCGGAAACGGCGCGGCTTGTTCACGTTCCGCATTAATGAGTACGTATCAAAAGTGGTGCACAGAAGGCCAAACGACGAACCGCCGTTCAGCCGTGTGTCGTCCGCACCTCATTGATACCCAAAATGGAGCGAAGACTGTCGCGCATTGTTCACAGCGACCGCAGGGCCAGAGTGCTACAAATCCCTACAACCCCCGCGTAAACGTTATGTGAACGCCGACAACACAATATTCCACAGAAATGCAGAATGAAAAACAAACCAACCCAGAACGAATGACTATTGAATAGTGAACGCAGCAATAGGAAGAAGTTTTAAGGGTAGTGCTTGGAAAATCCCGTTCAAGATTAAACGCTCAGAGAACTTTCTGCGGCAGAGCGCAAGTGATTAATTAACTCTTCATCCCATTGATGCCGCCCCGGTGGCGCAGTGGTCTAAGCGATGGCCTCTGATCATTCGTCCGAACGTGGTCCGGGTTCGAATCCTGGTGAGGCCTGGATGTTGTGTTTGTCTTACGGCACTGGCTCTCTCCCTTCCCTGGAACCAGTGACCCTAAATTAGGGACGGGCGACTGCTTATAGCCCATTGAGTTGCATATTTGCTGTACAAAGAGTCAGTTTCATATTTTCATTATTTGTATTGTACCCGAAGTATAAATTTTCTGTAAAACGCAAGTTCTGTTTGTACTAATATACTTTACTCTTTGCACTGTGAAATTTACAGTTGTACCATGGAATTGTAATTCCTTATTAGTGTCTTCCCTATGCCGTTGCATCTTGTGTACATATGTTGTTGTTCATTACAAGTTGATCTATAGCACTGTGATTGAGACACTTGTTTAAGCCTAAGTAATAGTTCTTTTTGTAATTTGACAGCGTTTCACAAGAGAGATATTGCATTCAATTTGTATAGAGTTCACACCATCATTGTGGATAGATCATTTATTCGCTTATCTTTCAGATACTGAAAAGTATAAATTTTCTGCTCTTTTCTTCTCTTTTCTTCTTTTTTTCAAGATTGCTCAAAATTATACATGTTTGTTTTTGCACTGTAAAATTTATAGTTATACCTTGTACTGGTGTTCACCTATTAGAGATGGCACTCTGCTGATGCACATTGCGAACATATGTTGTACATAGAGTAAGTCAACCCATCAGTCCAGTATTGTCAGTGTTATGAATTTGCTTACATTGTATATAGTGCATCCACATAATGTAAATATCTCATTGTCATTGTAAATAGGTCATCCACTTGTTTATCTTTTGGTAACTGTTAAGCACAGGCCATCTGTATCTTCCTGTCCATGTTTGCTCCAAATAAAAAAAATTGTTGAAGCTTGAAGCTCACGGTGGTCGTTAAACCTCCAATCAAAAAAAAAAAAATCCCATTGACATGTTTTGAAGGTCATGCAGGTTAGGCATATCAGGATAGAGTTTTCTATGCCTCCATTCACTGTTTTGGAAAATTCCCATCATGGATATGAGATGTTCATACCTTATAGTGTATGTTATTCTGTATCCTGGTTAACTTACTGTATGAGACTAACTAAAGTACCGGGTGATCGCAATTAAAGTATCCCTATTTAACGATCTCTGGAGAGATATCTAGCAGGTATGCTGACGATTCAGGACATGCGGAAGAGATTTCCGCATGTCACCACCAGGGGATTTCAGGCGCTGCAAGCTGCGATAATATAGACAATGTTCGGCTCTACGAAGGAAATGAGTCTTTGTGGCGCTACGAGAGACAAGATAGCGTATCATTTGCATAAGGCACACGCGCTACGGGCGACTCCAGGGTATAAAACTGTTCAAGGCAGGGTGAATGCCATTCGTATTCCATCAACCGCAATGGGTATCACCTTGCCAGAACACGCTCTTCTTGTCAAGCTGTTTTATGAAAACGCGAGCAATGCTGCCGCTGCACTTCGTGAATTCCGCCGTCGTAAGAATTTGCCCCGAGGTCCATTAACTCCATGGGCTCTCAGAAGAATGATTGCTCGTTTCGAGGAAACTGCATGTCTACGTGTTCAACCAGAGCGAGGGCGCAAACCTATAGCTCCAGAAGTAGTTGAAGTTATCACCACGGCGCTTGTGAATTGCACCATGGATAATGTGTACCAGTTGTCAGTGATGCACGCGCAGTGTCACGGAAGCTGGATGTGCCCTACACCACCGTGTAGAAGGTATTAAGAAAGGTGTGGCATTTTTTTCCATACAAGATCAGCCACACTCAACAGTTGATTGACGGTGACAAGGACACCCGAATGACCTTTGCATTGACCTTCCTTGATAGAATGAAAGTGGATGATGCGTGGCCATGGGAGATCTTGTGGAGTGACGAGGCACATTTTCACCTCAATGGAACAGCCAACACGCATAACTGTCGCATTTGGGTATTGCAAAATCCTCATGCATTTCAACAGATTCCACTGTTGAAATGAAAGACAATAATTAGTTACGTTCCGCCGTTTAACACACTGCTCGTCGACTTCAGGTTTTGCAATTTAACAATGGCGCCCACATTGAGCAGTACCGGTTGCACCGATAAGGTGTCTCCGGTATTTAATTACACAATCTCTCCTTTGTGCAATTAAATACCGGAGACAATAAAACGTCTTGACCGCAACATGTGTGTTGATTTCTACTTCGATTTTTGTGTCGTTTCCCACGCAGAGACGAAAATTGTCTATATCACCTCAGCTTGCAGCACCAGAAGTCTCCTAGTGGTGACTTTTGGAACTTTTTTTCGGAAATATCTTTTGCATGTCTTCAATTGTCAGCATAAATAACGAATTTGGTTGTGTTTGGATTGCTAGATATCTCTCCACAAAGTGTTGACTAGGGATACTTTAATTATGATTACCCTGTATTTAAAAAGAAAATACTGAAGGGTGTAACTTATTTTTTTTAGTTACAATTTCTATATTTTACATCCGCCAGTGCATGAATTTTCCCTGGAATACCCATTCTGGGAGGGCAACCGCCCTTCCTGCCTTTTCGGTAGCTACGGCCCTGGACTCATCCGTACGTCGTTCTGAACTTTTTTTGCAGTGATAACGAACGAGCTTTGATTCTCATATCTACCACCACACATACGCAGCGGATCGGTCGTTATTTTCGACACAACTGGCAATTGCTCCGGGCAATGAAGCTATCGCTTCAAATTGCGCACTTTTATTTATTTATTTATTTATTTATTTTGATTGGAGGTTTAACGACCACCGTGAGCAACTCAATGGGCTATAAGCATTCGCCAGTCCCTAATTTAGGGTCACTGGTTCTAGGGAAGGTAGAGATCCAGCGCCGTAAGACAAACACAACATCCATGCCTCACCGGGATTCGAACCTAGACCGCTTTTAGACGAAAGATCAGAGGCCATCGCTTAGACCAGTGCTCCACCGGGGCGGCGCGCACTTCTTGGATAAGGATGCATGAAAACTCTGGGAGCGACGCTGTCGTGTGGTGATATCCCTGCTGTTGTGCCGCTATTCATTTTACGTTGCTTTTTCCTATAGGGAAAACTGTGTTGTCCTAAATTTCTTTATATCCTCATTGAAATATATCCGTTTTTTGTAAGACACACTGTATTTGAAAAATTGATGTTTATTTGTAATACGCACAAGCGTTGCTCAAAAAATAAGGTAACAGACGTTCTCGTTCAGAAGCATTTATGAGTTAAACGGAGTACACAGTGCAAAAGGCCAACTGCCATTGTTCTTTAACTGCTTAACGGTCAGGAAAATGAAATCATGTGACGCTTATAATGTTTCTTGCTACTTTTCGAATTTCTGGGCCCCATTTTCAGGCTAACGAAAAAAGGTTTAGTGTTGGGTCAACAAAACTTCCTATCTGCAGATTGATATGCATTGACCTTCAGACTTTTCTTGCGGAGCAATCACTGCGTTCTTCCACGGAAAAGAGAGGCGATGTCATGAGAAAGAATGATATTGCTCCAGGAGAAACCAACTCTTGCTTCACTTTTTTGTTTAGTGCTGATAATGGTGGCTGAGGGTGATATTTGCTTATCCCGTGCGAATTCAAAAAACATGCGCGGTTAAGAATGGAACTCACTCTAGATGGGCGATTCGGGCTGCCGTAGTCGTCTTCATGTACGGAACTTTTGGGTAGTATGGTCGTTAAAGGGTTAATCTTCTACAAGCGATTTAAACCAGTGTTTCATGGTGATGGTAAGAAGACCAGGCCAGCAGAGAAGAAATCGGTGTCTTGTTGGTATGACCTGTCTCACATCTCAGACTGTTGCAAAATGCTTGCCGGTTAAGTGTTTCGTGAAAGCGCCAAACATAATAAAATCGCAGACTGCGAGTCAAGGCTGAAAGTTCGATGTCCCAAAATCTCCTAGCCATACTGCTGAAACCACCCAGCCGTGGGTTGGACTGCGCGTGGTGAGGCATTATCTAGCGACAACAGCACAATACCTCTGCGAAGCCGCCTGCCTAGGTCTTTTGCGGCTAATGATATGTAGTAACATATTAAGTGTTTGAAAATACTGTTCGGCTGTTACACTTGCACAATGTACAAGGAAATCAAACAGAAGCACACCCAGATAATCTTAGAAGACAAGCTACCTTGCTTTGACTGGCTGATAGCGATGCCTTGACATTTTTTGGCAGGTGGAAATGACTGGTGTGTCCACGTCATGGAAATTCGTCTGCTTTCTAGTGTCGAATGACGCACCCAGGTTTCATCTCTCGTGACAAAGCGTTGCAGCAAACCCTCACCTTGCTGATGATAGCATATGAGTGGGTGACAGACTCGTTCGTTTTGCCTCATGTCTTCTGTGTGATAATTAGGCATCCACCTGGCGCAAACTTTTCGGTATTGCAGTTCATCATATATAACACTGTGGACATCACCGACTGAAATTTGCAGTTCATGGGTGAGTTAGCTCACTGGAACGCGTCTGTTGTCATCAATGAGAGCATCCGCCCGTAGCACGATGTCTTCTGGAATGGCTGTCGTCGGGCACCCATTTCGAGGTTATCATCGTCTGTCCTGCCCTTTGCAAAATCATTGCATCATTTCCACATCTCTTCCGTGATATAACGCCTTAGCCACTTCCACTAACGGGTGATAGACTTCCATTGGAGTAACACCTCTTTCATTTTTTGACTTCCATTGGAGTAACACCTCTTTCATTTTCTGACTTCCATTGGAGTAACACCTCTTTCATTTTTTGACTTCCATTGGAGTAACACCTCTTTCATTTTTTGACTTCCATTGGAGTAACACCGTTTTCAGGGAATTGCATTTCGCAATTCCTCGCGTGGCAATAACGCAGCCATTTTTCAACAGCCGTTCCATGCCAACAAATGGGCGTCAAGCCTTTTGGTGATGAAATGATATTCATGGTTACTTGAGTGTGGACACGTACTTCCATCCTTCACTGGAGCGTAATAAATGTTGGTACTGGTCATCTTGTTACCTCATTTATTCAATCAACATTTTAGAATTTTTCAAGTCTTACCGTCGGGTTCGTCTTTTTCGCATTTGCATCCAGGACAGGGACCATCAAATTCCTTCTCGACTTCACAACCAAGTGGACATTTTAGAGGAGCACACATCGAGCATCCACAGATTGGGCAGTTATCAGGTCCTTTATATTCTGTGCAAGGAGGTAAACACTTTATAGGATCACATATGGCTCTAACCATGCCCTTATTCTCTACGACTGAAAGGAAAAGATATTCTTTGTTTATTTTCGATATCCTAAGCGGTTCAATACACTATTAGACTAAAACAATCGACGCACTTCAGAGAAAGCGCCCCATCGTAATAAAAACTCAGAACGTGCATTGTTGAGGAAAAGAAAAACTGCCCACAGTAGGACTCATTATTTCAAGAGAAACGTAGCATATCTGTTGCAGATTAATACTTCGTAAAGCAACCTCTAGATGTAATGCATGCTGATATACAGCTTAGCATGGAGTCAAACAAAATTCTTATGCTGTGCCAAGAGTCCTGCAGTTGCGGCATCGCTGATTTTCCGTGATGGTCTCAGCTGATGACCGAGCATGTGCCAGGCATGAACGATGGGATAAAGGTTCGGATATCTGGCAGGCCAAACGAGGATTGCAACATTATGGAAGCGCTCCCCGAAGAGGAGAGCCATGTGTGGCCCGCCATTGTTTTGATGTTAAATGGCCATTGGCAGGTTTGGCATTAAAGGCAAGACGAGGAGTCGCAGAATTCCTTGAATGTATCGCTGCGCTGTTAGCATTCCCGTTACCAAAACAACGAGCGTCCAGTTGTCCTGGTAGATAGCCTTCAACACCATAACAGCACTAGTGGTTGTCGTGTGCTGCTTCATAACTGACTCCGGATGTAAGCGCTGCCTAGTCCTTCTTCATATGCGAATACGGTAGCCACCAGTTCCACGGTAGAAGAGAAATTCGTCCGTAAGAACGATGCGACGCCAGTCAGAGCTCGACCCTGATTACTGGGTAAAACACCACTTCAGACAGAACATCCGATAGAGGGTGGTTAATGGAAAACGTAGGAAGGGTCGCTGCAACGAGGTGACTTGACTTGACAATAAACGAACAGATGCGAACGCAGTTAGGCATTCGAAAACTAGAGCCGTGTTTCTCGTTTTGCACGTAGAATCATGGAAGAAAAGCAAAAGGTATTCACTATTTGAAGAAATGGTTCCAAATTCGTGGCAACTCCAGCGAGACGCTATCATTGCATGACTAGCTGTTGGTTATGACCTCCAAAGTTTCGCGAATGGCAGTACATTTTGGAGTGGAGTAGGAATCTAATTTCTTTACGCCATCCTATATAGGAGCAGCGGACTTGAATTTCACTTCTCTGGATAGGGCCGTGGTTACTTCGCCGTACTTAATGTCCCTTTTATGTTTGTCAACTCTCTAATTCTAAATGAACGTTTGGTCATTTCAATGTGGTATCGCTTGGAGACCTCCGGATACCGTAGAGGAATGGCACAAATACATGCGTCATTGGAAGGTGGGGTCTTGTCAGCGTTTCCCTTAAGCATGGCGTATAAAGATGTCGGAACCCTGATGCCAAAACCGAGGTTCATCTTCTTGAGCGCGTTCTTGAGCCGATAGGAAACATTTGGTATGTAGGGAATTGAATCCAGTTAGCGTAGCTCCGGCATAGAAATATTAATATGATTGGTTCTGGTTTTCTTGATATAGTTATGTACCAGGTTCGCGGCGTATCCTGCCTCAACGACCAACTTGATAGCGTTTTTCAATTCGCATTGTCTAGAAGGAACATCTGAGAAGACTACAAAGGCTTTTTGGATTGGAGAACGGAAGAAAGCTGTCTTGTAATCAGCGGGGCAGAATGAGCTGCGGAGGATCGGAAGTGGGTTGGGAACGGAAGTGGGTTTATAATAGACTTCTGTTCGAAGGCGATTTTCAGGTAATTTACTTAGTAAAACAACCAGATAAGGCAAGGCATCATTGGGTTCGAGTTCCATAGTGAAATTGATCGTAGGGTGAATATCGTTGATTTTATCTAGAAAAAGCGGGATTGACTCCTTTCCGTGAGGCCATATGAAAAATACCGGTCCCGGACGATTCGTCCAATGGTACGATTGGTCCAACGCCGATTCGCACATTGCTGATTCGTCCAAAGGGACAATTGGTCCAATGCCGATTGGTCCAATGTCCGATTCGTCCAATGGTACGATTGGTTCAACGCCGATTCGTCCAATGGTATCATCTTACCAATGGTAAACTGTTTTATTTTCCAGAAAGGAACAAGGATTTAAATTATTCTGCTCATTATATCCTTTTGAAAGATCATTTCCGTATATTTGGTAATTGTAAACATTTTACATAAACCTGGTAAAACGCACTCAATGGAGCATTTCTCAGCTGTTTGCAAAGCACCTAGGCGCGGGTCTTTTTAGAATATTTTAAGTTAAAACTTAGATATTTGGTATTTGTAAACCTTTTATAAAACCTTATAAAAGGCACTCATCGTATCATTTATCAGGCCTTTACAAAAAGGCGCCTAGGCCGCGGCCCTTTTTAGAAGATTTTAAGTTACGACCTAGATATTTGGTATTTGTAAACATTTGATAAAACCTTATAAAAGGCATTCAACGGATCATTTCTCAGCTCTCTACCAGGCACCTAGGCCGCGGGCCTTTTTGGAAGAATTTAAGTTACAACTTAGATATTTGGTATTTGTAAATATGTTATAAAATCTAATAAAAGGCACTCATCGTATCATTTCTTAGCTCTTTACACGCACCTAGGCCTAGGCCTTTTAACACTTTTTATTCTACTGATGTCATATTCTAAGGTGTAAGTAAAGTTAAAAATACTAGCATAACATTCGTAAGTTTTCTTGATAGGTAAACGTTATGAATCTGACATCGGTAGGATAAAAACTGTCAAAAGGGCATAGGTCTAGGGCCTGTGAATTAATATTTCGTGCTTAAGTAAAAACGCAATATTAACTTGCTTTGATGGGTAAACATTATTAATCTGACATCGGTAGAATATAAACTGTTAAAAAGGCCTAGAGCCTATGAATTAATATTTTGTGCTTAAGTAAAAGCGCAATATTATTAACTTGATTTAATATGTAAACATTGCTAATTTGACATCGGTAGAATAGAAACTGTTAAAAAGGTTTAGGCCTAGGTCTTAGGAATTAATATTTCGTGCTTAAGTAAAAGTGCAATATTATTATAACTTGATTTAATATATAAACGTTATGAATATGACATCGGTAGAATACAAAGTGCTAAAAAGGCCTAGGCTTATAGCCTATGAATTAATATTTCGTGCTTAAGTAAAAGCGCAATATTATTAATTTGATTTGACATGTAAACGTTATGGATATGACATCGCTAGAATAAAAATTGTGAAAAGGCCTCTGTCCGAAGCCGACCAGAACGTTTCCATTGGCCAGTTGGCGGAACCCCACTGCATGCTACAAACAGAAACGGAAAACTAGTATTTTATATTATTTCATGCAAAAGAGAAACATTGAAGTTAATTGAACGGCTCGTACATCAGTAACTTCATACGGCAGCAAGGACAGTAAAAAAAAAAATCTGTAACCACAATATTACGCATGAAATGTAACATTATTTTACATTGTTTGTACTACCGGCACTTTCGTATAACATCGGAGATGAAATCAGAACAGTTGAGATTTTTATAACATGAGTAGCACTTTGGACAGATAGGACGGAATTAGACTAATCGTCCATTGGACGAATCGGCATTGGACCAATCGTACCATTGGACGAATCGTACCTTTGGACCAATTGTCCATTGGACGAATCGTCCCGTTGGACGAATTGGCATTGGATTGGACGAATCGGCATTAGATTGAACGAATCGGCATTGGACCAATCGTCGTTGGACGAATCGTACCAGACCCGAAAAATACATCGTCAGCATATCTTAGCCAGGTGGTAGGCCTTGGGGTGATGTTGGTGAATATATATTGCCCAATTGGGCAAGGCATTGCTTCAGCAGGTTTCCATGATTCCGCGTGCAAAACGAGCATAACGCTTCGTGTTTCTGAATGCCTAATTACGTTGTCATCTGTTCGTTTATTGTCAAGTCACCGCGTTTAAATTGTTGAAGCGTTCTATTATTCAGTTTGCAGTTTGATGTCTACCTTTGTTGAAAAAAAAAAACCCCATCTGTGTGAAAGCTTGGAAACTGATTTCTATTCTACGCAAGAAATTCTGTTCACCAGTATAGTTATACCATTTAAGAAAAATCCTATTGTAGTGGTACCGAGAACGCCGTAAATGGAAGGTAGAGCAATGGAAGAAAGTGACGCTATACATTGTTCTGCACTGATGGGAGGCAGAGAATGTGAGAACTTAACAAAGCGATGGACTATAAATGCCTTGTATACACAATCCATGCATCTGGAGATGACATGATGCTGTGGGGGATATTCTGTTGGTGAAGACTGGACTCGCTGATATCATTAGAAGGTTCCTGAGACTTTTAGTGGATCAAGTGCACCTTGGGATGTTAAACGATTTTACCTGCATGTGATAACATTTTTATGGGTCACATTGTTACACGGCATTGTGCTAGAGTTGTTTGTGAACGGTTTGATAATCATAAGGAGGACTACCATTTATCCCCTAGTTCCCAGAGTTCCCTGCTGTAAAAACCCATCGTCGTCAAGATGCTTTTTTCCGTGAACACTGAAAGAGTTACGCATATTTTGCTGGACAATTGGCTATCTTTGGACTAAAACTAAATCCAGCACCTCGTAGAATCCATGCGGTGTTGCATGCTTGCTGTCATTCGAAAAATAAATAAAGGTCCATATTTGCTTGGCGAGTATTGTATATTACAATGTTCTCAGAGAATGTTTTGTGCATTAAGTAGACTCGATAAGGAAATACTCGTTCAAACTTACCTTCGTCTTCTTTTCTGTCACATTTGCAGCCTGGACAAGGTCCTACAAAGTCCGTTTCGATTTCGCATCCGGGTGGACAGAGTGGAGGAGAGCACTGAGGGTCACAGACACAGATTGGACAGCCGCCTGGTCCTCTGGCTTCACGACAGTTCCCAAGACACTTGACAGGGTCACATACGGGTTCCTGTATCTCCAGCTTCACTACATATACGAATGCACAAAAAAGTAATTTTTTTGTTACTGTTGCTTTGTTTCACGTTAAAAAAACCAGCACCTGTAAGTTATCTTTTAATGCACTAAATTAATCCAACTAAATTGCGCGTCATTTCTTTAAAAAATAATTTAGGTGAAATCTTATTCTATGGAATTGTACGGGGCTAACATTTTGTTTCATTTTTACGCTAAAAAATATAGTGAAATCAGAAAAGACTGAGTACAGCTCAATGGGGTAAGCTGTGGTTCACTTGGCTTCATACACTGCCGTTTGTTGAAAATGCAACACCAAGAAAAGCGTGTGCGGCCGGAATGAAACTCGCAGGATGGGTAGGTCACGTGAGGAAGTGCAAATGATTACAATATCAGCGCACATGAAAATGATTTATGGCAGCCACGCTATCGTAGCTTTTCTGGAGGCCAAGTATAAAAGGAGGACGCATAGGGCAAGTTGCCATAGTCGAATCGCAGGAATTGGGGCAGTATGGTAGTGGTAGTAAGGAACTGAGTATGCTCCGCAACAGCAGATGAGACTGATACGTACAGATGACCGAGCCCGATGTGTTGGACTGCGGAAAGGCGGGGTTTGGGCGAGGCAGAGGTGTTGGACTGCGGGAAGGCGGACTTTGAGTGAGGCCGATGAGGTAGACTGTAGGAAGGCGATCCTTCCTTCCACCACATCGCCGCTCATATTGGACGAAACGCGAGCACAGCGATACGAATATGGTTTCCGTGGCAAGAGGAAAGGTCTGACGCACCGTTGTAAAAATGACAAATTTCTGGATATCAAAATCGGAGCTTGTTCCAAGTGCACATTTTGCCCGTCTTACATCTTTACGGAGAAGACACTCCAGAATAAAAATTATTCTACGTCTTGCTAAGGTTCGTCACTAAACCTCCTTCCAGGTACTTATAAGGTAATGCTCATCAAGAAAGTTTTTCTCAGACGAGCAAAAGTACAAATTTCCCAGTATCAGAATCGGTGAAAAAAAAAACTTTTCTCTGTTAGAAAAGTTACTTAGACATCCTAGTATTTAAGACTCGTTACAAAGTTCCTTGGACATCTTAGTACATGTAGACTTGTTAGAAAAGTTATTTGGACATAATTGCTTACTGACTCGCCTGAAAAATTCCTTGGGCATTCTAGTATTTTCAGACTCGTCAGAAAAGTTCCTTTAGCAGCATAATAAATCTAAACTTGTCAGACAAGCTCTTTCCAGACTGACTGAATGGTTACTATGGGCAGGCGAAACGAGGCACTATTGAAGTCAAAGTACTACAGCTCTGCTCTCACGAGATAAAATAATACTTGACATATCTGTAGGCGTAATGTGTACTGTATATTTACCTATCGTTTAACTTCGGCACGTAATCATTAGCCAGCTTTTATTATTCGAGAAAAATCCTTCTTATTATTTTTTGATCAGCACTAGTGTATTGAACAGCTACGGTGGCATTTCAAAACCTTGCCTGACTCCTGCACCAATAGAAAACCAATTAGATAAGGCCCCATTCAAACGTATATAAGGTCTACTGCCACAATATATAGCCTCCCGACGTTACAGTTAATTCCAAGTTACACCATAACTTCTTACGACCGTCCAGTGAAACATTCTGCTTATTTTGTTGTAAGCTTTTTTCAATCTGAAACAAATACTTTTCTACCAACTTCTTTTGCAGTTACGAGAGTGGTTCACTGTTGACCTGAACAATTTATTATAATCTTTCATATTCTGTACCGATTGCAACAAAACCTGTGCCTATGGTAAATACGTCTGAGTCTTCCCTTCACGCCAATGGATGTTTCGTCCACGTGGCGCATGCATTGTCGGAAGCATGGAAAATATAGAGGGGTGAATGAGCGTGAAACAGCGTTGTATTATTAGATTTATTATGAAGGTGAAATCCACTGAAATTTCGCAAAGACCGCAAGCACAGTATTGAGATAAAACGCTGTCAAAAGCAAATATCCACGATCGGTGCAACAAGTTTACGGAGGCACGAGAAGGAGTAGCGCATGAACATGTGTCAGCTACTGCTGTGACCGAAGTGAACATCGATCATGTGCAGCAGGCTATTTTGGAAAGCATAAAGGTAATTGTACATCACATAATTGCAATAGTCAGCATCTTTGTTGGTAGTGTGGCACAAATCATCCATGAACACCAGCTGTTCAGAAAAGTGTGTGAATGTTGGGTACCAGAGGGGCTGGCATTTGATCAGCAGTCGTATCCCGTTAAATCTGAGCGAGATGCTTTTTGCTGCAAATAGTGACCAGCGACGGGACTTAGATTAATCCTTTTACTCCAGAAACCAAGCGAGCCAGCTGTGGATGGTGCCACAAAGGTTCCTACCGAAGAAATTCAAGACAGTGCCGTCGGCAGGAAAGCTAATAGCTACTGCATTTGGAATATAAACGAGGTACTCCTGGTAAATTTTTCTGCACAGGGAGGAGCAGTAAGAATGAATAGTATTACGCTACCTTCGTAAAAGATAAACTTTGAGTAGCCATCTGCAATAGGAGGCCAGAAAAATTGTCGAACCAGGACATCTAATTGCATGAGTGACACACGCGGCTCTCATGGCAACGACAGATAAGGCACTACTGGGCCACAAAGTACTGAGCCATCTTCCTATAGTACTGAACTGGTTCCAAGTGATTTCCACCTGTTCGTCTCATTTAAGGAGCAATTAGAAAATAAAAAGTTCATTATAGATGAACAACTAGCCGAGTGTGTTTTACAGTGACTACGACAGTAATCCAAACCCTACAGTCCTGACTTGGCTCCAAGTGATTTCCACCTGTTCGTCCCACTTAAGGAGCAATTAGAAGGAAAGAAATTCACTACAGATGAACAACTGTGAGAGCGGGTGTTTCAGTGGCTACGACAGTAATCGAAATCCTACAGTCCTGACTTGGCTCCAAGAGATTTCCACCTGTTCGTCCTACATAAGTAGCATTTAGATGGGACGAAATTCACTACAGATGAAGAAATACAGCAGGGTGTCTCACAGTCACTACGACAGTAATCCAAATCCTACAGTCCTGACTGGGCTCCAAGTGATTTCCACCTGTTCGTCCCACTTAAGGAGCATTTAGATGGGACGAAATTCGCTACAGATGAACAAATACAGGAGGGTGTCTTACAGTGACTATGACAGTAATCCAAATCCTACAGTCCTGACTGGGCTCCAAGTGATTTCCACCTGTTCGTCCCACTTAAGGAGCATTTAGATGGGACGAAATTCGCTACAGATGAGCAAATACAGGAGGATGTCTTACAGTGACTACGACAGTAATCCAAATCCTACAGACCTGACTGGGCTCCGAGTGATTTCCACCTGTTCGTCCCACTTAAAAGCAACAGTAATCCAAATCCTACATTCCTGACTGGGCTCCGAGTAATTTCCACCTGTTTGTCCCACTTAAAAGCAACAGTAATCCAAATCCTACAGTTCTGACTGGGCTCCGAGTTATTTCCACCTGTTCGTCCCACTTAAAGAGCAATTATAAGGGAAGAAATTATCTACAGATGAACAAATGCAGGAGGGACTCTTACAGTGACTCTTACAGCAATCCAAACTCTACAGTCCTGATTTGGCTCCAAGTGATTTCCACCTGTTCGTCCCTCTTAAGGAGCATTTAGATGGGACGAAATTCACTACAGATGAACAGCTACAGGAAGATGTCTTACAGTTACTACTACAGAAATCCAATACTACAGTCCTAACTGGGCTCCAATTGATTTCCACCTGTTCGTCCCGCTTAAAGAACAATTAAGAGAGAAGAAATTCACTACAAATGAAGAGGTGTGGAAATGTGCCTTTCAGTGGCTACGACAATAATCCAAATCCTACACTACTGACTTGGATCCAAATGATTTCCTCCTGTTTGTCCCACGTCAGGAGCGTTTTGAAGGGAACGAAATTCACTACAGATGAACAACTACAGGGGTGTGTCTTACAGTGGCTATAACAGCAACCCAAAACCTTCTACATGGCCGGAATACAGAGTCTTCAAAGGAGATGGGACAAACGTGTTAATAGCAAAGAAGAGTACCTAGGGAAGAACACATAGTTTTATAATTGTATTCCTATTCGTTTCTTTTGCACAAAATAAAGTCCAGAGCAATATTGAACCACATACGTGGATGTAAATATTCTTTGACGTTTCAAGTTTTCTTGATACTCACATAAACCAATGCTTATTTTCGGCACTGAATTATCTAAATTTCACGTTTTCTCACATAGCAGTCTCCACATAAAACGATTTCCTTTTGAGTATACTAGAGTTGCACCTCATGGGAAAACACATCTCAAAACGATCGAAGTTGAGGAATCTGTGTGTGTGTGGGGACACACTTCAGATTTGCTCTAATCAAATAATCATGATGCCTCTTCGTTACGTCGACGACCGTTAGAACAGAGGCAGATTATAAATAATTATTATTAGTGCTTCAGATATCATCACGAAAGACATTCAAGAGCGAATCTCTTGTGGTACATGGATATGCTCGAAAGGACTTGATTCTCTCTCCACAGCGGTTGCGTTTTTTGAGGGAATAACTACATGAAACACTGAGAAACGCAGCCTTTCAATATGCTTGTGCAGTATATTGCCATTTCATTTTCGGTACTAACACGCTTTGTTTCGCTGCATTTCACGTTTTTACGTTTTCCCCAGTACTACAGTGGAACAAGAATCGAACCCCTATCTCTCCATTTCCGCTTCGGCATATCCATGCACTAAGGAAGATCCATTCTTCAATGATTTTCCTGATGGTATCTGAAGCACTAGTAATTTATGACCTGCTTCTCCTTGCATCAGAAAGGTTAATCAAAAATAACATGATTATACATATTGGCATGTAAATTCGGAACCATGTCAGTGTAACATGCAGGAGGCTTGGTCGAGACAGACAACCCGCGTCACTTACTGATATTATAATGTACACAAGGGTGGCCAACCCTGGTGGACAGGATAATATTTAATACAACGGCTCGAAGTAAACAGCTTACAATGCTACGTAAGAGGTCATCTATGCACTTGTGTGGTTTGAAAGCTGTATCGCTTCCTTTATATTCAATACAACGTCTCGAAATAAAGAGCTGATAATGACAGCTCCCACGTTTTGAATGTTTTCTGGAATTCTTCTTCTGAAATGCAGTGGAAGAACCCTGCGCAGAGGTAATAAGTTATTGATCAGTCTCAAGTTGTCGTATTTTTTAAAATGCGGAACAACCATAAGTCGCATAGTGACAAGTCTGGACTATATGCATGTTGGGGGCATCAACTTAATATTCATTTTATGAAAATAAGAAACGACAAAACTGGCAATGTGCGGCCTTGCATTGGGCCGGACATGAAAAGACATGGGGAAGCCAAGTTGAACAAACTCGTTTCATGCCCAAATGCTCGATTAAAATTCTGTACATTCATGATTTTGAAATGCGAACAATATCTTCGATATCTCTAATTGATAGGTGTCTGTCTTTCCGTATAACAACTATAACGAAGTAAATTTCTCCGTCATTTTTATCCGCGCCAGGATTCGAACCCAGGTCTCCTCATTCCGGAATAAGTTGCTCTGCCAATTGAGCTACGCGGACCTTTTATTCTGATTCCTATCTGCCTCTATGTCGTGTGCGTCCTTCTGGCAGGTACGTCACATCTCCTGGTACGTTACACAACACCTATTGTATTGATGTCTGCATCATTGGTTGGAGATCTTACTCCATGCGCGATTAAAGCTGTCGACTCACGACCATTCATAAATTCTTTATGCCATCTGTAAATTGTTGATTTTCCTAGACATGCATCTTTATAAGTCTCTTGCAGAAGAAGAAAAGTCAGCCTTCTTAAGTCGACAGCAAAATTTAATGGGGCATCTTTGTTCCTCTTTCACATCTATTTTTTTGAAAAATCACTGCGGGAAAACACTTTCTTGGGGTTCACAAAACAACGCTTATTAAACTGCGCACTACCGACAATGCATGCGTGATAAAGAGGCGTGGCCGGTTGCTATGGTTACTACAACGACTACCGTATTTTCGATACTCATGCCAAAATTGAGCGCAGTATTGCACATTTTTTATAAAAACATTCTCAGTTGTTTTGGGACAAGCTGTGTAAGAGGTCATCTATGCACTCATATGCTCAATAAGCTGCTTGATTTCCTTAAGTTTCTGTACAACAGCTCGAAGTAAACAGCTTATAATGCTAGGTTGGAGGTCATCTATGCACTTGTATGGTTCATAAGACTGCTTCACTTCCTATGTTATGAAGCACAGTAGTGTTCGTAGGTTTCGGATAAATCACAGAAGACTCATAAATGTTTGGGTATGTAATGAAGTAACGATCCTGCAACAGTTAACGTTAATGAGCGTATTCATGCATCTCGAATAATTACAAGCAGTTAGGTGTATACACCATTGCCTCCTAAAGGTCAAAGGCGCGGGCTCCAGGCTAATCGTCCGAGTTCGGCCAGGTTTCTATTTCGGATGAAGCATGGGTGGTGTGTTTGTCTTACGTCTCTGGCTCTTTCACTTCCCCTGAGTTTGTGGCCACAAATTAGGGATGGGGACTCCTTGTAGCTTTGGACACATAAACCCCGAAACAAAGCAATAAACTACAATCAGATATCACAGGTGGTGAGACAGAAAACAACAGCATCAGGAGCTACGCATGCATTGAAGTGTATTCTTAACACTCACCTTTGTCTACGTCGCAGTCACACTCTGGACAAGGACCTTTGAATTCAGTTTGAAGCTTACATCCTGGTAGACACAATGGCATTGCACATTCAAATTTATCACAAACGCAAGTTGGGCATGCTCTTGGGTTGTAAACTTCACGACAGTTGGCTTCACACTTGATAGGGTCACACACTGGTCGTTTCCAATGTTCTAGAAGTAATTACATGAAAAATATTTTCATGAAAAACTTAAGTACATGAACTACTCAACATGAAACCCACAACACAGAGAAAAAATTTACATAGAATCGCGAAAAACATAAAACGCAAATAGTTGGCAAAGACATGCAAATGATAAAAATACGAAATGTGAGATGGTAGTACGCACGATTTTTTCATCGTTCATAAAGTAGTTGGTCCACGTCTGGCAAATAACAGTTACTGGGAGTTATAGATAACTGCGAACGACGACATATGCCGTCAGTGAGATCACCAGTGGTACCTTGGATTTGGTATTCTAGGTATCAACCAAACTAGCGTGCACGTGCTGCAGGTCCGAGTTTCCGACCCACACATGCTAAATGGGCGATACGCCCAATGAGTTTGATGGGAGAATATCGAAGACCTAAAAAGTGTGCTTTACAACATGAGTTGTGTATGAACTCGTTTTGCCCCGTTGCAGGATAATTCTTAGAGCAGTGATAGGAAACGTTTTTATGACGGGATTGATGATCTAATCACCTCAGAGTATCACAGTCATAATGCCAGAAACATGAACAACAGATGTCGTTGTACTCCTGTATTGGATTCCACCACCGACACACTACCGCACGATGTCCAGGTGTTGTATGGTGGCTAGACGCATCAGACGATCGTTGATTACAATGGCGGATATGCTGCGGTCTGGCTCGCCGAAACAGAAACTGGACTCGTCTGTGAATAGTACTCCAGTCTATTCTATAGTCCAATATAGTCTACGTCGACACTATCACCGACAATTGCGATACAGCAGCAACGGGAGGTTCCAGAATGGACACCTTGTCCATTGTTCCACATCATGTAATTGTCACCTTAAACTTTGAGTCGACACTTTCGTATTTGTATTTGCTCTCTGGTCGCGCTGCAGAATGGCCGCCGTGGTGAACGTCTTGACAGCAGCCCCCTCTGTGGGGTAGCTCATCTTCACATACTGTAATCCGGCATCGTAGTCACTTTATTCCCGTTGCTTCCTTCCCTGCTGTGCGATACGAGTGACACCAAATTATTCTTCACACACACTGCGGCATACTAACGTGGAAATTGGTTGTATATATTTGTATATATGATCTTCTGCCTCTCGGTAAACCGACAGAGGTGTCTCATCGTCGTATCATTTGCATATTTGGAATGTGCCTCGACCTTAAAGATCTGCCTTAGCACGAGGCGAGACCGTATGTGCAATACATTTAAACCCGTTCAACTGGGGTCTACATGACCAATCTCCACGAAACCCGGATCATTCGCGTATCTTATCTACACTGGCGTGCAAAAATTAAGGACGAGACGGATTTTCCAATGTAACGTTTTGCAGAAGTGCTCCACATCGACTCAAATCATACCATAAGATCCCCAAGATGTAAGAATATGGGACAAATGAGCAAAACCGTCCAAACAAGAAATCCAAAGGATACAAAGGCACTTTATTGAAAAGGAAGCTTCGAGCATAACTGGACAGAAGACAGAAACGTCCATGTGACAGGCGGCTGCCAAAAAAAAATCCAGTCTTTAGTAGGGAATATGATCACCCCTGACTGCATTGCAGGATTTACAACGTCTGTTCATGCTGAGGATGAGGTTGTCAAGGAGCTGTTAAGGCATCGCGGCCCATTCCTCTTGTAGCGCCAATCGCAGCTGAGGAATCGTTGCTGGCGGCTGGTGACGTGATGCCAAGGGACTCCCGAGAAGGTCCGGCATGTGCTCGATTTGATTTAGGTCCGAGGACCTTGCGGACCAATCCATGTGTTGAATATCTTCACTCTCCAACAGCTCTGCGATAGCCACTGTACGATGAGGTGTAGCGTTGTCGTCCATGAAACTCAGGACACACAGCACCTCTAAACAGACGCACGTGAGGCACGAGAACCTCGGTACAATAGCGGACACCAGTGGCTGAACCTCCTTGGAAGATGTGGAGCTAAGTACGGCTACCAAGCATGATACCGCTTCAAACGAGAACTTCGCCACCTCCAAACCGGCCCCTTTCGATGATGTTGGAGGTGTGATTGCGTGTTTCTTGCTCTCACCAGATGTATATCCGTCCAGAATCGCTCTGCAGACTAAATCGGTTCTCATCCGTAAAGAGAACTCGACCCCATTGTTGATGTGTGCAGTTCTTGTGTTCCTTGCACCACAGAAACCGCCGTCTCCGATGAGCAGGTGTTAATGGCACATACGGTGTTGGTCGTCGTGCATATAGACCACCTTTGTTCAGCCTCCTGGCCACGGTAAAACGCGATAACGGACGTCCAGTTGTCTGTTGCATGTGCCTTGCGATTTCTCCCGCTGTCTGCCGTCTGTCTCTTCTCGCCTGTAGGAAAATATACCGGTGGTCCGCCGCCGTGGTTGCTCGTGGACGACCACTGCTAAACTCTCGGACAGCTGTTCCTGTCGTTTGAAATGCTCTCCAAGCTCGTGAAACGATGCTGTGAGCGATCCCGAACTCCTCGGCCACACTATTCACACTTCGACCTTCTTCCAACTTCCCAATGACGCGACCTCGGGTAAAGTCTCCAGATGTCGTATACTGGATTGCCTGTTGGCCATATCACACGGTGGCAGCAACTCGACGTCGTTCAAACCGATGTACATCGTGCAATAGCTTTCACCGAATTGCTGAGCATACACCGCCCGTGTGCTTTATGCCCTTCCTACACCTACACCCCCACCCCCACCTACGCCTTGCTGCATATATGCGCATGCCCTACCGTAATGGACCCTATCCTATCTCCTGAGTGGTCTTTCGGTCCGTTCTGCCTGCTCGTTTCGCTGTTATGCTAATTTCTCCTCTTCGTCCTTAATTTTTGCACGCCAGTGTAGGTAGGTTATCGCGTAATACGTTTTTCCTGGGTCAACGTCAAATCTTTCTTGATGTGGCGATGTTGAGCAATGTCTGTTCAAAAAAACTTTGCGGTTAAGAACATAACATCAAAAATGCACTTGCAGAACCAGACGCGCACGCGCGGTGTATGTTGGATGATGCACAGTAGATAAAGGGTAGCGTTGGTACACCTATCAGACCTTATATGAATAGACAGTGCTGTGCGAAGCTGAAGTGATGGACTTTCAAAACGGCATAGTAGTTGGAAGACAATTGAGCAATTAATCAGTGAGTATTACTGCCGCTATTCTGGGATTTGTTTTTTTTCATGGAAGTTTTAAAGACAATCGTGAGCAACTCAATGGGCTATAAGCAGTCGCCAGTCCCTAATTTAAGGTTACTGGTTCCAAGGATGTGAGAGAGCTGGTGCCATAAGACGAACACAACACCCATGCCTCACCGGGATTTGAACCCGGACCCTTCTCAAACGAATGGTCAAAAGCCAGTGCTTAGACCACTGCGCCACCAGGGCTGCATCTTCGGGATTCCCAAAGTCCACAGTCGCTGATGTTCTTCATCGATGGAAAGCGGATGGTGCCACTATAGTAAAATATCGGTGGGGAGGCAGCATAAACTGAGTGATCATGTTAAATGAAGCAAGTGCGGAACGCCCGTCCTCTGCCACCGACCTAGAGGGCAACGTCTCACAAGCCACTGGAGCCGCTATTTGCACCAGAACAATCCGTCGGAAATTTCATGCACAGGGTTACAGTGCTGGGTCAGCTGAAGCCCTGCATCATTCCAGCAGTGCCAGACGATAACCGCAGTAGTGGTGCCTCGTTCACCGTTTGCGAACAATAGAAGAGTGGAAGAGGGTAGTGTGGAGTGAAGATACACGTTACTTACTCTTTCGTTCGGATGGAAGTATTAGGGTATGACGTTTGCCTGGCAAGCCTTGTCAGGCTGGTTGACATGTCTCACAATCAGGTTTGGAAAGAAATCTGTGATGGTGTAGGGATGTTTTTGCTAGGAAGGACTCAAGGCTTTGGTTGTGGTTCTGTACAGTTTGAGAGCTGCCAGGTACGAAAACATTCCGAACAATTCCCCACTAGCTAATTTGCGGCGATACTTCGGAATAGATCCCTACCTGTTTCAGCAATATCCAGCGTCTTGCCACACTGCAAGGGTTGTTCAAGCCTGGATTGAGGAGTAGAAAGTCCAAGTGATGGACTGGACGTTCCGACGTCCCGATCTATCGGCGTTCCAGCTCGTCACACAGATGTTTATTGGATTTAGATTTGCACTTTGGGCCGTCCTGTCTGTTAAACAAAGTCTGAACAGACCATTTATTGTGACACGACGCTCGTTATTGCCGAAAGATGCAGGGGTTTGCACTGAAGTACTGACATAGCGTAGGTAGTGCGAAATTGTTCAGAATGTCTTTGTATCTTGCGGTCGCTAGGCTGGAGGGCGCCATAACCAAAGGACCTAATCCTTCTCAGTAATAAAAGGCCCAAACTACCCCATATACCCTTCAAACTTGAATGTAGGCACAATGCAGTGCGTCTTACCGGGTTTTCCGGACAACCGCCACACCCAAATACCTCCATTTAAAAGAAAGAGCGAGTAGCGGATTCGTCACTAAACACGACCCACTTCCACTCTTGCGATGTCCACGTATTGCGACCGAGGCACCACTGCAGTCATTATTTTGCATTGCGTGGAGTGATATAGGGCTTGCACTCAGCTGACCTAGCATGGTAACCGAGGGAATACAGTTACTGAAGGACTGTTTTGGTGCAAATAGCTCTTCCAGTGGCCTGTGAGACGTCACTGGCCAGGTCTGTAGCAGAGGATATGCGTGCCTTCTTCACACTCTACAGTAAACTTAGACTGTTGTCTGAACTCTGTATGGGAGCTTCAGTTGCTATATATACATCTAGATCCACGTGCTCATTCCCACCTATGATGTTAAATTTAACTAGATGTAGTGCTATTTTTGAGCTGTCAGTTTCGTACCCGTTATCAGAACTGCTTTCCCCAAAGAATCTTGCTTTTTGAAAGTACGATCCTATTGACTCTGGAGATTGCGGAAGAAATATTCTTCTCAAATACATGGAATAACTACAGGATTTTTAAGGCAGCAAACATAACAGCCTTTGCCTTGCGTTCTGCTCAAAATGTAACTTCAACATCAGAAATCTTAAAAATTACATCGCTCTGGAACGGGAATCGAACCCGCATCCCCCGATTTAACACTAAGATAATTGGGACTTCGTCGTCCTAGATGGTGTAAAAGATAGTATGCTCGAACGGAGCATGCTATCCGTACCAAATACTACGAAGTCCCAAGTATCTGAGTATCAAGTACCGAACGGAGCATGCTGTCTGTTCCAAATACAACGTAGTAAGTATCTGAGTATCAAGTATCGAACGGAGCATGCTATCCGTCCCAAATACTACGAAGTCCCAAGTATCTGAGTGTTAAATCGGAAGATGCGGGTTCGATTCGCTCTCCAGAGCGATGTAATTTTCAAGATTTCTGATCCTAAAGTTACATGTTGAGCAGTAAGCAATAAAATGGCTATTCTGTTTGCCGCCTTAAAAATCCTCTATTGACTCTGACTACGTTATGCGACGTGTTCCACCAAGGACGGTTACAGACTTGGACAGTTTATAGATTTTGTCAATTTGTGGTCATTCGAACCACTTTTCATGTTTACCTGTAATGACTGCATAACTAGTTTTTGCTAATTTATTTTCGTATTGCTAAAGATCCTTTGATCCGTTGACTGAGTAACACTCCTGGTGTTTAGTGGCAGCCATGTCAGTTCAACATACGATATTTCAGTATAAGGATCGCCAGTGTTATTATCAAGAAATAAAACAACATGCCTCTTCTTTGGTGCCATTGCTGACAAAAAAGTAAAAATTGGTTTTTCCATAATGTTTCTAGGCATTCAGGATTTCCTATTTGCTTTCCATTTAAATAGTTGATAGTTTTTTTTTTTTTTTTGTCATGTGTGTTTTCTAAAAATAAAGCGGTTTTGTAGACGTGCTAAAAATGAAATGCTTCTCCATCTAACCAGTCATAAAAGCACGCAAGGAAGCAGTCAGGTGATCTTTCGACTGTTTCCATTCCGTCCGATTATTTTCTGTCACGAAAAGCAGCTTCATTTCCGTTTTCGATGTTTTAGGGTTTATATTCTTAAATCAGATTTTGAAGATTTTATGTCCATTTAATCAATTTTTCTACGAAGACGCTACGAGCATCTTCACCCAAAATGTCTCTGAAATTGATATCATGGGTTTTCCTAAAACTGTCAAGCCGTCAGTTATACGAATGAAAACTATCATTTCGAAGTTTCCTGAGAAGTTTTTTTGATTGGAGGTTTAACGACCACCGTGAGCAACTCAATGAGCTATAAGCAGTCGCCAGTCCCTAATTTAGGGTCATTGGTTCCAGGGAAGGGAGAGAGCCAGTGCCGTAAAACAAACACAACATCCATACCTCACCGGGATTCGAATCCGGGCCCCGTTCGGACGAATGATCAGAGGCCATCGCTTAGACCACTGCGCCACCGGGGCGGCCCTGAGAAGTTTTTTGGAATGCGTTTGTGACATTGGTTTAGGTACAGGGAAATTTAGGAACCGTGCATTAACATAGGAATACCAAAAAATTTCACTTATCCGCACATTACCAGCCTTGCATATTTTTCTTTTAGTAGAACTGCGAGTAGTATTTTTGTTCAGCCGCAAATCCATTACTTCGTTTTTTTCATTATCCCATAGTACTGCGTTTTTTCACTTTTGAAATGCTCGTTAATTTGTTTCATTTGAAATTAACATTTTCTTTTGCTTCAATAACTTTAATTTTTTGCAGTTTCGCGGTTTTAACTATCGCCACTAGGACCTCTTACTGACCGGCACAGTGGTTTAAACTCTCGCATCTAACGCAAGCGTCTAGGGATAGAAGGATGCCTAATGCTTTTGGACTTTGAAAAAATTTGGTGCTCACTTTGATCGTCGTGCGCATGCTCAAGTTTAGTTGGCGTAAGTACTCGATAATATTTGTTTACCCCACGCTATCTCCATGTCCGTGTTGTGGTTGTGAGTGAACGTTTAGTAGTTTGTGCTGTGTTTTATAATTTGGGAACTTAAAAGTATGGAAAATAAGTGCTTCATTTGTGATAAGACTTTTAAATGTTCTTTATTACAGGCTGACATTTCGGTTCTCTTAATGTGTCCCAAGAATCATTTTCAATACTCTGTTAACAATAACAAATTCAAATTTGAACATTATGTTGAATTGGGGACTGTCGACAGAGCATTGAAAATCTAGCTCCTTAATCGAGTTTAGATTTATGTGCATAAGGCCAATTATTTGTTTCACACAGCATGTTGAAATACGAAACTTTAAAGCACAAACTAGAGCCCTGCAGAGGCAATATTTTTAGGCCCGATCCCGGCCCGGGCCCACCCAATTAATGTCAGGCCCGAACCTACCCGGCCCGTCCATTCAGGTCTAGCACATGTTTTATTTGCGTAACTGTCACTTGCTTTAACACAGACGGTATTTGCACTGTAACATTTTGGACTAAATTCGAAACTCGTGTAAAAATAGGGCATAAGTAAGTTAACTAACCCACCAGTAACCAGAAATACGGCAAATGCAATAAATAGCATTCAGTGAACTTATGTAAATCATCGTCATTTCATAAACGGACCCTTCGTAGGGTCAGATCACTGTTAATACGAGTCAAGTGTTGTCTTCTTTGACACTTTTGCCCAGGACATAATATAAATTGATGCTCAGTTGCACACACGCATACACAATAACATGCTTAATGGTTAATAGTCAATACAACAAACTCTCGTACGCAGAATATGATTCCGTTCTGTTTTGCCCGACGTCTTTGATTTTAATTATTCAGGTTTAGGATATAACTCCCAAAATCCAAATGTAACAGAATTTTCCGAGTGTTTTGCTCCTCGAACCTCTAATTTACCGAACCCAATATTCATCCATATTTAAAACAAAGCAAGTAGCAAATCAAAATTAAAAAGACAGAGCCTAAGAATAGTTTACTAGCGCATATTGAAGGCTTTAATTGACTTTTAATTCCTATAAATGCAAATCGTCGTACGGAGCAAATGTTTTAATGGTGTAAACTTCCGAAATGAATGGAATATGGATTCTAAAGGGGAGAGAGAGAGAGAGAGAGAGAGAGATTGCCAAAGATCAAAGACGAAAAGACCCGCTCAAAATAAATAAATAAATAAAAAATAGCACAAGGCGGGAGTGAAGAATGATTGCGAGAAACAAGAAATATGATCACGGGAAGGGAAAGACATAGACTTCAAAAGCAGAATGACCTAAATTTATCAACAACCTCACTACACGGTGCACATGCAAGTGCAGGCCCGTCCAAGCCCGCCTACGAAATTATAGGCCCGGCCCATGCAGGGCTCTAGCACAAACGTTTATACTCACTCGTGAAAACCACAGCTGCAACCTTGGGAACGACACTGATGGACGCAACAATACGAATTACTGTTCTTCAGGGAATTCTCCAGCATATTATCTTCTAATTCTAGAATAAATGTTACAAAAACAAAACAAAAAACCCAAAACAAGCCAACCAAACCTAAGCAACGACCGCACTAATTTTGGCTGCTAGAGAGAGAGAGGGCCGCTGAGGTACAAATCGACTAGTTACGCCACTTCAAGGTGCGCATGGTTCAATTTTTTAAAAGCATTAGGCATCCTTCTGTCCCTAGACGCTTGCGCATCTGACCGTTCGTTCCAGTGGGCCTGGGTGAGAGCCCTGGAGGAGACATAATTGGTGTGTCTGTCCTTCAGCACTGGTTCTCTCTTCTCCGGAACCCGCGGCCTCAGATCAGAGACGAGTGATTGCTTATAGCCCTTAGATCCGCTGGTTATTGAATCCCGAAGCGAAATTAACAAACCTTAGTGAGCTATAAGTAGTCGCCTATTCCCTAAATTGGAGCTACTGGTTCCAGAAAAGAGAGCGAGTCAGGCCCGCTAGACAACTGTTTCACCCAGGCCCTCTCCAGGAACAGAACCTGGACACAGTTCAGACGATTAGCCAAAAAACAGTGGCTCTAGCCACTGGAGCGGCGCTAAATTTTAGTGCGTATCTCCAATACACGTTTTGGGAGTAACACTATCATGAACAAGAAAGCTGACACCGAATTTTCGGGGGTAATAAGCACGTCTTTTGAATCCGTTCTGACGCAAATTAAATTTATCAAAGCTATTCAAAGTCAATGCAACCGGTATGGAAAACAATAGATCTGACGAAAGAAAGAAAAGACTTTCAATCGGGTTTTTAATCCCTCAGATATTGCTGTAAACGGAATCGTGAGCTTACGCCCTCTGGTTGCAGACTTGTGCGTTAAGAAAAATATAAATTTATATCAGAAACATTTCGCACCGGAAACGCTCTCCAACATAGAAGAAATTTTTCAAATCGGACTCTTAGAAACAGAGATATTGACAAAAATAAGATGTGACTTTACATCCCCTGGTGGGAAAACCCTGGACTTATTTTAGAAAGAGAGTATTCTCAAAAGGTTTTTCCATATGAGCCGTATCGGTCCAAGAAAAAGAAAATTTAGTCGAGTTTTCAGGAGCCCAGATTTTGCTACACATACATCAGAAGCAGAAATTAACACTTATGCCCCCTTGTCGCCAAACCATTCTTTACCAAACATTAGAAATTATGTGAAAAATATTTTCCATCAGGTCTTGTACGCGATAGAGGAAGAATTTTTCAAATCAGAGTTTTAGATGCAGAAATAACGCAAAAAACGCAATTTACCTTTGTGCCCCTAGCGGAAAGTCTATGATTTACTTGAAAATTTTGAAATTATATGAACAATATGTCACATTGGAAACACTATCTAACAAAGAAGGAATTTTTCAAATCGGACTCCTAGAATTAGATATATTGACAAAAATAAGATATACATCTACGCCCCCTGGCGTAGAAACCATGCATTATTTTGGTGCCCAAACAATTTTTTTACAAGAATTAGAAATTATGTGCAAGCGATTTCCCATCAGGAGTTGTATCCGGTGCAGAAAGAATTTTTCAAATCGGAGATTTAAAAGCAGAGATATAGGGGGACACGCAATTTACCTCTACGTCCCCTAGCGGAAAGTCTAAGAATTACTTGAAAATCTTGAAATTATATGAAAATCATGTCACACTAAAAACACTATCCAACAAAGAAGGAATTTTTCAAATCGGACTCTTAGAAGTAGAGATATTGACAAACATAAGACATACATCTACGCCCCTTGGAGGAGAAACTATGGAATATTTTAAGAAGATATTCCGAAAAGGTTTACCGATGTGAGTGGCATCAGTCCACGAAAGAATTTTTTCAATCGATATTTTAGAAGCTCCGATTTTATAGCAAATACATCAGTGGCCAAAGTATTCTTTACCAAAAATTTTAAATTATATGCAAAAGATTTTCCATCAGGAGGTGTATCCGCTAAAGAAAAACATTTTCTAATCGGAGCTTTAGAAGAAGAGTTATCGGAAAAAATGTAATTTAATTTTAAGCCCCCTAGCGGAAAATCTGTGCGTAATTTGAAAAAGTAACTATATCTGAAATACTTTTCGACATAAATGGAATCGAAAGATAAAATAATTTTTTCAATCGGACGTTTAGAAGCAAATATGTGGAATAAAACGTATTTTTGAATTCGATATCATCTGCAGTTATGCCCTCTAGCGGTGAAATTGTACATCGTAAAAACAAAACGAAATAAAGGATCATCATTCGCATATTTCAAGCTTCCCAATGCAAAAAGAATTTTTTAAATCGGACTAATAGTTGCTGGGATATCGTTGGTACAGGCGAACGGACGGACGGACAAACCGGTAACATAAGCACGGTCTTTTTTTTACAAAAAAAAACGTGCTAAAAATTACGAAAGTATCTCAAGCACAGAAGTACAAAGTCACTAAAGTTGAAGCAAAAAATATTGTAGCACAACATCAACTGAAATAATAAGGCGAGAGCTACCCACTATTCTGAAGCAGTCTTCTGAACTACGGCCCGCACGCTTTATCTAAAGAATCCTACAACTGAACAGTGTTTCAATTCATGACCACGGATATATTGCGAATGTTACTTTTGAACAACCTTGAGAAGAGAAAAATGAAACTCTTCCAGATGCACATTTTGCACAGAAACATTGCAGGGAGGTGATGGCATAAATCGTTCCTTCTTGGGAGTTCATTCATCATTCACGTAAAAGAGTCATTCACGAATGATCGTTCAAATGAATGGCCATTCAATTTACAGGTTGTCTGTAAGCTCACTGAGTAAACCATACGTTGCAAGGAATCCGTGTTTACGACCAACACATTTTCAGCTCTTCTTGGCAAACTGCCTAAAAGAGCGAGAGCTCTCTACCATTCACGATGAATGATTACGAATGACTCAGGGACTCCATTCAAATGGATGGCATTCACACCTCATTCCCAAATTTCACCATATTCCTAGATGTCTGCTGACTGTTCACTCACATGACGGTTGGCACTTACTAATTCTCCACATTATCTTTCTTATTGGGGATTCGTTTTTAAACTAACGTAGGCGGAAGAAATTTAACGCGCTGCTACTTCACTGAAAATCGCAGTAATGGCGGACTAAATGATCAGTCACAGCTCTTTCGGGCAGTAAAGAGCGAGAGCTCTCCCCACCATTCACAGTTCACAATGAATAATTCGCACGAGTACGTGGCAAACGATTTCAGCACACTGTTCAAACGAATAGCATTCGCGTATCATTCCCATTATTAAGTTTCACCATAATTTCCTAGCTGACTTCTGATTGCTTACTCACATAACGGTTAACACTTATTAATTCTCAGCATTACTTTTCTTAATAGGAATTTGTTTCCGAACTCATGTGGGCGGAAATATTTTAACGTGCTGCCACTTCGGTGGGTGTCACAATAATGGCAGATTTGTGACACACTACAGAGGAGAAATCTGAAATCTGCAGCTACACATGCCACCAGTGTAGTTAAGTCGGTTAGAGCAACTCACTCCAGAGCGAGGAGACGATAGTTCGATCCCTGTCACTGACAAATTTGCCTTTTCACAGATTTATCATACACATCGGTGAAAGCTCACCATCCACGGTGAAGATTCATTCGTTGTGTACGAATCATTTACGAATGGTCTATTACTAGCGGTGAGCAAAAGCCAGACTTCGTTCTGATTGGGTAAAGTCAACTTCTATACGAGTGCATTTTACCAAGGGGAAAGATATTTTCTGTCTTGATCATGGTTTCAGTTTCATACAGGTTTCACTGTATATACAGTATTTGCACTTAATGATTTATGCAGCGCTATATTGTCTCGGCAATGAATAGTACATTGATTTTTCGTTCGTCGTATATGAAAAAGCCAGTGAACATGTATCATATTATTTGGAGCGATATTTCTACGTCTAATAGTCGTTTTAGAAAACTTCGTTTTGCATCGAATATTTTCCATTATAACTACAATTTTTATTTTCCGTTCAGGTTTTTTTCTCTCAATTTCCTTGATAGGTGATATGAAGTTATTTGCATTTCTCACGCTCTAAGCTCTGACTGCAATTTTTTTTAATAAGATAGGTGGTTTTTTTGGGAGGGGTGGGGTCTTAACAACCACGGTGAGCAATTCGATGGGCTATAAGCACTCGTCCGTCCCTAATCCCTAATTTAGGGTTACTGGTCACAGAGAAGGCAGAGAGCCAGTGCTGAAGACAAACACAACACCAAAACCTCACAGGATTCAAACCCAGACCCATCTCGGACGAACTGTAAGAAGTCAGCGTTTATAACACTGCGCCACTGGGTCTGCGCATCGGATAAGTACAACCGTGATTGAATTCACGTATTTGCCGCACTTGTTTTTATGCAAAACATTCACGCTGTCTGGAGTAAATGCAGATTTGTAATTCGCAGAAATAACATTGCTTCAGAAGCGAGATCAAAATTTCTTGATTTGAACGACTGCAATTGCCAGCTAGATAATACACAAGTTTCTCTAAATTTCTGACACATATTTCACACTAGGGGACGTTAGGGTATATCGGAGTTTAAACGATGATATCAGAGATGTCAAAATAAAACGGACATTTTAACAATTCTTTAAAATAACTTTAAGTTATTTAAATTTGAGAGTCTTAGAATACTTGGTAGCTTGCATTATTTCACAGGCAAATCAGATAAAAAGCATCAGCTCAAAAGAGAAAGTGCACCATATTATAAAAGCTGTAGAGACTGGTAGTTTCAATCCGTTTTTTATAAGGCAACCAACTTAATTCACGATAAACAATGCACAATAAACGGAACTAAAAATCGTTTACGTATTCACCTAATTGTTTCTTTAAATATTCGTCTGACCCAAAGCATTGCGTCATCGCGTACATTTTACTCAGCGTGACGCAGTTTGCAAATAAATGAAATATTACACGGTTTGAAAATACATGAAATATTACACTAAAGATATAGTACTTATTTAAAGATACGGCATACCGATGGCAGCTCGTGCGATTCGTTTTAAATACAAACACTTTGTCTTGTGAAGAATTCTATAGTCTTACAGAAACTTCTTTTTGTGTGGTATATCTGGCTATACAACATGTTGAATCCTTCCAAACAGGCGTGTCTGCATTGAACAAGGCCTCTCTATGTCACGCGGTGCTAACTGTTCCCATGGCACAGGATTTACATCAAGTTCATATTAAGAAAAAAGGAGAATATGTAAACGGTATCTGGTTCTGTTTATCGTGAAATTAAGTTGGTAGCCTTGAAAAAGACGTCCGATCGACACGCGAAAGCTCGGTGTTATGTATATGGTTATTTACACCTATAATAAAAAGGATTTGAACTAACAGTTTCTTATAAATTTCTTCAGAATTGTTTAATTCTGATGAAATCAGTATGTGTAATTAGCATCAGAATTAAACAATGCACTCGTTACGTATCTTGTTGGACAGATCTCATGCTTAAATGGATGACATTTCACGATCCATATCAATGAAAAATCGTGACATATATTTCTCCATACTTGTTGCTTAAGAGCAAGGCGTTCTTGTTTTTGGGCGGAAGTATGTTACTGCTCAAACAAAAAAATAAACGCTGTTCCCGCAAAAAGATAACTTTTTTATATGTTTCAAACTGGAACCTGCGAGAATTCTGAACACCATATTCCACCAAATTTTTCTCCTAACGTTAACTTTTTCTTGAACATATCATCATAAACAATTATCACTCCACTGCTGGATGAAGGTCTCCCCAAATTTTTTTAACGTAGGTCTGTCTTGAGCCAGTCTCCTCCATGTACCTCCCGCATGCTTTCGAATTTCATCCACCCATCCACCTCCCATGAGTTCTTTTTCTGGGTCTTTTCCTGTCTTGGTATCCAGTCTAAAATTTTTGGTTGTCCATCGGTGGACCGTTCTTCTAGCAATATGTCCAGCGCATTGCAGTTTCAGGGATTTTACTCTGATCGTGATGTCTTCCATTTTTTTCATTTTTCTGATTCACGAGTTCCTCTTTTTATCTTTCCTGGTTTACACTAAACATACATCTCTCCATGCTTCTTTCAGTTGCCTTTATCCTTCGCATATCGTCGCCCCGGTGGCGCAGTGGTCTAAGGTGCTGGCCTCTGATCATTCGTCCGTAAGGGTTCTGGGTTCGAATCCTGGTCAGGCATGGATGTTGTGTTTGTCTTACGGCACTGGATCTCTCACTTCCCTGGACCAGTGACCCTAAATTAGGGACGGGCGACTGCTTATAGCCCATTGAGTTGCTCACGGTGGTCGTTAAACCTCCAATCAAAAAAATCCTTCGCATATCTTTCTTAGTTAAAGCCCATACGAAAGAACTGAAAGGATGCATTGATTAAACACTTTTCTTTTAAGACATAATGTTATATTGCTCCTGAAAATTGTACTTTTCTTCCAAAGCTCTTAACCGAGTTTTATACGCCGATTAATTTCTTTATAAATGCCACCCACTCTTGATACCTGTATTTCATAAATTGTATTAAAATGTTTTATGATTACAATACTTGTGATGTTGAGTTGCTCACGGTGGTCGTTAAACCTCCAATCAAAAAAAAAAAATCCTTCGCATATCTTTCTTAGTTAAAGCCCATACGAAAGAACTGAAAGGATGCATTGATTAAACACTTTTCTTTTAAGACATAATGTTATATTGCTCAAGAAAATTGTACTTTTCTTCCAAAGCTCTTAACCGAGTTTTATACGCCGATTAATTTCTTTACAAATGCCACCTACTCTTGATATCTGTATTTCATAAATTGTATTAAAATTTTTTATGATTACAATACTTGTGATGTTGAGATAGATTAAATCAACAATGTTTATTCATAATAAATAGTTTGTTTAAGATCTACTGTAGTTTCGCTTAGCGTTTGGTTCGGTTTCATCAGGACAAATTGAACATAAAGATTTAAATCATTGTGATATCATCAGAGTTCTGACGTTCACGGATTTTTGTGAGTTGTTTCCACTCGCTTGAAAGAAACGGAGTCGATGCCGTGTTGTCGAGAAGACGTGAAGAGTTGTGATATATGTGGGAAACTGCCAAAATATTAAGTTTGATAGCCAAATCAGGTTTATAAACCTGATTTATCTGAAACACATTTTTCTTCCTGTTTATCCGTCACAACCATAATCTAGTGTAATATCCACTCCTAATGTGGGGGTGCTTCAAAGAAAGGAGAAAATCAGAACAGTAGAAAACAAGAAAGATTCTGAATTTTCGGGTGTAATGAGCACGTCTTTTGAATCCGTTCTGACGGAAATTAAATTTATCAATGCTCTTTTGAATCCGTTCTGACGGAAATTAAATTTATCAATGCTATTCAAAGTCAATGGAACCGGTATGGAAAACAATAGTATCTGACGGAAGAAAGAAGTTTTTCAATCGGGTTTTTAATCCTGCAGATATTGCTGTAAACGGAATCGTGAGCTTATGCCCCCTGGTTGCAGACTTGTGCGTTAAGAAAAAATTAAATTTATATGCGAAACATTTCGCAGCGGAAACGCTCTCCAACAAAGAAAGAATTTTTCAAATCGGACTCTTAGAAGCAGAGATGTGGACAAATATAAGATATCCATCTACGCCCCCTGGCGGAAAAACCATGCATTATTTTAGGGAAAAAGGTATTCTCTAAAGGTTTCTTGATGTGAACGGTATCCCCCCCAATTTATTCGAGTTTTCAGCGGCTCAGATTTTGCTGCAAATACATGAGAAGCAGAAATTAACACTTATGCCCCCCTAGTGGCCAAACCATTCTTTATCAAACATTAGAAATTATATGAAAAATATTTTCCACCAGGAGCTGTATGCGATACAGGAAGAATTTTTCAAATCGGAGTTTTAGAAGCAGAAATGACACAGAAAACGCAATTTAACCATTGCGTCCGCTAGGGGAAAGTCTATATGATTTACTTGAAAATTTTGAATTTATATGAAAAACTTTTCGCATCGGAAACACTATCCAACAAAGAAGGAATTTTTCAAATCGAACTCCTAGATTTTGACAAAAATAAAATATACATCTACGCCCCCTGGCGTAGAAACCATGCATTATTGTAGAAAGAAAATTTTCTTAAAAGGTTTTCGCCGTAAGTACTATCAGTACAAAAACAAATTTTTTTCAATCGAGATTTTAGAAGCTCAGATTTTGCTGCAAATGCATCAGAAACCGAAATTAAGTCTTACGCCCCCTAGTGACCAAATCATTTTTTACAAAAAATTAGAAAATATGTGCTAACGATTTCCTATCAGGAGCTCTATCCGGTGCAGGAATAAATTTTTCAAATCGGAGTTTTAGATGCAGAGATATCGGGAGAAACGCAGTTTACTGTTACGCCCCTAGCGGAAAGTCTGTGAATTACTTGAAAATGTTCAAATTATATGAAAACCATGTCGTACCAGAAACTATCCAATAAAGAAGAATTTTTCAAATCAGGCCATTAGAAGCAAAGATATTGACAAAAATAAAATATAAATTTTGTCCACCTGGGGAGAAACCATGCAATATTTTAAGAAAATATTCCGAAAACGTTTGTCGACGTGAGTGGCATCGTTCTAGGAAAGAAATTTTTCAATCGAGATTTTAGAAGCTCAGATTCTATGGCAAATATATCAGAAGCAGAAATTAACACTTACGCCCCTTTACCAAAAATTATAAATTCTATGCAAATATTTTTCATCCGGAGCTGTAACCGCTGAAGAAAATGTTTTTCAAATCGGAGTTTTAGAAGAAGAGATATTGGAGAAAACGTAATTTAATTTTACATCTCCTAGCGGAAAATCTATGCGTAATTTAAAAAGCAATTATACCTAAAATACTTTTCGACATAAATGGAATCGAAAGATAAAAGAATTTTTCCAATCGGATGTTTAGAAGCAAATATGTGGAAGAAAATGTATTTGGAATTCGACATCATCTGCATTTACGGCGAAATTGTTCAACGTAAAAAAACAAAAAAACGAAATAAAGAATCATCATTCACATATTTCAAGCTTCCAATGCAAAAAGAATTTTTCAAATCGGACTAATAGTTGCACAGATATGGTGTCTACAGACGAACGGACGGACGGACAAACCGATAACATAAGCACACACTTTTTTTTTTTTTTTACAAAAGACGTGCTAAAAAACCGCACACACACACAAGCAGGAAGCATCGAATTTTCGCGTAAAATGAATTTTGGTAAAAAATTCAAACCGATTGTAGTAAATGCGCTTCGAAGTTGCTGGTTTTTTTTCTTTAACTATGCAATTTTTACGATTGCAACAAAAGAAATGGAATCCTGCACCACGTCGTTACGAAATCTTGTTTGAGAAATGTTGGAAAAATATTCGTAATTGCCCAATTAAATGCAAAAATGAGTTTTCAAGTCTGACCTTGTCGCGGATACCTTAAAAGTGCTTTTACCATACTTAGCTGAAAAAGCGTACGTAAATCATCATATTAATAGCAAACTGTATCCGAAGCCAATTTTTTTTTATTTTTTTGAATCCTAATTATAGAGAGATGTGGAGATCTCTTAACAGAAGAACGACAGATTCACATCAGAAACTTGAAAATCGCATCAGGAAATTTGAAAATTACATTGCGCTGGAATCGAACTAGCATCTCCCGATTTTCGTTCGACCATGATATATGTTACACAACCCAGGACGGTCAAGTACTAAGTATCTGAGGGTTAAGTATCAGAACATTTTCTGGATTTCGCCAGTCGAGGCAAATTCCGGATCTCGGGAGATGCGGATTCGCTCTCGCTCCAAGACGATTTAATTTGCAAGTTTTTTTATGTGATTAATGTTACGCGAAGAACAGTAAATACATGCAATTCGGAGATGTCTTATTGGTGCCGCCCCGGTGGCGCAGTGGTCTAAGCGATGGCCTCTGATCATTCGTCCGAACGGGGTCCGGGTTCGAATCCCGGTGAGGCATGGATGTTGTGTTTGTCTTACGGCACTGGCTCTCTCCCTTCCCTGGAACCAGTGACCCTAAATTAGGGATGGGCGACTGCTTATAGCCCATTGAGGTGCTCACGGTGGTCGTTATACCTCCAATCAAAAAAAAAAAAAAAAAGATGTCTTATTGCTATGTTAATAATTCTTACCTATTTTCACGTATTATGAGAAGAGTATTTCTTCCACAGACGATACCTAGCCATTCCGGTGGCGTAGTGTTCTAAGTGCTGGATTGTGACCATTCATCCGAGATGGGTCCGTGTTCGAATTCCGATGAGGCATGGATGTTGTATCTGTCTTACGGCTTTGGCTCTCTTTCTTCCCTGAAAGCAGTGACCCTAAATTAGGGACGGGCGACTGCTTATAGCCCATTGAGTTGCTCAGGGTTGACGTTAAACATTGAACTGGCAAAATGATATTTAACACTCAGATGCGACTTGACCGTCCTGGCACGGAGAAAAAAGTTTGTTTGAAACAACAAAATAATTTTGTTGAACTGCTTTCTCGATTTATTTTGTTGCTTTAGCAAAACTCCATCGGAATTCTTTTGTTGGCAACACAAAATTATTTCGTTGGCTATATTTTGTTAATTCAACTAATGGAGGTGGCATCGACCTTACGCCATGAACACGTGATTACTAGGTACTCCATACGGACAATACCAGACTACCACTGACCAGAAGAACCCCTTCTGTTTTTTTGATTGGAGGTTTAACGACCACCGTGAGCAACTAAATGGGCTATAAGCAGTCGCTCGTCCCTAATTTAGGGTCACTGGTTCCAGGGAAGGGAGAGAGCCTGTGCCGTAAGACAAACACAACATCCATGCCTCACCGGGATTCAAACCCAGACGCCTTTCGGACAAATGATCACAGACCATCGCTTAGACCACTGCGCCACCGGGGAGGCAAATCTCGTTCTGCGCTTAAGATTTCGCTTTGAATTATGGCTGATTACGAAGTGAGTGCATTGTTATAGAAGACTGGGAACTGTCAACTCTGATAGAGACATTCAGAGGTAAGAATTTCTAATATATGTTAATAATTCCGACGTATTTTTATGCTAGTGTTTATTGTGTGTTATTTTGGTTGGATTCAGTGAATATCAGTGATAATTTGGCCTCGCTTTGTGAACTCATAATCACAGTGAACACGGTAGGATCCGCTTCTTATTAGATGCACAGGGGCACATACATATTAAATTTAAACCCAGATTTCTGACAAGTCAATAATACATTTCTTATAACAGCCTGCGCTTCCTGATCGCAAATAGAAATTTGTACACGAGGTAATGATAAGAGTTGTAATTTATGCATAGAGCTTGATTTCATGTATAGGTTATATATACCGTGTGTGTCAAAATTCTTGCGGCAACCAAAGATTGCATGGTGATAGTACCGTGGAACATATAGAACGTTACAAAAAATTACGTTTTTTTTTTGTTTTTTTTTTTTTGTCTAACCAAGAATGTCAATAATTTATTTCATCAAAAGACTAAGGAAAACATTTAAAAAGAAATCAGATTTAGAAACATGTTACACACGCGCCAAAATAGTGTCAATACATTGTTATATCAAGTACAAATCGTCAGTGAATATTCCAGAAAGTAGTAAACCAACCTTCAAATGCTGAATTCGCAAATAATAGTTTGCTTGCAACGGCAGGTATAGCAGACTGGTTCCTAAACTAAAGGTCTCAGGTTCGAATCCGCTCAGTAAGAGATTTTTCGCTGGCTCTGAAAAAATTTCCTCGTGACGTAACACCGTCCAAATTCATTTAAACACCACTAGAAAGTAAATACTTCAGGAGGAAAAAATGGCTGACACTCTAGGTCGAAGGGAACCGCCTAAAATTACTGCACCGGCGAAGTGTTGCCATCGGAAAAAAAGTTTAGGGACAAAGTGGCCCAGCTACAGAACTCTAAATTTTGTTGAAGCAAGAAATTACTGTGTCACGATAACATTATGCTTGGTTGCAACAACAACACATTTTATCACGATAACAATACATATTGTTGGATCAAACAAATTCCCCAAAATCGACCTAGGCATTTTTTTAAATCAACAAAACGTTTTGTCATGATAACAATGAATTTTGTAGAATCAACTGTAATTTTCAACAAAATAAATTTGTAAGTTCAACAAACCTTTTTGATGATTGCATATCTACAAAATGTTTTGGCTGATTCAACATTTTTTTTTTTTGCTGAATTAACAAAACGTTTTTTTCAGTGTGGGTAGCGTAACGGAAAGCATGGTTGAACGGAAATCGGGAGATGTGGGTTCGATTCCCTCTCCAGAACGATGCAATTTTCAAGTTTTCTGATGTGATTAGTGTACGCGTAGAACAGTAAATACAGTTAATTCAGAGATGTCTGATTGCTGTGTTAACGATGCACAACATCCACGCCTCACAGGGATTCAAACTCGGACCCATCTCGGACGAATGGTCAGAAGCCAGCGCTTAGACCACTGCGCCACCTGGGTGGCGATTGTGAATGCAAGATGTCTCCATCGACAGAGCTAACTGATTTCCAGGTTGAGAAAAATGTTTTGTGAATTCAGCAAAAAAATTGTTGAAACAACCAAAAAAAATTGGCGATATGCAGTCAGCAAAAATGTTTGTTGAATTTGCAAAAGTATTTTGCTGAAAATTATATATCGTTGATTCTACAAAATGTATTGTTATCATGACAAAACGTTTTGTTCATTTAACAAAATGCCTAGGTCGATTTTTGGGAATTTGTTTGATCCAACAACATGAATTGTTATCGTGATAAAACGTTTTGTTGCTGCCACCAAACATATTGTTATCGTGACACAGTAATTTCTTGCTCCAACAAAATTTAGAGATCTGTAGCTGGGCCACTTCGTCCCTAATCTTTATTTCCGATGGCAGCACTTGTGTGGACTGATCTCAGGGTGCCACATAAGCAATGCAACCGTACGTTGCATTTCAACTTCATTGGAGATCCGTAATTTAAGGTCACTGGCTCCAGGGAAGATACAAAATCAGAGTCCGTAAGATGCAACATCTATGCATCGCCGGGACTCGAACAAGGACCCAGCTCGGACGAATGGTCAGGAGCCATTGTGCCACCGGGGGGGGCGACATATCAGTAATTTTTGCAAAAGCCGGAATAGAAAATAGGACTTTAGCATTTATTGCATTAAATAGGAGAAAGTATTTCAGAAATTTGCTTTATAAAATAACAGCAGAGATTTCAGAAAACAAGTACGCATTACAACCGGGAATTCATTGATGTAAATCGGACTGTTTTTATATTTTACTGTTTTATAATGCACACTAAAAAGTACGAAGTCCTGTTATATAATTCAAAGGGATTATTTAGTGAAGCATTATTGCAACACCAAGATAAAAATCGCCATATTATTTTACTTACTCCAGGATTGGGTATAATGAAGAACAGACAGGAAGAAAACGATGATAATGCATGTAGACTTCATAGTTTTCTGGATGCATGTGCTGTCCTTAACAGACTAATTTCCTCAGGGGTTTCTGAAGTCTTTTGTTTAGAGCTTGTGCGTGACGTCACTAACAGCATTCTCAAGAGTGGAAGAAGATTTGTTTCCCTAGGAAAGGCACCGGAATTTCCGCAAAACAAAACAACAAATCGAACTGGAATTGACATGAGCTCATAGATGTCTTTCATTCTGATGGAACCATGAGTATTGTTCAAAGCAAAGCAATATTATGTTGATTATTTTTTGTCTATTAGTTTGTGCGAAAGAAAAAAAGAAAGATGACACCGAATTATCAGAATTATCAGTTGTAATGGGCACCTCTTTTGAATCATCGACACAAAAAACATTTCAAAGCAGATTTTCAGAAAATCTAAAGTTTCATCAAAAAATAAATAAATAAATAAATAAAATAAAAAAAAATACACCGCCTAGGGAAAAACTGCACATAATTTGAAATACGCAATGTGAGATATTTTTTTAATAGAAACTTGCACTAACATCAGAACTATGAACTACAGATGATGCCCAGGAAGAAATGCTTCCATATTTATATACAAGCCCAGTAGCAAGGTATAAAATTGAAATAAAAGAAAATAAAAGGCTCAGAATTTCTACTTAAATTTACATATTTTATTTTTCTACATAGTCTCCCTTAAGCTGGATACAGATACGTCAACGTTTAAAAAGTTTTTATACTCATCTTTGTAAAATCTCGGACCCATTTCCTCGTAACGACTTCAACATCTTTGTTACATGCGAACTGAATTCCTTTCACACGTCTCTTGAGAGCAGAAAACCACCAAATGTCGGACAGTGCCAAATCTGTTCTGTTGGGTGTTCAAGAACTTCAAACCCGATTTGTTGTATGGCCTCTGAAGTGAAAGCAGTGGAGTGGGATTTGGCGTTTTCGTGTTGCAGTATCATTGGATTTTCTCCCCTACCAACTCGGTTTATTCTTTGCTTTCACATTTTTTAAGATACGCTTGTAGCTCCCAGAGTTAATGGTCGTAACTTTGACCATGCACTACCTACAAATAATGCCTCTGTAACCCCAGAACACAGTGAGCATGCAGTTCCCGGCAGAAATTTGAGTTTTTAACTTTTTTGCTCTAGGAGAAGATGGGTGTCGGTATTCCAGCGATTGACTTTTCATTTCTGGGTCACAATGGCGAACCCAACTCTCATCACCAGTCACAATGGCGAACCCAACTCTCATCACCAGTCACAATGGCGAACCCAACTCTCATCACTAGTCACAAAGGCGAACCCAACTCTCATCACCAGTCGCAATGGCGAACCAAACTCTCATCATCAGTCACAATGGCGAACCCAACTCTCATCACCAGTCACAGTGCCTTGGAGAAAATCACTTCCATATCTTTCACAGCAAGCAAGCAACCTTAGGCATGTTTCAAGTCTTGATTTCTTCATTTCAGTCGTTAGATGACAACCTGTGTTATTTCAAGTCTTGATTTCTTCATTTCAGTCAACGAACATCTTGTGATGGTTATATTCAAATTAATCGGAAACTTGAGACTTGATCGTTCTGGCTGGTGTAGTGGTTAGTATACTCGGGCGCGCTCCGGGAGACGTGGGTTCGATTCCCGCTCCAGGACGAAGTTTTCGGATATTATCTGACTTAACCATCCTTGTCATATTTACACCAAAAAACGGATTGTCATATTCAGAACTTTTATTCATTCGTGAGCATTCGCTTTGCTGTATTCTAAAACGTTAACAATGTCATTGACACCACCTAAACTAATGTTCAGCTTACCTGCTGTGGCTTTCTGAGTTACTTTTCAATTTTTCCTGATCAGCTCATTGTTTGTTTGCCTGCTCAAATCGCGAGTTGCGATTACAGGCCTCCCACTCTGCGTCTGATCCTTTACGGCCAACATTCCTCCACTATCCTTTGATTTTCTTACCCAACGACAAACAATGCTTACGTCCAAAGTTCTAGAACCATAAACTGCCACTAATCTAGCGTGAATTTCTTTTGGAGGTACATTTTCATGAGTTAAAAGCTCTATAACTTATCGTTGTTTGACACCCGTCGACACAGTTGAAAAAGAATCATCCATTTTAAAGACGATTAAAAACGACAAATGGATGTAAGGAGCTTTATTGCGCAATAAAATGAAACTAACGGCACAAAAATCGTTTGCCCTCTGACTGGTTGCTAGGCAACAAGTCATGCTCGAAACACTTGCGCGGAGGTACAAAAACCCACATGTACATAAAAAATGTCCCAGAAAGTCAATATATGGGTTAAGAGTCATTTGTTGAGCAATATTTATTTTCTTTGATACATGTTAATAGTTGAAATTATTAGCCCCACTTGAACTTCACTGTAACCCACAATCTGATTTCAGGCTAAAGCTTAAAACCTGCTGAAGTAAATGGCTTCACTGTGAAGCTCACTGAATTATCTCAGCTGAATCGCTTTAGTTGAATCTCGGATAGCTTAACTTCGTCACTGTTGTTACTTAACTAATAAGAACCAACTCATTAAACTCTATAAACCAAAATGGATAGAAAGATGCCAAATGATTCTGATTTACTAAGTTCAATCCCTTTTCGTCCAGGTGAAGTATTATGGCAAGACCACTACACTGAAGTGCCGAAAGTCATGGGATACGTACCTAGTATCGTGTAGGACCTCCTCTAGCCTGGCGAAGTGCAGCAACTCGACGTGGCGCCGATTCCGCAAGTGACTGGTGGACTTCTGGAGAGGAGTTGAGCCATGCAGTCCATGCTGTCGCCCACAGTTCCCTGGTATTTGCAGGTGCAGGATCTTCGATGCGAATGGACCTTTCCACCACGTCCCTTAAGTGCTTTATTGGGTTTTGTCAGGTGAACGTGGTGGCCACACCATCCGTCGGAACTACCAAGAATGTTCCTCGAACCAATATTGGGCAACTTGGGCCTGATGACATGGTGCATTGTCCGCCTGGAAAATTCCATTTTTGTTGGGGTACATGAAGTACTGAAGGGCTAGAAATGGCCACCCAGCAACTCGTGGCAACTGGTAGCGTGACTCACCGGACCACACCACATGTTTCCAGTCTTCCAGGGTCCAATTACGGTGTTCACGAGCCCAGATAAAACGCTGTGTACGATGTCGGGGTATTAACAAAGCCACTCTGGTGGTCTTCTGCCCTCATACCTCATGGACGCTAAATTACGCTGCACTGACATGATGAATATGTCTGTTGTAGCTCCTGCATTGAATATGGATGTTATTTGAGCCAATGTCGCTTGTATGTTAGCATGGATAGTCCTGGTCAGACGCCGCTGGTCACGGTCATTCAGCACCAGTAGTCGCCCACTGCGCTATCTACGGTGCGTGATAATGCTTTCCATAAGATGTTCTCGGTACACACGTGACATCGTGGATCGAAGAATGTTGAATGTTCGCACAACTTCGGCAACTGAATGTCCCATCCGTCTGGTTCCCACTACCATGCCTCGTTCAAACTCCGATAATTCACGTCGACTTGCCATAATCCTACTGGCCGTTGTTCAACCTAACTCACGAGATTACACCTCGCAACTGATAAAAATCGTGGCGTGCGTCGAAACCTTTATACGACAGCAGCGCCAGTTAATTTATTCGGTGCATCTTCCATCGTCACATAAATGACTCATTCCAAACACGTGAGAGGGCACGTGACCGCGGTGTGCGGTATAAATCAGGTAGACCAGCTTGTCGAACATCAGTTGTCGTGCGATGAAGATTGTGAATGGGAAAAAATAGTTATGAGCGCCTTTGAACATGGCATGATAGTTAGTGCTTGGGTTGCAGGTTCGAGAATCTCCCAAAACACCGTACTCCCGGGCTTTTGGTGCAGAACCGTAGCGAGGGTTACCGTGAATATTGCGATACGCACAAAACTTCCAGCATTCAACGATCGTATGGACGAAAGCATCTGGTCCAGGGGTGCACAACATTTTTAACACTTACGGGCCAATTTTAGATTGACTGAACAACAACGGGCCGCAGAGGGTACCCACCCCCACAGGGCCGTCTTAAGGGGTGGGCCAACGGGGCCGGTGCCCAGGTCCTCCACCTGAACTGGGGGCCCCCAAAACCCCAAGAGTCTTATGGGTTTTACAAAAAATCAAACTCTTTCACTACTCACCAGAAGGTTATTTTTTTATTTAAAGAAAAAGAAGAAACACTAATGCAGGAAGTCAGAAGTTCTTCCACCGCTTTGTCTTTCAAACCTTGCTCAGAGCTCCGATTTCCCGTGGAGGCAGAGGAATGTTAGGTGTTAGGGTGGATCTTTTGTGACAAAATCAGAAACACAAAGAAAGTCGACCGACCTCCCGATCCCGAGTGAATGTGAGGCTTGAGCCTTCAGGGCCATGCACAAATCGTAGCTTTTCCGAATCACTTTTTCGTTTCAAACAGTCATTTGTGCTGTCTATCTATACGAAGAAATGCACGTATGTGTATCACTGGGGTTTGCTCACCTGGGTTACATATATACACGGTCGTATAAGAATAATATGAACACCCCCGGAATCACAGTGTACCCGTCCAGACGTGTCATAGAGTGCACGTGACAAAGTCGACACGGAGATATAAGTGGCTGGCCAGAACAGATCAGCCATAGTGCATAACGTGAGTACACTGGGTAGAAGTAGTGATTTGACGGAAGTTTAAAAAGGAATGATCATCGGCAACCGAGCCAAGTGTGGAAGCATCTCAGAAACATCAGACTTCGTTGGTTGTTCGTGAGGTGCTGTAGTAAGGGTGTACCAAGAATGGACCACTGGCACACCGAGTACCTCCCGACGTCATACATTTGTAGCCCCAAAAGGCCATCGATCCCTCAATTGCGCGTCCATTTCCCTTTACCGTCACCTCCGTGAACTGGTAAAGGGCAATTGATGAGCAACAGTGCAACAACTGGCCACGCAGATTAACTATGGGGCACCTAGGTACGTGTCCCCGATAAAAGTAGATCGAACCCTGATAAGCACGGGTCTCAGGAGTCGACGCTGCGTCAAGGCGCCCATGTTAACCCAGGTCCATCGAAAAGCACCCATGTTAACCCAGGTCCATCGAAAAGCACCCATGTTAATCCAGGTCCATCGAAAAGCACCCATGTTAACCCAGGTCCATCGAAAAGCACCCATGTTAACCCAGGTCCATTGAAAAGCACCCATGTTAACTCAGGTCCATTGAAAAGCACCCATGTTAACCCAGGTCCATCGAAAAGCACCCATGTTAACCCAGTTCCATCGAAAAGCACCCATGTTAACCCAGGTCCATCGAAAAGCACCCATGTTAACATACGTCCATCGAAAAGTACCCATGTTAACCCAGGTCAATCGAAAAGCACCCATGTTAACCCAGGTCCATGGAAAAGCACCCATTTTAACCCAGGTCCATCGAAAATCACCCATGTTAACCCAGGTCCATCGAAAAGCACCCATGTTAAACCAGGTCCATGAAAAAGCACTTATGTTAACCCAGGTCCATCGAAAATCACCCATGTTAACCCAGGTCCATCGAAAATAACCCATGTTAACCCAGTTCCATCGAAAAGCAACCATGTTAACCCAGGTCCATCGAAAAGCACCCATGTTAACCCAGGTCCATCGAAAAGCACCCATGTTAACCCAGGTCCATCGAAAAGCACCCATATTAACCATGGTCCATCGAAAAGCACCCATGTTAACCCAGGTCCATCGAAAAGCACCCATGTTAACCCAGGTCCATCGAAAAGCACCCATGTTAACCCAGGTCCATCGAAAAGCGCCCATGTTAACCCAGGTCGAAAAAAACACGAGCGGATTCGCTTCTTTCGATTATGAGAATCAGTCTGGCGAGCGATGATCAACGGCATCAACGTAACACAAATAGATCTTTAAGGGACTTCGCTGTTCCGATGCGAAGAGCTTCAATACTATCTCCTGTTAGCGTTTCCATGACAACATGAATGAGCTACGGAGCTTGTGAGTGGCCATTGCTTTGGCCAAGGGTTCGCTCCGAGGAAACGAAGACTACGGACTGCCTCAGTCCCTCCATGCTTCCAGCGTGTGTTTCGCGAGAGTTATTTCAGTTTGTGTGAAGTGTCAATGCATTAAAATCAGTGATATTATATCTTAAATCCGTGACTTTGTTGGATTTGAACTGTTTTGATAAATTTTGTGAAAGCTTCCCTGAACATGTACTATCAGAGCTTAAAGAACTCTATGCTTCAAATTTTGATACAGCTCGATTAAAAAATGAACTTAGGGTGTTTAATTCCCTTGATGAATACAAAACAAATCAGTAAGAGACATTACTTGTTACATAAAGTTGAATAATTGGACATAGTGTTTATTGAGGTGTACAAATTAGCAGCATATCAATATTAAACTGTTCATCAACAACTGCAACTGCCGAAAGAAGTTTTTCCGTATTAAAAAGAATCAAGATATATCTTAGAGCCACACAAGGACATGCACATTCGAGCAACTTGGCTGGTTTGTTAATAGAGAAAAACATTATTTTTAAATATGAAAAAAGTACTCGGAAGAAACATTTTTGTGAAAACGTAACACTCAAGTTCACACAAAAGGAAAGAAGAATGGAGTTCGTGTACAAATAAGTGTTTAAATCCTAATCCTGGTAATTATTTGGCATCATGCTAGCAATAGCATGTACCTAAAGTTTAGGAAAAAAATGTTACTTCTATTACTTAACAATTAAAAAATAAACTTCGCAATTTTTAAAAAACAGTACTGTGTGTGTGTGTGTGGGGGGGGGGTAGTCCAGGTCTCGGACCCAAAATACGTCACTGCTGAACGCCAATGGCTACATATCCATTATCGCTGAACACATGCATCCCTTCATGTTGAATGTTTACCCTGGTGGTGATGGTGTCTACCAATAAGACAATGCGCCGTGCCACGTAGCTAAGGGGGTGCAAGACTGGTTCCAGGGACACGGCAGCGATATCTCCGTTCTCCCTTGGACGGTGAAATTGCCTAACCTCAATCCCATAGAGCACTTGTCGGACATCAAATAGAAGTCATCGCTCTTTCCACGTTTATTAGTGAGTCACGGAAAAATTCTCATGGTCGCCACCGTGAATGTTAACCCAGGTAACATTCCCGGTGGCAACCGGTGAGAATTTTTCCGTGACTCCCTTATAAACGTGGAAAGAGCGATGACTTCTATTTGATGTTCCTAATCCACGTCAACTGTGTATTTATTATTCATTCGCCTTTTAGTCATTTGTTCAGTTGCTGCTGTTCATCTTTGGTGAAGCCCCAGCATTGTGCGGGGCTCCAAAGAAGCAACCTGCAAGGTATTTTGGCAGTTTGTCGTATGTGAGTCTGGAGAATATCGAGGCCGCTGTGGTGCAGTGGAAGCATGTCCGGCGCGTAACTGGAAGATCATGGGTTCGTTTCCCGGTGGCGACCGATGAGAATTTTTCCGTGACTCACTTATAAACGTGGACAAAGCGATGAGTTTTATTTGATGTTTCTAATACACGTCAACTGTGTATTTATTACTTGTGGGACTATTTGGATCGACAGGTTCGACGTTCTAACCCACAGCCATGTTATATCCGGGGCCTTCGTGCTCTGTGACAGTCCGAATTGGCACGTGTGCCTCGGGCAACCTTCTAGTGCGTCGATACCACGCTTCTCGCCGCTGTCATCTGGGCCAAAGGTGGTTATTTCCATTATTAGGTGGGTGGTCATATTATTCTGATATGACTGTGTATATTCACTCTTCGTTGTAATAACTATGACGGGGTCTGCATATCAGCATTCTTGTCCGTAGCGTCATAATGCCTGGAAACGCGCTGGCTGGTTCATTTCTTTCTTCTGTTTTACTTTAATTTTCGTTGAATGATTCGTAGAATAGGGAAGAAACATTATATCTTTCAGCACCTAATTTCTTTAATTTATTAAGCAACTAATGTGAGGAATTTGGCACACTTCATGGAGCGGTTAGAACTAGACAGCGCTCTTTTCAATCGAAGATGTATATACAATACATAATTATGCATAAAAATCTGGAAAATATGTAGAGGAAATGCTAATCATGGTTGTATAAATCGTGTTTCTTAAATAAATTTTCTAAATCCTACTTTCTGGAACTCAGATGTCGTTTATGATGCTAACATAACGTTACGTCTCCTAGCGGGAGAACAATGGATTAAGAAAATACTGTGAGCATTTTATTGGACGCAAACAAAATTCACTTATCATAAAGGAATTTTTCCTATCCAATGATTAGGAGCAAAGGTATTGCTGCATTAAGAATCTAATTTTACATGAATATTTTAAATTTTAAAAGTTTCGAAACTTCATGAAGTACTTTTCTCAAAACTATAGCTATTCTACGCAAGTAAAATTTTCTATACATCACATGTTGGATCTCGGGTATACAAAGTCAAATACACATATAAGCTCCTACAAATATACATTTGAGCCACGTAGCGATGAAACTGTGTTGAATATTATAAAAAAAAAGTGCACGGATACGTTTGCCCATATTGAAAAAAATGTGTACGATAGGTTTAAGCTATAGAACGGAAAATGAAGTTTTGCAATGCAAATAAAGTGCAGCTATTCTACAAAAGCGCAAAATTACTATTACGCTACCTATCGAGAAATCTGTGCAATAGAAAAATTCGAAAGTGGTTGAATCTCCAACTTCGCAGTTAGCGCTGTCTGTTGAATATGGATTTTTGCAATACGCCTTATAACTGACGGACAAACTAATGCAATAAGCATGAACCTTTTTACACGTTCTTTGAAGAAAAGTACATGCTTATCGTATCACTATATCCGTCCGTCTGTCCGTTGGTCTGTGGTAGTGGCCTGCACACGGGTCTGACTTTTTTGACCCGACCCAACCCGATTAAAGTCGGCTAAGAGTCCAGTCCCCAAAATTCTTATTAGTCGTTGTCCGACCAGACTAAGCCCGAAAACCCGCACAACTAAACCCAGCCCGACCGAAGCCCGAAAAAATTATATTAGAAAGCCGGATTTTTTGTACCGTTGTTTCTTATTGCGATTTCAGCAAACGTGCTTATGTGGTCACAGAAGCATTATCAAGGGAGTAGCTAATCTTTTATTATGCCGCCCCGGTGGCGCAGTGTTCTAAGGCGCTGGCCTCTGATCATTCGTCCGGAAGGGGTCAGGGTTCTAATCCCGGCGAGGCATGGATGTTGTGTTTGTCTTACGGCGCTGGCTCTCTCCCTTCCCTGGAACCAGTGACCCTAAATTTGGGACGGGCGACTGCTTATAGCCCATTGAGTTGCTCACGGTGGTCGTTAAACCTCCAATCAAAAAAAAAATCTTTATTGTTATTAGCGAAGTCACAGTCGTTTTTTTTTTTTTTTTTTTTTTGCTTTTATGAGACCTCCTGAGTACCACATGTGAGGAGGTAAGAACGCAGGATAGCTATATCAACTCTCCTGGATGGACTGCTCACTGGAGTGACGGAATCCCTTTTCTGTTGTAAATTGATAAACAGTTGAGGTTTCGCTTTTATCTACAGCTCCTTGTTTGTTATTTTACTTATAACTACAGCGCCTTGCTTGTTATTTATCTACAGCATTCTTTGCTATTTTACGAACTGGTATGGTGGTCTCTGGGCTTAAAAGAAAGCGTACTAGCTATAGATTGGACGCTAAAAGAAACAAAATTATTGTAAGCAGCGAAATAGTGGTTGCACTATAAGGCATAAATTAAAAAAACAAATACATTTATTGCTAAGAGTGGGATTTCCTGTGTAGCGATCCAAATTAAACTTAAGCTATATCAACTCTCCTGGATATTTTATTTTTGTTGAAAATGGACTAATCATTGGTTGTTCTCATTTTTGAGTCCCATTATCCACGTATAACGAGAACCCTCTGCACAACGGAAAAATACAATTGACGTACTTTCTTTGCAATGTAAATTCCGCAAGTTGATAGGAAATGCTAATTTGAAAAGCACGAAAAGAAAATGGATTTGGGAATTATCGTGTAGAAATTTCTAAATTATTATGAGCATTTAATTCATTTCGGTAAATTATCATAACTCAGGTAAATTCATTCTCCTCCCTTCAAACATCCACACGGCAGTATAAAAATTTCTTTCGCTGCTTGCTGAGGCAGGGATTCAGATAACACGCTAAGTTATTCCAGCTAGTTGTGTGCATTGGCTTGAATTCATCTTCCATCGTTATAACAAATCAATGTGACTTTCTTTATACTGTAAAATAATGTAATGAGCTAATTCAATGAACCTTTTTCTTTTTTGTACTGATGTCGTCTCAGTCCCTGAAATTATTTTTAGTTTTCTTTACGAGTGGTTGCTCTATGGATTCCTATCGTTACACTTTTTTTGAACTAAACCTGTCTTCCGCGAAGGACTTCTCTTCAGTTGCCTCCTTAGGTTATAATAATATTCTCAGCTATCTGAAGATGGCTAGTAGCTCTCAATAGTCTTTAACTAATATCCACGACGTGCATCAGTGATCAGCGCCAGGCTTTGAGCTTTATTTCCAAATTTATAAAACTGAACTTCAACAGAGAAAAATGGTTAGGGAAAAAAATTAGTGAGAAAACCCTATTTTTATAAGAATTGATTAAAACCCTGGCCCGACCCGATCCCGACCCAAAGAAACAACTTACACTGCTTGGTCGCTTGGTCGAGTCTGACATCAAACCTGACCCAAAGAAAACAACTTACGTTGCTTGACCGAGTCTGACATCGAGCCCAGCACGAAGTAACAAATTACGTCGCGTGGCCGAGTCTGACGTCGAGCCTGACCCGAAGAAACAATTTACGTTGCTTGGCCGAGTCCGAGATCGAGCCAGACGTGAAAAACCAACTTACGTTGCTTAGCCAAGTCCGACATAGAGCCCGATTCGAAGAAACAATTTACGTTGCTTGTGAGTACACGAGTCCGAGATCGAGCACGACGCGAAGGAACAGCTTACGTTACTTGGCCGAGACCGACATCGAACCAGATCCGAAGAACCACCTTCCGTTGCTTGGCCGAGTCCAACATCGAACCCAATCCAGAACCAACTTAAGTTGCTTACCCGAATCCGATACTTCCATGTCGTATTTGAAAAATTATTTTTATATTAGGAAGCTTGAACAGTGAGTATACAAATCTGTGTCATTTGTCTTTTCCCACTGAATAACCTTGCAGCTGAATGACCTATAACCTGGAAGTGCAGATACTATTAAATTCAAAATATATTTTATTCCAAATAGCTTCTAAAATCTCGATTAGAAATTTCCTTTCGCTTCAATACCATTTATAACGGCGGCCATTTGGTGTAGTTTCTTCTTCAAATAACGAACATTTTCCCAGCTAAGGAACGGAATAGTACTTTATATTTATTTTTTCCGATGTTTATACTGCCAAAAGACCTATTTGAATTTTTTTGCCTGTTATATCTTCGGCAATGAGGAACATTTTGCTTACAATTTGTGATTTTTCGTGTAGCGTGTTTCAGGTGCTAGTGGGCGTAATTATCCATTTCTACTTGTAAGTGCTGTAACAGATGCTTTAAATCCACTTTGAAGCACTTATTTGGCATTGGTGCTATTCATTATGAAGAATACAGCGTGTGGTTTAAATGATGAGTAGTTTTTCCGCTAGGAGAACTAAATGCATTCTCTTTTTTAGTTTTCTTTTTCTGAAAATTCGCTTTGAAAAGTTCTTTATGCAACGCAAATGACTCAGAAGACGCGCAAATGATTACATCTGAGATTTCAGTGTCATCTTTCTTGTATTATTCCGTCTTCTTCTTCTAGAAAAAAGAAGATATATAAAGTGACGTGAAGCAAACTGCGTAGAAGAAAGGACCTATGCTTCTGAAATATCAGGTAGAGCAGTTAGACAGCAGGAAACAAGTTTTAACCAAAAATTTCGCATCGGGTTTATCATCATCATTAGTGTTCTGTTTCTGAACAGGTCCAACCGTAACTCAACAAGTTCTCTTTCTCCAGTTTCCTGTGTCCCTTGCTTCCTCCTTCAATTCTTGATAGCTACTTGTGCTCACTATATCATCAAGCATTATTAGTCGTCACCTTCCTCTTGGTCGCTTTCCTTCACTTTTCTCTTGTGTCCTTCTTTTCATTGGACTGTGTTCTCTTAACACATGCCCTATCCAGTTACAATTTCTTTTTGTTATGGTCTTTAGTAAATTCCCTTCTTTTTCACCTCTTTTCAATACTTCAACATTGGTCATTTTTTAAATCCACTTTATTTTCTCCATTCTTTTCCATAACCACATTTCAAATGCCTCCAACATTTTAGCTTCTTTCTTCCCAATTGTCCACGTTTCCGCCCCATATATAGTTATACTCCAAATATAGTACTATGAGGTTATAACGAAGTAAATTTCTCCGTCATTTTTGGTCTACGCCGGGATTCGAACCCGAGGCCACTTATTCCGGAACAAGTCGCTCTACCAACTGAGCTACGCAGACGTTTATTCTGATTCCTATCTGCCTTTATGTCGTGTGCGTCCTGCTGGCAGGTACGTCACATCTCCTGGTACGTTACAAGGTTTTTATCAGAATAGAAAACAAACTTTAAACAATAAAGTTATTCAAAAGCGAAAATGATAAAATTAATGCTGGTAAAAATCTCGTTATCTTAGAAACCACGTTTAAAAAAATAGTATTTATTTTTAATAGCCGTCGAAATTGAGCTTGTAGGTTTTTCTTTTCTAGTCTTCATACTACATCAGTCAATTCTGAAATTTGAAACGGCAGTCTTCTCCAATCAGTAAATCATTGGAATTAATTTTAAGTACAGGGCCATTTTAAAGGGCAGATTGAATTTAATTTTCTACCATCGTTAAACAAAGGCGCTACGTCTACTATGTGGCTCAAATATGCTTGAATCTTTCACATGAGGCTTACATTCCGGATACACGGAACTATGCTTATCGCAGAAAGTGATTTTTGAATTTCTCGTAGGAGCATCTTCCTGCTAACAGCAAGGACAGCACGTGGAAGCAAACACTTGCTGTTCGAGGAAGTGTAGCAATAGAAAGGAAGGGAGGAAGAGAGAAAGCAACAAAGCTTTCCGTTCACGATCTAATCTTATTATATGCAGATGTCACCGTCAGATATTGACAGAGATTTTATTCGAAGCAAAGGAAGTTACATTTTTTTTATTCTAGCAGTCATCACGGAAGTGGAAATTAACAGACGTGATAAGAGGATACAAAGTTACTTAGAGAGGGCTATAATAAATTCTGCACAGAGAAGTTTTTTCCTTTAATGCCGAGATAGCTAAATTATAAAAAAATATATATACCGAGAGCTTTAAAATAATACGCAGTAGAGTTAAAATTAGATTTTCTAAACCAGAAAACTTTATTTTTAGTGATAGGCTATTTCGTTCTATCATTCTATGAACAGTAGAAGTTGTGACGTACTACAGAGGTGAAGCACGTGTCAAGACGACAAATCTGCAGAGATACATTCTGTCCAGGTAGCTTACTTGGGAGAACAACTGACTCCGGAGTGAGCGGACGCGAATTCGATCCTCGTTGCGAATAAATTTGTGTTTTCACAAAGCTTGGTGGCTGCTTCTTTGGCAATTTAGCTAACACCCACTCATCGAAGCCACAAATTCGGGATTTTGGTTACCGGCTGTAGGACACGGAAAGAACCAGAATAGGAGAACAGACACCACAGTCACGTGACAGTCCGTATTTGAAACCAGGTCACAGATTTAACCATTTATAGGAAAAGCCAAGCAAACACAGCCAAATCTGAATGTGATACATTAACTGATTTGTCTTTAAATGGTTAGGATTTATATTTAATCGTCATTAATTTGGATTTTATTAAATCTAAGTTAGGTGTTGTTATCCTCTTCTGGGTAGTTAAATAATTCAGTGGCGACTCGTGATCAGAGAATCAGGTGAATTGCTTGTTGCAAAATGAGAAACCGTGAAAAATGCATCTCTTTTTTTATAAAGAAGGTCAATTCTTGTATCTTTCAAGTAAGCATAGCGGTTAATAATGTCATCGTAAAACGCCTGTTGAACTACAAGTTCGGGGAGAAGTTCTTTTTTGCATAGTGATATTAGATAACGACGTTAGTCTTTGCTGTGTAATTGCGTCCCTTAAGTAATTTTTTTTGTTCATTTCAAACAGGAAAAATTCTATCTACTGGCACAGTGGTTGAGCGTAAAGCAAGAACCAGAAAAATCGATTTATACAGTTCTTGGAATACATCTTATGGACATCTTATGTCTGTGGAATACATCTTATGTCTGCAACAGCGTGCACACTGTACCATTTTCCGGGCTCATTTTTTTAAACAAAAAACATGAACTCAGAACACGCAGAGGATAATAAAGAAACAGAACTGAAACTCAAGTTGACACTCACAGTTACTATGTAAACACAACGGACAAAAACAGAATCGTCTGAACTCAAAATTGCACTGCCGATGCTGTTACTCGATCGAGGTGAAGTAACAACCAGTGGCGCGGGCTTTAACTTCACCTCGATCATTGACGTCATTGGTCGCCATAACATCCCCGTAAGTCAATGAACACCAGGTTCCTACGTTGGCTTTCCTCACGTTGCAGAAGTGAAGTGATTTGGAACTATGGCTCTTACATCTTCTCATGGCGTACGCGTCGTTAATGGTCGTCTGTTCATCAATTTGAAGTGCTATTTGAAACGATGTGCTCACACTTCTAGCTTGATTTTACAAACGGGAGAGCTTTCATTTCAAAGTCACAACATTTTCCAGAAATCATTCTTGTAAACGAAAAAGGGACAAATTTTAAGAAAACGCTAAATCATTCGAAGGATTTTTTTTCATAACTTTCAGGTGAAGTGGCGTTTTACTCACATCACCTGACGAGCCGACACTGAAATAATTTTTGTTTTAATTTTTAAGGTTAGACGTCTTATAATCTTTTCGTGTCGGCTAGGAACTCTCGCATAATTTGTTTGGGTTAAAATGTTTTCTGTCCCTGTTTGAATTCTTTATAAGTGGGATGTTTTAAACCACAATTTTGTGGATTTACCTACTTAAGTATATAAATAGTTTTCAAATTCTCACCAGTGCTCTTGCATTGTTCCTTATTTACCTATTAATGCTTCATTTCTCGAAAATCACGAAATTTCATGGGCTTTGATATCAAATGTATATCTTGACTATTATATAGTTAAAGCAATCAAAAATCTCTGTAAGCCTTCTGATGTCTCTTTCCATCATTTGATGCAAATCAGTATGTACTAAACACAGAATTATAAATTTGTTCGATTTTTATTTCAGACGACTAGAAAAGCCACACGTATGTGGACCAGAATCCTAGCGATTAGGCTAAAGAGTCGTTGCTTCACTTTTAAATCCTCCGAGAATGTACTACAAAGTTTATCTCCAGTGCAGAAAATTTTGGGCATAGTTTCTAAATTTTTCACGATGAAATTGCTCTCAAAAAGAAGCTCCTTTGTTATTGATTACGGCCGGATTTCTATGTAGTAGTGATCTTACTTCTTTGGTTGTTAACAAGGGAAAATGTTTAACGATTAGAATTCAGAGAAAGTTTTGTTGCGGAATGCCAAACCGTAGAAAAATAAGCATTGGTGTTACTTCGGCTGGGATACCATGGTAGAACGCCAACATCAAGAAAAGTTTGCTACAAAGTGCAGGACATCTTTTCGGTCTGCACTTGTTTCATCAGAACTACTGTTAAACTAGCATCGTATTTTTCTTTTTAGAACGTCTTCTAGAAAAAAAAAAAAAAAAACGTGCGCTTTTTTCCCATCCGTCTGCACATGGATACCATACTTCTTCATCTATTTTAGCGATTTGAAAAATACTCTTTGTGCTTGAAATTGCAAACTATGAGAACGAAGATCCATTTTTTTTACCATAAGCACAGTTTTGTCACTAGGAGGCGCAAATACAGAAGCCATTGACCTCAACGTATGTTCTACATTGACGGAAAAAAAAATCCCAACACCAAGAATGGGTTGTGTTAGATAAACGACAGTTGGTAGGCGGTGAGAGTACATCTGTAAGATGACGTCTATGCAAATTTCGCGCTCGGCGCATACGTGTGGCGCTAGTAGCGCCCCTCGGAACATGCAAAGCAGGTTTGCTGTAAATACGCGCTGTAACGTTCGTGAACGTTAGTTATCGTTGAGATTCGACGTAGGGTGTTGATGTTAGTCAAGCATGCCTTTAAGAAGACGAAGAAGCCATTATCAACAGCTCACGGAGTTTGAACGAGGTCGTGTAATAGGGCTACGAGAAGGTGGATTTTCTTTCTGCAATATTGCAGAACGACTTGGCAGGAATGTAGCCACTGTGCATGATTGTTGGCAGCGGTGGTCAAGGGAAGGTACTGCCTCAAGAAGACCGGGTTCCGGCCGGCCACGTGGCACTGCTGAGAGGGAAGACCGCCGTGTACGGCGTATGGCCGTGGCGCATCGTACCGCGTCTGCGGCAGCAATTCGAGCTGCAGTTGCCATCACAGTGACACAACGAACTGTTCCAAATCGGTTACTTGAAGGACAGCTCCGAGCCAGACGCCCTGTAGCGTGCATTCCACTTACTCCAAACCACTGCCGTTTGCGACGTCAGTGGTGTCAAGCTAGAGCTCTTGGAGGATGGAGTGGAGATCTGTTGTGTTTTCTGATGAAAGCCGGTTCTGCCTGGGTACCAGTGATTGCCGTGTGTTGGTTAGAAGGAGGCCAGGTGAGCGCCTGCAACCAACCTGTCTGCGGCCGAGACACACTGGACCTACACCTGGAGTTATGGTCTGGGGAGCAATTTCCTATGACAGCAGGAGCACTCTCGTGGTTATCCCACGCACCCTGACGGCACAGTTGTACGTCGGTCTGGTGATTCAACCTGTTGTGCTGCCATTCATGAACAGCATTCCAGGGTGTGTTTTCCAATAGGATAACGGTCGTCCGCATACTGCTGTTGTAACCCAACATGCTCTACAGAGTGTCTACATGTTGCCGTGGCCTGCTAAATCATCCAGCGTCACCCCCAACCAGCATTAACCGTCCCTGAATTGACCGACCAAGTGCAACAGGCATGGAACTCCATCCCACAAACTGACATCCAGCACCTGTACGACACAATGCATGAACGTTTGCGTGCTTGCATTCAACATTCTGGCGGTTACACTGGTTATTAATGTATCAGCATTTCACATTTAAAATGGCTCTTCTCGCGTTTACAATAAGCTGTGATCTTGAAACCTTAATCGATTAAATATGTTACCTATACAAATGTATTGCCGCCATTTCAATCCTCTACAACTATTTTTTCGTGGTGTTGGGATTTTTTTCCGTCAGTGTATTTCATGCCATTGGTTCTAGAAATCCAACTGAAAAAAAAAAAAATTCGCCGGATATCTTTCGGCACGAATGCTACTTCGCGCCCAACTTCTACTCTAAATAACGCACTGAATCATTAAATCATTAAATCATTCAAAATTATTCTTCTATACTTGCTGTCTCTGCTTCTAAACGCTCGAACTGAAAAATGACTTTTTATTTTCGTAGCTTCTTCTACGAAAATACTTTGCATTTTCTGAATTTTGTTGCAAGAAGTTTCGCCACTAAACGACGTAACTGCATATTTTTACTCGCAGCGATATCTTCGCTTCAGGAACGTAGCAATCTTTCCTTATCTGGGAAGAGAAGACTTGAAGTTACGCCCCTTTGAGTTCCACTCGAGTAATATGTGTTTTTACTTTCCCACACACCGCCGTTATAGGAAAAGTACCATGATCGTTCAAAAACCGCACTTCAAGGTTTTGATATAATTTTATTAGAAATGTAAAAACTAGGTAAATACCCACGAATCACAGGTTGTAAATCCCAAGTAAAGCGTAAACAATACAAATTTGGAAGATGTGAATCCGTTTATTGGTGTTATCTCATATATAAAACACAAAACGTCTGTTCGTCTGAAGCAGCAAAAACTCTCGAACGCCGAACTGTGGCATCGTGAAATTTGCATAGCTTCTTAATACTGGAATTTCTAGATCAACGCAACTATTTAAAGATATCTACGTTGTTCCGTTCGCAAGTTATGAATTAAATAATGAGCTAATCAATAAAGTCAGCGTCGTTTGCTACATCATTGTTATCCCGGTCCAAATCTGAAAGCACGTGACTGCATTCATCGCCGCGGCACATCCACAGGTGTTTCTATTCTTTGAGAACTGTGCATAAAAAATGCAAAAACGAACTTTGCGAAATATTAATGAAACAAGCTGAAATTTTTATCAACTCCATGAATTGGTAATAAGAGGAGTCCCTCAAAATTTCACCGGAATCCGGTCAAAACTTTTTAAAATAGGCATGGAATTTTTAATTCATCGGTAAACAGAAATATATACACAGAAACAAAGATACGTTTTTAACTTTTTTACCCCAGAGATTCGCCTCTCAAAGACGTCTGAAACTGAAAACACGTGATGCATTTGATCGTCGATAACAAATTGTTAACGAATTTTGTTCAGTCAGTGTTCTAATGCTGTGTCTCCTGGACGCGTGTTAAATAATTCGTAACGCTTTTGGTTCGTTTGATTCTACAGATTCCATACATTATGTACATTTCGTTGCTTTAATTCTCGACAAATATTTGTGACAGCAATGTACTGCCAAGTGCTGAAATAATCACACTATGAATAAATAATTTGCAATGACCGAATCCGTGAAATCAGCTTTTTTCTTTCTTGCAAGCATCAATTTTTCCCCGATTTCTTCAGTGACATATAAGAGAATATGAAATTAATAAGCCTAAATTCCGGGCAAAGCCGGGTAATAAAGCTAGTATGACATGGATGTTAAGTCAGATAATATCCGAAAACTTGAAAATTTCATTGTCCTGGAGCGGGAATCGAATACGCGTCTCCCGGAGAGCGCCCGAGTATGCTTAGCACTACACCACCCAGAACAACCAAGTTTCAAGTTTCCGATTAATTTGAATATAGCCATCACAGGATTTGCTATATCGTCCTGGAGCGAGTTCGATTCCCTCTCAAATTCTTCATGCTTGCTAAAATTCTTCATGCGTCACATAGTTTCCACCAGGAAGAATATTTTGCGCATGTTATCTGATTTCTCATAATTACTAGTTTTTGACGTTAGGACGTGCAAGTGTACGTACAGTTTCTTCGTTTCTAAAATTCGATTCAAAAATCCTTTCTATGTCCAATACTTTCGATGAGGAAGAACATTTTGCCTACATTTTCTCTTTACGCGTAAAGCTTCTGTTTTCGACTACATCTTTGTTTCTAAAAATCGGTTTTGAAAAATTCATTTTTTTCCGGAGGGCATGTAATATGGAGAACGCTTCATGTACACTTTGCCACAATGCGTAACTATGCCAATAAGGAGACAAAATTCATATTTGTTAATATAAATGCCTGAATGAATGAAATGTTACAGTGAGTGCTGGAAGTATACACCATCTGCCTAAACACAGTCATTCATCCTTTATGCAGTGTTTCTTACTAGCTTTTTCAAACTTCCTGGACGGATGTTTGTCACAGCTCGTTTAATGTTGATCTTCAGTTGTGTCAGGGTTCGTGTTTGTTTTTACAAACAGCCTCCCTGCGAAAAAAATTTGGCTGGAGTCAAGTCAGGAGATCTGGTTGGCCATAAGCCACACCGATGATGCGATCACTGAAAAATTCCTTCAAGGAAGCAGTGGTTGTGTTGGCGAAATGTGATGTTGCGCCATCATGCTGTACCCAACAGTTTCGTTTGTCCACTTCCAAGAGTGCAATAAACTGCGCCAACAGACGCTGTTATCTTTCGACATTAATGGTGTCTTCAAAGAAAAAAAAAGACCAATAACTTTTTTACGAGAAAACGAGCACCAAACACCAATCTGCTGTGTGTGCAACGGTATTTCATGATACTCGTAGGTATTTTCGGCATTACAAATCCTGCTGTTTTAGCTATTAACGTATCCGCTCAAATGAAACCATGCCTCGTTTGTGAAAAGTAACAAGTCCAGTACATGGATTCCTCGCGCATAAAATAACGTTCCCAATGGCAATATTCTATTCTTTTCTCTACATCGGGGCCAAGAAGCTGCTGGACAGATTGTATTCGATATGGCCGCAAGTTGAACAGTTTTGTGGCTCGGTGAACGAAAGATCTAGGCACACCAGTTTCAGCTGATAAACGCAGTATCGACTTACTTTCGTGGAGAGTTCTGCATTCTGTTCCCTATATCGCACACTATTCCAGCAGTCAACACTGTCATAGTTCTTTTTGTGTTCCTTGTTGTTCACGAAACCTGTCTGTCTGAATTTCGTCACCAATCAAAATATGGAAGTCTCATTCGGAACTGTTCTCTCTGGGTACTTAATGTGGAAGTCTCATTCGGAACTGTTGTTTCTGGGTACTTAATATGGAAGTCTCATTCGGAACTGTTCTCCCTGGGTACTTAATATGGAAGTCTCATTCGGAACTATTCTCTCTGGGTACTTAATATGGAAATCTTATTCGGAACTGTTCTCTCTGGGTACTTAATGTGGAAGTCTCATTCGGAACTGTTCTTTCTGGGTACTTAATATGGAAGTCTCATTCGGAACTATTCTCTCTGGGTACTTAATATGGAAATCTTATTCGGAACTGTTCTCTCTGGGTACTTAATATGGAAGTCTCATTCGGAACTGTTCTCCCTGGGTACTTAATATGGAAGTCTCATTCGGGACTATTCTCTCTGGGTACTTAATATGGAAATCTTATTCGGAACTGTTCTCTCTGGGTACTTAATATGGAAGTCTCATACGAAACTGTTCTCTCTGGGTACTTACGCAGAAAAGACTGTTGCACTGCTGTAAAAGATCGCGTGGAGAAACAAGCCTCAACAGTTAAAGTACGTTCCTCTTGTGAATAAAGACGCTCGCACTGCGCCGGAAACGCTGCTAGTGTCGTAATGGCTGGGCCGATAGGTCTATTGCACCGGAGGGGGTGTTTGGATGTTGGACGAGTCGATTCTAGCTTACGGCGTGGGTATGGGGTTTTTGTCGATAATTCTTTATTTTCGGATATCTGATGAATGGATTGATTTTATATGGGACACCCTTTATTAATTAATACAATCAAACCACTCAAAAAAGTATTTAGCATATCTTCTTGGAATTGCTGTATCGTGGTATAAATTGCTACTATTTCTGTCACCAAGTAAGTAAAATATGGCATCTGTAGAGAACACAGAATATGTGGCAAACTTTGGTACAAATCTGATCGTTAAATCTAGGGATGAGACATTCGAATCCTCGAATCCCGCGAATCTTGAAAAAGATTCGAGTTTCGAAAAGTCGAATCTTCGCGCTTTTTTCGTCATTCGAATCTTAACCTGAAAAACTTGTCGTTTTGTGCTTGTTCTAGAGCGATATTTGTTCGAATTTTCGTCAGTATGACGAGTTCTGACATTAGAAAACAATCGAAGAAGATCGTCCACAGTGTGTACACAGCTATTTGAAATAGCTCGTTACTTCCAAGCCAAATGCAGCAGTAGAGGAATTGTTCAGCCAAATACAGAGAGCTACCGCCGAAGCGACAGACGTCTCGCATCGGAAAGTGCCTTAGCCCCCATACCTCAAATATAGTGGGAAAAGTGACTTAGCCATATTTTATCTCTTTCCCGGCAGCCGTTACCGTTGTAACGAGCGTGAGAATGGGGGTAAGAGGGGAGTGTGACCTTGAGCCGCGTCGCGCACATGACTCAATTTACTTTGTCTACAGCACAGCGTTTCTAATTCTACTCAACAAAAAAAAAAAATCAAAATTTGAGGAAACTCTCTAAAACGTTCTTAATCACATTATACTATTATCAGTAGGTTGATAAAAAACGAAGTAGTCTAGACCCAGAGCGAGTTCAAATGCTAGTGTTTTTAAATAAAAATCTCCATTTAAGGTTTCTGAATTTTTTTATATTGCCATGAAAGAGTACACTATTTAGCGTTTTTATTAACTTTTAAAACAACATGTTTTTTATTTTTCTTAAGTTCTGGAAAGAATTTACTCAATTTAGTGTTCCATGTTCAGGGTTTATCTACATTAACTCTTGAAATAATCCTCCCCACCTCTACACTTGCTTTGATTTAAAAAGGTTTTGGAACTTTTGTTATTAAAGAAAAATCTCAAAAATGTGAATTGTTACTCAAATATTTTTTTCTCAAATTATGTTCAGAAAATGGAAATGAACCTCAAACTCAAGAGTTATGTATTTCATTTGGTAAATGTAAATTATAAATTTAATTTGTACCTTCTTAATAAGTATGGGTATATTTTTGGAAAACTGTAATCTTTAATTGTTTTTCATTAAACACAGATTTCAAATTTTGCTTCAATTAAAAGCTTTTAATTTTAAGAAGTCTCTTCTTTCCCTTTTTTCTTATAATTATTCTTACATGAAGGATTCGTCGAGATTCGAGGGATTCGAGAACCTTTTAGTATTCGAATTCGGATTCGAGAAAATTTAGGATTCGTCCAACCTCTAGTTAAAACCGATCGTTATTATTTTGTATTTTCTGTCTTACATTCTTAAAAAGAAACGGAGGTGGGGTGACAAATATCCGCTATGTTGAATAGTGTAAATGTTTTTATATCAGGAAAACCTGGAAAGCACATCATTTTGATTGGAGATGGTTTTCAAATTCAGAATGTTTATTTCTATTAATTTACTTTACGAAAAGTAATGGCCACCACCTAATCTACTATCATATCAGCTGAAAGAATGGAGTCCATCTTCTTCGTTGTAAGTTACAGAATCCAAAACGGAGACCAGCGTAAGCCTGAAGTTTGATATGGAAGGGATCAAGATTTTCTTTCAAAAGCGAAAAAGCTTTTCACGCATGAAAGAAGCGGAAGGACATAAATACATGCCTATCTATAAGTATAGTACAGCCACTATAGCAAATAGCAGCAATTAATTGTTTTAAATTCAAAAATAAAACAAAAATGCATGTTTAAACTTATTTAGGCTCTACGAGACCCGCCGTTTTGAATTGCTGCCTTCTCTTGTTAACCAACGGGCAAACGTATTTCACAAATTGCTCGGGCAATTTTGCACATTTTGGAACACCGTTTGTGGCTAACGCAAGATATATGATAAATAAAGAGTTCCCTGGTTTCAGAATTTTTATTGACCTTTCCCTTCATTTTTTATCTGCAGCGAAAGTCGTACCAAGGCGTCTTCCATAGCTTTATTAATTAATATTTTTTTTTTTTTTTTTTTTTTTTTTTTTGATTGGAGATTTAACGACCACCGTGAGCAACTCAATGGGCTATAAGCAGTCGCCCGTCCCTAATTTAGGGTCACTGGTTCCAGGGAAGGGAAAGAGCCAGTGCCTGTAAGACAAACACAACATCCATGCCTCGCCGGGATTCGAACCCGGACCCCTTCCGGACGAATGATCAGAGGCCATCGCTTAGACCACTGCGCCACCGGGGCGGCTATTAATTAATAAAAAATACTTAAAGAGTCCAAAATGAAAATCTGAAACCAGGGAACTCTTTATTTATCATATATCTTGCGTTAGCCACAAACGGTGTTCCAAAATGTACAAAAATTGCCGAGCAATTTGTGAAATACGCTTGCCCGTTGGTTAACAAGAGAAGGCACAATACAAGATGGCGGGTCTCGTAGAGCCTTAAGGTGAACGCCAAGTAATTTTGCTTCCTATACTTCCAATGGAAAAACTTTTGTACACATTTCCTTCACAATTAGTGTGCTCCCAAGGATGAAAATTTGAACATCGATTAAAATAACTTCTTATTATAACTTGGAATACTTAATAGTTTCTAAACCATAGCCATAATTATATTAAAAATCAATAACTTTTTTTTTTTTTTTTTTTTTTATTGGAGGTTTAACGACCACCGTGAGCAACTCAATGGGCTATAAGCAGTCGCCCGTCCCTAATTTTAGGGCCACTGGTTCCAGGGAAGGGAAAGAGCCAGTGCCGTAAGACAAACACAACATCCATGCCTCACCGGGATTCGAACCCGGACCCCGTTCGGACGAATGATCAGAGGCCATCGCTTAGACCACTGCGCCACCGGGGCGGCCAATAACTGTTCCTTTGGTGGTGTTGAAACCAGAAAAAGATGGCGCGGCCTGTACTTTGATGACGTCAGTAGACAAACAAATGTTGGATTGCATAATTATGGTTATGTTTTAGAAAAAATTAAGTATTCCAAGTTATAAAATGAAGCTATTTTAATCGATGTTCAAATTTTCATCCTTGTGAACGCATTAATTGTGAAGAAAATGTGTACAGAAGTTTTTCCATTGGAAGTATAGGAAGCGAAATTACTTGACGTCCACCTTAAAGGCAGCTCCTTTTAGTGTTCTTGAATCTTCTATGCAGATACACTAATTTTTTTTATTTTCACTGCATCCTTTCACCGGAATTCTACTGACGGACGATTCTTAAGTGTTTATTGGGTGGTATACACTCTTTTTCCTTTCAACCTGACGTTATTATGTTTTATTTTCTGTCTTACACTCTTTAAATCTTTTCTCGTGATCTCTTTCTTTTCAGTATCATTTCATTTGTTTTTCGTTTTGGGGTTACATTTGACCCTGCTTTGACATTTCAAAATTAATTTTATAATATCAAATATTAAGAAGAAAACATGTATAATATGTATACTTATGTACAGGGGTACCACAGAATAGGAAATTGAGTAAAAGGCTATATATACATATACAGGGTGATCAGAGTCGACCGCACAATAAACCTACCGGACGATTCCTCGTGGAGAAAGAAGCCGAAAACCATTGTCCGTTGTCCGATCGGACGTCGCATTCCGGAGATACACGCACCGAAAGTTTCGTGACGTCACATCCGATAACCCACACGCTCGTTGAAGAGCGACTTGGATAGTTAGTTATACAGACGCACGTATCACAAGGCAGTCAAGCCGGTCCCGGTAGCGCAGTGGTCTAAGGCGATGGCTTCTGATCATCTATCCAAAAGGGGTCCGGGTTCAAATCCCGGTGAAGCATGGATATTGTGTTTGTCCTACGGCACTGACTCTCTCTCTCTCTCTTTCCTGGAACCAGTGGCACCAAATTAGAGACGGGCGACTGCTTATAGCCCATTAAGTTGCTCACGGTGGTCGTTGAACCTTCAATCAAAAAAAAAAAAAAACGTTCTGCACATACCTAATTTACGCATATGTGGTCTGTTTAATAATTTTCTACTATGAAATTTTATATTTTTTTTAGTTTGTTAGCAAATATTTTTAGTTGCTTTCGAAAATAATTACAGTTATTAATATGTGTTAGTTGACAAGGTAGGTTATTTCACAACACCTATTCCTGGTAATCAATAAATCTTTGTTGGGTTGAAGTGTTAGGCATTGGTAACAAAAATGTATTTCTGTTTGATAGTCATGACTCATGACCCACAGTGTTCAGCTGAATTAAATGTTGATACCTATTCTCCTTAAAGCTTTTGTGCATACACTGGCATGCAAAACTTAAGGACGGACCGTAGTGCCGCAGATTAAAGCCGCGCAGTGAAAGACACAGGCTTGAGGCGATTTGCATAACGCAAGCGGATCAGCAGAAAGACTATGCGTATGCAAATTTCCGAAATGCGATGTCGCAAATCACATGACAGCGCTGAAATGAATATAAGGAGCGTCTCGCAGCAAAGCCAGAAACGGAAAGCGAAAGTGTACGGCGTTGTAAAGAGGTTCGAGTGGTTTGTTAGTGTGTCGCAGACGAGAAATGTCCACGCGGAGACATTTAGATGACTTTACACGTGGTCGAATAATCTTTCAGCTGGAGGAGGGGAGAACGGTAATGAGTGTTGCCAACGAGTTCGGCATGACCCATAGCATTGTATCACGTGCGTGGAAGACCTTCCAAACGACAGGAACGGAAGGTCGGTGGTGGTTGGCCACGGAAAACAACAGCAAGAGATGACTGATATATGGTTCTACAGGCCAAACGTGATCGACGCCAGACAGCGGGCTATATCACGAAGCAACTGCAAATGACCACAGGACGTGCCGTATCGCGGTTCACCGTTGCCAGACGTCTACATAAAGGTGGACTATTTGACCGACGACCTGAACGTTGCATCTCAAAAAAGTCTACCCATCGGAGACATCTATTACAATATTGTAAGGACAACAAGGATTGGACCATAGAGCAATGGGGTACGGTACTCTTTACGGATGAGAGTCGTTTCAGTACCACGAGCGATTCTGGAAGAGAGACAGAGCTGATCTGGACAGAAGTGGGAACGCATTATTGACCGACTAACATTACCGAAAGAGATCGGTGTGGCGATGTTGGCCAGGCATTACGCTGAATGGTCGTACTGAGCTCCACATTTTCGAAGGAGCTTCGGTAACGGTAAACCGCTTCTGCGATGAGGTGCTCCTTCCCCATGTACGCCTATTCCGAGACACATTTTCGAAGGAGCTTCCGTAACCATAAACCGCTTCTGCGAAGAGGTGCTTCTTCCCCATGTACGCCTATTCCGAGACACATTTTCGAAGGAGCTTCCGTAACCGTAAACCGCTTCTGCGATGAGGTGCTCCTTCCCCATGTACGCCTATTCCGAGACACATTTTCGAAGGAGCTTCCGTAACCGTAAACCGCTTCTGCGATGAGGTGCTCCTTCCCCATGTACGCCTATTCCGAGACACATTTTCGAAGGAGCTTCCGTAACCGTAAACCGCTTCTGCGATGAGGTGCTTCTTCCCCATGTACGCCTATTCCGAGACACATTTTCGAAGGAGCTTCCGTAAACGTAAACCGCTTCTGCGATGAGGTGATCCTTCCCACATGTACGCCTATTACGAGATGCCGTTGGTTCCGAGTTCATGTTTATGCACGATAACGCGAGACCCCATTACACACGTGCAGAAGATGAGCTGTTGGAAAGTAAGGATATCACTCGTATGGATTGGCCTGCGTACTCCCCAGATCTAAATCCCATAGAACATGTGTGGGACGCTCTGGGAAGACGTCTTGCGGTACGCCCACATCCGCTGGAAATGTCCATCAGTTGAAACGTGCACTACGAGGGGAATGGACAAAGTTGCCCCAAGAACTCATCGACAGCCTCACGTTAAGTATGGCCATACGCTGCAACGTAGCCATTGCTATTAGGGGACATCATATTCTATACTGACGACCACCTCTTTGCTGTAATCCATCTGTGGAAACGATGGCTCTGTACTGTGGTGTGTACTGCTTCACGGTCATTTCTTAGTAAAGTCCCAGTGTACACTTTTGTATTCAGTTTTGCACATGTGTTTGTTCATTCACCCGTTTGGTACATACTGAGGTCTTTGTGGTATGACATTCATCTCTCCAGGCTGCTTCATTGTGAAGCTACGGCGAAGAACTCGAGCGGTCCTTAAGTGTAAATCCTAATAATCTATATTGCCATAATTTCCCAATATCTAAGAATCCATAAATATTAATCCGTACCCCCACATTCAGATTAATTCCCCTAAAATTATTAAAAATTTTGACCATCCTATAATCTAATGATTATAATTTATAAAAATTTGTCTTAGTAGTTTGTCCCCATATTAATAAACAAGTGAAACTTGGATAAATCAGAGTGTAATACAGCATTTTTAATGTTTTATTTGTTATATTATTTGAAATTCTCAGTATGTGTGCTGTTTGTGTCTTTCCAGTGAGATCACAAGTCCTTTAATGATGCAAAATGCTTGTTCAGTTTTTAGATAGCCTTCTTAATTCATAGATATCACAATAAGCTGTTATATGAGATTCAGGGATTAGCTCCTCAAAAAAAGCTCATCTGCCAGACAAACGGTGCTGGATTTTATTTGCTGTTGACGGATCAAAAATCTCCATTTGTAGTAAACACCACATACAAGTAGAACTTCATTTACATCCATTACACGTCTCATATATACTAATTACCTTTTTTCTCATGCAGATATTCTTGGATATGATACTCGAATGATTTTTTTCCCTTGGTTTTCCTGTTCCTTCTCTTCCTGCCACTTGGGCTGAATAAATTATCTTTATAAGAATCTCACTACTCATTCTTTCAACATGCTCAACCACCTCACGTTCGAAGCCCCCACCCTTTTTCTCAGCTTTAGGACTGAGAAACGTGCGTAATCGTAAAAGTACAACGTCGGTAATGATCCTTTTCAAGGTTCAACTACAGAAATCTTGTTACGACTTTTACTTCCTCTAAAAATGATCAAGTTTGGTCATCTTTCCGGCACTTCTGCTCGACCTTGCGACCGCTTCGAGCGCCGGTCCGAAGATCTCACTAAATCATTCAATTGGTAGTAGCGACGGGTGGTGTGTACAAAGGGCAGGGATGTAATAAACACTACCTTATGACTCGTGCTTAATGGGAATTCCTCGTTTAAGGAAAAATTACAAGTTCCTATCCCTATCACGAAGAAGGATGAACGGGTTACTTGCCGTCCCGGTGGCGCACTGGTCTAAGCGATGGTCTCCGATCATTCGTCCAAAAGGGGTCCGGGTTCGAATCCCGTGAGGCAGGGATGTTGTGTTTGTCTTACGTCACTGGCCTTCCCTGGAACCAGTGACCCTAAATTAGGGACGGCCGACTGCTTATAGCCCATTGAGTTGCTCACGATGGTCGTTAAACCTCCCATTAAAAAAAAAAAAAAGAATTCGGTAGCATTTGAATTTACGCCCTCTGGTGGCGAAGTTGCGCATCGTAGAAAAACTGGAAAGCACAGATTATCGTTTTCACATTTCAAACTTCCCAACTCAAAGAGAATTTTTCATATCGAATTAATAGTTGTAGAAATATGGTGTCCACAAACGGACGGACAAAGTGAGATAACATAAGCACGATCTTTTTTTACAAAAGTTGTGCTAAAAACAAAAAATCTTCGCATTTCACTATTGACAACGGAACTGACTGAGTAGTGAGTTGTTGTGTGTCGGGATTGAAAAGGTAAGAACGGTCTCTCAGGGTTGGAGGGATGTTATCGTTGTTTCTTGGTTGATCAGACTGCATGCAACAGCTAACGTGGTATCATCCAGTGTGCCAGGGAAAGTCTTTGAATGATTTTGCATTTTTTTTTAGGCTATACTAATACGTTGTTCAAGTGTGTACAAATGGGTTTCATACAAAACTAAGCTGATTTAAGTACTTTTGTTAAGGTATTTTTCTGCTGTTTTTTTTCGGTCGTTTTACGACATTTTTTTATTTTTGTGTCATTATTTTGCATGTTTTGATATTTTCAATAAAAGGGGCATTTTTAATGAAGGTTTAACGACCACCGTGAGCAACTCAATGGACTATAAGCAGTCGCCCGTCCCTAATTTAGGGGTTCTGGTTCCAAGGAAGGGAGAGAGCCAGTGCCGTAAGACAAATACAACATCTACGACGGAATTCCGGGACGTTTAAATCAATTAGTTTTTATTAGGAATCGTCCAGGGGTTTTTGTAAGTCAGTGTTCACAGATTTGTGGGGATACTCATAGTTTTATGCCGATTGTTTTAAGAGTGATGAGAAAGTATGAATTTTTGAAGCAGTGATTGTAGAACGGTGGCCGAGGTTGAGGTGTTAGTCTCTTAAATTAATTACGGATAATAAAGTTAATCAAATGTCATCTTGTCAGGCTGGACCAAAGTTTGTAATTGTCTCACTGGATTCGAACCTGGACCCCTCCAGGGTGAATGGCCATCCATCACTTAGACCACGGCTCCACCGGGGAGGCAAGGGCATTTTTGGATGAATTTCCCTGAAACTACATTTTTCCCTGAAAGCCAAATGCAAGACTGGGCAAATGGGGGGGGGGGCTCGTGTTTAGAACATCTCTACATGCATCGTAGCAAACGGCGGCGCCATGACTGCATTAAAAGCACTTCCACCCCTCTCCTGTCTGTCCTTCAAGCCGATGGTGAACTGTTCTCCCATTTGGAGTACGGCTGTTGCCATTATGTCGGAAGGTGAGGCGCGGGGGAGGGTTATGTCTTTTTCTTGCTTTCTTTTAAAGGGCATATTTTTTGTTCCCCCAAAAAAGGGACTCAGTTTGGCACAAAAACTGTAAAAAGTTATATTGCATTTTTAAGGGGTTTTTTTTTATTTGTTTCATAAGGCATGTGTTGGTTAGTAAAATAAAGAATTTCAGTGGACACGCAACAGTCAACTAATTAAATAATATTTTTTAAATTCTTTTTGGTTTGTTTCATGCTCTTCTTCTTTTATGAATTAATTAGTTTTGCAAGGAAATGAAAAAGAAATATGCATTTATTACGCATTTTTTTATTTTATATAGCATGTTTTTTAGTTTTTTTAGGTCATAAATGCATTTTTCACAGGGCATATTCCAGCAATTTTCAGGTCATAAAAATCCTAATTCTAGTCATTATGGATAATGTACGACGACAAAGCAGATATGGGATGTAGAAAGCGGTTTTTTCCTGTGGTAGGTATGGAAAGAAGGTTTGGGATGTAGAAAGTGTTTTTTTTTCTGTGGTAGGTATGGAAAGAAAATATGGGATGTAGAAAGTGGTTTTTATCTCTGGTAGGTATGGCCGGGCTTTCCAAATTAAGACCCGTGCAGACCTCTAAATGCGAGGCTCAGTAAAATAATTTATTCAGCCCAACTGGTAGAAAAGAAATGTAGAGGAAGACCGCGGAAATTATGGGAAGATAAGATTCCTGAATCGGAAATAGGAAGACCAGATTCAAGAATATAATTCTTGAATCTGGAAAAAGATAATACGCAGGAGGTCGAAAATGTCTTGCGTGAGATGTTTGACGAATGTCAGTGAAGCTCATGTTTTGTTTAAAGGTCAGTGTAAATGGAGTCGTTTGATAGATTAACGTTCAGAACATCTTGCGCTATCAATAACTTCAATTTGACCAACGAATTTTCTTTGAGAAGCTAACCTATGAATCCCAGAGAACAGCTTAGTGATACGTACGTTTTTTGTAAATTATATTGTAATATTTTCTTCCTGCGTTGAGCCTATGCATTTCGATGACGTTGTTTCGGCACTTTGACAACAAGGTTTTAGTAAAAGTCAACCAAGTAACGTCTTTCGCTCGGTATCTTTCTGTCATTGACATTACATTTTTGGATCCTACTTAGAGTGTGTCTCAATTTTGATGTTTCACCCAGAATTTCTTAAAATATGCGATCTGATTTTGATTTAATTCCAGGAAATAACGACTTCATCGATTTCTATCATAGAAAAGTTTTTAAGAACTATAATGAATAAAGTTCTCCGGCTGGACGTGTAGTGCAGGAAAGCTTACGTTAAGTCACGTTAGGGTTATTGAAAGGTTACTTGACGTAGCTGAAGTGTGCTTAATCTTCAAAGTGCTAGAGTTTGTTTAGGTAAGACACGCACGTGCAATAAATTCCAAGAATATGGAATTATTTTTACTCAGCGTTCCTCATTATCTTGAATACCAGTAATATAACTTCGGTTTTAGTACATTAGTACCTTTTTTTTTTGTTTTTTGATTGAAGGTTTAACGACCACCGTGAGCAACTCAATGGGCTATAAGCAGTCGCCCGTCCCTAATTTAGGGTCACTGGTTCCAGGGAAGGGAGAGAGCCAGTGCCGTAAGACAAACACAACATCCATGCCTCACCGGGATTCGAACCCGGACCCCTTACGGACGAATGATCAGAGGCCACTGCGCCACCGGGGCGGCCATTAGTACCTTGAAGGCTCCTTATTAGAGCGGTAAACACAATATCCCCTGAACTTAACGTAAACACTCAATGAAATAGACTTAACGGCCAGACAGAGGTCTGACAATAAAACGAACTAAGAAAACGTACTCACTTTTAACCTTTTATTGGGGAGCTCCTGGTATTACTCAAATACACACTCCAAAATAACACAACTACTGTTAGACCGAACTTTCGTACTATCGTAGAATCGCATAACAATAATTAGGAAGAACCTATCACATATAAAACGAAGCTCCTTGGTATCGTTGAGCGCGCCTATATATACTGCATACCACCACGTCATGACTTACACTCGTTGCCACATATAATTCAGCGGGAGAAACAACATCTCGTTAAGTGAGAAGATAATTTGCATAGGAAAATAAAATAACAAGAGATAGTAAAATCAAAAAGAAACTGAATCTAGAGTATACGCTACAGAACACCATCTCGGCATAAGAGTTATAATGAATATAATTCTTTATAATTGCTAATTATCGTGAATATAGCTTCCTTCAATTATAATGTAATGAATTCATCTTCTTCTAAGCTAACGCTTCTTCTAATGGTTGTTGTGTTATTAATTATGAATAAACTTTCCTGCTAGTAGTGTAGTAATAATAATAATCAAGCTTATAACTGGTAGTAATGTTGTAGTAGTAATTAAGATGAATAAAGTCTTATGCTGGTTGTTACTAATAACACTAAATGAAATAAACCTAACAGCCAGACAGAGGTCTGACAGTAACTATGAACTGAGAAAAACGTACTTACAACAAATTCTTTATTAGTGAGACTTCTCGCTCTCACGTAAACGAACTCTCTTTATACAGCACCAGCTTTCTGACACATAAACCACAGCTCACTTCGTACAACAACAAACGCTCTCTCTATACAACAACAAACGCTCTCTTTCACATAAACCAACGCTCTCCCTATACAACAACAAACGCTCTCCTTCACATAAACCAACGCTCTCACTATACAACAACAAACGCTCTCCCTAGGTATCGTTGAACGCGCCTATTTATACTGGCTACCACACGTCATGACTTACACTCATTGCCAGATCTCATTCAGCGGGTGAAATAACATCTCGTTCAGTAAGAAGATAATTTACATAGTAAAATAAAATAACCAGAGATAGTAAAAATCAAAAGGAAAGTGAATCGAGAGTATACGTTACAGAGTTTATAGAATTGTGCTTTTGATATATTGCATTTTAAGTGGTTACCTAAGTGTCTAATATTCTTAGATAGTTGCGTAGCACATATATCACACTTTAGGAACAAGTAATCAAACAGCCAAGAAAAAAGAAACAGCGGACTACCTTACGTAATTCCAACAGTTTATTCCGTACTTCAGTAGATGAACATAATCAACTGCCAGCACATAATCTTGCTGAAATCAACACAGATATCAATCGTATAACAATAACACTTGTCGATCACATATTTTCCAAATAGGCTTTATCTCTTTAGCATATCAATGTTTAAAGACTTACTGTTAATTTTAACAAATTAACTCCGCACTGTTCACATTCACACCGTTGTCTTTTTTAGCTCATCTTTTATTTAAAAAAAAAAGATCGTACTTATGTTATCTGTTTGTCCGTCCGTCTGTCTGTCCATCTTCCTGTGGACACCATATCACTGCAACTACAGTATTAGTCCGATTTGAAAAATTCTTTTTGAATTGGGAAGCTTGAAATATGCAAATACTTGCTGATCATTCGTTTCGTTTGTTTTACGATGTGAAGTTTTGCCGCTAGAGGGTGTAAATATAGATGATATCGAATTCAAAATACATTTTATTCCCTATATTTGCTTCTACTAATCCCATTGAAAAAACTCTTTTATCTTTCGATTCCATTTATGTCGAAGAGTATTTTGGGTATAGTCACTTTTTCAAGTTACGTATAGATTTTTCGCTAAAGTGCGTAAAACTAAATTGCGTTTTCCCCGATATCTCTGCTTCTAAAACTCCGATTCGAATTTTTTTCTTCAGCGGGTGCAGCTCCTGATGAGAAATCTTTTGCATAGAATTTCTAATTTTTGGTAAAGAATGGTTTGGCCACAAGGTGGCGTAAGTGTTAATTTCGGCTTCTGATGTACTTACCACAAAATCTATCTTCTAAAATGTCGATTGGAAAAATTCGTTCTTCAACCGATGTCACTCATGCTAATAAACCTTTCGGAATATTTTCTTCTTAAAATCTTGCAAGGTTTCTCCGCCAGGGATCGTAGATGTATATCTTATTTTTGTCAATATCTCTGCTTTTAATGGTCCGATTTGAAAACTTCTTTTTCATTGGATAGAGTTTCCGGTGCGACATGTTTTTCATATAATTTGAAAATTTTCAAGTAATTCATAGACTTTCCGCTAGGGGGCGTAGAGGTAAATTGCGTTTCCCCCTATATCTCTGCTTCTAAAACTTCGATTTGAAAAATTCTTTCTGCATTGGATACAGCTCCTGATGTGAAATGTTTTGAAAATAATTTCTATTTTTTGGTAAAAATTGTTTATTCGCCAGGGGTGTTAGTCTTAATTTCCGCTTCTGATGCATTTGCAGGAAAATCTGAGCTCCTGAAAACTCGACTGAAAAAATTTCTTCTTGGGCCGATAACGCTCACATCGAAAAATCTTTTGAGAATACTTTCTTCTTAAAATAATGCATGTTTTTCCCGCCAGGGGGCGTGATGCATATCTTATATTTGCCGACATATCTGCTTCTAAGAGACCGATAAAAAAAATATATTTCCTTTTTGTAGAGCGTTTCCGGTGCGAAAGGTTTCTTATATTATTTACAATTTTTTCTTAACGCTCAAGTCCGCAACCAGAGGGCGTAAGTTCACGATTCCACTTACAGCAATATCTGCGGGATTATAAACCCAAATGAAAAACTTTCTTTGGCTATATACTATTAACTTCCATACCGGTTACAATGACTTTGGATAGCTTTGATAAAGTTAATTTGCGTCAGAACGGATTCAAAAGATGTGCGCAGCGCATTACAGCAGAAAATTCGGTGTCGTCTTTCTTGTTTTTTTTTTTTTTTTTTTTTTTTTTTTGCTCTGACTAACTTTCAATGTTGCCAAATTGTAAAAATTGTTCAAGTAATCTGCGGTTCAATGGGAAATATTTTTAATCAAGAAGTAACTAAATTTGCATAAGAAAGCAGAAACTCAAAAGGAAAATTAGATAGAGGTACATGCAAGCTGATCAGATGTCCCTAATTCTTGAGGACAGTACTCAAATTTAGTATACTGACCCCAAAAACGGTCTGATGCCTTTGGGGATGCAAACTGTCCTCAAATTTTGATGCCTGTCCTCAAGTGTCTTCGTATTTACACTTCCTCATTAGATTTCTAATGAAAAATTTTCTTAAAAATAGTTTTTATTGTACTAATTTTCCGACGTACTTTTCGTTAAAACAAATTTTGCCTGTTTTTTTTTTCTTTTTCCGAGTTTAACGACCCCCGTGGGCGACTCTAAAAGCTATAAGCAGTCATTTGTTCTTAATTTGGGGACATTCGTTCTAGGGAAAGGAGAAAGCAAGTGCTGTAAGACAAAAACACCAGTCATATCTCATTCGGGACTCGAACCCGTACCAACTTCTACAAATGGTTAGTGGCCAGCACTAAGAGCACTGTACCACTGGGGATGATGAATTTCGACTGTACTTGTTTTGAGTTCCTCCAAAAGCTTCGGCAAAATGAAAAATTCGTCATGAAATTACTTCATTAATGTGCAGCTTCATTTTTTAATTCAAAGCAATGTAAAGCATTTCACTTTTGCTAGTATGTTCTCTCCATCGTAGCTCTGCTTTGTCAGTACAAATTACCAACATTACACAAGATATATCCATTTAAGATATAAATTTTCATATACAATATCACATTTATGGAAACAATACAGTTTTGTGACAAAAAGATCTGCATATTTATTTCGGGTATGTATGTGTTCCCAAATAATCTGTTGATTTGGAGACACTACGAAATTTTGTCCTCAAATCAGTGTTCCAATCAGAGATGGAAACGGGTCACGGGTCAACGGGTCGACAATTTCTTGCGGGTCCAATGGGTCGGGTCAAGGTGTTCCTGACCCGATTTTGACCTGGGTCAGATGAACACCTTGACCCGATATTCCCGTTTTATTTTTGAAAAGAGAAAAATATATTCCAAAGAAAAATGCGCATTGTGGAATTCTATAGTCGATACTGGTGCCCGCGGAGTGCATAATGATTTGCCATGCAAAAGTATTGTCGTCTCTTTCTTAAAGCAACGAAGATTTCCACCGACCGACGTCAGACACACCGACACCATATCGTAAAAAGATACTTCTTTGCGTTCTTTTACAGTGCGATTGTCCAGGGCAAGGTACAGTATAACGAAGTAAATTTCTCCGTCATTTTTGGTCCACGCCGGAGATCGAACCCGAGTCCTCTTATGCCGGAACAAGTCGCTCTACCAACTGAGCTACGCAGACATTCGTTTTCGCTGCTATCTGCCTTTATGTCGTGGACGTCCTGAGGGCCAGCCACGTCACATCTCCCTCCCCCCACCCCGAAAGAGGGACAGGGCATGGCCCACGGGTCAGTTGGGACCATGTATCGCTGTAGGCAGCCATCCACTGAAGAACGTGCACTTGAGAACTCCCAGTCAATCTGCTGTGTGGAATGCAACATTACACACATTTTATTTTTCGAAGCGCTGAAGAAGGGATTCTCTTACTTTTCTTGTCTCGCGGAGTGGAAAGAACATCACACCACTTCAAGATCTTTAACGGCCGGGTCATCTGGGAAGTTCGGGCACCATTATAACGAAGTAAATTTCTCCGTCATTTTTGTCCACGCCGGGGATCGAACCCGAGTCCACTTATTCCGAAACAAGTCGCTCTACCAACTGAGCTACGCAGACGTTTGTTCTTGCTGCTATCTGCCTTTATGTCGTGTGAGTCCTGCGGGGCAGGCACGTCACAATACGTTCTGCCAGGGGCGACTAATTTTTTGTCAGGTGTGCTTATATTTGGGTTCGAGTCCCAGTGAGACATGTCTGTTGTGTTTATCTTACGGTATTGTCTTTCTTCCTTCCCTGGAACCAATGGCTCTAAATTAGGTATGGGCGACTGCTTATAGCTCATCGAGTTGATCATGGTGGTCGTTAAACCATAAAAAAAAAAACTAAAAAAAAAAAAAAAAAAGAACTCTTTCTCTCTGCATTTGAATCATATTCTGCGACTAGCTGAATTATTCACGGCCCTGTCTGAATATACTTTTTAGAACGCAATCTTTATAATGCTGAATCTTACTGCCCTAAATCATTTTGTTCCTTGACCTAATGTTAATAGGCTATTTAACATTTTAAGCGGCCGATGTACCTGATCTAAATTGTGCCAAAATTTTCTCAGCTCCCCAAATAGAAATGTTTTCATAGCGGCCGGGTTTTACGACTACTAAGTCAAACCAACCCCCCCCTCTCATCTGAGCAGTACGTATGAAAAAGCAGGTAGGCTCAGTTCAAATTAAAATGAAAGAACTGTACACCAATTACACTTAAAATGCACTGGCGTGCAAAAATTAAGGACGAGACGGTTTTTCGAATGTAACGTCGTGCAGAAGTGCTCCACATCGACTCAAATCATACCATAAGATCCCCAAGATGTAAGAATATAGGACAAGTGAGTAAAACCGTCAAAACAAGGAATCCAAAGGATACAATGGCACTTTATTGAAAAGGTAGCTTTGAGCACAACTGGACAGAAGACAGAAACGTTCATGTGACAGGCGGCTGCCAAGAAAAATCCAGTCTTTAGCAAGGGATATGATCACCCCTGACTGCGTTGCAGGATTTACAACGTCTTTCCATGCTGAGGACGAGGTTGTCAAGGAACTGTTGATGCATCGCGACCCATTCCTCTTTTAGCGCCAATCGCAGCTCCGGAATCGTTGTTGGCGGCTGGTGACGTGCTTCCAAACGTCTCCCGAGAAGGTCCCACACGTGTTCGATTGGATTTAGGTCCGGGGACCTTACGGGCTAATCCATGCGTTGAATATCTTCATTCTCCACCAGCTCTGCGGCAGCCACTGTACGATGAGGTATAGCGTTGTCGTCCATGAAGAGGAACTCAGGATCCACAGCACCTTTAAACAGACGCATGTGAGGCAGGAGAACCTCGGTACAATAGCGGACACCAGTGACTGAACCTCCTTGGAAGATGTGGAGGTCAGTACGGCTACCAAGTATCATACCGCCCCAAACCAGAACTCTGCTACTTCCAAACCGGTCCCTTCCGATGATGTTGGAGGTATGATTGCGTGTTCTCTGCTCTCTCCAGATGTGTATACATCCAGAATCGCTCGTCAGACTAAATCGGCTCTCATCCGTAAAGAGAACTCGACCCCATTGCTGATGTGTCCAGTTCTTGTGTTCCTGGCACCACAGAAACCACCGTCTCCGAGGAGCAGGCGTTAATGACCCGCACCGTACTGGTCGTCGTGCAAATAGACCACCATTGTGCAGCCTCCTGGCCACGATAAAACGCGATAACGGACGTCCAGTTGTCTGTTGCATGTGCCTTGCGATTTCTCCCGCTGTCTGCCGTCTGTCTCTTCTCGCATGTAGGACAATATACCGGTCGTCCGCCGCCGCGGTGGCTCGTGGACGACCAGTGCTAAACTCTCGGACAGCTGTTCCTGTCGTTTGAAATGCTCTCCAAGCTCGTGAAACGATGCTGTGAGCGATCCCAAACTCCTCGGCCACACTAGTCACACTTCGACCTTCTTCCAACTTCCCAATGACGCGACCTCGGATAAAGTCATCCAAATGTCGTCTACTGGATTAACTGTTAGCCATATCACACGGTGGCAGCAACTCGAAGAAACGAGATTACTTTGGTTGGGCGCGCGGTACTGTGGTAGAAAACGCAGCATCATTTGAGGAATAATGCTGCGCCCAACGAACGTGACCTCGTTTCTTCGAATGACTGATCACATTTGCGTCTATTCATTTATTGTCTAGTCAAGTCATCACGTACAAATTGTTGAAGTGTTCCATTATCCAATTTGCAGTTAGCTGTCTACCTTTGTTGACAAAACCATCTGGTTGATGCGCGAAAGTTTGGAAACTTTGATTTATATTCTACGCCAAGAAGTTCGGATCCCTTGTACTATTTTAAAAGGCTCAGTTCTGATTGAGCCATCAGTTTGGAATACAGGACTACGATTTGCAGATTGGAAAGTTGAAATGAGCTATTTGAGTATGGTTTCAAAGCGTTTATTTAATTTGTTATGGCCAACACAGGTCTATGATATCAAAAGTAGCTTACATAATTTTTACAAATAATGCTGGATACATTGCAAACACAAAGCAGATTGATACACAAATTTTCTAACGTGGTGTTCTGCATGGGAATGGTTACAGCATCCATGCCGAAATCTCAGGACATAAACTCTTTGAATCTCTCGTAAGTTGCTCTGTCTTTGATGTTCACGTTGAAATCGCCCAACATAATGATCTGTATGTTGCCGTATCCATTTCTGGCCAGTTGCGAGAAGGCTTATGAAACCTTTGGTGTGTATAATGCAAGGTACAAGCTGCTTTCATGCGTTCTCGACACTTTCTAGTTAGTTGGGCTGCAGTCTTCTCGGGCTTCTTGCATTCCTCGTCACTTGCTCTTGCGTCTCGTTTTGATTTTCTCCACTTTCGCTTGGGTTCAAGCGGCGAATTCCGCGGCATTGGTGGTGAAAATGTTAACCCTTCACACGAATTTTTTTTTTAATTTTTAGTTTAAACCACTGCGATATGTTCTTTATATATTTGAGTAGATCTCGTCGAGAGCTTTAAAAACGGTACCACGCACAGTCATTTTGCACCCAGATAAACCGCGATATTGTCAAAAGTGTTCACCGGTTCACAAGAAAACAATTTTTTAAATGTTCAGTTCAAACCACTACGAAATGTTCTTCGTATATTTGAATAGATCTCGTCGAGAGCTTTAAAACGGTACCACGCACAGTCATTTTGCACCCAGATAAACCCCGATATTGTCAAAAGTGTTCACCGGTTCACAAGAAAACAATTTTTTAAATGTTCAGTTCAAACCACTGCGAAATGTTCTTCGTATATTTGAATAGATCTCGTCGAGAGCTTTAAAACGATACCACGCACAGTTGTGTTGCGCTCACGGTTGCCGAGATAGACTGAGTCAAACGCGGCTGCACACCCAGAAATATTGCGTCATCTCCTCCGCGCACAGGGAGCGAGGGGAGCGTCGCACGCACGATGTATTGCGCAGCACGCGGATTGAACTCCATGCTGTTTACGAATATGCTAACACGATTACTGTGCGGCACGTATTTTTAACGCTATACTGATTTCAGTTGGGACCTATTTCTGTCACAGGAGGTATCCGCGGAATTAAACGTAGTCCTACGTCAAAAACCTGTCACTGGTAAAAAACTCTTGCTTCTAGTCCTTTTTTCTGTGCTCAATGCCCAAGGCATGTGAGCAAGTGCTAGGCTCCCTGACAGGGATATAATGCCAATGGGAAGAAACAAGAGAGTCAGACATCTTTTTCCCTCTTTCTTAGGTTCGTCGGCATGATTGCAGATAGCTCTTTCAGCTGGCAATCGGTCAGAAATTATTAGTTTCAATCACCTCGCCTAAATAGCCACTATGAATAACACAAAGCTAAGGAGAAAAGCAACGCCTTATGAGGCGCAGGTTCACTCTTTCCATCCGCATTCGGCCCACTTCTTAGATATCTAATATATTCGTAAAAGCTTGTTTCAGCCGATTTTGCTAGCGCCGAATTTATTTGTTCCAGCAATTTAAAGAGTTAAATAATATTTAAATTTGCAGATGTTACACTACAGAGAAAACTAGCTGACAACCTGCCCCCCCCCCCCCCCCCCCCCGTGTAGTCCTTTATGCTTTATGAGATGTCAGTAAAAAATTATGTATTTACCTAATTCAGGGAAATAAGAGGGAAACGGCAGCTTAGCGTCGTATCGGGAGAGTAACTTAAATTCATCGCCATCAAAATTTGCGACTACAGCTGGGACAATGATCCTTCCATACGGGAAGCTATGGTTTGTTTCTTTCGATACAAACCTGATAAGAACATTTTCATGCCAGTGTCAATTGCAGCTCGTTTACGTGGTTGGTTGGTCGTATTTTAGGGCACAAGGGCCATGTTTGAGTAAAGAGAGCCACCCTTTACGTGGCCGGGTTTAGCATTACATACTAGCTCACAGCTGAGTCTTTCCCGTAAAAAAGGCATATTGATTTTATTTACTAGCAATTCACGGTACTGAAATTTCGTCTTGAATTCGGCCAGCGCAACTCGGGGAAAGATGATAAACTATCAGCCAAATTTTGAATTGTCAGTTACGATTTTCCGGTGAGTTATAGCTGACACACATACCCACCCACACACACACACACACGCACACAAACGCGCGCATACGCACATTCTCTTTTATAATTTTTTTTTTTTTTTTTTTTTATTGGAGGTTTAACGACCACCGTGAGCAACTCAATGGGCTATAAGCAGTCGCCCGTCCCTAATTTAGGGTCACTGGTTCCAGGGAAGGGAGAGAGCCAGTGCCGTAAGACAAACACAACATCCATGCCTCACCGGGATTCGAACCCGGACCCCTTACGGACGAATGATCAGAGGCCAGCGCCTTAGACCACTGCGCCACCGGGACGGCAACTCTTTTATAATTATAACTGGTGCTTTAGAACAGCGCAAAGTACGTAAAAAGTTTCATTTATCTTCCTCACTGTCAAAGCCATGTGCATGTCAATTAGATCTAACTTGGGAGCTAGATATGGATCATTTCAAATCCATATAAGATAGTACAACTATACTAGTTATCCGAATTTATTGGCGTATATAAAATCAAGGTTTCCAAGCTTTCGCACATCAACCAGATGGCTTTCTCAAGGAAGATAAACAGCAAACTGCAAACTGGATAATAGAACGTTTTCAACTGGAAACGGGCAGTATGTCCAGCCCATTGCCATTTCAGGGATTTAACTCTGATGTCTTCCACTCTTGTCATTTTTCGGATCCACGTGTTCCTCTTCTTATCTCTCCTGGTTACACCAAGCATGCACCTCTCCATGCTGCTTTTAGTTATCTGCAGCCTTTGTATGTCTCTTTTAGTTAAGGTCCACGTCTCTGCACCATATGTAAGCACTGGAAGGATGCATTGATCAAACACTTTTCTTTTAAGACATAATGGCATATTGCTCTTAAAAATTATGCTGTTTCTTCCAAAAGCTCTCCAGGCAAGTTTTGTACGCCGATTAATTTCTTCATCAATGTGACCCTCACTGGATATCTGCTGTCCAAGATAAACGTGCGTGTCTGTTATCTCCAGCTTTTCTCCAACAATCGATAAATCTTCATTTCTTGCAAAAGCATTGAACATCACTTTCGTCTTCTGAAAGTTCATTTTTAATCCCACTTCTTTACTCTTGTCAGCAAGTTCCTGGATCTTACTCTGCAGCTCTGATGGGGTAGTTACAAAAATGACTATGTCATCAGCAAAACGAAGGTTGGTTAGATAATCTCCATTAATCTTTATCCCTTTGTTTTCCCAGTTCAGTGATTGAAAGACATTTTCCAATGTGGCATTAAAAGAGCTTCAGTGATATGGTGTCACCTTGTCTCACTCCCTTTCCAATTTTTATGTGTGTTGTATTTTCAAACAGCCGAATCTTTGCACTTACATTTTCATAGATGTTATTAATAATATTAATGCATGCATCTTCAATACAGCAGGATTTCAGAGCCATTGTAACTGCTGATGGTTTTACCGAATCAAAGGCTTTTTCATAATCGATAAAAGCTATGCACAATGGAAGTTCATATTCCCTCGCTCTTTCAATTAGTTCTCTCAGTACGTGGATATGATCTATTGTGCTGTAGCCACTCCTGAATCCAGCTTGTTCTCTCGGTTGAGCCATGTCCAGTGTTACCTTCAAGCGGTGTGAAAGAACTTTAGTGAAGATTTTATAAACCACTGATAGGAGGCTGATAGGTCTGTAGTTCCCGAGATCCTCAATGTCACCTTTTTTATGTCGCAGGATCATTGTAGCGGTGTTCCAATCCTCAGGAATCTTCCCTTCATTAAGGCATCGAGTGAAAATTTGGGCGAGTACTGTTTCGATTTCTCCACTTGCTTCTTGTATGATGTCTACAGTAATTCCATCTTCTCCTGGAGCTTTCCCCGCTTCACGTTCTTGATTGCATGTGCAACTTCTGCTGGAAGGACTGGAGGAACTCTGGTACTGGTACCTTTCATGATGTCTGGAGTGCATGTATCATCCCTTTCATATAATTTGGAGTAGAAATCTTTCACTCTTGTCAAAATTTCGCCTCTATTTCTTGTTACAGAACCATCTTCTTTTCCCAGTACCATAATCTGTTTTCTTCCCTTACTGCGATGTCCCTTTGCTATCTTTAGGCTTTGGTTGTTTTCAATTGCTTTCCTTATTAGTTCACAGTTGAATTTCCTTACGTCTTCAGTGATACTTTTTCGTACTGTCATGCATAGCTCTATATATTCCACTTTGGAAGTCACATCTTCTTTAGTTGTCCTCATCTCTCTTCTTTTTTGCATCAACATTTTGGTTTTTCCTGATAATTTGTTCACATGCAACTTGTTCTTAGACCCAGCTAATTTTGTTGCTGTTTCCATAAGAGCTTTGATTACTTTTCTGTTAACTTCAGAAATATCCACTTCTTCCGATGTTAGGCCTTCTAAAGCAGAGAATCTGTTCTTCAGTTACAACTTGAAGGTATTATGGTGTTTTTTAAGGTTGGTTATGTCAATACATTTTGTTTGTCTTATGAGCTTGCTACGTTCGAGTTTAGTGTTGAGGTGCATCTTACATCTCACCAATCTATGGTAACTACCTGTGTTGAACTTGTTTAGCACTTTGCAGTCTTCTATGACGAATTTTTTGTTACACATAATAAAATCTATTTCACTTGTCGTCCCATTTGGATATCTCCATGTCCATTTCCTGTGTGGCTTTTTCTTGAAAAAGGAGTTCAAGATGAAAAAATCTTCTGCCTCTGCAAACTCTACGAGAGTATTTCCACGCTGGTTTCTGTTGCCGTGACCGAATTTACCTACTGAAGTTTCATTCTGTTGCCTTTGCCCTATTTTTGCATTGAAATCTCCCATAATTATCTTTAAGAGCTGCTTACCTTTATTATTTAGATGACGAATTTCCTCATAAAATCCTTCAATTTCTTCTTCAGGATGACTTGTGGTGGGTGCATAAGTTTGAATAATCTGAGCCTGGTATTTTCTCGAGTGTTGGATAACGAGTCGTGCCGCTCGGTCAGAGGAACTTTCAACTTCTGCAACTTTATCCTTCAGTTTCTTGTTTATTATAAATCCAACACCACTAGTTCTGCCGGTATCAGTCCCACGATAGTAGAAGAGATGTCCACTTTTCAGTTCAATGAGATCTTCTCCTTTTCTCCTTACCTCACTTAGCCCGAATATGTCCCACTTGATCCTTTCTAGTTCGTCTTCCAATTCAAGAAGCCTTGAATCAGAAGATAGAGAGCGTCCATTATACGTAGTCAAGGTCAGCATCAGATGGCAGCCTAGTCCGGTCCTCCAGGGATTCTTAGCACCCTCTGCCTTCATGTCGCACAGGCCGCTGCCTTGGCCAGGTACATTCCAGCTGCCGGAGACTAAGGGCCAGGATTTAAGTTGTGGAGTCATTTTAGAGGTGTTTGGCCATAATCCACCACGCTGGCCAAGCGGGTTGGTGAGTGTGGGATAGCATTTCTTCTAATCCCGATGGTATAGTTATACCACTATTGGCGGTCGTCAGAGCCCCTTTAGTGGGAACAGGATGTACCACGAGAAGGCGGGGTTGACATTTGTCAAGGAGAGGCTGTGATGTTACGCATCGCCTGACCTTACATATAATGACCTGGTAAAAGAAGGAATTCCATACGTAATATGGTGCAGTACACGCTCTTGCATTCAAGACGGCCTGGATTCTACTGGGAATGGACAAATATAAGTCTTGGATGGTGATAATGGGATATTATACCATTCTTCCTACAGGACGCATTCAAGTTCCTGTAAAGTTTCTGGAGGCGGATATTGTACCAGAACCTTGTGCTCCAAAACGGCCCATAGGGGCTTTATTATATTGAGGTCTGGCGATTGAGAGAACCAGGGAAGATGAGAAACCTGATCAGCATGCTCAACAAACCATGATTGAACGATATGAGCTTTATGAATTGGGCCTTATCGTCTTGATGAATGGCATCGTCTGCAGGAAACACTGTTTCTACCATGGGATGGACTTGGTCGCTCAAAATGCTTAAATAGTCCTTGGCAGTGACACGACCGCGCAAGGTAATAATAGAGCAGGCAGAATACCATGATATGGCTGCACAAACCATGACAGACCCGCCGCCATGCTTCACTGTCGACAAAAGGTATGCCGGATCGTACGTTTCGGTGGGTGTTCTCCACTCTGAACTCGCCCACAGGTTGGAAACAGTGTAAAGGTCGATTCATCGGACCAGATGACAGTCTTCCATTGCTCAGCAGTCCATGTTTTATTATTGTTGCACCACTTTCTCCTGCGTGCTGCTTTCACGTTATTAACCAGTGGTTTAGCGATTGCAGCTCGACCATAAATTTCCTGCCTATGGAGTTCTCTTCGCACTGTTTTTGTACAGAAATGGTTTGAAATCACGTTATTCAGCTCAGCAGTAACTTTTGCAGCTGTTGTCTTCTTGTTTGTGGTCACAATCCTCCGCAATGTCCTTCTCTCTTTGTCATTTAACGCACAATTTCGTCCATGCTGCTGTTTATCGTATGATGGTTTTTCCAGAAGCACAATATGCGGTCATAACTTTCGATACAGTACCTTGCGATACACCAAATAAACTTGCTACCTTGGTCACCGAAGCACCCACCACACGGGCCCCAACAATTTGCCCTCTTTAAAACTCTGAAAGCTCCGACATAATTCACTTACAACGCACAGATCAATGCCCAGACAGCAACCTTGGCTACCTGTTCCTTTGCCACCTTTCGTAGCCCACATTCACTATCAAGACCTCCGGCGCCATTTACATTTTCACGTGGAAGACGTTGGTCGTTTTACCCATACTTTTTACCAGGTGTTTACATATTCCCCTGTATATATATATATATATATACAGAATAATACACAGTTGAGTCACCTTATTGTGACCACCTCCTACGTTTGACGTCAACAGCGCGTAGCCAATGAAAGAAGGCATGTATTGTGAGCTGGCTTGGAGGGTACATAAGGTGTGCTGCAGACGTTCTGAAAACATATCACTCGTTGCTCTCATGGATAAAAGGAGCGATTTATCAGATTTGCAAAATAGGATGATTATCGGCTTTCGGGCTAAGGGTGGCAGTATTTCTGAAACAGCGCAGTCTGTGAACTTTTCGTGTGCTGCTGTGGTTAAAGTGCATCGTGATTGGAGAAATGGCATCATTGCAAATAAGCGACGTGGAAACGGAGGAGCACCACGTGCCACTTATGTGAGAGGTACTAACTCTGCTGCGTATGGGGCTCCGATGCAGTCGGATGGTCACTGCACCTATGCTAACGAAAGTGCATCGGCAGAAAAGGCTGACATTTGCACTGCAATATCGGAATTGAACCTCCGCTGATTGGCAAAGGATTGCCTTCTCCGATGAATCACGTTTTCTGCTTCATTGGTCGGATCGAAGTTGGCGTATAAGGCGAGAAACATCGGAGAACAAACATTCTTCAACCATTGCTGGAAGAACACAAACTGGTGGGGGCAGCGTTATTGTCTGGGGAATGATTTCGTGGCATTCCCTGAGTTCACTCATACCTGTGGAAGGCACTATGGACCGAATTAGTTATGAATCCATCCATGTAGACCACGTACACCCATCTTCCAGCACAACAATGCGACGTGTCACACAGCTATAAATGTCTGAGAGTGGTTGGAGGAGCACGATGAAGACTTCAAAGTACTTCCTTGGGTCCCTAATTTTCCAGACGTAAACCGAATTGAGCATCTGTGAGACCACCTCGATCGTGTTGTTCGCTCTATGGATCCTCCACCAAACACCCTCGAGCAGCTGTCAGATGCACTGCAGTCAGCATGGCTCCGCATACCTGTGAACATCTTCCTGCATCTTATTGAGTCACTCCCAGCTCGTCTAGTTGCTGTCCACGCTACACACGTCGATTACTCTAAATATTAGCTGGTGGTCACAATAATGTGACTCGACCATGTATATAGGTATGTATATATACATACGTCATATTATTAATAACATCTATGAAAATGCAAGTACAAAGGTTCAACGATTCTAGGATACAGCAATAAATGATGACATAATCATCTTTGCAAGTACTGCCTCATTAGAGCTTGTGACGTATATTCTAACCTAACTTTAATTTTTAGTTTCTTTTCCTATGTAAATTTGAGTTTGTTCTGCTTATATTTCCAAACTTAACGTTATGTCGTTTCCCCCAAACCAGAATGATGTTGGCAACATTTGAGGTCAAAGTGAACGTGACGTACGAATGTATAAGATAAGAACGATAGATGAAAGGGCGAGATAACAGTTGCTGGTGTGGATATGTGGCGGATGTGAATTATGTTATATTTCGAAGTGCGATGTTGTTCTATTGAAATAAGTAGTGTAATAAAGAAAGAATAACCGTAAGTTGACTTCTGTCTTATGTTTCGTCTGGCTGTAAAAATTTAATTTTTACCTATTGCATCGTTTTATTATCTAATGGTTTAGTCATAACGTAGAACCATTATCTCTGCACGAAAATGACAATTACATTATAAGCTGCAGAGGAACATGCTGACCAAAGTAAACCAGTGAGAACTTGTTGACGAGAGTAAACAAGTGGGATTAAAATGAACTTAACACAGAGAACAAAACTGACGTACCATGTTTTACAAGAACTGAAGATTTAGAGATTGATGGAGTAAATTTAAGAGCAACCATTGCCTACATTTTCCTTGGACAACAGATATCAAGCGAAGGCCTCATCGAAAAACAAATTAACAGTTGTGTAAAGGTTGCTTGGAGGCCATTTGAAAGAAACATAGCGGTTTTCAAAAATAATTTCTAAAAAGAAAGTAAATCAATTTATCCTTCCCGTTCTTCTTTATGGATCGTAGACATGGATATTGACTGAAAAAAGACATTCAAGAGCTTCAGACAACCCAAAGAAGCACGGAGAGGTGCATACTTGGTGTAACCAGGGAAGATTGGAACAGGAACCCATGAACAAGGAAAATGACAAGAGTTGATGACATCATGATCAAGGAAGTGACTCTCTAGTAGCAAAAAGCTGATCACATTCCTAAAACGGACTGCAGTTCGACAACTGAAATTTTAGACTGGTTTCCAATGGACATCAAAGACCCAGAAGGCCACGTGATAGATGGGTGGATGTAATCGGAGAGCATGCCGGAGTGACAACGAGGAGACTGGCTCAAGACGAAAATCCGTGGAAAGGACTTGCGGGGACCATCATCCAGCAGTGGATTATAATTATTTTATTTATTTATTTATTTATTACGGTGTTTGCAAAGATCTGGGAAAGGCTAACATTTTATAGGTTAATTTCATATCTGGATAGTAACGATATTCTGGGCCACAATCAGCATGGTTTCCGTAAGGGATTTTCAACTGAGACTGCTGTTCCAGATGTTATAAATTATTTACAAGACGGATTAGATTCTGGAAATAATGTTGTTGGACTCTTTTGTGATTTCTCTACAGCATTTAATACTGTATGCCATGACATATTATCAACTAAGTTAGAGAGGATTGGGATAAGAGGTGTTGCACTTAACATGTTTCAGAGCTATTTATTGAGTAGGAAGCAGTTTGTTCAGATCCACGATCACTGTTTTAGAGTTGAGTCTGTTTCATTTGGATTTCCTCTGGGTTCAGTGTTGGGTCCTATTTTGTTTTTGATCTATATAAATGATATTTTTCAGGTTCCATCTGGTGCTCATTTGGTATTGTTTGCTGATGATGTAAGCCTATTTTTGAGGAGGAATAACCCGAGTGAGTTGATTCCTCGTGTAAATCTCGAAATTTCGAAGTACCTTCGTTGGTTTGCATGTAAGTTTTAAACTTTTAATGTTACTAAGACGGGGTGCGTGTTGTTTTCCATCATCAGGCCTCGTCCTTGTGAATTGAGTTGTTTACTTAAATGATACAGCATTACAGTTCCAGACTACATTGAAATTTTTGGGTGTAGTTCTGCATGAATCTCTCAGATAGAATTCTCAGGTGGATCAGCTTGCGTTATGTTTGAGATCTCGCGTTGGTATGATTTCGCGGGTTTCTGGTTTTTTTGTCAGTTAGAATTCTGTAAATTTTATATTATTCTTTTATTTTTCTTGTATTGTCGTACTGCATTTTAATATGGGGTGCAACTACAAGGCGTAACATAGGTCGTTTATCTGTGTTGCAGAGGAAGTTAGTCCGATGGTTAAAGTATTCGGTTGGATCGGAGGTTCTCTTTCGTCGTTTCCAGATATTAACTATTGAGAAACTACATAAATACAGATTGCTGCTGATGGACCATGAACGTATGTTTACAGGAAGATACTCCAACTTGATTGCATTACGGCGTACCACTCACTCCTATAATATTCGTGATCGGTCGGGTTTTCCTGTTCTGTTGGCTCGTACAGGTTTAAAGTTTAATAATATAAATGTGTTGGGATTGCGTGAGTGGAATGGATTACAGTGTATTATTAGATCAGAGGTACGTTATCCGGTATTTAAGTGAGTGCTAAGGAGTTTTTTTGACGGGGAATTGAATATTGGAATTTATTGCTTTATGATTTGTAAAAGAATCGCATTGTGCCGCCCCGGTGGCGCTGGCCTCTGATCATTCGTCCGTAAGGGGTCCGGGTTCGAATCCCGGTCAGGCATGGGTGTTGTGTTTGTCTTACAGCACTGGCTCTCTCCCTTCCCTGGAACCAGTGACCCTAAATTAGGGACGGGCGACTGCTTATAGCCCATTGAGTTGCTCACGGTGGTCGTTAAACCTCCAATCAAAAAAAAAAATCGCATTGTAAAATTGCTTTCGTTGTCTTGACTGGACGGGGATTTTTGTTTTTTATTTAGAAGGGATCAGGGGCTTTTTTTTTTTTTTTTTTTTTTGATTGGAGGTTTAACGACCACCGTGAGCAACTCAATGGGCTATAAGCAGTCACCCGTCCCTAATTTAGGGTCACTGGTTCTCCAGGGAAGGGAGAGAGCCAGTGCCGTAAGACAATCACAACATCCACGCCTGACCGGGATTCGAACCCGGACCCCTTACGGACGAATGATCAGAGGCCAGCGCCGTAGACCACTGCGCCACCGGGGCGGTATCAGGGGCTTGTGGCTGCATTTCAGCCTTCTTCTCTGACCCTTTGCTGTACATTTAATAATTTTTAACATATAGTATTTGATTCATATTGACAATTGGTAAATACTCTATTTAATTGATATTAATTTTTAATGGAATGGGTTTTGTTGTTATGCAGAATTTGTATTTATTGTGAACGTTTTAATGATTTGTTGTATTTTGTGAGTTTTATTGGTGAATTTGTTTACTTTGTTTGTATAATTAGTTTATGATAGCGGCACATATTGTATTTTTATTGAGTATTATATTACTTTTCTATAATATCGTACAACAGAAATTTTATAAAAAAATATAAAAATAAATAAATAATGATGATGATAATGTACACTGATGAGCCATTGCATTATGACCACCTATCTAATAAACTGTAGCACCCCCTTTAGCCAGCAAAAAGCAGCCACTCGGCGAGGCATCGATTCGATGAGGTGGCGATAGGTATCCAGGGGTATCTGGTACCATAATGTCAACAGCAGGTCCTCCAGTTCCCATACATTTCGGGATGGTGGTGATTTAGCGCGAACCCGCTTTTCCAAGTCGAACCAGAAATGTTCGATTGGGTTGATATCAGGTGAATTTGGAGGCCAGGGCATTAACAGAAAGTCACCAACATGTTCCCCGAACCACTCCTTGACGATTCTGGAAGTGTGGTATGGCGCATTATCCTGTTGGTAATGGCCATCCCCAACACGGAACACAGTTGCTAATGAATGGGTGAACTTGGTCCGCAACTATGTTCAGATACCTGACAGCGATCAGAGATTCTGCTATTGGGGCAATGGGGCCTTAAGTGTCCTAAGAAAACATTGTTTCGCCCAACAGTGCGGCCAGGTGACATAGCCTCCGTTGGTAATCGGCGTATCCGCCCTCGGCAGTCTACGTGATGCACCAGGAATCGTGATTCGTCAGACCCGGCCACTTTCTTCCAATCATCTCGATGATCTTGTGCCCATTTCATGCGTTGTTGGAGATGACGTGCAGTGAGCATTGGGGACCAAGCTAGGTCTTCGGCTACGCACGCCCATGCACAGAAAGCTGAGATTAACTGTGTGCTGTGCCATATTGCCCTGATCACCACTGTTGTAGCTGCGGGTGATTTGTCACACTGTGGCCTTGTTGTCTCCGTGAACAATGCGCGACATTCTCCGCTCCCGTCTGGCATCAATGAGCTGCGGACGACACACAGCTGGACGACGGTTCGTCGTTTGGCCATATGTGCCCCAATTTTGATACGTACTCACATACAGCGTCACGTGAGCAACCCACAAGCAGCGCCGTTTCGCAGATCGTAGTTCCGAGGAGCCGTGTCATCACAATTTGTCCTTTATCAAAATCCGATAAATCGGCAGGTCTGCCCATTCTGACTCCGAACACTCTACTAACCGTAAGCGGGTCCTCGGGTTGTATGCATACTGCTCTGTGAACTTCACCTGCGCCACCGTTCGATCTCCAGGCGCGCTCATTTCTCTAGGCTGGGGGTGGTCATAATGCGATGGCTTATCGGTGTATATGCAGGAGTTGAACAAAATAATGTGAACACCTGGGAAATAGGCGATATGTCTGTATTTATATGGGGTTGGACCACCATTTGTCTTCAACACGGTTTTCAACCTTCTTGGAATAGATTCATACAGCTTTTGAATAGTCTCCAGTAAAATTTTCTACCTTTCGTCAATCAAAACATCAGCCAATGGCTTCAGATACGTTAGAGGAGAGAATCTGCTTCCCAGCCTGCTTTCCAATCCTGGCCACGATGATTCGATGATATTCAAGTCAGGTGATTGAGCTGACCAGAGCAAATGTTGAAGTTCATGTTGGTGCTCCTTGAACAAAGGCTATGTGTATGGGAACATTATGATCTTGAAATAGGGCATCATTATTGGAACAACATTGGGATCATAGGATGCTCCGTATCACCTGGAATGTCTAAATACTCTCTGGCAGTAATTCGACCATGTAGAGTAATGATAGCGCCAGCCGAATACCAAGACATGGCCACCCAAATCATCACAGTTTGACAGTTGGAACCAGACATTCCAAACTGAACTTCCATGGATATTATCCATACATAAATTCGACTCACTTTTAGGATGAATGCAAATAAGGACTCATTGGACCATACCACACGTTTCCAGTCACCAGCTCTATAGGTTTTATGCTTGTGACATCATCTTTGCATATTGTAACGTTGGTTTTAGTGATTAAATGTTTTGCAATTACAGTCTTCAATGGGTGTTGGCTTTTTGAAGTTCTCTTCGGACTGTGTTTCCGGAAACAGTGTCTTCCAGTTGGATACTGAGTTCTGCTGTCACTTTTGGTGCAGTGCTCGATGGTCCCTCTCACACAATCCTTGTTACTATTCAACTGTCCCTCTCATTCAATCTCAGTTTCCGCCTACTCTTCTTCTTCGCCGATGAGGTCTTGCCATCTTTGTGTGCGCAGACATAACCATTGAGATTGTTGCTCTTGAAACACCAAACAAGTTCGCTATTGTGGTAACAGTCGCTCCTGCTAAACAGGTTCCCACTATTTGTTCTCTTTGGAAACCTAACAGGTCACCCATTCCACCGACAGCTTGTACAAACCGCCACTGAACACAACTTGTAATACGCTGGCATACAACCTAGAGATTATACACTGGTGTGCAAAAATTAAGGTCGAAGAGGAGAAATTAACTTAAGAGCAGAACGAGCAGGCAGAACGGACCGAAAGACCACTCAGGAGATAGACTACTAGAGTCCGGTACGGTACGGCATACGCATATATGCAGCATGACGTAGGGGGGGGGGGAATGTCGGAAGGGTATAAAGCACACGGGCGGTGTACGCTCAGCAATTTGGTGAACGCTATTGCACGGTGTACATCGGTTTGAACGACGTCGAGCTGCTGCCACCGTGTGATATGGCTAACAGTTAATCCAGTAGACGACATCTGGATGACTTTACCCGAGGTCGCGTCATTGGGAAGTTGGAAGAAGGTCGAAGTGTGACTAGTGTGGCCGAGGAGTTCGGGATCGCTCACAGCTTCGTTTCACGAGCTTGGAAAGCATTTCAAATGACAGGAACAGCTGTCCGAGAGTTTAGCAGTGATTGTCCACGAGCAACCACGGCGGCGGACGACCGGTATATTGTCCTACATGCGAGAAGAGACAGACGGCAGACAGCGGGAGAAATCGCAAGGCACATGCAACAGACAACTGGACGTCCATTATCGCGTTTTACCGTGGCCAGGAGGCTGCACAAAGGTGGTCTATTTGCACGACGACCAGTACGATGTGTGCCATTAACGCCTGCGCATCGGAGACGGCGGTTTCTGTGGTGCCAGGAACACAAGAACTGGGCACATCATCCTCAATGGGGTCGAGTTCTCTTTACGGATAAAAGCCGATTTAGTCTGACGAGCGATTCTTGACGTATACACATCTGGAGAGAGCAGGGAACACGCAATCACACCTCCAACATCATCGAAAGGGACCGGCTTGTAGGTGGCGGAGTTCTCGTTTGGGGCGGTATCATGCTTGGTAGCCGTACTGACCTCCACATCTTCCAAGGAGGTTCAGTCACTGGTGTCCGCTATTGTACCGAGGTTCTCCTGCCTCACGTGCGTCTGTTCAGAGGTGCTGTGGGTCCTGAGTTCCTCTTCATGGACGAAAATGCTACACCTCATCGTACAGTGGCTGTCTCAGAGCTGTTTGAGAGTGAAGATATTCAACGCATGGATTGGTCTGCAAGGTTCCCGGACCTAAATCCAATCGAACACGTGTGGGACCTTCTCGGGAGACGTTTGGAAGCACGTCACCAGCCGCCAGCAACGATTCCGGAGCTGCGATTGGCGCTACAAGAGGAATGGGCCGCGATGCCTCAACAACTCCTTGACAACCTCGTCCTCAGCATGGAGTGACGTTGTAAATCCTGCAACGCAGTCAGGGGTGATCATATCCCCTACTAAAGACTGGATTTTTCTTGGCAGCCGCCTGTCACATGGACGTTTCTGTCTTCCGTCCAGTTGTGCTCAAAGCTACCTTTTCAATAAAGTGCCTTTGTATCCTTTGGATTCCTTGTTTGGACGGTTTTGCTCACTTGTCCCATAATCTTACATCTTGGGGATCTCGTGGTATTATTTGAGTCGATGTGGAACACTTCTGCACGACGTTACATTCGAAAAACCGTCTCGTCCTTAACTTTTGCACCCCAGTGTATACAAAGAAAAGATACACAAAATAAAATAACAACTTTTTTTTCAGTGTAGACGAATAATATTTTACCTCTATAAGCATGATATTCACATTATTTTGCCCAACTCGTATACAGGGGTTGGACAGAATAATGTGAATACCCGGAAAAAGAAGGTTTTACGTACCTATAGGGTGTGGAACCACCTTTGGCATTCAAAAGCGCTTGAATCTTCCTTTAAATGGACGCATACAAATCCTGGATGTGGGGTTAGTGGGATGTTACACCATTCTTCATGCAGAAACTACTCCAGGTCCTTGAGATATGCAGGAGGAAGATAACGGGAGATCTTACTCTGTTTTCCAACACAGACCACAGTGGCTCGATGATGTTTAGGTCTGGTGATTGTGGAGGCCAAGGAAGGTGGGAAAGTTTGTCCTCATGTTCCTCAAACCATGATTAGACATTCCGAGCTCTGTGAATTAGAGCATTATCATCTTGATAGATGGTATGTTCTGCAGTAAGCAATGCCTGAGCCATTAGATGGACTTGGTCGTCCAAAACGGTTTCATATGCCCTGCCGGTCATCATTCTTTCTAGGTGATCAGGGGACATGCTGAAAACCACGATATGACCCCGGAGCATGACAGAATCACCAACATGCTGCATTGTTGGGAGCAGACTATCTGATTTGTAAGCTTCTGACGGTGTTCTCCACACGTAAACACATTCTGCGGTGGGGAATAGTGTGAATTTGGATTCATCCGACCACATTACACGCTTCCATGCATCGGCAGTCCACATTGTATGCTCCTGGCTCCACTGATTCTGCCGTTGTGCCTTCACCCGGGTCACCAGAGGTTTTGCAACAGTAGCTCTGCCATGAATATCTTATTTATGCAGTTCCCTGAGCCCTGTTTTCGTTGATACTCGGGTCTGGAGATGCACACTGAGCTCCGCACTAATTTTCGGCGCCGTGGTTTTCTTATCACAGCTAACAATCCTCTTTAATACTCTGCTGTCTCTGTCAGTCAGGGTGGTTTTTCGGCCGCTCTTGTGTTTCGCAGACGAGGTTTTGCCACGAACACGGTATGCTGTCATAACGCTAGACACAGTACCTCTCGATACCCCCACTACCCTGGCGACTGTCGTCACGGAGGCACCAACTAGACGGCCACCAACAATTAGCCCTCTTTTGAAGTCCTTTAGATTGCTCATTTTGTCCTCACCCTGAAAGAAATTTTGCAACAAAACATTTTAAATGCACTTAAGCAGGGCCTTGAGGTTCTAAACAAAGTTATTGCAACCAAAAGGTGGTGGATACATTTCCATATTGCGACGTACGCAGCAGCATTAAAAGTCATGTCTCGGAGCGTGATATATATATCATCATCATCATCATCATTGTCAACCATTATCAATCCACTGCTGGACGAAGGTCTCCCCAAGTTTCCTCCACAACGGTCTGTCTTGTGCCAGTCTCCTCCATGTCACTCCCGCATACTTTCGAATTTCATCCACCCATCTTCCATGTGGTCTTCTTCTGGGTCTTTTCCTGTCCCTTGGAATCCAATCTAAAATTTCGGCTGTCCATCGATGGTCTGTCATTCTGGCAGTATGTCCAGCCCATTGCCATTTCAGGGATTTAACTCTGATCATGATGTCTTCCACTCTTGTCATTTTTCGGATCCACGTGTTCCTCTTCTTATCTCTCCTGGTTACACCAAGCATGCACCTCTCCATGCTGCTTTGAGTTGTATGCAGCCTTTGTATGTCACTTTTAGCTAAGGTCCACGTCTCTGCACCATACGTAAACACTGGAAGGATGCATTGATCAAACACTTTTCTTTTAAGACATAATGGCATATTGCTCTTGAAAATTATGCTGTTTCTTCCAAAAGCTCTCCAGGCAAGTTTTGTACGCCGATTAATTTCTTCACCAATGTGACCCTCACTTGATATCTGCTGTCCAAGATAAACGTACGTATCTCTTATCTCCAGCTTTTCTCCATCAATTGATAAATCTTCATTTCTTGTAAAAGCATTGTACATCACTTTTGTCTTCTGAAAGTTCATTTTTAATCCACTTCTTTACTCTTGTCAGCAAGTTCCTGGATCATACTCTGTAGCTCTGATGGGGTAGTTGCAAAAATGACTATGTCATCAGCAAAACGAAGGTGGGTTAGATAATCTCCATTAATCTTTATCCCTTTGTTTTCCCAGTTCAGTGATTGAAAGACATTTTCCAATGTGGCATTAAAGAGCTTCGGAGATATGGTGTCACCTTGTCTCACTCCTTTTCCAATTTTTATGTGTGTTGTATTTTCAAACAGCCGAATCTTTGCACTTGCATTTTCATAGATGTTATTAATAATATTAATGTATGCATCTTCAATACCGCAGGATTTCAGAGCCATTGCAACTGCTGATGGTTTCACCGAATCAAAGGCTTTTTCATAATCGATAAAAGCCATGCACAATGGAAGTTCATATTACCTCGCTCTTTCAATTAGTTCTCTCAGTACGTGGATATGATCTATTGTGCTGTAGCCACTCCTGAATCCAGCTTGTTCTCTCGGTTGAGCCATGTCCAGTGTCACCTTCAAGCGGTGTGAAAGAACTTTAGTGAAGATTTTATAAACCACTGATAGGAGGCTAATAGGTCTGTAGTTCCTGAGATCCTCAATGTCACCTTTTTTATGTAGCAAGATCATTGCAGCGTTGTTCCAATCTTCAGGAATTTTCCCTTCATTAAGGCATCGAGTGAAAATTTGGGCGAGTACTGTTTCGATTTCTCCACTTGCTTCTTGTATGATGTCTACAGTAATTCCATCTTCTCCTGGAGCTTTTCCCCGCTTCATGTTCTTGATTGCATGTGCAACTTCTGCTGGAAGGACTGGAAGAACTCTGGTACTGGTACCTTTCATGATGTCTGGAGTACATGTATAATCCCTTTCATATAATTTGGAGTAGAAATCTTTCACTCTTGTCATAATTTTGCCTCTATTTCTTGTTACAGAACCATCTTCTTTTCTCAGTGCCATAATCTGTTTTTTCTTCGTACTGAGATGTCCCTTTGCTATCTTTAGGCTTTGGTTGTTTTCAATTGCTTTCCTTACCAGTTCACAGTTGAATTTCCTTACGTCTTCAGTGATACTTTTTCGTACTGTCTTGCATAGCTCTATATATTCCCCTTTGGAAGTCACATCTTCTTTAGTTGTCCTCATCTCACTCTTCTTTTTTGCATCAACATTTTGGTTTTTCCTGATAATTTGTTCACATGCAATTTGTTCTTAGACCCAGCTAATTTTGTTGCTGTTTCCATAAGAGCTTTGGTTACGTTTCTGTTAACTTCAGAAATATCCACTTCTTCCGATGTAAGGAATTCTAAAGCAGAGAATCTGTTCTTCAGTTCCAATTTGAAGGTATTATGGTGTTTTTTAAGGTTGGTTATGTCAATACATTTTGTTTGTCTTATGAGCTTGCTACGTTCGAGTTTACTGTTGAGGTGCATCTTACATCTCACCAATCTATGGTCACTGCCTGTGTTGAACTTGTTTAGCACACTGCAGTCTTCTATGACGAATTTTTTTGTTACACATAATAAAATCAATTTCACTTGTCGTCCCATTTGGATGTCTCCATGTCCATTTCATGTGTGGCTTTTTCTTGAAAAAGGAGTTCAAGATGAAAAACCCTTCTGCCTCTGCAAACTCTACGAGAGTATTTCCACGCTGGTTTCTGTTGCCGTGACCGAATTTACCTACTGAAGTTTCATTCTGTTGCCGTTGCCCTATTTTTGCATTGAAATCTCCCATAATTATCTTCAAGTGCTGCTTACCTTTATTATTTAGATCACGAATTTCCTCATAAAATTCTTCAATTTCTTCTTCAGCATGACTTGTGGTGGGTGCATAAGTTTGAATAATCTGAGCCTGGTATCTTCTCGAGAGTTGGATAACGAGTCGTGCAGTTCTGTCAGAGGAACTTTCAACTTCTACAACTTTATCCTTCAGTTTCTTGTTTATTATAAATCCAACACCACTAGTTCTGCCAGTATCTGTCCCACGATAGTAGAAGAGATGTCCACTTTTCAGTTCGATGAGATCTTCTCCTTTTCTCCTTACCTCACTTAGCCCGACGATGTCCCAGTTGATCCTTTGTAGTTCCTCTTCCAATTCAAGAAGCCTTGAATCAGAAGATAGGGAGCGTCCGTTATACGTCGCCAAGGTCAGCATCAGATGGCAGCCTAGTCCGGTCCTCCGGGGATTCTTAGCACCCTCTGCCTTCATGTCGCACTGGCCGCTGCCTTGGCCAGGTACATTCCAGCTGCCGGAGACTGAGGGCCAAGATTTAAGTTGTGGAGTCATTTTGGAGGGGTTTGGCCATAACTCACCACGCTGGCCAAGCGGGTTGGTGAGTGTGGGATAGCATTTCCTCTAATCCCGATGGTATAGTTATACCGCTATTGGCGGTCGTCAGAGCCCCTTTAGTGGTAACAGGATGTACCACGAGAAGGCGGGGTTGACATTTGTCAAGGAGAGGCTGTGATGTTACGCATCACCTGACCTTACATCCCATATATATATATATATATATATATATATATATATATATATATATATATATATACTGAAGTGCCAGAAAGACTGGTATACCAGTTTAATATTTGGTAGGTCCCCCACGGGAGCCCAGAACTGAAGAAATACGACGGGGCATGGACTCCACTAGCTTCTGGAAATATGATGTAGGCAATGCACATCATACTTCCTGCAGAACGTTCCACAATTCGGGTGTATTCCGAGGTCTCGGATTCCTGTGTTCGATAGCGCGTTGCACGGAATCCCAAATGTGTTATATCGCGTTCAGATCTGGGAACTTGGGTGGGATTGGCAACATCCCAAACTCAGATGAATTCTCCTCTAACCATAATGTGGCGTCCCGACATTTGTGTGGAGGTGCAATGTCCTGTTGGAACAGGCCCAACCAATCAGCATGAATGCAGGACATGAACGGGTGTACCTCGTCAGAAAGGATGCGCACATAGCGTTGGCCGGTCACAGACGCTTGTAGACGTCCAGGGGTCCCAGTGAAGTCCAGCTAAACATACCCCATACCATTACGAACCCCTCACCATTCGGTACAGTTCCCTGTAGACAGGCGGGATCCATGGCTTCATGGGGTTTGCGCCACACACGAATCCTTCCATTTACTCGATACAGTTGGAAACGCGACTCGTCAGACCAGGCTCCTTGTTTCCAGTCATCAAGTGTCCAGTGGCGTTGTTGCCATGTCCAAGCGAGGCGCATAGCTCTGTGTCGTGCACCCATCAAGGGGATTCGAGTTAGGCGTCGGCACCCGAAGCCCATATCGTGCAGGGTACGTTGCACAGTCCTCACGCTGATGCTTGGTGAGGCTCCAGCATTGAATTCCGATGATACCTGCGAGAGTGTTGCACGCCTATCGCGTGAAATGATTCTCAACAGCCGACGATGGTCACGTTCATTCAATGTCTTTTTACGGCCACAGTGGTATAGTAGGTTGGAGGTTTTACCGGAATTATTGTAGTCACGGTACACCCTTGCATTGGTCGTCCGTGAAAATCGGAACTTCGTTTCTACCTCCGAAATACTATGGACCATCTCGGGAGCGCCAACTATGACATCGCGTTGAAAATCGCTTAAACCGTTATTACTTGTCATTCTCATGCCGACAACAGCTCTGACAGCTGGCAAGGATGTCTATCGTTTTATATACGCACTGGCGGACGCAACCGAGTACGCGCATAGGTGACGTTGCTATGTATTTTGCAGAAGCTAGTCTGTACCAGTTTTTCTGGCACTTCAGTGTATATATACACACACAGTCGAGGCACATTAATATGACCACCTCCTACTTCTCACGTCAACAGCGCGTAGCCAATGAAAGAAATGCACGTGTCGTGAGCTGGCTTGGAGGGTATATAAAGTGTGCTGTAGGCAGTCTGAAAACATATTACTCGCTGCTGTCAGGGATAAAAGGAGCGATTTATCAGATTTGCAAAAAGGGATGATTATCGGCTTTCGGGTTAAGGGTGGCAGTATTTCTGAAACAGCGCAGTTTGTGAACTGTCTGCGTGCTGCTGTGGTTAAAGTGTATCAAGATTGGAGTAATGGAACCATTGCGAATAAGCGAAATGAAAACTCTGAGGATCACGTATCATTAATGTGAGAGGTGAACGTCGGCTGCGAAGGTGCGTGAGGGCCGATCGACACGTTACAGTGGAGCAACTCACTGGCCGAATGAACCAGGGAGCTACCGGAAGTGTGTCTAAAATGACAGTTCAGCGACCCCTGCTGCGTATGAGGCTCCATTGCAGGCGGATGGTCACTGCACCTATGCTAACGAAGGTGCATCGGCAGAAAAGTCTTATTTGCATGGCAGTATCGAAATTGGACCTCCGTTGATTGGCAAAGGATTGCCTTCTCCGATGAGTCACATTTTCTGCTTCATCGAACGGATGGACGTTGGCGTGTAAGGCGAGAAACATCGGAGAACGAACACTCTTCAACCATTGCTGGAAGAACACAAGCAGGTGGGGGCAGCGTTATGGTCTGGAGAATGTTTTCGTGGCATTCCCTGAGTCCACTCATGCCTGTGGAAGGCACTATGGACAAAAGTCGTTATGAATCCATCTTTGCAGCCCACGTATACCTATACATGCTGATTGTCTTACCTGGGGCGCATGAGATCTTCCAGCACGACGATTCGACTTGTCACAAAGCTAGAAATGTCCGAGAGTGGTTGGAAGAGCACGATGAAGACTTCAAAGTACTTCCCTGGCCACCTTATTCTCCAGACTTAAACCCAATTGAGCACCTGTGGGACCACCTAGATCGTGCTGTGCGTTCTATGATGCTTCACCACGCACTTTCCAGCAGCTGTCAGATGCACTGAAGTCAGCATGGCTCCACATACCTGTAAACACCTTCCAGCACCTTATTGAGTCACTCCCAGACCGTCTAGCTTCTGTCCACGCTGTAAATGGCAGTTACTCTGAACATTTGATGGTGGTCACAATAATGTGACTCGACCGTGTATATATTCTTTCATTTCTTATTTATGAGCCAAAGACATGGACCTTAGCGATAATACAGTGGCTGCGAAAGCGAAGAATCAAAGAAGCGTGGGGAAATGCAGGCTTGAGGTAACTAAGAGAGCTAAGAAGAGTAACTGAAAGTAAGAACTGAGGACACCGTTGGGAAAAAACCTGAAATATTAGGCTGCTGTGGATACCAAACGAGAGAAAATAACTTAGAAGAAAACCACGTGAGAAAAAAGCGCATGAAATTCGAAAGCATGCCGGAATAATATGGAAGAGAATGGGTCAAGGCAGAGAGCAATGCTGGAATAATATGGTAGAGAATGGGTCAAGACACAGAGCAATGCCGGAATAATATGGAAGAGAATGGGTTAAGACAGAGAGTAATCCCGGAATAATATGGAAGAGAATGGCTCAAGACAAAAAACTGTCGAAGAGACTTCGAATATCATTCACCCAGCACAGGATTGAGAATGATTATTGCTAATGATGACGCTGATGACATATAATAGATGTAGTTTATTGCTTTGTTTATTTACTTGCCAGTAATGGCATTTAAAATACATCTCGCTTTGATCTTTTAAGTAAACGTCTATTTATATTAGCACGGAAGTATGAAGAATAGCTACCACTTGTTCCAATGTCCTTGTCACATTTGCATCCTGGGCAAGGTCCTTTGTAAACGGTTTCAATCTCACATCCAGGGTCACATTTCGGTGGCGAGCACTGGGAAACGTTGCACTTGCACACTTCGCAACCGTCAGGTCCGATTTCAGGACGGCAGTTTAATTGACAGTCCACCGGAGGGCACACGGGTTTCTTCGGCTCCACAGTTCCTAAAACAAACAAAAAATAAAAAATAAAAATACCAGAAATTCATTATCGAGATGAAAGCTTTTTATATATCTTTAAAATTCAGTTCGCATCTACTGTTTACGAACCTGAATGAAACTTTAACACTGAGAGACCGGCAAAATCGCATATATTGCCGAGCCACGAGTCCAATGCTTTATAGGAATCGTTTAAAGAACATAGTTCACTTCCAACATATCAACTGACCTCCGAATTCCCCTGATATCATTCTAACAGAGACACTTTTGGGACACTATATAAACGGCATATCAGGCGTCTGGATACACAAATCACCTCCATAACTGCATTGAAGGCCATATTACACATTGTAACGTACCTGCCAGCAGGACGCACACTACATAAAGGCAGTTAGGAATCAGAATAAAACGTCTGCGTAGCTCAGTTGGTAGAGCGACTTGTTCCGGAATAAGCGGACTCGGGTTCGAATCCCGGCGTAGACCAAAAATGACGGAGAAATTTACTTCGTTATAATGGCGCCCGAACTATCCGGATGACCCAACCGTTCAAAATCTCGCAATGGTGTGGTGTTATTTCCACACCGCGAGATAGGAAAAATAAGAGAATCTCTTCTCCAGCGCTTCGAAAAATAAATGTGTGTGACGTTGCATTCCACACACCAGATTGACTGGGAGTTCTCAAGTGAACGTTATAGAGTGGATGGCTGCCTGCAACGATTCATGGTCACGGCTGACCCGTGGGCCATGCCCCCGGCCCTCCTTCGCGAGGGGGATATGTGACGTACCTGCCAGCAGGACGCACGCGACATAAAGGCAGTTAGGAATCAGAATAAGACGTCTGCGTAGCTCAGTTGGTAGAGCGACTTGTTCCGGAATAAGCGGACTCGGGTTCGAATCCCGGCGTAGACCAAAAATGACGGAGAAATTTACTTCGTTATAACATGGCTTGGTTCGCCATATAAAATGCTTCCGGGATCTTATTGAGTCGATGCCACGTCGGATAGTTGAGGGCGAAAGGAGAACCTACGACGTATTAGGTAGGAGGTCATACGTCAGTGATCACTCAGTATATATTAATTAACAAATATATTTAACGGCGAGTAATGACATACTGAGCAGCGTGATTCTGTTTTTTAAGGAAATCTAGCTTAAGATTGACTTGGAAGTTTGAAGAATAGTTACCAATTGTTCCAGCGCCCTTGTCACATTTGCATCCTGGGCAAGATCCTTCATAAACGGTTTCAATCTCACATCCAGGGTCACATTTGGGTGGGGAGCAGAGGGGAGCGTCGCACTTACACACTTCGCATCCGTCAGGTCCGATTTTAGGACGATAATTTAATTTACAGTACACCGGAGAACACACGGGTTTCTTCTGCTCCACAGTTTTTGAAACAAAAATACAAACATCTGCTATTGGATGAAAATGGTCATCTTTAAAATTCAATTCACCTGTACTAAATAATTTCGAAACTAAACAAATATTTCGCAGTGAAATAACTACTCAAAGAATGAAATGGTCTTCTTGATATATCAGTCCTTTCATGAAGGAAAATTATTAGGTGTGCAACTTCATTCTCGGCCCCTAACCGCAAGCGATCACAGAACGTTAGCAAATGCAAATAGCTGTGTGCGGTAATGGCTGATTGCAGCGCCATCCAACAGCTTTCCGGGCAACCGTAAATGCTCACAACTGTAGTGACAGAAGGGACGAGAGCAGTGTCGTTTGAGAAGCAACATTTGAGGCACTGCCTCCTGTTCGAGTTTCAGCTGAAAAAAAGTGCCGAGGAAGCCTAGCAAATGACTTGTGCTGTCTTGGGTGAGGCTGCTGCGTCTTACAGTACGTGTAAGAAGTGGGTCCAGCGGTTCAAGCAGGGAAATTTCGATCTCCGTGATGCAGAACGGCCGGAACAGCCACAGAAAGTTGACGATGAGGAACTGGAACAACTGCCGAACGCGGATCCCTGTCGCACACAGTCAGAGCTCGCCCAGGAACTCGGAGTAACACGGCAAGCCATTGCAAAGCGCCTGCACAAGCTTGGACGGATTCACAAGGAAGGCCGTTGGGTGCTCCACCAACTCACAGCTGCGAACAAGTCTAAGCGCTACGATGTAGCTCTGTCCTTGCTCTCCAAATTCAAGAAGGATTTCCTCCACAAGATTTTGACCTGTGATGAGAAATGGATTCTCTACGATAATCCAAAGCGGCGCAAATCGTGCGTTTATCCAGGTCAGCCTACCACCAGTACCGCCAAACCGAATATCCGTGCCAGGAAGTTGTTGCTTTGCATATGGTGGGATTAGCGCAGTGTCGTACACTATGAGTTGCTCAAACCTGGTGAAACGGTCAGTGCTGAGCGTTATTGTCAGCAACTCATTCGTGTGAGTGACGCACTGGAGGCGAAAAGGTCATACACCGGCAAGGGCAGAAGTTCGGCCCTGATGCTTCAGAATAACGCGCGTCCTCACACCGCGAGAACGACTTTAAACACGATCACCGACCTGGAATGGGAGATTTTGTTCCACCCGGCGTTTTCTCCAGACTTCGCTCCGTCGGATTATCACCTCTTTCGCTTCATGCAACATTACCTCAGTGATAAGCACTTCACTTCTGTCGAGGAGGTCCACACAAGTATTGATGACCTGATGACCTTATCAACTCGAAACAGCCCTCTTTTTTCCGCAGTGGCATTCGGCATCACCCTGATCGATGGCTCAAATGTATCCAACGCGACGGGGATTATTTCCATGATTAGGTACGTATTCGATTTGCTATAATTTGCTGTCAACGTGTCGTGCCTGTGGCCGATAATTCAGTTGCACACCTTATAATTAACACAGAAAGATCGAGGTAATGAATTCGCACAACACATTTTTAGCATGTCTTTCGTGCGAATGTTATCGGTTTGTCCGTCCATGCGTCTCTGGACACCATATCTCTGCAACTACTAATCCGATTTGAAAAATTCTTTTTGCATTGGGAAGCTTGCAATATGCGAATGATGATCCTTCATTTTACTTTTTTTTTTTACGATGTACAATTTCTCCGCTTGAGGGCGTAAATGCAGATGGCATCGAATTCAAAATACATTTTATTCCACATATTTGCTTCTAGTAAACCTATTGAAAAAATTCCTTCACATTTCGATTCCATTTATGTCGAAGAGTATTTTAGGTATAGTCACTTTTTCAGGTTACGCATAGATTTTCCGCTAGGGGTCGTAAAAGCAACTTGTGTTTCCCCCGATATCCCTACTTCTAAAACTCCGATTTGAAAAACATTTTCTTCAGAGGATACAGCTCCTGATGGGAAATCTTTTGCATAGAATTTCTAATTTTTGGTAAAGAATGGTTTGGCAACTAGGGCGCGTAAGTGTTAATTTCTCCTTCTGATGTATTTGCAGTAAAATGTGGGCTTCGAAAATCTCGATTGAAAAAATTCGTTCGTGGACCGATGCTACTCACGTCGATAAATATTTTCGGAATATTTTCTTCTTAAAATATAGCATAGTTTCTCCGCCAGGAGGCATTGATGTACATCTTATTTTTGTCAATATCTCTTCTTCTAAGAGTCCGATTTGAAAAATACCTTCTTCGTTGGATAGCGTTTCTGGTGCAAAATGTGTTTCATATAATTTCGAAATTTTCAAATAATTCATAGACTTTCCGCTAGGGGCGTAACAGTAAATTGCGTTTTTCCCTATATCTCTGCTTCTAAGACTCCGATTTGAAAACTTCTTCCTGTATCGCATACGGCTCCGGATGGGAAACGTTTTGCATATCATTTCTAATACTTGGTAAAGAATGGTTTGGCCACCAGGGGCATAAGTGCTAATTTCTGCTTCTGGTGTATTTGCAGCAAAATCTGAGCTCCCAGAAACTCGACTGAAAAATTTCTTTCCTGGACCGATATTGCTCACATCGAAAAATCTTTTGAGAATACTTTCTTCTTAAAATAATGCATGTTTTTCCCGCCACGGGGGGCGTAAATTCATATCTTATATTTGTTGATATCGCTTCTTCTAAGAATCCGATTCGAAAAATTCTTTCTTTGTTGGAGAGCGTTTTCATTGTGGAATGTTTCTCATATAATTTCAAATTTTTCTTAACGCACAAGTCTGCAACCACAGGGCGTGAGTTCGCGATTCCGTTTACAGCAATATCTGCAGGATTAAAAACCCGATTGAAAAACTTCATTCTTCGGTCAGATACTACTGTTTTAAATACCGGTTCCACTGACTTTCAATAGCTTCGATAAATTTAATTCGCGTCAGAATGGATTCAAAATACGTGCTCATTACACCGGAAACTTCGGTGTCATCTCTCTTGTTAAACATCTTTCCGATGACAGAGTGCATTAACCAAATGTTTTCAACTTTAATTTAAAAAGTCATATTCAGATATAGCAACTGCCGACATTGAATCATTTAGGTTTATCAATTGCTGTGATATTCATTATTCAAACTATCATTCTTACATTCTTGCAGATTTATTTTAGTTAACGGAAATTTTCTTCGGCGTAGAAACGATTTTCACTTTTCATAGAGAAAATGGACTTGAAAGGTATATGTTTGCGTGTAATTATTTTGTTTTCCTTTACCGAAACGTGGAACTACTGAAAAGTAGTTTACTTTACCTAGATTAAAAGAGCACGAGGTCATACCAAGAAAAATAGGAACAATTGTGAGGAATTCCAAGTATCGATGTAGGAGAAATGAATGTATTGGCAAAGCGGTTAGTTCTGCAATTAAGCAGCTGCAAGCAAAATTGATATTGAATAACCTCAACGTAAAGGGAAATCATTCGATTGAGTGAGGACATTAGAAATAGCATGTGCAAAAGATACATAAAAATTTCAACGTTCATCCACAGAAAAAAAATTAGATTGAAGATACTTAATAACTATCGGTTTATTGATAAGGCGAGCTGCTGTTTTCTCCGCAGCAGCAAGAAGAGAGTCCAGGGTAGATTAGGGCGCACTACTTCAAATGTTGCTGCAATAATCCATAGTTGTCACTTTTGTAGCGCTAAAAGATGAAGAATTTCATCTTACTTGGTAAAGAAAAGCAAGCTATTGTGACGTAGACGTGGCAATTGTGAAAATATGTCTATGGCAAGCCAACTTAAAGGAATTGTTTTTAGATTACGAACAGTTAGAGACGTATTTCTTGACAAAGGGTGGCAGTCGTGTGAAAAAGCGGGTATTTCGGTATCTTTTATTGTTTTGAAAAATGGACTGGATTCTACAAAAGTTAAATTGTATAGCATTTTTATCATTGCACCTACAAATGACTACTGTGTTGTAAATTAAGGAGGAGATAAGACAGACGATGTTCACACATTTTTAGAAATATTTTCCAGCAATATAATTAATGTTTAAATTAAAATTATTTCGTTTTTAAATGTTCTATCTGATAGCCCTTTCTCTGGATTATGAAGCTACATCTAGATTTCCAAGATAACAGGGCGTTTCTTAAAATTGATAGTGGAATTTATTCCACTGCTTTCCATAGTCCAATCATTGTTTTAGTTCTGTGTTTAGAAAGTGCTCTTTTTAGTAGTCCAAAGGCAAAATATTACATTGGTGACACATCAGGGGACTTTCAAGGACTATGAGAAAAGGTATGTACTTTATACCCGTCTATGTTTTCATTTTTTCAAGAAATAGAGTGGTATTTGGCTGTATGACTGGTAGCCTTATCCTAGTGGAGTTCTACTCTTTGAATGCTCTGTGGATAAAGGAATGGTATTTCCTTTTTAAATGTACGTAGGTTGTTAAAACGTTATTTTGGTAATATGTAGAATTGATGATTTTAACATTGTTTTCAATTTTTCTTAATTTTAATTTCCATTGTGTGACAAACCAGCAATATTCATGAATCGTTTACTGAAACTTTACTGAGTTTCTCGGAACCAAGTTTGTAAAGCTTTTTATGCTCTTTTGCGATAGTAAAACAACTTTTTTGTTACTGTCGTTTAGGCAGATAGCATGCTTCATCAGTAATCACAATTAATTTCCATCTGTCTCTGCCTAAGTGATTTTCATAAAGAAGTTGTGAAAACACAAGTTTGTCCGTGTCCCCGTCACTCCGGAGTAAGTCGCTCTCCCAACTGAGCTACGCTGACAGAATGTCTCGCTGCAGATTTGTCGTCTTGACACATGTTTGCATCTCTGTAGTACATCACAAAGTTTACACCATATTCTGGGCTCAGCCACTTGCCTGGGCAAAAGGCAGTGAACATTATGATTTTGTTTTTCTTGTCAGATTCAAATCTTTGTTTATTACCTTGTTCACAGCTGATACAGATATTTTAAACTACTTAGCGACTGCTCTTTGGGTCGGTGGACTTTGTTTTAAGACCAGAGACCTTACTTTGGAAAAAGTCGTAAAAGTATTTACCTTCTTTTGATTTTCATTTGGTTGTTCTCTTTCCTGTTAAAATCAATGCTTGACAATTTCCCCTTATATTATCAATAATATTGCGTTTTTGACATTTGGAAATGCTAATTCCATGATTTTCACTGCGTTTATTAATTACAGAATACGAATATTTCTCCTCATAACGACTAAAAACATAACTTTCTGTCCAAAGCTTGTTTACGTGGGCCATTTTCTTAGCAGACAATATTTAACTTCAGCAGATGTTTCTTTCGGGTTCATCTAACACGCTGTTGCCAGATTTAATTCTTGCAACATTTTTATTTCTTGTAATTTGTTATCAAACACTTTCTAAAAATGTGTGAACATTCTCCGTATTTGAGAGTAATATTTTATGCCCATTCGAATTGAATCAAACACATAAGGTAGTAGTTTTCGAAAAAAAAACATTCACATATCCACTTGGGCAACTTTGGAATTGTAGATGTGTTGGACAGAGGGGATAGTGGATAGCTTCACCAGATGTTTCTTTCGTGTTCATCTAACACGCTGTTGCCAGATTTAATTCTTTCAACTTTTTTATGCCGTCCCTCCTCACCCGAAATTTAAATGACAAAACTGTTTTATTTTTATTTTATTTTTTAATAGTGATATGTGAAAAGCCTCCATAGAAGTAACTGCTCTGAGTCATCTTTGGCTGCTGTTTTCGCTTGAGCTCTCTCTCCCACTTCTCTTTCGCAGCGTCACTGTGTCTTACCGTCCCTCCAAGCGAACGCCCCACGCTATCTTTGTAATTAGTAAGGAATATCAGTAGAGGAGGTGGCTGTATTTATGATCACTATAATGTATTGAAATACATTAGTTTGTGTTTTACTATGCAATTCGTAGATATGCTCTGCTTCTCTCCTTTTGCATTCCTTTCACGATATTGTAGGTTACTGTTTTTAAGGAACATAATTCTCAGACGTAATTGTTCTCCACTCACGTAAAACGTATAAAAAGTAATTTATTAGGTAAAACATTACCCTTTTTTTTTTTCATTTTGTTCCAGGGTTTGACGATCCCCACGAGCATCTAAGGTTATGTGGAGTCGCCCGTCCCGAAATTGGGGCCACTGCTATAGGAAAGGGATTTAATTTAGGAACACTAGTTATAGGGAAGCCATTGCTGTAGAACAAACACGCCACTTTTGCATTATCCGGCACTTCAATCCAGGACAAATTTAGGGAAATCAACCAGAAGCCCGCGCTTAAGTACGTGGACGACATTTAAGGTCTAAAAACAGTTTCTGGGTTGCTGAGTTTAATGGAATCAACAGCAAATTCTTTTCCAACGGATTTAATTTCACCGGAAAAACTCGAAAATAAATCTGGTGAACAGATGGTACTGTATAAGTACTTTTTAGGGAGGATGGGGACGTTTAACGCACACGGTGAGCAATTCTATGAGCTATAAGCAGTCGCCCATCCTTAATTTAGAGCCACCAGTTCTAGGGAAAGAACGGTGCTAGTACCGTAAGAGAAACACATTTTTGCATCACTAGGGATACGAACCCGGACCAATCGCGTACAAATGTCTAGAAGCCAGCTCTTCGTACTACTCGGCTACCCGGCTGGCGTGCTTCTTCTAAATTGTTTTAATCAATCGCTAAATTGAAGCAATGCATCATACATTTTTGTGAATAACAGAAGAAGTTAATTAAATATTTTATATTAGCTGGTTATTCGTTCAATAAGGATTTTCTAGAACAGTTTTGATCAGGTTTCTCAATGAAAATATTCAACAGAGTTTGCTGACGCAAGTTGCAGACATCACGTTCCTCAACAGAGTTTGCTGACGCAAGTTGCAGACGTCACGTTCCTCAACAGAGTTTGCTGACACAAGTTGCAGACATCACATTCCTCAACAGAGTTTGCTGACGCAAGTTGCACACATCACATTCCTCAACAGAGTTTGCTGACGCAAGTTGCAGACATCACGTTCCTCAACAGAGTTTGCTGACGCAAGTTGCAGACATCACATTCCTCAACAGAGTTTGCTGACGCAAGATGCAGACATCACATTCCTCAACAGAGTTTGCTGACGCAAGCTGCAGACATCACATTCCTCAACAGAGTTTGCTGACGCAAGTTGCAGACATCACGTTCCTCAACAGAGTTTGCTGACGCAAGTTGCAGACATCACATTCCTCAACAGAGCTTGCTGACGCAAGATGCAGACATCACGTTCCTCAACAGAGTTTGCTGACGCAAGTTGCAGACATCACGTTCCTCAACAGAGTTTGCTGACGCAAGTTGCAGACATCACGTTCCTCAATCATGATACGAAAATGTAGGCATTCACGACACGAAAAGCGACTAATGATTTACAGGAACTACAAAGGCCGTTCCATAAAAACGGAGAGAAATGTTTTAGAGTTGGCAACACTACGAAGGAGAAAAATTATCACGCAGACCACTAATTGAAGAAAGAAAGTATCTATAGCAACAGTTATTAGCAGTGGTAGACGATTCTGGTTTTGTTATTGCGCAGTTCTTTAAAATACGTGTGCATTTCGTCATACAGTTATGGAGGTGAGTGATTCAGAGTTAAGAAATGAAATGCGTTGTGCGATAAAATTTTGCATCGTTTGGGTAAAACGACTTTACAAACAGTTGATTTAATGAAAACATCTTACAAAGATAAATGTTTAGGTGAGTCAACGTTTTTTAGATGGCACCATGATTTCAAAAAGGGCGTTTGTCGGCAGAACTCGCTCCTAGGCCTGGCCGACCTGAAAGTCTTGTTACGGTGCGTATTGTTAACACTGTTTGGGCAATCCAAAAAGAAGATCGACGAATGACGTGTGAAGACATAACGGCGTCAACTCATATTTCAAAAAGTCGGCATTTCGCGTTCTACGCGACATATTACAGCTACATCACGTGTGTTCGAGATGGATACCTCATCACCTGACGAGAGAATAATTGTTACCCGGAGTTCAGATGTGTCATGAGTGGAAACAAATGATTAAAAAGGATCCAAACTTCCTAAACTCAGTATTAACTGCGGATGAAACATGGGTCCACTATTTCGACCCCCTCACGAAGCGCGCAACGAGTGTCTGGAAACACACAAACTCGCCTCCTCCGAAAAAGTCCGCCAAACCAAATCAGCTGGGGAGGTGATGACGATCATTTTCTTTGATTATAAGTGTCTACCAGAATGTCGTTCCTTCACAAATTACTGTCAATGCTGAGTATTACATTTCAGTCTTGAAGCGTATGCGACGACAGATATCGTTTAAGCCACCGGAACTGGTGGGCAAGTGGACCCTACACCATGATAACGCCCGCCCACATGTGGCTGCTTGTGTTCAATAGTTTATTACTAAATACAGTATTGAAATCATGCCACAGCCTGCCTACAGTCCTGACCTCGCCCCGTCCGATTTCTGGTTGTTTACAGCAATAAAGGAGAAATTCCGTGTCGCAATATTCAGCACAGACGCTGACGTTATTCAAGCTGTACAGGGGTGGCTAAAGCAGCTTCCACAAAAGGCCTTCACCACATGCTTTGAAAAATGGGCCGAACAATGGGACCATTGCGTATTAGTGGTACCATCGTTCAGTACTCTTTTAGCACGTCTTTTGTAAAACAAGTTAGTAAAATCATGCAATAATGCATTGATTATAATACGCTTTCCAACATACCAAAAATCATTACTCAAGTTATGAGGATAATGGCTGTGAAATAAATCTCGGTCCTGTGCCCTTACCTACCCCATTTCGATTATATTTAACACAACCGGTTCAGTATACCTCCGAAATAACATGATAAAGTTTTGTCGCAATGGAAGCATTTTTACGTAAGTTATGACCCATAGTGGCGATGGAAGTGATTCCGCTCCTATGTCCTGACCTTTAACCCCATTTCGCGCATTTTCAATAGGGGTTGTTCGCAAGTAGTCCCCTACCACATACTAAAATTTCATCGAAATCGAACCTTTTTTACGTTAGTTATGACGCATAAAAGCAGTGGAATGGATCCCGCTCCTATGTACGAACCTTTGACCACATTTCGTTCACTTTCAATAGGGTTCTTTACCAAGTGATCCCCTTCCACATACTAAACGTTTATCGAAATCGAACGATTTTTACGCGTTATCGCGCGGACGGACATACGCTCACAACGCGTGATGTAATGAGGCAGACGGGAATCGCGACCATCTGCTCGCAAGAGTGTGACGTCATAAAACTTTAATAGGATCCACACACAATGCGTGACGTAATGAGACAGATGGCGTGACCGCGCGCCAACATCTCAAGCGCGAGATTGTGACGTCATAAGATCGTCCCGAGGTGGTCTCCTACCACATAATAAAATTTCATCCAAATCAAACCATTTTTACGCTCGTTATGACGCATAAAGGCAACGGAATGCATTCCGCTCCTATGTCCTGACCTTTGACCCCACTTCACCCATTTTCAATAAGGCTCATTCCCAGGTGGTCCCCTGCAACATACTAAAATTTCATCGACATCGAACCATATTTACGCAAGTTAGGACGCATAAGGGCAATGGAATGAATTCCGCTCCTATGCCGAGACCTTTAACCCCACTTCACCCATTTTCGATAGGGTTCATCCCCAAGTGGTCCCTTACAATATGTTAAAACTTCATCGACATCGAGCCATATTTACGCACGTTATGACGCATAAGGGCAATGGAATGGATCCCGCTCCTATGCCGTGACCTTTGACCCCATTTTGTCCATTTTCAATAGGGTTGGTCCCCAGGTGGTCCCCTACCACATACTAAAATTTCATCGAAATCGAACCATTTTTACGCGAGTTATCGGGCCGACAGACGGACAGACAAAGCTGGAGCATATACGCTTCTTCAACCTACGGTTCGAAAGCGTAAAAAAGACCGTGCTACTGTTATCGGTTTGTCCGTCCGTCCGTCTGTGCCCACGATATCTCTGCAACTATTAGTCTGATTTGAAACATTCTTTTTGAATTGGGAAGCTTGAAATATGCAAGTGATGATCCTTCATTTCGTTTTTTTTTTACGATACACAATTTCGCCGGTAGAAAATGCAGTTGATGTCGAATTCAAAAATACGTTTTATTCCACATATTTGCTTCTAAACATCCGATTGAATTTTTTTTTTGTCTTTCGATTCCATTTATGTCGAAGAGTATTTTAGATATAGTTACTTTTTCAAATTGCGCATAGATTTTCCGGTAGGGAGCGTAAAAGTAAATTACATTTTTCCCGATAACTCTTCTTCTAAATCTCCGATTTGAAATTTTTTCTTCAGCGGATACATCTCCTGATGGAAAATCTTTTGCATATAACTTCAAATTGTTGGTAAAGAATACTTTGGCCACCAGGGGGCGTAAGAGTTAATTTTTGCTTCTGATGTATTTGCCATGAAATCGGAGCTTCTAAAATATCGATTGAAAAAAATTCTTTTGTGGACTGATGCGACTCACATCGATAAACCTTTTCGGAATATTTTCTTCTTAAAATATTCCACAGTTTCTCCGCCAGGGACCGTGAATGTACATCATATTTTTGTCAATATCTCTACTTGTAGGAGTCCGATTTGAAAAATTCCTTCTTTGTTGGATAGTATTTTCCGTGTGACATGTGTTTCACATAATTTCAAAATTTTCAAGTAATTCATAGACTTCCCTCTAGGGGGCGTAGCGGTAAATTGCGTTTCGCCCTATATCTCTGCTTCTAAATCTCGGATTTGAAAAAAATTCTTTCTGCACCGGATACAGCTCCTGATGGGAAATCGTTTGCAGATAATTACTAATTTTTGTAAAAAAATTGTTTGGCCACCAGGGGGCGTAAATCTTAATTTCCGCTTCTGTTGTATTTGCAGCAAAATATGAGCTCTTAAATTCTCGATTGAAAAAAACGTCGTTTGTTGACCGATACTACTCATGTCGACAAACCTTTTAGAAACATTTTCTTCTTAAAATAGTGCATGGTTTCTACGCCAGGGGGCGTAGATGCATATCTTATTTTTGGCAATATCTCTACTTCTAGGTGTCCGATTTCAAAACTTCCCGCTTTGTTGGATAGTGTTTTTAGTGTGACATGTGGTTCATATAATTTCAAAATTTTCAAGTAATTCATAGACTTTCCGCTTGGGGGCGTAAATATAAATTGCGTTTCTCCCTACATCTCTGCTTCTAAATCTCCGATTTGAAAAATTCTTTCTGCACCGCATACAGCTCCTGATGGAAAATCGTTTGCACCTAATTTCTAATTTTTGTAAGAAATGGTTTGGCCACCAGGTGGTGTTAGTCTTAATTTCCGCTTCTGTTGTATTTGCAGCGAAATACGAGCTTCTAAAATCTCGATTAAAAAAAGTCGTTTGTTGACCGATACTACTAATGTCGACAAACCTTTCAGGAAAATTTTTTTTAAATGCATGGTTTCTACGCCAGGGGGCGTAGATGTATATCTTATTTTTGTCAATATCTCTACTTCTAAGAGTACGATTTGAAAAATTCCTTCTGTGTTGGATAGTGTTTCCGATGCGAAATGTTTTTCCTATAAATTCAAAATTTTCAAGTAAATCATAGACTTTCCACTAGGAGGCACAAAGGTAAATTGCGTTTTCTGCGTTATTTCTGCTCCTAAAGCTCCGATTTGAAAACTTCTTCCTGTATCGCATACAAGACCTGATGGAAAATATTTTTCACATAATTTCTAATGTTTGGTAAAGAATGGTTTAGCCACCAGGGGTCATAAGTGTTAATTTCTGCTTCTGAAGTATTTGTTGCAAAATCTGGGCTCCTGAAAACTCCACTAATTTTTTTTTTTTTGGACCGATACCGCTTATACGAATAAACCTTTTGAGAATAATTTCTTCCTAAAATAATGCATGGTTTTCCCACCAGGGGACGTAAAGTCACATCTTATTTTTGTCGATATCTCTGTTTCTAAGAGTTCGTAAGCTCACGATTCGGTTTACAGCAATATCTGAGGGATTAAAAACCCGATTGAAAATCTTCTTTCTTTGGTCAGATTTATTGTTTTCCATACCGGTTCCATTGACTTTGAATAGCTTTGATAAATTTAATTTGCGTCAGAACGGATTCAAAAGACGCGCTTATTACACCTTAAAACAAATGCTTCTTTGAGATAATCATTTTATTTTTATGATAGTTTTCGTTTTGAAGTACTACAGAGGTGAAGCACATGTCAAAAAGGAAAAGTTACAGCAATAAATTCCGTCGGTGTACCTTTATCGGTAAAGCTTTCAGCTCCGGAGCGCAGAGGGATGCGAATTCGGCGCCGTCACTGGCAAATTTGTGGGTTTCACATCCTGTGTATTCTTTACGGGCATCTTTCACATAATGACTTTAATAAAATATGAGATTTATTTCTTAGTGCAAGCAAGGAAATTTTGCTCCAGGGCCTTGCAATGAAATTTCGCCCCGGGCCCCGCAAAAGCTCCATCCGGCCCTGGCTGTAGGCAATGCACATCATACTTCCTGCAGAGCGTTCCACAATTCGGGTGTATTCCGAGGTCTCGGATTCCTGTGTTTGATAGCGCGTTGCATGGCATCCCAAATGTGTTCTATCACGTTCAGATCTGGAGACTTGTGTGGGAACGGTAACACCCCAAACTCAGATGAAAGCTCCTCTAACCATAATGTGGCGTCCCGGCACTTGTGTTGTCCTGTTGGAACAGGCCCAACCCATCAGCATAAATGCAGGACATGAACGGTTGTACCTCGTCAGAAAGGATGCGCACATAGCGTTGGCCGGTCATAGACGCTTGTAGACGTCCAGGGGTACCAGTGAAGTCCAGCTAAACACACCCCATAGCATTACGAACCCCTCACCAGTCGGTACAGTTCCCTGTTGACAGACGGGATCCATGGCTTCATGGGGTTTGCGCCACACACGAATCCTTCCATCTGCCCAATACAGTTGGAAACGTGACTCGTCAGACCAGTCTACTTGTTTCCAGTCATCAAGTGTCCAGTGGCAGTGTTGCTGTGCCCAAGCGAGGCGCATAGCTCTGTGTCGTGCACCATTCAAGGGAACTGAAGTTGGGCGTCGGCTCCCAAAGCCCATATCGTGCAGGGTACGTTGCACAGTCCGGACGTTGATGCTTGTAAAGGCTCAAGCATTGAATTCCCACGATACTTGCGAGAGATGTTCACGTTCACCCAATGTCTTTTCACGGCCACACTGGTATCGTAGGTTGGAGGTTTTGCTTGTAGTCACGGTACACCCTTGCAATGGTCGTCCGTGAAAATCCGAACTTCGTTTCTACCTCCGAAATACTATGGCCCATCTCACGAGCGCCAACTATGACACCGCTTTGAAAATCGCTTAAATCGTTATTACTTGTCATTCTCATGCCGAAAACAGCTCTGACAGCTGGCAAGGATGTCTATCGCTTTATATACGCACCGGTGGATGCAACCGAGTACGCGTACAGGTGACGGTGCTATGTATTTTGCATAAGCTCGTCTGTACCAGTTTTTCTGGCAATTCAGTGTATATATACACTATATTATCAAAAGTATTCGGACGCAACAAAATATTTGCATAAGTACAAAAACTGGTTGCGCAGAAAAGTACGCTCTGAGTGGGGAAGGACATATAAATGTATATCAAGCTGAGATGTTCTGTAGTGTTATCAATAACTTTGAAGGGGATATTCTGCGTGGACGTGAACTTTCCGATTTCCAGTATAGGTTGGTCAAAGGATGTCATTTGAGTAACGTTTCCATATGGAGCATTGCAGATGAACTAAACATAACAAAATAGACCGTAAGAGATGCCGTGAAGACAGAGAAGTAGGACTGCGCAACTACTGAAAGAAAAACATTCAGGGACGGAAACAGGACGGCGAAACTACACAAAAAGAAAACCGTTCAGGTTTGATGTTCCGCGAGCAGCACTATGGCAGCAGACGCACTGCTCGTAGAACTTAAAAACTGGAACAGCCTGTACACGCACAAGCATTCACTCCACAAGGTGCGGGTGGGTTTCTGGAGATAATGCCAGCCATGCCAGTTGTGCCGCCCGGTGGTGCAGTGGTCTAAGCGATGGCTTCTGATCATTCGTCCGAGTTAGCTCCGGGTTCGAATCCCGGTGAGGCATGGATGCTGTGTTTGTCTTAAGGTGCTGGCTCGCTCCCTTCCCTGGAACCAGTGGCCCTAAATTAGGGACGGGCGACTGCTTATAGCCCACTGAGTTGCTCACGGTGGTCGTTAAACCTTCAATAATAAAATAAAAATGCCTGTTGCAGCATTGTCCACAACTCTGCCCTAGGCGTCGGTCCAAGATCCATAGATCAAATGTACCTCTCCACGGTAACCCAGAGGGCTTCCACAGGGTTTAACTCTTGGAAGCCATTGGACGGTTTCAAGCTCATATGAGGTAGCGGTTATACACCTATCCAGATTTACTAAGTGACCTAATGTGTCCCACAAGAAGACTTCTTAAACCATCACAGAGCACCACACATTGAAAGAGTACCACCGCCTTGAACAGAGCCGACCTTGCACGACGGGACCATGGCCTCATGATGACGGCGCCACACCTGCACTCTTCCGTCAGCTCGGTACAGCGGAAAACTGGATTCTTCTTATCACACGACGCGGAGTCACCCTTCAGAGGTCAAGTGTTGATGTTCCTGGCACCGGTCGAGTTAATGCATAACTGTTGCTAAGTTTTCGCAAGAGCATGCATAAGAGACTCAGAAACGTTTGTGTGTATGAGAAAGTAAGTACTTAAGTTCTAACAATTATGCTTTAACAAGCACATTGCTGTATCAGTCGGAATTGCAAGCATTTTCATGCAGTACATCATTGCCGACCGAATTGTTGGAGGCACGGTATTTAAGGCTCATCGTCCGAGATGAGACAAGGTTCGAGTGATGATAAGGCATGAGTAGTAAGTATGATTATCATACGGTGTCTCTTCTCCAGAAACACTGGCCACAAATTACGGATGAAATAATCCTCGTAGATTTAAGAGGCTCATGGATTTGCTAAACCCGGATGCAAAACAAACAAACAAATTAAACATCAACAAGTCAATCGGTACACAGCAGTATAAAGAGGCATTCATGTATTGAGTTATGTTCTTTAAAACCCACCTTTGTTTGCGCTACAATCACACCCTGGGCAAGGGCCAATGAATTCAGCCTTAAGCGTGCATCCGCGTGAACACATGGGTACCGGACATTCAGGCTTTGGACAATTGCAAGTTCGACATCCTCTTGTGTTGTAAACTTCACGACAATTGTATCCACAACGGATGGGGTTGCATATTGGGGGTTTCCACTTACCTAGAAATAATTATGCAAAAGGTTTTTCATCAAAATGCTTAAGTTTATATACATGTTTATCTTTTGACGTATAGTACTTGTAGATCATAGACCATAAATATGATATGGTGACAGCGGTGGGATTTGGACCATAGACCATAGATATGATACAGTCCTTAGGTCTTTCTCGGAATGCTTCGTTTTTGTTTTTGTTTTCGTTTTTTGGCAAAGAGTAAATTGTAACACCATAAAGAAATAATCAGAAGTGCCTGCCGATCAGTAGGCGGCTAAGCCGAGCCGAGATATGCACGTGATTGAAATATGAGGCCAATCCAGCTTGACTCTTTACTGATTAAAGCGAGACATCCTGTGTCGTATCGTCGCAACTAAGACGCTTTTCCTCTTGAAAACAGTCTTCCGGCTTTGAGCTGCAAGTTCTAGGAGAAAGACAAAATGCCAAGACACCAAATCCTTAAGACATTTTGTCAGCTTAGTGCATTTAACAGGGGATGGATTGTTGGTATTCGAGGATGTGAATAGTGAAGCATTCAAACTCTGGCAGACGAAGAGTGTGTCGATATTAGCAGAAGTTTTTCAAAGAACATACGAACGCTTGTCAACCTGCAACTGGAGAACATAGGACGGTCACACTACGGAAAAGCCGTATGAGCCGGAGAAATCTTACCAGAGCGGAATATGCTGCTTTAAGTCGCCCTCAAAAGACAGATCCTATCTCTAAGATTGGCTGAAGCAATAATTTACGCACGAAGTCCATGGTGGCGTCGCTTGACCCTATCCAATTTTCATCGACGTGATCGTCTGTACTAAGGACATACTCGACTAAACTAGCAGACTGAATACTGCTGTGTGATCTTCAGTGAACAATCTCGCTTTTGTTTTGGGTCAAACGATCGCTGAGTTCACGTATAGAGACGACGGGGAGAACATACTAATTGAAAAGTAACTGTGCCGAAGTACACAGCGCGAATAACAGGAGGTCATGGTCTGAGGAGCAATCAGCTGTTACAGCAGACAACTCTAATGAGAGTTCATCGGTACGTGGAGAACAAAAAGGATGGTTGTTGCTGACCTTCTTTATGGGTGCACCTAGAGGAACGTTTCAGCAAGATAATGGGCGCGTCGGTATATTGCAAACACACACTGCGAAGGTCTGAATGCTATGAACGTCCTGAAATGACCAGCAAGATACCCCATTCAGTGTCTAGTAGAGCGTGTATGGTAGGTGGTTGGATGGTAATTCAACACCCACCCGCAAACGGAGCAGATAGCAAGCGCTCTGTAGGACCAGGTGCAGGAAGCATGTGGAGTAGTGCTTCAGGAGACCGTAAGAGGTCTCTATTATTCAATGACATGACACTTTCCTGAATACATAGCCAACAGATATGGTTGTACGTTTTACTGATGTGCCTTATTTTTCAACTAATAAAATTGCCCATCCGTTTTGAAAGCTAATTCATGTCTTTCTTGTCTCCCGTACTGAGTGATCACTGATTTATGACCACCTTGTAAAAAGTGGCTGATGCCCTTTGGCTACATGATTCTTTACGAGAGGGCGCCATTAGTCGACAGACGTAGCACGCATAAGGTGTGAGTGGAGCAGTAGGTAATGAAATTCGGAGCGTGATGGGTAAACTGAAGGATTTTTCGGATTTTAAGAAAGGACAGCATGTGGGAGCTCGGAGACCGGATTTCTCGACTTCCGAAACTGCTGAACTGGTGGGTTGTTCTCGAACAGTCGTTGTTAAAGTGCATTAGAACTGGTATGGGAATGATGAAACAACGACCCGGAAGGTTGATGTTAGAGGTGAGCGTCGGGTCCGACGACACGTACAGGAAAACACACGCAGCACTGTTCAACAACTGACTACCCAATACAACGCAGGTCAACCCGGAACAGTATCTGTCATAACCACGTGTCGCACGCAAGGGCTATAACAGCAGACGACCCCGATGGCATCGTCTTCTGGCAACGGCTCAATGGCGCAAAAGAAACGCCTGGTGCAAAGATCATGCAAGTTGGACGTCGGATGACTTAGGAAGAGTGTGATGGTCTGACGAGTCGCATCCTATACTCCACTGTCGTGTGCGTATTTGACGCAAACAACATGAGGCACTCCATTCATTCTGCATGGTTTCCACAGTGCAATCCGGTGTAAGCGTTTGCATGGTGTGGGGCATATTTACCTGGCAGGAACTTGGACCCCTGGTGCATTTGGAACAAAGTACGACTGTGGCTCACTATCGTGAATTGCTTACTGAGTCTGTACACCCAACAATGTTGCACCTCTTCCTGAATGGCGACGGTATCTTCCAAGATGAGAATGCGTCGATCCACAGGTCCCATGTAGTGCAGCAATGGTTGGAGGAACACAGTTCTGACTTCCAATATTTCACTTGGCCTCCAAACACCCCCGATATCAATCCCATAGAGCAATTGTGGAACAGCATATCAGGTGTCTAGATACACCAATCACATCCATACTTGTATTGAAGGCCACATTACACATGTCTTTGGTTGGCCATACCTCCCAAATGCTTCCGGGATCTTATAGAATCAATGCAACGTCAGATCGCTGCTGTGCCGAAGGCGAAAGGAGGACCTACGAAGTATTTATCAGTGTCACTCCCTGAATATACACCGATGAGCTCTTACATTATGACCACCCCCAGCCTAGAGAAATCAGCGCGTCTGGAGACCGAACGGTGGCGCAGGTAAAGTCCCAGACTATTGAAAAAATGGAGGAGACGGTGATGCCCCAACCCCCCTACAGTCCTGAATTGCTTCCCTCAGACTTTTTTCTGTTGGCACCTTTGAAAAACATCCTTCCTAGGAAACGTTTCTTAGATGTGACAGACGTTAAACTGTCTGTGAACTCATGGGTGAGATCAAGGGAAGTCACAGCTAAGGAAGGCGAGAGACGAGAAATGTTCCCTCTAAGTTGCGCGCGCGAGAGGCCGAGATTTAACTTGAACCGCGACTCGTAGGAAAACACTATAAGCAACCATTCTTTATACTAGTTTCTGCATCGTGAAGTTAACAGAGCAGTATGTACAGGGTGATTCAGCTAAGCTTGTACAAACTTCTGGGAGAGGTAGGTTGCACAAAGACAAATCAGAATCACATAGCAATGCAGGGTCGGAAACACCATCTTCATGCGGTAGATGGCGTTGTTCGGCCGTGAGACTGTTCATACGTTCTTTCAGGGTACCGTAATTTACACGGGAAGGTTGCTTCAATGCACATAACGCGTATGTATGGGCGGTGGAGAACCCCCATGCTGTACGACCACGTGCAGCACAAAACCGTTTTGCTATTAATGGTTAGGCCGGCATTGTCGGGGACCACTTAATTGGCCCATACCTCATGCCTCCTCGTCTGGACAGAAGGAGTTACAGGATATTTTTGCAGGACGTCTTGCCAGAGCTATTGAACGAACAACGGGCCCCTCAATCGCTGCTCCGTGCAATGTGCTTGCAGCACGATGGGGCCCTCGCCCATTTGAGCAGTGACGTTCGTCATCACTTAAACATGACATTTCGACATCAGTGGATCGGGCGTGGTGCTCCCGTTCATTGGCCTAAAAGATCGCCGGACTTAACATTATTGATTACTTCTTCTGGGGTTACGTCAAAGGACTGGTGTACGACTCCCCCGTTGAAAATGTCGAGGACCTTGTAGCACGCATCTCTGTCACTGCTTCGGAAGTCCGAGACACACCAGGAATTTTCCAGAATGCATGTGAGTCCATTCGCCGACGATGTCAAGCGTATATTACAGCTCATGGTTGCAACTTTGTATACCTTCTGAAACTTAAATGCATTTCGCAAATGTCTTGTGAGTAATAAAAAGCATTTTGTTCTCTTACGTGCTGCTCTTTCATTTCTCGTCCTCTCTGTACACTAGCACATGAAGATGGCGTTTCCGACCCTGCATTGCTATGTGATACAGATTTGTCTTTGTGCAACCTACCCATCCCAGAAGTTTCTTCACCTTTAGCTGAATCACCTTGTATACAATCCAAGGACAGGCTTTCGGTTAATAGAGTGTTCGGAGTCACAACGGGAAAAGCGGCCGATGTATCGGTGTTTGGAAAAGGACAAATTGTGATAGACCGGCACCTCGAAACTACGATCTCGGAAACGAAGCGGCATGTAGGTTGTTCACGTGCCGCTGTAGTGGGCTCGTATCCAAAGTGGTGCACAAATGGCTAAACGACGAACCGACGTCTAATCGTGTGTCGTCCGCAACTCATTGGTGCCAGAGGGGAGCGGAAGCTGTAGCGCATTGTTCACAGCGACCGCAGGGCCACATTGCGGTAAATCACCCGCAGCTACAACAGTGGTGATCAGGGCAATGTGTCACAGCACACAGTTCACCGCAGCTATCTGCGCATGTGCCTGCGTAACCGAATACCCAGATGGGTTCCCATCTTCACTGCATGTCATCGCCAACGACGCATGAAAGGAGCCCAAGATCATCGCGATTGGACCGTGGATGATTGAAAGAAAGTGGATTGGTCTGACGAATCACGATTCCCGGATCATTACGTAGACGGCCTAGCGCGGATGCTCCGATTACCAAAGAAGGCTATGGCACCTGGATGCACTGTTGGGCAGAAACAGGTCGGCAGCGGTGGTGTTATGCTTTTGGCGATGTTTTTTGGGACTCTTTAGGCCACATTATCCCAATAGCACAATCCCTGACAGCTCTCAGGTATCTCAACATCGTTGCGGGCCAAGTTGACCTATTCATGGCAACTGCGTTCCCTGCTAGTGATGGCGATGACCAACAGCATAACGCGCCATTCCACACTGCCAGAATCGTCGAGGAGTGGTTAGTGGAAAATGCCGGTGATTTTCTGTTAATGCCCTGGCCTCCAAATTCACCTGACATGAAGCATTCGAACATTTGTGGTTCGACATGGAAAAGCAAATTCGCGCTAAACCGCAACCACCTCGAAATGTACTCGAAGTGGACCTGCTGTTGACATTATGGTACCAGATACCCCAGGATACCTATCGCCACCTCATCGAATCGATGCCTTGCCGAGTGGGCGATGTTTCGCGGGTTAAAGGATGTTCTACAGTTTATTTGGTAGGTGTTCATAATTTAATGGCTCATTGGTGTATATATATATTAATTAACGAATATATTTAATGGCGAGTAACGATATTTTGAACAGAGCGATTGTTTTAAAGAAAATCTAGCTTAAGATTGACTTGGAATTATGAAAAATAGTTACCACTTGTTCCAACGTCCGTATCGCATTTACATCCTGGGCAAGGTCCTTTGTAAACGGTTTCAATCTCACATCCAGGGTCACATTTTGGTGGCGAGCACTGGGAAACGTTGCACTTGCACACTTCGCAACCGTCAGGTCCGATTTCAGGACGGCAGTTTAATTGACAGTCCACCGGAGGGCACACGGGTTTCTTCGGCTCCACAGTTTCTGAAACGAAAACATAAAAAAAATAAAAATACCAGAAATTCATTATCGAGATGAAAGCTTTTTATATATCTTTATAATTCAGTTAACATTTACTGTTCTATGAACCTGAAAAAAACCCATGAAATAAACCCGAGAAATCGCATATATCGCCGAGCCACAGGTACAATGTTGTAGAGGAATGGTTTAAAGAACATAGTTCAGACTTCCAACATGGCAACGGACCTCCGGACTCCTCCGATATCAGTCCAATAAAGAGACTTGTGGTACACCATGGAAACGGCATATCAGGCGTCTGGACACACAAATCATCTCCATACCTGCATTGAAGGCCACATTAAACACGGCTGGGTTGGCCATATCGCCCAAATGCTTCCGTGATCTTATTGAATCGATACCACGTCGGATAGCTGCTGTACTGAGGGCGAAAGGAGCACCTACGACGTATTAGGTAGGTGGTCATACTTCAGTGATCACTCAGTATATATACACTATATTGACAAAAGTCACCGGACACCTAGAAGAGAAGCACAACGTAGCATTTATTGACATACATTAGTACTGTGTCGGTCTACCTTTGGACTTAACACATTCACTGACCCTTCGAGACATGCTTTCGACAAGCTTTTGGAACACAACGATAGTTATGCGCTCCCATTCAGTAGATAATGCTTCCGCTAACTGTTGCTTACTACACTTCTGGCCACCCAAAATGCAACACCAAGAAGGACACGAGATAGCACAGCCAGATTTACTAGACACATAACAACAGATACAAAGATGAAACGATTGAGCGTTCGTGTGGCCCCCATGGCTGGCAATAACGGCCGCTACACGCCGCGGCATCGAACGAAAGAGGCTTTGGATGTGGGCTTGGGGAATGTCGGTCCAGGCTGCTTCCACACGTTACCACAGTTCATCAGGCGTAGCCGCGGGTGGTGCTTGCCGGGCAACTCGGTTGCCGATCAGCGACCAGACATGTTCGATGGGCGACATATCGGGAGAACAGGCGGGCCATGGCAGCAGTGACACCTGGTGGGCCGTGAAGAATTGTTGCACGATACTTGCCACGTGCTGGCGCGCATTGTCCTGTTGAAACGTGGCCTCTGGTAGGTCCTGCAGGTAAGGGAGGACTACAGGATCCAAAACGTCGGAGATGGTGTGGTGGCTGTTGAGAGTACCGGCGATGCGTACCAGAAGGGTGCGGGTGTCATATCCAATTGCGCTCCAAACCATAACGCCAGGTGACGGACCGGTATGGCGATGCATAATGCAGGCGTCATACAGTCACTTGCCGCGGGGCCGCCACACGCGGATCCAACCATCGTGGTGTTGCAGGCAGAAGCGGAATGCGTCGGAGAAGACAATGTTGTGCCATTCCGTAGTCTAGGTGCGGCGTTCAACGTGCCACTGCCGCTGCACTCGCCGGTGTTGTAACGTCAATGGTAATCGCAGCACTCGGCGCCGTGCGACAAGTCCCCGCTCCTGCAGACGACGTCGAACGGTACGTGGTGACACAGGTTGTTGCGCAACACACCCTAATTCCTGCGCTAACGTTCGTGATGCGGCGGAGAGAGCCGTCAATGTCCGCTGCACAACATGCCGGTCCTCTCGTTCGGTGGTGTGCCGCGGCTGCGGCAACTTCTCACGTCGGTCTGTCCGTCCCTCCTGTACCCACCGAATCCATACTCGCCTCACTATGGCTGGATGTCGTCCCACACGGGCGCCGATGTCTCGGTACGATAAACCGCTGTCGCGATAAGCCACTATTCGTCGTCTGTCGAACTCCGAAACGTGATGAAATGACTTCCGTATTCTGCGACGAGGCATCAGGAAGCTTCCCACGCACAGGTCCAGCAGCACAACACACTTCCACTACTTACACCCCGCCTTCTGTGCACCCATCTTATAGTGCTTCTCTGTGGCGAGCCGAGCGCACATGATTTGCATATGCCCTGCAATGCTAATCGTTTGCATGTCCTCTCGCGGGCGACGCATGCTACGAATTTCAGGCCAATCGGATGCTTCCTTCTTGGTGTTGCATTTTGGATGGCCAGCGGTGTAGTAGGTTCGGTTCCGAATTTTTTATGCGGCGCTCTAATTCATCCCATAGGTGCTCTATGGGATTAAGATCAGGGCTCTGTGCTGTCCAGTTCCAAACACGATACGGAACTATCGTCAAACCCTGTCGTAACAATCCTTGCTTTATGGCCCGGTGCTTTATCCTGCTGGTACCAAAAAGGCTCGGTTCCATAGTATTGCCACAGAGTTGGCAGGCCATAACTGTCTAGAATATCGAGGTAGACGTGCTGGTTAATAGGTTTGTCCACGATAACCAATGGGCTGGGACTAAACCACGAAAAACACCCCCACACGAGTACACTGCCAGCTCCAAACTTGACCGTAAGAACAATACACTGTGGTAAATAGCGTTTCCCCGGCTCCCGCCATACCCATTGAATTCCGATGATACCTGCGGGAGTGTTGCGTGAAACGATTCTTGACAGCCGACGATGGTCACGTTCTCCCAATGTCTTTTTATGGCCACACTAGTATCGTAGGTTGGAGGTTTTGCCGGAATTCTTGTAGTCACGGTACACCCTTGCAATGGTCGTCCGTGAAAATCCGAACTTCGTTTCTGCCTCCGAAATACTATGGCCCATCTCACGAGCGCCAACTATGACACCGCTTTGAAAATCGCTTAAATCGTTATTACTTGTCATTCTCATGCCGAAAACAGCTCTGACAGCTGTCAAGGATGTCTTACGCTTTATATACGCACTGGTGGATGCAACCGAGTACGCGCACAGGTGACGGTGCTATGTATTTTGCATAAGCTCGTCTGTACCAGTTTTTCTGGCACTTAAGTGTATATATATACACTATATTATCAAAAGTATTCGGACGCAACAAAATATTTGCATAAGTACAAAAACTGGTTGCGCAGGAAAGTACGTTCTGAGTGGGGAAGGACATACAAATGTATATAAAGCTGAGATGTTCTGTAGTGTTATCAATAACTTTGAAGGGGATAAACGTGAACTTTCCGATTTCAAGTATAGGTTGGTCATAGGATGTCCTTTGAGTAACCTTTCCATATGGAGCATTGCAGATGAACTCAACATATCAAAATAGACAGTAAGAGATGCCGTGAAAAGAGAGAAGTAGGACTGCGCAACTACTGAAAAAAAAACATTCAGGGACGGAAACAGGACGGGGAAACTACAGAAAAAAAACCCGCTCAATTTTGATGTTCCGCCAGCAGGACTATGGCATCAGACGCACTACTCGTGGAACTTAAAAACTGAAACAGCCTAAACACGCATAAGCGTTCACTCCAGAAGGTGCGGGTGGGTTTCTGGAGATAATGCCAGCCATGCCTGTTTCAGCATTGTCCACAACTCCGCCCGAGGCGTCGGTCCAAGATCCATGGATCAAATGTATCGCTCCACGGTAACCCAGAGTGCTTCTTGGGATCCAGGGAGCCACTGGATGGTTTCAAACTCATATGAGGTAGCGATTAAACACCTATCCAGATTTACTAAGTGACCTAATGTGTCCCATAAGAAGACTTCTTAAACCATCACAGAGCACCACACATTGAAAGAGCACCATCGCCTTGAACAGAGCCGACCTTGCACGACGGAACCATGACCTCATGATGTCGGCGCTACACCTGCACTCTCGCGTCAGCTCGGTACAGCGGAAAACTGGATTCTTCTTATCACATGACGCGGAGTCATCCTTCAGAGGTCAAGTGTTGATGTTCCTGGCACCGGTCGAGTTAATGCATAACTGTTGCTAAGTTTTCGCAAGAGCATACATAAGAGACTCAGAAACGTTTGTGTGTATGAGAAAGTAAGTAATTATGTTGTAACAATTATGCCTTAACAAGCACATTACTGTATCAGTTGGAATTGCAAGCATTTTCATGCAGTACGTCATTGCCGACCGAATTGTTGGAGGCACGGTATTTAAGGCTAATCGTCCGAGATGAGACAAGGTTCGAGTGATGATGAGGCATGAGTAGTAAGAATGATTATCATACGGTGTCTCTTATCTGGAAACACTGGCCACAAATTACGGATGAAAGAATCCTCGTAGATTTAAGAGGCTCATCGATTTGCTAAACCCCGATGCAAACAAACAAACAAATTAAACATCAACAAGTCAATCGGAACACAGCAGTATAAAGAGGCATTCATGTATTGAGTTATGTTCTTTAAAACCCACCTTTGTTTGCGCTACAATCACACCCTGGGCAAGGGCCAATGAATTCAGCCTTAAGCGTGCATCCGCGTGAACACATGGGTACCGGACATTCAGGCTTTGGACAATTGCAAGTTCGACATCCTCTTGTGTTGTAAACTTCACGACAATTGTATCCACAACGGATGGGGTTGCATATTGGGGGTTTCCACTTACCTAGAAATAATTATGCAAAAGGTTTTTCATCAAAATGCTTAAGTTTATATACATGTTTATCTTCTGACGTATAGTACTTGTAGATCATAGACCATAAATATGATATGGTGGCAGCGGTGGGATTTGGACCATAGACCATAAATATGATACAGTCCTTAGGTCTTTCTCGGAATGCTTCGTTTTTGTTTTTGTTTTTGTTTTTTGGCAAAGAGTAAATTGTAACACCATGAAGAAATAATCGGAAGAGCCTGCCGATCAGTAGGCGTCTAAGCCGAGCCGAGATATGCACGTGATTGAAATATGAGGCCAATCCAGCTTGACTCTTTACTGGTTAAAGCGAGAAATCCTGTGTCGTGTCATCGCAACTAAGATGCGTTTCCTCTTGGAAACAGTCTTCCGGCTTCGAGCTGCAAGTTCTAGGAGAAAGACAAAATGCCAAGACACCAAATCCTCCAGACATTTCGTCAGCTTAGTGCATTTAACAGGGGATGGATTGTTGGTATTCGAGGATGTGAATAGTGAAGCATTCAAACTCTGGCAGACGAAGAGTGTGTCGATATTCGCAGAAGTTTTTCAAGGAACATACGAACGCTTGTCAACCTGCAACTGGAGAACATAGGACGGTCACACTACGGAAAAGCCGTATGAGCCGGAGAAATCCTACCATCAGACGAGCGGAAAATGCTGCTTTAAGTCGCCCTCAAAAGACAGATCCTATCTCGAAGATTGGCTGAAGCAATAATTCACGCACGAAGTCCATGGTGGCGTCGCTTGACCCTATCCAATTTTCATCGACGTGATCGTCTGCACTGATGACATACTCGACTAAACTAGCAGACTGAATACTGCTGTGTGATCTTCAGTGAAGAATCTTGCTTTTGTTTTGGGTCCAACGATCGCTGAGTTCACGTATAGAGACGACGGGGAGAACATACTAATTGAAAAGTAACTGTGCCGAAGTACACAGCGCGAATAACAGGGGGTCATGGTCTGAGGAGCAATCAGCTGTTACAGCAGACAGCTCTAATGAGAGTTCATCGGTACGTGGAGAACAAAAAGGATGGTTGTTGCTGACCTTCTTTATGGGTGCACCTAGAGGAACATTTTAGCAAGATAATGGGCGCGTCGGTAACACACACTGGGAAGGTCTGCATGCTATGAGCGTCCTGGTTTTCAACGGGGGAGTCGTACACCAGTCTAGATACCCCATTCAGTCTCTAGTATAGCGTGTATGGTAGGTGGTTGGATGGTAATTCAACACCCACCCGCAAACAGAGCAGATAGCGAGCGCTCTGTAGTACCAGGTGCAGGAAGCATGTTGAGTAGTGCTTCAGGAGAACGTAATAGGTCTCTATGATTCAATGCCATGACACTTTCCTGAATACATTGCCAACAGAGATGGTTGTACGTTTTACTGATGTGCCTTTTTTTTAACTAATAAAATTGCCCATCCGTTTTGAAAGCTAATTCATGTCTTTCTTGTCTCCCGTACTGAGTGATCACTGAATTATGACCACCTTGTAAAAAGTGGCTGATGCCCTTTGGCCACATGATTCTTTACGAGAGGGCGCCATTAGTCGACAGACGGGAGCTCGGAGAGCGGATTTCTCGACTTCCGAAACTGCTGAACTGGTGGGTTGTTCTAGAACAGTCGTTGTTAAAGTGCATTAGAACTGGTATGGAAATGGTGAAACAACGACCCGGAAGGTTGATGTTAGAGGTGAGCGTCGGGTCCGACGACACGTACCGAAAAACACACGCAGCACTGTTCAACAGTTGACTACCCAATACAACGCAGGTCAACGCGGAACAGTATCTGTCACCATCACGTGTCGCACGCAAGGGCTATAACAGAAGACGACCCCGATGGCGCAAAAGACACGCCTGGCGCAAAGATCATGCAAGTTGGACGTCGGATGACTTGGGAAGAGTGTGCTGGTCTGACCAGTCGCTTCCTATACTCCACTGTCGTGTACGTATTTGACGCAAACAACATGAGGCACTCCATTCATTCTGCATGGTTTCCACAGTGCAATCCGGTGTAGGCGTTTGCATGGTGTGGAGCATGTTTACCTGGAAGGAACTTGGACCCCTGGTGCATGTGGAACAACGTACGACTGTGGCCCACTATCGTGAATTGCTTACTCAGTCTGTACACCCAACAAGGTTACACTTCTTCCCGAATGGCTACGGTGTCTTCCAAGATGAGAATGCGTAGATCCACAGGTACCGTGTTGTGCAGGAATGGTGGGAGGAACACAGTTCTGACTTCCAATATTTCACTTGGCCTCCAAACTCCCCCGATTCAACCCCATAGAGCCATTGTGGGACAGCATACCAGATGTCTGGATACACCAATCCCCGCCATACCTGTATTGAAGGCCACATTACACATGTCTTTGGTTGGCCATACCTCCCAAATACTTCCGGGATATTATAAAATCAATGCCTCTTCAGATCGCTGCTGTACCAAAGAGCGAAAGGAGGACCTACGAAGTATTTATCAGTGTCACTCACTGAATATACACCCATGAGCTATTACATTATGACCACCCCCAGCCTAGTGAAATCAGCGCGTCTGGAGACCGAACGGTGGCGCAGGTAAAGTCACAGACTATTGAAAAAATGGAGTGGACGGTGATGCCCCAACGCCCCTACAGTCCTGAATTTCTTCCCTCAGACTTTTTCTGTTGGCACCTTTGAAAAGCATCCTTCCTAGGAAACGTTTCTTAGATGTGACAGACGTTAAACTGGCTGTGAACTCATGGATGAGATCAAGGGAAGTCACAGCTAAGGAAGGCGAGAGACGAGAAATGTTCCCTCTAAGTTGCGCGCGCGAGAGGCCGAGATTTAACTTGAACCGCGACTCGTAGGAAAACACTATAAGCAACCATTCTTTATACTAGTGTCTGCATCGTGTAGTTAACAGAGCAGTATGTACAGGGTGATTCAGCTAAGCGTGTACAAACTTCTGGGAGAGGTAGGTTGCACAAAGACAAATCGGAATCACATAGCAATGCAGGGTCGGAAACACCATCTTCATGCGGTAGATGGCGTTGTTCGGCCGTGAGACTGTTCATACGTTCTTTCAGGGTACCGTAATTTACACGGGAAGGTTGCTTCAATGCACATAACGCCGCCCTGGTGGCGCAGTGGTCTTAGGTGTTGGCCTCTGATCATTCGTCCGTAAGGGGTCCGGGTTCGAATCCTGGTCAGGCATGGATGTTGTCTTTGTCTTACGGCACTGGCGCTCTCCCTTCCCTGGAACCAGTGACCCTAAATTAGGGATGGGCGACTGCTTATAGCCCATTGAGTTACTCACAGTGGTCGTTAAACCTCCAATAAAAAAATCAATCAATGCACATAACGCGTATGTATGGGCGGTGGAGAACCCCCATGCTGTACGACCACGTGCAGCACAAAACCGTTTTGCTGTTAATGGTTGGGCCGGCATTGTCGGGGACCACTTAATTAGCCCATACCTCATGTCTCCTCGTCTGGACAGAAGGAGTTACAGGATATTTTTAAAGGACGTCCTCCCAGAGCTATTGAAGGGACAACGGGCCCCTCAATCGCTGCTCCGTGCAATGTGCTTGCAGCACGATGGGGCCCTCGCCCATTTGAGCAGTGACGTTCGTCATCACTTAAACATGACATTTCGACATGAGTGGATCGGGCGTGGTGCTCCCGTTCATTGGCCTAAAAGATCGCCGGACTTAACATTATTGATTACTTCTTCTGGGGTTACGTCAAAGGACTGGTGTACGACTCCCGTTGAAAATGACGAGGACCTTGTCGCACGCATCTCTGTCGCTGCTTCGGAAGTCTGAGGCACACCAGGAATTTTCCAGAATGTATGTGAGTCCATGCGCCGACGATGTCAAGCGTATATTACAGCTCATGGTTGCAACTTTGTATACCTTCTGAAACTTCAATGCATTTCGCAAATGTCTTGTGAGTAATAAAAAGCATTTTGTTCTCTTACGCGCTCCTCTTTCATTTCTAGTCCTCTCTGTACACTAGCACATGAATATGGCGTTTCCAACCCTGCGTTGCTATGTGATTCCGATTTGTCTTTGTGTAACCTACCCCTCGCAGAAGTTTCTTCACGTTTAGCTGAATCACCTTGTATACAATCCAAGGACAGGCTTTCGGTTAATAGAGTGTTCGGAGTCACAACGGGAAAAGCTGCCGATGTATCGGAGTTTGATAAAGGACAAATTGTGATAGACCGGCACCTCGGAACTACGATCTCGGAAACGAAGCGGCATGTAGGTTGTTCACGTGCCGCTGTAGTGGGCTCGTATCCAAAGTGGTGCACAAATGGCTAAACGACGAAGCGACGTCTAATCGTGTGTCGTCCGCAGTTCATTGGTGCCAGAGGGGAGCGGAAGCTGTCGCGCATTGTTCACAGCGACCGCAAGGCCACATTGCGGTAAATCACCGGCAGCTACAACAGTGGTGATCAGGGCAATGTGTCACTGCACACAGTTCACCGCAGCTATCTGCGCTTGGGCCTGCGTAACCGAACACTCAGCTGGGTTCCCATCTTCACTGCATGTCATCGCCAACAGCGCATGAAATGAGCCCAAGGTCATCGCAATTGGACCGTGGATGATTGGAAGAAAGTAGCCTGGTCTGACGAATCTTGATTTCTGGACAATGACGTAGAGGGCCGAGCGCGGATGCTCCGATTACCAAAGACAGCTGTGTTGACCTATTCATGGCAACTGCGTTCCCTGCTGGTGATGGCGATGACCAACAGCATAACGCGCCATGCCACACTGCCAGAATCGTCAAGGAGTGGTTAGGGAAAAATGCTGGTGATTTTCTGTTAATGCCCTGGCCTCCAAATTCACCTGACATGAAGCATTCGAACATTTGTGGTTCGACTTGGAAAAGCAAATTCGCGCTAAACCGCAACCACCTCGAAATGTACTCGAAGTGGGCCTGCTGTTGACATTATGGTACCAGATACCCCAGGATACCTATCGCCACCTCATCGGATCGATGCCTCGCCGAGTGGCCGCAGTTTTGCCGGCTAAAGGATGTTCTACAGTTTATTTGGTAGGTGTTCATAATTTAATGGCTCATTGGTGTATATATATATTAATTAACGAATATATTTAATGGCGAGTAACGATATTTTGAACAGAGCGATTTTTTTAAAGAAAATCTAGCTTAAGATTGACTTGGAATTATGAAAAATAGTTACCACTTGTTCCAACGTCCGTATCGCATTTACATCCTGGGCAAGGTCCTTTGTAAACGGTTTCAATCTCACATCCAGGGTCACATTTTGGTGGCGAGCACTGGGAAACGTTGCACTTGCACACTTCGCAACCGTCAGGTCCGATTTCAGGACGGCAGTTTAATTGACAGTCCACCGGAGGGCACACGGGTTTCTTCGGCTCCACAGTTTCTGAAACGAAAACATAAAAAAAATAAAAATACCAGAAATTCATTATCGAGATGAAAGCTTTTTATATATCTTTATAATTCAGTTAACATTTACTGTTCTATGAACCTGAAAAAAACCCATGAAATAAACCCGAGAAATCGCATATATCGCCGAGCCACAGGTACAATGTTGTAGAGGAATGGTTTAAAGAACATAGTTCAGACTTCCAACATTGCAACGGACCTCCGGACTCCTCCGATATCAGTCCAATAAAGAGACTTGTGGGACACCATGGAAACGGCATATCAGGCGTCTGGACACACAAATCATCTCCATACCTGCATTGAAGGCCACATTAAACACGGCTGGGTTGGCCATATCGCCCAAATGCTTCCGTGATCTTATTGAATCGATACCACGTCGGATAGCTGCTGTACTGAGGGCGAAAGGAGCACCTACGACGTATTAGGTAGGTGGTCATACTTCAGTGATCACTCAGTATATATACACTATATTGACAAAAGTCACCGGACACCTAGAAGAGAAGCACAACGTAGCATTTATTGACATACATTAGTACTGTGTCTGTCCACCTTTGGCCTTAACACATTCACTGACCCTTCGAGATATGTTTTCAGTACATAATGCTGCCGCTAACTGTTGCTTAGTAGTAGACCTTGGTTCGAAACGTCTTATGCAGCGCTCTAATGCATCCCATAGGTGTTCTATGGGATAAAGATCAGGGCTCTGTGCTGTCCAGTCCACACACGATACGGAATTATCGTCAAACCACGCCGTAACAATCCTTGCTTTATGGGTCGGTGCATTATCCTGCTGATGCCAACAAGGCTCTGTTCCATAGTATTGCCACAGAGTTGGTAGGGTATAATTGTCCAGAATATCGAGGTAGACGTGCTGGTTAACAGGTTTGTCCACGATAACCAATGTGCCGAGACCATACCACAAAAAACACCCCCACACGAGTACACTGCCAGCTCAAAACTTGACCGTAAGAACTATACACTGTGGTAAATAGCGTTCTCCCGGCTGCTACCATACCCCACACGACCATCAGGCTGATGGATCGAGGATATGGATTCATCAGTCCATATGACCCGTTTCCATTGATCTACGGTCCACGATAAATGTTCTTTACACCATGCAAAACGACGAGAAGCATTCCGAGTGGAGATTAAAGGCTTATGAGCAGCCGCACAAATACCACGGTAACCCATAGAATTAAGTTATTTGCGAATGGTGCGTGTATATACCGAGATTCCAGCATTTTTACTCACCTGTACGCTGAGGTCTTGTGCAGTACTTCGTTGATTAGATTTAACGACTCTCCTGAGGCTTTGACGTCCTCTATCACTGATTTTCTTTGGTCTGCCGGTATGGTTTGCTGCTTCAGGCACGCCATGTGTCTTCCACTTATTCAGTACATCCAAAACAGTTGACTTGGGTATGTTTAAACGCCTCTCGGTTTCTCTTATGGACAACCCACTAATATAACACCCAACAATCTTTCCTTTCTCAAAGTCAGTTCTCTCCCACCGCGACATTTTCACTGCGATTTGATGGCAGTCAGCTGCAGGCTTGTTTTTATTCCATTTGCAGCTGTACCGCGCATCTTAACAACGCAGAGGATCTGTTCATTTGATTTTGAAGGTGTGTCCGGTGACTTTTGTCAATATAGTTTATTATTTAACGAATATGTTTAACGGCGGGTAATGACATTTTGAGCAACGCGATTTGGTTTTTTAAGAAACTCTAGCTTAACCACTTAAGCGGCTGATGCATGTATCTGAACCAAACGGTGCCCCAAATATATTTTGCTGCGTTGCGCAGAAAATGCTCGTGTAGAGGCCAGGTTTTACAGAAGTTACGGAAAAACAATTTTTTCCATCCTCTCGTCTTAGCGCTCATAAGAAGTGACAGGTTTATGTGAGTACCGATCATAAACCTGTCACTTCTTATGAGCGCTCCTTCAAATCCTTTGTTCTCTTCAATATGGCACAAGTTATGATAGGGATAGGATAGTTCCCCCTGATACGGACGTCATACCACTTGGTAGAAACACGTGACTCATGCATCTCTCTCCTTTCTTACGCTCGTTGCAATTGTTATAAGCTCTTTTACCGGGTAATCACCTAGAAGAGTTTCAGCTTACTGAAAAGGTTAGTTCTATACTTTACTTGATAGATTACTATTGATAACTACCTTAAATGGAACAAACATGTGAATAACATGCTTTACAAACTATCTAAAACATTGGAGGGTTTAGTTCAGTACTAACAAACCTTTCACCCAAAAACTATTGTTCTTTTATATTATACTATTGTATGTTTCAGACACACATCAACTATGCCATACTAAGATGGGGACAGACAGCAAAATACAGTTTTAAAAAACTTCAAACTTTGCAAAATAAATATATTAGATTGATTGATCTTAAACTCAGTACAAGCACACAGTTATCATTATACACCAACACAAAAGTTTAACCGAATAATACTAGTCGAAACCCGTCGAAATCGACGGTTAGTTTTTTTTTTTTTCGAAAGGAATAAACTCATATCAATCAACAAATGTAAACTTTATTTGATTGATAAAAAAATGTTACAGATTCATTTAAACATTTCAGTAAAGACAATATTTTGAGTCCATCCATTTGCAACAGGTAATCCAGGTCCATCTTCGTGAGTGATCTTTACTCCTTTGATCTTGCTCGACATAGGGCAACGTAGAGCATACCAAGTGAGAAGACTGGTTCTGGCAGGTACACTATATTGACAAAAGTCATCGGACACTCCTGCGCTGCGTTGTTAAGATGCGCGGTATAAAAACAAGCCTGCAGCTGACCGCGATCATATCGCACTGTGATGTTGAGTGAAAATGTCGCGGTGGGAGAGAACTGACTTTGAGAAAGAAAAGATTGTTGGGTGTTATATTAGAGGGTTGTCCATAAGAGAAACCGAGAGGCATTTAAACATACCCGAGTCTACTGTTTTGGATGTACTGAATAAGTGGAATACACATGGCGTGCCTGAAGCAGCGACTGCACCCTTTTTAGTATAACGACTGCACCCTTTTTCAGTTGTAGAATGTGAGGCGGAAATCCACTCATCTCGATCACGTGCAAATATTCAACTGGATAGCGCACTCTTTCACTCTCATCTTCAGTCACAACTGTGTCGAGACTGTGAAAAATGCGCTCTTCGCCTGGAAGTTGTTCAATGATCTTGTTGTTAATCTTATAACAGTGGGAATTTTTCGGTTAAAGAACTGCTCTATCTTTCAGTTCGTTTTCAGACAGGGTTTGAATGTTAGTGCCGCATATCGTTTCAATACTGTTACCCTTGCATAATATTTCACTTTGTATTTGAATGAAAGGCTAATCTGGAACATTGGCACGGCCAGAACCAACCGCAGATAGAAATTCGGTGAATGTGACCTCGTTAGTGTTTGTTGACATGTTCTGTATTAGGAGAAGCTTTTCGAAGTGTAGCCATTGTGGGTCCGATTTCAGACAGTTCTCGATAATGGTTCCGCTTGCTGGGTGAGGGACTATGGAGAGAACGTGTTGAAAATTCCTTCCAAGTATCAAGAACTTACCACCAAATAGTTGTTCGTTATTTTCGATGTCGCTGAATAAACGATCAAGGCAGGTCAGGGCATTAGCAGGGATCATGGAAGTTTCATAAAAAATGTAGACTCTTATCGATTTCAGTTCTTTTTCAGCTTTCGAACTCGGTTTGATAGAACTAACTGAATTCTCGAACGAAGAATCGGAAATTTGAAGACGCTGTGGCTTGTACGTCCTCCGGGGAAGCGCATTGCTGCGATGCCTGTCTATGTTACAGCGGAACATTTCATTCCTTTGCCATGTAAGAAATGCAACAATGCTTCATACAAAAAAGTCTTTCCACAGCCTCCAGCACCAGAAATGAAAAAGGCATTCGTACTTGTTTCTTGGTTAGTGACGCACGCCACTATACGATCAAAGATGTTTTTTTTTTATTCTGAATTGATTTTGGGATTCATAGTGTCAGCAATCGCTTGTTCGATTTCTGCTTCGAAGACAGTTTGTGGCATGGCTTCTAGTGACACTTGTGACAGACCTAAATCTCCGAGGCTCAAGGAATGTGACAAAAGTATGGTACCAATTTCAAAAAGCGCCTTGTTGTGACTAATCTCTAGTGAGAGAGTTCTACGGAAGTCTTCAGTTAAAGTTATCTCGAATTTCAAGAAAAGTGACATAGGGTCTTTAAGCCCACAAAAAGCACAAAGGTAAGGAAACATTGCTCTGAACTGCTTGGTCATCTGGTGAGAGGAAGCTTCTTCGAGTGCAATTTCATATTATGTGTCAAATTCGAAAATATTCCGTACGATAGCAGCTTGCTTGAAAGTTTCGTGGGCTGTTCCATTAAAGGTATTCAGGTCATCAAAAGATGTCGACCCAGGGCTACTGACCAATAGAAGACGAAGAGCGAAGGTTTGCTCATGTTTCGGGCTGACGGTGCAGACACGGCCGATAGCTAAAAGATTCCTTTTCCTTCTTTTCCAATGCTTTTTGTCGAATAAATACTTTTTCGAGATGCCCTGGTACAAAATCAATCTGATTTCGGGGTGATCTTGATTGAGTTCGAAAAATGCTGTCAAAGTTGGCTTGGCATGCGCTTGTCTGAACAAGTCAGTAATGTCTGTGTCGTCTCGGATGAATAATAGATATTGTGATGTCCTGGCAGATGAATAGCCAATTTGTGGACATTATGCGATTTTGCTTGCATTGGGAACTCAAGTAACCTCTAACATGCCTCAGGTGCACTCACGTAACGCACATTGACAAATCCTGTAATCTCATCATAATCAGCTCGTTCATCTGGGTCAACGTTCACCGTCTATGCATTCGTACTATCGTAGCCTTAGAAGGTATATTTGCACAGGTACTTCACTGCTTTAACTATCAAACATACTTTTACGTTAATATGAGCCTCGAATTTCTCACTCAGGTACACGACACCACCCACCCATTTGTGATTTCGAGAAACTTACCATTAACTTTGGTTAGAAAGGTTCTGTCGTCTTTTATTCGCTTGTAAATGGGATAACCGTTACACTTTTTCTTCTGTCGCAGCTGCGTAAGGTTTCGGGAAATTCTTCAAACATTTGCCATTTTTCATACAGGGTGACATTGGATTGAGGACTGTAGATCATGCAAGACTTCACAACTTTGAGAAGGACAGTCCTAAAATTACTTTATCATGTGTTCAGTCTCATGTATTGCATCTTCTGCCAGGGTGAGAAGCACGTGGCAATGAGGCAGTCCTCGTTTCTGGAATTCGATTACGTATAGGTAATAGATCACCTTTCCAAAGACTTCTTTCTTGGTCAAATCAGAGATGAGCTCATCAAGTTTTGCTCTGAATACTCGAGCAATAAGTTCAGGTCTAAAGTTGGACTGAGTTGCGTATCCAAAATTCTCAGTGATCTCTTTCCATTTTGGATTAATGTGAATGTGAAGAACAGCGATGACTTGCCGAAGGCTCTGACTAAAGCCATACCATCGTGGTATTGCATGTTCATGTTTCTAGGCGAACCTTTGCAGGAAGAAGGCAAGATGACGATTTTACCAGTTGTACTCCACACTCGGCTGCCTCGTTAAGTACGTAGTCTTGTAGACTAGCGGATGTCTCAACTCTGAGTTTATTCTGCTCAAGCTGTGTCCTATTGCACATAAGATGCTCACCTTCAACTCGTACGTACTAAGTACTGGAGAGTACTGGAGCCACAACACGACTAAGTACTGGAGCCACAACTTGCCGGAGTTGTGTAAAAGATAAAAATTTTTACGGATAGCCATTCTATAAGCCACATACTGCAATCGAGACACTTTTCTGAACATGCCGCTGGCATGTCTTTCATGTGGCCTATTCTTATGGCATCCACGCTCTCCGTAAGGATGTAGTAAAGAATATAGCATCCGGTCAGTGAGTTGATGCAGAAAGTTGATATTTTTAAGGTGTTCTGTCCCAGATCCCTCAGGAAGGACCTTGAAGTCGTAGTTTCCTGGAGGATCGCCGTCTTTGATCGTAAAAATCGCAAACAATTTCATCTGTTGAAGGCAAATTGAATCGGTTCATGCTCTGGTCACAGATGTCAGGCTGTTCTGATAGTAAAAACATTCGAACTTCGTATGGTTTCCTGCCTTCAATAAGTGCCAGTTCGTTCTCTTCCTTCTCAACTTCTGCCATCATCTTGTACTTGTAGACTAAAGGATTGACTTCAAGCATCATTTCATGCAGTTTTGCCATTAGATTAGGATCCCAGGCGGCTGAGTTCCGTCCAATCCTTTTTTCTGTTGCTTCAGCAGTGTCGACAATGTAAAGTTGTGAATAAGATGGCTCAGAAGCGTCCTCGGGATGCAAAGGGCCAAATTTGTAATGGAGATGGACATTGGTCTTAAAAGTATATGGTCCATGTCCTACAGGTAAGAAAGCTTCATTTACAACAGAAGAAGCTAACGACATCGCACTGTTGTATTTTCTGTTGTTGTCTAAAACATTGCGCTTTTCAGAATCGGCATCATTCTTCAGAAGATTTTCGAGTAATGGGTGAGAAAGAGTCGGTGACGGGAGAACTTTCTTACCGTGGCAACAGCTACTAAAGTGAAACTTCGTCTTGGTGCCAACCTTTTCGCAATCGAAATGTAAAGCTCTGCAGCACTCACATCCGAAGGACAAAGAGCCTAGATCGTAATAACCCACAGAAAAATCAGGATTCAATTTCTCAGGGAAGGTGTGCTTTACGTCTTCTTATAGCTGGCATCAAGAGAGGAATCACTTCTGATTCTTTTTCATCTGAGGTGTCAGGCAAAACGAAATCGTCAAAGTTTTCAGTGTTGAAGTCCCAAATGGTTCAATGTCTCAATGATGTTCGAGATGGGAGTAGGGTGTCAATGCCCTCTTCAAATCGGGGGTTTCAAGGTTTGCCATCAATGCCCCCATTTCGGATGGCTGTCTGGAGGCGGGTGGCTGAGGGCTGGATAGTCTGCGCCTTTTGGTTTGGTTGTAAATGCCGTTGAAATGAGATTCGCGATGCGAATACTCTTCATTCAGTCTTCTCTGAGACACATAGTTGCGACCCATTGATCTCTCACGCCTTCTAGTAAAGCTCTTACGTTTTCTTTTCTTTTTTTTTTCCTTTTTTATTGTACTGCGGAGGAGACATTCCGTTAAGGGTAAGTATGCAATAAAGTATTTACTTACTTTAGGACTGAACATAGAGCAATGTGCACACACCATGTCTGACACTGAACTGAGCGCCTGATGTAGATAAGGGCCGCACCCTTCTTCCATAGACTTTACAGGGAAAATTTGCCGCTTCCACCAGACCCGAACCGTTGCCCCAATCTCATTTTTCTCTTCGACTGGCACATCTACATAGTAAGACCTTTATTTCGATACCACAACCCTATTTTTACGTTCAGCTGTTTTCAAAATAGGTCTCACACTAAAACCCATATAAAATTAATATATGGATTCTCACAATGAACCAACTTTATTGTTTTAACATTGGAAAAATCATGTTCAAGAGAATCAAATATAATCTACACACCGATAATAAGAAAATTATTCCACAGACACACCCACACGACACACAAACTAAATCACATATTCGACCGATTCGTCCAAAAACGGAAATTATGAGACAAAATCTAAACTGTTAAGTGTATGCTAAAGTTTCCGCCGTTTTAAGGAGAGAGGAGACAGGAACAATCAAGAAGCCAGTACACATTTATTCAACGAAACATTGGCCGTTAACATCAATGACCTTTTACCATTTTTCAGGCAACAAATAAATCCGCCTGTGATAGAAGGACGCAGGTTTTGAGATGAAAAACGCAGTGACGAAATGTTCCACCTCTGGAACTGTGGTGAACCTTTGTTGGGTTAGGGCATGTTGCACATAGCGAAACAGATGAAAGTGTGAGAGTGCAATGTCCGGGGAGTAGGTTGAGTGCGGTGAAATCTCCCAGTGTAACTGTTCAAGGGTTGATTTCGTGGTGGCACTGACATGTGGCCTGGAATTATCGTATAACAGGATGACTGGGTGGCGTCCTTTACCTGTCCATGGGTGTTTTTGCTCGATTGCGGCGTTCAGTTACAATCACTGATCGCTATACCGTTGTGCAGTGATTGTGTCGCCCGGTTTCAACAGTTCGAGGTACAGCAGTCCGTGCGTATCCCACCACACACACAACAGCACCTTATTCCCGTGGATATCCTGTTTTGCAGTGGATATTGATGGCTGGCCTGTGTCGACCTAGGATCGCCTCATTTTTCATCCCGGTGAGAATCTTCCACAAGAAGTTCTTCCCTTGAAATCTCTCCAGCAACGACATGCAGATGCGCAATCGTTGACCAATATTACGCTACGTTAAAGTATGCGGAACCCATTTACAAATTTTCTGGATCTTCTCCAAGACCTGTAGACGCCGTACCCCCGTCGAGTGAGCCACTTTCAAACGTTTCGCCAGTTGCGTCGTCGATTGTGTGGCATCCTCTTGCAACAGCGATTCCAGCTCCTCGTCTGCAAATTCCTGCGGTCTACCTGCACGTGGCTTGTCTTAAAAGCTTAGATCACCTTTCTTAAACCTCGACACGTTATAATGAATAAAATTCTCCGGCTGGGCGTGTAGTGCAGGAAAGCTTACGTTAAGTCACGTTAGGGTTATTGAAAGGTTACTTGACGTAGCTGAAGTGTGCTTAATCTTCAAAGTGCTAGAGTTTGTTTAGGTAAGACACGCACGTGCAATAAATTCCAAGAATATGGAATTTATTTTTACTCAGCGTTCCTCATTATCTTGAATATCAGTAATATAACTTCGGTTTTAGTACATTAGTACCTTGAAGGCTCCTTATTAGAGCGGTAAACACAATATACCCTGAACTTAACGTAAACACTCAATGAAATAGACTTAACGGCCAGACAGAGGTCTGACAATAAAATGATCTAAGAAAACGTACTCACTTTTAACCTTTTATTGGGGAGCTCCTGGTATTACTCAAATACACACTCCAAAATAGCACAACTACTGATAGCCCGAACTTTCGTACTATCGTAATATCGTAGAAAAGTAGGTAAATCGCATATCAATAATCAGGAAGAACCTATCACATATAAAACGAAGCTCTTTGGTATACTTGAGCGCGCCTATATATACTGCATACCACCACGTCATGACTTACACTCGTTGCCACATATAATTCAGCGGGAGAAACAACATCTCGTTAAGTGAGAAGATAATTTACATAGGAAAATAAAATAACAAGAGATAGTAAAATCAAAAAGAAACTGAATCTAGAGAATACGTTACAACGTCAGCTCACCCATAGCGGTTTCGCCATACGCCTGACATATTGAACCGTATGCTTCACTCGCACTTTTCCCTATATTAAATATGAATAACAAACAGTGCCGCAAATGAACTTTATCGACCGCCAGGCTCGGCTTCATGTACGAACTGACAGCACGGATCGCCGGTCGGTTAGCGCCCGCTAGCGGGGCCGGCTGAAACTTTTGCCTGCTCTAATATTACTGGCAATTTTTACTGGAATTTACTACCAACGGAACTAAATATCTTTAACCTTTTTAAAAAGAAATTAGAAAGTTATATAATGAATCACATTTACTAACTCATTAATAAAAAAAAATACTAATTTCAAAATAAATTGCACTTAAACCACTAATCCTGTTTTGCTTGCGTTTCCATACGCAACACTAATCATGCTTGACGCTTTGGCTTGCTTGTATTCTTTTAATGTATTTTTTTTGTTTAACACTGCTGTATAGGGAGCTCGGAGCTTTGTCAGGCCTTGTTGGCTTTTTCGCTTTGATTCCTTGGTGCGCTGTGTTGTATAAACTATATTTCCTTACTATATCAGCAAAACAAATAAATGAAATGAAATTTGAAAAAATGGAAACGATTAATACCAATCATTCCTCTAGATGACGGCTTTGAATAACAAAGCTAAGAGGGAAGCAACGTTTCTTGATAACCAGGTTTAATTTATTTTTGGTACTTGGCCCACTTCTTAGACAGCGAATATATTCGCTCGAAGTAATTTCAGCCCATTTTTCGTAATCCCGAGTTATTTCGTTCCAGCTAGGTGGTTAAAGGATCTTATAAAATCGATGCCATATATATCAGTGTTACTCAGTGTGTATATATTGATTAACGAATATATTTAACGGCGAGTAATGGCATTTGGAACAGTGTCATTTAGTTTTTTTAAGAAAATCTAGCCTAAGATTGACTTGGAAGTATGAAGAATAGTTACTATTTGTTCCAACGTCCTTGTCACATTTACATCCTGGACATGGTCCTTCGTAAGCGGTTTCAATCTCACATCCAGGGTCACATTTCGGTTGCGAGCACTGGGAAACGTTGCACTTGCACACTTCGCAACCGTCAGGTCCTATTTCAGGACGGCAGTTTAATTGACAGGCCACCGGAGGGCACACGGGTTTCTTCGGCTCCACAGTTTCTGAAACGAAAAAATAAAGAATAAAAATACCAAAAATTCATTATCGAAATGAAGGATTTTTATATATCTTTAAAATTCAGATCACATCTACTGTTCTATGAACCTGAAAAACACCTTAGCACTGAAAGACCCGTGAAATCGCATATATCTTCTTTGTATTTGATCACTCTTTTCGCAAAAGAATATTTAAAGACTCTCACATTGTCGCTTTTATGCTGTGCAGGTAGCCAAGTATAATACATATATACAACGATGAGCAATTACATTATGACCACTTACCTAATAAGCTGTAGGACCCCACTTAGTCCTCAAAACAGCGGCCATTCGGTGAGGCATCGATTCGATGAGGTGGCGAAAGGTACCCTGGGGTAGATATGGTACCATATTGTCAACAGCAGGTCCTCCAGTTCCCGTACATTTCGGGAGGGAGGTGATTTAGCGAGAATCCGTTTTTCCAAGTCGAACCATAAATGTTCGACTGGGTTCATGCTATGTGACTTTGAAGGCCAGGGCATGAACAGAAAGTCACCAGAATGTTCCTCGGACCACTCTTTGACGATTCTGGCAGTGTGGCCATCACCAGCAGGAAACACGTTGCTATGAATGGGTGAACTTGGTCCGCAACGATGTTCAGATACCTGAGAGCTGTCTGGGATTATGCTATTGGGATAATGTGGCCTAAAGTGTCCCAAGAAAACATCGCCTACAGCACAACACCGCCGCAGCCGACCTGTTTGCACCCAACAGTGCATCCAGCTGCTATAGCCTCCGTTGGTAATCGGCGTATCCTTGCTCGGCCGTCTACGTGAAGCTCCAGGAATCTTGATTAGTCAGAGCCAGGACACTTTCTTTCAATCATCCACGGTCCAATCTCGATGATCTTGGGCCCATTTCATGCATTGTTGGCGATGACGTGCAGTGAGCATGGGGATCAGGCTGGGTCTCCGGCTACGTAGGCCCATGCGCAGAAGGCTGCGATGAACTGTGTGATGTGACACATTGCCCTGGTCACCAATGTTGTAACTGCGGGGGATTTGTAGCACTGTGGTCACTGTGAAAAATGCGCGACAATCTCAGCTTCCCTCTGACATCAATGAGCTGCGGAAGACACACGGATGAACGATGGTACGTCGTTTGGCCATCTGTGCACCACTTTAGATACGAGCTCACTACAGTGGTACGTGAACAATCCACAAGTGACGCTGTTTCCGAGATCGTAGTTCCGAGGTGCCGTGTCATCACAACTTGCCTTTATCAAACTCCGATAAATAGGCAGCTTTTCCCATTCTGACTCCGAACACTCTACTAACCGAAAGCCGGTCCTCAGGTTGTACATATACTGCTCTGTGAACTTCACCTGCGCCACCGTTCGGTCTACAGGCGTGCTCATTTCTCTAGGCTGGGGGTGGTCATAATGTAATGACTCATCAGTGTATAAAAGTCTTGTTGCAACACGGGAATCTACACTAGGAGGTCAGTGGATTTAAGAGAAACAAGCTTATTGATGAGTACAATTCTAAACAAGAGCGAGAACAAAACTTTCCACACTCTAACAGTCAATGACAAGTTATATAAAAGCATAGCTACTAAAAAAAAAGTTGAATATTGCTCTTGCTTCCAGAAGAAATATCATACCAAAAATAAAGGTTGCTTTTGAAAAAATGAAATTGCAAAGGAGTGATATACTGAAAAAATCATAGAAGCAACAGGTTCTGCAAACCACTAACGCAAAGCTCAAAACTGCTAGTGAGAGTCATGAACTATACAGGGGGAAAGACATGAAATGTGTGAGCAAACAGGGAAGCTCTCATTGCGATTTTTTGCAACCTAGATTTCTTTTCTTTTTTTAATCTAGTGCCGAACGAGTTTTAATACTATTCTGTTATTAGAATCTATTTCTGACTATATATAGATTTCCCAATTATTGTAAAATTCAAACCGAAAAAAGGATCTTTCCTATTTTCTTCCCTCCAATATTTGCTGTTGCTGATTGGTATGTAAAATGACACTTTACATAGCAAATACAAACTTATTCACTTTTTAATACAATTGAAACTGTTTAAGAAATATGTGAAAGAAAACATTATACAGCAGAAGAAAACAAATACCAACAAATTAAGTAGCAATGGCCCTCTGGGGACCAATACGTTACGATCACTCTCAAAATTTTTAAAAATGGATTTTATCACATAAATTCACTTAGGTACGAATCCAACATGCTTCTACATTTGGAAATAGGTTGCACCAAAACGTGGTGCTGCACCAGCTGCACCATTTTCTGAGAAAAGATGCACCATTATGTGGTGCAAACAAAACCCAACAATATGGTGCAATCTTACACCACTTTATGGGGTAAGGTTGCACCAGAATATGGTGTGTGGTTGCACCATAAAATGATGCAATCTTACACCATCAAATGTAAGGTTGCGCCTTTTGAGAGTGGAACTTTACTCTATAACATAGTGCAAAGTTGCACCACTTGTTGGTGTAGCTTTTCCAAAATGTGGTGCAGCTGTTGCAGCCCACTAATTGGTGCAACATATCTCCAAAATTAAGTGTAGTCTTTTTACAACACTGCTTTATGGATAAAATATTTTGAAAACAGGGTTTCTGTGTACAGTTCCAAAACGTTTGTGATTACTTCATAAATGTAGGGGAATAAAAGGTACCTTTTTTGTCTTTTTAAATTTTTCTCGCATATTTGAAATATTTTAATCTTTATTGCTTATGTTAGCACATATAGTCTCAATTTCAAGATCAATATACTGGGCCAATTTATGTCGCAATTTGAGCTTGTTATGCTACATTTGAAGCTACTTCCATGGGAAGAACCTCCTCAGAAAGGTACAATTGTATTGTCCTACACGTGGCTAGCTAGGTACATACATGTATATATATATACTACAAAAATTATTTTCATTACTTACCTTATTAACTTGAGTGAACACTTTAAAATTTTCCAAACTCGCACTCACTGTAACGACAAAACCGTCATGGCGGCACAACACAGCATCTGTCTCCTTCAGATGACTGGATGACGCATGCGCCATTTCCTTCACTGCACCAAAATGTGGTGCAAGGTAACGCCGCTTTTGGTAATTTGCACGAAAACATGGTACAATTCAAACGTTTTCATGTAGCAGTTTATGACGCAAGTGGAAAAATCGCACCAGATCTTGGTTTAAATGTCAGATGCTGCACGATATTGTGGTACAGTGTTGAACTGACATTTCTAACAGTCATGAATGCCCCAACGGCTTTTGTTGTTAAGTTTTTCCTTTCCCCAAATGGATTCCATCGTCTGAGTGTGGGCACCTGTGTTCGGATTTATAAAATTCAGCGAATGATTTACCTACAAATGTAAATAATCTTCAGCAGGTTTTACGCGTCTCGCCATTCGTTAGATACTATAATAATCACAGGACGTATATACTGCTTAATAATGGGTATTAAAATATGGCTACTTCACTGTGAAACAGCGATAAGGAAGCACTCATGAGTTTCCCTGCAAACTGCTCCGAAAACCCATTGCTCTGGCAATACATGGCGAACGTTGTGCTGCCTTTTAGAAAATAAATTTTCATCTACTTCTACTGTCAGTCCTGGTCCTCCTATCAACAAATCCTCCTATCATGTGTCATTTTATATATCAATTAGCAACAGCAAATAGTGGCGGGCAAATAACCGGAAAGGTCTCGAAAAAATATAACAACAGCACAAAATAGTGGCGAATATTCCATAAAGCTGTAAATGGACATTTGGTTAAACAACCACGTGCGTTTTATTAAACTGCACGGAAAACACATACGGACCCAGCTGGTGGTGTACACGTGAATTTTTAAAGTTTGGGAAGTTGGACAGTGCGTTTTCATAAACCTGAACACATAAAGTCAGGAAAATACAGAGTGAACATAGCCTGTATTAAGATGAAACTATGACGTCATGAAATCGACTGCAGCACACCATCAACTCGCAACTGAACTACTAGGGGTATTCAAATGAAAAGGTACGAAACGTCATAAGAACGTAACCGTTAACATATTTGCCTGTGTCGCTATGCGAGGACGTAGCGACACATCTAGGGATGCGATTGGAGTCGCCGGCGTGGATCGGAGCATGCGCGGGCGCCCGCATGCGCAGGAGAGAGAGCAGAGGCTCTTATAAAGAGCGCCGTCCAATTGACTACTTGTTGAATTCCTCCAGCACAGACGAACCATTAACTCCGATGTGTACTGTGAGACACTCCGAAGCCTACGCAGGTCCATCAAGAACAAAAGACCGGGGCTGCTCACGGAGGGTGTGGTTCTGCTCCATGATAACGAGCGTCCACACGTCTCCAGGGTCACACACGCGGAACTGGCCAAGTTCCAGTGGAAGCAGCTTGACCATCCGCCCTACAGCCCAGACATGTCGCCCTGCGATTTCCATGTGTTTGGTCCCCTGAAAAAACATCTGAAAAGGAAGCGCTTCCACTCGGACGACGAACTCAAGGACGCTGTGCAGGACTGGGTCTCGTCACGGCCACAGGAATTCTGGGAACAAGGAATCCTTCGGCTCGTTAATCAATGGGATCGTTGTGCTACGGCCTATGGTGTATACTTTGAATAAAATCTTCATTTATACCCACAGTGTCGTTTCGTACCTTTTCATTTGAACACCCCTAGTAGCTATTGATTGACCGAACCCACGTAATTATTTTTTTTTTTTTTTTTTTATTGGTGGTTTAACGACCACCGTGAGCAACTCAATAGGCTATAAGCAATCCCCCGTCCCTAATTTAGGGCCACTGATTCCAGGGAAGGGAGACAGACAGAGCCGTAAGACAAACACAACATCCATGCCTTACCTGGATTCGAACCCGGACCCCTTTCGAACGAATGATCAGAAGCCATCTCTTTGACCATTGCGCCACTGGTGCGGCAACCCACGTAATAGATATCGCCTGCCCGTTAGGGAGATCTCTACGAGAAAAAGTGTTTCCGCTGTTGAAAGTTTTGACCGCTAGGTGGCTATAGAAACCGTAACTAAAGATGTAAACAACGGTGATAGCAGATGCTGTTTGGCCAACGAATATGTTGTTTAAAATTAAATAAACCCACAGTTTAATCAAAAGTGAACTGATATAAGTGAACACAATATGAAATAAATGTAAAACAGATAGCTATTTAATTTTATTTCATTATTATCCCAATAGGAACCTTTCATTTTAGTGATCGTTGAAGTGCATAGATGTAAACATCTGGCAACGGAAACACAAAACTTAGATTTTGGGTATCTTTTCTACTGACTAAATAATTTTGTAAGGTAAATTGTGGTATGACTCGCGAGAGATACAGACGCGTGACGTTATATTTATTATTTCCCGTTTTCTATTTTGAACGACTCTGGTCTTTGCACTAAATATTTGTTACGAAGCAACGAGTTTTATTTTGTAAAAACAACTGATGAAAAGATTTAAGGTAGGTCACCACCTTAAATATATTTTTTCTATTTAATTATTTTAAAATTTTCAGATTATGTGAACCACGTATAACTAAAAAATAATTAGGAAGAAAAAAATGAAAAAAAAATAATAATTAATTAATGACATTAATTAACTGTAAATTTAATAAAGTGAAATTTATTCATTTTACGAAAACAATAAAATCTCTTAAACTTTTTTGGTGTATTTAATCAAGAAAGGTGCCAAAATGCTCATTATGATGTTGTGAATGCAATAAACTAAAACAATGAAGTTAGTGAAATGGAATTCAAAGTTGATTCAAAACTTTAAAAAATTGTATTTATCAGGAATAAATTTTTCTCTAAAAAAAAAAAGTAATCATGTCTTCATTTTAGTTCATTGCACAGCTAAATGATTGATAAAAATGCTGTTAAAATGTGAAGTTTCATACATAAATAGTTTATAGTTCTCAAGTTATTAGTGTTGGAATCACGATGAAAACATCACATTTTCAGTAATTTTTTTTTTTGGAGGTTTAACGACCACCGTGAGCAACTCAATGGGCTATAAGCAGTCGCCCGTCCCTAATTTAGGGTCACTGGTTCCAGGGAAGGGAGAGAGCCAGTGCCGTAAGACAAACACAACATCCATGCCTGACCGGGATTCGAACCCGGACCCCTTACGGACGAATGATCAGAGGCCAACGCCTTAGACCACTGCGCCACCGGGGCGGCATTTTCAGTAATGAGAAAACGCAAAAAGAAAAGCTCAGTGGCTCTGGAAAAGTAACTGTAATTTTCAAAGGTCCTCAAAAAAACCCACTCTTGCAGGTTTCACCTTCAGTATCAAGGTGGATTTCTTGTTTTTTCTTTCTGCTGGCTCTATTTTTCTTCCTTTCCAATTTAGAAGCAGGTGTTGAGGCATTTTGTGCTTTCACCGAACGCTGACAATCCAAATGACCAAAGCCGTTCAGAGTGTATTGTCCTGGAGAAATACTCGATGAGTCCAAAACTCTAACCAATCTATTATAACCATCATTCAATGTGATGACAGCATCGTTAACTCCAAAACGTAAGGTGTCTAGTACAATAAAGTTATTTTTTGGCAAGCGGTTCCAAATCATGCCGTTGAAACATTCATTGGTGTTCTGTGTTTTACCGTGAAGGCACTTACTAAGTAATTCTTGTTTACATAATTTCATGTATTCCGGTTTTACCTTGTTTAAAATGTCCTTGGGTAAACCCCTACCATGTTTAAATTTAATACTTGAATCAACTAATGATTGTTGATACTTGCACCAGCTATCAGAACCTGATGGACATTGTCCATGCATGGGATTTTTCTCTGATGAGCTGCAGTGAAATAGTGCAGCTACTGTTGCTTTCTGCATTTTAATCAAATTTCCTACCTTGCTTCTAACTTCTATCCCATAGTAATCCCGTAATTTGTCAATAAAAGCATCGTCTAACTTGCCTTTACCTCCCAGGCCCTTCACGTTCTTCTTGAGTTTTCGTAATCTAGCTCCTACTCTCTTTTGAACATGGCCAATGCATTCCAACTTTTTAATAGTCTTATCTTTGTAAATATCTTTTACTGCATTAAAGCCTTTTGTGTCTCCATCACCATAATATTCTGTATAGGTCAGTCCTCTTGTGTTTTCTGATCTTTCAAAAATCCCGTAAACTCCTACAGGCTCCATATTTGGTGCAGAACTTTCATAATTTTTTGTGCATTTATGTTGCTCATTCGGAGTTCTTTTACATTTCGTACAAAATGATGACAGAGCTTCTACATCTAAAACTTTATTTTTATCAACAGATATAACTGACACACAACCATTCAGAGATGTATGTCCTCTGCGCTGCCATGTACCATCTACAGAAACAGGACATGATACTAACGCTTCTTCCAAATAAGTATTTGCCCTTTCTGTTTTTTCTTCCTCTGCAGCAGAAATCGTGGAATTTTCTGCTACTTTTTTGACAACTTTACCAATATTTTGTGACATTCGGCAATATGCAGATGAGTTCACAGGATTGGGACAGTTCATGAAAGCACAAAACCTTTTTGCAGCTGAATATCCCTGGCCTATGTGTCTCATCGCATGTACCACGAGTATGTTAATTTCCGCAGCTTTGTTCACTTTTTTAGAGGTATGAAAGGTCTTTGAAAAATGACAGGAATTACAAAAAAAAAAGTGAAAAGGGATGATAGTCCTTCTTGATTTTCCTCTGACAGATTTAAACTTACATTTAGGCACTCTGGGCATGTCATCATCATCATCATCATCATTGTCAACCATTATCAATCCACTGCTGGACGAAGGTCTCCCCAAGTTTCCTCCACAACGGTCTGTCTTGTGCCAGTCTCCTCCATGTCACCCCTGCATACTTTCGAATTTCATCCACCCATCTCCCATGTGGTCTTCTTCTGGGTCTTTTCCTGTCCCTTGGAATCCAATCTAAAATTTCGGCTGTCCATCGATGATCTGTCCTTCTGGCAGTATGTCCAGCCCATTGCCATTTCACGGATTTAACTCTGATCATGATGTCTTCCACTCTTGTCATTTTTCGGATCCACGAGTTCCTCTTCTTATCTCTCCTGGTTACACCAAGCATGCACCTCTCCATGCTTCTTTGAGTTGTCTGCAGCCTTTGTATGTCTCTTTTAGTTAAGGTCCACGTCTCCGCACCATACGTAAGCACTGGAAGGATGCATTGATCAAACACTTTTCTTTTAAGACATAATGGCATATTGCTCTTGAAAATTATGCTGTTTCTTCCAAAAGCTCTCCAGGCAAGTTTTGTACGCCGATTAATTTCTTCATCAATGTGACCCTCACTTGATATCTGCTGTCCAAGATAAACGTATGTGTCTTTTATCTCCAGCTTTTCTCCATCAATCGATAAATCTTCATTTCTTGCAAAAGCATTGAACATCACTTTTGTCTTCTGAAAGTTCATTTTTAATCCCACTTCTTTACTCTTGTCAGCAAGTTCCTGGATCATACTCTGCAGCTCTGATGGGGTAGTTGCAAAAATGACCAAATATGCTGCTAAGAATTTCCATATCTATAAATCTTCTGTTGTTTAGGAGTTTGTTGTTTTAGGAGTTTGAGGAACAGAAACTGAAATGGGTGATGAATTAGGAGCTTTTGCGTCATCAAAATGTGTTTGTTGATCGTCACTGTTGACACTATGCTGCAAAACAGGCGCAGCAGATGTGTAGCGGTTACCCTGGAAACTTCGTTTTTTCCTCCTTTGAGAGCGAAATTTAGCCAAAATACAGAATAAAAACTTACAGAATAAAAACTTTAGATAAATGATACTAAAACACTGAGGGAAGAAAATAAAATTAAGATGCACAAATGCTGTAAAACTATTGTAAAAGGAACGTTTACTGAACAGTGATCGCTTGGTTTGCAAACTAAACAAACATCGCAATTGACGCTACAGTTTCGGATAAAGGCTTTCAGAAAGTGTTGCCAGCTTTGAAATTGTAAAATAAATTACAAATATTTGGAGAACTGACAAAGAGTCATAGATTATACAGCCAAACTGTCAACAAACTGATATAGGTTTAAAGGCTAACTCACTTCCGGGTCCACTTCCGGTTTCGATTTTATTTACTGTGTTCACTTTTAAGGACAATAACTTGGGAAATTATTAACGTAATTGAATTCTGTTTGAAGTTTATGCTAGAAAAATTTTCAAAGTTTATTTATATGGAAAAAAAAATTATTTTTTTTCTCAAAATGTTGCATACTTCAAGGTGGTGACCTACCTTAAATGAAATACGCTAACAAGGAAAGGAATCTACGTCGACACCCAATACTTTCCTAATGGTTACTGCCACAGAATTCGTGTTTTTATGCCCAGCCACCAGCGCCACCTAGTGACAGTTTCACGTTAGAAAGTGGACAAGCCAATCTGTGTCTTTAATAAGTCATATCTAGTACGTGGGTGCCGCAATTGACAGCTGGGATTCCCAGGGAACCACAACTTGTCATATGGTTGTGATCATAAAGGTTGTGACCATAAATAAAGGTTATGACTGCTACCATTGCAATTTTGGAACTCCTTGACAAAAACGAATATTTACAGTGGTATCATTTTTTTTTCGGGATGTAAGGTCAGGTGATGCGTAACATCACAGCCTCTCCTTGACAAATGTCAACCCCGCCTTCTCGTGGTGCATCCTGTTCCCACTAAAGGGGCTCTGACGACCGCAAATAGCGGTATAACTATACCATCGGGATCAGAGGAAATGCTATCCCACACTCACCAACCCGCTTGGCCAGCGTGGTGAGTTATGGCCAAACACCTCCAAAATGACTCTACAACTTTAATCTTGGCCCTCAGTCTCCGGCAGCTGGAATGTACCTGGCCAAGGCAGCGGCCAGTGCGACATGAAGGCAGAGGGTGCTAAGAATCCCCGGAGGACCGGACTAGGCTGCCATTTGATGCTGACCTTGGCTACCTACAACGGACGCTCCCTATCTTCTGATTCAAGGCTTCTTGAATTGGAAGAGGAACTACAAAGGATCAAGTGGGACATCGTCGGGCTGAGTGAGGTAAGGAGAAAAGGAGAAGATCTCATTGAACTGAAAAGTGGACATCTCTTCTATTATCGTGGGACAGATACTGGCAGAACTAGTGGTGTTGGATTTATAATAAACAAGAAACTGAAGGATAAAGTGGTAGAAGTTGAAAGTTCCTCTGACAGAGCTGCACGACTCGTTATCCAACTATCGAGAAGATACCAGGCTCAGATTATTCAAACTTATGCACCCACCACAAGTCATCCTGAAGAAGAAATTGAAGAATTTTATGAGGAAATTCGTCATCTAAATAATAAAGGTAAGCAGCACTTGAAGATAATTATGGGAGATTTCAATGCAAAAATAGGGCACCGGCAACAGAATGAAACTTCAGTAGGTAAATTCGGTCACGGCAACAGAAACCAGCGTGGAAATACTCTCGTTGAGTTTGCAGAGGCAGAAGGATTTTTCATCTTGAACTCCTTTTTCAAGAAAAAGCCACACAGGAAATGGACATGGAGACATCCAATTGGGACGACAAGTGAAATTGATTTCATTATGTGTAACAAAAAATTCGTCATCGAAGACTGCAGTGTGCTAAACAAGTTCAACACAGGTAGTGACCATAGATTGGTGAGATGTAAGATGCACCTCAACACTAAACTGGAACGTGGCAAGCTGATAAGACAAACAAAATGTATTGACATAACCAACCTTAAAAAACACCATAATACTTTCAAGTTGGAACTGAAGAACAGATTCTCTGCTTTAGAAGGCCTAACATCGGAAGAAGTGGATATTTCGGAAGTTAACAGAAAAGTAACCAAAGCTCTTATGGAAACAGCAACAAAATTAGCTGGGTCTAAGAACAAGTTGTATGTAAACAAATTATCAGGAAAAACCAAAATGTTGATGCAAAAAAGAAGAGAGATGAGGACAACTAAAGAAGATGTGACTTCCAAAGTGGAATATATAGAGCTATGCAAGACAGCACGAAAAAGTATCACTGAAGACGTAAGGAAATTCAACTGTGAGCTAATGAGGAAAGCAATTGAAAACAACCAAAGCCTAAAGATAGCAAAGGGACATCTCAGTAAATGAAGAAAACAGATTATGGCTCTGAGAAAAGAAGATGGTTCTATAACAAGAAATAGAGGCGAAATTGTGACAAGAGTGAAAGATTTCTACTCCAAATTATATGAAAGGGATGATACATGTACTCCAGACATCATGAAAGGTACCAGAGTTCTTCCAGTCCTCCCAGCAGAAGTTGCTCATGCAATCAAGAACATGAAGCGGGGGAAAGCTCCAGGAGAAGATGGAATTACTATAGACATCATACAAGAAGCAAGTGGAGAAATTGAAACAGTACTCGCCCAAATTTTCACTCGATGCCTTAATGAAGGGAAGATTCCTGAGGATTGGAACAATGATACAATGATCCTGCTACATAAAAAAGGTGACATTGAGGATCTCAGGAACTACAGACCTATCAGCCTCCTATCAGTGGTTTATAAAATCTTCACTAAAGTTCTTTCACACCGCTTGAAGGTAACACTGGACATGGCTCAACCGAGAGAACAACCTGGATTCAGGAGTGGCTACAGCACAATAGATCATATCCATGTACTGAGAGAACTAATTGAAAGAGCGAGGGAATATGAACTTCCATTGTGCATGGCTTTTATCGATTATGAAAAAGCCTTTGATTCGGTGAAACCATCAGCAGTTACCACGGCTCTGAAATCCTGCGGTATTGAAGATGCATACATTAATATTATTAATAACATCTATGAAAATGCAAGTGCAAAGATTAGGCTGTTTGAAAATACAACACACGTAAAAATTGGAAAGGGAGTGAGACAAGGTGACACCATATCTCCGAAGCTCTTTAATGCCACATTGGAAAATGTCTTTCAATCACTGAACTGGGAAAACAAAGGGATAAAGATTAATGGAGATTATCTAACCCACCTTCGTTTTGCTGATGACGTAGTCATTTTTGCAACTACCCCATCAGAGCTGCAGAGTATGATCCAGGAACTTGCTGACAAGAGTAAAGAAGTGGGATTAAAAATGAACTTTCAGAAGACAAAAGTGATGTTCAATGCTTTTACAAGAAATGAAGATTTATCGATTGATGGAGAAAAACTGGAGATAACAGATACGTATGTTTATCTTGGACAGCAGATATCAAGTGAGGGTCACATTGATGAAGAAATTAATCGGCGTACAAAACTTGCCTGGAGAGCTTTTGGAAGAAACAGCATAATTTTCAAGAGCAATATGCCATTATGTCTTAAAAGAAAAGTGTTTGATCAATGCAACCTTCCAGTGCTTACGTATGGTGCAGAGACGTGGACCTTAACTAAAAGAGACATACAAAGGCTGCAGACAACTCAAAGTAATATGGAGAGGTGCATGCTTGGTATAACCAGGAGAGATAAGAAGAGGAACTCGTGGATCCGAAAAATGACAAGAGTGGAAGACATCATGATCAGAGTTAAATCCCTGAAATGGCAATGGGCTGGACATACTGCCAGAAGGACAGACCATACATGGACAGCCGAAATTTTAGATTGGATTCCAAGGGACAGGAAAAGACCCAGAAAAAGACCACATGGGAGATGGGTGGATGAAATTCGTAAATATGCGGGAGTGACATGGAGGAGACTGGCACAAGACAGACCGTTGTGGAGGAAACTTGGGGAGACCTTCGTCCAGCAGTGGATTGATAATGGTTGACAATGATGATGATGATGATGATCATTTTTCAGTTATTGTTTTCATTCAACATCCTAATAAGTGGAAATATTCTTGCTTATTCTTTACTGCATCGGTTATTTTTTCTTTTAGTTTCCAGAATCTAGGTTTTCACGTCCCAGTTTTCAATTTGATGTGCGCCCATTTTGTCTTTGTTTTCTTCAGTAATATTTTCGAGTTTTATATAAAGCTGTTACTCCTTAGTCTTCACATTCAATTCTCATTTGGCCGCCCCGGTGGCGCAGTGGTCTAAGCGATGGCCTCTGATCATTCGTCCGAACGGGGTCCGGGTTCGAATCCCGGTGAGGCATGGATGTTGTGTTTGTCTTACGGCACTGACTCTCTCCCTTCCCTGGAACCAGTGACCCTAAATTAGGGACGGGCGACTGCTTATAGCCCATTGAGTTGCTCACGTTGGTCGTTAAACCTACATTAAAAAAAAAAAATCTCATTTGTATTCCTTTGTTATCTGTTTCTATATCTAAGTTATCTTTTTCAATATTTACGTTATCTTTTTTCAATAGCTTCTTGTTTTTTTTTCTTTTTGTATTGAGTGTTTGAGTGTTGTTGCTTTTCTGTTTCTAATTAGCAGATATATTTGTGAAAACTTGTCTTTCGTCTTTATTTTGTAATTTTCCTGTTATTTCCGAAGTACTTTCCTCCTAGCTTTTCTCTTTAGCCTACTTACTTAAAACCGTTCCCTTATATCTGGCCCATTATTTTTCACTATCTTCTGTAATTAATTTCTCAGAATAAAATTTTCCATTAATTTCTCAGAACGAAAAATTCTGGGTTGTCAAAGCAACCGTTGCGGATGTCACCACGCACGTCACGTTCAGCTTTGGTGGTCGTCCAATGGGGGCGCCACGTTCTATGGAAGCAGTTCCAATGGATTTCTACGGCTGTTTCTACTCTGTATCTTCCTTACTTTATGCCTGAATAGACCTCAATAGGAACCTAACGGCATAGAAATCATATCCTACGAGCAGATGAATAGAGGAATAACCTTGTTCCTGAACAAGCGTACAACAGCACAAGGAGTATCACTTTTTACAAAATCAACAGAAAGAATTGTGTGATAAAGGACCACAAAAATCAAGAGTAAATATATCTTAACAGATGTACACAACAATGGGGAATGTTGTTACACTATCACACAGTATATCACTATCACGCATTTTTTTAAGTGGTCTCTGAAATGCTGATGTGAGTATGTGCGCAGCACATTGTAATCTGTCGTCCAGAGAGCAACTAGAAAAATATTCTGTGCAAAGGATCAAGGCCAACAACAACTCCACCCCGGTGGCTGAGTGATCAGAGACGCGAGTTTTCTGATAATCTTCTGAATTGGGCCCGAGCTGGTGTTCCACAGGATTCATGGGGTGTTTGCCCTGTGGCAATAGTTCTGTCTCTTTCTTGGAACCAGTGGCCTTAAATTAGAGATGGGCGACTTCTTATGGCCTTAAATACTCCAGAGAGTAGATAAACCCGAACAAAAATGACAGCTCACTACGTTAACGGTCATCCACACACTTGTGTGCATGGCAAAGTGCTACACTTCTTACGTTCTGAAGCGAACTAGTGTTGCTAAGTTTCTGGCAAATGCATAAAACACTATCAGGAATGTTTGAGCGTATGATTGATAAGTAACTGCCCTACAACAGTGAGGCATTCATAAGCACACTGCTCTATCAGGATTAATTACAAGCAGTTTGTTGCACTACACCAGTGCCTGCCGTGTCGTCAAAGGCACGGTATTCAGGCTAATTGCCACGATTCGAGTGATCATGAGTCAGGGGTGGTATGGAAACACTGGCCTCAAATCCGGGATGAGCTGATATTATAGCTTTAAGAAGCTCATGGATTCCTTAAATCCCGAAACAGAATACGAGGGTAATAACAAAAGTTCTTCACCGTTAATCAAAAACGGAAGGGGATGATGCAAATGAGGAAATGATTGCGTCATGTCAAAGTCAAACTTATACGAGGGTCATAAGAAAACTTCTGCACACGTTATTCTAAAACTGAAGCGGATGATGCAATCGGAAAAATGATTGCGTCATGTCAAGGTCAGACTTATACGAGGGTCATAACAAAAGATCTGCACACGTTAATCTAAAACTGAAGGGGATGATGCAATCGGAAAAATGATTGCGTCATGTCAAGGTCAGACTTATAAGAGGGTCATAACAAAAGATCTGCACACGTTAATCTAAAACTGAAGCGGATGATGCAATCGGGAAAATGATTGCGTCATGTCAAGGTCAGACTTATACGAGGGTCATAACAAAAGATCTGTACATGTTACCCTAAAACTGCAGTGGATGATGCAGTCGGGAAAATAATTGCGTTATGTCAAGGTCAGGCTTATACGAGTGCCATAACAAAAGTTGTGCACGCGTTAATCTAAAACTGAAGCGGATGATGCAGTCGGGAAAATGATTGCGTCATGTCAAGGTCAGACTCTCAGCAACGCAGTGGTGTCAGAACGACGCGCTGTCATTTGCTGTGTGGATGTGGGAGGGTTTGGAAATGGAAGCGTACAGCTCATCAGGTCGAGTCACGGCGTTAGACCAGTGCTCGTACGTGAAAATAGAATCTCTGCGCGTAAAAACTCCAACAGAGATCCACACTGCTTTGCAAGAAGTTTGTGGGGAAAGAACTCTTGATCGAAGCACAATTTTTCGCTGGGCATCGCGCTTTCGGAAGGGCCGAAGCAGCATCGAAGATGATCACTGCTCAAGCCGACCTCAAATGGCGACAGACAAAGAATCTGTCACCATTGTTTCAACGCTTCTCGAAGAAAATCGCCGTTTGAGAGTCGAAGAGATTGCTCACTAGGCAAATTTGTTCACCATGTCTGTTCTCCGGATTTTGTTCGACTCACTGGAAAAAGAAAAATCGCCACGCACTGGGTGCCCCATCAGTTCACCCCCGAGCAGAAGGCAGCCAGAGTGAGCATCGCATAGGATCACCTCGACAGGTTCGTAAGGGAGGGCTACACCTTCCTCAACAGAATTATCGCAATTGATGAAACTTGGACCCGTGATTTTGAGCCGAAACTGAAGTCACAATCAACGGAATGGAGGCATCCAAGTTCCCCACGCCTCTCAAAGTGTCATCGGCAACAATCAAAAGTGAAGCAAACGATGATTTTTGCGTACGATGCCCAGGGTGTTGTGGTCTCTGATCTAGTGCCGGTAGGGCAATATGTCAACGCCAATATTATCGTGACTTTCTGAGTACAAAGCTGAGACCGAAAATTCGTCAAAATCGCACCAACTTGTTAGAAGCAGGAGCGATCTTACTCCATTACAACGCATCGTGTGATGATGCAACGTCGGTACGGGGACTTTTGCCGAAATATGGCTGAGAAACTTTGTCCCCACCCACCATACAGGCCTGATCTCAGTCCACCCGACTTTGATCTTTTCCAAAATTAAAAAATCGGCTCCGTGGCATCATCTACGAATTGCTGGACAATCTGTCTTTAGACGTGACCCAAGTAATACGACAGCTGATCAAAGATGGCGTACTATGGGGCATCCAGGACCTACCTTACCGCTGGCAAGCTGTCATTAGCAGCTAAGGGGAGTACATTGAACCGCAATAAGTTAAGTTTTCTCCGTTACCTCACACTTTTCTCAAAAATGGACAGTGTACAGAACCTTTGTTAGGACTCCCGTAAACACCAACAAGTTTTCAGTCAGTACACAACACTATAAGGAAGCATTCATGCATTGAGCTATGTTCTTTAAAACCCACCGTTGCCTACGCTGCAATCACATCCTGGACAAGGACCAATTAATTCACTTTTTAGTTTACATCCGGGTGAACACATTGGTATCGGACACTCAGGCTTTTCACAAACGCAAATTGGACATCCTCTTGGGTTGTAAACTTGGCGACAGTTGAGTCCACAACGAATGGGTTCGCATGGTGGGCGTTTCCGGTCACCTAAAAATAATTATATAAAAAAATTTCATGAAAAATCTCAATTGCATACACTATTCAAAAACACAAATTACACCGAGAAAGTTTACTATTGTTGTGAAAATCACAGAAACCACAGATATAAAAACTGTCAAAAAACGAAATGTGAGAAGATAGTATATCTCTTTTATTTGGCACTAAGCTAAATACCCGTTCTTCGAACGTGATGATATTAAAATACAGTTGAAATATAGGTGATATATATGATATACAGTGTGCAGACGCACACGACATAAAGGCAGATAGCAATCAGAAATGAACCTCTGCGTAGCTCAGTTGGTAGAGCGACTTGTTCCGGAATAAGCGGACTCGGGTTCGAATCCCGGCGTAGACCAAAAATGACGGAAAAATTTACTTCGTTATAATGGCGCCCGAACTATCCGGATGACCCGACCGTTCAAAATCTCGCAATGGTGTGATGTTATTTCCACACCGCGAGATAGGAAAAATCAGAGAATCTCTTCTCCAGCGCTTGGAAAAATAAATGTGTGTGACCCCACCGGATTGACTAGGAGTTCTCAAGAGCACGTTCTACAGTGGATGGCTGCCTGCAACGATTCATGGTCACGGCTGACCCGTGGGGCATGCCCCCGGCCCTCTTCTTTCGGGGGGGGAGATGTGACGTACCTGCCAGCAGGACGCACACGACATAAAGGCAGATAGCAATCAGAATGAACGTCTGCGTAGTTCAGTTGGTAGAGTGACTTGTTCCGGAATAAGCGGACTCGGGTTCGATTCCCGGCGTAGACCAAAAATGACGGAGAAATTTACTTCGTTATAACAGTTGAAATGGCCATACACTGCATATTTCTTCGCTCTTTTGAGAAACATGCGCCTGCCTGACTTATTTTGCCAGACGACACATTTTTTAGATGAGCAAGTTAAGCCGTCGGACACCGGGTACTGGCCCCCCGGTATTAAATAAGGGCGTCTTCCTACCCCTTTCAACCTCCCTTCCGTGTCCCTACCCTATCGTGCACTCTAGCCCAAATCTCCTAGCTTCCTATTTTTAAGGGTTGTTTAAGACCTGGGGTCAGACACTCCCTTCCTAAAATCCTCTACATATGATCTGATCTGATCTCTCTCTCTTTCTTTCTCTCCCATCAGAAGAGGGGGAAATGTTGCCTTTCCCCCTCTTCTGATGGGAGAGAAGAGGGAGAGAGAGATCGTCCCGTCAAACTGCACGTGCTATCTCGAAAAGTGGAAGAAGCTGGATTAGTCGGTCTAGAGCTACAGCACGCAGAACGGCCAGACCACGGAAAAACCATTTGATCCGACGACAGGCTTCTGCAATTCCCAAAGACACTCTCTCTGTCTTTCTCCCCTCTCTCTCTCTCTCTCTCCCTCTCTCTCTCCCCACTCTCTTCCATCAGAAGAGAGGGAAATGTTGCCTTAAATCGTCCCGTCAAACGACAGGCGCTATCTGGAAAACTTGAAGAAGCAGGATTCGTCGTTCTAGGGCTAGGGCACACAGAACCAGTTAACAAAAGAACGAGCTACAAAGTTTACAAGTTAACAAAAGAAGAATTAGTGCTCGGTCATCACAGGGAACTTCCGATCTGTAGTGTTGGTGTGCATTGACCTTCGGACGTTTCCCTGGGCGATCACTGCATTGTTAAACGGAGAAGACATGCGATGTCATGAGAGTTAATGATTTCACCTCGGAAGATACCAACGCCTGCTTTAATTATTTCTTTAGCGATAACAATGGTTACCCTGGCTTCTGTTAATCCTGTAGACGGCGTGTAAATTCAAAGAGCAGGTGAGGGTAGGAAATGCAACTCACTCTAGACGGGCGTTTCCGGGCGGTTGTGGTTCTTCGGGTGTGAGGGGGGCTATGGTCGTTAAAGGGTTAAGTCGTTCCGTAAAACGACAGGCGCTACCTCAAAAAGTAGAAGAAGCAGGACTTCACGCATGACGCTCATATTTTTTAATCTAGAGCCGAACCAGAAGTTTTAATACAGTTGCGTCGTGTGACTTTACACAGTGGCAACGTTTGATCTTCAGCGACAAATCTCGTTCTTGTTTGGGATCCGATGATTCCAGAGTTTACGTACACAGATGACGGAGAGAACAGACCAGTTCAAGGGTAATTTTCCAGCAACATAGAACGCAAACAGCAGGTATCACAGTCTGAAGAGCAATTAAATACGACAGCCGAACATCTCTAACACTATTCAGAGAAAGTTTAAGAGGTCAGCGGTGCGTGGAGAATATCTACGATGCAATTGTACTTTCTTTTATATGGGGAGTACCTGGCGGAATACTATTACGTTCAAAAAGTTCCGGAACGTTTTTAATATTTGACAAATGTCAATGAATTACGTCATTACCCGCTATAAGCAAGTGAAGAGCATGATGTGACCGACCAGCCAGAACCGGTTTGATCCAGATCCAACTCGTACAGCGTACGTGCGTAGTTCGTGATTACAGGCATTTCGAGGCCATCCGTCGCGAGGACCACGATGTCAAATTTTGAACGCGTTCAAGTGCAAAAGTTTGTGTTGTGCTCGGAAAATCTTTCGCTAAGACTTTTCAAATGATTAAGTCGGCGTACGGTGAGAGTGCAATGAGTCGAACTATAGTTTATGAATGGCATCGACGATTCGAAAACGGGCGACAGAGTATCGAGGATGATGAAAGGTCAGGACGACCTTCAACATCCACAACGGATGAACAAATCGCCATTGTCAAAGAAATTGTAAAACATAACCGTCGAAAAACTGTTGTAGCAATTGTAGAAGTTGCCGGTATCTCAGTTGGAAGTTGCCATGCCATTTTAAGAGAGAAACTGGGCATGCATCACGTGTGCCAACAAATTGTTCCCAAAAACCTGACACAAGAAATAATGGATGCGTGCATGCAAGTTTGCGGGGATAACATCAATGCAGTGGAATCAGATCCCGATCTCTTGAATCGATTTATCACTGGCGATGAGACTTGGTGCTTTCTGTACGACCCCCAATCCAACCGTCAGTGAAAAATGTGGAAATCCCCGTCGTCACCACGACCAAAAAAGTTCAAGGCTGACCGCTCCAAAGGAAAGGTCTTGTTAACGACTTTCTTCGATTGCAAGGGGGTCGTACACAAGGAATTCCCTCAACATGGTTGTACAGTCACTAAAGAAGAGTATGTCAACATCCTGAAACGTCTCCGAGAATCAGTGAGACGCAAGCGACCCGATCTTTGGAAGACCAACTCGTGGGTGCTCCATCACGATAATGCGCCGGCTCACAGATCCCTCTTGGTGTCCGATTACCTGTCCAAACATCACATTCTCGTTCTTCCACAACCAGCGTATTCCCCTGATCTTGCCCCGTATGACTTCTTTCTTTTTTTCCGGTTGAAGAATTTGCTTGAAGGGCGTCGCTTCTCAAATTCCGTAGAAGTGCAACGAGCTGCGACGGAGGCACTGGAGGATGTGGCAAAAAAAGGCTTGCAATCTGCATTTAAATCTTTGTATGAGTACTGGCAAAAATGCATAGTTGCACAGGGTAACTACTTCGAAGGAAACACCGCATAAACATATATTATCTGTACTCATTCTTTTTTAATATAAAAAGCTCCGGAACGTTTTTAATGTAGTAATATTTTAGCTGGATAATGCGCTTAGCATACTGCCAACACATCCATACAATGTCTACGCCCCGCAGACGTCCTGGAATGGCCAGCAAGATCTCCCATTCTGTCCCCTAATAAAACATGTATGGGACATGCTTAGAAAGTACTGTATTTCAACGCCCTCCTGCAATCGGTGAAGACAACGACCGCTTTGCAAGACCGGGTGCAGGAAGTATTTTGAGCTGTACCGCAGGAGGGCGTAACAAGTTTCTATGTCTCAGTAACACGACGCATTTCTGAATGCAGCGCAAACAGAGCTGGTTCTGTACCTCTTACTGGCGGGCCTCATTCTTCAGGTAATATAATTTCTCATCAGTTTGGAAACAATCATGTCTTTCTTATGTCCCACACTACTCGATGCATGAACATCAATTGAATATTCTCGCTGCTGCTTCAATTTTGAAGCAGCAGAGAGAAAATTTGTAACATTCAAAATTGAAGCTGGTTGCTTCAATTTTGAATGTTACAAAGTGTCGTGTTTATGTCTGTGTGTACATACATTTACACACATATACAGAAGTTTATAAAAATAATGGAAACACTGTTTGTACAGAAATTCTTATTAATAAGCTGTATGATAACCTAGGCTTAGACCAGTCACTGATAGACTTATACCAGTCCCGCGCATACTGTAACTGAATTTGGGACCATTTTTCCTGTAAAATACTTCCTAACCGTGCCAGTGATGTTGGAAGCAAAAGTTTGATCTCAAAAAGTGTGATCCAGATATTACAACTAATGTTTAATAATATTAAGGTGGTCATTCGAATGCTCTACAAACCATAACTTGACACGTTTCGCACAATGCACGGATGCATTACCTGCTTAAAACCGGCTATGGTCATTAGGGAATAATACCTGCAACATTGGGTGCAGGTTGTCTCCAAGAATGGATTCATACGTTACAGATGCAACACGATCCTGAAGAATAACTTATGGCACTAAGAAATGCCACGATATGCCACCCCACAGCATTAGGTATCCACTTCCATGAACCAAACAGTCGGGATGATATGCTTCCGCAGGTTTTCGCCAGACGTATACTCTACTAGTGGTGATAAACAATGAGAAGCACGATTCGTCAGGTCAGACGTCACGTTGCCGGTCTTGAGCATCCCACTTTTTACGTCCTTTACACCACCATACACGTTCTGTTGCACTGATGTTGGTAATAAAAGGTTTGTGGATTTCAACACTGCCATAGATACTGACACGAAATGTTATGACGTAAACGGGATCATTCTGACTAATGGTCAACTCTGCTGCTATTTGCGGTGCCGTGGTCTTGTGCTTCTTTTGCACAACCCATGCGCATGTTCACTTATCGCTATCTGATATCTTCGTATGGCATCCAGAATTTGCACGTTTGGAGACAACGCAGTCTACCTTTTGACAGGTAGGTATAATCTTCGATACAGCTCCTCATGTTACACTTATTATTTCTGCCATTCTAGTTAATGAAGCTCCTGCGAGGCTCACACCAATGGTCTTGAATTTCTTGTGGTCACTGAGATCTGGATCAACTATTACACCAGAAACAGCCATTTCATCTTGCCATTATAACACTGCTACGTCATACCCGATATCATACTGGACTCCTTTACATACCTACCCTCGCCAGTGGCGTGATCCCAGTGATTTGGATATTGCGCATTGTGTGTGTGTGCTCCGGTTTTTCCATTGTTTTGATATACCCCTGTACATACACATTAATTAATGAATTTATTTAACGCCGAGTAACGGAATTTTGGACACTGCGATTTGATGTTTCAAGCAAATTCCAGCTTAAGATAGACTTGGAAGTATGAAGAACAGTTACCGCTTGTTCCATTGTCCTTGTCGCATTTGCATCCTGGGCAAGGTCCTTTGTAAACGGTTTCAATCTCACATCCAGGGTCACATTTCGGTAGCGAGCACACGGAAACGTTGCAATTGCACACTTCGCAACCGTCAGGCCCGATTTCAGGACGGCAGTTTAATTTACAGTCCACCGGAGGGCACACGGGTTTCTTCGGCTCCACAGTTCCTGAAACAAACAAAAAATAAAAAATAAAAATACCAGAAATTCATTATCGAGATGAAAGCTTTTTATACATCTTTAAACCTCACAAGCGAAGCCTTTCAACTGTCACTCTCCAAAATTGAAGAAACGTGGCCAGGAGATAGTACTAAGGGCAAAAACCAATGGGTGTATTTCCGTTTTGGCCCAAATGAACTGACAAAGGTGAACGAGTGTTTTAACTGACAAGGAAGCCTTTCCACTGTCACTCTCCAAAATTGAAGAAACGTGGCCAGGAGATAATACTAAGGGCAAAAACCAATGGGTGTATTTTCGTTTTGGCCCAAATAAACTGACAAAGGTGACCGAGTGGTCTGAAAATGGCCTTAGAGCACAAGTGGAAAAAATCATCGAACGTGTCAATGAACAATCAATGGCAGTCAGAAAAATTCAACAACGTGTTGTTATATCTATGGATAAAAATTTAATACTGTGAAAGTGATGAGGCTTCTATTGATAATGTTCAACGTATTTGTTTTTCAGATATCAATGACAATTATGAATACTGTGATAACTTTGGGATCTTGCGTTGTTCTCATTGTTCCAAATTTCTTTGCTTCTGTCATGTGTTCAATGCCACAAATGTTCGTTTACACCTGTAATAAAGGTTTTTTTTTTTTTGTTGTTTTTTGTATGACATGAGCTTATTTTGAATCATGGGGTCACAGCTTGTATTTGGGGTTACATATCACGCACCACAACACATGCTAGATGATTTTTCCCACTTGTGCTCTAAGGCCATTTTCGGACCACTCGTTCACCTTTATCAGTTCATTTGGGCCAAAACGGAAATACACCCATTGGTTTTTGCCCTTAGTACTATCTCCTGGCCACATTTCTTCAATTCTGGAGAGTGACAGTTGAAAGGCTTCCCTAGTCAGTTTACATCTACTATTTTATGAACCTGAAAAAAATCTCTAGCACTGAGACACCCATGATATCGTATATATCGCCGAGCCACAAGTCCAATGTTGTGCAGGAATGGTTTAAGGAACATAGTTTAGACTTTTTTTTTTTTTGATTGGATGTTTAATGACCACCATAAGCAGCTCAATGGGCTATAAGCATCGCCCGTCCCTAATTTAGGGTCACTGATTCCAGGGAATTGAGAGAGCCAGTGCCGTAATATAGTTCAGACTTCCAACATATAAACTGGCCTCCGAATTCCCCTGATATCAATCTAATAGAGAGGCTTTTGGGACACTAAAGAAACGAGATATCAGGCGTCTGGATACACAAATCGCCTCCATACCTGCATTGAAGGCCATATTACACATGGCTTGGTTTGCTATATGAAATGCTTCCGGGATCTTATTGAGTCGATGCCACGTCGGATAGCTGCTGTACTGAGCGCAAAAGGAGCACCTACGACCTATTACGTAGGTGGTCATACTTCAGTGATCACACAGTATACAGTATATATTAATTAACAAATATATTTAAAGGCGAGAAATGACATACTGAACCGCGCGATTCGTTTTTTTTAAGGAAATCTAGCTTAAGATTGATTTGGAGGTATGAAGAATAGTTACTACTTGTTCCAACACCCTTGTCATATTTGCATCCTGGGCAAGGACCTTCGTAAACGGTTTCAATCTCACATCCAGTGCCACATTTCGGTGGCAGACAGAGTGGAACGTCGCACTTACACACTTCGCATCCGTCAGGTCCTCTTTCAGGACGGCAGTTTAATTTGCAATCCACCGCAGGACACACGGGTTTCGTAGGCTCTAGAATTTCTGAAGCCAAAAAAATAAAATTACCAGAATTCTTTATCGAGATGAAAGCTTTTTATATATAATTAACATTCAGTTTACGTCTACTGTTCTCTGGATCTGAACAAAACATTAGCACTGAAAGGCCAGAGAAATCGCATATGACTTCATGATTGATCACTATTTTCATAAAAGAAAAATAGAAAGCTCCTACATTGTAGCTATTATGTTGTGCAACTTGTGAAGTGCATGTGGAACTCTTCTTACAGTACTGGAAGCTACTCTAGAAGATCAGTTTGTAGTGAATTTAGTGAAAAATATGCTCATTCATGAGCACAGTTCTAAGCAAGACTCCAAACAGGAATCATAGCTCTTTTCACGTTAATAAGGGAGTCACGGAAAAATTCTCATCAGCCGCCACCGGGAATCGAGCCCAGGGTCTTCCAGTTACGCGCCGGACATGCTACCACTGCACCACAGCGGCCTCGAATTCGCCAGACTCGCATCTGATTAACTGCCAAGCTACATGGCAGGTTGTTTCGATGAGAATTTTTCTGTGACTCGCTTATTAACGTGGAAAGAGCGATGATTTCTGTTTGGTGCTCCTGATCCACATCGAGTGTTTGAATTAACTGTTTTAAACAAGAGCGAGCACGAAACTCCCCACACTCTGAAAGTGTATTTAAAGTCAGTGACGCCGCTCCGGTTGCGCAGGGGTCTAAGCGATGTCTTCGAATCATTCGTCCTAGTTGGGTCCGAGTTCGAATCCCAGTGAGGCATGGATGTTGTGTTTGCCTTACGGTACTAGTTTTCTCCCTTCCCTGGAGCCAGTGGCCCTAAATTAAGGACGGGCGACTGCTTATACCCGTTGAGTTGCTCACGGTGGTCGTTAAAGCCCGAGTAGATAAATTATATACCATTGGAATTGGAGGTTTGCCTAATAATCTTTTTAAACGTTACTTAAAGAACAGACTTCAGTATGCACAGGTAGATGATATTATGTCACCAACGGAATTTATTGAATCTGGGGTGCCTTAGGGCTCCATTCTGGGCCCTGTACTGTTTAATGTATATATAAATGATGTCTTTGACATCTTATTTAATACTACTATAACGTTATGTGCAGACGATACTACTTTACTATTTTCTGATTATGATATACATGATATAACGAAGTAAATTTCTCCGTCATTTTTATCAGCGCCAGGATTCGAACCCGGATCCCCTCATTCCGGAATAAGTCACTCTTGAGCTACGCGGACGTTTTACTCTGATTCCTATCTGCCTTTATGTCGTGTGCGTCCTTCTGGCAGGTACGTCACATCTCCTGGTACGTTACATCATCTCCCCCTTATTTTATTTTTTTTTTGTCGAAGTGCTGGAGAAGGGATTCTCTTATTTTTCCTATCTCGCGGTGTGGAAATAACAACACACCATATGCGAAATTTTGAACGGTCGGGTCATCCGGATAGTTCGGGCGCCATTATAACGAAGTAAATTTCTCCGTCATTTTTATCCGCGCCAGGATTCGAACCCGGATCCCCTCATTCCGGAATAAGTCACTCTACCAATTGAGCTACGCGGACGTTTTATTCTGATTCCTATCTGCCTTTATGTCGTGTGCGTCCTTCTGGCAGGTAAGTCACATCTCCTGGAACGTTACAATGAAATTGTAGCACATTGAACTGAACAACTGTGCATCTATTTAAATTGGCTTGCGGTAAATGATCTTGTAATTAATACAAATTAATCTAAGGCATTGATATTCTCTACACAGACAATTGAAATATCGCCTGTATTACAAATAAAAATTGACAATAAAATTATTGAATATGTGGACAACGGTAAATATCTTGGAATTACACTTCAAAATAATTTTAAATGGAGCCTACATATTGACCATCTTGATGTTAAACTTTCGAGAAATTTAGGTATAATTGATTCGATAGTCTTACTTTTGTCAGTTAAGGTTCTAAAGTTATTATATTACTCATTATTACAGTCTCACTTTAGCTATTGCATTCTGGCATGGGGCAGATTACATTAATGAATATTTCCAGACTCCAGATATTTCAGAATAAATTTGTCAGATTATTGGCATTAAAAAAATAATTTTACTCCTATAAATGAAGCACAATTTAGTTTTCAACATTTTGCTAGAGTACAGCACCTTGCGAAATACGGTTCTTTAACTATTAACCAGTTATATGACTTTAATTTAGTTAAGATAACGCATAAAAGGATTTAAAAAAATTATTAATGAATTTATACTGGTTTCTAAATCTGTTCACAGCTACAATAACAGGATTCAAGATTTACTGAACTGAGACCAGTCTTTCTCAGAACTAATTATATAATGCAAAGTATAAACTACATGGGACCACAATATTGGAACTCACTATAACATGAGATTACTGGTTTGAAAAACTTTAATATTTTTAAGAGGAAATTAAAACTTCATCTATTACATAAAAATTAGAAATGAGGGGAGGTAAGTGGGGGGGGCAGGTGTTAATATGAGAAGGTAGGAAAATGTGAGTTGTATCGTGAACATAATGGGTGATTACGGGAGAAATATTTTTGCATTCACATATCTTTTTTTTTATTGTCTTTTTTTTCCTAATTATTATATCTTCTTCTTTCCTTTTGAATTAATTAACATGTTTACTAACTTACACTAATAATTCGGATTGCTGTCTCTGTGGTACTTGACTGGATATGTGCACGTAGGGAGACTGGGGCTATGTCAGGTCTTTGTTTAGCCTTTTCCCCCTCTCTTCCTAGCTGTTTTGTATTAATAAACATGATAATGTCGATTATTTTGCATGTGTTTGTATTAAGACAGCTACAAATAAAAATAAGTAAATAAATAAATAAATAAAATCAGTGCCAAGCTACATAATAGAAGTTAAATATTGCTCCTGTTGCAACAAGAATAATCATATCTAAATAAAAGTTGCCACGGAAAATATAACATTGCAAAGATATGTTACACTGAAAAATTACATAGTCAAGAAGCAACAGACGCTTCAAACCATAAAAACGAGGCACAAGTTACCGCTGAGAGTCAATCACATAACAGAAACAAATAGAACGAAATAAATGAGCAAATTGGAAAGCATTCATTTTTCACAAAATCTGAAACTTCAGTATGTTTGGTCTATAAACTCGGGCACAACAGCCCATACGACCATTCATAAATATTTCTTCGCAGTGCTTTGCTCAGGAAAAAAGGTAAGAACCTCACTATTGCTAGTCGAGACAAACTAAAATTAGAAGGCATTAATCATGGGCCAGCTTAAACGCATAATTGATACAGAAAACGTATATGACATGGAAATAAGTTGTATATTCCCTGTTCCTGTTTTAGAAAGCAGTCTGTCTGCAAACAAAATCTTTAGTGAAAGTTCTGAGGTTAAATCCGTAAATGATAAATGTTTTATACACAGGAGTGACGTAATTCAGAAGAATCTATATAAGCTGTACTGACACTGGCTAAACGTTAGGTAGCAAAGACAGCAGTGCATTAAACATCTGGCATAGAAGTTTGGATCATCGCAATGGCAACATGATAAAAGGCATGGGGTAAGACAACTGGCAAAAAGTGCCTAAAAGGTGAAAAAACTGTGAACGCTGTGTGAAAGCAAAATGCACACAGAAAATCTACCAAACGAAGAGTGTCTCTAAGACGAATAAACCATTAAATTTGATTCATTCTGTTGAAAAAATGCAGACGAAAATCAAAACAGTATAACTGTACTAATGATCCTCATTTCTTGGCGTAGAATAGGAATAAAAGTTTCCAAGCTTTCGCACATCAACCAGATGGCTTTCTCAAGGAAGGTAGACATCAGACTGCATAATAGAAGCTTCAACAAATTTTGAAGATGACAATCCGATTTTTGGCGTAAATGTGACAAGGATCGTAAGTCAGATAATATCTGAAAACTTGAAAATTTTCATCGTCCTGGAGCGGGACCCGAACCCGTGTCTCCCAGAAAACGCCTAGGTATGCTAACCACTACACTACCCAGAACGACCAAGTTTCAAGTTTCCGATCAATTTGAATTTAACCATCACAGGATTCGCTAGTCGAAGCAACCGGCATTCATGTTTAGCGAATCTGGAGGTTAATAATCCTATCCCGTGATTGCCCGGAGAAGCAGATAAATCATGAAAGAAATACGGGATTACGCCATATAATACATTTCTGGGAGACGCGGGTTCGTGTCCCGCTCCAGGACGATGAAAATTTTCAAGTTTTCAGATATTATCTGACTTACCATCCTTGTCACATTTACGCCAAAAATCGGATTGTCATCTTCAAAATTTGTATTATATGGCGTAATCCCGTATTTCTTTCATGAGAAGCTTCAACAATTTAAACGCGGTGATTTGACTTGACAATAAACGAAGAGATGCAAATGTAATTCTAAAATTAAAGGCACGAGCCATCATGTTCATTTTGCACGAGGAATCTTTGAAGGAAAACAATAGGCATTCATTGTTTGAAGAATTGGTTCCAAATTCGTGGTGAATCTAGCGAGACGCTGTCATTTCAGGCCTCGTTGTTGGTGATGATATCCAAAGTTTCCCGAATGGCAGTGGATTTAGAAGTAGAGTAGGAAGCTAATTTCTTTATGTCATCCCACATAGGATCAGCATACTTGAACTACACTTCCCTGGGTAGGGCTGTGGTTAAATTGCCGCTCTTTATGTCCCTCTTATGCTTGTTGACTCTAATTCTAAATGAACGTTTGGTCATTCCAATGTAGTAACGTTTGGAACCGTCCGGATATTGTAGAGGTATGGCAAACACATAACAATGATTCCTATTCTACGCCAAGAAATTCGGATCATTAGTATAGTTATACTGTTTTAACTATAGTTGGGGTACAGTTCCTATTTATTAATTACAGACGAGAGTATTCGGGCTTTTAGGTCGAACGGAAAAGAGCATTTATTAGCCGAAATCTGTATATAGACGGTTCACTCTTTTGCCATTATCAGTACCTGCAGCAACCCTGTTAGGCATGCTTTCTACGAAATTCCGGCAGATAAGTATCGAGATTTTTTTTTTTTTTTTTTTAGTTTTAACGACCACCGTGAGCAACTCAATGGGCTATAAGCAGTCGCCCGTCCCTAATTTAGGGTCACTGGTTCCAGGGAAGGGAAAGAGCCAGTGCCGTAAGACAAACACAACATCCATGCCTGACCGGGATTCGAACCCGGACCCCTTACGGACGAATGATCAGAGGCCAACGCCTTAGACCACTGCGCCACAGGGGCGGCCGAGACTTTACCCCATTAATCCTCATGTGAAAGACTGGCGGTGACTGGAGCCGCGCAAACATAGTTCATGGTTCAAGATTTTTTTTTATTGGAAGTTTAACAGCCACCGTGAGCAGCTCAACGGGCCATAAGCAGTCGCGCGTCTCTAATTTAGGGCCACTAGTTCCAGGGAAGAAAGAGAGCTAGTGCCGTAAGACAAAAGCAACATCCATACCTCCTCGGGATTCGAATCCGGGCCCCATTCGGATGAATGATCAGAAGCCATCGCTTAGACCACTGGGGCGGCTCAAGAAATTTGCGGCTGGTGACTTGAATTTGAAGAGAAAAAAGTTCCTGGTAAGCCCTCTGCTGTTGCTTCGGAAGCCCTACTAGCGGCTATGAGAACCAATCCACGAAGAAGCATTCACAAATTGTCGGGAGAACTGAGAGTTTCTAAATCTACCATCGCTGAACACCGGTACAAGATTGGAAAGTTTTACAGAAATGCCGTGAGGTTCTTCATGAGCTCACCCCAGCTCAAGCTCAACGACATGTCGAGGTATGCAAGGAACTACTCAGAAATCCACGCGATACTCGATTTATCAAAGGAATAGTTACTGGGGATGAAAAGTGGATATATCTATGTAATCCAGATTCTTCCCAACAGTGGTTGAAAAGAGGTAAACCAGCTTTACCTATCCCGAAATGCTGACGTTTTCAGAAAAAGTCAATGGTCTTTCTCTTGTGGAATTATGACGGTGTAATCCACTTTAAAGTCATTATAAATGGTTGGTCTGTCAATGCCGAACCGTATTCTCAGCAACTGGAAAGGATATAAGTCAAACTTCAGCGGAAGGGGCTTGCCTTAGTCAAAAAAAGCAGGCACTTCTGCAACTAGACAATGTAAAATCTCATACTGCTAATCACTCCCAAGCTAAACAACAGGAACTTCATGAAATTCAGCTGCTACTTCATTCAATACAGCCCCGACCTTGCCTCTTCAGACTACTTGTTTCGAGAGATGGCGCATTTTCGTTGTTGGAAGCAGTTGACTACTTTGGACGATGTCCAACGCGAGTGCCAAGAGTTCTTTTTCTTTAAACTGAAAGTTTGATACCGTACAGGAATTAAACAACTGGCAAGCAGATGGGTTCAAACTATTAAGCATGATGGCATTTACTTTGGAATTTACCTTGGATTCTTCCGAGGTTCTGGGTAAGTGAAACTGTTGTATTAAAAACGTCGGATTTTTTTCGAACAACCCAATGCATTGTAAGCAACAGGACACAAAACGATTTTCTACACGTTTGAAAACGCTGCAGAGTTGCGTGTGTGCGTTATCCACACAGAACGGGAAACATATTGCACACAGACAGTGGCGTCTGCATGGATTTTGTTAAGCATGTGAAGTTTAATAACGCGTTTCCAAAAATATAAATCAAAATAGGTACGAACATGAACGACAACGAAATCAGCGAAGGAATAACAGAAGGAATGTGCGTGATAGAGCGTACAACACCACAAGGAGTAATGATGTCGGAATAGATACACAAGATCAACGGAAATAGTTATGTGTAAGAAAAACAGAAATGCTTAGAAGTAAAAATCTCAGAAATAATAGATGCGCAACAATATCAGGAATAATTACACATTTTCTTTAAGTGGTCTTTGGATCGGGGATGTGTATATGTACAGTGTTACAAGGAAAGTCCTTGATCAAGCCAATATCTCACGAACTATAGCAGTTAGCGATTTACTTCTTGTGCAGTTGTATAGGAAACCCCCGATGGCGCACACAATAACACCACGAGAGATCCCCTCGCCTCCTTTTGGGGTTTGGGGGCTATCGCACCCCCACTCCCCTTGTAGGTAGGGCAAAAAAGTCAATTACAAACTTGTTCAGCGAGGCAATAATAGTACATAAATGTTTTGAGACAGGGACGCCAAGAAAATCACAACATCCGGACGCAACGGCACAGTATTTAGACAAAAACTTATTACATAGAACTTATTTAAACTGGTAAGTTCTACATAAATGAAAGCACAAGGGGAAAGTTTTCCTACAAACCTTATCAACAGTTCTTGTTCTGAAATAAAACGCAGTTCCTTGACATATCCAATATCACACTTTGATGTCCAGTAAAAAAATACACTGAGACAAGGAGAAATAGCGTAAAGTGGCGAAACACTCATCCAATAGGAAAACTGTATGCACATCTAATTGACTTGCGTACGTGGCAAAGCTTTCGACTTCCCGTCACTAGTTCACGAAGAGTTGGCATACCGACCACGCATATTATTTTCGTATTCTGACGACGGAGCAGAAAGCACATTTGAAATCCATGAAAATATGCTTCGGATACAGCGACTCAGGTAGCTTTCCGTTTTTTTCGCATTTCGACACAGCGACTCAGGTAGCTTTCCGTTTTTTTCGCATTTCGACACAGCGACTCAAGTAGCTTTTCGTTTTTTTTTTTTTTTGCATTTGGAGAGTCCCCTTCCATCTTTTGTTATGAGCCAAAAACATTTATGTACTATTTTTGCCTCGCTGAACAAGTTTGTAATTGACTTTTTTGCCCTATCTGCAAAGGGGGACGCGACAGCCCCCTCCCCCACCCTCAAAAGGGGGCGAGGGGATCCCTCGTGGCGCTAACTGCCATAGTTCCTGAGATATTGGTCTGATCACGGACCTTCCTTATATCTACACTGAAATTAAAAAAATTAGTCGACAACGAATAATGCTAAATAAGACGTTATTTACCCACTTTATGTGGATAACCTCTCAGGGGAACTAGTGTGGCTAGAATTTCGCCGGGAGCATAAAAGACTTAGAAATATTTGTGTGTATGAATAAATCTATAACTAATGCATGCAACACACGACTCATATAAGTCTAAAGTCTCGTTTAATGGCGTAAATACAAACACTCAGTATATATGCCGAGCTTTCGCTCTCCGCTGTGAGAATCCGTCTGGACCTAATTCTCCGAGCTTAGAATGGCAACACACCCAACGTTGATGATTTTTTTTTGTTGTTGTTTTAGCGTTGTCTGTGACCGTTCTAAGCTCTAAGAATTAAGCCCAGACGAACTCTCTCAGCGGAGTTCAAAAGCTCGGCATATATTGGTGAAATCAGAAAGTAATGTCGGTTTGGGGGGGGGGGGGGGGGGGGGCTAAGTTTGGGGAGCAGTTTTGAGATGTTTAAATACGTTCAATGTAAAGTAAGTGTATGTACAAGTGAATCAACTATTCGCCTTTAACTTATGTAGATGTTTTTGTCTTCCAGATTTGCAGAACAAAATGAGTGACATAAAACCCGTAAAACGCATGTTTGTCATTGTATGCTGTATGAATTTCACAAGGGTAACAATACAACCGTAGGCACCAATAACATAATGTCTGAAAGTGCCAGCTTTAATTCGCCCAATTCCGGTCGGATAATTTTGACCTCTCCGATGCTTCTCGTGCAGGAAGGCCCATGGAGCTGGACAATGACCTCCTGCGTGCAGCAGTTGAGGCAGATTCTCGTCAAACCATTGATCAACTATCCTAACATCTTAATACATCATGGTCTACATTTCAAGAGCAACTTCAATAGATAGGGAGGTCTATAGACAAGGAGTTTGGGTCCCACACTAACTTTCACCTGACAACAAAGCCCAGCGTTCCACCATCTGCAACTCTTTGCCCAGCCGACAGGAAAAGGATCCATTTCTTCATCGAATTGTCACTGGAGATGAAAAGTGGGTTCTTTACGTGAACAACAAACGCAAAAACCAGTGGCTTTCTCCAGGTCAGACACCAGTTCCTACGCCAAAAACAGGCTTACACCTCAAAAAGGTTTTGCTCTGTGTTTGGTGGATTACCACTGGCTTATCTCACTTTGAGCTCTTGGAACCCGGAAAGACCTCTATTGTCAACAACTAGACCGTTTGAAGCAAGCTCTTACTATAAAACATCCAGAACCGGTCAACAGAAAAGGTTTCACTCTCCAGCATGACAACGCGAGACCTCACACAGCGAGACGGATACAGCAGACGATCCGAGATTTTGGCTGGGAAGTTCTACCCTATCCCCCTTATTCCCCTAACATTGCACCATCTGATTACCATTTCTTCAGATCTCTGCAGAACTTTCTTAATAGGAAAATATTCCACAATATTGATGATGTCAAAACAGGGCTCTCGGACTTCTTTGCTTCACAGCCAACGTCTTTTTATAAAGACGGAATTGAAAGTTTGGTTTCACGATGGGCAAGTGTGATAGATAATGATGGCGATTATATAATTGATTAAGAAATAAATTACTTCTGTTACAAACAGTGTTTCTCTTCTTTTCCAAACAAAAATGGCACTTTCCGTTCCCCCCAATACGAGGGTCATTTCAAAAGTTTTGCATACCGTGGATTATCTCTTAAAAAACGAATTTATTTCAGAGCCTTTACAGGCCTTCGCTGTATTTGTGATAGCGGACCAACGTTTGGTCAAGTCTTGTATTCCAGTCAGGACACCCAGATGAGGCGTCGGATTACTCGGGTCAGCTCATTAGAAACATCGTGAATCGTTTCCACGGAGTGGCTTCTTCTATTTTGAAACAAGTCATAGTCTGGTGCGCTCATGTCAGGACTGTATAGCGCGTTAGGAAGCAATTCCCATCTATATTTTTCCAGAACGTCTCTTGCTATACAGGCAACATACGGCCTCGCGTTGTCGTGCAAAATGATGACACCAGCTTTGAGCATGTCGGGCCTCCTTTGGCGAATCTTTGGGTAGAGATGTGAATCTTTTGTCGACAAGAAGCGGTAGACATGTTTGCTTCATATGCAATCTCTTTACATGTTTTCCGTCGATCTTCTTCCAAAATGCTGTTGACGATAACCACAGAAGTGTAGGCCGTTGCATCTGATCGCCGGAAGCTTCTTGGGTCGTCTCCGATGCTTTCCTGACCTTGGCGGAAACGAGAAGCCCACCGTGACACTCTGCTACGATCCACTACATTAACCCCACAAACTTCGCACAAAGCTTTATGAATTTCAGTAGAGGATTTTCCTCACAAGGTTTCCGTTTTAATGTAGGATCGCTGGTCATCTGACCTGAGTCAGATCACATCAGATCATATGTAGATCACATCAGATCACATCAGATCATATATCAGTCAGATCACATCAGATCATATACCGCCGTCCTGTTGTGTGCATCCCATTGTCCAGACGTCACCGTACCACCCGTTTGCAATGGTGCCATCAATATCGCAATTGGACTGATAACGACTGGTCTGCTGTCCTCTTCTCAGATGAGAGTAGATACAGTCTATCGTCTGATTGTCGACGACAACTGATCTGGCGTGATAGTGGTACTGCATATTGTCCAGCAAAGATACAGGAAAGGGTCCGATATCCGACATGTAGTGTCATGGTATGAGCTGGCATCATGATCAATGGCCGTACGTCCCTCTATGTGCTTCCAACTGAAACTATGACTGGCCAACGATACATTAATGATGTTCTGCTACCTCATGTTCACATGTTCCGTGGTGCTGTCGGTGATAGATTCATTTTCATGGAGGACAACGCAACATGTCATCGAACAGTCGCTGTCCAGGAGTGTCTTGAGAGCGAGGATATTCAACGCCTCGTATATCCAGCACGTTCTCCAGATCTGAATCCCATTGAAAATGTGTGAGATGCTTTGAGGAGGAGTCTTGCTGGTCGCCAATGCCCTCCAGTAAACAAGGACACCCTCATCCGTGCACTGACAGAGGAATGGGATAAATTACCCCAACAGCTGCTTGATAATGTTGTGCAAAGCATGACACGACGTGAGGAATCTTGCATCGCCCTCCATGGTGGCCATACCCCGTATTGACATCTTACGCCGGAACGCCTGAGGATGGTAATTGCATTTTTTTCACGTTTACGTATTCTGCACAAAATGGCCTGTTTGTCCCTTGAACACGTTCCAAAGCCTTCTGGATTTCAGAGCACAATAAATTGTCTTTCTTGTAATGTCCTGGCATTCTGACATTATTTTATTTCACTTGGCATCCAACCAGACTTACTTTTTTATGCGCTATATAGCCGTTTATGATCCGTCCTTAGCAATTGTCCAGCAGTGTATATTTGGCGTGATATTTCCGCTTTGTAAGTCGTGTTAGGAAATTTCTCTTTTTGCAGTAAAGTTCCTGCTATGTCTAGGTTTTTCCATTTGAGGTTTTCTTGTTGTACACTTTTCCTTCCGTAGATGGCTTGAACTGATGACGGATTTCGCGCGATGCCTACGCTTCTGGGGCGTGGCAGGAAAAGTTCCTATTGTGTGGCTGAAACGTTTGCCAAGTTTGAATGCTTGCATCTCTTGTTTATGCACAATTGTCACGCTAAAGTGGCTTAAATATATGTTTACATTCCACAATGACGTTGCTTTCTGAAGTAAGATAAAAAACACGTTCCTTGCTGAAGATGGCTAACGAAGATTATTCGCGTATTTCTCAGACTTCTCCTTACACACATACAGCGAAGAGCTGAAACATTATGACCACATTATACACTACTGTTTGTGAAAATTGCAGTACCAAGAAGGAACAATGCGATTCGAGTGAAATTTATACCACACATTACTGATATGACTGTTCATAAGTGAGTTCATTTTCGGAACAATACAACACTTTTTACCTGCAAAAATCAGTATCCTGTGAAGCCTCCGCGAGCTACAATAAGAGCTTCTAGACGGCGGGGCATTGAATCGAAAAGACGTTGGATGGTATCCTGGGTAATTGCTTGCAAGACGAGATGTATGCAAGTTCACAGACCATTGGTGCTGATTGCTGGAGGACTTTGATCGGCCAGGTGCTGATCCTAGACATGTTCAATAGGCGACATGTCTGGCGAACGTGCAGGCCAGGGAAGAAGTGACATCTGCTGTGTTGCGAAGAGGGCCCGAACATTCCTGGCAACATGTGGTATGACATTGCTTTGCTGGAACATAGCGCCCGGAGAGCTCTGGAGGAAGGGTATGACTTCTGCCTGTACAACTTCCCTGATGCAGCGGTTGCTGTTGAGATTGCCCTCAAGTCGTAGCAACCGAGATCGCGAATGGTACCCAATGGAAACCCACACCATCACACTTGGCGTTCCACCCGTATGACGCTCAAGAATGCATGCTGGAAGAAGGCGCTCGCCACAATACCGCCTCATGCGTGTGCAGCCAGCACGGTAGTCCAAGTTGAATCGGGACGTCTTGCCAATCAGCACGCCTTTGTCTGTATTGAAAACCCCATTCTAGCCTGAGGCGTCAATGGTTCAGGGATGCATGCAACCAGTTCTCTGGCGTCGAACTGTGGAGGCTGACAATGCCACACCTGTTGCAGTGCTCCACCGTTGTGCTAACGTTTGCGAAGAGGCGCGGAACGGTTCGTTACTGCCACGCGGATGAGGTGTCGGTCATGCCGCGGTGTCGTCAGATTTCTCCGTCCACTGCCGGATTGTCGATGCACCTGGTTCTCGGCCCGCTGCCAACACACACGCATCACTGTCGTGGCATTATGTCCCATCCGAGACGCGATGCCGCGGTAAGAAAATGCACCTTCACGCAGACTAATCATGTGTCCCCGTTCAAACTATGTCGTATGGTGATATTGTGCCCTTCATCGTCGCCGAAGCATTATTGAATCCTTGAGACCCTTTTACAACTCCCTGTCTGCGATGCACTACTGCTGTGCATCCTAAACAGCCCTCTCTTTATACCCCTCACTCGACTGTTCAAAGGGCGCTACCGGGTCTAGACAAATCCTGTAAGTTTTACGTGATTACCATCATTCCTTCATGGTGTTGCAATTTTCACAAACAGTAGTTTGTAATGTTGGTCCTCCACGTGCTGGTAAGACAGCTCTTCCCCGGCGAGAAATGGACGTTATAAGTTTCCTACTGTGTCTTGTGGTATTTGGTACGAAGACGTTACCGGCAGATCCATTAACTCTTGAAAGTTACGTGGTTGAACCGCTGTGGTACGGATTTGCTGTTCCAACACAAACCACAGATGCTGTACTGGACTGATATCTGGGGTATTTGGAGGCCAGGGCAATAACTGGAACATGTTCCGCTAACCATTCTCGAACAATCCGTTTGTGTAGAATGGCGCGCTATTCTGCTGAAAGATGGCGCTCTTAGAGGGAAATACGTTGCCGTGAATAATGTACCTGGTCTACAATTATGTTTAGTAAATGATAGACGTCATATCTTCCTCCATATGAATGACTGGACCCTGGGTTTCCAAACAGAATGTTGCCCAGAGCATTACACTTTCTCCATAGTCTTGTTTTCGGCTCACGGTACATCCTGGTGCCAACTGTTAAATTGTTTTCTCCAGGTTAACGTTGTAAGTAGCAATCAAAGCGCTACGTATTTGATAATGAGCAGTATGCTGAAATATTACATGCAATGGCTCTATACCTCTTAAAAAACAATTTATTCTTCTTTTTGATTCGAGCATGGTTGTCCATAGGCTTCTCCCTATCTTATTATCCTATTTCTGCATTGGCAATATATTTCTATTTCCTATAATATCTGCTTTCGATGACTTTCTCGTTTTTCTCCCGCGCACGAGGAAAAACCTTAAATCCCCCGGCTAGCTTAGAAACGTGCTGCCCGAAAAACAACGGAGCCCTGCTCCTTCCACAACCAACTCCTTCTCTCTCCTCTCGTTGACTCTCCGACTCCCTCCTTTGTCCCCGTAAAATTTTACACCCTCCCCCCCCTCGCTCAAACAAACACTGCGGTATCTCCCAAGGAATAAAAGAGGGAGGGGCATAAAACTCAAAATTCATTTAAGCTTTTCCCGCCTTTCCTTTCGGAAACTTGAAATAAAGATATCAAAGAGTGTTAATTGCACTATACGAAGCTTCAAGCACAAAAGCAATGTCTGCAAATGGCTTTCACCATTGTGACACCTTTGGAGACGCAACCAAAAATGCGACAGCAAAGCGTAGTCTGAAATACCGTATTTCCTACAAAGATAAAAATTTCCCAGGCCAGAAGACAAGGAAAAAGGAACACGAGGCAAAAGAATTGTTACGAATGAGATTTGAAATTTTTGCCAAAAATTCCTGTATTAAATCTCTATAACACAACACTTCCCCCGGTAGACAACGCACACGTACTCGTCAGGTCTCACGGTGCAACAGGAAACGAGTTTCACCGAACCAGATGATCTTCTTCCAATCATTCACAGTCCCAGTTTTGATGCCCGCATGCCAACTGTAGGCGCTTTCGACGATGAACAGAGGTTAGCATGGGCACTCGGAGCGGCCTGCGACCTTGCAGCTCCATGTTCAGCAGGGTTCGGTGTACTGCTTATTGTGACGTCATCAGCATTCATATTTCCGCTGAATTGCGCCACAGCATCTCTTGTGTTGGCTTGTACCATACGAGATAGCTTTAGCTCACATTTAGCATAGATAAGCCGTGGTCGGCCCACACACCTTGCTGGTGGTTAGTGATTTTTACCTCCTCGGGACACTTGTTGAAGGTACTATAACCATGTCTGACCGTACGCACCCCACAAGCCTTGGCGTCTCAGAAATTCTCTGACCCAGTCGTCTTTCCATTACAATTTGGCCTTTGTCAAATTTGATTAAATCCGCTGTTGCCCGGTGGCACAGTGGTTTAAACGATGGCTTCTGATCATTCGTTCGAAATGGGTCCGGGTTCGAATCCCGATGAGGCATGGATGTTGTGTTTGTTTTATGGCACTGGTTTTCTTCTTTCTCTGGAACCAGTGGCCCTAAATTAGGAACGGGCGACTGCTTATATCCCATTGAATTGCTCACCCCCAATCAAAAAGAAACAAAAATCCGCTGCATGTCTCATCTGAAGAACAAGTACTACACTGATCAACAAAGCTCAGTATCGGGTGTTTTTTTATACTGTTTCCCGACTTTCACAGGCGCCATCTTTTGCCTGAATTTGCTACGATTTGCGTAAAGCCTCTCTCGTCATAATGTCTTATCCCTTCGGTGTGTTTCAGACTAAGCAGATTAAGAATTAATTGGAAATAAGAATGAAACGAATAGAGACTGGAGTTTAAAAATGTCTAGGATATTACGAGTTTGCGAGTAGTTATTGATTTTATAGCTTAACTGTTTTCAAAATAACAACACCATACAAATTTTGAAGATGTGGATCCGTTTTAACGTGTAAATATGACAAGGATTGTAAGTCAGATTATATCCGAAAACTTTCGTCGTCCTCGAGCGGGAATCGAAACCGCGTCTACCGGATAGCGCCCGATTGTATGCTAACCACTACACCACCCAGAACGATCAAGTTCCAAGTTTCCGGTTAATGTGAATATAACCATCACAGGATTCGCTAGTTGAAACAACCGGTATTCATACATAGCGAATCTGAAGGTTTAGAATTCATAATGTAAGGTTTTATGTACCTAAGAGCGGTATATTCAAAAATGCAAATCCTCCTTGGAATGGACGCATACAAATCCTCGATGGTGGTTAGTGGGATGTTACACCACTCTTCATGCAGAAACTGCTCAAGGTCCTTTGGAGATGAAAGAGGAGGATTACTAGCTCTTACTCTGTTTTCCAACACAGACGACAGTGGCACGATGATGTTTCTGTCTGATTATCGGGGAGGCTAAGGAAAGTGTGAAAGTTCGTCCTCATGTTCCTTAAACCATGATTGCACATTCCGAGCTCTGTGCATTGGGGCGTTATCATCTTTATAGATGGCATCCCCTGCAGGAAACAATGCCTGAGCCATTGGATGGACTTGGTTGGTCAAAATCCTTTCATACACCCTGCTGGTAATCCGTCCTTTCAAGGGGATCAGGGGACCTGCTGAAAACCACGATATGACTGCCCAAAGCATGACAGAACAACCACCATGCTGCACTGTTGGAAGCAGACAGTCTGGGTTGTACGCTTCTGACGGTGTTCACACGGAAACACGTCCTGCGGTGGGTAATAGTGTGAATGTGGATTCAAGCGACCACAATACGCATTTCCATGCATCGACAGTCCACGTTCTGTGCTCCTGGCACCATTGCCGTTGCCGCTGTGCATTCATCCGGGTCCCCAGAGGTTTTGCAATAGCAGCTCTAACATCAATGTCTTGTTTATGCAGATTCCCGCGCACTGTTTTAGTTGATACTGGGGTCTGGAGATGTAGATTGAGTTCCGCACTAATTTTCGGCGCCGTGGTCTTCTTATTACGGGTAACAATCTTCTTTAATGCTCTCTTGTCTCTATCAATCAGGGTCGTTTTCCGGCCGCTCTTGTGTTTCACAGACGGGGTTTTGCCACGAACACGGTATGCTGTCATGATGCTAGATACAACAGCTCTCGATACCGTCACAACCCTGGCGACTGTTGTCACGGAGACACCAACTAGACAGCCACTAACAATTGGCCCTCTTTCGAAGTCCGTTAGGTCGCTCATTTCGTCATCACCCTGTAGAAAGTTCGAAACTAGACACTTAAAATGCACTTTCAACGGGACCTTGCGGTTCTAAACAAAGCTATTGCAACCAAAACGTTGTGGATACCTTTGCGTATTGCGACGTACGCTACTGCACTAAAAGTCACGTCTCTGAGCGTGTTCACATTATTCTGTCCAAACCCTGTACTTTGGAATTTCATGCTGGGTGTGAAAATTTAAAAATTTGGATCGATGACATCAATCTCCATCTGTTCTTGGTGTTCGGGCTCAATTTGTGTAATTGAAGTGGAAGTTTGTGGCTCTGGAGTCGAACTCGGGTTAAACGCATCCTGGCGCGCTGGCTTTTGACGCTCCCTACATTCTCGCGTCGGATGATGACTTAGCGGGCCTTTTCGGATTTTTCTCGTTCTCCTCTAGCTGTTTCTTCCACTTTCGTCGGTTATTATAGTAATTTTCCCTGGATTTTCACGGCATTTCTAAATTTTCGTCACCAATTTTTCTTTATCTAAAAAATAAATAAATTTTAAATCCACTTCGGTTTATTACATAAGTCCGTTAGGGCTAACCGTCTGCTACGGAATGCGGGGCTGAGCTCATCGCTATCATTATCTATTTACCAAATTATCAACCTTAAAACGATATGCGGCAAAACAAAATCAATTGCAATTTTGCTTAAATTTCTAACGCTACTGTATCGAAGGGTTAAGGGTGGAGGGTTGGAACTCCTTTTGTTATAAATTGGACTCTATAAACTATCTAATGATGTATCATTTATTACTCTACCATTCTTAGTTTTGAATATATAAGCGTTCAAAGTACACTATATTGACAAAAATCACCGGACACCACTTCAAAAGCAAATGAACGAATCCGCTGCGTTGTTAAGATGCGCGGTACAGCTGCAAACGGTATAAAAAACAAGCCTGCAGCTGACCGTGATCATATTTCACTGTGAGATTGAGTCAAAAAGTCGCAGCGGGAGAGAACTGACTTTGAGAAAGGAAAGATTGTTGGCTGTTATATTAGTGGGTTGTCCATAAGAGAAACCGAGAGGCGTTTAAACATGCCCAAGTCAAATGTTTTGAATGTACTGACTAAGTGTAAGACACATGGCGTGCCTGAAGTAGTAAAACGTACCAGCAAACTAAAGAAAATCAGTGATAGAGGACATCGAAGCCGCAGGAGAGTCGTTACAGCTAATCAACAGAGCACTGCCCAAAACCTCAGTGTACAGGTGAGTAAAAATGCTGAAACCTTGGTATGTACACGTATCATTCGCAGAGAACTTCATTCCATGGGTTACCGCGGTCGTGTGGCTGCTCATAAGCCTTTGATATCCACTCGGAATGCTACTCGTCATTTAGCATGATGTAAAGAACATTTATTGTGGACCGTAGATCACTGGAAACGGGTCCTATGGACTGATGAATCCAGATACACGATCCATTAGTCTGATGGCAGTGTGTGTGTGTGGCGGCAGCCCGGGGAACGCTATTTACCACAGTTGTACTTCGTCCTACGGTCAAGTTTGAAGCTCGCAGTGTACTCCTGAGGGAGTATTTTTCGTGGTATGGTCCCGGCCCATTGGTTATCGTGGACAAACCTGTTAAGTAACACGTCTACCTCGATATTCTGTACAATTATGCCTTACCAACTCTGTGGCAATACTATGAAACCGAGCCTTGTTAATACCAGAAGGATAACGCACCGAGCCATAAAGCAAGGACTGTTATGGCGTGGTTTGACGATAATTCCGCATCGTGTGTGGACTGGCCAGCACAGAGTCCTGATTTTAATCCCATAGAGCACCTATGGGATGAATTAAAGCGGCGCATAAGAAGTTTGGAACCAAGGCCTACTACTAAGCAACAGTTAGCGGCAGCATTATGTACTGAATGGAAGCGCAAAGCTATCACTGTGTTCCAAAACCTTGTCGAAAGCATGTCTCGAAGGGTCACTGCATGCATTGAGGCCAAAGGTGGACCGACACCGTGCTAATGTATGTCAATAAATACTATGTTGAGTTTCTTTTCTAGGTGTCCGGTTACTTTTGTCAATATAGTGTATAACATGTTTTCGCTGCATGCGTACTCCGGATGGAGCTTCAGTTTTTGGGTCAGTAGCATCGGCGGGAGAGCTACTTTCCATAAAATGGCCTGGTGGTCATAGTAATTTGGCCACTCAGTGTATATGACAATGATCTAAGTAAAAATTCTCCATTCAACTTTTGAAGTACACTGGTGTGCAAAAATTAAGGACGAAGAGGAGAAATTAGCATAACAGCGGAACAAGCTGGCAGAACGGACCGAAAAACCACTCAGGAGATAGACTAGGGTCCGGTACGGTAAGGCATCCGCATATATGCAGCATGACGTAGGGGGGGGAGAGTGTCCGAAGGGTATAAAGCACACGTGCGATGTACATTCAACAATTCAGGGAAAGCTATTGCACGGCGTACATACGTTTGAACGGCGTCGAGTTGCTGCCACCGTGTGATATGGCCAACAAGCAATCCAGTAGACGACATCTGGAAGATTTTACTCGAGGTCGCTTCATTGGGAAGTTTTAAAAAGGTCGAAGTGTGACTAGTGTGGCCGAGGAGTTCGGGATCACTCACAGCATCGTTTCACGAGCTTGGAGAGCATTTCAGACGACAGGAACAGCTGTCCGATAATTTAGCAGTGGTCGTCCATGAGCAACCACGGCGGCGGACGACCGGTACATTATCCTACAGGCAAGAAGAGACAGACAGACGGCAGACAGCTGGAGAAATCGCAAGGCACATGCAACAGACAACTGGACGTCCGTTATCGCGTTTTACCCCGGCCAAGAGGCTGCACAAAGGTGGTCTATTTGCACGACGACCAGTACGGCGTGTGCCCTTAACGCCTGCTCATCGGAAACGGCGGTTTCTGTGGTGCCAGGAACACAAGAAAAGGACACATCAGCAATGGGGTCGAGTTCTCTTTATGGATGAGAGCCGAGTTAGTCTGACGAGCGATTCTGGACGTATACACATCTGGAGAAAGCAGCGAACACGCAATCACATCTCCAACATCATCGAAAGGGCCCAGTTTGGAGGTGGCGGAGTTCTCGTTTGGGACGGTATCATGCTTGGTAGCAGTACTGACCTCCACATCTTCCAAGGAGGTTCAGTCACTGGTGTCCGCTATTGTACCTTGGTTCTCCTGCATTAGGTGCGTCTGTTTAGAGGTGCTGTGGGTCCTGAGTTCCTCTTCAGGGACGACAACACTACACCTCATCGTACAGTGGCTGTCGCAGAGCTGTTCGAGAGTGAAGATATTCAACGCATGGATTAGCCCGCAAAGTCCCCGTACCTAAATCCAATCGAACACGTGTAGGACCTTCTCGGGAGACGTTTGGCAGCACGTCACCAGCCGCCAGCAACGGTTCCGCAGCTGCGATTGGCGCTACAAGATGATTGTGCCGCGATGCCTCAACAGCTCCTTGACAACCTCGTCCTCAGCATGGACAGAAAGATGTAAATCCTGCAACGCAGTCAGGGGTGATCATATCCGCTACTAAAGACTGGATTTTTCTTGGCAGCCGCTTGTCACATGGACGTTTCAGTCTTCTGTCCAGTTGTGCTCGAAGCTACCTTTTCAATAAAGTGCCTTTGTATCCTTTGGATTCCTTGTTTGGACGGTTTTGCTCACTTGTCCCATATTCTAACATCTTGTGGATCTTGTGGTATGATTTGAGTGGATGTGGGGCACTTCTGCACGACGTTACATTCGAAAAACCGTCTCGTCCTTAATTTTTGCACGCCAGTGTAGTTCAAAGGACTTCATAAAAGAAGAAATTAAACTAATCAATTCAATAAAGGAATTCACGAAATTGTTGATAAAATATGTTTAACCGATGTCGCACGATTGGTGGAATAACGATTGGTCGACACCCGATTTGTCAACAGTAACGATTGGTCGGCAGTACCCAACTGGTCGACATAACGATCAGCCGACCGTAACGACTAGTCGACAGTAACGATTGGTCGACAGCCCGATTGGTCGATCCAGCACGATTGGTCGAGATAACCATTGGTTCAGAGGATTATGGTTTACATTCGCAGCGGTACCTCTCAGAACGTACTGACCTCTCAAAACGCACCGCTCCTTTTTGGAAATAATATCTTTTTGAATGTAGCCCTCAGAACGTACAGCATTACAACATATTATTTGCAAATAGGCCCCCGTGTCATCTTTTGTACACTAAGTGAAATCTATATGGAGGGCCTTCTGAACGATGTTATTTCCGAAAGGACCCCGGGGCACTTTACGTATATGCACCTTGGGGAAACTGCCACACATAATTCGGAAAGTCGGAAAATTGCCCCGCCGGAAAATTGCCACACAGTCAAAGCGTTTCTCGGACGAACGGCGATTTGTGCTCGTCCCCTTAATGAAAAGCATGTGGCAATTTTCCGGTGGGGCAATTTTTCTGCGTGTGACAATTTTCCGGGTTGCTGAAAGATGTGTGGCAATCTTCCGGTGGGGCAATTTACCGCCAAACTGTTTGCACTTATCCAAAAAAAAAAATTTCCAAGTTCCGTTGACCATTTTATGTCGACCAATGTCGACTTATCGTTATATCGATCAGTCGTTACTGTCGACCAATCGTTATGTCGATCAAACGTGCTGTCGACCAATCGTTACTGTCAACTAATCATTACAGTCGACCAATCGTTACTGTCAACTAATCATTACAGTCGACCAATCGTTATGTCGACTAATCATTTCTGTTGACCAATCGTTATGCCGACCAATAGTTGTGTCGACTAATCGTTACTGTCGGCCAATCGTGTGTCGCCCAATCGTTATGTCGACCAACCGTTTGTCGACCAATCATTGCATACCCTGTTTAACAGCTTGTCATGTAGTTATCCGACGTCTGTACAGCATATACATAATCATATCAGAATAATATGACCACCTACCTAATAATGGCAATAATCACATTTGTCTCGAATGAGAGCGGCGAGACGGCGTGGCATGGACGCAATAAGGCCCTGGAAAGTTGCCCGATGCCCACGTGCCCATTCGGACTCCAGCAGAGCACGGAGGTCTAGAGATGACGTCGTTGTGGATCGGCATGTCGAACCTGTCGATCCAAATAGACCCACAAGTGCTCTATGGGATTGTGGTCGGATGATTTCGCCGGTCAAAGGAGAACGGAGACATCGCTGTCGTGTTCCTAGAACCAGCCACGCAACCCCATAGCAGGGTGGCGCGGCGCATTGTTGTGTTGGTAGACACCATCACTATAACGGTAAACATCCAACATGAAGGGATTCGTGTGGTCAGCGAGGATGGACAGGTAGCCCTTGGTGCTCAGGGCACCCATCCAGTTGTACCAGCGGTCCCAGATCATACCAGGAAAGCATTCCCCAGGCATGCACACTGCCGCCACAGGCCTGTACTTGACCGACAAGCGTGTCCGGGTGTTGAATCTCGTGAGTCTGACGCCGTATCCGCCACCACCCGTCACTTCTGTGGAATAGAAACCTCGATTCATTGGAGAAGGCAACCTTTTCCCTCTTTTCCACTGTCCAATGACGGTACTCCAATACGAACTGCAGGCGTCATTGCCGATGGACATGGGTTAACATGGGCTCCTTAACTCAGCTTCGACTCCGGAGACTCGTGAGTAACAGGTTTCGCTCTACAGTTATCCGGGATACGTACCTGGGTTCCCCAGAGTTTATTTGCGTGGTCAATCTACTTAAAAAAATTTTTTTGCTGTAGTTAACGGCGTTTATTTGCTATAAACGCTATTAAAACTCTAAAATCAGTACAGAGGTACCTGTGAGGAATACACAGTACCCCCGACGGGAGAATTAAAATATGTACATGAACAATTTAGAAAAAAAATTGGTCAATTGCTGCACTGTTGCGCGTCAATTGCCCTTTACCAATCAACAGAGGCGTCGATTGCCCTTTACCAGTCAACAGAGGCGTCGTTCTCCTCTGGAGTCGATGGCCTTTGGGTCTCCAGTGTTATGACGTCATGAGGTACTCGGTGTGCCAGCGGTACATTCTTGGTACACCCTTACTATAGCACCTATCGAACAGCCCACGAAGTCTGACGTTTCTGAGATCCTTCCACCCTTGGCGCTGTATCCGATTATCATTCCTTTTTGAACGTCCGTCTAATTAGTACTTCTGTCCATTGTGCTCGCGTAACGCACTATGGCTCAGCTGTCCTGTCCGGCCCGCTTATATCTCCGTGTGATCCACCTTGTCACGTGCACTATGTGACGCGCCTGGACGGGTACACTGTGATTCTGGGGGTGGTCATGTTATTCTGATACGACCCTGTATTATATATCTAACACAACCTGTTACAATAGCTACTTACGAAAAATCATTCACAAAACTGGTTATCGGTAAGCACTGCACATCTATTCTGCAGCTATATCCTCCGGAGATTTGGAACTTTTGCATAAACACTGATTACAATGTAATTTATGCGTCATTTATAAAAAATTTTTTGTCTTTGAATGCTGGCAATATAATTATTTTCCCATTCGGCTGCGGTCATGAATTGCTTTTTTTATACAGGTTTAAAAAGTAGTCCGACCTTAGGTTTTGGACAACAGTTTATATATTGTTATTTTCATTTTTATTAGTTTTGCGAAAAGAGCAGAAGCGGAAGGAGTATTATTTGTAATTTAGCTTAAGTGCCTAAAATATGTTGTTACCCCACTGGTTGGTAACCCGCATGTATTTCACGAGCGAACCGGATAAAAACAACAGAAGCAGACAATGCATTTCTTGTGTAACCTGTTGGACACAACATGTACTTGAATGGATGGGGCTTTGTTATCCATATCAGGAAAACATCGTGATTTGCGATAGAATCACATTTCCTGTAGAACTATTCTTTCGCTGTTGGTGAAAATCCTGTTGATAACAATAATATCTATTTTTGCTGCTTAAGAGTGAAATGTCCTTGTCCCGGAACAGTAGTTTATTGCTATTCAAAGCAAAAACTCGAAGAAGAAAAATAAAAACAAAAAGCGAAAAGAAAAAAAAGGAACTTCTGGGGCTTTTCCCACCTGTAGACAATTCTTTTGTGTTTCATAGTCTGCAGACATCAAGAAGACCGGATAAACGCTGAAGAATACAGTGAACGACCGATTTAATGCTTCCGCTATAATTACGAAAACGTGTATTTAGTGCGGTTTTTTACGCTTTCCAACCGTAGTTGAAGAAGCGTATATGCTCCAGCATTGTCCGTCTATCTGTCTGTATGGCCGTCCACACGATAACACGCGCAAAAATGGTTCCTTTTCGATGAAATTTTAGTATGTGGTAGGGAACAACCTGGGGACGAACCCTTTTGAAAATGGACGAAAAGAGGTCAAAGACCAGGACATAGGAGCGGTTTACATTTTCCAACCGTAGGTTGAAGAAGCGTATAGGCTCCAGCTTTGTCCGTCTGTCTGTCTGCCTATCCGCCCGATAACTCGCGTAAAATGGCTCGTTTTCGATGAAATTTTAGTATGTGGTAGGGAACAACCTGGGAAGGAACCCTATTGAAAATGGATGATATTAGGTCTAAAGTCAGAACATAGGAGGAGATCCATGCCATCGCTCCTATGCGTCATAACTTATGTAAAAATGCTTCGATTTCGACAAAACTTTATCATGTTGTTCCGGAGATATACTGAAGCGGTGTTGTTGAATTTCATCGAAATGGGGTCAAAGGTCAGGGCACAGGAGCAAGATTTATTTCAGAGCCATTATCCTCAAAACTTGACTAATTAAATGCTTCTATTGCGACAAAACGTTAATATGTTGTTCCGAAAGGTATACTGAACCACTTTTATTTAATATCATCGAAATGGAGTTAAAGGTAAAACACAGGAACGAGATTTATTACACAGCCATTATCCTCATAACTTGACTAAAAATGCTTCTATTGTAACAGAACTTTAGTAGGTTGATCCGGAGATATACTAAACCAATTCTGTTTAATATCATTGAAATTGAGTCAAAGGTCAGGACACAGGAGCGAGATTTATTCCACAGCCATTATCCTCATAACTTGAGTAATGATTTCTGGTATGTTGGAAAGCGTATCAAAATCAATGCATTGCATGATTTTACTGACTTGTTTTTTTATATTTTGGGCAGGTAGACTTTCTTTCCACCATATTTTGGTCAGGTAGACCTTATGCTAACTTAAGAAAAAAAAAATATACGTGAATTTGTACTTCGATACTCTTGTAGAAGAAAATCAAGTTATACTAAAACGGCAAAATATGCTTACCACTTTGACGGCTTCAGAAATAAAAAGAAACACATAGCAAATGTTCTGTTGAGCTGAACACTGTTTTTTATACACCCCATTCCCCTTTTAGTCCAGTCAAAATAGGGTTTTCAGATGAAATAAATATGAAAGTTTTGAAACTTGGTACACTTGCTTATATGTATCTTGTGAAATTTATATCAAAAGTCCTGATCGAATCAGAGGGAGCTCTAGCCGCCATCTTGAAAAATAAGTACGTTTTTTGGTTTTTCGTAAATATCTCTAAAACGGTTGGTCGTAGCCCAAACGTATTAGTTACACATTAAAGCTTACAAAATTTCCTACAACAAAGGTTCAATTCACTTTTTTTGTATCTCTAATAGTTTCTGAGATAATCGGGTGTCAATATTGTACTGTTTCGCTGATTGCTACGTTATTACTACGGTTTTTCATACAAATAAGATAGTGATAACGTAGCGATAAGCGAAACGGTACAACATTACACCCGATTATCTCAGAAACTATTAGAGATACAAAAAAGGCGGATAGAACCTTTTTTGTAGGAAATTTTGTAAGCTTCAATTTTGTAAAGAGTACTTTTGGGCTACGAACAACCGTTTTTGAGATATTCACGAAAAACCGAAAGCCGGCCCGGTGGCGCAGTGGTCTAAGCGATGGCCTGTGATCATTCGTCCGAACGGGGTCCGGGTTCGAATCCCGGTGAGGCATGGATGTTGTGTTTGTCTTACGGCACTGGCTCTCTCCCTTCCCTGGAACCAGTGACTCTAAATTAGGGACGGGCGACCGCTTATAGCCCATTGAGTTGCTCACGGTGGTCGTTAAACCTCCTATAAAAAAAAACAAAAAAAAACGAAAAAACGTACTTATTTTTCAAGATGGCGGCTAGAACTCCCTCTGATTCGTCAGGACTTTTGATATAAATTTCACTAGATACCTATAAGCACGTGTACCAAGTTTCAAAACTTTCATATTTATTTCTTGTATTTCCGCATTTTCAGCCTTCGTTGACGACTGTATCTCGACTTTCAAATTTAAGTCTCGTCGCTTTACGCTGATATCTTCTACTTCGGTCCGCTTTTGGCAATTATAGTTAAATAACCAATACAATCTAATCAGATACGCTATCAATACTCTGGGATAGAAACTCGAAATCCAATGTGTAGTTAATGCATTCAGGTTCAGGTAAGGTAAAATTTTTGGGTTGTTGCTTTTTATACACTGGTGTGCAAAAATTAAGAACGAAGAAGAGAAATTAGCATAACAGCTGAACGAGCAGGCAGAACGGACCGAAGGACCACTCAGGAGGTAGACTAGGGTCCAGTACGGTAGGGTATGTGCATATAGGCAGCATGACGTAGGAGGGGAGTGTCGGAAGCGTATAAAGTAGACGGGCGGTGTACGCTCAGTAATTCGGTGAAAGCTATTGCACAGTGTACATCGATTTGAACGACGTCGAGTTGCTGCCACCATGTGATATGGCCAATAGGCAATCCAGTAGGCGACATCTGGATGACTTTACCCGAGGTCGCGTCATTGGGAAGTTGGAAGAAGGTCGAAGTGTGACTAGTGTGGCCGAGGAGTTAGGGATCGCTCACAGCATCGTTTCACGAGCTTGGAGAGCATTTCAAACGACAGGAACAGCTTTCCAAGAGTTTAGCAGTGGTCGTCCACGAGCAACCACGGCGGCGGACGACCGGTATATTGTCCTACAGGCGAGAAGAGACAGACGGCAGACAGCGGGAGAAATCGCAAGGCACATGCAACAGACAACTGGACGTCCGTTATCGCGTTTTACCGTGGCCAGGAGGCTACACAAAGGTGGTCTATTTGCACGACGACCAGTACGGTGTGTACCATTAACGCCTGCTCATCAGAGACTGCGGTTTCTGTGGTGCCAGGAACACAAGAACGGGACACATCAGCAATGGGGTCGAGTTCTCTTTACGGATGAGAGCCGATTTAGTCTGACGAGCGATTCTGGACGAATAGACATCTGGAGAGAGCAGGTAACACGCAATCACACCTCCAACATCATCGAAAGGGACCGGTTTGGAGGTGGCGGAGTTCTCGTTTCGAGCGGTATCATTCTTGGTAGCCGTACTGACCCTCCACATCTTCCAAGGAAGTTCAGTCACTGGTGTCCGCTATTGTACCGAGGTTCTCCTGCCTCACGCGCGTCTGTTTAGAGGTGCTATGGGTCCTGAGTTCCTCTTCATGGACGACAACGCTACACCTCATCGTACAGTGGCTGTTGGAGAGTGAATATATTCAACGCATGGATTGGCCCGCAAAGTCCACCGACCTAAATCCAATCGAACACGTGTGGGACCTTCTCGGGAGACGCTTGGTAGCACGTCACCAGCAGCAACGATTCCGCAGCTGCGATTGGCGCTACAAGAGGAATGGGCCGCGATGCCTCAAGAGCTCCTCGACAACCTCGTCCTCAGCATGGACAGACGTTGTAAATCCTGCAACGCAGTCAGGGGTGATCATATTCCCTACTAAAGACTGGATTTTTCTTGGCAGCCGCCAGTCACATGGACGTTTCTGTCTTCGGTCCAGTTGTGCTTGAAGCTACGTGTTCAGTAAAGTGCCTTTGTATCCTTTGGATTCCTTGTTTGGACGGTTTTGCTCACTTGTCCCATCTTCTTACATCTTGGGGATCTTATAGTATGATTTGAGTCGATGTGGAGCACTTCTGCAGGACGTTACATTCGAAAAACAGTCTCGTCCTTAATTTTTGCACGCCAGTGTATGTATACTACCTCATAGCTCGTGCAGTGCACGGGTGAAAGAGCTGTGACTGAATTTTTTATAATAACGCTGATTCCTTTTTATGAAATTACTCTGCAATGAGAAGGAAATGAAACAAAACACGACATAACACCTACATAACAGAACAAACGTCGCAAACAGTTGTTCGAGAGCCTGCGTGTTGCCACAGATGAAGTCATTTGTCTTACTAACTTTATTTTATTTTCCGGTATTTCTCCTTGATTTTATGTATCCTGCAATAGGGGTGATTTTATTTCCGATTTCGGCCACCGGACAAAAGCAGATGGCATGCAAGTACTGAATGACGTCTGAGTGTTAGGGACAGACGTAGCCTATTATATAGGTTTTATGCTTTTTTTTCCATTTCTTTGAACGAGATCCGCACCCGATGTACTACTTTTTGGTCCTTACGACTCCTTGAACTGCTGCTCTAAAAAGGCTGTTTCACCTACAGGAAAAACAATTTTTCGGCAAGTAATTAAAAAAAAATTAATTATCGCATTCTTTATAACTCTCACTTCATAAACTTGCATTGCAATTCTGGACAACTTGAGTTTTTTAAGAGACTGTTTTGTAGTTATTTTATTAATGATAGGTAAGTCTTGAAAAAGAAATTAATTTTTGGATCATTTGTATTTCCATCACTAAAAAAAGAAGTATTTCCATCACTAAAAACTGGCTTCTGACCATTCGTCCGAGATGGGTCCGGGTTCGAATCTCGCTGGGGCATGTTTGTCTTACGGCGCTGGCTCTCTCCCTTCTCTGTGGAACCACTGGCTCTAAATTAAGAACGGGCGACTGCCCATCGAGTTGCTCACGGTGGTCGTTAAACCCCCAAACTAAAAAGAGAACAAAGCGAAGGAACAATTATAAATTATAAATTAATTTATCGCAGTAAGTTCATAAGAATGAAGTCAAGGCTTCGCAGTCTCTCTCGGGGGCGTGTCTTGCCTGTTGCTTCTCAGCAACGAAAACTTTTTCCAGTAAAATTTAGTGTTCTTACGTTAAATTTCACTAGAAATTTGTGGTCCAATAAAATGGGTGAAATTATGCTTATTATAACTCAATACAAAAATAAAAAAGAACTGCAATGATCCGTAGACTTGTGTTTAAAAGATGTTCAAACAGGAAACGGTGATGTGACATACTATTTTTTTAGAGATGGAACACATTGACAATATTTTCCAAAGTAGGCCTCACAAAACAGCGTCCTGTCGCCCCGGCCGCCCCGGTGGCGCAGTGGTCTAAGCGATGGCTTCTGATCATTCGCCCGAAAGGGGTTCGGGTTCGAATCCCGTTGAGGCATGGATGTTGTGTTTGTCTTACGGTACTGGCTCTCTCCCTTCCCTGGAACCAGTGACCCTAAATTAGGGACGGGCGACTGCTTATAGCCCATTGCGTTGCTCACGGTGGTCGTTAAACCTCCAATCCAATCCAATCCAATCCTGTCGCCCCGGTGGCGCAGTGGTCTAAGGCGTTGGCCTCTGATCATTCGTCCGTAAGGGGTCCGGGTTCGAATCCCGGTCAGGCATGGATGTTGTGTTTGTCTTACGGCACTGGCTCTCTCCCTTCCCTGGAACCAGTGACCCTAAATTAGGGACGGGCGACTGCTTATAGCCCATTGAGTGGCTCACGGTGGTCGTTAATTAAACCTCCAATCAAAAAAAAAAAAAACAGCGTCCAGGGCCGTTTACGGATTCCGTATTTAGTGACACTCGACTTTGTGTAAAAGTAAATTGTTGTGCTATAACAACAGGCAATAGGCTGGGATTTATACACACACCCCAAAGTCCCTCCAACACACCCTGAAATTTTCTCTCACACACTCCCATAAAAAAAACTCAAATTTACAATTTTAAGTATTAGTCCTTTTTTACGCTTTCCAACCGTAGGTTAACAAAGCGTTTATGCTCCAGCTTTGTCTGTCCGTCTGTCTGTCTGTCGGAACGATAACTCGCGTAAAAATGGTTCGATTTCGATGAAATATTAGCATGTGGTAGGGGACCACCTGGGGACGAACCCTATTGAAAATGGACGAAATGGGATCAAAGGTCATGGCATAGGAGCGGGATCCATTCCATTGCCTTTATGCGTCATAACTTGCGTAAATATGGTTCGATGTCGATAAAATGTTAGCATATTGTAGGGGACCACCTGGGAATGAACCCTATTGAAAATGGGTGAAGTGGGGTTAAAGGTCACGGCATAGGAGCGGGATCCATTCCATTGCCCTTATGCGTCATAACTTGCGTAAATATGGCTCGATGTCGATAAAATGTTAGCATATTGTAGGGGACCACCTGGGAATGAACCCTATTGAAAATGGGTGAAGTGGGGTTAAAGGTCACGGCATAGGAGCGGGATCCATTCCATTGCCCTTATGCATCATAACTTCCGTACATATGGTTCGATGTCGATGAAATTTTAGTATATTGTAGGGGACCACCTGGGAATGAAGCCTATTGAAAATGGGTGAAGTGGGGTCAAAGGTCAAGACATAGGAGCGGAATGCATTCCATTGCCTTTATGCGTTATAACGTGCGTAAAAATGGTTCGATTTCGATGAAATTTTAGTATGTGGTAAGGGACCACCTGGAGGGAAACCCTATTGAAAATGGGACAAATGGAGTCAAAGGTCAGGACATAGGATCGGGATCCATTCCATCGCCGTTATCCCACACTATTAAGGTGGACGTCAAGTAATTTTGCTTCCTATATTTTCAATGGAAAACCTTCTGTACACATTTCCTTCATAATTAGTGTGTTCCCAAGGATGTAAATTTGAACATCGATTAGAATAACTTCAAACTATAACTTGGAATACTTAACATTTTCTAAAACATAGGCATAATTATGTTAAAAAACAATAACGTTTCCTTTGGTGGTGTTGAAACCAGAAAAAAAGATGGAGCGACCTGTACTTTGATGACGTCAGTGGACAAATAAATGTTGAATTGCATAATTACGGTTATAGTTTAGAAAATATTAAGTATTCCAAGTTATGAAATGAAGCTATTTTAATCGATGTTCAAATTTTCATCCTTGGGAACGCATTAATTGTGAAGAAAATGTGTACAGAAGTTTGTCCATTGGAAGTATAGGAATCAAAATTACTTGACGTCCACCTTAAAGTAGCAATTCTTGTATGTATGTATGTACATTTTATTTTGAAAACGGCTCTAAGAATTTTGATGAAAGTCGTTAACCTACCGTTTTCTGGTACTAGAAATCGATCCAGATTGATCTCGACTTTTGCCGCCCCGGTGGCGCAGTGGTCTAAGCGATGGCCTCTGATCATTCGTCCGAACGGGGTCCGGGTTCGAATCCCGTGAGGCATGGATGTTGTGTTTGTCTTACGGCACTGGTTCTCTCCCTTCCCTGGAACCAGTGACCCTAGATTAGGGACGAGCTACTGCTTATAGCCTATTGAGTTGCTCACGGTGGTCGTTAAACCTCCAATAAAAAAAAAAAAAAAAATCTCGACTTTAGGAGAATTCGTTTAGTGGGTTCAATAACCACCCCGAATTATGACGTTTTTACTGTCATGGCGTCGTTCTATTAATGTTACCAATGCTTAGAAATCTTATGATCTAAGCATTGGTAACACATTACGTCACGCGCTGTGTATGGATCCTATTAAAGCTTTATGACGTCACACTCTAGCGAGAAGATGGTCGCGATTCCCATCTGCCTCATTACGTCACGCGTTGTGTGCGTATGTCCGTCCGCACGATAACTCGCGTAACAATCGTTCGATTTCGATGAAATTTTAGTATCTGGTAGATAGGGTAAAGTGAACGAAATGGGGTCAAAGGTCAGTACATAGAAGCGGGATGCATTCCACTGCTCTTATGCGTCATAACTAACGTAAAAAGGTTCGATTTCGATGAAATTTTAGTATGTGGTAGGGGACAACCTGGCGACAAATTCTATTGAAAATGGGCGAAATGGGGTCAAAGTTCAGGACATAGGAGCGGAATCACTTCCATCGCCATTATGCGTCATAACTTACGTAAAAATGTTTCGATTGGGATGAAATGTTAGTATGTTGTAGGCCTGCCTTGGGACGAACTCTATTGAAAATGGGCGAAATGGGGTCAAAGGTTAGGACACAGGAGCGGGATCTATTCCATAACCCTTATGCATCACAACTTACGTAAAAATGCTTTGATTGCGACAATACTTTATCATGTTATTTCGGAGGTATACCGAACCGGTTCTGTTGAATATCATCGAAAAGGGATTCAAAGGTCAGGGCACAGGACCGAGATGTATTCTAGAGCCATTATTCTCATAACTTGAGTGATAACTTGAGTAATATTTTCTGGTATGTTGGAAAGCGTATTATAATCAATGCATTGCATGATTTTACAAACTTGTTTAGAGATGGAACACCTTGACAATTTTTTCCAAAGTGGGCCTCACAAAACAGCGTCCAGGGCCGTTTACGGATCACCGATTCGCCACTGGTGATATTATTCCGTATTTAGTGACACTCGAATTTGTGTAAAAGTAAATTGTTGTGCTATAACAACAGGTAACAGGCTGGGATTTATACACACACCCCAACGTCCCTCCAACACACCTTGAAATTTTCTCTGACACCCTCTCATAAAAATCTCAAATTTACAATTTTAAGTATTAGTCCTTTTTTTATGATCGCACTAGGTGAAAGCCTGTAAGCAATGACGTGGAAAAATAAGATATGTGGTGTAAGTTTTTAATAACCAGATATCTTCTATGTTAAAATGCTATGGTAGTTCATGCGCATAAACACAAACAGTATTTTATTTTTTTGTTTTATTTTTTTCTTTCTTTTTCATTTCTTCTACTGATATAAATAAAAGAATACCTGGTTATAATCTACGAAAAAAAAATTATATTCTGAGAATTTCGTGGTTTAAGGAAAAAGAAAGCTCCCAAGTCATATGTCTTCAGCATGAGCATGAAATTATAATAACACACAGTTACCTACTGTATTAGAACTATCAATTTTTAGAATTAAATGAGAAAAGAAACTGGTTTGACAATCTAAAATTATAATTTCAGGTTCGCAAGGAGAATCTTAAAATTAAATTTTATATGATAGGATTCTAAATGAAAATTTCTGTATATCGTTGTGAGCGAAAAAGTAGAACCAAAATTACTGACGCAACGTTTTCCTCTTTCTGAAGAGTTGATTGTGTGACGTAACGCATCTCTGACGTCATGTCAGAATGATTTGGATGAGGTGACGTCACACAAGAGGCTGTGAAAAATCGGTCTTTGTTGCTATGACAACAAAACAAAGTGGTACCCGCGTGCGCTGTGTTCATGTAGGTGATGGCACAAAACACGAAAAGCTAAGCGTGACGTCACAAATATTTCTTTCTCATTTGTTGCTATGGTGACGACTTTCCGTTGCACCACGACAATGGGACAAACGCTCATATGTTCAGACGTTTAGACAAAGGAAATTATATTGTTTTAAACAGCACAGTTGACAACAGCGATTAGCACTTTCATGAATTCTTCAGCTTTACATTGAAGTATCTTCTATTATAAAGCAATATTCTTCCTTTTTTTAATTTAAAATGTATGTACGTAGCAGCCTAATGTTTCTTTTTCAGTTTTCCTTGTTTAAAGCATGTATTTAAAGTCAGTCATTGCAGCCACAAAACATATGTCCATAAATATATTTTTACTTTTGTCTGCACCAAATTTTGCATATATACCTCTGAATCATTTCAGCATGCACAAGGTTTGTGCAAATATCAAATTGTTTCATTATTCCCATGTTGATATTTATCTGCTTTAGCCTTGTTTAGGGAAACATTTGTAATTGATAGATAAAAAGTAAAAACCTCACAAAAAGAAAATAACTGTATTTAATTTCGGAAATAGATTCCGGGTTTTAACCATTCTCAATATAAAAAAATTCAACAGTTCTCCGTTTTTTTAAAGTTCTCCCCATTTTCAATTCTAGGTTTAAGCCTAAATAATTACTATGAAAATTTTCACCCTTTCAAAAATTTGCTTTCACCCAACCCGTTCTCAATTTTTCAACAGCCCCGAAATATTTTCAGCACACCTAACTTTTTCAACCTCCCTCCCCTCCCAATTTAGAATTGAAGGATAAACTCCTGAATAAAATCTTCGATTTTTTTTTTTTGATTGAAGGTTTAACGACCACCGTGAGCAACTCAATGGGCTATAACCAGTCGTCCGTCCCTAATTTAGGGTCACTGGTTCCAGGGAAGGGAGAGAGCCAGTGCCGTAAGACAAACACAACATCCATGCCTCACCGGGATTCGAACCCGGACCCCTTTCGGACGAATGATCAGAGGCCATCGCTTAGACCACTGCGCCACTGGGACGGCAAATTTTTGATTTAATGCAAAAATGGTGGAAAATGAAGTGCATGGACATCGTGAATAAAATCATCGGGATGATGGCGTCACTTGAGAAACTATGCTATTTTTTTTTATTTATAATGTAGTTTACGCCAAACAGACTGTTTACAATGTAAGTAGATTTAACACACTTATCCCTTGTAATGCACACAGGATTTCATCATTTTGTACAAAAATCCAGGTCTCCTGAAACACGTTCTCAAAGTGGAGCTTCCATTACAATTTTTTAAACACCTTATGCTATATTTTAGTGCATCAGACAAGTTACGCTCAATTAATCTTCTTCGCATTTCCCCCAGGGTTTAATCTTCTGCGCATGAACCCTGGGTTTAATCTTCTGCGCATGAACCCTGGGTTTCACAGAAGTACATTATACTTCCTCCACCGACTTGTTTTCATCCCACGGTACACCTTGTGGATGACAACACTTCCCCAGGTAAACGGCGTACACGTTCCCGCCCATCCTTATGGTGCAACAGGAAATGAGACTCATCGGACCAGACGATCTTTTTGCAATCATTCAAGGTCAATTTTTGATTCTCGCATACCCATTGTAGGCGCTTTCGACAGTAAATCGAGGTTAGCATGGGCACTCGGAGCTGCATGCGTCTATGCAGCTCCATTTTCAGCAGGGTTTGATGTACTGTGTGTCGTAACACATTACTTCCGTCACCAGCATTCAAATAACGCTGAGTTGTGCCATAGTATCCCTTCTTTTGGCTGGTGCCACACGGGATAGCCTTCTCTCACCTCTAGCATCGATGAGCCGTGGTGGGCCCACGCCTTGTCGGCGGTTCTTGGTTTTTCCTTCCTCGGACCACTTTTTGAAGGTACTAACCACGGTCGGCCCTTGCCACCTCGGATATGCTCTGACCCAGTAGTATGGTGATTACAATTTGGCCTTTGTCAAACTTGCCTAAGTCTTCTGTCTTTCCCATCTGAAGAACAAGAAAAACACTGATTAACAGAGCTCAGTATTAGGTGTTATTTATACCGTTTCATAACCTTCACAGGCGCCGTAGTTTACCTGCAGCTGCTTCGATTTTCATAAAGTTGCGCTGGTCGATAATGTTTTGTCTCTTCTTGTATATATACAAATTTATCGTACATAATCTCTGCTTATTCAACTTGCTATACTTATCAGGCACTTATGACAGACAGCGCTCACTCGAGTTCATAATAATTGTTGTTGACATCTTGTGATGTACTACAGAGGTGAAGCACGTGTCAAGACAACAAATCTGCAACGACACATTCTGTCGGTATAGCTTCATTGGGAGAGCAACTTACTCCGGAGTGAGGAGGCGCGATTTCGATCCCTGTCACGGATAACTTTGTGTTTTTACATTAGCCCCCGAACGTAAAAATGGATCTACTGGCCGTTGGGTTCTTCGAAAAATCTGTGATGTTTGTTCCACACATCGTCCAGAATGAATGAAAAATTCGTTCTTCGCTTAAAAAAAAAAAAAAAATACAAAAATAAGAGGGAGATGATGTGACGTACTGCAGAGGTGAAAACATGTGTCAAGACGACAAATGTGCAGCGATACATTCCGTCCGTGTAGCTTAGTTCGGAAAGCAACTTACTCCGGAGTGAGGGCGCGTGGACAAACTTGTATTTTTACAAGTATTTCCGTAATATTATGAAACAAGAGCGTGAAGTTGGTTTTGAGAATATTTTTTCACCTCACGCACAGAGAGCTTTGGTATTTCATCAGCCTTGTTTACATTTTGGCTAGCTTCCAGTCTTACCAAATACAGATAAACTATCAACAGTTGAGATATGACGTCAAGTACAAAAAGTGTAACCGAGAGATAAAAAAATTGTAAACAAGAGATAAAAGTGTAACCGAGAAATAATTGGCCGTTGGGTTCTTCGAAAACTGTTTGTTCCACACATCGTCTAGAATGAATGAAAAAATCGTTCCTCGTTTCAAAAAAAAAAAAAAAATTAAGAGGGAGATGATGTGACGTACTACAGAGGTGAGTACATGTGTCAATATGCAGCGAGACATTCTGTCAGCGTAGCTCAGTTGGGAGAGCGACTTACTCCGGAGTGAGGGGGCGCGGACAAACTTGTATTTTCACAAAATATTTCCGTAATATTATGAAACAAGAGCGTGAAGTTGATTTTGAGAATATCTTTTCACCTCACACATAGAGAGCTTTGGCATTTTATCAGTCTTGTTTACATTTTGGCTGGTTTTCAGTGTTACCAAATATAAATAAACTATCAAGAGTTGAGAAATGACGTCAATTTATAGATTTTATATATGTACAAAAAGTGTAACCAAGAGAAAAAAATTTCCATAAAAGATAGTGACAAAAAGCAGAAAGTAAAAATAGATTATGTACATCACAATGACAGATTAATATATAAGGGAGAACTTATTAAAAACTACCACGTAGTGCAGCATCAAAAAACAGACTGAAACGAGATGGGATAAATTCTCTTATGAAGGAAACTTGGAATATAACACACGCTTTAGTAAAACTGGAACGCAAATTGAAATGGAATAAAGTTCGGAAACTTTTAATTTTTTTATTCCTATTAGAAATGGTGGTTTAAAGAGTAAAAGCTGGTTGCCATGTTTTCCTCCCCCCCCCTTTTTTTATATATTTTACCGTCAGCTGCTTGTTAGTGAACACAATAGCCATGTGTACAGTAGACAGAACAACAAAATCAATGTATCATTCGTTGCATGAAATGGGAGAAATCATTTCATCAACGTGTACTTTGTAAAATAATAGCACAGATTTAAGAAAATAAAAATATGCAAGACACCCAAGAATTCGTAGACATGAAGCCGTCTTATTTTTCAATAGTTTGTTTTTTTTTCACACTGCACGCTAGAAAAGCATGAGGAGCTGCTATATATTTAAAAAGATGATATAATGAACGATTATTATAACACTCAAATAAAGATCGTCAAATTACTTACTCCAGGATTGGGAATATTCGACAACAGGTAAGACGAAAAGGATGATGTATACAGGCTTCATAGTTTTCGAGATGGATGCGCCGTTTTTAGAGGATTAATTTCGTTTGTCTTTTCCGAAGACTTGTAAACAGCTTGTGTGTGGCGTCAAGGGCGGACAAAATAAACAGCTTCTGTGTAACAAAGGGAAGAATAAAAAAGTGAAAGAGCTAGTGCGTGACGAAAATAGCGAATGAAACAGCTCGACATTTGCAGTCCGAGCGACGAAATGTTGGTATATCAGCATTGCAAATTGTTTTGATTCTGTAAGGCGCACTGTACAAAATAAGTGGTGTGAATTCACGGAAAATTTCTGAAAAACATGTGCAGCAAAGGTGCTGGTAGGTGTCCATCTTTTCAGTAAATTTCCGTTTTTAAAAGTGCCCGTTTTTTTTTTAAACCAGTATTTTTTTACAGATCAATCTTAGACATAAATACCGTTTAATTCAGAAAAGTCCTTTTCATAATTTTCCGTATTTATAAAGAACTTTGGCAAAATCCAATACCCTGAATTTTTCAGCCATTGCTCCGGATAATATTTTCACAGCTGTGGGGAAAACCCCACGTCGTTTGTGTAACAGATAACGCACGCCATAACCACTAAGCCACCTACATCAGACTCACGTTAATAGTAAAACAAATTATGCGATCGTGACTTTTTTTTTGTTATTAATGCCAGTGATTTAGTCATTTTATTTTCTGTTAGAGCTTATTATATTTTTAATAGGTTTGTAATAATTTTATTTTCTCTGTAGCAGGGCTTATCACAAATTAATTATTTTTTCATCTTAATTTTTCGAAGCAACAGAATGCTTCAGAACCTGAAATCTTTGTAAACTGAAAATGATTTCCAATTATCTTTAAGAAAGGTTAAATGAACTGTTTTATAGTAATACTAGCTTTACTACCCGGCTGTGCCCTGGATTTAGGCTTATTAATTTCATATTGCCTTATATATCACTGAAAAAATCGGGGAAAAAATTAATGCTTGCAAGAAAGAAAAAGCTGATTTCACAAATTCGGTCATTACAAATTATTTATTCATAGTGTGATTAATTCAGCACTTGGCCGTACACAACATTTTTGGTTTCTCCTTAATCGGCGACAAAATATAATTTTGCCGGATTCTTTGCTGTTGACATTCCAACATACAGCTGTTCATGTGAGAAGCATTCATCTGTCTAATCCAAGCTCGTAACTTTAAGCGATTGCCCCTGCGATTTATTAATGGTTTTTGCAAATGCAAGCCGAACAGGAAATTGTAATAGTTTGAATGAAAATGGCAAATCAGTTAGAATTAACGGAATCATTGGAATGAAGGCGTGCTCGCCTTCAAGTGGTCCAGTTAGAATCGTTGCCTCGATGACAAGCAGTTAATGCCTTCACCGTCAGTCTTGATCCGTTACACATTTTTGGTGGGTCCAAATTTCTTAACAACATGATGGGAAATCCAACTTTCAGCACTAATGTGTGTGGCAGAATTCCGTTTGGATTCAAAGAATTCAAAAATTCTACCGGATAGCTTGTCGCCTCGTCTTCATTGATACATTTGTCAATGAAGAAGAATGTTCGTGAAAGGGCTGGAATTATTTCTTGCATTGAACAATTGACTTCCTCAACTGACGTTTAGTGGTGTCAGAATTGCACATTCCTTTAGCCATTTGCCATTCAGAAGATTTGCTCCAATGTTTGGATACACGCAATTAATGAGACTCTTCAGAGTAGAACAAAATTTGGCGAATTTTTTGGAGAACTTGATTTTTGCAGTTTCACTTGTTGCTTCCTTGCCGTCGCCAATGTTGAGCAAATACTCATGAAACTTCTCGGAGTCATAGCTATGAGATTGATGAACTCTCATGTTGGTCATGAGCTTCATTGTTGTGGTCTCTCCAAAGCTGTGACGATTTCAGGCAGGCTTTGATCACATCATGCCTCTTGGAATCACTGGTAACGTTTGGCGAAAGTCACCAGCAAGGACAACGATCAAACCGCCCATAAGATTTTTGTTGCCAAGAATGTCTTGCACTGTTCTGTTGACTGCCTCAAATCCGTGCTTATGCGTCATTGAAATTTCATCCCAGAATAACGCTTTAGCTTCAAGCAATACTTCGGCCTTTCCACTTCCTTTCTTGATGTTGCAAACGGGAGCTTCATTGTGGACCAAGTCAATCGGGATTTGAAGCGTTGAATGTGCTGTTCGTCCACCAGTCATCAACGTTGCAGCGATACCTGAAGATGCAACAGCAAGTGCAATCTTCTTTTTCTCCTCTGACGTGGGCCAGCAGCAAATTGATCAAAAATGTCTTTCCAGTTCCTCCAGGCGTGTCGACGAAAATTGCTTCGCCTTTGTTGTTGTAATGTCGTCGTAGAACCTCTTGATAAATTATTTGCTGTTCTGTATTCAATAGTGGCTCTTCTGCGCTACGTAATCCTGCATTTTGTCAGAGTCATATGACAACTCTCGAAGCATTCCTCGAGTCATGTTCACTGCTTGCTGTCGTGAAGGACTTTTCTTGCCGATCTCCGACAAAGATTTTCCAATCATCTCCAAAGCTTTATCTTCAATCATGATAAGTGCCTCATTACAGATGTCATCAGTGAATTCTAAAGTCATTTGAGGATTCTCTTGTCGAAGTCTATTTAAAATGTCTTCAGACATGCAGTTCTTGTGGCTCTCCCAAAGTGATTTTGGATTTGATGGTTCACAAAACGACAGGATGACTGCGAAGAGAGTTTTGATTTTTGATGGTGAATCCGATTCCTTCGCTTCCTTCAATGTTTCGTCCCAGTGATTGTCGCTCTCTAGTACTCCCAATGCCAGGCAAGCTGCATGATGCGTGTCGTGTGCAACTCCATCTACTGTTCGGAGATCCTTAAAGCAAGTCTGGCCTTTGGCTTTGTGCAACAACATTCTCAAGTAGTAGCAATCAAAGTTTCTTAAGTGGACTGTATAAACACGGCCAAGAGCATCGCTAGATCGAATGCCGACATGTCCTTCTACAATTGCACCTTGTTTGCGTCGACTGAAGTCTTTTTTGGCTTGTCCCATGTGTAATATTTCGGAACTTCACAACAGAGCAGTGTTTTTCGCAAAATCGTCTGTTTTGCATAGCTCGAAGAATCCTGTCAATGTTGTGTTTGGTGGATTGGCCAGACGATTTCGCAAATTGCCTTGGTTAAAATAGATGCGTTGACCGTTTTCGAGGTGAACATCAAGATGCACAATTGTAGGGTATCGTTTGTGAGTCGGAAATCCGAAAATGCGCCATGCCACTTCATTACTGGAGATGTATCGTCCGGCTTGGTACTCCGCGATTACATCAATTTCGCCATTGTCACGTGTAGTAGTAAAATCTCCTTGATGGGATCCCTTGTGGACATACTTCAGAATGTATTTAATTCGTTGCACGGTATTGCATCCCTCAACGTTGATGTGGGCATCAAACATTTTTAGAAGCAAAGGACTGTATGGAACGATCACCGATTATCAATTTCCACATCCTGATATTTCATTTTAATGGTTGCCGCTGGTCCACCGTCTTCAGGTTTACGACGGCGATACAATGGGTAGCCATCTGTTAATGTTTGCGTTTCCTTGATGTATTGACGCGGAAACATCTTGCTGCACATATTATTCGTCATGCATGGAGACTGTTTATTCAAAGCGCAGCAAGGATAATGTACCACGTTTTTAATGACGATGTAGTGAAGCTTCTTGTCGGTGTCGGGATCGGGAATCTCAGCAGAGATGATGTCTTCAATTTGATTTATTTTGAATCCGTTGGTCAGCCAAATCAAAATGTGTGCATGTGGGGATCTCTCTTTTGCTACTCAACGGAATAAAGCCAATATTTAACCGAGCCAAAAACTTCGCCTTTGTTGAGAACATACATGAATATGATGAGCTTCTACCGGAAAATTCTTGCCATCAAATCATGCCGGTCCGTTCTTGATTGGCCGTTTATCAAATTCTCTGCCATATCTTTGCAGTGAGGATTGAACGTGTGTGTGATGAATAATGATGGCTTACCTCCATGACGAACGTGGGTGATGGCGTCTTGTGCATATTTGTGCATGTTTCGTGGTTCTCCTGTATATGTTGATGGCAGAATCACTAACTTGCCTTGATTTTCTGCATTGCCATCGTTCCCAATCGCATCTTTCAAGTGAACGTAATCATCGACAAGAAGCTTCTTTTGATTCAGTTGGATGAAGGGCAATCTTTCTATCTCAACCTTAGCATACATGTCTACCAAATACTGATGCAGTAACTTGTCGGTAATTTAGCAATCGGTTCTCATTCGATCGCGCCATCAATAGATATGCGTAGTACGACATTGCCGACACCATTTCGTTGACTTTATTTGACGTTCCTGGCTGAACTTGATTGATGTTGATGGCGTATCCGTCTTCGCCTCGTGGAAACATCAGCGGGTATTGCAGGGCGTCATACGAAAAGTGCGTCTCGGGTATACTCTTAAGCTCATTGCTACGCATAAACAAAACAATATCGTGCTTTTCAAACGCATTTCCAGCAATGATTATGGCGACTTCATTGACTACCGGTATATTAAAGACACATGCATGGCCTTGTGCTGGAATCTTGTCTGCCTTAATTACGATCTTTAGGTCTTCACTTGGATTATCGTCAAGTGCCATTTTGAATTGCTGAACGTAGTGATTGTTTTCGTGCAGCATCTTTTGTAAAGAATAGATCAAACTTTTGTTGGTGCCAAGAATCATAGCACAACTTCGTTGCGCTTCAGTTTCTTTGTCGCCAAGAAAGTAAATATTGAGAAAATTTGACTCTTTGTTGGGCAATGGCGAGAGTGAGCCTAACTTGTGGTACACTTGCCGGTTGAATTTTAGATGTTGGCATGAATCCAGTTGACTGAGGCATAGACACAGATATTCCAAACGAAGTCATTTGAAAACAGCTATTGTATTTGCGGATCAGGGTTAGAAATTCTTTCGACTTTAGATGATCACCTTTGATAAGGCTGTTCAATGGCTCTCGCAATTTCGGAAGCTCTGGCAACGAAGTCTTTCCTCCGGAACAGCACAATCCATCCTGGTGGTGTCTCGCCTTCAAACTTCAGCACATCGCAAAAACTGCACTTCAAAGACATGCTACCAATGAAAATTCGGAGGATAGTTTGAATAATCCAATTCAGGATCATAATTGAATACTCCGTCCTTCAAATGTAGCCACTTACTTGCCTGTGTGGTGCTTTTTGTTGAATTCTCTCCCGCTGGAGTCGATTTCTGCGAGCTTCAAGAGTTTCAGGCAAAATTCGGTTCTGGTGAGCAACAGTAGTTCTCGAATTTGAAGCTCGTTAACGATCGGACGTTCGGCACTCGTTTGTCTCTTCAGCAGTCTCATTACTTCGTCTTGTAGCAGTTCGAAATCGTTGTTCAGCAAGTCGCCCCTCTGTTTCGTCAGTAGTTTCGTTGCTTCGTCGAACACCTTGTTGAGTTTTGTCCGCTTCACGTGCTTGTGATCTTTCCTTTTACGATTGCTTGGTTCGTGATATCTTTTGACATTTTGTGTTGATTCGTGTTTGATTAAAAATTGGACTCTTCCTTTTGGGCATTGCTGTCACAAATATTTGTTGAGAATTAAAGCAACGAAATGTACAGAATGTATGGAATCTGTAGAATCTAACGGACCAAAAGCGTTACGAATTATTCAATACGAGTCCAGGAAACACAGCATTAGGACACTGACTGAGCAAAATTCGCTAACAATTTGTTATCGACGATCTAATGCATCACGTGCTTTCGTTGCAGACGTCTTTGAGGGGCGAATCTTTGAGATTAAAAAGTTAAAAACGTATCTTTGCGAATGTTTTATGAAACTGACTGAAATTTTAATGAACACCATAAATCGTTAACAGGAACATGAGCTCCGAATTTCGCCTGAATTGGTAGATAACTTTTTAAATTAGCCGTCAAAATTTTATTAACCGTTTCTGCGTATATATTTCTGTTTACCAATGAATTAAAAATTCCATGCCTATTTTAAAAAGTTTTGATTGGATTCCGGTAAAATTTTGAAGGACTACTCTTATTACCAATTCATGGTGTTGATAAAAATTTCAGCCCGTTTCATTAAGATTTCGCAAAGTTCGTTTTTGCATTTTTTATGCACAGTTCTCAAAGAATAAAAACACCTATGGATGTGCCGCGGCGATGAATGCAGTCACGTGCTTTCAGATTTGGAACACGATAACGATGACGTAGCAAACGACGCTGACTTTATTGATAAGCTTATTAATTAATTCATACCTCACGAACGGAACAACGTAGAGATCTTAAAATAGTTGCGTTGAACTAGAAATTCCAGTATTAATAAGCTATGTAAATTTCACGATGCCCCAGTTCGGCGTTCGAGAGTTTTCCTGCTTCAGACAAACAGACGTTTTGTGTTTTATGTATAAGATTTCACAATACTACTAAATAAAACCTTTACTCTTGATGGGTATAATAGCTTTGGTTTAAAAGACTAAGACATAGACTTGCAAAAATACAAGAAAACACCATTCACGGAAACCATTTGCTTAAGATATCTTTTATTAGAAATTCGAACCGACGAATATAATTCTGATGACTTTAATAGCTCCTCATCGCAAATATATTTAAAACGAAACTTGAGCAGCCGATAGTGTAAAAGCAGATGCAATGTCGTTCTTACAGAAATGGTTCATAAAATACATTACTGCATTTTGTAGTCCGTATGCTATATCCACTGCTTGACTTGTTTGCTTTCGGTACCGGACGATTCTTCCAACGACGATTGGTCCAATGCCGATTAGTCCAAAGGGACGATTGGTCCAATGTCCGATTGGTCCAATGCCGATTCGTTTAATGGTGCGATTGGTCCAATGCCGATTCGTCCAATAGTACGATTGGTCCAACGCCGATTCGTCCAATGCTATCATCTTACCAACGGTAAACTTTTTTATTTTCCAGAAAGGAATAATAATTTAAATTATTCTCCTTTTTATATCCTTTTGAAAGATAATTTCCGTATATTTGGTAATTGTAAACATTTTACATAAACCTGGTTAAAGGCACTCAATGGAGCTTTTCTCAGCTGTTTGCAAAGCACCTGGGCCGCGGGCATTTCTTGAAGATTTTAATTTACAACCTAGATATTTGGTATTTGTAAATATGTTATAAAACCTAATAAAAGGCACTCATCCTATCATTTCTCAGGTCTTTACAAGGCACCTAGGTCCCGGGCCTTTTTAGAAGATTTTAAATTACAACCTAGATATTTGTAAACATTTTATAAAACTTTATAAAAGGCATTCATCGTATCATTTCTGAGGTGTTTGCAAGGCACCTAGGCCGCGGGACATTTTAGAAGATTTTAAGTTACAACCTAGATATTTGGTATTTGTAAACATTTTCTAAAACTTTACAAAAGGCACTCATCGTATCATTTCTGAGGTCTTTGCTAGGCACCTAGGCCGCGGGCCTATGAATTAATATTTCGTGCTTAAATGAAAGCACAATATTATTAACTTGATTTATTATGTAAACGTTATGAATATGACATCGGTAGAATAAAAAGTCCTAAAAAGGCCTTGGCCTAGGTTCTATGAATTAATATTTCGTGCTTAAGTAAAAGCTCAATATTATTAACTTGATTTGATATGTAAACGTTAGGAATCTGACATCGGTAGAATTAAAACTGTTGAAAAGGCCTCTGTCCTAACCCCGATCAGTTGTTTTCATTGGGCAGTTGGTGGAAAACCCCACTGCATTCTACAAACAGAAACGGAACTCTAGTATTTTATATTATTTCATGCAAAAGAGAAACATTGAAGTTGATAGAACGGCTCGTACATCAGTAACTTCATACGGCAGCAAGGACAGTATAACAAGAAAACGCGATTCCAAAATACAAAAAAAAAATACAAAAAAAATACAAAAAAAAATAAAAATAAATCTGTAACCGCAATATTACGCATGAAATGTAACATTATTTTACATTATTTGGACTACCGGTACTTTCGTATAACATCGGGGATAGAATCACAACAGATGAGACTTTTATAGCACGAGTAGCATTTCGGACAGATAGGACGGAATTGGACCAATCGTCCATTGGACGAATCGGCATTGGACCAATCGTACCATTGGACGAATCGTACATTTGGACCAACTGTCCATTAGACGAATCGGCATTGGACCAATCGTACCATTGGACGAATCGTACCTTTGGACCAACTGTCCATTAGACGAATCGGCATGGGACCAATCGTCGTCAGACGAATCGCACCAGACCCGTTTGCTTTATTACTTGTTTTTTTAATTTTAGCCCTGGGGCTTAGCCGTTACAGCTTTCTCTCCTGTGCTTACCAAGGTGAATATGTGAAGTACCAGTAGAAATTTTCTTTCTTTCTCATTTTTTTTCTTTGTAGCTGAATTAGATTCTGAGTAAAATTTCTTTACTCATTTGCTTACTGCAATGAATTAAATCGCTATTTCTTAAGCACGGGTTAGATATTAAAATTCACAGGTTGAAAGCTACGTCGGGATGACAAAAAGGTCTTTCGCAGTGAGAATCAAGGAGCACGTAAGTGACGTGACGAATGGGGAAACTGAAACTTCTCTTTGTAGAGAGGTCATTAAATTCACAGCTCTCCCCTCGTAGAATAGCATCAAGAAGCTTGAACATTATACAAACCATAAAGGTTTGTATACCATATTTCGAGAGACGATCGAAATAATGACCCATCCCAAAGCCTGCAATGGAAACCAGTTGCTAGAGATATCAGCTGCCTGGAAGAATCGCCTTTCCAGCGCCACGACCCGAAGATAACAAAACATGAGACATTAACCTTACATGACATCTCCCAGGAGCGCACGCTCCATGAGCCACCAAGATGTCTTCGAATATTTTACTTACTTTCATATTTTTCTTGTTTGTCTTGTATTCTAACGTATACAGTTTTTGCCTTGAGAAAGCCTTCCGTTCGGAGAGCGAAAGCTTGGCGTTTGTAAAGTTTATTACACCATTAAAACGGAGTGTGGGTATATAAATGGTTTATTTGAAGTGTGATACACAGACATCGAATAATCAGCAGTACAATAATTTAAGTACCCGGTTTCTTAATGTAACACAATATATACGGTCCAGTTACATTATTGTGACCACCAGCTAATATCCAGAGTAACCGCCGTACGCAGCGCGGACATCAGCTAGACGGGCTGGGAGTGACTCAATAAGGTGCTGGAAGGTGTTCACAGGTATGTGTAGCCGTGCTGACTGCAGTGCATCTGACAGCTGCTGGAGGGTGTGTGGTGGAGGATCCATAGAGCGAACAACACGATCGAGGTGGTCCCACAGATGCTCAATTGGGTTTAATTCTGGGGAATTAGAAGGCCAGGGAAGTACTTTGAAGTCTTCATCGTGCTATTCCAACCACTCTTGAACATTTCTAGCTGTGTGAAACGTCGCATTGTCGTGCTAGAAGATCCCATCCGCCCCAGGGAAGACAACCAGCATGTATGGGTGTGCATGGTCTTTAAGAATGGATTCATAACGAATTTGGGCCATAGTGCCTCCCACAGGTATGAGTAGACCCAGGGAATTCCACGAAAACATTCGCCAGACCATAACGCTGTCCCCACCAGCTTGTGTTCTTCCAGCAATGGTTGAAGAGTGTCTGTTCTCCGATGTTTTTCGCCTTATAGGCCAACATCCATCCGTTCGATGAAGCAGAAAACGTGACTTATCGGAAAAGGCAATCCTTTGCCAATCAGCGGATGTCCGATTCCGGTACTGCTGTGAAAATGTAAGCTTTTTCTGCCGATGCACCTTCTTTAGCATAGGTGCAGTGACCATCCGTCTGCATCGGAGTCCCATACGCAGCAGGATTCGCTGAACTGTCGTATTAGACACACTTCTGGTAGCCCCCTGGTTCATTCGGCCAGTGAGTTTCTCCACTGTAGCGTTTCGATCGGCCCTCACGCTCTTTCGCAGCCGACGTTCACCCCTCACATCAATGGCACGTGGTGCTCGGCAGTTTCCACCTCGATTATTCGCAATGGTGCTATTTCTCCAATCACGCTACACTTTAACCACAGCAGAACGCGAACTGCACTGTTCGAGAAATACTGCCACCCTTGGCCCGAAAGCCGATAATCATCCCTTTTTTGCAAATCTGATAAATTGCTTCCTTTTATCCACGAGTGATAAGTTTTCGGAATGCCTACAGCAAACCTTATATACTCTCCAAGCCAACTCACGACATGTGCCTTCTTTCATAGGCTAAGCGCTGTTGACGTCAAAAGTAGGAGGTGGTCACAATAATATGATTCGACTGTGTATAATAGCTGGTGCACAAAATAGAGGAGAGGGGGAAATATCCTGTGCCACAACAACCCAAATTCATGCGATATATTTCCACAATATCCAACTTCACTACAGAACTTCAAAATCAGATTCTTCGACAGACTGTGGAAATTTAACAATTAATCAAACCTCAAGTATTTTCACGAATCTCTCCTATTACCGGAAATCTTTCGTCGTATGGATACCGAAAAAGTGATTCCGTTAATATATCGAGTTTTTCCGTTAATATACAAAACGACTTGAGGAAAGGCTTCTGAAAATTCAGAATTTTCAGTTAACACATCTTAAAAACGGCATTTCATCGTCAATGTAAGAAAATTGCGGAAAGTTTTCTGAAAATTCAGAATTTTCCTGGCGTTCGAAAAATCTGTGAAATTCAGGTTTCCTTCCATCATTTCCGGGAAAAGGTTGTATCAGAAATATGCTTCGTAAATTCACGAGAGAAATCACGAAAAGTAGCCAGTGATTTTCAGAATATTTTTACAGTGCGAAAATGTTTAACTATATACTCGAAGGAAACAAGTTTACTGAACAGGATCGATTTTTTTTACTGAGAAAATGTGTTCATGATACCATTTTGTCTGTCCTTCCGTCTACTTCTGAACATATCTCCACAAGAAGAATATAAATAGGTGCAATCATTTTTTCTCAAGAATTTCATGATTTTGTTGCCAATTCTTCCCCTTGCGTATAAAATACCTGTATTGACAAAAAACGTACCGAAAACACTAACCCGAAGAAAGATATGCACAAGATATTTTCCGCTTTTCTTCCAAAAATATCTCCAAAATACAATGATTTCTGTAATGCATGAAATTTCTGTAATGGTGTAAAATATACACAGGGTTTCCATAAAGTATTTTCCACATTACAAAAATTAATAAAAAAAAATCTATGTAAGTTAAAATAAAATAGTTGGCAACATATTATAGCAGCACAGTTTTTTTTCTCTGTTTTTTAGGTGAGCGCTACTACTGAATAAGGGGATAATTTCATCGATAGTGGCTTCCTTGTGAGAAAAAGCGGCGTGCGTGTTGTGGTTCCATGAGACTAAATCGGCGGTTACTTTCCAGCGTCATTTCAGAAAAGAGCACAGACGATCACCGCCGGACCAAAAAATCATAAAAACTTGTTATGAAAAGTTTAAAGTAGTGTTGGCGATCTCACCCAAGCTGGCTGACCACCGGTTACACAAGAGACAGCTGCAGCTGTTCAGGAGATCTGCGAAGCCCCAGGAAATCCATTCGTCGTGCTTAATTGGAAACTTGGATTCCCCGTGCCAGGGTTCATAAAATTTTACACAAACGTCTTCATCTGTATGCTTATATGGTACAGATCGTTAAGGCTTTTCGGCCTGATGACCGGGCGCGCAGTGCTGCGTTTGCGACGGAGATGTTGCAACGCATAACTCATGATAGTGATTATCTGCACCGTGTCTGTTTCTCAGATGTAGCCACATCCCACGTTTCTGGTACAGTAAATAGGTACGACGTGCGAATCTGCGGATCATAAAATCGCCATTATGTCAGGGCTAGCCCTAAAGTGAACGTATGGTGCGGTCTGACGCATGACAGAACCATCGGACCCTTTTTTTACAGAGCCCACGGTAACATGTAACGTGAACTTGGACATTCTGGAACTTTTTGTAGCACCTCAGTTGCATGCACTCCAACCTTCTGTTATTTTCCAACAAGACGGTGTCCCACCACACTGGTCAATAATGGCTCGTGAGTTTCTGAATGGCACATTTCCAGACAGATGAATTGGCCGCGACGATCCCATGACATGGCCACCTCGATCGCCAGACATAACCCCTCTAGACTTTTTCCTGTAGGGTTATGTGAAAGACTAAGTTTAGTCTAAAAGTGTTCCGGATGTCGAGACGTTGAAGAGCAGAATAACGAACGTTATTGGTTCTGTCTCTGCTGAGGTGTTAAATAAAACATGGCGTGAAATCGAATATCGCTTAGATGTCCTCCGGGCCACAAATCACGCCCATGTGGAGGTATACTGATACAGGGAAGAAAACTTTACTTATGTATCATCATTGTCGTATAATTTCTTTCTTGTACCTGTAATATATGTTTTATATTAATTTTCGTAATGTGGGAAAGACTTCATGGACACCCTGTATATATAAAAGGACAAATGCAAGCTTTCCCCACTAAACGAGTGGCTTCATCAGGGAGTAGCTCAGTCTTTAGTAAATGAGAGATTCTAATTAAAAATTCAAAACTTAAAAAATACAAAAATGATAAATGCTTAGAATTAGATTAAACGTCGCTCCGGCTACAACAGTCCTGTATTTAAGAGCGCGGAACACCCAAATATGTGCACCAAGTAGTAGGGACGATGGTGGTAAATGTCCTCCTTGCAACATTTGGGTTGGAAAGAATCTAAATCGTTTCCCAATATACAGTGGCTCGCGAGTTTGTATACGGAGCGGTCTTCTAGATTTCATCCCATTTAGGGATAGCAGTGTGGATTTTAACTTGTCGGGCTAAAACTGCGGTTAGTTTGCCTTGCTTCACATCACGCTTGTGCTCAAGAAGTCTTAACCTGAACGACCGCTTTTGATCATACCAATATGATACTTTACGGACCCATCAAAGTACTCCAAAGGGATAGAGTACATACCAGCATCCATAATCAGTGTTTCAAACACATGTATTTTTCTCGGTGTATGTGTGTGTATGGGGGAAAGGGGTTGTTAAGAAGTCAGGCCTCGCTACGGAGCTTCAAAATTCGACAGACGATGGAATTTTAAAAGCTAATCAAACCTCAAGTATTCTCACGAATCGCTCCTATTACCGGTAATTTCTCGTCATACGGATACGGAAAAAATGAGAACGGAGATTTCCCGTTAATATACGAAAGGAGTTGCGGAAAGGTTTCTAAAAATTCAGAATTTTTCGTTAACACATCTCTAAAACGGTAATTTACCATCAATATAAGAAAAAAACCGCGGAAAGGTTTCTAAAAATTCAGAATTTTTCCGTGGTACGAGAAATCCGTTAAATTCAGCTTTCTTTCCGTCATTTCACAGAAAAAGTTGTATCAGAAATATGCTTCGTGAAAGAAATGACGGAAATTTGTCCGTGAATTTCAGAATTTTTGCAGTATACTGTGAAAATAGGAGTCACCCAAGAAACTTAAAAAAGTTATTTACTATAAGTCTTTATTCCGCCACTATTCCTTTAGCACTTCAACAAGGTGTAATCAAACGAACGTGGGTTAATAATGATAATAACACTTGGTTAATAAAACAACACTAACACTAAAGTAGAACACGCAGCCTATAAATAACTCAAACTTCAATGTAACAACGTCTCTTCCACAATTAGTATTATAACTTCCACCATCTCCCATACTGCTGCTGCCCAAACATTATAAATCGATCAGTTTGCATCTGACACATACATACGTCATACGTTCTGACCTCAAGGTGTTGCCAACCATACTCTTGCGAGAGAGAAGATATCACGTTCAGTTTGAAAACGCGAAGGAGCACTATTAAAAACTGGTACTTAGAAATAAGCAAAATGTACTAGTTTTTGAGTACATTCTGGGTTTATAATAGCTCCGAGTACTTGTGTCTCATTTTTGGAAAAGGCACGTACTAATTTTTGAGTACATACGGTGAATCAATTGTGAGTATATCTGGTATTTCTAATTTGAAATATACGTACTTATTTTTGAGTACATATATTTCAAATATATGTACTAAAAAAATCCATATATTTCAAATACATGTGCCCTAACTTCATTCAGTTTCTGTGCCCTTTCGGGCAGGACACAGAAACAAGTTACAGCGAATCTGACAGGATAGCTTGAAAGTGAGAGAGAGCACACTAGATGGCGCCACCGTACTATTTTGCACATAAAAGGCAGAGAGAATTAGGGGGACGAGCTTAGGAATTAACACCTTTATATGTAAACGGGGAATTCCTGCCAGGAAGCCGTCACTTAACATGCTCTTCCGATGCACGGCGGATATTCAGCGATTGTTCGAAATTCACACTACCACGGAGAGCCCCCAGATTCAAGCCCATCAGGCTAGGTTTGAACCTGGGATCCCTCCATCAGTAGTCTGAATCTGTAACCACTAAGCCATCCGCGGCTCGATTTCAATTTTTTTTATTTTTTTTTATTGTAGGTTTAACGACCACCGTGAGCAACTCAATGGGCTATAAGCAGTCGCCCGTCCCTAATTTAGGGTCACTGGTTCCAGGGAAGAGGGAGAGCCAGTGCTGTAAGACAAACACAACATCCATGCCTCACCGGGATTCGAACCCGGACCCCTTTCGGACGAATGATCAGAGGCCATCGCTTAGCCCACTGCGCCACCGGGGCGGCATTTCAAATTTGGAATACGTGTACTCCATACATACTCATTTATTCATAGAATCAACAGGAAGCACATTATTCGATGGCACATCTGGGATAATAGATATATTCGTTATCACATGCTGGGCAAATGGACCGCACAATTTTATGACAAATATAGTGATGAAACGACAATATATTATTTATGAGATTGACACAAATATCGTTACTGTTAAATCGTACACAAAGATACTTTATGCATAATGAAATTACTTGTGATCAGTGACTTCGTTGTACTAATTATTTATGTGTGTCACTTTACACATTTATTAAAAAAATTCTCTTGAGATCTATAATATCTAAAATGAAGTAATACGAGATTATATTTATATTTATTGATGCAGTTACGTATGTTTACTTATATTTGAGCATGTCATGTACTCGTTTATGATACGATTGTACTTAAAAAAAACGCGAGTAGGTTCAGGTTCTCATTTTTAAGTAGACTTTTTAACAGTGGGAATGAATTCAAATGTACATAGAGAAAGAAACTAAAAATGAAAGTTAAATTTAGAATATACGTCGCATACAATGATTTCGTTTAGCCGAATTCTACCGTCAGTTGCTTGCCTATGGATACTATAGTCACGTCTGCAGAAGATGGAACAGAAAAAAGCACTTTAGTCGACCCGGTGGCCCAGTGATACGAAGTATTGGCTTCGTGTTAAATGGTTCTGGTTTCGAATCTCCGTTGAGGAATGGATAGCGTGCTTGTCTTATGGTACTGGCTCTCCCCTTCTCTCGATCCAGTGGCTGTGAATGAGGGATGGATTAATTATCAGTAGGTCACCCAGAAATTTTCCAAAGGGGAGGGGGTCGTGGCGCACAGAATTTTCCCAAGGTGGGGGTGACTTCTCTAAATTTACAGAGGAAAATAGTCAGGTGCCATAACAATAAAGAAGGTTGATTTTTGTAGATTTATTCTTATCCAGTTACTAGTGATGTTACAGTAAAAGAACGTTAAATGATTAGAAGAAGGAGTAGACAAAATTCTTTTTCTGCTTAGATTTTTCTAAATTTGTTTAACAGAACTACTTTCTTATAATTTTTGTATGTATAATTATACGGTACATGATTAAAAAGTATATGTAGATCGTGTATCGTGATTTTTTGTTTCAAACTTCGATGTAATAATTTTCCTGTCTGTCAGCTCAAGGAGGGCAGGGCCCCATTGGCCCACCCCGACTGATTATAGACCATTGAGTTGCTCACAGTGGTCGTTAAACTCCCCAAACAGAAAAAAAATAAGCATTTTAGCTTTTTTTTTTTTTTGCATGAAATAGGAGAAAGCATTTTATCAATTCCCTTCGCAAAATAACAGCAGAGATTTAAGAGAAAACAACAAAGCTGACACCAAATTTCCGGTTGTAATGAGCACGTCTTTTTAATCCATTCCGACTTGCAAAAAAAATTATCAAAGTTATTAAAAGTCAATGGAATCGGTTAGAAAAAAACAACCGGATTTCCACAATCCATAAAACATTCAGAAATAGAAACAGCTTCTTAATTCCACCAGCGTCTAAAAAGTATATTACAAAAATTAACAAATGGCGCACAAAACGTTTTTCATAGCAAAAAGGAGATATCAGCCATATTTCCTTCTGATACATGATACAATATGTCTTACAGAAAATACAGAAGGAAGCATGACAGGAACGAAGTAAGTGTCTCTGATGACATGGGCACAAGACAAGATGGCTTCCCCCATCACCAAATTTGTTCTTTTGCTAAACGGTGCGGGCAAATGACGCGTATGTGTCTGTTTGTCTGGAGTGTGTTTTATTACGTTATGTTAATCAATTTTGCAATGATATTTATTATTAATGAAAAATATAGAAGGCCTATTTCATAGTGTAGCCCTATTTCATACTCACCAACCCGCTTGGCCAGCGTGGTGAGTTATGGCCAAACCCCTCCAAAATGACTCCACAACTTAAATCTTGGCCCTCAGTCTCCGGCAGCTGGAATGTACCTGGCCAAGGCAGCGGCCAGTGCGACATGAAGGCAGAGGGTGCTAAGAATCCCCGGAGGACCGGACTAGGCTGCCATCTGATGCTGACCTTGGCTACGTATAACGGACGCTCCCGATCTCCTGATTCAAGGCTTCTTGAATTGGAAGAGGAACTACAAAGGATCAAGTGGGACATCGTTGGGCTAAGTGAGGTAAGGAGAAAAGGAGAAGATCTTATTGAACTGAAAAGTGGACATCTCTTCTACTATCGTGGGACAGATACTGGCAGAACTAGTGGTGTTGGATTTATAATAAACAAGAAATTGAAGGATAAAGTTGTAGAAGTTGAAAGTTCCTCTGACAGAGCTGCACGACTCGTTATCCAACTCTCGAGAAGATACCAGGCTCAGATTATTCAAACTTATGCACCCACCACAAGTCATGCTGAAGAAGAAATTGAAGAATTTTATGAGGAAATTCGTGATCTAAATAATAAAGGTAAGCAGCACTTGAAGATAATTATGGGAGATTTCAATGCAAAAATAGAGCACCGGCAACAGAATGAAACTTCAGTAGGTAAATTCGGTCACGGCAACAGAATGAAACTTCAGTAGGTAAATTCGGTCACGGCAACAGAAACCAGCGTGGAAATACTCTCGTAGAGTTTGCAGAGGCAGAAGGGTTTTTCATCTTGAACTCCTTTTTCAAGAAAAAGCCACACAGGAAATGGACATGGAGACATCCAAATGGGACGACAAGTGAAATTGATTTCATTATGTGTAACAAAAAATTCGTCATAGAAGACTGCAGTGTGCTAAACAAGTTCAACACAGGCAGTGACCATAGATTGGTGAGATGTAAGATGCACCTCAACAATAAACTCGAACGTAGCAAGCTCATAAGACAAACAAAATGTATTGACATAACCAACCTTAAAAAACACCATAATACCTTCAAATTGGAACTGAAGAACAGATTCTCTGCTTTAGAAGGCCTAACATCGGAAGAAGTGGATATTTCTGAAGTTAACAGAAAAGTAACCAAAGCTCTTATGGAAACAGCAACAAAATTAGCTGGGTCTAAGAACAAATTGTATGTGAACAAATTATCAGGAAAAACCAAAATGTTGATGCAAAAAAGAAGAGAGATGAGGACAACTAAAAAAGATGTGACTTCCAAAGTGGAATATATAGAGCTATGCAAGACAGTACGAAAAAATATCACTGAAGACGTAAGGAAATTCAACTGTGAACTAGTAAGGAAGGCAATTGAAAACAACCAAAGCCTAAAGATAGCAAAGGGACATCTCAGTAAGGGAAAAAAACAGATTATGGCACTGAGAAAAGAAGATGGTTCTGTAACAAGAAATAGAGGCGAAATTTTGACAAGAGTGAAAGATTTCTACTCCAAATTATATGAAAGGGATGATACATGTACTCCAGACACCATGAAAGGTACCAGTACCAGAGTTCTTCCAGTCCTTCCAGCAGAAGTTGCACATGCAATCAAGAACATGAAGCGGGGAAAAGCTCCAGGAGAAGATGGAATTACTGTAGACATCATACAAGAAGCAAGTGGAAAAATCGAAACAGTATTCGCCCAAATTTTCACTCGATGCCTTAACGAAGGGAAAATTCCTGAGAATTGGAACAACGCTACAATGATCTTGCTACATAAAAAAGGTGACATTGAGGATCTCAGGAACTACAGACCTATCAGCCTCCTATCAGTGGTTTATAAAAGCTTCACTAAAGTTCTTTCACACCGCTTGAAGGTGACACTGGACATGGCTCAACCGAGAGAACAAGCTGGATTCAGGAGTGGCTACAGCACAATAGATCATATCCACGTACTGAGAGAACTAATTGAAAGAGCGAGGGAATATGGACTTCCATTGTGCATGGCTTTTATTGATTATGAAAAAGCCTTTGATTCGGGGAAACCATCAACAGTTGCAATGGCTCTGAAATCCTGCGGTATTGAAGATACATACATTAATATTATTAGTAACATCTATGAAAATGCAAGTGCAAAGATTCGGCTGTTTGAAAATACAACACACATAAAAATTGGAAAAGGAGTGAGACAAGGTGACACCATATCTCCGAAGCTCTTTAATGCCACATTGGAAAATGTCTTTCAATCACTGAACTGGGAAAACAAAAGGGATAAAGATTAATGGAGATTATCTAACCCACCTTCGTTTTGCTGATGACGTAGTCATTTTTGCAACTACCCCATCAGAGCTACAGATTATGATCCAGGAACTTGCTGACAAGAGTAAAGAAGTGGGATTAAAAATGAACTTTCAGAAGACAAAAGTGATGTTCAATGCTTTTACAAGAAATGAAGATTTATCGATTGATGGAGAAAAGCTTGAGATAACAGACACATACGTTTATCTTGGACAGCAGATATCAAGTGAGGGTCACATTGGTGAAGAAATTAATCGGCGTACAAAACTTGCCTGGAGAGCTTTTGGAAGAAACAGCATAATTTTCAAGAGCAATATGCCATTATGTCTTAAAAGAAAAGTGTTTGACCAATGCATCCTTCCAGTGCTTACGTATGGTGCAGAGACGTGGACCTTAGCTAAAAGAGACATACAAAGACTGCAGAAAACTCAAAGCAGCACGGAGAGGTGCATGCTTGGTGTAACCAGGAGAGATAAGAAGAGGAACACGTGGATCCGAAAAATGACAAGAGTGGAAGACATCATGATCAGAGTTAAATCCCTGAAATGGCAATTGGCTGGACATACTGCCAGAAGAACAGACAATCGATAGACAGCCGAAATTTTAGATTGGATTCCAAGGGACAGGAAAAGACCCAGAAGAAGACCACATGGAAAGATGGGTGGATGAAATTCGAAAGTATGCGTTAGTGACATGGAGGAGACTGGCACAAGACAGACCGTTGTGGAGGAAACTTGGGGAGACCTTTGTCCAGCAGTGGATTGATAATGGTTGACAATGATTATGATGATGATGATGTTTTCATAGTGTACCAGTGTACGTTTCAAATTATTGACCTTTAGGATTTTGTGAAAAATAAATCAGGATTTTGTGAAAAATAATGATTTTAACATTTATTACTATAAAACAATATAATGCACCAGAAAAGACGCATTTGGGAAAAGAAGCAAATATTAAAACAATCTTAATAAACATTTACGGTGCAAATGAAAATTTGATTAACACTTATGGAATTTCCTACTTTTCCACCCAATGTCTGATTGCACCGTAATTATGGCATGATCATCGGTTTTTGACGGGCTTTTGCATGAGTAAAATTGTCAATTACTGAAGAGTAGTCTATACCCAGAGTTATGTCCCTTTCTACTTTCTACTCACATTATCTGCATGGCAAAATTGTCAATTACTGAAGAGTAGTCAATACCCAGAGTTATGTCCTTTTCTACTTTCTACTCACATTATCTGCATGGGCAAAATTGTCAATTACTGAAGGATAGTCTATACCCAGAGTTATGCCCTTTTCTACTTTCTACTCACATTATCTGCATGGGCAAAATTGTCAGTTACTGTAGGGTAGTCTATACCCAGAGTTATGTCCCTTTCTACTTTCTACTCACATTATCCGCATGGCAAAAATGTCAATCACTGAAGAGTAGTCTATACCCAGAGTTATGTCCCTTTCTACTTTCTACTCACATTATCTGCATGGGCGAAATTTTCAATTACTGAAGAGTAGTCTATACCCAGAGTTATGTCCTTTTCTATTTTCTACTCACAAGACAGACCGCTGTGGAAGAAACTTGGAGAGACCTTCGTCCAGCATTGGATTGATAATGGTTGACAATGATGATGATGATGATGATATATATAATAGTTCAAAACATATTTGTCCGGGTCGGGACCGGGTAAGGTCCAATTATGTAACGTCCAGGTCAAAAAATTTTCACCCTTTTCCAACTCTGGCCAAAACATTGTATGCCAAAAATTATAAATTATATGCAAAACCTTTTGCATCAGGAGCTGTATCTGATGCAGGAAAAACATTTCAAATGGGACTGATAGTTCCAGAGAGATATGATGCCCACAAACGGATGGACGGACAAAGTGCTAACATAAGCACAAACTTTTTTTTTATAAGAATACGCGTTACACCCAAGAATTCATTGATACAAAGCCGTCTTATTTTTAATTTTTTTTTTCACAGTGTACTCTAGAAGAGTACGAAGAGCTGTTACATAATTAAAAAGAATGATTTAGTAAGATATTATTATAACACTAAAATAAAGAGCGTGAAATTACTTACTCCCGGATTGGGAATATTGGACAACAGGTAGGACGAAAAGGATGATGTATATAGGCTTCATAGTTTTCGAGATGAATGCGCCGACTTTGGGGGATGAATCTCCTTAGTCTTCTCCGAAGACTTTTATAAAGAACTTGTGTGTGACGTCAGCAGCTACATTATCAAAATCGTATTTCCTTAGGAAAACCACCGGGATTTCCGCAAGCGAAAGTAATAAATATGGCCGGAATGATCTTGTGCTGATATAGATTTCTCTCCTTCTGGTGAAACTAGCGGCATTGCCTAAGAAAAGCGATGTTATTTTGCTTTCTAGTTGTTCATCAGATAGTGGAATTACTCAGAGGAACCAGTTTACTCTATTATCTTGTGCGTATTGCGCATTTCCTTAAAGAACAGTTCGATGGTCGTGCGTAAAGGTCAAACGTTTATGCATCTAAACAGATCCTGCTTGACGCAAAATTAAAATTAAAATTGCTGTCTTTAGGTAGTTTGAGTTAACTGTTAATTAATAAACCTTAACACAAGTAAAAAAGAAAACAAAGATGACAGTGTGCATTGAGCATTTCTTTGGAATCATTTGAGATACGAAAGCGTGACGTATATTCTAGATTAACTTTCATTTTTAGTTTCTTTTCCTATGTAAATTTGCGTTTGTTCTGCTTATATTTCCAACCTTAACGTTATATCTTTTTCCCTCAAACGAGAATGAGGTTATCAACATTGAAGTCAGAGGGAACGTGACGTATTAATGTATGAGATAAGGACGATAGATAAAAGGACGAGATAACAGTTGCTGGGGTGGATATGTGGCTGATGTGAATTACTTTATTTTTCGAAGTGCGATCTGTTCTGTTGATATAATGGTGGAATAAAAAAGAATTAACGTAAGTTGACTTCTATCTTATGTTTCGTCTGGCCGTAAAATTTTAATTAGGAACTATTGCATCGTACTCTCGTCTAATAGTTTAGACATAACGTAAGCCCGCCCCGGTGGCGGCTTACGTTATGAAGCAATAGCCGCCCCGGTGGCGCAGTGGTCTAAGCGATGGCCTCTTATCATTCGTCCGAAGGGGTCCGGGTTCGAATCCCGGTGAAGCATGGATGTTGTGTTTGTCTTACGGCACTGGCTCTCTTCCTTCCCTGGAACCAGTGACCCTAAATTAGGGACGGGCGACTGCTCATAGCCCATTGAGTTGCTCACGGTGGTCGTTAAACCTACAATCATATCATAAGAACCAATATCTCTGAACGAAAAAGACAATTTCGTCATATTGGCGCCCGAACTTCAAGAATGACCTGGCCGTTAAAGTTCTCGCAATGGTGTGATGTTCTTTCCACAACGCGAGACAGGAAAAATAAGAGAATCCGTTCTTCAGCGCTTCGAAAAATAAAAATGAGTGTGATGTTACGTTTCAAGCACCAAATTGACAGGGACGTTCTTCAGCGGATGACTGCCTACAGCGACACATGGTCCCGGCTAACTCGCGGACCATGCCCCCGGCTCTCGTTCGGGGGGGGGATATCAGCTAGGGCATACGTCTACGCTCAGTTGGGAGAGCGACTTACTCCGGAGTGAGGGGGTCTACAGCGACACATGGTCCCGGCTGACTCGCGGACCATGCCCCCGGCTCTCGTTCGGGGGGGGGGGGGGGGATATCAGCTAGGGCATACGTCTACGCTCAGTTGGGAGAGCGACTTACTCCGTAGTGAGGGGACCCGATTCGATGCTCGGCGTGGACATAATGACGGAGAAATTTATTTCGTTATAAAAGGAATTATTCAAAACGGATTTTTAGAAAAGGGAAAACATCGGAGGAAGGGAAAATTCATTTATGGGGAGCCCCCAAGTGGAAAAAACTTTGCATTATTTAAAAAACACAATGTGCGCTATGTTGTTCATAATGAATAGTTTGAAAACATTTTTTTTTCGGTAAGATCTACAGAATTGGCAAAACATCAAAAAAAAAAAAAAATACAATACCTAACTAAGTCCACTGCGACAGAATTGTGCCTTACGAGACATCACAAATTCTTTACTGGTTTTGGGGGTTTACGACCACCGTGAGCAACTCGATGGGCTTTAAGTAGATCAAATTATGTAGTGAATTTTAGGAAGAGAGTGTCTGATCCTAGGTCTTAAACAGTCTTTATACTAGGAAGCTAGGAGATTTGAGCTAGAGTGCCCGACAGGAAAGTCGCACGAAGGTAGAAAGGGAGAGGAAGACGCCCTTATTTATAACTGGGGATCAAACAGCTAAACGTGCTCATCTGACGCACGGCGGATATTTAGTGTTTCGAGCATTTATATTTAGTGTTTCGAGCATTTATATTTAGTGTTTCGAGCATTTATATTTAGTGTTTCGAGCATTCGTACCTGCCTGGAATCGATCCTGAGACCTCTCTACGTAGCAGTCATGAACGTTGACCACTAGGCCATTCGTCCCACTTTGCCAAATTGTCCTGTGCATTCCGATTTTATACCATCTGTGGGCCAGCTACAAGGATGTGGTTGGCGCAAGTCATTTGCATATGCGCTGCAGTTGTAATCATTTCCATCTCGTCATATGACGTACCCATAGTTTTTTTTTTCTTTTGATTGGAGGTTTAACGACCACCGTGAGCAACTCAATGGGCTATAAGCAGTCGCCCGTCCCTAATTTAGGGTCACTGGTTCCAGGGAAGGGAGAGAGCCAGTGCCGTAAGACAAACACAACATCCATGCCTGATGACCGGGATTCGAACCCGGACCCCTTACGGACGAATGATCAGAGGCCAACGCCTTAGACCACTGCACCACCGGGGCGGCACCCATAGTTTCAGTCCGATCACACACACGTTTTTCTTAGTGTCGCGTTTTCAACAAATAGAAGCGTAAAATGACACCATTGAATGTAGTAGCGTATTTTTGGAGTTGTCAAGGTACATGGAGTTGAGGATTATTCAACGGGGATATAAAGTTTGTTGAGATATACGGTATGTGACAGACTATTGCTGTCACTGGATTGCCTTATGCAGGAAAACCTGAAAGCAACATTGTATCAGCACATTTAACCTTTCAGTGAGGGAAAGAATAAATTGGTGGAATTAAGAACCTATAACTAAGAAGTGAGTTAGCACTTTAACTGTCTGGAACGAATTAACTCTGGGTTAGCAAATTAGGTTGAAATCATCTCGAACGAATATTCAGCATTTCATCAAAAGTATTCGGACACCACAATGTTTTGGGAGAAAAGGCTTTATTATCGCAATCAGTAGTTAGTTAGTCCGTCCACCTTTTTGTTTGTATGAAAGCAGGATGTCGAGACTTACTATCAACCATTTTCCCCTAGGTCTCGATAGGAATGGTTCACCTTCGTACTGCAAAGTTGTTGCCAGAGTGGAGAGAGAATGCTGTCCTTGTGGTCGATTTCCTATCCGTCGCTGCAGTACATCCCAAAGTTGTCCTATGGGATTAAGATCAGGACTCTGAGTAGGCCAGCTAACAATTCCACCTCATTTTCAAGAAACCAGTTCGGCACACACCGTGCACTATGGCAGGGAGCTCAATCGTATTGGAAGAGACAACGGTCATTTCCATAATACAGCCACATTTTTGGTAAGCCAGAATTATTCAGAACGTTGAGGTGCATTTCAAAGTTCATGGTTTGGGCCAATGAGCCGAGTTCCATCCACGAAAAACAACTCCATTCTATGATGGAGCCTCGGCCAAACCTGACAGTCTGGAAGAACACAGTTCGCCGAAAATAGTTCCCCGGGATGCCGCTAAATCCGAACAAGCTCACCAGCCTTGAAGAATGAAAGGCGGGATTAGTCACTCCAAAGAACAGCATTCCAGCACCTCACAGTCCAGAAACTTCGGGAGATACACCACTCCAAACGGCGCTTCACATATTTTTTCTTGATTGAAGGTTTAACGAGCACCGGGAGCAACTCAGTGGGTTATACCTGCCCCTAATTTAGGGCCACTGGCTCCACAAAAGGGAGAGAGCCAGTGCCGTAAGACAAACACAACATCCGTGCCTCACCGGGCGATTCGAACCCAGACCCATCTCAGAAGAATGGTCAGAAGCCATCGCTTAGACCACTGCGCCACCGGTGCGGCAGCTTCACATTTACGGTAGTGATGTGTGGTTTGTGTGCCGCTTCTCAAACATAACAACCCACACTATGCACGTATCTGCGGATAGTTATGGTACTAATCGAGCAATACAAGCATTTCCTACCTCAGCAGCGATAGAAACAGCAGAGGAAGAACGGGATTTCTTAACATTTCTTACCATGGCTCTTCTGTCACGTTCCGTGTTTGTGCGGCCTTTCTGAAAGTTCTTTTTTTTCTTTTAGGGGTACACCGTCCTGTTTCCATCTCTTCACGACATCACTTACAGTTCACTTTTGTATGTTTAGTTAAGGTGCATATATGTATGGAAACAATACTTAAATGACACCCATATCGAAACAATACTTAAATGACATCCATATGGAAACAATACTTAGATGACATCCATTTGGAAACAATACTTAAATGACATCCATATGGAAACAATACTTAAACGATATCCATATGGAAACAATACTTAAATGACATCCATATGGAAACAATACTTAAACGACACCCATATGGAAACAATTAAAAGGCATCCATATGGAAACAGTACTTAAATGACATCCATATGGAAACAATACTTAAATGACATCCATCTGGAAACAATACTTGAACGACATCCATATGGAAACAATATTCATAAATGAATGGAAACAATACATCCTATGACCAGAGCTGGAAACGGGTCTAAAAGTTTGGAATCGGACGTCATATAATTGGACCCGACCCAAAAAAATCTGCTTTGAATTCTAATATCTACACTGCTGGAAAGTGAAAAAAGAACACCAAGAAGGAATTGACGGACGATCATGAAATTTACATATGTTAATGGGGTCGAGTTTACGTAGGTGTGATGTTAATTTCGGGACCAACCAGTGAGCGCTTACGTCACAGCACGGCATAATATGCAAATTATCGTCGGTGGTATTTAAGGAGTACGGCGAAGTGAATGTAATCAGCCGTTGGCGTACGGACACGTGCGAAGAACCTGAAGAAGATGCAATGCCTGGACATGGAAGACGTGTACGATTTCTGCAGTTATCGGACTTTGAGCGAGGTCGTCTAGTCGGACTCCGCCAGGCCGGGTGGTCGTATCGTCGTATTGCGGAGCGAATTGGACGGGAAGTATCGGTGGTGGTACGATGGTGGCGTAGATGGTCCGAAGAACATTCCCACACGAGAAGACGTGCAACCGGGAGTCACGGACGGACTGATGAGCGAACCGATCGAAGCATAAGAAGAGCGGCGTTGTCAAGCAGAACATCCACTGCGACGCAAATCCGATCTGCCGTTGCACCTGAGGTGACTGTGCGAACAATCCGCAACCGTCTACTGGATGCAGGACTACGTGCACGTGTGCTCCTGGCATGTGTACCTCTGACTCCAGCCCACCATCAGGAACGGCTGCAGTGGTGTCGCCAACGTCTGCACTGGAGAACGCAATGGCGATCTGTCGTGTTCAGCGATGAAAGCAGATTCTGCTTGGGAGCCTCCGATGGCCGTATGCGTGTTCGCAGAAGCACAGGGGAGTGTCTCCACCCTTCTTGCATCCGCCAGCGACACACAGGGCCTACACCTGGTCTCCTGGTGTAGGGAGCGATCATCTATCACTCCCGTACACAACTAGTGTTTGTACCGGGTACGTTAAACAGCACCTCCTACATCAACAACATCATTCAGCCCGTTGTTGTGCCATTTGTAAGGTCGGTCCATCGTGGTGTTTTCCAGCAAGATAACGCACGCCCACACACGGCACGTGCAACGCATTTCAGGGTGTGAGACAACTTCCATGGCCTACACGTTCACCGGATTTGTCCCCCATTGAGCACGTGTGGGATTTTATGGGACAACGACTTATCCGGTCACTACGGCCAGCCAAAACCATCCCCGATTAACGCGTCCAGATTGAGGATGCTTGGAACTCAATACCTCAAACTTACATCCAACATCTGTACGACAGACTCCATGCCAGAATTGCACAGTGTGACGCAGTTCATGGCGGTTCAACCTCGTACTAACCATGTTACATGGAAATGTTATTTTTCAGTTTACCAGCAAATACAGCTGTATTTTGTTGTAATGTTTTGATCACGTTATCCTCTGTATTCCGTTATTATGCTGTATAAATTTCGTTGGTATCAGACGTCTCCTTCTTGGTGTTCTTTTTTCCCTTTCCGCCAGTGTATATCTATATACAGGGAGTTCAAAAAGTCTCTGCGCTGGGAGTATCTTACGTAGGTTACACGAAAATCAAACAAACGTATTATGGGAACGTATTATTTACTCACTTACAAGAAATATTGAAACTACCGTCTTTCATTTGCAAGACGTAACCTAATTGTTTTACACATGTTTTCAAACATAACTACGGGCGTCAAGAAGTCCCTCCGCAGTAATATTAAGACTGTCTCGCGTAAATTTGATGGTGTTTCAGTTAAATGTTTTGAATTACGTAACTTGTTATATGTTTAATTTCAGTTTTTGTTGTTTTCTTGATAACATATCCAGCTTCAGAATATGTTTCACGGCAACACCAATTTTCAGAAGTTTATGATCAGTTGAAAGTTTCCAAAATGTGGATGTTGTTTTCATCATTGCCTCTCAGAAGGGAAAGACACTCTTTCTTCTGAGGACAATCTTCCTTTAATTTGTATGACAAATCATTTTTCAGCCCGCGGGTACCAGTATCAAGCACAAAATTCCACAGTGCACATTTTTTTTAAATTATTTTTTGCTTTTTAAAAATATAATGGAAATAAACCGGGTCGAAATGGGGTGAAGAACACCTTAACCCTACCTATTTGACCCGGAAGAAATTGTCGACCTGTTGACTCGCTGACCCGTTTCCATCTCTGCCTACGAGTATCTTACGCTGGAAATCGGAAAGTTTACGTCCACGCGGCATATCTGCTTCAAAGTTACTGATAACACAATTCGATCATATATAGAGGATTTTAGGAAGGGAATGTCTGACCCCAGGTCTTAAACGACCCTTAGAAATAGGAAGCTAGGAGATTTGGGCTAGAGTGCGATAGGAAAGTGACACGAAAGCAAGGTAGAAGGGGTGGGGAGACCCCATTATTTATTACCAGGGGGCCAGTAACCAGGATCCGACGGCTTGACGTGCCCATCCCACGTACGGCGGATATTCAGTGGTTCGAGCGTGCCTAGGATCGAACCTGAGGTTTATCCGTGGCAGTCATGAACGTTGACCACTAGGCCATCCGCGGCTTCACTGATAACACGACAGAGCATCTCAGCTTTATATTCCCCATTCACAGCGCACCTTCCTGCGCAACCGTTCTTGGCACTTATGCAAATGTTTGGTAGTGTCCGAATACTTCTGATAACTCAAATAATCGCTGTCTTAGAAGTGAATGATACCGGGATGGAATGAGTGAGTCTGCGCATCAGGGTTCTCCTTGGGGTTGTTATTCAGCGTTGTCATTTAGGGGGATGAGCGACAATATTCCTTTCTGATTGATTACTTGCTAAAAGAGGCTACAATAATAGAGACGAACCTAAGAAAGGAAAGAGATGATTGAGTCGTTTGTTTCTAGCCAGTGGCATGCTGTCCGTGTCAGGGGGGCTAGCCTTTCCCTATTATGCCTTTGGCCATGGAGAAGAGAATAAAGGACCTGAGAGGAGCGGTTGTGACAGATTTATGGTGGTCCGTTCCGCGCTGATATTAGAGAGAAAGGAATTGTTTTGCCGTAACTATCGTAAAACCCACTAGCTATATGAACATTTCTGTTTGGGGATAGCAGAAAATTTGAGGCATGATTTGGTTCAGGTACATCGGCAGCTTAAAGGGTTAAGAAATTAAGTTACACTATCATAAGATTAAAATATTGGGTTGTCTGAAAAGTCATGACGTATTTTGGCACCCGACGGCGATTGGCCGGTTTTGGAAGTACTAGAGGCATGCGCAGCTCTGTTATTGCTATGGCATTCGAGAGGTGCTAGTTCTAGCTGCAGTCTAAAAGGAATAGTGAGCGATTCGGTTGATTTGCGGAGATTTGACATCAAGTTGAAGATGGAAGACCAAACTGTGCATTTTCGCCATATTTTACTGTTTTACTTCTGTAAAGGGAAGAACGCGCGTCAAGCTTGTGAAAAGTTGCGTAAAGTGTACAGTGATAATGCTCTACAAGAATGTCAGTGACAGCGGTGGTTTGCAAAATTCCATGCTGCTGATTTTGACCTCAACGATGCTCCTCAGTCGGGGAGGCCCACCTAGGTTGATGACGACCAAATCAAGGCATTGATCGAGACAAACCCACGTTACACGACACGAGAGATTGCAGACACATTGCACATCCATCATTCAAGCGTTCATGACCACTTGAAGAAGCTGAGATACGTAAGCAAGCTCGATGTGTATGTTCCTCATGAACTCAAAGAAGCTCAATTGACGGCGAGTATAAATATCGGCGATATGCTCATTAAACGTAAGGAAAACGATCCTTTTTTGAAGCGACTGATAACTGGTGACGAAAAGTGGATTGTGTACAACAATGTGCTGCGCAAACGGTCTTTGTCCCGACGTGCTGCTTCGCCTCAAACGACATCCAAAGCAGACATTCATCAGCGGAAGGTTCTGGTTTCAGTGTGGTGGGATTTTAAAGGTGTCGTGTTTTTCGAGCTCTTACCACGGAACCAAACAACCAATTCGAATGTGTACTGTCGGCAATTGGACAGTTTGAACGAATCCATCATCCAGAAACGTCCAGAGCTCGTTCATCGTAAAGAAGTTGTGTTCATCACGACAACGCGAGACCACACACAAGTTTGATCACCCGCCAAACATTATTGGAGCTTGGTTGGGATGTGTTGCCACACCTAGCATACTCGTTTGACCTTGCGCCGTCAGACTTCCACTTGTTTTGTTCTCTTCAACAGTCATTGCGTGTTATAACGTTCAATTCAGATGAGGCTGTAAATCAGCACCTTATACAGTTTTTCGCCAAGAAAGACAGGACCTTCTACACTGGTGTGCAAAAATTAAGGACAAAGAGGAAAAATTAGCATAACAGCGGAACGAGCAGGCAGAACGGACCGAAAGACCACTCAGGAGATAGACTAGGGTCCGGTACGGTAGGGCATGCGCATATATGCAGCATGACGTAGGAAGGGGGAGTGTCGGAAGGGTATAAAGCACACGGGCGGTGTACGCTCATCAATTCGGTGAAAGCTATTGCACGGTGCACATCGGTTTGGACAACGTAGAGTTGCTGCCACCGTGTGATATGGCCCAGTTAATCCAGTAGACGACATCTGGATGACTTTACCCGAGGTCGCGTCATTGGAAAGTTGAAAGAAGGTCGAATTGTGACTAGTGTGGCCGAGGAGTTCGGGATCGCTCAGAGCAATGTTTCACGAGCTTGGAGAGCATTTCAAACGACAGGAACAGCTTTCCGAGAGTTTAGCAGTGGTCGCCCACGAGCAACCACGGCGGCGGACGACCGGTATATTGTCCTACAGGCGAGAAGAGACAGACGGCAGACAGCGGGAGAAATCGCAAGGCGCATGCAACAGACAACTGTACGTCCGTTATCGCGTTTTACCGTGGCCAGGAGGCTGCACAAAGGTGGTCTATTTACACGACGACCAGTACGGTGTGTGTCATTAACGCCTGCTCATCGGAGATGGTGTTTCCTGTGGTGCCAGGAACACAAGACCTGGATGCATCAGCAATGGGGTCGAGTTCTCTTTACGGATGAGAGCCGATTTAGTCTGACGAGCGATTCTGGACGTATACACATCTGGAGAGAGCAAGGAACACGCAATCACACCTCCAACATCATCTAAAGGGACCAGTTTGGAGGTGGCGGAGTTCTCGTTTGGGCCGGTATCATGCTTGGTAGCCGTAGTGACCTCCACATCTTCCAAGGAGGTTCAGTCACTGGTGTCCGCTATTGTACCGAGGTTCTCCTGACTCACGTGCGTCTGTTTAGAGGTGCTGTGGGTCCAGAGTTCCTCTTCATGGACGACAACGCTACACCTCATCGTACAGTGGCATTCGCAGAGCTGTTGGAGAGTGAAGATATTCAACGCGTGGATTGGACCTAACTCAAATCGAGGAACCTTCTCGGGAGACGCTTGGCAGCACGTCATCAACCGCCAGCAACGATTCCGCAGCTGCGATTGGCGCTACAAGAGGAATAGGCCGCGATGCCTCAACAGCTCTTTGACAACCTCGTCTTCAGCATGGACAGACGTTGTAAATACTGCAACGCAGTCAGGGGTGATCATATCCCCTACTAAAGACTGAATTTTTTCTTGGCAGCCGCCTGTCACATGGACGTTTCTGTCTTCTGTCCAGTTGTGCTCGAAGCTATCTTTTCAATAAACTGCCTTTGTATCCTTTGTATTCCTTGTTTGGACGGTTTTGCTCACTTGTCCCATATTCTTACACCTTGGGGATCTTATGGTATGATTTGAGTCGATATGGAGCACTTCTGCACGACGTTACATTCGAAAAACCGTCTTGTCCTTAATTTTTGCACGCTAGTGTATGAAGGAGGCATTCTGCAGCTTACCGAAAGATGGCAAAAGGTTATCGAACAAAACGGGAATTATATCATAGATTGATCTTTGTTCTTTCTATCAATAAATGACCTTTGCAAAACATGGCTAAAATACGTCATGACTTTTCCGACAACACAATAAAACAACTAACTTAAAATCCATAAGCAGATACGAGTTAAACCAGATATAGAGAACATTTCTTTGCACAAAGAATATTTTCTGATTCATTGAATTTTAACAATCGCAAATTGGAACTAACATAGACAACCCTAGCCACACCGGTGGCGCAGTGGTCTGAGCGCTGGATTATGACCATTCGTCCGAGAAAGGGTACGGGTTTGAATCCCGGTGAGGCCTGGGTGTTGTGTTTGTCTTACAGCACTGTCTGAACTACTAGTGACACGAAATTAGGGACGGGCGACTGCTTATGGGGTCGTTAACCTCTTGGAACCAGTAACACTAAATTGGGGACCGGCAAATTGCTCCCGGTGGACGTTAACCATTCACAAAAAATCGTATGGAATATTATACAGGGCGTCCATAAAGTCTTTCCCACATTGCAAAAATTTATATAAAAAATGTATTACAGGTACAAGAAAGAGATTGCACGACAATAATGATGGTGCACAAGTAAAGTTTTTTTTTTCAGTGTCAGTGCACCTCCACATGGGCGCGATTTGTGACCCGGAGGACATCTAAGCGATATTCGATTTTACGCCATGTTTTTTTTAACATCTCAGCAGAGACAGAACAAATGACGTCCGTTATTCTGCTCTTCAACGTCTCGACATCCGGAACACTGCTGTATCCTGAACAGTTGCAGCTGTCTCTTGTGTAACCGGTGGTCTGCTCACTCGGAGGAGATGGCCAACACTCCCCTTCGCTTTAAGCTTTTTATAACAAGCTTTTATGCTTTTTTGGTCCGATAGTGATCGTCTGTACTCTTTTCTGAAATGACACTGGACAGTAACCGCCGATTTGGTCTCATGGAACCCCAACACGCACACCGCTTTTTCTTGCATGAAAGCCATTATCGATTAAATGCTCCTCTTATTCAGCAGTAGCGCTCCCTTAGAGAACAGAGAACATTTTTTTATGAGTGCTAATACGTTGCCAACCATTTTATTTTAACCGACATAGTTTTTTTATATTAATTTTTGTAATGTGCGAAAGGCTTTATGGACACCCTGTATTTTTTGTCTACAAGAATGCAGTGTGAACAAGGTTTAGTGCACCGCAGAAAATTTCCTGAAATTCGAGAATCGTTTTTCGAGATTCCCTTCGTGAATCAACGAAGCATATTCCTGGTACAACCTTTTCTGCGAAATTACGGGGGAAAACTGAATTTCACGGAATTTTCGTAGGTGAAGGAAATTCTGGATTTTCAAAAATCTTTCCGAAATTCCTTTTGTATATTAACGGGAAAATTCTGTTCTCACTTTTTTCTTAGCTATGATGGAAAATTTCTGGTGATAAGAGTGGGAACGCTTGAGGTTGGATTAATTAATATTAAATCTCAATCGTATGTCGGCGGATATCATTTTAAAGTTCGGATACAGTGGATAGTATATCGCATAAAATTCTAGTTTCTGTGACACCGGTTATTCCTACTCCTCTTCTACTATTTGGTGCACCAACTATTGCATATTGTGTTAGCGTAAAAACGGGTACTTAAATTATTGTATAGGTGATGATTGTATGGTGTCTATATGTAACAGTCTGTGGACCCCTTAAGACAAAATTTATTATAGCAATCAAAGTAAATTTTATGTTTAGGGGTTTAATAATACTATAAAGCAGCGCTGTTCACCTTTTCTTCAACATAATTAAAAGTCATTTTCAGTGAGAAAAGAGATCTCGAGTTCCAAAGCATTCTGTTGCTTCTAAAAACCATTCTGTTGCTTCTAAAAAAAAACTTAATTTGTGATAGTTCTCCTAGATAAAAATAAAGTTATTACAAACGCATTCAAAAAAAAAAAAAATAAGCTCCAACAGTGAGTGAAATGACTAAATCACTCGCATTAATGAAAAAAATCAATCGTGCAATTAGTTTTACCTTGAACGTAAATGCTGTTCCAAAGACATTCTGGCCCAGGGGGCACGACTTCAAACCCAAACGCCCTCAATTCGATCACCGGCACGAAAAGATTCTCCGGCGGAAGGGTTGAAAAATTCAGCACCTTGGATTTTGCGATATTTCTGCCTAAATACGTAAAAGCTTGAAACGGACTTTTCTGAAATAAACGGAATTACTGACTACGAGAAATCTGTGAAAATACGGAAATTAAAAACAACGGACACTTTTAAAAATCGGAATTTCGTTAAAAGTCGGACACTTACCGGCAAACACTTAATTCGTAAAAGTCGGACATTTTGCTCTTAAAAAAATATTTTTTTTAGTTTCTATTCTCTCTCCCTCCCCACTTTCGAATAGGTTATCTTTCTTTGCCGTACAGATATTGAGGTTTTCACATTTTATATGATTATTGTAACTATCTTAATATTTTCTGCATTCATAGCAAATTAAATTTCCTCATTTTGTGGCTCCCAACTTTTATATATTCAACAAATTGTGTGTAAACCTGATACTTAAATTGAAAAAAATAAAGGGAACAATATCAGAGTTGTTTTTAGGCTACATATGAGAGTTGTTTTTAGGCTACATATGGGGCCAATTATCTGTGACTTTAAAAACAGTATGAGAAATAAAGTAATTTTTCATATATGAGCGCGTTAAAAATATTAAAACGTCACTAATTTGCCAGTTACTCCACTTTGCATCAAAAATCGATCACTAAATTAGGGAAAAAACTATTTATACGAATTTATTTTAAATGGATCCTTATTATTTCCTACATAAAAATATTCGCAATGCAAAAATATTCGCTACGCAAGTACCTCTCTGTCGTTCTGTGAAGAAATTCTTATAAGAAACACAATACAACCTCAACCCCCTCTCCTCGAAAAAAATATCGTACATTGTAACACTTTTTATTGTTTCTCTCAATTTCTCTCTCTCGGTATATTTCTTTCTTTCCCTCTCTGTCCCTTTTTTCTCTCTTTCTCTCTCTCTCTCTCTCTCTTTCTTTCTCTCTCTCTGTATATTTCTTTCTTTCCCTCTTTGTCCCTTTTTTTCTCTCTTTCTCTCTCTCTGTCTTTCTTTCTCTTTTTTTCTCTGTCTCTTTATTTCTCTCTCTCTCTCTCTCTCTCTCTCTCTCTCTTCCCCCCTCTCTTTCATTCTTTCTTTTTCTGTCTCCCACTCCCTCTCTTTCTTTCTGCCTCTTTGTCTCTTTCTTTCTCTCTTTCTCTCTCTCTCCCTCTCTCTATCTCTCTCTTCCCTCTCTCTCTTTCTTTCTCTATCTCTCTCTTCCCCCTCTCTCTTTCTCTCTTTCACTCTCTGTGTCTCTCTCTGAACTTTAAATCCATATCACGGTCTTTTTCTTAAGCTTAAAGCAAATACAGTGGAACCTCGGTTATACGTCCGTCAGTTATACGTATTTTCACTTTCATACGTAATTCTGAGTTGGTACCGATATTTTCCTGTAATTTCTAAAGCTTTTTTTAACTGGGTTATACGTAATTTATTTATACGCTTTTTGCGATCATACGTTAAAATTTGAATTTCAGATTATCTAAAATACACAGTTCTGTGATTCTTTTATACATAATTCAGTATGTTACAACTTTGAGAGAATTAAGACAGCATTGTTGTGTTCCTTCTTGGTGCAGCCAAAGTTGAACCTTGATTCAATCAAAGAAGGGTATGTCGTTTATTTCCGCTATGGATGAAAAACTTGTAACGTACCATTAGAGGAGATGTGACGTACCTCCAGCAGGACGCACACGACATAAAGGCAGATAGGAATTAGAATCAATGTCCGCGTAGCTTAATTGGTAGAGCAACTTATTCCGGAATGAGTGGACCCGGGTTCGAACCCCGGCGCGGATAAAAATGACGGAGAAATTCACTTCGTTATAAACTGGTTTCGCATTTCATGACTCACACACACACATATACGCTAAATTGATAAATATCGGGGACGTAACTTTGTGGGCTCCCCTATTCTGTGGCATAGCAGAATAGAATCCTAAATGTTTCATCATTATTCAGCATTCTGGTTTCAAAAATGGATGCACTCAGGATCCGTTGGGGGGGGGATGCTATTAATTCATGGGTTCAATACTGAAGCACTGGTCTCAGATTATTAATTGTGAGGCTTTCACTTAATCTAGAATCAGGATTGCATCAATCTCGAGAATTACCCAAATCATGACAAAACATTTCACTTAATCTAGAATCAGGATTTTTATAGACAGTCGTCAAAAGAGAAGTTTGATTTTCACAGGTTTGATGATTTTTGCAATGTGATGAAAATTTTTACAATAGTACCTAACATTTTGAAATTTTATTTATAGGTTTTTTTACGTTTATACGTTTTTTAAAACCAAAACCATCCCCTAGAAAAACGTATAACCGAGGTTTCACTGTGCTTCAATCAAAGAAGGGTATGTCGTTTATTTCCGCTATGGATGAAAAACTTGTAACGTACCAGGAGAGGAGATGTGACGTACCTCCAGCAGGACGCACACGACATAAAGGCAGATAGGAATTAGAATCAATGTCCGCGTAGCTTAATTGGTAGAGCAACTTATTCCGGAATGAGTGGACCCGGGTTCGAACCCCGGCGCGGATAAAAATGACGGAGAAATTCACTTCGTTATAAACTGGTTTCGCATTTCATGACTCACACACACACATATACGCTAAATTGATAAATATCGGGGACGTAACTTTGTGGGCTCCCCTATTCTGTGGCATAGCAGAATAGAATCCTAAATGTTTCATCATTATTCAGCATTCTGGTTTCAAAAATGGATGCACTCAGGATCCGTTGGGGGGGGGGATGCTATTAATTCATGGGTTCAATACTGAAGCACTGGTTTCAGATTATTAATTGTGAGGCTTTCACTTAATCTAGAATCAGGATTGCATCAATCTCGAGAATTACCCAAATCATGACATGGGGGATGCTATTAATTCATGGGTTCAATACTGAAGCACTGGTCTCAGATTATTAATTGTGAGGCTTTCACTTAATCTAGAATCAGGATTGCATCATGGGTTCAATACTGAAGCACTGGTCTCAGATTATTAATTGTGAGGCTTTCACTTAATCTAGAATCAGGATTGCATCAATCTCGAGAATTACCCAAATCATGACATGGGGGATGCTATTAATTCATGGGTTCAATACTGAAGCACTGGTCTCAGATTATTAATTGTGAGGCTTTCACTTAATCTAGAATCAGGATTGCATCAATCTCGAGAATTACCCAAATCATGACAAAACATTTCACTTAATCTAGAATCAGGATTTTTATAGACAGTCGTCAAAAGAGAAGTTTGATTTTCACAGGTTTGATGATTTTTGCAATGTGATAAAAATTTTTACAATAGTACCTAAGATTTTGAAATTTTATTTATAGGTTTTTTTACGTTTATACGTTTTTTAAAACCAAAACCATCCCCTAGGAAAACGTATAACCGAGGTTTCACTGTGCTTTGAGATAATAATTTTCTCTTTATGATATGATAGTTTTCGTGCGTGTTATCTACGGACGACATTTTTCTCGTAACGACTTTATTAAAATATGATAATTGTTTTCTACGTCTCGCAATGAAATTTTGCTCTGGGACCCGCAAAAGTTCTATCCGGCCCTCAGTGTGACACACCAAATCACAGTTTTACGGAGAAAAAATTGACTGAAGTCATAAAACTCATTTAGATTTGTTCAACTGCCTAAATTGAAAATTTGAAGGCTCGTATTTTACTCCCCCATCCCTTCATTTTTTGTTTTCAGTCCAGGATTACATTTTTATTTCACTTTCGTTTTTGACACATAAAACGGATTTCATACGCCATTTGAACTTTGAACTTTCAAGTTTTGCGTCATTTGTGGTTGATGCTTAACTTCCATTGTGATTTCCGGTGGGAGCCAACTTCCGGACAAATATTTAAAATTCACCGACAAACTACAACACTCTTGAAAATGTTGAATCAGAAAAGTTAGAATGACGTGGTTGTTTTGCTACGAAATATACGTACATTCTCCGTGGTACAAGCTGGCCTTAAATGTCAGCAGGAGTTGTTGCAACTCCTCTGAATCATTAACCAGACAGGAAATGCCCATTGAACCTTCCGCAATGATGCATTGAAACTGTCTATTCTCTTGCGCGTTTACCTCTTCTGCTCTCTTTATACGTTTTTCCACCTCAGCGCGTTTATTTTTATGAAAAGGCTTGCTGATTACGTTATTATTGCGTCTTTCCTAGATAACATCATCTTTTATTTTAAATTTCTGTTTATGCTGAATAACCGTTAATATCACGGAAGAGAATTGACTATAATACCTTTACATTTATGTCTGCCCCAAACTTAAGGCAGTAACAAAAGTTGTTTCACCACTGGACTTCAGCATTCCCCGTTTTCTCCTTCAGCCACTATCTGCTATTTGTTTGAAAAACGTTTCTTTCATTAACAACGAGGAACTGTACACTAGTTATGTAGAAACTAGTAAAACAATACTAGTAACCAGATTTATTGCCGTAGGAATATACACAATATTGACAAAACTCACTGGACACCTAAAAGAGAAACACAACATAGCATTTAATTGATATACATTAGTACGATGTCGGTCCAATTTTGGCCTTAATGCATGCACTGACCCTTCGAGACATGCTTTCGACAAGGTTTTGGGACACAGCGATAGATATGTGCTTCCATTCAGTACATAATGCTGCCGCTAACTGTTACTTAGTGGTAGGCCTTGGTTCCAAACTTCTTATGCAGAGCTCTAATTCATCCCATAGGTGCTCTATGGAATTAAGATCAGGACTTGTGCTGGGCAGTCCCTACACGATACGGAATTATCGTCAAACCACGCCGTAACAGTCCTTGCTTTATGGCTCGGTGCATTATTCTACTGGTACCAACAAGGCTCGGTTCCATAGTATTGCCACAGAGTTGGTGAGACATAATTGTCCAGAATATCGAGGTAGACGTGCTAGTTAACAGGTTTGTCCACGATAACCAATGGGCCGGGACCATACCACGAAAAACACCCCCACTCGAGTACACTGCCAGCTCCAAACTTGACCGTAGGAACAGCACACTGTGGTAAATAGCATTCCCCTGGCTGCCGCCATAACCACACATGGCCATCAGACTGATGGATCGTGTATCTGGATTCATCAGTCCATGGACCCGTTTTCATTGATCTACGGTCCACGGTAAATGTTTTTTACACCATGCTAAAAGACGAGTAGCATTCCGAGTGGAGATGAAAGGTTTATGAGCAGCCGCACGACCACGATAATTCATGGAATGAAGTTCTCTGCGAATGGAACGTGTCCATACCGGGGTTCCAACATTTTCACTCACTTGTACAATGAGTTCTTGTACAGTATTCTGCCGATTAGCTGTAACGACTCTCCTAAGGCTTCGACGTCCTCTATCACTGATTTTCTTTGTTCTGCCGGAGCCGGTACGTTTTTCTGCTTCAGGCACGCCATGTGTCTTCCACTTATTCAGTACATCCAAAATAGTTGACTTGGGTACCTTTAAACGCCTCTCGGCTTTTCTTATGGACAACCCACTAATATAACACTCAACAATCCTTCCTTTCACAAAGTCAGTTCTCTCCCGCTGCGACATTTTCACTCAGCCTCACATTGCGATGTGATGGCGGTCAGCTGGAGGCTTATTTTTATACCGTTTGCAGATGTGCCGCGCATCTTGACAACGCAGCGGATTCGTTCATTTGCTTTTGAAGGAGTGCCCAGTGACTTTTGTCAATATACTGTATAAATAAGAGTTTCCAAGCTTTCGGACATCAACCAGATGGCTTTTTCAAGGAAGTTAGATAGGAACTGCCTAGGCAGTTTCTGTCCAACTTCCTGCCTATGCTGTTTCTGTCAGATTTCCCTAAAAACCCATCTGGTTGATGTGCGAAAGCTTAGAAACGCTTATTTATATATTCCTATGCAAATAAATCAAATTACTAGTATAGTTTTATTAGTTTCTTTCATGTTTTGTTATATCGATGGAAGTACTCTTCGGCACATCTAATTGATTCATCCGTCCATCTAATCCTTGGGCTGTCTTTATCCTTTTATATGTGCAGAGTCTCTTAATCACTGTAACATTTAAATAGACACGAACTGAAATCGAAGTGCCGCACGCCGCCGCGCTGGCGCTTTGGTCTAAGCGCTGGCTTCTGATCATTCGTCCGAGATGAGTACGGGTTCGAATCACGGTGAGGCATGGATGTTGTGTTTGTCGTATGACACTGGCTCTCTCCCTTCCGTGGAACCAGTGGGCCTTAATTAGAGACGTGCAACTGCTTATAACCCATTGAGTTGCTCACGGTGGTCGTTAAACTTCCAAAAAAAAAAAAAAAAAAAGAAAAGAAAAGTGTCCAATAAATCGCTGATAATACATATATGTAACAAGCAATATCCTCTTTTTACCATTCGTCCGAGTTGAGTCCCGGTTCGAATCCCGTTTGAGGAATGGATGGTGCAAGGGGCTTCCTAAAAGTAATGCCTCCTCCTTAATAACTTTTAAATTTTTGAAGTGATTTTAATAAAACTGCACTGACATGTGTACTATGATATGTTACCAATGTGAGAACAAATGTTTTTCAGAATCGGAAATGGTGATCATGAATGACAGAGAAAAGCAGCGAGCCGTGATTGAATCCCTGGAGAAAGAAGGACGTGTCGCTCCAGAAATCCACAGAAGACTCCTGGTGGTGTATGGAGCTGCTACAGTCGATATCAGTAATGTCCGAAGATGGATGAAAAGGCTTCGAGAGAGAGAAAGTTCAGTGTTGGACAAACAACGGAGTGGAAGACCCACAACTGCAGTGACCGGTGCCAACGGGCAACAAATGGAAGATCTCATCACAGCTGATCGTCGTGTCACCATCCAGGAGTTGTGTCATGCAAATCATTGTGGTCGTAGTGCTATGGAAACATAAATGAGGGATCTGGGCTACAGAAAAATTTGTTCAAAGTGGATCCCAAGAAACCCAACCCGTGAACAATGTGAGAAAAGGGTGGACATGTGCCGGAACCTCTTGGACTGTTATAAAAGGTGGTTAGGTGTTTTTCTCTAATGTTATGACGGGGGATGAAACCTGGGAGTTCTTTAATGGCCAAAACAAAACGTGTGCAAATGGAATGTCACCGCACATCTTCACCTCGACATAAAAAGGTGAAAACAACTCGTTCCGCCGGAAAAGTGATGGTGACAACTTTCTGGAACAAACGTGATGTTATTTTGACTGATTTCTTTGAACTGGGTGCAACAATAAACAGTGCTCACCATGTGCAGAAGAAGTTAAAGGAAGCTATCACAAGTAAGAGACGTGACATTCCACTTCACAGTGTGGTTTTACATCATGATAACGCACTTCCCAACACCTCAACGGAGACCTCACAGGCTTTTGCCAAAAAGGGGTGGATGGTGATGCCCCAACCCCCCTATAATCCTGATTTGGCACCCTCAGACTTTTTCCTGTTTGCTCCTTTGAAAAACACCCTTCGTGGGGAACATTTCGACGACGTGACAGACGTTAAACTGGCTATGAACTCATGGGTGAAACGACAGCCTCAGGAATTTTTCCAATACCAATGGGTTCAAAGATGGCGCAAATGTGTAGAAAGTGATAGACAATACTTTGAATAGGCTAGCATTATTAACCATATATCCAAGTATTTTGCCACCAAGTTTCACATTTTTGCTGCTACAAATAAAAATTTTATGGGAGACGAGACATTACTTTCAGGATTCCCTCTGTATATCTGTCTTACGGCGCTGGCTCTCTCTTCCCCAGAAGAAATGGTCCCAAATTAGAGACTGGCAACTGTTTTAAGCGTTTAGACTTTCCCATGGTGGTCAATAATCCCCAAACAAATATAAACAAAAATTGCTCCAATTTCGAACACGAACCCATGTGATTCATAAAGGGACATACGTAAGTCGTTCGATAAGTTCTAAACCTAACGTACAAATACAATAATTATACAATAATTAGAACTTATCGAACGACTAAAGTTGCGTTTTTTTTCAAAAACGCAACTTTATTTTTCCACAAAATCTCCCCTGACTTGGATACACTTCTTGTATTGGTCATAGAATTGGACCCTGTGAAAAAAAGTTATCTTTCCCTTAAACCAGCACTTGTTGCCTCCCTTCAGTTTAGAATCATCAGCAAAACGTCTATCCCAGAGATCTTTCTTCCGATTTTGAAGAGGAAGAAATCAATAGGGACGAGATCATGTGATTGCGGTGGATTGGGTGGGGGAGTCATTTTAAACCACATTCTGTCACAACTTGCATAGAAACACCGGCGATGTGGATTGGGGCATTGTCCTGGAAAAGCAGAACACCCCGTCGCAGTTTTCCTCGCCGTTTACTGTTGATGGCTTCATGAAATTATCGCAATACCGCGGTAGTCAGCATTCATAGCCCTTTTATGACGCAAGTAAAATCAATTAACAGCGACCTTTCTGAGTCCCACCAAAAAATGGTGGCATAAATCTTCCTTGCAGATGGTTGGTGTTTTGAAATTTTTTGGTGGCGGTGATCTGTGGTGTTTCCACTGCATGCTCTCTTATTTAGTATAAGATTCCCAATCAGGGGCAGATCCAGGATTTTGGCCCGCGGATGGCCTTGTTGTCAACGTTCGTGACTGCCACGGAGAGACCTCAGCTTTGAACCCAGGCAGGTACGAACGCTCGGACTACTAAATATCCGCCGTGCGGAGGATGGGCACTTTAAGCCGTCGGACACTGGGTACTACTTCCCTTTAGCATAGTATATAAAGATGCAGGAGATCTTATTCCGACGCCATTTCATCTTCTTCAGGGCGTTTTTTAGTTTGTAAGACACATTTAGTATGTAGGGAATTGAGCCTAAATAACATATCTGCGGCACAGGAAGATTAGAATGTTTGACCCTGGCTTTTTGGATGATTCTCCTGCATCTTTATATACTATGTTAAAGTGAAGTACTGAAAAACCACCTCTCTCCTGCGAAGCAGGTGTTTATGCGATCCCCCTACAGTATCCGGACGGCTCTAAACGTTACTACATTGGAATAACCAAGCGTTCGTTTGGAATCAGAGTCAACGAACATAAAAGAGACACAAAATACGGTAAAGTAGCCATGGCACTATCCAAAGAAGTGAAATTCAAATCAGCTGCTCCTATGTGGGACGATATAAAGAAATTAGCTACCTACTCTACCCCTAAAGGTACAGCCATTCGGGAAAACTTGGGAGATCATTACCAACAGCGATACTTGCAATGATTGCGTCTCACTCGAGTTGCCACGAATTTGGAACCAATTCTTCAAGCAAAGCCTTCTGCCTACCAGGATACTGCGCGTGCAACTAATGTGATGCGTCATATCTTTAAATGAATATAACGTCGTATCTATTGTTGTCAGGTCAAGTTTCCGCGTTCAAATTGTTAACGCGTTCTATTTTTCGGTTGCAGTCTCTGTCTAACTTCCTTGAAAAAGCCATCTGGTTGATGTGCAAAAGCTTGGAAACGCTAATGTGTCTACTTCCTACGCCAATAAATCGGATCAGTAGTACAGTGTTACTGTTTACTACTTAAGTGGTGTACTGTTCCTCGTTATCTATTTCCTTTACATCTGATCTGGATCCAAGATTTTCGTGGAAGGTTAGGCAAGTGTTGGTAATAACGGGGACCTTTCTGATATTTTCCCGTAAAATGAAAAAGTGTACTTAGCATGTCTATAAATTCTTCCAATTAATTCACGAAAGTAATATAGTTTTAAGTAATACTTTCACGAAAAAACATTCAATTTGTTATTAAAACCTAACAGATCGAAGCTTTTCCTTGGTTCGTGAGGACGGAGCGCGCCTCCCTCTCCTCCCCTCTGGATCGGCACCTGGCCCAAATGGTGAAGCCACTTCTCGTCACCAGTCACAATACAGGCATCGAAGTAGTCTGGATCGCGGCTAATACGGTCAAGTTGAACCCGACTTGCTTCAATACGGTCATTCTTCATCTTAGATGTAAACATTCGCACCTGGCACAAACCTAGACCTCCCTAACCTTTGTCATCCCTAACCTCTCATGAAAAATGGTCCAAACACTACAGGTACTTACCTTCAGTTCTTCAGCAATCTGTACGACACGGATTTGTCGTTTTGGCATCATCAGGTTCTTCACTTTGTGGCACATTTCATCAGAGGTCACCTCCACTGAGTGTCTCTCGCGAGGGTCGTCTTCCAACCAGTCTCTTCCCCATTTAAAAACAGCAGTTCATCTTTTGACTGTGGCATATGAAGGTGCACAATCGAGGTACACTCTGGAACATCTGTTCATGAAAATTGCCTCTGGCGTTTCGCCTTCCGTAGTTAAAAATTCAGTCACCGCTCGGTTCCGCAATTTCATCTGTCGTTCATCCGCTGTCACCTTATAGACTTCCATGCACTGTGGCGCCGTCTCAAATCCTCACACAGCAACGTGGCGTGGCTGTTATGTAGCTGAAGGATGACACAATACTTTGCAATACTTGCGTCATCCGCCAACCACCACTTTCAAGGTCAGGCTTAAAACTTATACACTTCAATGCACAATGGCGCCGTCTCGAATGCTCACACAGCGACGTGGCGTGGCTGTTATGTAACTGAAGGATGACACAATACTTTGCAATACTTCCGTCAGCCGCCAACCACTACTTTCAAGGTCAGGCTTAAAACTTATAGACTTCAATGCACTATGGCGCCGTCTCAAATGCTCACACAGCGACGTGGCGTGGCTGTTATGTAACTGAAGGATGACACAATACTTTGCAATACTTCCGTCAGCCGCCAACCACTACTTTCAAGGTCAGGCTTAAAACTTATAGACTTCAATGCACTATGGCGCCGTCTCAAATGCTCACACAGCGACGTGGCGTGGCTGTTATGTAACTGAAGGATGACACAATACTTCCGTCAGCCGCCAACCACTACTTTCAAGGTCAGGCTTAAAACTTATAGACTTCAATGCACTATGGCGCCGTCTCAAATGCTCACACAGCGACGTGGCGTGGATGTTATGTAACTGAAGGATGACACAATACTTTGCAATACTTCCGTCAGCCGCCAACCACTACTTTCAAGGTCAGGCTTAAAACTTATAGACTTCAATGCACTATGGCGCCGTCTCAAATGCTCACACAACGACGTGGCGTGGCTGTTATGTAACTGAAGGATGACACAATACTTTGCAATACTTGCGTCAGCCGCCAACCACCACTTTCAAGGTCAGGCTTATAGACTTCAATGCACTGTGGCGCCGTCTCAAATGCTCACACAGCGACGTGGCGTGGCTGTTATGTAAATGAAGGATGACGCAATAGTTTGCAATACTTGCGTCAGCCGCCAACCACCACTTTCAAGGTCAGGCCTAAAACTTATGGACTTCAATGCACTATGGCGTCGTCTCAAATGCTGACATAGCAACGTGGCGTGGCTGTTATATAACTGAAACAGCCTACGTAATATTTTGCAATATGTGCATCTCCCGCCAAGCACCACTTTCAAGGTCAGGCTTAGAACTTATTGAACTCCCCTAGTATCACCACGGCATTATGTTTGTTTTTGACACGCCGAAGATGCTATGAATGATAACTATATCAATACATATTTTTATTTGTGATGCATGATTTTCCATTTACCATGACTCCATTAACGTACTCACAGGAGGGAGTGCAGGGGTGCTGATGCACCCCTTAGCCCTTGCATTTTCCACGACAAATCTGCAAAACTTGGGAGAAATTAATACTTTTGCCAATTATTTGTAAATTAAAAACATTAATATTATGACTTATCAACAGAAGAATATTGCGTTGTACCCATCCCTTCGCTTTACAGCTTCCCGTATCTTTATCCCTTTGCCAATATTAGATCAGAAAACCGAGCAATCTGAAAGTTCGCTAGTTGATTTTTTTTACTTATTTACAGGAAATCGATGAATCATAATTTAAAGGATGTTTTTTTAACTTCCTAATTTTACTGCTTTTATTTAATGCCAGTTACTAGTTGCTCGTGTGAGAGGAGCTTCTGAAAACTTTCACTCGTGAAGACAAAACTGCGTTCTACGGTGACACCGGAAAGGCTGAGCTCATTGATGGTACTGTGTATTGAACAATCACTAGTTATTTTCACACAGCTGGAAGATGTGATTGACGAATTCCGAAACACGGTTCCATTTGACCGACGAATGTCGTTGTAAATACCCTCACGGACAATGAAATTTGCACACCTAGAAGAAAACGAGCTACAACCGCGAAACTTTGCAGATAACTAGAGTGCGTGCTGGTAGGCAGATGATCCACGTTTGCTGCGAGTGCGCATGACCGCACACCCTGTGGTGGCGCTGCAAGCACGAACCGCCGCCTTATAAACAGGCGTGTAGTCGATGCCCCATGAAAGCGAAAAGCACCGGCACGCAAGCAAGAGTACAGAGTGACCAGAATGCCGGGAAGATACCAGAGACGTCGATTTACGCAACTTACAGACTTTCAGAGAGGAATGATCATCGGGGTGAAAACCGCAGGGCGGTCGGCGCGCTGATTACTTCGCCACGTGGATCGTTCTGACCATACCGTACCACTGTGTTGGGAGCAGTGGTCACGTGACGGCAATGCCACAATACGTAGCGGCTCCGGACGGACCAGGAGGACAACCGGTAGAAAGGATCAACGGATCATGCGCCAGGCACGAACGGATTCAACGGGGACACAATCCAATATACAGGCAGATGTATCGGCTCCTGTGTGCACACGAACTATTTTCCGTTGCATCGCGGAAGTGAATCTGCGACCCCAGCGCCCCTTACGTGTGCTGCCATTAGCACCGGAACATCGCCGGCTCCGTGTGCAGTGGTAGCAGGCCAGACCGACGTGGAACGCCACAGACTGGCGACCTGTGTTGTTTAGCGATGAGTGCCGCTTCCTTTTGGGGACAGATGATCGTCGTGTCCGCGTGTGGAGGTCCCCGGGTCAACGGCACAATCCCACCCTTGCTCTCGAGGGCCACGATAGCCGATCAGCTCTAGTAGTGGTACGTGCATCATTTGCCTACGATAGCCGATCAGCTCTAGTAGTGGTACGGTACGTGCATCATTTGCCTACGATAGCCGATCAGCTCTAGTAGTGGTACGTGCATCATTTGCCTACGATAGCCGATCAGCTCTAGTAGTGGTACGGTACGTGCATCATTTGCCTATGATAGCCGATCAGCTCTAGTGGTGGTACGTGCATCATTTGCCTACGATAGCCGATCAGCTCTAGTAGTGGTACGTGCATCATTTGCCTACGATAGCCGATCAGCTCTAGTAGTGGTACGTGCATCATTTGCCTACGATAGCCGATCAGCTCTAGTAGTGGTACGTGCATCATTTGCCTACGATAGCCGATCAGCTCTAGTAGTGGTACGTGCATCATTTGCCTACGATAGCCGATCAGCTCTAGTAGTGGTACGTGCATCATTTGCCTACGATAGCCGATCAGCTCTAGTAGTGGTACGGTACGTGCATCATTTGCCTACGATAGCCGATCAGCTCTAGTAGTGGTACGTGCATCATTTGTCTACGATAGCCGATCAGCTCTAGTAGTGGTACGTGCATCATTTGCCTACGATAGCCGATCAGCTCTAGTAGTGGTACGTGCATCATTTGCCTACGATAGCCGATCAGCTCTAGTAGTGGTACGGTACGTGCATCATTTGCCTATGATAGCCGATCAGCTCTAGTGGTGGTACGTGCATCATTTGCCTACGATAGCCGATCAGCTCTAGTAGTGGTACGTGCATCATTTGCCTACGATAGCCGATCAGCTCTAGTAGTGGTACGTGCATCATTTGCCTACGATAGCCGATCAGCTCTAGTAGTGGTACGTGCATCATTTGCCTACAATAGCCGATCAGCTCTAGTAGTGGTACGTGCATCATTTGCCTACGATAGCCGATCAGCTCTAGTAGTGGTACGTGCATCATTTGCCTACGATAGCCGATCAGCTCTAGTAGTGGTACGGTACGTGCATCATTTGCCTATGATAGCCGATCAGCTCTAGTGGTGGTACGTGCATCATTTGCCTACGATAGCCGATCAGCTCTAGTAGTGGTACGTGCATCATTTGCCTACGATAGCCGATCAGCTCTAGTAGTGGTACGGTACGTGCATCATTTGCCTACGATAGCCGATCAGCTCTAGTAGTGGTACGTGCATCATTTGCCTACGATAGCCGATCAGCTCTAGTAGTGGTACGGTACGTGCATCATTTGCCTATGATAGCCGATCAGCTCTAGTGGTGGTACGTGCATCATTTGCCTACGATAGCCGATCAGCTCTAGTAGTGGTACGTGCATCATTTGCCTACGATAGCCGATCAGCTCTAGTAGTGGTACGTGCATCATTTGCCTACGATAGCCGATCAGCTCTAGTAGTGGTACGGTACGTGCATCATTTGCCTATGATAGCCGATCAGCTCTAGTGGTGGTACGTGCATCATTTGCCTACGATAGCCGATCAGCTCTAGTAGTGGTACGTGCATCATTTGCCTACGATAGCCGATCAGCTCTAGTAGTGGTACGTGCATCATTTGCCTACGATAGCCGATCAGCTCTAGTAGTGGTACGTGCATCATTTGCCTACGATAGCCGATCAGCTCTAGTAGTGGTACGTGCATCATTGACGAGCCAGCGGTATGTGGATGTGATCCTACGGCCCTGTGTGCTCCCGTTTCTGGCCGGGATTCCAGGTGCACTATATTAATAGGATAATGCCCGCCCGCACGCGGCTCCGGTTGCCCAGGACTGCTTCGTCATGTCTAGTCACTTCAATGACTTGCCTGCTCCCCGGACATGTCTCCTATCGTGCTCGTGTGGGACCAGTTGAAACGCTGGCTGCCCCGTGCCGCTCTATCCGGGATTTGGAGCACACCGTCCAAGACGTGTGGGCCAGTCTGCCGCAGGACAACATCAGGCGTCCGTTCGCCTCTGTGCCGGACCGTATTGCAGCATGTATCGTCGCACGAGGAGGTGCGACGCGCTATTGAAGATGACCGAACTGCGTGCCACAGATCCCTCTGTAATTGTCCTGCAGCTCTATTTTTGCCATCATGTGTATGATTCATCTAAATCTTTATGTCCATAAAATGTCAGTTCAATCCGATGCTTCCTTCTTGGTACGCAAATTTCATTGTCCATGAGTGTACAATGTGACTACATTTGTTTCTTCTCTTTTGTGATCTCATATAACGTACAAATAGGGTTTTTATAACCGTACCCGGTTTTATATTTGACTGGGTCATTCGATTATATTTTAACATGAAACTTGCATATTTTAGTAATTTTTCATGTGCATTCCAATGAATTATTAGGGGTATGCAAAAGTTTCCGCCGTTTTAAGGAGAATGAGACAGAAACAATCAGGAAACTAGTACACATTTATTCAACAAAATATTGGCCGTTAGCATCAATGACCTTTTTCCATTTCCATTTTCCATCATCTATATAGCATCAATGACCTTTTTCCAAAAATTGCAATTTAAATAAAAATTTGAATTTTTTTAAAATTAATATTTAAAATCCAACAATTTAAATAAAATTGGAAATTTTTTTCGAAAATTTGCAATTTAAATACAAATTTCTTAGTAAACATCAATGACCTTTTTCCATTTCCATTTTTCCATTAGTATCAATGACCTTTTCCCATTTCCATTTTCCCATTAGCATCAATGACCTTTATCCATTTCCATTTTTCAGACAACAAGTGAATGCCCCTGTGATAAGACTCGGGTTCTGAGCTGAAGAAAGCAGTGACGAAATTTTCCACCTCTGGAATTGTTGTGAACCGCTGTTGGGCATAGAGCATAGAGCGAAACAGATGAAAGTCTGAGGGTGCAATTTCCGGGGAATAAGCCAGGTGATGCAAAACTTTCCAGTGTAACTGTTCAAGGTTTGATTTCGTGGTGGCGCCGACATGTGGTCTGGCATTATTGTGTAACAGGATGACTGGGCGGCGTTCTTTATCTGTCCATGGGCGTTTTTGCTTGATTGCGGCGCTCAGTTTCATTAACCGATCACCATAACGTTGTGCAGTGATTGTTTCGTTCGGTTTCAACAGTTTTTCGTGCATATCCCACCACACACACAACAGCACTTTTCCCCATGGATATCTTGTTTTGCAGTGCATATTGATGACTGGCCTGGGTCGACCCAGGATCGCTTGAGTACGTGTTTGTCGCTATAGAGTCATTTTTCATCCCCAGTGACAACCTTCGACAAGAAATACTTCCCTTGAAACCTCTTCAGCAACGACATGCAGATGTCCAATCGTTGACCAATATTACGCTCCGTTAAAGTACGAGTAACCCATGTACCAATTTTCTGGATCTCCCCAAAGGCATGTAGACGCCGTGCCACCGTCGTTTGAGCCACTTTCAAACGTTTCACCAGTTACGTGGTCGATTGTGTGGCATCCTCTTGCAACAGCGATTCCAGATCCTCGTCTGCGAGTTCCTGCGGTCTACCTGCACGTGGCTTGTCTTCCAAGCTTAGATCACCTTTCTTAAACCTGGCAAACCATTCTCGACACGTCCGTCTGCTTTCGCCATACGCCTGAGATATTGAACCGTATGCTTCACTCGCACTTTTTCCTAAATTAAGCATAAATAACAAACAAAGCCGCAAATGAACTGTATCAACCTCCATGTTTGACTTCATGTACGAACCGGTTAAACCCCTACATGGCGCGCTAGCAGGGGTCGCGGAAACTTTTGCACATCCCTAATAGTTTTTGACGAACAATGGCGTTACAGCGCACGCAGACTTTAAAATTTTAAATGGAAGAGGATATTGGGTGACATATCGTTAGAAAGCTTATTTCGTTAGATATCCAAATCCACCATCATTTTAAAAATCCATCCGCCAATTCAAACGTTAGGCAAATATGAAGGAGGGGTGTATAAAAACTCATTCTGCATAGGCATTGTGATTGTAACAATATAATTTAAAATTTTTGTTTCATAAGAACGAGATAGTAAGAACAACCTTTTTATGACATATATCACTAAGCTTTTGAAATACAGCTTGTCTGTGCCCCCAAAATCTGAATTCCTCATTACTTCACCGTTGTTTTTTTGTTTTGTTTTTTTGCTGACAGAGCTTTTTTAAACCTGCGTCATGCACCCCCATTGTTGCAACCCTGCGCACGCCTATGCATGACTTTCCAGCACCAACGCATGTTTGCTCATCCAATGACAAGTAACTAGCAGATAGTTCTTGAGGAAGCTGTGTTGCTGACTAATCAAAAATATCAGCTATAACAACTCCCATGTACACCGATTTCTGCAAATTAAGGAACAAAATGCAATTTTAGAATGTCTTGAAAAATTATAAAGAGCTTTTTCGTGAAATTCGAAGAAAACGGATAATTTAATATGCTCTTTCATATTATAAGTACAAGATTAGAAACTCCGTTATTAATTAAAGAACAAATAGCAAGTAATCATACCTAGTCACAAGGTATGCTTAAAACGATATAGCCAAATACAGTCAATACGGAGTACGGTCACCACCCCTCACAACAATACATGCACTTTTCACGCTCTTAATAGCAGCGTGCAGAAGCTGTCCTGGCAATAACGACCATTGTTCCACCGAGGCGCTTCGAGCTCCTGCAGGTTTTGAGAAGAGCGGTTGAAAGGCTGCAACACGTTTTCCTGAAGTACCCACAGCATGCTGAATAGGCTTCGGGTTAGGGGAATGAGCAGGCCACTTTATACGATTGATGATACTCTCCACTGTATAAAATTGCCATGAATAGTCAGTGTTTCACCCGGATTAAGACGGTTTACAGATCGTAAACGTGCCACCTGGCGGTCAACCATAAATTTTTGGTAGACAAACTACATGTTCACGGTGTTTGAACTGTTATTGTATTTTAATCTTGACAATCTGGCAACGTTCTTCTTAAAGTGGTTATATACCTGGTTTTTCATGTACAATCAGTCGACTGGCAACACCTGTATGGGTAACACGCTTTTATTTCTCGGTCAGTAGACATATTATTTATTCCCGGTCATTAGAAATGCTAATGAACATTATGGTCATTAGACGTTTTTATTTCCCGGTAATTAGACATGTTAATGAACATTACGGTATGGTACTGTACAATTACGGTTTATTGACTGGTCACTCAGCTGCCGGTGTATCTACCGTAATTTGACCCTGCATGTTTTTAACAGTGTCCTTATCAACAGTTCTGGCTCAATGAGGATGTACGATATCGTCCTCAGGACAGAGTTGTCTCCAATTGCTTCTGCATAAGGCCTAATAATATGCTCTGGAATCGCACCACTATACGTATGAGCATCTATAGAGCAGCTCTGAAGCAAGTAGAGATCTGACTGCCCAAACCATGGCACAACCACCACCAAAAGTGCCCCTTTCTAAGGCGTTTAAAGGATAATGGCGTATTCCTGGTTGTAGATAAGTCTTCATCTGAAGTCCCTCTGGAGACTGAATTTGGATTCATCCGTAAAGAGATCAGATCAGATCATATGCAGAGGATTTTAGGAAGGGAGTGTCTGACCCCAGGTCTTAAACAACCCTTAGAAATAGGAAGCTAGGAGATTTGGGCTAAAGTGCCCGACAGGAAAGTGACACGGAAGCAAGGTAGAAAGGGGGAGGAAGACGCCATTATTTATTACCGGGGGGACCAGTACCCGAGGTCCGACGGCTTAACGTGCCCATCCGACGCACGGCGGGTATTTAGTGGTTCGAACGTTCGTACCTGCTCGGGATCGAACCTGAGGTTATCTCCATGACAGTCACGAACGCTGACCACTAGGCCACCCACGGCCTATATCCGTAAAGAGAACAAAGCTCCATTGATCATATGTCCATTTGAAACGACTGCCACACCAACTGAGACGTTCCCTTTTATGACGAGAAGTGCTCGGGTTGCACAGCATTGGTCTCCTAGCATAAAGAAATGCCACCGTGGAACAAGATACCATATTTCCTGTTGCTGCCTAAGATCCGAACGCAGTTGGGTAGTGTGGCATTATTTCTTCTTCGAGGACTTAGCTGTAGATGAAAGTCATTTCTTGAAGTTGCTAGCCGACGTCTTTAATTACTAAACATTTGTGATGCCGTATTTGTCCTATGCAATGTGACCTAAAGCCTATGGATTACGAAACGACTCACATTAAGCATGTGGATTATGAAACGACTCACATTAAGCCACCTGGCTACTTTGGATTGAGAGTGGGAGGCTTCAAGCCTTCCAATAGCTATCTATTTAAATTCTTCTTCTAAATGGTGTCTAGATAATGTCGTCATATGTTGGAGTGTCCGGGAACTAACGGCGTTTCTGATAAAACAGTTTCACTTACCTAGAATCTCGGAAAAATCTTTGCTAAATTTCAAAGTCATCATCATCAACCCACTGCTGGATGAAGGCCTCCCCAAGTTTCTTCCACAATTGTCTGTCTTGAGCCTGTCTCCTCCATGTCACTCCAGCGTACTTTCGAATTTCATATATCCATCTCCCATGGGGTCTTCTTCTGGGTATTATCCTATCCCTCGGAATCCAGTCTAAAATTTCGGTTATCCATCAGTGGTCCGTTCTTCTGGCAACATGTCCAGCTCATTGCCATTTCAGTGATTTCGCTCTGGTCATGATGTCGTCCACTCCTGTCATTTTCCTTATCCACAAGTTCCTCTTCTTATCTTTCCTGGTTACACCAAGCACGCATCTCTCCATGTTCCTTTGAGTTCACTGCTGTCTTTGTATGTGTTTTTTAGTTAAGGTCCATGTCTTTGCTCCATACGTAAGCACTGACAGGTTGGTTGGTTGGTTGTTTGATTTTTATGGCGCAAGGGCCATGGTTGGCGAAAGAGCGCCAGAAACAAGACAAACAAATAGTATTAAAAGTGTGGTAAAAAGCTTAAAATCTGACTGATCATGTAAAACTGAAAAATGAGAACGATGGAAGGGCTAAAAAAGATAATGGAACAAACAGTATTAAAAGCATGATACAATGATTAAAATCTAGCTGATTCAGTAAAACTGAGAAATGAGGATGATGATAAGGCTAAAATCTAGGTACGTTTAAAATAGTCAATTTCTTTAAAAAATGAAAACACTGCAACAGAGTCACAGTGGTCATTGAGGAGCCGCTGCAGTGTAGCGGCGTCCTCGGTCAACAAATGAGAATGAAAGAAATGAAAACGTACATCACGAAAACGAACACAGGTACACAGAAGATGAGTGACAGTGAGTCGGCAGTTGCACGCCTCTGCATTGATTAAACACTTTTCTTTTAAGACATAATGGCATACTGCTCTTAAAAATTATACTGTTTCTTCGAAAAGCTCCCCAGGCAAGTTTTACACGCCGATGAATTTCTTTATCACTGTGGCTCTCACTTGATATCTGCTGTCCAAGATAAATGTAGGTATCGGTTTTTCATTTCTCCTTCAATCGATAAATCTTCGTTTCTTGTAAAATCATTGTGCATAACTTTTGTCTTCTGAAAATTCATTTTTAATCCCACTTCTTTACTCTTGTCAGCAAGTTTTTGGATCATACTCTGCAGCTCTGAAGGGGTAGTTGCAAAGATTACTACGTCATCAGCAAAAGAAAGGTGAGTTAAGTACTCTCCAATAATCTTTATCCCTTTGTTTTCCCAGTTCAATGATTGAAAGGCATTTTGCAATGTGACATTAAAGAGCTTAGGAAATATGGTGTCATCTTGTCTCACTCCCTTTCCAATTCTTATTAGTACTGTATCCTCAAATATCCGAGCCTTTGCACTTGCATTTTCATAGATGTTATTAATAATGCTAATGTATGCATCTTCAATACCGCAAGATTTCAAAGCCATTGTTACTACTGATGGTTTCACAGAATCGAATGCCTTTTCATAGTCAATAAAAGCCATGCATAATGAAAGTTCATATTCTTGCATTATGCATGAAAGTACATGCCATTATATTCAGTAGTTTGAACACATCTGTTTACCAGTTGTTCAATCCTACACCGTAACAAGCTTTCGGTTTAAAGGCAAAGAATTCTTGGCACTCGCATTCGACATCGTCCAAAGTAGTCAAGTGCTTTCCACAGAGAAAATGCGCAATCGCCCGAAACCAGAGGCGAAACTAGGAATTTCTGCGCCAGGCACAAACCACAAATTATTGCTCCCCCATCTGCCTTTCCAGCTTGGTGTGTGTGTGTGTGTGTGTGTGTGTGTATTTATGTATAACTAATTTAATAGTTGTATACATATATAATTATTAAATTATTGAGATAGACAGATGAATAGATAGATGTAGAATTTTCATATAATATTAGTAATATTGTCGACCAAAGTAATACACTTCTCGACAAAACAAAATTAACGTCATACCCCAATGGTATCTATACGCCAGAGGCATAATTAAACTGTAAATGTTGGTGTAGTTTTTCGCAACTACTTGGGAGTTCGGACCTTCGGTACTATTTCAAATGGGGCGAATTTAGCGGGCAATGATAATTCGCAACCAAAGAAATGTAAATGGCCGAACAGCACCCAGAGAATCTTCAACAATGTGAACAACACTATTATTTTGCAACGTACGTCCAGTGCATCCAACTAAAAAAACCCGGGGGCCCCACTGTTGTCGACGAAGGCCGTAGTTCTTCTTTAACTCGACGTTCTTGAATGTCAACAACTAGATCGACATTCATAAATGTCACTTCTTCATTCCTGAATGTCAACAACTAGAATAATCTAAACATTTTGAGGTAGAAATTCGAATTTTAAGTGTACCAGAAGTGGTACAAAAGTTACAATTCCAATTTTAATCAGATTGCAAGTAATGGTTTTTGCGCCCTCTCTATTGAGCTGCGCATCGGGGCGTCCGCCCCGCCCTAGTTACGGCTCTGCCCGAAACAAGTGGTTGTCTGGATGGGCAAGTTCAGGTCTGTATGCAGGATGAGGCAGCAGCTCGATTCCATGCAGTGATTGAAGTTTAACGTGGGTCCGATTAGTGGTATGAGGTTTTACACTGTCTTACTAGGACAAGCCGCCAACGGTAACCGATATCTCGGGTACAGCTGGCAAATTTTGAGCGAAGCTATTGCAAAATCGAAGCTCATTAAGAAGTCTACTACAGTATAACAAATTCTAAAAACGAACGCGTAAAATTTATGACTTCCTGAACAAAAGTACGAAACATTCTAGAAAAGAAATGCCTAAAATTTATCATGAACTACTTTCCTTCACGCCTTCACGTTGGTTGTAATCAGGTTGCATATAAACGAAGCGGAAAGACACACTCAGATCGGGAAACACGTTTTTCATTTTGTATCGCGAAATACAGACACACACATACACAAACTTCCTTTTACTATTATAGATTAAGCAAGTGTTGAGTTAACAGACTGGGTCTTTCCATTTCTTCGTTTTTCAATTCAATCGATTTTTTTAATTAATGTCAGTGAGCCGACTTTCCTGAAACGGTTCAAGTAAAAGGCCGTCTAGTTTTAATTGAAATTCCTCAATGACACGGAATTTCGGGAATCGGAAGGCGTCAAAACCTGACCATGGACAAGGTCCAATCGCTTGACAAAAATCACGGTGATCAGATGTATCATGTCGTAGCTATGCCCGAACAACAAATTGTCCCGAGTCCCGTATAGAGAGCGGATTTTTTAAATTATTATTAAAATTGGTCAGTTTTTTAATGATCATTATTTTTATACGACACGACCAATCACCGTGATACCAACCCTATGTCACTCACCATGTCGTTCCCTTTTCCTGGGGCAAGTGTCACCGCGATCGGCTGAAGATCTTTGGAGGAGATAGGTAACAAACGACCCTTTCTCAAAACCCGGAAACCTTCCTAAAAATGCAAGTTTTTGGACGATTATTCCTCAATGACACGGAATTTCGGAAATCTAAAGGCGTCAAAACCTGACCATGGACGATGTCCAATCGCTTGAAAAAAATCACGGTGATCAGATGTGTCATGTCGTAGCTATGCCCGAACAACAAATTGTCCCGAGTCTCGTATAGAGAGCGGATTTTTTCAATTATTATTAAAATTGGTCAGTTTTTTAATTATCATTATTTTTATACGACATGACCAATCACCGTGATACCAACCCTATGTCACTCACCATGTCGTTCCCTTTTCCTGGGGCAAGTGTCACCGCGATCGGCTGAAGATCTTTGGAGGAGATAGGTAACAAACGACCCTTTCTCAAAACCAGGAAACCCCCTAAAAATGCAAGTTTTGGGACGATTATTCCTCAATGACACGGAATTTCGGAAATCTAAAGGCGTCAAAACCTGACCATGGACGATGTCCAATCTCATGAAAAAAATCACGGTGATCAGATGTGTCATGTTGTAGCTATTCCCGAACAACAAATTGTCCCGAGCCTCGTATAGAGAGCGGATTTTTTAAATTATCATTGAAATTGGTCAGTTTTTTAATGATCATTATTTTTATACGACATGACCAATCACCGTGATACCAACCCTATGTCACTCACCATGTCGTTCCCTTTTCCTGAGGCAAGTGTCACCGCGATCGGCTGAAGATCTTTGGAGAAGATAGGTAACAAACGACCCTTTCTGAAAACCTGGAAAAACCCCTAAAAATGCAAGTTTTTGGACGATTATTCCTCAATGACACGGAATTTCGGGAATCGGAAGGCGTCAAAACCTGACCATGGACGATGTCCAATCACATGCAAAAAATCAGGATGTGTCATCTCGTACCTATGCCCGAACAACTAATTGTCTCGAATCTCGTAAAGAGAGCTCCTCTCGGCCTTCGGCCTCACTTCGCTCAATTACAGCAGTGCTCGCTTTCGGTAGACTACGGCAGGATACTTCTGCTGAAGTCTGTTCACAGCTACAGGACTTGGCAACACTGTGTACGACTGTCTTACCCGACGAAGGGGCATTCTTACCCACGGCTGACCAAGCATTCACATGCCGACAGAGACATGCAGCGCTTATAACAGAACAAGTTAGTAAAATCATGCAATGCATTGATTATAATACGCTTTCCAACATACCAGAAATCATTACTCAAGTTATGAAGATAATGGCTATGGAATAAATCTCGCTCCTGTGCCCTGACCTTTGATCCCATTTCGATGATATTCAACAGAACCGGTTCAGTATACTTCCGAAATAACATGATAAAGTTTTGTCGCAATAGAAGCATTTTACGTAAGTTATGATGCATAAGGGCTATAGAATAGATCCCGCTCCTGTGTCCTAACCTTTGACCTCATTTCGCCCATTTTCAATATGATTTGTCCCCAGGCAAGCCCCTACAACATACTAAGATTTCATCCAAATCGAAGCATTTTTACGTACATTATGATGCATAAGGGCTATGGAATAGATCTCGCTCCTGTGTCCTAACCTGTGACCCCATTTCGCCCGTTTTCAATAGGATTCGTCCCCCAGGCAGGCTCCTACAACATACTAACATTTCATCCAAATCGAACCTTTTTTACGTTAGTTAGGATGCATAAAAGCATTGGAATAGATCCCGCTCCTATGTCCTTACTTTTGACTCCATTTCGTTCACTTTCAATAGGGTTCCTTCCCAGGTGTTCCCCTACCACATACTAAAATTTCATCAAAATCGAACGATTGTTACACGAGTTATCGTGCGGACGGGCATACGCACACAACGCGTGACGTAATGAGACAGATGGGAATCTCGACCATCTGCTCGAAAGAGTGTGACGTCATAAAACTTTAATAGGATCCACACAGAACGCGTGACGTAATGAGACAGACGGCGTGACCGCGTGTCATAATCTCAATCGCGAGCTTGTGCCGTCATAAGAAATCTAAGCATGGGTCGACGCCATGACACTGAAAACGTGGTAATTCGGGAGGGGGGGGGGGGTATTTAACCCACTAAACAAATTTTCCTTAAGTGGAAATCAAGCTAAATCGATTTCTAGTACCAGACAGAAAACAGTAGGTTAACGACTTTCATCAAAATCCTTACAGCCGTTTTCAAAATAAAATTTTCATAGATACAAGAATTGCCTCTTTAAGGTGGACGTCAAGTAATTTTGCTTCCTATACTTCCAATGGAAAAATTTCTGTACACATTTTCTTCACAATTAATGCGTTCTCAAGGATGAAAATTTGAACATCAATCAAAATATCTTCATTTTATAACTTGGAATACTTAATATTTTCTAAAACATAACCATAATTATGCAATCCAACATTTATTTTTCTGCTGACGTCGTCAAAGTACAGGTCGCGCCACCTTTTTCTGGTTTCAACACCACCAAAGGAAACGTTATTGTTTTTTAATATAATTAAGGTGATGTTTTAGAAAATGTTAAGTATTCCAAGTTATAATATGAAGTTATTTTAATCGATGTTCAAATTTCCATCCTTGGGAATACACTAATTGTGAAAGAAATGTGTACAAAAGTTTTTCCATTGGAAATACAGGAAGCAAAATTACTTGACGTCCACCTTATTAGTATGGGATAAGGGCGATGGAATGGATCCCGATCCTATGTCCTGACCTTTGACCCCATTTGTCCCATTTTCAAAAGAGTTTCTCTCCAGATGGTCCCCTACTACATACTAAAATTTCATCGAAATCGAACCATTTTTACGCACGTTTTGACGCATAAGGTCAATGGAATGCATCCCGCTCCTTTGTCCTGACCTTTGACCCCACTTCAACCATTTTCAATAGGATTCGTCCCCAGGTGGTCCCCTACCACATACTATAATTTTTTTAATCGAAAGCGAACCATTTTTACGTAAGGTATCGTGCCGACAGACGGAGGGAAAAAGCTGGAGCATATACGCTTCTTCAACCTAAGGTTGAAAAGCGTAAAAAACGGTCGCTTTCTGGTCTGTGAGATAGCGCGATCTGATTTTCCGGGACGCGATGTGCATGCACCTATAACACCAAAATATTAATCATTTCACGATATTGCCTAATTAGCATATCCTGTAAAAATCAAAGTCAGCTCAACTCCTTTCCAGTGTTCTTTTTTTTTTTTATGAACATGAGTGTATAAGAAAGTATCTTTCAGAACAGGTAATGTTATTCTACCCACCATACACGAAGAGTTAACCAGTTGGCCCGTACAAAGTTCACGGAGTAAAATTTTGACTTACGGGTGCAACAAAGTTTGCTGTAATTGCTTTTCCAGTTATCTCTCTTATAAATGTGTCCAAATATTTTATTAGCGCACTGTACAAAGGCAAAAGCTGGGGAAAATCCAAGTCAATACGATTCTCCAATATTCCCGAATTATCTGTGACATGCATTGGATTCAGTGGGACAGTGCCATTTTTACGTGCGCTGGCTAACTAATAAAGGAAGAAATGCGACCCAACGACTTCAATGCAGCTAATCAATATGCACTATTTTGCTGTTCACTTTATTTATATGAAGAGAAACGAAAACGGGTCCAGAAGCAACAATCGATTTCGACAAGAAGCAAGTACAACTGAGTAAGGCGAAAGAGGGAGTTACAGAAGGTCTACTCTCGGAAATAGGCACGTCCATCATTCGCCGAAATATCAGCAAACAGATGAAAATAGTGGAAATCGATTCCCTTCTACTGTAAGTTTACAAGTGGGAAGCGACCAGCTGCCGCAAAACTGGAATAAAAATGACATCTCCATCATGCAACAATCATTTAATGCTGACGCGCGCATTCTTTCAGTTCTATGACACTGGTGCTAAATTTTCATAAATTAATTCACGTAGACGGGGGAAAGTTACGCAGTTGGTTTTCTATTCAGTTCTATAAAAATTGCTTTTGTGTGTGCCTTAAAAAGTAAAACAGATGTGTGATTTGAAAGTTAGCGCTTCACTTCCGTCGCAGGAAGCGCCATGCATCGACATAAAATATATTGCATCCTTCTCAATAGTCCTTTGGACCTGTTGCAAGATTTCAGGAGTGAATTTTCTTTTTACCTGCTTATTTACATCACAGTGATAAACAGAAAAAATAACTGATGTTCAAAGACCAATTTGTGGGACAATGGCTCGTGAAATGTTCAAGGCTATAACAGCAGCAACAAGAAATTCATTCTAGTGCTTTCACTAAAAAGGAATGTATAAACGATCACGTTGAAAAGAAAAAGTGTCATGGAATTCTAAAAGCAAAGTTTTGCTACTGAACTGTTTCGGCGTTAATTCATGCTCGGAACGCCAATGAAATGCATTTGAACCTAAAGATAAGGAAGAATGTTGAAGGAGAACCGTTAAAAATGAATCACTGAGTAAAAGAAAATGGGATGTTCTATAAAGATTGCACCGTTCAAGAATCTCATCGTGAGACCAAGCACTGTTTCAGATGGGAATGAATAACTCTCATTTCAAGCGAATTCAAGAAGCATAACGCAATAAATGGCATATCGAATGATTTCTTTGAAGCTGGAGCCTCGTTTAGTAAGCATTTATGAAATCTAAAAAGATGATGTGTAATACGGGCAAGAAATGATCGCCTTTTTCTGAAACAAGTGCGAAAAGGATTCATAAAAAAATAAAATAAAAACGTTCTTTCTGATTATTAATTTTGGATGGTTTCTAGAAGTTTCGGTGAAAAATGAAAGGCTACCTGGAATACATTACCAGGATATCACCCATTGGCTCTTAGATGTTAAGATGCATTCTCGATCTTCCAATAGCAACTGTGCAAGTCAATTAGCGAATTTGCAGTAAATAATTTAAACCGCAGTACATGCCATATAATGTAGATCTGGGGTATAATTCAATATAGTGTCGCAACAGAAGCCTCTTTCTTTAAAGATAGCTAATACGAAAAGGTTATGATTAGGTTCAGAAAGCAAGCTAAGAGTATGCATCCGGGAATTTTTCTGAATGGTGTTTTCATCTGCAAAAAAAAAAAAAAAGTCCTTTACACCCATCAACGAGCATCTAAAACTCTCGTTTTTACAGTGTTTCTCTGTCTGGAACTCACAGTATTAATGGCATTACCGTGAAATGGAAAAATCACTCAAAAGATCAATCACTACGGTTATGTTTCTTGTGCCTTTTTTTCTTCTTTCTGATTGAGGATGACAAGAATATTCTGATTGAAATTCAACATGTGTTACCAAACCATTGAATGGCTATATTGGAATCTAAAAATGTTTCTATAATCCATCCAGAGTTTCGTTTCAGTGAAACTCATTCACTTCAAATAAATCTCAAAGTAAAAAAAAAAAAAAAATGTGAAGTGACAAACTGTGCGTTACAGCAAGACATGTTTTTGAAAGAATATTTATTTTGGATGTTTCAAGTCCAGACAAACACTGCGATGTGGCTGCCATTTTTTAAGACAGGCCGTTTCACAGTATCTTTTTTTATAGAGAAATGCTTCGGGATCGAGTTTTGTGTATTTACAATCGTACAAACTGGAACGAAATTTGCGTGCGCGGAACAACTAACTGCATCTCTTCGCAACAATACTTTAAGTTAAGCAAAAATCAGTACAAAATATAAATTAAGATAGTTATTACACGAAAATATAAATTTTCATAGTTATAATACAAATGAGACATAAAGCATAATGTTTTTCTTTAAATTAGCATCGGACATTTCTCATCACATGTAGAAAGAGATATAACAGTTCCGACTGATACCACTACGAACTACAATACGATTTACGAATAAATTCTGAATAAATGCTTTAAAATTTTTATGCATGGAAACAAGAGAAAAACAATGTTTGATTCCACTAATCTGTGTTTTCGAGAAGATTCCAACTGTCTGAAAGCCCGTTAAAAGGGCTGCTTATTCTGCTAGAATTTCTTTTGTTTACTAAAGTTTTACATCAAATAATCCAAAAAGGAAAGAAAAAAGAATAGGCAAATATCTGCTACTTTTGGAAAATAAATTAATCTACAGCTGTGGCTTTATATTAAATGTTAATGATATATGCTCTACCTTCAGAATAAATCACCAAATTAAAAATAATACTCATAGAATCACAGAAAGTAAAAATAAATTTATTTTTAGAATCACAACAAATTACTTGTGCATACGATTCCTGTAAATTTTTGGTATGCAAATATAAAAGGCACAAAAAAAAAAAAAAATAGAAAGACTCACCGACTGTTGTGTATTTTGACCCACATCTGAATTCTGATTGACGATAATTTAACATTAATGAAAAAAATGTAATTTTGCATGCTACTGACAAAGCCCTTTGCACATTTTTGCTCTACGAAACCCAAATATTTTCTTCCTCATGAACAGTTACAGAACTATGGATTAACGCTTGATGGGAAGATTATGTTTTAATGTTGGAATTTGAATTACTGTGAATGAAATATAAGATGCGCAATTATTCAAGAACTCTACAAAGAAAAAGTAAGTAGAAAGAAAAATGGAATAAAAATGGCTTGTTCTTTTACAGGATGAACACCCAAAAATGTAAACAAACAGTATGCATTCTTAAATTCACTAAAATCTTGATGTGGAGTAAAAACTATCGGTTTCTTAGAGTGCATAGTTACAAATAACATTCGAAAATATATACATAGATAAATAGATATGTATATTTATTTCCATCTCCAGCGTTTGAGCATGAATTCCCAATGACTTGAGAAAAAGTTAATTTTCAGTGTGATATACCGAACTAATGTTTACCGTTAAACTTTCGAATTCTTAGTGCTTTCGGATGATATAGTTTATTTCAGATAAACTATATTTGTCATACATGCATCAACAAAAAAGTATCTAGGAAGAAGCCAAAATTCAGCTTCAGAAGAAGAAAAAATTCATTACCACTTAAATGCGCTGGACTAATCGATGTAGAAAATATTTTCAGGGTATTAATTTTTAAGATACCAAAGCATCAAAATTCAACAGTTTTCGATAATCATTCCAATGTATCACTTTTAATGCGACGTTTGTAATATACGCCAGCGTTATAATAAAACTGTCGATACGTTTCATGGTGGCTCCTCGTCAAAGAAATTTCGTGGAAATTTGAAGAGTGACAAGATTCAGTAGACGAAGTTCAACGAAATTCACAGCATGAAATTTCTTCAGAAATTTGATTTGGAAGCGATACACAGAAATTTCTATAAAGAAATATATGAGAATGGCTAATTATAACAGCATAGCAACTCTTAGGTGTTACTTTTAATGCGACAATTTCTGAAAAGTTTTGAATCAGCAAGCTGGATATTATTGCTTTAAGTTGTTCTTCCTTCTAAGATTCATTTAATATCCACGTGAAGATATTAAAAGTTATGAAAAACTGAAAAAAAAAAAAAGAATCAGTCGTATTACGAAATGTTTTTATGAGGAAACTAAACGATGAAATAAAATGTTTCTATTCAGTTTCATTCTTAAAGCTGATTTTATCAACATGTTCAACCAAAATCAATTGTATTTATGATCTGGCGTTACAAAAGACGTCTTTGTGAATGCGAAGAAATGTCTCAAGGGTAATATGATGAAGCACATAAGTGTTCTAAATGCGAAAGACACACTTCGCTGTTCAGGTACCTCAAATTCAGATATGAATTTCAATAAACTTCTAAGTTAAACTGCAATAAATTCCTGTATTAATACCCTGTTATTTCTAGTTAAAATGGGCGTTTTAACTAAATCAAGTTTTCAACACAAATTCTTTACCAATGCAACTATGTAGTGAAAACAGCTGTCATATTTCTAAAACGGAACAAAAAAAATTTACAAATTAACTAACGAAGGTAAACATGAGTCGTTTCTGATTATCTGGTTTTAACTATCACTTGCATGATTTGAAATTGGAAATTTGAGACAATGAATGCGGTTTTTGCACGCTAATTAATAGAAACGCCTCTGGAAGAATTTTATCTGGAAGTGACGTTTTACCAAAATCGTCTTTGACTTTCGGTAATTCTCATTTCCCGTGCATCTCGCAGAAATCCTAATTGCGGCAATTTCCGAATATTTCAGCTTCTCAAACCCAAAATTTCTTTCTAGCATTTTACGGAGCAATGCCATCGAGGAATTTTACTACAGAAGAAATAGAGATATTGTTAAACCGCGTGGATTCTTCGCTTTACCTACTACACAATGCGGCAGGTACGGGAACTATCATGACAGCCCTTATTCTTCAGTCTGCGCTAATTTCCTTCTTCAGCCTTGTTGTGCTTCTGATTATATTTTGTGATTCAAAGATGCGTAAGGTTCCACAGTACCTCTGTATTGGAAATTTGGCTATATGCGACCTATTCATCGGATGCTTTGTATCTCCTTTGAACATACCTTTCATACTGTACCAAGAAAAAGCCTGGACCTACGGTACAACTGTATGTAAGGCATGGGTCTTTATCGATAATGTAGTCTGCCATGAAGCAGCGATATCTATAAGCCTGATCGTCCACGACCGTTACCTGTCTGCTAGGTACGGATTAGCTTATTTTGAGAAGGAAACAGTTTCAAAGTGTATTTTGCGTATCTTTTTGACCTGGATGTGGTGTTTTGCCGTCTATGGACCAGTTATCGTATTCTGGGACATAGTTCAAGGCTACTCTAACATCGAAGAGAATGAATGTGATGTTGAATACGGCCAAATTCCTGCTGTAATGGGCACTTTGACGGTTCTTGAAATGCTAGTTCCTTCCTTCTTCTTGTCCCTGTATTGTACAAAACTGTATTTCATATACAAGAGAAGACGTAGAGCTTACCAGAAACTCAAGAGCATTCCGACCCTTTCTCGAAGTGAGGATTACGATTACGGATTCGTAACAACCAATATGGAAGAAAGCATTAAGAAGAAGAAAAGACAAATTGAGCTTATGGAAAATTTATTCGCAGGAGTAGGCATATTCCTCCTGTTCTGGGGTCCTTACATACTGGTGTATATTGTTTTTTCGATTTCACAGGTGGAGGAGGAAGGATTTTTCAGTGAAATTGTATACTGGTTTAATATCGGTGGTGCAGTGACTCATCCATTTCTTTTCGCCTTTAGTAGTCGGAGATTCACCGGAAAATTAGGTCGATGGCTCGGAAACACGTATTCTGTACTGTTACGGAGTTTTGGCTTTAAAAAGAGAAAAAAAGTGAAAGAATTCAGTCTTCATGAACATTATAATGTTCGTTTCCTAAACGGTGGACACAAGCCAAACGAAAGAATATACTTACGTTAGAAAATTAAGTGGTAACAGGAAATGAAAGAGTGCGAGTGATGACAGTAAAAAGTTGCGGAATGAAAGTACGTTATTTTCCTCTCTTTATGTTTCTGTATTTTTTTGTAAAAAAAAGGTCAATATTTCCCAAGAATAATTACAAGCTCTAACGTTAACAAAATATGTTTGAAATTTACATAAATTTGTCCTTTCTTCTGAAATTTAGCAATATTTATCACGGATCTTAAAACGAAGGCAAAAACCAAGTCGATTATTTAAAATTTCTTCATTTTTTCCCGCTACGGCATCATGTATTATTGACAAATTTTCGAACACTAATCGTTATTTTCATCGAGCCCTCATAAGTACAACTCACTGTCACTGCAGAGGCTACAGTTCTGTACAAGATACCACTCTGCTGGTAACCATCAATCCATATGATCGTCTATTGTGCAGTTCTGATAATTTCCTGCTCATGATGTCCTGTTGATGACTAAATTCCAAATAATATCTCTGTAATTTTGTGAAAAATTTCCTTCACTTCTCTAACCTAAAACGTTCTCTCTGCATTTGTTCAATTCCTAATTATGCCCTGTCAAAACAGTTTTCGTTTGTTTTTCTTTGGCTATGTACGAAAGCCCACAATCTTACATTATCCTTATTTAATGCAGGTTATAAGGGACTGACCTTTCTTCCAAGTGGGCCCGGATTCGAGTCCATGTTGAGGCATGGGCAGAGTGCTTGTCTTACGATATTGGCTCTCTCCCTTCCTTGAAATAGTGGCTCTAAATTTGGGACGGACTACTACTTACTTTCTCCCTCCGAAAAAAAGGAACTTCATGTGTGTCATTTCAAGAAATTGTTCGTTTTGTACCATGATTAGTAGACATAAGGGATACAAGCTGTCGCTCGTCTCTAATTTAGAGCCATTGGTTCCAGGTAAGGGAGATAGCAATCGTAGTAAGACGAAGAAACACAATAGCCATGGTTCATCAGGGACAAGAACCAAGGACTAGCCAGAAACGTACAGTACTTCTCTGACAAAGAAATTATTCATTCATGATTTTGCTTCCCCACCACTTTCAGCATTCCTTTGTAAAGCAACATCTCAGATGCAGTCACTTTTTTATAGACTCTGTACATAAAATGCTCAAGTTTCTGAGCTGTATAAGAGAGCGAATGCTAAATAAGAGGGTTGTACCGAAAGTAATGCAAAAGTGGGCATAACTTTTTTATTAACTGACAGAGGTCGCTCAAGTTGCACATGTTGGTAGATTGGTAGAGTAACTCTTTCTCTATACAAAGGTACTACTCAACATACTCTCCATCACAACCGATACACTTGCGGCATCGTTGAACACAAATCTCGAATCCTCTTTGAAAAAATTCAGGTGGCTACTGTCGTACCCACTTCTTCACAGCCACTTCACCTCGCCTGTGTCATCAAAATCGTTGTCCCTTGAGATGTCCTTCATTGGACCGAACAGGTGGAAGACGGAAGGCGCCAGATCTGGTCTCTACGGTAGATGGGGAACCACCGACCAACCTAATTTGCTGATCGCTTGATTTCTTGCCAAATATGTGTGTCGTCTTGCATTGTCATGGTGATTGTGGATTCTTTTCAGATTCCTGTTCGGTCTCTTCCGCCTTCTTGCTTCTCTAAGCTTCTCGAGTGTCTCAATGTACCGCTCGCTGGTCAGATTGCGGCCACGTTCCAGAAAATCAAGGAGAATGACAACCCTGTCATCCCAAAAAACAGTCACCATGACTTTCTGGGCCGATCGCTGGCTCTTGAACTTCTTAGTCCTTGGTGAAGAGATTTGACGTCATTCCATGGATTGATTCTTCGTTTCTGGATCGTAAAGATACGCCGACGTTTCATCCCCTGTAACCAGATCGGAAGGAAAAAAATGTGTCTTCATTGGGTTCAAACGCTTCCAGCAGATCAGAGCATATTTTCACCCTTCTCTCCTTCAAATCGGGTGTCATTTGCAGAGGTACCCACTTATCACACAATTTGCGATACCCTATGTCTTCCACCATCTTCTGTATGGCATTGTGACCACAGTCCAGTTGTGCAACAAGCTCACAGATTGTGACTTGCCTCTCCGCGTGAATCAATTCATCCACTCGCTGACGATTCGTGTCAGTGGTCAAAGATGATGGTTTTCCACTGCATGGTTTGTTTTCAATGCTGGTTTCCCCTTCTTTAAGCTTAATCCATCTGCACACATTGCTCTTGTCAATGCTGTCATCTCCGTAGATATTCTGTAGCCTTCTGTGAATGTCGGGCAGTCTGCAACCCTTTCTTCGTCAAGAACTCAATGATATTGCTTTTGCTTGGAATCTGTTATTTACCTGCAGTGAAGAAGAAGTGTTACTGTAGAGGAAGAGTTACTCTACTCACGTTTCCAATTTGAACGACCTCTGTCAGTTAATAGAAAAGTTATGCCCACTTTTCCATTACTTTCGGTACAACCCTTGCACTTTGAAAATATTTCGTAGTATTTAGATTGATTGTTTTGATGTCGCTGTATTTTGATTGATATATTAAGGGTATGCAAAGTTTTCGTCCTCTCCCGCTAGCGGGCGCTGTAGGGGTATACACGGCCTGCAACCTGCCCTGTCGGTTCGTACATGACACCAAGCATAGCAATCGATAAATTTCATTTGCGGCACTGTTGCTATTCATGTTTAATTTAGGGAAAAGAGCGAGTGAAGCATACGATTCAATATGTCAGGCGTATGACGAAACGGTTATGTGTGAGCGGACGTGTCGAGAATGGTTTGCCAAGTTTAAGAAAGGTGATCTAAGCTTGGAAGACAAGTCACATGCAGGTACATCGCAGGAACTCGCAGACGAGGATCTCGAATCGCTGTTGCAAGATAATGCCACACAATCACCCACGCAACTGGCGAAACGTTTGAAAGTGGCTCAATCGACGGTGTTTCGTCGTCTACAGGCCTTGGGGACGATCCAGATGATTGGTAAGTGGGTTCGGCACACTTTAACGGAGCGTAATATTGGTCAACGATTGGGAATCTGCATGTCGTTGCTGAAGAGGTTTCAAGGAAAGATTTTCTTATGGAAGGTTGTCACCGGGGATGAAAAATGGGTCTATTGCGACAACCCTGTACGCTAGCGATCCTGGGTCGACCCAGGCCAGCCATCAACATCCACTGCAGAACAGGATATCCACGAGAAAAAGGTGCTGTTTTGGGTGTGGTGGGATATGCATGGAGTGCTGTGCTTAGTTTTGTGCTGTCCTTATCGTCTTGAAAGGAGATTGTTGAATTAATATATATTTACCTGGGTTAATGTCACATTTTGTTACATTTTTAACGTTGTAACTTTCCTTTCCGTTGTCCGAAGCTACATTTGTTTTAAAGAGGAAAGATATTTTATATTACTTCTCGCTATTTTCAGAAGCGAATTTCTCCCAGTCTTGTGCATTCAACCCATGGATGAGTACGTTATATCCACATAGCGTTGCTTTATTTTTCTTTCAAATAATTAATAAATTTTGTAAGCTTATAATTCTTCTTTTTTTTCAACAAAAGGTTTTTTAATGGTTTTTCAGGACATTTGTTTCAAGCGGTTTCAATTTTTTTCTTTTTCTTGTTATTCACCTACTCCATTCCACGAATTGTTATTCATGGGAATGGAGTGGGTGTATTTAATGGCTGTAATCTAGTATTTCATGGCTTAATCCAATATCTTCGTCGACGTGGAATTTCATTAGGAAATTAATTCGTCTCTCTACATATGGATTTTTTTCTTAACATCCACTAAAATAACACGATGGCGATAGCGTCGTCTTCAACTAACTGGTACCATGATAGACACAGCAAGTGTTGCTTCTGCGCATGCGCAGTCCCGTTGCTTCCACCTGCTGTTGGGGTTGCATTGGATGCCAGCAACGGGCCACTAGTGGCACTTGCTTGGAGACCCACAATTTACGACGATGCTGCAGGGCCATCAATAGCTCGCCAACTGATGGCGGTGCCACCAACGGACCGCTACCGGGCCGTGAGCAGCAGATTTCAGCCAGCAGTGACCCATCACTGCCAGCTGGTGGCCAGCAGTTTCCTAGCACTTGTGTTTTTGCTGGGTATGTGCTAATTTAAATAATCTAAAGGGAATGAAACCAAGTGTCAGGGGAGTGGTTTACAGCATACGTTTTCAGGTAACACTAATGATTCCATAATAATCAGAAACACGCTTGTAGTAAAACGAAGATATTTTAGCCACTCCTAATGTTTGGGGGGGCGGGGGAGGGGGTCTCCAGCACAACGTTACCTTAATAGCATCCTTAATATTTTACACCATCGCATGGTTAAATCCGTGGTTCTGCATTAATGAATTAAAATAAAGTTATAACATTTTTACATTTTTGATCACTTGTATGTGTAGATTTCTTGGAATTTGGATTTGCGATATACGAGCACAAGAAAAATTTTATACTCTTATTTTAAATCTTGTTATACTGTATGTATTAATGTATATATAAAGAACATAATATGTATTAATATATATATTGTTACACGGCACTAGCAGTGTTCCTGCCGAGTCTGCCGGTAACGGTGCTTGAGACCTGAAGTACAATTTAGTTGGCCACGGCACCAGGTGAGAATCTCAGGTGCACTGCTGCACTCAAAGATTCACACCAGAACATAAAAAATGAAAAGTTGAAGAATGACCCGAAGCATAAGGCTTGGGTGAATCCACCTTGTGAACAAAATAACAACAACAAATAAAATATAAAATAATCTAAAAAAAATGATACTTTGGGATCAGAGTTGTGATGAGGTTCACCCGCAATCACCAATTCGTGACTGAGTGTAGTGGTCCGGATCTTACTCCGGTACATTCAATCCCCAACCAGCCAGTACAACACTCACTTTCGCAAATAACACATGATTCTCAAATACACAACACAACATTTAATAACGTTCTGCGAGATTTAAACAGATCCGGCGCTCTCTAGGCGCATAGACAATTGCCCCTCATATGTGGGCAGCATACGGTGTCACACTTTACTGTCGGATAACGCAGCCGACTGAGTCTCCACCGGACTATCTGAACAAGAGATACTACTCGTTTACACACTAAATAGAGCTGCAGGTGATATTCATATACAATTGCTTAGAGAATGAAAAAAAAATTATATGCAAACGATCACATTAAAAATACTCGCGACACAAAATACACAAGCACGTTAATTTGCGGTATAAGATTATAGGTGCGAAATACTGCCAAAGTTAATTAACTAAATCTAATAAGCATGCACATGCAGAACCCTGCCCCGCTGACGTTGGTCCTGAACCAAAGTTAAAAGAAACTGTCCCGCCCAGCGGAATTTGTGGCCACACCCTCTCCCTTATTCATGTAAAAAAAGTAATCAGGAAATGGGCCCTGTAAGAAATTGAAATCTGTATGTGCAGGTATTTCCTCTGAGGTTCAGTCACTCAGCATTACTGCATCTATGTCCATGCAGCTTTGGGTGTCGGGATGGCACAAGTTCGCAGATGTGCGAAGAAAGAAAAAGGAAATATTCATCTACTTACAGTTACGTGACTTTGCTGTGCAAATCCGTTGTGCATCACATAATATCACACGACACAAAAAAAACACACACACAGACACTTGCACCATGTGGCAGCACCGATGATTCAACACTTCACTTTGACGCTTGATGTAAATGAAGCACACAATTAAAAATGGTAATATCACGCCGCACTTTGTTGCAATGATTAGAGTGCACACTGATCTATTCTCGTGACGATTTGAAGGTGGCCGTTAAGCAAAATAGGCCCTCTCACATCTGATGTTGCGGTTTCCAAGATTAATTTTCTCGGCCGAGCGAAATCAGACGTGCTTTTACCTTAAGCGTATATCGGCAACTCAACATTTCACCTGTATATTTGTTAGGTATCGAAGCCACCGCTCTTACGCTCATATTTTTCTTTCGACATGTTTTTATCCCGTCGCACTTACACGTAGTGGCTTCGCTGCTTACGCGACCACACACACGCACACATGGGGCCTCGCTTCGCCCCGTAAGACAAGCGCATCTCTTCACTTCCTCCACAGTAGGGGATGAATGGGGGTGACGATTCCACACTGCAGTGGTTGGCATCCGAACCCGACTTTTGCTTGGCTTCGCTTCTCATTGGAATGACCACTGTTCACTCGCAGACTTCTTAATTTCCCCGTAACTCGGCTTTCATTATAGGCCAAACAGTCGCTGAGTTCCATTACGCTCCAGCCTAGAAATTTCTGCTTTATCCCGCGGATTCAGGCATTCTGCTGTCTTTATGGCAAACTGGCATCTCCATCAGCCGCCTCGAGTTGTCTCCATTTCTTACCAAATGCGGGGAGGTTTGCTGCTTCATTTTCCCCAATTCATTTTGCTGCAGATCCAAGGCATCCAGCCTTTCACATCGGAGAGCGCACAGACAACTAAACTTTCTTCCTTATTTTCATGCCAAGTGCGAACTCTTATTTTTCTGCACGGACCACCCAGAGAGCAATTGTTCTCGAAAATGCCCCAAACAATCGACGAATTTACGATTATTCGCTAAACCTTTCGTCCCCTATCTTCATTCATTCCTACTCAAGTGGCTCATTCGATACGTATTCCTCTTTCCCTTTCCGTGTTGCATAGGCTGCCCGTCAGCTGCGCCCTGATATTTATGACCTAACAGAGCTATTCTGAGACCACCCAGCCAGAGAGAGAATTCTTCGCCTCTTTTCTTTCCAAACCCCCAGATAAAACTTTATCTGCTGTTTACACTTTTAAACTCCAATCAAGCCTCGAACAATTAATACTTAATTAATTTCACACATCAACCACGCCCATTAATTACTAAATTAATGGCGGGGGTGGGTCGTAACATCGGCCCCTCCTCATGAAATCCAGAAGTCCTCTTCTGTGCCTATCGCTTTGCTCTTATCAATTTCCAGAGTAACCATTGAGTGCTAACTTTTCCCACAGGTAGAAATAATTCAAAATGGCAAAAATATTGCGTTTCTTGCCTTCAAGAGCATTGGAGCGACTTCCCAATTATCCCGCAATTTTGTTAATTAATTTAGAGAACATCCGAAAGAAAAAACAACGTAAATGAGAAATAAATAAAAAAACTGAACTGTAAAAGAACATGTGAGCCTGCCGAACTGTGATTCCTAGCTGCCTCATACCATACGCGACATGGCGGACAAATTTTAAAGTTTTCTTCAGGTTTTAGGAGGGGGGTGTCCACTGTAACAATATATAGGGATGTAAGGTCAGGTGATGCGTAACATCACAGTCTCTCCTTGACAAATGTCAACCCCGCCTTCTCGTGGTGCATCCTGTTCCCACTAAAGGGGCTCTGACGACCGCCCATAGCGGTATAACTATACCATCGGGATCAGAGGAAATGCTATCCCACACTCACCAACCCGCTTGGCCAGCGTGGTGAGTTATGGCCAAACCCTCCAAAATGATTCCACAACTTAAATCTTGGCCCTCAGTCTCCGGCAGCTGGAATGTACCTGGCCAAGGCAGCGGCCAGTGCGACATGAAGGCAGAGGGTGCTAAGAATCCCCGGAGGACCGGACTAGGCTGCCATCTGATGCTGACCTTGGCTACTTACAATGGACGCTCCCTATCTTCTGATTCAAGGCTTCTTGAATTGGAAGAGGAACTACAAAGGATCAAGTGGGACATCGTGGGGCTAAGTGAGGTAAGGAGAAAAGGAGAAGATCTCATCGAACTGAAAAGTGGACATCTCTTCTACTATCGTGGGACAGATACTGGCAGAACTAGTGGTGTTGGATTTATAATAAACAAGAAACTGAAGGACAAAATTGTAGAAGTTGAAAGTTCCTCTGACAGAGCTGCACGACTTGTTATCCAACTCTCGAAAAGATACCAGGCTCAGATTATTCAAACTTATGCACCCACCACAAGTCATCCTGAAGAAAAAAATTGAAGAATTTTATGAGGAAATTTGTCATCTAAATAATAAAGGTAAGCAGCACTTGAAAATAATTATGGGAGATTTCAATGCAAAAATAGGGCAACGGCAACAGAATGAAACTTCAGTAGGTAAATTCGGTCATGGCAACAGAAACCAGCGTGGAAATACTCTCGTTGAGTTTGCAGAGGCAGAAGGGTTTTTCATCTTGAACTCCTTCTTCAAGAAAAAGCCACACAGGAAATGGACATGGAGACATCCAAATGGGACCACAAGTGAAATTGATTTTATTATGTGTAACAAAAAATTCGTCATAGAAGACTGCAGTGTGCTAAACAAGTTCAACACAGGTAGTGACCATAGATTGGTGAGATGTAAGATGCACCTCAACACTAAACTTGAACGTGGCAAGCTCATAGGACAAACAAAATCTATTGACATAACCAACCTTAAAAAACACCATAATACCTTCAAGTTAGAACTGAAGAACAGGTTCTCTGCTTTAGAAGGCCTAACATCGGAAGAAGTGGACATCTCTGAAGTTAACAGAAAAGTAACCAAAGCTCTTATGGAAACAGCAACAAAATTAGCTGGGTCTAAGAACAAGTTGCATGTGAACAAATTATCAGGAAAAACCAAAATGTTGATGCAAAAAAGAAGAGAGATGAGGACAACTAAAGAAGATGTGACTTCCAAAGTGGAATATATAGAGCTATGCAAGACAGTAAGAAAAAGTATCACTGAAGACGTAAGGAAATTCAACTGTGAACTAGTGAGGAAAGCAATTGAAAACAACCAAAGCCTAAAGATAGCAAAGGGACATCTCAGTAAGGGAAGAAAACAGATTATGGCACTGAGAAAAGAAGATGGTTCTGTAACAAGAAATAGAGGCGAAATTTTGACAAGAGTGAAAGATTTCTACTCCAAATTATATGAAAGGGATGATATATGCACTCCAGACATCATGAAAGATACCAGTACCAGAGTTCCTCCAGTCCTTCCAGCAGAAGTTGCACATGCAATCAAGAACATGAAGCGAGGAAAAGCTCCAGGAGAAGATGGAATTACTGTAGACATTATACAAGAAGCAAGTGGAGAAATCGAAACAGTACTCGCCCAAATTTTCACTCGATGCCTTAATGAAGGAAAGATTCCTGAGGATTGGAACACCGCTACAATGATCCTGCTACATAAGAAAGGTGACATTGAGGATCTCGGAAACTACAGACCTATCAGCCTCCTATCAGTAGTTTATAAAATCTTCACTAAAGTTCTTTCACACCGCTTGAAGGTAACACTGGCCATGGCTCAACCGAGAGAACAAGCTGGATTCAGAAGTGGCTACAGCACAATAGATCATATCCACGTGCTGAGAGAACTAATTGAAAGAGCGAGGGAATATGAACTTCCATTGTGCATGGCTTTTATCGATTATGAAAAAGCCTTTGATTCGGTGAAACCATCAGCAGTTACAATGGCTCTGAAAACCTGCGGTATTGAAGATGCATACATTAATATTATTAATAACATCTATGAAAATGCAAGTGCAAAGATTAGGCTGTTTGAAAATACAACACACGTAAAAATTGGAAAGGGAGTGAGACAATGTGACACCATATCTCCGAAGCTCTTTAATGCCACATTGGAGGGTGTTTTTCAGTCACTGAGCTGGGAAAACAAGGGGATAAAGATTAATGGAGATTATCTAACCCACCTTCGTTTTGCTGATGACGTAGTCATTTTTGCAACTAGCCCATCAGAGCTGCAGAGTATGATCCAGGAACTTGCTGACAAGAGTAAAGAAGTGGGATTAAAAATGAACTTTCAGAAGACAAAAGTGATGTTCAATGCTTTTACAAGAAATGAAGATTTGTCGATTGATGGAGAAAAGCTGGAGATAACAGACACGTACGTTTATCTTGGACAGCAGATATCAAGTGAGGGTCACATTGATGAAGAAATTAATCGGCGTACAAAACTTGCCTGGAGAGCTTTTGGAAGAAACAGCATAATTTTCAAGAGCAATATGCCATTATGTCTTAAAAGAAAAGTGTTTGATCAATGCATCCTTCCAGTGCTTACGTATGGTGCGGAGACGTGGACCTTAACTAAAAGAGACATACAAAGGCTGCAGACAACTCAAAGCAGCATGGAGAGGTGCATGCTTGGTGTAACCAGGAGAGATAAGAAGAGGAACTCGTGGATCCGAAAAATGACAAGAGTGGAAGACATCATGATCAGAGTTAAATTCCTGAAATGGCAATGGGCTGGACATACTGCCAGAAGGACAGATCATCGATGGACAGCCGAAATTTTAGATTGGATTCCCAGGGACAGGAAAAGACCCAGAAGAAGACCACATGGGAGATGGGTGGATGAAATTCGAAAGTATGTAGGGGTGACATGGAGGAGACTGGCACAAGACAGACCGTTGTGGAGGAAACTTGGGGAGACCTTCGTCCAGCAGTGGATTGATAATGGTTGACAATGATGATGATGATGATATATATAAGCATCCGATTGTCCTGAAATTCGCAACATGCTTCGCCCGGGAGAGGACATGCGAACGATTAGCATTGCAGGGCATATGCAAATCATGTGCGCCCGGCATGCCACCGAGAAGCACTATAAGAAGGGTGCACAGAAGGTGGGGTGTAAATAGTGGAAATGTGTTGTGCTGCCGGACCTGTGCGTGGGAAGCTTCCTGATTCCTCGTCGCAGAATACGGCAGTCATTCCAGCACGTTTCTGAGTTTGACAGAGGACGAAGAGTTGCTTATCACGACAGCGATTTATCGTACCGAGACATCGGCGCCCGTGACACCCGCACCCCTCTGGTACGCATCGTCGGTACACTCAACAGCCACCGCTTCATCTCCAACGTTTTGAAGCCTGTAGTCCTCCCTTACCTGCAGCACCTGCCAGTGGCCACGTTTCAACAGGACAATGCGCGCCCGCACGTGGCACGCATCGTGCAACAATTCTTTACGGCCCACCAGGTGTCACTGCTGCCGTGACCCTCCTGTTCTCCCGATATGTCGCCCATCGAACACGTCTGGTCGCTGATCGGCCACAGAGTGGCCCGGCCTGATGAACTGTGGCAACGTGTGGAAGCAGATTGAACCGACATACCCCAAGCCCACATCCAAAGCCTCTTTCGTTCGATGCCGCGGCCGTTATTGCCAGCCATGGGGGCCACACGAACTATTGATGTCTGCGTGTTCCGAAAGTCGCACGGTCCTGTAAGCTCAATCGTTTCATCTTTGTATCTGTTGTTGTGTGTCCAGTAAATCTGGCTTTGCTATCTCGTGTCCTTCTTGGTGTTGCATTTTGGGTGGCCAGCAGTGTATATTTTTAACTATGCTAAGTGTGTAATTAAAGGTTTTAATTGATCTTAGCTTTAGTGATTTTATGATTTTAATATAGTGCATCGACGGATTTTTAATCTTGTTCAATATCTTACATTTGCACGATAATTAGACGAATTATGTCTCGAATGGTCAGTGCCTGCATTAAGGCCAAAGATGGTTTCAGAATTGCTTTAATGTAACAAAACAAGAGGAGACGAGAAACACGGAATCGTCTCAAAGAAAAAATAAAAAAGAACAGGAATGATACAAACTGATAAAAGCGATGATATGTACATTGAATGAGTAATGAAAAATTTACAACGTGATGCAAACAGAGCAATGCTTGAGGAAGAACAAAATGATCACAGGCGGGGCACCGCAGTGCGAAAAAATATCAAAAAGTTAATGCAGTCTTAACTCACTGTGAGATGTAACGGACTTGATGTAACAGCGAACCACGGGGTCACTGGCGACTACGTATAATAGAAGGAGCTTTCACGGCATGCGGAGATGGCAGACTGGTACTCCTGCTGTAAAAGTCCCAAGTGAGCCATCTATGGAAAAGTTTCGAGGACTGGCAGTTCGTCTCTTGTAGAAGGAGTAAGTCGGCCCCAAGGGGCGAGAGATCTTCCAGAACGAGAGCGTTAGCTATGGGGGTTAGCACATCCCCTACAATTCAGAGTGGCGTCCTTGAATGGGTAAGTCCGACGTCGGATGAAGGGCAGCTTTCTGGAATGTGTCGAGGCGATTGATGATATCACGACACCACAAGACGTAGTCGGGTTGCTTGGTCGGGTTGCTTGGCATTATGCCGGAGGAATTTGAGGATGGAGGTTGCTTGGTCGAAGGCCTCGGTAAGAACTGCTTCAAACTGCTGTAAAAAGCTGAGAGAAGCCTCCCGATTTGTTTTATGAGTGAGAAACTCATAAAGATCTTCAAAGGAAACAGGTTCTGAAGGAAGAGAGGCATTGGTAAGCAGAGTCGAGAAATCTTCAAACGTCGGCAGAGGACCCTTGGACTTTGAAGAGGAAGAGCTGGAACGTGACAGGGGAGACTTGGAGCCTGCTTGACGGGTGGAACGATGTGGGCGGCCAGTCGGAGAAGGTGATTTCTTCTTTTTCTTCCGGGCCTTGTTACTGGTAGTAGAGCGACATTTGCCGTGGATCGATGACACACGAGATGTGGAATCAGAGGAAAGGCCCACCTCATCGCCGGGAGCAAAAGTGCCGACGGTGAATGAAGCTTGAGGATCAGCCGTGATGTCCTCTGATGGAGAGAGAACGCGGGAAGGCAAGGAGGAGTCAAGCGGAGGAAAATCCGACAGAGTGGAGAAAGCAACATCGGAAGACGCGTGTTGATCGAAGGCTTTAATCAGATTTTCGGCAGAACTAGGTCCAGGAGGTGCAGACGCAGGAGGAGGCATGGCAGCAGAAACGGAGGAAGAAGTAGAATGCTGCCTTGGAGCTGCAGGAGTCAGTGGCTCTGCATGGGGGCATTGAGCCTGCTGATGGCCGTAAGCCTTGCAACGTGAGCAATAAGCAGAGGTGAGGAGCTCAATCCGGCGGCGCTCGTTACCGCAACGAACATCGGGGAACCGTGAAAACTTTATGAGATGCTCTTCCGACGGGAAGATGATGCGAGCGGTTCTACGGAAGCCACAGATATGTTTATCATCGGGGTCAGAGGGGAAGAGGAGAGAGTTCTCTGGGCCGACTACTCTGCCGCATCGACTAAGTGCAGCACACAGCATATCATCAGAGATCTCCGGGGGGACCGGATGTAGAGAGACCAGAACAGGACGCTGGGCGATGGATTCGGCTAAGAGGTGACGATCGCCAATTGAAAGGCTCCGAGACAAGACAAGCTCGGCATATTCTTTCTTCGAAAAATAAACAATCACAGTTCGTGGCTTTCGGGTGAGGTGGGTGATGGCACCAGAAGGAAGCATCTTCTTGAGAGAGGAGCTGTACTGTTTCAAAGGAGTGTTGGGCAGCGCATCAAAACAAACCCCGAACTCGAGGGTCGAATGAAGACGTTGACCAGCAGGAGAGTTCTCGGGAATGTCTAATAACATGGTGTCACCGTTGAGGGTAACGTAAGAATCCATAGGGGGCAGACGAGACGAGGAGAAAGCCGGTGGAATACCAGATGCAGCCGCAGAATACGTGCGTGCAGAAGCGCCTCCTCTGGAAGGCATTGACGCCGCGTAAGACAATGTACTGGTAGCAGAGGCAGTAGCAACTGTAGAGGGCACATTAGTGACTACAACAGAGACGTCCATGAATTCATCATCGTCAGCAGAGGCCAGGAACGTCACATCCACGTTCTCAATGGCAGAGTCGGAGACCTGAGCAGGTGAAGATGTGCAAATGACAGGAGGAAAATTAAGAGGCTCTCCCCTAGCAAGCGAAGATGATTGATCGGCTGCGCCTGTCGTTGAAGAGGCGACGCGAGGAGCTGTAGCGATGCGGGCGGGAACAGCGCCCTCATCGGCAAGTGCCATAATCAATTGGCAAGGGTTAACGAAGAAAAGGACCAGCTCAGTGTGGAAATTAAAACAGTGATAATGAAAAAAAAATAAGCACTCGCCAACTCGTGAGGGATCTTAAACGAAAGCACAGACCTTTAACTTCGGCGCACACACACACACACACAGAACAATGATGGGACACACAAAACACGTACGTGAAGCACTCAAACACGGAGCTCGTGAAAACACGTGTAGGCCAAAGGTGGACCGACACCGTACTAATGTATGTCAATAAATGCTATGTTATGTTTCTCTTCTAGGTGTCCAGTAACTTTTGTCAATATAGTGTATTTTGAACGTAGGAGAAAGATCTGTTCACTTACAAAATATTATAAAGTATTGGTAAGTGCTGCAAAGTAGCTCTCATGTGCACATATATATTTTGTTGTTTCCGATTTTGATGAAATTTGAGTACTTCGCTGTGCCGACTGTTACAAGAAGGGCAATAAAAAGCTGATAAGATCGGCAATTTACAGAACCATCTGTCAGAGCTTACAGTAGGTCCGTAGGCTAATAAAAATTTCTTTGAAGTGCCAATGTTTGAACTGGCAAACAAACTGGCGAGTTTAGAAACCAATAAACCACCTTATTGCTTTTCCTTGTTATTTTTAGCATTCAGCAACAATGCATCATATGCATTTTCTTACTACCGGTACGATCAGCAAACGTTGTAAGGTTTACGTCAATTATGTAAATATGTATTTATAGTTTAATATTAACAATTTGATCAGGATGTATCTTTGTTTTTGCCAATGTGCTTAAAGCTATGAGAATGGCAATGTAGCAGACAAGTGGCATCAGTAACAGAAAGCAGCAAGAGATTAAAAAAAAAAAAACTCTTGTAAACACATTAACGAGTCGGAGCATCCAGATTGTATAACAAGATTCAGCATTGTTGTATATTTCTATAGCAGTATATGTTATTCATATATATTGCGTTAACGTATTAGGCTGCGTGTTTGTCAGTACCATATCAACGGATGAAACTGCACTAGACAGTGTAGGACTTAACGGCTTCAAAGCCGCCGTAAGCGGTAAATAAGGATAAGCGTTTGTGACAATGGGTAAGAGCTTCCTTTGCACTGTCTTCTGGCGCACATAATTCACTGCCAACGACTGTGAAGTACATTTTCCACTGACTGAGAATTCTAAGGAGGGTGGGTTCTGGTATCTGGAGACCGAAAGAACGACGCAGTAGCCGTTGGTATTCTACACCGATGATCCATTACATTATGATCACCCCCAGCCTAGAGAAATGAGCGCGCCTAAAGACCGAACGGTGGCGCAGGTGAAGTTCATACAGCAGTATATATACAACCCGAGGACCGACTTTCGGTAAGTGCCGCGAATGGCTGAGTGGTTAGCATTCAGAATACCAATGCAGGGTCCTCAGGTTCGATCCTGGGCTGTTCTTGCGGAGGTGGTGTGAATTGCTAACAATCACTGAATATTCGCAGTGCATCGGACGAGCACATTAAATGACGGCCCTCAGGTTGGACCCACTGGTTAAATGGGTATCCTTTCCTATGCGCCCCTGAAATTCTCTCACCCCTCTATGTGCAATATCGTACTTGTACGGTGGCACCATCTACTGTACTCTAATCTCACTACAAACTGTTCTGTCAAAGTCGCTAGACTTGCTCTCATTCCTTCCGTTTCTGTGTCCTGCCCAAAAGGCGAACTCGCTGTAGGTGGCTGGGACCTAAAATCTACTCACTGTGGACGGAAGTCCTACAAGAAAATGACTCATACCTTACTTTCGGTTAGCAGAGTGTTTGGAATCAGAATGGGAGATGTCGATTTATCGGAGTTTGATAAAGGACAAATTGTGATGGCACGGCACCGCCAGTGCGTTGTTCACGTGCCGCTGTAGTGAGTACGTATCAAAAATGGTGCACAGATGGCCAAACTACAAACCGTCGTCCAGCCATGTGTCGTCCGCAGCTGATTGATGCCAGAGGGGTCAAAGGTCAGGACACAGGAGCGAGATTTGTTCTACAGACATTATCATCATAAGTAATGATTTCCGGTATGTTGGAAAGCGTATCATAATCAATGCATTGCATGATTTTACTAACTTGTTTTAATTTATTTACTGTGTATTATTTGAATGCTATTATTATCTAGTATTTTTTTAACAGTTTACTTCACTTTTATTTAACTCAAATTAAATCTAGTCATATTTGAGATCTAATGTTTAGATCCCGATACGTTTTAATGGCATTGTGCATTGCCCCGTGTTGGGTGCCTTGCGACAGGCACCACATTGATAGGCAAAATCTTGGCACCAGCATATTTTGTAAACTTACACCAGTAAGCAGATTTGTTGTATTGTGTTATGTTATAACGGTTTAAACTATTATTACTTTGCAACTACCCCATCAGAGCTACAGAGTATGATCCAGGAACTTGCTGACAAGAGTAAAGAAGTGGGATTAAAAATGAACTTTCAGAAGACAAAAGTGATGTTCAATGCTTTTACAAGAAATGAAGATTTGTCGATTGATGGAGAAAAGCTGGAGATAACAGACACGTACGTTTATCTTGGACAGCAGATATAAAGTGAGGGTCACATTGGTGAAGAAATTAATCGGCGTACAAAACTTGCCTGGAGAGCTTTTGGAAGAAACAGCATAATTTTCAAGAGGAATATGCCATTATGTCTTAAAAGAAAAGTGTTTGATCAATGCATCCTTCCAGTGCTTACGTAAGGTGCAGAGACGTGGACCTTAGCTAAAAGAGACATACAAAGGCTGCAGACAACTCAAAGCAGCATGGAGAGGTGCATGCTTGGTGTAACCAGGAGAGATAAGAAGAGGAACACGTGGATCCGAAAAATGACAAGAGTGGAAGACATCATGATCAGAGTTAAATCCCTGAAATGGCAATGGGCTGGACATACTTGCCAGAAGGACAGACCATCGATGGACAGCCGAAATTTTAGATTGGATTCCAAGGGACAGGAAAAGACCCAGAAGAAGACCACATGGAAGATGGGTGGATGAAATTCGAAAGTGTGCGGGAGTGACATGGAGGAGACTGGCACAAGACAGACCGTTGTGGAGGAAACTTGGGGAGACCTTCGTCCAGCAGTGGATTGATAATGGTTGACAATGATGATGATGATGACTTGAACTAGGTATTCCTAACTCAATCACTACAGGGAATTATGGTAACTGTATCCCCACTAACACTAAGTCACAGGTCATTATTGTGAAGATAAGAAAAAAATCTAAAAGTTTTAAATGGCTCATATCTCTCCCCTGAAATCTCTTCCCATTTCAGGTGACAGACACCCAAGCTAAGAATCCCTCACAAACAGATGGATGTCATTTCAAGGAATTGAAGGATGCTTAAATTTACATTATGAACAAAGAGATATTAGTTAGTGAACCGTGAAACAGTAAAGAAAAGCAAACATCTGTGCTGAGATCATGTTGTATATGTGAAAAGTGTTTAAGAATTATATATCCATTTAAATATACTTAACACAATTTTTTCTTCTTACTTTTTATTCATAATGAATTTCATGTTGAAAATTACAAAACCATCTCAAATGATTTTGCAGAAGTTAAGGTAGACCATGAAATGTCAAAAAGTAACCATGACATTTAATTCTGAAATTACGTCATAAAGTTCTACTACACGATTGTGTGATAAAACAAAAGAAATAAGTTACACTTGTCTCATAAAACAGATACTATAAAAACAATAAGAATTGCACTGGTTTTTCAATGATTTATGAAACAGCATAATTGCAAAACTATCACAGAATCATTTGTTCAGTAAATAGTTCGTTCAAAACATACCTTTGGATAATAGCTAATAGTGACTAAGTTTATAACAAATAATTTAGACACATTCTGTCAAACTAGGTGTTTTACACATACCAGACAGTTACTCCATCTGAAAATAGCATCATATTTTAGCAACTTTATCAAAGTTTCACTTCCAGCATCTGTTTTCAAAGTCTTGTCAAAATTTATGCTAATGAATGCCAGTTACCAGAATGCAAGTAAGGATATATTTCAGCTCACTTTAAGTTAGTTGGCTAACCAAAACAGTCAACTTCATGAGCGCAAAAAAAAAAAAAAAAAAAAATCAAGTGGGAAACACAACATGCTGCAATATAAAGGATATAAATTTTGGATAAGCAAAATTTATGTTAATAAAACTGCTACTACACCATGTGCATAAGAATCACTTTCAATTCTTTTAAATTGGTTGGTTAAAGAAATCTTTCAACTTCATGAAAGTTAAGATTCAAGAAAGAAAAAATAAAATTTCTATTGGGAAATAAAGTTTGTCTATAATGCAATTTAATTTAACAGATATAATCTTTGCAGATTACAACTCTTTACATTGTAATAAAAATTATGGCACTACTAATTCATCAAATTATACATCTTGCATGTAACACATGAAACATAGCTGAAATAAAGATTTTCAGGTGTGCTTGCACCTGGTCTCTCTCAGACTAAGAAAACAGGAACATACCCGGTAATGAACAAGAAAGTCATGATAGCAAACACAACACCAACTGGATCCCAACTTCTCATTTTTGGGGGAGGGGCATGAAAGAAAGAACTCTGCACTAAAGTTCATTTTGAAATGATATTAAAAATACTGAAAATGTGTATTTAAGCTTAAGTTCATGAAATAACGCATGTTATCAAAGTTACTTACTGCACATGTGTTTACAATAGGTCTAATTAAACAAAGGTCACAATCAGTTTAAGCATCAGATTTGGATGCTGCTTCTGGGAAGAATGGGAATGTGAAAGTAAGTCTCACAGGGGAAAATAAATACATAAATAAAATTTCCATGGCTTTATTTATTAGACGCTGAATATTTGTATCCTACTTATAATTGATAGTTTTTCCTTTCTTATGCATTATATCTGGAACTAAAGAGTAAACTCATAGGAGTAATTATAGAACTATTTTCTTACATAAAAGCAAAACAAAAACAAAGACAAGAAAATTATAATCTGGTATAACTTGTTCAGCATGGGATGAGCAGTTATGAACTGCAAAAGCATCTAGTGTTACTTGTTTAGCATGTGAGCAGTTATGAACTGCTCACATGCTAAACAAGTAACACTAGATGCTTTCACATCACACACGAAATGAAGATACAGTTGTTTAAATCTATGTGAAACAATAAGCAATCACAAAAGTGGAACCAGCATAGTACCGCATGCTAGCTGAATCTTTTCATGCAGGTTTTCTCATTTAATACTATATCATGTTCAGTGTAGAAAGGTTGGCTTTATTAAAGTTATAATTTTGCAGCACTTGTAGGGGAAAGTTGATTTCACCAAAAAATTTGCTAACAGACTGAAACAAGAATTCCAAGATTGACAACAGGTTCAGAAAACATGCAATGTAGCACTATACAAGTAGCAAAAAATGGAGCTCTCCTTTTATTTTTAAAAAATAAAATCATTTCAAAGGGCTTACCAAATTAGTTGATTTTACTACATCAATTATTCACAGCATTCAGATTATGTTACTGAATTCATTTTTAGTTTACTAGTGACATGTAACATCTCTCAGAAAACTGAACACCAAACCACCACTTCCTGATTTCTGTTTGAGCATGCTATCCAGTGCACCACCCAGGACAGCATAATTTCAAGAAAATGAACTAAACAAATATCTGTTAGGAATAGGAACAACTTCAGATTTTCCTAGCTGAAGCAATTCCATGCTTCCTCATAGCATCAACAATGTTTTCAAATCCAGGAAGTCATAAATCACCAGTACTGCTGATATCGATTTTAAGGAGGAAATACACCAAACAGCCAAAACTTTATGACCAGCATGTCTTTATGCAAAGCGAAGCAACTGCAAGTAAACAACACCACATGTGAATGTCATGACACCTGAAACTGAGTTCTGTTAAATTTTTTCTTCAGAAGGGAATGGCAGTAGACTTAAGCAAGTTTGACAAAGGCTAAATTGTCTAGCCAGATGAATTTGTCAGTGCATTTCCGAGACAGCAACTCTTGGGGGTGCTCATGGTCAGTCGTGGTTAGAACCTTCAAAAAGTGGTCGGGGGTGGGATGACCATGGCCCATTGACGCTAGGGCAAGTGAAGGCTATCCTGTATGGTATGAGATGACAGAAAGGATATTGTGGCACAGCTTGGTGATAATTTGAATGTTGGTGACAGGAGTAATGTGTCACAATACGCAGTACATCGAACACCGTTGAAAATGGGGCTGCGTGGCCACAGGCAGTTTTGAGTGCCCATGTTAATTTTTATTCATCATCAAAAGTGCCTACAATGTGCATGCAAGTATCAAAACTGGACTTTGAATAATTGGAAGAAAGTCGTCTGATCTGATGAATCTTGTTTCCTGTTGCGCCGTATGGATGGCCAGGTTATGCGAACCTGGGGAGGTGTTCGCCGTATGGATGGCCAGGTTATGTGAACCTGGGGAGGTGTTGGAACCAGGATGCACAGCGGGACGAAAACAAGTCAGTGGAGGAAGTGCAATGCTTTGGGAAGTGTTCTACTGGAAAATCCAGGGTCCAGTCATTCATGCGCAGGAAACTATGATGTCTACCACCTATCTAAACATCATTACAGGCTAGGTATATCCTTTCATGGCAATGGTATTCTTCTCTAGTAATGCCTTCTTTTGGTAGGATAATGTGCCATGTCACCCTACCTGGATTGTTTGAGAATGGTTCACAGAACATGAGAAAGTTTTCCAGGTATCACTCTAGCTTCCAAATTTAGGTCTGGTTCATTTGCCCGACGTTTACTTCACTGAAGGGTTACTTGACCGAAAATCACTTCACCGAAAAGATTGTTTCACCGAAAGATCACTTGATCGAAAAGTTCATTTCACCGAAGGGTCACTTGATCCAAAAATACATTTCACCGAAGGGTCACTTGATCGAATAGTTCATTTCACTGAAAGGTCTCTTTACCTAAAAGTTCATTTCATCGAAAGGTCACTTCACCGAAAGGTCAGTTTATCGAAAACTTTGAATTTCATTACAGGATCTGTTGAAGCGTGGTGCAAGTTCGGCAGACATACCACCGAAACATTAGGGGATTATACTCAAATTGCACTTTTGCTTTCTCCTTGCCACAAAGAATGCCAAGATTTAGTTTTAAGACAATTTTTTTTTTTAAGACATTAGGCCTCGGCTTAGACCATTTTAGCAAATTTTAATCATGTTCATAAGGTTTACATAAAAAGTAAAATTAATAATGCTGCACATTTTTTCAGGCAAAAATAATGAAGTTTAATGGCTCTAAGCCTCGTCTTCGGCCTTTTTTACAAATTTTAACCGTGCGTACTCATGCTCATAAGGTTTACATAAAAAGTTACTTTACATTTTATGTAATGCTTATGAATATGAATAGGGTTAAAATCTATTAAACTGCCCTGTATCTAGGCCTACGGTAAAAAATTTAATGTTTCGTGGTTGAGTAAAACAGGAACATTATTTACTTGATTTGCTATGAAACCCTTGTGAATATGAGCTCGGAGGATTAAAATTTGACAAAAAGGCACAGATCTAGGCCTTATAATTAATGTCATATTTCGAGAAACTTACTCATAGGGGTTTCATAGCAATTAAAAGTGTATTTTTTATGCAATCCGAAAATGTTTAGGTGGCCAGTTTTTCAAAAACCCGCACCACACTCCAACAGATCTCTAACAACAAAATTCTAAGTTTTCAATAAACTGACCATTCGGTGAAATGATCTTTCGATATAATGAACTTTTGGGTAAAGTAATACTTCGGTGAAATGACCTTTTCGATCAAATGTCCTTTCGATGAAATGAACTTTAAGGTGAAGTGACCTTTCGGTGAAATGAACTTTTCGATCAAGTGATCCTTCGGTGAAATGTACCTTTCGATCAAGTGATTTTCGGTCAAGTGAACAATACCCTCAAAATTTTCCGGGCACCAATCCAATTCAGCATTTGTGGCTTGTGTTAAGAACAGCAAATCCGATCTGCATCAAATAAACCACATAACTTACAAAAGTTAAAAGATCTGCTGGTAAATTGTTGGTACCACATACCACAAGACATCTTTAGAAATCTTGTAGAGTCCATTACTCGCCGAGTAAGAGCTATTTTGGGGTGGCACTCATATTTCCGGTGGCTCAACCTTGTAACTTACAAGAGTTAAAAGATCTGTTGGTACCAGATACCACAAGACACCTTTAGAAATCTTGTAGCATCCATTACTCGCCGAGTAACAGCAATTTTGGGGCGGCACTCGTATTTACGACGACTCAACTTCGTAACTTACAAGAGTTAAAAGATCTGCTGGTAACGTGTTCGTACCAGATACACCAAGACACCTCTAGAAATCTTGTAGCGTCCATTACTCGCCGAGTAACAGCTATTTTGGGGCGGCACTCGTATTTCTGGCAGCTCAACCTCGTAACTTACAAGAGTTAAAAGATCTTCTGGTAACGTGTTGGTACCAGATACCACAAGACACCTTTAGAAATCTTGTAGCGTCCATTACTCGCCGAGTAACAGCTATTTTGGGGCGGCACTCGTATTTCTGGAGGCTCAACCTCCTCGTAACTTACAAGAGTTTAAAGATCTGCTGGTAACGTGTTGGTACCAGATACCACAAGACACCTTTAGAAATCTTGTAGCATCCATTACTCGCCGAGTAAGAGTTATTTTGGGGCGGCACTAGTATTTCCGGCGGCTCAACCTCGTAACTTACAAGAGTTAAAAGATCTGCTGGTAACTCGTTGGTACCAGATACCACAAGACACCTTTAGAAATTTTGTAGCACACATGCGTTGTTAGGTAAGAGGTGTTTTGGTGGCACGTGGAGGACCAATATTGTGTTAGACAGGTGGACATAATGTTTTGGCTCTTTGGTGTATTCCTCATAAATACAGTGTACACGGGGAATTCACTAAATTATTCTCAGCAAGCATATTATGTTACTGATTTTCCTGTAGTTTACTCATTACAATGTTGTAATATCTCTCAGAAAACTAGAAAATTGCGTAGCCCTGGAGCAAGAATTGAACCCTATCTATCCATTATACAAGCCAGGACAATGAAGTTCCAAGTAAAAGCATGCTTGAATGGAAATTGGAAGATGCAGATTCGATTCCCGCTCCATGGTGATGCAATATTCAAGTTTACTGACAGATGTTACATGGTGACCATTAAACTAGAAACAATTCAGTAACACAATCTGATCAATGTGAATAACCTAGTGAATTTCCCATGTGTTTAGTAAATTTCCCATGTGTTTTTATGGTTTTTGAAAGAGGAACTGGTAGTACTGAATGTAATATAAGTCTAAATGGCACAGTGTGAATGAGTTTGTGTATTTAGGAAGCATGTTTGACAGAGAGAGAGACACAAATTGGATGGTGAAATTAGTAGGTGAGCAAATTCTTCATTGAGAGTCATAGTGGCTTTCGGAGGTCTTCACAGGAATGATGGTTTCTCAAGAGAAACCTGTATGGCTGTTTATGAGAGTGTTATTGTTCCTACTCTCATGTTTGGCAGTGAAACCTGGATACTGCAGAGGAAACATAGAAGTTGTTTGTGCGCTGGAGAAATGTATTACTTACGGGGGTGGGGGTGGGGGGGTGCGGAAAGATACATTCTGATTGTTTGAGAAATGAAGATATGTTACATCTTCATTCAGTAAACAATCATCTTCATTCTTCATTTATTTGTATGTGTTACATCTTCAGTATAAATTACATTGGCCCACACTACTGGAATTCATTACCGACGGAACTAACTTCTTTAAATAATTTCACACTTTAAAAAAAAAAAAATTTAAAACTTCATAATGAATTGCAGCTCCTCAAATTAATGATTACAGTGGAGGGTAACTATGACGAATACTATGACTTGTATATCGCAATGCAAATTGATTTTTCAATGGTATCTGTAATGTTTATTATCTTCTCATATATCATTATCTTTTTTTTTTTTTATTTTGCTTCTATGAAACACTGATTTGTTTGTAACTACAACTACTGACCTCAGTGTAAAACTGGCCTAGGGAACATGGGACCCTGTCAGGCCTGGCTGGCCTTTCCCCCTGCTGTGCATTGTTTTAATTGGTATTTTTGTAATACTGGTTTTTAGCTCAGCAAAATAAATTAATTGAATTGAATTGAATTGAATTGCTGCAGTAGTGTAATGTGAAGCAAAATGTGGTTAGCAAAGTGGAGACTAATATGCTTCAGTGGTTTGGCCATGTTGGAAGAATGAGTGATAACATGCTTACTAAGAAAATCGCTTAGCCCAAGTGGCAGGAAGGAAAGGCAGAGGAAGGCCAAGTAAGTCATAGGAGGATCAGATTCAGGAGTGTCTGCATGAGAAAAAGATAATGAGTATGAAGTATAGAAGATCTTGTGTGCATCGTGTGATGGATGTCAGTGAAGCCCAAGTTGTATGTCAAGATCGCAGTAAATGGAGAAGTTTGATACAGCAACAGTAAGGAAAAATTATCTGGTAGTTTGTATTTCATTGTGAAGCTAACCTCTGAATCTCAGAGAACAGCTTAGTGATATGTATGTATAATTTCTACCTCTCATAATGCTATGCAAATACAGTTTACTGTAACAAGTCACACAACATTTCTACATTGATGTGTGCATATTTTTTGACTAATTTAGAATTAGGAAAACAATGCAAGATGTGATGAATTCAACATGACGATGAATGTGAGTTTTAATCTGTGGTTCTTAGTTTAGCTCTAAAATTCCTTCACTGTGTAGTACACGGAAAGAGAGAGACTACAACTACAATGGGAAACAAATTTTAGTTACTTGAGTGTGGATCATTTGTGAGGCCAAAAAGGCTGACACAGAATAAAACAACACTCAGCAAATCAGGGAAAGTATATCAAGAAAATTATTGCCAAGAAGAAAGTTGGCCAAAGAATTAACATGGAGATCTAGTGATTTTGCTCCCTATACTTCCAATGGAAAAAATTTCGATCCTGTTTTCTAAGTGAAGAAAGATTTCCCATACATCAAAATTGGCCGACTGACAAAATAAACAGCATAATTTCAATTATTGTACAATCGATGCTTTTTGCAGAATGTTTATCTGAACTACATTAAAAATCAATAACTTTAGTTCAATATAGTTATGAAACTTGCTTACAGGTGGCGCCACTCTTCCTTACCACTACATCGAAGTAGAGTGACTGAATTTGATTTTTAATATAGTTCTGCAAAGTGTTTTTGCAAAAAACACTAATTGTACAATCTAAGTCAAGATTAATAATTAATGACTTATACAAGAAGCCTACAAATACTGTGAAAATTTAAAATTATAAATCACATCACCCTAATTATATAAAGAAAAATGCAGCTTTACAGTTTAAAGAAATAGTTGAAAAGCTGAATTCATCTTTGGAAGCAAAGGAAAAACAAAAAAAAATTAGTTAAAATGAATCATATTAGAAAATGATTACCCTTCAAAAGAAATTCGTGAACTACTGGAAGAAAATCCTATTAGGAACAGAACTTGCACTACATACAAAAATAAAGAGAAAATTGAATATTTATTCACAAGAAAAGTCACTTACCACAAGGGACTGTTTGAAAAACTAAAGAAAATCAGCACTAAATATAAAATTAGGTTAGCTCCAGGTTTGAATAACAAAATTAAAAAAAACTTACCATCTCTAAAACAAAGAGAAGAAAATACTTTACTCCAGGAAGGAGTCACTTATAAAATTGAGTGTTCATGTGGTTTACCATACATAGGAGAAACAGGACGATGCTTAACCACCAGAATTAATGAACATGAAGCGTCAATAAGGAACATTTCAAATAAAACAGAATTATACAGACACATACAACAAACTGGCCACAAAATGGACTGGGACTCCTCACTGATCAAACATCAACCCCACACAATTACCCAGAAATAAGAGGAATCCCTGGAAATTTACAAGACACATGGTAGCAACATCAACGACCATGCTGGATGGCAAATCTCACCAGGCCTGGTCACCAGACCTGTGGAAGTAGTAAGACACAAAAACTCCTGATGATGATCTAGTGTATAGATCGAAAATTTGAAAGGTAATGTACCTTAATGAATTTTCCTCTATAATTCCCATTAAGTATTAATGGTACGTTAAGATTTATTTTTTTTAAATCAGTGGGGCAATTTTGATGTATGGGAAATCTTTCTTTGCTGAGGAAATAGGCAATTTTTTTTTCCATTGGAAGTATAGGGACCAAAATCACTAGACATCCACTTTATACTTCTTGCATAGAACACAATATTAAAACCTACCCTCTGTTATGGCAGGAAAATTTTGGTGCAGAGTAAAGGGATTTGTAGGATGTCAGAAGCTGCACACAAGATGGTAAAAGGAATATCTAGGAAATACATGTAAATTTAATGGGGAAAATAGAATTTGTACTGCAGACATTAGAATGAAATGTTCCAAAGACTTTTTCTGGAAGTATGAAGACATGTGCACCCATGAGAAAATCATGCTCAAATCTAACTTTCTAAGATTTATCAGGACCTAATTATCATCTGAAAATTCCCTAAAGACATTGAAAAAGCTTTTAATAGAAGTTTTGAGCACAAGATTTTAACATATTATTTTTGAGAAGCTGCTTCTAATCTTCAATATTCAAATCACCAGGGAATTTACAAGGATCACATCACCAGATTTTTAAAAGGAAAACATGTGGTAAGTATTTCTTAAAATTTGTCAATAATGGCAAAATAGCTATTGACATTTAGAAGATCAAATATGATGATTATAAGTAAATCTCATTGGAATTCTCATAAAAGAAAAAAGAAACTAAAATCTGTTTTAGTAAGGAAAAGAAATTGCCTGAACAGGTGTTAACATTTGTGGCACCAGAACAGTAAACAAAACATAGTCTAGGAATAGAAAAATTGAATTTGCAGAATATTTTCACACAATATTTTTTCGTTAGTGGTCATGGAAAAAATGTGGCAGAGGCAGAAATCGTGCACTGGAAGAAACATATGGAGAAAGTTTGCTACAAAGAACTTTTTTTTTCACTTCTCAAGACAGCTGTGCCAAACACATCCCTGAACAACCACATTTTAATACACAAGCATTCAATGACAATGCAAAATTTCTAAAAATGAAACTAATAGATACAGCATGAAATGATTAAAATCACTTGATTTGGCTATTCTAAAAAAAAAAAATTGAATTCACATTGATCAGTTAAAATGTGTCATGATAAAATAAAATTAGTTATACAGACATGGTGTTTAGCGTTCAATTTCAATTATTCCCACAGAAAAAAGTACAAATTTTAGCTGCATGTGTTACAAAATGGTACTTCCAAAAATGTATAGTCAGAAGACTACAAAAATATATATATATATATATATTCCTGTTATGGTAAAGAGATTTTTAGCTGCACATGCACACAATATTTTTTTTTCCCTTTTTTTATCATTTCACATGTTTGGTACACAAAATATAAGTGGTGGCATTTACATACGTATCTAGCAACACTGCTTTCTTTGAAGATATTGCATTGGCAAAGCAGTAGTTTATGAATAAAAAGTTGTGTGTAAAAACATGGCAAATGTGATGGAAAAAAGCCCTGAGCAATGTACAAAAATTACTAAAAGTATACATCTAATAAACCAGTATATACACAAAGAAGTGCAAACCATAACCTCATCAATTACATCAAAACTATTACACATATTCTGACTTGTCTTCATTCCTGAGGAAACAGAGGTGATAATGACATCAGATAATATTTATAAATATTCTAGTTAATTACTGATTACATAATGTTACAGAGAGATCCATAGGTAAATGGTAACATACCTTTTACCTATATAATATCTTAGAAAGAAAAAAAAAAAAAGGCTCATCAGCATATGGATCAAAACAAAGATCTTAGTAGTCCATTTAGCATGTTCTGTTTCAAAACTCATGAAATACAAATCCGAATGCTTTAAAAATAATTACATTCATGTAATACATGATTTTTCATGAAATTAGCTTAACAGTTATGAAAAACCAAAAATTAAGTAGTTAGCACAACCACATTTCAAGAACACCAACTCCTAAACAATCATGAAGAAGACATCAAAAGTCACACAAGAATACAAAGAGCATTCCTAAAGGGAATTTAAATAATAAAATGATATGTGAGAAATAAGAGCAGAAATCAGAGAAAAACAACATAACTGACCAAAAAAAAAAAATCTATTTGAGCTTTGTTTCTTTTTAAGGCATATCTTTTGAAGAGCTGATCTTAGTGATAAAAACTCAACTAACTAAATAAATCTTACTTGAGCTTAATTTCACATATAACCATCAAAATACAATAATAAATGGCATTAGAATAAAATTGGCAATTGCACATTTAAGATTCTGAAAAAAAAAAAAAAAAAAACATACTCATTTTAAATGTAATAAGTAGTGCATTTTTTTAAAATTACATTTCAAGATCTTCAGCATACCAACATAAATGTTTTTGCCAAATTTTCTGTACATATTGTGCTAACAGAAAACAGTAACACCATCATCATACAAACATCAAATAAAGCTGTAAATGCTTATGACAAGGATATAAACAAATTCTTACTTAATGACAAAATGAATAGCACTAAAACATCTGTGATCAGATCAAAGACACTATAATCAGTGTAAAATAGATTCAGCTACTCAGTCTTCCTTCAGTAATGGGCAGGTTATGAGCAGCTTTTCAAGCTGTCTTAATATATATTTAACATACTGGCATAAAAGTGTGATTTTGAAACCCAATATTATGGGTCAACTGGGTTGTACTGTCTGGATTAATGAAATTAAACAAGCACTTGAGCACATTGCAAAATATCTAAACCCTAATGCATTAAATTCTCAATTTTAGGTCACAATATACTCAAAATGTATTAAAAAATGTGCAACTTTACATTAAACCCATAAGACAGAGACAATAGCTCATCTTCATAAGCCTGGTCATTTCTTGAATTACATTTTCACAGCCTGTATTTCAAGATTGACTTTTATACAGGACAATACACTCGTATTTAACTTATATTTGATAATTTAAAAGCATTTAAAGACATCAAAAAGTTAAAAGAATGAAAGCGAGAATAATTTATTAATGTTTTCTAAACGCTTTTAAATTATGAAATATAAGTTAAATAAAAGTAGAGTGAATGTCCTGTGTTAAAGTCAGTCTTAAAATATGTGCTGTGAAAGTGTTATTCAAGATATGACCAAGCTTATGAAGTTCAGCAATTGTCTGTGTCCTATGTGTTCAAACCCTAATGCGTTGTTACCAGTTTTTGAAAAAGATGTAAGCTGGTATTTAAGTATAATAATGGGTGGAGCTAGAAGAAAGGTGTGTCGAGGGTTTCCTTCATAAGAAAACTGTCACTGTACATACACAGTATGTCAAATAATTTTTAAGACTGGCGCTAGATTTCAGCCTACGGTGGCGCCACCAGTGTAATCACTAATGCGTTGTAAACCGTGACCATCTGCTTGCTTTCTGCCAAAAGTACTGCGCAGTTGTTAAAGTAACTCAAACGAAACGGCCGTTCATTAGAGAAGTAAAATTTGTTTCATGTTGAATTATTAAGATGGAACAAAGGGCTGTTATTAAATTTAACGCAAAACTTGGTAAAAGTGCCTCGGAAACGTACCAAATGATGAAACAAGTTTACGGTGAGTTTTGTTTAAGAAGATCAAATGTTTTCCTGTGGCACAAATGTTTTTTGGATGGAAGAATTATGCTTGAAGATGATAAGCATACCGGAAGATCAAGTTCATCTAGGACACCTGAGATTATTGAAAAAGTGCGTGATTTCGTGGCAAACAATCGATGTGCGTCACTAAGAATGATGGAAGAGTCTTTAAACATCAACAAAGAAACGATTCGAAATATCCTGCATGAAGATTTAGGCAAAACAAAAGTCTGTGCTAAATTTGTTTCACACATGTTAACCAATGAACAAAAATCAAGGAGAAGTGCACATTGCAGCGACATCATTTCAGCCGCTGAAAATGATCCAAACTTCTTAAAATCGATTGTTACAGGTGATGAAACATGGGGTTTTCAATATGATCCTAAAACAAAGTGCGGAACGGAAATAAAAAACTCACCACAAGCCAAAAAAACAAGAAAAGTTCCATCGAAAATCAAAACACTGCTCATTACATTCTTCGATAGTAAGGGTTATTATCGACAAAGAATTTGTTCCAAGTGGACAAACAATTACTGGTGAGTTTTATTTAAATGTTTTGAGGCGTTTGATGGGCAGAATTTGTCGCATTCCTCCAGAATATCGGGATGAATACAGTTGGTGTTTGTTGCACGATAATGCACCCAGTCACACTTCACTTCTTGTTCGTAGATTTTTGGGGAAAAATAATGTCTGTGTGACCCTGCGACTTTTCTTTATTCCCAAAACTTAAAATGACGTTAAAAGGGTGTCATTTTGATGATATTTCGACCATACAAACAGCTTCGACGCATGCTTTGGAGGCAATTCTGCAAAGTGAACTGGAACAGGCATTCGAATCATTATTAAATCGCTGTAACAAGTGTATTGAAGCCGGAGGGACTTATTTTGAATAACAAACCAAAACAAATTATAATTTCTTGTTTCTATTTCATTTTACAGACCAATCTTAAAAATTCTTTGCCACACTGTGTAAGCACAGTGGACCAAACAAATCATATAAGGGCATTATTTTAATACCAAGAAATTTGATGATATTGGAGTGACATCAGTAATTTTAGGTTACCAATTGATAAAAAATGCATAATAACTTGAATTGTTTGTGTTGTATGTACATTTAAAATTGGCCATTTTCAAGCTAGTCCTGACACACTTTATTATGACGGCTCGTGATTAACACACCAGTTGGGACATTTAGATAATCAAAGCAGTCTCTTCGAGCTCCCATAATCTATTCTTTTTCAAAGGATGATAAATCCTTCCATTTATCCATCATGCTCCAATTTTCATACATGAGACTGACGAAGGAAAAAAAAAGCTGAACTTTTTTAACCGAACGGGTGAAAAGTAAGAATGTGCTGCAAAACAGCGTGAATACAACGTGGCGTGAGCAAGACAAAATTGTTCACTGAAATTTATTATATAAATATTAAGCTGGAGCGCATCACTGTATTCAATATGTATATTAATATTTTACATTTAACAGCAACACAGGATAAATGCAACATCGCGGAGAAAGAAAAAAAAAACGACTACCGGAGAAATCTACACTCCGTCCGTCTTCCGTTTTAGGAAAGTTTTCCTCCATTTTGAAGCTGCAAAACAAGTATTTATGAAATAAAATTATATTTAACAACACTACTGGGTAGAAGAAACATCACAAGAAAGAAGGATTATGATTACGGGAGAAACCTTTACTCCGTCTAACTTCTGTTTCCAAAAATTTTGAAAGTCGGCATCCCATCAATGGAAAACAACCCCACTAACATCACTACCACCACCAATCCCACCCAAATTTCTGTTCAGTTCTGCATCGATCTTGAGAACCATCGAAATGATGATGGAAAAGGCGGAATTCTTCGAATCCATTGAAGAATCTTGTGCCTGAATATCACAGGGTAATTTTCGAGCCAACTTCTGTTTTCGGAATTTTTCTTCCAGTTTCAAGCTGAAATGCAAATATTTATGGAATAAAATTACATTTTTTTTAACAATTATACTGCACAGAAGAAACGTCATGAGATTACTGGGAAAATTTTCACTCCTCTAACTTCTGTTTTCGAAAGTTTTGAAAAACAAAATACCCCCAGACCAAAAACCGACCCCCCCAACTAATCCTTCAAAATGTCTTTTTAGTTTTGCATCGATCTCAAGATTTACCCAAATGACGACAAAAAAACTCAGAATTCCGCGAATCAGCGGAAGAATCTCATGTATGGATTCTACTACCAACTTCTCCACTCACACCTTATATATGCTATGTTGGTGCTGTTTGACCATTTTCAAGCTAGTCCTGATACACTTCACTATGATGGCTTGCAATCAACCCACCAATTCAGCCATTTAGATCATCGAGGCACCAGCTCTTCGAGCTCCCACAACCTATCCTTCCTCAAAGTTTGATAAAGCCTTCTGTTTACCCATCACACTCCAAATTGGCTGGTGACAATTTTGCAGGCAGCACGTGGTGCACGCACTTTAGGAACAGCAATGGCCAGTGGCTGGTGAAAGCAGTCTTTTTTCACTCTGTCAATCTCTCAGTAGTATTGCTTAATTGAACTGAAATAAAACTACAGTAGAGCACTGATTATGTGTTTTTCCAGGAACCAAAATAAAAAATGCATAACTGTGAAAAACGTATAAGTGAAACTTCAATTTTTAATGATATTACAATAGTATAGGTGCAAATTAGCACTCACCAGATGGCGATTAACTGCTAACTTTGGCGATTGAACTTATTTTAGTGGTAGCCAGTTTGGCCATTTGTTATTTTTACTGCCAATTTACAAAAGTATAATAATTCAGAAGTAAAGGTAAAAGAAAATGAAACCAATCCTAACTAGGAATGGCAAAAAAACCTCAATGTTTTTGAACATCGCAGTTTTGCCACCGATAATCGATGTTTAAAACTCGATATTGCAGAAACCTTTTAGTGCGACGGCGATCGATTCATCGGCTTGCATGTGTCGGCCTCCAAAATGTCAACCAGATGTGAGATGTCTGTCACTATCCTTCTTCGCCACTGCCGCCTGCCCCTATTCCATTCCAGCTTCCAGGCATGAGAATTTAACCAAACAATGAGGAATAGGGAAAGGGCAGTCACCAGAATGTGTTTGTGTTTATGCACTGGCGTGCCAGGTTGCAATGCAATTGTTCTTCCTTGCCTGTAATTTTACTCCAGCTGAATAGAAATTAAATGCAGTGCAAAATGTTTCTTCTACCTTTTCTTCTTTTCTATTTTTATTTACTTTTTGTGTGTGGCCATCTTTTTTTATACTATACTCTAAGTTTCAGCTTTAGAATCTAATTTCAGACACTTTGCCTGTTTCGGCAAAGACGACAGGGGGCTTTAGCTCCTGTCTAAATCTGCGCCTGCCCCTGTGTATGTGCATGGATGCATAAACAGGTGGGGAAGATATCAAAAAATGAGACAAAGGCATACATTGCAGGGGTTGCTAGCTCTTTGAAAGTTTTCACCAATTTATTCACCAAATTCAATTTTTATCACCAAAAAATTATAACAGTACAAAAAGATGCTCTTTTTCCATCGCCAAAACGACTTTTTTGTTTTGCAAATTGCAAAGATTGTGATCGGCAGTGCAACCCCTTCTTTGTATCTAATTTGTAATGGTTTAGGGGAAAGGGTACTAGAGTCAACAAACTTTCAGTCTTGGCAATACCACCTAACTTTCATCATGCCATGGTTCACACACATTTACAGAAAAGAAATTCCACGGCTTTTCTATGAGTTCATAAAAACAAAAAAATTGCAGGAGCTTAAATTTTTGCTACAATCATAGTGCTTTGATTCATATTTTGCAAATTGGGGTGAAATTTGGTGTACCATTTTAAATTATTGTGATGTCCTGTAGGTTCCACTCTTTTTTTTTTTTTTTTTTTTCTATCAAAAAATTCCAGGAGCTTAATTTTTTGCTGGAATCAAGTGCGTTGATTTATATTTTGGGGAGAAATTTGCTGCGCAATTTAGAATTCTTATGAAGTCCTGTGGTTCTGCTCTTTCTTTTTATTCACTAAAAAATTCCAGGAGCTTAAATTTTTGCTTGAAACATTGTGCTTTGATTTATATTTTGCAAATTAGGGGTGAAATTTGTTGTGTAATTTGGAATTCATGCTAGAAGCAAGAGTCATCTTCAACTTGCGAGATGATTTTAACATGCTGTTGCAACTCCAACTGCAAGCAACTCTATACAGCAAACGAAGGTGGCTGGAAATATGGCACTTAAACATCTTGCACTGCAGCATCGCATAAGATTAAAGAGATGACACCACATCTCCAAACTTCATGAAAGGAAGTGATGTCATCATGAGTAGACACCCACAGGGAGGTAAATCAAAGTGACACAATCAATTTGAAAATCCCGACCACTTTTTTTCTTTTCATTGAAAGAAAAAATTCCAGGACATTTCATAAAATAAGCAAGGACTTTCCAAGCCTGGAAAAAAGAAAAATCAAATTCCAGAACTTTTCCAGGATTCCAGGGACTGTGAAAACCCTGTCATGCTGTAACCCTAAGAGAAGCAATTTGTTCATTAGACTCACAGAACTGCTATATGATGAAGAGAAAGCTACATCAATAGTTGGAATACAAATCCTACAAAATACTATAAACTCAACATAAAAAGAAATAAAAAAAACTGCATGTATATTGTGGATTATTTTGGGAATAAACATAAGTAAAAAAGCATGTGGAGCACATTTAGAAAATTACGTTTTGGAAATATTGTTTTACATTTTTGGAAATACAATTATACACATGGGATCACACTTTTATGCTTTATAAATGTCAGGTACAATGAGGCAGACAGAGAAGATGTCAAAACTTTCATACATCTCTAACTACTATTCTCTTGAAAACTACATTTTTTTTTTTTTTCTATGAGGCACTGCATTTGTCAAGAACATTAACACAGGCAACATAATAATATATACATATCTTATTTGTATGGAACATATTAATCTGAAGCACACAGACAGTAAATTCATGAATATTTCCAATCAGAGATTGCTTGGCTCGGAAAATATCTATGTATCAGTAGTTCTCAAGTACTCTCATTCGCGTACCCCAGAGGTCTACTGATGAACTACACATGTACGTGAAATTACAGATGCTTCATGTGGTTCAATATGCAACAAACATAGCCATTTTTTAAACTCTATGTTTAAGGGAAATGGATAAATATAGCATTGTTACAAATATCTCCACATTCACTTTAAGCACAAAATAACTACACATTCACTCGACTCATCCTAACACTTTAACCCAAAAAAGATTTATTGATTACCAGGGATTGATGTTATGGAATAACCTACGTTGTCAATTAACACATATTAATAATTATAATTATTTTCAAAAGCAACTAAAAAAATATTTGCAAACAAATTAAAATATAAAATTCTATGGTAAAATTCATTAATCAGACCACATGAGTAAATTTTATATGTGCAGGACGTTTGACTTAACTACGTACTTTAGGGGAATTGGGATTCACTCAGGCTATATATATATATATATATAGCCTTTTACTCAGTTTCCCGTTCTGTGGTTACCCTGTACATAAGTATTCACATTATACATATATGTTGTTTTTCTTAATACTATATGTTCTAACATTAATTTTGAAATGTAACATACTCAAATGTAACCCCATAATGAAATAAAGGAAATGAAATGAAATGTGTCCTGTTATGCAAAGTCAGTGTTTTAGCAAAAAGCCATTTTTTGTCTCTCGCTCTTGTGTGTGTGTGTGTTTTTTTTTTTTAATTGGAGGTTTAACAACCACTGTGAGCAACTCAGTGGTCTATAAGCAGTGGCTTGTTCCTAATTTAGGACCACTGGCTCCAGGGAAGGGAGAAAGCCAGCACCGTAAGAAAAACACAACATCCATGCCATACCAGGATTTGAACCTGGATGAACCCATCTTATCGCTTAGACCTATGTGCCACCGGGCAGAAAAAATCAACAGCCATTTCAATGAAAGTGGCAGCTCATAACATTTCGCTTCAAAATTCTGAAAACTCAAAGCTAAATAGGGGTTGCTAGCTGTGTGTCAATTCGAAATGCTTGTGGCTGTCACCCATCAGATGGTGTTTTGGACTGTTTACCTACGTTCACCTGTGGAAGCTCTCTGTCTCTCACTCTGGAGACACATATTTCATTATGTTTACATGCAATCTATTATTCATTCATTCAAATCCATTCTTTGAGATAAGATGTATTCTGTTATGTAAAGATGTAAATATTCTTTTGATCGTTATTAGTAAAGAGATCAAGAATGGTATATCTTGCTTGAGTTGTGCTATTTAGTCTAAGTCTGCATGAATGGATGCGGTTAACATCAAATAGAGTTCAATGAAATGCTTGTGTTATTTCCAAAGGACATGTAAATTGGTGACCCTCTACAGTTGAACACCAAATGGTCATTGAATTATTTACTGAATGATTAGAATTGCTAAAGGTGTTTTCCATATGAAATTTTAATTACTACTGTCAACTTAAGGGGGCCTCAAGGAAAAATCTATCCTATATGTGCAATGTTAATTCATTCTACATACATTTTCTCAAAGACTATCGAGTTCTGCTCATCAAAATTTTGAGTGCAAAAAATAAAGTTTTCAGCTAGTGTACATGCATTCAAAAAATTTGTCAGAATTTTTATTAATTCAATTTATCTCAATTTCTGCCAAATCAAAATACTTCCCAACTTAGATTAAAGAATTTTTTAAAAATTCTGACAATTTTTTTCAAAATCACACCTAGAGCGTATATTAGCTAAGGACTTTTATTTATTTGGGGTCAAAATTTTGAAGACCATAACACAATGATCTTTAAGATAATGTGTATAGAATGAATTAGCAAGTGCAGGTATAGGATAGATATTACCTTGAGATCCCCCTTAATGATTGTAATTGGCATGTACATAAAATAGTACCATGTTCTGATATTCACAGTCATAATGCATCTACTAGATATAAATGAATTATTGTACAATGAAGATTTTAATTTACATGAAATTGGCACATTACATAAAGAATTTCAGTAACCATGTCCATAAAATACTTAGCATCCTCAGTTAAATACTTTCTTTTTTTTTTTTCCTAAAAAATTCACTGATATATGCACCTTGCTTTGTTATTGATTTAAATATGTTCATGCAAACTGTTTAAACAGTCAGTCAGCTCTATCAACACTATTTTTGAAGCTTCTATATTTAGTTGCACTATTCTTCTATTTTTAGTTGCACTATTCGAACAAGCCAGACCGACACGACTATGACATAATACAACCAAGAGATGGGTGGTATGGAAAGTGTGGCAACAAAGTAAATCCTGTGCATATTGGCAAGAGCAGGTTGTCTACATTGTTTGCTAGATATAATAAGAACCAACAGAATTCATCTGAAGATGAACAAGATTTTGGGAATACCCAAAACACATAATAAAGTTTCCAAATGCACTCAAAATCTTCTGGAATCTTAAGAACAATGTTTTTGAAATGGTAATTTGATAACTTTTAAGCTACAATACTTGGGTCTAACTGTTCTTTATTGAACTGATTTAACTAGAAAGAAAATGGATGTTTGTACTGAGGGTTTTAACAAATCAAAGTTTTAAAAGGCAACATCAACTATTATTTGCTTCAACTGTTTTAAAGGAACATTTAACCATGCATCACAAAGATTTCAAGGTAAGTATTGACAAAATTTCAGAGAGCAAAATAATGTCAAGTGTTTATTTTAGTAAAGTCTAAGAGTTTCTCAGTTGCAGATTACTTTAAAAAAAAAAAAAAAACTAATAGACATATTAGAACAATGCAGCAATAGAACCCTGTATATTTCAGAGTTTTCCTTGACTGAACCCTGGCCCATATGGGACCTATATAGAAAAAACTAAAGGGAAAATCAGTGCTCATAATATCTCAGAAAATTGGCCCACACTATATAGTGCAGCAACCCTGCACTCCGCAATTCCACTGCAAAATATGCATACCCTGTTTGAGAAAAATCACCACATGCCAAAAAATCTAGACCCTGTATTAAACAAAAGCTGCCTGTAAATACCAATCATCAACAGCCACTACTAACTGGCCGGTACTGCTACATCCGACATGGCAGAAAAAATTTGGTAAGAAAAACTGAGTTCACTTGAGGACCATCCAGTGTACGGCAAACCATGCTCATGAAATGTCTAAAATCTTGAAAAAGCTTCATACTCAAAAATATCCTGGAATCAACAGCTATAGTAGTAAGAATGCACTAGAAACACCAAAGCAACTGATAGCACCATTCTAGAAGTGTGAGAATTTCTGCCTGCTGGCAGTGACCAGAATTGGAGAATGTAGAAAAGCCTCAACTACCTGAGCACTAGAACTCCATATCCAAAGTCAACATGATCAAGTGAGAATATTCTTGTCTCAGTGAATGTAGGGAAAGACATACTACAGAAGGCCAGGGATCGCACTGCTGATTGCATTCTTTGCAATTTTGAGGGGAAATCATTTTGGCGATGGATAAAAAGTTTTAGCAAAAATATCGGCGATGGATAAAAAGTTTTAGCAAAAATATCGGCGATTATCTACATTCTTTTCTTTGAAGTTTTATTTTTAGGTTCACTATAACCAAAGTTGAGGGTTCACTATAAATGAAAATTTTAATGTACATTTCGGATGTTGCGTGTCGGGACCAGTGATTTAGGTTCACTATAGCCGAATGTTCACTATAACAGAGTTCACTGTATCCAGAGTTGACTGTATGTTTGACAGAGAGAACAAATTGGATGGTGAAATTAGTAGGAGAGTGAATTATTCATTGACATAGCTGCCTTAGGAGGATTTCACAGGAATGATGAGTTCTCAAGGAAAGCCCCAAATGGTTGTGTATGAAAGTGCAATTGTTCTTACTCTGATGCACGGCAGTAAAACCTGGGTGCTACAGAAAAGACATAGGAGTCGTTTGTGTGCTGGGGAGATGTGTTACCTAGGGGAGGGGAGACAAGCTCTGATCATGTGGGGAATGAAGATGTGTTGCAGATGTGTAATGTGAGGCAAAATGTTGTTAGTAAGGTGAAGACTAATATTCTTAGATGGTTTGGCCATGTTGAAAGAATGAGTGGTGAGATGCTAACTAGGAAATTATTCAGCTTAAGTGGCAGGAAAGAAAGGCAAATGAAGGCCAAGGAAATCTTGGAAGGACCAGATTCAGGAATGTCTGCATGAGAAAATGATAATGAATACGGAGTATAAAAAGTCTTGTGTGATGGATGTTAGTGAACCATGAGATATCTGTAAATGAAGATGTTTGATATATCAACGGTAAGGAAAATCTAGCACTATCAGTTTTACACTTATATTTGGCAGGTAAGCTTCTTTTGAGGAGCTGAGCTCTGAATCTCAGGTAACAGCTTAATGATATGTATGTTTGTATAATATTTTGTGCAACTTTCTTCTGTTTAGATTAATAAACATATAAAAATAAAGAACTCTTGTACTTCTGAGTTGAAAAGGGACCTCTGCTCCCTTAATTTTTTCTAAATCATCAACCTATTTTCTTATAATTTTAGAATTAACTCCAAAAATATCTTGTTACTTTAATATTGTTTTCATGAGAACAATGATAGTTAATGAGAACATATTGAGATGGTACCATTAAGGGAGGGGATAGATTGGAGTGGCCAAACCAGGCTGGAAATTTCAGTCTTGCAGTTAAACAAAAACACACCTATCTACAGGGAAACAGCTCATAAATTTCCCCATGAAAAAAATTCTGTAAGATCCTAGATGAAAGAGAACTGTTGAAATATTCATTGTAAAGCAATTTCAGTCATGAAAATCTTTTAGCTACAATTAAATGGCGAAGGAAGTTTAAAAAATCGGCTCATGACTGAATGTAGCCTTAAAACACACTCAAAATGGGTTTGTTGTACCAGATAATAATTGGTTTCGACAAAATAAAAAATAAAAATCATTCGGAAAGTAGAAATGCACACATGTCACGTATAAATTTTCCTATGCAATTAATTTTGGCATTTATTTGGTCACTGATCACCTACTGCAATGTGGTATTAGAATCTCCTTCTTGAGTAGACACCTTTATGAAGCCTACCCATTATAGTTGGATAATGCTTACCTAGGCATTCCGTTTCTAGTGATGATTCACTTTTCTTGCATGTTTTGGGTATTTGTTGAAGCTATTGTCTTATTGTCCATTGTATGTGCAGCTACCTTTCACATCCAACACACTGCTTACTTTGGGTAGATTCAGTAGATCTTCACTTTAGGATTCAACAACTTCAATTCTTTACCGTTATTAATGCTCTAAATTTTTTGCCCAGTCTTTCGGCATCCACAGGAGTGTGACGTCTTTTCTACCAAACTTTGTGGTTTACTTCTCGTCAATGGAGTCCGATACCCCACGTTGCCATTCGTCGGATACGCTGTATTTGATACTTTTCTTAATTAAACCTAGCCGGCGCTATCTATGTTTCACTAATTCTACCTTTTTTTTTTTTTTTTTTCCCTCATCAAATGGTCGTTGATGTCGTCTTTCCGTATTCTTCTTCTTCTTTTCATTTCCTGTTCCTGTTCCCTTGACTTTTTTGTCAGTTTTTCTTTTGTTGTTCTTTTTCTTGTCTTATTAGCTCTTTCCAAAGGCTAGATAATGTATTAGGGTCATTCTGGTTGCACACCCTTGTTTTATTTTTATAAATTAGGACTGATTCTTCCATTCTCATTTGTCTCTCCCGATTGTTTATTCCTTTTTAGCATTTTAATTTCTTCGAATTTTGGGAATGTTCGGTGGTCAATACAGAATTGCACTAATGCAGTTTTTGCTTCTTTTTTTTGCCAGTTAGATATGTGTTGTTTTAGCCTTTTTTTTAAATTGTTCTTAGTACTCCCTATGTACACGATATTGGGGGTATGTGTGAAGAAGAATATAAAAATATGAAAAGAAGAAGAATACGGAAAGACAACATAAACGACCATTTGATGAGGGGGGGGGAAGGTAGAATTAGTGAAAAGTATCTAATACAGCGTTTCCGACGAATGACAAAGTGGGGTATCATACTCCATTGACGAGAAATAAACCACTGACATCGGTAGAAAAGTCGTCACGCTCCAGAGCATGCCCAAAGACTGGGCGAAAAATTTAAAAATTTAGAGCTTTAATAACAGTAAAGAATTGAAGTTGTTGAATCCTAAAGTGAAGATCTACTGAATCTACCCAAAGCAGGCAGTGTGTTGGATGTGTGAAAGGTAGCTGCACATACAACGGACAACGAAGACCAGAAACGTGCGAGAAAAGTGAATCATCGCTAGAAACGGAATGCCTATGTAAGCATTATCCAACTAGAATATTTCCAAGTTTTTGAAATAATGCACCTAAAAATGAATAGTAGCCTTTTCCGATCGATTTCTAAGTCGGAATATGAACTGCTACCCATTATTTTGTCACACAGACCACCATTCTGACCCATAGGTGTGAGTATGTGTGTGAACTGGTGCTGTTAAATCATTGTTCCTTCTATGATAAATCTGGGCGAGACACAGATTTCGAAATATTTCTGTGGGAGAATTGCTTTGTGTTAGTATGTGGATAACAGTGTGGGGATGATGGTGCATCACATGGCTACCAATATATCCTTCAAGATTACAAGAAGAGGGTAGAGCCTGCCAATGACTTTGTCCTCCCATTCTAGTGACCAACATCTAACTGTAGTTAGCTTTAGCTTAATTTATAATAGTGTGCTTGGTCTGCCAGCACTTTTTTTTTTTTTTTTTTTGAGGTTTAACGACCACCGTGAGCAACTCAATGGGCTATAAGCAGTCGCCCGTCCCTAATTTAGGGTCACTGGTTCCAGGGAAGGGAGAGAGCTAGTGCCGTAAGACAAACACAACATCCATGCCTCACCGGGATTCGAACCCGGACCCCTTACGGACGAATGATCAGAGGCCATCGCTTAGACCACTGCGCTACCGGGGCGGCCCAGCACTTTTCTCGTATAAGTGCAGAGAATTTTGTTATGTCATTTGAGAGCAAACATGCAATATTATAATTCTAGGCATCTAATCTGAAAATTAGCTTTGTAGTACGCGAAATTATTCATTATGATGAAAATCTTCCAAATATGTGGCGTCAGTAAATAAACAAAGACATCGCTCTTTCCACGTTTTAGCAACACACAGCAACCGAAAAATTGTTATTTGGTCACCGCCGAGGAATTGAACTCACGGATCTCTCAATATCTAGCCGAGCAAGTTAGTTTTACACCGCGGTGGCCAACAATCCACGGCGCTAAATGTGTTTTTCAGGCAGCTTCTGACATCATAAATCTGTAAGATGGGCTCAGCTACTGAGACGTCTCCATCTGGTGGGCATTAACGGCACTGACTACATATTAATTATAGCAGCTAATCCAAAGGGCGAGATCCTTTGGATTTAACTGCTATGCGTTGTGAGGTCACTGTGTGTTGCTAAAACGTGGAAAGAGTGATGTCTTTGTTTATTCACTGACGCCACGTATTTGGAGAATTTTCCCTTTGGATCTCGCCCTTTGGATTTAACTGCTATAATTAATATATAGCCAGTGCCGTTAATGCCCACCAGATGGAGATGTCTCAGTAGCTGAGTCCATCTTACGGGTTTATGATGTCAGAAGCTGACTGAAAAACACACATAGCGCCGTGGATTGCTGGCCACCGTGGTGTAAGGCTAATAACGCGCTCGGCTAGATATCGAGAGATCTGGGATTCAATTCCACGGCGGCAGCCGAATAACAATTTTTCGGTTGATATGCGTTACTAAATGTGGGAAAAGCGATGTCTTTGTTTATTCACTGATGACACGTATTTGGATCTCGCCCTTTGGATTTAACTGCTATAATTAATATATATCCAGTGCCATTAATGCCCACCAGATGGAGACGTCTCAGTAGCTGAGCTTATCTTACAGATTTATGATGTCAAAGCTGACTGAAAAACACAATAGCACCGTGGATTGTGTTGGCCACCATGGTGTAAGGCTAACACGCTCGGCTAGATATCGAGATATTCGTGGGTTCAATTCCCCGGCGGTGACAGAATAACAATTTTTCAGTTGCTGTGTGTTGCTAAAATGTGGAAAGAGCGATGTCTTTGTTTACTTTGTTTATTCATTATGATTTCATAGATGAATATATTAATCATTAGGAAATTCTGTTTCACCACACATTATAAATGCTCCTAAGACAGCTGAAGTATGCTTTATATGTTGCTATTCAGTTAGACATCAGCATAGAAAAAACATGGATAAAAGTTTTTGACTCACCATATTAATTCAGTTATCGTGCAGTCACTCATTTATCACGGTCATCACTGTAATCTCAATAAATCTACACTGACGGAAAAAAAAAATCACAACACCACGAAAAAATAGTTGTAGAGGAATGAAATGGCGGCAATACATTTGTATAGGTAACATATTTAATCGATTAAGGTTTCAAGATCACAGCTTATTGTAAGTGCGAGAAGAGCCATTTTAAATGTGAAATGCTGGTACATTAATAACCGGTGTAACCGCCAGAATGTTGAATGCAAGCACGCAAACGTTCATGTATTGTGTCGTACAGGTGCTGGATGTCAGTTTGTGGGATGGAGTTCCATGCCTGTTGCACTTGGTCGGTCAATACAGGGACGGTTAATGCTGATTGGGGGTGACGCTGGAGTTCTCGTCCAATGATGTCCCATACGTGCTCGATTTGTGAAAGATCTGGTGATCTAGCAGGCCACGGCAACATGTCGACACTCTGTAGAGCATGTTGGGTTACAACAGCGGTATGCGGGCGAGCGTTATCCTGTTGGAAAACAGCCCCTGGAATGCTGTTCATGAATGGCAGCACAACAGGTTGAATCACCAGACCGACGTACAACTGTGCCGTCAGGGTGCGTAGGATAACCACGAGAGTGCTCCTGCTGTCATAGGAAATTGCTCCCCAGACCATAACTCTAGGTGTAGGTCCAGTGTGTCTCGGCCGCAGACAGGTTGGTTGCAGGCGCTCACCTGGCCTCCTAACCAACACACGGCCATCACTAGCACCCAGGCAGAACCGGCTTTCATCAGAAAACACAACAGATCTCCACTCCGTCCTCTAATGAGCTCTAGCTTGACACCACTGACATCGCAAACATCAGTGGTTTGGAGTAAGTGGAATGCACGCTACAGGGCGTCTGGCTCGGAGCTGTCCTTCAAGTAACCGATTTGTAACAGTTCGTTGTGTCACTGTGGTGGCAACTGCAGCTCGAATTGCTGCCGCAGACGCGGTACGATGCGCCACGGCCATACGCCGTACACTGCGGTCTTCCCTCTCAGTAGTGCCACGTGGCCGGCCGGAACCCGGTCTTCTTAAGGCAGTACCTTCCCTTGACCACCGCTGCCAACAATCATGCACAGTGGCTACATTCCTGCCAAGTCGTTCTGCAATATTGCAGAAAGAAAATCCACCTTCTCGTAGCCCTATTACACGACCTCGTTCAAACTCCGTGAGCTGTTGATAATGGCTTCTTCATCTTCTTAAAGGCATTCTTGACTAACATCAACACCCTACGTCGAATCTTAACGATAACTAACGCTCACGAACGTCACAGCGCATATTTACAGCAAACCTGTTTTGCATGTTCCGAGGGGCGCCACACGTATGCGCCAAGCCTGAAATTTGCATAGACGTCATCTTACAGATGTAGTCTCACCGCCCACCAACTGTCGTTTATCTAACACAACGCCTTCTTGGTGTTGGGATTTTTTTTTCGTCAGTGTATAAATGGAATGAAAAATGAAGAAATGCAGAATTTAAAACTGGTTATGACAAAAATGAAGCTAAGGCCAAGAAACTATGGAGTGAATTTGCTGAAAAGTTGCATTGAAAAATCCTAAACAAATCTTAATTCTCATGATACAGAACACTCTATATCATGGGCCATATCTCCACAGTCCCGTCTAGATGTCTTTCAACCATATTATTATCATTACCTTCCTCAGTGATGGACGATGTTGTTGCCGACATTGCTGATTCATCACTGCCTCGTGAATTCACTACCACCTCATCACATAAGGCAATGTCATGGTCTGTGTTGAACATGTCACACTCTGCTCCACCTGGGGGATGTTTGTAACATGATTTCTTTTGTGTTAACATTCAAATTATTTTCTCTTTTATTTTTTGATCTTTTTCTTGTTTGATTAAATACTTCCAAGCATATGATAGTTCTATTGGAGTATTAGTATTACAACTGCATTTCTTTGTCTTCTCAGTAGTTAACACTTCAGATATTAAAATTTGTCTATGGTTGTGGAACGAAGTTATAATTTTGGGTGTTAATTTGTCCAGTCTGATGCAGAATTATTATCTAGACAGTATTGCATTAATGAGGTTTTAATTTGTTTTTTTATTCCAATTGCTTAGATTTTCATTTAATCTGATATTCAAGTTCCTTTTTGTACTTCCTACATAAATAGTAACATTGCTGCTATTTTTATCTTGTGGTAATACGGGTATTTGATAAATACCCACTTTATTTAAGATAGAGATCGGGCCATTAGCATGGGTTAAAAATTTGGCTGTATCATTAACGTTTTCAGCAATCCGAAGGTCTGCTTTATGACACTGTTTTTAGTATACCAGTAATTGGTTGGATATAAGGAATCTTGTCACAATGTTTTGGAGGTTCGTTATCTTTGCAGTGTGCAACATTATTTCTAGATTGTATTTTAAAACTTTTGTATAATGTATCCACAGTTTTGATAGATGAACATATAAGCAATTAGCATCTATCAAAACCATGAATAGATTGTACAAAAACTTTAAAATAAAATCTGTAAATAATATTGCATCCTCCAGAGATTCCACAATATTGTGGAAAGATTTCTTATATCCAGCCAGTTACTAGTACATACTAAAAACAGAGTGTCATAAAGCAGGCCTTTGAATTGCTGAAAATGTCAATGATACAGCCAAATTATTAACCCAGGAAAATGACTCCATCTCTATCTTAAATAAAGCGAGCATTTATCAAATACCCATATTACTGCAAGATAAAAATAGCAGCAATAATACTATTACATAGGAAGTATAAAAACAATTTGAATATCAGATTGAATGAACATCTAAGTAATTGCAGTAAAATACAAATTAAAAACTCATTAATACAATATTGCATAGATAATAATTCTATACCAGACTGGACTAACACCTAAATGATAACTGTGCACTGCAACCATAAACAAATTTTAATATTGGATGTGTAACTATTTGAGAAGACAAAGAAATATAATTGTAATACTAAACTCCAATAGAACTATCATATGCTTGGAAGTACTTACTCAAACAAGAAAAGATCAAAAAAGAAACAGAAAATAATTTGGATGTTAACACAAAAGAAATCACATCACAAACATCCACCAGATGGAGCAGAGTGTGACATGTGCAACACAGACCATGGCATTGCCTTATATGATAAATTGGCAGTGAATTCACAAGGCAGTGATAAATCAGCAGTGCCAACAGCAATAATATCTACCACTGAGGATGATGGTCATGATAATGATTTTGTTAAAATGCATTTACATGAAACAGTGGAGATATGGCTCATGATATAGAGTGTTCTGCATGGTGAGAATTACGTTTTTTTTATTCTTCAATGCAATTTTTTAGCAAATTCACTTCATATTTTCTTGGTTTTAGCTTTATTTTTGTCATTAATGGATTTAAATTCTACATTTTTTTGTTTTTCATCCCATTTATAAATTTATTGAGATTACAGTGACAACCATGACATATGGGTGACAGCATGATATCTGTGTTAATATAGTGAGTCAAAAACTTTTATCGATGCTGTTTCTAAACTGATACTTAAACTGTATGATAACACATGCAGCATACTTCCGCTGCCTTAGAAGCAATTATAATGTGTGAAACAGAATTTCCAGATGATTGACATTTCATCTACAAAGTGATAGTGCAATATACTGTATAGATACAAGGAACCTTACCTTTTTTAAGGTAATAACTTTTCGACAGAAATAAAGCTCAAATGTAATTTATGATTATTATTCATAAGTACCAAAATAATTACTTGCTCATCCCAAAAATTTGAGACAAAAAGAATACAAGAAAGTGGGGCATTTCTTGAGAGGTCCACCGGGGAAATGGTCCTGTGGGCCAATTCACCCCTGGATGTATGCATCAAATGGAAGATGAAACATCACCTGATGTCCACTTCTATGTTACTAATTCAACACTAGGAAGTAGAGCCAGAACAAGATGGAATGAAGGTATGAAATCCGCCAATTATGAAATATGTTAAGAAGCAGTATAGAAAATTTTATAATGGACAGAAAGAGATGCAGACATTTCATTGCTGAGTGTTATTTAGAAAAGAATTTTCCTTACAAAGAAGATTAATCTCAAACATTTAAGTTTCTTCCTCCCATGTAATTTGATATGAAGAGATAATGAATTTTGGTGATTTCAGTAAGCTGTTATTTTGTTCCATAAACTTTTGTTAATATAGCATTTCTTTTTTTCCTTTGGAATTACTATTTTAACAATTGCAGCACTTGAAATTTCTCCATGCACTTAACAGATGAATCAACCCCTGCTTAATCTGAATACCATATTACTGAAATAATAATTTTAAATTACACTGCTGAAGCAGATTTTTTTATCTTAAATTTACCATTAGCATTACTTATCTGCAAACTAATTATAATCGTATGGAAGATAAAAACAAGTTTAGCATAGTTTTCGGTAAAATAAGCTCATGTACCAGGGCAAGTCAAAAAGTTCATCCCATTTGGAGCTAAACGTAATGCCGGGCCTCCATTCTTGTGTAACATGCACAGTAGCACTGACTGGGTACCGCAATGATGTGCATTTGGCACAGAACCACTTCGCATTGTCAGGTGAGAAGAGGATGAAGGTTGATAAACATGCTGTTTGCGTGCTCCTATGCCATTGTTGGGAGAAAAGGGTTAAATGTAGAAGCAACAGCATCAGAAATTTTTGCAGTTGAAGGCAAGGAAACAGTGGGGGGGGGGAGACAGGAATACAACACAAAAATAGTTCCAGCATTTCAATGCTGGGGACAGCTATCTTGAAGACAAGCAGAGGGCAGGACTAACGTAATGTTATTGCAGCATATAAATTCTGCAGTTTTTTATATTGTTTCTCACATTATTTTTAAGAAGCACTGAAGCCGTACCACATCATCAAACAGTTGTAACAGTAAACGATAGCTATAATAATAAGCAATAGTTGAAAAAAGGTAATTAACTCACCATGCCGTTTACTTGACCAGGTATACATCGTTGTTATGAGTGACATCTAATATACATACATGAGACCGGCCAATGACAAAAAAAGCTGAACTTTTTAACTGGGTGGAAAATTGGGACACGCGAACGCGCGGTGTGAGCAAATTCAAATACAGCATATACAATATTTAAGATTGCACAAGCCATATGGAATTATTTTCTGTAAATTATGTAAGTAAATATTAAAGTGAAGCACATTATTATATTCACAATAGAAAAGTAGGGAATCAAGAACAAAATAAAATGAGATATTTTTAAAAATCAGATTTAAAACATACATGTAAATCTTTACTAGCTAAATCCTGAGGTGAAAAGTATTTGTCTAGGAAAGTTTGTGCATTTAGTCAAGCAATTAGAAGCATATCCACATATTAGTTTTGGTCAAACATCAGAGTACAAGAGATAAGTCAGTCTTGTTGGCTTAGTAGCACTCTAATGTACCAAATTTTTCAAAAATAAAATGTGTGTGGAAATAAGTTAAATTCACAGATTCTTACTAAATGATAATTGGAATATGTATTTGAATATGTACAAATTAAAAAAAAAACATGACTAGAAGTTATGGTTTTTAAACAGATTGCTTCAAAGATATTTTGCCCCTTTTTTGTTGTACTTGCTTGCACTGTAACAATTCGAATTTCCTCTTCTGAGCAAGCCTGGCTTTCTTCTCAGCAAGCTACACGGCCATATTTATTTTACGTTGACTGCAGCTGAACAGCATCCATTGCTAACTTTTTCTTTTTGCTGATAATTCCTTTTCTTTTCCTCTCTATTTCTTTGGTATAACTTGTTTCTGATGTCCTAAGATTTTGGCAGAGGTTGGCATCAACTGCTTCTTGGAAAAAAACTTCTTTACTGAAGAAATTAACTGCAGACTTACCCTGTGCTTTAAGTTTATACTACACAGTTTGTATAGCTGAATAGGTTTCAATGTTCATTCTTCCTGATTTTATATCTATGGTTTCAGCCATCATGCTGAAAGAACTTTCAACCTGTGGACCATGGAAGCATGATATAAAGGCTTTTACTACTTTAGATAACATAGTGTACTTGTAGAGATAACATAGTGTACTTGTACCTTTGCCCACCACGCATCAATTTTTACAAAGTCGGGAGATGGAAGTCGTGATTCAAACTGATACTGGTGAATTTCTAGAGCATAGCTTTCCATTTCCTCTGAATTCAATATATTTCAAAGAAACTGTGGAAGTTTTTCAGTCTTTTTAAAGTTAGATTATGTCCCCTTGTAGAAGGATCAATGATATGTACATTAAAAGATCACTACATAATGGTAGTGTCTTTTGCATGTATTTTGCATGCTGAATATAAGCTTCAGCAGCCTGGCTTAAAAAAATTCCCCACAATGTCATTTGATTCGCTTTTCAAAATAATGTTCCTGATCCAAGAATCTTTCACAGGTTTGCCTTATCAAATATTTCATAGGTTTGCCTTTCAGTATCGCTTGTTTTAAGAAACAAGCTAAGAAATCCAAGAATAGTTGCTTCTGCTCATCAAAAACTTTATGAATTAATGGCTCCTTTGTTTGAAATAAGCATACATATTTTTTCAAAAGAGGTAGAGCTGCAACATAAAAATTTAATATAAGCAAGGTTTTTTTTTTTTTTTTTTTTTTTTTGAGCTTTCAAATAATTTTGCAACAATTCTAGATTTCCATTTTCTTCCATCTTCTGTTAGATTTTTTTTCCCGTAATTTCTTCCAAAGCTCCTGGAATTTTAACTTTTTCTTTCTAATCTTTACATATTTTATTTATCACATCCATGTATATTGGTCTTTCATTAGGCTGCACAAATCCATAATACAGCAGCAAAAGGGCATCATGGATATGTAAACTGTTTAATGCCACATGATAGAATGACAACCACCTGCATTGCACCATGTTCTTAATTTCAGTGAATTTTAGCCCTATAATTTCACAAATTTCAGCAAGGGCTTCATGTTGATCTGCCGACCATTTAAAGTAATTGAAGAAGTCAATAAAGTATTTCTCAATGTAAGCTTAAAATGGCTTGCAAAATTTTTTACTTGCATTGTGAATATGGTGACATGAATCTCCATCAATGTCAAGCAAGTGGGGAGATTTTCTCTGCCGAATTCTTGTTTTTAACCATGTTTATGGGCCACTCATGACACATTTTTTCCATTTAGCTTTCAAACAAGCAAAACAAATTCCTCCTCAGAAAGAAAAGAAAAAAAAAAAAAAAAACGGAAAGCTGCGCCACGAACTTTGTTTAGAGGGTTCGGGCCGACGTAATACTGGCCCGAAGCCGTGCTTTTTTCCCACTTAGCTTTCATACATGCAAAACACATTTTTCCTTAGGAAAAAAACGAAAGAAAGGAGAGAAACAGGGTTGCGTCACGAACTTTGTTCAGAGGCTACGGGCCGACGTTATCCTAGCCGGGCGCCGTGCTTTTTTTTCACTAAGTTTTCAAACAAGCAAAACACATTCCTCCTCCTCAGAAAAAAAAAAAAAAACACAGAGGTGCGTCACGAACTTGGTTCAGAGGCATCGGGCCGGCGCAATTCCGGGCCACAGCGAAAGAAGCACGTCCGAGCCAACGTAATTCCGGATCACGGCAAAAGAAGCACGCCAGGCCTACGTAATTCCGGCGTGGCGCCATGCCTCCTTTCCACTTAGCTTTCAAACAAGCAAAACAATTCCTCCTCCTCAGAAAGAAAAAAACAACGGAAAGCTGTGTCACGAACTTTGTTTAGAAGCTTCAGGCCGACGTAATACTGGCTGGGCGCCGTGCTTTCTTTCCACTAAGTTTTCAAGCAAGCAAAACACATTCCTCATTAGAAAAAAAAAGAAAACAAAGAGGTGCGTCACGAACTTGTTTCAGAGGCATCGGGCTGACGCAAGTCCGGGCCACAGCGAAAGAAGCACGTCCGAGCCAACGTAATTCCGGATCACGGCAAAAGAAGCACGCCATGCCTATACGTAATCCCGGCGCGGCGCCGTGCTTCCTTTCCACTTGGCTTTCAAACAAGCAAAATAAATTCCTTCTCTTCGGGATGGGGGGGGGGCGAGAGAATTTAAAAAAAAGAAAGCTGCGTCACGAACTTTATTAAGATGCTTCAGGCCGACGTAATCTCGGGCCACAGCGAAAGAAGCACGTAATAGCGGGCCATGCCGAAAGAAGCACGCCGGATTTATGCAATCCTAGTGCCGTGCTTTTTTTTTTTTTTTTTACACTTTCGAACAAGCAAAACAAATTCCGCCACCTCAGAAGAAGAAAAGAAAAAAAGGATACAAAGGGCTGTGTTACGAACTTTATTCAGAGGCTTTTCATCGATTATTTACAAAACCATTAAAACTTTCTTAATAACAGCGAAAATCTGAATATCCATAATTTTTTGTTAGTCACCCGTAATCCCGGGGGAAATCCGTAATAATTACGGAGATTCCATAATTTTTGGCAATTACGTAGATTCCGTAATTTATGTGCGTCCTTTGTAGAAAGAGATTTCACGAGAACTTCGATTCTCTAACGATCTCAGAAAAGTGGGAACGCATTCGGATACATCGCAAATTACAAGAGAGAGAGTTCCTGGCGATGACGTCACGGATAGAATGCAGAGTGGCGATTTCCCGCAAGACACGGAATGGCTCGTGGGCTGCGGCAGTTTCCCTAAAGCACGAAGTAGGCGGAGCTTCCACCCTTCGCGCTGCGATGCTCAAGTGACTGACCCCATCCATTGTTGACAGCAGTAAACGAATTGAGCTCCTGACTCCACCCTCCAACATTTCTTCTTGCCCCCCAGCGCCTGCTCCAAAAACAACGCTCTCAGCTAGAAAGCGCTTAGTTCTTTTACACCACAAAAAAGCGGAATCGCGGAATTCCGCTTTTCAAGGATTTTTCTATAGAACGACCCCCCCCCCCCCTAAAAAATTCTGAAAATTTTCTCTTCATTTTTGCAATGACCTCGAGGATGACCAAAATGATGCAGAAAAAAGCGGAATTCCGCGAATTCGCGGAAGAATCTCATGTATGAATATATACTAAATTCAGCTGTTGTTAATTCTGTCATTATACTTCACAGGCACAACTTCTTCTAATGAAAGACAACAAAGAGCTGAATACTAAACATTGTCCGATAGTCAGGCCTGAAGTACGAGAGCTATCTTAGTCGTAATTGACATGCATTCCTTTGCAATTGTTGAACAAAGAAGGGTATAGTGGTTATCAAGTACAACAGTCTGAACAATGAATGAATAGGATATAATATACCTTGGACAAAACTTGACATAAGGTAAGATACCTTAGGCTTAAAATCAACCAACGAGTTAAAAGATGTTACCTTGCAGGGCTAAAAAAGCATCACAAAAGAAGATATTCCAGAATGAATGAAGTCAAAAACGTTGTCCTTGTATTGCAGCTATCATGTTTTGATATTTACAGGTGTTGAGCGATGAACGTAAGGACAAAAATTTGGATGAAACTTAACAAAAATACAAGACACCATAGGCCTAAAAATGAAGTGATATGTGAAAAGGTGTTATCTTGAAGGGCTGAAAAAAAAAACATAAAAGAAGATATTCCAGAATAAATGTAGTACAGCTTCGTCCTCTTATTGCAGCTATCCTCAAACTAGTTTCAGCTTGTAGCATTTAAGCGTTCATCAGTGAGTTGTTCATTACTACCTAATTAGCCATCAATGTTATCTGGCGCTTTTAACAGTGGGCCATTGTGACGATTCCTGTTCAGAGTTACGTTGCCCTCATCGCTACACGTTGATACTTGTATCGACTGACGTTTGAGTACGGTGCCGCCATCTTCATGTAATTAAGTTTATCATTAACAGGTCCCGCTAGATGATTCTGTTGCTTGTTCTTTCTTTTTAGCTAATTTTTTACAGCTCCAGTCAAAGAAAATAGACGATATTGTGGTAAATTAACTATAATACATCCGATAAATAATAAACTTAAAAACAAATGTTATAAAAATGGTTTAGAAATAGCAGATGCAACCAGTGATATTTCAAGATTACTAACTAGCAATAATGAAAAATCAGTTTTGAATTCTGCCGGTGTATATGCCACACCAACCAAAAATGTTGCAAATAATAAATCTGATTTGATATACACATTGGTAGCACTAAACGATGCTTCCAGACTTGTTTACGTGAATATATTAAAAATTGGGATAAAAAAAGAAGAAAAAACTGTGCTAATCCAACATTGTATTTAAAACAAAGTTGTTCTAAACTGGCAAGAATCAAAAACCTTAACTACACATGATATGCATAAAAAAAATATTAACAGCTGAAGCCATATTAATAGAAAAGACACACACGAGAATAACTGTAATAACACTGCACCTATAGACTTGCCCTATGCCTGGAGATATCTAATAGAACAGGAGAAAAAGAAAAGGAAAAAAATAGCTAAAAAGAAAGAATGAGCAACAGGATCACTTACCAGGACCTGCTAATGATAAATGTGATTACATGAAGATGGCGGCACTGTACTCAAACGTCAGTGTATACAAGTAACGATGTGTAGCAATGATAGCAAAATAACTTAGAACTTGTGCCAGATGATCAGGATAGGGATGAGAACCTCCATGCCAAACACAACTTCAATAGGTACATGATGCTCTGCACCAACAACACCTGGCATTCATCAAAAGAAAGTGGACATCACTGCAAGTAGATAGTGCTCCAAGTCACCCCTCCAGTGATCCACCAAATACTATAGAAATTGGAAGGAGTCGAGATCCAACTTCATCCTCCATACAGTCCAGATCTTGTCCCATCCAACTACCACCTTGTTTACATCATGACCCATTTCATACAAAGACAGCACTTTGTTTTAGTGGTGGATGCAGAATCTGGCAACAATTATTTTTTTTTCTTTGTAACCAGTACCACTACAGGGTTGTGTGTCTGGTGAAATGTTGGCAAAGAACTACAGAGAACAACAACCTGCATTTTTCATATGAGGTGACTGTGTATGGCTTTACTGCATCATTAAACATTTTAGCTGCAAATGTGATGAACTTCTGATTCACCCAGTTATACTGCAGTCAATGGGGAACATGAATGACCAAAAGTTAAGTACAACTACAGTAAGTAATGGTATCACAGTATCATGTAATTTAGGTTTGTGCAATTCAGATTAATATTCCCAGCTCAACATCTACAGTATATCAAACCTACAGAGGAAATTGTGAAATATATTTAAATGTATAAAAATTAACATAAAAAAAGAGCTCATTTAAACATGAAGTTCAATAAATTACTTCATGTAGTTTCATTTCTCTGCTTTTACATACTAATGACCTACTTACAGATTGTTCTTCTCTACAAAGGAAGTTACAATGAAAACACACTACTTCCTTATCATTACACTATCACAACCTAAAGTACACAAACATACCTTGCCTTTTTAAGTAAAAAGTTTGAGTTTATACATTTCAACAGCACAAAATAATAATAATAAAAAAAAAAGAACACGTGAATGGTATTTGAACAATCCGAAGTATAAAAACAAATATATACTTCAGAAAAATGTACCTGCAGTTGGTGCTAAAAATAAAAAAAGCTAAAATCTTTGTACAATAAATATTTGAGACTTCTTCCACTTGTGAAAATGGTATGCATCACAAGAAATGGGCAGATTCTTTCAGAAAGAGGATTAATTATCAGCTGAACTCATCTTCATGGACCTAAAAATTAAAACAGTACATGACATGCTATAATCAAGTGTCATAGAACAACATGTGTGCACGATTAAACACTGAAATAATAATAATAAAAAAAAAAACTACATGCATCACAGTTATCTCCAACAGTTTTTTTTTAACACTGTTTGCTTCTCAATACCTAAACACATGCACACATTTTTTTCAGTTACCATATTACACAACACACAAATATAAGGCGTTTACCATATGCACTCATACATATACAACAATGAGCTATTCCATTTTGACCACCACCAGCTTAGAGAAATGAGCGTGCCTGGAGACCTAACAGTGGGGCAGGTGAAGTTCATACAGCAGTATATACACAACTCAAGGACCGGCTTTAAGTTAGTAGAATGCTTGGAGTCCGAATGGGAAAAGCTGCCGATTTATTGGAGTTTCATACATGACAAATTGCGATGGCATGGTGCCTCGGAACTACGATCCTGGAAATGGCACTGCTTGTGGGTTGTTCATGTGCTGCTGCAGTGAGTACATATCAAAAGTGGTACACAGACGGCCAAATGACAAACCATCGTCCAGTCATGTATAGTCTGCAGCTCATGATGACAGAGGGGAGCGGAGACTGTCACACATTGTTCACAGTGACCGCAGAGCCACAGTGCAACAAATCACCCACAGCTACAACAGTGGTGATCAGGGCAATGTGTCGCAGCACACAGTTCATCGCAGCCTTCTGTGCATGGGTCTGCGTAGCCGAAGACCCAGCCGGGTCCCCAGGCTCACTGCACATCATCGCCAACAACTCATGAAATGGGCCAAAGATGATCAAGATTGTACCGTGGATGATTGCAAGAAAGTGGCTTGGTCTGATGAATCAAGATTCCTGGTGCATCATGTAGATGATGAGCTAGAATATGCCGATTACCAATGGAGGCTATGGCACCTGGAGGCACTGTTGGGCAGAAACAAGGCCGGCGGCGGCGGTGTTATGCTGTTGGTGATGTTTTCTTGGGACACTTAGGCCCCATTACCTCAAAAGCGCAATCCCTGACAGCTGTCAGGTATCTGAACATCGTTGCGGACCAAGTTCCCCCATTCAAGGCAACTGTGTTCCCTGCTGGTGATGGCCATTACCAACAGGATAATGTGCCATGCTACACTGCCAGAATCGTCAAGGAGTGGTTCAAGGAACATGCTGGTAACTTTCTGTTAATGTCCTGGCCTCCAAATTCACCTGATACGAACCCAATCGAATATTTGTGGTTCGACTTGGAAGAGCGGGTTTGCGCTAAATAACTACCACTCTGAAATGTGTGGAAACTGGAGGATCTGCTGTTGATATTATGGTACCAGATACCCCAAGATACCTATCGCCACCTCATCGAATTGATGCCTTGCCGAGTGGCTGCTGGTTTGCAGGCTTTTAAAGGGGGTCCTACAGTTTATTAGGTAGGTGGTCATAATGTAATAGCTCATCAGTGTATATACATATGAATATACAACAAAGAGCCAAAGCATTCTGTACGACCAGCGCACCTTTGTACAAATCTAAGCAACTGCAGGTGCACAACAGCATGTGTGAAGGTCATGAAAATGTATAAGTAATACCTAATACAAGTCCACAATCCCTTTTCCAAAACTCTTGGGGCCAGTTGTGTTTTGGATTTCAGACACTTGCCTTCAATTTTTAGTTCTTCATGTTGTTTCATAACCAAAAAACCAGTCAGTGGCATACGTTCTTTTCTTTGTTGTTGAATCCACTTCATTAGCACAAGGTCAAGATCTTCGCTTTTTCCCCTATGCAGTGTTTTCCTATTTTTCATTAATGTTTGGTCATCACTGTCACTATAATATTTCAGTAACTTGTCTTCCTGTTTCTTTAAATCATAAACAGTGGTAGTTCCAACACCATATCCTTCAATAAGACGCCGCACTGACACACCACAATCAAGCTTCTGCAATAACTCTACTTTCTGCGTTATAGATGACGTCAGATGCCTCCTTTCCTTTTCCTCACTGTTACCATAGGGGTATCTGCAGCTCTTTTTGACATTTTCACAGTGAAATTAAACGCAGTCACAAAATAAAAAGGAAAAACAAAATATCAATGAACAGCAGGCGCACATGTGACCAGTGCAAGCACTGAGACACAACTGATGCCTGCCACTCTGGTTGTCAGTGCTGGGCCACGCCGCCACATCACACCTTGACTGACGTGCGAGTGGGAGAGGAGTTGGGTCAGTTGTTCGAGCGCCAAACAAACCTTGTTATGCAGAGGTGACTGACGCTCCAGCTCCAAACTCCACGAAAAAAAACTTGGTTTTTGTAACTTTTTAAATTTCGAAATTTTAGATACAGGATTGTGGACCTATACTGAGCTCTGTTAATCAGTGCTATTCTTGTTCTTCAGATGGGAAAGGCAGCAGACTTAAGCAAATTTGACAAAGGCTAAACTGTAATGGCCAGACGACTGGGTCAGAGGACTTCTGATACAGCAAGGCTTGTGGGGTGCTCACATTCAACCAAGGTTAGTACATTCAAAAAGTTTGTCCAAAGAGGGGAGAAACAGGATCCGCCAACAAGGTGTGGGACAACAAAGGCTCGTCGATGCTAAAGGTGAGAACAGACTAACCTATATTGTACGAGCCAACAGAAGGGATACTGGAAAAGAACCCACTGGTAATTTGAATTCTAGAGATGGATGTAATGTGTCACAACACACAGTACACTGAGCTCTGCTGAAAACGGGGCTGGGTAGCCGAGAGCGGCTCTGACTGCCTGTGCTAACCTGAGTTCACTGTTGAAAGCACCTACAATGGGCACATGAGCATCAAAACTAGACCTTGAATGATTGCAGGAAGGTTATCTGGTCCAATGTATCCGATTTCCTGTTGCACCACGTGGATAGCTGGGTACGCATACATTGTTTAACTGGGAAAGTGTCAGAACCAGGATGCACAGTGGTACAAAAACAAGCAAGTGGAGGAAGTGTGATGTTTCGGGCAATGTCCAGCTGGGAAACTGTGGGTCCAGTTATTCATGTGCAGGAAACTATGATGTCTACCTAAACATCATTGCAGACCAGTTACATCCTTTCATAACAATGATATTCCCTTCACTTGCGCCATCTTTCAGCAAGATAATGCACCATGTCACCTGGTTGTATTGTTCGATAATAGTTCACGAAACATGAAAACTTTCAGGTGTTGCCCTGGCCTCCAGATTCCCCAGGCATCAATCCAATCAAACATCTGTGGTTTGTCTTGGAACAGCAAATCTGATCTGTGATGGCTCGGTCATGTAACTTACAAGATTTAAAGGATCTGCTGGAAATGTTTTGGTACCAGATACTACAGAGACATCTTTAGAAATCTTGCAGTGTCCATGCCTGGCCGGGTAACAGCTGTTTTGGCAGCACATGGAAGATCAACATCATATTAGGCAGATGGTCATAATGCTTGGGCTCTTCAGTATATATATATTGCTAAGTTGTTCTTTGAAATTCAGAGGTTGGATTCTTAAAAAAAAAACAGCTGCCAAATCACAAGTTACCAATAGATTGCTGTAAATCAAGATTCATCAACGGTAAATAAGTTAAACTTTACTTACTGTTGATGAATCTTGATTTACAGCAATCTTGGCACACATGAGCTTCACTGACATCCATCATATCTCACCCAAAATCTTTTATACCTCACATTCATTATTTTTTTCTCCTGTAGGCATTTTCACTGTGGTACTCTATGATTTCCTTGGCCTACTTTTCTTTATGCCACTGGGGCTGAATAAATCATCTTTGTCAGCACCTCATCATCGTTTCACATAAACATGCCCATGAACTACCTAAAACATTTGTTTTTCCCCTAACATTTTGCTTCATATTACACATTTGCAGCACATCTTCATTCCTCACATAATCAGGATGTCTTGCTATAAACTCCTGTAAGCAATGCATCTCTACAACACAAACACAACTTCTATGTCTCTTCTGCAATACCCAGGTTTCACTGCTATATATCAGAATAGGTACAATTGCACTTTTATAAACAGCCATTCAACACCTTTTCAAGAAACCATCAGTCCTGTGAAATCCTCCTAAGTTAGACTGTCTTTTAAAGCTGAATTCACTTACATGCTGACTTCATTTTTTCCCCGTCAAACATGCTTCCTATACAAACTCATTCAACTGCTCTAACTCTGTGCCACTTAGACCAATCTAATGTTCGTTACTAACAGTATCTCTCTCAAAAACCATAACTATGGGGTTTCCCTTATTTATGCTCAACTTAACTTCCTATATTGGGAAAAACATACTCTGCAACCCCATTTTGTTCTCCATCAGTAGGACTGTGTGATCATCATACAGCAACCCATATACATAGTAATTACTAGGACCTAAACCAGTACTGTATATTTTGGCATCACTGATGCTTAATTAAACTATGCACATATATTGAACAGCAATGGTTACACAAGCTTGTTGAACTCCTACACCAATAGAAAACAATTCTGATCAAACATCATTCACGTGTATGCATGATCTACTACCAATATGTACATGTATATACATATATAGCTTTTTCATACATTCAAATAGAATTCCAGTTATACCATAATTATTCAAGACCTTTCCACATAAGCACCTTGTTTACTCAGTCATAAGCTTTCTCTGAATCTACAAAGGCAGCAAAAACTTTCTTACCAACAGATAGATAGATACTGTTCATTCATTAACACTCTGGGTGGCAAGCACACATATACACGTTCGGGGTTTCGGTGGGCAAAGCGGCGACGACGCAATAATACATTAACAGGAAATCCGTTAAGTGCGGCAAGAACGCAATATCGCTTCAAAAAAAATTTCAGACTAATAGGAGCGAGAACTGACATTTGCGCATTTTATCGACGATGAATATTAAGAGAGTCTTCTGTTACACATATGAAAAAATTTTGCATTGCCTGTTCCAAAGCTCCTGCCACCTGGAGGGTTAAACACACTGGTGAGTGCAGCCCTTTCCAAGCATAAAACCACTCCCACCTATTTTCTCATGTAAAGACTAATATCTAAATAATAATGATTTTCCCTGGCAGACTCAGGTAGCTGATACCATAATAGTTCTTACATTCAGTCTGATCACCTTTTCTTTTGTATAAAAGGATAATGCATAGCTACCTTCCAATCCCCTGTGAGACTATTCCCAACACAACTGCCAAATTTCAGTTAAACAATTAATAACAGTTACCACCATATTTAAAAATCTCAGCTGTTATGGCATTCGCTCAGAGGACCCTATCATTTTGAAGAGATATTATAGCTTTAAAAAGTTCTTTTCTTGAGATCCCTGCTGTGCTCACTTCTTTCTCTGCGGCATCTGGTTTTACCCCAAAATTATCTCTTTGCTTTCATATTCTAATAACTCACAGAAGTATTCACCACATCTTTTGCTAAACCGATTAGGATCTGATATAATTTCTTTGATGATATTCTTCACACAACTTAAAATTTTATTTTCCTTGCTCTTTCTACATCTTGTGTACTTCCCCAATGATTTCATCTCTCTCCAAAAAGATGGTTCATGGCTATCCAGGGGTCCAATGAAGTGACAGAATTTCCTTTATGGACATCTTTTTTGTGCTTCAATAAATGGCTATTGATGCTATGGTAAAGGTTTTATAAAGTGCAACCTGTTTTAGTTGAAGATGTTAAAGACATGATGATCTAAACTCCATGAAAATTAAGGGAAGTCATTCTATCTTTGTCATCAAACATTAATTTGATAATCAAAGGGTTGGAACTGATGGCTAAATTATTACAAAAAATTTTGAAAATTTGTTTGAGCTCATAGGCACACCAAAAAAGTAGATTTTCAATATGGTTTTGTTGGAGGCTTTTGAATTTTTATTTCAATTTATAATGACTGATTAAATTTTTTTATCATTGAAGGAGGGCGTTCTTGCAAAGTGGTTGTCCCCAAGATTTCCCCATATTCCTCTTCAACAGAGATTGGATTATTATTGTGGATCATGTTAACTCTATGAATAAAAGATTTTATAGCCGAATGTTTGCAATTTTAAAAATTAAATGAATGAAAAGAAATAATATTGGTGGTTATAGTACGGCTATGAAAAACAAAACAATTCTGAGAAATTATGGCTACTGTTTCCTTTGGAGAAAGATGTCCAAACCATAGAGATATTAGACATTTATTTACATAACTTAAGCCTGGCTTTTAAAATTTTAACACTTGTTTATTTACAGTTATGTGTTTGTGTCCAAATTTCCCATGTTATAAGTCAGTTCTTGGGAGAATAACGTGGGACAAACTGCATACAGCAACAGGAAATAATAAAATACAAAGACATAGTATACGAAGTGTGATAAAAAAGTATTGAGACTGTGTATATAACTGTTAAATGGAGTGGCAGAGCAGAATGCAATTTGGCAGGCTGTAACCTTGGAGCTAACTGCACATGTGCCTACTGAGAGAACGCTGTTAGACAGCGCCTTTTGTGCTGCGACCAGTTGTTTGTAGTCTAGTCTGATCGGTGTGTGGCATTAATTATGCTTGGCAAGCTTTTTTGAGGCTTGGTGAACTGGGGGTCTTCAACAGTGAGGGCTGAGCCTTTGTTTCTGGGTCATATCCATGTTTTGTCGCCAGTAACAATCTTTTTCATTAAACACAGAAAAACTTCTTAAATATCCTTAATAACCTAAGTATGTGAGCTTCACCTATATGATATTCTAAGTTTCCAATAACATGCTGAAATGTCATTTTTGACGAAAAACATGAATCCTTTATAAAAAAAGTTCTCTGTTTGTGATAAAACTTTCTGCATGTTGTCTCCAGGTCTCTGTGTATGGCACAAGGAGGGAACTCATTGAAAACTTTAAAATCTCAATACATAAACTTTACTCTAAAATCCTTAAAAATACTGCAATTCCTACAGAAATGAAATGTGATGCAGCAAAAAAAAACAACAACATACAACCGAATTAATATGAATTTAGACAAATTGGAAAAAAAAATTAGACGAATTGGGATAGAATAAAAAATAATACATCAAAAACGAATTGGGAGAACATACCTTTCACTGTAGCGTCATTCGTTGAGCGATTACGTTGTTCTAATCACGTCTTCGATATGACGGGATTCCCTCAAGGCATACACCACACTGAAATTCTATTCTCATCCCAGTATGTCACCAAACCACAAAAAGAATATGAAATAACTCACACAAGCAACAACTTAAAACACTAAAATTATCGAGTACGAAAATGGTCGAACTCTTGTCGTGTATGACGTAAAACACAGCTAAAACATTACAACACTGCCTTAGAACGAAGTGGAAAAATATACTAAATAACGCAAAAAACCTCCCGAAATGCCAAATCACTGTGACCAAAGTATAAGGAATGATGTCCTTCCGATATTCTTTTCCTATGCATTTCGGTAATGTACGCGTTACCATCTTCAGGAACAATGTCCGCTGTGTCCTTTGTGATCACACTCACTCTGCCACTTTCAACCAAATCTCAGTCTCATCTTCATCAAGATCCGTGACATCATTATTTTGAGCTGTTGCCACTTCATGCTTTCGAAAAATCGAAGCTCCATGGGTCAATCGCTCCCGCCGACTCTCAGCTCTGGGCACTTCCGTCAGCAACCTTCCCCTTCTATTTATCATACAATCGTGTTCCTCTTTTATCAATATTTTCCAGGGGAATGGTAGGTTGGTACCAGAATGTACATTACAGTTGTTCTTTTTGGCTTTTTCTATTACTATTGCTTCTGCGTAACGGATCATATTTTCTGTTGGTTGCTGACACACTATATTTATTTCATCAAATAATGGTTTAGCTGCAGTTTTTTTCATACAGTTGTCATTTCTGGCTAATTCCAACAAACCAATGGCTGCAGGTAGTCGAATTTCCTTTTGTTCATCTGAGAGGACTTTTGGAACAAATTTTGCTGATGCATGTCTCATCACAAATCTTCAGTGAGCATTGCCTGTACTGATCCAAAACTAAGGCCTAAGTTGTGAGCAAGTTTTCCGATAGTAATTCTGTGGTTTTCCCTCACAGCTGAACGAACTTCTTGGATGTTTCTTTCATTTCTGCTTGTTGAGGGCCTTCCACAAAGATCATCACTCTGGACACTTTGACGGCCATTTCTGAAATGTTCGTACCAGTTGCACACTAATGGGTGACTCATGCAGTCCTCACCAAACAGTCTCAGTAACTAGTCATGTTTCTTTGCAAGAATCCCCAAGTTTCTAACAGAATTTGATGCACATGCATTGCTCAACTTTCTCAGACATCATTAATGTGGCACACCAATCAGACTAGACTCCAAACAACTGGCCACAGCACAAAAGGTGTAGAATCAACAGCATTCTTGTGGCAGGTATATGTACAGTAGCTTCCAAGGATATACACAGCCTGCAAAATGACATTCTGCTCTGCCACTCCATTTAACAGTTATACACGTAGTCACGATACTTTTTTGATCACCCCTTGTACATCAATAATTTAGCAAATTAAATCTAGTCAATCGTTGTTATTTTTAAGCATTTTTTTTTTTTTTGCTATAGCAATAGCATGAAAATCAATTTAATATGAGTCACTAGTCTGCATGCAATATTCCATAAAGCACTTAATTCACAAAGATCTGAATGTTCATAGAAAGTTATTTGAGAAGATCAATATGCAGTATTATTTTCAAATTATGTTCCATTTAAATTTACTTTGATGTTCTTGTTTTACCTTATTGTAGCTGAAAAACAATGTTTGAGGTTTTGTAATAGGTTGAAGTTGTGACTTCACAATTCTTTTAACCCGTTTTTTAATATAAGATTTCAAGTTCAGTAACTACAAATTTACCAACTACCAAGTTTTTCAGGAAATGAACCCACACAGTTGGCAAATGTAATATAATAAAGGTTTAGAGGCTGCAAGCCCCTCATACTGATATCATATATATTAAAAGAGAACAAATCATTGCAAGTAAATTTCAGGAACACAATGCAGGGTTATTACAAATGAAATAGTTTCAACATTTCATAAAACCAAAACTATTCAAGACATTGCACTGTGTCGCACAGAAACTTTTGAAGTTTGTTACAGCTACTTTCAGATATTCAATATGTGCACTCTTTAGACACATGACACATATCAATGTGGCAGTTGAATTCTTTCCAAACATGCATTAACATATCTTCATCAACTCCAGCAATAGCTGCTGTGACACATTGTTTCAGAACAGCTAAATTAACAGGAAGGGAAGGGAACAGAGTCCTTGCCTTTGGAATAACCCATAAAAAAAAACAGTCACAGGGTATTAGGTCCGAACCTTGTGGGGGACAACATCTGAGTGACGTGTCTTTGCTTGTTGTGCAGCTAATTCAGCGCTGTAGAAGATTCTCATCAAGGCAATTTCTAACTTCTTGATGCCAGTGGGATGGTGCTCTGTCCTGTTGGAAAATAAAGTTGTCACTGTCTTTGTGCAGTTGATGTATCAACCAAGTAATTAGCATATCGAGACAAGAATTTCCCGTTACAGTGTTTTCTTCGAAAAAGAAGGGATCACACACTTTTTACGGGATGTAGCACAGAACACACTAACCTTTAGGGAATGCAGCACATGCTCCACTGTTGCTCAAGGATTTGCAGCCCTCCATATGTGAATATTATGTTTGTTAACTTTCCCACATATGTGGAATGTTGATTCACCGCTGAAAATTAGATGCTCACTAAACCCATCTTCTTCAAAGCACTCCTGCATTCTTGTACAGAAACAGCGACATGCAGTTCTGCCTTGTCACTTACAGTCAGACTTTGCAATAATTGCAGTTTTTATGGAGTCATTTTTAGCTGCTTCCTCAAAATTTTCCAAACAGTTGGCCACAGCATTTGTAACTCCACACCCGCCATCATTGTGGATTTGCTTGGTTGGCACAAACACGCTCCACTTGTATATCACATACACGTGGTCTCCTTGGACTTATCTTTACACAAATATCCTATTGCTCCAAATTTCTTGTGCCAGTCATAGACAGATTGTCTCTTCGGCAGTGATTTCGTGAAAAGTGTTCTAAATACTGTTGCATAACAGTAACAGAATTCACTTTGCTTAATTCAAGCACATGGGAACACCTTCTCCACAGCATTTGCAGCCATCTTGCCTGACTGGTCACATGATGGTGAAAACATACAATCTTTTAGTGATGCCATGTATATAATAAAATCATTTTTATTGATGATAGAACGGTGCACCATGGATGTCAATATCTTACACAATTTTGGTTTTATAAAATATTGAAACTGTCTTTATTTCATTTATAATAACTCTAATATTGTTTCTATGACAGAAAATCATATGCTTGTATGCTAACACTCACTTCAACTGAAACATATACTTGTCCTAACATCTGTAGCTTTGCAACCCAATTTAAGAGCTGATGACAACTCAAGCCTCAGATGCCCATGGGGACAAATAAAATAAAAATACCAGTGGCTAATTGCATCTTAACAAGAATATGAGGGAGCACACATGCATATTCTAGATAAGGTAGGCCTAAAGCACACACGCAATTTATTTATAGATTTATTTTTAGGAGAAAGATTCAACATCACCATTTATGCTCCACATACACATATATCTACAATAAACTACTACTACTTTGCCCATGAGATAATCAAATATATTAGGGAAAATTTGGAACACCAGTCAATGCATACAGTGATGATCATTCCACAGATTAATGTTGCATTTGAATACAATTCATGACTGGCTGGTTGAGAATATGCATGAGAGCTTTTACAAGCATCTGATATACACTATCTACCAACAAGTAATTGGACACCCCTGCAATCGACGATATCTGCGGCCCTGATACACGTCACAGCTGCCGCCGTTAAATATCGTGTGGGAAACAACAACGCAACCAGTCGCATGCACGATGCCACGCAGTTCGGAGCTCTCCGATTTCAAGAAAGGTGTAATCGTCGGGTAACACAGAAATGGCCGATCCATACTTGACATATCCAGCGAGTTGAAGTACCCAAAATCGACAGTGGCCTACGTGATTGGCAAGTGGAAGATGAGAAGTGAGGGTCAGAATGTGCCCAGACCCAACAGACCCACAAAACTGGGAGTTAAGAGACCGACGGGTGCTGGCCAGAGAAATTCGGAAGAACCGCACCAAATTGACAGGCCACATCCGCGAGGAGTTCCGACAGGCATCCGGGAGTGTTCTTTTGATGAATACCATCTGTAAGGAAGCTCATCTTCTCGGTTATCATGGACGTGCACAAGCCTTTGATCACAAAGTCCAATAGCGCTGCTCGGCTAACGTGGTGCAAAGAACGTCGACAGTGGACCGTTGAACAGTGGAAACAGGTTCCCTGGAGCGACGAATCAAGGTTCACCCTCTACTGTTTGGATGGCAGGGTCTGGGTTTGGCGTCTGCCTGGAGAACGCCTCCTGCCGGAATGTATTGTGCCAACTGTGAAGTTCGGTGGCGATGGAATTATGTTATGGGGGTGTTTCTCCTGGTATGGCACGGGACCCTTGGTCGCAATTCCTGGTAGACTCAACGCCGAGACCTACTGCACCATTTTGGATGACCATGCGCTTCCTACGTTGTGGCAGTTTTACAGGGTGGACTCATGTTACTTTCAGGATGACAATGCCACCTGTCATGTTGTGAGGTCCACCATGGCTTGGTATGGTGACAACGGGGTTAATCGAATGGACTGGCCTGCGCAGAGCCCAGACCTTAACCCTATCGAGCACCTCTGGGACAAGTTGGAGCATCGACTTAAGGGGTGCCCCCACCGTTCGAAATCGGTGAAGGAACTGACCTGTCTTCTCCAAGCTGAGTGAAAGTAAATATCGCTAGCCATCGTACAACGCCTGGTTGAGGGTATGCCCCGGAGGGTCGCAGCTGTAATCGCCGCTCGTGGAGGCTCCACCAACTATTGAAGGTGAATAAACTTCATTTTCCTTTGCTATCACAGGTGTCCAATTACTTGTTGGTAGATAGTGTATTGAAAAAACAACACTGTGTTGTAATGTAATACTTTTTTTTTTGTTCTTCCATATCCATTTCTTTTTTCTTGTTTTCCCAGTAATTAGAATGTAGATGCTGGAATTATTAACATAAGTAACTGCCACCCTGTCCAACAGTTTCAAAAATGATCATGAAAGAATAAAAAACTTACTTTGGTGAAAGGATGATCAAGTAACTGACTTGTAGTCCAACGCTCCTGAGGGTTGTACACTAAACAGTAGCTAAGGAAATCTTTTCCTTCATCACTTAAATCAGCAGGTATTTCTGGGATGCCCCCCATGCCAACAGTAAACATTATTTGGTAGCTATTCTCCAACTCATGCCAGGGACGCTAAAACAAAAATGAAAACTATAAAATCTCAACGACAAATGCAGTTCATGTGTTTAAGTAAGTGATGTAACATACACATATTACTGTAATTTAATTAATAAGGTTGCACTTCTTGGAACTTTAAATGAACATAATGAAAAGTATGGAAACCAAATATGAAAAATATAACATCACTCTTCAGTAAGCAACAGCCCAACAATTCTGATTACGTGCATTCTACAAAATAAATGTTACCTTCCCCCCCCCCTTTTAAGGTTAGATCCCATAATATGGAAGTCATTTTTTCTCCATTGAAAAGTAGTTTACCATGACACAACCAACTTTTAAAGTAATTCCTGATTTGTCTAAAGGAAAGGAAATTCATAAAACACTCGATATACAGAGCATGGTTTCTCTAGAGTTTGATATATTTTCTTTGAGAGAAATAAGGGAAAATGTGTAACTATTAGAAATGAAGCAATAAAAATAAATTCAAGCATCAGTTACATAAAAACAAGAATGTTACATGGAAGCTTTCAAAAGACAAGAGACTTAGCTCGAAAGCTCTCATATTAATTTTTACATAACTGAAGATTGAATTGCATTCTAATTCCTGTATGACATATTTCCTTCACTTTGACCAGGAAAAAAAAACTTGTTGAAACAACTACCTTGAGATTATCAGTACAGAAAACATTTCAGATTTTAAAGTACTAATATGAGACCCAAAAAACCAAAACAATAATTTCAAATAATGAATGGAATACGGGATTATACCATATAATACAAATTTTGAAGATGACAATCTGGTTTTTGGTGTAAATATGACAAGGATGGTAAGTCAGATAATTTCGCCGCTATAGGACGACGAAATTTTCAAGTTATCGGATATTATCTGACTTACCATCCTTGTCATATTTACACTGAAAACCGGATTGTCATCTTCAAAATTTGTAATAATTTCAAACTTTAAGTTTTCAATGAGGTGGGAAAATATTAGTAAGTATAATTCTTTATAACTCTTAGAAACCATATGCATATGTAACAGACACTTCACTTTGATGTTAAAAATATTATAATTCTTCAAAATACACTTGTATTTTATTTATGAATTTTTACACTGCCTAAAATAAATAATGTTAGGCATGCACTGTACGGTTACTGAAATATACATATTTAAAGACATAAATTTTATAAAAAGTTTAAAAGAATTTGCTGGAAAATTCAAAATGTAAAAGTCTGGGTTTACTAGAGTTCCTCCAAAATACCCACTGTTGATGTACTATGAAAAGTAAAAAATTTAAAACATCACGAGAGGGAGTCAGAAAATCTATTTTCTGAAATTTGTAATAAGAAATATTTAAAAATGCCTAAAAGAATAAACAAGACTTAGGTATTGTTAAAACCATTACTGAATAAATTACTACTTAGTTCTAAAAAGATTTCAAAATGATACAATTTTAAAGTACTGTATTTTTCGGCATATAAGTTGACTTCCCCCTCCCACCCCCACCCCCACCCCCTTCTCTTCAGAAGTCTGGGCCTTGACTTATACACAATGTTGATTTAAAAAAAAAATTCCAAATTTCTCAATGAGAAAAAAAAATATATTGCACCTTTGAGTTGTGATCCAAGCATCTGAAAGGCAATATTAATTTCTTAATAAACCATTCCGAAAGCATACAAAATGTAATATTCCTTCACTAAGAACTTGTTTAAAAGCTGCTGAAATGGATATTTTCATTCAACAAAAATCATTAAAATCGCTGTGACTGATTTGGAGTGGCAGCTGTTGTATGTTAATCGCATCCCCTAGTGATATGGCTCCAAGACACTGTGGGTAGCATTCACCTATGGTTTTGCAAAGCTGTCGGAACTACAGTGAGTGCATCTCACTTTTCTCATAATAATAATTAAACCTCTGAAACATGTCGCTACCACAAAGTTGATCAGTTAAAGACAACAGCATTGGCAGTCAGCGGAGCGTGCGCTTTAAGAAAAGCAATGACCAGCCGCTAGCGAATGCAGTCTTTTTTCACTCTGCCAATATCTCAACTGAATTAAAATTTACCATTTCTGACCATTATCATGCTTATCTTAAATTATTTCATGTTTACGATTGAAACTAAAAGCTCTTTTGGTTTCTGATTTCAATCAGACTCTTTCTAAAGCAGAACTCACACTGCAAGTACCACTCTTATTTGCCACACATGTGAGACCTTGTTTAGTTTTTTGTTCTTTTTCACCTTTGCACTGCATCTTCTCCAACTGCTTGGTTGGAGGGAAGGGATACCATAGTGGCAGTTTGTAAAAAAAAATAAACTTAAGAAATTATACTTTTTTCTAAAAAAAATGTGGGAGTTTCATCACTTTCTTTTCCTTTTAATATTTACTAAAACATTAAAATTACAGTTACAGAATTTCGGAACACTAACTGTACTTCTTCTAGCTTTGTCTCATACTCAGGATCGACTTATCTATGAATGAAGATAAGGAAATAGTGAAATTTTACCCATTCGACTTATACTCCATATTGACTTACAAGCCAAAAAGTACAGTATTTTTGACTTGGAAGGCTAATGTCATTTCTATGCCAATATACACTGAAAGGACGAATTATTACATACATCCTGATAAAAATACGCAAAGCAGCAGCAGCAAATATGCAAAGCAGCAAATCGCAGTTTGCAGGAAAACCCACTGGGGCAATAAACGGAGTGGGTCAGTATGCACAGGAATATGTTCCGTCAAGTGCCGGAGTGGGTCAAGGATGAGACTTAAGTGAGTTTAATCAAGGTCAAATTATGGGAGCCAGGAAGGCCGGATGTTCAATCAGCACAACAGCGGAACTGTTAGGAATCCCGTGACAAACTGTAGCAAGTGTGTACCAGGAGTACGTGAAATCTGGCAAAATCACTAACAGTTGGATGAAACATGGCAGTAAAAGTGCATTGGATGGTCGAGGGCGCCGATGATTGGCCTGCATCATACAGACGAAATAGAAGGCTTGTTTGCAGCAAATCACATCACAATTTAATGAAGGAGCAAAGACAATCCATCAACACATGGCATAACTCGGCTGGGACAGTTCAGGACCACGTCGTGTCCTGATGTTAACGGCACAGCAGCGCATGAACCGACTGCAGTTTGTGAAGGCCCATTGAAACTGGAGCATGGTTGGTTGGAAACGCATCATATGATCTGATGAATCCTGTTTCACACTGTATCATGCTGATTGGTAGGCAGTGTGTGTGTAGCGCAAACCACACAAAGCTGTGGACCCAACATGTCAAGTAGAAGACTCATCTTGGCTACAGCTAAGTTGGTTACATGTCTTTGCACGTTGGTTACATGTGAAGAACATGTAACTAACATGCCTGCAAACACATGCCTAAACAACAACCACATGCTTTGCATGTGGTTGTTTTTTACATGCCTTTGCATGTGGTTACATGCCAAGTTGAAGACTCAACTTGGTATGTGGTTACACCGCTGGAGACAGTGTAACCATTTTGGCAGCTTTCGTGTGGTCCGGCCTAGGTCCCTTGAGCCTTCTGTCACTGGTTACAGCTATGTGGCTAATGGCCGACCATCTCCACCCTTTCATTGCGTGCCTCTGTCCAAACCAAGTTCCGATCATTCAACAGGACAATGCTCCACCCCACTAGTCCTGGCTAGTGACAGACTGGTTTCAGGAGCATAGCAGTGAGCTTACCACACTCACATGGCCCCCTCGCTCACCGGACGTCAACCCCATAGAGAATTTATGGGACATATTGAAACGAGCTGTTCGTGATCAACCATCCCCACCTACATCTATGCCTGCTCTACACCAAGCACTCTTAGATTGTTGGTCAGCAACAGGGCTATAGAAGAGTAGGGCTGGTCCTTAGAGCCAGCTCCCCTGAAGATGCAAGTTGGAGATGACGATGTAGTTATGCTGCAGCAGTGGGTTGGTAGTTGGGTTCTCAGAAGCCACTGCTCTACGGGAAATCCAAAGTAATGAGTTCAAAGTTCAAGAAAAACTACATAACTGCAAAGCACTAGAGTAAAGAGAATGAGAATGAACTTAACTATCATCACTGTAGTTAAAAAAAAATTACTTAAACTTTAAACATATGTTTCTAACATATAACCACATCATTGTGTATTACGTTAAAGGCACAGCAACTAGTTAATACGTGATTATTTATAAAACACAGCATTGGGAAAATTTTTTCCGAACACTGTGTTTTGACAGAAACAAAAATCAAAATGCAGTTGTACAAATGCTAATACTTTTTTTCATTTTGTGCCTTGTTTTCTGTGTGTCATCTATTAAATACATATATCATGGGAAAATTTATAATACATCAAGGGCTGATTACAGAATTCAAATTTTTCTTACATACATACATGCATATCACTAAGCTGTTCTCTGAGATTTAAAGGTTAGCTCCAAAAAGAAATACAAACTACCAGATAATTTTTACTTACTGTTACCGTATCAAACTTCTCCATTTACAGTGATCTTGACATACAACTCGGGCTTCACTGACATCCATCGCACGCCGTACACAAGATCTTCTATACTTCACACTCATAATCTTTTTCTCATGCAGACACTCCTGAATCTGATCCTCCCATGACTTCCTGGGCCTTCCTCTGCCTTTCTTTCCGGCCACTTGGGCTAAACAGATCTTCTTAGTAAGCATCTTATCACGCATTCTTTCAACATGGCCAAACCACCAAAGCATATTAGTCTCCACCTTGCTAACAACATTTTGCTTCACATCACACAACTGCAACACATCTTCATTCCTCACACAATCAGAACGTGTCTTACCCCCCCCCTGTTTCTTTCTTTCTTTCTTTCTTTCTTTCTTTCTTTCTTTCTTTCTCTCTCTCTCTCTCTCTCTCTCTCTCTCTCTCTCTCTTTTTTAAGACCACAATTTTTGAATTGAGTAAGTTCATATTTTAGGAGCTTTGAACTAAGAAAAGTTAGTTTGCATTAAATGTTAATTAAGCAGATCAGGACACATTGTGCCATTTTACAAATCATAAATATTTTACATGCAAATTCCTTCTGAACCAAAAGTGACAAACTTACATTTATTTATATTTGCAGCTTAATTTGAGAAGCATCCTTTGTTTGCTAAAAATCAGGTATCAGTTTTCTTCCAAGTATTTGAACGGATCCATTTCTTTGTGATACTAGCACTGCATTTCTGTTTAAAAAGTGAATTCTGATAAATGTTTGCAATCTACAAAATAAGCGAATTGCATCTTTGTTAACTTCAGGGTAATGTTTTTCCAGCTAGCTGTTAAGTTCGCAGATTACACCTTTTCCTTTTCGAAAAGTGCTGCCGTGAAATGAATAAAAATGTTTTTCAAATTTTTGTACCATATTCATCTATGAGCAGGATGGTATGGTAAGTCCACCTGAAGACAGTAATTTAATCCAATCGGATTGAACAGGAAATTCTGGGCAATATTTTTATAATGTCCCTAACAAAGGATATGCAATTTAGCTAGCTACATTGCTCATACCTTCCTGCTCATGAACAGAAAGATCCCTTGATGCGGTTTGCTCTTTGACTTCCCAGAGCATAAGAAATAGATCATCAACATAATCTAAGTTCACATCATCACAGTTATTTTCAAAAACAGAAATTTCAGGAACCTCCTGTATTTCATCACGTCCAAAAGAATTTTCTAATAATTCGGATGTAAGATAAACATTTAACTGTTTGCCTTCTACTGAAGTGGGTGCATTTACTTTTGCTGAGAGTTTAAGCAGTTTGTTTGCAAGTAACAACTGCTTCAAATAGCTAATGACTTCTGTTGGCAAAGGCTGGTCGTTTAATCTACCAAGCCCTCGAATTTGACTAAAAGGCTTTCCAGGGCATCTTGAATCAACCAGGAAGTCAATATATACTTCACACCAAGAACTTTTAAGTCCTCAAACAATCCCATAAGCAAGTCGACGGACATCAGAATTCCCTTTCGAAAAAGCAGTATGCCGGATTTTCCACGCACCCTTAATCCACTAATGACATCTTTCACTATATCTAAAATTGACACTTGTTTTTCAAAATATGTGTCCATACCAAATGCAGCCGTTAGAGGTTTGTTGGAAGGAGAACATAGCTTGCTACTATTCATTATATCAAACAAGCCATCAATTAGTTTAAAAAATTCAGCTACTTTTTTATTTTCTGTTAAATGCATAATTGCTTTTGCTGTAGTTGCTGAAAAAAAACGTTTTTGCAGGTGTTACTTTCTGTCGCTTGTTTCCTTTCACAGTAAAAAAATTTGGTTTCAGTTTATGGCACAATTTATATTCTCCTGAATCTCTGTTTAAAACTTCTTTAATAACATCAGTAGTCAAAATGGTGCCATCTTAAAGTGTGAATCCTTTATCCAGAAAGTGATTTCTTAGCAATTTTACATAATGGAACAAATCTATGAACACCCATATTTTTTATGTTTGCTCAGCCGGGTCTGGGAATGAAAAATTGGTGGGAGAAATTCCAAGTTCCTTCCACAAAGTACCACATCCTCCTAAATCAGAAACTATTGCCTTTACTTCTGTGGCACTTGTTTGTATGCAAGTAATTACATTAAAAATAAGCTCTTTTGTCATGGAGATATCAAAAGAAAAAAAAATTGAGCTGCTTCCATTGAGAAATCAGACCTCTAATGAAAATGAACTGAACTTTCCTGAATGGACCCAGCATCTAATTCATTCGAGAGTCATAGCACAACTTAGAATCTATGTACATTTCATCAAAACTTAGAACACAGATTTTCTCATGGAAACTTAAACTTTCACAACTTTTTTCATAAGCAGAAGAACATCATTCTGAATCCTGGGACTGCGTGTAAATTTTGTACATCAACGTTTCAGGGTGCTAGAACTTGGAAGTGGAATGCCCATCTTTTCTTTCCAGAAATCATATCATTTTGAAGAAAGTGCTCGAATTACTACGCATCTAGATATATCCTCTGTCGTCCATTTTATTCTTTTCATTTTCGAAGTAAGAGCATCAACTTGGGTCTTCGTGAAAGTGAGGTTGACACATTTCCCCAATTTTTCTAATTTGCATTTTCCTTTCTGAAGTATTTTCATTTGGCTTTTTAATTGCTGAATTTGATATATTAGAGATTTCCTAATAATGGCCCATCTTTCCGATCGCTGAACAGAAACATTATGATTTCTACTTTTTTCCTGGATTGCAGTTTAAAGATCTTTCTTCAATGTTGAAATTTTTTTCATGAAATTATCATTACAAATTTTCAGATACTTGCAGTTAGGGCATTCTGTCGTCTCTACGTTGCTGCTGATTCCACAGTTCGTACCAGCATCCATTTCACCTTCAGTATCCAGATTAATTTTTTTTTTTTTTTTTTTTTTTTGGGCTCAATTCACTCAATCATTCCAAAGCACTTCAAACAATTTTTCTTTTCCTGTGTCTGTGGGTCCTCGGTGTTGTTTCTTTAGAAATTAAAGAAGGTAAATTTATACTAGGAACAGCATCAGATTTGATTATCTGTCACAAAGGCAATCCACGTAATCTATTTTTCACATCATCTTTGTAATCACAACTCTGGAAATGATCGCTACAAATTCTGGCATACCTAACATTAATCAAGTCCAATCTGTGGCACTTGTTCATCCATTCTTTTACGAGCACTGGATTGGTTCGAGGAAAAGCATGAAACACAATATCTTGTCCTTTTTGGTTTCTGTGTGCATTCCAACACGTTGCAACAGCACACGAAGACATTTATAACAAAAGAAAAAGACTCACCAACTTACGCAGGTAACCTATTTATGTACACGCATACAATAGATACATGCACACACACTTAAACATTTGTGCGATCTCACTCTCTCTCTCTCTCTCTCTCTCTCTATATATATATATATATATCATCATCATTGTCAACCATTATCAATCCACTGCTGGACGAAGGTCTCCCCAAATATTAGATATTTCAGCTAGATAATGCTGCTTACCTTTGCATTTCTATCTTGCTTGACTTTACATTTCCTGCACGTGGTCCGGTTGTCGCTGATGTTATCATTCCAATCGTCCGTTTCAGGTATAGCTGTTCTTGGCACTATTCTCGTTTAATGCAGGTTTGCTTCACTAAACTTCGATTAGGTTCCATTAATACCAACTTTTACCGTTTTCTTTGCTCGAAATTTTTCGCCCAAAACTTTGGGCATCTTCAGGAGCGTGGTGATTTTGCACCTTTACTTGTGGGTGCTTTCTCGCTTACTGGGGTTTGCTAATCCCCGTTGCCATTCTTCGTTCGTCTCGGATACGCAGCTTGATCGTCTCTACCCTGTCGCCATCTATGTTTCCTCTTTGGAATTTTTTTTTTAATACGCTATCTTGTTTGTTTTCCTTTACTTTCTTCTATTTTTGTCTTTCCTCCTTTTCTGGTTTTTTTTTTTTTTTTTTTTTTTTGCTCTTTTTCTTGTCTAATAAGTTCTTTCCATAGGTTAGACAACGTGCTCGCGTTGTTCTGGTTACATACCCTATTTTTATTTTTATATATTAGAATTGCTTCTTCCATCCTCAATCGTTTTTCTGATTTTTCATTTCTTTTCAGCAATTTTAGTTCGTCGAATTTCAGGAACGTTTGTTTTCCAAACAGAACTGTACTAGCGCCGTTTTTGCCTCTTTTTTTTTTTTTTTGCCAGTTGGTGATATGTTGCTTCAGTCTTTTTTTAACCTGTTTTTTTGTGCTCCCTATGTATGATATTGGGGGAGTGTGCTATTGGGATTTCGTACGTTCCCGATTCTTCAAGCATTTTTTCCCCTGTTTTTTTGTTCACCGTCATATTCTTTAATGTGTTCACAGACATCCCTAGTTTTAGATCGTATTTCGCACATTGCTTGTTAACTTCTTGGCTGACACCTTCTATGTATGGTAAGGCCCCTATGTATTTCACTTCCTTATCCATATTTCTTCCTCTTCGGCTTTCCTTCCTCCGATTCTCTATTTTATTTTTTGTTTCATTGATCCACTTTTTTATTAATTTATTTGGGTACTCATAATCATGCGCGATCTTTAATATGAATTCCAGTTCTTGGTTCTTAAGCCTATTAAAAGAGGTGTGCGTGTATGCCCTCCTTATGAGGTTAATAACGCTACTTTTTTTGCACGTTTGGATGGTGCGATGTGTATGGTATCATTACTGGTAAAAAAAGTAGCGTTATTAACCTCTTTGCTCGAAATTTTTCGCCCAAAACTTTGGGCATCTTCAGGAGCGTGGTGATTTTGCACCTTTACTTGTGGGTGCCTTCTCGCTTACTGGGGTTTGCTAATCCCCGTTGCCATTCTTCGTTCGTCTCGGATACGCAGCTTGATCGTCTCTACCCTGTCGCCATCTATGTTTCCTCTTTGGAATTTTTTTTTTAATACGCTATCTTGTTTGTTTTTCCTTTACTTTCTTCTATTTTTGTCTTTCCTCCTTTTCTGGTTTTTTTTTTTTTTTTTTTTTTTTTTTGCTCTTTTTCTTGTCTAATAAGTTCTTTCCATAGGTTAGACAACGTGCTCGCGTTGTTCTGGTTACATACCCTATTTTTATTTTTATATATTAGAATTGCTTCTTCCATCCTCAATCGTTTTTCTGATTTTTCATTTCTTTTCAGCAATTTTAGTTCGTCGAATTTCAGGAACGTTTTGTTTTCCAAACAGAACTGTACTAGCGCCGTTTTTGCCTCTTTTTTTTTTTTTTTTTTTTTTGCCAGTTGGTGATATGTTGCTTCAGTCTTTTTTTAACCTGTTTTTTTGTGCTCCCTATGTATGATATTGGGGGGAGTGTGCTATTGGGATTTCGTACGTTCCCGATTCTTCAAGCATTTTTTCCCCTGTTTTTTTGTTCACCGTCATATTCTTTAATGTGTTCACAGACATCCCTAGTTTTAGATCGTATTTCGCACATTGCTTGTTAACTTCTTGGCTGACACCTTCTATGTATGGTAAGGCCCCTATGTATTTCACTTCCTTATCCATATTTCTTCCTCTTCGGCTTTCCTTCCTCCGATTCTCTATTTTATTTTTTGTTTCATTGATCCACTTTTTTATTAATTTATTTGGGTACTCATAATCATGCGCGATCTTTAATATGAATTCCAGTTCTTGGTTCTTAAGCCTATTAAAAGAGGTGTGCGTGTATGCCCTCCTTATGAGGTTAATAACGCTACTTTTTTTGCACGTTTGGATGGTGCGATGTGTATGGTATCATTACTGGTATATATGTATGCTTCCTGAATACTGAGTATTCAAACTTATTTTTGTATTTTTTTACCATCACATCTAGGAATGGCAGACCGTTGTTTACTTCATATTCTAGTGTTAGTTCAATTGATTTACATATTTCCGTGAACTTACGGGCCAGCTGTTGTAGCTCCGTTTTTTTTAGCTTAGAGATGATTATGATATCGTCTACATACCTAGCATACACTATTGGTTCTTCTTGAATGGTTTGTATGATTTTTTCTTCTAAGTACCTCATCGCAACTTCTGCGTATATGGCTGATAGCGGTGATCCCATCGGGCCTCCCTGCGTTTGCTTGTATATATTATTTCCAAATTTGAAAATGTTTACTTTCTCTTTGATGAAATATAGGGTTGTTTTTAGTTCGTTCATTTGGGTCATGTTTAGCTCTTTTCTGCTTTTTGAGTTGTTCCATAATTATCTCAATGGCCAGTTCTACCGGTGTGTTTGGGTATAACGCTTTCACGTCCATTGACGTCATCCTTACATTTTCCAGGTTTTGATTAATTACCTTGAGCCTTTCGATGAACATGTAGCTGTTCTTCAGCATATATTGGCTCGTTTTTATCTTTGTGGATAGATATTTGTAGATCTTTTTTTCCAGGTTAATGAGGGGTGTGTTTTTTTCGACAGAATAAGTCTGAGTGGGGTATTTTCTTTGTGCGTTTTAATCTTTGAGAAAATGGCGGGCATCCCCGCTCCCATTGGTGGGTTTGCTTTTTTAATTTCTTCAGGTAAGGTGCTATGGTTTCTTAGGTTTGCAAGAAAAGCTAGCTAATTGTCAGTAGGATCTTTGTCTGTTCTTTCACATTGTAACTCGGAAATCGCAGTTTGCATCTTGTAATTATAATCTTCTGTGTCCAAGATTACGATTTGCCCGGTTTTGTCGGCTTCGCAAAAGTTGATCGACACGTCTTTGCTCAGGTTAATTAGCTGTTGTCTGTCGTATTTCAGCTTATCGACTTTGTAGTTCGTTTTTTGCTTACAGTTATATTCTTTAAGCATTATCCTGAACAGTTTGAACCTCATATCGCTAGCCTGTCCTGGTGGTACCTTCTGTACGATACTTTCCAAAATTTGAATGTATTCTTCTGTCCTAGGTGTTTTTTGCGGGAATGCATATTTCTTTCCCCTTTGTAACACCGCTTTTTCGCTGTATGTTAGCTCTCTGGATGACTGGTTAAAAAAAACGGGGTATTCGGTTTTTCTTTCGGTTTTAACCTCCATTTCGTCTACCAGCGCATTAAGTTTCTTCGTTGTAGATAACTCCGCTGCCTTGATCTGTCTTTCTATTATTTCATTACATTCCATTAAAATGTTGTCGATAATAAATGTTTTCCACGTGCTCGTGAAATTTTTGTGTTCAACATTCTGTATTTTGTTCCACAATTTATAGCAGTCTATGTGATTTTTGTACATTTGTCTTCGTTTGCTCACGATTTCAGCGCTAAGCCCTTTTTTCTGACACGTTTTTAGTAACTTCTTGTCCTTCCCATGTATTGGTTTATTGGAGATTCTTAAGTATTTCGGTATAATGTTTAGGTCCCTGCAATTTGTTAAGAAGTTTATTTGGATCTCTTCTTTAGCTAATTTGATTTTCTTTTTTTTTTTAAACGTCCTAATAATGCCTAGTTCATTCTTTGATAGCAAGCTTCTGTACTTCATGATCAAGCGCATATCGTAGTTCCGCACGTGGCCAATTCTAATGCATGTTTATTGATAAAATACAATCCTCGTAGTTCTAATTCTGATATCATCAGAAAACTACTGTCCTTTAACGTGCATACGTTCATCATATTAGATATTTCAGCTAGATAATGCTGCTTACCTTTGCATAATAGGCTTAAGAACCAAGAACTGGAATTCATATTAAAGATCGTGCATGATTATGAGTACCCAAATAAATTAATAAAAAAGTGGACCAATGAAACAAAAAATAAAATAAAGAATCAGAGGAACGAAAGCCGAAGAGGAAGAAATATAGATAAGGAAGTGAAATACATAGGGGCCTTACCATACATAGAAGGTGTCAGCCAAGAAGTTAACAAGCAATGTGCAAAATACGATCTAAAACTAGGGATGTCTGTGAGCACATTAAAGAATATAACGGTGAAAAACAAAACGGGGGAAAAATGCTTGAAGAATCGGGAACGTACGAAATCCCAATAGCACACTCCCCCTCAATATCATACATAGGGAGCACAAAAAACCGGTTAAAAAAAAGGCTGAAGCAACATATCACCAACTGGCAAAAAAAAAAAAAAAAAAGAGCCAAAAACGGCTCTAGTACAGTTCTGTTTGGAAAACAAAACGTTCCTGAAATTCGACGAACTAAAATTGCTAAAAAGAAATAAAAAATCAGAAAAACGATTGAGGATGAAAGAAGCAATTTTAATATATAAAAATAAAAATAGAGTATGTATCCAGAACGACCCAAACACGTTGTCTAACCTATGGAAAAAACTTATTAGACAAGAGCAAATAAAAAAAAACAGAAAAGGAGGAAAGACAAAGATAGAAGAAAGTAAAGGAAAACAAACAAGATAGCGTATTAAAAAATAAAAAAAAATAATAAAAAAAAAATAATAAAAAATAATAAAAAAATATCCAAAGAGGAAACATTGATGGCAACAGAGTAGAAACGATCAAGCTGCATATCCGAGACGAACGAAGAATGGCAACGGGGATTAGCAAACCCCAGTAAGCGAGAAGGCACCCACAAGCAAAGGTGCAAAATCGCCAAGCTCCTCAAGATGCCCAAAGTTTTGGGCGAAAAATTTCGAGCAAAGAAAATGGTAAAAGTTGGTATTAACGGAACCTAATCAAAGTTTAGTGAAGCAAACCTGCATTAAACGATAACAGCGCCAAGAACAGTTATACCTGAAACGGACGATTGGAACGATAACATCAGCGACAACTGGACCACATGCAGGAAATGTAAAGTCAAGCAAGATAGAAATGCAAAGGTAAGCAGCATTATCTAGCTGAAATATCTAATATGATGAACGTATGAACGTTAAAGGACAGTAGTTTTCTGATGATATCAGAATTAGAACTACGAAGATTGTATTTTAGGTCTCCCAAAGTTTCCTCCACAACGGTCTGTCTTGTGCCAGTCTCCTCCATGTCACTCTCGCATACTTTCGAATTTCATCCACCCATTTCCCATGTGGTCTTCTTCTGGGTCTTTTCCTGTCTCTTGGAATCCAATCTAAAATTTCGGCTGTCGATTGATGGTCTGTCCTTCTGGCAGTATGCCCAGCCCATTGCCATTTCAGGGTTTTTACTCTCATCATGATGTCTTCCACTCTTGTCATTTTTCGGATCCATGAGTTCCTCTTCTTATCTCTCCTGGTTACACCAAGCATGCACCTCTCCATGCTTCTTTGAGTTGTCTTCAGCCTTTGTATGTCTCTTTTAGTTAAGGTCCACGTCTCTGCACCATACGTAAGCACTGGAAGGATGCACTGATCAAACACTTTTCTTTTAAGACATAATGGCATATTGCTCTTGAAAATTATGCTGTTTCTTCCAAAAGCTCTACAGGCAAGTTTTGTACGCCGATTAATTTCTTCATCAATGTGACCCTCACTTGATATCTGCAGTCCAAGATAAACGTAGGTGTCTGTTATCTACAGCTTTTCTCCATCAATCGATAAATCTTAATTTCGTGTAAAAGCATTGAACATCACTTTTGTCTTCTGAAAGTTCATTTTTAATCCCACTTCTTTGCTTTTGTCAGCAAGTTCTTGGATCATACTCTGCAGCTCTGATGGGGTAGTTGCAAAAATGACTATGTCATCAGCAAAACGAAGGTGCGTTAGATAATCACCATTAATCTTTATCCCTTTGTTTTCCCAGTTCAGTGATTAAAAGACATTTTCCAATGTGGCGTTAAAGAGCTTCGGAGATATGGTGTCACCTTGTCTCACTCCCTTTCTAATTTTTATGTGTGTTGTACAGTATTTTCAAACAGCCGAATCTTTGCACTTGCAGTTTCATAGATGTTTTTAATAATATTAATGTATGCATCTTCAATACCACAGGATTTCAGAGCCATTGTAACTGCTGATGGTTTCACCGAATCAAAGGCTTTTCATAATCGATAAAAGCCATGCACAGTGGAAGTTCATATTCCCTCGCTCTTTCAATTAGTTCTCTCAGTACGTGGATATGATCTATTGTGCTGTAGCCACTCCTGAATCCAGCTTGTTCTCTCGGTTGAGCCATGTCCAGTGTTACCTTCAAACGGTGTGAAAGAACTTTAGTGAAGATTTTATAAACCACTGATAGGAGGCTGATAGGTCTGTAGTTCCCGAGATCCTCAATGTCACCTTTTTTATGTAGCAGAATCATTATAGCGTTGTTCCAATCCTCAGGAATCTTCCCTTCATTAAGGCATCGAGTGAAAATTTGGGCGAGTACTGTTTCGATTTCTCCACTTGCTTCTTGTATGATGTCTACAGTAATTCCATCTTCTCCTGGTGCTTTTCCCTGCTTCATGTTCTTGATTGCATGTGCAACTTCTGCTGGAAGGACTGGAAGAACTCTGGTACCTTCCATGATGTCTGGAGTACATGTATCATCCCTTTCATATAATTTGGAGTAGAAATCTTTCACTCTTGTCAAAATTTTGCCTCTATTTCTTGTTACAAAACCATCTTCTTTTCTCAGGGCCATAATTTGTTTTCTTCCCTTTTGCTGTCTTTAGGCTTTTGTTGTTTTCAATTGCTTTCCTCACTAGTTCACAGTTGAATTTCCTTACGTCTTCAGTGATACTTTTTCGTACTGTCTTGCATAGCTCTATATATTCCACTTTGGAAGTCACATCTTCTTTAGTTGTCCTCATCTCTCTTCTTTTTTGCATCAACATTTTGGTTTTTCCTGATAATTTGTTCACATGCAACTTGTTCTTAGACCCAGCTAATTTTGTTGCTGTTACCATAAGAGCTTTGGTTACTCTTCTGTTAACTTCAGAAATATCCACTTCTTCCGATGTTAGGCCTTCTAAAGCAGAGAATCTGTTCTTCAGTTCCAACTTGAAGGTATTATGGTGTTTTTTAAGGTTGGCAACTCCTTCTTGGTGTTCTTTTTCACTTTCCGCCAGTGTATATATATATATATACATATACACACTGGCGGAAAGTGAAAAAAGAACACCAAGAAGGAGACATCTGATACCAACGAAATTTATACAGCATAATAACGGAATACAGAGGATAATGTGATCAAAACGTTATGGCAAAATACAGCTGTATTTGCTGGTAAACTGAAAAATACCATTTCCATGTAACATGGTTAGTATGAGGTTGAACTGCCATGAACTGAGTCACACTGCGCAATTCTGGCATGCAGTCTGTTGTACAGATGTTGGATGTAAGTTTGGGGTATTGAGTTCCAAGCATCCTCAACCTGGACGCGTAAATCGGGGATGGTCGTGGCTGGCCGTGGAGACTGGATAAGTCGTTGTCCCATAAAATCCCACACGTGCTCAATGGGGGACAAATCCGGTGAACGTGCAGGCCATGGAAGTTGTCTCACACCCTGAAGTGCATGTTGGTTGCACGTGCACTGTGTGGGCATGCGTTATCTTGCTGGAAAACACCACGATGGACCGACCTTACAAATGGCACAACAACGGGCTGAATGATGTTGTTGATGTAGGAGATGCTGTTTAACGTACCCGGTACAAACACTAGTTGTGTACGGGAGTGATAGCTGATCGCTCCCTACACCAGGAGACCAGGTGTAGGCCCTGTGTGTCGCTGGCGGATGCAAGAAGGGTGGAGACGTTCCTCTGTGCGTCTGCGAACACGCATACGGCCATCGGAGGCTCCAAGCAGAATCTGCTTTCATCGCTGAACAAGACAGATCGCCATTGCGTTCTCCAGTGCAGGCGTTGGCGACACCACTGCAGCCGTTCCTGACGGTAAGCTGGAGTCAGAGGTACACATGCCAGAGGCACACGTGCACATAGTCCTGCATCCAGTAGATGGTTGCAGATTGTTCGCACAATCGCCTCAGGTGCAATGGCAGCTCAGATTTGCGTCGCAGTGGATGTTCTGCTTGATAACGCCGCTCTTCTTATGCGTCGATCTGCTGAGGGGGCTTTTGGATTGCCCCGCGTCATTATTAGTAATAAGGGTAATCACTCGAATCTCAAAAACTATGTTTTCCCAGTATTAGAGAAAACACAGGCTCGCTATTCGAGGATGGGCGTTGTGTTTCACCCAGCCGACGTTCCGTGTATCGGGGTCCGCTGAGTGCCGCAATGTTTTAAAGTAATCGTCTAGCTTTTCATTTCTTTTTGAATAATTCGTTAACTTACAAATTTTGATTTGTTTACTAGCACTGATACGTAAGTTACTCAGTATTGCACTGGAGGATTTTTCTGAACATTCATCCCAAATCATTTATTCACACATCCAACACTCAATCGTTATTAACCCTTTTTTTTTTTTACTTTACAAAATTGTACACTCAAATGAAATGTAGCCGACTCATAATAACGGGAAAATAAAATATGTTTATTTTGCCTGATGAAGGCTTGAAATCTAGTAAAATATACACTCATTCATATGAAAATGTTTGAAGACCCTTTTAGCAAAATTATTTATTTAAAGGTTAACTTTAATTTCTTATTTTCATTTAATATAATTCTGAAATATTTCGAAACATAATTTACTAAAAATGATTCCCTATACTACACAATTTCCTGCTCTGATCAATGGTATTTACTTTACTCAACCATTTCATTATTCTTCTATTTCTGCCCTACTTTTCTCAGCATTAGTTTGGAGCTGGTTTTACTTTCAACCTTAACTTAGTCTACTATGCTCTTCTTAAATTTTCGGTTCAACATACTAATTATGTAAACAAGAGGAAACTTTAATGTCGGATTATCCTACCTTCTATCCCACGATGAGGGCTGGAATATCATTCTAGCGAAGTTTTTATGCTATCTCCTCTCTTCCTGAAGTATTCATGCCGACTCTGACTTCTGTCATCCTTCTTTCGAAGTATTCATGCCGACTCTGACTTCTGTCATCCTTCTTTCGAAGTATTCATGCCGACTGATATATTTTTCTCGCTCCTCTTCCTGTCCTACCAAAAATTTGTTCTTCCCGGATCCTCCTACCAATTTACAGATTGGTCAAACAATTATCATTTCCCGATCTGATTTGCTCTGGGTTTCCCGCCATTTCTCTGACTTGCCATCCTTCGCCCCGTCCAAAATCTGTGTCCGCCCTCAAATTCTAGGAACTTCGTTGCCTACGGATCTCTGAGGTCGTAAATCTTACTATCATAAAACTGCTATAGTATTCCTTGGCCTGGCGTCAAGCTATTCTTTTCTTCCAGACCTGGTGCATCAAATCTCAAGACGACTGGCGCCGAGCTCCAATAAAATGTCTACCCGCTATTTCTCTGATTTGAATTACTATGTCTTACCCAATATTGCTGGCTCGTAGCAGTTAGGGAAAGGATGCCCCGCGGTCCCATGCCACAGCAAGCGGACTGCTGGAAACCCTTCGACTCTGAGAGAAAGAGAGAGGGTGGGGTGGGGGTGAAGGGGAAGAGCGGTACTTTCCTGACCTTCCTAGGCGCGAACCCACGGAAGAAAAGCTAAGGGGAAAATTAAATTGTGAAATGCAGAGCGTCTGAAGAGCGTGAAGTTTATAAAATCCTTATTTTAATAATTCTTACACCAGCTCCCCAAAAATCTCTCCCATTCATTTGATTAATTTTTTTTTCCATTTCTTTTCCGCTTTTCCGATTACTTCTCAATTTCCAATACAGTGAAAAGGTGCGCACTCGCTCCCGAGTGATGCAACATTATCTCCCTTCGCAGAATTGAAAGACTGAAATCAGGGCAAGAAGACCCTGAGTTAGAATATCCCGTCTTCATTATTTCTGCCGATGCCCTACGTTGATCAGAGCAAGTAAATAACATAATCACATACATCACACTGCAATACATAAATGCACAATTTTTAGAGTTAAATGACTATAAAGAATGGTTATTAGGGTCTTGCATAAATAATTGAAATATATGTACAGGTAGTCACTTTTTTTTTTTTTTCATTAGTAATTGACGATGACAAGTAACACACTGCTTAGGTATGAATCATCTAAAAAGTGTTTTTTTTTTTTTTTTCGTGAACGCACCATGCGCTTATCAGCATCGCACAACAATTAGAGTAGTGTTTTTTTTTTTTTTTTTTTTTTTTTCTTTCACTTTATCTGGTGCTCAGATTCAGCACAGAATTCGAAATCAGTGGACACTACGGTCACACTTGGAATGTCACACCACCTATTCCATAAATTCCAGGATAAGTGTACTTCACAGTTTTATAATACAATGTCCAAGACCACCACATTGAGTGGTCCGAGGTAACGTCATCTCCGTTGCTCAGTTCCACACAGGATACACGAAATTGTCCGTTCCAGTCACTCTGAGTAACATTTGCCGTATTCCGTCCGTACCTTCCCGCAGTTCGTTGATCAGTTTGAATGCAGCGACGGTTGTTCAGTTCGAATGAAGCGTCGGTAACTTCAAGTGCCGCTGAAGTTCCTGGTTAATGTTATTTGCACAAATTTATAGCACTCGCTCCTTCAGGCGAAGCCTTTTTTTACGAAAACCGCAGACAGTATATCGTCTACACCAATGACAGTAGAGGTCCTTTATACCTCCACAAATAGCAGTAACAACGCGAACTGATGCTGCCAACACTACACAGTTCATGCACTGTTGATTCCGAACGGCTTGCACAACACTATTATCGTAATATTTCTACTGGAAGCTCCTTCTTTCGACGCTTTTCCGTCCTCGGATATTGACTGTCAGAGGAAAGAAAATTTTCCTCTTTTCTTTTCGCTGCGTCCAGAGTCCTGGCAGACTCACTGCGCTTTGTACGCAAATTCCACTGAGAGGATGAGATCACTCACTTTCACAAGTCCCTTTGTCATCTCTCTGTGGCGCTTCCACTGTCCCCACAATAGTGGTAGGAACGCTCACACTCTGGAGAATTGATTCTTTCAGTCATAAGCAATGTCTGTCAAAGGGCATTGTCCCACAGGAATGTATATTTAGTGTTCTTTTCTCTTTTTTTTTTCTTTCAAAGCAGCGGTCCGAATACCTCGACACGGACAGCTATTGGGATGAAGCTGCTATATGTGTCTGCACATAGTCTCTGCTTTGCATGTAGCCACTACTCTGGTTATTGCTGACCTAGCCCTGTAAAAAAAACTTCAGCATAGAAATAGGACACTCCGCCATACGGTTCCTCTTTTTTTTTTTTTTTTTTTTCTCGATTATTGTTAGAATTATGCCTAATCTGTTTAACCTTTCCTTCTGGAAATCAATATGAGCATAGTAGAACAAGCTTATATCAAACTAACACATATCTCTTTTTTTTTTTTTTTCGTGAATCCGTGGATTCTTAACATTACCTTGGCGCACGGCCACTAATCTCCTCGTTTTGACTCGGCTCTCCTTTTCTCTTTGCTTCTATTTTATTTTATTCACTTATTTCTTTTTATTATTATTATTATTATTATATTGTATTTTATTTTTCTTTTATCCTTTCATGTAAGTGTGCATTTTTGCGATTACGATTACAAGGAAATGACAAGAAATTTCGATGCTCTATAATTAAGCCAAAATCACTCAATCATTCACACACACACATCCATTTCACACATCACCTTCACCTAAACAAAAATTTATTCCTGAAACTCCCATCGTCGGCGCGCAGAATGTACACGACCATGCTTCCGAATCAACACTGAATTTTCGCATAAGACACTATTTCTTCCATTTAACTACTTTCCCTTTTTGTGATTTATACTTTTACTTTAAAATATTCTCCTTTATTTGTTTTACTAACTGCTTAAGTGTTTAGCCCTCTACATCGATTTCGCTCTAAACACCCTTTTCTTTAGCTGGGTCTGAGAGAAACCCCTTGCTTGCGTTCGGGGGGTCATATGAAGTCACCCCTTTCGCTCAGGTACTCACGCCAAAAAGCTGGGAGTCAATCTTGACCTTTCCACCCAAGGTTATTACAACCCGTTTCCTGCTTGCCTTTTCTGGTCCATTGGGGCTTGGGGGTGTAGGAACGATAGGAATTACTTCCTGTCGCCGTTTCCTGTTTTTTACTCCTTCTTCCAGATAGGAAGCCCCGTTGACTCTGCCACGCTTTTTTTTTCTTCATTCTTCTAAAAGACACGCCGCATGGTCTTACGCTCTTGTACGTTATGGTCAGATACCCTTTGCCAAAGTGCCTTGACCATAATGTCACCCAATATATATTTTTTTTTCTTTCTACCTTATTTCCCTTACACATGTTTTTTTTTTTTTTTTTTTTTTTTTTTCAGCTACATTATTTGGATTACACTGGATACACACAAGGTAAGTGAACCTTTATTTTTCGTAGGGTATCCCAGGCGTGCTCCGAATTATTATCTCTCCCATTCATTATTCTTAGCCTAGTGAAACCACTATTTTCGGCTTAACTGCCCTAAGCAAATCTCCCAAAAGGTAATACTCTCCTGATATCCTCTACTCACGTGCTTGTCAAGAAAATTACTAATTTGCTTTACAATACCGAGAATATATATCATTACTGAACTGATTGAAGAATTAGCGATGAATTATTCATTCGCTACTGTAAACTGCGAAATGCTGTCGAGAGTTGACATCGCTAACTATTCTTACTATCTTTACTACTCAAAATTGATATGCAACTGAATGTGCTAACTTTTAATAAGTATTGGTGACAATTATTATTCTATTATATAAGTGCCTCCCACAGCAGAATGTCCATCTAATAAAATTCCGAACACTACGGATACTACTCTGATGCGAATTACTGTTATTACCTTTATTCTTATCTAGGTAACTGAAATTTACGCATAAATAAGTTGATACTACTTAACCTATTTGGACAATTATGTTAATCAATAATCAACGTAGCGAACATAATTTTAACCTGAAAGCACTGAACTCAATCATTTTTCTCCTGCAACTAAAGTACCTAAACTATTCCTGGCTGATGAGTACTTGCCTTTCACGCAATCAATATATGCACTGATAGAACTGTTGGCTATTCAAAGTTACACCTTCCCAATTTATCGCATGAGAATTAACAATTACAAGTGATATACGCAGTGAATTAGAAGAAATATACCTGAAGTAAAGTGACAATTATCATAAAGTGTGACAAATCATTAACATTATTTGCAAAAATGTTTTCAGAGGAAAAAAAAATATTTTCTCTAAATTTTATCCCACAAGTTACCCAACCTTTACGAATGCGTCCGTGAAGACAAAATAACTCTGACACACAGGTTTTTTTTTTTTTTTTACAATGAAATTTGATACCATACTCTGGTTATCAATAATACTCTGCTGTGCTAAACCTGCTGAATTGCCAATACTGAGTGCGATTAAAATGTAGGCTTCTACTGATTTTGATTTTCAGCGTTCACAACCAAAATTGAGCACTCAAGTTTTTTTTTTTTTTCGGCTCTCCGCTTCTGCCTAGCTCTCCATGCTATACCCAAGATTCCTGGGATGTTCGTCGTACCTCAGCATACTTCGGATACACATACCGTACAGTATCATCATTCGAATTTTCTGCTGTCGAGTTCTCGCTTACGTTCTGAATATCCTGTAAGCAATTTTCCGCCTGCTCGATCCACGATTCTCCCGATGATTTAGGTGCTAGCTTCAGTTGAGCAATAAATTTCCCTATTAACTCAGCCTTGTCCGTGGCTCCAAACTTTTGATTCCTTTTAGCCATCTCCTGCTGCTCTGGTTTTGTGACACTCACACCTTCCGGTATATTGCTATATACTGGAGTATACACCGTTTTAGGCTTCGTAACATGATTCACGGTCGGCTCTGGTTGCGAGTTACGGTTTCTCAGCATGTACGGTTCTCTAAGGAACGGCGTCCTTCTCACCTTTTCGGCGATCGGATTGCTAGCTTGCTGAGGCGTGCTCTGCACTGCCACCGCTGTCGGCGTAACCTCCAAATCAAATTGAGGAATAAATTCGTACTCTTCTGTCGAATCCGAATGAGCTGTTAAATCTTCTAACTCCTCATTATCGTTTTCTGCTTCTTCGACGCTCTCGCTCCGGTGAGTTATTCTCTAGGTGATGTCTCCGTAGAGGTGCTTTGAATACGCGGTTCTTATGCACTACCTGTTGTTTCCTCTCGTCCTTCAAAGATACTAGCCGCACATTGACGGCTGATGGAAAAGACACAATTTTCCATTCACCGCTGTTTTTTCTGGCAATTTTATCAGAAAGACCACGGTCGATATAAGGCGTATGCAAAAATACTCTGTCACCAATTCTCAGGTCCTTTTCTCTGGCAAACCTGTCTGCATACTTTTCCTGCTTAGCTGCAGCCTCCTGCAGATTTCCATGAACCAACTCGTAGGCTTTTCTCATCTTATTGTTGAATGCCTCTACATAATCCTCTTCACTATAATATGTTTGTCGGCGAGGCGGAAGTAAAATGTCGGATGGAACCGTTAAATCTCTCCCAAACACCAAATAGCTTGGAGCATATTTGGTTGCTGAATGGTTTGTAGTATTATATGCTAGTCTTATCATAGGAATGTAGGTGTCCCAGTCGTCTTGTCTCTCATTAACTAGACAACTTAATGATTTGTTAAGAAACCTGTGGCTAGCTTCGTTTTGGCCATTACTCCAGGGTGCAAAGGATGTCGTATTCAATCTTCTTATGCCCAATCTTGCCAATAAATTGGTGAATACCTCAGAGATGAAGCATCCACCGTTATCTGACAAATTAGTTTCCGGCGTACCATAAATACTTATGACATGGTCGAAATATGCCCTTGCGACTGTAGTTGCTTTTTGGTCTGGCATAGGCACTAAAACAGCATACCTGGTGAACGAATCAATCATGACAAGTAGGTATTTATTTCCGTCAGCAGTTGTAGGATACGGGCCACAAATGTCTAAAGAAATTTTTTTGAAAGGGGTAAGAACCCGTTTCCACTCGCTGCAGTTTCTCTACTCCTTTTAGTTTGTGGTTTGTCCTTTCATTACATTTTTCGCAAGAAGCTACATAATTTTTAACATCCGCATACAAGTTTATCCAAAAATAACGTTTTCTAACATAGGAGACAGTTTTGTCTCCGCCGAAGTGTCCTACCGAGGGAATATCATGACAACGTTTTAAAACTTCATGTATCATAGCGTGAGGAACTACAAGCTGCTCCCAAAATTCATCTCCAGATGCGCTCCTGTCAGGATATTGGAAATGATATAACAATCCTTCAGAGTTTAGGAAAAAACTATCCTTAACCCTATGTTTGCCTACTGGGATGCGTTGTTTTTCCAGCATGTCAATGATCGGAGCGAGATCGGCGTCTGCTCTTTGCAGTGCTTTAACACGAGCTGTTTCTGATTGGTCCTCTTCAGCGGTCAGAAGAGACACACCCCTGATTTCTCCTTCAGCGCTCTCCGGTGACTCAACTCCGTGCTGCCTGCTCAAATAATCAGCCACGACATTTTGCTTCCCTTGTTGATACAAAATTTTGTAAGAAAATTCACTAAGAGCCATTCTCCACCGATTCAATCTGCTATTTGCGTCTTTGATATTTTGAAGATACGTAAGAGGACGATGGTCGCTAATCACATAGAACTCTTTTTCCTAGCAAATAATGTCTCCAATGCTTTAGGGCACAAACTACGGCCAACATCTCCTTTTCGATAACTGGGTAGTTCATTTCGGCTGGATTTAATTTCCGTGACATAAATGCGATTGGCTGCAATATGCCATCAGATGAGTATTGTTCCAAGACCGAGCCCACTCCTGTATGACTTGCGTCACAGTGAAGGTAAAAAGGTTTGCTGTAATCAGGATGAATTAATACCGTGTCACTTAATAGACAATTCTTGATTTGAAGAAATGCTCGGTTGGCTTCTGGTGTCCAATTAAATTTCCCTTGTTTTGTCAAGTCGGTCATGGGTGCTACAATGTCAGAATAGGATGGTATAAATTTCCGGTAGTAATTGCATAAACCCAAAAATCCCCGTAAGCTCCTGAGAGTCTTAGGAGTTCCAAAAATATTGACCTTATGCAGATTACTGGGATCTGGACGAATTCCTTCTCCACTAACCACATGACCCAAAAATTTTACTTCCCGTTTTCATAAATGAGCACTTGTCCGGCGTTAACTTCAAATGGTGTTCTCTGAGACGTTTAAAAACAGCTTCCAATTTGATAAGGTGTGTCTCTTCATCTTTTGACGCGATAAATATATCATCTATGAAACACATTATGTTAAAATCTGCCAATCCGTACAGAAGAGCATCACTCAATCTCTGAAAGCTATTCGGAGAAGTTTTGTAGCCAAAACACAACCTCTCGAATTGAAACAAGCCCCATGGGGTAGTGAATGCTGTTTTGTGCTTGTCGCGCTCCGCTATCTCCATCTGATTAAAGCCTGCTTTCATATCTAACGTGGTGAAGAATTTGTTGCCCTGAGCCTGCTCTAATAAGTCTTCTATTCTAGGCAAGGGATAGCTATCGGGTATAGCTGCTTCATTTAAAGCCCTGAAGTCTATACATAAACGAAATTGATGGGATGCTTTTTTAGCAACGAGCAACATTGGTGCTCTGTAGGGTGAAGCGCTCTCCGTAATAATGCCGGCATCCAACAAATCCTTGATTTGCTGTTGAGCTTCCTGCCTGAGGTGATGTGGAACTCTATACATTTTTCCTACGATTGGCACGTCCGTGTTCAGATTGATCTCATGGTAGAGTAAATTGCATTTACCCAACTCGCTCATAGAACGGGCAAAAACGTCTCTATAATTCATTATAAGAGAAGCGAGTGGTCGCCTCCACTTTGGATCCACTTCTTCAAGATTAAAATCCTTAGGAGTAAGCGGAGGTAATTTTTCTCTTTTACCCTCCTGGAGCGTCCCCGCATCAACGATAGGCTGAATGTACACTAACTTCGTGCTTTTGTTAAGGTGGAAGGGTTGCTCTGTTAAATTAGCCATTAAAACTGGAATTTTACCCGAGGTTCCTAGAGTATTCACTGAACGCCCTACCCTAACACATCCTTGACTAAATTTTTCCACTGGCTGCACTAACACTTGCCCTAAATAATTCCTCGAAAAAGGTGGGCAATTGACCCAAACGATTTTCTCTGCGCTCGGAGGAATTATTTCCTTCCTAATTAGCTTTCCTGCTTTGGTTTCATCCGGAGGATAAGTAATCTCTTTCCTCTTTATCTGCTCTTCTCTTCTCACCACTGGTGCAATCTTATTCACACGAGCTGCCCTACGTTTCTCTTCTCTACGCTGCTTACGGGCCCTCCTCTTCGATACCGGCGTTCTTCTCTCTAAAATCCCTGACCCTGCATCAAATGCAAAACCGTGGGCCTTTAGAAAATCCCACCCCAAGATAAGCGAATAATCTGGGTGCAACTTCTTCCGAGTAACGTGATAGGTATGTTTAACAACATCCTTCCCTATCTGTATTGGTAACTCATAACAGGCTGCTATTTCTAAAGGGGTTCCAGTTATTCCTGAGATTTTCATTAATGATTCCTGAGGCCTGCACTGCATTCTCTTACAAATCTCCTGCAACGCTGTAGGACACAAAATTGACACCCCTGCCCCAGAATCCAGTAAACTGCGATATCGATGTCCTGCAATTTTTACTTCAATCAGTGGCAAAGCTTCGTGCTCCTGGATTGAACAAGTGGTTAACACTACAGAGACCTTTTTCTTTCTATTTCTCCGGCCGAGAACGGTCCCGTTATCACGACCTCCACCTAGTTTAAATTCCTCTGTCCTTGCCTCCTATCATTTGCTCTGCCAGAATAATTATCCTGGAAGTGCACCTGCTGATTCTGCCTACTATATCTTTCCACATCATTTCTCCTTGAATCGTATCCTCTATCCCGGAAATTTTCGTGTTCTGCTCCTCTATCGTAATTCGCCCTGCGCCCGCTAGGATAGCTGCTGCGTCCTCGAGTTCCTCTTACATCTGGCGGAGGAGGCGAATGCACCGAGCGCCCTCCCGTAGGGAAATCCTGCTCCCGATGGCTGCCTTGGCTTAATGGGTTAGCCGTTCGCCTTTCCCCGGAAAAACCTTGCTCCCTAAAATTATTGTCTCCGGCATATCCATATCTCCTTGAATTATTTCCTACGTATCTATTACCAAAAGATGTTGGATTGCTAAGAGAACATTCCTTTAAAAAGTGGTTTGGGCTTCCACACCTAAAACAAATTTGGTTCGGATCCCTTCTATCTACTCTTTGCTGATTATTGTTTTCCTCTAGCCTTCTAATTCTTTGCACATGCTCCCGGTGTGTCCTCTCCGCTTGTTCTAACCTCCTGTTTAGCTCCGTTGCTTCATTTCTCAACGTATTGACCTGTGATTCGTGGTCGGCCATCTGACGGGCAAGCAAGTTGCATAATTCAGATACCGCACTATCTGTGTTATCTTTCGGTACTCCTCTCCGAACTCTATCTTGGTTCCACTCTTCGGTGTCTGTTACGTTTACACTAGAGGCAATAAGTTCATTATTCTGCTCCTCTAAGGTCGCCCGCTTGACTGCTTCAGCGAAAGTGTTCGGTGCAAATGATAATACCGATCTTTTTAACTTCGGGTCTAGCCCGTTAAGGAATTGGGACATTTTTGCCTGGTCTGCCATTTCCCTTACCTCACGGTTCGACTGATCTACCTGCCCTAGGTATTGGTGAGCTAGCCCCCTCAATCTGGTCACGTATTCCGAAACTTTTTCTCCTGCTCTTTGACGGCACGTTGTAAACTTATGCATACGGACCATCACCGGTTGCTGGGATTCGAATCTTTCAATAATGGCTTCTTTGAACTTCTTATAACTGGTCTCCTCCTGATATCAGCTACGGCTGTCAGAAATTGGCTCGCCGCTGCCCTGCATTTTGCTTTCGCCGCCAGAATTTTAACGGCGTCCGTCCATCCTGCTACCTCAGCCACACTATCAATCATCTCGAAAAATTGTTTTGCATTGATTCCCTCATCGGTATTTCCTGAAAAATTTGGCAAATAAGATAGCATTCCCGCCATTGATTGGATGGTTCTTTGAGTATTTCTAGTTGCGTCTACTTGTCTATTGCTGTCTTCTTGAATCTCGTTACTTTCTGCTCCCCTAGCTTCGTTTGAATTTTCCTCACCATCACTATCCCCCATCTTGATACAATTAGAATTCTTACTGTTCCACCGACACTTTATTCAATAACAAAATTCCTTGCTACTCACTACCACATTTGCTACGCATATAAATACTCTGCAGTTACTACCCAACTAACTTCCTGCCTTGCTTACTAGTACCCAATTATTTTTCTCAATACTTACCTGAGGATCAAAACATAACTCTTAGGTCACCCCTAACCCAATTCGACATCTGGGGAAAATTCCCTATACTTATCATGAAGTACTGCACTTTACACACTATACAGAAATACAAATTATATACATACACTTATCAACTGAATGAAAAATTGAATTTTTCTCTTCTCGTTAACTCGTCGCCTATATATTTCCATTTAATCTTCATTTATTATTCCTATGTTGATTATTCCGAACTATTATCGTGAACTGTATTCTCATCACTAATATCAACCAACAAACAAATTTTTATTTTTTTACTTTTAACTTCTAATATTTCCTTTCCAGTCCGCTATAAGTCATGGTTCGAAAAATCCTGGTGACACGGCACCATTTAATGCTGAGGGGGCTTTTGGATTGCCCCGCGTCATTATTAGTAATAAGGGTAATCACTCGAATCTCAAAAACTATGTTTTCCCAGTATTAGAGAAAACACAGGCTCGCTATTCGAGGATGGGCGTTGTGTTTCACCCAGCCGACGTTCCGTGTATCGGGGTCCGCTGAGTGCCGCAATGTTTTAAAGTAATCGTCTAGCTTTTCATTTCTTTTTGAATAATTCGTTAACTTACAAATTTTGATTTGTTTACTAGCACTGATACGTAAGTTACTCAGTATTGCACTGGAGGATTTTTTCTGAACATTCATCCCAAATCATTTATTCACACATCCAACACTCAATCGTTATTAACCCTTTTTTTTTACTTTACAAAATTGTACACTCAAATGAAATGTAGCCGACTCATAATAACGGGAAAATAAAATATGTTTATTTTGCCTGATGAAGGCTTGAAATCTAGTAAAATATACACTCATTCATATGAAAATGTTTGAAGACCCTTTTAGCAAAATTATTTATTTAAAGGTTAACTTTAATTTCTTATTTTCATTTAATATAATTCTGAAATATTTCGAAACATAATTTACTAAAAATGATTCCCTATACTACACAATTTCCTGCTCTGATCAATGGTATTTACTTTACTCAACCATTTCATTATTCTTCTATTTCTGCCCTACTTTTCTCAGCATTAGTTTGGAGCTGGTTTTACTTTCAACCTTAACTTAGTCTACTATGCTCTTCTTAAATTTTCGGTTCAACATACTAATTATGTAAACAAGAGGAAACTTTAATGTCGGATTATCCTACCTTCTATCCCACGATGAGGGCTGGAATATCATTCTAGCGAAGTTTTTATGCTATCTCCTCTCTTCCTGAAGTATTCATGCCGACTCTGACTTCTGTCATCCTTCTTTCGAAGTATTCATGCCGACTCTGACTTCTGTCATCCTTCTTTCGAAGTATTCATGCCGACTGATATATTTTTCTCGCTCCTCTTCCTGTCCTACCAAAAATTTGTTCTTCCCGGATCCTCCTACCAATTTACAGATTGGTCAAACAATTATCATTTCCCGATCTGATTTGCTCTGGGTTTCCCGCCATTTCTCTGACTTGCCATCCTTCGCCCCGTCCAAAATCTGTGTCCGCCCTCAAATTCTAGGAACTTCGTTGCCTACGGATCTCTGAGGTCGTAAATCTTACTATCATAAAACTGCTATAGTATTCCTTGGCCTGGCGTCAAGCTATTCTTTTCTTCCAGACCTGGTGCATCAAATCTCAAGACGACTGGCGCCGAGCTCCAATAAAATGTCTACCCGCTATTTCTCTGATTTGAATTACTATGTCTTACCCAATATTGCTGGCTCGTAGCAGTTAGGGAAAGGATGCCCCGCGGTCCCATGCCACAGCAAGCGGACTGCTGGAAACCCTTCGACTCTGAGAGAAAGAGAGAGAGGGTGGGGTGGGGGTGAAGGGGAAGAGCGGTACTTTCCTGACCTTCCTAGGCGCGAACCCACGGAAGAAAAGCTAAGGGGAAAATTAAATTGTGAAATGCAGAGCGTCTGAAGAGCGTGAAGTTTATAAAATCCTTATTTTAATAATTCTTACACCAGCTCCCCAAAATCTCTCCCATTCATTTGATTAATTTTTTTTTTCCATTTCTTTTCCGCTTTTCCGATTACTTCTCAATTTCCAATACAGTGAAAAGGTGCGCACTCGCTCCCGAGTGATGCAACAGATCGGTCCGCTCATCAGTCCGTCTGTGACTTCCGGTTCCATGCCTTTTCGTGTGGGAATGTTCCTCGGACCATCTACGCCACCATGTACCACCACCGATACTTCCCGTCCAATTCGCTCCGCAATACGACGATACAACCACCCGGCCGACTAAACGACCTCGCTCAAAGTCCAATAACTGCTGAAATCGTACATGTCTCCCATGTCCAGGCATTGCAGCTTCTTAAGGGTCTTTGCACGTGTCCGTACGCCGACGACTGATCACATTCACTTCGCCGTACTGCTTAAATTCCACCAACGATAATTTGCATATTATGCCGTACTGTGGCATAAGCGCTCACTGGTTGGTCCCGAAATTAACATCACACCTACGTAAACTCGATCCCATTAACATATGTAAATTTCATGATCGTCCGCCAATTCCTTCTTGGTGTTATTTCTTCACTTTCCGCCAGTGTATATATATATATTAGGTGCTTGAGTTAATTCCCGCTGTTTTTTGCCACACAAACACCTGTGTGTTGCCACAGAATGGTACAGGATAGTCTATTTAAAGTAGTATCCATTGGAAGCTACGACCTTTTCCTACTGTTGGGGTAACAAATGGATTCCGCGGTAGAAAAAATGCAGGTTCTTTCAAGATGAACCATTCATCAAGCCATTTTTGGATATCCGCTACAGAAAGGAAGTGCTACTCTGACAGGCCATGCTGTAGCGACCGGAACAAATGGAAGTCTGAGGGAGCAATGTCTGGGGAATAAGTTGGGTGGGGTAAGAAGTCCCAGCCAAGTGCCTCCAAGAGTTCCTTCACAGATTTGGTAACATGAGGTCTAGCGTTGTCGTGGAGAAGAATAACCTTGTCATGTGGGATCCAGTTTCCAAGCTTCTGGATTATTCCCATTGCCTTTAAACGTTTGCTAACCATTGATTCATCGACTCGTAGTGTCTCAGCCAACTCGTGGAGCATCTGACATGAATCCTCGTCCAATAAGGCATCCAATGCGCCATCTTCGAACTTTTTCGGCTACCCAGGGCGCTCTTTGTCCTTCACGTCATATTCGTTGGCTTTGAAGCGTCGGAACAACTCTCTGCATATTGTTTCCGTAGGGCATATTCCCCATAGGCCTGCACTAGCAAACGATGACTTTCCGCTGCAGATTTCTTGAGATGAAAACAGAAGAGTAATGCTTCCCGCAAATGCTCCTTTTTTGGTATGAAACTCGACATCGTGAATGCGATACAAACTCGTGTTCTGTGCCCCCCGATCGTGTGTCACACACTGCTTCGACCAGACTACGGACGGTATGTGCAAGGGAGGTCACGTGTGGCCGGGTCACAGCGTACCACTGCTGCGCTCTATTGGGCAGCAGCGGCACGCTATTAGGTGGGTGTACGTAATAATTTTTCCTTTCAGTGTACATGCCAGTTTATTAGGCACACCTGTCCTTATCATGTAAATGGCTCACACCAACATATAAGACAAAACAAGAGCTCAGTGTACAGCATAAATCAGGCACATCAGCATGTTGAGCATCTCTTAGGGTTTGTTTGGGAATTGAAATAGGTAAGTGAATGATATGAGTGACTTTGAACGTGGTACAACAGTTGGCACAAGGTATCCCAGATCAAACATCAATGAAACATCCATTCTCCTGGACTTTTCACTCACAACCTATGGCAAGGGTTACGGTGAACAGTGCAACGTGCAAAAAACTTCCAGGAATTGCTGATCCTGTGGACGAAAACAGCTGGCAAATCAGAGGAGACTGGTGACATGGTTGTTGGCTATTGCAGTCAATTCATGATATGGTGATGCATTTAGAGATGACCCTCGACACACCAATGTTGAATTCTGGTATTGCTGATGTTGAAATATCAGAACTCTCTCCAATTTTGCAATAGGATTTAACTGCAGCTGTACATTGCCCAGTATTCCACTGTTTCATCATTTCTAAATCCCATAATATTGACAATACTGACATTTTTTCTGTCACACCTCTTTTCAAAATTATAAAACCTCATATCCTGTTTAGAATCACAAAAATAATAATGATATACAAAATGTTTTCCACAGATACAGTTATGAAAGATCTGCAAAATGCAATGCCCTTGAAGGAGAACATGTTTCTAAGAACACTAAAAAATAACATTAATAACTTAAGAACTGAAATGCAACTTACCACAGAAGTAACCATTTCTAAAACAACACAACCTATGCTCCACACATCAGCTGCCCTCCCATGTCCTCCTTGCATATTTTTAGTAAAGATTTCTGGAGCCATATAAGCTGTAAGAGAGGAAAAACAGACATGTGATGATACAAATTTGGAACACAGAAGCCATCCACTTTGGATAAGCCAAAATATGCAATGTCAACAGAGTGTGAACATTAGGGGTAATAAAAAAAAAACATTTTTTTTTTTTTAAAGTTGTGACTCACTAGGGGAAGACGTTGTTTTAAGTGATCCTTATAACATAAAAATCTAGGTCATGTGGGCCAACATCTTGCACCTCCAGTGTCATGACTTCCAGAATTTCACTTTGCGATGTGTGAAACCATTTAACCAGCAAAAAAATGAGAAAGTGAGACCCTCTGGTTGAATTTCTTTTGTCATTAAGAGAATGTATCTATGTCGCTCTTTATATCTGCCCTGAGATTTAGTGTTTTAGTGACTAGATGCATTTGATTGGCTGCATGTGGCACAGGCATGACAGTGCAAGTTCTTCATACACACATCTCCATTTCACAATGTCTGGAATTTGCCGATGGGCATCTTTTTCTAGTCAATGAGCTGGTTGCAGTCAGTAGCATAAAATCTGCAGTGAAGTCTTCAAATGCCTCCATTCCTTCCAGAATGTGATGTAGGGCCAGCTGCTGCACCTTTTCCCTGTCATCCACTATCATGGCTAGCAGATTTACAGAGCGACAAAAAGAAAAAAACATTCATTACACTGAAGAATGGAGTCAACCATCATGTTCATATCCTAAAAGTTCAACCACAAAGCACTGCTTACAGTTCAGACGATGTTAGGCTCATCCACAATTAGGGTGACGTACTACAGAGGTGAAAACATGTGTCAAGACGACAAATCTGCAGCGAGACATTTTGTTTGCATAGCTCAGTTGAGAGAGCGCCTTACTCCGGAGTGAGGGGACAAGGATTTGATGGCCGTCGCGGACAAACCCTTTTTTTCCACATAGGTGCCCAATTGTGGAAAATGGATCCACTAGCCGTTGGGCTCTTAAAAAAATGTGTGATGTTTGTTCCACACATTGTTTGGAATTAATGAAAAATTCCTACTACGCTTCAAAGAAAAAAATTAAGAGGGAGATGATGTGACGTACTACAGAGGTGAAAACATGTGTCAAGACAACAAATCTGCAGCGAGGCATTCTGTCCGTGTAGCTCAGTTGGGAGAGCGATTTACTCCAGAGTGAGGGGACACAGATTCGATGCCCGTCAAGGGCAAACTCCTGTTTTCACATGAGGAGGCGAGTTTTAGCAGTGAATGACCCAAAAGCATACACTTTTACCACAAACTAAGAAAGAATGTTACAGCCTTTAGAGGGTTTCTCTGTAGATATATAGAGATCTAGGATTCTGGTTTGAGTTGTGACCCACCTAGAGTGAGCAGGTGTTCCTGTTGCTCTCTCTGCTAGGACGAGTGGAATTTCTTCAGTGCAGACGGATGTACATATACTGAACAGGTACTTTTGTTCAGTATTCATTCTTCTCGTGTCAGTACCAGAAGAGTCACTTGAATTTTGCCACTGGGAGGATTTCACAATTTGCCAATGTGGTGAGAGTGTTCTTTTAAGCCACTCTGTCAATGTGCTGAAACGAGTAACGGAGGGGCAGTTCATTGTCCAGTAAGCTCACATATAAACCAATGCAATAATCCTTGACTAGCTTCTTCAATGTGTCTATTGTTTCCTGAAGCACCATCACACCCAGTAGTAACTAAATTTATGGTTCTGCCTTCTCTTGTAGCAAAAACTGCAGTATGGTTTGTGATCTATTTGCTACTGCTGAGCCCTCAGGTGTGTCACAAGTTCTAAATATTCCAAAGTTCTAAATATTCCACTAAACAAATGTTCCGTTCCTTCATTGTCTTAATGTGTTTCTTGTCATACCTCAAGCAGTTCTCTTTATGCCCATCAAAATATAATGCATGCAGACTTGCCAACCTTAAGAAGAGAAAATTCCTGCAATGATCTATGAAAATCCTGCAAGCATACTTTCGTATGTTTGAAATATCAATGGACATAATTTGAAGCACTAATGTTACATTAATGCATATAAAAAATGTAAAAAAGTTCTGTTAAAAAATATTAAAATTTTTTTTGTTTAGTTATGCATTGATCTCGAGGATAACCCAAATTATGACGGAAAAGGAGAAATTCCTTGAAGCCGTCGTACTCTCATGTCTAAAGATTACAGCAAAATTTTTTCCCCATCGAATTTACATTTTTGGAAAATTTCCTCCATTTTCAAACTGAAATACAAATCTTTATGGAATAAAATGATATATAACAATACTGGGCAGAGGCTACATCACAGGAAAAAGAAATTACGATTACGGAAAAAATCTTTATTTTGTTTACTTCCGTTTCTGAAAGACGAAGTACCGTCCCGATGCGTATTATTACGAATTGGTAAAATTATTTGATGCGTAGTTTTACGCGCTGAGAAAAATTCCCGACGCATATTTTTACGTATCGAGAAAAATTCCTGATGTGCATTTTTATGTGTTGGTAAAATTTCGATACGTACTAGGCGCGTAATTACGCATTTTGGCGAACTCTGGACTCGGCACATCACTTGAGCACTCCCATGGAAAGAGAGCTACCACGTGACGCCACGAAGCCAGAGAGTCAAAGATGACATCATCGTGTGACCCAGCGCTCGTAAGGTCCGGTAGAAAATCTAAGGTTCCCGCCAATGCCAAGCCTGTTCCTGCAGCGCCAGAGATCATTAGCGGACAGAAGAGTAAACATTGCTGCTAATGGCAGAGATTTATTCTTCTGTCATCGCTGCCAACTGCTGACTCAGAGGGGAAAGGGGGAAAGGTTGCTTCTCCACTAATGAACCGATGCCTCAGAGAACTTCGAACTTTTCTCCTCATTACTTTTTAATTTACGCTACGGAAATCATGATGGAATCCGGCAATATTAATTTATAATCCGGAATTCCGGGAAATGTAATGAAATCCGGCATTGCTGGCCTAAACCCGGAGGGTTGGCAGGCCTGTGCATGGAATGGGTTTGTCATTTCATTCCTCTTCTCCATCATATCAACACTTCTGCTCATTTTTCTCTTCTAATTAAATTCCTACTTACTACCTTGTATGTATCTAATTCATTCAGCAGGCCCCAAAATTTGTGGTAATCCCTAATCTCCATGCTGTTTGACACACTTGTGTGGAAACAGGCCTTTGTGATAGTGCTGACCTTTCAAGCACTGTCTGTCTTCAAAATCAATGTCCTTTTGTTCCCGTCTGAGCTACTGTATTTATTAGTGAAGAACTTGATAATTCTATTTGGCTGACAGTATTCACTCTTCTAGTGCACTGGATCTTTCTCTGGCTTTCAGAATTTTATTTTTTCTTTCTCTCCCTGCCACCTCTTCCTAGTACAACTCAACACGTTTGATCTCAACACACGAGTCTTCCTATGTGAATGTTGATCATGTAGGAGCGTCCACTCACTTTCATGCACCTTCCAGGACACCACACATTTGCAGTTCTACAACTGCAGTGGTCAGTCTGCCTATCACATGATCTGAAGTATCTTCAATTTCTATGGTCCAGTATCTTTCCCATTGCTTTTTTCACAGCAAGAAATTTGTCATTGTACATATGTTATGATCATCTTTCTAAATACAATCTTATGTCAGTGTTGATAATAACACACACTGCCACACAAGTTTTGTGGATTTCAAAACCAATGAAGAAAAAAATTAGTGTGCCCATTCGGTAGGGTGGTTGAGTTGGGTACAGGAAAACTGGATCGATCTCCTCCTGGAGGGTCTTGCTAATTGTTTTCATCAAAAGAGAGAATAAAACAAGCTACGAGCTGCATAAGGTTGAATTTTGAAAGGACTTTTGTTACATTAGGTGTACTGTCCTGGTGAGCATCTTTTTCAACCAACTGGTCGTGCTAATTTCTTCTAATTGCACAAGATACAACAAAAATAACAAAAACATTCACCCAGATGGTTCCACTTTTTTACGCTTCCCAACCGTAGGTTGAAGTAGCACATATGCTCCAGCTTTGTCCGTCTGTCCGCGCGATTACTCGCATAAAAATGGTTCAATTTCGATGAAATTTTAGTATGTGGTAGGGGGCCACCTGGGGACAAACCCTATTAAAAATTAACGAAATGTGGTCAAAGGTCACGACATAGGAGCGGGATCCATTCCATTGTCAATATGCCTCATAACTTGCGTAAATATAGTTCGATTTCAATGAAATTCTAGTATGTGGTAGGGAACCACCTGGGGACGAACCCTATTGAAAATGTAATTTGTACTATATTCTAGAGGATAATGCTTACCTTGGCATTCCTTGCTAACGATGAGAACATTCCGCACACGTGTTTTCCGGTCTTTGTTGATGTTATTGTCCTAAAGTTCGTTGTATGAGATGAATAGCTTTACTTCACACACTTTTCGCTGGGTATACTAATTGGATCTTCACTTTAGAATTCAAACACATAAATTTTTACCGTTCTTTATACTCGAAATTTTCGCCCAGTCTCTGGGCATCCTCAGGAGCGTGGCGACTTTTCCACCGATGTTCGTGGTTAACTTCGCACTAATGGAGTCCGATACTCCTTGTTGCCATTTGTCAGATATACTTTCTTGGATATATTTCGTTATCAAGCCCGGCTAGCACCATCTATGTTTCATTAAAACAACAACTTTTTTTTTCTTTTCCTAACCTGGTTTTCTTGTCTTTTTTGTCGGTTTTTCTTTTGTTATTTTTTTTCTTGTCTTATTAGTTCTTTCCACAGGCTAGATAATGTGCTAGGGCCGTTCTGGTTACATACCCTTGCTTTATTTTTATAGATTAAGATTGCTTCTTTCCTCCTCATTTGCCTTTCAGATTTTTTATTCTTTTTTAGCATTTTAATTTCATCGAATTTTGGGAAAGTCCTGTTTTCAATGCAGAATTGCACTAAAGCAGTTTTGGCTTCTTTTTTTTGCCAGTTAGATATGTGTTGTTTAAGCCTTTTTTTTTTTATCTGTTTTTCGTACTTCCAATGTACGATACTGCGGGTATGTGTGCAATTGGAATTTCGTAGGTTCCCGATTCTTCTAGCATTTTTTCCTCTGTTTTTTTGTTGACAGTCATATTTTTCAAGGTGTGCACTGAGCTTCCTAATTGTAAGTCATATTTAGCACATAGCCTATTGATTTCTTTACTAACTCCTTCCAAGTATGGGAAAGCACCAATGTATTTCAATTTTTAATTCCTCATCTTCCTTTGGTTGTGCACTTCTTGGCCTTCTTTACTCTGAGTCATATGCTTTTTACTCTCATGTATCCATTTTTTAATTAGCTTGCTCGGGTACCCATCCTCTTGTGATATTTTTGAGATAAACTCTACCTCTTGATTTTTTAGCCTGTTGTTAGATGTGTGTGTGTAGGCTCGCCACATCAAGTTTACTATGCTGTTTTTTTCATGTATCACTGGGTGGTGCAACGAGTATGGTATCAGTACAGGTATGTAAGTTGCTTTCCTGAACACAGAGTTTTCAATGGATGCCCAGAGACTGGGCGAAAATTTCGAGTATAAAGAACAGTAAAAATTGATGTGTTTGAATCCTAAAGCAAAGATCCAATGAGTATACCCAGCAAAAAGTGTGTGAAGTAAAGCTATTCATCTCATACAACGGACTTTAGGACAATAACATCAACAAAGACCGGAAAACACGTGTGTGAAATGTTCTCATCCCTAGCAAGGAATGCCAAGGTAAGCTTTATCCTCTAGAATATAGTACAAATTACTTTGAAATATCGCACGTAAAAGAGAATAGTAGAATGATTAGAGCTATCTAATAGTCAGAATTAGAACTACTAATAGGAATCTATTGAAAATGGGTTAAGTGGGGTCAAAGGTCAGGACATAGGAGCGGGATGCATTCCAATGCCCTTATGCATCATAACTTGCGTAAATATGGTTCAATTTCGATCACATTTTAGTATGTCGTAGGGGAACACCTGGGGATGACTCCTATTGAAAATGGGCGAAATGGGGTCAAAGGTCACGACATAGGAGCGGGATCCATTCATTGCCCTTATGCGTCATAACTTGCATAAATATAGTTTGATTTCAATGAAATTTTAGTATGTCTTAGGGGACCATCTGGGAATGAACCCTATTGAAAATGGGTTAAGTGGGATCAAAGGTCAGGACATAGGATCGGGATCCATTCCATTGCCCTTATGCGTTATAACTTACGTAAAAATGCTTCGATTGAGACAAAACTTTATCATGTTGTTCCGGAAGTATACTTCTCCAGTTCTGTTGAATATCATCGAAATGGGGTCAAAGGGAGCGAGATTTGTTCTACAGCCATTATCCTCATAACTTGAGTAATGATTTCTGGTATGTTGGAAAGCATATCATAATCAATGCATTGCATGATTTTACTAAGTTGTTAATTTCTGGCCAGTCAAGTGGTCTCACACACCCTGAAGCAAAATACCAGAAGTTGTGACACGAAGACCCCTGGGTGAGCAGCAGGATGTTGACCCACAGGACGTAGATTTTTTTACACGTTATGAGGACCATCTAACACAACTTTTTTCACTAGCAAGACACAACACCCCTAATAATGCACATGTTGCAAAGTACAAAATAAAAATTTCATTGCAGCTGGGTATCATTTATTTGATATTATTATGTATTATAAAACACTGGGTGGTAGACAGAAAAAGACAGACAGACAGAGAGAGGCAGAAAAGAAGAGATAAACAGTTCATGTAGAGAAATAGAGAGACAAAATATAGAGGGAGAGATAGAGACACAGAAAGAGAGATAGAAAAATTAACAAACAAAAAGAGAGAAGAGTGAGACAGAGAAGAGATAGAAAAACAGATAAAGAAAAGAGAGACAGAAAGAGAGGGAGATAGAAACAGAGAAAATGAGAGATAGAAAGAGAGAGAGAAAGCAAAAGATATATAGAAAAAAGAGAAAAATCAAAAGACATAGAGATCGATAAAAGAGAGAAAGAGGAAGAAGGGGTAAAAAGATTTAGACAGAAAGAGAGATAGAGAGATTTCATCATTGTCCAAGTTGCATTGGCTGGTTTCCAGTTGAAATTCTCAAAGGAGGATTGCAAGAACTAAACACAATTACCGTACTACACAATTTCTATAAAAAACAAAAAGTTATGAATGAGACAAGCGAGGATATGTTTATACATACATATATGTATGATCTTGAGACCATCGATTTGTATCTGCTATGATTAATGTTGTCATGCAAATTTTCCTTTCACATACGTTACGTGTCAGGAGAGGCAAAGCAGCTCTCTTATATGGGCAATGTTATTCCAGCAGTAGTCTCAATGTTTGGTGATGACAAATATACATCCCTCTTCTGATGTTTCCTTCATTTGGGTACATAATTTCAACTATAGTTCATAAAGCATTATACAGTTTATAAACTAATTTTCTCTTTAGTTTTATAGTTGCAAATGTAAATACTATTTAAATCATCATCATCATTGTCAACCGTTATCAATCCACTGCTGGATAAAGGTCTCCCCAAGTTTCTTCCACAACGGTCTGTCTTATGCACGTCTCCTCCATGTCACTCCCACATGCTTTCAAATTCCATCCACCCATCTCTCATGTGGTCTCTTATTCTGCGACTTTTCCTGTACCCTGGAATCCAGTCTAAAATTTCAGTTGTCTATTGGTGGTCCGTCCATCTGGCAATATGTCCCAGCCCATTGCCATTTCAGGTATTTTACTCTGAAATTGTGGAATCATTTGGGGCGGAGGGGTTGGCCGTAACTCACCACGCTGGCCAAGCGGGTTGGTGAGTGAGGGATAGCATTTTCTCTAATCTCAACGGTATAGTTATACCACTATTGGCGGTCGTCAGAGACCCTTTAGTGGGAATAGGATGCATCACGAGAAGGCGGGGTTGACATTTGTGGTATGTTGTATATCACCTGACCTTACATCTCTATTTAAATAGAATCCATTAATAAAGGATCAAATAAGAGAATAATTTTCTACATCACGTAAATGATTCTGTACCTTATTTCTATATATAAATCCAGCACAAGGTTCAAATTCAGCTAGTGTAAAACACAGATGATGCTATAGATGTATTGCTTGGGATACATTGGTCAAAAAAAATGTTATAGATTTCATATATCATCCTCAGTAGATTCTGAGATCATTTTACAGATCTAAGGCACTTCCAAAATGATAATATCTAAGATCTATAACATACTTTTGACTACATTATCTCTAGAAATATAAAGGGTGTCTCAGAGAGAATGGAAACATTTCAGACATGTTTTATGAGATTAGGAAAATACAGTTTTCACTGTATGGATATGCAGTATACAATGAAAATGAATAACAACACATGAGCACACTCTTCATCACACAGCAGCAGCACTCGCTGAGTTTTACATGATGCCTACTTCTACGAGAGCTAATATGGATATGTACATTTAAACAATAGCTGCATTGCAGAGATTACTTGACAGTTGTTCCAAGAATGGTGACCAATCAGTAGGAGGATGTGTGTGTATGCGGTGGATGGCATAATCACAAATCTGTTACCACTGTGCAAAAAAGTTCAGAATGATGTACAGTGGAGACCCTCCTTTCTAAAAGAGCATTCTCGGATGAGTTAAGCAGTTCAAAGTAACTGATAGCACAAAGAAACAACACGATCCAGAATGGCAATCCACATGAACATGTAAAGGTGAAATCATACAAGCTAGCTTTTGTTAGAATCCCCAGAAAATCTATGCAACCTATGAGACAGCAACTCAAAATCTCCAGATCCATGGTGCACGATATTTTAAAGAAACGTTTGCAATTTCATGCATACAAACTCCAAGATATCCAAAAACTTCAATGAGATGATTACACAGCACGATACGAGTTTGCTTGTTGTGTGCTACAGAATGCATGGATGATGACGATAGTTACCTGATGAACCTTATCTTCTCAGATGAGGAAACATTCACATTAATTGGAGTGTAAAGAGACATAAGTGCCATTATGCGGTGTTCAGAACTACCTCATGCTGTCACTGAACATGAAATAGTTATCACAAAAGAAAATGTCTGGTGTGACATAACACAAAGCGAAGTGACTGGTCCCTTATTTTTTGAGGTAAACACCATCACCAGCATGCTGAAAGTGTATGCATTTCCACAAATTCAGGAACTGAATACAATGGCCATATTTCAGCAAGATGGAGCACCACCACATTGAAATGTAACCATCTGGCAATTTCAAGACATAACTTTCCCCAGAAGATGGGCTGGATGGGTGGTGTCCCCTTTCCATCACTTCCAAGTTTGCCAGAATCAACACCCACGGATTCCTCCATTCGAAGGGTACAAAAGGACCACATGTACTGCATACCAGTCGTATCTTTGCAAGACGAGAAAGATTATATTTTTGTGCTGTAGAAGGTATCACACCTTAAATGTGCACCAATGCTTTACAAGCATTTGAATGCTGGATAGACAATGTAAGAGCAACAAATGGTGCTCAGGTTGAAGAGCTATGAATTTTTTCAGTAGCTTGTTCACACGATAAAAACTATATTCTCCTAATTTATTTATTTTTATTTCTTAATGAAACACATTCAAAATATATCCATTCTTTCTTGGTCACCCTGTATTTGGACTGCCAATAGCACTAACATAACCATAATAGAAAATAAAAGAAAGAAAAATCATAACAAAATTGCAGATCATTGGCTTAGCACAAATATGCACCTAGTATTCCTACTGTTAAATTTTTCAAGGGCTTCTTCAATAATATGCAACCCTGGCAAACAGTATGGTTGTGAAATACATATGATAATTGCAATCAAGTAACTCTGATTAGGAATTTTTAAAATGTGATACAAGGTCTATTGCTGTGCCTCAGACGATGAGCAACAACACTACTACCTGCAGATGATGACATGTAATCCACAACATAACATACGTACATCAGTACTGCACATGGTTCTCTTTGTAATTCGACTGTTACATACATATGTACCATTCTCCGGGAATCAGAGGTTAGCACCTCAAAAAAATATCAGCTGTCAGACAAAAATTTCAAACTGATGGTGCTAGATTTTACTTACTCTTGAGGTATTAAATGTCTCCATTTATGATGATCTCAGCACACGACACGGGTTTCGCTTACATCCATCAGGTCTCGTGGAAATCTTTTGTACTTCATACTCATTATTTTTTTTATCATGCAGGAATTCCTGAATATGGCCCTCCCGTGATTTCCCTGGCTTTCCTCTACATCTCTTTCTTGCCACTTGGGCTGAATAAATTATCCTAGTAAACATTTCATCATTCATTCTTTCAACATAACCAAACCACCTCTGAATATTTATTTCCACATTACTAACAATATTTTGCTTCACATTACATTCTGCAATACATTTTCATTCCTCAGATGATCAAGACATGTCTTGACACAAACTATCGTAAGTAAGGCATCTCTTGAACAGTGAAAAAAGGACTCTTATGTCAGAAGGACATAACAAGTAAATTACTGATTTGCAAGTGATCACAACAGGAAGAAACTGTGAGGTAGACTCTAATTTAACCTTAGTTTCTGTCTTATGTAAATTATGATTTATTCAGTTTAAATGTTTTTAGAGTTTGAAAGCTACTCTCTCTCTCTCTGAATTTATGTTTGTCATAAGAAGGTTTAGCAGTAAAGCATGTAGCATGATAGAAATGAAGAAAATCACTGAAATCCTCATATCACACATTTGTTACATTATAAAGCAGTAAATGGTAGAATATTTTAATAGTTGGCTTCTGCCCTCCTCAGCCATGGAATGAAACATGTGATATTAGCATCAATTTTTGCTAGATTTCAAAATGTCTTTCCAAATGATAGGGATCTGAAAAGGTGTGTCTGTGTTGCAAGTGTTAGGGGTAAGGTAGATTTCAGTGCTTTCACAGCACCTAAGGAACTTCTGATTGCTGACCCAGTGGTGCAATGGTCTAAGCACTGGCTTGTGGCCATTCGTCCGAGATGGGCCAAGGTTCAAATCCTGGTGATGCATGGATGTTGTGGAGTCTTACAGTACTGGCTCTCTCCCTTCCTTGGAACCAGTGGCCCTAAATTAGAGATGTGCGACTGCTTATAGTCCAATGAGTTGCTCATGGTGGTCGTTAAACCTTTAAAGGAAAAAAAAAAAAGAAAAAAGAACTTTCAATTACTGAATGGAGCAATACGTGTTACATTTTGCCAATCAAGAATCATGGACGTATTGTCAATAGTTAAAATTGAAAGGGAGGAGGAAAGGATTGCCTTTTTTAACATCAGAGATACATTCCACCAATCACCAACTGATGCTGCGGTATGTACTACCAATGTAGTGGATAACACCTGTGGAAGTGTTGACAGGGATAGAGTAAACAGCTTGTAAATCCAGGGATTTATTGGGATTTCTGTCTTTAAGAATAAAACTGAGAAGATGTGGAGATGGTTTAACTGCAATCCTGTAGCTAAAAGATTTGAAAATCAAGCAAACTTTATAAGTGAAGGACAGAGTGCAACAAACTAATGAGTGATGGACGGTTCAGGAAGTAAACTAGTAGTCCAATTCTGTAACTCAAATTTCTTAATCATTCTGTGTGTACTAAGGTGCGTGGAAAGCCTTTCAATTTGCCAATGTTGATGATGTTTTGATATTCTTTTTGTAAAGCAGGAGGACTATTGCATAGAAGGTTAGCTCCATGTATATAAGACTTAATAGCAGCCAATTTATAAAAGTCTTAGATACATAGATCTAACCTCATATGCAATAGTCCTCCTGCTTCACAAAAAGAATAACAAAACATCATGAGCATTGGCAAATTGCATGGCTTTCCACCCTACTTAGTATGTAGAATGATTAAGAAATTTGAGTCACCGAATAGGACTACTAGTTTACTTCCTGAACCTTACACCACCACTCTTGACGATGACGATGATGGGCAAAACACATAACAATATTAACAAATAAAGGTAACTTGATCACGCTAGTTACGTTAACTGAAAACTTTTACAAAAAGTTCGTAAGTTGGAAGCTTTCGACCTTATCTTAGGTCTTCATCACGCCAATGGAGGACTAAGATTGTTGCCAGATTCTACATTTGAATTTTTCCTATTTTTGTTGACACATCTGCAGTTCCCCACTGGAACGAAGCAAAACGAATTGCTTCTTTTGACAATCGTTTTGCCCTCCGTTACCGTGAAAGCATAGAAATTATTTTCAACTCAATGACTTGCAACTCCGAATCTCCTCTCTACATTCCGTTGATCTGGAGATCAATTCTAAGTTTTGGCAACAAAAATAGGAAAAATTCAAATGTAGAATCTGGCAACAATCTTAGTCCTCCATTGGCGTGATGAAGACCTAAGATAAGGTCGAAAGCTTCCAACTTACGAACTTTTTGTAAAAGTTTTCAGTTAACGTAACTAGCGTGATCAAGTTACCTTTATTTCTTACACCACTCATCAGTTTGTTGGCACTATGCCCTTCAGTTATAAAGTTTGCTCAATTTTAAAATCTTTTGGCTACAGGATTGCAGTTAAACCACTGTGGCTGATATATAAAATTATTTTGGGCAAGTCATGAATGAGTCTAAAGTTCTGCTATTTTTGCATGATAAGCAAACTTGTGAACACAAATTTTTTTAACAGGCTTAAACCTTTTAATCACTTAAAAAAACACAAGTTAAAATATATACAGTAAAACCTCCTTAACAGACACTCCCGAATAGCGGACACCTCCATTTAACAGACAGTTTTGTAATCCCCAGTCCCAAAGTATAGGTGCTTCTGTGTTTTTACCTCTGAATAGTGGACACTCCGAATAACGGACAGTGATTTTGGTCGAAAAAGCTGAAAATGCGTCCACGAAAGCGAGGCCAAGCCCAATGCGATGCCAAGCCCACTGCACTGAAAACATTCCTAGCTATTGTCTGCCATCTCTTCCACGTAAATACTCTTCATGCCGTCACTTGGGTAACCTCCGCAATCAAAGACATAAAACTGCAGTGTTTTAGTCGTCATTTCCGAAAGGCAGGGTTTGTCTCAGCAGGCAAAGAATATACAGTATACACTTTCAACGCAGAAGAGGATCTGCACTCAATTTCTGAACAGATGACTTGTTTGAACTGTGAGGGAAATGCAAATGATTTTATTGGAGTTAATGATAAACTGTGTTTTGAACAGACAATGGATGATTTGCAAGATTACATTTCTTCAAACACACGCATTGAGAATGGCATAGTCGACAAGACAGTGGAAGGTGCTGAAGACAGTGGAGGCTGTGGACGAAGTTTCAGAAGAGGTGTGCAACATTAAGAACTTCACAGCCTTGGCAAAATGTAGTGAACTTCATAAATTTTTTATTAGCAAAGGTGATTCTGAGGGACTGGAACTTTTGATGAATTTGAAAATTCATATTGAAAAAAGAGGCTGTAAACGGCAAAAGAAAAAATCAAATGCTTTTGTCAGGTTTTTTTTTTTTTTGCAGGGAAGAATGCTAACTGATAAATTGTTGAATTAGCTGTGAGTACCTTATGTAAGTTTTAAAACATGTGTTTATCAGAAACGTGCTCTGAATTACATAGATACATATGCATGCAAACTGCATTTTTCCTCATGTTTGAAAAGCTCAAAAATATTTAAGTTACTATAAATACATACATATATTCAATTTCATGTACAGTATCACTAATATAGTTTTGGAAATAATTACTGCATAAATATGTAAATATAAAGTACACATTTATAGATGTAACTTTGTTTTTAACAGCAAAAGAAGAAAAAAAAAACTGCCACAAAGTTCGTATTGTGTAATGGCTTGGGCTGATGGGCGTGTACCTCCCAATAGCGGACACCTCCAAATAGCGGACAGATCATCCGGTCCGGAGGTGTCCGCTATTCAGAGGTTTTACTGTACATGTTTAAAAACACACACATAAGATCTTTCAAGCCTGTGGTAGGCTCATCTTCAGATGTTAAGACGAATGTTGAAAACAAACTTGTCACTTGTTCCAATGTTGGTCTTAACATCTGAAGATGAGCCTGCCGCAGGCTTGAAAAAATCTTATGTGTGTGTTTTTAATGATGTATATATTTTAACTTGTGTTTTTTTTAAGTGATTAAAAGGTTTAGGCCAGTTAAAACTCTGTGTTCACAAGTTTGCTTATTGTGCAAAAACAGCAGAACCTTCGAATCGAGTTAAACCACCTCCGCATCTTCTCAATCTCATTCTTAAAGACAGAGAACACAATAAACCCTTGGATTTACAAGGTGTTTACCCTATCCCTGTCAACACTTCCACAGGTGTTACCCATACGTTGGTAGTACATACCGCAGCATCAATTGGCGATTGGTGGAACATAGCTCTGATGTTAAGAAAGGCAACCCTTCCACATACCTTTCAACTACTGGGGATACACATCTGTGATTCCTGATTGGCAAAACATAACACGTATTGCTCCATTAGTAATTGGAAGCTCTTTAGGTATTGTGAAAGCATTGAAATCTACCTTTAGCTTAACTCTTGCAACACAGATGCACCTTTTCAGATCCCTATCATTTGGAAAGCCATTTTGAAATCTGGCAACAACTGATGCTAATACCACATGTTTCATTCCATGCTGGGCTGAATTAAGGCCTTAGTGGACCCCTAGGCTAAAACATTTGAGTGGGCCCCTAAACTAAGACATCTAAGTGGGCCACCAAGAAGTCCGTTAAAATACAAAACCGGAACTGTTAAATTAACTGCAGAGTTTTTATAATAACTCACTGTATTTTTATTTGCTTTTGTACGAACATGAATTAAAAACTTAAAGCTCCTAGATTTGGTTTTGGACTCTTTTTTTTTTTTTTTACTTTTCTTAGTGCATCATTTTTGTTATGCAATGTGAAGCAACTAGGGACTTTGACCATTAACGGTTCCAAGTGCAAATTGCGAGGTGTGGGCAGATGATAGTGAAAAAACTGAAACTGTCTCGCCAACCCTGCTATACACAATGACATGACCCCCCTCCCCCCGGGGAGTCACTGCCTTGAAATCTGTTCGTTTTCTAGCCTTTGTTTCTGATCATGTGGAAATCATACAAGACAAAAGTAAATTATTTTACAACCTCTCTCTCTTTACCCAACTATCTATCTACAATTTGCCCAGGCATGCCTCCTGGGCCCCAAGGCAATAGCCCCTATAGACCCCCTCTCCCCCTTAATCCAGCCCTGATTGCATGGCTGAGGAGGGCAGAAGCCAACTACCAAAATGTTCCACCATTTATTGTTTTATATGTAATCAATGCATGATATGAGGATTTTAGTGATTCTTGTAATTTTATGTTTGTCAACCTGCCAAACAAGTCAAAGAGTAATGATGTAATTTGTAAGAAGCTCTTTCCAGCCCAAGTGGCAGGAAAGAAGAGGAACACCAGGGAAATCATGGAAGGACCAGATTCAGGAATGCCTGCATGATAAAAAAATAATGAGTATGAAGTACAATGGTTTCAAAAATACAAACACACCATTTATTGTCTCTGTTTATTATCTTTAATCATGCAATAAACATAACTTTCATTTCTACTCTCTACAAATCCGTTTATGAAATCGAATTTATTTAACGTGAGAATTCAAGTTATGATTTCCAAAATTTGGAAAATAAGGCAATGCCCACACCAGATTTTTGAGATCTGATTGTATATATTTGCCGTCATCACTAATACAGCCAAGGATTTTTGGCAATATTTGTCACTTGATGACACATCACGAGTAAAATATTCTGTTTTAAAGAATGTAATGAGAAGATACATATTCAGGGCTCGATTTCCACCGGTAATTAGTAGCAAATTGCTAGCAAGCAAATGCATTTTGCTAGTAATAAAATGTGGTTCTAGCAAAAGTTGCTAGTGGAAAAACTTTGAATGTTTTAGTGTGAACTGTAAAGCGCCACTGCATTGCACGTGTGCAATATTTTAAACACTTACAAAAAGGAGCAACTGCTTTCTGGAAATGAATATTTCTTGAAAAGTACAAACCTTATAAAAACATTTTGGCACTAGTAGAAATATCCAGTATATTTCCCATATTTTAGCAATGTTTTGCAAAGGTCATTTATTGATAGAAAGAACAAAGATCAATCAATGATATAATGCCCGTTTTGTTTGATAACCTTTTGCCATCCTTCAGTGAGCTGCAGAATGCCTCGTTCATAGAAGGACCTGTCTTTCATGGCGAAAAACTGTACAAGGTGCTGATTTACAGCCTCATCTGAATTGAACATTATACCACGCAAGGACTGTTGAAGAGAGCAAAACAAGTGGAAGTCTGACGGCGCAAGGTCAGGCGAGTATGCTGGGTGTGGCAACACATCCCACCCAAGCTCTAATAATTTTTGGACGGTGATCAAACTTGTGTGTGGTCTCGTGTTGTCATGATGGAACACAACACCTTTACAATGAACGAGCTCTGGACCTTTCTAGATGATGGTTTCGTTCAAACTGTCCACTTGCCGACAGTACACATTCGAATTGATTGTTTGGTTCCTTGGTAGGAGCTCGAAAAACACGACACCTTTAAAACCCCACCACACTGAGATCAGAACCTTCCGCTGATGAATATCTGCTTTGGTGTCGTTTGAGGCGAAGCAGCACATTAGGACTCAGGACCAAGACCGTTTGTACAGCACATTGTTGTACACAATCCACTTTTCGTCACCAGTTATCAGTTGCTTCAAAAAATGATCGTTTTCCTCACATTTAACGAGCATATCCCAGAAGTTTATACGCGCCTTCAGTTGAGCTTTTTGAGTTCATGAGGAACCCACACATCAAGATTGCTTACGTATCCCAGCTTCTTCAGGTGGTTGTGAACGCTTGAATGATGGATCTGCAATGTGTCTGCGATTTCTCGTGTCGTGTAACATGGGTTTGACTCAATCAATGCCTTGATTCGGTCGTCATCAACCTCGGTTGGCCTCCCGGACCGAGGAGCATCGTTGAGGTCAAAATCACCAGCACAGAATTTTGCGAACCACCGCTGGCACTGACGTTATTGTAGAGCATTATCACCGTACACTTTACGTAACTTTTTGCAAGCTTGACACGCGTTCTTCCCTTTACGGAAGTAAAACAGTAAAATGTGGCGAAAATGCACAATTTGGTCTTCCATCTTCAACTTGATATCAAATCTCCGCAAATCAACCAAATCGCTCACTATTCTTTTTAGACTGCAGCTAGAACTGGCACCTGTCGAATGCCATAGCGATAACAGAGCTGTGCATGCCTCTAGTATTTCCAAAACAGCCCAACTGCCATCGGATGCCAAAATACGTCATGACTTTACCAACAACTCAATACTTCTGCATGTGAGGTTGGGTTCAGTTTCATGAAGAGAATTCATGGTGATTGGAGGGGCAGTTTAAACTTACAAACACTGAATATTACAAACACTCATGAGTATTCAGGTTGAAGGTCCATCCAAAGACAAGTTTGACCACAGGCCTGCTATTTTAGTGTATGATAAAAAGACCCGAAACCCAGATCGTAAATTATACGGAAAATAATTTAAGATTTTGAATAGTGTTCTTGAATTTTGTGAATAAAGTTAAATAAAAAAAAATGTTTTTTTTAAATATCTGCATTTGAATTAAATTGTTAGAATTAATCTGCCAGGTCATGAAAAGGTGATTTACGGTATATCTAAATATTTGTAATCTTTTCAGCATTATCATGTGACAGTTAGAGGGGTGAAATCAAAATTTGTCATGATTGACTAATACCGGGGGACATGTTAAAGTTTCTTTTGTATAATGTTAATAAACTTTCGCTAGCAGATAATGCAATTAGCTAGCAAACAATAAGGCCACTGGCATGTATTGCTACTGCTAAAATAAAATGAAATCAAGGCTTGTACACATTGTATATATTTGCTGTCATCATTGTTACAGCCAATGATTTTTGTCAATATTTGTCACTTTATGACACATCACGAGTAGAATATTCTGTTTCAAAGAATGTGATGAAAAGATACACTTGTTAAAAATTACAAAGATGGACATATTTGTTTTAGAATTTACAGAAGACATGGTTTTGTTTCAGATTGTTTTATTAAGTTTTAGTGGGAATCAAGAAATTCAAAACAACAAAATTATTTTACACTCAAAAATTTTTAACACATAATTTTGTCATGTGATATAATAAGAACCTAAAGAATAGAAATGTGGAAGAAACATGTAGATGCTATTCAAAACATTATACCTGGTGTTCCAACAAATCCACAAAGCTCGCCAGGCAATGTAGTATTATTTTTGAGCTTGATGCTACAGCCAAAGTCACCCAACTTAATATTGCCATCAGATGTTAGAAAAATATTTGCACCTAAAATTAATAAGGTAAAAAAATCCACATGATATGAAGCTTTGCTTTTCAGCCACCAGTATTAAAAAAGCAAGCAGAAAGAAAGCAACTTAATCAAATCTATTAAAAATTTTAGTAGAATATGTTTGATAACAGATTTGAGCAGTTTTGCAGTCATTATGCATGTTACTTCATAGCAATGAGTAAATAGAAGCAGATCAAATATACTTAAATTATAATTTGATATTTGCAGAAAGCATCTGAGTGTAATCATCTGATTGTAGCTAAAATATCAAATCACTTACTTAAGGCTTTACTCAGATATATTCCTTTGGTTCTAGTTCCACTTGAAGAAATTTTGTTTAATCTTCCTTCGCTCTGAGTTCTTTTTGAGTTTTACAGACTTTGTTTTTTTATTATTATTGGAGGTTTAACGACCACAGTGAGCAACTCAATGGGCTATAAACAGTCGCCCATCCGTAATTTAGGGTCACTGGTTCCAGGGAAGGGAGAGAGCCAGTGTCGTAAGACAAATACAACATCCATGCCTCACTGGGATTCAAACCTGGACCCCTTTAGGACAAGTGATCACAGACCATCACTTAGACCACTGCGCTACTGGGGCAGCACAGACATTTCTGGCCTCTTGATGTTGGTCAAAAGGCCAGAAACGTGGTGTTTTAAACAATTTAATTACAGCAACAGAATTACAAAATACACAGTGAAAACATTTCAGTTTGGTAACTGGCAACAGTTTGAGGAACTTGGAATCAGTATGAGGAACCTGGCAACAACATTCAAATTCTTCAGAAGTAAACAAAACTTTTGTTAATCCTTCTATACATTGAGAACAGGCCTTGACCAACATCAAGAGGCCAGAAACGTTTGTAAAAATCAAAAAGAACTCAGAGGGAAGGAAGATTAAACAAAATTTCCTCAAGTGGAACTAGGACCAAAGAAATAAAATATCAAAGAAGTAATAACCAAAATTTACAATAAAACAATGTACATTATAAAATATTCTTTTTATGGCTTTGTTTCAAAGATATAACATTGCCCGCTAGTTACATAAACTTCTGGGTCTTATTTAATCCTCGAATCTGGCAAAATACGTTAATGTTGTGTATTTTTGAGATGTTTTCACAGTGGAAACTAAGCATCTGTTACTCACGATGTTTAAACACATTGGATATTAGCATTTTTCTTGTGATGGAAGTGTTTCATCAGTGTTACTGAACAAGACATCAATATACATCTGATAAACAGAGCCATCAGCATCAATTAAAATAGCATTTTAGGCATCAAAGACTTGCACCCCTAAAAAGCAGGAGATGAACATTTTCCAGTGTGTACACCTCTTTTTTTTCTTTTTTTTTTTTTTTTTTTGCTCAATATTTACTCTGAACTTGATATTATTAAAACCAATGGTTAAGTGAGAGAGACAAATTGCTAAAGAGGAATTTTGCTATTTAGCAGTTTAGCTCAACTCTCAGTTTCAGAAACAATGGAGGATTCTTTCTCATACACAAATTACTAACAATGCATTACAGTTGCATTTCAGTTCACCATGCTTGAAAGATTTTGGCAGCTGGAAAAACAGTCAAAGCACTAATTAAGAGAAGGTGTTGCAATATATTCTGCTTTCTCAATCCGTGGTTTAAGAAAAACCAAGTAAATCCTGTTTAACTTGTCGTAAGTGATGGAAATGTTACAAGAAGATTAGTTAGTTTTGGGGCGTTTTAAGAAGAAAGTTTGATTTTGCCTAGAATATACAATAACATTATGTGTTCCGCAATGATATATATGTATTTCTTTGAAACTGCAACAAATATTAAAGAGACTCTTATTTACAGGGTCTTGACACCACTGTCTGCTGGCGGGTCCTTATACTACATGGGCCTAAACTAAGCCACAGCTATCAATTCATCTACTTGAGAAAGAAATAAGGGGTTAGCCTAATGTTTGCAAATACTTCATCTAAAATGTTCATGTGCACACAAATATGGCTACTGATGAAAAAGTTTGAGTTGTACCTTATTCATTTTTCAAGCATCATGCATACTGGCATGTGAAAAGAAGCTCCACTGTTTTAATAGCTTAAGCACAAATAACTAAATCATAAACAGCAACCTGATAACTAGTGTCAAAAATTGTAATCTGTCTGCTGAAGAATGAATAAAACATGTGACGGAAAGAATTTAATCTCGCACTATTGCTGAGATCAAATTTACAACATACTCGAGGTAACACTGGACGCAGTGCATAGAACACTAAGAATAATAAATGAAGAATATTGATTCTTAATCTTTACATGAGGACTCTTGCAAAACACAATTTACAAATATGCATCACATCAAACATAATCAATATCCATATGTTATTGTCATCACAAATGAGCAGCATTTTCACTGTTTCCAATGTAGCCACCTCCTCCAAATACATGAAAATTACATCACCCTGGAGCGGGAAATCAAACCCGGAACACCCGATTTCCATTTGAGCATGCTATCCATTACATCACCAAGGACAACAAAATTCCAAGCAACTGAAGCTAAGCAGATGTTACTTAGAAATATGAGTACCATTCAGATTTCTGCTAGATGAAGCATTCTGATTCTTCCTCATAGCATCACCACAACCTTTTCTCACATCCAGGTATGGAAGTAGGTCGCAATTTATGGTGCTTCAGAGAATACCTCACAAATTAATGGGAAGCAAATCTCCCTGAAGAAATGATTCTTCACATATACATGGAAGGCAATACAAATGTATTACCTTACATTTTTGTATCCCACTTGTATTGCCTTCAATGTATAAGTGAAGAATTATTTCTTCAGGGAGATTCGTTTCCCATTGATATGTAAAATCAATATCCATTACTTTAGCAGCGATGACTTTTATTCACTACAAAAACTTATGATGCCAGAAACATTATCTTAATTTTTGTCAAAGTTTTAAATGATTTATATACTACAAGTGCAAAAAGCTACAATATCAAAAGAGAAAAAATATTGAAGACAATTATTTACAGCATCAATAAAAATATTATCACACTGTACTTTTGATATCTCTGTGAACTATTCCGTGTTCATGAAGAACATTAACAGCTTTCAGTAGCTGACGAGTGTACTTCCGAATAAGAGACTCTGGTAACTGGAGTTGAGCAGCTGATTCTAATGAACCTTCATTACAATATTCCATAAAAATCAGCATTTCCTCCTGTTTGCAAGAGAGAAAAAAATATTTTATAAATAAAATTAATTTTATATAATGAAAAACAAGAATATAGTCAATAATGAAATGACATTATTTGAAGTAGCATATCAATAAATGTAATTTGCTAATGATCAGTTAGTTTATTTTTATCAAATTCTTAGGAATCTATCATTGACAACAGAATACCCAAGACAAGGCACAAGAAATATGATTCAGCAGATTTCAATAAAACAGGACAAGTTTAATCAAAACTATTCATTGCATCTTTGAGTTGCAATGCCTTTTCTTCTACACATAGTTCCATGTTTCTCATGGCCTATAACTTCCAAAACCAAATCCCTTTCACGAAAAACATGCTTCATGTGAGACTGTATGACCTTACATATTCTACATATTCAATTGCATCAGTGACTCTACACAATTTCAAGTTACAACATATTCACATTTAAACAAAGTACAAAATATTTTCCACAACTGGACATTTTCTGGGTTGCTTCCAGTCAAGACAGAAGATTCAGAACACAATACTAAAAACAACAAGACTTAATTCCTAACAAAATTCATTCTCAGGTATTGTTGTCAGCATATAGATGCCATACTTTATTGTTCTCCATGGATAAAATGGTTGTTCATGCTACAATGAAGAGGAAATTGCTTTGACTAGCACACATGTGAACATTGTTTGTATTCTTAAGCTACATCTGATCAGCTTCGGTTGCTTGAAATTTTACTGCCCAGGGTGGTGTAACAGCAGCATGCTTTAATGTAAATTGGAAGATGTGGGTTCAATTCCTGTACCAGCGGGTGATCTAATTAGCAAGTTTTTCTAAAGGACTGCTACATGGGAAACAGTAAAAAGAACAGCATTTATATCCCAACAACAATACGTATATGCCTTTCAAGTCTTTATAAAGAATTAATTCTGGGAATTTAGTTCCCATTTGTTTCTACGATTGTCCTCAGATCATGTTGGGTTTTCCACTTCATGCCTATTCATTCATTTATGTATACATTTGTCAGTTTGTAAATACTCATTAGTCTGCATTCAGAAATTCATTTGAGAGATTTTTGTTTCTATCAGATACAAGCAAGCAATCCTCAAGATTGTTTTCATATACAGGGTGATCAATTTATATGGAAACTCAGAGAAAGAAATTTTTTTAACATTTACCTTAATGTTAAGCAAAAACTACAACAATAACTAACAGTTTTCCCCATCACTCATTTATACCGTGTAACAATTTTTTTTTTTTTTTTTGATTGTAGGTTTAACGACCACCGTGAGCAACTCAATGGGCTATAAGCAGTCGCCCGTCCCTAATTTAGGGCCACTGGTTCCAGGGAAGGGAGAGAGCCAGTGCCGTAAGACAAACACAACATCCATGCCTCATCAGGATTCGAACCCGGACCCCTTTTGGACGAATGATCAGAGGCCATCGCTTAGACCACTGCGCCACAGGGGCGGCACAGTGTAACAATGATCACATTTCAGTGTAACTGTTGAAAATGTCAGCTGGTCCTCTACCACCTTCCCACTCTATGTAGCATATTACAAAATACGAGGCACAAGAGAAATTCCTTACATGCATAGTTGACGATATGTTTCAAGTCATCCAGAAACTACCTCTTTCATGTGACTCATCAGAAAAAACCATCCAGGGATAATAGGCTCAGAGAACAGAAAGTCTAGACACAGTGAGAAATTACAATGCACACCAAAAAAGTGCTCTTTATTGTGTGCTACAGTTGTATCCTACGGAATACCTTGCTGCATGTATGAAAATTATATTTTCACTTCCAGCAATATGGTGAACTTTAGAAAGGGTTTGTACTGATTTTTGGAAATCCATTTAAGAAGCTTTTCAGGAGTCCAAACCTATTTTTCACAAGTTGATGAAATCAGAACTTGAAGTTTCTCTGAAAATGCATGGCTTCCCATTGCTTAGTCACAACAAACATTTTTCCTTTTGTTTACAAAAAAAATTTAGTTCAAAATTGGAAGTTTCAACTCTTCATGATTCAGCAGATTTCAATAAAACAGGACAAGTTTAATCAAAACTATTCACTGTATCTTTGAGTTGCAATGCCTTTTCTTCTACACATAGTTCCCTATAAAAAATATTTTCTCTGCACAATGAGAATGCAGTAACATTTTTAAAATAATTTCGCTTAAACAAGAAAAAACATGCTTGCCTACATGTTTTGAGTGGCATTAAAAATCAGAAATTGGTAGCACACTGTTCAGTCTGCGGCAAAAACAATTTTACAGGTCATGGAAATGGCTTAGATTCTACCATGGACAGATAAAGTACCGATTTTAAAATTTCATTTCAGTTTAAATAGGGGGAAGGCAACAAAAAAGGTTTGCTCTACTGATAAGTTTTGAAGGAGAAACTGTCAGAAACAGGAAAAACAAGAATTTCATTAGAAAATATTCTTAAAAAATATGAAAGTTGTTTTTCCTTTTCGCTATTACCAACAGGCCCGAATGACAGGATTTTTAGGCCCCTGGACAATCTTGAGGCTGGGGCATCCAAAGTTTTCCTCAGTCAGTCATCCCCACAAAAAGATTTTAGAAGAGTGCAGAATTAATATACTTTAGATTAACCACAGGTACAAAACCTTGTACATGAGAAAACAAACTTCCATCAAATTGCTATTATTTTATCAGAATTATTTTATGGTTGTTATGTGCAATTCTGAAATTCATTTGTAACTTATACGTAGAATCACTTGACATAATTTAAAAACTAAAACTTTTTCATTAAATGTTGAGTACTCAATATTTGAAAACTGAAACAATGTTACCTTTTTTATCAAATTAGTTATTAATTTACAAAAACACACTTTACAATTAAATATCAAAATAGAAAAAATGTTAATAAACAAATTTGGTTACTTAATAGTTCTTATTGTATAGTTTCTATAAAATAGCTCTTCTGGCTCTTTTAGATGCAAAGTCATCAATTACTTCATCAAAGTTCGAAGTACGAGCAAAATCTGCCACCATGGCAAAAGTGGTTAATCCACACAGTCTTTCTGTCCCATTGTTGATCTATTATAAGTTGGATCCAAGTCAATTTTTAGATGTACTATTCAACTCCGCCTACCTGTTTGGTGGGATCTTGAATACCACGTGGTTTTGATGTGGAAGGGTCAAAAATTGAGTTGCTTCCATTGGTAAGGGAATTAGTATGGGAAGTTCCTGTTTGTTTCAGTTTTATGACGGGGGAGAATGCAATTGTGGGAACTAAAGCGGATGCTCCGGGAGGTGCAAATGTTTTACTTTTCTGCTGGACCCTTTCGCTAAAAATTTGTCACAAACGTCTACTAGGATCAGGCACCTGACACCCTGGCCAATTAATTAACCCCCCCCCCCCCGTCACCTTCCTCTTGTCAGGCCTGATTACCAAAGATATGAAAAGGGAGAAATGTGATCAGGAAAATAGAAAAACAAAAAACACAATCAGGGAGAGAAACGTAAAAAAAAAAAAAAAAAAAAAAAAAAAAAAAAAAAAAAATGAAATTTTGAAAAGCGTGAAACATTTTCACCACCCTGCTAGAATGCTACAACAATAATTTCCAGCGATTCCACACATTTTCACATGGCATGAATAGAATACATCCAAATATATATACATATATATATATATAAAAATGTCATGATATTAAAAACATCCTATAAATGTATAACAAATGTTAGAAACTTGAATGAAAATAAACTGTGAGGATCTCAGTGGAAGGGATACCTCAATTAATATTTAAATAGCATTCATGTATTACTTTTAGTTCATACATATCACTAAGCTGTTCTCTGAGATTCAGAGGTTAGCTCCACAAAGAAAAGACAAACTACCACATAATTTTTATCTGATTATTTACTTACTGTTGACATATACAACTCCTCCACTTACAGCGATCTTGGCACACAATTCGAGCTTCACTGACATCCATCACACGATGCACACAAGATCTTCTATACTCCATACTCATGATCTTTTTCTCATGCAGACACTTTTGAATCTGATCCTCCCATGACTTCCTGCCACTTTTAGTGCATGCATTATTCAACTTTGGTTTGCAGTGCTGAATATGTGTGCCCCCCCCCCATATATATTTAAGCAACAGTTTTGTACATTGTATGTGAAAGGGCAATTTTATTTCGTTTCGAAAGGTTACTCACAATTTTGGTAAGACTGTTTGAGAGAGAGAGAGAGAGAGAGAGAGAGAGAGAGAGAGAGAGAGAGAGAGAGAGAGAGAGAGAGAGAGAGAGAGGGGGGGGGCACTGATGAGAAGAACAACACTGTTAAGATTACAAACAACTGATTAGCAGAAAATTCTTAAAACATCCATCCTTAGCAATTGTCCAGCAGTACACTGCTGGACAATTGCTAAGGATGGATCATAAACGGCTATATAGCGCATAAAAAAGTAAGTGTGGTTGGATGCCAAGTGAAATAAAATAATGTCAGAATGCCAGGACATTACAAGAAAGACAATTTATTGTGCTCTGAAATCCAGAAGGCTTTGGAACGTGTTCAAGGGACAAATAGGCCATTTTTTGCAGAATACGTAAACGTGAAAAAAATGCAATTACCCTCCGCAGGCGTTCCAGCGTAAGATGTCAATACGGGATATGGCCACCATGGAGGGCGATGCAAGATTCCACACGTCGTGTCATGCTTTGCACAACATTATCAAGCAGCTGTTGGGGTAATTTATCCCATTCCTCTGTCAGTGCACGGATGAGGGTGTCCTTGTTTATAGGAGGGCATTGGCGACCAGCAAGACTCCTCCCCAAAGCATTCCACACATTTTCAATGGGATTCAGATCTGGAGAACGTGTTGGCCATACGAGGCGTTGAATATCTTCGCTCTCAAAACACTCCTGGACAGCGACTGTTCGATGACATGTTGCGTTGTCGTCCATGAAAATGAATCTATCACCGACAGCACCACGGAACATGCGAACATGAAGTAGCAGAACATCATTAATGTATCGTTGGCCAGTCATAGTCCCAGTTGGAAGCACATAGAGGGACGTACGGCCATTGATCATGATGCCAGCCCATACCATGGCACTACATGTCGGATATCGGTCCCTTTCCTGTATGTTTGCTGGACAATATGCAGTACCACTCTCACGCCAGATCAGTTGTCGTCGGCAATCAGACGATAGACTGTATCTACTCTCATCTGAGAAGAGGACAGCAGATCAGTCGTTATCAGTCCAATTACGATGTTGGTGTCACCATTGCAAACGGGCGGTACGGTGACGTCTGGACAATGGGATGCACACAACAGGACGGCGGGCGTATAGTCCTCCTTCATGCAAACGTCTGGCGACAGTTTTTCGGGAGATCCGCTTGCCAGTAGCAGCCATAAACTGATTTGCTACCTCACTAGCTATGCTGCGCCGGTGTCTTTTGTTGATAGCACTATGTACCGACCTTCTGCAGGTGTCGTACTGCGAACACGACCTCCCCTGTGACGTTTGCTACACTCTCCATTTGTTTGAAATGATTTTCAAAGCCTTGAAACAACACTGTGGCTGACGTTGATCTCCCTGGCAACATCTGTTTTTTTTCGCCCTTCTTCAATCTTGCCAATAATATGGCCATGCGTAAAATCATCTAGGTGATGTCGGGAAGACATACTGAAAATTGCAAGTTCGTCAATTGATTCTTTCCCTTTCAACTTTTCGTTTGAACAACAACGGTCAATACGCGTCAAATCCTTTATATCTCTTATGAGCGCTATGACGTCACGAACAAGTTCGGCAATCCAAATTTTGCATACGCACAACACGTCTTACTGTATCCCGCACGTATGCTAATTTCCACATTTTCCTGCCTTCCATTTTATGGTTGCTATCGTTGCTATTGTCATCCATTCTTAGCAATTGTCCGGCAGTGTATATCAGTACTGGCACAGAGATGCCATGTTTCCATTGTTTGCCATGTAGCCATCTCTTTAGAATACTTTAGAGCGAGAATCAAACCTACATCTGCTAATTTACATTTGAGATTTTGCTCCCATTCATAGGTGTCGACTATGTGGGTGCTCCAGGGCCTATACTCACTTAATTCAACAATAGGTGAGGAGCACCTATTAATTTACAGAAAAAATAAGTCAATAATAAAAACCCCACAGATTGAGCGTTTTTTTAATACTTAGTGTGCACACACACGCACACACTAATTTCATTCTTTTCAGTACTTCTATATATAAAACAATTAACTACAACACAAGTCTCTTGATATTTATTTAGGTGAGGTTAAGTTTGTAGCACCACAACAGTCTTGAAAATATAAAATACTGTGAAAAGAACATAAACTGATTATGAAATACTTCCAAAAACCAATTTTACAATCACACATTAAGAGTGATGAAGGAAGAGATGGAAATACATATACACACATACAGACACACATAAAGAGCATACAGTGACATGTGAATTACATATCATTCAAGTGACACACACACAAAAAAAAACTCGCTTAATTATATATTCGAGTATTAAAAACCTAATACCAACTAAATCATATGCCTAACTGACATTCCACTGTATATTTTTGTGTGTGCGTGTGCATATGTAATGAGCTCGAGCATACACTGGACTTTGTATGTCGTGGGCTTCAGCGCTAAAGGAACTTATCCAGAACTCAAGCATCCATTGCACATCATGTCCTGAGCTCCAGTACCAAAGGGGTGCTTGTGCTCTGCATAATGGACTTATGCAGAGCACAAGCACCCATTGGGCTTCATGTCTTGAGCTCCAGCATGAAAATAAGTTATCTAGAGCTCGAGTACCTAACGGACTTCATATGACCTGAGCTTCAGTACCAAATGGACTTATCCAGAGCTCGAGCACTCAGTGGACTTCTTCAGAACTTCAGTACCTGTTGAACTTCATGTCAAAAGCTCGGGCACCCAATGTATTTCTGAAAAGACAGCACCTATGCGACTGTTCCACCACCAAGACAATGAAGTTACGCCAAATGTAATTTTTAAATCCGAATCCATACAGATATGTGCTAGTCTAAGTAATCCATTTTAATATTGTAGCATCAACAACCTATTTCCCATCCAGATATGGATATAGGCCACAGATTCTAGTGCTTCAGAGAAGATCACAGATATCAGTAGGGAACAAAACCCCATGAAAGAATAGTTCTTCATGATTACATGGACTAAAATGAAAAATAAACAACACAGAGGGTGGACTAAAATGAAAAATTACATGGACTAAAATAAAAAATTAACAACACAGAGGGGCTGTATTTTCACTGTTTCCCATGTTTAAGTAGCCATCCTTTCAAAAATCTTGAAAATGCTCAAAACAGAAATCGGAAGATGGAGGTTCGATATCTGCTTCGATATCTGAAGATGGAGGTTCGATATCTGGGCTGTATTTTCACTGTTTCCCATGTTTAAGTAGCCATCCTTTCAAAAATCTTGAAAATGCTCAAAACAGAAATTGAAAGATGGAGGTTCGATATCTGCTCCAGGGAGATGTAATCTGCAAGTTTTCTGAAGAATGACTACATGGAAAACAGTGGAAATACAGCACATCTATGTGAATAATGGGCTATGTACCTTCTACGCCATTGCAAAAAATCCTCCTTTTGTGGAGATTCATTTCCCATTGATATCTGTGACATTCCATACTGGGAATGATGTTTCCAGGTGACATGATACACTGAAGAATCATATGAAAAACTTCATATTCATTTAAAGGACTATTGGTTTGACTGAATGTCATATATTTTAAATAAAACTGGTAAATTTTTATTGCATAAAAATTTGAGTTTATGATTAAACAAAATATTAGGTCGTTTGGAAAACAATGGCCAATTTTCTGAGGTGCCACATTCAACTCACTCACAATGCATGCGAACCAACCTGTTCGCAGTGCCATTCATACAAGTTCAAGGGCAACTCAAATGCCATATACATGTCATAATCAGTTGAGCTGCAGTCATTGCTACTGGTGCAAAAGTGGCCTGTACAACATGTTAAGAAGGAGTGACATTATACATAAATGTCAACTATTCAGTTGTTGCATTATTTACTGTTTCTCACGTTGTTGTTGAAGTGCTTCCGGGGAAACGTCTTTGTTTGACGAAAGGTTATAATCATATAACATGCCCTAAAGTTTATAATATATAAAAATAAATCGATAATAAGAGGTTAAGAATGTTACTCGCAATGTGAGAAACAGTAAATAATGCAACGACTGAATAGTTGACATTTATGTATAATGTGAATTATAACCACATAAAAAATTCACCACCTTGAGATGTTTGAAGAATTGGTAGAAGAAGGAGTGAGTTATGGGTGATTTTACTTCACGAGTTCAAATTGGGTCATAATGCAGCACAAACCTACCATAATGTGGTCAAGGCCTGGGGCAAGGAGGCAACATCTGAATGCACTGTTTATTGATAGTTTGAAAAGTTTCATTCTGGTGACAAGAGAATACAAGATGAGGAAGACCCAGGACGACATTCGGTCATTGACAACGAAGCTGTGAAGGCAAATGTGGAGGCAAATCCTCGCATCACAGTCAGAGAACTCGCCAAATAGTACAATGTGTCGATGTTAACCAATGCTGAACATCTCCATCAAATTGGTAAGGTCAAGAAGCTCAATATATGGGTCCCACACAAACTGGCAGAGCATCAGAAACAACAATGGTTTGAAATGTGCAGTAACTTTCTGCTTTGCAAAGAAAAAAGCCCCTACTTTATCACATTGTAACCTGTGATGAAAAGTGGGTGCTGTATGACAACTGTAAGCAATCAGTACAATGGATGAACCACCGAAACAACATCCTAAACCAAGGTTGACAGTGTGGTGAACTGTTCACGGCGTCATACACTACTGGTTCTTGAATGCTAGTGAAAGCATTATCTCAGTCACATACTGTAAAGAAATGGACCGAATACACCAGCAGTTGTGTTCTAAAGAGCCATCTTTGGCAAACAGGAAGGGTCATACCTCCTCCACAATTATGCAAGACCACACGTGTCACAAATAACAAAACAGAAACTACATGAACTGAGGTCTGAAACCCTCCCACATTCAGCCTACCCACCAGACTTAGCAGCTATCGACTTCCACCTTTTCATGCATTTTAGCAATTACCTCAAGAAACTGAGAGGAGGCCGAAATTGCATTCTGGGACTTTCTTGCATCCAGGAAGCCAGATTTCTTTGGGATTGGCATTGAAGCACTTGTCACTCGCTGGCAGAGGTGTGTTACTGTTGAAAGTGCCTATTTCAAATAAAACAAGATTATGTGCTAGGAGGTATGTCTCTTTTTTTACCCTTCGAATCAGCCATTATTTTCTGAACAACCTGGTATTATGCCCAAGAAAAACTCATTTTATTACATAAAATGTCTTAAATAAAAGGAAAATATTTTTATGTAAAACTCACCCGATGCATTTCTACACCATAATATCGAACTAAGTTCTTGTGTTTAATACCTTCAAAAGTGCGGATTTCATCCATGGCACCTTTGATAGCACGATGGTCATTAGGCTGTAACCTAATCTACAGTAATAAAAAAGTAAATTCAATGAAAATACAAGAAATGAGTAACTTATTCAGAAGTGATCCTATAAGCACACTATAACAAGACACTAAAGTAGAAATAAATTTCATGCATTCCAACCAACAATGCATTTTCTCATTATTATATTGCTGAATAGCAAAAATATGCATATCATCATCATCATCATCATCTCACGCCTGTTCTCACGGCTACCTCAGCCAAAGTTATAAAAAAATTGAAAAAATAAAAAATAAAGGACATACTGCCTCTCTATTTCAGTCTTTTACATGATTTACTGCCTCTAACATACTGTTCAATAAATCACTAATAAAAAAGCTTTAGTTTTTATCACTAAAGTGTATCATAAGACAGTAGTCTTAGCGATACCATCACACCTTGTAGCATTAGTTAATTCTAAAATGCATGGACTACAAAATATAAGAAAATAATATTTTTCTACATACTTTCTTGTTCCCATTCATGTCCATGCAACACAAGTTTAGCAAGGTGTAGTTGTCCTGTTCAACTAAATTTTTGAGTTACCATACTACAAGGATTGTACTGAAAGTGATGCAAAAGTGGGCATAAATTTTTTATTAACTGACAGAGGTCATTCAAATTGTACATGTTGGTAGAGTAACTCTTTCTCTATGTATTACTCAACATAGTCTCCATCACAAGCGATGCATTTGTGCCATCATTGAACCCAACTGTTGAATCCTCTTTGAAATAATTCATGTGTGGGCTGTTGTACCCACTCTTTCACAGCCAGTTTCACCTCGTCTGTGACATCAAATCATTTCCCCCACAGACTGTTCTTCATTGGACCAAACAGGTGGAAGTCGGAGGGTGCCAGATCTGGATTGTACGGAGGATGGGGGAACACCAACCAGCCTAATTTGCTGATTGCCTGATCTGTTACCAAAGATGTGTGTGTTCTCGCATTGTCATGGTGAATGTGGATCCTTTTCAGATTCTTGTTCGGTTTTTTTGGCTTCTGTAAGCTTCTTGAGTGTCTTAATGTACCACTTGCTGGTCATGGTACGGCCATGTTCCAGAATATCAAGGAGAATACACCCCTGCCATCCCAAAAAACAGTCACCATGACTTTCTGTATTGATGACTGGCTCTTGAACTTCTTATTAGGCCTTGGTGAAGAGATGCAATGCCATTCCATGGATTGATTCTTCGTTTCCAGATTGTAAAGATGCGCCCATGTTTCATACCCTCTCCTCAGATCAGAAAAAAACGTGTCTTCATTGGCTTCAAATGCTTCCAGCAGACTAGAGCATACTTCCACCCTTCTCTCCTTCAAACTGGGTGTCAACTGCTGAGGTACTGACTTTGTACACACTTTCTGATACCCTAAGTCTTCCACCATCTTCTGTATGCCATTGTGACCACAGTTCCGTTGTGCAGCAAGCTCACAGATTGTGACACATCTCTCCGAGCGAATCAGTTCATCCACTCGCTAGCGATTTGTGTCAGTGGTCAAAGATGATGGTCTTCCACTGTATAGTTTGTTTTCAATGCTGGTTTCGCCTTCTTTAAACTTCTTTATCCATCTGTATACATTGCATTATATCTCATGTGATTCTATCATAAAGTTCACATACCATTACGTGACCACAAGGTTCTTCAGGAAGACGCTTTGACGTCTGTAAGTTATGTTTTACATGTTCTGTAAAGTGGATACAGTCTGTGGTGGTGCATTAACTTATTCAATTAAAATATAAATCAGTTAAAAGTCCTAAAAATGTTACTCACGGAAGTGCGTGTTCAGTCTGACTTCAGTAGTTATTAAGAGTTTCTTTGTCCAAAGTTGTATCTTGCTTCAATATGGTCAGTCGTTAGGGTTAGCTCGAGAGCCATTTCGTCATAAGTTGTACCCTACTATGACGAAATGGCTCTCGAGCTAACCCTAACAACTGAACATATTGAAGCAAGATACAACTTTGGACAAAGAAACTCTCAATAACTCTGACGTCAGACTGAACACGCACTTCTGTGAGTAACATTTTTAGGACTTTTAACCAATTTATATTTTAATTGAATAAGTTAATGCACCACCACAGACTGTATCCACTTTACGGAACGTGTAAAACAGAACTTACAGATGTCAAAGCGTCTTCCTGAAGAATGTACACATTGCTCTTGTCAATGGTGACATCTCTGTAAACATTCTGTAGCCTTCTTTGGATGTTGGACACCCTGCATCCTTCCTTCCTCAAAAACTGAATGACAGCATGTTGTTTTTGCTTGGAATCCATTATTTAGCTGCAATGAAGAAGAAGGGTTACTATAGAGGAAGAGTTACTCTACCAACATGTGCAATTTGAATTACCACTGTCAGTCAATAAAAAAGTTATACCCATTTTGCATTACTTTCAGTACAACTCTCGTATTACAACCTAAAAAGAAAACCTTATGGCAAGAAAAAGAAATAGAAATTCCCTTTCTTTTCATTCTTTTCATGTGACAAATTAAAAAAAAAAAAAAACCTTACTGGCCACCCATATAATAGTTCATTGAGTGATCTGATAGAATTTTTACTGGCCAGTGGCCAGTGAACAACTGGGTAATTCGAACTCTGAGGTAGGTATCCCATTATTTCTGTCCACTCAGTGTATGTATATATATATATATATATATATACATTGATGGGATGTAAGATCAGGTGATGCGTAACATCACAGCCTCTCCTTGACAAATGTAACCCCGCCTCCTCGTGGTGCATCCTGTTCCCACTAAAGGGGCTCTGACGACCGCCAATAGCGGTATAACTATACCATCGGGATCAGAGGAAATGCTATCCCACACTCACCAACCCGCTTGGCCAGCGTGGTGAGTTATGGCCAAACACCTCCAAAATGACTCTACAACTTAAATCTTGGCCCTCGGTCTCCGGCAGCTGGAATGTACCTGGCCAAGGCAGCGGCCAGTGCGACATGAAGGCAGAGGGTGCTAAGAATCCCCGGAGGACCGGACTAGGCTGCCATTTGATGCTGACCTTGGCTACCTATAACAGACGCTCCCTATCTTCTGATTCAAGGCTTCTTGAATTGGAAGAGAAACTACAAAGGATCAAGTGGGACATCGTCGGGCTAAGTGAGGTAAGGAGAAAAGGAGAAGATCTCATTGAACTGAAAAGTGGACATCTCTTCTATTATCGTGGGACAGATACTGGCAGAACTAGTGGTGTTGGATTTATAATAAACAAGAAACTGAAGGATAAAGTGGTAGAAGTTGAAAGTTCCTCTGACAGAGCTGCACGACTCGTTATCCAACTATCGAGAAGATACCAGGCTCAGATTATTCAAACTTATGCACCCACCACAAGTCCTCCTGAAGAAGAAATTGAAGAATTTTATGAGGAAATTCGTCATCTAAATAATAAAGGTAAGCAGCACTTGAAGATAATTATGGGAGATTTCAATGCAAAAATAGGGCACTGGCAACAGAATGAAACTTCAGTAGGTAAATTCGGTCACGGCAACAGAAACCAGCGTGGAAATACTCTTGTTGAGTTTGCAGAGGCAGAAGGATTTTTCATCTTGAACTCCTTTTTCAAGAAAAAGCCACACAGGAAATGGACATGGAGACATCCAATTGGGACGACAAGTGAAATTGATTTTATTATGTGTAACAAAAAATTCGTCATCGAAGACTGCAGTGTGCTGAACAAGTTCAACACAGGTAGTGACCATAGATTGGTGAGATGTAAGATGCACCTCAACACTAAACTGGAACGTGGCAAGCTCATAAGACAAACAAAATGTATTGACATAACCAACCTTAAAAAACACCATAATACTTTCAAGTTGGAACTGAAGAACAGATTCTCTGCTTTAGAAGGCCTAACATCGGAAGAAGTGGATATTTCGGAAGTTAACAGAAAAGTAACCAAAGCTCTTATGGAAACAGCAACAAAATTAGCTGGGTCTAAGAACAAGTTGCATGTGAACAAATTATCAGGAAAAACCAAAATGTTGATGCAAAAACGAAGAGAGATGAGGACAACTAAAGAAGATGTGACTTCCAAAGTGAAATATATAGAGCTATGCAAGACAGCACGAAAAAGTATCACTGAAGACGTAAGGAAATTCAACTGTGAGCTAGTGAGGAAAGCAATTGAAAACAACCAAAGCCTTAAGATAGCAAAGGGACATCTCAGTAAGGGAAGAAAACAGATTATGGCTCTGAGAAAAGAAGATGGTTCTATAACAAGAAATAGAGGCGAAATTTTGACAAGAGTGAAAGATTTCTACTCCAAATTATATGAAAGGGATGATACATGTACTCCAGACATCATGAAAGGTACCAGAGTTCTTCTAGTCCTCCCAGCAGAAGTTGCTCATGCAATCAAGAACATGAAGCGGGGGAAAGCTCCAGGAGAAGATGGAATTACTATAGACATCATACAAGAAGCAAGTGGAGAAATTGAAACAGTACTCGCCCAAATTTTCACTCGATGCCTTAATGAAGGGAAGATTCCTGAGGATTGGAACAATGCTACAATGATCCTGCTACATAAAAAAGGTGACATTGAGGATCTCAGGAACTACAGACCTATCAGCCTCCTATCAGTGGTTTATAAAATCTTCACTAAAGTTCTTTCACACCGCTTGAAGGTAACACTGGACATGGCTCAACCGAGAGAACAAGCTGGATTCAGGAGTGGCTACAGCACAATAGATCATATCCACGTACCGAGAGAACTAATTGAAAGAGCGAGGAATATGAACTTCCATTGTGCATGGCTTTTATCGATTATGAAAAAGCCTTTGATTCGGTGAAACCATCAGCAGTTACCACGGCTCTGAAATCCTGCGGTATTGAAGATGCATACATTAATATTATTAATAACATCTATGAAAATGCAAGTGCAAAGATTAGGCTGTTTGAAAATACAACACACATAAAAATTGGAAAGGGAGTGAGACAAGGTGACACCATATCTCCGAAGCTCTTTAATGCCACATTGGAAAATGTCTTTCAATCACTGAACTGGGAAAACAAAGGGATAAAGATTAATGGAGATTATCTAACCCACCTTCATTTTGCTGATGACGTAGTCATTTTTGCAACTACCCCATCAGAGCTGCAGAGTATGATCCAGGAACTTGCTGACAAGAGTAAAGAAGTGGGATTAAAAATGAACTTTCAGAAGACAAAAGTGATGTTCAATGCTTTTACAAGAAATGAAGATTTATCGATTGATGGAGAAAAACTGGAGATAACAGATACGTATATTTATCTTGGACAGCAGATATCAAGTGAGGGTCACATTGATGAAGAAATTAATCGGCGTACAAAACTTGCCTGGAGAGCTTTTGGAAGAAACAGCATAATTTTCAAGAGCAATATGCCATTATGTCTTAAAAGAAAAGTGTTTGATCAATGCATCCTTCCAGTGCTTACGTATGGTGCAGAGACGTGGACCTTAACTAAAAGAGACATACAAAGGCTGCAGGCAACTCAAAGAAGCATGGAGAGGTGCATGCTTGGTATAACCAGGAGAGATAAGAAGAGGAACTCGTGGATCCGAAAAATGACAAGAGTGGAAGACATCATGATCAGAGTTAAATCCCTGAAATGGCAATGGGCTGGACATACTGCCAGAAGGACAGACCATAGATGGACAGCCGAAATTTTAGATTGGATTCCAAGGGACAGGAAAAGACCCAGAAAAAGACCACATGGGAGATGGGTGGATGAAATTCGTAAATATGCGGGAGTGACATGGAGGAGACTGGCACAAGACAGACCGTTGTGGAGGAAACTTGGGGAGACCTTCGTCCAGCAGTGGATTGATAATGGTTGACAATGATGATGATGACGATGATGATATACATTGATCATTCAAAACATTAAAACCACCTCTGTGTTATGCAAATAAGCGCACATGCAGTCAATCAGTGTCATATGTCAAGGTTGTGAATGGTATATATGTATAATACCTGGGCAGGAGCTCTCTCAGTCAGTATTTTGTTTCATCTCAACATGGGAAAAGCAAAAGATTTATCTGATTTCAACAAAGAAGAGATCATTGTGGCAAGGTGCCTTGGTAAAAGCATTTCTGAAACGATGACGCTGGCAGGCTGCTCCCATTATGCAGTAGTTAGTACCTATCAAAGATGGTCTGAAACAGGTGAGACTTCGAGCCGCCGACAAGGTGCGGGCAGGTGAAGCCTCACTGATGCCAGAAGTCAGCGCAGGCTATCTTGTCTTGTCTGCAGCAACAGGAGGACTACTGTGATTAGCATTACTAATAATTTGAATGGTGGTGAAGAGCCCAGTGTGTCCAAACACACAGTTCATCGTATGCTGTTGGATATGGGTCTCTGCAGCTGCAGACCCATTTCTGTGCCTATGATCACAGCTGTTCCTTATCGTCAATGCTTGCAGTGGGCATGTAATCATTGACATTGGACCATAGAAGACTGGAAAAGGGTTTCATAGTCAGACGAATCCCGTTTTCTGTTATACCATGTCGACAGATGAGCTCGTGTGTGACGTTTACCCAATGAAGCCTCACCTGGATGAACTGTGGATGGATCCAAGTGGTAGTGTGATGGTCTGGGCAATATTTTCTTGGGGAGCCCTTGGACCCATTATCCCTGTAGAGCGAACTCTGACAGCTGTGACATACTTGAACATCATCGCTGACCAAGTACACCCCTTTATAGTGACTATTCCCTGGAGGAGATGGCATCTTTCAACAAGAAATGCCACATTGTGAAGGTTTACGAATGGTTCCAAGAATATGAAAAGCAATTCCACTTATTACTATGGCCTCCAAAATCACCGGACATGAATCCTATTGAGCATTTGTGGTTTGAGTTGGAGAAACGGGTACAAGCAGCATCCCCCTAACCATGCAATTTATGGGAACTGCGGGATGTTCTGTTGCAGTAATGGTACCAACTATCGAGAGAAACCTACCAACATCTCGTTGAATCTATGCCTCATGGGGTGAGAGCACTTCTCGTGGCAAGAGGAGGACCTACATCATATTAGGTAGGTTGTTTAATGTTTTGGCTGATCAGTGTATACACTCAATAGACAAAACATTAGAGATGTGGGTTATGGGCAGTTGACATGGGAATCCCCCGCGCAGAGTGGGACAGACCCAAACGAAACGCAGGTGATAAATGGATGGGCAGCACAGCCTCCCAACAGTGTATCACAATGGGTAAACATGGTTTGCTCAGTGACTTTGATCATGGGCGCATTGTCAGCACAAGACAGATTGGTCATTCTATCACCCAAGTGGTAAGAACCCTAGGGTTCCCGAGGGCAACTGTGTTAAGGGGGTACACCAAGAGTATACCATCGATGGATGCACCAGTGCCCAGAGACCAAGCTGTAACCAACCACACACCATTGATGACCAGGGTTGGTGCAGACTATCCAGGCTTGCACAGACCAACCACTAGGCAATGGTGGCACAAATCACATCCAGGTAATGTTGGAAGCCCAAGCAGCATCAGTGAGTGGATGGTACGGCACACGCTGTACACCATGGGCTATGGGAGCTGATGCCCTACTCAGGTGACACTGTTGACTGCGATTCATTAGACAGATCACCTGGTAGTGGTAACATCAAAACTGGTCCTCTACAGAGTGGCACCATGTCATGTGGTCAGATGAATCCTGTTTTCAACTGTACTGAGCTGACAGGAGGGTGCAGCTGTGGCTACAGCGTGAAGCCTTGACATGCTAAGCTGTTCAAGGCAGTGGTGGCTCTGTGATGGTTCAGGAAGCCTCCTCATGAGACACATTAGGTCCCTTAGTGTGTCTGGAGAGGTCCTTAACCACTGTATGCTACTAGCGTGTGCTGGCTGATTACCTATATGCTTTCATGGACTTCACGTATTTTGCAGCCAATGGTCTGTTTCAGTTGGACAATGTGCTGCCCCACCGATCCACAACCACCCAGACATGGTTCAAGGAACACTCACCTGAGTTTGGAACCATCGAGTGGCCCCCAAGGTCCCTGGATTTACTGGATTTAAGCCCCATGAAAGCTCTCTGGGATGCTGTGGAACAGAACAACAGACCCATGGATCCTGGACGGAGATGTGGACAATGTGCAACAAGCCTGGCTGGCATTACCTACGAACACCTTCCAGCATTTGGTGGAGTCATATCCTCAGTGTGTACAGGTTATTATTCATGCTAGATGAGGACCAACATGGTATTAGGTAGATATCTCTAATGTTTTGTCTATTGAGTGTATATATGCATACATGTGGAACTCCTGTTGCAGGAGTCTTGTAGTAGTTGAAGCCTCATCTTCTTCAAACTTCAATAACAGTTTTAATCTTTTCATTCGGGTAAAAAATTAATTCTCTATCAAACAGAGGTAAAATTTTAGGAAATCTATCTCTCACTCGACAAGGACGTTTTTAAGTACATTATTTTCAGCTATCAGATTGTGGAACCGAACTGCTTTTAGTTGACTCCACCCCATGCGACATCTCATCAGAAAACTTGAAAGTCGCATCACTTTGTAATGAGAAACCAACCTGCATCTCTTTCTATTCAACATAGTTCCCACTCAAAAGTAATAAAAAAATTCCCTGACTTTTCCAGGTTCTTCAGGTGGTTTTTAAAGTTTTCCAGAGTGGCATGTTGCAAAGAATTGTTACATTTCATTCCATTCATTTTTCTCACCAAAGCACCCACTTGTAAATTCTTTGTGTAATATGTCTTTATAAAAATTACCTGCTTTTCATTAATAACAACAACTAACTGTGCACATTATTTTCTGTACCAAAGTTCCGTGAACTTTTGTGAATACTACCCACACGGAATTTGTAAGTTCATTCCCATAGAAACATGTCATGTGTAAGAAAAAATATGTCAGTTGAATAGTTTCAGTTTTTCTATAACACAATGCAGCTAAGCTTAATGATGGAATGGCTCTGTTCAAAGAAACATGCTTCAAGAGAACCAACAGACATATTAGACGTTGAAACTGGCAATACCTATATACACCCAATAAGACTTTGATCCATCACTTAGTTGGTTCTCTTGTGAAGTGTTTCTTCAAGCAGGAGCCATTGTGCCTAATTGTCCCATGTTATAACAACTGCCTGCAGAAATTGAACAAAAGCTTAACTGGCAATTTTAAAAATTCAATTTTGCATCTTTTTTTTAGAGAATAAAGAAATACTTAATATAACTGAAAGTAAGATCTATTAAATTCTAGTTAGGCAGTAATTGCAAGCCAAAGTTTGAAATCTTGAAAAAAAAAGTTTTTTTTTTGACAAAATAAAGTATCGATTAATTTTTACAAAAAAAAGGGGGGGGTATTTTCCCCTGAGTTTTCCCTGATTTTTTCAAAAAAGGTTAATTTTTCCTGAGTTTTCCCTGATTTTTGGAACCATTTTCAAATTCCCTGAGAATTCCAGGTTTTCCCTGTTTTCCAGGTTGAGTGGGAACCCTGTTCAAGCATGCCACCATTACACTACCCAGGACAATGAAGTTTCAAGTAACTGAAGCTAAGGAATTGTGGCTTAGAAATCTGAAAAGCAACAGATTTTCAAGTTTTCTTACGAGAAATTACATAGAGTACAGTGAACTGTAATCTGATTGCTGAAAATAATGTTCTTGTGAATTTTCCATGCATTTTTTTTTGTTAATTTCTGTGAGTATTTTATTCATTTTTCTAACTTCCTCCACATATTTCTGTATGTCTTTAAATGATTCACTGCTGTCCTGTACATACAGGGGTTGTACAGAATAATGTGAACACCTTGGAAAAAAAGGTTTTATGTACCTAACAGGGTGTGGGACCACCTTTGGCATTCAAAACTGCCCGAATCCTCCTTGGAATGGATGCAAAGAATTCCTGGATGGTGGTTAGGGGGTTGTTACACCATTCTTCATGCCGAAACTGCTCCATGTCCTTGCGAGATTCATGAGGAGGAAAACAGAATCTTACTCTGTTTTCCAACACAGACCGCAGTGTTCAAGTCTGGTAATTGGGGAGGCCAAGAAAGGAGTGAAAGTTCATCCTCATGTTCCTCGAACCATGACTGGACATTCCGAAATCTGTGAATTGGGGCATTATCATCTTGATAGATGGCATCCCCTGCAGGAAACAATGCCTGAGCCATTGGATTGATTTGGTTGGCCAAAATGGTTTCATATGCCCTCCCAGTTATCCGTCCTTTCAAGGGGATCAGGGGACTTGCTGAAAACCATGATATGACTGCCCAGAACATGACAGAACCATCACCATGCTGCACTGTCGGGAGCAGACATCTGGGTTGTGTGCTTCTGACGGTGTTCCCCACACATAAACACGTCTTGCGGTGGGGTGTAGTGTGAATGTGGATTTCTCCAACCATATTACATACTGTCGTGCATCGGCAGTCCACAGTCTATGCTCCTGGCACCACTGCCATTGCGCATTCAGCCGGGTCACCAGAGGTTTTACAATAGCAGCTCTGCCATGAGTATTTTGTTTATGCAGTTCCCTGCTCACTGTTTTCATTGATACGGAGGTCTGGAGACGTATATTGAGCTCTGCACTCATTTTCAGCACCATGTTCTTCTTATTACGAGTAACAATCCTTTTTAATGTTCTCCTGTTTCTATCAGTCAGGGTCATTTTCCGGCCGCTCGTGTTCCGCAGATGAAGTTTTGCCATGAATACGGTATGCTGTCATGACGCTAGACACAATAGCTCTCAATACCCCACTACCATGGCGACTGTTGTCATGGAGGCACCAACTAACCAGCCACCAACAATTAACCCTCTTTCAAAGTCCATTATGTAGCTCATTTCCTCATCACCCTGAAAGGAATTGTGCAACAAGATGCTTTAAATGCACTTAAACAGGACCTTGAGGTTCTAAACAAAGCTATTACAGCCAAAAAGTGGTGGATGCCTTTTTGTATTGCGACATACACAGCTGCATCAAAAGTCACTTCTTTGAGTGTGGTGTTCATAGTATTCTGTCCAACCCTTTTCTATCCATTGTTTATCAAAAGGCTGTATATCAATGAATGAAAGTAAATTTTGAAAACAACTTACTTCCTTCATGGCAATAAGTTCTCCAGTGGCATTATTGACAGCAGTATACACTTTTCCAAAGCGTCCTTCACCTAGAAGGAAAGATATAACAATAAATAATAGTGCTGGTAGTAATAAATCACATTTTGAAATTGGGCAGGAGCAAAAATTCTGCCCTCCAACTGACTTTAAAAGGAAGGGGACTACACAAATTATGCTAGCTAGCACTTTACCTGTTTAAGTAAGAGGAACTGTATGTGTCCATAAAGTAAAATGTGTCATTTGTGATGAAAACAAAGTTGTAACTACACAATCTGCATCTTCAGTAATCAATGTAATATTCATACAAGAGACTGATAAAGAAAAAACAAAGTGAACTTTTTCACTAGGTGAAAAATCAAAATGCACAGTGAGAAACTGTGAATATGCATGAGAGCATGAGCAAGACAGAATTGTTCATTGTAATTTATTTATGTAAATATTTAACAAGAGCGCACTACTGTATTCAAAATATAAAACTTCCAAATTCAAAACAAAATAAAATGGTTTTAAAATACATTTCTTTACACACAGTTCTTTTTCCTTGTTTTGTTGTACTTGCTACAAAATTAGCTCAAGTCTTTTAATATTTTTCACTGTATTCCATGTTCCCTTCATTCAGAAAACTTGAAAATGTTCACTGTCCTGGAGCGGGAATCGAACCCGCACCTCCCGATTTCCGGTCGAGCTTGCAAGGACAAGGAAATTACAACTACCCAGGACAAGGAAATTACAAGCAACTGGACAAGGAAATTACAAGCAACTGAACATAAATACAGGGCAAGGAAATTCAAGCAACTGAACATAAATATCTACCCAGGACAAGGAAATCCCAAGCAACTGATTCTATTTATGTTCATTCTATTTATGTTCAGTTGCTTGGAATTTCCTTGTCCTGGGTAGTTGTAATTTCCTTGTCCTTGCATGCTCGACCGGAAATCGGGAAATGCGGGTTCGTTCCCCGCTCCAGGACAATGAAAATTTTCAAGTTTTCTAAATGAAGGGAACATGGTGCACAGTAAAAAATATTAACAGATTTATATCCCTACCATGTTATTTAAAATATTTCCTCAGGGAAATTCGTTTCCCAATCCATCAAACAGAAGAAATATATGACGCATTAGCTCAACTTTCCTCTTACGAGCAAGTCTTGCTTTCTGCTCAGCAAGTTCTACAGCCATATTTGCCTTTTGTTGAGTTTGTCACTACATAGAATTCATTACTTAATTTTGCTTTCTGTTGATACTTTTCCCTTCCTATTTTGTCACTTTTCATTTCTTTTTTAATGCCCTCAGATAATAATAATTTCATCCACATGCTGAAAAAACTTTCAGTCTGAGGACCACGAATGCTGATATCAAAGCTTTCCCTATTTCAGATAAATGTTGTAACTTTGAAAGAATGAGTACTTTTGAATACCATGCATCAATTCTTACAAATTTTCCAACTTCGTCACTAACGTTTTCAGAAAATATCCCTTCCTTTATTTAGCTTAAATGCGCACATTTACGGGGAGAGGGAAGGGGGACAGCGTTACCAACACAGAAGAGTGGGAATGTCACAAGGAAGGAAAATTACCATAACAGGAGAAATCTTCGCTCCGTCAGACTTCCGTTTTTGAACATTGCTCCAACATTTTCAAGCTGAAATATAACTATTTATGGGACAAAATGGTATCTAACAATAATACTGGGCAGAAGGTACATCGTGAGAAACAAAAGAAAAAAAAGGAAGAAAGAAATAAAAACACGACTACGGGAGAAATCTTCCCGTTATCTACCTTCTGTTTCCGAAAGTTTCTGCCACCACCAGCAATCCCCCAAAAATTTCTGTTCAGTTGTGCATCGATCTCGAGAACGATCCACATGACAACGGAAAAGGCGGAACTTCTCGAATCAGCGAAAGAATCTTATGCTTCAAGATTACAGCGAAATTTTGACGCTGTCTAAATTCCGTTTTCGTAAGCTGTTGCCTTACAATTTCAAGCTGCTTTTCTTTGTGTGTGTGTTTGTGTTTTGTTTGAGGGTTAACGACCACCGTGCTCAACTCGATAAGCTATAAGTAGATACCCGTCCCTAATTTACGGCTACTGGTTTCAGGGAAAGGAAAGAAACAATGCCGTAAGACAGACACAACATTTATGCCTCTTTGGGATTCGATCCCGGATCCATCTCGGACGAATGGTCAGAAGCCAGAGTTTACACCACTGCGCAATTGGGGCGGCAGTTTCAAGCTGAAGTACAAATATTTATGCGATTAAACGATATTTAACAACAATACCGAACAGAGGCAACACATTTCCTTCACAATTAATGTGTTCCCAAGGATGAAAATTTGAACATCGATTAAAATAACTTCATATTATAACTTGGAAAACTTAATATTTTCTAAAACATAACCATAATTATATTAAAAATCAATAACTTTTCCTTTGGTGGTGTTGAAACCAGAGAAAAGATGGCGCGACCTGTACTTTGATGACGTCAGTGGACAAAAAAATGTTGGATTGCATAATTACGGTTATGGTTTAGAAAATATTAAGTATTCCAAGTTATAAAATGAAGCTATATTAATCGATGTTCAAATTTTCATCCTTGGGAACGCATTAATTGTGAAAAAAATGTGTACAGAAGTTTTTCCATTGGAAGTATAGGAATCAAAATTGCTTGACGCCCACCTTAAAGTAGCAATTCTTGTATGTATGTACATTTTATTTTGAAAACGGCTCTAAGAATTTTGATGAAAGTCGTTAACCTACCGTTTTCTGGTACTAGAAATCGATTTAGCTTGATCTCGACTTTAGGAAAATTCGTTTAGTGGGTTAAACAACCCCGAATTATAACGTTTTCAGTGTCATGGCGTTGTTCCATTATTGTTACCAATGCTTAGAAATCTTATGACGTCACAATCTCGCCTTTGAGAATGTTGACGCGCGGTCACACCATCTGTCTCATTACGTCACGCGTTGTGTGTGGATCCTATTAAAGTTTTATGACGTCACACTCTTGCGAGCAGATGGTCGCGATTCCCATCTGCCTCATTACGTCACGCGTTGTGTGCGTATATCCGTCCGCACGATAACTCGCGTAACAATCGTTCGATTTCGATGAAATTTTAGTATCTGGTAGGGGATCACCTGGGAAGGAACCCTATTTAAAGTGAACAAAATGGGGTCAAAAGTCAGTACATAGGAGCGGGATCCATTCCACAGCTGTTATGCGTCATAACTAACGTAAAAAAGGTTCGATTTCGATGAAATTTTAGTATGTGGTAGGGGACCACCTGGCGACAAACCCAATTGAAAATGGGCGAAATGGGGTCAAAGGTCAGGGCATAGAAGCGGAATCACTTCCATCGCCATTATGCGTCATAACTTACGTAAAAATGCTTCGATTGCGACAAAACTTTATCATGTTATTTTGGAGGTATACCGAACCGGTTCTGTTGAATATCATCGGCGACTGCTTATAGCCCATTGAGTTGCTCACGGTGGTCGTTAAAATTCCAATCAATCAATCAATCAATATCATTGAAATGGAATCAAAGGTCAGGGCACAGGACCGAGATTTATTCCACAACCATTATTCTCATAACTTGAGTGATAACTTGAGTAATGATTTCTGGTATATTGGAAAGCGTATTATAATCAATGCATTGCATGATTTTACAAACTTGTTATTATTTTACTTTGCTGGCAGGCAAAGAAAAAATATTTTCTCATTTTTTTTTTTTTTAATTCACATGGTTGCATTTTGTAAATCGACGTTATTATTAATGAACAGCGTGATGACCATTAAAAAAAATGCATTTTTGAAGATTGTATCATTCTCTCGATAAGCACACGCTAAGTAAGGTTGATGATCTTCATCGGAACACATTTGTTTACAGACATCTTTTGGCGCAATCTTTGGGCAAACCCAAAACTGACAGGAGACAAAAACCACACACTTAGGCATTTCCCACATGGCCCGTTATGACGGCCTTGAGATCTCAACACGAGCCGGACAGATCCTTTTCGACGCTAATTATGCGAGAGAAAGAGAAAACAGATTGCTCACGGCAGAAGTTCGTTTCTTTTACGCTAACTCAACTCTAACCGTTTTAGCCAGCATGAACGGGATTTGGATACTTTATTTACTAGTATTGGGTGCTTTATCATCATTGGCGCAAGAACAGCAACAAAAAAACGGGACGTCGTCTTCACCGCCACGAAGAGGACACTCCAGAGGTAAGTTCCCTTATTCGTAATACACCGAACTTTCACACACCGACGTTTCAAGCAGCATTTCATGCTGCAGAATAATCAGTAAAACACATTTTTTTCTGCAGTTAGAATATCGCAGTAAACCCTTGTTCCGAAGTAATGACCGCCAACAGAATTCCCACGTTACAACCTTGCAGAATTATCTGCGGCGAAACTACATCCGTGGCACTCAAAATCGCTGTCATTTAAATGGAATTTTGGAACCAGATTTGGATTCTTAACGTTAGTTGCATAAGGCAAGACATTCATTTAGAGTCAATACAGGTGAAAAAGAGACCAGGTTTTTCCTTCCTAAAACTATAGGCAATTTTATGTAGAGATTTATTTTGCCGTTTATTGTTACAATACATTTCACAAAAAAAAAAAAAAAACCTTCGCAGCTGCGAAAAATACAACTTACCAATATGATAAAACAGCAAACTAGTTATATAGGACATAAATGAGTGCCCTTAGCTAGGAGGGGGCAAACATAAATTGTAACTACGAATAACATATACAAACGCCATATGCACATTTCCATTGTGCCTTCTTGTGTCACATTCTAAGCCAGTAGCGGATCCAGAGGGGGGCCAGCCCGGTCGCTCTTCAGCCAAATCAGATTTTTCCTTTTTAAATGGCCAATATATATATATATATATATAAAGCCAAGGCTCGGTATTCTCGACACTTTCTACATTCTGTTTTTCTATTATTTTTTTCTCTTTTTACTCACACCGGTCAATATATAACCTTTTCTATGTTGTACTTGGTATGAGTCAAAAAATTTTTTTGCTTCAGTCTCTTCTTAATAGAATGCGAATTCTGAATTTTCATAGCTGCTGCGTTGCGCGTTTTGACCTTCAGGTTTTTTTTTTTTGCAACTTTCGTTTTAAATTCTTAAGGGTTTTTCTTATGTTTTCGGCTTCGCTCTTAAGTATATATATATATAAAAAGAAATATGGATTAATAGAGATGAGTTATCACCTTCAAAACGAAGGTGAGTTGTCACCTTCGTTTTGCTGTTGACGTCGTCATTTTTGCAACTGCCCCTTCAGAGCTGCAGAGTATACGGATCTAGGAACTTGCTGACAAAAGTAAAGAAGTGGGATTTAAAAATGAACTCTCAGAAGACAAAATTGATGTACAATGCTTTTACAAGAATTGAAGATTTATCGATTGATGGGGAAAAGCTGGAGAAAACCAATACCTACATTTACCTTCGACAGCAGAAACCAATCGATTGATGAAGAAATTAATCCGCGTATAAAAGTTGGTTGAAACAGTACAATTTTCAAAAGCAATATGCCATTATGTCTCAAAAGCATAGTGTTTAATCAATGCATCCTTCCAGTGCTTACGTACGGAGCAGAGACGTAGACCTCAACTAAGAAGGAAATACAAAGACTGCAGACAACTGAAAGCAGCATGGAGACATGCATGCTTGGGGGTAACCAGGAGATATAAAAAGAACTCGTGGCTAAGGAACATGACAAGAGGGGAAGGCATCATGATCAGAGTAAAATCTCTGAAATGGCAATGGGTTGGACATGCTGCCAGAAGAATGGACCACCGATGGACAACCGAAATTCTAGACTGGATTCCAAGGGACAGGAAAAGACCCAGAAGAAGACCACGTGGGAGATGGGTAGATGAAATTCGAAAGAATGCGGGAGTTACATGTAGGAGACTGGCGCAAGACAAACCGTTGTGGAAGAAACTTGGAGAGACCTTCATCTAGCAGTGGATTGATAATGGTTCACAATGATGATGATTATATATATATCTAAATAATTAATGCATTTATTTTTGTAAAATCATAATAATAAATCCACAGGTTTTCGTAAAAGTTTTCATAACTAAAATTTGCTGCAAGTTAGGAGATAAAATGTTGTGTTTTAGCTTTAGCGGGGAAAAAAAACCCCCAAAAATCCACAAAAAACTAGAGGTTCAGAAACAGAGAAAGGTGAGAGCGGAAGTGAAAAGAGATTTTGACTGATCAAGGAAAGCAATGGGTGAGCTTTTTTCTGTTATTTTTAGTACTGTCTGGCATCATTAGTAATTGGGAGCAAGGAAAGTCACCGTATGGGGTGTAGACTTTGAAGTGTGTGAGATAGTGTGAGTGACAGAGCGAAGAACTTACCTCGATTGGGCGACAAACGAAAACAAGTAAAAAATTTCCAAGCTGGAATTTTTTAATTAAATTCCTCATCGGAATAAAAGGGATCCAACTTTATTTTGAAATTTGGTTTTCTCGAAAAACGGGCAATTGAATGGCGTGAAAATAGTGCTGATTTTTCGGTTTTCGTTCGCAGTTTGTTCGTGTGTGCTGTCCACAAAGTACCCCCCCCCAGATGAGCTTGTTGATCCGCTACTGCTCTCAGCACATAAACTTTGTTGAAAGCCAGAAGACCCAAAATTTATATATAAAAAAGGCGAATAAAGGAAATTAGACAGTGTGTCAAGACAATGAGGATATTTCTTTGTCGTTAATTTGATCCTTTTTGGCCACTTGTATCACATGCGTCACGAAATCCCACAGATCACTCAATCGGTCATCAAGAGTAAAAAAAAAATACAGTCCAGACAAATTTCTGTGAAAAATTTCGAAAGATTTCAGTCGATAGGTGCTACGGAGGATGATATATTTTTCATTTCTTCGCCTTTCAAACTTTACGTATGCATCTGCAGGGCCGGATTAAGGCCTTAGTGGTCCCCTAAGACATTCGAGCGGGCCCCAAGGCTAAGATATCTGAGCGGGCCCCAAAGCTAAGATATCTGAGCGGGCGCTCAAAGACTATGACTGGGAATCATTGTGAAATCCGGTAAAACACCAAATTGTAGCAATGTGCTCGTTATAATTATTTCAAAATATACTTTATTGGCAAAATTATAGGGAATACAGGCGTACCACATATAGCAAAATAAACAACAAAACAATGAGCGATAATTAACCCATTAACGACCATGACTCTAAAATCTAGTATCACTCTCAATACCATAACGCCCAAAACTGTCTGTTGTTTCACTTCTTTGTTTAATAACTATAACCCCAGCTGATCCCTCATAAGTCGTGAAAATTTAAAGAATAGGCAAGGGTAGGAGATCTGACTCCCTGTAGACAGGAGTTTCGGGTAGCTATGGTCGTTTGTATGTACGGGCATTTTGGGATTTATGGTCGTTAAAGAGTTAATACGTAGTGCATTCTTCAAACTAACAAATTATCTGCAGAGTTTTCGTAATAAGTAACTGTATTTTCCGTTGTTCTGATAAGAACATGATTTAAAAGCTTCAGGTTCCTAGATTTCGTCTTGAATTTTTTTACTGGTCACCACTGTATACTTTTCTTTGCGCATCTTTTTGTTATGCAATGTGAAACCACAAAGGACTTCGACCATTAACGGTTCCAAGTGCAAAGTGTCGGTGGATGGTTGAAAAAAAAAGAGCTGAAACTGTCACGCTGTACACATCGACAGCATGAAACTACGCTTTGTAAGTTATTGCCTTGAAATCTGTTCGTCTAGCAGCCTCTGTTTCTGAGCATGTGGAAATCGTACAAGACAAAAGTAAAACTATTATACAGCCTTCTCTCCCTCTCTCTACCTATCTATTATTTGCCAAGGCATGTCTCCTGGGCCCTTGGTCATGGTGGGCCCCAAGGCTATAGCCCCTATAGACTCCCCCTTAATCCGGCCCTGTGTATCTGCTCTCCAACATTCAATGGGAAATTTTATTATAATTTTCTACTGTACATTTCTGCTTCTACTGGAAATTCCCGTTTTTCTATTTTTTTTTACTGCAAACACACGTATCCAGCAGTTTTACAGAAAATTAAGCAATCAGAATTAGTCATGAATGAAATACGGGATTACACCATATAATACAAATTTTGAAGATGACAATCCGTTTTTTAGTGTAATTGTGACAAGGATGGTAAGTCAGATAATATCAGAAAACTTGAAAATTTCGTCGTCCTGGAGCGGGAATCGAACCCGCGTCTCCCAGAGCGCCCATGTATGCTAACCACTACACCACTCAGAACGACCTGTGATGGTTATATTCAAATTAATCGGAAACTTGAGACTTGGTCGTTTTGGGTGGTGTAGCGGTTAGCATACATGGGCGCTTTGGGATACGCGGGTTCGATTCCCGCTCCAGTACGACGAAGTTTTCAGATATTATTTGACTTACCATCCTTGTCATATTTACACCAAAAAATGGATTGTCATTTTCAAAATTTGAATCAGAATTAGCATTACTGCGAAAATCTCTAGGACCTTCCAATAACAGAAAGAACATTGTTCGATGTCAAGGAGAGGGAAAATTCCCCCTCTCGCCCACCCCCACCCCCACCCCCACATGGGCGCCCATGGTTGGTAGGGGTTAACGGGTTAAAATATCTCCCACTGGATACAAATATCAGTTAGTGATAATAAGCATTGGTGTTTTGGTGTGCAAGCTTTTCTTTCTATTACACATAAAAACAGTACAGTGTTAACTCCTCGTTGAACTGCAATAATCGTAGGCGTAATCTGGGGGATCGTAGGAGGTGGGGGAAATTGCCCCTCCAGTGTTTTTTCACTTTGCTAAATAATTATATGTTTTATTACTTTAACATCATGCATTTTTTTTTAAATGTTGTCTCAACTCTATTAAGTTAAAATTGCGACGAGAATTCGTTATAGAATCCCCCCAAAAATGAGGGTTAAGTACTTGCATAAGCGCAATTTGGGCTATTCTTCTGGTAATCCCCCATTGAAGCTACTTGTAGTTGGTGTAAAAAAGCACCCCGTCAAATTTTTTTTGGATTTTAATAACAAAACTCACTCATGAGTTGCAAGCAGCTATAGTTCAAAATTTCGATGGAAAAAAAAAAAGAAAAGGCCATGTAGGTGAAAGTTTCTCTATTTCCTCCTTGAAAAGTGGTGAGATGAAACCGCTGCCTCCTCCAATTCGTGCCCCCCTCTCCCGGAGATATCACTGGAAAGGGGTCCGAAGCCTGGGTTCTGATCCTCACAATTATACGGGTCTCTCGAAACAACGTCGCTATAAAGTTTTTACATCACTTACTTTGATTTCTGCGTGAACTATTAAATTTCTCTCTCTGAAACTGAAAGTTTCTCCATTCAGTTTTTTACGCTTTCCAAATGTAGGTTGAAGAAGCGTATATGCTCCAGCTTTGTCCGTCCGTCCGTCTGTCGGCACGATAACTCGCGTTAAAATGATTCGATTTCGATGAAATTTTAGTATGTGGTAGGGGACCACCTGGGGACGAACCCAATTGAAAATGGACGAAATGAGGTCAAAGGTCACGGCATAGGAGCGGGATCCATTCCATTGCCCTTATGCGTCATAATTTGCGTAAATATATGTCGATGAAATTTTAGTATATTGTAGGGGACCACTGGGAATGAACCCTATTGAAAATGGGTGAAGTGGGGTCAAAGGTCAGGACATAGGAGCGGAATGCATTCGATTGCCTTTATGCGTCATAACTTGCGTAAAAATGGTTCGATTTCGATGAAATTTTATTATGTGGTAGGGGACCACCTGGGGACGATCTTATGTCGTCACAATCTCGCGCTTGCGATGTTGGCGCGCGATCACGCCATCTGTCTCATTACGTGATGCATTGTGTGTGTATCCTATTAAAGTTTTATGACGTCACACTCTTGCGAGCAGATGGTTGCGATTCCCATCTGCCTTATTACGTCACGGGTTGTGTGCGTATGTCCGTCCGCACGATAACTCGCGTAAAAATCGTTCGATTTCGATGAATTTTTTGTATGTGGAAGGGGATCACCTGAGGAGGAACCCTATTGAAAGTGAACAAAATGGGGTCAAAGCTTAGGACATAGGAGCGGGATCCATTCCACTGCTCTTAAGCGTCATAACTAACGTAAAAAAGGTTCGATTTCCATTAAATTTTATTATCTGGTAGGGGATAACCTGGGGACAAACCCTATTGAAAATGGGCGAAATAGGGTCAAAGGTCAGGACATAGAAGCGGAATCACTTCCATCGCCATTATGCGTCATAACTTACGTAAAAATTTTTCGATTTGGATGAAATGTTAGTATGTTGTAGGGTCCCTCCTGCCTCGATACGAATCCTATTGAAAATGGGCGAAATGGGGTCAAAGGTTAGGACCCAGGAGCGGAACTATTCCATAGCCGTTATGCATCATAACTTACGTAAAAATGCTTCCATTGCGACAAAACTTTATGTTATTTCGGAGGTATACTGAATTGGGTCTGTTAAATATAATCGAAATAGGATGAAAGGTCAGGGCACAGGACCGAGATTTATTCCACAGCCATTATCCTCATAACTTGAGTAATGATTTCTGGTATGTTGGAAAGCGTATTATAATCAATGCATTATTGCATGATTTTACTAACTTGTTGATGTTAGCCTTTACTTCAGCTGCAGTTAAGTTCGTACGTACTTTCTGACTGAAACAATTATAAGACATTTGATTTGATAGTCACGGGGGGCGTATTTACAGGGGGGAGGACATAAAAAATATCGCCTGGTGCCGGTAACATTAAAATTGGACCTCTGCAGAGTGGCGCCACATCGTCTAGTCAGATGAATCATGTTTTCATCTCTACCGAGCCGACGGGAGGGTGTAGGTGTAGCGTCGACAGCGTGCAGCCATGACCCCGTCGTGCCAAGTCGGCTCTGTTCAAGGCAGTGGTGGCTCTGTGATGGTTCGGGGGGCCTTCTCATGGGTCACATTACGTCCCTTAGAGCGTCTGAAGAGGTCCTTAACTGGTGCTCGCTACCAGCATGTGTGCTGTTCATGCCTTTCACGCATCCTGCGGCCGGTGGTCTGTTCCAGAAGGGCAATACGCTGCTCCGCCGGGCCGCAACAACCCAGGCATGGCTCGAGGAACACTCATCTGTGTTGGGAACCATCCAATGGCCCCAAAGATTCCCGGATTTAAACCCTGTGGAAGCTCTCTGGGATGCCGTGGAGCACATCATCAGATTGATGGATCCTGGGCCGACGTCTCGGGCGGAGTTGTTGACAACGATGCAACAGGCATGGCTGGCATTACCTCTTCGTCCGGCATATGGTGGAGTCAATGCCTTGGCGTGTAGAGGCTGTTATTCGCACTAGAGGAGGACCAACACGCTATTAGGTAAGTATCTCTAATGTTTTGTCCATTGAGGGTAATAGTCAAATGTAATTTTTTTTGTCTTTAATATTTATTTTTTGATGATTGATCATTGATTTAAAATAATAATATTTTGAATCTTATTAAAGGTTTAGAAATTCATGTTTTTCAAATTAAACGAAAAAATTATTTGGAGATTATTCTAAGATTATTGGGGAAATCCCCCTTTTCCGCCACATGGTCTCGCAACGCCTCTGCTCTATAAGTATTGAGAGATTAACCCCACCAACCCGCCGATAACAGTTTCGGGGAACAGGTGAGACATCAAGAGCAACAGGGGGAGGGAAAACGAACATGCCAAATTTTGCAAAGTATGCATACCTCCCCCGACCCAACTGCCCTCTGTTACCCCAGTCACCAAACACCAGCTGCTATTGTAACTTCAGGCCCTGTCAAGATTTGGGTATTTAACTGTTTCCTCGTAACACTCGCGATCTTCTTTTTTTCTGTAATGAATAAATAATATTAAAAACAAAACAAAAAAACCTGCCGCTGCTGTAACTTCAGTTAGCACACCCTGTCACGACTTGGTTATGGACTGCTTTTCTCGTAACACTTATCTGGAATTCCTATAATGTACCGTCCTTTTTTAGTTAAAACAGCATGGAGTAAATACTTCCTGCTTCATTAATCACATTACCTGACTGATACCTATTAATAAATAATTTGCTCAAAGGTGTGGAATTTCACAATAAAATAAAAGTAATAACTCTTCATATCAGCTTTTCAAAAAGCAAAATAGTCTACTGTTTATAATAAAACACGATCAAGTTTTAAGTTTGGAAATAACCTTAAATGATTAAATTTACTTTGTGATGTAGTTTAATACAACATCAACAACAGTTAGGACCTTGCAGAGTGATGATCAGGCATGAACCCTTTCCCAAGAATTTTTTACGCCCCAGCGCCCTTGACTTCGACCGGCTGGAACGAATTAATTCGGGGTTAGCAAAATGAGCCGAATGCGGCTGAAACGCGTGAATCTGCGCATCAGAAATCGTTGGTTTTTCTTTAGGTTTGTCACTCAAAGTGGCCATTTAGGGAAGATGATTGCCATTAATCCTTTCTGTCTGATTGCCTTTTCCGCTAAAATTGCTATAAAAATGGTGACGAACCTAAGAAAGGAGAGAAAAGATGCTTGAGTCACTTGCTTCTATGCAGTGGCATAATGTCCGTGTCATGGGGGACTAGCCAGTATAAATCATTCTACGGGTAATGAAGCAGGTAATTAAGGACTATTTTATAACACTAAGAACAATAGGAGCAGTTATCAGAACTATAAAGGAGCAGTTATCAGAACTATAAAGGAGCAGTTATCAGAACTATAAAAGAGCAGTTATCAGAACTATAAAGGAGCAGTTATCATCCTCGAAAGGTTTATAGTCGGTACAGCTGATATAAGAGGGGATAAAGGAAATGTTTTGCCGTAGTTTCCGTACAAGCCGGCTTTCTTGGGGAGCTCAGAAAATTTTAGGCACCACTTGGTTCATGTACATGAACCGCTTAAAGAGTTGATGTTATCGTTACAGAAATGAATTCGCAGTTAACGCTAGCACAAGATAACAGAAGGAGAAACACACGAGAAATTTTTCAGCGACGTCACATTCATCGAAAAAAAACAAAAACATAATGAGCAACTAGGTCATATATCATTGAAACAGAGCTGAAGGTTGTTGCTGTGGAACATGCAGTAGTCGTCCAGGTGGTCGAGTGGTATTAGAGGCTAGCGTATGGCAATTCGTCCGAGATGAGGACTGGGTTCAAGTCCCGGATAAGGCATGGGAGATTTGCTTGTCTGATGGATCTATCCTCTCCCTGGAATCAGTGTCGCTAAATTAGATAAAGGCGACTGCTCATAGCCCTAAGAGCTGCTCACGGAGGTGGTTGAAGACCGAAACAAAACACTTAGTATAACGTGCCGTTTGTTTCAATTATCTTGATGTTAATTCATCGCAAGTGTTACATTGCTTGAACCATCACGATTATTTTTTCGGGGTTTAATGACCTCCGTGAGCATCTTGAGGCTATACAGAGCCGCCCGTCTCGAATTTAGGACACCACTGATTCCAGGAAAAGCAAAGAACCAGGACAGATCCACCGTTCATGCCTCATTCAGGACTCAACTTCGACGAATGGCCAGAAGACCGCACCTTTGACCAATCGGCCATCAGAGCGGAGATATTTTTTCGTATGAATATGCGCAAATCTAATTTCTGATTTAAATCACAGAAGACTTCGTAGCCCTGGGTGGTGTGATGGTAGCATGCTCGAACGTTCGGAAGATGCGGGTCCGATTCCCGTTTTAGAACTTCGTAATTTTCAAGTTTTCTGAGAGATGGATGAGTGGGAAACAGCAAAAACATACGGCATTTGAATGCCGACAATTATGTGAACGAAACATTTATTCCTCCAATTTTTGCTGATACTTACCAGAGTTTTTTTTTTTTGATTGGAGGTTTAAAGACCACCGTGAGCAACTCAATGGGCTATAAGCAGTCGCCCGTCCCTTATTTAGGGTCACTGGTTTCAGGGAAGGGAGAAAGCCAGTGCCGTAAGACAAACACAACATCCATGCCTCACGGGATTCGAACCCGGACCCCATTCGGACGAATGATCATAGGCCATCGCTTAAAATACTGCGCCACCGGGGCGGCACTTAACAGATGTGGTATGTTTTTACTGTATACTACATACATGCATATATCACAGTTACAAATTTGTTTTTGGTATTCTGGATATTTTGTTCTCTTTGTAATACCTTACGCGACATGTTCTTATTATTTTTAGATTCAAATCTGTTGGCTGCTTTGCAACAAATTCAACTGCAACTTAATGCACTAGAGGCGGAAAACCAACGTCATAACACAGCTATACAAGAAGTTCTAAGGGGAAATGCCCGGCTAGAAGGTCAAAGGCAAGAACTTGTTGCTACCATAGATCGATCGGAAGCCAGGCTTAATCAAGCACTGGATGATGTTAAGAGTGATGTTCGAAAAGTAAGGGTGACTTCATTTTTAGACATAACGATAATTATTATTGGGAAAAATCATGCACCTGTGTGTGTGTGTGCGTGCGTGCGTGCGTGCGTGAGTGAGAGAGAGAGAGAGAGAGAGAGAGAGAGAGAGAGAGATGAAAAGAAATGATAGAAACAGACAGTGAGACAGATAAGGGGGAAAATACAACAAACAGACAGAACAACAGATCACACTAAAAACGAGAGCACTTCAAATTCAAAGAAAGGCAACATGCAAAAGAAAAAGGGCATGAAGCAAAGGTGAATTTAGAGGGGAAGCCAAGGTGGCCTTGCCCCTGAAAAGTGTTTCATTTTTAATATTTGTTTGGTTAAAATGCGACTTACATTAGAAAAAAATGCCTTAATTTAATAAAAATGCGTCACTTTACATTACAAAAAAAAAAGAAATGCTTTAAAATTTTCTATTTTTCATGAACTTTTATTTTGTTTTGGGGGATTTCAAAACTTCCATTTTTTGTCGCCACCCTCACCCCAAAAAAAATTCTGTATACGCCACTGGCATCAAAATCTCACACAGAGGAAACAGCATAAAGGAAAAAGATAGATAGAGTCAGCTAAATGAAATAATATACAAGATAAAAAGAGAGCTAGGCAGACAAGAGAAACAGACCACATACAATACAAAAAGACACAGAAAGACGAACAACAGAAATAGACAATATACAGAAGAAAAATGCATAGAGAAGCAGGCAAGAGAAGCAAGAAACACTAGAAAAAAGGACACACAAGCAAAGAAAAAAACAAAAAGGGAGGCAGACAGGATTTAAAGCTTTGCTAGACAAACAGAGACAAAATTAAGGGCAAATGAACTATGGATGTATTTTGTTTGCCTATACATTTAGCCTAAATAAGATCAATCGTGATCCTATGTTGTATGCAACTTGTCATTCATGATTAAATTTTCCACAAAAAATCAAAAGTTAAAAAGACAAAGATTAAAATACATGAATTCATACACACACAGATTGTATAATATGGTCTTCTGCTCACTGTGGATTTCAATGCACTCTTACTGCACACAGAGCATTTTTACAATCCAAGTTCTCCTTTCACTCATGAACTTATATAAGACAATTATATTCTTTAGAATAAGAGAAATCTGATGAAATGAAATGTATTTTAGATAACAAATATTAAAATTCTGTTAAGAAAAGTCTGTTTGAACTTATAGAAATAAAAATTGTGAAACCAGAGAAGGAAACTCTTAAAAACCTACACAGCTCTGCAAATTGTTACATAATGAAGGTTGTTTGAGTTGAGCTATTCAGGCATATGCTGTGCATATCTATGGTGCTGTTATAATCGCAAAAACTAAAATCTTATTTGCAATCAGCATATATGATTTTAGTTTTATTCTATCACATAAGGTTTCACCACAAAATGATGTACTCTATGGGCAAGGTATGCATAAAATAGTAGGTTCACAAAAAAAAAAAAAATGTAGAAGAAAATAAATATTGAAAATGCAGCCAGTACATTGAAAACATTTATACTTGAACATATATGTATTTTGTTCCTACATCAAAGAAGTTTCAGACTCCTCGTAAAATCTCTTGTCTTTTTCCATCACAACTGCACTCCTTACGCTTAGATTTTTGGAGTTGGGGTTTAATGACCACAGTGAGCAACTCGGTGTGCTATAAGCAGAAGACACCCATCCCTAATTTAGGGAGGCTTAATTCCTGGGAAGGGAGATAGGACCAGTACCGTAAGACAAACACAACAGGCATGCCTTACCGGAATTTGAACCCAGATGCAGTGGCAGCTCGTGGGTTATTCAAATGGGGGTTCACAATACATAAATTGCAAAAATTAAATTTTCGCTACGACATAACGTACAGGTTAAAATACATTTCTGTTTCTACAAGTAAAAAAAAAAAAAAAAGCAATGCAACTAAAAGAAAAAAACAAGCACTCATACATAGAAAAACTGTAACATTCGACTTTGTACAAAGGAAGATTCTATTACCATAGTGCTTACAGTTTACTTCAAAGGTAAACATTCAAAGGGAATGTTGATTACTCAAGTGCAATTTTTGTAAATTAAGTCAATCTGCCCGTCTCTTTTTGAGGCAAAAAAATCAATAACATTTTAGTTGAATTTAAGTATGCCATTTATCATGTTGTTTTTTTCAATTGAGAGCATGGCTAGAGTGCTCAGTCTGTCCTCACTCACGATGCTTTTTAAAAATGTCTTATCTCGTTTTAAAGTTGAGAAGCATCTCTCGGCCTCTGCAGTTGTCATTGGAATAGTAGAAATAATTAGCAACAGTTTGTAGGCTTCCGAAAACGTAGTGTGCAAATTATTTTCTGTAACAAATTGTAGAAGACTAATTGCACCATTCATATTTCTGAAATCTGGTCTTCTGTAAATTACTCCTAGTTCAGTTTTCAGGCGATCCTTCTGTAATATGGGATAAATATCTGCTGTTTGCTCAACAAGCTGATTTGGAAACTTTTTCTCGTACTCCTGAAAATTTTCAGCTTGGAGGAGAGAAACAGCAGAGTAGTGAGTTATAAAAGAAAATCTATCTTTTACTCGATTCGTGATAACATCACATATCTCTTTAGCTGCCACAGTTTTATTTATGTGAATATTTTCTCTCTTCCGTTTCTTTGATGTTTCCTCTGTTTCTGATATCTTCATGGTCACTGTGTTCATTCTTTTCTTTCCTTTTCCATTGACTGCTGGAAAGTGTTTACATGCTTTTGAATGAGTGCTGCATCAGCTAGTGTTTTCTGAAGCTGGTTGTATAACACATCCACATGTGGCATAATACTGTGAAAAACTGTAAGCCAAAACACAAATACCGAGTCTTCCAACATACACTGAATAGCCCCTGTTTGATTTATTGTTACAGCTTGTTTTGATGATGATGACTATTTTTTCCATGCATTCAGTTAACTGTTCCCTGTGTTCATACACTGTATTGATGGTTCGACTCTTGAAATTCCACCTGGTGGCTGAACCATGAGGTATCCTTTTTCTAACAATTTCATCTAGAATAGCTATTCTCAGTGGAGAGTAACTGAAAAAGTTAGTAATGTCACTTAGGTTGGGAAAAAATACACGAACTTGTTGATTCTGACTGGTTTCTTGGCTGACAATCAAATTGAGCTGATGTGCATTCTTATAGTTACGTTTAATAATTGTCTGAACACCTGCGTGGTGACCAATCATCACGTTTGTACCGTCGTAGCTCTGGGATATCGATTTCTCGGCTTTGTCTACAACTTTTTCCAAACTGGCTTGAATACATCCAGCAATAGATTTTGCATCATGTCCAGGGAGATTAGTGAATTCCCAGAATCTCTCAACTGGTTGTGCGTTACCTAAAATGTATTGAAAAACGACAACCAATTGGGAAGCAGATGAAACATCAGTAGTTTCATCTGCTATCACTGCTACAAAACTTGCTTTTGAGATTTCATTTTTAATGTGGTTCTGGCAAACAGTGAGCATACAGTCTAATAAATCGTTTTGAATTTCTTTTGATGTTCCTTTAAAAACAGTGGCATTAGTGAGATGGTCTTTTAGAGATGCATCAAGTTCTGCCGAGAAGTTTATAAGACCTCTGAAAACGCCTGGATTTAATGAATCATCACGTTCATCATGTCCTCAAAGTGCAAGCTGAAATGCGCCGCAAAACAGAATACAGTCAATAATTTTGGAAAGAACCTAACAATTTTTGGTTACTTGCCGATTGTGTTTTTTAACATTCGAACGAAATGCACTGTCAAGCTGTTGGTGAATATCAACCGTTCCCAGCAAACTAAACTCTAATGTGGAGTTTAAATGTGATTGGGAGCAGTGATGTTTATTTATTTTTCGAGTTAGATGTGATAAATCAGCAACACTGTAACTCACCCAACTTGAATCACCACTTTGTTTCGCAAACAGAAGACAATGAAAACAAAAGAGCCTGTTAGTTAATTCACATCCGCAGATCCATGGATATTTCTCATATAAGTCGGGTTTGAACTCCCTTTGAAATCTCTAGTTTTACATTTTGTCACCTGGATCAGCTTAAACCTAGGTGTTGGCCTGAGCATTTTAATTTCAATTTTTCTTTCTAGCGACAACGTTGAAAATGTAATTGCTTTAGCTCAGAAACACTGATTTTACTAAGTGACATCTTAACTGTTTACACATGTTCTTACATACAAAAATAAAACTAACCTATAAAAACTAATAAACAGATTAATAACTGATAAACAACTACACTAACCACTTGTTGCCGCAAACCAAGGGAGAATCCGGACGAATAACAAACTGCCAATCCATCTGCGTGAGCTCCCGCAAACTGAAGACTGTGCGAATTGAAAGCTTATGAGCGGCACTTATTCCTCACACATGTGCCTCCTCTTCCCACCAGACAAACTGGTTTTCAAGTAGTTTCTTCTATCGCACGTGCAATCGACGTAAGGCCGGCCAATCTGTGCTGCTAACTTCCGAATTTTATACCATTAGAGTCACGTCTTGCCATGGTATTTAGAGGGAGAGGGGGAGCTCGTCCTGAGATTGGCAAAACCTGGAAATGTGTTTACTGGTTTATTTTATTTAACTTGTTATATTTTAATTTCTTTCTTTCATTTCCTCTTTTTCTGTTTTGGAGGTTCACGTGCTCATGTGCACCAATAGAGGAGCTGCCACTGCCCAGATCCATCTCGGGCAAATGGTCAGAATCCAGTGCTTAGACCACTGTGCCACCAGGGCAGCCTCTCTGTGCAACATCCAACAACAGTTGCTATCATGTTGGCACTCCATTTGCTTTTGAACATTCTCGCCATCTCCTTTAATATCCTGATGAAACTTTTTTACGCACATCTTGCTTTTCGCTAAAAGCTCCCAGATTTTCCGCAAAGTAGGTCAAATGAGTATCCTGGAAATGTATTTTGAGATTCGTATTGCATGCTAATGCCTTGGAACTTTTCCAACATTGTGTTCACAATTTCTCTGAAGTTTGGGTCCTTGTTGTATCCTAAGACCTTTTTAATGATATCTTTCATGGCAATCAATGCTTTATTTTTCAGTCCTGAGCAGTGAGTTTTCAAAATTTACATCCTAAACCAGTTTCTTATGTCTGGTCTGACAAATATGCCATCTTTAAGCTTGCCATCTGAAAGTCCTGGAAAAAACTTAAAATAGTCTCCATTTCATGGTACAGCTTTCATACACCTGGGTGAGTCAAAAGTTTGTCTTGTTTGCAGCTAAAAAGTTTAATGATGAAGGAAATCCATAAATGCTCACCTCATTCAACAGAGTACAGGTACATAACCCTTTGTCAACATTCTACCAAAGCTATGACCCTACAGCAACAAGAATTGGCAGATTTTGAGGATACAAACCATCTGATGCCAGATTCCACATCCACCACAGGAACAAAGTGCCATCCTTGTAGAAAAAGAGCCATGGAGTGAAACAGGTGGTATCCAGATGGAACAAGATCCAGACTGTATGGAGAAATAGGTAGAAACTCAAACCTTTCAAATTCCTACAGTTTTTGGGGCACCATTTTGGACGTGTGATTTGGTATATTATCCATTTGGTAGCAATGCCCACTTTCTATTGATGAATGCTGAGTAGCATTGAATGCAGAGCATATTAGACCTGCTGCAGTTGTTCAGCATGGAGGTTCCAGTTCATAGCCTGACCATCTGGCACAAGTTCCTAGAGCACAGGACCCTCACAATTCCATCAAATGACTTTCCTCTTGAACTGCCTTCATTGCACCACCAGCTGTGCTTCCTCAGCCACTCACAGGATAATGTAGGAATATCCACTTTCCATCACCTGTGATGATGCAACACTGCAACCAATCATCCTGTGGATTTGACAACATTATGTGGCAGAAAATGACACATTGTTTTCCTTGATGGGGTGTCAATTCATGAGGAACCATTCAATGGTGCCTGGAGGAAAAATCAAGCTGGTGCAGGTGATGAATGATGGTGAATTGGTAAGACCCCACTTCAGCTGCCAATTGTCCTATACTGGTACAGCAATTCGATGTCACAGCTTTGACCAGGATGTCAGTGTTGGTGGTCGTTAGACATCCTGACCTCGACTTGTCTTTAAGACTGGTGTCCACAGCATTGAAATGCAGGAACCATTTCTTATGTCGTGCTGTTTGTTCACTGTTTCCTCACCTTCAACTGCACAAATTTTTCCTGCTACTGATGTCCCACTTAACCCTTTTTCCGATAATGGTGAAGGATCACCCAAACAGCGTGCTTCTCAACCTCCATCTTCTGCTCACCTAAGAACACAACAAGGCTTTGTACCAAATGCATGTCCTCTGCCTCCTGTGTTTCACGTCATTGGGGTACCCACACATACAATCTACGCTGGCATGTGTTTTGCCCAGGAATGTAGGCCCAACATTATGGTGTAGCTCAAAAGAGAATGAACTTTTAGCTCATCCTGATACTGTTTCATTAAGCAAGGTTTCATACATAGAAGAGGCAAGATGGCCTTTTCCAGACCAACCACACTCTCTCACACATTTTGTTACTAGTATACGAGAGTCATAACAAAAGTTCTGCACACTGGCCATTTTTGAGAAAAAGTGAAGCAACGAGAAAACTTACCTTATTGCCATTCAATAATGAGGTAGGTCCTGGATGCCCCGTACTACACCATCTTTGTTCCGCTGTCATATTACTCAGGTCACGTCCAATGACAGTTCATACAGTGATTCGTAGCGGATGCCGCGGAACCGAGTTTTTAATTTTGGGAAAAGATCAAAGTCGAGTAGACCGAGATCAGGGCTGTGTGGTGAGTGGAATAAAGTTTCCCAGCTACATTTCGACAAAAGTCACCGTACCAATGACACGATGACTCGTCACGCAGCAAGATCACTCCAGCTTCCAACAAGTTGGGACGACGATTTTGATGAAATTTCGGCCTCAACTTTGTCCTCAGAAAGGCAAAATAATATTGTGCATTGACTTTTTGCTCTACCAGCACTCGATCAAAGACCACAACACCCTGGGCATCGTATGCAGAAGTCAACATTTGCTTCACGTTAGATTGTTGCCAACGACACTTTGCGGGGCGTGGGGAACTTGGATGCCTGCATTCCGCTGATTGTGACTTTATTTCTGGCTCAAAATCGCGGGTCCAAGTCTCATCAGTTGCAACAATTCTGTTCAGGAAGGTGTTGCCCTCCCTTTCGAACCTGTGGAGGCGATCCTGTACGATGCTCACTCTGACTGCCTTCTGCTCGGGGGTGAGTTGATGGGGCACTCAGCGTGCAGCATTTTTTCTTTTTCCCAGTGAGTCGGTCAAAATCCAGTGAACACACATGGTGGACAAATTTGCCTAATGAGCAATCTCCTTGACTGTCAAATGGCGATTCTCTTCGAGAAGCGTTGCAACAATGGTGACGATGGCTTTTTTTGTCTGTCGCTGTTTGAGGTCGGCCTGAGTAGTAATAATCTTCGATGCTGCTTTAGCCCTCCCAAAAGTGTGATGCCCAGCAAAAAATTGTGCTTCAATCAATAGTTCCTTCCCCACAAACTTCTTGCAAGGCAGTGTGGATCTGTGTCGGAGTTCTTCCCCGCAGAGTTTCTATTTTCACATACGAGCACTGATCTAACACCGTGACTCTACCTGATGAGCTCAACGCTTCCACTTCCAAACCCTCCCATGTCCACACAGCAAATGATAGTGCGTCATTCTGACACTACTGTGTTGCTCAGAGTCTGGCCTTGACATGACGCAATCATTTTCCCGATAGCATAATCAGCTTCTGTTTTAGATTAAAATGTGTAGAACATTTGTTATGACACGCGTAAGCCTATTTCTGCCTGACCAAGGCCTCTGTGCCCAGGGCAGACTCTTTGCTCTGCTATTTCATTCACAAAATAAACATGGAGACTTTTTGCACCCTTGGTGTTGCTCAAGCAGCATACAAAGTGCCTTTAAGTCTGCAAAAATCATCCATGGATTTTGTAATTAATTTTAAAATAATTGGAACCAGTGCCAAAGTTTCATAACTTTCCTTCATATGCACAAAATGGCCCACACGAACAAAAACAGATTTGCTACCATTATGTAAAAAAAAACTATCTTAAGATTTCTTTTTGGAAGAATTGACAAAAAGTCTCCAATTATCAACATTACAGTCAACACTAGATTTTTCTATTAAACAAATAACATCCGTGCAGTACACTAAATCACCTTTTTAAGCAATATGTGAAATAATTCTTCCTCCCAGTCCAATAACAAGTAAATGATGTGTGGTGTCAGGTGCTTTTTTTTTTTTTTCAGTCTGTAACCTAAAATTTGTGCCAAATCTTTAGCAAGTCCTGTCTCTCCTCAGATCATTACACTCTGAGAAAAAACTCGAGTTGTGGCTATCACACAGGAACTCAGTGTGTCCTCATTATTGTTAGCTGTGATGCTTTGAATCACAAAACATTGATGCTTGCTGTAAGTCGTGATGATTACAGCGTTAAAAAGGGGTAACTGACCTTTCTCTGTTCTTCGAGGAGGCCACATCATTTATATGTTGTAAATTACCAGACAAGTGATACCTTTTTAAAAGGTACTGTCCAAAACACTACACCATCAGATGTTTTCGAACAAAGGGTTCTAAATACTGCAGTTTGGGAAATGCTCTTACTCAGTGAAGAAACATTTTTTGAGCACCACTCCTAGTGAACACAAAATCCACAATATTATCATTCATATATATATATATATATCTACCATTCAAAATATCTTCGTGTCACATAGATCTGTTATTGTTTTTATTTGTGCATGTTTCACCAATTAAAGGATTTAATCATTATCTGGATACTTTTATGTAATCAAGGTATGTTATGTTATGTTTTGTTTCTTTTTACATTTGCATGCTGTGATGGCATTATGATAAGATTCATGCTTTGCCATTCCTCTGCATTTCACTCAAACTTCAGTGTTGGTGTCATTATCATACAATGATTATCACTGCTCTGTGATTCACAGCTTACAAGAGAGCATCTTTGAGGGTTTCAGGTGGTAATGGCACAGGACTTTTGAAGGACTTTTTCTTACCTTTTGTCTACTGTCTCAGTTCTTCAATACAAACAGCACAGATCTTATATGGTGCCCATGACTTGTACTGATCTATAAGTTTCACAATAAAGTATGTGCAGTGAGTTTTTTTTTTTTTTTTTTTTTTTTTTTTACATTTTGTAATGTTTCTCTGTGTCTTTCTAAAGACAAACTCTCCAGAAATTTAATGGAAATTGTCCAAACAGTTAACACACCCAGCCCATTGCCACAAAATCTACTATTCACTGCATTAAAATTAAATACAAATAAAACAGAAAACTGTTCAGCAAAAATCATGGCTCAAAAACTATAATCCTCGACATGCTCTGGGCATGTTAAAATTCCATACAGGCATGGGTTTTTTTTATTCTACATGCCCGATAAGGGATGTAAAAAAATATAGCTTTGTACACAATAAATAGTTTAAAAAAAAGAAAATTATTTTTATTTTCCAGTCAATTTTGTTACTACTAAGATGTTCATCCCTCTACTTTATTTAATAAAATTAAAGGGCTGTGTTTTGAGAAATTAAAGATCAATCAAATGGATGACTTTGAAAACTAAATTGTTCATAATATGATTGTGTGATATCTCAAAAGAAAACTGATGTAATAAGCTTTCAAATAGGCCCATTATGAGCTCTGCTGACCAATTAGGTCTATAGTTATTGCCATTTGTGATAGGCATGGTATACACAAAAATGCCTTTTTTGTAAATTTTAAAGTCCTATAACTATGGAAGTATCATATGAAGGAAGCTGAAATTTTGCACCGATCAGTTTCTTTATAAAACCTGCAACTTCACCGAGTTTCATGAAAATCAAAAGGGTTCAGGTCAAAAATGTTACATTTTTGTGCTGTTTAACATGGAATGACTCATAGGCAAGCAAGTTCATATTTCACAGCCGAGTGCAATTTATGAGCACAGTGAAATATAGGTGAATATAAATTTCATTACTGGTGGACAATTTATGAACTGCAGTAAAGTACAGTGTTTCTTGTATTGTTTCCGAAATGTTTAGAAAAAATAGCACAGTATGTGCACAACATGTGTGTGTGTGTGTGTGTGTGTGTGTGTGTGTGTGTGTGTATTTAGGCATGTACCATTTTGGTTCAGGCATGTATTTTTCTGGACAACATGTCTGACTGTGCATGTTACAATTTCAAAATTTTTCCAGCCCTGATGCAGAGACATACCACCAACTGGCAGTTTTCAGCCTTACAGAGAGTTGCAGATGAGCTCAAATGCAAGTTCAGACATGTTTGAATCCTGTTTCCACATGCTTTGCTACACTGTTACCACTTCCTCAAACAGTACTTCCTTCCAGACCCTCCTCAAAAATCACCAGATAAATCTCCATACCCATTACACAACAAGTGCCAACATTATTTTGTAGGTGACTGGACAGAATCAGCTACTAATAAAAACTTTATATTTTGCTTAACTCAATGATTTAAAACTTTCGTTTTGTAAAAAATGGTATGAGATATAAACAAATTTTACCATTATTTTTGAAAACAGCACATTAAGATTAATACAAAATGGGCAATAAATCTCAAACAATAAAATTGTTGTAGATGTGTGTTATTTAAATTTAGACACAGACTTTCATTTATTTCCAACAAATAGTTCAAGCTTTAAGTTATTAATAAAGATAATTATATCAAAAGTGTTTGGCTCCACACTATCCTGAGTGCAAAGAGCCACGGTCCTGAACTAAACATTTGCAAGTATAAAGTTCATGAACCTTAATTATAAACAAAGTTCCTTTAACACTTATTAACCTCGATGAATTCAATAATAATAAGGCTACAATGATTAAAACTTATATTTTTTCAGGTAATTACATTACAAGAAGTCATAAGAGATGATGTAGAAAAAATACAACAAAATCAACTCTTAGACAAAGTGTGGCTTGAAGACCAACTGAGGCGTCTTGGTGGTCAAACAACTGTCGAAAAGGTTGATACTCCAGGAGATCCAAATTCAATCCTAAATGTCAATGCTGACCTTTTGGCAAATCTTCAAATTGTTCAAACCACACTCTATAGTCTACGCAGAATGGCCGACACTTTGCAAGCAGGAATTGGAACTCTCAGAGCAAACTTGACTGATCTAACAAATCTAACAAGGTATGTTGTAATTAATTTTACACTTCTGTTGAATATTTTAAAAATATTAAAGCAGCACTGTGTATTATTCTGAAGTTTGCAGCTTATATACAGTTGAATGGCATATTGAACACAACATTCAAATATATGCACTTAAGTGCTACAGTTGAAGTAATTAGGTGGAAAAATGGTATGCTTTCATTGACTCTTTAATGCCAATCCTTTACTGTTCAACACATTATTATACAATAGTGTAAAGATTTGAGAAGTGATTAGGACTGATAACAATTCAAGTACAATATGTTCAGAACTAAATAACATCTATTAACAGTATTATTACATACCAATACTCACTCTGCTTATGATTCAAAGACAAGTTCGTAAACGAATGATAGAGGGTGCCAGTAACGACACACTGCATGGATCCTGTGATGCATCGCATTGCAATAAAGAAAGGTTTGGCCGAAGTGTCAAGTCTACCTGCTGCATTGTTGAGGGTTCACTCTCAATGTGAAGATGACCAAGCATAATGCCACTGAAGATGGCATAACAAATGCTAAAACCGGTCTGGTTGTGAAGGAGGTTGAGTGACGTGAACCAGGATTGATTGCATGGTTTTTGCTCCATTTCATTTATATATTCTTAAATTCTATCTCTATCAAGTTCCAACATGAGGTCTTGATGCTACGGATGTTTTAACCTTCATATTGTAAATATATTCCGTGTTCACAGTTTGGCTCAGATGCTACGCAACATACACAGTGCGTCAAAGAATTTTTAAGACTGGTGCTAGATTTCAGCCTACGGTGGCGTCACCAGTGTAATCACGAATGCGTTATAAACCGTGACCATCTGCTTGCTTTCTGCCAAAAGTACTGCGCAGTTGTTAAATTAACTCAAACGAAACAGCCGTTCATTAGATAAGTAAAATTTTTTTCATGTTGAATTATTAAGATGGAACAAAGGGCTGTTATTAAATTTAACGCAAAACTTGGTAAAGGTGCCTCGGAAATGTACCAAATGATGAAACAAGTTTACGGTGAGTTTTGTTTAAGTAGATCAAATGTTTTCCTGTGGCACAAACGTTTTTTGGACGGAAGAGATACGCTAGAAGATGATAAGCATACCGGAAGATCAAGTTCATTTAGGACACCTGAGATTATTGAAAAAGTGTGTGATTTTGTGGCAAACAATCAATGTGTGTCACTAAGAATGATGGAAGAGTCTTTAAACATCAACAAAGAAACGATTCGAACCATCCTGCATGAAGATTTGGGCAAAACAAAAGTCTGTGTTAAATTTGTTCCACACACGTTAACCAATCAACAAAAATCAAGGAGAAGTGCACATTGCAGAGACATCATTTCAGCCGCTGAAAATGATCCAAACTTCTAAAAATCGATTGTTACGTGTAATGAAACATGGTGTTTTCAATATGATCCTAAAACAAAGCGACAAAGTGCGGAATGGAAGTAAAAAAGCTCACCACAAGCCAAAAAACAAGAAAAGTTCCATCGAAAATCAAAACAATGGTCATTACATTCTTCGATAGTAAGGGTATTATCCACAAAGAATTTGTTCCAAGTGGACAAACAATTATTGGTGAGTTTTATTTAAATGTTTTGAGGCATTTGATGGGCAGAATTTGTCGCATTCGTCCAGAATATCGGGATGAAAACAGTTGGTGTTTGTTGCACGATAATGCACCCAGTCACACCTCACTTCTTGTTCGTAGATTTTTGGCGAAAAATAACGTCTGTGTGTTGAATCATCCACCGTATTCGCCTGATTTAGCACCCTGCGATTTTTCTTTATTCCCCAAACTTAAAATGACGTTAAAAGGGTGTTATTTTGATGATATTTCAACCATACAAACAGCTTTGACGCGTGCCTTGGAGGCAATTCCGCAAAGTGAACTGGAACAGGCATTCGAATCATTATTAAATCGCTATAACAAGTGCATTGAAGCCGGAGGTACTTACTTTGAATAACAAACCAAAACAAATTATAATTTCTTGTTTCTCTTTCATTTTACAGACCCAGTCTTAAAAATGATTTGCCACATGTGTAATCTACCTGGCAAAGTTGTATATAGGACAAGATATAATTCTGAAGAATCCAGAGAAAACTCATATACCAAAAGAAAGAACGTGGCTGTAGGCAGAGTGAATATTGATATGTAATAATACTGTTAATGGATGTCATTTAGTTCTGAACATGCTTGAATTATTATTGGTCCTGATCACGTCTCGAATCTCTACGCTAATGTAGAATAACATGTCGAACAGTGAAGGATTGACATTAAAGAATCAATGAAAGCATACCGTTGAATGGGTTGGTTAAAGCTAAGTAAATGTTGTAAAGAAGACAGTTTGAGATTAAAGCCTCACAACAGAAAGAAGCTATTGTAATTAAATCATCATCATCATCATTGTCAACCATTATCAATCCACTGCTGGACGAAGGTCTCCTCAAGTTTTCTCCACCATGGTCTGTCTTGTGCCAGTCTCCTCCATGTCACTCCCGCATACTTTCGAATTTCATCCACCCATCTCCCACGTGGTCTTCTTCTGTCATTACGGAGGAGTAATTAAATACTAGTCATTTATTGTTTCTTTCTTCCTTTAGTTTTTAAGTCACTAACTAACAGCAATATTCCAAGTGAACTCCCATATGCATGATGCAATTTAAATAAAAAAGAAGAAAATATGAATGGAAATTAAAACACTATTAAAAAGAACTATACTAAAACTGTGAATAACCTTAAAGCTGGTAAAACCTTATGTACACAGTACGGAAATTAAATAATGAGACTAACTTTTCGTAAAAATTCTGGTAAAACACGTGGATCCGGAAGACATGGTTATTTGATAAGTCATTTATCAGCTATGCGGTGGCAACAGCATTTGTATGAGAATTGCACAAATGATTATTTATGCTGTGTGTGATGTCATTCGGTAGAAGAACATTAAGTTAAGTTGATGGTAGTTGAGAGCATGTTTAAGTTAAACGCATAATAGTTTTTAAGGCAAATATATTTCAGCCATTACTATGGCCTTCATCAGTGCAACTACGATTTATTTCATTGCCAGATTGGAAAGGTAAGTTCTGTAATGGTGACTCTGGGTGACGTTATGCAATAAGAGATTTCCAGATATATGGAACATAAATAGGGATAAAGCTCATGTTGAGAAATGGCTTCCTAGTTTCTTAATTCAATTACTAATCGAAAACAACTATTATGGGAATTTTACTAGGAAATTTTTTTATTTAAATTGCAAATTTTCAGAGAAAAATCTTCTCCTTCTTCAGGCTGTCTTTTCGTAACCGTCAAGGTTAACCATAACCACGATAGTGATGGGAATAAGTGACAACAAAAAGACAGCCTGAAGAAGGAGAAGAGTTTTCTCTGAAAATTTGCAATTTAAATGAAAAAATTTCCTAGTAAAATTCCCATAATAGTTGTTTTTGATTAGTAATTGAATAAATAGGGAGCTCAGAGTTACAATTTTCGGAAAATAAAATTTCCAAAACTTTCTCAACCTCGGAGCAAAACAATTTTGGAAAGAAGCCAACATTTTAGTATCGGACCAAAGTGGAATAGCAGAAGTGTCAGCCATGGTAAGTTGAGACAAGGAAGAGGAAGGTTTTCCAAATTTCACATCAGATTTGTGTTCCTGAAGACTTGAGAGAATTTTTTTTTTGGAATGAACTTCCTATGTATGCGGTTAATCCATCATTTGTCTTGACAGGAATTTTATACACTCCAGGAGAAGAAAGCGGAGGTCTTGGGTGTCTGTCATTATGGAGGATAACAGAGATTGAAGGAGAAGAGCGAATGGCGAGTCTATATCCTTCTCTTTTGAAGAAACTGATGAGCTTGTGGGCAGAAAGTTTATGGTAAGGGATAGAACCAGCAAACATTAGTTCCTTTTTTTTTTTTTTTGGTGAAACAAGTTGAAGAGCAACATCTATTGCAACTCAAAAATTTAATCTTTAATCATTGAAAAATTCGCATCCATAAGATTCACTATTAATGAAGAAACTGATGGCAAGATATATTTTTTGGATGTCAGCATCTCTAAAAATAAAAATAATAATCGTCTATCCACTTCAGTCTACCAAAAACCAGTTTCTACCAATAGCATTATTCCTTTTAATTCTCATATGTTCCACCAATATAAACGGTCAGCTCTTAAATCTTTCATTCATTGAGCTCATTTGGTTTGTAACACTGAAGTTAATCTAAAATTTGAATTAGCCAACATCCACTTGATCGCTGCTGAACATGGCTTTCCCCCACAACTGGTTTCTAAATGAATTCAAAATGCTAAGAACAAAGCACTTGTTGCTCTTCAACCTGTATCACCAAAAAAGGAACTAATGTTTGCTGGATCTATCCCTTACCATAAACTTTCTGCCTACAAGCTCATCAGCATTTTCAAAAGAGAAGGACATAGACTTTCCATTCACTCTTCTCCTTCAATCTCTGTTATCCTCCGTAATGACAGAGACCTCAAGACCTCTGCTTTCTTCTCCTGGAGTGCATCAAATTCCAATCAAGACATAATCCATCATTTGTCTTGACCGCATACATAGGAAGTTCATTCCAAAAAAATTTTCTCGAGACTTCAGGAACACAAATCTGATGTGAAATTTGGAAAACCTTCCTCTTCCTTGTCTCAACTTACCATGGCTGACACTTCTGCTATTCCACTTTGGTCCAATACTAAAATGTTGGCTTTTTTCCAAAATTGTTTCGCTCTGAGGTTAAGAGAAAGTTTGGAAATTTTATTTTCCAAAAATTGTAACTCTGAGCTTCCGATTTATGTTCCATACATCTGGAAATCTCTTATGCATCACGTCACCCGGAATTACCATTACAGAACTTACCTTTCCAATCTGGCAACAAAACAAATCGTAGTAACACTGATGAAGGCCATAGTAATGGCTGAAATATATTTGCCTTAAAAACTATTATAGGTTTAACTTAAACATGCACTCAACTACCATCAACTTAACTTGATTTTTAGTTATGTGCATTGCCTACCACTCATTTAGTAGAACATTGTCAAGGCTTTGTCATGGAGCAGAGAACAAATATCTGGTTCTGTTTGAAAATCAGTGAAACTGCATCTGAGACAGTTAAATTCTTTGTTGCGTGATGAGTATGAGGTTAATCGTGTATCTCAAGCACAAATATTCTGATGGTATGCACATATCAAGGATGCGCAGGAAGATTTCGAAAATGACAAAAGGCCTGGATGCACGATTTCAGCGCGCATGTCTGAACTCATTGAGAAAGTTTGCAAAAGAATAAAAGCAACAATATTGCAAGTGAACTCTCATATGAATGATTGAATTTAAATTAAAAGGAAGGAAACATGAATGAAAATTAAAACACTATTAAAAAGAACTATACTAAAACTGTGAATAGCCTTAAAGCTGAGTAACCAGAAACTAGCTCACCTCAGCAAGACTGTTTCAACAAATTGATATACATATGCATGAATGAATATCCTGACAATCCTCCAGGCCATATCAACTGAACTTCATGCACTAACTCATTGTAACAAGTTAGTAAAACCATGCAATGCATTGATTATGATACGCTTTCCAACATACCAGAAATCATTACTCAAGTGATTACTCAAGTTATGAGAATAATGGTTGTGGAATAAATCTCGGTCCTGTGCCCTGACCTTTGATCCCATTTCAATGATATTCAATAGAACTGGTTTGGTATACCTCCGAAATAACATGATAAAATTTTGTCGCAATCAAAGCATTTTTACGTAAGTTATGATGCATAAGGGCTATGTAAAAGATCCCGCTCCTGTGTCCTAACCTTTGACCCCATTTCCAATAGAATTCGTCCCCAGGCAAGACCCTACAACATACTAACATTTCATCCAAATCGAAGCATTTTTACATAAGTTATGATGCATAATGGCGATGGAAGTGATTCCGCTTCTATGTCCTGACCTTTGACTCCATTTCTCCTATTTTCAATAAGGTTTGTCGCCAGGTGGTCCCCTACCACATACTAAAAGTTCATCGAAATCGAACCTTTTTTTACGTTAGTTATGACGCATAACAGAGTGGAATGAATCCCGCTGCTATGTACTGACCTTTGACCCCATTTCGTTCACTTTAAATAGGGTTCCTTCCCAGGTGATCCCCTACCAGATACTAAAATTTCATCAAAATCGAACGATTGTTACGCGAGATCCTGCGGACGGACATACGCACACAACGCGTGACGTAATGAGGCAGATGGGAATCGCGACCATCTGCTTGCCGCAAGTGTGATGTCATAAAACTTTAATAGGACCCACACACAATGCGTGACGTAATGAGACAGATGGCGTGACCGCGCGCCAACATTCTCAAAGGCGAGATTATGACGTCATAAGATTTCTAAGCATTGGTAACATTAATGGAACAACGCCATCACTAAAAACGTTATAATTCGGGGTGGTTATTTAACCCACTAAACGAATTCTCCTAAAGTCGAGATCAAGCTAAATCGATTTCTAGTACCAGAAAACGGTAGGTTAACGACTTTCATCAAAATTCTTAGAGCCGTTTTCAAAATAAAATGTACATACATACATACAAGAATTGCTACTTTAAGGTGGACGTCAAGTAATTTTGCTTCCTATACTTCCAATGGAAAAACTTCTGTACACATTTTCTTCACAATTAATGCGTTCCCAAGGATGAAAATTTAAACACCGATTAAAATATCTTCATTTTATAACTTGCAATATTTAATATTTTCTAAAACATAACCATATTTATGCAATTCAACATTTGTTTGTCTACTGACGTCATGAAAATACAGGTCGTGCCATCTTTTTTCTGGACAATTAATGCGTTCACAAGAATGAAAATTTGAACATCGATTAAAATAGCTTCATTTCATAACTTGGAATACTTAATATTTTCTAAACCATAACCGCAATTATGCAATCCAACATTTTTTTGTCCACTGACGTCATCAAAGTACAGGTCGCGCCATCTTTTATCTGGTTTCAACACCACCAAAGGAAAAGTGATTGATTGTTAATATAATTATGGTTATGTTTTAGAAAATACTAAGTTTTCCAAGTTATAATATGAAGTTATTTTAATCGACGTTCAAATTTTCATCCTTGGGAACACATTAATTGTGAAGGAAATGTTTACAAAAGTTTTTCCATTGGAAGTATAGGAAGCAAAATTACTTGACGTCCACCTTAATAATATGGGATAAGGGCAATGGAATGGATCGCAATCCTATCTCCTGACCTTTGACCGCATTTCATCCATTTTCAATAGGGTTCGTCTCCAGGTGATCCTCTACTACATACTGAAATTTCATTGAAATCGAACCATTTTTACTCACATTATGACGCATAAGGGCAATGGAATGCATCCCAATCTTATGTCCTGACCTTTGACCCCACTTCACCCATTTTGAATAGGGTTCGTCCCCAGGCGGTCTCTTACCACATAGTAAACTTTCATTGAAATCGAACTATATTTACGTAAGTTATGTCGCATAAGGGCAATGGAATGATCCCGCTCCTACGTTGTGACCTTTGACCCCATTTGTCCCATTTTCAATAGGGTTCGTCCCTAGGTGGTCCCCACCACATAGTAAACTTTCATTTAAATCGAACCATATTTACGCAAGTTATGACACATAAGGGCAATGGAATGATTCCGCTCCTACGTCGTGACCTTTGACCCCATTTGTCCCATTTTCAATAGGGTTCGTCCCCCGGTGGTCCCCTACCACATACTAAAATTTCATCGAAATCGAACCATTTTTACGCCAGTTATCGTGCGGACGGACGGACGGACAAAGCTGGAGCATATACGCTTCTTCAACCTACGGTTGGAAAGCGTAAATTAAAAAGCATGTAATTATTTAGAAAAAATCTTATATAGACAGTGCAGCAATTAAGTAATGAGACTGACTTTTCTTTAAAATCCTGGTAAAACACATGGGATGGGAAGGTATGGTTTTTTGATAAGTAATTTATCAGCTATGCGGCGGAAACAGCATTTGCGTGAGAATTGTGCAGATCATTATTTACACTGTGCATGACATCCTTCAGTAGAAGAACACTGTCACAGCTCTGTCATGGAGCAGAAAGCAAATATCCAGTTCCGTTTCAAAATTGACAAAACTGCATCTGAGGCAGTTGAATTGTCGCTTAATGTGTATAGTGCTGATTATCTATCTCATGCACAAATATTCTGACAGTACACATGTTTCAAGGACGGGCAGGAAGATCTAGAAAATGATGAAAGGCTCGGATGCCCGATTTCAGTGTGTACATCTGAACTCATTTAGAAATTTCACGAAAGTATAAAAAGTTATCATTGTGTGAACTTGACGATTTTGGAATGTGAGATCAGTGTTAATAAAGAGAGGATTCATCAAATTTTAGTGCAAGATTTGGGGAGGGGGGGGGCTTGTCAGACGACCAGAAACATGCACAAGTGGAATATGCAAAAGACATCCTGGAGACTGCAGAAACAATGCAAAATTTTCTCGAAGGCATTTTGGCAGGTGATGAGATACGGTGTTTTTGTTACGATCCTGAAACAATGAGTCAGAGTGCTCAGTGGAAGTTGCTACAGTCACCCAAAGGAAATAAGATGAGGTTAAAGAAGAGCAAAATCAAGACAATGCTTGTGTGCTTTTATGACAGCAAATGAATTCTGCATCATGAGTTCATTCCTGAAGGTACAACTGTCACTGGCAATGCTTAAACATCAATTTGGAATGATTGTGGAAGAAAATTATTCATCTCAGCCACAAGTATAAAAACGTGCGATGGTTCCTTTTTCATGATAATACACGCACACACAGAGCAGTCAATGTACAGCAATTTCTGGCATGAGAACAAGTGTGTGTACTCAACCATCTTCCATAATCTTTGTAATTGCCACAGTGCAAGTACTTTCTGTTCCCTAAATTAAAGCTGCCTTTAAAAGGAAAAGTTTTTCAAGACACTGGTGATGTACAATGAACTGTGACATCAGCTCTGCACTACATACCAAAAGATGATCTCTGCAAGACCTTCCTTTCATTTGTCAGTTGCACCATTTGTATTAATTCAGGAAGAACATACTCTGAATAAAATATATCCAATGTAAGCTTTCTTGCTTCTCCATTTTTTTTTAAATTCAGTCTCATTACTTAACAGCCTCACTGTGTATAACTAAAATACCATTTTAAAGTTTTTGTTTACTAAAGACAATAGTACCCTGAACCAAGTGGATCTCTGAGCAACACATTTTTACACACACACACATCAGAAAATTTAAAACTACCTACTATTTACAAAACAAAAAATCCATTACTTAAAATCACAAAAAAAAAAAAAATCATACCACACATACTTTTGTCAGAAAACCTTAATTCTTTGAGGGATAAACTTGGTGTCAGAAAGGTACACAAGTTTACCATTGGACTTGCAAAGAAGTTCTTCAAGAAAGTGGCAGCTCATCCAAATAAACTGGTTAGGGGTGTGGTTGACTATGACTCTAGGGTCATTCAATCACCCAATTTACAAAAAAGTGGTTGCCGACACATTTTAAAAAAATTCAATTTTTGTCCACCTGGAAAGTCATATTTTGAGAGTTCAAATCTGGGTTTTTTGTTTTTTTAACATCCTTCATTTTGGATTTACAAGCCAAAATGGCCACTGCGGAGTGAGAAAATCACACCCAGACGAGCCATTTCGCTTGTTTTTAACTGTACAAAAACCATAAATGGCAGAGAGCTCCAACTGGTCTCATTTTAAAGAGAATATATAAACTTGATTTTTCTTTTTTTTTTCAGTTTTTGATCTAATACAGTTGTTATAGGGGATAAAAAAAATGATATTCAGCTTATCTTTAGTCTACAAGGAGTACTTAAAACTGAAACAAATAAATATTGGCTTATACAATCCCTTCATGCTAAAAGAAAGGTCTAAAATTGCCATTTTTTCAAAAATTACAAAATTTGAAGCTCTGTATCTAAAATGGGAAAAGTATAAAAAATCTGAAACTTTCACAAAATACTCTTCTGTGTGTCTACAGAGAAATGTAAAAATCCTTAGTTGTTTTTTCAAATACTTCGTTAGTTACCGAGAGTCAAAGTTGCAAAATTTTGCAAATCGTATTTCACTTATAAAAGGAGTAATGACTATACATTTTTCAATTAAAACCCAAGAATTATGGTATATGAAATAAATAAAACCAGATCAAAATAACAAAATGGACAAAATATGTAATATTTTCATGTTTAAGTGACTGAACAACTTTAATTTGCACAGAAATTTCATTTCAGCAACTGAACTGCAAGTACTTGGGCAAGATGTTCATAAAAGTGAAAAATCAATATGTATCTCTAATATATATTGATATCATCATCATCATTGTCAACCATTATCAATCCCCTGCTGGACGAAGGTCTCCCCAAGTTTCCTCCACAACGGTCTGCCTTGTGCCAGTCTCCTCCATGTCACTCCTGCATACTTTCAAATTTCATCCACCCATCTTCCATGTGGTCTTCTTCTGGGTCTTTTCCTGCCTCTTGGAATCCAATCTAAAATTTCGGCTGTCCATCGATGATCTGTCCTTCTGGCAGTATGTCCAGCCCATTGCCATTTCAGGTATTTAACTTTGATCATGATGTCTTCCACTCTTGTCATTTTTCGGATCCACGAGTTCCTCTTCTTATCTCTCCTGGTTACAACAAGCATGCACCTCTCCAAGCTTCTTTGAGTTGTCTGCAGCCTTTGTATGTCTCTTTTAGTTAAGGTCCACGTCTCTGCACCATACGTAAGCACTGGAAGGATGCATTGATCAAACACTTTTCTTTTAAGACATAATGGCATATTGCTCTTGAAAATTACGCTGTTTCTTCCAAAAGCTCTCCAGGCAAGTTTTGTACGCCGATTAATTTCTTCATCAATGTGACCCTCACTTGATATCTGCTGTCCAAGATAAACGTACGTGTCTGTTATCTCCAGCTTTTCTCCATCAATCAATAAATCTTCATTTCTTGTAAAAGCATTGAACATCACTTTTGTCTTCTGAAAGTTCATTTTTAATCCCACTTCTTTACTCTTGTCAGCAAGTTCCTGGATCATACTCTGCAGCTCTGATGGGGTAGTTGCAAAAATGACTACGTCATCAGCAAAACGAAGGTGGGTTAGATAATCTCCATTAATATTTATCCCCTTGTTTTCCCAGCTCAGTGACTGAAAGACACCCTCAATGTGGCATTAAAGAGCTTTGGAGATATGGTGTCACCTTGTCTCACTCCCTTTCCAATTTTTATTTGTGTTGTATTTTCAAACAGCCGAATCTTTGCACTTGCATTTTCATAGATGTTATTTAATAATATTAATGTATGTATCTTCAATACCGCAGGATTTCAGAGCCATTGTAACTCCTGATGGTTTCACCAAATCAAAGGCTTTTTCATAATCGATAAAAGCCATGCACAATGGAAGTTCATATTCCCTCGCTCTTTCAATTAGTTCTCTCAGTACGTGGATATGATCTATTGTGGTGTAGCCACTCCTGAATCCAGCTTGTTCTCTCGGTTGAGCCATGTCCAGTGTTACCTTCAAGTGGTGTGAAAGAACTTTAGTGAAGATTTTATAAACCACTGATAGGAGGCTGATAGGTCTGTAGTTCCCCAAGATCTTCAATGTCACCTTTTATATGTAGCAGGATCATTGTAGCGGTGTTCCAATCCTGAGGAATCTTCCCCTCATTAAGGCATCGAGTGAAAATTTTGGCGAGTACTGCTTCGATTTCTCCACTTGCTTCTTGTATGATGTCTACAGTAATTTCATCTTCTCCTGGAGCTTTCCCCCGCTTCATGTTCTTGATTGCATGTGCAACTTCTGCTGGGAGGACTGGAGGAACTCTGGTACTGGTACCTTTCATGATGTCTGGAGTACATGTATCATCCCTTTCATATAATTTGGAGTAGAAATCTTTCACTCTTGTCAAAATTTCGCCTCTATTTCTTGTTACAGAACCATCTTCTTTTCTCAGTGCCATAATCTGTTTTCTTCCCTTTCTGAGATGTCTCTTTGTTATCTTTAGGCTTTGGTTGTTTTCAGTTGCTTTCCTTACTAGTTCACAGTTGAATTTCCTTACGTCCTCAGTGATACTTTTTCGTACTGTCTTGTATAGCTCTATATATTTCACTTTGGAAGTCACATCTTGTTTAGTTGTGCTCATCTCTCTTCTTTTTTTGCATCAACATTTTGGTTTTTCCTGATTTAGGCCTTCTAAAGCAAAGTATCTGTTCTTCAGTTCCAACTTGAAGGTATTATGGTGTTTTTTAAGGTTGGTTATGTCAATACATTTTGTTTGTCTTATGAGCTTGCCACGTTCAAGTTTAGTGTTGAGGTGCATCTTACATCTCACCAATCTATGGTCACTACCTGCGTTGAACTTGTTTAGCACACTGCAGTCTTCTATGACGAATTTTTTGTTACACATAATAAAATCAATTTCACTTGTCGTCCCATTTGGATGTCTCCATGTCCATTTCCTGTGTGGCTTTTTCTTGAAAAAGGAGTTCAAGATAAAAAACCCTTCTGCCTCTGCAAACTCAACAAGAGTATTTCCACGCTGGTTTCTGTTGCTGTGACCGAATGAAGTTTCATTCTGTTGCCGTTGCCCTATTTTTGCATTGAAATCTCCCAAAATTATCTTCAAGTGATGCTTACCTTTATTATTTAGATGACGAATTTCTTCATAAAATTCTTCAATTTCTTCTTCAGGATGACTTGAGGTGGGTGCATAAGTTTGAATAATCTGAGCCTTGTATCTTCTCGAGAGTTGGATAACAAGTCGTGCAGCTCTGTCAGAGGAAATTTCAACTTCTATAACTTTATCCTTCAGTTTCTTGTTTATTATAAATCCAACACCACTAGTTCTGCCAGTATCTGTCCCACGATAGTAGAAGAGATGTCCACTTTTCAGTTCAATGAGATCTTCTCCTTTTTTATCTTACCTCACTTAGCCCAACGATGTCCCAGATCCTTTGTAGTTCTTCTTCCAATTCAAGAAGCCTTGAATCAAGAAGATAGGGAGCGTCCATTATACATAGCCAAGGTCAGCATCAGATGGTAGCCTAGTCCGGTCCTCAGGGGATTCTTAGCACCCTCTGCCTTCATGTTCATGTCGCACTGGCCGCTGCCTTGGCCAGGTACATTCCAGCTGCAGGAGACTGAGGGCCAAGATTTAAGTTGTAGAGTCATTTTGGAGGGGTTTGGCCATAACTCACCATGCTGGCCAAGCGGGTTGGTGAGTGTGGGATAGCATTTCCTCTAATCCCGATGGTATAGTTATACCGCTATTGGCAGTCGTCAGAGCCCCTTTAGTGGGAACAGGATGCACCACGAGAAGGCGGGGTTGACATTTGTCAAGGAGAGGCTGTGATGTTACGCATCACCTGACCTTACATCCCTATTGATATCATCATCATCATCATTGTCAACCATTATCAATCCACTGCTGGACGAAGGTCTCCCCAAGTTTCCTCCACAACGGTCTGTCTTGTGCCAGTCTCCTCCATGTCACCCCTGCATACTTTCGAATTTCATCCACCCATCTCCCATGTGGTCTTTTTCTGGGTCTTTTCCTGTCCCTTGGAATCCAATCTAAAATTTCGGCTGTCCATCGATGATCTGTCCTTCTGGCAGTATGTCCAGCCCATTGCCATTTCAGGGATTTAACTCTGATCATGATGTCTTCCACTCTTGTCATTTTTCGGATCCACGAGTTCCTCTTCTTATCTCTCCTGGTTACACCAAGTATGCACCTCTCCATGCTTCTTTGAGTTGTCTGCAGCCTTTGTATGTCTCTTTTAGTTAAGGTCCACGTCTCTGCACCATACGTAAGCACTGGAAGGATGCATTGATCAAACACTTTTCTTTTAAGACATAATGGCATATTGCTCTTGAAAATTATACTGTTTCTTCCAAAAGCTCTCCAGGCAAGTTTTGTACGCCTATTAATTTCTTCATCAATGTGACCCTCACTTGATATCTGCTGTCCAAGATAAACGTACGTGTCTGTTATCTCCAGCTTTTCTCTATCAATCGATAAATCTTCATTTCTTGTAAAAGCATTGAACATCACTTTTGTTTTCTGAAAGTTCATTTTTAATCCCACTTCTTTACTCTTGTCAGCAAGTTCCTGGATCATACTCTGCAGCTCTGATGGGCTAGTTGCAAAAATGACTACGTCATCAGCAAAACGAAGGTGGGTTAGATAATCTCCATTAATCTTTATCCCCTTGTTTTCCCAGCTCAGTGACTGAAAAACACCCTCCAATGTGGCATTAAAGAGCTTCGGAGATATGGTGTCACCTTGTCTCACTCCCTTTCAAATTTTTATGTGTGTTTTATTTTCAAACAGCCTAATCTTTGCACTTGCATTTTCATAGATGTTATTAATAATATTAATGTATGCATCTTCAATACCGCAGGTTTTCAGAGCCATTGTAACTGCTGATGGTTTCACCGAATCAAAGGCTTTTTCATAATCGATAAAAGCCATGCACAATGGAAGTTCATATTCCCTCGCTCTTTCAATTAGTTCTCTCAGTACGTGGATATGATCTATTGTGCTGTAGCCACTCCTGAATCCAGCTTGTTCTCTCGGTTGAGCCATGTCCAGTGTTACCTTCAAGCGGTGTGAAAGAACTTTAGTGAAGATTTTATAAACTACTGATAGGAGGCTGATAGGTCTGTAGTTTCCGAGATCCTCAATGTCACCTTTCTTATGTAGCAGGATCATTGTAGCGGTGTTCCAATCCTCAGGAATCTTTCCTTCATTAAAGCATCGAGTGAAAATTTGGGCGAGTACTGTTTCGATTTCTCCACTTGCTTCTTGTATGATGTCTACTGTAATTCCATCTTCTCCTGGAGCTTTTCCCCGCTTCATGTTCTTGATTGCATGTGCAACTTCTGCTGGAAGGACTGGAGGAACTCTGGTACTGGTATCTTTCATGATGTCTGGAGTGCATGTATCATCCCTTTTATATAATTTGGAGTAGAAATCTTTCACTCTTGTCAAAATTTCGCCTCTATTTCTTGTTACAGAACCATCTTCTTTTCTCAGTGCCATAATCTGTTTTCTTCCCTTACTGAGATGTCCCTTTGCTATCTTTAGGCTTTGGTTGTTTTCAATTGCTTTCCTCACTAGCTCACAGTTGAATTTCCTTACGTCTTCAGTGATACTTTTTCGTGCTGTCTTGCATAGCTCTATATATTCCACTTTGGAAGTCACATCTTCTTTAGTTGTCCTCATCTCTCTTCTTTTTTGCATCAACATTTTCGTTTTTCCTGATAATTTATTTACATGCAACTTGTTCTTAGACCCAGCTAATTTTGTTGCTGTTTCCATAAGAGCTTTGGTTACTTTTCTGTTAACTTCAGAGATGTCCACTTCTTCCGATGTTAGAGGCCTTCTAAAGCAGAGAACCTGTTCTTCAGTTCCAACTTGAACGTATTATGGTGTTTTTTAAGGTTGGTTATGTCAATAGATTTTGTTTGTCTTATGAGCTTGCCACGTTCAAGTTTAGTGTAGCATCTGCAATATATCATAAAGAGTACTTCTACCTGCAATATATGTTCAAAGGTAGTAAAATCAACTGAAAATACCACAGACTTAAAAAACATATGGTCTACAATCATGTACTTCTTATTTAATCTTATTCTACTACTTTCATACACCATAATTCATGGTTTTTAATTGAAAAATGTATAAACATTATCCCTCTTTTAAGTGAATAACAATTCGCAAATTTTTGAAACTTTGACTTTCTGTAACTAACAAAGTACTTGAAAAAACAAGTAGGGATTTTTACATCTCTCTGTAGACACACAAAAGAGTATTTTGTGAAAGTTTCAGATTTTTTGTACTTTCTCCTTTTTAGATACAGAGCTTCAAATTTTGTGATTTTTGAAAAATTGGCAATTTCAAACCCCTCTTTTAGCACAAAGGCATTCTATAAGCAAATATTTATTTGTTTCAGCTAAAAGTACTCTTTGTAGGCTAAAAATAAACCCAATACTATTTTGTTTATTTAATCCCCTATAACAACTGTTATGGATCAAAAACTTAAAAAAAAAATCAATTTCAATCTTGAATTTCAGTTAATGATTTCTCTTCATTGTATTAATTTTTAGTAAATATTTATACATTCTCTTTATAGATGGACCTATTCTCTTTAAAACAAAACCAGTTGGAGCTCTCTGCCAATTACAGTTTTTGTAGAGTTAAAAAAGCAAAATGGCTGTCTGGGTGTGATTTTCCCACTCCGTGGCAGCCATTTTGGCTTGTAAATCCAAAATGGCGGATGTTTATTAAAAAAAAAAAAAACCCAAAAACCCCAGATTTGAACTCTCAAAATATGAATTTCCAGATGGACTAAAAATGAAAATTTTTAAAAATGTGTCAGCAACCATGCCTGGGTGATTTTCCATGATATTACCCTCTGTAGCTCTTAAGCATCCCAGTGGTGTCACCCCCCACCCCCAACAATCAGAACATTAGAAGAGAGGCACTGTAGAGCACTATTCTTGTTCTGGGATACAGAAAATTCGTTCAGATGGTAAGTCGTTGTGAAGTAAGGTGGGTGATAGACAAACAGACCAAACAAGTATCTAGACAGATGTTCTGCTATTTTTTCAGGTTGGTGTGTAATGGTGAGTGTTTGATGCTGCTCCAGCTCCAGTAGTCCCCCCCCCCCCCCTGAGGGTAGTCTGTGGTGACTGGACTTCCCCTCACCCACCCTATTTTAGATGGAATTGCTAAAGTGGAATGACTTCTCCCACCCTCCCCAGTCGCAAAAAATTTACATTTTTCTTTCCTATTGGATTCCCTCCCTCAATACTCTCAACTTACTGCTTCTAAAGAAGCAGTTTTACATCTTAGGTCATATACTCCCTTACAAAAATGTTTGGTAACACACTGCATCTCTATTCATGTTGCATAACACCTTGAACATTTCAGAAAATGACTACTTACTAATAATCTCAATGGCATGAGAACTAGCCTTCTAAAAATACAGTTTTGAAGTTTTCTGTAGCATAGAGATGGAAAATTACATTACTCTTCTCCAAAGGCATCACAATGTTAGACTTCACACTTAGTCTTGCCCTTGTCTGACATTATACCATGGTTCATAGTCTTTTCAATCATATAATTCCAGGGAATTTCCAGGATTTTTGAGATTTTTTCCAAGACATGTAATCCAAATACTCAGAAAAATTTATTGCATACAAAATCATTGAAATACTAGGTTATTTCAAAAACAAAAACATTAGCACACATAAGAAATATCCAGTTGATTTGCGATTAGTTAACCCCACAGTCCAGGCCAGTTAATTAGTTATTGTGTCTTGTATTCTGATTCACTTTGGCCAACTATGGCATTGTGCCAAAAAATTCAGATAAATAAATATGCATACAATCGTTTGTTCCATTAATATTATTAGTACTTTATCTTTTGTCAATGATAAATTCCATTCATTTTCTCTCTTTTTTTTTTTTTATACATTTTTAGGACAGTTTCTGAATACACAAAGAATTCATTGGTGACCAAAACCTATTTACAATCATCACTGCAGCCTTTAATGACAGCAAAAGATGAAAGCCCACAGTTTATAGGATGTCTCATGCAGAATCAAGGTGACGTATTTAAATACTTCGAAATAACTATTCAACAGTTGTATACAACATGATGTAACATGGATTCCAGAATGCTGCTAGATACAAAATAATCAGAAATCAAAATTTGTTTCCAGTAACATTTTTTTTTTTTATTTGAGGTTTAACGACCACCGTGAGCAACTCAATGGGCTATAAGCAGTCGCCCGTCCCTAATTTAGAGTCACTGGTTCCAGGGAAGGGAGAGAGCCAGTGCCGTAAGACAAACACAACATCCATGCCTCACCGGGATTCGAACCCGGACCCCTTACGGACGAATGATCAGAGGCCAGCGTCTTAGACCACTGCGCCACCGGGGTGGCTCCAGTAACATGAAGGACTACAATATTGAAATTGGAGTATTATGTTTCATTCATCAATAAATCAGCTAACAGATGAAGGAAGATGGAATTTCCCAAATACCCTCATAAAAACCCATTACAAATAATGTTACTAAAAGTGTGAACCAGAAATTTAATGTGTTAGCTGTATCCCAACCAAAAAATACCATAAATACTTAAAAAGTTTTTTTTTTCATCTTTAATTCATGTAAAAATCTTATGCTTAGTGATAGTTTAAAACAACAGAGACCGTCATATATTCTCATTCTTGTAAGCAAAATTACAACCTAAGTGGCAACACCTACTTGGATGACACAGTCCCAAAAGTTAAACAGTGTTTAACTCAAAAATTAGATTAAGTTTAAAAAAAAAGTGACTAAAAAAACTATTAAATGCCAATAAAAACTGAAACTTAGAGTAGCTAAAACACTCCCTTTCAAAAAATAAAGCAAGAAATACAAATCTGGAGATAGTGAGTGCATTCATGGATATTTATACATGAAACTTTCTGTGGTGTAGTGGTAGGACATACAAATATCAAATCATGTTAATTTTGAAAATTGGCTTCCTAGTTTGTTAAATTAAACACTTAATTAAACTTCAAATATGTTTTTTTTTTTGCTAAAAAATTGTTTAATTTAAAATTGCAGATTTTCAGAGAAAACTGTTCTTCATCTGGCAGTCAATTGTTGTCACCCATTTTTTTTTTTACCATTACTATTGCAGTTACCACTAACCTTGACAATTATGGTTATTTTTCAGGAAATCTTGCCAGATATTCGGCAATGACAAACTTCTGCAGCCATTGATGATGGAATTCTGATTCTTTCCAATTTCTATTTCTTACTTTAATTTTCTTTTTAGAAAGTTGCTTTGAAAATGTATGACTTTAAGAGAATTCCAGTCCATGTTGTGATCAGTTTCTCTAATGTGCCTATCTAAAACTGTTTTGTTGGATCAATTTGTTATAACTGCTTTACACTTATCTATTTTTATCTATTTGAGTGTCTAGTCTGTGACCTGTCTTTCCTATCTAAGATAGTACCCATCTACATAGGAAAGACAGGTTGCAGATAGATTTCACAATCTTATTTCGTGCCAATATATATTAGGGGTATGCAAAAGTTTCTGCCGCCCCCACTAGCGGGTGCTGTAGGGGTTTAACCGGCTGGCGACCCATGCTGTCAGTCCATACATGAAGCCAAGCTTGGAAGTCGATAAATTTCATTTACGACACTGTTTGTTATTCATGTTTAATTTAGGGAAAAGTGCGAGTGAGGCATATGGTTCAATTTGTCAGGTGTATGGGCAAAACGGTTATGGGTGAGCGGACGTGTCGAGAATGGTTTGCCAGGTTTAAGAAAGGTGATCTAAACTTGCAGACGAGGAGCTGGAATCGCTGTTGCAAGAGGATGCCACACAATCGACCATGCAACTTGCGAAACATTTGAATGTAGCTCAATTGATAGTAGTACAGCATCTATAGGCCCTGGGGAAGATCCAGAAGATTGGTAAGTGGGTTCTGCATACTTTAACGGAGCATAATATTGGTCAACGGTTGGGCATCTGCATATCATTGTTGAAGTTTCAAGGGAAGAATTTCTTGTGGAAGGTTGTCCCCGAGGATGAAAAATGGGTTTATTGCGACAACACCATACACAAGTGATCCTGGGTCGACCCAGGCCAGCCATCAACATCCACTGCAAAACAGGATATCCACGAGAAAAAGGTGCTGTTGTGTGTGTGTGGTTGGATATGCATGGAGTGCTGTACTGCAAACTGTTGAAACCGGGCAAAACAATCACTGCACAAGGACATAGCGATCAGTTAATGAAACTGAACACCGCAATCAAGCAAAAACACCCATGGACAGGTAAAGGATACTGCCGAGTCATCCTGTTGCACGATAATGCCAGACCACATGTCGGTGCCACCATGAAATCAACCCTTGAACAGTTACACTGGGAGGTTTTACCGCACCTGGCTTACTCCCCGGAAATTGCATTCTCAGACTTTCATCTGTTTAGTCCTACACAACATGCCCGAGCCCGGGTTTGGTTCACTTCGTCGACAACTCATTTCATCGACGCCACTTTGTTAACTCATTTCGTTGACACTATATATGCAAACAGGCGATTGCTAAAAAACTGAAAAAAGTTCAGAACCACCAAAATTTGGTATACTATCTCATGGCACTGTAACTTAGATTGTAGACAGTTTTTGGAAGAGGTCGGGCCCGGGGTGAAAGGAGCCCCATACAAAATTTTCGTAAAATCTACAGTTTTCAATTAAGAACCACCAAACTTGGTATGCTATATCATTGTACTCTTACACCAACTTAGACCATAGACGAAAGGGGTTGGGGTCTGGGGTCAAAGGGGCCCCATACAAAATTTTCGTAAAATATACAGTTTTCAATTTAAAACCACCAAATTTGGTATACTATCTCATGGTACTCTAACTTAGACCGTACACAGTTTTTGGAAGGGGTTGGGGCCAGGGGTCAAGGGGGCCCATACAACATTTTCGTAAAATCTAGTTTTCAATTAAGAGCCACCAAAATTTTTATACTATCTCATTGTACTCTAACTTAGACTATACATGGTTTTTGGAAGGGGTCGGGGCCTGGGGTAAAGGGAGCCCCATACAAAATGTTCTCAAAATTTTCCATTTTTTACTTAAGAACTGCAACACAATTCTGCACTCCAATACCCTATCTGCGGGCTAAGTTAGAGTACCATGAGATAGTATACCAAATTTGGTGGTTCTAAATTGAAAACTGTAGATTTTACAAAAATTTTAAGGAATCAACTGTATGCATATATAGTGTCGACGATGAAATGAGTTGTCGACGAAATGAATGAGACCGCCCTAGCCCAACAGCGGTTCACCACAGTTCCAGAGGAGGAAAATTTCGTCACTGTGTTCTTCAGCTCACAACCCGAGTCCTATCACAGGAGCATTCATTTGTTGCCTAAAAAATAGCAAGAGGTCATTGATGCTAACGGCTAATATTTCGTTGAATAAATGTGTACTGGTTTCCTGATTGTTTCTGCCTCCTTATTAATTAATAATAAATTAACAAATATCACTTACCAAAAAAAACAGCCCCTAAACTGTTTATATATATGTATTCAAAAATATTATTGGGTATATAAATAAGTTTTGAGGGATTTGAGGTGAACAAAACATGTTGTTGGAGAACAGAAACAATATTTTAATATTAATCGAAGTGTTCTCCCTCTGAAGCTACAACTTTACCCCATCTTTCGGGCAGTGAACATATGCCCCAAAAGGAAGAATTCTGGTTCCTTGGAAGAGATCCAGTTGTCCAGCCAATTCTTGATGTCTTCATAAGAACTAAACTGTTCTCCAGAAAGTGCTGACTGCATCGACCGGAACAAATGGTAATCCATGCACATACATATCACTAAGCTGTTCTCTGAGATTCAGAGGTTAGCTCCAAAAAGAAATACAAACTACCAGATATTTTTACTTATTGTTGTCGTATCAAACTTCTCCATTTACAGTGATCTTGACATACAACTCGGGCTTCACTGATATCCATTACATGCTGTACACAAAATCTTTTATACTTCATACTCATAATCTTTTTCTCATGCAGACATTCCTGAATCTGACCCACCCATGTCTTCCTTGGCCTTCCCTCTGCTTTTCCTTCCTGCCACTTGGGCTAAAAAAGATTTCCTTAGTAAGCATCTGATCACTCATTCTTTCAACATGGCCAAACCACTGAAGCATATTGGTTACCACCTTGCTAACAACATTTTGCTTCACATCACACACAACTGCAACACATCTTCATTCCTCACACAATCAGACCATGTCTTGCCACAACCCCCCCCGTAAGTAACGCATTTCTCCAGCACACAAACGACTCCTATGTTTCTTCTGCAGTACACAGGTTTCACTGCCATACATCAGAGGAACAATTACACTTTCATACACAGCCATGCAGGACTCTCTAGAGAACCCATCATTCCTGTGAAAACCTCCCAGAGCAGCTATGACTTTCCATGAAGAATTCACTCGCCTACTAATTTCACCATCCAATTTGTTCTCTCTGTCAAACATGCTTCCTAAATACACAAACTCACTCATTCACATGGTAATCCGATGGCGCAATATCTGGCAAATATGGCGGGTGGGGTAGAACTTCCCAGTTGGACCCTTCTAAGTGCTTTTTCACAAGTTGAGAAACATGTGGTCTTGCATTGTCATGCTGTAAGATGACTTTGTTGTGTCTATTTTCCCATTCTGGCCGTTTTTGCGTGAATGCTTGTTTTAAACGCATTAATTGGGTTCGATACCGATCACCAGTAAGAGTTTCTGATGGTTTTAGCAGTTCATAATGGATCACTCCCTTCTGGTCTCATCAGATACACAGCATTACCTTTGAACTATGGATATTGTGTTTTGGTGTTGAAGGACCTGGTTCACCTGGCTTCACCCATGCTTTCTGCTGTTTAGGGTTATCGTACCATATCCATTTCTTGTCGGCAGTAATAATACAACGCAAAAAAAAATTTCTTTTTGCCTTTGAAGCAGCAATTCGCAAATGGTTTTTCGACGTTCAAGGACTCTTTCCCGCAAAGCATGTGGCACCTGATTCCCTTCTTTTTGCACCATTCCCATGGCAGCTAAACGTTGTGAAATGCATGGTTGACTAACATTTAATGCTGCTGCTAGTTCTTTTTGGGTCTGGCATGGATCCTCGTTGAGTAAAGCTTCCAATTCGGCATCAGCAATTTTTTGGGGGGTCCAGAACGTTCTTTATCACTGACATCGAAATCGTTCCTTTTGAATCATCTAAACCAATACTCACATGTTTTTATGGATGGGGAATGTTCACTATAGATTTCTGACATTAAGCGATAGCTGTCGGCAGCACTTTTTTTGACAATAAAGTAATGCACTAACACTTCCCGCAAATGCTGCTTTGTCGGGACGAAAGTTGCCATTTTCCATCGACTACGTCTTCGCACCTCAATCGAACATCGTATACTGACTCTGACAGCTGGCATCTCGTACTGCGATATCGCAGTGTTGCCACCTTAAAATACATTCCAGCAGAAACAAGTATGACATCGAACGGAAATCGCTCAAAACTTATTTATATACCCAATATAATAAAAATAACATACTTATTTCATATAATTAAAGTTACAGTGCTTGTGGTTAAATCAATGAATGGTGCTCATTCTGAATTTCAGAGCCAGATGAAAGATTACCAAGAGACTGCCAAGAAGTTCAAGAGCTTGTTGAAAATAAAACAGGAATATATCGCATAAAACCTAAGTATGCAACAAGACCTATATTTGTTCACTGTGATATGGAAACAGAAGGAGGTGGCTGGACAGTAAGTATCATCCTAGCAATGCTTTTGTAGTGTATTATATGTATTTACACACACATAGAAACTCGCAACTGGAATAACCAGAATGATCAATAAGATCTGGTTGACTTAATATGATTCAACATACTTTGTGTTCTGCTAAAAAAATTCGTACATTCTATGAATGACAAGTTTTATAAAATAAATAAATAAATAAGGAGCATAAGAACAATAAATTCTATGTGAGAAGATATAAGTACTACACAGCTAGAAGTTAGCTTTTGTTTAAGGCACCTACGTGGTTTTACTTAACATGAAATTCCAGCATTTGTATTATGCAGATTTTTTTCTGTACTGCACAGTTAATTTCTTCTCAACATTTTACAAATGATTATTTTTTTAATTTTCAAAACATAACTGCACTACTTCAAAACATTGTTTTAGAAGCTTTGCTCCTAAAACTTTTAATTTATTTATCGTGTCAGTTTCTCTGAAAAAACCTTGGAAATGTTTTTAGAAATATAGTAATTGAAAAACCATTCAAAAAATTTTAAAGCTATGCATTGAAAAATATATATTTACTGATTAAATTATTACAGGAAAAAAATTTGAAAAATAAAGGAACATCATAATATAAATGATGAAATTTTTATGCTATGCAGAAAATATAAATGATAACTTGATATTTCTTCCAAGTTAGCTTTTGACCAAAAATCTATGAGTTTCCTCTAAACCAGATTGCAATCTATTACTTATTAACTCTCCACATAGATTGAGATTTTTAGTTTACAGATCTACAAACTGCAGCTACCAATTACGAGTTTATAGTATGTGATGTGCCTGCCACGCAGGACGCACATGAGAAAAAGGCAGAAATCAGTGAGAGCACATGCCAGGGTAGTATAGTGTATAGCACTCAGAGCTCCGGAGCCGAGAGTTGTGGGTTCGAATCCCACCCCAGCATAAAAATGATGGAGTAATTCACTTCGTCATAAGTCTTCTGATCTTTATACATCACCATACGACCCGACACTTTGCAGAATCAACCAATACTAAAATAGACTTCAATGCTTTCACTAGGGGATATTTTGTTACTGACATTGCCCTGTGATAATATCACCAGAATTTTGTCTTATTTTTCTTATACATCTTAATGTTCAATTTATCAATCCTATATCTTAATGTTTTGACAACATATCTGCTTAGCAATTCACACAATGAGAAGATATCACTAAAATGTTAGTACTTTTCCTTTCAATGCAAATAAAAAAAGTCCATACATTACAAACATTACTTTTTCAAATATGATGAAATAACATTTATCAGATTTTTCACCTTCGTCATAATCAGTGAAAATTCTCCTGTCTTGAACTTACCACTGTCAAGTAAACTTAAAAACATTTTGGGACAAAAAAAAATGGTGCCAGTAACCATGGACTCATTGCACAAGGGAGAATTAACTAGTCATTTTCCTTCACACTTATCCACTATATCTTTGATTCTCAAATCTTGATTTTCCAATTCTACTACTCAAAACTGTAGAAAGTACTACATTGAGATGGGGGGGGGGGTCAGTTATTACCATTCGTGCAGATAACTCCTATAAAAACTTAGGAATTGCACCTCTTTGGAGTGGGAATTAATTATGTAGTGACCAATCCTGTGCAAGTATGTACTAGCTAGCATGCCACTCAGGATACAGCATCACTTCAAGCTGCTGAGGTAGTTTTTATTTCAGTTTCCCACACTAGTGACAATGCTGATGGCATTTTTGTGCCTAAAACAATAGTCCTTGGGAAACAAATACAATTGTGTTGCAGGATATTTCCCAAATCTCTATTATTAATGAATAAATTCACTTTTCTGTTTAGGTTATTAGTTCTGTTTGGGCTTAAACCCTAAACTAAACAATTACAAAACTTTTTCCTCTCAACATAAAAATTCTTTGCTTCTTACAACAAGAATTCACTGCTTTTTTCTTGATTAGTGACACGTGACTGAATTCAGATCTGGAAATAATTTTTGTCAACAGGAAACTTTCATAAAAAAAAAATTTAATTAAAAAAAAAAAAAAAAAAAAAAAGAGAGAGAGAAAGAAAACATGGGCCACACTGACTTTCTGGTATGCTGGTCTTTACCGTTTGGATAAAAAAAAAAAAAAAAAAAAGAACCTCATTCAGAAAAGGAAAGAAAAAAATATATATTTTTTAAAAATTATGTTCCATCCCCAAATTTTTTAAACTGTTTTTATATCTGCAGGGAATATGAGTGTGCAACAAAAAAAATGAAGAATAAATGAATAAATAAAAATATGCATTTGTTTCCAGAAAAAATGCTGCATGATCAATACTGTCACCACCTCCAAGTTAATTACTGAACAAAGAAATTAAAAAGAAAAGCTCATGCGTGCATGAAAAGTAAATAGATAGGTAATCTGTGCATACACAAACATAGCTCATAACTACTAGAAAGAAGAATTGCAAAACAGTGGCTTGGAGATGAAGTTTTTAAGTTCGGTGTGGTGATTTTGAAGCCGAAAGGCTTTTTCCTCCTGTGCCAGAAGCATGCATAGTAATACAATATCCTTCTGTTGTTTCACTTTTTAATTTTCAACAATTGTAGGAAATTGTCCAAAGAGGTTCTGTTTCAGCATTCATTCTTAGCTACAGCATCATGAAATATGTAACTAGGAGGTAAGTTCAAGAGATGGCAAGCCAAAAAGATTGCACCAACTTTTAAAACTGAGATGCAAATGGGACATTTATGCATTCTCTGAAAGAATGGCATTACAACAGGGTTGAACATTCAGATTGCTTAGCAGGTTCACAGTTTGATGACTGTTCTTACCCCTCGGAGATGTCTCTCAGCCTCATTAAGTCATCCCCCTTTTATGCTTCACCTACGATTGTGACCTATGACCTAGCATTGTAAAGGCCATGCATCCTGTTGAACAATATTAGTTCTTCCGAAGGTCAAGCTGAATTTGGCAAATGATTCCTTCTGTCATAGTAAAATTTGTACCTTGTAACAAAAGAAAAGTAGTGAAAAAAATGTAGCACAAAATTTCATTACAACTACTTGATTTTTGTAGCGCATTAGAAACAAAACTACTTTTTTTATTTTTTGTAGTTATGCTACACTACAAACTACAATAAAAGTATTGCATTACTGTAACATCGCTAATAGTAGCATGCTACTTCCCAGCACTGCTCAAGACAGACTGTTGTGGAAGAAACTTAGGGAGACCTTTATCCAGCAGTGGATTGATAATGGTTGACAACGGTGATGATGACGATGAAATAAATTAATCACTGAATTAGAAATGAATAGCCAATTACCACTCTGTGGTCTCATGTTGACCATGAAGATGAAAAGAATGTAATATAAACCAACATTACACAAGTATTCTAATACACACTTTAGTGTAATTGCAAATGACAGCAATTAATTATGTGTACTCATAGAGCAGTAGCAGTGTTTCTAAGGACAACATGGTATGGTATTACAAAACTCTCTGATAAAATTAAATGAGTAAATATTTCCTATGTTGATGCTAGCATGGATAGTGTTTCTATACACTATCCCAGGGGTTCCCAAACTTTTTGAGACCGGGCCACCCTTCACATGTCACATTTTCCGTGTGACACCCCTATACCCAAATTTAAAAATAATTACCCAAATTCGAGTTTGTGGTATATTTTTTTAAAAGAAAACAGTCATTTACATTATTAGTTTATATTATTTTTAATGTAAAAACTCTCATCGAAATAGCTACACTCACATAGAAATAACTATGTTCACAGTTATTAAAACACAGCAGCTCAGTTCTAATGAATGTTTATACATGCCACATAGGTATCGAATGAAGACTGCATAGTAAAAAAAGTGCCCAATAATGTGGCAGCAGAACGTTATCGCTTGACCTTGCCTGGCTCTGTCCATTTTCAGATTGCAATGGGAACAAGATCTGCATGACATCACGCCAAGTTTTCACAGAGCATTACAGTCCAGCACTCAGATGAAGGGAGCGCTTTCACAACAAGAAAAATAACGTGTTTTCTTTTTTCTTAAACATTATTTCTTACAATTCATTTTTTAAAATATGAACACGTCTTGAAAATCTGCATGTTGCATTTCACTATAAATTATATAAGTTTTAGTGTTTCCTTATAGTCACAACACCCCGGACCAAAACCGGCGATGCCCTGTTGCGTCGTGACACACAAACTGGGAACCTCTGCACTGTCCCATTATTTTTGCTCAAGTGACTCACAACTGTACATCTGTCATGTCAATTGATACTTTTGGTTTTGTCTGTTGCCATGATAAAGATAAAAACAACCACAGCTAGGAACTACTATAGCAGCTTTTTTGCCTCAAACATTGCAGAACTACACTCATGCATATGTACACCATGATCATCAACTATTATCAATACACTGCTGGATGAAGATCTCCTCAAGTCAGTTTCACAACTCTCTGTCGTGAGCAATTCTCTTCTATATGACTCCTACTGCTTTAAAATGTCATACTTCCATCTCCCATGCAATCTTCTACTTGGTATTTTTCTATCCCTTGGTATCCAGTTTAGTTGTTCAAAGGTGATCAGTTCTTGCAATTCGAGCCTTTTCACTAGAGGTCTTTACTTTTATCATGATGTCGTCATCTTATGTCAATTACTAATCAAAAACAACTATTATGGGAATTTTACTATGAAATTTTTTTATTTAAATTGCAAATTTTCAGAGAAAACTCTTCCTTCTTCAGGCTGTCTTTTTGTTGTCACTTATTCCCGTCACTATCGCGATTACGGTTAACCTTGAAGGTTACGGTTATTTTTCATCAAATCCTGTCAGATGTTAGGCAGGGAAAATCCTTTGCAGTCATTGATGATGGAATTTTGATTTTTCTCAATCTCTATTCCTTCTTTCAGCTTTCTTTTTGAAAGTTGCTTTGGAAACTGATGACTTTAAGGGAATTCCAATCCATGCTGTGACTATTTTCTCTAACATGCCTATCTAAACCCGTATTGTTGGAGCAATATTTTATAGCAGCTTTATGCTCTCAATTTTTATTTATTTATTTAACAACAATACTGGTTTAGATAGGCATGTTAGAGAAAATAGTCACAGCATGGATTGGAATTCCTTTAAAGTCATCAGTTTCCAAAGCAATTTTCAAAAAAGAAAGCTGAAAGAAGGAATAGAGATTGAGAAAAATCAAAATTCCATCATCAATGACTGCAAAGGATTTTCCCTGCCTAACATCTGACAGGATTTGATGAAAAATAACCGTAACCTTCAAGGTTAACCGTAATCGCAATAGTGACGGGAATAAGTGACAACAAAAAGACAGCCTGAAGAAGGAGAAGAGTTTTCTCCAAAAATTTGCAATTTAAATAAAAAAATTCCTAGTAAAATTCCCATAATACACTGCCGGACAATTGCTAAGGACGGATGACAATAGCAATGATAGCAACCATAAATGGAAGGCAGGAAAATGTGGAAATTAGGATAAGTGCGGGATACAGTAAGACGTGTTGTGCGTATGCAAATTTTGGATTGCCGAACTTGTTCATGACGTCATAGCGCTGATAAAAGATATGCAGGATTTGACGCGTATTGACCGTTGTTGTTCAAACGCAAAGTTGAAAGGGAAAGAATCAATTGACGAACTTGCAATTTTCAGTATGTCTTCCCCACATCACCTAGATGATTTTACGCATGGCCGTATTATTGGCAAGATTGAAGAAGGGCGAAAAATAACAGATGTTGCCAGGGAGTTCGACGTCAGCCAGTGTTGTTTCAAGGCTCTGAAAATCATTTCAAACAAATGGAGAGTGTAGCAAACGTCACGGGGGAGGTCGTGTTCGCAGTACGACACCTGCAGAAGATCGGTACATAGTGCTATCAACAAAATGACACCGGCGCAGCACAGCTAGTGAGGTAGCAAATCAGTTTATGGCTGCTACTGGCAAGCGGATCTCCCAAAAACTGTCGCCAGACGTTTGCATGAAGGAGGACTATACGCCTACCGTCCTGTTGTGTGCATCCCATTGGTCCAGACGTCACCGTATCGCCCGTTTGCAATGGTGCCATCAACATCGCAATTGGACTGATAACGACTGGTCCGCTGTCCTCTTCTCAGATGAGAGTAGATACAGTCTATCGTCTGATTGTCAACGACAACTGATCTGGCGTGACAGTGGTACTGCATATTGTCCAGCAATCATACAGGAAAGGGACCGATATCCGACATGTAGTGTATGGTATGGGCTGGCATCATGATCAATGGCCGTACGTCCCTCTATGTGCTTCCAACTGGGACTATGACTGGCCAACGATACATTAATGATGTTCTGCTACCTCATGTTCGCATGTTCTGTGGTGCTGTCGGTGATAGATTCATTTTCATGGACGACAACGCAACATGTCATCGAACAGTCGCTGTCCAGGAGTGTCTTGAGAGCAAGGATATTCAACGCCTCGTATGGCCAGCACGTTCTCCAGATCTGAATCCCATTGAAAATGTGTGGGATGCTTTGGGGAGGAGTCTTGCTGGTCGCCAATGCCCTCCAATAAACAAGGACACCCTCATCCGTGCACTGACAGAGGAATGGGATAAATTACCCCAACAGCTGCTTGATAATGTTGTGCAAAGCATGACACGACGTGTGGAATCTTGCATTGCCCTCCATGGTGGCCATATCCCGTATTGACATCTTACGCCGGAACGCCTGAGGATGGTAATTGCATTTTTTTCACGTTTACGTATTCTGCACAAAATGGCCTGTTTGTCCCTTGAACACGTTCCAAAGCCTTCTGGATTTCAGAGCACAATAAATTGTCTTTCTTGTAATGTCCTGGCATTCTGACATTATTTTATTTCACTTGGCATCCAACCACACTTACTTTTTTATGCGCTATATAGCCGTTTATGATCCATCCTTAGCAATTGTTCAGCAGTGTAGTTGTTTTGATTAGTAATTGAATTAAAAAAACTAAGAAGCCATTTCTCAACATGAGTTTTATTCAAAGAATCTTATGTCATTTTTCTGATTCATGAGTTGCTTTTTCTATCTTTCTTGGTAACAGCAAGCATGCGCCTCTCCATGCTTCTTTGATTTGTCCACAGCCCCTGTATACCTTTTTTAGTTACAGTTCATCTCTCATCCATAAGTAATAAAATGGAAGAATGCATTGATTAAACACTTTTTATTTAGACATGATGACAAATTGCTCTTGAATATTGTTCTGTTTCTTTTTAAAATGCACTCCAGAAAATTTTTACATATCTATTCATTTCTTCTTCAATGTATCCCTCACTGGATTTCTGTTATCCAAGGTAGACTGATATAAGCATCAGTAACTTCTAAATTTGTCCTATCAACCTCTACATCCTCAGTTCTATGTACACACACAGAAGTGTGTGTGTGTGTGTGTGTGTGTGTGCTTGATGTTTCTTTTAAGATTACATAAAATAGTTTTATCTAAGAACTTCTACACAACAGTTTTTATTTATTTATTTATTTATTTATTTATTTATTTATTTATTTATTTATTTTGTAGGTAATTCAACGCAGGAGGGATGGATCAGTGGATTTCTTAAGGGAATGGAATGACTATAAGTACGGTTTCGGAAATGTAGGCAGTGAGTTTTGGCTAGGTAAGTTTACAAATTTTAAATATTTTTGACTATCATTTACATCTACAAATATATAATCATGACTATAACATAATCTCTAAAAAACATGGAAAGTATTTAAGATTTGGATGTTTTGCCAATTAACAGACAAAGAATTGAAAAGTTTTCTTCAATGTACGACTTTAATTTTTTATTTATTTCTCGATTAGGAAATGAGAACTTATATCTTATAACTCATCAGGCCCTTTATGAGCTCAGAGTAGATTTACAAGACTTTGATGATGGCCGTGCCTATGCAAAATATGATGGATTTGCTGTTGGAAGTGAAAAAGAAAAATTCATGTTAAAAGTGCTGGGGGTCTAACTGCAGGAGATGCTGGTAAGTTCCAGTTACTAATGCATACTTATATTACACAAAGTGATATCAATTTTTGTTTAAATATGAGATATTTTTTTCATTTTACTTATGGATGATTTTTCAACAACACAAAGCTCCATGCAGCTATCACTAGTTGGGTTCAGCCAAGGCTATCTAGGAAATACAAGGCCATGACATTAGAGAAATGTTCCCTCTACTTGTGATATCACTCTCATGTTACATGGCCTGATACTTCAGTGTCATGTTTGACCTCATACACAACAGTGTTGGAAACCAATCAGAAGCCTTGGTTTTGGAGTGACATCGCTAAAAGAGGGAACTCATTTCTCTAATGTCACGGCCTTGTATTTTCTAGATGGTCTTGGTTCAGCATACTTCTAATTAGTATGAGTGACAACATATTTGGAGCAGTTTATTATAACGAAACAACAGAAGAGTAGCACGGGCAATGCTTGTTTTTCACCTCATCAAACATCTAATACCCCTAAAAAGTGCATAAGGTAATAGTTTCCAAGTGCTACAGTTGCCACAATCACAAGAGTCCAGACATACTTCACCTGCCAAATTAACATGAACATCACTACTAAGTGACATTGCACACATAACAATAACTTTGATAGCCATGCAGTAAAATACGCTCGAGTGTCCACATCTTTCCCCACCGAAAACATACGATGAGCCCAAACTACAAAACCTATCCCTCCAATCCCAGCTATACCACAGATCATCCCCAAAGTTCCAAAAGGCTCCTGCTTCTATACCTGCGAACTTTCAGAAACAGAAATCCGTAAGAAAAATTCATCGATATATTCGATGAAAATTTTAATCGACTTTTTTATTTATTTATTTTAATCGACATATTCGATTAAATTGCTTGTTGTGCATATTGATTAAATGTACCGAACATATCGATTTAAAAACGATGTTACCCAAATCAAGTATCAACTTTTAATTGAAATGACTACAGATGTTTGAATTTATCGGCACATTTACATCGATTAAAATAGATTCTGTACATAATTTCTCATTACTATGCTATCATTATGATCTATAAAGTGATAAAAATTTACTTTTACGGAAGTTTGCATCTAAAGGGAAGGATGTTCTATCCTTTCAATGGGATCGTGTCCCACGCCGTCATGAAACATACTAAACTGTTTTCATTTTCATGTTAGGTTTTTATCTTACGGAGACAGGGGCGATGAGACAGTCAAATAAGAAAAACATTAAATAAGAGTGACTGAGAGACATTAATTGATAAATTATGTTCAACTAAAAATGAAGTGAACAAACATTTTGTACGAATCGCATCCAGTTCATTCTAACTTTTAACAAAGGAAGTTAATTTCATATTTTTTTCCACGCAGTCAACATTATATTTATGCTTGTCACTAGAAATATGATTTGCAATATCATTCCTTCCACCATGCGAAATGTTGAAATTGCATCGACACGTAGCGCGAAACAGATATTTTCCATTTTTGAATATTTCGCAATACACGGGAATTCCGCAGAACACGCATCACGTAATGTTTGATAGTACTAAACCCCCCCCCCCCATATTGCTGCACATAGCGAATCACTAATACTAAATTTATTACCACTTGGGGGAAAAAATGCAAGTGAAAACTGCTATAGTAAAACAGTAGCAGCTTAAAGAGTTGCAATTTGAAGAGGAAAAAATACCAATTACAGAGTTATCCGATTCAAGCTGGTCAGCTACGAAAGCAGAGAGCAACTGAAAGGTTCTTTCATCTGGAAACAAAGGTTTAGGTTTTAGTTACGAATGTCATTCTCTGGGGTCGTCCCCTCCCTCCCCATCATTCCTCACAGGCGGATCAATGCCTTGTCTTTTACTAAATCCGATCCCTTTAGCGTCATCCGATCTTACCGAATACAGCTTCTCTAGTCTAGTTATTCCTTTACAAAAACAATCTGGGCCCATCAAAGTCTGACCCCCCCCCCTTCTGCAGTAAACTAACACAATGTGTTTTGCCGGAACAAAACCAACAGTCTTTTACATCAGGTGTCATGGGAAATGATACAGCCACTTTGTGGGTGATATCCTACCCTGCTCCCTTTGTGGCGTAGCCATGGCACAAAATGTTTGAACAGGGGTTTTTAATTCCGATCTTATATCTCTGCAAAAAAAAAAAAAAAAAAAAAAAAAAGGCATAACATGACGAAATGTAGAATACATGTATTCTGTTTTAGAAAATGAAAATCTCACACAATTCGGTTTGATAGAAGTTACGAAGCCAATGGCATTTTTTTTTTCAGACAGATAAAAAAAAGTCTACTCCTTCCCTAGATTAAACTTGTGCTGTCAAAATCAGGATATTTTAAAATTCAGTTGTTTTCTAAAAGCCCAAAATTTTATACCTACAAAAAAGTGTGGGTTTGCAAAAGCAACAGTGTTCTTCACGATACTTTATTGTTTTCGTTACGAATCCCTTAGTATGAATTAATTGATACTGTATATTTTGCATGTTTTTGTTTTATTATAGAACATTTTTTTGTGCCTGTTAATTTCTAAATTAAAAAGCTACCACACACGCATCGTTTTATATTTAAGAATTCTATCCAAATCGGTCAATTTCCACAAAAGATATTGTGCTAAAATTCTGACACACGCACGAACAAATCTCATGCATGTACCACTGCACTGTTCCTGTGAATGCTGATAGCAACCATTTTCAATAAGATAGGTTCACTATGGGTGCTGAACAGCACATCAAAACTTTATCGCAATCATGCTTTGATTTTACCCAAGTCATCATGCAAAACGGCGGAAGAATGAATCCCGCTCCCATGTCCTGACCTTTGACCATTTTCAATAGGGATTCGGCGAATTAGTATGTACCCCAACATATTAATTTTGTTGAATCAAGCCAAGACATGTTTATGAACATTATCGAGCGATAAAAAAAGCACGGTTGGAAAGAGTAGAAAACTTACCGGCTAACGGACCAGCAAAATAAATCATTGATGGAGAAGCACTGGCTCCAATGAACATTGGACTTATTTTTTTTATAACTTCCTCTTATAGTAGCATTTTTTCGTTAGGTCTAATTTATTGCCAAAGAAGAAGTTACGAAATCATGCCCCAATGCATTTTTAATTTCCCAAAAGTGGCAGTTTTTGCTTAATTTCGTCATGTTGGGTATCGACCTGGGCTTAAAAATTTCACAGATTTAAAATCTGTTTGATTTTTTTTCTGCAATAACTATGTTCTGTGATAGCATTTCGAACTGGGAGTAATAAAGACACCTGCTCCGATGCAAGACACACCCCATGCTGGCCTACTGAGAAGTTGCGACCTGGGAGACGAACAATGCATTATCTGAAAAGAAGGGGGGAGGCAGTGAGCACGAGAGAGAGGGAGAGAACAAACCCCAAGGCTAAACAAGCCCTGCTGGTTGGTGTTCCAGTGTTTGAAAAAAGGCAAAACAATAACTTAAAACATGGGAAAACTGCAGCAAAATATTCCCAAATAAACACATGTAACTGAAAACTTATTCGTAACTTACATCGGCACTTTACTTTGAATGGATTAATTTCAAGAAAAAAAAAGTTTTAATAGGGGGTACAAAATCATCAGTAAAAAAGAAAAAAAAATCTCGGAGAATCACCAAATCCATAAAATTAACATTTTGTCCGTAAAACAAGTCACATTTCTATAAATTTTACAGGTAAACCGTAAAACCTGGCAGGTATGTGCTTCCTTACAGAAGAACTAATAACATGAGAAATCATTCCAAACCCAGACAAAATTAAAATGTATACCTCTGGATGCTGGCACTGAACATGAAGAGTCTTGCACCTAATATAATGTTACTGGCTCCAGGAAACGGAAAAGGCAGATAAAAAAAAAAAAAAAAGTGACACTCCTGACCCATGCAAGACTTAAAACAGCTATAAGTTTGTCATAGTATTGTATTGCTTATTTGTCTGTCTAACAACAGCACTTGCTTGCAGCTTTAAAACTTCATTTCATGCAATGACAAGAAAATGCTTAATAATAAATAACAGAAGAGAATAAAACTTGGTGTTGTTATTGAAACTGTCTTTATTCCAGTTATGAAATTCACTTAAGCGGGTCCACAGCTAAGAGCATTTTCCTTTTTGGAGGTCCTCATCTCCCAGTCTCTCTCGAATTAACCTCCTGTGCTTGGCAATCCCCTGACCCTCACTGCTGCACCTTGAGTCAATCTTGTCTTATCTGTCTTAGCTGACTTTCTCACTCCCAGCTTCTCATATTCATTTCTCCTGCTAAAAGAACTGTTTCCCAGTTCCCTCTGAAAAACTCAAATGACTGCCATAGAAGTTAGAGTCATCAAGTCCTGTTATTCTTTCAACCAGACCCTACCACTTAAAAACAGAAGCTTTGGTTCTAAACTTGTTGCTTCCATTCAGACACCATGGTGACTGTAACTAGAAAGGCTACAAATGCAGATATTCTACTGACATATTTCTGATGATTTCTGTAATCAATCAGAAGACAACAAGTCCTGCCCAGTTACTTCCAAGCAAGATAACATAAATGCCATGCATGCATCAAAAGTATCAATATAACAGATTTCATCAATTTCCAAAAACACATGATTTCAAAACATTTGTGACTTCTATGACTGCCATATCTGACCTTGCCTGGTATCCTATCTGAAGTACCTTGTTCTTGAAAGCAGTTGAAACAGAATAGAGGCACTGAAGATATTACTAATTTAATGAAATTTACCACTGGCACTTTATATCAAGTGCATAACATCTGTCAAAGCATAGCACCATTCTTGGAGGGTGGTGCCAGACATTTTGAACATTTAGTGTACAGTGATATTCCTGTTTGCATTAACTTCCAAGAAAATTTTATTATTAAAAAACCCTGTTTTCTAACAAGTTTCAAATAGCACATGCAATTTTAGGTTTCCTGTCTTATGGAAACAGGGATGCTTGTGCAGTGTACATAATTTCTTTGGCATACAAAGAAGAAAAGAATAATCAACACTGCTTTACCACAAACTTGTCTGCATTGCTTTCTTTGGAAGTTTCATTCTGCATATAAACCAGTTTCATTAAAACAGACAGCAACTTTGATAAAGCAGATGTTTATGAAACCCCAATCTAATATTTTTCTTCAAAAGTTTCTTGTATAGGAGGAAGTACCAAAAATAAGACTAAAATCCTCTTTAAATCAACATATTAAACTGGTCAAAATTTGAAGGGAAAACTGCTCTAATTCAATTTTGTAAAATCAATAATGAAACACCTAAATTTGAAGAAATAAAAGACTTTAACCACCTCAAAATAAAAAAAAATAAAAAATTGAGAATCACTGAGTCTACTTTAATTGAAAAAAAAAAAAAATACATTGAACATATGAAACACACAGGACCCAACAACCATACCGTTTCCCTGGAAAACAAATATTACTTTAATTGAAAAAGAAAAAATACCAGGGGGGGGGGTGATAAGAACAAAATTACCTCAAATCAGTCAGATCCAGTAAAAATTAATATTCCAGTACAACAGATGGCACCAGAGTCAACCTCTGACAGTGGGTGACAATAGCCTTTGATATTGTGCTGATGATGATGATCATGCCCAAACCTGTTGTGAGAAGTTACTCAAAGCAACTACAGAATTTTTTTTTTTTTTTTTTTTTTTTTTTGCTGTATTTATGCTGAAGACGGCAGATGGATCAGCTGAAAACCTTTTCCTCAAGGGTTTTTAGCAATGCATTCTGCATCTGTCTGCTCCTTTGTAACAATAGTTTTTCAATTAAAAATGAAGAGGAGATTCCCTACGCATAATTGGTTAGGATGTTGAATGGCCTCCGTGTTAATGCAGTATTTTTCAATATGCTGGCCAGAGCTCCAATGGTTTGAGTTTTTAACTAAAGATTAAGGACAGAGCTCCAATGGTTTGAGTTTTTAACTAAAGATTAAGGACAGAGCTCCAATGGTTTGAGTTATTAACTAAAGATTAAAGCTACCAAGCTTATGTGCTACTGTTTATAACTAAATGGTAAGGGATATGTATAAGCTACTTTCCATGAATTTAAAATACAGAACAGACAGTGTTTGCAACAGTTGCTTTACAAACCAATGCTATCCCTCATTCTGTAACCACTCTTCTGAACATGTCTACATGCAACTGCAGATATTTCCTGACAACACACACAAACAATCTACTGTTAAGTCAAATGATTACTACACACATTCTGCCACATACTAATGGAAATACTATCTCTCCATGTCTCATAATAAATTCACAACAGTTGCTATGGTCCATCCAGTGGTGGCTTGTTGTTTAGAAAGCAGGTAAAGCACATCTAATGAGACCAGATATATTAATACTTTTATGTGCTTCACAATGGTATTATAAGTAGATCAAGAAACAAGATATCAAAAAACAACAAAACAGGATTGGACACCAAGTCCAATTCATCATATTTTCGCACAGCAAGTTCCAACGCAAAAATGAATACAGTTTATAAGATGCAATAATATAAGTCGATTGTTACTTTTACTTTTTGTTTTACTGTTTAATCTGCCACCTATAACTAAAATCCAGTTGCAATATTATGTTTCCCCTACCAAGTACAGCCAAAATCAGTACATCATTCTTGTGTGCAGAGGACACATCATGCTTCTGAATTTTGTTAGCAAAATTTCATAAACATGGGAAGCAAAGTATAGCTGTTTTATGTCAGAGCCGCATATTCAATCATTCTTTATTATATGTTTTGGAACTGAATTTCTGGATTTGCTCAGTATTTTTATCTTGAAATTTTAGCTGTTACTTAAGATACAGCATAGGTCTACCCTGTCTTTTAATTTCCAATTTCCGTTCCAACAAATGCAAGAAAAATGGATGTTTCAGAAAATAATCAACAGTATTCATTATTAAAAAGAGAAACATTAAGCTTCTGATATTTCATTATTTATAAAATTATATTAAGCTATCCCTGACACTGTTCCATTGATGAAATGGAATAATGGGACCAAAATACGAGGTAGGATCCAAAAGTTCAGGGACTTGGCATATAGTTCCTTACCTTGAATACTTTAAAACACTGATGCACAACCACTTTCAAAATAGTCCCCTTGGGTGACAATGCACTTTTGCCAATGCTCGTAAAGCTTCTGGAAGCATTGCTGAAAGCCATGCTTTGCAATCCCTTGTAATGCCTCCTGCATTGCTGTTTTTACCTCATTTGTAGACACAAAACGACGTCCCTGCAGATTTTGTTTCATCAATGGAAAGAGGTAAAAATCGCAGGGGGCTAAGTCGGGTGAATAGGTGGGATGTGGAAGTACATTTGTACAATTTCTGGTGATAAACTTTGTGACCAGTAGGGACCGATGTGCAGGTGCGTTGTCATGGAGAAGGTACTATTGTCCACATTTTCCCATCTCCGGCCGTTTACGATGGATTGACTCCTGTAAGCGACATAAAATGTCCAGATAATGTTCCTTGTTAACTGTTGTGCCCTCCGGAATAAATTCGGAATGAACAATGCCATGAGAATTAAAAAATACCTCCAGTGTGACTTTCTCTCTTTGCTGCGATCCTGCCTGAATTTCTTTGATCATGGTAAAGATGGTAGCTTCCATGTTGAAGAAGCCCGCTTTGGCTGAATATCAAACAAGTAGCACCACATTTCATCACCTGTGGCAATGTTATCCAAAAATGTAGGATTGCTATGGCTTTGTCCATTAATTCGCCCGATATCCGCATCCGTTCATCCTTTTGTTCAAAAGCCATGTTTCTCACATCACAGAAGACAGACGACTAACCACAGCAGCAAACGGCTGTGCGCGCATTCAAATCACTTTTCATGGGCCTAACCATTCTGACTACGGAGGGGAGGAATGGCAGGATGTATTTCAGGCACCGTAACTTTAACTATGTACATGCTTGCATTGTCACGGGTAGGCGCTGTCCCCGAACTTTTGGATCCTACTCCATATAATCCAGTAACTAACGCAAAATAGAGTACTCCATATAATCTGGTAACTAATGCAAGGTAGAGTAGAGAGAGCAACTGCATTTTTCCCCAGTAATAAAACGAGAATGGGTATTATGGAAGTGTCTTCCAATGCTTTTTCTACCAATCACCAGTTAGCTTCTGGCAAAGTGCTTTACTGCCCATGCTCAAAGACCACTGAGCTGGAGATTGTGTTCACGAGAAGCAGAATTCAAGGTTGCACATGAGCTATAGATGGAAAACTTTGAATACAAGATGTTTTCACTGCCATAATGATTCCTTTTAGAACACACATAGCATATTAATTCAGTATTCTTTCAATTTAATCTGCACACTCACAGAATTTTTTTAAATTGCAATTTTTTTGGTTAATCTCATAAAATTTTCTGAAAAACGGTGGGTAGAGCACATGCTCATGTGCCTCTATAGGTAAGGATGTTCCCTGTGTTCCTTTGTATGACATGTTATGTATGTCCTGTATGTGTATACTTAGCCACAACAATACATTTTAGCACTTTCTAATCATGAAATGTGTTCATGTAGGTGATGGAATGACCTACCATGCGTCAATACCTTTCTCAACAATTGACATGGACAACGACAGATGGGAAGGAGGAAACTGTGCTGAAGACCACACTGGAGGATGGTGGTACAATCAGTGTGATGCAAGCAATCTGAATGGTCAGTACTTGGGTGGCCTTACCCAACAAGAATATAAAGGAGTGTACTGGCATGAGTGGCAGGGACCTAATTATTCCCTAATGGCTGTGCAAATGATGATTAGGCCAATGAAGCATGAAATACGCATAGACGAATCCGCTGTAGAGACTGAAAATAATGGCTCAACAGAGATCCCAAAAACAACAACTGAAACTGATGGCGAATTGGCTGAAAAAGAGCATTAGTAACCCATTTCCGACTCAGAACTACATGAAACAATGAAGCCAAATACTAAAAGGCTGAGTTACAAATGTAAGCAATTTATGATTGATAATGTACAGCTTAACCAGTGTTGCATTTAACTGTACCAATGATGAATTCAATAAACTGGATACATATAACTTAGTATAGCTACATTACTAAATGCTCTGTATGCAAAAGTGATAATATTGTAACCAGGAATTTTAACTTCACATCGGGTGTCACATGGAACAACACCCGATGTGATAAGTTTTGCAATGTTAATTAAGTTCTTTGAGAAGTGAGCTCACAAGAAGTTACATTTCCAACTACGCAAGTATATAATTTCACAATACCATCAATGTACACTTCCCATCACACATATCCCATTTAATCATGAAACATAACACTGCACTTTATTTTAAAGATATCTCAATACCATCTACATGCATTATAACAAATATTCTACTTAATCATTTGACTTACCAACATTGTATCTTAACATTATCAAATATCACTGCTCCTATTGAAAGTATTACACTTAAATCATACAAAAAATCAATAGTTTCTCAACATTAGCTACCCACATATCTTTAATTGTGCATATGCAACTTTTAAAAAAATTATTTGAAAGCATTTTACATTGCTCAAAGTAAGGCAATATGATGCTGAGCAATCCAAGCAGTAAATGTACGTTGCCAGCAGATATGCATGCATGCATACATGCATACATATCACTAAGCTGTTCTCTGAGATTCAGAGGTTAGCTCCAAAAAGAAAAACAAACTACCTAATAATTTTTACTTGCTGTTGCCGTATCAAACTTCTCCATTTACAACGATCTTGACATACAACTCGGGCTTCACAGACATCCATTACATGCCATACACAAGATCTTCTATACTTCATACTCATAATTTTTTTCTTGTGCAGACACTCCTGAATCTGATCCTCTCATGACTTCCTTGGCCTTCCTCTGCCTTTCCTTCCTGCCACTTAGGCTAAAAGATTTTCTTAGTAAGCATCTCATCACTCATTCTTTCAGCATGGCCAAACCACTGAAGCATATTAGTCTCCACCTTGCTAACAACATTTTGCTTCACATAACACAACTGCAACACATCTTCATTCCTCACACAATAAGAATGTGTCTTGCCACAAAACCCCTGTAAGTAACGCATTTCTCCAGCACACAAATGACTCCTATGTTTCTTCTGCAGTACCCAGGTTTCACTAAAATACATCAGAGTAGGAACAATTACACTTTCATACACAGCCATGTGGGACTCTCTAGAGAACCCATCATTCCTGTGAAAACCTCCCAAAGCAGCTATGACTTTCAAAGAAGAATTCACTCGCCTACTGATTTCACCATCCAACTTGTTCTCTCTGTCAAACATGCTTCCTAAATACACAAACTCACTCACCTGGTCAATCACAGTGCCATTTATACTTACGTTGCATTCAGTGCTACCAGTTCCTCTCTCAAAACCATAACTTTTGTTTTTCTTTTATTTATACTCAGTTCGAATTTCATACAAACTTCGTACATATATACTGCAACTCACTTCTGCTCTCTGCCAACAGCATACAGCAAACTGCACACACGGATATTGCCAAGACATAAACCAGTACTGTCTATCTTGGCATCACACATGGACGCATCCATAAATATATTCAACAGCCATGGTGACATTACACAACCTTGTCTGACTCCTGAACCAATAAAACCATTTTGATACAGTACCATTCACTCATACAAAAGCTCTATTACCAGCATACATGGCTTTTACACTATTAAGTACATAGATTCCCAGTAACACCATATTTATTAAATACCTTCCACAGAAGTATCCTATTTACTCGGTCATAAGCTTTCTCTAAATCTATGAAAGCAGCAAAAACTTTCTTACAAATTGCCAGATACTTTTTGATCATCATGCATAATGCAAAAATTTAGTTAATGCAGCCTTTACCAGGTATAAAACTACTTTGAACATCCCACACTTTCTCTGACGTAAGACCTTGTAACTTTTCAATAATGATCTTACCAAACACTTTCCCTGGCACACTAAGTAAGCTAATATCATGAGTTCTTGCAGTCAGTCTGATCACCTTTTCCCTTATACAAGGGAACAATGATAGCATCTTTTAAATCCCAAGGGACCATTCCTAACTCCCAGCACAACTGGCAAATTTCATGTTAACCAGTCAATTACAGTCACCCCCATATTTCAACATCTCAGCAGTTATGCCATCAACTCCTGAAGCCTTGCCATTCTTAAAAGATTTTAGAGCTTTACACACCTCTTTTCTTGAGATCCCTCCTGTACTTCTATCTCTCACTGTGACATCATCTGCTTCTGCCTCAGAACCACCTTTGCTTTCTTGATCACCCCATCTTTCACTTAACTCTTTGGGATCCCACATCATTTCTCCAATCGTATCCTTAACACAACTTGCACTACTGTTTACCCTGTTTTTCCTGTGTCTAATGTACTTCCAGAAAGTTTTTCTATCTTTCCAAAAAGCCAATTCATGCCTTTGCCCCTTTCCTTCCTATATTTTGCCTTATTCTGGTGAACTAGCTTAGCTGCCTCACACTATTCCACCAAGCATTACCTCTAATGCTACCCACTATTGTGGTGCCACAAACCTCTTCACTGGCAGTAACAACACAGTTCTTAAAACATTCCAACTTCTTTTCTACATCCCTCTCACATGACTTCAGCTCTTTCAGTCATTCACTGAGTAAATTATAGTAATGTTAATGATCTTCAAGGAGTCTTTCAACTTTTATTCTTTCCATCCTAGGCTTCTTCCTATTCCTTTTGCTCCAACCAACATTCAGTTTCACTTGTGACTACCAAATAATGACCAGAGCCAACATCACACCTCTCATCACATGAGTGTCAACAACTAAGTGTTTCAGATGCTGAACATAAACAACAAAATCTATTACACCCTTTTGACCTAGAGAATGATTTTCCCAAGTATATGTGAGGATATACTTGTGGTTGAAAAATGTATTAGATACACACAAACCATTCCCAATGCAGATTTCATTTAATCTTTCACCATTACCATTTACACAAGGATCATTAAACTTACCCAAAATGTCATCAGAAATTGCATTCTGCACACCTACTCTAGAATTGAAATCCCCTGCTATTATAACTTCTTTTTAGCACCAAACTGACTCAAAGCAGCTTTTAGCTCATTCCAGAAATCTTCCTTCCTATCAGAAGGTTCTGAGTCACAAGGAGCATACACTAGAACAATTACTATTCTCTGAAGTTTCACTTTCAAATGAATCCAAAAATTCTCTCACTTGTGCAGCTATAGTGAATCAAGTTATTCTTCACTTTTTCACTTAAAATCACACCTACACCAGCCTGTCCTCTCACATTATCCAATACTGTAGACTACACATTCATCGTTCCATTCACTTCTTCTATCCTAATTTTGTTCTTTTTAGTTTCACTTCACACATCATATCCAATCTATATTTATTCATTTCTTCAATCGCTTCATTCATCTTTCCATTTATTCCCCTAGTTTTCCATACACCAATCTTACACTCACTCAAGTAAGATCACTTTTTCATACATTGTTTGCCATTTCCATATCGTTTCTGTGGTGGACCATCCTTCTCAAGTGTGGTAGGTCCACCATATCCCACACTAGAGTCCGTAAGAGTAATTCTTCATGTCTTTTTAATCAGGAAAGTACACCAGTGTGGGGGGATTAGCCCACAGCTGACTGTGTGTAATGTAACAGCAGGATAATGGCCAACCTCATACAGAATTACCAGACTGTCTCTTAAAGGTGTAAATGTTTTTCCATGGACATTAAAATGATCATACCTGTCCACAACTGAACATGTATGAAATGTGACTGAATGACATCTTGCTTCAAATTCAATGTCCACAATTTTGATTCCTCAGCTGTAATCTCACATGAAGCAGTCCAGAAATAACAAGCCACGCTATGACAGAATTTTCTTCTTAAACCAAATAGTCATCACTCAGAGCTCGAATCCCAGTATTATTAATTTTTCGAAATATAAACATTTCTCACTGATGTTGCAAATTTACTTCAATCATTTGAAAATTTAATCTTCTCTTCTCATCACTTTTTGCATTATCATCTGCTGTGGTCAAAATCAGATCACTCTCTTGTGGTGCTCTAATTTCCATTTTCTTTAACACACACAGAATTTTAGATTGACATGCTGAAAATTTCTTGCTTTCAAAATTTCTGAAACATATGCCACAGAAAAAAATGTTATGTACAGCACTGGAAATTTAGACAAAGTTGAAGTCTGAAGCACTAAAATGTACATTATGTTCATCCAAAAGAAAAAATTGTTAAAACACAAAAACTCATAATTTTTCTCTGAGTTTTTGATGCTAGCTTCACAAAGCAAGATCATCTACTAAAACCAAGTAATCATGTGATTATGAGTGTGAAGTACAAACATTTTGTTTATGCTTTCCAACCGTAGGTTGAAGAAGCATATATGCTCCAGCTTTGTCCGTCTGTCCGCACAATAACTCACGTAAAAATGGTTCGATTTCGATAAAATTTTAGTATGTGGTAGGGGACCACCTGGGGACGAACCATTGAAAATGGTACAAATGGGGTCAAAGGTCATGACATAAGAGCGGGATACATTGCATTGCCCTTATGCGTCATAACTTGGATAAATATGGTTCAATTTCTAGAAAATTTTAGTACGCCATAGAAGACTACTGGGGACAAACCCTATTGAAAATGGGTGAAGTGGGGTGAAAGGTCAGGACATAGGAGCAAGATGCATTCCATTGCCCTTATGCGCCATAACTTGCGTAAATATGGTTCGATTTCGATGAAATTTTAGTATGTTGTAGGGGACCACCTGGGGATGAACCCAATTGAAAATGAGTGAAATGGGGTCAAAGGTTAGGACATATGATTGGAATCCATTCCATCGCCCTTATGCGTTATAACTTACGTAAGAATGCTTTGATTGAGACAAAACTTTATCATGTTGTTCCGAAAGTATACTTTACCGTTTCTGTTGAATATCATCGAAATGGGGTCAAAGGTCAGGTCATAGAAGCGAGATTTATTCTACAGCCATTATCCTCATAACTTGAGTAATGATTTCTGGTACGTTGGAAAGCGTATCATAATCAATGCATTGCATGATTTTACTAACTTGTGTAAGACACGTAATGGTGTCAGATTTCACTTAATGCTACTGAATCAAACATATCCATTTGCAGTGATGTTGGCACACAACTCGAGCTTCACTGACATCCATCACACGTCTTACACAAGACCTTTTGTATTTCACACTCATTACCTTTAATCTAGCAGGCATTCCCAAATCTAGACCTCCCAGAATCTCCTTGGTTTTCCTCTACCTTTCTTTCCTGCCACCAGAGTTGAATAAATTATCTTGATTAGCATCTCATTGCTCATTCTTTCAACATGGCCAAACCACCTGAAAGTATGTGTATCCACTTTAATTAATAAAATTTTGCTTCACATACACATCTGCAACACATCTTCATTCTGCTCATGATCAGAACAAGCCTTGATACAAAGCCTCCATAAGTAACACATCTATACAAGACACAAATAACTACTAGATCTCTTCTGCCCTAACTAGGTTTCACTGCTGTACATCAGAATAAGAGCAATTACACTTTCATACACAGCCATTCAGAACCTTTTCTGAAAGCACATCAGTCCTGTGAAATCTTCTTGAAGCAGCTGACTTTTAAAGCCACCTACTAATTTCCTCATTCAATCTGTTTTCTTTGTCAAACATACTTTCCAATACACAAATTCTTTCACTTGGTCTAATTCTGTACCATATAGACTGATCTTGCATTCATTACTAACAATTCCTTGCTCAAAAACCATGACTTTGGTTTTTCCCTTATTTATACTTAGTTTGAATTTTATATACACAAGTTTTTGTTTGTTTTTTGTTTTAACATTCACAGACTTATCAGAATGTTAAGACAAAAATAATACTGTTCTAAAATATATGTTAGAATAAATGTTAACTACTTTAAATATTGCATGCCATTTCAAATTCCAATATACTATCTGAGTAAAAAACCAAAATTTACTACAAACATTTTTCACAGGTTCCAAAAACTTCTCACAAGTATCAATTTACAGCAGTTCCACTCACAGCTGTGATAATCAACTTCAAATGAAAAATACTTAACTGACAGCAAAGGACGATTCGTCCGTTTTAATATCTGTAAACTACATCTCTACATAATGCAACAATCAAACGAGTTGATATGGCACAAAAGTCCTTCAAACCCATTATGATAAAATAAAATAGAAAAGAAAGGAAACTGTTACACTATGACAAACAATAGCAAATAAAAAGTTTAGTGGCTAGCATGAGACGAATTTATAGTGAGGAGGAATGATTTTATTTACAATTTAACAGATGGTTACTTTTTTTTGTTCAACATTTACAGAAAAAAGAAATTCTCACTAAAGACAAAAAATTATATCTGTAAATTTATCTTTAGTAAGTTTACATTTATGTTTTGTCTGTACTAAAACACACACACAAACAAATAACAAAATAACATACCTATTTTGAAACACCTTTGCCATGGGAAAGTAACTCTCCGAGCGCTAATATGCAGAGGAGTTTTCTGAACTACTATCTCACTGACCCGTCCAATTACACCTTTTCTTTCTAGTTTTTCTTGCTGCTGTTGTTCTAATAGAGATATTGATCTCCTAGCCCTTTCTATTGGTAAGACTGAAAGAAAACAACTAATTGTAATAAAGACATTTGAGTGCTAAAGATATGTAACATTTATCACGCTAGAATTTCAATGATCCAAGGAAGTATATTTAATAAAAACGACTTCTTCCAAATTACTAAAATGCACTTAATGTAGATTACGTAAAAATGTAAACCTGACTACTTCTCAGCCAGTGGCGTAACCATGTTTCAAAATCTGGGGGAGGGGAGGTCCAATCACACATACACACATTATATGTATACATATATATACAATATTATATACATACTGTATAAGATAGAGTTTGGGACCCCTACACACACAGAGAGAGAGGAGCAAAGCAGTTGCTGAGGCACGATCTAACGGACACAACATAGGCGCCTCTGTTGGCGAATTGTGGAACTTAGCAAACACAACTGTAAAACTATGATAGATAAAGCAGAAATGTAAATTACAAAGTTAGAAAATTTATCTTCACATGTGGACCTAAATACTGTTATGTACCTTATAATCCAGCCGATATGAAGCACATTGTTGGCGAGTTAATTAATTTCTTTGTGGACACACTGATGAATCTCAACCATGCCGCGATTCTTCCAATTATAACTCCTTCGGTAGGTGAAACTTCTGAATTTATTTTTTCATTCATGTACATTATTGCATGTTGATTTCTACACTATAAATGCTAAGTATGTACATGCTGGTAACATTTCTTAATCCATCGCTGTTCATATGCAGCTGTTGCACAGCCAGTTAAAACTTGGTTTAAAGTATTTCACCATTAAAATAAAATAAAACAGTCTAAAATCATGCCATGCTCAAGACCACGACTATTCCACAATCAAACTCCCTTTAAAACCTTCATTAAATCTTTTCGACTTTTCCAAAGTCATTGTCAGAAACGTCATCTGGTACACGATGCTGTCAATTACAAAGTTATAGAATTGACTTTGCTTATTTAGGGATTAACAGTGCTGTTTTTATTAAGTACACATTATACACGTGTTTGCACTTTACGAAAAATTACATTCTCATATTATTAAATTTAGATGGTTCACATCATAAAAAAGTGTGCATTATATCATTATATTCCCAAAACATTTGGGGGGGTCCTTTACATTGGGGATCCCCAACTCTGAAAACTTGGAGCTCCTGACCTCCCCACCCCCCAACCCCCAGTGGTTATGCCTACGCTCTCAGCACCCACAAAATGGTTAGGAATCACATTCTAAATCCAGCAATGCAGCTGAGCACTAAACAGCCATTAAATTGAGCTCAGTTGTTCTGGGTAGCAATGGGTAGACATGTGGAAGTAATGCCATCAACTTGTGTAACTTAACACAGACACTATAAGCCACGATGTGCTACTCATAAACATAATTAATCAGTGGTAACCAACAAATTATTTAAAAGATACTACCATGATAAGTATAATCATTAGGGAACAGATTTTTATGTGCTAAAAAGCAGAAAAATATATATATATTTTTTTATGTGCTGATAATTTCAAAAGTATTTGTTAAAAATAAAAAATATTTGCTGAAAATAAAAATGCATTTTCTTCAGCAATTATGTAACTAGTAATTTCTGGTGATAAAAAGATTGTTAGTATTCAACTTACTAATCACAACTATACATTTGATGGAAAAGGTTCTTGGAGTTCCAGTGCTCAACAAATGTCATCTCTAAATCTATGATACTGTCACAAAACAGTGACCAATATAGAGAAAATGACCATTCCACATCACAAGAAGTCAGCCTTGCATATTTTTAAGAGGGAGATGTCACTAACGCTTAAACAGTAAGTTTCATGTACAAGCTGGCCTTCTAAAACTTAAGCAACTCTACACATGAGTGCTATTTGGATATCAACCTCTGTAGCAATGTGCCGTGAGATGTAAGCACAGTAGCCAGCTTGTGCATGCACCATACCATTACGTGATGCTTGCCCTCTTCACAAGCCATGCAATCGGCCATCAGGTGTTGGTTCTCAGTGTCGTATGGACGAAGAAACACACGTGCTACAATCCCAGCTGTGAAAGTCACACTGTCATTCATTTTTCATGCTGAAGGGAAAAGTTCTGCTGAAATTCATCGGAGAATGAGTAGAATGTACAGTCCGAGCTTTATGAGTGAAGTATGTGTGAGAAAGTGGTGTACAAGATTTATAGATGGGCGAACAGACGTGCACAATGAAGGGAGTCAAGGTCCGCGATCCGTGGTGACTGATAAACTTGTCATATACAATTAGGAAATGAATTTCTCCATAGAAATAATTCTTCATAAATACATGGTAGGCATTTTAATGCTATTATTGGCATATTTTCACTGTATTCCATGTAACTACTTCCTTCAGAAAACTTTAAAATAGTCATTGTCCTGGAGTGGGAATCGAACCTGCACCTCCCGATTTCCGGTCGAGCATGCAAGGACAAGGAAATTCCAAGCAACTGAAAATGTTCAAGTTTTCTGAAGGAAGTGGTTACATGGAATACAGCAAAAATATGCCAATAATCGCATTACAATGCCTACCATGTATTAATGAAGAATTATTTCTTTGGTGAAATTCATTTCCCAATTGTACATGACGTACTTTCATCACTGGAATTTGTGATCTACATCTGACCCTGGATGTGAGCAAAGGTCATGAGATGCTACGATGGGGCAGGAATAGCTTTGACTAGTGAAAATCAGAAGGTTCTCAGATATCTACGTTCAGTTGCTTGGAATTTCCTTGTCCTGGGTAGTGTAATTATTAGCATGCTCGACCGGAAATCGGGAGGTGTGGCTTCGTTTCCTGCTCCAGGATGAAGAAAAAAATTTCAAGTTCTGAAAGAAATGGTTACATGGAATACAGTGAAAATATGCCAATAATAGCATGATAAACTTAATCAAAGTGTTGACCAAAAAGTGTGCGAAATATGTGGCTTCACAATATCAGAGCTGTCATGTGATTTCCCCCAAATTTCTCAAACTGTAATGTACAAGGTGAAAATGCTCCAAATACGTGGCTACAGTTAATAAATAAATACATCGCTCTTTCCACGTTCCAGAAAAACACAGCATCCGAAAAATTGTTTTTCTGCCGCCGCTGTGGAATTGAACCAACAGAACTCTCGATATCTAGCCGAGTGCGTTACATTTACGCCACAGTGACCAACAATCCACAGTGCTATGTGTATTTTTAAGTCAGCTTCTGACATCATAAATCCGTAAGATGGGCTCAGCTACTGAGACATCTCCATCTGGTGGGCATTAACGGCACTGGCTATATATATATATTATAGCAGTTAAATCCAAAGGGCGAGATCCAAGATGAAAATACTCCAAATACGTGGTGACAGTTAATAAATACATACATCGCTCTTTCCACGTTTCAGAAACACACAGCATCCGAAAAATTGTTTTTCGGCCGCCGCTGTGCAATTGAACCAACAGAACTCTCGATATCTAGCCGAGTGCGGCTATATTATAGCAGTTAAATCCAAAGGGCGAGAATGTTGAACACAAAGAGTCAAAGCAGTGGATGCACACACATTCACCAAACAAGTCCCAAAAGTGCAAACAAACGTTTTCACACGAAAAGTTGATGGCAACTGTTTTCTGGGTTCGAAAAGGAGTTTTTCTGACTGACTTTGTGGAACCAGGAACCACAATTATGGCACAGAGTTACTGTGAAACACTAAGGAAATCGTGCATGGCAATTCAGAATAAAGGGAGAGGAATGCTAACATCAGGCGTGCTCTTCCACAACAACACATGGCCACACACTGCTGCACACACACGAGCGCTGCTGGAGCAGTTTGGTTGGTAGGTGTTCCACCACCTTCCGAATATCCCGGATCTGACACCGAGTGATTATCACCTCTTCACCCACATGAAAACCTGGTTGGGATCACAGTGCTTCAATGAAAATGAGGAATAGACAAATGGCGTCCAATCATGGCTGAGCTCCCAGACAGTAATCTTCTTTGATGCAGGGATACAAAAGCTTGTACCCAGATACAATCAGTGTCTCAATTTAGGGGGTGACTATGTTGAGGAGATCCTAGACCTGTAAATACGTTTTGTACACAATAAAATATTTTGTTTTCATTGCTTGTTTTTTTTCACAGCCCACTAGAGGTTGACATCCAAACAGCCTACATAATTTGAAATCCACTGTTATTTTTCTAACACACACATAAATTTGTTTCTTAGGGTTTCTATTTTTGATCCTGAAAGTGTTTAAGGTTTTCCTTTCAACATCCTGCACTTCTTTAACAGTTTCACACAGTAGGTTTGTTGTTGTTTCTACTTTCTTTATCAAATGACACAAGAAACTTAAATTAGTAGACAAGTCTCTTTTTAAACCAGTAGCATTCACAAAATGCTGAACAATTTCAATTGAACGAAACATCATGTTTGTCCATTTCACTGACAACAGATTTAAAGCCTTCCTAAGGATCTGAACAGTATACCACGGCCTTCAGCCAGGCACCCCATCGTGTGACTACAGGCATAGGTGGCAGTGGGAGGTCAGGATTCTTCTTTTTAAAAAGATTGATCCTTCATGAGTATGAGAGAACTTCCAGTTTCGCTTCTTCAAGCAGGAAGAGAAGACGTCATTCACCAATGCACTGGTGCTGATGAAATGAGTCCTTGTGGAGGGGAAGAGGAGTGTAAATTTCTCTCACTCGTTACAATACTGTTATTATTTTTCTAAATGAATTTTATGATTATTTACATTAAGAAAATGCAAAACAGAAAGAAACATGAAAATTTATGTATTTATTACTGAATTTCGAAAATATGCATTTACATACAAAATTTTTGAAAATATATGGTTTATGTGAAAATATTGCTATTTTATTTACCTAAAAAATTTTATTTACCTAAGTATAATATTTTTATTTACCGAAAAATCCATTTCCTAATAATCATTAGCAATGCACAAGCTACTTCATAGATCTTGTTCAATAATAAAACCATCTTACTATCATATCTTCTATTATACACGTTCTTTTATATCTTCGGATTCAAAGTCGAGCACCCCAAAAGGAAGAATTGTATAATATATAACATGCCCTTATTGAATCTTTTAATATGATATCTTACAAGGAGCAATTGATAATGCAATGCTTAATCTATTATATAAGTACTTACTATTGTTATATCTGGTTATTTACTTCATCTGTTCTTCATGACCTCTTCCTATTCATTTTTGCTTGCAGGTTTCTTGTTATTTCATGCTTTTGAATGTAGGTTTTTTTTTCTATAGATTAAGCAGTGTCCATTGTATTGTATAATCAGGTTATAGGAATGGATGTGTTTGATATACGACCACTGTATCGGGACCTTAAATTTCTGCCGTGTTTTCTCAAAATTTTATCCTTGGTCCAATTATTCTGTCCTAATTATCTGTACATTTTAAAAAGGTGTTGAGATTAAAAACTCTATTTAAAATTTATTGCTTGTCCACCATGCAAATTAATGCTTCAGAGTCTTTCATATTGATGTTGTGATGTCACAGATAGTTGTTCTTTGTCGGTTAAAATTTATCTCCTTATACTTAAAAAACCATCAACAAATGAAACTACTAACATTCAAGAAATATCTAATTCCTTCTACTACTCAGTTTATGAATTGCATCCTCTCGAAGGTCACGAAGTAGTAGGCTGTATTTGATGTTACAGCCACGCCCTTCCCTTGTTACAGTTGCCGATATTGTTGCAGCTATGTTCCTGAGAGTTTGTCATTATCAGCAAATACTTAAAATATCTGAATATTTAAAACATTTATAAATGAAGAATGTCTAAACAACTATGGATGTCTTCCAACAAAAACCGCTCAGTTGAACTTATACAATCTCGAAGTGCACTCCTTGTCAACGGTCTATGCATATAGTCTATATACATAGAAAAAACAAAAAATCAAAATTGTAATAACAACGACCCAACAAATTTATCATATGCATGGAAACATCTTATTGCAATAGAGAATCAATTAGAACAAGAGAGGAAAAAGAAATATAAGGAATCTAAAGTTTACGAATGAAATCACCGATAGATGGAGCCAATTACGTCATAACGTCAGCGACCAGTGGTAGAGGCATAATTTTTGGAAGCTCAGCACAACCACGATATTTTGTTAATGACTGTTGAAGATGCCAGTGAGATAGGCTGTACATTTCACAGGAAAGCCAACATGCAGGGATTTAGGGTCGACATGTTGGTTTTTCAATATACAGAATAATGTTAAGAGGAGGCTGCTTTCTAACCTTTTTATTGGTTCTCAAACTTTAGGGAACATATATCAAGAAATATCGTTATGACAAATATTGATTTGGTTTTATTTTTCATGCATGATGGCTCCATCACTGCTGCCATCAGATTCATTATCTGACCTGTCATAAAATTCACTTACTTCAGAATCACTGCCAGGTTCACTAATACTAAAATTACCATTCAAATCGTTTGCATCATCTAATTCCACAATGCATACAAACAGAAAAAACAACAAACTTTTTCATAAATCAAAAAACCATGTGTGTTTCCGAAACAAAATAAAGAATTCGCCGAGCTGCAAATAATCGCAGATATATTCTCCAAAACAAAACATAAGCATGCTAGCGCTGTTATCTAGTGTTATGGTCAAGATAAATCAGTTGCATTTGCACTATTCAGTATATAACTCCTTTAACGCTACAGCCCAGCAAAATATCACGGGGGTGACAGATAGGGATCAATACCTTAGCCCAACATATTGATAGAAGTGATCAGTAAGGGGTTAATTAAAACTACAAAAATGAGAAAATGTGAAGAACATTCTTACCTGCTCCAAGTGATTCACTATTGCATGCATTTTCACTCCCTAAAGCTTGATCTTTCAACCTGAAAAATTGAAAAAAACTCATCAATGCATAAGTAAAATCACCATTATCATTTAAATCTCAATATAATTTTACAGATATTTTCAATATTGTTTTGGGACAGTAATTTGGTAGTTCAAAAATACAAAAGTAACAGTTTCAGTCTTTAAATATGACATTTTACAATGTGATTTATCATAGTGAGAAGAATTGGCAGGTGAATTATCATAGTAAGCAGAATTTCAATGCTTTCGCGAAAGCATTGAAATCTACCTTACCCCAATGGTACCTTGAAAGCATTGAAATCTACCTTACCCCTAATACCTGCAATACTGACGCACCTTTTAACATCCCTATTATTTGGAAAGCGACTTTCAAATCTGGCAACAACTGATGCTTTTACCACATGTCTCATTCCATGGCTGATGAAGGTAGAAGTCGCTACCGAAACGTCCTGCTTATAATTTTCAACGTAACTTATGTGTGCATGACGATTTCAAGAATTCTAAGGTGATTTATACTTTGCAGCCATTGCAATTACAGAATATACCTTAAATAAAATTCATAGTCATTCTATATGATTTAACATTGAATTCCTCAGGGTTATAATAAAGTTTGCAAAAAAGTTTTAAAAATATTTGTTTGTAAAATATAATCCTATTTCATAAATCTTAAAGTTACAATGATATTTAGGGCATAATTAAAATAACATACCTACATCTAAACTTGAGGGCTTTTCATTTATACTCAAGGAGCTCAGATATGAAAGTAACTGGTTGCTTCTTCCATAGTACAAAGTATATAAGAGGGCAACATGTAACAACTCTTGCTTTCAGATACTTCTCTCCTACATAAATACCTACTAAGAAAGAAACAAGCTGTTTTGATGATATAATTGAAGTAACAGACCTACTGTCCATTTGATGACATTCCGTTTATGTCAGGACACTGCAGATGCCAAAGCAACTCGTACCTTCTTCCATAGCAGAAAGTACGTAAGAGAGCAGCATATAATAAATTTCAGATACAGAACTCCTGTACAAATGTCTACTAAGGAAGAAGGAACAAACAGCCTTGGTTGCGAAATTAAAATAACAAACATTTCATTTTGATGCATCCAGTCCTGCAACCCTATCTGAAAGAGAAGTGGGGCAGTGGGTAATGAGGAATTATTATAGAACAGTATATCTCTGTTAAATGCAAAGGGAATATTTACAGGGAAGCCCATGAAGACCAGGTGTGGGGCTCTGGAATGCAGAAGGGCCCTCCAAACTACCTTAACCTATAGAGTAGGTTTTAAGAACATGATTCTGCCTGAACTCAAAGTATATCATCTACACTGGCGTGCAAAAATTAAGGACGAGACGGTTTTCTTAATGTAATGTTATGCAGAACTGCTCCACATCGACTCGAATCATACCATAAGACCCCCAAGATGTAAGAATATGGGACAAGTGAGCAAAACCGTCCAAACAAGGAATCCAAAGGATACAAAGGCACTTTATTGAAAAGGTAGCTTCGAGCACAACTGAACAGAAGACAGAAACGTCCATGTGACTGGCGGCTGCCAAGAAAAATCCAATCTTTAGTAGGGGATATGAACACCCCTGACTGTGTTGCAGGATTTACAATGTCTGTCCATGCTGAGGACGAGGTCGTCAAGGAGCTGTAGAGGCATCGCAGCCCATTCCTCTTGTAGCACCAATCACAGCTGCGGAATCGTTGCTGGCGGCTGGTGACGTGCTGCCAAGCGTCTCCCGAGAAGGTCCTACACGTGTTCGATTGGATTTAGGTTTGGGGACCTTGCGGGCCAATCCATGCATTGAATATCTTCACTCTCCAACAGCCACTGTACGATGAGGTGTAGCGTTGTCGTCCATGAAGAGGAACTCAGGACTCACAGCACCTCTAAACAGACGCACGTGAGGCAGGAGAACCTCAGTACAATAGCGGATACCAGTGACTGAACCTCCTTGGAAGATGTGGAGGTCAGTACGGCTACCAAGCATGATACTGCCCCAAACGAGAACTCCGCCACCTCCAAACCAGTCCCTTTCGATGATGTTAGAGGTGTGATTACGTGTTCCCTGCTCTCTCCAGATGTGTATACGTCCAGAATCGCTCATCAGACTAAATCGGCTCTCATCCGTAAAGAGAACTCGACTCCATTGCTGATGTGTTCAGTTCTTGTGTTCCTGGCACCACAGAAACCACCGTCTCCGATGAGTAGGCGTTAATGGCACACACCGTACTGGTCGTTGTGCAAATAGACCACCTTTGTGCAGCCTCCTGGCCACGGTAAAACGCAATAACAAACGTCCAGTTGTCTGTTGCATGTGCCTTGCGATTTCTCCCGCTGTCTGCCGTCTGTCTCTTCCTGCCTGTAGGACAATATACCGGTTGTCCGCCGCCGTGGTTGCTCGTGAACGACTACTGCTAAACTCTCGGACAGCTGTTCTTGTCGTTTGAAATGCTCTTCAAGCTTGTGAAATGATGCTGTGAGCGATCCCGAACTCCTCGGCCACACTAGTCACACTTCGACCTTCTTCCAACTTCCCAATAACGCGACCTCGTGTAAAGTCATCCACATGTCGTCTACTGGATCGCCTGTTGGCCATATCACATGGTGGCAGCAACTCGACGTCGTTCAAACCGATGTACACCGTGCAATAGCTTTCACCGAATTGCTGAGCGTACACCGCCCGTGTGCTTTATACCCCCCTCCCCATGTCATGCTGCATATATGCACATGCCCTACTGTATTGGACCCTAGTCTATCTCCTGAGTGGTCTTTCGGTCCGTTCTGCCTGCTCCTCATTCCGCTGTTATGCTAATTTCTCCTCTTTGTCCTTAATTTTTGCACACTAGTGTATAAGTATTGATTAACTTCAATACAAGCTGACTAAACATCCTTTTGAGAGTATTACTACTTAGTACTACACTACAAACCAGATTGGGATGTTATTGCTGGCCAGTTTGCTCAGAATGCAATGAACTTTTTGCTCTATAATTCAGCATTTAACATGACTGGCTATCTTTCCCTTAAAAACTCCTTTTCCTCATTCAGGCTAGTTTAAGAGGTAATCACAAATATGTTACTATATGCGTATTGAAAAAGCTGATTTTACAAAGCACACTATTCATCCATATTCAGAATCTTTAAGTGAAAAATCAGTGGGATGGTATCTGATCATATGTGAAAGCACATCAAGGGGAATATTTACAGGGAAGCCCATGACTACTAAGAAGAAAGAACAATCTGTTTTGCATGTAGCATAAATGTCAATTAAAGGAATATCATTAACTAATCGTATGGAACATGTTAAGTGCTGCAGAGGGCGAATCAAAATTTTTATAATATTTGGATCACTTTATGTCATCATACGTACCTTTACGATGAAAGCTGACTAGCATTCAAAGTATAGGCTATCGTGTTGCACCGTCTTTAGCCATCTGTTTGCCAGTTCTTCAATTCCACGGGGTACCAGTTCTTGTCCTTCGAGGTGAAGAACTCCTCCACCCCAGCTGCCACCTACTCTTGGTTGTTGAAGTGCCACCCGTGAAGGAAGTGGGCCATGGACTGGAACAGATAATAATCTGAAGGAGCAAGATCCGGAATATATGCTGGGTGTGGCATCAGTTCGATGCTCTCAAGTTCCTGGAGTTTTGCTAGGGTCATTCACGTGGTATGAGGCCCAGCGTTGTGCTGCTGTAGGAGAGCCTGCTTTCTGTTCACCAGTGTCGGTTACTTCTCCTCCAAAATGGCATACATCTGCTTCAGCTGTTCAGAGTAGAGGTTGGAGTTGGTGGTCCTACTGTCTGGAACAAATTCATAAGGGATTGTCCCCTCAAACTCCCACCAGACGCAGAGCATCATCACCCTGTGCTTGAAGTACCCACGTTTGGCAACAGATTCAGGATTTGGCCCAGGCTCAACCACTGCCGTTGTGTGATAGGATTAAGAAAATTGATCTGCTTTTCATTGCATGTAACAATTTTCTTGATGAAACGTACATCGCACGGGTTTTCTAGGAGTTTCGTGTGCACTTCCACTTGGCGGTTTGCTTCAGCTGGCATCAGTTCATGAGGGACAATACGGCAGCTCCTGTAGACCTTGTAGAGGTCCTGAAGGTAACAAACTATGGTGGTCTGCGATATGCGAAGCTTGCCTGATAATCTTCAAGTGCTGGTTGTTGGATTTGACTCTACGGCCTGGCGCACGGCCTCCGAATTCGCGGTTCACGGCCTACCTGACCTTGGCTGATCATCGAGGTTTCTGTCACCTGAGCGAAATTTCTTGAACCATCTGGTTGTGGTGCTGTGGTCCACGGAACCTTCCCCTTTCGCATGACAAATGTTTTGTATTGCTTGAGCAGCATTATGGGCGAGTTCAAACTCGTAAAGCAAAAGTTCCCCAATTAGCCGGTTGTGGCTGTTCATCATTTAGGCATAGAACGACGACATGCAAAGCTGTTCACAGCAACAACTACCACTTTATATCCCTTTCGACTGACTGCAGTGCGTGACTTGAACTAGTTTAAACACGACATACCCGCCGCAGCACTTGAGTTTATACAAATATTGCAAAACTTTCGACTTGCCCTCTGTAGTACTGTGTTTCAGTGACTATCCTTACAAAAAGTTCTGCCTTTTATTTTTTCCTTATTAAAGGCTTTTCCAGCTATAATTTCTGCTATTTCTTCCCGATCAGAGTACCATGACATCCCTAAATATTAGATTTCATGTTGATAGCTATAATTTTGGGTTGGTAACAACAAACCACATAGACAGAGACTGACCAACACACAGACAGCAATGTAAAAATAGTCAAATCATGTCGAGGGAACAAAAAAATGCATATTCTGTTGAAATCTCTACGTAATTTTTTTTTATTACAATACTTTCTCGAGTATTAGTACGAGAAAGTAAAAATGGGATGGGAAGGGATGCATCTGGCAATAAAAACAGCCCTCCTCCTCCAGGATTGGTAACAAAGTGAATGAGAGAGCCCCAAAACTGATGCTGTGCACAGCCCTAGTAACTCTTAATCTGCCATTGGCTAAATGCATAGATTCACAATTCAGGAAAGACTGATTGCTCTGTGATTTTATTTACGGGCAAAGGCCTTGGATCTCCCTCATAATCAACTGAACATAATACAAGGCATATTTAGAAAGTAAGTATCATTAGGCTATTAAAATTAAATGAGGATGTATTTTCAAAAATGTTATTTTTATTAGAATCACCATACCTTAAACTACTTTTCCGTGTAGTTTCCGCCATTATTGAAGCATCTATCGTAATGGAGCACCAGTTTTTGTATCCCCTCGTTGAAGAACGAGGCTGTCTGAGAAGACAGCAACTTTTGCACTCTCTCCTTGACTTCATCTTCAAAGAAATTATGACCAACAGGAAGGTCTGAGCTGTAGGGCAAGGGATCCATTTGTTCCAAGCCAAATGATATGATGAATGCTCAAGACTGTGCAGAACGTGCAGAAGTGTGAGACCGGGCATTGTCATGACGCAAGACCACATGTAAGTATGCCAAGCTTTTTGTTCTGGATCGTGCGCCAAAGTTTCTCCAGGGTCTCACAATAGGCTGATGAGTTTTTGGCCTTAAAATTCATCCACATTTTATTTTATTTTTTAAATGGGGATAACTGATTACGAAAATTTAAATTTATAGCATTAAGTATCATGGATCAATTTCATTTCTTCTTTCTTTCTTCTTTTATTTTCTTTTTCGACATGATGCTGCTCAAAAGTGGTTTAAATATCCTTGACTTAAATAGATGCAGGTTGTAATGTTGAGGGATAATTTAAACCAGAGTTGAAGTTCTGGTATAGCAAAAATTAATGACTCACCAACTGCAATCTTCCAAGGAGGGAAACACTGTACGTACATACGTACGTACACACACACACACACAATTGCATGAGAGAACTATTACAAACTATTACAAATTCATTTTCTTACCCCTTTGGTGTTGCCCAGTCTTCTGACGAATTAAGTCCAGGTGAGGACAGTAAACTGTCACTTCTGCTAGTAGAGAATGACTGAGAGCGAGGACCAATCAGATTATATGAAAATGGTGTACGAGCAGAGTAGATGCCACTTGCTCTTGGTGAACTAGTTACATGAGATGCAATAGGTGATTTCTCAGATGACCCAAGCAAATGTCGGATGCAGTCATTCAAATTTTTTTCAAGACCTACAGTGAAATATAAGATGCATTTGGTATTAAGGTACCTTATTTGAAACCCATAGTTAGTATCAATTGATCAGTCATACTGAGATAAATAGTAACACTATACTAGTGATCCGATTTATTGACGTAAGAAATGGACACAAGCGTTTCCAAGCTTTCGCACATCAACCAGATGGCTTTTTCAAGGAAGTTAGGCAGGAACTGCTAGTATAGTGTTACTATTTACTACTTAATTGGTGTACTATTCCTCCTTATCAATTCATACTGAGATATTCTAATGAAACATTTTATGAAACTACTTTATAAAGCACAACAAAAAGCACATAGAATACACTATGTGATCAGAAGTATCCAAACACCATTTTGAGTAGTGGAGTTGGTAGGCATAAAAAGATGCACATGTGGCCTGGCAAACATTATAGACAAGCAGGAATAGGAGAATGGGCCGCATGGAAGAGCTCAGTGACTTTCAATACAAACAGCCATAGGATGCCATCTTAGAAACAAGTCAGTTTGGGGAATTTCTGCCCTGCTTCCCCATTCAACTGCAAGTGATGTTATTGTGAAGTGGAATTGCCCAGGAGCAACAAGAGAGCAATTGTGACTTAGTAGGTCACATAAAATGACATAGCATGACCACTGAGTGCTGAAGCAGGTAGTGAAACAAAATTGCTTGTCCTAGGGTGCAATGCTCACCACTGAGATCCAAAATACCCTTAGAAGCAATGCCAGCACCATAACGGTTTGTAAAGAGCTGAAGGGAATGTGTTTCCATACCCAAGCAGCCGCACACAAGCCTAATATCAACAAAATCAGTTCCAAAAATCAGTTGAAGTGGTATCAAGCTCAGCATCAGCTGAGTCTGGAGCAGTGGAAACATGTACTCTGGAGTGATGAATCACGCTGGCAGTCCAATGGATGAGTCACACTTGCAGTCCAATAGGTGAGTCTCGGTGTGTATGATGACAGGTGAATGCTATCTGTACTACTGTGTTGTGGTAACTGTTAAGTTTGGTGGAGGAGGCATCACACTCTGGGGCTGTTTTACATGGTTTGGGTTGGACCCCCTAGTTTCAGTGCCTAGGAATCTTAATGCTGTGGTCTACAGTGACATTCTCAACAATTCGGTACTCCCATCATTATGAAAATAGTTTGGTAAGGGTTCTTTTTTTACCAAAAGGACAATGCCCCATACACAAAGCGAGGTTGTTTGGGCAGGAACAGTTTGATGAGAAGGGTGTGGAAGAACTTAATTAGCCTGCAAGGAGCCCTGATCTCAACCCCATGGAATACTTTTGGGATGAATTGAAAAGCCGACTGAAAGCCAGGTCAATCTGGCTGGCTTGCAGTTGGCATTCTGCCCCAAGAGCATTGCTGAAATCAGTGACTGACTTCAGTAATGCTCTTGGGGCAGAACGCAAGGCGATTTCTGCAACAACCTACGAAAATCTAGTGCAAATCCTTCTTAACAGAGTGGAGGCTATGATAGCATCAAAGGGAGGACCAACTTGATATCAATTCCTTTCCTATTACAGAGAATTTGAGGACAGGCAAGTGCTTGGATACTTTTGATCAGATAGTATAAATCTCTTATGAAAGCTACAAAAGTTTTCAAGACATATATTATTTATAGCAGATATCAAGTGAGGGTCACATTAATGAAGAAATTAATCGGCGTACAAAACTTGCCTGGAGAGCTTTTGGAAGAAACAGCATAATTTTCAAGAGCAATATGCCATTATGTCTTAAAAGAAAAGTGTTTGATAAATGCATCGTTCCAGTGCTTACGTATGGTGCAGAGACGTGGACCTTAACTAAAAGAGACATACAAAGGCTGCAGACAACTCAAAGCAGCATGGAGAGGTGCATGCTTGGTGTAACCAGGAGAGCTAAGAAGAGGAACTCGTGGATCCGAAAAATGACAAGAGTGGAAGACGTCATGATCAGAGTTAAATCCCTGAAATGGCAATGGGCTGGACATACTGCCAGAAGGACAGACCATCGATGGACAGCCGAAATTTTAGATTGGATTCCAAGGGACAGGAAAAGACCCAGAAGAAGACCACATGGAAGATGGGTGGATGAAATTCGAAAGTATGCGGGAGTGACATGGAGGAGACTGGCACAAGACAGACCGTTGTGGAGGAATCTTGGGGAGACCTTCGTCCAGCAGTGGATTGATAATGGTTGACAATGATGATGATGATGATATATATATAAACATAATATAATAATAAAATTACAATATAATATAATAAAATAAATAAATTATAATATAAATAAATTAATATACATAATAAATTAACATACATAATAAACTAACATACATAATAAACTAACATACATAATAAATTAATATACATAATAAATTATAATATCATCATCATCATTGTCAACCATTATCAATCCACTGCTGGACGAAGGTCTCTCCAAGTTTCTTCTACAACTGTCTGTCTTGTGCCAGTCTCCTCCATGTTACTCCCGCATACTTTCAAATTTCATCCGCCCATCTCCCATGTGATCTTCTTCTGGGTCTTTTCCTGTCCCTCAGAATCCAGTCTAAAATTTCAGCTGTCCATCGATGGTCTGTCTTTCTGGCAGTATGTCCAGCACATTGCCATTTCAGGAATTTTACTGTGATCATAATGTCTTCCACTCTCGTCATTTTTCTGATCCACGAGTTCCTCTTCTTATCTCTCCTGGTTACACCAAGCATGCATCTCTTCATGCTTCTTTTGAGTTGTCTGCAGTCTTTGTATGTCTCTTTTAGTTAAGGTCCACGTCACTGCATCATATGTAAGCGCTGGAAGGATGCATTGATCAATCACTTTTTTTTTAAGACATAATGGCATATTGCTCTTGAAAATTATACTGTTTCTTCCAAATGCTCTCCAGGCAAGTTTTATATGCCGATTAATTTCTTCATCAATGTGACCCTCACTTGATATCTGCTGTCCAAGATAAACTTACGCATTGGTTATCTCCAGCTTTTTCCCCATCAATCGATAAATCTTCATTTCTTGTAAAAGCATTGTACATCCCTTTTGTCTTCTGAAAGTTCATTTTTAATGCCACTTCTTTACTCTTGTCAGCAAGTTCCTGGATCATACTCTGCAGCTCTGATGGGGTAGTTACACAAATGAATACGTCATCAGCAAAACGAAGGTGAGTTACATAATCTCCATTAACCTTTATTCCTTTGTTTTCCCAGTTCAGTGATTGAAAGATGTTTTCCAATGTGGCATTAAGGAGTTTGGGAGATATAGTGTTACCTGGTCTCATTCCCTTTCCAATGTTTATGGGTGCTGTATTCTCAAATAGCCGAATCTTTGCACTTGCATTTTCATAGATGTTATGAATAATATTAATGTATTACTTGTGCTTCAAATTAACTGTACATTATGCTCATCACAACATGGTAGAAAAATGTAGATGTTCAGATATTTCAAATTTCTTATATTCGCAGTAAATAAAAGCTACTGGTTTAAGCAAATTGTAACATAACATAACATAACATAACATAACATATCACTAAGCTGTTCTCCAAGATTCAGAGGTTAGCTCCAAAAAGAAATACAAACTACCACATAATTTTTCCTTACTGTTGCTGTATCAAACTTATCCATTTACAGCGATCTTGACATATAACTTGGGCATATGTTGTGACATACAACTTGAGCACATGCCACATGCAAGACCTTCTATACTTCATACTCATAATCTTTTTTTCATGCAGACACTCCTGAATCTGATCCTCCCACGACTTCCTTAGCCTTCCTCTGCCTTTTCTTCCTGCTACTTGGGCTAAAAAGATTTTCTTAGTAAGCATCTCATTACTCATTCTTCCAACATGGCCAAACCACCGAAGCATATTAGTCTCCACCTTGCTAACAACATTTTATTTCACATTACACAACTGCAACACATTTTCATTCCTCACACAATCAGAACGTGTCTTGCCACAAACCTCCCATAAGTAACGCATTTTTCCAGCACACAAACTACTCCTATGTTTCTTCTGCAGTACCCAGGTTTCACTGCCATACATCAGAGCAGGAACAATTACACTCTCATACACAGCCATGTGGGACTCTGTCTAGAACCCAACATTCCTGTGAACGCCTTCCAAAGCCGCTATGACTTTCAATGAAGAATTCACTTGCCTACTAATTTCACCATCCAATTTATTCTCTCTGTCAAACATGCTTCCTAAATACACAAACTCATTCACCTGGTCAATCACTGTGCTATTTAGACTTATGTTACATTCAGTACTTCCAGTTCCTCTCTGAAAAACCATAACTTTGGTCTTTCCCTTATTTATACTCAATTTGAATTTCATGCAAACTTCATACATTCGGGACAACTTTGAGCAAATTGTGCCAGCACAAAAAACAGACTTTATTCATTTTTTAGTCCTTTTCTTTTCATTACCATAACACATTTCAGTTAAATGTTTCCATGCAATATACAGCCTATTCATAAATTCAGGAAAGCTCAGAAAACACTGGCCAAGAAGCTGATTCATATATTTTTTGTTAAACCTGAGCAATGCAGGGTATTTCTGCTAGTTAATAATAAAATCAAGAAAACCAGGATTATACTAACCACAAAATCTTCCTCAGGCATAAGTTGAATACAGGTTTGGTCATAAACTGCAACCAGAAACTCCAATCCTTCTTTCACCCACCTATCAACACAGAGAGAGAACTGTGAACACAGAGAACAGTCATACATACATATCACTAAGCTGTCCTCTGGGATTCAGAGGTAAGCTCCACAAAGACAAAACAAACTACCAGATAATTATAATTTTTAACTGATTATTTACTTACTGTTGCCATAACAAACTTCTCCATTTACAGTGATCTTGACACACAACTCAGCACAGAGAATAGTCTCCTCAAAAATTTTCATAAGTGTCATTTTAAACACACTTAACACTCCAAATTCTTAAAACTTAAACCAATATATTATCATAAATAAAAGAGCAAAAAAAAAAAAACAATAAAAAAAACAGATTGTGGTGTGGTTGATAATTGATGTATAATTCAGCCATCACTAAATGATTATTTACCATATCATCCTAGCACATATTTATTTAGAATATTCAGCATTATTTACAAGATAAATGCAGTTACTCCAGCAGTTGGACATTGGGATTCGATCTGAGTGAACTGTAATCCCAGGTTAGCCTTCCAGAACAGAGAATACTAGTGTGCGATTCTTGAGGCGAAATTGTCATCAGACAGCAGCAGCATCAGACAAGCAGTATCATACCACACAGCATCACATTAGACAAGCAGCATCACACCAAGTTTCAACTATATAAATTATTCACTCCAAATAGAACATTCAATGATTCAAGTCATATCCAGCTTGCCAATTAAGTATCGTGGTTGATAGATGATGTATCATTCACATAATGAACTCAAAATGAAGCACATCACTTAATGATTATTTACAAGATAACTGTTATTACAATGACATTTTTACAGATGTTCTGAGATAGACCATGTGTCTATCTCAGAATTGCCTAACTGTGTAGTAGCAACTCCAGACATAATCACTCCCTTGACTCAACCTACACTTGTGTTCGTTAATGTGGCAACATCACTGCCACAAGATGTTTAACAATACTGAAAAGTTATAATTTACTTCCGATATTGGAGGTTATTTTTTTAACGTGCATTAATGCATTTGCATTTTTGAACTTCCCTTTTGTTGGTAAAGTTCGATTAACACTTACCACACGTGGGGCTTGGCTTTCAATTCTTATTTCCGTTATGTGGATGCGGCATGGGGGTTTTTCATTTAGTTGTGGGTCCACTTCATTTATTTTTTCCCCGTTGGTATTTAACTGGCCTCATTACTAAATGAGTTTTTTTCCTTTGCCGCCTCCTCATTTACTTCAATAGTTTTCATAACCCGAATACTTTCGGTAATAATCCATTACCATCATCTAGGGACGTTTGATCCGACTAGCACGGACCGTGTCAGCTGGGCATTTCGGTGGTTCTCGCGGGCTGCTTCTGTTATCGGCTATCAACAAGAGATGGCGCCACAATGCCCAAGAAGAAGCGATAGCCGATAACAGAAGCAGCCCGCGAGAACCACCGAAACGCCCAGCTGACACGGTCCGTGCTAGTCGGAGCAAAACGTCCCCTAGATGACAGTAATGGATTATTACCAAAAGTACTCGGGTTATGAAAAACTATTGAAGTAAATGAGGAGGCGGCAAAGAAAAACTCATTTAGTGGCGAGGCCAGTTAAATACCAACGGGGAAAAAAATGAAGTGGACCCACAACTAAATGAAAAACCCCCATGCCGCATCCACATAACGGAAATAAGAATTGAAAGCCAAGCCCCACGTGCGGTAAGTGTTAATCGAACTTTACCAACAAAAGGGAAGTTCAAAAATGCAAATACTGAAAAGCTGAATTTTAAAATTGATATAGATAATATAGTGCCCCTACTCCCCTCAAAAATAAACAAAAGTACCACATGTGGAGCTGTTCCCTAGACAAACTGATATCACCAAATATTTTAAAGGTTAATCTGCATTTGTAGCTTACGGCTGACTTTCAGATTTACACACACACAAATATATATATATGTGTGTGTGTGTGTGTGTGTGTGTGTGAGAGTGAGAGAGAGAGAGAGAGAGAGAGAGAGAGAGAGAGAGAGAGAGAGAGAGAGAGAGAGAGAGAGAGAGAGAAAGAGAGAGAGAGAGAGAGAAAGAGAGAGATTTTTTCAAATGCTTTACAGCAGACAAGTTATTATTACTGTGATCAACTTTGAACTGCCAAGCACAAATGGAAGGTTGTTTCATTACAAGAAAGCAGTCTGTGTTTACATCTAGGACCTCGCATGAATAAATCATCTTTTAATCAACTGGTTTTTCAATGGTATATGGAGAGATATGACTGGTAGATTGTTACCAGGTGTAACTAGATCCTTAAAAATATGTGCATGAAATAAAGCTGTTGATTTCTGTTTGAAACTTGCATAATGATGCATTTTTATTGCTGTGTATGTGCCAATAATGTATTCTCCCTAAGATTTTGAACTGCAGCTGCATGTGTGAGTTTCAAAGTATGAACCTGAAAATCTATTAAAGATATAATGAATATCATTTAAATGCAACACAATCCCAATTTGCTAACATGTATGAAATTAAAACCTATTGACTTCTAAGTAATGGATGCTTCCTTTTTCCTCATAAGATAAAATTAAGCTCATCCTGTTCCTGTTTCTTTTTTTTGTCTGTCTTTTTTTGAAAATATGCTATATTTGCATCTGCAGAACTAATGTGAGATAAACAGGAGCTCTGCTATGCAAACAATGTTAGTAAACAGGATGTGTGTTTAATCTCAGACACCACTTTTTATCCAAAATATCTGCTGCTCTTTGTTTTGCATTTAACAATGAATATAATAACAAGAGAAACATAATTTTACAATGTAAGAAGTGTTCTACAGTGAAAAAAAAAAAAAAATTCAGATTGATGTAGAAATCCTACGACTGTCACAGCAAATTGTATTAATGCTGAGAAGTATTAATTAAGAGATCAAACTGCTAAAATTACAGTTCCACCTACTTCACAAAATGAATTATCTGCAAAATATGGTAAGATTTTAGAAATTCATTGTTGCCAGGGGGGCATCCTCCCATAGTACATGAAGAAATTTGTGTGCTGGAGAATTCCTTTTTCAGATGAGTGGATACACAAATGGTCAAAACAGCCAAGTAAAGTGGTTATGACCTATATGTAATACATGGAAATCTGCATACATTAAAGACTGCCATGTGGAATGCAATGTTTCCATTGGCAAACAGTGATATCATTGTTTTAGAAAAGAAAATTTATGCAAAGCATTATCAGAATCTGCTGATCCAATTCATTTCAATTTTACTGATGTCATCTGCAAGCTTGCAATTAACAAGTTACTTTTTTTTATTTCAAGGTTACTTTTTCCCCCATTCATATATTCAAAGAATTTCATCAGACCATAGGTGTAGCAGAAATGCACGAGTAGAAAAACATTTCCAGTCAGATCTTGTATTGAGAAAGTATTTTTATATAGGAAAATTAATGAATATCCATAGCAATAATAAGATTATAAATACTAATTATCTACAGCAATCCAATTATAAACACTAAATTGCTTGTAGTTCTTACCAATCATGAAGTTCAGATTCCTATGCTAAAATTGCTTAGCCTCAGTTGCTTGGAAGTTTGTTGTCCAGTGTGGTGAAATGAATAGCATACTCAAACAGAAATCATGAGATGCAGGTTTGATTTCCACTCAAGGACGATGAAATTTTCAAGTTTTTCTGAAGGATGTTACATGGATGATCAGTAAGAACTTTAAGCAATTTTAGTGTTTATAATAGGATTGCTGTGAACACTCAGTATCCATTATCTGATTGCTACAAATATTCTAGTGAACTTCCAATGTATTCATGAGGAATATTTCTTCCTTCATTAGAAAATTAGTGTTTATCATCTGTGCATTAGTAATAATGTGGTGTAAGTTAAAGTGTTGTGAGTTCATGAGAAACAGTTAAAAATCAATCAAAATACTATGAAATTTGATGAAGATAGAGTTTTGTGCATTGTTTGTCTGGCAGCTGAATTAAAACAGATGGAAAGATTAATATACAAACATATTAAACTTCATCCGATAAAGTGTCCAAGTTACTTCTGTTTCACACATTAATATTCGATAAAAAAAAACAAGCTTCAACTCTCGTCGATTGACCCATAAAAAACATCAAAGAGAATGAATACAAGTAAAAAGTCTTACCATTTTAGACTTGCTGTAATAGATGTAGTTGCTATTATGGTATCCTGAAGGAAACAGTTGGGTTTATATCACAGTAATGATCAAACTCCTATGAGAGCTGTTATCGAAAGGTGTACTGTATTCATGAAGCAATATAAATGGTTCAGAGATTGTAAAAACTAATGGTCAGATTCAAGTCAAAAGTGAACAAATGTTGAATAAAAGAAATCATTAAAACCACTCACACCATGAGACAAGTAAAAGCATTAAAATGAACTTCTTAAAACAAAAGTTCACAAGAACACAAGCATTCAAGGTGAACTGAAGGTCAATCAGAAAAAACAAAGTGCAAATGGAAACAGTATTCAAGATGAACTGAAGGTCATTGACAAAAGTCAAGTGCTAATGCCCTGATGAGTTTCGATCCACATGGTCGTGGCCATTGTCAAAGGTAGCTGTTGAGGGTATTACAGCTCATATGCTACTGCTCTGCTGACTGGCAAATATCAGCCTCGTGTGTGATGTCACGGATGTTGTGGCGTATAGGTTCAGTGGAGCCATCTGGTGTTGGGTATTTTGGCATACTTTTTACAAATTATTTTCTCGCAGTTCTACTCTGTTCCTTCCTTTCATTCTCTTGTTGAGTCATACATCTCCAAGCATATGAAAGCTCGATCGGTGCATTTAAGTAACAGTTAATATCCTTAGTCTTTTCAATCATAATTGCTTCAGCGATAAGAATTTCTGTATGTGTTGAGTGTGATGCTATCAATTTGGTATTATACCAGTCAGGTTCTGCATTGTTATTCAAGCAATATTGCAATAGCAATGTCTTGGTGTTTTTCTGTGTCCAATTATGCAGGTGTCCATGCAATCTGATCTTAATATTTCTTTTAATACTACCAACATAAATTTTATTACAATTGATACCCATGTTGTTAATTATGATTGGGATTTGATATACACCAGCTTCCTGCAATATTGATGTATGCTTATTATTGTGATGTAGCAGTTGAGTGTTATCGCTTACTATATCCGCAATTTTTAATTTGCTCTACGGCATTCCTTCTTTAATATTCCCGAGATAGCTTTGCAGTAGGTAGATGCATCAACTTTATCTCCCATAAATGTTTTAGTTCTGTCCATTTTATACTGCCGATAGAGTTTATTAACAATATTTTTGTTATATCCATGGTCTTTAGCTACTTTTATGATCCAACGTATTTCTTTATATTCTGCTGCAGCTGTGAAGGAGTGTGAAATAGCTCTTTGTACATAGTAGTGTAGATTGTGTATTTCCAGGGATGGTATGATTGGATGGGGATAATACTAAGAACAAAAGAAGGTTTCCCATAAACTTCGTATTCAATACTGGATTCGGTTTTTATGATATTAATGTCCAAAAATGGGAGCTGCTTGTTATTTTCAACTTCAATTGTGAGCTGGATAGTGGGTGTAACTGTATTCACTTACATTGCTTCATAAATACAGTACACCCTTCAATAACAGCTCTCATAGGAGTTTGATCATTACTGTGACATAAACCCGACTGTTTCCTACAGGATACCATAATAGCAACTACGTCTATTACAGCAAGTCTAAATTGGTAAGACTTTTTACTTGTATTCATTCTCTTGATGTTTTCTATAGGTCGATCGATGCGAGTTGAAGCTTGCTGTTTTTTTATTGAATATTAAGACATTTTATCGGATATCCATTATTCCACGTAGCAATATTCACCATATACCTGTTATGATATTTTGCACTATTTAAATATTAAACTTAAGATGAATTTAACAAAGAAATTATGAATTATCAAATCAACTTTAACATGTTATTGCAACTTTGGATGGATTTAACAAAGACATGATGGGCTATCAAATCAGCTTTACAAGTTACTGCAGCTTTCCATGGATTTAACAAGGAAATAACAGGTTATCAAAATGTTACTAACATGTAAACCAGAGCCAGAAAATTGCAAGGCATGTTGTCCAAAAAAAATACATGCCCAAACACACACGCACACGCGAGCATCATGTACATCGTCATCATTGTTAACCATTATCAATCCACTGCTGGACGAAGGTCTCCCCAAGTTTCTTCGACAACGGTCTGTCTTGTGCCAGTCTCCTCCATGTTACTCCTGCATACTTTCGAATTTCATCCACCATCTCACATGTGGTCTTCTTCTGGGTCTTTTCCTGTCCCTTAGAATCCAGTCTAAAATTTCAGCTGTCCATCGATGGTCTATCCTTCTGGCAGTATGATCAGTCCATTGCCATTTCAGGGATTTAACTCTGATAATGATGTCTTCCACTCTTGTCATTTTTCTGATCCACGAGTTCCTCTCCTTATCTCTCCTGGTTACACCAAGCATGCATCTCTCCATGCTTCTTTTGAGTTGTCTGCAGTCTTTGTATGTCTCTTTTAGTTAAGGTCCACGTCTCTGCACCATGTGTAAGCACTGGAAGGATGCATTGATCAAACACTTTTCTTTTAAGACATAATGGCATATTGCTCTTGAAAATTATGCTTTTTCTTCCAAAAGCTCTCCAGGCAAGTTTTGTACGCCAATTAATTTCCTCATCAATGTGACCCTCACTTGATATTTGCTGTCCAAGATAAATGTAGGTATTGGTTATCTCCAGCTTTTCCCCACCAATCGATAAATCTTCTTTTTTGTAAAAGCATTGTACATCACTTTTGTTTTCTGAAAGTTCACTTTTAATCCCACCTGTTTACTCTTGTCAGCCGCCCCGGTGGCGCAGTGGTCTAAGGCGCTGGCCTCTGATCATTCGTCCGTAAGGGGTCCGGGTTCGAATCCCGGCCAGGCATGGATGTTGTGTTTGTCTTACGGCACTGGCTCCCTCCCTTCCCTGGAACCAGTGACCCTAAATTAGGGAAGGGCAACTGCTTATAGCCCATTGAGTTGCTCATGGTGGTCGTTAAACCTCCAATCAAAAAAAAAACTCTTGTCAGCAAGTTTCTGAATCATACTCTGCAGCTCTCATGGGGTAGTTGCAAAAATGACTATGTCATCATCAAAACAAAGGTGAGTTAGATAATCTCCATTAATCTTTATCCCTTTGTTTTTTCAGTTCAGTGATTGAAAGACATTTTTTAATGTGGCATTAAAGAGTTTGGGAGATATAGTGTCACCTTGTCTCACTCCCTTTCCAATTTTTATGGGTGCTGTATTCTCGAATAGACGAATCTTTGCACTTGCATTTTCATAGATGTTATTAATAATATTAATGTACGCATCTTCAATTCCGCAGGATTTCAGAGCCATTGTAACTGCTGATGGTTTCACCGAATCAAAGGCTTTTTCATAATCGATAAAAGCCATGCACAATGGAAGTTCATATTCCCTCGCTCTTTCAATTAGTTCTCTCAGTACATGGATATGATCTATTGTGCTGTAGCCACTCCTGAATCCAGCTTGTTCTCTCGGTTGAGATGTTCAGTGTCACCTTTAAGTGGTGTGACAAAAAAAATGCCACCTTTTTTTCTTTTTTTATGTAGCAGGATCATTGTAATATTGTTTCAATCCTCAGGAATCTTCCCTTCATTAAGGCACCAAGTGAAAACTTGGGTGAGTACTGTTTCAATTTCTCCACTTGCTTCTTGTATGATATCTATGGTAATTCCATCTTCTCCTGGAGCTTTTCCCAATTTCATGTTCTTGATTGCATGTGCAACTTCTGCTGGGAGGACTGGAAGAACTCTGGGACTGGTACCTTTCGTAATGCCTGGAGTACATGTATCATCCCTTTCATATAGTTTTGAGTAGAAATCTTTCACTCTTGTCAAAATCTCACCTCTATTTCTTGTTACAGAACTATCTTCCTTTCTCAGAGCCTAATCTGTTTTTTTCCCTTACTCAGATGTCCTTTTGTTCTCTTCAGGCTTTGGTTGTTTTCAATTGCTTTCTTCACTAGTTCACAGTTGAATTTCCTTACATCTTCAATGATACTTTTTCGTACCATCTTGCATAGCTCTATATATTCCCATTTGGAAGTCACATCCCCTTTAGTTGTCCTCATCTCTCTTCTTTTTTGCATCAGAATTTTGGTTTTTCCTGATAATGTGTTCGTATGCAACTTGTCCTTAGTACCAGTTATTTTTGTTGCTGTTTCCATAGGAGCCTTGGGTAGTTTTCTGTTAACTTTCAGAGATGTACACTTCTTCCGACCTTTAGACCTTCTAGAGCAGAGAATCTGTGCTTCTGTTCCAATTTGAAGGTATTATGATGGTTTTTGAGGTTGGTCATGTCAATACACTTTGTTTGTTTTATGAGCTTGCCACGCTCGAGTTTAGCATTGAGGTGCATCTTACATCATACCATTCTATGGCCACTACCTGTGTTGAACTTGTTTAGCACACTGCAGTCTTCCATGACAAATTTCTTGTTACGCATATTAAAATCAATTTCACTTGTCAATCCATTGAGATGCCTCCATGTCTATTTCCTTTGCGGCTTTTTCTTGAAAAAGGAGTTCATGATGAAAAACCCTTCTGCTTCTGCAAACTCTACGAGAGTATTTCCACGCTGGTTTCTGTTGCTGCGACCGAATTTACCTACTGAAGTTTCATTCTGTTGTCGTTGCCCTATTTTCGTATTGAAATCTCCCATAATGATTTTCAGGTGCTGCTTGCCCTTATTATTTAGATGACGAATTTCCTCATAAAATTCTTCAATCTCTTCTTCAGGATGACTTGCAGTGGGTGCATAAGCTTGAATAATCTGATCCTGGTATCTTCTCAAGAGTCGGATAACAAGTCGTGCAGCTCTTTCAGAGGAACTTTTAACTTCTGCAACTTTATCCTTCAGTTTCTTGTTTATTATAAATCCAACACCACTAGTTCTGCCAGTATCTGTCCCATGATAATAGGAGAGATGTCCACTTTTCATGTACATACTATACTATATTTTCCAAACATTTCTGAAGCAATATAAAAAACAAAGTACTTTCACTGCATTTCATGAAATGTACCCACCAGTGAATATGAACTTGTCTATGGACCATTCCATGTAAAATCAGCAAATAATAAAAAAAAAAAACGTTTTTGATTCAATTTTCATTAAACTTGGTGGACTTGTACAGTACTTCTGTAGCTATAGGACTTTGAAATTTACAAACACACACACACACACACACACACACACACACACACACACACACACACACAAGGCATTTTTGTGTCTACTATGCCTATCACTAATAACAATGACTGTAGACCTAATTTGTCAACAGAGCTCATACTAGGCCTAGTTGTTAGCTTATTACGTGAACTTTCTTTTGAGATATCATGCAGTGGGCAATTTAGTTCTCAAGGTCATCCTTTTGACCTTAAATTTCTCAAAACACGCTTCATAAACTTGATTAAATAAAGCAGATGGAGGAAGCTAACTGAGTAGTAAAAAACTGTCTGTGAAATAAAAAAAAACACTGCTTTTTTTTTTAATGTATTCTGTAAAGAGCTAGATTTTTACATGTCCTATGTAGGAACAAAAAATGTATACATGTAGGAACAAAAATGTATACTCTTACATGGGTACATGTAGGAACAAAAATGTATACTCTTACAGAATTTTTACATGCCCCAAGAATGTTGGGCAATATAGTTTTCAAGTCCTAATGTAAATGGCTCCTGAAAGCAGTAACTGCTCATATTTTGATGTAAATCGGAAAACCCTAACCTAGACACTGTGAAATAAAAAACAACAAAGACTATGTACTGGAGAAATACATCATTTTAGAGCCAGAATATGGGTGGAAGCAAAGTGATCTGACATATCATATGAATATAAAGTGGTGTTTAAAGCACTCTGCTTTTACCAATGAAAAATTTGCTTTAATGTTGAAAATGTTTGATGCCCAAGTAGATGGCAACACAGATGATAGTTTGAACCCATCACTTAACTGTTAATAGTTTAGTCATGCAATCTTTTGAAAGAACCGATGTTAGGCAAAATGAAATAAATCTCTCGCACTTACATGTATTAAGTTTGATGTTTTTCATCAGGAATCAAAACTAGAATGGACAGAATTTAATCTTGCTGCAACGACTTTTCTTTACAGTATAATAAGTTGGATGCATTGATCTTTTCCCAATTATAGCACTTTTAATATATGCATAACATAAACTACGATATGCATATATTAGAAGTGCTATAAATATTCAAAGCAAACTGAATTTGCTTGTACCACTTACTGGTCATCCATGTAACTAACACTTCTCAGAAAACTTGAAAATTTCATCGTCCCGGAGCGAGAATCGAACCCTGCATCTTCCGATTACCAGTTGAGTTTCACGCTCCAGGACGATGAAATTTTCAAGTTTTCTGAGAAGTGTTACATGGATGACCGACCAGCCAGCAAGTGGTACAAGCAAATTCAGTATGTTTTGAGTATTCTGTCGATTTTTCATGTACTATGAAGAATATTTCTTTCTTCATTGATTTATCTGTGGTACTGGTGACCTCTGACCTACATCCGTCCAGATGGGAATTGGGTCAAAGCGCTATGAGGAAGCATGGACACTTCGACTAGCGAAAATCTGAGGACTTTCAGATTCCTATCTCAGTTGCTTGGAACTTCACTGTCCTGGGTGGTGTAATGGGTAGCATACTCGACTGGTAATCGGGAGATGCAGGGTTCGATTCCCGCTCCAGGATGATGAAATTTTCAAGTTTTCTGGCAAATGTTACATGGATGGCCAGTAAGTGGGACAAGCAAATTCAGTTTGCTTTGAATATTCTGTCGGTTTTACATGTATTATGAAGAATATTTCTTCCTTCATTGATTTAGCTATAAATATTTGGGGGGAGGGGGATGTGAATTGCTAAAACAAAATTTCATGTTGAAAAACACTTTACAAATTACCATTAAACATAAGTCGACATATTTTAATGAAGAAATCATTATTTTAATACACATAACATCAACAGATAGAAATAACATGAGGATAAAAGCTTAAAGAACTTTTGGTACTCCACATATCCATATACACTGTACTGTTTGTTTTTTTTTGAGAAAATTGTTGATGGTACACTCATGAATGAGAGATCCTGAAGGTACTCTTTTTTAAATGAGGAGGTCCAGGAAATGTTTTAAATAAGAATTGATACAAAACATACATACTTTTCTTTCCAGAAACATTTACATTAAAATATTTTAAATATATTTTTATTTTGTAATTTTGACTACATTTTATATATTAACCAAAAACTGCATGACACCAAGAATGATGTATAATAGGTTTAAATAATGGTCATTAATAACCTTATTTAGTAAATTCTGTTCAACACGTTTTCTAAATTTATGCAGAAGGAGGAATCACATACCTTGTTGGAGCAATCTTCAACGTGGAATCCTGGTGAAAGTGACCAAGTTAAAACTCATGAAAAAATTTAAACATAAGAATAGGGTAAGAGAACATAATCAACTACAGCAGAAATCTGAAGAAGCTAAAGGACGTAGAATGAAAAAGATAGATAAAACCTAACTAAGTTAAAAAATGTAATAAACTGCAGCAAAATTTGCCATTTGGTAAAGTAGTGGAATAAAAATGATAAAGCTAAAAACTAGAAGATTTGATGAGAATAAAAACAGATGACTACTCAATTCACACAATACATACAACAGGCCGATGTTCAGAAATCCTGTTGTATTATGTTGTGTGCACTGAGGAGTCAAATCTTCTAGTTTTTAGCTTTATCATTTTTATTCCACTACTTTACCAAATGGTGAATTTTGCTGCAGTTTACCACACTTTTTAACTTAGTTATGTTTTAACTATGTTCTTCATTCTACATCCTTTAGCTTCTTCAGGTTTTTGTTGTAGTTGATTACGTTCTTTTACCCCCTTCATATGTTTTAATTTTTTCATGAGTTTTAACTTGGTCACCTTCACTAGGATTCCATGCAGAAGATTGCTCCAACAAGATATGTGACTCCTCCTTCTGCATACATTTAGAAAATGTGTTGAACAGAATTTACTAAATAAAGTTATTAGTGACCATTATTTAAACCTATTAACTATATGCCACATAAATTTGAGTACACTATTCCTCCAGGTGAAATGTATCACATCTAAAACAATGATGTATTTTGGAAGTTTGCTGGTATTGGTTGCAAAAAAAAAAAAAAAAATACACTAATAGTTTTTGTATTACATAAAAAAAATGTAGGAAGAATGATTTTTTATAAAACAATAAAACAAAACTAGAGACAATCTTTGTTGCTCTACCATGAGTGCTGGAGTATCTATCCATTGCCAGTATGTGTATCATCATGCACTGGCTGCAAAAAAACATTACAATATTAATTTTTTCTATTAAATAAAAAACTGCAGGAAGAAAGTTTTTATTTTTATTTTTTATGGAATAATAAAATTCATGACTAAATCTTGGTTATTTTACCATGAATGCTGGAATGCCAAATATTTGGGAAGGGGGTGAATGACATAATTTTGATAATTGCAGGGCTCACCTTGCCATTTTCCAAACAAAAACAGAAAAACCTCTGTTTCTCCTTTGAAATCTTATGGGAAGGTGGCAATGTATCCAACATTTATCTTGCAGAGGGCATAAAAGTTCCAACATCCTCATTCCAGCACCCTTGTACCCTATGATAAGTACTACTTGTCACCTCTGGCTTACTTGTCCATACAAAAAAAAAAAAAAAAAAAAAAAAAAAAAAAATGGTGGGACAAATTGGGGTAGATCTATATATACATTAGCATCCCTGGAAAACTGGGGAGAGTTATTAATCACTGAACAATTCATTCTACTTCGTTTAAGACCACATACAAACTCTTTCAAGCTTAAATTGATGTTTGCAGCTAGAGCTTGTACTACTAACTCTGCTATTTCAATATTTTTTTTACATATTAATCACCCTTTTGATAGTGCAATAACACTTCTCAAAACCAAATAAACCTGAAGAAAAAATTTTCCACTGCAAAATATCCACTTTATACAGTTATAGTCTAATTTTTGATCCCTCCCCCCATAGTGATTATGAAAAGAAATGTCCAAAGAACAAGTATGTACGAGGGATGTCTGATAAGTATCTGGATTTTTATTCCTATCAATTGCAGGAGAAAAATACAGAATACATAAATATGATACTCACATATGTAATACAGTGGTACAAACAGTCAAAGTCACTTTTTCACTTATTCTCCATTCAGCACAATGCATTTCCTCCACCGATCAACAAGTCGATTCATTCCGGTAGCGAAGAAATCAGCAGGGGTGTTGCGAATCCATTGACAGACAGCCACATGCAGATCGTCCATGCTCTCATAGTGGTTGCCACAAAGACTATCCTTTAAAGGACCAAAAACACAAAAATCGGAAGGTGCCAAGTCCGGACTGTAAGCAGGGTGTGGAAGAACGGTCCACCTCTGTGCATTATCAGGCTGAAGCAACACTTGATTGTTTTTCAATGTTAGCTGTTTCGTTGGGATACACTGTGCAAGCTTTCTCAGTGTCTTCACATAGGCCTTTGCATTTATTGTTTCATTTTTTGCCAAGTACTCAACTAGAAGAATACTGTGTTTGTCCCAGAAGACAGTAGCCATGACCTTGGATGCCAACGAACCAACTTTGAACTTCTTTAATGGGGGAAATTCGGATGATACCATTGCATACTTTGCCATTTTGTCTCCGGTTTGTACTGATGAATCCATGTTTCATCGCCTGTTATTATGCCTCCCAGGAACGTGTAACCCTGCTCATCATACCACTGTACCAGTTCATTGCAAATGTCTAACCTTTGGTGTTTATGCACCACTGTAAAGATTAGGGGTACTCATCTGGCACGCATCTTCCTACAGTTGAGATGTTCATGAATAATTTGTCCAACAGAATCTTCAGTGATATTCAATTCCATGGTAATATCCTGAACACAAATGCGTATGTCACCTTTAATGAAGTCATAAACCTGTTTAATTGTTTCATCAGTCACCGCCATGTTAGACCTACCTGACCATGCTGCATCTTCAAGGCTCTCGTGGCCAGCTTTAAACTTCATAACCCATTTATAAACACTGGAACGAGACATAGCTGCATCACCATACACCGTGCGAAGTCTTCTTGTAATGTCCACGGCCTTTATGCATTCTTTCATTAAAAATTTCACTACTGCTCGCTGCTCGAACTGAACACTTAGCAAAGTCGCCATTGTTTTTGATCGACAGCACCACCTAACACTAGTATCAAGCCGCTTCGCTTTTACAGCGCTTCACTGAAAGTAGTCGTAATAGTTTCACGCATACATATGATAATACACATGTTTTTGTGTCGATGTCTTATCAGACACCTCTCATATACAGGGTGATTCCTAAAGTCTTAAGTCACCTCAATAACTTGGAAACAAAGACAGCTAGAGCTATGGAAGTAAGGTATGGTATAGTAAAATAACCATGCGCTATCGGTTGAGAGTGACTGCAGCGCCCCTAGTGGCAAAATGTGGAAGTTAGCACTCCTATCTCGGAAACCATGAGAGATACGGGAAAGAGATCAATTAGAAACTTGTAGAGCATCAACGAATTAGTAGGAAATGACATATGGTAGAAACGGCTGGTGTAAGTAGAAGGCTGGAAACGTGAGGGAAACACAAGGTTTATTATACTCAGGCATGAATAAAAATGGAGTACATTGGTCGTATTTAATGCAACAGTGGTACTTACATAACGTTGCGTTTAACGTAAATTGGGTTCAATATGGCCACCATCTGCCACAATACACATTTGAATGCGAAACAGAACTTCCCATTTTACGTTCGCCAGCATAACAGGTGTCACGCTCTCGCATGCAGCGATGATACGCAGTTGGAGATCGTGGAGACTCGTCCATTCCCCCCTGTACACGTGATCCTTTAGGTAACCCCAGAGGAAGAAATCATGGGAGTTAGATCCGGGGATTGTGGAGGCCATGCTACAGGACCACCATAACCGATGATGTGTTGCTCGAAAGTGTCGGACAAGAAGTGCTGTACCGCTGTTGGTTGATGTGCTGGAGCACCGTCATGCTGAATCCATAATGAGCGTATATCTTGCAGAGACAAATCATCTAACCACTCAGGTAATGTGCTTTGTAACAGCTGCAGGTATCTTCGTCCATTTAATGCCCCCTCATAGAACACAGGTCCAACAAGTCGGTCCTCCCAGATGCCACACCAGACATTGATCGACCAGCACACCCGATGCCTCATTTCCCATGTAAAACATGGATTCTGAACTGCCCAGTAATGGGTGTTTTGTTTGTTCAGCACCCCGAAGGAAGAAATCATGGGAGTTAGATCTGGGGATCGTGGAGGCCACGCTACAGGACCACCATAACCGGTGATGTGTTGCTCAAAAGTGTCGGACAAGAAGTGCTGTACCGCTGTTAGTTGATGTGCTGGAGCACCGTCATGCTGAATCCATAATGAGCGTATGTCTTGGCTGCAGGTATCTCGTCAGTCCAAAGGATGTTCGATGGAAAGGCCGCATTTTCTTCTACGGTGTTCATTACAAAATTGCACCAATCTAGACGTCGTTGGTTATCCCCTTGCATCAGTAGTGCAGCGGTACTGTACGGTGCGGGTGGGCACCATGCTGGTGCAAAATGTTCCACACATGGGATTGGGATAATGCTGATGCAAATGTTCCACACTCGTACTGGTGTGTGGGTTGGCCAAAACGTATGCCAGAACATCGACTGGTTGCACATCCCTACACATTCTGGTGGGTCGGCCCGAACGGGGACGCGCTGCAACACTGCCTGCCTCTCGTAGCCGTTAAACCAGGCGACTGATGGTCCACGCTGTTGGCGATGGATGAGTTGGAAATCGTAAGCCATACTGGAGTGACGCTCTCTCGCGTTGTGTCAGAATTCTCCATATAGCAGTACCATCTCGCAATACTGTTCATTGGAATAGCCTGCCATGCTCGTTCTTTACCAGATGCTCACGTTACGAATGACATAGCTCCTGACTGACGATCCTTTATACATTGCCACGCCGCGCCTCATGCAGCAGGGGAGGCGTTATGTCACACCATAATTTGCATACGACACTCACAGGTGTGTGGTCGCATACGTCATACATTTCTCCCTGCTAGACATTTACCGCGACAACGACACGAACCGGCTTTGCACAAGTTTGCATTTCCAGCCTTCTACTTACTCTAGCTGTTTCTACCATATGTCGTTTCCTACTAATTCTTTGAGCCTCTACAAGTTTCTAATTGATCTATTTACCGTATCTCTCATGGTTTCCGAGATAGGAGGGCTAACTTCCACATTTTGCCACTAGGGGCGCTGCAGTCACTCTCATCCGATAGCGCATGGCTGCCCTACTATACCATATCTAACTTCCATAGCTCTAGCTGTCTTTGTTCCCAGTTATTGAGGTGACTTAGGACTTTAGGAATCACCCTGTATAAATTGTCCATGCAGTGTGAATTTTTTTTCTGTCCACTTCCTAGAGCAGGGATCATAGCATACTTCTGGAAAATTTTAGGTAGGAATTTTAGGAATTTTTGTAAAAATTTTAGGAAAATTTTAGGAGTGTATTTCAATAAAAACTAGATGTATATTTGTATACATCTAGTAAAACAACTTCGTATACATTGTAAAGAGTTTGCTTCACACCCTTCAACCATATATACTGATAGACTGCGCATGACATCAAAATTTCTGGCTCCAACATAAAATCACATGACATCAGTCAAAAAGATGGGTTACACCTGCTGTGCTTATGGTTGCTCTGAGCGATATAGTAAAGGAAGTTCTATGATTTTTCATGGGTAAGACACGAATTAAATACCTAAGTCAATAAAGTTTAATTACTTAACCAGAAACTTGCAGCTATTGATATAAAAATATAGTAACTTAAGAAAAAAAAATGGAATGCATGTTCCAAATTCTTCGCAAATGTTCATCACATTATAAATCACGAAATGTAAACAACCCGATCATGCATGTATATAGCTCATAAGTAAACTTACCTGAAGAGTTTTCATTATATATGAGGCGCATTCACATAATACACCGAAAACACTGAAGTTCTGCAGTGTAAATTAGTAATCATAACAGCATTTTTACACGAAATTTGGAGTCTGATGATGACGTGTCCAATGTTGGAGCCATGGCAGCTTTGATGCAGCTATTGCCAATGCGCAGTCCATTAGTATATACATGGTCAAAGTTCACATCCAAATTTTTTGCATAACGTCTAATGTCTAAAGTTTAAGTATGATTTACTTCTAATGTTCAGTTCTTATCTTTTCACGTGTTATTATCATATTCAAGTATATTTACCACATTCAAGTTTCACTTTGAACATTAATATGCTGTTGAACCAGAAGCAATTCACGATTTTCACAGTAAAGTTTTCAGGTTTCACATTAAATTATAATATCCTAAAAAGGTAATTGAAAACCAAGAACTATGTACAATTGTTCACTGAATTACTTTTTTCATATTATTGTTTCAACCTCTTCCTGATAAGCCTATCTTTTTCTGCTTCCACCACAACTAATTTACTTTCAGTTTTCTTTATTTCAGCTGAACCTTGTATGATCAAGTTAAAGGCAACTGCTATTTCAACAGTATTTTGTTTTTCTACAGCTTTTCTCATTCTTTCTGTTCCCTCTTGAATTACTGCTAGGGAGGCTTCTTTATCTTTTTTAAGCCTATTTATTTCTGCATCATTTTCTTTTATTTTATCATCAAACTCAGCTTTCTTTTTTTCTCTAGCTGCTTTTCCTTATTTTCCCTTTCTTTCTGCTTTCTTTCTTTTACCTTTTTAGATTCTTCTTCCTTCAGCTTATCAACATACTCTTTATAAAATTTATGTGAATCACGAACACTATTTAACAAATTTCTTGTTATGGGAACTTTACTTACACATCCATAGTGTTTAATGGCCCCTTTAACTATTCTTAATGATGTTATAGTTGAGTCTTTTAAGTTAGCCTTGTTCTTCCTTAACAGAGCAGTGTTAACCGAAAATCCCCTTTCTGCATCAGCATTACCATGAGGTAAAACTAAAATTGACTTGATGAGTTTAGCAAGATTTGAGTATTTTTCTTTTCCGCTAGAGTCTTTAATACTAAATATATTACGCCAGTAATGATCAATCCGCACTGGAATATGCCCTTCCTCTGAAAATTTCCCTAGTTCATCTAGAGTTGGCTTATCAGAATTTAAAAGTTTCCACTCTTCTCTTACTCTATCAATTTGTTCCTCAGAAAGATGCAAAACACTTGAAATTCTGGTTATTTCCGAAAGTCCTTCAGTGACTGAAAGTTGAGTTGACTCTTTCTTTGGTTCTTTTACCTTTAAAACTTCTATGTCTCTTAGCTTTTGATTGCAGAATGGCAAATTTGACTTTAAATATTTTGTGGTTGCAATTAGTGATGATCTTACATCTAAGAGAAATAATTTCTGCCTGGTCTCCTGAACATTCCTGAGGAGATTTTTTGTCTTCATACCAACTTCTAACTCCCCTAGTTTTTTCCATGAATTTTTGTTTTCAAAATCTACATTCTTTAGGTCTTCTCCAAATTTCCCTGCAATAACATCATCTTGGATAAACTGAGCCATAACATTCCTCATTAAAGTTTTTAAATCAGAATATAAGTGGTGTATTTTTGGTTCTTCACTCTGATAACATAATGAAAACTTTTCAAAATTTTGGTGTGAAAATGAAATTAATGCTAAATAGCAAGGAGTTAGCTCATTTTTCAGGAAACAGTGAATTATTTTATACCTTGCTGAATTGCGTAGTTGTTTTTCAAATATTTTTTGAGATGGCAAGAAGTTTAAAAAATATTCTGTAATATTTAGCCATTGATCCAAGAGCCTCTGGGCTACAGAACCAACGGTTAACCATCTGTTACTGACATGACGCAAAAGAAATTTGGCTGTGACCAATGTTATATCCTCGACAGATTTATAATCCTCTCGTCTTGCAGCACTACTCTTTAAAAAGTAATGCATGTCAGTAGCAAATTCGTCAAAATCTATATTTAAGCTTGTCAAAAAAATTTTAAATGCATTACTAACAACACGCAGGTTGCAAAAAACCTAGTTCCAAAGATTTCTGGCCTGTTTCTTGTTTTACAACTTCAGTGAATTTGCGTAAAAAGCACTTATTTACATTTGGGCTGTCCATGGATACACAAACAATTCTGTTCAACGAAATATTGAAGAACGATAACACATCAAGAATTTCTTTTAGCAAAATATCTGCTGTTGCATGACCCAGAAAAACGCTTGTTGGGTATCGGCAAGAAACTGAATTTATTTCTGAAGACCAGTACCTGAGATACACATCCAACTGCCGTTTCACTTGCGCATTTGTAGTTTCATCAAATGCAATAGTAACCTTTCCTGGGCTACTAGATGCAATGTCTTTTTTCAAATCCTCTTCAAAATATTTTGACAATCCATGCGATATCACATAAGCAACTTTTTTTTCTTTAAGTTGCATTTTGGCTGCAATAGCAGAATCAGGAAACATTTCTTTGAAAAGTTCAACTGTTTCAGTGCATGAAACAAAAGACATATTGTCCTTAGCAACTTTCATGGCCCATAATGCTTCGGCTTTAGCCATCTGTAAATCATGACTCAGTACTTCACTAATATTTGTTTTGGGCTGAAGATCCTGTCCTCCAAAGGCTTTCAGGATGGACTTATTTTGAAATTTACTTTGAAATTTCTGCAAATGTTTTTTTCCTTTATGATGCACTTTTACTTGTGAAAAGCCACTATTAAAAATATTGAAAATTTTTGAACACAATATACACTTAGCAGAAAATATTGTTTCAGTTGCAGAACACCATTCTTTTAACTTCACTCCGTCCAATTCTTTGGCGAGCCACGCATCTTGAAATTTCGTTTTGGATTTAGGCATCTTAAACACTTGTATTACTAACCAGAAAATGAAAGGGAAGTACAAAAACACGTTCCAATATTGCAAAACCAGACAACTTCCCGAAGTTTGGCTGCGAGGATGTCAGAAGATAGAAAAAAAAATAAAAGCAAGTCACCACTAGAGAACTGAACCTGCACACAGCACAGAGAACACCATAAAAGACGCAAAACCAGAAACTATCATACGCATCTCACGCAAGTTCAGTCAAAGCGAGTCGGAGCCGAGATATATTGCGTATCAAAGGTCGTTGTCGCCGACGCACGATCGAAGGTTAATGACTCTACTGCCTGCCATGATAACACTCAGCTACCATCCCATCGTCATTACCGGAGGTTACGGAAGGAGACCACATGTTTCCTCTTTGCTTCCACCCACCTGCGGTTTACAATAACAAAACATCAGCAGAAAGAGGAGGTTCCACGAGGCATGTTCAAAAATAAAGTATGATCTTCTGCGTGCCACTGAGTTCGTCTGCAAAGCGCAAACCAGGGGTGAAAATGACCCCTCCCCTTTTCCCTTAGATCTCTTGTTACTCTCGAAAACTGTCCGAAGGCACGAAAGTGGAGCGCCCGCCCCGAAGCAAGTGCATCTCGATGGCGTCATTTTCCCTCCCTTCAGCAGCACACCATATAGGCTGTGTTTCTACAATAACAGGTCTTCTTACCTTACCGTAATGGTAAATTTATTGGCGTTAATAACGGTTATATTTTTAATAAATAAGCTTACAAAAATTTTAGGAAGAATAGCAAATTTTAGTTATAATTTTAGGAATTTAAGGAGGGTCACAAAATATTAGGAATTTTAGGAATTTTAGGAGAAATGCGATCCCTGCTAGAGGCTCTACTGGGAAAGTGGAAACGTTATTATAGTATTTTCCACACTGTATACAACAAAGTTTAAACAGACAGCATATCAAGGGTGTTTGTAAGATAGTATTTTCAATACAAGATTTTTTTGTTCATTCCTCATAAGCATGAAAATGAAAAAAAAAAAAAAAAAAACATTCCACAACCAAAATAAATGTACAGAGGCCACATGACATACCTGGGTCTGAGTCCCCTTCCTTGCTCACATTTTTCAGCAACAAACTTCATCCACTGTTGAGCAAAGTGTGCCAAGCTCAAAGAGAACTTTACTCTAGCTTCTCCAGTAATAAGACGGGTTACTGCTTTCTGATACTAAATGAAAAAATGAGACATAAGGCTCATAAAAAAAAAAATTCAATGAGTAATGTATTGGAATGTCGGAAAAGTCATGACGTATTTTAGCCATGTTTTGCAAAGGTCATTTATTGATAGAAAGAACAAAGATCAATCAATGATATAATGCCCGTTTTGTTCAATAACCTTTTGCCATCTTTCAGTGAGCTGCAGAATGCCTCGTTCATAGAAGAACCTGTCTTTCGAAGCAAAAAACTGTACAAGGTGCTGATTTACAGCCTCATCTGAATTGAACGTTATACCACGCAAAATACTGTTGAAGAGAGCGAAACAAGTGGAAGTCTGACTGCGCAAGGTCAGGCGAGTATGCTGGGTGTGGCAACACATCCCACCCAAGCTCCAATAATTTTTGGCGCGTGATCAAACTTGTGTGTGGTCTCCCGTTGTCGTGATGGAACACAACACCTTTATGATGAACGAGCTCTGGATGTTTCTGGATGATGAATTCGTTCAAACTGCCCAACTGCTGACAGTACACATTCGAATTGGTTGTTTGGTTCCGTGGTAGGAGCTCGAAAAACACGACACCTTTAAAATCCCACCACACGGAGACCAGAGCCTTCCGCTGATGAATGTCTGCTTTGGATGTTGTTTGAGGCGAAGCAACACGTTGGGACCAAGACTGTTTGCACAGCACATTGTTGTACACAATCCACTTTTCATCACCAGTTATTAGTCGCTTCAAAAAACGATCGTTTTCCTCACGTTTAATGAGCATATCGCAGATGTTTATACACGCCGTCAATTGAGCTTCTTTGAGCTCATGAGGAACCCACTACATCGAGCTTGCTTACGTATCCCAGCTTTTTCAGGTGGTCGTGAACACTTGAATGATGGGTGTGCAATGAGTCTGCAATCTCTTGTGTCATGTAACGTGAGTTTGACTCGATCAATGCCTTGATTTGGTTGTCATCAACCTCGGTGGGCCTTCCTGACCCAGGAGCATCGTTGAGGTCAAAATCACCAGCATGAAATTTTGCGAACCACCGCTAGCACTGACGTTCATGTAGAGCATTATCACCGTACACTTTACGCAACTTTTCACAAGCTTGATGCGCGTTCTTCCCTTTACAGAAGTAAAACAGTAAAATATGGCGAAAATGCACAGTTTGGTCTTCCATCTTCAACTTGATGTCAAATCAACCAAATCGCACACTATTCCATTTAGACTTCATCTAGAACTGGCACCTGTCGAATGGCATAGCGATAACAGAGCTGCGCAAGCCTCTAGTACTTCCAAAACTGCCCAACCGCCATCTGGTGCCAAAATACGTCATGACTTTTCCGACAACCCAATATTAATGCAGACTTATTTTACACAAAGGAAAAGCAGTACACTCAATGATTATCACCTATGTAATTAACTCTTCAAAAAGTTGCATAGCACTCACTCACTCACTCACTCACTCACCCACTCACTCACTCACCCACTCACTCACTCACTCTTCCTCTCTCACTCACTCACTCACTCACTCACTCACTCTTCCTCTCTCATTCTGTCTGTTTGTGTGAGACCAAGACATGATCGAAACAGAAGCAAGTGCACTTTGCCTGGCTTGAAAGAGCTACTAACAAGTTGGAGTCCCACTCCTGCCTTTTCATGAGCAAGATGAAGAATGTGTGAAGCATCCATGTTTAAAACTGTAACAGATATGCATTTCATAATTAAAAACAAAATATAAATTCTGGTTAAAAACATCTATGGCGGAGGCCACGTCTGTTCTTAAATTTACGTGCATACAAATATAATATTTACAAGGTTACCTACCTCTTTTAACATTTCACCACACGTTACATCATCAATGCCTTGATTTGGTTGTCATCAACCTCGGTGGGCCTCCCTGACTGAGGAGGTAAAATGTTAAAAGAGGTAGGTAACCTTGTAAATATTAAAAACAAAATGTTCTTGATTATAATATTTAAGTTACCAGTTGTGACTATAACTTATATTTTTCAACGACAATTCCCACGCAGAAATTAAGTGCATAGACTGGTTGTCCGTTCAATTAATGCAGTTTAATTCCTTGTACCCTGTTAAAACGACATTATTCCAAATATCCAAACCCACCAACAAACCAACCAACCCAAGTTTTGGGTTGGTTGGTTGGTGGTTTTTTGGGGGTTTTTTTAGCGCAAGAGCCATGTTTGGTCAAAGAGTGTCAGACACAAGACAACCGCAAGATTCTGGTCAGACCATGTAATATTTTCTGTACTGTGTACCATGTTCAGTTGGTAAAATGGGATTGTTTTAAGATTTTAAGTGAAAATAATTGCTACGTAAAAGTAATTGTTTCCAGTGATTGATGGTGCATTTGTTTTTACTATTTACCGATAATTAGAAATAATATTCCGTCCTAGTGCCAAGCCATGCGAGTAGTTTTGTAAAGTTGATATTTATTTATAAGAAATTTATTAATATTCATGCGGCCCCTACGTTCCTTCAAAACTGGTCCTTCCAAAGGTCTGAGTTTGAGACCACTGTAATAGATGATAACACCTTCAACTGTTACAGGAGAGGAACTTATATCCAACAGTGCAAAATGCATGGAACTCAAATCAGTGGGATGGCAATCTTCAATCCATTAGTTTGTGTACAAACCTGTAATAGTGTCATGAACAGCAACACTGAAAAACAGGGACTGGAAATCAGCTGTAATGTGGACAAACAAATTACATACAAAAAAACATATTTTTTCAGAAATTGGAATACACAGGTTCTGTTTTGCAATGTAATTTGGAAAAAAAAAATAGTGCATTTTGGGTTTGGATATGTGATAAGTTTATATTGCATACTTAACCAAATTTAAACTCTTCTTAGGTTGTATATATCTCTCATTTTTCACTCTCATGCACCAATTCTGTGTGTTTGGTTCACATCTGTTGAAACCCTTTCAGTGAAGGAATGGTTTGATGATCCATTGCTGCCAGCATTGAAGTTAGGCTTAATATTTCAAAATGAGGTTGACCAAATGAAGTTGAGGTGAACAAAATTATAACCATTAAGAAAATGTGATGTTAATGACCAGAATATTTTCAGAACCGAGTTGAAAGTATGACTAGACAAAGTTAAAGTAAATAAAATTAAAACAATTTAAGATGACCTGATTTTCTTGGCAACCGTCACTGGCTCCTATGCATTTTGGGCATCTTTCATTTGCCCATCATCGAGGAGTTTAACCACACTCATCACTAGTCACATGCTCGTTGAAACTGATTTGATCTTTCTTCCTTGGTGGGATTTTTGTCATGGTCCTAAGATCCCCTTGATTAGTCAATGTAATTGATAGTCATGCCATTTGGTGTTCGGTGTTCTTATAAGTACTTAATTTTTGTTTCTCTCTTTCTTTGTGTATTTGAGATTTCTCATTTTTTCATGTTCAAGAAGTTTCCATGGATATGGCTGTAATTACTGCAGTATAAGGTTTAAGTTGTTTGATTTTAAGTCTTCTGCTTATCTTATACAGAATTAATTTTCTACTCATTTCTACTATAGGAAGAAAGTTCAGATCAGTTTCAGCCATCAATAAGCACGCAGCAAGCAATGTGTGAGGCAAAATTTGATTCAGAGTTTCTAACTAACCATTCTAGAAGCCAGTCTCTGTAGCAACACAAATATTCCCCCCCCCCCCCCCAAGAAACCAAACTAATTCTCAGAATCAAACCAATGATCAAACGACCAGCTATTATATTAGCAGCTAACCGAACCGGCAATGTAACAGGCTGAATCAAATGTCTTACTCTTTTGATTAACACTATAAAAAGGGCCAACACTAATGGTGCACCCACAGGGACCAAGCGTGCTCTTCTTTCCCTAAATTTAATAAATCCTATTAACCACACCACTACACCCAATCTTATAGTTACTATTAACACCAGTTGCCACAATGGCACCTCATTTATTTTCAACCTCAAACACATCTCAACAGTCATAATTTTCTTCACCTTAGCACACTCACTGCGGCAACGTTTTTCCGTGACTTTTTTAAGTGCGTTACGACGCACCGGTGGGTCATAGACTGTTTCAATACAGTGCTGTACAACACACGGGTGGGTCATAGACTGTTTCAATACAGTGCTGTACAACACACGGGTGGGTCATTTCTTGGAAGTGTTTCCCTTGTCAACCAAGAGATGGTGGTTGATGCCTGTGGTTTGAACTTTTGTATTTTGTAATGAACGGAGTTTAGATAGCATTCTGCAAGAGCAGGAGCAATAACCGATGGGTCACTTAGCACACAATTATGAAATTGATAAACGCACTCCATTTAAATGCAGTACAATTTGCCTTTCATTTGTTAGCCCTGAATTTATTATACCTACATGAATTATTACATGGAATCTATGGTGAGGTCATGCAGTAGCATAATGTTAGTTATATCAGCTGATTTCTAAAATAAACAACAAAAAAGTAAAGAATGTAATATATATGTATATCATCATCATCATTGTCAACCATTATCAATCCACTGCTGGACGAAGGTCTCCCCAAGTTTTCTCCACAACGCTCTGTCTTGTACCAGTCTCCTCCATGTCACTCCTGCATACTTTCAAATTTTCATCCACCCATCTCCCATGTGGTCTTCTTCTGGGTCTTTTCCTGTCCCTTGGAATCCAATCTAAAATTTCAGCTGTGCATCGATGGTCTGTCCTTCTGGCAGTATGTCCAGCCCATTGCCATTTCAGGGATTTAACTCTGATCATGATGTCCTCCACTCTTGTCATTTTTCGGATCCACGAGTTCCTCTTCTTATCTCTCCTGGTTACACCAAGCATGCACCTCTCCATGCTGCTTTGAGTTGTCTGCAGCCTTTGTATGTCTCTTTTAGTTAAGGTCCACGTCTCTGCACCATACGTAAGCACTGGAAGGATGCATTGATCAAACACTTTTCTTTTAAGACATAATGGCATATTGCTCTTGAAAATTATGCTGTTTCTTCCAAAAGCTCTCCAGGCAAGTTTTGTACGCCGATAAATTTCTTCATCAATGTGACCCTCACTTGATATCTGCTGTCCAAGATAAATGTATGTGTGTGTTATCTCCAGCTTTTCTCCATGCATCGATAAATCTTCATTTCTTGTAAAAGCATTGAACATCACTTTTGTCTTCTGAAAGTTCATTTTTAATCCCACTTCCTTACTCTTGTCAGCAAGTTCCTGGATCATACTCTGCAGCTCTGATGGGGTAGTTGCAAAAATGACAACATCATCAGCAAAACGAAGGTGGGTTAGATAATCTCCATTAATCTTTATCCCTTTGTTTTCCCAGTTCAGTGATTGAAAGACATTTTCCAATGTGGCATTAAAGAGCTTCGGAGATATGGTGTCACCTTGTCTCACTCCCTTTCCAATTTTTATGTGTGTTGTATTTTCAAACAGCCGAATCTTTGCACTTGCATTTTCATAGATGTAATTAATAATATTAATGTATGCATCTTCAATACCACAGGATTTCAGAGCCATTGTAACTGCTGATGGTTTCACCGAATCAAAGGCTTTTTCATAATCGATAAAAGCCATGCACAATGGAAGTTCATATTTCCTCGCTCTTTCAGTTAGTTCTTTCAGTACGTGGATATGATCTATTGTGCTGTAGCCACTCCTGAATCCAGCTTGTTCTCTCGGTTGAGCCATGTCCAGTGTCACCTTTAAGCGGTGTGAAAGAACTTTAGTGAAGATTTTATAAACCACTGATAGGAGGCTGATAGGTCTGTAGTTCCTGATATTCTCAATGTCAGCTTTTTTATGCAGCAAGATCATTGTAGCGTTGTTTCAATCCTCAGGAATCTTCCCTTTATTAAGGCATTGAGTGAAAATTTGGGCGAGTACTGTTTCGATTTCTCCACTTGCTTCTTGTATGATGTCTACAGTAATTCCATCTTCTCCTGGAGCTTTTCCCCGCTTCATGTTCTTGATTGCATGTGCAACTTCTGCTGGGAGGACTGGAAGAACTCTGGTACTGGTACCTCTCATGATGTCTGGAGTACATGTATCATCCCTTTCATATAATTTGGAGTAGAAATCTTTCACTCTTGTCAAAATTTTGCCTCTATTTCTTGTTACAGAACCATCTTCTTTTCTCAGTGCAATAATCTGTTTTCTTTCCTTGCTGAGATGTCCCTTTGCTATCTTTAGGCTTTGGTTGTTTTCAATTGCTTTCCTCACTAGTTCACAGTTGAATTTCCTTACGTTTTGAGTTATACTTTTTCGTACTGTCTTGCATAGCTCTATATATTCCACTTTGGAAGTCACATCTCCTTTAGTTGTCCTCATCTCTCTTCTTTTTTGCATCAAATTTTGGTTTTTCCTGATAATTTGTTCACATGCAACTTGTTCTTAGACCCAGCTAATTTTGTTGCTGTTTCCATAAGAGCTTTGGTTACTTTTCGGTTAACTTCAGAAATATCCACTTCTTCCGATGTTAGGCCTTCTAAAGCAGAGAATCTGTTCTTCAGTTCCAATTTGAAGGTATTATGGTGTTTTTTAAGGTTGGTTATGTCAATACATTTTGTCTGTCTTATGAGCTTGCCACGTTCGAGTTTAGTGTTGAGGTGCATCTTACATCTCACCAATCTATGGTCACTACTTGTGTTGAACTTGTTTGGCACACTGCAGTCTTCTATGATGAATTTTTTGTTACACATAATAAAATCAATTTCACTTGTCGTCCCATTTGGATGTCTCCATGTCCATTACCTGTGCGGCTTTTTCTTGAAAAAGGAGTTCAAGATGAAAACCCTTCTGCCTCCGCAAACTCTACGAGAGTATATCCACGCTGGTTTCTGTTGCCGTTGCCCTATTTTTGCATTGAAATCTCCCATAATTATCTTCAAGTGCTGCTTACCTTTATTATTTAGATGACGAATTTCCTCATAAAATTCTTCAATTTCTTCTTCAGCATGACTTGTGGTTGGTGCATAAGTTTGAATAATCTGAGCCTTGTATCTTCTCGAAAGTTGGATAACGAGTCGTGCAGCTCTGTCAGAGGAACTTTCAACTTCTACAACTTTATCCTTCAGTTTCTTGTTTATTATAAATCCAACACCACTAGTTCTGCCAGTATCTGTCCCACGATAGTAGGAGAGATGTCCACTTTTCAATTCAATGAGATCTTCTCCTTTTCTCCTTACCTCACTTAGCCCGACGATGTCCCACTTGATCCTTTGTAGATCCTCTTCCAATTCAAGAAGCCTTGAATCAGAAGAAAGGGAGCGTCCATTATACGTAGCCAAGGCCAGCATCAGATGGCAGCCTAGTCCGGTCCTCCGCCTTCATGTGTCGCACTGGCCGCTGCCTTGGCGAGGTACATTCCAGCTGCCGGAGACTGAGGGCCAAGATTTAAGTTGTGGAGTCATTTTGGAGGTGTTTGGCCATAACTCACCACGCTGGCCAAGCGGGTTGGTGAGTGTGGGATAGCATTTCCTTTAATCCCGATGGTATAGTTATACCGCTATTGGCAGTCATCAGAGCTCCTTTAGTGGGAACAGGATGCACCACGTGAGTGAAGGCGGGGTTGACATTTGTCAAGGAGAGGCTGTGATGTTGCGGATCACCTGACCTTACATCCCTATATATATATATATATATATATATATATATATGTGGTGCATCCTGTTCCCACTAAAGGAGCTCTGATGACTGCCAATAGCGGTATAACTATACCATCGGGATTAAAGGAAATGCTATCCCACAGCAAAACTGAAGACTAAGGAAAAACTTTAGAATTTAAAACGAAAGTTGCTAAATAACCTGAAGATCAAAACGCGCAACGCAGCAGTTTTGAAAATTCAGAATTCACATTCTATTAAGAAGATACCTAATCAAAAAAATACATAAATAATTTTTGACTCACACCAAGTACGACATAGAAAAGGTTATGTATCTACCGGTGTGAGTAAAAGGAGAAAAGATAAAAAAATAATAAAATAAAACAACTGAATGTAGAAGGTGTCGAGAATACTGAGCCTTGGCTTTATCAAGGACCAGCAAAAACTCTGCATTTTCTCACTTCCACAAAGACCTAGTTGGAAATGGGTTTCTGCAAGGCCATGGATGCAAGTAACATTCCCACCTAAAATTGTTTTAAAAAATATATATATGTCATGTCCTCCGCAGAGTTGTATGACCTAGCACTAGTTAACAATTTCGCTTGCATCCATTGACCTTCCTGGCCCGACCCATGCTCTTCATCTGTTACTATTAAACAGAGAGAAGAAGATTAAAGAGAACTCAAGCTGTGAGAGTGACATAATAATTAGAAATAATTTTCAGCTATAACCAAATGCCAAGTTCGTTTGAGAGAGAATTTAAACCTGAAAAACAATGCAAAAAGAAATCCGAATATTTACATTGCAATTAAAAAAGGAGATATTAATTTTTAAAAAACAGATTTTTGAAAGAAAACTTGAGTCTAAAACCCCCTACTCTACACCTTATGACCGCACGAAAACGAGAATAATTTAAAGACAAAAATTAACTAAAGAAAACTTTGTGAAAGTTATATGACTTAAACAGTTAGTTGCAATATGTACAAAGTTTTTCAGCAGTGCTTTAAGTGCATAATTATTTTAGTTATTAAGAACTTAACTACTTTGAAAATACAGCGCAAAGAAAAGGAACACGCTTAGCCATCTGCTGTTCCTAGGTACCCCAAAAGACGCGCAAAGTTACCAGGAAAAGAAAGAGTTAAAACCCGCTAAAATGTTAACAGACAAGCCAGTGCCTAAAAGCTGAAAAGCAAAAAATCAACAGAGAAAAAGAACATGAATTACAAACATTGAACTTATAAAACCTAAAACCCAAAACACAAGGAAGAGAGCTTACCTCTTGTGTGACTAAACAATCACCTCACAAGAGTAAAACATGGCTGACCTCTTCCCTAACGCTTCTGCCCCTCCCTAGACGCTGGGGGGCAGTGTGGGTGGGGCTGATGGCCTCCTCATACGGAAAGAAACCAACACGCGGAGATTTTAGCCAGAGAAAAAAATATATAAACTTAAGACTGTGGACCTGTATGATCAGAAAGAGCAGAATTAACTCTCCAGAATACATGAGAAATATTATAAAATACACGAGTAGTGTATTTAATAATCTTTGCATGTATTAAATCACCTTAGTGAGCTTCTATAGATTAATCAGAATCTTATTAATTTTAATGTTGGTTTTACTATTTTTAGTATAGCTATCCTAGTGATGAATAACTAGTTTTCTTTTTATTTGTTTTTATTTTCTTTTATAAACAGATTTTTAAGCTTTTTTTGTGATTTTGTTTATATTATTTAATTTTTTGTTTTAATAGGACCTTCATGTCCATAGCACTAAGGTTCCTTTTAGTAGTTAATAGGCATCCTCTAGCCAACTTCCTTACGGCTTTGATTGGTCAGAATCATATTATTAACTGTGTAGAAAATTAAAGCAGATCTGCCAACCTTACTCTATTATTCAGAATAATTTTTCTTAAAGTTCTTTTGATGAAAGAAGAAGGAATTTCGTTCTCTAGAAAACTATCTAATAGTATATTAATGTGGTAATTGAAGTCCAAATTGTTGCTGCAAATTCTTGAAATTCTTAGGACCTGAGAAATTAGTACATTCTCAATTACTTTGGTTGATATGTTATTATTCCAGTGTAGATATTTAATTGCTTTGAAAGGAAAATTAACTCTTTTATCAAAGAGGCTAATAGATGGGTTACCTCTGTTGAGCTTAATGCTTAAGTCTAGGAACTCAAGTTCCTGATTACTGTGGTTGGTTTTACATAAGATAATGTATATATTGATTTTTATATACTGATTTCTTGCACTAAATAGCTGTATATTTGAATAATGAAAGGGATTCAACATTGTAATTATAATATTTAACATAGATTCCACATTGCAACTGTAATTAGGATTTTTCATTTTTAAGATTTTCGCTATGGCACATTATGCACACGCAGGAACAACCACCGGTGGGTTGTTCAACACACAATGATGAAACAAATTCATACACTCTGTAACTTTTTCTAAATGGAAAAACAATTTGATATTGGTTCATTTAACCCTAATTTTATTAGGCCTATATGATTGAATTAACAGAATCTGTACTCAAGAGATACAGTTTCTATTCAAACTTTCAATGAGAGGACTAATACAAAATAGACGATCATTGGTTTCACAACGCTTTTCTAAATCGGCAAAATGCCAAAATTTGCATAGCAATAAGAAACAATCACACGGTAATGCTGATTTTATAAGGAGAATTGAACACAAATCATTCTTAGCCCAGTACTGATTAATTTTGGGCATGTCAACCAGTCCCATGCACATTATGATTCCAATGAATTTTTTCATTTAAGGAACATCCATAGCATTCCATTTTTGGACCCTGAGATTTTTCTTTTAGAGTTTTATCCCATATGAACTTCTCCACATAATTATTGGTTTCCCACACTGTGGTTTCCCAAATATCATCAGAAAAGAAGAGAAAATATAATTGGTGAGGATCATTACCACCTACCTACCTTGTGAACTACTTCTTGATTGCCTGTGAAGGATATGAAAGACATTCCTCTACTGAGGTCAAATTTTTCTCCATTTTTTAGTAGGCATTCAGGAAGAAACCACTGAATCAACATCAGATATAATTTCCACTTCACTGGAATCAGCTGATTCTCCAGATGGCTGATAAAATCAAAGCTGTCAACCTCCTCAGTGCTTCTGCTTTCAGAGTCAGAAAACACCACATTTGGGTACAAAAATGCAGTAGTAGAAGGCTCGTCGATTCTGCTACATTTGCATTTTTACCCTGTCCATAAAAGAAACTAGTATCCATTGTGGAAAGAGAAATGCCTGATTTTATCAAGAACTAAGTCGGAACTAAAGCCAAAATTGTCGAAAAGAATTTCATTTTCTGAATGATACAAGAAACCTGTCATCTCTTGCATTAACTTTCATCTCGATACTGGCTTGTATTTATTTATCCTTAGTTCTTAGCTCCCACGGTCCTCACCCTTGATCTTTTTATGTCTTTTATGGTGGGGGAACATAGTCAAAAGAGTGAGAAGATGGGTATGATATTACCTCTTCCCTTTCAACAGGTGTAGGCCGTCTGTAAAGTACGCTCGCATGTAATGGGAGGAGCAGGAGGTTGGCACTATGTCAGACAAAATGTAATGGGAGGTGTGAAGTCTGAAAAGCAGCCATAACCATGCATGTATTTTGACATACTACAGAGGTTGTGATGTACTACAGAAGTAAAGCTCGTGTCAAGACTACAAATCTGCAGTGATATATTCTGTCCGTGTACCTTAGCTGGGAGAGCAATTTACTCTGGGGTGAGGGGGCACGAGTTCGATCCCCAGTACGGGCAAATTTGTGTTTCCACAGTATTTATAAATTATTACTAAACTACAATGTAACACAAAAAGCCTGGGCTGCCAGAACTGGAAAATAATGGCCCAAAATAGAAAACAATGGCAAAACTTGTTGAGGAAGTCAAGGTTTACTCTGAGCTGTAGAGCCAAGAAGAACCTACAACATAAGTTTTGAATGTGTGCATTATGTCCCACCGGTGGGTCCTTTAAAGATATATACATAAAGTGACTGATACCCACTATAGATTTATGTATATAAACTTTTTTTTCCTCCTCTGAAAAATGTAGAAGTTATTGCTTTAACACAGGAGAATAGCATGCATTTCTGGGTGCTGCACATAAAACAAACGTGTTATGACCCACGACGCAGCAAACATGTTAACTTCATTTTAGAATGTTAGGCCTATCACCAATGATCACAGCAATGGATCTTTCAACTATTCCTTCAAAAGAAGGGCTCAAGCAGATGTAAACCAAACACAAAGAATCAGTAAATGCATTTTATTCCACCTATTTATAGTGAGAAGAATTGGCAGGGAAACATGTAACACACTAAACATCAGAATTCTTGAAATCATCATCTCATATCATGCATAAGTTACACTGAAAATTATAAGCGGGACATTTCGGAAGCAACTTCTACCTTCATCAGCCATGGAATGAGACATGTAGTAAAAGCATCAGTTGTTGCCAGATTTCTAAATCGCTTTCCAAATAATAGGGATGTTAAAAGGGGCGTCAGTATTGCAGGTGTTAGGTGTAAGGTAGATTTCAATGCTTTTGCAGTACCTGAGGGTTTGCCAATTGCTGAACGGGCGATCCGCTTAATATTTTGCCAAACAGGAATCATGGACGTATTGCTGATGGTTAAAATTGAAAGGGAGGTGGAAGGGCTGTTTTTCTTAGCAACAGCGATATGTTCCATCAGTCGCCAATTTGCGATATGTTCCATCAACCAGCGATTGATGGAACATATCGCTGATGTTAAAAAAGGCAGCCCTTCCCCCTCCCTTTCAATTTTAACCATCAGCAATACGTCCGCGATTCCCGTTTGGCAAAATATTAAGCAGATCGCCCCGTTCAGCAATTGGCAAGCCTTCAGGTACCGCGAAAGCATTGAAATCTACCTTACCCCTAACACCTGCAATACTGACGCACCTTTTAACATCCCTATTATTTGGAAAGCAATTTTGAAATCTGGCAACAACTGATGCTTTTACAACATCTCATTCCATGGCTGATGAAGGTAGAGTAGAAGTCGCTACCGAAATGTCCCGCTTATAATTTTCAACGTAACTTATTATGAGTGATATGACGATTTCAAGACTTATTTATAGGGCATGAGAGTGAAAAATAAGAGGTACACAAACAACATAAGCAGTTTAAAATAGGTTAAGTTCATGGTGTAACCTTACAACATCCCAAACCAAAATACACTATTTTAACAAATTACATGACGAACTACGGGATTCTCACTAATTGTACAAATTGGATCCAGGTTTGAGTGGAGTCTGTCCTATAGCAATGGTTCTTCCTTGTCTCTGAAACTAGTGCCCCTAAATTAGTGACCAAAAACTACTTAGTCATAAATGTTTATGGAAGTCATTAAAACCTGGAAAAAACAAATCAGCGGAAAAAATAAGTAAAATCACACAGAACTCTGGGGTATGTCTGCATCTTGCCTCCATGAAGGTTACCTGAGCATTATAGCTGATGACACTTATTCCTTATTGAAGGCACTGTGTTTAGATTAATAGAAACCGTTCTACTATGGTAATACAACAGCCCAGAAGATACGAATTATGTAGACTTGAGTTTCAGAGCATTTCAGTAATATGCATCATCTTTCATGCCCTGCACAACTGCTGAACATGAATACCACAAAAGACATGGGATCATCTTGAATGATGCTTCCATTCTAGACCATATAAACCAATAAGTGTGGCCAATCAGAATGTAGTTATCTAAATGAAACAAAATGAGAATGTTGGAGACACTTGTATGCACTTAGCTGAATTCATGCTACATAAGACAGCAAACTGAAATGTTGTATGTAATGACCCTGTGAGCTATCGGGTAAAATTTTTTTTGTGAACAACAAGTTCTTTCTTTTCTTTTAAAACCAAGTAGTTAGTTAGTTAGTGTGTGTATGTGTGTGTGAGAGAGAGAGAGAGAGAGAGAGAGAGAGAGAGAGAGAGAGACAGAGAGAGAGAGTGTGTGTGTGTGTGAGAGAGAGGGGGGAGGAAAGGGGGCTGAAGAAGTAGATTTAAAAAAATTAACTTACAGAAAACAAAATTGATGTACAATACTTTGATGTACAATACTTTTTCAAGAACTAAACACCTAACAATTAATGAAGCAATTCTAGAAGTAACGAAAGCCTACATTTTCCTTGGACAGCCAGTATCAAGCAAGGACCACATCATAGAAATCAATAGGCATTTTAAACTTGGTTGGACAACATTTGGAAGGAATAGTACAATTTTCAAGAACAATTTATCATTATGTCTTAAAAGAAAAGTATTTATTTAAACAATGCATCATTCCATTTCTTACTTATGGAGCAGAGACAGATCTTAACCAAAAATGACATCCAGAGGCTGAAAACTACTGAAAAAAGGATGGACAGGTGCATGCTTGGCATAACCAGGAAGGATACGAAGAGGAACTCATGGATCAGGAAAATGATGCAAGTTGATGAAGTCATGATCAAGGTAAAATCCCTGAAATGGCAATAGGCTGGACATATTGCTACCAGAACTGACCACTGATGGAAAACAGGAATACTAGGTTGGACTCCATAGAACAGGAAAATATCCAGAAGACCGTGTGGGAGATGGGGGGATGAAATTCGGAAGTATGTCGGAGTAACATGGGAAGACTGGCTCACGGCAGAAAACTGAGAAAGAAATATGGGGAGACCTTCATCCAGCAGAGGTAATAATGGTTTAAAGTTATGATGATAGTGATTATATTACAGAGTGTTCCACTTATAATAAAAGGAAGCATAACAGACACTGAACTCAAGGTACTTAGAGAAGGAAAAGAGGTAGGTCCATCGCAACCACGCTATCTTCCTGCTTCTCTCGGCTGTGCTGTTACGTCATAAGCAAAGCTGTAACGCACACCGAGCCACAACGAGAGAAAGCTTCGTATACTCTGTGAATTTTCAATCGAAATAACACAGCCAGTTTTGAGTAAATAATCTTTATGAAAAATTTGTACAAACATCCAACTATTTTCCAAAATAGAGTAAAAATATATACTAGGCAAAAACGGGAATATGACCTGAGTACTGTTCGATGCTTTTTTGCTGAATATCTTTTTTTTTTTTTTCTTTTTTCCAAAAGCACACTGCAATGGCTCTTTGGAGCTGGGTAATCTACAGTTCATTACGTCGAATCAGTCATTTGCCAATTTTATAAAACTAGCAATTTGCTTTCTTTCAGGAAAAATACTCTACAGCTTTGCTTACATTGTTAGATAGCATCTTGTCCCCTAAAAATAACTATGTCTCATAGAGCCTCTTACATTTGTGTGCATGCATTTAGCCACCCCGGTGGAGCAGTGGTCAAGAGATGGTCTCTGATCGTTGGTCCGAAAGGGGTTCGGGTTCGAATCTCGCTGAGGCATGGATGTTGTGTTTGTCTTACGGCACTGGCTCTCTCCCTTCCTTGGTACCAGTGACCCTAAATTAGAGATGGGCAACTGCTTTTAGCCCATTGAGTTGCTCACTGTGGTTGTTAAACCTCCAACCTAAAAAAAAAAAATCCATTTAATTTTATGAAACACCTTTAATTCTGATTTATTACATTCCAGCAAAAGGTTAAATATCTGCTGAGTGATGGTTCCACACTACAGCGTATTCCACGATCTAATAAACGATTTCGGAAAAGTTTAATTAGATGGGGCACATCGGCAAACATCCATATTTTTTCGATTTTCATCTACTGGATTTGGAAAAGGAGACAATATTGAGGTTATTCCAAGCTGCTGCCAAACCTTGATAATCCCCCCAACACCCAACATCAGGTACCACTCAATGCACTAAATAACCTGATGTACTAAACTGCTCAAATTATGTCAGTTAACAGCTTTCGATCCATCTGCTTATCAAAGGAATAATACATTCATTGTTTCCAAGCTTTACATAAGCCTCTCAGCATAACTACTAAAATGTTACTATGCGGTCCTAAAATTTTATCTGCAGCAGCATCATAACAATATCGGGAATCAACGCTCATTTCATCAAAAGATAAAACTGAAATTCTGTCAAATTCGGTTAAATGTATAGTACTCAATTTCATCACCTTTAAAATGGGTTCAATTAAACCTCCAGAAAATACAAATTTACCACACCACCGTTTCAGAGAGGAAATGCTTGAAAGCGGTATGTGCATTTTATTTTTGAAGAAAAGATATGGTTTTTGAGAAATAGCATGCAAAACAAGTGCTTGATCTTGTTCAATCCATTTTGCTGGTCTCGTTTTTGACACAGGAGTTTGAAACAATGGCCGAGTAAATTTATGACAGCTAGCCACCTTTCACTGTTGCTCAGCAAATTTCTATTCTTGCATTTGAGTTTCAAAATATTAATTTCCATTTTCAGGCTTCTTTTCTTGAGGCTAGAGCATTGTTTTACAATTACCAACTGTCTTCATACGTTTGAGAATTCTTCCCGTAGTGAATTATTGCATTTTCACTCTTCAGTCGCATTATTTTTTTGTTGAGACATTCGCACTTCTCACATGACGTTGACGGCGATAAATGTTGGTCAGGAAGGCTGTCACTTTCATTGTGACCTGATGTGATTTGACGTTTAATTGGAGATATACTTTCAATTCGATCTAATGCATTTTTCGGACCTCCCTGGTTTTAAACCGTTCACTTCAAACAGAAGTTTGATCATCCATCTGATAAGGTATCTTTTTTGTAGGCACGGCATCTTTCTCAGTTTTTTCTGGGAAGCAAGTTCAGCAATTCATTTCTAAGATCCCGCTCGTAGTTCGAGATATCAAAATGTTCTGAACACATTCGAGCTTTCTTTGCATCGAATACATCCTTTCGACAGCATTTTTCTTTCTTTTTTTGATTGAAGGTTTAACGACCACCGTGAGCAACTCAATGGGCTATAAGCAGTCGCCCGTCCCTAATTTAGGGTCACTGGTTCCAGGGAAGGGAGAGAGCCAGTGCCGTAAGACAAACACAACATCCATGCCTCACCGGGATTCGAACCCCGACCCCTTTCGGACGAATGATCAGAGGCCATTGCTTAGACCGCTGTGTCACCGGGGTGGTGACAGCATTTCGCTACCCACTGCTTCAATAAATCTTTATCCGATGGGAAAACGTGGTATGTAATATCTAACTTCCTTTTCTTTGAACTGTGATTACAACAAAGAGCAACAGCGTATCCAGGCATTTTCAAGAAGAAATGCCTGGACAAGCATCAGGATATTTTTTCTGATATCTAGTCATTTTCAGAAAACAAATGAAGAAAAAAAAATGAATGAAAAGGACAAAGCAGGTCTAAAATTGACAAAGAAATGCAGTGAGTAATCGACCCCACAATACAAGCTCTGAATGCTCCAGAGATCGTTTATGGCCACTGTGACGTCACACTCCAGCTCGTAAAGAGACAGCCCGTCGGCATCGCCGAAACAAAGGTGTTTGGACCTACCTGTGCTCTTTCTAAGTACCTTGACTGAACTTACCACAATTTATTAGCAACATGCATGGTTCCAGATACACAAACTGAGATTTTTTTTTTACATGTCTAATAAACTTCAACATGAGCTCCACTGGTGGTGCAGCAAACATCCAACCAGCAAACATCCTACCTCAGCCCATATGTCGAGAAGCATTTGTGGTGTCATGTTGTTGATTGCAGCCCAAATTCAGCCATATATGTCTTCCAGATTGCATACTGGTGTAGCGTACACCTGGTCTTTAACAAACTCCGACAGAAAAAAGTAAGGTGGAGTTAGGTCTGGTGATCTGGGGGCCATACAATGAATGTTGATCCTCTCCCAATCCATCCTGTAGTGAAGCGGTCAATAATGTGCGGACATCACTGACAAAGTGCGGGGGAAGCTCCATCTTGTTGGAAAATAATTCCTTAAGGGAGCTGAGGCACAACATATTCCTGTAACATGCCCAGGTATGTTAGTCCCATTGCCATGACTTCCGCAAAACTAAAGGAACCAATGATTTTGATCCTTATGAACAACATACAGATTTTCAGGTCCCCAGATTGCAACAGTTATGTCTGTTTACTTTTCCAGACATGTGGAATGTTGACTCGTCTGAAAAGCATACCCATTCTAGGAAAGTATCATTGGCATCAATTTTGGCCAACATTGTGTCTACAAATTTTTTACGTGCCATCCTCTCATGTGGCATAACTTGCTGATGCAGTTGAATCCTGTATGCATGTAAATGAAACATTTTATGGAGTACCAGTTGCACTGTTGTTGGTGGATGTCTAAATGCACACTAGCTTTTTGGATGGATTTCCTCAGGCTTCTCTGAAATGACTTTTGAATCTGTTTAGCGTTTCCCTCAGACACAGTACGCTTAGCATGTTTGCCAGTCATCGGTAAAAAAAATTCTTATTTCTCTGAGTTGCTTGTCCCATTTCATAATGGGCATCGGCTGTCATTCCGAGGATGAAGTCATGGCGAAAACGGTGTTGCACAAGTGTCACAGACTTCAATTCTGCAAGCAATAATACACACAACACCTTCTGCTGTGGAGTTCACATAGTGACTGATGCAGACGCTATTTACTCTGCTGCAATGCTGCAGAAGTAGATAGCTTCTGTGCATGCCCAAATCCACCTGGTTTATAAATTTTATAGCTGCTCTTTACAATGGCACCAACCTTCTAGCATTCAAACTAGTACTTTGTGTGTTATGAATTTTTCTTCTATTATATGTCTTAGCAGAATGCCTGGTATACATGAAAAAACCATGAGGAATAACCACTCACTATAAAGATCATGGTAACCTCCAATGGACCAAACACTTCCAACACGTCAATTCATCGTGATGTAACTGGGCTTCCACAGGTTTACACACCTCTTGCTTACGCTTCTTATTTTCGGGTGTGAAACATCGTTTTTTTCCTTTGCCTTATAGTATGTTACTATAATGCTTGTCAATTCGATAAAAATCATACATACAACTCATTCATACAATTCAAGTAAAAACTATGTACATAAACCTTACATTCACAGGTGATTAAACCTTAGTCAACTCTAATTATGGAACTCCTCCTTCTGTTTCACAACCTCTGCTACTCCCACTGCAATTGTCACACCCATTCAGCCCCGCACATCCAATCCTCTAGTACTTTCGACAGATCCCTGTCATCTTCAGGAGGCAGGTGTGTCTCATCCGCCCACCGCAGCTCAAGTGAGCAGAGCCATCGAGGCCTGGGCCCCAGTCGCTATCTCTGAATCGTTGTGTCTCTGGCGCCATCTATTGTCCTTGCTGCTCTTTTTTCTCTCTTTCTTTTTACGCTGCTGTTCAATTTTTATTATGGCTTTCCATTGTTCGTTTAAGTTATTTGGCTCATTAATGTTGCATAATCTTGATCTGTTTTTTTCAATTAACACTGATTCTGCAATTCTTAACTGCTTTTCGTTTTTACAGCTCTTAATAATTTTAATATCTTCAAACCTTGGACATTTTTGATTTTCCATACAGTATTGGGTCAATGCTGTCTTAGCCTCTTTTTGTTCCAATTATTAATATGCTGATTCAATCTATACTTTAATTTGTTCTTGGTGCTGCCTATATATGACACAGGTGGTTGCTGGTTTATTGGGATTTCATAAATTCCTGCTCTATCTAATTGGCTAATTTTTTCATTTTTAATCACTAAATTTTTTACAGTAAGTACCTGATTTCCTACCTGTATGCCATACTTGCCACAAACTTTATTAATTTCTGCTGAAACATTTTCTATATATGGTATTGCTCCCACATATTTTACAAGTTTTTTATCACTCTTGACCTTATTGTAACCTTGAGTTACTTCATAAATCCATTTTTTAATACCTGTTTAGGGTATCCAAAAGCATATGCAATTTTTTCAATATATTCAATTTCTTCTTTTCTATACTGTTCAATTGATGAATGTGTTAAACTTCTTTTAATTAGTGTTTTAATACTATTTCTTTTATGTGTTAATGGATGTGATGACTGAAATGGTATAAGTACTGGGATATATGAAGATTTTCTATGCACTCTGAATTGTAAACTCTCCTCTGTTTTAATAATCAAAACGTCCAAAAATGCCAAAGTATTGTCATGTTCTTGTTCTACTGTCAGTTCTATAGATGGATAAATTTCACTATACTTTTTTGTCAAGTCCTCAAGTTCATCATTTTTTAGCCTGGATAACAGAAAAATGTCATCAACATATCTGCAGTATATCAGTGGTGGATCCTCGAGTTTACTTATTATTTTTTCCTCAATGTCACTCATTATAATTTCAGCAAATAAAGTTGACAGTGGTGACCCCATAGGTCCACCATGATTTTGTTTGTACATCTTGTTGTTAAACTTAAAAATGTTATTTTCATATATGTACAATAAAATTTCTCTTAACTCCTCTATTTGTATTGCATTCATTGTCTGTAGCACATACAATTTTTCAATAATTATTTCTATTGCCTGAGGTACTGGTGTGCTAGGAAAAAGAGCTCTCACATCCATACTAGCCATATGATATTCACTTAAATCTTGTTTAATTACTTTAATTTTCTCAATAAATTCGTATGTATTCTTCACAGTGAACCTTGTCTTCATGAACACAGGTGCCAAAAATTTGTAGATATTCTTTTCTAGTTTTATTAGTGGGGAATTCCTTTTTGATACAATCACTCTCATAGGTGTATCAGGCTTATGAGTTTTTATTTTTGCAATCATTTTTGGTATTCCAGTACCCATTGGTGGGTATGCTTTCTTTATTTCATCAGGCAAGGTGCTGTGATTTCTTATTCTAGCTAAGTACCTTACTTGAGATTCTGTTGGGTCTTTTGTCAGAATGCTGCAATTTAGTTCTTCTATAGCTCTATTCATCTTTAGATCATATTCAGTTGTGTTTAATATTACAATTTGCCCTGTTTTATCAGCTTCACAGAATTTAATTGTTGGGTCATCTCTTAATTTAATCAGTTGTTCTTTCTCATACTGAATTTTATCTATATGATATTTCTTTTTCTTACTTTTTTCATTAAATTCTTTCAAAACAATTCTATACAGTTTACTTCGAAAATTTTCACGTTCTTCTGCTGGTACACTGCGTGCCATTTCTTCTAAGTTGGGTATTAATTCTTCCGTCCTCGGCAGGCTCCGTGGAAACGCAAATTTTTTACCTCTCTGCAAAATAGCTCTTTGCGTGAAGCTCAAGGTCAAGTTGGAGTTATTCTGATATACCTCATACATATTCTCCCGTTGTTCTTGTACACGTTGTCTGTCAATCATCACGTGCAACTTTTTTTCCATGACTGCTCTTGAGCATTTTTTTCGTATTCCACTATGTCAAAAATTTCTCTGAAGGTTACATCCAAAATCTCATCTCTCCAATTACCGTCGAACTTTCTATACTTTTTATAACATATCAAATCAATTAAATGTAAACATTTCATATTCAAGTTAAAAATCAGTTTCCTTTTATTGACAATTTCAGCTCTTAATCTCTTTTTTTGGCATTCCTGAATTATTCTATTATCCTTAGCAGTGACTGGGCAATTCCGTATTTTTAAATACTTTGGTGTTATTTCTAGGTCACGGCACGTCACCAAAAATTCTTCTTGATTTTCTGACTTTACTAATTTAATTTTAGCCTTCTTAAACGCCTTAATATCTCTCATCTCGAAGTTGTGAAATTGATTCCTATAGCGCATAATACCAGAGTATGATAGCGACTGCAAACCCCCACCTCAACTATCCCAGCTCAGAATTTTGCGTGTAATTCTCAATTATTATATTTGCACTTTTAAGGTATTAACCTCTTGCAAAGTGCGCATAGTTTACGTGCAATTCATAAATGAAAAAACCATGAGGAATAACCACTCACCATAAAGATCATGGTAACCTCCAATGGACCAAACACTTCCAACACGTCAATTCATCGTGATGTAACTGGGCTTCCACAGGTTTACAGACCTCTTGCTTACGCTTCTTATTTTCGGGTGTGAAACATCGTTTTTTTCCTTTGCCTTATAGTATGTTACTATAATGCTTGTCAATTCGATAAAAATCATACATACAACTCATTCATACAATTCAAGTAAAAACTATGTACATAAACCTTACATTCACAGGTGATTAAACCTTAGTCAACTCTAATTATGGAACTCCTCCTTCTGTTTCACAACCTCTGCTACTCCCACTGCAATTGTCACACTCATTCAGCCCCGCACATCCAATCCTCTAGTACTTTCGACAGATCCCTGTCATCTTCAGGAGGCAGGTGTGTCTCATCCGCCCACCGCAGCTCAAGTGAGCAGAGCCATCGAGGCCTGGGCCCCAGTCGCTATCTCTGAATCGTTGTGTCTCTGGCGCCATCTATTGTCCCTGCTGCTCTTTTTCTCTCTTTCTTTTTACGCTGCTGTTCAATTTTTATTATGGCTTTCCATTGTTCGTTTAAGTTATTTGGCTCATTAATGTTGCATAATCTTGATCTGTTTTTTTCAATTAACACTGATTCTGCAATTCTTAACTGCTTTTCGTTTTTACAGCTCTTAATAATTTTAATATCTTCAAACCTTGGACATTTTTGATTTTCCATACAGTATTGGGTCAATGCTGTCTTAGCCTCTTTTTTGTTCCAATTATTAATATGCTGATTCAATCTGGTATACAGATTTTGGAGAGAGAAGACATCTTTTAAGCACCAAAATTAAGTTTTTCTCAAGTGGTAACCATATTTCATGTTTAGGTTTTTATTACAACTTTTGATTTACAATTATCAAAAATGATTAATAAACATTTTTGTTGTACAAAATATATGTTCCTAACAAAAAGGCTTTTCTCTTTAAAAAAACTTGCCCTTTGTTACCTTTGATTCAATTATACTGCTATACCTTGGTTGGTTTTGTTTTGTTTTGTTTTGTTTTGTTTTGTTTTGAGCTTTTCAACATTTTTTTTAAAGGATGAATGGCCTCTTAGAGTATACATAATATCTAAGGTATTTTACATGATATTGTCAAAGTATTTAAAGAATTACGAAAATTGCAATTCATGAGGCAACCTTATGGGTTGTCTGCGACACTTAAGAGGTGTAGCATTGACCTCCAAGAGCTGTAACGTTCAACCAAAAGGGAAACAATGTACATAAAATTGCTGTTATCTATTTTTGAACTGGCTAGGTGATCTGAAAGCTTGCAGTCTGAGAGAACATTCAATAATGCATTTGAATTTCAGAAAGATCAATTTTAAAAATGAGAAAAGCACCAAAAGCCAGAACATGAAGAACCTTATAATGGAAATTTCTTATTTTAAAAGATATGCTGAATTTCTTCAAATGTTTTTAAAGCAATGTGATTTCAAACCAACCAAACTAATGAAGACAATCAGTTGGAAAAGTGAAGACTTAGTAAATACTTGCCTCAAATCCAAATCTAAATCCTTGATGTAAAACCTCAATGCATCTTATTCCCAAAGCTGTGCGATCCAAGTCATCAAGTCCTTGAAGTGATGCAACATCTAATTTGGTTTCAACGTCTTTAACCACTTGTGAAATCTTTCCCCATAGCTCTAAAGCTTCAGACTGCAAGGAAAATAAAACTTTAATACTTAGTAAATACTAAATAAAACAATAAATAAATAATAATGTCATGTTACAACATAAGAGCACTCCAGGAATACTTTGAAAGATACATTAAGAATCACAGCATGTGGTACATGGTTTGCTTAATGCCTTTTCCACAAATTTAAATATCCTGTAGCTCCAAAGGTTTATTATACAGGGTGTTTGGAAATTATGTATACAATTTCAAAGTTGATTAGTACAAAAAGTATTTGCGTACGAATGTTTTACCGTTTTTCCAAGTTTAAGCATGTTCTAAAGTTTTATTTTTCCTTTGATAGGTGACACTAGGTGCCTGGTAAAGCAGTGTTACACAACATAACGAAAATGGCGATGCCACAGGAAAAAGCTGCTTGTGTGATGTGGTTTGTGGAGTCCAAATCGCTGACCCAAGTCCAGAGAAATTTCAGGAGGGAGTACAAGAGGAAACCACCAACACAGAGTATCCAGCAGTCGGTAGACAAATTCAAAGCTACTGGTAGTGTGGTGAAAAGGGATGAGCAGCGGCAGACCATCTGCGTTGGAAAAATTCATGGAGGCCGTGTGTCTGTGTGCCAACAGAATCCATCGACGCCCACTCATTTAGCGAGTCGCGAACTGGATATACCTACCACAACAGTTCACACAGTCCTACACAAATACCTTTATCTTTACTCCTACAAAATGCAGCTGGTGCAAAAGGAGCAGCCCAATGACAAAGCATGTTGTGCAGCACTTGCCGTGGAAACGATTCATCACATTGATAGCGACCCCACATTCCTGTTAAGAATCTGTTTGAGTGATGAATCAATTTCATGTGTTGGGTACCGTCAACAAGCATAATTGCCGAATTTAGGGTTCAGAAAATCCCCATGCTATCCTGGAATACACAAGACACAGCCCCAAAGTTAATGTTTGATGTGGCATTATGCAGGGCAGAGTGATTGGACCATTCTTGTTTGCTGAACCAACCATAACTGGTGGCAGATACTTGGACATGTTACAACTGTTCGTCATTCAGCAACTACAGGAGATTCCAGATGTCATTTTCCAGCAAGATGGGGCTTCCCCTCATTGGTCATGTGTTCGTGCACGCTTGGATCAGCACTTCAGTGGTCGGTGGAATGGATGTGGAGGTCCAATGACATTGCCTCCCTGTTTTTCAGGCATAACCCCCTGTGATTTTTTTTTATGGGGGTTCCTTAAAGACATTGTCTACCAGACAAAGGTTGCCTCCCTCGGTGGCCTGAAGACGCGCATCACCGCAGCTTTCCTCCACATCACCCCAGACATTCTGCAACGTACTTGGTCAGAAATCAACCACAGCCTTGACATCTTGCATGCTATGAATGTAACACATGTGGAAGTGTATTGATTGCAAAGCTATAAACTTTAGAACTTGCTGAATCTTGGAAAAAATGTAAAACATTCATATCGCAAATACTTTTTGTACTACTCAACTTTGAAATTGTATACATCATTTCCGAACACCCTGTAGGACAACTGGCAAATGTATGCACATATTTTCTCATGATGAATGGCTGATGAAAGTTAAAAGTTGGCTGTTTTCATGTGAACAGAAAATCTATGTTTGTTTGAGTTTCTATGGAGAAACAGGATATTTTTGTTTGATATACACTGAAGAGCAATTGAATTAGAGACAGCTGGCATTATGCAAATGTGGCGCTGTGGGCGGCCCTGTAAAGGGAAACGACATGACATATGCAGCGATCCGACAATATAAGAAGTGATGCGACGGGAATCAGTGAGAGTCGGACGCAGTATGGGTAAGACGAAGGATCTAAGCGCATTTGATTGTGGGCAAATTGTTGGGGCCCGACGAATGGGTCACATCATCTCGGAAGTCATGCAGGCACTGAGATTTTCATGAGCCACTGTGTCACGGGTGCACCGTGAGTACATCAAATCCGATAAAACCATCCCTGCAAGGGCCAACTGCCGTGGACAACAGCATGTGGATGAGCGGGGTCATCGTTGGCTAGCTCGCATTGTAACAACGCGTAGACGGGCCACAGTGCAAGAAATCACTCGGCAATTTAACGCTTGTGCACAAAAACATGTAAGCAGCCACACCATCCAGAACCATCTCCTCACTATGGAGTACAGAAGCCATCGTCCCACGAGGGTACCGCTGCTGACCGCACATCACAGGGTGCAAAGATTAGCATGGGCGCGGGAACATCGCCACTGGACCCTAGACATGTGGAAAAATGTTGCCTGGACTGATGAGTCGAGATTCACGTTGGTACATGCGGATGGCAGGATATGAGTATGGCGCAAACCACATGAAGCGATGGATCCTTCTTGCCAACAGGGTACTCTTCAAGCTGGTGGGGGTGGCATTCTCATCTGGGGACTGTTTACGTGGATTGAAATGGGACCCCTGGTACGTGTGACATCGTCCCTCACAGGTCAACGTTACTGGGATATCCTGGATGACCATTTGCTCCCGTTTGTGTGTCTTCAACATCCCACTGGGGACCTCATCTTGCAACAAGACAATGCAACGTGCCATCGCTCCTGAATTGTATCCGAATGGTTGGATGAACACTCCACCGATGTGACCTCGCTTCTTTGGTCAGCTAGGTCACCTGACCTCAATCCCATCGAGCACATCTGGGATGTCATCGAGAGAGATGTTAGAGGCTCTGACCCCCCTCCATCAAATCTTCGTGAACTGTGGGAGCTTGTTCAGGGGTCGTGGATCCGTATGGCTTCCCAACACTTCCGGTGTCTTCTCGAGTCCATCCCGAGATGAATCGCCGCCGTCATCAGGGCGGAAGGTGGTACTACACGTTACTAGATAGGTATATCTAATTCAATTGCTCTTCAGTGTACATATTTTAATCAAAAAGTTAAGGTAATGAGGCCAGTGTATTTAATGTTTTAAATGGGATGTACAAAATGCCTTCCCATTCACTTTTTCAACATAGTCACCAAAAACTTTCAGGCATTTGTTACTATGCATCATGAGTCCTTTTATTCTTAAAACTTCTCCATTCTGTCAAGTAATCTTTCAACAGTGGGAGGAGGAGAAACTCACTAAGTGTGAGAATTCATTCTTCAAGTTGATCTACATTGATTTCTGCTGAGCTGCTTTGACAAACAATGGTTTCTATCTGTTACAATATTTGTACTGGCTGCAAACTTCCAGCTGCCCACACACAGAAATTGAAATTCATCTTGGACCTCCTCACAAGACCAACATTCCAGCCAAATATCTATTTTGAAAAGCCATAACACAGCTGCATTGTGCACATACATAATCAAACTGCACAGTGTTACCATTTATGTATGTTGCTATCTATGCTTACAGTTACTGAACATCATGCATGTGTGCACATGTAATGATCAGCTTTGTAACCTTATTTTTTGATCAACCCTTATATAAGTATAAAAATACTTAAAGTAACAGTCTGAGACAGTTCTTGAGAGGATTTATGTAAGTTTTACATCCAGCAGTGCAAGAGGGAACACAAAACAGTCCACTTCTAAAGTTTCAACAAAGATACCGAATTTAGTTATCGGAGTAACATTGCCTGCCGCCCACTACAGTTGCTACAGTTCCTCCTATTGGACTTTTTTTATTTCATTTGAAGTCACATTCCTGGATTGGAGAGCAAAGTCTAGGAACAGGTGCCAATCTGTGACAATTCTGTAATTTTGGATTTATAGGTGCCTTTAGAGTGCTGGCACTAGAATAAGGAAATTCAACCTACAAAAATATTAACCCTTACAATGAACTGGAACTATTGAAATTCTGATAAAACCTAAAAACATTTAAAACTAACATAATAGAAGATTGAATTTATTTCAAATACTTCTAAAAAAAATTCTGGAAAGCAAGACATGCAGAGAGTTGAGAACAAGAATTGTACTTAAGTATAAAGAATGTTTTCAAATGACATTAAATTGTAAAAAGCACAAAAACGAAAAACTCCACAGGGTTTCAATTTGATAACACTTACATTTATTTAACAATTTTTTTTTTGTTCAAGACAGAGAAGCTTTGGAACCATCATGAGACAAGCCTTTGTCATGTTCAGATTTTCATGAAAAATATGCTTAACAATCTCTTTATTGGTGTTTACCATTTCTTCTACCATTCTAAAGGTAAAAGAAACGGTACTCAGTTGTCAATCATTTTGAACAACTGCATAGATTTTTTCCATATTGTGTTTATTTTCTGAAGTGCTTGGGCATCCCAAACATTTGTTTTCAATGTCCTGCTGGCCTTAACCATACCTCTTATGCCATGCAAAAACATGGACATATGACATGCATTCTTACTCGTATGCCTCACTTAACATAGAGAAAGATTTGGTAGATATTTTTTTTTAAATTTCAACAGAAACTTCACATTTATTTGTAACTCAAATCTTGAACTCAGCACTTTCCCGATGCTCAACAACAACAACAACAAAACCATCTACTTTCATTGACAAGTGTCACTGAACTAATGCAGCTAATGAGGTGAACTTTGCATTCCCAGTCATGGGCAGTTCAAGGTCTCAATAGCTTCTGACTCACTTTTGACCTGCACAGGGTGTTTCATTTGTCACATGCACAGTCTTGTTATTTTACACTCCTACTTTGTATGCAGCACAGATTTCACTTCTCATGCTGAACAACAGATGGAAATGCCTGCAAAAGAACAGTAAGAAAATAAAACAGAATCACCACATGAGTCGGAGCTGAAATTAATAACAGAAATAAAAATGACCACTGAGTCTTTTTTTTTTTTTTGGGGGGGGGGTTAACTACCAGCATGAGTATCTGTGGCACATCCCTAATTTAGCATCATTGATTGAAACAGCCACTTTAGGTTTGTTACACAAATTTTTCCCTGAAAATTGAAACCGTATGGGCCTTACTCTAAAAACAGAAATAAAACTTCTCATGCACATCTTTGGCTCTCAATTATCTTCCTTACATTTGTTGTTACAGACCTTTCTTACAGTTTCTTACATTTCTAAAGTTTTGAAATGATTTTAAACTAAATACCTTGACTGGTGAAAAAAGTTTTATAAGCACTTGTTATTTTTAACAAAAGAAGAAAAAAGAAAACTACCCTAGAGATAAAATATTCAAAACAAACACCAACAACTTTTTCTGGACATTTCCAATCACACAGTTAAAAAAAAAAAAAAAAAAAAACGATCTAAATAAACTCAGTTCTTAAATCATTTTATGTTTTTAATAATTTAAAATTATTTTAAACTGAAAATCTCAAGTCTTTAGAAAGGAGGTCAAAGAATAAAAAAGACTGTTTTTGTGCAGTGAGCTAAAGACATGCATGAAAAAAGGCCTAATTTATCTTTTTCTTTTAGGATAAGTCATGCAGTTTCAGTTTTCATTGATAACTTCAATGAAAACTGAAAAACATAAAGAGAATACATAAATATTTCAAAAATTTAAATTGAAAATAAGGCACAGACTTTCCAAAGATTCAGAATGGGAGATATCCAAAAATATACATTCTACGTGAATTATATTTCTAATTAGAGGTACTGGTTTCAGGGAAGAAAAAGAATCAGTGCAGGAAACAAAATATGAAATGCAACACTAATGGAATTCGAAGTCTTACCCATCAGTACAAGACTAGAAGTTATCTTGAACTGCATGATTTATTTCTCAGGATAAGCCACATGTCATAACTCATAAACTTCCTGCTAATTTTGTTTAATAAATTAGAACCAACACATTTCTTTATTTAAAAGAAAAGATCAGCATGCAATAAAAAAAACAGTAAATCGCTTTAAGAGTTAATATTAAAATCACTTTAAGAGCCAAGCAAATTAGTATGAGATTAACAGTATCAGATACATTTGAACTACAATAAATATAATTTTGTTCTATCAACTGCAAGAATTTCTGCATTCAAACACAATTTGTAACACAAGAACATAAAATACAAAATAAATCAGCAATAAAATCCAGAACTCACCTTTAAATTTCCAAGTGCTTCAACAATTGCGTGATTACATGAAGTTTGTTGTTTGTCAATTTGTAATGTATTCCCCATAACTTTCTGGAATTTCTTACACTGGGCAACAAGTTGAGAAGAATGGTTTACAACCAACAGCAGTCCATCAACCTATAAAATATGCATCATCCCTTTCACATCTTAATATTTTGAACAGAATGATTTTTAAATCTAATAAAGGAAACACTAGCCACTTCTGCAAAAGACGCCTTACCACAAAGGAAAAAACGTTTAGTGGCACACAAAATGTTAACACATGTACATAATTCATAAAAAAATGCTTTTAAAAATATAGTGTATTAGGAATACCTGTATTCTCAATTATCCTTTCATACTAAGTGTTAATCCTTTTTATATCCACTGTAGTTAGAATTTCGGTACAAATCTTCCTTGTAATTAGTTGAGTGATCACTTAAAAAAAAAATTAAGCATTTTTCTTTTGTAAATGCACATTGTCTGTCTCCTTTCATTCACGAGCTGTTCTTGCCCACAGCATCACTGACTATCAGAAGTTTTTGGGAATGTCTCAAAATTCACAGTAAACTCTTGCTCTAGTTGTGTGTGAAAAACCCAAGAGAATGGCCATTTGGAAAATGCTCAAACCAGCAAGCCTGGTGCCAACTATCATGCCACATTCGAAGTTGCTTGTATCACTAGTTTTGACTATTTAGACCATTCAATCAAACCCTAACTGATGCTAAATGAGCTGATCTGCCAGATTTATACTGCACTACACTCTCGTTATGTCTTATGTGTTAGAGTGAGACACTTATACGAATAAACTGGTATCTTAGTATATATGTCACTACACACATATGCACTGAAGTGCCATTTAATTAGAGATTCTGCTTAGTAACATGTTGGGCACCCTCTTGTCCTAATGATGGTGACCACATGAAAAAGGCAAGGACTCAATGAGGTTAAGAAAATGTTCGGTAAGTATTGCCAGTCATTCTTAAAGCTGTCTATTATTTGCTCAGGCTCATAGCTGATGGAACATGTATCCAAACAGCCTGTTAGATGTAATATGGGCTTCAAACCTGGGCTTCTATGTGTCCACTGAAGCTTTTAAAATTCACTACAATGCTCTATTAAATATGCAATAGCCAGACAGGACCTGTAAGATGGGCAATCATCTTGCCAAAACAAGTTAGTAAAATCATGCATGCATTGATCATGATACGCTTTCCAACATACCAGAAATCATTACTCAAGTTATGAGGATAATGGCTGTGGAATAAATCTTGCTCCTGTGCCCTGACCTTTGACCCCATTTTGATGATATTCAACAGAACCTGTTCAGTATACCTCTGGAACAACATGATAAAGTTTTGTCGCAATCGAAGCATCCTGGCCTTTGACCCTATTTCGCCCATTTTCGATAGGGTTCTTCCCCAGGTGGTTCCCTATCACATACGAAAATTTCATCGAAATCGAACCAGTTTTACGCAAGTTATGATGCATAAAGGCAATGGAATGGATCCTGCTCCTATGTCCTGACCTTTGACCCCATTTTGCTTATTTGCAATAGGGTTCTTTCCCAGGTGGTCCCCTACCACGTACTAAAATTTCATCGAAATCGAACCACTTTTACGCGAGTTATCGTGCGGATGGGCGCAGAGACACAGACAAAGCTGGAGCATACACGCTTCTTCAACCCACCCTTTGGAAAGCGTAAATAAAACCATTGCCGTTGGGATGCATGCTGTATGAGGGGTAAATGGTAGGCTATGATGTCCACATGTTTGGGGGCATGCCACGTACCTACAGTATCTCTCTCTAAAACCAACAAAGTACACCGACACTAGTCCTAAAGCATTCCAGCTGAAGACACTCCAGACTATCACTGAGCCACTACTAGCTTGTACTATACAGACTTGACATGAAGGGTCCATGGCTTTATGAGGTTGATGCAAAATCAGCACTCCTATTGGCTCGATGCAGTATAAATTTGAATTTATCACTCCAGGCTGCTCCAGTGTCGGTGTACTTTTGTGCAGGCAAGGCATTGATACAGGTGTAGTGTGTTAACAGCAGGACTCTTGTGGCCTAACAGCTCCCAAACCCTGGATGCTTAAGAGTATTCATTGCACTGTTCTTGCGCTGACATGGCAACTTGATTTACTGTTCAAATCAGTGGTGATTTCTGATATTGTCTTGCACTTATAAGTTTGAACATGTCCTGTCGAGAATTTTCATGTTCATAAATCTTAAGGAAATTGATCACTTCTTAAAGATTTACGAAAAATAAAAATAAATAAATAAATAAAATACATAGATTGAAAATTTTCTACAGTCCACGTTTCAAAATTTTGTTTGGAAGAGGCAGTAAGGTGACAGAATAGTGGCCATATTCGTTTACTTCTCAGCCCTGACCAGACAAGCAAAATTTCTTAAAAGAAAGAGGAATAATAGGCATTAAACTTCTTTTTTCTTTTGGCTTGATTTATTTTTACTTTAGTAAGTTAAATAAAAGAAAAAAAGGCGAGCAAAAAGAAGTCACCATCAACCCTATTAGAAAACAAAATTATTCATAGTTAATCACGGAATGAAGAGAAAGCGTTTCTGGAAATTTGTGAAAAAAAAGCCCAAAATATTTTCTTTCAGCGACCGCCATCTTAGGAAGGTTTTGGAAGCTTCTAAAAATGTGTCACCCAAAGGTTCTCTCAGGCTATTTTTAGAACGGGGTCACAACAGCATGCAGGAGATTACATGGTCCCCTACGCTGGAAGGCTACAGCGTTTTCCCCTTTCCTTCGAGGTCAAAGGTTACTTCCTCGGCTGAAGTCTAGGGCCATGTGTCTAGTATCAGAGTTTTGGCGCGAACCTGTTGGTCAATGGCCAGCAAAGCCGTTGGTTACTAGGGGAAGTTTTTAGCCAATGGGGGGGGGGGGGGGTCAGCAGTTTCAAGCATCCCAGCTTCAGTTGAGAAATTGTGAGTCTTCTCGTACTTGGTGAAAAAGATGTAGAAAGCGAAATGTAAGGCTCTCCATTTTTGGAGGCAGCCAGGCCGTGGGACTTGGCGTTGGCGTAAAAAAAAAATAAGCACGAGCTTCGGCCATGAGCGATGCCTAAAATTGCAAGTGGCTTACTCGAGACAAATGGAGGATTCGCCATTTCCTTGGGACAGAGGAAAGTAGTTCCCGTTGCTGGATGAACCCCTGAGAACTGCAGAGATGATGATGACGCCCGAAAGTCTTCCCCTGGAAATTCAGCTGACTGCCAGTATTCCAGTGTGTCCCCGGGTCAGAAAGAAGATGGCGGACCTGGTCACCTGAACTTACAAAAAGAAAAAAAGAAAAAAAGAAAAAAAAATCATCGCTCCTGGGCCCTGAGAGATAAGTAGCAACTAAAAATATTTGACAAGCCAGGTGTGAGCAAGCTCTTTGCCATTTCCTAAGGCCTGGGGTGGTAAGTTGTGTTTTATTTTACACATCAGAGGCAAGAGAGATTTAGGCCGTCAAAGAAAAATTTCGTCTAGAAGTGTCATCAGGAGCTCAAAATTTTTCTCCTTTGAAGTTTAGAACACTTCCGAACTCTCACCCATGTCGACGTCAGTGTTTCGATAAAAAAATATTTGGTCTACTAAAATAATTATTCTTAATAAGGAGTTTTTAAAGATGAGGTGTGAATGGAAATGGTTTCTCCCTTTTTGGCATTTTTAATATGTTGTGGTTCCTTCGTAATTATGTGTCGAGTAAGGGTGTTTTTTCAGGAGGCCAGTTAAAAATTAAGAAAAAAAAAGGGGTAAATGCCTTCAGTCAAGGTTTTGCTGTGTATTTCAGTGTTAAGCGGTATAAAGAACCTCCATGTCATGTTCTATCAATAAGAATTTTTTATAAAGGGGAAAGGCAATGTATAATTTTTCCTGTGTAAGGAACATCTGAAATCCAAATTGTATTAAGTTATTTTGGAACGAACAACCTCTCGGACCAGTATTTCTATTAAGTAAAATTTAACTCTTTTTTGTGCTCAGTGATTTTTTGTATTTGTGAAATAGAAATTGTATTTATGAGCTTAGTGTAGGTGCCATGTAGTTGGGAATTTTTCGTGTAGGCTGGTTATTATTATGGTTTGGTGTTTCAGTAAATTTAAGTGCAAAATTACTCTTTAAAAATTTTGCAGTAGTGAGGGCTAATTTCTTGTTTCAGCCCGTGGATTAGAAAAACCAATTTTTATGGGGAAAGAATATAGAAATGGGCATACAGGCAGAATAAGGGGCATGTGTATAGTGTGACTGAGAGAACCCGAATAGCTGTGGTGTTTCTTCAAGAAGTGATGATTTTTCTAGAAATAGGTGATTTTGAGATATGATGATTTATAGAGTTTTCTGGAAATAAAGTAAGGTTTGGTATAGCGTGTCTAGTATGGTATTTTTTCCGGGAAATGAGTAGTACAGTGTGTTCCTGGGAAATAAAGATATGGAGTGATTTTCTGGGAAATAAAGATATGGAGTGATTTTCTGGGAAATAAAGATATGGAGTGATTTTCTAGGAAAAAAGGTGATTTATTGAGTTTTCTGGAAATAAGGATGTTGGGTTGGTTTTCTGGAAATAAGGATGTTGGGTTGGTTTTCTGGAAAATAGGGAATGGGATATTTTGGGGGCAAGAGAACTATTGTGGGATACTTTTCCCTACGTGGGCATACCTCGGGTCTGAAAGGGTGCATGAGAACAAATTGGGGGTTTGTTTTCTGCGCGAGTAAGCTCGTCGGCCCATCGGAGGTGGTGCCTATCAAGTAGTGGTGTGAGTTGTCCCAAAATCAGAGTGAAGAAACAGTACATGGTGTTAGGCCACGCCTTGCTCCACTACACTGTATAGGCTGGTAATGGATTCACGACCCATTCTCGCCTTCAGACCCAAACTTTGTTGTTCCTTCAGTGAAATCGAGTTTTTCAAGAGAAGTGGGACTCGTTGAGTGAGATGTTTGTTTGGCCTTTCTGCCCGAGGTGGTTACTACATGGGTGCTTGCAGATTGGGAAAACTTATGGTGTGGAATTTTGAAAAGTTGGATTAATCTGTTTATAAATTGTCTGTCAGGACCAGTTATGTAATTTAAAATTTTGATGAACAGTGGGAGTGCACATAAATAAGTCCAGGAGTGTTGGAAATTGGTGTATGCTTTTGCCTACATTATAACATTTTGAGTACTCAGAACAAGCTTGTGTTGGTAAGGATTTTTGGATTTTCATGATGATAGTGTGAATTTAGATTCTTTTGTCAGTGTAGCAATTTAATGATAACTTTTGAGGTAATTGAGTAAGGTATTTAATACAGTGTGTTTAGTAGAGTGATTTTGTATCAAGTAATGCTAGAATGTTGAGTATATTAAGTTTTAATGCAAATTTTCCTGGTACTGTAGGATTGTTTAGGGAAGTAACTTTTGGTTATTTATAATTTTTTTGCTCAGTTATTGCAATTTTAAAATTAATGTTGGCTAAGGAAACTGGTTTGAGGGGTGTGTTCAAAAGGAAATGAAATCTGTATTGTGTATACAATAATCTATAAATCAAACTGAACCCGCTTTTCCAGGTCGAATCATAAATGTTCAATGGGTTCATCTCAGGTGAATTTGGAGGCCAGGGCATTAACAGAAAGTCACCAGCATGTTCCTCGAACCACTTCTAAACGATTTTGGCAGTGTGGCATGGCGCGTTATCCTGTTGGTAATGGCCATCACCAGCAGGGAACACAGTTGCCATGAATGTATGAACTTGGTCTGCAACAACGTTCAGATACCTGACAGCTGTCAGGGATTGTACTATTGGGATAATAGGGCCTACAGTGTCCCAAGAAAACATCGTCCACAGCATAACACCGCCACCCCTGGCCTGTTTTTGCCCAACAATACATCCAGGTGCCATAGCCTCTGTTGGTAATCGACATATTGGAACTTGGCCGTCTGCATGATGCACCAGGAATCTTGATTTTTCAGACCAGGCCACTTTCTTCCAATCATCCACTGTACAATCTCGATTATCTTGGGCCCATTTCATGCGTTGTTGGCAATGACGTGCAGTGAGCATGGGGACCCGGCTGGGTCTTCGGCTACATAGGTCCACATACAGAAGTCTGCGATAAACTGTGTGCTATGACACATTGCCTTGATCACCACTGTCATAGCTGTGGGTGATTTGTCGCACTGTGGCTCTGTGGTCGCTGTGAACAAAGTGCGACAGTCTCCGCTCCCCTCTGTCACCAATGAGCTGCAGACAACACATGGCTGGACAATGGTTCGTTTTTTGGCCATCTGTGCACCACTTTTGATATGTACTCACTGCAGCTGCATGTGAACAACACACAAGCTGCGTCGTTTCCGAGATCCCAGCTCCAAGGTGCCATGCCATCACAATTTGTCCTTTATCAAACTCTGATAAATGGGCAGCTTTTTCCTCTTTCCATTCTAACTCTGAACACTCTACTAACCGAAAGTCGGTCCTCGTGTTGTATATATACTGCTCTGTAAATTTCCCCTGTGCCACTGTTTGATCTCCAGGCAAGCTCATTTCCCTAGGCTTGGGGTGGTCATAATGTAATGGCTCATTGGTGTACAGTGTCCAAGGCCCATTTACTACAATGCTGGCACTTCAATTCAGGGGTGGATGTGCAACTTAGCATCAGAGTTCCTGTTCTTGAAACCTACAAAGTTTTACCACAGTGAAATACTAGTTCTGGTGGAATGCTGGCATAGGACTATAGAAAACAGTACTCTGTATTTTGCAGAATGAGGTATGTATATGGATTTCTTGCATCATTAATTTTTTAGCTGCAAATGTGAGACTCTTTTAACTCACCCTGATAGAGCACATCACTGAATCCTACCAGAAATAACCCTGCACTGACAGATGGACTCACTAAACAACTGCCAAATCATTTGGGATTAAGTACATCTCAGACAAAAAGTGGGCCAACAATTTGTATGGTTGGAATGTTGTACCTGTTACTAACCTTCTGTGGATGTAATGACTTTATAATTATTGGTAATAATTGATGTCATGGCAATTCCTGGACTTGATACACTATAAATTTCACTAAATCATGGGTTTTACTCAGGAATAAACGAAATTTCTTACAGTCAAATTTTCAGGGTTCCTTAGGACTACACTGTGGTAGGTGTTGCCATTCATTAGCTAAATTCCAACCTTTCACATCATTTAATGTTGTACCTCTTCTCTCAATTTTGAGTCCTTCTGACAATTTTCTTTTGAAAAGGTGCTGTTGATGTGACAAAACTTCTACATAGTCCCAAAGCACTTTAATTTGACTGTAAGAAATTTCCTTTATTCCTGTGTAAAACCCATAATTTAGTGAAATTTATACTGTATAATAATTATTGAAATTATGGCTTACGATGGCATTTTGCTGTCCCCATACAACTCTTCTGTGAATCTGGATAGATAAATGTTAAGATAAAACATGACATTGTTTCATATAGGTGGAAGTGTTTCATTTTTTCCCCACCTACATTTTATTATCACCATACACCCACTAGCCAAAAAATTATAAATATTTATGATAACACAGTCACGGAAAATAAATGCAAGCATAACAGTCGTGTGGGCTGATGGTATTTTGCCATCTCCTTTATACAGAGCGCACACATTATTCAGCTGTAGTAACTCACGTAAATATGAGAAAACCCCAGGATCTGTTAAAATTTAAAAAAAGAAAAGAAGCTCTACTTGTATTACATTATCTACCCAAATTAGCACAAAGCCATATGCTGAATTGAGCATATGTGTATATTTAGCAGGAGCCATAATTAACAAAATAAAAATTACTTATACATTGTATCTCAAAAGCAGCCATTTCAAACAAGACAAGCAGAACTTCCATATCCAAAAGTCATAAATATAGTAAATGAAACTAGACTTAATGTGCGTGACTATCATGCTGTGAGGAGAATTGTATGAAAGAACAAGTGCAGCATGCACCAACTGACTGCCAAATACCACCAAAGACGAGGATCAGCCTATTTCGACCCAAACCATGCATAGGATGTTAAGGGAATTAGGTTTTAGAAATTGTCTGTCCCACAAAAAAAAAAAAAAAAAAAAATCCACTTACAGTAGTGCTAAGATGCCAATGAAGGACAGTAGACCAATAGAACAAAGGCCGCCTCAGAGGCACAGTGGTCTAAGACCATTCGTCCGAGAAGGGTCTAGGTTCGAATCTCAGTGAAGCATGAATGTTGATTGCCTTACGGCACTGGCTCTCTCCCTTTCCTGGAAGTAGTGACCCTAGATTAGGGATGGGTGACTGCTTACAGCCTATTGAGTTGCTCGCCGTAGTGGTTAAACCTTCAATAAAAAAAATAAAAAATAGAACAAAGTGGTGAAGAAAGATGAATCCTACTATAAATTGTTTTGCACAGATGGTTGCCAGAAGGTGTGGCTAAAACCTCATGAAGTGATGGATCCTGCATGCCTTGTGAATACAATCGAAGCATCTGCAGGTGGCACCATGCTACTGGGAATGTTCTGTTGGTAAGAACTGGATCCATTGATACAAGCAGAAGAAGGTAAGGTGACATTCAGTGAATACTTGATCTTGTAGCAGACCAAGCATACTGTGCAATGTTAATTTTTTTTTCTGCATGCGATGGCATATTCATGGATGACAATGCAAATGCACATCATACCAGAGTCATGCAACAATGATTTGATTAGCATGAGAACTTCCACCATCTCCCCTGGCATCCATAGTCTGCTGATTTCATCCTATTGAAAATGTGTAAGACAAGATCAAAAGAGCTGTTTGGTATTGATGTCCTCTTCCATCAACACTGACAGAATTGGCCATGTTTAAACTAAATAGAACCCAAGCACCTAATAGAATATATGCTGCATTGCATATTTGCTGTCATTCACACAAAAAAAGGCCCTATTCAATACAAAAGTGTGTATATAAGACATAGACTAAAACAATGCAACTGTACCTCAACATGTGACAAAGTAATGGTAGCTTCTGCAGTTGGTTCTAAAACTATGGTTGGACCATCCCAATATGTGCTATGTAAGTCGCACTTGTCACACTGCATCATGATAAGGTAAATAGCCTGATCAGAACCGGGGTCCAAAACTTCATGTCCACATGTCATGTCGACAAGCTGCCAGATGAACATTTCACAGTGTTGTAGGTTGCCTAAATAAATGTAAAATTTCAAAACATGCATATAAACATTATTTTTAATAATGAACACACACCCATGCATGCGCGCACATGCACACACTCATCACTATTTCTAAAACCGAATTCCTGTTTCCCAAATTACACGAACATGCTCGAGTTCTGTTTACAACATTTATGAAAAGAAAACTAAAAACTAAATTAATGACATCGTGGCACCTTCGAATATTAATCACATCACAGTGAAAAAAATGTTTTATAAAGGATAAAAATAGTGAGAAGAAGAAGTGCCATGCTGAACAATAATTGCGGTTGGGTACTTCTCACCAACTGCCAACAGCTAACTCCGATGACGGTCCTGACAATGAACTAGGTTATACTTCGAAAATCTGACCAACAAACGTATTATATAATGAATCATGAAAGAAATACGGAATTACACCATATAATACAAATTTTGAAGATGACAATCCGATTTTTGGCATAAATGTGATAAGGATGGTACATCAGATAATATCCGAAAACTTGATTTTTTTTTTTTTCATCGTCCTGGAGCGGAACTCGAACCCGCGTCTCCCAGATAGCGCCCAGGTATGCTAACCACTACACCACCCAGAACGACCAAGTTTCAAGTTTCCGATCAATTCGAATATAACCATCACACGATTCGCTAGTCGAAGCAACTGGCATTCATGTTTAGTGAATCTGGAGGTTAAGAATCCTATCCCGTGATTGCTCGGAGTAGCAGATAAATCATGAAAGAAATACGGGATTACACCATATAACACAAATTTTGAAGATGACAATCCAATTTTTGGCGTAAATGTGACAAGGATGGTATGTCAGAGTAGCAGATAAAACTTTCATGATTTATCTGCTACTCCGGGCAATCACAGGAAAGGATTCTTAACCTCCAGATTCGCTAAACTTGAATGCCTGTTGCTTCGACTAGCGGATCCTGTGATGGTTATATTCAAATTGATCGGAAACTTGAAACCTTGTCATTCTGGGTGGTGTAGTGGTTAGCATACCGGGCGCTATCTGGGAGACACGGGTTCCAGTCCCGCTCCAGGACGATTAAAATTTTCAAGTTTTTGGATATTATCTGACGTACCATCCTTGTCACATTTACGCCAAAAATCGGATTGTCATCTTCAAAATTTGTATTATATGTGTAATCCCGTATTTCTTTCATGATTTATCTGCTACTCCGGGCAATCACGCGATAGTAGCAGCCACACCATCCAGAACCATCTCCTCGCTATGGGGTACAGAAGCTATCGTCCCACGAGAGTACCGCTGCTGACCATACATCACAGGGTGCAAACGTTAGCATGGGCGCGGAAACATCGCCACTGGACCCTAGACATGTGGAAAAATGTTGCCTGGACTGATGAGTCGAGATTCACGTTAATACATGCGGATGGCAGGATACGAGTATGGCGCAAACCACATGAAGCGATGGATCCTTCTTGCCAGCAGGGTACTCTTCAAGCTGGTGGGGGTGGCATTCTCATCTGGGGACTGTTTACGTGGACTGAAATGGGACCCCTGGTACGTGTGGCATCGTCCCTCACAGGTCAACGTTACTGGGATATCCTGGACGACCATTTGCTCCCATTTGTGCGTCTTCAACATCCCACTGGGGACCTCATCCTGCAACAAGACAATGCACCGTGCCATCGCTCTCGAATTATATCTGAATGGTTGGATGAACACTCCACCGACGTGACCTCGCTTCCTTGGTCAGCTAGGTCACCTGACCTCAATCCCATCGAGCACATCTGTGATGCCATCGAGAGAGATGTTCGAGGCTCTGACCCCCCTCCATCAAATTTTCGTGAAATGTGGGAGCTTGTTCAGGGGTCGTGGATCCGTATGGCTTCCCAACGCTTCCGGTGTCTTGTCGAGTCCATGCCAAGACAAATCGCCGCCGTCATCAGGGTGAAAGGTGGTGCTACACGTTACTAGACAGGTATCTCTAATTCAATTGCTATTCAGTGTATATGTACAGTATTGTCATCTGACCCTAAAAGACTACCCAAATGCTTATCTGGAATCACAACATTGTTTCCTCTCTGGAAATCATAAAGAGAACAATGCCTTAAATGTTCCTTATCTACTGGCATCTTTATACTTTACTTACAGACAAACAAATAATTGAGGCCCTTATGTGGTGCACAGTTTTTACACTTGACGAAGGTGTGACTCAGTGGGGATAGTATGATAGTCTTCTCTAATAGGACATAGCAAGTATGCATTAGGCAAATTTTCCAAGAAGAAAAAAAAACAGAGCTTTCCAACACACCCAATGATTAGAAGGTAGTTTCCCCCTTGAAATGATCTGGCTTATGCAGTTCATGTCAAGTACAGTGATGGTGGCATTAAAGTAATGTGATAAGGTCAACATGAAATTATGAGATACACATCAAAATATGTTTATATGTAAAAACCAACAGAAGAACATTATCATAAGAAATCATATACCAAGTTTATTTTACAAAAGTGTTTAAGGTCAAAAGAAGACATCTAGGACTGAAATCAAAATACAATAATTTAAAAAGGTCACAGAATGTCTAAATCTGCTCAACTTAGTGAAAAACCTGATGTTTCACACCTGGGTTCAATCCCATAATTGGCAGGCTATCTGCTGTCTTATCTACAGTTTTCACAGAATTTTCTGCAAGAAACCAGGAGTTAGTGTCCTATAAAAACTGGCCCTGGGTAAATTTAGAACAACATTCCATTCTACATACATACATACATATCACTAAGCTGTTCTCTGAGATTCAGAGGTTAGCTCCACAAAGAAAAGACAAACTATCAGATATTTTTACCTGATTATTTACTTACTGTTGCCATATCAAACTCCTCCACTTACAACGATCTTGGCACACAATTCGAGCTTCACTGACATCCATCACACGATGCACACAAGATCTTCTATACTTCATACTCATGATCTTTTTTTCATGCAGACACTCCTGAATCTGATCCTCCCATGACTTCCTTGGCCTTCCTCTGCTTTTCCTTCCTGCCACTTGGGCTGAAAATTTTTCTTAGTAAGCATCTCATCACTCATTCTTTCAACATGCTCAAGCCACGGAAGCATATTACATTCTTCAGCATGAAATTCATTTGATGCTGTCTTACATCAGGCCAGTGCAAGTAATTAATCTGACAGAAACCATTGCTTGTGACATTAAAGAATTTGTAAGACATACACTCCGAAGATACTTAAATCAGCCATTAAGCAGAGATGTAAGATATATTTTAAAACAAAATACCAAAAATTAAAGCCTTAAAATTCAAATCCAAATGGACATTTAAAACTTATAAAGCATTTATTTAACAGTGTAAATAAATGTATTCGTATGTAACATGTCAAACACTAATTGGTGGGCATATTATATATTGGCATGAACCAAAAACCTGTATTTTAATCTTAGAAATAACACGTTGCTACAAAAATTTATCTTATGAAAGCAACAACACCACTTATATTTGTCCGCACAAAAAAAAATCATAAAGACTTGCAAATTGAATATGGCAGAAGAAAAACCCATATACCTCAGTAGTACTCCAAGGAATCAACATACCTGGAATAAACATGGCATGACTTGAAGTGTGTGGAGCAATAACCTGAAATGAAAAGATTTTTTTTTTTTTTTCAAACAAGGACAAAACTTATGTCAAGGAACTACACATATAAATCCATAGGTGCAGTCAGACTGTACACTGAGTAGACAGAAATCATGGAATACCTGGCTCCTGAGCAATGCAATGCTATCACCCCTCTCACTAGTGAATGGACCCATCACTTGGCAGGTATATAGATAGGATGACATCACTGCATTAATTTATATGGTAATTGAATGTCAGTATGGATAAACACTGTGAGTTAACAGAGTTTGAAAGTGGGTGCCCAATGCATGGGTTACTATCATAGAGGTGGTACAGGAACTGCAGTATTCCAGTACGACCTTATTAAGAAAATGTCATTTCTGGAATAACATTGCATGATGGACAGCACTGTGGGTGGAGAAAGGTGGTGGATGAATGTGGCTGTCAACATCTGTCTCACATAATTGTGACCAAACAGAGAGCGACACTCACCCAAATCATGGCCGACTTCAGTAAGGGAGGTATCAGAAATGTTTCTACCACGGAAGGCCATCAGGCAATTATCAGCCATAATAAGTTACAGCCTCTGCTGAGCCACCACAGTCCCATTGCTAATGCCACATCACTAGATTGTACACCTAAACCACAAAAAAAGAAAAGAAAATGTTGGCCGGCCCCCTGGTATAATTAAAGAAAGGCCTCCTGGTCTGATGAATCATGTTTCCAATTTTCTTTCTTTTTTTCTTTTTTTTTTTTTTTTTGAGGGTACGAATCTGATGGAAATTGCACAAATCATTTCACCTGGCATTGGGGAAAACTCGGTTATGGTCTGGGGCATATTCAACTGGCACATGTTGGGATGCAACCTATGGTACATATATTGGGTTGTTGGAAAAGTCACAACGTATTTTAGCCATGTTTTGCAAAGGTCATTTATTGATAGAAAGAACAAAGATCAATCAATGATATAATGCCCGTTTTGTTCGATAACCTTTTGCCATCTTTCAGTGAGCTGCAGAATGCCTCGTTCATAGAAGGACCTGTCTTTTGTGGCGAAAAACTGTACAAGGTGCTGCTTTACAGCCTCATCTGAATTGAACGTTATACCATGCAAGGACTGTGGAAGAGAGCGAAACAAGTGGAAGTCTGACGGCGCAAGGTCAGGCGAGTATGCTGGGTGGGGCAATACATCCCACCCAAGCTCCAATAATTTTTGGCGGGCGATCAAACTTGTGTGTGGTCTTGCATTGTCATGATGGAACACAACACCTTTACGATGAACGAGCTCTGGACATTTCTGGATGATGGATTCATTCAAACTGTCCAATTGCCGACAGTATACATTCGAATTGATTGTTTGGTTCCGTGGTAGGAGCTCGAAAAACATGACACCTTTAAAATCCTACCACACTGAGACCAGAACCTTCCGCTGATGAATGTCTGCTTTGGATGTTGTTTGAGGCGAAGCAGCACGTCAGGAATAAGACAGTTTGTGCAGCACATCGTTGTACACAATCCACTTTTCGTCACCAGTTATCAGTCGCTTCAAAAAAGGATCGTTTTCCTCATGTTTAATGAGCATATTGCAGATGTTTGTATGCGCCATTAATTGAGCTTCTTTGAGTTCATGAGGAACCCACACATTGAGCTTGCTTACATATTCCAGTTTCTTCAGGTGGTCATGAAGGCTTGAATGATGGATGCGCAATGTGTCTGCAATCTCTCGTGTTGTGTAATGTGGGTTTGACTCGATCAATGCCTTGATTTGGTCGTCATCAACCTCGGTGGGCCTCCCCGACCGAGGAGCATCGTTGAGGTCAAAATCACCAGCACGGAATTTCGCGAACCACCGCTGGCACTGACGTTCTTGTAGAGCATTATCACCATACACTTTACGCAACTTTTCACAAGCTTGATGCGCATTCTTCCCTTTATGGAAGTAAAACAGTAAAATATGGCGAAAATGCACAGTTTGGTCTTCTATCTTCAACTTGATGTCAAATCTCCGCAAATCAACCAAATCACTCACTATTTCCTTTTAGACTGCAGCTAGAACTGATAACTGTCGAATGCCATAGCGATAACATAGCTGCGCATGCCTCTAGTACTTCCAAAACCACCCAACCGCCATTGGGTGCCAAAATACGTCATGACTTTTCCGACAACCCAATAGATGCATCTCTTAATGGTCCATGCTATGTGTACATGCCTTCAGACCATCTGTATCTATTCAGGGTCATCATGCACCCACAGGGCAATGGACTGTTCCAGCAAGACAATGCACCTCCACACAGAGCCATGGTGACTAGAACATGGTTAAAAGAGCATTTTGCAGAAGTTCTCACCCTGAAATAGCCTCCCCATTCACCGGCCATGAACCTCGTAGAAAATTTTTGGGATGCTCTGGAAAGGTCTGTTTAAGCTTTGGATTCTCGACCCAGAAATGCAAGAGAATTATGGACAGCAATGCAGTAAGCATGAGTGGAGATACCTGTAGAACACTTTTGTCACCTACCGGACTCAATGCCTCCCATGTGACTGCTCTTCCCAGGTGAAAGATGAGCCTGTTACTAGGCTGGTATCCCATGATTTCTGTCCACTCAGTGTATATACTAATAGATTTGAATATTACTAGAATTCTGTGTCTTTATATTGGGATGTTTTTACAGATATTTTGAACAGCATGTTTGTTTCATAGATTTCATTTTTTCCCACCTATATTTCATCAAGTAAATTTTAAAATTATGAAGTACAAGAGTTTGTAGAAAATTTTTCCAAAAATGTTGTTTTGCTTGGATTATGATAAAGAACACAACCTATTTTGATAATAGAACCAACATTCAACCTAAGAACATTTGACAAGCATTACAACAAAATTGCTACAAGGCAAAGAAAAAGTCAAATAAAACAGATTAACAACTTCTTCCCATAATTTTTTTTCATGTTTTTCTTTTCTTTTTTCTATGAATAAAAATGCAAACAAAAAATAAATAAATAAAATCATAGACTGTGTAGATACATTATCATTCTACCAAACTCTCAGAATGAAAACATGATTATTTTAAAATCAGACATTGAAGACAGATAAACATGTTCCTGACATCTTGATAAACATTTAAAGTAATATGTAAGCTTATTAGTTTTACTACATCAATTTATAAATACCCTTCCCAGATAGATGGCCATCCGATGTGGGAAATGTAGTGCAACTAAGCAACAAACACTGGCCAACAAATTTTGAACTTTTATGATAAGACAGCCATAGACAATAAATGTCAATATATGCAAATGTAACAGTCACATGATCTGATGAAATTTTACCTTGTCCTTTAATGAAGAGTGCACAAATTATTCAGGCAACTAATTATTGTGTAAATAATTTAAATATTGTGCATACATTTTACCTTGTCCTTTATGAAGAGTGCACAGATTATTCAGGCAACTAATTTGTTATGTAACTAGTGTAAATATCTATATAGGTTTTTAACTTGTAAATATTTTAATTTTAATTCAATGGAGTTGCATGCTGAATTGCATGTGTGGGCCCAGGTATGGCAATTTATTTTCAATTAGAAATTACCTGGTTTCTGTGTTTTAATTGGTTTGGGTAACAATAGCTGGATTACTTTATATAATTTGAATATTCCTTCCATGATAATCACACTAGCCAGAAAATTAGCTATGTGGTCGACAGAATAATGAGAATGAGGTATGTAAACAGTTTAGGCAGCTATATCATGCTCTAACTTTATCATGTATTCTTTAGACTTAATATAACACCATCATGCTGTGAGGAAGACTGTATGGAAGAACAAATCTTCCATTCTGCAGCAATGCACTGCTGAATTCAACCACAGCCAGCAGCATCTCATTTTGACCTGAACCATGCATAAGGAGTGGAAGAAATCAAATCTAGTCTTGGAAGTATTTACCCATTTAGAAACTACTTATCTCAGCCATAAACAGAAAAATCCGCTTTCAGTGGTGCCAAGGATAATGTGAACGACAGGAGAGCAATGGAAGAAAGAGGTGTAGTCAGATGAATTATGTTATACATTATTTTGCACTGACAGTCAGTACATAGTGCAGTGATAACCTGATGAAGTAATGGATCCGACATACCTTGTGAACAGAATCCAAGTATCTGGAGTTGGCACCGTGCTATGGGGGATGTTCTGTTGGTACGGACTGGGTATGCTGTCACCAGTGGATGGTGAGATGATATCTACAGAATATCTAGTGTGGTAATGGACCAATTGCACCCTGCAATGTTACACGTCTTTCCTGCATGCAATGGAATCTTTATGGATGACAATGCAGCAGTACATCATGCCAGTCATTCAAGAATGGCTTGATGAACATGAGGAGGATTTCCATCATCTGCCACAGCTTCTATAGTTTCCTGATCTCAACCCAATTGAAAATATGTGGTATATACTGGAAAGAACTACTTGACATCAATGTCTTTTTCCATTAAAACTGACAGAGTTGCACAATATTTTGCTGCAGAAATAGACTACCTTTGGACCAAAACATACTCAAGCACCTCATAGAATCCATAACACAGAGCATGCCTGCTGCCATTCACAAAAAGAATGGCCCCACTTAACACTAAAAAAGGTTCATACTTTTTGGCCAGTGTGTGTACCAAGCAGTTAGGTTAGCTTTTAATAGATCACTCTTGTAGCCCAAAGTATAAAGCCACAATAGAATGCCTTCAGTGGTTCCTAAATATACAAACTCGTTTACCTGACCAATAATGGTGTCATTTAGACTTAACTTGCATTCAGTACTAACTATCATAATATGATATATGATCCTGCATACCATTGAAAAATAGACTGACTTGAAGCAAATGTTTTATAACATTTTGCATCGCTTAGAAGTGAAATAGTAGCATTTTTTGGATAATAAGGTAACATCAAAACTTGCACAACACATGGAATTTTAAATTACCATAAACATAGTTCACTGAAAGACTTGGGTTGTGCATCCTAGGCTTCAAAACTGTTATCAAACAAAAATCATATTTCAATATTACACATGGTAACACACAGAAGATCATGCACGGTATTACAAATAGGAGAAGACTAAGACAACATTTCATTACATAAATTTCCAAAGAAATAGTAGCAAACTTTTATTACTTGCTAACAATGACGGCAGAAGGCTGACACAGATGCTGATGTCACCACTCCAAACTTAAGCACTGAATATCAAGGAATATGATGATCACCTTTTCAGAATAAATAAAAATTAATTTTCAACACACAAAGCCTTTTGAGTGCTGAAAATCAAGGGTTATGTGTAACTACATGCAAATGGTACAGAGTCTGACCAGGGAAATGAGCTTGTGTTTCTAAGAAGCAAATCTAACACAAAACAGATTAGATGGTGAATTTTGCAGAAAAAAGAATTCAGCTTTCAATTTCGAGGAGATTTCAGAGGATTTATTGGTTGTTAAAAAGTTTCTAATGGCTGTGTATGAAAGTGTAATTGTTTCTACCCTAACGTACGGTGGTGAAACCTGAGTACTTCAGAAAAGATACGAAAGCTGTTTGTGTGCTGGAGAGATGCATTATTTATGGGGAGTTTACATAAGGACTCATTTTGATCATGTGTAGAATGAAGATATGTTGCAGATGTGCAACATGAAGCGCAATGTTGCTAGCACAATGGAGACAAATATTTCGAGATGTGGATTCTGTGAAAGAAATATTCTTCACTAATTGCATAGAACAAGGTCAGGATTTTAACGATCAGATATTCCTGAAATGCCAGTTTTACTGTTCAATAAGTACCATCATTATATCAAAAAATTTAAGAATTACATCTCCCTAGAAAGGGAATTGAACCCACATCTCCCAATTTCTATTCAAACCTGCTACCACCACAAACCACCCAGAACAATAAAGTTCCAAGTAACTGAGTTAGAAGGATCTGAACATCTTCAGATTTTACCAGTTGAAACCAATTCTGCTTCCTCGTGGAGTAATTAATTAGATTGTCAATATCTCAGGTATAGATTCTGTAGAAGAAATATTCTTCTCTAATTAAGTAGAACAGGGCCAGGATTTTAACAATCAGATATGCCTAAATCACTTGATTTGATGATGGTACATATTGAACAGTAAAACTGGTGATTCAGGCAAATCAGGTTGCTAAAATCCTGACCTATTATAAGTGGCAGGAAAAAAAGGAAAGAACAACCAAGGACATTATAGGAGGATCAAAATCAAGACTGCTTGAAGAGAAAAAATATAATAAGTAGGAAGCACAAAAGATTTTGTGGTAAGAAGTCTGCTGGAAGTCAGTGAAACTTGAATTGTGAGCCAAGATCACTGTTAATGGAGACATTTAATACATCAACAGAAAGTAAAGCCTAAAACCATCCATAATTTTGATTTGGCAGAAGATCTTACTTTGAGGAGCTAACCTCTAAATCTCAAGAGAACATCTTGTAGTGATAGTATATACTGTACATACAAGGTGGCCCAAACAAACCTATACCCATGGTAGCCCAATTTAATGATAACTTATTTGGTTACAGGTACTGACAATCTATATCAGGGCTGGAAAATTAAGCCCCAGATCTAGGAGCCAGGTGAAACGAAAGCTAATTTCAAAGTATCATGCACAAACGTAATTCATGGTGATGTCGGAACAAAGAGTATTAAGCACTGCCTATTACCCAAACTGCTTACTGCTAAATGAAATTCAAATTCGGTCTATAAATCTCAGGGCTCTATAGTTTTGATAAAAATCTAAACATAAAAAAGAATGTGAAAAAAAAACCTTTTACCTCATCAATCTGAGATGAAACTATTTGGAAGAAATTAACAGTTAAAAAAATTGCGACCGTCAGCTTCCGGAGTACTGCGTTATACGACTTTGGAAACAAAGCAGGGGCGTTAAAAAATACGTAAAGATGTAGTTTTAGAAAAAAAAATCCGAGATAAAGCCATCTAGAAGTAAAAAAGATAAAATAAAATGAAATGCGACCATCAACTTCCGAAATGCCGCATGGCCGTAGAAACGGAAGGGAATGTTGCTAACGCTTAACAAACATGGATTTTGTAAAAAAAAAATTAAAAACAAAACAAAACAGCAACAATGTAACTGAAATGAAGCTATCTGAAGCCAAAAACTCAAAAACTGCGATTAACTTCCAGAATGTCTCGTAATGCAACCGTGAAAAACGGAAGATGGACGATAAAAATGTGTAAAAATATGGTTTAAAAAAAATAAAGAGGAAGAACAAAAAAAAAAAAAGACATCTTATCAATCTAACTGAAAACTAAAGTGAAGCTATCTGGAAGCAAAAGGGAAAAAAAAGTTGTGACGTCAACTTACGGAAAGCCAACGGCCGCGGAAACAGAGATAACACTTTAAAAATATGGTATGGCTATAGTAAAAAAAAATGAAATTGCCTTAATTTAACTTTTATAGTTAGATTAAAATTCAGGCCTCCATGCCAAAAAAAAGAAAGAAAAAGGAGGAATTGCGACCATTAAGCTTCCGAAATGTTTTTATGCCCTTTTAACCACCACACATGTTTGTGCGTGGTGCGTTAAAAGTGCATAAAAATATTGCTTCCGAGATTTAAAGCTCAAGAAAAGCAATTATATCTCATTAAGCTGAAGTTACCTGTTTGAAAAATATGGAAGAATGAAAGCTAAAATAAAATGAGGGGAAGGGGACATCTATCGATTACAGTTGTCTGCATGGTCTATCTATTACAGCTTTACATCTTAAACGGGAGCCAACATTAAAAATGCGTGAAAATTTCCCTTCCTCTGTTTTAAAATTTAAAGAAATCTTAAAAATGTTAAGAAAATAGAAAAACAATCTGCATCTTTCCGAGAATATGTGATGCCGTCGCCACGTCATGCTGTTTCCGCTCCCAGGCCGGCAGCTAAACCGAAGCATGTGATCTTCAATGCTTCAGCGATCTGACAGGTTAGTCACATGACTTGGGGTGTTTTTATTGCGTTTCTCTGCTTGAAACACACAGTTCAGGATAAAAGTGACAGAATTTATAAATGCAATCAAAGCAGAAAATTTCAGAGTTTGATTTTATTAAATTACAATTTGTTTCCATGAACTCAAAGTAATGACTGCAAATTACGAAATTTGAAGTAAAAAAAAAAGGTTTGGCGCCACAACCAAATTTCTAGGCGCCCGGTAATTTTCCAGCCCTGATCTACAGTATTAACGGAACATTTCGTTACTTGTTAATTATAACTCTTTTGGTTACAGATGCTGACAATCCATTGATCTACATAACAGTTTACTTGTGAGGAGTTTCCCAGCAGCAGAGAAGATGGTCCTGACTTTGCAGCAAAGAATTTTCATCGCTGAGGCATATGTAAAGCATACATCCTTAAAAATGTATCAACAGGAGTTTCAAACAAGGTTTAAAATTCGACCACCAATGAAGGTGGCAAACAATGATCTGGTAAAAAAGTGGCGTGCAACTGGTTCAGTGACAAATGCTGCCAAAAATTATGCCAAGTGCATACGTACTCCAGAGAACATCGAGAACATTCGCAAGCGAGTCTTACAGTCTCCCAAAAAATCTATGTGTTGATTATCTCAACAAGCGGTAATTTCATGTTCTTCGTGCCAGCGAATATTGAAACTCGATATGGGTGCTAAACTGCACAAAATTTCTGCATTGCATCAGTTGCAACCTCAAGATAAACCCGCACGTGTGTGATACTGCTGGTGGTTACAGGAAGAAATTGCATCTGGGATGCTGGACATGAATTTCTCCTTCATGAGTGATGAGGCATGGTTCCACCTAAATGGATATGTAAATTCCCTGAACCGTCGATATTGGAGTACATAAAATCCACATCAATTTGTGGAGACCCCTTTACATGCACAGCAACTTGGTGTGTGGTGTGGTGTGTCAGCACGTAGAATTATTACCATTTTTTTTTTTCCTGAAACCATAAACTCAGCTCGATATATTGCGAACATTTTCAACCCATTTGTCAATCAGCTTACCAACGAGGAGAAGACATATTGTTACTTTCAACAAGATAGAGTTACAGCTAATACAGGCCACCATTCAATGAATGCAATTTTTGAGGTGTTTGAGAAAGCCCGTGTTGTGCGTCGTGACCTTTGGCCTGCTCGATCCCCTGATCTGTCTGTGTGCGACTTTTACTTGTGGGGTGCACTAACAGATCAGGTGTATTCCGATAATCCGAGAACTCTTGAAATTGCCAAGATTACACCACAACAACTTCATACTGTGTTCCAAAACATGCTGCAAAGAACCGACCTGTGCTTTAATAATGAGGGCACTCATTTCCAACACCTGCTGTAGGAACTGTCTTGGATACTATAACATTAAATAAAACTTGTGCTCATCTGATTTGTTCATTTGGTATAGTTTTGTTTGGGCCATCCTGTATATACATATTTAACACACATAACATACAAGGGTGAATTAAACTGGTTGTGGTACAATCAAACAATGAATAGTCAAGATACCAGGTTCTCGTGTGGAATGACTCAATCATAAAAACTTAAGGCAGCAATCTTAAAAGCACGATAATTAAAAAAAAAAAAAAAAAAAAACATATCTGGATTGACGACATGATCACCTGTTCTGTACGTCACGCCTGTAAGTTACTTATATGTCTCCCCATCCAAAAATGTTCCTTCAGCACTTCCATCTGATGATGGTCTTTAGGAAGACCAAAAGTTCTTATGGCTTTATTTTTAATCTTTTAACTTATACATTAAATAAGTTCTTCACTTCATCGGAAGCCTGCGTAGTGTTTTAATTATCGTGCTTTTAAGAATGCTACCTTAAGTTTTTATGATTGAATGAATAGTCATTAATCACTATTTATTGAAGAGCATTATCGAACTTGTGGCTCTGCAGCCAAGTAATTTAAATGTTTCTCGAAGGACTGAGGTCAAGCTCCAGATGAGATAGAGGTACCATGTATGTTTTACAGCTCTAGTTTTCTTTTCTACAATAAATAATTTAAAATGAATTTTAAGTAAAAACAGAATGCATGTAACATATAAAAAAGTGGCTAAATTCCATTTCTGTAATTTCATCAATTAACACAATATGCATGTATTTAGCAATGATTAACTTATTAAATAAAACACATTTCCAAAAGTCATACTTACCCTAATATGTCCTGTTTCCCTAAGTTTTAACAATAACTCTGTAGGTGATACAAGTAGCTTAAATTCAGTGGCAATTTCTAAATCCTGGATTTAAAAAAAAAAAAAGAAAAAGAAAGAAAAAGATATATGTGAAACACCATTATGAAAGGAATAAGCAATAAAAGTAATGTAAATGAAACCTAGTATAAAAACAATGAATATAAATACTGTACAGCAATGATTCCAAATTCCACAAAAAAATCTAAATTCCTGATAGCCTTATTTTTTGTCAATGAAACTCTTGAAAAAATAAACAGGTACATCTTTGAGGTACATATGCAAGAAAACATAAGAAACTCACAACTCCAAACAGTTTCCACATAACCAATACTTGTTTAGCACACATAACAGAAACAGGGGTTGTGAAATGAGCAGAACTTAATTGGAAATAATAAGAATAAAGATGACACCGAATTATCAGTTGTAATGAGCACGTCTTTTGAATCTTTCCCCAAGGCAAACAAAATTTACCAAAGTTATTCAAAGTCAATGGAACCGATTAGAAAAAACAAATCAACCAGATTTCTACAGTCAATAAAACATGCGGAAATAGAAACAGCTACTTACTTCCACAAGCGATTAAAAAGTATGTTATGAAAACTAACAAATTGAGCACAAAAAGTTTCTCTTCAGCACAAGGAAATTACCAAAGACAAAGAGTTTTTCAAATTGAACAGTTAAAAGAAGAAATATGGAGGTAAAACATGATATACCTCTACACCTTCTAGCAGGTTTTCATAATGGAGAAATTGAAAATAGGTGAGAAGTGTTCTTTATGGCAAAAGCAATGCTACGGAAAAAGAACTTTTCAAATACATCTCCTACAAGCAGAGATAGCAAGAAAAAGGTTTAGACCTTTATGTCCCCTAGCGAGAAAGCTATGCATTATTTAAAAATGATAATGCATCCCATCTTCATTGTAACAAATGGCATACAGTAAAAAAAAAAGGAATTTATCAATAGGGATTTTAAAAGAGGAGATACAGCTGCAAACAGAAGTGCACGAACACCACCTAGCAACAGAAATGTGAACCATAAAACTCCTCAATTACAAACCTAAAGTGTTCCACAACATAAATGGCATCCGGTGTTAACGGAATTTTTAAATCACGAATTTAGAAGCACAGATATTGAGAAAAACAGATTGACATTTGCACCCCCTAGCAGCAAAACTGTGCATTATTTTGGGAAGAAAATTGACACAAAGAATTTTTGTAGTTAGCAGTATCTGACTGAAAAAGAATTTTTTCAGTCGGGTTTTTAGTCTCATAGATATTGCTCCTGAGAACGAGGCTTCTTTTTTTAATCTGAAACTTGCAAAGAACTGTTTGAAATAAAAAAACATCATCAAAGAAGTGAATGGGCTCTGCACACTGTTGGCGAACAGCAAAAAAGTAAGACCGTTGGATTTGGAGGCATCTTCCATCATAAACTGCAAATAAAAGTACATTCCCCGCAGTTAAGATGCATGTTTTGTAAATGGATTTTTCCAAAAATTACATCAAAACTACAACTCCACAGTATTTATGTTACTTTGAATGAATAAGATTTTTGTGTTTGTCTACAAAAGTTCTGCATAAACTGAAAATTTTGCAGCAGTAATAATACACCTCTCATTTGCTAGTAGATGTCTTAAGTGTCTGTTGTGATGTTTCGACCTAAAATATGGTTCTTTACATTTTTTTTTCTTATCTCTCACTTTGCCTTTGAAAGGAATCATGACACTTCTATGTCCATTTCAGATCGCTATGTATACCATATGGGGTATGTGCTTAAACTCTATTTTACATCATTAATTCATGAGCACACAGGTATGTACATGAGCACAAATACACATGTCCAGCATGATATCAGGCCTGGCTCAAAAAGAAAACACACGCGTAGTTAACAATGGATAAACATAAAAGTACAATATAAAAGCATTCAGTACACAATGACATTGTTGAAAAAATGCAGGAGAATATCAATTACTGTACCCAGGCATGTGATTGTCTAAGCATCCAATTAACTGAAAACACCAAAAGCTGTTCTGAGATACACATAAAAAAAAAACAAATGCGTCAAACGCAAAAATCAAAAATTATTATCGCTACTTTTATTATATATATAGTTGCTAAGTGTTTAAGCAAGTAAAATTAAATGCAAAAATAGCAATACAGAACTATTAAAGTGTTTTACTTACCTGTCTATATTTTTAAGTGCAAATTTCCTTGCTAACATTAAAATTTAATAAAAGTATATCATCATCATCGTCAGCCATTATCAATCCACTGCTGGACGAAGGTCTCCCCAAGTTTCCTCCACAACGGTCTGTCTTGTGCCAGTCTCCTCCATGTCACTCCCGCATACTTTTGAATTTCATCCACCCTCTCCAATGTGGTCTTCTGGGTCTTTTCCTGTCCCTTGGAATCCAATCTAAAATTTTGGCTGTCCATTGATGGTCTGTCCTTCTGGCAGTATGCCCAGCCCATTGCCATTTCAGGGATTTAACTCTGATCATGATGTCTTCCACTCTTGTCATTTTTCGGATCCACGAGTTCCTCTTCTTATCTCTCCTGGTTACACCAAGCATGCACCTCTCCATGCTTCTTTGAGTTGTCTGCAGCCTTTGTATGTCTCTTTTAGTTAAGGTCCACGTCTCTGCACCATACATAAGCACTGGAAGGATGCATTGATCAAATACTTTTCTTTTAAGACATAATGGCATATTGCTCTTGAAAATTATGCTGTTTCTTCCAAAAGCTCTCCAGGCAAGTTTTGTACGCCGATTAATTTCTTCATCAATGTGACCCTCACTTGATATCTGCTGTCCAAGATAAACGTACGTGTCTGTTATCTCCAACTTTTCTCCATGAATCGATAAATCTTCATTTCTTGTAAAAGCATTGAACATCACTTTTGTCTTCTGAAAGTTCATTTTTAATCCCACTTCTTTACTCTTGTCAGCAAGTTCCTGGATCATACTCTGCAGCTCTGATGGGGTAGTTGCAAAAATGACTACGTCATCAGCAAAACAAAGGTGGGTTAGATAATCTCCATTAATTTTTATCCCTTTGTTTTCCCAGTTCAGTGATTGAAAGACATTTTCCAATGTTGCATTAAAGAGTTCCTATTTTTCCCTGTAGCACAGTATCCTATTTATTAAATCAACTTTTAAATTAATTGATAATATTTAGTAGCGACAAATGTACTTACTCTTTCAAGAATGTGAATGGGTGGGGGTCCTCATCATGGGCTGTGCCTAGGGCCAGATTCTGTGTAAATCGGGGCCTGATCCCGGCCCGGCACCGTGCATTCTTTTTTCCACTTAGCTTTCAAACAAACAAAACAAATTCCTTCTCCTTGGGGAGGGGATGGGATAAATAAGGAGCTGCTTCACAAACTTTGTTCAGAGGCTTTTACATTAATTAATTACAAAACCAGTAAAACATTCTTAATAAAAGCGAAAATCTGAATTTCCGTAATTTTTCGTTAGTCACCCATAATTCTGTAATCCCGGGGGGGGGGGATCCACAATGGTTGGCATTTCTAGACGCCTATGACACTTTCGCCCGCCAGTGAGAGAGAAGTTGCGTAACGTAAATGTCCAATCACATGTGAACAGAACTTTTCTTCCTCGTTGATCTCTTGGCAGCTGCGTACGATGGGCTCAGGGCTCCGCCCAATCTCTCAAATGATTTTTCTCCTCAGCAAATAAATAAAACAAATATCAGTGGAAAGGTCGGAGGTCAACTGAAGCAGCAGAGTGTTCTCCTAAAATCTCAAAAAAAACGAGTTTCGGGCAAACCGAGATGTTCGAAACAACGTCACCCACAGCTATCTCGTTGGCTGAGCAGCAGCAGAAAGATTACGCCTTACAACTGAAATATCGCCACCTACTCAGCTAATATTTCTCTCTCTCTCTTTTGCCCCCCCCCCCCCCGCATATTAACAATAACAAACTTTTATCAAAAGCCTGAGATCGCAAATGACAAGTGTAGAGAATTTCCGTTTTTTCTAAAGAGTATTCCGCTAATTAGAGGAAGAATTGCATGCCTGTGTACCTAAGATAAAACGATAACACCTTAAATTCATTTAGCGGTCTTTTACAGCAGGATACATGCATATACATTCATGAAAATAAAGATGACCTTTGGTGTGTAAGATGCAGTAGCAACTTTACACCAATTTTTTTGAAAAAAAGTACATCTTATATTCCGAAATATACGGTATTTTTATTTGAAAACTAATATACGAGACAACACAAACTGTATTTACTTACTTTTCGCAGTGTTTTAGCAAAAGTAATGACTTGTCTTGCTCTTTCACAACATTCATGAAAAATGAACTTGAATTGACGGAATGCATAGAGTATGCTTTTCCTATTTCATGCAAAAAAAAAAAAAAAAAAAAAATGGTTAAGTACATTTAAAGCCACTGGAAAAAACATCTTTCCGTAAATGAAAAAGTACATTTTATCTGAATTGGAAAGAGAATAATACACATGACAAAAATACAATGAAACCTTAGTTATACATTTTTCACTTTTACTGTATATGTAATTCTGCTTTTGTCCTGATATTTTACTGTAGTTTCTATGGTTTTTGTAAGTCAGTTATATGTCATTCATTTATATGGATTTTTTTTTCAATTATACATTAAAATTTGAATTTCAGATTATCAAAAATAAATGGTTCTTTGATTCTTTTATATACGTAACCCAGTATGTTACAACTTTGAGAGAACTGAGACAGCATTGCTGTGTTCCTTCTTGGTGCCGCCAAAGTTGAACCTTGGTTCCATCAGACAAGGCTCTGTTGTTTACTTTTAGTTTGGAAGAAAAATTGGTTTTGCATTTTGTGACTCACACACATATGCAATATTTAAAAATTGATAAATCTTTGGGATGTAACCTTGTGGCTCCACTATTTCATGGAGTAGTATAAAAGAATCCTAAATGCATCATTAATATTCGGCTTTGAAATGGATGCACTCAGTTATCCACAGAAAAAAAAAAAGATGTTAATTCATATATGAGTTGCATACTAAAGCATTGGTCTCAGTCAGATTCTTCGTTGTAAGGATTTTACTTAATCTAGAATCAGGATTCTTGTAGTGAGATAGAGTCGTCAAAAGAAAAGTTCAATTTTCATAGGCTTTATGATTTTTGCAATGCGATAAAATACATTACAATTCGTAACATTTTTTTTTCTTTCTTTCACCAGCAATTTAAATTTAAATAAATCATTATTCAGGAACATTTTATACTCCTTTCATCCATAAATTTTACAATAGTACAAGGGTTGTACCGAAAGTAACGCAAAAGTGGATATAAGTTTTACATTAACTGACAGAGGTCGTTCAAATTGCACATGTTGGTAGAGTAACTCTTCCTCTATAGTAACCCTTCTTCTTCATTGCGGGTAAATAATGGATTCCAAGTAGAAGCAATATGCTATCATTGATTTCTTGACGAAGGAAGGGTGCAGGCTGCCTGACATTCACAGAAGGCCACAGAATGTTTACGGAGATGACACCATTGATAAGAGCAATGTGCACAGATGGATGAAAAAGTTTAAAGAAAGGGAAACAAGCATTGAAGACAAATCATGCCATGGAAGACCATCATCTGCAACCACTGACACGAATCCCCAGCGAGTGGATGAATTGATTCGCGTGGAGAGACGAGTCACAATCCATGAGCTTGTTGCATAACTGGACTGTGGTCACAATGCCATACAGAAGATGGTGGAAGACTTAGGATATCGGAAAGTTTGTGCAAAAGGGGTAGCTCGGTAATTGACACCCGATTTGAAGGAGAGAAGGGTGAAAGTCTGCTCTGATCTGTTGGAAGCATTTGAAGCCAATGAAGACACATTTTTTTCCGATCTGGAGACAGGGGATGAAACGTGGGCGTATCTTTACGATCCGGAAACGAAGAATCATTTCATGGAATGGCATCACACCTCTTCACCAAGGCCTAAAAAGTTCAAGAGCCAGCGATCAGCACAGAAGGTCATGGTGACTGTTTTCTGGGATGACAGGGGTGTCATTCTCCCCGATTTCCTGGAACGTGGTCATACCATGACCAGCGAGCGGTATATTGAGACACTCAAGAAGCTTAGAGAAGTCATAAGGAGGAAGAGACAGAACAAAAATTTGAAAAGGATTCACATTCACCATAACAATGTGAGACCACACACATCTTTGGCAACGAATCAGGAAATCAGCAAATTAGGCTGGCCAGTGAGTGGCCTCCCATCCACTGTACAGCCCAGGTTCAGCACCCTCCAACTTCCACCTGTTCAGACCAATGAAGGACAGTCTCCAGGGACAACGATTTGATGACACAGATGAGGTGAAAGTGGCTGTGAAAAAGTGGGTACAACAGTCCACACCTGAATTTTTTCAAAGAGGATTTGAGAGTTGGGTTCAATGACGGCACAAATGCATCACTTGTGATGGAGACTATGTTGAGTAGTACCTTTGTATAGAGAAAGAGTTACTCTACCAACATGTGAAATTTGAACAACTTCTGTCAGTTAATAAAAAAGTTATGCCCACTTTTGCATTACTTTTGGTACAACCCTCATATTTAACATTTTTAAATTCTGTTTATACATTCTTTAGGACCATCCCCTAGAAAAATTCATAGATATGTTATTGTCAAAAGATGCTAAAAAAATACAGACACTTCTAAAACAAAATCCTATGCAGCATATGAAATACATGCACATATATCACTAAGTTCTTCACTAAATTTCAGAATTTAGCTCCTTAAAGCAAGACCATCTGGCAAAACAAAGTGATTCACGATGCTTTTACTTGATGCTGCTGAATCAGTCATCTCCATTTACAGTGATCTTTTCACACAACTTCAGCTTTACTAACATCTACCACATCTTATGCAAGACATTTTTTATGTCATACTCATCAGCTTTGTCTCATTCAGACATTCCTGAATCTGGTCCTCAAATGATTTCCTCGGGCTTCTACTACCTTTCTTTCCTGACACTGGAGTTAAGTAGATTCTCTCAACAACTCAACACTCATTCTTTCAACATGGCCAAACCACCTCTAAGTGTTTGTCTCCACTCTAATAACAACATCTTACTCCATGTTACACATCTGCAACAAATCTTCATTATACACATCATCAAAAATTCTAACTACAAACTCCACATAAATCACATTTCTCTCCAGCACACAAACAACTAATGTGTCTATTCTACAGTGTTCAGGTTTCACTACTGTGAAACAGAACAAGAACAATTTCATACACAGCCATTCAGGACCTCTTCAAGGACCCATAAGTCCCATGAAATCCTTCTAGAGCAAGTATGACTTCCAAAACTGAATTCACTCATCAGCTAATTTTGACATATACTCTGCTTTCTCTGTCGATCATGCTTCCTAAACACACACCAGTATAATTCTGTACTATTTAGACTGACCTTGCATTCAGTACTAACAATTATTTGCTCAAAAGCCATTTAGTTTTCCCCTTATTTATATTGTTTGTGAATACAATGAATGAAAACTGGATGAGATATGAAGAACATCTCATTTTTCTTTGCTGTTAATATGGCATTGTTATTCAATTATTTTTTTCTAGCCAGTAAAATTCCATAGATAAGTCATTCATACATGAAACTGACGAAGAAAAAAAAACGCTGAACTTTTTAACCGCACGGGTGAAAAATAAGAACGTGCTGTGAAACAGTGTGAATATAACATGGCGTGAGCAAGACAAAACTCAGTGAAAGAAGAAATATCCTCCATGATACATGGAAAATCGACAGAATATTCAAAGCAAACTGAATTCGCTTGTACTACTCACTGGTCATAAGTTTTCTGAGAAATGTTACAGAGAAGAGAAGTTTTCAAGTTTTCTGAGAAGTGTTACATGGATGACCAGTAAGTGGTACACGCAAATTCAGTTTGCTTTGAATATTCACGACAAAATTGTTCACTGAAATTTATTATGTAAATATTAAGCTGGAGCACATCACTGTATTCAAAAAAGAATTTTATGAGGAAATTCGTCATCTAAATAATAAAGGTAAGCAGCACTTGAAGTTAATTATGGGAGATTTCAATGCAAAAATAGGGCAACGGCAACAGAATGAAACTTCAGTAGGTAAATTCGGTCACAGCAACAGAATCCAGCGTGGAAATACTCTCGTTGAGTTTGCAGAGGCAGAAGGGTTTTTCATCTTGAACTCCTTTTTCAAGAAAAAGGCACACAGGAAATGAACATGGAGACATCCAAATGGGATGACAATTGAAATTGATTTTATTATGTGTAACAAAAAATTCGTCATAGAAGACTGCAGTGTGCTAAACAAGTTCAACACAGGTAGTGACCATAGATTGCCGAGATGTAAGATGCACCTCAACACTAAACTTGAACGTGGTAAGCTCATAAGACAAACAAAATATATTGACATAACCAACCTTAAAAAACACCATAATACCTTAAAGTTGGAACTGAAGAACAGATTCTCTGCTTTAGAAGGCCTAACATTGGAAGAAGTGGATATTTCTGAAGTTAACAGGAAAGTAACCAAAGCTCTTATGGAAACAGCAACAAAATTAGCTGGGTCTAAGAACAAGTTGCATGTGAACAAATTATCAGGAAAAACCAAAATGTTGATGCAAAAAGAAGAGAGATGAGGACAACTAAAGAAGATGTGACTTCCAAAGTGGAATATATAGAGATATGCAAGACAGTACGAAAAAGTATCACTGAAGACGTAAGGAAATTCAACTGTGAACTAGTGAGGAAAGCAATTGAAAACAACCAAAGCCTAAAGATAGCAAAGGGACATCTCAGTAAGGGAAGAAAACAGATTATGGCACTGAGAAAAGAAGATGGTTCTGTACCAAGAAGTAGAGGCGAAATTTTGACAAGAGTGAAAGATTTCTACTCCAAATTATATGAAAGGGATGATGCATGTACTCCAGACATCATGAAAGGTACCAGTACCAGAGTTCTTCCAGTCCTTCCAGCAGAAGTTGCACATGCAATCAAGAACATGAAGCGGGGAAAAGCTCCAGGAGAAGATGGAATTACTGTAGACATCATACAAGAAGCAAGTGGAGAAATCGAAACAGTACTCGCCCAAATTTTCACTCGATGCCTTAATGAAGGGAAGATTCCTGAGGATTGGAACAACGCTACAATGATCCTGCTACATAAAAAAGGTGACATTGAGGATCTCAGGAACCACAGACCTATCAGCCTTTTATCAGTGGTTTATAAAATCTTCACTAAAGTTCTTTCACACCGCTTAAAGGTGACACTGGACATGGCTCAACCGAGAGAACAAGCTGGATTCAGGAGTGGCTACAGCACAATAGATCATATCCACATACTGAGAGAACTAATTGAAAGAGCGAGGGAATATGAACTTCCATTGTGCATGGCTTTTATCGATTATGAAAAAGCCTTTGATTCGGTGAAACCATCAGCAGTTACAATGGCTTTGAAATCCTGTGGTATTGAAGATGCATACATTAACATTATTAATAACATCTATGAAAATGCAAGAACAAAGATTCGGCTGTTTGAAAATACAACACACATAAAAATTGGAAAAGGAGTGAGACAAGGTGACACCATATCTCCGAAGCTCTTTAATGCCACATTGGTAAATGTCTTTCAATCACTGAACTGGGAAAACAAAGGGATAAAGTTTAATAGAGATTATCTAACCCACCTTCGTTTTGCTGATGACATAGTCATTTTTGGAATTACCCCATCAGAGCTGCAGAGTATGATCCAGGAACTTGGTGACAAGAGTAAAGAAGTGGGATTAAAAATGAACTTTCAGAAGACAAAAGTGATGTTCAATGCTTTTACACGAAATGAAGATTTATCGATTGATGGAGAAAAGCTGGAGATAACAGACACGTACGTTTATCTTGGACAGCAGATATCAAGTGAGGGTCACATTGATGAAGAAATTAATCGGCGTACAAAACTTGCCTGGAGAGCTTTTGGAAGAAACAGCATAATTTTCAAGAGCAATATGCCATTATGTCTTAAAAGAAAAGTGTTTGATCAATGCATCCTTCCAGTGCTTACGTATGGTGCAGAGACGTGGACCTTAACTAAAAGAGACATACAAAGGCTGCAGACAACTCAAAGAAGCATGGAGAGGTGCATGCTTGGTGTAACCAGGAGAGATAAGAAGAGGAACTCGTGGATCCGAAAAATGACAAGAGTGGAAGACATCATGATCAGAGTTAAATCCCTGAAATGGCAATGGGCTGGGCATACTGCCAGAAGGACAGACCATCAATGGACAGCCAAAATTTTAGATTGGATTCCAAGGGACAGGAAAAGACCCAGAAGACCACATGGGAGATGGTTGGATGAAATTCGGAAGTATGCAGGAGTGACATGGAGGAGACTGGTACAAGACAGACCGTTGTGGAGAAAACTTGGGGAGACCTTCATTTAGCAGTGGATTGATAATGGTTGATGATGATGATGATATATATTTTTTTTTTACATTTAACAGCAACACAGGATAAATGTAATATCGCAGAGAAAAAAAAATTATGATTACCAGCGAAATATACGTTCTGTCTAACTTCCATTTTAGGAAAGTCTTCCTCCATTTTGAAGCTGCAAAACAAGTATTTATGGAATAAAATTATATTTAACAATACTACTGGGTAGAAAAAACATCGCGAGAAACATGGATTACGATTACTGGAGAAACCATCACTCCATCTAACTTCCGTTTCCGAAAGTTTTGAAAGTAGGAATTCCGCTCACCGATGGAAAACAACTCTACCACCATCACTACCATCACCAATCCCTCCCAAATTTCTGTTCAGTTTTGCATCGATCTCGGGAACCATCAAAATGAAGATGGAAAAAGGCGGAATTCTTCGAATCCACTGAAAAATTTCGTGCCTGAAGATCACAGGAAAATTTTCGCACCAACTTACGCTTTCAGAATTTTTTTACATTTTCAGGCTGAAATGCAAATATTTATGAAATAAAATTATGTTTAATAATAATAATGCACAGAAGAAACATTACGAGAAAAAGAAATCATGATTACGGGAAAAATGTTCACTACTTTAACTTCTGTTTTTGAAAAACGGAATAACATCCTTAGACCAAAAAACGACCCCCCCCCCTTCAAACTAATCCTCCAAAATATCTCTCCAGTTCTGCATCGATCTCGAGAATAATCCAAAGATGACAAAAAAAAGTGGAATTTCGCGAATCTGTGGAAAAAATCTCATGTATGATCATTACCTGTATGATGAAGGGTATTCATGCTCAGTGGCTGTACTGTCATAAAATGAAGAAAAGCATTCACTGATGCCATCATTCAAGAAGAGTCCAATAGAGCTCAAAAGGTACCTAGACATGAAACTTGAAAAAAAAAATTATATGTAACAAAAAGTCAAGAATTATCAAGCATTTACAGTTGATGTTGTTTTCAGAACTACAATAAAAATGGATTATATTACATGTTTTAGCAGCATTTAAAGATTTATTTTCAAAAACACACAGCAGTTCAAAGCTTGTCTCACCTAAAACAGTTCAAACTGATTACTTTCCAGTAGTGGTTATGTTTCTTGTGACTTGAAAACAGACTAATCAGAAATTATAATTACATCATTTTTAAATTAATCTAGAAACAAAAGATAAAAAAACTGTAGCTAAAAAGTGAACTATCACATTATCAATTAGAAATGCATTAAATAGTCTCACAATGGATCATAACAGATTCACATTTTTAATACTTGGGTCATTATACACAAACTCATAATATTCCCAAAACTTTTAGTAGCACGATTTTTGATTACTGTTATACATGCCATAGTAAAAATAAATTAAACTTGGTGGATTGTAACTGGCCTATTCCAAGACAGCGGTTTCTGACCCTCAAATTTAGCAAATACAATGGCTTCTGTTAGCTCAATTTCAGCTGTTTAGGGACTAAATACACATGACAAACACTTTAAAAATGGAAAATACCTGAACCATTCTAATATAGAGGAATCAACTGTGTACAGTAAAAATAATATTTAATGTGTGACAGGGTCAAACTCAAGGTCACAACAACTCTGATTTTGAAAAGAAATTTGAATTTTTACACCAAAAGGGTAATGAACTACAAAGTGATTATTATCTGTATGATCTTCACATGTTGTTTGGAATGTTAGTGATATTTTATGTTATGGTATGATGGCATGGTCACCTTCTACAAAGAAACAAAACAAAAAAAAACACTGAGGTACAACATACCAACAGAGGATGAAGACGAAAAGCTGTTTTTTTTTCCTCTTTATACACAGGGTGATTCATAAAGAAGTATACAGTTTCAATGCACTATAAAACAAGAACAATGTAAGATATTTTATGTTACCTGTAACAGAATTGTAGGGGGAATGTTTCAAGTTATTTTAGAGACAGTCACAGATGTTCTATGTGTGCATCCTTAGTCACACAACACACATCAAGCCGGTAATCCATTTCCGTCCAAACACGAGGTAAGATATCTGAATCAAGTGCAGTGATAGTGGCTGTGATATGCTGTTTCAGCTCCGCTAGATCAACAGGAAGGGGAGGGGCGAATACCTTGTCCTTTACATACCCCCACAGGAAAAAGTCACAAGGTGTTAAGTCGGGACTTCAGGGTGGCCATTAGGTCAGTAACATGTTGTAGTCTGCAGCTCGTCCAATCCATCGGTGAGGAAGATGTTCATCGACTGACTAGTACCGTGACATGTGCGCTATCGCCTATGTCACTTCCCTCAGCAGTGGGACACAAACTTTATGAGTACATCTACCTAATGGTTCGCAGTTGTGATCTGTGTCTTCAACTTTACTGTTTTACAGCATCTGGAAACTGTATACTTTTTTTATGAATCACCCTGTGTATATACATATTCTATTACAAATTTAATAGCACATCACATTTTGTTTTGTGGTTCAGTGTAGCTCCTGTTTAGTGCAATTTTATTTCCCATATGCAGCATGTGTCCAAATCATAATATGTTCTCATTAACTTTTCTACTGCTGAAAAGGCTCTTATCTCAGTTTTAACATTAGAATTACCAATTCTGTTTTGCCACTAAATAAACCTACTTTTCACTGACATTTCCTTTACCATATCCAATAAGAAAACTCCTGTCTAATTTTTTTACAAACCTTCCTAATCAATAGCCATATTCAAAAATAATATTTTTTGCTTGCTTCGTGTTCTAATGACCACAATGAGCAACTCAATGGGCTATAAAGCAGTTGCCCATTGCTAATTTGGGGGTTACTGATTCCAGGGAAGTGAGAAAACCAGTACTGTAAGTCAAACATGCCATGCATACCTCGTCTAGGACTCAAACCCAGGCTCACACACACAAATGGTCAGAAGCCAGCGCTTAGACAACTGTGCAACTGGGGTCACCCCAAATAATCAAAATCTATTAGCTGTTCTGGCCTCTTTCCATGTGCCTGACAATTAGTAGTTAGACTTTAAACTACTCATTTAAACTTCCCAAGATTTACTTTCATTAAAAAATTTCGCAAATCCTGCTGAACTGATTGATGGAGGTTATTCTGTACTGTTTTTACATCCTCAAAAATCAACGCTACATCACCAGCATATAAAACTGCTGAAACCCAGACCACCTACTTCAACATCTGAGAATCCTGTTTTCTTTATATAATCACATAGATATGTTATTAATGATAATTTAAGAAATGTATTAAAATTATTAACATACACAAAATACACTACATGAAGCCACGGATTTACACACAATTTTTTTTTAATTTAATTTCAGTTGAAATAATGCATTTTAAAAGAACATCATTTGTTTCCTTCACTTGATGAGTGAAGAACAAGGGCATTCTTGGGGGAAGGGAGGAGTCCAGACCTGAAGTACCCTCCCCATAGGTCATGAACTAAGCATACTACAGGAAATTCACAAACAGTGCTGAGGAAACTACTTTTCAAAAGTAGTTATCTACAGCTATAGTTACAATTTCAGAAAAATAGTTAACTACCAATAAAACTACTTTTCCTAAAAAGTATAGTTTCAATTTAATTTCATACACCTACATCTTAAAAAAGTAGTTTCGCAACAAATACTTCTTGAAAATAGTCGAAAGTGAAGGAGTTTTCAGACCTAGGGTTGCATAGTAATACCTTGGAGATTTCTAAATGTGAAGTGTGTAATTATCTATCCTATTTATGTTACATAAACCTTAATGAACACAAAAACAGTGGGGCAAAATTGTTGTATTGAACCTTTTACCCTTTTTGGGCCTTCCCAAATGAGATACATAATTATCATTCATTGCTAATCATGTAAACCTTGAGAATATAGAAATAGTGGGATAAAAATTTCTAGCTACGTACAACAACGGAATAAAAATATCAAATAAAGACCAAAATGACTTAGATCCTGATGAGTAAACTGACTTACAAGCTTCTAAATATGTAGCATGATATTACCTTTAGTAGTTATGAATAGCTTTTCAGATATGAAAAAAGGGAAATAAATATTTATAGAAAAGCCTTATAAAGAAGCGTCTTTGAGATGTGTGAAACTGTCCTGAAAACCGATGTACTTAATCGCAGAAACAACACGTGCATGTTCCTCCACAAATATTTATAACACTGACAAAATCTCCAAAATTTAGCACTTCCAAAAAAAAAGCACTTTTTTACCATTTCGGTAATGCAGTAGGAGTGGTGATATGTATCTCCTTGTTTCACTGAACACAGCTGATTTGAAAACTTTGCAAAGTGAACAAAATTTGTATCACCAAATGAAAGTGCAATTTTCATATAGCCTACATAACTTTTCTAATGGCACAAGAGTAACTTAATTATTTCTTGGATATTTCGATTCAATTCTGATTTCATAAGTGACAATATTGGGCCCGCATGCGAGATTTACACAAAACAATGATGTTTCTTGTGTAAGACAAGTGGCTGGAAAAAAAAAAGTACAATTTCTATAATTTTTATATGGCCCCTCTAAAAGTATGTGTGCACAGTTTTTCTGTTGGCACTTTCTCTAAACTCTGAGTTAACACAAGATGTCAGCCTTTATTTGAAATTTTAAAACTTTGCAGTAATCTGTTCTCCAATCAAAAATATTTAAATAGTTGGTCTTCAATGAAAAAACAGGGTAAAAATCGAAAACAACACTTTCAAAACAGGTTTTTTAAACATTTCATTAAACAAAAGTTTAGCAATTTGACTTTTTTTTTATCATTGATACAAAAGTAAATTCTTCAAAAGTCGTTTATTGGCCAGTTTACTTACCAGACTAAGATTCAAGTGATATATGTTAACATTTTATGGCATTTCTTATTTACTCATTAAAACAAAAAAAACGTGAACACTAAAAGAAGCAAAAATTTCCAAATAAAGCTTGAGAGTGGAGATTTTGCAAATAATCTTAAAGAATCTTGATTTCTTGCTCTTTTTTGTTCTTTTCTATGTCTTGTATGAGTAACAAAAATTATGTAACTTTTTAGTCCTACACATGGAATTCATGGAATTTTCAGAAATTTGATCAGTAACCATGAACATTTCTCTACACTGAAATTTTGGGAAATAAAGAAAATCTAATGTTTCACTAAACGCAAATCAAGAGAATGTTTGTTCATTACAAGCAAACTCAATGCGGTGCCACTTGCTATGACAAAAATATTAAAAAAGAAATTTCCAAACACCATGGTATTAAAAAAAAAAAAAAAGAAATAGAAAATGATAAAAATACCTGAACTAGAAATCTTAAAAGTGGAAACATGGTGATACATCTAATAATCTATTATTCCATTTAATGAAAAAGTTGTATGTATGTCATGAAAAGTTAGAAATTATAAAAATGTTGATCGCATTATACTCCCCAATGGCAATGCACTTTTTTCTGTAGTTCTTGAAAAGACTGCACAAGAAAGAAAACCTTGGACAGAAAAAAGGCATGGATCATCATTTTAATACGCCTGTCCAAATTTATGAGAAGAAAAAAAAGAAAAAGAAAAGAAAGTATTTGGCATACTGATGCAGTGAGTTTGGATGAGGATGATCTTGAAACCAAAAGGATTTTTTTCCCCTGGTCCACACAGAATGCAGCATACAATGTAGTTCCCTTGAGCTGTCTGTTTTTTAATTTGAAATAATTCTTGTAGGCTGTCAAAGGAAGCTCTATTTCAGAATTCGTTCTTGGGTAATGAATCATTAATCAAAGAAATTGGGAATTAACCAAAGAAAATGCATTAACTTACAAAAATGGAATTCAAATGCAATGGTTATGCAACTTCTGAAAGAACGACCTCACAACAGGGTCAACAGTCACTATGATTTCTTAGTGAGTTCTCAGAGGTAGGTAGGGGTAGGGTGCATGCGTGCGTGTGTGTGAGAGAATATTCCTACCCCCTCATCTTTTATTCTATTCAAACTCTCTCCTTTTGTGCCCTAACCACGGTTGTGGCCTTTAACATAGCATTGCGAAGGTCATGCATCACACTGCATAACATTAAATCTGCCTGTCATGCTGAATTTGACAAAACATTCCCTGCTATCATAGTAAAATTTATGCCTTGCAGCCAGAAAAGTAGCATGAAATGTAATGTGAAGTTTTGTTACAACTATCTACTTTTTGTAATGGATTACAAATAAAACTACTTTTTTATTTTTGTACTTAAACTATATTACAAAATACAATAAAAGTGAAGCACTATGGTAAGATTACTATTATTAGCACACTACTGTAACATTGCTACTAGTAGTGCACTACTCTAACATCACTATACGTAGCATGCTAATTCCCAGAACTGCTCACAAGATACCCAATCATATGATTTGTGTCTGTGAAGTGAATACTTGCATCACTCATATTAGTAACAATACTTGTTATGCTTCAAACACCTTTTCTGTTTGTTTTTTTTTTTAATAATGACACATGACATCAATACAAGCTGAGAAAACTTACCAGAACCTTTTAGCAGCTAAAGCTTCACCACCTGGTATGTGCGGGCATATAACTCTAACAAAGACCCATTCCTCTTCAAGGTAGCTTTTTTGGTGGAGAGTCAGCTGTGATATGTTTTGCATCATCAACACCCTTTGCTGAAGATAGTCTAAATACACCTACAAGTTATGAAAAAAAAAAAAAGAAGGCATCATTTCTGTGATCATGGTTTTACCATTAAAAAAAAAGTTAAGTTGAAAACTTCCTACCACATATCAGAGAGAAAAGACTTATTGATTGATTGACTGATTTATGTTTGGGGGGAATATATGCATAATTACTAATACCATTTTTAAGCACAGAAAAAATCATAATTTTAAATAGCAAAGAACTCAGAAGATGGAAATTTAATTCATGTTGTAATAATTAAGAAGCATTTACAAAATGCAATGAGGGACTTTACAGTTTTCAGATATCTAGAACTTAAAAATAGCCATTCTTTTAGTGGCATCTACTCTTACATTTAATCATCAAGTTGTTAAGAATCTAAAAAAGACATTAAAGTGTATCAAAGTTTATAAATGAAATGATATATTTACAACTGCTACAGAAAATTTTGATTCCAAAGAGAATGACAGAGCTTAAGAATCACTAAATATAATGTTTGATTCAAAACTTCATGTCATCGAAGCATAGAATTTTAGTGAAGTAGGCATAAAAGCCATACAGTTGAAGCTGACAGGAAGGCATGTCATGTGGTGTTACACAGTCAGGGAGAGTAAGAGGCCAGAATATCTTGGTACAAAGTAAATCAAAATTTTCAAAAGAAGAGAAACTTAAAATAATGCTGCTGATCACTATCCAATTGGCTCCACATTTTGAGTCATTTGCTACATAATCATTGCCTTTATTTTTCTTGCCTCCCCCTCCCCCTCCCTCTTTCTCTAAGAACCTGAGAGCAGTATATTTTAAGAAGTAATTTAATCATGAATGAGAAAACTCTTATCCATAAAAATGGCCTAAATTATCATGATATGAAGTCTGCAGAATTTGCTCTGATTTGCAACTTAAAAGAATATTTTACCAGTCAAATAATATATGTCTCTGTTGTCTAACAGCACCATTCATATCACCAAGCAAGGCAGGTTTACTTTACTAACACTTTTAATCACCAATTTTTTATATGGAGCAACAACAGATTAAACCATGTTATTAACAGCACTCTCACTGAGAAAGTTCATCATAAAAAAAAACTAGAATCAGTAGTTAGTTTCGCTTTGTAGTTCTTAGTATCACACACATATGTAACCCCATTTAATGACAATCCTCACCTTTTAAACTTTCAGTGCATTGTATTTTCATTTGTGAAAGATTTTAGTAATCATTTTGAAAGGATTTTAAACAGCATCGAATTTGTGAAAGGGTTTGATAGTTAACGATGTCTGCTTTTTAGAAAAACTTCAGTGATTGCAATCCAATACAATGTAATATTTTCAAACTTTTACAGCAAAAAGGATCTATACAGACTTTCTCTTAGTTTCTGTGTTCAGAGATTTTCATTTGCTATGATTATAGAACATATTTCAAAAATAATAAAGAATTAATCTGTCAAGAAAAACTACTGGCAATAAATAAAAAGAATGCCCTATTTAACAAAAAAAAAAACTTTCTTTATTGTTACTTTCTTTCTAAAGATTCAAATGCTTCAGTTGTACGTGATACTGAAATGAGATTTAATGTGTAGAAAATGGCGATATTAGAAAATAATCACTTTCATGTCAACTACCTATACAGGATCATCATTTATTAATTGCCCAATCAAAATTTTGGGTCATCAAAATGCTCTTTCAAAACTTACTATTTATTACACTCTTCAATTAATCATTGGGAATCGTACACTTGGTCATGATGAGCTAGCATGAAAAAGTAGTGAATCATAAATATTATGTAATGATAAAAGATTCTAATATAAATGAATAACCAAAATAAAATTGGTTCAAGTTGTTCACAAAATTACATCACAGTTATAACCTGCTATCAATTTAGTAATTAAATGTTGATCAGAACATTCAGTAGAAATAATTCAAAAGTTTCATGTTATTCCTTGGAATCTGTGTTATCATACTTGGTGAAAGCTATACAAATAACAAAGATTGTAGAACATAATCAATTTATTGTACAATGGCTATTGTATTTGAATAATATATATTGTGTAACCCGAGAGTCATTATTTCATGACTTTCTAAATCAATGTTGGCAACAAAAGAGAAAAATAAAAGTGGAACTGGTGGTGCTGCAGAAAGTATGTCAAAATCTTCTATGTGTTTCATTGATCCAACAAGTAAAAAACAATTCAAGTACTTCATTTTCCTTTCAATTTTCTTTTTGGAATTTAATACTACCTTGAAATTATTCTTACAATAAACTGATTTTGTTTTCAATCTCTGTTATTTGTGTTGCCTTCACCGGAAATGATAACGTGGATTCCAAGAAATAACATGCATGAGTTTACCTTCCTATCATTTTTGTTGAATGTTCTGAACAACTTTTAATTTCAAAATTAAAATGGTATCTAAAAATAATGGCATCACACAACATTGAATTTCCAGCAATAATTAACTAGTGTTAGTGATAAAACATTAACTGATAGTATAATATTTTTTCACCTGCAACATCCTCTCCAAGTCCTTGTCAAAACAGTCAAACTGGGCTTCAATGATTTCACTTCCACCATCTCCCAAAACTGTCTGGGCCAGGTTGATGTATCTTTGCCTAGTTTGTGTGGCAGCTCTTAATACTTCTTTACATTCTTTGATCAACTAGAAAAGGAAACGATCTGATATTCAAATGCCAACTTACATAAGTGCAGTTTTCATTTTGAAAATACCTACACATAAGTAGAAAGATAATTTGAAGTATTTGTAAATTCCATTAAAATGCTTATTTATAACCTGTGTACTTCAGGCTTCGAAATATAACTATGTTTAATAAAATACAGTTGAACATTGTTATAGTAACTCTGCAAGAAGATTGTATAAATTATAATGACACTGAACAACTGCAGAGTAATGATCAGCTCTGATAATCAATTAGTAGCTAATTACTTGAATGATAACTTTTTTATCTTGTTACATCAGATTAAAAACAAACCTACCATACAAACATATCCCTAAGCTGTTTTCTGAGATGCAGAGGTTAGTTCCTCAAAGGAAGCTCATGTGCCAGATTAAAGTTTAAAATTGATGGAACTAGATTTTACTTACAGTTGATGTAGAAAACATCTCCAATTACAGTGATCTCAGTATGCAACTCAAGCTTTACTGTCATTCATCACATGTCTTACACCTTTTGTACTTCATGCTCATTATCTTTTTCTCATGAAGACATTCCTGAATTGGGTTCTCACATAATTTCCTTGCCTTCCTTTAAATATATATATTTTTTTATCTTTCCTGACACTTGGGCAAAATAAATTCTCTTAGAAAGCATCTCACAGATCATTGTTTCAAAAAGGCCAAAATACTGAATCAGAATATTTGTCTCCACCTCGCTAACAACATTTTGCTTCACATTACACATCTGCAACACACTCTCATTCCTCATATGATCAGAACGTGTCTTGCTACAAATCCCCGCAAGTAATGCATCTTTCCAGTACACAAGCAACTCCTGCATCTCTTCTGCAGTACCCAGGTTTCACTGCCATACATCAGAGTAGGAACAAACACACTTTCATACACAGCCATTTGGGACCTTTTCGAGAACACATCAGTCCTGTAAAATTCTTCTAGTGAATGGCTTTCAAAGATGAATTCATTCCCCTACTAATCTCACCATCCAAACATGTTTCCTAAATATACAAATTTATTCACCTGGTCTATCTCTGTACCATTTATGTTGATCTTGCATTCAGTACTAACAGTTCCTCACCAAAACCCATAACTTTGGTTTTACCCTTATTTATACTCAGTTAGAAAACAAACTTTAAAAACTTAATTTTGTGGTTCAGAAGATGACAGGTACCAGATTTTAACTATCTGAGTGTAATAATTCATGAGGTAAGAAAGCTTGATAAGGAACTGGACAACAGAATTACCAAAGCCTGGAAGATCCATATCAGCTGTATAAGAATATTTTCACTGAGGAGGAGGATGGCCAAAGACCAAAGCTGACTGTTTATGAAGCAGTATCTAGATCTGCCATCTTCTATGGCAGTAACAGTTAGATGCAAAGTATTGGTTTTATCAGATGAAAAAATGAGGCCAATATGAAAGTGGTTAGAGAAATGTCAGGAAGAAAATAGGTGGATTCAGTGACACTCACATACTTTACACAAATTAAGGAAACCAATTAAAATTATATTGGGTATATAAATAAGTTTTGAGGGATTTGAGGTGAATAAAACACGTTGTTGGAGAACAGAAACAATACTTTAATATTAATCGAAGTATGCTCTCTCTGAAGCTACAACTTTACCCCGACCGGAACAAATGGTAATACGATGGCACAATATCTGGTGAATATGGTGGGTGCGGTAGAACTTCCCAGTCGGATACTTCTAAGTACTTTTTCACAGGTCGAGAAACATGTGGTCTTGCGTTGTCATGCTGTAAGATGACTTTGTTGTGTCTATTCTCCCATTCCGGCCATTTTTGCGCGAGAGCTTGTTTTAAACGCATTAATTGGGTTCAATACTGATCACCAGTAATAGTTTTTGACGGTTTCAGCAGTTCATAGTGGATCACACCCTTCTGATCCCACCAGATACACAGCATTACCTTTGAACCATGGATATTGCATTTTGGCGTTGAAGGACCTGGTTTACCTGGCTTCACCCATGCTTTCTGCCGTTTAGGGTTATCGTACCATATCCATTTCTCGTCGGCAGTAATAATACGATGCAAAAAAAAACTTTCTTTTTTGCCTTTGAAGCAGCAATTCGCAAATGGTTTTTCGACATTCAAGGTCTTTTTCCCGCAAAGCATGTGGAACCCAATTCCCTTCTTTTTGCACCATTCCCATGGCAGCTAAACGTTGTGAAATGCATGCTTGACTAACATTTAATGCTGCTGCTAGTTCTTTTTGGGTCTGGCATGGATCCTCGTCGAGTAAAGCTTCCAATTCGGCATCAGTAATTTTTTTGGGTGGTCCAGAACGTTCTTTATCACTGACATCGAAATTGTTCCTTTTGAATCGTCTAAACCAATACTCGCATGTTTTTATGGATGGAGAATGTTCACCATAGATTTCTGACATTAAGCGATAGCTGTCGGCAGCACTTTTCTTGACAATAAAGTAATGCACCAACACTTCCCGCAAATGCTGTTTTGTTGGGACGAAAGTTGCCATTTTCCATCGAGTAAAACAAATACGTCTTTGCACCGCAATCGAACGTGGTATACTGACTCTGACAGCTGCCGTCTCGTACTGCGATATCGCAGTGTTGCCACCTTAAAATACATGCAAGCAGTAATAAGTACGACACTGAACGTAAATCCCTCAAAACTTATTTATATACCCAATACAATAATCAACAAACTACACGGGTAATGTACAGGCAAAGTGGTTACAACATGTGTTACACTGTAGCCATTTCAGAAAAAAACAAGAAAAACTGTAGAGATACATTTATTGTCAAAAATGCAGGGGCATGTGCAAAACAAAAGACAATAATGATCAACAAGGTATGGACAAAAGTGTCTCAATGTGGAGTGTGAATACCTGGGGTAGCAATGCATGACCAACAACATTGTTGTATGCTATTGATGATAGCATCTGATAGCTCAGCTGGCAGTGAAGACTACTGGTATCTCAAAATCCTTATCAGCTTGTCAAGGGTTCAGCAATATGTCTCCCAAAAGCATCCCAAACATTCTTGACAGGAGTGAGGTAATGAGATCTGGCTCACTAGTTCATACAGTTAAGTGGTCTCCTTTTTCAAGGTATTGGCCTACTAGAGCTATTTGGTGAGGACAAACACTATCTCCTGTAGCAGAATGGTATCTCCAGTGTCACCTGTGTATGGATATACATAGTGTTCAGGATATCATCCTTATACCTACAACTATTCGTTTTGTAGCGACAAAAGCACACAATGATCAGTGTGGCCACTGAAAGGAATTCCTACCGAACAAGTACAATACCACTCTACACCTAATCTCTTTCAAACATGTGGAAGGATTGATAGTGTGTACCCAATTCTTTCCAGAATGTTTTCACAATTAATGATTCTTCTCCTTCATTTTGTGCATGACCCTGTACCACTACAGTACCACGGAATAATTGAATATGATGTAGAAGAACTTAGTTGCAACTAACCAAATTTTCGCAATATGCATGATTGAAAAGTATCTAGCTGTTGGTAAGAAAGTTTTTGCTGCCTTCATAGATTTAGAGAAAGCTTACAACCGAGTAAATAGGACACTTTTATGGAACGTATTGAATGAATATGGTGTTACTGGGAATCTACTTAATAGTGTAAAAGCCATGTATGCTGGCAGTAGAGCTTGTGTATGAGTGAATGGTGTTTTATCAAAGTGGTTTTCTATTGGTGCAGGAGTCAGACAAGGTTGTGTAATGTCACCATGCCTGTTTACTATATTTAAGGATGCATGCATGTGTGATGCCAAAATAGGTAATACTGGTTTATGTCTTGGTAATATCCATGTGTGCAGAATGCTGTACGCTGATGACACTGTCCTTTTGGCAGAGAGCAAAAGTGAGTTGCAGAGTATGTTGTTCTGGATGTACGAAGTTTGCATGAAATTCACACTGAGTATAAATAAGGGAAAACCCAAAGTTATGGTTTTTGAGAGAGGAACTGGTAGTACTGAATGTACGAGGGGCAGTCAAAAAGTTAGTTGCACTCCTCCGTAAAACATTTCGGTAAAAGGATATTTTGTTGACACTTTGTGGCAACACTGCTGGCATTTATCTGCAGCACGTGCCGCAGTTGCTTCTATGCAGTAGTTTTAGTTCACTCGCTAACGAGTCGTGAACATGCCTTGGCAGCTGCTGGTGGCGTCCAAATTGGAACTGTGTGCAGCGATTCGTTTTTTGTAGGCAAAAGGGTGTAACTGCACTGAAATTTTTTGGCAGTTGAACGAAGTGTACTGTGAGAACGCAATATCGCGTCAAGCTATCGCAAAGTGGTGCATCTTGTTCGAGAACGGACGTACTGATATCGAGGATGATTACTGCAAGGGAAGACCGTCAACTTCGACAGCGGCTGAGAATGTTGCGCGCGTGAATGAACTCATTCTTGCAAACAGATGAGTAACAGAAGACGAAATCGCAAAAGAACTGGATATTTCATATGGAAGTGTGCATACGATTATGACGAGGTGGAAGCTGCAACCAGCAATGGTTTTCGGACGTTGGACGGAATTTCTTTGCAGACGGCATAGAAATACTTGTGCCACGCCTCGACAAATGTTTCAATAAACTAGGTGATTACGTCGAGAAGTAACTTTTGTATGGAACTTTCAGGTACATATAACATTTTTCTGTAATTTTGATCCTGTGTTGTTTTATCAAGCAGTGCAACTAACTTTTTGACTCACCTACATAATATAAATCTAATTGGCACAGTGATTGACCAAGTGAATGAGTTTGTGTATTTAGTAAGCATGTTTGACAGAGAGAACAAATTGGATGGTGAAATTAGTAGGCGAGTGAATTTTTTATTGAAAGTCATGGCTGCTTTGGGAGGTTTTCACAGGAATGATGGGTTCTCAAGAGAGTCCCGCATGGCTGTGTATGAAAGTGTAATTCTTCCTACTCTGATGTATGGCAGTGAAACCTGGGTACTACAGAAGAAACGTAGGAGTCGTTTGTGTGCTGGAGAAATGCGTTACTTATGGGGGTTTGTGGCAAGACTCGTTCTGATTGTGTGAGGAATAAAGACGTGTTGCTGTTGTGTGATGTGAAGCAAAATGTTGTTAGCAAGGTGGAGACCAATATGATTCGGTGGTTTGGCCATGTTGAAAGAATGAGTGATGAGATGCTTACTAAAAAAATCTTTTTAGCCCAAGTGGCAGGAAGGAAAGGCAGAGGAAGGCCAGGGAGGATCAGATGCAGGGGTGTCTGCATGAGAAAAAGATTATGAGTATGAAGTATAGCAGATCTTGTGTACGGTGTGTGATGGATGTCAGTGAAGCCTGAGTTGTGTGTCATGATCAATGCAGATGGAGAAGTACGATACAGCAACAGTAAGTAAAAATTATCTTGTAATATTTCTTTGTGGAGCTAACCTCTGAATCTCAAAGAACAGCTTAGTGATATGTATATATGTAGAACTTAGTTGCAATACCATTCGCCCACCATAGTCCCAGTTTCCAGCACCTGTAGCTCGGTACATCCGTTAATCACGATGCCACCCCACACCATGTGCGTATCTATCCCTTTCCTGCATATTTTTGCACAGGTATACAGTTCCTCTTTCACGCCAGATCAACTGATAACTGGAATCTGAGGACAGACTGAAACAACTCTCATCTGTGAAGAGAACATTGGCCCACTGATGACGTGTTGAATTTCTGTGGATACGACACAACTGAAAACATGCACCACATGAATACAGACTACAGGCCTTCTGGCTATAGCCCTCTATGTCACAGATGTCTTGCTACAGTTTGTCAGGATATCTGTGATCCTGTGTTGAAATGGAGGTGACTCATAAGCTGACCGGCCATGGTGCGGTGGTTATGTCTTGCTGTTATAACTAAAAAACTGTCTTCATTCATACGTCGCAGCAGAGTGAGGGTGACCTCCTAGCATGTTCAAAAGCTGCTCAGAGTCTCGATACCATACTATGCGTGATTCCAAACTCCCTGGCAACATCACTTACTCAGTGCTCTTCTTCCAGCTTCCTGATAATTGTTCCCCATGTGAAATCATCTAGATAATGTCTTTGAGACATAACATAAATTACATGTTCATATGTTTATGCTTTCATGTCCAGATTTTTCTTCAAACACATCACCTACTGCACTCTTTTCTCTTTTATCCATGCAAGTGATACCACATAACCCCTGTGCACACGATTCTATATTTTGCATGTGCATCGGCCTTCTACTGAACATCCCCAGTTATGCAAATTGCCACAAATTGTTGCGTCTGATTTTGTGGTAGAAACCTTTCGAAACAGTATCCATCCTTAGGTTTTGAACACCAGTATACACTATTATTGACAAAAGTCACCGGACGCCTAGAAGAGAAACACAACATAGCATTTATTGATATACATTAGTACAGTGTCAGTCCACCTTTTGGCCTTAATGCATGCACTGACCCTTCGAGACATGCTTTCGACAAGGTTTTGTAACACAGCAATAGGTATGCGCTTCTGTTCAGTACATAATGCTGTTGCTAACAGTTGCTTAGTAGTAGGCCTTGCTTCCAAACTTCTTATGCGGCACTCCAATTCATCCCATAGGTGCACTCTGGGATTAAGATCAGGGCTCTGTGCTGGGCAGTACACACACGATACGGAATTATCATCAAACTACGCCGTAACTGTCCTTGCTTTATTGCTCGGTGCATTATCCTGCTGGTACCAACAAGGCTCGGTTCCATAGTATTACCTCAGAGTTGGTAGGGCATAATTGTACAGAATATCAAGGTAGATGTGCTGGTTAACATGTTTGTCCACGATAACCAATGGGCCAGGACCATACCATGAAAAACACCCCCACGCGAATACACTGCCAGCTCCAAACTTGACCGTAGGAACAGTACACTGTGGTAAATAGCGTACCCTCAGCTGCCGCCATACGCACACACGGCCATCAGACTGATGGATCGTGTATCTGGATTCATCGGTCCACAGGACCCGTTTCCACTGATCTACGGTCCACGATGAATGTTTTTTACACCATGCTAAATGACAAGTAGCATTCCGAAGGAGATGAAAGGCTTATGAGCAGCCACACGACCACGGTAACCCATTGAATGAAATTCCCTGCGAATGGTGCATGTACATACTGAGGTTACAGACTTTTTACTCACCTGTACACTGGGGTCTTGTGCAGTACTCCGTCGATTAGCTGTAACGACACTCCTGAGGCTTCAACATTCTTTATCACTGATTTTCTTTGGTCTGTGGGTACGTTTTGCTGCTTCAGGCATGCCATGTGTCTTCCACTTATTCAGTACTTCCAAAACAGTTGTCTTGTGTATGTTTAAATGCCTCTCAGTTTTTCTTATGGACAACCCACTAATATAACACCCAACAATCTTTCCTTTCTCAAAGTTCGTTTTCTTCCGCTGCGACATTTTCACTCGACCTCACAGTGCGATATGATCACGGTCAGTTGCAGGCTTGTTTTTATACCATTTGCAGCTGTACCGCGCATCTTAACAAAGTAAGCGGGTCCGTTCATTTGCTTTTGAAGGAGTGTCTGGTGACTTTTGTCAACATAGTGTATATAACATGTATACATATTGTATCATTCAATTCTGTTTGTGCTCACATGCATCATTATCTTATTACATAATAGGAGTATTTGGTCCCAAGTGAATTACTCTGAATTATAAAATAGTAAAACTAAGGAATAACATGTATAATATCATTCAAAGTGCTAAATTTTACATGAACGAAAATTCTCCATTTATTTCATATGCAGTTAAAACATGACTTTAAAATACAGAATGACTTTTTTAAAAAGATGTTACCTGGCCAACGCTAAGTGATGATGGTTTAATAGGTTGCTGGTCAAGTCGCAAAAGCAAACATTCGTGAACTACGTCCAAGAAAACTCGCAGCAGAAAAAAGAATGGACGGTGAAATGTGGGAAGGGACATTTGCTGGAATGACTCAGACCACACTCCATATTTGGAAAGCTCATCAAAGTACTCTCGACTGTATGGCAATAAGCTATCAGAAGCTTTTTCATTCGATGAAGGAGTATCTGTGACAACCTGTGACGTGGAAAAGAAAATACGGAATTATTGCTGAGCATGATTGTTGACTTTTTATGCAGCATCAAAATAAATATTGTGCAATAACCACACCGAAACTGGCAACATTTTCAGCTGGACAGATTGAACAAAAAAATTCCAATAGTGCTTTTATAAATTCTTACGCAACTAAGATTTTCCAAGAATGACATTACAACAATTGCGATTTTATTATCAATCACTATTTTTTAATCAAATATCAGCATGCATTTACAATTCATATGCTATTAGCCCACATATAATGTTACTACCAATTTCTTCCATTACAAAAGTGTATATAAGAAATTTCAAATTTTGCTTCAAATTACATACAAAAATTACCTATTAATTTTGTTCAATAATATACTTCCCATAAATTTATACTTTAGTGATTAAACTGATGCTACATTTAATACATTTTATCATGAATGTATTTGATTAAATGTGCAACTGTACCATCTAGTAAACTGCAGCATTTTACCAAAGAGCAACTTAAACCACATAAATACTTGCCTATCCTTTAGTGATACTCAAATTTCAGGAAGCATATATGCACCTTTTGTATTCATTCTATAAAGGGGCTTGAATAACTTTTATGTTTGCTTAAAAACTGCATATAAAAAATATAGCAACTGTAGTTACTGTTTGGTATTTCACTGGGCTGCATGTATTAATTTTGATGTTTAAAATCTGACTGTTGGTTCTTAATGGAATTTTTCTGCTAAATTCAGAAATAGAATTCACTTTTTTCCCTATCACGCTGAATTTTACTTTAAAATTCTTGAAATTTAACTTTAAAATAATCCTCCTTAGTAATGCAATGTATCAACACTGCTGCACAACATATTTACATTGTTATATTTTAAAAATATAACTTAGAATTGTGGGGAATAAGATTTACTATTGGGACTGGCTCAAGAGATTGGGTGTTGGTATTTATGTGGTAATGCCTAGCCTTTCTGTTCATTAATTGTGGGCTCCTCTTCATCTTCCAATTTATACTCTCTTCCAACTTCCTTTTCACAAAGTGCTGCTGATATGAAATTATTTTTATGGATTCTCAATTAACTGAATGTTTGGTGACTTGAATATATCTGTCAAGTCTTGCTTAGCTGGTAACGTTTCTTATAGTGGCATGATGTTCTGCAACACGGGTTTGAAGTTATAATCTACATTTTGAGGTTACTCACCTTTAAAAGGTTTTCTTCTGCAGCAACATTTCCAACACATAATTTTTATTCATTTTTTTCCCTATCACACTGAAAAAATTACGTGTAGGAAATGTTGCAGGAGAAGAAAGCCTAAATGATATTTGGGATAAAGGTGAGTAACCTCAAAATGTAGATTCTGTCTAGATAGGAGGTTAATAATTAAGCAGCTAAATGACATTTTGACATTTGCAATGCTGTATGAATATATGGGTTTGAAGTTGTCTCTTGGTTTCTCCTACATAGGAGTTACCACAACTGCAGTTTACTCTCTATACCCTTCATTCTTGTAGCAGAACATTTTCTTTTTGCATAATGGGAGGGAAGAATTTTTTAATTTTATTGTTTAGGTCTGGAGCAAGTTGAACATGGAATTTTTTTTTCTAATTCTATTAAGTTTCTCAATTAATCCTTTATGAAGATGACTTTTAAACCTTTAACAACTATTATGCCCAAAACACCTGTACATGCAAATGACCATAGCCGTCCGACACGCCTCTCTAGAGTGAGTCAGATTTCCTACCTTTACTTTTTCTTTAAATTTGCAGGATCATCAGGGATCAACATTCAGTCATTATTATCATTACTAAAGACAGAAGCGAGACAGTTTTGGGCATTATGGTATTTAGAGTGATACAAATATTGGGGTCATGGTCGTTAAAGGGTTAAGGTAAGCTTAATGTTATTGTTTGATTGTTTATTATTTAACTTTATTTTTCGTTCAAAAATCTTCTAACATTGTAGAAGGATGATCATTTTTAGCAAGCGTACACTTTTAATTCTTTTTTGTGGAGTTCCTTCAATATTTCTGAAGAATCTAGAGTCTCCATTTTTTCCAGAAAGTGTGCAACCAGATTAAATTCAATACAGGTAGGATGGTTGAGAGAGGTAGTTCAGAGCTTTGTAAGTGTATAAGTACGTTTTTATACAATTTTGTAGTGAATTTTCTTCTTGAGGCCGTAAGGGTCACATCAAGAAAGCTCAAATTATTACCCTGCTGAAGTTCTAAAGTGAATTTCAGAGAATTATCTAGGCTATTAAACAGATGGAGAATATTTACTGGAAGAGTTTCATCATTACTGTCAAACATTATGGAGGCAGTCATCTTATATATATGTTACCGCTAAAGCTCGAAAGCCGTTAATGTGCACATTACCTAGCTAATCTGCAGATTAACTGATTTGCTCCGTTAACGTGCGGAAACAAAGAGTTTTCCGCATTTTACCTAGGTAATGTGCACATTAACGGCTTCCGTATCGTTAAAGTTCAAAAGTTTGTTTCTCTCATTTCCTTTCCCTACACCTTCCCCCTCTCCCTCCACTTTTAGTTTGGTTTTGCCTGTTTCTCTCATTTCCTTTCCCTACACCTTCCCCCTCTCCCTCCACTTTTAGTTTCGTTTCGCCAGCTTGGTACTAAAACGGGTATTTTAAAACAATTGTATGCAAAATCTGAATTCAGTGTTTGCAAGGAGAGATTTTTAACGAAAGAAGATGTCCTTGCTGTAGAAATATCTTTACGTCAAACAGCAATAAAACAATCCCTTGGTACTGGGCAGGGTTTCAGAAAATGTGACTGCAAATCTAAATGTACCACAAATAGGTGTGCTTGTCACAAAAACCAATTGCTATGTAATTCAAAGTGTCACCAATCTTTAGATTGCACTAACAAGTAAGCATAATTTTATCATATGTTTTGCAAATTCATTTCCTTAATTATAATAATATTTTAAACCATTTGATTCTTTCTATTATAGTTTTTTAATTGATTGATGATTGATTCTATCAACTAATTTGTTGATTATTTGATTGTATTAACTTGATTCTTTATATATCGAAAAATAAATAAATAACATTATGTTAATTTAAGCGTACAGAAACGTTGCTGTTGTTCCAGCAAAGATCTTATTTTCACTTTAATGAGTGCCTAGTAGGTAATGTGCAGATTATCTAGGTAATTTGAGCAATGAAACAATTTTCGGCACTTTAACGGATCACCCTAGTTAATCTGCACATTACCTAGATAATCTGTAGAACAACTGATTTCTGCACTTTAGCGGTAACATATACACTGAAGTGCCAAAAAATCTGTGATACCTAACATTGCACTGGTCCGCCTCACCTCATCAAAGCTGATCGTCATGTCACCATCCAGGAGTTGCAACAATAAACAGTGCTCACTATATGCAGACATTAAAGATGCTACAGGAAGCTATCAGAAGGAAAAGAGGTGACATTCCACTTCATAGTGTTGTTTTACACCATGATAACGCACGAACTCACACCTCAATAGAGACTTCATGGGCTATTGTCAAAATGGGGTGGACAGTGATGCCCCAAATCCCCTACAGTCCTAATTTGTCTCCATCAGACTTTTTCTTGTTTGCCCCTTTGAAAAACATCTTTCATGGGGAATGTTTCGACGATGTGAGAGACATTAAACTGGCTGTGAACACATGGGTGAAATGACAGCCTCAGGAATTTTTCCAAAATGGATTTTATCAATGGGTTCAAAAATAGTGGAGATGTATAGAAAATGATGGACAATACTTTGAAAAGGCTAGCATTATTAACAATATGTCCAAGTATTTTTCCACCAAGTTTCACATTTTTGCTGCTACAAATAAAAATCTTATGAGGGATGAGGCATTCCTTTCAGGATGCCCTTTGTAATTTTCAAGTTTTCTGACGTGATCGATGTCCCATGTTGAACAGAAAATGCTGGCAATCCAGGCATATCTGATTGCTAAGTTAATAATTCTGATACTCCAGAAAGTAGTACAAGTCTTTTAATGTTACACTAGAAATAAAATGTATATAAACTCTTAAAATTCGTGAATATTTTTACGATAAACTCCTACAATTTATGGAATATTTTTGGCCTAAATTTTTAAAAACTGATCAAGGATATATATTTTTTTTAATTTAAAGCATTTGAACTTAGCAAATTGCACAAGAATGAAAGTACATACATGAATAAACAATTATGATATTTTCTAATATTTTCTTATTCTTAAGTTACTTCACCTTTGCTTCAGCTTTCTCCGACGAAGACGGCTTTGGTTTCTTCAATGTAGCATGAACTCTGTACAAAATGGGGCATATGAGACTAGACAACTGGCGATACAGATGCTTTAGTCCTTTATGGCGTAAAGTATTATCAACATAACGACGATAAATACTGTGGGAACTTCCTAATTCTGTCGCTAAACGCATGACACTTGATACTGAGCTGTGGCCATAACCAGGCATTTCAAATGGGTTACCGAGTTTTATATCAGGTGAAGGCGGAACCGAGCTTCTTGATCGCTCACTCCAGTCAGAACCACTTGAGCTAGGACTGCTAGTAGTTGGGGTAAGAGTTTTAAAATGTACTTGTTTCAAGGCAGGAAATACTTTTAGTCCTTCATCTTTTAAAATTTCATCAGATCTGCTTTCAGTGAGGTTTTCCTCCTCTGTATAGCAAGGCCATCCAGCTTTTGTACGGCTTCGTATACCAAACAATGAGGCTAAAAGATTTATTTTTTGCCTTATGTCTACTGTTATATTATACCAGAGATTCAAAGTTTTAACTTTCGCTGAAAATTCTTCGCTAGAATAAATAGGATAATGTTCAGCTAAAGATAAAGATGATGGATACAAGTGTTCAATTTTGTCAAGCCTATTGGTAGCTTCTGCAACTTGCTCTAAGGTATCAGTTTCTTTACTTACACAAGTCTGGCAAACCCTGCTGAGTGTATCACTGCATTCACAGGTCAGTTCCTCATTTAGAGCACTTGATGATCTGGAATCATCACCACTAAATTCAGAGGAAGTAGATGACTCACTTCGTCTTTCTTCTGAAGACTCGAGCTGCATTTTTTCAAGGCATTCAACAACCTCTTGCATTGATTTTGCCTCTCCAACGACACTTTCTTTTCGCCTAAATAACTGCAATCCACTTTCACATTTGGTGGTAATCCCAGTTTTGTTTCCATGATCACTGACAGCGCTAGCTCTTCGCTTCCTTTTGTGCAAATGTTCAGGTGTTTTACTTCTTTTACTACTTTCATCAATGGATATCTTTGGCATGAAATCTGAATCGACATATGTCTGTTCTGTGAAAATGCTGACACCTGAATCTTCATCGCAATGCAAATTCAACCCTGTTTCTGAAGGTGTAAATGACTTCTTCAGTTTTGTTAATTCCCCAGCATCTCTTATGTAGAAAAAATATATATCTTCAAGGGTAGATGCAATAGCTTGTCTCTGCAAACTTAAAACAACTTCCTGCTGTTCAACAGGGCGACACCTGTGCCAAGCAAGAAGTTCTAACCAAAGGAAATGCTTAAGTGTCTTTGGTGCCAACTGTTCATCCATACTATCCTAAAACAAAAACAAAAAAAAGTTAGTGAATTTGAACCATTTATATAATGCAGAAGTTAGTTTCTTATACACACGTAAAATATGATACAGAGTTATCAAGTGCATTGAAAATTTCCTTTGACATAACCTACTATGCCAATTTTATGATATTTTACGATGTAGAATCGTTATTTCCCAGCTTTTCTGTCACGTTTGTTCATGGAATTATTGAGTCCAAACTGTTAACAGCTAATGTTTCACCACTGGAGGATCAGGCCATGCTTACTGCATTGCACCTTGATCAGACGAGATTCTATTTTAAGTTTAATGACATTATCTGCAGTCAGGAGAGTGGGGCACCTCCCTCTCCCCCATACTTGTGGAGATCTTGATACAGTCCTTGGAGGAGGACATTTTATCGGTTTACTCTCAAACTCCATTATTATTTGTGAGGTACATGGATGACCAGGGCTCCAAAAATATGGTCGCCAGTGGCGACTAAAATTTTCTGCTTGGCAACAAGCATTTTAGTTATTAAAAATTTATATTTTTCACTCAGAGAAAAGCACTTTTTTTTTTCATGTTTTCTAATTGTAATCGGTTTATTTTTTATCACAAATTCAGCAAGGGAAAAAAATTGCAATATGCATTTAATTATGGCAGTTAAGAGAGAAAAACTCCTCCCTCTGGTCAAAGTACTCCCTGTGATGACTACAATCTGTGAAGGCCAAAACCACATATCAGTCGATGTTCATGGGAGCACATGTGCTGGCATCACAAATTCCCCCACCCGAAGGTGGGGGGTGGGTGGAGGACAGCATGTGTGCGTGGACGCGGAGAGGAGAAAAGACAACCAAATTTGTTCTCACGGACGCGGAACCTTTCTTGTTAAAAGTAAGATGAGGTCATGAGAAAGCGGAATGCCAAGTTAGGCTGCAACTCACACACACACACACACACACACACACACACACACACACACACACACACACACACACAGAGGAAGAAAAAATGCTGCCCTTCATTCTATTTTTGGAATGGGAACCATCCGTGCCGTTGGTGTTTTGCATTTCGATCGGCAGTTGGTCGGGGGTAGGGAGGACATTTGTGCCGGTGGCGCACATCACCACCCTGACTGTGATCGTGAAGGATGGGGTTGGGAGCAAGTTCACGGTGCTCTTTGTTGAGTTTCACTGCTGATGTATTTATCATAAAGTTATGGTACGCTCATTGTGCAGCATCGCTGAGTGCACTTTGATCTTACCCTTGAGGGTTGAGGTTCACTTTGTTCTCCTGTTCAATTCAGTCATCTTCCTTTCTTCAGTATTTGACGATTTCTTTCCATGTTTATTGTTCACACCCCATGATGTATGCAATTGTTTCCCTTTGAGTGGATTATTAAAATGATAAGTTTTTAAATATGGATCAAAAAAGTATACTTTCGTTTTTCCAGAAGAGAAATATTACAACCATCAGTGACATGGCAAATGAGGAATTATCCGTTGAGGCAATGGTTCATGAGAAAGATTGTGCTATATCTCAAGGCAGATCTGCATATTGTGAAAATGTTGAAAAAAGAAAAGATGGCAAAAGAAAATTTCAGCAGAAATGGTGTGACAAATTTTTGTGGCTAGCATTCGAAGATGGTATGGTCCAATGCAAAATATGCTCCAAGTATCCAGATATTTCGGATAAAAACTCTAAAATTGTTCAAGGATTTAAAGGACCTTTCAAAATTGAAACTTTTAAAGTACACCAGAAATCAAAAATGCACAAAAACTGTATAGATCGCGATGCAGCTAAAAAAAAAAAACCCGGAGTGCACTCCACTGGCAATGTGTTATAAGAAAATGGATGAAAAATTTTTTAAACATCTTGAAAAGCTTTTCAATACAGCATATTACATTGCAAAATATAATAAGCTATTCACTGATTTTGAAAATCTGACTGTTCTTTTAAATAAATTTGATACTGATGTTGGTTTTCAATGGTGTCAGAATGACATGCAATGCAGAGAGTTTATATCACACATTGCAGGTGTAATAAGGCAAGAACTAATAGTGGAAATCAAAGAATGTAGTCATGCATGTCTTCTTCTAGATGCATCGACAGATAAATCTACAGTAGAAGAGCTAGTAATTTATGTTCAATTCATCAGAGACAGGAAAATCAAAGAAGTCTTTCTCTCAGTTGTCCCCCTTCAGTCATCTACTGCAGAAGGCTAATATACAGCTTTAGATGAACAGATGAAGAATCTGGGGATTGATTGGCTAAAAGAGCAATGGATGGTTGGACTTGGCACCGACAGTGCAGCAAATATGGTTGGAAAAGAAATAGGGCTTATAGCTAAAGTAAAGAGAAATATCACTGATGTTATTTCCCAACACTGTGTTGCTCACAAACTGAATCTGAATGTTCTGAGTTCAGTACGAAATGTAAAGTACCTTGGTGAATTAAATACTGTTTTGCAGAAAGTGTACAAGTTTTATAGTAATTTATCCAAAAGACTGAAACAATTAAGCCAAGTAGCAAAACTTTTGGAATCAAAGATTTTGAAATTCCAGTATCTTCATAAAGTTCTCTGGGTTTCTAGAAAAGTTGGAGCTCTTACAGCATTAATAAAAAATTTCAATGCAGTTGTCACTCACTTGGAGGAAGTTTCAAATGAGAAAGGAGATGATGCTGCTGTTGCCAAAAGCATTTTGAAAAAAATGGCAAGTTTTTTATTTGTGATTACTCTTCATTTTCTGCTTGATTTTTTTAGTATTTTTAAAGAAGTTTCTTTAATATTTCAAAGAGAACAGAGTCTTTTAAGCGAAATTGCAATACACATCAAAATGACCATAAATGAATTGCAAAACTTGGAAATTTGTTCTGGCTCATATGAAAGTTTGTTTGTAAATTCTACCACTATTGCTGGTATGTACAAGAATATCCAACTTTCCAACATTGATCACAAAGTGCTCGAGTTGGATAAAAAGAAAATGATCAATGATGGGGTGAAATATCTTCAAGTAAGGTTTTTGGAGTCTGACAATCAGGTTGTAAGAGCTACTGCTGTATTTGATACCTTTACCTGGCCTCAAGAAAATCCATAAAGTTTTGGTAATGAGGAAATAAAAATTCTTTCACAGCACTTTCAAAGGTATCTTTCCTCCCATTGCAGTGAAACTTCATGGGAGAGGGAAATGAAGTCCCTGATGAATGAGTGGTACAAGTTCAAAGTTGTTGGGAAAAACTCGCAGATTGCTGATTTACTCAAAAAGGCATTATCTAACTGGTAGAGATTTCCACTTCTTGGCCATTTAATGGAAATTGTATCTGTTTTACCTACATCTACTTCATCATGCAAACATGGTTTCAGCCACATGAACTTAATTAAAAGCACAAACACAACATGATCAGGAGAATCAGCATTAAATGATCTGATGATGAGTCATCTAAATAGACCAGCACTCGGAGATTTCCTCCCACATAGAGCTGCTGATAGCTGGTACTTTTCATCCAAAACAGTGAGACACACAGAAGGGCACATGTCAATCAAAAGAAAATTATCCCAAACAAAATTTGATGAACCACATCAGAAACACTGTTGAGCATTTTTTTCCAAAGAGAAATCATGTAGAAGATACAGTTATTATTTTGCAGCAAATTTCTTGGATACAAGGAGTTAACAATTTTTATTTATTATTATTTTTCTATTTACATTTTTGCATTTATGATGAGACTTACCCTACCAAGTTTTTTCTCTAAGCCCTGGAGTTTTTTTTTTTTTTTTTTTTTTTTTTTTTATGTTGCCAAAATGCAAGCTCTGGGATCATCAAGGATTCAAGGGTATAATAAGTTTGTCTACTTCTTGGTCTAATTCTTGACTTGTTTCCTCACATGCACAATTTTTGAAAGAAAATAGATAAATATGTGAACTCTTTTTGCTGAGTTTTTTGTTAGATAATTCAGTACAAGGAAAAACTAATTAGAGCATCTCATTCATGAAGGGCTCTACTATTTTAAGTATGCAATGATATTTGCCAAACTAATAGGAAATAGTCTTTCAGAATCCACAGAGGTTATCTGAAGTATGCTTTTTTCCTGGTATGTACCAAGTAACCTAGTATTTTTACTCAATTATCTGAAATTTCTATCTATACATGTCACAATTAAATTTTTCAACTAAAGCTTATCAGTAAATAAACTGAATCAGTCATCTATATAATTGATGCACAATGATCATTAGTCATTACTCATTACATTAATTAATTATAAAAATTTATTTTAATAAACTTATACCTGAGTATATTGATTAAATTAATAACATGATTATGCAAACTGGTGACAATTGAAATAAGAAAAATAAAATATATATATATATATATATATATATTCTATAAAGAAGATACCTAAGCAAAAAAATACATATATAATTTTGACTCACACCTAGTACAACATAGAAAAGGTTATGTATCTACCTGTGTGAGTAAAAGGAGAAAAGATAAAAAAATAAAATAAAACAACTGAATGTAGAAGGTGTCGAGAATACTGAGCCTTGGCTTTATCAAGGACCAGCAAAAACTCTGCATTTTCTCACTTCCACAAAGACCTAGTTGGAAATGGGTTTCTGCAAGGCCATAGATGCAAGTAACATTCCCACCTAAAATAGTTTAAAAAATATATATATAAGTCATGTCCTCCGTAGAGTAGCATAACCTAGCACTAGTTAACAATTTCGCTTGCATCCATTAACCTTCATGGCCCGACCCATGCTCTTCATCTGTTACTATTAAACAGAGAGAAGAAGATTAAAGAGAACTCAAGCTGTGAGAGTAACATAATAATTAGAAATGATTTTCAGCTATAACGAAATTCCAAGTTCGTTTGAGAGAGAATTTAAACCTGAAAAACAATGCAAAAGAAATCCAAATTTTACATTGCAATTAAAAAAGGAAATGTTAATTTATAACGAACAGATTTTTGAAAGAAAACTTGAGTCTAAAACCCCCTACTCTACAACTTATGACAGCACGAAAACGAGAATAAGTTAAAGATAATAATTAACTAAAGAAAACTTTGTGAAAGTTATATACCTTAAACAGTTAGTTGCAATATGTACAAAGTATTTCAGCAGTGCTTTAAGTGCAGAAACCCATTTCCAACTAGGTCTTTGTGGAAGTGAGAAAATGCAGAGTTTTTGCTGGTCCTTGATAAAGCCAAGGCTCAGTATTCTCGACACCTTCTACATTCAGTTGTTTTATTTTATTTTTTTATCTTTTCTCCTTTTACTCGCACAGGTAGATACATAACCTTTTCTATGTTGTACTAGGTGTGAGTCAAAATTATATATGTATTTTTTTGCTTAGGTATCTTCTTTATAGAATGTGAATTCTGAATTTTCAAAACTGCTGCGTTGCGCGTTTTGATTTTCAGGTTATTTTGCACCCTTCGTTTTAAATTCTAAAATTTTTTTCCTTAGTCTTCAGTTTTGCTCTTAAGTATATATATATATATATATATATACACACATTTCTCACAGTTTCCATTTTTTAGTTGGCTACTGGAAATTCAGGCTGGCTACCAATTTTAAAAAAATTTGGAGTCCTGTGGATGACATTTTGCTGTTTTGGTCCTAATCTGTTTCAGATCTAGTTTTATTTTCTGATTATTGTTCCTCAAAAGTTTCGTCCATCAATTCCACCCTTGAAATTGAACAAAACCAGACACTACCTTTTTTGGATTTCATTTTGGAATGGACCAACTCGAACCATTTGCAGTTTTCCGTTTTCAGAAAACCGTCTTCCAGTGTTGAAATTATACCTTTCTTGTCTTATCACCCAACTAATTACAAATTTCCAGCTATTCGGTTTTTATTATGTAGAGCATACTCATCCAACCCTAGATTACGACATTTGGAACTGGTCAGGATAAAACAAATTGTCTGTCATTATAGACATGAGGCCTCAGTGGTGGATCGCTTGCTCCGGCAAATTAAGAAGTCTAATGTTTCGACTCTCTCTAAAACCCGTTTTGTGGGATCACTTCCGTATGTGCCCAAGATTGTTAATGTACTGAGAAATAAGTGCAAACCATACAATATTGACTTTGGCCTTACATCTAGAAATATTTGTGCCTTAAAATCAAGAAGGATCGGGATATAGTGCCTCCACATACCAGATACAGTGTATATACCATACCTCTACAAGCCCTTGTTCCAGAGACTAATGATACTGTGTATATTGGTTCTACAAAAAGGAACTTAAATACTAGAGTCCGGGAGCATAAATATGATATTAGTAATGGTAAGTTAACAACCGCCATGTCTCTTTTAGTTGTGACCAGTTCTCATGTACCAAAGTGAAATGAGGTGTTCATTATAAACTCTCCAGGTAAGCTCTCGCTGTTATTATTCATGGAGAGCCTATATATTACATCTTTCGGATCTCGTTGCTGTAATGATTATGTCCCTAAAGTCATATCTAGACCATGGACTATATAATTGGAACATTTTCAAGGTTTTATTTTAAATGCATTGTGTAAATCCTAGATGGTGTTGCGATATCGTCGGATTCTGACAATGGTACATTATATATATCTTGGTCTTGCTCGTGAATGTTACATCTGAAGATGGGGACGTTGTGATCCTCGAAAGATCTCATGTGGTATGTGTTTTAGCAGTAAAGTTTAATTACATGTAGCGTATGTGTGCTACATTTGTGCATTATAGTGTTTAGTTGATATTTTAACTTCTACTGTTTTTAGCACGAATCATCTTGCTTCAATGATAATTTCTGTTTTTGCTAGAAGGATTTCTAAAGAAAAAAACTGGAAAATTTCACATCTAAAAACTATGAAAAGTGGATGTTTAGTTAAACCCATTTTAGTATGTATATAAGCCAACCTCTATACTTTTATATCTGTAAGAAGTAACTGGACTTAACATCTGGTTTCTTCTTGTAACATATTGTGTACATTTAATTTTTTCACTCTGTGCCTGCCTTCTTTGGATATGTAAGTATCTATTTGTAAAATTCAAACAAATATTTTAAGATTATTGGAGAATTACAAACCTTAGGAATTTTAATCAGAAAATTAAAATTACTTTGTCTTATTTCTACCATGAATTTAAACTTGTGGTGCTTTACATATTAAGATTTATTTGTGTGCTATTGTACTTTTAATTCACTGGAAAGGACTTAACATTTTAAATAAAATCACATAAGTTATTTTGTTATAAAATTTAAGCTAAAAGTTGAAAAAACTTCTAGAGGCAGGCCAAACTCTCACCCCTACACTAAGAATTTTCAAGTAAACTGTGAGTGTTTTTAACTCATATACTACCGTGTTTACAGTCTTCCCGGCTTTTTAGATAACCGTGCATTGCTGATTCCATTCTTGCACTGAGGAAAAATAGGGTGTGGTCATGATTCTGTTATATGTGTATATCAAAAGGTTCTCTACTGCCATCTATTGATTGGCAGATGCCAATTAAAAATTAAGAATTAAAGGATTAATAATTATATTAATCACTTTAATTACTGAAAATGTTGAAAGTGTGTGAAAAATTTTAGTTATGATTACAGTGTAACAGCATGCAAATTTTTTTGTAAATATGATGTAATGACAAATGTAAATAAATTGTAACCCTCCTCCCCACACACACGCACGCACACACATACATACAATGGAAAATTAGTTCATTGGTAAAATCATGAGGCATGTGAATAACATTCAATGCATTTAATTTAAAAGAGGGAAAAAGTTCAGTTACTGACCTAAAGACTTATACAGCACCTATACTAAACTTTAATACACTCAATGGATAAAACATTGGAGATACCAACTGAACTGCATGTTAGTCCTCCTCTAGCATGAATAACAGCCAGTAAACACAGAGGCATCAACTCCACCAGATGCTGGAGGCTTCCCAGAGGTAATGTCAGTAATGCCTGTTTTTGGCATTGTCAACAACTCTGCCCGAGACGTAAGTCCAGGATTCTATCTACTTCAGTAAAAAGTTTGCTGCCAAACAAAGTACACTGTTATAAATAAATTAAACTAACTACTGTTGGACTTGGAGACAAAGTGACATTGGTAGGCCCAACCCTCATTTTGTAATCTTGAAAGGGACTCTAGTAACAATTCTGATGATCCACTATCCCCACACCCTTATCCGTGTACAGACAGAGAGCACAAAGTGATTTTTGGCAGAGATTTCCGAAATTTGTGTGCCACCCACATTTGTCTTAAAAGAAACAACAACTTACTGGTACTGGTTCATGAATAAAAATAATGGGTAGACTTAAAAAGTTCATCTATTAAAGGAGGTGGTACAAATACTGACAATCAGTGATCAAATAAATATAATTATCTGGAACAATACCCTGTTTTGATATGTTACATTCAATAATGAGTGGATTTTTTAAATGCTTTCACCCTTAAATTTGTTCATGAATGAACTAGTTTTACAATGCATATTACAACAGTTCTCTGTTATCCAGGAATTAACAGAATTTTTTTTTTTTTTCATGAGGAAACTTATGAGGTGCTCCCCTGTGGGTATGTGTGTTTCTGTAGAGCACAAGACTAAAATTCCTGGCCTGGTTTAGTGGACCCAATTCACCTCTGGTCATAACAGTGACAGTTCCAAAATGACTGTCACTGTTATGACCAGTGACTAAAAGTAACACTTCCAAAATTGCTATCACTGTTATGATCAATGACTTCCAAAGCAGCACTTCCAAAATCACTGTTATGACTGGTGACTAAAAAGTAACAGTTCTAAAATCACTGCTAAGGTGTACGGGCAGCTGGATTGATCAGGGCAATACTTAGGGATAAACAGATCCAAGATCACTATCACCATGCCACAGTTTCAACCTTGTAGTGACTTCACGAGATTCTAAGATAAATATCTCTTCTGCACTCCAGCTTTACCCTGAAGGTTACTGACCACTCAAAATGAGCTGAGCAAGATTGTTATCACCTTAATTCGAGGTAAATGGTGGGGAACTGGGAGGAGGGTGAAAGTGCTAGAAGAGAAACATAAAACAAAAAGAATTCTCCTTTTTCAGTAACCTGATGGGCTGAGAAAATGTGCATGCAGCAAACAAGAGCATTACAAGTCACAATGATTCTTCACTCTGCTTCTTCTTCATATCTTATCCATTACAAACAATGATTTTGTTGCTGTTACAAGCAACAGCATAACTCGCAATTTTGACTTCTTTACAGCTTTGTCAACAACAATTTTGTTACATTTTAAAGTCACCATTACTTCTGTGGAACTGTCAGCACCCTCGCTGTGACAGAAAATTCACTATTAAGCAACTCTATAGCTAACATGGAGCATATGAGAAATTCCAAGGTAGGAGATATTCCTGAAAATTTGATCTAAGCAAGATCATGACACCTATAGGACTTTTTATTAATAAATTATTTATTATAACCAGGTTTTCCTGCTGTATTTTACTAGTCCTGACCTTGGTGGTTTGGCTGTCCCAGGCAAAGATCGACTTGATGGCTCCCTAACAGTACAGGGCCATTCAATACGATTGTCAGTATTTCAGTACTTGTTTGTGGGTAATGGCATTTAACATAGGACACTTAAGCCATACTGGTGGATAGCAAAACCCTTTTTTCTTATTTTTTTCTTTATTTACCTCCTGCCATTTAGTAGCTTACAGGTGTACCCATCAAATGGCATCTGATGGTCAAGAGAGCATCTCGCCAGCCAGTAGCTTACATGTTTGCGAGATGCATCTGACGGAAAGGAGAAAGCTTTTTGTGTCCTCGAATTTCATCAAAGCCAATCCATTTCCACTGTCAGGCAGCATGTCTGCACAAACATCCCCACTGTTATGTTCAACATGAGTATGACTCCACCAAAGTGAATAGGTTTTGTTTAATTTCCAAAATGAAGGTCTACAACTCATTTTTCTTTGCTAAAATGAGTTGTAGACCTTCATTTTTCTTCGCTATAACAGGTGGAATTTATCTGTATATGCTCAATTTATGGCTACATTCACCGCCCTATCGTCAAATTCTCTCACAACATTTCACACCACCTGGGCCGAGCACTCAGGATGGTTTACGATGGATGGGAATTCTGTCCGTCTTGCCATTTGAGTATATGTTGTGTGTGATTTTTTTTTGTGTTTGGTGCACTAAGTCCAGTGTGTCTTTCGTTCGATATTTGTTTCACCGTGACAACAGTGCTCTGTGTTTTTTAATTTTTTTTTCCCCTTTTCTGAGTAGCCACACTGTGGCAACCTACGTACGCATAGTTATGGTACCATGTTAACATTGTATTGTGTTGTACATACTTGAATTTTGCACCATTTCACGTAATATGGGGTTGCACTTGATCCCAGATTCCTGTACCATTATGATACTCATAGAATGCTTGCCTGCATTCGTGTTTTTATGATTTTAATCTGGGTAGCTTTACCCTCTTTCATGTGTACATATCATTATAAATGTCATGTGTTTTTTATGTTTTTGTTGGGCGTGAACAATCATGATGTAACAGCCCATTTTCTTAAATAAATTATGTTGAAAACTACCCCAACTGTAGGAATACAGTGCTCACTTCGTACAGCAACAAGATGGAGCCCCACCTCATTTCTAACAGGAAGTCAGGGCATTTTTAAACCAGCACTTATCGCGGCAATACAACGTGGGACTGATGTTGATCAGAAGTTCCTGTCTTGGCTACCTCATTCTTCAGACTTAACACCATGTGATTTTTTTCTGTGGGGTTACGTGAAAGATCAAGTTTTTGTTCCTTCTCTACCTGCGAATATCTCGGAACTTAAAATGCATATCATTGCCATTGAAACCATTAATGCTGAGATGCTACGCTGTGCATGGGAAGAAACAGACTTCCACGTAGATGTATGCAGAGTGACAAAAAGCACTCATTTTGAGCATTTGTAAGGTACAGAACAAAATTTGGTGAGTTTACTTACACAATTTATAAAAATTTATGTTCTTATCTGAAGTGTAGTATGTGCTGCGATTTTTAAACCCCAACAATCATTTTGAATAGCCCAAAATGATTGCTGGGGCTTTTAAAAATCATTTTAATGACATATTTTTTGACTGAAAAATATGTCATTAAAATATCAGTTTTCAATCAGATTTGAGTAGTGTATTTTTTGTTTTCCACAAACCCAGGAACCAAAAATTTAGTACCTGCTTGCTTATGCTAATGGCCAGCTTTGTGTTTTGTAACATAAAAATAAATCTATTTCAAGAAATAATCTTGAATGAACTACGACTATCTTCAGATATTAACAAGTTAGTAAAATCATGCAATGCATTGATTATGATACGCTTTACAACATACCAGAAGTCATTACTCAAGTTATGAGGATAATGGCTGTGGAATAAATCTCGCTCCTGTGCCCTGACCTTTGACCCCATTTCAATGATATTCAACAGAACCAGCAGTATATCTCCAGAGCAACATGATAAAGTTTTGTCGCAATTAAGGCATTTTTACATAAGTTATGACGCATAAGGGCAATGGAATGAATCCTGCTCCTCTGTTCTGACCTTTGACTTCATTTCTCCCATTTCCAATAAGGTTCATCCCCAGGTGGTCCCTTACCACATACTGAAATCTCATCGAAATTGATCCATTTTTAGTCAAGTTATGACACATAAGGGAAATGGAATGGATCCCACTCCTATGTTTTAACCCCATTTCACCCATTTTCAATAGGGTTTGTGCGCAGGTGGTTCCCTACCGGTAGCATACTAAAATTTCATCAAAATCAAACCATTTTTACACAAGTTATGACGCATAAGAGCAATGGAATGGATCCTGCACCTGTGTCCTGACCTTTGACCCCATTTTTCCCATTTTCAATAGGGTTCGTCCCCAGGTGGTCCACTACCACATACTAAAATTTAATCGAAATTGAACCATTTTTATGCAAGTTATGTGGACAGACGGACAAAGCTGGAGCATATACGCCTCTTCAACCTACGGTTGGAAAGCGTAAAAAAATAACATGTGAAGCAAACTTCAAGTCTTCTTATTGAACACTGTTCTGCTTTTTCTAAAAAAAATGGAAATTTAAGATCTTTCACTGAAATATGACATTTAGTATGCCGTCAATGTAAAAATGGATTCGACTGTTTTAAAACTGTGAAAGAACCACGCTTGTATTTGGAGTTGAAGAAAAATGGAAAACATACTTCAGACTAAAGAAAATGTTTTGAACTTTTTATCAAACATTTGAAATTTCAAAACTTATGCGATATAAATTCATAAAAAAAAGACTAGTTTCACTATATAATATTAATTTAAAAATGACCAAAGATATTTTATATTGTTTAAAAAAAAGTGATTAAATTTCAAAATAAAATACAATGAAGCAGGGGTGTGGGACATGAAAAAAATAAAAACTATCTATGATAAGTGTGAGGATGTCTGCGAACGAGGCCTCTATAAATATATAAATATGATTTAAATATTTAATTGATTCAGTATTCAAATTTGCCTTATAGTGATGAATATGATTTTCGTTTCTTTTTTGTGTATGTGTTTAAGTAACGGCAGTGTAAGATATCTTGTATGAGACGGACAATTTATTCTACAAACCCACTGCTGGACATTTTGTGAAATTTCTCCGAAGAGACGCCATGTTGTTTGGACTGGTAAGAGGGTCGGTGATTGTCAAGTACATGGTGATGTTCTGTACACCTTCTTACAAGCTTGGAGGCGGAACTAAAGGAACATTCATTACGAGGTGTCAACAATGCGCCCCCCCCCCCCAACATTGAGGGGTTCGCAGAGGAAGAGAGAGAGAGAGAGAGAGAGAGAGGAGAACATTAGAGATTCGAAGTGGCTATGAGAAGGGGATGTCGCGAAGATACAGTGTAATGTTTTTTCATTGTATGAGATATAACCCATAAAGTATGTAAATAATGTACATTTTTATATATATCCTGAATAAATACTCGGACCTCCTAGCAAATGGATTCCTGAAGGTATTTTCCCTAAAAGTAGTCTACTGTAAAGGACGTAACGAACCGAACCCAAAGGGGCCTGGAACCCACAGGTTTTTTGTCAAGCATAAAATTTTATGGACAAGAACAGACCTAAAACTTATACATGATATAAAAACATATGCACGGAAAATAATCTTATGCAGTGAATAAGATTGTTAGTCTGGCCACTGAGTGCAAAATGAATTTTTCAAATCCATTTCTTAAAAATGTACATATCATCAAAACATAGGAACAATTTTACGCTACCTAGAGAGAGAAAAAAATGAAATAAGTTGTGCATTACAAAAATACAGAAGTGAAAGAATCATCATCCTGATGGGTTGTGCTCTCTGATGCAAAAAGAATTTTTTTCAATCTGTCTCATGAATCTGGATATATAATGTCTATAGAAGGTTGGACGAAAGTTCAAAATGATGAATAATAATGCTACAAACACATACTGTTTTAAATGGGATGTGATAAAAATGTGAAGCATAAAACTCTGTAGATATGAACAAAAAGAATGAATAGTTATTCTAATTCTTTAAATAAAGCTCATGTTGAGAATTGGCTTCCTAGTTTCTTAATTCAATTACTAATCAAAAACTACTTTTATGGGAATTTTTACTAGGAATTTTTTTATTTTAATTGCAAATTTTTGGAGAAAACTCTTCTCCTTCTTTTCTCCGAAAATTTGCAATTAAAATTAAAAAATTCCTAGTAAAAATTCCCATAAAAGAAGGAGAAGAGTTTTCTCGAAAATTTGCAATTAAAATAAAAAAAATTCTTAGTAAAAATTCCCATAAAAGTAGTTTTTGATTAGTAATAGTTATTCTATATATTTTAAGGCACAGTCAAAAAATTGGCACAACTTAGTGCTAAAGCAACAATGATTTGTGAAATGCATCACATATTCTGCACAGTAATAAATAATCTGCAATGAACCTACTTAAGAAATAGTGAACACTACATAAAATTTTGCATGAGTGCTACTGCATGTAAAAAGCTTCACACCTCATAGGGACACAATTTTAAAGCAGCAAAACTCATTTTTCGAATACAGCATTTAGGAAGTTGTGTTTCAGAACACAGCTTCACCTTCTACTGGGAACAACAGTAATTTGAATCCTCTTCCTCCTCAAAAGATTGCCGACAACCACTACATTTTCATTTTTTTATCAATTATTGATTTACAAGAAATTTTACCTGCAACTTTATTTTCCCACATACTTTGTGCTCCTATCATTCTCCCAAGAACCAGTTATTAAATGATATTGTTTGAACATTGTTTTACACTTTTCAACCATAGGTTGAAGAAACGTATATGCTCCAGCTTTGTCCATCTGTCTGTCTGTCCGTCCGTCCGCACGATAACTCACGTAAAAATGGTTCGATTTCGATGAAATTTTAGTATGTGGTAGGGAACCACCTGGAGATGAACCCTATTGAAAATGGAAGAAATGGGGTCAAAGGTCAGCACATAGGATCAGAATCCATTCCATCACCCAAGTTATGCGTCATAACTTACGTAAAAATGCATCAATTGCAACAAAACTTTAACATGTTGTTCCGGAGGTATGCTGAACTGGTTCTGTTGAATATCATCGAAATGAGGTCAAAGGTCAGAAAAGATTTATTCCACAGCCATTATCCTCATAACTTTACTTAAAATGCTTCTATTGTGACAAAACTTTAGCATGTTGTTCCAGAGGTATACTGAACCAATTCTGTTTAATATCATCAAAATGGGGTCAAAGGTCAGGACATAGGAGCGAGATTTATTCCACAGCCATTATCCTCATAACTTGATTTAAAATGCTTCTATTGTGACAAAACTTCAGTATGTTGTTCCAGAGGTATACTGAACCAATTCTGTTTAATATCATCAAAATGGGGTCAAAGGTCAGGACATAGGAGCAAGATTTATTCCACAGCCATTATCCTCATAACTTGACTAAAAATGCTTCTATTGTGACAAAACTTCAGTATGTTATTTCGGAGGTATACTGAACTGGTTCTGTTGAATATCATCAAAATGGGGTCAAAGGTCAGGACACAGGAGCAAGGTTTATTCCACAGCCAATATCCTCATCAAACAAAGGTCTTCGCTCTTTCCACATATCATCATAACTTCATTAAAAAAAAATTCTATCCTCATAACTTGGTTAAAAATGTTTCTATTACAATCAAACTTTAGTACGTTGTTTCGGAGGTATACTGAACCAATTCTGTTAAATATCATCAAAATGGGGTCAAAGGTCAGGACACAGGAGCGAGATTTATTCCACAGCCATTATCCTCATGACTTGAGTAATAATTTGAGTAATGATTTCTGGTATGTTGGAAAGCGTGTCATAATCAATGCATTGCATGATTTTAATAACTTGTTTATAAATAGTCCAGATATTTCAAAATGAAGAGCACTATATAAATTTAAACAAACCAATAGAAAATTTGGCAACCAAAGCCACTTAGGTGGAAATTGAATCCAGCACTTGAAGGTTAAGGCAGAGGTTAATGACCATCACAATCCACAAGCACATTGGGACCAAAGTAAGGGAGCCATACAGGAAATGCTTTGTATATACTCAAATTCATGGTTGGTAAGGAGCTACATATTTTTATTACATGTTTACTGCTTATATTTTATTTACTGGCAACACCCACTTCCTCTTATTTCCATAGATATTTAAGAGTCAACTGCAATTCAAAACACATATTTGAGTATCGCATATAAACATGCACACATACCATTCTTTTAAATCTACAACTCCCATTTTGTTTCCCACGTCTTCCTTGACGAACAAGATGTGAGAAGCTTTTAAAGAAGATGTGTCTTTCAGTAGGGGAGTCAACAAGAGATTCATCACCACTTTTCTTTGGAGGTGAACTGGAGAATTCGTTAACTAAATTATTCAGAAAAGGGGATAGCTTCAGTGAAGGACAGAATTTCTAGAGGAGAAACAAAAAAAACAAAAAAAAAAACAAAAGTGACTGTCACTACACAGGGCAGTCTCACAAATACTAATGTCAACCACAAAGTACTGTCATACAAAACCTCATAAACAACAAGAAGTATAAACATCACAGTATTACAGTTTACTCTGATATAATAAATTAAAAGTTTTAACCATTATATAGAACAGAAATTATAAAGCAAGTCTGCCATGGACTCGACAGCATTTTCAACAGCTATTACCATTCTAGTTCTACATGTCTTACCCAATAATTTTTTCACTGGTAATTTAATTACCCCATGACCATGAAAGGTCGCCCATACGAATTCACATTTTTTTTTTCTTTCATCCTCAGTGAGTGTTTAAAGATAAAATGTGTTATCCATACCTATTTTGGGCTACTGTTTCCATGGAGAGGAGAAAGCCAGTGCTATAAGTATGAATATAACATCTATGTCTTATATTCAAACCTATGCACAGATGAGTCATGAGCCCCAAGTCCATAACCTAAACAATGCTATCAATAAGTTGCCATATCATTTATTACCAGGGCTAGAAAAATATTCTTAAATCTGGTGGACAGCTAAATTTTTAGTGGCCACACTTTGGGACATCAAGGGGTGGGGAGTATATATAATAAGAAAGTCACATACACTTCTGTTCAAAAAATGATGCTTTACCCTCGGAAAACAAAAACGGTACTCACTCATTTTTTGTTTCCGGGGATCCAAATTCTTGGATTACCATAATTTTTGTTGCATTATCCACAGACCGTGACATTCAGAAAAAAAAAAAAAAAAAAATCACAGTATAATCTGCACATCACAAATGTTGATCTGGAAGCAGAATTTCTGACAGAAAAGAAGTTGTCACATAATAGCACAGGAGTCTCCAAGAAGTAAGAAAAAAACGGTCTTATTAAATAAAGAAATTTATTTTTAAAAGTTGCTTTTTTTAATATATTTTTATCTCCGAACACAAATAAAGCTTAATGAATTCATAGAATTACTGTATATACTCGCATGTAAGTCAAAAGTTTTTGGAAGAGATACTGCTTTCAAAGTTGGGGAGTCGGCTTACACATGGGTCAGTAAAAAAGTGGGTTGGACTACCATGAATTCTCCCACCGAGTTTACCAACGGGTTTGTTTACATTTTAGATTGCGGTTTTTTGCGTGCCACTGCGAGCTAGTTTTCTGACTTTTTGAAAACTATGGTGCAGTGACACGATAATATCCTCAGCTGTGCCCCCACTTTAAGGTTAAATTTGGCAGAGTAACAAATGTTTCCTTTTCGAACACATCGTAAATATCAATGGAAGAAAAGTAGCAGCAAAGATGTTGGTCAAAACAGTGAAGGAAGAATTAAAACACAAGGCACAGCGCATATATGAGATCCAGAACAAGGAACTTCAAAAGGTATGTTGATGCAACAAACGCTGTGCGTATATTTTCATTGGCAGGTTGACAAAGAGAGAGCACAAGCACAATCAGCGTTTTGTCTTTCTCAGTGATACAAAGACAAAATGACTCTCGCGGTTCGTCCCTCCCTATAACTTCCCCAATCTTTCATTATGACACCCTACAAACTCCTGAACTGAGAAAACATTTTCCAAGGGAGTTTCTTTTCCAATTATGCCCCTTCTCCAGCACAACTATCCTCTGGATTTTTTAAAATCAAAGGGGCACAAAAACATTTATGCATATACGTAGTGCAATCAAAAAGTTCCAAGACTAGGTAAGTAGTTCGCCAACAGATGGCAGTACCCGGATGCGCGAGCAGTGGTCGAGGGCAGGGACCTTCATGAGTCATTGTGCCAAGTGGCGTCGTTCTGTGAACATCCGGAGCTGTGCTACACGATATTTGGTGACCACGTGCAGAACACAGCTGCGATTTCGGTATAGACTGCAAACTAGAGCAGCGAGCTAACATAAAATTCTGCGTCAAACTCGGCAAATCGGTAACGGAGAGGCATGAAATGTTGCGGCAGGCTTATGGCAATGAAGCAATGAATCGTACGAGGTGTTTTGAGTGGTACTCGCACTTCAAAAGCGGCAGAACAACACTGGAAGATGATGAGAGGTCAGGGCGACTGTCCACGAGCAAAACCCCTGAAAATGTGAACAAAATTAGGGAACTGGTGCACAAGGATCGTCGGAAAACCATTCAAGACATTGCTACCATCGTCAATGTGTCATACGGAACAGTGCAAAAAAATTTGAAGTCTGTTTTGAACATGCACCGCATTGCTGCAAAGTTTGTGCCAAAGATTCTGAACTACGAACAGAAGGCGCTCCGTGTTGAACTCTGTTAAGATCATCAGCAGATGGTGAATGATCCAACGTTCCTGTGGCAGGTCAACACTGAGGACCCCTGAGATTTCTTTTTGTTCCCGAAGATGAAGCTGAAGCTCAAGCGTTGCCGTTTTGAAACTGTGGCGAGATCCAGCGCGAATCGCAGACGGTGCTTGACACAATTCGTGAACAGGACTTTCAGGGAGCGTTCCAACAGTGGCAAAAATGCTGACAGCGGTGTGTCGCTGCCCAAGGAGACTACTTTGAGGGAGATCATAGCCAGACTTAAGTAATGTAAGTACTTTGTTGTATATCTGCCTAGTCTCGGAACTTTTTGATCGGACCTCGTATATTGGCATATTATCCACATCAGCGTAGAATCCGCACAATCTAAATTTCTTTTAGCAGATAGTCCGCGGATTACATGATGCAAATTACGGCACATGTTTTTCAGTGATGTTTTCCATGGTGGCCCAGACAATTTCTTTGGTCGTTCTGGGCGATCAGGCAACTGCATTTTTCTACCTCTTCATTACCCTACGCTATCAAAAGTAGATAACTGGACAGCCAAGGTAACTAAGCGTGTTTTACAAATTTCTATGAAACAAACATGTTTTATCAATAATACTACATTCTTGTTCGTGGTATCACAAAAATGGCTATCAAAGTCATGTTCCACCCACTTTTTTTTTACTGATTTTATTTTTTTCAATGTTCTGTACTGTGCAAAAATGTTCTGCATCAAAAAATGATTGTGAACTTACAAATCATATATAAATCATACGATCAATGCATTATGCACTACACAACAATGACTTCCTATATACAGTGAAAGCCAGATATAATGTGTTTGGTTATACCACAGAATCGGATATAATGCTGGTTTGATCATGCCCCTCAAACAAAATATGTACACAAAAAATCCTGCTTTAAATGTACAACTAAGTATTTCATATGAAGTTAAGAGAATAGAACCAGGCATAATTGCTTCATTGAACTACGTACAATCATGGCCAAAAGTCCTGCACAAATAGACAGAAAGTCAATTTCTGATGTTTGAAGACAACTTACACAGCATAATGGTAAAGTCAGCAATACATATTATACATCATTTTAAAGGAAATTTTATGCTGAATTCAAATATTTTTACAGAATGTTATTAACAGTAATAGAAGTGAAGTTACAAGCAAAAATATTGCATCTAGTCATAAAAAGCAAAAAATAATGGAATTTGTTAAATTAGTGAACAATGCATTTAATGTAAAATTACTGCACAGTACATTATTGAAACTTGCAGGACACTTGAAATAACTTACCAACAAGCAAAATATGCTTTAATATTTTATTAGATAACCATGGTTTCTTAGTAACAAAGTGCACCTTCTTGGAAATGGAACTAATGAGCTTCTGTAGTTGTCCATTGGTGATAACGCGGTGCCATACTGCCCTTACAGACTCAATTAATGCTGTTTTAAATGTGAATCCTTGTTGACGGATCTTCTGCTTCAATCTTACCCCGATTCTTTATGGGATTAAGATCCGGTGATTGTGCCGGCCGCTGAAGTTTTCTTATAACTTTTTGATTAAACCACTCGTCAACCAACTTTGACTGATGGCATGGCGCATTATCATCCTGAAAGATAAAATTCTGCAAACCCATGTCTTGTGCAGATGGTAGCAGTTTGGACTCCAAAATATTCATATATTTCGATCCATTCAATGGGCCATCAACAATGTGCAGACGGCCAACACCACTGGCTGAAATACAGGACCACAACATCCCTGAATGTGGGTGCTTGATTGTTGGCTGGATGCAGCATGCCTTATACAGTATCTTTCACCAGCCCAACGACGTACATAATTATTTCCATTATTAGCAGAAATAGTAACCGTTGTTTCATCATTGAAAATAACATTTTTCCATTCATCAACAGTCCAATTCTTGTGTGCCTTGGCCCAAGCAATTCTTTTGAGCCATTGTTGTTCAGTAAGGAAATGTTTTTGTGCAGCTTTTCGTGTAGTCAGTCCATCTTCTTGTAGCCTACGACGAACTGTACGTGCAGATGCAATAATGCCTACTTCATTCTCCCACTCATTTCTTAAATCAGTGGCTTTTTTAAACCTTCATTTTAAGGAACATGAATCAACATGCGATCATCACGTTCAGTACAAAGCCTTGGTCGACCTGTTCTTTTTCTGTTTCCCACAAATCTAGTTTCTACAACTATTTTAATGATGCACAAGACAGTGAAATGATCACAGCCACATTTAACAGCAATTTTATGACTACGGAATCCAAGTTCATGCAAAGTAACAATTTTTGACCTGGTTTGAAGAGGCAGGACCAATTTTCGGGTCTTTGACATTCCGAAATTCAAATATCACCAGGAATTATGTATAAACTTCCATCAACTGACTACAAGCAGCTGCGTTCTAAGTCGGCAGATGATTCTACATCCTTTTATATCTCACTAGCGGACGTCGGAGAAAGCTATAGTGGATTAGAGAGGCGCGAACACTTTTTCAGAACTGAATTTGTGTTTCCTCACTTACACATTTTTGCTTGTAACTTCCCTTCTATCACTGGTAATAACATTCTGTAAAAATATTTGTATTCAGCATAAAATTTCCTTTAAAATGATGTATCATATGTATTCCTGACTTTACCATTATGCTGTATAAGTTGACTTCAAACATCAAAAAATTGACTTTCGGTCTACTGGTGCAGGACTTTTAGCCACGACTGTATATTGAATAGGCTGTGGATGTTTCAAAACCTGTAAAGAGAGTTTGGAAATTGTTTGTGGTTTAGGGATCAAAGCATTCATATCTGGATATACCATGGGTATATCTATAATGCAGTTATAGCCTTGTCCCCATATACCCGTGCTATAACAGGCTTCCACTGTATCTTTCACCAGTCATAAGCATACACAAAAAAAGCTATACATTCAGATAATATTGAAAACCTGTTTTTACTGATTTTGTTTTGTTCAATGTTCTGCACTGTGCAAAAAATGTTCTGCATCAAAAAACATTTGTGAAATTACAAATCAGAAATAAATCATATGATCAATGCATTGTGCACTGCACAACGACTTCTTATGTACATTGGAAGCCAGATATAACACGATCACAGTTATACTGTGGAATCGGCTATAATGCTGGTCTGATCATGTCCCTCAAATAAATTATGTACACAGAAAATCCTACTTTAAATGTACATCTAAGTATTTCATATGAAGTTAAGAGTACAGAACTAGGCGTAATTGCTTCGTGGAACTATATATTGAAGAGGCTCTGGATGTTTCAAAAACCTATAAAGAGAGTTCAAAAATCATCTGTGGCTTAGGGCTCAAAACATTCAGATTTGGATATGCAATGGGTACCTCTACAATGCAATTATTGCCATGTTCCCGTATACCTGCATTATAACAGGCTTCCACTGTACCTTTTACCAGTCATAAGCATGCAAAAAAAAAAAAACTATACATTCAGATAATATTGAAAAGCAAGTTTTTTTAAGAGCAAATTCATAAGAGTAACTTGCGAAAGCATAGCGAGCAACTTCCACTCCAATATTTTTCCTTTTTGCAATTAATTAAATTTTTATTACTTTCATAGTCAGTGCGCCAATGTCTGTGTTTAAGACCCCATTGAAGCCATGAGGCATCTGTGGCCGATTGTCAAAGGAATGCACAGCAATGGGCTCTTAGCAACCAGTCCTCTGTTAATTAGTTGACGTCAAAATGTGCTGTAGGACAAAAGTCTGATCTGTAACAGTGCTCCACTGCTGCACAAATACTGTGGATGTTGCTGTGCTATCGGTCACTGCCGTGCAGTGAAGGGGTCTGTCATTCCATGCAATCACACATTTCTGTGGTCCGTTTCCTGGATATCTGTGTGTCCAAGTCTCACCTATCCATTGAATCCACATTTGCATCACTGTACTGGTGTTTCATCTCATACGAGTGGCAATTTCACAGTAGGAAAATACAGCTTCTCTCATCCCAACAATTCTTCTTACCTCAAAGTCTGTCAGGTGTTCATAATACGACCTTCTTTGGTTACAGGGCATACATAGTGAGACACAAAACACTCTTTTGACTCAATGTCAGCTCTTCATTGATTGCAACATCTCACTTGAGCTAGCTCTTTATGCTCAAGATCACATAGTTCAGTGAGTGCAGCTCTGAAACCACAAGTGCATTTTCTTTGACATTTTAATCATTTGCATGACCTAACCTGTTGTACATATTCTGTAAGTTTCAAGCTAATACCAGCAGTCCTTCATGGTGTTGCAATTTTCATAAATAGTAGTGTATCACTTAAATGACCCATGGTGAGAATACTGCCTGAACTTTCCACCACTCATCAGTTTGTGAGCACTTTGCCCTTTAGCCTGACCTTCACTCACAAAGTTTGCTCCAAGTCTTTTGGCTACAGGACTGCTGTTAAACGACCTCCACATCTTCTTAACTTTATCCTTAAAGACAGAGATCCCAATAAACCCCTAGAGTTACAAGGGGTCTACTCTATCCCTGTCAACACTTCCACAGGCATTACCCACTATATTGGTAGTACTTACTGAAGTATCAACCGGCAATTGGTGGAACATATTGCCGATGTTAAGAAAGGCAACCCTTTCATCTCCCTTTCAATTTTAACCATCAGCGATACGTCTGCGATTCCCGATTGGCAAAATTTAAAGCGCATCGCTCCATTCAGCAGTCGGAAAGCACTCAGGTACCGCGAAAGCATTGAAATCTTCCTTACTCCTAACACCTGTAATACAGACGCACCTTTTAACATACCTTTCATTTGGAAAGCTATTTTGAAATCTGGAAACAACTGATGCTAATACCACGTGTTTCATTCCATGGCTGATGAAGGTAGAAGTCGCTACCGAAACGTCCCACCACTTGTAATTTTTCGTAACTTAAGCATGATATGTTGACATCAAGAATTATTCTAATATTTAAATGACATAATGATGTCATATTACTTCACCTATCAGTGCAAACCCGAAACTGCCCACCTATTTGACTCCAATCACTAACATGTTTAATCTACGTACTTGTGTGTGGCATAGGCAGATTTGCTGTCCCATATAATTTCCATTCTGATAATTCATATAATGAACATATCAAACCTTATATACATGGCTTATATCATTTTATGATAGCTGTCAACAATTCAATTGTGACACTCATATTACTGTTTCACAAGTTATTCTGGAACATATCGATTACCTGCAAGAACTTGTTGTATGCAATGTAAGATATGAAACAATATGCACATTCGATTAATAATACTGTAATTGAATGTGCATATTGTTTCATATATTACATTGCAAAGGGCTCCCACAGGTAATCGATATGTTCAAGAATAACGTGTGAGACAGTAATATGAGCGTAACAATTAAATTGTTGACAGCTATCATAAAACTGAAAAAAAAAAAAAAAAATTGTTGTCCCATGGCTTCCAATAGTGCCACTGTTCGTTTATTGTTCACAGCACATTTTTTGTTTCATACTACTACGTTCAAAAAGTTCCGGAACTTTTTTTAATATTTGCTAAATGTCAGTGAATTAAGTCATTCCCTGCTGAGCAAGCGAAGAGCATCATGTGACCGACCACCCAGAATCAGTTTGATCCAGATCCAACACATACAGCGTGTGTGTAGTTTGTGATTACAGGCATTCAAGGCTCTCCATCGCAAGGACAACGATGTCCAATTTTAAACAGTGTTCAAGTGCAAAATTTTGTGTTCTGCTCAGAAAATCTTTTGCTGAGACTTTTCATATGATTAAGTCAGCGTACGGTAAGAGTGAAATGAGTTGAATTAGAGTTTATGAGTGGCATCGATGATTCAAAAACAGGCGACAGAGTATAGATGATGATAAAAGGTCTGGACGACCTTCAACATCCACAACGGATTAATAAATCGCCATTGTCAAAGAAATTGTGAAATATGACCATCGAAAAACTACTGCAGCGATTGCAGAAGTTGCTGGCATCTCAGTTGGAAGTTGCCATGCCAGTTTAACAGAGAAACTGGGCATGCATCACGTGTGCCAACAAATTGTTCCCAAAAACCTGACACAAAAAAATGGATGAGCACATGCAAGTTTGTGGGGATAACATCGATGCAGTGGATTCAGATCCCAATCTCTTGAATCGACTGATCACTGGCGATAAGACTTGGTGCTTTCTGTACGACACCCAATCCAACCGACAGTCAAAAGTGTGGAAATCACCGTCGTCACCATGACCAAAAAAGTTCAAGGCTGACCACTCCAAAGGAAAGGTCTTGTTAACAGTTTTCTTTGATTGCAAGGGGGTCGCACACAAGGAATTCCTTCAACATGGTCGTACAGTCACTAAAGAAGAGTATGTCAACATCCTGAAACATCTCCGAGAATCAGTCAGATGCAAGCTACCCGATCTTTGGAAGACCAACTCGTGGGTGCTCCATCACAACAATGCGCCAGCTCACCAATCCCTCCTGGTGTCCGATTACCTGTCCAAACATCACATTCCCGTTCTTCCACAACCAGCTTATTCCCCTGATCTCGCCCCGTGTGACTTTTTCCTTTCTCCCCGGATGAAGAATTTGCTTAAGGGGTGACGCTTCTCAAGTTCCGAAGAAGTGTAATGAGCTGCAGGCACTGGAGGATATGGTAAAAGAAGGCTTGCAATATGCATTTAAATCTTTGTATGAGCGCTGGCAAAAATGCATAGCTGCACAGGATAATTACTTAGAAGGAAACACCACATAAACAGGTATTATCTGCACTCATTCTTTTTTTATATAAAAAGTTCCAGAACTTTTTGAACATACTGGCATAACCAGCTTCTTGTGTACCATTTACATGTGATTAAGGGGCAGGGCTCTTCTGTTAACTATGTTTCCGTGGTTGTTGCTTTAATTTTGAGCACCAGTACATATCAATCCTCCCAAAATGAAATCTTGGTAATGACATAAATGGCAGCATCTCAACATTAGGCACATGTGTCAATGCAAAAATAAGGCCCTTTCCCAATGGAATTACAAAAGGCTCTATTTCAACCTCTTAGTAAAAATTGTATTTAAATTTTATAAATTAAATACTCATGAATAAAGGTTTCATTCCCTGGTGGAAGCCTTTTTTAACAAAATTTACAGATCACAATGTGAATTTCAAAATTTCACTTAGCATGCAAAATTAAAGGTGTATTATATCTTACATAAGTACAAATGTTCTTCATGGGCAAAAATTTCTGGTGAGGTGCCACTTTACTTGCCTTATCTAATAAGCAGCCCATGGTCCAAATTACTCATATATCAGTGAATTAATATAAATCTTAGTTCATCAGTTACAACATATTTAACAATGAAAAATAATGAATTACAAATACTACAAATGCATGTTTTAAATGGGAAATACTTGAAATGATATTAATATCCCAATCTTTATTACCTGGACTGATTCAGGACTTGATGGATGCTCTTCATAAGAATGCAGTTTTTGACATCTCCGTTTTCTTCGTCTGACCTCCAACTTCTCAGCTGCATCATCAGCAGGACTACTGTGGTAAGGTCCATGAATATTCTCCAGCCTATCTCTCTCTATCACCATCTGGTCAGCCACAGAACTGTTTCCACACTTTTCAAATGAGCACTTTTGTAATGAGTGACTAAAATGAGAAGTAAACTTTGATGGGCCATGGCTTATGGTGGTGAGAGCTGGTAAATTGCCAGCAGAAATAGAGATCTCTCTGTTCAAATGATGATGTTTACTGTAAATCTGAGGTGAACTGAGCTTTAGCGTTGCAGCTTTGATTGTTTTTCCAATACAATCGTCTTTCTTTGCACTGCTTCCACCATTCAGAAGGGTAGCATCTGCCCCTTGGTCCAGGAATTTGCTTGAATAAATACGAGGGAGACATACAATTCTGATTCCAGTGACTGAAGTGCTGACTCAAAGTAATCATCTTGATACTTTTGCGATGGTTTTGAATCCCTATTGATAAAAAAACAGAATTAAAATATAATCATGGTCTCATATGTCCACAAATACATAAAAAAACAGTTAAAAACAACAAATAATACCATGTGTGAGAAACAATTCTTCAATTATTTGCTGTATATGTACAAAAAAAAAAAAATAATTTTATAGATAAAGCAGAATACAAAAACAATAAGAAAGATCTAAACAGGTATTACAGAAATGAAAGGCATCCGCAGAAAGGAAATAAGGAAATATGCATCACATAATGGTGAAACCAGGGCCATAGCCAGAAAGAATTTTCGGGGCAGGGGAGAGGGGATCCGAATTTGAAAATTAATTTCCACTGCATGTTGTACTTATGTTGAGATTTTTTCTCTGTCACATTTTGTTTGCACACAGAATTCTTCTATTTAATACTCCCCATTTTTCAAATATTTACTTATATGCTATACTACTTACAAAAATTTATAAAACAATTATTTTATTTTTGAGACATTTTAAGCATTTTGGGGAGGGTTTAAAGCCTCAAAACCCCTCCCTGCCCTGGGTGAAACAGAAAAGTGTTACAACATGAATATTCATTCAATATTCTATATGGTTCCCCGTAAATGACTTTTGAGGGGGAAATACATGGATTTATAAACAATTCAATGATATATTTCCTTTCTACTTCTTCTATAGCTGCATATGCAGAGGGATGGGGGCTAACAAATATGCTGAATTAAGGTTCACAAGCATTTTAAATAAACATTATTTTGGAATTCAAACTCGCTCACTGTGAATCTGTATTTTTAAAGGTCATTTGACACAGAGAAAACCCATGTTTTGTAGTGTAATTGTTTATTATCCTTCTGTGTATTAATTCATTATGGGTACATGTATGTTTATATTGAGTTAACAGAAGGTCGATCCAGGTTTCTCAAGATGACACCCATTTTTGTGAAATTTTGCCAAAAACGTTGTTAAAAAAACTCTCAAAAGTGCACAAAAGTTTAAAGGTTGTGCGGATTCATAGATAGAGTAATTATTATTAGATCAGGACTTGCAAAATGCCATTGTCCAGAGATTCAACGGTTGTCAAAATGAGTGGTCTGGGCATGTAAATAAGAAATTCTGTTGCATGGCCGGGCACGAAGAGAGAGAAAAAAAAAAAAAAAAAAAAAAAGCTTTAAGCAGCAACTGCTCTGTTTTACTTTTACAGCAAAATGAACAATCTGAATGTCCTTTCCCCCATCCAAAAAAATCACAGTTAAGCATAACTGCTGAACAATATCCAACATGCCTCTTATACTGAAATATTTTTTAAAACAGCATTTTACTGAACATAATTTGTGAAGATAACATTGCAGTTCAAACTAAAAACAGTATATATGTTTTCATAGGGTAAAACATATATACTTTTTTTTTCAAATGCCCTGGGTGAAACAGAAAAGTGTTAGAACATGAATATTCATTCAATTTTGTATTTTCTTTTTACTTCTTCTATAAAACATTGCAGTTTAAACAAAAAAAAAAAGTATATATGTTTTCATAGGGTAAAACATATCCTTTTTTTTTTTTTCAAATGCCCTGGGTGAAACAGAAAAGTGTTGCAGGTATTACAGAAATGAAAGGCATCAGCTGAAAGGAAATTGCACATCACATAATGGCCATAGCCAGAAAAAGTTTTTGGGGCTGGGTGATCCAAATTTGAAAATTAATTTCCACTGCATGTTGTATGTATGTTGAGTTTTTTCTGTCACATTTTATTTGCACACAAAATTCTTCTATTTAATACTCTCCATTTTTCAAATATTGATCCCATCTGGTTGGTTGGTTGGTTGGTTGGTTGGTTGGTTGGTTGGTTAGATAGATAGATAGATAGTTTATTAAACAAGTTCAAAGTTCAGTTCTTCTAGCAGTAAGTCCAGCCCATTGCAACTTCACAGATCTTATATTGATCATGATACCTCAGCCCCATGTGATACTGGATGGAGGCTGAATGAACTGATATATCCCTAAGTTAATGCAACTACCTTAAACAGAGGTGAGTAACTCTCAGTTCCTAACCTCAAAATATGAGCCGAAACTACACACAGAAGACAAATCCATGATGAGGGGGGGGATAATAATGAATCCTATTTATGTCTATTAAGAAGTTAAGCATGGAAAGAAATACTTTACTGGTCAAAATATATTTCAGATGGTTTCCAAATGTTAAATAATGTTTTATCCATACACTGTAATGTTTATGAGAATCCAGGTCATGTTAAGAAGATTGTAATACAAATACAGAATCAGAAAGCTGCATATTTCAGATGGTTTCCAAATGTTAAATAATGTTTTATCCATACACTGTAATGTTTATGAGAATCCAGTCATGTTAAGAAGATTGTAATACAAGTACAGAATCAGAAAACTGCATATTTCTGGCAGTTTCACACATGACTTCTTTTGCAGTGCATATTTATGTGACTGGAGTATCTATACAAAATAATAAAAATGATGACTGCAAGATTTAAGTTACTATTACTGTAAGACTTCAGAACTGACTTGAAACTGCTGATTTGCAAATAAATTTCCATTCCTAAAATTTCCATTAATATTTACATTTATATATTGTCACATTTTTAGAGTATTTTTTTTTATTTTAAATTTCCATATTTCATTGAGATGTTCTCTGAAAAAAAATAGGTGCATGTACAAATCACAAAAAATTGATAATAACTTTCCTCTTGGAGATGTATTCTGAAAAGCTTTGCTAAAAATACTTTAATTCTTAATAACTTTTAATAGTTTTAGATTACCACTCACAAAGTTTCATCAGGTAAGAACGAAATCAAGAAGCAAATTCTAATTGAGATTTTTAAAAATGTCATTTCTTTAAAATCTCCATTTTTCTTTCTACTTTGGAAAGAAATTATGAGTTGTATATCAGCTTAAACCTTGTTTAATAAACTTTCTTTTGACAATGAAGATTAGAATTATAATATAGTTAAATATTAAAAATTGCTGCTGCAAATCTTTCAAAATGTAGAAAAATTCTAAATTCTGAATCGGTTTTTTGAAATGATCCACAGAATAATATAAAACAAAAACAGCATATTTGCTTTGCTACTTAAAGAGTGCCTTCCCACCAATTTTCCTTTTATTTTATTTATTTATTTATTTATTTATTTATTCATTTATTTATTTATTTGTAGCTTTAGAGATCCCCATGAGCAAATCGATGGGCTTTAAGCAATTGTCTGTCCCTAATTTTGGATTGCTGGTTTCAGGAAAGGAAGAGAGCTAGTGCCGTAAGACAAACATAATATCCATGCCTCACTGATATTCAAACCCGAACACACTCAGACGAATGATCAGAAGAGAGTGCTTAGACCACTGTTCCACTGTAATGGCTTCATTAAAATCAAGTCGAGTGCTGGGTTGAACTAGCATGGAATAACCCACATACATTTCAGAAAACTCATTCAGCAGTATTGCTGAATGATATTCAACAGACATTTAGAAAAAAAAAATTCCGGAAAGTTAATTTGCAAATTCAATATATTTCAATTTAAAAATTTATTGTAAAACTGTTTTTTAAATCTAGGATGTACTCACATATATACTATACCTATTTAAGCATTAAATTCTTTGAAAACTTGATCCCTTATTCCCAAGATCCCCCTTGATGAATTGTTACCAAATTTCATGAAATGACAGAACTAATTCTGAAGCAAAGAATCAAGCTGATTTATATCTAGGCCAACCTATGCCATGGCCCAGGGCCGTGTGAATTCTTAAAAGTTATTCATGAGAAGCAATTAACTTTTTTCCTAAATTGGACATTGTGTTGAGAATTTTCCTGAGCAAGATGACTTTTATTAATGCATCTGTTGAAAGGTCGTTTTTTTGTTTTTTAAAGAGTTAAGAATATATGTTAGGAATTCATCCATGGATTAGAGACTTTCCAGTTTGGCTAGTTGTGTTGCAAACGCTGAACTTGTATAAATCATCAAAGACTTTGCTGCCGTAAAAGTTCATCAGGTGGGCTTGTAAGAAAAGGTATTATTATTATTTTTTTGCAATATTAATAATATAAACATAAGGTGTAGTGTGACCAAAAAGTTAGGGAAGGGGAAGTGTAAACTGATGCTCCCAGTGGCAGAAATGGCGCAGCACGGTGGCATTGCTTTCAGAAAGTTTCAAAAGTTTATATTATTATTTCATATATTTAAACAAATGAAATTTTCTTAATTATTAGCTCAACTCAAATCCACAAACAGCGCAATACAGTGACACCCTTTTCGGAAAGATGTGCAGACCATTTTTTTTCTGACTATTTCTTTAACATTCATTGTTTAGTCTAGCATACCTTTCAATTTTAAAGCTAACGAAGGGAAATTTTTGTGTGTTTTTAACATTGGATCGCACTTCCGGACATGAAGTTATATCGACAGATCATGTAGGCAATTGCTTTATTTCATTTTAATTTTAATTTTGTTTCTTCCTTGTTTTACAAACAGATGACTTCAAGTTGATGAGACATATTGCTTTCTTTCAATAATGAAGCTAGGAAGCGATAATTTTGTGCACTTTTAACAGATATTCTGTTTCCACCACGTCTGTTTTGCACTGCATTCCACAAGCTGATGGCTGCAAATTTTCTTTTTTGGCATCTGTATAGCTTCATTTCAGTTAGATTTGTGCTTTTTTTTTTTTTTTTTACAAAAGCAATGTTTTTTAAGCGCTTTTAATGTTCCCTTCCCCATTTTCATGACCGTCAGTATTCCGGAACTTGATGTCCAATTCATTTTTTTTCCTTTTGCTTCCATATGGCATCATCTACGTTAGACTTATAAAGTTTTTTTTTCTTTTTCTTTTTTTCCAAAAATCATGTTTCCACACATTTTTTAAATCCATTTTCACGGGCATATTATGCAGCATTCCAGAAGCTGACGATCGCAAATTTTCGTTTTTTTTCGCTTCCATGTAGCTTTGTTTTAGTTAGATTAAAGAGGTGTGTTTGTATTTTTTCGAGGGCCATACTTTTTAGTGTTAGCAACATTTCGTTCCCTGTTTCCATGGCATTCCGGAAGTTGACTGTCACAGGGTTTTTTTCTTTTTTTTCTTCTTCTTCCAGATAGCTTTATTCTTAGTTATATTGAGGAGAAAGTTTTTTCTGTTTTTGTTTTTTTACTAAAATCATATTCGTATGTATTTTTAATGTCTCTTGTTGCATTTCCACAACTGCATCACACTGCATTCCAGTAGCTGACGGTCACAATTTTTTTTTTTTTTTATTATTTACTTCCAGATAATTCATTTCAGCCTGATGAGGGGAAGTTTTAGTTGGTTTTTTGTTTGTTTGTTTTTTGTTTTGCAAGAGTACTTGTCATATTTCTCACTTTAATTTCATAATTTTTTGGGATTGAATTATATGAGTGAAAATGCTCCCACCACATTTTAAATTCACTAAATTTGTCTCAAAAACTGTAGTCAATTTACAAAAGATATTTCAAACAAAAATCCCATAAGAGCACCAGTTTAAAAAACAAATAAAACATGACAATGATGGTGTATCAATCTCTCTCTCTCTGTCTCTCTCTCTGTCTCTCTCTTTCTCTCTCAATCTCTCTCTCTCTCTCCCTTTCTCTCTCCAGTACATATGCAGTTCTGATTGTGATGAAACCTTATTATTTAATCATCATGGATTTATTTCTGAATAAAATAAAATCTTCCTTTTTTTTTTTCTTATCAGGGAAAAGCTAGTTTGACTATTGCAACTAAATACTAATTCGCACAGTTACCAAAATTACAAATTTGATCATTTTTTAAAACTTTGCTTTGTTGTGGTGTGCAATAATAAATTTTATAAAAAAATTAATATTTAGGCTTCCCTTTATCTTGCAGATAGTATTTTTAGCTTTTCCTTTCTGCATTGCAGACTCCTGAAAAAGATTTTTCTTCAGGGCTGATGCTTTCCTTGGGGAAGCACGAATAAATATAAACTCATGCTTTCTCTTTGTGGGGAGGCCATTCTTGGAAACAGTGTTTCTCTGTAAATGTAACAAAATATGGGTCTTTAAAGTGAATAACAATTTTTTTTTGTTATACATAACTCTTCAATCACTGCTAATAATAAACGATGAAGAGCAGTTAAGCGCATTTTTGATGAGATGCTAAGTTTTCTGAAAATAAAGTCCTCTCCTATTTTACAAATTCTTTTAAATATTACATACATTTTTGTTCATACACAGTAGTGTGCAGTCATTGTATGTAACGTATGCATTGCATACCCTAAATACCTGACAAATTTTCTCTATGAAAAAAAAAAAAAAGAACTACAGCAAGAAAAACTTTCTGCTGCAGTTTTTTTAAAAGAAAAGTTAAACAATGTGTTTGGTTTCAGAAGATTTTTATTTAAAATGAAATTCACCTATTAGCAGGTATTTTTAGAAAAACAGCACTAATGCAAAAAACTATGTTTGTGTTATCATGCCCGTAGTCACGCGAGATATTGCTGTGTGAAGGAGCCGATCTTAGGCAGGGAACTGACATGAACGAAGTTAAGGCATTGTGGATGCAAAGTGTCTTGTTGCATTTACTTTTCGGACCATAACCAATTAGATCCTTTCCCTCTGTTTATTCTCACGGACGACACACCTATGTTAACCGCTGCTGAAAAACCTGGCGATATGCAAAAGAACATATTGCATTAACCTATGGAAAGCAGAATTTCTTTAAATGGTGACCTTATCTGAGATAATATGGTCCTGTGCATAATTCAGATTCACAGGGATATTTTCTGATCATCATCATCATCATTGTCAACCATTATCAATCCACTGCTAGATGAAGGTCTCTCCAAGTTTCCTCCACAACGGTCTGTCTTGTGCCAGTCTCCTCCACGTCACTCCCACATACTTTCGAATTTCATCCACCCATCTTCCATGTGGTCTTCTTCTGGGTCTTTTCCTGTCCCTTGGAATCCAATCTAAAATTTCGGCTGTCCATCGATGGTCTGTCCTTCTGGCAGTATGCCCAGCCCATTGCCATTTCAGGGATTTAACTCTGATCATGATGTCTTCCACTCGTCATTTTTCGGATCCACGAGTTCCTCTTCTTATCTCTCCTGGTTACACCAAGCATGCACCTCTCCATGCTGCTTTGAGTTGTCTGCAGCCTTTGTATGTCTCTTTCAGTTAAGGTCCATGTCTCTGCACCATACGTAAGCACTGGAAGGATGCATAGATCAAAAACTTTTCTTTTAAGACATAATTTTTTTTTTTTTATTGGAGGTTTAATGACCACCGTGAGCAACTCAATGGGCTATAAGCAGTTGCCCGTCCCTAATTTAGGGTCACTGGTTCCAGGGAAGGGAGAGAGCCAGTGCCGTAAGACAAACACAATATCCATGCCTCACCAGGATTCGGACCCCTTTCAGACGAATGATCAGAGGCCATCGCTTAGACCACTGCGCCACCAGGGAGGCTTTAAGACATAATGGCATATTGCTCTTGAAAATTATGCTGTTTCTTCCAAAAGCTCTCCAGGCAAGTTTTGTACGCCGATTAATTTCTTCATCAATGTGACCCTCACTTGATATCTGCTGTCCAAGATAAACGTACTTGTCTGTTATCTCCAGCTTTTCTACATCAATCAATAAATCTTAATTTCGTGTAAAAGCATTGAACATCACTTTTGTCTTCTGAAAGTTCATTTTTAATCCCACTTCTTTACTCTTGTCAGCAAGTTCCTGGATCATACTCTGCAGCTCTGATGGGGTAATTGCAAAAATGACTATGTCATCAGCAAAACGAAGGTGGGTTAGATAATCTCCATTAATCTTTATCCCTTTGTTTTCCCAGTTCAGTGATTGAAAGACATTTTCCAGTGTGGCATTAAAGAGCTTCGGACATATGGTGTCACCTTGTCTCACTCCTTTTCCAATTTTTATGTGTGTTGTATTTTCAAACAGCCGAATCTTTGTTCTTGCATTTTCATAGATGTTATTAATAATATTAATGTACGCATCTTCAATACCGCAGGATTTCAGAGCCATTGTAACTGCTGATGGTTTCACCGAATCAAAGGCTTTTTCCTAATCGATAAAAGCCGTGCACAATGGAAGTTCATATTCCCTTGCTCTTTCAATTAGTTCTCTCAGTACGTGGATATGATCTATTGTGCTGTAGCCACTCCTGAATCCAGCTTGTTCTCTTGGTTGAGTCATGTCCAGTGTCACCTTCAAGCGGTGCGAAAGAACTTTAATGAAGATTTTATAGACCACTGATAGGAGGCTGATAGGTCTGTAGTTCCTGAGATCCTCAATGTCACCTTTTTTATGTAGCAAGATCATTGTAGCGTTGTTCCAATCCTCAGGAATCTTCCCTTCATTAAGGCATCGAGTGAAAATTTGGGCGAGTACTGTTTCGATTTCTCCACTTGCTTCTTGTATGATGTCTACAGTAATTCCATGTTCTCCTGGAGCTTTTCCCCGCTTCATGTTCTTGATTGTATGTGCAACTTCTGCTGGGAGGACTGGAAGAACTCTGGTACTGTTACCTTTCATGATGTCTGGAGTACATGTATCATCCCTTTCATATAATTTGGAGTAGAAATCTTTCACTCTTGTCAAAATTTCGCCTCTATTTCTTGTTACAGAACCATCTTCTTTTTTCAGTGCCATAATCTGCTTTCTTCCCTTACTGAGATGTCCCTTTGCTATCTTTAGGCTTTGGTTGTTTTCAATTGCATTTCTTACGAGTTCACAGTTGAATTTCCTTACGTCTTCAGTGATACCTTTTCGTACTGTCTTGCATAGCTCTATATATTCCACTTTGGAAGTCGCATCTTCTTCAGTTGTCCTGATCTCTCTTCTTTTTTGCATCAACATTTTGGTTTATCCTGATAATTTGTTCACATGCAACTTGTTCTTAGACCCAGCTAATTTTGTTGCTGTTTCCATAAGAGCTTTGGTTACTTTTCTGTTAACTTCAGAAATATCCACTTCTTCCAATGTTAGGCCTTCTAAAGCAGAGAATCTGTTCTTCAGTTCCAACTTGAAGGTATTATGGTGTTTTTTAAGGTTGGTTATGTCAATAGATTTTGTTTGTCTTATGAGCTTGCCACGTTCGAGTTTAGTGTTGAGGTGCATCTTACATCTCACCAATCTATGGTCACTACCTGTGTTGAACTTGTTTAGCACACTGCAGTCTTCTATGATGAATTTTTTGTTACACATAATAAAATCAATTTCACTTGTCGTCCCATTTGGATGTCTCCATGTCCATTTCCTGTGTGGCTTTTTCTTGAAAAAGGAGTTCAAGATGAAAAACCCTTCTGCCTCTGCAAACTCTACAAGAGTATTTCCACGCTGGTTTCTGTTGCTGTGACCGAATTTACCTACTGAAGTTTCATTCTGTTGCCGTTGGCCTATTTTCGCATTGAAATCTCCCATAATTATCTTTTAAGTGCTGCTTACCTTTATTATTTAGATGACGAATTTCCTCATAAAATTCTTCAATTTCTTCTTCAGGATGACTTGTGGTGGGTGCATAAGTTTGAATAAACAGAGCCTGGTATCTTCTCGAGAGTTGGATAACGAGTCGTGCAGCTCTGTCAAAGGAACCTTCAACTTCTACAACTTTATCCTTCAGTTTCTTGTTTATTATAAATCCAACACCACTAGTTCTGCCAGTATCAGTCCCACGATAGTAGAAGAGATGTCCACTTTTCAGTTTAATGAGATCTTCTCCTTTTCTCCTTACCTCACTTAGCCCAACAATGTCCCACTTGATTCTTTGTAGTTCCTCTTCCAAATTCAAGAAGCCTTGAATTAGAAGATAGGGAGCGTCCATTATATGTACCCAAGGTCAGCATCAGATGGCAGCCTAGTCCGGTCATCCGGGGATTCTTAGCACCCTTTGCTTTCATGTCGCACTGGCCGCTGCCTTGGCCAGGTACATTCCAGCTGCCGGAGACTGAGGGCCAAGATTTAAGTTGTGGAGTCATTTTGGAGGGGTTTGGCCATAACTCACCACGCTGGCCAAGGGGGTTGGTGAGTGTGGGATAGCATTTCCTCTAATCCCGATGGTATAGTTATACCGCTATTGGCGGTCGTCAGAGCCCCTTTAGTGGGAACAGGATGTACCACGAGAAGGCGGGGTTGACATTTGTCAAGGAGAGGCTGTGATGTTACGCATCACCTGACCTTACATCCCTTTTCTGATACAGTTGGAAAAATGCAAAGGCTACCTTTTTGCATATTTCTTGACTTTTTGAAGCTCAATAATGCTTCAAAGCAATTTCATCAAACTGCAAAAGGAAAATAAGGAAATAGATGATGCAAAATTAACAAGTGTCATCCAATTCCCTAAGTTTTACAGAAAAATCCGAATGTCCAGCAATGCAAGGCCAACCTCAGACCTCAGTGGCTTAACATGGTCGTTTAGTATGCAGCTAAAAACATACAAACTTATTACATATTTCAACACTTTTATATACTAAACTAAAGAATAGAAGGCATTATGATAAGAGTAAAATCCCTGAAATGACATACGGCTGGTCATGTTGCCAGAAGAACGTGTGAAGTACTACAGAGGTGAAAACATGTGTCAAGACGACAAATCTGTAGCAAGACATTCTGTCCACATAGCTACTAGCTCCACAGTGAGTAAGCACTCCTGGGAGAGAGCGACATACTCCGCAGTGAGGGGACACGGATTCAGCAAACTTGAGTTTTCACATTGGCAGCCAATTGTGGAAAATGGATCTACTGGCTGTTGGGTTCTTCGAAAAATGTGTGATGTTTATTCCACACATTGTTTGGAATTAATGAAAAATTTCTACTTCACTTCAAAGACAAAAAACAGAAAAAAAAAAATTAAGAGGGAGATGTTGTAACACACTACAGAGGTGAAAACACGTGTCAAGATGGCAAATCTGCAGTGAGACATTCTGTCCGCATACCTCAGTTGGGAGAGCAACTCACTCTGGAGTGAGGGGACACAGGTTCGATGCTCGTCGCGGACAAACTTGTGTTTTCACAAACAGACCACCGATGAACAACTGGAATTTTAGACTGGATTCCAAGGGACAGGAAAAGAACCAGAAAAACCCATTTTTCGAAGAACAGGAAAAAGACCCAGAAAGACCCATTTTTCGAAGAACCCAACAGAATTTTATTGAAGAATGACATACGGCTGGTCATGTTGCCAGAAGAACGTGTGAAGTACTACAGAGGTGAAAACATGTGTCAAGACGACAAATCTGTAGCAAGACATTCTGTCCACATAGCTACTAGCTCCACAGTGAGTAAGCACTCCTGGGAGAGAGCGACATACTCCGCAGTGAGGGGACACGGATTCAGCAAACTTGAGTTTTCACATTGGCAGCCAATTGTGGAAAATGGATCTACTGGCTGTTGGGTTCTTCGAAAAATGTGTGATGTTTATTCCACACATTGTTTGGAATTAATGAAAAATTTCTACTTCACTTCAAAGACAAAAAAACAGAAAAAAAAAATTAAGAGGGAGATGTTGTAACACACTACAGAGGTGAAAACACGTGTCAAGATGGCAAATCTGCAGTGAGACATTCTGTCCGCATACCTCAGTTGGGAGAGCAACTCACTCTGGAGTGAGGGGACACAGGTTCGATGCTCGTCGCGGACAAACTTGTGTTTTCACAAACAGACCACCGATGAACAACTGGAATTTTAGACTGGATTCCAAGGGACAGGAAAAGACCCAGAAAACCACATGGGGGATGGGTGGATGATATTCGAAAGCATGCAGGAGTGATATGGAGGAGACTGGTGCAAGACACCCCAGTTGTGGAAGAATCCTGGGGAGACCTTCATCCAGCAGTGGATTGATAAGGGTTGACAATGATGATGATGATGATGATATACCAACCAGAAATGATTGTAGTGTTTTAAGGCTGTCTTTACATGAGTGTTAGGGTTCATCTTCTACCCTATATCTGCAATGTAAATTCTTTTGTACACATTTTCTTGAAGACTATTACTCTGTAGTGTTTGAAATTTTGAGCACAAATAAAAATGACACATAACTAATATGTGCCACAGTTATTATTCCGAAAAATTTGTTAGAATTGTGTTTTTTAATTCAATTTATCTTACTCATTCCAATTTGACACTAGATGGCATGATAAGTTTGCATAGCAGTGTTTCTGTCTGGAAGCAATGAAACTCTTCTGCCTAATTTTTCTAAGTAACTGAGCCAAATAGAAATCAATGAATAGGGGCAAAAAGTGAGATTGGAATTTTGTCTTTTATAACTCATCTTAAATCCTACTGTATGTTCATTTTTTGAAGAGAAAATGTGTACATTAGCAGAGAACCCTTGAATTTGAGCTATAGAAACTCTGCCTACTTACTGAGCTCCAACCCCAAATAACGTCGTTGGTTAAAACATAACAGCGTATATTTTGTCGTTTCATTGTGGAGCCAATGAGACACTGCTTCCATTCTGAATATGGTGAAGTCTGCAGTGATTCACTGACACCAACTTCTGGGACAGTCACTGGAGACGTAAAAGCCATGCCCATGGAGTGATTTTTTGCACCATCTATTGCAGAAGATGAACCCTAACACCCATTCAAAAGCAACCTTAAAACTCCAAAAGCTGGGAGTTTTTTAGCAACACACCACTGCTTAAAACTCCATATTCTGTAACCCCCCACCCCCGGAGGATACAGTTTTTGCCCACTGGTAATTCCCTAGACCATAATCGTACTCCATAAATATCCTATATGGAAACCTTATGGTCTCAAAAATTATGATGCAAACAGCATCGAGTTTCCCCATGAGAGCCTGAATTCACTCGAAGAAACAGATCTCACTTGCTTTGACTTTGCAAAGTCAAAAAGTGTGACTTTTTTTTTTTACTCTTCTTCCCGGATTAAGCCATAAAATATTCTGCAAATTGCTCAAAGTTTTGCACAAACTCTGTTTGGATACATGCTTTAGGAAAATAACGTGTTGTGCCATTAAATGGAGTGAATAAAAAACTGTTAAAGCAGAATACACAAAGATCAGATTGACTAAACTTTTTAAAATGACAATTGAAACAGTTCTATCAATGATTTTGATGCCAAATCCTATATTTTAAGACAAAGTAGTAGAAGAATGATAAAACAACAGCATGATGCAATTCCCGCATAAATGCGGTATATTTTTCTTTCTTTTTTCTTTGCATGCCTACACATAACTTCAACCGCACGCCACTGTTGATACATGAATAACACCATATAATGAGTTCTCCAGATTGATAGCATTTTGCCATGATTTTACTTTCTCACAAAAATGAATCACAGGAAAATCTAAAAGGTCAACATAACAGAGTGTGTGTGTGTGTGTGTAAAGCTCTAGGTTTTTCCTGTTTGAACTTTGTAGCAACTCTGTTGAACCTCCTATTTACATCTGCCCAATCGCATGCTTGGCCATGCATTTTCTTAAAGTTGGGAGCACATGCCCCGCCATGCTACGCCTACATACAAAGGGCATCTTGAAAGTAATGCTCGTCCTCATAAGATTTTTTCATTTGTAGCAGCAAAAATGTGAAACTTGGTGGCAAAATACTTGGACATATTGTTAATAATGCTAGCCTATTCAAAGTATTATCCATCACTTTCTATACATTTGCGCCATCTTTGAACATATTGGTAAAATCCATTTTGGAAAAATTCCTGAGGCTGTCATTTCACCCTACAGCCAGTTTAACGGCTGTCATATTGTTAAAACATTTCCCATGAAGGGCGTTTTTGAAAGGGGGCAAACAAAACAAAAAAAAGTCTGAGGGGGCCAAATCAGGACTGTAGGGGGTTTGTGGGGCATCACTGTCCACCCATTTGGGTAATAGCCTGTAAAGTCTCCATTGAGGAGTGGAGACGTGTGCTATCAAGGCGTCAAACAACACTATGAAGTGGAATGTCGCTCTTTTCCTTCTGATAGCTTCCTTTAGTTTCTTCAATGTGTCTGCAAATGGTGAGCACACACTGTTTATTGTTGTAACTTCTAGATGGTGACATAATGATCAGCTGTCATTTTTGCCTTAAAACTTTTATACATAACTTAGCGTGTTGTATACTACAATCTTCTTTATTTGATCAGCTGTGATGAGTTCTTTCAGTCGTTACCTGTTGGCATCTGTCACTGCAGTTACTGGTCTTCCACTCCGTTGTTTGTCAGACACTGTACTTTCTCCCTCTTAAAACCTCTTTATCCATCTTTGGACATTACTGATATCAATTGTGGCTGCTCCATACACTGCCAGGAGTCTTCTGTGGAATTCTGGAGCTTCACATCCTTCTTTTGGAGGAATTCAATTACGGCTCGCTGCTTTTCTCTGTCATTCATGATCTTTATTTCCAATTCCGAAAAAAATAATTGTTATCACACTGATAACATATCATAGTACATATCAATGCAGTTTCATTAAAATCACTTCAAATTTTCATAAGTTTTTAAGGAGGAGGCATTACTTTCAGGATGTCCCTTGTATATAAATATATATAAGACAGAATTTACCACTACTGTGCTTATTTTTCTCTCCAAATGGGATTCACAAAAGAAAACAAAAACACATCTTTTTATATATGATAGTTCAAGGTGGATTTTAAAACTTCAATGCAGTTAGACCGTTTAATTTTTTTACAGTTAAAATTATTGTAGTTTGTAGCTGATTCATTAGAATTTTCTTTGTGGCAGCGGTGTAGCCATAGGGAGTGTAGGAGTGTAGCCGTAGCGGGGTGTACACCCCCAAATTCCGTATTTTGATTTCTATTCAGTAAATCAGCTCTGACAAAAATTGCCGAACTTTGTAGACAAAAAATTATTTTTTAACATCTATGCAAAATATTTTAAATTCTGGTTTATAAAAAAAATGAACCATTATTTCTCTGCTGCTTAACCACAGATACAGCTGAGGAGAATGAAAGTTGTTTCTATGACCAAACCAACTCCACACATTTTCCTTTCGAGAATTTGTTACTAATGTCAGCATGGCCTGGGTCTCAGAGAGGGACAGCTAGGCAAAGTAAAAACCACATGGTTTACTGGAGTCGCTGGCTGTCAACCTAAACGTAAAAATATAAGTCGGATCTGATGACCGCCCTAATGGTAGCCCTCAGATGTAATGTGCTCTGATTGACATGTTATAAACAACATCATTGTGTAGCCTGACAGTCAACAGTAATTGTGTGATTTGTGCCATACGGGATATGCTTGGACCTTGGACTTCAGAATAAGTTATCTGCCGTGCCGACATTCTGGCTGAACCTAAATAGAAAGTGCCTCAAGCCATCTGCAGCATTCCAACAAAGAAGAATGATTCATGTTGACCTCTTCTCTTCATCATGTGACCAATGAATGGAAACAAATGAGATAGAATAGTGGCGATTTTGACTTATGCATTGACAGTTGGTTAATTACGTACAAGAGGTATAAAATGGAACCTAAAAGATATTAAAAGAAGTAACAGGCACAAAGTTGAATGTCTGCAATGTACAAATCAATTCGATATGGATTACAAGAAAAAGCATGAAGAACTTTGCCACGATAAGCAACCAATGAAAGTGAAATGTGTTGGATCTCCTGCAAACCCTTTTGAAGCAGCTGCAAAAAGGAGAAAACAGCATGAAGAGAGCATTTTAAAAACAACAACATTATCCGTGGATATACCGTCGGTAAAAGGAGAGACTGTAATTTTCAGTCAAACTAACATGGAAGTTTCTGACTGTGACATAAAATCATTTTGATAAATGCGAGCGTAGCGGAAGATGCCAGTACCAACAGTAAAAAACCTGAAAATGAGCCCCCGTTTTCGAGCTCTACTGTAAACTGGACAAACTGTATAGGTCAGTTTCAAATTTTTCTAAATTATTACGATGGCTGTAAGGAAATAATTGCAAAATATCAAGACAGGGAAATAATTAACTCTGATTTAATTTTAGTTGAAATTTAGGAGGTTACAGAGATTATTCATAAGCAGTGTGACAAAATATTAACTTGTTGTAAAGAGACAGTATTAAATCGATCAAAAAATGCAGAAACAGTTGATGATAGTTTAAACAACTGCAGCAAAGTCGAACATGATCCTGGTATGAGGGAAGAAATTAAAACAGATGCTGAGAGAAAATATTTAATTTTTATTGGACCTCATCAACTTAGCTATTTTCCCTTCAAATCCTTCTATTCCTGCTGCCAAGCAGAGCCATTTTTCTCCTTCATGGTATAAACAATATCCTCATTTAGAATATAGCATTGTTAAAGATGCTGCTTATTGCTTTGTTTGTTTCCTTTTTCCTGAAAGTCCAGACAGGGAGAAATCAGATTCTACTTGGAATGAAACGGATGTAAGGCAATGGCACACAACAAAGAGTGTCGATAAAAATAAATTGGGAAAATTATTCCAACATTTCTCTTCTAAAGCTCACAAAGCTGCTCTAGTTGATTTTTGCTATTATTCGCAAAGAGATAAACAACGTCGATATTCTTAATAAAATGAATTTATGATAATCAAATATTCTAAAATTCAAAATTGACAGCATGCCCCACATGAGATTAAGTCGATTTAATTTAGCGCACTGATTAGTGGTATGCAAAAGTTTCCGCCATTTTAAGGAGAAAGGAGCAATCAGGAAACCAGTACACATTTATTCAATGCAATATTAGCCATTAGCATCATTGACCTTTGCCATTTTTCAGGGAGCAAATGAATGTCCCTGTGATAGGACTCTGGTTTTGAGCTGAAGAGCACAGAACCTGAGTAATTTTCCCACTCTGGAACTGTGGTAAACCGCTGTTGAGCTAGAGCATGTTGCATAGAGTGAAACAGATGAAAGTCTGAGGGTGCAATATCCGGGGGAATAAGTCAGGTGTAGTAAAACCTCCCAGTGTAACTGTTCAAGGGTTGAATTCATGGTGGCACCAACATGTAGTCTGGCATTATAGTGTAACAGGATGACTGAGCAGTGTCCTTTACCTGTCCATGGGCATTTTTGCTTGATTGCAGGATTCAGTTTCATCAACTGATAGCTACATCATTGTGCAGTGATTGTTTTGCTCAGTTCCAACAGTTCGAAGTACACTCCATGCATATCCCACCACACACACAACAGTACCTTTTCCTTGTGGATATCCTGTTTTGCAGTGAATGTTGATGGCTGGCCTGGGTCGACCCAGGATCGCTTGCATACAGGGTTTTTGCAATAGACTCATTTTTCATTCCCAGTGACAACCTTCCACAAGAAATTCTTCCCTTGAAACCTCTTCCGCAAGGACATGCAGATGCCCAATTGTTGACCAACATTACGCTCTGTTAAAAGTATGCGAAACCCACTTACTAATCTTCTGGATCTTCCCCAAGACCTGTAAATGTCATACCACCATCGATTGAGCCACTTCCAAACATTTTGCCAGTTGTGTGGTCGATTGTGTGGCATCCTCTTACAACAGTGATTCCAGCTCCTTGTCTGTGATTTCCTGTGGTTTACCTGCACGTGGCTTGTCTTCCAAGCTTAGATCACCTTTCTTAAACTTGGAAAACCAGTCTCGACACGTCTACTCACCCATAACCATTTCGCCATACACCTGACATATTGAACCCTATGCTTCACTCACACTTTTCCCTAAATTAAACATGAATAACAAACAGTGCCGCAAATGAACTTTATCAACTGTCATGCTTAGCTTCATGTACGAACTGACAACACAGGTTGCCGGCCGGTTAGACCCTTGCAGCACCCGCACATGGGGGCAGTAGAAACTTTTGCATACCCTAAATAAATACATGAAAAAATGTAAATATTTTTCTTTTTCTCTCAATACTTTTGTTATGGTAAAACATTCACATGCGATTTTAAAGAAGAGTACATAAAAAATAATTGTAAATAGCCTATATGATTAGCGATGTACTTACATTTATTAAATGTGTTTGGGGTGTGGAGCGGGTGACCTCGAAGCAAGGCTAACCTACGGCACCAAAAGTTTAAAATTTCCCCACTGCAAAGCTGTTCGCAAATAAAACCTGTATTGTTTCAAAATTTTCATGAAACTGGAAATCAGAATTAAATCCAAAGAATCACTACATTACTAACACAAAAAGCAATATTAGGTGAATCTCTAATGGAAGTGTATGCCACTGTGACAGAATTATCATCTCATAAAAGATCCCTGATGTCAAATTTCTTTTAAAAACTCAGAACTAGATATATTTAAAGTGAGATTCTACAGTTATTTAGAACTGTTTTCATGTTGAAATTATATATTTTTCATTATTTGTTTTGCGATTTAATTTTCACTGTGGGCAATTCCTTTACTTAAGACCACTGGTTCTAAGGAAGGGAGAGAGCCAGAGCTGTGCAATGATCCTTCATGCCTCACCCAGTACACAAACCCAGACAAATTATTAGCAGCCAACACTTTGTATCACTCAGTTATTGGGGTAGCTATTCATTATTTGCTCGATTGTATTTAAGGAATATTGACAACACACAAAAAAAAAAAAAAACCTGAAAAATGATCTTACCAGGGGCATTTTATATTTCTCAAACTGGAAAGAAAAAAGAGATTCATATGATTTATTTGTTGTCAAGTTCTGGTCATATCAGTTTTCATTTGCAAAAACCATAATTGCTCTGTGTTGTCTTTAAATACCCCCCCCCCCCCACACACACACACACACACATACACTGACAATCACAGATAAACCACAACAGCAATAGATCAACTGCTCAAAAATGGAATGGAGATTCCAGTCTGACCATTATCTCCTATAAACCTCTTCAATTATAAATAGGCCGCCCCAGTGGCTTGTTGGCCTAAGTGCGGTTTGTGACCATTCGTCTGGGATGGGTCCAGGTTTGAATCTCGTTGAAGCATGTATGTTGTGTATGTCTCACCACTCGGTCTCTCCCTTCCCTGAAACCAGTGGCCCTAAATTAGGGACAGGCAACTGCTTATAGCCCATTGAGTTGCACAGGGTGGTCATAAACCTTCAACCAAAATATATATATATATATAAGTATGTATATAAATAGCAGTTATACTTAATAAAATAAAACTATCATTTTTTTTTCATTTGCTTATTTAGTGCACCACATACGGTTAGAGGTTACCATCATTTCGTCATCGAAACAGCAACTGAATTTAAAAGGTAAATGAATGTCCAAAATTATATATACGAACTCTAGCAGCGCGAAACACGACATGGAATAATGACAACCTATACAGTTTTGAACGAAAACTCATGCGTAATTGAAGTAGGGATTAGAACAATGTTAAGGTATTACAACTAACAATAAATGTAAATACACGTAAAAATATATATAGATAAAATTTGAAACGCTAACACATGTCACCATAACATTTACTATATGCACAAACTGTTATTAGCAATCTACGTCGAAAATAATAGGTATATAACGTATTTGTATACCGAGTATCATCGCTTTCCGAGCTTCTTTCTTCATCTCCAGAAAAATCACTTGAATCACTGCTACCATCATGAGTGTTATCATCACCGTCATCGGATGAATACGGATTGTTCATTGTTCCCCAAATATTGTTTTTGAGGACCAAAGCACTTACTATCACAAACAACCCATACAAACTGAGACATTACAATTCAATAGTAAACGCATCATCACAGACAACACGTGAGATGAGTTTGCGGTTGTCACGGTGCGATGGAGAAGCGGTAAACGTAAACACTGACCTTTAAGTCACCAGGATCTTCCTCTTCTTGAAGTGATGACGGTGTGGACTTTAATATTTTCTTTACTTATAACGTCATACATAAGCCGACGGCTGCGTAAGCCAACTAGAAGTCCCGAATTCTTGAGGACAGTGACCGTCCTCAAATTAGTTTACTTTCTCCAAAAAACGTCTGATGCCTTTGGTGACGCAAATTGTCCGCAAATATTGATGTTTGTCCTAAACTGTTCTCGAATTTACACTTCCTTATTAGCTCGTTAGATTTCTAATGAAAAATATTCTTAAAAATTGTTTTTGTCGTATTAATTTTCCAATATACTAATTGTGAAAACAAATTTAGACTGTGTGTGTTTTTTTTTTTTGTTGTTGTTATTTTCGTTTTTCCGAGTTTAAAGACCATCTTGAGCAACTCCAAATGCTGTAAGCAGAAACTTGTTTGTCTTACGGCACTGGCTCTCTCCCTTCCCTGGAACCAGTGACCCTAAATTAGGGACGGGCGACTGCTTATAGCCCATTGAGTTGCTCACGGTGGTCGTCAAACCTCCAACCAAAAAAAAAAAACTTGTCTCTAATTTGGGGACACTGCGTGGTTCTAGGGAAGGGAGCGAGCAAGTGTTGTAAGACAAACAGATCCCACCCATGCTTCATCGAGGCCAACTTTCAAACAGACGTCCTCAAGGGAAAACGAATGTGAGCTAGAACCCACCTTGAAAATTTTCTTGCCCGCCCGGTGTCAGGCAAGGGAGATGTTAAGTTCACAAGTCCACGATACCATGCTGACGTCACTGGTGATATGCCTCTACCTGTACTGCTTTTTTTTTTTTTAATTGGAGGTTTAACGACCACCGTGAGCAACTCAATGGGCTATAAGCAGTCGCCCGTCCCTAATTTAGGGCTACTGGTTCCAAGGAAAGGAGAGAGCCAGTGTCGTAAGACAAACACAACATCCATGCCTTTCCGGGATTCGAACCCGGACCCCGTTTGGAAGAATGATCACAGGCCATCGCTTAGACCACTGCGCCACCGGGGCGGCTCACTAGTTTGCATCTTGCTCCATTTCTTTATCCTAAGGTTCTTATTATTAATATTATTCAGTGAACATTGAGCAGACCTAATGGTACCAGACAGCCAGACAGCATTGCTTGGGCAGCGATGTTTTAAATAAATCGATTCCTCAGAAAAACTGAAGTCTTTAATTCGCAGGATTTCAGTAAATTTCTGATTCTAGATATTTTTCGTATATTTTATAGAGATTCTCATTCGCGACACAGTTACAAGTATAGTTGTTTTTGCTAATGACTAGTGCATGCACTAGTCATTAACAAAAAATAGAACGGCGACATGCACTGCATGCACTATTCATTATCAAAAAATAGAACGGCGACATACGTTCTCTTGAATGGGGTATGAACTGAAAATTAAATAACTTCCGAGAATTTCTCAGTAGCGTTGCTTTTGTTATTGAGAATAGTAATCCCATAATTGACACGCTATTATTAATAAAATTAAGGACATTGTAAATTACATAGATATTGGCAATGCAGCAGATTGTAGGCGCAAAGCGTTCATATTCTTTGGTAGGCGTACGCGTGTACGTTGTACGCGGATAGTTTCCAAATTATTAGCAGGTTTTGCTGATAGTTTTTGCTTGTAGGTTAAAAATAAAATTAAAATGTTATTTATAGCAATTAAAGCACTTAAACAAGGCTTTTATTCAAATTAATATATTAATTCTATATTAACTTGAACTTTCAATTACTTTTCACATCTGAGTTCTTTTTATTTTTACAGATGTTTCTATATCCTCTAGATTTTATCAAGGCCTGTTCTCAATGTATAGAAACTGTATCAAAAGTTTCGTTTACACAGAAATAATTTTAATTTTAATGCCAGGTTCCTCTTGCAGTGGCCAGTTATTAAACTAGAATAATGTCATTATGTATTTTGTAAGTCTAGTATTTTTGAATTATCATGTTGAAAATTTTATTTATAAGTTTTGAAGGTTCATTGATTGAACTGTTTTTCTGGATATAAAAACTTTCTTTAATTTGTCTTTTGTTTTTATGAGGTTCATAGTCCAGTATTTTAATATTTTGCCATAAAAGTCCATTTCTCACGCTTTGCTGCACATTCAGTTGTAATGTACTTATGTTGTTCTCATTGGAATTTGCAATGTTTTAATAATTGTTTATCGTTTTATTATTATTATTTTAATTATCTTATTCTGGTTTGTAGCAAGTTTTCTGTTTCAATGGTTGTGTACGCAGATGCATTTTATTTTAATACAACTCTGGAAATTGGTAATTCCACTAAATATATAGCAAATATTTTTTAAATAATATTTCATTACGATCAAAAATTGTGATATTTTTTTCTTAATATTTTGATCAAAGTTGATGAAAACAGGAGCCAATTGAAAAGGTGTGAAACTGTATTCTAGGAACGTAAAACTCCTAACGGATTAAATAATCTTAGTTATTCGAGTTTCAACTTGTTGTAACCACCAGTAGATGTCGCCGCAGTAGATGATGTAAAAACTTTCTCAGCTGTCTGACCCAAGGAGGTTAGTCTGACTCTGACCATGTCTTTTCTGTGCAAAACTTTCCTTTGACTAAAATGTTTTATACGAACTTCGAGAATTCCAGATCGTCTGCTGTTCATGTTTTACGATAAATACAGACAATCTTTACTCAGCTCCAGTGTTATATTTGGAAAGCCAGGTTTTAGGATTTTTAGGGAAATTCATAGCTCGAGCTCGCCGCTCTTGTAAATGCCGAAGAAGTACCGCGGTGTTTACGCAGAGAAATAGTTCCTCTAGTGCGATGTCGAGCACACAACAATAAATCGACCTTTTTTTTTTTTTTTTCCATTAAAAGATGACATCCTTAGCTTTCATTTTTTTTTTCTCAGTTTCCTGCAATAATATCTGTGAATCGGGGAATTCCAAAATTTTGCTCTTGTGCTGGGAAAAAGTTAAGCATTTTTTACAGCTGCGATATTTTAAAATGCGTGAATGGCAAATTGGTGGGACTTTATGAACATAACCATTTCATTTAAAACTTTTAGAAATTCCCTTCACGTTCGATTTATTAAAAAAAAAAAAAAAAAGACAGTTCTCTAATTACGTAACGAACGCGAAAGCAAAATTTCTGATTTAGTGACTATATTTCCTGAAAATACGGTAAGATGTGTGCTCACTCAAGAAAACCTTCTTTGTCAGATGAACATGGAAGGTATTAATTTGGATATCTTCGAATTTTGGCACATAACATTGCAAATTTTATGCTGGGAAATCAATGTCACACCTTCTTTTTTTTTTTTTTTTCCCCAACTTTGTGAAAACATATTTTACACAAAAGCAGTATATTCATTGTAAAGCAAACTTTTTTTTTCATTTTTCAACTGAAACAGATATTGAAAATATCAATTAACATATTAACAGACTCCCAAACAAACGTAAAACAGAAGCATCAACAAATGTGGTCCTTCTTTGTGCATAAGCACTTTCTTTTTTGCACAGTGTGCTTCTTACAGAGAGAAACGTTTCCCTTGCAAATATTCCTGAAGCTATCCCTATTGTCTTATACAGTACATGTGACTATGAATGCAACTAGGAATTAAAGTGCTACTTTGTAGAAGAGTTCAATGTAGACAATTCAAGTTCATAGTTTTCTAATCCGAATCTCAATCTCTACCACAATTTACTTTAAATTAAATTGCACGCAGAACATGTTATCGTGAGAAATATTAGGCTTAACTAACCTTTGAATTCACGGGGGGTTCAAAATCCTTTATCGGTACGGAAGAAATCCATCTTCTTCGAAGGCTTTCATCTTTAGGAAAGCTGAAAAAATGGCATTTGAGCGTGCTTTGTAATTAGATCTACATAAAGGCACCCAATATTTTACAGGCATGTTTTATAAAAACGCTAATTCACGTGCAAGACCACCAAAAGCTCAACACTGACCGATGCCGCATGAACGTGAAGCTAATATCGGCAACCCCCCCCTTACGTTTGCCTTTTGATCTCTCTGGAGAGAGGGATTGCGATGGCCCTCTGAAAGTGATGTCACATCCCTTCGCAGTTCGCGCGCTGGGACTTGCTCTCCAGGGGGTTCTGACTTTCCTCTAGGAAGTGCGCTGTTTATTTTTCCATAGGAAAGTTGTCAAAATTGCATCCACAGGGTCATGGAAATTCGCCGTTGTTCTTGACTCTTTCAAAAACTTAGTTTATACCTTTTTCTTTTCATCTTACTATGTGGCCAAAAGTGAATGAGGAGGATCCGTACGAATTCATTGTGGGAGATCATTACTAATACTCTGCGGTTTGTTTGCCCTAGTAAGGGAGGAATTCCAACAGTGGAGTCTAAAGTCTAAATCCACACCAACGTCCTGCTGGATTACTGTCCTGCGCCGGGACAGTAATCCAGCAGGACGTGGCTACTACTGCTTAAGAAAAGATGAGTGTAAGAGTATTGTGTGGCTATCTTTGTTTTTTATAGCAGACAGTATACGATGTGGCAGGCTCTCAATGAGGGATTTGCAGTAGTCACTTGAAATGGCTTTGTATCACACGTACTTTATCGCGCCAATCAAAGCTGGAAATTTGATGGCTGTTTTTCTGTTACCTTGTCTTTTAAAATGGTCCACAAATTTCCGATGGGGTTAAGGTCGGGACTATTACCGGACAGGGCCAGTCAAGCACAGTTATGTTTTTTCCTCTGCAAGTAGTCCTTTACTGTCTTGAACATGTGGCATGAAGCACCATCATGCATAAAGATTCTGCATCTGTGCACTTGCATATGAGTTAACAGCTTCTCACGCAACATTTCTACATTAAAAGGACCAGTCATGGTAGTGTCTGTCGGCAAAAAAAGATAATGAAGCAGTACGGGATGTTGATATAGCACTCCATGTCATCTGACTAGTCGAATGTCTCACGGTGCTAACAGGGTATTTTTCATCAAACCTTTTGCGTTGTGATCGTTGAACATGTGCTTCACGGGATTTAAATTGACACACAGTTGATTTCTCGGAAAAAGAACTTGACTCCAATTTTCAGCAGTCCACAATTGATGACGCTTCGCAAACTGGAGTCTCTTTTTTATCATGACAGAGGTTAGTCTAGGTTTACGTGCAGGTTTATAAGACTTTAATCCAATCGCTTTTAGACGTCGAGAAACAGTGCTGATAGTAATATCAGGTCCTTTTGAATGTAGAAAGGCCTTGATTTTCTTGCACGGACTCCTCGGAGAACGCATAACTATTCGCTTTTTAGTATTTTCATCACGTGGGGTTGTTTTCCTCGGAAGTCCACTTTTTTTCGGTCGCAAAATTCACCTCTACCTCGATATTTCATGATCGCATTATGAATAGCAGTCTTGCTCCCATTCACCTTTCTGCTTATGTCACGTTCGGATTATCCTTCATGACACAAAGTCACTATTTATGCCCTCTGAGTCTTAATGCCGCGTTTTTACTCATTTTTCGCTAAATAGAAAATACGTACAAAACCTCTAAGCACGAAAATCAGAAGCAAACTGACGCTCGCACGCTTTCCCCAACTGTAGTATCAATAGCTGCCGCTGTTTAATGATGCAACACTGACAGGAAGTTGAGTAATACAGACAGTAGCTGTCGCAATCGGCAGAAATCTTCTTATACTAACAGGTGGTCTTAAACTGTTGCAAATGACTGTAATTACTAATTCTCCTTTACAACTTCTGGGTATGTGTGAATGCAGTAAGTACAGAAAAAACGTTGGGAATTTCCAGCAGAAACAGCCGAAATTTGCAGTGGAAAGAAACATATACCATATTTTGCAATAGCTATTCACTGCTTAGCAAAGATCCCCTGAAAATTTCCCCAGAAATGTGTCTTGAGTGTAATTTTTCATTCTTTGTGAGCAATTGGGTGATCATGTCTGGGATTTCGTGGCGTGTGTGACACAAGTGGCCAGAATGATAAAATAACAAGAAAGATGCCACCGAATTTTCGGGTGTAATAAGCACGTCTTTTGAATCCGTTCTGACGCAAATTAAACTTATCAAAGCTATTCAAAGTCAATGGAACCGGTATGGAAAACAATAGTATCTGACGGAAGAAAGAAGTTTTTCAATCGGGTTTTTAATCCCTCAGATATTACTCTAAACGGAATCGTGAGCTTCCGCCCTCTGTTTTCAGACTTGTGCGTTAAGCAAAACAGGAATTTATATGAGAAACATTTCGCCCTGGAAAGGCTCTCCAAAACAGAAACAATTTTTCAAATCGGACTCTTAGAAACAGAGGTATCGACAAAAATAAGATGTGACTTTACGTCCCCTGGTGAGAAAACCATGCATTATTTTAGGAAGAAAGTATTCTCAAAAGGTTTTTCAATATGAACGGTATCGGTACAAGAAAAAAAATAGTCGAGTTTTCAGAATCCCAGATTTTGATACAAATATATTAGAAGCAGAAATTAACGCTCATGCCCCTGGTGGCCAAACCATTCTTTACCAAACATTAAAAATTATGTGAAAAATATTTTCCATCAAGTCTTGTATGCGATACAGGAAGAAAACATAATTTACTTTTGTGCCCCCCAGCGAAAAGTCGATGATTTACTTGAAAATTTTGAAATTATAGGGGAAACATTTCGCATCAGAAACACTATCCAACAAAGAAGGAATTTTTCAAATCGGACTCCTAGAAGTAGAGATATTGACAAAAATAAGATATACATCTACGCCCCCTGGCGTAGAAACCATGCATTATTTCAAGAAGAAAATGTTCCTAAAAGGTTTGTCGATATGAGTAGTATAGGTCAACAAACGACTTTTTTTTCAATAGAGATTTCAGAAGCTCATATTTTGCTGCAAATACTACATCAGAAGCGGAAATTAAGACTTTCGCCACCAGGTGGCCAAACCATTGTTACAAAAATTAGAAATTATGGGCAAAGGATTCCCCATCAGGAGCTGTATCCGGTGCAGAAAGAATTTTTCAAATCGGAGATTTAGAAGCAGAGATATAGGGAGAACGCAATTTACCTCTACGTCCCCTAGCGGAAAGTCTGTGAATTACTTGAAAATTTTGAAATTATAGGGAAAACATTTCGCATGGGAAACACTATCCAACAAAGAAAAAATTTTTCAAATCGGACTCCAAGAAGTAGAGATATTGACAAAAATAAGATATACATCTACGCCCCCTGGAGTAGAAACTGTATAATATTTTAAGAAGAAAATATTCCGAAAAGGTTTATCGATGTGAGTGGCATCAGTCCACGAAAGAATTTTTTCAATCAATATCTTAGAAGCACAGATTTTATGGCAAATACATCAGAAGCAAAAAATTAACACTTACGCCCCCTGTTGGCCAAAGTATTCTTTACCAAAAATTTGAATTATAAAATATATGGAAAAGAATTTCCATCAGGAGGTGTATCCGCTGAAGAAAAAATTTTCAAATCGGAGTTTTAGAAGAAGAATTATCGGGGAAAATGCAATTTACTTTTACGCTCCCTAACGGAAAATCTATGCGTAATTTGAAAATGTAACTATATCTAAGATACTCTTCAACATAAATGGAATCGAAAGATAAAATAATTTTTTTCAATCGAATGTTTAGAAGCAAATATGTGGAATAAAATGAATTTTTGAATTCGACATCATCTGCATTTACGCCCTCAAGCGGCGAAATTGTACATCGTAAAAAAAAAAAAACGAAATGAAGGATCACCATTCGCATATTTCAAGTTTCCCAATGCAAAAATAATTTTTCAAATCAGACTAATAGTTGCAGAGATATCGTGGGTACAACCGGATTGACGGACAAACCGGTAACATAGGCACGATATTTTTTTACAAAAAGACGTGCCAAAAAGACAAAAAATGTGTTTATTGTCCTAACAATCTGTCTAATTTCATTAATACTTCTTTTTTTTTTATGTAAATAGTTTCTGGGTCTTCTGGTTTCCAATTAAATTTATTCTTGAGAGTTTGGTAAAAAGGGTTAGATAAGAAGGGACGGTAAGAATTTGAAGATAGTGTTTTTATGTGTTATTCGTAGTTACAATTTGTTTGTCCCCACCTGAAAACTAAGTTATCGGCGCCCATGATACAAACCAGCTTGTTCCCATCCAGTTAAAAATAGGTTATTTTTTTTTTTTCAATTTCGAGTATTGTTTTTAAAACTACTAAACAATTGGCCTCCACATATAGCTCCAAATTGACTTTGATATTGTTGGTTTTATTTTTTTTAATTTAAATGCCTTGTTTACACACATTGTTGAATGTATAAAAGTAAAGAGCTATTACTTTTATACATTATAAAGTGAGAATTTTTCTGTGACTCACTTATAAACGTGGAAAGAGCGAAAATCTTTGTTTGATGTTCCTGGTCCACGTTAAACGTCTGTATTAAAGAGCTATTATTCGTTCATTTCATGAATGTAGAAAATATTAAGGTGGTTGTAATAATCATTTGAAATCTGCAGATCTCAGTATCTGTAAGCCGAAAGGCGATAATCTACAACGGCCGTTCCATAAAAACTGAAAGTAAAATAACACAAAATGAAGAAATATAGGTACAGCAAAATATATGTTATTCTTTCTCAAAGCATCTTCCTTCGGATGCTATGCAACGGCCTCATCGTTCAGGGCACTATCCAAAGCATGTGACGAAGGCATTTTTTGGAAGCTGCTTTAGCGACCCCTGTACAGTTTGAATAACGTTAGCGTCTGTGTTGAATGTTGCGCCACGGAACTTCTCCTCCATTGTTGAAAACAACCAGAAACCGCACGGGGGAGACGTCAGGACTGTAGGCAAGCTGTGGCATGATTTCAATACTGCATTTCGTAAGAAACTGTTGAACACATGTGGATGGGCATTATCATGGTGTAGGATCCACTTGCCGACCAGTTCTGGTCGCTTAATCGATATGTGTCATCGCAGACGATTCAAGGATGAAATGTAATACTCAGCATTAACAATAATTTGTGGAGGACCAGCATGCTAGTAGACTATACCTTTATTATCAAAGAAAATTATCATCACCTTCCCAGCTGACTTGGTTTGGCGAACTTTTTCGGAGGAGGCGAGCCTGTGTGCTCCCAGACACTCGTTCGCGCTTCGTGAATGTGTCGAAATAGTGGACCCATGTTTCATGGGAAGTTTTTACTGTGTTTAGAAAGTTTGGATTCTTTGCAATCATTTGTTTGCACTCATGACACACCTGAACTTTGGCTAACAATTATTCTCTCGTCAAGTGCTGAGGTACCCATCTGGAACACAAACGGTGCAGCAATAATTTGTCTCGTAGAATGCGGCATGCCGACGTTTTTGAAATATTAGTTGACGCCGCTATGTCTTCACACGTCATTCGTCGATATTCTTGCCGGATTGCCCAAACAGTGATAACAATACGCTCCGTAACAACTCTTTCAGGTCGACCAGGCCTAGGAGCGAGTTCTGCGGACAATCTCTCTTTTTTGAAATCATGGTGCCATCCAAAAATCGTTGACTCACCCAAACATTTATCTACACTGCTGGCCACCCAAAATGCAACACCAAGAAGGAAGCATCCGATTGGCCTAAAATTCGCAGCATGCGTTGCCCGCGAGAGGACATGCAAACGATTAGCATTGTAGGGCATATGCAAATCATGTGCGCCCGACACGCCACCGAGAAGCACTATAAGAAGGGTGCACAGAAAGCGGGGTGTAAGTAGTGGAAGTGTGTTGTGCTGCCTGACCTGTGCGTGGGAAGCTTCCTAATGCCTCATCGCAGAATACGGCAGTCATTCCAGCACGTTTCGGAGTTCGACAGAGGACGAATAGTGGCTTATCGCGACAGCGGTTTATCGTACCGAGACATCGGCGCCCGTGTGGGACGACATCCAGCCACAGTGAGGCGAGTATGAATTCGGTGGGTGCAGGATGGACGGACGGACCGACGTAAGCGATTGCCGCAGCCGCGGCACACCACCGAACGAGAGGACCGGCATGTTGTGCGGCGGGCATTGACGGCTCGCACTGCCACATCACGAACGTTAGCGCAGGAATTAGGGTGTGTTGCGCAACAACCTGTGGCAGCACGAACCGTTCGACGTCGTCTGCAGGAGCAGGGACTTGTCACACGGCGTCCATTGCTCCGATTACCATTGACGTTACACCACCGGCGAGTGCGGCGGCAGTGGGCCGTTGAACGCCGCACCTGGACTACGGAATGGCACGACATTGTCTTCCCCGACGAATCCCGCTACTGCCTGCAACACCACGATGGTCGAATCTGCGTGTGGCGGCACCGCGGCGAGAGACTGTATGACGCCTGCATTATGCATCGCCATACCGGTCCGTCTCCTGGCGTTATGGTTTGGGGCGCAATTGGATATGACACCCGCACCCCTCTGGTACGCATCGCCGGTACACTCAACAGCCACCGCTACATCTCCGACGTTTTGGAGCCTGTAGTCCTCCCTTACCTGCCGGACCTGCCAGCGGCCACGTTTAAACAGGACAATGCGCGCCCACACGTGGCACGCATCGTGCAACAATTCTTCACGGCCCACTAGGTATCACTGCTGCCGTGGCCCTCCTGTTCTCCCGATATGTTGCCCATCGAACACGTCTGGTCGCTGATCGGCAACCGAGTGGCCCGGCAAGCACCACCCGCGGCTACGCCTGATGAACTGTGGCAACGCGTAGAAGTAGCCTAGACTGACATACCCCAAGCCCACATCCAAAACCTTTTTCGTTCGATGCCGCGGCGTGTAGCGGCCGTTATTGCCAGCCAAGGGGGCCACACGAACTATTGATGTCTGCGTGTTCCGCAAGTCGCACGGGCCTGTAAGCTCAAGCGTTTCATCTTTGTATCTGTTGTTATGTGTCCAGTAAATCTGGCTTTGCTATCTCGTGTCCTTCTTGGTGTTGCATTTTGGGTGGCCAGCAGTGTATATAAGCTTTTTCATGATATCAACTGTTTCTGGAGCCGTTTTACCTAAACGATAGCAAAATCTTATCGCAGAACGCATTTCACAACTCTGAATCACTCATCTCCATACTTGTATGGCGAAATGCAGACGTACTTCCAACAACTGCGCAATAACAAAACCAGAATCGTCTGCCACGGCTAATAACTGTTGCCATAGATGCTTCCTTAATTCAGGGTAGTCATCTGCGTGGTTATTTTTACCCTTCGCACTGTTGCCAACTCAAAAAACAATTACTCTCGGTTTTTATACTTTGCATTTGAAAGGGGGGCACAACATTGTAAAAATATCGTTAAGAGAGCCTCGCGCTACAAAATTTAAAAAAGATAATAACCAAACATAAAGAATTCTACCGAAAATGATGTTTTGCCGCCCCGGTGGAGCAGTGGTCTAAGCGCTGGCTTACGATCATTCGTTTAAGACGGATCCGGGTTCGAATCCCGGTGAGGCATGGATGTTGTGTTTGTCTTACGGCACTAGCTATCTTCCTTCTCTGAAACCAGTGACCGTAAATTACGGACGAGCGACTGCTTACAGCTCACTCAGTTGCTCATGGTGGTCGTTAAACCTCGAATAAAAAATATTTAAATAAGATGATGTTTTTATTTCCAAACTCGCGGCTCTGTGAAGGAGCACGGACTGGGGCGTCTGCCCCTAATGTCCAGCCGGCCCTGCATGGTTATAACCAATGTTTTCGCTCTATTTTTTTAAATTTCAACATTTCATTTTGTTTACTTTTAAAAGATGTAATTCTTTCTCAGCATATTTCACTTTTACGCGTTATGCACTCACGGACAATGAAATTTGCTCACCTAGAAGAAAACATGCTACAACTGCGAAACTGTGCAAATAGCTAGAGTGCGTGCTGGTATGCATATGATCCACGTTTGGTGCGAGTGCGCATGACCGCACACCTTTGGTGGCGCTGCAAGGACGAACCGACGGCATTATAAACCGGCGTGAAGTCGATGCTCCATGAAAGCGTAAAGCACCGACCAACGCAAACAAGAGTACAGAGTGAAAAGAATGCCTGGTAGACGCCAAAGACGTCGATTTACGCAACTTACGGACTTTGAGAGATAGGCCTGATCATCGGTCTGAAAACCGCAGGGTGGTCAGCGCGACTTATAACCCGCCACGTGGATCGTTCTGACCATACCGCTCGACTGTGTTGGGAGCAGTGGACACGTGACGGCACTGCCACACGGCGGATCAGCTCCGGACGGACCAGGAGGACCACCAGTAGAGAGGATCGACGGATCGTGCGCCAGGCACGAACGGATCCCACGAGATCCGGTCCACTATACAGGCAGATCTAGCGGCTCCTGTGTGCCCACGAACCATTTCTCGAGGCCTCACGGAAGCGAATCTGCGATCCCAGCGCCCCTTACGTGTGCTGCCATTAACACCGGAACATCGCCTGCTCTGTGTTCAGTGGTGCCAGGCCAGAGCGACTTGTAACGCCACAGACTGGCGACGTGTGATGGTGTTTAACAATGAGTACCTCTTCGTTTTGGGGACAGATGATCATCGTGTCCGGGTGTGGAGGTCTCGGGTCAACGGCACAATCCCAACCTCGCTATGGAGGCCACACCTCCCCCACGGCAGGTATTCTGGTCTAGGGAGCCATTGCCTACGATAGCCGATCAGCTGTAGTGGTGGTACGTGGATCATTGACGGGCCAGCGTTATGTGGATGAGAACCTACGGCCCCATGTACTCCCATTCCTGACCGGGATTTCAGATGCGCTATACCAGAAGGATAATGCCCGACCGCACACAACTCGGGTTGCGCAGGACTGCTACGTCATGTTCTGACACTTTAATGGCCTGCTCTCTCCCCGGACATGTCCGCTATCTAGCGTGTGTGGGACCAGTTGAAACGCCGGCTGCCGCCGTGCCGCACTACCCGCGATTTGGAGCACACCGTTCAACACGTGTGGACCAGTCTGCCTCAGGATAACATCAGGCGTCTGTTCGCCTCCTTGCCGGACCGTATTGCAGCATTGTATCGCCGCACGAGGCGGTGCGACGCGCTATTAAAGATGACTGGACTGCGTGCCACAGATCCCTCTGTAATTGTCCCGTAGCCCTGTTTTTGCCATCATGTGTATCCTTCATCTGTATCATTACGTCTATAAAATTTCAGTTCAATCCGATGCTTCCTTCTTGGTGCGCAAATTTCATTGTCCGTGAGTGTAGTTGTGTGATTTCATTGAGTGAGTGATCAGAGTCGGGAGCTTCCGGCTGGTGTGAGAATCCGGGGCGACAATTGTGATGCATTGTTGGTGCAACTGCCCTTTCCGAAGCCCTTACTGTATAGCTCTAGATTCCCCAGTGTTTCTAAACTCCGAAATAATAGTAACAACCATAACTAAAAATAGTGAGAAAGAATGTTTTTTTTTTCTTTTCATGTGATATATATATAGAAAACTCAGATCGTCATCATCATCATTGTGAACGAGTAAGAAACCATTCTTTGAAAATTAATACCCCAAATCATCATCATCATCATCATTGTCAACCATTATCAATCCACTGCTGGACGAAGGTCTCCCCAAGTTTCCTCCACAACGGTCTGTCTTGTGCCAGTCTCCTCCATGTCACCCCTGCATACTTTCGAATTTCATCCACCCATCTCCCATGTGGTCTTCTTCTGGGTCTTTTCCTGTCCCTTGGAATCCAATCTAAAATTTCGGCTGTCCATCGATGATCTGTCCTTCTGGCAGTATGTCCAGCCCATTGCCATTTCAGGGATTTAACTCTGATCATGATGTCTTCCACTCTTGTCATTTTTCGGATCCACGAGTTCCTCTTCTTATCTCTCCTGGTTACACCAAGCATGCACCTCTCCATGCTGCTTTGAGTTGTCTGCAGCCTTTGTATGTCTCTTTTAGTTAAGGTCCACGTCTCCGCACCATACGTAAGCACTGGAAGGATGCATTGATCAAACACTTTTCTTTTAAGACATAATGGCATATTGCTCTTGAAAATTATGCTGTTTCTTCCAAAAGCTCTCCAGGCAAGTTTTGTACGCCGATTAATTTCTTCATCAATGTGACCCTCACTTGATATCTGCTGTCCAAGATAAACGTACGTGTCTGTTATCTCCAGCTTTTCTCCATCAATCGATAAATCTTCATTTCTTGTAAAAGCATTGAACATCACTTTTGTCTTCTGAAAGTTCATTTTTAATCCCACTTCTTTACTCTTGTCAGCAAGTTCCTGGATCATACTCTGCAGCTCTGATGGGGTAGTTGCAAAAATGACTACGTCATCAGCAAAACGAAGGTGGGTTAGATAATCTCCATTAATCTTTATCCCCTTGTTTTCCCAGCTCAGTGACTGAAAAACACCCTCCAATGTGGCATTAAAGAGCTTCGGAGATATGGTGTCCCCTTGTCTCACTCCTTTTCCAATTTTTATGTGTGTTGTATTTTCAAACAGCCGAATCTTTGCACTTGCATTTTCATAGATGTTATTAATAATATTAATGTATGCATCTTCAATACCGCAGGTTTTCAGAGCCATTGTAACTGCTGATGGTTTCACCGAATCAAAGGCTTTTTCATAATCGATAAAAGCCATGCACAATGGAAGTTCATATTCCCACGCTCTTTCAATTAGTTCTCTCAGCACGTGGATATGATCTATTGTGCTGTAGCCACTCCTGAATCCAGCTTGTTCTCTCGGTTGAGCCATGTCCAGTGTTACCTTCAAGCGGTGTGAAAGAACTTTAGTGAAGATTTTATAAACTACCGATAGGAGGCTGATAGGTCTGTAGTTTCCGAGATCCTCAATGTCACCTTTCTTATGTAGCAGGATCATTGTAGCGGTGTTCCAATCCTCAGGAATCTTTCCTTTATTAAGGCATCGAGTGAAAATTTGGGCGAGTACTGTTTCGATTTCTCCACTTGCTTCTTGTATGATGTCTACAGTAATTCCATCTTCTCCTGGAGCTTTTCCTCGCTTCATGTTCTTGATTGCATGTGCAACTTCTGCTGGAAGGACAGGAGGAACTCTGGTACTGGTACCTTTCATGATGTCTGGAGTGCATATATCATCCCTTTCATATAATTTGGAGTAGAAATCTTTCACTCTTGTCAAAATTTCGCCTCTATTTCTTGTTACAGAACCATCTTCTTTTCTCAGTGCCATAATCTGTTTTCTTCCCTTACTGAGATGTCCCTTTGCTATCTTTAGGCTTTGGTTGTTTTCAATTGCTTTCCTCACTAGTTCACAGTTGAATTTCCTTACGTCTTCAGTGATACTTTTTCTTACTGTCTTGCATAGCTCTATATATTCCACTTTGGAAGTCACATCTTCTTTAGTTGTCCTCATCTCTCTTCTTTTTGCATCAACATTTTGGTTTTTCCTGATAATTTGTTCACATACAACTTGTTCTTAGACCCAGCTAATTTTGTTGCTGTTTCCATAAGAGCTTTGGTTACTTTTCTGTTAACTTCAGAGATGTCCACTTCTTCCGATGTTAGGCCTTCTAAAGCAGAGAACCTGTTCTTCAGTTCTAACTTGAAGGTATTATGGTGTTTTTAAGGTTGGTTATGTCAATAGATTTTGTTTGTCCTATGAGCTTGCCACGTTCAAGTTTAGTGTTGAGGTGCATCTTACATCTCACCAATCTATGGTCACTACCTGTGTTGAACTTGTTTAGCACACTGCAGTCTTCTATGACGAATTTTTTGTTACACATAATAAAATCAATTTCACTTGTCGTCCCATTTGGATGTCTCCATGTCCATTTCCTGTGTGGCTTTTTCTTGAAGAAGGAGTTCAAGATGAAAAACCCTTCTGCCTCTGCAAACTCAACGAGAGTATTTCCACGCTGGTTTCTGTTGCCATGACCGAATTTACCTACTGAAGTTTCATTCTGTTGCCGTTGCCCTATTTTTGCATTGAAATCTCCCATAATTATCTTCAAATGCTGTTTACCTTTATTATTTAGATGACAAATTTCCTCGTAAAATTCTTCAATTTCTTCTTCAGGATGACTTGTGGTGGGTGCATAAGTTTGAATAATCTGAGCCTGGTATCTTTTCGAGAGTTGGATAACAAGTCGTGCAGCTCTGTCAGAGGAACTTTCAACTTCTACAACTTTGTCCTTCAGTTTCTTGTTTATTATAAATCCAACACCACTAGTTCTGCCAGTATCTGTCCCACGATAGTAGAAGAGATGTCCACTTTTCAGTTCGATGAGATCTTCTCCTTTTCTCCTTACCTCACTTAGCCCCACGATGTCACACTTGATCCTTTGTAGTTCCTCTTCCAATTCAAGAAGCCTTGAATCAGAAGATAGGGAGCGTCCATTGTAAGTAGCCAAGGTCAGCATCAGATGGCAGCCTAGTCCGGTCCTCCGGGGATTCTTAGCACCCTCTGCCTTCATGTCGCACTGGCCGCTGCCTTGGCCAGGTACATTCCAGCTGCCGGAGACTGAGGGCCAAGATTTAAGTTGTGGAATCATTTTGGAGGGGTTTGGCCATAACTCACCACGCTGGCCAAGCGGGTTGGTGAGTGTGGGATAGCATTTCCTCTGATCCCGATGGTATAGTTATACCGCTATGGGCGGTCGTCAGAGCCCCTTTAGTGGGAACAGGATGCACCACGTGAAGGCGGGGTTGACATTTGTCAAGGAGAGGCTGTGATGTTACGCATCACCTGACCTTACATCCCATACCCCAAATAGCTGAAAGTAAAATAGAAGAAACACACACATACTGGCTAATCGGAAACCTACATTGAAGGATTTCGCAAGTTGGTTAGATATATGACATCGCTAGGAAAATATTTTGTTAGTTTTCAAAGTCAAGGGAGCTGAATACCTGAGGTCATAAGCAGGGCCGGATTGGCCCACCGGGACAATTCCCGTTGGACCACTCGAGAAATGGCCCATTTTCTCGTATTCTGTTTTGTCTGGGCTTTTTGGAACAAATAAATAATTATTTTTGGCACTGATGAATAATAATCGTTAACTTCATGTGAGCTTCATTTCTGTTTGAAACGTTATTTCCGTTAAAAAACTGTCTATCTGTCTTTCTTCGGTATCTACTATAAAACGGCATAGAAAAATTATTTGTATTTAAAATTACAAAAAAAATTTCTTTATCCTTTTTGGATTTCAAGTTCAATAGAAAGAAAGGAAAGATGTTTATTTTCAGGCAGTATAAAAATCTATAAAATCCAAAATAAATTTCGTTTAACTTAATATTGTATGCCTGTGTCCCCCCCCCCCCAACAGGTTTGCTGAGTAGGCACAGGCCCTCAGATACTGTGCCAAGTTATAGCTTGTAAATGCTGAAAATCTCTAGATCGGACCAGAAATTCTTTATATTTTATACTTTTGGTGTAACTCCCAAGGTTTCGTGAGGCAGCACATTCCCTCAGATAATTACACTGGCGGAAAGTGAAAAAAGAACACCAAGAAGGAATTGGCGGACGATCATGATATTTACATATGTCAATGGGGTCGAGTTTACGTAGGTGTGATGCTAATTTCGGGACCAACCGGTGAGCACTTACGCCACAGCACGGCATAATATGCAAATTATCGTCGGTGGTATTTAAGGAGTGCGGCGAAGTGAATGTAATCAGTCGTCGGCGTACGGACACGTGCGAAGACCCTGAAGAAGCTGCAATGCCTGGACATGGAAGACGTGTACGATTTCAGAAGTTATCGGACTTTGAGCGAGGTCGTCTAGTCGGACTCCGCGAGGCCGGGTGGTCGTAACGTCGTATTGCAATATTGAATTGCACGGGTAGTATCGGTGGTGGTACGATGGTGGCGTAGATGGTCCGAGGAACATTCCCACACGAGAAGACGTAGAACCGGGAGTCACAGACGGACTGATGAGCGGACCGATCGACGCATAAGAAGAGCGGCGTCGTCAAACAGAACATCCTCTGCGACGCAAATCCGAGCTGCCGTTGTACCTGAGGTGACAGTGCGAACAATCCGCAACCGTCTACTTCTACTGGATGCAGTACTACGTGCACGTGTGCTTCTGGCATGTGTACCTCTGACTCCAGCCCACCGTCAGGAACAGCTGCAGTGGTGTCGCCAACGTCTGCACTGGAGAACGCAATGGGGATCTGTCGTGTTCAGCGATGAAAGCAGATTCTGCTTGGGAGCCTACGATGGCCGTATGCGTGTTCGCAGACGCACAGGGGAGCGTCTCCACCCTTCTTGCATCCGCCAGCGACACACAGGGCCTACACCTGGTCTCCTAGTGTGGGGATCGATCAGCTATCACTCCCGTACACAACTAGTGTTTGTACCGGGTACGTTAAACAGCACCTCCTACATCAACAACATCATTCAGCCCGTTGTTGTGCCATTTGTAAGGTCGGTTCATCGTGGTGTTTTCCAGCAAGATAACGCACGCCCACACACGGCACGTGCAACGCAACATGCACTTCAGGGTGTGAGGCAACTTCCATGGCCTGCACGTTCACCGGATTTGTTCCCATTGAGCACGTGTGGGATTTTATGGGACAACGACTTATGCGGTCTCCACGGCCAGCCACGACCATCCCCGATTTACGCGTCCAGGTTGAGGATGCTTAGAACTCAATACCCCAAATTTACATCCAGCATCTGTACGACAGACTCCATGCCAGAATTGCACAGTGTGACGCAGTTCATGGCGGTTCAACCTCGTACTAACCATGTTACATGGAAATGTTATTTTTCAGTTTACCAGCAAATACAGCTGTATTTTGCCATAATGTTTTGATCGCGTTATCCTCTGTATTCCTTTATTATGCTGTATAAATTTCTTTGGTATCAGACGTCTCCTTCTTGGTGTTCTTTTTTCACTTTCCGCCATTGTAATTGCAGACTTGCAGTTTGTAAATCTTGAAATCTTTTGTTCAGTTGTAGATCATAAACATTTTTTATAAAGAATTACATTAATAATCGCAATTAAGAAAAGACGAAATTACGGAAACTTGATGTGATTCAGATAACCAACTTCTGGGAACGTGGCCACGAAGCGGTCGAAAACGCAATTTTTATTCAGCCTGATAAAATTTTTGTGGCCAGTTCTCCTACACCCAATCAGTGATGGTGCTAACTGGGAAAAAATTCAAACTGGACAAACTGACGTCTACTGTTAAGGGGGAACTCGATTAGCAAAAGGTATTTCCACGGCTCATGCTTAGAGCCTCGTACGGTGGGGGAGTGGAGGGGTCTAGTACGCTAAGAACTCCTAAAAAGTGGGCCTTCTGCGTTCAAAATTCTAGCGAATGCTTTTCAATAATATTTCTTGCTTTAATAAAAGTTTAGTGCGATGTAGTACTTTATCTGTGAGGGAGGGCGTGACAGATACAAGGGCTGCGTTAAGGACTAACCGTATAATGGTCCTCACCATGTGCACTTTTTTACACTTTTGTTGGCATGGTTATCGACATCATCAACAAGAAAGGAAAGAATTATTCTCTTGAGATATCAAGACCCACCGTTTTTATTTTGGTGAATAAAAATTAGGACAAACATGAATTAGGGCAAACGCGAATTAGGAAAAACTTGATACGGGCAAACGTGAAATAGGGGAAACGTGATTAGGGCAAACGGGAATTAGGGGAAATGGATTAGGGGAAGTGAAGCTACGCGGTCGTCGCATTTGCGACCGGGATTGAAATGATGGCATATGCGACCGGCAAGGGCAAAGAGGCGTGGGGAAGAAAGGAGGGAGGAAAGGTGGGAGCGGGCGACTGCTTATAGCCCATTAAGTTGCTCATAGTAGTCGTTAAACCCCAAATCAAAAAAAAAAAAAATATTCAAAAAGTAAAAATCACAGGTCTCTAGGTACACCCCCTTACTTTTTCAGACACTCTCCGTATCTTCCTGACCCCTCCGAACCACACACACACACACACACACACTGTAAAACACACATCCTTCCTGGATCGTTCCAAATCCTGGGAGAGGCATGGATGTTGTGTTTGTCTTACGGCACTGGCTCTCTCCCTTCCCTGGAACCAGTGACCCTAAATTAAGGACGGGCGACTGCTTATAGCCCATTGAGTTGCTCACGGTGGTCGTTAAACCTCCAATCGAAAAAAAAAAAAAAATAATAATAATCTTGGGAATATGTTTGTGCTTAGGGGCGCTGAAGTAAATCTTGCGATTGGGGGAGGGGGGCACCGCTAGTAACGCTACTAGTGGTAATGCATACATAGGATAATGATCTCAAACGTGAACAAACACTACGATTAACTAGTCTGATTGAAAATAAAAGCACTATATAGCGGCTAAAGTTATCCGAGACACTGCAAAAATTGAGACTACATTCTCGGTGTGTGTAAAAAGTCACGCACGCATTTCAAACGTGCATATAAAGGGAATATTTGCACACAGAGTTGCTAGGACGAACATCACTAAAAATGAATATGTATTAAACTCATAGTAGTACCTGGTACTCCAATACAAACCTTTTTATAACCATCAAACGTACACATCAGAATTTGCTAGGACTAACATCAAAAACGCGCTATTGTTGCTAGAACCAACATCACTAAAAATGAATATAACGTACACATCAGAATTTGCTAGGACTAACATCTAAAACGAGCTATTGCTCTGCCCATCACGCACGCCAATTGGTTCCATGAAATTTTTTAACATGCTTCTTTAAGTTATATTTCATCCCGAATGAACCACCACAGATTGAACAAATGAATCTGTTCGCAGTATCCATGGTCACCGCGAAATATGAAAACAAATTCTTTGATGAAAACACGCCAAAAATCCGCAGTAAGAAGTAACAACAGTAAGAATTCTACCCGCCAAAAATGCCTGTCTGCCTGTGTTTCCTATCGCACACATCACGCACGCCAATTGGTTGCTTGCCTTTTATTCCTGCCAATGAGGATCTTCCTACGACATTTCTATTGCCGTACCCAGACGCTAGTCATCCACACACCGTGTAAAGCCTTCATACTGGTCCGAGCGGTATGCAGCAGGGTGTTGTCTTATTGAAAAACGGGGGTTGTGATGCCCTGCAGAAACGATAGTGCCATGGGCCGCAGCACCACGTCAACATAGCGGCGTGTCTGTCGTCAATGTGCCCGTAATGCGCACCAGCGGTGAGCGGCTGTTGGCGTTGTTAGCACCCCACACCATAATTTCACGTTGACGGGCCGTGCGACGCTCCACAATGGCGGTGGAATCCGCCCGTTGGCCACGTCACCTCCAGACTCTCATACGGCGATCATCCGTGGGAATACAGAACCGCGTTTCGTTGCTAAACACCACATTATTCCATTCGGTTCCCATGCAGCTCTGGTTTCTCTGTCAGGCAGTGTAGGTCAACAGCATCAGAATGACACTTTGGTAGGCAAATTCAGTCATGGCCACAGAAACCAGCGAGGAAATACTCTCGTAGAGCTTGCAGAAGCAGAAGGGTTTTTCATCATAAACTCCTTTTTCGAGAAAAAGCCACGTAGGAAATGGACATGGAGACATTCCGATGGGACGACAAGTGAAATTGATTTTGTTATGTGTAACAAGAAATTCGTCAATGAAGATTGAAGTGTTCTAAACAAGTTAAACACAGGTAGTGTCCATAGAATGGTGAGATGTTAGTTACACCTCAACACTAAACTGGAATGTGATAAGCTGATAAATCAAACAAAATGTATTGTCATGGCCAACTTTAAAAATCATCATTATACCTTCAAATTAGAACTGGAGAACCGATTCTCTGCTCTAGTAAGTCTATCATCTGAAGAAATGGACATCTCTGAAGTTAACAGGAAATTAACCAAGTCTCTTATGGGAACAGCAACAAAAAATAGGTGGTGCTAAGAACAAGTTTCATTTGAAGAAAATATCAGGAAAAAGAAAAATGCTAATGCAAAAGAGAAGGGACATGAGAACAAAAAATAAAATTTAACTTCCAAAGTATAATACATAGAGTTATGCAAGACAATTCGGAAAAATATCACTGAAGACAAGGAAATTCAGTGATGAACTAGTGAGCTCAGTAAAAAAAAAAAAAAAACAGATTATGGCACTGAGAAAAGAAGGAGATGGTTCTGTAACAGGACAGAGAGGTGAAATTTTGAAAAGAGTGAAAGATTTCTAAATAAAACTACATGAAAGAGATGATACTCATATCCCAGTAATTAAGAAAGGTATCGGTACCAAAATTCCTTCTGTCCTTCCCGTAGAAATCGCATATGCAATTAAGAACATGAAATGGGGAAGAACCCCCGGAGAAGGTGGAACTACCGTGGACATTATACAAGAAGCAAGCGGAGAAATAGAGGCAACACTTGTCCGAGTTTTCCCTAGATGTCTCAATAAAGGAAAGATTCCTGAGGATTGAAACAATGCTACAATGATCCTGCTATATAAAAAAGGTGGCATTGAGGATCTGATCAGGAACTATACAGTCCCATCAGCCTCCTTCCAGTGGTTTATAAAATCTTCACTAAGGTTCTTTCGTATTGCTTGAAGGTATAACGTTAGGCATGGCTCAACCAAGAGAACGAGCTGGATTCAGGAAAAGCTACAGCACCATAAATCATATTCATGTACTGAGAAAACTAACTGAAAGAACGAGGAAATATGAACTCCCATTATGCGTGGCTTTTATTGATTATGAAAAGGCCTTTGATTCCGTGAAACCATCAGCAGTTACATTGACTTTGAAATCTTGCGGTATCGAAGATGCTTACATTAGCGTTATTAATAACATCTATAAAAATGTAAGTGCAAAGGTTCGGTCGGCTATTTCAGGATACAGCACCAATAGAAGTTGGAAAGGGAGTGAGAAAAGGTTACACTGTATCTCCCAAACTTTTCAATGCCACATTGCAAAGTGTCTTTCAACCAATGAACTGGGAAAACAATGGGATAAATATATTAATGGATATTATTTAACTCACCTTCGTTTTGCTGATGACGTAATCATTTTTGCAGCTACCGCTTCAGAGCTACGAAGAATGATCCAAAAACTTGCTGATAAGAGTAAAGAAGTGGGATTAAAAATGAACTTGCAGAAGACAAAACTGATGTACAATGCTCTTTCAAGAAATAAGATTCATCGATTGATGGGGGAAAGCTGGAGATAACCGATACCTGCATTTACTTTGGACAGCAGATATTATGCGAGAGCCACATTGATGGGGAAATTAATCAGCGTATAAAACTTGGTTAAAGAGCTTTTAGAAGAAACAGCACAATTTTGAAGAGCAATATGCCATTATGTCATCCTTTCAGTTCTTACGTACGGAGCAGAGACATGGACCTTTAACTAAAAAGACATGCTGTACAATAGCTGCAGAAACTGAAAGAGGCATGGAGAGATGCATGATTGGTGCGTCCAGGAAGGATAAGAAGAGAAACTCGAGGATTAAAAAAATGACAAGAGTGGAAGACATCACGATCATAGTAAAATCCGAGAAATTGCAATGGTTTTGACATGTTGTCAGAAGTACAGACCACCGATGGATAACCGAAATTTTAGACTGAATTCCAAGGGACAGAGAAAAAAAAACCAGGAGAAGACCACATGGGAGATGAATGGATGGACTCGAGACAGACAGTTGTGGAAGAAACTTGGGGAGACCTTCATCCAGTAGTGGATTGATAATAGTTGACAGTGATGATCCCGATATGGAATAAAATGTATTTTGAATTCGATAGCATCTACATTTACGTCCTCTAGCGGCGAAGTTATTCATCGTAAAAACAAACAACAGAAGCACATTAATCGTCACAGCACATTTAAGAAGAGGGCGTGGACAGTATTTTGGGGCCACAGTATTAATGGCAGATTTAGGATTTCACTATTGGTGGATGAATAAAAATACCCAGGAGAAAGCAAAAGCATTCCCAAAATATGATGAGGAAGCTAAAAAAATCCCTACCGTATTGAATTGTGTATTCTGTGATTCATGGATGAATCAGTGGTAGCAAGAAAATGTAAAATGTATGGTTGAAAATTAGATACCAGTTCAGTTCTGCTTTAATCCCCCCCCCATGTTCATCTTGTTGAAATTATACAGAAGAAGAAGTGGCCAAAATAATAAAAAACAATTAAAATACAACAACATCTGTAATGCTTTCGAAAGATTGAGGATGGACAATACTTTTGCGGACTCCTTAAAAAGTTGAAAGAAACAGAAATTTTTGTTCATAACGCAGTTTCTTATAGTTTTCGATGTGCTATACCATCTGAAAAAAAAAACCCTGTAGGACTCGTCAATTCTCCAAGTATCCTGCATGGTTCTTAGACCCGTTGAAAATGCGAGGCCTTAGTCAGCGGCACTGTAGCCCCTCTTAAACGGGTTCTGATAATCGTTCTCACATTTTAAACTTTTTTTTTCTCTTTGTATGTTTAAGGACCACCGTAAGCCACATAGTGAGCTATAAGCAGTCGCTTTCAAGCTTTCCAATGGAGAAATAATTTTTAAATTGGACTAACAACATGCAGTTGCAGAGATATGGTGTCCACAGACGGAGGGACGAAGTAATTCTATAAGCACGTCCTTTTTTACAAAAGATATTCCAAAAAAGTTTTACGAGAGTCTGTACTCCTCAAATATGATGTGCACGTGTCAGTGAACCTGGCTCCTAAAGACTAGGCGCAACAAATCTATTCTAGAAATGAAAAAAATGTGGAACACTTTCATTTTACCTCCTCTCCCCTAAAATACACAAATACACATCGACAGCATTTATTTTGTTTGTGCTTTAAATCTGCATCAAAATTTCCGTCAGTACCTTTTCGTTATTTCAGAAAATTAAAATTAGTCTACAGAGGTTAAATTCACGCTAGCCCCCCCCCCATCCGAGGTTTTCCCGATTTCTCCCAGAAATTTCGTGAAAGTGCTTGTCGTTTGTTCGCCAAAGTGCCATCAGATTCAACATTTCCTCAACATTAATTTTAATTTCTGGGAAATTTCAAGCTTTACAAGAAAGTTCCACCAGAGGCATACGGGGCCGCTCAAGAGAGGGCGTGGAAAATCCCGACTTAAAATTGAAAATCAAACTTTTGCTCCAGTTTTTAGTATATACTGTATTTAAGCAGTCGCCCGTCCCTAATTTAGGGTCACTGGTTCCAGGGAAGAGAGAGAGCTAGTGCTGTAAGACAAACACAACATCCATGCCTCAACGGGATTCGAACCCGGACGAATGATCAGAGGCCATCGCTTATACCACTGGGCCACCGGTGCGTATGTGCCTGATTGTAACTTTGCCCAAGTATCATTTGTTTGATATGTTTTCTTGCTCTCCTGTGCATATTATGGCTCTCAAATAAGGCAATGTTAAAAACCATGAGATAGTAGGTATACCAAATTTGCTGGTTCTAAATTAAAAACTGTAGATTTTACGGCAATTGGTTGGGGGGGGGGGGGCTTAAACCTGGGCTCCGACCCCTTCCAAAACACCGTCTACGGTCTAAGGATACCATGAGATAGAATATAAAATTTGGTGGTTCTAAATTGAAAGCTGCAGATTTGTATAGCGGACATAGGAACACACATTTCAATCATATAAATATATATATATATATATAAATTGCTTTATTTTATATATATATATATGTATATATATCGATTGATTTTATCTATATTAAGCATTTTAATAAAAGTTGATAAAATTAATTAGTAATGAAACTTTAATAAAAATACTGACTGATGAGGAAAACAATTAAAATTCTAAAGTGCTTTTAAAAAGTTTACAGTCCTTGTTTCTGGATTTGTTTCACGTAACTTGTTCACCGATAACGCTCCTTTTTTCTTAGAACTACATCACTGCCGATACCCACATTTACTTTGGGCAGCAGATATCAAGCGAGGGTCACCTTGATGAAGAAATTGATCGGTGCAACAAACTTGGTTGGAGAGCTATAACGAAGTGAATTTCTCCGTCATTTCTGTCCACGCCAGGATTCGAACCCGGATCCACTCATTCCGGAATAAGTCCCTCTTCCAATTGAGCTACGCGGACGTTTTATTCTGATTCCTATCTGCCTTTACGTCGTGTGCGTCCTTCTGGCAGGTACGTCACATCTCCTGGTACGTTACAGAGCTTTTGAAAGAAATAGTACAATTTTGAAAAGCAATATACCATTGTCTTAAAAAAAAAGTGATTTATCAATGCATCCTTCCAGTTCTTACGTACGGAGCAGAGAGAACTGGAAGGATGCATTGATAACTTAACTAAAAAGACGTACAAAAGCTGTAGAAAACTGAAGTCATAATACTTTATTATGCTGAAAGAAGCCTGGAGAAATGCATGCTTGGTGCAGCCAGGAAGGATAGGAAGAGGAACCCTCTTATCCTTCCAAATTTAGGGCCACTGGTTTCAGGGAAGGGAGAGAGCCAGTACTGTAAGACAAACACAATATCCATGCCTCACCGGAATTCGAACCTGGACCCACTTGGACAAATGGTCATAAGCCAGCACTTAGACCACTGCGCCATCGGGGTGGATAATTGATATCATTTATAGGTAGTGTGGGGTATATATATAGAGGCATAACTGGAGACTGGCAAGAGGACATCTATCCTTCCCCAGAGAGGGCACAACTTAAGAGAGGGCATAAAAATCACTGCTTATACAATCTGATTAAAACAAAATTTTGCAGCAGTTCCTGGTACAATTTATTTGCATCATACTTCTTCCATTTACAGATTTTGATTATGTCTCATCCATTTCAGTAGTCATGGAAGATTAAAATTTGCAATTATTCCTCAAAATATCGTGGGAATGTTTGTTAATCCCATTCTGAAACAAATGTACGGCTGTATAGCCCGTTTAACTAAAGAAGAACCATGATCTTTGTCGACGACAATGAGGCTTGCGGTTTTTCTGTTGATCGCATTGTTGGATATTCTCTGGAGGCTTTTCTATCATTACTGCGGCTGCAAGTCACTACTTCTAGATATGTTTGATGTGGTACGAAAGGTCCAAACTCCAACGTAGTTGGGAAAATGTGTGAAAATAGTTGTATTATGCCCTCACATAGAGATAACATTAGCATATGGCTTCAATTTTGGTTTGTTGAGCAGATAAAAGGAAGATGATAAAAGAAAATATATTGATAAGATAAAAAGACAGATGGGGAGCCAATATTTTGTGGTTTTCCCCTGGCTCAGAAATGCCTAGTTGCGCCTCTATGTACATAGATTCTTTATTCTTAAGAATAAATGGGTTTTTCAATTAATTTAAAGGAAAAATCAACATGGGGAGGGATATACACCACATCACCTATGGAAGGTTAAATAAAGCATAATACAATATACAAGAGCATATAGCCAGAGAAGGCAATTTTATCCTTACCAAAACGTTTGTATTTTTTGTTTGTACAAAGGAATTAAAATGATGGACAACCTGGATTACAGCTGAAATGGTCGATGGGGGTAGGGGAGCACCAATACTGGAAACTGCTCCTGGGCGCAGACTTCGTAGTTATGCTACTGCTTCTGATTAGATGATTCAAATAGTGCTAAGGAGAAATCTTCATGCGCAGGACAGCGAAAGTTTCAGGAGGTGAGGCTTTGCAATGCATATGTGGGATAAGAAGTGTTTATTGGCAGAGAATCTGAGGGATTTTAGTTTTTGAGAGGTTTGCTGTTGACCTTATGGTAAGAAGCTACCTCCCATCACCAGCTAAGGAGAATGCGAGATTAAAGAAGAAGAGTCAAAATTCGGCATCAGTAACTTCTTAATGCGATTGTGTGGATCCACAGAAAGGTACCTGAATAATAAACTAAAAAATATTTGTTTTTTTCTTCGCGCTTGTTGGGAGTTATCTTTCCTCCAGTGATTATGACATTGCAACTCAGCCCCTGTCAAATTCTGATAGTGGAATTTATTTTTCATACTTCTCATGAGTTTTTTCCCCTACCCCCGTCATATTCTGAATTTCATTTTTGCTTTTTGGGACGAGATTTAACTTTTGTTTACTAATGAAGTAAATTAACAAAACGAACAAAAATACAAACCAAAACAAATGTTTGTATTCGTAGATAAATATAGTTTCTCGTTCCATTCAGCCCCCTGCCCCCCCCCCTGGGCTCAGTACCTAGCTGCAGCCCTGAACCAGCCTTTTATACTAGATCTTTTTCAAAAAATAAGATAGATGATCCACTAATCTGCACAAAATGCATTTAGGCAGATTAGTGGATCACCTGTCTCAAAAATACAAACCAAAACAAATGTTTGTATTCGTAGATAAATATAGTTTCTCGTTCCATTCAGCCCCCTGCCCCCCCCTGGGCTTAGTACCTAGCTGCAGCCCTGAACCAGCCTTTTATACTAGATCTTTTCAAAAAATAAGATAGATGATCCACTAATCTGCACAAAATGCATTTAGGCAGATTAGTGGATCACCTGTCTTATTTTTTCTATCCAAGAAACACTTTTAAATACATGCACTGAAGAGCAATTGAATTAGAGATATCTGTCTAGTAACGTGTAGCACCACCTTTCGCCCTGATGACGGTGGCGATTTGTCTCGGCATGGACTCGACAAGACACTGAAAGCGTTGGGAGGCCGTACGGATCCACGACCCCTGAACAAGCTCCCACAGTTCACGGAAATTTGATGGAGGAGGGTCAGAGCCTCGAACATCTCTCTCAATTGCATCCCAGATGTGCTCGATGGGATTAAGGTCAGGTGACCTAGCTGGCCAAGGAAGCGAGGTCGCGTCGGTGGAGTGTTCATCCAACCATTCGGATACAATTTGGGAGCGATGGCACGGTGCATTGTCTTATTGCAGGATGAGGTCCCCAGTGGGATGTTGAAGACGCACAAACGGAAGCAAATGGTCGTCCAGGATATCCCGGTAACGTTGACCTGTGAGGGACGATGCCACACGTACCAGGGGTCCCATTTCAGTCCACGTAAACAGTCCCCAGACGAGAATGCCACCCCCACCAGCTTGAAGAGTACCCTGCTCGCAAGAAGGATCCATAGCTTCATGTGGTTTGCGCCGTACTCGTATCCTGCCATCTGCATGTACCAACGTGATTCTCGACTCATCAGTCCAGGCAACATTTTCCCACATGTCTAGGGTCCAGTGGCGATCCTTCCGCGCCCATGCTAACATTTGCACCCTGTGATGTGCGGTCAGCAGCGGTACCCTCGTGGGACGATGGCTTCTGTACTCCATAGCAAGGAGATGGTTCTGAATGGTGTGGCTGCTTACACGTTTTTGTGGACCAGCGTTAAATTGCCGAGTGATTTCTTTCACTGTGGCCCGTCTATACGCTGTTACAATACAATGCGAGCTAGCCGACGATGACCCTGCTCATCCACACGCTGTTGTCCACGGCAGTTGGCCATTGCAAGGATGGTTTTACCGAATTCGATGTACTCACGGTGCACCCGTGACACAGTGGCTCGTGAAAATCCAAGTGCCTGCACGACTTCCGAGATGGAGTGACCCATTCGTCGGGGCCCGACAATTTGCCCAAGATCAAATGCGCATATATCCTTCGTCTTACCCATACGGCGTCCGACTCTTACTGATTCCCGTCGCATCACTCCTTATATTGTCGGATCGCTGCATACGTCATGTCGTTTCCGTTTACAGGGCCGCCCACAGTGCCACATTTGCATAACACCAGTTGTCTCTAATTCAATTGCTCTTCAGTGTATATTAGGGGAAACGGGAATTACGGTAGCAATATTAGGGGAAACGGAAATTACGATAGCAATATTAGGGGAAACGGAAATTACGATAGCAATATTAGGGGAACGGAATCAGGGGAGAATTGGCGGTCGCAAAAGGGCCCCGGAAAATTCTTGTAAATGGCAGTTCAGTTGTAGTTCTACGGAACTATGTATCACAACTGAAAATCACTTTTTTTTTCCAGTTACTCTGGAAACAGTGGCATGGTCACTGGGGGGGGGGGGGGGGGACTAAGAAAAGCACACCCGTCATCCTTAAATTGAAATGGGTATTGCGGAAAGATTTTCTTCGGCCCATGCCAAGATTTTACTACAGAAAAATTGTACTGCAATTTTTCTGTTGTAGACAATCACAGTTAGAAATTTCAAGACATTAAATATCGTGGAAAACTCAATTAATCGACATGGAGAAAGCGAATAACGAGGTTTAAATAACTAGTTTAGTAAGTTATGTATGTAATTGCGCTGCAGGAGCTTCTAATTTTTGGTACACTTTATATTTGTTTAAAATTTTCTCTTAAGAACGCTGAAGTAAGAACATTAAAAAAATTTCTTATATAGCCTTTTCATGTTGGACAGATCGAAAAAAGGGCCGCGGATGGCCTAGTGGTCAGTGTTAGTGACTGCCATGGAGATGATCTCAGGTTCAATCCTGAGCAGGTATGAACGCTCGAACCACTAAATACCCGCCGTGCGTCGGATGGGCACGTTAAGCCGTCGGACCCCGGGTACTGGCCCCCGGTAATAAATAAGGGCGTCTTCCTCTCCCTTTCTACCTCGCTTCTGTGTCCCCTTCCTATCGGGCACTCTAGCCCAAATCTCCTACCTTCCTATTTCTAAGGGTTGTTTAAGACTTGGGGTTAGACACTCCCTTCCTAAAATCCTCTACATATGATGTGACAGATCGTAAAATAATTTTGATTTTCATACCTTTGAGCTTCCAGTTCTTAAATTTTCAACGAAGTGGGCAGAAATTCCAGCAAATATTTGAGAGAGAGAGAACTGCTACCACTAAAATAATTATGTTGGAGTTGTACCAAAAATCCTTTCGCATAAGACATGATTTTTAAATTTAAATAAATGCAAAAAAAAAAAAAAAAAAATACATAACTTTTACACTGTAAAATTTTCTATTTTTAATGGAATTTTCGTAATTTTTCTATTGTGGACAATCGCAGTTAGAAATTTAAAGATTTTTAAATACCGTGGCGACCAGATTCTTCATTTAGTGATAATATATTCGTATGTGTTTCAATCACAAAACGTGCTTTTATGCTGCGGTTATATATTGTAAAGACCCCTTACTAAATAACGTAAACAAAACATTTTGCAACTTCATGTTGAAATGACATCTCCGTAAATGCCTTCATCTGCAGCATTTGTCAGTTATTACAAGAAGAGTAGGCTGCGTAGGTAGAACATTTCGGGCGGGAGGAAAGGGATAGTATATGATCACCCCCGCAAATAACCTTACAGTTATTCCAAAATAAGTTCTTGATAGTATTAGCTTTCACTCTGAATTCTGTTTTGTCATATAGTGGATAGTACATCCCATAATGACCACTATCTAGCATTGTTCTGCGACTTTATCAAACATGGGTGAGTATTTTTACTACTTTAACCAAAGTAGTAAAAAAATTAAGCCCTGTTCAGCCCCCACACTAATGCTGTTAACATATGTAGATTGTAGTGCCTCCCGATTATTCCTGATGCCGGGTTACATTTCAGGATGAAATGAATGGTCATAAAAGTTCCTGATGATAAATACACCTACTGAGCTGCCGAATATGAAACAAAATAGTGAAATGATTTAAAGAAACAAAAGGAGTGAAGCAGAATATATTATTGATTGTTTCCGTTATTGACAATTTGTCATTTAAAAATTTCACTTTTTTTTTTTTGGAACATATCACATTTCACGCAAAAAATTGTCTCTTCATCTGATGCAGGTTGAATTGGGGCCACATTTTCTGCAAAAGACCTTTTTTGGGACAAAGATTTTTAAGTCCATCAAAAGCATCATGCAGTATTTTTCTCTTTCTTTGTCTTTCACCTCTTGCAGTGACCTTTTCAGCGTTTGATCTCGATGAATTGATAGCCGACGATTTCAATATCTTTTTCATTGGTTAACCAAGCAGGCGATTCATCGTATCGTCTTCGTACTTACTATTTAAAAAGTTTTCACTGCAAATCCTGGCATTTTTCAAATTAAAAGAATCTGCTCTGCAACACTTGTTATCCCAGTTTTTTGTAACTACTGGGTCGTTTCCAGGAAACAGTGAAAAATTATGTTTCGCCCTTTCGTAATCCTGAAGGTATTTCGGCATGTAGCAACAGCGCAAGCAGTCATTGTACGAAAACGATGTACTAAAGAAATTAAATAAAAAAATTCGATGTCAGAAATGCAAGCAAATAAACAGCAGATAACTAATGCGAATGCAACAAACGTGGGCTAACAGCATCCTCCGAGCGCTTTACATCGGGCACTGACAAGTGACATGAATCCCCGTGACGTCACTGAGCTGCACAGGCGAAGACCACTTCAACGATCAGAAACACAAAGCGATGAGCCAGCCCTTGTTACTAAGCCCTGAGGAAGCTGAATGCCTGAGGTCAAAAGGTCACAGGAATAAAAGCCCTGGTAATTCTCTTTTGTTAATCGCAATGGGAGTGACGAATTTCACTGCTGGCAGGATATTGGATTTAAACAGAATAGGGGATTAAAACATCTCTTCCCTGCTTGTAGTCAGTAGCATTTCAGCTTCAAAGTAGTTTCTGGAACGTCTATGTAGAGGAAACATCAATATTTTTGGATCTCTGAAGAACTGTTTTCTGGATTTTAACTACTCATCGTGAAAATAGGTATGTATTATTTTATTATCCAAGTACTTAATGTTTCCTTTTTCTCGTATTTGCCTTCAGTTACATCAAGTAGTGTTTCACTTCTATTGCAATTTTCTTTGTATTTCTTCCCAAAAATGATTATATATATAAATACTGTTTTGTGCATGGGTGTGGTCCTGCCGTAAATGCATTCTTCAATGGAATCTAAAAAGACTCACAATGGTAGCTTCGAATTTTTCAGAAACACACATGTAAAAACTCTAAGGAAAAATATTGTTTCTTGCACCAGATTTATTTTGTTATTTATTTTAACAGGTTATACGCGTAATGTTATTTATTTGAAGTTATTATTACTCCTTACTTTTGTTTATAAATGTTTTTGACTCATAACTAACTTAATAAAATAGGGGCGTTCTAACTATTTTTTGACAGTGGTGACGAGATATTAGATATGCATTTTTTGGTCAGATCATAAAACTCATTGGGATGTTGTAAAAAATGACGGGATGACGTCATCTGAACATGCTATTGTTAAAACCGTTATGTCGATAAAATCTAGATTAATGTAAAACTTGAATTTTATATACGGTATATATATAAGGATGTTCGATACACAATACCTTACATTATAAACGATGTCAAACTATAGGCGCTGATTAGAGGGGGAAGGGGGTCAAGGCCCCTTTAATAATTTTGCTGAGGGTGCCGTTCCCTTCCAATATTTGTCGCCCTGTTTAATTTAATAAGTTTTTGTTTTCGTACGTCATTTTCGAAATGCCTGAGTTGAAATATTTCTATTATAGAGAAAGATTGCTATTCTGGCTATGGCGTGTATGCTAATGGCAAAAAATGCCTGTAGTTTTGCCTTTTTTATTTTCCTCCTAACAATGGAAGAACATGCTCTTCCCACGTGTGATCTCTGCCCCTGCCTCTACATTAGTATGAACTCCACAAGAAGTAGCTCTTACATCAAACAACATACGTGTGAAAACATCTTATTCCCTTCTCCTCCTTTTCGCTTTCTATTTTGTTTCTTTAGAGAAAGAATGATTCTATAGAAACCGTGGCTACTCTTCTTACAAAAACACTATGTTCATTAGCAAAGCGGTAGCTACGTCTCGGAAAATGGGGAAGTTGGAGAAGATTCATCTGGGGAGCTCCAAGTGTTCAACTGCAAACTTCATTCATCCATGAATACAAATGCGAGTTTTGCTTTCTATTTTCGTTCCTTTTGTTAATTTACTTAACCAGTGAACAATTTTTGAATGCTGAAATGTAAAAAATAAATAAATAAATTCGAAATATGAAAAAGGGGGAAGGAAACTGGACTCTCTTGGAAAATCAGTAAATAAATCGCATTATCAGAATTTGTTTGACGATGGCTGAATGGCAGTGTCATTATCGCTGGAGGAAAAATAACTCTCAAATAGCCCCCCAAAAAATGATTATTCTTTTAATTTACAAATCTAGTTCCTTCTCGTGGTTCAACACAATAGCGTCAAGGAGATATTGATGCCAAATTTCGGCTCTTTCCTCTCCATCTTTAATGGCACATTCGCCTTCGTTGATTCTCGGAGATAGCCACTTCTTACCGTAGCGGACAGTCAAACCTCCCTTTCCTACTCAAACAGCAAAAGACCTAAAATTCTCGCCGATAAACACGTCTTCTACACACGCATAGCAAATTCACTCTTACTAATCGCAAAAGAAAGCATATGAAGTGGTTGAAGGCTTTCTCTCTCTGTCTCACAAAGTCAGAACTGTTTTACATCGCACTGGAGGGATACGTTTTGCTAAAATTTCTCACGATACTTCTTTGCAAGCAATTAACCACCTGGAGAAGTTTTTTTATAACAGTAGCTTAGTATCTCATAGACACTGATCAAGTGACGAACAACGTTTGATCAGTATGTCCAACTATTCTTCTACCTCCGCCTCTATCTCTTTTTCTGCTTTCTTTTTTCTTGGAAAGGAGGGGCGGGGTGTATTTTTAATTTTGAAGCAGGCGTGTTTGCGACCGGGGTTGAAATGGTAGTAAATGCGACCGGCTTAACGCAGAGGATTGGGGAAAGAAAGAAGGAAGGTCAGATGGAGGAGGCAGGGAGCTGCTGACGACAAAATGGGTAGTATTTGCGACCATCACGTCATTAACGTGAACTACGGAAATGCGTTTTCTCTAAACCGTAAAAAAAGTTGCTTTGTACCGAAGTACGTACTTCAGTTTGAAGGAGACAGAACTTCAGTGTTTTAAACGCGTGTCTGGGGACTCGCGGTTTCTTCCACATGAATTTTAGATCTCGAGAAAATATTAAATAATAATATGGCTTTGATTCATTTGTCATTTTTAAAAATAGCTTATTTATGCTCTGACTTTATTGCAACCACGTAATAACAATTGGTTAGAAAATGTAGAAAATATCATTCCCCAGAAAACATTCCTACTTCCATGTATTGCTCCTTTAATTCCTCATAGATTATTTTATACGTACCCGGAATTATTATTCCTAAAAGATCTGCAGCTGTTGTAAATTTCAGATCTTCATACGAACGTTCAGTATCGGACTGGCGATCCATAAACAGCCCTGGATGCAGATTTTTTGCGGCTCACTGTTTGCAAAAAGTATCCAAGTGTCCCAAACCTAAAATTAGCGGTATGCTGAAATCACCATTTAATGCTGAATAGTCTTTTTTTAGCAAAAGTCTGATAATTATTGTATTGTTTGTATTTACAAAATAAGGTTTTGCTCATGTTTCTGGATTGCAGCTGAAGATACCCCTTGTAAAACTTGATCTGTATATAAAAAATAAAACACTTCCTTTTCCCAAGCAATAGCCATAGTACTTTCTCTACGACAAACTGCCGGAGATTTTATTCCATTCTTGTGCGAATTTTATTGCGGTAGCTGCATTCAGAATTAATGGCAAGTTTCTTCGCTTTTAGTAAGAAAGGAAATCCAAATGTTCCCAAATTTCTTTTTTTTTTTTTTTCCCAAAACTGTGAAAAACGAAGAATTACGAAAACACCAAACCATCGATGACAAAATTTGAAATTTCTGTTACTACAAGAATTTCAATGGTAATTTATAAATAAAGTGAGATAAATTAAAGAGTGCGAAAATTGTTTATTCAATTAATTCCTACAAACATGATCTGCTCGGCCCTGAACCGTGACCTTAGAAGACCTGAGAATGAACTCCGGCGTGACCTTCGCCTGAATCCACTTACCATCTGACCTTTCAACCCCGGTCGCATGTACCGTTGGACGACCCCAGGTGGTCAACACGTAATCTCCCCACCCTGCCTCCCTCCTTTCCTCCCCACTCCTGCCGGTCGCATAAGCTACCATTTCAACCCCAGTCGAAAATGTGACACCTTAGGTTTTACGTCCCCCCCCCTTCCACAAAGGATTTCTCTCATCCCTGACCCTTAGCAGCGGGCGCGATGCTGCGGGTGGGCTGGGGAGAGCTTCAGCTCACCCAACTTTTCTTTGAGGCCAACTTTTAGTCCCTCCCACCTCCCTTCCTCAAAATTTAAGCAGTTGGAATATATTCGGGTACAACCATGTAAAAATTCTAGGGAACTTGGATTTCTCGAATTCACTGAAATTTTGTTACATAAAATGAATTCTTTGTAAAATTTAATGTTTGTACTTCTGGGAAACGGAGAGAGTCCCCTGAACGAATTTTTAAGACAGTAGTGAAAACACAATTTTTGTAATAATAGTTTTAAACGATGAGAGAGAGATATTCCGTGTCAGGCTACAAACTTATTTTATTTTTATTTTTTTATTGGAAGTTTAACGACCACCGTGAGCAACTCAATGGGCTATAAGCAGTCGCCCGTCCCTAATTTAGGGTCACTGGCTCCAGGGAAGGGAAAGAGGCAGTGCCGTAAGACAAACACAGCATCCATGCCTCACCGGGATTCGAACCCGGACCCCTTTCGGACGAATGATCAGAGACCATCGCTTAGAGCACTGCGCCACCGGGTTGGCAAAAACTGAAATTCATAAACAGCCTTAGGACAGTAAAAACAAAAAATAGAAAATAAAAGTCCTATAAGTAAGCTAAAATTGCGAAGAATTAGTAACTTGCCATAGAGATTCGCATCCATGGTTCCCATACTACATACAGTACACCGGCGAGCCATTACATTGTGCCCCCCCCCAAGCCTAGAGAAATGAGCGCGCCTGGAGACCGAACGGTGGCGCAGGTGAAGTTCACAGAGCAGTATATATATATAACCCTAGGACCGGCTTTCGGTTAGTAGAGTATTCGGAGTCATGGGAAAAGCTGCCGATTTATCGAAGTTTGATAAAGGACAAGTTGTGACGGCACGGCGCTTCGGCCCTACGATCTCTGAAACGGCGCGGCTTGTGGGTTGTTCACATAACGCTGTAGCGAGTACGTATCAAGTGTGGTGCACAGACGGCCAAACGACAAACCATCGTCCAGCCGTGTGTCGTCCGCAGCTCATTTACGCCAGAAAGAAGCGGAGAGTGTCGCGAATTGTTCACAGCGACCGCAGGCCCACAGTGTAACAAATCACCCACAGCTACAACAGTGATGATCAGGGCAATGTGTCACAGCACACAGTTCATCGCAGCCTTTTGCGCATGGGCCTGCGTAGCCGAAGACCCAGACGAATTCCTATGCTCACTGCACGTCATCGCCAACGACGCATGAAGTGGGCCCAAGATCGTCGAAATTGAACCGTGGGTGATTAGAAGAAAGTGGCCTGGTCTGTCTAATCAAGATTCCTGGTGCATCACGTAGACGACCAAGCGCGGATACTCCAAACGGAGGCTATGCCATCTGGATGCATTGTTGGGCGGAAACAGGTGTGTGTGTGGGGGGGGTGTTATGCTGTGGACGATGTTTTCTTGGGACAGTTTAGGCCCCATTAGCACAATCCCTGACAGCTGTCAGATATCTAAACATTGTTGCGGACCAAAGTTCACCCATTCATGGCGAATATGTTCCCTGCTGGTGATTACTACAGGATAATACGCCATGCCACACTGTAAGAATTGACCAGAAGTGTTTCGAGGAACATGATCGTGACTTTCTGTTAATGCTCTGGCCTCCAAATTCACCTGACATGAACCCAATCGAACGTTTATGGTTCAGCTTGGAAAAGCGGGTTCGCGCTAAATCATCACCACCCCGAAATGTATGGGAACTGGAGGACCTGCTGTTGACATTAAGGTATCAGATACTCCGGGATACCTATCGCCACCTCATCGAATCGATGCCTAGCCGAGTGGGCGCTGTTTTGCGGGCTAAAGGGGGTCCTACAGCTTATTAGGTAGGTGGTCATAATGTAATGTGCTCATCGGTGTATATTGAATAAATACTACGTACATTATTCACTTGAAAACTTTTTTTTTTTCAACTAGGGATAACATTATCAGTTTAGAATAAAATGTACATGATCGTAATGCCTATTTTACCAAATTTCTAATAAACACATTGAAAATCACCCCCCCCCCTCCATCATGCTTAGCTCGCCTAATATTGAGTTATTCATCGTTCGTGCGGTTTTATTTAAAGTTTTCCCCTTAAAAACGCGCGATGTACGAATATATGAGGTAAAGTATTTAGCCTAAGGCTTGTAATGAAATACAAAAGAAATTTCCATAGTCCACCGACAATAAAAGTTCAGAGAATTTCCTACATCCATTTCCTAGGGGGTTTGCTTGCCTTGTGGGGAAGGGGAAGGCTGAGTCCCCTCAAGCCCCATGCTAGCAAGCTACGGCCCTGTTTTTCAGGATAACTGGTTTTTTTTTTCTTTTTTTCATGAGGCTAGTACTTTTTTTATTAACGTTGCTGACGCTGGTTCTTCGTGAAACTCTTTCTTCTCATACTGTACCAGCCAGAGTAGTTTAACCAGTGTCTCAGGAATAGCATTAAAGAAATTCAGAGTTCTAGATGGCCAATAATTAAAATACAAAATAATACCGAAGAACCTCATTTATACGTTTTTATAGGCGATGGCCTTAAAAACGTATAAAGATAAAAAATATATATAATAATTTTCATAGTGTAAAATATGATCGTAAAATTTTGAATGCCTCTTAGAAGGAAAGGAAAAAAAAGGGGGTGGGGCGATTCGTAATACTACAGTAGATTACGCTACTTTACAATGTAAGATGTACTTATATACACTTAAGTGCCAGAAAAACTGGTACACCAGTCTAATACTTGGTAGGTCCCCAACGGGAGCGCAGGACTGCAGAAATACGACGGGGCATGGACTACACTAGCTTCTGGAAATATGCTGTAGGCAATGCACATTGGGTTCATGTCATTCCTGCAGAGCGTTCCACAATTAGGGTATATTCCGAGGTATCGGATTCCTGTGTTCGACAGCGCGTTGCATGGCTTCCCAAATGTGTTCTATCGCGTTCAGATCTGGGGACTTGGGTGGCAATGGCAACACCCCAAACTCAGATGAATGCTCCTCGAACCATAATGTGGCGTCCTGACGCTTGTGTGGAGCTGCATTGTCCTGTTGGAACAGGCCCAACCCATCAGCATAAACGCAGGACATGAACGGGTGTACCTCGTCAGAAAGGATGCGCACATAGCATTGGCCGGTCACAGACGTTCGTAGACGTCCCAGTGAAGTCCAGCTAAACACACCCCATACCATTACGGACCCCCCTTCCACCACCAGCTGGTACAGTTCCCTGTTGACAGGCGGGATCCATGGCATTTGAGCCACACACGAATCTTTCCATCTGCCCGATACAGTTGGAAACGCGACTCGTCAGACCAGGCTACTTGTTTCCAGTCACCAAGTGTCCAGTGGCGGTGTTACAGTGCCCAACCGAGGCGCATAGCTCTGTGTCGTTCACGCATCAAGGGGACTCGAGTTGGGCTTCGGCTCCCAAAGCCCATATCGTGAAGGTTACATTGCACAGTCCGGACGCTGATGCTTGTTGAGGCTCAAGCATTGAATTCCGATGATACCTGCGAGAATGTTGCACGCCTATCGCGTGAAACGATTCTTGACAGATGACGATGGTCATGTTCACCCAATGACTTTTGACGGCCACACTGGTATCGTAGGTTGGAGGTTTTGCCCGAATTCTGGTAGTTACGGTACACCCTTGCAATGGTCGTCGGTGAAAATCCGAACTTCGTTTCTACCTCCGAAATACTATGGCCCATTTCACGAGCGCCAACTATGACACCGCTTTGAAAATCGCTTAAATCGTTATTACTTATCATTCTCATGCCGAAAACAGCTCTGACAGCTGGCATGGTATGGTATTTGAAGAAGTTTTAGGAAGAGAGTGTCTGACCCAGGTCTATAACTGCCCTTAGAAATAGGAAGCTAGGAGATCTGAGTAAGTGAACTCAATAGGAAAGGCAAACAGAAAAATTTAGTGAAAGGAGAGGGTGATCCATGACACCAGTCCGTGAAGAAGGGGGTGGGGGTGGGAACGAAGCACCGCACAACATCACAGAGAACCACAACACACCCGGCCGCCGACGCACCCGGGAGTGACTGAAACTCAACGATACCAAATTCAAATGTCCGAGCAGAATCCATTTTCACCATCTCGATGCCAATCTGAAAAGAAGGGGGTGGTGGTCTGTATAACACCCACCAGTGTTCACATACTTACTCTCTTTGTCAAGGGGGCTCAACTATCGCCGCCTGAGTTCTGGGATACCTAAGGAATTCGCTGGGATTGTAATCAACCGCGCCACTAACAAGTCCATGAGGGTGGGTTTCCATTTTATTAAAGAACTTTTTGGCGAGTCTGGTGGAAAACTCATGTACCTTTTCGATTCCAAGTCTGTTCCTCAGGTTCCGAAGTGGGGTCCAAGGGGGAGCCCCAGTAATCATTCGAAGTGCTCGGCTCTGCACCCTCTCGATTCTCTCTCGCTGTTTCCTGCTAATACCAATCCAGATGGAGGAGGCGTAGGTAAGAACCGGCCTGACGACCATCTTGTACAGCATTACTCGGTGCCGTGTTGTAAGGAAGCTTCTCCGGCGGAGTAATGGAGCTAGCTGTCCAAGGCATTGTCTAGCTTTATTCGTGCGGTAGCTGGTGTTCGTCACCCACGAAAGTCGACAATCTAGTTGAAGCCCGAGGTACTTATTGGAGGTAGACCAGGGAATTGTCTCTTGAAACATAACGAGTTTCGGTACTCCTTGGAGAGATCCAAAAAACAGCAGCGCACTGCTCTTAGACGGATTGATCTTGATCCGCCAGTCAGTGCAGTAAGTTTCCAGCTGAGAGAGAAAGTCCTGGAGGAGCTTCACTGCTCTGCCTTTGTTCAGCGACCTGATGACAACAGCTGAATTATCTGCGTACATCACGACCTGCCCTTGTTTGGGTAAATCGTGCATATAAATGGAGAACAGCGTTGGTCCCAGAACCGAACCCTGAGGAATGCCAGCCCGAATATTCTTTTCCGAAGAAAGCTCACCGTTAATATTAACAGTGAAACTGCGGCTGTTGAGGTACGAGCCAATCAGCTCAACAAGTGGGGAAGGGCATCGAAGCTTCTGCAACTTGTGTAGGAGACCATCATGCCAAACGCTGTCAAAAGCCTTGCTGATGTCCAGAAAGACAGCAGTGGAATACTCGCTCTTATCTCGTCCTTCAGAAACGAATTCCGTAAGTCTGATCAGCTGGTGGGACGTTGCATGCTTCGCCCGGAAACCAACCTGTTCGTCAAGAATCATACCATTAGCTTCGCATAACTGTAGACGTCTAGAGAGGATGACCTTCTCAAGGAGCTTACTCAGGATGGGTAAGAGAGATATTGGAAGGTAGTTCTTAGGTTAGGTATGATTGGTTCAGGTTTGGGCAACAGCACTACCGCTGCTTTTTTCCAGTCCCTGGGGAAATACTTCAGCCGGAGAGACCCGTTGAAAATCTCCACCAGTACCAGAATCCAGCTCTCAATGAGCAGTTTAACAGCTCTTGCCGAAACTCCCATCTCTTCCACCAGATCCTCCGGAATTTTTTCTTCTCCCGGATCATCAGGACAATACGTGGAGGAAGTGCATAAGGGTCTCGGACAGGAGCTGGATGCTTCCTGCCTCTATCCAAGATTGCCTGTATGCAACGAGTGAGTTCCTCCACCGCACTGTCGACGTTCGAGCGAGTACTAGTGTCCACCGTAGGCGGATCAACCTGAGCAATAATTTCCTGGAACAACTTCCAATCAGTATACATCATTGTCCGCCGGGTGGCTGCGACTCCGTTTAATCTCAGTAGGACTGGGTCATGATCAGCCACAGATACCTTATGAAAGAGTCTCACAAACTGGAGGACAGAAAAATCAATGACATCGCCAACCCCGTGTGACGGGGTGCAAGTAGGATAGACCGGACTTGCAACTGTACGATCCAGCTTTGCAATGTATTGCGATAGTGCCACCCCAGCGCTATTAGTTGAACGACAAAATCAGTCACGATGTTTAGCAATCCAGTCACAAGTCACTACAGTGGGAATGGGGTCCCCAAAGAGGATGTCAAGATCATCGTCAGAAGGTACCTTCCCTGGACTGTTATAAACAGAAGCTAATTTAATCAAGCCTGAGCTTGTTTTTAGCTTAACGGCCAGTGCCTCACCATCCTTGAGATCCTTGAAGGGTGCGACGGATGCACTTAAACCATTTCTGACTAAAATGACATTACCTCCTGCTGCTTGCCTGTAGAGGACCGGATCTCTGTCCTGCCGGAACACCTGGTAGTTCGCAACACTGAGTCTCTTGATCCTAGGTGTGAGTTTGGACTCACAGATAAAGGCAACGTCGATGTCATGATCTTTCAGGAAGCTTGCAAGTTCAGCAAGTTTATTCCTGATGCCGTTCGCATTCCAAAACATTATGTTGAGACTGTCCATAATGCGCTATTAGGCACGGGAGCTTAGGCTTAAGCCGCGAGGCAGGCAACCAGAACCCGTTTGAGGACAGCGGGATCAATGCGCTCTAGAAGCTCCTAGAGCAACTTTTGATCCGTGACCTCGGTAGTGGCAGGGTGGGGAAGCCACTTTTGTTATCGCCTGAGGGGCAGGCGTAACTTTTGCTGGTTGACCAGCAGTCCTCTTTGTTCTTTTTGCCTTTCCTTTTCCTCCTCTTCGAGCTTGTAGCAGAGGTGGAAGGCATGTAAGCAGCTGGGGGACTCCTTTACCGGTTTGGGGTCAACAGCAGTAGGTTTAGTAGGGGGCCTACTTTTTGTTAACATCTTCTTCTGCTTTGGCTCTGGTTTCTGCCTGTTGTTTTTCGACAGCTTGTTGGCAAGCTGCTTGTAAATGGGGCAACCACGCCAATTAGCCCCATGTTCACCACTGCAATTGACCTGACAGCTGGCGAGGATGTCTATCGCTTTATATACGCACTGGCGGACGCAACCAAGTACGCGCATAGGTGACGTTGCCATGTATTGAATACTTTGCTTGCTACCTTAAGTCCATAGGCGTAGCCAGGGAGGTCCACGGGTCCGGACTTCCCATTGAGGATGGACTGGGTAGCATAAATACTGTTGCAAACGTTCAACAGATGGCGAGCAACCGGTGTGCAACGTCATCAAGCAGCCAGGAGGCATGAAGCTCAAGTGTCTAGGGACAGAAGGATGCCTAATGCTTTTGGACTTTGAAAAAATTGAAGCATGTGCAACTTGAACCGAGATGACAGGTCGATTGGCATCTCAGCGGCCCACTCTCCCTCTAGCGGCCAAAATTAGTGCGATCGTTGTTCAGGTTTTGTTGGTTTGTTTTGGGTTTTTTGTTTTGTTTTTTGTAACATTTATTCTGGAGTTAGAAGGTAGTATACTGGAGAAGGGATGTAAGGTCCGGTGATGCGTAACATCACAGCCTCTCCTTGACAAATGTCAACCCCGCCTTCTCGTGGTGCATCCTGTTCCCACTAAAGGGGCTCTGACGACCGCAAATAGCGGTATAACTATACCATCGGGATCAGAGGAAATGCTATCCCACACTCACCAACCCGCTTGGCCAGCGTGGTGAGTTATGGCCAAACACCTCCAAAATGACTCTACAACTTAAATCTTGGCCCTCAGTCTCCGGCAGCTGGAATGTACCTGGCCAAGGCAGCGGCCAGTGCGACATGAAGGCAGAGGGTGCTAAGAATCCCCGGAGGACCGGACTAGGCTGCCATTTGATGCTGACCTTGGCTACCTACAACGGACGCTCCCTATCTTCTGATTCAAGGCTTCTTGAATTGGAAGAGGAACTACAAAGGATCAAGTGGGACATCGTCGGGCTAAGTGAGGTAAGGAGAAAAGGAGAAGATCTCATTGAACTGAAAAGTGGACATCTCTTCTATTATCGTGGGACAGATACTGGCAGAACTAGTGGTGTTGGATTTATAATAAACAAGAAACTGAAGGATAAAGTGCTAGAAGTTGAAAGTTCCTCTGACAGAGCTGCACGACTCGTTATCCAACTATCGAGAAGATACCAGGCTCAGATTATTCAAACTTATGCACCCACCACAAGTCATCCTGAAGAAGAAATTGAAGAATTTTATGAGGAAATTCGTCATCTAAATAATAAAGGTAAGCAGCACTTGAAGATAATTATGGGAGATTTCAATGCAAAAATAGGGCACCGGCAACAGAATGAAACTTCAGTAGGTAAATTCGGTCACGGCAACAGAAACCAGCGTGGAAATACTCTCGTTGAGTTTGCAGAGGCAGAAGGATTTTTCATCTTGAATTCCTTTTTCAAGAAAAAGCCACACAGGAAATGGACATGGAGACATCCAATTGGGACGACAAGTGAAATTGATTTTATTATGTGTAACAAAAAATTCGTCATCGAAGACTGCAGTGTGCTGAACAAGTTCAACACAGGTAGTGACCATAGATTGGTGAGATGTAAGATGCACCTCAACACTAAACTGGAACGTGGCAAGCTCATAAGACAAACAGAATGTATTGACATAACCAACCTTAAAAAACACCATAATACTTTCAAGTTGGAACTGAAGAACAGATTCTCTGCTTTAGAAGGCCTAACATCGGAAGAAGTGGATATTTCGGAAGTTAACAGAAAAGTAACCAAAGCTCTTATGGAAACAGCAACAAAATTAGCTGGGTTTAAGAACAAGTTGCATGTAAACAAATTATCAGGAAAAACCAAAATGTTGATGCAAAAAAGAAGAGAGATGAGGACAACTAAAGAAGATGTGACTTCCAAAGTGGAATATATAGAGCTATGCAAGACAGCACGAAAAAGTATCACTGAAGACGTAAGGAAATTCAACTGTGAGCTAGTGAGGAAAGCAATTGAAAACAACCAAAGCCTAAAGATAGCAAAGGGACATCTCAGTAAGGGAAGAAAACAGATTATGGCTCTGAGAAAAGAAGATGGTTCTATAACAAGAAATAGAGGCGAAATTTTGACAAGAGTGAAAGATTTCTACTCCAAATTATATGAAAGGGATGATACATGTACTCCAGACATCATGAAAGGTACCAGAGTTCTTCCAGTCCTCCCAGCAGAAGTTGCTCATGCAATCAAGAACATGAAGCGGGGGAAAGCTCCAGGAGAAGATGGAATTACTATAGACATCATACAAGAAGCAAGTGGAGAAATTGAAACAGTACTCGCCCAAATTTTCACTCGATGCCTTAATGAAGGGAAGATTCCTGAGGATTGGAACAATGCTACAATGATCCTGCTACATAAGAAAGGTGACATTGAGGATCTCAGGAACTACAGACCTATCAGCCTCCTATCAGTAGTTTATAAAATCTTCACTAAAGTTCTTTCACACCGCTTGAAGGTAACACTGGACATGGCTCAACCGAGAGAACAAGCTGGATTCAGGAGTGGCTACAGCACAATAGATCATATCCACGTACTGAGAGAACTAATTGAAAGAGCGAGGGAATATGAACTTCCATTGTGCATGGCTTTTATCGATTATGAAAAAGCCTTTGATTCGGTGAAACCATCAGCAGTTACCACGGCTCTGAAATCCTGCGGTATTGAAGATGCATACATTAATATTATTAGTAACATCTATGAAAATGCAAGTGCAAAGATTCGGCTGTTTGAAAATACAACACACATAAAAATTGGAAAGGGAGTGAGACAAGGTGACACCATATCTCCGAAGCTCTTTAATGCCACATTGGAAAATTTCTTTCAATCACTGAACTGGGAAAACAAAGGGATAAAGATTAATGGAGATTATCTAACCCACCTTCGTTTTGCTGATGACGTAGTCATTTTTGCAACTACCCCATCAGAGCTGCAGAGTATGATCCAGGAACTTGCTGACAAGAGTAAAGAAGTGGGATTAAAAATGAACTTTCAGAAGACAAAAGTGATGTTCAATGCTTTTACAAGAAATGAAGATTTATCGATTGATGGAGAACAACTGGAGATAACAGATACGTATGTTTATCTTGGACAGCAGATATCAAGTGAGGGTCACATTGATGAAGAAATTAATCGGCGTATAAAACTTGCCTGGAGAGCTTTTGGAAGAAACAGCATAATTTTCAAGAGCAATATGCCATTATGTCTTAAAAGAAAAGTGTTTGATCAATGCATCCTTCCAGTGCTTACGTATGGTGCAGAGACGTGGACCTTAACTAAAAGAGACATACAAAGGCTGCAGACAACTCAAAGCAGAATGCAGAGGTGCATGCTTGGTATAACCAGGAGAGATAAGAAGAGGAACTCGTGGATCCGAAAAATGACGAGAGTGGAAGACATCATGATCAGAGGTAAATCCCTGAAATGGCAATGGGCTGGACATACTGCCAGAAGGACAGACCATAGATGGACAGCCGAAATTTTAGATTGGATTCCAAGGGACAGGAAAAGACCCAGAAAAAGACCACATGGGAGATGGGTGGATGAAATTCGTAAATATGCGGGAGTGACATGGAGGAGACTGGCACAAGACAGACCGTTGTGGAGGAAACTTGGGGAGACCTTCGTCCAGCAGTGGATTGATAATGGTTGACAATGATGATGATGATGATACTGGAGAATTCCCTGAAGAACAGTAATTCTTATTGTTATGTCCAGCAGTGTCGTTCCCAAGGTTGCAGCTGTGGTTTTCACAAGTGAGTATAAAAATTTGTGCTTTAAAATTTCGTATTTCAACATGCTGTGGGAAACAACCTTATGCACATAAATTTAAACTCGATTAAGGAGCTAGATTTTCAATGCTCTGTCAACAGTCACCAATTCAACAGAATGTGCAAATTTGAATTTGTTATTGTTAACAGAGTATTGAAAATGGTTCCTGGGAAACATTAAATGAACCGAAATATCAGCCTTTAACAAGAACATTTAAAAGTCTTGTCACAAATGAAGCACTTATTTTTCATAATTTTAAGTTCCTAAATTATAAAGCACAGCACAAATTACTAAACGTTCGTCCACAACATGGACATGGTGGTAAACAAATATTATCGAGTACTTACGCCAACTAAACTTGAGCATGCGCACGAAGGTCAAAGGGAGCACCAAATTTTTTCAAGTCCAAAAGCATTAGGCATCCTTCTGTCCCTAGACGCTTGCGATCGCGTTTGCTACCATTTCAATTTTCAACCCCGGTCGCATTTGCGACGATACCCTCAAGAAGGACGGTGGTCGTGACGTAGCAGCTCTCTCGGTGTCGTCGCATTTGCAACCGGGGTTGAAATGGTAGCATATGCGACCGTACAGGCGCAAAAAGGAGTGGGGATGAAAGGAGGGAGGCAAGATGGGCAGATTACGTGTTGACCACCTGGGGTCTTCCAAAGGTCGATGCGACCGGGGTTGAAAGTTCAGATGGTAAGTGGGTTCAGGGCCGAGCAGATCACGTTTGTAGGAATTAATTGAATAAACAATTTTCGCACTCTTTAATTTTTTTCACTTTATATATGAATTACCATTGAAATACTTGCAGTAACAGAAATTTTAAATTTTGTCATCGATGGTTTGATGCTTTTGTTATTACTTCGTTTTTCACAGTCTTGAAAAAAAAATGAAATTTGGGAACATTTGGATTTCCTTTCTTACTAAAGCGAAGAAACTTGCCATTAATTCTGAATGCAGCTATCGCAATACAATTCGCACAAGAATGGAATAAAATCTCCGGCGGTTTGTCGTAGAGAAAGTACTATGGCTATTGCTTGGGAAAAGAAAGTGTTTTATTTTTTATATACAGATCAAGTTTTACTGGGGGTATCTTCAGCTGCAATGCAGAAACATGAGTAAAACCTTATTTTGTAAATACAAACAATACAATAATTATCAGACTTTATATAAACAAGTTAGTAAAATCATGCAATGCATTGATTATAATACGCTTTCCAACATGCCAGAAATCATTACTCAAGTTATGAGAATAATGGCTGTGGAATAAATCTCGGTCCTGTGTCCTGACCTTTGATCTCATTTCGATGATATTCAACAGAACCGGTTCAGTATACCTTCGAAATAACATGATAAAGTTTTGTCGCAATGGAAGCATTTTTACGTAAGTTATGATGCATAAGGGCAATGGAATAGATCCCGCTCCTGTGTCCTAACCTTTGACCCCATTTCGCCCATTTTTAACAGGATTCGTTCCCAGGCAGGCCCTTACGACATACTAACATTTTATCCAAATCAAAGAATTTTTACGTAAGTTATGACGCATAATGGCGATGGAAGTGATCCCGCTCCTATGTCCTGACATTTTACCCCATTTCGCCTATTTTCAATAGGGTTTGTCCCCTACCACATACTAAAATTTAATCGAAATCGAACCTTTTTTACGTTAGTTATGATGCATAAGAGCGTTGGAATGGATCCCGCTCCTATGTCCTAACCTTTGACCCCATTTCGTTCACTTTCAATAGGGTTTCTTCCCAGGTGATCCCCTTCCACATACTTAAAGTTCATCGAAATCGAACGATTTTTACGCGTGTTATCGTGCGGACGGACATACGCACACAAAGCGTGAGGTAATGAGGCAGATGGGAATCGCGACCATCTGCTCGCAAGAGTGTGACGTCATAAAACTTTAATAAGATCCACACACCATGCGTGACGTGTGAGACAGATGGCGTGACCGCGCGCCAGCATCTCAAGCGCGAGATTGTGACGTCATAAGATCGTCCCCAAATGGTCCCCTACCACATAATAAAATTTCATCGAAATCGAACCATTTTACGCACGTTATGACGCATAAATGCAATGGAATGCATTTCGCTCTTATGTCCTGGCCTTTGACCCCACTTCACCCATTTTCAATAGGGTTCATTCCCAGGTGGTCCCCTGCAATATACTAAAATTTCATCGACATCGAACCGTATTTACGCAAGTTATGACGCATAAGGGCAATGGAATGGATCCCGCTCCTATGCCGTGACCTTTGACCCCATTTAGTCCATTTTTAATAGGGTTCGTCCCCAGTTGGTCCCCTACCACAAACTAAAATTTCATCGAAATCGAACCATTTTCACGCGAGTTATCGTGCCGATAGACAGACGGACCCTATTGAAAATGGACTAAATGGGGTAAAAGGTCACGGCATAGGAGCGGGATCCATTCCATTGCCCTTATGCGTCATAACTTGCGTAAATATGGTTCGATGTCGACGAAATTTTAGTATATTGCAGGGGACCACCTGGGAATGAACCCTATTGAAAATGGGTAAAGTGGGGTCAAAGGTCATCGTAAAAAAGACTATTACACAGGAAATGGGGATGTTATCATACCGCTAATTTTAGGTTTGGGACACATGGATATTTTTTGCAAACAGTGAGCAGCAAAAAATCTGCTTCCAGGGTTGTTTATGGATCACCAGTCCGATATTGAGCGTTCGTATGAAGATCTGAAATTTACAACAGCTATTTCTGCAGATCTTTTAGGAATAATAATTCCGGGTACGTATGAAATAATCTATGAGGAATTAAAAGAGCAATATATGAAGGTAGGAATGTGTTCTGGGGAATGATATTTTCTACATTTTCTAACCAATTGTTATTATGTGGTTGTAATAAAGTCAGAGCATAAATAAGCTATTTTTAAAAATGACAAATGAATCAAAGCCATATTATTATTTAATATTTTCTGGAGATTTAAAATTTATGTGGGAGAAACCACGAGTCCCCAGACACGCGTTCAAAACACTGAAGTTCTGTCGCGTTCAAACTGAAATACGTACTTTGGTACAGAAGCAACTTCTTTTACGGTGTAGAGAGAACGCATTTCTGTAGTTCACGTGATGGTCGCAAATACTACTCGTTTTGTCACACCGCAGCGTCAGAAGCTCCCTCCCTTCTCTCCCCTCCATCTGACCGCCCTTCTTTCTTTCCATATCCCTTCGCGTTAAGCCGGTTGCATTTACTACCATGTCAACCCGGTCGCAAATACGACTGCTTCGCTCTCCTCACCACAGCTGCACAGGCCTTCATAATCTCGTTGGCCACGCCGTACCCCCTGTAAATGTAAATACCTTCCGATTGACTTGGGAACCCTTTGTCTCGGCGGCAACACATTAAGCTAGAAACAGGGTCGGCTCCTGCTATGGGGCTGTGGGGCTGCAGCCCCCCTACCCAAAGCAGTTTTTTCTTCATGCCGTACCAAGAAAGAGAAGTTTTGTGAACACCGCTGTAAGTTTTCCCAGCATTATGCTACGACTGCAGTTTTCTGAACTCAACTGGAAGTTTTCCCTGCATAACACCACTGGGAGCGGGAAGAACAACACACAGACTGTGCTTCTTGCAGCCCTGACAGCTATTGAAACCAACTCATGTGGGAAACTCTGCCTATTCCCACATCAGTTCGTTTCCTTTGAATAAAACTTCCCCGGGGGCTGCATTCATGGCAGCTCTCGCTAGCAGGGTTGCTCGCTAATGCAGTCTTTTGTTGGGTGGGAATGTATCGCCGGGCCCGTGTGCTTTGTTGATTAATACGGTTCTTGTGCTTCCGAATAAGACATAAAATAGGGGAATGAATTAAAAATAATGACGAATGTTGAAATAAAGTATTAAATAAAGTACGTTTGAATGTATTACTCAACCTGGTTTGTTTGTTTTCTTCCAATTTTTGGTTTGTTCCTGCTTTTATTCAACGTAATAATTCTAACAACAATGTTGCTCCCATCTAATAACAAATACTCAGTTGCCGGAATGCCGGGACTTTTGCAAAAACAGTTTTACTTATATTTTCTCTTGTGGTCAAAATGGGCATGTGAACAAATTGCGATTAAAAATAGAGTTCAGTATTGGATAAATTGAAAAAAAAAAAAAGAGAGAGATACTAATTTCTGCAGCGAAATACTTGCACAAAATTGATTTCTTCACTTACCAAGCACAGCGAAATTTTCGCTTTTAAACTCACGTAAATTTTTATTCACCAAAAATCATCGAAGTCACTCCACTGGATACATTCTATTTTTCTGCTGCATCCCCTCTCCCTCCCAAAAAACAGCTGCGCATTTCAATTGAGGTAGTGTACTTAATTACTTTGAAAAGAACATTTAATCAGATATCATTGTTTAGAAAATTTACGAAGTTGGTAAATTTTGGAAAACAAATTTTTCTACACTAAATTGTTATCATGATGGCTTCAGAATTAAAACTGGACTGAATATGTTTGCAATCCGTTTTTATTAAGGAAAATGCCGGTGTGTGAGTATCGCAATAACAACTCGTCGCGAAATTCTGGAAGACCCTTCAAAATTCCACAACATGTTTTTCATCGCCGTCCAAGTTGCAGTGGTCGGCAGCAAGTCGAAGTTTCAAAGGGAGTGTATCAGAAGAAAAAATATATATTGTCATATTTCTAGGGGCCACAATGAGACACTTGAGAACGCGTAACGCGTACATGACCTTGAGTGTGTGTCCGCTACCACTGGCACACGCATTAATTTTTTTTTATTTTTTTGTCCTTATATATATATACGTACAGTATTGCATGTATATATAATTTGCAACCACCATCAATCCACTGCTGGATGAAAGTCTCCAAGTTTCTTCTTCCACAACAGTCTGCATTGAGTCGGTTTTTTTCATGCTTTCGAATTTCATGTACCCATCTCCCTCTTGTCATCTTCTGATATTGTTTTTTCCCTTGCTACCAGTTCAATATTTCAACTCTCCGTCGGTGGTTCTTTCTTCTAGCAATATGTCCATCCCATTGCAATTTCAGGAATTTTGACCATGTCTTCCACTCTTGTCATTTTCCCGATCCACGAGTTTCTATTTGTATCATTCCAGGTAACATCAAACATGCATCTGTACATGCTGCTTTCAGTTGTCTGCAACGTCTGTCTGTCTATTTTAGTTGAGGTCCATGTCTGTGCTCCATGCGTAAGAACGGGAAGGATGCATTGATTAATCAGTTTCTTTTTAAGAAATAATGTATCCGACAAAGTTTTATAGGTCGATTATTTTCTTCATAAATGTGACAATGTGGCCATCGCTTAATATCTGTTGCCTAATTTAGGTATCGGTACTTTTACATTTTCCCCATCAATCGCTAAATATAAAATCTAAATATGAATTTTTTGTAAAAAAAAGCACTTTCGATCAGTATATATATATATTATTGTTATTGTTATTATTATTATTAAACGGACAGCGTAAGCACAGGCGCAGTAACTTAACTTTCGAAGTGGTATCGTGATATCTACAAAATTGAGATGCAGCCCCCCTCCCCCTCTCAGCTTACCACGAGCCGCCACTGGCTAGAAACCACCACTAGACGTCAGACGATTGGATCTTGTTGAACTTACCGCAAAGCAATATCATTTTGTGAATATTCTGTGACAGAATAGGTAAACGATACATTAAGAAAATGTTAAAGCAATTTATTTATTGAAATTTTATACTGAAAATTTTGTTCCCGGGGTGAATTCACTTACATTCGATGCTTCACCATGCTTCCATGCCCATATCAGCATATTGTATGAAGCTTCTGCGAGTGAATTTAGTATTTCATGTATAACTGATATTTGGGCACTTCATAGATGTTGGAGCGTTAGTAGTATGTATATTATTATACCATGCAGTAGGAAAACTTGTAGCTGAGAGCAGATATGTGCGAATGATATTTTAAGAATCCTAGACATAAACATTAAGATTAAAAAAGGTGAAAATACTCCAAATACGTGGCGACAGTTAATAAATAAATACATCGCTCTTTAAATAATACATCTCAGTAGCTGAGCCCATCTTACGGATTTATGATGTCAGAAGCTGACTTCAAAATACACATAGCACCGTGGATTGTTGACCACCGTGGCGTATATGTAACGCGCTCGGCTAGATATCGAGAGTTCTGTTGGTTCAATTCCACAGCGGCGGCTAAAAAACAATTTGTCGGATGCTGTGTGTTTCTGGAACGTGGAAAGAGCGATGTATTTATTTATTAAGATTAAAAAAGAAAAGAAAAAGAGAGAATCCCCTTCATACGTTCATAATTTCAATTCATGTTGACATTTTCAAATTTTCGAACAGATATAAAAACTGACACAAATTGATCATAAAAAAAAACCCTTCGAAATTAGATACATTTTGAAATATCAATAACTAGGCTTCGTTTAATTGCAAACATTTTTTACGATTTGTGCCAGCAATCAGACCTGTAGGAAGAAAATATGTTATCTCCTTTAATTGTAATATGAAAAAACTGTTGGACATCGAACATATTAAATTATGATTTCGCATTAGATATTGCTCAGCCGCTGAAATAACAAAAAAAAAACCTGGTTTTCAGAAGCACCCTAAACAAACGCGAGTATTGTTGATACATTTTTTTAACACTACACAAGAAAAAAAAACACCACATACAAAATGCTAAGTGAAATATATATGTAAAGTAACGGAGCCAAGCCCCCAATAAATATTTTCATGTAGCAACGTTTTCCGTAACAATTTATCATTTCAAGTGTAATGTAATGCAAATTCCAACGCACGTGGCACATTTCTTTTGTACGCCGTGTGCCTAGCGGCATCCGTTGACCTTGACTTGGACAACTGGGTCTGATGTAACGGTCATAGGTCACCACACCCAGAAAGAGGCAAACTCCACGAAAACAGGATTCCAGAAAGGCGGAAAGGGAGAAGGAAGGATAAGGCTATAAAAGGGAGCGACACGTTCGCTCAGGACGCTTTTCCCCCTTGGAACTCACTTCGGAACAGACTTGGAATCGAGAAGGTACATGAGTTTTCCACCAGACTCGCCAAAAAGTTCTTCAAGAAAGCGGAAACCCACCCTAATGGACTTGTTAGTGGCGCGGTTGATTACAACCCTAGCGAATTCCTTGGGTATCCCAGAACTAAGGCGGCGATAGTTGACCCCCTTGACGGAGAGAGTAAGTATGCGCACACCGGTAGATGTTAGACAGACCACCAAACCCTTCTTTTTCAGATTGGCATCGAGACGTTGAAAATGGATTTTGTTCGGGCTTTTGGATTCGGCGTCGTTGAGTTGCAGTGACCCCCTGGTGATCGGCGGCCGGGTGATGTTGTGAGGTGCTTCGTTCCCTTTGCCCTCCTACCCCCGGACTGGTGTCACGGATCACCCTCTCCTTTCACTACATTTTTCTGTTTGTCTTTCCTATTGAGTTCACTTACTCAGATCTCCTAGCTTCCTATTTCTAAGAGCAGTTTTACACCTGGGGTCAAATACTCCCTTCCTAAAACTTCTTCAAATATCGTTCTCAGGACGCTTTTAGTATTTAGCCTTCGACGTGGTAGGACGGTGTGTGCTAGTTGAGAGTGTCGGTTAGACCCTCTCGGGGATTTACGTTTTGGCTGACGGAATAGTCAGGGTTTTTCGGCGATCAGAGAATGACCGGAATTTGGACTGAAAGACTCAAGTTAAACGTGGCGGAGGGTCTTCCATTATAGTTGAGCGATAGTAAAGTGTTCACCATCTGGAAGTCTGTTGGCACGTGGAGATAGCTAATCGAACGGAGCTTATTTTCTCACTTATTAATTTTAGTTACGTCTAACAAAGGACTTGTTACTGGAGTTACTCGTTGTCTTAGATCTTAAATAATTGCTGACCACACGTTCCAGTATTTCAACGATCGAGTTCAACTCGACGGCACTCAAAAGGACTTACGTCAGGCCCGTTTGAGAGATTCGGAATCAGTAAGGCCTAGTGGCGGATTGAACTCAGCGGCGCCCAACAATATATTAATTTGATAATATATTGAATGTAATGCTTTTTGCAATGAACAAATCTTTCTATATCTGCTACATTTTTACAGTAACAATTAATTACAATTACGGTAGGCACATTGCAATTGACAAAAGTAACGAAGTGCTTCTCACTATGCAATATTAGCAAAGACATTATTAAGCCATGAGCAGTTGGGAAATTGACACTGTTTTTTAATATGCAGGATTCAGATAGCAGATGAACAGAAGGTTTACGTATTTTTATGATATACTAGCTATTCAAACATTGATAATATTTGATGTTTGAAATATGGCTTTGCATCCACTAACAACTTCAACTCTAAGCCTTAAACAAAATATGTCTGTAAAGAATGACCCTTTTTGTATTATTTCCATATGAAGTGCGGTAGTGCCTGATAATTTGAATTCAGTTTTATTATCAGAATAACCTTTCTTTCATACATATTGGCACATTTTAGGTAAAAAAAAATCCATTTACAATTATTGTCAAGTCACTGCATGTGGTCGGTAAATTGTTGTCACTAGGAAATTCTGAGAGGCTAATATGAACTCTCATTAATAATATAAACACCCTGATCCGTCTTCTGGAACGCTTGACGTCACACCACGTCTGCATTGTTGCGTCACCACTTATCGATAAATTCGTGTGTGCTCTGGCGATGTCAAAATGATTGCCTGCTACGTATATAATAGCACGAGTTCATTTTCAGATGTCAAGGTGATCGAGTGCTATTTTAAAAACATTGGATTATTAATTACTCGAGTTCTATTTATCCGATCTACAAAATTCGAATTAAATTCTTAATATCACAGCAGGTTGAGTTAGTATGCGATCACATTGAGATGTCCAGGTGTTCGCATGTTAATTTAAAAACATTGGATTATGAATGACTCGAGTTCTATTTACCCGTTCTACTAAACTCGAATGGAAGTCTTAATATCACGGCAAGTTGAGTTTGTATATATTGATTTAATTTAGCACAATTCGAATATCAATTTGTACGCTTTAATTATTTCTTAATTTAATTAACTTTCCGAGTTTAGTGCTGATTATGTCAAACATTCTGCAAAATATCGATCTATCTAAACGAATCTAACCTACAATAAAAACTGAAATCTTGCGATGTCGAAGTGAGCAAAATTGCTTCTAAAAACAGATGTCGCCCTAACAGCACATTGTCGATAATTTAGATAGCTCCGATTTGTAATGCTAGATGTCGCATTATTTTGTAGAAAAGGCTTCGGTATGAAGTTTCAAACTAACCGTCGACTAGGACAGTCCAAAACAAGCCGTAGACGAAATAACATGTGTGCCGGAGAAAACGTAATTTAACGCGAAAAGTCAAAGCAAAAGTTATTAAGGTAAGTTTACACGAAAAAATTGTACTGCAAGAAAAATTGTTAAACAACAAATATTTCACACAGAATGTTTATTTATCGCAAAGTCTTTTGAAAAACGGAAATAAATAGCATATAATTTTCAGTTCTAACATAAATGAGTTCTTGCAATATAAATGTTTGCTATATTTCCTTACAAAAGAGCCGGCGTCTGTTTGATTTGTTTTCAATCTGCTTCAATTAAAAATTTCACAGTCTTAGGTCGAGAAACATCCCCTATACATTAATATTTATTTAAAGCTTAAAAACAACCGACGGGCTATACGCTAGTTGTTTAATAAACAACCTTGGACAATGCAGTGTAAAATGGTTGCTTCCACAGATAAAATTCTTACCTCTGAGTAATATCCATACGCGAATAGGAATTCTGAAGTTAATCACAACGAAATACACGCCTTATAAACGTGCACTATTATACCCATTCATAAAATCTGAGAGGAACAGTGGGTAGCTAACGACCTCTGGTGAGCGTTAAAAGCAAAAGTGCCTGGTTTTCGCAATTACGGAAAGCACGCTAAACGAAGACCACAGTATTTGTCATTTTCTTGTAGGACTTCTGTCCACAGTGAGTAGAGTTTAGGTCCCAGCCACCTACAGCGAGATCGCCTTTTGGGCAGGACACAGAAACGGAAGGAATGAGAGCAAGTCTAGCGACTTTGACTGAACAGTTTGTAGTGAGATTAGAGTACAGTAGGCGGCGCCACCGTAGAAGTACGATGTTGCACACAGAAGGGTGAGAGAATTTCAGGGAAGGGGGGCATAGGAAAGGATACCCATTTAACCAGTGGGTCCAGCCTGGGGGCCGTCACTTAACGTCCGATGCACGACGGATATTCAGCGATCACACTATCTCTGAAAGATCAGCCCAGGTTCAAACCTGAGGACCTTGCATCGATAGTCTGACTCGCTAACCACTAAGCCGCTAAGCGGAGACCGAGATTTTAAAGATTTATGTAGGGGATTTTAGGAAGGGAGCATCTGATCCTAGGTCTTAAGGTGGTTCCACCTAAAATCTATGCCATATGTTTCCAATGGTAAAACTTCTTTACATATTTTCTGCGCAATTAACGTATTCCCAAAGATGAAAATTTGCACATCGATAAAACTAACTTTAAGTTATAGCATGGGATACTTAATACTTGATAAAACATAACCATAATTAAGCAATCCAACATTTATTTGGCTACTGACGTCATCAATGACAGGTCGCGCCATCTATTAACAGGTCTGAACATTACTCAAAGAAAAATTATTTATTTTTAATATAATGATGGTTATGTTTTAGCTAGTGTTAAGCATCCCGTGCTATAACTTAAAGTTAGTTTCATCGATGTGCAAATTTTAATCTTTGGGAATACATTAATTGCGAAGAAAATATGTAAAGTTTTACCATAGGAAACATAAGGCAGAGATTTTAGGTGAAACCACCTTAAACAACCTTTAGAAGTAGGAAGCTACGAGATTGTCTACATTTTCACCACATTTTGTGTCACTACGCACTGTATCATGATGGTTGTTGAAATAAGTTTCTGCCTAAATACAGAGGATGAGTCGAAAGTTTTGCAATATTTTGCATAAACGCATGTTCTGCGGCGCGTATGTCACGTGTTTAAACTTGTTCAAGACGCGCACTGCAGTCAGTCAAAATGGATATAAAGTGATAATCGTTGCTGTGAACAGCATTGGATGTCGTCGTTCTGTCTGTGGTTGGGGGCCGCGGGTGGCCTAGTGGGCAACGTTCGTGACTGCCGCGGAAAGGACCTCAGATTCGATCTCAGGCAGGTACGAACGCTCGATCCACTAAACATCCGCCGTGTGTCGGATGGGCACGTTAAACCGTCGGACCCCGGGTACTGGCCCCCCCGGTAATAAATAAGTGCATCTTCCTCCCTCTTTCTACTTCGCTTCCGTGTCACTTTCCTATCGGGCACTCTAGCCCAAATCTCCTACCTTCCTATTTCTAAGGGTTGTTTAAGACCTGATGTCAGACACTCCCTTCCTAAAATACTCTACATATGATCATTTGTGTGTGGTTGGGACGCCTAAATGAGATGAACAGCCACCACCGGCTAATTAGGGAACTTTTGCTTTATGAGTTTGAACTCAGCCATAAGGCTGCTCAAGCAACACGAAACATTTGTCATGCGAAAGGGGAAGGTTTTGTAGACCACAGCATCGCAACCAGATGGTTTAAAAAATTTTGCTGAGATGACAGAAACCTCGACAATCAGCTAAGGTCAGGGAGGCCGTGCTCCAAGCCGTAGACGCACTTCCGACAGCCACCTCTCGAAGATTATCAGGCGAGCAGACCACCATGGTTCGTCACCTTCACCCTGTTAAAAATTGGTACTTAGAAATAAGCAAAATGTACTCGCTTTTGAGTACATTCTGGGTTTATATAGCTCCGAGTACTTGTGTCTCATTTTTGGAAAAGACATGTACTCATTTTTGAGTACATTCTGGGTTTATAATAGCTCCGAGTACTTGTGTCTCATTTTTGGAAAAGACATGTACTCATTTTTGAGTACATTCTGGGTTTATAATAGCTCCGAGTACTTGTGTCTCATTTTTGGAAAAGACATGTACTCATTTTTGAGTACATTCTGGGTTTATAATAGCTCCGAGTACTTGTGTCTCATTGTTGGAAAAGACATGTACTCATTTTTGAGTACATTCTGGGTTTATAATAGCTCCGAGTACTTGTGTCTCATTTTTGGAAAAGACATGTACTTATTTTTGAGTACATTCTGGGTTTATAATAGCTCCGAGTACTTGTGTCTCATTTTTGGAAAAGACATGTACTCATTTTTGAGTACATTCTGGGTTTATAATAGCTCCGAGTACTTGTGTCTCATTTTTGGAAAAGACATGTACTTATTTTTGAGTACATTCTGGGTTTATAATAGCTCCGAGTACTTGTGTCTCATTTTTGGAAAAGACATGTACTCATTTTTGAGTACATTCTGGGTTTATAATAGCTCCGAGTACTTGTGTCTCATTTTTGGAAAAGACATGTACTCATTTTTGAGTACAATCTGGGTTTATAATAGCTCCGAGTACTTGTGTCTCATTTTTGGAAAAGACATGTACTTATTTTTGAGTACATTCTGGGTTTATAATAGCTCCGAGTACTTGTGTCTCATTTTTGGAAAAGACATGTACTTATTTTTGAGTACATACAGTGAATCAGTTGTGAGTATAGCTGGTATTTCTAATTTCAAATATATGTAATAAAAAAATCCATATATATCAAATATATGTGCTCTAACTTCATTCAGTTTCTGTGCCCTTTCGGGCAGGGCACATAAAATGAAGGAAGTTGTAGCGATTCTGACAGGATAGTTTGTAAGAGAGAGAGAGAGAGCACACTATATGGCGCCACAGTACAAGCGTCAGATTTTGCACATGGAAGGCAGAGAGAAATTAGGGGGAGGGGTCTTAGGAATGAATACCTTTATATGTAACCTGGGGATTCCTACCCGGGAGCCGTCACTTGACGTGCTCGTCCAATGCACGGCGGTTACTCAGAGATTGTTAGAAATTCACGCCACCTCGGAGAGCTTCAAGACTATCAGGCTAGGTTTGAACCTGGGGTCCCTCCATCAGTAATCTGAATCTCTAACCACTGAGCTATTCATGTCTCGCTTTCAAATTTGGAATGCGTGTACTACATACATACTCATTTATTCAATCAACTGGAAGTACACTATCTACCAACAAGTAATTGGACGCCCCTGCAATCGACGATATCTGCGGTCCTGATACATGTCACGGCCACCGCCGTTAAATATCGTGTGGGAAACAACAACGCAACCAGTCACATGCAAGATGCCACGCAGTTCGGAGCTCTCTGATTTCGAGAAAGGTGTAATCGTCGGGTATCACAGAAATGGCAGATCCATACGTGACATATTCAGCGAGTTGAAGTACCCAAGATCAACAGTGGCCTACGTGATTGGCAAGTGGAAGATGAGAGGTGACTGTCGGAATGTGCCCCGACCCGGCAGACACACAAAACTAGGAGTTACGGACCGACGGGTGCTGGCCAGAGAAATTTGGAAGAACCGCACCAAATCGATGGACCACATCCGCGAGGAGTTTCAACAGGCATCCGAAAGTGTTCTTTCGATGAATGCCATCCGTAAGGAAGCCCATATGCTCGGTTATCTCGGACGTGCTGCCGCTCACAAGCCTTTGATCACCAAGTCCAATAGCGCTGCTCGGCTAACGTGGTGCCAAGAACGTCGACAGTGGACCGTTGAGCAGTGCAAATAGGTTCTCTGGAGCGATGAATCAAGGGTCACCCTCTACCGTTCGGATGGCAGGGTCTGGGTTTGACGTCTGCCTGGAGAACGCCTCATGTCGGAATGTATTGTGCCAATTGTGAAGTTCGGCGGTGGTGGAATTATGCTATGGGGGCGTTTCTCCTGGTATGGCACGGGACTCTTGGTCGCAATTCCTGGTAGACTCAACGCCGAGACCTACTGCACCATTTTGGATGACCATGCGCTTCCTACGTTGTGGCAGTTTTACGGGGTGGATCCATGTTACTTTCAGGATGACAATGTCACCTGTCATTTTGTGAGGTCCACCATGGCTTGGTATGGTGAAAATGGGGTTAATCGAATGGACTGGCCTGCGCAGAGTCGGACCTTAACCCTATCGAACACCTCTGGGACGATTTGTAGCGTTGACTTAATTGGTGCCCCCACCGTCCGAAATCGGTGAAGGAACTGACCTGTCTTCTCCAAGCCGAGTGGAAGAAAATACCGCTACCGTCGTACAACGCCCTGGTTGAGAGTATACCCCGGAGGGTCGCAGCTGTAATCGCCGCACGTGGAGGCTCCACCAACTATTGAGGTGAATAAACTTCGTTTTCCTTTGCTATCACAGGTGTCCAATTACTTGTTGGTAGATAGTGTATATTATTCGATGGCACATCTGGGATAATAGATATACTCGTTGTCACATGCTGGGCAAATGGACCGTACAATTTTATAACAAATATTGTGATGAAGCGACAATATATTATTTTTATGCGATTGACACAGATATAGTTAATGTAAAAACGCACACAAAGATTCTTCATGCGTAATTAAATTACTCGTGAACACTAATTCTATCTATTAAACAATTTCTCTTAAAATCTATAATACCGAAAATGAAGTAATACGAGATTATATTTATTGACGCAGTTATTTGTAAGTACGTATGGTTCCTTATATTTGAGCATATCATGTACTCGTTTATGATACTATACTTTAAAAAAACCGAGCAGGCTCAGGTTCTCATTTTTAAGTAGATTTTTTTTAACAGTCCAGAACCTCGGCAAGGTCTGTAGGAGCTACCGCATTGTCCCAAACGAACTAACGCCAGTTGAAGCAAACCGCCGAGTGGAAGTGTGTACGAAACTCCTAGAAACCCCACGTGATGTACGTTCCATCGAGAGAATTGTTACGTGCTAGGAAATGCGGGTCTATTTCCGTAATCCTAACACACAGCGGCAATGGTTGAGTTGCTAAACGTTGGCGCTTCGAGCACAAGGTAATGCTCCGCGTCTGTTGGAATTTCGAGGGAATAATGCATTATGAACTTGTTCCAGGAGGTCGGACCATCAACACCAACCTCTACTCTAGACAGCTGAAGCGGATGTATGCCATTTTTTGAGGAGAAGTACACGGCAGTGGTGAACAGAAACGGAGCTCTCCTACAGCAGGGCAACGCTCGGCCTCATACCGGCAGAAAGACAAGACCCGGGCAAAACTCCAGGAACCTTAGGGCATCGAACTGATGCCACACCCAGCATAGTCCGGACCTTGCCCCGTCGGATTATTGCTTGATCCGGTCCATGGCTCACTTCCTTCGCAGGCGGCTCTTCAACAACCAGGAGGAGGTGGAAGCTGGGGTGAAGGAGTTCTTCGCCTCGAAGGACAGAATCTTGTACCGCCACCGAATTCAAGAACTAGTGGACAGAGGGCTAAAGACGATGCAACACAATGGCTTATACTTTGAATGCTAGTCATCTTTCGTCGTAAAGGTACGTATGAAGACATAAAGTGATCCAAATATTGCAAAACTTTCGACTCACCCTCTGTAGAATCGAAGAACTGGTAGACAGATGGTTAAAGACGGTGCAACACAATGGCCTATACTTTGAATGCTAGTCAGCTTTCGTCTTAAAGGTACGTATGAAGACATAAAGTGATCCAAATATTGCAAAACTTTCGACTCACCCTCTGTAGAATCGAAGAACTGGCAGACAGATGGTTAAAGACGGTGCAACACAATGGCCTATACTTTGAATGCTAGTCAGCTTTCGTCGTAAAGGTACGTATGAAGACATAAAGTGATCCAAATATTGCAAAACTTTCGACTCACCCTCTGTAGAATCGAAGAACTGGCAGACAGATGGTTAAAGACGGTGCAACACAATGGCCTATACTTTGAATGCTAGTCAGCTTTCGTCGTAAAGGTACGTATGAAGACATAAAGTGATCCAAATATTGCAAAACTTTCGACTCACCCTCTGTAGAATCGAAGAACTGGCAGACAGATGGTTAAAGACAGTGCAACACAATGGCCTATACTTTGAATGCTAGTCAGCTTTCGTCGTAAAGGTACGTATGAAGATATAAAGTGATCCAAATATTGCAAAACTTTCGACTCACCCTCTGTAGAATCGAAGAACTGGTAGACAGATGGTTAAAGACGGTGCAGCACAATGGACTATACTTTGAATGCTAGTCAGCTTTCGTCGTAAAGATACGTATGAAGACATAAAGTGATCCAAATATTGCAAAACTTTCGACTCACCCTCTGTAGAATTGAAGAACTGGCAGACAGATGGCTAAAGACGGCGCAGCACGATCGCCTGTACTTTGAATGCTAGTCAGCTTTCGTCGTAAAGGTATGTATAAAGTGATCCAAATATTGCAGAACTATCGACTCACCCCCTGTATGGTTTTTAAATAATTGAGTCGCTTCAACGGCAAGAAAAGAATGCGTCACTGATACGCATAATTAAAAACACAAATTTGAATCAATGGAAGTCCTGTCAAATTCAATATTTTGGGATGTTCAAAAAAAAAAATCAAAGTAACAGAGCAAAAAACATGCAGTAGTTTATTTCCTTATGCAACACTGAATAGAAGAGAGACCTTCACAATGTCTTACAGGTGCGATGAGAAATGTGAGATGCAATCGAAATGAAATAATCAACAATATTTCTATCTATTTTCAGAAATCTTTATTGCAAGTGTTGTGGCAACAGAATGAGTACTAAGGGGATTCCCAGCTTGAAAAAACTGGCTTTGCAAAGAGTTTGTGATGACATTTTTCGCCATGGCACAAAATTTCGTGAAGATTCGTCGAATTATTTCGAATTCCGTAAGTACAGCATTTTAAACATCTCATTTTGCTTTTAAAGTAAAACTAACAATGTTCGTAGATTTTTTTTTTTCAGTTTGTAATCTATGAAGTTCACATTGGAGAATGTGAGAGTGATTTCAAATCGCGTGTAAAAAATGTAGCTTTTACGGATAATATAAGGAAGAATTATACATTCTGTTTCCATAGACCCATGCAGGAGTGCTCTCGTGTAGTTGGAGTTTAATTACAATGGAGTGCACAAGCGATGGCATCCGCTAGAGGCAGCTGTAAATACAATCGCAGAAACACAGAACAGAGGTTTCCAGAATCGAACAGAGGTTTCATAGAATAGAGGTTTCTCATGCATCCCACTGTAAAGTTATGTTACCGTAATTTAGTTTTACACTATGTGGACAAAAGTAATTGGACACTATAAATAAATAGAAAAACTATTGCATTTCCATCAGTAGCAGATAGGTCCTCCATTTGCAGAGATTACGGCAGCCAGCCAGCCAGCCAACCACCTGTCGAGTAAAACTGTTCACAAGTCCATGGAGTACGGAAAGCGGGATGTTCCTCTCTTCCGCCTTGAGCACATCGACAAACTGATAAAAAAGCAAACATAAAAAAATAAAAACATAAAAAAAAACTAATAAAAATCAAACCATCAAAAAAACAGACAAACATATCAAACCATCAACAATACATAAAAATCAAACCATCAATTAATTTAAAAAAAACTATTAAAAATCAAACCATCAACTAATTAAAAAAACTAATAAAAAATCAAACCAACAACGTAAACAGACAAACATATCAAACCATCAAGAAAACATAAAAATCAAACCATGAACAAAACCATCAACTAATTAAAAAAACTAATAAAAATCAAACCATCAACAAAGCAATGAACTAATTAAAAAACTAATAAAAATCAAACCATCAACAAAACAAAGAACTAATTAAAAAACCCATAAAAAATCAAACCATCAACAAAACAGATAAACATATCAAACCATCAACAAAACAGTATTTTAGTTACATCAGTAGCAGGTAGGTTCTCCATTTGCAGAGATTGCAGCTCTCATCCGTCGAGGTAAACTGTCCACAAGTCCATGGAGTACGGAGTTCTTCCGTTCCGCCTTGAGTGCGTCGACAAACTAATAAAAAATCAAACATAAAAAACTAAAAAACAAAAAAAACTAATAAAAATCAAACCATCAACAAAACATAAAAAATCAAACCATCAACAAAACAGACAAACATATCAAACCATCAACAAAACATAAAAAATCAAACCATCGACTAATTAAAAAAACTAATAAAAGATCAAACCATCAACAAAACATAAAAATCAAACCATCAACTAATTAAAAAGACAAATAAAAATCAAACCATCAACAAAACCATGAACTAATTAAAAAAACTAATAAAAAATCAAATCATCAACAAAACAGAAAAATCAAACCATCAACAAAACCATGAACTAATTTAAAAAACCAATAAAAAATCAAATCATCAACAAAACATAAAAATCAAACCATCAACAGAGCCATGAACTAATAAAAAAACTAATAAAAAAATCAAATCATCAACAAAACATAAAAATCAAACCATCAACAGAGCCATGAACTAATAAAAAAACTAATAAAAAAATCAAACCATCAACAAAACATAAAAAATCAAACCATCGACTAATTAAAAAAAACTAATAAAAGATCAAACCATCAACAAAACAGACAAACATATAAAACCATCAACAGAACAAAACGCAAGCCATCAACAAAACATAAAAATCAAACCATCAACTAATTAAAAAGACTAATAAAAATCTAACCATGGATTAATTGAAAAAACTAATAAAAAATCAAACCATCAACAAAACATAAAAATCAAACCATCAACAGAACCATGAACTAATTAAAAAAAAACTAATAAAAAAATCAAACCATCAACAAAACAGACAAACATATCAAACCATCAAGAAAACATAAAAATCAAAGATGGTCGGCCAGGAGCTGCACATCGCTGCAACTAGTGACGGAAGACTCAACAAGTACCAAGGTACCTAGTCCGGAAAACGTGAAAGCTGCCTAAACAGTTACACCCTCCACTGGCCTGTAGTACCCTAACTTGGCATGCGGGGTCCATATCTTCGTGTGGTTTACGCCACACACGCTGCCTGTCATCGGCGCGATACAGTGTAAAACGGGATTCGCCAGACCATATGACGCGTTTCCAATCAACCAGCTCTAGTTCCGATGGGCCTTCGCAAACTGCAGCCGAATCATGCGATGCTGTACGGTTAACATTGGGACACGATGTGGTAGTCGAATGCCCTAGCCGAGTTGTCAGTGGACTGTCTTCGAGCATAGGCTTGTGGATACTCCTTCATTAAACTGTGACGTGATTTGCTGCAAACAAGCCTTCCGATTCGTTTGTAAGATACGGGCCAATCATCGATGCTCTCGATCATCCAATGCACTTTTACGGCCACATTTCATCTCACTGTTAGCGGGTTTGTCAGATTTCACGTACTCGTGGTACGCACTCGCTACGGTTTGTCGCGGAATTCCTAACAGTTTCGCCGTTGCGCTGATTAAACATCTGGCGCTCCTGGCTTCCACGACTTGACCTCGATCAAACTTATTTAGGTCTCGTCCTCGATCCATGCTGGCACTTAACGGAATGTATTCTTGTGCATATCAACCCACTGTATTTATAGCCCCAACTGGTTTTCCTGCACACCGCGATTTGCTCTTGTGCTGCTGCCTTGCGTATTTTAACCGAGGGGTACGTAGTATAATAATTTATCCTTTCAGTGTATATGATGTAGTGGATGAACACACTCAATACCTTCCGCTCAGATTACCGAGGGCATGGAATTCCCATATTCTGCAAAATGCCATTTATTCTAAATAACTGGATGTATGAATTTCTTTTGTATTAAGATGAAATACAATTCATTGTTCACTGAAAATAATTCTTTCCTCTTTCTCTTCAGAGTTTATATTTTCTGATGATATTCTGGAAATGATTAAAGAAAAAATAGAGCAGGCCGACGAATTAGGAATTTATCCTGTTACTTACATAAAATCCCTAGAAGATTTCTCAGACTTCATATTCAGCAGATTTGTGAAGAAAATAAGAGAGCCTTTTCCAGGATACAGTCGTGGAATCTTTCAGGCGATAACCCGCAACTGCCAGGTATGTGTTCTGTTTAATGTTATCTGAACCAGTATTGCACGATGTACTGTAGTTTCTGCTCTTTAAAATGTGTGCTATGCTGCACATCTGCATCATGCAGTAGGAATGGAACGTATCACAGAGAATTGTTGTGATGCAAACCTTGGTGAGACGCAGCCAACGTCTTGTAAGACACGTGACGTCAGAGGAAATGCTCTGCAGGAAAGCTCATCCCGTATGAGCAAACCTAGTAGTCTATTAACCTTGGTTGTGATGCATGAAAAAAGACTCCCTGAAAGTTACTTGTTGACTCTGTGTATTACGAAGCACAAAACCCGTAATTCAGAACTGGGTGTACCATATGGAAAGCAAGTCATTTCATCTAATATAGCCTTTGGTGTTTCCTTAAATTATATATTTATTTATTTGGATATTTCTTGTTGTACTTTTTAAAATGGACTTGCACATCGTTCTGGGCTTGGGCAATTAATATGCAGTTAAGTTGAAATTGACTATTTATCATATTGTGAGGAAGTTACCGCAGTGCATTCTTAACTCCCTTTCTCAGGAAAGAAAATCGCCGACTTGTTGACACTTTTCACTCTCTGAATTTTCAATCCGCATTAAAGACTTTTTCTTAAGCTTAATTCTTTCGCTACCACAACTCCCGACGCGCCCGGACATGTAGACAACCACAAGCGCCCGAGTGGCCGGGATAAGATGAGTAGGATTTCCTCCCCCCCCCCGCCTCCTTCCCTGTTCTTTGAATTTGCACAGCGTCCGAGGGATTAGCAGAAATTACCTTCAGTCGTCATTGTTGTCGCTATACATACACTGGTGTGCAAAAATTAAGGACGAAGAGGAGAAATTAGCATAACAGCGGAATGAGCTGGCAGAACGTACCGAAACACCATTCAGGAGATAGACTAGGGTCCGGTACGGTAGGGCATGCGCATTTATGCAGCATGACGTGGGGGGGTCGGAAGGGTATAAAGCACACGGGTGGTGTACGCTCAGCAATTCGGTGAAAGCTATTGCACGGTGTTCATCGGTTTGAACGACGTCGAGTTGCAGCCACCGTGTGATATGGCCAACAGGCAATCCAGTAGACGACATCTGGTCGCATCATTGGGAAGTTGGAAGAAGGTCGAAGTGTGACTAGTGTGGCCGAGGAGTTTGGGATCGTTTCTCCTGCCTCACAGCATCGTTTCACGAGCTTGGAGAGCATTTCAAACGACAGGAACAGCTGTCTGAGAGAGTTTAGCAGTGGTCGTCCAGGAGCAGCCACAGCGGCGGACGACCTATATTGTTCTACAGGCGAGAAGAGACAGACGGCAGACAGCGGGAGAAATCGCAAGGCACATGCAACAGACAACTGGACGTCCGTTATCGCGTTTTACCGTGGCCAGGAGGCTGCACAAAGTGGTCTATTTGCACGACCAGTACGCTGTGTGCCATTAACCCCTGCTCATCGGAGACGGCGTTTTCTTAGGTGCCATGAACACAAGAACTGGACACATCAGCAATGGGGTCGAGTTATCTTTACGGATGAGAGCCGATTTAGTCTGACGAGCAATCCAGGACGTATACACATCTGGAGAGAGCAAAGAACACGCAATCACACCTCCAACATCATCGAAAGGGACCGGTTTGGAGGTGGTGGAGTTGTCGTTTGAGGCGGTATCATGCTTGGTAGCCGTACTGACCTCCACAACTTCCAAGGAGGTTCAGTCACTGGTGTCCGCTATTGTAACCAGGTTCTCCTGCCTCACGTGCGTCTGTTTAGAGGTGCTGTGGGTCCTGAGTTCCTCTTCATGGACGACAACGCTACACCTCATCGTACAGTGGCTGTTGCAGAGTTGTTGGAGAGTGAAGATATTCAACACATGGACTGGCCCGCAAGGTCCCCTGACCTAAATCCAATCCAACACATGTGGGACCTTCTCGGGAGACGCTTGGCAGCAAGTCACCAGCCGCCAGCAGCGACTCCGCAGCTGCGATTGGCGCTACAAGAGGAATGGGCCGCGATGCCTCAACAGCTCCTTGACAACATCGTCCTCAGCCTGGACAGACGTTTTAAATCCTGCAACGCAGTCAGGGCCGATCATATTCCTTACTAAAGTCTGGATTTTCCTTGGCAGCCGCCTGTCACTTGGACCTTTCTGTCTTCTGTCCAGTTGTGCTCGTAGCTACCTTTTTAATAAAGTGCCTTTGTATCCTTTGGATTCCTTGTTTGAACGGTTTTGCTCACTTGTCCCATATTCTTACATCTTGGGATCTTATGGTATGATTTGAGTCGATGTGGAGCACTTCTGCCCGACGTTACATTCGAAAAACCGTCTCGTCCTTAGTTTTTGCACGCCAGTGTATATAGAGTGAACCAGGAGTTGATTTGTCCCGGGGCTCTATTATTCAGCCTTCTGACATCGCTCAGTAGAACTCTTGTTTTGTTGACACTTGCCTCGTTTGTCTGTGATATATTACATTGTTTTGAAAGCTGATTTTACGAGAGAAAATTTGTCGTAAAAATCATTTCTTTTTGCTCAATCCAAATAAACAGATTGACAACATATTTTGTACAAGAAAGAACAAGAAAAGGGGAAGGTAAACAAGATTTTTCAGCTGTTACCACTCCCATCTGTCTAAGACTCTCAGTAGAAGAATGCACTAACTGCCCCAGGGAAACGTCCGTAGCAAACCTATACTCGGGGCAAAGCTAACCTGATTACAGTATTAAGGTTGTGAAACCGATTCACCGCCATGAAATCTCTTGTTTATCAGTATTTCTCAGCTCACTAATGGGGTGCCATGTGTTGCGGACCCTTTCCCCTAACGATGACTAATGGCGAGACAAAAGGAAACTTTCTGTGTTTCATCACGACGTCTCCCTCCACCCCCACACTTTCTTAACCTTGCCGACCACCAGATAAACGATTTCTGAATGAGTATTTTAAAACAGCAACCACGAAGAAAGCCGTAAGCTCATTGTACAATGACTGCCAAGCCATTATCTCTTAGCCTCCGGCTAACAATTCTCCCCTACCAGTCGCAGTAAATGTGCTCGTGTTAACTGGACAGCCTCTATGAAGCAAAACAGAAGTGACAATGACCCCGCCAAAATGCGAATATTTGTATTTTTTAGAAACATGACCGAAACTGGGATCTTCATTTTTTTAATGTGCTATAACGTAACCCTTTTTACGTTATGTAAGATTTCCAGCTGAATAGATGTTAAACGAACGGTAAATAGCTCAAATTAAGGTTTTGCGGCCAGACGAAACATATACAGAAGTCCAACTTACGTCAACTTTTGATTGCTCCAACAACATTAGACGAAATATAAAACACACCACTTCATGTATCTTAGTCAATAAGTACAACTTACGTCAACTTTTTATTGGTCCAGCAACATTAGACGAAATACGAAACACACCAATTCATGTATCTTACTCAAGAGGTTTAAAAAGCAAAACTCAAGAAATCTAACATCTCCGCACACACAAAGCACCTGATGCATCGTCTTTTTATCTAACGTTCTTATCACATACATACGTCACTCTTGTTCAGACCTCAGTGTGTTGCCAACATCGTTCTCGTTTGAGCGAAAAGACATAACGTTAAGGTTTGAAAATATCTAAGAGAACAAACTCAAATTTACATAGAAAAAGACACTCAAAAGGGAAGTTAAAATAGAATATACGTTACAGTGCGTACGTACGACATTTAGAACATCTATATGTCCATGTGCTTTCTTTCCGAATTTCATTCTTTCTCCCTTTGTTCAAGCTCGAACACGGCTTTTAAATTGGAACTATATTATGCAGTGGAAGTACATACTCCGTAACTTAAACTACATTGTCAGGTTAGCCTTGCCCCGAGTACAGAGATTGGAAGTTTCGAGTAGTGAGCCAGAACTAATCCTTCTTTTGTTAACTTGACAAAGGGAGGGGGAATGACATTCGGAAAGGAGCATCAGACATTTTCTGGCGCTGTGTTATTCTGAGGGACAACACATTTTAGTATCGTGGTCGCGAAAGGGTTAAAAGGCAAATACTTCTTTGAGGTAATCATTTTTTCTTTATAATGGATTTTGTGTGTGTTCTTTACAAATGACATTTTTCACGTAAAGACTTTATTAAAATATGAGGCATTTTCTGAGGCCCGAAAATTTTTGCTCCGCTTACCGTTATGAAATTTTGCCCTGAGCCACGCAATAGTTGGGCTCCATCCAGTGCCGTCTTAATGCTTCTGGAGGCCCTGGGCCGTCACATTTTTCGGGGCCCCCGATCTTATTCATATGTATATATATATACACTATCTACCAACAAGTAATTGGACACCCATGCAATCGACGATATCTGCGGTCCTGATACACGTCACGGCCGCCGCCGTTCAATATCGTGTGGGAAACAACAACGCAACCAGTCGCACGCAAGATGCCACGGAGTTCGGAGCTCTCTGATTTCGAGAACGGTGTAATCGTCGGGTATCACAGAAATGGCACATCCATGCGTGGCATATCCAGCGAGTTGAAGTACCCAAAATCGACAGTGGCCTACTTGATTGGCAAGTAGAAGATGAGAGGTGACTGTCGGAATGTGCCCCGACCCGGCAGACCCACAAAACTGGGAGTTAGAGACCGATGGGTGCTGGCCAGAGAAATTTGGAAGAACCGCACCAAATCGATGGACCACATCCACGAGGAGTTTCAACAGGCATCTGGGAGTGTTCTTTCGATGAATACCATCCATAAGGAAGCCCATCTGCTCGGTTATCATGGATGTGCTGCCGCCTACAAGCCTTTGATCATTAAGTCCAATATCGCTGCTCGGTTAACGTGGTGCAAAGAACGTCGACAGTGGACCGTTGAACAGTGGAAACAGGTTCTCTGTAGCAACGAATCAAGGTTCACCCTCTACCGTTCGGATGGCAGGGTCTGGGTTTGGCGTCTGCCTGGAGAACGCCTCCTGTAGGAATGTATTGTGCCAACTGTAAAGTTCGGCGGCGGCGGAATTATGCTAAGTGGGTGTTTCTCCTGGTATGGCACAGGACCCTTGATCGCAATTCCTGGTAGACTCAACGCCGAGACCAACTGCACCATTTTGGATGACCATGTGCTTCCTACGTTGTGGCAGTTTTACGGGGTGGATCCATGTTACTTTCAGGATGACAATGCCACCTGTCATGTTGCGAGGTCCACCATGGCTTGGTATGGTGAAAATGGGGTTAATCGAATGCACTGGCCTGCGCAGAGCCCGGACCTTAACACTATCGAGCACCTCTGGGACGAGTTGGAGCGTCGACTTAATTGGTGCCCCCACCGTCTGAAATCGGTGAAGGAACTGACCTGTCTTCTCCAAGCCGAGTGGAAGAAAATCCCACTAGCTCTCGTACAACACCTGGTTGAGAGTATGCCCGGAGGGTCGCCGCTCGTGGAGGCTCCACCAACTATTGAAGGTGAATAAACTTCGTTTTCCTTTGCTATCACAGGTGTCCAATTACTTGTTGGTAGATAGTGTATATACAACATATGGTATTATTACAATGTGTGTGTTTTTTTTATTCACACATGATATTCTTACAATATGATATTATGTATATACAGCATATGAAAATTCTTACGTATATTCACCATCATCACCATGTTATCTCCGAGAAGAAACATTCAATGCCTAGCAACTTTTTAAATACCACTTGAATGGTGCATGGCAAAATTGTAGAACTCCATTAAGTGTACCAATGCACTCACATTTAGTTGCTTGATAAATTACAAGAAAATTGGTGCTGAAAGATATAATGTTTCTTCCCCTTTCTACAAATTATTCAACGAAAATTAAATTAAAAAAGCAGAAGAAATAAACCAACCAATGCCGTTTCCGGACAATATGATTCACCGGAAAAAAATGCTGATATGTGGCCTCCATCTTTGTTATTTAAACAGCGAAGATTGAATATACATATATATGTGGACTCCATCTTTGTTATTTAAACAGCGAAGATTGAATATATCATCATCATCATCATTGTCAACCATTATCAATCCACTGCTGGATGAAGGTCTCCCCAAGTTTCCTCCACAACGGTCTATCTTGTGCCAGTCTCCTCCATGTCACTCCCGCATACTTTCGAATTTCATCCACCCATCTCCCATGTGGTCTTCTTCTTGGTCTTTTCCTGTCCCTTGGAATCCAATCTAAAATTTCGGCTATCCATCGATGGTCTGTCCTTCTGGTAGTATGTCCAGCCAATTGCCATTTCAGGGATTTAACTCTGATCATGATGTCTTCCACTCTCGTCATTTTTCGGATCCACGAGTTCCTCTTCTTATCTCTCCTGGTTACACCAAGCATGCACCTCTGCATTCTCCTTTGAGTTGTCTGCTGCCTTTGTATGTCTCTTTTAGTTAAGGTCCACGTCTCTGCACCATACGTAAGCACTGGAAGGATGCATTGATCAAACACTTTTTTTTAAAGACATAATGGCATATTGCTCTTGAAAATTATGCTGTTTCTTCCAAAAGCTCTCCAGACAAGTTCTGTACGCCGATTAATTTCTTCATCAATGTGACCCTTACTTGATATCTGTTGTCCAAGATAAACGTACGTGTCTGTAATCTCCAGCTTTTTTTCATCAATCGATAAAACTTCATTTCTTGTAAAAGCATTGAACATCACTTTTGTCTTCTGAAAGTTCATTTTTAATCCCACTTCTTTACTCTTGTCACCAAGTTCCTGGATCATACTCTGCGGCTCTGAAGGGGTAGTTGCAAAAATGACTATGTCATCAGCAAAACGAAGGTGGGTTAGATAATCTCCATTAATCTTTATCCCTTTGTTTTCCCAGTTCAGTGATTGAAAGACATTTTCCAAAGGGGCATTAAAGAGCTTCGGAGATATTATGTCACCTTGTCTCACTCCCTTTCCAATTTTTATGTGTGTTGTATTTTCAAACAGCCGAATCTTTGCACTTGCATTTTCATAGATGTTATTAATAATATTAATGTATGCATCTTCAATACCGCAGGATTTCAGAGCCATTGTAACTGCTGATGGTTTCACCGAATCAAAGGCTTTTTCATAATCGATAAAAGCCATGCACAATGGAAGTTCATATTCCCTCGCTCTTTCAATTAGTTCTCTCAGTACGTGGATATGATCTATTGTGCTGTAGCCACTCCTGAATCCAGCTTGTTCTCTCGGTTGAGCCATGTCCAGTGTTACCTTCAAGCGGTGTGAAAGAACTTTAGTGAAGATTTTATAAACCATTGATAGGAGGCTGATAGGTCTGTAGTTCCTGAGATCCTCAATGTCACCTTTTTTATGTAGCAGGATCATTGTAGCGTTGTTCCAATCCTCAGGAATCTTCCCTTCATTAAGGCATCGAGTGAAAATTTGGGCGAGTACTGTTTCGATTTCTCCACTTGCTTCTTGCATGATGTCTACAGTAATTCCATCTTCTCCTGGAGCTTTTCCCCGCTTCATGTTCTTGATTGCATGTGCAACTTCTGCTAGGAGGACTGGAAGAACTCTGGTAGTGTTACCTTTCATGATGTCTGGAGCACATGTATCATCCCTTTCATATAATTTGGAGTAGAAATCTTTCACTCTTGTCAAGATTTCACCTCTGATTCTTGTTACAGAACCATCTTCTTTTTTCAGATCCAAAATCTGTTTTCTTCCCTTACTGAGATGTCCCTTTGCTATCTTTAGGCTTTGGTTGTTTTCAATTGCTTTCCTCACTACTTCACAGTTGAATTTCCTTAAGTCTTCAGTGATACTTTTTCGTACTGTCTTGCATAGCTCTATATATTCCACTTTGGAAGTCATATCTTCTTTAGTTGTCCTCATCTCTCTTCTTTTTTGCATCAACATTTTGGTTTTTCCTGATAATTTGTTCACATGCAACTTGTTCTTAGACCCAGCTAATTTTGTTGCTGTTTCCACAAGAGCTTTGGTTATTTTTCTATTAACTTCAGAAATATCCACTTCTTCCGATGTTAGGGTTTCTAAAGCAGAGAATCTGTTCTTCAGTTCCAACTTAAAGGTATTATGATGTTTTTTAAGGTTGGTTATGTCAATACATTTTGTTTGTCTTATGAGCTTGCTACGTTCAAGTTTAGTGTTGAGGTGCATCTTACATCTCACCAATCTATGGTCACTACCTGTGTTGAACTTGTTTAGCACACTGCAGTCTTCTATGACGAATTTTTTGTTACACATAATAAAATCAATTTCACTTGTCATCCCATTTGGATGTCTCCATGTCCATTTCCTGTGTGGCTTTTACTTGAAAAAGGAATTCAAGATGAAAAATCCTTCTGCCTCTGCAAACTCAACGAGAGTATTTCCACGCTGGTTTCTGTTGCCGTGACCGAATTTACCTACTGAAGTTTCATTCTGTTGCCGTTGCTCTATTTTTGCATTGAAATCTCCCATAATTATCTTTAAGTGCTGCTGACCTTTATTATTTAGATGACGAATTTCCTCATAAAATTCTTCAATTTCTTCTTCAGGATGACTTGTGGTGGGTGCATAAGTTTGAATAATCTGAGCCTGGTATCTTCTCGAGAGTTGGATAACGAGTCGTGCAGCTCTGTCAGAGGAACTTTTAACTTCTACCACTTTATCCTTCAGTTTCTTGTTTATTATAAATCCAGCACCACTAGTTCTGCCAGTATCTGTCCCACGATAGTAGAAGAGATGTCCACTTTTCGGTTCTATGAGATCTTTTCCTTTTCTCCTTACCTCACTTAGCCCCACGATGTCCCACTTGATCCTTTGTAGTTCCTCTTCCAATTCAAGAAGCCTTGAATCAGAAGATAGGGAGCGTCCGTTGTACGTAGCCAAGGTCAGCATCAGATGGCAGCCTAGTCCGGTCCTCCGGGGATTCTTAGCACCCTCTGCCTTCATGTCGCACTGGCCGCTGCCTTGGCCAGGTACATTCCAGCTGCCGGAGACTGAGGGCCAAGATTTGAGCTATGGAGTCATTTTGGAGGTGTTTGGCCATAACTCACCACGCTGGCCAAGCGGGTTGGTGAGTGTGGGATAGCATTTCCTCTAATCCCGATGGTATATTTAAACCGCTATTGGCGATCGTCAGAGCCTCTTTAGTGGGAACATGATGCACCACGAGAAGGCGGGGTTGACATTTGTCAAGGAGAGGCTGTGATGTTACGCATCACTTGACCTTACATCCCCTTTACTTATACATGAGTGAAAGTTTTTATGATTAAAAATAAAAATACATAAGTGAAAGTTTTTATGGAAAAATAAAAAGCTCCTACATATAATAAAATGATTAATTAACCGGCATTCACAGCGAAAAACATTGTATCATCGCGCAATTCGCGTCTGCTTCATTTCTACCTTAAATGATTCAAGTCGAAGTTTCACTGCCGGGCCCGGAGTATAATTTCATTGCTAACCCTAGAAAATAAATGTCATATTTTAATAAAGCCGTTAAGTAAAAACTATTGTCAGCAAAGGACTCACACGAAAACTATAGCAGAAAGAACAAATAATCTCCAAGAAGTATTTTCTGGAAGCTTAAGGAAAATGCTATTACATGGACTGAAAGATCTGAGAGAGAGGGAGGGGGAAGGGCTAACGGGAGGGAGAGTGAGAGAGGGGGGCCGACAGAGAGACTAAGGAAAGTATTAAAATCTAGGATTTTCGTTTCCTCTGCGGGTAGGGCAGCGGGTGGCCTAGTGGGCAACGTTCGTGACTGCCGCAGAAAGGACCTCAGGTACGAACACTCAATCCACTAAATATCCGACGGGCGTCGGATGGGCACGTTAAGCCGTCGGACCCCGTGTACTGCCCCCCCCCCGTAATAAATAAGGGCGTCTTCCTGCCCATTTCTACTTCGCTTCCGTGTCACTTTGCTATCGGGCACTCTATCTCAAATCTCCTAGCTTCCTATTTCTAAGGGTTGTTTAAGACCTGGGATCAGACACTCCCTTCCTAAAATCCTCTACATATGATCATTTGATTATTTTCTCTGCGGGGAGAATGGGGTTGAGGTTGCGTTGTGATTTTTATAAAAAAAAACCGCATATTATGAAAAAATCCGCTACTGATCTGCGTATCAAATATTTTTTCACAGAAAATATCTTTGCCTAGCAAATAATAAGGATGCCTCTGAAACAAATTCGTATGAACAGCTCTTTTTCCCCCAGATACATGCTTTATTGATTGATTTTTGATGCAAGGATGGATAACTGACAGATTTATGTCTTTTTTTTTTTTTTTTTTTTTTTTAATTTTAGACACACTCGTCCATGAAAATTACATTTCTTTTAAATTTTCAGTACTGTTTTTAAACCCCCAGAACAGTTGGTTTCACACAGGGGGGTTCTGACAAAAGTTCTGCACACTGTCCATTTTTGAGAAAAGTGTTAAGTAACGGAGAAAACTTACCTTATTGCCGTTCAATGAACTCCCTCCGTTGCTAATGACAGCTTGCCAGCGGTGAGGTAGGTCCTCGATGCCCCGTAGTACGCCATCTTTGTTCAGCTGTCGTACTACTCGGGTCACGTCCAATCACAGTTCATCCAGCGATTCATAGCGGATGCCAACGGAGCTGATTTTTTAACTTTGGGAAAAGATCAAAGTCGGGTGGACTGAGAGATCAGGGTTGTACGGTGGGTGGAATAAAGTTTCCCAGCCGTATTTCGACAAACGTCCCCGTACCGACGCTGCACTATGACACGATACGTTTTCAAGCAGCAAGACCGCTCTCGCTTCTTACAAGTTGGGACGATTTTGACCAATTTTTTAATCATTTGCTTCACTTTGGATTGTTGCCGACGAGAGTTTAAGGGGCGTGGGAAACTTGGATGCCTCCATTATGCTGATTGTGACTTCAGTTCTATTGCTCAAAATCAAACGCCGGTCCAAGTCTCATCAGTTGCGACAATTCTGTTCAGGAAGGTGTCATTCTACCTTTAGAATCTGTGGAGGTGATCCTGTGCGATGCTTCACTCTGACTGCCTACTGCTCGGGGGTGAGATAATGCGGCACCCAGCGCGTCGCGATTTTTCCCCCAGTGAATCGGTCAAAATACGGCGAACAGACATGGTGGACAAATTTGCCTGATGACCAATCTCCTCGGCAGTCAGACGACGATTCTCTTCGAGAAGCGTTGCAATAATGGTGACGGATGTTTTGTCTGTCGCCATTTGAGGTCGGCCTGAGCGGTGATAATCTTCGATGCTACTTCGGCCCTCCGGAAAGCGCGATGTCTAGCGAGAAATTGTGCATCGATCAAGAGTTCCTTCCCCACAAGCTTCTTGGAAGGCAGTGTGGATCTGTGTCAGGGGTCCCCCCCCCGTAGAGTTTCTATTCTCACGTACGAGCGCAGGTCTAACGCTGTGACTCTACCTGAGGAGCTGCACGCTTCCATTTCCAAACCCTCCCACGTCCACACAGCAAATGATAGCGCGTCGTTCTGACACCACTGCGTTGCTGAGAGTCTTACTTTGACATGACGCAAACATTTTCCAGGTTGCGTCATCCGCTTCCGTTTTATTTTAACGTGTGTTGAACTTTTGCTATGGCCCTCGTATATCGGTCCGAAGCACCTTTGATATTGTTCTTTTTATTTTTATTTTTTTGAATTTAAGTATCAGTTTTACGCACGAACTGTTGGATTTCCAGTACTGAAGATGTGTGTTTCAGTAAAATAGCACAAATTTATCCTGTTTGTTGAAAATGCAACACCACGATAAACATGTGCTATTGGACTGAAACACAAGGGATGGGTGGGCCATGTGAGGAGATGCGAATCAACGTGCTTACAACCGCAGCGCACATCAAAATGATTTGTGCCAGCCACTTCCTCATAGCTGTCTCTCAGGAGCTATGAATACAGGACACTCAAGACTGGTTGCCATAGACGATTCGCGGAAATTGTGGCAGTAAGGTAGTGGTAGTAACTACACTGGTTTCCACAATTTAAGCAACAAACCCAAAAATCGCGATAATTGGGCGAAATATAGTTCAAATTGCACGAAATGTGCATATGTTATAGGCGAAAGCATACAGCATCGGTGTACGGAAGGCTAATGAGTGGCGCTGGCAGCACTTTATGCAAATGCTCAAGAGCTTTAAACCAGCTGTTTCGGAGGAAGTCGCCAATTCATGTGCGGAGTGAATGACATGATTTCGAGATAGCGATTTCGTCAACATGGCTTCGAGACGTCATTTACCAGCGGAGTTATGCTACAGAGCAATGGGCCGACTCGAAGCAGGGCAACGGCAGGTGGATGTAGCAAGATGGCTCAACGTCTATCGCTTTGTGCTCAGCAGGATGTGGTAGCGGTTCCAAGCCACGGGTACAGTTTTCCGAAGGTAGGCCAAGGGCGACAACGTCCGCGGATTACAGGTATTTGCGGCTTTCGGCACGGCGGAGTAGGACAGCTACACCGACCCATCTCAGATCTGTGCTTGCGGCAGCCACCGGACGAACGGTATCAGCTTCGACGGTGCGCAGAAGATTACATGCAGGAGGACTGTTTGCTCGGCGACCGGTATTATGCGTTAACCCCACACCCCTCCACAGGAGGGAACGTTTCAATTGGGCACGAATGCACGTTAACTGGACTCAAAATCAGTGGAGTTCCGTTCTGTTCACTGAGGAGTCGCGGTACTTTTGACAGAGTGATTCTCGCCAAGTTTACATCTGGAGAGAGGCTGGTACTCGCTATTTGTCCTCTAATATCCAAGAAAGGGACACATATGGTGCTGGTAGTGTTCTGGTGTGGGCAGGCATATCATTAGGTGGCCGTACTGACTTCTATGTGGAAACCTCAATGCTCGGAGATATAGAGACGTCATCCTGGACCCATTGTTCGTGTGTACGTGGCCGCAATTGGCGATACACTTGCACTGCAGGAGGATAAAGCCTGACCTCACACAGCTCGCTTTGTGCACCAATACATGGAACAGGAGACTTTAGTCCGTATGGAGTGGCCAGCACGCTCTCCTGATCTGAATCCCATTGAGCATGTCGGCGATGCTCTCGGAAGGCATGTTGCTGGCTTCCAGGCTCCTCCCCGAGCCCTGCAGGGGCTCCACACTGCTTTGATTGAGCAATTCGGGCAATGGACGCAGCTACCCACGGAACTGCTCGATGCCCTAATTAACAACATGGAACATCGCTGTCGGGCCTGTATTGCTGTTCTGGGTAACCACACTCCGTATTGAAGTACCTTTCCCTATTTCATCTTAATACCTATTTTTCTGTATTTTCATGCAAAATGTAAACGCTTTGTATCACATGTTCTTACATTTTTCTTGTTGCATTTGGTCCGATAAAGCTTACCACCAAATTTCATCCGAATCGGTTGCATACCTTATAAGTTATCACGATTTTTCCATTTGTTGCTGAATTTATGGAAACCAGTGTATGATCCTCTATATATATACAGCAAACGAGACTGTAGGTAGCTGTCCCTCAAAGAGGTATAAATGCCGGACACTCAGAACAAGTTGCCATAGTCCATTCGCGGAAATTGTGGCAATAAGGTAGTGGTAGTACCTATGACCCGCTGCAGCAGACGAGACCTGTTCGTACAGCTGACGGACTTTGAGCGAGACCTATATGTGTTGGACTGTGGAAAGGCGTTCACTTTACACCGATAAGCCATCACATTATGACCACCCCCAGCCTAAATAAATGAGCGCGCCTGGAGACCGAACGGTGGCGCAAGTGAAGTTCACAGAGTAGTATATATATATGTACAACCCGAGGAACGGCTTTCGGTTAGTAGACTGTTCGCAGTCAGAATTAAAAAAAGCTACCGATTTATAGGAGTTTGATGGAGGACAAATTGTGATGGTCGGTGCCTTGGAAATACGATCTCGGAAATGGCGCGGCTTGTGGGTTGTTCGCGTGTCGCTGTAGTGAGTACGTAGCAAAAGTGGTGCACAGATGGCCAAACGGCGACCCGTCGTCCAGCCGTGTGTTGTCCACCGTCGTACAACCGTGTGTCGTCCACCGTCGTACAACCGTGTGTCGTCCACCGTCGTACAACCGTGTGTCGTCCACCGTCGTACAACCGTGTGTCGTCTACCGTCGTACAACCGTGTGTCGTCCACCGTCGTCCAGCCGTGTGTCGTCCACCGTCGTACAACCGTGTGTCGTCCACCGTCGCACAACCGTGTGTCGTCCACCGTCGTACAACCGTGTGTCGTCCACCGTCGTACAACCGTGTGTCGTCCACCGTCGTCCAGCCGTGTGTCGTCCACCGTCGTACAACCGTGTGTCGTCCACCGTCGTACAACCGTGTGTCGTCCACCGTCGTACAACCGTGTGTCGTCCACCGTCGTACAACCGTGTGTCGTCCACCGTCGTACAACCGTGTGTCGTCCACCGTCGTACAACCGTGTGTCGTCCACCGTCGTACAACCGTGTGTCGTCCACCGTCGTCCAGCCGTGAGTCGTCCACCGTCGTCCAGCCGTGTGTCGTCCACCGTCGTACAACCGTGTGTCGTCCACCGTCGTACAACCGTGTGTCGTCCACCGTCGTACAACCGTGTGTCGTCCACCGTCGTACAACCGTGTGTCGTCCACCGTCGTCCAGCCGTGTGTCGTCCACCGTCGTACAACCGTGTGTCGTCCACCGTCGTACAACCGTGTGTCGTCCACCGTCGTACAACCGTGTGTCGTCCACCGTCGTCCAGCCGTGTGTCGTCCACCGTCGTACAACCGTGTGTCGTCCACCGTCGTACAACCGTGTGTCGTCCACCGTCGTACAACCGTGTGTCGTCCACCGTCGTCCAGCCGTGAGTCGTCCACCGTCGTCCAGCCGTGTGTCGTCCACCGTCGTACAACCGTGTGTCGTCCACCGTCGTACAACCGTGTGTCGTCCACCGTCGTACAACCATGTGTCGTCCACCGTCGCACAACCGTGTGTCGTCCACCGTCGTACAACCGTGTGTCGTCCACCGTCGTACAACCGTGTGTCGTCCACCGTCGTACAACCGTGTGTCGTCCACCGTCGTCCAGCCGTGTGTCGTCCACCGTCGTACAACCGTGTGTCGTCCACCGTCGTACAACCGTGTGTCGTCCACCGTCGTCCAGCCGTGTGTCGTCCACCGTCGTACAACCGTGTGTCGTCCACCGTCGTACAACCGTGTGTCGTCCACCGTCGCACAACCGTGTGTCGTCCACCGTCGTACAACCGTGTGTCGTCCACCGTCGTACAACCGTGTGTCGTCCACCGTCGTCCAACCGTGTGTCGTCCACCGTCGTACAACCGTGTGTCGTCCACCGTCGTACAACCGTGTGTCGTCCACCGTCGTACAACCGTGTGTCGTCCACCGTCGTACAACCGTGTGTCGTCCACCGTCGTACAACCGTGTGTCGTCCACCGTCGTACAACCGTGTGTCGTCCACCGTCGTACAACCGTGTGTCGTCCACCGTCGTACAACCGTGTGTCGTCCACCGTCGTACAACCGTGTGTCGTCCACCGTCGTACAACCGTGTGTCGTCCACCGTCGTACAACCGTGTGTCGTCCACCGTCGTACAACCGTGTGTCGTCCACCGTCGCACAACCGTGTGTCGTCCACCGTCGCACAACCGTGTGTCGTCCACCGTCGTGCAACCGTGTGTCGTCCACCGTCGTCCAGCCGTGTGTCCACCGTCGTACAACCGTGTGTCGTCCACCGTCGTACAACCGTGTGTCGTCCACCGTCGTCCAACCGTGTGTCGTCCACCGTCGTACAACCGTGTGTCGTCCACCGTCGCACAACCGTGTGTCGTCCACCGTCGTACAACCGTGTGTCGTCCACCGTCGTACAACCGTGTGTCGTCCACCGTCGTACAACCGTGTGTCGTCCACCGTCGTACAACCGTGTGTCGTCCACCGTCGTACAACCGTGTGTCGTCCACCGTCGTACAACCGTGTGTCGTCCACCGTCGTACAACCGTGTGTCGTCCACCGTCGTACAACCGTGTGTCGTCTACCGTCGTACAACCGTGTGTCGTTCACCGTCGTACAACCGTGTGTCGTCCACCGTCGTACAACCGTGTGTCGTCCACCGTCGTACAACCGTGTGTCGTCCACCGTCGTACAACCGTGTGTCGTCTACCGTCGTACAACCGTGTGTCGTTCACCGTCGTACAACCGTGTGTCGTCCACCGTCGTACAACCGTGTGTCGTCCACCGTCGTACAACCGTGTGTCGTCCACCGTCGTACAACCGTGTGTCGTCTACCGTCGTACAACCGTGTGTCGTTCACCGTCGTACAACCGTGTGTCGTCCACCGTCGTACAACCGTGTGTCGTCCACCGTCGTACAACCGTGTGTCGTCCACCGTCGTACAACCGTGTGTCGTCCACCGTCGTACAACCGTGTGTCGTCTACCGTCGTACAACCGTGTGTCGTCCACCGTCGTCCAGCCGTGTGTCGTCCACCGTCGTACAACCGTGTGTCGTCTACCGTCGTACAACCGTGTGTCGTCCACCGTCGTCCAGCCGTGTGTCGTCCACCGTCGTACAACCGTGTGTCGTCCACCGTCGTACAACCGTGTGTCGTCCACCGTCGTCCAGCCGTGTGTCGTTCACCGTCGTACAACCGTGTGTCGTTCACCGTCGTACAACCGTGTGTCGTCCACCGTCGTACAACCGTGTGTCGTCCACCGTCGTACAACCGTGTGTCGTCCACCGTCGTACAACCGTGTGTCGTCCACCGTCGTACAACCGTGTGTCGTCCACCGTCGTACAACCGTGTGTCGTCCACCGTCGTACAACCGTGTGTCGTCCACCGTCGTACAACCGTGTGTCGTCCGCAGCTCATTGATGCCAGAGAGGAGCGGAGACTGTCGCGCATTGTTCACAGCGACCGCAGGGTCACAGTACGACAAATCACCTGTAGCTACAACAGTGGTGATCAGGGCAATGTGTTACAGCACACAGTTCATCGCAACCCTCTGCGCATGGGCGTGCATAGCCGAAGACCCAGTCGGCTCCTCAGGCTCACTGCACGTCATCGTCAACAACGCATGAAATGGGCCTAAGATAAACGAAATTGGATCGTAGATGATTGGAAGAAAGTAGCCTGGTCTGACGAATCACGACTTCACGTATAGACGACCGAGCGCGGATATGCCGATTACCAACGGAGGTTATGACACCTGGATGCACTGGTGGGCGGAAGGAGACCGGCGGCGGCGGTGTTATGCTGGGGACGATGTTTTCTTGGGATAGTTCAGGCCCCATTATCCCAATAGCACAATCCCTGACAGCTGTCATGTATCTGAACACCGTTGCCGACCAAGTTCACCCATTCATGGCAACTGTGTTCCCTGCTGATGATGGCCATTACCAACAGGATAATTGGCCATGCCACATTGCTAGAATCGTCAAGAAGGGGTTCGAGGAACATTCTGGTGACTTTCTCTTAATGCTCTGGCCTCCGAATTAACCTGGCATGAACCTAATGGAACATTTGTGGTTTGACTTGGAAAAGTGGGTTCGCTCTGAATCATCACCACCCCGAAATATACGGGAACTGGTGGACCTGCTGTTGACATTATGGTACCAGATACCTCAGGATACAGATCGCCACCTCATCGAATCGACACCTCACCTAGTGGTCACTGTTTTGCGAGCCAAAAAGGTTTCTACACCTTTTTAGGTAGGTGGTCATAATGTAGTTGCTCATCGGTGCAGTAGGAGATGTGTCTAAGACATGAATCAAACCTGCATTTAGGCTCAACAGACGAACCAATTTTTCAAGAGTTTAAGTTCCTAGGAGTTATCGTCAATCCTGCACACGTGCGATGCCTCAAAGATTCCTGTCTGAAAGCTACAAACAAGGTCCTTTGGCTTGTGTCTTGTGAGACAGACAGGATTTCTTTATACATGTATAATTCTGCAATTCAGTCGAAACTGTGATATCTATAAGATCTGCGCATCGTTCTAAGCTTAGCCCTTTTGTACGACGTTTGTCATCAGGCCAGGCGTGTGTGTGTGTGTGCGGGTGCCTTCCGTACGTCTCGGATTCCCATTCTTTATGCGGAGGTCAGAGGACCGTTGATAGATTTGGACCGTCAGCAGCTGTCTATTCAATTTTATCTGAAACTGAGATTTCTTCCAGAACTTCCTTTATAAAAAGCAGTTTTCAACCCTCCGTTGATTCACCTGTTTGAGAGACAATCCTTATGTGCTGCAACGTTAGGGCTTCAAATGTCGGCCGAAGTACAAGATGCAGGAATCGACGTGTCGTTGATTCTAGAGACTAAGCCGGACGCCAAGGGGAGGATCTTTATGAACAGCATCATAGCCACTCGCTGGACGATGGCGAGTGGCTGTAAGTAAGGAGGAACCGAACTGGACACCAAGGACGTTAACCAAAGAACTAGCAAAACCAGACGTTGAGTAAAGATAAAGAGGTACCAAACCGGACACCAAGGGAGGATGTGAAGTAAAGAGGTACCAAACTGGATGCCAAGGGCGGGGGAGCGAAGTAAAGAGGTACCAAACTGGACGCCAAGGGGAGATGTTAAGTAAATACCAAACCGGACGCAAGAGGAGATGTGAAGTAAAGAGGTACCAAACCAGATGCCAAGGGAGGAAGTGAAGTAAAGAGGTACCAAACTGGACGCCAAGGGGAGATGTTAAGTAAAGAGATACCAAACCGGACGCAAGAGAGGATGTGAAGTAAAGAGGTACCAAACCTTACGCCAAGGGAGGAAGGGAAGTAAAGAGGTACCAAACCGAACGCAAAGGGCGTTAACCAGAGAACTAGCGAAACCGGACGTTAAGTAAAGAGGTACCAAACTGGATGCCAAGGGGGGGGTGTGAAGTAAAGAGGTACCAAACTGAATGCCAAGGGAGGATATGAAGTAAAGAGGTACCAAACTGGATGCCAAGGGAGGATGTGTAAAGAGGCACGAAACCGGACTCCAAGGGGAGATGTGAAGTAAAGATGTGCCGAATCAGACGCCAAGGGGAGATGTGAAGTAAAGAGGTACAAACCGGACGCCAAGGAAGAAATGTGAAGTAAAGAGATACCAAATCGGATGCCAAGGGGGATGTGAAGTAAAGAGGTACCAAACAGGACGCCAAGGGAGATGTGAAGAAAGGAGGTACCAAACTGGACGCCAAGGGGGAGTAGAAGTCCCGTTTGGTACCTCTTTACTTCGCATCCAGGGACTTCTATCTTTTTTTGTCGGTGTATCGGCAGCTTTTTTTTTTTTTTTTTTTTGCATCGGTTCCGTGTCTCAGATAAAGTCCCAAATTTAGCCAATGGAACACTTTTTACTGTCATTCTTTATTTGGAAGGGAAGCTTGTACAATTAATAAAAAAAACTTGTTGTTCTTGTTTTCGGAACCATTGAATGTGCAGAAATACATAAAGGATTTCTGCGCCCTTTCACGTTTGTGCAATTCATAAACATTTGAATAAAAATTATGCACGAGATCTTCAGAGTATGTTCATAATTCCGAAGATCTCCAGCAACACAGTTCGTGCACAACATCTTGAAGCATAGCACACGATTCCCTCAAAAACTTGTGTTCCACATTTAGTATGGCAAAGTATTCTGTTGTTTTCATTTTAATGCAACCTATTGTAATAACTTACTAAGTTTCTCTTCTATAAAGCAGTAAAGTTCAGGAATTTTTTTAATAATGCAAATTAATGTACATTTCCTTTTTTCTTTTTGTTTTAGGATTTAAAGGTGTTTTATGCTACTTTTAGAACACACTTAGATCCTGTTATATTCAATCCATTCTTCAGAAACATGAAGAATTTAACAGTTCTGGGCCTACGTGGATGTCGTCTTGTGGAAGCGGAAACGATGGAAGTAATTTCGAACTCTCTTACTAGCTTGAAACACTTAGATTTGTCTTCCACTGATATAGGGGACGATGGAGTATACGCATTGTGTGGTCACATGCAAACTGCTGGTGATTCCACACCGAGCTGTTGTTTCATTAAACACTGCAATGTCAAGAGTTCGTTGAAGCTCCTGAAGTTGTGTTTAGTAGCTACAATGGTGAGCCAGGTGGGCGTCGCTTGCATTCTAACGCATATGCCTACGATTCAAGGCATAGAACCTTCTTCTGGTGAAGTCACATCTGTCGCCATATGTGAAATCGACGCCCAGCGAAAGAAAAGCGGAATGCAGCGTCTGAAACTGAAAATAACATCACTTAACTGTCCGACCACTGTTGCCGATTGGGAAACTGTTTTCGAAAGTTGTCCAGAACTACAACACTTAGATATATTCATTTCAAGTGATAACCCTGGAAACGACCATCAGAGAGACGAGATTTTGGCTAGGTGCAAACTTAGCGATTTAAATAGCATTTTGGTTTCTTGTAAAAGTACTGGTCGTATGATCGAAAGTCTCACAATCTTTTTGATGGACAAAGGACATCAAATAAAATCCTTAACTTTGACGGGAGATGTAGTAGATTTTGCATTATTTAATCCAAAGGATCTTAGACACATTCTCAGCATGTGTCCGCACTTGGAAGTTTTGAATATGCATTTCATGGCGCTACATCGACAGGTGAGGGACGAGCCCTTTGAAAATTATCCGCCACTTAAAAAATTACGAAAGCTACACATCGAGATGATTGGTGAATCACATTCAATGGTTATCAGAGAAGTCTTCAAGATAATTTATGCAGCCAAGGAAATACACGAGTTAAGTTTGAAAATTCCTGCGAATGAAAGTGTTGCTGTTGATTTGCTATTGAAAGGAAAATTCCCTTTCTTGCGAGAGATAACTTATACAGACAGCCGTGAAGATGAAATGCTCCTTAACTGGATATTATGAAGTAACATTCTATGAGTAAAAAGATTATACTCTTTAAATCATTCAAGTGATAACTACTATCTGTAAATTTCTGACCAATGAAATCAAAGTGTTGTTTACCTGTGAGTTTTGTTTCGATTTGTGAAAATAAAATTTTGTTCAGTTCTTTTATTAAACGAATAATAACTTGTGTTAGAATGATATGCAAATTATGCCTCTAAGAAACTTAAATATTTTGTTTACTGATTTCTCATACTTTCATCGATCGACGAAGAACTTTTTCAACCAGTGTGAACTTTTTATTAAGGCTAGGGTTGTAACGTATACTCTATATTCACTTTCCTTTTGATTTTACTATCTCTGGTTATTTTATTTTACTATGTAAATTATCTTCCTACTGAACGAAATATTATTTCACCCGCTGAATGAGATCTGGCAATGAGTGTAAGTCATGACGTGGTGGTAGCTAGTATATAGGCGCGTTCATCGAGACTTGTGTGGTTGCGTTGGTTGGTGTGTTGGCGTCGCGAGGTGTTGTTATGAGAGAGTGTGTACCATAAGAGGAAAGTTTATTCATTATTATGTACAAGATATATGAGTGCCTTAGTTGACCAAGAGTCTTGGAAATAAACAAGTTTTCAGTAAGTTCAGTCTTTCTCAATTCATAGTTTTTGTCAGACCTCTGTCTGGCTGTTAGGTTTATGACTTTTATTACGTAATATAAATAACCAGCGTTGAGACTTTGTTTAAGTTCGTAATTAACTAGTAACAACACCCTTTTGTGAATTCATTATTTTGAAGCTTAGTGCAAGTATATCATTAGCTAGCTGGTAAGAAGAGAATCATTCATAATAATTAGCTTAGCGGAAAGTAAATAAAGCTAATTCATTATAGGGTTATTAAAACCGGCATCATGCGGTACTTGGTCTTTTTTATTACTTCTACACACACACACGCACACACGCACACGCACACACAAACACACACACAGAGTTAAGCTTTTCCACCTCGTTCATTCGTCACGATCCACAGCCATTTAAATTGATAAAAAAATAGTTTAAATTGCTTTTATGTCTTAATTTAAAGATAACTAACAATTGTTCATGATGAAGGACACTGTACTACAGATAACATTTCATTACCAAATAATTGTGTTAGAATGATATGTAAATTATGCCGCTAAGAAATTTAAATATTTTGTTTACAGATTTCTCTTATTTTCATCGATCGATGAAGAACTTTTTCAACCAGTGTGAACTTTTTATTAAGGCTAGGGTTATTAAAACCAGCGTCATGCAGTACTTGGTCTTTTCTATTACTTCTAAACACACACACACACACACACGCACACAGAGTTAAGCTTTTCCATCCTCGTTCATTCGTCACCAGTGTTGCATTCAGAGAGCTTTTTCCGAGGAGGGGGGGGGGCAATTACAAATTTTGAGAGGCTCAAACTTTTTTTTTATTGATGGTTTAACGACCACCGTGAGCAACTCAATGGGCTATAAGCAGTCGCCCGTCCCTAATTTAGAGGCACTGATTCCAGGGAAGGGAGAGAGCCAGTTCTGTAAGACAAACACAGCATCCATGCCTCACGGGATTCGAACCCGGATACCTTTTGGACGAATGATAAGAGGCCATCGCTTAGACCACTGCGCCACCGAGACAGCAGGGCTCAAACTTGTTATTATTTGTTATTTATATATACATTAAGACATATAACAATATATTTAATACAGCATAAAAATTTTCTTATGCTCGTATATCGCAATGTCGAGGTACTAAATATATTATTGGTTGCATTGACACTTCAGATTTAGAAAACGTAAATATACATGCCGATAGCAATTTTAGTTTTAGTGCATAAAACAAAGAAATTAATTTAATCCTTAAAATAATCTTAATACTACTGAGGCATGAAGCCCATGAGGATGCGTTTTTTTATTATAATATTTTTCCTCATTTTCTTCAGTTTTTTAAATTAATTTCTCCAAATTTTCATCTGTAAACAAAAATAATCAAACTAACTACATCGGGCAATCACCCCAAAATTTACGGGGGGCGGGGCTCCATGGAAGATGCCTGAATACATCACGGTTCGTCACGATGCACAGCCATTTAAATTGACAAAAAATTATTTTAAATTGCTTTTATGTCTTAATTTAAAGATAACTAACAATTGTTCATGATGAAGGACACTGTACTACAGATAACATTTCATTACCAAATAATTGTGTTAGAATGATATGCAAATTATGCCTCAAAGAAACTTAAATATTTTGTTTACTGATTTCTCTTCCTTTCATCGATCGATGAAGAACTTTTTCAACCAGTGTGAACTTTTTATTAAGGCTAGGGTTATTAAAACCAGCGTCATGCAGTACTTGGTCTTTTCTATTACTACACACACACACACACAGTTAAGCTTTTCCTTCTCGTTCATTCGTCACGATCCACAGCCATTTAAATTTACAAAAAATTAGTTTAAATTGCTTTTATGTCTTAATTTAAAGATAACTAACAATTGTTCATGGTGAATGAATGACATTGTACTACAGATAACGTTTCATTACCAAATAATAATAATAATAATAATAATAATAATAAACGTGTTTTCTTTCCTCCTTTGCTTTATGTGTTGCAAGACCTGTATAGGGTCATGTTTGTTGAAATTATACCAGGCCTGGCCGGATGTGGATCTCTTCAGTTCTCCTGGGATGACGGGATCCATTTCCCACAGGTATACAGAAAAACTGTGAGTAAATAGAGAGCTCTGGCACATTTAAATCTAATACTGCCGAAGAAAAGGTGTTTTTATTAGTTGATATACCGAGAACAAAATTGCTACACAAGAGGAAGTAAAGCACAGACGTTTAATGTTCTATTTATAAAAGAATGCTAAATTCAAGAAATAAGTTCACATTTAATGAGTGACATGTGATCGAATAACGGAAACTGCACTGCAATGGCTGTTCGAGCGAAAAATTATCACATGTGAAAAAGACAGGCAGTCTGTACCAAGAGCCTCTATAACTGAGGAAGCACGACTTGACAAACACTACACTGTAAAAAATTTGGCTGTAAATTTTACGGGTTTGGACCACTGACGAACAATGTTCCCTCTAAGCTGAACGCGCGCGCAGCAACTTAACTTCCTCCGCGCAGCTGAAATACCTTCCGCGCATTAAGCATTTTAGATTAAAATTCCCAAATCCATAATTAATTTTTATAAATCGGAAATCAATTACCTGCAAAAAATAATAATAATAAATAAATAAAATTCGGCCTCCCCAAAAGTCAAAACAACACTTTTCTTAAATGCCGTTCGTCTCCTTCTAAGTTCGTCTCATTGTCCTCTTCATTCTCAAACGCTTCTTGGAAAGTAGCCTCGTGCGAGCAGATAGTGAACACGAGATTGCTGATTAGTGCTTTTCCCACGCAGAGAAAGAGGCAGATATTGAATCTTTTCTCAAAACAACATATCAGCGCCACCCAATCGCAGCAAACCGTAACCAAGTTCATTGTACTAACTAATGCACCCATGCTAATTGGCGGGGAAAGGCGTTCCGGTCAGTTAAATTGTAAACCGCTGGTAAAAGGCTTTTGCTCAAAACTTTGTCAGATAACAAGGCAGATCTCTTCCAACATCAAAGACGCTGAAAGGCGCCTTGCGTTTGCGTTCAAGTTCGTTTCTGTGCCGCATCTTTTGTTTCTAATTCTCCTTGGTATTTTGATATGCAAAGAAACTGTGCTTTCCTAATTTCCAGTGTTTTTATTCCAGAAGTAAGTTTGAGCTTCTTACTTTTCATAAAATCAATTTTTTTTTTAATGAAATGTTTTTAATATTTTTTTTTAATTTAAAATCAATTGCGGAAAGAACTGTGTTAAACATGCGGGGATAATAAAAACTAAGGGTTCCAATCCAAGCTCCAACTTCTACTGCATTAGTAAGAGAAAATGAGACAATAAAATTTTTTGCCCAAGTGGTTTTGATGCCTGCCCAGCTCATTGGGTAAGGCGAGCATTGCCCATGGCCGCTTGGAGGGTGTATTGCTAACGAAGTTGCTATCATTAGACCGTGAAAATGGTAGTTTTATGCCATATTATTTACAGAAAGATATAATCAGGCACCGTAATTCTTACCGTTTTGTGGACCGGCGGACCGGAGAATCCCCGGGGAGCAAGCAGGCGATAATTGTCCGTGGTTTGAAAGTGCTGTATGAAGCTAGCGCAAGAGGCACGAGAAAGTTCACGTGCAAAGCGCGCCTGCGCCCACAAAGCTCGTTCGAAAACGAGAGCTCTTTTCAGAGCTAATTGCTCCGCCCGATCCAAGCTCTGCCCCGTTGTCATCGGGCCGGTCCTACCACTCAATATGAGTGGTTCAAGTGCAGAGCACACTGAGCAGACACCATCCTGCTCGGGTCTTCAGACCCATTCTCCGGGGGATAGAGACCCGAAGAACCGTGAGAGTACAGGCACGGAGGAATTTCTTGGGCTGTTCCACGAGCTTAACACGCTGATGGACAGCCCGACTACTAGAATCTCACACAACGTGAGAGGGTTGTTACGACCCGTTCTAGACCAGGTGCTCAGCTTCGTAACAAAACAGTCGCTGCAACTGGAAAACCTCAAAGGGCAACTATTGGAAAGAGAACGGAGTGCGCCCGTCGATGAGAAGCCGACCTATGTTAAGGTTGCCGGGAGAACGCAAGCTCCCGCAGCACCGTAAAAGTTAAGCCGACCCACCCAGTGATCCTCTATCCGAAGATCGCGGGCAAAACGTCAGAGGAGGTGAAGGTCGTGGCTAAAGAATTGATTGATCCATGGAGCATGGACATAGGAATTAAAGGTGTGAAGAAAGTGGCAAACGGAGGGGTTCTTATCGAATGCATCAAGGCGGAAGGGGTGAAGGCACTTGAGAACACATTTGAGGAAAACCCTCAACTGAGTGAGACGTTTGTGTTAAAAAAGTCAGCGAGGAGACTTCCCAGAGTGATAGTCTATGGAATATACTCAGACGATCAACAACAGATTGTTGATGGGATCGCGATGCAGAATGAGATCCAGGACCATGACAGTTGCAGATTACTCTTCCCAATCAAAGCGAAGTCGGGGAAAAAACACTGGGTGTTTGAGTTCGCACTCTAGTGAAAAAAAGGGAAAGTCAACATCGGCTGGCAGATTAACTCCTGCAAAGAATACTTGCGGGAAACCCGTTGCTTCAAATGCAACGGGTTCGGTCATCACCGTGAGAAGTGCAAAGCAGCGTCTGAAACCTGTACTCGATGTGGCCAGGAGGGACACAGGCAGCAGACCTGCAAAAACGAAGCGAATTGCCCCAACTGTCGAAGTGCAAACGAGAAGTTCCGCCTCAAGCTCGACACCGCCCACTCCAGTACAGATCCAGATTGTCCTAGTCTGAAGAAAGAGCACGAGAGAATCCGTTCCAGGACGGATTATGGTTGAAGAACAAGCGACGAAGGGGAAAGATGGGACTGCGATCCCAAGAAGAAATGTAAGACGTTGAATGTGCGTCCAATGTGCTTGTGTTTTAACAATTCGAGTTTCATTAATGTCACTGTGTGTACCTATGTATTGTTTCGTAATAAAAAGGCTTCGGCTCAAAAAAAGTTCGAGTGGCGAACCAATCTCCCAGAGGTCCCTCAATAGACAAACGGTCCATCGTGTGCGACCTTCCCAGTTCGCACCACCCGTCGGTGTGTCCGAATCTGCGGCTCTTGGACGGGGATTGGTAGCGTAACGCTCACCGACGGTGAACGTGAATAAAGAGGCTTATCTATCCTTGCAGAGTCCGCAACAGGACGGAGCAAGCAGATGACTCAGTATTACCGTTTTGTGGACCGGTCGTTCTGATGCCGACCGGGTGAGAGTTCTCTGTGTGTGATTTGGTTGAGCAATACTGCAGTGTCAAGCAGAACTGACGATTTCAACCGCGAGACGGGTTTCATCCCGATCTCGCGATTTTTTCTTTTAAGAAGAGGTGTGACTTAGCCACCCTGTCAATAAGAGCAGTGACGGGACTTAGTGAAAACGCCCAGAGTCTCTATGCAGGCTGAACGGAACGGCGAAGTTCCGTTCAGCCTGCATAGAGACTCTGGCATCAGTTTCGGGTACGTCGTCGCCGTTCCGGTCCCGCTGACGAAGGGACCCTTTGATCCCTTGTCAGCCCAAAGCCCGAGCGCCCGGTCTCTAAGGTTTGACTTGAGTGGGAGAACCTCAGGGTGCCCACTCAGTACTTAGAAAAAATTGTGTTTGTCATCTCTCCCACAGAGATGTCAACTACCCAGAAGGGTAAAGTGAAACTTAAGAAGTCAGCCCCCAAATCGTCCGGGTCAACCCGGACGCAGAAGGTAGCGGCAGAAGCACTACCAAGCCCTGTCGGCAGTGCTAAAGGGCTTAGCCCTTCTTCCGAGAACAGCCGGAAGGTAGAGCCCAATGCCAGGAGGAAACCGTCAAAGACGCTTTCCCCAGCGAAGGGCTCTAAAGCCGCTACACCCACGAAGGGAGCCTCGACTGAGCATTCTCAGTCAGCTAGTGGTGTAAGCACGCCCTTGCCAGTTCCGCCCATGTCAAGGAAGGGTAAAACACCACCCCAGCCCGAGCCCTCTCGGGCTCCTGAGGGGTCGTCCGCTAGTCCCCCAGAGACACCTTTGGTGGGACACAAGCATCCCAGGGCACCCCCGGTGCTTACACCTGAGGCTTTCATGAGCTGCATTTTCACCCTCATTGGGGAAGTTGAGTTCGTTCTCATGGACTCGCGGGTCACTTCCTCAGGGAGAGAAAAGGTGAAAGCGGTCTTGAATAGTATTAATAAGGCTTGTTACGAGCAAGCCAATCGGGTGGCCTATATTGAAGGCAGGCTGTCCGTTCGGCAGGAGTCGAGCTGCAAAGCCGACGCCAAAGTGGTTTCCTACGCCGAAGTGGCTAGGAAAGGGGCTAGCACGGCGAAAGGGTCTTCGCCCGCCCCGATAGAGAATAAAAAGAAGAATAAGGAAAAGTCGGGAGACAGGAGACACGGGCTTTTGGTCTACTCGACAGTCGAGAGTGCGTCCTCAGAGGACACGAAGAAGACCCTGGAAACTGCAGTCAACCCAACTAAACTGCAGATAGGGGTCAAGAGCATTCGGAGCATTAGGAAAGGTGGGGTCGCAGTGGAGTGTTCCCGTCCCGGGGAGCTCGACAGCCTTGCCCAGGAGTTGAGGAGCAATCCGTTGACCAAAGATTGCACACTCCCCACGGCCTTACGAAAGAGACACCCCCGGTTGATAGTTTATGGGGTCGACGGGGATCTCTCAGGGAAAGAGTTCGAGCAGGCGGTTTGCGGGCAGAACCCAGAGCTCGAGAACGGGTTTAAAGCCTGTTTCCCTATCAAGGGCAAGGGAGGTAGGGTCCACTGGGTGGCAGACGTGGAGCACAAGGCTTTCAAGCACTTAGTGAGGCGGAAGACACTGAACGTGGGTTGGTCAGTGCTCCGACTAAAGGAATTTTTGAGGGAGGTCAGGTGCTTTCGGTGTAATGGCTTCGGTCATTTCCGAGGCAACTGCCCCGAGTCAGAAGCAAGGTGCGGCAATTGCGGTGAAGTTGGGCACCAGCACCACCAGTGTGCAGCCGCACCGAAGTGCAGCAATTGCACTGCTGCGAATGTCAATTTCCGTCTGAAGCTGGACGTCTCTCACTCCAGCTTCAGTAAGACATGCCCTAGTCTTATTAGGGAACTTGAGCAAAGGAAGAGCCGGGTCTATGGTTGACAGATGGTTGTACCCTTGGAGGTACGTTGCTCTCGATATTGAGCTTTTGGGTCTATTGACCAAGGTATTTTTGATGACCCTGGCCCGGGGTCATCACCACAGCACTGGCCCTAGCGCTGTGGACCATGTTGATTTTGTGATGTGTTTTTATTATTTCTCAGTGTTTGAATGTTTGTGAGAGAGGTGCATGGGGCCCTCATAGTGAAATGTACATGTTTGTAATCCAATTTGATACCAAATAAAGGACTTTTGTCCCAAAAACTCGCGTTGGCGGGCGATCTCCCGGCCACGAGATGGGATATATTTGAAAAAGTTGCTTGTCCCAACTGCCCATAGCACGTCGCACACACGGGTTGTGACAGAAGGGTGTAAGGTACCGGTCCCGTGGGGGAGGCAGATCCCCACAGGTCTCTAGACCGAATCTCTCCGAGTGGAAGACTGTGGTTTCCGGTGACTGACAGGCTAGCTGTCGGAACGCCGTCAGGGATCCTATTAATCCCAAACTATTCGAGAGAGTTCCGCATTTCCCTGCGAGGTCTACACTAAGACGGTGCAGGTAAAGTCATCAGCCTAGGTTACCGTTTTGTGACGTACTAGTTGAATTGCCCGGCGTTGCTCGGGATAATTGGTTGATAATTCACTATTTAAATTTTGTACAAATCAAATGAAAACGATAAATGTTTTACGTCATAAACCATACTTAATACTCTATTTCATTTCTTCATTGAATTTGAAATTTATTCTCTGTAGAGTCTTTAGGCATACAATATTTTTAGTTTTTCCGTTTGATTTTTTTTTTTTTTTTTTTGCATATAGCAGGGTACCCGGTATTTCCCGGGAAAATACTACTATTCGTGGAATCACCAATTTTCAGCGGGTGAAAGTTTATGAATGAAAAATATATTCCGGTAATTTTCCAGTAAATTTATTTTAATTCATTTAGGTTATTGAGACGGGAATGGCTGCAAATGTGAAAAACAAAAAAAAACAAAAAAAAACATTTGATTTAGTTAATTTACTTTTACGAAACAAAAAAGAAAGGAAGAGGCTTCTTCGTTTAACAGACACTTATGTGTGTACTTGGTTTAATTCACTTAACACCTTAATGCCTGCTCTTCTACCAGCTGTTTTCAGTTTTTTATACATAGCGCTCGTAAAACTACTTCTTCAATACTAGGACATTCCACTCTGAGCACATGGCTCCTAGTTTCTATGGGCTCCTCATTACTTATTTTTTCCATCTAACCAATCAAAATAGCATACAGGGTAATTCAAAATGATTCATCCGATTGCAAATGAATGTATTTTATGTGTTTCTAAATATTAGGTGTACAAATAAGTTTTAAAGCGTTTTAAAACAACGCAACATATAATTTGAGAGAAAAGAACAATACCTTTACGAATTAAAATATGCGCTGTCATTTTCCATCACCTTCCGATATCGGTCAGGCAGCTGACGGATCCCAGCCATGAAAAATACTTCGTCATGTGACGCTATGAAGTCGTCAACCCATTTGTACTTCGTCACATGTCCGGAACCGTACAGCAGACAAACCATGTTGCATCGATCGGAACAATTGATAGTCTGAAGGGACTATGTCAGGACTATGCAACGGGTGCTCCAAAAATTCCCAGCCAAGCGTCAATAACGTTTCTTTGACCGATTTCGCGACATGTGGCCTAACGTTGTCATGCACTAATTTCTCGGAATGCAATCCTTTGCCTGTGAATGGACGTTTCCGACAGATATCCTGGTTCAATCGCAGCAATTGTTGCTTGTAGCGATCAGCAGTAACAGTTTGACCCCGTTCCAATAGTTCATAATAGATCACACCCTTCATATCCCACCAGATGCACATTAGAACTTTTTTGGAATGAATATTGCTTTTCGGTGTCGAAGTCTTGGCTTCACCGGGGTCTACCCAGTGTTTTTTTGCGTTTGGGATTGTCGTACTATATCCACTTTTCATCGCCCGTAACAACTTCCCACAGAAAAGACTTTCTGTGTTGTTTATTGAACAGATTCAAGCACTTTATGACACGCTCATCCCTGTTCCTCTAGCTCAGGTCATGTGACACCCCTTTTCCTTCCTTTTGAATCTTTCTCACTGTGCGTAAGCGATTGGAAATGGTTTGTTGAGTTACCCCCAGTTGTTCAACTAGTTCTTTTTGCATTTGAGACGAATATTCATCCAGCAATGCTTGCACTTCCTCGTGTGCAATCTTCTGCGTAGCGCCTGTTACGTTCTCGATCGATAACATCAAAATCACCTGCTTTAAACTGTCTGAACCAATACTCACACGTGCTTTTCGATACAATATTCTCCCCCAGAACAGATCGATGCACATGCTTTTGCAGCATTTTTTCCTTGATGAAATTCGTAACGAATGCAGTATCGCTTGCCATCTTTCACCTACCGGTGTGCAAGTGCGTTTGACTATTGGACAAACTTCTGTGTCACATTTTATACTCTGGACCAGTTACGGTCACATGACGATAACGCGGGGGAATGTCGGATATGTAAATTAGCGGTGTACGTCACACAAAAAATGCTTTAAAACTGATTTGTATATACACCTAATATACAGCGGTTAAATGTACATCGGATAAAGAAAAAAGCTGCCCAAATGTTGTTTTCATATCTTATAAATGATCTACGTGACATTCATTTGTCACGCGAACTATATATGTCGTGGCGACAATCAAATTCCTGCCATGCGTGACAAAGCATGTCTGTTGTCAACAACTGCAGAGCACTATGAATGCGAATTTTGAGTTCATCTAGCGTTGTGGGCAATTGTGGCACATACACCTTATCCTTAACATAACCCCATAAGGAAATGTCGCAGGGGGTCAGGTCCGAAGACCTGGCGGGCCATCTTGTCGTCGTGTCCACAGCGACCAATTCAGCGGTTAGGAAGAAGTTCGTTAAGGAAACGGCGAACATTCAGATGCCAATGTGGCGGCGCTGCATCAATCTGAAAGATGTAGTCGCGTGAATCTTCATTTAATTGCAGAAATAGCCATATCTCCAACAAATCTAAATATGAGTGTCCTGTTACTGTTTGTTCCTGCAAAAAGAAAGGACCGCAAACCATTGCACGAGAAACCGCACAGAACCCATTGTCTAGGTGAGTCGCGCTCAGTTTCAAATACCTCATGTGGGTTTCTGTGCCCCATATGCAAATGTTGTGACACTTGACCTTGCCACTTAAATGAAATGTTGCTTTGTCATGAAACATCTGGCATGAAGCAAATTCGTCGTCTTCCATCGCCTCCTGCGTGAAATTAGTGAAGCTCGCTCGCTGATTTTTGTAGTCTGGCTTAAGGACGTAGAACAGTTGCAACCTGTATGGTTTCATCAGCAGGTGCGGTTTCAAAACACGCCAAACAGTTGTTTGGGGTATTTGATAGTTCGCGACTGGGACGCAGGGACGGATTGGCCCACCGGGATACAGGGACATCTCCCAGTGGATCATTCGGAAAATGGCCCACTTTCTTCTATTTGTTTGTCTGAATCTATTTTTTGAAAAGAACCAGGGACGTCGTCAAAGGTGTGCTAAGCCCACCCTGAAATTTGTCTTGCCCACCCTGCCACCCACCCAGTTCAAAACTCGCCATTTTTTTATACTGTATATTTAACTTTAAACTATGAACTTGACTCGCCAAGTAATAATAAGATCTGGAGCGCACCTGGGCCAGATGAATCAACGAATAGCTATGCAATTCAATATAATGCTACAAAATTCTGCCACAGAAGATTGGATGACAACAGGTCGCACATTCCTTATAATGAAAGATCAAGAAAAAGGCAATGAACCTACTAACTAGTAACTATCGTCCAAGTACATGCTTCCCAACATCATTCAAACTTTTCACAAAAGTACTAGTAAGATAAATATATGACTAATTATGGGAAAACAAGTTGTACCCAATAGAACAGAAGGGGAACTTCAAAAGGTCAAGAGGCACAAAAGACTGGCTGCTAATTGACAAAATGATACTAAAAAACTCCAAAAGAAGAAAAACGAATTTGAATAAGGCATGGATAGATTATAAAAAAGCCTTTGACTCATTGCCCCACAGCTGGATTAACATTTGCTTGGAACTATTTGGAGTTAGCAAGAACATCTGCCGATTCCTCAAAGAAAATATGAAAAACTGGAAAACAGTGTTACATGCATATGGTGAAGTACTAGGAGAAGTTAATATCAAGAGCGGCATATTTCAAGGGGATTCTTTGTCGCCTTTATTGTTTAACATCTCTTTAATTCCATTGTCAATGATTTCGAACAAAACAAAAGTGGGCTACCACATTTCCGACCAACATGGAAAAATAAACCATCTGATGTACGTGGATGACCTTAAACTGCATGCAAAAAGTTCCGCCGAACTTGAAACATTGCTGCATACAGTGCAAATATTTAGTGATGATATACAAATGGAATTTGGACTGGAAAAGTGTGAAGTACTATCCGTGCGCCGGGGAAAAGTTCAGAATACAGATGGAATAGAATTAGAAAATGGTAACATAATGAAATCATTGTCAGATAATGAAAATTATAAACACTTTGGAATTCTTGAATCAGATAACATCTTACATACAAAAGTCAAAGGTCTGACTCAGAGTGAGTATATCAAGAGAGTAAGAAAAATATTGAAATCAATGAAAGTATATCAAGAGAGTAAGAAAAATATTAAATGGTGGAAATACAATTAAAGCCATAAATACATGGGCTATTTCAGTAATCAGATACCCAGCTGGAATAATTGATTGAACCCAAAGTCAATTAGAAATACTGGATCGAAAAACTCGAAAGTTATTGAACATACATCATGCACCCCATCCAAAAAGTGATGTTGATAGATTATATTTACCTCTGAAGATTGGACGCAGAGGGCTACTACAAGTAAAACAGGTATTAGAGGAAGAAAAAAGAAGCCTGAATGATTACGTCAACAGAAGCAGAGAAAAGCTACTACAGGCAATGAATAATGAAGATATCTTGAAAACAACAGAAAACAAGGCTGAATACAAGAGAAACAGGGCCGTAGCCAAACTCTGTTCTTAGGGCAGGCTCAATAAAATTTAGGGCATACTCAAAAAAGTTATATTCTTTCTTTCTTTTTTTGAGCATTACTGAAATTTTACAAATTTCAACCCAGATTAAGTACCTTATCTAGGTACATCAGGTACAAAAGTACCATTTATGATTAACATAAATAAAAAAAAAACAAGAGACATTTTGTAAAATCAAAATACATACATGAAAATCAAAATAGTTGTAGTCGTCGGTTTTTTGGCCATTAAATTTTCTCAAAAGTAAGTCCATGTCAAGAGTTTATGTGAGGTTTTGTTCGAATGCAAGAAGAGTCAAATTCGACATCTTTGGTGGCACATCAAAAGCTGCTGTGCGCAGTTAATTCACGTTAAAACAGAAAAGGTGGATTCACAAGTAGCCGTACTACAACCGGAAGTCCTGGCTGTGGCAAATAAATTATAAGTATCTCTGAAGACTACTCGCTGCTTAAAAATTTAATAAAAAATGACTGAATTTGGGTTTCCTTTCTTCTGGGTTTGTATGAATCTGTTGACTACTGCAAATTCTTCTGGAGATGGAAGTTCGTTACCTAAATTTGGCAAATATTTGACTTTGTCTAAATCAATATTTTCGCCTTCATAACTGGAAACTGCAATTAGGAGTTTTTCATTTTCTACGAATCATTGGCAGGGCAGGCTTGGCCTGCCCTGGCGTCTCCCTGGCTACGGCCCTGAAGAGAAAGCAGTTTGGATGCACATTAGATGGCTGGAAGAACAAGCCACTGCATGGACAATTTCTAAAGAATATTGATAGAAAAAATGACAACAACTTGACTTGGGCATGGCTGAAATTGGGTTCCATCAAGAAAGAAACAGAAGGTCTGATTTTTGCTGCACAAGAACAGGCATTGCAAACAAATGTTATGAAGGCTAAAATCCAGAAACTCAGTATTAATCCAAAGTGTCGACTTTGCCAAGAAAAAGATGAAACTGTGTCTCATCTTATATGTGAATGTAGCAAAATTGGACAGACAGATTACGAAGCTAGACATGACAGGGTTGCAAAATTGATTCACTGGTCATTATGCAGAAAACACAATCTGCCAGCATCGAAAAACTCATGGGAACATCAGGCTGAGAAAGTTATAGAAAAGGATCAAGTCAAGATCTTGTGGGATTTCGGAATTCAAACCGATCGACACATAGAACATAATACACCAGACATAACAGTAATAGAAAATCGGAAATTCTGGATAATTGATATAGCGATCCCTGGAGATACCAGAGTCGATGAAAGAGAACTGGAAAAAATGACTAAATAGAGACCTGGCCATAGAAAATAACTCGGTTATGGACTAAACACACAACGGTAGTCCCCATTGTCATCGGGGCACTTGGAACAATGTCAAAAAAATTATGAATCATTTTGAAAAAATTACAGCTTTCTGATACACCACCTACAGAACTGCAGAAGACAGCTCTACTTGGGACATCATATATTTTACACCGATTCCTGACTGATACCTAGGTGTCCGGTGGAAACTCGTATCAGTTCAACAATACCAGTCAATGATAATTTGTTGTTTATTTTGTTTGTCATAGGCTGTGATTCGTATTTTTCGAATAAAGAAAATAATAATTATTATTATTATTATAAGGAAAATCACGCTAGTTGAGAGTTATTTTGCCTTCAGCGATAAGGAAGTGCAGCTCAACCACTGTTAAGCAAATTCAAAGAAAGTGATTCAGTTTTTATAATTTCAAGATAGTTCTGTTTCCTTTCTTCCAGTGGCGCACTCAGTGGGGGTGACCCAGGGTCCCGGGCCCTCCCCATGAGGTAACACTTGGCCCTCAATTCTTTATTGTTGGCTGTTTATTTTTAAATACAAAGTTGTACCGAAAGTATTGCAAAAGTAGCCATAGCTTTTTTTATTAACTGACAGAGATCGTTCAAATTTCACAAATTGGTAAAGCAACTCTTCCTCTATAGTAACCCTTCTTCTTCAATTCAGGTAAATAATTGATTCCAAGCAGAAGCAACGTGCCGTCATTGAGTTCTTGACGAAACAAGGGTCCAGGCTGTCCGACACCCACAGAAAGCTACAGAATATTTATGGAGATGACACACTTGATAAGAGCAACGCACACAGACGGATGAAGAAGTATAAAGAAGGGGAAACCAGCATTGAAGACAAGCCACGCAGTGGGAGACCATCATCTGCTACCACTGACACGAATCGTCAGCGAGTGGATGAACTAATTCGCGCGGAGAAACGAGTCACAATCCGTGAGCTTGAACTGGACTGTGGTCACAATGCGATATAGAGAAGATGGTGAAGACTTAGGATATCGGAAAATGTGTGCAAAGTAGGTATACTTCGGCAGTTGACATCCGATTTGAAGGAGAAAAGGATGGAAGTCTGCTCTGATCTACTGGAAGCGTTTGAAGCCAATGAAGACAAGCTTTCTTCCGATCTGGTGACAAGGGATGAAATGTGGGCGTATCTTTACGATCCGGAAACAAAGAATCATTCCATGGAATTGCGTCACCCGCTTCAGCAAGGCCTAAGAAGTACAAGAGCCAGCGATCATTACAGAAAGTCATGGTGACTGTTTTGGGGGATGACAGGAGTGTCATTCTCCTTGATTTTCTGGTCTGGAAAGTGGCCGTACAGTGACCAGCGAGCGGTACATTCAAACACTCAGGAATCTTAGAGAAGTCACAAGGAGCAAGAGACCGAACAAGAATCTAAAAAGGATCCACATTCACCATGACAATGCGAGACTGCTCACATCTTTGGCAACAAATTAGGCTGGTCGGTGGCCTCCATCCACCATACAGCCGTGATATGGCGCCCTCCGACTTCCCCCTGTTTGATCCAATAAAGGACAGTCTCCGGAGACAACGGTTTGATGACACAGATGAGGTGAAAGTGGCTGTGAAGAAGCGGGTACAACAGTACACGCAATGGCGGATTTATGCTCTAGGGGGCCCGTCTCACTGAACCTTATGGCGGCCCTTTATTTTCAGACATATCCGGGTTGCGGGTATATTTGCTATAATTTTTAAATGGACTAGAATCAGTTTCATCATCATCAAATATTTCTGTTATCAGGTACGCACCAAGCGGGGGTTCAACGGGTGCACTGCACCCGTGCTGCAGCTTCCGAGGGTGTGGCAGAAAGTCCCAGTCAAATTTTATGATAAATGCATTGATATCAAATATCAAAAACGTGGAAGAAGTTTAAAAAAGTTGTTCTGTGAGAAATCGCAGTACTTCGTGGCGCGTTTATTAAAAAAAATCATTATATGTTTAAGTCAGTTTTCCTACTTTCATTCCCACGGTGCAACAGTTCACCACACTGGGAGTGAACCAACACATATGGGAAGGAAGCTTTGTACAAAACCGCTGTATTTGGTATCAACGCATTAATTGCACTCCCTGTGACGTGTGCCCCGTGGCCAGTCGGAATAACCATGGCCCTTGTCAAACCCCTTGATTCCGAGGGCTAATTTTCTGCTTTTTCTTTAGCCCGAAAATCATGAAAATGTCTAAATTCCTATTGAAAATTAAATAATAATAAAAAAAAATTTTTGTGAACAATAATTGTTCAAGTAGTGGGAAATCTGGCCACACGATATTTGTTTATGCAGAACAATTTTATGGCACTGAAATTGCAATGTGTCCAGTTCTCCGTCCGTTTTTCTGTGTGGCCAGTTCTCTGGTGGCCACTTCTCCATACGCGGGAGAAAACATCTTCCAAAATATTGAGAAGCGATAAAAAATCTCTCCCCCAAACTAAAGTGCATTTTCAATTATTCGTAAAATATATATTTAAAACCTTGTACAAATGCTATCCATGTATACAAACATATTTAAAAATAAGCAGCCAATAACAAAGGACCATGTTATACCTTATGGGGAGGGCCCGGACTCCTGGGTCAACTCCCCGCTGAGTACACCAAGGTATGTCACAATTCTCCTCCCTCCTTTCCGGTAGAGGCAGTTGTGAAATATATGTATATCACATCGGACTTGATATGAAGTTTTTACCCGCAAAGCGGACATCCATAAAGCGACAGAATGGAAGATTTTACGGTCGTGTTTATGAAACCAAAGTTTCGAATATATATATTTTTTTTATATTTATATGAGGCATTTGTATTTTATAGAAACTGTAAATTTCAGGTTAACAGGAAATGATGTACTTGAAGGTATTTAGTTCTTACGCTTTTTGAAATGAAGAATAAAAATTTGAAATTTGTTCAGTTATTTTTTTAGGCAGGGGGTACGGCAAATCTGGGCTGACACCCTAGCGGCAAGGTGCCCTCGGCGCGCCCCTGTCTATTATTATTCTATATTGTAATAAAGAGAAACACTATTTAATTTACGCACAAACACAGCATCATGTTTATAAGAAATTCCTCCTGGCTTTAATTGCAGCAAAAGTGTGTATGACTTCATCATAATTTACATGATTCAGCCCATTACTCTCTATGTACAATATTGAAAAACTATTTAAGTGCTTTTGAGAGAGTGTTGATCGTAGAGAGTTTTTAACTCTTTTAAGAGCATTAAATGATCTTTTACCACTTGCATTATATATTGGTAAAGTATGGAAAATTTTAAGAATGGTTTCCACATTTGGAAATGTCTCTTTCAAACCGTCACTGTCCACAAGCAGTGTTTTTAGCAATCTTCCTGCCGGACTGAGGATTGGCCTTGATCCAGGAGATTCACAAAACGACGAAAGTGCTGCAGTTCATCAAAAAACAGTTTTCCATCTATGTCATTTGAATATACCTTGGAAATATTGCTGAGGTCACACCATCGTACACCGTGGGTCACAGTTCGTAGAATGGTCATGTTCATCAGCAAAAACTCATTTGAATAGGTCGAATGTATATCCTAAGTTTGCATTTCTGTCTCCATCTCAAACATCAGGTTGTCACAGATAGCATTCAGTATATCCACTCGAATCTTTCCTTTTCCCTCTAGATGACTTCATTGTCTGTACATTCATAAGCAAAGCTCTTTCTTTTTATTCTCCTTTTATAACTCTCATCATTGTGTGGTTGCTCCACATTTGTAGACAAAGCCGGGACTTCCATGTCAATGCCAGAATAGTCGTTACATACTTCATCAAAGAAGAGTTTCAGAGACTGAAGCAGATCTACTGCCATCTTCATGTTTCCATCTTCTTTCTGCAAGGATTTGCTGACTTTGTCGATGTGTTGCAACATCCGGTCCCGCAAGACAGACATGAAGGCAGTTTCATATTTGTCAAACTTTTTTGTCAATGATTTTGCCTCTGTTTTGGCTAAAGGCTTTTCAGTTTCAAGCTCAGAAAGTTTAATTAATGCTTTTCTAATCTCACTATAAGCTCCTCGTAAGGCTGATACAGCATCAGTTCTTGCTGACCCTCGAATATCACTTAACAGTTTCACAATGTGCTGATGTGGTTGAAGGTGGTATTTAAGTATTTCCAACGAGGAGTGGAGGCCGGAAAAAAGTATATGCTTTTTGAACAAAATAAAAGTAAGCTTCAGCATATCTGTAGCATTCAGCAGCATTTTTTGCCTGCTAAATTCAAAGAATGGCTTGAGCACGGCATATAAAATGCTGTGGGACTTCTTTCAATTATTTTTGCTTGAAGGCCAGCATATACGCCTGACATGCTCAACGCATTGTCATGGCATTGGCCTTTACAGTTTTTTATATCTATCCCTAGATCTGAAACCCTTTTAAGACAGTATCTTTGAAATGCTCCGCTTTGTGAGGTTTTATGGGTAAGAAACCAAAAAATCCCTCAACAGTTTTTCCATCAGCTTTTACATACCTCAAAACAAAAGTTAGTTGGTCCACACATGACTTACGTCAGGAGTAGAATCGGCGATACTTTAAAAATACTGTGCATTTTTAACCTCCTCACAAAAACCTTTTCAAGTTTTTCCACCATTACAGTTAATATCTCATCATGTGTTTGATGAGACAAATAGTTTGTTCTGCCTGAACCATAGTGCTCATATTTTTCAAAATGATCTTTCAGAAAGTCATCGAACTCTGTAAGAGATACTCTGTACAAGTTAAAAAATTACCCTTATTTATATTTTCAGAGCATTCAATTTCTCTGTGACCTCTGAGTGGATGTCAGAGTCTTCCAAGTAGTTTCACGGTGGCCACTACTTGATATAGTACTTGTCTCCAACAGCCCTTCTCTTTTTTAATCTGAGTCATTTTAGAATCAACTCTTCTAGATAATTCACTCCTTGTAACCATACTGAACATGGCTGTCAAGTGAAATTTCGAGATTTCATGATTTCTTAAAACTTTTTCTGTACGGGACCAATCAGAAAATCTATCAACAAGAACCCTATGTGATTGTTTATGATCTGGAAAAAGTTTACACACATAGCAAGAAAAAGGTTTAGAAGTTTCAGAATAAATTAAACAGTTTCTTTTTCTTTTGTTCGATTTGTCTTCAACCTATAAAAGGGATTTTCATTTTTTTTTTGGTTGAAGGTTTAACGACCACCGTGAGCAACTCAATGGGCTATAAGCAGTCGCCCGTCCCTAATTTAGGGTCACTGGTTCCAGGGCAGGGAGAGAACCAGTGCCGTAAGACAAACACAACATCCATGCCTGGCCGGGATTCGAACCCGTACCCCTTACGGACGAATGATCAGAGGCCAGCGCCTTAGACCACTGCGCCACCGGGGCGGCGATTTTCATTTATGTTCCTGAAATACGTTTTCCCAGAATCAGAAAATACTTTCTTCAGATTTTTTAGTTCTCCTTTATTTTCTGGTTTGTTTCTAATAAAGTAATGTGGCCGCCCCGGTGGCGCAGTGGTCTAAGCGATGGCTTCTGATCATTCGTCCGAAAGGGGTCAGGGTTCGAATCCCAGTGAGGCATGGATGTTGTGTTTGTCTTTCGGCACTGGCTCTCTCCCTTCCCTGGAACCAGTGGCCCTAAATTAGGGACGGGCGACTGCTTATAGCCCATTGAGTTGCTCACGGTGGTCATTAAACCTCCAATAAAAAAAAAAAGTAATCTATCATATCAGAGGTCGGGTTAGAAGGCCATAATGCTAAATCAGTAGGTTAGTGTGAATTCATTGAACAGGTAGTGGGTAGGTCTATGCTCTTGGTTGATTATTTGGTTTGGCTCTGGGGCTCACATTTAAAATCATTCAATAGCAAATGGGATGGTTTCTCACATGATCTAAGCAGCTGGAGTCAAGATTTGAATTTATTAAACTAGCCTTACCATCATTGTTGCCTAAATTTGATTGGCGTGGGTTCTGTGAAGGTTCCAATTGCACATTTCGTTTTGAAGCACATGAACACGGAGGCTTTTGCTCACTTCGCTCATCACTGATATGATTCAACACAGGCTTCTGTAGGAATACTAGTAAACTATCCTTTTTCTTTTAAAGACGTTCGTCTTTTTCTTTTTCTTCATCTTCCGCTTTTCATAACCTGACTCATAACTTCGTTTCACTGGCTTCATTTTCAGGAGAATGAGTCACATAAACTATATGTAAGCGAAACAGAAACAACAGCTGTAACATTGCCGATTTTAAGGGCACACTTAGGAGTAAATAATCACAATATTTAGTAAGTAATACTGTACAATACCACAACATGGAGATCGAATGGCGGAACAGAAATACAGATTGCAGACGGTATTTTAGGCTATGTTGCGTTGTTACCAGTGGTCAGTACCCCCCCCTCGCACAAATGAAATTACTCTACAGTTAGCAAAATTTTACCCGCTTGTCAAGCAGCATAACCAATTTTTTTTTTGATTGGAGGTTTAACAACTACCGTGAGCAACTAAGTGAGCTATAAGCAGTCGCCCGTCCCTAATTTAGGGCCAATGGTTCCAGGGAAGAGATAGAGCCAGGGCCGTAAGACTAACACAACATCCATGCCTCACCGGTATTCGAACCCGGACCGATCTTGGACAAATGATCAGAGTCCATCGCTTAGACCACTGCGCCACCGGGGCGACATAGCCAACTTTACATTTCTTAAATAGAGAACAGACGAAAAGCACTATATAAAGTTTGAACCACGACTGTTGTTCAATGAATTTGCAAAATATTACATTCATCACAACATAATTCCCCCTCTTTTTCCCTTTTCTTTGTTTCCTCCTTGCTTTACTTCTCTTTTCACAGTGAATCGGGAGCCCTCAGCGACGCGAGGCCCTTCCCGATTGCGACTTGCGCGACCCCTAAATCCGCCCCTGAGTACACCCTTGAATTTTTTCAAAGAGGATTCGAGAGTTGGGTTCAACGATGGCGCAAATGCATCTCTTGTGATGGAGACTATGTTGAGTAGTACCTTTATATAGAGGAGGAGTTACTCTACCAACATATGCAATTTGAATGGCCTCTGTCAGTTAATTAAAAATGTTATGTCACTTTTGCATTACTTTCGGTACAACCCTCTTATATTTGTACGTGTTTTTAAATATATATTTTACGAATAATTGGAAACGCACTTTAATATGGCGGAAATGTTTTTATCGCTTCCCAATACTTTTAGAGATGTTTTGTACGGGGTATTGTTCTATGCATCTTCAATATCTTGGGCCTCCCCCATAAAGAAATCTTGGGTGCGCCACTGCTTTCTTCCTCTTTGTATGTGATATTTTGTATTTTATCTAATTGTTTTTACTTTTTGACATAATTAATCGTTAACGAAGTAAAATAACAAAAGGAAATAAAAAATAAAGTAAAACTTTCGCCCATATTCGTGGGTCAGCATTTTGCCGTAGAATACAAACCCCTCCACACAGAAAACTCTTCGGCCTCCCTGATTCTACGGCCCTGTCTAGTTGGCCTAATAATAAGCCTGGTCCTGTGCGTCATTATACCCAGCACTTCTCGGGATTCCTGTTTTATGTGCTGCCTTTCCTGTGGTATGGCGTGCCTTCACATCTCTTTGATTTGTCCGAACTGCATGGAATGCTAATGGATTTATGCATGTTTCTTTAGCATCATATGTTCCAGAGTTTTCATAGAGGCTTCAAGTCATTTCATACTTTTTGATGTTCAAAAATTTATTGATTCTCACCGATTGAACACAGAATCGGAGAAAGGACGAATATAATTTCAGAGTGCACCAATATGTACCTCATTTTCAAATGGATCATTGCGGGGAATCTGCCTTCTCCACACAGTTCTATTGTGTCATTTGACTTAAATGCCGCCCCGGTGGCGCAGTGGTCTAAGCGATGGCCTCTGATCATTCGTCCGAAAGGGGTCCGGGTTCGAATCCCGGTGAGGCATGGATGTTGTGTTTGTCTTACGGCACTGGCTCTCTCCCTTCCCTGGAACCAGTGACCCTAAATTAGGGACGGGCGACTGCTTATAGCCCATTGAGTTGCTCACGGTGGTCGTTAAACCTCCAATCGAAACAAAAAAAAATGACTTAAAATTCCATTCCTTCTTGTCATTCTTTTAGCAGTCCCTTCATCTCATTCGAGGTTTTTTCATTATTATTATTATTGGGTGTAGGGGTTTAACGACCACCGTAAGAAACTCAATGGGCTTGGGCAAGGCCATCGTGCCGTAAGACAAACACAACATCCATGCCTCGCTGGGATTCGAACCAGGACCCATCTTGGACAAATGCTAATAAGTCAGCGCTTAGACCACCGTGGCCGCCATTCCAGATCTTCCTCTGCGTGGACTTCCTGATGTAAAAGCAAAAGATGCAACGTAGATGACTTTATTTTTGTGATAATTTTGCCCTCTGATCTCACTTAACTGGGCATTTGTGAAGAAATGAAATTGATTGTATTACATAAATTGAGAGTTATGTAACATTTTCTTTTTGCATCACATTTCTGGTTCGATCTTTTTAATAGATTAGTTAACAGGAAGTGTCAAAACCATCAAGAACGCCATCCTTTTGCAACTGACGATATTGATATGAAACTGGCATCCCGTTTGGTTGAGCATATATCGCTCTTTACGCTTCGTGTTAGCAGACCGACCAACCGATCGACTGACTGACTGGCAGGTGGTAGTGAATGACAAAAAGTTGTGGTCTGCTGGTCACCGATTTTGTGAATGGAAGACTGCCAGTAGTTGTCTTAGTACGTCGACGACAAGGAATCGTCGTGGAGAAATAAATAAGGGCTGAGTGGTATGACCCAAGTGCTGTTAGCTTGACAGCTCGAAAATTGCTGGTGTTGGTTTTCCGGTGTTCAGAGCTTGTTGTTAGGAAGTGAAATATTGTATGAAAACGGCGGATAAAAGCAGCATCAGCTTGTTTGCTGGACGATATACTACGAATCTGCGTGGCAAGTGACGGCCAGCTTTAAAAGAATCGCTGAAAATCACAGTATGCCTCTCGCACAGCTAGCAGATCCCTGGCTACGTATGCAAATACAGGATACTGAAGTCGAAAGTGAGGTAGGGTGTTTTTCTAGTAAACACAACTGGATGTTGGTTTCTCAAGACTTCCGCTGTGCGGAACCAGTGTATTGTTATTCACAGGCTCCCCTACTGCTACACCTTAGTTCACGTCAGGAATTTGAATTCTAAGAATATTAAAAGCTCAGAAAAAAAAAATAAAGTCAGATCACCAATTTTATAATCTTTGAACAGGCATTTTTTTTTTGCCGCGGTTTAAAACAGAAGTATTTTTAACTACGATCCCAAACTTTTAAACTTTATATTGTGTGTCGCTAGTTCTACGTGCCAAAATAGGACATGTTAGGTGTAATGTACAACCTGTTACCATATTTCGTTAGGTAGCGTCAAACCCTTTTCAAATAATTGTAGTATTATGGTTTTGACGCAGTTTTAGTATGAAATGCCCCTCGGAAATATATAGAGTATGTTGTTTCAGCCTTCAAATTCTTGTTGTTTTTTATTTCTATCGGGAAAGAATGTGTGATATGTTTTAAGAGGGATTTGAGGAGGTATCTTAATATGTCTCTTTTATCCTAGAAGATTGTTTTGTAAGTAATGTCTTAGTATTAAGTTGTAGGTAATTTTGTTAGGAACTGGAAGTTTATGGTAATGTTTGGGAGAATGAAACTGCATAGTTTCCTCTGTGTTTAAGTGTTAGTATTGACTTCACAGGTAGTTTCAGGGTGCCAGTTAGCATAATTTGTCTGTCCATATGTTTTATATATTTTAAGAAAGCTTTGTTTTACCAGTAAAACAAAAACACAAGATTTTATAGTTTGAAAAAAAAAAAGCACTTTGTGAATGAAAGACCCTTTAGAATTTCTTTTGAATTCATTTGTATGACACAAAAACACACATGTACTTGGCTTGTATTGAGGCATATCCCATTAATTTTTACTGCCTCAAAACATTTAAAGTGGTTTTAGCTTTGTACATTTTTATGACCTGGCTGGAAAGTAGTCCTTGCCACAAGTTCAGTGGAGTTTCTTAGTGGGGTATTGTAACCCTGAGTTAGGAGATAGATCCAAAAGGAGGGAGGTCATTTAAACTACTACAAATTAGCCGACTTGTTCTGAGAGGATTGACACATGCAGTCTGACTGACTAAATGATGTGTCTACTGCATTTAACTACTTTGATATGAGAGTTTAATTAGTGTGTTAATATTTGAGTGTGAGACATTGCCTGTTTCCCACCAATTAACAAATGTTTGTTCCCCTAACGTGTTGTAGTGATTATTCAGTACTTCAATTTTTTTCATTTAAAATATAGGTAAAGCTAATGTAAAAATCAGTTTTTACTTTAGTCATTCAGCAAAATGAGTGAAAATACATCAGAAGTTAATAACAAAAGACTCAATTCAAAACATGCATACTTATTCCCCAAATTTTTCTTAGTTGACATGCTAATTGCATTAACTTTAATAAGTAGAAACTCACCTTTTAAGGTTTTTGTTCCTCTTGCTCACATTTGTTGCGCGTATATTTCTAGCAGACTTGTCATTACATGCGAAGGCCTTTTTATGGTCACTATCTTTCATCCCTGTGTCTTGTATACATTTTGCTAGTTTTGGAGTCATTTCTATTATATCTATTTATGAGCCTACATATTACAATTACTTACACATATTCATCACATACACACAAAATTTTCCTTTTTGAAACATATCCTTAAAAAGCTAAAAACACATATACAATTTCCATTCTGCTTGTCAAATACCTTAACCCTAATAATTTTTAGGAGTAAAAATTGGACCATTGTATAAATGAATTGAATTCATGTTATAATATATCTGTAAATAGTGTACATATATCATCATCATCATCATCATTGTCAACCATTATCAATCCACTGCTGGACGAAGGTCTCCCCAAGTTTCCTCCACAACGGTCTGTCTTGTGCCAGTCTCCTCCATGTCACCCCTGCATACTTTCGAATTTCATCCACCCATCTCCCATGTGGTCTTCTTCTGGGTCTTTTCCTGTCCCTTGGAATCCAATCTAAAATTTCGGCTGTCCATCGATGATCTGTCCTTCTGGCAGTATGTCCAGCCCATTGCCATTTCAGGGATTTAACTCTGATCATGATGTCTTCCACTCTTGTCATTTTTCGGATCCACGAGTTCCTCTTCTTATCTCTCCTGGTTACACCAAGCATGCACCTCTCCATGCTTCTTTGAGTTGTCTGCAGCCTTTGTATGTCTCTTTTAGTTAAGGTCCACGTCTCTGCACCATACGTAAGCACTGGAAGGATGCATTGATCAAACACTTTTCTTTTAAGACATAATGGCATATTGCTCTTGAAAATTATGCTGTTTCTTCCAAAAGCTCTCCAGGCAAGTTTTGTACGCCGATTAATTTCTTCATCAATGTGACCCTCACTTGATATCTGCTGTCCAAGATAAACGTACGTGTCTGTTATCTCCAGCTTTTCTCCATCAATCGATAAATCTTCATTTCTTGTAAAAGCATTGAACATCACTTTTGTCTTCCGAAAGTTCATTTTTAATCCCACTTCTTTACTCTTGTCAGCAAGTTCCTGGATCATACTCTGCAGCTCTGATGGGCTAGTTGCAAAAATGACTACGTCATCAGCAAAACGAAGGTGGGTTAGATAATCTCCATTAATCTTTATCCCCTTGTTTTCCCAGCTCAGTGACTGAAAAACACCCTCCAATGTGGCATTAAAGAGCTTCGGAGATATGGTGTCACCTTGTCTCACTCCCTTTCCAATTTTTATGTGTGTTGTATTTTAACTTCAATAAAGGTTTTAATATGAATGTATGTAAAAAGTGGTGAATGTAATGACGTTGGAAGCAATGGGACCAAGAGGATTAGGGTTAAGGTATTTGACAAGCGGAATAGAAATTGTATATAATGTGTTTTTAGCTTCTTAAGGATATGTTGCAGAAAGGGAAATTTTGTGTGTATGGAATGAATAAGTGTAAATAATTGTAATAAGTAGGCTCATAAATAGATAATAGAAATGACTCCAAAAACTAGCAAAATGTATAGGACACAAGACACAGGGATGAAAGATACGACTACCATAAAAAGGCCTTCACATGTAATGACAAGTCTGCTGGAAATATACGTGCAACAAATGTGAGCAAGAGGAACAAAAACCTTAAAAAGGTGAGTTTCTATTTATTGAAGTTAACACCAGAAGTTAGTATAAAAGTGATGTGCTCAGGAAAATATATATGAAGGCATTTGCAAAGCAGTGTTAATTCAACAACAGCTTGTCACCTGTGTAGTGCAGGTTAAAAGAATGAGAAGTAATATCTGATATAGACTTGACATGCATTAGGAGTTTTGTTGTTCTGTAACATGTGTATTTCGAGCATACACATAAGTGAAATAACTTGTTATTCCAACTATGAAACTTTCGGTGGTGGTAGCATGATATATAAATACTGACATCAGGTATCTAACTTAGGCATGCAAGATATTGCTGTCATTTCTTACCGTGAAAATCGGAGGGAAATAAGTTTTCGTAGGTTATTAATGTTTCGATGGTGTTTATTAGCATTTGTGTAAATGTCTATTTCATAGCATGATATATAAATACTGACATCAGGTATCTAACATAGGCATGCAAGATATTGCTGTCATTTCTTACGGTGAAAATCGGAGGGAAATGAGTTTTCCATAGGTTATTAATGTTTCAGTGGTATTTATTAGCATTTGTGTAAAATGTTTATTTCATAACATATTTTTTACAAAAATATACTCATTTTTGAATTTTTGCTGTAAGACATGCAAGAATAAGATGCAATAGAAAGGATTCTGATTTTGTGAATGTTTGTGGCTAACAACATGGGTACAATAGATAAATTATACAAATATCCAGTGCTCTTGTTGATAGTGTCTTAAACTGAGACGTGAGGTAAGTTCCACACTCGTAAAAGGATATGGACTTCTGACTAATGTTCAAACTGTGCCTAGTCCAGGGTGAGGCATGGGTATTAGAATTGTTCTATATCACTGATTTTGTTCTTTTCCTGAAACCAGCAACCCTAAATATGGGAAAGATGGTTGCTTATAATCCAAGGTGCTTACTGTAGTCATTAAACCCCAAATCAAATTATTTCATAGAATGTACAGAGCCTTACTTAATGTATGGAAACTTGAAGTACATTTTATGTAAAATGTGCAAATAGCACATAGCTTAACAAGGTGTTAGATTCCCAGCTTATGAAGGCACTGAATCTCTTCTATATAATCGTTCACCATTCAGACCTAAAGGAACTTTTAAGAATAGTGAAGTGAATGTAATCGGGACCAACGTACCTCCCTTGTCCCTTGGTCGGGGCCCGGCGCTCAAAGTTTTCCGCTGGCTAACATTTTGTTTTTCAATGCCAATGGGATAAAGACTTGCCTTTTCATTCAGATTTGGAGCAAATTTTATTATTCTGTGTTTTTCTTTTTGATGGAGCTGTACGATATGATTAAAAGATGCCGTGAGAATTTTGTCATTATCGACGATATCAGGAAAATGAAGGCTTATGCCCTGAGTCAATTGGTTTATGCAGTTATTTCTGATGCTTTTCTAATTATGCACAGAGTTGAAAAGGAAAAATAGCTTAAAATCAGGATATGCTGGATTTGGAATTTAAGTTTTTAATTCACCCCCACAGAAAAATGTAAACATATTTCTGTTTGTTCTGTTATTATTGAAATGACAGTGAATTTCTGCACTTTGAATAACTCCTATAAAGTTTTTTCTCTCATTGTAAGTAGGTCTTTGGCAGTCATGTTTTTCACTGGTAATGCCACAACATCTTTATTCTTTGATTGAATACAAAGAAGAAATCATGAAACTCTGAATACTAACTAGTGGCTCTCTGCATTTTTTTATTCACACTTAGTCCAGATAGTTCCACCTGCATAGTTTATTTGAGGTTATATGATTATTTCATCGAATATCAAATTTACAATAAATTTATGGCGCTTCAGTTTCGAAGCCTTGGTTTTTAAATATTGTTCATATTCTATACCGTCATTGCTGCTCTTGAAAGGAAGTAAGGATAATTTTCTTAAGTTACGTTTGTGTGGCAAAATTAAAATTCCACTTTTCTGAATAATTCTGTCGTCAACCGGCGAACTGGTAAAAAGTGAGAAAGCCCACGCAAGCATGTCAGGACTGCACCTTTGAGCGGGCTGACTCTTTGACAATGATGACATTTGTTCTTGACAAAATTTTATGTTGTGTATTTCATTGCTGCCTTCGTGATTGTCAATATAATCCTGCATCACGTTCGATTTATGATTTAATGACACACTTTGAGGAACTTCTTCAGTGTCATCAATGTAACTTAAGAGTTTTTCAAGCTGTGACCACCAATTTAATTTCAAATCGGCCTTTTCATTTTTTTCTAGAAGCCAGATCATACTCTTGGTTTAAACTTTAATTTGATTGACATAAATTTCTGCTGACAAATCTGAATAGATAATGAAACTGGATGATATTTTAATAGGTGGTGTCTTACAACTAATTTTATAAAAATGAAGGCAGCCCAGTTCGTCCAAACTATGCCACCCTTTTTAGCACGTCTTTTGTAAAAAAAGATCGTGCTTATGTTACCAGTTTGTCCGTCTGTACCCACGATATCTCTGTAACTATTAGTCCGATTTGAAGAATTCTTTTTGCATTGGGAAGCTTGAAATATACGAATGATATCCATTTCATTTTTTTATGATGTACAATTTCACCGCTAGAGGGTGTAAATGCAGATGATGTTGAATTCAAAAATGTTTTCTTTCACATATTTGCTTCTAAACATCGATTGAAAAAATTCTTTTATCTTTTGATTCCATTTATGTTGAAGAGTATTTTAGATATAGTTACTTTCTTAAAATACGCATAGATTTTCCGCTAGGGGCGTAAAGTAAATTACATTTTCCCCCGATAACTCTTCTTCTAAAACTCAGATTTGAAATTTTTTTTCTTCAGCGGATACACCTCCTGATGGAAAATCTTTTGCTTATAATTTAAAATTTTTGGTAAACATTACTTTGGCCACCAGGGGCGTAAGTGTTAATTTCTGCTTCTGATGTATTTGCCATAAAATCTGAGCTTCTAAAATATCGATTGAAAACATTTTTTCGTTGACTGATGCCACTCACATCGATAAACCTTTTCGGAATATTTTCTTAAAATATTTGTTTCTCCGCCAGGGGGCGTAGATGTATTTATTTTTTATCAATATCTCTACTTCTAGAAGTCGATTTGAAAAATTCCTTTGTTGGATAGCGTTTTCAGTGTGACATGTTTTTCCTATAAATTCAAAATTTTTAAGCAATTCATAGACTTTCCGTTAGGGAGCGTAAAGGTAAATTGCGTTTCCCCTATATCTCTGCTTTTAAATCTCCGATTTGAAAAATTCTTTCTGCACTGGATACAGCTCCTGATGGGAAATCGTTTGCACACAATTTCTAATTTTTGTAAAAAAATGGTTTGGCCACCAGGTGGCATAAGTCTTAATTTCCGCTTCTGATGTATTTGCAGCAAAATATGAGTTTCTAAAATTTCGGGGCGTAGATGTATATCTTATTTTTGTCAATATCTCTACTTGTAGGAGTCAGATTTGAAAAATTTCTTCTTTGTTGGATAGTATTTCCGATGCGAAATGTTTTCCTATAAATTCAAAATTCTCAAGTAAATCGTAGACTTTCCGCTGGGGACACAAAGGTAAATTGCGTTTTCTGCGTTATTCTGCTTCTAAAACTTAGATTTGAAAAATTCTTCCTGTATCGCATAGAACACCTGATTTAAAATATTTTTCACATAATTTCTGTTTGGTAAAGAATGGTTTGGCCACCAAAGGTCATAAGTGTTAATTTCTGCTTCTGAGGTACACTATCTACCGACAAGTAATTGGACACCCCTGCAATTGACGATATCTGCTGTCCTGATTCACGGCTGCCGCCGTTAAATATCGTGTGGGAAATAACGTAACCAGTCGCATGCAAGATGCCACGCAGTTCGGAGCTCTCTGATTTCGAGAAAGGTGTAATCGTCGGGTATCGCAGAAATGGCTGATCGATACATGACATATGCAGCGAGTTGAAGTACCCAAAATCAACAGTGGTCTACGTGATTGGCAAGTGGAAGTAGAGAGGTGACTGTCGGAATGTGCCCCGACCCGGCAGACCTACAAAACTAAGAGTTGGAGATCGACGGGTGTTGGCCAGAGAAATTCGGAAGAGCCGCACCAAATCGATGGGCCACATCCGCAAGGAGTTTCAACAGGCATCCGAGAGTGTTCTTTCGAAGAATAACATCCATAAGGAAGCCCATCTGCTCGGTTATCATGGACGTGCTGCCGCCGACAAGCCTTTGATCACAAAGCCTAATAGCGCTGCTCGACTAACGTGGTGCAAAGAACGTAGACAGTGAACAGTGGAAAGAGGTTCTCTGGAGCGACAGATCAAGGTTCATCCTCTACTGTTTGGATGGCAGGGTCTGGGTTTGGCGTCTGCCTGGAGAATGCGTCCTGCCGGAATGCATTGTGCCAACTGTGAATTTCGGTGGCGGTGGAATTATGGTATGGGGGTGTTTCTCCTGGTATGGCATGGGACCCTTGGTCGCAATTCCTGGTAGACTCAACTCCGAGACCTACTGCACCATTTTGGACGACCATGTGCTTCCTACGTTGTGGCAGTTTTACGGGGTGGACCCATGTTACTTTCAGGATGACAATGCCACCTGTCATGTGGCGAGGTCCACCATGGCTTGGTATGGGGACAATGGGGTTAATCGAATGGACTGGTCTGCGCAAAGCCAGGACCTTAACCCTATTGAGCACCTCTGGGACAAGTTTGGGCATCGACTTAAGGGGTGCCTCCACCGTCCGAAATCGGTGAATTAACTGACCTGTCTTCTTCAAGCAGAGTGGAAGAAAATACCGCTAGCCATCGTACAACGCCTGGTTGAGAGTATGTCCCGGAGGGTCGCAGCTGTAATCGCCGCTTGCGGAGGCTCCACCAACTATTGAAGGTGAATAAACTTAGTTTTCCTTTGCTATCACAGGTGTCCAGTTACTTGTTGGTAGATAGTGTATTTGTAGTAAAATCTGGGCTCCTGAAAACTCGCCTAATTTTTTTTTTTTTCTTGGACCGATACTGCTCATGTGGAAAAACCTTTTGAGAATACTTTCTTCGTAAAGTAATGCATGGTTTTCCCACCACAGGACGTAAAGTCACATCTTATTTTTGTCGATATCTCTGTTTCTAAAAGTTCGATTTGAAAAATTCTTTCTGTGTTGGAGAGCGTTTCCGGTGCGAAATGCTTCTCATATAAATTCATGTTTTTCTTAATGCACAAGTCTGCAACCAGAGGGCGTAAGCTCAAGATTCCGTTTACAGCAATATCTGAGGGATTAAAAACCCTATTGAAAAACTTTTCTTCCGTCAGATACTATTGTTTTCCATACCGGTTCCATTGACGTTGAATAGCTTTGATAAATTTAATTTGCATCAGAACAGATTAAAAGACGTGCTTATTACACCTGAAAATTCGGTGTCATCTTTCTTGTTTTAATAATTTAGATGTTTCTTTCAAAGCATCAAAAGTCGGTATCAGATCTTTATCCAGAATTGCATCATTTGCTTCCTTTTTTCTGTTGGGTAAGTTTTCTAGTCTTTTAGATGGTGCTTTCCTTTTTTGAGTGTCTTTGTCAGAAAGATATTTTGGCAGATTAGAAAAAAATACATGGCACTGCATCTTTGCTAAGCGCAAAATGAGAGTGCAGAACAATAATCGAGCCATCGTCTCTAGTGACACTGTCTTCTGTTATAACATCTTCATGTTTAAAATGCTTGATGCATACTACACTTCTCTTTCCGGGAAACCAGTCCTTCCTAGAAATTTTCTTCAGCCGCTGTTGAAATCTGCTTTCTTTACTTGGAAATTTAAACACTTTAACATTTTGTTTAGCAGGAACGTAATTTGAGGTACATCCCGGGACACAACCGTTAGAAGGCATTCTCGGTTTCAAAATAAGTGGGTTGACATTACCAACAAAAAAAAAAAAAACGTTATGGGTGGTGCACAAAATAAAAAAAGAAAAAAAAAAAGCCTATCATGCACAGTGATTCTTGTGAAACCAACAAAGTTTACAAATGAATGTCAGCAGGAAGATTGATTCTTCGAAGAGAAAACATCTCTGAATGAAGCAAGGCAACGACTGTGACAATAACTAAACTAACTCAACAAAACGCCTTCCAACAGGTTCACCCGGCGCTTTGTGTAATGTCACAGCGGTCGTAAACTTTCAGCGCCCAGGCCCCGACCAAGGGAGGTACGTTGGCCCCAAAGTAACCATGTAGTGGAAAATAGTGGCATTTCAATGGAAATACAAATTGGGAAGTAATTGCTGGTTAGTGTGAAAATTAAAAACAACCGTGATAGGGGATGCTGAATTTGAAGAGAGCTCAACAGTCTATGTAGAATGATAATAAGGTAGATTACTCAAATACTATTCTTTGTAGACTGATAATGTGAAGAATCTCTAAAGTATTTTCAGACTTTGTATTGTAAATGATTATTTATGGCAGGTTGCTTTTTCTGTTCTCGTTAGTTTTCAGTATGAAATTTTTAATGTGGTTAGAAATTTGCCCAGGAAATATGGGGCCAGAAAGAATACTTTTAGTGTAATGTAAAGCATAGTCGCAGAATATAGACATACACGCGTACGCAGTATGTGGATAGTTTCCAAATTATTAGCAGATTTTGCCGATAGTTCTGCTTGTAGACCAAAAAATAAAAATGCTATTTGCAGCAATTAAAACACTAAAGGCTTTACTCAGACTAATACATTTAATTCTATCTTAACGTGGGAATGTTCAACTATTTTTCACATCTTGCGATAGTGAGTTTTTTTTGTTTTTACAGACGTTTCTGGCCTCTTGATTTTATCAAGGCCTGTTCTCAATATATAAGAACTGTAACAAAATTTTCGTTTACACAGAAAGACTAAATTTTATTGCCAGGTTCCTCTTGCTGTTGCCAGTTATTAAATTAAAATCTTGTGTATTTTATAAGTATATTTTTGAATTAAGTTATTGAAAACGCTATTTTTAATTTTTGAAGGTTTGGAACTGCTTTTCTAGATATAAAAACTTTCTTTAATTAGTCTCTTGTTTTTATGAAGTTCATAGTCCAATATTTTAAAGTTTTGGCTTTGAGGTCCATTTTACACACATTTCTGTGCATTCAGTCGTAATGTACTTTTGTCCTCTCTGGAATCTGTAATGTTCTAATTATTTATTGTTATATTAATTTTTCTTTAAATTATCTTATTCTCTTATCATGATTTGCCGGTTTGCAGCAAGATTTTTGTTTCATTGGTTTTGTACGCAGATACATTTTATTTTTATACAACTCTGATGTAAAGTGCCACTTTTTGCAGTGCTCAAGAACACGTAGAATGATGGTGAATCTGTTGAATTTTTTAGAAAAAACACTTAGAGCCACCTTGGTGGTGCAGTGGTTGAAGTGCTGACTTATGACTGTTTGTCTGAGAAGACTCCGGGTTCGAATTCCACTGAGGCATGGATGTTGTATTTGTCTTGTGGCACTGGCTCTTTTCCTTCCCCAGAACCAGTGGTCGTAAATTAGGGATGGGAGACTGCTTATAGCCCATTGAGTTGCTCACAGTGGTTGTTAAACAGTTTGAAAACTGAGTTGATTTTTCTTGGGGGGAGAGAACTGGGTAGATTTTATAAGTTGGACATGCTTGTTTTATGCATTTATTTTTTCCAGATGGCACTTATTCATAGTGATTTGTTTATATATATGTTGAGTTTGTGGGATGCTCAGCAGAAAAGTCAGCAATTAGTTTGTTTTTGCTTGTAAGCCTATGAAAACCAGCTACTATCATGTGCAACAAATATCATTCATAGCCGTGGAGACAGTTTTGTGACCGTTTGGAAGTTGCATCAAAGTTTCATCCTCCAGGGAAAAAGGTTGCTCAGCTATGGACGACTGCCAGTGAGAAAGCAACACTCCAGACTTTTACAATAGCATTGTAGCTATAGCATGCTACAAAATATTGTAGCAGAAATTTATGCTACAAATTGTACTACTTTTAAAAAGTAGTAAAATAAAAAAAAAATATATATATATATATATATATATATATATATATATATATATATATTCTATAAAGAAGATACCTAAGCAAAAAATATATATATTTGAATCACATGGTGCTTTCTCATGTAACTGTCATTTCAAATGTAATTGGCTGATACAGGGGAGGGAGGGGGTCTTAGAGTGCTAAGGCTACAATAACATACCTGACTGGACTTGTTACACTGTGGAAGCTTGCCAAACTGTTAACTAGAAAATTTCATTTAGCCTGTGAAGACAAATGTGCTATTGATTGCGAGATTCAGTGGTGCAGTGGTCTAAGTGATAGCTTCTGATCATTCGTCCGGAAGTGGTCCGGGTTTGAATCCTGGTGAGGCATGGATGTTGTTTGTCTTACGGCACTGGCTCTCTCCCTTCCCTGGAACCAGTGGCCCTAAATTAGGGACGGGCAACTGCTTATAGCCCATTGAGTTGCTCACAGTGGTCATTAAACCTTCAATAAAAAAAAAAAAAAAAAAAAGATTGTGAGATTAGATTCTTTCAGTGGAAGAAAATGAATTTATAAATTTTTTTGATATGGTCTTTAGTTAAATTTCGTGGGCTTCTCAGTTATATAGTCTATGTATCTAGCTTGGAATAATACAACACAATGTGTCAAAATGTATTGCATAGGATGATCAGAGCTGAGGTAAATACAATGATAAATTATTTGTGTAACTTACCCATGGTATATACACTGAAGAGCAATTGAATTAGAGATACCTTTCGCCCTGAGGACGGCGGCAATTCGTGTCGGCACTCGGCATGGACTCGATAAGATACTGAAAGCGTTGGGAAGCCGTACAGATCTACGACCCCTGAACAAGCTCCCACAGTTCGTGAAGATTTGATGGAGGAGGGGGGGGTCAGAGCCTCTAACATCTATCTTGATGGCATCCCAGATGTGCTCAATGGGATTGAAGTTGGGTAACCTAGCTGGCCAAGGAAGCGAGGTCCCGTCTGTGGAGTGTTCATCCAACCATTCGGATACAATTCGGGAGCGATGGCACAGTGCATTGTCTTGTTGCAGGATGAGGTCCCCAGTGGGATGTTGAAGACGCATAAATGGGAGCAAATAGTCATCCGGGATACCCCGGTAACGTTGACCTCTGAGGGACGATGTCACACATACCAGGGGTCCCATTTCAGTCCACGTAAAGTCACCAGACGAGAATGCCACCCCCACCAGCTTGAAGAGTACCTTGCTCGCAAGAAGGATCCATCGCTTCATGTGGTTTACGTGGTACTCGTATCCTGCCATCCGCATGCACCAACGTGAACTCGACTCTTCAATCCAGGCAACATTTTCCCACATGTCTAGGGTCCAGTGGCGATGTTCCCACGACCATGCTAATCTTTGCACCCTGTGATGTGCGGTCAGCAGCGGTACCCTCGTGGGATGATGGCTTCTGTAACCCATAGCGAGGAGATGGTTCTGGATGGTGTGGCTGCTTACACGTTTTTGTGCACCAGCATTAAATTGCAGAGTGATTTCTTGCACTGTGGCCCGTCTATCCGCTGTTGCAATGCGAGCTAGCCGACGATGACCCCGCTCATCCACACGCTTTTGTCCACTGCAGTTGGCCCTTGCAGGGATGGTTTTACCGGATTCGATGTACTTGCGGTGCACCCGTGACACAGTGGCTCGTGAAAATCCCAGTGCCTGCACGACTTCCGAGATGAAGTGACCCATTCGTCGGACCACGACAGTTTCCCCACGATCAAATGTGCTTAGATCCTTCATCTTACCCATACTGCGTCTGACTCTTACTGATACCCGTCGCATCACTCCTTATGTTGTTGGATCGCTGCATACGTCATGTCGTTTTCTTCAGTGTATAGCCCTAAGTACAGGGTAATTCAAAATGATTCCTCAAATTTCGCTAAATCATAGCCCCATAAAAATTAAGGTAATACCACACATTAAAATGAAGAGAAACAGGGTTTATAAATGTAACCAATAGATGGCGCAATGTAACCTGTGTATCTGCACCTGGGTGAAAGACTGTCATTGTGAAAAAATGTCATGCAGGAGGCAATGGAGGATGGCGAATTTGCTTCACTCCTGGTGTTTAATAACGAAGCAACATTCCATTTAAAAAACAAGGCCAACCATCCCAACATTCTCATATGGGGTACGGAGAACCCACGTACTGCAATTGAAACTGAGCATGACCTTAACAAACAACTGTTAGGAAGCCACCATTACCTTAACAGCTTCGTAACTGCTGTATTGGTCGCTTTGGACATAAGGCGCTCTACAGGTGGCCTCCCAGGTCTCTAGACCTGAACCTTTGAGACTTTTTCTTATTTGGGGTATGTTAAGGATAATGTGTATGTGTCACCATTGCCCACAATGCTAGATGAACTCAATGTTCACGTTCATAGTGCTTTGCAGTCGTTGACAAGAACCTGCTTGATCACGTATGGCAAAATTTGATTATCGCCTCGACGTAGTTCGTGTTACGAATGGAAGTCATGTAGAACATTTATAAGGTATGAACACAAAATTTGGGCAATTTTTCTTCTTTATCCTATATACATGTAATTGCTGTATATTTAGAAACACAAAAAGTAATTTCAAATTGGATGAATCATTTGAATTACCATGTACCGTATATAAGAATAGGACTCAACAAATATGTTCTAGATCTAAGTACCAGCTCCCAAAATTTAGGAGCCAGGTCGGGAGCGTATATGATTTTTTTTTTCAAAGGGAGGGGCAAACAGAGAATGGAAGATTTTGAAATCCATCGGTACAAAATAAAAAATGGAAAACAGAAGAAAAAAATTAAAGAATTATTTTCTAGGCTAATGTAACTTGAAGCATTTTTTTCTAATGTAAATTGCATTTTGACAAAAAAAAAAACAGGAGGGTAGCCAAGGTTTCCTGTCCCCCTCTAAATACTCCCCTGGGCCAGGTGAAAGATGATTTTCAAAGAATAATGCATGAACGTAGTAATGTGGGGTGATATGCTGGAAAGAAAAGAGAAGTATATTGTTTCTCAAATTTTTATCTTTACCCAAACCACTTACTGCAAAATGAAGTTCCAATTTGCACCATGACTTTCTTTTTCCTTTCTGGCAGCTGCTGCTATCAAAAAAAATTTTAGATTTTGATTTCATTAAAACACAATTTGCAGAAGTCAAATTTAGTACATATTAATTCATAGTACCATATTTTCCCCCTCATATGATCTGCAGACCATAAAATTCAGAAAAAAACTTGTTGGTAAGATCTGTGGTGGCATGTAATCTATCCACAGACCCTAAAAAAAAATCAAAAAAAAAAATCTGACTCATAATTTGTGGCGACGTATAATACACTGGCGTGCAAAAGTTACAGACTAGACGGTTTTTCGAATGTAACTTCTTGCAGAAGGGATCCACATAGACTCAAATCATACCATCAAATTTCCAAGATGTAAGAATATGGGACAAGTGAGCAGAACCGTCCAAACAAGGAATCCAAAGGATACAAAGGCACTTTATTGAAAAGGTAGCTTCGATCACAACTGGACAGAAACGTCTATGTGACAGGCGGCTGCCAAGAAAAATCCAGTCTTTAGTAGGCGATATGATCACCCCTGACTGCGTTGCAGGATTTACAACGTCTGTCCAGGCTGAGGACGAGGTTGTCAAGGAGCTGTTGAGGCATCTTGGCCGATTCCTCTTGTAGCGCCAATCGCAGCTGAATCATTGCTGGCGGCTTGTGACGTGCTGCCAAGTGTCTCCCGAGAAGGTCCCACACATGTTCGATTGGATTTAGGTCCAGGGACCTTGCGGGCCAATCCATGTGTTGAATATCTTCACTCTCCAACAGCTCTGCAACAGCCACTGTACAATGAGGTGTAGCATTGTTGTCCATGAAGAGGAACTCAGGACCCACAGCACCTCTAAACAGACGCATGTGAGGCAGGAGAACCTCGGTACAATAGCGGACACCAGTGACTGAACCTCCTTGGAAGACGTGGAGGTCAGTACGGCTACCAAGCATGATACCGCCCCAAACGAGAACGCCGCCACCTCCAAACCGGTCTCTTTCGATGATGTTGGAGGTGTGATTGCGTGTTCCCTGCTCTCTCCAGATGTGTATACGTCCAGAATCACTCATCAGACTAAATCTGCTCTCATCCGTAAAAATAACTACCCCATTGTTGATGTGTCCAGCTCTTGTGTTCCTGGCACCACAGAAACCACCATCTCTGATGAGCAGGCGTTAATGGCACACGCTGTACTGGTCGTCGTGCAAATAGACCACCTTTGTCCAGCCTCCTGGCCATGGTAAAATGCAATAACGGATGTCCAGTTGTCTGTTGCATGTGCCTTGCGATTTCTCCCGCTGTCTGCAGTCGGTCTCTTCTCGCCTCTAGGACAATATACCGGTAGTCCGCCACCGTGGTTGCTCGTGGACAAGCACTGCTAAACTCTCGGACAGCTGTTCCTGTCGTTTGAAATGCTCTCGAAGCTTGTGAAACAATGCTGTGAGCGATCCCGAACTCCTTGGCCACACTAGTCACACTTCGACCTTCTTCCAACTTCCCAATGACGCGACCTCAGGTAAAGTCATCGAAATTTTGTCTACTGGATTGCCTGTTGACCATATCACACGATGGCAGCAACTCGACGTCGTTCAAACCGATGTACACCATGCAATAGCTTTCACTGAATATGCAAATAACATTTCTTTTAATTTAGCAACTACTGCAGAATACAAAGATATGGTGGAAAGTTTGCGCTCTGGTTATTCTGGCCCTAGTCATATTGATCTAGGAGGGAAACTGTTGGACACAGTATCTGGCAAAGTTGATGATGCATTTAAAAAACATCTTGAGGATAACAGTAGCATCACTTTGATGTTGGATGTGTGGTCAAATTTTAATAATAATGCCATAATTGCAACAAGCATTCACACTGGGACAAGCTCGTTTTTTTTTTTTTTTTAAGTGCTATAGATTGTGAGAGTAATGGAAAAAAACTTCGGCGTATTGTGCAGAAATTGCCAAAACTGCAATTGAATACTGCAAGACTACACTCGGTGGAAATGCTTTTGCCGTATGTACTGATAATGAAAATAAGATGGTAAAAATGAGAACTCGTGGAACTGAAATAGAAAACCTTGGTGACTTATGGGTGCTCGGCACATTATGTCAATCTGCTAGCTGAGAAAATTACGAACAAAGCTGTTTTGAAGCACATAGTCGAGGTGCAGAAGTATTTCCGCAATCATCACCCCCACGGATTGTTGAAAGAAATGGGTGGACTTATGCCACAAATGCAACATGTTGGAATTCACAAATGGATTGCATAAATGTTTGTGAAAAACTATCCAAGGTATGCGGAAATGCAAACCTCTGAGCACTCAAATGATCTGCAAATTCTCCCAAACATAAATAAAATTCTAGAGAATGTAATCATTTACAAAGATGCAGTACACATGCTTAAACAGCTAAAATAGGTTAGTAGAGTACTTGACATTCTCCAGGCTGAACAAACATTTCTGAGGCAGTCAAACTGTGGCAAGATCTTATGGAAAACTCAGATCTTGAACCGTATACACGGGTGATAAAATATAGGATGGATCAAGCACTTCAGCCTTGCCACTACTTGGCAAACTTAATGAATCCAAAATGCCAGGGAAAGAGAATGAGCCCTGAGCAAGAACAAATTGCTGATAACTGGGTGTTAGAAAAGAAACCGTAATGGATAATTTTTGTAATGGGTTTTAAAATATGTGACACAAAGTACTATCCATAGTCTGTTTGTAAATGATGTTGTGCAAAACTTCAGTGCTGCCAAATGGTGGCAGCTGATGGAGTTACATGCAAGTGTGACCAAAGCTGGAACCCTGAAAGATTTCTGCTCTTACATGTCAAGTCTATATACAGCCAGTTCATCTGCAGTAGAAAGGATATTTTCTATTTGCGGACTAGTCTGGTCAAAACTTCGCAATTGCTTAGGTGTTGATAAAGCACAGAAACTTGTCAAGATCCACAAATATTTAAAAAACAGTAAATTTGTCACAAAAAAAAAATTGAAATTTGTAGTTTTACTCTAATTTATTTAAACATCTCAGAAATGTTTAATGAAGGTTTAGAGTTTGATCAAATACTAGTTTATAGATTGCAGTGAGTGGTGTGTAAAGTATCTTAGCCTTTGTGTAGATTTAAAAAAAAGAAATTTCAACAGACTACATAAAAAGATTTTTGTTAACCAATAGGTAAATTTTTAACCAATAGGTAAATTTTTCATTAATAATATTTAATCTTTGATATCTTAATGAAAGGATATGAAAACCAAATAGAAGCCCTAAAACCCCATACCCCCTCCAAAAAAAAAAAACCCTCCAACAAAACCCAAAAAAGCATTTAAAAAAAAAAACACCCAATAAAACCCACCCGGGTTGGGCTTTTAAAAAAAATTTTTTTTTTTTTTCAACCCAGTTCAGGATGCTTGTAAGTACCAATATATTCCTTCAGTCTCTTTGTGGTTTACTTTTCTTCATATTGTTACATTTTTTTCTGTTATGGCATTTTTGGTACTTTTCCAATAATGCCACCTCTGACAAATTACCACACAGATATTTTAAAACGTCGAAGAAATGTTTTTTTTCCTTATCCACAGAACTAACATTAATAACTTTTTAACAGATAGAAATAAATCGTATTTACTGCAAATTATGAAATTGAATAAAGAAAAAAATAGGGTATCAGTGCCCATTTTTTAGGCACCTGGGCAGTCTGGTGCTACGGATTAGTCAAGCCCTGTATAAGAATGTTGGTGTGAAAATTAATCCCAGAATTTCCACTTTTAATTTCAGTTTAAACATAACAAAAGTAACTAAAATGTAGTGAAAGTCATTACTTTCTTTTTTTTTTTAAATAGTGTAGCTAGCTAGTTTTTCAAGAATATAGTTGTAGCAAGTTTAGTAGCTACTTTTAAAAAGCAGCTTTCCAGTCACTGATACTGAAGGACTGACCAAATAATTGTCCGGTGCAATCACTGTGCATATTGAAGGCCAGTTCCTCAATTTTGTTTAAAAAATTAAAATAACAGTTGTATTGTACAGTATGTCTTTGAAATGTTTTATAAAAGTTGGTTGTAGAATACGAAAGTCAGATTTTTGCTTGCAAATAAGATTTACATATCATAACCTATAAAATGACTGCTGTCAAGATTATAGACTGGTTTAATGAAAAATATGTTCAGAGCTTAAAAAATACCACTGGGGGCATGTAAATTATTGGTCTGTGCAAGTAAACAACTTATAAGCCACCCTGGTGGCGCAGTGGTCTAAGCGATGGCTTCTGATCATGTCCAAAATGGGTGCGCGTTCGAATCCCGGTGAGGCATGGATGTTGTTTGTCTTACAACGCTGGTTCTCTCCCTTTCCTAGAACCAGTGGCCCTAAATTAGGGACAGGCGACTGCTTACAGCCCATTGAGTTGCTCACAGTAATCGTTAAACCTCCAATAAAAAAAAAAAAAAACTGCGGTTGCCCAGTCCGGGCAACCAGTTTTTTTTAGTTTTTTATGGGAAATTCTATTCCAAACTTTAATTTAAAAATAAAGTTTGGAATAGAATTTCCCATTACAAGAAAAATGACAGTTGTCACATGTTGTGTTTCAATTCACTGTTAATCACCGGAAGTTGTATTATTATTACGGAGTGCCAAGGACAGATGAATATCACTTCTTTAATTATAATTAAATAATATAATTATTATGCTCTAGGCCCAGAAATTGGAACCAAATGTTGTTAGTTGGCAACAGAATACATGCCTGTAATAGAACTAGCTTCCGGTGTTCAATGAGAAAGGGGCGAAAATTTCAATGATAGGAACATGGAAGAATCACTAAATTTCTCAAATGCTAATCTCATTCCATACCACTCTTAGCATCATCATCATCTTAAAACTTAAGACATATGCTTTTGTGCATTGAATATTTTGAATACTCCCCAGAGTGTCTAATTTTTTTGGTTGTTAAAATGCATCAACTTACATTAGGAAATGCTTTGATTTTTTTCTTCTATTTTTCATTAACTTTTATTTTGTCTTGTTGGATCTCAAAAACTTCCATTTTCTGTTGGCACTGCCCCCCCCCCCAAAAAAAAAATTCTTTGTGCTCTCTTGTTTCCAATACCACCAGCTATCCCGACATCACACAGAATTTTTTAAAATTAAAGCTCAACAAAACATTTTTATAAGTGGTGTACCATTTGCAGAGCTGAAACATCACTTTTTAACAGATAATCCCTTGATCATATGACTGAAATTGCAGTATTTACTGCAAATTACGAAATTTCAAGTAAAAAAAAATATGGCACCAAAACCCAATTTTTAGGCACCAATGCCTGGCGCCTGGTAATTATCCAGCCTTGACATTCTGTATGTTTATAATACTATTGATGACATTTTTCTTATTAAGCTCGTGATCCTGTAGCTGAAACCAAATAGTCACATAAATCTTTTCCAACACCAAAGAATATGCTGCAGGAATAATTTATACCTAATTACAAATCGGGATTCATTTTAGGATTTATGTGCATCACTAGATCAAGAGCTAGAAAACACTAGTAATTCAACTAGGAAGTTTAGAACCAGGAATAGACAAAACATCAGAATTTTCAGGCAGAGCCTCCTTTTTCTTAGAAGGTGGAGCCTCTGTTGTTTTTTTTTCCTAAGCAAAATTTTCAAGTGGAACCTGCTTTTTTTTTTTCTCAGCACAATTTTTTTTTTCAATACTCATTTTTTTGCCTGATCATATTTTTACCCACTTCATCCCAAACCCTCTTTGCTCACTGCTAAAATAGGAAAACATCAGCATCACATAAGACTCGAAAAAGTGTGTGTTACGTAATGCTATCAAAAAGTTCAGAGACTAGGTACATAGCACGCCAACAGATGGCAGTACACGGATGCGCGAGCAGCGGTCAAGGGCAGAGACCTTCACGAGTCATTGTGCTGAGTGGCGTTCTGTGAACATCAGGAGCTGTGCTACACAATATTTGGTGACCACGTGCAGAAAACCACTGCGATTTCGGTATGGACTGCAAACTAGAACAGTGAGCGAACATCGAATTCTGCGTCAAACTCGGGAAATCAGGAACCGAGACGCATGAAATGTTGTGCCAGGCTTATGGCAATGACTAGCAAGAGGTGTTTTGAGTGGCACTCGTGCATCAAAAATGGCAGAACGGCACTGGAAGAAGAGAGGTCAGGTCAGGGCGACCGTCCGCGAGCAAAACCTCGAAAAATGTGGACAAAATTAGGAAACTGGTGCATGAGGATCGTCGGAGAACCATTCAAATCATTGCTACCGTTGTCAATGTGTCGTGTGGAACAGTGCAAGAAATTCTGACATCGGTTTTGAACATGCACCGCACTGCTTCAAAGTTTGTGCCAAAGATTCTGAACCCCGAACAGAAGTCGCTCCGTGTGGAACTCTGTCAAGATCTTCGTCAGCAGGTGGTGAATGAACCAATGTTCCTGTCGTGGGCCATCACTGGGGATGAGACTTGTGTCTATGGTAATGACCCGGGGACCAAACAACAGTCGTCGCAGTGGAAGAACCCGACATCTCCACGACCGAAGAAGGCCCGACACGTGCGGAGCCAAAAGCGCGCTCATCGTGTTCTTCGACGTTCGTGGGGTTGTGCACCGTGAAATCGTCCTCCAGGGCCAGACTGTCGCCGCCCTTTTTTTACTGCGATGTTCTGCTGCATCTTAGGGAAGATGTGCGCCGCAAATGACATGAAATGTGTCGCAGGGGCGATTTCCTGCTCCATCATGACAATGCAGCAGCTCCCAGAGTGTTAGCAACACTCCAGTTTTGTAGCCGCAACAGCATGACTACCCTTCCTCACCCGCCTTACTCTCTGGATTTGGGCCCACTGTGACTCCTTTATGTTCCTGAAGAAGAAACTTAAGGGTCGCCATTTTGAAACTGTTGACGAGGTCCAGTGTGAATCGCAGACAGTGCTTGACACTATTCGTAAACAGGACTTCCAGGGAAGGGAGTGTTCCAACAGTGGCAAAATCGCTGCCCAAGGAGACTTCTTAGAGGGGAAATCATAGCCAGACTTAAGTAACGTAAGTACTTTGTTGTATATCGGCCTAGTCTTGGAACTTTTTGATCGGACCTCATATAAAGGTATTCTCGCCTGCTGGCATAAAAATTTCAGGTCTAGACTTCGTTTAAGTTAAAGGAAAAAGTTACTTTAATATATAATATCACAATAATTTTGCAGTTACAAATGACAGTTTTATCTGTGTGTAACCAAATGATAGCATGCTAAAGAGATAATTATTTATTGATTACGTTTCAGTCACTGTTAGCATCAAACATCGCCAAATATTGTTATTATGGCATATGAAATAGACTAAAATCTACATATCATTTCCACAATAATTGGAAGGATGCTGTCTATCATTGTTCCCTTGTATAAGGAAAATGTTGATCAGACTTATTGCAAGAACTATCGTGGTATTAGCTTACTCAGTGTGCCAGGTAAAGTGTTTGGTAAGGACATTTTTTTTTAAGTATGAGAGGTCTTACATCAAAAAAGTGTGGGATGTTCAGAGTGGTTTTATGCCTGGTAAAGGGGGCACTAACAAAATTTTTGTATTGCGCATGATGATTGAAAAGTATCTGGTTGTTGGTAAGAAAGTTTTTGCTGCCTTCATAGATTTAGAGGAAGCTTCAAACCGAGTAAATAGGACACTTTTGTGGAAGGTATTGAATAAATCTGGCATTACTGGGAATATACTTAATAGTGTAAAAGCCATGTAAGCTGGCAGTAGAGCTTGTGTACGAGTGAATGGTGTTTTATCAAAATGGTTTGCCATTGGTGTGCAGGAGTTAGACAAGGCTGTGTAATGTCACCATAGCTGTTTAATATATTTATGGATGCATGTATGATGCCAAGATGGACAATACTGTTTTGTCTTGGTAATATCTGTTTGTGCAGATTGCTGTATGCTGATGACACAGTCCTGTTGGCAGAGAGCAAAAGTGAGTTGCAGAGTATGTTGTCCTGGATGTACGAAGTTTGCATGAAATTCAAACTGAGATTAAATAAGGGAAAAACCAAAGTTACGGTTTTTGAGCGCGTAACTGTTAGCACTGAATGTAATATAAGACTAAATGGCACAATGATTCACCAGGTGAATGCTTTTGTGTATTTTGGACAAAGAGAACAAATTGGATGGTGAAATTAGTAGGCAAGTGAATTCTTCATTGGAAGTCATAGCTGGTTTGGGAAGTTTTCACAGGAATTATGGGCTCTCAAGAAAGTCCCAAATGGCTGTGTATGAAAGTGTAATTGTTTAATTGTTCCTACTCTGATGTAAGACAGTGAAACATGGGTACTACAGAAGAAACATAGGAGTAGTTTGTCTGCTGGAGAAATGTGTTATTTACGGGGGTGTTGTGGTAAGACATGTTCTGATTGTGTGAGGAATGATGTGTTGCAATTGTGTAATGTGAAGCAAAATGTTGTTAGCAAGGTGGGCACTAATATGCTTCAGTGGTTTGGCCATGCTGAAAGAATGAGTGATGAGATGCTTACTAAGAAATTGTTTTTTTGTCCAAGAGTGGCAGGAAGGAAAGGCAGAGGAAGGCCAAGGAAGTCACGGGAGGATCAGATTCAGAAGTGTCTGCAATAGAAAAAGATTAAGTATGAAGTATAGAAGGTCTTGTGTATGTTATGTGATGGATGTCAGTGAAGCCCAAGTTGTGTGTCAAGATTGCTGTAAATGGAGAAGTTTAATAGGGCAACAGAAAGTAAATCAGTTAAAAATTTATATGGTGGGTTTGTATTTCTTTGTGGAGCTAACTTCTGAATCTCAGAACAGCTTAGTGATATGTGTGCATGCATAAATCAGTTTGTTAATTGATATGTTGGATAATTTAATTGATATGCCAAATCAGTCATCAAGTATATTGATGAAACATTTGCTGGAAATTTTTTACGGATTTCAATTTTTAAAACTTTGCAGGTCTGAATATTGTGTACTAAAACTAGGAAATGTACATTTGTATTAATACATAACTACAGTTCAAAATAGGTTTTCTTTGCAGAAAGTTGAGCTTTGTCTTTTGGTAGATGAACATTAGCCTATAACATTAAAAAAAATCACTAATGACAAAATACTTATGAGCCACCCCATGCAAAATCAATGTCATGGTGATGAACATCTTTAATGCTTATTCTGCATATATGCACCTGTGTGTTTTAGGCTGCACCACCAAATGTCAGCCTGAATTACTACTGCCAGTATTGCTACAGAATGCATAACTCTGTTAGTGAATAGTGTCAAAAAGTATGGCATCTTCATTATTCTGATTTCACTTGTAAGTCTACAAAAAAATTCTCTAACAGAAAAAATCTGTATATTGTACTTGTTGCTTTATTAAAGCAAAGGGAGTTTCATATCCAAGTTTTGAAAAATAAAATTTGCAGAATAGAATTTTAAAATTAAGGCAAACATGTTTAGATGCCATGGTGATACTTCAATGTGTCTACCATGGGCACCTTGGACGTGTCTACCGCTGCTCAGTACAGCACATGTTACTAAAATAACAGATTCACAGATTTTAGCATAAACAGAAAACACTAATATCAAAGTGCCACCAAACACTAGCATCTGTAGATGAACATTAATAAGCCTAATAAACATTACATAGTGTTATTGCAGTTTACATGACATTCTTTTTCGCAACAGGTTAACTCATCTGCACTACTGCTATTTTCAGAGCATTTGTAGCCAACAGAATATTAAAATTTCTAAAATTACTGTGCAGTGCAGTTCCTTAACAGTGGTATATTTTGCTAAAAGATGTGTTCCAATTCTCAAAATGGTAATTTATTACTATAGAATCTAGTCTTTTCATAGCACACTAAAGAAATGTAAGAAAGTGTGTTCCTGTGCGACGATTAGAAGGCTACAAGTACAGATGCTATTGCAGCACCCTAAGAAACAAAGTAGATTGTTGTAGAAAATTATGCTACAGGTTGTGCTACTCTTAAAAAGTGGTTAAAAAAAATATTCAAATCAAGTGACATTTCAGAGTTCTGAAGCATAATTGGCTGAAATTGTGTGTGTGTGTGCTGCCTATAGTAATGTACCTGAATTACATTTATGGGAGCTAGCCAAACTATTAACTGAAATATCTTACTTAACCTGTGAAGAAAAATAGTGTGTAAGATTTTATTGAAGACTGTTGATAGCAAGATTCAGTTGTTTTAGTCAAAGAAAATGAATTTGCTGATATTTCTTGATATGGCTTTTAATTGAAATCCCTGGGCTTTGCAGCTAGTCTGTCTAGCTTGGAATAATATGCCACTTCAAGTGTTAGTGTGCTACATACAGAATCAGAGCTGAGGTAAACACAAAGACAAATCATTTGTGCAATTTACTTTGGCAGTTAGCTCTGAATACTAACACCTAAGAATGTAGATGGAAAGACTGTCCTTTGAATTTGCACTTTTAAGTCTAAATGAAAAAAAAAATTTCTGGTGACAATCCAAGTAATTCTGCTGACCACATAAGGCGTAAATTTGGTTTCCATCTAATGATGTGAGTATCAAAAAAAGAACACTTATGTACTCCTCCATAGTCAAAGTATGATGATTCAGTTCTCTGTTACTAGCAGAAGGGCAGGGGGGTAATTTTTATGTAGAAAAAGAGGTGGCAGGAGTGTTCCTCTTCTTTATTATATATACTTATTGTGTGCTTGTGCTTATATACACAGTGGTGAGCATTTCAACTTTGGACACAGTTCAAGTATGATGTCAGTTTTCTGTTACTAGCAGAAAGGTGGGGGTGGTTCACCTTTTACATAGAAAAAGGACAGTGTCCCCAGTCTTTAATTACACTTAGTCCATATATGTGTATGCCACATATACCACTGCTTTGGATAGGGCTATATATATCAAGAGAGTGAGGGACTGAGGGGTAGTTTTTAAAAATGGTCATGAAAATTGTTAATTGGTCATGAAATTTAATTTCCCAAATTTGGTAGACACCCTGAGAATGTAGCAGTAGCTAGTTTTAAAAAGTAGCTTTCCAATCACTGTTCCGACAGAGAGCTGGTTGAAATTAAGCACTTATCAACTGGTGGTCACATCCTGAAGAAAACACTGCAGGTCCATGCACAAAACACACACTTCATGGATCTAGGTTGTCAGCACTGCCTTGACAGATGATAGACCTGCTTTCAACAGCACTTTCCATCGGGGTCAGTAGTAGTTCTTTATTAACATACTTCAGTGTTGGGACTTTCTTACTACTCCAAAAACAGGAAGTGGTATCCTCAAGCACAGCTCCAGATCTGCATGGCTTTCAGGATCCTACTCTAGGGCTTGATAAATTCTGGGTGCCAGGCGCCTAGAAATCTGGCTTTGGTGCCTAATTTTTTTTACTTCAGATTTTGTAATTTGCAGTCTGTATTGTAATTTCAGTTTTAATCTGCAAATTATCTATTAAAAAATTATAAATTTAGGTAAATGTGGATAATACACCGGTAAAGAAACTACCCAACAAATGTTGGTGTGGCATTTTAAAAAATCTATGAGGTAATTGTCAGGAGAGGTGGTGTTATTGGAAAAGTACCAAAAATGTAGTAACGGAAAAAATGTAATGCAAAATGGAGATAAAGGACTGCAAGGAAGATGGGAGAATATTTTTCTTTTTTACTTAAGAGAGCATTCCGACAGAAAATATGATTCAATGAATGTGCTCGTGGAATCATGTGCTGTGAGAAGCCCAGAGAGTTATTCCATGGCACATAACCATTTTGCGAATATCAATTGTTACTTTTGCTCCACTAATCATATTACATTTTTTTTGTCACTATTCAGTTGAAACACATTCAGAGAAGACATACTACAGACTGTGTCGTAATTTCTATGGATTTTTAGGTCTAACTAATCAATACGGTAATGCTGCAATAGCTAGGGTTTTTATTTATTTATTTACTTAAGTAACACAAAAATACTTAACAAGTTAGTAAAATCATGCAATGCATTCATTGATTGTGATACTTTCCAACATACCAGAAATCATTACTCAAGTTATGAGGATAATGGCTGTGGAATAAATCTCGCTCCTGTGCCCCTATTTCAAATATTTTAAACTGACCTGACCTTTGACTTTATTTCAAATATTTTAAACAGAATTAATTCAGTATACCTCCGGAACAACATACTAAAGTTTTGTCGCAATAGAAGCATTTTTAGTCAAGTTACGAGGATAATGGCTGTGGAATAAATTTCGCTCCTGTGCCCTGACCTTTGACCACATTTCGATGATATTAAACAGAATTGGTTCATTATATCTCTGAAACAAACATACTAAATAAAGTTTTGTCACAATAGTAGCATTTTTACGTAATTTACGATGCTTAAGGTTGATGGAATGGATCCCGCTCTTATGTCCTGACCTTAGCTCCCATTTTCAATAGGGTTCGTCCCCAGGTTGTCCCCTACCACATATTAAAATTTCATTGAAATCGAACCATTTTTACACAAGTTATCATGTGGACAGACAGACAAAGCTGGAGCATATACGCTTCTTCAACCTATGTTTGGAAAGCGTAAAAATGAGTTACTTTTTAATAAGACTATCATTTCTTCCTTATAACTTTGGACTTCTGAGTTTATCATCCTGTGAACTGCAGCTTTTCTGTTGGAAATTACAGTTCACAATTAACATTACAGGTGCAAATTATACAATATTTTCTTTTCCAAATTTCATGGTTAGCAACATGCCACCACATATGTGAACAAAAAAAAAATGTTTTTCTCAGAATTTCATGATCTTTGGATTTATATGGCTCAGAATATTATACGTCAGAATTCTTTTTCCAGGGCCTTGGATTATACCCCACTGCAGATCTTGGGAAGATCCTTTCTTCTGTATTTTATGGTCAGCAGATTATACGTAGGGAAATATGGCACTTTGAATTATTATGTACAAAAGATGACTTCAGCAGATAGTGTTTCAATAAAGTCAAATCTAAAATTTAAATTTTTTGAGAACAGCAACTTGAATAATGGGAAAAGAAAATTAGGAAGCAGATTGGAACTTTATTTTGCAATAAGTGGTTTAGATAAACTATATTCGTTCTAGACTTTTTTTTTTTTTATTATCATTTTTTGTTCCATCCTCACTAGACATGTTTTGTTTTGTTCATGCATTATTATTTGAAATTTGACTTCGTTTCACCTGGGTCCTAAATTTTGGGAGCAGGCTCCTAGATCTGCAACCTGTTCGTCCACTTCGACTTATCTTATTTCTCCATAGACAGTCCAGGAATTGCATCCTTCCCTGGCCACTTCTTGCTGTGTCAGCTGTCCTTTGCAATGAAATCCAGTATCAGCATGTTGGATTTCTAAGCATGCCATGGATTTGTGGACTTGTGTATTACAAATCAGTATGAATAATAATAAAGAAATGCAAACTTGAATTACTTTCAACTGAAATGGAAAGGATGCATTGAATATCCTCATAAAAAGCATTCTTCTGCAAAAAAAGTTATACAAGGGTTGTACCAAAAGTAATGCAAAAGTGGGCGTAACTTTATTTACTGAGAGGTTGTTCAAATTGCACATGTTGGTAGAGCAACTCTTTCTCTATACTAAGGTACTGCTCAACAGTCTCCATCACAAGTGATGCATTTGTGCCATCATTGAACCCAACTCTTAAATCCTCTGAAAAAATTCAGGTGTGAACCCTCATCTTCACAGCCACTTTTACCTCTTCTGTGTCATCAAATCGTTGTCCCCAGAGATTGTCCTTCATTGGACCAAACAGGGGAAGTCGGAGGGTGCCAGATCTGGGCTGTACCGTGGATGGGGGACCACCGACCAGCCTGATTTGTTGCCAAAGATGTGTGTGGTCTTGCATTGTCATGGTGAATGTGGATCCTTTTCAGATTCTTGTTCGGTCTCTTCCTCCTGAAGGCTCCTCTAAGCTTCTTGAATGTCTCAATGTACCACTCGCTGGGCATGGTACGGCCACGTTCCAGAAAGTCAAGAATGACACTCCTGTCATCCCAAAAAAACGGCCACCATGACTTTCTGTATTGATGGCTGGTTCTTGAACTTCTTGTTAGGCCTTGGCAAAGAGGTGTGATGTCATTCTATGAATCGATTCTTTATTTCCGGATTGTAAAGATACACCAACGTTTCATCTCCTGTCATCATCAGATTGAAAAAAAACCATGTCTTTATTGGCTTCAAACACTTCCAGCAGACCAGAGCAGACTTCTACCTATCTCTTCTACAAATCGGGTGTCAACTGCCGAGGTACCCACTTTGCACACACTTTCTGATTGCCTAAGTTTTCCACCATCTTATGTATGGCATTGTGACCACAGTCCAGTTATGCAACAAGCTCACAGATTGTGACTCATCTTCCGCATGAATCAATTCATCCACTCGCAGATAATTTGTGTCAGTGGTCGCAGATGATGGTCTCTCACTGCATGGTTTGTCTTCAGTGCTGGTTTCCCCTTCTTTAAATTTCTTCGTCCACCTGTGCACATTACTCACTTTTGTCCATGGTGTCATCTCCGTAAACATTCTGTGTATAGGGGCAAGTTAGCACTCGCCAGATGGCTATTAACTGGAAACTGTGGCAATTAAATTTATATTAGTGGTGCCAGTTCTGTCATTTTTTATTTTTATAGGGGCAATTTACAAAAGTAAAATAACTGAAAAGTGAAGGGAAGTGAAACCAGTCCTAACTAGGGATGGCAAAAAAACCTATGTTTTTGAGCATTGAAGTTTTGCCACCGATAACCAATATTTAAACCTCAATGTTGCAGAACTCTTTTAGTGCTACATGGTAGATTCGGCCTGCACGTGTTTTGCTAAAATCACTGTGGGCTGAATGATCAGCCCTCGATTTTGACCCAAGTAGTTCCCGAATAAGACAGCAGATATCGGTGTGAATGATCATATCATTTATTAATCATAATGTTTTGAAATGAAATCTCCACGAATCATACCGTCAAACAGAAATATTGAAAAAATCATGAGGATATACAATAAGAATCGTATTGTAAGCAGAGTTGTATAAAAATAAAATGTATCTGTTCACACAACCACTGAAACAGAAAATTTGCCGCAAACCATCTAGTCATTACAATAGAATAAGATAATTTATAGAAAAATTAATAAAACAATAAATAATTATTAGAACATTACAGATTCCAGTGAGGATAAAATAAGAACATTACAATTGAATATACAGCAATGTGTGCAAGACCTTTAGGACAAAATATTAAAATATTGTTTGAACCTCATAAAAGTAAGACTAATTAAAGAAAGTTTTTATATCCAGAAAAAAAGTCCCGTCAAATAAACCTTCAAAAATTATTAAAAGCATTTTCAACATCTTAATTCAAAAACAGCAGACTTACAAAATACATAAGGAAAAGATTTAAATTTTATAACTGCCAATTACAAAATGAACCTGGCAATAAAATTTAAATATTCTGTGTAAACAAAACTTTTGATACAGTTCCAATACAGTGAGAACAGGCCTTGATAAAATCTAGAGGAAAGAAACGTTGCCGCCCCAGTGGCGCAGTGGTCTAAGGCGCTGGCCTCTGATCATTCGTCCGTAGGTGGTCCGAGTTCGAATCCCGGTCAGGCATGGATGTTGCGTTTGTCTTACGGCACTGGCTCTCTCCCTTCCCTGGAACCAGTGACCCTAAAGTAGGGACGGCCGACTGCTTATAGCCCATTGAGTTGCTCACGGTGGTCGTTAAACCTCCAATCAAAAAAAAAAAAAAAGTCTGTAAAAACAAAAGAACTCAGAAGATGTAAAAATTGAAAGTACTTCAAATTAAAATAGAATTCAATATATTAATCTGAGTAAAGCCTTCAGTAAGTGCTTTAATTCCAGTTAAAAACATTTTTTTGAACCTACAAGCAAAAACTATGCAAAATTTGCTAATAATTTGGATACTATCTGTGTACGTCTACATTCTGCAACTCTGATTGTAAGTTCGCGTTCGCGGCTATCCATGCACTTTCACCACGTGACGGGAGGAAGGCTAATTGTAGCCCAAACTTTTTCTACTACAGTTGAGGTAAAGCTGTTCACAAGGGATTGCGGGTAAATTGCAGAACTTTACGCTGTTGGAAATCACTTTTTTGAGCCTCGTTCAAAGCGCAATAATGCGCAACTCGTGGTCCAGTGACAACGGTGTGTTTATTTTTCTTGCGGACTTTGCCGCGCAGGAGAACGAAATGTGTTTTATTACTAGAAACTAGTCGCATTCATTTCTTTTTCCCAAACAAACAGACACTATCGCAAAACTCAACGAATTTTGAATCCCCCACATCTTTTTCGAAATTCGTGTGTCAGCTGAGGAAGAACTTTATTGGCAGCTTGTTCCTCAGTATTTACAGACTTCTGTTTTGAACTACCTTAGAATAGCATCAGCCTGTAAGGAAATCTTGAAATGGGTAGTTGTAGTGAAAGTTTGCCAAGTGACAGTGATAATTTTGAATCACTTTAGAATAACATTAATCATTAAGGGTATTTTCAAAGTTAAGGGAGTTATTATATTTCCTTATTTTTTTTTGCAGAAGAAAGAAGTAATTGAAAATTCGTTTTGAATTTGTTATTTCTATTTCAAAAAAATTATTTCGTGTAAAGTTACTTTGTAAACAAAATTGTTATCTGAAATGTAATATATTTAAAAAATATACATATGCAGGGTGCATAGGAAAGTCCCTTTAGCCTGGAACAACTTGCGAACGAAGAGAGGTACAGTTATGCAAGTGAGATAACGGTATAGTAAAGCGACTACGCCCGATCGAATGCAACCGATAGCAGCGCCCTTAGTTGCAAAATGCGGAAGTATGCCATTACAAATCAAAAACGAAAAGAGATAGAGCAAAATTTCCAATTGCAAAGTTGTAGAGCATCAATTAGTACAAAACAACATTTGTTTCACACGGGCAAGATAAATTGTCGCCTGAATACCCTAAAATGTCTGACCTTTTGTGTGAACATTTGAAGGGAACAGGCATAGGTATGAGCAAATACACACAATTTATTGCATAAATGCGTACTTATGTCAATACAGTTTGACGACGTCAGACAAAACAAAAAAGGCAAACTGGCGCACAGTGATAAAAAGTTAATGTCGAGTATGTTTGAAGAGTTCGCTATTGCCCACGATACACATTTGTATTCGTGAAAGTAACTCTGCATGCACATTCCTCAGCATGGAAGGTGTCTCACTATTTCAAGCATCTGTAGCACGAAGTAGATCCAGCAGACTTGTAGGTGCTGTTGCATACACCTGATATTTTACATAACCCCAGAAATCCAAGCTCTCCATTCTCACACAGCATACATAGATCTAAACTTCTGATCAGGGTACATCCTTCTACTGGTTGTTATATTGTAGGTAAGGTACAACGTCATAATCTGCATTTGCATACGGCTACATTTGCGAAATGTGCATATGCAGATTCGAATTGCCGCGCATCGATTTCAGACATTGTAGGGTATTCAGGCGACAATTTATCTTGTCCGTGTGAAACAAATGTTGTTTTGTACTAATTAATTGATGCTTTACAACTTTGTAATTGGAAATTTTGCTATCTCTTTTTGTTTTCAATTTGCAATGGCTAACTTATGCATTTCGCCACTAGGGGCACTATCGGTTGCATTGGATCGGGCGTAGTCGCTTTACTATACCGTTATCTCACTTGCATAACTGTACCTCTCTCCATTTGCAAGTTATTCCAGGCTAAAGGGATTTTCCTATGCACCCTGTATATATATATATATATAAAAGAGCAATATGCCATATATATTCAAGAGCAATATGCCATTATGTCTTAAAAGAAAAGTGTTTGATCAATGCATCCTTCCAGTGCTTACGTATGGTGCGGAGACGTGGACCTTAACTAAAAGAGACATACAAAGGCTGCAGACAACTCAAAGAAGCATGGAGAGGTGCATGCTTGGTGTAACCAGGAGAGATAAGAAGAGGAACTCGTGGATCCGAAAAATGACAAGAGTGGAAGACATCATGATCAGAGTTAAATCCCTGAAATGGCAATGGGCTGGACATACTGCCAGAAGGACAGATCATCGATGGACAGCCAGAATTTTAGATTGGATTCCAAGGGACAGGAAAAGACCCAGAAGAAGACCACATGGAAGATGGGTGGATGAAATTCGAAAGCATGCAGGGGTGACATGGAGGAGACTGGCACAAGACAGACCGTTGTGGAGGAAACTTGGGGAGACCTTCGTCCAGCAGTGGATTGATAATGGTTGACAATGATGATGATAATGATGATATATATATATTACATTTATAGAAATATTACGAAAAATCTTATTAAAGTTGAGGGAAAAATTTCGACCCAAAATTTCAAAATATATGGAAAACACAGCATTTTTTTATTGAAGCTTGCAATTTCTAAAAAAAATGGCTTAGGGGTGGCCGAACTTCGAGGAACCAAGATCTACCTTAAGCTATCATTCCCTACTGTGATCTACTATGGTTTATTGCAGTGATATAGGCATATTTAAATAAGAATAAGCCTATATCGCAAGTGTTTTTGTTAGTGTGTATGGTTTTGTAAGTTTGGAAACAAATACAGAAAAATAATTGTTAAATAATTTTTTATTTCTGAAACACTATTTTTCAAACAAATTTTTACGTAATTTTACTTAGATTCTTTATTTACAGTTAGTTCACTGTTAGCAGGATAATCACTTTGGTACGACTTATGCACACTCGAAAAATGTCTTTCTAGATTTCCTTTTTTAGGAATGGCAACTGAAGCTTGACATATTAAACACAAACACTTGTCATGAAACATTGTGAAGAAATAAGCTTTCTCCAATTCAGTGTGGAAATGATACATTTTGGGTTTCTTAGCTCCACTCATTTTTTGATAAACGAAGCTTCATAACTTAACTTATATCTGCACTCAATAAGTAAACTAATTTTTATGCACAAATAAGAATGTTGGCAGATTGGCCTTCCTGTGTAAGTGTTACGATTAATGACTAGCAGAGCAGGAGATAACATGCCTCATGCGTAGACCACAGATGTGTGATAACAGTGTGCATCGGTTAAGGTTGGAGAGTGGAGTCTGATTCTTCTATAATCTGGTCTCTGGCAGTTCATATGGAACAACGTATGCCAGCGCAATAAAACAATCAATCAATTGACTTTTTGGCCATCCCTGGCTTAACATTTTTGGCACACACACACACACACATGTAGCACTAAAAGGGTTTAAACCTCAATGTTTCAGAAGCTGATACATCGAAAAAAAAATCAAGGTTTCATTACTGATGTTTGAAACGGGTAAAGAATATTTTCTGCGTGAAGCAAATGAATTTCTCTTTGTTGCATTATTGTAAAGAGGAAGGGAATATCATATTTTTATGTTGTGAATTGGCTGTTTTGGTCGATGTTTCATCAACAAAATAGTTCTTTCCCTCAATGCTACAGGAACCGACACATTAAAATAAAAAAAATAATATAGAGGTTTTAACAGGTATTAATTGGTTACTCAATTTGAATTGGTGAGTAATCACTGTTATACTGAGCAGCGATTTTACCCACCGATGTGACCATTTGCTGCTGCAGATGGAAAAGTACGAATTCATCGGCTTATTAGCAAAAACATCGAGGTTTTCACTGTAACATGGTAAATTTTTTCCAGTACTATCAACGTTTTGGGAATGAGTAAACCCAGAGGGAAAAAAGATTTACAAAATGGTTATTGTGTGCAATGAGTGGCTTCTTTTATGTTCAGATAAAGCCATCCTTGTAAATAATAGCAGTTACATTAAATTTAATTTCCTATTAATCCCCCTCCCCTTTTATGCTGGAGACTTCTTTTTGGCCATTAAGATTTGTTAACTTATCAGCCATCTTTTTTTTTTTTTGGCCACTAACTGTTTTGGATTTACTGGCCAGTTAGTTAAAATTCCAGTTTGCACCTATAATTTTGTAGCCTTCTGTGGATGTCTGACAGCCTGCACCCTTCCTTCGTCAAGAACTCGATGATGGCACTTTGATTGTGCTTCGAATCCATTATTTACCTGCAATGACGAACAAGGGTTACTATAGAGGATGAATAACTCTACCAGTATGTGCAGTTTAAACTACCTCTGTCAGTTAATAAAAAAGTTATGTCCACTTTTGCATCATTTTTGGTACAACCCTCATATAAAAACACAAGTGTGTCTACTGGGTTCTATTCATGAAGAAGGGTAAATCCTTTCATGAGAGTGAACAACCTTATGACTGATTGCTGAATGCCAAAGCTTAGTTCACATTCAGTCTATTGCATTTTCAATGGCATTCAAGGACTTGTGAGAAACCACAAAAGTTACTTGGAATGTGTCAAATACTGAGTTACAGTGATGTGCACATTAATTGGGACAAGATTACATTTCAACATTTATTGCATATCTTTCATACATAAATGTATTACCAGCTTTCTACAGTAGTATTTTATGTGGCCACCTTTGGCTGCAATAACTTGTTTAACACGTTTTGGCACTGAATGTATTAGTTTCTAAAAAAGAAAAAAAAAATCAGTTATTTGTCATGCCACTTATGAATGTTTGAAATGAGGTCTTTCACTGCTGAACTTTTTGAGCCTAGATTTCACAATGGCCCACATATTCTCAATGGGACTGAGATCAGGCGAATTTCCAGGCCACTCCAGAATGTCAATCTTCTTTTCTTTCATCACTGCCTGCACTTTTTTGGAAGTGTGGCATGGAGCAAGGTCATACTGAAAAATGCCATGTGCACCATTAAAGCATTTCTTCATCTCTGCATCTCTGGAACAACTGTCCATTGTATTATTTCACAATATTTATTGAAATTCATTATTCCATCTCAATAGGACGAAGGCTTCCAGGTCCTTCAAAGGTGAAACTTTCCAAAACATATTTTTAACTGGGTATTTCACCACCTGTTGCAAATGTGCTTCCCAGATAGGTTCACCTTTACTCCGTTGTACAACAGATTTTTTCTGTCCTTGGATAAAAAATGGACCTCATCACTAAACATCACTTTTCCAATCATCAGAAGTTCAATGATTTTATTTTTTAGCCCAACGCAAGCATTTCTTCTTCATTGAAGCTGTCAGGAGCTGCTTTTTTACAGGCTGTCCAGCTTCTAATAGTCTGTGGCATACTGTGGATGAGTGTATCTTTACACCTCATCCACAGATAAGATCCAAATTCCAAATGTGTTTGATGGTGTTTAAATCCAGCGAATGAGGGGAGCCAAGTCAGGATACCAAGCTCCACGGAATGTTCCTCCATCTATAACCAGGCAACTGTGGATGTGTGTGGTCGCTCATTGTCATGCTGAAAGAGATCGCACCCGTCAGAGTGGTTGCGTGACATGAATGGGTGCAAATGATCACCAAGGATGGTTATGTAGCCTTCATTGGTAAGAACAATCTGCAGATGTATGAGAGGTCCTGATTCATGCCAGCTGAAAACACACCACACTGTAACAGAGCCACCACCGGTCTGTACAGGCTCTTGTAGGTGTGCGGGACACAATGCCTTTTGGAGTTGTCACCACACCCGGAGTTGGCCATCTGCCCAATAAAAATCCTATTTAAAAATTCCTTTTTTTTTAGACTGTATTCCATTTGCTATATTAAAGGTGGGAAACATTGACCTCTTTAAATAATGCAGTTTCTCTGCTAGGGGTCATAAATGTCAAAACCTTTTCCTCACTATCTCTGCTTCCAGAAGATGTATTTGAACATTTTCTCCTGAGCATAACTTTTGCTATGAATACTTTTTGCATATTTTCTACTTTTCCATTATTCAATATTCTTCCACTAAGAAATGCAGAGTTATACCATGTTATCCTCTATATAACTTTTTGTAACTGTTAGATTCGAAAATTCCTTTGTCTCTGATATCTTCGTTCAGCTGTGAGAAACTTTTTGTGCACAGTTTAATTTTTGTAGCATGATTTTTTAGCTGCAAGCAGAAAGTAGCTATTTCTATGTCTAGATGCTTTATTGATTGCAGAAATCCAGTTGATTTATTAATTTTTTTTTTGTAATGAGTTCTGCCGACTATGAATAACTGAAATATTTTATTTGTGTGAGAAAGGATTCGAAAGATGTGCTCATTACAACTGAAAATTTGGTGTAATCTTGTTTCTTTAAATGTTTCTACAGGATGTCTGCTTCAGGATTTGCTGCTAATTATGTATTCAGATAAGTGATTATTTTAATCTGCACTCCTGTAAATTAAATGTTTGAAGTACATATACCCAATTCTTGTGGGCATGTAAAATACACTGGTCACAAAAATTTAGCGATATTGCTTGAAATGAAGGGTGTATGTATCTGACTCAAGTAACACACATTGAAATAACATTAGTGAGGCTATGTAACACAAACAACAAAGAGTGTATTTACAAAAATGATGCATTGTGAAATTTCTGCACACAGCAAAGTAGCACTCCAATATGTATTGTTTGTACGCTCCTTGAAAAGTATTTGAAAAAAGTTCATTTTCAAGTCCTTGAAAGTGATAGTGATTGAAAAAGTTTAAGACTACATAAATAGTAGTTGAAAAGATTTTTTTTACTTAATTATGTAAAAGACCATATGTAAAATAATTGTGTGTGCTGAAATGTATAGATTTTTTGAGTAGTTCCAATAAAAACACCAAGTGCAGAACTTGAGTTCAACTCAGGGGACCCTGTGGACAGCTGGTATCTTGGCTATTGCATCACTACGGAGTAAAATGTCGGCCATGGGAGTAAAATAAGTGGAATGATGTGTTCATGAATTGTGATTGGCTTCTGTTGACTTGGGGTCGTTTAGGGAACACATTCTTGCTGGTGGGTGAATATGAAAATACATTGTAATGCACCTTTTCAAAATATTCTGCAAAATAAAATGATTTCGAAGAACACCAAAGAGGGGCAATTCGAAGTTAATAAAATAAACCAACAGGGGGGCATGGGGTTAACAGGTAGGTCATTGAAGGAGTGCCTGTCCCAACTGAGTTTAATGGTTTGAACTTGCTACAATACCTACCTACCTACCTACTGACTGACAGACAGCACACTCATACAATAATTTGGTTTTGAAAAGTGCATATATACATATCACTAAGCTGTTCTGAGTTTCGGAGGTTAGCTCTACAAAGAAATACAAACTACCAGAAAATTTTTACTAACTGTTGCCGTATCAAACTTCTCCATTTACAGCGATCTTACAAACTGGAACCATCAACTGTGGGCTAATCCCCCACACTGATATACTTACTGATCCTTGAAAAATGCTTGAATTTATTTTGCTTGGAAGAGTACAAACCTTGATATAGGCAATTAATGGTAAATTTGGAGAATGTAGACACCTTTCGATTTCAGTACCCAATAACACCACCTTTTGTCAAAGGACCTATGAGGCATACTTGCAATGAAATTATTGAGGAGTGTCTGGGACAGCTCATCCCATATCACAGGTAACACATTAGAGACCTGCATGGGCTGAGTTAGGCTGGGCTATTTTAGTTTTGAGAACAAGGCTAAGGGCTGGGCTCAGGTTTTCCCCAGACACCTATGGCCAGGCCAAGTCAACCCATTTTTTGTTTTGTTATTATTGCAGTGGTAAAGAAAGAAGTTGCATGTCCTGGTCTGTTTAACCGTTCTGTTGGCTTTATTTACTTTCACGACATAGCCCATGGCGTAATCGCAGCTAGGCGAGAGGAGGCTCTGTGTTTTATTATCTGTAGGTATTAAGATGGTAAAAACACTTTGGAGCTTATTGATCACAAAAAGATTCCACCCCGAGTGAGTGTGTGTTGCGTAGAGTGGGGATGAGTGAGTGAGAGAGACCAAATCTATTGTTCCTCCTACCCCTAATCCCTGTAGGGATTGACTTTTGTAGTGTTACTGCTTGGTAGTTTGGAGAAAGGGATATTTTATTGCCCTCCTGCAGCATTTCTCTGAAAACTTATCTGCAGCTGACCCCTATCAATGTCTTCATGTACTCATAAATGCAACTTTTGACCACGAATTTAAGAAATCAAAATAATTGTGCAAAAATATTGCAGCAGGAGAATACATCCTAACAGATATTGTAAGCAGAAAGTGATATTTAGGTGCATTTGAAACTGGTTAGCTATGCAGAAACCTTTCAGCCAAGAAACTTTGTGCAGTGCAATTTTTTTAAGCTATGACAGTACAAAATCTGGAACATCTTATCTCAAGAGACAAATGAGTTTCTGCTGCAACAAATTTCTCGTCCAAATTTTCTGTTTATGTACTGTGTAAAAGGAAATGATTCCTGCTGTAATCAGGTATGTTAATGTACTTATGCTTATTCAGAGTTTGTATAAAAATTAAATCATTTAATTTTATCAAAACTTGAAGTTTATGAATTAACTAGTGTTTAGACTAGGGGTTGGAAGCATATCAAAGAAGAGCCCCCTTTTTTTTTCACTTTTCTCTCATTGTGCATGCAAAGTAAACTGCAGTTTTTTTTTTAAGTATTTTTAAAAAAATTATTTGAACAAGCTTAGTCTTTGTTTTTCTCCCTGTTAGTTATATTCTTCGATACTTTCCAAACTTAATATTTTGAGGCTTACACTCAACTAAATATTGTCAATAATACTTCATTTCATTATTAATTTTGTTTCATAAAAAAAACAATAGAAAGACAAAAATAATACAAAATTGGCACATCATGAGCTAGTCCGGGCCTAAATAATTGCTGCATTTGATGGGCTGGGCCATAAAAACGCATGGGCTGGACTCTCCAAATAAGGCCTGTGCTGACCTTTGCAACATGTTAGAGGTCTGCCAGCGTAGTGGGGTATTGTGGTTATTCAGATATTGCTGTATGGCATCCCAAATGTTCTCAATAATAGGATTAAGGGCAGGAGACTTCAGATGCAACTGCAATGATTTAATCCCATGATTTTCCAGCCCTCAAACTGCACTCCAGGCATAGTGACTGGTTGCACCATCTTAAAAAATGAAACACATGTCCAATAGCTGCATGAAAGTGTCACAATGGCACGATGATCTCATTTCAGTACACTGATGGCTGCCACAGTGGTCTAAATGCTAGCTTCTGATCACTCATCCAAGATGGGTCTGGGTTTGAATCCTGGTGAGGCATGGATGTTGTGTTTGTCTTATGGAAATGGCTCTCTCTATCTCTCCCTTCCCTGGAGCCAGTGGCCCTAAATTAGGGATGGGAGACTGCTTGTAGCCCATCAAGTTGCTCAAGGTGGCCGTTAAACTTAAAAAACACAACTAAGGCATTCATGTTGCCTTGACAAACATGCAGGGAAGTATGGACATTAAAACACACTCCTGGTGAGACCAGAGCTGACTGCTGCTAGTAAGGAGATGGACTGCACCTACTGCGGTTGCATTCACATGACGGATCTCCTCTGGACACATGTGCCTTCATCGAGTATCAGAATAAAGAGCGAAACAGGATTGGTCTGTGAAAAGTACATGGTGCCATTCTGCATTCCATGATGTGCTGTTGGATCCAGGTATACAGGGTGCCCACTTAAGTCCTTTCTCAGCCCCGTAACTTTCGAACACCGACAGCTATATCCATAAAAACGGTGTCTAGGTATAGTAAAGTGCTTTTCGATGAGACCGCTTACAGCGCCTCTTAGCGGCAAAGTCGGGAGTTAGCTTGCTGATCTCGAAAACTATAAGAGATACGGGAAAATAGTCAATTACAAAGTTGTAGAGCAGCATTGATGTACTACAAAAAGACACCTTGCACACATGAATGCTATGAATAGAACGCATATTACACTAGTTTGTTTGTTCGCTATGTTGAACACTGTTACGTCACAAAACACGTCAGAAAGGAGCAATTAGTTGTCACTAGGTACATTGACTGTCGGTGCTCAATGTGCTCTGTTGGCCACAATACACATTTGGACTCTAGATTGAATCTCACGCTGCACATTTTGCAGCATGTCAGGTGACACGCTCAAACAAGCATCAGTTATACGGCGTCAAAGGTCCTGCAACATTGTCGGAGGGGTCTGATACACCTACTCTTTGAGGAAGCCCCACAGGAAGAAGTCAAATGGGGTGAGGTCCGGTGATAGTGCAGGCCACTCTACGTAACCACCATAGACGCTGATTTGTTACTCGAATGTCTCTACCAGGTACTTTCTTACGTTTCCTGGCTGGTGTGGAGGGACGCCGTAATGTTGGAACCAAGCATTCCGCAGTTGAGTCGGGCTAATGCTTTGCGGAAGGCGATATCTCTTTTCTGATGCGTTTCGTGACGTAACGATGTTCGATATCGCGAACAAACAAACTAGCATTGTACACATTCTATTCTTAGCATTCATGTGTGCAAGGTGTCTTTTCTTACTAAATCAATGCTGCTCTACAACTTCGTAATTGACTATTTTCCCATATCTTGTATAGTTTTTGAAATCTGTACGCTAATTCCTGACTTTGCCACTAAGGGCGCTGTAAGCGATCTCATCGAATAGCGCATAGCCATTTTACTATACCTAGACACAGTTTTTATGGATATAGCTGTCGGCGTTCAAAAGTTACGGGGCTGAGAAAGGACTTTAGTGGGCACCCTGTATATTTGACGATGGAGAGCTAATGCCAATGCTGTACATCTCGGCAGCCTCTTTTCTCTAAGTCCATACTTGTGAAGATGGGTTTGTACCATTTTGAGTACATACTGTGACACCAGAAGGAGCTTGAAGTGATTCCCAGAGTTGGCTACTGGTAATATTAGGCCTTTTCTGAGCACTTACTCCTGGTGGTTATCCTCAGGCAACAACTCCTGGGTCAATCTGTAACATTTCCATGCTATAGAAATCTCGTGTGTAGCCAACTTACACTTTGCGAAACTCCTAAAGCAGCACCCCACATCGATCTGCTGTACACCTCATGCCAACAGCCTTATTTCTATTGTCAATGGTGAAATGTTGTCTGGACATCATTTCAGGTTAATCCCATGCCAAAAGTAATACATTCAGTGAACTTCTAGACAAACTTCCACTTCTCACAGGGTGCTTTTTATTGGAGTTCACATGCCACATGTTGTGTTTTCATGACATTAATTAGCATATGACGTAGCTACCCTCTCTGATAATCGATCTCCAGGAGTTGCTATATTCATATCGCCATATTTCCTTCAAAACCACAATATCCCTAACTTTTTGTGACCAATGTATATGCATAGTTTTTATGTGGTGGGATTTTTCACCACAAATCGGCTGTAGTGAGGATTTCCATTGGTCCCAAGCTTCTTTTTATATAAGTGGGTTTTATTGTATATGCACTTAGCATTAAATTATTTTCATTAAAGTGTTTGTTCCACCGTGCTTATGCCTTCATATTTATGTACAACATACCTTCTTGTTGACTTTATCGTGTGGATGTTTTTTTTTCGTTTAGTGTATGCTAGTTTAATTTTTATTTTTTATTTTGCTGTGTTGCTTAGAGCTGTAATATCATTTCAGTTGCTGTTTGAAGCTAATAAACAAGTAACTTGCTGTAGACCAGAATTAGAAAAAGAAAAATGTGTAAGCCTGTTTTTCTCCTTGAAAATGGTTCAGTTTGCTTGAAATGTTGCACATTCTCTTATTGCCTTGCACATCCCATGGCTTTTGTTTTACATTGCACCTTTAGATTGCATTGTTTTGATATCTGAAATTTTATTGCATGAGCAAGTAGCATGTATAATTTTTGTTTGATGTGTAACCCAATTTCTTGCTGTTATCAGTTCTACTTATCAGACGTGGAAAATATTTATTTTGTACCTTTTTACTTTTTTCACTGCTTTCTTTAAATTTTAAAGCATACCTTAAAAGTATAATTTAACAATATGTGGATTATTACTAGATGGCATTGTTTTTAATTTTTTTTGTTAAATTTTCAGGTTGAACACAAACTCATTATCAGGACTAGCTGCTCTATTGAGTCGGTCCCGACAACAGGTTGGTGCTCAACCTGAAAATTTCGCAAAAAGAATAAAAATAAACTCATCCTAGTAATCACCATGTTGCTCAATTATACTTTCAAGATATCTCCACTAGAATTTGCCATGATTTTATTAATATGCATGTTTAATTTAAGCCTTGCCATATATGAGAGTTTGGTTTTTCATTTGGTATGAACTAAGTACATATTCTGTATACAGGGTTTGCATGGTCCCTAAGAATCCTGGAAATATCATGGAATTTGATTTCTCTTTTTTTCAGAACAAGAAAGTCCTTGTTTAGGAAAAGTCCTGGAATTAATTTTTTTTTTTTTTTTTTTGCAATATATAAATAAAAAAAAATGTCAATGTTTGGATTGATTGTATAACACCTTGTTTCAGCTCCCTGTGAAGTCTGCTTGCAATGAGACAACTTCCTTGCATGGAGCTCATGCGATGCTGGAGTGCAAAATGTTTGAGTGCTATATTTCCAGACCTTAGTTTGTGGCTTAGCAGTTGTGGTCACAACAGCATCTGGAAACTGTCCTGTGAGTCCAAGATGTCTGTTCCTTTGGTACATGCTTTCATCATTGAAGGAGATTAACATCCTTGCCATCTATGTTACATGGAAATACAGTGAAACCTCTCTCAGATGACCACTGCTAGTTCTTCTAAAAAAACTGTCGTTCCGAGGGGTGGTCGCTAAATATGGGAAGGTTTTAATGGCATATCAAATGAGTAGTTTTGAAATTAAACCTCTATAAACTACTACATAGTTTTATAAATTATGCAATCTGAACTGCTACATTCTAAACATGATGCATTCCAGTTTATTTACAATATAGTATGTATGCATGTGTATAAATAATAAACAAGGAAGATGAAACTGAATTTTTGGGTGTAATAAGCATGTCTTTTGAATCCGTTCTGACTCAAATTTAATTTATCAAAGCTATTCCAAGTCAATGGAACCGGTGTGGAAAGCAATAGTATCTGACGAAAGAGAGAAGTTTTTAATTCAGGTTTTTAATCTTTGAGATATTGCTTTAAATGGAATCTTGAGCTTACACCCTCTGGTTGCAGACTTGTGCATTAAGAAAAACATGAATTTGTATGAGAAACATTTCGCACCGGAAACGCTCTCAAACACAGAAGGAATTTTTCAAATCGGACTCTTAGAAACAGGGATATCAACAAAAATCAATGACTTTACGTCCCCTAATGGGAAAACCATGTATTATTTTAGGAAGAAAGTATTCTCAAAAGGTTTTTCCATATGAAAGTATCGGTCCAAGAAAAAAAAATAGTTCTCAGGAGCTCAGATTTTGCTACAAAAATACATCAGAAGCAGAAATTAACACTTATGCCCCCTGGTGGCCAAACCATTCTTTACAAAACAGAAATTATAAGAAAAATATTTTCCATCAGGTGTTTCTATGCAATACAGGAAGAATTTTTCAAATCAGAGTTTTAGAAGCAGAAATAACGCAGAAACACAATTTACCTTTGTGCCCCCTAGCGGAGAGTGTATGATTTACTTGAAAATTTTGAATTTATAGGAAAAACATGTCACACTGAAAACACTATCCACCAACAAAGAAGGAATTTTTCAAATCTGACTCCTAGAAGTACAGATATTGACAAAAATAAGATGTACATTATGCCCCCTTGCGGAGAAACTGTGGAATATTTTAAGAAAATATTCCGAAAAGGTTTATCGATTTTTTGATTAATACTACAAATTCAGAAATTATTTATATCATAAGTATATTCAGTAATGATACAAACTGAATTTTTTTCAGTAAAATTTCAAAAATCAGTTTTTTCATCCACCAGGGCCTGGAGCATCATTTTCTTAGTCAACGAATGACCTAGCATGGGTTCCACAGGCCAACATTTTAAAAGTCCTCACACCACTGCAATTAACCATTGCTACTGGAAGAGGACACAACATTTCCCCAAAACTGTCTTTGATGCAATTGCTAGCAGGCCATTTAAAACACCTCTGAAAGAAAAAATATATATTTTTTCATTTAAAACACCTTCAAATTTGCTGTCTCATAATTTTATTTTTCATATTAACTTTGTTCTGTGTTGTATAAACAGACAAACTACTTCTATAGTGGGCATATACATTTTTGTAGACTAAAATGGGTCAATTTGTATGATTATTTCAGAAACTATTCTGGAACACAAAACAAAACTTCCAGAATATTTAGATATGCAGCAGAAGATAGTCCTCAGAAAAAACAAGGTGTTTATCTACTACCCCTTTTGATTTATTGTATCCCAAAAACAAAAATTTTGGCAAAGTTGCAGTTATAAAATATTTTCTGAATAAAGGGAAACATAACACAAGTTGAAATATGCTTTACATTCTTAGCAACATATGAGGATTGCCTGAAAAAATATTCACTTTGTATTTAAGCCCCCTTCTGGTATAAAAATATGCTGCTGAAAAATGGCGAAATCAGCACTGTGACCTTGAACATTGATCCCCCCTACAACGAGATGAATTATTATGCTATGGAAATGAGGTTATTACATGTGAATGTACAAACTATTACCTCTATTTAGGCAGCCATTAAGTGTCATTATCTCCACAATTACTCAGTTTACTTTAATTAACAATAACCCTTATTTTAGCTCATTTTGGAGGGTTAGGGGACCCATATCTCCAAAGGAGTAGGGAAAATAAATCCCAAAACTTTGTTTTCAGGGTACTTTTATGTTGTATTGTAAAAAAAAATAAAGAAAATGAGGAAAACCAAAAAATTCACAACTACAAGCACCTAGTGAATTTATATGGAATGACCCAGCTTGGAAGACAAGCCACGTGCAGGTAGACCACAGGAACTCGCAGACAAGAAGCTAGAATCGCTGTTGCAAGAGAATGCCACATAATCGACCATGCAACTGGCAAAACTTTTGAAAGTGGCTCAATAGACTGTGGTACGGCGTCTACAGGCTTTGGGGGAAGATTCAGATTAGTAAGTGGGTTCCACATACTTTAATGGAACATAATATTGGTCAACGACTGGGGAAAAAACTAAACGGCTGCACATTCCTTCCCCAAAATTTGTTGAATGACTAACTGTAACTCACTCCTGGGTGAAAGCTCAGAGGCATTGCTGCCAAGGCTGAAATTTTTTTCAGTCTTGGAGGGTAAGTTTAAACTTACAAACATTGAGTGCTCTCATGAGTATTGAGGTTAAAGGTCCGTCCGAAGACAATTTTGACCCCAGGCCTGCTGTTTCAAAGTGGTATGATGAAAAGACCCGAAACCCAGTAATCCATGCCTAACTTAAGTTTTTGAATAGTGTTCTTGAATTTTGTGAATAAAGTTAAATAAAGAAATGTTTTAAATATTTGCATTCAAATTAAATTGTTAGAATTAATCTGTCAGGTCATGAAAAGGTCAGTTATATCTAAATATTTGTTATATTTTCAGCATTACAATGTGACAGTTACGGGGGTGAAATCAAAATCTGACATGATTGACTAATGGAGGGGGACATGTTAAAGTTTATTTTGTATAATGTAAATGAACTTTTGCTAGTAAAAAATAAGACCACTAGCAAATGTTGCTACTGCTAAAAGAAAACAAAATCATGGCCTGGGCAGCACACTTACAAGCAGCCAACCAGTTTAGAAAAGTTTGGCTTTAAAGTCTTTCAAATATGTGAAGAATTTTGATATAGAATGTGTAAATACACGGTCGAGTCACATATTGACCACCAGCTAATATCCAGAGTAACCGCCATGTGCAGCACGGACAGCAGCTAGACAGGCTGGGAGTGACTCATTAAGGTGCTGGAAGGTGTTCACAGGTATGTGGAGCCATGCTGACTGCATTGCATCTGACAGATGCTGGAGGGTGTGTGGTGGAAGATCTACAGAGCAAACAACACGATTGAGGTGGTCCCACAAATGCCCAATTGGGTTTAAGTCTCGGGATTTAGGTGGCCAAGGAAATACTTTGAAGGCTTCATCGTGCTCTTCCAACCACTCTTGGACATTTCTAGCTGTGTGACACGTTGCACTGTCGTGCTGGAATATCCCATCCACCCCAGGGAAGACAATCGGCATGTATGGGTGTACGTGGTCTGCAAGGATGGATTCAGAACGAATTCGTCCATGGCTTTCCACAGGTATGAGTGGACCCAGATAATGCCATGAAAACATTCCCCAGACCATAACACTGCCGCCACCAGCTTGTGTTCTTCCAGCAATGATTGAAGACTGTTCGCTCACTGATGTTTCTTGCCTTATATGCCAACGTCCATCCGTTCGATGAAGCGGAAAACGTGACTCATCGAAGGAGGCAATCCTTTTGCCAATCAGTGGAGGTCCTGTTCCGATACTGCCTGGCAAATGTAAGCCTTTTCTGCCGACGCACCTTCGTTATCATACGTGCAGTGACCATCTATCTGCATCTGAGCCCCATACACAGCAGAGTTCGCCGAACTGTCGTTTTAGACACACTTCCAGTAGCTCCCTGGTTCATTCGGCCAGTGAGTTGCTCCGCTGCAGCATGTCGATGAGCCCGCATGAACCTTCGCAGCCGATGTTCACCTCTCGCATCAATGGCCCGTGGTGCTCCGTAGTTTCCACTTGCTTATTCGCAATGGTGCCATTTCTCCAATCACAACACTTTAACCACAGCAGCATGCAAGCAGTTCACAAACTATGCTGTTTCAGAAATACTGCCACCTTGGCCCAAAAACCGATAATCATCCTTTTTTTGCAAATCTTATAAATCACTCCTTTTATCTATGACAGCAACGAGTGATATGTTTTCAGAATGCCTACAGCGCACCTTATATACCCTCCAAGCCAGATCACGACACGTGCCTTCTTTCATTGGTTACACGCAGTCAACGTCAAAAGTAGGTGGTCACAATGTGACTCGACTGTATGTTCATAGAAAAAGTTGCCATATATAAACTGTCAGCATACTGGGACATAATTTTTAATTAGTATTGAAGTGAAAGAGCATTTGTAAGGCAAAGCAAAACTGACAGGTAAACCTAATTATTTTTCAGTTTTTTTCCCCCATCATACTGGTAACACCATATGAATACGGGGGAGGTGAAATTGCCTTTTCTCTTTATAAGTATACATTAATTTCTAACCACCCCCATAATTTTGAAGAAATTTACATGATTGTACAGGATTTGTTAAAATATTCTCATAATTGTGCTGTTGAAAGAAGAAATTTATATGATCGTAAATGATTTGTTAAAATAGTCGTACTTCTCGATTTATTAATTTAAAATTCTGTAGTTAATAAATAGGAACTGTATGCCAATTATATTCAAAATAGTATAACTATACTAATGATCCAAATTTCTTGGCATAGAATAGAAATAAAACTTTCCAAGCTTTTGCACATCAACCAGATGGATTTTTCAAGGAAGTTAGCAAACTGGATAATGGAACGTTTCAACAATTTGAACGCTGTGACTTGAGTAGACAGTAAATGAATACGCGTAAATGTGATAATTCGAAGAAACAAGGTCACATTGGTTGGGAATGTGGTACAATGGTAGAAAATGCAACATTATTTGAAGAATTTATTCCAAATACATGGGAGCTCCAGAGAGATGCTATCATTGCAAGCCTTCCTGCTGGTCAAGATTTCCGAGGTTTCGCGAATGGCAGTTCTCTATTCACTCCACATTAGGATCTGCGGATTTGAAATTGCATTCTCTTGACAGGGCAGTGGTTAGTTTTCTGTCTTTTGTATCCCTTTTCTATTTGCTGATTCTAATTCCAAACTAACGTTTTGCCATTCCGATGTAGTATCACCTGGAGCAGTCTGCAAATTGTAGTGAGATGGCATAAACACCTGCCTCATTGAGTAGAGGGGGCTTGTCAAGATTTCTCTTGAGCATCATATATAAAGATGCCGGAGACCTTATGCTGACACCGAAGTTCATCCTGCTGAGTGGGTTTTTGAGTTGATAGGAAACATTTGGTATGTAGGGAATAGAGCCAGGTAGCGAAGTTGTGGCATAGAAAGGTTAACACGGCTGGTTCTGGCTTCTTCGGTAGTTGTGCATCTGATTCGATTTATTTTCTGCCTCAGTTGCCAATTCGATGTTTTTAGCTCGGATTCTCTAAAACGAACATCGGAGGAGACGGCGAAGGCTTTTCTAATTCGAGAACGGAAGAAGGCCGTCTTGTAATCACCAGGGCAAAATTAACTGCAGAGCGTCAGGTTGGAAGCAGATGTCGGTTAATAATAACTTCCGTATGAAGGCGGTTGTCATGCGATTTGCTTACTGAGAGGCTGACATAAGGTAAGGTACCATTGTGTTCAAGCTCCATAATAAAATTGATCATAGGGTGAATATGATTTTATCGAAGAAAAACGGGAGTCTCCTTTTTCTGTTGCCATATGAAAAATACGTAGTCAGCATATCATAGCCAGGTGCTGGTAGGCCTTGGGGTGATGTTGGTGAATATGTGTTGCTCAACAGGGCGAAGTATTGCTTCCGCGAGGACTGCTGAAAGCGAAGATCCCATCGGAGCACTATTTACTTGTTTATGAATTTGCACTTAGAAACTGAAGTAGCTTGAATTTGAGACTAAGTGCAAATTCATAAACAAGTAAATGGTGCTCCGATGGGATCTTCACTTTCAGCACTCCTCGCAGAAGCAATACTTCGCCCTGTTGAGCAACGTATATTCACCAACATCTACCACCTGGCTATGATATGCTGACTACGTATTTTTCATGTCCACAGAAAAAGGAGAGACTCCCGTTTTTCTTCGATAAAATCAATTATATTCACCCTATGATCAATTTCATTATGGAGCTTGAACACAATGGTACCTTACCTTATGTCAGCTTCTCCGTAAGCAAATCGCATGACAACCGCCTTCATACGGAAGTTATTATAAACCGACATCTGGTTCCAACCTGACGCTCTGCAGTTCATTTTGCCCTGGTGATTACAAGACTGCCTTCTTCAGTTCTCAAATTGGAAGAGCCATTGCTGTCTCCTCCCATGTTCGGTTTTGATCTTGAAAATCCAAACTAAAAAACATAGTCGAATTTGCAACTAAGGCAAGATATACGTTGAACCAAATGCATAACTTTATCGAAAAAGCCAGAACCAGCTGTGTTAACCTTTCTATGCCGCAACTTCACTACCTGGGCTCTATTTGCTACATATCAAATGTTTCCTTTCAACTCAAAAACTCGCTAGGGAGGATGAACTTCAGTGTCAGCATATAAGGTCTTCGGCATCGTTAAATACGATGCTAGAGAAATATTGACAAGCCCGCTTTTATCAATTAGGCAGGTGTTTATGCCATCTCACTACAATTTCCGGATGGCTCCAGGCGATAGTACATCAGAATGACAAAACGTTAGATTGGAATCGGTGAATATAAAAAGGGATACAAAAGACAAAAAACTAACCACTGCCCTATCAAGAGAAGTTGAGTTCATGTCCGCTGATCCTATGTGGAGTGATATAGAGAAATTTAGCTTCATACTCCACACCCAAATCTACTGCCATTCGCGAAACCTTGGAAATCTTGACCAGCAGCGAGGCTTGCAATGATAGCACCTCTCTGGAGTTGCCACGTATTTGGAATCAATTCTTCAAATAATGTTGTTTTGTACCATGGTAACGCATGTTCAACCAACGTGACCTTGTTTCTTCGAATTATCACATTTACACACTATTCATTTGTTGTCTAGTCAAGTCACCGTGTTTAAATTGTTTAAACATTTCATTATCTAGTTTGCTACCTTCCTTGAAAGAGCCATCTGATTGATGTGTGAAAGCTTGAAAAGTTTTATTTCTATTGTATGTCAAGAAATTTGGATCACTAGTGTAGTTATACTACTTTGAGTTGAAACTTCTGTACTAATATAATTTCTGTTTAACAGTACCCATCAAATTGTTGAATTTAGAAACTAAGAAAAATTCATTAAACATACTACATTACATACATATCAGTAAGCTGTTCTTTGAGATTCAGAGGTTAGCTCCACGAAGAAATACAAACTACCAGATAAATTTTTAACTGATTATTTATTTACTGTTGCTGTATCAAACTTCATTTACAGTGATCTTGATATACAACATGGGCTTCACTCACATCAGTCACATGATGTACACAAGATCTTCTTCTATACTTCATACTCATAATCTTTTTCTCATGCAGACACTCCTAAATCTGATCCTCCCATAACTTTCTTGGCCTTCCTCTGCATTTCCTTCCTGCCTCTTGGGCTAAAAAAATCTTCTTAGTAAGCATGTCATCACTCATTCTTTCAACATGGCCAAACCACTGAAACACATTATTAGTCTCCACCTTGCTAACAACATTTTGCTTCACATTACAGAACTGCAACACATCTTCATTCCTCACGTGATCAGAACCTGTCTTGATCCCCCCTCCCTTTACCCTGCAGGTAACGCATTTTTCTGGCACATAAACGACTCCTATGTTTCTCCTGTAGTACCCAGGTTTCACTGCCGTACATCAGAGTAGGAACAATTACACTTTCATACACAGGCATGTGGGATTCTCTTCAGAACCTATCATTCCTGTAAAAACCTCCCAGAGTAGCCATAACTTTCAATGAATTCACTCTCCTACTAATTACGCTACCCAATTTGTTCTCTCTATCAAACACGCTTCCTAAATACACCAACTCATTCAACTGGCCAATCACTGTGCCATTTAGACTTATCCTGCATGCAGTACTAACAGTTCCTCGCTCAAAAACCATAACTTTGGTTTTTCCTTTATTGATACTCGGTTTGAATTTCATGCAAACTTCGTACATCCGGAACATACTCTGCAACTATCACTTTTGCTCTTTTTTTACGCTTTCCAACCGTAGGTTGAAGAAGCGTATATGCTCCAGCTTTGTCCGTCCGTCTGTCGCCACGATAACTCGCGTAAAAATGGTTCGATTTTGATGAAATTTTAGTATGTGGTAGGGGACCACCTGGGGACAAATCCTATTGAAAATGGACGAAATGGGGTCAAAGGTCACGACATAGGAGCGGGATCCATTCCATTGCCCTTATGCATCATAACTTGCGTAAATATGGTTTGATGTCCACGAAATTTTTATATGTGGTAGGGGACCACCTGGGAATGAATCCTATTCAAAATGGGTGAAGTGGGTCAAAGGTCAGGACATAAAAGCGGGATGCGTTCCTTTGCTCTAATGCGTCATAACTTGCGCAAATATGGTTTGATTTCGATGAAATTGTATTGTATGTCGTAGGAGACAAACCCTATTGAAAATGGACGAAATGGGATCAAAGGTCAGGGCATAGGATACGAATCCATTCCATCGCCCTTATCCCATACTATTAAAGGAGCACTTCTGGTATGTATTTAAATTTTATTTTGAAAACAGCTCTAAGGATTTTGAAAGTTGTTAACCTACAGTTTTCTGGTACTAGAGATTGATTTAACTTGATCTTGACTTTAGGAAAATTCGTTTAGTGGGTTAAATAACCACCCCAAATTAGCATGTTTTTAGTGTCATGGCATCTTCCCATTAATGTTTACCCATGCTTAGAAATCTTATGATGTCACAATCTCGCATTTTAGGTGTTGTCGCGCGGGCACGCCATCTGTCTCATTACGTCGCACGTTGTGTGTGAATCGTATTAAAGTTTTATGACTTCACACTCTTGCGAGCAGATGGTCGCGATTCCCATCTGCCTCATTACGTCACGCGTTGCGTGCTTATGTCCGTCCGCATGATAACTTGCATAAAAATCGTTCGATTTCGATGAAATTTTAGTATGTGGTAGGGGAACACATGGGAAGAAACCCTAGTAAAAGTGAACAAAATGGGACACAAAGGTCAAGACATAAAAGTGGAATCACTTCCATCGCCATTATGCGTCATAACTTACGTAAAAATGCTTCGATTTGGATGAAATGTTAGTATGTATAGGGGCCTGCCTGGGGACTAATCTTATTGAAAATGGGCGAAATGGGGTCAAAGGTTAGGACACAGGAGCAGGATCTATTCCATAGCCTTTGTGCATCATAACTTACATAAAAATGCTTTGATTGCGACAAAATTTTGTTATTTCGGAGGTATACTGAACCGGTTCTGTTGCATATAATCGAAATGGGATCAAAGGTCAGGGCACAGGACAGAGATTTATTCCACAGCCATTATCCTCATAACTTGAGTGATGACTTGAGTAATGATTTCTGGTGTGTTGGAAAGCGTAATATAATAAATGCATTGCATGGTTTTACTAACTTGTTCATTAAAGCAAGACTATAATGAAATATATTATGATAGTGTCCTGTAATTTATGTGAAAGTAAGTTACTATGATATACAAGTATTGCAAGATACCCAGTAGTACTATAATATTTTTTTTTATTAACTTTGGAAAAAGTGGCATGTTACATTACTGAAAGTGTTGCTGGAAGTTTTGTATTACTGAAAATTCCCCTATTGATTACTGATAAGTTCTGCTAGAGGTTTGCATCTCTGGACTGTTGTTTAGCATTCATAAGTACAAATTAAAGTTTTTTTTATTATGAAAATAAACATGCTCAAGCTAAAAACATCACTTCAATAGGAGAGAAACTGCTGTAGTTGAAGTAGATAACAGCAATTTTCTTCACCTTGAGAAAAGGTAATCGTGTAAAAAATAAAAATAAATGCGTTTTAGAAGCTTATGCCTGAACAGAAGACCACTTATCAATAATATTTTTATTATTATTATTGCTATTACTACTACTACTCACTCCATTAGAAATAAAAACCAACTTTGACTTTTGCCAAAATTAACTGGGGGAGGAAAAAAGAGATCAAGATCCAAAGACTGTAGAAGAGAAAAGGGCAAGGCCTTCATCCAACAATGCTCTGACCCAGGCTAACAAGAAGAGAAAAGATGTGAAATAGAATATTTTCCTCACCATATTCTTACTTTTGAATATTTATTTGCATCTCCAGCCTGAAATAATAACATTGCTTTCTTTTTTAACCAAGTAGCAATACATTGCTGCAAAATGGTCTTGAAAGTTTTCTTAACACCAATAACTGTGACTTAGATTCACTTTTCATTGCTCTGATGAAACTTCTGATAATGGACTCTTTATCATGTGAATTCTAGCAACTTCCCCATAGTGTGATTTTATGGTGCATTGCCAGAAAATTTTAACCATTATCACCTGTAACTCATAATGATATTGAAAGTAAATATAAAATTTTATTAGTTTATGTGGTACATTACCTGAAAGCAGCTTTAGTATGAAGCTGCTTGTAGAATTTTCTAGGTTTTCTGTAAACTTTAAGATTGGTATTAGATTGTTGGCACTGCTAGCCGATTTTACCCCATGTAGGCTAGCTACTAAAGATATTACTAAGTTGTACAGAGAAGTAAACTTTCTGTTGTTCAGGTATTGTACCAAAAAATACAGTAGTGTCTCTGGCACAGTCACCAGGAAACTACAAAAACAACCCCCTCCCCCACCCTAAAATGTCATGATTGAGATTTTTCTCCAGTTGATACTAATTTGTGAGGGTTCATATAAAAAATTCTGGTGCAACAGCCATAAGAGGCTGAAGAGCACCATAGCACACCGTATAAACAAAAAAGGTCAGCTCGGGCTATGTGAACACTGTCTGCTCAAGAGTCTGTGCATGTGCTGGAGTAATGCTGATGTCCTAAGAGTTGCATATGTTCATTTTGTTTTATGAAATAACAATGGTCAACAGATTTTGATTGTCTTTTTGTTGTGGTTATCAAATAATTTTTTTATGCATTTTGGGCATGGGTGGCTCGCCAGATAAGGCAAGTGTGGCTCCGTCTCATCAGAAATTTTTTGCCCATGAAGAAAGATTTTACATATGTAAGATACAATATGCCTTTAATCGTGCATGCTAAATGAAACACTGAAATTCTCATTGTGATTCATAAATTTTGTTAAAAAAAAAGGCTTCAATCATAGAATGAATCCTGAATTTATGAGCCTTAAATTTATAAAGTTTAAATACTATTTTTGGAAAGAGCTTGAAACGACCATGTTGAGCTCCTAGAGAGGCAATCATCTGAGTTGTCTCTGTTACAACAGACAGGAGATGGCTCGGAGATGGAAAAAAACCCCGGTCTCCAGACTTCATGGATTTTGAGGCGAAACTTGAACAGCGCTTAAAATTAACTGCTGTCTGTGTTTCTGTTGGAGGAAGGTAGGGATTTTGTTCAATAGGAGCGAGCAGATAAGAGCTTGGCAAAGCAGTTACTGAGGCAGCAAAACATTTCGCCTTAGTGAGAGCATGTCTGTTTTTATAGTGTATTATCCACACAGCTTTTTCGTCAAAGTGTACACTGCATTCTATATTTGAGTGCTGACTTTTTGGAACGTGCTTCTGTAGTTTCTGGTTAGGCGAGAAATGTGCTGAGTTTTTCTTTCTTAGTATTATTAGTCATAAATTTTGATTTATTAGTAATAAAAATTATTTTTAGAATTGAGCTGATTAATAAAAAGTAAATTGAATGCATTCTGTTGGGGGAGGGGGGGGCAGGTAGTCACCTGTTCTGATTTCTGCCATGTTTAAGTTGCATGACCTATTTTGACAAGATACATAGAAATGTGCTTCCAGTTTGATTTCTCCTAGACACCGTTCCCATGGGTCAAGGCCTTAATTTGTGGCATGTGGGCCTTCAATGTGATCTACATGAAGGTTGCACCTTCGCAAACAAACATGTTGCTTTTATTCTGGACTCGAACATTTTTTGAGGAAAGTAGTTCTTTTATTTGAAATTATTTCCTTTGAATTTTTAGAGGAGTGAACGTTCGGTTGGAGTTGTGCATAATGCAATAACCACTCATTAACTATCGCTAAATAAAGAAATTAAGTGCAAAGTGTGCGTTTGTGCTCAGGAAGGATGATATAAAGTAAAATGTGTTAACCATTCTTCCTCTTTTTTTTTGTAAAATATACATTTTCCCCCCCTCTGAAATTGTTTCCAATGTTTTAAGTCGACGTCTCTCCCCTCCGCCCTGCCCGATGTCTTCCTATGATTTTGTTGAACTATCGTGAAATTAATATACATATATAGATATAAAATATACATAAGTATATATATATATATACTTCAAATCCTTCTCTATGAAATTTGATTAGTTATTTTCCATAACATATGTTATGGGCTGGGTCTTCAACATTTTACTTCACGAGTTGCCACTTATTTTGGGACACTGATCATCAAAATGATGATTAAATTGACATATTGACCCTTAATTTTGAAAAAAAAAATAAAAAAAAATAATGCACTTTCCTGTAGTCAAATAAGATATGTTTTTTACATGAAATTAAGGTATAACAAACTTACCTGTATTAAATACAGCTTCTTCACTTTTACTTAGTATTAAGTTTCTGGGGATTCTCTTTTTAACATCCAACAATAATCATCTAACACAGCAGAACTCCATTTACAATTATACCTCTGCTCCATCACTGAGATGTCCTGATGGAAGCATTCACGATGCTCATCGCTAACTGTGCAACAATTCAGTCATAAGAAATTGATGTGTGAATGCAAAAAGTGCATTTTCAAGGACATGTTGTTCCCCATTTCTTTATAAGAAGAATTTGAGATCTCCTCCTACAAGCTCCCTGAAGTTTGCTGCTTCAGCTTTTTCCAGAAGTCCAACTGAAACACACTGACATACCTGCCAACTCTTCCGGATTCTGTGGAAGTTTTCAGATTTTTTTATAGTTTTCCCGCCGGAAGAACTTTTCTTTGGGATTTTAAAATTTTCTGTATTTTTTGCTAAAAATATCACTATAAATAAAATATATAACAGAGATAGGAATTCTGTGCCATTGTATCTCAGAACCCTTGTGCCCCGTCGTCATCGTCGGGACTTCGTCACAGTAGTTCTCTGTGCACACCGTTCTGTTTGACGCTGAATAAGATCATGCTGTAGGAAGAAAGATTCAGGGACTCCAAGAACTGCGGATTTTATGTAGTTGCTATGGAAATAATCTGTCTTCTATGAATGACTGGTAACATCGGGTATGCTATGGAAATCGTCAGTCTGCTACGGAAAACACAGTATGCTATGATAACTGAAGAGCTTATTTCCAAAAGGCATTAAGTCAAAAATTAGCAAAATTTACTTTTTGATGTGAGAGATAGCAGCACATGTACAGGAATATATTTCCAGCAAGCAGAAATTCCAAACTGAATTCAGTCTTATAGAAAATGGACAAAGAAATTCAGGTTTGTTTCTATCGGGCATTAAGTCGCAAGTTTTCTGAAGAATCGAAAAAATTACTTACAGCCTTTTGGAAATAAGCTCTTCAATTGTTTGTCCACTAAGGACTACGGAAAGCGTAGAGTATGCAATTGATATCGTCGGTCTGCTGTGTAAGACGGAAAACGTTGAGTATGCTATGGAAATCAAAAATCTCGGTGAAATAACACTATTAAACATGTGTGTAAAGTTTATTTTCATGTTTTCAAGACCCTAGCACTTACTAATGGGTTCTAAAGACTACTGTGAACTACTCCCAGTTTGTGTAGGTACTTATTACATTTACTGCAGTATTCCTATTAATTGGTGTTTGAGGAAAACTAGAAAAAGAAAAAATGTTAGACCCACTTAGTGTTTCCTAACTTTAGAGGCAGTCTGTGTCCCTGATAATGTTGAATAAAGCAGAAGAAAACAATATAGCTTTAAAAAGAAAGAAAAAAAAATGTGGGCATTGAAAGTGGCCAGGTACTTCTTAAGAAATAAAAAACAAAAATTGTCTGATACCCTGGCACGCATTGGAGAAAAAAAAAAAAAACTGCGAGAAAAGTGAAATTCTGTGTAGGTATCCAAATGGATAGAATTTTCTTGCTGACTTGTATGGATGGAGTGCTTCAAAATCTAGTAAATTATATACATAATGGACTTTTTTATTAATCTTTCCCTTGTTTTGTTGAAGTGCATATAAAAATTTGTGTGTAACTATTGCAAAACAAGATATACAATTTTAGTTCTGTGTGGACATTACATATTGTATAACAAACTAACGTCAGAAAAATCTTTCTGATTATTATGGAATCTTCTGGATTTTTTTTGGCAATCTTCTGGTTTTTTTACTAAATTTAGTTGGCAGCTATGCATCGAAACAATTTCCATACCGTTTTCTCCCTTTCATTGAGCACGTATTGAAAATGATCATCTTTGAAAAGTCGCCTTGAAGTGCCTGCTTAATCCTCTCTTTGAAAATTTCTCATACAAAAATGCAAATGCAGGACCATTCATATCCAAACAAAGCCTTGACAAAGTTCATTAGCCCCAGTTTTATGTGTAGTTGGGGTAGCAAAATTTTACTTGGTTCTTTCAAGGGTTCAAATGCTACGTTGTTACTTCCTGTTATTAATGATTTTCGCTTAGGCAAATTTCTCGTTTTTGTAATGGGTATCTTTTGCATGGCTATCCCACTTAGAGAAAGCAACAGTATTTTTTGTAATCCTAACAGGAGTATAAAAGGTTACAAATATGTGGTGATTTAAAGGCTATCACTTTTAAATCACCACACATTTGCCACTCATACTTCTGATTGTGTCTTTTGTGTAGACTGCACATGCAATAGGATTGAAGAAACTTATTTCCATTTTGTAATGATACAGCTTTAAGGCTCACTTTAGAGGCATCTAGAATTAGTCGCTACTCTTGAGGAACATGTCTTGTGTTAATTGCTGCCAGCAGTCAATTAACATCATTACAGAAACTGAAGTTACCTTTTGTTTGATTGAATTTTTCTAAATCTTTATTTTTGGAACGAAATGTTACATTCATGGAATGGTCCAGGAAATTCAATTTTTATAACCTTGATGTGTCAAAATCTCAGTTATATTCTTTGGCAGTTCCAGATCTCTTATGATAAGGTGAAACTGTGATCATATGTGGCTCTAAGGAATCTGGATTAGGACAGAATTTTAAATTTTTTGAAGTTGATGGTTGCTGTGATTTGCTGTGTAAACCATGTTAATCAATGTTGCCTTCATCAGAGTCTATAGAAAAAAAATTGCGCAGTTCAGGAATAGATAGTCCATCATGAGGCGTGGAACGAGTCACTGAAGGTATATTTGGATGTGAATCTGTCTTTCTGTTCTTCATAGTCCTCTCTTTTTTGATAGGAGCAGGGGTCGAAGTTGTCCTGAAATTCCTGAAGTTCCTGAATTTAATTTTTTTGTCCTGAAATGTCCTTATTTTTGTTCTATATTCTGAAAATTTAAGTTTAATCCTGAAATTTTAAGAATAAATGGTAAACTATGTATAATGATTCATCATCTAGCGTATACAAGTACCGCATAAATAAAAAAAAATGGTACGGGGGAAAGAGAGAGTACTCTATCGTTGTGACGTCATTGCCAAGAACTCTCACTCTTGTAATTTCCGATGTACACAAACGCGTTCCCGCATTTGTGCGATCGTTCGAGAATCGAAGCTGCCATGAAACTGCTTCTTAAAGAGGACGCACAGAGATGCCAACCATTACAGATTTCCCCGGGATTATGGAATTACAGATGATTAACAAAAAATTAGATATTCAGATTTTCGCTATTATTAAAGTTCTACAGGTTTTGTAATTAATCAATGTAAAAGCCTCTGAACAAAGTTCGTAACACAGCTCTTTGTTTCCTTTTTTTTTTGGCCGGGATTACCGGGATTACGTAGGCCTGGCGTGCTTTTTTTGCAGTGACCAGGATTAAGACGGCCAGGCATGCTTCTTTCGCTGTGCCCCGGTATTATGTCACCCCGAAGCCTCTGAATCATGACGCAGCTTTGTTTCCTTTCTTTTCTTTTTTCATGAAAAAAAAAAAATTGTTTAGCTTCTTTGAAAGCTAAGTGGAAAGAAAGGACGGCGCCAGGCCGGGATCTTCCAGAAACGGAAGTTAGTTGGAATGAAGATTTCTCCCGTAATCGTAATATTTCCTCGCAATGTTCCTTCTGCCCATTATTTTTCTTAAATATCCATTTATTCGATAAATATTTACATTTCAGCTTAAAAATTGAGGAAAGGATTTCCCAAAACGGAAGACAGTCAATGCGAAGATTTCTCCTGTAATCATAACCCCCCCCCTCCCCTTGCGATGTTCTGACTATCTGTGTTGTTGTTGTTAAGTGTTACATTTACATATGTCTATATTTTGAAGAAATTCTGACTGAAAAGTGAATTTCTGCTGCATGCAGAAGTTGCTGATATAAGAATTATGATGGAAGAAGCTTCCTTTTCTTCAATAATGCACTTGTCAAATATTTTCCCAACTGTTGTTGTTAGTGACAGTGATCTGCACACGTTGGAATTGGAATTTGTCTTATATCAAATTGATGAATTGGTAGAAGGTTGTTTCAAATAGTCCGGCAACTGATATCGCATGGTCAAACATTTTGAAAATGACTTGTGCAATAGTGCTAAAAAGTATGAAGTTTCACCACACCTGGATACATACTATTCTTGTTGTGGCACAGTAATGCAAGAAAGAATTTTTAGCATTGTCCGTAAGAGTCAAACAGAATTTAGGCCAAACCTAGCCACTGAAACTTTAGAAGCGTTGTTAACCTTAAAAGTGAAAATTCATGCTAACAACTAGGCAATAATTTAGATAGTGTTTTAGTAAAAGAATAACATTTCTGCATTTGTACTAATATTTGATTTAATTTACCTGCCAGGTCTGCCAAAATATGTCCTGAAATTTAAGAAAAATTGTGTCCTGAATTTTATTTTTATCGCTCCTACCTCTGTAGGAGGCACCTTACAGAAATAAGTCTGATGTGTAGTTTGTCAGCTCTATCCATATCATTGGCTCTGCAAAGTGCATGGAACCTCCTTTACCATTCACCCCTGTGCTTCAGTATTGCAGCATATGTATGGGTCCCATTTCTTGTTAAGATTAATGATTTCGCAACTGAAATACAAGAAAGAAATGCTTTTTTTTTTAAATAATTATTATAGTTGCACTTACTACACACTTTCTTGATGCTAATGTCACTTCTCCACATACATTAGAGAAGTTATCTGGACTATTCACACATCTATGTAACATTTTTAATGTGTCGTGGTTGAAATGAAACAAAAAGAAGTTACCTGAAACTATTCAAAATGGAAGCAACTGAAGAACTAAAATGTAGGCTACTATTGAACATAACAATTCAAAGCATGTGTCATATGACACCTACTACTTACCTGATCCTGAGAAAAGTGACATATTTAGAAAGGATCAAGTGATCAGCACGAGGCCACACACTGACTAAACAAGTAGTGCCGAAAGATCCTGCTGGAATGTCAGATTATTATTATATAAGACCTTGGTGCCACTAAAGCAACAGTTTTGTTTTACTTTTATTGAAAGGTGTGCCAATAATGTAAAACACTCGTAATTTCTACCATGGGGAAATTTAAAAATGAGAGCCAACCGGGGCAATTTTAAATGTTATTTTCATATTCAGCACCCCAAAATTAGCCAAGATTGGGAAGTTTTGTGTTCATAACATTTTTGATGATTTTCTGTGTAGTTCTGATAAAGACAGCAAGCTGATCAAATAGCGCAGGACTTACGTTCCACTCAGGGGAGTGTGTGAACAGCTGGTGCCTTGGCTATGATATCACTATATAATAAAAAGCATCAGCCGTGTGAGCAAAATAAGTGGAATGATGTATTCACAAATTGTGACGGGCTTGTGTTTACTGGGGTTAGGGACGCGCTCTTGTCATAGGGTGGAACTTCCAGAAATTGCTTGTGCTTCACTTTTAGACACTGTCTCCTGGCTACATAAAAAAACTTGTAAAAAAATGCATCAAAGTCATGCATCAAAAATAAAAAGTTAAAACAAACAATAAGTGTCATACCAGCAGATGAATAAGAAAATAATGTACCCTTTCAAAAATATTCCACAAAATAACACAATTTCAAAAAACATCAAAACATAGGAGCAATTCAAAGTTAATAAAATAAACCAACCAGGGGCAAGAGGTAACAGGCTGGCCATTGAAGGTGTGCCTGCCCCAGCTAACATTAATGGTCTGAACCTACTAAAATACCTAACTACTAATTGACTGACAGTACACACATAATTCGGGTTTAAAAAGTCCTTGAAAAGTGCTTGGATTTATTTTGCTTGGAAGAGTACAAACCTTGTGTGATCAAGTAATGCATTATAGCTCATGTGTCCTGGCTGGTCGCTTATATCTCTGTGTGGTTGACCTTGTCACATGCACTCTGTGATGCGCCTGGGCGGGTACACTGTGATTCCAGGGATGGTTACATTATTCTGATATGACTGTGTAGAATGTAATTTGATCATCCAGATATTAAAGGAAAAAAATGTGATGTATTGGGCCTTACTGAAAAGACAGTGTGTTATGACGTACCTTGTTCTGATAGCCGATATCTTGTTCAGTGTTGGACACAGAAATATTTTAATGAAACTGTTTCATTTAATTTGTCGTTGGGAAGTAATATTAACAAGGTATATCAAGTGTTCATCTATTGGATTAAGGAATAGGAAATTTGTTATTGTATTGCATACCTTCAAATCTGTGCACAATGGACTGGGTGCTCCCCTTTTTAGCACGTCTTTTGTTAAAAAAAGATCGTGCTTATGTTACCGGTTTGTCCGTTCGTCCGTATGTACCCACATTATCTCTGCAGCTATTAGTCCGATTTGAAAAATTCTTTTTGCATTGGGAAGCTTGAAATATGTGAATGATGATCCTTAATTTTTTTTTGCGATGTACAATTTCGCCGCTAGAGGGCGTAAATGCAGATGTCGAATTCAAAAATACGTTTTATTCCACATATTTGCTTCTAAACATCCGATTGAAAAAAATTCTTTTATCTTTAGATTCCATTTATGTCTAAGAGTATTTTAGATGTAGTTACTTTTTCAAATTATGCATAGGTTTTCCGCTAGGGGCGTAAAAGTAAATTACATTTTCCCCGATAACTCTTCTTCTAAAACTCCGATCTGAACATTTTTTTCTTCAGCGGATACACCTTCTGATGTAAAGTCTTTTGCATATAATTTCAAATTTTTGGTAAAGAATACTTTGGCCACCAGAAGGCATAAGTGTTAATTTTTCTCCTGATGTATTTGCCATAAAATCTCAGCTTCTAAAATCTTGATTGAAAAAATTCTTTCATGGACCGATGCCACTCGCGTCGATAAACCTTTTCAGAATATTTTCTTAAAATATTTCACAGTTCCTCCGCCAGGGAGCGTAGATGTACATCTTATTTTTGTCTATCTCTATTTCTAGGAGTCCGATTTGGAAAAATTCCTTCTTTGTTGGATAGTGTTTCCAATGTGACACATTTTTCATATAATTTCAAAATTTTCAAGTAATTCATAGACTTCCCACTAGGGGCGTAGAGATAAATTGCGTTTCCCCCTATATCTCTGCTTCTACATCTCCGAATTTGAAAAATTCTTTTTGCACCGGATACAGCTCCTGATGGGAAATCGTTTGGACATAATTTCTTATTTTTGTAAAAAAATGGTTTGGCCACCAGGGAGGCGTAAATCTTAGTTTCCGCTTCTGATGTATTTGCAGCAAAATATGAGCTTCCAAATTCCAGATTAAAAAAAGTCATTTTGTAGACTGATACTACTCATGCCGATAAGCCTTTTAGAAATATTTTCTTCTTAAAATAATGCATGGTTTTGCCACCAGGGGCGTAGATGCATATCTTATTTTTGTCAATATCTCTACTTCTAGGAGTCAGATTTGAAAAATTCCTTCTTTGTTGGATATTGTTTCCGATACGAAATGTTTTCCCTATAAATTCAAAATTTTCAAGTAAATCATACTTTCCGCTAGGGGGCACAAAGGTAAATTGCGTTTTCTGCGTTATTTCTGCTCCTAAAATTCAGATTTGAAAAATTCTTCGTGTATCGCATACAAGACCTGATGGAAAATATTTTTCACATAATTTCTAATGTTTGGTAAAGAATGGTTTGGCCACCAGGAGGCATAAGTGTTAATTTCTGCTTCTGATGTATTTGTAGCAAAATCTGGGCTCCTGAAAACTCAACTAAATTTTTTTTTCTTGGACCAATACCGCTCATATGGAAAAACATTTTGAGAATACTTTCTTCCTAAAATAATGCATGGTTTTCTTACCAGGGTATGTAAAGTCACATCTTATTTTTGTCGATATCTCTGTTTCTAAAAGTCCGATTTGAAAAATTCTTTCTGTATTGGAGAGCGTTTCCGGTGCGAAATATTTCTCATATAAATTCGTGTTTTTCTCAATGCACAAGTCTGCAACCAGAGGGCGTAAGCTCACGTTTCCGTTTACAGGAAAATCTGAGGGATTAAAAACCAGATTGAAAAACTTATTTCTTCCGTCAGATACTATTGTTTTCCATACCGGTTCCATTGACTTTGAATAGCTTTGATAAATTTAATTTGCATCAGAATGGATTCAAAAGAAGTGCTTATTACACCCGAAAATTCGGTGTCATCTTTCTTGTTTCTATTATTATATTGTATAATGTTATTTGTGATGTTAATGTAACTTGGATATTTCTTATTATTTTGAACTTATAGATACCTAGAGCTGATATGGCTGATGAGATATCTGAAGATGCCACACAGGTGTGTTCTTTTTGGCCGTTGAACTCTTCCATGTATTGCATGTTTGGTGATGAGAGAGGCATTCATTTTGCTTTTATTAATTATAATTAGGAGTAATGTAACTTAGCTTTTTTTGTACGGATGCATTTTTTAGACCACTTACTAGAAAGCGTATGAAGTCAAGTTCCATTTGTGATAAACCACATTGCTTTTTGATACTTAAAATATTGATTATGTGCCAGAAGCATATCTTATTTTTTTCTTACCATGCAGGTGGTAGAGTAGTCAGAGGCATGGTCTTCATAGTGAGAAGAATTATCAATGAAACGTGTAACACACAAAACAGAAGAATTCTTGATATCCTCATATCGTGCATAAGTTACGTCAAAAATTATATGTGGTGAGACGTTTCGATAGTGACTTCTACCTTCATTAGCCATGGTATGAAACACATGGCATAAGCATCAGTTGTTGCCAGATTTCAAAATAACTTTTCAAATGATAGGGATGTGAAAAGGTGCATCTGTATTTGTAGGTGTTAGGGGTGACACCTGCAATACAAATGCACCTTTTCACATCCCTATCATTTGGAAAGCTATTTTGGAATCTGGCAACAACTGATGCGTATACCTTGTTTCATCCCATGGCTGATGAAGGTAGAAGTCACTACTGAAATGTCCCACTACTTATGATTTTTAACATAACTTATGCGTGATATGAGGATATCAAGAATTCTTCTAATGGCATGGTCTTCTGGCTAACTGTTAGAGTTGCTACCGGGTTCAAGTTGTGGATGAGACATGAGTGGTGTGTTTGTGGAAAGATACCGATTCTGTCCATGTGTTGGAACCAGTGTCCCCAAATCATGTATGGGCGACTCCTTATTGCTCTGATTTATTATATAATTATTAGTTTGTTGAAAACTTCTGGTTAATCATATTTGGCAAGAGTTTTGTAACACTATTAATGTTATTTAATTCTCTTTCCAAATATGGATATCAGGGTTATTAACCTAGCAATCGGGTATGTCCGAGGTATGTCCGAATCGCCAGTTTTACTGTTCTATACATAACATCAGAAAACTTGAAAACATTACATTGCCCTGGACCAGGAGTCGAACCTGCATCTCCTAATTTACGTTTGAGCATTTCTTCTAAGGAAAATCCATGCTACTCTGATTTTTTAAGAGAACGGAAAACTTTTTCAGTTCTAACATTCAGCGTGTTGTAACTTCTTACGTTGTTTTCTTTCATGTAAAATGACATTTTGAAATATTTTAGTAACCAGAGCAACTCACTTTTAAAATCATTGACATTATTATCTAATCCCAGCTGGTTGCAGTAATTTTTTTTTTTTTTTTTTGTCCCTGATAGCATTCGAACACAAGTGAAAAAACAGGAAAAATCACCAAGATTGTTTGTGCTTGTTACCATTGACTTCTATATGAAACCATTTTATATATAATATTGGGTTGATACATAAGTTCATGCCTTTTTTTCACTGCACTACAAAAATGTATTACATAAGGAAAAACGGAATCAATAAACTATGTATTCCCCCCTCCTCCCCATTGTTTCATTGTTTACAATGGTGTCCCAACATCTGGATAGGCCTGCAATGCCATTCTTGAAAGAACTTGCAGGTTTTGCTGTGAAGAAATCAAGGAAATTCTGAAGATCAACGTCATTGTTGAACGTTCTGCCACGGAGTGCATTTGACAGAGATCGGAATAGGCGATAGTCTGAAGGGATGACATTTGGGGAATAGGCCGGATGTAGAAGGATCTCCTATTTCATGTCCTGAATGGCCATTTCGGTTGTGTTTGCACTGTGAGGGCCTGCCTGCATTATCATGCTGAAGGACACCATGGCACCGATGTGGCCACTTCTGCTGAATTGCTCCCTCCACATGGCGGAGTTGCTCACAATAGAGTGCAGCATCGATAGTCCGATTCCTCGGCAGCATTTTTCAGTGAATGCCTTCCATGTACCACCAGATATACAACACGATCTTTGAAGGATGAACGTCATGTTTTGGATGTCATGTGGGCGTCTTGTTTGGGCTTGCTCATTCCCTTTGATGACTGAAATTCACGTACAGGCTCCACTGTTAATCTCCAGTAACAATACGTGACAGAAAGGGTTTGTGTTGCTGAGAACATTCGCGATAACGGGCGAGCAAGGAACTACATATAGCAACACGCTGATTCTTGTTTTCCTCGGTGAGAGTGTGAGGCACCCAAGACTCCAATTTCTGGATTTTTCCCATACGTTCCAGGTGTCGACCACTGTGGCCTGATCACAGTCCATCTCAGTGGCTAATTCATTGCGGTTTGATGTGGATCCAAGTAGATGAGATGGTTTAAATGATCCTCTTCAAAGTGAGATGGATGACCTGAACGTGGAGAGTCGTTGAGGTCAAAATTGCCACCTCAGAAACGCTCAAACCATTTGCAGGCTGTTCTCGGAGCAATAGCATCCTCTCCATACACAGCACAAATTTGTCGAGTAGCCTCGGCGGCTGTGGATCCCTTGTTAAACTCGTAGAGGAGCATATGTCGGAAATGTTCATTCCTCTCTACTTTGACACTCCATACTTCCAGACCTGAAAACCATTAGCCATAATCGCACAACGCAATATGATTTAGATACACGATATTACTGGCTAACCTCGCACGGGGATAACTGGTTTCTACAGTTATTTGGGGAGTGGTGCCCCCATGGCCCAAGCTGACCTTGTGAAGGACCTTGTAATTTCATCTTGAAACAATACTACCGAAGGGACAGCTGTTCATCCAGCTGATGGCGAGTGGCAATCCCATGGCCCGAGCCGACATGTACTTTTTGATGTTTTTCCCATTTTTATGTTTTTCGTTGTTGCTCTTGCATGCACCTGCCTCAGTTGTAGGTTGCTGAGGTTGTGATTAATGCGCCAGCTCCGGATTTTAGTTCCTTGTTTTTCTTTCCTGTCTTCTCCATTTTATGTTCCCTTCTTTGTTTTCCCGAGCTGGTTAGCTAGACCTACCTGCACATTTGCCATGTGCGGTGACCCGTAAGGTGGAAAAGGGGAGGCTGAGGTTTCTGGTTGCTGTGGTGGTGGTGTCTCCAGTTGCCAACACTCCTCTTTGCCCTCTGCTTCACCCTAAATGGGCAGCTAGGAACTAACCCATTCATAGTCAATGATGTCTGTGACAGAGTTGAGTCTAGACTTCTAACGTCTTGTTATGTATGGCAGAGTGAGTTTGGGGATAGGGTGGGCATGCCAAAGGTGTGTTTCCCAGGCACGGAAAAGTCTGGGTGTGCGCCGAGGGCATGTCTGCCCTATGAACTTGCTATATCTGCTTGCTATCCCTACAGCAGTGTCCTGCCTCCACTTGGGCTTGTGGACCTCCTGCTCTCCCTCGTTGGGCTCGGTTGTGGGTGGGGAAGTCAGCAGACAAATTCTTTCTTTTTTTCTTCATGGATGAAAGTGAAATTTCCCATGAACCTAAAACCAACAGAGGTATTGAGCAGTGCTAAGTCCCTTCTGCCAAGAAGCATGTCTCCGATTCTTCGAATGCTAGTTTCTTTTTTGTGCACTCATTGGACCCTTCAAAGCCTTTGAGTGCAAAAAGTCCATTTTGGATCAATAAAGCACTTCAATCCATTGCAAGCTCTCCTAAGAGCGTAAAGAAACTTCCGTCTGAAGATCTTCTTGTAGAGATGTCCACTGTGGCCTACAGTTTCACACTTCTTAACACTGCCATGCTGCTTGAGACTCCATTCAAACACCACATGGATACCTAAATTTATCTCTGTGTTTCTTCTCGGGACCTCATTGAATGTACCAAGGATGAACTTCTTGAAGAACTGAGGTGTCAACACGTTACTGGCGTGCGGCGTATTCTTTTCAGGCGGAATAGGCATTGCGTCCCATCCCGCAACATCATTTTAACATTTGACAGCCCTTCCCTGCCTACGTCCATCAAGGCAGGGTATCTTCACCTTGAGGTACGTCCGTACATCCCTAACCCTTTGAGATGTTTTAGGTGTCAGTCGTACGACCATTCTCTGCAGTCTTGCAGGAGCACTCCTAGGTGTGGACGCTGTGGTGCCACAGACCATCATTTACCAGAATGTGTGGCCGAGGCAGAGTTTTGTGTGAATTGCAAGGGTTCGCACTCAGCATCAGCCAAAGATTGTCCCAAATGGATGGAGGAGAAAGAAATTCAAAAGCTAAAGACGGTGGAGAATATTTCCTATCCTGAGGCCAGAAGGAAGGTGGTTCCTGTTACATCTGCTCGGCGATCATGTGTGTCAGTGGTGGTTGCCAAGTCTACAGTTGCCATTTAAACTGACAGTCAGATCCCCCCTAAATGTCCCTACAAGCTGGACGATATCATCGCTGCTGGGCTGGAGGCACTCCAGTCTCGAGCTAGGGGTCTGAAAGCGGCACCCACCACTTTGCCGAAGTGTACTGGCACAACTGCCAGTGCAGGAACTCAGTCCACTTCTTCTGGCAAGAATACCAAAGTCAAGTAGAAGGGCGTTTCTTCTCCAAAATCTCAGCCACCTGCTCAACGCCGAGCGAATCCTGTTAAGACACTTGGGACAAAGCATTCTCCAATCTTGGCCCCTGGTCACATGCCCCCACATCTGGGGGACCACTCATCAGAGGAAATGGACGCTGACCTCGTTTGAGCAGTCAGTATAGGTGATTTTATTTCCTTTCTCATCTCATTTCTTTCCATGGCTTCAATCCTTCAGTGGAACTGCCGAGGTTTTTGGACGAGATTTGACAACGTGAAACATCTGCTTTTGTTGTACCTGAAACATCAGTGCCTTTTGTCTACAGGAGACAAAACTTAAACCATTAGACCTGCTTTCAGTTCGAGGCTACAGTGCATTTTGGACAGATAATGTATCAGGAGATATCAGCTGTGGGGGAGTCGCTATTCTTGTTCCTCACAGTGTTCCGGTGTCTCCCGTTGCGGTATCCACAACTTTGCAGGCTGTGGCAGTTCTTATATCTGTCTCTTACTATCTGCCGTTGGACGAGAACATGAGCTTCTCTGCGCTAGAGTTTGGTTGATCAGCTGCCTTCACCCGTCCTGTTACTGGGTAACTTCAGTGATCATCCTTTGTGGGGTAGTGTCAGCATCAGTACGAGAGGCCGTCGAATAGTCTCTCTTCTGTCCTCTATCTCTTTGTTCCTTTTTAACACCGGTGCTGACACTTACTTCCAGGAGCCCACAAGATCTTTCAGTGCGATCAATTTGAGCTTGGGATAACCATCAATTATTGCTGATTGGTTGTAGATGGTGTACAACAACCTCCATGGGAGCGAACATTTTTCTATTGTGCTCTCGCATCATGCGAACATGCCATCTTCTGCTTCCCGCCCTCCTCGATGGAGGATGGATCGTGCCAGATGGGAGGTCTTCACATGGTCCGCAGCAATATCTTTTGCCATTGTGACCCAAGAGTCAATTGACTCAGCTGTTCTTGATGTCACAAATTGCATTGTTCAGGCGGCTGATCTTTCCCCAGAAGTCCGAAGCCTTGGTGGACCCTTGAATGCGCAGCGGCTAGGAGAGCTCAACATATAAGGCCTAGTCTACATTTTGGCGTTATCCAACTGATGCCAATCTCGTTGCATTTAAACGAGCAAAATCCTATGCTCGGTTGGTGCGTTGACGTAGCAAGAGGGAGTCTTGAATTCAGTATGTTTCATCTCTCACTTCATATGCCAGTTTGAAAAGTGTGTGGGACAAGATTCGTAAGATCTGGGGTAACTGTACAGTTCTCACCAGATTTCTATTCTTGAGAGTAACGGCTGCACATATGCTGAAGTTGGGGAGATTGCGGATTGTTTGGGGGAGGAGTTTGCCTCCTTGTTGAGTGATCTGGCGTATCCTTTTTCCTTTCAAAGAATTAAATCCACTGTGGAATGCCGGAGAATCTCCTGTGTGCCTTTCCATGTCACTGGCTATAACTTCCCCTTCAGCATGGTTGAACTCAGGGTGGCTCTGCATCGGTCCGGCGCTACATCTGTCGCTCCCGATGGCATCCACTAGGACATGCTCTGTCGTCTCTCGCAGTAGTCTCTCGAGAATCTTCTAGTCCTGTACAATCGCATTTGGTTCGAGCACAGTTTCCCGGAATCTTGGTGAAAAGCTTTTGTTCTGTCTTTTCCCAAGCCTGGCAAGGATCCTAAGTCTCCTTCTAGTTATCATCCAATTGCTCTCACTAGCTGCCTGTGTAAAGTTCTTGAACACATGGTTAATTCCCAGTTAGTTCACTTTTTAAAACAACATCAAGGACTATTACAAAGCAGCTTTCGCTGTCATCGTTCACCTCACTCACCTTGAGACATCTGTGCACGAGGCATTTGTGCCTAGGCAGCATCTGTTTTCTGTATTCTTTGATATTGAGAAAAAGACACACCTTCCAGAAGTGGATAGAAAAATGGGGTCAGTGCATTTAGGTAGAGGGAGAACACTTTGAAAGTATGTAAGTGGATTGAAGTATGTTTATTGCATTGCACTTCTGCCCCTTGTAAAATCAGTCTCATCACTTTTTGAATGACCCTTATATATACAAAAGTGGGATTCAGACTGTGGGCAGTCTAACTCCCAACCCAATGGAAACTAGCTGACTCCTTATGGTTTATTAAGTTAGTCTCCTAATACATAGTATTTTAATATTCATTAATAGATAAGCAGGTTTAAATTTTAATGCTCCTTTAAATTTTCAGAACTAACGTAGCGTTCAAATTATCCACTGGCCATTGGCCGGTAAAGCTTCTGTTGGACCACTGAACTATATTGATTTTACTGGCTCGGAAGGCCAGTAAGTTTTTTTTTCCCTAATTTGTCACAAGTTAAAAAATAAATTTCTGTTTTTTACCTTGCTGTAACATGGTTTTCTCTTTAGGCTGCAAACTAATGATAGGTTTAAAAATAAATATTGGAAATGATTGCATTGAAATGACATGTTATTTTCTACATATATTGTAAATATCTGTAATTTTTTTGTTTTTTTTAATGGACCAATGGGCATTTTGGTGGACCAGTTGTTCGCAAATTCTAGTGGTCTGTTGGGCCAGTAGAAGATTTATTTCTAATTCTAACACTGTAATGTCATTTCTTGATGACTGGGTTGTTAGTTGCACATTCAATGTTGTTGTGTGTGAGGGATATAATTTGCACAGCATGCTTTCTCCCTTTTTCATATCCAGAGCACACACGAAAGTGACCAAATTATTCATAACTTAATGGAAACTTTGAGGTTGCGGTTTTCCCTCTTGAAAAGGCAGTCAATAAATTTTCTTTGACTGTTCATACTTGTATGCCATTGAAATTTTGAAACTATTATTGGATGTCCATTGACTTGTTATATAAGTGCTGTCAAAATCCAGAGTTGGAATTGCAAAAAATCCAAAGTGCTATAAATCTGCTATCTGCATGATTATCTAAATATTTGAAATCTGAACATTGAAATACCCAGATTTCAAATCGGATATTTAGCCGAACTGTTTTACTTTGCTACTTTTTTTTTCCCTTCTTTACTTATTTTGCTCTGCCCTTTATTTCATTTTTCACTCTTAGTTTTTTCCCTTTGTTCTTCTTTCATTCCTTTTGCTCTTTATATTAATTGCATAAGGTAAACTTTAAAATAAACTTTCCCTCACACTTTCTTCCTCCCACATTTACTAGCAGCAGTTTGCTCTGGCTTCTGTAAAGTTTTTGCCAACCCATTTGCCAAATTCTTTTTTTTCTTCTTCACCAAAGTGTTACAATTTACCAAGTACAAAAAGGTAGTTGCCAAAATGACTTTTTTTTTTTTTTTGCGAATCGCAAAGAAAGTGATCAGCAGCGCAACCCCTGACAAGGATATTTACCATATATTGTGGTATAAAGTGTCTGGTTGAGGCTTATAGTGATTATAGCTAAGCAACCTTTTGTTTCCATTGTTTTGATCTTTATCTCAAACTTGCTTTCACTTTTTAATTTTTGGGTACCAGTTTGGCAAATCATTATAAATTTTAAGCATGGAGTCATGCATACTGGCTCAAGCTCATCCCTTGGGTTAGTCCGTACATGGGAGTACAAAAAACTAGTGTGTTCTCTTGGTACAATAATGTTGGTGCAATTGTATATTTCTATTAATAATTTAATGTCAAGTAATAAACAAAATATTCATGTGGCAATTAATGCCCCTTTTGTTTTGACCTCCCTTCCTGAAAAACAAAAATCTGAGTTAATTACTGAAGTATAATCATGAATGGAATATAGGATTACACTATACAATACAAATTTTGAAGATGACAGTCTTTTTTTTTTGGTGTAAATATGACAAGGATGGTAAGTCAGATAATATCCGAAAACTTGAAATTCAAATTAATTGAATATAATTTATACTTGAATTTTTATTCAAATTAATGGGAAACTTGAGACTTGGTCGTTCTGGGTGGTGTAGTGGTTAGCATACCGGTATGCTGTCTGGGTGACGTGGGTTCAATTCCTGCTTCAGGACGACAAATTTTTCAAGTTTCCGGAAATTATCTGACTTACCATACTTGTCATATTTACACCAAAAAAATGGATTGTCATCTTCAGAATTTTTACTGAAGTATAACTAAGCTGCCACTTTAAGTCAGAATCACTTTTAATATCTATGATTTTGAGAGAGCAAAAAATATATACTTCTTCCAATAAATTTGGACTTGGTTTTATTCATTTCATGTAGCTCATAATTCCTTAAATAATGAAAACAATACTTTCTGCCTTAGAAGATTGGGAAATTAGTAAAATGTTGATATTTCCGTTTTTTTTTTTTTTTTTTTTTTTAAGAATTAGAGGAAAATTATTTTGACTCAGTACAGCATTTTCCTTAGATTTCATCAAGTTATTTTGTTACATGGAACTGTTTTTGTCATAGAATGAAAGGTAGGTTTGAAAGATTTTGCATGGACCCCCTCTTCTTATCCCTTTGAAACTTCTGTAGATGTTTACCATGAATATGGTGAAGTTATATTGTGTAAAGACTGTTGTGGTTCCAAACCTTATATCACATCTTTGAGATTGTAGCAAGCTCTTTTTTGAGCAGCAGACATTTTCAAATGGGTATTCATGTCATTAAGTGAACAGGTAGTCCCCATTCATACAATGGATACAAGACTCCTACACCTAATCAGTGACTACAACATTGGATGTTAAATGTATGTTTGAAACAGATTGTGCTAGGATTTTTTCAAAAGAGTAAAAATACTCCTTCACATTTTTCAAAGGAGTATTTTTCTTTCCGAAGGAGTAATTTAAGAGAACGAACAATTATCACATTTAATTTTTAGCTAAATAATATTTAATATAAAAACAAATAATTATATCTATATGTAAATATGGCAACATAGCATGTAATTGAATATCTTTTATATAAAATAAGTAAATCGTAATTTATCGAAATCTTACATACTTGTCTTGTTTTATCCATGAGGCTGCAAAAAATTTTGTTTTGCTTTTGAATGACTGTACCAAAACTTGTGTGTGTTGTGTTGCTTCACATATTCAGTTTCTACACACTAAAACTTCAAAAAGAGTTCTATTGTGGAGGAAGGAAATCTACAGTCTATCTCAATCACAAAAGATAAAATAAACCTTCATTGGACATTGTGATGTGCAAGTTTATTATTACAAAGGTCAACTCATTTATTATTTTTGAGCATGTTTTCCTTCAGCTTTGAAAGAAAAATATCTTCTTGAATACTATGTATGAGATGTTTACAGTTCACATAATTGAGACTTGGTTGATTCAACCATTTTTCTGATATGATGAATGTCCAGTTTCTCCCTTTGCAACTATTTATAGAGGGAAAATAACATTTAACAATAATTCAGGACAGTGGAAACATCGCGAAAAAAAATTACGATTACGAAAAATCTTCGCTCCGTCCGACTTCCGTTTTCGGAAATTTTCCCTCCGCTTTCAAGCTGAAACACAATCAGTTATCAAACAAAATTATATTTTACAATAAAAATGAGCAGAGGAAATATTGCATGGGGGAAAAAAATTTAAGATTGCAGATTAAATCTGCAGTTCGTCTAACTTCCGTTTTCGAAAGTTTTGAAAGACGAAATTCTGTCCACAGCCGGAAAACGCCCTCTTCCAACGCCACCACGTATGCACACACACACACCCAAAAAATTATCTTCAGTTTTGATGACAACAAAGTCAGAGTTACTCTTCGAATCCGCGGAAAAAACTCGAAATTTTTGGAGCAAAAATTGCAAGGAAACTTTTGCTCCGTCGAACTTCCGTTATCTGAAATTATTGTCTACACTTTCAAGCTGAAATGCAATAAATTGATATTAAATAACAATACTGGACAGAGGAAATTTCGCGAGAAAAAGAAATTATGATCGTGGGAAAAAATTTCACTCAGTTTAGCTTTCGTAAGTTCTGAAAAGCGGAATACTGCTCCTCAGACAGAAAGACGGAAAACGAGCCCCCCCCCTCCCAAATCCTCAGAAAACAAAACTTTACATTCATTTTTTTTCATTGCTCTGAAGTATAACCGAAATGTGGAATTCCGCGAATCTGAAGAACAATATCATGCCTGATTTGTAACAGTCTGCGATATGCAAATTGATGTTGCTCATACGGCTACGCATGGAAGCCGATTCACACTTCCATAAACTGATTATGTTCCCGATGTATTAGATTGCAATTTTCGGAACTCTGAACGGTTCATTTCTAAATCACTTATTTTTTACAAAGGATGCGTTTTTAACGCAGGAATTTTGCGAGCGATCCAAAAATGAACCCAAGATTTTATATTTATATATATTTTTTCTTAAAATTTTGTAAGGTGGGAGATCCCCGCTTAACAGCTTTGTTTCGGCGGGAAACCCGCCATCCAGCCCTGAAATGGCAATTAAACGAACTTCAAAACACTTCTCCACGCCATGCTGCACCGATACACTAGAGTCTCAATCCCGATGCAGCTGAATTGCTACCTCCGACCAATGCGCATGCCCATCGGTTGAGCTGCTCTGTCCTGAAGGTTCTTCCGAATGATTGCCGAAAGCGGATCCCTAGCTGACTAGCTCGGCAATGGGAACCAAATCATGATTTTTTCATAAACTGTGACAAAAAGTGAACTTATTTCTTGATAAAAAAAAAAAAAAAAAAAAAAGTCATTTTTATGACAAAACCTCGGTGTAATCACAGATTATAAAAGGAAATTGCATATGGAAAAACAATGCGTAAAAATATGCATTTCTAAATTATAACGTGTATTCGGCGTTTTTAAGGCGTGAAATACGCGTGTAGATGCGTTATCGCAATCTCTGGTTTGAAATGTGTGTTTATGAATTTTTCAGTAGGAATGTTAAAACAATTTTGATATCGGGGTAATCAGTTTTATATACCATTTATATAAAACTGAGGTAGATATCTATTCAGTACATCTTGAAAATGGATTTAGCCATGGCGTTGCATGTTTTTAAGATCATGTGTATTTACTTAAAGGTGAAATAACCCAACTTAGCATGTATGAATACATTTTTAACATATCAAACAAATTAACTATTGATGTCTTTTGAAATTTATTCATAAATACTATATGAATCTGTTACGTAAATGTTGTCTTAATGAATTTAGCAGTTTGTATTAGTGATGCTCTGTTATGTTTCATGGAGTTTCATTTTGTCATGTGTCGTTCATCTTATTTTAGCATTTTTAGTGTTCATTGAACTAAATATTAATTTTATGTGCAGTTGATATATCATTATACCGTGGTCTGCAAAAACCATTAATTTTTAAGTTTAACTCCTTTTTAACTAACTAATTTTCATAGTTATTTCATTGTTTATATGTTTATTAGATGGAAACTTAATGAAGATTTTGAAAATGTCTTGGTTTTTCCTGTGACATAATATGGGGTTTGACAAACACATTGAAATTCATATTAGCTGCATGTCAGTTGTTACAGCCAATCATACACATACTTTTACCTGATTGGCTGCTACCTAATGCAATCCTACTCCAGCCTTTATAAGGGTTGACACAGAGCTACTAGAGCATTGTAGTGGTCTCTTTTTGTTGTTACTAAGGTATAAGTTGTGTACATTCTCAGTAATGGTTAAAACTGTGGAATTGTCCACAGCGGACAGAGTAAAAGTAATTCTGCACGAAGAAGGATATTCTTCAAGGCAAATTGCTGAGAGAGTAGGCTGTAATCAATCTACAGTTATTAGGCTACTGAAGAAAGTAAAGATACGGCTGATATTAAAATATGCTTTGCAGTGGAAGGCCCAGATCCACTACAATCAGGCAGGACAGAGTGCTCAGAAAGCTAAGCTTGGCAGACAGGAGGCTCAATTCACCTGAATTGCTTCAAATATGGTCTGAAGTGACTGAATTTACTGTTAGTACATCTACTGTTAGGAGGAGGCTGCTTCACTATGACTTAACATGGCTGCAAATGCAGGTGTAAACCACTGTTAACTGCAAATCAAATACCGCATAGACTTCAGTGAGCAAAAGAGCATGTCTCGTGGACAACCAAGCAATTGGAAAATGTTTTTAGTGATGAATTAGAATTTTTGCCTTAATGGGAATCAGAGTGTAGTGCCTATGTAAGGAGATTCAAGCATGAAAAATACCATCCAAGTTGCTTAGTGACTACTGTTAAGCATCTGGTGAAGGTCATGGTTTGGAGCTGCATGTGTGCACATGGCATTGGGAGCCTCCATATTGTCGATGGTATGATAAATGCTTAGAAATACATCTGGATATTAGAAAACAAGATGCTACCATCATCTAGAAGACTTTATGATGGCAATTTTATTTTTCAAGATGAAAGTAGTGAAAAAGTGGTTTCAGGAAAAAAATTCTCAGCATTTTGATTGTCCACCACAGTCACCAGACTTTAACCCGATCAAAAACTTGTGGCTCAAAATGTTGTATGAACTATAAAAAAAAAAAAAAAGCCTACAACCAAAATTCAACTCATTGAAGATGTAGTTTAAATTTGAAGTTGTATTGTTCAACCCAATCTTTTATAAAACCTTGTTCACAGTATGCCTGCAAGATGCAAAGCTATGATTAAAGCTAAAGGCTGAAGAACAAAATATTAGGTACATTTTATAATTTTGCTTCATTATATTTTTGTATTTAAATTTTATTTCATTCCTTATGAATTACATAAACAACTTATTACTGTAAACCTGAGTATTGGATAAATGATCCTTTTCAAAAGAATTTTGACTTGGTGATGACTTCTGTAATGTAGCTTAAGAACAGAAATATCTACAGGAAAAACTAAGACATTTTTGAAATCTCCATTAATAATATTTTACATCTAATGACATACAAATGATGAAATAACTATGAAAATGAGTTAAACTTAAAAATTCATGGTTTTTGCCTGTAATGCAATACTTTTACACACCACTGTGGGATGTATAGAAATATACTGATCAGTATGGATTTTTCATATTACATTCTTTTTATTGATGTTATAGACTTGATGAAATTTTGCAAATTGTCTTGATATTTTTGTAGATTAGGTGGAGGAGGGGGGGGTTATCAAGGAATAGTTTATTTACTAAAATTTTGTATTCTGGAATACAAAATTTTGGTATAATAATTTACATTTTATGATCCTTGTTTTTCTGTCAAAAAAAATAATAATAATAATAATAAAACAAAGCATTGAATGCAACTTCAGTATCTACCACAGTGATGTTGTGATGATTGCCAAAGCTCAGATGCAATAAAAAAAAAAAAGGTCCCAAATGGTTTAATCTTGATAAAAGTAAAAAAAAGTTATTTTTTAATTTCTGAACAGAGGCAATTTTCATACACTGCCCCCACCCCCCATTTCTTCTTTGTGTCACATCACTTAGGGAGTTCATGGACATGAGTTTTTTTTTTTATTGTTTTGTTTGAATTGCCTTTTCTGAATCACATCTTAAAGTTTACCCCCATTTCTGTACTATAACATTTCTTGGACCTTGTGAGTGCAATTTTTTTCCCTCTCAAGATAGTTTAACCTCAATTAGATTTTGCATTTTCTCTCTGTGTTGGAGTGTATGGAAGTGAAATTGTATGAATTAAATAACTTCAGGCTTTACTCAGAGTAATATACTTAATTCTCTTCTATCTTGATAAAGTTTCCTTTATATCTTCACTTCCTCTGAGTTCTTTTGTTTTCACAGATGTTTCTGGCCTTTAGATTTTTGTCAAGGCCTGTTTGCAATGTGTAGAAACTGTATATAAAGATTTGTGTACACTGGAAGAATTTAAATATAGTTAGCAGATTTCTGCTGTTGCCAGTTATTAAATTAAAAACTTTTCATTATGTGTTTATTGATTAAATATAGAATAAACATAAACTTTTCATTTTGTTTATTAAATATATATTATTTTAGAATAGAATCAATAAACACATAATGAAAAGTTTTTAATATAATAACTGGCAACAGCAGAAGAATCTGGCAACTGTATTTAAATTCTTCCAGAGTAAAGATATCTTTATATACTGTAGTTTCCACACAGTGAGAACAGGCCTTGACAAAAATCTAGAGGCCAGAAACATCTGTGAAAACAAAAGAACTCAGAGGAACTGAAGACAAAAAAAAAAAAAAAAAAAAAAAAAAAAACTGTCAAGATAGAAGAGAATTAAAAAAATAAATAAATGAAATTGCATGCACTTTTAATTTGACCCCCTCTACTACATACCTTATTCTTATACCTAGGCACTCTGGAAGAAAGGCTGCAATCTACACTATGTCAAGGTGACTATCAGCTTTATGCTCCCCAAAATTAGATTAAATGACATTGCTAATTATGAATTCTTGTACCAGAAAGAAGTATGCACCAATAGAAATGCAGAAGGGCAGATGCTTGAATTTAAACTTATGCTGATAATTTTATCCACACTGCATGGAATAATTTTGTTTATTTTTCTTATAAATTGTTTATCATGGTATAATAGCACTGACATGTATCTAACTAGGTGAAATGCAACACTTCAGGCTTATTGAAAATAAATGATAAAAAAAAATGCCACTGACAGCCACTTCTAGAAAGAAACATCTCTGTATGTATTGTATACTAAAAATGAATGAATTTTACATGGAGCACAGTACATACTGTCATTATGCATATTATTGTCTTACAAATGCAGCTTGTCTAGTGGAAATTGCATTGTTATGCAATTAATGAGAAAGCTCCAATGTTTCAGGTTGAAGAAATGGATACAAATGATGTTGCTGACGGAGTTCGTGAAATTGAGGTCACAAATATAACTAAAGAAGGCCATCCGAAAGGTACACCTGAACAATTCAAACTGTTGCAAGTCTTGGGACAAGGCTCTTTTGGAAAAGTAAGTCACTTATAATTTGCTGTTGGTCTTTTCTTCTGTGTAATATAGTTTACTAATTTTTCTTATTTTATGGACTTGATGGTAGCATTAATTTTTCTCTATGAAACTTTTTCATTTTAGGAACAGTGCATGCATTAAAATGGAGTTTTATGGATTTGTTGAATTGAAGCATAGTGTATACAAATTTTTAGATTTTAAATATTAAATCATTATTTGGTGTAGCTACTTCTTTAGAGCAGATTAGTTGGTTGATTCTCATGTTGTTCCATGAGGAAATTTCACATCTGGTGTGGACAGTGTTTCTGTTATGACAGGTGTAAAAAAAAAAAAAAAAATCTGCAGTTTTAAGGCAACAGATACCAGATTTGCTGGTTGCAGGATGCCTGTGTTCTCTGATTAATCTAGGTGCTGAAAATGCTACAGCTACTGTTTCATGCAGTATAGATGAAATTCTTGTTTAATAATTGTATTTAGTTTAGGTCTGCTATATCAAATTCTACTGTAGACAACAAAGAAAAGGTAACTTGATCACGCTAGTTACGTTAACTAAAACTTTTACAAAAAGTTCGTAAGTTGGAAAGCTTTCGACCTTATCTTAGGTCTTCATCACGCCAATGGAGGACTAAAATTGTTGCCAGATTCTACATTTGAATTTTTCCTATTTTTGTTGCCAAAACTTAGAATTGATCTCCAGATCAACGGAATGTAGAGAGGAGATTCGGAGTTGCAAGTCATTGAGTTGAAAATAATTTCTATGCTTTCACGGTAACGGAGGGCAAAACGATTGTCAAACGAAGCAATTCGTTTTGCCGTTCAGTGGGGAACTGCAGATGTGTCTTCCATTGTCAAAATAGACAAGGGGCAGTGTTGGGATTGCCTTTCGAAACATCTTTTCTGTGTTCTAAAATTCTATGGCTAATGCTCCTGTATGTGCTTCCAATGTATAAGTTATCCCCAGTAGAAGAAGAGATAGGAATGCAGTAAACTCCTGGGAGGTTCAGGCTTTCAACTGTGTCCCTATCCCTTTGTAGAAGTTTCAAGATGTTTGGGGTAGATTTAATGGCAAGATGGTAACCAAAACTTCTAAAAAGGATCTGTAACTTATAAGCATAGGAAGGATGGTAAGGAACAGAACCACAGAATTTCAGGTCTTCTTTCTTGTGAGGAAGGAGGCATTCGATTTTCGAATGGTTTTCATATTTCTTTATGAGGGAGTTAACTGTAACAGCAGGGAAACCATGAGAGAGGGCTATTGTAGAAATTTTGGAGAGTTCTTCTTGAAGAGAGAGTTGGTTGTTGCAAATGATATGAGCCCTGTGGATGTAGGCCTTCAATGCTGCAAGCTTGTAGAGATGCAGGGTGCAAGATTTGTAGGGAATGATGTTAGTGGCTGCAGAAGGTTTTCGATAGACGGAACGAGTAATGGAGAGATCAGCGTTTCTGCAGATAGATACATCCAGGAAATCAATTTTGTGATTTACTTCCTTAGATATAGTGAGCTTAATGGAAGGAAATTTTTCTGTAATGGAGTTGATCAGTATCTGTAGCTCAGACTCGGAATGTGGCCAGCTAATGAAAATGTCGTCTACATATCTTAACCATAGGGAAGGTTGAAAGGGTGTAGAGGAATTATGGAAACTTCAATATGTTGCATGTAGATTTCAGCAAGCAGAGGGGAAAGAGGTGAGCCCATGGGGAAGACCAGATTGTTGCCTATACACAATTTTGTTGAAAACAAAACAACTGTGTTGATGAATAGTGTGGAAACAATCATAAAGATCTTTGATAAGAGGACCGGGGGTTCAAAATGAAGAATCAATTTCTTCATGAGGAGCATGTAGGAATCAAAATATGGTACAGAGGGAAACAAAGATTCTACATCAAGAGTATACAGATTATCACAAGGGGGAAAGGAATTAGGAAGGTTGTGGATGAAGTTTGAAGTAGAGACAACTGTATGAGGATGGTTGGCTGCCAGGGATTTGCATTTGTGGACCAATCTCTTTTCAAGGTTTACAGCTGGAGAAAACGAATATTCCACTAAAGGTCTGATGGGGTTACCAGCTTTATGCAGTTTCACTTGCAGGAAGAGCCTGGGAGTTCTAAAGTAAGGAGGGGTGATATATCACCAAGGAAGGATTGAAGAGTTTCTTTCTTAGCTAATCTGTCAACTGAGTTTTTGAGTGAGTTGGTGGTGTCTGACTGTAAAGGGATGCAGTTAGCTGATGTAAGAAAAGAAAGCACTTTTTGGTTTAGAGTTTCTTTACCAATGATGACTGGGCAACCAACTTTATCTGCTTTGCATACGGCTAGGTCATTTTCTTGAATAAATGACCTGAATTCTTTTAAACAAGAGGAAGAGTACTTGATTGGCACAGAATTTTGCTTGGATAAGATAACAGCAGCGTTGGCACGAAGGATAGGCTGCTGAACAGTCTCAGTTCTGTGGATGGCTGATTCTATAACAGAAACAGTTTGTGGAAGATTGATAGGAAGAGCAGGTGAAAATTTTGGGCCTAATGATAAGAATTTATCCAAGCTAGGAGGAATAGTGACAGAAGAAAGATTTACATACTTTGGCTTGTCAGTAGAGGCTGATGACGGAGATGTTGCTCGACTTTTTTGCTTGGAGAGTAGAAAAAATTGAATTTCTTTGTATGGCGAGCATATTCTTTTACTTCTATTGTTGAGAGAGTTTGGTTGATGCGAAAGAATATACTCGCCATACAAAGAAATTCAATTTTCTACTCTCCAAGCAAAAAAATCGAGCAACATCTCCGTCATCAGCCTCTACTGACAAGCCAAAGTATGTAAATCTTTCTTCTGTCACTATTCCTCTAGCTTGGATAAATTCTTATCATTAGGCCCAAAATTTTCACCTTCTTCTATCAATCTTCCACAAACTGTTTCTGTTATAGAATCAGCCATCCACAGAACTGAGACTGTTCAGCAGCCTATCCTTCGTGCCAACGCTGCTATTATCTTATCCAAGCAAAATTCTGTGCCAATCAAATACTCTTCCTCTTGTTTAAAAGAATTCAGGTCATTTATTCAAGAAAATGACTAAGCCGCTATGCAAAGCAGATAAAGTTGGTTGCCCAGTCATCATTGGTAAAGAAAACTCTAAACCAAAGTGCTTTCTTTTCTTGCATCAGCTAACTGCATCACTTTGCAGTCAGACACCACCAACTCACTCAAAAACTCAGTTGACAGATTAGCTAAGAAAGAAACTTCTTCAATCCTTCCTTGGTGATATATCACCCCTCCTTACTTAGAACTCCCAGGCTCTTCCTGCAAGTGAGAAACTGCATAAAGCTGGTAGCCCCATCAGGACCTTTAGTGGAATATTCGTTTTCTCCAGCTGTAAACCTTGAAAGAGATTGGTCCACAAATGCAAATCCCTGGCAGCCAACCATCCTCATACAGTTGTCTCTACTTCAAACTTCATCCACAACCTTCCTAATTCCTTTTACCCTTGTGATAATCTGTATACTCTTGATGTAGAATTTGTTTTCCCTCTGTACCATATTTTGATTCCTACATGCTCCTCATGAAGAAATTGATTCTTCATTTTGAACTCCTACATTCCTCTTATCAAAGATCTTTATGATTGTTTCACACTATTCATCAACACAGTTGTTTTGTTTTCAACAAAATATAGGCAACAATCTGTCTCCCCATGGGCTCACCTCTTTTCCCCTCTGCTTGCTGAAATCTACATGCAACATATTAGTTTCCATAATTCCTCTGCACCCTTTTCAACCTTCCCTATGGAGGTAAGATATGTAGGCGACATTTTCGATTAGCTGGCCACATTCGAGTCTGAGCTACAGATACTGATCAACTCCATTACAGAAAAATTTCATCCTTCCCATTAAGCTCACTATATCTAAGGAAGTAAATCACAAAATTGATTTCTGGATATATCTATCTGCAGAAACGCTGATCTCTCCATTACTCGTTCCGTCTATCGAAAACCTTCTGCAGCCACTAACATCATTCCCTACAAATCTTGCACCCTGCATCTCTACAAGCTGCAGCATTGAAGGCCTACATCCACAGGGCTCATATCATTTGCAACAACCAACTCTCTTCAAGAAGAACTCTCCAAAATTTCTACAATAGCTCTCTCATGGTTTCCCTGCCATTACAGTTAACTCCCTCATAAAGAATATGAAAACCATTCGAAAATCGAATGCCTCCTTCCTCACAAGAAAGAAGACCTGAAATTCTGTGGTTCTGTTCCTTACCATCCTTCCTATGCTTATAAGTTACAGATCCTTTTTAGAGTTTTGGTTACCATCTTGCCATTAAATCTACCCCAAACATCTTGAAACTTCTACAAAGGGATAGGGACACAGTTGAAAGCCTGAACTCCCAGGAGTTTACTTGCATTCCTATCTCTTCTTCTACTGGGGATAACTTATACATTGGAAGCACACACAGGAGCATTAGCCATAGAATTTTAGAACACAGAAAAGATGTTTCGAAAGGCAATCCCAACACTGCCTTGTCTATTTTGACAATGGAAGACACATCTGCAGTTCCCCACTGGAACGAAGCAAAACGAATTGCTTCGTTTGGACAATCGTTTTGCCCTCCGTTACCGTGAAAACATAGTATTTTCAACTCAATGACTTGCAACTCCGAATCTCTCTCTACATTCCGTTGATCTGGAGATCAATTCTAAGTTTTGGCAACAAAAATAGGAAAATTCAAATGTAGAATCTGGCAACAATTTTAGTCCTCCATTGGCGTGATGAAGACCTAAGATAGGTCGAAAGCTTCCAACTTCTGAACTTTTGTAAAAGTTTTAGTTAAGCGTAACTAAGCGTGATCAAGTTACCTTTCTTTGTTAATATTGTTACGTGTTTTGCCCATAATCGTCATACTGTAGACAAATTGTCAGCAGCATGGGCTTTATCAAAAATGATTTTATTTTGGGGTTTTGAAAACAGCAAAGCCTACTTTGTCAACATGGCCAAAGAATTGACACATTTCTCATGTTGCTCCAGTGTCATGAAAATGTTTGTATGCATATCGACCAATTCATACACTCTTGTTCTTCGAGTGAGTTGAGGCTCTGGCTTGACCATTTGTCCAAGTTGGGTCTGAGTTTGAGTCATATATGAGGCATGGGTGGTGTGCTTTTGTGATGGTGCTGACTCTGTCCCTTTCCTGGAAGCAGTGAGTCTAAATTTGGGACAGGCAACTGCTTATTGTCCCATGAGTTGCTCATGGCAGTTGTCACACACACATTAACAATGTTGAGTTGTAAGTAGTGGTGTAATGATATGATTTTTTTTAATAAGATTTTGATAATGGTGTGTGTGTGCACGCCTTATTCTGGAATTAAGTGCAAATGATCTGCTTTGGTGGAATTTGTAGTTATGTACATGTATATTTTGCTGTGTACATATAAAGGTTTGCAGAAACTTTTTGTTTGAAGTAGGCATTTGTCTTATTTTTTTTAAAAAACATTAGAGGGGGTGGGGTCTAATTTTAGAATCTTCAGATTTGGAATTTTTAAGTTTATAGGTATATTAATGGGGGGGGAGAAGGGGTAAATTATATATTAGGTGCATGTGCGTGTGCTAATTTCATGGAGAAATCAAACAGTATGACCTTCCAAAGCAGCTAAAGATGTGCAAAGGGCTTCCATTTGAGAAGTGAAGTCAATGTGACCAGTAGGCAAAATAGCAGATAAAATTTTTAAATACCAAATTGACACCTGCACCTGACCTTAGGTATCAACATTGCCAGCTTCTGATGCTGATTGGGGAAGTTCAAGGTTTGGGTTAGACAGGGCTTTTATATTTGTTATTCAGTCTTGTAATTTAACTCCCATAAAGCAAGTAGCCATGCATTATGGTTATAATTTTCTTTTCGTGTGATAATAGAGATGAATTTTTGTATTATGCCAAAACATTTTTTTTATGATACTGAAATAAAAATTAAGACTTTTGGCCAGCACTTGTCTTGATCCAAGGATGTAGTAGTTATTCTTCCCTCCCCTTCAGTGTTTTAAAAATCAATTACTTTTCTCTCTAAATTCAACCCTAATGTGTGAAAAAGTTGGACACCGAAATACAGTAGTACCTTAGGACATGTTTTTTAAAGTAACAGTAAACTTAAAAAAAAAAAAAAAAAAAAAAGTCCTCGAAAATACAAATTTTTGCTGTCATGTTTATGCGGGTGATAGGGTGATGCTCACAGAGCCGAAATTTGTTTCCCTACGACCATTGGGAGCTGAGTAAACAGCTGACAAAGTTTCTGGTGATGACGTCACATTAGACGAGCAGTCAGTGAGACCACTTCTCGCACCAGCAGCATCTGTGTACTCGGTGCGGTAGGGGTTGTGAGAGAAAGTACGAGGTAATTAGTGTCAGGAATTTCTCTCCTTGTGTTGCACGTGTCCTGTTCATTAGTCATCAAACTTTCTGCTGCAATTTACACAACTGGAATGAATTTTAAGCAGTTTACGGATTTCGCAGAAACCCTTGGTGTACAATCACTCAGTAGCTACTTTTTTCAAAGTGGTGAAATTTTTAGTTGGGCCAATAATCAAATTTACGTGGCACAGTATGAAAAAACAAATTACTGATTTAAAATTATGCGATTCTGAAATTTGGTGAGCGGAGATGGACAGTTTGATTCGCCAGGTTTTTGCGCCAAATACTGTACGTATTCCATTATGGATATTCGCAAGGGAAATATTGTAGATTTTATTGTCATCCAAAAAGGTGTTTTTGATGGGGATTTAGAAAATAATGCGTGCGATTTATTACTCTCGGGCCTCTACGAAGAAATAAAGATATCAGTTTTTTTATCAGATAGACATAGAAGCATTCATGCCCTCATCCTCATGAAGAAAAAAAATCCCAAATTGATCATCACATGGCCAAAAGTTTGACTAAAAATCTAAGAGCTGCTGAAAAGAAAACTCTTTTACTAGAAGCATGGCAGTCCAGTATAACCAACCATTTATGGTGGTCAGCTCAGACATGTAATGAAGATGCTGAACTGCTGGTAGAAATATTTCTTTCTCTGACTAACCTGATAACCTGACATACAGTAACAACAGTAGAAATAACAGTTATATAAACTGCCTTTTTATCTAACTTATTTTTAGTTCATATTTTTCTTTTTGTTTTCCATATCATGTTCAACTATTGTAGTATTTTTATTTTTGTGGAGCGGGGGGGGGGGCATTAACGACTTTGCACTTGGGCTACGAGAAATACTCATAAAGTTGTTTCTCCCATGGCAATAGGAGAAACTTAAAAAAAATGTGTGCACTTAGTTCAATGGAAAATACCTTTATATACTCGTATATTGACAGTAGCTGACAAATCTTTAGTGACGGTGGGAGTTAATCGAAATAGTCTGTGTCATTTCCAGAGCAACAAACAAAACTGGAATACTGTTCATTAGATTCAGGAAAACATCCTAACAACACAAGAAGGGATTACTTTTCTGATTTTTTGCCCTACAGGTATCCAGGCACTACCTTTTTATTTTCAGCATCTGATCAATCTCGTTTCAACACAAACACTCAGTGTCTATTGACATTCTCTCGCAGTTATCACATTGGCACCAGTCAAGATTACCTTTTCTACCCTCGAATTTGTTTTCACATTTCTTGTTAAACATTTGTACTGTACCGGCAGAATGTCGTGGTTCAAATGAATAAGGATTTACACTAGCCATTTTACAGATTGATGGGATCGACTGCGCTGCACAGAACGGTAAAGAGCACCGACTGGAGCCCTACCACACTGAGTGTCCAGTCTCTTGTCTAGTGTGACGTCACTGCTGGTTTTTAAAAACACTGTAGCGGGAGAACTACTTACGATAAAGCATTTCTAATTGCGTCAATTTTCATGTCTCTCTCGAAATTGCATTTTCGCGCGGAGAAAAAAAAAATGCCCAAAATGAGTTTACTGTTCCTTTAAATTAGATATCTAGGAAACTTCCAAAAGATAAGTACACCACTACTAAGGAGACAACAAGGTCATATAATCCATGTGAATGGTGTATATAAAAATATATTTAATCATGCCAAGCTTTCGCCTTCCAACAGAAGGCTTTATCAACGCGAACTTCCATTAGAAGAAATGGATCGTTGTTCTAGTTGAAGTTCACCTTAATAAAGCCTCCCGTTGGAAGGTAAAAGCTTGGCACGATTAAATATATTTTATTTCAAAATCCAAAAAGCTACTTTCGCTATTGAACGAAAAATATACGTGGTACATTACTTATTGTATTTACTACACACAATGTGTAGCAGGAAATTACTGTTGCACACATTTTTATTACATACGTAGTGGTTGTTGGACGACGATGCGTTTTGGGTTACGCTATTGTTGTATTTGATAAGAAATTCGGACTTGCCCCATACGGCCTTGGAAGCTCAGTATTTCTTGGGTAGGATACGAATAGCGTTCAAATCGTTGTTCTGACTTCACTATCTTTTAAAAAAATCTTGTAGTAAATGAAATTACGTGCAATAAAAGCATTTAGGCTTGGAACATATTGACTGCCGGAAATGCAATATAAGTTAACAATACTCAGTCTTGTTAAAAGGAATGAAATTTACAATGAAAGATACTTAAAATCAATGAAAGATAAAACCAAATTAAAACCTGAATCCTAAAAGAAAACCATAAAAACGAAATCCTCCTCCAACATCACCACCACTAATACAGACACTTAACGTGGACCAGGAACATCAAACAAAGATCTTCGCTCTTTCCACGCTTATAAGTGAGTCGTGGAAAAATTCTCATTGGCCGCCACCGGGAGTCGAACCCAGGGTCTTCCAGTTACGCGCCGGATATGCATCCACTACACCACAGCGGCCTCTAATTCCTCCAGACTCGCACACGCTAACTGCCAAGCCGATTTGGCAGGTTGCTTCTTGGAGTCTCGCACAATGCTGGAGATTCACCAAAGATGGTAAGCAGCAACTGAAGAAATAATTAGAAGACGAATGAATAATAAATACAGACATTTAACGTGAACCAGGAACATCAAACAAAGATTTTCGCTCCCTCCACATTATAAGTGAGTCACGGAAAAATTCTCATTGGCCGCCACCGGGAGTCGAACCCAGGGTCTACCAGTTACGCGCTGGATATGCTTCCGCTGCACCACAGTGACTCACTTATAAATGTGGAAAAAGCAAAGATCTTTGTTTGATGTTCCTGGTCCATGTTAAATGTCTGTATTAATTATTCATTCGCCTTCTAATTATTTCTTCAGTTGCTGCTTACCATCTTTGGTGAATCCCCAGCATTGTGCGGGGCTCCAAGAAGCAACCTGCCAACTTGGCTTGGCAGTTAGTGTGTGTTGAGTCTGGAGGAATTCAAGGCCGCTGTGGTGTAGCGGAAGCATATCCAGCGCGTAACTGGAAGACCCTGGGTTCGACTCCTGGTGGCGGCCAATGAGAATTTTTCCGTGACTTATAAACGTGGAAAGAGCGAAGATCTTTGTTTGATCACCACCACTATCCAAACATGTTTCGGCATTAGGCTGTCTTCTTCAATGGAGTACTTTGGCGTTCGAAATATGTGAGCCTTATGAGCTGTATAATTTGTTTTTATTATTATATAAATTTGTTTTGATTATTATAAATATATAATATATAATCAAAACATCAACTTGCCATGATTGCATAAGTTTTCAGTCTCCATAGGTGGTATTGTCTCATGAAGCCTTTTCTTTGATTATCACATTTAATGTCTATTGTCTCAGTGGCAGCTATGATAAATACAGCTTCTACTGCTACTCAGTATCTATTTTAGATTCTTTTGCTTGAGGAATACAAAGCTTAATCTTTTATTGTTTTTCAATTGTATTAGGTATTTCTTGTAAAAAAAGTTGTGGGACCTGATGCTGGTGCCTTGTATGCAATGAAAGTTTTAAAGAAAGCAACACTGAAAGGTATATTTCTTTTAATTTATTAATTTTAAGTATATTTTATAGTATATTAATTTGTAGTGTTTACCTCACTTGTTGATAAAACTTGAAATATTTTTGCCTATGGTTTGATAAAAGTGGAAAAGTTTGTTGCGTAAGGACCTGTATAGTTATTAACCTTTTTTTAAGCCATGTAATTTTACTTAAAACAAAATATAAGTAATTTGAAGGTGTGCCCAACTGAGCAGCAATGACACAACAGCAACAAGGGCCTCTATGGTTCTGTGAAGTTGATGTGAGATTAAGCTTCAGTATAAATACTGTTGAGCTGCCAGCTAGCTCTGTATGACATTGGTCAAAAAAACTCCACCCTACTAGGTTTTATTTGAGAACCCTTAGGTGGAATGATCAACTGTGGATGGATGGGATTGGAAGTTTAACGACCACCGTGAGCAACTCAATGGGCTATAAGCAGTCGCCCTTCCCTAATTTAGGGTCACTGGCTCCAGGGAAGGGAGAGAGCCAGTGCCGTAAGACAAACACAACAACCCTGCCTCACTGGGATTCGAACCCGGACCCCGTTCGGACGAATGATCAGAGACCATCGCTTAGACCACTGCGCCACGGGGCGGCAACTGTGGAAGTATCAGCTGTGGTTTGATCCCCCACACTGATGTACTTACATATATTATTTTTCAGGACTCAAAAGTATTTAAAAAGGAAAAACCAAAGTTATGATTTTTGAGCTAGAAACTGTTATTACTGAACTCAAGATCAGTCTAAATGACAGTTACTGATGCTGAGAACACATGTTTGATAGAAAAACTGACTGGAAATCCCAAAACAACACGGACTGGAATTCCCTTAACGTAATCAGTTCTCAAAGCAACTTGAAAAAAAGAAGGAATAGAAATTCAGAAGAATCAGAATTCCATCATCAATGACTGCAATGGTTTGCCCTGCCTAACAACTGGCAAGATTTATTGAAAAATAACCATAACTGTCTCTCACACACAAGGTTAACTGTGATAGTGAAAAAGTGACAAGAAGAGACTCCCTGATGAAGAGCTTACTCCAAAAATTTGCAATTAAAAAAAATAATTCCTAGAAAAAAATGCATATTAGAAGTTTAATACAGATTAAATGATGAAATAGGCAACTCAATTCAGCTTTGAAAGTTATAGCTTCCTTAGGAGAATTTCACAAGATTGAAGGGTTTTTGTAAGGTCCAGAATGACTGTGTAGGAAAGTAAAATTGTTCTTACTCTGATGTATAGCTATGAAACCTGGATATAGCTGAAGAGACAGTTGTTTATGTGCTGGGAAAATGCATTACAAACCAGGGAATGGCAGAACAAGTTCTGACTGTATGGGGAACCAAAATGTGTAATGTGAAGTAAAATGCTATTAGTAAGATGGAGATAAATATTCTTAAGTGGTTTGGCCATGTTAAAAGAATGAGTGGTGAGATGCTTACTAAGATAATTTATTCAGCTCAAGTGGCAGGAAAGAAAGGTAGAGTAAGGTCAAGGAAACCATGGGAGGATCAGATTCAGCAATATCTGCATGTGAAAAAGATGAGTATGAAGTACAAAAGGTCTTGTGCAACGTGTGATGATGATAGTGAGGCTTGAGTTGTGTGCCAAGATTGCTTTAAATGTTTGATACATCAGCCATGAATAAAATCAAGAACCATCAGTTTGAAACTTCAATATGGCAGATGAGTTTACTTTGAGAAGTTAACTTTTGAATCTCAGAACAGCTTAGTGATATATATATATATATATGTATGTATGTAGACATAAATGAAGATTTCAGAATCTTCAGAACTTTGGTAGCAAGCATTGTGTGTTGCCATGCAGTTTAAACATGAAGCACAGCAACTGCAATGTACTTTATGACTAGAAACATTTAAATTTCTTTTGGCACTCATTGTTATCTGTTGGCATGTTGAGTGTTAAATGATACTGGTTGACTTTTGATCTGAATTTCAAATGATTTTAGGAAAGTGAGGCAAACTGTGCTGCTAACATGTAATCTGTAATTAATTTTATACCTATCCTGTTTTCATCAGATATCACTTATCATTTCTAAAATGTGAAAGTCTGTTTTCTTGTTACTAGTTGTTCACTGCTTAAGAAAAAGAAAATTGTAGTAGTAGGATGTGACATCTTGTGCTTTCATTCCCAGAAAAATGTGACAAATATAGAAGCAATCATTTTAAAATTGGAAGTTTCCCAAGTTATGTGGTTTTCAAAATGCTAGCTACCAAAATTCTTTTATCAGTCAGAGTTTAAAACAGTATTTAAATGTTATCGATTGAAAGAACAGAGGGGAACAGGAGTGCAGTGTGTGTGTGTGTGTGTGTGTGTGTGTGTGTGTGTGTGTGTGTGTGTGTGTGTGTGTGTGTGTGTCAAATTTGAAGGCCCGTTAACATTTTCTGCATTATTAAAATGTAGTATTCTTCTAATTTATGGAGAACTAGATGATGAAAAATAAAGAAAATGTAATGTAAACCTTTAAAGGAATTTATTAGTTACTGTAATGTTTTTATGTGTTGCAAAATCAGGAAGCTATTGATAATGTGCCTGATGTTTCTTTTGACCAGTTTTTGCTTATGTGACATTTTTGGATTTTTTGTTTGAGTGAATTTTTTTTTTCTGGAGATCTTATTACTAATAAATTGACAAACAGTGATGAACATAATTTCTCATAGTAGTATAGAGTTATTTTATTCTGATAAAAACAAGTACTTTCTTACCAATGTATGTACTTTAGCATTGTGAAATAGTAATAATTTGCCAGTGTTTGTCCATTACATACTTCATATTTTTTCCCCTTTCATCACAGTTAGGGATAGAATGAGGACAAAAATGGAGAGAGATATTTTGGCAGAAGTGAGGCACCCATTTATCGTGAAGCTTCATTATGGTATGTTTTAATGATGAGCAATTTATTTCTGTTATCTTTTAGGTGTCAATAGTGCCTGAATTACATTGAATTCCTTTCTGTAGTGTCATGTGCTATGAATATTAATCCTGTACTTTACATCATATTTATGTTTAAGAAATGTGGTTTGGAAAGTAACCAGTGAGGATCAGGGATGGCATATTTGCCAAATTTTATGGTTTACCTGTAAAATATATGAAATTTTACTTGTTTTACAGTTATTTTATGGATGACATTTTTTTTTCGAGGGGGAAAAATTAAGGGCTTCAAGGGCAGCCACGCCTTTATAGTTTGATTTATCTGATCTCAAGTCTGCATCCCAAACTGCTTTTATTCATAGCCTAGTGGGAAAGAATTGGTTAAAATGATGTATGATTAGGGTTAGTGAAAATAGAAATGAAAAATATCAGCCTGACATTAGACCTAAAATTGTGTTTTTTTAAAAGTATTCTAACATATTGGCACAAAATTTTAAGGTGAAAACCTCATAAGTTACAATGAAAGGTTACTGCACAATATATTGCTGTAATTTCGTGGTCACAAATGAAATTTCTGTGTTTGTAGCTTAATGATAACTTACTAATGAGATGATTATGTAACAATTACATTTTAATTGTACTGTAAGCATGAAGTAGTGCCAAATATTTTAATTATAACATATGAAAATGATTAAAATAAACAAACTATCTGCACAGTGTATCAACTTTTAATAGGTATGCTCGAGACATTTAATCGCCATGGTTGATATAGCAATCCTTCGAACATATCAATTAAATGTTCGGTGTAAATTTTTATGGACTTCTATTCTTGAAAGTTAGCAGGTCTGGGTTTGGATGGCAGTGTAAAGTGATTGTTTCTCAGCTGTCATGTTGTTCATTGCCTTCTGTTGATTTACATCACACATTGAGTTATGTAAAATGAATGCTACAATCATTCCCCACCAGCAGTGAGTTGCGTGCAGTTTTTAATTTTCTTTACGCAAAAAGCACACATGCTGCTGAGATTCATAAACTTTGCGAGGCTTATGGACCAAAGATTACAAGTGAAGGACTTGCAAGCAGTGGTATAGAATGTTTAAAAATGGCTGAACAAATGTCGACAGTGAAGAGCAAACTGGTTAGCCTTCTGTTGTGAGTGATGATCTTGTGCAAAAAAGGAAGGAAAAGTGTGAGAAAATTGGCACTTCACAGTAGTTAAGCTTTTACTTCATTTTACAGAAATTTCATATACATAATTAAGTCATACATACACTAGCTTATTCATGTACAAATGGATTTTTTGTAGCTACATCCCATTTCATTGGTGTCTAGGTAGTTTCTTACATTCATCTAAATCTGAATAATATACAGTAATAGTAATAAAAATTGTTTTTGAAAAACTAAACAGTCGAAATACTTAATTTTACTGTTGCCATAATTTAGTAAACATTTATTTTTGACTCGCATATTTCTTTCATTGGTTTTATGACGACAGCAACTTTAATTAATCCACCTACCTAAGTATATCTCAATGCCAGAAATTAGTAAACCTCATTGTTTGTTGTTATAATTTAATTCCACTTAGTATGTGCCGGACTGTGGCTCAGTGTGGTCGTGAGTAATGCGAATAAATGCAATGTGTTGTACATAAATGTATACTCTCAAATCACTCATTTTATTTCACACCCACAAAAATCTTGGCATGTGAAAGATGCGTAGCATAAATTATGTACAAAGAGTACTGGGGTACTTGCTAGATTTTTTTGTGTTTGTATTTGTCTGATAAACGATTGATTTTCTGACTTTTTGTTATGCCAAATAAATGCTGTCATTCACAGCTTCCTCTTTTGCCTTGTGAATTACTGTATGATGATATTCTGTTTCATTCTAGCTCTGTAGAGGGAAATATCTTAGTGTTTATTACTTATCATTGCTTAGAAGGTTAATTCATGATTACTTTCTGCAGTTTTTTTTTTTTACAGAGACCCTAACCCTCTTTCATACATATTTCCCCCCAAAAGTAATTTTGTGCTTGGTCTCTAACTGCTGCTTTGTATGGCATACATTAATTGCATGTATGCTGCTTTATATGATGCAGATTAATTGCATATGTTTTATATGGCATTGATTGATTGTTTACATTTTCTGTTTTGTATGGCGTGGATTAATTGCATGCTGCTCTATCTGGCATAAATAATTGCATATGCTACTTTATATGGCATAAGTGGGATGTAAGGTCAGGTGATGCGTAACATCACAGCCTCTCCTTGACAAATGTCAACCCCGCCTTCTCGTGGTACATCCTGTTCCCACTAAAGGGGCTCTGACGACCGCCAATAGCGGTATAACTATACCATCTGGATTAGAGGAAATGCTATCCCACACTCACCAACCCGCTTGGCCAGCGTGGTGAGTTATGGCCAAACCCCTCCAAAATGACTCCCCAACTTAAATCTCTGCCCTCAGTCTCAGGCAGCTGGAATGTACCTGGCCAAGGCAGCGGCCAGTGCGACATGAAGGCAGAGGGTGCTAAGAATCCCTGGAGGACCGGACTAGGCTGCCATCTGATGCTGACCTTGGCTACGTATAACGGACGCTCCCTATCTTCTGATTCAAGGCTTCTTGAATTGGAAGAGGAACTACAAAGGATCAAGTGGGACATCGTGGGGCTAAGTAAGGTAAGGAGAAAAGGAGAAGATCTCATTGAACTGAAAAGTGGACATCTCTTCTACTATCGTGGGACGGATACTGGCAGAACTAGTGGTGTTGGATTTATAATAAACTAAAAACTGAAAGATAAAGTTGTAGAAGTTGAAAGTTCCTCTGACAGAGCTGCACGACTCGTTATCCAACTCTCGAGAAGATACCAGGCTCAGATTATTCAAACTTATGCACCCACCACAAGTCATGCTGAAGAAATTGAAGAATTTTATGAGGAAATTCGTGATCTAAATAATAAAGGTAAGCAGCACTTGAAAATAATTATGGGAGATTTCAATGCAAAAATAGAGCAACGGCAACAGAATGAAACTTCAGTAGGTAAATTCGGTCACGGCAACAGAAACCAGCGTGGAAATACTCTCTTAGAGTTTGCAGAGGCAGAAGGGTTTTTCATCTTGAACTCCTTTTTCAAGAAAAAGCCACACAGGAAATGGACATGGAGACATCCAAATAGGACGACAAGTGAAATTGATTTTATTATGTGTAACAAAAAATTTGTCATAGAAGACTGCAGTCTGCTAAACAAGTTCAACACAGGCAGTGACCATAGATTGGTGAGATGTAAGATGCACCTCAACACTAAACTCGAACGTAGCAAGCTCATAAGACAAACAAAATGTATTGACATAACCAACTTTAAAAAACACCATAATACCTTCAAATTGGAACTGAAGAACAGATGCTCTGCTTTAGAAGGCCTAACATCGGAAGAAGTGGATATTTCTGAAGTTAACAGAAAAGTAACCAAAGCTCTTATGGAAACAGCAACAAAATTAGCTGGGTCTAAGAACAAATTGCATGTGAACAAATTATCAGGAAAAACCAAAATGTTGATGCAAAAAAGAAGAGTGATGAGGACAACTAAAGAAGATGTGACTTCCAAAGTGGAATATATAGAGCTATGCAAGACAGTACGAAAAAGTATCACTGAAGACGTAAGGAAATTCAACTGTGAACTAGTAAGGAAAGCATTTGAAAACAACCAAAGCCTAAAGATAGCAAAGGGACATCTCAGTAAGGGGAAAAACAGATTATGGCACTGAGAAAAGAAGATGGTTCTGTAACAAGAAATAGAGGAGAAATTTTGACAAGAGTGAAAGATTTCTACTCCAAATTATATGAAAGGGATGATACATGTACTCCAGACATCATGAAAGGTACCAGTACCAGAGTTCTTCCAGTCCTTCCAGCAGAAGTTGCACATGCAATGAAGAACATGAAGCGGGGAAAAGCTCCAGGAGAAGATGGAATTACTGTAGACATCATACAAGAAGCAAGTGGAGAAATCGAAACAGTACTCGCCCAAATTTTCACTCTATGCCTTAATGAAGGGAAAATTCCTGAGGATTGGAACAACGCTACAATGATCTTGCTACATAAAAAAGGTGACATTGAGGATGTCAGGAACTACAGACCTATCAGCCTCCTATCAGTGGTTTATAAAATCTTCACTAAAGTTCTTTCACACCGCTTGAGGGTGACACTGGACATGGCTCAACCGAGAGAACAAGCTGGATTCAGGAGTGGCTACAGCACAATAGATCATATCCACGTACTGAGAGAACTAATTGAAAGAGCGAGGGAATATGAACTTCCATTGTGCATGGCTTTTATCGATTATGAAAAAGCCTTTGATTCGGTGAAACCATCAGCAGTTGCAATGGCTCTGAAATCCTGCGGTATTGAAGATGCATACATTAATATTATTAATAACATCTATGAAAATGCAAGTGCAAAGGATTCAGCTGTTTGAAAATACAACACACGTAAAAATTGGAAAGGGAGTGAGACAAGGTGACACCATATCTCCGAAGCTCTTTAATGCCACATTGGAAAATGTCTTTCAATCACTGAACTGGGAAAACAAAGGGATAAAGATTAATGGAGATTATCTAACCCACCTTCGTTTTGCTGATGACATAGTCATTTTTGCAACTACCCCATCAGAGCTACAGAGTATGATCCAGGAACTTGCTGACAAGAGTAAAGAAGTGGGATTAAAAATGAACTTTCAGAAGACAAAAGTGATGTACAATGCTTTTACAAGAAATGAAGATTTATCGATTGATGGAGAAAAGCTGGAGATAACAGACACGTATGTTTATCTTGGACAGCAGATATCAAGTGAGGGTCACATTGGTGAAGAAATTAATCGGCGTACAAAACTTGCCTGGAGAGCTTTTGGAAGAAACAGCATAATTTTCAAGAGCAATATGCCATTATGTCTTAAAAGAAAAGTGTTTGATCAATGCATCCTTCCAGTGCTTACGTATGGTGCAGAGACGTGGACCTTAGCTAAAAGAGACATACAAAGGCTGCAGACAATTCAAAGAAGCATGGAGAGGTGCGTGCTTGGTGTAAACAGGAGAGATAAGAAGAGGAACACGTGGATATGAAAAATGACAAGAGTGGAAGACATCATGATCAGAGTTAAATTCCTGAAATGGCAATGGGCTGGACATACTGCCAGAAGAACAGACCATCGATGGACAGCCGAAATTTTAGATTGGATTCCAAGGGACAGGAAAAGACAAAGAAGACCACATGGAAGATGGGTGGATGAAATTCGAAAGTATGCAGGAGTGACATGGAGGAGACTGGCACAAGACAGACCGTTGTGGAGGAAACTTGGGTAGACCTTCGTCCAGCAGTGGATTGATAATGGTTGACAATGATGATGATGATGGCATAAGTAACTGCATATGTTCCTTTGTATGACACAGATTAATTGCACATGCTGACTTATGTAGCATAGATTAATGGCGTATGCTGCTTTCTATGGCATAGATTTAATTACATATGCTACTTTATGTAGCACAGATCAGTTGCATATGTTGCTTTATGTGGCATAGATTAGTATTATAGAATGTACTACTTTTTTTACAGCATATATATATATATATATATGGGATGTAAGGTCAGGTGATGAATAACATCACAGCCTTCTCCTTGACAAATGTCAACCCCGCCTTCTCGTGGTGCATCCTGTTCCCACTAAAGGGGCTCTGACGACCGCCAATAGCGGTATAACTATACCATCGGGATTAGAGGAAATTCTATCCCACACTCACCAACCCACTTGGCCAGCGTGGTGAGTTATGGCCAAACCCCTCCAAAATGATTCCACAACTTAAATCTTGGCGCTCAGTCTCCGGCAGCTGGAATGTACCTGGCCAAGGCAGCGGCCAGTGCGACATAAAGGCAGAGGGTGCTAAGAATCCCCGGAGGACCGGACTAGGCTGCCATCTGATGCTGACCTTGGCTACGTATAATGGACGCTCCCTATCTTCTGATTCAAGGCTTCTTGAATTGGAAGAGGAACTACAAAGGATCAAGTAGGACATCGTGGGGCTAAGTGAGGTAAGGAGAAAAGGAGAAGATCTCATCGAACTGAAAAGTGGACATCTCTTCTACTATCGTGGGACAGATACTGTCAGAACTAGTGGTGTTGGATTTATGATAAACAAGAAACTGAAAGATAAAGTTGTAGAAGTTGAAAGTTCCTCTGACAGAGCTGCACAACTTGTTATCCAACTCTCGAAAAGATACCAGGCTCAGATTATTCAAACTTATGCACCCACCACAAGTCATCCTGAAGAAGAAATTGAAGAATTTTATGAGGAAATTTGTCATCTAAATAATAAAGGTAAGCAGCACTTGAAAATAATTATGGGAGATTTCAATACAAAAATAGGGCAACGGCAACAGAATGAAACTTCAGTAGGTAAATTCGGTCACGGCAACAGAAACCAGCGTGGAAATACTCTCGTTGAGTTTGCAGAGGCAGAAGGGTTTTTCATCTTGAACTCCTTCTTCAAGAAAAAGCCACACAGGAAATGGACATGGAGTCATCCAAATGGGACAAGTGAAATTGATTTTATTATGTGTAACAAAAAATTCGTCATAGAAGACTGCAGTGTGCTAAACAAGTTCAACACAGGTAGTGACCGTAGATTGGTGAGATGTAAGATGCACCTCAACACTAAACTTGAACGTGGCAAGCTCATAAGACAAACAAAATGTATTGACATAACCAACCTTAAAAAACACCATAATACCTTCAAGTTGGAACTGAAGAACAGGTTCTCTGCTTTAGAAGGCCTAACATCGGAAGAAGTGGACATCTCTGAAGTTAACAGAAAAGTAACCAAAGCTCTTATGGAAACAGCAACAAAATTAGCTGGGTCTAAGAACAAGTTGCATGTAAACAAATTATCAGGAAAAACGAAAATGTTGATGCAAAAAAGAAGAGAGATGAGGACAACTAAAGAAGATGTGACTTCCAAAGTGGAATATATAGAGCTATGCAAGACAGTAAGAAAAAGTATCACTGAAGACGTAAGAAAATTTAACTGTGAACTAGTGAGGAAAGCAATTGAAAACAACCAAAGCCTAAAGATAGCAAAGGGACATCTCAGTAAGGGAAGAAAACAGATTATGGCACTGAGAAAAGATGGTTCTGTAACAAGAAATAGAGGCGTAATTTTGACAAGAGTGAAAGATTTCTACTCCAAATTATATGAAAGGGATGATACATGCACTCCAGACATCATGAAAGATACCAGTACCAGAGTTCCTCCAGTCCTTCCAGCAGAAGTTGCACATGCAATCAAGAACATGAAGCAGGGAAAAGCTCCAGGAGAAGATGGAATTACTGTAGACATCATACAAGAAGCAAGTGGAGAAATCGAAACAGTACTCGCCCAAATTTTCACTCGATGCCTTAATGAAGGAAAGATTCCTGAGGATTGGAACACCGCTACAATGATCCTGCTACATAAGAAAGGTGATATTGATCATCTCGGAAACTACAGACCTATCAGCCTCCTATCAGTAGTTTATAAAATCTTCACTAAAGTTCTTTCACACCGCTTGAAGGTAACACTGGACATGGCTCAACCGAGAGAACAAGCTGGATTCAGGAGTGGCTACAGTACCATAGATCATATCCACGTACTGAGAGAACTAATTGAAAGAGCGAGGGAATATGAACTTCCATTGTGCATGGCTTTTATCGATTATGAAAAAGCCTTTGATTCGGTGAAACCATCAGCAGTTACAATGGCTCTGAAAACCTGTGGTATTGAAGATGCATACATTAATATTATTAATAACATCTATGAAAATGCAAGTGCAAAGATTCGGCTGTTTGAAAATACAAAACACGTAAAAATTGGAAAGGGAGTGAGACAAGGTGACACCATATCTCCGAAGCTCTTTAATGCCTCATTGGAGGGTGTTTTTCAGTCGCTGAGCTGGGAAAACAAGGGGATAAAGATTAATGGAGATTATCTAAATTATCTAACCCACCTTCGTTTTGCTGATGACGTAGTCAGTTTTGCAACTACCCCATCAGAGCTGCAGAGTATGATCCAGGAACTTGCTGACAAGAGTAAAGAAGTGGGATTAAAAATGAACTTTCAGAAGACAAAAGTGATGTTCAATGCTTTTACAAGAAATGAAGATTTATCGATTGATGGAGAAAAGCTGGAGATAACAGACGCGTACGTTTATCTTGGACAGCAGATATCAAGTGAGGGTCACATTGATGAAGAAATTAATCGGCGTACAAAACTTGCCTGGAGAGCTTTTGGAAGAAACAGCATAATTTTCAAGAGCAATATGCCATTATGTCTTAAAAGAAAAGTGTTTGATCAATGCATCCTTCCAGTGCTTACCTATGGTGCAGAGACGTGGACCTTAATTAAAAGAGACATACAAAGGCTGCAGACAATTCAAAGAAGCATGGAGAGGTGCATACTTGGTGTAACCAGGAGAGATAAGAGGAACTCGTGGATCCGAAAAATGACAAGAGTGGAAGACATCATGATCAGTGTTAAATCCCTGAAATGGCAATGGGCTGGACATACTGCCAGAAGGACAGATTATCGATGGACAGCCGAAATTTTAGATTGGATTCCAAGGGACAGGAAAAGACCCAGAAGAAGACCACATGGGAGATGGGTGGATGAAATTCGAAAGTATGCAGGAGTGACATGGAGGAAACTGGCACAACACAGACCGTTGTGGAGGAAACTTGGGGAGACCTTCGTCCAGCAGTGGATTGATAATGGTTGACGATGATGATGATATGTATATACTGACGGGGAAAAAAATCCCAACACCAAGAAGGGGTTGTGTTAGATAAACGACAGTTGGTAGGTGGTGAGAGTACATCTATAAGATTACGTCTATGCAAATTTCGTACTCTGCGCATACGTGTGACGCTAGTAGCGCCCCTCGGAACATGCAAAGCAGGTTTGCTGTAAATACGCGCTGTAACGTTCGTGAGCGTTAGTTATCGTTGAGATTCGACGTAGTGTGTTGATGTTAGTCAAGAATGCCTTTAAGAAGACGAAGAAGCCATTATCAACAGCTCACGGAGTTTGAACGAGGTCGTGTAATAGGGCTACTAGAAGGTGAATTTTTTTTCCGCAATATTGCAGAACGACTTGGCAGGAATGTAGCCAGTGTGCATGATTGTTGGCAGCGGTGGTCAAGGGAAGGTACTGCCTCAAGAAGACCGGGTTCCGGCCGGCCACGTGGCACTACTGAGAGGGAAGACCGCCGTGTACAGCGTATGGCCGTGGCGCATCGTACCGCGTCTGCGGCAGCAATTCCAGCTGCAGTTGCCACCACAGTGACACAACGAACTGTTACAAATCGGGTACTTGAAGGACAGCTACGAGCCAGACGCCCTGTAGTGTGAATTCCACTTACTCCAAACCACTGCCGTTTGTGACATCAGTGGTGTCAAGCTAGAGCTCATTGGAGGACGAAGTTGAGATGTGTTGTGTTTTCTGATGAAAGCCGGTTCTGCTTGGGTGCCAGTGATGGCCTAGTGTTGGTTAGAAGGCGGCCAGGTGAGCGCCTGCAACCAACCTGTCTGCGGCAGAGACACACTGGGCCTACACCTGGAGTTGTGGTCTGGGGAGCAATTTCCTATGACCGCAGGAGCACTCTCGTGGTTATCCCTTGCACCCTGACAGCACAGTTGTACGTCGGTCTGCTGATTCAACCTGTTGTGCTGCCATTTATGAGCAGCATTCCAGGGGGTGTTTTCCAACAGGATAACGCTCGCCCGCATAAGGCTGTTGTAACCCAACATGCTCTACAGAGTGTCGACATGTTGCCGTGGCCTGCTAGATCACTAGATCTTTCACCAATCGAGCACGTATGGGACATCATTGGACGACAACTCCAGCGTCGCCCCCAACCAGCATTAACCGTCCCTGTATTGACCGACCAAGTGCAACAGGCAGGAACTCCATCCCACAAACAGACATCCAGCACCTGTACGACACAATGCATGAACGTTTGCATGCTGGCATTCAACATTCTGGCGGTTACACCGGTTATTAATGTACCAGCAATTCACATTTAAAATGGCTCTTCTCACGCTTACATTAAGCTGTGATCTTGAAACCTTAATCGATTAAATATGTTACCTATACAAATGTATTGCCGCCATTTCATTCTTGTACAACTATTTTTTCGTGGTGTTGGGATTTTTTTTTCCATCATTGTATATATATATATATTGTGGTGGGCTGCTTTGTGTGGTACATATTATGTATGCTGCTTTGTATGTCATATATTAATTTTGTATATGCCCCCAAGTTTTTACTTATCATTGTTACTTTTCTTGAAGGAGAACAATAGTGTTGAAAAGCAGTGTGTGGAATTGAATGAGAATATCTCTGTATTGTTAACTGTCATTTGCTTCATGACAAATAAAATGGAATGTTGCACATATATTTTTATTGGTTGTAAAACAAATGACAATTTTGCCTTAACAGTATGTACAAACTTTGTACTGTGATTGATGCTTGCACTTCGGATATTGTACAAAGTCAAAATTCACAGCGACTAAGTATGTGAATTAAAAAACAAACGCATTTTAGTAATCAATTTGATACCATTTGCTTAAATACCAAGCATTTTCCTTCTGTTTTATGCAATTGTTTTATCCTTTTGTGTGAAATTTGATTTTTGTTCTAAGATTAACTGGTTGGATAATTTTTTTTTTTTTTTTTTGTTACACTAGCTTTTCAGACTGAAGGGAAATTGTACTTAATATTAGACTTCCTGAAGGGTGGTGATTTGTTTACCAGGCTAAGTAAAGAAGTAAGTTTTTTTTCAAAATGATATTCAAAAATGTAATTTTCTTTTGAAATTTTGTTACTTCAAAATATATGCCTAAAGACATTGTTTCAGCTTTTAAGTGTAGTTTGTGTTTCTGTAATTTTTCTGAGACGTGTTTTTTAAAACATGATAGAGGGTGCTGATAAAGTGTTGATATTTTCATGCCTGCAAAGTTTTATATTTTACAGATATTAGTTTTTTTTCCCTACATTAGTATGATTTTGCACTGCACCTGTGTAGAATGAGCATCCCCGGGCAAAACATGCATGCTGTGTTTGTTTTTCAGGTGGTGGCTCATTTCCTTCCCTGGAAGTAGTTACCCTGAATTAGGATAGGTGCTTGGCTCCATATAGCCCCTTAAATGCTCATGGTGTCTTTGAATCCTGGGGAGGAAGGAACAACAAAAATTTCAGAGTTGTGAAGATTTTATTTTTCTGACCAGGTTTTCCCATTTTAAATGATGAGAGGGTGCAACATTTCACCCCCTAGCAGGTTTAAAGCATGCAATTTTTCCTAGGTAAATACTTTTAAAATCCAAATTGCACAAACCATTTTGAGATGTATCATTGATTGAAAACTGTTTTGAAAATATAATAAATGTTACTGTAATTCTGAATTTCACCATTCCATGCAGTACATGGAGAAAGTTCACATGGGGATTGAGGGGGGAAGGGGGTAGTACTTTTTATGGGTAGTCTATTTTGTATCAAACTAGCCATATACTGCCTGTTCTTATTATTTTTATGCTAGAATACAGTAACATAATGTGTTAAAGTTGGATTTTTTCTTGGTTACACTAATGCTCACTGATACAAAAATTTGTATTTATGAATTAACTTTTCCTTTATAAAGAGAATTTTTTTTCAGGTGATGTTTACAGAAGAAGACGTAAAATTTTATTTAGCAGAACTGGCTCTGGCTTTAGATCATTTACATGGTCTGGGTATTATTTACAGGGACCTGAAACCAGAAAAGTAAGTAATTTTTATGGTCTAGTTGCATACTCTTGTTCAGTTTTGGGTTATAATAAGCTGGACGAACATATTTATTCTTGAATCAAAATAATATAATTTAAGTGTAAGTTCAAAATTAATGCACTTTTGATTTATGTTTCTCAATATCCACTACCAGTAATGTATTGGAATTTTCTTGAACACAAGCTAGGTGAAGAGGCTGTGTAAGGAGGAAGTTTTTTTTTTCCAGGAAAGTTGTGGGTGTATGCAGAATTTTTATGTAAAAGGATACACAGGTTATGCACAGCCTTTGGAATCCTGGAAAAGTTCTGGGATTTGATTTTCCTTTTTTCCAGGCCTGGGAAGTCCTTGATTTTTCATATTTTTGTGAAAGGTTCTGGAATAGCCCTAAAATTTTTCTTTTTCATTGCAAAAAAAAAAAAGTTAGAAAGTCAATGTTCAAATTCATTGCATCACTTTGTTCTAGCTTCCTGCAGCGTCTGCTTGCAATGATATCACTTCCTCCCTTGGAGCGTGGAGATGTTATGCCATCTCATGTGAAGCTGCAATGCAAGATGTTTTGGTTTGTAATATACTAGTTTGTGCAATTAGATTCACAACAGTGCAGGCCTTGATTTTTTTTTTTTTTTTTTTAAAGCAGTAGCAACACTTGCTAGTGGCCTTATTTTTTACTAGTAAATTGCATTATCTACTAGTGAAAGTTTATTAACATTACACAAAATAAACATGTCCCACTCCATTAGCCAATCATGACAAATTTTGATTTCACTCAGGCTGTAACTGTCACATTGTAATGCCAGAGCTGCCAAGTGTCCCGGTTTACCCGGATTCTGTCAGATTTCAAAAATATTTACTGGGAATCCGATTTTTCTACAAAAAATCCGGTTTTGCGATTTTCTTATTTTTTTTCTTTTATTATGTATTTTTTTTCCTCAATGTTATCAGCCATCATTTTTATCCAGCATCAACGCTGGCTGTGGGAATCTGTAACGAATGGAAACAAATGTTCTTCTGTTAATCCATTGCACTTTGAGTGCCAAGGTCATGTGCCCCACGATGATAGCAAGACAGTCAAAGGCCTGGAAAGTTGAAGTACTGGTTTTATGACATCACATCCACAGCGCCGCTGGCTTGGAACTCCGGTTGGCTGCACATGGCATTCGTGCGGAACCTCGTGGTAGTGGAAAGCTGTTTGTTTGCTAACGCTGAAGTTGATTGCCGATTCCGTACTTCGTTTGATCTTTAAAACCAAGAAAGCTGTGTTGCAAGTTATTACTTATTTGTTCCCAGCCCCAGAATGGGGCCTAAATGTCGGGAACAAAGATTTCTGAAGAAATACTCCGAAGAATTTGGCTTCGTTAAACCATCACGTAAGGTTGAATTTCATGGGTGGCTGATTTCTCTGTTTATCATGCTGGTCGTGGAGACATTGTTGCACATGTTGGAACCAATAAGCACATAAAAAATCATAACACAAAAAGTGTGTGTAACTTGAATCGCTTTGTCAGTGCCAAATGATTTTCAAATGATTCGTGCAGAAGTTCTGTTGACCGGATTTTTGTGGAGCACAACATATCACTAGTGGCAGCTGATCATGTTTGCCAAATGTTGTCAGCTATGTTTCCAGAGTAAAAAGATATGCATGTGGCAGAACAAAAAAACTTTGCATATTGTTCAAGAAATGGCAGAATATCATTAAAAAAATGTCATCTGTGCTATTAAAAGTGAACCGTTTTTTGTTGCAACTGACAGCAGTAATGATGCTGACAATCAATTTTATTCAATTATGGTAACGTACTTTGATAATGATTGCAAGCGTGCGAGACGTACGCTGCTCTTTGATATGTCTGAAAATCAGTTCAACAGGTGAAAATATTTCCAAATTTGTGTCCGAAGAATTTCGGCATCATGATATTCCGTGGATAAACTGTCTTGCCTTATCCTGTGATGACACTCCTGTCGTGGTACATGCATGCATGCATACATACATATCACTAAGCTGTTCTCTGAGATTCAGAGGTTAGCTCCACAAAGAAATACAAACTGAGGATAGATCAAAAAAAAAAAAGGTTACAAGCAGCAGCATTGGAAAAGTAATTAGTGTGGAGGGTACATTTGTTGCCCAGAGTGGAGACAGATGGCGCTAGTTGTCTGACAGCGGTTGTTTGGGAAGTTAGTGCAAGTTTGCAGACGCGTGAGAGAGATTGAAATGGCAAGATGTTTAGAAAAGTGGTCCCGCTTGGAGGTGCGAGCCGTAATTCGGTTCTTATGGGCAAAGAATGTGTCCACATCTGCAATTCACAGTCAAATAGTGGAAGTTTATGGTGAAGAAGCAATCAGCAGACAACATGTAGCGAAATGGTATCGCTCTTTTCAATCTGGCAGAGAGGATGTGGAAAACCGCAACAGGGCAGCGAGCGGCCGCCCAAGTTCGTCAACGACAGAAATCAACGCAGCACGAGTTGACGAAATGATTCAAAATGATCGACGAGTAACTGTGCGTGCAATGGTGTCAGAGCTGGGACTTGGCTATGGTACCGTTCAGCGTATCGTTTCTGATGTTTTGGGATATTCCAAGGTTTGTGCCAGATGGGTACCACGTGCGTTATCCGAGGAGCAGAAAGCCACACGAATGATGTGCAGCCTCACGTTTCTGCAGCGTTACCATTTCGACGGCCAGCAGTTCATTGATCACATCATTACTGGGGACGAAACTTGGCTTCATCACTTCGTCCCCACAACCAAAAGAGCCAGTATGGAGTGGAAACACGCTGGATCACCAACGAAAAAGAAGTTTAAGGTTACACCCTCTGCCGGTAAAGTTATGGCAACCATATTCTGGGATGCATGCGGTGTTATCCTTATTGAGTATCTGGAGCGTGGACATACCGTTAATGCCGATCGTTATTGTGCCACTTTGACAAGGTTACGTGAAGCCATCCGACTCAAACGGCCTGGCATGTTGAGTGATGGTGTCATCTTCCTGCATGACAATGCCAGGCCCCATGCTGCACGCAAAACTCAAGAATTGCTGCAAAATTTTCAAGTGGGAAGTCTGGAGCCACCCCCATGCAGCCCAGATTTGGCACCCAGTGACTACTTCCTTTTTCCGAAATTGAAGGAACACTTATCTGGAAGAAGGTTCTCTTCTGACAGTGATGTGAAAACAGCTGCCGAGAACTGGATCAATGGGCAGGGACGTGATTTCTACCGAGCCGGGTTAAACAAGTTGGTCATGCGTTCCGATAAATGCCTGAACAGATTTGGTGATTATGTGGAAAAGTGATTGGCAAGTATGCCTCATAATTCCATTTTGAATTTTCTGTCTATTGTTAATCAATCATTTTTTATGACCCTTGTAACCTATTTTGTGGATCTATCCTCGTAATTTTTACTTACTGTTGTCGTTTCAAATCTTCTCCATTTACAGCGATTTTGACGTACAATTCGGGCTTCACTGATATCCATTACACGCCGTACACAAGATCTGTTATACACTGCTGGACAGTTGCTAAGGACGGATCATAAAAGGCTATATAGCGCATAAAAAAGTAAGTGTGGTTGGATGCCAAGTGAAATAAAATAATGTCAGAATGCCAGGACATTACAAGAAAGACAATTTATTGTGCTCTGAAATCCAGAAGGCTTTGGAACATGTTCAAGGGACAAACAGGCCACTTTGTGCAGAATACGTAAACGTGAAAAAAAATGCAATTACCGTACGCAGGCGTTCCGGCGCAAGATGTCAATACGGGATATGGCCACCATGGAGGGCGATGCAAGATTCCACACGTCGTGTCATGCTTTGCACAACATTATCAAGCAGCTGTTGGGGTAATTTATCCCATTCCTCTGTCAGTGCACGGATGAGGGTGTCCTTGTTTATTGGAGGGCATTGGCGACCAGAAAGACTCCTTCCCAAAGCATCCCACACATTTTCAATGGGATTCAGATCTGAAGAACGTGCTGGACATACGAGGCGTTGAATATTCTCGCTCTCAAGACACTCCTGGACAGCGACTGTTCGATGACATGTTGCGTTGTCGTCCATGAAAATGAATCTATTACAGACAGGAACATGAGGTAGCAGAACATCATTAATGTATCGTTGGCCAGTCATAGTCCCAGTTGGAAGCACATAGAGGGACGTACGGCCATTGATCATGATGCCAGCCCATACCATGACACTACATGTCGGATATCGGTCCCTTTCCTGTATGTTTGCTGGACAATATGCAGTACCACTATCACGCCAGATCAGTTGTCGTCGACAATCAGACGATAGACTGTATCTACTCTCATCTGAGAAGAGGACAGCAGACCAGTCGTTATCAGTCCAATTATGATGTTGATGGCACCATTGCAAACGGGTGGTATGGTGACGTCTGGACAATGGGATGTACACAACAGGACGACTGGCGTATAGTCCTCCTTCATGCAAACGTCTGGCGACAGTTTTTTTGGAGATCCGCTTGCCAGTAGCAGCCATAAACTGATTTGCTACCTCACTAGCTGTGCTGTGCCGGTGTCTTTTTGTTGATAGCACTATGTACTGATCTTCTGCAGGTGTCGTACTGCGAACACGATCTCCCCGTGACGTTTGCTACACTCTCCATTTGTTCGAAATGATTTCCAAAGCCTTGAAACAACACTGTGGCTGACGTCAAACTCCCTGGCAACATCTGTTATTTTTCACCCTTCTTCAATCTTGCCAATAATACGGCCACGCGTAAAATCATCTAGGTGATGTCGGGAAGACATACTGAAAATTGCCCTATCAACTTTGCGTTTGAACAACAACTGTCAATACGCGCCAAATCCTTTATATCTCTTATCAGCGCTATGACGTCACGAACAAGTTCGGCAATCCAAAATTTGCATACGCACAACACGTCTTACTGTATCCCGCACTTATGCTAATTTCCACATTTTCCTGCCTTCCATTTTATGACTGCTATCGTTGCTATTGTCATCCGTCCTTAGCAATTGTCCGGCAGTGTACTTCATAATCTTTTTCTCATGCAGACACTCCTGAATCTGATCCACCCATGTCTTCCTTGGCCTTCCTCTGCCTTTCCTTCCTGCCACTTGAGCTAAAAAGATTTTATGAGTAAGCATCTCATCACTCATTCTTTCAATATGGCCAAACCACCAAAGCATATTGGTCTCCACCAAGCTAACAACATTTTGCTTCACATCGCACAACTGCAACACATCTTCATTCCTCACACAATCAGACCGTGACTTGCCCCCCCCCCCCCCCGTAAGTAATGCCTTTCTCCAGTACACAAACGACTCCTATGTTTCTTCTGCAGTACCTAGGTTTCACTGCCATACATCAGAGTAGGAACAATTACTGTTTCATACACAGCCATGCGGGACTCTCTAGAGAACCCATCATTCCTGTGAAAACCTCCCAGAGCAGCTATGACTTTCAAAGAAGAATTCACTCTCCTATTAATTTCACCATCCAATTTGTTCTCTCTGTCAAACATGCTTCCTAAATACACAAACTCACTCACCTGCTCAATCACAGTGCCGTTTATACTTACATTACATTCAGTGCTACCAGTTCCTCTCTCAAACTCTAACTTTGGTTTTTCCTTTATTTATACTCAGTTTGAATTTCATGCAAACTTCGTACATCCGAGACAACATACTCTGCAAATCACTTTTGCTCTCTGCCAACAGGACAGTGTCATCAGCATACAGCAATTTGCACACACTGATATCACCTAGACATAAACCACTATCATCTATTTTGGCATCACGCATGCACACGTCCATAAATATATTAAACAGCCATGGTGACATTACAAAACCTTGTCTAACTCCTGCACCAATAGAAAACCATTTTGATAAAACACCATTCACTCGTACACAAGCTCTGCTACCAGCATGCATGACTTTTATACTATTAAGTAGATTCCCAGTAACACCATATTCATTCAGTACCTTCCACAAAAGTGTCCTATTTGCTAGGTAGTAAGCTTTCTATAAATCTATAAATGCAGCAAAAAGTTTCTTACCAACAGCCAAATACTTTTCAATCATGTGTAATGCAAAAATTTGGTTAGTGCAGCCTTTACCAGGCATAAAACCACTCTGAACATCCCACACGTTCTCTGATGTAAGACCCTGTAATTTTTCAATAACAACCTTACCAAACACTTTCCCTGGCACACTTAGTAAACTAATACCATGATAGTTCTTGCACTCAGTCTGATCACCTTTTCCCTTATACAAGGAAACAATAATCACATCGTTCCAATCCTGAGGGACCATTCCTAACTCCCAGCACAACTGGCAAATTTCAGTTACAATTACAGTGTCACCACCATATTTCAACATCTCAGCAGTTATGCCATCACCTCCTGGAGCCTTACCATTCTGAAGAGATTTTAGAGGTTTTACACACCTTTCTCTTGAGATCCCTCCTGTGCTTTCATCCTTCACTGTGACATCATCTGCATCTGTCTCAGAATAATCTTTGTTTTCCTGATCTAATAACTCACAGAAATATTCACCCCATCTTTCACTTAATTAACTCTTTGGGCTCCCATATCATTTCCCCGATCTCATTGTTCACACAACTTACAACTTTGTTTCCCCTATTTTTCCCGAGTCTCATGTACTCCCAGAAAGACTTCCTATCTTTCCAAAAAGCCAGTTCATGCCTTTCCACCTTCTTCTTTCTATCTTTTGCCTTACTCTGGCGAACCAACTTAGCAGCTTCACGCTTCTTACAGCGATATTCATCCACAGAGACTCTTACCTTGCAACATCCCCAAATAGGCTTCCTTCTTTCTCTTTACTGCCTCTTCAATCACACTATTCCACCAAGCATCACCTCTATTGTTACCTACTATGTGGTGACACAGACCTCTTTAGCAGCAGTGACAACACAGTTCTTAAAACATTCTCACTTTTCTACATCCCTCTCACCAGACATCAGCTCCTTCAGTCGTTCTCTGAGTAAGTCAGAATAACACTGATGATCTTCAAGGAGCCTATCAACCTTTATTCTTTCTATCCTGGGTCTCTTCCTATTCCTTTTCCTCCAACCAAAATTAAGTTTCACACGTTACACTACCAAGTAATGATTAGAACCAACATCCGCACCTCTCATCACACTGGTGTCAACAACTACTCATTAACAAGGTTTGTTAATCTTATTTTATACTTAAACACTATTTTTTTCTAAATATTTCTTTATTTGTATTAAGTAATTAACTGTAATAAAATAATAAAAGAACGTATAATATATAATTTTATTTATAAATTGTAAATACGTGTGCTGCCGAACGTGGATTGATGTCCCGGTTTTTTATTTTTAAAAGTTGGCAGCTCTGTAATGCTGAAAATATTAAATTTGTAATCTAAATATTTATGTAGATAGAACTCACCTTTTCATGACCCGACAGATTAATTCCAACAATTTAATTCAAATGCAGATATTTAAAAAAATAATTTTTTATTTAGCTTTATACACAAAATTAAAGAACACTATTCAAAATCTTAAATTCCTTTCTGTACAGTTTACGACCTGGGTTTCGGGTCTTTTCATCATACCACTTTAAAACAGCTGGCCTGAGGTCAAACTTGTTTTGAACGGACCTTCAATTTCAATACTCGTGAAAGCATTCAATGTTTGTAAGTTTAAACTGCCTCTCCAGTCATCCTGGATTCTCTTCTGGAACTGAACATGCAGAAGTAAATAAGGGAAATATTCTGGATATTTCTACTAGTGCCAAAATATTTTTATAATGTTCGTACTTTTCAAGAAACAGTTTACAGAAAGCAGCTGTTCCTTTTTGTATGTGTCTAAAATATTCCACATGTGCAGTGCAGTGGCGCTTTACAGTTCACACTAAAACATTCAAAATTTTTCCATTAGCAGCTTTTGCTAGAACCACTTTTTATCACGTGCAAAATGCATTTGCTTGCTAGCAATTTGCTACTAACTACTGGTTGAAATTGAGCCCTGCAACAGTGTGTAGAAACCTTCAACCAAGCCAAAGGTGGCTGTTTTTTTCTAGCACACACTTTCCTTGCTACTAACTACTGGTTGAAATTGAGCCCTTTAACAGTGTGTGGAAACCTTCAACCGAGTCCAAGGTGGCCGTTCTTTCTAGCACACACTTTCCTTGCTACTAACTACTGCTTGATATTGAGCCCTGCAAGAGTGTGTGAAAACCTTCAATCGAGTCCAAGGTGGCCGTTCTTTCTGGCACACACTTTCGTTGCTGAAGATTGATGTTTGTTTTTCATGATGCCAATGTGCATGGAAATAGAAGACTTAAAGAATAGGGCATCTTCAGTGCCATGGCAAAATTGTTTTGTATTATCATTTTAACTAAGTCCCAGATTGCTTCATATAAGTTTTATACAGAGCAATTTTTATGCAGGGAAATTTTGCCACTTTATTGAAGATGTAACACACACACACACACACACACCTCCTACCACTGAAGAACACTCTGTAACAGTGGAACTCATAGGATTTCATAAGAATTCTAAATGCATAATGAATTTCTCCCTAGTTAGGACATTGCGAAACAAACCACCGTGATTCTAGAAAAAAATTTGTGCTCCTGGAATTTTTTGAACTACTAAAAAAAAGTTGTCAAATATATTTCCTGTGAATGTGTACAAACTGTATACCTAGATATGTAATGAAAAACATAAAATATTATTAAAATGTTTTATGATCTTTTTTCTCACTGGTGCTATGTATTGCTTGTGCTTCATTTGCTTCATAGTGTGTTGAGGGTTTGGCAGCCAGGTGCGTCGAGGGTTTCACGTTGGATCTTTTTTTTTTCTTCTAAAATTTTGGTTTTGTGAAAAACTATATTTGGCCTTTGTAATGTCATTTTCAGGGTAAAACAAGAATAGATGATGAAGCAAATGCAATTTATGGCCTAACACTTAATATATATATATATATATATATATATATATATATACACTAAAACTCTAAACGAAAAGACTGCGTATACCATACACACAAGAAAATGACATCAAAAATTGCAAAAATATTACAAAGAAACAGAAGCACACACCCAGACGCACGATGCAGCGGACCGAACTGTGCTCAAATATACGATATAAAATACATTAAAATCGCAAATCCAAAAACACTTAACTCACTTACCTCATCAAATGAAATGTGTTATCCAAAATAAATAACTAGCCCAAGAAAATCAAAAATAACAAATCATCTCGAAGATTCAGCTGTCATCATCAGGAAGATCCCATATATACAAACATACATATATATATATATATATATATATATCATCAGCATCATCATTGTCAACCATTATCAATCCACTGCTGGACAAAGGTCTCTCCAAGTTTCCTCCAACGGTCTGTCTTGTGCCAGTCTCCTCCATGTCACTCCCACATACTTTCGAATTTCATCCACCCATCTTCCATGTGGTCTTCTTCTGGGTCTTTTCCTGTCCCTTGGAATCCAATCTAAAATTTCGGCTGTCCATCGATGGTCTGTTCTTCTGGCAGTATGTCCAGCCCATTGCCATTTCAGGGATTTAACTCTGATCATGATGTCTTTCAGTCTTGCCATTTTTCGGATCCACGTGTTCCTCTTCTTATCTCTCCTGGTTACACCAAGCATGCACCTCTCCATGCTGCTTTGAGTTGTCTGCAGCCTTTGTATGTCTCTTTTAGCTAAGGTCCACGTCTCTGCACCATACGTAAGCACTGGAAGGATGCATTGATCAAACACTTTTCTTTTAAGACATAATGGCATATTGCTCTTGAAAATTATGCTGTTCCTTCCAAAAGCTCTCCAGGCAAGTTTTGTATGCCGATTAATTTCTTCACCAATGTGACCCTCACTTGATATCTGCTGTCCAAGATAAAGGTATGTGTCTGTTATCTCCAGCTTTTCTCCATCAATCGATAAATCTTCATTTCTTGTAAAAGCATTGAACATCACTTTTGTCTTCTGAAAGTTCATTTTTAATCCCACTTTTTTACTCTTGTCAGCAAGTTCCTGTTCTCTGTAGCTCTGATGGGGTAGTTGCAAAAATGACTGTCATCAGCAAAACGAAGGTGGGTTAGATAATCTCCATTAATCTTTATCCCTTTGTTTTCCTAGTTCAGTGATTGAAAGACATTTTCCAATGTGGCATTAAAGAGCTTCGGAGATATGGTGTCACCTTGTCTCACTCCTTTTCCAATTTTTATGTGTGTTGTATTTTCAAACAGCCGAATCTTTGCACTTGCATTTTCATAGATGTTACTAATAATATTAATGTATGCATCTTCAATACCGCAGGATTTCAGAGCCATTGCAACTGCTGATGGTTTGTTTCACCGAATCAAAGGCTTTTTCATAATCGATAAAAGCCATGCACAATGGAAGTTGATATTCCCTCGCTCTTTCAATTAGTTCTCTCAGTACGTGGATATGATCTATTGTGCTGTAGCCACTCCTGAATCCAGCTTGTTCTCTCGGTTGAGCCATGTCCAGTGTCACCTTCAAGCGGTGTGAAAGAACTTTAGTGAAGATTTTATAAACCACTGATAGGAGGCTGATAGGTCTGTAGTTCCTGAGATCCTCAATATCACCTTTTTTATGTAGCAAGATCATTGTAGCGTTGTTCCAATCCTCAGGAATTTTCCCTTCATTAAGGCATCGAGTGAAAATTTGGGCGAGTACTGTTTCGATTTCTCCACTTGCTTCTTGTATGATGTCTACAGTAATTCCATCTTCTCCTGGAGCTTTTCCCCGCTTCATGTTCTTGATTGCATGTGCAACTTCTGCTGGAAGGACTGGAAGAACTCTGGTACTGGTACCTTTCATGATGTCTGGAGTACATGTATCATCCCTTTCATATAATTTGGAGTAGAAATCTTTCACTCTTGTCAAAATTTCGCCTCTATTTCTTGTTACAGAACCATCTTCTTTTCTCAGTGCCATAATCTGTTTTTTTCCCTTACTGAGATGTCCCTTTGCTATCTTTAGGCATTGGTTGTTTTCAATTGCCTTCCTTACTAGTTCACAGTTGAATTTCCTTACGTCTTCAGTGATACTTTTTCGTACTGTCTTGCATAGCTCTTATATATTCCACTTTGGAAGTCACATCTTCTTTAGTTGTCCTCATCTCTCTTCTTTTTTGCATCAACATTTTGGTTTTTCCTGATAATTTGTTCACATACAATTTGTTCTTAGACCCAGCTAATTTTGTTGCTGTTTCCATAAGAGCTTTGGTTACTTTTCTGTTAACTTCAGAAATATCCACTTCTTCCTATGTTAGGCCTTCTAAAGCAGAGAATCTGTTCTTCAGTTCCAATTTGAAGGTATTATGGTGTTTTTTAAAGTTGGTTATGTCAATACATTTTGTTTGTCTTATGAGCTTGCTACGTTAGAGTCTAGTGTTGAGGTGCATCTTGCATCTCACCAATCTATGGTCACTGCCTGTGTTGAACTTGTTTAGCACACTGCAGTCTTCTATGACAAATTTTTTGTTACACGTAATAAAATCAATTTCACTTGTCGTCCTATTTGGATGTCTCCATGTCCATTTCCTGTGTGGCTTTTTCTTGAAAAAGGAGTTCAAGGTGAAAAACCCTTCTGCCTCTGCAAACTCTAAGAGAGTATTTCCATGCTGGTTTCTGTTGCCGTGACCGAATTTACCTACTGAAGTTTCATTCTGTTGCCGTTGCCCTATTTTTGCATTGAAATCTCCCATAATTATCTTCAAGTGCTGCTTACCTTTATTATTTAGATCACGAATTTCCTCATAAAATTCTTCAATTTCTTCTTCAGGATGACTTGTGGTGGGTACATAAATTTGAATAATCTGAGCCTGGTATCTTCTTGAGAGTTGGATAACGAGTCGTGCAGCTCTGTCAGAGGAACTTTCAACTTCTACAACTTTATCCTTCAGTTTCTTGTTTATTATAAATCCAACACCACTAGTTCTACCAGTATCCGTCCCACGATAGTAGAAGAGATGTCCACTTTTCAGTTCAATGAGATCTTCTCCTTTTCTCCTTACCTCACTTAGCCCGACGATGTCCCACTTGATCCTTTGTAGTTCCTCTTCCAATTCAAGAAGCCTTGAATCAGAAGATAGGGAGCGTCCGTTATACGTGGCCAAGGTCAGCATCAGATGGCAGCCTAGTCCGGTCCTCCGGTGATTCTTAGCACCCTCTGCCTTCGTGTCGCACTGGCCGCTGCCTTGGCCAGGTACATTCCAGCTGCCGGAGACTGAGGGCCAAGATTTAAGTTGTGGAGTCATTTTGGAGGGGTTTGGCCATAACTCACCACGCTGGCCAAGCTGGTTGGTGAGTGTGGGATAGCATTTCCTCTAATCCCGATGGTATAGTTATATCGCTATTGGCGGTCGTCAGAGCCCCTTTAGTGGGAACAGGATGTACCACGAGAAGGCGGGGTTGACATTTGTCAAGGAGAGGCTGTGATGTTATGCATCACCTGACCTTACATCCCGTATATATATATCATCATCATCATCATCATCATTGTCAACCATTATCAATCCTCTGCTGGACGAAGGTCTCCCCAAGTTTCTTCCACAACGGTCTGTCTTGTGCCAGTCTCCTCCATGTCACTCTCGCATACTTCCGAATTTCATCCACCCATCTTCCATGTGGTCTTCTTCTGGGTCTTTTCCTGTCCCTTGGAATCCAATCTAAAATTTCGGCTGTCCATCGATGGTCTGTTCTTCTGGCAGTATGTCCAGCCCATTGCCATTTCAGGGATTTAACTCTGATCATGATGTCTTCCACTCTTGTCATTTTCCGGATCCACGTGTTCCTCTTCTTATCTCTCCTGGTTACACCAAGCATGCACCTCTCCATGCTCCTTTGAGTTGTCTGCAGCCTTTGTATGTCTCTTTTAGCTAAGGTCCACGTCTCTGCACCATACGTAAGCACTGGAAGGATGCATTGATCAAACACTTTTCTTTTAAGACATAATGGCATATTGCTCTTGAAAATTATGCTGTTTCTTCCAAAAGCTCTCCAGGCAAGTTTTGTACGCCGATTAATTTCTTCACCAATGTGACCCTCACTTGATATCTGCTGCCCAAGATAAACGTACGTGTCTGTTATCTCCAGCTTTTCTCCATCAATCGATAAATCTTCATTTCTTGTAAAAGCATTGTACATCACTTTTGTCTTCTGAAAGTTCATTTTTAATCCCACTTCTTTACTTTTGTCAGCAAGTTCCTGGATCATACTCTGTAGCTCTGATGGGGTAGTTGCAAAAATGACTGTCATCAGCAAAACGAAGGTGGGTTAGATAATCTCCATTAATCTTTATCCCTTTGTTTTCCCAGTTCAGTGATTGAAAGACTTTTTCCAATGTCGCATTAAAGAGCTTCGGAGATATGGTGTCACCTTGTCTCACTCCTTTTCCAATTTTTATGTGTGTTGTATTTTCAAACAGCCGAATCTTTGCACTTGCATTTTCATAGATGTTATTAATAATATTAATGTATGCATCTTCAATACCGCAGGATTTCAGAGCCATTGCAACTGCTGATTGTTTCACCGAATCAAAGGCTTTTTCATAATCGATAAAAGCCATGCACAATGGAAGTTCATATTCCCTCGCTCTTTCAATTAGTTCTCTCAGTACGTGGATATGATCTATTGTGCTGTAGCCACTCCTGAATCCAGCTTGTTCTCTCGGTTGAGCCATGTCCAGTGTCACCTTCAAGCGGTGTGAAAGAACTTTAGTGAAGATTTTATAAACCACTGATAGGAGGCTGATAGGTCTGTAGTTCCTGAGATCCTCAATGTCACCTTTTTTATGTAGCAAGATCATTGTAGCGTTGTTCCAATCCTCAGGAATTTTCCCTTCATTAAGGCATCGAGTGAAAATTTGGGGGAGTACTGTTTCGATTTCTCCACTTGCTTCTTGTATGATGTCTACAGTAATTCCATCTTCTCCTGGAGCTTTTCCCCGCTTCATGTTCTTGATTGCATGTGCAACTTCTGCTGGAAGGACTGGAAGAACTCTGGTACTGGTACCTTTCATGATGTCTGGAGTACATGTATCATCCCTTTCATATAATTTGGAGTAGAAATCTTTCACTCTTGTCAAAATTTCGCCTCTATTTCTTGTTACAGAACCATCTTCTTTTCTCAGTGCCATAATCTGTTTTTTCCCCTTACTGAGATGTCCCTTTGCTATCTTTAGGCTTTGGTTGTTTTCAATTGCTTTCCTTACTCGTTCACAGTTGAATTTCCTTACGTCTTCAGTGATACTTTTTCGTACTGTCTTGCATAGCTCTATATATTCCACTTTGGAAGTCACATCTTCTTTAGTTGCCCTCATCTCTCTTCATTTTTGCATCAACATTTTGGTTTTTCCTGATAATTTGTTCACATGCAATTTGTTCTTAGACCCAGCTAATTTTGTTGCTGTTTCCATAAGAGCTTTGGTTACTTTTCTGTTAACTTCAGAAATATCCACTTCTTCCGATGTTAGGCCTTCTAAAGCAGAGAATCTGTTCTTCAGTTCCAATTTGAAGGTATTATGGTGTTTTTTAAGGTTGGTTATGTCAATACATTTTGTTTGTCTTATGAGCTTGCTACGTTCGAGTTTAGTGTTGAGGTGCATCTTACATCTCACCAATCTATGGTCACTGCCTGTGTTGAACTTGTTTAGCACACTGCAGTCTTCTATGACGAATTTTTTGTTACACATAATAAAATCAATCTCACTTGTCGTCCCATTTGGATGTCTCCATGTCCATTTCCTGTGTGGCTTTTTCTTGAAAAGGAGTTCAAGATATATATATATATATATATATATATACAAACATACGTACATACACCAACATATAATTTATATTCTCCTTGTAACTTATGATCACAATTCGAAACAAACCACTGTCACATCACACACGCGCACTCTCTCTTCTCTCTCATGAACTAGCTCAGCTCTGACATAAGTTTTGATGTCAGCTCGGCAGGTCCACTTCACCAAATAAGTAGGGTAGGTAGTTCAGCAGCTTAGTAATGCACACAAAGTTTTGTTTCTGACATATGCATGTGAGGGAACAGCACACCAACTTATGATTGTAACTGAATTCAGATTATTATGCTATGACTGCATTATGCAGTGCCAGCACCATATTTTCAGAGTAGCATTGACACACACAATTGACATGGATTAGGAACATCAAACAGAAATCACCGCTCTTTCCACATTTTATAAGTGAGTCACGGAAAAATTCTCATCAGCCGCCTCAGCAATGAGAATTTTTCAGCGACTCACTTATAAATGTGGAAAGAGCGATGATTTCTGTTTGATGTAGCATTGACACTTGTCCAGTATGTGAAGTTTAGAACAATGGGAAGTGATGGTAGTGTAGTTAGCTCTTGGAACTTTATATGTTGATACCATGCAATCAAGCCAATATGAACTCTTCTTACATTATACGTTGAATGCTCACTGAATTATAACCACTACTATGCAAGTGAGTTACACCTGATACTGGCATAACAAGGAGGAGTACGTGGCCTTTTAGCTAAGATGGCATGTGTAAGTGATAGGAGGTTCAGTTGAGAGCAAAGTTACAGAAGAGACTGATAAAACCAAGGATTTGTTGGAGTTTATGAAAGGTCAAATGTGGGTGAATGAAGAATTGGTGTTTCCCTTTCAAAAACGACACTTGTGAGTGATGCCAAAGTTTCCCAAAGTGTGTTTCTGAGTGATGCCACTAAGTATAACGGGAGTAATGACAAAGTGGCAGAACAACCAAACCTGCAACACAACCGTAAAGGACTGTGAACGATGGATTTCAGAGGTGAATGACAGGTGCATTGCCTAGCACAAAACAATCGGTGCAATAAAGTTTTTCAGTATGGCTTACTATGATTAGTCAAACAGACACAATATCCTGCAGAACAGGATAAAGGTGCCCAGTTGCCATGGCACCCAAATATTTTCACCTGGAGCCTTAGTTTTCAAATTCTATTTGGAAAATTTTAATTTCAAAATTTGGATTTTTATTTGAGGCTTCCATTTTTTTTTAACTAAGCAATCAGCACAATACACTCATATGTGGATTTTTTTCTGTTTGCATCTATTTTGTAGACTGCTAACCGTAAAATCTGAATAATGAAGGTGCCAATACCAATTCTTGACACTATCATCAGCACAGTTATACATTCTGTACCAATACTGACATGTTATGTTTCAGACTGAAGTTCTGCTGTGCAACCCTGGAGAAATACCTGTGCACACTCAGAGTAACCATCAGAAATGTTTGTAGCTATAGCATTGATTTCATGTAGGGTGCTTATGAGTGGATTTATTGAATGTTATACACCAGGAGACAATAACTTTCTGAAATGAAAACCTATTTTGAAATGCAACTATTAATACAAGGGGTATAATGTTTCCTAGTTTTGGTTGTGGAAACTGAATTGTTGAACAATATCTAAGAAATAATGCTTCAATTTTGACTGTTGAAGGTAATGTGCAGTTTTTGTTTGATTGATTGTGGTTTTCTCATATCTCTTGAAAAAATGTGCTGGCTTCTGAAAAATTCAGGGGTTTGTCTACCCTTGTGCACAACTATGCTTTGCACACTGGCATGGGTAGGCTATTACAGCAGATTTCCTGTGTGACACTATCCCCTAACAATAGTCCATTGATATAAATGACTCTCCTGGTGCCAACAGCATATGAATTGGATGCTTAAAGATTGGAAGCAGGTGTACCAGTTCAATGAATCACAATATCTACTTCATTCTGTTGACAGTAGATCGGCAGCATTAGGCTTGGGATCCTTCATATCAACTATCCAGGCCAGTGGAAGGCATATATGGGGCTTATTTAGCTGGCACAAACTGAGACTCTCAGTGTGTATGCAGATGCTGGCTACTACCAGGATTTGCTTGTGAACCATGTACACTCCACAATGTTCCTCCTCCACTGGGTTGAGGATGGTTTCTTCCATGACTATAATACCACAGGTTATCAAGCTTGCGTTATGCAAGAATGGTTTGACGAACACAGTGCTAATATATGAGACGTCTCAAATGGCACCCAGACTCACCTGATCTCAGCCCAATTGAGCATTTGTGAGATGTTGTGGAATGGCAGGTGATGCAGTTGGACACACCAACCTGCACCATATTGGAACTGTGAACTACAGAACAAAGAACTCAGTTGCAGATCCCCCACACAACTGTACAGACACCTCGTGTAGTTGATGCCACACCAGGTGGCAGCCATTCTTTGGGAAAAAGGAGGGCTCATGAAATAATAGGTATGGGGTCATAAATCAGTGGGCACTAAGTGTAAATCTCCCATTCTTCATGTCGTTGAGGTATGTGTATCAATGCTTTTTTTATCGTAGCAATATATATTTTTTGTGAAACAATAATACATAAGTTAAGAGTACTTAAGTTATGTAGTCTGGCTAAAATATTTAAGTTTGAAACATTGAAGAGATGGTTTTCACTTGAGTGCTGGTATTTGGCCTCATTTTCTGTGCCAAATCATCATGAATCATCTTGTTGCCGTGTTAACACTTCAGTCAAAAGCCATCAAACTGTTCTTTCACCATTTCAAACTTAGAAAGATTTTAACCAAGGAGACTGAGTGAATAATTTTAACTTGTTCCTCACAAATATATATATAATATTGCTAGAACAAAAAGAGCATATATTGATAACATTGGCACATACACTGAAAGGACAAATTATTTGTACACCTCGGTGAAAATACGCAAAGCACAGGGTGCGCACGCGTGTGAAAACCTGGAAAGTCCTGGAAAATCATGATTACGTTTTCAAGGCCTGGAATATCCTGGAAAAACGGTATTTTTTTAATGCTGTCTTGAAAAGCCTTGAAATTTGAAATTAGTGCTTAAAAAAAATGCCCTTTTAGGAAATCGTGTTACTGACTGTTACCCCTTAATTTTTTTAAGTTCCTCTCCTCTGTTCTCAAAGAAACCGCCGGCTACAGTGGTGTTTCGGATGTGCCCAAATCCTAATTTGGCTGGGGGGGAAGCACTACTTCCAGTGCAATAAAATTGGATGATTACTAGCAGGTCTGTTAGGGAAGGGAAGCTTGATGCATTCTCTAGCCCTGAGCTTGATGTCCGTCCGACAACTACTGAGAACAACAGAAGGGGAAAGAAGAGACATTTAGCATTTGCAGGGGGTCGCGTGTTTACCAAGTCAGCTGGCATCCACCAGTGAAGAGTATGCCTGAACAACACATTCATCTGCTCCTTGTTTATTGCATTAAGACGCTTGCTTCCGGCCCACCCCTCAAGAGACTTCGGCTACTTATGATAAAAAATAAGAAAACTATCTTTGCGAATTTTTCACAAAAGTGGCTGAAATTTTTACATTTACTATAATTGGATTACAGAAGCTCACTCCCAAAATTCCATTTGAATCGGTTTAAAACTCAAAAAGTTAGCATTGGAAATTTTTATTATGTGTGCCTCTTTAGACAGTGAGCCTTGAGCAGAAAGGGTGTTACCATAGCAACGGTTGATTGACAGCTGGGAGCGCTGATCCGAAGCCCTTGGTTGGGAAGAAAGCAAACACCTGTTTATCACTTCCACGGCTCAAAAGGACTAAGAGATATTTTCAGAAATCCATTTTCCGGAATTTTGAAAAGAACACAGTAAAATTTTTACAGTGGTTAAAATACATCACAATAAAGTTCTAGTGCAAATTTCGCCGAATTCCGTTTGAAACTTTAGCAGATGCAAAAAAAAAAAAAAAAATCTTCCGTTGCAAAATCGGATTCAAAAAAGAAACAGCAATTATAAATTACGGGAAAAGCAAGCAAATTATTTTTTTTTAGATGCCATGGTTTATTTAAACAGAGTGATCCTTAAATTTTGTTTCTGTGATGATATGGACTCTATTTTAATTACAAACATACATTTTTATTCAGATGTCTGAGTTACTGTTTTAATAAAAAAATCTATAATTAAAAAAGTTTTCAATGGATTTAGGCGAAATTCAGCAGATAAACGTATTTTTAGTAAATTGCAACGTTATGACGTAAATTTGGTCATTTTGTCTAAAATTGGGCAGCATTTTTTTTTTTACGTTTTCTCCTATAGTTAGGGTGAAGGAGGAAGACACTTCAGTGAGCTGCAGGTGGTGATTTATGGCGATGTGCCAAATGAAAAGAAGCCGTTCCATCAGGACATTCCAGAGGTTGAGTGTGCGTGGACGCGTGCTCCTGCTGTTTGAACTTAATCGGAATGTTTTCGGGAGGAGAAATATCCGTTTCAGCTTTACAGCTTTCAGGCTCCTTTTTTTTTCTTGGTAATAAATAAAAACCATAGTTGCTGCATTCACCATTGATCCATATTCGCATTTCTTGAATATAAACAGCAGACAATCGGAAACATGGTGTTGGGTGGGTCTTGATGTTCTTCATTTGTATCTGCTGAATTTTGTTCTGTGGGAATACGGAATGAGTTATACTGTGAATACATACAAAACTACATATTTTTGAGCTGAAAAAATGTCTACTTGTACACAGTAGCTAACGTGTGAACTCAGGCGAAGACAATCGGACATATGGACGTCTGATTCCATAAAAAAATCAACCCATTTTATTATACACGACAGGTAAAAAGAAAAACATTACATGTTTTTAAACATTATAAAGGAAAGCGGATTTTGAAACACCATGACTTGATGATATTAATTTTTTTTTTTCGATTTTAATTTCTGAAATCTTTTTTTTTTTTTTTCAATTACAATACACTGTAACATGATACCTGTGTGTTGTATCCCTTAGTTGTATGGCAGATTTTCAGTTGGCCGATATCCGCGATCGTAAGTGGTAGTTACATTGCTATTGTTGATGATGACAAGATAAATACTGGAGTAATGTAGAATGTTGCATAACGTAAAAAAGAAATCGCCCCCTTCGAACTTTTATGCGGTTATCATAGCTGATCAACCATTTCATTCCATGAACATCAGCACATTTCAATCATTTGACCATTGGGGGTCTGACGGAATTCAGCAGTGCTTAAGCGCCTAGCGCAACGAGAACATGCTAATTATGGACAGTTCTATTCCCTTCCCCCTATCATCCCTAATCCATTTGCATCTTTCATCATTTTTATTACTTAAAACTGAAATTGCTTTTAAAAACTAATTTGAGCATGATACTGTAAGCGTAGTAATCATCCTGGAATTTTTTGTATATGGCCTGGAAAAGGCCTGGAAAGTCCTTGAATTTTTTTCCCCCAAAAAGAGTACGAACCCTGAAAGCAGCAGGACAGCAGCAAATCAGTGTGCAGAAAAACAGGTTGGGGCAACTGTTAGGAATTCTGCGACAGACTGTCGCAAGTGTGTACCAGGAGTACGTAAAATCCGGCAAAACTGCTAACAGTCAGATGAAATGTGGCCGTAAAAGTGCATTCGATGATCGAGAGCACCAATGATTGGCCCATATCGTACAGATGAATCAGAAGGCTTGTTTACAGCAAATCATTTTGCAATTTAATGGAGTATCCACAAGCCTATGCTCAAAGACTATCTGTTGACACATGGCACAACTCAGCTGGGGTAGTCAACGACAACATCATGATGTCCCGATGTTAACGGCTCAGCATCGAATGATTCGGCTGCAGATGGTCTGACGAATTCCATTTTACACTGTATTGTGCCGGTGGCAGGCAGTGTGTGTGTGTATGTGGCGTAAACCCCACAAAGGTATGGACCCCCCCCCCCCAAAAAAAAAGTTGGGGTACTACAGGCCGGTGGAGGCGGTGCAACTGTTTGGGCAGTTTTCACGTGGTCCGGCCTGAGTTCCTTGGTACCGCTTGAGTCTTCCATCACTGATTCCAGATATGTGCAGCTCCTGGCTGACCATCTACCTACCCTTTCATTACGTGCCTCTGTCTGAACCAAGTTCCGATCTTTCAACAGGACAACACTCCACCCAGTTGGTGTTGGCTAGTGACTGACTGGCTCCAGGAGCATAGCAGTGAGCTTACCACTCTCGCATGGGGCCCCCTTGCTCACTGAACATCAACCCCATAGAGAATTTATGGGACATATTGGAACGAGTTGTTTGTGATCAACCATCCTCACCTACATCTCTACCTGCTATACGCCAAGCACTGTTCGATTGTTGGTCAGCATTATAAGAGTGTCAGGGTTGCCAGGAAACCGGGGAAAAACAGGGAATCTGAAAATAAGGCTAAAACTCGGAGAAATAAATTTTTTAGCAAAAACCTGGAAAAGTCAGGGAAAATTAAACTGATAATTTTTTGTGTAATGCGTATGCAGTTACCAGAGATGGAAACTCTGCGGCAAAACAAAATCTGCCTTTTGTAGCGCCATCTTGCTACAAAAGGCAGATTTTGCGCCGCCGTGCCCTGTTGTCATCGTCAGTACTTAGGCACACTACATTCTTCGTGCACACTGTTCCGCTTGATGCTGAGTAAAACCATGCAGTGGGAAGAAAGATTTAGAGATTCCAAGTACTAAGGGTTTTACGTAGTTACTGTGGAAATAGTCTGTCCGCTACGGAAGATGGAAAATATCTACTATTCTGTGGAAATCGTCGGTCCGCTATGGACGACGCAAAATATCTACTCTTCTGTGGAAATCGTCGGTCCGCTATGGACGACGGAAAATATCGTCTTCCGTAGCAGACCGACGATTTCCATATTCTATGGAAATCGTCGGTCTGCTACGGACGACGGAAAGTATTGAGTATTCTATGGAAATCGTCGGTCCGCTATGGACGACGGAAAGTATTGAGTATTCTATGGAAATCGTCGGTCCGCTACGGATGACGGAAAGTATAGAGTATTCTGTGGAAATCGTCGGTCCGCTACGGAAGATATATAGTATTCTATGGAAATCATCGGTCCGCTACAGACGACGGAAAGTATAGAGTATTCTATGGAAATCGAAAATCTCAGTGAAATAACATTATTAAACATCTGTGAAAAGTTTATTTTTAAGATTCTAACACTTGTTAAATATTTTCAGGAATATTTCTTGGGTGTTGAGAATGTCCTTGTGCTCATCATGTTCCTCGTTTTTCATATCTTCAGTAACAGTAAAAAGAAGCGACCTCGTATTTTTTGAAGTTTTTTTTTTTCTTCTAATGAAATGCATGTTTCCCTCTTTCTAATACATACTTCTTCAAAGCTAATCAGTGGAGAACAATCGTTTTCGCCTCTTTCCCTTTTATTAAACAAAATTAAATTTCTAGATCAGTACTTAATTTGCCCGCAGTGGAATCCGCGCCGTTTCCGTGCCCCGTAAAATTGTTTCGCGGCAGAATGAGCTAGGCAGTATCTATTTTATCGGAATTGTGCTTTTTTTGTCATTTGGGTTATTCTCGAGGTCGATGCAAAACTAAAGAAAAAAACGGGGGGGGGGGGGGGGCTTTTCTGTCTGGGAATGATACTTTATCTTTCAAAACCTTCGAAAACTGAAGTTAAACGGAGTGAAGATTTCCCCCATTATCGTAATTTATTTTTCTCGCGATGTTTCTTCTGCCCAGTATTAAATATCATTTTAATGCGTAGGCGTGCTGATTATTTTGCCATTACTGGAAGTTCTAAATTTCCTCTGAAGTTTTTCCAGGTCAGATGGATGGAAAAGCAGCTGTTTCTCAGCCAGCTGTTCAGCTCTTTCCCAGACATTAAAAAGTACATAGATAGTATTTGATCGCTACCTAATTAATGCCTTTACTCGTGATCACGTTGAAAAAGCTTGCATGGATAAACTTATTTTAGCAAAGTTTGCATTTCTTTCATTTGCTGCATCAATGTTAGAACCATTTCTTAAAAAGTTCCAGACTCCGAAACCGATGGTACCTTTCCTGTATGAAGCCTTGTACGACCTGATTTCCCAGTTAATGAAAAAAATGTGTCAAAAGGAAAGTTCTGGAATGTGCTGAAGCTTCTGCAAATCATAATCAGCAAATTTTATCTGAAATTCCCTGCAAAATTATTTTCTGGAAAACTTGGGGAATTTTTAAAGCCAATATTAGTTGCAACCCTGGTCTGTGTTTTGGAACCTCATTGCATCTGTACCATGGCATTTTTATGCTGTCCTGCATGCAAAAGGTGGTGTCACGTTATTAGGTGGGTGTACATAATAATTTATCCTTTCAGTGAATATCTTGATGATGCAATGAAGAATGTGTCACACGCTATTAGGTGGGTGTACATAATAATTTATCCTTTCAGCGAATATCTTGATGATGCAATGAAGAATGTGTCACACGCTATTAGGTGGGTGTACATAATAATTTATCCTTTCAGCGAATATCTTGATGATGCAATGAAGAATGTGTCACACGCTATTAGGTGGGTGTACATAATAATTTATCCTTTCAGCGAATATCTTGATGATGCAATGAAGAATGGGAGATCTATAACTTAACATAGGAAGAGTTAAATATTGTCTTGATTTCATGGTATCAACATACTAAGTTCCAATCCTTAATAACACTTTCTGTATTCAGAAACTACATTAGAAAGTGGAGCTGCTTTTGGTTTTCTGAAGGAAATTTTATGTCTTGCTGATACAGTAGTATGATGTTAAAATTTGCCAATATACAGGGTTTGGACAAAATAAAGTGAATACCTTCAAAATAGGCGATATGTCTTTTTTAATAAGGTGTTGGACCACCATTTGCCTTTATTATAGTTTTCAATCTTCTTAGAATATATTCATTCAGCTTTTGATAGTCTCCATTGGAGCATTGTACCATTTGCTGATCAGAACATCAGCCAATTGTTTCAGAGATGTTGGAGGAAGGAATCTGTTTCTCACTCTGCTCTCCGAAACTGCCCACAGTAGTTTGACAATATTCCTGTCAGGCGATTGAGCTGATCAGGCAGATGTTGAAGTTTGTCTTGGTGCTTCTCAAACCAAGACTGAACTGTTCTTGGTGTGTGTATGGCACATTATGATCTTGAAAAATGGCATCATTGTTGGGGAAACAACATTTGTACCATAGGGATCACCTAGAATGCATCCAAGTTCTCACTGGCAGTAACTCCACCGTGTAGGGTAATGATGTGGCCAGCTGAATACCAAGCTCTGGTCGCCCAAATCATCGCTGATCCTCCCTCATGTTTGACAGTTGGAACCAGACATTCCAAATTGTATGGTTCCACGGGGAGTTCTCCATACATACACCTGACCTATTGTTGGGAATAATGTAAGTGAGGATTCATTGTACACTATATGACATATTTTTCCAGACATCAGCTGTCCTGGTTTTATGCTCATGACCATTGGCGCACCCACGGAGGGAGCTTCGGGGCTTAAGCCCCCTCCAAAGAGATTAAGAGCGATGTACGTCACAAATTAAACATTCAAAAATATAATTTTACATGCTCAAAAAAATTAGTCTCTTCTATTACATGGTGTCTTCTTCCCAAAGTCCCACAGAGATTAAGAGAGACATACATCACAAATTAAACATTCAAAAATATTATTTTACATGTTCAAAAAATTATATAGTGTCTGACATAGTGTCATCTATTACATGGTGTCTTTTTCCCAAAGCGATTAAGTGCAATGTACGTTACAACTGTACACAAACTATAAGCGTACCCTAAAATATATATACACACTGCTGGCCACCCAAAATGCAACACCAAGAAGGACACGAGATAGCAAAGCCAGATTTACTGGACACATAACGGATACAAAGATGAAACGATTGAGCTTACAGGCCCGTGCGACTTGCGGAACACCCAGACATCAATAGTTTGTGTGGCCCCCATGGCTGGCAATAACGGCCGCTACACACCGCGGCATCGAACGAAAGAGGCTTTGGATGTGGGCTTGGGGTATGTCTGTCCAGGCTGCTTCCACACGTTGCCACAGTTCATCAGGCATAGCCGCGGGTGGTGCTTGCCGTGCCACTCGGTTGTCGATCAGTGACCAGACTTGTTCGATGGGCGACATCGGGAGAAGAGGCGGGCCACGGCAGCAGTGACACCTGGTGGGCCGTAAAGAATTGTTGCACGATGCGTGACACGTGCGGGCACGCATTGTCCTGTTGAAACGTGGCCGCTGGCAGGTCCTGCAGGTAAGGGAGGACTACAGGCTCCAAAACTTCGGAGATGTAGCGGTGGCTGTTGAGTGTACCAGCGGTGCATACCAGAGGGGTGCGGGTGTCATATCCAATTGCGCCCCAAACCATAACCCCCAGGCGATGGACCAGTATGGCGATGTATAATGCCGATGTCATAGTCTCTCGCAGTGGTTCCACCACACGCGTATCCGACCATCGTGGTATTGCAGGCAGAAGCGGGATTCGTCGGAGAAGACAAAGTCGTGCCATTCCATAGTCCAGGTGCGGCGTTCAACGGCCCACTGCCGCCGCACTCGCCGGTGGTGTAACGTCAATGGTAATCTGAGAAATGGGCGCCGTGCGACAAGTCCCCGCTCCTGCAGACAACGTCGAACGGTACGTGCTGACACAGATTGTTGCACAACACACCCTAATTCCTCCGCTAACGCTCGTGATGTGGTGGTGCGAGCCATCAATGCTCGCCGCACAACATGCCGGTCCTCTCGTTTGGTGGTGTGCCGCGGCTGCGGCAATAGCTCACCCACCGAATCCATACTCGCCTCACTGTGGCTGAATGTCGTACCACACGGGCGCCGATGTCTCTGTATGATAAACTGCTGTCGTGATAAGCCACTATTCGTCCTCTGAACTCCGAAACGTGCTGGAATGACTGCCGTATTCTGCGACGAGGACTCAGGAAGCTTCCCACGCACAGGTCTGGCAGCACAACACACTTCCACTGCTTACACCCCGCCTTCTGTGCACCCTTCTTATAGTGCTTTTTGGTGGCGTGTCAGGCACACGTGATTTGCATATGCCCTGCAATGCTAATTGTTTGCATGTCCTCTCGCGGGCGACGCATGCTGCAAATTTCAGGCCAGTCGGATGCTTCCTTCTTGGTGTTGCATTTTGGGTGGCCAGCAATGTATGTCTGTATGTATGTCTGTCTGTCTGTCTGTCTTGAGAGATATGGGAAAGAGATAAATTAGAACCTTGTAGAGCATCAAAGAATTAGTAGGAAATGACATATGGTAGAAATGGCTGGGGTAAGTAGAAGGCTGGAAACGCGAACTTGTGTGAAGCCAGTTCGTGTTGTTGTCGCAGTAACAGTCTAGTAGAGAGAAATGTATGTGCCCACACGCCTGTGAGTGTTATGCAAATTCTGGTGTGACATAACGCCTCACCTGCTGCATCAGGCACGGCGCGGCAATGTATAAAGGACCGTCGGTCAGGAGCTATGCCATTCGTAATGTGTCGGGTAAAGAATGAGCATGTCAGGCTATTCGAATGAGCAGTATTGTGAGATGGTACTGCTACATGGAGAATTCTGACGCAACGCGAGGAAGTGTCACGCCAGTATGGCTTACGATTTCAGACTCTTCCATCACCGACAGCGTGGACCATAAGTCACACGGTACGAGAGCCAGGCTGTCCCACCGGGATGTGTAGAGATGTGCAACCAGTCTATGTTCTGGCATACGTTTTTGCCAACCCACACACCAGTACGAGGGAAGTCTGTATGTCACGTGGCGTATCACAATCCCGTGTGTGGAACATTTTGCATCAGCACGGTGCCCACCCGTACCGTACAGTACCGCTGCACGTACTGATTCCAGGGGATAACCAACGTCTAGATTGGTGCAATTTTGTAATGAACACCATAGAAGAAAATGCGGCCTTTCTATCAAACATCCTTTGGACTGACAAGGCGCAGTTCACATGCGCCGGGGTGCTGAACAAGAAAACGCCCATTACTGGGCAGTTCAGAATCCATTTTTTACACGGGAAATGAGACATCAGGTGCGCTGGTCGATCAATGTCTGGTGTGGCATCTGGAAGGACAGACTTGTTGTGCCTGTGTTCTATGAGGGCACATTAAATGGACGAAGATACCTGCAGCTGTTACAAAGCACATTACCTGAGTGGTTAGATGATCTGTCTCTGCAAGATGTATGCTCATTATGGAGTCAGCATGACGGCGCTCCGGCACATCAACCAACAGCGTTATAGTACTTCCTGTCCGACACTTTCGGGCCACAGATCATCGGTAATGGTGGTCCCGTAGCGTGGCCTCCACGATCCCCGGATCTAACTCCCACGGATTTCTTCCTCTGGGGTTACCTAAAGAATCACGTGTAGAGGGTGGAACCGACGAGTCTCCACGATCTCCGACTGCATGTCGTCGCTGCATGTGAGAGCGTGACACCTGTTATGCTGGCAAACGTACAACGGGAAGTTATGTCTCGCATTCAAATGTGTATTGTGGCAGATGGTGGCCATATTAAACCCTATTTACGTTAAATGCAACGTTATGTAAGCACCGCTGTTGCATTAAATAGGACCAATGTACTCCATTTGTATTCATGCAGGAGTATAATAAACCTTGTGTTTCCCTCACGTTTCCAGCCTTCTACTTACACCAGCCGTTTCTACCATATGTCATTTCCTACTAATTCGTTGATGCTCTACAAGTTTCTGATTGATCTCTTTCCCGTATCTCCTATGGTTTCCGAGATAGGAGTGCTAACTTCCACATTTTGCCACCAGGGCGCTGCAGCCACTCTCATCCGATAGTGAATGGTTGTTTTACTATACCATACCTTACTTCCATAGCTCTAGCTGTCTTTGTTCTCAGGTTATTGAGGTGACTTAGGACTTTAGGAATCACCCTGTATATATACTATCTACCAGCAAGTAATTGGACACCTGTGATAGCAAAGGAAAACGAAGTTTATTCACCTTCAATAGTTGGTGGAGCCTCCACGAGCGGCGATTACAGCTGCAACCCTCTGGGGCATACTCTCAACCAGGCGTTGTACGACAGCTAGCGGTATTTTCTTCCACTCGGCTTGGAGAAGACAGGTCAGTTCCATCACCGATTTCGGATGGTGGGGGCACCCCTTAAATCGACGCTCCAACTCGTCCCAGAGGTGCTCCATATTGTTAAGGTCCAGGCTCTGTGCAGGCCAGTCCATTCGATTAACCCCATTGTCACCATACCAAGCCATGGTGGACCTCGCAACATGACTGGTGGCATTGTCATCCTGAAAGTAACATGGGTCCACCCCGTAAAACTGCCACAACGTTAGGAAGCGCATGGTCATCTAAAATGGTGCAGTAGGTCTCGGCGTTGAGTCTACCAGGAATTGCGACCAAGGGCCCCGTGCCATACCAGGAGAAACACCCACTTAGCATAATTCCACAGCCACCGAACTTCACAGTTGGCACAATACATTCCAGCGGGGGCGTTCTCCAGACAGACGCCAAACCCAGACCTTGCCATCCGAACAGTAGAGGGTGAATCTTGATTCGTCGCTCCAGAGAACCTGTTTCCACTGTTCAACCGTCCGCTGTCGACGTTCTTTGCACCACATTAGCCGAGCAGCGCTATTGGGCTTGGTGATCAAAGGCTTGTGGGCGGCAGCACGTCCATGATAACTGAGCAGATGGGCTTCCTTACAGATGTTATTCATCAGAAAGAACATTCCTGGATGCCTGTTGAAACTCCTCGCGGGTGTGGCCCATTGATTTGGTGCGGTTCTTCCAAATTTCTCTGGCCAGCACCCGTCGGTCTCTAACTCCCAGTTTTGTGTGTCTGCCGTGTCGTGGCACATTCCGATAGTCACCTCTCGTCTTCCACTTGCCAATCACATAGGCCACTGTCGATTTTGGGTACTTCAACTCGTTGGATATGTCACGTATGGATCGGCCATTTCTGTGATACCTGACGATTACACCTTTCTTGAAATCGGAGAGCTCCGAACTGCGTGGCATCTTGCATGTGACTGGTTGCGTTGTTGTTTCCTACACGATATTAAACGGCGGTGGCCGTGACATCTATCAGGACCGCAGATATCGTCGATTGCAGGGGTGTCCAATTACTTGTTGGTAGATAGTGTAATATATATATATATAGCTGATGCTTATATATATAAGCATCTTTGAGGGGTTTTGGCCATAACTCAACCCGCTGGCCAAGCGGGTTGGTGAGTGTTGGATAGCATTTCCTCTAATCCCGATGGTATAGTTATACTGCTACTGGCAGTCGTCGAACGAGCCCCTTTAGTGGAAACAGGATGCACCATGAGAAGGCGGGGTTGACATTTGTCAAGGAGAGGCGATATGTAACCAGGAATGATAAGAAGAGGAACTTGTGGATAAGGAAAATGACAGGAGTAAACAACATCAAGACCAGAGTGAAATCACTGAAATGGCAATGGGCTGGACATGTTGCCAGAAGAATGGACCACTGCTGGACAACTGAAATTTTAGACTGGATTCCGAGGGACAAGAAAAGACCCAGAAGAAGACCCCATGGGAGATGGATGAAATTCGAAAGTATGCTGGAGTGACATGGAGGAGACAGGCCCAAGACAGACAATTGTGGAGGAAATTTGGGGAGACCATCTAGCAGTGGATTGATAATGGTTGATGATGATATATCATCATCAACCATTATCAATTTTTCAAGATCATATATGTGCTATTTTTCAAGATCATATATATGCATATGTTAGCCCCCTCCAGCAGGAATTCCTGGGTGTGACACTGCTCACGACACCATCTTTCCATCTTCTTCGTATTGTAGCATTGGTTTCTGTGATTGAAAAGGTTTAGCAATTACAACTTTCCCATGGATGTTGGCTTTATGAGGTTCTCTTTGGACAGTTTTTGTAGAAACAGGGTCTTCCCGGTGGATGTTGAATTCTGTTGTCACTTTTGCTGCCGTAGTTCTGTGTTGTTTGGGCGCAATCCTTGCTAGTGTTAGATGGTCCCTCTCTTCAATCTCGGTTTTCGCTCACTATTCTTCATGCATGCGGTCATAACAAATGAAGACTGGTGCTTTTGAAACACCAAACAATTTGGCTGTTATGGTTGCAGATGCTCCTATTAAATGGGCTCCCACTGTTTGTCCTAGGTTGTATACTACACTGATAAACATCCTAGAGAATATGTAGAAAGAAAAGATAATCACAACGTCTGTTTCTTTCAGTATTAGAAGAATTGCCCCATCACAAACTTTAAAGAGACTGCTATCAGGGAAACAGTCTAAATTCTATCCAGCAAACTAGCATGCAATAATAGTTTTTACTGAACTACCAAGGGTCTGGCATGCATTATTAAAAGATGGAAATACATTGAATAAAGCTCATGTTGAGAAATGGCTTCCTAGTTTAATTGAATTAATAATCTAAAGTAACTTATGGGATTTTACTAGGAAATTTTTTTCTTTAATAGCAAATTTTCGGAGAAAACTCTTCTTCTTCAGGCTGTCTTGTTGTTGTCACTTTTTCCTTGTCACTATCACGGTTACGGTTTACCTTGACGGTTACGGTTAACCTTGACGGTTTAGGTTATTTTTCAACAAATCCTGCCAGATGTTAGGCAGGGAAAATCCTTTGCAGTCATTGATGATGGAATTTTGATTTTTCTCAATCTCTATTCCTTCTTTCAGTTTTCTTTTTGGAAATTGCTTTGAAACTGATTACTTTAAGGGAATTCCAATCCATGCTGTGCCCAGTTTCTCTAACATGCCTATCTAATCCAGTCTTGTTGGAGCAATTTTTTATAGCTGCTTTATGCTCAGCTATACGAAGTTTCTAGTCTGCGACCTGTTTCACGTATGTAAGATAGTCCACAACTACAATTTACTTCATAAACTACTCCTTGCATTTTTAAAATATCTTCTTCTCTTTGAACTATTTTAGGGAAAAATTTTTTTACTTTGTTCTCTAAACTTGGAGCTAGCCTAATATTGTATTTCTTACTAATTCTCTTTAAAGCCTCAAATAAACCTTTGTGATAAGAAATTTTTCTAGTGAATTTTACTTGTTGCTTTTGTGGGTTCTTCGTACCATTAAAATTCAGAAGCTTCTCAATTTCTTCTTTAGGATAGTTATTCTCTGCAAGTATGACTTTAAGCTCTTCTTTTTGGGCTTCTTTTTTATCTGCTGTAGAAACTATTTTATTAATTTTTTCTAAAAACTGACTTGCTACATTCTTCTTAATAGAAACTGGGTGATACGAATTGAAATCCAGACCTAATAGTTTTTCACAACAAGGAAAAAAACATATTAGTTGGAATTTTTGAAATGCTTACTTTCTCTTTGCAGAACAACTACTTTCAATTTGGGAAAACTTTTTTCATTCAAAAATCAGGGCTAGCAATGGGCTCCCCACTCTCCCCACTCTTAGCTAACTATTATGTGGGAAAACTAGAAGAAAAGATACTAGTACAACCCACATACTTCTGCTTATATAGCAGATACATGGATGACATCTTATTTATAATAGATAGCTCAGAAATTATTCCAGAAAGAATTCTAGACTCATTCAATGAATTAGATGATTCCCTTAAGTTCACTATTGAACTTCAAAAAGAAAGAAGAATAAACTTCTTAGATATTACTATCTATTATGAAGATGAAAAATTCCTCACTAGTTGGTATAAAAAACCAATGAATACTAAAAGACTACTGGATTTCAATTCGTATCACCCAGTTTCTATTAAGAAGAATGTAGCAAGTCAGTTTTTAGAAAAAATTAATAAAATAGTTTCTACAGCAGATAAAAAAGAAGCCCAAAAGAAGAGCTTAAAGTCATACTTGCAGAGAATAACTATCCTAAAGAAGAAATTGAGAAGCTTCTGAATTTTAATGGTACGAAGAACCCACAAAAGCAACAAGTAAAATTCACTAGAAAAATTTCTTATCACAAAGGTTTATTTGAGGCTTTAAAGAGAATTAGTAAGAAATACAATATTAGGCTAGCTCAAGTTTAGAGAACAAAGTTAAAAATTTTTTCCCTAAAATAGTTCAAAGAGAAGAAGATATTTTAAAAATGCAAGGAGTAGTTTATGAAGTAAATTGTAGTTGTGGACTATCTTACATAGGTGAAACAGGTCGCAGACTAGAAACTCGTATAGCTGAGCATAAAGCAGCTATAAAAAATTGCTCCAACAAGATTGGATTAGATAGGCATGTTAGAGAAACTGGGCACAGCATGGATTGGAATTCCCTTAAAGTAATCAGTTTCCAAAGCAATTTCCAAAAGAAAACTGAAAGAAGGAATAGAGATTGAGAAAAATCAAAATTCCATCATCAATGACTGCAAAGGATTTTCCCTGCCTAACATCTGGCAGGATTTGTTGAAAAATAACCTAAACCGTCAAGGTAAACCGTAACCGTGATAGTGACAAGGAAAAAGTGACAACAACAAGACAGCCTGAAGAAGAAGAGTTTTCTCCGAAAATTTGCTATTAAAGAAAAAAATTCCTAGTAAAATCCCATAAGTTACTTTAGATTATTAATGGAAATACATCGTGACCCACAGTATAATTGTGTGATAAACATTCATGTAATATGCTCATGATGTCACCCACATTATTTTCAAAAATCATCTTTGTTTCTTACGTGTTCCAATTCCCTGCATTTTTGTCTTCCATTGCCTTGAAAAATCCCTCTAGTGGAGTGCAAAAGCTTGGTGAATCTTTGTTCTTACTACATCACAAAAATAAACGGATTTAATATGTTATATGTGCCTCTTGAGTATTCCGTGTAGCCCACACGAATAAAATTAACCCCTATAATCATGGGGTTTATATTATTTTGTCCAACCCCTGTGTGTATCCTGGCACTGTCAGCTTTGAATTGTGCTTGATATTACTTATTCTGTTTTTGTATCAGAGCGTTTTTTTTAATCTTTGTTTCATTTATTCAAAAGTTAACTAGTACATTGGAACACTGAAATCCTTTTATTTCCTTCACCTACTTTCTTTTTTTTTTTTTGGTAAAAGCATTCTTTTAGATGCTGATGGCCATATTAGTCTGACTGATTTTGGATTAAGTAAAGAAGCCTTGAGTGATCAAAAAGCCTATTCTTTTTGTGGTACTGTGGAATATATGGCTCCAGAGGTCATAAATCGGAAGGGTCACACAACTGCTGCCGATTGGTGGTCATTTGGAGTTCTAATGGTAAGGTCTTACTTTTCTATTTTTTTTTTTTTTTAATGTTAGGAAACTAACAAGGGGACCTTGCAGCTGACCATTCGCGGATTTCGGTGAACTTTTTTTTAAATGAAAGTAGAGGCAAAATTAGGATATACGTGTCCCAGGATTTGATCTAATGCCTCTTATTTTCGAAATAAAAAAATCATAACGATCCGAGGACGGAAAAATGAACGAAATTAGTGATTTCCTGTAAATGATTCTGTACTGTAATGTCATGAGGTCCTGCAACAGTGTTATAGCATACATTTCCTGTTATGGTGGCTAATGTCAAAAAGTGGGGAATGAACAGTGAACTATCAATAGCAGCAAAGAATGGAATGCCTGCATTTTCCCATCCTCCCTTAATGCTCTTTCTAATTTTTCAGAAATCAGTAAGAAGTTGCAACAACTTTGTGTGATATAGGTAGATACTGAATGAAACATATATATTTCTGTGCAATATTTGCATGAGCTAGCTAATCGAATGTCAATGGCAATTTGGTGTAGTTTCACTAACAAATAATGAGGAACTTGTTGTAGAAGTAATCGTTGAATAATGGAATTTAATAATAACACGTATGGGGACAGAGGAATTGTTAGGAGAATCTACATATCACATTTTAGCTTATAAAGTATAATTACGTACTTTTATTTGAAGACCTGACATATGTTGTTAGGTACCACTATCGGAGGTTTCGCTGTCGTTATTGGTACACAAAGTTGCGGATGATAATTATCATAAAAACAATGAAAACATAACACTTCTCAACAACATGAGCATTTGATAAAAGAACTGTTGGAACACTTACATTTTGTTTGTCGAACGTCGTCCGGAAAACCCACTTCGTTCACATTTTTCAATACCTTTCTTTTATTTATTAACTTCACAGCAAACCAAGCGTACTGCAACATATTCTGGAAAATCTGCGCAGGAAATTGATGATGTATAAGTGAATGGATCTTCAGAGCATCTTCTCGCTTGTTTAAATGCCTATTTTCTTTTTAAAGTTCGACAAAGTTTTATAATTTTTTAGTAATGTTTTACTTGACAGAAAAGGTACATATCACAAGGTTGACAGTATGGGGTACAATGAATTGGAATGATTTCAACAGTAGAAGAACAAGTGCCGTCGTCCTTTGTGAAGACGCTATTAAAATGTGCTGGATCTTTTTGACCTCCCCATGAATCCAAGATCAATACAAACTTCTCTTCTTCGCAAAATGGTCAGATAATGTTCTTCGTGAAACTGCTAAAATGCTCTTTCATTAATTTTACTGATTTCTACGATGTTACGATTACATTTCCATATTCCGCCGTTAGTTCTTCCACAATCTTAGAAACAAAAGGTCCAAATTGTCCCTGTTTCATTCAGTATCTACCTATATCGCACAATGTTGTTGTAACTTCTTACTGAATTCTGAAAAGTGAGAACGAGGGAGCTTTAAGGGAGGATGGGAAAATGCAGGCATTCTGTTCTTTGCTGCTATTGATAGTTCACTGTTCATTCCCCGCTTTTCGACATTGGCCACCATAACAGGAAATGTATGCTATAACACACTGTTGCAGGACCTCGGGACATTAAAGTACCATTTACAGGAAATCACGAATTTCGTTCATTTTTCCATCCTCGACTCGTTATTTTTATTCCGAAAATAAGAGGCATTAGATCAAATGCCGGGACACACATATCCTCATTTTGCCTCTACTTTCATTTAAAAGATATTCACCGAAATCCGCGGGTGTTCAGCTTTGAAGGTCCCCTTGTAAGTTGAAATGTGTAAATTGAAAATTTCTTAAAACATTTGCTTTATATTGGGTTGTCAGAAAAGTCATGACTTATTTTAGCCGTGTTTTGCAAAGGCCATTTATTGATAGAAAGAACAGAGATCAATCAATGATATAATGCCCGTTTTGTTTGATACCCTTTTGCCATCTTTCAGTGAGCTGCAGAGTGCCTCGTTCATAGGACCTGTCTTTCATGGCGAAAAACTGTACAAGGTTCTGATTTACAGCCTCATCTGAATTGAACGTTATACCACGCAAGGACTGTTGAAGAGAGCAAAACAAGTGGAAGTCTGACGGCGTAAGGTCAGGCGAGTATGCTGGGTGTGGCAACACATCCCACCCAAGCTCCAATAATTTTTGGCGGGTGATCAAACTTGTGTGTGGTCTCGGGTTGTCATGATGGAACACAACACCTTTACGATGAACAAGCTCTGAATGTTTCTGGATGATGGATTCGTCCAAACTGTCCAATTGCTGACAGTACACATTCGAATTGAATGTTTGGTTCCGTGGTAGGAGCTCGAAAACGCACCTTTAAAATCCCACCACACTGAGACCAGAACCTTCCGCTGATGAATGTCTGCTTTGGATGTCGTTCGAGGCGAAGCAGCACGTTAGGACCAAGAAGACTGTTTGCACAGTACATTGTTGTACAATCCACTTTTTGTTACCAGGTTATCAGTCGCTTCAAAAAAGGATCGTTTTCCTCATGCTTAATGAGCATATCGCAGGTATTTATACGCGCTGTCAATTGAGCTTCTTTGAGTTCATGAGGAACTCGCACATCGAGCTTGCTTATGTATCCCAGCTTCTTCAGGTGGTTGTGAACACTTGAATGATGGATGTGCAATGTGTCTGCAATCTCTCGTGTCGTGTAACGTGGGTTTGACTCGATCAATGCCTTGATTTGGTCATCAGCCTCGGTGGGCCTCCCGTACCGAGGAGCATCGTCGAGGTCAAAATCACCAGCATGGAATTTTGCGAACCACCGCTGGCACTGACTTTCTTGTACAGCATTATCACCGTACACTTTAAACAACTTTTCACAAGCTTGACGCACATTCTTCCCTTTACGAAAGTAAAACAGTAAGATATGGCGCAAATGCACAGTTTCGTTTTTCATCTTCAACTTGATGTCAAATCTCCGCAAATCAACCAAATCGCTCACTCTTCCTTTCAGACTGCAGCTAGAACTGGCACCTGTCTAATGCCACAGTGATAACAGAGCTGGCATGCCTCTAGTACTTCCAAAACCGCCCAACCGCCAAAATACGTCGTGACTTTTCCGACAACCCAATATTATGTTAGAGAGTGCTGTGGGTCATTGATGGATAGATTTGACATCTGCTAAATCAAGTTTGTGAAGCTTGTCATTACATGTTTTTGTAACTGTATTAAAAAGTGAGATTCTCTAACACAAGACGTGGAAACATTGTGTTGGAAAGAAATAATGCCTGGAAATGCAAAGCAAAGAAAAGGGCTGATTACCATATAAACAAATAGAAATCAGTCCAAAATGTAGTCACAGTCCAAAATGTAGTCACCAAATGCAAAGCAAAAGAAAAGGGCTGATTACCATATATACAAATAGAAATCAGTCCAAAATGTAGTCACAGTCCAAAATGTAGTCACCAAATGCAAAGCAAAAGAAAAGGGCTGATTACCATATATACAAATAGAAATCAGTCCAAAATGTAGTCACAGTCCAAAATGTAGTCACCAAATGCAAAGCAAAAGAAAAGGGCTGATTACCATATATACAAATAGAAATCAGTCCAAAATGTAGTCACCCGTCATCTGGCCAGCTGCTGGATACTGTCCCTATAGAATTGTGGCGTCTTGGATACAAAGAAGTGAGTAAAGCATGCATTCAACATCATTCTGTTTGGTGAACCGCTGTCAGTTCAGGAAATGCTGAAATGACCGGAAAAGATGGTTGTCACTTGGGGCGATGTCTGAGAAATAGGTTGGGTGTGGCAGCAGCTCCCAGCCCAGCCCAGCCCAGGTCCCTGATCTCATGAGGTCGCCCGTGCTGTCTGAGGTCTCGCTCCGTCCTGCTGTAGGAGGTTCGGCAGTGCTGGTCGTTTCGACATGAGCGACGAGTGCATATTGTTGAGCTGATGGCAGTACACATCGTCGGTGATGGTGGTGTATGGTAGCAGCTCAAAAAGCAGACCTCGCATATTCCACATACATGAGATTCTTCCGCGAATTCGCGGAATTCCGCTTTTTCGGCATCATTTTGGTCATTCTCGAGGTCATTGCAAAATGAAGAGAAATTTTTCAGGATTTTTTAGGGGGGGGGGTCGTCGTTCTATAGAAAAAAAAAAAAGCGGAATTCCGCGATTCCGCTTTTTGTGGAGTAAAAGAACTAAGCGCTTCCTAGCTTAAAGCGTTGCTTTTGGAGCAGACGCGGGGGGCAGAAGAAATGTTGGAGGGTGGAGTCAGGAGCTCAATTCGTTTACTGCTGTCAACAATGGATGGGATGTCAGTCACTTGAGCATCGCAGCGCAAAGGGTGGAAGCTCCGCCTACTTCGTGCGTTAGGGAAACTACTGCAGCCCTTTCCGTGTCTTGCGGGAAATCGCCACTCTGCATTCTATCAGGGCCAAACTATCTGCTTAATTCTATCCGTGACGTCATCGCCAGAAACTCTCTCTTGTAATTTGCAAATGTACCCGAATGCGTTCCCGCTTTTCTGAGATCGTTCGAGAATCGAAGCACTCGTGAATCCTCTTCCTACGGAGTATGCCAAAAAATACGGAATCTCCGTAATTATTACGGATTTCCCCGGGATTACGGGTGACTAACAAAAAAATTATGGATATTCAGATTTTCGCTGTTATTAAGAAAGTTTTACTGATTTTGTAAATAATCGACGTAAAAGCCTCTGAACAAAGTTCGTAACACAGCCCTTTGTCTTTTTTTTTTCTCAGGTGGTGGAATTTGTTTTGCTTGTTTCAAAGTGTGAAAAAAAAAAAATGCTCGTCGTGCTTCTTTCGCCGTGGCCCAAGATTACGTCGACCTGAAGCATCTGAATAAAGTTCGTGACGCAGCTTTCTTTTCTTAAATTCGTTCTACCCCCCCCCCCCGAAGAGAAAGAATTTGTTTTGCTTGTTTGAAAGCTAAGTGGAAAGGAAGAATGGCGCCTCGCCGGAATTATGTAGGCTTGGCGGGCTCCTTTTGCCGTGATTCGGAATTACGTTGGTTCGGACGTACTTCTTTTGCCATGATCCGAAATTACGATGGTTCGGACGTGCTGTTGCCCGGAATTGCGTCTGCCCGATGCCTCTGAACCATGTTCGTGACAAACCTTTTTGTTTTTTTTTTCTAAGGAGGAGGAATGTGTTCTGCTTGTTTGAAAACTTAGTGGAAAGAAAGCACGGCGCCCGGCTAGGATAACGTCGGCCCGAAGCCGCTGAACAAAGTTCGTGACGCAACTCTGTTTCTTTCCTTCCTTTTTTTTTCTAAGGAAGAATGTGTTTTGCATGTTTGAAAGCTAGGGGGGGGGGGGGCACGGCTTCGGGCCGTTATTACGTCGGGCCGAAGCCTCTAAATAGTTCGTGACGCAGCTTTCCGTTTTTTTTTTGCTTTTTATTTTATTCTTTCTTTCTAAGAAGGAATTTGTTTTGCTTGTTTGAAAGCTAAGTGGAAAGAATGTGTCATGGGAGGCTCAAAAACAGGGTGAAAAACAAGAATTCGGCAGAGAAAATCTCCCCACAGCAGTTAATATATCGAAGAAAACATTTTCATAAGATTGAGAATTTAATAAAGGATAAAAATAATAGAAAAAAAAAGAAAAAATAATACCTCGCATATTCCACCAAACGGACATGTCCGGTAAATCTAAAATTGAGTTGACGTCTTTGCAGGTCAAAGTACTCAACAGAGGTATTAGGTATGCATATGAGCAAAAAATGTTATAAAAAAATTACCAAAGGAAAGACAAAATCCAACAAGATTTAAAATGGTTAAATGGAGATTCATGTCACCATATTCATAATGCAAGCAAAAAATTTTGCAAGCCATTTTATAAGGTTACATTGAGAAATACTTTATTGACTTCTTCAATGACTAAAAACTAATCTGTGGATATATGTTTCTAATTCTTGCAAGTTTCTAATTGCTTGACTAAATTCACAAACTTTCCTAGACAAATACTTTTCACCTCAGGATTTAGCTAGTAAAGATTCACATGTAAGTTTTAAATCTGATTTTTAAAATATTTCATTTTATTTTGTTCTTAAATCCCTACTTTTCTATTGTGAATATAATAATGTGCTTCACTTTAATATTTACTTACATAATTTACAGAAAATAATTCCATATGGCTAGCATACTCTTAAATATTGTATATATGCTGTATTTGAATTTGCTCACCGCCCGTTCGCGTGTCCCAATTTTCCACCCAGTTAAAAAGTTCAGCTTTTTTGTCATCGGCCGGTCTCATGTATGATTCCACCAAACGGACATGTCCGGTAGCAGCTCAAAAAGCAGACCTCGCATATTCCACCAAATGGACATGTCCGGTAGCAGCTCAAAAAGCAGACCTCTCATATTCCACCAAATGGACATGTCCGGTAGCAGCTCAAAAAGCACACCTCTCATATTCCACCAAAAGGACATGTCAGGTAGCAGCTCAAAAAGCACACCTCTCATATTCCACCAAAAGGACATGTCCGGTAGCAGCTCAAAAAGCACACCTCGCATATTCCACCAAAAGGACATGTCCGGTAGCAGCTCAAAAGCACACCTCGCACATTCCACTAAACGGACATGTCCGGTAGTAGCTCAAAAAGCACACCTCACATATTCCACCAAATGGACATGTCCGGTAGCAGCTCAAAAAGCAGACCTCGCATATTCCACCAAACGGACATGTCCGGTAGCAGCTCAAAAAGCACACCTCGCATATTCCACCAAACGGACATCAGGACCTTATGTGGGTGTAAGCCATATTTGGAGGTTGGCATGGGGTTCTGTACTGCTGCATGATGCCCTGGTGTATCATACAATGCATGCCTCGGGTGCCGATGATTCTAAAAGAGACTTCCTGATCGTATTTTATTCCCATTTCTAAAACCTTTGGCACTTGGAGAAAGTTATGTATTTCATTATTGGTACTGAGAATGAGTCTCCAACTGTTTAAAAATGACAGTGGTTTTATAGGTATCGGGTCTCCCCTCCCCCTAGAGATGTAAAATACCTGGGTATTTTTGTGGGTAAATACTTAGAGTAAAAACCAGAGTATTTACCCAAAATGGGTATTTTAGTGGGTATTTATAGTTTTTCTTCAAGTTTAACTGCTTATTTACCCATAAACAGTTTATTCATGACATATGATGACTAAACTGAATAGCATGAAATAGGTTAAAATGAAAAAGTAAGAATTTAGCTTATTATCTTGAAAAGTAAGTATTTCAAGATGACTAATAGTTTCTAAATTTTTTTATAATCATATTGAATGGATTTAGATTATTTCTCAATCTCAACCCATTCAATATGATTATAAAAAAAGTACCGGTACTGCAATACAAGTAAAAAACAACAACACACAATTACTTTTTATTTAGCATAGACATTTCCTATCTGTGTACAGTTTTTTTATGAGGAAGAAAAACAATAACAATTACACCTTTATGAAAAATTACCTTTATTTTAAATTAAAATAGTCTTCTTTACTCATTAATTTACAATATTTAGGAGATATTACAGCTCCTCAGCATTTTATCACATTAAATTTTATTCATCTGAATGGGAAAATGATTCAGACTCTTTACAGTCCGAATCACTTGAGCTTAGTTCATCTTCAAATTCTTCTGTTTCTGAATCTGCATTTCTATCTTGCTGTTCCCTTCCCATCTTCTGACTTTTCTTGTCATCAAAATGCTAAATGTCGTATGGCATTTTCATTGGGCTCATGCTCATCTAAACCTGGTTTGGGAGTATGTTTTTTGGTTTACCAATTTCCAGTTGCATGCCAAATAGGTTAATTTTGTATTCTTTTCTGAAGTCAAGCGATTTCTCTTTGTACTGTGGATCCAACTGAATGTGCTGAATGATCTTTCAGTGGCTGTTGATGTTATTGGTGTGCTTGAGATCCTAATGGCAACTTCCACCAGTTCATTTGTCCCCTCTTAAACCTCTCCACTGTAGTATCAAACTCATGATGCAAACTCCTTCCCATACAAACTTCCTTGCCCAGAGTCCATCTTTGTCTCTGTAGTTTGTCAAATCTGTTCTTAATTGTATGTTATTTAGTCCCATATGTTGTCCCACATCACAAATGAAACTTATTGCATCAATCAATTGGAGAAGACCCAATTTACAACCTCGCAAAGCTGGATTCAGAAGATTTGCTGCTAAGTGAATATGTCCAGGCCGAACTCTTTCCATTCTGTAAATTTCTTTAGCATCAATTGTTCTTCAGGTTTTTGCATAGGGGATACAGGCAGCTGTTCATTTAAAGTAGCCTGAAGGTGTTTTCAAATTCAGAAAACAACGTATCTATGGCTCATTTGACTGAACCTTGTTAAGTAAATCCACTATCAGTTCCAGAATGTTGACCATTTTTTTCGATACGAACCCAAAACAACACCGTCATAAAAGTTTCTTCTTTAGCTCTATCGGCAAGTTTGCTTCTTTACTCACAGCCAGGATTTGAAGTACAACTTTGTGTATGAGCAAACTCTGAAAACAATACAAATGGCTACCCCATCCTGTTTTCCCCAGCAGCTTCAAAGATATGGTAACTTGTTTCTCTTTCCCAATTTTATTGAATAACGCTTGCATGAGATGGCTTTGCTTAATTGTTTTCACAACATCTATTACACTCGTCAGGAATGATTTGATGGATTGGCATGCTAAGATATCAGAACACAGCAAATGCAGAAGATGAGCGAGACAACCCAAGGGCACAATGTGAGAAAATTTCTTTTAGAGACCTGAAAGCTGCTGTCATATTTGCAGCATTGTTTCCAATAACCATGAGGAACTTCTGAGGTTCGTGAACTTGCAATAAATTTATAAAACATGACCATCCTTTTTAATTTGCAAATTGCTTTATTTTAGTGTCATACTTCCAAATTTTTGTATGTATAAAAAAAAAAAAAAAAAAGGTAATGTAATTACATAGATGAAGTGTAATCTATAAAACTGCTAATTCTCTAACAATGTGTATTTTAAAATGCATTTTCAACTTTATAGCATACCCTAATCAAATTTATATATTTTGATGCACACAGAACAGATAGCAAAATATGTTTTAAGACAAGACCACCTTATTTTGCTGAATGAATTATTTTGCAGTTTCTCAAGAGATATAGTTTGTAGAATAACAAAATGATTTCATTGTGTAATTTTTAAAATACAAATGGGGGTCTTTATGAACTCAAATGTTATTACATTTAACCTGAGATGAATTGGAAATCTTCAGGACTTCTGCTCCCAATCCACTAAAGTTCTGTATATTAATTATATTTCCACTTTTTGGCATTTTAATAACCTCGTAAAACAATCTGTATACTTAACTCATAAAAAGCAATTTTTTAAGCAGAAAGGTGTGATTTTGAATACTAGCAGATATCGCGATACATTGTGGAAACCGATGTTTCAAAGATGATACATCGTGATGCTAAAATCCCAACATCGCCCAGCCCTACTCATGAAATTTCCCTGTATTTTTAATTTAAAGCATTATGTGAAAAATGTCCCCCCTTCATGAAATGATGTTGCAATTTCCCTGTGCCAGAGGAAATATTAATCAGAAGGTAGGCTGCCACATACTGATTGAATAACATTATTGCATTTAAAAATGAGTAATTTTAAAAACTATTTTAAATTTGATTTTAAAGTGATGTAATGTATACTTCTAACAAAAATTAGTGACACCATGTTGTTAGATAATTTTTGAAAATACCCATTTTTGGGTGGGTATTTAAGAAATGGGTAAATACCCATTTATCCAGGACTTTAGAACATTGTTTTTCAAGTTTTGCATACTTTCTACCATGGCCTCTTTTGTTGTGTTCTAAACTTTGTTGCACGCTTTAGAATACATGAAGTGGTGTGCATACTTCCTTCTGTGAGCTTTAGATGGGTGCAAGACATTGACCCCCTGCCATCTGAAATTCCCTGGATGGTGGTGCACACATGTGAAAGTCAAAGGCATGTGCAGTGTTAACTGTGACATGTTCAGTATCTATTGGAGCTGAAATGGTGGTTGTAATGGGTTAGGAATAAGATATGACCTCCTTGGGAAAGGGCATGATCATTGGATAGAGATCAAAGGATTATCTGGAAAACAGGGAACTTTGCCATGGTTGTTTGTGTACTGAGAATGGGTGGAAAGTGGTACAAATGGGTAACTGAAGGGTGAGTATTGGACAGTGAGTGATTGGAAAGCTACTCTTTAGCAGTAGCTAGCTAGCTAGCTACTGCTACAAATATGTTCTCAAAAAAGTAGCTTACTACAACTACTTTTTCTAAAGTAGCTAGTTACACTACTTTTTAGCTGCTATCTCTACATTTAGTCTTTAGTTAAAAGTGAATATTCTGAAGATGTTGTTTATATGTACACATTCTTACGTATGGCACTCAGAGCTCATCATTGTCTACCATTATCAATCCACTGCTGGATGAAGGTCTCCTCAAGTTTCTTCCATAATAGTCTGTCTTGTGCCAGTCTCCTGCACGTTATTCCAGCTTACTTTCGAATTTTATCCACCCATCTTCCACGTGGTCTTCTGGGTCTTTTTCTGCCCTTTGGTATCCAGTCTAAAATTTCGGTTGTCCATCGGTGATCTGTTCTTCTGACATGTCCCAGCCCATTGCCATTTCAGGGATTTTACTCTGATCATGATGTCTTCCACTCTTGCCATTTTTCTGATCCACGAATTCCTCTTCTTATCTCTCCTAGTTACACCAAGCATGCACCTCTCCATGCTACTTTGAGTTGTCTGCAGTCTTTGTATATGTCTTTTAGTTAAGGTCCACGTCTCTGCACCATATGTAAGCACTGGAAGGATGCATTGGTCACTTTTCTTTTAAGACATAATGGCATATTGCTTTTGAACATTATACGGTTTCTTCCAAAAGCTCTCCAGGCAAGTTTTGTATGCCGATTAATTTCTTCATCAATGTGACCCTCGCTTGATATCTGCTGTCCAAGATAAACGTAGTGCCTGTTATCTCCAGCTTTTCTCCATCAATCGATAAATCTTCATTTCTTGTAAAAGCATTGAACATCACTTTTGTCTTCTGAAAGTTCATTTTTAATCCCACTTCTTTACTCTTGTCAGCAAGTTCCTGGATCATACTCTGCCGCTCTGATGAGGTAGTTGCAAAAATGACTACGTCATCAGCAAAACGTAGGTGAGTTAGATAATCTCCATTAACCTTTATCCCTTTGTTTTCCCAGTTCAGTGATTGAAAGACATTTTGCAGTGTGGCATGAAAGAATTTGAGAGATATAGTGTCACCTTGTCTCACTCCCTTTCCAATTTTTATGGGTGCTGTATTCTCAAATCACAAATAGCCAAATCTTTGCATTTTCATAGATGTTATACTCCAGGTTTACTGATATGCCCAGGGATTTCAAGTAAAAACCAATATCAACAAGCATGTGCTACTTTATTTTCTTTACTGAGAAAATCCCCCCCCGCTTCTCTCTCAAATGTCATTAATCAATTGCTAGCTCGATCATCTCCTATGTGCTGTTTTCTCAGGTTTTGACTGAGATTTCCCTGTAAGTAACATAAAGCAAGGAAGATAATGCTTTTATGGTTAACCGTTTGGCTAACCTTCACAATGCAAGTCAAGTTAGGTATGCAGTTGTAGGCAGGGCACACCCAGTCCCCTGCTGTAGCCAGTAATGTTTCAGGAAATCTGAAAATGTCACATGATTTAAAGAATTAATTTTTTTTTTGCTTTTAAGGACAATGATTTGTAGCATAATTTCCCTCTACAAGCTACCTTATTTTGTGGCGGGCAACTACTATAACTACATTTTTATATTTGCAGCATTGCTATGCCACGCTACGGTAAATACAGTATGCTACAGTAGCAGCCCTGTATGTAGCATGCTACTTCCGATCACTGGTATTGGATGCCATGGCTGCCTAATGATCGAAAACAGACAGATTGGTCATTTTTTCTGGAGCAGTAGACAAGCTACCTAGGCACAGCTAACCATGGTCTGTAACAAATGAGTGCACTGAGCAGTACATACACAGCTACAGTACAATCAGTGATCCCTGTATATGGTGTAGACGTATGACCATATCACGGGCGCCGCCAAGGTGGGGCAAGGATGGTTAAAATGCCCACCCTTGTCTGACTGAAATCATAATAAAAAATACATGTGGCAGAGAGTGGGATAAAACGTTACAAGTTGAAGTTGTTACAAGTGCTATAATTAACATTTACAAGTTTAAGTTTTAAAAGTACTTTAATATATCTAAAAAAAAAAATCCTGAGAGGGCACCAACTATAGGCAAAGTTAGAAAGATATCCTTAATGGTAGCTAACGTTTCTTTTCAAAATACTGGTTTTTGCCTTATAGTGAAAATTCCATATCCACCTTACTTTTTGAATTTTTTGAGAATTTTTTGTGTGTTATTTTAGTAAAAGGATTTCTTTTATATGATTTCATTCGAAATTAGTGACCTAAGAATCTTTTTTAAAAAACGGGGAAAGTCCACGGGACGGTTTCAGAACCCACAGATTTCAAATGCCCGTTTGACAGCAAGGTACAAGGGCGACCCTAAAAAAAAAAAAAAAAAAAAAATAATAATAATTATAATTATATATTCCGGGGCTCCTGGACCATCGCGCCACCTAGATGCACCCTGGCAGTGCCCACTCTTATACAGTATATAATATATATATATAAAAAAATTCTGGTGGTGCCCCTGGACCACACATCACCCCTCACCATTGGCAGTCATTGAAAACAGTGTATGGAGTTTGCCAAAAAAATGTCAGAAATGTTCTGTGGGAGATTGGAAGAAAGTTTCCTTCCCTGATGAATCAGGTTTTCTACTGCAAGTGCATGGCCAGTTTAGAGTATGGAAAAAAGCTATTGAGATGATCATACAAAATGCCATGGCTTTAAAGGTACAGGCAGTGGCAAAGTGTAATGCTTTGGGAAATGTTTTCACAGAGCACTCTTGGCCTGCTATTAGTGGTGGATGGGCATGTGAATGCCACTGCACACCTGTCCATCATTGTAGACCAGGTGGATCACTTTATGCTTACAGTGTTTCTAGACTGCGGTCCAATAATATAACATGCTGTGTCCTAAGATACACATTATACAGGACTGGTTCAAGAAATGCAAGGATGACCTCCATTTTTGCTCATGGCTTCCCGTGTCACTTTGCATGAACCCAGTTGAACATATTTGGGATCATATGGATCAGCAGCAGTGGTGTATGGATCCTACACCACAGACACTGGATGAGCTACAGGACGCTCTTACACGGACATGGTATGACATACTAGTGGACATTTTCTGGGGACATATGGACTCCATGCTTTGTCATGGTTCGTACGCTCCTTGAAAATCTTGAAAAGTCCTTGAATAAAAAAAGTTCATTTTCAAGTCCTTGAAAGTACTTCAAAAAGTTTAAGGCTCTGTAAATAGTACTTGATTTTTTTTTTTTTTAAGTAAGGATATAAAAGAACACGTGTTAAATAATTGTTTGTGCTAAAAAGATGTATAGGAGATTTCTGTGTAGTTGTGATAAAACACCAAGCTGATCAAATAGTGCAGAGCTTGCGTTCAACCCAGAGGAGTGTGTGGACAGCTCGTGGCTTGGCTATGATTTCACTACAGAGTAATGTGTCAGCCATGTGAGTAAAATAAGTGGAATGATGTATTCATAAATTATTATGGGCTTCCATTTACTGGGGTTAGGAATGAATTCTTGCCACAGGGTGGAACTTCCAGGAATTGCTTGTGCTTCATGTGTGGACCCTTTGTCTCCTGGCTGCATTAAAAAATCCTACATGAGATTCGTCCGCGGATTCGCGGAATTCCATTTTTGGTCATCATTTAGGTTATTCTCGAGATCGATGCAAAACTGAAGAGAAATTTTGGAGGATTAATTTGGGTGGGGGTCCTTTGGGGGGGGGTCTGGAGATGGTATTTCGTTTTTCAAAACTTTCTAAAACGGAAGTTCAAGGAGTGAACATTTTCCCCGTAATCGTGATTTCTTTTCTCGCGATGTTTCTTCTGCGCAGTATTATTATTAAATATATTTTATTCCATAAATATTTGCATTTCAGCTTGAAAATTTCAGAAAACGGAAGTTGGCGCGAAAATTTCCTTGTGATCTTCAGGTATGAGATTCTTCAATGGATTCCAAGAATTCTGCCTTTTCCGTCGTCATTTCGATGATTTCCGAGATCGATGCACAACTGAACAGAAATTTGGGAGAGATTGGTAATGGGGGTCGTTTTCCGTCGGTGGGCAGAATTCCGACTTTCGGAAACGGAAGTTAGACTGAGTGAAGGTTTCTCCTGTAATCGTAACCCTTTTTTCATGGCGATGTTTCTTCTACCCAGTAGTGTTGTTAAATATAATTTCATTCCATAAATACTTGTTTTGCAGCTTCAAAATGGAGGAAAACTTTCCTAAAATGGAAGTTGGACAGAGCGTAGATTTCGCTGGTAATCATAATTTTTTTCTCCGCGATCTTGCATTTATCTTGTGTTGCTGTTAAATGGGGGAAAAAAAGAAATATTTTGAATAGTGATGTGCTCCAGCTTAATATTTACATAATAAATTTCAGTGAACAATTTCATCTTGTTCTCGCCGCATTATATTCACGCTGTTTCACAGCACATTCTTATTTTTCACCAGTGCGATTAAAAAGTTCAGCTTTTTTATTCCTTCGGCAGTCTCGTGTATGAAAAATGCATCAAAGTCATGCATCAAAAGTAAAATGTTAAAGCAAACAGTAAGTGACATACCAGCAGATGAATATGAAAATAATGTACCCTTTCACAATATTCCACAAAATAGAATGATTTCAAAATACACCAAAAAAGAGGGACAATTCAAAGTTAAGAAAATAAACCAACAGGGAAGCAAGGGATATCAGGCAGGTCATTGAAGGTGTGCGTGCCTCAGCTAAGATTAATGGTCTGAACTTACTAAAATACCTACCTACCTACTGACCGACTGACAATACATGCACATGCTAATTCGGGTTTAAAAAGTCCTCGAAAAGTGCTTGAATTTATTTTGCTGGGAAGAGTATGAACCTTGCTTGTCGCATAACCTCAGTGGTAACGACTCATTAAGGACCTACACAACACTAGGTAGGTAGTCATAATGTTTTGCTGCAATGATGTATTTTTTGGTATATAAACACCTGATTGAATGTGAAATAAAAAGAATCTCTCAAGAATTGCAGGTAATTATATGAGATGTTCAAAAGTTACCTGGACGCTTTGTAATTTGAAATGCTTCATTGGTTGCCATGGAAGAGAGGTGTTACCATGTAAACCTAACATCACACACCATAATTAGCAACTTTACATTGCACAGTGAATATAATTCTATGGAGTGATGAATTGCATTACACATCATTTGATCAGATGATGCCAGGAGAGCATCTGCTGTCAAAGTTACTTTGTGCCAGCAAGCAATTTGCAGAATTTTGATTATGCAGAGCTATTTCTCATGGTATTAACTTTTGACATTTGGTAATTGTGCATTGAACTGACTACCTTGTATTATTGGGCATTCTTTTTTTTTCAACAGGAAAATACTTTGCAAGGTATTGCAGATGTTGGTACTGATTAGTTTGAGGGTATATAATAGTGCTGTGTAGTAGCAGTAGTTATTGGGTTGTACAAAGTCCTGACTAAGCTCAATGAAATGTATGAGATAAATTAGAACATTGGTTAAGGTTCATACCTCTCATCGTGTCCCACATTGGAGTTGAACCGGTCCTAATTTTGCATGTGGAGTGGAGGTGTTCATATGTGGAAAAGCTAACCTCTCTTATAGGATTGGTAAATAAATAGGCTTGAGGGTGTAATTGCAGCCGTAAGGGGCTGGTATTGATTTGAGTGTTATTGATGTAATTGTATGAAACGTGTTTGGCCAGATATCTTGCTTTCAGAGATAATTTACACTGTATGAAATTCAGAACATGTACTGTTTAAAATCTTCATGTTATTTTTAAATGCAAGTTTCATTGAGTTAGAGATGAAATGTCTAACTGCTTTCAGTTCTTTAAGTACTATGTTTTCATTTTGCTGCAGTTCGAAATGCTTACCGGTGCCTTGCCGTTTCAAGGAGCTAACAGAAAAGAAACAATGATGCAGATATTAAAGTGAGTATTTTGGGGTTTGTTCTTGAGTACTTCCACCTTTCATTCTCCAAGATATTGTTAAAATGTATTATGATGCAACTATGCAATTCAAAACATTTTGTCCATTGATTTCTTTTACTGGTAAGTGTTAAAGAGTTAGAGATAGGAGAGATTAAGAAGTGGAGAAAATATTCACTTCTACTTCAGTAAAAAGTTACGAATTTGCTTTCAAATATGATCACAAGATTTATGTTCATGAGTTGCCTTTAAAGTAAAAATTTCACTGTGGCTATTACTTTTTATTCACTGAAGCTGATCTGTTTCTGTGAATGTTGCAGATATCTGTTAAGTGCTGATGCCTGAAAATAATGGTTCAAATAGAAATTCAATTTTTAAAAATTCTGTGTATGTCTTTTCATAGTGCATTTAATAGGCATGGGACTCTTCCTCAGATTAGCAAAATTCCGCCCTTTTTTTGTTTTTTGTCAGCATTTGGGTCGTTTTGCAGATTAATGCAAAACTGAAGAATATTTTTCTTTTTCTTGGGGGGGGGGGGCTGCTTTCCATTTGGGGATGGAATTCAGTCTCTCAAAACTTTAGAAAATGCAAGTTTATATACAGTGAAAGTTTCTCCCATAATCATATTTTTCTTTTTCTCATGTCCACTCTGTCCAGCATTCTTTGGTATGGTTTTGATAACAGAAATCTTATACTCGGGTTAAAACAAAAGTGTACATGAGCTGTTGTTGCCAAAAATGGCCACAGTGTATAGGTACCAACTCTCCAAAAATTCAGTGGGTGCTGGTGAAATTCCAAGAGGTCCATCAATATTCAATGAATTGGGGGGAGGGGGTGCAAAACTCGTATGCTAAAAGTTTACATACTCCATTCCTGGTGTATTTGGATGTACCTTTTTTAAACTATATAGAGCATTGAACATTTTGAGTTCCCCAAGGATGATTCCAAATGTGGAAAGGAAGAAAAAGTTTTCACTACTTCAATTGGTCCCTTCCCCACTTAATTTTACCTCTTTTTTTTTTTTTTTTTTTTTTTTTTTTTTTACCTAAAGGTGTAGCAGCACCTAACCCTTCTCCAAGTGCACATTTCAAATAACCTTCATCGGGATAGTCTGGAATTCAAAAGTTCTTTGAGTTATCCTCACAGGAAAGAAAAGTCATACAGGAGATAAATATATGCACCGAGTTATCACTGAATTATGACCACTCCTATCAAAAGGGAATACGGCCCATTGACCTCTCGGTTTCCGAGATGGTGCAATTAGTCAACTGATGTAGCATACATAAGGTGTGAATTGAGCAATAGGTACTGAGAGCTTCCTGAAAGTAATACCTCCTTAATAACTTTTCAAATTTTGAAGTGATTTTAATGAAATTGCACTGACATGTACTATGGTAGTTACCAATGTGGGAACACATTTTTTTCAGAGTCTGAAATAAAGATAAAGAATGACAGAGAAAAGCAGCAAGCCGTAATTGAATTCCTGGAGAAAGAGGGATGTGGGGCTCCAGAAATCCACAGAAGACTCTTGGGTGTGTATGGAGCTGCCACAATCGATGTCAGTAATGTCCAAAGAGGGATGAAGAGGTTTCGAGAGAGAAAGTTCAGTGTCAGACAAACAACGGAGTGGAAGACCCGCAACTGCAGTGACAGATGCCAACAGGCAACGAGTGAAAGACATCATCACAGCTGATCGTCGTGTCACCATCCAGGAGTTGCAACAATAAATAGTGCTCACTATGTGCAGACATTGAAGAAGCTAAAGGAAGCTATCAGAAGGAAAAGAAGTGACATTCCACCTCACAGTGTTGTTTTATAACATAATGCAAATCTCCGCACCTCAATGGAGACTTCACAGGCTATTGCTAAAATGGGGTGGGCAGTGATGCCCCAGTCCCCCTAGTTCTGATTTGGCTTTCTCAGACTATTTCCTGTTTGCCTCTTTGAAAAACACCCTTCCTGGGGAATGTTTCGATGTGACTGACGTTAAACTGGCTGTGAACTCGTGGGTGAAACGACAGCATCAGGAATTTTTCCACAATTGATTTTACCAATGGGTTCAAAGATGGTGGAAATGTATAGAAAAGGATAGACAATACCTTGAGTAGGCTAGCATTATTAACAATGTGTCCAAGTATTTTGCCGCGATGTTTCACATTTTTGTTGCTACAAATAAAAATCTTATGAGGGCCAAGGCATTACTTTCAGGATGCCCTTTGTAGTAAAATTCGGAGCGTGATGGGCAAACAGAAGAATTTGTCAGGCTTTGAGAAAGGACAGATTGTGGGAGCTTGGAGAGAATTTAGGTGCTTCAATTTCTCAAACTGCTGAACTGGTGAGTTGTTTGGGAGCCACTGTAGTTGAAGTCTATCGGGAGTGGCGTGAAAGTGGTCAAACAACGACCCGAAGGCAAAACTGCACAGGACAGCAAAAGGTTGATGTGAGTGCCCAGTCAGGTGACTCCTACAGGCCAACAGATGCAACACTGTTCAACAATTGACTACCCAATATAACAGAGGTCAACCCGAAACAGTATCTGTCGTGACCATGGGTCGCATGCTCGGGCTATAACAGATAACAGCAGACAACCCTGGCAACATCCTTTCCTAACCACTGTTCGTTGGCCCAAGACTCGCCTAATGTAAAGATCATACAAGTTCGATGTCAGAATACTGGAAAAAAGTGTGCTGCTCTGGTGAGTCTCTATTTTTACTTCACTCTATGGATGGGTCATGCATGTATTTGGTGCAAACAACTGGATCCATCTGCATGGTCTCCACAGTTCAAGCTGGTGGAGGTGGTTGTATGTGAGGGGAATGTTTTCCTGGCAGGAACTTGGACCCCTGATGCATGTTGAACAATGTACCAGTTTGTTCAATTTGAACTGTACAATATACGTACCAGTACGTTCAAAAAGTTCCAGAACTTTTTATATTAAAACAGAATGAGTGCAGATAATACCTGTTTATGCGGTGTTTCCTTCAAAGTAGTTACCATGTGCAACTGTGCATTTTTGCCAGTGCTCATACAAAGATTTAAATGCAGATTGCAAGCCGCCTTTTGCCACATCCTCCAGTGCCTCCGTCACAGCTCGTTGCACTTCTTCAGAACTTGAGAAGCGTCGCCCCTTAAGCAAATTCTTCATCCGGGGAAAAAGGAAAAAGTCACACGGGGCGAGATCAGGGGAATAAGCTGGTTGTGGAAGAACGGGAATGTGATGTTTGGACAGGTAATCGGACACCAGGAGGGATCTGTGAGCCAGCGTATTATTGTGATGGAGCACCCATGAGTTGGTCTTCCAAAGATTGGGTCGCTTGCGTCTCACTGTTTCTCGGAGACGTTTCAGAACGTTGACTCACTCTTTTTTTAGTGACTGTTCGACCATGTTGAAAGAATTCCTTGTGTACAACCCCCTTGCAATCAAAGAAAACTGTTAACAAGACCTTTCCTTTGGAGCGGTCAGCCATGAATTTTGGTTATGGTGATGACGGTGATTTCCACACTTTTGACTATAGATTGTATTGTACAGAATGCACGAAGTCTCATCGCCAGTGACCAATCGATTCAAGAGATTGGGATCTGAATCCACTGCATCAATGTTATCTCCGCAAACTTGCATGCGCTCATCCATTTTTTTTTTTGTCAGGTTTTTGGGAACAATTTGTTGGCACACGTGATACATGCTCAGTTTCTCTGTTAATTGTAACAATGGGGAGTACAATGACCCAGCACTGCGACCTAAGGTCTGTTGTGCATCCCCAGTCCTAATCTTGAAAGAGACCAGATACAAAAGCAAAAATGGTCTTGACTGGTACTAGAGAGAGATATTACTTGGTCTCAAGTTATGAGTACCAAAGTGTTCAAGCCTAAGTGCTGCAAAAAAGTCAGTCACAAAGAAAATACAAGAAAGTCTCCTCTTCTAGATGGCATCCTGTACAAAGTGGATCCTCTTTCACCCCAATCAAATTAGAGTGCCTATTAAGAAGACAGTGTCCTGTAAGTAGACCAACAATCAGTCCAATATCCTTTTTAGTTTCTGTTAAAATGGCTTGGTAACTTCCAACCGAGATGCCAGCAACTTCTGCAATCGCTGCAACAGTTTTGTGATCCGTTGTGGATGTTGAAGGTCGCCCTAATATCTCATAATCCTCGGTACTATGTCCCCCGTTTTCAAATCTTTGATGCCACTCATAAACTCTAGTTCGACTCATTACACTCTCACCATACACTGACTTAATCATTTGAAAAGTCTCGGCGAAAGATTTTCCGAGCAGAACACGAAATTTTACACTTGAACGCTGTTTAAAATTTGACGTTGTTGTCCTCGCGATGGAGAGCCTCAAATGTCTGTAATCACGAACTACGTACATATGCTGTATGTATTAGATCTGGATCAAACCAGTTCTAGCTGGTCTGTCACATGATGCTCTTCGCTTGCTCAGCGGGGTATGACTTAATTCACTGACATTTGGCAAATATTCAAAAAGTTCCGGAACTTTTTGAACGTGCTAGTATAACTGGTGCCCACTATCGTGAGTTGCTTGCTGACCATGTACACTAGAGCTGAGCTGAGATGGGCTGGGCCCGAGCCCTAACCGGGCTCCGGCTTCATTTTAAAAACTTCTGGTCGGGCTCGGACTGCCATATATAGATTTTTTTTTACTGGTCAGTTTTATCAAATAGTTATTGGTGTTATTTTCAATTTTTTTTTTTTTTAGAATGGTTTGGCTACCAGGGGCGTAAGTGTTTATTTTTGCTTCTGATGTATTTGCAACAAAATCTGAGCTGGAAACTATTGAAAAAATTCTTCCGTGAACCAATGCCGCTCACCTCGGAAAACTTTTTGAAAATACCTCAGCCTGCTTAAAATAGTGCATAATTTTCCCACCAGGAGCCGTACACGTATATCTTATTTTTGTCCATATCTCTGTTTCTAGGAGTTCAATTTGAAAAATTCTTTGTTAGAGAACATTTTCGGTGTGAAATATTTCTCATATAATTTAAAATATTTCTTAATGCACAAGTGTGCCACTAGAAGGCATAAGTTAACTCTTCCGTTTACAGCAATATCTGCAAGACTAAAAACCCAATTGAAAAATATTCTCTTTCGATCAGATACTAACTATGAAAACTTTTTACGTGTATTTTTTTGGCAAAATAATGCACAACTTCGCCACTAGGGGCACAAATATTTAATCTATTTTTCTCAATATCTGTACTTCTAAATGTCTGATGTAAAAAAATTCTCTTTACACCAGATACCATTTACCATATGGAACACTTTAGGTGGTTTGTATTTGAAGAGGTGTTTGTGGTTCACAATTATGCCACTAGGTGGTGTTTGTGTACTTCCATTTGCAGCCTGTCTCTGCCTCTAAAAACCCTATTGAGAAATTTTCTTTACTGTATGCCATTTGCTGTAATGAAGATGGAGAGTGAATAAGATTTTTGCTACAATAAGAAGACCCTCTTCAAATAATGTACAGCTTAACCCCTAGGGGTTGTAAAGGTCAATACTTTTTTTTTTTTTTTACCTCTGCTTCTGGAAGACTTATTTCAAAAGTTCTTTTTCCTTGGCTTTTGCTATGAAGAATGCTTTTCGCCTGTTTTCAACTTTTCCGTTATGCAAAATTCTTCTGCTAAAAGGCATAGTTATACACTGGTGTGCAAAAATTAAGAACGAAGAAGAGAAATTAGCATAACAGCGGAACGAGCAGGCAGAACGGACCAAAAGACCACTCAGGAGATAGACTAGGGTCCGGTACGGTAGGGCATGAGCATGTATGCAGCATGACGTAAGGGAGGGAGTGTCAGAAGGGTATAAAGCACACGGGCTGTGTACGCTCAGCAATTCGGTGAAAGCTATTGCACGGTGTACATCGGTTTGAACGACGTCGAGTTGCTGCCACTGTGTGATATGGCCAACAGGCAATCCAGTAGAAGACATCTGGATGACTTTACCCGAGGTCACGTCATTGGGAAGTTGGAAGAAGGTTGAAGTGTGACTAGTGTGGCCGAGGAGTTTGGGATCGCTCACAGCATCGTTTCACAAGCTTGGAGATAATTTCAAACGACAGGAACAGCTGTCTGAGAGTTTAGCAGTGGTCGTCCACGAGCAACAACGGCGGCGGACGACCGGTATATTGTCCTACAGGTGAGAAGAGGCAGACAGCGGGAGAAATCGCAAGGCACATGCAACAGACAACTGGACGTCCGTTATCACGCTTTACCGTGGCCAGGAGGCTGCACAAAGGTGGCCTATTTGCACGACGACCAGTATGGTGTGTGCCATTAATGCCTACTCATCGGAGACGGCGTTTTTGTGGTGCCAGGAACACAAGAACTGGACACGTCAGCAATGGGGTCGCGCTCTCTTAACGGATGAGAGCCGATTTAGTCTGACGAGCGATTCTGGACGTATACACATCTGTAGAGAGCAGGGAAACACGCAATCACACCTCCAACATCATCGAAAGGGACCGGTTTGGAGGTGGCGGAGTTCTCGTTTGGGGAGGTATCATGCTTGGTAGCCGTACTGACCTCCACATCTTCCAAGGAGGTTCAATCACTGGTGTCCGCTATTGTACCGAGGTTCTCCTGCCTCACGTGCGTCTGTTTAGAGGTGCTGTGGGTCCTGAGTTCCTCTTCATGGACGACAACGCTACACCTCATCATACAGTGGCTGTCACAGAGCTGTTGGAGAGTGAAGATATTCAACGCATGGATTGGCCTGCAAGGTCCCCGGACCTAAATCCAATCGAACACATGTGTGACCTTCTCAGGAGACACTTGGCAGCACGTTACCAGCCGCCAGCAACGATTCTGCAGCTGCGATTGGCGCTACAAGAGGAATGGGCCGCGATGCCTCAACAGCTCCTTGACAACCTCGTCTTCAGCATGGACAGACATTGTAAATCCTACAACGCAGTCAGGGGTGATCATATCCCATACTAAAGACTGGATTTTTCTTGGAAGCCTCCTGTCACATGGATGTTTCTGTCTTCTGTCCAGTTGTGCTCGCAGCTACCTTTTCAATAAAGTGCCTTTGTATCCTTTGGATTGCTTGTATGGACGGTTTTGCTCACTTGTCCCATATTCTTACATCTTGGGGATCTTATGGTATGATTTGAGTCGATGTGTAGCACTTCTGCACGACGTTACATTCGAAAAACCGTCTCATCCTTAATTTTTGCATGCCAGTGTATCATGTTTCCTTCTATATCTCTTCGATTTGAAATTTTTTTTTTCTTTTAATACCTTCGTTTTCATTTGCCATTGGAAACGTTTTTTGTGGCTTTTGTGAATTTTCGTAACACACTTTTTAACCACTGGTAGAAGTAAATAGCTGATTTTTTTGGTGGAAGTAAATAGCTGATGGGTTATTTTGACCTTTACTGAAATTTTCTAATGAATACTTTATATAAGAATTTGCCATAAAATCAGATTGTTTTCTAATATCAGAAACTTAAATCTAGTTGTTTCTCAGTATTTTCTGAGCTAAGTAATTACTTTGCATCTTCTATAATTAGTTTTCTAATCATGCCCAGTTAAATTGCATTGGTCACTAATGAATGCAGTTGTACCACAGCCCTTGGACTTAAGGTTTTCTCATTATTCTCTTTCATTTCATGTTGGAAATTTTTGTGCATACTTTGAGTACAAATTTAAAACATAGTTACAGCATCAATATTATGTTGAAAATTCCTTCACTAAATAAAATGTAACACAAGTACTTGCTCCCATGATTATGTGTTTAAGAAATAAGTCCCTTTGGTCCTTTGAAAAAGTTCCAAATATTTCACCTTTCCTTACCCTTAAATTTCCAATGTAAGCACTATTTCAAAATAATTACATATAAATAGTATTATTTTATGTATTGATTGTGGGATATATGAAAGCACTTCAAGAGTAATGCCGCATACCTCTGTATTTTTGAGTTTTATGGTGTTTTTAATTCTGTAATTTGCTTCAATAATTGAACTAAAGCCAAAGTATAAAAATAAATTTTTCTCAATCAATGTAGTATACTGTATATAAAAGTTTAGTAGTTATTAAACCTGGTAACATTTTCAATGACAGTTTTGGTACGAGTATTTCAGTATTTATCTGTGATTCTAAGTTTTTGATTAGCTGCAGCAGACATCATTTTTAACATTCTGCATTCTGTTTGCCCTAGCATGTAGGAAGTTGTTTGTTGTAGGTTACAGGTTAAACAGACCTATGGTTTCACTGTATTTTTAAGTAAGAGCATTTGGATTGTATGTCCTGGGGAAAAAAATCCCAAAGTCCTGGAAAAGTCCTGGAATTTTATGATTGAAAAAGCATATGAACCATGTTGTTAGGATGAATGTTTGATGACTGATTTTTTTTTAACCAGTTGTAAAATTATAGTCATTCCCAAATTCAGTGTTAGAAGGTAACCAAGTGTATGTTTTCAGGAATGTCTTCATTTTCATGCAAGTTCATATACATATACAGTCTGACCTCCATACATCGAAGTCTATGGTACCACAAAAAAAAAAAAAAAAAAAAAATCAGTACATATTGAAACTATCTGTTTTTATACATATGTATTGTGTAGTACATTGTATTTAGAAACACATTTCGTAATCAAGTTTACTTTTTCTATAACCAATCTGTTTTTCTTTGGCATTCATGTTAGCTCCCACTAAAACTGTTATTCTCTCTTTGCTGTCTTTACTTCCATGGCAATCGTCATCTTGTAAAGTAAGTCTTGTTTGGCAAACATTTAAAGAACAGTCCTGTTTCGTCGATGTTAAAAATGTTACCAGGATTGTATTCTTCTAAAATCTTCTTCAAAACTGTATTTTTCCATTGGTCACAGTCAGTGTCACAAATGCTAACACTTTCTCCCGAACAATCTATTCTTTTAAGCCATCTCGCTTCTTAAATTTATCCAACCAACCAGAAGTTAGTTTGCAAAATGCACTTGCCCCAAATGATTGGCAAACTTTAATGCCTTTTCTTTTATAACAGGATCTGAGATTGGCAAGTTTTTGCCATGAGCAATTTTAATCCACTTTAAAACAGTGTTGCCCATTTTTCCAAAATGACATGTTTTAGAGAGTTTCCTGCCAGAACTGACATTAAAATCCACTTAAAAAAAAAAAAAAAAAAAAAAAATTCTAAGATTTTCATAACGAACTCCCCGTTCTTTAGCACTTCTTTGGATAAAAAAATCGTGCTTATGTTATCGATTTGCCCGTCTGTCTGTAGACACCGTATCTCTGCAACTATTAGTCTGATTTTAAAACTTCTTTTTGCATTGGGAAGCTTGAAATATGCAAATGATGATCCTTCATTTCGTTTTTTTTACAATGTAAAATTTCGCCGCCAGAGGGCGTAAATGCAGATGTCGAATTCAAAATACATTTTATTCCATATAGGGTGAATGTACTAGTGAATGACGATCCAGTAAATGACCATTTCTACTTAAAACGTTTAAAATAAGCTCCACAGGCCTGTTAGCCAATGAAGTTGCACAAATAATAGAAGCAGCGAAGTCTCTTGGTAAGGCTTGTGATTGGCTGACCATAATTACGTAATGCAGAATCCAAGATGGTGGTATACATATGTGTGCAGCAAAATTATTTGTTCTGTTCAAACTCCACAATAAGGTAAGCCTTGTGCGATTAATCATGTAGTAATATATCACATATTAGAGTAGTTCCTTCTTACTTTTATTAGAACTGTTGTGGAACTTAAGTCATAAATACATTTTTCATAGAAAGGAAACATGTCTAACCTCAAATGCATGCAATAGTAATGGTAGTCACATACTGGAGCAATTCCCTGGTATGGTACCAGTGAATGACCATTTCGATCATACACTGGTGTTAAAAAAAGATTGTCTCGTGCTCTGTTACCAAGTATAATGACCACCTTATAAATAATGCGAATATTTTTGTACCACTGAATCGCCTAAAAGGGTACTGCTACCAGTAAATGACCGACACAAATTGTGCGTCGGTTATTTACTGGGTGACAGTAGTCATTTATTGGTTATACACTAATTATTGGATATGATGAAATTCTAGGTTAATATTATTCATCTCGTTTATATAGATTATATTCAAACATGGAAGATTGTGCAGAGGGGAAGAAAAGGTCATACTCTCGCTTCCGCTATACAGATGATTTGTCTGAAGCTATATAGGTAGCACGAAGTGGCACCACGAGTGCCAACAAAGCTAGTAAAACTTCCAATATTCCTAAAGGAACTCTCGTAAATAAACTGCATGATAAGGTACCCATGGAGAGGAGAATGTGGCCACCTTTAACTCTGACGAAAGAAGAACAAGACTGCTTGGTAAAGTGGAAAATTGGGAAAGCCAAGCTAGGTGAACGATGCCGGTCGAAAGGTTATAGTAGAAACTCAACGAAGTAATCCATTTCAAAACAATCTGCCATAGAGTAAATGGCTAGAGTTATTCCTGGAACAAAATCCTGCTGTAGCTAGAAGAAATGAAAAAAAAAAAAAAAAAAATATATATATATATATATATATATATATATCGAAGCGTGAGTTGCTATTACAGAAGAAATGATACGGGAGTGGTTTGAGGAACTAAGTGGTTTTTTGGAAGAAGTAGGAGCTAATGATTTGCTTAAAGATCCAAGCTGCATGTTCAGTACAGATGAGACAGGGATGGAATTTTGTCCTAAAACAGGCAAACTTCTAGGGCCAAAGATGTATAGGAATTTCTATGATATAGCACCTGGTCAAGAGAAAAAAATGCATCATAGTACTCTGTAATTATTCAGCAAATGGTTCGATGGTAGATCCAATTATTGTTTATCCTTACCAGAGGTTTCCTAGAGATGTTGCCGACTCTGTCCCTGACGGATATGCAGTTTGCAGAAGCGAATCTGGATGGATAAGTGCAACATTTTTTTAATATATTGCAAATGTGTTTTATCCATGACTTATCGCTAAACAAATTGAGTTCCCCACACTTTTACTTCTGGATGGACATAAGTCCCATATAAATGAGGAGCTGTACAAATTCTGTGTAGAAAAGCAAATTATGATATTTTGCCTTCTACCAAACGCAACGCATATTCTACAGCTTTGTGATGTAGCAATTTTTCGACCTGTGAAGAGCGAGTGGAGAAACGTTATCAGGAAGCACAAACAAACTTCAAGACCAGTTTCAAAAGTTAATTTTGCTATTTTGTTCAGCGAAGCTTATCAGAAAACATTGAAAGCTGATACCATCAAGAGAGGTTTTGAAGTGTGTGGATTATTCCCTTTGGATCCTGATGGGGTCGACTATATTAAATGCATTTCAACTATTCAACTAGACGAAAGGAGTTATTCAGTCAAGGACAAGAGTCCAGTAGACATGAAAGTACAGAAGAATACTTTTTTGCACTCAGGGTGCTAGAGGAGATATGATGGAGTCCTTTAGGGAAGCAGATGCAACCAGTAACTGAAAAAGTATTGTTTTCTCTGTGGAAGACAATGAAATCCAAAATTCACGTTAACAATTCTCAGCATGTCTTAAGCATGACAGCAGACAGACCAGTCAACATTTCTGCTTCAACAGATAATACCTATCAAGAAAATATTGTACAGGATAGTGAAAACAATGGGAATAAAATTAGTATGTATCGGATGATATCCCCATCGAAGTTTGAGTCTGATAATTATACTAATGTACCTCCCGGACCATCTACAAACACTGCCGCTGTTCCGTATACATCATTTAGATCAAAAGGTATCATTAATGTTTGGAGTAATCACTTACACTGGTCAAAACATGGAAATGAAAAATATATTGGAAAGAAGAAAAGAAAAACTGAAAACGTTCCTTTCGCTCTGACTTCGGAAAAATGGAAGAAATACTATCACAAGAGAAAAGGAAGAGAAAGAAAGTGCAAAGCAAACAACATGAAGAAAGAAAGGAAAAGAAAAAACTAAAAATGAATCCTAAGAAAAAAATATAAGAAAACACAAATATTGAGAGAGTGAAACTGAGACAGATTCAGATGCAATGTCACTTGCTTCTGATATAGACTTGATTTTGAGCTGTTTGCAACTCACTCTTCCAGAAGTCATGTCCATAACACTGATTTCAATGAAAATGATTGTTATTGTAAAATGTGAGGGGAAATATTATCTAGGAATAGTGGTGACAAAAGATAATACTGAATCCAAAGTAATGGCAAAGTCCAACCAAGACAAATGGAAATGGCCAAAAACAGTTGATCAAATATGGTACAGCCATAGCGATATAATAGCACGCATTAAAGAGCCTGAGACAGTTGCAAAAGGGTCTTGTGTTTTCAAAGTTCCTGAAATGGATAATTACTGTTGTAGCCTGTAATGATATGTATTCTGCTTATTATGAACTTCAAATAATTCCAAATTATAACTATATTTGTTATTGAAAAAAAAAGATATGTAGAAACAGTTTTTCTATGTAATGATCATGGGGGTTCACAAAACATATATTTAGAGAGAATTTTGATATACGGAAGTTCTCTATATAGAGGTCCTATTGTATACATGTGTGTGTTGACCGTGAAACAAGGCATTTTTAATTTCTTCTGTGATATTTTAAAGTAATTAAAAATGCCCCATTATGGTAGTTGTTAAAATACCAGTTACTAAATGTCATTTTATTCTTTTATAGAGCGAAATTAGGTATGCCGCAATTTCTTAGTCCTGAAGCTCAGAGCCTTTTGAGAGCTTTGTTCAAACGAAATTCTGTCAATAGACTAGGTAAGGTGCTGATGTTTATTTTATACATGAACACATTTCCAAACTCTGAAGTGACTTTCTTTTTAAAAAAAATAAAAAATATGTACACACACACACACTGCTGGCCACCCAAAATGCAACACCAAGAAGGAAGCATCCGATTGGCCTGAAATTCGCAGCATGCTTCGCCTGCTAGAGGACAGGCAAACGATTAGCATTGCAGGGCATATGCAAATCATGTGCGCCCGGCACGTCACTGAGAAGCACTATAAGAAGGGTGCACAGAAGGCGGGGTATAAGTAGTGGAAGTGTGTTGTGCTGCCGGACCTGTGTGTGGGAAGCTTCCTGATGCCTCGTCACAGAATACTGCAGTCATTCCAGCACGTTTCAGAGTTCGACATAAGATTAACAGTGGCTTATCGCGACAGCGGTTTATCTTACCGAGACATCGGCGCCCGTATGGGACGACATCCCGCCACAGTGAGGCGAGTATGAATTCGGTGGGTGCAGGAGGGACGGACGGACCGACCAACGTGAGCGATTGCTGCGGCACACCACCGAACGAGAGGAGCGGCATGTTGTGCGGTGGGTATTGACGGCTCGCACCACCACATCACTAACGTTAGCATAGGAATTAGGGTGTGTTGCGCAACAACCTGTGTCAGCACGTACTGTTCGATGTCATCTGCAGGAGTGGGGAATTTTCGCACAGTGCCCATTGATCCGATTACCATTGACGTTACACCGCTGGCGAGTGCAACGTCAGTGGGCCGTTGAACGCCGCACCTGGACTATGGAATGGCACGACATTGTGTTCTCCGACGAATCCCGCTTTTGCCTGCAACACCACGATGGTCGGATCCGCTTGTGGCGGCACCGCGGCGAGAGACTGTATGACGCCTGCATTATGCATTGCAATACCGGTCCGTCGCCTGGCATTATGGTTTGGGGTGCAATTGGATATGACACCCGCACCCCTGTGGTACGCATCGACGGTACACTCAACACCAACTGCTACATCTCCGACGTTTTGGAGCCTGTAGTCCTTCCTTTACCTGCAGGACCTGCCAGCGGCCACGTCTCAACAGGACAACGCGCGCCCGCACCTGGCACGCATTGTGCAACAATTCTTCGCAGCCCACCAGGTGTTACTGCTGCCGTGGCCGCCTGTTCTCTCGATATGTCGCCCCTCGAACAAGTCTGGTTGCTGATAGGCAACAGAGTGGCCCGGCAAGCACTACCCGCGGCTATGCCTGATGAACTGTGGCTACGTGTGGAAGCAGCCTGGACCGACATACCCCAAGCCCACATCCAAAGCCTTTTTGTTAGATGCCGCAGTGTGTGGCGGCCGATATTGCCAGCCGTGGGGGCCACATGAACTATTGATGTCTGCATATTCCGCAAGTCGCACTAGCCTGTGAGCTCAATCATTGCATCTTTGTATCTGTTATGTGTCCAGTAAATCTGGCTTTGCTATCTAGTGTCCTTCTTGGTGTTGCATTTTGGGTGGCCAGCGGTGTGTATATGTATTTATATATATATATATATATTATTATTATTAAGAAAAGACAGAAGTAAAAACAATTTTTTACCTCATACCAAAAAGAACATAGAAAAACTCATACTGACAGGTATGAGCAAAAGGAGAAGGATAAAATAATAGCAATCTGAATGTAGAAAGTGTCGAGAATGCCGAGCCTTGGCTTTATCAAGGACCAGCAAAACTCTGCATTTTCTCACTTCCACAAAGACCTAGTTGGAAATGGGTTTCTGCAAAGCCATAGATGCAAGTAATATGCCCACCAAAATTTTTTAAAAAATATCATTACTTCTTCAGAGTAGCATGACAAAACACTAGTTAAATTATTTTTGCATGCATCTATAACTTCCCTGGCCAACCCATGCTCGTCATCTGCTACTAAAAAACAGAAAAACGATTACAACAAAATAAAAACACAAGTTGTGAGAGTGACTGAATGAATCAAAAGAATTATTCAGCAATAACACATTGCCAAGTTACCTAGCCTACAAAGAAAATTTAAACAAGAATAGTAATACTGTAGTACTACAGAATCTTGTGCTTTGCAATAAAAAAAAAAAAGGCTTTATTCAAAATGCTATATAATAAAAAATAAATGTTTTAAATAAAGTAAATAGATTCCTGTAAGGAAACTTGAATTTTGAACCCCCAACTCCTCAACAACTGACATCACAAGGACAAAAGTTAAAAAAGATAACAAATAAAAAGATGCTTTGTGAAGATTATATGTCGTTAACAATTAGTTGCAATAGATACAAAGTATTTCAGGAGTGCTTTAAGTGCATAATAATGCAGTTATGTTCTTACCGACAGTGAAAACACATTGTTGACTAAAAGAACAATAAAACGTCCAGCTACTTTGCCAAAGTGCCCAAAAAACTAGCTAAGTTTCCAAGTAAAGTGAAAGAGAAAAAAACGCAAAGGTAATTGACTTGCTTGCACCTAATTGCCTGATGCGAAAGATAGAAAATAACTGCTTAAAAAGCTCATAAATTGAACTTGGAATTCTCAAACTTCAAGAGCAAAGAAGATAGCTTACCACTTATGCTTCTTATCAGCCATCTCCGCCAAAAAACATGACCAAACTTTCTCCCAGGCGGCTCTCCTAGATGCTGGGGGCGGCGTGGGAGGGTCGGAAGGCTTCTACTCTCTGAAAAAGATCCTTCCCGCGGAGTTTTACGAAGATAATTATACAACTAAGAATGATGCCATGTTTGTTCAGATAGAGTAGAATTAACTCTCCAGAATACATGAAAAATATTATCACATACACATGTAGTGTATTTAATAACCTTTATATGTATTTAATAGGACCGGACTAGGCTGCCATTTGATGCTGACCTTGGCTACCTATAACGGACGCTCCCTATCTTCTGATTCAAGGCTACTTGAATTGGAAGAGGAACTACAAAGGATCAAGTGGGACATCGTCGGGCTAAGTGAGGTAAGGAGAAAAGGAGAAGATCTCATTGAACTGAAAAGTGGACATCTCTTCTATTATCGTGGGACAGATACTGGCAGAACTAGTGGTGTTGGATTTATAATAAACAAGAAACTGAAGGATAAAGTGGTAGAAGTTGAAAGTTCTTCTGACAGAGCTGCACGTCTCGTTATCCAACTATCGAGAAGATACCAGGCTCAGATTATTCAAACTTATGCACCCACCACAAGTCATCCTGAAGAAGAAATTGAAGAATTTTATGAGGAAATTCGTCATCTAAATAATAAAGGTAAGCAGCACTTGAAGATAATTATGGGAGATTTCAATGCAAAAATAGGGCAACGGCAACAGAATGAAACTTCAGTAGGTAAATTCGGTCACGGCAACAGAAACCAGCGTGGAAATACTCTCGTTGAGTTTGCAGAGGCAGAAGGATTTTTCATCTTGAACTCCTTTTTCAAGAAAAAGCCACACAGGAAATGGACATGGAGACATCCAATTGGGACGACAAGTGAAATTGATTTTATTATGTGTAACAAAAAATTCGTCATCGAAGACTGCAGTGTGCTGAACAAGTTCAACACAGGTAGTGACCATAGATTGGTGAGATGTAAGATGCACCTCAACACTAAACTGGAACGTGGCAAGCTCATAAGACAAACAAAATGTATTGACATAACCAACCTTAAAAAACACCATAATACTTTCAAGTTGGAACTGAAGAACAGATTCTCTGCTTTAGAAGGCCTAACATCGGAAGAAGTGGATATTTCGGAAGTTAACAGAAAAGTAACCAAAGCTCTAATGGAAACAGCAACAAAATTAGCTGGGTCTAAGAACAAGTTGCATGTGAACAAATTATCAGGAAAAACCAAAATGTTGATGCAAAAAAGAAGAGAGATGAGGACAACTAAAGAAGATGTGACTTCCAAAGTGGAATATATAGAGCTATGCAAGACAACACGAAAAAGTATCACTGAAGACGTAAGGAAATTCAACTGTGAGCTAGTGAGGAAAGCAATTGAAAACAACCAAAGCCTGAAGATAGCAAAGGGACATCTCAGTAAGGGAAGAAAACAGATTATGGCTCTGAGAAAAGAAGATGGTTCTATAACAAGAAATAGAGGCGAAATTTTGACAAGAGTGAAAGATTTCTACTCCAAATTATATGAAAGGGATGATACATGTACTCCAGACATCATGAAAGGTACCAGAGTTCTTCCAGTCCTCCCAGCAGAAGTTGCTCATGCAATCAAGAACATGAAGCGGGGGAAAGCTCCAGGAGAAGATGGAATTACTATAGACATCATACAAGAAGCAAGCGGAGAAATTGAAACAGTACTCGCCCAAATTTTCACTCGATGCCTTAATGAAGGGAAGATTCCTGAGGATTGGAACAATGCTACAATGATCCTGCTACATAAAAAAGGTGACATTGAGGATCTCAGGAACTACAGACCTATCAGCCTCCTATCAGTGGTTTATAAAATCTTCACTAAAGTTCTTTCACACCGCTTGAAGGTAACACTGGACATGGCTCAACCGAGAGAACAAGCTGGATTCAGGAGTGGCTACAGCACAATAGATCATATCCACGTACTGAGAGAACTAATTGAAAGAGCGAGGGAATATGAACTTCCATTGTGCATGGCTTTTATCGATTATGAAAAAGCCTTTGATTCGGTGAAACCATCAGCAGTTACCACGGCTCTGAAATCCTGCGGTATTGAAGATGCATACATTAATATTATTAATAACATCTATGAAAATGCAAGTGCAAAGATTCGGCTGTTTGAAAATACAACACACATAAAAATTGGAAAGGGAGTGAGACAAGGTGACACCATATCTCCAAAGCTCTTTAATGCCACATTGGAAAATGTCTTTCAATCACTGAACTGGGAAAACAAAGGGATAAAGATTAATGGAGATTATCTAACCCACCTTTGTTTTGCTGATGACGTAGTCATTTTTGCAACTACCCCATCAGAGCTGCAGAGTATGATCCAGGAACTTGCTGACAAGAGTAAAGAAGTGGGATTAAAAATGAACTTTCAGAAGACAAAAGTGATGTTCAATGCTTTTACAAGAAATGAAGATTTATCGATTGATGGAGAAAAACTGGAGATAACAGATACGTATGTTTATCTTGGACAGCAGATATCAAGTGAGGGTCACATTGATGAAGAAATTAATCGGCGTACAAAGCTTGCCTGGAGAGCTTTTGGAAGAAACAGCATAATTTTCAAGAGCAATATGCCATTATGTCTTAAAAGAAAAGTGTTTGATCAATGCATCCTTCCAGTGCTTACGTATGGTGCAGAGACGTGGACCTTAACTAAAAGAGACATACAAAGGCTGCAGACAACTCAAAGAGGCATGGAGAGGTGCATGCTTGGTATAACCAGGAGAGATAAGAAGAGGAACTCGTGGATCCGAAAAATGACGAGAGTGGAAGACATCATGATCAGAGTTAAATCCCTGAAATGGCAATGGGCTGGACATACTGCCAGAAGGACAGACCATAGATGGACAGCCGAAATTTTAGATTGGATTCCAAGGGACAGGAAAAGACCCAGAAAAAGACCACATGGGAGATGGGTGGATGAAATTCGTAAATATGCGGGAGTGACATGGAGGAGACTGGCACAAGACAGACCGTTGTGGAGGAAACTTGGGGAGACCTTCGTCCAGCAGTGGATTGATAATGGTTGACAATGATGATGATGATATGTATTTAATTACCTTATTGATCTTCTACAAAACTACATAATCCTATTTATTTTAATGTTAGTTTTGCTATTTTTAGTTTAGTTATTCTAGTAAGTGAATACCTAGTTTTCTTTTTTATTTATTTTTTAATCAAATTTTAAAGTTTTTTTTTTGTGTGATTTTATATGTATTTTATTTTATTTTTAACAGGACTGTCTTGTCCATAGCACTAAGGTTCCTTTTTTTAGTTAATATGCATCCTCCAGACCAACTTCCAAAAAAGGCTTTCATTGGCCAGAATCATTTTATTAACTGTGTAGAAATTAAAACAGATCTGCCAACCTTACTCTATTATTCAGAATAATTTTTCTTAAAGTTCTTTTGATGGAAGATGTAGGAATTTTGTTTTCTAGAAAACAGTTTAATAATATTCTAATGTGGTTATTGTAGTCCAAATTGTTGCTGCAAATTCTTGAAATTCTAAGTACTTGAGAAATTAGTACATTCTCAATTACTTTGGTTGAGATGTTATTGTTCCAGTGCAGATATTTAATTACTTTGAAAGGAACATTAACTCTTTTATCAAAAAGGCTGATGGACAAGTTACCTCTGTTAAGTTTAATGCTTAGGTTTAGGAACTCCAGTTCCTGATTACTGTGGTTGGTTTTACATAAGTTAAGAGAGCTAAGATAAATACTTGCAAAATCACTTTCTATAACTTCTGAATTATTTATACAAAGCAAATCGTCAATATATCTATAAGTGTAAAGGTAGTTATCTGAGCCATGAGGAGCTATTTTTAATGAATTTATATTCTTTAAAGAACAGGAATAGATTTGTTAGACTTGTGGAGGGAGATATTCCCATAGGGATACCACTTACTTGCTTATAGAGAGTATTATATAAAATATGGTTATTGCTTATGCAGCAATTGAGATAAGAGTTCCAAGCTCAGACATTAACAAATTGGTTAAGCTTAAATTCTACATACAGTTCTTTAAAGGTAGCAATGATATCTGATAGAAGCAGATTAGTATATAGGTTCTCAAAATCATAACTATTAATATCTATGGGATTTAGGTTGAGTATAGTGGAAATTACTTCTGAATTATTATTAATTATCCAAAAATCTCTGTACTTCAAATTAGTACAGTTACTAATGTGTTTCAAGACATTCTTCAAGATGTCTTCAAAAGCTTGATCAATTTTCTTTTTATGACTCTTAACTCCACTAGCTATGAATCTAAACTTTACCGGATCTTTATGAAACTTGACAGTTGCAAAAAGAAAGGGAAATTCAGGCTCATATCTTCTCTTTTGTGGAATTTTAAGTTTCTTGAAGAATGCCTTAAAACGATTTTCTAACTGTTTGGTACAATAACTTACGGGTTCGTAGGTTACTCTATTATTGAGTTCTATATTTAACAATTTAAAATAGAATTTCTTGCACATAATTGCAAAATTATTGCTAGCTTTATCTGTAGTAATAAAAATATATAGGCCTTGTAGTTTGGAGAGTGACCTTTTAGCATCTCCAGAGAAATATAGATTTCTGTCAAAACATAAATCAAGACCTGCCAACTTATTAGAGAAGCTATTAATTAAATTATATTTTCATTCTGCGAATGCCTCAATAGGCTGATTGTAAGTTAAACTTGTTTTAATTATGTACCTATTAACATCTTGAGTAAAGTTCGTAAGAATATGCTCTTTGGAGATATGGAATGAAGGTCTAAATTTAGTACCATTCTCTAATAATAAATACCTGAGCTTGTCATTATCAACAATGCTCAAGTTACCAGTGATAATATGTTTGTAATTCTTATCATAGTGAACAGTGCCCTTAAGTTCATCTCAAGAACATACAGTAAGTACAGGTATGGAATGCAAAGAATTACGTTTGTAGTTTTTAACAATAGACCCTAAGGTCTTAACATATTTAAAACTTACAATAGACTGGTACCTGTGTATGGGGAAAAAAATTGCATTATTGTCGAACAGCTTCCTTACATTGAGGTGATCATAGGTTTTATTAAGAAACTTGATGGTCACATAATTTCTGGAAATTTCTTTAAGAAAATTTTTATCTTTAAGTATATGCTTAAGGATGTCTAGAACCAAAACAAACACATGCTTATCAACTTGACTAGCAGTTTCTTTCCAGAATTTGAAAAAAACTTTTTAGGACAGAGTGCTTAAGACTTAAGAATTTTGCAAGTATTTTTAACAAAACTAGTATCATTTTTAAAACTACCCAGAGTTACTTGCAAACTTGCAAAATCAACCTTGCTTGAAGTACGAAATAACCTCTGCCCTCTTTTACCTCTAATGCAGATCTTGTTGGTAACAAGAAAGAAAAGTTCACGGATAGAACATTTATGTGGATTATGCTTATTGTTAGACAGAGTGGAATTAAGACCATAGTGATATAGAGACTGATGCTGCAGAATTTCAAGAGATTCAGTTTCAAGTCGAGCATAGAGGTCTGGGATGATATGCAATACCTCTATTTTCACTTTGTCAAAACCATGATAATGGAAATGCTCTGCCCTCTTTTACCTCTAACTCAAAGGTAGATTACTGGCTAGCATTAGTGGAGGGATTCACACCAGTTTCTGAGTACTTGTTAACAAAGAGACCTGTGACCATTAATCCTAAGATGAAGTGGATTTTTGCTTTGGCCAATATAGCTAAGACTGCAACAGTACAGGTAAGCTTATAAATGGTATTGTAGGCTTTGCAAAACTTGGAGTAATTATCTGTAATAGTGGAGGTGGCTGATAAGAAGCATAAGTGGTAAGCTCTCTTCTTTGTTCTTGAAGTTTGAGAATTCCAAGTTCAATTTATGAGCTTTTTAAGCAGTTATTTTCTATCTTTCGCATCAGGCAATTAGGTGCAAGCAAGTCAATTAACTTTTTGTGTTTTTTTCTCTTTCACTTTACTTGGAAACTTAGCGAGTTTTTGGGCACTTTGGCAAAGTAGCTGGACGTTTTATTGTTCTTGTAGTCAACGATGTGTTTTCACTGTCGGTAAGAACATACAGGGGTGCTTATTTTTTGGAAATTCCGGAAATTTTCGGTGTTTTTCTTTTTACGAAATTTTCGGCGGCGTGTGTACTCCAGGAATTTTCGGGTTTTTTTTTTTTTTTTTTTTTTCCAGAAATTTTATTTTATAGCCAGTGGCAAGTCCTGTCACTGTCCCTTTCCCTGTTTTCCCTTGGTTGGTGGCCAAAGCAAAACTCAATTCCACTGGGAGTTGGGAAATCTGACTGTCAATATACCCCCACAGAGGAGAAGAGAAACAGGTCCACTCTGTGTCTACCCAATTCAGCTGGGAGAAATCACCTCCCACCCCCCACCTAATGTTATATTTGTCTTCTAAAAGTGTGTTAACTGTTTGCTTTCCTTTGTGGTTTGGTGCTGGGTTTGCCCAGAGCTACTCCAAACAGAAATTTCTCACCCCTTTCTTTTCCTGGCAGTGCCTCTTTGCTCCTGCCCCATCCCAGGGCTTAGTGGCCCACCCACTCTGTCTGCTGCTTTTGACCTTCAAGACTTCTCTTCTCATCATCACAGAGATCTAGGGAGGATCTCCCTGCTGACTTTTTGTTCACCCCTCCCCTTCCCTTTGGGATGCCTGCTGGTTGCTGCTCAGGAAATCTTTGTCATTGGTTTCAATGCAATGACAAAGATTTCCTGAGCAGCTTTTTTATTTTTTTTCTCAGTATTTTGCTTTTTATAAGTATTATTTATAGCTTTGAAGGGCCAAACAGTGGAAATTTGCAATTAGTAAAATTTTATAAAGGCCACTGTTCTTTAAAAAATATCAGAACTTGGAAAATAAATTACGAATGTAACACATATATTCTGATTTTTTTTTTTTGTAAGTATGTTAATTTCAGGAAATTTGATTTCACAGAATAAGCACCCTGATAACTGCATCATTATGCACTTAAAGCACTCCTGGAATACTTGGTATCTATTGCAACTAATTGTTAACGACACATAATCTTCACAAAGCATCTTTTTATTTATTATCTTTTTTAACTTTTGTCCTTGTGATGTCAGTTGTTGAGGAGTTGGGGGTTCAAAATTAAAGTTTCCTTACAGGAATCTATTTCTTTTATTTAAAACATTTATTTTTTATTATATGGCATTTTGAATAAAGCGGTTTTTCATTGCAAAGCATAAGATTCTGTAGTACTACAGTATTACTATTCTTGTTTAAATTCTCTTTGTAGGCTAGGTAACTTGGCAATGTGTTATTGCTGAATAATTCTTTTGATTCATTCAGTCACTCTCACAACTTGTTTCTATTTTGTTGTAATCGTTTTTCTGTTTTTTAGTAGCAGATGACGAGCATGGGTTGGGCCAGGAAAGTTATAGATGCATGCAAAAATAATTTAACCAGTGTTTTGTCATGCTACTCTGAAGAAGTAATGATATTTTAAAAAAATTCGGTGGGCATATTACTTGCATCTATGGCTTTGCAGAAACCCATTTCCAACTAGGTCTTTGTGGAAGTGAGAAAATGCAGAGTTTTGCTGGTCCTTGATAAAGCCAAGGCTTGGCATTCTCGACACTTTCTACATTCAGATTGCTATTATTTTATCCTCGTTTTGCTCATACCTGTCAGTATGAGTTTTTCTATGTTGTTTTTGGTATGAGGTAAAAATTTGTTTTTACTTCTGTCTTTTCTTAATAGTATGTGAATTTTCATAACTGCTGCGTTGCGCGTCATGATCTTCAGGTTATTTCGCAAATTTAGTTTTAAATTCTTAGGTAATATCTTTTGTTTTGACTCTGCTCTTATATATATATATATATATATATATTCTATAAAGAAGATACCTAAGCAAAAAAATACATATATAATTTTGACTCACACCTAGTACAACATAGAAAAGGTTATGTATCTACCTGTGTGAGTAAAAGGAGAAAAGATAAAAAAATAATAAAATAAAACTACTGAATGTAGAAGGTGTCGAGAATACTGAGCCTTGGCTTTATCAAGGACCAGCAAAAACTCTGCATTTTCTCACTTCCACAAAGACCTAGTTGGAAATGGGTTTCTGCAAGGCCATAGATGCAAGTAACATTCCCACCTAAAATAGTTTAAAATATATATATATGTCATGTCCTCCGTAGAGTTGCATGACCTAGCACTAGTTAACAATTTCGCTTGCATCCATTAACCTTACTGGCCCGACCCATGCTCTTCATCTGTTACTATTAAACAGAGAGAAGAAGATTAAAGAGAACTCAAGCTGTGAGAGTGACATAATAATTAGAAATGATTTTCAGCCATAACGAAACGCCAAGTTCGTTTGAGAGAGAATTTAAACCTGAAAATCAATGCAAAAGAAATCCAAATTTTTACATTGCAATTAAAAAAGGAAATATTAATTTTTAACGAACAGATTTTTGAAAGAAAACTTGAGTCTAAAACCCCTACTCTACAACTTATGACAGCACGAAAACGAGAATAAGTTAAAGATAATAATTAACTAAAGAAAACTTTGTGAAAGTTATATACCTTAAACAGTTAGTTGCAATATGTACAAAGTATTTCAGCAGTGCTTTAAGTGCATAATTATATATATATATTTATATATATTTGGGATGTAAGGTCAGGTGATGCGTAACATCACAGCCTCTCCTTGACAAATGTCAACCCCGCCTTCTCGTGGTGCATCCTGTTCCCACTAAAGGGGCTCTGACGACCGCCCATAGCGGTATAACTATACCATCGGGATCAGAGGAAATGCTATCCCACACTCACCAACCCGCTTGGCCAGCGTGGTGAGTTATGGCCAAACCCCTCCAAAATGATTCCACAACTTAAATCTTGGCCCTCAGTCTCCGGCAGCTGGAATGTACCTGGCCAAGGCAGCGGCCAGTGCGACATGAAGGCAGAGGGTGCTAAGAATCCCCGGAGGACCGGACTAGGCTGCCATCTGATGCTGACCTTGGCTACTTACAATGGACGCTCCCTATCTTCTGATTCAAGGCTTCTTGAATTGGAAGAGGAACTACAAAGGATCAAGTGGGACATCGTGGGGCTAAGTGAGGTAAGGAGAAAAGGAGAAGATCTCATCGAACTGAAAAGTGGACATCTCTTCTACTATCGTGGGACAGATACTGGCAGAACTAGTGGTGTTGGATTTATAATAAACAAGAAACTGAAGGATAAAGTTGTAGAAGTTGAAAGTTCCTCTGACAGAGCTGCACGACTTGTTATCCAACTCTCGAAAAGATACCAGGCTCAGATTATTCAAACTTATGCACCCACCACAAGTCATCCTGAAGAAGAAATTGAAGAATTTTATGAGGAAATTTGTCATCTAAATAATAAAGGTAAGCAGCACTTGAAAATAATTATGGGAGATTTCAATGCAAAAATAGGGCAACGGCAACAGAATGAAACTTCAGTAGGTAAATTCGGTCACGGCAACAGAAACCAGCGTGGAAATACTCTCGTTGAGTTTGCAGAGGCAGAAGGGTTTTTCATCTTGAACTCCTTCTTCAAGAAAAAGCCACACAGGAAATGGACATGGAGACATCCAAATGGGACGACAAGTGAAATTGATTTTATTATGTGTAACAAAAAATTCGTCATAGAAGACTGCAGTGTGCTAAACAAGTTCAACACAGGTAGTGACCATAGATTGGTGAGATGTAAGATGCACCTCAACACTAAACTTGAACGTGGCAAGCTCATAGGACAAACAAAATCTATTGACATAACCAACCTTAAAAAACACCATAATACCTTCAAGTTAGAACTGAAGAACAGGTTCTCTGCTTTAGAAGGCCTAACATCGGAAGAAGTGGACATCTCTGAAGTTAACAGAAAAGTAACCAAAGCTCTTATGGAAACAGCAACAAAATTAGCTGGGTCTAAGAACAAGTTGCATGTGAACAAATTATCAGGAAAAACCAAAATGTTGATGCAAAAAAGAAGAGAGATGAGGACAACTAAAGAAGATGGGACTTCCAAAGTGGAATATATAGAGCTATGCAAGACAGTAAGAAAAAGTATCACTGAAGACGTAAGGAAATTCAACTGTGAACTAGTGAGGAAAGCAATTGAAAACAACCAAAGCCTAAAGATAGCAAAGGGACATCTCAGTAAGGGAAGAAAACAGATTATGGCACTGAGAAAAGAAGATGGTTCTGTAACAAGAAATAGAGGCGGAATTTTGATAAGAGTGAAAGATTTCTACTCCAAATTATATGAAAGGGATGATATATGCACTCCAGACATCATGAAAGATACCAGTACCAGAGTTCCTCCAGTCCTTCCAGCAGAAGTTGCACATGCAATCAAGAACATGAAGCGAGGAAAAGCTCCAGGAGAAGATGGAATTACTGTAGACATCATACAAGAAGCAAGTGGAGAAATCGAAACAGTACTCGCCCAAATTTTCACTCGATGCCTTAATGAAGGAAAGATTCCTGAGGATTGGAACACCGCTACAATGATCCTGCTACATAAGAAAGGTGACATTGAGGATCTCGGAAACTACAGACCTATCAGCCTCCTATCAGTAGTTTATAAAATCTTCACTAAAGTTCTTTCACACCGCTTGAAGGTAACACTGGACATGGCTCAACCGAGAGAACAAGCTGGATTCAGGAGTGGCTACAGCACAATAGATCATATCCACGTGCTGAGAGAACTAATTGAAAGAGCGAGGGAATATGAACTTCCATTGTGCATGGCTTTTATCGATTATGAAAAAGCCTTTGATTCGGTGAAACCATCAGCAGTTACAATGGCTCTGAAAACCTGCGGTATTGAAGATGCATACATTAATATTATTAATAACATCTATGAAAATGCAAGTGCAAAGATTAGGCTGTTTGAAAATACAACATACGTAAAAATTGGAAAGGGAGTGAGACAAGGTGACACCATATCTCCGAAGCTCTTTAATGCCACATTGGAGGGTGTTTTTCAGTCACTGAGCTGGGAAAACAAGGGGATAAAGATTAATGGAGATTATCTAACCCACCTTCGTTTTGCTGATGACGTAGTCATTTTTGCAACTACCCCATCAGAGCTGCAGAGTATGATCCAGGAACTTGCTGACAAGAGTAAAGAAGTGGGATTAAAAATGAACTTTCAGAAGACAAAAGTGATGCTCAATGCTTTTACAAGAAATGAAGATTTATCGATTGATGGAGAAAAGCTGGAGATAAGACACGTACGTTTATCTTGGACAGCAGATATCAAGTGAGGGTCACATTGATGAAGAAATTAATCGGCGTACAAAACTTGCCTGGAGAGCTTTTGGAAGAAACAGCATAATTTTCAAGAGCAATATGCCATTATGTCTTAAAAGAAAAGTGTTTGATCAATGCATCCTTCCAGTGCTTACGTATGGTGCGGAGACGTGGACCTTAACTAAAAGAGACATACAAAGGCTGCAGACAACTCAAAGAAGCATGGAGAGGTGCATGCTTGGTGTAACCAGGAGAGATAAGAAGAGGAACTCGTGGATCCGAAAAATGACAAGAGTGGAAGACATCATGATCAGAGTTAAATCCCTGAAATGGCAATGGGCTGGACATACTGCCAGAAGAACAGATCATCGATGGACAGCTGAAATTTTAGATTGGATTCCAAGGGACAGGAAAAGACCCAGAAGAAGACCACATGGGAGATGGGTGGATGAAATTCGAAAGTATGCAGGGGTGACATGGAGGAGACTGGCACAAGACAGACCGTTGTGGAGGAAACTTGGGGAGACCTTCGTCCAGCAGTGGATTGATAATGGTTGACAATGATGATGATGATGATATATATATTTATAAATAAATAAAGTAGAGTTAATGACAAATTTTGCAACCAAAATTTAAAACCAAAATTTCAACAAACAATCTGAAGATCATTTCACGCAACACAGCAGTGATGAATATTCAGAACTTACAAACTACAAAGCAGAGACTGAAACAAAAATTTATTTTATAAGGACAATAAAAACAAATTAAACCTCAATACCCAACAGGCATGATTAAAGAATAAATAAATAGCAAAACCAGAATGCAGATAGTGTCGAGAATGCCAAGTCTTGGCTTTATCAAGGACCAGCAAAACTCTGCATTTTCTCACTTCCACAAAGACCTAGTTGGAAATGGGTTTCTGCAAAGTCATAGATGCAAGTATAAATTCCACAATTTTTTTTAATTAACATAACCGTCATCAATGATGCAGGAAAGTAATTTAGCTAAAGTTTTGCATACATCTATAACTTTATTGGCCCAACCCATACTCTCATCTATCACAAAAAAACAGAATAATGTTTTCAAAAAGACTTGCATGTTGTGAGAAGGCTTGAGCAAACCAACAGAAAAATTCAGCTAAAGCACGAGGTTGTGCAACCATACCCCCAAAGAGAATTTCCAAACGTGAAACAAAGTAACTAAAAGCACTAAAATAATATCATTCATTGGGGTAAAAAAAGGGTTTTTCCAAAAATACAATAAAAAAATAAAAATATAAAATAATAAAAATTACAACAGGCATGTAAGTAAAAAGGAACTTTTGTACGTACAGCTTCCACAAAAACGAAAGCCACATGAACAAAAAATTGAAAGAATGCTTTGGAAAGAAATACATAAAGTAACAAATAGTCGCAATATTTACAAGATATTCCAGGAGTGCTTTAAGGGAGAAATTTTGCACCAACCAACTACGACAAAACATCGTTGGCCACTAGGTCGAGCAAACAGCAAACTGCTCAGAACAAAGTGCACAAAACCATGCACAATTACCAAAATTAAGCGAAAGAAAAAACTCAAAAGGTAGGAAAAACAATTTGCACCAAAGCCGAATAAGCTAAATATATTTATCGCTTTTTAACGAACACAAAAAAATCAAGGTAAATTTTTTTCAAGAACAAAGGTAAGATCCAGCTCACAATGCTGTGTCCTGCTTCAAGTGACATAAAATGGCCAACCATCGTCCGCAGCAGCTTCCAAGAAGGAGGGGATGGGTCCAATGGCTGCCCCGCATAAAATGCCGCTACACACAAAAATTTTCCAGGAGAAATTACAAAATTAGAATTGAAGACCTGCTTGTCCAGTAAGAGTAGAATAACTCTCCAGATTACACGAAAATTATCAAATACACTTGAAGTGTATTTAATAATTTTAACTTGTATTTAAATACCTTAGTGTACTTCTACAGACACAACCAGTAACCTATTTATTTTAATGTAAGTTGTACCCTTTTTTTTTAGGTGAGATATTCTAGAGAGAGAATACCTAGTTTACTTTTTATTTTTTATTTAATTTTTTAATCAAATTTTAGACTTTTTTGTGATTTTATTTGTATTATTTTTATTTTTAATAGGACTATCCTGTCCATACTTCTAAAGGTTCCTGTTGTTAGTTAATATGCAGCCTCCAGACCAACTTCCGAGAAGGCTTTCATTGGCCAGAATCATTTTATTAACTGTGATGAAATTAAAACAGATCTGCTAACTTAACTCTATTATTCAGAACGATTTTTCTTAATCTCTTTTAATAAGAAGAGCTGGAATCTTGTTATTTAGAAAACTGTTTAAAAGTATATTTATGTTATTATTGAAATCCAAATTGTTGCTGCAAATTCTGGAAATTCTGGTTGAGATGTTATTGTACCAGTGCAAATATTTTATTACCTTGAAAGGAAAATTTACTCTTTTATCAAAAAGGCTAATGGACGGGTTACCTCTGTTAAGTTTGATGCTCAAGTCTAAGAAATCAAGTTCTTGATTATTTTGGTTAGTTTTGCACAATTTAAGAGAGCTGGGGTAGATATTAGCAAAATCACTTTCTATAACTGCAGAATTATTTATACAAAGCAAATTGTCAATATACCTATAAGTGTATAAGTAGTTATCTGAGCTTGAGGATCTTTTTTTAATGAACTTTATATTCCTTAAAGAACAAGAATAGGTTACAGATGCTTGTAGAGTGAGATCCTCCCATAGGGATACCATTTACTTGCTTATAGAGAGTATTATTGTATAAAATATGGTTATTATTTATGCAATAATTAAGATAAGAGTTCCAAGCAATTTACATTAACAAATTGGTTAAGCTTAAATTCTACATACAGTTCTTTAAAGATGGTAATGATATTTGAAAGAGGCAGATTAGTATATAGGTTCTCGAAATCATAACTATTAATATCTATGGGGCTGAGAATAGTGGAAATCACTTTGGAATTATTATTTATTATCCAAAAATCTCTGTGCTGCAAATTAGTACAGTTACAAATGAGTTCCAAGACCCCCTTCAAGAGTGCTTCGAAAGCCTGATAAATTTTCTTTTTATGACTCCTAACTCCACTAGCTATTAACCTGAATTTTACCAGATCTTTATGAAACTTAATAGTTGCAAAAAGAAAGGGAAACTCAGGTTCATATCTCCTAAATTGTGGAATTTTAAGCTTCTTGAAGAAATCCTTAAAACAATTTCAAGCTGTTTGGTGCAATAACTTACTGGCTCGTAGGTTACTCTATTATTAAGTTCTAGATTTAACAATTCAAAATAGAATTTCTTGCAGATAATTGCAAAATTATTGCTAGCTTTATCAGTTATAGTAAATATATATTTATCTTGTAGATTAGAGAGACTTTTTAGCATCTCCAGAGAAAAAGATTGCTGTCAAAACATAAATCAAGACCAGCCAACTTTCCTGAGAAGCTACGAATAACATTAAACTTCCATTCTGCGAAGGCCTCACTTCTTTTCATATTTCCAAAAAACAAATTCTTGAGAATTTTACTCAAGATAGAATTCAAAATAGAATTTGAATTCTATCTCCCACCATTATAGTCTTCATTGCATCTGTTAATAGGTACATTATTAAGGCAAGTTTAGTTTACAAGTAAGCCTATTGAGGCCTTCACAGAATGGAAGTTTAATGTTATTCGTAGCTTCTCAGGAAAGTTATTGAATTTATGTAGAAAGTTTACCTCAGTGATGAACATTTGATGTTGTTGGATGCTTTGTTAAACAGTGTCCAGTTTTTTAAACTTAGTTATTTTCATATGACACATTTTATTTCTATTTTTTTTAGGTTCTGGACCAGCTGGTGTCGAGGATATCAAGGTCCATCCATTTTTCGCAACTATTGACTGGGTTAAATTATACAACAGGGAAACAATGCCTCCATTCATACCAGCTGTTTCGCGCTCTGATCATACATTTTACTTTGATAAGGAATTTACAACCAGAACACCAGAAGGTTAGCTTTTTAAGTGTTTTTAAAGTAATGATTCTGTGGCTGCTATATTGCATCACACATTAATGGTTACAAAAAGTTTTTGATATGGGTTTTATTGAAGCTTTCTGTATTGTAATTTTGATAGGTTTTTGAAGTGTATAAACAATTATTCCTCAAGTCTTCTGTGTTGTTTAACTTTTGTTGCAAATATGGCTAACATTCAGTAGTTTAGAAAATAACTTACCTTGAATTTATTAGTAAATTGTTTAAAGAAAAGAACAAAAAATTTCCAAAGTTAAAAACTAAATGAAACCCACTGGAAAAAATACCTACCACAACAGGGTAAAGATCCAGACTTACAAATTTTGCTAGTAGACATTGGCCACAAAGACCAAAATTGTTAGTGGCCATAAAAAAAAAAAAAAAAAAATTTAGTTGCCAGACTTTGAAAAAAATTAAATTGTATAATTCATACTATATTTTTATAAAATAGCTTAGTATAATGTCAGTATGTTTTATTTTGCATATTTGAATTATAGTATGCTTAAAAGTTGAAACTAAAGTAATAAAATACACAAATTAATCTTAGTAATTTGCTCAGGGAGATTTCATGCTATCATCCCACCATTATAGTCTTAATTGCATCTTCAGGGTCAAAATTATTCATTTTTTATTCCTGATGTTTTGATCCTAATGTGACTTTCAAATGTGTTCTTTTTCATTAGAAGGCTTCTTTCACCTAATGTGTGCTTAACTGCTGACCAAAGACATTCCACATGAGCATTCAATGGCGATACCGTTAAAAGCACAGTTACTAGATCTCTCAAGATTTCAAAAGGCTTTAGATTATCTGAATTCTCTAATTTGTGTAACACATCTTTTAAATTAGACTAAATTCTGTTAGGATTCACATTAATGAGAATCTTCTTGAGTTGAAGCCACAATTCCAAAGCACAATCAGGGTTGAACTTCAAAACTTTGCATATTTCAGTTATTGCATCATTACCATGATTGTTTTTAAACCTTCAGAAGATTTCAGAAATAGCACCTCATCTAGAGAAAGGACACATTTGCATAAAACAGATGTTTGGACATTGAATCTTTTTTTTTTTTCAAGCTTTTGCGTAACTCTTTTTTCAATAAATCAATGCTATTTTCTGTAGAACCTAGTCCTATATCTTCATCTGCAATACATCTTCATTGATCACATGCAGTGCTGATTTAGTGTCCTTGAAATGTTGATGGCATGTCATCATTTTGAGACATTCCTTAAAAAGAGACCAATTTGCCCCTTTATCTGCAGGTTTTAAAACAGCCAACTCTATTTCAATAACATAGTGCAGAGCACTACTGATGTCCACATTAGTTTTTTCCAGCTTTGTGGAACATTCAGCAACACATGAAATTATGTCAAAAACTCTGTTGGTCCTCTGAATGGATACGTATATAACCAAAAAGTTGATTTAAGAAAATTGAACTAGAAATTGAAATTCCCAAAAATGATCATAGAAAAATTCTATGGGTTTCATTTATGATTTTTTTAATGTGCTGCTGCCTGTTTTTCAATTATTTTTACAAGTATGTTTTTTTTTGGTAAAAACCTATGTATTTTAATGTGAATCTGTTTCACATTTTTCAAAAAGGAGTTTGAAAAACGTGAAGAATGTTAAAGTGAATATTTGCATTATGTTCCAACATAGAAACCTTATCTTCCATGGAAATTAGAAAGATGTTTTTCTTGAGTTACTATTAAAAGCACATTGATTACAGTAAAAAGTACTTTGGAAGGCAGGTAATATGAAAAAATGTCTTTGCTTTTTTGCTGACAGTTATAAGTCATCGGTATAAATCAGGAAGAACATCCAGATTATCGATTATTTGGGGTTACCACTCATTTTGCCAAATTAAATACCCTGAGTTTTCCCATCTGCAGACAATAGTATTTTTAAAAGCCACACAAACTGTATTTGAACTGGATGTATAGTATTACAGAAGCATTTCTAACAGACAAAACTTGAACTAAATCATCTGCTGACGGTATGGTGAAAAAAAGCAGTCTAACACACTGAAAAGAAAGATCTTCATCAATCTTGTAAGCATCAGAACTGGTGTAAAAAGCCCCATTCCATAAATAAAAGCCCCCATTCCATATACTTATGCACAGGAATACCATACCAGCCAACATTGGCTAGAGCCTTGTCAGTAGTAACCAGTATTATTGCGTTGCATACATACTTTTTATGAAACTATGCACCTCTTTGTGTAAAAGAAATATGCGCCACAACAAAACGTTACAGCAAACAAGGACACTAATGAAACTAACACGTGCGAAACACAAATTTGATTCCCCCTGGCGAGAGTTATGATAGGTAACATTGCGAGATTTAAGCTTGAAACTTCCACCAGTAAACATCGGTCAGATGCGTTCTAAATCCCACAGTGCTTGACAGACAGGAAATCCAAGCAAATGAACTCGCAGTGCATGAACTTCCACTTACCATATGATCATACTGCCTCTAAAATTATAGTTATGTCAAGATGAGACCAAAGAAAGAAAAAAAAAGCTGAACATTTCAACTGGGTGTAAAATCAAAACACACAGCAAGAATGCAGAGTACTGTCGGTTTGTCTTTTGTTGGACTCTGCAGCTGAACAGCATCCATTGCTTAATTTCTCTTTCTGCTGATATCTTTCTTTCCCTATTTCTTTATTGACACTTTCCTTTTTATGCCCTCTGATATAACAATAACTTCATCCACCATGCTAAAAGAACTTTCAGCCTGAAGACCATGGGTGCATGATCATATCAAAGCTTTAACTAGACAATGTGGAAGAAACATTCTTCTCATATGTAGCCAATACATCATAATTAACACAGCAATCGGACATCGCTGAATTGACTGTAATTACTGTTTTGCACGTAATATCAATCACATCAGAAAACTTAAAAAATTTCATTGCCCTGGAACTTTCTTTTCCTGGGTGGTGTAACGGATGGCACACTCGACCGAAAATCGGGAGATGCGGGTTCGATTAACACTCCAGGATGATGAAATTTTCAAGTTTTCTGATGTGATTGATATTACGTGCAAAACAGTAGTCAATCCAGCGATGTCTGATTACTGTGTTAATTATCATGAAAGCTTTAACTATTTTAGATAAATGGTGTAACTTTTGAACACAACGCATCAATTTTTACAAATTTTTCAACTACTTTGTCACTTCCATTTTCGGGAATCCCCCCCCCCAATATCAAGCTTAAATGCAAAAATTTATGGAATGGGGGCTATTTAACAACGCAGGAGAGTGGGAACATCGCGCGGGAATGTGCGATTATGGGAGAAATCTGTGCATCATCAGACTTCCGGTTTTGGAAATTTTCCCGCTATTTTCAAGCCGAAATACAAATACATATTTATGCATTTAAATGTTATTTAACAATAATACTGGGCAGAGGCAACATCGTGAGAAAAAAGGGAATTACGATTGCGGAAAAAAATCTGAACTCTGTCGACCTTCCATTTTCGAAAGTTTTGTAAAGATGGAATTCCGTTCTCCGGCGAACATCCCTGTGAGACCCCCACCCCAAATTATGTTCACTGGTGCATTGATCTCGCGAATGACCAAAATAATAACGAAAAAGGCGGAATTCCTTGATTTTGCGGAAGAATCTGATGCGGGAAGATACGGGGAAATTTTTGTGGTGCCTAATTCCGTTTTCGCAAATTGTTGCCTACAGTTTCAGACTGAAATACTTTTATGCAATAAAATCGTATTTAACTATAAAACTGGACACAAAGGCAACATCGGGAGAAAAAAAATTAAGATTACAGTAACTTTTTTACCCCGTTCAATTGTTTTCAAAAGTTTTGAGACACACAATACATTTTACATTGATCCTGAGAACGATCTAAATGATGCCAAAAAACCGCCTAATTCCGCGAATCGGCATAAGAATATCGTGTATATCATAAAACAATAACAGAAAAAAAAAATAAAAATAAATGAAGATTTGTAGAATTCGTAGTTTCGACAGCGAGGTTCGTAGTTCCGTAGTCAGAAAACTTAAATCCGTAGAAACTACGGGCATTCTGTTGTAGTTTGCAGGTATGGGAATACTATTACAGTACAACCTCGAAAATCCGGAGCTCTGGACTTTGCCAATTCCAGATTTTAGAAGTTTCCTATGGACTTGAGTTGCTCAAGGTGGTCGTTAAACCTTCAATAAAAAAAAAAAACCCTCCTCCGATCCTGCATTTACATGCATTAGCTTAACGAAAAACATGGTGATATCTGAGACTATGCAGGCTTTCAGCAAACATTCATTAAAAATAATAAAAAGAAAATGACCAACTTCTAAAGTTTTCATCAGATTTTGACAAAATTTCACGTGGGAGTTTATTTTGACGTGTCTTGGTTACTGTAAAATTTGCATTTGTTTATTTAAAAAATTGGAGAATTTTTTTTTTCCATAAAAATTTCTCCCAGTAGGACTTTCCCAACACAGGCAGTTGAGCTGTCCACCAACAGCAAGAAGCTTTCATCCCCACCGCAACCTTGCAAACCTCGTTCCCCCACGATGTTGGCACATTCTTTATTATCAAAAACCGACGCCCTCGCCTATTTTATAAACTTTTTCTTTTCTGCTGTTCAAGCAGAATGAAAAAGGTGATGGCCGATTTCTGTACAACTCAAATTGTGTGCCATTTAGTTTGATTTCCGTACATAGGGAGTAAAATTTTTCAAAAATGTGAGAGTTCAGTAAAAGTAAAAATTCCCCCCCCCCCCCATACAGTACAAGTTAAATAAAATAATTGTTTTTTCCATATAGGTCGCCAGAATTGGCAATTTAATCAAACATTTTTAGTCGCCACGACGATAAAGTTTATCGCCAGTGCCGACCTGGCGACCGTGAGTCTGGATCTTTACCACAGAGACCTTTTATTTCCCCAAAAGATAAGTAATAAATATTAAGTAGGGCTTGCAGCAGGACTTAATAACACAAAGTATTACCCAGATATTAAAAAAAAAAAAAATTCTGCTTTAACAAGACTAATTGTTGCATCACAGACTGCAACTGTTCTCTTACATAGAAGAAACTGGCACAGTAAAGAAAGCTAGGCTGATAACAAAGCAATACAAAACATGTCTAACAACATTTGTCTACTATTCAAGAAGTTGATATAAGAGACACTACACTGGAGATGTATATAATGAATTGGGAATTTCTAAAAATCATCAGATGTTTTAACCACAAGTTATAAAATTTAAAATAAAGAAAAAGGAATTTATCAATGACCATTCTTGTTGGACCTGCCCATATCAATGGAACCAAATTCTGTCCTAATTACCACTCATATTAAGACACTCCCTTGAATAGTGTTTTATCAAAATGGTTTTCTATTGGTGCAGGATTCAGTTATGTAATGTCACCATCGCTGTTTAATACGTTTACGGATGTGTGCATGCATGATGCCAAAATAAATAATACTGGTTTATGTCTTGGTGATATCTGTGTGTGCAGATTGTTGTATGCTGATGACACTGTCCTGTTGGCAGAGAGCAAAAGTGATTTGCAGAGTATGTTGTCCCAGATGTATGAAGTTTGAATGAAATTCAAGCTGAGTATAAATAAGAGAAAAACCAAAGTTATGGTTTTTGAGTGAGGAGCTGTTAGTACTGAATGTAATGTATGTCTAAATGGTACAGTGATTGACCAGGTGAATACGTTTGTGTATTTAGAAAGCATGTTTGGCAGAGAACAAATTGGATGGTGAAATTAGTTGGTGAGTGATTTCTTCATTGAAAGTCATGGCTGCTTTCACAGGAATGATGGGTTCTCAAGAGAGTTCCACATGGCTGTGTATGAAAGTGTAATTGTTCCTACTCTGATGTATGGCAGTGAAACCTGGGTACTACAGAAAAAAACATAGGAGTTGTTTGTGTGCTGCAGAAATGTGTTACTTACGGGGGGGGGGGGTGGCAAGACACATTGATTGTGTGAGGAATGAAGATGTGTTGCAGTTGTGTAATGTTAAGCAAAATGTTGTTAGCAAGGTGGAGACTAATATGCTTCGGTGATTTGGCCATGTTGAAGGAATGAGTGATGAGATGCTTACTAAGAAAATCTATTTAGTTCATGTGGCAGGAAGAAAAGGCAGAAGGCCAAGGAAATCATGGGAGGATCAGATTCAGGAGTGTCTGTATGAGAAAAAGATATGAGTATGAAGTATAGAAGATCTTGTGTACGCCGTGTGATGGATGTCAGTGAAGCCCAAGTTGTATGTCAAGATCGTTGTAAATGGGGAAGTTTGATACGGCAACAGTAAGTAAAAATTATCTGGTAGTTTGTGTTTCTTTGTAGAGCTAACCTCTGAAACTGAGAACAGCTTAGTGATATGTATGTATGTATATTATTAGACACTCCCACATCAATTGAATCAATTTCTTTCCTAATGACCATGCAGATCAGGCACTCTCACATCAACAGGACCAAATTCTCTTTTAATGGCTATCCAGTTCAGACACTACTGTTTGGCCTTAAAAAAAAAAAAAAAAAAAAAAAAAAAAAAAATAAATATGTGGGGCCTGTTGGTAAGGCATGTTATTTTAGGATGCAGCCCTTGTCAGCACATTTTTGGTCTATTTAGCTATTTTCTGAGATGTTTCGATGGACTTCCATTTATGGACTACATTACCAGTTGTTGACTTAGGGATGCAAACATTGTGCTAAAAAAGTGTCAATGTAACTCTCCTTCATATTTGAAAGTAAGTTTTTCTTTCATGCATTCATTTTTTGGCCTCCTTTCAACGGATTTCCTAGCAGTTCTCTGCTGCCTTTTATGAGCCACCACCTTTGCATATTGTGAAAAGTATGTCACACCACCTGTGTAACATACTATATGGTCTTGTAAAAAGACTGTTGAAGGTTGTCATAGTTTGTTGTTCACTGCAGTTAGCAGCATTTCACTTGCATTATGTGCATGCAACTTTCATGACTTTGATAGAAGTGTTGTACCTGTCATATTTTGCTATATAGTCTGTTGTGGCAAACTTCTCTTCAGATAGTGTGGAAATCGGTGCAGTTCGTGTCTTGCAAAGACTTGCATTTGACATACAAGTTACATTACATTAAATACATACATTCGTACATACATACATATCACTAAACTGTTCTCTGATATTCAGAGGTTAGCTGCAAAAGAGTAATACAAACTAACATATAATTTTTACTTACTGTTGCCGTATCAAACTTCTCCATTTACATCAATCTTGACATACAACTCTGGCTTCACCAACATCCATCGTAAAACCTGCCAGGTTTTACGATTTTCCCGTAAAATTTTACGGAAACGTGACTTGTTTTACGGCTAAAATGTTAATTTTACGGATTTGGTGATTTCTCCGAGATTTATTTCCCTTTTTCTGATGATTTTGCATCCGCTATTCAAACTTTTTTATTTAACTTAATCCATTCAAAGTAAAGCGTCGATGTAAGCTATGAACAATTTTTCAGTTATTTTAATAAGCTTATTCGTAATGTGTTTATGTGGGAACATTTCCAGCAGTTTTCCCACGTGTTAGGTTTTGCATTGTTTCAAATACTAAAACTTGCACCCCGCATAAACTGCTAAGGGTAACAACCAGCTGGGCTTGTTTAACCTTGGGGCTTGGTTCTCTCTCTCACTGCCCCCCCTCCTTTTCAGGTAATGCATTCTTTGTCCCCCGGGTCGCAACTTCTGAGGAGGCCAAAGTGGGGTGCAAGTTGCATTGGAGCAAGCACTTGAGAGCAGGTGTTTTTGCTACTACTCCCAGTTCAAAATGCGATCTCAAAACATAGTTATCGTAGAAAAAATTCAAACAGATTTTAAATCTGTGTAATTTTTAAGCCCAAATCAGACCCAATATGATGAAAATAAGCAAAAAATGTCAGTTTTGTGAAATTGAAAATTGGGTCATGGTTTCATAACTTCTCTGGTAAATACATTTGACCTTACGAAAGAATGCTAAGAAGAAGTAAAAAAAAAAAAGTCCAGTGCTTCTCCAGCAGTGATTTATTTTGCTCATCCGTTAGTAAGTTTGTACGCTTTCCAGCCGTGCTTTGTTCGTCTCTCGATGACGTGCATAAAAATATCTTGGCTTGATTTAACCAAATTAATATGTTGTGGTACTATTTATTCCTCTGCAAATTGCATCTCTTTAAACTGTTACTGTTTGACTTATAGCAGTTTTACTTGCATTTTTTTCAAGTGTCAATAAAGTTAGTATTAGTGATTCTCTATGAGTAGCAATATAAGGGGGGAGTACTATAAAACTTCCTGTGATGCGTATTATGTGGAGTTTCCTGTGTATTACAAAATCTTCAAAAAATGAAAAATATGCATTTTGCTCTACGTAATTGCAGCGTTTCGCATGGTGAAAGGAATGAAATTACTAATCATATAGCCCCAAGCATAAATCTAATGTTGACTGCGTGGAAAAAAAAATATATATGAAATTAACTTCCTTTGTTAAAAGTTATAATGAACTGGATGCAATTCATGCGAAGTGTTTATTCACTTCATTTTTAGTTGAGCATAATTTACCAATTAGTGTCCCCCAGTCACTCATTTACTTAATTTGACTGTCTCATCGTCCGTCTCTCCATAAGATAATCCTAGCATGAAAATGGTTCGTTTTTGAAAACATTTTAGTTTGTTCCATGATGACATGGGATACGATCCTATTGGATTTGGGGGTCAAAGGGTGGAACATCCTACCCTTGCGATGCAACCCTCCATAAAAATAAATTTTTATCTCTTTATAGATTATAATGATAGCATAGTAATGAGAAATTATGTATAGATTCTATTTTAATCGAAATAAACATGCCGATAAATTCAAACATCTGCTATGTTCTGTAGTCATATCAATTAAAAGTTGATACTTGTTTCAAAGGTAACATATCATTTTTTAATCGATATGTTCAGTACATTTAATCAATATAAGCAACAAGTAATTTCATTGAATATATCGATTAAAATTTTCATTAAACATATAGATTTTTTTTTTTTTTTTTTTTTACGGATTTCGGTTTCTGAAAGTTGGCAGGTATGCATGATGTACACAAGATCTTCTATACTTCATACTCATAATCTTTTTCTCATGCCGACACTCCTGGATCTGATCCTCCCATGACTTTCTTGGCCTTCCTCTGCCTTTCCTTCCTGCCACTTGAGCTATAAAAAGATTCTCTTAGTAAGCATCTTGTCACTCATTCTTTCAACGCACCAAAGCATAATAGAATAATAGCTATATACTATATTCACTTCTGTTTCACACGTTATATACGTTCTGTGCGTTGTGTGCATATTTGTAGCAAAATCATCTTGGCATTTATATATCATATGACTAGGAATAATATAAGTTTCAATTATTATATTATCAAGGACTCGCCTTGTATCGGTATTCCAGCTTAGTAAGCTTCCTCTTGTATCTTGAAAAATATGTTTATCTAGCGTGTCATTAGCCACGTAGAATCATCGTATTGAAAATAGGCCCAATTGAAATTTGCGACCAGGGTTTAAATTCAAATAAAACACGACTATGGATATCATACAAAGAGAGTGTGAAAGAATTATATACAATGTAATTAAGAAACGTGTGTATCTAGCGTGTCATTAGCCACGTAGAATCATCGTATTGCAAATAGGCCCAATTGAAATTTGTGACCAAGGTTTAAATTCAAATAAAACACGACTATGGATATGATACAAAGAGAGTGTGAAAGAATTATATACAATGTAATTAAAAAACCTATACCATCAACAGGTATTGTCAATCTTTAAAAGAAGGAATGGATAAAATCAATGACATTACAAACAGACCTCAAATAAATTTTCGTCCATTATTGAACAATGCCAGACAATCTCTGTAACACGCACACAACTCCACGTAAACCACCGGACATGTTTCAGCACGACCGACTTTCGGCCATTATTAACGGTATGCATCCTGGATCAATGTTCAAAGTTGTTATATATCTAAGTCACCTCGGCATCACCCCCGCTATATATCATGATATATAAATGCCAAGATGATTTTGCTGCAAATATGCACACAACGCACAGAACGTATATAACGTGTGAAACAGTAGTGAATAATAATATATAGCTGTTATTCTATTATATCATCATCATCATTGTCAACCATTATCAATCCACTGCTGGACGAAGGTCTCCCCAAGTTTCCTCCACAACGGTCTGTCTTGTGCCAGTCTCCTCCATGTCACCCCTGCATACATTCGAATTTCATCCACCCATCTCCCATGTGGTCGTCTTCTGGGTCTTTTCCTGTCCCTTGGAATCCAATCTAAAATTTCGGCTGTCCATCGATGATCTGTCCTTCTGGCAGTATGTCCAGCCCATTGCCATTTCAGGGATTTAACTCTGATCATGATGTCTTCCACTCTTGTCATTTTTCGGATCCACGAGTTCCTCTTCTTATCTCTCCTGGTTACACCAAGCATGCACCTCTCCATGCTGCTTTGAGTTGTCTGCAGCCTTTGTATGTCTCTTTTAGTTAAGGTCCACGTCTCTGCACCATACGTAAGCACTGGAAGGATGCATTGATCAAACACTTTTCTTTTAAGACATAATGGCATATTGCTCTTGAAAATTATGCTGTTTCTTCCAAAAGCTCTCCAGGCAAGTTTTGTACGCCGATTAATTTCTTCACCAATGTGACCCTCACTTGATATCTGCTGTCCAAGATAAACATACGTGTCTGTTATCTCCAGCTTTTCTCCATCAATCGATAAATCTTCATTTCTTGTAAAAGCATTGAACATCACTTTTGTCTTCTTAAAGTTCATTTTTAATCCCACTTCTTTACTCTTGTCAGCAAGTTCCTGGATCATACTCTGCAGCTCTGATGGGGTAGTTGCAAAAATGACTACGTCATCAGCAAAACGAAGGTGGGTTAGATAATCTCCATTAATCTTTATCCCCTTGTTTTCCCAGCTCAGCGACTGAAAAACACCCTCCAATGTGGCATTAAAGAGCTTCGGAGATATGGTGTCACCTTGTCTCACTCCCTTTCCAATTTTTACGTGTGTTGTATTTTCAAACAGCCTAATCTTTGCACTTGCATTTTCATAGATGTTATTAATAATATTAATGTATGCATCTTCAATACCGCAGGTTTTCAGAGCCATTGTAACTGCTGATGGTTTCACCGAATCAAAGGCTTTTTCATAATCGATAAAAGCCATGCACAATGGAAGTTCATATTCCCTCGCTCTTTCAATTAGTTCTCTCAGCACGTGGATATGATCTATTGTGCTGTAGCCACTCCTGAATCCAGCTTGTTCTCTCGGTTGAGCCATGTCCAGTGTTACCTTCAAGCGGTGTGAAAGAACTTTAGTGAAGATTTTATAAACTACTGATAGGAGGCTGATAGGTCTGTAGTTTCCGAGATCCTCAATGTCACCTTTCTTATGTAGCAGGATCATTGTAGCGGTGTTCCAATCCTCAGGAATCTTTCTTTCATTAAGGCATCGAGTGAAAATTTGGGCGAGTACTGTTTCGATTTCTCCACTTGCTTCTTGTATGATGTCTACAGTAATTCCATCTTCTCCTGGAGCTTTTCCTCGCTTCATGTTCTTGATTGCATGTGCAACTTCTGTTGGAAGGACTGGAGGAACTCTGGTACTGGTATCTTTCATGATGTCTGGAGTGCATATATCATCCCTTTCATATAATTTGGAGTAGAAATCTTTCACTCTTGTCAAAATTTCTGCCTCTATTTCTTGTTACAGAACCATCTTCTTTTCTCAGTGCCATAATCTGTTTTCTTCCCTTACTGAGATGTCCCTTTGCTATCTTTAGGCTTTGGTTGTTTTCAATTGCTTTCCTCACTAGTTCACAGTTGAATTTCCTTACGTCTTCAGTGATACTTTTTCTTACTGTCTTGCATAGCTCTATATATTCCACTTTAGAAGTCACATCTTCTTTAGTTGTCCTCATCTCTCTTCTTTTTTGCATCAACATTTTGGTTTTTCCTGATAATTTGTTCACATGCAACTTGTTCTTAGACCCAGCTAATTTTGTTGCTGTTTCCATAAGAGCTTTGGTTACTTTTCTGTTAACTTCGGAGATGTCCACTTCTTCCGATGTTAGGCCTTCTAAAGCAGAGAACCTGTTCTACAGTTCTAACTTGAAGGTATTATGGTGTTTTTTAAGGTTGGTTATGTCAATAGATTTTGTTTGTCTTATGAGCTTGCCACGTTCCAGTTTAGTGTTGAGGTGCATCTTACATCTCACCAATCTATGGTCACTACCTGTGTTGAACTTGTTTAGCACACTGCAGTCTTCTATGACGAATTTTTTGTTACACATAATAAAATCAATTTCACTTGTCGTCCCATTTGGATGTCTCCATGTCCATTTCCTGTGTGGCTTTTTCTTGAAGAAGGAGTTCAAGATGAAAAACCCTTCTGCCTCTGCAAACTCAACGAGAGTATTTCCACGCTGGTTTCTGTTGCCGTGACCGAATTTACCTACTGAAGTTTCATTCTGTTGCCGTTGCCCTATTTTTGCATTGAAATCTCCCATAATTATTTTCAAGTGCTGCTTACCTTTATTATTTAGATGACAAATTTCCTCATAAAATTCTTCAATTTCTTCTTCAGGATGACTTGTGGTGGGTGCATAAGTTTGAATAATCTGAGCCTGGTATCTTTTCGAGAGTTGGATAACAAGTCGTGCAGCTCTGTCAGAGGAACTTTCAACTTCTACAACTTTATCCTTCAGTTTCTTGTTTATTATAAATCCCACACCACTAGTTCTGCCAGTATCTGTCCCACGATAGTAGAAGAGATGTCCACTTTTCAGTTCGATGAGATCTTCTCCTTTTCTCCTTACCTCACTTAGCCCCACGATGTCTCACTTGATCCTTTGTAGTTCCTTTTCCAATTCAAGAAGCCTTGAATCAGAAGATAGGGAGCGTCCATTGTAAGTAGCCAAGGTCAGCATCAGATGGCAGCCTAGTCCGGTCCTCCGGGGATTCTTAGCACCCTCTGCCTTCATGTCGCACTGGCCGCTGCCTTGGCCAGGTACATTCCAGCTGCCGGAGACTGAGGGCCAAGATTTAAGTTGTGGAATCATTTTGGAGGGGTTTGGCCATAACTCACCACGCTGGCCAAGCGGGTTGGTGAGTGTGGGATAGAATTTCCTCTAATCCCGATGGTATAGTTATACCGCTATGGGCGGTCGTCAGAGCCCCTTTAGTGGGAACAGGATGCACCACGAGAAGGCGGGGTTGACATTTGTCAAGGAGAGGCTGTGATGTTACGCATCACCTGACCTTACATCCCATTCTATTATATAATACCACATATTTTATTTTTGGTTATTTTACTAACCAAAATCAATTATTTCATGTACAACTGGAAAATATAGATATCACGACCCTCTGGTATGACCTCGAGATTGATAACCTTAGATTACAATGAGTCATGGATTTGTGACATGCTATTGGGATTACAAAAGTCTTCAAGAAATTTCGTATTAAATTAGCTAAAGAAGTCGAGCACCTCGAGTTTCTTACAACATGTAAAACCAACAATGTTATTCCTAAATTCCTACAAGTTAACACCAAGCCGATCAATTATTACGACAAGAAAATCATCAAAATATGTGAAGTTAAATGACTAAGGGCCACAATACGAGATAAAAGGAAGTCCATAGACTACCTAAGTAGAAAATGTTTTGAAAAATATTCTGAATGCACAAAATACATGGAACATAATAATATCAGAATAGAAATTATAAGAATCTTCGCCACTATCGATAGACTGCGTACTACATATAGGACTAAACATTTTTATAAAATAGAAAGTTTAGTAAGCTCTAAATATCAATATAGTAGCAACAAGAAGAATAACGACCAAAACATAATGTTCACCAACTATTCAAGCGAACAAATTACGACATGGCAGGAAAAGGCTTTAAACAAGGGTATAAAATTTGCATATGCTACTTCCGTGCCAAAATTAGAAAATATCTTGCCTCAAATTGAAGACATTATATGCAGAATTCCTAAAAAGAAACAAGATGCTACTCGTTTTAAAATGGTAAGATGTATTAATCATATGAAAAAGAATTTACCTGATGCTCGACTTAAATACGAAAGACAAGCCTTGCTGGAACTACGAAATAACCCTGGCAATTAAATGTATGTTAGCCGATGAATCTAAACAGCTCATAATTCTAGACCAAGTTGATTATAATAAAAAAATGAAAGGTGCTATTGATGATTTAAAGGTCACCCCCGTAAATAATGATCCTACAGATAATATTTTGCATAGAATGGCACATATAAAGAACCATATGTCACTTCCAGATGATGTTAAAAAGAATGCGCACCCTCCCGTTGCTGCATCTGTGCCTCACATATTCGGCAAGCTAAAAACCCACAAATGTGATAGGCCAATTAGACCCATTGTTAACAAAAATAAAGCCCCAACAATCAGATTAGAAAAAGTCTTTATAACAGGGTTCCCACTCAACCTTGGAAACCTGGAATTCTCAGGGAATTTGAAAATGGTTCCAAAAATCAGGGAAAACTCAGGGAAAATTACCCTTTTTTGTAAAAATCAGGGAAAATCAGGGAAATTTACTTTTTTTTTTTTTTTGTAAAAATCAATGGATAATTTATTTTGCCAAAAAAACTTATTTTTTAAAGATTTCAAATTTTTGCTTGCAATTACTGCCTGCCTAGAATTTGGTAGATCTTACTTTCAGTTATATTAAGTATTTCCTTTATTCTGTAAAAAAAGGTGCAAAATTGAATTTTTAAAATTGCCAGTTACTAGCTTTTGTTCAATTTCTGCAGGCAGTTGTTATAACATGGAACAATTAGGCACAATGGCTCCTGCTTGAAGAAACACTTCACAAGAGAACCAACCAAATGATGGATCAAAGTTTTTTCTCTGTTGGTTCTCTTGAAACATGTTTCTTGGAACAGAGCCATTCCATCATTAAGCTTAGCTGCATTGTGCTATAAAAAAACTGAAACTATTCAACTGACAGATTTTTTCTTACATATGACCTGTTTCTATGGGAATGTATTTACAAATTCTGTGTGGGTAGTATTCACTAAAGGTTCATGGAACTTTGGTACAGAAAATAATGTGCAAAATTAGTTGTTATTAATGAAAAGCAGGTAATTTTATAAAGACAAATTACGTAAAGAATTTAAAAGTGTGTGCTTTGGTGAGAAAAATTAATGGAATGGAATGAAATGTAACAATTCTTTGCAACATGCCACTCTGGAAAACTTTAAAAACCACCTGGAGAACCTGGAAAAGTCAGGGAATTTTTTTATTACTTTTGAGTGGGAACCCTGTATAACCACTTGAAAATATATTATTGTAATCATAAATATACAGTGAAGAACTCAACCGAAGTAATTGATAAGATTAAAGCTATTGACGGTGCCAAATATTTGATGTACAGTATGGATGTCATCTCATTGTACCCAAATACTCCCACAATGGATGCTATTAACCTAATTGAAAAAAGATTGGAAGAAGAAAACATCGAATTTCTGAAAATTGAAAGCATTGTATGTGCACTCAAGCTTATAACAGAAAATAATTACTTCACTTACAATAATACAATTTACAGACAAATATATGGCGCACCAATGGGATCACCATTATCCGGCTTGCTTGCGGAGGTTATTATGCAAGACATTGAAAAGAAAATATTCAATAACAGATCTATTTGTAACTTACCTATACTGTATTTACGATATGTTGATGATGTATTGATTTTCTGGCCACACTCTGAAAATGATATGGAGATCTTCATAAACAACTTCAATAGTGTGTACACAACTATTCAAGTAACGTATGAAAAAGAAATTGACAACAAACTTAATTTTCTTGACATTTCTTTATTTAGGCATCAAAATAAAATTGAATTTGGTGTATATCGAAAACCTACTTATGTTCCTGCTATAATTCCCAATGAATCCTGTCACCCATGGAGATATAAAATTTCAGCGTTCAGATCATTCATAAATAGAGCTATAACACATTCATCAATGAAAATTGCACTTATTGAGGAAATAAAGTGGATTAAAGACACTGCTAAATGTTTTGGATATCCTGTTGGCTTGATAGATTCACTATATCGCAAAATAAGAAGAGCTGATATGCAAAAGCACAACAATGGATTAACAAAAAGAAATAAGTTATTCTACGGAAGTATACCATATTTACCTCCACTAAGCAATATTATAAGAAAAGAATGCCAGAATTACAATATTGAAATTGCTGAAATAGTTACTGATAATTCTAAATTACTGACAAACAGTGGTTACAATAAAAATCCACTAAATAAGGCAGGTGTATACATGATTCCTACAATAGACCCAAAGGAAAATAAGCAGGACAAATATTACATCAGTAGTACTAAAAGAAGGTTTAAAACGAGGTTGAATGAGCACTATGATAATTGGATTAAAAAAGAAGAAAAAACATCACTTACACAACATTGTATGATAAATGAATTAACACCAGATTGGGAAAAATAGTAAAATCTTAACTTCCCACAATAAACATAATCAAATTTTGTGGTCTGAGGCTATAACAATTAAGAAAACCCAAAAATCCAATTGCAATATGTCTACTCCGAAAGATATCCCATACCCATGGAAATATCTAATACAACAAGAAAATAATACGAAATATAACAACGAAAAGGAAAATAAAAGAAATAACATATACTTACGAAATAAAAACGGCAACAGCAATTCCGAAATTAACTCAATAGATGGCGTGGATGTGACTCACACGTGAATACACGCATATGTAATGACGACTGAAAACGTCGACGTGGAACAACTATAGCGGGAGTGATGCCGAGGTGACTTAGATATATAACAACTTTGAACATTGATCCAGGATGCATACCGTTGATAATGGCCGAAAGTCAGTCGTGCCGAAACATGTCCGGTGGTTTACGTGGAGTTGTGTGCGTGTTACAGAGATTGTCTGGCATTGTTCAATAATGGACGAAAATTTATTTGAGGTCTGTTTGTAATGTCATTGATTTTATCCATTCCTTCTTTTAAAGATTGACAATACCTGTTGATGGTATAGGTTTTTTAATTACATTGTATATAATTCTTTCACACTCTCTTTGTATCATATCCATAGTCGTGTTTTATTTGAATTTAAACCTTGGTCACAAATTTCAATTGGGCCTATTTGCAATACGATGATTCTACGTGGCTAATGACACGCTAGATACACACGTTTCTTAATTACATTGTATATAATTCTTTCACACTCTCTTTGTATGATATCCATAGTCGTGTTTTATTTGAATTTAAACCCTGGTCGCAAATTTCAATTGGGCCTATTTTCAATACGATGATTCTATGTGGCTAATGACACGCTAGATAAACATATTTTTCAAGATACAAGAGGAAGCTTACTAAGCTGGAATACCGATACAAGGCGAGTCCTTGATAATATAATAATTGAAACTTATAATATTATTCCTAGTCATATGATATATAAATGCCAAGATGATTTTGCTGCAAATATGCACAGAACGTATATAACATGTGAAACAGTAGTGAATATAGTATATAGCTATTATTCTATTATATAATACCACATATTTTATTTTTGGTTATTTTACTAACCAAAATCAATTACACCAAAGCATATTAGTCTCCACCTTGCTGACAACATTTTGCTTCATGTCACACAACTGCAACACATCTTCACTCCTCACACAATCAATGTGTCTTGTCACACCCCCCCCCGTAATTAACGCATTTCTGCAGCACACAAACAACTCCTGTGTTTTTTCTGTAGTACCCAGGCTTCACTGCCATACATCAGAGTAGGAACAATTACACTTTCATACTTAGCCATGCAGGACTCTCTTGAGAACCCCATTTTTGTGAAAACCTCCTAGGGCAGCCATGACTTTTCAATGAAGAATTCACTCACCTGGTCAATCACTGTGCCATTTAGACTTGCATTACATTCAGTGCTACCAGTTCCTCTCTCAAACCATAACTTTGGTTTTTCCCTTATTTATAGTCAGTTTGAATTTCCTGCAAACTTCATACATCTGGGACAACATAATCTGCAACTCATTTTCAAATTACATTAAATGGACTTTTACTAATTTTAATAATTAATTTTTTTTTTAAAGATGGATTACGAAAACTGCACCCTGTCCCACCTCTATAAAATAAATTTTAGGTAGCGGGCCAAGACTACTAGTGCAAGGCTCTCTGCACAAGAATTAGATAATTTAGGGGTTAGCCCAGAGTGTCTCAAATGAATAAGTAGGAAAGCCTAATTAAATGCTAAAAAGTCCTCCTAGCCAATTTTAAATGGAGGTGTTTGCCGAAGAAGCATCCAAACTTTGCATGTATAAAAATATATATATATATGTTTAAAAAAAATATGTAAAAAAAAACAAAAATGAAATTAATGTTGAAGAGTGAGGGGTCCTCCCACCCACAAGGCACAGAAGGTACAGACTTAAGAGGAAACTAGTGTTTCCGTGAAAAGTTTCTTGAGCTTGCAGATCATTCCTCTAGAGGTCAAGCTCTTCATCTGACGAGTAAGAAGGTGATCTCTTACAAGATGTCCTTCAAGGTTCCTTGGGATGGGAACTGGATGAAGACTTGGGGGTCCTTGGAAAGTGGCTTTCCAAGGCTGCCTTAATAAATTTCTGTATTGCTACAGGATCATTGAGCAACACAGAAATTTGAAGTATCTCAGGGAATTTTAAATGCAAAATGAAGAATCCCGTGGGGTTGTCACCTATAGGATGTCTTGTACGATAGGCCCTTTCACGTAGAGCCCCTTGAGCTTTGAGGGAATGAAGGCACTCATCAGTTACTGATGGAAAAGGGGCCTTTGAGGATGAATTGGTGGTATCTGCATTCACCAGTACCTTTTGAAGGAGGGATTGCCTTGATCTTATCCCAGGAAGGTCTGGAAGAGGCAGCTCTTGATTCATTTGTAGGTATGACTGTAGGTGAAGCAGAAAGAGGACGCTTCCTTAAATCATCTAGATGCAGCCTGGAATCTGGAGTCTTTGATGATGAAGGAACTGAATGTGGAGAAAATGGTGCAGCCAGCTTGGTACCAGATGAAGTAAGTGAATGAGAAGGTGTGGTGGACTTGGCAACTTCAGCATTGGTTACCAGATGAAGTAAGTGAATGAGAAGGTGTGGTGGACTTGGCAGCTTCAGCATTGGTTACCAGATGAAGTAAGTGAATGAGAAGGTGTAGTGGACTTGGCAGCTTCAGCATTGGCTACCAGATGAAGTAAGTGAATGAGAAGGTGTGGTGGACTTGGCAGCTTCAGCATTGGTTACCTGATGAAGTAAGTGAATGAGAAGGTGTGGTGGACTTGGCAGCTTCAGTGTATGTCCTCACTTGAGATGTCACAGGGAAGATGGTGTTTTGGCAGAACCAGCAGTAAATGCTGCTTGAACCTCTGACTGGATCAGATGTGGCAACATATTTTAAAATTTTCTGTCTCTCAATGACAGCACTGAGTGCCAGCCTGGTAAAATTCCTGTTCAACGTATGGTGAGCGAGGGGAAAGGCTTAACTCCGACACCTCAGTAGATCAGCTAAGTCGAGATTCAAATTTGAGGTGAGACACCTCAAATTCGTGAATCCAGGTTTTGACACTGGTTGAAAGCTTGTTAAGGAAGACATTTAAGTCAGCAGCTTCAAGTATCTCCTCAGCAGGTGATGGAGTGAGCAGCAGTTCATCCAAGGCTGAAGCAGATGTCTTGTCCCTGTCCAATGCACCAAGGGCATGGTCTTCACTCCAGGAAGAGGATGGTGAAGTATCTTGCGACTTCTCAGCCTTGTTCTCCACATCTTTAGTGAATTTAGCAAAAGTCACTTTATATTTGTTCTTTTTAGGCTTCCCCATACTTTTTTGGGGTCAGGAGTCCAGAATCTTCACGTCTGTTCATGACGTAATCCGCAAACAACTGTACAAAAGAAGTGGAGACCCATATTTATATGTTTGAGGTGCCCAATCGTTTGACCAATCAGAAATAATTTTTATTAAAAGGCAATTTCAAGGATGCTGGTTCGCTATGGAGACTGCATACAATTAGCCAACCCTGGAACAAAGACAGAACAACTTGAGTTTAAGCATCCAGAATACATTAAAAAAAAAAAAAGGCAATGTGCTCAAAGATGTCATTCATGAAGCTGTTCATGATAGACATGGCTTTGCTGGAAATCCCAGTGTCTGGATGAAACTGCTTGAGAACCTTGTAGATGTAAATGGCAAAGGATTCTTTTCTCTTGAGCTTTTCTTTTTATCACTTGCATGTGCAGCCTTTTGTGCCTTGCCTACCTTCTTGACAGCTTTTCCACTTTGACATACAAGTGCAGATCACTAGGTGATAAATACCTTTGAACTTCAATTTTCAGAAATAATCATGTGATTTCAAGATAATATATTTCACATGATCAATGTTGTGCTGCCTATACTTGCATTTCAGTCAATGAAGCATGATGATTTGATGCATCATTGGTACAAGATGTGCCAATAAAGTTCAGTGAATGCATAGTGAAAATTAACAATAGAATTTAAGCAAACTGAATCTTAATGGCCTTAAAAGTGCAACATACCCTTCCCCATATGTTACACTTTTGGCACCTTTCATATAACTGCTCAGTGTTATGGGAAGAGCCATCCTTTGTTATCATCTGCAGCTGGGTTGTCACATTACCTTGAATGTCAGCAGATCTCTTCCGTTTCAGCTCTAATTTCAGTCAGGGAAACAAAGTCTGCCAGTGCAAGATCAGATACAGTGGTGATTCAGTTTTGTAACAGCTTATTCTAGAAGAATTTAATATTGGTCCTTTGTGTCATTTGCCTGCTAACAATCTGCACCTACAACAGATGTTGCAATATGTTCTCTGTGTTACGCCATTTCTCACACCCTTGTGATGGTTATGGAAGTCTTTGCTCATGTACGTAACTGCATCGTGCAAGTCACCTAACCTTTCTCAACCTTTCCATGACTGCATTCAATGAAACTTTGGCACACTTTGTATGTTTGTGTAGATGCACTGAGCGATTTTTCAAAATGAGCGTATTACCATAATGTTTGATAATCCATTTCTGCTGTAAAAATAATTTTGAGGAACAAAACGATTGAACAATTTATGTAACTGTTTTAAGAATGAAATACGATGTTTCTTTTACCGCAATGTTACACATGGTTTTTGTTTTCTAGACTCTCCTGGTTGCCCACCTAGTGCCACTGCTCATGAGCTTTTTCGCGGCTTCAGTTTTGTTTCTCCAAGCCTTGATGAAGGAGTCATCAAGAACAGTGATAACAACCCCTTGAATCAGGTTTGTATGCCGATCATTGCAAATTATATACTGTTTCTAAATATGCTAAAGTATACTGTGCAGTGTGTGAGTAAATTACTGTGTCATTCTTCCTCGCAAAATCAAAGATCCGCAGAAATGTTGTGATTAATTGTTGTGCATGTGTAGCCAAGGGTTTTAGAAAATGTAAAAATTATGTCTTTGTAGAGCAGGAATTAAAGAACATCTCCCAGTTTGTCCGAGCATGTTGTTAGTGTACCACCAGGGTAAGTGCTTAAGACACGTATGAAGAAATGTCGTGCATCATGTTGTACCTGCATGTTTTTGCATTGGGCTCTGTTTTTATTCATTTATTATTTGTGCTATGGGAACACTGCCAATGTGTGGGATGGGCAAATTCATTGTTGATAGCCATTTATGTTTTTGTCAAGGGCGAATCCAGAAGCTTACCTGGAAAGGAGGGGAGGGGTGTGTGTCTAAAACACCTTTATGGGGGGCACAAATATTCTGTAAACTTACAATGCTGCCTCTTCCTAGCATCACACACACAGCTTTCTAAACACTTTCTATCACAATAATTTCCTCTAAATTTTTAATATTCATTGTCAGCATTTACCAGAATGTTATGCTGGAAACATGAACTCTTTGCACCTTCACATCTGGAGTGAATCCGCTCATCGGCATATAGGTGATTCCGTATTGTGCTATCTAAGAGTTTCATGAAGAACATGTATATGCATATTTCATATGTCAGTTATAATCTTCAAATCATATCGCATTAACGAAGACGAAGGGAACACTGGGTAACGTACAACAGTGGCCCAAAAATGATATTGCTCCACGTTAGCATATTATTAACTTTTACCAATTTGCAGAATTATCAATAGTATTTACAGGTTGAAATGAGTACATTACTTATGTTGGTAGTCCTATATTGCGACAGTCCTATAACTTGACACATTTACATATATTTCTCTAATATTCTCAGTTCAAGAAATCCCAGTTTGGTCTTCACATTTATAGTTGTCTGTTGGTGTGTTATTCATTGAGTATATGGAGATGGGGAGGGGTGTGTGTGTCAAGCAGCTTTCCAGTGGTTAAACATATATCTGTACATTCAAATTTTTGGGTTAATCCAGGTATTTTATGCATAGTGAACTATTATGCTGCATGGAAAGATAGCGCGATACACTCACCTATATGCCGATAAGCGGATTCACTCCAGCTGTGAACGTGCAAAGAGTTCATGTTTCCGGCATTACATTCTGGTAAATGCCGACAGTGAATGTATATACATACATACATACCACTAAGCTGTTCTTTGAGATTCAGAGGTTAGCTCCAAAAAGAAATACAAACTACCAGATATTTTTACTTATTGTTGTCGTATCAAACTTCTCCATTTACAGAGATCTTGACATACAACTCGTGCTTCACTAATATCCATTACACGCCGTACACAAGATCTTTTATACTTCATACTCATAATCTTTTTCTCATGCAGACACTCCTGAATCTGATCCACCCATGTCTTCCTTGGCCTTCCTCTGCCTTTCCTTCCTGCCACTTGGGCTGAAAAGATTTTCTCAGTAAGCATTTCATCACTCATTCTTTCAACATGGCCAAACCACTGAAGCATATTGGTCTCCACCTTGCTAACAACATTTTGCTTCACATCACACAACTGCAATACATCTTCATTTCTCACACAATCATATCGTGTCTTGCCACAAACCCCACGTAAGTAACGCATTTCTCCAGCACACAAAGGACTCCTATGTTTCTTCTGCAGTATCCAGGTTTCACTACCAAACATCAGAGTAGGAACAATTACACTTTCAAACACAGCCATGCGGGACTCTCTAGAGAACCCATCATTCCTGTGAAAACCTCCCAGAGCAGCTGCGACTTTCAAAGAAGAATTCACTCGCCTACTGATTTCACCGTCCAACTTGTTCTCTCTGTCAAACGTGCTTCCTAAATACACAAACTCACTCACCTGGTCAATCACAGTGCCATTTATAATTACATTCAGTGCTACCCGTTCCTCTCTCAAACACCATAACTTTGGTTTTTCCTTATTTATACTCAGTTTGAATTTCATGCAAACTTCGTGCATCCAAGTCAACATACTCTGCAACTCACTTTTGCTCTCTGCCAACAGGACAGTGTCATCAGCATACAACAATCTGCACACACAGATATCACCAAGACATAAACCACTATTATCTATTTTGGCCTGACGCATGCATGCATCCATAAATATATTAAACAGCCATGGTGACATTACACAACCTTGTCTAACTCCTGCACCAATGGAAAACCATTTTGATAAAACCCCATTCACTCGTACACAAGCTCTACTACCAGCATACATGGCTTTTACACTATTAAGTAGATTCCCAGTAACACCATATTCATTCAATACTTTCCACAAAAGTGTCCTATTTACTCGGCCGTAAGCTTTCTCTAAATCTATGAAAGCAGTAAAAACTTTCTTCCCAACAGCCAGATACTTTTCAATCGTCATGCGTAAAGCAAAAATCTGGTTAGTGCAGCCTTTACCAGGCATAAAACCACTCTGAATATCCCACACTTTCTCTGATGCAAGACCCCGTACTTTTTCAATAACAACCTTACCAAACACTTTCCCTGGCACACTCAGTAGGCTAATACCACGATAGTTCTTGCATTCAGTCTGATCACCTTTTCCCTTATACAAGGGAAAATTGATAGCATCCTTCCAATCCCGAGGGACCATTCCTAACTCCCAGCACAACTGGAAAATTTCAGTTAACCAGTCAATTATAGAGTCGCCACCATACTTCAACATCTCTGCAGTTATGCCATCAACTCCCGGAGCCTTACCATTCTGAAGAGATTTTAGAGCTTTACACAGTTCTTCTCTTGAGATCCCTCCTGTGCTTTCATCCCTTATTGTGACATCATCTGCATCTGTCTCAGAATCATTTTTGCTCTCCTGATCTAATAACTCACAGAAGTATTCACCCCATCTGTCACTTAACTCATTGGGCTCCCATATCATTTCCCCAATCTCATTCTTCACACAACTTACAACTTTGTTTCCCCTATTTTTCCTGAGTCTCATGTACTTCCAGAAGAACTTTCTATCCTTCCAAAAAGCCAGTTCATGCCTTTCCACTTTCTCTTTCCTATCTTTTGCCTTACTGTGGCGAACCAGCTTAGCAGCTTCACGCTTCTTACAGCGATATTCATCCACAGAGACTCTACCTTGCAACATCCCCAAATAGGCTTCCTTCTTTTTCTTTACTGCCTCATCAATCTCACTATTCCCCCAAGCATCACCTCTATTATTACCCACTATTGTGGTGCCACAGACCTCTTTAGCAGCAGTAACAACACAGTTCTTAAAACATTCCCACTTTTTTTCTACATCCCTCTCACAAGATTTAAGATTCTTCAGTCGTTCTCTGAGTAAGTCAGAATATCGCTGATGATCTTCAAGGAGTCTATCAACCTTTATTCTTTCTATCCTGGGTCTCTTCCTATTCCTTTTCCTCAAACCAACATTAAGTTTCACTCGTGACACTACCAAGTAATGATCAGAACCAACATCCGCACCTCTCATCACACGGGTGTCAACAACTAAGTGTTTCAAACGCTGATCGTAAACAACAAAATCTATCGCACTCTTTTGACCAAGAGTACGATTATCCCAAGTATATGTGTGGATATACTTGTGGTTGAAAAATATATTAGATACACACAAACCATTCTCAATGCAGAGTTCAATTAATCTTTCACCATTATCATTCACACAAGGATCATTAAACTTACCCAGAACATTGTCAGAAATTGCAGTCTGCACACCTACTCTAGCATTGAAATCCCCTGCTATGATAACTTTTTCTTTAGCACCAAACTGGCTCAAAACAGCTTTTAGCTCATTTCAGGAAATCTTCCTTCTTATCAGAAGGTTCCGAGTCACAAGGAGCATACACTACAAGAATTACAATTCTCTGAAGTTTCACTTTCAAACGAATCCAGAGAATTCTCTCACTTACGCAACTATAGTGAATCAAGTTGTTCTTCATCTTTTCACTTAAAATCACACCTACACCAGCCTGTCCTCTCATATTATCCAATACTCCAGACCACACACTCACCATGTCATTCACTTCTTCTATCCCAATTTCCTTCTTTTTGGTTTCACTTACACACAGCACATCCAGTCTATACTTATTCATCTCCTCAATCACCTCACTCATCTTGCCATTTATACCTCTAGTATTCCATACGCCAATCTTACATTCACTCAGCCGAGATCTTTTTCTCATACGGCGTTTAGAAAGTCCAGGTCGATTCCGTGGTGGACCGTCCTTCTCAAGTGTGGTAGGTCCACCATATCCCACACTTGAGTCATTCTTAATAATTCTTTTTGTCTTTTTAATCAGGTAAGTACATCAGTGTGGGGGATTAGCCCACAGCTGAGGGTTCCAGTTGGTCATTCAACCTAAGGATTCTGGAACAAAACCCAGTGAGTTGGTCTTTTCGCCAATGTCACACAGAACTAGCTTGCACCTCTCCAAAATTCACAGAGGCCCTAGTTGCTGTTGTGTGTGCCATTGTTACCACAGAGTGCCCCGAGGAGGCAAGCACATTATTCAGTTTTATATATTTTTATGTAACTTAGTTTTCTAAATTTTTAAATTGCAAACAAGAATGGAAAATCTTGCACTGTTTTTGTGGTGTTAAAATGCCCAGCTTGATGATTTTTAAATCTCATGTCTGGGTAAAATCTTTCAAAATAATGTTTGATTCCTTCTATTCAGATGGATTAATTTAACAGAAAAATTTCCAGCTTGAAATTAGTTATGGGTTTTGTTTAAGGCCTAATTGAGGTACATACTTCGCACTTTCACATGCACTCCAAAGTAATTTTTTTATTCAATTACTAAAGATACCAAACAATACTAAGAACAGAACAAAGCTCACCCACTGCTTTTCATGGTCAATCAAAATCTCTTTTCACTTACACTCTGTTTCCTTCATTTCTGAAACTCCAGTTTTTTTTTTTTCTGCTGAAGCTAAAACAGAACATTTTATTTCCAAATCTACAACAAATTTTAGTAATGAGAGCTTTTATGAAAAGTTGTGCATTTATTACTATAATTTTACAGAAACAAATTCATTTCTGATATTGGCCATTTAAAAAGAAAAAAACTGTTTTGGGGGAATTCCCCTTCCTCTTTGTTGGAGCTGGATCCACTACTGGTGTGGGTCAGTGTATTTTTTAGTGATTGTTGCTTGAATAGTATAACTATACTAGTGATCTGAAATGTCTTGGTGTAGAATAGAAATAGAAGTTTCCAAGCTTTTACACATCAACCAGATGGCTTTTTCAAGGAAGGTAGACAGCAAACTGAATAATAGAATGCTTTAACAATTTGGATGCGGTGACTTGACTATAATGAAGAGACGCGAATGTAATAAAGTATTCAATGACACGAGGCGTTATGCTTGTTTAACACATGGAAACATGGAGGAAAAACCAAGAGGCGATCACCATTTGAAGAACTGGTTCCAAACTCATGGCAACTCCAGTGTGATATCATTGCACGACTCGCTGTTGGTTATGATCTCCAAAGTTTCATGAATGGCAGTAGATTTTTGGATTGGAGTAGGAGGCTTATTTCTTTACATCATCCCACATAAGAGCAGCAGACTTGAACTTTACTGAGAAGTCAAGTTCAAGTCAATAGGAGCAGTGGACTTGAACAGATTTGAATTTGAGTTCTCAGTCAAGTTCAAGTCCACTAATTTTATGTGGGATAATGTAAAGAAATTAGCTTCCTGCTCCACCCCAAAATCTACTGCCATTTGCGAAACTTTAGAGATCATAACCTAAAGTTTCGCAATGCAATGATAGCGTCTCACTGGAGTTGCCACGAGTTTGGAACCAGTTCTTCAAATAGTGATTGCCTCTTGGTTTTCCTTCCATGTTTTTGTATTTTAAACGAGCATATAACGCCTTGTGTCATTGAATACCTGATTACGTTTGCATCTCTTCATTATAGTCCAGTCACCGCATCCAAATTGTTGAAGCATTCTATTATTCAGTTTGCTGTCTACCTTCCTTGAAAAAGCCAATCTGGTTGATGTGCGAAAGCTTGGAAACTTCGATTTCTATTCCATACCAACAAATTTCCGATCACTAGTATAGTTATACTATTTAAGTATAGTTAGTGTATAGTTCCTTGTTATTTATTTAATTGATTGTTGCTTGTTTCTTTCTTTTACTGACTTTACAAGGTAACTCGGCAATCCTAGAGTTCCTATTAAGTTGTCAGTGCAATGTTTTGCCCTCGCTGCCTTTTATTGTATTAGCCCGATTTCTTATGTGTGGACACATTTCTGTTGTGTTAAATATTAACACTGTTTAATGTCTGTGAATTATAAATCAATGTTGTACCTGCTGTTTGGAGGTTTTATTGCTCGATAAGCCTGGTGCTTGGTACTCTTCAGCCTTCCAAGGCTCTTGTTAGCCAGTAAAGTTCAATGACCTACCAACCAATATCCTACATGGATCTCAAACTGACTGTGCTGGTTGAGGGAGGGAGGGGGGATGATGTGAGGTACTGTCTCCTCATAAATGACATCCATCTTAAAACAAGAACCCTGGTCATAAATTGGCACTTCTCAGATATAAAAAATGTAGTAGAAAATCATTTTAATAACAGCAAAGTTCTTGAAATTGATTATGATATTCCAACTTCAGGGTGATTCCTATTTGTTGTTTTGCAGTTCGACACATGGGTGACAATTCACTTTTGGCATTTCTCTGCCATACATGGCGTGTCTGTGTCATGTTTTTGGAGTTTTTTTTTTATTGCAATTAGTGCAAAAAAAAAAAATGTATTTTTTCAGGTTTCACTGTGCTTGTGATCATGTTGGTTGTCACATTCTGTGCTTTCAACTGGAAAGAGTCGTCGAGATGATTTTGTGGCAATCAATATGAAAAACGCAATTCACATGTGATAAATAAATGTAGGTTGTATGTTAGTGCGCAATAGTTATGTAAAGAAATAATAAGAACCCAGAAGCACTTTCAGGGTTCCCACTCAACCTGGAAAACAGGGAAAACCTGGAATTCTCAGGGAATTTGAAAATGGTTCCAAAAATCAGGGAAAACTCAGGGAAAATTACCCTTTTTTGTAAAAATCAGGGAAAACTCAGGGAAAATTACCTTTTTTTTTTTGTAAAAATCAATGAATACTTTATTTTGCCAAAAAAAAAAAAAAAAAATATTTTTTCAAGATTTCAAACTTTTGCTTGCAATTACTGCCTGCCTAGGATTTGGTCTAGATCTTACTTTCAGTTATATTAAGTATTTCCTTTATTCTCTAAAAAAAAAAGATGCAAAATTGAATTTTTAAAATTGCTAGTTAAGCTTTTGTTCAATTTCTGCAGGCAGTTGTTATAACATGGAACAATGAGGCACAATGGCTCCTGCTTGAAGAAACACTTCACAAGAGAACCAACCAAATGATGGATCAAAGTCTTATTATTGGGTGTATAGAGGCATTGCCAGTTTCAACGTCTAATATGTCTGTTGGTTCTCTTGAAACATGTTTCTTTGAACAGAGCCATTCCATCATTAAGCTTAGCTGCATTGTGTTATAGAAAAACTGAAACTATTCAACTGACAGATTTTTTCTTACATATGACCTGTTTCTATGGGAATATATTTACAAATTCCATGTGGGTAGTATTCACAAAAGTTTACGGAACTTTGGTACAGAAAATAATGTGCACAGTTGTTATTAATGAAAAGCAGGTAATTTTATAAAGGCAAATTACATAAAGAATTTACAAGTGTGTGCTTTCGTGAGAAAAATGAATGGAATGGAACAAAATGTAACAATTTTTTGCAACATGCCACTCTGGAAAACTTTAAAAATCACCTGGAGAACCTGGAAAAGTCAGGGAATTTTGTTTATTACTTTTGAGTGGGAACCCTGACTTTCGACCCGGTTGATCACCTGTAAACGTGCAGCCCATTTGTTTATAGGTGATCAAAGACATCAGTCAGGTTGAAAGTGCTTCTGTGTTCCCATTTTGTTACCTAACTATTCCGTGCTAACTTACATTTATTCATTTGTATCAAATGTTAGTATTGGACGACTGGCTAAGACTTTAAATATTTTTTGTTAGTAACATTTTTTGTTGTGTTATTGAAAAAATTGATTTGTCTTTTCAACATAAGTTCCAATTGTAGTATCAAAGGGGGATAAACTATTCCAAAGATGGCAAAAGGGAAGTTAAAATTGCATACTGTGCCAGGCTTCTTTCAATGGCCATTCATGCAGTTGTAAAGATCGTAGAAGTGACTAGCTGAACAGCTCGTGCTGCGAAACACTGGGCTGCGACTCTAACGTGATATAAAAATCGTATAGCAAAAATTATCAGATAATGGCTAAAGATATTATTTGAGGGTCTTCGCACACACACGAAAAACCCGAGTATCAGTGCAATCTTCATTCAGGAGGAAGCTTAAAGTGTCTCAGTGTTTTTCTGGTGGTCAAGTGGTCTGAGGAGGTGGCTTCTGATCATTTGGTGGAGATGGGCCTTTGCATGGGTGATGTTTGTCTGATGTACTGGCTTTGTTCCTTCCCTGGAATAACTGGTCCCAAATTAGGGATGGGCAACTACTTGTAGCCTAAACAGTTGGTCATGGATGTCATTAAACCCTGAAACAAAACAAAAACTCATCTGAAGGTATACTGGTAGAGGAATAAGATAAGGAAAAAAATCTGGATAAGTGAACATTTGCAAATATTACATACCTGGCATTCCTTTTCAAATATAATTAATTTAATCAATTAATTAAATATAGAAAATGCATGTGACTAAATGAGGACATCTAACTGTACTTGTTCTTTTTATCAGTACTAACAGCTTTTTCAAATTTTTAATTTTGAAAATTTTCTTGTAGAAACCAGAAAGAAGTTTTGTTGTGAAAGAATTGATTGCTAAAGAATATGAATTTAAAGAAGATTTGGGTATTGGTTCTTATTCTGTATGCAAAAGATGTATTTACAAAAACAGTAACAAGGAGTATGCAGTGAAGGTTAGTTCTATTCAATCTTTTTATGCCTTTGTTTTCTTATTACCATGAAGAATATTGTTTGTTATAATTTGTGCTATATATGTACAAGTTCTTTGCCTTCATTCATTTCAGATTATAGACAAAAGAAAGCGAGATTGTCAGGAGGAAGTTGAAATTTTACTCCGATATGGTCAGCACCCTAATATTGTGAGCTTATATGATGTAAGTATCTAAGTTTAGAAGGAGCAGGTTTTTTGTGATTAGCTTCTCATTATGTGCTGATTATATATTTTTACATTGTGTTGGCATGGCAGTAGAGATAGGCAAACAGATTCTTTTGATTCAACTCACTCAAGATTCATTCAGACCATTTCGTTCAATACTTCCAGTTTAGAGAAAGATTTGTGTCTAGGGAATTTATTCTGAGTCAGATTCTTTTTCTTGTTTCATTCGGTGATACTTCTGGTTAAGAGAACGATTTGTGTCTAAGGAATCGATTATGAGTTGGATCCTTTCGTTCATTGACCATGGAGTGCTACCTCTGTGGTTATCACTTTGGGTTTAGTGGATGATTTCAAGATTAAATTTGTTTTTAATTCTTATGGAAATTTCCCCTCCCCCCGCTTTCATATAAGTTTGTTTTGAAACATTTGTGTAATTCATTGCATTTGTACACTGTATATTAAGGTGACCAAACGTCCTCATTTTCTGAGGACAGTCCTAAATTTCAATGCTTTATCCTCAATTCCTTAAAAACTGATTAAGGACATCAAATGCCGTCTATTTCTTATTTATTTTTTGTCTTCAGTTTTTGAAATCTCCCCCACCCCCCCAAAAAAAAAATTTAAATAGAAAAAAAAATGTAATAATGAATATTAGCTTACCTTTTGTAGGTTAGCTTCCATTAAACATTTTTCTTGCAGTTAGGAGTCTTGAGTTTTCTGTAGGTTCCCAGCCGGATGTGGTAGTCTCATTTCAGCATTGTTGTTCTTCGCATGTGCAAATAAGCAGATTAAGCAACTCGAAGCAATTTTGTAATAGCCCAAAATTCACCATGACTTTAAAAATATTTTACACTCTCTTGAAAATCTTTTACTAACACATACATCCAAACTAAGGCATCTCAGGAAACCTATTAAACAAACATGCACTTCACAAAACTGTATACCACCAAATTCACACACACATCCAAACCAGGTACCAAAAGACAGACAATTGTAAGTAAACTCTAAAAACCTATTTACATTATGTACAATACATACGTACATATACACACAGGGATGCCAACCCCTACGCATTTGGCGTAGAAACTATGAATTTCTTTAGCTTTACTATGCATCATATGCCTAATGCTACGCTTTTGTTGCTATGACATTGCATCACCCCCCACTAACTTTATTTAGCATAATTTTTTGTGTTATTTGCGGACCCCCGTAGCGTTTGTCATGGACCCAAGTGCTTTAGTGTATTCAGACAACTCAATAACAGGTTGCATATAAGAATAGTCAAAAAGTGCAATGCAGGATCTCCAATGTTTTGCCAGCTGTACTTTGTTATCTGGCCTGCATCGTCTGCTACAAAGAAGCAACTGGCGATAGGTGGTGCTTCTGCTGCTTCGCCGCCGAGGCTGGTAACTGCGCGTTAAAGACTGGAGGTTCCACGCTGATCCTCGGCTGCGTCACAAGCTCACTCCATCATCTGTGTCTCTGTTTCTCTTCACTACTTCACACACACGATGACCGACTGGAACTGGTTTCACCCTACTGTAATGGGTAGCAGCGTCACATAGGAATCGGAGTGCGCACGCTCTGTACCAAAGAGTACTACTCAAAGCGTTTTCACTGAAGTAAGCATGTGGTTTATGTTAGCATACCAGTTGATCTTGCATCCATGCATGAGTGTGCACACACGTTTCATGTTCTTCTAATTTGACAACGTGGGACTGCCGCCGTGTCGCTCGTTTAATAGTACTGCTTCAGATTGGGTTTTATAGTGCTTTTCTTTTTTTATGACCAAGTGAGTCTGCTTGCTTTCCATGTGCTTTCATGACTTGTGAACACATTTAGCGATTACACGTTTTAATATGGCTGAACAAGCAAGAAAAAAAAATTAAAGATTGCAGATCAGAAATTTAAGTCATCGTATTCGGAAAAATGGCCATGTTTGCATGCATCAAATGTGTCGTCGAATGATGCATTTTGCACTGTGTGTAACAGCAATTTTTCTGGTAAACATGGTGGTTTTTATGATTGTACCCATCATATTGCATCAAAGAAGCATCAATCTATGAATAAAATTATAACTCAGACAAAACCTTTGGCTACTTTCTAGGTGAAAAATGATGACTTGGAACTAAGGACAACAAACACAGAAATGCTATTTACTGCATTTTTGGTTAAGCACAATTTGCCATTGAGTGCAGCGGATCATGCCGAGCCGTTATTCAAAAATATGTTTACAGACTCAGAAATCGCAAAAACTTATTCATGTGATCCTACAAAATCTACAGCTGTGTTAAAATGCATGGCTGACATAACTGTTTCAGATATTATGTTATTAAGGAGTTCACCATTTTCAATAGCAACTGATGGCAGCAGTGATCAGAATTCTACTAAATTATATCCTGTTGTAGTAAGATATTTTGATGTAAATAAGCAAAAAATAGTTTCTGCAATATTGTCTTCTCGGAATGCAGTGATAATACTGGTTATGGTATTTTTTGTATTGTGGATAAAGAAATGGGGAAGAAAAAAATTCCGTGAAAAAATTGTATTTCATTTGGTTGTGACAATGTAAGCACCATGTTAGGGCATTTGAATGTTGTAGCTGCACATATAAAAAAAGTAAACTCTAACATTTATGTCCAAAGTTGCATCTGCCATTTGCTTCACATATGTGCTAAAAAATTAGCAAAAGAGCTTAATTGTGAAATTGAATCACTGCTGTTGGACATTTATTTTTATATTGACAAAAGTTCAAAGAGAAAGAAAAGGCTGTTGGACTGTCAAGAAATGTGTGGGCTTAAATCATATAAATTTTAAAAATGTCTCAACAAGGTGGCTGTCATTGTTAGATGCTGTAAATAGAATGTTATCTCAATGGGATGCTATAATAGTTTTTTTGTTCAAAGTCAAACGATTTGAAAGACAATGACAGAGCCAGAAATGTGAAAAAGGATGCGTCTGTCCCCAGATACAAAGTTGTATCTGTTATTTCTGCAAGCAACGTTACCTGTATTTACATCATTAAATGTTAAACTACAAAGTGAAGCACCAATGATCCATCTTGTTAGAAGAAGCCTTTATTCTTTCCTTACTGATTTATTGGTAAGATTTATCAAACCTTCTGCCATACCGGACTGTTCGAGTGACTTAAGTAAACTAAAATTTCTGAAACAGCTATCAAAAAGCAAATGAAGATATAGTTATTGGTGCTAAAACCAGAGCATATCTAATTGAAAATAAAATTAGTGAAACAGAAGCAAAGAACTTTTATTGTTGTGTAAGAAAGTTTTATGAAGCTGCATGTACATATACTATCAAAAAGTTCCCCTTGTGTGGTGAATTTTTGAAACAGGCTGAAGTAGCTGATCCAAATTTAAAGAAACTAGTCTTTCTCTTCAGTCAAGTATTTTGTAGATACTTTCACTGGAATTGTAGCTAATGATGACATGGGCAGTCTGGAAATAGAATTTTCCGGGTATGAAGCAGATCAGTTTGACAGTGATGTTTGACAGTGATGATTTTCAAATGCGGATTTAGCTTGGGCAAAAATTTCAGAATTGAAAGATGGAAATTGGGGCAGCGAAGTAAATTTTTCTTCCAAAAATAATGCTAACGATTTTAGTTGTGCCGCACCGTAATGTTGGGGCTGAAAGAGTTTTCAGCATTGTAAAAAACAATATGACTGAGCTTCGACCACGTTTAAGCATAGAAACATTAAATGCACTATTGGTTGAAAAAATCAATATGCTGAATAACAGTGAACCATGTTATGGTAGGAAATTTTTAAAAGAAGAAATTCAAAATGCAAAACATGCAACTGTTCACCAACTGAAACAGGCAGAATAAACATGTTCATATATTATTCTTGTTGATTCAGACCACTATGCTGACCAATAGATGACAGACTTCTACTTGTGACTTTTTTCTCTAGTAAAGAAAGAGGGTCAGTCAATTCGAAGTTGTGAAACGAGCATGGTGAATCATTTAGTCTGCTGTGTGTTCATGCCCAACCTTTGTGTTTTCTATTTGTGTGGATCCTGTCATTTATTCTAGCAGGAATAGGGGTAAGTAAAACACTCTTTTTAATATTCCCCATTGTCAATGTTTCATAAGTCGCTAATTGTTTAAATCAAAATCTCAAATCCGCACATACAGTTCTCAATATTGATTTTTTTTCTGGTTATTTTTATAACTGTCTGGCCTAGTAAATTTAAAACATCTTAAAATACTTTTTCGTAATATTTCTTGTGTCTACACATGAATGCTCAAAACTACACATTTTTATGGCTTGGACTACACATGAATGCTGTAAGAGGTTGGCATCCCTGTACATGCATATCACTAAGCTGTTTTCTGAGATTCAGAGGTTAGCTCCAAAAAGAAATAGAAACTACTTTTTGGAGTAGACCTGCTATTTATGCCATCCTATCCTATTTAAACACCTCACTGCAACTCAGTGCTCACAATTCATTTACCACACCTTTGCATTCCCCACACAGATTGCGTCAAGCGCTTTCTGCCACCCCGTGACCATCCTCAGGGAGCATTAGTGATGTCAATCCATCTGCTGCCGCAGAGTGAGTGAGCGAAAAAATCCACAAATGGTCCGATCTTGACGTGATCGATACCCCTCTGATGTGGCTCCATCTATTGCACAATCTAGAAAAACCTTTATTTTCTTCTTCTGTTGCTTTGATTTTTATGTTCTATTTTAATTAATTCTTTCCCATTTTTCACTTAGGATATTAGGGTCATTAACATTACAATTTTTATCTCTTTTTCTCTATCAAAACTGTCTCCACAATATGCAGGTGTCTTTCCTTTTTACATGATTTTACAATTTTAATCTCTTCAAATTTTGGGTATTTATGATTATCCAGGCAGTATTGGATTAATTCTGTCTTTGCTTTTTTTCTTTTGCCAGTTCTTTATATGTTGTTTAAGGCGATGTTTTAGTTTGTTTTTGTACTCCCTATATATGACATGGGTAGGATTTTTGTGATTGGTATTTCATATATGCCAGCCTTTCCCAATTTACTGCAATTATCCTTGTTATTAATAATCATATTTTTAATTGTTACTACCTTTATTACCCATTTGAATTCCATATTTGTGACATAGTTTATTAATTTCAATAGATATGCCAGAGAGGTAAGGTAATGCTCCAACATATTTCTTCTGTATTTTATTTTTTGTTGTGAGTATCCATAATTTCTTGCAGTTTCTTTAATATAATTTATTCTGAAAAAAAATTGTTCATTTGAGGAATGTATAATTGCTCTTTTGATTAAAGTTTTAATACTGTTACATTTTTGTGAGTATGGGTGTGCTGAATAATGTGGAATCAAAACTGGTATAAACGAGGATTTTCTATGCACTTTGTATTGCAATTTGATCTCTTTGCATAATAATTTCAACATCCAGGAAAGCCAAAGCATTCTCTTCCTGTTCTGTTGTCAATTCTATAGTTTGGTAAATACTGTTAAATTGCTGAGTTAATGCTTTAAGTTTGGTACTATTCATTCAAGATAAAAACAAAATCATCATCATCATCAACAACATACAAACCAATCGGGGGTTCTTCCAGTGTGCTAATTATTTTTTCTTCAATATCACTCATAATCACTTCAGCAAACAGGTTTGACAAGGGAGAGCCCATTGGGCCTCCATAATTCTGCTTGAAGATACTTCCTTTAAATGTAAAAACATTTTTTCTCATATATGTATAATAAAACTTTTTAATTCCTGAAGTTGTGTATCATTAAGATTTTTTTCTTGTTGTAATTTCCTAATAATTTCCTGAGCATCTGGTGCAGGGGTATTTGGAAATAAATAAGGCCTTAGCATCCATGCTTGCCATTCTGAAATCCCACAAATCTTGATTGACATTTTTAATTTTATCAATAAACTCATAGGTATTTTTACAGTGAACTGTGTTTTCATGAAAAAAGGTGCCAATAAATTATAAAAAATTTGTCCAGAGTTATCAACTGTGAATTCTTTTTTGATACTATTAATCTTATAGGGGTATCTTGCTTATGTGTTTTTATTTTAGCAAACATCCTTGGTATTCTTGCACTTATTGGTGGGTGTACATTTTTAAATTTCATTTGGTGAAGTACTGTGATTCCTAACATTAGCTAAATAGCTAATCTGGCTGTCTGTTGGGTCTTTTTGCAATATAGAACCAATTAATCTCTTCTATTGCTTGGTTCATTTTTTAGTTATGTTCTTCAGTATTTAAAATAACTATTTGGCCAGTTTTTATCAGCTTCACAAAATTTAATATTCTTGTCATCCTTTTTAATTTCAACAATTGATTTTTTTCATATTTTAACTTCCTTAAGTGATAATTTTTATTATTTTTTTCATTATATTCCTTCAAAATTATTCGAAATAATTTACCGCTGAATTCGTCTTCACTTTCATTAGAGATATTCCTGATCATATCCTCCAGGTTAGGTATTAATTCTTCTGTTCTGGGTATATTTTGCTGGAATGAATACTTTTTCTTCGCTGTAATATTGCCTTTTGAGAATAAGTTAATTCCTGTGATGACATATTCTGGAAAACTTCATAACTATTATCCATTTGCTCATCCCCTGTATGTTGATCCAGTAATCTATGTAACTTTGCTGTAACATTTTGTCTGGTGGTTCTATCTTTTTCAACTATTTCTGCAATTTCCATGAAAGTAGTATCCAGAATTTTATCTTTCTAAGATCCATGAAAAGTTTTATACGTGGTATTACAAATATATTTCCATAACTTTAAACAAGTAGCCTGTAAATTAAATATAATTTTCCTTTTTTTCACAATTTCTGCAATTAATCTCTTCATTTGACAGGTTTTTAGAATACCAATATCCTTCTTATTCATCAGACGATTTTTAATTTTTAAATATTTAGGTGTAAGGTCAAAATCTCTACACGCAACCCAAAATTCTTCTTGAATTTCAGATTTTATTAATTTAATTTTCTTTTTTATTTAATTCTTTCAATTTATTCAATTCGTGCTTTTGAAAAAACCCACAGTATCACATTCTCACAGACAACACCGCTACGGGGCCCAAGTCGCCCATTCTACTCACTGGAAATTTGCATGTATTCCAATATGTACTCTATGATAGTATCTTGGGCTACTTATTTCTTTCAAGCCACTCTTTCGTAGCCACTGGTAAGAGAGATACAGAGCTTAGGATTCTTTAAATACAGTACTGTTTTTTTCTTTTTGGACAGTCGTTCTCGATGCTGATCTTCCTGTTGCTAAGGCAGGCTCCAAGGAGAGTTTACTATATGTCATGGGTCAAGTGGACTTTGCAGTTTAGGCCTACATGTCAGTCATGCTCTGCTGCTATAAATTATGATTGATCTTAAGATGTCTGTCCAGTGTATGTTCTTGAATCTTGGAACTGTTGCCATGGCATTGATATGACACTTTTGGGCACATTCATAAATCTGGCAACCACTGCATGACTTAGACACTCTTCCATTGTTCCAATGATTCTCCACCTCTGATAGTCATTCAGTTGGTGTCTTAAAGACTTATTGAACAAAATATTGTAAGCAATAATACTAAACCCAGAATGAAAGGCACATGCCTGGAGATCTTCTTTTCAAATTGTCCCTAATTTTCATTTGCCAGAACAATATGCATAGGGTGGCACTAATAACTGGATTACAGTATGTATGTCTGCGTGCGTGTTTGTTAATGTATTAAAATCCTGCTTCATTTCATTAAAAAAAAAAATCTCCAAGACATGGAACTTTAATTTATGTACCCTAATGTAAACTGACCTATTGAAATATTTAAACCTTTATACGGCAGTGGATGCAGCATATGTAATATTGTTGCTGAAATTCTTTGGTGTGTGCCAAAGTTTTGAAAAGCTTTTGTGCATGTGGAAATTGTGGATAGGAACTTAATAAATATCCCCCTTGACATAAAAGGATTGATACGAGGTTTCTTGTTGAACACAGTGAGAACCAGGATGTTGCAAGAGTTTGTGAATATACAATATTCTTTTCCTGTGTAACTGCACTTTTGTGCTTTTGATTTCCACTTGTATGAAGTGTTTTATTTGAAACTCCAATAGCTGTATTTCATTTAAGAAGCATGAGGAGAAAATGATTCGAAAGTATATGAATCTTTGTTTAAGATTGTTTCAGTGTACTCCAGACCTACGTTATGTACTCCCTCCCTTTTTAATGTAGATAATATTAACTCCCAAAACAAAAGTAATCAATTTTGTGTGATCAATTTGTTTTTTAATGGAAGTAAATGTTTTGTTTAATGCATTCTTTATAAAGGACTTTGGTTTAAATCTTGTATTATTGTACATGTGTTAAATTAATTACCTCTTTCTGCAATTTAAAGTTTTATCTTTTTGTGAAGAAATAGTGAAATTTGAAATGTTAAATGTTTATATAATATTCATTAATGATTAATGTGAACTTGATTATTGATAAAAAAATGAGTTTGGTATGCTGTATATGTGTTAAAATTCTAAGATTTTTCATTGTGTTTCAGGTATATGAGGACGATACTTCAATATACTTAGTTATGGAGCTATTACGAGGTGGAGAACTCTTAGATAAAATTCTTAGTAAAAATTTCTTTAGTGAGAGGGAGGCTAGTGCTGTTTTAGAAGTTGTAGCGAGAACAGTGAAGTACCTGCATGAAAATGGGGTAAATATTGCAGTTTTTTTTTCTTGTGTCATAAAATCCTCTTTTTATGTAAATACTGATTTTGTTTCAACAAAAGTGGGAAAATAAAAAAAAATATATCATTGTCGTCAACCATTATCAATCCACTGCTGGACAAAGGTCTCCCTAAGTTTCTTCCACAATGGTCTGTCTTGTGCTAGTCTCCTCCAGGTTACTCCCACATACTTTTGAATTTCATCCACCCATCTCCCATGTGGTCTTCTTCTGGGTCTTTCCCTGTCCCTCGAAATCCAGTCTAAAATTTCAGCTGTCCATCGATGGTCTGTCCTTCTGGCAAATATGTCCAGCCCATTGCCATTTCAGGGATTTTACTCTGATCATGATGTTTTCCACTCTTGTCATTTTTCGGATCCACCAGTTCCTCTTCTTATCTCCTGGTTACACCAAGCGTGCATTTCTCCAGGCTGCTTTGAGTTGTCTGCAGTCTTTGTATGTCTCTTTTAGTTAAGGTCCACGTCTCTGCACCATACATAAACACTGGAAGGATGCATTGATCAAACGCTTTTCTTTTAAGTCATAATGGCATATTGATCTTGAAAATTGTACTGTTTTTTCCAAAAGCTCTCCAGGCAAGTTTTGCATGCCGATTAATTTCTTCATCACTGTGACCCTCACTTGATATCTGCTGTCCAAGATAAATGTAGGTATCTGTTATCTCTAGCTTTTCACCATCAATCGATAAATCTTCATTTCTTGTAAAAGCATTGTACATCACTTTTGTCTTCTCAAAGTTCATTTTTAATCCCACTTCTTTACTCTTGTCAGCAAGTTCCTGGATCACACTCTGCAGCTCTGATGGGGTAGTTGCAAAAATGACTAGGTCATCTGCAAAGCGAAGGTGAGTTAGATAATATCCATTAATCTTTTATGCCTTTGTTTTCCCAGTTCAGTGATTGAAAGACATTTTCGAAAGTGCATTAAAGATTTATATATATTGATACGAAAATTGGGTCTAAATTAATTACTATTAAAATGGGGGACAGACTTGATAGGCGTGGTTAAATTATGTTGATGATTAAATTAAATATTTGGCCTATTGCAAATTAAATTGGAAAATTAACTCATTTTTAATTGGGGAAGTCGTGTAATTCTTTGTCTGGGTGGAAATAAAGGAATTAGGATATCGCCTTTGGAGGCCTATTAAACAAAGGGACCACCCAGTCGGCAACTTAGAGTCATCCAGACTCTCATAAATACAACTTCAAGAGTGCCATTAGTGACCAAAATCTGTAGGGAACGCTGAAAATTACGATTGAGGGGCGAGAGTCAGAGGCTAAAACTATACTTGCAGAAGTGACGGCGCTCCGTACGAAAGACGAGAGAAATCTCAAGTGTCGACAGAAAAGAAGCAGATGAAGCCACGTGACAGAGGATAGCCAAAAAGAGGCAGAAGAGAGAGAATTGGTTATCTCGGTACGCTGTTGTAAGACGCACTGAGAAATTGTTACGAAGAGAATACGCCATATGGCTCTACGCAGTGGTCAGATGTAGGGGGACCATGATGTGCGAAGCCGACGTCCTGCGGGACCCGAGATAGCCACGGTACTTCGAGCGCAGTAGCAAGTCGCTGGGGTACGAGGAAAGAGTAGAGCTTAACAATAATTAGGCAGCCGGGTAAGACCACCAAATATGCCAAATTGAGAATGTCTACTAAAAAGCATTGGTAAAACACGACTAGCAAACCAGCCTTCCGAAAACGCCGGCTCCATCCAAAGAGTGGAGGTCGCTGACCTGTCCAAAGTAATACGTAAGCGTTTCTCCCTTGCTGCCGATGAAGTTTCTTGATGGGGTAAAAGAGAGCTACCTCTGTCCGTTCTACAGCCCCCGTCTGCTGGGCGAAGAGGAGTCTGCTCTGGGTGTTACACCCCCCCCATCACTTGGTCGGTGAAGAGCGGAGAAATTCTCTCTCTGCGTCGTCGAAAGAAAGAGTGGAAAGCCAGGAAATTAGTGAAGACCCTCTGTTACACAAGGTGAAATTCCCCCTACTAGTTCGGTACTCATCGAAGGAAGTAAAAATCTTTCTGCGCGTTTGCACAGGTGAAAGGACTATTAAGCCAAATAAGTGCAAGAGTGTGTGGAAGTGGTCGACAGAGCCTCGTTATAATTTGAATAGTGCTTTGTGTAGCCTGGATTACCAAAACAAGCAGCCATCAAATAAGTGAGTACTTTTTTTCTGTTTATTGTTATCCTGTCACTGAGTGGAGGAACTGAGAACATTAACTGAACCCAGACTCTAAATTGGAACTTCGATACGCTTGTTTTAGGCGGAAGTCTGATTCCTAAATCTAGAGGTAGAGGATATTAGCTCCGAATAGGGAGCATAACATGTGTTTGTATCACCATGGGCAATGCCCCGGGATAGAGTTTCCTTCAAATAAAGATGTTTAAGTGTTAATCTTACTCTAGCCATTCTGAAGGCTCTAGTGTTGTAGATAATTCCTGTATTGAATTCCTGTGTTTCAGCAAGCCACTGACATTCTCTCTTAAATATGCCAGCTCCCGAATTACAAGAACCCACAAGTCTCGTATCCAAATAGCAGATAAATTGCTGACTGCGGCGGGAACGAGACCATGAAAATATCATTTGGTGACGAGTGTTAATAAATTATATCGCTCGGCACATTCATATCAATTGGTGGTCAATGGTGGGATAATGACCCATGAGACCGTAACAATTGGTAGAGCGGCCGAGTTTGTATCTATTGGTGGCGAGCGGTAAATGCATTACCTAGCTCAGCCCGGTACCATATCAATATATATAAAATACATGAATAGAGCAGACACTACAAGCATAATAGAACTCAATTAAATATGTGACAACCATAAATAATACAATGTCAGCCACCGGATGACAATCTTCCGGGGAGGATGCACCCAACGGCTGAGCTTCTGACAGGTTTCATGCGGACATCCTGATTTAGCAACCCCGACCAAGTAAAAATAAACTGGACATCCCATCCTCCCTACCTGTCAGGAAATAAACTTTAAAATCAACTTCAGTAACAAATTTAAGCATTCAAAATCGACCTACCTTAACCCTGACTGGTGCCCACGATTGGTAAACACAATTTACTGTGGCCATCCACCTATAGAGTTCATCATTAGGTTAATGCGTAGGTAAAGGGTACATTCAGAATTATGCAGAATAGTGTAGTTGTCCTTCCCCACTGTAAAATATACCATGTATGCTAGGACAGAATGGTTAAATGCTCCGGTGCAACTCGGAAGAAAATACAGTTTTTTATGTAGCCCTGAAAGTTAGTAAGGATGAGCTTGTGGTTTATTGATCTTACAAAATCGTAATGAAGTGAGTGGTTCATGTGTTTCTAATAGTTTGCTGAAATGATAGTTACAGAAGGCCTCTGGATATTCATTATTTAAACATCTCCAATTTAATCTTCTTAGTTGCTTAATAATATTATGCTTTTTAATTACATATTCGCGCAATTCGTAAGATTTGCGAAATAATCAAATTACGGAAAATACTTCAATGGTTGGAGGTCCAATGACTATATTTTTGCTTTAAAATTGAACAGCTCTTTTTTATAATAAATATCTAGTTCTGGTTGACCTCTCTTGAACTCTATCCGAAAATCAAAAAAATTAATCTTTAAAACCAATATTGCAGACTTTAGACCTGAAGATATCTATCCCAGGGGGTCTAAGTTTACTTCAGACAAATACAGATATTAACAAGATTAATTTTCTTGATTTGTGGATAGAGTTCAAGCGAGGTCAACCAGAACTAGATATTTATGATAAAAAAGAGCTGTTTAATTTTAAAGCAAAAATATACAGTCAATTGGACCTCCAACCTTTCAAGAAGTGAATTAATGAAGACATGGCAAATCCTAGTGAAGAATTATTGTAGTTCAATTGTGTATTACGGGGATTACTAGAATATAAGTTTTCACTTTGTCAAATTTTTGGGTTGTAGCCCAACCCTTTCTCTGCCATAGAAGAAAAAAATCTCTACATCATTCTATAAAAAACCTACTAATACTCAAAAAATGCTAAACTACAAATCATACCATCTATCCTACATTAAATATAATGTAGCCGCACAGTTCCTAGAAAAAATAGAAACTTTAGATTCTGAAATAACTTCCAAAGAAATCCATAAAAAAAGAATTAAAGAAGTCGCCGACAGATAACAATTACTGGGAAAATTGGATAGAAAAAAATTTTAAGACAAAAAAAAAGATAAGTCAAGCCATAAAAAGTCTGATAAAAACAATTAAACTCACTAGAAAAATAACTTACCATAAAGGGTTGCTTGAAAGGCTGCAGAGAATTAGCCTTAACTTCCATATTCGTCTTGCTTCTCACTCACACAATAAAATAAAAGAATATTTTCCACATTTTAAACAAAAAGAAAATAATATGCTACTACAAGAAGGAGTTATCTACAGTGTAAACTGCAAATGTGGTAACATACATGTAGGAGAAACTGGAAGACAACTCTGCACCTGTGTGGCAGAACACAAAGCTGCAATTAGGAACATTACAAGCAAAACAGGCCTTGATAAACATGTACAAAGTACTGGACATTCAGTGGACTGGGAATCTTTAAAAATTCTTGCACATCAACAACACTACCTAAAACGGAAATTTGAAGAAAGTCTACACATTGAGAGAAGAAGAGGTTCCACGATTAACGAACATAGCGGTATGACATTACCACTTGAGTGGCAGCACCTTCTATCTTAGTCAGTCTTGATGAAGGGTTGGGGAACAACCTGAAAATTTGACAAAGTGAAAACTTATATCCTAGTAATCCCCGTAATACACAATTGAACTTTCAAGAAGTCTTTTCCGTAATTCGATTATTTCACAAATCTTGCGAATTACGCGAATATGTAATAAAAAGCATAATATTATTAAGCAACTAAGAAGATTGTAATGGAAATGTTTAAATAATGAATATCCAGAGGCCTTCTGTAACTATCATTTCAGCAAACTATTAGAAACACACGAACCACTTACTTCATTACGATTAAGATTTTGTAAGATCAATAAACCAGAAGCCCATCCTTACTAACTTTCAGGGCTACATAAAAAAACTGTGTTTTCTTCCGAGTTGCCCCGGAGCATTTAACCATTCTTTCCTAGCATACATGGTATATTTTGCAGTGGGGAAGGACAACTACACTATTCTGTATAATTCTGAACGTGCCCTTTACCTACGCATCAATCTAATGATGAAATCTATAGATGGATGGCCACGATAAATTGTGTTTACCGGTTGTGGGCACCAGTCAGGGTTAAGGTAGGTCTATTTTGAGTGTTTAAATTTGTTACTTAAGTTGATTTAAAGTTTATTTCCTGACGGGTTGGGAGGATGGGATGTCCAGTTTATTTTTATTCGGTCGGGGATTCTAAATCAGGACATCCGCATGAAACCTTGTCAGAAGCTCAGCCGTCGGGTACATCCTCCCATGAAGATTGACACTCTGTGGCTGACCTTGTATTATTTATGGTTGTCACATATTTAATTGAGTTATATTATGCTTGTAGTGTCTGCTCTATTCATGTATTTTATTTCAGGTGACATTGACCCCTGCCGCAGAGCGTGAGGTCATGGCATCATATTTTTGCAATTTTATGTCTACTATGTTAATGTGTGAGTGTGTATATATATAATCCATTATCAATTCACTGCTGGACGAAGGTCTCCCCAAGTTTCTTTCACAACTGTCTGTCTTGTGCCAGTCTCCTCCATGTCACTCCTGCATACTTTCGAATTTCATCCACCCATCTCCCATGTGGTCTTCTTCTGGGTCTTTTCCTGTCCCTTGGAATCTAATCTAAAATTCAGAAAAGATTGTTCTGTAACAAGAAATATAGGCAAAATTTTGACAAGAGTGAAATATTTCTACTCCAAATTATATGAAAGGGATGATACATGTACTCCAGACATCATGAAAGGTACCAGAGTTCTTCCAGACCTCCCAGCAGAGGTTGCACATGCAATCAAGAACATGAAGCAGGGAAAAGCTTCAGGAGAAGATGGAATTACTGTAAACATCATACAAGAAGCAAGTGGAGAAATTGAAACAGTACTTGCCCAAATTTTCGCTCGATGCCTTAATGAAGGGAAGATTCCTTAGGATTGGAACAACACTACAATGATCCTGCTACATAAAAAAAGGTGACATTGAGGATCTCAGGAACTACAGACCTATAAGCCTCCTATCAGTGGTTTATAAAATCTTCACACTGCTTGAAGGTAACACTGGACACGGCTCAACCGATAGAACAAGCTGGACTCGGGAGTGGCTACAGCACAATAAATCATATCCACATACTGAGAGAACTAATTGAAAGAGCGAGGGAATATGAACTTCCATTGTGCATGGCTTTTATCGATTATGAAAAAGCCTTTGATTCGGTGAAACCATCAGCAGTTACAATGGCTCTGAAATCCTGCGGTATTGAAGATGCATACATTAATATTATTCATAACATCTATGAAACTGCAAGTGCAAAGATTCAGCTGTTTGAAAATACAACACACATAAAAATTGGAAAGGGAGTGAGACAAGGTGACGCCATATCTCCGAAGCTTTTTAATGCCACATTGGAAAATGTGGCATTAAAAGCTTCGGAGATTCGTTGAAATCTCCCATAATGATCTTAAAGTGCTGCTTGCCTTTATTATTTATCCGTGTTGCTTGCCTATTATACACATGTGCATCTAAATATGTGTGTGTAAAATGTTGTTTAATAAATGATTGTATGCCATGCTGACTATTTTGAGAAACTTTGTGTAGGTCCATAAGTGCATATGTCTGCAGTAACTAACTGCAATCATAAGGCCTGACTGGTGCAGTGCCTGAATACAGTGACTGCCATTAACAAAGAGAAAAAGAGCAGTCACATACCCAGAAGTAACAAAGTTACTAGAAGTGAAATAGTAGAACCTGTGATAGCAGAACTCTAAAAGTCTTCATATAATAGACATCAGGTTCATGCATGTGAGCACCTCAGTGAAGGATGTACAAACTGTTTGAATCACAGTTGGCAAACTAGCTGCTATGTATCATCATAAGTTAGTTCTATGAAAACTAGTTGTTTTAAAATGAGTTTTAGAAGAACTTAAGTTTTTTTTTTTTTTACTTTATTTCACATAATTGTAAATAATACTCCCTTTCCTTTTCTTGGTAAACTTTTCCTGTAGTTTGTTTGAACAAAATGTGAACACATTAATTAAATGCCTTTTGTGCAAATTGCACCTTTGTTTCTTTGACAGTTGAACAGCTTAAGAAATTTGTTTTTACACTAACATTCTCCTTATCACACATGCCACAAATGCGAAAAATCTAAATTTAATGGTTGTTGCCATAGTTTTGTTATTGTTATAGACAACTGTTTGTGTTGGAGTGTTTTTTTCCTTTTAAATTTAACCCCAGGTTTAGTTAAGATTATAAGTTCAACTATTTGTGGCATGAATTATGGGAAAAAGTATGTGCTTTTAATGTCACTACGTCCATCCATGGGCACGTGTCTCTGTACCTGTTAGTCTGATTTGAAGAATTTTTTGTTACATTGGGAAGCTCGAATTGTGAGAATGAAGGCATGTATATTTTAGTCCTTTTCCAACACAAATTCTTGCCACCACCAGGTAATATAAATGCAGAAGGTATTAACTTCAGAATATATTTTAATCTATATCATTGCTTTTAAAAATAATTGAAAAATAAATTTTTTTCATGAGATACATTTTACCATGAAACCCATTTTGTCTGCACTTCCTACTTTAAAATTATGCTATTTTGCCACTGGGTGGGTAAGTGGGAGGAAATTGATATTCTATTTTTCTTACTATTTCTGTGTTTAAAAGTCAGATCTGGAAAGTTCGTTTTACATTGCATAGCTTTGACTGTCTGGAATGTTTTATCTATTTTATTTTTTATTATGCATAGGTTGTCCATTAAGGGACAAAAGTGCATATTTCAATTTGCAACCAAATATCTATTTCTAGAAAATTGAAATTTTTTTTTTTTTTTTTTTTTTTTTTTTTTCTTCCCAAGTACTACTTGCCACAAGAAATATTATATGTATATTTTCTCAAAGTAATACAAGAGCTGCATGAGTATAAATGTTGTACTCTTTCTCCAACTTTGTGTTTCTAAAATTACAATTTGAAACCTTTGTGTTGGATAAATTTCATTGTGAGAGCATGGGGGGGGGGGATATGATTTCTTGTGAATAACATTTTTTTAATTTTCTTTTTGCGAATTCAATTTTCTGGTGGTAGGTTTGCAAGCAGATATTTATGTTTGTAATTTGTGTGTCTGCTTCTGAAAGACTGATTTAAAAAGTTATAATTTTCACCAGACTGCTTTGTGTTAGACAGGTTATCATGAACTTTTAGTTTCGAAATTTCATATGCCAGTAAATGTTCAGTTATGATAACATTTTGTGTTACATGTTTGTATTATTCCGGAGATATGCTGATTACACTTCCCGTGTAATCTTACTTGTTTATGTTGATGACAAATATGATGTTTTGAACTGGAGGTAATCATATTTAGAGCAGCTACTCCTACAGGGAATATATATTTATAGAACTAACATTTGTGTTTAATTATACAGAATATTTATTAGCATACAGTTTGCAAAAACCTTTTTAGGAGAAATATTTCTATTGAGCAAGCCACATTTTTGAGAATCGTTGCCAGTGAATTTAAACTGTTTTCTAATAATTTTTATGAAAAAATCATTGAATGGGCATAGCTGTGTTTTGCAGATGTACAAGATAGGATTTACTAATGCATGACTAGATTTTGATTACTGTTTTCAATAGTGGAGATGAATTTGAAGATAATTTCTCAGTTAAACAAAATAAACTTATCCAAGAACAATGTATTTTGGCTGTACTCAGTGGCAAATATTTATATTTGTGATTTCCTTAAGTTATGGCAGAATGTCAAAGTATATAATTTCAGAAAGATGAGTTTGCTAGCTGCCCGAATAAAATGGCATAAGAGGTTTGTTTTTATTAGGGAAACTTCATGTATGTATGAATTATACTGTAGTTCTTTTATAGCATTGTTGTTTCCAACACAAAATCTTGCCACCACCAGGGAGTATACCGTTTTCCTGCAATGTCGCAAAAATTTTCTTTTTTCTTTACACCAACATCATGAATCTCCAATTTAAAAATAATAAACTTACCCAAATCATCTAAGCGTTACGTTTTGAATAAATGTCAACAATGTTATAATATTGCTACGTTCAGAAAGTTCTGGAACTTTTTATATTAAAAAAGAATGAGTACAGGTAATACCTGTTAATGCGGTGTTTCCTTCGAAGTAGTTACTATGCGTTTTTGCCAGCGCACATACAAAGATTTAAATGCAGATTGCAAACCTTATTTTGCCACATCCCCCACCTAGTTCCTCCGTTGCAGCTCGTTGCAGCTCGTTGCACTTCTTCGGAACTTGAGAAGCATTACCCCTTAAGCAAATTCTTCATCCGGGGAAAAAGTCGCACAGGGCGAGATCAGGGGAATAAGCTGATTTGGAAGAACGGGAATGTGATGTTTGGACAGGTAATCGAACTCCAGGAGGAATCTGTGAGCAGGCACATATTATCGTGATGGAGCACCCACGAGTTGGTCTTCCAAAGATCGGGTCGCTTTTGCGTCTCACGGATTCTCGGAGATTTTTCAGGATGTCGATGTACTCTTCTTTAGTGACTGTGGGACTATGTTGAAGGAATTCCTTGTGTATGATGCTCTTGCAATCCAAAAAAATTGTTAACAAGACCTTTTCTTTGGAGCGATCAGCCTTGAACGTTTTTGGTAGTGGTGACAATGGTGATTTCCACACTTTTGACTGTCTGTTGGATTGGAGGTCATACAGAAAGCACCAAGTCTCATCGCCAGTGATCAGTCGATTCAAGAGATTGGGATCTGAATCCACTGCATCAATGTTACCCACGCAAACTTGCATGCGCTCATCCATTTTTTCTTGTGTCAGGTTTTTGGGAATAATTTGTTGGGACACGTGATGCCATGCCCAGTTTCTCTGTTAAAATGGCATGGCAACTTCTGCAATCACTGCAACAGTTTTTCAACAATCATTTTTCACAATTTCTTTGACATTAGCGACTTGTTCATCCATTGTGGTTGTTGAAGGTCATCCTGACCTCTCATCATCCTCGATATTCTGTCGCCTGTTTTCGAATTGTCGATGCCACTCATAAACTCTAGTTCGACTCTTTGCACTCTCACTGTACGCTGACTTAATCATTTGAAAAGTCTCTGTGAAGGATTTTCCAAGCAGAACACAAAATTTTACACTTGAACGCTGTTCAAAATTCAACATCATTGTCCTCACGACGGAGAGCCTCAAATTCCTGTAATCACGAACTACACACATACGCTGTACATGTTGGATCTGGATCAAACCGGTTCTGGCTGGTCTGTCACATCATGCTCTTCGCTTGCTCAGTGGGGAATGACTTAATTCACTGACATTTGGCAAATATTCAAAAAGTTCTGGAACTTTTTGAACTTAGTGGTTCATATTATATCAACAATGCTGCAATACATATTATAGTATTGTTGACATTTAGTCAAAATTTAACGCTTAAATGATTTGGGTATGTTTATTATTTTTAAATCGGAGATTCATGATGTTTGTGTAAAGAAATGAGAAAAAGTTTTGCAACACTGCAGGAAAGCGGTTCCGGCATTTCAATGCTGGGGACACAAGTCTCAAAGACAACCAAGGTGTCAGGACATCGAATGACCACCAACATTGTCACCCTGGTCAAACCTGTGACAACGAACCCTGTTACCACTACACAGTTATTGGCAACTGGGAAGTGACCTTGCCAAACAACCATTGTTCATCACCTGTATCAGCTTGGTTTCTCTTCCAGGCATAATTGAATGGGCACCCATGCATTGATTGGCACGCCAGCAGGCAGAACAACATGTAACTGTGTTGCAGGTTGCTGTCAAGTCCACAGGAAGATAGGTTTTGTTGTTGTTGTTGTTGTATCATCACAGGTACGAAAAATGGATATTCCTACATTATCTTCATACACGAGATTTCTTGCTCGGATTCGCGGAATTACGCTTTTTTTTTGTCATTGTTTAGGTCATTCTAGAGATTGATGCAGAACTAAAGAGAAATTTTTGAGTAGTGGGGAAGGGTCGTTTTCAGTCTGGGGATGGAATTCCGTCCTTGCAAAACTTTCGAAAACGGAAGTTAATGTATTTTTTTCTTGCAATGTAATTGTATTTTTTCTCGCAATGTTTCTTCTGCCCAGTGTTGTTTTTAAATACCTTTTAATTCCACAAATACTGTATTTCAGTTTAAAAATGGATGAAAAACGTTTCTGAAAGCAGAAGTCGGTCGAAGCAAAGATTTCTCCTGTAATCATATTTTTTTTTCTTCCCGCAATGTTCTCGCTACCCTGTGTTGTTAAATGTTACTCCCCCCCCAAAATGTTTGCACTCCCATTTGATAAGATAGGAAATTTTCTAAAAATAGAAGTGACTAGTTTAAAAATTTGTTAGAATTGATGCATGATCAAAAATATCTGTATTCTGAAAGTTACACCATTTTTCTAAAGTAGTGAAATCTTCAATATCGTGCATTCCTTAAGTTGAAAGTTCTTTCAGCATGATGGATAAATTGTCATCTGAGGGAATAAAAAAAGGGGGGAGGAAAAGTCAAGAAAAAATGGGAAGGGAATGATATCAGCAGAAAGAAAAACTAAGAAAAGATTGCTGTGCAGCTGCTGAGTAAGCAAGAGATAGATATGGTCATGGAACTTGCTTAGAAGAAAGCAACACGAGGAAAATTTGCCTGATGTTTTAGCAAGTGTATTAATGTCTTTTAAAACATTTTTTTTTAATTCAGTAATTTTACATTGTGAATACAGGGGTGCACTCTAAATAGTTACATGAATAAATTAGAGTGGGCAATTCCATCTTTCTCGTGCTGTGTTATACTCATATTTACACTTTCTCGTCGCATGTTCTGATTTTTCACCTGACCAAAAAGTTCAGCTATTTTGTTCCTTGGTCATTCTCATGCATGTATCTTACTACTGGGAACCAGTGGCTGAGTCCATGCCAGGCAGCACAGCCAGCAGTACAAATAGGATGGTTCGAAAGGAAAGTCATGCTGCTCATTTGATGGAATTCTGAGGGTCTTGTGCTCTGGGAACCCGTGCCAGATGGCCAGGATGTGAATAGGACCTCAATGCTGAACAGCTGGGGTGTGTATATGGGGTGGGTGTTCTGTGCCAATACTATCCTGCACTCATCAATAGAAAGTGGGTGTTGGCACAAGTGGATAATGCCCCTAATTCACTCCTCCAGAGTGGCATGCCCAAAACTACAGGAATTGAAAGTGGTTATCCTACCCCTTCCTCCATACAGTCCAGATCTTGCCCTATCATACTACCGTCTGTTTCACTCCATGGACCATTTCCCACAAGGGCAACACTTCACTTCAGTGGTGAATGTAGAATCTGGCATCAGAAAGTTTATCCTTGGAACCTACAGAGTGTTAGTGGCACTTTTGTTGTGTTATTGATTGAGATGAGTGCCACACCACCCGTATTGTAACGTTAAATTGGGGAGCCACAGAGGAGAGGATAGCATCTGCATTAATGACAGCATACCTGCAAAAGTGCAATAGCATGACTTTGCTGTGGTAAGCAATGTCTGCATTGAATATTCCAGTTAATACCATGTCATCGGGTTGTGAGGATGCAGTGAGCAAAAGGAACTTCACCACTGGGCCATGGAAGACTGGAAATGGGTAATTTGGTCCAACAAATCAAGGTTCCAACTACAACATGCTGACTGGAGGGTGTGTGGGTAATGTAGACAGGGCTCCACAAAGCCTCTGGAATCCTGGACACATATATACATATCACTAAGCTGTTCTGAGATTTAGGGGTTAGCTCCAAAGAGAAATACAAACTACCCGATATTTTTACTTACTGTTATTGTATCAAACTTCTCCATTTACAGCGATCATGACATACAACTCAGGCTTCACTGATATCCATTACATGCCATACACAAGATTTTCTATACTTCATACTCATCATCTTTTTCTCATGCTGACACTCCTGAAACTGATCCACCCATGTCTTCCTTGGCCTTCCTCTGCCTGCCACTTGGCCTAAAAAGATTTTCTTAGTAAGCAATCTTATCACTCATTCTTTCAACATGGCCAAATCACCGAAGCATATTAGTCTCCACCTTGCTAACAACATTTTGCTTCACATCACACAACTGCAACACATCTTCATTCCTCACACAATCAGTGTCTTGCCACAAACCTCCCCATAAGTAACAGATTTCTCCAGCTCACAAACAACTTCTATGTTTCTTTTGTAGTACCAAAGTTTCATTACCATTCACCAGAGTAGGAACAATTACACTTTCATACACAGCCATGTGGGACTCTCTAGAGAACCCATCATTCCAGCTATGACTTTCAATGAAGAATTCGCTCCCCTACTTATTTCACCATCCAATTTGTTCTCTGTCAAAAATGTTTCCTAAATACACACTCACTCACCTGTTCAATCACAGTGCCATTTATAATTACATTACATTCAGTGCTACCAGTTCCTCTCTCAAGACCATAACTTTGGTTTTTCCCTTATTTTTACTGAGTTTGAATTTCATGCAAACTTCATACATCTGGGACAACATACTCTGCAACTCACTTCTGCTCTCTGCCAACAGGACAGTGTCATCAGCATACAGCAATCTGTACACACTAATATCACCAAGTCATAAATCTCTATTATCTATTTTGGCATCATGCATGCATGCATCCATAAATTTATTAAACAGCCATGATGACATTACACAACCTTGTCTAACTCCTGCACCAATAGAAAACCATTTTGATAAAACACCATTCACTCGTACACAAGCTCTACTACCAGCATACATGGCTTTTACACTATTAAGTAGATTCCCAGTAACACCATATTCATTCAATACCTTCCACAAACGTGTCCTATTTACTTGGTCATAAGCTTTCTCTAAATCTATGAAGGCAGCAAAAACTTCCTTACCGACAGCCAGATACTTTTCAATCATCACACGTAATGCAAAAGTTTGGTTAGTGCAGCCTTTACCAGGCATAAAACCACTCTGAACATCTCACACTTTCTTTGATGTAAGACCCTATACTTTTCCAATAACAACCTTACCAAATACTTTCCCTGGTGCTCTTAGTAGGCTGATACCACGATAGTTCTTGCATTCAGTCTGATCACCTTTTCCCTTATACAAGGGAACAATAAATATCATCCTTCCAATCCCGAGGGACCATTCCTAACTCCCAGCACAACTGTCAAATTTCAGTTAAGCAGTCAGTTACAGAGTCGCTACCATATTTCAACATCTCAGCAGTTATGCCATCAACTTCCGGAGCCTTACCGTTCTGAAGAGATTTTAGAGCTTTACACACTTCTTCTCTTGAGACCCTTCCTGTGCTTCCATCCCTCACTGTGACATCATCTGCATCTGTCTCAGAATCATCTTTGCTTTCCTGATCTAATAACTCACAGAAGTATTCACCCCATCTTTCACTTAACTCATTGGGCTCCTATATAATTTCCCCGATTGTATTCCTCACACAACGTACAACTTTGTTTTCCCTCTCGTGTACTTCCAGAAAGACTTCCTGTCTTTCCAAAAAGCCAATTCAAGCCTTTCCACCTTCTCCTTCCTATCTTTTGCCTTACTCTGGTGAACCAGCTTAGCAGCTTCACGCTTCTTACAGCGATATTCATCCACAGAAACTCTTGCCTGCAACATCCCCACTTAAACTTTCTTCTTTCTCTCTTTACTGCCTCTTCAATCTCACCACTCCACGAAGCATCACCTTTATTGTTACCCACTATTGTGATGCCACAGACCTCTTTAGCAGCAGTGACAACACAGTTCTTAAAACATTCCCACTTCTTTCCTACATCCCTCTCACCAGACTTCAGCTTCTTCAGTCGTTCTCTGAGTAATATACTGATTTCATTGTCCCGTTCCGCCAATCTGTCTTGGCTCCACGGGGACTTGTTGAGCACCTTGGATGTTATTTTGAAATGTTGCGACAATTATCCTGCCTTGAGACGCGCGGTTCGGACCCTGGCCACCCCAATGGCCCAGAGACCAGCCCGTGGTGACGTGCTGGCAGGCGACCTAGAATACCTTGTCTGGGTTCCCGCTCTGTCTGGCGGGATAGGTCGTTTCTTACTTTTTCGCTGACTGGAAGATTCCTTGCCCTCGAACTTTTTTTGGGGAATAATTTCCTTTATTTTCTTTTTCAAACACCTACACACATGTATACACTGTCCTCATGCTTAGGACTTACAACATCAAGAGATAGCAAAATTTATTTACAGAATATTTACATTGGTGGTTTCTTCGTCTGCTTTCCCACAGACTTCTACCCTCATTCATCTTCCGATTCGCTTTCGGTGTGCACGTTCACCTCCTGCGTTTCGGTCCCCGTTTGATTGGGGAAGATGGTATGTTGCTGGAGGGTTAGCCTTTCAACCAAGGCTATTATCCCCTTCCTGTTAACGGAAGATTGGATGAGCAGATCCAATCTTCGCGTTCTTTGCACACCTGGGATCAGTGTGTTTCTCCATTCGGCGAAGCCACTGCATTCAAGTACGCAGCGTTCTATGCTTGCCGTTCTCTTTCCACAGGGACAAGTGCAGTTCCTGATGGCAAATCTGCCTAGGTATTCAGGGCTGATGCCATGGCCACTGAGTACTTGATTCAGGAACTTATTTGTTCAGTGCTCGTTTGGTCGAGACTTTCGGAAACACTCTGTGTGTCTTCCGCCCTGTCTCTCCCGTGTCCCATCTGACCTGCCATTCGGTCATGGTCCGACGTGCTAGTGCTGCGCGAATGCACCTTCGCGGCGTTCTGCATTGCACGTCGACCGTCTCCTTCAGCGTGGCTGCCTTCGCCAGCTGATCTGCCCTTTCGTTTCCTAGGGTTCCGACATGGCTTCGTACCCAGTGGAAACTAACTGCCCCATCTCCCTCTGCCCTCAAGAGGGTTTTGATCCTCTGGACGATGGGGTTTCTTCCCCTGAATCTACTCAGAGCCTGCAGTGCTGCCTCACTGTCCGAGTAGAGTTTTATTCTTTCTTCACTACGCCTGGGGAGTGCCCAGGTGAGTGCCATCTCTATCGCCAGAAGTTCTGCCTGGAAGACAGAAGCGTTCTGCGATAATTTCACGCTTCCTGCAGTGGCTTCGTTCCCGTCCGAGAACGCACAGAAGCCTGCCCCCACTTGTCCCTTCAACTTTGAGCCGTCCGTGAACAGCTCATGCCCAACTCCCGTGGGTTTCTCCTTGTCCCACGGTGGGCAAATTTCCTCGGCAGGGTGGATCTGCCAGTCCACACTTTCCATCTCCATGTCGGAGGCTCGATGCGGCGCACCGAGAAGGTAGGCGTCCTCGCCTGACCTTAGGCAGTGCATTGCTGCCTCCTTTCCACTACTAGGTCTGCCGGCTCGCACCCCGCCAGCACTTGGAGTGCTAGGGTTGACGTTGTGCGAAAACAACCGGTTATCCCCAGTAGGGCCAACCTTTGGATTTGGTTTATCCCCTTCTTCATTCTGACTGTGGGGTTCCACCATGCCCCACTTGCATACGTCAGAATTCTTTCAATTCCTTTCTGATAGATGGCCTTCTTGGTTTTGCCCGTTAACCTCATGCCATTCAATCTATTGAGAATCATCGTGCACCTTGTTCTAAGGTGCCTCAGGTGTGGCAGCCCTGATAGACTCTGATCCAGGACCACACCCAAGTATTTCATTTCACGCACCGCCTTGATAGTGCACCCTTGGAATCTGCACTGGGGTGGTGTTTTCATTACTCCTCTCTTAGCTATTGCTAGCAGAGTGGTCTTCTCAGGAGCGAAGCACAGTTTGCTTTCTCTGCTCCAATTTTCTAGCACATCCAAGGCCCTATGTGCTTCTCTTTCGATCACGTGTCTCCCTGAGGCGGAGACCACGAGAACGAAATCGTCCGCATAGGCTTGAATCTCCACTGCGGGCCCCAGGTCTAGGTTCAGTGCTGAATCAGCAACTATATTCCACCAGAGCGGCCCGGAGTTGGATCCTTGCGGACACCCTCTATGGTACGAACGCGAGGATTGCCCATTCCCCGCTTCGAACTCGACTCTTCTATCAGACAGGTAGCTGCTGATCAGTTTGAACAGGTTCCTTGGACAGCCAAGTTCTTTTAGTCTGGTTAAAACCATTGGCCACCAGACACTGTTGAATGCCCCCCTCACGTCTAGTGAGATGAAGCAGGTATGGAGCCCCTTTGCTTTGTTTCTCTCTGCCCTCTCTCGGAGGCTGCGAATTGCCTGCGTTGCGCAACGCCCCGGAAGGAAACCAAATTGGTTCCTGTTTAGCTTTCCCTGCTCCATGAGGAAGCCAAGCGCTCTGTTCGTTATGAGCTTGTCCAGCACCTTGCTCCACGCCGAGAGGAGGCAGATGGGCCTATAGGCTGCGGGGTCATTTTTGTTCTTTCCGGTCTTGTTGAAAAGAACTAGCACCGCTGTTTTCCACAAGTCTGGGAAGATTCCCCTCCCGAGGCATTCGTTTAGGAGCGCCACAAAATACCCGGGATTTGCATAGTAGATTTCTCTGACTATGCTGAGGTCGAACCCATCCTTGCCTGGTGCTTTGCCCGTATTTAGACTGGAGAGGGCATTCTCCACTTCGTCTCTCGTGAAGGGGGGTCCTCACCAGTGTCCGGCGGGATCCGACTTTCTTCCCTTATTTCTTTTTGTTGAGGGAGTCCCCTTCTCCCTCGTCTCCTTGGAAGTGGTAATCCAAGAGACTTTCTACGGTACTATCAAGAGTCTTTGATAGGCTACCGTCTGCCCTTTCTACCGCTGCTAGTTTTAGCGGTTCGGTTATGGATCCCCTTGAGATCTTATAGGGATCCCGAAAGGGTCAGCCGGAGTTTGAAACTCACACAGTTTTCTCCAGTAGGAGATTTTCGAGAGATTCAGTTCTCTCCTGTATGCTGAACGAGCCTTTTTATGCACTTCTGTGCACTCCCTGTCTTGCGGAGTAGCTTTTGCTCTTTGCAGAGCTTTCCTACTCCGCCTAGCTCTCGCCCTTAGAGCTTTTAGTTTCTCCGACCACCAGGGGTGGGGGTCCTTGGCTCCCCTTTTATTTCCCCTACTACTCTCGCATAGCGTTGTTATTTGACTGGTAAGTTCTTCAAAGAGGGAGTTGAGGTCCGACACTTCTGCGGCCTCTTCTTCCCTCCTACCTCCCAACAAGGTAGTTAACTTGGCTTTAAAAGCCCACCAGTCTAGATTCTTCATTAAGAATCTTTGCGCTTGGATCGGATGGGCTTTTCCGATCCCAAAACGAAAGATAGCGCTAGGTGGTCACTGCAGCTCTCGTCGTCCAGTACTTGCCAATCCTGGACAAGGCTGCGCTTTGAGACTCTGACGAGAGTCACGTCGATCCAAGAGGAGCCCCTCGCCCCTTGGAAGGTCGGGGTGCTCTCTGGATCGTTCAAGAAACTCAGGTCTGCCGCGTTGGCAAAGTCCACTAGTAGCTGGCCGCGTTCGTCCTCGTTCTGATTGCCCCAGAGAGGACTCTTCGCGTTGAAGTCGCCTGCTATTATTATCTCATGACTGGGGAATTCCCCTAATAGAGCCATTAGCTCATTCAGCGTTTCTCTCAAATTGCCTGCCGGAGAACTGTATACGTTCACCATTAAAAATTTCGCATCACCACATTCCACGCCGAGGGCGACCACGTTCTCGGAGCATTTTATCTCGAGAACCGCTAGGGACGGGTCTTTCACGACCGTGGCCACCCTGGGCTTTGCCACCCTAGGGTGGTAGATCCGGTAGGAGTTAGGGAAGCCCACCACTCTTCCCCCCTGTTCGAATGGTTCCTGCAATAGCAGAATATGAGCTTTTTGCTCAGTGGCTGTCACCAGGGCCTGTGTCGTTGCTGCCCGTGCGTGGTGCAGATTGATTTGAAGCACCTTAACGCCTCTCTTTGGTTTATTATCCATAGTGAGTGCGTTCTTTTAGCAGAGCCAGTTCTCTGACAAGGCTTGGGCATTCCTTGTCTAGGCTCGAGTGGCCTACATCCACTCGACGCCTGAATCTCTTGTTGTTTGCCAAGCAGTTAGTGCAGACCGGGCTATTGCTGCACTCTTGGCGCTTGTGCCCGGTTTCCCCACACCGGGCACATCTATCCTGCTCTTCGGTGCACCTTGACCTAAAGTGCCCGAACCCGTTACACCTGTAGCAACGGACCTCCCTCAGATATTCCCTTACTGAGTGGACGGTCCATCCCACTCCGAGCTTGCCTCGCTTCATTACTTTTTTGAAGGTCAGTGGGTCCGCCTCTGCTACCCAGTGGCGTTTCCCACCCTTCACCTTCAACGAGAACTTGAGCTGGAGGCTGCTCTCCTCCAACTCTGGGTTCTGTTCCGCGAGACATTGCTCGACCTCTTCCCTTGACAGGTTTCCGTCTATCCCGTAGACGATAAACCTTGGATTCCTCTTAGCTGGCAATCTGGACCGAAGGTTCTCCTTCGTCACTGCATTGCTCTTTAGCTCCGAATCCAATTTCTCTATTTCTTTGGCGGAGGAGCATTCCACCATTACTCCTCCCCCATTGACCTTTCTAACTCCCTTAACCCCAATCTGGAGTTTGGCGGGGCAAATCTGAGTTTGCAGAACCGCCTTTACGTCTTCCGACGAGGGAGAACCCTTGTCTGTTGCGGGGTAAACGAGAAGCACGTGCCTCTTCTCGACCCTCTTGGGTGCCACCTTCTTGGCTACCTCCTTCTTACCCGTTTTTTGCTTAGGGGCCGTATTCCCCTTGCCTGGCTTTGCTCGAGCCGCTTCGGCATATGTCTTTGGAGCCGCGCTAGCGTGCTCATTTCTTTCCTGGAGTCTCCCTTGGATGAGACTCATCTCTATCACTTGCTTGGTGCAAGCTGCTTGTAGCGAGTTCGCTACTTTCCTTATCTTGGTTCTGGTGTTAACCAGAACCTTGTTTGAAGGATTCTCTAGAATCCTCTCCAACTCTTGGAAGGAGTTGACTGCGCTTGCGAATTCCGACGGAATTTCTAAGTCACAGTCTGCCTCAACGGGCTCACTTGGACCGGGGGTTGAAGCCCCCGCGTCCTCTGCCATCTCTCTACTCGGGTTGCTAACCGAGTGTAAGCCCTGGGACCTGTGTCCCTGGTCGGTCAGACTTAGAACGTTCGACAGTCAGGTGCTCAAGCGGTACCCTGGGGTCCTTCCGCTGTAACCTGCACCTGACCCCGGTTGAGTGCGGGATTTGGCCTGATCCGTAGATCAGGGGGATCGGCACGACGACGACGTACCCGCTCGTATGTCAGAGTTGCGCACTTTGCTATGACCGTGGCTTGGACTTTGCCCTCACAAGGGCAGTTTTAACTAAGTCCAAACCCACTGCCTCGAAACCCTATTGTATATTCAGGGATCGAATTAAAAAAGATTTTGAGGGGAGCAATTCACTCCCCTCGCTCTGCTAGCAGAGTCTTTTGGAACAGCAGTCGATTTGATTCGCAATCAATAGCACAGTACTCACTCAACCGGCCTCTGACAAACGGCCGATCGTTCTCTGAGTAAGTCTGAATAACGCTGATGATCTTCAAGGAGCCTTTCAACCTTTATTCTTTCTATCCTGAGCCTCTTCCTATTCCTTTTCCTCCAACCAACATTAGGTTTCACTCTTGACACTACCAAGTAATGATCAGAACCAACATCCGCACCTCTCGTCACACTGGTGACAAGAACTAAGTGTTTCAGACGCTGATTTTAGACAACAAAATCTATCTCACTCTTTTGACCAAGAGTACAATTTTCTCAAGTATATGTGTGGATATACTTATGGTTGAAAAAAGTATTAGATGCACACAAACCATTCTCAATTCAGAGTTCAATTAATCTTTCACCATTTGCATTATCATCCACACAAGGATCCATTGAACTTGCCCAGAACATTGTCAGAAATTGCATTCTGCACACCTACTCTAGCATTGAAATCCCCTGGTATTATAACTTTTTCTTTAGCACCAAACTGGCTCAAAACAGCTTTTAGCTCATTCCAGAAATCTTCGTTCTTATCAGAAGATTCCAAGTCACAAGAAAAAGGTCTGAAATTTGATTTTTCTTTTTTCCAGGTGGGGAGTCCATGATTTCTCATATTTTAGTGAGAGGCTGGAATAGCCCTGGAATCATTCTTTGCAATGAAAACAAATTATTAGTTGAAATGTTTTGGATTGACTGCATCACTTTGCTCTAGCTTCCTACAGCTTCTGCTCACGATGCCATCTCTTCTTTCTACAGAGTGTGGAGATATGGTATCATATCACGTGATGTTTGAGTGCCATATTTCCAGCCACCTTCGTTTGTAGCATAGCAGTTGTGTGCAGTTGGAATCACAACAGGGACTAAATGCTTGCACCCTTTTGTAGCTGTCCATTTTCCACTACAGAATGCCCTCTTTCAACAAGACAATGCCCAGCTTCATCACTTCAGTTTGGTGAAGGACTGATTAGGGAGCATTCCAGTGAGTTCACAACCATTGAATGTCCCTCTCATTCTGCAGATGTAAATCCAATTGAATATCTGTGGGATGAAGTGGAGCAGTGCATTTAAGCTTGTAACCTACTGCCTTCAACTCATGGCCCTTCACGGGTGGTTGTCATGGATCATGGCCGCAGTTCCACCCAAGCATTTGCAGCACTTGCTGGAGTCCAGGCCACATGTTGGTGCTGTTGTGATAGTGATAGGTGAGCCCACATGTTATTAAGTTGGTGTGTATAATAAATTGTGCTTGCAGTATATATACATATAGCCATAAGAAGTGTTTTATGTTCTGTTCTCTTGAGTGTTAAAATTTCATGGCCATAATGTATAAAGGTAAATCAGTCTTTGCCAACTTGCAAAATTGACCTTGCTGAAAGGTCAGCTCCCCCCCCCCCAAAAAAAAAAGGTTCATTTAGAACCACAAAAATTGTTCCAGTCTTATTGCATGGATATGGATAGTGGATGACACAATGTTTAAAATTCTGTAACAGCAAGCACAATGTGATTACCTTCCTGGAAAATTGGGAACATATATGAAGATTTTCTTTTTGCACTGTGAAATATTCATAATGGTATGTCAAAAAACAAAAGTGTTGGAAAAGACTGATGTACTGTCATGAAATGATATATTGTTTTATTTTGTGTTTCTGAATTGAAATTGTTCTTCCATTGTAGGTTGTACATAGAGATTTGAAACCTTCCAATATAATGTACTCAGACCAATCTGGAAATCCAGAATCTTTAAGGATATGTGATTTTGGCTTTGCAAAACAGATCAGAGCAGAGAATGGTTTGCTCATGACACCATGTTATACTGCAAATTTTGTGGCTCCTGAAGTGTTAAAGAAACAAGGGTATGATGAAGCATGTGATATATGGAGTATGGGTGTACTATTGTATACTATGTTGGCAGGCCATACTCCTTTTGCTTATGGACCTTCTGATACAACTACCAACATTTTGGCTAGGATTGGTGAGGGAAGGTTTGATTTGACATTAGGAAACTGGATTAATATTACAGCAGCAGCAAAGGTAAGTTGTAACTGTTTGCAGTTTTACCTCATTCAACTTAATTTCTAATACTTGCTGAGCAGTAATCTGATTTTTTTTCAGAGAAATCTTGATTAAAATTTGTTGTATGTATTTTTTTAGTTAATCATGTTTATCACTGCATGTTTCAGTCATTATTGCACTATTTGTTGGGATTTGGGAGCCATTTTGGTTTAGAAATCTGCAATACCCAAATGATGGTTCAAGTACTTCTGATTTGCAGAATTGATTGCTGCATTTATGATTGGCCCACACCAGTGTTTAAGCTGGAATTTTTTTCTTGTAGCAATTCAGCTATTTTGTCTGCAAAAGTTGTAGCAAAATGCTATGCAGATTAGTCAAATTTATGGTTCTGTTTTTTTAATATATTTACATATGAAAATATGCAGTCAAGTCACATTATTGTGACCACCTCTTACTTTTTGACATCAACAGCGCGTAGCCAATGAAAGAAGGCACGTGCCGTGAACTGGTTTGGAGGGTATATAAGGTGTGCTATAGACAATCTGAAACATATCACTCGCTGATGTCGTGGATAAAACGGAGCGATTTATCAGATTTGCAAAAAGGGATGATTATCGGCTTTCGGGCCAAGGGTGGCAGTATTTCAGAAACAGCACAGTTTGTGAACTGTTTGCATGCTGCTGTGGTTAAAGTGTATAGTGATTGGAGAAATGGCACCATTGCAAATAAGCAATGTGGAAACTGTGGCGCACCATGTGCCATTGATGTGAGAGGTGAACGTTGGCTGTAAAGCAATTGACACGCTACAGTGGAGCAACTCACTGTCTGAATGAACCAGGGGCTGCCGGAAGTGTGTCTCAAATGACAGTTCAGTGAACCCTGCTGCGTACGGGGCTCCGATGCAAATGGATGGTTACTGCACCTATGCTAACGAAGGTGCATCGGCAGAAAAGGCTTACATTTGCACGGCAGTAATGGAATTGGATCTCTGCTGATTGGCAAAGGATTGCCTTCTCCGATGAGCCACATTTTCTGCTTCATCAACGGATGGACATTGGCGTTATAAGGGGAGAAACATCGGAGAACACTCTTCAACCATTGCTGGCAGAACACACGCTGATAATGGCAGCATTATGGTCTGTGGAATGTTTTCGTGGCATTCTCTGGGTCCACTCATACTTGTGGAAGGCAATATGGACTGAATTCGTTATGAATCCATCTTTGCAGACCACGTGCACCCATACGTGCTGATTGTCTTACCTGTGGCTGGTGGGGTCTTCTAGCACGACAATGCGACGTGTCACACAGCTAGAAATGTCAGAGAGTGGTTGGAAGAGCATGATGAGGACTTCAAAGTACTTCCCTGACCCCCTAATTCCCCAGATTTAAACCCAATTGAGCATCTGTGGGACCACCTTGATCGTGTTGTTCACTCTATGGATCCTCCACCACACACCCTCCAGCAGCTGTCATATGCACTGCAGTCAGCACAGCTCCACATACCTGTGAACACCTTCCAGCACCTTACTGAGTCACTCCCAGCCCATCTAGCTGCTGTCTGAGCTGAACACGGTGGTTACTCTGGATATTAGCTGGTGGTCATAATAATGTAACTCGACCGTGTACAAGCACATTGCATTGGCTAAATGAAATTTTGTACTTTAAATAGAATTTAAGAATAAAAACAAATAGGCTTTTACACTTTTAATATTAATAAAAATACTTAACATTTGCTGATGCATGCAGTTTGTGAAAATATATACAAAGACCAGGACTGAGCAAAGCCACAACAAATAACACACCGACCGACTAGTCGATCTTAACCGAAACAGTGTGTGCTGCTGTGGCAGTGGCGAAGTGCCAAAGAAACAAATGAAACACCTCTTTCCTTATCCATTGCAAGAAAGCTCTTGTGAAAGGTGTTCTTAAGGCTTACCGATGCTTTTCTTCAGTAGGATAAAAAATAACAGGGTGAAGCAGCTTGTGACAGCGATGATGGAAAGAAAAAATGATGGGGAAGGATTCCAGGTCAGCAAGACAAGGCAGCGATGATGGAACGAAAAAAAAAAAGCGATGGGGATAAAAATAAAACAAGGACAAAGCAGGGGTGGGGGTGATGACAAAATGATAGGGAACATTCACTTTTTGGCAATTCACTAGGGTACTTTTTTGTCGCAAAATTAGTCTTCATCGCGGTTTGGCGAAAATGCAAGCAACAGCTTAAACACTGGTCCACACTGAATTTTACATATGTGTATCCAGTGCTCATACCTATGTAAACTTTACCTCCTTTATGGTTATTTTACGAACAACATTTTAGAATTCCATTATCCCCCTTCCCAGGTTTGTGTAGTTTAGGATGTGCCCTCAAGTACCACAACACATTTATAATATTGTGATATACCCGATCATATTCTCTCCCACTTTTGTGTCTCGTACCATGTCTGCTTGCAGCCTTGTGGGAAAGACTGGACTAATTTTCACTTCTCTTCTTTTTCAGCAGGATTAGCAATAATGCCCCCCCCCCCAAAAAAAAAAAGGAGAAATGAAAATTAATATAAGATTTAAAATGACATTTTTTAAACATTCTAACATGCTAGGACAAAAATCTAAGCTCAAAACCTAGTTGGTAAAAAGTTGCTGCAATATTTCACAAGAATTTCACAGATACAAATGAAATTTTTGTGTATTTGTAGCCTAACAATGTACTAATGAGAGAATCTTGTACCGACTTCATATTAATCTCGGTAAACCTAATTATAGCAAATAATAGATTAAAACCCACAAGTTATTTTCATAATAGTTTGGCTTTTCATCAATATTTTCAATACACCAGTACGGCAGATGTATTGATTAAACATCACTGAAAATTTTTTACGGATTTCAAATCTTGAAAATTGACTGGTCTAAGTGTTTACCTTTTATAAATATGGTGTAAAAAAGTAGTTACCGACCACCCTGGTACAGGATGGGATGCCAAAAGAAGCAGTGGCCCATGATTATTTATTGAGCAGTCCTTGTCTACAAGTGGAGACCAGCCTGTGGATTAAAGCATCAATGTAAATGAGCATTACCTCAGTTATGTAAGAATCCAAACTGGGTGCTGTTACTTTCATAATAATATTATACACAAAACTTCTGCATCAGGTTATCAAAAAATTGAAAAGTCAGACTGTTTTATGAGTTCAGTTTGTAAATTGGGAATATCATTCTATTTTTCTAATAGTGCAACAGGAAAATGACAATAGTTGATGGAATCATGATCAAAGACTCTCAGGTGACAGTTACTGCACATTAGTAATGGACAATTTCTGAATGGTTCTTTCACATTGAATGACTTCACTGTGAATGGTTTGCTGTCACTGCTATGAATAATCATTCAGTCCACAATTAGTGGGATGCCCACTGAAGTTGCAGCACATTTGACTTTCTTTTGCCTCCATGAGTTAGGAAATGAATTCCCCATTAAGAAAAGTAATGTCAAGAATTAATAAGTATCAGCTGTAGTAGGTGGTGCCATTCTTGAGAAAAAATCCAACCTTTCAAATAATTTAATGTTGTACCACTTCTCTCTATTTCTAGTCCTTCTGACAATTTTCTTTTGAAAAATTTTGTTGGTGTCAGAATTTCTAGTGTCCCAAAGCACTTTGTCCTGTATTTTGAACATGTCTGACCAAACCTGTTTTGTTTGTCAAATTTCTAATTGTGGGTTTATGTTTTCTGCCAATCTGGTTTTAAGTTGTCTGCCTGTTTCTCCCACATAGTAGAGACCACTCTCACATTTTATGTTGTAGACTTACACCTTCTTGTAAAAGGATGTTTTCTTCTTTTTGCTTTAATTTTGGAAGGTAGTTACTAATTTTATTTTGTAATCCTGGAGCCAGTCTGACTTGAAATTTCTCACTAATCCTCTGAAGTTTTACAAAACAGTCTTATGGTAAGTAATTTTTCTAGTTAACTGAAACTTAGTTTTTGACTTCCGATTTTCTTTTTTACTAAGAATTTTGTTAACTAGCAGAGAAGGGCAATTATTATCTTCCAAAACTTTTTTCAGTTCCTCCTTTTGAGGATTTTTTAACATTTCTGAAGAATTAAGAACATTTATTTTTTCCAAAAAATTGAGTGGCCACATTTGTCTGCATGTAATTCAGATGAATTTGACTGATAGTCTTAACATTTTATTATTGTTGGTAACAATAGACTATCAGTCAAATCATCCAAATTACATGAAAACAAATATGGTCACTCAATTTTTGGAAAAAAAAAAAAAAAATCTAAATTCTTCAGAATTGCTTAAAAATGCTCAAAAGGAGGAACTGAAAACTGTTTTGGAAGATAATTACTCTTCTGTACTGTCTTTTTTGTCATCAATATTTTAATAAGCAAACAGGAGTTTAAATCGTTCCATTTTAGATAGAAGAAAATGTTTGCCTTGCGTATTTTAGGAGCAGGTGATATAATCTCTAATTCTTGCTGGCTAAAAGAACTCTGACAGTTAATTGGTGAAGGCAAAATGAAAGCTTATTGGCTCTTATGGGGACAAGTGATTGCTACACTTCTTTATTTGAAAAGAAGTAGACTTTGAGAACGATTGCCATCAAATTACTGAGTTCAAAAGTTCTGGTTTGATAAAAATGTGAATTACCCAAAACAAAGATGCATAGAAATTATTTGTATGCTTCTCACACCGCTTGGAGAAGACATGCATCATTTCTTCAAACTGAACATTGGATGCAAAAACTTTTATTTTTACTGTCTCATGTAAGCCACCTATCCTCTTTTTGCTTTCCAACCATAGTTTGAAAAAGCGTATATGCTCCAGCTTTGTCAGTTTGTCTGTCATCATGATAAAGCGCATAAAAATGGTTAGATTTCGATGGAATTTTAGTATGTGGTAGGATGCAACCTGGGGACGAACCCTATTGGAAATGGGGTCAAAGGTCAGGACACTGGAGCGGGATCCATTCCATTGCTCTTCTGCATCGTAACTTACGTAACAATGCTTCGATTGCAACAAAACTTTATCATGTTCTGGAGGTATACTGAACCAGTTCTGTTGAATATCATGGAAATGGGGTCAAATTTCAGGGCACAGGAGCGAGATTTATTCCACAACCATTATCCTCATAACTTGAGTAATGATTTCTGGTATGTTGGAAAGCGTATCATAATCAATGCATTGCATGATTTTACTAACTTGTTAGTAAAGTTTTTCTAAAAAAATTTGTCCTATGTGCATGTAATGTTTTGTTGGTTATTGGATAGTGACTCAAATATGTGAGATTATTTTGTCCAGTGGAAATTCTTTTTCTGTGATTTTAATGAAACTCCCAAAATGTCATTGAGTTTTTACAGTTCAGTATTTAATGAATCATCCAGTTAATGACTGTGCTGTGAATTTGGACTCATAAAATTGTAGAGTTTTAGCCCTTGATACCTTAGTGATTAAAATGTGAAAATATTGGAGAATGGCACTTCCGGTATTTATCTTGGATGAAAAATCCAGCTTCACTCCTTTCTGGAGTGTTCTTCCAAAATACCTAGCTGGAATACAATAGAAATTTTGGGTGCACTTTAGACTTCGGCCTCTATCGTCTGCTTCAACCAACGCGCGGATGGAATCGTAGGAAATGACACGTGTAGCGATGAGTGCCACTGTTTGCTTGTACACGGTGTTTGCTCCCACGCTGTGTGTGTTACATAATCACTCTTTGCTCAGTGCGTGAGCCAGGCCCGTTCACTTACTTCTGTTCACCCTGTTTTAAGAGATAGGTGGCTTGTGTTTTTTCCAGCTTGTGCTGTAGTTCTGTCAGTCGTGATGTGGAACTGAAGGTGTTTCTTTGACGAAGTTGGGAAGGATGAAGAAACATATATTGCATGGTGTGAGCGGAAAGGATTGCTTCAAACCGAAAGATGATGTTCCGCAAGCCATCCAATGAGTTTGCTAGTGGATATGTGTCATCGTTTAGGACAATTCAGGTGTAGGAAGAATCAGGTTACAGGGAAAATTGAGCAGTGTTCCCGTTTACTTGGGACGTGGTTTGAAGCTGCTTGTATTCTTCTTGAGCTGCCCCGGTGGCGCAGTGGTCTAAGCGATGGCCTCTGATCATTCGTCCGAATGGGGTCTGGGTTCGAATCCCGGTGAGGCATGGATGTTGTGTTTGTCTTACGGCACTGGCTCTCTCCCTTCCCTGGAACTAGTGACCCTAAATTAGGGACGAGCGACTGCTTATAGCCCATTGAGTTGTTCACGGTGGTCGTTAAACCGCCAATCAAAAAAAAAAAAAAAAAAAGATTCCTCTAGATAAGGTGATGACTCATGTGTATTGCTTCGCCAAAGGATTGTCCTACGATGATGCAATTGAGGAATCTTCCCAGGGTGGGGTTTCCACATCCTCTGTGACAGTCAGTGACGATTATCAGTCTTGCAGAGAACTAGTCGCAGAGTTTATGGTAGCCTACCCTACGAACAATATAGACAGCTTGGAGGCACTGGTGTGTAATCGTAGAAATGGATGAGGCGAAGGTTGGGAAGCGGAAGTATAATTGTGGTTGTCTTGTTGAGGGCACCTGGATCCTTGGCATCTTTGAACGAGATTCTAAATGATTCAGGGTAGAGATCAACCACTCACTTAATTTCGTTGATCTGACTACTGGGGCGCACTCTCAAGGCGTTTAGAGCAATTGGTGGCCCCTCAAACACACACCATCTAATGGAATTAACAAAGACTACTTGGCAGACCACATTCTGGAATATTTATTTTGACGAAATTGTAGTCTTTCCTCTGAACACTGTTTTGATGTGATGATTGGTATCATCAAACAGTTCTTCCTTAGTATGTAACGTTTTCCAGTTAAATATTTGTACTAGATAGACAGGTTCTCATTGAGGAGGAAACACTTCTTTTCCGTCATTATAAATATTTAACAACACCTGAACTACTCACATTCCATAAAGGCCATTTTCAGGGACAGCCATATTACCAAATAAACCCATTCCTTTAAAAAAATAACCCACGCTGCATATTTCGCGTCCTTAACACTCTTCCCGCACAAGCTACACACCGATTACGTAATGCATGCAGCGAAGAAGCAAACAACGTCGACGCAGCTGCAGCACCATCTATCACTACATGTGTCATTTCCTGTGATTCCATCCACACGTTGGTTGAAGCAGTCTACAGGGGCAGACTCTAAAGTGCATCCAAAATTTGAAGGTAAATCTGCTTGGCTGCTGAAATTCTTATGGAAAGAATTTAGTTTTATTTTAAGTATGCACGTGTGTGTTTAAAATCTGTCCCCTTTTAAAAAACAAACTGATCTCCAACTGGTTTTTGATTATAGTTTGTTCAGTGTGGATTCTGTTTCAACAATAATTTTACTTGTCATTGTTGGCTCTTAGATGCTGTGCAGTTTACTGTTTCATATGTAGCCACTGTCACCCTAGAATGGGAATCAAGCCCACATGTCCCAATTTCCTTTTGAGCATGCTATCATTACACCACTTGCTATCATTACACCACTCAGGGCAATGAAGTTCTATATGCCAACAATAATATGTATATAGGATTTGTGTATTTGGAGGAGAATTTTCTTCCTCTGATTTGCTCCCCATTTATTTTAATAACTTTGCTGTCAGCACACTAGTTTGTCTAGTGTGTTTTGGACTGCAATATCTTGACTTTGTAGACATTTGGAAAATTCAATGAAGGATAAAGTTAACAGCTTTGAGAATTTGGATTTTTTCTTTTCTGATAGTCATAGCCAAGTTAAGTGAAGCTACTATGAAAATTCTGAATTACTTTGCCATTACAGGTGATTATAATATATATCAAACTAAATAAATTACAAGATGCCACTTAAATGTAATCCATGCTGAAAAATTTTAAGTAACCTTGAAAGTTTTTCATAGTTTGCTTTGGTGCGGAGTGGAATTATGTCTATATCTGATTCCTTTCCAGTCCAAGGTGTATGTCTTGTGTTGCTGCAAAGTGATGCATATCTTCAGTTCTTCCAGAAAGTTAATTTGAATTCTAATTTCTTGCATCTGTGTCAAAAAAAAAAAAAATGGTCATCACAATGCTTCTGATTGTTTTGACTAATTATTTTCAAACATCAGAAAGTATCTGCTCAGATACCATATTTTCAAACATTAATAGTAAACACCCTTGTGGTTGTATCTTAAGAGATGTTGGAATTTCCTCCACTGAATGGTATTATGGACAAAACAAATGTTCAAAAATGTAGAAATTTTTCATCCATTTGAGGGCTGGGGATTTAGCGGGGACTGTGGTGATCCCGCTCGAACAGACTTTTCCTTTTTAAATAGCTAAGATTGTAAATACTTAATGTATTTATTTTCATAAAATTATTGTAATAAATGCACAGGTCTTCATAAAAGTTTCCGTAACAATGAAAAATTGGCTGTCAAGAGATTAAATTATGCTTTTGCAATGAATGGCCCAGGAATGACTTGGTAAGGTAAAGTTCATGGAAGTTCCTTTCAAAAGAAGCTTGAATCGTGCATTGCAAAAGAATAAAAATATTTGAAAGAGGAATTACTAGTCGTATTGCTCAGGAATGATTTCGTAATTCAAATTGGAAATTTTTCTATTAAATTAAGCCATCTGAATGGAAAGACTCAAATTAATTTGGAAAGATTCTCTAAAGACTTAAAGTCCTTGCGAAGCAGGTAATAGAGTGTAGGGTAAATGGTGCTGATTTTTCAGTTATTTTTCCACCTTGTGATTTAAAAATTTAGCAAAATTTTTTTTGATAGAAATTTTTTAAAAAAGTTGTGTAGTGTTGGTAAGGGGTAAATCTGTCAGTTTTTTTTTTGGTGACCCTTTCAACTCTCCTTTGCTCAGGTAAGCTTCTGGAAGGGGGGGGGTACAATTTTGTAACTCTATTGCTTATTGACATTTTGGTGCATGCAAACTTAATATAGGAAAATTAGTAATGTTTCTTAAAATAAAAAAAAAAAAAAAATACGCTAATATCTAGAAATGAATTCCAGCTTTTGTTTGTTTCAGCATTTAGTCCAAAAGATGCTGCATGTTGATCCAAAGCAGAGGTATAAAGCAGCTGATGTTCTTAGCCATGTGTGGGTAATCAGCAGAGATCAACTTCCAAGCTGCCAGTTAGCCCTTCAAGATATGACTCTGGTGAAGGTAAATATTTTTTTTTGTGTGTGTGTATGTTTGTGTTAATTCATTTTTCTTTAAAGGTCTATTTAACTGTCTCATTCTGAATGAATATAATAAACACATTTTTTCTGATACTAAGCAGAAATTTTATGCCATCGTTATCAATGAAGCCCAAGCAAAAATAAATGTACAATCTTATTGGATTATATGGGGGGGGGGGGCATGGAATTGAGCATTGAAATGCCATCATTCATTGCAAACTGCTCAGAAGTCTTGAAAATTTTATATCGTGTTGAAGCTTACACATTCTAATGCCCATTTTGGTTTGTTAGCTCTTGCATCACCTAGACAGTTGTGTGAAGCCTGTTGTTTTCAATCGACATTAACAATAATCACAATAAAATGAGAACACAGTTACATATAGTAATGCAATTATTTTGAGCAGAAGCTTTTGACCATTCTATGGTCTTGATCATGCACGATCAACTGAATCGGAGGACTGGTTGCCAGAACTACAATGGGAATTGGACATGCTGAAACTGTTGCCAGATTTTAGTAGGCAGATCCAAATAAATTGGATTTGGTGAGGAATATCTAAATTGCAGTTCTTAGTAAGCAAAACTTCAACACTTTCTCGAAAATGCAGAGGTGCTTTGTTTATAAAAGAAGAAAGATTTTTGTTTCTTCCCAGAAAGGAAACTACAGAGTTGTCTTCAAGTTTTTAGTGCTGTGTAATGTCTTCCAAAAACAGCATGTTCTAAAAAACTGTTCAAAGCAATGTCTTTTAAAACTATTATATTTTTTTGTTCTCCTTTTGAATTAAGTGATTTTATTTTGTTAATACAGTGATGTGCTCAAGTTTAATATTTACATAAATTACAGTGAACAATTCTGTCATGCTCATGCTGCAATATATTCACACTTTTTCACTGTGTGTTTAGATTTTTCACCCAGTTAAAAAAAAAGGTTCTTTTCTTTTGTCAGTCTCATATATGATGCATGCTGTTATTTCCCGTGAATTTTCTGTTCCTCACTATTATTCCCACTTTCTAGCATGCACTTCTGGCTCAAGTTCTTTATTTGCTTCACTGATGAAGGCATCTGGATAAGGACTACAATTACTCTTTTCATGAAGATTAAATCAAATGCAGACAAATGTTTTTGTAATGAATCTGTATTATCCGTGCTTGAAAAATATCATGCCCGGGGCATGTAAATTATTGGTCTCTGCAAGTAAAAATGAAATCTTAGTTGGCCAGTCGGGCAACTAGATTTCAAGAAATAAAGTTTGGAATGGAGAACTTTCTGCTCTAGGAAAAAAGACAGTCGTTGAGTGTTGGTTTTCATTTTACTGCATATCACCAGAAGATGTATTATTGTTACATAGTGAGTGCCAAGGACAGGAGAATAATACTTTAATTATATTATGCTCTAGGTCCAGGAATTGGGTCCATATGTAGTGTTTTGCTCCAGATGTCATTTAAAAAAGCTGTGCTTTATGGGGTGGGAGTGACAATGGGAAACTTATTGCACAGCCCTGGGTGGGATTGGGTCTTTCTGACATAACTTGAGCAGGTGAGGGAGGTGGAAGTTTGCACCCACATGAACTGACAGCGGTACTACTGAAACAAAAACTAAATTTAGTTTAAGAACACCTGCAGCAACGTGTTCCACTTAGCCAGGAGAGGAGCAAACATTACCGACACTGATACTTAGTTTATCTGAGAGAACGGTAGTTTGTGTTAGCTGCAGATATAAGTTGTATTTAGTAATGGATATCAGACGGTTTTTTTTTTTTTTTTTGGAAAAATTCAGCAATGAGAGTATATCTCATGGTAAGCAATTATGTGCAGTGGTGTAGGGCTAAGTGAAAAAGTACAGGAACACGCAGTGCCTTTACATCTTCAGTACCGTTCCCTTCTTAACACACCCCCAATTCTCTCCCCTTTTTACTTTCTTATATTTATAGTATAAGAAAGAAGAAAGTATAGTGAACAGTCGAAATCAGACTTTGCATTTAAAAAAAAAATCTTGTTTTTTGAATTTTGGCATTCAAGGAACAAGATTTTACCATATGGGACTGCCAGTGAGAATGGATTTAGAGACTAATTCTACCTTCAAAGAAGCATGAGATGGTAATTCCACTAATTGTGCAGTTTTTCTGTTGCATTCTTTTTATTGAAAAGAATTATAGGACATTCCCATTTTAAAAATAAGACAAATTATGCTGTATAGGATTTACCAAAATGAGTGCTGGCCAGGAAAAATAGTACCGGAATGCCATACTGGCTCCAGTACATCACTGATTATGGGAAATTCCCAATCTGACAGTGAAAGTTCCATTATGCTGTCAGAATTTACATTTAAGAAGGTAAAATTTAGTGTACTTCATTATGAAATCGCCATGAACTTTTCATGATTTGTTTCAAAACAACACTACTTGGGATATTTTATAATGCAAAATCATTTCTGTTTGCACAAGAGAAAAAGGTGAATAATTTTTATATTTAAAGTTGTTAAAAATTACTTGACTGCTGTATATTTAAGTATGATTATTTAATTTTTCTGCAAAACACAGAATATGTATATTAAAAATTCTTGAACATGGCACCATCACTAAATTTCTCAAATAACATCATCAGCATTATTGTTTTTCTTAAAACTTGAGATATATGCTTTTGTGCATGTGAATACACTCACTTTAAAATGGCAGTGCAAAAGATGTATAACAAGTTTATCATAATTGTTAACTTTAAAAAAAATGAGGCTTCTGTTTTGTTACCTTAAAAGATACATTTTTCTGGGAGTCTAAATTTTACTTCCTGGGCAGGTAAATATTTTCTTTACATGCCCTGCAGGGCATGTAATTTTTCAGATATTTTTCAAGCACTGATTATAATTTGGGTCTGGATTTTTTATATTCAGTTGCACTACAGAAGAAACATTATATGTTGGAGAAATGCATTACTTATGGAAGGTTTGTGGCAAGACACATTCTGATTGTGTGAGAAATGAAGATTTGTTGCAGTTGTGTAATATGAAGCAAAATGTTAGCAAGATGGAGACTAATTTGCTTCGGTGGTTTGTTTGGCCATGTTGAAAGAATTAGTGGTGAGATGCTTACCAAGAAATTTTTTTTTAGCCCAAGTGGCAGGAAGAAAAGGCAGAGGAAGTCATGGGAGGATCAGATTCAGGAATGTCTGCCATAGAAAAAGATTATGAGTGTGAAGTATAGGTCTTGGGTATGTCGTGTGATATGTCAGCGAAGCCCAAGTTGTGTGTTAAGTCTGAAATATGAAGATTTCGTACTTGATAGATGAAAATGAGAAACATAAGTTTGCTGTCTGTAGTACGATAAGTTAAAACAAATCCCTAAAACTGCCGAATAAAACTCAATTTATTTACAATTTTAAAAACTTATTTACATAGCTAGCACTTTCGGGGCTCACATGGCCCCGTTTTCTAGCCGAAAAGCCCTGGAACACATAGAGGCAGCGACTATATACTATAGTTATTCATGACTAAGCTGATATACGTCCTAAAAATAATACAGGTGATGCCATTTACATCAAGAAAAAAGAGGAAATTAAAGTCCAAAAACAAATACAGAACATGTTCAAGTAAGAGTTTCACCTAAGTGTGTCATGGGGAGAGCGATCATCTGTCTCCAAGGTCTTGGGACTGAAGTCGTAAAGTCCGTATTACAGCAGACGTCGTGATATTTAAGAATAAACAAGCTTTCCAAGAGAAAAATGGTATTCTTGTTAACAGAGGAGTTTAAAACTCTAGCCTTTTGCCAGTCCGGTTTGTAGCCTTCCTGTTTGAATGCAACGGTGAGGGCTGTGGTGATGTTTCCACTTCGTAGAGAATAGTGGTGCTCCTTCAGTCTTATATGTAACGATCGAAGTGTTAAACCGATGTAAACCCTTAGAGTCACGGTTTGGGTCTTCTGAGGACAGGGGTATGGAGTAGACACTCTGTTTGTTAAACATATTGACTTTATCTCGGTCTCTACGGACTAGTGAGAAGATATTTCGGGTGCAGATTCCAAAAGATATATTATGTCGCTGACAGACTTTTTTCAAGTAAGAAACAATATGGGGAATAAAATCCAATTTACCAACAAATTTAGACAGAGGAGCTTCATTAACCAAAGTGGTAAATCATAGTTTTGAAAACTTACTGAGTAACCTGTGAAAGAGAGAGCTAGGGAATCCCAACTCCTGGATTAAAGCTTGAATCTTATTTAATTCGTCAATGCGAATCTTGTGGGATGAAGAATGGGTAAAGGCTCTTTTAATCAAAAAATGAAGAGCAGAAGATTTATGTTCCGGAGGGTGAGCAGAAGCAAAAGGAATAATACAGGGAATAAAGGTTGGTTTTCTGTAAACTGAGTACTGAAGTTGATTTGAGGTTAAATGCCTTGTTAATAAGATGTCAATTAATTATTATTATGGCATCTCTTGATGTAGTCTTTATTTCCAAATGTACCCCTTTCTTCTGCCCATTGTATTATTTTTGAAAAATTAACTCAAGACAACTGTATCTCCCCACTTAAAATTGATGCTGTCTTATCTGCCCTTAAACTTCTTGCAGAACGTTCGTATTTTAAATTCAATGACCAGTTTTTTCGTCAAACGGAAGGTGCTCCTATGGGGTCCCTCTTATCCCCCGTTTTAGCAGAGATCCTGTTGCAGTCTATAGAGGAGACTGTCTTAGCAAGTTTTTTTGTCCAACCTTTACTTTTGATGAGGTATGTGGATGACATGTTTGGTGTTCTCTCTCTCTCTCTCTCTCTCTCTCTCTCTCTCTCTCTCTCTCTCTCTCTCTCTCCCTCCAATATTTCTTTTTGTCTTTTTAATCAGGTAAGTGCATCAGTGTGGGGGATTAGCCCACAGCTGAGGGTTCCAGTTGGTCATTCAACCTAAGGATTCTGGAACAAAACCCAGTGAGTTGGGGTCTTTTCACCAATGTCACACAGAACTAGCTTGCACCTCTCCAAGATTCACAGAGGCCCTAGTTGCTGTTGTGTGTGCCATTGTTACCACAGAGCACCCCGAGGAGGCAAACCTATCGCTCACTACGACCGCCTGCAGATTCAGGAGTGTCTGTATGAGAAAAAGATTATGAGTATGAAGTATAAAAGATCTTGTGTATGGCGTGCAATGGATATCAGTGAAGCACGAGTTGTATGTCAAGATCGCTGTAAATGGAGAAGTTTGATACGACAACAATAAATAAAAATATCTGGAAGTTTGTATTTGTTTTTGGAGCTAACCTCTGAATCTCAGAGAACAGCTTAGTGATATGTATGTATGTCTTGAATCAATTTACTTGAATGTCTATCTTCTCAATATCCAACCATCTCATTTACCCAGGAACTTGAAGTTGACAGAAAATTCCCTTTTCTTGATATCTTATTAACAAGGCATTTAACCTCGAATCAACTTCAGTACTCAGTTTACAGAAAACCAACCTTTATTCCCTGTATTATTCCTTTTGCTTCTGCTCACCCTCCGGAACATAAATCTTCTGCTCTTCGTAAGTAAGTAAATCAGTTAAAGATTTATCTGTTATTTCCTCTGAATCTCGGAGAACAACTTTTTGATATGCATCTAATTGCATATTTGCACATGCAATTTTAACTATTTTTGAAGTTAATGCATAAAGCATGCAGATCACTGGTAAAAATGTGCTTTTCAAGGAAAACAGATTTACAGTTACTTAACCAAAACTTTTATTATGGGAATTTCTACTAGGAAAATATTTTATTTTAATTGCAAATTTTCGGATAAAACTCTTATTCTTCAAACTGTCTTTTGTTGTCACTTTTTCCTCTGTCACTATCGAGGTTACAGTTAACCTTGATGGTGTTACAGTTATTTTTCACTAAATCCTGCCAGATGTTAGGCAGGGATAATCCTCTGCAGTCATTGATGATGGAATTCTGATTTTTCCCCATTTCTGTTCCTTCATTTAGCTTTCTATTTTCAAAGCAATTTTCAAATGTTGTGACATGGACTGGAATAGAAATCGTAAAAAATCAGAATTCCATCATCAGTGACTGCAGAGGATTATCCCTGCCTAACATCTTGCAGAATTTGGTGATAAATAACTGTAACCATCAAGTGTTAGGCCAGAAATAACCATAACTGTCAAGGTTAACCATAACCGCAATAGCGACAGGGAAAAAGTGACAACAAAAGACAACCCGAAGAAGAGTTTTCTGTGAAAATTTGCAATTAAAATAAAAAAATTTCCTAGTAGAAATTCCCATAATAGAAGTTTTGATTAACTAATTGAATTTGGAAACTAGGAAGCCAGTTTTCAACATGAGCTTTATTCAAGCAGATTTACAGTTTATTTTATCTTTTAATGTGTGCTTACTGAACAAATTTACTTTAAAAGAGAAAAACAGACTTTGATCTCCCAAAATTTGGAAAACCCAGCAATATCCAAAACTCAGAGCTTCTAAACATGGTGGCAGTCTACTAAGCAAATGAAAAGATAATAAATCTCCTTCCTCTGCATGTTGCAGCAAGAAGCACAGCACTAGAAATATGCTCCGCTGGTCTCCAATGTAAGGATAGGCTTGCTTTGATATTTGACCCTCCTCACTGAAATTTCCATGGGTGAAAGAGTTCCACCAAACAGCGGAATTCTGCCTTTTTGGAAGTCATCTGGGGAGTTTGAGATCAATGCAGAAATGCAATAATTGCAATATTAAACAAATAAGATCAGTATAAATATGGGATTGACATTATTGGTTTGATGTAAGCACATTGACTAAAATAAAATTATTCATTCCTGAATAAATGTTAGTCAATTTTATGGCTTTTATATACTATATTGACAAAAGTCACCGAATACCCCTTCAAAAGCAAATGGATCCGCTGCATTGTTAAGATGTGCGTGGTACAGCTGTAAACAGTATAAAAACAAGCCTACAGCTGACCGCGATCATATCGCACTGTGAGGTTGAGTGAAAATATTGCGTCGGGAGAGAACTGACATTGAGAAAGGAAAGATTGCTGGGTGTTATATTAGTGGGTTGTTCATAAGAGAAACTGAGAGGCGTTTAAACAAACCAAAGTCAACTGTTTTGGATGTACTGAATAAGTGGAAGACACATGGCGTGCCTGAAGCAGCAAAACGTACCCGCAGACCAAAGAAAATCAGGGATAGAGGACGTCGAAGCCTCGGGAGAGTCGTTGCAGCTAATCAACGGAGTACTGTACAAGACCTCAGTGTACAGGTGAGTAAAAATGCTGAAACCTCGGTATGTACACATACCATTCGCAGAAAACTTCATTCCGTGGGTTACCGTGGTCATGCGGCTGCTCATAAGACTTTCATCTCCACTCAAAATGCTACTCTACATTTAGCATGGTGTAAAGAACATTTATCGTAGACCGTAGATCAATGGAAACGGGTCCTATGGACTGATTACTCCAGATACACGATCCATCAGTCTGATGGCCGTGTGTGGGTATGGCAGCATCTGGGGGAACACTATTTACCTCAGTGTACTGTTCCTACGGTCAAGTTTGGAGCTGGGACCTGGCAGTGTACTCTTGTGGAGGTGTTTTTCATGGTATGGTCTCGACCCATTGGTTATGGTGGACAAACCTGTTAACCAGCATGTTTACCTTGATATTCTGGACAATTATGCCCTACCAACTCTGTGGCAGTACTATGGAACCGAGCCTTGTTGGTACCAGCAGGATAATGCACCGAGCCATAAAGCAAGGACTGTTACGGCGTGGTTTGCTGATAATTCCATATTGTGTGTAGACAGTCCAGCACAGAGCCCTGATCTTAATCACATAGAGCACCTATGGCAGGGGTCGAAAAATGCGGTCGCCTGGTCGCTCAGGGCGATCAAAAGAATTGCCTGTGCCACCATGGAAAACATCGCTGAAAAACATGCACAGTAATTATCATCGTATAATCCGCAGATTATCTGCTAAAAAAAGTTTAAAATTTAGGTTCTGCGGATTATACGCTGATTCAAATAAAAGCTGATTTAAAAAACAAAACGTTTTTGCAGATTTTCCCATGTTTTGGGGTGTTTGGATCTCATATGCGCTGGGCTGCTTGTGATTAGCTCATCCTTCGCCGCTTTGAACGTCTTTGCTGCTTATATTTTCCATGATTGCTATTTATGATGTCTTGGAAAGGCAATGTTTCAGTTACACTGCCGAATTTAAACTTCAAGTGAGGGGCACAACTGAGGATATGCTCGCATCATCATTACGCGATAGTTTTTTAAAGGTCAGAAAACTAGCGCGCAATGTTACGCAAAGAGCCACAGTCTAAAACGTAAACAAACTCTTCAGCAAACTCCGTGGGAGAATTCACGGAAGTCCAGCACTCATTTTTTACTGATCTGTGTGTAAGCCGAATCACATACTTTGAAAACAGGATTTCTTCCAAAAACTTTGGACTTACAGGCAAGTATATAGGTAATTCTATTAATTGTTCTGTATCAGTAATGCAATACTCTAGAACTGCATCGGCGTGATTAAAAATATATTTAAAAAGTTACCTTTAAAAATTAATTTCTTTATTTAATAAGATCGTTTTTTTCTTACTTCTTCGGACTCGGGCATCTTTATGTCGGAACTTCCGCTTCCGGATCAACACATTTGTGACGTGCGGATTATACGGCGACGGTTTTTTTTTTTTTTTTTTTTTTTTTTTTTTAAAGTGTCGCACCCTGTAGATTATACACCAGGGCAGATTATAGAAGGTAAAAAATATGTGGGAATCCCAGGGTCTCTGGATAAACGACGAAAATTACGGTAATTCAAGAATTTTCAGGCCCCAGAAAAAAAAAAAAGTATATTTCAATTTGGTTTTTTTGTCCCCCTCCCTTGATAAAGATAAGCTAAAGGCTGAGGTAAAAGGGGAAAAGCATTATTTTTTGGACAGAAGTGTACATGACTTTGATATTATAATACCCCACCCCCGCTGGTCCAATGTCTGGCCACCAAAAAATTTAGCAGACCACCAGATTTCAGAATATTTTTTCTACCCCTGACCTATGGGATGAATTAGAGTGCCGCATAAAAAGTTTGGAACCAAGGCCTACTACTAAGCAACTGTTAGTGGCAGCAGTATGTACTGAATGGAAGCTCATACCTATAGCTGCGTTTCGAAATCTTGTTGAAAGCATGTCTCGAAGGGTCAGTGCATGCATTATTAAGGCCAAAGGTGGACTAACACCATACTAATGTATGTCAATAAATGCTATGTTGTGTTTCTCTTCTAGATGTCCTGTGACTTTTGTCAATATAGTGTATGCATATATGGTGCTTCAAGGGTAGTTAAATGCTGAGAGGTTAATCATTTTTGCATATTCCTATATGGGAAAAGTTCAGCCTTTTTCTGCCATTACCACTTTCATGCCTGAATTTCCTTCCCAATTTCCACAAAAGCTAATAAGAAATACATATGGAGCTATGCACAAATACAGCATGCTAAATTTAGTTTTGTGAACTAATTTTCAAACCTCATCATACTAAATGTTAGGTATGTCAAATCAACATAGATCTCTGAGTTACATGCATTTGATTTTGGGGCTAATTGAGTGCTTTAGGGAAACACAGTTTTGATAGTACGAGTTATCAACCAAAATGTCTTGAATGAAGGAAGTTTTAATCAAAGCATGAGGTTCCAACTGAGTAAGGATTTGACTACTGATAGAAAAATTGCATTTTGTGCGATTTTTAAAAAAAATATCGCTCTCAAGAAAAAGTGTCAGATTGATCAGCATGTAAAAACAGCCTTCACACTGTGAAAAATAAATGAATTAAAGGCCGTACCCTAGTACAAGCATAATAAGAGTTCATGCAGCACCTGGAATCCTGGAAAAGTCCCAAAATTATTTCACTTTTTTCCAGGCCTGGAATGGTTTCATTTTTCATGTTTTTATGAAAAGTCATGGAATTTTTTCTTGCAATGCCAAAAAAAAAAAAAAAAAAAAAAAAAAACATGGTTGAAATATTTGGATTGATTGCATCACATTGTTCCAGCTCCCCATGGCATCTGCTCACAATGACATCACTTCCTTTCATGGAGTGTGAATGTGTGATATTGCTTTCATCTCATGTGACACTGCAGTGCAAGATGTTTGGGTGCCATATTTCCAGTGACCTCTGTTTGTTTTATAGCAGTTGTGTATAGTTGGAGCCTTAACAGTGTACGGAAACCTTTCTGAGAGTCCAAGATGGCTGTTCCTTCTAGCATGCACTTTCCACACTCAAGGGGATTGGTATCTAGCATCCCTGTTTCCAATATTCATGGAAATTGATACTAATAGAGAATCTTCAGTGCCATGTCAAAATTGTTTTGTATTATCACTGCTTCATGTACGTTTTATACAGAGCAGGTTTTTTTACATGGAAATTTTGCCACTTCATTGAAGATGTAACACACTGAACATTCTGTAACAGCAGAACCTGTAGGACTGCAGAATTCTAAATGCATAGTAAATTTCACTCCATGAATTAAATCGCTTACTCAAAGCTTTACCCAGATATGTTCATTTGGTTCTAGTTCCAGGTGAGGAAATTTTGTTTAATCTTCCTTCCTTCTGGGTTCTTTTGGATTTTTACAGATGTTTCTGGCCTCTTGATTTTAGTCAAGGCCTGTTCTCAATGTATAGAAGGATTAACAAAAGTTTTGTTTACTACTGAAGAATGTAAATGTTAAATAATAACGAGGAACTGTACACCAATCACAGTTAAAATAGTATAACTATATTAGTAATCCGAATTTCTTGGCGTAGATTATAAATCACAAGTTTCCAAGCTTTCGCACATCAACCAGATGGCTTTTTCAAGGAAGGTAGACAGCAAACTGAATAATAGAATGCTTCAACAATTTGAACGCGGTGACTTTACAATAAACGAGCAGTTCTTTGTCTCTTTTATGCTCATTGATTCTAGTTCCAAACGAACGCTTGGTCATTCCAATGTATCTCTTGGAGCCATCCGGATATTGTAAAGGGATGTTGTTGCCAGGTTCTGCATACTATTTCCAAGTTCCTCACACTATTGGCAGTTACCAAACTGAAATGTTTTCATTGTGTATTTTGTAATTAAGTTGTTTAAAACACCACTTATTAGTATAGATTAAGATAATGCAACGTATAAAATATCTCGGTAGAACCACAAGTTTTGTTTCAGGTTCTGATTGATAACTCGCACCGAAAGTTCATAGTAACAATTATATATCCACTAATAGATTAAATACTATTACGTACATCTAATCCTTAGTTTATATGATGCACATTGTTGGTGTGTCATTTTTCTTTGTTTGTGGATTCATTGATGATTCAATGAATCCACAAACAAAGAAAAATTCATTGATGATTCAATGAATCCACAAACAAAGAAAAATTCATTGATGATTCAATGAATCCACAAACAAAGAAAAATGAAACACCAACAATGTGCATCATATAAACTAAGGATTAGATGTACGTAGTAGTATTTAATCTATTAGTGGATATATAATTGTTACTAATACAACGTAGTTGTCACAAATGTTTATTTTTTCAAGCCGACCATGGTTTCGCTGGGTATTGACCTAGCTTCATTAAGTAAATATCAGGCATGAAAGACTTCCGCGAAAATGCGGAAATCCGCTTTTTTCTGTCCCATTTTTGGTGTTACCGATATTATTCCCAAAATGCAATAAAGTTTTCATGGGGGAGGGGGGGTATGCCTCACTGTTGCGGAAAGCAAAATCAATCGTAATGACTTCGAACGGCGGGATGGTTACGTCTGGGAATGACGTCACCTCTTCCAGATATGGCAATTCTGCGCCAAAGTGTGACAAAACAAAAGTCTTGCGCCATCTTTCTGCAAAAAGCGGAAACCTCTGTGCCCCGTCGTCATCGACGGGACTTCGGTACAGTAAATTATCCGTGTGCACTCTCCCGCTTGATGCTGAGTAAGTCCATGTGCTGGGAAGAATAATTCAGCAACTCCAAGTACTAGGAATTTTGCTTAATAACTATGGAAATCATCGACGGAAAACATAGAGTTATGCTATGGAAATCGTCCGTCCGCTACGGACGACGGAAAGCATAGAGTATGCTATGGGAATCGTCGGTCCGCTACGAACGACGGGAAACGTCTAGTATGCAACGGAAATCGAAAATCTCATACCGTTATTAAACATCTGTGTAAAGTTTATTTTTGTGTTTTCAAGATTCTAACACTTGTTAAATATTTTCGGGAATGTTTCTTGGGTGTTGAGAATGTCACGTTATTTTCCGTTTCCTCATATTAAATTTTTTCGACCAAGTCGCCCCCCCCTTTCTCTCTCTCTCTCTCTCTCTGCCTGATTATATTTTTATTTTTGATGTTTTCACTGTCATATTCCTTGTTTTTAATATCTAAATATTTTTTTTATTTAAAGATTTTTTTTCTAATGAAATGCATGTTACCTTGTTTCTAATACATACTTCTTCAAAACTAATCAGTAGAGAGCAATCATTTTCTCCCTTTTATTAAACGAAATGAAATTTCTAGATCAGTATTTAAACCGTGCCGTTTCAGTGTCCCGTAAAATTGTTTCACGGCAGAGTGAGCAACGCAGTATCGATTTTTCACTTTAATTTTCCTAAAATTCGTGTTTTTCCATTTCTTAGTTACTTCTTACACATACATGATATTATTTCGTGGATTCGCGGAATTCCGCTGTTTCTGTCATCATTTGGGTCATTCTCGAGATCGATGTAAAACTGAAAAGAAGCTGCTTGGGGGGGGGGAGAGGGGGAAAGGGGTCTTTTCCGTTTCATCTTTCAAAACTTTCGAAAACGGAAGTTAAACGAAGTGAATATTTTTTGCCATAATCCCAATTAATTTTTCTTGCGATGTTTCTTCTGCCCAGTATTGCTATTAAGTTTCATTTTAATGCAAAAATATTTGTATTTTAGCTTGAAAAACGGAGAGAAAATGTCCGAAAACGGAAGTCGGACAGAGCAAGGATTTCGCCGGCAATCGTAATCTACGCTCGCGCGACGTTCCCTCTACCCTGTGTTGTTGTTAAATGTCAGTAATTTTATACTTTGGATGCAGTGGTGTGCTGCAGTTTAATATTTACATAAATACATTTCAGTGAATCCCAAAACATGCACTTTTTAAGTTAAACAAATTCAGCACCCTCTCAAAAATAATGAAGGCATTATTGAGTTTTCCTGGCTCTGAAGTTAGTATGATGGGAGATGTACATGATAAGGAATCCAGCAACATGAAAATTGAAACATTTTCATCTGTTCAAACCATGAAATATAAGCTACTGAATCAGGATAAGTCAGCCTTGAATTAAAAAAAAAAAAAAAATTGCATGACCCTGTAAATAGATTTATGCCAAAATATGAAATCATCATATTCATAATTTAATTACAAGATAAGGAAGAAGAAATGAAATGAAGATGAAAAGAGCCAAATACCTCTAATAACTTACGCAGCAAATTAAAATCAAATGAATTGGTCCAAGAGAAAGAAAACTCTAGCCAGCTAATTCATAAAAGGTTAGAACAAATTGTTAGACAGAAACAACTTAAGAAAATGAAATTTTATTAGTTGTGAATTACTTTTATTATTTATCTACAAAATGTCTTAACGTTTTTGCAAGCATTTATCATATTTCTTCATTAATAATTTTGTGTCAAATCAAGAATGAACATTTATTCTTCATCAAACTTTTATTACTTATCAACAGACATGTCTGAAGTTTTTCAAACCTTCAAGATTTCATTTCCATACAACATTGACATTATCTTATAAAGACATTTGATTAATTTCCTCATTTGATTAAAGACATTGTTCTGTACTAAGGTGAGTGATTTTCTATGCATATGACCTAATAATCATTAAATCTATTTAGTTGGTTGGCAGGCATGTGACCAATACCTAAATGTCATGGCTGTATACATTAGAGAGTGAAATGCAAGATTCTACACTTTACCCCCCCTCCCCCCTCCCCCCGTGGAAGTTCAGCTTTTCCTATCACTGCTCACATTCATGCCCGAAATATTAAAATTGTATATGACATCATAAATGGTAACTTTATTTTAAATACACCAGAGTTGAATAATAATGAAACGCATATAGCATATGAAATCAGTTTATTTTTGTGGTGTAGTCAGCACAAAAATAAACGGATTTCATACGCTATATGCGTTTCATTATTAATCATAAATGGTGTTTACAGTCATGTGTTGTTTTGGTTAGATGCTTCCACGCGCTTGATAGAAATGGCGTGGATGCCATGTCATTAACAAGTTGCGAAGACTTCTGATATATATGGAAAGCTTCCAAAATATCAAGTTTGGTGGTTGAATCTGGCTTCTTGATATTTTGGAAGCTTTCCATACATATCAGAAGTCTTCGCAACTTGTTAATGACATGGCATCCACACTATTTCTATCAAGCGTATGGAAGCATCTAACCAAAACTTGTGACTGTAAACACCATTTATGATGTCATATACAATTTGAATATTTACTTGACATTCGTCCTGATGAAGCTAGGTCAGTACCCAGCAAAACCATGGTCGGCTTGAAAAAATAAACATTTGTGACAACTACGTTGTATTATCTTAATCTATATATAATCATCACAAGACTAGTCTTTGAGATAAAGAACCACTTATTAGTTTTTGAAGGCTCATTGATGGCTCTGTTTTTTGTATGTAATAACTTTAGTCTCTTGTTCTTATGAGATTCATAGTTCAATATTTTGATGTTTCCCCATAAAGGCTCATATTTGCAAAATTGCATATGATTTTAAACTACTGTTTTGATCTTAGTTATTAATAGCCATTTGATGTTCCTTAATTCTGATTTCCAATTTTCAAGACTAAAAACGAAGCCCTGATTCTAGCAAAACATTTAAGCTCCTGGAATTTTTTTTGTAAGTGCAGATTTTACATTTTAAGCACATTTTTCTTGTACTGTATTTTAAGTGCATATTTTGCTGGTGTGTGTCCGCGTGTGCGCGCACACTTATAATTCAGAGGTAGCAGTTTATTCAAATAAGATAATTTACAAATCTGAGTCATAAAGGAGTGCAAGTCAGAAGAAAAAACATCAGAAGATTTTTAATTTGATTTAATCTCATGATGTGAGCATTTTATGACCAAAAGGAATTTTCTGAGTTTTAATAATGAAAGCTTTTTCTCACACAGAACCTCTGTTTATCTGAGAGGATCCAGGGACGTTTGTAAATTTGAAAGTAAAAATGTCAGTAATGCAATGATGCTGAAATGGAATTCTTTTGCTTTTATTTCAGGGTGCAATGGCAGCCACATTCCGTGCCATTAATAACTTTCCCAATTCACCAAACCTTGAGCCTGTTGAAGCGTCTGAACTAGCACGACGGCGCGCAAAAGGTCGCCCAAAGTCATCGACAGAATGAACTTTCCTCAGTATTTGCTAGCCAAGACAGAAGTACAAGTTGATTATGTTGGGTTTCTCCAACAATCTATAGTCAAGGATAAGAGTGCCATAAAAGGAGGATGACATGCCAATCAGTCGTTAACAGAAATGCCTTTTCTTCTGTGTGCAACTCTCCTAACAATCCAACCATGAAAAGTTGCATTTGGATTTTTACTGGTGCTTTTCCCTTTTTAAACTTCATGTTTGTGCTTGTCTAAATGTAAGTGCTTATCAGTTGAGAGTTGTTACTCTTCTATTCCTGTTTGGCAAAATTTTGACATCAATATAAATCATTGGACAGTATCATAGATATTTTGAATTTGGAAGGCCACTTAAACTCCTCGTCATCCCCTTATATTGTTTTATCTAGTTTAACTTTTTTTTTAATTTTAAAGCTCCACATATATTTATGTATTTGCACACTTAGATTTTGCATTTCTAATTAAAAATCATGTTAATTACATTTTATTGTTACATATGCACCATCTTTTTTATTCATTTCTGTGTTACTGTATGCAACATTTGGCAAAATATTTATATTAAATCTGAGCTAATATTAATTACATAATGCATTTATTTTCTTTGATATTTTGCTGTATCTTGAGGCAGATTCATGACTGAATTTTAAAATTATATATATAATTCATATTTATGTATAACTGAAAAAAAGTTGATTTTTATTTACTGTCATAGTCTTTAAATCATTTGTGATGTATATTCTAGAATTCACGATTTCTTATATTTATGATGTTTCATTGCTTTTGATTTGTTTTCTCTGCATTGTGATTCGGAGAAAATCATTTGAGTGTTTTGGGTTTAATTATTGGAATTTAAGCATTAGATTTCTGTGTGTAAGATCTGTTGGCTGAAATTAGATTCATAGGTATAAAAAGTTGGTGAAAAGAATTTCTTTTTCTAGTGAGGGAATTTTTATTTTTTTGTGGACAATTTTTAGGGTTTTTGCATCTTTTTTTTTTTTTTGCTTCAGCATTTACTTTCATTGAAATTATCAAAAAGTGAAACAGTTAACTTTTTTTTTCTCTGCATCAAATATTCTTTTCTTTGCCAAATATGTATTTCAGAGTAGCAGTCCAGTACCACTCAAACATTCCTGATGTATTCTAGTATATTATTTTAATGCTATTCTTGTACATAGTTTTGCATTACTTTTAGTAATAGCTTTAAAAACAATTTGCTTATAGTTGAGAGTTGTTACTCTTCTATTCCTGTTTGGCAAAATTTTGCATTCTACATTTATATGCATTTGCTCTGTTATCTTTGTTTTATTTTGTGTTGTAGTTATGTGTTTTCATTTGTTTTCTTTTCGGTTTCTGGATATTAAACTGGGTTTTTGCTTTACAAAGAATGGCAGATATCCGTTTACAAGATGACACTAAAGAAATTTGCGGAGAAGTATTACTAAAATACTTACTAAATTTCACTTTTGTGTTTGTGTGGAAAGTTTTCTGTTATGAAATGTGCTTGTAATATGAATCTTTCCAAAAATGACACCCAGCATTTATAAGTGGCATAATAAACACTGATTCAACAATATTAAATCTGTTTTTCAGCAGGGAGGGGTAAAATATGTGATTTTCTAACAGTTGACTGACAGCTTCTTGCAGGAATTTTCCCAGTGTCAACCACTGATATCGTTCTCTTGGAATTATTTAAATGCTAAAATTTGAGTGCTACTTAATTTTATATGGTCTTTACAAGAGTTTATTCATTCCTTGCATACTTCCATGTTTAGAGAGTTTCTTAGCTATGCAGGCTGAAGATAGTGGGAAATGCTAAAGCTTAATTGTGCATTCAAAAGGGGGGAGGGGGCATTCATAAATGCACATTTTGGATTTGAAATATTGGAATTCATTTTTTTATATATTTTCTGTTTAATAGTGAGTGAGGGAAGCAACGTTCCTACCCATAAAACATTAAATTGCATAAAATTGTAATGCAATATCACTCTTTGTTGCAAAACTTATAAACAGGAGGGTGTGCATGCAGCTGTGAAAACCTTGAAAACCCTAAAATATTTTGTAATTTTCACTGTTTCTCGATAAAAGTTGAAAATAAATCCTTGAAAAGTGGAATCTGCTAATTTCCAATTGTTTTATCGTTCATAATAATAATAAAAAAAAAAATTCTGGAAAACCAAATCCTACCCAGCGACAGAAACATGCTTGTTACGGGACTGCACAATATGTGCAATGATTCTACATTTTTCCCCAGTGAAATTTTTTTAAATCTTCCCCCATCATACAAGGTTGAATTCGACACTAGTAACCCATAGAGACAGTTATAACTCCTTAGGCATGATCTGAGTAATACCATGGGGAGAACTTGCTTCTCAGTGAACTTTAAAAAAAATAATGTTGAAAATATTTTTAAGTGCAGATATTTTACTAAATGTCCCATTTTTTTAAAACATGCCATACATCTTGTTTGTAACAAGGCCTGACTGCAAAAGTAGTGAAAAAAAAAAAAAAAAAGAAAGAAAGCATTCCAAGTTATTATGCAAATTTCTTAGACTAACTTTTTTTAGCAAGGGCTTGCAATTATTTTTACTTTCATGTTCTCAAATCCTTGAATTTCCCCTCTTCATCTGTATGAACCTAGTTATAAAACTAAATTCTTTTAACACTGCTTGTTAATTTTGTGATTATAAGTATGAAAATGTTTTTGGTTCTATTTCAACTTGAAGATCTTTCAGTTTATCTTCATCTTCTGAATTCTTTAAAACTTTTGCTACATGTTTTCTACATTGACAACAGGCCTTGGTAAACATCTAGAGGCCAGAAACATCTGAAAAAGCAAAATAATTCATAAGATGTGAAGGTAAATTTGAAAGATCAAGTTAAAAACATTACTAAGTATATTAATCTAAGTAATGCCTTGAGTAAGTGTTTTAAAAATGTTTTCGTAGAAGGTGTTTTGTCATTGCAAAGCAGACATTATGGAATACTGGAAATTACATTTTATAATTAGTACCAGTACTTTTTTTGTTAAATTACATTGCTACTATATTCATGTGAATGTATAATACCTTCTCACTTTCAAGATTTAGTATGATGTCATGGGTGATAAACTGTGAAAATGTGTTCTTTTTTTTTTTTTAATGTGCTTTGGTTGTGAAACAGCGAAACTGATATTGTATTTCTCATAAAAATAATTTCAGCCAACAGATCTTTTTTCTTTTATGACTTACTGTAAGTCTAATTTGACTAAAAGCATTTCCACTCTTGAATTTATGGTTATCATATGAATCACTATGCAGAGAATCAATGAAAATGTTGAGACTGCTGGAGAAAATACCTGTGATTTAAAGGATTGAACTGTGTCACATACTCTTGTATAATATCCCAACCATCAGTGTTATGAAACAACATTTAAACTTATTCTGCTTCTCAATACATTTGCATCAAATCAGATGTGTAAGCATTTTCCTCCCATCCATGAATTCATTGGTGCATCACTTTTCTTACTCTTAATGCATTTGGTGCAAGTTTTAAGCTTTTTGGTTACCCCAGAAATGCCTTTTTGCAAAGATTGGCTCATTTCTGGTAATGGTAAAAGCAATCTTCCAAAGATTGTAAAATTTAAAGCAGCAGCATTTCTCTTTCATATTCTAAAGCAATATTGGCTTATTAGGGCATAAGATCTAGATGCAAAGGTGCTGCTTTACAATTATTATAGTGCATGAGTAAATCGGCAAACAATTTTTCATTCTCTACTTAACAGGTAATAGCTGTAAAAATCGTGTTCAAAAGCATTTTCGTTTCATCTTTATGTTTAAACATTTGTAATTGATATTGCACCATGCATTTCAACATGGACTGGTGAAAGTAATAAAAACTGAAAGAAAAGGGGGAAAACATATATTTCATTGAAAGCAAACTCATCTCAAATACATTTTCATGTCTTTTTGCATGTTCACTGTAAAAATTCCATACTTTACTGTTCAAGCATTTAGATTATAAAGTTCTCTGTACATTACTGTAAGATAAATTTTGAAATACCATTTGTGTGTGATTTAGATTTTAATGTGTTGTGACTTTTTTTCCTTTTTGGAAAGATTGAAGGTTTATGCTACAAAACCGTTGCAAAATTAAAATTAACGTATGACCACATTGCTATTATTGACATACAATAATATTTTTAATGTAATTCTGGTATTTTGTGTACTTTAAAAATGTGTGATTTGATACATATTCAAAATATCTTTGCTAGAGTGCATGCATTTTTGGAAAAATCCTGAACATCTTATGCAATATTAAATGCAAAGCCTAATATTCTGTAAACACAGGTTGGGAGGGGATGAATTACCTTCTGATTTTGGCATCTCAAAAATGTCTTCAAAAGATCCATTAAATGTTAGGTATGTTAATATTTTTTGTGCCTTCTACATGTGATTGTTGTAACATAAGCCCTGAGCATAAGATGGGCTCCATTTCAACTCGGGCAGGGTGGTACCATCATGGTCTCAGATTTCTCTAAAAAAAATTAAGGGGTGTTCCTTAACTAAAATAAGGAGACCCATATTTTTTCTTTTGGCAAGAAAAATTTTTCCGTTCGAGATAGAGGGTTTCAAATCTTGCACCGTCAAACAAGCTCTCTAGAAAATGGTTAATTTTCCTAACTTCAGTGAGTCATTGCAGCGGAGTTAAAAAAGATATCGTGTTCTTGTATTTTTTTTACATTGTGTGTATAACATATAATAATATATGGTGCTAATATTTGCTACACATCATATGATTAAAATTTAAAAAAATCTTAAACTTTGTGATTTTAAAAAAATTGAATTTTTTAAGCTTTTTTTAAACAGGTTTGGATGGAGTTTTTTTCTATATTCGTTTTTTTCGTTAAAGACATACAAATGTGCACTTTATTTGTAATTTTTTGTGTGTCTGTGAAACTGCTAGTTTCCGCGTTTCGGCAGCGTTAAAAACAGCCGATTTTGAAAAATCTAACTTTGCCAACGATTCTCTCAAAAAGGCCATTTTTTTAAATTCTGAAAATTAAATCACTGTTTTATTATCTATAGGAGAATATCTGTGTAAATTATCACGGACCTAAAAACACCCGGTTTAGAGTTAGACGCGTTTGAATTCGGTTTGAAAGCCTACGATTTCCCGTGTTCTAAAGGCGCCATTTTGGAAAAATCTCAGGCGCAAAGTACATATTGTCTTACCCAAATCAAAGTGTTAAAAAAAAAAAAAAACCGGTTATTTTTCCTAACTTCTCTAAAAAACGGTTATTTTTCCTAACTTCAGCGAGCCATTGCAGCAGAATTAAAAGATATTTTGTTCTGGTATTTTTTATCACATTGTGTGTATAACGTATAATATTTGATGCTAATATTTTTTACACATAGTATGATTAAAATTTAAAAAAATCGTAAACTTTGTGATTTAAAAAAAATTGAAATTAAAATTTTTTTTTTAACAAATTCAAATGGAGTTTTTTTCTACACACTTTTTTTATTAAAAACATACAAATCTGCACTTTATTTGCAATTTTTTATGTGTCTGTGAAACTGCTAGTTTCCGCAGCGTTAAAAACAGCAGATTTTGAAAAATCTCCAAATTTGCCAACAATTTTCTCAAAAAAGCCCTTTTTTAAAATTCTGAAAATTAAATCCCTGTTTCATTATCAACAGGAGAATATCTGCGTAAATTTTCACTGACCTAAAGACTTCCGTTTCAGAGTTAGACGCGTTTGAATTTGGTTTGAAAGCCTACGATTTCTCAGTGTTCTAAAGGCGCCATTTTGGGAAAATCTCAGGCGCAAAGTACGTATTCTCTTACCCGAATGAGAGTGTTGGATCCGTCCACCTCACCCTACCCTGAGCGATAACACGCCTAAAAAACGGTCTTGGAAAAAAAATAAAAAATCTTGTATATATAGAATTGAATTTTTGTTTTTATATGTCTGCTAAACAAATTTACAGTTTTCAATTTAGAACCACCAAATTTTGTATACTATCTCATGGTACCCTAACTTAGATGGTTTTTGGAAGGGTTTGGAGCCCGGGGGCAAGGGGCCCCCACACAAAACTTCCATAACATCTACAGTTTTCGATTTAGAACCACCAAATTTCGACTACTATAGCATGGTACCCTAACTTAGACTGCAGGTTGTTTTTCGAAGGGGTCAGAGCCCTGGGTCAAAGTGCCCCTACTGAGACCGTAGATAGTTTTTGGAAGGGGGACAGAGCCCTGGGTGGGTCGGAGCCCGGGGTCAAAGGGCCCCACGCAAAATTTCCGTAAAATCTAGTTTTCAATTTAGAACCATCAAATTGGGTATACTTTTTCTTGGCACACTAACTTTGACTAGACTGTTTTGGGAAGGGGTCGGAGCCCGGGGTCAAGCCCCCCCCATACAAATTTTTCGTAAAATCTACAGAACTGTAGATTTTACGAAAAAAAAAAAAATGTGTTTTTTATTTTCTACAGTTCTGGGTGGGTCAGAACTGTAGAAAATAAAACCACCCACCCAGGGCTCTGCTCCCCTTCCAAAAACCATCTACGGTCTCAGTTAGGGCACTATACAAAGAAAGGTGACTTGATCACGCTAGTTACGTTAACTAAAACTTTTACAAAAAGTCTCGTAAGTTGGAAGCTTTCGACCTTATCTTAGGTCTTCATCACGCCAATGGAGGACTAAGATTGTTGCCAGATTCTACATTTGAATTTTTCCTATTTTTGTTGCCAAAACTTAGAATTGATCTCCAGATTAACGGAATGTAGAGAGGGAGATTCGGAGTTGCAAGTCATTGAGTTGAAAATAATTTCTATGCTTTCACGGTAACGGAGGGCAAAACGATTGTCAAACGAAGCAATTCGCTTTTGCTCGTTCCAGTGGGGAACTGCAGATGTGTCTTCCATTGTCAAAATAGACAAGGCAGTGTTGGGATTGCCTTTCGAAACATCTTTCTATGTTCTAAAATTCTATGGCTTATGCTCCTGTATGTGCTTCCAATGTATAATCCCCAGTAGAAGAAGAGATAGGAATGCAGTAAACTCCTGGGAGGTTCAGGCTTTCAACTTTGTCCCTATCCCTTTGTAGAAGTTTCAAGATGTTTGGGGTAGATTTAATGGCAAGATGGTAACCAAAACTTCTAAAAAGAATCTGTAACTTATAAGCATAGGAAGGATGGTAAGGAACAGAACCACAGAATTTCAGGTCTTCTTTCTTGTGAGGAAGGAGGCATTATCGAATGCCTCCTTCCTCACAAGAAAGAAGGCATTATCGAATGCCTCCTTCCTCACAAGAAAGAAGACCTGAAATTCTGTGGTTCTGTTCCTTACCATCCTTCCTATGCTTATAAGTTACAGATTCTTTTTAGAAGTTTTGGTTACCATCTTGCCATTAAATCTACCCCAAACATCTTGAAACTTCTACAAAGGGATAGGGACAAAGTTGAAAGCCTGAACCTCCCAGGAGTTTACTGCATTCCTATCTCTTCTTCTACTGGGGATAACTTATACATTGGAAGCACATACAGGAGCATAAGCCATAGAATTTTAGAACATAGAAAAGATGTTTCGAAAGGCAATCCCAACACTGCCTTGTCTATTTTGACAATGGAAGACACATCTGCAGTTCCCCACTGGAACGAAGCAAAACGAATTGCTTCGTTTGACAATCGTTTTGCCCTCCGTTACCGTGAAAGCATAGAAATTATTTTCAACTCAATGACTTGCAACTCCGAATCTCCTCTCTACATTCCGTTAATCTGGAGATCAATTCTAAGTTTTGGCAACAAAAATAGAAATAATTCAAATGTAGAATCTGGCAACAATCTTAGTCCTCCATTGGCGTGATGAAGACCTAAGATAAGGTCGAAAGCTTCCAACTTACGAACTTTTTGTAAAAGTTTTAGTTAACGTAACTAGCGTGATCAAGTCACCTTTCTTTGTTAATATTGTTACGTGTTTTGCCCATAATCGTCATAGGGCACTATAGTATACAAGTATATTTTACGGAAATTTTGTGTGTGGGGCCCTTTGACCCAGGGCTCCGACCCCTTCTTAAAACAACCTGCGGCCTAAGTTAGGGTACCATGTTATAGTATTCCAAATTTGGTGGTTCTAAATTGAAAACTGTAGATTTTATGGAAGTTTTGTGTGGGGGCCCTTGACCCCGGGCTCCGACCCCTTCCAAAAACTGTCTACGGTCCAAGTTAGGGGTACCATGAGATAGTATAACAAGTTTGGTGGTTCTAAATTGAAAACTGTAAATTTGTTTAGCAGACATACAAACAAACATTCAATTCTATATATAGATTTGTTATTTTTTTTTCTAAGACCGTTTTTTAGGCATGTTATCGCTCAGGGTAGGGTGAGGTAGACGGATCCAATGCTGTCATTCGGGTAAGAGAATACGTACTTTGCGCCCGAGATTTTTCCAAAATGGCGCCTTTAGAACGCAGAAATATCGTAGGCTTTCAAGCCAAATTCAAACGCGTCTAACTCGGAAATGGGCGTTTTTTAGGTCCGTGAAAATTTACAGATATTCTCCTGTTGATAATAAAACCGGGTATTTAATTTTCAGAATTTTAAAAAGGGCTTTTTTGAAAAAATTGTTGGCAAAGTTGGAGATTTTTCAAAATCGACTGTTTTTAACGCTGCGGAAACTAGCAGTTTCACAGACACATATAAAATTCCAAATAAAGTGCACCTTTGTATGTCTTTAACAAAAAAAAACAAAAAAAAAAAAAACGAGTATAGAAAAAAAACCCAACTCCATTTGAACCTGTTAAAAAACAAAGTTTACGATTTTTTTAAATTTTAATCAGAAGATGTGTAAAAAATATTAGCATCAAATATTATAAATTATACACACAATGTAATAAAAATACCAGAACAAAATATATTTTTTAATTCTGCTGCAATGACTAGCTGAAGTTAGGAAAAATAACAGTTTTTTTTGGAGAGCTTGTTTGACGGTGGAAGATTTGAAACTGTCTCAAAGGGGAAAAAAATATGGGTCTCCTTATTTTAATCAAGGAAAACCTTTTTTTTTTTTTTTTTTTTTTTTTTAGAGAAATCTGAGACCGTCATGGTACAACCCTGCCAGAGTTGAAATGGAATCCCTTTCTTGTTACTAGCCAACTAAGTTGAAACAATTTTGAAAGCTACCTAGCTTTGAGACTCCTCACCATCACATGAAGGGTGTGTGTGTGTCAAAACTCTGCTGGTCTCCCATCGATCCAGCATTATCCCCTTAAATTGAAATCTTTGAATACGTTTTAAATAGATAAAATTCTTTACACCATTATAAGCGCGTAAGTTGTATATATATTCAACTTGTAAAATCAGCTGATTGAACAGGAAATATACTTAACTTACATTTTATGAATAAGCATGCACGCGTATGTGTTAATTGTTATTTATTTAGTAGATTAGACAATTGCCATTAAGTTTTGGAGAGGAGGTATGCAGAGTTTGGGTAGCGACCAGCGCTATCAACCCAGCAGCGAGGTCAAGAGCATTGCAACTTCTCACCCCCGTTCGCAGAGGACAAAACTCTCCTGAGCGAATATTTTACTATTACGAAAACTGAGAAGTTAATTTTATCAACTATAACAAAACGGCAACTGCTCTTCTGACAGTAGCCTACAATTAACAACTCCCAGAAAAACTCGAGGGTGTTTAGCAATTGAAAATTAACACACAGTATGTGTGCCTGCACTTTTTTTTCTTAAAATTATTTCACAACAGTTTTCTACTCTTTTCATAGTTTTTTCTTATGCGATGTTTAAGTATATACGTAAACAAACAACTGCTGTCTTTCCCAATTCAACTTTGTTTGTGGAGCAACAAGAATTTTCTTTATTTGTTATCTCCCCCCCCTACAGTTTTGTAGGCATGTCATCACACTTGGTGAAGGGTGAGGTGGACATATCCAAACCAGGGCCAGCTGATCCAATGCTCTCATTTCATCATTCGGGCAAAGAATATCTAACGCTTTGATTCGGGTAAGAGAAAATACGTACTTTGCGCCTGAGATTTTTCCATAACGGCGCCTTTAGAACACGGGAAATCGTAGGCTTTCAAACCGAATTCAAACGCGTCTAACTCGAAAACAGGCGTTTTTAGGTCCGTGAAAATTTACAGATATTCTCCAGTTGATAATAAAACAGTGATTTAATTTTCAGAATTTTAAAAATGGCCTTTTTGAGAGAATCGTTGGCAAAGTTAGAGATTTTTCAAAATCGGCTGTTTTTTAACACTGCCGAAACGCGGAAACTAGCAGTTTCACAGACACACAAAAAATTACAAATAAAGTGCACATTTGTATGTCGAACGAAAAAAACGAATATAGAAAAAACTCCATCCGAACCTGTTTAAAAAACCTTAAAAAATTCAATTTAAAAAAAAAATCGCAAAGTTTACGATTTTTTAAAAATTTTAATCATATGATGTGTAGCAAATATTAGCACCATATATTATTATGTTATACACGCAATGTAAAAAATACAAGAACACGATATCTTTTTTTAACTCAGCTGCAATGACTTACTGAAGTTAGGAAAAATAACCGTTTTCTAGAGAGCTTGTTTGACGGTGCAAGATTTGAAACCCTCTATCTCGAAGGGAAAAATTTTTCTTGCGGAAAGAAAAATATGGGTCTCCTTATTTTAGTCAAGGAACACCCCTTGATTTTTTTAGGGAAATCAGAGACCATTATGGTATGACCCTGCCTGAGTTGAAATGGAACCCATCGTAAGCATTCTTGATGAAATGAGTGGGAATTTGTTATTAACAGCGGCATACCTGATAAAATTTTATGCCAATTGTAGAAACGCATTGTGTGTGTAGGTCACACATGCATTTAATTTGTGCTGGGAAATCTTTTGTAATGTGAGTTGAGGGATACTTCAATATTTTTAAATTGATTGGCACATGCAGCCAATCAATTTAAAAATATTCTGTGTTGCCATTTCACTTGCCAACTCCGGACTATTTAATTAACTTCAAAAGTTTTTTCTTAGTGGTGCTGTATCTGATCAGTTAACTCATAAGGAAATAATTCACATATGGGAACTCTGCTGCCTCGGACATTGTGTATTGTTTTAGAATGGTTTGATGTTTTACTGTTGTTTGAAACTCAAAACAAGAGTTAAGATTTTACCTGTTAGATATGCCTGAATTGCTAGTTTGTGTTGAATATGTGACATCACTTCAGAAAACTTGAAACTTGCATCACTGTGGAGGGAGGAATTGAACTCACATCTCCCGACTTCCATTCAAGCATGCTATCTGTTACACCAATTAGGACAATGAAATTCCAAGTATCCAAGAAGAATCTGAACATCTTCAGATCTCACCAGTAGATACCGATTCTTCTTCCTCATAGTGTAATTAATTATATCACCAATGTTGAAGGTATGAATTGAGTGGGGTATGCAGGATGCTGGTGCGGGGAAGTTTAGTGAAAACAAAAATTCTTCCCATAAATACTGTTGTAGGCAATTTTGTTTTAAAAAGACAATCAACCAATTATTGACCCTTCAATTCATCTAATTGTTGTGAAAATGTAAGATATTAAAGATTAAAAATCCGTCTATGCACGATATTAAAATAATAAAATCACTAAAAAGCTAAGATCAATTAAAACTTTTAATTACATACTTAGCATAGTTAAAAAAAAATATATATATATAGTTAACACTAAAACATGCGAGATCTTTCGAGCCGACTGGGCTCATCCTCAGGCGTGATTACAATGGAAAAAGCTCCAGGTTACATTATCGTATATAACTCCTATGTGGATAAGACACTGTATATATCCCAGGCAAGGAATATTCTTCACTAATTAGGTAAAACAAGGTCAGCAATCAGCTATGTCTGAATCGCTAGTTCTATAGCTCAGTACGTGACATGATTTCAGAAAACTTCAAAATTACATTGCTCCGGTGTCTGAGAGCATGCTCAAACAGAAAGTGGGAAATGTGGGTTTGATTTCCACTCCAGGGGAAATGTAATTTTTAAGTTTTCTGAAGTGTTGATGTCACACATTGAACAGTAAAACTAGCAATTCAGGCATGTCTGGTTGCTAAAATCCTGACCTTTTATGTAATTAGAAAAGAATATTTCTTCCATGGCATCCAGAACAGAGTTGCTTTTTCTCTTCTAAATCAACAGTGTGGCAGTACATTGCTAAAAATGTATTCTGGTAGTTATCCAGATGCTTGAAACATCTGTGAACTTAAGTTAAATGACTTAGAGCATAGTGAAACCCTACCAGAGTGTTTTTCGTGTAACCAAGCTAATGCTTTTACAAGTACTTGGTTTATAAAATGATGGATGTTAGTGAAAACTATTGACATATTTATTGATTTGCGTAACTAACTTTGGCCAGTGTCAGGTCCAGAAATTTAGGCTCCTTGATAAAGCCAAGGCTCCGCATTCTCGACACTTTCTACATTCAGTTCTATTTTTTTCTCTTTTTACTCACACCGGTCAATACATAACCTTTTCTATGTTGTACTTGGTATGAGTCAAAATTTTTTTGCTTCAGTCTCTTCTTAATAGAATAATATATCATCATCATCATCATCATTGTCAACCATTATCAATCCACTGCTGGACGAAGGTCTCCCCAAGTTTCCTCCACAGCGGTCTGTCTTGTGCCAGTCTCCTCCATGTCACCCCTGCATACTTTCGAATTTCATCCACCCATCTCCCATGTGGTCTTCTTCTGGGTCTTTTCCTGTCCCTTGGAATCCAATCTAAAATTTCTGCTGTCCATCGATGATCTGTCCTTCTGGCAGTATGTCCAGCCCATTGCCATTTCAGGGATTTAACTCTGATCATGATGTCTTCCACTCTTGTCATTTTTCGGATCCACGTGTTCCTCTCTTCTTATCTCTCCTGGTTACACCAAGCATGCACCTCTCCATGCTACTTTGAGTTGTCTGCAGCCTTTGTATGTCTCTTTTAGTTAAGGTCCACGTCTCTGCACCATACGTAAGCACTGGAAGGATGCATTGATCAAACACTTTTCTTTTAAGACATAATGGCATATTGCTCTTGAAAATTATGCTGTTTCTTCCAAAAGCTCTCCAGGCAAGTTTTGTACGCCGATTAATTTCTTCATCAATGTGACCCATCAATTTAAGTTGTGGAATCATTTTGGAGGGTTTGGCCATAACTCACCACGCTGGCCAAGCGGGTTGGTGAGTGTGGGATAGAATTTCCTCTTAATCCCGATGGTATAGTTATACCGCTATGGGCGGTCGTCAGAGCCCCTTTAGTGGGAACAGGATGCACCACGAGAAGGCGGGGTTGACATTTGTCAAGGAGAGGCTGTGATGTTACGCATCACCTGACCTTACATCCCGAATAATATATATATATATATATATATATATATATATATCATCATCATCATTGTCAACCATTATCAATCCACTGCTGGACAGAGGTCTCCCCAAGTTTCCTCCACAACGGTCTGTCTTGTGCCAGTCTCCTCCATGTCACTCCCGCATACTTTCGAATTTCATCCACCCATCTTCCATGTGGCCTTCTTCTGGGTCTTTTCCTGTCCCTTGGAATCCAATCTAAAATTTCGGCTGTCCATCGATGGTCTGTTCTTCTGGCAGTATGTCCAGCCCATTGCCATTTCAGGGATTTAACTCTGATCATGATGTCTTCCACTCTTGTCATTTTTCGGATCCATGTGTTCCTCTTCTTATCTCTCCTGGTTACACCAAGCATGCACCTCTCCATGCTGCTTTGAGTTGTCTGCAGCCTTTGTATGTCTCTTTTAGCTAAGGTCCACGTCTGTGCACCATACGTAAGCACTGGAAGCATGCATTGATCAAACACTTTTCTTTTAAGACATAAATGGGACGACAAGTGAAATTGATTTTATTATGTGTAACAAAAAATTAGTCATAGAAGACTGCAGTGTGCTAAACAAGTTCAACACAGGCAGTGATCATAGATTGGTGAGATGTAAGATGCACCTCAACACTAAACTCGAACGTAGCAAGCTCATAAGACAAACAAAATGTATTGACATAACCAACCTTAAAAAACACCATAATACCTTCAAATTGGAACTGAAGAACAGATTCTCTGCTTTAGAAGGCCTAACATCGGAAGAAGTGGATATTTCTGAAGTTAACAGAAAAGTAACCAAAGCTCTTATGGAAACAGCAACAAAATTAGCTGGGTCTAAGAACAAATTGCATGTGAACAAATTATCAGGAAAAACCAAAATGTTGATGCAAAAAAGAAGAGAGATGAGGACAACTAAAGAAGATGTGACTTCCAAAGTGGAATATATAGAGATATGCAAGACAGTACGAAAAAGTATCACTGAAGACGTAAGGAAATTCAATTGTGAACTAGTAAGGAAAGCAATTGAAAACAACCAAAGCCTAAAGATAGCAAAGGGACATCTCAGTAAGGGAAAAAAACAGATTATGGCACTGAGAAAAGAAGATGGTTCTGTAACAAGAAATAGAGGCGAAATTTTGACAAGAGTGAAAGATTTCTACTCCAAATTATATGAAAGGGATGATACATGTACTCCAGACATCATGAAAGGTACCAGAGTTCTTCCAGTCCTTCCAGCAGAAGTTGCACATACAATCAAGAACATGAAGCGGGGAAAAGCTCCAGGAGAAGATGGAATTACTGTAGACATCATACAAGAAGCAAGTGGAGAAATCGAAACAGTACTCTCCCAAATTTTCACTCTATGCCTTAATGAAGGGAAAATTCCTGAGGATTGGAACAACGCTACAATGATCTTGCTACATAAAAAAGGTGACATTGAGGATCTCAGGAACTACAGACCTATCAGCCTCCTATCAGTGGTTTATAAAATCTTCACTAAAGTTCTTTCACACCGCTTGAAGGTAACACTGGACATGGCTCAACCGAGAGAACAAGCTGGATTCAGGAGTGGCTACAGCACAATAGATCATATCCACGTACTGAGAGAACTAATTGAAAGAGCGAGGGAATATGAACTTCCATTGTGCATGGCTTTTATCAATTATGAAAAAGCCTTTGATTCGGTGAAACCATCAGCAGTTGCAATGGCTCTGAAATCCTGCGGTATTGAAGATGCATACATTAATATTATTAATAACATCTGTGAAAATGCAAGTGCGATGATTCTGCTACTTGAAAATACAACACACATAAAAATTGGAAAAGGAGTGAGACAAGGTGACACCATATCTCCGAAGCTCTTTAATGCCACATTGGAAAATGTCTTTCAATCACTGAACTGGGAAAACAAAGGCATAAAGATTAATGGATATTATCTAACCCACCTTCGTTTTGCTGATGACATAGTCATTTTTGCAACTACCCCATCAGAGCTACAGAGTATGATGCAGGAACTTGCTGACAAGAGTAAAGAAGTGGGATTAAAAATGAACTTTCAGAAGACAAAAGTGATGTTCAATGCTTTTACAAGAAATGAAGATTTATCGATTGATGGAGAAAAGCTGGAGATAACAGACACATACGTTTATCTTGGACAGCAGATATCAAGTGAGGGTCACATTGGTGAAGAAATTAATCGGCGTACAAAACTTGCCTGGAGAGCTTTTGAAAGAAACAGCATATATATATATCATCATCATAGTCAACCATATATATATATATATATATATATATATATATATATATATATATATATATATATATATATATATTTAATAACATTTTCAGAAATTACTTCCTCATGTACCTGAAAGATGTAACCCGTACACATACATATCACTAGGCTATTCTCTGATATTCAGAGGTTAGCTCGCAGAACTCAGTTGCTGTATCAGATGCCTGCATGTACAGCGATCTCGGCACCTAGCTCAAGCTTCATTGACATCCATCACACGCCGCACCCAAGACCTTTTGTACTTCATACTCATTACCTTTTCTCATGCAGACATTTCTGAATCTGGTCCTCCCATGATTTCTTTGGCCTTCCTCTACCTTTCCTGCCACTTGGGCTGAATAAATTCTCTTAGTAAACATATCATCACTCATTCTTTGAACATGGCAAAACCACCTAAGAATATTTGTCTCCACCTTACTAACAACATTTTGCCTCACATTACACATTTGCAACACATCTTCATTCCTCACATGATCAGAGCGTGCCCCCGCCCCATAAGTAATGCATCTCTCCAGCGCAGAAACAATTCCTACGTCTTTTCTGCAGAATCCAGGTTTCACTGCCGTACATCAGAGTAGGAAGAATTACATTTTCATATACAGCCATTGAGGACTTTCTTTAGAAACCACCATTCCTGTGAAATCCTTTTAAATCAGCTTTGACTTTTAATGAAGAGTTCATTCATCTATTAATTTCACAATCTAATTTATTCTTTGTCAAACATGCTTCCCAAATAAACACTCGTTTACCTGGTCAACAACGGTGCCATTTATACTTATCCTGCGTACAGTACTAACAGTTTCTCGCTCAAAAACCATAACTTTGGTTTTTCCCTTTTTTATACTCAGTTTGAAATTCATGCAAGCTATGTACTTCCAGGCCAGCATACTCTGCAACTCGCTTTCACTCCCTGTCAACAGGACTGTGTCATCAGCATATAGCAATCTACACACGTGGACATTGCCAAGACATGAACCAGTATTGTCTACTGTCTCTGACCCCTACTAACTTGTATGTGGATAAGACACTGTATATATCCTAGGGAAGGAATGTTCTTCACTAATTAGGTAGAACAAAGTCAGCAATCAGCTATGTCTGAATTGCTATTTCTATATCTCAGTACGTGACATGATTTCAGAAAACTTGAAAATTACATTGCTCCGGTGTGGGAGAGCATGCTCAAACAGAAAGTGGGAGATGTGGGTTTGATTAGGAGTTAGTAGGGGCTCTGACCCCTCCCTATTAACTCCTATTTGGATAAGACACTGTATATATCCCAGGGAAGGAATATTCTTCACTAATTAGGTAGAACAAGGTCAGCATTTCAGCAACCAGATATGTCTGCATCACTAGTTCTATAGCTCAGTATGTGACATGATTTCAGAAAACTTCAAAATTACATTGCTCCAGTGTCTGAGAGCATGCTCAAACAGAAAGTGGAAGATGTGGGTTTGATTAGGAGTTAGTAGGAGCTCTGACCCCCCTACTAACTCCTATGTGGATAAGACACTGTATATATCCCAGGCAAGGAATATTCTTCACTAATTAGGTAGAACAAGGTCAGCATTTCAGCAACCAGATATGTCTGAATCGCTAGTTCTATAGCTCAGTACGTGGCACGATTTCAGAAAACTTATTGCATTGCCCCAGTGTGGGAGAGCATGCTCAAACAAAAAGTGGGAGATGTGGGTTTGATTTCCACTCCAGGGGAAATGTAATTTTTAAGTTTTCTGAAGTGTTGATGTCACACATTGAACAGTAAAATTAGCAATTCAGGCATGTCTGGTTGCTGAAATCCTGACCTCCTTTTATGTAATTAGAGAAGAATATCTCTTCCATGGGGTCCAGAACAGAGTTGCCTGTTCTCTTCTAAATCAACAGTGTGGCAGTACATTGTTAAAAATGTATCCTGGTAGTCATCCAGGCTTGAAACATCTGTGAACTTCAGTTAAATGACTTGGAGCATAGTGAAACCCTACTAGTGTGTGTGTGTTTTGTGTGACTAAGCTAATAATGCTTTTACAATTACTTGGTTTATAAAATGATGGATATTAGTGAGAATTATTGACATATTTATTGATTTGCGTAACTAACTTGGCCAGTGTCAGGTCCAGAAATTTAGGTGTCCCAGGTGAGAAATTTATTTTCTGTTTGCCCTTAACCAGCTTGCCAAGGTTATGCAAGATTTGTATAACCTTGGCAAAAGTGCTTATATATATATATATATATATATATATATATATATATATATATATATATATATATATATAAGCACTTATATATATATATATATATATATATATATATATATATATATATAAGTGCTTATATATATATGCTTGGTATAACCAGGAGAGATAAGAAGAGGAACTCGTGGATCCGAAAAATGACAAGAGTGGAAGACATCATGATCAGAGTTAAATCCCTGAAATGGCAATGGGCTGGACATACTGCCAGAAGGACAGACCATAGATGGACAGCCGAAATTTTAGATTGGATTCCAAGGGACAGGAAAAGACCCAGAAAAAGACGACATGGGAGATGGGTGGATGAAATTCGTAAATATGCGGGAGTGACATGGAGGAGACTGGCACAAGACAGACCGTTGTGGAGGAAACTTGGGGAGACCTTCGTCCAGCAGTGGATTGATAATGGTTGACAATGATGATGATGATGATGATATATATAAATAAATAAATAAAAAGAAATTACTTCCTCACATACCTGAAAGATGTCACCCTACACATACATACATATCACATACATATCACTAGGCTGTTCTCCGATATTCAGAGGTTAGCTCCTCGCAGAACTCACAGTTGCTGTATCAGGCATCTGCATTTACAGCGATCTCGGCACCTAGCTCAAGCTTCATTAACATCCATCACACGCCGCACCCAAGACCTTTTGTACTTCATACTCGATACCTTTTCTCATGCAGATATTTCTGAATCTGGTCCTCCCATGATTTCTTTGGCCTTCCTCTACCTTTCCTACCACTTGAGCTGAATAAATTCTCTTAGTAAACATCTCATCACTCATTCTTTGAACATGGCGAAACCACCCAAGAATATTTGTCTCCACCTTACTAACAACATTTTGCCTCACATTACACATTTGCAACACATCTTCATTCCTCACATGATCAGAGCGTGCCCCCCTCCCCCCGTAAGTAATGCATCTCTCCAGCGCAGAAACAATTCCTACGTCTTTTTAGCAGAATCCAGGTTTCACTGCCGTACATCAGAGTAGGAAAAATTACATTTTCATATATAGCCATTGAGGACTTTCTTTAGAACCCACCATTCCTGTGAAATCCTCCTAAATCAGCTTTGACCATTCATAAATTTTAAACAGCCATGGTGACATTACACAACCCTGTGTGACTCAAAATAATTTTTCAGTTACATGGAATGCACAAACAAAAACTTATTGGCACAGAGATGCCATATTTGTACTGTCTCCCACTTAGCCATTCATTTAGAAAACTTAAAAATTGCGTTGGCCTGGAGCGACAAACCCACACCACCTGATTTCCATTCGTGCATGCTGCCTCGTACATTACTTAGGCAGTGAAGTTTCAAGGAACTGGAGCTAAACAGATGTAGCTTTCGTAATCTGAAACCATTCAGATTTGTGTTAGTTGAAGCAATCAATTGCCCGTTCTCATATTGACATCTGTAATGTTCTCTGAAGCACTCAAATTGATGGCTGAGTGGCACGAAGTGTTTGCTTCTGTCATTTGTCCGGGTGAGGTATGGATGTTGTGTTTGTCTTGCGGCACTAGCTTTTTCTTCCCTGGAACCAGTGACTCTAAATTAGGGATGGGTGACTGCTTATAGCACATTAAGTTGCTCACAGTGGTTGTTAAACCTCTAAACAAAAGTCAAGCAAAAAAAAATTGCTGAAATTTCTTACCTATGTTCGTTTATGGGTGAGAAACAGGCTTTTAATGCTGCAAGGAAACAATACTCAGGCTAGTGCAAATCTGTTGGATCAGATTCCTAAGCTTCAGGGTTATGGTAAATGTGGGAAATTTATGTATATAATAGAACAATGGGAACATGGTTATGCATTTTACTTGAAGCAAAATCTTGTTCAATAGTTGGCGCATAAACTCACTTCGTAATTATTCAATGAACCTGCTATTGGCTTTGATGATGGCCTAAATTCTTGAGTGGAATCTGGTGCATGCCTTGGTGACCTGGGCCTTGTTCATATGGGTTATGACATTGTAGATTGCATGCTTAACGGGTTTTCCACAGACTCCGTGGGTGGGGACCAGGCCTTGATTTTTTTTTAACAGTAACAACACTTGCTAGTGGCCTTATTCTTTACTAGCAAATTCAATTATCTACTAGCAAAAGTTTATTAACGTTATATTGGGTGCTTAAATTAATTCCTGCTGTTGCCCAATAGAGCGCAACAGTGGTGCACTGTGACCCAAGCCACACATGACCTCCTTTGCGCATGCACGTACAGTCTGTAGTCTGGGCGAAGCAGTGTGTGATACGCGATCGGAGGGCACAGAACAAGAGTTTGTATCGCATTCACGATGTCTAGTTTCTTGCCAAAAAAGGAGCATTTGCGGGAAGCATTACTCTTCTGCTTTCATCACAATAAATCTGCAGTGGAAAGTCATCGTTTGCTAGTGCAGGCCTATGGGGAACATGCCCTATCGGAAACAACAGGCAGAGAGTGGTACTGATGCTTCAAAGCCAACGAATATGATGTGAATGACAAAGAGCGCCCTGGGCAGCCGAAAAGTTCAAAGATGGCGCATTGGAGGCCTTATTGGACGAGGATTCATGTCGGATGTTCCACGAGTTGTCTGAAACACTATGGGTCAATGGTTAGCAAGCGTTGAAATGCAATGGGAATGATCCAGAAGCTCAGAAACTGGATCCCACATGACAAGGTTTATTCTTCTCCACGGCCAACGCTAGACCTCGTGTCGCCAAATCCGTGAAGGAACTCTTGGAGGCACTTGGCTGGGACTTCTTACCCCATCTGCCTTATTCCCTGGACATTGCTCCCTCGGACTTCTATTTGTTCCGGTCGCTACAACATAGCCTGTCAGAGCAGCACTTCCTTTCTGTCGCCGATGTCCAGAAATGGCTCTATGAATGGTTTGCCTCGATAGAACCTGAATTTTTCTACCGCGAAATCCATTTGTTACCCCAACGGTGGGAAAAGGTCGTAGCTGCCAAAGGATACTACTTTGAATAGACTATCCTTTACCGTTCTGTGGCAACACACAGGTGTTTGTGTGTCAAAAAACAGTGGGAATTAATTCAAGCACCTAATACAAAAGAAACTTTAACATGTCCCCCTCCATTTAGTCAATCATGACAAATTTTGATTTCGCTCCTGTAACTGTCACATTGTAATGCTGAAAAGATTACAAATATTTAGATGTAACTCACCTTTTCACGACCTGACAGATTAATTCTAAAAATTTAATTCGAATGCAAATATTTGAAAAAAAAATTTTCATTTAACTTTATTCACAAAATTCAAAAACATTATTCAAAATCTTAAGTTATTTTCCGCATAGTTTATGATCTGGATTTCAGGTCTTTTCATCATACCACTTTAAAACAGTTGGGGTCAAACTTGTCTTTGGATGGACCTTCAACCTCAATACTCATGAGAGCATTCAATGTTTGCAAGCTTAAATCACCCTGGATTCTCTTCATGAAACTGAACCCAACATCACATGCAGAAGTAGATAAAAGAAATATATTGGATATTTTTAGTAGTGCCAAAATGTTTTTATATATATATTTGTACTTTTCAAGAAACATTAGTTTCCAGAAAGCAGTTGTTCCTTTTTGTATGTGTCTAAAATATTCCGCACATGCAATGCAGTGGCGCTTACAGTTCGCACTAAAACATTCACCATTTTTCCACTAGCAACTTTTGTTAGAACCACTTTTTATCACTAGCAAAAACGCATTTGCTTGCTAGAAATTACTACAAACTACAGGTCAAAATCTAGCCCTGGTGGGGACGCAGATGCGTGGATGGTTCCCTCTGAAGTCTGCCCCGTATGCACTTAGTCCCTGGTTCCCCCCTTCCCTGACAGGGTTTACCAGATGAGTGTTGATGCACTGGTAGTAAAAATTCAAGATGTTTGTAATGTGCTGCCATCTGGTGGCCGGCTCCTACAGGCATTTGTCCCATGGTTGTGTTGAAGTGTTTGTCTCACTTTCAACTGTGCCCCACATACAGTAGTAATCCAAGGGATTCAGGTTGGGGAAGCTAAAGCCACATGTCCAGAAACCAATGGTAGGGCACATTCTCTTCAAGCCATTTCAGAGTCACTTTGCCCTCATGGGCTGGAGCACAGTCCTGTTGGAAGATGTAAGGCCTCCCCATTAGCAGTGGTGTCCATCCAGGGCTTCAGTGCATCTATTAGCACCTAAAGGTACCGATCTGTGTTGACCCTTAAACCCTCGTCAAAGAAGTGAAGAGGCATGACATCTCCCTTTCTGGAGATGACCACGACCTTTGGCAGATTGTCAGGGTTCTTGCACAACCACCTGTCATTCCTCCTATTAACCTGCTGGTCCTTGTCAAAATTAAAAATGCCTGGGTATACACACACTTGCTTTAAATTGTCAACTCTGCTTTTTTTTTCTTTTCAAAGTTCATGGTAAAGTAGTAGATGGGGAAGAACCCTTTAATTTTAGTTTTAAATATTTTTGCTATGAAAACAGTGAATTTTTAATTGTTACTGCAAATGTAAACAGTATCCACAGACTATAAAGGCTGACAACTAAATCTACTAATTGTCCATTAAAAACAGAACTTGCATATCCAAATGTTACAAGTTACCAACCTCAGTTAAGATGCTGTGTGAAAGCCCCTGCCATCATGTTGGATAGTCAGGGATGGGGTGGGAATCAAAGTTGGTGAGTAGAATTTTAAAGGGCCTGAGATACTGAAAACAAAGAGTAGGGGCAAACATATTCTACATGCCCATTGGCCAATTAGATCAGCCAGGTCACACAGAAAAATCCCCCCCCAACTGAAACTTTGTTGCTACCTAAGTTTAATGTGCTTTAGAGGTGTGATGTTCGAATGGAAACTTGGCAGGTGGAGTTGCAATTTCACATTTAAATTAAAGCAATTTGTGGTGTTGCTTTAATTCACATTTAGGAAATTAATCTGATTTGCAAAATGAAAATAAAAAAGTTTGGAATAGGAACTATAATATAAAAGAAAGCCACAAAAGGGAAACTTAACTCTTACATTATATATACCGATAGACAAGAGTTTTTTTTTTTTTTACTGGCTTAGTAGATCTATATGATTGCCTTAAATCTCATGAACAACACTTAAAATAGTATAACTCTACTAGTAATGCGAATTTATTGGCATAGAATAGAAATCAGTTTCCAAGCTTTTGTGCAATCAATCAGATGGCTTTTTCAAGGAAGATAGACATCAAACTGAATAATATAACATTTCAACAATTTGAACATGGTGACTTGAATACATACATATCACTAAGCTGTTCTCTGAGATTCAGAGGTTAGCTCCAAAAAGAAATGCAAACTACCAGATATTTTTACTTACTGTTGTCGTATCAAACTTCTCCATTTACAGCGATCTTGACATACAACTCTGGCTTCACTGATATCCATTGCACGTCATACACAAGATCTTTTATACTTCATAATCTTTTCTCATGCAGACACTCCTGAATCTAATCCACCCATGTCTTCCTAGGCCTTCCTCTGCCTTTCGTTCCTGCCACTTAAGCTAGAAAGATTTTCTTAGTAAGCATCTCCTCACTCATTCTTTCAACATGGCCAAAACCAACGAAGCATATTGGTCTCCACCTTGCTAACAACATTTTGCTTCACATCACACAACTGCAACACATCTTCATTCCTCTTGCAATCAGACAGTGTCTTGCCACAACCTGCAAGTAACTCATTTCTCCAGCACCCAAACGACTTCTATGTTTCTTCTGCAGTACCCAGGTTTCACTGCCGGACATCAGCGTAGGAACAATTACACTTTCATACACAGCAATGTGGGACTCTCTAGAGAACCCATCATTCCTGTGAAGACCTCCCAGAGCAGCTATGACTTTCAATGAAGAATTCACTCTCCTACTAATTTCACCATCCAATTTCAATCGCAGTGCCGTTTATACTTACATTAGATTCAGTGCTACCAGTTCCTCTCTCAAACACCATAACTTTGGTTTTTCCCTTATTTATACTCTGTTTGAATTTCATGCAAACTTCGTATATCCGAGACAACATACTCTACAAATCACTTTTGCTCTCTGCCAACGGGACAGTGTCATTAGCATACAGCAATCTGCACACACGGATATCACCAAGACATAAATCAGCATTATCTATTTTGGCAAGACGCATGTACGCATCCATAAATATATTAAACAGCCATGGTGACATTACACAACCTTGTCTAACTCCTGCACCAATAGAAAACCATTTTGATAAAACACCATTCACTCGTACACAAGCTCTACTACCAGCCTACATGTCTTTTACACTATTAAGTAGATTTCCTGTAACACCATATTCATTCAATACCTTCCACAAAAGTGTCCTATTTACTCTGTCGTAAGCTTTCTCTAAATCTATGAAGGCAGCAAAAACTTTCTTGCCAACAGCCAAATGATACTTTTCAATCATCGTGCATAATGCAAAAATCTGGTTAGTGCTGCCTTTACCAGGCATAAAACCACTCTGAACATCCCACACTTTCTCTGATGTAAGACCCCGTACTTTTTCAATAACAACCTTACCAAACACTTTCCCTGGCACACTCAGTAGGCTAATACCACGATAGTTCTTGCATTCAGTCTGATCACCTTTTCCCTTGTACAAGGGAGCAATAATAGCATCCTTCCAATCCCAAGGGACCATTCCTAACTCCCAGCACAACTGGCAAATTTCAGTTAACCAGTGAATTAGTCTCCACCCTATATCAACATCTCTGCAGTTATGCCATCAACTCCCAGAGCTTTACCATTCTGAAGAAATTTTAGAGCTTTACACACTTCTCTTGAGATCCCTCCTGTGCTTCCATCCCTCACTGTGACATCATCTGCACCTGTCTCAGAATCACCTTTGCTTTCCTGATCTAATAACTCGCAGAAATATTCACCCCCATCTTTCACTTGACTCATTGGGCTTCCATTACATTTCCCCAATCTCATTCTTCACACAACTTGCAACTTTGATTCCCCTATTTTCCCTGAGTCTCGTGTACTTCCAGAAAGACTTCATATCTTTCCAAAAAGCCAGTTCATGCTTTTCCACCTTCTTCCTATCTTTTGCCCTGCTCTGGTGAACCAGCTTAGCAGCTTCACGCTTCTTTGAGAGATATTCATCCACAGAGACTCTCTCTTGCAACATCCTGAAATAGGCTTTCTTCTTTCTCTTTACTGCCTCTTCAATCTCACTATTCCACCAAGCATCACCTCTATTGTTACCCACTATTGTGGTGCCACAGACCTCTTTAGCAGCAGCGACAACACAGTTCTTAAAACATTCTCTCTTCTCTACATCCCTCTCACCAGACTTCAGCTTCTTCAGTCATTCTCTGAGTAAGTCAGAATAATGCTGATGGTCTTCTAGGAGCCTATCAACCTTTATTCTTTCTATTCTGGATCTATTCCTTTTCCTCCAACCAACATTAAGTTTCACTCGTGACACTACCAAGTAATGATTAAAACCAACATCCGCACTTCTCATCACACGCATGTCAACAACTAACCGTTTCAGACGCTGATCGTAGACAACAAAATCTATCGCACTCTTTTGACCAAGAGTACGATTTTCCCAAGTATGTGTGTGGATATACTTGTGGTTGAAAAAATGTATTGGATACCCACAAACCATTCTCAATGCAGAGTTCAATTAATCTTTCACCATTATCGTTCACACAAGGATCATTAAACTTTCCCAGAACATTGTCAGAAATTGCATTCTGCACACCTACTCCAGCATTGAAATCCCCAACTATTATAACGTTTTCTTTAGCACCAAACTGGCTCAAAACAGCTTTTAGCTCATTCCAAAAATCTTCCTTTTTATCAGAAGGTTCAGGATCGCATGGAGCATACACTACAACAATTAAGATTCTCTGAAGTTTCACTTTCAAACGAATCCAGATAATTCTCTCACTTGTGCAACTATAGTGAAACAAGTTGTTCATCTTTTCAGTTAAAACTACACATACACTAGCCTGTTCTCTCTCATTATCCATTACTCCAGACCACACACTTACTGTGCCATTCACTTCTTCTACCCCAATTTCTTTCTTTTTGGTTTCACTTACACACAGCACATCCAGTCTATACTTATTCATCTCCTCAATCACCTCATTCATCTTGCCATTTATACCTCTAGTATTCCATACACCAATCTTGTATTCATTCAGCTGAGATCTCTTTCTCATACGCCATTTAGAAAGTACAGGTTGATTCCGTGGTGGACCATCCTCAAGTGTGGTAGGTCCACCATATCCCACACTTGAGTCCAGATATTGATTTCTTTTTGTCTTTTTAATCAGGTAAGTGCATGAGTGTGGGGAATTATCCCACAGCTGAGGGTTCCAGTTGGTCATTCAACCTAAGGATTCTGAAACAAAACCCAGTGAGTTGGGGGTCTTTTCACCAATGTCACATAGAACTAGCTGGCACCTCTCCAAGATTCAGAGTTGACTAAACAGTAAATGAATAGATGCAAATGAAATTATACATTCAAAGAATCGAGGCTTAGCAGTGGTTGGGCACATGGTATCCTGCTTAGTAAATATCATTAATTGAAGAACTGGTTCCAAATTCATGTCAACTCTATAGAGAAACGCTATAATTGCAAGCCTCACTGTTGGTAACGATCTCCATGGTTTCTCGAATGGCTGTAGACTTAGGGGTTAAGTAGGTAGCTCATTTCTTTATGTCGTCCCACATAGGAGCAGTAGACTTGAACTTGATTACTCTGGATAGGGCTATGGTTACTTTTTCATCTTTTGTGTCTCTTTCATGCTCACTGATACAAATTTTAAACAAACGTTTGGTCTTTCCAGTGTATCACTTGGAGCTGTCTGGATGTCGTAGAGGGATTAAACAATATTCCAGTTCATTCCAACTGTGTTCAAGAATGTGGCATTGGTGATTCTAATTTGAAGTTCCAGAGGATCCTTCACTGGAGTGAGGTACATGATGTGTTTTGCATATCTTCAGAAGAAAAAAAAATCTAGTGAGATTAAATGTCTCAAATGAAGGCAACCAAGAAATTGCCCCCAAAAGTTCTTAACAAGCTTTTCCTCTCAAATAGCGAGACCAGTGTGGAGGAGCCCCATCTTGTTAAAACAAAATGGCAGGCTGAAGTTTCCAAAGCTGTAGTAAAGCAAATCCCACTCTTTACCATTTTGATGAAAAAGAGAAAGGCCCAATTATCTGGTCAAGCAGGACACTGCACCAGACATTGATTTTTGCACTACTTCTGGTATGCTCATGTACAGCATGTGGAGGTTCAGAGCCCCACATTTGAATGCTTTGGCAGTTAACGTGGCCTGACACATGAAATGTTGCTTCGTCCAAAAATGTCACATGCTGTAGAAACGTGTTATCGTAATTTTTATCCAAAAGCTTTATCACAAATTCCATCCATTTAGGTTTATCCTTTGTGGGGGGATCCTGCAAAATTTACACTTTGCAAATAATCAAATTCAGTCTTTATTGGAGCACTTTTTGAATGGTTGAATATGTTATTTGAAGTTCCTGAGATGTTCCTCTTGGTGATTTGCCTGGGCTGCGTTGAAATGCTAGCCTAATGGATTCCACCTTTGTGTCAACAACACATGGCCTTACTGAGAAGGAATTCTTCAGAACACTCACTACTGATTGACATAAAGTAATCGTACCAGTTTTTTTTTCCCATCTTAATTGTGGATTACGCAGCATGTATGTTTGAATACAGTTCTGCTGTACTTGCGATGTTTACTTGGTGTCAATGAACTGTTTAGCACACATGGCCTTTTGCTAAATGGATGCCATTTCTAATGGAATGTTTGTCAGTTTCTTCACTTTACCATTTGCCTGGTATGTATGGTGCTGTCTGTCAGCACTAATTGAAAACTCATTATTTTATTACTAGCAGTAAAACACAAGATGATGCACATACTGGCAACTGAATTAGAAACGTTAAATTCCGAGCTGGACCCCCTTTTGCCCAAATTGCAGCACGTATGTAGTTTGGCGTAGATTCCACAAGGTGTTAGAGAGCACCTACGTCTACAACATAACTGGGATTCCCTAGACGTTAGACCTTTAACTGGCTCTGATTTGATGTAAGAGGACTTATGCTCCCAGATTTTTTTTCAGTCGTCTCTCGTACATTCTCAATGGGGGTTCATATATGGGCTTTGTAGTGGACAGGAAAGATGGTGGAAGTTGCTGTCATGCTTGCTGAACGCATCGTGCATGATTGACAGTAGCATTGTCGTCCACGATACAGCAGTAACATACTGGACAAAAGGTCAACACTGCAGGACAGACTTGATCAGAAACGATGTTCAGATAATCCTTTGAGAACACCCAACCTTCCAGTAATATGAGGGGACTTGTTCTGTACCAACAGAATATGCCCCACACCACTGCAACGGTCCAACTTGCATTACTCTTCTGCCCAACCAGACTAGCTCAATCCACTGCAGGAAGGACTGTCATAACTAAGTTGATGTTAATTAAATTCAATATCGACAATGCTCAAAAACCTTACGACATACATATCACTAAGCTGCTGTCTGAGATTCAGTGGTTAGCTCCAAAAAGAAATACAAACTGCCAGATATTTGTACTTACTGTTGCTATATCAAACTTCTCCATTTACAGTGATCTTGACATACAACTCGGGCTTCACTGACATCCATCACACGCTGTACACAAGATCTTCTATACTTCATACTCATAATCTTTTTCTCATGCAGACACTCCTGAATCTGATCATCTTATGACTTCCTTGACCTTCCTCTGCCTTTCCTTCCTGCCACTTGGGCTAAAAATATTTTCTTAGTAAGCATCTCGTCACTCATTCTTTCAACATGGCCAAATCACCGAAGCATATTAGTCTCCAACTTGCTAACAACATTTTGCTTCACATCACACAACTGCAACACATTTTCATTCCTCACACAATCAGAACGTGTCTTGCCACCCCCCCCCCTTCTAAGTAATGCAATTCTCCAGCACCCAAACGACTTCTGTTTCTTCTGTAGTACCCAGGTTTCACTGCCATACATCAGAGTAGGAACAACTGCCCTTTCATACACAGCCATGCGGGACTCTCTTGAGAACCAACCCATCATTCCCGTGAAAACCTCCCAAAGTAGCCATGACTTTCAATGAAGAATTCACTCTCCTACTAATTTCACCAACCAATTTATTCTCTCTGTCAAACACACTTCCTAAATACACAAACTCCCTCACCTGGCCAATCTCTGTGTCATTTATACTTACATTACATTCAGTGCTACCAGTTCCTCTCTCAAAAACCATAACTTTGGTTTTTCCCTTATTTATACTAAGTTTGAGTTTCATGCAAACTTCGTACATCCGGGACAACATACACTGCTACTCACTTTTGCTCTCTGTCAACAGGACAGTGTCATCAGCATACGTACAGCTATCTGAACTCACGAATATCGCCAAGACATAAACCAGCATTATCTATTTTGGCAAGACGCATGCATGCATGCATCCATAAATATATTAAACAGCCATGGTGACATTACACAACCTTGTCTGACTCCTGCAACAATAGAGAACCATTTTGATAAAACACCATTCACTTATACATAAGCTCTATTGCCAGCATACATGGCTTTTACACTATTAAGTAGATTCCCAGTAATGCCATATTCATTCGACACCTCCCACGAAAGTGTCCTATTTACTAGGTTGTAAACTTTTTCTAAATCTATGAAGGCAGCAAAAACTTCTTACCAACAGCCAGATACTTTTCAATCATCATGTTTAATGCAAAAATTTGGTTAGTGCAGCCTCTACCTGGCATAAAACCACTCAAAACATCCCCCACTTTCTCTGAGGCAAAACCCCGTACTTTTTCAATAACGACCTTGCCAAACACTTTCCCTGGCATACTTAATAGGCTAATACCACAATAGCTCTTGCAGTCAGTCTGATCATCTTTTCCCTTATACAAGGGAACAATGATAGTATCCTTCCAATCCCGAGGGACCATTCCTAACTTCCAGCACAACTGGCAAATTTCAGTTAACCAGTCGATTACAGATTCGTCACTATATTTCAACATCTCTGCAGTTATGCGATTAACTCCTGGAGCCTTACCATTTTGAAGAGATTTTAGAGCTTTACACACCTCTTATCTTGAGATCCCTCCTGTGCTTACGTAAGAAAAAAACAACCTTACAACACAATTTTCAATTTTTAAACTGTTTAATTTCACAAAAATATTAGCTTTCAAATGAAATATCACATTTACCTTGAGAAGCTCTACCCCGCAGAAGAGGCGCAAACAATACCGGGCCAAACATTGTAGCATAAAACAGATAATGCAATAATTATTAATTATCAGCCTCCAAGGAATCTGGGCACACTTACCACTCCTCTGCCTGGACGCTCGTCGGCAGGTAGATATAAATCCACTGTGACATGAAGTGGGTAGACAGGAAGCAGTCTACCAAATCAGTCCAATATGAGGCAGTTAGTAGCACCAGCAGCAACTCGGCACACATCCCACTGCACTGCATTAGACTCGCCGGCAGGCAGATGAGAGCAAAAAATCCACTTCAGCATCACTGTGTTGGTATCTGCTCTTCCAGATACATAGCTCCTACAGGGTTTTCAAATCCTCAAACAAAAGACAAGAAACATACGAGCAGGGCAGCAACAAGCCACACAAACAGGCAAGAAAACAAAAAGGTGCGAATCCATAGTACATGCTCTTTTGTCTTTCGCTACAACAAAGAGCCCGGGAGCACACATTCCAAAGATATGCAAATGCACACGGAGACAAAGAGCCCAGGAACACACATTCCAAGATGTGTAGATGCACACAAAAGAGAACAATGAACTGAAGAAGAAGCACTTGAGGAAAATGGCGCAGGGCCTTCAGATTTTATCAAACGCCTTTCTCTGATTACCCGTAACATGAGACCACGAAACAACCTCCAGAAACTTGAGTTGTGTTTGGTCAAGCTGGGCCCACTGCTTCGTGGGGCTCCCTTCAAACTCTCTGCTTACCGCCAGTATAGAACAAGATGTACCATAATTTGTCAGATCACATAACTTTTTATCCAATCTTCCAGTGTCCATTCGCAGGGTTCCTGACACCACTGTATACAAACTTTCTGGTTCTTCGCAGAAATCGGTGGTTTTCTGTATAGGCATGTGGCTTCGAACACTGATCCTCTTCAGTTCCTTGTGCATTGTTCTCTGAGATACAGGTTGAGAACAGCCTTTATTGAATGTTCTGGTTACATTACAATAAGTCCTATTTTTCCATGCAAGCCTTCTCGGATGACTGAGATCTTGTTCCTGACAGATTATCACCACACCTCAGTTACAACTTTCAGACAGGCAGTATTGTGGGTTAATTTTTCACTGATTAAAGACCTGGAATATCTCACCTTTTGAGAAACCAGTCAGCTCTGCTGTTTTTAAAATTGTCACTCCTGCCAGATGGACACCTACAATAAGCCTTTTATTGAACTCTGAAAAATCCTTTGTTTTTTTCCATTGTGATCAGTGCTATTATATTTATTACCAGCATACTTGAGATTCTTCTGGGGATTCAAGAAATTCAGCCCCCGTCCCCCATCAATATAGGTCATTCTAGAGATCGATGCAAAAGGGGATTGATTGGAAGGGGAGGGCATTTTCCATCAGTTGACAAGGTATTCCATCTTTCAAAACTTCCGGAGTGAAGATTTTACCCATAATCGTAGTTTCTTTGTCTTGCAATGTTCCTTGTGCCCAGTATCATTGTTAAATAGCGTTGTATTCCATAAATATTTGTATTATCGAACCCAGACCTATCTCAGACGAATGATCAGAAGCCATCGCTTAGACCACTGCGCCACCAGGGTGACCCATTTGTGTGGTTCTGATCGATGCAAAAAATGGAACATAATTTTTTTTTTTTTTTTTTTTTTGACGAATTGGTGGCAGCTAAGGTTTTGTTTTCCATCTAAGGACGGAATTCCGACTTTCGAAAACCGAAGTTGGACGGAGTGAAGATTTCATTCATAATCGTAGTACTCCTCCCCCCACGAGCTGTTTCTTCTGCCCAGTATTATTGTTAAATGTAATTTTATTATAACCATAAATATTTGGCTAATCCCCCACACTGATGTACTTACCTGATTAAAAAGACAAAAAGAAATATTAAGAATGACTCAAGTGTGGGATATGGTGGACCTACCACACTTGAGAAGGACGGTCCACCACGGAATCGACCTGGACTTTCTAAACGGCGTATGAGAAAAAGATCTCGGTGGAATAGTGAGATTTAAGAGGCAGTAAAGAGAAAGAAGGAAGCCTATTTGGGAATGTTGCAAGGTAGAGTCTCTGTGGATGAATATTGCTGTAAGAAGTGTGAAGCTGCTAAGCTGATTCGCCACAGTAAGGCAAAAGATAGGAAGGAGAAAGTGGAAAGGCATGAACTGGCTTTTTGGAAAGATAGGAAGTCCTTCTGGAAGTACATGAGACTCAGGAAAAATAGGGGAAACAAAGTTGTAAGTTGTGTGAAGAATGAGATTGGGGAAATGATATGGGATATGGGAGCCCAATGAGTTAAGTGACAGATGGGGTGAATACTTCTGTGAGTTATTAGATCATTAAAGCAAATATGATTGAGACAGACGCAGATAATGTCACAATGAGGGATGAAAGCACAGGAGGGATCTCAAGAGAAGTGTGTAAAGCTCTAAAATCTCTTCAGAATGATAAGGCTCTGGGAGTTGATGGCATAGTTGCAGAGATGTTGAAATACGGTGGTGACTCTATAATTGACTGGTTAACTGAAATTTGCCAGTTGTGCTGGGAGTTAGGAATGGACCCTCGGGATTGGAAGGATGCTATCATTGTTCCCTTGTATAAGGGAAAAGGTGATCAGACTGAATGCAAGAACTATCGTGGTATTAGCCTACTGAGTGTGCCAGGGAAAGTGTTTGTAAGGTTGTTATTGAAAAAGTACGGGTCTTACATCATTGAAAGTGCGGGATGTTCAGATTGGTTTTATGCATGGTAAAGGCTGCACTAACCAGATTTTTGCATTACGCATGATGATTGAAAAGTATCTGGCTGTTGGGAAGAAAGTTTTTACTGCCTTCATAGATTTAGTGAAAGCTTACGACCGAGTCAATAGGACACTTTTGTGGAAGGTATTGAATGAATATGGTGTTACTGGGAATCTACTTAATAGTGTAAAAGCCATGTATGCTGGTAGTAGAGCTTGTGTACGAGTGAATGGGGTTTTATCAAAATGGTTTTCCATTGGTGCAGGAGTTAGACAAGGTTGTGTAATGTCACCATGGCTGTTTAATATATTTATGGAGGCATGCATGCGTGATGCCAAAATAGATAATAGTGGTTTATGTCTTGGTGATATCTGTGTGTGCAGATTGCTGTATGCTGATGACACTGTCCTGTTGGTAGATAGCAAAAGTGAGTTGCAGAGTATGTTGACTCGGATGCACGAAGTTTGCATGAAATTCAAACTGAGTATAAATAAGGGAAAAACCAAAGTTATGGTGCTTGAGAGAGGAATGGGTAGCACTGAATGTAATGTAAGTATAAATGGCACTGTGATTGACCAGGTGAGTGGATTTGTGTATTTAGGAAGCATGTTTGACAAAGAGAACCAGTTGGATGGTGAAATCAGTAGGCGAGTGAATTCTTCTTTGAAAGTCATAGCTGCTCTGGGAGGTTTTCACAGGAATGATGGGTTCTCTAGAGAGTCCTGTATGGCTGTGTATGAAACAGTAATTGTTCCTACTCTGATGTATGGCAGTGAAACCTGGGTACTGCAGAAGAGACATAGGAGTTGTTTGTGTGCTGGAGAAATGCGTTACTTACGTAGGGTTTGTGGCAAGACACGATATGATTGTGTGAGAAATGAAGATGTATTGCAGTTGTGTGATGTGAAGCAAAATGTTGTTAGCAAGTTGGAGACCAATATGCTTCGGTGGTTTGGCCATGTTGAAAGAATGAGTGATGAAATGCTTACTAAGAAAATCTTTTCAGCCCAAGTGGCAGGAAGGAAAGGCAGATTAAGGCCAAGGAAGACATGGGTGGATCAGATTCAGGAGTGTCTGCATGAGAAAAAGATGAAGTATAAGAAAGAGTATGAAGTATAAAAGATCTTGCGTACGGCATGTAATGGATATCAGTGAAGCACAAGTTGTATGTCAAGATCGCTGTAAATGGAGAAGTTTGATACAACAACAATAAGTAAAAATATCTGGAAGTTTGTATTTCTTTTTGGAGCTAACCTCTGAAGTTCAGAGAACAGCTTAGTGATATGTATGTATGTATGTATGTATAAATATTTGCATTTCAGCTTGGAAATGGAGGAAAAATTTCCAAAAATGGAAGTCGGGAGGAACAAAGATTTAGCCTGTAATCTTAATAGCACGATGTTCCTTCTATCCTGTGTTGCTGTTAAATGTTAGTCATTTAATTTTTTGAATAGTGTAATGTGCTCCAGTTTAATATTTACATAAACTTCAGTGAACAATTCTGTCTAGCTCATGTTGTGGTATATTTACATTGTTTTGCTCCATGTTCTATTTTTTCACCCAAGTAAAAAGTTCAGCTTTTTTTTTTCTTTGTCAGTCTTGTGTATGTACTGTTAAGCAGCAGTCTTAAATAGTTGCCTAGATCATGTGGTGATGATGCATGTGACTACAAATTTTGCACATATGCTGCATAAGTAAAGTTTATGTACATCTTGTAAAGGCTTCTTTCTAATTCAGTGGCCAGTCTGTGTAACTACAATGTCTCCTCCCCCTTTTGCTTATAAATTTTTCTTCTTGTGACCTTTTTTTATACATGTATCAAAGGCATCTACATTACAATAAATAAATAAATAAATAAATAAATAAATAAATAAAACATCAAAGCTTGGGAACCCACCTTTAGCTAGAGGCTTGTCCATACCTGGAAGTGAGTTCAGCAAATCTGTTGCTCTAAGAAAATTGTGAATTGAATAATTTAGGGAGGAGGTAGGTGACTCCAGTTACTTTGATGATGAGACAGGAAAGCTTTGATAATTAGGACTTTCTGTGGTTTGCCGATTTCTATACATTGGATAAAACTGTTTTCACGTAGAAAAAGAATGATTGGTCAGATAAATGGCTGTATTCTGTGCAGTACCTAAACCAATCATTTTTGACTAACACTATGTGACTACTTAATCGAAATGAGTCATAAGAGGAATATTGGGGAAGGGGTGCAGTGGATTCTGTGGTGAAACTGAACTTGTTATATTTCTTCATTAGAAAAAAAAAAGTCGAAGAACTAACAAGATGGTTTGGATATATGTGATTAAAATTATGTACAGTTTACTAGGTTAAAGACCAAGGAGCAGAACTAAAATAAGATAGATGTAAAATCAGCAATGGGAAATTAACTGAGTAGTATATTAAAGGCAAAAATCTTGAAGTGCAACAAAAGAAGTAAAGTTTGCTGCAAACCATTATTAATTCTCATATAGTTAACATATTTACTATTTCACTTTCTGTTTGACACATTTATATTAACCTATAATCTTGAGTTGAGCATTTCATAATAAAACATCACATAAAATGTCTTTTTTGGGTCTTTTATTTAAAAAAATTATAAGTGCATGTGGATATGTAACAGTCAACTCAATAAAACATGGCTACGTACTATCATTATTGTTTGTTGTCGGGTTCTTCACTTCTTCATATTAGGCTTACATACTGTACTGTATTTTGAGTTTGGCCCATGTCAAAAATATCCAGGTATTATATCTTTTACATAAAATCTCTATATATCCTGGTAGATATTCTCTAGCTTGCAAGCAAAAGAATTTTTTTTTTTACTCTAATTGACTATTACAAAAAAAAGAGTCATTTGCTTACAAGCTGGAGAATATCTACCAGGATATATAAAAATTTTATGTAAACGATGCAATACTTGGATATCTTTGACGTGGGCCTTACTCAGGATACAGTACAGTATGTAAGCCTAATATGAAGAAGTGAAGAACCCTACAAAAAACATTAATGATAGTAAGTAGCCATGTTTTATTGAGTTGATTGTTATACAGTGTATCCATATGGATTTATAATTTTTAAAAATAAAAGACCCAAAAAGGACATATTTTATTTGATGTTTTATTATGAAATGCTCAACTCCATTTGATGTTTATATCATGTAATTAGTTGCACTTATTATTATTTTTTTGAGTTAAATGAGTCCAATCATTCTTTTTGTTTTTTTGTTATCAATGCCAACAGAATACATACATATCATATCATCAAGCTGTTTTGCTATACTGGACAAAGGGAAGTCAGTTTCAGCGTATACATGATAATGTCGACCAAGATTTTGTATTTATTGGGGGAAGGGGGTTACATAAGCATCAAGCCATGAAGAAGTAACTGGCAGCATGAGAGACATTAAATGTTTATGTGCATGCTTTAAGTGATGTCACATTGGATATTGACTTCTCATCTGTGAAAACTGAGGTAGTTCTAGGCTCAGCGGATGCTTCTGCGAGTAATGTCTTGTGGTTGTGATGCATTGCATTCTGACTCCTCTTCTGCTGAAACAGTTTAAGGCTCTATGGACAAGAATAAATATGTCATGTGGTATTTATTAACATTCACAGAGCCTTAGTAATGAATACATCTTGTGATGTGATGAGTTGGGACAGTGAGTCCTCTTTTGCAGAACCTAAACCTTATGTTGAAGAGATTGTGGGTCTGATGCTGATCTCTGATGGGTATGATTATCATGCGAAGAGTTCCTTTGGTCTCAAGGTTTGATGTGATGTTCCTCAAGAACTGAATGTGACTTTACTTGTTTGAAGAGCATAGCATGTCTCTGGGCAATTGCTTTTGAAAAAATTACATTTGACCATGTACAATACAATGAAGGTAATATCATTATGCTGAAACTGCACATTCCTATTTTTGACTTCCAGCAAAGGACTGTGCTACATGAAATTGCCCTGATAATGCTCAACTGTGGTAGCAACCTGAAAGAAAATTGGGCGGAAAATCATGTACTGTGAAAGTATGCTCTAAATGCCCATTTTTGTCAAATGCAGTAAATTTGTGATAATTCTGTAGCTTCCATGAATCCTGTAATTGCTCCATTCGTGGGTGTTAACATATTGGTTGAGATGTGTTGTCGGTGAAAATTGTTTAGTCTAACACTCAGTTTTTATGAATAAGGTTCGAAAGCAATGATAGTAACTTAGGTATGGCAATATGATTGATACGTGGCAATTTGTGCATTGCATAGATTCAGTGTGCTCGCAGAAGCAGTTTTACAGCTTTATGTGGGTTACTTACTCATGCTCTCTTCCATCAGAGCAGTTTTTGTTCTGACGTAGAGTGCTGCAAATTTAGTGTCACATCTGATGAGTTATGGTTTAAGACCATGCATCATTTTCTTTGGTGCACTAGCATTTGAAAACATATCTTGGAAAGTTTCACTGTGTAATTCAAATGATTTATCACCAAAATAATACTCTATAATAAGAATTCTGTATTAATAAGTCAGAACTGTTTTTTTTCATTGACAACAAACTCCCTTGTTTTTCAGTACAATACACCAAGACATGTTTGTTTTTCGTTCTCCCGACTAGCTCGCTGTACAGAAGGTCTGAGTGGTCCAATTCCCTTGCAGACAATCAATGAAACCATGCACAGTAATTGCAGAGAATTAAGGTTGAATTTCAAACTGTACACCTGCTATGTATAGAAAACTAAGTATTCTGAACAGTTTTTTAAAGTATACTTGCTTGAAAGTAGCTTGATTTAAATAGAATGTATTCTTCAGACATGTAAACAGATTTTGGATTTCCAAAGTTTTGATTGTGCACGAGTGAATTAATTATGGAAGAAATATGGATGATGCTTACTGAGCTGAGCATAGTAATGCTCAGTAACTGTATTTTTTTATCGCACATATGACATGTGCAGGAGGATAGAAAGAGTTCTTAAGGCTACCCTTACTGTAATGCCTATAACACACACATGCACAAAAGAGTTCCAGAGAGTGATTGCTCCTTTGTATACAGCATCAATGTCTTCAAGGGTCTATGGGACTGCAGGAGGTCAATTTGTGAATAATTATCATTGGTAGATGGTCTTTGAAATATTCAGAAGAAATGCTAGTTAGTTTTAAAGGTGAACTACTGTTTTTGAGACAGATTTTGCAGTGAAATAAGTCTAGATATCCCACAACTCGAAAGAGCTGTTCGGACCTAGTGTAGACCAGAAAACCACTTTTTCAAAGGGATATTTGGTCTGTTAGCAACGGAAATGCATATAATTTTTGTTGGTGTAAAGATGAAGACTTCTTTAAACTGTTTAGAAAGGTTTGTCTCATTGCCTAAAAATGTGCCTCATTTAAATATGTGGTTGTTTATGGTGCTGGGTTTTGACTATGTAAGAGATCGGCTGATAGTGCTGGCTCCCATGCCTTTCCTGAAAACAGTGGCTCTAAATTAAGGTTGAGTGACTGCCATGGGTGCCCATAACTTAGTTTTCAGGAGGGGAAAACAGAAATTGCAACTATGAATACCATACACAAACAGCATACACAAATTTCCCTGTGCCTTCTTGTTATCCAACAGCTTTTACCACACTCTCAGCTCATGAATTTAATTAGAAACCAGAAAATCCTAAAGAACTACATAAAAAAAAAAGATGGATAAATGAAATTACATGTTAGGACAATATGGATATTTTGTTTGTTTGTTGTTGTTGTTGTTCTTTTGGCCATTTGTGTCACCACGAAACCCCAGAGATCACTCAACTGTTCATCAAGAATAAAGAAATTATTCTGAAGACAAATTTCAGAACACAATTTCAAGAGATCTGTATCCAGCAGCGAATAATTGCTGCAGGTGGTGATATATTTTCCATTTCTTTGCCTTTCATGCTTTTCCATACTATATGTGTAAATGCTGCTCTCTAACATACAACGAGAAATTTCATGGTAACTTTCTACTGTCAATTTTCAACAGTTTTCTTATTTTTCCTCAGTACATGCATCCAGAAGTTCTACAGAAAAATTACCGATCGGAATCAGTGTTATTGTAAAAATCTCTGTAGTAACTTCCAAGGACAGAATGGACATAGTCCGATTTCCATGAGAGGGCAAATGCCCATCCCACCCTCTGTGGTTGCCCATGGTGACTGCTTATAGCCCTCATAGTTGCTCATGTTGGCAGGTAAAATTTCCCTCCTGTACACGTTCACATTCTGTATATGCACAATGCTTCTTTTGATGATACAACAGTGCAGTGTTCCAACCTCTTAATTAATGGTAATGCATCTGATGCATGGTATGAGGTCTACTTATTGTCAACAATAGAAGCAATGTCCATTCAATTGCATGGCTTTCTAACAGTGTCTTGATTTTGTTGCCTGTCCTTTTAAATGCAAGGTTAATCAGTTTTATTTTCCAAGATAAGTGTCGTATTTGGTAGGAGTTCGGTTTTCATTTTCATTATACATACATATCACTAAGCTGTTCTCTGAGATTCAGAGGTTAGCCCCAAAAAGAAATACAAACTACCAGATATTTTTACTTACTGTTGTCATATCAAACTTCTCCATATACAGCGATCTTGACATACAACTTGGGCTTCACTGATATCCATTACACGCTGTACACAAGATCTTTTATACTTCATACTCATAATCTTTTTCTCATGCAGACACTCCTGAATCTGATCCACCCATGTCATCCTTGGCCTTCCTCTGCCTTTCCTTCCTGCCACTTGGGCTAAAAATATTTTCTTAGTAAGCATCTCATCACTCATTCTTTCAACATGGCCAAACCACCGAAGCATATTGGTCTCCACCTTGCTAACAACATTTTGCTTCACATCACACAACTGCAACACATCTTCATTCCTCACGCAATCAGACCATGTCTTGCCAGAAACCCCCGTAAGTAACAAACGACTACTATGTTTCTTCTGCAGTACCGAGGTTTCACTGCCATACATCAGCGTAGGAACAATTACACTTTCGTACACAGCCATGCGGGACTCTCTAGAGAACCCGTCATTCCTGTCAAAACCTCCCAGAGCAGCTATGACTTTCAATGAAGAATTTGCTCGCCTACTAATTTCACCATCCAATTTGCTATCCCTGTCAAACATGCTTCCTAAATACACAAACTCACTCACCTAGTCAATCACAGTGCCATTTATACTTACATTACATTCAGTGCTACCCATTCTTCTCTCAAAAACCATAACTTTGGTTTTTCCCTTATTTATACTCAGTTTGAATTTCATGCAAACTTCCTACATCCGAGTCAACGTACTCTGCCACTCACTTTTGCTCTCTGCCAACAGGACAGTATCATCAGCATAGAGCAATCTGCACACACGGATATCACCAAGACATAAACCACTATAATCTATTTTGGCATCACGCATGCACGCGTTCATAAATATATTAAACAGCCATGGTGACATTACACAACCTTGTCTAACTCCTGCACTAATAGAAAACCATTTTGATAAAACACCATTCATTCATACACAAGCTCTACTACCAGCATACATGGCTTTTACACTATTAAGTAGATTCCCAGTAACACCGTATTCATTCAATACCTTCCACAAAAGTGTCCTATTGACTCCGTCGTAAGCTTTCTCTAAATCTATGAAGGCAGCAAAAACTTTCTTACCAACAGCCAGATACTTTTCAATCATCGTGCGTAATGCAAAAATCTGGTTAGTGCAGCCTTTACCAGGCATAAAACCACTCTGAACATCCCACACTTTCTCTGATTTAAGACCCCATACCTTTTCAATAACAACCTTACCAAACACTTTCCCTGGCATACTTAGTAGGCTAATACTACGATAGTTCATGTATTCAGTCTGATCACCTTTTCCCTTATACAAGGGAACAATAATAGCATTCTTCCAATCCTGAGGGACCATTCCTAACTCCCAGCACAACTTGCAAATTTCAGTTAACCAGTCAATTACAGGGTCACCACCATATTTCAACATCTCGGCAGTTATGCCATCAACTCCCAGAGCCTTACCATTCTGAAGAGATTTTAGAGCTTTACACACTTCTTCTCTTGAGATCCCTCCTGTGTTTCCATCCCTCACTGTGACATCATCTGCGTCTGTCTGAGACTCATCTTTGCTTTCTTGATCTAATAACTCACAGAGGTATTCACCCCATCTTTCACTTAACTCATTGTGCTCCCATATCATTTCCCCAATCTCATTCTTCACACAACTTGCAACTTTGTTTCCCCTATTTTTCGTGAGTCTCATGTACTTCCAGAAAGGCCTCCTATCTTTCCAAAAAGCCAGGTAATTCATTAAAACGAAAAATGTTGGTCCACCCATGATGTACTCTGACCCGGCAAAATAAATGGATTTATGGCTATATTGAAAACATTCAGCCTCAAACAATGAAGAAAGAAGCCAGGATACAGCTTCTGGCAATGCTGTTGTCAGCTGTATGTTTATCTTGTTTCAATTATATGGGCTTGTTAACAAAGTAAGCTGCCCCTGTTGCAGAGTGCTCTTGAGGCCTTGACTTCCAACCATTTATTCAAGATGGGCCTGGGTTGGAGCCCTGAATGAGAGATAGGTGATGTGATAGTGTGATGGCCCTCACTGTGTCTCCTCCCTAGGACCAGTGGCCCTAAATTAGAGACAGGCAACTGCTTACAGCCCTTAGCATTGCTCATGGTGATTGTTAAACCCTGAAATGGAGTGAGAGGGATAACCCTTTCTGATAAAAGTATTAATTACATACATAACAGAAAACGATTTTGTGAAAATACTTTCATTGTTGCCATCATATTACCACGGATATCTTTGATTCTGAGTAAGATCTTTTGAGAGAGTTTTTACTTTTGGAAAAATGATAATATCTCATGTGACAAGACTGTGGTGGGCATTAAAACTCTTGAGTTGTAGCACTGTTGAGTCAGAGGAAGTAGTGAAAAGATTCAGGGTCATAATTTTTCTATTGCTAGTTTTATTATTATTATTATTATTATTATTATTATTCGTGTTTGGTTTGTCGTGCTGATTGCTGAATTGTCAGTTTATCAGTTCTGCACATTCAGTTGCTTTTTATGTTTGCAGTAGTTTTGAAGACAGCAGCAACTTTGTTGTTTGTCATTTTTCATGTTATCTCTTTCATAGTGAAATCCCATAACTTGTACAGAAATCTACATTGTAACCTATATGATGTTTGGTAAATCTATTTTTTTTTAATCTCATCTTATTTTATTTTGGGTCAGTGCCTTTGTTAATTATTTATTGTGCTTCCCTTAATAAAGTAAACAACCAGGTAAAACACTGCTGAACCCCAATGAAACCTTGCACATGCAGCATATTCTATCTAGCTTTATTTTATCTGTTAAAGAATAAAGCTTACTCATTCAACCATGAAGATCAGTATGCACCACTACTATAAAACATTTCCAGGTTTCAGGAAAAAGTTGAATCGGTTGGGCTGCCCCGGTGGTTCAGTGGTCTAAGGGATGGCCGCTGATCATTCGTCCAAAGGGGGCCCGGGTTTGAATTCCGGTGAGGCATGGATGTTGTGTTTGTCTTATGGCACTGGCTCTCTCCCTTTCCTTTACCAGTGACCCTAAATTAGGAACAGGCGACTGCTTATAGCCCATTAAGTTGCTCACGGTGGTCGTTAACTCTCCAATAAAAAAAATTCTGTTGGATCTTGATGCCATGCAGAGAGAGAGAGGGGGGGAGAGTCATTTTAACTACCTGGCATTCACTGATTCTCAGGATGTCAACTGGTCATGAAAGAAGTTTTGCTTTGAGGTCATGAATTTATTTTTAGCAATTGTTTATTTCCTGGCTACAAAATAAATCTCCATGCATCAACAACATAAAATGTAAATGTGGTTTCCATCTGAGGATCTTAGTGTTAAAAAAAAAAAAAAAGGGGAGGGGGCACCTGTGCACTCTACCACACAAAAAAATGTTTTAGCACAGAAATATATGTACAAAATGTTTGCAAAATTTTGGGATCAATTTAATAATTTAAATTATGTTGCTTATGACATTTTTCAAGTATAAATGGTGAAAAAGAAAAAGGTGTGAAATGAAATTGTGTAGCACAATGGTGAGTATTTCAGCTCTAGGTGCAGTCATAGTACAATATGTATCTATGTATAAATGATTGATTGATTCATTTCCCAAATTTGGTAGACACTCCTGATTGTTGTCTATTCATGTCCGGATAGGCAAGCAGCGGTAACTGTCTTTTAGTGTGGTATAGACATTGCCCATCGGAGTTGTCAACACTGTTCTTTCACAGTTTTGCTATATGCTATGAGAAGCATGGTAACTAACAACTATTTCGTGTCCAATTGAATAAGTGCTACAAACAGAGACACCAATAATTTTGAGCCGCCCAACAGTAGAGTGGGTTTGTCGAGAGTCCATGACTTTTCCATGATTCATGACTTTCGGTACATTTACAAACCTTTGGAAAGGCCCTTTTGGGATATGTAGTACTGTTTTCAGAATCATGATGTAATATTTTTGTACGTAGACTTTTAATTGTATATAAGTTTTTAAGGATGTTAAAACTTCACGGAACTTGTGTTTTTAACCACATGCTTCAAAATTTCGCGTTAACATTTTTTCTGGAAGCATAAGAACAATAGTGTATATATTGGACATAAGCTTGTTTTAATGTATCTCAACATTATTAATAATTGCAAAGTGCTTTTTGGAGTAGAAATGTGCAGGACAGACTGAATATACCTATATTGATGACGAAGAAACAGATAGGTATTCTTCTTGGTGGAATTTGCAGGAGAGACCTAAGAATTGTTACACCAATAATGTCTAACATCATGAAAGTTTCATAAGGTACGTTTTTACGTATCTTTATGGATAAACTTCTTATTTTTTTTCTAGCCACCTTAATCACGGTTTGTCCTAGTGTCTGCAGTTCAAGTTTTATCCATTTTTTTCTAGCCATCTTAATCACAGTTTGTCCTAGGGTCTGCAGTTTTATCCATATTTTTTTCTAGCCATCTTAATCACTATTTGTTCTAGGGTCTGCAGTTCAAGTTTTATCCATTTTCTTTCTAGCCATCTTAATCACGGTTTGTCCTAGGGTCTGCAGTTCAAGTTTTATCCATTTTTTTCTATCCATCTTAATTACGGTTTGTCCTAGGGACTGCAGTACAAGTTTTATCCATTTTTTTCTAGCCATCTTAATCAGGGTTTGTCCTAGGGTCTGCAGTTTTGTCCATTTTTTCCTAGCCATCTTAATCATGGTTGTCCTAGGGTCTGCAGTTCAAGTTTCATCCATTTTTTTCTAGCTATCTTAATCACGGTTTGTCCTAAGGTCTGCAGTTTTATCCATTTTTTTCTACCCATCTTAATCACGGTTTGTCCTAGGGTCTGCAGTTCAAGTTTTATCCATTTTTTTCTTTTTTCTAGCCATCTTAATCACGGTTTGTCCTAGGGTCTGCATTTCAAGTTTTATCCATTTTTTTCTAGCCATCTTAATCACGGTTTGTCCTAGGGTCTACAGTTCAAGGTTTATCCATTTTTTTCTAGCAGTTTTAATCACAGTTTGGCCTAGGGTCTGTAGTTCAAGTTTTATCCATTTTTTTTTTCTAGCAGTCTTAATCACAGTTTGGCCTAGGGTCTACAGTTCAAGTTTTATCCATTTTTTTCCCTAGGCATCTTAATCACGGTTTGTCCTAGGTTCTGCAATTCAAGTTTTATCCATTTTTTTTTCTAGCAATCTTAATCACAGTTTGTCCTAGGGTCTGCAGTTCAAGTTTTATCCATTTTTTTTCCTTTTTCTAGCCATCTTAATCACGGTTTGTCCTAGGGTCTGCATTTCAAGTTTTATCCATTTTTTTCTAGCCATCTTAATCATGGTTTGTCCTAGGGTCTACATAGTTCAAGGTTTATCCATTTTTATTCTAGCAGTTTTAATCACAGTTTGGCCTAGGGTCTGTAGTTCAAGTTTTATCCATTTTTTTCTAGCAGTCTTAATCACAGTTTGGCCTTGGGTCTACAGTTCAGGTTTTATCCATTTTTTTTCTAGCCATCTTAATCATGGTTTGTCCTAGGGTCTGCAGTTTTATCCATTTTTTTTCTAGCTATCTTAATCACGGTTTGTCCTAGGGTATGCAGTTCAAGTTTTATCCATTTTTTTCTTTTTTCTAGCCATCTTGATCACGGTTTGTCCTAGGGTCTGCAATTCAAGTTTTATCCATTTTTTTCTAGCAGTCTTAATCACAGTTTGGCCTAGGGTCTGCAGTTCAAGTTTTATGCATCTTTTTCCCTAGGCATCTTAATCATGGTTTGCCGTAGGGTCAGCAATTCAAGTTTTATCAATTTTTTTTTCTAGCCATCTTAATCACGGTTTGTCCTAGGGTCGGCAGTTCAAGTTTTATCCATTTTTTTTTTGTAGCCATCTTAATCACGGTTTCTTCTAGGGTCTTCAGTTCAAGTTTTATCAATTTTTTTCTAGCCATTTTAATCACGGGTTGTCCTAGGGTCTGCAGTTCAAGTTTTATCCATTGTTATTTCTAGCCATCTTAATCACGGTTTGGCCTAGTGTCTGCAGTTCAAGTTTTATTTAATTTTTTTTCTAGCCATCTTAATCACAGTTTGTCCTAGTGTCTGCAGTTCAAGTTTTATCCATCTTTTTTAGCCATCTTAACCACGGTTTGTCCTAGGGTCTGCAGTTCAAGTTTTATCCATTTTTTTCTAGCAGTCTTAATCACGGTTTGTCCTAGTGTATGCAGTTCAAGTTTTATCCATTTTTTTCTAGCCATCTTAATCACAGTTTGTCCTAGGGTCTCCAGTTCAAGTTTTATCCATTTTCTTTTCTAGCAGTCGTAATCACGGTTTCTCCTAGGGTCTGCAGTTCAAGTTTTATCCATTTTTTTTTCTAGCAGTCGTAATCACGGTTTGTCCTAGGGTCTGCAGTTCAAGTTTTATAAAAAAAATTTCTAGCCATCTTAATCACGGTTTTTCCTAGGGTCTGCAGTTGAAACTTTATCCATTTTTGTTCTAGCCGTCTTAATCACGGTTTGTCATAGAGTCTGCAGTTCAAGTTTTATCCATTTTTTTCTAGCCATTTTAATCATGGTTTGTACTAGGATCTGCAGTTCAAGTTTTATCCATTTTTTTCTAGCCATGTTAATCAATTTTGTCCTAGGGTCTGCAGTTCAAATTTTATCCATTTTTTTTCTAGCCATTTTAATCACGGTTTGTCCCAGTGTTTACAGTCCAAGTTTTATCCATTACTTTTCCTAGCAGTCTTAATAACAGTTTGGCCTATGGTCTGCAGTTCAAGTTTTATCCATTTTTTTTCCTAGGCATCTTAATCATGGTTTGTCCTAGGTTCTGCAATTCAAGTTTTATCCATTTTTTTTATAGCTGTCTTAATCACAGTTTGGCCTAGGGTCTGCAGTTCAAGTTTAATGAATTTTTTTTCCAGCCATCTCAATCATGGTTTGTCCTAGGGTCTGCAGTTCAAGTTTTATCAATTTTTTTTCTATCCATTTTAATCACAGTTAGTCCTTGGTCTGCAGTTCAAGTTTTATCCATTTTTTTTCTAGTCATCTTAATCATGGTTTGTCCTAGGATCTGCAGTTTTATCCATTTTTGTTCTAGCAGACTTAACCACAGTTTGTCATAGGGTCTGCAGTTCAAGTTTTATCAATTTTTTTTCTAGCCATTTTAATCATGGTTTGTCCTAGGGTCTGCAGTTCAAGTTTTATCAATTTTTTTTCTATCCATGTTAATCACAGTTTGTCCTGGGTCTGCAGTTCAAGTTTTATCCATTTTTTTCTAGCCATCTTAATCACAGTTTATCCTAGGGTCTGCAGTTCAAGTTCTATCCATTTTTTTCTAGCCATCTTAATCACGGTTTGTCCTAGAGTCTGCAGTTTTATCCATTTTTTTTCTAGCCATCTTAATCATGGTTTGTCCTAGGGTCTGCAGTTTTATCCATTTTTGTTCTAGCAGTCTTAATCACGGTTTGTCATAGGGTCTGCAGTTCAAGTTTTATCCATTTTTTTCTAGCCATCTTAATCGCAGTTTGTCCTAGGGTCTGCAGTTCTAGTTTTATCCCTTTTTTTCTAGCCATCTTAATCACGGTTTGTCCTAGGGTCTACAGTTCAAGTTTTATCCATTTTTTTTCTAGCAGTTTTAATCACAGTTTGGCCTAGGCTCTTCAGCTAAAGTTTTATCATTTTTTTTCTAGCCATTTTAATCATGGTTTGTCCTAGGGTCTGCAGTTCAAGTTTATCCATTTTTTTCTAGCCATCTCAATCACAGTTTGTCCTAGGGTCTGCAGTTCTAGTTTTATCAAATTTTTTGCTAGCCATGTTAATCACAGTTTGTCCTGGGTCTGCAGTTCAAGTTTTATCCATTTTTTTCTAGCCATCTTAATCACGGTTTGTCCTAGGGTCTACAGTTCAAGTTTTATCCATTTTTTTCTAGCAGTTTTAATCACAGTTTGGCCTAGGGTCTACAGTTCAAGTTTTATCCATTTTTGTTTCTAGCAGTCTTAATCACAGTTTGGCCTAGGGTCTACAGTTCAAGTTTTATCCATTTTTTTCTAGCCATCTTAATTACGGTTTGTCCTAGGGTCTGCAGTTTTATCCATTTTTTTTTCTAGCCATCTTAATCACGATTTGTCCTAAAGTCTGCAGTTCAAGTTTTATCCATTTTTTCTCTTTTTTCTAGCCATCCTGATCATGGTTTGTCCAAGGGTCTACAGTTGAAGTTTTATCCTTTTTTTTTGTCTAGCAGTCTCAATCACAGTTTGGCCTATGGTCTGCAGTTCAAGTTTTATCCATTTTTTCCCCTAGGCATCTTAATCACGGTTTGTCCTAGGTTCTGCAATTCAAGTTTTATCCATTTTTTTTTCTAGCAGTCTTAATCATAGTTTGGCCTAGGGTCTACAGTTCAAGTTTTATCAATTTTTTTCCCTAGCCATCTTAATCACGGTTTGTCCTAGGGTCTGCTGTTCAAGTTTTATCAATTTTTTTCCCTAGCCATCTTAATCACGGTTTGTCCTAGGGTCTGCAGTTGAAGTTTTATCAATTTTTTTCTAGGCATCTTAATCACGGTTTGTCCTAGGGTCTGCAGTTCAAGTTTTGTCAAATTTTTTTCTAGCCATCTTAATCACAGTTTGTCCTAGGGTCTGCAGTTCAAGTTTTATCCGTTTTTTTCTAGTCATCTTAATCACGGTTTGTCCTAGGGTCTTCAGTTCAAGTTTTATCCATTTATTTTTCTAGCAGTTTTAATCACAGTTTGGCCTAGGTCTGTTGTTCAAGTTTTATCCATTTTTTCTAGCCATCTTAATCATGGTTTGTTCTAGGGTCTGCAGTTTTATCTATTTTTTTTCGAGCCATATTAATCACGGCTTGTCCTATGGTCTGCAGTTTTATCCATTTTTTTAGCCATCTTAATCACGGTTTGTCCTAGGGTCTGCAGTTCAAGTTTTATTCATTTTTTTCTTTTTTCTAGCCATCTTAATCACGGTTTGTCCTAGGGTCTACAGTTCAAGTTTTATCCCTTTATTTTTCTAGGCATCTTAATCACGGTTTGTCCTACGGTATGCAATTCAAGTTTTATTCATTTTTTTCTAGCCATCTTAATCACGGTTTGTCCTAGGGTCTGCAGTGCAAGTTTTATCCATTTTTTTTCTAGCCATCTTAATCACGGTTTGTCCTAGGGTCTGCAATTCAAGTTTTATCCATTTTTTTTCGAGCAGTTTTAATCACAGTTTGGCCTAGGGTCTACAGTTCAAGTTTTATCCATTTTTGTTTTTAGCAATCTTAATCACAGTTTGGCCTAGGGTCTACAGTTCAAGTTGTATCCATTTTTTTCTAGCCATCTTAATCATGGTTTGTCCTAGGGTCTGCAGTTTTATCCATTTTTTTCTAGCCATCTTAATCACAGTTTGTCCTAGGGTCTGCAGTTTTATCCATTTTTTTCTAGCCATCTTAATCACGATTTGTCCTAAGGTCTGCAGTTCAAGTTTTATCCATTTTTTCTCTTTTTTCTAGCCATCCTGATCATGGTTTGTCCCTAGGTTCTACAGTTGAAGTTTTAACCTTTTTTTTTTTTTTGTCTAGCAGTCTTAATCACAGTTTGGCCTATGGTCTGCAGTTCAAGTTTTATGCCTTTTTTTCCCTAGGCATCTTAATCACGGTTTGTCCTAGGTTCTGCAATTCAAGTTTTATTCATTTTTTTCTAGCAGTCTTAATCATAGTTTTGCCTAGGGTCTACAGTTCAAGTTTTATCCTTTTTTTTTTCTAGCATCTTAATCACGGTTTGTCCTAGGGTCTGCTGTTCAAGTTTTATCAATTTTTTTCTAGCAATCTTAATCACAGTTTGTCCTAGGGTCTGCAGTTGAAGTTTTAGAAAAATTTTTTCTAGGCATCTTAATCACGGTTTGTCCTAGGGTCTGCAGTTCAAGTTTTGTCAATTTTTTTCTAGCCATCTTAATCACGGTTTGTCCTAGGGTCTGCAGTTCAAGTTTTATCCATTTTTTTCTAGTCATCTTAATCATGGATTGTCCTAGGGTCTACAGTACAAGTTTTATCCATTTATTTTTCTAGCAGTTTTAATCACAGTTTGGCCTAGGGTCTTCAGCTAAAGTTTTATCATTTTTTTCTAGCCATTTTAATCATGGTTTGTCCTAGGGTCTGCAGTTCAAGTTTTATCCATTTTTTCCCCTAGGCATCTTAATCACGGTTTGTCCTAGGTTCTGCAATTGAAGTTTTATCCATTTTTTTCTAGCCATCTTAATTATGGTTTGTTCTAGGGTCTGCAGTTTTATTTTTTTTTCTAGCCATCTTAATCACGGCTTGTCCTATGGTCTGCAGTTTTATCCATTTTTTTTAGCCATCTTAATCACGGTTTGTCCTAGGGTCTACAGTTCAAGTTTTATCAATTTTTTTCTAGCCATCTTAATCACGGTTTGTCCTAGGGTCTGCAGTTCAAGTTTTGTCAATTTTTTTCTAGCCATCTTAATCACAGTTTGGCCTATGGTCTGCAGTTCAAGTTTTATCCATTTTTTCCCCTAGGCATCTTAATCACGGTTTGTCCTAGGTTCTGCAATTGAAGTTTTATCCATTTTTTTTCTAGCCATCTTAATTATGGTTTGTTCTAGGGTCTGCAGTTTTATTTTTTTCTAGCCATCTTAATCACGGCTTGTCCTATGGTCTGCAGTTTTATCCATTTTTTTTAGCCATCTTAATCACGGTTTGTCCTAGGGTCTGCAGTTCAAGTTTTATTCATTTTTTTTTCTAGCCATCTTAATCACGGTTTGTCCTAGGGTCTACAGTTCAAGTTTTATCCCTTTATTTTTCTAGGCATCTTAATCACGGTTTGTCCTAGGGTCTGCAATTCAAGTTTTATCCATTCTTTTTCTAGCCATCTTAATCACGGTTTGTCCTAGTGTCTGCAGTGCAAGTTTTATCCATTTTTTTTTCTAGCCATCTTAATCACGGTTTGTCCTAGTGTCTGCAGTTCAAGTTTTATCAATTTTTTTCTAGCCATGTTAATCACGGTTTGTCCTAGGGTCTGCAGTTCAAGTTTCATCCATTTTTTTTCTAGCCGTCTTAATCACGGTTTGTCCTAGGGTCTGCAGTTCAATTTTATCCCCATTTTTTTTCTAGCCATTTTAATCACGGTTTGTCTTAGGGTCTGCAGTTCAAGTTTTATCCATTTTTTTTTCTAGCCATCCTAATCACGGTTTGTCCTAGGGTCTACAGTACAAGTTTTATCAATTTATTTTTCTAGCAGTTTTAATCACAGTTTTGCCTAGCGTCTACAGTTCAAGTTTTATCCATTTTTTTCTTTTTTCTAGCCATCTTAATCACAGTTTGGCCTATGGTCTGCAGTTCAAGTTTTATCCATTTTTTCCCGTAGGCATCTTAATCACGGTTTGTCCTAGGTTCTGCAATTCAAGTTTTATCCAATTTTTTTCTAGCCATCTTAATTATGGTTTGTTTTAGGGTCTGCAGTTTTATTTTTTTTCTAGCCATCTTAATCACGGCTTGTCCTATGGTCTGCAGTTTTATCCATTTTTTTTAGCCATCTTAATCACGGTTTGTCCTAGGGTCTGCAGTTCAAGTTTTATTCATTTTTTTTCTAGCCATCTTAATCACGGTTTGTCCTAGGGTCTACAGTTCAAGTTTTATCCCTTTATTTTTCTAGGCATCTTAATCACGGTTTATCCTAGGGTCTGCAATTCAAGTTTTATCCATTTTTTTCTAGCCATCTTAACCACGGTTTGTCCTAGTGTCTGCAGTACAAGTTTTATCCATTTTTTTCTAGCCATCTTAATCACGGTTTGTCCTAGTGTCTGCAGTTCAAGTTTTATCAAATTTTTTTCTAGCCATGTTAATCACGGTTTGTCATAGGGTCTGCAGTTCAAGTTTTATCCATTTTTTTCTAGCAGTCTTAATCACGGTTTGTCCTACTGTCTGCAGTTCAATTTTATCCCTTTTTTTCTAGCCATTTTAATCACGGTTTGTCCTAGGGTCTGCAGTTCAAGTTTTATCCATTTTTTTCTAGCCATCTTAATCACGGTTTGTCCTAGGGTCTGCAGTTCAAGTTTTATCCATTTTTTTCTAGCCGTGTTAATCACGGTTTGTCCTAGGGTCTGCAGTTCAAGTTTTATCCATTTTTTTTTCTAGCCATCTTAATCACGGTTTGTCATAGGGTCTGCAGTTCAAGTTTCATCCATTTTTTTCTAGCCATCTTAATCACGGTTTGTCCTATGGTCTGCAGCTCAAGTTTTATCCATTTTTTTTGTAGTCTTCTTAATCATAGTTTGTCCTAGGGTCTGCAGTTCAAGTTTTATCCATTCTTTTTTCTTGCCATCTTAATCACGGTTTGTCCTAGGGTGTGCAATTCAAGTTTTATCCATTTTTCTGTCCTCTGTTACCTTTTTTTTTTTTTTTTTTTTATGTATTTCATATATTTTTGTCTCTAAACATTTCTCTCCTGGTCTTTTTTTTTTTTATGCCTCTGCGTCCAGGGTTCGTACATTCCTTAAAAGTCCTTAAGAACTCCTCATTTTGAATTTGCGTTTCTATAGTTCTCAAAGCACGTTACTCTGTTGTTCGTGTAAACGTATGTATATTTGCCATGTGTGCATTCAGGTGAATTATGACATCTAGATTCTTTGCATGTGGACATCGGAACTGGTTTTAGGGTGGAACATTCGATATATGAATCACCAATCGGAAAGCAGGAAACTGTTCTGTTTTGTTGGCCTTCACCAACCATCATATTTATATACCTAGCTGCCAACTCTCGTTTACCTCGAAAACTCCTGGTTTCCTTGCAAAATCTAGTTTTTATAAAATTTGTGTTTAAAAGCATAAAAAGATACCCTCTTTTTTTCAATTCATTTGACTGTTTTTAAATTTTATATCTAAAAAAACAAACAAAAAAACAGTGTTTCCAGCCATTCGTGTACATGTAGGGTGTTTATTCAGCAAAATTTCTTTTGGTATTGTGGAAAAGAGCAGGTATTCTTTTGTTTTTTGGTGAGCATGTGTATATCCATAATAATAATTTTGCATCCTATGATATGTGAGTTAGATGCCGCAAAAACCTCGCGCGTAATGACTTTTTTCTCTCGCGATATTTCTTTTGTCTGTTATTGTTAAATATGTGTAAAACATCTTTCCGACGCGGCTTCGGTTCAGTAAGATGGCGGAAGCAATTGGGTGGTATGGCTAACCCAGCTGTGCCGCCCCGGTGGCGCAGTGGTCTAAGGCGCTGGCCTCTGATCATTCGTCCGTGAGGGGTCCGGGTTCGAATCCCGGTGAGGCATGGATGTTGTGCTTGTCTTACGGCACTGGCTCTCTCCCTTCCCTGGAACCAGTGGCCCTAAATTAGGGACGGGCGACTGCTTATCGCCCATTGAGTTGCTCACGGTGGTCGTTAAACCTCCAATAAAAAAAAAAAAAAACCCAGCTGTGTGTAATGCGACCTTCAATGCAGGTATGGAGGTGATTGGTGTATTCAGACGCCTGATATGCAGTTCCATAGTACGTATTCCACAGGTCAGGGTGTTTACTAGTCATGAAAAAGTCACGAATTTTGCTTTGGGGTGATGAATTTCCTTTTTCTTTTTTTTTTTTAAATGATTGTTCACTTTCTAGGAAAAAAGTATTTTCCCCATGCATTGACCACATAAGGCGTAAATGTGGTGGTTTCCGTATAATAATTAACTGTAAGTGTCAAAAAAAGGGGATGCACATGCGCCCTCCCCCAGAAAGAAAACTGATAAAGCCAAAATACCTTAGCATAGAAATACGTGTACATAATGTTATTTGCAAAACTTTGAGATCAATATAGCAATTACAATTATGCTACTTATGGAGTAAGGACATTTTTTATGTGCAAATGTTAAACAAGGATGTGCAACGAAACCATGGCGAGTATTTCAACTTACTTTTAAGCATACTCCAAGTATGAGGAGCAGAGTTTTGTTACTACCAGAACAGCAGGTGACACTTTTTCCATAAAAAAAAGAGGGGCATAATATTCCCCTTCTTTAATGTGTGTGTGTGTCCATATTGTGCATTCACTGCCTTGGATATATACTGCATATACACTGAAGAGCAATTGAATTAGAGATACCTGTCCAGTAACGTGTAGCACCACCTTTCGTCCTGATGACGGCGGCGATTCGTCTCGGCATGGATTCGATAAGACACCGGAATCGTTGGAAAGCCATTACGGATCCACGACCCCTGAACAAGCTCCCACAGTTCACGAAGATTTGATGGAGGGGGTTAGAGCCTCGAATATCTCTCTGGATGGCATCCCAGATGTGCTCGATGGGATTGAGGTCATGTGACCTACCTGGCCAAGGAAGCGAGGTCACGTCGGTGGAGTGTTCATCCAACCATTCGGATACAATTCGGGAGCGATGGCACGGTGCATTGTCTTGTTGCAGGATGAAGTCCCCAGCGGAAGCAAATGGTCGTCCAGGATATCCCGGTAACGTTGACCTGTGAGGGACGATGTCACACGTACCAGGGGTCCCATTTCAGTCTACGTAAACAGTCCCTAGACGAGAATGCCACCCCCACCAGCTTGAAGAGTACCCTGCTGGCAAGAAGGATCCATCGGTTCTTGTGGTTTGCGCCGTACTCGTATCCTGCCATCCGTATGTACCAAAGTGAATCTCGACTCATCAGTCCACGCAACATTTTTCCACATGTCTAGGGTCCAGGGGCGATGTTCCCGCGCCCATGCTGATATTTGCACCCTGTGATGTGCGGTCAGCAGCGGTACCCTCGTGGGACGATGGCTTCTGTACCCCATAGCGAGAAGATGGTTCTGGATGGTGTGGCTGCTTACACGTTTTTGTGCACCAGGGTTAAATTGCTGAATGATTTCTTGCACTGTGGCCCGTCTATCCGCTGTTACAATGCGAGCTAGCCGACGATGACCCGGCTCATCCACACTCTGTTGTCCACGGCAGTTGGCCCTTGCAGGGATGGTTTTACCGTATTCGATGTACTCAGGGTGCACCAGTGACAGTGGCTCGTGAAAATCCCAATGCATGCACGACTTCCGAGATGGAGTGACCCATTCGTCGGGCCCCGATAATTTGCCCACGATCAAATGCGCTTAGATCCTTCGTCCTACCAATTCCTCGTCCAACTCTTACTGATTCCGGTTGCATCACTCTTTATATTGTCGGATCGCTGCATACGTCATGTCGTTTCCGTTTCCAGGGCAGCTCACAGCGCTATATTTGCATAACGCCAGCTGTTTCTAATTTCAATTGCTCTTCAGTGTATACATAAGTCTAAAAATGGTCATGAAAATATTTTAGTGGTTATGAAATTGTGTTTCCCAAAATTGGTAGACACCCTGCAAGTGCTCTGTGGAATGATATCGAGCGAGTGCGGAGACTAATCGATATTCTGCAAGTCTGAACTGTGCTCCTCAATTCTTGCATAGCACTGCACCTGCGGCCCGGCGCATTGTCATATTTGAAGGCAGTCTCCATTCGGGAAAAAGTGCAACATTGTTGAGTGTACAGAGTCAGCAAGCAATTCACTAGAGTGGGCACCAGTCATACGTTGTTCCACATGCACCAGGGGTCCAAGTTCCCGCCAGGTAAACATACCCCATACCATACAACCGCTTCCACGGGCTTGCAATATGGAGACCATGCATCAGGACAGATCGAGTGCCTCATGTTGTTTGCACCAAATACGTACACGGCCATCCACGGAGTGGAGTAAAAAACGCGTCAGAGCAGTACACTTTTCCCCAGTCATCCGAAGTCCAACTTGCGTGATCTTTGAACCAGGCGAGTCTTTTGCTCTGATTAACTGTGGTTAGGAGAGGATGTCGTCTGCTGTAAATAGGCCATACGTGCAACGCATGGTGACGACAGACACTTTTCCGGGTCGACCTCTGTTGTATTGTGTAGTCAACTATTGAACAGTGCTTCATCTGTTGACCTGTACGTGTCGTTGGACTTTTGCAGTTTTGCCTCAGGGTCGTTGTTTGACCAATTTCACCTCAGTCGCCATACACTTTTAACTACGACGGTTCGCGAACAACCCACCAGTTCAGCCGTTTGGGAATGAAGTACCCGTTCTCCAAGCTCCAAAAATCTGTCATTTCTCAAAGTCCGACAAATCCTTCCGTTCATTCATCACGCTCCGAATTTTACCACCTACTGGTCCACTTACACCTTATACGTATATGCTACGTCGGTCGACTAATCGAACCCTCTCGGAAATCACGTGGTCAACGGGCCTATCCACTTTTGATAGGGGTGGTCATAATTCGGCGTATATATTGTATAATACTGTAGATTCTTGGGAGTCCTTAAAATATTGTTTTGGTGCTTGAAAAGTGCTTAATTTTTGTTCTTGTAAATGAGTACGAACCCTTGCAACTTTCATTGTTGTTACTTTTATTGAATTGGGGTTCTCTCTTTTGCAAGAGCATCTTAAATGACACTGTTAATTTTTCACTAATTTTAAGCTCTTTTTATACGTCCTACTTTTTTTTCTTCATTCTTCTGTTTACTATATGTTTCTAGTGTATCCTTTTCCCAGAATGCCCAAGTCTCTGATTCATGGCAGATCCATATAAATGGCATTTTTGGTGTAACCACAAGTTGCAAACATTTGTAGTTACACAAAACTACCTTTTTTTAATATGGGAAACGAAGTGCAGAGCTCAAGATGTTGGGTAAGAGTTGATTATCATGAACATCTCTATTATGTTGGGCGGAGGATGTGTAGTTGGGCTCAGAATTTTTTTTTTTGATTGAAGGTTTAGAGGTTTAACGACCACCGTGAGCAACTCTGTGGGCTGTAAGCAGTCGCCCGTCCCTAATTTAGGGTCACTGGTTCCACGAAACAGAGAAAGCCAGTGCCGTAAGACAAACACAACATCCACGCCTCACCGGGATTCGAACTCGGACCCCTTTCGGACGAATGATCAGAGGCCATCGCTTAGACCACTGCGCCACGGGGACGGCTGAGAAATTATATTGCCCGACTTTCCCAGGGCATGCAAAAGATACAGGTTGAAAAGTTAAGAAAAAGTAATCATTTTTTTTCCAGGCAATTTTCATACTACTCAGAGGCTCCCAACTTCTGCTTTATTTTATAAAATTAATGGGGTGTGTTTTAAAAGATTAAAGGTAAAAATGAATGATCCTGAAAGTTAAATTGCCCATATGATTGTGTGATAACTCTAAAGAAAGCTCATGTAATAAGCTTTCGAATGAGCCCAATGTGAGCTCTGTTGTCCAATTAGGTCTACAGTTACTTTCATTTATGATAGGTATGGTAGGCACAAAAATGCCCTTTTCGTAAATTTCGAAGTCCTATAACTATTGTATGTAGGAAGCTGAAATTTTGTAATGATTAGTTTCTTTGTAAAGCTTGCAAGTTCTCCGAATTTCGTGAAAATCAAAAAGGTTCAGGTCAGATATGTAACTTTTTTGAGCTGATTTCACGTGGAATAACGACCCATAGGTGAGTTTAAATTTCGTTACTGCGGGATAATTTATGAAACGCAGTAAAAGTACAATTTCTTGTATTGTTTCTGAAATATTTGGAAAAAGTAGTACAGTATGTGCATTACTATTTTGGGCAGCATGCATGTTACAATTCTGAAATTTTTTTGACCCTCTTATTGCATTTCTTCTAACAGTAACAACTTTGCCTGTTTGTTTTTGATTTTTACTGTTAAGTCCATGTCATCTAACACCATTTCCATAAGCACATCTCTTAATTTTAGAGCGTTCATCCCTTCCAATATGCTCTTCTAGGTTGCAATTTTCATAGCCTTTGCTTTTATCAACAGTTGCATTCTTGCTGGAAGATTAGGCAGTTCTTTCCTGATGGGAACTCGGCTAATTTTTTCAGTATAGCTGCTGACAACTCTTACTTTCAAAGAAATACGAGCTTTTGTAGAATACCAAACAATAAAAAAAAACAGCAACAAAAAACAACAACATTTATTGCTTCTACGTTTTTAAAAATACGGAACTTCTCATTATTAGTGTGTTTTAGTGCAAGTAATATAACTGTGTGTATCTTTAGTGTGGACACTATGAACATTAACTGAGTGTATCGCAGGTGTTGGAGTTTTTGCTGCATAATGTGCTTCGTGTAACGAGCTGTTTGCTGTTTTCCACTCGCTCATTTCCCAAAGTCAGCTAAGTTGTACAAGTATTTTTGATCCATCGTTTGTGGATAGGAGTGCCTTAACCACTCTTTCTTTGAACAGTTTTGAATCAAAATTTATTGAAAATGTGTGCTAGATTAGAGCTTTCCACTTATTATTGCATTACATAGATTGTGTAACTGTGTTAACTGTAGTGTTTTTTTAATCAGAAACCGAACACCCCTTTAGAAACAGCAAATTGTTTTGCTGGAATCCACTTATAAATAAATATATATATATATATATATATATATTTCAACGTTTTTATCTCTCATACATGAATGTGCACCACTTCATATTCTCTGCCGTAAAGTTTTTCAAATTTTATCCTTCACGAGTCATTTGTATATATAAATATGTATAATTCAGGTGTTACATTAACTTGAGGTTGATTATGAGATTTTCGAATTTTTCTAACAAATTAGTTAAAATAGACGTATTGTTTACACGGTGTTGAAAAGTTGTTGCCATCTTTTGAAAGTTGGTATCAATTCTCTCTACTGGAGCACGTGTGCTTCAGAGATTTGTAATATAGACTAAATCATAATGCAAATATGGTTTGTTTTTTCAAAACATTCAAAGTAAAGTGAAAATCATTCTTAGCGTTTTTGACAGATCTGTACAAATACTGTTATTTTTTTAGTGAAGTAACACAGTTGTTAAAATGTTGGACTGTATTTTATTTCCATTACTGAAACTAATAACGATTACCTCTGTTTTCCTCAATTTGTTTAACATAGTTCAAATAAAATGAGTTGAAAAATTTGAATGCGATTTGAATTCATAATGTACAGATGTGTATATTTATTGAGGTTGTTTGCACAATCGACATGGCAGTCTTCAGTATTTTTTTTTATCATGGGTGATTCTGAATTTGTCTCGAGGGGAATGGATTCGAATTGTTCCCGTAATGAACTTACTGTGCAAACATTGGAAAAAGCACTGAAGGTAGCTCGGATTATGTGGAAAGTCCACCTGAATGTATAAAATGAAATGAGATAAAATTGGAGTTCTGTGTGGAGAGGTGTCAATTGTTGCAGCTCTATGTGGATTTAACCCTTTAACTGATTGGAACGAATTAACTCTCTGATAGAAAATGGGCTGAAATCAGCGCGAACGAACATACACTATATTACCAAAAGTATTTATTCCGACACCAAAATATTTTGCCTCCCCGGTGGTGCAGTGGTCTAAGCGATGGCTGCTGATCATATGTACAAGACGGGTCCGGTTTCGAATCCCGGTGAGGGATGAATGTTGCGTTTGTCTTATGGCACTTACTCTCTCCCTTTCCTGGAACCAGTGGCCCTAAATTAGGGACGGGCGAGTGCTTACACCCCATTTAGTTGCTCACGGTGGTCGTTAAACCTCCAATGAAAAAATACGCTGCTGGCCACCCAAAATGCAACACCAAGAAGGACACAAGTTAGCAAAGCAAGATTTACCGGACACATAACAACAGATACAAAGATGAAACGATTGAGCTTACAGGCCCGTGCGACTTGCGGAACACGCAGACATCAATAGTTCGTGTGGACCCCATGGCTGGCAATAACGGCCGCGGTATCGAACGAAAGAGGCTTTGGATGTGGGCTTGGGGTATGTCGGTCCAGGCTGCTTCCAGACGTTTGCCACAGTTCATCAGGCGTAGCCGCGGGTGGTGCTTGCCGGGCCACTCGGTTGCCGGTCCGCGACCAGACGTGTTCGATGGGCGACATATCGGGAGAACAGGCGGGCCACTGCAGCAGTGACACCTGGTGGGCCGTGAAGAATTGTTGCACGATGTGTGTCACGTGTGGGCGTGCATTGTCCTGTTTAAACGTGGCAGGTCCTGCAGGTAAAGGAACACTACAGGCTTCAAAACGTCGGAGATGTAGCTGTGGCCGTTGAGTGTACAGGCGATGCTTACCAGAGGGGTGCGGGTGTCATATCCAATTGCGCCCCAAACCATAACACCAGGCGAAGGACTGGTATGGCGATGCATAATGCAGGCGTTATACAGTCTCGCCGCGGTGTCGCCACACGCAGATCCTACCATCGTGGTGTTGCAGGCAGAAGCAGGATTCGTCGGAGAAGACAATGTCGTGCCATTCCGCAGTCCAGGTGCGGCGCTCAACGGCCCACTGCCGCCGCACTCGCCAGTGGTGTAACGTCAATGGTAATCGGAGCAATGGGCGCCGTGCAATAAGTCCCCGCTCCGGCAGACGACGTCGAACGGTACGTGATGACACAGGTTGTTGCGCAACACACCCTAATTCCTGCGCTAACGTTCGTGATGTGGCCGTGCGAGCCGTCAATGCCGGTCCCCTCGTTCGGTGGTGTGCCGCGCCTGCGGCAATCGCTCACGTCGGTCCGTCCGTTCCTCCTGCACCCACCGAATCCATACTCGCCTCACTGTGGTTGGATGTTGTCCCACACGGACGCCGATGTCTCGGTACGATAAACCGCTGTCGCGATAAGCCACTACTCGTCTTCTGTCGAACTCCGAAACGTGCTGGAATGACTGCCGTGTACTGCGACGATGCATCAGGAAGCTTCCCACGCACAGGTTCGGCAGCACACACACGTGCACTACTTACACCCCGCCTTCTGAGCACCCTTATAGTGCTTCTCAGTGGCGTGCCGGGCGCACATGATTTGCATATGCCCTGCAATGCTAATCGTTTGCATCTGCTCTCGAGGGGGACGCATGCTGCAAATTTCAGGCCAATCGGACGCTTTCTTCTTGGTGCATTATTATCGCAATTAGTAGTTAGTCAGTTCATCGCTTGCTTGTATGACAGCGGCAACGCGTCGAGAATACTATCAACCAATTTCCGGTATGGCTCGGAAGGAATGGCTCGCCATTTGTCCTGAGAAGCTGCTGCCAGAGTGGAGAGCGAAGGCTGTCGTTGATGCCGATTTCACACCCGTCGCTCTAGTTCGTCTCAGAGGTGTTCTATGGAATTAAGATCAAACTATGAGCAAGCCATTCTGACAATTCCACGCCATTTTGAAGAACCCAGTCCTGCACACGCCGTGCAGTGTGGCAGAGAGCTCGATCGTGTTGGAAGAGACAACGCTCCTTTCCATAATACTGCCACATTGTTGGTGGGGCAGAATTATCCAAAACGTCGAGGTACACTTCAAAGTTTGTGGTATAACTAAAAAACGGGCCGAATCGCATTTACGAGAAACAACTCCATACCATGATGGAGCTTCCTCCGAACTTAACAGTTGGAAGAATACACTCCGACGAAAATCGTTCGCTGTGCTGTCGCCAAATCCAAACACGCCCATCAGATTGGAGGAGTGAAAAGCGTGACTGATCATTCCAAAGAACAAATTTCAAGTCGCCCACAGTCCAGGAACGACGAGAGGCACACCACTCCTAACGGCTATTTGCATTCACGGTTGTGATGTGTGCCTCTGCTCTACCATAATAACACACACTGTGCAACTCTGCGGATAGTTATGGTACTAACCGAGCCACTACAAGCACTTCCTACTTCAGCAGCAATGGAAGAAAACATAGAAAGAACGGGATTTATTAACATTTCTTACCACGGGTATTCTGTCGTGTTCCGTCAGTTTATGCGTCCTTCCATCTATTCACATTACTTATAGTCGATTTTCGTATGTTTAGTTTAGCTGCAATGCTCCGTATGGAAACGTTACTCAAACGACATCTTATGATCTGCCCACGCTGGAATTCGGAAAGTTTACGTATCCACGCGGCATATCAGCTTCAAAGTTGCTGATAACAGGACAGAACATCTCAGCTTTATATACGTATCTGTCCACTCACAGAGCACCTTCCTGCGCAACCGTTCTTCGCACTTATGCAAGTATTTGGTAGTGTCCAAATACCTTTGATAATATAGTGTATTCGCTGTCTAAGAAATGGGCCGAAAATGTCTGGAGCGAGTGAACTTTCGCTATAGAAAGCGTTGTTTCCCCCTTAGCTTTGTTAAGTGGTGATTTAGGAGATGATTGACACTAATGTTTTCTGACTGATTGCCTACTAAAAGGGCTATAACAATGCCGATGAACCTAAGGAGAGGCCGACCCGGTGGCGCAGTGGTCTAAATGATGGCCTCTGATCATTCGTCCGAAAGGGGTCCGGGTTCGAATTCCGGTGAGGTATGGATGTTGTGTTTGTCTTACGACACTGGCTTCCTTCCCTGAAAATGACCCTAAATTAGAGACGGGCGACTGCTTTTAGCCCATTGAGTTGCTCTCGGTGGTCGTCAAACCTCCAATCAAAAAAGAACCTAAGGAGAGATGTTTAAATCCTTTTTTTCTACCCAGTGTCATGATGTCCAAGTCATGTGACTAGCCCTTCGGTATCATGTCATACGTTATGGAACAGAGAATCCAGGACTAGAGGGGAGCGTTTATGACCAGTGGCAGGTTCGTGATTCTGCACTGCTGAAAATAGAAGGGGGAAAGGAATCGTTTTACCTTTGCTTTCATAAAATAACCTGGCCGCAATGTGAATATTTCTGTTTGGGGACCGCAGAAAATCTTTGGGCACCATTTAGTTCAGGTATTTCTGCCGCTAAAAGGGTTAAGTAATGAGCTGAGAATTTGGTTTTGCTGCTATATACAGGGTGCCCAGTAACATCCTTTCTCAGCCCCGTAATTTTCAAACGCCGACATCTATAGCCATAAAAACGGTGTCTAGGTATAGTAAAGTGGCTATGAGCTATTCGATAAGACCGCTTACAGCGCCTCCTAGCGGCAAAGTCAGGAGTTAGCTTGCCGATCTCGAAAACTATACGAGATACGAGAAAATAGTCAATTACAAAGTTGTAGAGCAGCATCGATTTAGTACGAAAAGACACCTTGCGCACATGAATGCTAAGAATAGAACGCGTACAACGCTCGTTTGTTTGTTCGTGATGTCGAACACCGTTACGTCACGAAATGCGTCAGAAAGGAGATAATATCGCCTTCCGCAAGGCACTAGCCCGACTCGTGGCCCAGTGGTAGCGCGCGCTGTTTGCATGCGATAGGACCTTGGTTCGATCCTCGTCGGGTCCATGCTATAGCCATTGTCTGTAAGAAACGAGTGGACTCGATGGCGATCGTGACAATTCGCCTCGCATCGACTAACCAACTCAACTCAACTGAATCCGCGATTGGTATGCGAGGCGCATGCAATTTCTGTGATATGCAAATAAGTATGGAATGTAATACCTTTTCGGCAGGTATAAATGAGAGTTCCCGAGGTTTTTGTCAAATCTCGCGGTCATGGAGAAATATTCCAATGATGAGTATTGCGAGATGTTGCTCCTATACGGTGAATGTGGTCGCAATGCAAGAATTTTTTTTTTTTTTTGATTGGAGGTTTAACGACCACCGTGAGCAACTCAATGGGCTATAAGCAGTCGTCCGTCCCTAATTTAGGGTCACTGGTTCCAGGGAAGGGAGAGAACCAGTGCCGCAAGACAAACACAACATCCATGCCTAACCGGGATTCGAACCCGGACCCCTTACGGACGAACGATCAGAGGCCAACGCCTTAGACCACTGCGCCACCGGGGCGGCCAATGCAAGAATGGCAGAACGCCTATATCGTGAACGTTTTCCTGCAGGACCGCATCCGTCATGGAAGCCCATCCTCAATGCTGTGAATAGGTTACGGGAGACGGGCTGCGTGACCAGCCGACCTCGATCCGGCATACCAGCTGTTGTAGGCCGTCAAGTGCAACCAGAGGATGTCTTAGCGTACGTCCTCAACAATCCTGAGAGCAGCACAATAGAGATTAGTGCCGAGTGTGGCCTCTCAAAAACCCGCGTATGACAAATCCTGCGGCGATTGGGTGCTCATCCGTTCCGTCCAACACCGTTGCCGGCACTACAGCCAGGGGATGCTGAGCGACGTTACGACTGGTGTAACTTCGTCATGAACAAATTAGAGGTCCAGCCAACGTTCCTTGCCGACATTATTTGGACAGATGAGGCGTCTTTTAGGCGTGATGGCGTCTACAATAGGCAGAACACCCATTACTGGGCGCTGGAAAATCCTGCACGTGGTCTACCAGCTCGTCATCAGGTGCGATGGTCCATTAATGTTTGGTGCGCCATTTTCAAAGACAGCCTCATCGGACCTGTGTTTTACGAGGGTACGTTAACGGGAGCCCGATACTTCAATCTTCTACAGTACGTATTACCCGCTCTTTTGTGCAACCTGCCGTTGCCTCAACTGCGGAATGTTTGGTTCCAACATGATGGTGCCCCTCCGTACCAGCCAGAAAACGTAAGACGGTACCTGGTCGAGACATTCGAGCAACAAATCATCGGCTATGGTGGCTGCGTAGAGTGGCCTGCACGCTCACCGGACCTCACCCCATTGGACTTCTTCCTGTGGGGCTACCTCAAAGAGCAGGTGTATCAGACCCCTCCGACAACGTTGCAGGACCTTCGACGCCGTATAACTGATGCTTGTTCCAGCGTGTCACCGGACATGCTGCAAAATGTGTAGCGTGCTATTCAATCTAGATTCCAAATGTGTATTGTAGCTGACGGAGAGAACATTGAGCACCGACGGTAAATATGCCTAGTGACAACTAATTGCTCCTTTCTGACGCGTTTAGTGACGTAACAGTGTTCGATATCACGAACAAACAAACGAGCATTGTACGCGTTCTATTCATACCATTCATGTGCGCAAGGTGTCTTTTCGTACTAAATCGATGCTGCTCTACAACTTTATAATTGACTATTATCTCGTATAGTTTTTGAGATCGGCACGCTAACTCCTGACTTTGCCGCTAGGAGGCGCTGTAAGCGGTCTTATCGAATAGCTCATAGCCTCTTTACTATACCTAGACACCGTTTTCATGGCTATAGCTGTCGGCGTTCGAAAGTTACGGGGCTGAAAAAGGACTTAACTGGGCATCCTGTATATTGGCTGCTGTACGAAATCCTTATCCCGCAAAATTGTTTGAAAACAGATGATCTGTCATATATATATACACTGAAGTGCCAAAAGTCATGGGATACGTAACTAACATCGTGTAAGACCTCCTCTAGCCCGGTGAAGTGCAGCAACTCCACGTGGCATCGATTCCACAAGTGGCCGGACAACTTGTGGGGAGATGTTGAGCCATGCCGTCTGAACAGCCGCCCACAGTTCCCTGGTATTTGTAGGTGAAGCTTCTGGGGTGCGAATGGACCTTTACACCAGTCCCATAAGTGCTCTATTGGGTTAATGCCAGGCGAACGTGGTGGCCACACCATCCGTCCCAAACGTCCAGAATGCTGCTCCTTGAACCATTTTTGGACAACTTGGGCCCTATGACATGGTGCTTTGTCCGCCAGAAAAAATCCCATCGTTGTTGGGATACATGAAGTCCGTGGAGAACTGCAAATGATCACCCAGCAGAGCAACAAAGTGATTACCGGTTAATGACGTGTTTACGAGGACCAGAGGACCCAGGCCGTGTCACGTATAGACACGCCACACATGCATAGAACCACTACCAGCTTGCACTGTTGACAGCTTGGGCTCATAGAGTGTGAGCCACACCCGAACCCTATCATCAGCTCGTAACAACTGGTAGCGTGACTCATCGGATCACGCTTCATGTTGCCAGTCTTCCAGAGTCCCATTACTGTGTTCACGCGCCCAGGTGAAGTGCTGTGTCCGATGTCGTGGTGTTAAGAAAGGCACTCTGGTGGGTCTTCTGCTCACATACCCCATGGACGCTAAATTACGCTGCACTGACCTGATGGATATGTCTCTGGTGCCTCCTGCATTGAATGTGGATGTTATTTGAGCCAGTGTCGCTTGTCTGTTAGCATGGACAATCCTGGTCAGACACCGCTGGTCACGGTTATTCAGCACCCGTGGTCGGCCATTGCGCTGCCCACGGTGGGTGGTAATGCCTTCCATGAGGTATTCTCGGTACACACGTGACACCGTGGATCGAGGAAGGTTGAATGCTCTCACATCTTCGTAAATTGGATGTCCCATCCGTCTGGCTCCCACTACCATGCCTCGTTCAAACTCCGATAACTCACATTGGCTTACCATATTCCTATTGGTGGTTGTTCAACCTGACTCACGAGATTACACCTCGCAACTGATAAAAGTCGTGGCGAGTGTCAAGGCCTTTATACGACAGCAACGCCAGTTTAAAATTTGTTTACTGCTGTCCCATGACTTTTGGCACTTCAGTGTATGTATGACTTTCTAAAACCGATCACTGCTCACGACCATTTCAATCAGTTTTATATTTACGCAATCGCATACCCACTTTTCTATACGATTCCTTTACTTCCACATCGATTAGATCATTTGTTTTCGAGCAATTCTCTTGGGTAAGAACTTCATGCAGCAGCCACCTTATTCCATAAGTTATAATTACAATGCAGAAATTGTTTCGAAAAGATAATTAATTTTGGTTGACCCTGTAGAAATCAGGGTACGCTCTGATTTCAATGGGGGCACGCTTAGGCAACCGAACAAGATCGTAGTTAGCCCTGTGTGTAGTAATTGGCAGTTGTCAGATGCCAAGTGTGTGGCGGTATGTCGAAGAATGTTTTGTACAGACCACCCTGTTCACACCCAAGGAGTGGCGCTGAATAGAGGGGCAGTACACTAAGGGATTTTTTTATTGCAGGTTTAACGACCACCGTGAAGCAACTCAATGAGCTATAAGCAGCCGCCCGTCTCTAATTTAGGGCCACTGACTCCAGGAAAGGGAGAGAGAGAGCCAGTGCCGTAAAACAAGCACAACATTCATGCCTCACGAGATTCGAACCCGGACTCTTCTCGGACGAATGGTCAGAAGTCATTGCTTTGATCATTGGGGCAGCACACTGAGGAATGACTGCACTTAAATATTAAATAATACATACACGTGTATATACATATCTGCGTTACGCACCTTGAAATGAAGTGTGTTGAGATGTTTTATGGGGGTATCTGAAGCAATTTCGGGGGATGTCTGTATAAACCCCTGCCCATGCCTCATCGCGGACTAGAGCCCAAGACCACTCAGACAAACGTTCAGAAGACAGCGTTTAGACCACTGCCCCATTAAGGCGGTTTTGTTCCGTTATATAGAATCACTATCATAGCTCTTTCAGCAGTCGTAAGCATTCTGTATCACCTGGAAAGTGGGATTACTGGGAATGATTAGATTCATAGGGATTATGACGCAATCCGTTAATAGCATCGTTCTGAGTGATCCAGATAGTGGAGATTAACCAAGCACGGCTTCCTCTTTACAGCTCCGTTGGGACAATGCTGTGCTTCATGTAGTTTGACGATAAGCGATCATCATAAATTGCTAGGTCATCATAGATCACGTTATGGAAAGCTATTCTACACTATAAACAAACTCAAGAAATAACTTAGGGTATTTACCAAAATTATTGTAAATGTGTAGTGAAATAACTAAACCCAAGACAAAAGTATAAAATAATGAAAACTTTAATCAATAAGAAGAGCTTTATACAGTGTCGCGGTGAACCTCTCGGTGGATTCTCCACGTCTCTATAATCAGGGGTCCTTATAGTTTCTAGTAAAGCGAAGAAAATCTTAGATACCACAGAAAGGGTTCGATAAAAAATACAATGAAGTGCTGAAAGAAACCTGTGATACCTCTTTAATACCGCGATGATCCTTCTCGCGATCGGATAACGGCAGCAACGCGACGGGGCATGGACTCCACGAGTTCTCTGTAGTACTGCTGAGACAGTACACACCATGCTTCCTTGGCGGCACGTCGAACAGCATTCCAAATAAATCAGATGAACTAGGGATGGGGGGGGGGGGGGGGGGCGGTCAGGATGCCAAACTCCGTGGAATGTTCCTCCAGCCATTATAGGACAACTGCAGATGTGTGCGGTGGCGCAATGTCGTTTTGAAAGATTTCCCACCAGTCGGAGTGGTTGCACGACATGAACGGATGCAAAGCAAGGATGGTAACGTAGTCTCCACCGGTCAGCAGACGTATGAGGGGTCCTAACGCGTGCCAGCTGAAAACACCCCACACCATGACATAGCCACCGCTGGCATGAACTGTCTCTGGTAGGCATGCTGGATCCATTGCCAGGTGGGGTTGCCGCCACCCCCGTGTCGGCCATCTACTTGAAAGAGTTGATACCGCGATTCGTCGGACCAGGTTACACGTTTCCAGTCATCCTGCGTCCAATGGCGTTGTTCCCGAGCCCAGGCGAGGCCCACAGTCTTGTGTCGTCTCTATGCTCAATCATCATCATCATCATCATTGTCAACCATTATCAATCCACTGCTGGACGAAGGTCTCCCCAAGTTTCCTCCACAACGGTCTGTCTTGTGCCAGTCTCCTCCATGTCACCCCTGCATACTTTCGAATTTCATCCACCCATCTCCCATGTGGTCTTCTTCTGGGTCTTTTCCTGTCCCTTGGAATCCAATCTAAAATTTCGGCTGTCCATCGATGATCTGTCCTTCTGGCAGTATGTCCAGCCCATTGCCATTTCAGGGATTTAACTCTGATCATGATGTCTTCCACTCTAGTCATTTTTCGGATCCACGAGTTCCTCTTCTTATCTCTCCTGGTTACACCAAGCATGCACCTCTCCATGCTGCTTTGAGTTGTCTGCAGCCTTTGTATGTCTCTTTTAGTTAAGGTCCACGTCTCTGCACCATACGTAAGCACTGGAAGGATGCATTGATCAAACACTTTTCTTTTAAGACATAATGGCATATTGCTCTTGAAAATTATGCTGTTTCTTCCAAAAGCTCTCCAGGCAAGTTTTGTACGCCGATTAATTTCTTCATCAATGTGACCCTCACTTGATATCTGCTGTCCAAGATAAACGTATGTGTCTGTTATCTCCAGCTTTTCTCCATCAATCGATAAATCTTCATTTCTTGTAAAAGCATTGAACATCACTTTTGTCTTCTGAAAGTTCATTTTTAATCCCACTTCTTTACTCTTGTCAGCAAGTTCCTGGATCATACTCTGCAGCTCTGATGGGGTAGTTGCAAAAATGACTACGTCATCAGCAAAACGAAGGTGGGTTAGATAATCTCCATTAATCTTTATCCCCTTGTTTTCCCAGCTCAGCGACTGAAAAACACCCTCCAATGTGGCATTAAAGAGCTTCGGAGATATGGTGTCACCTTGTCTCACTCCCTTTCCAATTTTTACGTGTGTTGTATTTTCAAACAGCCTAATCTTTGCACTTGCATTTTCATAGATGTTATTAATAATATTAATGTATGCATCTTCAATGCCGCAGGTTTTCAGAGCCATTGTAACTGCTGATGGTTTCACCGAATCAAAGGCTTTTTCATAATCGATAAAAGCCATGCACAATGGAAGTTCATATTCCCTCGCTCTTTCAATTAGTTCTCTCAGCACGTGGATATGATCTATTGTGCTGTAGCCACTCCTGAATCCAGCTTGTTCTCTCGGTTGAGCCATGTCCAGTGTTACCTTCAAGCGGTGTGAAAGAACTTTAGTGAAGATTTTATAAACTACTGATAGGAGGCTGATAGGTCTGTAGTTTCCGAGATCCTCAATGTCACCTTTCTTATGTAGCAGGATCATTGTAGCGGTGTTCCAATCCTCAGGAATCTTTCCTTCATTAAGGCATCGAGTTAAAATTTGGGCGAGTACTGTTTCGATTTCTCCACTTGCTTCTTGTATGATGTCTACAGTAATTCCATCTTCTCCTGGAGCTTTTCCTCGCTTCATGTTCTTGATTGCATGTGCAACTTCTGCTGGAAGGACTGGAGGAACTCTGGTACTGGTATCTTTCATGATGTCTGGAGTGCATATATCATCCCTTTCATATAATTTGGAGTAGAAATCTTTCACTCTTGTCAAAATTTCGCCTCTATTTCTTGTTACAGAACCATCTTCTTTTCTCAGTGCCATAATCTGTTTTCTTCCCTTACTGAGATGTCCCTTTGCTATCTTTAGGCTTTGGTTGTTTTCAATTGCTTTCCTCACTAGTTCACAGTTGAATTTCCTTACGTCTTCAGTGATACTTTTTCTTACTGTCTTGCATAGCTCTATATATTCCACTTTGGAAGTCACATCTTCTTTAGTTGTCCTCATCTGTCTTCTTTTTTGCATCAACATTTTGGTTTTTCCTGATAATTTGTTCACATGCAACTTGTTCTTAGACCCAGCTAATTTTGTTGCTGTTTCCATAAGAGCTTTGGTTACTTTTCTGTTAACTTCAGAGATGTCCACTTCTTCCGATGTTAGGCCTTCTAAAGCAGAGAACCTGTTCTTCAGTTCTAACTTGAAGGTATTATGGTGTTTTTTAAGGTTGGTTATGTCAATAGATTTTGTTTGTCTTATGAGCTTGCCACGTTCAAGTTTAGTGTTGAGGTGCATCTTACATCTCACCAATCTATGGTCACTACCTGTGTTGAACTTGTTTAGCACACTGCAGTCTTCTATGACGAATTTTTTGTTACACATAATAAAATCAATTTCACTTGTCGTCCCATTTGGATGTCTCCATGTCCATTTCCTGTGTGGCTTTTTCTTGAAAAAGGAGTTCAAGATGAAAAACCCTTCTGCCTCTGCAAACTCAACGAGAGTATTTCCACGCTGGTTTCTGTTGCCATGACCGAATTTACCTACTGAAGTTTCATTCTGTTGCCGTTGCCCTATTTTTGCATTGAAATCTCCCATAATTATTTTCAAGTGCTGCTTACCTTTATTATTTAGATGACAAATTTCCTCATAAAATTCTTCAATTTCTTCTTCAGGATGACTTGTGGTGGGTGCATAAGTTTGAATAATCTGAGCCTGGTATCTTTTCGAGAGTTGGATAACAAGTCGTGCAGCTCTGTCAGAGGAACTTTCAACTTCTACAACTTTATCCTTCAGTTTCTTGTTTATTATAAATCCAACACCACTAGTTCTGCCAGTATCTGTCCCACGATAGTAGAAGAGATGTCCACTTTTCAGTTCGATGAGATCTTCTCCTTTTCTCCTTACCTCACTTAGCCCCACGATGTCCCACTTGATCCTTTGTAGTTCCTCTTCCAATTCAAGAAGCCTTGAATCAGAAGATAGGGAGCGTCCATTGTAAGTAGCCAAGGTCAGCATCAGATGGCAGCCTAGTCCGGTCCTCCGGGGATTCTTAGCACCCTCTGCCTTCATGTCGCACTGGCCGCTGCCTTGGCCAGGTACATTCCAGCTGCCGGAGACTGAGGGCCAAGATTTAAGTTGTGGAATCATTTTGGAGGGGTTTGGCCATAACTCACCACGCTGGCCAAGCGGGTTGGTGAGTGTGGGATAGAATTTCCTCTAATCCCGATGGTATAGTTATACCGCTATGGGCGGTCGTCAGAGCCCCTTTAGTGGGAACAGGATGCACCACGAGAAGGCGGGGTTGACATTTGTCAAGGAGAGGCTGTGATGTTACGCATCACTTGACCTTACATCACTTGACCTTACATCTATGCTCAATACCGGTACTTAAAACTGCTAATACACTGAACCGTTCAATAACTCATTGCATTTCTTACGATCTTTTTCAGTTTTGAAATCAACGTCACAGGAAGGATTAGGTGCCTTATACTAAATTATATGCGCAAATTGGGGAGAATTATATGCGCAAATCAGCTGAAATCAACATCACGGGAAGGATTAGGTGCCTCATAAATTATATGTGCAATTCGGGTAGACCAACGCCCCCTGCACAATGGCCTACCGAAAGAAATTCCCTACTCAAAAAATACCTTCGAGGCCCTTTTGAGGAAATCCATAAGCTTTCAGCTACTGAAAATTTTAAACTCCATGTTATTAACAAGGTTTTATGGCTGTTTTAAGAATTAAAATTCTGTGGAACCTAAAGGTATTTTTCATGAAACCAAAATTATTGCACTTTATTGCATAAAACACAAACGCGACGGTGTAATTAAAATTATTACCCTAGTTTTATACCGTTACAAAGTATTGGGTGTGTGCAAAAGTTCTACCCGTTTTTGTAATAGATGCAAATTGCGATCGGAGTAGTTACCTCACAGATGACGCTGTGATGACGAATTTCGGTCAACAAAGCGTGGAGCAGTAGAATATATAGAGGCACTAGGTTTGTCCGAGTAAGTCATTCGTAACGGAAATCACGGACGGTGTAACATGGCATGTGATAAGGAGCACGTTAGACATTATTTACTGTACGAGTTCGATAAAGGCAGTACTGCAGCCGTGGCTTGCCGCAACATCTGTCAAGTGTATGGGGAGGAAGCAGTTGATAATAGCACATGTCGCCGTTGGTTTCGGAAATTCCGAGACGGAGACAGAAGCTGTAAAAATCAACCACGTCCTGGACATCCATCCGTGGTTTCTGACGAGGATATGGACCAAGCCATAACAAATGACCCACATCGAACCGTTCAGAAATTAGTGGAAACGTTGTCGGTACACAGGGCAACAGTCGAAAGACGGATGCATGCGCTTAGGTTCATCTCCATGCTCGATAACTAGGTTCCGCACCAGCTTTCTTCAAAGAAACAAGGGAATCTGTACCTGTGTTTCTTTGATTCCTCGTCACAGAAATGAACCGTTTCTGGGACGAATTGTAACGGGTGATGAGAAATGGGTACTGTATCGTAATGTAAAGCGTCGACAACTGTGTGCCAAGCCTGCTCCATCGACCTCAAAAGGAGGACTGCATCCCAGAAAAGTTTTGTTGAGTGTTTGGTGGGATGTCCAGGGAATAATCCCCTGGGAGGTGTTGGCACCTAACCGAGCGATAAATGCTGACCTCTAATGCCAACAGTTGGGTAGATGGCGAGAACAACTGACATCGAAGCGGCCAGCACTCCTCAATCGCAAAGGCGTGATCTTTCATCATGATAACGCTAGACTTCATGCTTCTTTAATCACTCAGCAAAAATTACTGGACTTGTTGGGAAGTGTCACCTCACCCGGCGTATTATCCTGACCTGGCAGCTACGGACTACCACCTTTTTCGATCATTACAGAACGCCTTCGCTCTCCAAACCTTCGATCATGTGGACGATGTGAAAACGGCATTACATGACTTTTTTGACTCTGAAACACAGGAGTTTTTCCGGCGTGGGATTCATCTACTCATAGACAGATGGCAAGAGGTCATACAGAATGAGGCAATTATGTGAAATCGTAGGTACGTTATTTGTTGTGTTCTCCTCCTTTCTTTGTAGCCTACATAAACGGGTAGATTTTATGCACACACCTAATACTACAGAACACGTACGTCAAAGTTAAGAATATCATGCAAATTTTATTGTTTTAGAGAACTAAGGCCAGCCTCTTTGACATTCCTCACGATCACACTCATGAAACACGTAACTGCCGTGTGACAGTGTCTTATGACCTGTTCCAATTCATGAGAAAATACAGAACATACAATACAATACAATTATTTATTGCACACATTTAAAACTTACAGATATGAAATTGCAATACACCAGGAGGAATCTGAACACATTGGTTGTAAGGCGATTTCCCCTATCAGATGTAAGAAAAAGAATAAAACATGCGGCATATATGAAAGCAAGTAAGATGGTTATAACAGAAGCACCACTGTTAGCAGCATGCTTGGAACTACAATTTAATGATAGGGTTGAGATTCGTTATGGAGATCAGAGTGATTTACAATGTAATTTCGCAGAGACAAGGAAAACTTTTCGATATTTTCCAGGAATCTGATGCTCTCTGGGAGATTATTCCATAGGATAATGGCTTTATACAGTATGCTATTTAAACCACAATTAAGTCTAACACACAGCTGACATAATTTGTTGTTAGCAACAGATCTGGTTAAGATAGAATAATCCAGATATTTGATGTCAGATTGAAAAATAGGCAGTTTAAGATGCATTATTTTAAAAAACATGATACCTAGTTTCAAGGTTAAAATTTCATGAATTTTTAGAATATTTAGTTTTAAAAATAATGGTTTAGAATGAGACATGTAATCTGTGTTCAGCATATAGCGAACAGATTTCTTCTGTAATTTGAGCAAGCATAACTTATTGTTTGCACTTATATTTGAATACCAAGATTCCAGACAATAGGAGAGATGGGTATAAATAAAATCATAGTAAAATGTTTTTAGGACATTGATAGGGAAGAGATGCTTCATTTTGCCAAGCAGGCTAACCTATAAGGAAACTTTTTAAAAACAAACTGAACATGCGTATTCCAGTTAAAGAATTCATCAAACCAGACACCAAGATATTGAACTTTGTCCACAATTTTAAGAGGGAGATCATTAATCCTGACTGGAAAGTTATTTATGTCCTCTCTTTTACGAACGTTTCGGAAATATACGGCGTTGGTGTTTAGAATATTAAGTAATAATTTTTTTACAGCATTACCAATGAGATAAATTTGATAGATCATTATTGATCATTATCTGTAACTTATGCAAATCATGACATTTTTGAAAAATGACAGTGTCATCAGCGTATAGCAAAGCATGAGTTGATTGCAGGCACAGATGAAGGTCATTAATATATAACAGGGGCAGTAACGATCCCAATACCGAACCTTGAGGCACTCCACATGAAATATTAAGTAGATCGGAGTTTATTTTATTTACAGTGACATACTGTTTGCGATGAGAGAGGTAGCTCATTAAGAGGGAAAGAATTTTGCCACGAAAACCGTATTTGGGTAATTTATGTAACAGAATGTCGTGATTTACCGTGTCGAAAGCTTTTTGGAAATCAATAAAAACACAAATAGTATAAAAACTGTCATCTAATGCTTCGGAAATGAAGTTTGACAACTTAGCAGCAGCCATTTCAGTAGATCAGTTTCTTTGGAAACCGAACTGTTCCAAAGAGAGCATACCATGGGTGTGTAAAAAATCAACCATTCTACTGTTTCAAAAATCTTACTCAAAACAGGTAACAAAGATATCGGTCTGTAATTACAGGTAGATTCCCTATCTCCTTTTTTAAAAATAGGAATAACCTTAGCGATTTTCAGACTGTCAGGAACTGACCTGAATAAAAACTCAGATTAATAATATGAGTCATAAGTGGTACTAAAATAGAGATCGAGTCTTTTATGACTCTGCTATTAATATTGTCTGAATCAGCACTTCTTTTTAGGGACAATGAAGTGATAATATTATAGGTTTCAGCATCATCCAAAGGGCGTAGAAACATTGAAAACGGAACTTCCTTAATTTTTGATAAAGACGCATAACCTTTAGTATTTGTGGGCAAGTTTTGCTGAGATGCTAAATCATGACCTATGTTAATGAAGTAATTGTTGAATACATCAGCAACTGCTTTTGAATCAACATTAAAATTACCAGAATTTCCTTTTAACGTCAGTGGAGTTTCAGTAGCACAGGATCGCTTGTTAATTGCTGATTTGATTATTTTCCATTTTTGATATGAGTTATTTCCTGCATCTGAAATAGCGAGGTTGTAATAAGCAACTTTCGCATGCTGAATAAAATTTCTTAGGGCATAATTATACCTTTTATACTTATGAGAATCGGTTTTTTGGTGTAAATACACTGGCGTGAAAAAATTAAGGACGAGACAGTTTTTCGAATGTAACGTCGTGCAGAAGTGCTCCATATTGACTTAAATAATACCATAAGATCCCCAAGATGTAAGAATATGGGGCAAATGAGCAAAACCGTCCAAATAAGGAATCCAAAGGAAGGATACATAGGCACTTTATGGAAAAGGTAGCTTCGAGCACAACTGGACAGAAGACAGAAACGTCCATGTGACAGGCGGCTGCCAAGAAAAATCCAGTATTTAGTAGGGGATATGATCACCCCTGACTGCGTTGCAGGATTTACAACGTTTATTCATGCTGAGGACGAGGTTATCAAGGAGCTGTTGAGGCATCGCGGCCCATTCCTCTTGTAGCGCCAATCGCAGCTGCGGAATCGTGGCTGGCGGCTGGTGACGTACTTCCAAGCGTCTTACGAGAAGGTTCCACACGTGTTCGATTGGATTTAGGCCCGAGGACCATGCGGGCCGATCCATGCGTTGAATATCTTCACTCTCCAACAGCTCTGCGACAGCCACTGTACGATGAGGTGTAGCGTTGTCGTCCATGAAGAGGAACTCAGTACACACAGCACCTCTAAACAGACACACGTGAGGCAGGAGAACCTCGGTATAAAAGCGGACACCAGTGACTGAACCTCCCTGGAAGATGTGGAGGTCAGTACGGCTACCAAGCATGATACCGTCCCAAACGAGAACTCCGCCACCTCTAAACCGGTCCCTTTCGATGATGTTGGAGGTGTGATTGCGTGTTCCCTGCTCTCTCCAGATGTGCATACGTCCGTAATCGCTCATCAGACTAAATCGGCTCTCATCCGTAAAGAGAACTCGACCCCATTGCTGATGTGTCCAGTTCTTGTGTTCAAGGCACCACAGAAACCGCAGTCTCCGATGAGCAGGCGTTAATGGCAGACACCGCACTGGTCATCCTGCAAATAGACCTCCTTTGTGCAGCCTCCTGCCCACGGTAAAACGCGATAACGGACGTCCAGTTGCCTGTTGCATGTGCCTTGAGATTTCTCCCGCTGTCTGCCGTTTGTCTCTTCTCGCCTGTAGGACAATATACCGGTCATCCGCCGCCGTGGTTGCTCGTGGACGACCACCGCTAAACTCTCGGACGGCTGTCCCTGTCGTTTGAAATGCTCTCCAAGCTCGTGAAACGATGCTGTGAGTGATCCCGAACTCCTCGGCCACATTAGTCACACTTCGACCTTCTTTCAACTTCCCAATGACGCGACCTCGGGTAAAGTCATCCAGATGTCGTCTACTGGATTGCCTGTTGGACATATCACACGGTGGCAGCAACTCGACGTCGTTCAAACCGATGTACACCGTGCAATAGCTTTCACAGAATTGCTGAGCATACACCACCCATGTACTTTATACCCTTCCGACGCTCCCCTCCCTACGTCATGCTGCATATATGCGCATGCCCTACCGTACAGGATCCTAGTCTATCTCCTGAGTGGTTTTTCGGTCCTTTCTGCCTGCTCGTTCCACTGTTATGCTAATTTCTCCTCTTCGTCCTTAATTTTTGCACACCAGTGTAGTAATCTGGCCGCCTCCAAATGCATACACCACTCTCCTACCCTTTACGCCCCCTTCTCCACAGATATTTCTCAAGGGCACGCACACATAAGTTTTCTTTGTTTAAAAATGCGCACTCGTAAGTTAGGGACAGAAAAAAAATCATTTCTGCAGTTCCCACTACTAAAATTAGTGCCGGTATGTAAATTGTGGGTAAAAATAAGTACTGGTCTGAAACATCAAACAAAGGTATTCGCTCTTTTCACGTTTATAAGTGAGTCAAGAAATTTTTCCGTGACTCACTTATAAACGTGGAAAGAGCGAATAACTTGTTAGATGTTCCTGGTCCACGTCAGATGTCTGTATTAACTGATATGAAATACTAGGCAAAAAAGAAGTGCCGGTATGCCATACCGACCTATACTGGCTCATTGCGAGCACTGCTGCCATATCACTAGAAAATTCTTGAATTTCCAGGTTTGGAATGAATATCTCCGCCGTTTGCTCGCCGTCTCTGATAATAATAAAAAAAGGAAGACTAAATCCAGTTCTTTGGTGTAATGACGAAGTCTTTTGAATTATTTTCAATATAAAAGGAATTTTCTATAGTGGAAGAAAAGTAGAAAATCAACGAAATTGAAAATGTATTTACACCCCTGGTATGGAAACTCCGCATTTCTTAAATCACGCAATGGTTGCATTCAGTGTAGCAGCAAGTTTTTTTTTTTTTTTTTTTTATCGGGAGCGGGGCGAGACTTGAAATTACGCCCATTCGAGTTCAAAAGTTCGCTACTTCCTCTCAAATAGAACGCAGTTTTTGCTTTTTCATACGTGAAAATCCTCCAAATACGTGGCGTCAGTAAATAAATAAATACATCGCTCTTTCCACGTTCCAGAAACAGATAGCAACCGAAAAATTGTTTTCAGCCGCCGCCGTGGAATCGAACCACGGATCTCTCGATATCTAGCCGAGCGCGTTACATTTACACCACGGTGGCAAACAATCCACGGTGTTATGTGTATTTTTAAGTCAGCTTCTGACATCATAAATCCGTAAGATGGGCTCAGCTACTGAGACGTCTCCATCTGGTGGGCATTAACAACGGCACTGGCTATATATATTATAGCAATTAAATCCAAAGGGCGAGATCCAAGATGAAAATCCTCCAAATACGTGGCGTCAGTATATAAATAAATGCATCGCTCTTTCCAGGTTCCAGAAACACATAGCAACCAAAAAATTGTTTTCAGCCGCCGCCGTGGAATCGAACCACGGATCTCTCGATATCTAGCCGAGCGCGTTACATTTACACCACGGTGGCCAACAATCCACGGTGCTATGTATATTTTTAATTCAGCTTCTGATATCATAAATCCGTAAGATGGGCTCAGCTACTGAGGCATCTCCATCTGGTGGGCATTAACAACGGCACTGGCTATATATATTATAGCAATTAAATCCAAAGGGCGAGATCCAAGGTGAAAATCCTCCAAATACGTGGCGTCAGTATATAAATAAATTCATCGCTCTTTCCAGGTTCCAGAAACACATAGCAACCGAAAAATTGTTTTCAGCCGCCGCCGTGGAATCGAACCACGGCTCTCTCGATGTCTAGCCGAGCGCGTTGCATTTACACCACAGTAGCTGAGCCCATCTTACAGATTTATGATGTCAGAAGCTGACTTAAAAATACACATAGCACCGTGGATTGTTGGCCACCGTGGTGTAAATGTAACGCGCTCGGCTAGATATCGAGAAATCCGTTCGATTCCACGGCGGCGGCTGAAAACAATTTTTCGGTTGCTATGTGTTTCTGGAACATGGAAAAGACGATGTATTTATGCTTTTTCATACTTCCGTTATAGGAAACTATTGTGATTGTACAAATGCATTTACACCCCTAGTGGTTTCTGACATAATTTTATTTAACTTAGTTTTACATTTAACTTAAAATGTAAAAACTAAGTCAATAACCAATAGTTAAGCAAAACGTAAAAACTATGTGAATCGCCGACAAAACAGCACTCGTAAGCATTGGCGTATAGGGAGGAGCTCAGAGGGCTCAAGCACCCCCGCCCCCTCCGCCATTGGACATCAAGGCACATTTTTTTCTTGAACACTGAATAAGATGATTTCTTTTACTCTTTCAAAGCCGAATTTTAAATCTTGTCCATTAAAAATATCAAAATGAATCTGAAAAACCGATAGAAAACTGATTCAAATGACATTTTTTTTTTCAACGAAGTCTCGGATTTTTCGAATCCCTTTGAATTCGTTGCATTGGCGCATTCTTCCACGTGCAGGCAACACACCCACAGGGTTCACTCACTCTCGTTCACACCCCTGGAAGATGCCTTTATTAACAATAAGTAGGGCAGTAATTTAATCGCTGGAAGAAAAGGCAAAATTCGCGGTGCGGTCGCAGGGTAAATTATGAAATTTCGCGAAAAGTTCGCGGCCGATATATACACTAACATTTCCAAAAAAAAAAAAAAAAAAAGTCTACCAAGTTACGAAGCAGCAATACAAATGACTAGTACGTAACTAAATAAGCATTATAACTTAAGTTTTTGAAATTGATATTTATATTTATAAACCATTCAAACTCTGGCAGTGTTATCAACGCCGTTACATCAGATCAAGATTTCCATTTAAGTGGACGGCATTTTGATACATTATATTGTACATACACAGATTTTCTTCTTTAATGATGTGTCTTAAAGAAGAAAATCTGTGTATGTACAATATATGTGTCCTGTAACACGTTTTTAAATTTAGAAAAGGATCGTTCAGCATCGACACTGTTTGTGGGTACTGACAGACAATGGATGGCGACCTTATGTAGCTTAGGAAAATGACCCTTCTTCGTATTTCAGAAGTCTAGCAAAGCATCGCTGACACGAAATTCTTTTACACTCGCTTTATATAAACAAAATTCACATTTTAGTTGGTCCTCATCTTCGAACATAGGAATGTGGCTGAAAACAAACAAATCTTCTTCGTTGTCTAAAAAGTCCAAGGACTTAATGATCAGGATCAAACCGGTCCCGGACGATTCGTCCAACGACGATTGGTCCAATGCCGATTCGTCCAAAGGGACGAATGGTCCAATGTCTGATTCGTCCAATGTCTGATTCGTCCAATGTCTGATTCGTCCAATGCCGACTCGTCCAATGGTAAGATTGGTCCAACGCCGATTCGTCCAATGGTATCATCTTACCAACGGTAAACTTTTTTGTTTTCCAGAAAGGAATAATAATTTTAATTATTCTCCTCTTTATATATTTAGAAAGATAATTTCCGTATATTTGTTAATTGTAAACATTTTACATAAACCTGGTAAAAGGCACTCAATGGAGCATTTCTCAGCTGTTTGCAAAGCACCTAGGCCGCGGGCATTTTTTGAAGATTTTAATTTACAACCTAGATATTTAGTATTTGTAAATATGTTATAAAACCTAATAAAAGGCACTCATCCTATCATTTCTCAGGTCTTTACGAGGCACCTAGGCCCCGGGCCTTTTTAGAAGATTTTGAGTTACAACCTAGATATTTGGTATTTGTAAACATTTCATAAAACCTAATAAAAGGTACTCATCGTATCATTTCTCAGGTCTTTACAAGGCACCTAGGCCGCGGGCCTTTTTAAAAGATTTTAAGTCACAACCTAGGCATTTGGTATTTGTAAACATTTTATAAAACCTTATAAAAGGCACTCGACGAATCATTTCTCAGCTATCTACCAGACACCTAGGTCGCGGGCCTTTTTAGAAGATTTTAAGTTACAACCTAGATATTTGGCATTTGTAAACATTTTATAAAACTTTATAAAAGGCATTCATCGTATCATTTCTGAGGTCTTTGCAAGGTACCTAGGCCGCAGGCCAATGAATTAATATTTCGTGCTTAAGTGAAAGCGCAATATTATTAACTTGATTTAATATGTAAACGTTATTGTGACGTACCTGCCAGCAGGACGCACACGACATAAAGGCACATAGCAATCAGAAAAAATGTCCGCGTAGCTTAATTGGTGGAGCGACTTGTTCTGGAATAAGCGGCCTCGGGTTCGAATCCCGGCGTAGACCAGAAATGACGGAGAAATTTACTTCGTTATAATGGCGCCCGAACTATCCGGATGACCCGGCCGTTCAAAATCTCGCATTGGTGTGATGTTATTTCCACAAAACGAGACAGGAAAAATCAGAGAATCCCTTCTCCAGCGCTTCGAAAAATAAAAATGTGTGATGTTGCATTACACACACTAGACTGACTGGGAGTTCTCAAGTGCACGTTCTACAGTGGATGGCCGCCTGCAACGATTCATGGTCACGGCTGACCCGTGGGCCATGCCCCCGGCCCTCTTTCGGGGGGGAGATGTGACGTACCTGCCAGCAGGACGCACACGACATAAAGGCACATAGCAATCAGAAAAAATGTCCGCGTAGCTTAATTGGTGGAGCGACTTGTTCCGGAATAAGCGGCCTCGGGTTCGAATCCCGGCGTAGACCAAAAATGACGGAGAAATTTACTTCGTTATAATGGCGCCCGAACTATCCGGATGACCCGGCCGTTCAAAATCTCGCATTGGTGTGATGTTATTTCCACAAAACGAGACAGGAAAAATCAGAGAATCCCTTCTCCAGCGCTTCGAAAAATAAAAATGTGTGATGTTGCATTCCACACACTAGACTGACTGGGAGTTCTCAAGTGCACGTTCTACAGTGGATGGCCGCCTGCAACGATTCATGGTCACGGCTGACCCGTGGGCCATGCCCCCGGCCCTCTTTCGGGGGGGGGAGATGTGACGTACCTGCCAGCAGGACGCACACGACATAAAGGCACATAGCAATCAGAAAAAATGTCCGCGTAGCTTAATTGGTAGAGCGACTTGTTCAGGAATAAGCGGCCTCGGGTTCGAATCCCGGCGTAGACCAAAAATGACGGAGAAATTTACTTCGTTATATTATGAATATGACATCGGTAAAATATAAACCATTAGAAAGGCCTATGAATTAATATTTCGTGTTTAAGTAAAAGCGCAATATTATTAACTTGATTTAATATGTAAACGTTATGAATATGACATCGTTGGAATAAAAACTGATGAAAAGGCCTCTGTCCAAACCCCGAACAGTTGTTTCCATTGGGCAGTTGGCGGAAAACCCCACTGCATTCTACAAACAGAAACGGAACACTAGTATTTTATATTATTTCATGCAAAAGAGAAACATTGAAATTGATAGAACGGCTCGTACATCAGTAACTTCATACGGCAGCAAGGACAGTATAACAAGAAAACGCGATTCAAAAAAAAAAAAAAAAAAAAAAAAAAATTGTAACCACAATATTACGCATGAAATGTAACATTATTTTACATTCTTTGGACTACCGGCACTTTCGTATAACATCGGAGATAGAATCAGAACAGATGAGACTTTTATAGCACGAGTAGCATTTCGGACAGATAGGACGGAATTGGACCAATCGTCCATTGGACGAATCGGCATTGGACCAATCGTCCCATTGGACGATTCGGCATTGGACCAATCGTCCCATTGGACGAATCGTAACTTTGGACCAATTGTCCATTGGACGAATCGGCATTGGACCAATCGGCATTGGACGAATCGTCATTGGACCAATCGCCGTTGGACGAATCATACCAGACCCGGATCAAACACCCTACATGATTTGAAGAAATTTGCGACTGGCTGACAAAATCGATGCTTTTTATCTTCAAAAAAATAATGTTTAATTTTTTCATAACAAGTGGATAGAGCTCTTTTTGCAACGAAGTGATCACAGTCTTGACTCTTGGTAAGAAGACTGTTGGTGATGTCTGACATTTCATTATATATTTCGTTCGCGGAAATTTCCTGATTTTCAAATAAAGTCAGCTGTCCGGAAATATACGGCGCATGCACCTCAACCTGCTTCAGATTTTCTTTTAAATCCCTATCTTGACAATACCCACTGATTTTATGATTTTATCCACAATACAACTGATACTGTTGTCTTTTTCTTTTTCAAAAAACTCTGCGTAATCTTCTAAATGTTTACAGTGAAAAAGTACGGCCTCAAAACAACTGTTCCACTTAGTCTGCACACGTACTGGTGGTTAGAAAGGTATTTTGCCCTTTTCTTGCAAAAATAGTCGAAAACGTCCTTTACGGGAGGGACAAGCTGTGAAGACACGTTTAACAGCAACTACTGAAGAGTAACATTTTCAAATTCGTTCTGCCAAATTTCTTTCAAAAAATTTAAAAGATGCGCATTGCAAAGTGACGTGCATACCATTCAAAAATACGGCTTTTAGGCTCTTTCCCCACGCTTTGGATAATGTAAGATGTATTGTCTGTCACACAAGCCGTTATATTAGCAAAATGTATTTCATACTTATGAACGCACTAAAGTCGCTGACTACTTTAAAATTTGTGGATTCCAAAGTGATGCATTTAAAGAAGATTGCGTTCAAAAAAGATTCCATTCAAAGAGGTTTCATCATTCCAGTTTTCAACATTCGGTTCAGCTGATGGAACAGCAAGAATATTAAAAAAATATCTATCTTCTGAATCAGTTGTTTGGTCTGCTACGATGCTTACACCGGATACTGATTTAAAAAAATCTTTCACTTGTGCGGTGTGAATATCATATATTTTCGGCAAATATCATTTCCGCATTCGATTTGCATTTGGAATAACACCAATATCTTTCAACGAATTTTCCAAGTAATTTGTTAATGTAGGGTTATCCAGTTTGGAAAGCGGGATATTAGCTGCACAAAAGACACCAGTTAATTTCGAAAGTTCCACTGAGCAATGCTGTTCTTGTGCAGTTCTTTTCTCAACTAATTCATCAACACATTTCGGCATTATTTTCGGTTCACTGTTCAGACACACCTTTTTTTTTTTTATGCAGCTTGCTTGCTAAATGCTTTTCATAAGTGTCCTTTCTTAAAAAATCCACGCCGCCCCGGTGGCCAAGTGGTTTAAGCGATGGCTTCTGATCATTTGTCCGAGATGGGTCCGGATTCGAATCCCGGTGAGGCATGGATGTTGTGTTTTCTTACGGCTCTGGCTCTCTCCCTTCTCTGGAACCAACTGCCCTAAATTAGGGACGAGCGACTGCTTATAGCCCACTGAGTTGCTCACGGTAATCGTTAAAATTCCAATAAAAAAAGTCCACTGTTATGTTGCAGAACAATAGAATTTCGTTCACATGAAACGTTCCCTTGCTGTACCGCTTGCATCTTTCAGATGCACTCATTTTACTCACGTGGCTCATTCTCAAAATTAAAAAACAATATCTAGAAACTTCATAAACTACTCATACGAAAGCACAAATTTTCTAAGCTAAGCGTCTGCGAAACAGTATTTTCTGTGAGCTGCTTTCTCAGCTAAAATTACTTACACAACTAACGACATCCGGTTTACTAGTCCGGCAAGTCGCAAAAGTCATTCTACAGTAGCGGGAGGGGGGGGGGGAATCACGGAAGACCGCGTGTACACTCTTCAGCAGAGTACATTTGACCTTGAATTGCCCGTCAAGCTTTTTCGAAATGAGTATCTTCGCAACGAACAATCTTGAGAGGTAATTAAAGGTTTAAAGCTCTGATTTGGACTTTCGAGTAGGATTATTTTGCGGTATATTTTTCGCGTAAATTCTAACGAACGCAGTATTAAAATTATTTAATTATGGAAAATACAGTAATAAAAAAATTGTAATAGAAATTACGCAAAAATAGGTAAAAAATCTGAAATTCACAGATATATATATATATATATATATATATATATATATATATATATATATATATATATATATATTCTATTAAGAAGAGACCTAAGCAAAAAAAATACATATATATTTTGCAACTTTCGTTTTAAATTCTAAAGTTTTTCCTTAGTTTTCAGTTTTGCTCTTCAGTATATATATATATAAGAGCTTTGTTACTTTTTCTGTTAACTTCAGAAATATCCACTTCTTCCGATGTTAGGTCTTCTAAAGCAGAGAACCTGTTCTTCAGTTCCAATTTGAAGGTATTATGGTGTTTTTAAGGCTGGTTATGTCAATAGATTTTGTTTGTCTTATGAGCTTGCTACGTTCGAGTTTAGTGTTGAGGTGCATCTACATCTCACCAATCTATGGTCACTGCCTGTGTTGAACTTGCTTAGCACACTGCAGTCTTCTATGACGAATTTTTTGTTACACATAAGTGATATTGATTTTATTATGTGTAACAAAAAATTCGTCATAGAAGACTGCAGTGTGCTAAACAAGTTCAACACAGGCAGTGACCATAGATTGGTGAGATGTAAGATGCACCTCAACACTAAACTCGAACGTAGCAAGCTCATAAGACAAACAAAATGTATTGACATAACCAACCTTAAAAAACACCATAATACCTTCAAATTGGGAACTGAAGAACAGGTTCTCTGCTTTAGAAGACCTAACATCGGAAGAAGTGGATATTTCTGAAGTTAACAGAAAAGTAACCAAAGCTCTTATGGAAACAGCAACAAAATTAGCTGGGTCTAAGAACAAATTGCATGTGAACAAATTATCAGGAAAAACCAAAATGTTGATGCAAAAAGAAGAGTGATGAGGACAACTAAAGAAGATGTGACTTCCAAAGTGGAATATATAGAGCTATGCAAGACAGTACGAAAAAGTATCACTGAAGACGTAAAGAAATTCAACTGTGAACTAGTAAGGAAAGCAATTGAAAACAACCAAAGCCTAAAGATAGCAAAGGGACATCTCAGTAAGGGAAGAAAACAGATTATGGCACTGAGAAAAGAAGATGGTTCTGTAACAAGAAATAGAGGCGAAATTTTGACAAGAGTGAAAGATTTCTACTCCAAATTATATGAAAGGGATGATACATGTACTCCAGACATCATGAAAGGTACCAGTACCAGAGTTCTTCCAGTCCTTCCAGCAGAAGTTGCACATGCAATCAAGAACATGAAGTGGGAAAAGCTCCAGGAGAAGATGGAATTACTGTAGACATCATACAAGAAGCAAGTGGAGAAATCGAAACAGTACTCGCCCAAATTTTCACTCGATGCCTTAATGAAGGGAAAATTCCTGAGGATTGGAACAACGCTACAATGATCTTGCTACATAAAAAAGGTGACATTGAGGATCTCAGGAGCTACAGACCTATCAGCATGCTATCAGTGGTTTATAAAATCTTCACTAAAGTTCTTTCACACCGCTTGAAGGTGACACTGGACATGGCTCAACCAAGAGAACAAGCTGGATTCAGGAGTGGCTACAGCACAATAGATCATATCCACGTACTGAGAGAACTAATTGAAAGAGCGAGGGAATATGAACTTCCATTGTGCATGGCTTTTATCGATTATGAAAAAGCCTTTGATTCGGTGAAACCATCAGCAGTTGCAAGGGCTCTGAAATCCTGCAGTATTGAAGATGCATACATTAATATTATTAATAACATCTATGAAAATGCAAGTGCAAAGATTCGGCTGTTTGAAAATACAACACACATACAAATTGGAAAAGGAGTGAGACAAGGTGACACCATATCTCCGAAGCTCTTTAATGCCACATTGGAAAATGTCTTTCAATCACTGAACTGGGAAAACAAAGGGATAAAGATTAATAGAGATTATCTAACCCACCTTCGTTTTGCTGATGACATAGTCATTTTTGCAACTACCCCATCAGAGCTGCAGAGTATGATCCAGGAACTTGCTGACAAGAGTAATGAAGTGGGATTAAAAATGAACTTTCAGAAGACAAAAGTGATGTACAATGCTTTTACAAGAAATGAAGATTTATCGATTGATGGAGAAAAGCTGGAGATAACAGACACGTACGTTTATCTTGGACAGCAGATATCAAGTGAGGGTCACATTGGTGAAGAAATTAATCGGCGTACAAAACTTGCCTGGAGAGCTTTTGGAAGAAAACAGCATACTTTTCAAGAGCAATATTCCATTATGTCTTAAAAGAAAAGTGTTTGATCAATGCATCCTTCCAGTGCTTACGTATGGTGCAGAGACGTGGACCTTAGCTAAAAGAGACATACAAAGGCTGCAGACAACTCAAAGCAGCATGGAGAGGTGCATGCTTGGTGTAACCAGGAGAGATAAGAAGAGGAACACGTGGATCCGGAAAATGACAAGAGTGGAAGACATCATGATCAGAGTTAAGTCCCTGAAATGGCAATGGGCTGGACATACTGCCAGAAGGACAGACCATCGATTGACAGCCGAAATTTTAGATTGGATTCCAAGGGACAGGAAAAGACCCAGAAGAAGACCACATGGAGGATGGGTGGATGAAATTCGAAAGTATGCGGGAGTGACATGGAGGAGACTGGCACAAGACAGACCGTTGTGGAGGAAACTTGGGGAGACCTTCGTCCAGCAGTGGATTGATAATGGTTGACAATGATGATGATGATGATGATGATGATATATGATATTCGCGAAATTACAGAAAACCCACTAAAATTCGCGAAAAAAATCGCGGAAATTCGCGCCGCGACAGAATTACTGCGCTAACAATAAGACAAGGAAAAAGACCAACCACTGCAATAGAATTCTTAGCAAGATGTGAATCTGGTGGTTTTTTTTTTTTTTTTTTTTTTACCCCTATATCAAGAAATTACTAAAAATTCTATCTCCAAAAGTACATTTTCTGCTCTCAGGCGCCAGAAAATGTAACTTCGAAACACAATGTCTAATTCTCGACTTTCTGGACTTGCATTGTTGAACATTCACCGAGAAATAGAAGTAAATACAGGATCCACCTTTTGAAGTCAATGGCGGCGAAGCGCAGTTACCTTGTACAATGATGCTAAGATATGTAAGTACAATTATATTAAATAAAGTACTAGCAAATCTTTACGTTTTCAATATTCTGCACTATTACTTATTTCATAAAACAACTAATTTTATAATTGAGCCTTTATAAATAACTCCTAGAAATTGAATATTGGGAGAGAAGTACTCTTCTTTACATTACCCACATTTAATAATTATGTAGCTCTCCACATTACATAACGGCTTTGTATCAAAATTTTGTAATCAGCACTTTAATTATCAATAATATTATTAGTTTATTAACGAATTTACATAATTATTCTAAATAATGAATTATTGACAATTAACGTTTACTTACTAATTGATTTTCCTAGATTAGCAACTATTTTCGGTGTTTGGGTATGAAACTACTTGGGCATCCCCCATAATTTTTGATTTGCTACGCCCCTGCTCTTAAGAAGTACAGAATGAAAAACGAACCAGCTCAGAACGAATGAGTAAAAACCAGCGAAAGTAAAAATTTTAGAAAGATACTTTCGAGATAAGACCTGGAAAAATTCCGTTGAAGGTTAAACTCCCAGCGGGACTTTTCTGCTACAAAGCACAGGTTATAAATGATCTTCACATCCTTTCTGCTTATTCGGAAAGGTCGTGGGGGTTAGGCATTTTTCTATATGTATGCCTCCACTGTTTGGGCCAATTCCATTCAGGCGTATGAGGGGCTAAATACCTTACAGAGTAGATTATTCTATTGCCTGCTCAACTGAACAGAATACCGTTATGACGAAAGAACGCCCACAGAAAATATGTTCACTTCTCGAAAATAGGAAAAAAAAATGCCTATTTCTCATGGCAGTTGAAATTTAGCAGTTAATCAAACCTCAGGTATTACCGCGAACCGTTCTTATTACCGAAAAATGGATACGAAGAAAAGTGATAACATAAATTTTCCGTTAATATAAGAAAGGAACGGCGGAAAGATTTCTGAAAATTCAAAATTTTCCGTTAACACCTCTCAGTTTACCATCAGTATGAGAAAGGAACTGCAGAAAGGTTTCTGAAAATTCAAAATTTTCCGTTAACACCTCTTATAAACGACAATTTAACATCAATATAAGAAAGGAACTGCGGAAAGGTTTCCGAAAATTCAAAAGTTTTCGTTAACACCTCTTAAAAAAGACAATTTACCATCAATATAAGAAAGGAACTGTGGAAAGGTTTCTGAAAATTAAAATTTTCCGTTAACACCTCTTAAAAACCAACAATTTACCATCAATATGAGAAAGGAATTGCGGAAAGGTTTCTGAAAATTCAAAATTTTCTGTTAACACCTCTTAAAAGCCACAATTTACCATCAATATAAGAAAGGAACTGCAGAAAGGTTTCTGAAAATTCAAAATTTTCCGTTGATACCTCTTAAAACCGGCAATTTATCGTCAATATAAAAAAGGGACTGCAGAAATGTTTCTGAAAATTCAAAATTTTCCGTTGATACCTCTTATAAACGGCAATTTACCGTCAATGTAAAAAAGGAACTGCGGAAAGGTTTCTGAAAATTTAGGGTTTTCCTGGCGTAAGAAAAGTTCGTGAAATTGAATTTTTTTTTTCTGTCATTTCACGGAAAAGGTTATGTCAAGAATAAGTTTCGTTAATTCAAGATAGGAATCACGGAAAATGGTTCGTGAATTCCAGAACATTTTTTACAGTGTACACATCACAGGTTAAAGTTTGGATGGATGTTTATCTGTAGCTCCCGCTCTAATGTTAAAGATAGTTCCGTATTTTTAAAAAGGGAAGAGAAAGAGAGAGAGAGAGAGAGAGATATTAGCAACATTACGTAGCTTTTAGAGAAAAAGATTGCTACGCAATCAAAGGGTCAATCTTTCTTTCCTGCCTGATGTGCCTGTCTGTCGTAATGCGGTTTTTAGAGGGGGGATATAACAGTCAAACTACTGGTAATTTATTATATGGGTGCCCCTGAATAGGTTTTTAATGGCTTAGATTATAAATGTGAGGGCAGACCGATTATGTGACACACACCTCTCCTACTCTCCTGACCCTTGCCAGCTGGGTTCCGGAAACATGAATTAGGAATTATCGAACTGATGGATGGTGCAATCTCCTCTCCTCTTCATTTCTCCGTCCTCCTCCTCCTCCTCCTCCTTCTCTGTGAATCCCGATCGGGAAATTTTAAAAATACGTATGATCCCTGAGCACGGCGACAGAGAAAAACTGTCCACAGTATGACGTACACTCTAATTTAACTTTCATTTTTAGTTTCTTTCTCTATGAAAATTTGAATTCATTCTCTTTAGACGTTTTCTACCTTAACGTTATACAGGGTGTCCATAGATGAAGTATACAACTTCAATATGCTATCGAAAAAAACTACAATAAATAACAACTTACTTTTTATGTCAAAATACATTGTAACTGTGAAAGTGTTCTCTAAAAATGTCAGTGGGTCTCCACAAGGGCTCCGTTGGTTGTTCGTAGGATATCTAAACGATAGTCCAGTTCCACCCACGTACGCTGCAGGATGTCAGGTGTAACAAGGCGGAAGGCTGCAGTAATGCGTTCTTTGATCTCAGGGACAGATGTAACCTTTTCCTTGTACAAAATGTCCTTAATAAAGCCCCAAAGAAAAAAAAATCGCACAGGGTAATATCATTTGCGTGGTCAATTGCTGCACTGTTGCTCGTCGATTTCCTTTACTAGTCAACTGGGGCGACGTTCTCCTCTGGGGTCGAGAGCCTTTGGGGCTGCACAGTTATGACGTCGAAGGTACTTGGTGTGCAGGGGCCTATTCTTGGTAAAGCCTTACTACAGCTCCTCGTGAACAGCCCACGAAGTCTGCCGTTTCTGAGATGCTTCCACCCTTGGCGCTGTAGCCGTTGATCATTCCTTTCTGAAATTCCGTCAAATTACTACCTCTGCCCAATGTGCTCACGTGACGCACTATGGCTCATCTGTCCTGGCCGGCCGCTTATATCTACGTGCGACCGACCTTGTCACGTGCACTCTGTGACGTGCCTGGGCGGGTACACTGTGATTCCTGGGGTGGTCATGTTATTATGATACGACTGTGTATATCATAACATGTGGCAACATTTTTTCACCATTTTCTAACTCTTTAATGACGGCTACTATATCTTTAATTGACACCAGTTTCGTTCAGGCATTTTGTCACTTATAAAACTTTGGGATTTCCTACCTGACGACTACGTGAGTTGACCGCTGTTTATCGATACACATAAAGCGAAAGCAGCACTGATATCTTCAATGCAATGTTAACTTGGAGGGCGAAAAGGAACGAAGGACACAATTCAAGGAATCGATATATTCTGTTTCACCTTAGGCCACATACCCATTCCGTTACTCCGCTATTCCTCTCTGCAACCGCCACAAAGAAATCCACTTAATGCATGGGAGAGAACCTCAACAACCTCCACCCTCCCAACTTTTGGAACAAGTCTGTGCCGATGGAAAGTGAATAGCTGTATACGTAGACAGACGAGCAGAAAGAATAACGACATAATTACAGAGGGTGAGTCGAAAGGTTTGCAATATTTGGATCACTTTATGTCTTCACCCGTACCATTAAGACGAAAGCTGACTAGCATTCAAAGTATAGGCCATTATGTTGCACCGTCTTTAGCCATCTGTCTGCTAGTTCTTCGATTCTACAGAGGGTGAGGCGAAAGTTTTGCAATATTTGGACCACTTTATGTCTTCATACGTACCTTTACGACGAAAGCTGACTAGCATTCAAAGTATGGGCCATTGTGTTGAACCGCCTTTAGCCATCTGTCAGCCAGTTCGTCGATTCTACAGAGGGTGAGTCGAAAGTTTTGCAATATTTGGATCACTTTATGTCTTCATACGTACCTTTACGACGAAAGCTGACTAGCATTCAAAGTATAGGCCATCATGTTGCACCGTCTTTAGCCATCTGTCTGCTAGTTCTTCGATTCTACAGAGGGAGAGTCGAAAGGTTTGCAATATTTGCATCACTTTATGTCTTCATACGTACCTTTACGACGAAAGCTGACTAGCATTTAAAGTATAGGCCATCGTGTTGTACCGTCTTTAGCCATCTGTCTGCCAGTTCTTCGATTCTACAGAGGGTGAGTCGAAAGTTTTGCAAGATTTGGATCACTTTATGTCTTCATACTACCTTTACGACGAAAGCTGACTAGCATTCAAAGTATAGGCCATCGTGTTGTACCGTCTTTAGCCATCTGTCTGCCAGTTCTTCGATTCTACAGAGGGTGAGTCGAAAGTTCGCAAATTTGGATCACTTTATGTCTTAATACGTACCTTTACGACGAAAGCTGACTAGCATTCAAAGTATAGGCCATTGTGTTGCACCGTCTTTAACCATCTGTCTACCAGTTCTTCGATTCTACAGAGGGTGAGTCGAAAGTTTTGCAAGATTTGGATCACTTTATGTCTTCATACGTACCTTTACGACGAAAGCTGACTAGCATTCAAAGTATAGGTCATCGTGTTGTACCGTCTTTAGCCATCTGTCTGCCAGTTCTTCGATTCTACAGAGGGTGAATCGAAAGTTTGCAAATTTGGATCACTTTATGTCTTAATACGTACCTTTACGACGAAAGCTGACTAGCATTCAAAGTATAGGCCATTGTGTTGCACCGTCTTTAACCATCTGTCTACCAGTTCTTCGATTCTACAGAGGGTGAGTCGAAAGTTTTGCAATATTTGCATCACTTTATGTCTTCATACGTACCTTTACGACGAAAGCTGACTAGCATTTAAAGTATAGGCCATCGTGTTGTACCGTCTTTAACCATCTGTCTGCCAGTTCTTCGATTCTACAGAGGGTGAGTCGAAAGGTTTGCAATATTTGCATCACTTTATGTCTTCATACGTACCTTTACGACGAAAGCTGACTAACATTCAAAGTATAGGCCATCGTGTTGCACCGTCTTTAGCCATCTGTCTGCCAGTTCTTCGATTATACAGAGGGTGAGTCGAAAGTTTTGCAATATTTGGATCCCTTTATGTCTTAATACGTACCTTTTCGACGAAAGCTGACTAGCATTCAAAATATAGGCCATTGCGTTGCACCGTCTTTAGCCATATGTCTGCCAGTTCTTCGATTCTACAGAGGGAGAGTCGAAAGGTTTGCAATATTTGCATCACTTTATGTCTTCATACGTACCTTTACGACGAAAGCTGACTAGCATTCAAAGTATAGGCCATCATGTTGCACCGTCTTTAGCCATCTGTCTGCCAGTTCTTCGATTCTACAGAGGGTGAGTCGAAAGGTTTGCAATATTTGCATCACTTTATGTCTTCATACGTACCTTTACGACGAAAGCTGACTAGCATTCAAAGTATAGGCCATCGTGTTGTACCGTCTTTAGCCATCTGTCCAGTTCTTCGATTCTACAGAGGGTGAGTCGAAAGATTTGCAATATTTGCATCACTTTATGTCTTCATACGTACCTTTACGACGAAAGCTGACTAGCATTCAAAGTATAGGCCATCGTGTTGTACCGTCTTTAGCCATCTGTCTGCCAGTTCTTCGATTCTACAGAGGGTGAGTCGAAAGTTTTGCAATATTTAGATCACTTTATGTCTTCATACGTACCTTTACGACGAAAGCTGACTAGCATTCAAAGTATAGGCCATCATGTTGCACCGTCTTTAGCCATCTGTCTGCCAGTTCTTCGATTCTACAGAGGGTGAGTCGAAAGTTTTGCAATATTTAGATCACTTTATGTCTTCATACGTACCTTTACGACGAAAGCTGACTAGCATTCAAAGTATAGGCCATTGTGTTGCACCGTCTTTAGCCATCTGTCTGCCAGTTCTTCGATTCTACAGAGGGTGAGTTGAAAGTTTTGCAATATTTGGATCACTTTATGTCTTCATACGTACCTTTACGACGAAAGCTGACTAGCATTCAAAGTATAGGCCATCATGTTGCACCGTCTTTAGCCATCTGTCTGCCAGTTCTTCGATTCTACAGATCGAGAGTCGAAAGGTTTGCAATATTTGCATCACTTTATGTCTTCATACGTACCTTTACGACGAAAGCTGACTAGCATTCAAAGTATAGGCCATCGTGTTGTACCGTCTTTAGCCATCTGTCTGCCAGTTCTTCGATTCTACAGAATGTGAGTCGAAAGTTTGCAATATTTGGATCACTTTATGTCTTCATACGTACCTTTACGACGAAAGCTGACTAGCATTCAAAGTATAGGCCATCATGTTGCACCGTCTTTAGCCATCTGTCTGCCAGTTCTTCGATTCTACCGAGGGAGAGTCGAAAGGTTTGCAATATTTGCATCACTTTATGTCTTCATACGTACCTTTACGACGAAAGCTGACTAGCATTCAAAGTATAGGCCATTGCGTTGCACCGTCTTTAGCCATCTGTCTGCCAGTTCTTCGATTCCGCGGTGGTACCAGTTCTTATCCGTCGAGGAAAAGAATTCCTTCATCCCGCTGCCAAGGTAGTGGGCCATGGACCGGAAGAAGTAATAATCCGATGGGGCAAGATCCGGACTATATGATCGGTGTAGCATCAGGTCGATGCCCTCAAGTTCCTGGAGTTTTGCCCGGGTCGTTCGCGCGGTATGAGGACGAGCGTTGTCCAGCTGTAAGAGAGCGCGCTTTCTGTTCGACAGTGCTGAGTACTTCCCTTCCAAAACTGCATAAATCCGCTCCATCTGTTCAGAGTAGAGATTAGCGTCGACACAAATTCGTAACGGATTATCCCTTCGAAATTCCATCAGACGCAGTTCTCGAAGCGCCCACGTTTGGCAAAATGTTCAAGAAGCTGGCCTGGGCTCACCCACTGCCGTTGTGTGTTAGGATTATGGAAACTGATCCACGTAACACGTAACAATTCTCTTGATGAAACGTACACCGCTCGAGTTTTCTAGGTGTTTCGGGCACACTTCCACTCTGCGGTTTGCTTCAGCTGGCGTAAGTTTGTGAGAGACAATGCGACAGCTTTAGTAGACATTGCCGAGGTCCTGAAGGTGACGAACCACTGTGGTCTGTGACATGCCCAGCTCGCCTGATAGTCTCCGAGTACTGCTTGTCAGATTTGTCTCTACGACCAGGCACACGGCCTTCGAATCCACGGTTCGTGGGCAACCTGACCTTGGCTGATCGTCGAGGTTTCTGTCACCTGAGAAAAATTTCTTGAACCATCTGGTTGCTGTGCTGTGATCCACGGAACCTTCCCCTTTCGCATGACAAATGTTTCATTTTGCTTGAGGAGCGTTATGGTCAAGTTCAAACTTGTTAAGCAATGGTTTCCTAATTTGTTGGGGCTGTTCATCTTTTAGGCGTACCAACCACAGACAGCACGATGACGTCAAATGCTGTTCACAGCAACGACTACCACTTTATATCCCTTTCGACTGACTGCAGTGCGCGACTTGAACTAGTTTAAACACGTGACATATCCGCCGCAGCACATGCGTTTACGCAAATATTGCAAAACCTTCGACTCTTCCTCTGTGTATCGTTTTTGACATAACATGCATACAATATGTACTTCGAAGGATGTAACAAATCTCAGAAAGGGTTCTTAAAATTACAAAATATTTCACCTGAGACTCAAATTTACTCATGGAAACTATTCTTTCTGTTCTATAAATTCGCAGAAGTAAAAAAATCAGATTTTGTGTACAACTCTGAAACACGTGAAATCTCCTTTTAATGGAGATGTTCTTCGAATCAGATGCTGGAGTAATTTTTTTCTTTCGACGAGCGGCTAGAAGAGTAGGAAAAACAAAGCGGAGTGTTAAAAAAAACAAGAGCTCGAAATAAATGAAATAAGAGCCTGTGATACGAAGCAGGAGAAACAGTGTTTCTGGTGGTTAATGAAATTAGTCCAATTAAGGGGTTTATTCCAGCGGCTCCGAGAAGGAGAAGAAAGTTGAAAACCGTGACTGTTATCTCATTAAGTTCTTACGTCCTTCCGTCGTGCAAAATACGACTGTTATTCGATGTTGTAGTAAGTTCACGAGCTGTTTCACTGATCTTCATTTATGTTCCTACAAAGGTTATTTTGAAAGCAATGCCTCCTCCTTAATAAATTTTGAAATTTTGAAGTGATTTTAATGAAACTGCACTGACAAATATAATGATATGTTACCAATGCGGAAGCAAATTATTTTCAGAATCGGAAATAAAGAGCATGAATGACAAAGAAAAGCAGTGAGTCGTAATTGAATTCGTAATTGTGAGGCTCCAGAACTCTTGACGGTATATTGAGCTGCCATAATCGATATCAGTAATGTCCGAAGATGGATGAAGAGGTTTCCAGAGGGAGAAAGTTAAGTGTCGGACAAACAACGGAGTGGAAGACCCGCAACTGCAGTGACAGATGTCAACAGGCAACGAGTGAAAGACCTCATCACAGCTGTTCATCATGTAACCATCCAGGAGTTGCGGGATGCAATTCATTGTGGTCATAGTACTACGGAAATATTAATTAGGGATCTGGGGTACAGAAAAATTTGTTCAAAGTTGATCCCAAGAAACCTAACTCGTGAACAATGTGAGCAAAGAGTGCACATGTGTCGGAACTTCTTGGACTGTTATGAGAGGGAGAGCGAGGTGTTTTTCTCTAATGTTGTGACAGGGGATGAAACCTGGGTGTTCTTTCATAACCCAGAAACAAAACGTGGGTCTATGGAATGGCATCGCACATCTTCACCTCGACAGAAAAAGGTGAAAACAACTCGTTCCGCAGGGAAAGTGATGGTGACAATTTTCTGGAGGAAACGTGGTGTCATTTTGGCTGATTTCCTTGAACGGGGTGGCATTGAAGAAGCTAAATCAAGCTCTCAGAAGAAAAAGACGTGACATTCCACTTCATAGCGTTGCTTTACACTACACTGAAGAGCAATTGAATTAGAGACAGCTGGCGTTGTGCAAATGTGGCGCTGTGAACGGCCCTGTAAACGGAAACGACATGACGTATGCAGCGATCCGACAATATAAGGAGTGATGTGACGGGAATCATAAAGAGTCGGACGCCGTATGGGTAAGACGAAGGATCTAAGCGCATTTGATCGTGGGCAAATTGTCGGGGCCCGACGAATGGGCCACTCCATCTCGGAATTCCTGCAGGCACTGGGATTTTCACGATCCACCGTGTCACTGGTACACCGTGAGTACATCGAATCCGGTAAAACCATCCCTGCAAGGACCAACTGCCGTGCACAACAGCGTGTGGATGAGCGATGTCATCGTCGGCTAGCTCGCATTGTAACAGCGGATAGACGGGCCACAGTGCAAGAAATCACTCGGCAATTTAACGCTGCTGCACAAAAACGTGTAAGCAGCCACACCATCCAGAACCATCTCCTCGCTATGGGGTACAGAAGCCATCGTCCCACGAGGGTACCGCTGCTGACCGCACATCACCGAGTGCAAAGATTAGCATGGGCGCGGGAACATCGCCACTGGACCCTAGACATGTGGGAAAATGTTGCCTGGACTGATGAGTCGAGATTCGCGTTGGTACATGTGGATAGCAGGATACGAGTACGGCGCAAACCACATGAAGCGATGGATCCTTCGTGCTAGCAGGGTACTCTTCAAGCTGGTGGGGGTGGCATTCTCGTCTGGGGATTGTTCACGTGGACTGAAATGGAACCCCTAGTACGTGTGACATCGTTCCTCACAGGTCAACATTACCGGGATATCCTGGACGACCATTTGCTCCCGTTTGTGCGTCTTCAACATCCCACTGGGGACCTCATCATGCAACAAGACAATGCAGCTCCCGAATTGTATTCGAATGGTTGGATGAACACTCCACCGACGTGACCTCGTTTCCTTGGCCAGCTAGGTCACATGACCTCAATCCCATCGAGCACATCTGGGATGCCATCGAGAGAGATGTTCGAGGCACTGACCCCCTCCATCAAATCTTCGTGAACTGTGGGAGCTTGTTCAGGGGTCGTGGATCCGCATGGCTTCCCAACGCTTCAGGTGTCTTGTCGAGTCCATGCCGAGACGAATCGCCGCCGTCATCAGGACGAAAGGTGGTGCTACACGTTACTAGACAGGTATCTCTATTTCAATTGCTCTTCAGTGTATGATAACGCACGTCCCTACACCTCAATGGAGACTTCACAGGCTATTGCCAAAAAGGGGTGGACAGTGATGCCCCAACCCCTCCTACAGTCCTGACTTGGCTCCCTCGGACTTTTTCCTATTTGCCCTTTTGAGAAACACAATTTGCTGGGAGCTCATGGGTGAAACGACAACCCCAGGAATCTTTTCCAAAATGGATTTTTACCAATGGGTTCAAAGATAGCGGAAATGTATCGAAAGTGATGAACAATACTTTGAATAGGCTAGCATTATTAACAATATGTCCAAGTATTTTGCCACCAAGTTTTATATTTTTGCTGCTACAAATAAAAATCTTATGAGGGACGAAGCATTACCTTTAGGATGCCCTTTCTATATTTTGTTATGATTTAAATTTAACATTTAATGTTGAATACCTCCGTAAAAACTGTTTCATTATTGCTAATGCTTTTGATGCATTCACCGTAGCTAAAGTCATAAGTAAGATGACAAAAATGTTGATTTATTTTTTTCTGAAAAAGGGATAGTCCGATGTGGTTTGTTTTTACATTGCTTAATCTCATTTACGCATTCGAACGATATGTTAAAGAAGCGTATATGCTCCAGCTTTGTCCGTCTGTCTGTCTGTCTGCCCGTCCGCACGATAACTCGCGTAAATTTGGTTCGATTTCGACGAAAGTTCAGTATGTGGTAGGGAACGAACTGGGAACGAACCCTATTGAAAATGGGCGAAATGTGGTCAAAGGTCATTATATAGGAGCGGATCCATTCAATTGCCTTTATCCGTCATAACTTGCGTAAAAACAGTTCGATTTCGATGAAATTTAAGTATGTGGTAGGGGACCACTGGGGACGAGCCCTATTGAAAATGGGCGAAATGAGATCCAAGTTCAGGACATAGGAACGGGATATATATGGAACGCATTCCATTGCCCTTATGCGCCATAATTTGCGTAAAAACGGTTAGATTTCAACGAAATTTTAGTATGTGGTAGGGGACCGCTTGGGGACGAACCCTATTGAAAATGGGCGAAATGTGGTCAAGGGTCAGGACATGGGAGCGGGATCCATTCCATTGCCATTATGCGTCATAACTTGCGTAAAAACGGTTTGATTTCGATGAAATATTAGTATGTGGTAGGAGACTACCTAGGGACGAACCCTATTAAAATGGGCGAAATGGGCGTCAAAGGTCAGGACATAGGAGCGGGATCCATTCAATCGCCTTTATGCATTATAACTTACGTAAAAATGCTTCGATTGAGACAAAACGTTATCATGTTGTTCCAGAAGTATACTTAACCGGTTCTGTTGAATATCGTCGAAATGGGGTCAAAGGTCGGGGCATAGGAGCGAGATTTATTCTACAGCCATTATCCTCATAACTTGACTAAAAATGCTTGTATTGCGACAAAACTTTGGTATGTCGTTCCGGAAGTATACTGAACTAATTCTCTTTAATATAATCGAAATGGGGTCAAAGGTCAGGACATAGGATCGGGATCCATTCCATCTCCCTTATGCGTTATAATTTACGTAAAAATGCTTCGATTGAGACAAAATTTTAGTATGTTGTTCCGGAGGTACACTGATCCAGTTCTGTTGAATGTCATAGAAATGGGTTCAAAGGTCAGGTCATAGGAGCGGGATACATTCTACAGCCATTATCCTCATAACTTGAGTAATGATTTCTGGTATGTTGGAAAGCGTATCATAATCAATACATTGCATGAGTTTTACTAACTTGTTTTATTTTTCATACGTCTCCTATGTTGGTGGATTCAGATGTATATTTTGTTTTTTATCACAAACGTGTTATGTACACTGAGTAATCACTGAGTTATGACGACTCATCTAATACTTCGTATGTCCTTCTTTCTCACTCAGTACAGCAGCTATCCAACGTTATATCGATTCAATAAGATGCTGGAAGCAGTTGGGTGGTATGGCCAACCCAGCTGTGTGTAATGCGGCCTTCAATGCAGGTATGGAGGTGATTGGTGTATTCAGACGCCTGATATGCCACTGTGTAGTGTCCCAGAAGTGCTCTGTGTGATTGATATCGGGGGTGTTCGGAGGCCAATCGATATGCTGGAAGTCTGAATTGTGTTCCCTAAACCATTCCTACATAACATTGGACCTGTGGCTCGGCACTCGGTCACCATTCATGAAAAAGTGCAACAATGTTGGGAGTACAGAGTCAGCAAGTACTTCACGATAGTGGACATCTGTCATACGTTGTCCTACATGAACCAGGGGTTCAAGTTCTTGCCAGGTGAAGATGTCCCACACCATAGAACCGACTCCACCGGCTTGCACTGAGGTGACCTTGCAGAATGGCTCATTTTGTTTGTGCTAAATACTTACACGACCATCCAGTGAGTGGAGTAAAAAACGCGACTTGTCAGACCGGCACACATTTTCTTTTTTACTCTTTCCAATTGTACGTTGTAGAAAAGTATATGCTCCAGCTTTGACCGTGGTGTCTGTCTGCCTCTCCGCACGATAACTCACGCAAAAATGGTTCGATTTTGATGAAAGTTTAGAATGTGGTAGAGGACAACCTGGAAAAAAACCCTATTGAAAAATGGGCGAAATGGGGTCAAATGTCACGACAAAGGAGGGCATCCATTTCATTGTCCTTATGCGTCATAACTTACGTAAAAATGCTTCGATTGCGACGAAACTTCATCACGTTGTTCCGGAGATGTACTGAACCGGTCCTATTTAATATCATCGAAATGGGGTTAAAGATCAAGGCTCAGGAGCGAGATTTATTCCACAGTCATTATCCTCATAACTTGAGTAAAAATGCTTCTATTGCGACAAAACTTTAGTGTGTTGTTCCGGAGGTATACTGAATCAATTTTGTTTAATATCATCGAAATGGGGTCAAAGGTCAGGGCACAGGAGCGAAGTTTATTCCACAGCCATTATCCTCATAACTTGAGTAAAAATGCTTCTATTGCGACAAAACTTTAGTATGTTGTTCCGGAGGTAACCTAAAGCGGTTCTGTTGAATATCATTGAAGTGGGGTCAAAGGTCAGGGCACGGGAGCGAGATTTATTCCACAGCCATTCTGCTCATAAGTTGAGTAATGATTTCTGGTATGTTGATGGAAAGCGTATGATAATCGATGCATTGCATGATTTTACGAACTTTTTTCCAGTCATCCGAAGTCCAAGTTGCATGATCTTTGCACCAGGCGAGTCTTTTGCACCAATTAAAGATTGTTAGGAGAGGACGTCGTCGGGATCGTCTGCTGTTATAGCCCATTCGTGCGAACGTGCGACCCGTGGCCATGACAGATAGTGTTCCTGGTTGACCTCTGTTGTATTGGACAGTCAACTGTTGAACTGTTCTGCGTCTGTTGACCTGCCCGAGTGACCGGACCCGGCGCTCACCACTGAAATCAACCTTTCGTTGGCCTGTGCAGTTTTGCCTCCGGGTCGTTGTTTAACCCTTTTCACTCTAGTCCTGATGCATTTTAACTACGGCGGCTCGCTAACAACCCACCAGTTCAGCCGCTTGGGAAATGAAGGCACCCGCTCTACTTGCTCCCACAATCAGTCCTTTCTCAAAGTCCTATAAATACTTCCAACTGCTCGGCTCACACTTTATATATGCTTCGTCCGTCGACTAATCGCGCCCTCTGGGAAATCACATCCGTCGACTAATCGCGCCCTGTCGGAAATCCCGTCCGTCGACTAATCGCGCCCTCTCGGAAATCACGTCGTTAACGGGCCGCATTCATTTTTGATTGGGGTGGTCATATTTAAGTGACCACTCGATGTACGTAAAAAAAAAAAAATTCTGCTCTTTCCTAAAATCTTTGTTCGATATCGTATCAGCTGCATGAATAAAATTTTTAAAAATCAAAGACTCTACGCAATTTATAAACACAACGCTTCCTTTAATGGCGTAACACTAATACACAGTTTAAGCTGAACTTTCGCTCACCATCGAAGACTTCGTCTCGGCTAGATTAGCAAAGTCTTCTTAGAGATAGTAACGCACAATAAAACCTATATAATAGGCTACGTCTGCCCTTAACGGCCTGACGTCAACGCTCTTACGGCATTCAGTACTTGCAGCGCCATCTGCTTTTATCCTGTGGCCGAATCGGAGCACGGCTATCGCATGATACGCAAAGTCAAGGAGAGATATCAGGAAATAAAATAAAGTTAGTGAGACAAACGACTTCATCTGTGGCAATACGCACGTGCTCAAACAACTGTCTGTGACGTTTGTTCTATTACGTAGGTGTTATGTCGTGTTTTTTTTTTTATTTTCTTCGCATTGCAGAGTAATTTTATAAAAAGGACTTAAAGAAAAAAAAGAATGCCTTCCATCGCAGGCTTCGTCTACGCTAGGTTATCAAAGCTTTCTTAGTGTTGGTAACGCACAATGTTCTTGTACTAGCAACAACATTGTGCGTTACTATCTGTCATTATGGCAACACTAGCTCATATCCCGTGCCATGAACAGGTGAAAAAGCTGTGGCTGAATCAAAACTACGCTTGCAGTTACATTTCTTACAATTTTACTTGCCTACAGTTACGTTCTTACAATTTTACTTGTTTTTTTACGAAATAAAACAACGCTAATTCCTTTTTATGAAATTACTCTACAATGTGAAGAAAATGAAATAAAACACGACATAACACCTACGTAACAGAACAAACGTCTCATACACTTGTTCGAGCACGTGCATGTTGCCACAGATGAAGTCGTTTGTCTTACTATCTTTATATTACTTTCAGGTATTTCTACTTGATTTTAAGTATCATGCGATAGCGGTGAGCTTAGTTCCGAATTCGGCCACCGGGTAAAAGCAAGTGGCTCTGCGAGTACTAAATGACGTCAGACCGTTGACGTCAGCGCGTTGGGGACAGACGTAGCCTATTATATAGGTTTTATTTTGCGTTACTATACCTCTGACCGCCAATAGCGGTATAACTATACCATCGGGATTAGAGGAAATGCTATCCCACACTCACCAACCCGCTTGGCCAGCGTGGTGAGTTATGGCCAAACCCCTCCAAAATGACTCCACAACTTAAATCTTGGCCCTCAGTCTCCGGCAGCTGGAATGTACCTGGCCAAGGCAGCGGCCAGTGCGACATGAAGGCAGAGGGTGCTAGGAATCCCCGGAGGACCGGACTAGGCTGCCATCTGATGCTGACCTTGGCTACGTACAACGGAAGCTCCCTATCTTCTGATTCAAGGCTTCTTGAATTGGAAGAGGAACTACAAAGGATCAACTGGGACATCGTCGGGCTAAGTGAGGTAAGGAGAAAAGGAGAAGATCTCATTGAACTGAAAAGTGGACATCTCTTCTACTATCGTGGGACAGATACTGGCAGAACTAGTGGTGTTGGATTTATAATAAACAAGAAACTGAAGGATAAAGTTGTAGAAGTTGAAAGTTCCTCTGACAGAGCTGCACGACTCGTTATCCAACTATCGAGAAGATACCAGGCTCAGATTATTCAAACTTATGCACCCACCACAAGTCATCCTGAAGAAGAAATTGAAGAATTTTATGAGGAAATTCGTCATCTAAATAATAAAGGTAAGCAGCACTTGAAGATAATTATGGGAGATTTCAATGCAAAAATAGGGCACCGGCAGCAGAATGAAACTTCAGTAGGTAAATTCGGTCACGGCAACAGAAACCAGCGTGGAAATACTCTCGTAGAGTTTGCAGAGGCAGAAGGATTTTTCATCTTGAACTCCTTTTTCAAGAAAAAGCCACACAGGAAATGGACATGGAGACATCCAAATGGGACGACAAGTGAAATTGATTTTATTATGTGTAACAAAAAATTCGTCATAGAAGACTGCAGTGTGCTAAACAAGTTCAACACAGGCAGTGACCATAGATTGGTGAGATGTAAGATGCACCTCAACACTAAACTCGAACGTAGCAAGCTCATAAGACAAACAAAATGTATTGACATAACCAACCTTAAAAAACACCATAATACCTTCAAATTGGAACTGAAGAACAGATTCTCTGCTTTAGAAGGCCTAACATCGGAAGAAGTGGATATTTCTGAAGTTAACAGAAAAGTAACCAAAGCTCTTATGGAAACAGCAACAAAATTAGCTGGGTCTAAGAACAAATTGCATGTGAACAAATTATCAGGAAAAACCAAAATGTTGATGCAAAAAAGAAGAGTGATGAGGACAACTAAAGAAGATGTGACTTCCAAAGTGGAATATATAGAGCTATGCAAGACAGTACGAAAAAGTATCACTGAAGACGTAAGGAAATTCAACTGTGAACTAGTAAGGAAAGCAATTGAAAACAACCAAAGCCTAAAGATAGCAAAGGGACATCTCAGTAAGGGGAAAAAACAGATTATGGCACTGAGAAAAGAAGATGGTTCTGTAACAAGAAATAGAGGCGAAATTTTGACAAGAGTGAAAGATTTCTACTCCAAATTAAATGAAAGGGATGATACATGTACTCCAGACATCATGAAAGGTACCAGTACCAGAGTTCTTCCAGTCCTTCCAGCAGAAGTTGCACATGCAATCAAGAACATGAAGCGGGGAAAAGCTCCAGGAGAAGATGGAATTACTATAGACATCATACAAGAAGCAAGTGGAGAAATCGAAACAGTACTCGCCCAAATTTTCACTCGATGCCTTAATGAAGGGAAAATTCCTGAGGATTGGAACAACGCTACAATGATCTTGCTACATAAAAAAGGTGACATTGAGGATCTCAGGAACTACAGACCTATCAGCCTCCTATCAGTGCTTTATAAAATCTTCACTAAAGTTCTTTCACACCGCTTGAAGGTGACACTGGACATGGCTCAACCGAGAGAACAAGCTGGATTCAGGAGTGGCTACAGCACAATAGATCATATCCACGTACTGAGAGAACTAATTGAAAGAGCGAGGGAATATGAGCTTCCATTGTGCATGGCTTTTATCGATTATGAAAAAGCCTTTGATTCGGTGAAACCATCAGCAGTTGCAATGGCTCTGGAATCCTGCGGTATTGAAGATGCATACATTAATATTATTAATAACATCTATGAAAATGCAAGTGCAAAGATTCGGCTGTTTGAAAATACAACACACATAAAAATTGGAAAAGGAGTGAGACAAGGTGACACCATATCTCCGAAGCTCTTTAATGCCACATTGGAAAATGTCTTTCAATCACTGAACTGGGAAAACAAAGGGATAAAGATTAATAGAGATTATCTAACCCACCTTCGTTTTGCTGATGACATAGTCATTTTTGCAACTACCCCATCAGAGCTACAGAGTATGATCCAGGAACTTGCTGACAAGAGTAAAGAAGTGGGATTAAAAATGAACTTTCAGAAGACAAAAGTGATGTACAATGCTTTTACAAGAAATGAAGATTTATTGATTGATGGAGAAAAGCTGGAGATAACAGACACGTACGTTTATCTTGGACAGCAGATATCAAGTGAGAGTCACATTGGTGAAGAAATTAATCGGCGTACAAAACTTGCCTGGAGAGCTTTTGGAAGAAACAGCATAATTTTCAAGAGCAATATGCCATTATGTCTTAAAAGAAAAGTGTTTGATCAATGCATCCTTCCAGTGCTTACGTATGGTGCAGAGACGTGGACCTTAGCTAAAAGAGACATACAAAGGCTGCAGACAACTCAAAGTAGCATGGAGAGGTGCATGCTTGGTGTAACCAGGAGAGATAAGAAGAGGAACACGTGGATCCGAAAAATGACAAGAGTGGAAGACATCATGATCAGAGTTAAATCCCTGAAATGGCAATGGGCTGGACATACTGCCAGAAGAACAGACCATCGATGGACAGCCGAAATTTTAGATTGGATTCCAAGGGACAGGAAAAGACCCAGAAGAAGACCACATGGAAGATGGGTGGATGAAATTCGAAAGTATGCGGGAGTGACATGGAGGAGACTGGCACAAGACAGACCGTTGTGGAGGAAACTTGGGGAGACCTTCGTCCAGCAGTGGATTGATAATGGTTGACAATGATGATGATGATGACTATACCTCTAAGAAGGCTTTGATCATCTAGCCCAGACGAAGCCTTCGATGGTGAGCGCAAGTTCAGCTTAAACTGTGCATTAGTTTTACGCCATTAACGGATGTGTTGTAGTTTAAAGAAATTTCTTGTTTTGTGCTTTACATATACGGTAAAACCTACTACTAACGAATAGAGGACACCTACATTTAGCGATCAATTTTGTGATCACTAGTCTCGAAGTAGATTTAGAACCCACTTATAACGAGAACGAATTTAGCGAGATTTCGGATTTAACAAGAAAAACAGGGAACCTTTGTTTTGTATAACGAAAAAAATTTAGTGAAGTCCCTGGATTTAACGGAAGAGGAAAAAACTAAGATGATTACAAGCAAAGTAACAAAATTTAATGAAATCCTATATTTAACGAGGCATTGAAATTTTTGTGCGCACTGTTCTGGGATGAAAATAAATGGTTACTTACAGGACGAAATTGCAATAGCACATGGGATTTTTGTGAGCTAGTAGAAGAATGCCGATAGAAAAGCAATGGGGAAGGAGTGCATCACATGCTTAACAAGAGAGTTGTGCAGGAAACTTCCCCTTGCCACCTACTTCAAGGAGCTATAGCTTGGATGTATGACGTCAGCAGAATCGAAAACAGGCCATAAGCAAAACGAGGATGGGTGATTAACAAATAGTAACTGTACACCAATTATACTCAAGATAGTATAACTATGCTAATGATCCAAATTTCTTGGCGTATAATAGAAATCAAAGTTTCCAAGCTTTCGCACATCGATCAGATGGCGTTTTCAAAGAAGGTAGACAGTTCTACGCCAAGAAATTCAGATCATTAGTATAGTTATACTATTTTGAAGGTGGGTGAGCATTAAAGTGAATTTCTGGGCGACAACTGCAGGGAGGGATACGAGACTAATGGAATGGGAATGTCGCAAGAGAGGAAACAGGAGATTATAGTAAATAGTAACACTGTACTAGTGATCCGATTTATTGGCTGAGGAAGTAGATACATTAGCGTTTCCAAGCTTTCGCACATCAACCAGATGGCTTTTTCAAGAAAGTTAGACAGAAACTGCCTACTGTCTAACTTCCTTGAAAAAGCCATGTGGTTGATGTGCGAAAGCTTGGAAACGCTAATGTGTCTACTTCCTACGCCAATAAATCGGATCACTAGCACAGTGTTGATATTTACTATTAAATTGGTGTACTGTTCCTCGTTATCAGGAGATAATAATTCCTGGAATTGTGGCCACTTCCCCTTTCACCCTCCAAGTAAGCGTTGCAATGAGAGGTTCGGTGATGCTTTTGCCTCATGTGTTGTGGAGCTTTAAACTGCGGTCTGTCTCACTGGTCGTCAAGTTGAATATACTTGAAAGGTTTCATTTAAAGCCATAGTACTAATGTAATTACTAATTAAGTCTGTCAAGTATACCCAATTGTTTTTGATAATAATGTTACGGATGTGATTTTTATAATGTTAACGTATATGCATATGATAAATATGGATTCAGGAAAGATAGAGGAACTAGGGATGCAATTGGAGTGACGAGAATTATATGCGAAAGGAATATAGAAGTAAACAAAGAAGTTTATACACTGAGTGGCCACTTTATTATGACCACCTGACAGTTTTAAGCAAATGAGCTATGGCTGCACACTGTTGCCGCCAGAGGGCGAGGCTAGTATAAAAGAGGAAAGCTTAGTGCTTGCGACAGTAGTAGAAGTGAATTTTGGGTGACGAGATGGGTAAAAAAATGCGATTTGACGGACTTTCAACGTGGGATGATTGTAGGACCTCGGAGCCATGGAGCGAGTATCACCGAAACCGTCGCGTTCGTAAAATTTCCCAGAGCAGCTGTTGTTAAAGTGTTTAAAGACTGGACTGTCAGCCAAAAAACTGGGTCTCTACGTTCAACGTGTGGTCGTCATCGACTAGTGACTGCTCGGGCGGAACGGAGAGTGTCCAGATTGACTGATAACAGACAACAGAAAGGCAACAGTGCAGCAAATTACAGACCATCTTAATCAAGGATCTCCTCAAATGATCTCTGCACGCACTGTTCGCCGTACACTGCATCGGATGGGATATGGTAGCCGAAGGCCTGCTCGAACACCTTTGCTGTCTGCAGTTAACAAAAGAAAAACGTCTCCAGTTCACACAGGAGCACAAGGATTGGACAGTCGATAATTAGAAACAAATTATGTGGTCCGATGAATCCCGTTTTCGGTTGCACCATGCTGATGGCCGAGTGAGAATTTTGCGGAAACAGCACGAAAGCATGGACTCCAAATGCATTGCTACAACCCTTCAAGCTGGTGGAGGCAACGTTATGGTTTGGGAAATGTTTTCCTGGCATGCTTTGGGCCCTTTAATTCGTGTTGATCAACGCCTGACTGGCACATCATATCTAAACATCGTTGCGGACGAAGTACATCCTGTCATGTGGATGGTTTATCCCAATGACGATGGCTACTTTCAACAAGATCATGCGTCCTGCCATAGTGCTCGTAATGTACAGGATTGGTTTCAGGAACATGGCAGTGAGTTTACTTTGCTTAGGTGTCCCCCAGAATCTCCAGATCTCAACCACATTGAGAATTTGTAGGATGAAGTTGAACAAGCCACTAGACAGCTGGATCCACAACCCTGCAATCTCACACTCCTGGAAAGTGCTATTCATCAAGCATGGTCTCAGATTCCGCAAACCACCTATCAGCATCTCGTGGAGTCCATGCCACGAAGAATTGATGCAGTATTAAAGGCAAAAGGTGGCCCAACGAAGTACTGAGGGGATGGTAATAATAAAGTGGCCACTCAGTGCAAACGTCGTACGTTTCATCGATCTAGAAAAATTATTTGGCATGGTGAATTGGGAACAGTTGATAGAAGTGCTAAGTAAAATAGGATGGGAAGACCGGAGCTGAAAGACTAGACAGATCGGAGGTTAAAAGCTGAAAGACTAGAAAGACCGGAGATTAATAGCTGAAAGACTAGAAAGACCGGAGGTTAATAGCTGAAAGACTAGAAAGACCGGAGGTTAATAGCTGAAAGACTAGAAAGGCCGGAGGTTAATAGCTGAATTATGCATGAACCAGACTGCCAAATAAAGACAAAAGTAGGAAAAACTAAAAAACGTGTGATTGGCAGGGGTGTAAGACAAGGATGCTGTCTGTCATAAACGCTCTTCAATATTTTTGCAGAAGAAATGATAAAACAAGCATTTGATGAAGAAAAAGAGGAATCACTATTGGACGAAGAACAATACAAAATATTAGATTTGCAGATGGCCAAGCAATATTAGCTAATACTGAAGATAAACTACAGCATCTAATGCAAAAATTTGAAAGTGTACGCATAAAATATGGTATGAAAATCAACACAAAGAAAACAAAGACGATGAGAGTCTCTAGGAGACCAGGAAACTTTGAGGTAATGATGAATGGAGATGATGTAGAGCAAGTGAGACTATACAAATACCTCAGTAGCATAATCCAACAAAATGGAAAATGTGGCATAGAAATAAAAGAAAGAATTAATAAAGGAAAATATGCATTTTATAACAAAAAAATTTTAGTAACAAAATGAATAAAAATTTAAAGAAAAGGCTTATTAAGTGCTATATTTGTAGTATAACTTTATATGGGGCAGAAACGTGGACAATCGGGAAGAAAGAAGCTAAAATGTTGGAGGCATTTGAAATGTGGTTATGGAGAAGAATAGAAAAAATAAAGTGGATTGAAAAAATTATCAATGATGAAATGTTGCAAACAGTTGAGGAAGAAAGGAATATTCTAAAGACCATACGAAAAAGAAAATATAACTGAATAGGACATTTGTTAATAAGAGACAGCTTACTGAAAAGAATGATAGAAGGGCAAATTGAAGGAAAGCGACAAAGAGGAAGGAAACGACTAATGATGCTTGATGATATCATGGGCACAGGAAGCTATCAAGTATTGAAGGAGGAAACAAGGGACAGAGAAAACTGGAAGAAGAGAACTTGTTGAGTTACGGTTGGACCTGCCAAAAGACAGAACACTAATGATAATGATATGCACATTATCAAAGTGTTTTTTTGGGGGGGGATTGGAGGTTTAACGACCACCGTGAGCATCTCAGTGGGCTGTAAGCAGTCGCCCGTCCCTAATTTAGGGACACTTGTTCGAGGGAAGGAAAAACCCCAGCCCGTTAGATAAACATGACATCAACGCCTCACCGAGATTCGAACCGTACCCATCTCGGATGAATGAGCAGAAACCATTGCTTAGACTACAGTGCCACCCCGACGGGGCGGCTTCATACATGGTGTTAATTTTCACCCAAAAAACGCATTTAGCGAGCACGAGGGTTTAACGAGGGTTTCCGCTGGTCCCGTGCTGCCCGTTATAAGCGAACTGTACTGTATATAGGGTTCCATATATTTACCTCCAAATGGCAGACTCTTTGAATAGGGGACAGTGATTTTGGTCATAAGACAGTTAAAAACATGAAAATTCAATGGAAAAAATCTTCCAGCAAAGATTTTACCCAACTTCTTCGGACGGAAGCAAGGTACCTTTTGTTCTCCGGATTCCCATTACAAAAACTACAGGTATATGGTTTCAGTAAGACTGATCTTCTCTCAGAAGTCGGCCAAACAGCTTTCAAACTAAATAGCGTATTCGTATCAATCCAGAAAAAGAGGATTTAGGCGCCATTTCGAACTAATTACGTGTATAAATAGTGATAGAAATGCCAATAATTTCATTACGGTCGTTGAAAATCTATGTTAGAGGTCTATATGGGCCGGGTCAGGCATATTTTAGTTAAGAGAGTAAAGTGACGGGCCGGGTCAAGTCGACCCATTCTTTTTATCGTAATGGTAAAGAAAGAAAAAATGTAGTGCTTCCCGATTTCCTGGTCTGTTTAATTGTTTTGCTGGCTTTACTTACTTCCATGACACAGCCCAGGACGTAATCAGAAAAACAAGGAGAGGCATTCGCTGTGTGTTTACCATCTGTAGGTATTAAGATGGTAAAAACACTTTAAGCCTTGTTGTCAACAAAACGATTCGATTTCTAGCGATTGTGTGTGTGTGTTAGTATGACAGAGTGGGATGACATCGATTGTTTCTCCTATCTCTAATCTGTATAGGGATTGACTTTTGTAGTATTACCGCTTGCTAGTTCAGAGAAAGGGAGATTTTGAACGCGTTTAATCTTAACCAGGAGAAAGCAGTATCCGTCAATGCACGATGGGAAACCTGTTACAATTAAAATCATGACAAGTAGAATCTTTAATCATTAAAATTACATAAATACATGGTTAAAAAAATGAGATCCTTCTATCCTGGTACAGGTTCATCTTCAGATAAAGTACCGGTAACCTAACACAAGAAAGAGTTAATATGTCGTGTCACACATTAACCATGACGTAATAAATGCACACTACTCAGTTCTAATGATACGAGGTAATATAGACATAAATCAAGCAGTGCTTTCCAAGTAACATAAACACAGAAATTCGAAAGGTGAACCTGGAATCGAAATCGCATCTCCCGATTTGTGCTGGAGTATGCTAACCATTACACCATCCAGGACAATGAAATCTGACGCATTAATCTGAAACGCCAGACTTTGATTTCACTGCACCAGTCGAAACAAACGTCTCATCATAGTGCTAAGTTAGAGCGCCAGTAAATATCAAGTTGGAAACACATGAAAGGATTGATATTATTAATTCAAAATTAATATTAAATTATTAATATTTTAATAATTATGTTACACGGAATGAGCAGCTTGATTTATGTCTATATTTATTATTCCATGTGTTCCCAACTTGATATGATACAAGATAATTTCAGTCACGAAATGTCAGACAGTCGGCATCAAAGAGGCAAACGTTCCAGTCGGTTTTTAGTAAGCAGATGTTTTCATTGATTTGCGATGTGATATGGTATCTCATCGTTACAACATTTGTCTGAAAGACTTAAAATGTATAAGCTTTCAAAAAGTAAAGAGGAAAATTTGGTATGTTGGGTGGTAAGCAGAGACACATCGTTCCAAATAGGATAGTGTGTACACCCATTTGAGAGTCGTGACAGGGCTGCCGACCTAGATCGGGTTATAACATAACCGTGTTCACCTAGATCCGGTTCTAACATCATCATTCATCGTGCATTGACGGATACTGCTTTCTTCTTTTTAGGATTAGCACGAAGTACATCTTTTCGACTTTTGCGCTTAATCTTCTTTTTACTCTCTCTCTCTCTTTAAAGGCTATATTCTTTGCTAATTGCCAAAGTTTAGTTAATATTTTTAGACTTACATTCAAATAAATATTTTTAGTAATATATCATTTCATTATTTCTTCTTCTTGGTTACTCAGTCCAAGGACTGGTTGTTCAGTAGTTGTACTCTGTCTCTCCATTCCTCTCTATTCTCTGGTGTTCTCTTCAAGTCATAGTATGTCCTAGTATTGGTGTCTTGGAGTAATTGTGCCACAAAACCATTACTTGGTCGTCCTCTTCCTCACTTGCCTTGAATTTTACCTTCCAAAACTTTCAGAATTCGGCCTCCATGGCGCAATGTGTGTCATATCCATAACATTCTTCTTCTCTTTAACATGTTAATCAGATTCTTGGGTTTTCCCATTCTCTCCTGGACATCCTCAATTAGTCTTTCTATCGATCCAACTCATGTCATTATTTAATTTTCACAATTTAATAAAATACAATAAAAAGACAAAATAGTACAAAATGGCACATCACGGGCAGGGCCGAGTGTCTAATATCTGAAACGGGCCGGGCCGAGTGTCTAATATCTGAAAAGGGCTGGCAGAGTGTATAATATATGAAACGAGCCGGGCCGAATGTTTAATATCTGAAACGGGACGGGCCAGGTGTCCAATATCTGAAAAGGGCCGGGCAGAATGTTTAATATCTCAAACGGGCCGGACCGAGTGTCTAATATCTGAAATGGGCCGGGCCGAGTGTCTAATATCTAAAAAGGGCCTGGCCGAGTGTCTAATATCTGAAACGGGCAGGGCTGAGGGTCTAATATCTGAAACAGGTCGGGACGAATGTCTAATATCTGAAACGGGCCGGGCCGAGTGTTTGATATCTGAAACGTGCCGGGCCGAGGGTCTAATATCTGAAACGGGCCGGACCGAGGGTCTAATATTTGAAACGGGACGGGCAGAGGGTTTAATATCTGAAAAGGGCCGGGCCGAGTGTCTAATATCTGAAACGGGCCAGGCCGAGTGTCTAATATCTGAAAAGGGCCAGGCCGAGTGTCTAAAATCTGAAAAGGGCCTGACCGAGTGTCTTATATCTGAAACGGGCCGGACCGAGGGTCTAATATCTGAAACGGGCCGGGCCGAGTGTCTAATATCTGAAACGGACGGGGCCGAGTGTCTAATATCTGGAACAAGCCGGTCCTTAAAAACATGGGCTTGAGCCGGGCTGGGCTTTAAACGCACGGGCTTAAAGTGGGCCGGGATCATCTGATAAGGCCCGTACAGACCTCTAATCTATGTACTGAAGAGGCAACGAACATTGTCCACGGGTTCATTGTTTCGAAAACGCCGGAAGATAATTATATGATTGAGGAAGCATTTTGATGCAGGTAAGAGGTGTGCTAGTTTTTTGAAGACGCTGTAAAGTGTAATAAAGAATCACAATTTTTTTTTGTAAACAAAGGAGATACTGAGGGAGTAGCAATACCAAAGAATTTAAAAATACTTTTTGGAAAACAAACTACGAATAAGCCAAAATATAAAACGAACTTTGTATCAAATTTTTTGCAACGAAAGACTGCTGTCTAATTAAAAAAAATAATAAACAATAAGTACATGCGCTTTAAAACTCATGGTGCAACATAATGTTTTTTTGCTACGTACGTATGTTTCAACATGCATCGAAATACGTACATTGTATGTTCTGTATTTTAAAATGAAAATACTGTACATGTCCATACGTATTATGTTGTTTCTCACTGCAAAACGATAGCAAAAAATAAAACATTTAATAAAAAAATATCATTTTAATTACGTATATATTGTAAGTACATAATTAATATGAAGTTTTTTCTACTATACATCTTTTCCGAAAGTAGTAGAGTAAACCCATGCATAAAATTTCGACGTAACAGAAATGGGTAACGGAAGTCGTCAAAAGCATTGTTGAAATCTGATTTTTGAGTACTGCCCCATGCATGAAGTGACGCAACAATAGTAAATTTCATTGTTACTCAACGATATATTTGTATTGAACTATCGCCGAAAATTATTTCATCATGTTTTACATAAATGCAACAATAACTCATTGCAATCTACGTAAATTACGAAAACCTAATGCTAAACGTGATAAAACCATTACAAAAATGCCTTTCGATGTTATTCATCTTTCCCGACAGAAGTGAAGTATACTTCGTAGCGAAATTTGGCTTCCTCTCGACTACCTCCCCCTCGACTCCTTATGTGTCTAGAGCAAGCCGAATTTCGCGATCAGGCACCGTTCTCATAACATCAAAATACATTTTTGTAATGGCTTTTATCACGTTTAGCATCAGGGGATCTCATAAATTACGCAGATTGCAATGAGATATTACGTTTTTGTAAAATGTGATGAAATAACTTTCGGCGTTAGTTTTGTAAGATAGATTGTTGACTAACAATGAAATTAACTATTGTTGCTTCACATCATGAGGAGGTGGGGGTGTGCGTGCTATTGACGAGAGCTTTGAAATGATGTATAGCACGATGGGGTGTAACCTGTTGATATCCTAAACCAAAATTCACCAATCCCCATCACTAACTCACTTTCGATTCAGCTTTTCTTCCTATCGTGAGGTCAGATTTTAGTTTGCGCATGCGCAGGTTGACTTCCCTAACTGCATCACATTTCATCGGTGTCAGGGTCATTTCTTACGTTCGTCTAAATCTGAATAATAATAATAATAATTGCTTTTGAAAAAATAAACAGATGCAGTCCTTACTACTGCCTAAGCAGTCAAAATCCTTACAATTACATAGTTTAGCAAATGTTTACTTTTATGACTCACACATATTCTTTCATGGTTTTACGGCAATAACATTCATTAATCCACCTATCTCAGTACCGCTCAATGTGAGGAATTAGTAAACCTTATTGTTGGTTGTTAGATTTAATTCCACTTAGTATGTACCGGACCGTGGCTCTGTGTGGACGTAAGTGACGCGACTAAAGTCTAAATGCAATGTGTTGCACGTAAATAGATGTATACACTCGAATCACTCATTTTATTTCACACCTACGATGATGCTGGCATGCGAAAGATGCATACCATATATTATCTACTAGCGGAGATACCCGGCGTTGCCCTGGATAGACATAAAGTTTGTTTTCAAGTAACAATGTAAATCACACTATAAAAAAAAATCCTATCATGATGAACAACGCTCAAGTCGGCCTCACGCTGTTCCAGCGTCTCTGCCGCCCTACATACACTGGCTCTTACCCGCTGATCCATAAGTCTTCGATCACGTTGTTCGTTTGTCTCACTCTCTCGAAGTAATTTTGCTTTTTTTTTTGCTTTCAGCTGAACTTGTCCGATGGGTTTGCGTTTTATTAAATGCATTTCACCATACTTGATGAAAATTGTATTATAAAAATCACAATTTATAATGGCCGTTCTGAGCCCTAAAAACTCGAAATAGCAAACATGCACAATAATGCACTTCCTGCACCCCGCATTCAGTTTTCTAGAGTGTAGATATAAAACCTGATCACACCCAACGTGAAAGAAAGTAGTTCACAATAATATGCGGGATTTTTTTAGTAATCTCGAAAACTAAACCCATTCTTATAATTCTTTCACAGTTGGGAAGCTTACTTCTTTCCGGTGGACATACTCTCTTATCTATACTAATACCAGTACTAATCCTGTATTTAAATTTTATGTATGAAGAAGACCGTCTGTTTAAACTTCAACTTTACCTGGATGCTGTTTGAGAAGACCACGCCTATTGGTGGGAATCTGTAGCTGGACCCATATTTGAGACTCCTGCGCCAATTGTTGGGAGTCTGATGAAACCTAATCCTTAGAAAGAAAATGCCATGGTAACATAAACAAAAAAATACTTATGACAATATGTTTAGCCGGTTTGTTGTGTTTTCAAAAATCGGACTCTTCCCCGTATGCCTGAACCGCAGAAGCTTGCGAGGAGTGAGGCGTCACCTGACGACCGTTGCTCTGACACGCGGAGTAATTTCGCAGCAGCCGACTTGCACCCGGTCTACAGAGGGCCCCGTAAAAACACATTTGACGCCCTTAGGGATGGAATTTCTAAAAATCGTCCCACCTGTATTTTAATCTGGGTGATAAAGAGTATATATGCCAATAGTGGTGCAAATTCATCAAACCGTTTAGGAACGTATGCGGAACAAACATACAAACTTTCACTTATATATATATATATATATATATATATATATATATATATATATATATATATATATATATATATATATATTGAGTAGCAGGGTACTCTCTCAATTTTTTTTTTCATGTTTATAAAATTAATCTTTTAAAAATATTTCATCATGAGTGTAATTATCTAACAAGTTATTAAAATCATGCAATGCATTGATTATGATACGCTTTCCAACATACCAGAAATCATTACGCAAGTTATTACCCAAGTTATGAGGATAATGGCTGTAGAATAAATCCCGCTCCTATGTCTTGACTTTTGACCCCATTTCGCCCATTTTGAATAGGGTTCGTCTCCAATCGTCCCCTACCACATACTAAAATGTCATCCAAATCAAACCATTTTTACGCGAGTTAGCGTGCGGACAGGCAGACAGACAAATAGACAGACAAAGCTGGAGCATATACGCTTCTTCAACCTACCAACTTATGGTTGGAAATCGTAAAAAATGAGTAGGATGATCCTTGCGTCCTGCATGGGGGAGTCACAACTCCTTGTACGTCACTGTATCAATTTTCATTGTTACAGATTCATTCGTTCTTGCTTTTTTACGCTTTCCAACCGTAGGTTGAAGAAGCGTATATGCTCCAGCTTTGTCCGTCTGTTCGTCCGCCCGTCTGTCTGTCCGCACGGTAACTCGCGTAAAAATGGTTCGATTTCGATGAAATTTTAGTATGTGGTAGGAGGACGAACCCTATTGAAAATGGGCGAAATGGAGTCAAAGGTCAGGACATAGGAGCGGCATTCATTTTACTGTCCTCATGCTTAATAACTTTCGTAAAAATGGTTCGATTTCGATGGAATTTTAGTATGTGGTAGGGAACCACCTGGAGACAAACCCTATTGTAAATGGACGAAGTGGGGTCAAAGGTCAGGACATAGGAGCGGGATTCATTTTACTGCCCTTATGCTTCATAACTTGCGTAAAAATGGTTCGATTTCGATGAAATTTAGCATGTGGTAGGGAACCACTGGGAACGAACCCTATTGAAACCGGGAGAAATGGGGTCAAAGGTCAAGACATAGGAGCGGGATAAATTCCATTGCTCTGATGCGTCATAACTTGCGTAAAAAAAATCGATTGAGACAAAACTTTAGTATGCTGTTCCGGAGGTAAACTGAACCAATTGCGTTTAATATAATCGAAATGGGGTCAAAGGTCAGGACACAAGAGCGAGATTTATTCCACAGCCATTATCCTAATAACTTGAGTAATGATTTCTGGTATGTTGGAAAGCGTATCATAACCAATACATTGCATGATTTTACTAACTTGTTTTAAATGATTTTGTGAACTGCATGTCATCATCATCATCATCATTGTCAACCATTATCAATCCACTGCTGGACGAAGGTCTCCCCAAGTTTCCTCCACAACGGTCTGTCTTGTGCCAGTCTCCTCCATGTCACTCCCGCATATTTACGAATTTCATCCACCCATCTCCCATGTGGTCTTTTTCTGGGTCTTTTCCTGTCCCTTGGAATCCAATCTAAAATTTCGGCTGTCCATCTATGGTCTGTCCTTCTGGCAGTATGTCCAGCCCATTGCCATTTCAGGGATTTAACTCTGATCATGATGTCTTCCACTCTCGTCATTTTTCGGATCCACGAGTTCCTCTTCTTATCTCTCCTGGTTATACCAAGCATGCACCTCTCCATGCTACTTTGAGTTGTCTGCAGCCTTTGTATGTCTCTTTTAGTTAAGGTCCACGTCTCTGCACCATACGTAAGCACTGGAAGGATGCATTGATCAAACACTTTTCTTTTAAGACATAATGGCATATTGCTCTTGAAAATTATGCTGTTTCTTCCAAAAGCTCTCCAGGCAAGTTTTGTACGCCGATTAATTTCTTCATCAATGTGACCCTCACTTGATATCTGCTGTCCAAGATAAACATACGTATCTGTTATCTCCAGTTTTTCTCCATCAATCGATAAATCTTCATTTCTTGTAAAAGCATTGAACATCACTTTTGTCTTCTGAAAGTACATTTTTAATCCCACTTCTTTACTCTTGTCAGCAAGTTCCTGGATCATACTCTGCAGCTCTGATGGGGTAGTTGCAAAAATGACTACGTCATCAGCAAAACGAAGGTGGGTTAGATAATCTCCATTAATCTTTATCCCTTTGTTTTCCCAGTTCAGTGATTGAAAGACATTTTCCAATGTGGCATTAAAGAGCTTCGGAGATATGGTGTCACCTTGTCTCACTCCCTTTCCAATTTTTATGTGTGTTGTATTTTCAAACAGCCGAATCTTTGCACTTGCATTTTCATAGATGTTATTAATAATATTAATGTATGCATCTTCAATACCGCAGGATTTCAGAGCCGTGGTAACTGCTGATGGTTTCACCGAATCAAAGGCTTTTTCATAATCGATAAAAGCCATGCACAATGGAAGTTCATATTCCCTCGCTCTTTCAATTAGTTCTCTCAGTACATGGATATGATCTATTGTGCTGTAGCCACTCCTGAATCCAGCTTGTTCTCTCGGTTGAGCCATGTCCAGTGTTACCTTCAAGCGGTGTGAAAGAACTTTTAGTGAAGATTTTATAAACCACTGATAGGAGGCTGATAGGTCTGTAGTTCCTGAGATCCTCAATGTCACCTTTTTTATGTAGCAGGATCATTGTAGCATTGTTCCAATCCTCAGGGATCTTCCCTTCATTAAGGCATCGAGTGAAAATTTGGGCGAGTACTGTTTCAATTTCTCCACTTGCTTCTTGTATGATGTCTATAGTAATTCCATCTTCTCCTGGAGCTTTCCCCCGCTTCATGTTCTTGATTGCATGAGCAACTTCTGCTGGGAGGACTGGAAGAACTCTGGTACCTTTCATGATGTCTGGAGTACATGTATCATCCCTTTTCATATAATTTGGAGTAGAAATCTTTCACTCTTGTCAAAATTTCGCCTCTATTTCTTGTTATAGAACCATCTTCTTTTCTCAGAGCCATAATCTGTTTTCTTCCTTTACTGAGATGTCCCTTTGCTATCTTTAGGCTTTGGTTGTTTTCAATTGCTTTCCTCACTAGCTCACAGTTGAATTTCCTGACGTCTTCAGTGATACTTTTTCGTGCTGTCTTGCATAGCTCTATATATTCCACTTTGGAAGTCACATCTTCTTTAGTTGTCCTCATCTCTCTTCTTTTTTGCATCAACATTTTGGTTTTTCCTGATAATTTGTTTACATGCAACTTGTTCTTAGACCCAGCTAATTTTGTTGCTGTTTCCATAAGAGCTTTGGTTACTTTTCTGTTAACTTCCGAAATATCCACTTCTTCCGATGTTAGGCCTTCTAAAGCAGAGAATCTGTTCTTCAGTTCCAACTTGAAAGTATTATGGTGTTTTTTAAGGTTGGTTATGTCAATACATTTTGTTTGTCTTATGAGCTTGCCACGTTCCAGTTTAGTGTTGAGGTGCATCTTACATCTCACCAATCTATGGTCACTACCTGTGTTGAACTTGTTTAGCACACTGCAGTCTTCGATGACGAATTTTTGTTACACATAATAAAATCAATTTCACTTGTCATCCCAATTGGATGTCTCCATGTCCATTTCCTGTGTGGCTTTTTCTTGAAAAGGAATTCAAGATGAAAAATCCTTCTGCCTCTGCAAACTCAACGAGAGTATTTCCACGCTGGTTTCTGTTGCCGTGACCGAATTTATCTACTGAAGTTTCATTCTGTTGCCGGTGCCCTATTTTTGCATTGAAATCTCCCATAATTATCTTCAAGTGCTGCTTACCTTTATTATTTAGATGACGAATTTCCTCATAAAATTCTTCAATTTCTTCTTCAGGATGACTTGTGGTGGGTGCATAAGTTTGAATAATCTGAGCTTGGTATCTTCTCGATAGTTGGATAACGAGTCGTGCAGCTCTGTCAGAGGAACTTTCAACTTCTACCACTTTATCCTTCAGTTTCTTGTTTATTATAAATCCAACACCACTAGTTCTGCCAGAACTGCATGTAGACTCCCTAAATGGAGATTAAAGAACAACGGGAAGTGATAAAATGTTTGTTTCTGAAAGTCATGTCTCCACAGATAATTTACAGAGGGTGATTCGAAAGTTTTGTAATATTTGGATCACTTTATGTCTTCATACGTACCTTTACGACGAAAACTGACTAGCATTAAATGTATTGGCCATCGTGTTGCCCCGTCTTTAGCCAGCAGTCTGCCAGTTATTCGATTCCTCGGCAGTACCATCAGTTCTTGCCCTTCGAGGCGAATAACTCCTTTACCACAGCTGCCACCTCTTCCTTGTTGCTGAAGTGTCGCCCGCGGAGGAAGTGGGCCATGGACTGGAACAAGTAATAATCCGCTCGGGCGAGATCCGTACTATATGCTATGTGTGGCATCAGTTCGATGAGCTCAAGTTCCTGGAGTTTTGCCCAAGTCGTTCGCGCGCTATGAGACCGAGCGTTGTCCTTCTGTAGGAGAGCGAGCTTTCTGTTCACCAGTGCTGGGTACTTCTCCTCCAAAACGGCATACATCCACTCCAGCTGTTCAAAGTAGAGGTCGGCGTTGATAGTCCGACCGTCTGGAACAAATCCGTAATGGATTATCTGCTCGAAATTCCACCTGACGCAGAGCATCACCTTGTGCTAGAAACGCCCACGTTTGGCAACAAGTTCAGGGAGCGGACCCGGGTGCAACAACTGCCTTTGTGCGTTAGGATTACGGAAATTGACCCACTTTTCATCGCACGTAACAATTATCTTGATGAAACGTACTTCGCGCGGGTTTTCTAGGAGTTTAGTGCACACTTCCACTCGGCGGTTTGCTTCAGCTGAGTTAGTTTGTGAGGGACAATGCGGCAGGCCCTGTAGACATTGTCGAGGTCTGAAGGTGACAAACCACGGTGTACTGTGATATGCCCAGCTTGCTTGATAATCTCCGCGTGCTGATAGTCGGAGTTGGATTTGCGCCCTGGCGCACGGCTTCCGAATCCACGGATAGCGGCCCACTTGACCTTGGCTAATCGTCGAGGTTTCTGTCACCTGAGCAGAATTTCTTGAACCCTCTGGTTGTGGTGATGTGGTTTACTAAAGCTTCTCCTTTCACACGACAAATGTTTCGTGTTGCTTGAGCAACGTTATGGCCAATTTCAAACTCGTAAAACAAAAGTTCCCTAATTAGCCGGTTGTGACTGTTCATCCTTTAGCCGTCCCAAGCACAGACAGAACGACGACATGCAATGCTGTTCACAGCAACGACTACACTTTATATCCCTTCCAACTGACTGCAGTGCACGACTTGAACTAATTTAAACACGTGATATACTTGCCGCAGCACGTACGTTTAGGCAAATATTGCAAAACTTTAGACTCACCCTCTGTATGAAGATATTGTGCAGGCATTGAGTGATAAGGCTCCGCCATATTCCACACTTGTCAAGTAGCAGATAGTTTCGTTGCGCAGGAAACCTTGCGATGATGCAGATCGCTCTGGACGACACTTACATTCACTCCGAGTAAATGATCAGCCGCACGCGTGATTTGGTGATGCAAAACAGGCAGATAACCACTGTTCGCGCATTTCAGTCACAAAGCTCGATTTAATCCTGACGCTCTCTTTGAAGATGGGAAAGCTCTGCGAGCAGTGGGCATGCGCGTATGTAAAGGGAGAGCCCGGTGACCTTTTCCCTGTCGTTTTTATATATGTTTTTACTTTATGCCAAAACAACTAACTGTTCTAAACAAAGGAAAAATATACATAAAATAAGAAAAAATTGAATATATTATTTTTGGTATACATGCAAGTAATTTTTATTTACTTTTTTTCTCGACTGGGAGTTTCACAATTACCGTGAGCCACTCTATGGGATATAAGCAGTCGCCCATCTAATTTAAGGCCGCCGGTTCCAGGGAAGGAAAAGTGCCAGAACTGTAAGACAAACACAACATCCATGCCTCACCGGGATTCGAACCCGAACCCTTCTCAGACGAATGATCAGAAGCAAGCACTTAGACCATTAAGCCGCCAGGACGGCTAACATTTATTCAGTTACAAAGTTTGGTTTGTATTGTGTCATCTAGCATATTATTTCAAAGGTTTCACAGATATGTAACCGTACTAGACACCCAGGGAAAGTTCTTACAGTTTAAGAAAGCTCAGCTTCTCTTCTGCTGCCGCAGCCAAGATTGTGCTTTTGTTCTGCTTACGGCAGCCATTTCATAACAGTGAAGAAGGAAATCAGGGACGATTTAACCAACAGGCTCAGGGCGCCAGTTTGGGGGAGGGGAGGGGTGCCTAGCTGGAAATTTTTTTTTTATGAATATTTTAGCACCTCCACCCAAGAAAATTTTTACTTAAATAATTTTACAAAATTTATTAATTTCTTAAACATGTTATTTGTAGTCCTTACTCCATATGCGTGGACGGAGAATATTAGGGAGAAACGAAAAATGGAGCCTTCGTTTTTTTAGAGTGAACACGTTTCTTAAGATTATTAATTCTTTAATCAGTAATTTGGCAAACAGGAAGAAATCATACGAAGTTGTTTTGGACAGGTTTAAACTTTTCAGGGATCTGAAAGAGACGAGTGCTCGCGACATAGAGGCTAGATCAAATAAACTTGTTCATAGGTACCAAGGAGACATAGAAAACTTTCTTAGCAACGAATATCTACATTTCCAGTCATATATTAATGTACACTTTTATCATTGATAACAATCTTCAGAGTACATAAACTTAGAAATAGTTTTGAGAATGCTTTTAACCTTACTAGTCACAAATTGTTCTGCTGAAAGATCATTTTCAGCAGTCTCAAGAATAAAAAATGAAAAAAGGACTTTATTGGGAGAAAAAAAGTATAACTCACTCGTGATAATGTGTGTAGAAAAGGACATAACTCTAGGTATAGACTACTCTTCAGTAATTGACAATTTTGCCCATGCAGATAATGTGAGTAGAAAGTAGAAAGGGACATAACTCTGGGTATAGACTATTCTTCAGTAATTGACAATTTTGCCCATGCAGATAATGTGAGTAGAAAGTAGAAAAAGACATAACTCTGGGTATAGACTATTCTTCAGTAATTGACAATTTTGCCCATGCAGATAATGTGAGTAGAAAGTAGAAAAAGACATAACCCTGGGTATAGACTACTCTTCAGTAATTGACAATTTTGCCCATGCAGATAATGTGAGTAGAAAGTAGAAAAAGACATAACTCTGGGTATAGACTATTCTTCAGTAATTGACAATTTTGCCCATGCAGATAATGTGAGTAGAAAGTAGAAAAAGACATAACCCTGGGTATAGACTACTCTTCAGTAATTGACAATTTTGCCCATGCAGATAATGTGAGTAGAAAGTAGAAAAAGACATAACTCTGGGTATAGACTACTTTTCAGTAATTGACAATTTTGTCCATGCAGATAATGTGAGTAGAAAGTAGAAAAAGACATAACCCTGGGTATAGACTACTTTTCAGTAATTGACAATTTTGTCCATGCAGATAATGTGAGTAGAAAGTAGAAAGGGACATAACTATGGGTATAGACTACTTTTCAGTAATTGACAATTTTGTCCATGCAGATAATGTGAGTAGAAAGTAGAAAAAGACATAACTCTGGGTATAGACTACTTTTCAGTAATTGACAATTTTGTCCATGCAGATAATGTGAGTAGAAAGTAGAAAGGGACATAACTCTGGGTATAGACTACTTTTCAGTAATTGACAATTTTGTCCATGCAGATAATGTGAGTAGAAAGTAGAAAAAGACATAACCCTGGGTATAGACTACTTTTCAGTAATTGACAATTTTGTCCATGCAGATAATGTGAGTAGAAAGTAGAAAAAGACATAACCCTGGGTATAGACTACTCTTCAGTAATTGACAATTTTGCCCATGCAGATAATGTGAGTAGAAAGTAGAAAGGGACATAACTATGGGTATAGACTACTTTTCAGTAATTGACAATTTTGTCCATGCAGATAATGTGAGTAGAAAGTAGAAAGGGACATAACTCTGGGTATAGACTACTCTTCAGTAATTGAGAATTTTGCCATGCAGATAATGTGAGTAGAAAGTAGAAAGGGACATAACTATGGGTATAGACTACTTTTCAGTAATTGACAATTTTGTCCATGCAGATAATGTGAGTAGAAAGTAGAAAAAGACATAACTCTGGGTATAGACTACTTTTCAGTAATTGACAATTTTGTCCATGCAGATAATGTGAGTAGAAAGTAGAAAGGGACATAACTCTGGGTATAGACTACTTTTCAGTAATTGACAATTTTGTCCATGCAGATAATGTGAGTAGAAAGTAGAAAAAGACATAACCCTGGGTATAGACTACTTTTCAGTAATTGACAATTTTGTCCATGCAGATAATGTGAGTAGAAAGTAGAAAAAGACATAACCCTGGGTATAGACTACTCTTCAGTAATTGACAATTTTGCCCATGCAGATAATGTGAGTAGAAAGTAGAAAGGGACATAACTATGGGTATAGACTACTTTTCAGTAATTGACAATTTTGTCCATGCAGATAATGTGAGTAGAAAGTAGAAAGGGACATAACTCTGGGTATAGACTACTCTTCAGTAATTGAGAATTTTGCCATGCAGATAATGTGAGTAGAAAGTAGAAAGGGACATAACTCTGGGTATAGACTACTCTTCAGTAATTGACAATTTTGCCCATGCAGATAACGTGAGCAGAAAGTAGAAAGGGGCATAACTCTGGGAATAGATTACTCCTCAGTAATTGACAATTTTGCCCATGCAGATAATGTGAGTAGAAAGTAGAAAGGGACATAACTCTGGGTATAGACTACTCTTCAGTAATTGAGAATTTTGCCCATGCAAAGGCCCTTCAAAAACCGATGATCATGCCATAAATACGGTGCAATCAGATATTGTGTGGAAAAGTAGGAAATTTCATAAGTGTTAATCAAATTTTCATTTGCATGGTAAATGTTCATTAAGATTGTTTTAATATTTGCTTCTTTTCACAAATGTGTCTTTTCTGGTGCATTATATTGTTTTATAATAATAAATATTATTATCATGATGTATTTATTTTTCCCAAAATCCTGAAGGTCAATAATTTGAAACGTACACTGCTAAACTATGAAATAGACCTACTATATTTTTCATTAATAATAAATATAATTGCGAAATTGCTTAACATAACACAATAGAACACACTCCAGACAAACAGACACATACATGTCATCTGCCAGCACCGTTTAGCGGAACAACAAATTTGGTGGTGGTGGCGGTGGGGGGGGAAGGAGAGCGTCATCTTGTCTTGTGCCCATGTCGTCAGAGACACTTACTTCGTCCCTGAAGGAAATCTTTCAATTTATAAACTGCTCTCTGTGCACCTTTGGACGAATCCATGGAATACCTCGTTCACAGGTGGCTGGTTCAAAGGGATGACGTCACGTTTCATCACCCGCCACAATTCCGCTTTTCTTCAAGGATAGGCCCATTCGTTCAGCCTAGTGTTCTGTTGACTGCGATTTGGGAACACACACCGCGCTCACCTTGCTGTAAGTGTTTATGGACTATTGTGTGCTCAGTTCCTGTGCTTATAGTTCCAACGCAGCTCTTAGCTATTGCACGGTTATTCGCTATTCTTCTTAGTGTGAGTATCAACCGTCGCGATGTTTTCTTCTGTGATTTTCTCGTTTGCTTATCCTGGCTTCGCGACATCCACCGTCTACCCGCATCCATGTAGAAACATGTCTGCCTATCGAAATACAGTACATTTTGAGACGCATTCCTAGCCTTATACGGCTTGCATCCGGCGATAAAATTTCGTAGCAGTTGTGCCCTCCATCGTTAAAAACTGAATCACAGCCCTGTGTGCACGTTTGGACGAATCCATCATGGGTGAGTTCACGGCAGCGCGAATTTCCCTGCAGTACTGCAAGTTATGATACTTTCAAATTGAACGACTGCTACAGAATAAAAGCTGCTATTTAAACGATCGTGTTCGACTAATTCCGCATTTCACGCGCACGCGCCCTTTTTTTTGCTGCCGTTGCCACTTTCACAGGTATGTAACTGGAAAAAACAAATGTTTTCAATCTGTTGCCACTTTCAGATTGAAAAGTTTGTTTTTTCTAGTTACATACATGAGTTCCGAACTTCAGAACACAGGTATGTAACTGAAAAAAACAAACTTTTTAAATCAGAAATAAGCAACGACAACAAGAAAACAAAAGAAGGAAACGAAAATTATAAAAAGTGGGAGAGTGCGAATCCAGAATGAAAGCTAAAAACACAGCTGTGGATTTGGAAAATCAGATGATCCATTTTGAAATCAGAAGGAAAAGAAAGAAAAAGTTAATCAGATGATCCATTTTTAAACAGAAAGAAAGCAAATAGTTAATTAAATGGTACATTTTGAAATAAAAAAAAAACAAACAATTAATCAGATGATTTATTTTGAAATCACAAAGAAAGAAAACAGTTAATTAGATGAACCATTTCGAAATCAGAAAGAATGCAAAATATTAATTAGATGATCCACTTTGAAATCAGAAGGAAAGCAAAAAGTTAATTAGGTGATCCATTTCGAAATTCGAAAGAAAGCAAAAAGTTAATTAGATGAACCATTGCGAAATCAGAAAGAAAACAAGAAGTTAATTAAATGATCCATTTAGAAATCAGAAAGAAAGAAAAAAGTTAATTAGGTGATCCATTTCGAAATTCGAAAGAAAGCAAAAAGTTAATTAGATGAACCATTGCGAAATCAGAAAGGAAACAAGAAGTTAATTAAATGATCCATTTAGAAATCAGAAAGAAAGCAAAAAGTTAATTACATGATCCATTTTGATATCAGAAAGAAATCAAAAAGTTAATTAGGTGATCGATTTCGAAATTTAAAAGAAAGCGAAAAGTTAATTAGGTGAACCATTTCGAAATCAGAAAGAAAACAAAAAGTAAAATAAATGATCCATTGCGAGATCAGGAACAAAGCAAAAAGTTAAATAGATGATCCATTTTGAAAACAGAAAGAAAGCAAAAAGTAAAATAGATGATCCATTTTGAAATCCAAAAGAAAGCATAAAGTTAATTAGGTGATCCATTTAGCAATCAGAAAACAACAACAACAACAAAAGAAAAGTTAATTATTCATTTTGAAATTTGAAATCAAGAAGAAATCAAAAAGTTAATTATTCATTTTGAAATTTGAAATCAAGAAGAAATCAAAAAGTTAATTAGGTGATCCATTTCGAAACCAAAAAGAAAGCAGATATTTCATCAGATGATTCATTTTAAAATCAGAGAGAAAGCAAAAGGTACCAAGCAAAGCCCATGTCGGAAAATTTGAAGTTTAAAACACAGCTGTGTGTTTCGAAAATTAAATTTTCAATTTTGAAAAGGAAGGAAATGTCTTAAACGAATGCAAATCTAGAATTTGAATTTAAGATGACAAATCCGTAAATCTAAAAACAAGATAAATAAATACATCCCTCTTTCCACGTTCAAGAAACACATAGCAACCGAAAACAATTTTTCCGTTGCTATGTGTTTCGGGAACGTGGGATGAGCGATGTATTTATTTATTTACTGACGTCACGTATTTGGTGGGTTTTCACCTTAAAAACAAGATATTTTCAATTTGAAATAAAAAAGAATACTGAAGTCTTAAAAGAGGTGTAAATCTAGAATCTGAAGTCAATATTCCCCCTTCCACACAAACACATATACGTGATTTGAGGAACATGTCTTGTTTTAAAGTCTAAAAGAAAAGTAAAGGTCTCAAAGGGAATGCGAATCTAACATTTGAAATTACGAATACACACTCAATTACGTTTCACGAAAAAATTAAGTTTTCCATCTTGAAATCATAAAAGATAATCAAAGTCTCAAATAAAGTTCATATCCAGAGTTTGAAGTTAATAATATACCCGTATAATTGGGAAAGTAGGATTTAAATATTTGAAAATCAAGACCACAGGAGACTCAAAGGATGTGCAAACCTACTTTCAGAAGATTAAATGCTGAATAAAATTATTTAACTTTGACATAGAAAGATGCAGCTGGGAAGTGAATTCTAGATATTAGTTTATGAAATTGCATAAGGGAGTTAGTTACACGACATCTAAACACGCGCTGTATGAAGATGAGTTAATAATAGCGAAACTCTAATCCTAGAACTGGTATGTGTTGAGTGGAAAGGCGACCGAATTATAAGGTGTGGGTGTTGAACCTCTGAGACTCCCAAGACGTCGGAGAACTGTCAGTCGTTGCCTCTTCATCATTCCTGCTTGCAAACGTCCACGGCGCTTGCGCTGTCACAACTTCCGGTTTTGTCTCGAATGGCTGACCAGCCATGATTAAGGACTTCATTATGCATGATAGCTAAACGTACGGCGACAGTGTAATACGACACGCTTGAAAAAATCCTCAAAATACGAGTTTAATTAAAGACAAAGCTTCCAGAAAGAAAGAACAAGAAAAGAATAACAAAATTGGATGAAAACTAGTTTCGCGTTTTTAAACAGATGGGTAGGAAGAATGCTACGGGAATTAAGCTGAACTATGTTGATCCATTTCAGGGATCAGAAAAGAGTTCGGTTGAACATCGCAAACAAATTTTCAGTATTAATTAGGCTCGTAAAAGACAGACAAAATAATAAGCATTGAGACAAAAAAAGATCTGAGTCAGATACAGTGCAGAAGTAACAGCATTTTGCTCTATAGGCAAGTTCTTGATCCTTTCTTTTAGAGTCAATCCTCCAAATACCGTCAGTGAATAAACAAAGACATCGCTTCTTCCACGTTTTATCAACACATAGCAACCTAAACATTTCTATCCGGTCACCGCTGGGGATTCGAATCTCAAATCTAGCCGAGCGCGTTAGCCTTACTCTACGGTGACCAACAATCAACGGCGCTATGTGTGCTTTTCTGTCAGCTTGTGACATCATAAATCCGTAAGATGGGCTCAGCTACTGAGATGTCTCCATCTGTGGGCGTTAACTGAACCAATCTAACGGATTTATGATGACAGAAGCCGACCGAAAGACACACATAGCGTTGTTGATTGTTGGCCACCGTAGAGTAAGGCTAACGCGCTCGGCTAGATTTCGAGAGATCTGGGATTCGGATCCCCAGCGGTGACCGGATAACAATTTTTAGGTTGTTATGTGTTGATAAAACGTTGAAGGAGCGATGTCTTTGTTTATTCTTATGGTGTCATTGAAAAAATAATTTAGCTGTTTCCACGGCCGGCCGGCGGAAAGTAGGGGACACGGAAAGCCGGACTTCCTTTGGAATTTCATGGACTCCCTCACTGGGGTCTTAGACTTCTGGTTTACATATGATTTGTTTTTTAGGAAGATTTCCTGGAGACCACCACACTTTACAGTTTTTTGGAAAACTCTTCAAGTATAATTAAAAAAAAAGATTTTGTACAAATAAGCTGAGCACTTAACTCAGCGTTGTGTTTTTATCTTTAAAAAATACCATTCTTTAAATTATTTAAAAGCAATAACCAGGGTGGTTCTTTTTCTTCCTTCCTCCCTGTTTGTGATTTCTTTTCCTTTTTTTTTCCATGTCCGAAGTGTCCTATTCGAGATCAGAAAACCCAATGAATTTGCCAAATACACTGCATAACAAAGAAAATGCCACACCATGAAGGAATGCTCAAAAACAGACCAAACTGCACACACAGATAGCCAAGTAGGTCCTGAACAAATGATTTAATTGTCACATACATACTAGGCACCAGTGGCCGAATATACAGGATGATCAATAAGGAGTGTGGCCCCCATTTTGGGCGATACAGCGTTGAATCCGACGTGGCACCGAGGCAATGAGAGTCCGAATAGTGTCCTAGGTTATCGTGGACCATGTGGTGTTGATCAGACTCCACAGTTCATCTTCATTTTGCGGGGGTGAAAGGGTACTCAACCGACGTCCAATCGTGTCCCACAGATGCTGGATGGGCGAGAGGTCGGGGGATCGTGCTGGCCACGGAAGCATCCGCACACCGTGTAAAGCATTCCGACTGATCTGAGCGGCATGCGGCCGGACGTTATCCTGTTAAAAAACGGCGTTTGGAATGCCCTGCAGATACGGTAGAGCCACGGGCCGCAGCACCTCGTCAACATAGCGGCGTGCCGTCAATGTGCCCGGAATGCGTACTAGCGGCAAGCGGCTGTCGGCGCTGATAGCACCCCACACCACGATTCCACGTTGCCGGTACGTGTGGGGTTCTACAATGCCGGAGGAATCCGCCCGTTGGCCACGTCGCCTCCAGACTCTTACACGGCGATCATCCGTGGTGAGACAGAATCGCGATTCGTCGCTGAACACCACACTGTTCCATTTGGTACCCCACGCAGCTCTGGAGCGACATCACGCCAAGTGGTGACGACGATGGCTCGCTGTTAAAGGTAACCTTAGCAACGGACGGCTGAATAGCAAACCAGACGCAGCCAATCAGCGCGACACTGTCCGCGCGTATATCGGAGTATCCAAGCCTCCCCGTACACTCCGCAAAATGGCGCCCGTTGGGACCTGCGGCGCCCGTTGGGACCTGTCCGCGCGTATATCGGAGTATCCAAGCCTCCCCGTACACTCCGCAAAATGGCGCCCGTTGGGACCTGCGGGTCCGCTACGGCATGACGTCGGATGCGACGATCGATGCAATCGGACGTCCGTATCCTTGCTCCGGTCCCCCTACGACTTTGAATAGATCATTTCTGGGACCACTGTCTCCAAATGTGACTGGCGGTTGTGGCATCACGTTGCGATTCTTTCGTAATACGACGCAAGGACCATCTGGAGGTACGAAGGCCTACGATGACACCTCTCGTGAACTCATCCGTTTGACGAAATCGCGTACGACGGCGTCTTAATGGCATTGGCACCCCTTGTTCGTTCTCCACACACGGTTGCAGCGGAGCCACTCACTTCTCGCGGCGGTAACGACGTCTCAACAGATGGCCTCAAGGCTGGTTGTCCGCTTATATCCCGCGGGCCGTTTGTGCGATTGGCATGCAAATGCAATCATTTGCATAACTTGCACATGCGCACCCACCCTGAAGATTGCATGGCGCTGCGTTCATGTCTTCTTGGTGTGGCATTTTCTCTGTCAGGCAGTGTAAATAACTGAACAAGAAATAACTCGTACTTAAATTCAGCGCTAAGTACACTGCTGCTTGTTGCACACAGGCCTTTCTTGGAGTTTTGTCATATAGAAGATAAACGAGCCTGGACGAATTTGTGTATATTTTTTGCTGCGAAACAACTATTGTCGAAATAAAGGAACTCATGGATTAGGAAAATGTTAAGAGTTGATGACATCATGATCAAAGTAAAATCCCTGAAATGGAAATGCGCTGGGCATATTTCTGGAAGAACTGACAACTGTTGAACAACTGAATTTTTGATTGGATTACTAAAAGGCAGGAAACGACCCAGAAGAAGACCCGTGGGGGATGGATGGATGGATGGATGGAATTCGAAAGAATGCTAGAGTGACACGCCCTAGACAGAAAGTCAAGGAAGGCACTTGAGGAGACCATCCAGAAGTGGATTGATAATGAATGATGATACATGTATGTACGACTTTACACCGATGAGACATTACATTATGACCACCTCCCTAATAAGCTGTAGAACCCGCTTTAGCCCACAAAACAGCGGCCACTCGGCGAGGCATTGATTCGATGAGGTGGCGAAAAGTATTGTTGTATATCTGATACCATAATGTCAACAGTAGGTTATCCAGTTCTCGTACATTTCGGGGTGGTGGTGATTTAGTGCGAACCCGCTTTTCCAGATGGAACCACACATGTTTGATTCGGTTCATGTCAGGTAAATTTGGAGGCCAGGGCATTAACAGAAAGTCACCAGCATGTTTCTCGAACCACTTCTTGATGATTCTGGCAGTGTGGCATGACGCATTATCCTGGGGTAATAGCCATCACCAGCAGAGAACACAGCTGTCATGAAAGGGTGAACTTATCCCGCAACGATGTTCAGATACCTGAAAGCTCTCAGGGATTGTGCTATTGCGATAATGAGCCTGAAGTGTCCCAAGAAAATATTGCCCACAGCATAACATCGCCGCCGAACTGTTTCCGCCCAACAGTGCATCCAGGTGCCATAGTCTCCGTTGGTAATCGGCGTATGCGCTCCCGGGCGCCTACGTGATGCAACAGAAATCTTGATTCGACAGACCAGGTCACTTTCTTCCAATCATCCACGGTCTAATTTCGTTGAACTTGGGCCCATTTCATGCGTTGTTGGCGATGACGTGTAGTGAGCATGGGGACCCGGCTGGGTCTTCGGATACAAAAGCCCATGCGCACAAGGCTGCGATGAACTGTGTGCTGTGACACATTGCTCTGATCACCACTGTTGTAGCTGCGGGTGATTTGTCGCAATGTGGCGCTGCGGTCGCGGTGAACAATACGCGACGGTCTCTGCTCCTTACTGGCATCAATAAGCTGCGGACGACACAGGGCTTGACGACGGTTCGTCGTTGGGTCATCTGTGCACCACCTTTGATACGTACTCACTACATTGGCACGTGAACAACCCACAAGCCGCGCCGTTTCCGCGATCGTAGTTCCGAGGCGCCATGCCATCACAATTTGTCTGTTATCAAACTCCTATAAATCGGCATGCTTTCCCATTCTGACTCCGAACACTCTATTAACCGAAAGCCGGTTCTCGCGTTGAATATATACGGCTCTGTGAACCTCACCTGAGCCACCGTTCGGTCTTCAGGCGGGCTCCTCTAGGCTGGGAGTGGTCATAATGGAATCACTCATCGGTGTATACCGGTACTTATAAATCCTATGGTTTGTTTTCTCTCCCTCTCAGTCACTTTGCTTTTCTTATTTTTTTGTTTTAGCTCTCATAGAGCTTGGACCCGCTCTGAAATTATTAGATTCCACCGCCCGTGGGTGTTTCAATTCTTAATATCAGGTCGTACGCGAATACTTTAAGTGGCGTATTTTTTTGGAAACCTGCAGTTGCAACGAAGGTGATCTTTAGCGGTCGCGTAGTACGTACGTTGGACTCATTTCGTGCCTACCGATATGTTAGTGGAAGTTATAAAAACGGTGGAGCAGTTGAGATGATCAGTTTGGTCCAGGGGAAGAAGTCTCTTTTAAGGCGATTGCGGCTTTAAGAGACCCTATCGTCATAAGCTTTTCTGCGCATTCTGACAATTCTAATGCACCTTTCTGGTACTCATCTCTTCTTTTCAGCTGACACTAACGCGATTCTACTTGCTTTGCAAAGGGCAGCTATAAAGCTCTAACAGACCCCACCAAAAAATGTAATACTTCGGCGTTTTCTGGTTCTTCATTATGCTTTATAAAGAGCAGCTTTTAAGATCTAACAAACCCAAGCAAAAGCTATTTTCAGCATCTTCTGGGATCTTATCGTGCTTTGCAATGGGAAGCTCCTACAGACCCTAGCAAATGCAATCCTTCGGCGTCTTCTGGTTCTTCATCATGCTTTGCAAAGAGCAGCTTTTAAGGTCTTCAGCATCTTCTGGGATCTTATCTTGCTTTGCAAAAGGCAGCTTTCAAGCTTTAACAGATCCAAGCAAATTCAATCCTTCGGCGTCTTCTGGTTCTTCATCATGTTTTGCAAATGGCAGCTTATAAGACCTAACAGACGCAAGCAAAAACTATTCTTCAGCGTCTTCTGGGATCTCATCATGCTTTGCAAAAGGCAGCTCTAAAGCTCTAACAGACCCAAGCAAATGCAATCCTTCTGCGTCTTCTGGTTCTTCTTCATGCTCAATACTTCGGCGTCTTCTGGTTCTTCATCATTCTTTGCAAAGAGCAGCTTTTAAGATCTAACAGATCCAAGCAAAAGCTACTTTCAGCGTCTTCTGGTTCTTCATCATGCTCAATCCTTCGGCGTCTTCTGGTTCTTCATCTTGCTTTGCAAATGGCAGCTTTTAAGCTCTAACAGACCCAAGCAAATTCAATCCTTCGGTGTCTTCTCCTTCTTCATCATGTTTTGCAAATTGCAGCTTTTAAGCTGTAACAGACCCAAGCAAGTTCAATCCTTCGGCGTCTTTTACTTCTTCATCATGTTTTGCAAATGGCAGCTTTTAAGACCTAACAGATGCAAGCAAAAGCTATTCTTCAGTGTCTTCTGGGATCTCATCATGCTTTGCAAAAGGCAGCTTTAAAGCTCTAACAGACCCAAGCAAATGCAGTCCTTCGGCGTCTTTTGGTTCTTCACGATCTTTTAAGATCTAACATACCCAAGCAAAAGCTATTCTTCAGCTTCTTCTGGACAATTCCTAATCATGCTTTGCAAATGGAAGCTTTTAAGCTCTAACAGATCCAAACAAAAGCAAATAACAGTTATATACAAAAAAGGTATTAAGAAAATGAATTCAGCTATATGAAATCAATTATAAGTGATGCCTGATCAAAACAAAATATATAGAAAAATATAATACAAAACAAAACCCTTTACAATACAAAACAATAGTACTTAAAAATAGGCTACTGCTGACATCAATACTATTTTAGTGCAGGCTGTAGGGAGTATTTATTCAGGTAAGTCGATTCAGCGACTTAGCATTTAGCCAAACGTAATGCATACACTCTAACTCTAACTTTTCATTACTTTTACTTCCTATCAGTGGTTTATAAAATCTTCACTAAAGTTCTTTCACACCGCTTGAAGGTAACACTGGACATGGCTCAACCGAGAGAACAAGCTGGATTCAGGAGTGGCTACAGCACAATAGATCATATCCACGTACTGAGAGAACTAATTGAAAGAGCGAGGGAATATGAACTTCCATTGTGCATGGCTTTTATCGATTATGAAAAAGCCTTTGATTCGGTGAAACCATCAGCAGTTACCACGGCTCTGAAATCCTGCGGTATTGAAGATGCATACATTAATATTATTAATAACATCTATGAAAATGCAAGTGCAAAGATTCGGCTGTTTGAAAATACAACACACATAAAAATTGGAAAGGGAGTGAGACCAGGTGACACCATATCTCCGAAGCTCTTTAATGCCACATTGGAAAATGTCTTTCAATCACTGAACTGGGAAAACAAAGGGATAAAGATTAATGGAGATTATCTAACCCACCTTCGTTTTGCTGATGACGTAGTCATTTTTGCAACTACCCCATCAGAGCTGCAGAGTATGATCCAGGAACTTGCTGACAAGAGTAAAGAAGTGGGATTAAAAATGAACTTCCAGAAGACAAAAGTGATGTTCAATGCTTTTACAAGAAATGAAGATTTATCGATTGATGGAGAAAAACTGGAGATAACAGATACGTATGTTTATCTTGGACAGCAGATATCAAGTGAGGGTCACATTGATGAAGAAATTAATCGGCGTACAAAACTTGCCTGGAGAGCTTTTGGAAGAAACAGCATAATTTTCAAGAGCAATATGCCATTATGTCTTAAAAGAAAAGTGTTTGATCAATGCATCCTTCCAGTGCTTACGTATGGTGCAGAGACGTGGACCTTAACTACAAGAGACATACAAAGGCTGCAGACAACTCAAAGCAGCATGGAGAGGTGCATGATTGGTGTAACCAGGAGAGATAAGAAGAGGAACTCGTGGATCCGAAAAATGACGAGAGTGGAAGACATCATGATCAGAGTTAAATCCCTGAAATGGCAATGGGCTGGACATACTGCCAGAAGGACAGACCATAGATGGACAGCCGAAATTTTAGATTGGATTCCAAGGGACAGGAAAAGACCCAGAAGAAGACCACATGGGAGATGGGTGGATGAAATTCGAAAGTATGCGGGAGTGACATGGAGGAGACTGGCACAAGACAGACCGTTGTGGAGGAAACTTGGGGAGACCTTCGTCCAGCAGTGGATTGATAATGGTTGACAATGATGATGATGATGATCTGAACATCTGTTCATTCCTAATTTCAATACGGTTGAACCTACGGCCTCACGACCTCCAATATTCGATTGAATTGCATACGGGCAACTAAGTCTTTTGCGGGACCAGTTATTGAAGATGGCTCTCAAGGTTACTGAAGCTTCGCTTCAGAATTTTGAATCTTCGATTCTTGACCTGTAGATGATCAGTGATCATAAAACAACAGCGCGCTTTTTGAAGTTTTGCGTCTTATCGTAGTTCATTGCTCACTCCACAAGACTACATACAGTAGTCTTGTGGAGTGAGCAATGATCTTTCTATATAACGGGGTATACCTCACACAACTGTTTATACTGTGCTGTCGGAAGACGTAGGCCAAATGAGAAAACTAGCGACGTGAGTACCGCACCTCTAACCACTACGATTTCCAGACATGAAACAAAACGACGAATCCAAGAGGTCCTTACAGTAGTCTTGTGGAGCAAGCAATTACCTTTCTACATAACTGGGTATCCCTCACACAACTGTTTATTCTGTTCTGTCGGAAGATGTAGCCCAAGTGAGAAAACTAGTGACGTGAGTACCGTACCGCTAACCATTACACGCAAGGAATTCCGGTACGAAATTGCACAGATTAACCTTGCGTGGTATCGTCGCAATAGTAGGGAACTCACAAGGATTCTCTGTTTAGATGACATTTGGGTGGAATTTTACGTACCCGGGCACCGACATGAGCCCCAGTCTTGTGTTGAACCCGGTACTTTTGAGGCGTCTTTACCCCGCGTAGGGTTGCATGAGCATAAAAGTTTACTGGTCGTTGGCTTGAATGTTCGAGGCGTGGCTGAATGGAAGACGTATGATGAAAAATTCACTTTGTCATCAGAGCGGCATAGTCATTTCTAGAGGAGTATATTCCGGCACGGGCACTTCGTCACCGTGTTCAGCGACCTGTGCTCACACACGACAACGCGCGGTAACACAAGGCCCGGATTATTCGACTATTAACTGAACAGAACGATTAGGTGGAGCTGTCCGACCCACCGTATTCACCGGATGTATACTCTTGTGATTTCAACTGTTTCTGCGATTTGAAAAGGGAGATTGAATCACAAACTCTTAACACAGACTTCATGACACTGGTACTTTTAATGGTGGTTTTCGTAAATTGCCCACAGTTTGGGTTTCGTATTATTGATAATGAGGAGAAATACTAATCATTCCTCTCGAATATTGTGATCATTGCTCCGATATTACAGTAATTACGGTTAGTTGAAAGTCTCCAGTTACTTCCAAAACGACCTAATTTATCCGCGAATTCGAGACACGATGTTTGCATTAGAACATGCAAAAAGTCTAGAAGTTTTTGTGTCACATTTTCAGTTGGACGGTATTATTCACACTTTGTATCTGACAAAACGGAGTCGAGTTTTTATTTTGAGCTCTTGGATGTGACACCGTGAAGTTGTCAAACAAGTTGCAGTGCCCAATAAATGGCGTTATGAAAAAGCAACAGACTCCCACTATTCTTGGCAAACGTATACAGCTGTAACCTTACTTTTGGGCAGTGACCTGTGACGTCACAAAATAAGCGCCACAGCGACTGTTTTAAAGATTTTTAGTCAGTGAGATGGCATCAGTTCAGAAAAAAACTCAGTGAGTGCTATGGTACAACGAGTTGAAGAAACTGTTACCATTTAGCGTAATATTCCACATAGGTACAAAAGAGAGACATCTGCTTACAAAGTGATTATTGGGTTGATATAAACGTTCATGCCGTTTTGTTCACCGCACTACAGGAATGTAACGTCTGGATAGGTCTGCACCGCCATTCTTGAAAAAACGTGCAGGTCTTGCTGTGAAGAAATCATCAAGGAAATTCTGGAGATCAACATCATTGTTGAACGTTCTGCCACGGAGTGCATTCAACAGAGATCGGAACAGGTGAAGGGGCGACATCTGGGGAATAGGCCGGATGGGAAAGGATCTCCCATTTAATGTCCCGAATGGCCATTTTGGTCATGTTTGTTCTGTGAGAGCGTGCGTTATCATGTTGGAGAAGGACACCATGGCGCCTAATTGGCCGTTTCTGCAGAATTGCTCCCTCCAAACGGCGGAGTGGCTCCTAATAGAGTGCAGCGTTGATGGTCAGATTCCTTGTCATCATTTCCCAGTGAAAGCCTTCCATGTCCCACCAGACACACAACATGGTCTTCTCAGGATGAAGATCATGTTTTGGACGTGGCGTAGGCGTTTGTTTGGGCTTAACCATTCCCTCCGATGCCTGAAATTTACTTACAAACACCACTTTTCATCTCCAGTAACAATACGTGACAGAAAAGGTTTATTTTGCTGAGAACATTCGCGATAACGGGCGAGCAACGAACGACACATGGTAACACGCTGATTCTTGCCCTCGGTGAGAGTGTGAGGCATCCAAAACCCCAATTTGTGGGCGTTTCCCATAGGTTCCAGGTGTCGCACCACTGACGTCTGATCACAGTCCATCTCAATGGCCAATTCCCGTGTAGTTTGATGCGGATCCAAGTGGATGAGATGGTTCAAACGATCCTCAGCAAAGTGAGATGGACGACCTGAACGTGGAGAGTCGTTGATGTCCAAATTGCCACCTCGGAACCGTTCAAACCCTTGGTGGGCTGTCCTCGGAGCCATAGCATCTTCCCCACACACAACACAAATTTGGCGAGTAGACTCGGCGTTTGTGGATCCCTTGCTAAACTCGTAGCGGAGCAGATGTCGGAAATGTTCATTCCTCTCTACTTGACACGCCGTACTTCCGAACCTGAAAACCAAAAACATCTTAGCCAGAATCACACAACGCAATATAATTTAGGTACACGATATTACTAGCTACATTTTGATCTACAACTGGCCATCTGCATCGTCATTACTGACATAGGAAACACTCGTGAAATAAAACGGCACGAACTTATGCATCAAGCCAATGTTAAGTGGTTTTCTGAGTTTAAGAAAAGCCGATTGAGGGACATATGCCAACAAGAAGATCATGACAACCGCAGAAACTGTAGAACGCAACTAACAGACATGTTGAACGGAAAATTTTTCCGTGGCTCGTCGACGTTATGAACTGGATGTACCCGATACTTTCATCCAAAATGAGCCGCATAAGGGCTTAAAGTCACAGGCGCATAAAATTCAAATAAGACATGAAAGAATAATCAGAATGATTTCAGAGACTGTAGCCTTAGCGAAGATGAACGTCTTCTGTTTCTCTCTCTTTCTCCTTTCTCAGGTAAAGGGACAACTCTTGGATCACAACGATCTAGAACAGTGTTTCCCAACCGCTTGTCTATGGACCGTTTCCGGTCCGCGAGGTTTTTCTTCTGGTCCGCGAGAAACGAGTGGATTTATTTATTTTTAGTTTAAATAGAAATGGGGTCAAAGTAAGAGAAATTCTACAACGGCCGTTCCATAAAAACTGAGAGTAAAATGACACAAAATGAAGAAATATAGGTACAGCAAAATATATGTTATTCTTTCACAAAGTATCCTCCTTCGGAGGATACGCAACTGTCCCATCGTTCAGCCCACTTTTCAAAACATGTGACGAAGGCATTTTGTAGAAGCTGCTTTAGCGACCCCTGCACAGCTTGAATAGCGTCAGCATCTGTGTTGAATGTTGCGCCACGGAACTTCTTCTCCATTGTTGGAAACAACCAGAAATCGAAAGGGGCGAGATCAGGACTGTATACAGACTGTGGCATGATTTCAATATTGCATTTCGTCAGAAACTGTTGAACACAAGCAGCCACATGTGGGCGGGAGTTATCAAAGTGTAGGGTTCACTTGCCCACCAGTTCCGATAACTTAATCGATATGTGTCGTCGCAGACGCTTCAAGACTGAAATGTAATACTCAGCATTGACAGTAAATTTGTGGAGGAACGGCATGCTAGAAAACTACATCTTTATGATGAAAGAAATTATCATCATCACCTTCCCAGCTGATTTGGTTTGGCGGACGTTTTTCAGAGGAGGTGAGCCTGTGTGTTTCGAGACACTCGTAGCGCACTTCGTGAGGGGGTCGAAATAACGGACCCATGTTTCATCGGCAGTTATTACTGGGTTTAGAAAGAATGGATCCCTTGCAATCATTTGTTTCCTCTCCTGACACACCTAAACTGTGGCTAACAGTTGTCTGCTCGTCAAGTGATGAGGTACCTATGTAACGTACCAGAAGATGTGACGTACCTGCCAGCAGGACGCACACGACATAAAGGCAGATAGTAGTCAGAACAAACGTCCGCGTAGCTCAATTGGTAGAGTGACTTATTCCGGAATGAGGGGATCCGGGTTCGAATCCTGGCGTGGACAGAAATGACGGAGAAATTTACTTCGTTATAATGGCGCCCGAACTATCCGGATGACCCGACCGTTCAAAATCTCGCATTGGTGTGATGTTCTTTCCACACCGCGACATAGGAAAAATAAGAGAATCCCTTCTCCAGCACTTTAGAAAAAAAATAATAATAAGGGGGAGATGATGTAACGTACCAGGAGATGTGACGTACCTGCCAGAAGGACGCACACGACATAAAGGCAGATAGGAATCAGAATAAAACGTCCGCGTAGCTCAATTGGTAGAGTGACTTATTCCGGAATGAGGGGATCCGCGTTCGAATGCTGGCGTGTTGACAAAAATGACGGAGAAATTTACTTCTTTTTTTTTTTTGATTGCAGTTTTAACGACCACCGTGAGCAACTCAATGGGCTATAAGCAGTCGTCCGTCCCTAATTTAGGGTCACTGATTCCAGGGAAGGGAGAGAGCCAGTGCCGTAAGACAAACACAACATCCATGCCTCACCGAGATTCGAACCCGGACCCCTCTCGGACGAATGATCAGAGGCCAGCGCCTTAGACCACTGCGCCACCGGGGCGGCAGAAATTTACTTCGTCATACCTATCTGAAACACACACGATGAAGCAGTTTTTTGTCGCGTAGAATGCGAAATTCCTACGTTTTTGAAATATTAGTTGACGCCGCTGTGTCTTTACATGTCATTCGCCAATACTATTGCAGGATTGCCCAAACAGTGTTAACAATACGCTCCGTAATAAAATTTTCAGGTCGCCTAGAAGCGAGTTCGGCCGACAAACGCCCTGTTTTGAAATCATGGTGTCATCTAAAAATCATTGACTCACCCAAATATTTATCTTTGTAAGCTTTTTCATTAAATCAACTGTTTCTGGAGCCGTTTTACCCAAACGATAGCAACATTTTATAGCACAATGCATTTCACTTCTTAACTCTGAATCACTCACCTCCATAGCTGTATGGCGAAATGCAGACGTACTTTAAACAACTGCGCAATAACAAAACCAGAATCGTGTGCCACAGCTAATAACTGTTGCCATAGGTACTTCCTTAATTCATTTAGTCACATGCGTGGTTATTTTCACCTCTCGCACTGTTACCAACTAAAAAAAAAAAAAAAAACCAACTAATCTCAGTTTTTATTGAACGACCTTTGTAGATCTAAATTTTTCTGAACACCTGTCTCGGAAGAGAAAAGGAAGCTTGGATCGCTAATCTCTTCACAGAAGATCTGAACTCCTGCAGGCTAACTCACCAGGAAAAGGAAAGCTTTGTTGAAATTCCTTCTGATGCCAGTCTTGTATCGATATTCAGATCCAAATCTCTGACTCAGTTTTGGGGTATTATGGAGAAAGGATATCCAAGTCTCAACGACAAAGCTCTAAAATTATTGGTAACTTTTCGACCACGTATTTATTGCGAGAAAACCTTTACAGTCGTTTCAGCAATCAAAACAAAGGACTGGAACGTAATGGACATTAATGATGCATTGTGTCTTGCAGAAACGACGATGGAACTACGGCTTGAGAAGATTATCGCGATCCAGCAGGAACAGACATCGCATTGACCCAGAAAAAATGATATCAAAGGAAAGGATAATATTGTGGTATATTGATTATGGATTGCACTTATTAATCATTAAAGAATGTTAACAGATTACATGATATTAGCTGTACATGGTATATAAATTATGGACTATACGCAGTGATAATTATCATATAGAATATTACGAGATTAAAAGCTCGAAAAAGGATCAAAGGTTTTGTTTCGGCATCGCCTGTCCGCGAAAGTTTCCCAACGTTTTGCCGGTCCGCGAATACAAAGAGGTTGGGAACCACTGATCTAAAGAACTCTAGAGAATTCATTGACGGGGCAGGTAATTGTCTTTTAAGGTAACAATGTTGGGAGAAAAATGCGTAATTAGGAGCTGGAATTCATGCTATTGTGACAGCAACCACCAAGGCGAGGATGCACATACACTTCTAACATTGCTTTGCGATATCATTCCAGGTGTCATGGAGTGACGCCTGTGCGCATCTATGAATCATGCTACTTAGAAGCCCATTCGCCGAGTTATACGAGTCACTGATTTCTCATTATTCGTCCGAGAGGGGTCCGGGTTCAAATCCTGGCTGAGGCACGCATGGCGTGCTTGTCCTACGGCACTGGCTCTTTCCTTTCCCTGAAACCAATACTCCGAAATAAGGCACTCGTGACTGTTTACAGCCATTGAGTCCTCACGGTGGACGTTTATCTCCCGCCTCCCCAAAAGTCTTGTTGAATTTAATTCTTCTTTTAATGCTGCTGCCCTAACAGAAGTCTAGTTGATCTAGTGGTTAAACCAGTATTGTTTAGAAAGGGAGAAACAATTCAGTCTCGACCAGAAGTTAGGGTGACAGGGTCGTTTATTTTTCTGGGGCGTCTACTTATTTTTTTACTGTGACAATTAATCAAGCTACAAACTATTAGTAAAGAAGAAAAAAATCGCAGGTATCTATGGGGAACTAGTCACTATCTTTCATTTACGATTATCAATCTCAGCTGCTTGATCAAAATTAGTAATACAAATGAAGGGCAGTGTGACATAAAAAAAAACAAAAACCTACGTAATTTTAATTTGTGAAAGGGTAAAAGAATCGATCAAATGTAGTTCTACTATTAGAAAATAATTACATAGGAAATGCACTTTATGAGAGCTAAAGGAGCAGCAGTAACAGAAACAACATGTTGAGGAAGACAATCTCCCGCCCACCAGCCTTTGATCCTTAGAAAATGGTAATATCTGCATTATTTTGTTAGTAGCAGTAGATGGAGTTGAAATTTGTACAGAAAAAAGGAGTAAAATTTGCCAACCCCGGTGGCGCAGTGGTATAAGCGATGGCGTACGACCGTTCGTCCGTGAAGAGTCTGGGTTCGAATCCCGGTGAGGCACGGATGTTGTGTTTTTCTTACCGCATTGGCTGTCTCCCTTCTCTGGCCCCAGTGACCCTAAATTAGGGACGGGCAACTGCTTCTAGCCTATTGAGTTGCTCACGGTGGTCGTTAAACCTTCAATCAAATAAATAAAGAGTAGAAATTTTCCTTCATGTTTGGGAGTTTACCATCTAATTTAGGGTCTTTAGTTCCAGGGAAAAGACAGAACGTCCGCAGTACGACAAAAATTTTTCGGGAGGTGAACTAGTGGTCCAAAAAAAAAAAAAACTCGGACAATTATCTAGAAGCCCGCGTTTCTCAACAGTTGTCTAAGAAAAAATTTGAGATACATCGGGATGAAACGTATCTTTCGGACACAGAAAAAACAACGATCTCATCGGAGGTGGTGTGTTGTTTAACAACCACCGTGAGCAACTCGACGGGCTATAAGAGTCCCTAATTTAGTGTCATTGGTTCCATGGAAGGGAGAGAGCCAGTGCAGTAAGACAAACAGAACATCCATGTCTCATCGGAATTCGAACTTGGACCCAACTTGGAAAAATATTCAGAAGCCAACGTTTAGACCACTTCGCAATCGGGTCAAATTTTTTGGGGGTCTTTTAAAACGTTGAATTTACAAGACCCCGAGAAAATTTGGGGATGAATGTGGGGGAGTAACAGCTTAGCATAGACTTTCACGGGGAGGAATTTCATACAAAAAAATTTCGAAATAATTTTTGGAAAACAATTAGTAGGTCACCCATACAACATTTACATTCCGAACTTAAGAGGATTGCGAGAACGGGGGAGTGGAGGGGGAGGAGACTGATCTTTGGTTATATTAAAACTCAGGGCCGTAACTAGACTTTTATTTCGGGTTATTTTAAACAATTCCACATCAAAAATCTATCTAACTGATCACTTAACAAGAAATAAACTCTTTAGTTTCTAGTATATCAGTATTAGTTAGCGAGTAACAACATATGAACTTAGTGTTAACAGAAAAACAAACTGAACAATATGAGACAGAGATCACATGAAAACAACACGATTACACAGGTGAAAAGATGAAAGTAAGTACAATCTGAACAAGTTAATAAAATCATGCAATCCATTGATTATGAACGCTTTCCAAGATATAAGAAATCATTACTCAAGTTATGAGGATAATGGCTGTGGAATAAATCTCGCTCCTGTGCCTTGACCTTTGACCCCCATTTGGACGATGTTAAACAGAACCGGTTTAGTATACCTCCGGAACAACATGATAACGTTTTGTAGCAATCGAAGCTTTTTACCTAAGTTATTACGTATAAGGGCGATGGAATGGATCCTGATCCTATGTCCTGACTTTTGACCCCATTTCGTCCATTTTCAATAGGATTAGTTCCCAGATTGTCTCCTACCACATACTAAAATTTAATCGAAATCGTATCATTTTTACGCGAGTTATCGTGCGGACAGACAGACAAATAGACGGACAAAGCTGGAGCATATACGCTTTTTCAACCTACGGTTGGAAAGCGTAAAAAATGAAAACTATAAAAAATATTGCAATCTCCGACAAGAAGTGGATTTTAAAAATTCCGATAAGGATAGAAGAAGCCACCAGAATAAGGGACTTTGACGTTGAATTGACCGTCTAATTGTTACTATCATAGCAACGATGGTAATTTTCGTACACTTCTGAGGTTCCGAGTTTCTTCTGGGGATTCTGTACTTGTAAAGCATCTCAAATTAGGCGCAGCAAACGCGCAATACACCAGTCCTTTAATTCAAAACCAACTTATCAACATTTGCGGAAACATTATCTAGGATACAACAGTAAAAAAAGTAAATGCTGCAAAATCTTTCACCGTGATGGTGGACGAAACGACGGACATTTCGCAGATTTAACAAGTGTCAATATGCCTATGGGATGCAATCACTCACTGCACCTTCACATTTCTGAACCCAACTCATCCCAGTCTGGCATCTTGATGTTTTAAAGAAACAATAAGATACGATTCTAACTGCCATTCTTTTTTCGTCTGCATTAACACGATAAATAAATAAGCGATCTCAAAAATTCCTGATAGTAGAACAATTCCGATTAATAAAGTGCCAGACACAGAGTTTCCTGTACTTCTATAAATTTGTTACTGCTCACTAGTGGGTATAGTGAGAAAAAAAATGTCCTGAAATAAGGTTTATCAAAGGAAATAACAGAAACAATTTGTAAAACAAAAATGAAAAGGTAATGGTGACTCTTGTTGATTTAGTAACGTATGATAAACAAGCAAAAAAAAAAAAAAAAAATTCTGGGGCGGTGTGGGGGTGAGTTGGCACCCTAAAAACCCCTCCTCTGGATACGGCTATGTTATAACTAGATCATCAGTATCATAACTAGACGTACTGAATTAGTTTTCATCTGTTAATCCTGTCAGTGATTGCGTTTTAATGGAAGCAATTGGAAATTGTTTTTATTGGGCAAGGATTGACAACGTTCAGAAAAAGCAAACACCATTTGAAGCAACCGAACGGAAGGTGAGAACTCTCAAGTTGTTGAATCGGCAAGTGATGTCTAGATGTCTATTTCGCTTGACGTTTCTCGTCACGATTCGGCTCCAGCCTCCGAACTTCTAAAAATAGCAATGGTCTCTCTCTCTCTCTCTGTGTTGGTATCTTTTTTATTTCTCTCTCTCTTTTCTTCCTCCCCTGAGGCGAAGGCTGGTTGGTTCGTTGCCGCCTGGCGAAAGGCGTTTGTTGATCGACCGATCTGCGCCGCCAAACATGCCTGCCCATAACAAACACAGTTGCGTCTTACCCGCCCTTAATACACCCAGCGCATATATAGAAGCTTTCTACCTCGAAGCCATGACCACAGGCTGCTTGCTTGCGAATTCTCTTTATATCTATCCCTCCTTCCTTCACCCCTTCTTTCTTTCTTTCCTACTTTTTCCTCCCTTTTCGTGGGCTGGTATAATTGCGCGCTGTGGAGAAGAGTTTTCTTTTAGGATGGTTTCCTTTTGTTTCGATTTCGTGGGATTAAAGCTATTTTTAGACAGCGCAGGTTGCGGAGCGAAAGATGTTGTCCTCCTTCGAGCTCGATTCCCATAAAGACGCGGGCTCAATGAATAGCGATGCAACATTTTCGTAGGTAAATATTGCGGGTCGTTTGGTGCCACTGCGTGCGTGCGTGCGTGCGTGCGTGAGATCGAGCGATTGGAATGAACACGAAATGGCTACAGCTAAATCATACTGCCACGGCAAAATTTAGAGCAACAATAAATATCGTGAAATGCACTGCGATGTAAAGTGTGATATGAGATGCGCAAGCGCAGACCCGGGGTTCCACCACCCACGTAAATACCTTCGGCGAATCGAAGAAAATCTCACAGGTGGATTTCATCGTCATCATTCTAGTTAGGGTAGCAGTTTTTTTTTTTTTGCAAATGAAAGGAGAGAAAACAAAAAACAAAATAAAGCAAAACGCATAGAGGAGGCAGGAAAAGACAGGTTACGCTGTGAAACAATTAACAAAGCATATTGCTGATTCAACCTTTCTGTGAAGTTACGGGGAAAGAAAACCTGAATTTCACACATTTTTCGTACGTGAATTGACACAAATGACGCCCCTTTTATTTGAATGAATAATTGCAAACGCACAAATCGAAGGTTCCAAGCTTTCGCACATCAACCAGATGGTTTTTTCAAGGAAGGTAGACAGCAAATGGCAAAATGAACAATAGGACACTTCAACCATTTGAACGTGGTGACTTGACTCGAAGAGTAATTTATGTAATTACTGTCTAGTCAAACCGCCACTTTAAAATTCATTGTTACAGTAATCTATTTAAGTACTGTCTAGTCAAGTCACCATTTTTAAAATTAATTATTACAGTAGCCTATGAAATGCTGCCCCGGTGGCGCAGTGGTCTAAGCGATGGCCTCTGATCATTCGTACAAAAGGGGTCCGGGTTCGAATCCCTGTGAGGCATGGATGTTGTGTTTGTCTTACGGCACTGGCTCTCTCCCTTCCTTGGAACCAGTGCTCCTAAATTAGGGACGGGCGACTGCTTACAGCCCATTGAGTAGCTCACGGTGGTAGTTAAACCTCTAATCCAAAAAACAAAACAAAAAAACTATGTAATTACTGTCTAGTCAAGTCACCATTTTAAAATTAATTATTACACTAATCAATGTAATTACTGTCTAGTCAAGTCACCATTTTAAAATTAATTATTACACTAATCAATGTAATTACTGTCTAGTCAAGTCACCATTTTAAAATTCGTTAGTACAGTAATCTATAAAAATACTGTCTAGCCAAGTCACCATTTTCTATGTAATTACTGTCTAGCCAAGTCACCATTTTAAAATTCGTTATTACAGTAATCTATGTAAATACTGTCTAGTCAAGTCACCATTTTCTATGTAATTACTGTCTAGCGAAGCCATCATTTTAAGATTCGTTATTACAGTAATCTATGTAAATACTGTCTAGTCAAGTCACCACGTTTAAATGTTTGAAGTATTTTCTTATTCATTTTGCAATTTGCTGTCTACCTTCGTTGAAAAAGCCATTTGGTTGATGTGCGAAAGCTTGGAAACTTCTTTACAAAGGCCGTTCCATAAAAACTGAGAGTAATTTTTTTGAGTTGGCAACAGTGCGAAGGGGAAAAAACCCCACGCAGGTGAATAACAGAATTAAGGAAGTATCTATGGCAACAGTTATTAGCCGTGGCAGACGATCGTGGCTTTGTTATTGCGCAGTTCTTTAAGGTACGTCTGCATTTCGCCATACAGCTATAGAGGTGAGTGACTCAGAATTAAGAAGGGAAATGCGTTGTGCGATAAAATTTTGTTATCGTGTGGGTAAAACAGCTCCAGAAACAGTTGATTTAATGAAAAAAGCTTACAAAGATAAATGTTTGGGCGAGTCAACGATTTTTAGATGGCACCAGGATTTCTGAAAAGGGCATTTGTCGGCATAACTTGCTCCTAGACCTGGTCGACCTAAAAGTGTTATTACGGAGCGTATTGTTAACACTATTTGGATAATCTTGCAAGAATATCGACGAAGGACATGTGAGGACATAGCGGCGTTAACTAATATTTCAAAAATGTCGGAATTCCGCATTCTACGCGGCAAATTACTGCTGCATCGCGTGTGTTCCGGATAAGTACCTCATCACTTGACGAGTCTCCAAGCTTTCGCACATCAACCAGGTGGCTTTTTCAAGGAAGGTCGACAGAAAATGGCAAAATGAACAATAGAACACTTCAACCATTTGAGCGTGGTGACTTGACTAGAAGAGTAATTTATGTAATTACTGTCTAGTCAAGCCACCACTTTAAAATTCATTATTACAATAACCTATTTAAGTACTGTCTAGTCAAGTCACCATTTTTAAAATTAATTATTACAGTTGCCTATGTAATGCTGCCCCGGTGGCGCAGTGGTCTTAGCGATGGCCTCTGATCATTCGTACAAAAGGGGTCCGGGTTCGAATCCCTGTGAGGCCTGGATGTTGTGTTTGTCTTACGACACTGGCTCTCTTCCTTCCCTGGAACCAGCGCTCCTAAATTAGGGCCGGGAGACTGCTTACAGCCCATTGAGTAGCTCACGGTTGTAGTTAAACCTCCAATCCAATAAATAAATAAATACATGTGCAGATAACTTAAAACATTTTATCATGTACAAAGACTATTCTATAAAAACCGAGAGTAATGTTTTTGAGTTGGCAACAGTGCAAAAGGGAGAAATAACCACGCAGGCAACTAACTGAATTAAAGAACTACCTATGGCAACAGTTATTAGCCGTGGCAGACGATTCTGGTTTTGTTATTGCACAGCTGTTTAAGGTACGTCTGCATTTCACCATACAGCTATGGAGGAGAGTGATTCAGAGTTAAGAAATGAAATGCGTTGTGAGATAAACACTATTTGGACAATCTTGCCAGATTATCGGCGAAGGACATGTGAGGACATAGCGGCGTTAACTAATATGTTCTGGAATGCAATTTCACTACCAGAATTCTTTTTTCCCTCACTATGTGCGGCAGTGTTCTTTCGAGCAGTTCTGTTTTACGTCGCTGGAACCAGTTGTCATTCGATACTGACTAAAACTGTAGAAACTTCGGTATGATGTTTTTCTCTTTGCAGGACATCAGGAATTGCAGGATTGCGGTCTCTCTTGCTAATCTTATAGTAGTCGGGATTTTCGGAAAAGTTTAAAAGTCGATGACTACATGCCCAGATATAGTATCGGCAACGTTATTATTATAAATGCACCAGACTGTGAATACTCAAGAAACGCATGTAGCGCATTAAATCCGTTTATTTTTGTGGTGTAGTAAGCACAAAGATTCTCCAAGCTTTCGCAATCCGGTGGCAAGCTTGTTCAAGGCATTTTTCTGTGAACATGCTAATTCATCGTATTCTTCACCAATACTAGAGGCATAATTCCCAACCATTAAAACAATCCCACAGCATTAAAATCCCAACTCCTTTGGCAAGAAATCTTTGAACACACTCAGGGTTGAATGTTTCTTTACACCTCCCGTTGACCCTACAACTTGCGTCATTTGTGTACAGGCAAAATTTGGATTCATCAGACTATAGGATATTCGTCCACTTATCAATAGTCCATGTCCTGTTAGCTTTGGCGTAAGGTAATCGGGCTTTTTTTAACATTGGTTTCACTCTTGCAACTCTACTCCAGATATACCTTCGATGAAATTATCTACGCAACGCTAGCTCAGATGTAGACACGTGAGGTCCATTATTAACAGACTGAAGGAGCTCCCGCCTTGTTTGAAATCTGTTTTCATTGACCAGACGAGGCATTATGCTCCGGTCACGACTTGTAAAAATGGTGTTTCGTCCACAGTTTTGTTTGTTTTTTTTGATTGGAGGTTTAACGACCACCGTGAGCAACTCAATGGGCTATAAGCAGTCGCCCGTCCCTAATTTAGGGTCACTGGTTCCAGGGAAGGGAGAGCCAGTGACGTAAGACAAACACAACATCCATGCTTCACCGGGATTCGTACCCGGACTCCTTCGGACGAATGATCAGATGCCAACGCCTTAGACAACTGCGCCACCGGGGCGGCCAGAGGTTTTTACGCTTTCCAACCGTAGCTTGAAGAAGGGTATATGCTCCAGCTTTGTCCGTCTGTCTGTCCTCACGGTAACTCCCCCGTAAAAATGGTTCGATTTCGATGAAATTTTAGTATGTGGTAGGAGACAACTGGGGAAGAACCCTATTGAAAATGGGCGAAATGGGGTCAAAAATCAGGACATAGAAGCGGGATCCATTCCATTGCACTTATGCGTCATAACTTACGTAAAAATGCTTCTATAGCGACAAAACTTTAGTATGTTGTTCCGGAGGTCTACTGAACCGGATATCATCGAAATGGAGTCAAAGGTCAGGGCACAGGAGCGAGATTTATTTCCTCATAGCTTGAGTAATAACTTGAGTAATAACTTGAGTAATAACTTGAGTAATGGTTTCTTTTATATTGGAAAGCGTATCATAATCAATGCATTGCATGATTTTACTAACTTGTTTGATAACACAGGTCTGCAAAAAGATATTTTTTTTCAGCTGCATGGGATGTGCTTGGTAAATAATATGTTTTCGAGTGTGCTGAATCCAAAAATGACCTCCATTTCCCTCCATCACGTACAGTTTTTTGCAAAATACAAGGTGTTTGCATAAAAAAAGCATAACATTAATGAGAAAACCACCATTTCATTACAATGAACTAAACAATATTTCTTATAATAAACAAACAATTTCTTCATGAAATGTACTTAACATTCCGTGTTCATTCTTTTTGCATATGAAACCTTTTCTTCTTCTCTTTGATGTTTCTCCGAACACGCTTCCGCTTTCCAATTTCTGTTTCCCGCTTGAGCATCCAACAGTTGTCAGCTAGCATATTGACGTCCCATCATCCTTGGTAGCGTCTCTCGATATCACGAACATCCTGGTGAAATCTTTCACCCTGCTCTTCACTGGGGACTAAGGCGTCTCGAAGTGGCCAGTCAGTTTTTGTCCAATGGAGATCTCTGGCTCGACTGTCCCACAAGCAAAGGAAGCAGGGATATTTCGTATAACCTGCCTGCTGGCCCAACAACACGGTTAGTTTATTGAAGTCTCCACAAAGCATCCAGCGATGTTCTTGATATTTTATTTTCTTAAGAATCATTGCCACGTCCTTATAGTTTTCCTCCAAATGCACCGAGTGTCCTACAGGAAGTGACGCAAATTTATTCCCATTATGCAGCAAGACTGCTTTGAGACTTGTTTTTGAGGAATCAATGAATAGGCGCCACTCAGATGAATCATATTCTATTTCAAAACACTTCATTAGCCCTTGAACATCACTACAAAAAACGAGATTTCCCTCTTTGGAGAAAAATGTAGTGAATTCTCTCTCTCGGTGCCTGTACCACGAAAATGAGGTTCCGGGTGACAGCAGGTTTTTATTTTTTAATCTTGACCCCAGAAATTCGGCAGCATCTTTTGGAAGGCCTAAATCTTTAACCAGGTCATTGAGCTCGCTCTGATAAAAACGTTGGGGTCCCTCATCAACAGAAAAATCTGAACTAGATTCGTCCTGGGGAGGTAATGTGTTTCCGTTCTCAGAATCACTCAGGATATCATCCAAACTGGAACATGGGTGTGGAACTGGTATTGCAGAGCTATGAGGCACTGGACAAATAGCTAAATTTAGGTTTGGGTAAGATATTTTATTTTTATTTTTTGTATTGAAACCTTTCACACATACCGAACAGAAATAGCAGTCGGTAATGTGGTTTTGCTGTTCACGCCACATCATAGGAATGCCAAAACCAAATGAGTGTTTCTTACCGTTAAACCACAAACGGAAATCTTCCTCGCACCTTCTGCACACCTTATGAGGAGCCCAAGCTTTGTCTTGAGCCCCAAATTTCAACTTGAAGTGAGCAAAATACACTTTCTTCACGAAATCACTTATGTTTCTTTGTTACTTTTAACAGTGTATTCACCACAAATAAAAAAATTAGCAGGAGAAATAACACAACCTCTTGGAGCCATAATATATAACTAAAAACACGAGCACAGTCACGTTTGAATGCCAAATTTAAACTGAGTGTGGCTCCTCACCACCTGCTTCTTCCTCTGGCTCGATAAAAAAATCCAAAATGGCGCTGCATATAAATAAAAGAAAACAGCAAAAAGTTTCTTTTTTTCTTTTTTCCCGTTCTTAAAAATAAAAGTTAATGCTTTCGAGGGATTCTCTAGGCACTTTTAGCCTCGAATATCCAGTAGTCATCTATATAAGCTTATAACGAAGTAAATTTCTCCGTCATTTCTGTCCACGCCAGGATTCGAACCCGGATCCCCTTATTCCGGAATAAGTCACTCTACCAATTGAGCTACGTGGACGTTTTATTCTGATTCCTATGTGCCTTTATGTCGTGTGCGTCCTTCGGGCAGGTACGTCACATCTCCTGGTACGTTACATCATCTCCCCCTTATTTTTATTTCTTTATTTTTTTTTTCGAAGTGCTGGAGAAGGGATTCTCTTATTTTTCCTATCTCGCGGTGTGGAAATAACATCACACCAATGCGAGATTTTGAACGGTCGGGTCATCCGGATAGTTCGGGCGCCATTATAACGAAGTAAATTTCTCCGTCATTTCTGTCCACGCCAGGATTCGAACCCGGATCCCTCATTCCGGAATAAGTCACTCTACCAATTGAGCTACGCGGACGTTGTATTCTGATTCCTATCTGCCTTTATGTCGTGTGCGTCCTTCGGGCAGGTACGTCACATCTCCTGGTACGTTACAAGCTATGCAACATAACCAAAGCAACATAGGTCCTGAACTTATTTATCATGGTGAAACATGGTCAAATTTGACAATACGATTGTTTATACTCATTCCTAATACCCTAGAGAACGTGCATAAACATGCTCAACCCAGCCAGTAAGGTTCCTCACTTTTCGCTATAAACAAATTGAACCGGTTGGGACATGATCAGCCTGAGCTTCCTCACACCGCCAACATTACCCTTGCCCTGCCACCCTCCATTGCGCCCCCCCATTCCGCTCATTTTCTCTTTGCATTTATTCTTGAGTCTCACTCTAATAAATATTAAATGAAAGTAAGAAATCACTTTTGCATAGGATTTTTAGAATCAAGAATAGGATACCAGATTTCGAGTTAAACGGGAGTTTCACTCTAAATGAAACTACAAACACGAGTTTTGTGAGAACACCTGACGTGATGGAATTTTTTGAGTATTTTTTGGGTTTCAGTGAGTAAAAATCTATAAGAAACAGTATAAAAATCCTGTGCAGTTCTTTGGTTGCTGACCTGTGTAATCTTCGGGGAAACACTGCGAAACATGACCGTACTTTTTAAATTAATTTATATTTGATAATGCTATTAATTTAATAGCTGTTCTTTGAGGAAAAGTTGTACACTCCGTGTTTAGTGACAATATTTATTTTATTCGCGAAAACGTTGTTCAGAATTTTGCTATTTGAGGGGATTATTTGTTAAGTTCTTTAGACCTGTCTCCGCGGGAAACAAGGTCACTTCCATTAAAGATACAGTTAATTCCTGATCTTTACTTAAACGAATGACTGGGTTGCAGCTCGTAAAGCTGACTTTTATTTGAAGGCTTTGGATCTGTAACTGGATTTTCTTCTGTTATTAACTTCCACTGAAGATTTTTATTTGCACTTCTCCACGTTCTCATATACATGACTGAAATGCTTGTTGGCGCAGAAGAACAAATACTATCAGGAAGACAAAATGTATCTAAAAACTGTACACGAAACAAGGGAAAGAGAGAGAAAGGGAGATGTGATATTATTTCTTTTGTTCGCGATGCGGGCTGATGATGCTCCACTGGGTCCACCATCGACATATGTGTGTGTGTGTGTGTGTGTGTGTGTGTGTGTGGGAAGTGGAAGAAGCGTAGGAGGAAGAGGAGAAATCGCTTGCGTGGGCGGATGTAACTGTGAGGGAGGGTCAAGGCGACACGGCGAGACATTCTGACGGCGTCGCTTGGGGGTCAGGTCGCAGCCTAGGAGGACGGAGACTTCGCGTGTCGTGTCCATCCTAGCGGACACTATTCAACTCTCCTCACTACGTCAAAGGACATTTCTCACCACAGTGCGCAAGACTTCATTTATCCGGTTGCTCGCTGCATTAGCTTATTTTTCCAACAAGACAGAGAACAACCTAAATCAAAGTCACGGATAACAGAGATTACAGGATAACAGCACCAAGGAGAGTTTGTCCCTGCCCCCTCCACTTTCGCTCTTTCTTTTCTTTTTTTTTTTTTTTTTCAGTTTATAATCGATTTGAGAAGTGCGCTTAAACACACATGAATAAAAGGAAATTTATCCTTTGCAGTATGTCATTAATTTTCTACCAATTTACACAATTTCGATATCTAGTACAGATTACACACGATGACAAATTATTTTATCGTGTTATCGTAAGACACTACCAAACTATGAAACTACAATAAGCATAAAAAAAAATCAGATCCACAATTCTTTTTATTTTTGATTGAAATATAGGACGTAGACCGTCCTATATAATATAGGACTTTGACAATCAGTCGCCTTTTTTATGCATCTGTAAGTCGTGTTTGAAAATGATGATTCCGCATTTTTGAGTTACTGCGACTCACAGCTTTCCCCTTTAAATATTGTTCCATGTTTGGCGTGATAACAAATAATTTTAAAACCCGGATATGAAATATAAATTCAAAGAGCTGGAATAATAAGCAAGACTGCCGTGCTCTGGATGAAGCGAAAATTTTGTCAGTTGGTGACGAAAATTAATGTTTAACAGCTACTACAGAGATGTAGTTCTGATGATGAAATAGGTTCTAGTTCGAAAATTTGACCACCAATATAAACAAATTATGTCTATAAAATCTTTAATTTCAATTCTTTCACTGTAATATTATATCATAAAAAAAACCACATAATTTTTTCTGCATTTAATTTCTTTTATATACATAGACGGATAACAAATATTCATTAGTTATGCTGGATTTTTTCAGTTAGTATGGGATTGGTTTCTGATGACTGGCAGAGATCAGTCATAGTGGCAATTCACATAAAAAGGAACAAAGAAGTAATGTAATAACTACTATGGAATCTGCTTAATCAGTGTGCAATACCTTTCTTTTTTTGGAAAGTCCGATTTCCAAAAATCATTTTTGTGTTCTCGTGATAGTTGTGGCTAAGACGCATCGTTCATTTTTTCATGCACTGAAAAAAAAAATAATTTGCTGTAACAGAAAGAAAAAAAAAGCTGCAGTGATGGCAAATTTCGCTCGTGGAAACAAGCACAGCAAATAGCCATGTTATGCCTACCACCTGGATTAACTGAATTACATTTTGCAACAACAGCAGCAGTTCTGGTTTTTGTGGCAAGAATGTTCGCTTCCCTAGCAACAGTTTTGCTGAATCTAGTAAGATTTCTGGTATGTGTAGTAGAGGTCTGCACTTGTCTTAATTTGGAAAGTCCGGCCCGGCCGAAGCCCGCACGTCCAAGGCCCGGCCCATACCCAGCTCGTTTCAGATTTTTTAATTAAAGCCCGGCCGAAGCCCGCACGTCCAAGACCCGGCCCATACCCAGCTCGTTTCAGATTTTTTAATTAAATCCCGGCCCGTATATATCTTCTGTTTCCAAGACTTAGGCCGACCGGTAAAATTTCAACAATTACTAAAACACGAATTTGACACCTGGTGCGCTCGGTCATTCGACTCCTGAAAAGTTTTCGTTTCCTTAATTGCTACGCGTATTCTATTACAATAAACGTTAATTCGGAATATTTCTGTGATTCTGAAAAAGTCACGTGACGTCGGGGTGGGGGGGCTTGTATACTAAAAATATTGCATGTAAACGACAGTCTCTATGCTTTTCAAATTTTCTGGGTTTTCAAATTATCATTGCCTACCAACGGACCCGGGACATCCTTGGGGATAAGGAGGGGGGGGGGTAACTCGAAACGTACGAAATATCCAGAATTATGAATCCGATCATTCTACTTAACATTGTCTACAAGCACATATTCTCCGGAAGCGATTTTTTCGCGAAAATCTTTCGCTTTCTTAAACTCCATAATAAGTATGGAAGAGTATTTATCAGCAACACTGAACTGAGCATATGCTAGGAAAAAACAACGACAGACTGCCCAGCTAACTAGTGTCATAAAAGTTTTGAAAACCGCTGGGCTGGGATACCTAAGGTTTCATTTGCCATCTGATGACTCCCTGAGAGTACAAATGGGAAAAATACGGCACAGATTTATACACAGAAGTAAGTTTCTCCCAGCCCATTTCTCCCGTGCTATTTAAAACAACTTAAAAGCTTTTCACACATCTAGAGAACAAAGTGCCGCCTACCAGAACAATAAAAAAAGATCGTCTGCGAGCGGGTGGCTCGGTTTGTAAATGCTGCAGTTAATAGCCTGCCCTGAAGCATGAGAGGAGGGTAGAAGTTAGAGAGAGAGAGAGAGATAGATATATATAGAGAGAAGGGGATACACACATTCACATTGAAAACTAAGGGAGCTGACCCATTCCAATTATTTTGTAGGAGGGAAGGATGTCGTTAAACTTCTATTTTTTTCCAACAGCGGAAATTATTCAATCTTATCCTGCTGCTGTATGTTGTGAGATTTCCAAACGAGAAAGGTACCGTACAGCGATTGTTTTGCTCATAAACAACAACAACAACAACAACAACAACAACAACATGCTCGGCCCGTATCTGTTTTACATTAAATATTGAAGGCCCGGTCCCGGCCAGTTTTCCCAACTTAAAAATGAGCAAAGGCCCAACCCGGCTCGCTGGCCGGGTCGGGCCTTTGCTAACGGTCAGGCCGAGGGCCCGTGCATACCTCTAATATGTGGTAAGAAGTTCTTTCTTCCCTAGCAACAGTTTTGCTGAGTATTATCTCAGCAAATTTTCCGCTACAGATAGTTTTCCAACAAATAAACGTAGCGACTTCAGCAAAGATCATTAGCCGTTTTTAAATACCCTAGTCAAAGAAAACGTCATTTAGGTTAACCCGAATACCATGTAGGAAGGTTAAATATCTTTCCTGTTCTGGCAATAGTTATTAATGCGATTAGTTTTCAGAAGAAAGTTATCAAAACCACGTGAAGTTACTGATTTCAGTAAAACACGAAATGCACTACTGTTTGCGAAAATAGCAACACCATGAAGAACTGCTGGTATTAGCTTGAAACGTACAGGATATGTATAACAGGTTGGGACATGCAAATTATTAGAACGTTAGTGAAAATTTGCATACGGTTTCGGAGCGGTCTGGTCTTGGGTATAAAGAGCTGGCCCAAATGAGATGCGGCAAGCAAAGGCAGAGGTCAACGTTCGTGACTGCCACGGAGATAATCTCAGGTTCGATCCCAGGCAGGTACGAACGCTCGAACCACTAAATGTCAGCCGTGCGTCGGATGGGCACGTTAAGCCGTCGGACATAGGGTACTGGCCTCCCGGTAGTAAAGAAGGGCGTCTTCTACCTCGCTTCCGTGTCACTTTCCTATCGGGCACTCTAGCCCAAATCTCCTAGCTTCCTATTTCTCAGGGTTGTTTAAGACCTGGGGTCAGACACTCCCTTCCTAAAATCCTCTACATATGATCTGATCTGATCTGATGTAGCAATCAGTGAAGAGCTGACACTGAGTCGAAAGGCTATTTCTTGTGTCTTACTATGCCCGTCGCCGAAGAAAGGCGCATTATAAACACCTGAAACATCCCAATTTTTAGCACGTCTTTTGTAAAAAAAGATCGTTCTTGTGTTATCGGTTTGTCCGTCCATCTGTAGACACCATATCTCTGCAACTATTAGCCGATTTAAAAACTGGGAAGCTTGAAATATGCGAATAATGATCCTTCATTTCGTTTTTTTTTACGATGTACAATTTCGCCGCTAGACGGCGTAGATGCAGATAATGTCGAATTCAAAATACATTTTATTCCATATATTTACTTCTAAACATCAGATTGAAAAAATTCTTTTAACTTTCAATTCCATTTATGTCGAAGAATATTTTAGGCACAGTTACTTTTTCAAGTTACTCATAGATTTTTCGCTAGGAGCCGTAAAAGTAAATTACGTTATCCCCGATTTCTCTTCTTCTAAAACTCCAATTTGAAAAATGTTTTCTTCAGCGGATACAGCTCCTAATGGAAAATCTTCGGAATATAATTTCTAATTATTGATAAAGAATACTTTGGCCACCAGGGGGCGCAAGTGTTAATTTTTGCTTTGTTGTATTTGCCATAACATCTAAACTTCTAAAATCTCGATTGAAAAAATTCTTTCGTGGACCGATGCCACTCACGTCGACAAACCTTTTCGGAATATTTTCTTCTTAAAATACTGCATGGTTTCTCCGCCAAGGGGCGTAGATGCATATCTTATTTTTGTCAATATTTCTGCTTCGAAGAGTCCGATTTGAAATTTTTTTTCTTTATTGGATAGTTTCCGGTGTGACATGTTTTTCATATAATTTCAATATTTTCAAGTAATTCATCGACTTTCCGTTAGGGGGCGTAAAGGTAAATTGCGTTTCTCTCAATATATCTGCTTCTAAAACTCTGATTTGAAGAATTCTTTCTGCACCGGATACAGCTCCTGATGGGAAATCCTTTGCATATAATTACTAATTCCGGTAAAAAATGGTTTGGCCACCAGGGGCGTAAGTGTTAATTTCTGCTTCTGATGTATTTGCAGCAAAATCTGAGCTTCTGAAAACCCGACTAAAACGTTTTTTTCTGGGAAGCATACCACTCACATCGAAAAACCTTTTGATAATATTTTCTTTCTAAAATAATACATGGTTTACCCGCCAGGTGGCGTAGATGCATATCTTATATTTGTCCATATCTCTGCTTCTAATAGTCCGATTTGAAAAATTCTTTCTTTGTTGGAGAGCGTTTCCGCTGCGAAATGTTTCTCATATAAATTCAAATGTTTGTTAACGCACAAGTCTGCAACCAGAGGGCGTAAGCTCACGATTCCGTTTACAGAAATATCTGCGGGATTAAAAACCCGATTGAAAAACTTTTTTCTTTGGTCAGATACTACTGTTTTCCATACCGGTTCCATTGACTTTGAATAACTTTGATAAATTTAATTTGCTTCAGAACGGATTCAAAAAACGTGCTACCCGACAATTCGCTGTCATCTTTCTTGTTTATAATTTCCTTCAGGACATACATTGCCCCCACCCATCCTTTGAACTACATTTCTCCGGGTATCGACACTTACCTCTTGCAGAACTGCGCCGACTTTGAGAAGAAAGATTTTTTGGGATGAGGAAAGCTGGATTCTCATACTGCGAAATTTCCACTCCTACGGGACGAAACCAGAGATGGAAACGGGTCACGGGTAAATGGGTCAACGGATCGATAATTTCATGCTGGTCCAACGGGTCGGGTCAAGGTGTTCTTGACCCGATTTTATTCCCGTTTGATTTTTGAAAAAGAGAAAAATATATTCCAAAGAAAAATGCGCATTGTGGAATTCTGTAGTCAATACCGGCGCCCACGGAGTGAATAATGATTTGACATGCAAAAATATTGTCGTCTCTTTCTTAAAGCAAAGAAGATTTCCACCGAACGACGTTAGACAGCACACCGACTCCATGTCGTAGAAAGATCCTTCTTTTGCATTCTTTTACAGTGAGATTGTCCAGGGCAAGGTACAGGCAAACACCACTCGCCTGTTTCTCAGCTGATTAACTCTCTCCGTGCGAAGTTCACTGTATGACTAAAGTGTACGTTTCTGCTGCAGCCTCGCTGCTGGCACATAGATGCTTACTCAGACACCTCGCTGCTTGCATGTAGCTGCGATGCTCGCCATGGAGCATTTATCCTACAGCTGTTCACATCGCTTTTATTATTATAGGAATCACGACTGCATTTCTTATTGTCAAACAGACTTTACCAGTGTTATGGCAAGTTTTGCAATCACTGCATATGAAGCCACTAACTAAAGAAGAATTCAAAGAAATCACTGATGTGTTTTACAAGAAATGGGGACTACGTAACTGTCTAGGTTCTATCTTCTTCTCCCTCAATGGCCAGGCTCCATGTTCTTTAATCATAAAAGCTACCTTTCAATAGTTCTGCAGGCCGTCAGTGATGCACACTGTATATTTATTTCCATTGAGGTCGGACCCTATGGGAAACAAAGTGATGGTGGCACTTTTAGAAAGTTTACCTTGTATGACAGAATAAAAAAGGGTGTGTTTAATATTCCCGAAGATAACGTCCTACCAAAAACTGACATCCAAGCTCCCTTTGTGTTCACAGGTGATGAAGCCTATCACTTACTGAGACACATGATGAAGCATTATGCTAAGAAAACTCGTGATCAATCCAAGGAGAAGTTAAAAAAAAGTTTAAATCATAGTTCAAATCACAAGAAAACTCCACAAATAAAACTTACTTCTGTAAAAACACAACACGGTTTTTATAGATACGAGAAAGACGACTGCGTAGTTTCACACTCGGTTGGGAAAGTTAGTCAATGGACGGGAAGAGTGGCCTTGAAGGAACCAATCACAGCATAAGTTTGAGGATGACTGGCGATGGTCGGGGCTCGAAAAACAAACCAGTTTGATATCATCACTGTGGCAATGATCGCAGCGAGCAGAGCAGATAGCATTGCTTCTCCACGATAAATGAGCCTGTAAAGATTTATAGTTTTGTTTTGTCATCACCAGACATCCATGTGCACAGCTCGGCGATGTGTCAGCAGTGAGGCTGCAAGATAAACGTACGTGTACGTCTGGCACATAGCACATAAATGCTCGCTCAGGCACCTCGCTGCTCGCATGTAGCTTCGATGCTCGCTATGGAGCATTTACTCTGCAGCTGTTCACATCGCTTTTATTATTATAGGAATCACGACTGGCCGCCCCGGTGGCGCAGTGGTCTAAGGCGTTGGCCTCTGATCATTCGTCCGTAAGGGGTCCGGGTTCGAATCCCGGTCAGGCATGGATGTTGTGTTTGTCTTACGGTCCTGGATCTCTCCCTTCCCTGGAACCAGTGACCCTAAATTAGGGACGGGCGACTGCTAATAGCCCATTGAGTTGCTCACGGCGGTCGTTAAACCTCCAATCCATCCGAATCACGACTGTATTTCTTATTGTCAAACAGACTTTACCAATGTTATGGCAAGTTTTACAACCACTGCATATGAAGCCACCAATTAAAGAAGAATTCAAAGAAATCGCTGATATGTTTTACAAGAAATGGGGATTCCGTAACTGTGTAGGTGCTATCGATGGAAAGCACATCCGAATACCTCGTCCTCAATGTTCAGGCTCCATGTTCTTCAATTATAAAACCTAGTTTTCAATAGTTCTTCAAGCCGTCAGTGATGCACACTGTAAAATTATTTTTATTGAGGTCGGAGCCTATGGAAAACAAAGTGATGGGGGCACTTTTACAAAGTCTGCCTTGCATGATAGAATGAAAAAGGGTGTTTGGGTGTGCTTAACATTCCTGAAGACAACTTCATAAGTACAGACATCCAAGCCCCCTTTTTGTTCATAGGTGATGAAGCCTATCACTTAGTGAGACACATGATGAAGCCTTATCCTAGGAAAACTCTTGATCAATCCAAGGAGGAGTTCAAAAAAAAATTTAAATCACAGGAAAACTTCACAAATAAAACTTGTTTCTATTAAAACACAACACGGTTTTTAAAGATACGAGAAAGATGACTGCCTAGTTTCACAGTCGGTTGGGAAAGTGGGTCAATGAACGGGAAGAGTGGCCTTGAAGGAACCAATCGCAGCATAAGTTTGAGGATGCCTGGCGACGGTCGAGGCTCGAAAAACAAACCAGTTTGATATCATTGCTGTGGCGATGATCTCAGCAAGCAGCGTAGATTGCCTCGCTGCTCCACGATAAATTAGCCTGTAAAGATATATGGTTTTGTTTCATCATCGCCAGGCATCCATGTGCAGAGCGCTGTGATGTGCCAGCAGCAAGGCTGCAGCATAAACGTACCCTTAGTCTTGTGTCCTCTGAAATGAAACGATGCTCTGTCTTATGTCATCTGATGACAGTGATAGCGATTCATTTTCGAGAAAGATCTGGTTTTTGACAAGGAGAAAGTAGAGAAGTCATGGAGTGCATCCTTTGAATTAAGAACACCCTTACTACGGTTACTTTTACCAATTCTATCAACACTCAAGAATTACCCAAAGAGGTTTTTCAGACACTTAAGGATGTCGCAACCAACCTTACAGTATATTTTAAATATTGTTGAACCAGAAATTGTGAAGAACTTAAAGATTCGCCCAAATATTGTGAACCCAATTTCTGTAGAAGAGCGACTGGTGCTAACTCTGAGGTAAGAAGTTTTTTTTTTGTTTTTTTTTCTAGATTTGAAACTACTAATTGTTGTTAAAATTCCCTGTGTTGTGATATTTTAAACAGTTATCGAAATTATAAACTAACTAAAAAAATAACATCAAATAGGTACTCATTTTGATAAATAATATCACCTAATTTTTCAGGCGTACCGTATTCCATTTTTCAGTTTTTATTGATCCTCTTTAGTGACAGAAATTCATGTGCGTAGCACCAGGATGTGCAATTTCACTGTAATTTGTAATTGGAAAGAATGACTAGAAATACTAGAAATAATGACAATAACCAATCTTTCTGATGATATTATTTTTAAGTAGTTCAAAATAAATTTTTAAACGTTGATCATGTCGTTGAGAGATGATCCCTACGTCCCTTGGGCTACATTATTATATTCCTCAGTACCATGCATTTGATTTGCTTGCTGATTAATTACACTCTCATCAAGGGAGAAATGAATTCCCTGTGACGATGTAGATACACCAATATGTGCAGTAATTTGGTGAGGAAAGACGAAGGTTGAGTAACTACCAGGATATGGTGGCACCACGGATGATAAATAAACGGGTCGATGATTTTTAAAGTTTGATGATGGTGATGAAGGATGAATATGTGCACGCCCTTCTGCAGGTGGATCGTATTGGTTTGTGTCCTTGTTGTGCAATGATCCAAGGCAACGTTATATGCTCGTTCCATAACTAGGTTTTAAACCTCAATTCTAAATATCATTTTATTCAAAGGGGTCATGCGTTTTACGTGAGGAAGAAGATAGGTGAAAAAAGCTATATCTTCGTCGTGTTTGTCCAATGATTGTGACTCTTTTCCTTTGCGCATCCGCAACTTCTCCCTTTCGATTTTCCAAAACTCATTGCCTATTGGATCTGTAGGTCGTGCCCTTTTCCTATAGCCTAAACCATAAACTGCTGTCCAGGAAGATGGTGTGACAGAGCGTGCAGATGGCCGTGCAGTGGACAGTGACGCTGAGGTATCGGATATACGTGTTGGTGGGTTGTCTACCTCGTCAGAATCAGAGTTATTTTCACCTATTTCTTCAGTTTCATGAACTGTTTCACTCGAATTCAAATTTTCACTTGTTTCCCTAGGCTCAAAATTGTCAAGCAAGAAAAGCATGGACTGAAAGTATGGCGACTGTATGGAATCCTCGGAAGCAGATCGCCTGACGTTGGTACAAGAAGTTTTTCCCACTTTTCTTTGAACTGTTGTCGGAGAGTCTTCCACTTAACATCATTTGTTGCTGCAACATACCCCTAAAAAATTCTTGTAGGAACATATTTCAAAATGTAATTGATATAATTACAAAAACCTTTTTCTTTATAAATAGGACAAGCTAACGACTTGTTACTATTTTCAGATTCTTGGCACCAGGAAATTCATATGCGAGTATGGCAGCAGAGTTTCGATTAGGAATCACGACTGTATCTCTTATTGTCAAACAGACTTTGCCAGTGTTATGGCAAGTTTTACAACCACTGCATATGAAGCCACCAGCAAAAGAAGAATTCAAGGAAATAGGGATTCCCTAACTGTCTAGGTTCTATCGATGGAAAGCACATCAAGAAATAGGGATTACCTAACTGAAATAGGGATTCCCTAACTGTCTAGTTTCTATCGATGGAAAGCACATCCAAATACTTCGCCCTCAGTGGTCAGGCTCCACGTTCTTTAACTATAAAAACTGCTTTTCAATAGTTATGCAGGCCGTCAGTGATGCACATTGTAAATTTATTTTTATTGAGTTGGGAGCCTATGGAAAACAAAGTGATGGAGGCACTTTTAGAAAGTCTGCCTTGTATGACAGAATGAAAAAGGGTGTACGTAACATACCTGAAGATAACTTCCTACCAAGTACTGACATCCAAGCCCCCATTGTGTTCATAGGTGACGAAACCTATCCCTTAGTGAGACACATGATTAAGCCTTATGCTAGGAAAACTCTTGATCAATCCAAGGAGAAGTTCAGCATAGCCCTTTCTCGAGATAGAAAAATTGTTGAATGTGCGTTTGGAATTGTAGCCGCAAAATGGCGAATACTATCCAAGTCCATTGAAACGAGTGTTGAAACAGCTGAGGAGACTGTAAAAGCTGTTTGTATTTTGCATAATGTGATTATGGACAAAGAGAGCACAACTAACATTTTGGACTACGAGGACAATTCTGCCTGGAGTTCCTATGTCCAGAATGAACAATGCAGCTCCTGCTGAAGCTATCGAAGTACGGAATCTATTCAAATGTTTCTTTAATGAGTGAATAATTAAAACGACATTAAAGCAGTGTACTATAAAAATAAAAATTATTTAAAATAAAACTTAATTGTTCCACATTTTCTTGCAACTTCGTTCCATATTTTATCCAATTTGAATCTGTTGTGGTGATATGCATGCCGCTGGTTCCAAATAGCGTTGCGTTCGAAAACAGCTGACATCAGTGTCTCTTTGAAATTGTCATCCATACTTCAAAAAGTCATTAAATGTTCACTTTTTAAACAAATCACAGCAAAACTCCACAGACAAAACTTGCTTCTATAAAAACACAACACGGTTTTTAAAGATACGAGAGAGATGAATGCACAGTTTCAAAGTCGGTTGGGAAAGTGGGTTAATGGACGGGAAGAGTGGCCTTGAAGGAACCAGTCACAGCGTAAGTTTGAGGATGACGGGCGATGGTCGAGACTCGAAAAAGAAACCAGTTTGGTATCATCGCTGTGGCAATGATCGCAGCGTGCAGAGCAGATATCATCGCTGCTCTACGATAAATCAGCCTGTAAAGATTTATGGTTTTGTTTCATTATCGCCAGGGATATGTACACAGCTCGGCGATGTGCCAGCAGCAAGGTTGCAACATAAACATACCCTACCCTAATAAGAATTACTTCTCACATCACATCTTTTACATTGAGCAATCAGAGGTTTTCGATTGATGTGCTAACATGGCGTTCCCATGACATGTCATGTCTAAATTAACTCCTTTTTTGGTAATATGGATGGATATAATATGAAGGAGGTTGAGAAAGGCGTCGAGACCAACAAATACGTGCTTGTTGAAAACCACAAGGGAAAGAATGAATGCTGGAAATTCCTTCGTCACATTTAGGAAGCGGTGAATAATTCTGTGTTATTTGATCTTGTTAGTTGTTCAAAATGTGGAAAGTGTATAATTACAAAGAAAGATGTCGACGGTGTAATAAAAGATTATGGAACCAAAAATCTATATTGCCATATGAAAGTATACGCACCTCCATCAAAGCGTGGAAAGAGCGAACAATCTAAATACATTTTTAAAAATGCACTTGTGTAATCGTAAATAATGATTCCCATTTGTAATATACTCCATGGTCACGGTCATAGTCAGCCATTACTTCTGGATTACGCAAAATAGTGGCACTAAAAATGGCACTAAAATTTAGCAAGTAACCAAATTTTATTATTAAAAATGGATTTCAGTTATTAAATATCAAGCAGTTATTGGGATGAATACATATATAAAGTTTATATGTGCATATATATAAATTGAGTTTCGAATTTATAATTTAAAGCAGATTTGTCCGGGTCAGTTACGGGTCCGGATAGGGTCGGGTTAGGTCCGGGTCCGAAAGTTTTGACCCATTTCCAACTCTGGACAAAATGCCAGTAAGTGATGCAAATACGTGGTCAGTGAACAAATGAGGCTCGGATGCACAAAAATCCGGAAAATGGATCGCAAAATCTCACGACTGAACGCAATGACAGCCACCTCTACCGCATGGCAGTGACTGATCGCACAGCGACATCCACGGTGTTAGCGTAGCAGTGCAGTACTGTCACAGTTTCGGTTTTCCCTCCAGCATAGTTCGACGTGGTCTGCTTAACAGAGGACTGGTCTCTAGCGCTCCCTCACTGGAAGCAAGGTCTTCCAGCACGTCTAACAGCCCCAGCTGGAAGACCTTCAACCAACGATCATCTTTCAGTAAGATGGTGCACCTCCGCATTGGGGACTGCGTGTTCGTAAGTTCCTAAACATAACCCGGTAAGAAAGATCAATGACCTGAAACAAAGAATTGATGGCGCCATCGCCACCACTGACTGATGAAGTTTTGTTACAGCGAACATGGCGAGAAATCAATTGCCGTCTTGATGTGATTCGTGCAACATATGATGCCCATTAGAAGTGTTTTGAATAAAGCATAAACAACTTTCACATTTACTTGTCATTATGTAAGCAATTGCGCAGGTTTCTCTATTAGCTTGCATTTGTAATAAATATTTAAAGTTGTAAACAGACATTGTGGATAACCAGTGTAGCTCCACTACTCTTAAATGCTATCATTTTATGTTGCTTTGACCCACTGTCAGCGTTGCCAAAATGTGCAAGCTGGTCAGGGAAGTCAGTGAGAAAAAAAAATGTCAATCATGATTGACATGTTTGATAATTGACTCACACATGTCAACTCACACCGATCCGTTTTCTGAAGGTGTGCTAAGAATGGATGGCAGCGGATGCAGAGCTTTGATGTATTACCATCATCTTCGTCAGCCATTTTAATCCTCTGCTGGATGAAGGTCTCCAAAGACTTTTCCACAATTCTCTGTCTTGAACCATTCTCTTCTGTGCCACCTCGCCATGCCATCGAATTCATTCCATCAATAAACCACGTGGTCTTCTTCTATGTATTTCCTTTCCTGCCCCTTGGTATCCAGTCTAATATTTCAATTGTGCAACGGGCGGTCATTTCTTCTAGCAATGTGTTTAGCCTATTGCCATTTTAAGATCTCTACTTTACAGGCACGCGAATAGACCATGGACCGGAACAAGTAATATTTCAACAAGGCAAGATCCGGACTATATGCTGAGTGTGGCATCAGTTTGATGCTCTTAAATTCCTGGAGTTTTTTTTTTTTTTTTGATTGTAGGTTTAACGACCACCGTGAGCAACTCAATGGGCTATAAGTAGTCGCCCGTCCCTAATTTAGGGTCACTGGCTCCAGGGAAGGGAGAGAGCCACTTCCGTAAGACAAACACAACATCCATGCCTGACCGGGATTCGAACCCGGACCCCTTACGGACGAATGATCAAAGGCCAGCGCCTTAGACCACTGCGCCACCGGGGCGGCTCCTGGAGTTTTGCCCGTATCGTTCGCGCGATACGGGCAGGAGAGCGCGCTTTCTGTTCACCAGTCCCGGGTACTTCTCCTCAAAAAACGGCATACATCCGGCTCCAACTGTTCAGAGTAGAGTTTGGCGTTGATGATCCGACCGTCTGGAACAAATTCGTAATGGATTATCCCCTCGAAATTCCAACAGGTCCACCAGCCGGCCTACCTAACCTTGGATGGTCTTCGAGGTTTCTATCACTAGAGCGAAATTTCTTGAACCATCTGGTTGCGGTGCTGTGGTCCACGGAACCTTCTCCTTTCGCATGACAATTGAATTATTTCATGTTGCTTGAGCAGCGTTATGGCCGCTTTCAAACTCGTAAATAATAGTTCCCTAATTAGCCGTTTGTAGCTGTTCATCGTTTAGGCGTCCCAACCACAAAGAGCGACGACATTCAATGCTGTTCACAGCAACGATTACCATTTTATGTCCCTTTCGACTGACTGCAGTGCGCGACTTGAACACGATTGAGAGACCCGCAGCACATGTGTTTATGCAAATATTGCAAAACTTTCGACTCACCTTTCCCTTAAATCAGATCTCTTGTGAATGTGGACTCTCATATGTACAGAGGATGTCCACACATTTTTAGAACGATTTTCCAGCTACGTAATTAATGCTTAGAAAAATATGATCCCTTTCTTAAATGTTCTGTCTGATGATAGTTCTTTCTCTGGTATGAACCTACATCTAGATTCTGTAAAAGCACAAGTTTGTCCGTGAAGAACAAACTTGTGTTTTCACCAAAGTCCCCTACTCCGGAGTAAGTCGCTCTTCCAACTGAGCTATGTGGAATGTCTCGCTCCAGATTTGTCGTTTTTACCCCTGTAGTACGTCACAATTTCCAAGATAACAGGGCATTTCTTAAAATTGGTAATGGTATTTTATTCTACTCCTCTTCCTCTGCTTTCCATAGTTCAATCATTGTTTTATGTCAGCGCAGAGAAAACGCTCTTTTTGGCAGTTCGAAGGTACAAGAATTCATCAGGGGACTTTAAAGGATCAGATCAGATCATATGTAGACGATTTTAAGAAGGAAATGTCTGACTCTTGGTCTTAAACAATCCTTAGAAATAAGAAGCTAGGAGATTTGGGCTAGAGTGCCCGATAGGAAAGTCACACGGAAGCGAGCTAGGAAGGGGAAGGAAGACGCCCTTATTTTTTACTGGGGAGCCGGTACCCGGGGTCCGACGGCTTAACGTGCCCATCCGACGCACTGGGGACATTTAGTGGTTCGAGCGTTCGTACCTGTTGAGATCGAACCTGAGGTTTCTCCATAGCGGTCACGAACGTTGGCCACTAGGTCATCCGCGGCATTAAGTTTGAAGGAATATGACACCTGTCTCTTTTTTTCATTTTTTTTCAGAGAATAGAGTGGTAGAATAATGTAATAAATTCGGATGTATGACTATAGCCTTATCGGGATGGAATTCTACTCTTTGAAGGCTCTGAGGATAAAGGAATGGTACTTCCTCTTTAAATATAGGAGTTAAAGCATTATTTTAGTGATATGCAGAATTGATTTTAAAATTCTTTTCAACCTTTCTTAACTTTAATTTCTCATTGTACAGGAAGCTAGCAATAATCATGAATCATTTACTGAAACTTTCTTTGAAATTTTGAAACCAAGTTTGTAAGACATTTTCTGCTCCTTTGAGATAGTAAATCGTCCTTTTTTTGAGCAGTTGTTTAAGTAGATCCATGCTTTATCAATAGTCACAATAAATTTCCATCTGTCTCCGGCTAAGGGATTTTCATAAAGAAGTCTACTCGTATTCTGTGTTAGGTAAGTGCCTAGGCAAAAGGCGGTGAACATTACGGTTCTTTTTTCTTATTCAAATGTTTGTTTATTACTTTGTTTACAATTCATACAGATATTTTTGATGACTTAACGATTGCTCTTCGGGTCGGTGGATTTTCTTTTAAAACTAGAGACCTTACTTTTGAAATAGTCGTAAAAGTACGTACCTTCTTTGGGTATTCGTTTGGTGTTCTATTTCCTGTTAAAAGTAATGCTTAATAATTTCCCCTATATTATTAATAATATTGATTATTTTACATTTAGAAATGCTAATTCATGATTTTCACAGCGTTTTTTAATTACGGAAAAGGAATATCTCTCTTCGTAAAGAGCAAAAGCTATCACAACTTGTTCACGTGCGCCATTTTCTTAGCAGACGGTATTCAACTGCAGCAGATACTTCTTTCCTGTCCATCTAATACGCTGTTGCCAGTTTCAATTGTTTGAACTTCTTTTATTTTCTGTAATTTCTTATCAAAAACATTCTAAAAATGTGTGAACATCCTCTGCATTTTATAAATGCATTTTTAATTAATTATTTACACGTGCTAATACTTTGTGTGACACCGTACATTTTGTTTCATTGTAGTGAGCTAGATATTTCTTGCAGAAATGGTCACTGTTGCATTATTAAATTTAAAAACTATGCTGTTCAGAATATTTAGATGTGAAAGGGATAACGCATGTTTCACAAATTGATAAAGCATTCTCAGGAAGAAGCATGGGGTACAGACCATGCTTCTTCTCGGACGATAACAATTCCAACAGCGAAGGTTGTGAGTACACAACGAAGTGGAACGACGAAGGATGAATCTATCACAATAACTTTACATCATGCAAAGGGAGAAGGAAAAAAATCGTACCTTAGTTGCTCAGAACTCATGTATCTAATATCCAATAATAAAACTGCTGCAATACATTTTTTTAGATGGCACAAGTGACATTAAAATAAAACTAAATATGAAAATAATGCTGCGGTTTTTTGGATTATTCGAGAAAATGACTGGTCGTTCAATACTCATAGAATGTGAAGGCAATATCATTGCACAAAAATACATAACCATCATTGAGAGGGGCCTCCTACTAATATTCTCAAACGATCAGACGTCAAACGCTACCTCTTTGTTTACGCTTTCGAACCGTAGGTTGAAGAAGCGTATTTACTGCAACTTTGTCCGTCCGTCCGCCCGTCTGTCCGCACGATAACTCGCGCAAAAATGGTTCGATTTCGATGAAAGTTTAGTACGTGGTAGGGGAGCACCTGGGGACGAACCCAATTGAAAATGGGAGAAGTGGGGTCAAAGGTCACGACATAGAAGCGGGATCCATTCCATTGCCCTTATGCGTTATAACATGCGTAAATAGGGTTCGATTTCGATGAAATTTTAGTATGTGGCAGGGGACCACGTGGGAATGAACTCTATTAAAAATGGGTGAAGTGGGGTCAAAGGTCAAGACATAGGAGCCGGATGCATTTCATAGCCCATATGCGTCATAACTTGCGTAAATATGGTTCGATTTCGATGAAATTTTGGTATGTGGCAGGGGACCATCTGGGGACGAATCCTATTGAAAATGGACAAAATGCGGTCAAAGAGCAGGAGATAGGATCGGGATCCATTCGATCGCCCTTATCCCATACTATTAAAGGAGCAATTCTTGTATGTATGTAAATTTTATTTTGTAAACGGCTGTAAGGATTTTGATGGAAGTCGTTTATCCTACCGTTTTCTGGTACTAGAAATCGATTGAGCTTGATCTGGACTTAAAAAAAATTCGTTTAGTGGGTTAAGAAAACATCGTCCACGGCATAACACCGCCGCCTTCGGCCTGTTTCCGCCCAACAGTGCATCAAGATGCCATGGCCTCCGTTGGTAATCGGCGTATCCGCGCTCGGCCATCTACGTGATGTACCAATAATCTTATTTTGTCAGGCCCTGCCATTTTCTTCCAATCATCCAAGGTCCAATCCCGTTGATCTTGGTCCCATTTCATGCGTTCTTGACGATGACGTGCCGGGAGCATGGGGACACGGCTGGGTCTTCGGCTGCGCAGGCCCATGCGCAGATGGCTGCAATGAACTGTGTGCTGTAACACATTGCCCTGATCACCTATCTTGTAGCTGCGGGAGATTCGTCGTACTGTGGCCCCGCGGTCACTGTGAACAATGCGCGACAGCACCCACCTCCCCTCGGGCATTAATGAGCTGCGGACAACACACGGCTGGCTGAAGGTTCGTCGTTTGGCTCTCTGTGCACCACTTTTGATACGTACTCACTACAGCGGCACGTGAACAACCCACAAGCAGCGCCATTTCCGAGATCGTAGTTCCGAGGCGCCCTGTGATCACAATTTGTTCTTTATCAAACTCCGATAAATCGGCATCTATTCCCATTCTGATTAGGAACACTCTATTAACCGAAAGCCAGTTCTCGGGTTGTGTATATACCTCTCTGTGAACTTCACCTGTGCCACCGTTCGGTCTCCAGACGCGCTCATTTCTCTAGGCAGGGCGGTCATAATGTAATAGCTCATCGGTGTAAATTCATTCAGTTGTTACTAAAAAAACTAAAAAAAAACTTAAATTCTGACTCTTATACGAACGTAGGGGATTGTAATAGCCCATCATAAGTTTAAAAATGTTACAAGCCCAATGCTTATCATTTTTAGCACGTCTTTTGTAAAAAATGATCATGCTTATGTTATCATTTCGTCTGTTCGTCCGTCCGTCCAACTCTGGATCCCGTATCTCGGCAACTATTAGCCGGATTTGAAAAATTCTTTTTGCGTTGGAAAGCTTGAAATATGAGAATGACGTTCCTCGCCTTCTGTTTTTCCCGATGCACAATTTTGCCGCTAGAATGCGTAAATGCAGATGATATCGAATTCGAAATATATATTATTCCATATATTTGCTTCAAAAAATCCGATTAAAAAAACTTAGTTTTCCTTTCAGTGCCATGTATAACCAAGACTAATTTAGGTACAGTCTGTTTTTCAAATAATGCATAGATTATCCGCTAGGAGCGTAAGGATAAATTACGTTTTCCCCGATATCACTGCTTCTAAAATTCGGATTTGAAAAATTATTCCTACATCGGATATATCTCCTGATGGGAAATGTTTTGCACATAATTTGTAATTTTTGGTAAATACTGGCTTGGCCATCTGAGGCGTAAGTGTTAATTTCTGCTTCTGATGTTTTTGCAGAAAAATATGAGGTTCTGAAAACTCGAATGAAAAATTCCTTCGTGGACCGATACCTCTCACCTCAGAAAAACTTTTGAGAATACCTCCTGCTTAAAATAGTGCACAGTGTTTCCTCCAAGCGGCGGAAAAACTATTCACTTTTTCAAATTTTTATTTTTGTCGATATCTCTACTACTAAGAGTCGTAGAAAACTTCTTTCTTTGTAGGAGAGCGTTTCCAGTACGAAATGTTTCTTATATAATTTCAAGTTTTTTTAAAGCATAAATGTGCCACTAGAGGCTGTAAGTTTACGTTTTCCTTCACAGCAATATCTGCGGGACTAAAAACCCGATTGAAAAAGTTACTTTTCAGTCAGATTCCAACGAACTACGAAAATGTGTGCATATTTTCTTCCTAAATAATGCACAATTTCCCCGCTAGGTTGCGCAAATATTTAATTTGGTTTTCTCAATATCTGTGCTTCTAATTGTTCGATTTAAAAACTTTTTTTAACACCGAATACCATTTACCTTGTGTAACACTTTAGGCTTGCATTCGAGGAGTTTTTTTAGTTCACAGTTCTGTCGCTAGATGGTGTTTCTGTACTCCTGTTTGCAGCTATTTCTCCCCTTCTCAATGAAAGATTTCTGCTACTCCGGTTGCGCAGTGGCGTAAACGACGGCCTCTGATCGAAAGGGTTCCGGGTTCGAATTCCGATGAGGCATAGATGTTGTGTTTCTCTTACAGCTCTGGCTCTCTCCCTGCCTTGGAACCAGTGGCCCCGAATTAGGGACGGGCGATTGCTTATAGCAGTTGGGTTGCTCACGGTGGTCGTTAAACCTCCAATCAAAAAAAAAAAAAAAGCTTTTTTCTTTTATTGCTTGCCATTTATTACAATAAAGATGGGTAGCTTTATCCTGTTTAAATAATTCACGGCTTTCCTGCTACGGGGTTTAAAGGTTAAAAACATTTTTTTTCGTTTTCTCTGCTTCCGGGAGACGTACACTGACGGAAAAAATCCCAACACCAAGAACGGGTTGTGTTAGATAAACGACAGTTAGTAGGCGGTGATAGTACATCTGTAAGATGACGTCTATGCAAATTTCGCGCTCGGCGCATACGTGTGGCGCTAGTAGCGCCCCTCCGAACATACAAAGCAGGTTTACTGTAAATACGCGCTGTAACGTTCGTGAGCGTTAGTTATCGTTGAGATTCGACGTAGGGTGTTGATGTTAGTCAAGAATGCCTTTAAGAAGACGAAGAAGCCATTATCAGCAGCTCACGGAGTTTGAACGAGGTCGTGTAATAGGGCTACGAGAAGGTGGATTTTATTTCCGCAATATTGCAGAACGACTTGGCAGGAATGTAGCCACTGTGCATGATTGTCGGCAGCGGTGGTCAAGGGAAGGTACTGCCTCAAGAAGACCGGGTTCCGGCCTGCCACGTGGCACTACTGAGAGGGAAGACCGCCGTGTACGGTGTATGGCTGTGGCGCATCGTACCGCGTCTGCGGCAGCAATTCGAGCTGCAGTTGCTACCACAGTGACACAACGAAATGTTAAAAAACGGTTACTTGAAGGACAGCTCCGAGCCAGACGCCCTGTAGCATGCAATCCACTTGCACCAAACCACTGCCGTTTGCGACGTCAGTGGTGTCAAGCTAGAGCTCATTGGAGGACGGAGTGGAGATCTGTTGTGTTTTCTGATGAAAGCCGGTTCTGCCTGGGTGCCAGTGATAGCCGTGTGTTGATTAGAAGGAGGCCAGGTGAGCGCCTGCAACCAACTTGTCCGTGGCCGAGACACACTGGACCTACATCTGGAGTTATGGTCTGGGGAGCAATTTCCTATGACAGCAGGAGCACTCTCGTGGTTATCCCACGCACCCTGACGGCACAGTTGTACGTCGGTCTGGTGATTCAACCTGTTGTGCTGCCATTTATGAACAGCATTCAACGGGGTGTTTTCCAACAGGATAACGCTCGCCCGCATACCGCTGTTGTAACCCAACACGCTCTACAGAGTGTCGACATGTTGCCGTGGCCTGCTAGATCACCAGATCTTTCACCAATCGAGCACGTATGGGACATCATTGGAGGACAACTCCAGCGTTACCCCTAACCAGCATTAACCGTTCCTGTATAGACCGACCAAGTGCAACAGGCTGTACGACACAAAGCATGAACGTTTGCGTGCTTGCATTCAACATTCTGGCGGTTACACCGGTTATTAATGTACCAGCATTTTACATTTAAAATGGCTCTTCTCGCGCTTACATTAGTCTGTGATCTTGAAAGCTTAATCGATTAAATATGTTACCTATACAAATGTATTGCCGCCATTTCATTCCTCTACAACTATTTTTTCGTGGTGTTGGGATTTTTTTCCGTCAGTGTATTTGAAAAGTTGTTTTCCCTTAGCACATTCTTTGCCATGAAGACATGTCGACTATTTGCAACTTTTCCGTTATGCCAAAGTCTTGTACTAGGAGGCGTTTCTTTCTATATTTCTTCTTTTAACTGATGGATTTGAGAATGTCTTTGTCTGTGATATTTTCCTTCTTCTATGAGAAATCTTTTGCGCGCTGTTTGTTAATTTTCGTAACATACCTTTTAGCTGCTGGCGGAAATAAGTAGCCGTTTCTATTTCTGGATGTCCTGTCGATTGTAGAAATACGGTTAATTCTTTTTTAACCGGTTCCATTGACTTTGAATAACTTTAATAAATTTCACTCACGTCGGAAAGGATTCAACACATGTGCTTATTGCAACCGAGAATTCGGTGTCATATGTCTTGCTCTTGCTAATTCGAATAATGAAATTTTCTAAGAGATGGTGCCCTTCCACTAAACGCCAGCATTGCGAAACTGGATATTCAGGACGTGAAGTTCAAACCATGAACTGCGAAATGAAATCTTTTTCTAGATGAACACGATTAAAAGATGCTTACTTTACCTTTCGGTTCCTCAGTTAAGAGCTAAAGTACCTCAGTCCTGGAATGAAATGTCGTAAGATGGCATCCGATTCTCTAACGCTACTTTTTCCAGGCACGTTCGCGCCCCTAAATGTTCGTTATAATTTTTAGAGGCGTAACTAGATATTTCAACGCCCTGGGCAAACCACAAAATATGGCGCCCCCATCTGTCTTTTTATCGCAAGCACTCAAATATCCACATAAGTATATACTGCTAAACAAAACAGAATGTTCAGTGGGGCACACGATCAAACTGACTATTTGTACGGCTTTTCCCAACTTCTGCGGAGTTCGGACCTTTGATACAACATCAAACAGAGAGAATGTAACTGTCAGTCTTGGTTCTCAACATCTTTTGCGAAACTGCTGAAATTTCTACTAGCCAATATGGCCAGTGGAATAAAAGCTTTACTAGCCAAATGACAAAATCTACTGGCCATGCAAAGTCGAAATTAATAATAATTCAGTAACTACTTATGGTTCTATGAAAGTAAATGGGCGCATGCTTTTTTTCTAATGAGAGATCCCCTACCCCATTAACTTTGTAAAAACTGATGGACAGCAATTACTAGATCATTAGATTGATTGCAAATATTGCATATGCTTTTGTTCCAAAATGATTGATTTTTTGACAATTTATTTTCAATGCTGTTACTAATACACTGCTGGACAATTGCTAAGGACGGATCATAAACGGCTATATAGCGCATAAAAAAGTAAGTGTGGTTGGATGCCAAGTGAAATAAAATAATGTCAGAATGCCAGGACATTACAAGAAAGACAATTTATTGTGCTCTGAAATCCAGAAGGCTTTGGAACGCGTTCAAGAGACAAACAGGCCATTTTGCCCAGAATACGTAAACGTGAAAAAAATGCAATTACCTTCCGCAGGCGTTCCGGCGTAAGATGTCAATACGGGATATGGCCACCATGGAGGGCGATGCAAGATTCCACACGTCGTGTCATGCTTTGCACAACATTATCAAGCAGCTGTTGGGGTAATTTATCCCATTCCTCTGTCAGTGCGCGGATGAGGGTGTCTTTGTTTATTGGAGGGCATTGGAAACCAGCAAGACTCCTCCCCAAAGCATCCCACACATTTTCAATGGGATTCAGATCTGGAGAACGTGCTGGCCATACGAGGCGTTGAATATCCTCGCTCTCAAGACACTCCTGGACAGCGACTGTTCGATGACATGTTGCGTTGTCGTCCATGAAAATGAATCTATCACCGACAGCACCACGGAACATGCGAACGTGAGGTAGCAGAACATCATTAATGTATCGTTGGCCAGTCATAGTCCCAGTTGGAAGCACATAGAGGGACGTACGGCCATTGATCATGATGCCAGCCCATACCATGACACTACATGTCGGATATCGGTCCCCTTCCTGTATGTTTGCTGGACAATATGCAGTACCACTATCACGCCCGATCAGTTGTCGTCGACAATCAGACGATAGACTGTATCTACTGTCATCTGAGAAGAGGACAGCAGACGAGTCGTTATCAGTCCAATTGCGATGATTATGGCACCATTGCAAACGGGCGGTACGGTGACGTCTGGACAATGGGATGCACACAACAGGACGGCGGGCGTATAGTCTTCCTTCATGCAAACGTATGGAGACAGTTTTTCGGGAGATCCGCTTGCCAGTAGCAGCCATAAACTGATTTGCTACCTCACTAGCTCTGCTGCGCCGGTGTCTTTTTGTTGATAGCACTATGTACCGATCTTCCGCAGGTGTCGTACTGCGAACACGACCTGCCCCGTGACGTTTGCTACACTCTCCATTTGTTTGAAATGATTTCCAAAGCCATGAAACAACACTGTGGCTGACGTCGAACTCCCTGGCAACATCTGTTATTTTTCGCCCTTCTTCAATCTTGCTAATAATACGGCCACGCGTGAAATCATCTAGGTGATGTCGGGAAGACATACTGAAAATTGCAAGTTCGTCAATTGATTCCTTCCCTTTCAACTTTGCGTTTGAACAACAACGGTCAATGCGCGTTAAATCCTTTATATCTCTTATCAGTCATGAACCAGTTCGGCAATCCAAAATTTGCATACGCACAACACGTCTTACTGTATCCCGCTCTTATGCTAATTTCCACATTTTCTTACCTTCCATTTTATCGCTGCTATCGTTGCTATTGTCATCCGTCCTTAGCAATTGTCCGGCAGTGTATCATTGCTCTTACTGTCTTACTTTACACATACATAATGTATTTTAGAGAGGACATTGAAGTTAGATGTCTGATTTCTTTACTAATATTTAAAACAAAGGAACAAAAGCTAAGATATCTATACATAAAGTCGCACTAATGTTGATATAGTTTACCACTGATATGTACTGCGTCTGATCTTCCCATAAGAGGTATCTGCCCGCCACAATTGAAGAGCATTTTGAGGATCAAAATCTTCTATTGGAGGGCCATTGCATCTAATCATTGTTAAGTCATTTAAAGTGTCACTATTCAGACATACCCGATTACTCGTTTTTATGAGGTTCATTGCTGAAAAGCCATGCTCACAAGGAGCAGTATTACATGACATTAGATGTAGCAGCTGCATTATCTTAAAAACATTGCCATAACAGTTTGTTTCTGTTTGTTCAGCATATATGCGGCTAAGCAGAGATTCATAAATCATACTTTTACCTGTAGATGACATTATACTTTGTGCAAGGTATAACATGGCAAAGTTACATATACCATAGCCAGTGCTTGTTTTATGGAAAAAAGGTGTCGGTACTCACCATGAAGATGTATAATGCAACTCCCACGCTTCTAACATATCCTCCGATTTACCCTCGTCGTCTCTAGATCGCTTCTTGCTTTTGGTATCAACTGCAGAATGACGACCTCGGAGCAGCCATGACTCCACATATTTGCTAGGGTTGAACTGAGTAAGAGGAGGTCCTACTATCCTGATGAACATCAGTGCAGAAGTTGTCCATACAAACAGAGATGACCCAGATAAAGTTACTATAAGATTCATCTGAGAGAAGCCCCTTTCACATTCACTGGAAGTTATTGCAATTGTGCTCAAAGTTTGCTTTTGATGAAATAGAATGTCCGAGACTTTATTTACTAGAAGATACTCACGAAAACCACGAACTGCTTCTCTTTCAATGAAGCGAAATTTGCGTGCTAACTTTGTAATTTCAGCTTCACCAAATGACAGATGCTTCCCAGGATTTTCTGGCCAATACTTGGAATCTAAAATCTTGGCATATCTTTTACAAGCAAACGCTTTCCAACAGCATCATCTTCTTCAAGCAAACGCTTTGCAACAGCCTCTTTCAGACTTTTACAAAAATCAGATGAACTTATCGCAGGACTGTGTCTTTCATTTGTGTGGAGCTCAGTTTCTTTGAACTTCATGTTCTTTTGACTTTGAAGAGACATACTGTAATATGGACCAGGATTTTCAATTCTTTCCTCAAAAAGTTGAACTGTATTCTTTACCTTCCTGTCTGCTTTGTACAAGTCAATATTTCTCTCTTGTAAATCTAGACATACATAGTTTCACACATAAAGCCCAAATCAAGAACAAACTCGCATGACGTTATTTTTCTTAAAAGGGCCTCATAAAGACAGCGATCTGTTTTGCCTCTTCTGCTGTCTTCTTTTGCCTCCTGAAAGTGATGGACGAGGGCTTCAAAGTCTTGCCACACTGCAGAAATAGTGCGCAAGCCAGATCCAACATAGCGAGTGCTTAAAATTCTGCCAAATTTAGGAAGTTGAAGTTCTAGAGTCGCTGCACATTCCTGTAGTTCCCTAGGATTCTTAGGTGAAGCATAATAAGTCACATAAAGTTTGTCCATGAAACTCGTAGAGGGATTCACTCCTACCGCATTGTTCACTGTTGTGTCACAAACAGATAATTCAAGGAGCCCAATGCCAGAAAATAACACTAGGAAACTTGTCTTGCATTAGCCTCAATTCGTGAACAGAGTATCATCTGCCGGATTATTTATAATACATTTTGCTGTCAATAAAAATGCATTTGTTTTTCACCTTAAGAAAAAAGGTACCGGTACTGTGTGCCGTTGCGTACCGCCAGAAAAAAAAACACTGACCATAGCAAAGATCAAAAATACCATGGCAAAGATACATTATACCATGTCAGAGGTTGGTTTAGTAACCTCGACCCTTTGGTTGCTCCAGGCTAATCCGTCAGCAGATTAAGTTTCTCTTGAAGCCCACCTTCACTTCCATTCATTTTCGAAGCAGCTGCAGGAATACGGGCGAGAAAACTGAACTCGATATTCATTCACAAGTCGGGGGAAAAGTTGGACAAAATAGTTGCTCATTCGGGGGAAAAAATCTACTGGCCATCGTTGGCTACTATACAGGGATGTGACAACGGGGGGGGGGCATGCCCCCTCCCAATCTAAGTGGAGGGGCAGACTGTATGTTTTGCCCCTCCAGTTTTAGCACCCAAAATATAAGTTCATTTAATTTAACAGAAAAAAAAAGCTTTCAAGTTGTTTAAAAAACAAAAGACGTGCTGGTGATTTTTATAGCGTTTTAGCAGTTTTTAATAAGCATTTTTACCTTTATGGTAAGGGAAAGAAAAAGAAAACAAAATAGTACTGAAAAAAAACCCCTTCCCTGTGCTCCTGATTTTTTCTGCTCTGTTCTACGACTGGTTAATGGGTGGGGGTGAGGAGAGTGAGGGATAATGATCCTACACAAACTACACAAATACAACAACAATTAGTTGTGTGAATGTATGTAGAGGAATTCAAGTTAAAATACGCTTTCTTGTAATTGTCGCTTGTTGTGCCGGTAAAATATATTTACAGGTATCCACCCCATCATGTATCACCCATGCAAACCCCTTCAACTCAGCCCCTATTAAGTTTAGAAGAAAATGAAGATTGTAGGGGTCCACATTTTGGTGCGTTCTTGTTTGCTGCGTTTGGGGAAAATCGGAGTAGCTCCTCCCCAGATGTTTGTTGGTGAGTGTACGACCCCATAGAAATAACATTAGGTAAGTAGTCAGAATAATGTGACTGGACCCTGTATATACAGATACAGCGCGAGCGCGACGTTCTGATATAGTTTTAGAGCTTTATTTAGAAAAGAGGAAAATACTTTGCCTCCCCCATTTCTGAAACGTTGGCACGTCACTTTTACTATATTAAAACATTTACTAGCCACTACAAAATGTCTGGTCGCCATTTGGCGACTGGCTACTGACATTCGCAACGGCTGGTTCTCAGTCGCATCAATGATCGAATAGCTCCCAGAGAATCTTCAACAATGTGGGCGACATCCTCATCTTGAAGCGCACTCACAACTGCGCCTTCATTTCTGAATGTGAGCAATTGACATCCGCTGAACATTTTGAAGAAGAAAGGCGAAGTTTAGGTTGCCGAAGCTACCGAAACTGGCGAAAGTTATTTTAAATGAATTCTGCAAATGACAAATCGATATGGTTCGAAAAAGTTTACCAGAAACTGGTGGAAAAGTTTCAATTACCATTTTAATGAGATTGTAACAGTGATTTTTGCTCTCTCTCTTGAGCTGCACTGGGGGAAGCAGCCACCCTAGTTACACACGTGGTCAATTAAAAAAAATTGTCCTGCATAGATATGCCAAATAAAAATTACTGTAGTTATTGAACGCTTAATAATATTGAGTGAAACTGAGTTCCCCAAATTTAAGTGTTTTTTTAGGACATTTATCGCCTTCTACCAAAGTATTGGCCACTTTTTGTCCGTTCCTCTGAATATTCTGTCGCTTCAAACTAAGCCAATGATTCCTAAAAAAGGATGATGTAATGTCGTCACGTGACTAAAAGAGAAAAATATTTTGTGAAAGACATTGGAGGGAGATAGACTGGCAAACGTAATGCTAGGGGTTCTGAAATGATGGGGACCAATTGAAAGTGCAGCGTCATCTATGAATGTGGCAGTGAACAAGTAGCTACTGGAATTAACAATAATAAAACCATTTTCTACGAAGACATTGGAGTAACACAGACTGGCAAAGGTAATGCTAGCGGTTCTGAAACGACGGAGATCAATTGAACATGCAGCGCCATCTATGAATGTGGGGAAAGGGAAGTTGGTAGTGAACAGATGCCTCTTGGAAAGCAAGAATGTTCGATTCAATTCATAATGTAGTGCAGAAAATACTTAGAAAGAATGTTTGCGTACGATCCGAGAACTTTCTAGATCAAATTTTAATTAGCAAGTGCGAGAAAAAACAAACAAGATGAGTAAGTAGAAAAATACGAGGCTATATCGTTGCCGGCCATATACACAGAGTAGAGAAATACAAAAAAGGAAAGAAAACTACTAAACAGGAAACTTTCGCGTCACATACACTTAAATCTTAAATATATATTAAAATCTTAAAGATCTAGTCCGGAAATACTCGTGCAAACACGCCAACACACTAGTTTCTCCACACAATGGCGGGTTTCTATGTATACCGGAAGTAGCATGCTCTTTACCAGTCCATTCCCCGCAATGATAATAAGACTTGAATTTGCAATTATACGTGGTATTTGTGGTTCTAAGAGGAATCACGAAGTAAAATTCTGTTAAGTCACAACTTACGTTTGCACTGTACTTTCTTCAAAAAGTACACTAAACTGACGAGAGGCTTCTTTTTTGTCCCATATTTATTGAAGAGGCTGCAATAGAACGTAAGCATAATCACAGGTATGCCATCCTTTATACATCGAAGAGCCATTCCATTATGACCATCCCCAGCCTAGAGAAACGAGCGCGCCTGGAGACCGAGCGACGGCGCAGGTGAAGTTCACAGAGCAGTATATATACAACCCGAGAACCAGCTTTCGGTTAGTAAAGTATTTGGAGTCAGAATAGGAAAACCTGCCGATTTATTGGAGTTTGATAAAGGACAAATTGTGATGGCACGGTACCTCGGAACCACGATCTCGGAAACGGCGCGGCTTGTGGGTTGTTCACGTGCCGCTGTAGTGAGTACGTATCAAAAGTGGTGCACAGATGGCCAAACGATGAACAGTCGTCCAGTCGTGTGTCGTCAGCAGCTCGTTGATGACAGAGGGGAGAGAAGGCTGTCGCGCATTGTTCACAGCGACCGCAGGGACACAGTGCGGCAAATCACCCGCAGCTACAATAGTGGTGATCAGGGCAATGTGTCATAGCACACAGTTCATCGCAGCCTTCTGCGCATGGGCCTGCGTAACCAAAAACCCAGCCGTGTCCCCAGGCTCCCTGAGCGTCATCGTCAACAACGCAGGAAATGGGACTAAGATCATCGAGATTGGACCGTGGATGATTGGAAGAAAGTGGCCAATCAAGATTCCTGATGCATCACGCAGACGGCCGAGCGAGGATACGCAGATTACCAACGTAGGGTATGGCACCTAGATGCACTGTTGGGTGGAAACAGGCCGGAGGCGGCGGTGTTATGCTGTGGGCGATGCTTTCTTGGGTCACTTTAGGCCTTATTATCCCAATAGCATACACCCTGACAGCTTTCAGGTATCTGAGAGCTGTCAGGGATTGTGCTATTGGAACATCGTTGCGGACCAAGTTCACCCATTCATGGAAACTGTGCTTCCTGCTGGTGATGGCATAACCAACAGCATAATGCGCCATGTCACACTGCCAGAATCGTCAAGGAATGGTTCGAAATACATGCTGGTGACTTTCTGCTAATGCCCTGGGCTCCAAATTTACCTGACATGAACCCAATCGAACATTTCTGGTTCGACTTCGAAAAGTGGGTTAGCGCTAAATCACCACCAGGCCGAAATGTACGGAAACTGGAAGACATGCAGTTGACATTATGGTACCACATACCCCAGGATATCTATCGCCACCTCGTCGAATCGATGCCTCGCCGAGTGGTCGCTGTTTTGCGGGCTAAAGCGGGCCCTACAGCTAATTAGGTAGGTGGTGATAATGTAATGGCGTATCAGTGTATGTGTTCAGATGTATAAAAGTTTGCAAGGGGACTGCGCATCCGAGAAGAATTTATTTTATTATGAAGCTGACAGATGCTATTTAATACCTTCCTACGAGCAATACACAAATGTGAAAATCAGTTTTACTGCATTGCGTTTGTTAATCATCTTTTGAAAAGAAAGTGTGCAACTCGCCAAGAGTTTCTAAAAATTGAAAAAAAAAAAAAAAAAAAAAAAAAAAAAAGGAAAGAAACAAAGACACATATTGACATTAGGATTATGTGTCTTCTACTCTGACGTTTGAAAAGCATATCATTCAATTTAAAATGGAGCCTGCTTTGCCGACTTATTGGCAGTGGAAATACTTGAAGCATATTTTCTAAGACCCTATACGTGAACGGCTTTGAAAGAAGCCGCATTACCGCTTCCTACGTTTGATTTTAGTTAGAGAAGTGACTGTACGATAATAAGATACCATTGACTTTATTAAACCCCTAATTAGCAGCCTGACAGCTCGTATAAGATGTTCCCTTGGGAGGAATGGTGATAGACAGCATCGTGCTACGTGGAGTTGATCTTCAAAAAAGAACCAGCACATAGAGATTGCACATATTGAGCAAATGTGCTTTCGAATGGATCAAAAGGCACCGTGTCTTTCAGCGCTTATTCATGCAGATGTGGTCTATTTAGCGATGCGTGAACTTCATTTTAGTTTGAAAAGCAGGTATAATTCAAATCATAGATACACATTTAATTGCAAGCGAGGATCAAACGCATGGGAGATTGCTTTTCTTGGGTGAGCGCCTGAATTGAAAGTTCTTAAATCTTAAGAACAATGGTTTTAAAATCTAGGAATCACGGGGAACCCGCAAATTTTCCACAGTATAGTTTTGGAAGTTTCGTACTACACACGAAATGGAGTTTGCAGTCAGCGCACGATGAAACTGAGACTGATGAAAAAGAAGAGAAGCGTGGATAGTTAGGCTACGTTAACGCTGTTCAATGAAATGGATATTTCAACCGAGGAAATTGGTAGAACTGCGAATTTTAAGCTGCTCGTTTCCATTCACTGCAATGATGATCCATTCACTCTGTTCGGTTCTGTAATTGCAAAAGATCTTTTATTTTGTGTTCTCATGTACCTTGTATACTCTTTTACGATGCTCATCATATTTTTTTTTTAATTATTTTATAACAATACTAATAAAAGGCACAAATATTAATGATTTCATTACACAATCAGATAGGCAATTACAAAGATAATCTGAATGGTTAACACAAAATGATTTAATACTTAATCTCAATTAAACAAAAATTATAGTCTTCGGTAGATTAAAAATAGAACAATTACAATTTCATCATTTAGTACTAAATAACATACCTATCGAAATAGTTCAGAGTTTCAGATTCCTTGGAATAAAATTAAACCCATCTTTAAAATAGCTCCCTATGTGGACTATACTGCAAATAAAATTTCTAGAAACATTGGCATTATAAGTAAAAATATATTATGTTTCACACTTAAATCTCTAAAAATGTTATACACACTTATACAGACACATTCGAACTACTGCATTACCTCATAGGGTCAAACTATTCAAACTGATTTATTAAAATTACAAAGACTACAAAATAAATTTATCGGACTAATGGACTTAAGAAATAATTCTTTACACTCAAATAACCTACAGCCTTTACAACATCATCAGGTGTAAAAATAATTCAGCTTGTAAAAATAATCCTTTACACCCAAATAACCTACAGACTTTACAACATACATGTGGATTCCAATAAATATTGAATTATGTCCATATCTCAATTATTTAATTTTAACATTGGGAATTTAATATTTCAAAGAATGAAAAATAACTTACGTATCAATATTATAGATATAAAATTAGGTACTCATAATTATAGAACTAGAGGTAAATCTCTTCTACGACCTATTAACCAAAAATCCTCAATGATGAAAAAAGTATGATTATATTGCCCCAGAATTTTAGAACAATTTACCAACATAATTAGGGGAAATAAATAAAATTAATTTATTTAAAAAAATAAAAAAATTCTTATGAATTACTAACACACACACAAAAAAAAAAAAGGAAGGGGGTGGGAGTGGGGGTTTCAGATTCCAAACTAAAAGACAATGATATGCTGAAGCTAATACAATGTGTTTAATTTAACCACTTACCACTGTTGACATACATGTGACTGCTTAATTGCAAGTGGGGAATCAGAGTTTGTTAGGCCTTATTAGGCCTTTTCCTTGTTTCCCCTTGTTGTTATGTGAATTAACTATGAAATCGCACATATGTATGAAGCTGAAATGTAACAGCATAATTATTAATAATAAATAAATACAAACTTAAATCTTGGCCCTCAGTCTCCGGCAGCTGGAATGTACCTGGCCAAGGCAGCGGCCAGTGCGACATGAAGGCAGAGGGTGCTAAGAATCCCCGGAGGACCGGACTAGGCTGCCATTTGATGCTGACCTTGGCTACCTATAACGGACGCTCCCTATCTTCTGATTCAAGGCTCCTTGAATTGGAAGAGGAACTACAAAGGATCAAGTGGGACATCGTCGGGCTAAGTGAGGTAAGGAGAAAAGGAGGAGATCTCATTGAACTGAAAAGTGGACATCTCTTCTATTATCGTGGGACAGATACTGGCAGAACTAGTGGTGTTGGATTTATAATAAACAAGAAACTGAAGGATAAAGTGGTAGAAGTTGAAAGTTCCTCTGACAGAGCTGCACGACTCGTTATCCAACTATCGAGAAGATACCAGGCTCAGATTATTCAAACTTATGCACCCACCACAAGTCATCCTGAAGAAGAAATTGAAGAATTTTATGAGGAAATTCGTCATCTAAATAATAAAGGTAAGCAGCACTTAAAGATAATTATGGGAGATTTCAATGCAAAAGTAGGGCAACGACAACAGAATGAAACTTCAGTAGGTAAATTCGGTCACGGCAACAGAAACCAGCGTGGAAATACTCTCGTTGAGTTTGCAGAGGCAGAAGGATTTTTCATCTTGAACTCCTTTTTCAAGAAAAAGCCACACAGGAAATGGACATGGAGACATCCAATTGGGACGACAAGTGAAATTGATTATATTATGTGTAACAAAAAATTCGTCATCGAAGACTGCAGTGTGCTGAACAAGTTCAACACAGGTAGTGACCATAGATTGGTGAGATGTAAGATGCACCTCAACACTAAACTTGAACGTGGCAAGCTCATAAGACAAACAAAATGTATTGACATAACCAACCTTAAAAAACACCATAATACTTTCAAGTTGGAACTGAAGAACAGATTCTCTGCTTTAGAAGGCCTAACATCGGAAGAAGTGGATATTTCTGAAGTTAACAGAAAAGTAACCAAAGCTCTAATGGAAACAGCAACAAAATTAGCTGGGTCTAAGAACAAGTTGCATGTGAACAAATTATCAGGTAAAACCAAAATGTTGATGCAAAAAAGAAGAGAGATGAGGACAACTAAAGAAGATGTGACTTCCAAAGTGGAATATATAGAGCTATGCAAGACAACACGAAAAAGTATCACTGAAGATGTAAGGAAATTCAACTGTGAGCTAGTGAGGAAAGCAATTGAAAACAACCAAAGCCTTAAGACAGCAAAGGGACATCTCAGTAAGGGAAGAAAACAGATTATGGCTCTGAGAAAAGAAGATGGTTCTATAACAAGAAATAGAGGCGAAATTTTGACAAGAGTGAAAGATTTCTACTCCAAATTATATGAAAGGGATGATACATGTACTCCAGACATCATGAAAGGTACCAGAGTTCTTCCAGTCCTCCCAGCAGAAGTTGCTCATGCAATCAAGAACATGAAGCGGGGGAAAGCTCCAGGAGAAGATGGAATTACTATAGACATCATACAAGAAGCAAGTGGAGAAATTGAAACAGTACTCGCCCAAATTTTCACTCGATGCCTTAATGAAGGGAAGATTCCTGAGGATTGGAACAATGCTACAATGATCCTGCTACATAAAAAAGGTGACATTGAGGATCTCAGGAACTACAGACCTATCAGCCTCCTATCAGTGGTTTATAAAATCTTCACTAAAGTTCTTTCACACCGCTTGAAGGTAACACTGGACATGGCTCAACCGAGAGAACAAGCTGGATTCAGGAGTGGCTACAGCACAATAGATCATATCCACGTACTGAGAGAACTAATTGAAAGAGCGAGGGAATATGAACTTCCATTGTGCATGGCTTTTATCGATTATGAAAAAGCCTTTGATTCGGTGAAACCATCAGCAGTTACCACGGCTCTGAAATCCTGCGGTATTGAAGATGCATACATTAATATTATTAATAACATCTATGAAAATGCAAGTGCAAAGATTCGGCTGTTTGAAAATACAACACACATAAAAATTGGAAAGGGAGTGAGACAAGGTGACACCATATCTCCGAAGCTCTTTAATGCCACATTGGAAAATGTCTTTCAATCACTGAACTGGGAAAACAAGGGGATAAAGATTAATGGAGATTGTCTAACCCACCTTCGTTTTGCTGATGACATAGTCATTTTTGCAACTACCCCATCAGAGCTGCAGAGTATGATCCAGGAACTTGCTGACAAGAGTAAAGAAGTGGGATTAAAAATGAACTTTCAGAAGACAAAAGTGATGTTCAATGCTTTTACAAGAAATGAAGATTTATCGATTGATGGAGAAAAACTGGAGATAACAGATACGTATGTTTATCTTGGACAGCAGATATCAAGTGAGGGTCACATTGATGAAGAAATTAATCGGCGTACAAAACTTGCCTGGAGAGCTTTTGGAAGAAACAGCATAATTTTCAAGAGCAATATGCCATTATGTCTTAAAAGAAAAGTGTTTGATCAATGCATCCTTCCAGTGCTTACGTATGGTGCAGAGACGTGGACCTTAACTAAAAGAGACATACAAAGGCTGCAGACAACTCAAAGAAGCATGGAGAGGTGCATGCTTGGTATAACCAGGAGAGATAAGAAGAGGAACTCGTGGATCCGAAAAATGACGAGAGTGGAAGACATCATGATCAGAGTTAAATCCCTGAAATGGCAATGGGCTGGACATACTGCCAGAAGGACAGACCATAGATGGACAGCCGAAATTTTAGATTGGATTCCAAGGGACAGGAAAAGACCCAGAAAAAGACCACATGGGAGATGGGTGGATGAAATTCGTAAATATGCGGGAGTGACATGGAGGAGACTGGCACAAGACAGACCGTTGTGGAGGAAACTTGGGGAGACCTTCGTCCAGCAGTGGATTGATAATGGTTGACAATGATGATGATGATGAAATAAATAAAAAAATAAAATAAAACATTTCTTGCCGGATTTTTTGTATACATAGCTTGTACTGTTAGATTCAGTGGGGAAATGTTCTAAAAAATACTTTTCAAATTCCATCTGTGAAATTCACGAATTTGTCTGTGATGCAAAATCGCGCCTCTCTGCTCCGGAGCCAGCTGTTCTAACCAACTAAACTACGCCGACGGAATGCATCGCTGCAGATTAGTCGTCTTGACACGTGCTTCACCTCTGTAGTACATCACACACTGCGAAAAAGAAGTGGCGCGAATTCACGGAAAATAACGTGCAGTAAAGTTGCCGGTGATTGTCCGTCTTTTAACGGACTTCCGTTTTTAAAAGTTCGTGTATTTTTTTTAACTTCCGTATTTTCACAGATTTTACGTAGTCAGTAATTCCGTTTATTTCAGAAAATACCGTTTTAGGTTTTACCGTATTTAGACTGAAATTTCGCAAAATCAAACATGCTGTGCATTTCAGTCTTTACGCGAAAGAATCCTTTTGCGCCTGTAGTAAAGATCGAGCACGCGCCGTTTAGGTTGACGCAACGCTTCTTAGCCACTGAGCCAGAATACCACAGGGACCAGGCTTGCGTTAAAGGTAAAACTTAATTACGCGATGGTGACTTTTTTCATTAATGCGAATGATTTAGTCACTTTATTTTCTACTTGATCTTGTTATTTTTTTGAATAAGTTTGTAATAATTTCATTTTTTTACTGTACGATTTCTTATTACAAATTATATATATTTTTTTCATCGTGTTTTTACGAAGATACAGAATGATTTGGAGTTTGAGAGTTATTTTTTTTCAACTGACAATAACTTTCAATTATCTTTAAGAGAAGGTGCAATGTATTGTTTCACAATACACGGCCGAGTCACATTATTGTGACCACCAGCTGATATCCAGAGTTACCACCGCGTGCATCGCGGACAAGAGCTAGACGGGCTGGGAGTGACTCATAAGGTGCTGGAATGTGTTCGCAGGTATGTGGAGCCGTGCTATCTGCAGTGTATCTGACAGCTGCTGGAGAGTGCGTGGTGGAGGATCGGTCGAGTGAACAAAACGATCGAATTGGTACCACAGATGCTCAATTGAGTTTAAGTCTTAGGAATTAAGGAGCCAGGGAAGTACTTTGAAGTCTTCATCGTGCTCTTCCAACCACTCTTGGACATTTCTCACTGTGTGACACGTCGCATTGTGGTGCTGGTAGATCTCATCCGCCCCAGCAAAGACAATCAACATGTGTGGGTGTATGTAGTCCACAAAGATGGATTCATAACGAATTCGGTCCATAGTGCCTTCCACACGTATGAGTGCACCCAGAGAATGCCACGAAAACATTCCCCAGACCATAACGCTGCCTCCACCAGTTTGTGTTCTTCCAGCAGTGGTTGAAGAGTGTTTGTTCTCCGATGTTTCTCGCCTAATACGACAACGTCCATCCATTCGATGAAGCAGAAAACGTGACTCATCGGAGAAGGCAATCCTTTGCCAATCAACGGAGGTCCAATTCGTTAGCACAGGTGCAGTGACCATCGGTCTGCATTGGAGCCCAATACGCAGCAGGGTTTGCTGAACTGTCGTTTTAGACACACTTCCGGTAGCTCCCTGGTTCATTCGGCGAGTGAGTTGCTACACTGTAACGTGTCGATCGGTCCTCAACCACCTTCGAAACTGACGTTCACCTCTCACACAATGGCCCGTGGTGTTCCGCATTTTGCACGTCGCTTATTCGCAATGGTGCCATTTTCCCAATCGCGATACACTTTAACCACAACAGCACGCGAAGAGTTCACAAACTGCGCTGTTTCAGAAATACTGTCACTCACCATTAACCAGAAAGCCAATGATCATCCCTTTTTGCAAATCTGATAAATCGCTAATTTTATACATGACAGCAAGGAGTGATATCTTTTCAGATCAGATCAGATCATATGTAGAGGATTTTAGGAAGGGAGTGTCTGACCCCAGGTCTTAAACAACCCTTCGAAATAGGAAGCTAGGAGATTTGGGCTAGAGTGCCCAATAGAAAAGTGACACGGAAGCGAAGTAGAAAGGGGGAGGAAGACGCCCTTATTTATTACCGAGGGGCCAGTACATGGGGTCTGACGGCTTAACGTGCCCATCCGACGCACAGCGGGTATTTAGTGGTTCGAACATTCGTACCTGCCCAGGATCGAACCTGAGGTCATCTCCATGGCAGTCACGAACGCTGACCACAAGCCACCCGCGGCCCCTATCTTTTCAGATCATGATCATATGTAGAGGATTTTAGGAAGGGAGTTTCTCACCCCAGGTCTTAAACAACCCTTCGAAATAGGAAGCTAGGAGATTTGGGCAAGAGTGCCCCATAGGAAAGTGACACGGAAGCGAAGTAGAAAGGGGGAGGAAGACGCCCTTATTTATTACCGGGGGCCAGTACCCGGGACCCAACGGCTTAACGTGCCCATCCGACGCACGGTGGATATTTAGTGAATCGAGCGTTCGTACCTGCCTGGGATCGAACCTGGGGTCCTTTCCGTGGCATTCACGAACGTTGCCCACTAGGCCACCCGCTGCCATATCTTTTCAGAATGCCTGCAGCTCACCTTTTATACCCTCCAAGCCAGCTCGCGACACGAGCCTTCTTTCATTTGCTACGCGCTGTTGACGTCAAAAGTAGGAGGTGGTCACAATAATGTGACTCGACTGTGTATTATTTCACAAAATTTGTAAATATATAATTTACCATTGATAGCTGTATAGATTTTGTCTTGAGGACTCCACAAACTGATACATAGACATCGTACAATCACATGTGCAATAAATTTGGTACCCGGTTTCTTACGGTAACACAATTATAATAGCTGGTGCACAAAATAGGAGAAAGGAGAAAACATATCCTGTGCTAGAGTAACCGAAATTCATGCGATATACTATCCACAATATTCGATCTCGCTACAGAACTTCAAAATCAAATACTTTGACAGACTACGAAAATTTAACATTTATCAAACTCCCAAGTATTCCCGTGAAATTTTCGTCATACGGAAAAAGCGAGAACACATTTTTTTCCGTTAATATAAGAAAGGAAATTGCGGAAAGGTTTCTCTTAATTTTTCTTTTCAAGCGAAGAAGGAATTTTCTTTAATTTCAGACGATGTGTGGAACAAACATGGCACATTTTCCGAACAACAAAGCGGCCAGTAAATTCATTTGCCACAATCGGGCTCCAATGTGAAATTCACAAATTTGTCGGTGACGCAGATCGAAAGCGCGTCTCCTCGCTCCGGAGCCAGCTGTTCTAACCGACTAAACACCACCGACAGAAAGTATTGCTCGAAATCTGTCGTCTTGACACGTACCTAATCTCCGTTGTACGTCGTACATCTCTCCTTTGTCTAACCGACCATTTGTTGCGACAGTACAGGGGACCTACGTAGGGTTGCCTGATATTTAAAAATAAAAACTTATTTGAGAAAACTATGTAATTTTTTTTTGAAAAATATTAGTCTAATTCTAATATTTAAAAAAAATTACATCACTGATTGTAGGGGTGGAAGCTCATTATGCTAATTATTGCTTATCAGCTAAACGATCCTGGCTTCCCGTGCTGTCGAAAATTAACCACAGCAGGAAGAAAAAATTTATAAGGTTCTTTTTGTCTGGAAACTATCTACCAAAAGCTGAAGACAGCCCGGCTTTCTTACTCTCCCAGCTTTACCAGAAATAATCTGCTATTCGGGAGAGGGGAAGTAAAAATAATGGCAAGACATTCAAGGCATGAATTCAATCTCAGGTTTGTTGAAAACTTAACAAAAATGTTTAATCAAAGATAATCAATCCTGGCAGCTATTGTTCCGTGACCCGAGCTCTTGCAAGCTGCAGTTCCACGAAAAATGGCCGGAATCTTTCGTTCACCTCACTCTTCTTTTGTTTGGAAGCTAAGCCTCGTGTTCCGTCCCAGAACACGTGCCCTCCTAGCTAGTTTTCTCCGTACTTCGTTACAGACAACCGGTGTCTCCGTCCGGCTCTTTCAACAACGAACGTTTCTCGTGCTATAGCTGGCACGTGCCCTACGACCAACTTTCTTTGCGTGCTGTCCCCCAGCACCTTTCTCGCTCCACTCCAAACACTAACTGTCCTTCTATCCCGAAGTTTTTTACTAGTGACTTCTCCTCGCCTCCTGATTGGCTCCTGCCTTCTCCGCCAGAGGCGTTAACCCTCTTTCCGAGTGGGAGCGCACGTCTAGAAGGCGATCCGCCCGCTTCTCTGCGCCCCCTACCCTTTTTCTCCTTGACCTGTGAATTCCGACCCTGACCTTGCCTTCACCTCGCTGACGTTGCGCTTTCCGGTACCCCGCAACTTGTATTTCCCCCGGCCAGGAACAATAGCGGTGCCTCCGCGAGTACATCGTCATTACAATAAGCACATTGGAATGTCGCCTTACTAGTACATTTAAAATGTTTAACATCCGTTCTAAGGAAGATCTTGATACACATGAAAATAGTTGACATCAAATGCTCATGTCTTGATGAAAACAGTTCCTTCTTAAAAGTTTAATGTGATTTACTGTTCATCCCATGAATCTAAAGAGTTTCAATCAAAATGTATTATGCCGACAAATGTCTATCACATAATTCACCGATGTGCATAAATTCTCGCCCCTACACTGATATTCTTCATGAATGATGTTTCTTAATGAATGATATTACATTCATTTTAGAAATATCAGGTTGATAAATACACAGTTGACGTGGATCAGGAGCATCAAATAGAAGTAATCGCTCTTTCCACGTTTATAAGTGAGTCACCAAAAAAATTCACTGTGGTGCAGTGGAAGCATGTCCGGCGCGTAACTGGAAGACCCTGGGTTCATTTCCCGGTGTAGGCCGATGAGAAGTTTTCCGTGACTCACTTATAAACGTGGAAAGAGCGATGACTTCTATTTGATTTCAAGTTGATGCAGATAAAATATCGGGTTACTGAAAGAAACTTGAAACACTCAGGATTGAGAGCAAAATAACTGTATTAATCAAATTAATAGCACCTGAAGCAACACAATTTTGCTAACGAGATGTAATGTCGGCTCCTGCATGCCGTCGTGAAAAAATGACGGTTGCGACAAACTCATGCAATGCGGTTTCAATTGATGTTCGCATGGGAAACAATTTACCCTGTAGAAAGGTGTCCAAGTGCTCGAAAGAGTAATAGTCTTCAGAGAACAGATTAGGCGAATTAGGCGGATGAGGTAAGGTTTCGCTCCCCAACTGGTGTAGCTTCTGGATCGTCTCGTGCGCAACGTGTTTCACGTTATCATGGAAGAAAACGGCCCTTAGCGATTGGCTAATGCCGGTTGTGTGGATAACAGTTTTCCAAGCATAATGCCAAGTTCTTGACAATACCTGTCCACTATGATGGTTTGACTTGGTTGTAGTAAGAAGCATGAGTGTATCACACCAGCTGCAGGCCACCAAATACTGACGAGTGTCTTCCTAGTATGGACTTCCGGTTTCGGCGTTTGTTTCGGAGCTTCACCGCGGTCCAATCATTGCGCCGAACGTCATAAATTTTCATACAGAGTTTACGACGTATACTCAAAATTAACTTTCATCTTTAGTTGCTTTCTCTATGTAAATTTGATTTCTTTCTTTTTTAGCGTTTTCAACCTTAACGTTATATCTTCTCTCTCGCGGAATGAGGTTGGCAAAAGTAAGAAGCATGAGTTTATCACACCAGCTGCGGGCCACCAAATACTGACCAGTGTCTTCCTAGTATGAACTTCCGGTTTCGGCGTTTGTTTCAGAGCTTCACCGCGGTCCAATCATAGCGCCAAACGTCATCAATTTTCATACAGAGTTTATGACGTATACCCTAAATTAACTTTCATTTTTAGTTGCTTTCTCTATGTAAATTTGAGTTCATTCTTTTTTAACGTTTTCAAATTTAACGCTATATCTTCCCTCTCGCGGAATGAGGTTGGCAAAAGTTCTCAGGTCAGACAGCGTGACGTATACATGTTGATAGATAAGAACTAGAGACTTTGAAAACATAAATAATTTGTCCGTGACGGAAAGCGAATGCGTGCTCTCTCACTCCGGAGTAAGCTGCTCTCCCAACTAAGCTACAAGGACGGAACATATCGCTGCAGATTTGTCGTCTTGACACGACAATTTTTTTGATTCGTTTGTACCATGGGATGAACTTGGTTGTTCAAAATGCTTAAATAGTCCTTGGCAGTGACATGACCTTGCAAGGTGATAATGTGGCCGATAGAATACCATGATATGGCTGCACAAACCATGACAGACCCGCCGTCATGCTTCACTGTCGGCAAAAGATACGCCAGATCGTACGTTTCGGCGGGTGTTCCCCACACGTAAACTCGTCCTCAGGTTGGAATAGTATAAAGGTAGATTCATCGGACAAAATGATAGTCTTCCATTGCTCAGCAGTCCACGTTTTATGAGTGCTGCACCACTCTCTCTCCTGTGTGCTGTATTCACGTTATTAACCAGTGGTTTAGCGATTGCAGCTCGCCTATAAATTCCCTGCCTATGGAGTTCTCTTTGCACTGCTTTTGTACAGAAATGGTTTGAAATCACGTTATTCAGCTCAGCAGTATCTTTTGCAGCTGTTGTCTTCTTACTTGTGGTCACAATCCTCCGCAATGTCCTTCTCTCTCTCTGTCACCCAACGGACGCTTTCGTCCACTCTGGTGTTTATCAGATGATGTTTCTGCAGAAGCAAAATATGCGGTCATAACTTTCGATGCAGTACCTGGCGATACACCAAATAAACTTGCTACTTTGGTCACGGAAGCACCCACCATACGGGCCTCAACAATTTGCGCTCTTTGAAACTCTGTAAGCTCCGACATAATTCACTTGCAACTCACAGATCAATGTCTAGACAGCAACTGTGGCAACCTGCTGGTTTGCCACGTTTTGTAGCACACATTCACTATGAAGATCTCCGGCGCCATTTATATTTTCACGAGGAAAACATTGGTCGTTTTGCCCATACTCTTCACCAGGTTATTCCATACTTTTTTCCATCCCTGTACGTATGCTTGTACTTTTTCTCAGTCTCCGAAAACGGTGAATACTTTTGTAGTTACCTGATAATTATGTTGGGGCCGCGGATGGCCTAGTGGTTAGCGTCAGTGACTGCCGTAGAAGAACCTCAGGTTCGATCCCAGGCAGGTACGAACGCTCGAACCACTAGATATCCGCCTTGCGTCGGATGGGCAGTTAAGCCCTCGGACCCGGGTACTGCTTCCTCTCCCCACGTAATAAATAAGGGCGACTTCCTCCTCTTTTCTACCTCGCTTCCGTGTGACTTTCCTATCGGGCACTCTAGCCCAAATCTCCTAGCTTCCAATTTCTAAGGATTGTTTAAGACCTGGGGTCAGACACTCCCTTTATAAAATCCTCTACATTTGATCTGAGATCTGATAATAATGTATCGTATTTTCCCCAATATTGTTCCTTTGAAACGTCCGACTTGAAAGCTTCTTCGTGCGTCGGTTAGCATTTTATGGTGGAAAATAACTTGCAAGTGATTTCGGATTTTTTGTAACTTACTATTTTTTCCTAGTTCTTAAATGTTTACATTACTCACGTACCACAAACTCTTTGTACGCATTGTCTGCACTTGCTTTGTCTGCATTGAATAAGTTCTCAAGAAACTAGATACTGAATATTAAGACGCGAATGCTAACACAGGGTAAGAAGAAGGAGTGACTATAAGGGGAAACAAAAACATCTGTGTGCATAATTTGATGACGAAAATACGCATATTTTTTTTTCGGTTTTGATCGCCCAGTTCCTCGTAACATACATAAGGAGGGAGGAAAGGGAAAACTGTTTAGGAAATATCTGGCTGCTCCCTATTTAGTCTGTAGGAGAACTGGGATCACAGCATGGGGTCAACCTTCGAGAGACAGTGTCTCCATTTGTACAGCACTTCTCTCTCTATTTGGAGCTTACTAATCCCAACCCCCGAGGGTGCAACCTACATCTAATGATCTCAGAGGCACAGCGGGACATCGGCGAGAAGAAGAAGAAGAGAGGATGGGGAAGAGGTGAACGCCAATGCTGGAGGAGGGGGAATCTCTTCCTTTTCCTCCTCTTCCTCGTTTCCCAACAGAATCCACAGAGAATGGGATCGTAGGCCGCATAGTTAGGGAAGGCTGTGTGTTGAACAGCTAATGAAGCGAATAGATGATGATCCCTGCAGGAAAGCCAACTCTAAGGGACTCCGTGGACTAAGTGATAAATTCAACTCACTTGATTTATACAATTCTTACTTCTCGCCTCGAAAATAATTACGCACAACAATTCCTTGTGTCCGTTTACTTTTCCAACTTCTTAAAGGGAGTGTTTCGGAAAAACGCATTTGGTAACGCCGTCGTTATAACACTGCACCATAAAAATAAATGCTCGTATGCTTTTTCTCTCCCCAAAGAATGTTGCATTTGTTATAATAGAAACATTCGGTAAAGACGTTTCTCATCCGAAATGATTCTTCAGGGGATTTCTGGAGATGCTGCAACTTACGCACGCAGAAAGAAGAAATAACAGAACTCAATGGAGATGAATCTCTGGTGCATAAAACCAGCTGCCAGTAAATTTTCATCGCATTTTCTCTTATTGCCTATTCTTAGACCAGTACTTACTTAATACATGATACGCTTTTCCAGGGTCTTGATATTTCTTAGCATTTATTGGAACAAACACGTCTATCAAATAAAAACAAGTTAGTAAAAATAATGCAATGCATTGATTATGATACGCTTTCCAACATATACCAGAAGTCATAGGAAAATGCCTTGGTTTTGAGGGGACTAAACTATGGTATAACGTTTGAAGTTCACATATAGCAAAATTAAATCTCTTTGTGCCCGTGTTACTTATTTATATTATCAAGGGCTACCACACATAAGCCGTTTCACAATTAAAAATCCCATCTAAATCGGGCAATTTTCACGGAAGTCATCGTTCGAAAATAATGGCTAACGAATGTCACGCATGCGCACTGTCCGCAGTTGCTTACAAAAAAACATTTTTGGCGCGTTTCCAAATTCGTTACGGAACAAGGTATTATATTTCGTCGTAATCAAAGCATTTTTAGTCAAATAATGAAGATAATGGCTGTGAAATAAATCTCGCTCCTGTTCCCTGACCTTTAACCCCTTTCGATGATATTAAACAGCGTTGGCTCAATATACCTCCGGAACAACATACTAAAGTTTTGTCGCAATCGAAGCATTTTAGTCACGTTATGAGGATAATGGCTGTGGAATAAATCTCGCTGACCTTTTACCCCATTTCGATGATATTCAACAGAACCGATTCAGTGTTCTTACGGAATAACATGATAAAGGTTTGTCGCAATCGAAGCATTTTTACGTTAGTTATGACGCATAAGGGTGATGGAATGGATCTCGCTCCTATGTCCTGACGTTTGACCCCATGTCGCCCATTTTGGTAGAGGACAAACCGGGGTTTGTCCCCAGGTTGTCCCCTACCACATACTATAATTTCATCGAAATCGAAACATTTTTACGCGAGTTATCGTGCGGACAGGCAGACAGACAGACGGACAAAGCTGGAGCATATACGCGTCTTCAACCTACGGTTGGAAAGCGTAAAAAAATAGGAAAAGAAGCCGCTTTAGCATACACTTGCGTTTTTTCAAATTTAATATTGGGTTGATGCATAAGTTCGTGCCGTTCTTTTCACCGCATTACAGGAATGTATAACATCAGAAAGAAAAACGGATTCAATCATCTATGACTTCCCCCACCTCCATTGTTTCGATGGTGTCCCGATGTCTGGGTAGGTTTGCAATCCCATTCTTGAAAAAAGGTGCAGGTTTTGCTATGAAGAAATCATCAAGGAAATTCTGGAGATCAACATCATTGTTGAACGTTCTGCCACGGAGTGCCTTCGACAGAGATCGGAGCAGGTGATAAGCTGAAGGGGCCAACATCTGGGGAATTGGCTGGATGTGGAAGGATCTTCCATTTCATGCCCTAAATGGCCATTTTGACCATGTTCGCACTGTGAGGGAGTGCGTTATCATGTTGTAGAAGGACACCATGGCGCCGATGTGGCTGTTTCTGCTGAATTGCTCACTCCAAACGGCGGTGTTGCTCACAATAGAGTGCAGCGTTGATGGTCCGATTCCTCGGCAGCATTTCCCAGTGAATAATGCCTTCCATGCCCCACCAGATACACAACATGACCTTCGCAGGATAAAGGTCCTGTTTTGTAGGTGGTGTAGGCGTCTTGTTTGGGCTTAACCATTCCCTCCGATGCCTGAAATTTACGTACAGGCACCACCTTTCATCTCCAGTAACAATACGTGACAGAAAGGGTTTGTGTTCCTGAGAACATTCGCGATAACAGGTGACCAAGGAACAATATATGGCATCCCGCTGATTCTTGTTGTCCTCGGTGAGAGTATGAGGCATGCAAGACCCCAGTTTCTGGACCTTTTCCATACGTTCCAGGTGTTCCATCACTGTGGCCTGATCACAGTCCATCTCAGTGACCAATTCGCGTGAGGTTTGACGGGAACCAAGTGGATGAGATGGTTCTAACGATCCCCATTAAAGTGAGAGGGACGATCTGAGCGAGGAGAGTCGTTGATGTCAAACTTGACACCTCGGAACCGCTCAAACCATTTGTAGGCTGTCCTGCGAGCAATGCCATCCTCTCCATACACAGCACAAATTTATCGAATTGCCTCAGCGGCTGTGGATCCCTTGTTAAACTCGTAGAGGAACAGATGTCGGAAATGTTCATTCCTCTCTACTTGACACTCCATACGTCCGGACCTGACAACCCCCCCAAAAAAAAACGTTAGCCACAATCACATCACGCAATATGATTTAGATACACGATATTGCTGGCTACATTTTGATATGCGACTAGCCGCCCCGGTTGCGCAGTGGTCTAAGCGATGGCCTCTGATCGTTCGTCCGAAAGGGGTCCGGGTTCGAATCTCGGTGAGGCATGGATGTTGTGTTTGTTTTACGGCACTGGCTCTCTCCTTCCCTGGAACCAGTGACCCAAAATTAGGGACGGGCGACTGCTTATAGCCCATTGAGTTGCTCACGGTAGTCGTTAAACCTCCAATCAAAAAAAATATACGACTAGCCATCGGCACCGTCACTAAAGAACTGAGAAACAGTCATGAAATAAAACGGCATGAACATATGCATCAGCCCAATTTAAAGAAACAGCTTTTATAAATGCAATTATAATTTTAGCTCTGGTATGTGGCACGTGAAAAGAAGAACCGTCTTCAGAAGAAACCAACACACCACAGTCCCGAGGAAGCTGGACCATAGTTCAAAGCAAAACTATAGCAGAAGTTAAGTTATAAATAATTCCACGTTTTAAAGTAAACGATATGGGTATGCAAGTCTGTAGTTCATCATTTTAAATAAAAGTACATTTGTGTGTTAAAACAGGTTACGAATTTATAAACGTGTTCTTCTCTCTATTATCTCGATATCTCCTTTTCTTGATGGATGTCTTTTACTGTTCCTTGCAGTCCAGCCTAAAATCACAGTTGTCTATCGGTGGTCTGTTCTTCTGGTAACATGTGCAGCACATTGACATTTCAGTAATTTCACTGTATTCATGATGTCGTCCACTCCTGTCATTTTCCTTATCCACAAGTTTCTCTTCTTATCTTTCCTGGTTACACCAAGCATGCATCTCTCCATGATGCTTTGAGTTGTCTGCAGTCTTTGTATATCTTTTACAGTTAAGGTCGATGTCTCTGCTCCATGCGTAAGCACTGGCAGGATGCATTGATTAAACACTTTACTTTTGAGACATACTGGCATACTGCTCTTAAAACTTGTGCTGTTTCTTCCAAAAGCTCTCCATCGAAGTTTTATACGCCGATTAATTTTTTCATCAATGTGACCCTCACTCGATATCTGCTGCCAAGATAAATGTAGGAATCGGTTGTCTCAAGCTTTTCTCCATCAATCGCTGAATCTTCTTTTCTTGTAAAAGCATTGTACATCACTTTTGTTTTCTGAAAGTTCATTTTTAATCCAACTTATTTACTCTTGTCAGCAAGTTTTCATTTTCATTTCTCCATCCATGTCACTCATTTCTCCTCCATTTCACTGAAGCATACTTTCGAATTTTATCCATCCATCTCCCATGGGGGTCTCCTACTGGGTCTTATTCTGTCTCTCAGAATCCAGTCTAAAATTTCGGTTGTCTATCGGTGATCCGTTCTTCTGGGAATATGTCCAGCCCATTGCTAGTTCACGGATTCCACTCTGGTCATGATGTCGCCCACTCCTGTTATGTTTTCTTTTCCACAAGTTCCTTTTCTTATTTTTTATTTTTATTTGATTGGAAGTTTAACGACCACCGTGAGCAACGCAATGGGTTATAAGCAGTCTCCCGTCCCTAATTTAGGGTCAATGGTTCCAAGGAAGGGAGAGAGCCAGTGCCGTAAAACAAACACAACTTCCATGCCTCACCGGGATTCAAACCTGGACCCCTTTCGGACGAATGATCAAAGGCGATCGCTGCGCCATCGGAGCGGCCTTCGTATATTTCCTGGTTACACCAAGCATGCATCTCTCCATGCCTCTTTGAGTTGTCTGCTGTTTTTGAATGTCGTTTTTAGTTAAGGTCCATGTTTCTACTCCATACGGAAGCACTGGCAGGATGCATTGATTAAACACCTTTCTTTTAAGACATAATGGCATACTGCTCTTAAAAAATGTACCGTTTCCTCCAAAAATCGGAGACTTTTTAAGTGATAAAGAAAAGCATTATTTTCCATGAACATTGGCCAACCCGTTTCGGAATTCTAGGTTATGAAAGCGAACAAAAAGACCGTTCATAAACTGCACAAAATATCATTCGCTTCGCGAGTATTACACTGCTCGACATAGAAAACGCCACACCAGAAGGTACTGGTGCTACCGCCATGCAAATCGGTCGGTATATGTCCACAGTTGGGCTATGTAAATGATTGCAGTTGCCAGCCAATGACGTGAGAGGTGAGAGAGACAAAGGAGCAAAACGGCTCGGCGTAGCTGAGTTTGGTCTTTCTCACCTAGGCATGTGGACCACTGCGATTGAGGGAGCTCGTTGGCGAAAGCAATACATAGGCGACATCATCGGGAATCGTTCCATCACACGAACACCTTACTAGAAAATTCATCATAGGGCTACTTACAGCTGGTTGGTCCCTGACTTGCGTCACGGCAGAAAGGCATTAGGATGCAGAAACACTTGGCCGAATGTGGCGAGAGTGGTTAGGTAACGCGCGTCACCGTAGTGGAACTGGTGTTCGTAGGCGAACGTCTGACCGCCTCGAATTCGACGGCAAGCGGAAGAAGTCACACAATCCACAACGGACACTACTCGACAGACAGCTATGATCAAAATAGATCACAAATCTGGGAACGGAAACTAGGTGTACACTAGGTGTACAGACATCTATGATCAAAACAGATTACAAATCTGGGAACGAAAGGTATTAAGAAAGATATTTGGCCCAATTAATCAGAATAGACTTTGGAGAGTGAGGAACAACGTAGAAATTTAATGAAATTTATATTATTACTGAATTAAAGGTGAGAAGACTAAGATAGCTGGAACATGTTCATGCAGCGAATGAAAGACGGCAGAGCAGCAAAAAAGTTCTTCGTTTAAGGACCCGGTGGATCTGGACCCAGAGGACAACCAAGAAGAAGATGGCTTGATGATGTGGAGGATAATTTAAAGAAAATAAGAATAAAGAACTGGAGGAACACAAGGCATAGAGTCGTGAAGAATGGAGGGCTATCCTGAGACAGGCTCAGGTCCTAAATGGACTGTAATACCAAGGAGTAGTAGTAGTAGTAGTAGTACAGACAGCTATGGACATCCCCGTGTCGACACGGACTGTAAATCGCAGATTAGCTGAAGCAGTTTTCCGCTCTCGCCAGCCATTGCGATGACGTCACTCAACGCAGCACACAGTCGCTCAAGGGTGCGCTGATCAGGTGCGTACTAGTCGGGAATGCTAGGGTGCGATCGCACTCCGGGCCTTTACATCCACGGGCCCTAGAAAAAAAAAACGCTCCCCCAAAAAAACGTACCAAAATACGTATTAGGTAAACTCATATAAAAAAAGCCTTGAAAATTGATAAGACGCTGAGCGACTCAAATTGGCCAAAATAATTGGTCTATTTCTGTCTCGTACACTACCATCTATCTCCTTTGCATCTCATCAGTGTAACTTCTCTCAACTTCGACTATTCCTCTTTCTCCTTGCTTTTCCCACCCTTACGTCTGTATCTCAATCTGTTCCAAAAGCAGAAAAAACACAGTCCAATCTGTTCCAAAAGTGGAAAAGCCCGCTGAGAAAACATTCCTTCCGTAGCTTAGAAGATCATTTAATTTCCGATGCAACATCAGAGAGGAATTCATAAAGTCAGAGTAAAATTAAATGGCGATTATGCCAGGAACAGATGGAATGACTCTCTGCGACTGCGAAAGTCGCATAAGGCATAAATAATAACACCACCAGCTCGTTAAAACTCCCATCTCAAGTTACATTGCGAGCAGACGCCGGGGATCCTCGTGAGACGTCGCCCCGTGTTCCGGTGTTCTTGTTCTGCGAACATTTCAAGGGATTGGGGGAAGGATACGTACAGAGCCGACTTTAAAGGGAATCCTCGTATTCCAGTGTATTCCTAACCTTTCGCATTTCGGCAAAGACACCCACACACACACACACACACTGACTGCAGTGAATCTGAGAGCTGTTGGAGGGTGCGTGGTGTAGGATCCAGGAAGCGAACAACCCGATCGAGGTGGTCTCACTGATGATCAATTGGGTTTAAGTCTGGGGAATTAGAGGGCCAGGGTACTTTAAAGTTTTCATCGTGCTCGTCCAACTACCCCCGGACATTTCTCGCTGTGTGACACGTCGCATTGTCGTGCTGGAAGATCCCATCCGCCTCAGGGAAGACAATTAGCATTTGGTCCCACAGATGATCAATTCGGTTTAAGTCTGGGGAATTAGAGGGCCAGGGAACTTTGAAGTTTTCATCGTGCTCGTCCAACTACCCCCGGACATTTCTCGCTGTGTGACACGTCGCATTGTCGTGCTGGAAGATCCCATCCACCTCAGGGAAGACAGTCAGCATTTGGTCCCACAGATGATCAATTCGGTTTAAGTCTGGGGAATTAGAGGGCCAGGGTACTTTAAAGTTTTCATCGTGCTCGTCCAACTACCCCCGGCCATTTCTCGCTGTGTGACACGTCGCATTGTCGTGCTGGAAGATCCCATCCGCCTCAGGGAAGACAATTAGCATTTATGGGTGTACGTGGTCTGCAAGGATGGATTCATAACGAATTCGGTTCATAGTGCCTTCCACAGGTATGAGTGGATCCAGAGAATGCCACGAAAACATTCCCGAGACCATAACTACATAACAAACTAGCTTTTGTACTTCCATAGCTTGTGTTAACCCCGCCAGCTTCTGTTTTTGCCAACAATGGTTGAAGAGTGTTTGTTCTCTGATGTTTCTCACCTTATACGCCAACGTCCATCCGTTTGATGAAGCAGAACACGTGACTCTTCGGAGAAAGCAGTCCTTTGCCAATGAGCGGAGGTCCAATTCCGATACTGACGTGCAAATGTAAGCCTTCACTGTCGATGCAACTTCGTTAGCATAGGTACAGGGACCATCCGTCTGCATCGGAGTCCCATATGCAGCAGAGTTCGCTGAACTGTCGTTTTAGACACACTTCCGGTAGCCCCCTGGTTCATTCGGCCAGTGAGTTGCTCTACTGTAGCGTGTCGATGGGCCTTCACACATTTTCGTAGCCGACGTTCACCTCTCACATCAATGGCACGTGTGCTCCGCAGTTTCCACGTCGCTTATTCGCAATGGTGCCATTTCTCCAATCACGATGCACTTTAACCACAGCAGCACGCAAAAATTTCCCAAACTGCGCTGTTTCAGAAATAATTCTTCAAAGGAAAGAGCAGGGAAGTCAAATTATCATTTTTGGAAGGAAACAGCAGGTAAGTCAAATTATCATTCTTGGAAGGAAAGAGCATAAAAGTCAAATTATAATTCTTGGCAGGAAAGAATAGGGAAGAAAGCTGACATTCAAGGCAAAAAGCAGAAGGAAGTCAGATTATCTTTCAAGGCAAGAAATTGTAGTCAAATTACCTTTCAAGACAGAAAAGATAAGGATCGCGAAACTTTTATTCCACGCACAAAGGACAAGGGGATTTGAGTAATCTGTGAAGACAGGGAACACACATACACTGCGAAGGATGATTACTTCCATTGCTTCAGGCAAGAAGATTGTGCATCTATCATATCAATTGTTATCGTTTATAAAAATATTTGTCCTATTTTTAGTGCTGCAGCATTTAAATATCTGTTTTTATGGTAGCACTTCGATTTTTTTTACGAATAGTCCTTAACTTTAAGAAGTTCCTCGCTCCTGTGTGGAAAATTATGCCCGTTCACAAACAGTAATACAAGCAAGTACTTTAGCTTTTACGGTAGATCTAAAACTGCTCTTATTCTGAGATCCACGCTTTTTCTAAAAAATAGGAGAAAAGAACTGAAGCAACGTCCATGCTTCTTTCTTCCAGTTACAAACCTGCAAACATAAAACTTCCTCCAACCTTGTCAGTGCTTGTAACCGGAGTAAATACATTTCAGTGAAATCTTCGGCAGCTCTTACCAAGGAGCGTTCACGTAGAATGTGTTTATCTCCCCTGAGAATTCACCTGAAAAGGGGAATGACGCATGCTCTTAATGTAATTGACAACATAACGTAAGTTTCTACGAAATGGATATCGACTAACGTATGCAGGGAAAAGCAACGTTTCTCTCAATTGAAGTTTCTTCCGCATAGTTCAAACGTGGGTTTCCCCTTAAGGGAATGAATTATTACCATTTTCTTGCTGTGAATGGACCACACATTCATAAGAAGGATTCCTATGAGCAGTCGATCTGGAAATACGTCATGCGATGCGCATATGCTACGTCACGTGATTATTGAATAAAAGTTCAAAATTCGTTAACTCATTTACTAAACGCACTACACCATCTATATATTATAACACAAGTTAGTAAAATCATGCGATGCATTGATTGTGACACGCTTTCCAACATACCAGAAATCATTATTCAAGTTATTACTCAAGTTATGAGGATAATGGCTGTAGAATAAATCTCGCTCCTATGACCTGACCTTTGACCCCATTTCGATGATATTCAACAGAACCGGTAAAGTACACTTCCGGAACAACATGATAAAGTTTTGTCTTAATCGAAGCATTTTTACATAAGTTACAACGCATGATGGCGATGAAATGGATTCCGATCCTATGTCCTGACCTTTGAGCCCGTTCCGTCTATTTTCAATAGGGTTCGTCCCCAGGTGGTCTCCTACGACATACTAAAATTTCATAGAAATCGAACCATATTTACGCAAGTTATGACGCAATGGAATGCATCCCTCTCTTATGTACTGACCTTTAAGCCCACTTCACCCATTTTTGATAGGGTTCGTCCCCAGGGTGGTCCCCTACCACATACCAAAATTTCATTGAAGAGTAACCATATTTATGCAAGTTATGACGAATAAGGGCAATGGAATGGATCCCGCTCCTATGTCGTGACCTTTGACTTATTTGCACCATTTTCAATAGGGTTCGTCCCCAGGTGGTCCCCTACCACATACTAAAATTTCATCGAAATCGAACGATTTTTACGCGAGTTATCGGGCGGACAGATAGACGGACAGACGGACAAAGCTGGAGCATATACGCTTCTTCAACCTACGGTTGGAAAGCGTAAACAAGACTTATATGAGCCTAAAATTTAATGGCGTATACACAAAACACTCAATATGCGTCGAGCTTTACTACGCCGCTAGGAGGCTTCGTCTAGCATATTTTTCAAAGCTTAGAACAGTAACAGACAACACTGAAACTATACAAAAAATCATTATACACTGCAGCAATCAGTTGTTCCGTTCACGTGACATTCCGTGACTGAGGCATGATGATGGAGGAATACTATTGGTTGTTTCTTCAGTGTTTGTTCAGAAAGTTTCGCCATGAACCTGACAGGTCCAAGAGAAACTTTCGTTACACAATTGAAGGAGGAGTTATGATTTCAACACTTTCCCGCATGGATGTACCAGTCTAGTTTGTGTAAGGTGCTAGCATCTTCATCCTGTTCTATAAATGAATTGCTCCGTTTTGAGTAAATTCCCAGCACAGTGCGGTTGCGGTTTTCCCTTCTTTTATGTTCCTTGCTCCTTACCAGAAGGAATCTTTTTTGTCAACCCTACGTACGATTTAGTGCTGCCGTCTGGATGGATTAGGGGTATATCGTAAATTCCCATTGAGGTTTTCCTTGTTTACTGGTGGCATTCTTGTTGACACAATGTCATATGTAGATATAGGAGACTTAATGGCACATTTATTCCATACCTGTTTATGAGGTTTTTGAACCTGAAAGAGAATTTGGGAAAATACGTATGTCATTTCGAAAGTTACTGCGCAGGCGCTGCCGGTAGGATGATGCAATCGCTCCAATCGTTGCGGCGCCAATTGTGAATCAGACTTCAGTATACCAAGTTGTGTCTACGTTTGCTGGCTAATTTGTTCCTGTTCCGAAAAGTTCTGCCTAGAAAGGGAGGAAGAAGGTGAGTCAGGTCATATCTGTCGTAACGACCAGCCATCCTACATTAAAATTGAAACTTTGCGACCAAAATCCCCTACCGAAATTCATAATGCTTTGTGTGAAGTTTGTGGGGTTAGTGTAGCTGATCGTAGCAGAATGTCACTGTGGGCTTCTCGTTGCTACCAAGGTCGGGAAAGCATCGAAGACGACCCAAGAAACTGCCAGCCATCAGATACAACGGACGACACATCTATGGCTATCGTCAACAGCAGTTTGGAAGAAGGTCGACGGAAAACATGTAAAGGAATTGCATATGAAGCAAACATATCTACTTCTAGAGTTTTCAGAATCCTAAGTGAAAAATTACAGAAAAGAAAAAATGGCTGCCAAATGGGTCCAGCATAATCTGAGTGAAGAGCAACAAACAGTTCGCAATGGGATCACAGAGGAATGGATTCAGTATTACGAGATAGAAGGCGAGCAGTTTTTGAGAAGAACTGTTGCCATAGAAGAAACCTGGATACAAGATTTTGAACCAGAACGATAATCTCAGTCTGCTCAGTGAAAGCATCCAGAACCACTTCGCCAGAAAAAATTCCGCCGCCAACAATCGAAGGTTAAGCTGATGATGATTATGTCCTATGACAAGGTTGGAGTGATAGCAATAGACAGAGTGCTTGAAGGGACCACTGTAACAGCGGAATACTACAGAAGTTTCCTGCAAAATGCCTTGCGCCCAAAGATTCGCTAAAGAAGGCCCGAAATGCTCAGAGATGAAACGGGTCACGGTTCTTGCCGGTCCAACGGGTAGAATCAAGGTGTTCCTGACCCGGTTTTAATCCCGTTTTATTTTTGAAAAGAGAAAAAATATATTCCAAAGAAAAATGTGTGTTATGGAATTCAGTAGTCGATGCTGTTGCCCACGGAGTGAATAATGATTTGCCATGCAAAATTATTGTCGTCTCTTTCTTAAAGCAACGAAGATTTCCACCGACCGACGTCAGACGCACCGACACCATATCTTAAAAAGATACTTCCTTTGCGTTCTTTTACAGTGCGATTGTCCAGGGCAAGGTACAGGCAAACGTCATTCGCCTGCTTCTCAGCTGATTCACTCTCACCGTGCGAAGTTCACTGTATGACTAAGAGCTACTTTCCAGATCGCATATTTTACATTGAACATTCAGAGGTTTTCGATTGATGTGCTAACATCCCGTTCCCATGACATGTTATGTCGAAATTAACTCCTTATTTGTTAATATGGATGGATTTAACATTAAGGCGGTTGAGAAAGGCGTCGAGGCCAACAAAGTAGGTGCTTGTTGAAAACCACAAGGAGAAGAGTGAATGCTGAAAATCGTTTCGTCTCATTAAAGAACCCGTGAAGAAATCTGTGTTGTTTGATCTTGCTTGTTTTTTTTAATGTGGAAAGTGTATAATTACAAAGAAAGATGTCGACGGTGTAATAAAAGATTATGGAACCAAAAATCTAACGGACCATATGAAAGTATGAGCACCTCCATCAAAGCGTGGAAAGAGTGAACAATCTAATTACATTTAAAAAAATACATTTCTGTCATTACTTCTGGATTACGCAGAGTTGTGGCACTAAAAATGTCACTGAAATTTAGCAAGTAAGCAAATTTTATTATTACAAAAGGGTATCAGTTATTAAATATCAAGCAGTTATTGAGATGAATATATACACTGAAGAGCAATTTAATTAGAGACAGCTAGCGTTATGCAAATGTGGCGCTGTGGGCGGCCCTGTAAACGGAAATGACATGACATATGCAGCGATCCGACAATATATGGAGTGATGCGACGGGAATCAGTAAGAGTCTGGCGCAGTATGGGTAAGACGAAGGATCTAAGATCACAGTGTGAAAAACGTTTGAAATAACCTTCGTATGCTATGGACCCACAATACAGGGTGTCCGAGATTTATTGGACACATTACAAAATTTTGTACAAAAAAACAAACAAAAAAACTATGAGCATTGTCTGTTTTTCTATGGCACGTATTACTAACACAGTTTATATATTTTTATTTTGTAGAATTGTTATTCCCAGAATCCGATAAATGGCGCTAGGTGTGGCCTGATGAGGAATGTATGAGAAATGCGCAATCAGTAGTCATGTCATCCGTACAGCAGAAGGCGATGTATGTATGTTATGGCTTTCGGAATTAAAGTCTGTCATTAAAGTTAAAAGACGGTACCGTTTAGAGTATGCTTGTAATCCTCCGTCAACGAATTCATTTAAGCGGTGGATGAAACAGTTTAAAGAAGCTGGCAATGTGGAACATCGTGGAGGAGCCGGTAGGCCTAGCATGAGCGGTGAAACGGTTGACCAAGTTAATGAAAGTTTCCGACGAAGCCCCAGGAAATCCGTTCGTAAAGCAAGCAGAGAACTGTGCATTCCGAAATCGACAGTTCACGCTATCTTGCACAAGGAATTAAAGTTTCATGCTTATAAAATTCAAATAATGCAAAAGATGCATGTAAATGATCACACTCTGCGATACCATTTCGCTGTGGATATACTGAATCGAGTGGAAAACGACGACAACTTTCTCCGTACTGTAATTTTTAGTGATGAATCCACATTTCATGTATCAGGTATTGTGAATCGTCACAACTGTAGGATATGGTACAGTGAACCGCCTCATGCTGCTGTTGAACTGGAACGTGATTCTCAAAAAGTTAATGCGTGGTGCGCCCTCTCAAAAAGAGAAGTGATTGGCCCTTTCTTCTTTTGCGAAAAAAACACAAATGGTGACATTTACTTGCATATGCTAGAAAATTTCGCTATACCCCAGATCAAAAGATATGACAACATCGTTTTCTAACAAGACGGCATTGGTCAACGTGTGTACGTAAGTGTCTGAATGAGCATTTTCCCAACACATGGATTGGGCGTGGTGGTCCCATTCCGTGGCCTCCTCTCTCTCCAGATCTAACTCCATTGGATTATTTCATGTGGGGTTATGTGAAGGATCGTGTCTATCAGACGCCTTGTTCTGATTTGCAGAAACTGAAGCAGCGTGTCACAGCTGCTATTAATTCCATAACTCCTCAGATGCTTGCCAATACACGGCATGAAATCGAGTATCGCTTGGACGTACTACAAACAAACAAGGGATCTCACATCGAAATATATTAACTTATGTAGTTACATTGCAAGTTAGTACAGTCAGTTTCTTTCTATCTGTTTAATGCTTTATTTAATATAATTTTGTAATGTGTCCAATACTTATCGGACACCCTGTATTTTAAACCACTGTTATTTGGTATATTATGCGTCCTGGGTGTAGGCACTTTGTACAATGGAATTCAATGTTTGTCTGGTAAACCCAGCTGAATTTCCCTTTTCGGTGATATTCTCTATTTCGTTATTTCTAGTTTCTTCGATAAAATAAGCTTTCAAAAAGATTCGTTGTTGAGTGTAGTCTCCCAAATTATGTGAAAGGATTTCCTACCCCCTGCAAGATATAAACACGTTAGACTACCTGTTATGATTGAAACAGACGACCGGGAAATACAACTGGTGCGACAATAAAGAAATAACACTATTCGTGCAAAAAATAAACGAATTGCAGACTACGCGATCGTGCATAAAAGCGATGAATAAATTTCTTTTTTGGCAGAATAAGAGATGAATCTTAGGGAAATACAAATCACGCTAATGGGCGTCTCTGAAAAAGAAAATCAGATCAGAGCGAATTTAAAAAAGCTAAGAGGGAACGTGATATTTACGCGCAGAATACTTCATATGTGCCTACTTAATATCTTTTGGGCGGAAAAACAGCTAAAAAAGCAAACAAGAAAGGTGACACCGAATTTTCGGGTGTAATGAGCACGTCTTTTGAATCCTTTCCTACAGAAAAAAATATTTCAAAGCAGATTTTTAGAAAAATAGAAAAAATTTGCAAAAAAACAGAATGCACTACACCCCCCCAAGAAAAAGCTATGCGCAATTAATAACCTGCTATATGAATAAAGCTTTTCAGGGTGAATGGAACTGGTTGAAAAAATAAACCAGATTTCTACAGTTTGTGAAACATCCGTAAATAAATAGTTACTTATGTCCATTAGCGGTTAGAAATATATTCTACGAAAAATAACGAAGTGCACAATAAATATTTTTAATAAATGAAGATATTACAGGCTTTTTTACATCGAATAATTAAAAGAAGACGCATGGAAGAAACCGAGTATAACTTTACACCCTCAAGCGGAAATGCTGTGCTTTTCTTAAAAAAGAAAATGGGACAAAACAGTTCTTAGCATCTTATCAAAAAAACAATTATTTTCAAGAGGTTTTCGGAATCGGAGAAACTCTTTCAAATAGAAATATACGCTGATGCCCTCTAGCGACAAAATTGTGAATAACGGAAAGTAGAACGGTAAATATTTTTTGTTGCGAAAGCTATGAGAAGGCAAAGGATTTTTCAAATACAACTTCTGGACGCAGAGATCGCGAGAAAAAAATTATTTTACATTTTCGCCCTTAGCAGGAAAAAAAGATAATAGCCAACATACCGAACGGAGCCCAAAAATACAAACAAGAAACAAATACAGAGCAGCATTACAGCCACCTCACTTTAAAAGGTGAAACACAAAACGAACAAAGAACCGAAACGATACTCAAATCAAATTAAAACGCTCGTCATCATGGAAGCACCCGTTTTCTGTTAAGTGGCTTTTCTGAAACCAAAAAGGAACGGACAAAATCTAAATCTAACCTTGGTCGTGCTCCCATAGCCACAAGACCGAAAGAAAAGAAATAAAATACAAACAAGACAACAAACCAAAAAAAAAAAAAAAGGTAAATTACATTCATGATTATGTCCTACCTGGACGAAGAAGGACGGAAACGAAAATATCCAAAGAGAGCAAGAACGACCTCAAAAAATAACGTAAAACCACAATCGTCCATAAAGTACGTCCGTGATTTCTTACTACTTTTAGACTCCCCTCCCCCATGTCACGTTTTGTCAGATGTTTGACACCTCCCCCCCTAAAAAGTACGTCCTAATTCCTGCAACCCCCTTTATTTTTGACTGCTGCTTTTAGAAGTCCGGTGAGAAACAGAAAGAGAACAAGTAATTATTTAAAGGAATCTTCCATATATTTACACTTTTTCTTCAGAAAATATTCGTTTTTAGGCATTAAATTATTCTCTAATGCCACCCAAACTTTATCATTGTGAAATAAAGATCTACAAACGAACGCACGCATTCAAGATTGCAACACTCCCGATCATACAATCTACAAAACACGATAGATTTGGTAGAACAAATACGAGATATTCTGATTTAGCTAAATATCATCAGAAATTTCAAATATTTCATACCTTTGCTTAACTATTATAAGAAGACAAAAAAAGAGAAAACAAAACGAAGAAATACCAACCACTATATTTTTGCCGCTGGACGTCCGAATTACTAAACCTCCCCCTCCCCCTGCCATATTTTCTCCGGTTGTCAAGAACATCAACTACCCCGTAATCTCGGACGTACTTTATGGACTGCCCCAAAGATTATTACAGCACCAACACCAAGAACTACTGATAAAGAATCAACAATTCCATAGCTGCACAATGGCAAAGGTTAAGCTGATGAGAAAGTAATGGTATACGGTTAAAACAAAACAACCTGTTTGCTAAATGGAGGAATATAGTTCACGTTTTGTAGGCTAGGTGTAATCTATATATATATGTATCTCTCACCATCATCAAATATTATCAATCCACTGCTGGATGAAGGTCTCCCCAAGTTTCTTCCACAATTGTCTGTCTTGAGCCTGCATCCTCCATGTCACTTCAGCATACTTTCGAATTTCATCCATCCATCTCCCATGGGGTCTTCTTCTGGGTTTCTTTCTGTCCCTCGGAATCCAGTCTAAAATTTTGATTGTCCATCGGTGGTCCGTTCTCCTGGCAACATGTCGAGCACATTGCCATTTCAGTTATTTCATTCTGGTCAAGATGTCGTCCACTCCTGTCATTTTCCTTATCCACAAGTTCCTCTTCTTATCTTTCCTGGTTACACCAAGCATGCATCTCTCCATGCTACTTTGAGTTGTCTACAGTCTTTGTATGTCTTTTTTAGTTAAGGTCCATGTCTCTGCTCCATACGTAAGCACGGGCGGGATCCATTGATTAAACACTTTTCTTTTAAGAAATAATGGCATACCGCTGTCAAAAATTTTACTGTTACTTCTAAAAGCTCTCCGTCCAAGTTTAAACGCTGATTAATTTCTTCATCAACGTGACCCTCACTTGATATCTGCTGCCCAAGATAAATGTAGGTATTGGTTGTTTCAAGCTTTTCTCCATCAATCGATAAATCTTCGTTCCTTGTAAAAGCATTGTACATCAATTTTGTCTTCTGAAAGTTCATTTTTTAATCCCACTTCTTTACTCTTGTCAGCAAGTTCTTGGATCATACTCTGCAGCGATGAAGAGTTAGTTACAAAGATGACTACATCATCAGCAAAACGAAGGTGAGTTAAGTAATCTCCATTAATCTTTATCCTTTTGTTTTCCCAGTTCAATGATTGAAAGACATTTTACAATTTGGCATTAAAGAGCTTGGGAGATATGGTGTCACCTTGTCTCACTAACTTTCCAATTCTTATCTGTGATGTATCCTCATATATACACTATCTACCAACAAGTAATTGGACACCCCTGCAATCGACGATATCTGCGGTCGTGATACACGTCGCGGCCGCCGCCGTTAAATATCGTGTGGGAAACAACAACGCAACCAGTTGCATGCAATATGCCACGCAGTTCGGAGCTCTCCGATTTCGAGAAAGGTGTAATCGTCGGGTATCACAGAAATGGCCGATCCATACGTGACATATCCAGCGAGTTGAAGTACCCAAAATCGACAGTGGCCTACGTGATTGGCAAGTGGAAGATGAGAGGTGACTGTCGGAATGTGCCCCGACCCGGCAGACTCACAAAACTGGGAGTTAGAGACCGACGGGTGCTGGCCAGAGAAATTCGGAAGAACCGCACCAAATCGATGGGCCACATCCGCGAGGAATTTCAACAGGCATCTGGGAGTGTTCTTTCAATGAATACTATTCGTAAGGAAGCCCATCTGCTCGGTTATCATAGACGTGCTGCCGCCCACAAGCCTTTGATCACCAAGTCCAATAGCGCTGCTCGGCTAACGTGAGTCAAAGAACGTCGACAGTGGACCGTTGAACAGTGGAAACAGGTTCTCTGGAACGACGAATCAAAGTTCACCCTCTACCGTTCGGATGGCAGGGTCTGGGTTTGGCGTCTGCCTGGAGAACGAACACCTTCTGCCGGAATGTATTGTGCCAATTGTGAAGTTCGGCGGTGGTGGAATTATGCTATGGGGGCGTTTCGCCTGGTATGGCACGGGACCCTTGGTCGCAATTCCTGGTAGACTCAACGCCGAGACCTACTGCACCATTTTGGATGACCATGCGCTTCCTACGTTATGGCAGTTTTACGGGGTGGACACAGGTTACGTTCAGGATGACAATGCCACCTGTCATGTTGCGAAGTCCACCATGGCTTGGTATGGTGACAATGGGGTTAATCGAATAGACTGGCCTGCCCAGAGCCCGGACCTTAACCCTATCGAGCACCGCTAGCCGTCGTACAATGCCTGGTTGAGAGTATGCCCCGGAGGGTCGCAGCTGTAATCGCCGCTCGTGGAGGCTCCACCAACTATTGAAGGTGAATAAACTTCGTTTTCCTTTGCTATCACAGGTGTCCAATTACTTGTTGGTAGATTGTGTATATATATATATACAGGATGATTCAGCTAGGTGTGTACAAACGTCTGGGAGGGGTAGGTTGCCTAAAGACAAATCGGAATCACATAGCAATGCAGGACCGGAAACGCCATCTTCATGTGTCTAGTGTACAGATTGGGCGATAAATGAAAGAGCAGCACGTAAGAGAATAAAACACTTTTTATTACTCACAAGACATTTGTAAAATGCATTGAGGTTACAGAAGGTGTTCAAAGTTGCGACCATGAGCTGTAACAGACGCTTGACATCGTCGGCGCATGGAATCACCTACATATTGGAAAATTCCTGGCGTGTCTCGGACTTCCGAAGCAGCTACAGAGATGCGTGCTACAAGGTCCGCATCACATTCAACAGGGGTGTTGAACACAAGTCCTTTGATGTAACTCTAGAAGCAAAAAGCAAGACATGTTATGTCCGGCGATCTTGCAGGCCAATGAACGGGACCACCACGCATGATCCACTGATGTCCAAATTTCATGTTTAAGTGATGACGAACGGCATTGCTGAAATGGGTTGGACTACCATCGTGCTGGAACCACATTGCACGGCGCAGCCACTGAGGGACCTTTTGCTCCTTCAATAGCTCTGGCAAGACGTCCTCCAGAAATACCCGGTAACTCCTTATGTCCAGACGAGGAGGAATGAATTATGGGCCAATTAAAAGGTCTCTGACAATGCCGGGAAAAACATTAACAGCAAAACGGTTTTGTGCCGCACGTGGTAGAACAGCATGGGTTATCCACCGCCTATACATGCGCGTTGTGTGCAATGAAGCAACCTTCCCGTGTAAAGCACGCTGCGTCTGTGAACAGCACAGAAGCAGGAAATTGGGTTCTGCCGCACTATTCTGCAGGTACCACTGCGCAAATGCAATGCGCTGAGGGCTTTGTGTCTGAACACGTTGCACATGATATGGTTGCAATTGGTCGTCGTGAAGAACCCTCCATACGGTGGATTGGAACATGCCGAACCTATGAGCTATTGCTCGTGTGCTGGCGCTCGGAGTGCTTGCGGCAGGACTTAACACATCCTCTTCGATGGCAGGAGTGCGTAAACACCGTTCCCGACACCTGGCAGGCCCCTGGAAAGAACCAGTGTCCCATAACTACTAATGTAGCAGTGCAAACACTTGGTGGTTTGGCATTCGTCTCATCGGATACATTTCCTGGTATAGTCGCACGGCGCGGCGGCTCGTCCGTTGCAGTCCGCTGCTCCGTATGCGAGGTGCATATCAACCATTTCCGCGTTCGTGAACTCAGCCATCCTACTACCTCTGAGGGCGGTTTACAAATGACGGTATCCTAAAAGAACGTATGAGCAGCCTCGCGGCCGAACAACGCCATCTACTGCATGAAGATGGCGTTTCCTACAGTGCATTGCTATGTGATTCCGATTTGTCTTTGTGCAACCTACCCCTCCCAGAAGTTTGTACACGCTTAGCTGAATCACCCTGTATATATATGTGACACCATATCTCCCAAACTCTTTAATGCCACATTGCAACATGTGTTTGAATCATTGAACAGGGAAAACAAAAGGATAAAGATTAACGGAGATTACTTAACTCACCTTCATTTTGCTAATGACGTAGTCATTTTTGCAACTACCTCTTCGGGGCTGCAGAGTATGATCCAAGAACTTGCTGACAAGAGTAAAGAAGTGGGATTAAAAATGAACTTTCAGAAGACAAAAGTGATGTACCATGCATTTTCAAGAAATGAAGATTTAGTGATTAATGGAGAAAAGCTTGAGACAACTGATTCCTACATTTATCTTGGGCAGCAGATATCGAGTATGGGTCACATTGATGAACAAATTAATCGGCGTATAAAACTTGGATGGAGAGCTTTTGGAAGAAACATTACAATTTTTAAGATCAGTATGCCAGTATGACTCAAAAGAAAAGTGTTTAATCAATGCATCCTGCCGGTGCTTACGCATGGGGCAGAGACACGGACCTTAACTATAAAAGATATACAAAGACTGCAGACAACTGAAATCATCATGGAGAGATGCATGCTTGGTGTAACCAGTAAAGACAAGAAGAGGAACTTGTGGATAAGGAAAATGACAGGAGTGGACAACATTATGACCACAGTGAAATTACTGAAATGGCAATGTGCTGCACATGTTACCAGAAGAACAGACCACCGATAGACAACTGAGATTTTAGGCTGGATTGCAAGGGACAGGTAAAGACCCAGAAGAAGACCCCATGGGAGATGGATGGATGAAATTCGAAGCATGCCGGAGTGACATGGAGGAGACAGGCTCAAGACAGACAATTGTGGAAGAAACTTGGGGAGATCTTCATCCAGTAGTGGATTGACAATGATGATGATATGTATATACATGTATATCACTCTAAAGAAAAATATAAGAAAATATGTTGAATCTTTACTTTTCTCTCCCTCACTTGATCTTTGTTTTTTGGATATGGAAATAATCTTTAATAGAAGAAATATTGTTACAGATGTATTTGATAAAAGAATTGCATTTAATTTTGGGCCGAAATATTTAAGGTATTGGTTTTCATATTTTTCTAAAAATTTTGATAGAAATATTATCGCATCTCAATTTTTAAAAATAACCCGAATTTGTAACACCAAAGTTAACATCACAAACACAGATAAAAAAGTTATTTTCTCTTTGTATTAACAATAACTATCCCTTTGGTTACTGTCTTTTTCATTTTAAAAATTTACTTGCTTCTCTGAATTATGAAAAAATCTTGCATTATAAGATTATACACTATTGGTGCACCTTTCTCTCTGAAATAACCTTTTCTTCGGGCTTCAAAAACAAAGTGCATCTCTTCCGAGTTACCCAGAAATAATTAACTACATCACTTGCTGACATCCACTCCTAATTACGTCATTGGCTGTCTTTCATAATTCTGAACACACCTGCGAATCCTGAGGGTTGCTGGGATGCATTCGGATCCAGTGGAGTAGGAAGTTCTATGAACCGTGCCTTGTGCGTCAATGTATACATTTGGCAGATGTGATATGCATTGGGCTTATTAATTTCCAAGTTTGTCGTAAGTTATAATTCTTAGCATTTGTGTTCCTCATTTCAGGTAGGAAAGACTGGGGGTTTTGTCCGAAATTTCAAAACGTTTTTTAAAGAGACGTCTTATGTTGGCCAATTTGAGTTAATTTACTCCCACATGAAACCTAAAGTTTGAGGTGTGGTCGGTGGTTGGGGATGTGTTTCCCTTAAGAGTGGTCCTCGGCCGCTTGCTATATAATGAAATTTTCGTTTGAAATTGTGTTTCCTCTTAAGGGAAACACATCCCCAACCACCGACCACACCTCAAACTTTAATAACATCTATGAAAATGCAAGTGCAAAGGTTCGGCTGTTTGAAAATACAACACACATAAAAATTGGAAAGGGAATGAGACAAGGTGACACCATATCTCCGAAGCTCTTTAATGCCACATTGGAAAATGTCTTTCAATCACTGAACTGGGAAAACAAAGGGATAAAGGTTAATGGAGATTATCTAACCCACCTTCGTTTTGATGATGACGTAGTCATTTTTGTAACTACCCCATCAGAGCTGCAGAGTATGATCCAGGAACTTGCTGACAAGAGTAAAGAAGTGGGATTAAAAATGAATTTTCAGAAGACAAAAGTGATGTTCAATGTTTTTACAAGAAATGAAGATTTATCGATTGATGGAGAAAAGCTTGAAACAACCAATACCTACATTTATCTTGGGCAGCAGATATCAAGTGAGGGTCACGTTGATGAAGAAATTAAGCAGCGTTTAAACTTAGACGGAGAGCTTTCAGAAGTAACAGTACAATTTTTGACAGCAGTATGCCATTATTTCTTAAAAGAAAAGTGTTTAATCAATGCATCCCGCCAGTGCTTACGTATGGAGCAGAGACATGGACCTTAACTAAAAAAGACATACAAAGATTGTAGACGACTCAAAGTAGCATGGAGAAATGCATGCTTGGTGTAACCAGGAAAGATAAGAAGAGGAACTTGTGGATAAGGAAAATGACAGGAGTGGACGACATCTTGACCAGAATGAAATAACTGAAATGGCATTGTGCTCCACATGTTGCCAGGAGAACGGACCACCTATGGACAGCCAAAAGTTTAGATTGGATTCCAAGGGACAGGAAAAGACCGAGAAGAAGATCACATGGGAGATGGGTGGATGAAATTCGAAAGTATGCGGGAGTGACATGGAGGAGACTGGCACAAGACAGACCGTTGTGGAAGAAACTTGGGGAGACCTTCGTCCAGCAGTGGATTGATAATGGTTGACAATGATGATGATGATATATATATACATATGCATAATTCAAAAGAAAATTCTCTCATATATAGATATATGCAGAGAGAGAGAGAGAGAGAGAGAGAGAGAGAGAGAGAGAGAGAGAGAGAGAGAGAGAGAGAGAGAGAGAAAAGGGGGTGGGGTATCTAAAGAAGCAGAGGACGGGAAAAGGGTTAGTGATAAAAATATGAGGAAAAAGGTGCTCGAAAGAGGGTGAAATGGAAGTAGGAAATGAGAACAAGAAAGAAATAACTGCATCTGGTTCGTGTGCGTGTGCAAGAGAGAAATTATGACGGGCAATAGAGTAAAGTGAGAAGAAAGTGAGGGAGAGAAAAGTAAATAAGCAGGTGAGAGAGTGAAGTGAACAGACAATGAGTGCGCGATAGAGAGGTGAGAAGAAAATGAGCTAGCGAAAGAGAAAGTAGCGAGGTGTAAATGGACTCGAGAGAGAGAGAGGTGAGAAGAAAATGAGCTAGTGAAAGAGAGAGAGAGAGAGAGAGAGAGAGAGAGAGAGAGAGAGAGAGAGAGAGAGAGAGACAGAGAGAGAGAGAGAGAGAGAGAGAGAGAGAGAAAGACAGAGAGAGAGAGAGAGAGAGAGAGAGAGAAAGACAGAGAGAGAGAGAGAGAGAGAGAGAGAGAGAGACAGAGAGAGAGAGAGAGAGAGAGAGAGAGAGGTGAGCAGAAAATGAGCTAGCGAAAGAGAAAGTAGCGAGAAGTAAATGGATTCGTGAGAGAGAGGTGAGAAGAAAATGAGCTAGCGAAAGAGAAAGTAGCGAGAAGTAAATGGACCGAGAGAGAGAGAGAGAGAGAGAGAGAGAGAGAGAGGTGAAAAGAAAATGAGCTAGCGAAAGAGAAAGTAGCGAGAAGTAAATGGGCGAGAGAGAGGAAGAGTAACGTGAGCAGTAAATGAGCTAGCGAAAGAGAAAGTAGCGAGAAGTAAATGGGCGAGAGAGGGAGAGCAACGTGAGAAGTAAATGAGCAAGAGAGGAATAAGAAAGTGAGCTAGAGAGAGAGGTTAAAATGAGCAGCAAATGAGAAAGAGAGAGAGAGAGAGAGAGAGCTAGAGAGAGTGAACTGTTTTCTATCTAAGAACAGAATTTCGCACGATAACATAAAGGTTCTGTTTTTTTATTGTAGGTTTAACGACCACCGTGACCAACTCAATGGGCACTAAGCAGTCGCCCGTCCATAATTTAGGGTCACTGGTTCCAGGGAAGGGAGAGAGCCAGTGCCGTAAGACAAAACACAAAATCCATGCCTCACCGAGATTCGAACCTGGACCCCTTTCGGACGAATGATCAGAGGTCATCGCTTAGACCACTGCGCCACCGGGACCGCAGGTTCTGTTTTAATTTTCCAATGAAAAGAGTTCGGTGAGTAAAGGGCTCAACTTGTTTATTTTCACCCAGGTTATGTAATGTATTGGTATTAGAGTTAAAAAAAGAGTCAATTTTTTTATTACTCTCACAGAGCAGCTGCACTCATCAGATTCTCTTTTTAATACCAGAGAACTGCAGTGCATAACTTTCGATTTTTTTCTCCATTTATTTTTCTAATTTACATTAGACCTGTTGAGCAGACGACACGTTTCATTTAAGAATTGTGATTTGCTGACGATAACATTAAAACGGAGTTAAGACAGATTTTCCGAGCTAAACACTGGAGTCTTTGTAAAAATGCTATTTCAAAGTTTAAAATATTTATGCAATTCTTTTAGATAGCAAAGCACGAAGGATGGATTGTGCTTTCAAAATCTAGTACGTACGATAATGATTATGTGGGAGGGTGTTCTTCTGGAACGTACATCATAGACGAGTGAGCCTCCCGCAGTCGTGACGCATGCGTAGAATCAACTGCGGTTGCGATGCACTGGGGACCAAATCATGAAAGACCGCAACCATGAGTTTCAGCATTCCAACAATGCCTAGCACGTGCCTGGGCTTTGACCCTAACCCTCTAGATGTCTCCCTTAAAGACCTGTTTCAATCCTGTGATTCCGATCCCCCCTCTTCTTCTTTGCGTTCAAAGGACATTATTGGATGTGAGTTGGTGATGCGTACGTATTCAGGAGAAGAAGAGGAGGCTATAGAGGGAGGAACGAATGGATGGCCGAGCTTCCGGGATGCTTAGTATTCTCTCTGAAAAGCCGCGGATAGCAATCTCCGACTGTGTGTAGAACACGAACTGACGATCTACGTCGTGGAGACAGTGTTTGTGCTCGTGGGTGTCTTCCTTTCCCACATTGGCGAAGGAAATTAAAGGAAACACCCTCTCCCTCTGTTATTGAATTTCGACAAAGCAGACGGATGATAGGCATCTAATGCGCTCAGTACACCCACACGCACAATATACAACGTGAAAATATTTAGAATACTCAAAGACCAACACTATTATTTTTACCTGTATTACCGGTCTAAACCATTTCTTCGATTTCGAACAGCCTTCATAAGGAAATGCTCTTGTTCATGTTTGGATATTATGTGCTGTAATGTTTTTTAGATGACCAGGGGCTTTCCTGGACTATTTCACTGAAGCCTCAGAAATTGAATCTCAAGCCCCAAATAAGCTTAAAATAATCACGAAATAAGATTTTTCTGTTGGGGGTTTAACGACTGCAGTGAGCATCTCAATGGTTTACAAGCACACGCTTGTCTCTAATGTAGGGCCTCTGGTTCCAGAAAAGGAAGAGAGACAGTACCGGAACACAAGCACTACATTCATGCCTCACCGGGATTCGAACCCGAAACAATCTTTGACGAATGATCAGAAGCCAGAGCTTAAAACACTGCGCCACTGCGGCCGCGAAATAAGATTTTTTTCTAATTTAAAAAATAGATAAATTAAATTTTTACTTAGTTCGGAATATTATTATTATTATTTAATTTAAGCTAATTATTAATCATCAAAAATAAAGAAAGAACGAAAGAAAGAAGACAAAAAAAAATTAAAGACAGATTTACTTATATGCTAATAAAGGATGCGAAGGAACCTCCTCTTGCTTCCAGACACGTCCCGCGGATAGTCGGATGTGTAATGTGGCTTGTATTCTTTTTTTAATTTTTGGCCTTAGCTTCTTTTCAATAGTTGTAAACAATGTGTGCATCAGGTGGACGTGGGCATCAATTGGTCCCTAAGAGATTTGCGTCTTGTACTCTGAGTTTGAGGGTGGGCTTTCTTGCCTTGCGATAGGTCTGTCTCTTTTCTCTTTATTGCTCATAATTGCCCTTAACTTAGCTCTGTCTCTGAAGCCTTGCGCCCCAATAAACCAGACCACACAGCCAGCACGCAGAGAACATGCAGGATCCAGTATTCACTCTGTCCTTGCTTAAATTGCTGGGTGCTCTAAAATTAAAAGTTTGACTTCCAAGCTGTCTGCATACGGAGTCCATTGCTCATCCAAACAGAGGCCACAAATAAAAATCTCCCAAACAGAAGAAAAGCGAACACACGGCAGCACTGCTCAATACGCGTCACCGCAGCAAAGCAACTGGTGGGCATCTCCATATTATCAAAAACCCTCCGAAGATGGATCAATTCCGAATAATATTGATCATAAACATTGTTCATGTATAAATAATATTAAATTATTTTAATGCTGCCCTAAAATTATTATACTTAAGCTGAAGATCTCGCAGAAAGTAAAATTGAATTAATTTTTTTTTGAGGTTTAACGACCACCGTGAGCAACTCAGTGGGCTATAAGCAGTCACCCGTCACTAATTTAGGGCCACTAGTTCCAGGGAAGGGAGGGAGCCAGCGCCGTAAGACAAGCACTACATCCATGCCTCAGCGCGATTCGAACCCGGACCCATCTCGGACGAATGATCAGAAACCATCGCTTAGACACACTGCGCCAACAGGTCGGCTTTTTAATTTTAAACATAATTGAATTAAAAGTAACAGCTATAAATTTTAAAATGTCGCAGTTCTACTTTTTGCAGTACAGAGAGGGCGAATGGGGTCAGCACGAGGTAATGAAAGCATTTAAGCCCCATCTATTACCCGCAAAGTTCTTACTCTGGCAACCCCAGTGGTTGGCTTTAGTTGTTGAACGTTGAATTGTCTTTAACTAACTACGCTGGTGAATGAACAACTAATATCCTTAATTAGTCCTTAGTTAACTCACATGTATCACACTAAACATAAATAAGTTTAACCAAACTGCCAGGGTAAAAGATTCAGCAACACTTTCGCAAGAACGGTTGCCCCTTATTCACTCCGCAAGAGGTAACACCCAGGAAGTTTAATAGCTATACACTGTAGTCGACTGTTCTCAAGTCGTAATTCATCGAATAATGCGTAATATTAATCGTGCACGTACGGGCAACTGAATTAGAATTTTTATTCATTACCAGGTTTAGCCTGAATTACAGCATGTGGCGTGCCTGCCCCACGGGACTCACACGAGATAAAGACAGATAGCAGTCAGAGCACATGACCGCGTAGCTCAGTTGAGAGAGCGACTTACTCCGGAGTGAGGGGGACCCGATTTGATGCTCGGCGCGGACAAACTTGTATGTTATATTGGCGCCCGAACTTCCAGGATGATCCGGCTGTTAAGTTTCTCGAAATGATGTGACGTCCTTTCCACACGGCGAGACAGGAAAAATGAAAATCCCTTCTTCAGTGCTTCGAAAAAATAAATCAGTTCGATGTTACGTTCCACACACTAAATCGTCTGGGATTTCTCAAATACACGTTCTTCATGGGATGACTGCCTACAGCGACACATGGTCCCGGCTAACCAGTGGCCCATGCCCGCGGCCCTCTTTCGGGGGCGGGGGATGGGGTGTGTTTGTGTGACGTGACGTACCTGCCCCGTGGGACGCACACGAGATGTAAAGCAGATAGCAGTGAGAGCACTTGTCCGCGTAGCTCAGTTGGAAGAGCGACTTATTCCGAAGTCAGGGGACCCGGATTCGATGCTTGGGGCGGACAAACTTGTACGTTATAAGCACGAATGGTATAACTTGTACGTTATACCACAAGATGCTGGAGTGTATCTACGTTTACGGCACACCAGGTGTTTACTAGACAGCGCTTTAACTGGCTCAGATTGGACGGAAGAAAACTTTCCTCCCAGATCTGTTTTCTAACACGTCCCATACAATCTCAGTGGCATTCAGATCCCGGCTTTGTGATAATTGTGGTTTAGCCTAGATTCCACAAGGTACTGGAGTGTGTCCACGTCTACAGCGTACTAAACATGCCCCATACAGTCTCACTGGGTTTCAGATCCTGGCTTTTTGGTAATTGCGGTTTACCGTAGACTCCACAAGGTATTGGAGTGCGTATACGTCTACAGCATACTAAACATGTCCCATATTTTCTTACTGGGTTTCAGATCCTGGTTTTGGGGTGGCCAGGGAAGATGATGGAAATCGCTGTCATGTTTGCTGGACTATTGCCGAACACATCTTGCGCGATGCACAAGTTACATTGTAGACCATGAAACAGCCGCCAGCTTGCAGGTTCAAAAGTCAACATTACAGGATGAACTTAATCGGCAACAATTTTCAAAGAATCCTTGGAGGACATCCGACCTTCCAGCAATATTAGGAGACCCGTTCCATACCATCAGAAAGTGCCTCACACCATGGTACTACTTCCAGGACTTGAGTTGCGTTTACAAGGCAGCATGGGTCCGTAACTTCCATGGGCTCACGCCCAAACTCTCTGCTAACGTCGGTACAGAACAAGGTGTACCGAGAATCGTCTGACCATATGACTTCTTTTCAGTCTTCCAGTGTCCAGTCACGGTGTTCCTGCCAGCACTGTAAACGAACTTTCCGGTTCTTTGCAGAAATCAGTAGTTCCCGTACAAGCACATGGCTGTCAATACTGATCCTCTTCAATTTACTACGCATAATTCGCTTAGCTTTCGAGCATGCAGCTGTCGTAAAATTTACGACAAATGTAGTTCTTTCCGAGTAAGATATTTTTTGCGAATTTCAGCTTTCCCATAAGCTGAAAGAATTCCTAGAACAACGTTTATGGAAGACACTGTGGGGGCAAGTTAGTGCAAGGACCTTTTATTTAGCCTGTGAGAAGACTTAGATGTGATAAGAGCGTTTGATGTAAACTTTACGACGCGCGAACCTTCACGTAAATATCGCATATTTTCATTCATCATGTATTACATTCCTTAATACATTCCCAGGTGTTATATTCCTTTGCCAACCGACAAGTTGTCCGAAATACCGCAGAATATTTCTAAAAAAGTTATCTCTCAGTCTTATGAAGGAGCATCTTACTGCTAGAGCAAAGCTTCCAAACATACCGTCCGATGTCAGTCTATTTCTCAAAGTAAATTATAGACAACCGGTGAACCAACTAAATAAAGAGCAACTAAAGTTACGACGTGGAGTATGTTCTTTGTGTGTCATCCATACCTCAACGGGATTCGAACCCGGACCCATTTCGGACGAATGATCAGAAGCCATCGCTTAGACACACTGCGCCAACAGGTCGGCCTTTTAATTTTAAACACAATTGAATTAAAAGTAACAGCTATAAAATTTAAAATGTCGCAGTTCTACTTTTTGCAGTACAGAGAGGGCGAATGGGGTCAGCACGAGGTAATGAAAGCATTTAAGCCCTATCTGTTACCGGCAAAGTTCTTAGTCTGGCAACCCCAGTGGTTGGCTTTAGTTGTTGAACGTTGAATTCATTAGCTTAACTAGATACTAAATGTCTTTAACTAACTACGCTGGTGAATGAACAACTAATGTCCTTAATTAACTCACATGTATCACACTAAACATAAATAAATTTAACCAAACTGCCAGGGGAAAAGATTCAGCAAAACTTTCGTAAGAACGGTTGTTCCTTCACCCCGAAAGAGGTAACACCCAGGAAGTTTAATCGCCATACACTGTAGTCGACTGTTCTCAAGTCGTAATTCATGAATAATTCGTAATAGTAATCGTGCACGTACGGGCAACCGAATTAGAAATTTTTATTCAGTACCAGGTTGGGCCTCTTTTAGCCTGAATTACAGCATGTGACCAGCCCAACGGGGCTCACACGAGATAAAGGCAGAGAGCAGTGAGAGCACTTGTCCGCGTAGCTCAGTTGGGAGAGCGACTTACTCCGGAGTGAGGGAACCCGATTTCGATGCTCGGTGCGGACAAACTTGTATGTTATATTGGCGTATGGACTGAGTCAGTAGGTCCCATGACCGTCATACTTAGCGATACATTCATCCGTAAGGAGCGGCATCCAGTGCAGAAGTCCTCTGATGATATCATGAGGTATCACCAACGATGCGTCGTTGTACTGTGTCTACAATTCATCGACATCACGAGGGAGTCGGGCAGAGACGTTAATTCGTCTGCCATTGACGTTCCATAAGTTCTCCTGTGGGGAGAGATCTGGGAATCGCGCTGGTCAGGGCAGCATGTGGACACTCTGTAAGTACTGCCTGATGATTGGCACTGTGCGGGCTGACATTATCTTGTTGAAACTTGGCATCAGGGATACCACGGAGATACGGCCACAAAACGGGCTGCAGCACTTCATCAACGTATCGGCGTGCTGTCAGTGTAGCCGCTATACTTAGGGGTGCTGAACGGATATTGAACTAGCTCCTCAAACCACCACATCAGGCTGAGAAATGTACAACTCTCACGGATTGCAGCCCAGTTACTCTGTGGTCTCCAGACTCTCAATCGGAGACCGTTGGCAATGAGAGAGAAGCGAGACTCGTCAGTGAATACGATAATGTTCCATTCGTCCCACCATGCATATTTCGTGCGGCACCGCTGCAACCTTGCGCGAAAATGTAATACGGTGAGTGGCAGTCGTCGTAATGGCTGGTCGGCAAGAGCACAAACCTGCCTCAGCCAATCTGCTGTTCTCATTTCCTGTCGATATGGGACGATTCATATCTGCCGTACATCTAGTCTAAGGCTATCCGCTGTGGATTTGTGTGGCTGCTGTGGCTTGCCGTCTAGTGCGGCGATCGAGCCGTTCGGACATCAGCCGACGTGCACCAGTTCCACTACGATGACTCAAGTTACCTTTCTGCAATAGCTGTCGCTTCATTCGGATGACAATTGTTGTATCCTTATACCTTTCTGCAGCGATGTAACGTAGGGATCACTCAGCTATATGTAGCCTTATGATGAAACCTTTAGTAAAGATGTCAGTGCAATGATGATGTAAAGATGTCTGCCTCGATGACGTCCCCTATGCATTCTCACTCTTTACACGTGCTTTCGCTACCGAGATCACTCCTACCCAGTGATCCAGATGCCCAGGTGTGAACGACCAAACTTAGCTACGTCGGGCTGTTTTGCACATTTTTCTCAATCACCTATCACGTGATTAGATCTCACATGCAATCGTTTATATTATATAACCCAGCTGTCGACAATTACTCACCAATAAATAATTCCTGGGTCCTCAATCTTCTTAGTTTCTCCCAAATAGATATTTGATTGTTTTTTTTTCTTTCATGTCTACATAGCAAGGTGAAGTTATAGGGACTTCTTTAGGTGACTTGCTATATTTATGTCTAGTGTTCATTAAAACCGAAAAGGATTGTTCGGAAGGTCCCGTATTTATTTACGGAGTTTAATGACCTTCGTGAGAAACTCTAAGGCTATATGCAGCCATCTGTCCCTAATTTAGGGTCACTGGCTCCAGGGAAGGGAGACAGGACGTAATGTAAGATAAATGTACCACTCATGCTTTATCCTGGACTCGAATACGGGTCCTGCTTGGATGACTCACCGGAGCTTTACGCTGCTAGTCACGAGGTCACGCGGGTGGCCCCAACTGAGGGTCTACCTTATATATAAAGGACTACGCTAGCACAGAATTTTGTAAGGGCCTCGTGCCCTCTTTAACAGAGTTCATCTTTTAAAAATATTTCTAGAAATAACTTATTATCAACACTTAGTCAATAATACTACTAATATTATTAAACTTATTATTAATGGTTAGCTGCTAAATGGTAATGTTGTTACCAGTTTTGTAGATAAGAGATTTGTGCAGAGTATTTTAGGAATGAGTGCCTGACCCCAGGTCTTAAAGAACTCTTAGAAGTAGAAAGCCAGGAGATTTGGGCTAGAATGTCCTACGGGAAATTCACATGAAAGCGAAATAGAAAACGGTAGGAAGACGCCCTTGTTCATAATCTGGACCCAGTACCCAGGGTCCGACGGCTTAACGTGACCATATGATGCACAGCAGATATTTAGTGATTCGAGCGTTTGCACCTGCCTGGAATGGATCCTGAGACCTTTCCGTGGCAGTCATGACCTTTGACAATTAGACCATCCTCGGATATATATGACAGGGTTATTTTAGGAAGTGAGTGTCTGACCCCAGGTCATAAACAACCCTTAGAAGTAGGAATCTGGGAGATTTGGGCTGGAATGCTAGATAGGAAAAAGCACGTGCCGCCCCGGTGGCGCAAGGGTCTAAGCGATGGATTATGATCATTCGTGCAAGATTGGTCCGGGTTCGAATCCCGCTGAGGCATGGATGTTGTGTTTGTCTTACGGCGCTGGCTCTCTCCCTTCCTTGGAACCAGTGGCCTTTAATTAGGGACGAGCGACTGCTTATAGCCCACTGAGTTGCTCACAGTTGTTGTTAAATCTCCATTAAAAAAAAAACACACGGAAGTGAAGTAGACGCCCTTATTTATAATCGGGAGACCGGTACTCGGGGTTCGATGGCTTAACTTGCGCTTCCGACGCAAGGCGGATATTCAGTGGTTCGAGCGTTCGTACCTTCCTATGATCAATTCTGTGACTCTTCCGTGGAAGTCACAAATGCTGACCAGACCACTCGAGTCTCTCCGCAGATGAGAAAGCGAGAAAGAAACGTATGTAATATACCTGTGTCCCTATCAGGGTATATATAAAAACATATATACAGGGTGATTCAGCTAAGCTTGTACAAACTTCTGCGAGGGGTAGGTAGCACAAAGACAAATCGGAATTACATAGCAATGCAGGGTCGGAAATGCCATATTAATGCGGTAGATGGCGTTGTTTGGCCGCGAGACTGCTCATACGTTCTTTCAGGATACCGTCATTTGTAAACCACCCGCAGAGGTAGTAGGATGGCTGAGTTCATGAACCCGGAAATGGCAGATATGCATCTCGCAAACGGAGCAGCGAACTGCAACGGACAAGCCGTCGTGCGACTGTACCAGATGAGACGAGTGCCAAACCACCAAGTGTTTGCACGGCTGCATCAGAGGTTATGCGACACTGGTTCTTTCCAGGGGCCAGCAAGGTGTCACGAACGATGGGTGCGCACTCCTGCCATCGAAGAGAATGTGTTAAGTCATGCAGCAGACCCTCCAGGTGCGAGCACACGAGCAATTGCCCATCGGCTCGGTCTGTCCCAATCCCCCGTATGAAGGGTTCTGCACGAAGACCAATTGCATCCATATCATGTGCAACACATTCAGATACTAAGCCATGAGGATTACCTTCAGTGCATTGCATTTGCGCAACGGTACCTACAGAAGAGTGTGTGGTAGAACCCCAGTTTCCTGCGTCTGTGATGTTCACAGACGAGGCGTGCTTAGCACGGGTAGGTTGCTTCAATGCACATAGCGCGCATGTATTTACAGCTCATGGTCGCAACTTTCAACACCTTCTGCAACCTCAATGCATTTCACAAATGTCTTGTGAGTAATAAAAAGCATTTTGTTCTCTTACGCGATGTTCTTTCATTTCTTGTCCTCTTCGTACACTAGCACATGAAGATGACGTTTTCAACCCTGCATTGCTATGTGGTCCCGATTTGTCTTTGTGCAACCTACCATCCCAGAAGTTTGTACACGCTAAGCTGAATCACCCTGCATATAAAACAGGGTTATTTTAGGAAGGGAATGTCTGACCTCAGGTCTTAAAAAACCCTTAGCAGTAGGAATCTAGGAGGTTTGGGCTAGAATGCCAGTTAGGAAAAGCACACGATACTGAGGTAGGAAGGGGAGGAAGACGCCCTCGTCATTTGATGGATGTTATATCCTCGAAGTGAGCGTCGGGTGTCTCAACTGGTATCGCAACAACGACGTACAATAGTCACACAGCCTACACCCCAGCACAACAGCGGTGCAATGCGACCAATTTCCATATGCACCAGGCTTCGTATGGGCAAGGAACATCGGGAAAAGCACCATGGTCAAGCAAAGCAACATCGCCGTATGGCATGGAACATCGGGAATGGATCTTCCACAGATAGAAGAAGGTCGTCTGAAGTGATGAGTCCCATTTCCCACTACACTATATTGATGGCCAGGTTCACATGTGGTGTAAACAGCATGGAGCCCTATAATCTTGTTGTGCAGTTGGGGTTCAACAGGCCGGTGCAGGTAGTGTTATGGTCTGGGAAGCTTTCTCCTGGCAAGCCTTAGGTCCGTTAATTATCATCTCTCAAACACAGAATAGTGGACGCAACAGGAACCTGTTAGCCGACTATCTCCGTCCATATTTGAACAGGGACCTGTTAGCAGACCATCTCCATCCATATTTGGACAGGGACCTGCTAGCCGACCATTTCCATCCATATCTGGACATGGACCTGCCAGCCGACCATTTCCATCCATATCTGGACATGAACCTGCTAGCCGACCATTTCCATCCATATCCGGACAGGGACCTGATAGCCGACTATCTTCATCCATATCTGGACATGGATCTGCTAGCCAACCATTTCCATCCATATCTGGACAAGGACCTGTTAGCCGACTATCTCAATCCATATCTGGACAGGGACCTGCTAGCCGACCATTTCCATCCATATCCGGACAGGGACCTGATAGCCGACTATCTTCATCCATATCTGGACATGAATCTGCTAGCCGACCATCTCCATCCATATCTGGACAGCGACCAGTTAGCCGATCATCTCCATCCATATCTGGCCATGGACCTGCTAGCCGACCATTTTCATTCATATCTGGACAGGGACCTGTTAGCCGACCATCTCCATCCATATCTGGACAGGGACCTGTTAGCAGACCAACTCCATCCATATCTGGACATGGACCTGCTAGCCGACCATTTCCATCCATATCTGGACAAGGAGCTGTTAGCCGACTATCTCCATCCATATCTGGACAGGGTCCTGTTAACCGACCTCTCCATCCATATCTAGACATGGACCTGCTAGCCGACCATTTCCATCCATATCTGGACATGGACCTGCTAGCCGACCATTTCCATCCATATCTGGACATGGACCTGCTAGCCGACCATTTCCATCCATATCTGGTCATGAACCTGCTAGCTGACCATTTTAATCCATGTCTGGACAGGGACCCGGTAGCCGAACATCTCCATCCATATCTGGACATGGACCTGCTAGCCGTCCATTTCCATCCATATCTGGACAGGGATATGTTGCCGACCATCTCCATCCGTATCTGCCGGAGGCTTCCCCGAACCACTGTGCCATCTTTCAACATAACAACGAACCGTGTGATGGGGCTCATATAACCGCTGAGTGATTGGAGGAACACGACAACGAATTTCTCACATTGTCTTGTACTTAAACTCTTCTGACTAAAACTGTAAACCAAAATGAACAGTGAGATATACTAGAACGTGGTGTGAGAACTGCTGATCCTCCAACACGTGCTGAGTGTGAACTGACGGAGATGCTGCAGCAGCGGATATGGGCCCTTTTAAGCATAGAGGATGTTGGACATGTAGAATTTCATGTAGGCGTCTGCGAATCGTGATTGCACAGAAAGTTGGACTAACGCGCAATTAAGTAGGTGTTCCTAATACAAAGCAAACTCAGTGTATGTCTCCTTCTGTTCTTCAGCAAACGGACTTGTTGAAAAGGTTGGGAAAGTGATTCGCTAATAACTAATGGATAGATGTAGGATTACGACCTTTGAATTCCTATTTCAAAATTCCCTCATGAAGTATCCAACAATATTTTGCCCACTTCAGGATGTTTTAAAATGAACAAAAACGGTTAATAAAAAATTCCGCAAAGCAAACAGTTTCTGGGCGAGACAGTGACTACCGAAGGCGTTGGGTAACGTGAGGATTTAGAATCCAAAATGTGGGACAGGAAATGTCATTTTCTGAGAGAGTGGAGCCTCTACCGAAATGTAAGACGAGCAGTTAAGGCATTTCTATTAGGTCAAATCGTAAAGGGAACCATATGGGTAGGGTAATTAGTCCGTACCTCTCCGTTTTGCAAACTTCGATATTAAATGGGTATGATAGCCTCTAGGATCGAGAAAAAAGGCTCGTCGTTGCAATTGTGTCACACACACACACACACACACACACTAGTCGGCTCACTTCTGTTAGATGAAATGAACCAAAGTCTGCATAAGGTTTCCGGCAGATGGCCGCATTTCACTAACGGCGCCATTTTTTTTCAGGGGCGAGCGCGAGAGGGGGCAGGAAGGGGGGTAGATTCCTCAAAACTTCTTTGAGAAGCTCCCGTCTAACATTGTTTCGGGGCATATTTCAGGAAATAAGATGCGTCATTGGGAGTGTCCGTTGCAAATGAATATTTGGAAATTATTGCACAGATTTTGAGAGGAGGTTCAGCGGGGTATTCTCTCGTAAGAAACATCAAAATGTCTCTAGATCGCTGTCAAAGAGATGGCAGTATATAGGGGGGATTTAGATTTGCAGCCTGTGAGTAGTTGGCGGAAAACGGGGTTGGAGGTTTAATGAGGTTCAGCTTTACATGTCTAGCACAATATTCATACGTATATATATGCAGTGTGCTGAACAAGTTCAACACAGGTAGTGACCATAGATTGGTGAGATGTAAGATGCACCTCAACACTAAACTGGAACGTGGCAAGCTCATAAGACAAACAAAATGTATTGACATAACCAACCTTAAAAAACACCATAATACTTTCAAGTTGGAACTGAAGAACAGATTCTCTGCTTTAGAAGGCCTAACATCGGAAAAAGTGGATATTTCGGAAGTTAACAGAAAAGTAACCAAAGCTCTTATGGAAACAGCAACAAAATTAGCTGGGTCTAAGAACAAGTTGCATGTAAACAAATTATCAGGAAAAACCAAAATGTTGATGCAAAAAAGAAGACAGATGAGGACAACTAAAGAAGATGTGACTTCCAAAGTGGAATATATAGAGCTATGCAAGACAGCACGAAAAAGTATCACTGAAGACGTAAGGAAATTCAACTGTGAGCTAGTGAGGAAAGCAATTGAAAACAACCAAAGCCTTAAGATAGCAAAGGGACATCTCAGTAAGGGAAGAAAACAGATTATGGCTCTGAGAAAAGATGATGGTTCTATAACAAGAAATAGAGGCGAAATTTTGACAAGAGTGAAAGATTTCTACTCCAAATTATATGAAAGGGATGATACATGTACTCCAGACATCATGAAAGGTACCACAGTTCTTCCAGTACTCCCAGCAGAAGTTGCTCATGCAATCAAGAACATGAAGCGGGGGAAAGCTCCAGGAGAAGATGGAATTACTATAGACATCATACAAGAAGCAAGTGGAGAATGTGAAACAGTACTCGCCCAAATTTTCACTCGATGCCTTAATGAAGGGAAGATTCCTGAGTATTGGAACAATGCTACAATGATCCTGCTACATAAAAAAGGTGACATTGAGGATCTCAGGAACTACAGACCTATCAGCCTCCTATCAGTGGTTTATAAAATCTTCACTAAAGTTCTTTCACACCGCTTGAAGGTAACACTGGACATGGCTCAACCGAGAGAACAAGCTGGTTTCAGGAGTGGCTACAGCACAATAGATCATATCCACGTACTGAGAGAACTAATTGAAAGAGCGAGGGAATATGAACTTCCATTGTGCATAGCTTTTATCAATTATGAAAAAGCCTTTGATTCGGTGAAACCATCAGCAGTTGCAATGGCTCTGAAATCCTGCGGTATTGAAGATGCATACATTAATATTATTAATAACATCTATGAAAATGCAAGTGCAAAGATTCGGCTGTTTGAAAGTACAACACACATAAAAATTGGAAAGGGAGTGAGACAAGGTGACACCATATCTCCGAAGCTCTTTAATGCCACATTGGAAAATGTCTTTCAATCACTGAACTGGGAAAACAAAGGGATAAAGATTAATGGAGATTATCTAACCCACCTTCGTTTTGCTGATGACGTAGTCATTTTTGCAACTACCCCATCAGAGCTGCAGAGTATGATCCAGGAACTTGCTGACAAGAGTAAAGAAGTGGGATTAAAAATGAACTCTCAGAAGACAAAAGTGATGTTCAATGCTTTTACAAGAAATGAAGATTTATCGATTGATGGAGAAAAACTGGTAATAACAGATACGTATGTTTATCTTGGACAGCAGATATCAAGTGAGGGTCACATTGATGCAGAAATTAATAGGCGTACAAAACTTGCCTGGAGAGCTTTTGGAAGAAACAGCATAATTTTCAAGAGCAATATGCCATTATGTCTTAAAAGAAAAGTGTTTGATCAATGCATCTTTCCACTGCTTACGTATGGTGCAGAGACGTGGACCTTAACTAAAAGAGACATACAAAGGCTGCAAACAACTCAAAGAAGCATGGAGAGGTGCATGCTTGGTATAACCAGGAGAGATAAGAAGAGGAACTCGTGGATCCGAAAAATGACGAGAGTGGAAGACATCATGATCAGAGTTAAATCCCTGAAATGGCAATGGGCTGGACATACTGCCAGTAGGACAGACCATAGATGGACAGCCGAAATTTTAGATTGGATTCCAAGGGACAGGAAAAGACCCAGAAAAAGACCACATGGGAGATGGGTGGATGAAATTCGTAAATATGCGGGAGTGACATGGAGGAGACTGGCACAAGACAGACCGTTGTGGAGGAAACTTGGGGAGACCTTCGTCCAGCAGTGGATTGATAATGGTTGACAATGATGATGATGATGATATATGCAGAGAAGCATAGAAAGGTGCATGCTTGGTGTAACCAGGAGAGATAAGAAGAGGAACTTGTAGATCCGAATGGCAATGGGCTGGACATACTGCCAGAAGGACAGACCATCGATGGACAGACGAAATTTTAGATTGGATTCCAAGGGACAGGAAAAGACCCAGAAGAAGACCACATGGGAGATGGGTAGATGAAATTCGAAAGTATGCAGGAGTGACATGGAGGAGACTGGCACAAGACAGACCGTTGTGGAGGAAACTTGGGGAGACCTTCGTACAGCAGTGGATTGATAATGGTTGACAATGATGATGTATATGCAAAGGGAATATTTTTTTTGTTGCATTGAGTTTGCGTGTGAAGGTAAATAAATTACAAATTGCCTCCAGTAAATTGTTGTAGGGAGCGAGAAAGAGAGAGAAGAACGTCTACAGATGAAGTGAAACAAGTATAGTTTTATTCCCTATGTTTCCACAGGTTTCTAACCTGTTTACACGCGATTCCTAATTTAGTAATTCCAACGCCAAGACACATTTTTAATAGTTTAGGGTTCGGGTGAATACTGGAGCGACGTTTGTTGCAATTGTTTGGTCTCTTTCTCTGGCTCAAATATAGCGACATCCGGTGCTAAAACATTTTTAATTTCTGTCTCTAAAACGAGGCATTCATACCCAGACCTAGTCAAAACATACATTTTCTATTCCCACGTGCGCCACAAGTTGAAGGAAAATTCACTATTGGCACAAGTGAAGATAATAAAAAAGCCCCGGAAAAGTCGGACAAAAGCTAACGTTAAAATAAACGTAGATTAAAGACCAACGCTGGAAGAAAGAAAAATAACCAATTCGTACAACATACCCTCCTGCTACGATCCCATCCATGCTTTTCACAAAAGAATGATGTAACTAAGAACATTTTCTACTGGAAAAGAAAGGGGAATACCTAATGGTTAAACAACATGGGAAAACACGAGGGCAATGATTCTACGACGTTGCGTGAGAAGTCAAAATTCTTAAGTAATCGAAATCGGCGTCGAATAAACACTCGGAGATTAAATATTTTGACGCTAATTTTCCGCAAATATCTCTAGGACTGAAGATAAGACTAAAAAAACCGCGCAGTAAAGATTAATTTGTGCATAACCCAGACGAAAATTCAAGTGCAAAGATTCGACTGTTCGAGAAACAAGTCAGTAAAATCATGCAATGCATTGATTATGGTAAGCTGTCCAACATACCAGAAATCATTACTCAAGTTATTACTCACGTTATGAGGATAATGGTTGTGGAATAAATCTCGCTCCTATGCCCTGCCGTTTGACCTCATTTCGATTATATTCAACAGAACTGGTTCAGTATATCACCGGAACAACATACTAAAGTTTTGTCGCAATAGAAGCATTTTAGGTCAAGTTATGAGGATAATGGTTGTGGAATAAATCTCTCACCTGTGTCTTGACCTTTGACCCCATTTCGATGATATTCAACAGAACCAGTGCAGTTTACGTCCGGAACAACATGATAAAGTTTTGTCGCAATCGAAGCATTTTTATACGTAAGTTATGATGCATAAAGGCAATGGAATGGATCCCACTCCTGTGTCCTGACCTTGGACCCCATTTCGCCCATTTTCAATAGGACTCATTCCCATGTGGTCCACTACCACATACTAAAATTTCATGGAAATCGAAGCCTTTGTACGCTAGTTATGATGCATAACGGCAATGGAATCGATCCCGCTCCTATGTCCTGACCTTTGAGCCCACTTCACCCATTTTTAATAGGATTAATTACCATGTGAACCCCTACTACATTCTAAAATTTTATCTAAATCGAAACATTTTTACGCAAGTTATGAGGCAAAAGAGCCATGGAATGGATCCCTCTCCTATGTCCTGACCTTTGACCCCATTTCGTCCATTTTCAATAGGGTTTGTCCCCAGATGGTTCCCTACCACATACTAAAATTTCATCGAAATTGAACAATTTTTACGCGAGTTATCGTGCGGACGGAGAGACAGACAGACGGACAAGACAAAGCTCTAGCATGTACGCTTCTTCAATCTACGGTTGAAAAGCCTAAAAAAAATGCGCATACAAATTGGAAATGCAGTGTGACAAGATGTCACCATAGTCAAAACGATGCTACACGCAGATGAATGCCAAATAAATCAAGCACGTTTACATGCCTTAGAAAACGTGAAAATTACATCGTCCTGGAACGGGAATCGAACCGGCAGCTACGATTTACGTTCAGATATATGTTACCGTTACACCACGCAGAACAAGGAACCTTCAACCTTCAAGCAACTGAGGATGTTTATCGGGACTCGGAGGATGATTGACTATCGTTCATTTCTGAAGAGTTATTTCTTCAGGGGATTTGCTTTATGCTCGCGTGCCGCTAAGATGAAGGATCATGGATCATATACACCAATGAATAATTACATTATGATCACCCGCAGCCTAGAGAAATGAGTACGCCTGGAAACCGAACAGCGGCACAGGTGAAGTTCACAGAGCAGTATATATACAAACCCAGGACCAGCTTTCGGTTAGTAGAGTGCTCGGAGTTGTGAAAACACAAGTTTGTCCTTGACGGCATCAAAACCGTGTCCTTTCACTCCGGAGTAAGTCGCTCTCCCAATTGAGCTACGCGGACAGAATATCTTGCTTCAGATTTGTCATCTTGACACCTCGTAGTGCGTGACAGAGTCAGAATAGGAAAAATCCCGATTTATCGAAGTTTGATAAAGGGCAAATAGTGATAACACGGCGCCTCGGAACTACGATCTCGGAAACGGCGCGGCTTGTGGGTTGTTCACGTGCCGCTGTAGTGAGTACGTATCAAATGTGGTGCACAGACGGCCAAACGACAAACTATCGTCCAGCCGTGTGTCGTCCGCAGCTCATTTACTCCAGAGGGAAGCGGAGAGTGTCGCGAATTGTTCACAGCGACCGCAGGCTCACAGTGTAACAAATCACCCGCAGTGGTGATTAGGGCAATGTGTCACAGCACGCAGTTCATCGCAGTCTTTTGCGCATGGGCCTGCGTAGCCTAAGACCCAGCCGGGTTCCCATGCTCACTGCACGTCATCTCCAATAACGCATGAAATGGGCCCAACATCATCGAGATTGGATCCTGGATGATTTGGAGAAAGTGGCCTGGTCTAACGAATCAAGACTCCTGGTGCATCACGTAGACGGCCGAGCGCGGATACGCCGATTACCAACGGAGGCTATGGCATCTCGATAGAGTTTTGAGCGGAAACTGGCCGGCTGCGGCGGTACTATGCTGTGGGGCAATGTTTTCGTTTGACACTTTTGGCCCTATTATCTTAATAGCACAATTCCTGACAGCTTGTCAGGTATCTCAATATTGTTGCGAACCAAGTTCACCCATTCATGGCAACGGTGTTCCCTGCTGGTGATGGCTATTACCAACAGGATAATGCGCCATGCTACACTGCCAGAATCGTCAAGGAATGGTTCGAGGAACATGTTGGCGATTTTCTGTTAATACCCTGGCCTCCAAATTCACCTGGCATGAACCCAATTGAGCATTTGTGGTTCGACTTGGAAAAGCAGGTTAGCGCTAAATAATCACCACCCCGAAATGGACGGTAACTGGAGAACCTGCTGTTGACATTATGGTACCAGATACCCCAGGATACCTATCGCCACCTCATCGAATCGATGCCTTGCCGAGTGCCCGTTGTTTTGCGGACTAAAGGGAGTCCTACAGATTATTAGGTAGGTGGTCATAATGTAATGGCTCAGCGGTGTATGCTTCGATTTACCAATGACGAAAGGTTTCATCTGAGTCCCAAAATAATGTCCTCAGTTGCTTGGAGGTTCCTTGTTCTGGGTAGTGTAACGGTAACATACTCGAGTGTAAATTGGGAGATGCGGTTTTTATTTCCGTTCTACACTGCTGGCCACAAAAAATGCAACACCAAGAAGGAAGTATCCGATTGGCCTGAAATTCGCAGCATGCGTCGCCCGCGAGAGGACATGCAAACGAATAGCATTGCAGGGCATATGTAAATCATGCGCGCCCGGCACGCCACCGAGAAGCACTATAAGGAGGATGCACAGAAGGTGGGGTGTAAGTAAAGCAAGTGTGTTGTGCTGCCGGACCTGTGCGTGGGAAGCCTCCTGATGCCTCTTCGCAGAATACGCCAGTCATTCCAGCATGTTTCAGAGTTCGACAGAGGACGAATAGTGGCTTATCGCGACAGGGGTTTATCGTACCGAGACATCGGCGCCCGTGTGGAACGACATCAAGCCACAGTGAGGCGAGTATGGATTCGGTGGGTGCAGGAGGGACGGACGGACGGACGGACGGACCGACGTGAGCGATTGCCGCAGCCGCGGCACACCACCAAACGATAGGACCGGCATGTTGTGCGGCGGGCACTGACGGCTCGCACCGCCACATCACGAACGTTAGCGCCGGAATTAGGGTGTGTTCTGCAACAACCAGTGTCAGCACGTACCGTTCGAAGTCGTCTGCAGGAGCGGGGACTTGTCACACGGCGCCCATTGCTCCGATTGCCATTGACGTTACACCACCGGCGAGTGCGGCAGGTGTGGGCCGTTGAACGCCGGACCCGGACTACTCAATGGCACGACATTGTCTTCTCCGAGGAATCCCGCTTCTGCCTGCAACACCACGATGGTCGGATCCGCGTGTGGCGGCACCGCGGCGAGAGACTGTGTGACGCCTGCATTATGCATCGCCATACCGGTCCGTCGCCTGGCGTTATGGTTTGGGGCGCAATTGGATATGACATTCGCACCCCTCTGGTACGCATCGCAGGTACACTCAACAGCCACCGCATCATCTCTGACCTTTTGGAGCCTGTAGTCCTCCCTTACCTGCAGGACCTGCCAGCGGCCACGTTTCAACAAGGCAATGCGCGCCCGCATGTGGCACGCATCGTGCAACAATTCTTTACGGCCTACCAGGTGCTACTGCTGCCAAGGCCCGCCTGTTCTCTCGATATATCGCCCATCGAACACGTATGTTGACTGATCGGCAACCGAGTGGCCCGGAAAGCACCACCCGCGGGTACACCTGATGAACTGTGGCAACGTGTGAAAGCAGCCTGGACCGACATACCCCAAGCCCACATCCAAAGTCTCTTTCGTTCGATGCCGCGGCGTGTAGCGGCCGTTATTGCCAGCCATGGGGTCCACACGAACTATTGATGTCTGCGTGTTCCGCAAGTCGCACTGCGCCTGTAAGCTCAATCATGTCATCTTTGTATCTGTTGTTATGTGTCCAGTAAATATGGCTTTGCTATCTCGTGTTCTTCTTGGTGTTGCATTTTAGGTGGCCAGCAGTGTAGGATGATGTAACTATCGAGTTTTCTAAAGCATGTAAACATGCAAGATGTCACCATATCTTCCGAGTTCTTTAATGCTACCCTGCAGTACGTGTCTATCACTGAACTAGGAAAACAAGCGGGTAAAAGTTAAAGGTGATAGTTTTAGATACCTTCGTTTTGCTGACCACATAGACATTTCTGTAAGTACCTTCCAAGTCTCCCTATAAGAGCTGCAGTGTATGATCGAGGAACGTACCAACAAGAATAAAGAAGTGGGATTAAAAATGGACTTACAGAAAACAAAATTAATGAAAACTACTTTTGAAAGAGTGAAGATTTAATACATTTTCTTTGAACAACAGATATAATGCGAGAGCAACATGAAAGAAGAAACTAACAGTCACATAAAATTTGGTTAGAGTACATTTGGAAGAAGAAGTTCAAGTTTCAAGAGTAATTTACCGTTTTGTTTTAAAAGAAAAATGTTTAATCAATGCGTATCTCCATTTCTTACTTAAGTATCAGAGACATGTGCCTTAACTAAAAAAAGCATGCAAATGCTGCAGGCAACGGAAGTTTTGCAATATTTCCATAAACGTATGTGCTGCGGCGGGTATGTCACGTGTTCAAACTAGTTCAAGTCGCGCACTGCAGTCAGTCGAAAGGGATATAAAGTGGTAGTCGTTGCTGTGAACAGCAGTGCATGTCGTCGTCCTGTCTGTGGTTGGGACGCCTAAAAGATGAACAGCCACATCAGGCTAATTGGGGATCTTTTGCTTTACGAGTTTGAACTAGGCCATAACGCTGCTCAAGCAACACGAAACATTTACCATGCGAAAGGGGAAGGTTCCGTGGATCGCAGCGCCGCCAACCAGATGTTTCAAGAAATTTCGTTCAGGTAACGGAAACCTCGACGATCAGCCAAGTTCACTTAGGCCGCGAACCGTGGATTCGAAGTCCGTGCGCCAGGCCGTAGAGGCAAATCCAACAAGTAGCACTTGGAGATTAGCAGGCGAGCTGGGCATATCGCAGACCACAGTGGTTCGTCACCTTAAGGGCCTCGGAAAAATCTACAAGAGCAGCCGCATTATTGTCCTTCACGAACTGACGCCAGCTGAAGCAACCCGCCGGGTGGAAGTGTGCAATTGTTACGTGCGTTGAAGAGTATATATAGGTCTATTGCCGTAATCCTATAACACACAACGGCAGTGGTTGAGCCCGAGCGAGCTTTCTGAACCTGTTGCCAACCGTGGGCGCTTCGAGCACAAGCTGATGCTCTGAGTCTGGTGGAATTTCAAGGGGATAATACATTAGCCACATTTCATCCGACTGTTAGCGGTTTCGCCGGATTTCACGTACTCCTGGTACACACTTGTTAAGGTTTCTTGCGGAATTCCTAACAGTAGCTGTTGCGCTGATTGAACACCCGGCCTTCCTAGCTCCCACGATTTGACCTCGATCAAACACATCTCGTCCTCGACCCATGTTAACACTTCACGGAGTGTATTTCTACAACTACCCCATCAGAGCTGCAGAGTATGATCCAGGAACTTGCTGACAAGAGTAAAGAAGTGGGATTAAAAATGAACTTTCAAAAGACAAAAGTGATGTTCAATGCTTTTACAAGAAATGAAGATTTACCGATTGATGGAGAAAATCTGTACTGTAGATAACAGATGCGTACGTTTATCTTGGACAGCAGATATCAAGTGAGGGTCACATTGATGAAGAAATTAATCGGCGTACAAAACTTCGATGGAGAGCTTTTGGAAGAAACAGCATAATTTTCAAGAGCAATATGCCATTATGTCTTAAAAGAAAGGTGTTTGATCAACGCATCCTTCCAGTGCTTACGTATGGTGCAGAGACGTGGACCTTAACTAAAAGAGACATACAAAGGCTGCAGACAACTCAAAGTAGCATGGAGAGGTGCATGCTTGGTGTAACCAGGAGAGATAAGAAGAGGAACTCGTGGATCCGAAAAATGACAAGAGTGGAAGACATCATGAGCAGAGTTAAATCCCTGAAATGGCAAAGGGCTGGACATACTGTCAGGAGAACAGACCATCGATGGACAGCCGACATTTTAGATTGGATTCCAAGGGACAGGAAAAGACCCAGAAGAAGACCCCATGGGAGATGGGTGGATGAAATTCGAAAGTATGCGGGAGTGACATGGAGGAGACTAGCACGAGACATACCGTTGTGGAGGAAACTTGGGGAGACCTTCGTCCAGCAGGGGATTGATAATGGTTGACAATGATGATGATAATGATGATTTCTGTGGGTACCAATCCACTTTATTTATAGTCCCAACCGGTTTTCTTGCCTTTGCTCTGCTGCTTTGCTTATTTTTACCGTGTTGTATTCCATAATTTGTCCTTTCAGTGTATTTCCAGCAGTTAGTCAAAGAAGTACGAGCAGTCAGAGTGTTGTAGCAACAGACCACGTGCTCAGTATATACTGGCTGCACAATTAACGTCCTTCTGTTATGCATTCGTTTAAATTTAGTTTGTCGTACAAAGGAAGAACTGGTCTTTTTTTTGAGAGATTGTCAAAAAGAACGGATAGAAAATGATCGCAACAGAAATTCAAGGTACAATTTTCAAAGAACTGTAAGTGAAGTTTCACCAGTTCGAAATATGAAATAAAAAAAAATATGGAAATGAAATAATATATGTAACATCAGTTCCTATGAGTTCTTTGAAATTCAAGAATGAAGAGAAGTTGTACAAAATAGAAAACGAAACGACGGTTAACATCTTCAAAAGCTCATTTAAGTGTGAAAAAAGAAATGACTCAAACTGCACGGCTTGGAATTCACATTTCGCAGTTCTTCAGAAGAGCTGAAAGCGAATAAAGAAAATATTAGGTTGATTTTAATTAAAGATATGAGCATGATAATATAGGTAAACAAATCAGATTTCTTAAGTTATTTTTAAAAACAGAATGTTCTTTTTTGCTCACGAAGACTGGATTTTATGCACTAAAACTAACTGTGTTTGTGCCCCAGTCTTCATTATGTGTTTAAATGAAACACGAGTATAAGAGGCCAATTTTTTACAAAAAATAATATTGTTTTAGGCAAGAAAGCAGTCCTGCATTCATCAAAGTGCGTTCGTTAAACAGCTAATTTTGCTTTTACCTACTAGGTGTGCAACTTAATTCTCGGCCCCTAACCGCAAGCGCTCATAGAACGTCGGCAAATGCAAATAACTGTGTGCGATGATGGCTGATTGCAACGCCATCCATCAACTTTCCAGGCAACCGTAACCGCTGACAGCTGCAGTGAAAGAAGGGACGAAAGTTGACGGTGAAAGCAATGTCGTTCGAGAAGCAACATTTGAGGCACTGCCTCCTGTTCGCGTATCATCTGAAAAAAAAAAGTGCCCAGAAAATGATCTGTGCTGCTTCGGGTGAGGCTGCTGTGTCCTGCAGTACGTGTAAGAAGTGGTTCCAGCGGTTTAAGAAGGGAAATTTCGATCTCCGTGATGCAGAACGTCCGGGACAGCCACAGAAAGTTGACGATGAGGAACTGGAACAACTGCCGAACGCGGATCCCTGTCGCACACAGTCAGAGCTCGCCCAGGAACTCGGAGTAACACGGCAAGCCATTGCAAAGCGCCTGCACAAGCTTGGACGGATTCACAAGGAAGGCCGTTGGGTGCTCCACCAACTCACAGCTGCGAACAAGTCTAAGCGCTACGATGTAGCTCTGTCCTTGCTCTCCAAATTCAAGAAGAAAGATTTCCTCCACAAGATTTTGACCTGTGATGAGAAGTGGATCCTCTACGATAATCCTAAGCGGCGCAAATCGTGGGTTTATCCACGTCAGCCTACCACCAGTACCGCCAAACCGAATATCCATGCCAGGAAGTTGTCGCTGTGCATATGGTGGGATCAGCGCGGTGTCGTACACTATGAGTGGCTCAAACCTGGTGAAACGTTCAATGCTGAGCGTTATTGTCAGCAACTCATTCGTGTGAGTGACGCAATGGAGGCGAAAAGGCCATACACCGGCAAGGGCAGAAGGTTGGTCCTGTTGCTTCAGGATAACACGTGTCCTCACACCCTCGAAAACGACTTTAAACACGATCACCAACCTGGGATGGGAGATTTTGTCCCACCCGGCGTATTCTCCAGACTTCGCCCCGTTGGATTATCACCTCTTTTGCTCCCTGCAACATCACCTGAGTGATACGCATTTCACTTCTGTCGAGGAGGTCCACACAAGTATTGACGACTTTATCAACTCGAAACAGCCCTCTTTTTCCGCAGTGGCATTCGGCAGCTTCCTGAGCGATGGCTCAATTGTATCCAACACGACGGGGATTATTTCCCTGATTAGGTACGTATTCGATTTGCTATAATTTGCTGTCAACGTGTTGTGCCTATGGCCGAGAATTAAGTTGCACACCTAATAAATTATTTTGCATTTTTAACCTGAATTACGTTATTTTTGGGCTTATAAGTGGACAAGGAATATTAGCCCATAGCCCGTGCCCACGGGTGAAAAAGATGTTACTGATATTTTTATAACACGAATCGTAAAATACATATACATAGCTATAATAAACGGTTGAATTATTAACGGGCAGTCTGTAAGATAGATAGGTCACCAACAACAAAATTTTCGTTATGCTCCCATGACAGAAGCCTATTATATAGGTTAATAGATTTTAACCCGATATATTGCCGTTGTCGTCCTCTATTTAAGCGATTTTTTCTTTCAGCTTTATCTTCTTCCATCTTGTACTACAAAGAAAAAAATTCCACGGAACCAATAAATTTTAAATTTCTATCACAGTCAATCAAACCTGCGTCTGCAGTTACTTTCTTACAATTTTATTTGGTCCTTCTTATGAAATAAAATAACGCTGATTTCTTTTTATGAAATTACTCTGCAATTTCATTCCCTTTTATGAAATTACTCGGCAATTTTATTCCTTTTTATAAAATTGCTCTGCAATGCGAAGAAAATGAAATAAAACACGACATAACACCTACGTAACAGAACAAACGTAGCAGACAGTTGTTCGAGCACATGCGTGTTGCCACAGATGAAGTCGTTTGTCTTACTGGCATTATTTTATTTTCCGGTATTTCTCCTTGATTTTACGTATCGTGCGATAGCTGTGAGTTTAGTTCCGATTTCAGCTACCGGATAAATGCAGATGGAGCTGCAAGTACTGAATGACGTCCGAGCGTTGGGGACAGACGTAACCTATTATATAGGTTCTATATGTACAGAAGTAAGTGAGAAAGAGTTGATTTAGTTTCTGGGAGATTGCATGAATACAATGGGCGAGGATAAAGTATAATGTGGACTGAGTCAGTATGTTCCATGACCGTTAAACTTAGTGATACATTCATTCACAAGTAGCCCAGATGAAGTCGTTTGCCTTACTAATTTTATTTTATTTTCTGGTATTTCTCCTTGATTTTATGTATCGTGCGATAGCGGTGAGCTGAGTTCCAATTTCGGCCACCGGATAAAAGCAGATGGCACTGCAAGTACTGAATGACGTTAGAACGTTCATGCGACGTCAGAGCGCTCGTGCGATAACGGGGAGCTTAGTTCCGATTTCGGCCACCGGATAAAAGCAGATGGCACTGCAAGTACTGAATGACGTCAGAGCTCGTGCCATAGCGGTCAGCTTAGTTCCGATTGCGGCCACCGGATAAAAGCATATGGCGCTGCAAGTACTGAATGACATCAGAGCGTTAGCGACAGATGTAGCCTATTATATGGATTTTATAAGTCGAATGTGTTAAATTGCTCAGTTTCCTTATCTTGATTTACAAATATGTCGAAAATGAGTATAAGACGAGGCTAGAACTAATAATACAGGGTGTTCCAAAATAGTGCAGCTATTGTTTTTAATATTTCAGTTCATATTAAACGGAAGAGAAAGTGAGGTAAGTTTCGCATTTTCCATGTCATCAAAAACTTGAATTTCGTAATTTTTTTTTTTTCTAACGACTGACGCTACCGTATTTCTTCCCTCCGACCGAACAGTGGGAGAAGCAGTAGCGCATTGGTGAAAAGGAAAACGGAGCACACACACAACTGTTCCAAATCAGTATGATGCTTGCGGAATGAGTTATTGTTAGCTGCTTTCTTGCAGAGTACAGTTGAAATCAATTACAATTTGGATATTTACGCAGCACATATATTCAATTCAATTAAAATTATGCGCTGAAATTTCCTTTGGTCACTGGGCTTCAATGTAACAAATCATCAGAAAACTTGAAAACTATATCGTCCTGGAGCAGGAATCGAACCCGGATCTCCCGATTTTCTTTCGAGTATGCCAACCGTACTCTACCCAGGACAATGAAGTTACAAGCAATTACGGTCCCATGAATCTGAAACCTCTGATTTTTTTTATGCTTTCCAAGAGTATGTTGAAGAAGCGTATATGCCCCACTTCGTCAGTCTGTCTGTCTGTCCGCACGATAACTAGCGTAAAAATGGCTCGACTTCCATGAAATTTTAGTATGTGGAAGGAGACAACTGGGAACGAACCCAATTGAAAATGGATGTAATAGGGCAAAGGTCAGGACATAGGAGCAGGATCAATTCCATCGCCCTTATGCGCCATAGCTTACGTAAAAAGTACTTCGGTTGCGACAAACTTTAGTCTGTTGTTCCGGAGGTATACTGAACGAATTCTGTTGAATATAATCGAAGTGGGGTCAAAGGTCAGAGCACAGGAGCGAGATTTATTCCACAGTCATTATCCTCATAACTTGACTAAAAATGCTTCTATTGCAGCAAAACTTTACTATGTTGTTCCGGAGATATACTGAACGAAATCTGTTGAATATCATCGAAATGGGGTCAAAGGTCAGAACACAGGAGCGAGATTTTTTCCACAGTCATTATCCTCATAACTTGACTAAAAATGCTTTTATTGCGACAAAACCTTACTATGTTGTTCCGGAGGTATACTGAACGAATTCTGTTGAATATAATCGAAGTGGGGTCAAAAGTCAGAGCACAGGAGCGATATTTATTCCACAGTCATTATCCTCATAACTTGACTAAAAATGCTTCTATTGCGACAAAACTTTACTATGTTGTTCCGGAGATATACTGAACGAATTCTGTTTAAAATAATGAAAATTAGGTCAAAGATCAGGGCACAGGAGCGAGATTTATTCCACAGTCATTATCCTCATAACTTGATTGAAAATGCTTCTATTGAGACAGAACTTTAGTATGCTGTTCCGGAGGTACACTGAACCAATTCTGTTTAATATCATCAAAAGGAGGCAAAAGGTCAGCGCACAGGAGCGAGATTTATTCCACAGCCATTATCCTCATAACTTGAGTAATAGCTTGAGTAATGATTTCTGGTATGTTGGAAAGCGTATCATAATCAACGCATTGCATGATTTTACAAATTTGTTTTTTTTTTTCGCTAGTCGAAGCGCTCAGTCTCATAGTAGCGCCACTTAAGCAACTCCATCGACATATAACCATCTCCATCCCATAAGTCATAATTCCCCAGTATTTCAGATGTAGAATTTTCGAGGAAGAAATATAAATTTTTTGAATATGTTCCCAAATATTTCTGTGGAAATATTTCTTCCTCAAAAATCTACAAACGAGCTTTTGATTTCAACAGCAAACATGGAATAAATTTAAATAAGCAAATGGAAGCAATATTTGATTTTAATTCAGTTGAGAGATACGGTTGAGGGATTGGTAGCATAGCTTCCTCTAAGCTGCGCGCGCCGCGGCCGCGCGGCGTCTTAACGTCATCCACGCAGCTGAAATATCTTCCGCGCAGTAAGCGTTTCAAATTAAAATTCCCGAATCCCTAATTAATTCCCATAAATCGGAAAACAATTACCAGCAAAACTAACAATGAATAAGTAAAGTTCAAACTCTCAAAAGTCAAAACAACTTTACTTGAAAATGCAGTTCGCCTCCTTCGAAGTCCGTCTCATTGTCCCCTTCATTCTCAAAGGCTTCTTGCAAAGTAGCCTTGTGCGAGCAAAACTTTCAAAGATGTGTTAGGCTATGTATTCTCAGAAGAAAGGTTTTCAAACTTATCAAAGTTATTTGACATATGCGGCACTTTTCAAGCTTCCAATGCCGATGCTGAGAGAGGATTTAGTCTAATGAACAGAGTCAAAATCTAAATTACCCAACAGACTCGAAGTGAGCCATCTGGATATGCTGATGAGAATAAAATATTGTTATGACCGGGGCTGCGAATTGGTCGCACTCCGGTTTCTTTTAACGATATTGCAGGTGAGAGGACTGAATAAATGACTTAGGCCAGTCCAAAGAAAATTAGTAGCGTTTAAAACAAGCACAGACTTTTAATATAGATAATTATTCAAATAATCTCGTGGGTAGAAGGTAAAATAATTGACACAAATTTTAAATAACGTTGGGCCGGACTATTTAACATTATCTAATTGGACTCACCAGCCAATCGCTAACTCATGCGAATTAAGAGTTCCTGAACTGTCGCCCCTGCATTCCAAAAAAGTTCAAGATGACAAACAGGACTTACTTGGACTCTTGTAATTGGTAATAAATCCAACGTTTTGTGTTTTCAGCGTTATCCTGGGGAGAGCAGGCTTTTAATACACTCTTTTCCACTGCTCTTCCAGGTGGCACAGAGTTTTGTGAGCACAACCATTGATGATAATCAGCAAAAAGCTGATCTTCGAGGTCACTTCACCGTGATCGAACCTTTCGGTCTCCCCACCGCTCCTTGGTCGGAGGAAGAACGGAAGCCACTCTGTGAAGAAGATGGAAGATGCCGTGAGGTCCGAAAGCAATAGCAGGACGAAATCAGCTGAAAACGAGCAGCGACGCTGGGGGCCAGGTGACAGCTACTCCCTTGGCAAAGTCCGAGGGGGAAAGGTGAATCCTGCTCTCTTTGTTCCTCCTTCCACAGCAGCAATGTCCAGGCGGGCCACTTGATGTTTCTGGAGCACTTGCGAAGAAGTTGGGTTATTTCAGCAGTGGTTGTTCGCATGCTTTCAATGGGTGCCGTCTCAAACATTCGAGCAAAACTCCCTTTGTTTTGATATCTGAGCCTCCCTTGTTCCGTCTATATTTTCTTCCCCTCCCTAATTTTTAATCACCATCAGCTCGATGCGACTTTGAGGCCAGACTCAGCATGTTTTCTGTGTTATGTAAGGGAACTAGCTCTCGTCCGCGTAATTTCAGCCAGCTCCCTCTTCTTTCTTGGACGCCTGTTTCTGTCCGACGGTACCCAGAAACTACTTCTTTTCTTTTATTGCTTTTACCCTAGCTTCCCTAAACCGTCAAAACAAACCACTTGAGAATTTGTTTATTAGCGTCTGGCCACATCACGTGCCGTCTAGAGACAGAGTTTCAGACGCATTCTTGTCTGGGTGAAGGGGAGAAAATTGGGGACTTCGTTTGCAGGATGCGTTTCTTTGCGTTAACTTCGCGCTCTTAAAAGGCGTCCCAAAAATACAGCTTTGGCCATATTATTTTCGTAACAATACTATCTTGCAAGTGGACAACATTTTGATCTAAAGACAGTCTACAAGTTTTGGAAAAAGTCACAAAAGCCGAAGACATCAGCCGACAACTTCCTCATACAGGATAAACAATATTTTCCGAGTACTCTCAAAGATGGTCGAGTCCTAGATTCCCAAGTACGAGTCTTCTGTTTGGAGGAAAAAATTGAGAGGCGATTTATTCCTTGAAAGGACTGTCAGATCAGAACGATTTTGCACTTGTTCTGTTTGAACTATTTATTTTGCATTTAGTTGTTATTTCGTTTCTTATTTTCCTTGGCATTTTGATATGCAAAGAAACTGAGTATTATGCATAAATATTCTTTTCCATAATTTCTAGTGGTTTTATTTCAGAAACAAGTTTGAGCTTCTCTATTTTTATAAAATAAAATTTTTAATTAATGAAATGTTTATAATAATGTTTTGTTGTTTAAAATCAGTTGCTGATAGAACGGTGATAAAAATGGGGGGATTATAAAAAATAAGGGTTCCAATCCAAGTTCCAACTTGTACTGCATTAGTTAGAGAAGCTGAGAAAATAAAATGTTTTGCCCAAGTAGTTTTGATGCTTGCTTGCCCAGCTCATTGCGTTGCGCGCGCATTGCCAATGGCCGCTTAGAGGAAATATTAATTGGCAGATCGAAAAACAAAAGACCGCTTTTGCTAGCAGCTGGTAGTTCCTATTATTAAATCTTATACGCCGTGGGCTGACGATATAGTTTATAATTATTTCAATTATAATTTACAATTATTTTATTGCACACATTGAAAAATTACAGTCATATGAGAGTGCAATACACCAGGAGGAATTTGAACATTTAGTTGTAAGGCGATTCCCCCTATCAGATGTAAGAAAAGGAGTAAATATATATAAAGGCAAGTAAGATGGTTATAACAGAAACGCCACTGTTAACAGCATAGCTCGGGACTACAATTTAATGATAGAGTTGTGATTCATGATGGAGATCAAAATGATTTATAGTGTAATTTCGCAGAGACAAGGAAAACGTTTTGATATTTTCCAGAGATTTGATGCTCTCTGGGAGATTATTACATAGGATAATGGCTTTATGCATTGTGCTACTTAAACCATAATTAAATCTAACAGACAGTAGACATAATTTCTTGTTAGCAATAGATCTGGTGAAGACAGCATAATCCAGATTGAAAATTACGCAGTTTAAGATGCATTATTAAAAAAAAACATGATACCTACTTTCAAGGTAAAAATTTCATGAATTGTTAGAATATTTAGTTTTAGAAATAATGGTTTTAAATGAGACCCTGTAATCTGTGTTCAGCATATAGCGAACGGATTTCTTCTGTAATTTGAGCATGCATAACTTATTGTTTGCACTAATATTTGAATGCCAGGATTTCAGACAATAGGTATGATGGGTATAAATAAAAGCATAGTGAAATGTTTTTAGGACATTGATAGGGAAGAGATACTTAATTTTACTAAGCAGGCCAAACTGTAAGGACATTTTAAAAAACAACAACTGAACATTACCACCAGCCAATCAGCTGCAAAGCAGCGACGTAGTTTCATGGGTGCATATCTCGCTAGCGAGATATGCACCCATTGTAATTCTGGCGGCTTTGCAAAATCAGAGGGGAATGCTGTCACGTGGTCTTGGAGGGATCGCGAATGGAATTCAATTAAAATACAACTGCTGCCAGTCCAAAACGGTCACGGCGATTTTAATGTTTTTGTCGAACGGAGATATCTGCTTCAACAGCTTTTAAACAAGTTCTTAGCGAATGGTACATTACATTTCGTATGCTTTCTGAATGGTTTCTAAGAACGTAATATTGCGTTTCAGGTTGCTTGGCTCAGTTCACGACCGAATTTAAAGCACAGTATTTTTTACGCTTTCCAACCGTAGGTTGAAAAGCGTATATGCTCCAGCTTTGTCCGTCCGTTTGTTTGTCCGCCCGTTTGTTTGTCCGCACGATAACTTGCGTAAAAATGGTTCGATTTCGATGTAAGTTTAGTATGTGGTAGGGGTCAAACTGGGGACGAACCCTATTGCAAATGGGCGAAATGGAGTCAAAGGGAAGGACATAGGAGCTAGACCCATTCCATCGCCTTTATACATCATAACTCACGTAAAAATGATTCCATTGCAACAAACCTTTACCATGTTGTTCCGGTGGTTTACTGAACCAATTCTGTTGCATATCATCGAAATGGGATCAAAAGTCAGGGCACATGAGCGTGATTTATTCCACAGCCATTTTCCTCATAACTTGGGCAATAACTTGAGTAATGATTTCGGGTATGTTGGAAAGCGTGTCTTAGTCAATGCATTGCATAGTTTTACTAACTTGGTTAGCTTGCAATTAATGCACGGATGACTATAGAAAAGCGAAAATGTTGACTTGATTTTAATAGTCTCCCCAATCCCAAGCAACTACTCCGTGAAAATATTGTCTTCTGCCAATATCCGGTAATTATTTCAATATGATTTTGTAGGAAGTTCTTTCTTGTTGCTGTTCAGGTAAGTTTTACGAAGAGGACACAATAGGAAGGAAAGATTTTGAGCACGATTTAGAAGCAGTTTATTGGAAATCCTGATTGACGTAAAAAGAAAATTATAGAACTTGATAGAATTACAGCGTTTCATACACATCTTACAGATGCTATTGGAGAAAGCCTTCATTTGCTTTTCAAATTTCACAACAAAAGAAACTGTATTTTGCGTTAAAATGATTTCCAGTGTGGATTCGCTTCTTTTCTGTTCCCCTAACAATTCGCATACGTGACACTTCTTGCTGCACATAGTCGCTTCATTCATCAAGTTCGTCTGAGAAACTTCCCGCTCCGTGGTTTCTTTTGCAATCATTCGTGCAGTTTTTCTCATTTCCTTTAGAAATGTGTTTTGCGTGACGCAGTGTCATTGCACGCAGTTGCTCTTGGCGTTTATCAGAACTATAAGAAGTCTTTTTCGCATTGGCAGCAAATGTCCTTTTAAAAATGAAGGGTAGGAGAAGTCTGATTCAAATGCTTCCTTTTTACACGGATAGCACTAATCGTGGAAATGACGATTCATGCTATTTTGAATTTTTCTGATGCGCAGCATTCCCGCTAGATGGCGTAAATTTATGTTTCCGTTTTGTGCAATATCTGCACGACTAAAAGGCCGTTCGAAAAATCCTTGTTTACGCTTTCCAACCGTAGGTTGAAGAAGCGTATATTCTCCAACTTTGTCCGTCTGTTTGCCTGTCCGCTTGATAACTCGCGTAAAAATGATTCGATGTCGATGAAATTTCGGCATGTGGTAGAGAACAACCTGCGGACGAACCCTGTTGAAAATGAGCGAAATGGTGTTAAAAGTCAGGACATATGAGCGGAATTCATTTTATCGCCCTTATGCGTCATAACTTATGTAAAAATGCTTCGATTGCAACAAAACTTTACCATGCTGTTAAGAAGGTATACTAAACCGTTTCTGTTGAATATCATTGAAATGGGGTTAAAGGTTGAGCACAGGAGCGGGATTTATTCCATAGCCATTATGCTCATGACTTGAATAAAAATGCGCCGCCCCGGTGGCGTAATAGTCTGAGCGACGACTTCTGATCATTCGTCCGTGATGGGTCCGGGTGCGAATCATGGTGAGGCATGGATATTGTGTTTGTCTTACGGTACTGTTTCTCTGCCTTCTGTGGAACTCGTGACCCTAAATTAGTGACGGGGGACTGCTTATAGCCCACTGAGTTGCTCATGGTGGTCGTTAAACCTCCAATAAAAAAGCCGCCCCTGTGGCGCAGTGGTTTAAGCGATGGCCTCTGATCATTCGTTCGAAAGGGGTCCGGGTTCGAATCCCGTGAGGCATGGATGTTGTGTTTGCCTTGCGGCACTGTCTCTCTCCCTTCCCTGGAACCAGTGACCCTAAATTAGGGACGGGCGACTGCTTATAGCCCATTGAGTTGCTCACGGTGGTCGTTAAACCTCCAATCAAAAAATAAATAAATAAATGTTTCTATTGCGACAAAACTATAGCATGTTGTTCCGGTGGTATACTAAACTAATTCTGTTGAATATCATAGAAATGGGGTCAAAGATCAGCACACAGGAGCGAGATTTATTCCACAGCCATTATCCTCATAACTTGAGTAATGGTTTCTGGTATGTGGGAAAGCCCATCATAATGCATTGCATGATTTTATTAACTTGTTCCATTCGATGGGGGAAGAGATGTACCAATCCTTTTGTGAGAGTTTCGCAGTTCACAGTTTGTAGTACGGTGGCGCAAATTCATGTTTTGTAACGCGCAATTTTGCAGGTAGAAGTGAATGTTTTTGCGGCTCGGTAGTGCCATCGAATTATTTTTTTCTACAGCTAGATGGCGCAAATGCATGCTTTTGTGAAGTTCCGCAAATATACATTTGAACTTGTCCATTCAAAAATTAATTGACCATTAATTAGCTGTACTTCTTAGAAAGCTATTTCTTTCCCTTCCGAACATTCCCTGAAGTAAACAGTACCACCAGATGGCGCGAATTCGGATTTTTATTATTTTTTGTGATTGGAGGTTTAACGACCGCCGTGAGCAAATCCATAGGCTATAAGCAGTCACCCGTCCCTAATTTAGGGCCACTGGTTCCAGGGAAGAGAGAGACAGAGAGCCAGTGCCTTAAGGGAAACACAACACCCATGCCTCAGCGGGATTCGAACCCCGACCCATCTCGGGAGAATGGTCCTTAGCCAGCGCGTAGACCACTGCGCCAGCGGGGCGTCAAATTCGGATTCAAAAGGAAGTAATATCTCCGTCTCTCACAGTAAGATAAGAGCAAGTCTTGTCAATCTGGGCTAACACTGAAAACGCTAAACAAAATATACATATTGTCCAATTTTCCAAAGCATACTCTTTCATAAAATTTCAATAGCGATTTGAAAACATACCGTCAACGTTATTTAAAACGTGTTTTTCAAAACACGTCCCAGATCTTGGAAAGTGAGAGTCGCCGTCACGGTGTTTCGAGTCGTATGAAGCGTTGACTTCGAATCATTCTTCCGAGATGAGTCTAGGTCCCAAAGTGTGTGGTTTTTAATTCTACCTACATTCAACACGTTTTTTTGTTTCAATTTTTAATGACCAATATGTGAGCAACTCATTCTGAAGTAGCCCGTACCTATTTTCGGATTACATGTTACAGGAAAGGAAGGGAACAGCACCATATGACAAAACTGTAGGAATATTGATAATTATATATAATATGTTGAATATAATGTTTATAAATGTTCACCATATCGTTGAATCCTTTCGTAAGCAAGTAGCGCTCCGTTCCATTGGCAGAATTTTGACTTCGGAAAAAGGAAAACTAATGTATGCATGAAACGATACTCATCTAAATAACTTCATCTTAAGCGGAAATAAAATAAACGAATATTTATTAGAAACATCGTAATATAATGGCTATATACACTGAGGAGCAATTGAATTAGAGACAGCTGGCGTTATGCAAATGTGGCGCTGTGGGCGGCCCTGTAAACGGAAACGACATGACGTATGCAGTGATCCGACAATATAAAGAGTGATGTGACGGGAATCAGTAAGAGTCGGACGCAGTATGGGTAAGACGAAGGATCTAGACGCATTTGATCGTGGGCAAATTGTCGGGGCCCGACGAATGGGTCACTCCATCTCGGAAGTCGAGCAGGCACTGGGATTTTCACGAGCCACTGTGTCACGGGTGAACCGTGAGTACATCGAATCCGAGCGGGGTCATCGTCGGCTAGCTCGCATTGTAACAGCGGATAGACGGGCCACAGTGCAAGAAATCACTCGGCAATTTAACGCTGGTGCGCAAAAACGTGTAAGCAGCCACACCATCCAGAACCATCTCCTCGCTATGGGGTACAGAAGCCATCGTACCACGAGGGTACCGCTGCTGACCGCACATCACAGGGTGCGAAGATTAGCATGGGCGCGGGAACATAGCCACTGAACCCTAAACATTGGGGAAAATGTTGCCTGGACTGATGAGTCGAGATTCACGTTGGTACATGCGGATGGCAGGATACGGGTACGGCGCAAACCACATGAAGCGATGGATCCTTCTTGCCAGCAAGGTACTCTTCAAGCTGGTAGGGGTGGCATTCTCGTCTGGGGACTGTTTAAGTGGACTGAAATGGGACCCCTTGTACGTGTGACATCGTCCCTCACAAGTCAACGTTACCGGGATATCCTGAACGACCATTTGCTCCCGTTTGTGCGTCTTCAAGATCCCACTGGGGACCTAATCCAGCAACAAGACAATGCAGCTCCCGAATTGTATCCGATTGGTTGGATGAACACTCCACCGACGTGACCTCGCTTCCTTGGCCAGCTAGGTCACCTGACCTCAATCCCATCGAGCATATTTCGGATGCCATCAAGAGAGATGCTCGATGCTGTGATTCCCCTCCATCAAATCTTCGTGAACTGTGGGAGCTTGTTCAGGGGTCGTGGGTCCGTATGGCTTCCCCAAGCTTTCGGTGTCTTGTTGAGTCCATGCCGAGACGAATCGGCGCCGTCCTCAGGGCGAAAGCAGGTGTTACACGTTACTAGACAGGTATCTCTAATTCAATAGCTCTTCAGTGTGTAGAGCTGACTGAATCGCTTCTACATCTTGCAAACATGGCAGCATCCGGTGAACGACTAACAACATCAAAACACAACGACGTCATATCAGTTCTGTCTTAGCTCAGCGTGCGTGAGTTCACGTGATAGGGCACGTGCTCGATACAACGAGGATTTTAAATAATTCTCCTCTTCTATTAGGTACGCCTCAAACATACGACTGCTGCGAATCGCATCATATCTTTCCACATGTTTCCAACAAAAACTGCCACTCATTCCTTACCCTGGACTCGAAACCAAGCCAGGTTTAGACGACGGGCTTTTGGATACTTCCCCACTGGGACGACACTCACCACGTTATAAGCTTCCTTTGTTACTGCCACCAATCTAAAACTACATGCATTTTCATAAACATTTAAAAAACTACAGCCTCTTAGTTTAATCATGGATTTGAAAAGGTTCGTTGGCATCCCCGCTGGCGCAGTGGTTTAAGCGCTGACTTTTGTTAATTCGTCTGAGATGGGTCCAGGCTGAAACCCCTGGGTGAGTCATGGAAGGTGTGCTTGTCTTACAGCACTGGCTTTCTCCCTTTCCTGGATCCAATGACCCCAAATCAGGAACGGAAGACCGTATGTAGGCTTTAGATTTGTCACAGTGATCGTTAATCCACCAAATAAAGAAAGGAAAGCCGAGTCGTTATTCAGTTTATGCGGGTAGCATTCAGTGTTAACACCCAATACAAAATTAGAGAAACAAGTGGAAATGCATAATCTTTATTCAAGAGATCGTAGCGTTTTTTCGCCAGGAAGAGACCATTATCTCGGTGTTTTTTTCATACAAACAACTCAGTCGCTTTCCTGCAGGTGAAAGAAGGCCATGACGACAAACTCGTGTCCTCTGAAAACAAGTGTAGTCCGCATTCAAAGCACTCGCACATTTCTCAAATTTCTTGTGTTTGGTGTTATTGGTAGATCAAATGAGAAGGCAGTCATTAAAGAAAAAAAAAACATTAAAAGAAGACACAACCTGAGAATACATACATATTCTCGAACATTGCTCTTATATTTTACGTGCAAATTGTAATTAACATCGTTAATAGCAACTTATTTAAACGTTGTCGCACATTTACCGCACGTATTTTTTTGGCTGTTTTGTCTTACTGCATGATAGGCGTTACGTGGTCGTCGTATTTCTTCCCTGTGTGTTTACATATAATCTTGTTATTTTTGTTTTTGAGCCAACATCTTACAAATACTTCTACATATTTCTTACATATGTAACTCTTTCATTATCTTCAACATATAATAAAAACTCTAACACTCCATACAGAATTCTCTCGTCGTTTATTGTACAGAACCCTTTCGTCATTCATCAGATACATTTTAACCCTAATGCTCTTGGTCGTTAAATACCGTCCACGTCTTATTATTGATAGCATCCATATATACACATACATAAATTCATATTAAAAACTGCATTTTATATACACTATTTACAACACCCTTATTTCATACACTCAATTCATTTACTGACTGGTTCATCATTCTTCCTCTCAACCAACTTAGTATTCGATGGGAAACACGATACGTAAGAGTGAGGCTTGCTGGGTCAGTGGTTTAGCGTATCATGTTTTCCATCGAAAACTAAGTTGGTTGAGAGGAAGAATGATGAACCAGTCAGTAAATGAATTGAGTGTATGAAATAAGGGTGTTGTAAATAGTGTATATAAAAGGCAGTTTTTAATATGAATGTATGTATGATTAAAATTAGATAACATGTCATAACATTTCTTTGATGTTCTTTTGATACTTTTAACCACTTGGGCAACATACGCCAAGAAACCGGAGAGGTCACTCAACTGGACATCAAGAGCAAAAAAATACCCACAAGACAAACGTCTAACAAAAATTTCGAAAGAACTTTGTTCCGCAGTGAATAGCTTTTTAGAAGTGCCCATTTCTTCGTCTTTCATACTTTTCCATATTGCACGTATTTACACTCTTCTGTAACACGCAATAAGAAATTTCAATACTTCTTCCCACTGGGAATTTCCCCCTTCTCTATTGATTATTCTCAACGTTCTTCCAATTTTTACTGCAGCATACACAGACATCGGGAAGTTCTACAGAAAAATTAGCAATTAGAGTTAGTGTTACCGCGAAAACCTCTGTAGTGCCTTCTAAGAACAGAAAGGGTATGCTCCAATGTCCATGGGAGGGCAAATACTCCCCCTTGTTCTGTATATGGGCGCCCATATTTCGGAACCCTATATTAGAATGATTTAGCAGTCAGACTAATACACGAAATGTTGCTTCGTCTGAAAATATCTCACGTTGAAGAAATTTATTATCTTTATCAGCTTTACCCAAAAGCTCTATTGCAAATTCCACCCGTTTAAGCTTGTCCTGTACGTAGAGAGCTTGCAAAACTTTTATTTTCTAAGCAAACAGTTTTAGTCTTTTGGTGTACTTTGTGGACAGTAGAATTTATTATTTGAAGTTTCCTAAATGCCCGTCTTGTCGATTTGCTTGGATTGTATTGAAATGCCCGTCTTGTCAATTTGCCTGGGCTGTGTTGAAATCACGTCTTGTCGACTTGCCTGGGCTGTATTGAAAAGCCCGTCTTATCGATTTGCCTGGGCTGGGGTTGAAATGACGTTCTTGTCGATTTGCCTGGACTGTGTTGAGATGCCCGTCTTGTCGATTTGCCTGGGCTGTATTGAAATGCCCGTCTTATCGATTTGCCTCGGTTGAGTTGAAATGCCCTTCTTGTCGATTTGCCTGGGCTGTATTGAAATGCCCGTCTTATCGATTTGCCTCGGTTGAGTTGAAATGCCCTTCTTGTCGATTTGCCTGGGCTGTGTTGAGATGCCTGTCTTGTCGATTTGCCTGGACTGTATTGAAATGCCCATCTTATCGATTTGCCAGGGCTGATTTGAAATGCTGTTGTTGTCGATTTGCCTGGACTGTATTGAAATGCCCGTCTTATCGATTTGCTTGGGCTGTATTGATATGCCCGTCTTATCGATTTGACTGGGCTGAGTTAAAATGCCCTTTTTGTCGATTTGCCAGGACTGTGTTGAGATGCCCGTCTTGTCGATTTGCCTGGACTGTATTGAAATGCCCGTCTTATGGATTTGCTAGGGCTGAGTTGAAATGCCCTTCTTGTCGATTTGCCTGGACTGTGTTGAGATGCCTGTCTTGTAGATTTGCCTGCGCTGTATTGAAATGCCCATCTTATCGATTTGCCAGGGCTGATTTGAAATGCTGTTGTTGTCGATTTGCCTGGACTGTATTGAAATGCCCGTCTTATCGATTTGCTTGGGCTGTATTGATATGCCCGTCTTATCGATTTGACTGGGCTGAGTTAAAATGCCCTTTTTGTCGATTTGCCAGGACTGTGTTGAGATGCCCGTCTTATCGATTTGGTAGGGCTGAGTTGAAATGCCCTTCTTGTCGATTTGCCTGGACTGTGTTGAGATGCCTGTCTTATAGATTTGCCTGCGCTGTATTGAAATGCCCGTCTTATCGATTTGCGTCGGTTAGTTGAAATGCCCGTCTTATCGATTTGCGTCGGTTAGTTGAAATGCCCGTCTTATCGAATTGCCTTGACTGTGATGAGATGACCGTCTTGTCGATTTGCCTGGGCTGAGTTGAAATGCCCGTCTTGTCGACTTGCCTGCGCGGTATTGAAATGCCCGTCTTGTCGATTTGCCTGGACTGCATTGAAATGCTCGTCTTTTCGACTTGTCTGGGATGTGTTGAAACGCTCGCGTAATAGATTCTACCTTCGCGTCAGTAAAATGTGGCCTACTAGAGGAGGAATTATTCGAATAACTAACCGTTGCCAAAAAGCGATCACACCAGTTTCTTATGTCACGTCTTGATGGTTTGTCAGTGGCGCTCATAAGACGAAGATTCCCCCGCTGGGTCCATATGTCCCTCCTCTTTCTATATTGCCTCTGTGCTTCATGCATCAGATGTTGAAAACAAATGATGTTCTTTTGAAATACCTTTTTCAATCTACGGCTAAATTGAAAAAAAAATTATGCACATTTAATTTTAATATTTTTGTTGTGATCAGTTATTTTTCTTTACTTAATTGTAATTTTGGTAATGATCGATATTTTCTGTCATGTCACGCAGTCTCACAATAAATACTAATGAATGTATTAATACAAATTTGCCTTAGTTACTCAAAGGAGGAAGTTTTTCAGACTGTGTGCAGAGAGGTGTAGATTTATACGAACATTCATTTCCAAAACGCACACACGTATACACTCAATGGACAAAAAACATTACCGATACCTACTTAATAGCGCGTTGGTCCTCCTCTTGTAGGAATAACATCCTATACATGCCGAGGCATAGACTCCACCAGATACTGGAGGTTTCCTGAAGGTAATGCCTGCCATGCCTGTTGCAGCATTGTCCACAATTCCGCCCGAAAAAGTCGCTTCATGTTCCATGGATTTGATGTTCCGCTCCACGGAATTCCAGAAAGCTTCGATAGGGTTTAAATCCGGAGACCTTGGGAGACACTGGATGGTGGGCCGTGGGTGGCATAGTGGTCAACGTTCGTGACTGCCACGGAGGAACCACAGGTTCGATCCGGGGTAGGTACGAATGCTCGAATCACTAAATATCCGCCGTGCGTCGGATGGGAACGTTAAGCAAGCGGACCCCGGTAAAAAATAAACGGCGTCTTCCTCCCCCTTTCTACCTTGCTTCTGTTTCATTCCTGTCGGGGGCTCTAACCCGAACCTCCTAGTTTGCTATTTCTTGTCTAAGACCTGGGGTCAGACACTCCCTTCCTGAAATCCTCTATAATGACACTGGATGGTTCCAAGTTTAGATATGTGTTCCTCGAGCCATGCCTGAGTGGTTGAGGCCCGATGGAGCGACACATTGTCCTTCTGAAACAGACCATCGGCAGCAGGATGCGAAAAGACCATGAAAGCATGTAAATGATCAGTCAGCACATGCTGGTAGCGCGCAGCGGTTAAGGACCTGCCGGAAGACACTAAGGGATCAAACGTTTTCCATGACAAGGCTTCCCAAACCATCACAGAGCCACCACTTCCTTGAAGAGAGCCGATCTGGCACGACGAGACTATGGCTTCATGCTGTCGATGCCACACTCCCACCCTTCCGTCAGCTCGGTACTGCTGCAAACGGGATTCATCTGACCACACGACGCGTCGCCACTCTGCAGAGGTTGAGTTTGATGTTCCCGGCACCAGGTGACCCGTAATTTCCGATGACACAGTGGCACACGAGTAGGGCGCTCGCTCCCGTAGCCCAGGTCATCGCCGTATCGTTTGATTGGTGACGCTGCTTGGGCTTCGAGCAGAAGCATACATTTCGGTCTTTTGTATAATTAAAAAAAATTCGTTGACAACTTGGAGAGTGGGATTCCAATGAATCGTGCAGTTCTTGTAAAAGCTTTCCTTTTGGGTTCCGATGATGTTTTTGATGAGTGGGATTCTGTAACTTGGTTCCGATATTTTCATTCTTCCCCGTGAAATGAGCAGGACAGATTTGTAGAAACACTTTACTTTTGAAGGAATGTACGTAGGACGGCTGATAAGTAATGCACACGCGAGCGGGTTATTTTGTTGCCGCAACCTTCAGCCACAACGGTGGCAAGTTTCATTACTTTCCTTACAGCGATTGTGAATAGGTGCAGGTTATCAGGACGTCGTGTGATGAGGATATGTCAACAAATTTCAAACAACACGGAGAGATTGAATTTTTTTTTGAAGTGCTGTGAACGTAACACCAACTGAAATTCATTGCCGCTTAAAAGCTGTGTATGGTGAAAACCAGTGGCGGGTCGTGGCAACTGAAACAGGTGGGGCCCGTAACCGAAGTCAAACAATGAAATAAAAAAAACTGTCATTATTAGGTCAACGATTCAGACCCCCAACCTACACCCAATATTCCTTTACTCTGCCTCTGTTTACCCCCTTGACTCACAATAATGCCCAAATCAGGCAGGAATGCGTCAACTATTGTATTGCACACGAAAAAAATTTTCTCAGAAGAGAATGCATAATTATTAACAGAAAAATGTTAAAACTCCTTAAATAAAATTGTTACTTTAAAACATATGAGCATTAATTTATGTTAGTTGTGCTTTGTGTTTCTTCAGATTTCTCAACTGAGGAATAATCACAGGATTCACAGGATAAAAAAATGTAGTGAAAAAATAATAACCCCAATTATATGCAGGGAGGGAATGTTTCATGAATTTCGTCCCATATAGAATGAGTACAATACTACCATTTGCATTATTTGAAAGGTTTAACCTTTTTTTTAAAGAACTTGTGAAACCTAAAAACATATATGTACTCATGTGCAAATTATACTTACAGGTTTTCTCATTTATTTATTTATTTTTAACATAGAAAATCCCCTCAGTTAAAACTGAAATTAGTTCTGCAAAGCGCTTTGTAAACTTCATACTCTTTGAAACTCAAATTCTTGGGCTGATAAGCACCCAGTATGTTTAAGTGAAGCTTTTCGACTCAAATTCTTGGGCTGATGAGCACTGTGTTTTTTAAGTGAAACTCAAACTAAAAATTCTTGGGGTGATAAGCACTCAGTTTTTTAATTGTGAAGCTTTTCTTCCAGATTTAAAGCAAAGTACGGAGATTATAACAAAATATCCACTCCATTCACTGTAATCGGCAAGCAAAAAAGTCACGACACAAAGGAACAACACATCTCCAAGAAAGACACACACAGAAAAAACAACTAACTGAACTTTGAGCTTGGTCGGGGTAAGCTTCTCTGTTAACCCACGGCGTTAAGGAAATGGATACTCTCCTGGCCCATCAAATTAGCGCGGGGCCAGATAGATCTGGCCCCACAGCATTTTTGGCCCCAAGTCGTTAAGTGTGGTATGTAGGTCATCATACTGGATGAGCCTGGGAGGAAATCGTCTCCTCTTCGCTTGCGTAACGATGTTACTGGGGCCTGTTGGAACTGGACCTAATAACCTCACACTTTGAACGTGATCTCTTTCCTCAGGAATAGTTTTTCGTTTTTGAAGGAAACTTTTCCCTTAGGTAATGGTTTTTGAAGGGAACAGTTTATCACCATGCAGTTAAGAGAGAGAATAAGAATCAGGGGAAACAAATATTTTTAAAAATAGAAATTTTTAGGTGGGGCCCGGCCTCTCTGGCCCTAAATGACGAACCGCCCCTGGTGAAACCACTGTTGACAGAGAAGAACACTAAATCGCTGAGACATTGAATTTCGTCAGTATGAACCGGGGCATACCAATCTTGTCGACGAACCTCGCAGTGGAAGACCAGTTTCGGTGAATAATGAAGATCACCGAAAAGCAGTTGATGAAATTATCCAAAGTAACTGTGGTATCACTCAAAAGTGGATCGCAGCTAGGCTTGAATCGCATATCATTGCTACACTTGGCTACACAAAAAAATCTGTTCTCGATGGGTGCCACGCATATTGACGTCAGAAAACAGAAAAAGAAGCGTCTTCAGTCTTGTGAAAAAACGTTTGAAGCGTTATCGTGAAGAGTGAGATCAATTTCTTTTGAATATTGCTACTGGGAATGCGTCATGGATCCATCACTTTGACCCTGAAGAAAAACTACAGAGCATGGAATACCGACACACTTCCTCTCCACGTCCTAAAAAATTCAAAACAGTGCCATCCCAGCAAGGTCCTTTTGACAGATTTTCGGGACTACACAAAGATTGCCTGGCGGAATTTTTGGAAGCTGAGAATACTGTCAGTTCAGCACGCTACATTGAAACAATAAAATACCTACACGGGTGGGTGTGTCGAGTTAGGAAGTCAACTGTACCTATTTTGTTTCTGCTTGATAACACAAGCCCACAAACGCTTCTCCCTCAACACTTGTTACTCTCCAGAGGCTGAAATTTCAGGTTCTCCTCCATCTGCCTTAGAGCCCAGACTCGGCGCCGTGCGATTTTCATTTCTTTCCAAATCTGAAAAGAGATCTCAAGGCGACTCATTTCACCTCAGATGATGAAGTGGAGCACACTGTCCCATCATGCATCACCCAAACAATCTCTGAGTTCTGTATTGACGGCATGCGTAAACCTGTCTTACCTTGGTAACAAGTTCGTAAAATCATGCAATGCATTGATTATGATACGCTTTCCAACAAGCCAGAAATCATTACTCAAGTTATGAGGATAATGGCTGTGGAATAAATTTCGCTCCTGTGCCCTGACCTTTGATTCCATTTGGATTATATTAAACACAATTAGTTTAGCATACCTCCGAAAGAACATGGTAAAGTTTTGTTGCAATTGAAGCATTTTTACGTAAGTTATGGCGCATAAGGTCGATGGAATGATCCCGCTCCTATATCCTGTTCTTTGACCCCATTTCGCCAATTTTCAATAGGGTTCGTCCCCAGGTTGTCCCTTACCCCATGCTAAAATGTCATCGAAATCGAACAATTTTTACGCGAGTTGTCTTGCGGACAGACAGATAGACAGACGTACAAAGCTGCAGCAGATACGCTTCTTCAACCTAAGGTGGGAAAGCGTAAAAAATGTATTGAACGACAAAGCGACTACGTAGAAAAATTTGTATGCCAATTTGTACCAACCATAGTGTATTTCGTTTCAGCTTTTGCTTGTGCAAATACACCGTTTCTTTTTCTGGATATTTGTCTGTGTGCATTACTTATCAGTCTGACCGTAGTTTTCGCATATGTGATTCTCTGTAGAAGCCCCAGATCGTGGATCCGTAGAGGAGCCGTTTCCATACGGTGATTAGGAAACACATTTTCCATCGGGTGATTTTGGAATTTCTATAAATCAGGCTTAGGTGAGACACTTGTGGAAAACAATTCCAAGGTATTTAATCATGCGGGTGGAGGAAGCATCCAGAAATTTCTCGTACGGCTTATGGAACCACAGGGAAGGCTCAAAGACAAAATTAGCTACGTCCCATGAGATTTCTGTACTGCGTATAAGATTTACATTTGATTGAACTCAGAGGGTCAGATGCGGCAGATGGTAGAGAGGTCAGGAAGAAGGAGTGTCGTGTTAAAAGGACGATGCGGCATTGTTGGGAATGCCACACTATGCTGTCACAACGATCATTTGCTGGGAGAGAGAACAATGGCGAGGGAAGGAACAAATGCACTGTGAAATATTTTCATAAATTCGCGAGCCATTTTCTGTGTTTCTTTCCTTAAATTAACGAAGTATGTTTCTGATATAGCCTTTCCGTAAAATGATGGAAAAAAACTTCCTGAATTTCACGGATTTTTTCGTACGCTAGGAAAATGTTTAATTTTCAGAAATCTTTGCGATGCTTCTTTCTTATAATGACAGTAAATTGCCATTTTAAAGAGGTTTTGACGGAAAGTTCTGAATTTCTAGAAACCTTTCCGTAATTACTTTTTTATATTGACAGCCAATTTCCATTTTAAGATGTTTTAACGAAAAATTCTGAATTTTCAGAAACATTTCCACAATTCCCTTCTTTACAGTAAATTTTCACAGTAAATTTTCGTGTTTAAGAAGCTTAAGGGAAAATTCTAAATTTTCAGAAACCTTTCCGCAGTTCCTTTCTTATATTATAGTAAATTGCCGTTTTTAAGAGGTGTTGACGGAAAATTCTGAATTTCTAGAAACCTTTCCATAATAATTTTCTTATATTGACAGCAAATTTCCGTTTTTAAGATGTTTTAACGGAAAATTCTAAATTTTCAGAAATCTTTCCACAATTCCCTTCTTATATTGACAGTAAATGGCCGTGTTTAAGAGGTTTCAAATGAAAATTCTAAATTTTCAGAAACCAGGTCAGATCAGATCATAGGTAGATAATTTTAGGAAGGGAGTGTCTGACCGCAGGTTTTAAACAATACATAGAAATAGGAAGATAAGAGATTTGGGCTAGAATGCCCGGTAGGAAAGTGACATGAAAGCGAGGTAGAAAGGGGGAGGAAAACACCCTTTAGTTATTACCGGGGGCATTTCCCCGGAGCCCGACGGCTTAACGTGCCCATTCGATGCACGGCGGATATTTAGTGGTTCGAGCTTTCGTACCTGCCTGGGATCGAACCCGGGGTTTTCTCCGTGGCAGTCATGAACGTTGACTACTAGTCCACCCCCGGGCCAATTTTCAGAAACCTTTCCTCAGTTCCTTTCTTATATTATAGTAAATTGCCGTTTTTAAGAGGTGTTGACGGAAAATTCTGAATTTCTAGAAACCTTTCCATAATAATTTTCTTATATTGACAGCAAATTTCCGTTTTTAAGATGGTTTAACGGAAAATTCTAAATTTTCAGAAATCTTTCCACAATTCCCTTCTTATATTGACAGTAAATTGCCGTGTTTAAGAGGTTTCAAATGAAAATTCTAAATTTTCAGAAACCAGGTCAGATCAGATCATATGTAGAGGATTTTAGGAAGGGAGTGTCTGACCGCAGGTTTTAAACAACCCATAGAAATAGGAAGATAGGATATTTGGGCTAGAATGCCCGGTAGGAAAGTGACATGAAAGCGAGGTAGAAAGGGGGAGGAAAACACCCTTTAGTTATTACCTGGGGACAATTCCCCGGATCCCGACGGCTTAACGTGCCATTCGATGCACGGCGAATATTTAGTGGTTCGAGCATTCGTACCTGCCTGGGATCGAACCCGGGGTTTTCTCCGTGGCAGTCATGAACGTTGACTACTAGTCCACCCCCGGGCCAATTTTCAGAAACCTTTCCTCAGTTCCTTTCTTATTTTAATAGTAAATTGCCGTTTTTAAGAGGTGTTGACGGAAAATTCAGAATTTTCAGAAACCTTCCCGCAGTTCCTTTCTTGTTTTGATAGTAAATTACCCTTTTTAAGAGGTTTTAACGGAAAATTCAGAATTTTCAGGAACCTTTCCGCAATTCCTTTCGTAAAGTAATGGAAGAATTCTGTTCTCACTTTTTTGTATCTATATGATGTAAAATTTTCGACGAGAGCAGCGATTCGCGGGAATACTTGAGGCTAAATTTCAATCGTCTGTCGAAGAAACTTACCTGATTTTGGAGTTCCGTAGCAATATCGGATATTGTGGATAGCATATCGCATGAAATTTTGGTTTATATGTCACCGAATATTCCTTCCCCTCTCTCCCATTTTGTGCAGCAACTATTGTATATTGTGTTACAGTGAGAAAGTGGGTATTGGAATTACTGTACAGGTGGTTGTATGATGTCTATGTATCAGCCTGCGGACTCCTTAACACAAAAGCTATTATAGCTATCGAGAGTAAATTTTATATTCAGGAGTTTTGTGAAATAATTTTTAAAACAGTACATTTCACCTTATAATATACATAAACACCTAGATCCGTCTGTTCTTCTCTGGAACACTTGACGTCACAGGAACGTCTGCATTGTTGCGCCATCAGTTATCGAACAATTCATGTGTGCTCTAGCGATGTCAAAATGATTGCCTGCTATATAAGAGCATGCGATCCCTTTTAGATGTCAAGGTGATCGCGTGCTAATTTAAAAGCATTGGATTATTAGTGACTCAATTTCTATTTTTCCGATCTACAGAATTCGAATTGAATTTTTAATATCACAGCAAGTTGAGTTTGCATATTAATTTAATTTAGCACAATTTGAATGTTAATTTGTATGCTTCAATTATCTTTTACTTTCTTAATTTAACTAACTTTCAGAGTTTAGTGCTGATTTTATTGAACATTTTGCAAAATATCGATCTATCTGAACTCAGTAACCAACAATAAAAACTAAAATCTTGGATGACAAAGTGAGCAAGATTGCATCTAAAAGCAGATGTCTCCCAAACAGCACATTATCGAGAATTTAGGTAGTTCCGATTTGTAATACCAGATATCGCATTATTTTGTAGAAAAAGCTTTGTTATGAAGTTTCAAACTAACTGTCGAATAGGACGGTCTAAAACAAGCCATGAAGGGAATAACAAGTGTGCCGGAGAAAAAGTAATTTAACGCGAAAGATCAAAGAAATAGTTATTAAGGTAAGTTAAGATCAAAGAAATAGTTATTAAGGTCTTTCCGAGTTTAGCGCTGATTATATTACACATTTTGTTAAATATCGATCTATCTAAACGCTCTAATCTGCAATTGTTAAACAACAAATATTTTACACAGAATGCTATTCATCGCGAGGACTTTTGAAAAACGGAAATAAATAGCATATAAGTTTTATTTCTAACATGAATGAGAGCTTACTATGTAAGTTTTTACTATGTTTCTTTACAGAAATGCGGCGTCTATTTGATTTGTTTTCAATCTGGTTCAATAAAATATTTCACTCCGTCATAGTCCAGTCAACATCCCCTATATATTAATATTTATTTAAAGCTTAAAAATAACCGTCCTAGGACGGGCTATACGCTAGTCTTGAAGAAGATTGAAAGTTCTCAGTTTAATAAGATCTGAAGTTCCAAGACATTCTGTTGCTTCGAAAATTCACGATGAAAAAAACAAATTAGTAAACTCATGCAATGCATGGATTATAATCACTAGTCTGCATGAGATTAGATGATTGGAAACTAATACGTGTGCTTACCTCAATATTTTATGCTGATTCCAGAACTGGTCTTAGTTTTCTTCTATCACACACAGTTTTTGCACAATCGACCCAAGTTGATTTCGAAGATTTATCGCTTTTGCGAATCGTCATCAAAGCAACGTAAGGTTACTTTTGGAATATTGCCAACTAACCATCTGTAGAAGAAAGACTGAAAAGAGAATTCGCAAGAATCCAAAAATAGCATTTCCGCCAGTCAGATGCTCACATTTCCAGTTCATTGCTCTTTCTGTTCGGATTTATACAGCTGTTCTAAGTTACTGTCTCCATTGTGAGTGCGTAGTCTTACAATGTCGAAACGCAAGTGTGTAAATTGTCCTAATGTGTTCTGTCACATTTGTGGAAATTATGTAGTGCTTAAGGAAAGAACGGATATCAGAGACTTTGTGAAGAAAGCTTACTATGCTTATTTTAAAGTGCATCTTGGTGATCAGGATAAGGCATGGGCACCACATAAAGTGTGCCGCTATTGTGTTGAGAGGTTAAGGTTATGGACAAAAGGGAAGCAAACGTGCATGCAGTTGGCAATACCTATGGTGTGGAGGGAGCCTAAAGACCACCTAAACGACGTTTACTTCTGCTTAGTTAATGTTAAGGGCTGCAATTCGAAAAATAAGAACAAAGTTGTGTATCCAAGCATTCCTTCAGCCATTAGGACAGTTTCACATGGAAAAGGTCTGCCTGCCCCTCTTCCTCCAGCTGTGTTAGGGAACGTGGCGGAAGATGATGAATGTGAACGTGATGCAATCTCCGAAGACAATAGTGATGACGTATACAAGCCGGAAAACGACTCTAATCCAACACTGTTCTCCCGAAATGAACTTAATGATCTAGTACGTGATCTGAACTTGCCTAAGGAATCTGCAGAACTACTTTGCTCCCGGTTGAAAAGTAAGAATCTTCTGTCTCCAGGAACACATTTTTCATGGTACCGACACAGAGATTCTCACAGAAAGATTCCTTGGTTTACTGCAATAACATCAACGAGTTAATGCACTTCTATGGCATTGAACATGATCCTACTCAGTGGAGACTTTTTATTGACTCGTCCAAGAGGAGCCTCAAAGGCGTGTTACTGCATAATGGGAATGTGTATAGGTCCATTCCTTTGGCCCACTCAGTTAAAATGAAAAAAACATTCGAGAACATGAAGGTACTATTAACAAATATACAGTATGAGGAACACAAATGGCTTATCTGTGGTTACTTCAAAGTAATAGGAATGCTATTAGGACAACAAGCTGGGTACACGAAAATGCCTTGCTTTCTATGTGAATGGGACAGTACGGCAAAGCAAAGGCATTGGACAATGAGAGTTTGGCCAAACCGAAGAAATTTTGTTCCTGGGACTAAAAAATCCTGCATGACCCACTTGTAGACCCCCAAAAATATTGCTTCCACCACTACACATCAAATTGGGGTTGATGAAGCAGTTTTTAAGGGTTCCACCGCAAGATGGGCCATGCTTCAAGTACCTTTCTATGAAATTCCCCTTCATCACACTAGAAAAATTTGAAAGCTGGAATTTTTGTCGGCCCTCAAATAAAAAATCTGATGAAGGACAAAGATTTTGAGAAAACGATGAATGAGAGAGAAAAAGACGCATGGATAGCATTCCGATCAGTAACCGAAAACTTTCTAGGGAATCACAAAGATCCTAATTACAGAAAAATTGTTTAAACAATGTTGGAAAACTTCAAGCACTTGGGTTGTAACTCGAGTGTAAATGTTAACTTTCTACACTCCTATATCGACTACTTTCCGGAAAATCTGGGACATTATAGTGAAGAGCATGGTGAACGCTTTCACCAGGATATTAAGGAGATGGAGAAGAGAGGTACCGGTGGAGATGGAATGAAACTATGATGGCCGACTATTGTTGGATGTTGAAGAGGGATAGTAAAGAGGATCTGCAAGAAAGTACAAAAAAAAAAAAACACAGTTTGAAAATTAATGGAACGCTGTTTGCTTGTCGTTTTGTTAAAGACCAGCCACAGGTCAGTTCTTTACAGTAATTTCAAAGTGTTTTTGTAAAAAAAAAAGTTTTTGTGGGACATTGTGTTTGCATTTTTGTGCTTACATTAATTAAAATCTTGAAAACATATCGTCTGATTTTATTTTAAAACCTGACGTGATAGAGAAAAATGAAAGTCATTTCTAGAATCGGCGTCAAAAACTGATTCAGGAACAGCTATTTTTAAGAAATCATCTGACAAAAAATTAAAATTTGAAGATTGGTGTTATGATACGCTTTCCAACATACCGGAAATCATTAATCAAGTTATTATCAAGTTATGAGGATAATGGCTGTAGAATAAATCTCGCTTCTGTGCCCTGACCTTCGACCCCATTTTGATGATATTCAAGAACCAGTTCAGTATACCTCCGAAACAACATATTAAAGGTTTGTCGCAATAGAAGCGTTTTTAGTCAAGTTATGAGGATAATGGCTGCGGAACAAATCTTGCTCCTTTGTCCCGACCTTTGACCTCATTTAGATGTTATTCAACATAATTGGTTCAGTATATCTTCGAAATAACATGATAAAGTTTTGTCGAAATCGAACCATTTGTACGCAAGTTATAACGCATAAGGGTAATGGAATAGATCCCGCTCCTATGTCCTGACCTTTGACTCCATTTCGCCCATTTTCAATAGGGTTCGTCCCTATGTACCACATACTAAAATTGCATCGAAATCGAACCATTTTTACGTGAGTTATCGTGCAGACGGGCGGACAGACAGACGGACATAGCTGGAGAATATACTCTTCTTCAACCTACGGTTGGAAAGCGTAAAATACGTAATCTGTAATAAGTCTTCCTACAGAAAAATTGAAATGACTGCCAACCCATTGAGGTAAATAATAAGCTCCAATAGAAAATGAAATGACTAATAAGCCCTCATTAATAACAACATCAATAACAACAAAAAATAATAAATAAAAAACATCATAACTGAATTACAGTTCTACCTGGAACGTGAGTGTAACTCACCAGTCTTTCGGGCTCAGCGGTAACAGGCGCGGATTCTGTTGAGCCAACTCCAGACACATCTCGGATCGAATCCCACCATAAATAAAGAAAAAGTAATCTCTGGTGCAAGAAGGGGCTGAACAATTAAGAACCTTAGATTTTGTGAAATGTTTGTATTAATACGCAAAAACCCGAAACGGACTTTTCTGAAATAAACGGAATTACTGACTACGGAAAATCTGTCAAAATACGGACGATAGAAGAGACGGAGCCTTCTAAAAATGGAAATTTCATGAAAAGAAAGACACCTACCGGCAACTGCACTGCACGCTCTTTTCAGAAAATTTCCGTGAATTCACACTAATTATAATTTACAGTGTAACCTGATTTCTAACGGAGATTCAGTACGCCAAGGCTGACGTACGACGTGTATTCAGTGGTTCAGAGCAACTCAACCTACCTGGGCTAGATCTCATACAGTCGGAAGGCGTTTGCTCTAACCACGAGGCCACTCGCGGCGATATTTAACGTGCCTGTGAGAAAAGTATCTACGTACCGGGCCGCGGATAGCCTAGTGGTCAACGTTCGTGACTGCTACTGAGAGGTCTCAGGTTCGATCCCAGACAGGTACGAACGCTCGAACCACTAAATATCCGCCGTGCGTCGGATGAGCACGTTAAGCCCCGGGTACTGGCCCCCAGTAATAACAAAGGGCGTCTTCCTCCCCCTTTCTACCTCGCTTCCATGTGACATTCCTGTCGGGCACTCTAGCCCAAATCTCCTAGCTTCATATTTCTCAGGGTTGTTTAAGACGTGGTGTCAGACACTCCCTTCCTAAAATCCTCTACATATGATCTGATCTGATTATCTACGTACCGTATCTTTTCACGCTGTTACTACCGACTACATCCGGTGTTAAACGTTTGTTAGAACGAAGAAAGTGCGTTAATTATTCAGAAAAGTTTTTCTGATGGCTCCCAACCATCTACAGAAGCCCACCACTGAACGTTTTAGAAGGAAAATTAAAGGGTTTTCATTTTCTTGCAGATTTTAATGCTTTGTGTTTTTAGCCACGAAAGTTTTGCTGAAAGAACTGCTGTCTAACTTTCTGCTTCATCCTGTTTGCCTCCAAGAAGCAACAAACCAAATACAAGTGATTAAACACTACCACAAAAACTTCGAGAAAATAACTTAAGCTGAAGGAAATATAATCTTAGTAAAAAATAAAGGTAGGAACGGCAGGAAAAAAGGTATAGTGAGCTTATAAAAAACGAAAGGAAAAAGAAGGAGAAGATCTCATCGACGAATCTATTTTTTTTCCTGGACTCATTTGGGAAATTTCGACTTGAACGAATAAACTAATAAATAAGTAAATAAATAAAAAATAGGAAAGAAATAAAAAACAACTTTGGAAACCTGGGTAAGAGAAAATTTGATTTACCGCCTAGAAAAATAACTCTTACTCTTGATTAGCTGAGTAGAAGACGTTAAAGTTTGGAGACCAAATACCTGAAATGTCACTTACAGGAAAATGGTTAACCGCAAATGTATTTAGTCGATCCCGACAGACCGCGATTTCGAAAGACTCTGCCTGAGTGCCTTTTCTCTCCCATATCTCCGCTACCCACCCTGTTTGCCTTTTCTCCCCGGATTAATGTGCGGACAACTGTCAGTGTTCTTTCTACAAATATATAAAAAAAGAAGTTTTCTTGTTAAAACCAATTGTTTCGCCTTGAACAACTCCACTTTCTGGACTTCGAAAGATACGACATTTATTGGGGATTTCCTCTTCGTCAACGACGCAGAGGTAGACATTAGTCCTCTACAAACGTTATGATGGAATTTTCTAGCTTAAACGTGTTGCAAACAACTCAAGTTTTCCTTTATTCCTTTCTATCTCTTCGATTTAAGTTGGATAAAAAAGACTTTTGTAAACTGCAGTATGAGAGAATGTGGATATGTTTACTGCAACCTTTTTCTCTGAAGAACTTCAATCAAGTGCACCCGTTTTCATGCTATCAATATAAGAAAATTTACTTTTAATTAATGTAAACTTTTGAAAAAGAATGAATTGTGTTAAACAAACATTATAAGGAAATGTGGTTAATTTAATCCTTTTCGCTTTGCCATGCCAAAAAATTATGTGACCTATTATATTTCAGAAAACATGCAGGTATTTAGTAATTCCTCCTTCTGTTCGTTGTATTTAAATTAATGAGCTTTATACCGCGTTGACTATTACGTTTAATTGAACAAAAGAACTGCTAACATGCTCGATGTAATCATTTCCGTTCTGTTGTCCTCAGAATTGGTGTATTGTGAACCTTACGTTAGATAAATTACACTCGAAAAGTAAGAACCTGATGGGTTCGATTCCCGGTGGCGGCCAATGAGAGTTTTTCCGTGCCTTACTTACAAACGTGGAAAGAGTGATGGCCTCTGTTTGATGTTTCTGGTCCACGTCAAATGTCCGTATCGAAAGTTTTAATTTTTGTCTTTTACTCACAGTTGAATTAAAGGATTTAGTAGATACAGTCATTTGCATTTGATAAACGGGAAAACATTACAATAAAATGTTTTTTTTATCTCAATGTGGAACTAAAGAATTTAAGAAACTATACAGATTTCAGTTAACTACGAGGAAGATACAAAAAGCTCTAAGCATGGATTTTAGTTAATGACGTCATTACTATGTCAAGAATAATTATCTCAACTTCTTACCATGTGCTGTTGATGTCTAAGAATTTTTAAGACATTTCTAATTAAAAAAGACTTGCAGATTTGGAGAAAGTACATGACAGAGTGTCATACTGGGCATTAAGAAAGAAACAGGCAGTGCTTTTTTTTCTTTAGAAAACTGTGCCACAAACTCTTAAACATAAGTTCCATTGTAAAGGGAATGGGGAGTGTTATCCTAATGAAAAGCCACTGAATTTCTTGAACGTTCTTTAAGTGTTATTATTGTTACACGCTATAAAATAGAAAAACACCCAAATCCAGGACCGTAGCAAGCTTTTCTGTATCTTTACTTTATATCTCATGCCTGGCAACATACACTGATCGTCAAAAAAAAAAAAAAAAAAAAAAAAAAAAGCTGTACCCAGAAGGAAGCAACCGACAGGAATGAAACTTGGTGGGTAGGCTTGACATCATGAGATATACAAATGATTCAAGTATCACGCTCGGCCGAGCATGGAACGTAAGCAAGGAGTGGTCGTAGCATGATCATGATCATATGTAGAGGATTTTAGGAAGGCGGTGTCTGACCCCAGGTCTTAAACAACCCTTAGAAATAGGAAGCCAGGAGATTTGGGCTAGAGTGCCAGATAGGAAAGTGACACGGAAGCAAAGTAGAAAGGGGGAGGAAGACGCCCTTACTTATTACCGGAGTGCCAGGACCCGGGGTCCGACGGCTTAACGTCCCCATCCGACGCACGGCGGATATTGAGTGGATCGAGCGTTCGTACCTGCCTGGGATCGAACCTGAGGTCCCTTTCCGCGGCAGTCAAGAACGCTGCCCATCTAGGCCACCTGCGGCCCAAGAGTAGTCGTAACGCTGTGCCTGACCGGCTATATAAGGTCGTAGTGCTGTGCCTGACTGGCTATATAAGGTCGTAGCGCTGTGCCTGACCGGCTATATAAGGTCGTAGCGCTGTGACTAACCGGCTGTATAAGGTCGTAGTGCTGTACCTGACTGGCTATATAAGGTCGTAGCGCTGTGCCTGACAGGCTATATAAGGTCGTAGCGCTGTGCCTGACCGGCTATATAAGGTTGTAGCGCTGTGACTAACCGGCTGTATAAGGTCGTAGTGCTGTGCCTGACTGGCTATATAAGGTCGTAGCGCTGTGCCTGACCGGCTATATAAGGTCGTAGCGCTGTGACTAACCGGCTGTATAAGGTCGTAGTGCTGTGCCTGACTGGCTATATAAGGTCGTAGCAGTGTGCCTGACACGCTATATAAGGTCGTAGCACTGTGCCTGACCGGCTATATAAGGTCGTAGCGCTGTGCCTGACCGGCTATATAAGGTCGTAGCGCTGTGCCTGACCGGCTATATAAGGTCGTCCCGTTGAGCGCGCTTACCATTCTGACTCGTGATGTTGTGCTGATTGTATCCTTTGCAAGTGAAGTATGCCTTGGAGAAAAGTTCGGAAGCTAATCGAGTAGTTGGAAGAGTTCGAGAGGGGCCACATCGTCGCGGAATGGTCATATCACCGTGGGATGGTCATATCAACCGTATTGCGCGCCATACCGGTCGTGCGGATATCATCATAGCCCGCTGTTGGCAGCAGAGGATAGAACAAAGCAAGCAGCGGCGACCGGAAGGGTCTGGGAGACCTAGACGAACCACGGGGAGAGGTGACCGACGGTCGTCCGACATGCCCGGAGTGACCCAACTGCCACGATTGCGGATATTTAGTGAGCAGTGGTACACTCAATGCATTTTCCGATTAGTGCAAGCACCATTGGCAGACAGATGCACGACGTAGAACTACACGCTCGCAGGCCATTACAAAGACTGCTCTTAACACCATTGCATCGCCGCCAAAGACTGCAATGGTGTCGTGCCAGTAAGTCATGGAACCACTCAGAATGGTAGCGGGTAATCTTCACTGACGAGTTCCGCTTTTGTCTTGGAGGAGACGACCAACGAATCCGTGTGTGGTGGCACCGCGATCAGCGCCATGATGTACGGTTTGTTGTCGAGCGTCGCACGTCCTGAAGGCCTGGTGTCATGGTGTGGGGTGTAACTACCAACGATATCTTTGGTGTTCATTACAGGCACTTTGACAGCTGAACATTACGTTAATGAGGTCCTGCAACCACTGGCCCTACCTTTTATGAACTCTCACTCCGGTGCGAGTTTTCAACAGGACAGCGCTCGTCCGCATACTGCTGCTGTCTCGAGAGCTTGCCTTCAAGGCACTGACACTCTGCGATGGCCAGATCGCCAAACCTATCGCTGATTGAAAATGTGTGGGATGCTATTGGACGCGCTATCTACACTCCACACCCACCGCACAATCTGCAGAAACTGCGTTGCGTGAGGAAATTCAAGCTGCATACGATGACTTATCGCAGGACCCCATTAGGAACCTGTACAACTCCATGCTGTGACGTCTGGCATGCTCTGTGAGCAAACATGGTGGACTGACGTCATACTGAGAGACACTACTTATTGGCGTGGCGAGGCTGTTATGCACTGAGTGGCCACTTTATTATGACCACCTCACAGTTTTAAGCAAATGAGCTATGGCTGCACGCCGTTGCCGCCAGAGGGCGAGGCTAGTATAAAAAGGGAAAGCTTAGTGCTTGCGACAGTACTAGAAGTGATTTTTGGGTGACGAGATGGGTAAAAAATGCGATTTGACGGACTTTCAACGTGGGATGATTGTAGGAGCTCGGAGTCATGGAGCGAGTATCACCGAAACCGCCGCAGTCGTGAAATGTTCCAGAGCAACTGTTGTTAAAGTGTTTAAAGACTGGACTGTCAGCCAAAAATCTGGGTCTCTATACGTGCAACGTGTGGTCGTCATCGACTAGTGACTGCTCGGGCGGAACGGAGAGTGTTCAGACTGGTAGCAGACAACAGAAGGGCAACAGTGCAGCAAATTACAGACCATCTTAATCAAGGATCCCCTCAAATGATCTCTGCACGCACTGTTCGCCGTACACTGCATCGGATGGGATATGGCAGCCGAAGGCCTGTTCGAACACCTTTGCTGCCTGCAGTTAACAAGAGAAAACGTCTCCAGTTCGCACAGGAGCACAGTCGATAACTTGAAACAAATTCTGTGGTCCGACGAATCACGTTTTCAGTTGCACCATGCCGACGGCCGAGTGAGAATTGGGCGGAAACAGCACGAAAGCATGGACCCCAAATGCATTGCTACAACCCTTCAAGCTGGTGGAGGCAACATTATGGTTTTGGGAATGTTTTTCTGACACGCTTTAGGCTTTTTAATTCGTGTTGATCAACGCATGAGTGGCACATCATATCTAGACATCATTGCTGGCCAAATGCATCATGTCAGTGGATGGTTTATCCCAATAGCGATGACCACTTTCAATAAGATAATGCGTCCTGCCATAGTGCTCGTATTGTACAGGATTGGTTTCAGGAACATGCCGTTGAGTTTACTTTGTTTAGGTGGCGCCCACAATCTCCAGATCTCAACCCTATTGAGAATTTGTGGGATGAAGTTGAACGAGCCATCAGACAGCTGGATCCACAACACTGCAATCTCACACTCCTGGAAATTTCTATTAAACAAGCATGGTCTCAGATTCTACAAACCACCTACCAACATCTCGTGGCGTCCATGCCACGAAGAATCGATGCAGTAGTAAAGGCAAAAGGTGGCCCAATGAAGTACTAAGGGGGTGGGCATAATAAAGTGGCCACTCAGTGTATAACTGTAGGATGATGCAATATTTAGCAGGGTGAAAAAGCTGTAACTGAAAGTTTTAAAACCCGAATCGTAAAATACATATACATAACTATAATAAACGGTTGAATTATTAATAGGCAGTCTGTAAGATAGGTCGACAACAACAAAATTTTCGTAACATTCCCAGTCAATATTACCATGACAGAAGCCTATATACAGGTTAATAGATTTTAACCCGTAAAATGAGGGCACGGTACGTTAAAAATCATATAATGTAAAAATTTAGGTAATAAAAATGATGTTAACACCTACGTAACAGAACAAATGTCACAGACAGTTGTTCGAGTACATACGTATTGCCACAGACGAAGTCGTTTGTCTTACTAACTTTGTTTTATTTTCCGGTATTTTACCTTGATTTTACGTATCGGGCGATAGCTATGAGCTTAGATCCGATTTCGGCCACCGGATAAAAATAGATGGCGCTGCAAGTACTGAATGGCGTCAGGGCGTTCACGTCAGAGCTCATGCGATAGCGGTGAGCTCAGTTCCGATTTCGGCCACCGGGTAAAAGCATATACGTAAAACTTATTAGACTTAGAACTTATTGAACGAACTTAGAACTTATTTATATTAGACTTAGAACTTATTGAACTCCTCCCGTACAGAGATCTAATTATTCTAAAGGACGAACTTTGCTTTTTCAAGACAAACATTTAAACGTTGTGTTCACCTATAATATTTTATTACTTTAAGTGGATTAATTTTACCTGAAATTTCATTTCGCTTTAGAGCGTTGCATCAACTAGATATAAACTATGGAACCTGAAGTTACGGAAAAACCTTAATTGTGTCATAAATTTACTACGTCACTTATTATAATACATTTGAAATGATCGGTAAAATTTTTATTTTTTCCAGTTAGCAATTTTTACAAATATAACCGAATCCAAAACCGCGTGAAATAAGAAAATGACAAAAACAAAAATTTCACCAATTTTTCGTATTGATACTTATTAGTCGTATTTGTGTTCTCTTGTCTTTCTTAATCTTCCTTTGAGAAATTTATTAATTATTCTCCGTGACCAGATTATTCTTGAAATATGTGTTTCTAGCTATCTTCTTGTGTGCAGAAAATAAAAAAGAAACGTTTATCAGTTTATCATAACCTGGGCTAAAAGTTACGTCATCTTTCGGAGAAAAAAAGAAATAAAGAAACAGAAGCAGTGTGCTGAAATGTTAGTGTAGAGATTAATCAAATTTTTATATCACCGAGATTGTTTCCATCTGCGCGTAATTCCTCTTTAATTATCGTAAGGGAAAATTCTTTCATGGTAAAATGAATTGCCACAAGAAAATTAATTAAATTCTAAATCCAATATTTTCAAATCTCGGGAGAATTTTTTCGTTGCTCAAGGCCTGAAAAAAAAAAAAAAAAGAAAATACGCCAAACAAAGCCACTTTGATTCATAGGTTGAACACCGATTTCACAGTTGATTTAGTATAATTAAAATATAGACTAAAGGGAACTCTGCTCTGAAACAGGTGGTAGTTAGTCAATTTAATTTCGAAATGTTCTAATGGAAAAATGAAGAGAGATAAAAAATTACCTATAAGCTTACGCTAAAAATCGTAAAATAATATATAGTGATTACTCCACTGAAATATTATAGACGGTTCCTTTCATCACAAACATCACACATTTGAAGGGAAACAGTAAAGAAATACAGAACAAGCCTTTTATTTGGCCTCAGAGCATATTTTTTCATTATTAATAGCATAACGAGAAAGGTCAGTTAATTTATTTTGTAGTATCAAAGAGACCTGGCTTTGCCGGATTTAATAATAAAAAAACAGCTTTTTGGCCAGCATATTTCGAGTTTTCCTGAAATTATGATTAAGGTATGTTGCACGGAATCATTTGATTGAAATATGTTGCACAAATGAAAAGAAAGAAATTAAAAAAAATAAAATCTATATTTGTGCTGTTCCAGTCCAGTGAAACCAGCCGTATTTATTGACAGTTACTACAAAAAATTTGAAATAGAGTGGAACCTCGGTTATACGTTTCTCGCTTATACGTACGTTTCTCAGTTATACGTTTCTCACTTTTATGTAATTGTGTGTCAGTCCCGATGTTTTTATGTTGCTTCTATTACTTTTTTTACTCGATTACACCTAATCCATTTATGCGCTTTTCGCAAATATACGTTAAAATTTGAATTTCAGAGTGTATAAAATACACGGTTCTTTGATTCTTTAATACGCAATCCGGTATGTTACAACTTTGAGAGAATTGAGACAGTGTTCTGTTCCTTCTTGGTGCAGTCAAAGTTGAACCTTGATCCCATCAGAGAAGGGAATGCTGTTTATTTTGAGAGAATTGAGACAGCGCTGTTGTGTTCCTTCTTGGTGCAGCCAAAGTTGAACCTTGATCCCATCAGAGAAGGAATCAAGGCTGTTTACTTTGAGAGAATTGAGACAGCGTTGTTGTGTTTTTCTTGGTGCAGCCAAAGTTGAACCTTGATCCCATCAGAGAAGGATATTTTGTTAACTTTGAGAGAATTGAGACAGCGTTGTTGTGTTCCTTCTTGGTGCAGCCAAAGTTGAACCTTGATCGCATCAGAGAAGGGTATGCTCTTTACTTTCAGAGAATTCAGAGAGCGTTGTTGTGTTTCTTCTTGGTGCAGCCAAAGTTGAACCTTGATCCCATCAGAGAAGGATTTGTTGTTTACTATGAGAGAATTGAGACAGCGTTGTTGTGTTCCTTCTTGGTGCAGCGAAAGTTGAACCTTGATCCCATCAGAGAAGGATATGATGCTTACTTTGATATACACTATCTACCAACAAGTAATTGGACAACCCTGCAATCGCCGATATCTGCGGTCTTGATACACGTCACGGCCGCCGTCGTTAAATATCGTGTGGGAAACAACAACGCAACCAGTCGCATGCAAGATGCCACGCAGTTCGGAGCTCTCTGATTTCGAGAAAGGTGTAATCGTTGGGTATCACAGAAATGGCCAATCCATATCCAGCGAGTTAAAGTACCCAAAGTCGACAGTGGTCTACATGATTGGCAAGAGGAAGATGAGAGGTGACTGTCGGAATGTGCCCTGACCCGGTAGACCCACAAAACTGGGAGTTAGAGACCGACGGGTGCTGGCCAGAGAAATTCTGTAGAACCGCACAAAATCGATGGGCCACATCCGCGAGGAGTTTCAACAGGCATCCGGGAGTGTTCTTTTGATGAATACCAACCGTAAGGAAGCCCATCTGCTCGGTTATCATAGACGTGCTGCCGCCCACAAGCCTTTGATCACCAAGTCCAATAGAGCTGCTCGGCTAACGTGATGCAAAGAACGTCGACAGTGGACCGTTGAACAGTAGAAACAGGTTCTCTGGAGCGACGAATCAAGGTTCACCCTCTACCATTCGGATGGCAGGGTCTGGGTTTGGCGTCTGCTTAGAGAACGCCTCCTGCCGGAATGTATTGTGCCAACTGTGAAGTTTGGCGGCTGTGTAATTATGCTATGGGGGTGTTTCTCCTGGTATGGCACGGGACCCTTTGTCGCAATTCTTGGTAGACTCAACGCCGAGACCTACTGCACCATTTTGGATGACCATGCGCTTCCTACGTTGTGCCAGTTTTACGGGGTGGACCCATGTTACTTTCAGGAGGACAATGCCATCTGTCATGATGCGAGGTCCACCATGGCTTGGTATGGTGACAATGGGGTTAATCAAATGGACTGGCCTGCGCGGAGCCTGGACCTTAACCCTATCGAGCACCTCTGGGACGAGTTGGAGCGTCGACTTAAGGGGTGCCTCCACTGTCCGAAATCGTTGAAGGAACTGACCTGTCTTCTCCAAGCCGAGTGGAAGAAAATACCGCTAGCCGTCGTACAACGCCTGCTTGAGAGTATGCCCCAGAGGGTCGCAGCTGTAATCGCCGCTCGTGGAGGCTCCACCAACTTTTGAAGGTGAATAAACTTCGTTTTCCTTTGCTATCACAGGTGTCCAATTACTTGTTGGTAGATAGTGTAATTGAGACAGCGTTATTGTTTTCCTCCTTGGTGCAGCCAAAGTTGAACCTTGATTCCACCAGAGAAGGATATGTTGTTTACTTTGACACCGTTGTTGTGTTTCTTCTTGGGGCAGCCAAAGTTGAACCTTGATCCCATCAGAGAAGGATATGTTGTTTACTTTCAGAGAATCCAGAAAGCGTTGTTGTGCTTCTTCTTGGTGCAGCCAATGTTGAACATTGATCCCATCAGAAAAGGATATTTTGTTTACTTTCCGTTTGGATGAAAAATTGCTTTCGCATTTTATGACTCACACACGCATGCGCTATTTAAAAACTGAAAAATCTCTATGACGTAACTTTGTGGCTCCACTATTTCATGGCGTAGTAGAAAAGAATTCTAAATGTTTCATCTCTGGGAATCCAAAATGTTTCATCTCTGGGACGTAAATTTCTGGCTCCACTATTCGTGCCGTAGTAGAATAGGATCCTAAATGTTTCATCTCTGGGACGTGACTTCCTGGCTCCACTATTCGTGCCGTAGTAGAATAGAATCCTAAATGTTTCATCTCTGGGAATCCTAAATGTTTCATTTCTGGGATGTAACTTTGTGGCTCCACTATTCGTGGCGTAGTAGATTAGAATCCTAAATGTTTCATCTCTGGAACGTAACTTTCTGGCTTCACTATTTGTGCCGTAGAAAAATAGAATCCTAAATGTTTCATTTCTGGGAATCCAAAATGTTTCATCTCTGGGACGTGACTTTCTGGCTCCACTATTCGTGCCGTAGTAGAATAGAATCCTAAATGTTTCATCCCTGGGAATGCTAAATGTTTCATTTCTGTTATGTAACTTTGTGGCTCCACTATTCGTGGCGTAGTAGAAAAGAATCCTAAATGTCTCATCTCTGGGAATCCTAAATGTTTCATCTCTGGGACGTAACTTTGTGGCTCGACTATTCGTGCCGTAGAAGAATAGAATCCTAAATGTTTCATCTCTGGAACGCAACTTTCTGGCTTCACTATTTGTGCCGTAGAAGAATAGAATCCTAAATGTTTCATCTCTGGGAATCCTAAAGGTTTCATCTCTGGGACGTAACTTCTTTGTGGCTCCACTATTTGTGGCGTAGTAGAAAAGAATCCTAGATGCATCATCGATATTCAACATTCGGGTTTCAAATGGATGCACTCAGGATCTGCAGAAACAAAGAAGCTGTTAATACATTAGTTATGTACAGAAGCACTGGTCTCAGATTCTTAGTTCTGAGGATTTCAATTAATTTATTAGGAGTACGCAAAAGTTTCCGCTGTTTTAAGGAGAAAGGAGACAGGAGCAATTAGGAAACCAGTACACATTTATTCAACGGAATATTGGCCGTTAGCATCAATGACCTTTTGCCATTTTTCAGGCAACAAATGAATGCCCCTGTGATAGAAGGGCTCGGGTTTTTAGCTGAAGAACGCAATGACGAAATTTTCCACCTCTGGAACTGTGGTGAACCGCTGTTGGGCTTGGGAATGTTGCATAGAGCGAAACAGATGAATGTCAGAGGGTGCAATGCCCGTGGAGTAAGCTAGGTGCGGTAAAACCTCCCAGTGTAACTGTTCAAGAGTTGATTTCGTGGTGGTGCCGACTTGTGGTCTGGCATTATCGAGTAACAGGATGACTGGGCCGCGCCCTTTACCTGTCCATGGGCGTTTTTGTTCGATTGCGGAGTTCAGTTTCATCAACTGATCGCTATAACGTCGTGCAGTGATTGTTTTGTGCGGTTTCAACAATTGGAAGCCGGACAAAACAATCACTCCATGCATATCCCACCACACACACACACACACACACACACACACACACACACACACAATAGCACCTTTTTCCCGTGGATATCCTGTTTAGCAGTGGATGTTGATGTCTGGCCTGGGTCAACCCAGGATCGCTTGCGTACGGGGTGGTCGCAATAGACCCATTTTTCATTCCCGGTGACAACCTTCCACAAGAAATTCTTCTCTTGCAACCTTTTCAACAAAGACATGCAGATCCCCAATCGTTGACCAATATTACGTTCCGTTAAAGTATGCAGAACCCACTTGCCAATCTTCTGGATCTTCTCAAAGGCCTGTAGACACCCTACCACCTCGATTGAGCTACTTTCAAACGTTTAGCCAGCTGCATGGTAGATTGTGTGACATCCTCTTGCAACAGCAATTCTAGAACCTCATCTGCGAGTTCCTGCGGTCTACCTGCACGTGGCTTGTCTTCCAAGCTTAGATCACCTTTCTTAAACCTAACAAACCATTCTCGACACGTCCGCTCACCCATAACCGTTTCGCCATACGTCTGACCTATTGAACCATATGCTTCACTCGCACTTTTCCCTAAATTAAACATGAATAACCAACAGTGCCGCAAATGAACTTTATCGTCCGCCATGCAAGCTTATCTTAATGTATAAACTGACAGCGCGGGTCACCAACCGGCTAGATCCCTATAGCGCCCGCTAGCGGGGGCTTCGGAAACCTTTGCATACCCCTAATAGAATCAGGATCTTTAGAGACAGATAGAGTGGTCCAAAGAGAAGATTAATTTTAATAGGCTTTATCAAAGAGAAGATTAATTTTAATAGGCAATATATTTTATCGTATTGTTGCAATACGATAAAATATATTGCAATTTATAGCGCTTTTTTTCTTTCATGGCCAATTCGACTTTAGATAAATCATTAATAAGAAATATCTTATGCTCCTTCAAAGTATAACATTTACAATAGTATTTAACATTTTGAAATTTTGTTCATACTTTTTTACCCTTTCCAACCGTAGGTTGAAGAAGCGTATATGCTCCAGCTTTGTCCGTCCTGTCTGTCCGCACGATAACCCGCGAAAAATGGTTCGATTTCGAGGAAATTTTAGTATGTGGTAGGGGACAACCTGAAGACGAACTCTGTTGGGCGAAATGGGGTCAAAGGTCAGGACACAGGAGCGGGAGCCATTTCATCGCCCTTATGCTTCACAATTTACGTTAAAATGCTTCGATTACGACAAAACTTAATCATCTTGTTCCGGAGAAATACTGAACCGGTTCTGTTGAATAGCATCGAAATGGGGTCAAAAGTCAGGGCACAGGAGCGAGATTTATTCGACAGCCATTATCCTCACAACTTGACCAAAATTGCTTCCATTGCGATAAAACTTTAGTATGTTGTCCCGGAGGTATACTGAACCAATTCTGTTTAATATCATAGAAATGGGGTCAAAGATCAGGGCACAGGAGCAAATTTATTCCACAGCCATTATCCCCATAACGTGAGCAATAATTTGAGTAATGATTTCTGGCATGTTGGAAAGCGTATCATAATCAACGCATTGCATGATTTTAGTAACTTGTTCAGATTTATACGCTTTTAAGGGTCTTCCCCTAAAACAACGTATTACCTAGATTTCACGATATTTGAAATATCTGTTTTGTCTTTATCGGCGTTATGTGCCGTTCTTCCGAAGTGCAAGTAAGGAGTGTCCTTGAAGAGTCTATGGGTAAACGACGTTGAGAGTTCTTTCATTTGGACCAAGACAAAAAATCTACATTTTTCTATTGTGTTTTAATTCGTGTTATGTACAGATCTTTCGAAGTGCAGGTAAGAGTATCCTTGAAAAGATCTGGGTAAACGGCGTTGAGATTTCTTCCATTTGGACCCAAGATGATGAGTTTTTCGTAATGTTTACCAATGCTAGAGCAAAAAGGAAAGACAACACCGAACATCCGAATGTGAGGAGCATGTTTGTTTAATCCTTTCCGACACGAATAAAATATTTTATAGTCACTCAAAGTCAATGGAACTCGTTAAAAAATCGAATATCTACAATCGATAAAATATCCAGAAATAGAAACAGCTACTTACATTTTTGAAAAATATGTTACGAAAATTACATTACCAAATGGTGCACAAAAAGTTTCTGGTCGTTTAAGGAGGATATGACAGACAAGGCGATTTTCAAAACAAGCAGAAAAAGAGATATAGAGGAAAACATAATGTAGTTTTACGCCACCTACTGGAAAAAGTTTGAATAATGGAAAAGTAGAAAGTACACGAAAAGTATTCTTCATAGAAAAAGCTATGGAAAGAAAAAATAATGTTTAAATACGTTTCCTGGAAGCAGAGGTAGCTAGGAAAAAGGTTTTGACATTTACGCATCACAGCGGAAAAACTGTGCGTTGTTTAAAGAGAACAATGTTGCTAATAGCAAACAGTTAAAAAATAATTTCTTTATAATTGGACTTTTAGTAACCAAGATGCAACTGTCAAGAAAATTACACACTAAGACAACCTAGCGCCAGAAGTGTGAACTAGAAAAATCCACAAGTACGGGCACTTACACAAGGTAATTGGAATCCAGTGTTAAAAGAATCTTCTAAATCGGACTTTTAGAGGCAGATATATCATGAAAAAAAAAACAGATTAAATATCTGCACTCCCTAGCTGGGGAAGTGGTGCATTATTTTGAGAAGGAAGTGCCCACAAATACTTTTAGTAGTTAATATTATTGACTGGGAAAGGAGTTCTCCAACCGGGTTTTTAGACGAATAGATAATGCTGAAAATATGCTGTAAACACAAAAGTGAAGTTATGCCATGTGGTAGCCAACTGCCGTTAAAAAAAATTTGAAATTATAAAATGCAAAACATTTCGCGCGAGAAACACTTTCTGATAAAGAAAGAAATTTTCAAATCGGTCTGTTAGAAGCAGACATACTGAGATTTTTTCCAGAATGTCAGATATTGACATCTACGCCCTGGCGGTAAAAATGGGCATTATTTTAAACAGAGGAAATTTTGAAAAGGTTATTCGTAGTGAATGGTATCAAACCACAATGATTTTTTTTTAATCTAGTTTTGAGATGCGCAAGTATTTCTTCAAATATATCGGAAATATAAATAAACACTTGCAACCCCTAGTGTCAAAACCGTTCTTCCCAAAAATTTAAGAATTACATTTAGAACATTTCCCATGAGGAGTTCAACCCGATGCAGAAATAATTTTTCAAATCGGAATGTTAGAAGCACAGATATCGAAAAAATTACAATTTAACTCTATGCCTCCCCTCACCCCCCCCCCCAATGAAAAAATTAGGCACTACTTGAAAAAGAAACTATACTCAAAGTAGTCTTCATTATACAAGATATTGAAGGGGAGAATAATTTATTCTAATCCGTTATTTAGAATCAATATGGTACAAAACGCATTTTGAATTAGATGGCATCAGCATTTACGCCCTCTAGCGTCAAAGTGATGAATCGGAAAACTACTGGAAAGCAAAGGTTATCATTCTCACATATCAAGCTTTAAAAAAAAATTCAAATCACATAAATAGTGGAAGAGATATGTTGTCCACAGAAGAACAGACAAAGTGATAAAATAAGCACATAACCTTTTTTTATAAAAGACGTGCTGAAAGCATAAAGCTGGACATGGGACAATCATGGGTTTTGCAGGTTGAGTCTAACAACTTTTAACGATTGGCCATGTGCTTGTTGATATTCATAGCGAAACTGAGACGAAGAGGAAACTGTAGGTGTTTAAACTTGAAATGGGTTGTCAGATGGAACGATTGGAATGCGTGGAATAAAACATGGTCTTCTGCAGCATGTCAGTCATGATGGCAGCTTCTACGACATTTGACATTAGTTTCTTGCCTTTCAGTCGTTTTCCATTGAACAGCGTTGTTGGATTCAGTTGATGCCAAGATAAAATAAATAAATAAATAGTCAGGTGAGGTGAGAGAATTCGCGTAAAAAGGAATAGCAATGTTAATTAATCTCCGAAGAAATGAAATGCGAAAAAATACACATTTTTCTCGCATTTCGTTTTATGTATTCAGTTTGCAGTTTATTGAAATATATTTCCTCTCCAAGAGAATCATGTTGCCATTTTTTTCTTTAAAAAATAGTTGAACTATTTATACCACGTAATAACACACGATGAGTGGGAATGATCACACTCTCTATTGAGATACTTTGGTTGTTTCATTTGAATCCTTTTTTTTTCACCTGGTCCTGTATGTGACCATCTTTGTAGGAATGAGGTGTTTCTTACGAAATCTTTTAGGGTCTTTCTCTAACGTACGATATGATAAAGGTTTTCACCAAATTTCAGAATATTTCATCATCTACAAAGGCCGTTCCGTAAAAACTGAGAGTAACTTTGTTTTGAGTTGGCAAAAGTGTGAAGGGGAAAAATAGCTAAGCAGACCAATAACTGAATTAAGGAAGTATCTATGGCAACAGCTATTAGCCATGAAGACCATTCTGGTTTTGTTATTGCGCAGTTGTTTAAGGTACGTCTGCATTTCGCCTACAGCTATGGAGGTGAGTGATTCAGAGTTAAGAAGTGAAATGCGTTGTGCGATAAAATTCTCCTATCGTTTGTGTAAAACGGGTCCAGAAACAATTGATTTAATGAAGAAAGCTTACAAAGATAAATGTCTGGGTGAGTCAACGATTTTTAGATGGCATCATGATTTCAAGAAAGGGCGTTTGTCGGTAGAACTCGCTTCTAGGCCTGGTGTAAGTGTTGTTACGGAGCGTACTGTTAAAACTGTTTGGGCAATCCTGCAAGAAGATCGACGAATGGCGTGTGAAGACATAGCGACGTCAACTAATATTTCAAAAACGTCAGCATTACTGCTGCATCGAATGTGTTCCAGACGGGTACATCATCACCCAACGAGAGAACAATTGTTAGCCAGAGTTCAGATGTGTCATGAGTGAAAACAAATGATTGCAAAGAATCCAAACTTTCTAAACACAGTAATTACTGCCGATGAAACATGGGTCCACTGTTTCGACCCCTGACGAAGCTCGCAACGCGTGGTTGGGAACACACAGGCTCGCCTCCTCCGAAAAAAGTACGCCAAACCAAATCAGCTAGAAAGGTGATGATGATAATTTTCATTGATCACAAAGGTGTATGTAGTCTACCAGCATGCCGTTCCTCCGCAAATTTACTGTCAATGTTGAGTATCACATTTCAGTCTTGAAGCGTCTGCGACGACACATGTCGATTAAGGGACCGGAACTGGTGGGCAAGCGGACACTTCACCATGATAACGCCCGCCCATACGTGGGTGCTTGTGTTCAACAGTTTCTTACGAAATGAAGTATTGAAATCATGCCACTGCCTGCCTACAGTCCTGACCTCACCCCGTGCGATTTCTGGTTGTTTCCAACAATGAAGGAGAAGTTCGGTGGCGCAACATTCAACACAGATCACCAAACAGAAGTCATAGCTCTTTCCACGTTTTTTTTAAAGTGAGTCACTGAAAAATTCTCATTGGCCGCAGCCGGGAATCCGAACCCAGGGTCTTCCAGTTACGCGCCGGATAGAGCAATGACTTCTGTTTGCTGTTCCCGGTCCGCGTCGGTTGTCTGTATTGATTATTCATTCGCCTTCTCATTATTTGTTCAGTTGCTGCTTATCTTCTTTGGTGAATCCCCCAACATTGTGCGGGGCTCCAAGAAGCAACCTGCCAATTGGCTTGGCAGTCAGTGTATGCGAGTCTGGAGGAATTCAAGGCTGCTCTCGTGCAGTGGAAGCATATCCGGCGCGTAACTGGAAGACCCTGGGTTCGATTCCCGGTGGCGGCCAATGAGAATGTTTCCGTGACTCACTTAAAAAAAAAGACGTGTAAAGAGCAATGACTTCTGTTTGCTGTTCCCGGTCCGCGTCGGTTGTCTGTATTGATTATTCATTCGCCTTCTCATTATTTGTTCAGTTGCTGCTTATCTTCTTTGGTGAATCCCCAACATTGTGCGGGGCTCCAAGAAGCAACCTGCCAATTGGCTTGGCAGTCAGTGTATGCGAGTCTGGAGGAATTCGAGGCTGCTCTCGTGCAGTGGAAGCATATCCGGCGCGTAACTGGAAGACCCTGGGTTCGATTCCCGGTGGCGGCCAATGAGAATGTTTCCGTGACTCACTTAAAAAAAAAGACGTGTAAAGAGCAATGACTTCTGTTTGCTGTTCCCGGTCCGCGTCGGTTGTCTGTATTGATTATTCATTCGCCTTCTCATTATTTGTTCAGTTGCTGCTTATCTTCTTTGGTGAATCCCCAACATTGTGCGGGGCTCCAGAAGCAACCTGCCAATTGGCTTGGCAGTCAGTGTATGCGAGTCTGGAGGAATTCGAGGCTGCTCTCGTGCAGTGGAAGCATATCCGGCGCGTAACTGGAAGACCCTGGGTTCGATTCCCGGTGGCGGCCAATGAGAATTTTTCCGTGACTCACTTAAAAAAAAAAAAGACGTGGAAAGAGCGATGACTTCTGTTTGGTGTTCCTGGTCCGCGTCGTTTGTCTGTATTGATTACTCAACACAGATGCTGACATTATTCAAGTTGTACAGGGGTCGCTAAAGCAGCTTCCACAAAATGTCTTCGCCACATGCTTTGAAAAGTGGACTGAACGATGGGACGGTCGCATATTACCCGAGGGAAGACACTTTGAGAAAAAATAATATATATTTTTCTGTGCTTATATTTCTTCATTTTGGGTGATTTTACTCTCAGTTTTTATAGAACGGTCGTTGTATTTTGTGAGTCATCGCGTTTTTTCTGTTTCTCTTTAATTCCTAAAAACCAGTGTATAACCGAATGTGATAGCTCTCTTCAAAGGATGTACGCAGACGAGCAGCAGATATTCACTATGTTTAAGTCATTGTTAAAATACCGAACACCATTTGAGAAAATTATTGAAGTGATGAGAATATGAGGTGTTTTTGTCCCAAGGAAAATGTGCTACTTCTCGTGTTTTTCTGAGAAGAAGACATTACTGTATGAAAATTGTCTATTGAATTTTAGGATTAATTCCCTTCAGTAAATATTCAGAGTATGTAAGTAAAGTATTCTGCGCTTTACCAAACGCATTAACTTTCTCAAACTGTACATGAAAGGAAGTTCCCCGCCATTAAGAGCTTTCGGTGAAATATTCAAACGAGGGCAAGGCTCTGAAAGTAAAATATGGTTCCATTTAGTCACTTTGAATCAGCACAGCTCTTAGCGTGTCGCGGCTCCTTTGCCGGGAATTTTTCATTGTGACATAACCACCTTGCTGCGATACATAAAGAAAAATGAGCTTACTTCCTTACCTGTCGTGACAGTGCTAGAGTGATTTGTGTGGTACGGATTTCTTACCTGCCTCCCTTCTTCGCTTGCTGCCCATTCTCCAGCGCACACCTAAGCAGGCACATCCCGAATATCCTTTCGCACAATAGATCCTGCCCGGCACATTTAGCAGCTCTCCCCCCCCCCTTTCCCCCGTTTCTCTTTCTTCCATCAGCAGAAGCCCAGTAAGTTCCGCCCACATTGCTGATTCAGTGAAAAACAACACGTCTCTGGAGAGCTTTCATATTTCAGAAAAGACGCCCACGCAGAGCTCGTTTTGACGTCTTTCCAATGGGGGAGGAGCGAGACAGACTGAAGACGTGCGTACTGTGCCTAAGCATGCCTGCCTTTCTTGCAAGGAAGACGGTAACGAGAGGCAGGGAGAAAGTGGAAAACGCATCGACAACTGATTGTTTAAAGCTGAAGGGCTGTCAACTGCTCAATAAGACTAAATCCCGTGAATAGAGTTTGTACAGGAACAAGTACGGATTCGTAAAAGTCTGTTGTGAGCCGTTGAAAAATTGCACTCTGAAAACGCCGGGGCATGCGCGAAAATACAGCATGCTGCTTTAACACCCCTCATTAAATAAATGTAGCGGGAGGAAATGCTATAAGTAACAGATAAACTACAACTGATGCAATTACACTACAGAACAGCGGTTCTCAAAGGTCAAAATGCGGTCAGCGGGTCCCTGGTGGTCCTAGAGATCTTTCAGTGGGTCCGTGAGGTCATATAACTATTTTCATAATAATTCTATGACGTTATTTACCCTTTTCACTATCATTCTCTTAAGAGTGTACAGTGGAGTTTTCCAGAGACTACATGATGACGCCATAAGTCTGACGGCTAACGGAATGTGTGTTTTGTGTACTCTTGTGTTTTCAAAAATTTTCTAAGTGTATGCAAAAAATATGGTATGAAAATTAACACAGAGAAAACAGAAACAATGAGAGTCTCCAGGAGACCAGGAAACGTTGAGGTCATGATGAATAGAGATAATGTAGGGCAAGTGAGACTACACAAATACTTCGGTAGTATGATCGAAGAAAATGGAAACTGTGACATGGAAATAAAAGAAAGAATTAATAAAGGAAAATATGCATTTTATAACAAGAAAAATTTGTTTTTCAATAAAATGAATAAAACTTTAAAGAAAAGGCTTATTCAGCGCTATATTTGGAGTATAACTTTATATCAGGCGGAACCGTGAAGAATTGTGAAGAAAGAAGATTGAATGTTGGAGGCATTTGAAATGTGGTTATGGAGAAGAATGAAAAAAATGAAGTCCATTGAAAATATTACCAATGATGAAGTATTGCAAAGAGTTGAAGAAGAAAGGAATGTACTAAAGACCGTAAGAAAAAAGAAAACATAACTGGATAGGATATGTGTTAAGAGGAGACAGCCTACTAAAAAGAATGATAGAAGGGAAACTTGAAGGAAAGCGACCAAGAAGAAGGAGACAGCTAATGATGCTTGATGATTTAATGGGCACAAGAAGCTATCAAGAATTGAAGGAGGAAGTAAGGGACAAAGGAAACTGGAGAAATATAATGGGCGCAAGAAGCTATCAAGAATTGAAGGAGGAAGCAAGGAACAGAGGAAACTGGAGAAAGAAAACTTGCTGAGTTGCCGTTGGACCTGTCAAGAGACAGAACACTGATGATGATATGGGTTTTCAGAGTTTAACCCAGTTTGTTCTCTATATTCTGACTATCTATCTTTGGTATTCTAGCTGTCTTACTGACTACCTAATTTCGGTTGTTCATGCTAAATATCTAATGTAACACAGAATGAAAAGCTCATTGATATGGTCTCCGATTCCACATTGCAACTAAACTTTAAGAAACTACCACTTTTTCATTCTTGGTGTAGTACCAAAGAAGAGTATCCGCAATTATCTGAAAATGTTATTAAAATACTCCATTTTTTTCCATCAATGTATCTGTGTGAGGCCATATTTTCTTCTTTTGTATTTTATCCAAGACAACATAGCGCACCAGATTAAATGCAGAAGCAGATATGAGATTCTAGCTGCTTTCCATTAAATCAGACATTACATAAATTGCAAAAATGTAAATGTAAACACAAATTTGCAGAAATGTAAAACAATGCCACTCTTCTGAGTATTTGTTTTGTTTTCTTTCGAAAAATACAGCTATTTTCCATAAAAATATGCTACTTATGTTAATATGTAACGGATTTATCATTGTTATATTTCAATGAATTAGTAAATAAACATTTAAAACCTTCCTCAGTCTTAATTTCTAATACTGCAAATGTCGATACATATAATCCACATAAACAGAAGTTCTTTAAAATATTTAATAACTTTTGAATGGGGGAGTCCTGAGACCTTCTGCGATTTTCGGCTTATAAGTCGATAAGTCGAATGAGCTAAATTTCTCAATTTCCTTACCTTCATTCACAGATAAGTCGATCCTAAGTTTAAGACCATAATTTTGCTATTTCCTTAATTTCGTTCACCGATAAGTCGATACTGAGTATAAGACCAGAATTTTACCATTTCCGTATCTTCATTCACAGATAAGTCGATCTTGAGTATAAGATCAGAATTTTGCTATTCCCTTATCTTCATTCTCAGAAGCGTCGATCCTGAGTATAAGACCAGCATTTTTTTTCTATTTCCTTATCTTAATTCACAGATAAGTCTATCCTGAGTATAAGACCGGGCTAGAACAAATACAGTTATATTCCGAAATTCTGTAACTACACTGGCGTGCAAAAATTAAGGACGAGACGGTTTTTTGAGTGTAACGTCGGGCAGAAGTGCTCCACATTGCCTCAAATCATACCATAAGAACCCCAAGATGTAAGAATATGGGACAAGTGAGAAAAACTGTCCAAATAAGGAATCCAAAGGATACAAAGGCACTTTATTGAAAAGGCAGCTTCGAGCACAACTGGACAGAAGACAGAAACGTCCATGTGACAAGTGGCTGCCAAGAAAATCCAGTCTTTAGTAGGGGATATGATCACCCTGACTGCGTTGCAGGATTTACGACGTCTGCCCAGGCTGAAGACGAGGTTGTCAAGGAGCTGTTGAAGCATCGCGGCCCATTCCTCTTGTAGCATCAATTGCAGCTGCGGAATCGTTGCTGGTGGCTGGTGACGTGCTGCCAAGCTTCTCCCGAGAAGGTCCCAAACGTGTTCGATTGGATTTAGGTCCGGGGACCTTGCGGGCCAATCCATGCGTTGAATATCTTCAATATCCAACAGCTTTGCGACAGCCACTGTAGGATGAGGTGCAGAATTGTCGTCCATGAAAAGGAAATAAGGACCCACAGCACCTCTAAACAGACGCACGTGAGGCAGGAGAACCTCGGTACAACAGCGGACACCAGTGACTGGACCTCCTTGGAAGATGTGGAGGTCAGTACGGCTACCAAGCATGACACCGCCCCAAACGAGAACTCCGCCACCTCCAAAGCGGTTCCTTTCGATGATGTTGGAGGTGTGATTGCGTGTTCTCTGCTCCCTCCAGATGTGTATACGTCCAGAATCGCTCGTCAGACTAAATCGGCCCTCATCCGTAAAGAGAACTCGACCCCATTGCTGATGTGTCTAGTTTTTGTGTTCCTGGCACCACAGAAACCGCCGTCTCCGATGAGCAGGCGTTAATGGCACATACCGTACTGGTCGTCGTGCAAATAGACCACCTTTGTGCAGCCTTCTGGCCACGGTAAAACGCGATAACGGATGTCCAGTTGTCTGTTGCATGTGCCTTGCGATTTCTCCCGCTGTCTGCCGTCTGTCTCATTTCACCTGTAGGACAATATACCGGACGTCCACCGCCGTGGTTGCTCGTGGACGACCACTGCTAAACTCTCGGTAGCAGTTCCTGTCGTTTGAAATGCTCTCCAAGCTCGTGAAACGATGCTGTGAGCGATTCCGAACTCCTCTGCCACACTAGTCACACTTCGACCTTCTTCCAACTTCCCAATGACGCGACCTCGGGTAAAGTCATCCAGATGTAGTCTACTGGATTGCCTGTTGGCCATATCACACTGTGGAAGCAACTCGACGTCGTTCAAACCGATGTACACCATGCAATAGCTTTCATCGAACTTCTGAGCGTACACCGCCCGTGAGCTTTATACCCTCCCGACACACCCCCTTCCTATGTCATGCTGTATATATGCGCATGCCCTACCGTACCGGACCCTAGTCTATCTCCTGAGTGGTCGTTCGGTCCGTTCTGCCTGCTCATTCCGCTGTTATGCTAATTTCCCCTCTTCGTCCTTAATTTCTGCACACCAGTGTATTAAGGGTATGCAAAAGTTTTCGCCGTTGTAAGGAGAAAGAAGACCGGAATAATCAGGAAACCAGTGCACATTTATTCAACGAAATATTGGGCGTTAGCATCAATGACCTTTTGCCATTTTTCAGGCAACAAATGAATGCCCCTGTGATAGAAGGAATGGAGGTTTGAGAAGAAAGCTGTGAAGAAATTTTTCACTTCTGGAACTGTGGTGAACCCCTGTTGGGCTAGGGCATGTTGCATAGAGAGAAACAGATGAAAGTCTGAGGGTGTAATATCCGAGGAGTACGTCTGGTATGGTAAAACGTTCCAGTGTAACTGTTCAAGGATTGATTTCGTGGTGGCCTCGACATGTGGTCTGTCATTATCATGTAACAGGATGACTGGGAGGCGTCCTTTACCTGTCCATGGGCGTTTTTGCTCTTTAGCGGCATTCAGTTTCATCAACCGATCGCTGTATCGTTGTGCCGCGATTGTTTAGCCCAGTTTTAACCGTTCGAAGTACAGTGCTCCATGCATATCCCACCACTCACACAACAGCACCTTTCCCCCGTGGATATCCTGTTTTGCAGTGGATGTTGATGGCTGGCCTGGGTCGACCCAGGATCGCTTGCGTACGGGGTTGTCGCAATAGACACATTTTTAATCCCCAGTGACAACCTTCCACAAAAAATTCTTCTCTTGAAACTTCTTCAGCAACGACATGCGGACGCCCTACCGTTGACCAATATTACATTCCGTTAAAGTATGCGGAACCCACTTACCGATCTTCTGGATCTTCCCGAAGGCCTGTAGACTCCGCACCACCTCGATTGAGCTACTTTCGAACGTTTCGCCAGTTGCGTGATCGATTGTGTGGCTTCCTGTTGCAAGAGCGATTCCAGTTCCTCGTCTGCAAATTCCTGCCGTCTACCTTCACGTGGCTTCTCTTCCAAGCTTAGATCATCTTTCTTAAACCTGGCAAACCATTCTCTACACATCCGCTCATCCATAACCGTTTCGCCATACGCCTGAGATATTGAACCGTATGCTTGACTCGCACTTTTCCCTAAATTAAACATGAAAAACAAACAATGCCCCGAATGAACTTTTTCGACCGCCATGCATGGCTTCATGTTCAAACTGACAACACTGGTTACCAGCCGGTTAGACCCCTATAGCGCCCGCTAGAGTGGGCGGCGCAAACGTTTGCCTACTCGTAATATATCTTTAATGTTTCAGTAGACATTAAAAGGAAGAGAATGTGAGAAAATGTTCGCATTTTCTATTTCAGCGAAAAGTTGAATTTCGTAAGTACTTTTCTTTTAGTGTGCGACGTTACACGTACTCCTTCCCTTCACTCCGACCAAAGCATCGGAGAATCCGCCGAGCATATGTGAAAAAAAAAAAAATTCCACAGGCGTTCCAAATAAAACAGAGTGATACGAGCTGCGTGAGTTATAGTTCGCTGAACCGCAGTGGTCTAAGCGATGGTTTATGACCATTTGTCCGGAAAGGGCCCGGGTTTGAATCCTGGTGAGGCATGCATGTTCTGTTTGTCTTACGGCACTGGCTCTCTCCCTTCCCTGGAACCAATGACCCTAAATTAGGGACGGGTGACTGCTCATAGCCCATTGAGTTGCTCACGGTGGTCAAGTTTCGAATAAAAAAAAATATTTCGCTTAATTGAAATCAGAAGCCAAAAGAGCTTGTGATTTCAATTGCAAACATGAAATAAATTAAGATAACTATAATAACTGACAGCAAAAGATGACTCAGTTGAGCTCTACATTAGAACTGATAGATTGGCAGAGCGAAAAAAATGCCTTCGCTAGCCGCTGGTCATTACTATTCTTAAAGCGCAAACGTCTCGGGCTGTGAACACGATTGTCACCAGCCAATCAACTGTTTTGAAGGTTTTATCATCCCGAGATAAATTCGGTGCACCCATTGTAGTTCTGGAGGCTTTAAAAAGATCAGGAGTGTATGCCACCCACATGGCATTTGAGGGTATTGCATGGTATTGGTCCATTGGCACATCAGGGGGACTTTGAAGAAAAATGAGCAAAAAGCATAAAGGCATAGACTTTTTACCCGTCTCTTTTCTCATTTTTTCAAGAAACAGAGTGGCAGATTTGGATGTATGACTGCTAGTCTTATCCTGACGGAGTTCAATTCTTTGAAGGATCTTGGGATAAGGAATGGTATTTCCTCTTTAAATATAAGAGTTAAAACATTATTTCGGTAATATGATGAGAAACCAGCAATTTTACTGAGACTTTCTTTAGATTCTTGAAACAAAATTTGTAAGTCTTTTTCAGCTCCTTTACGATAGTAAATTGACCTTTATGTTGTTACAGTCGTTCAGGTAGATCCATACTCCATCAATAGTCACAATAAATTTCCATCTGCCCCCGGCTAAATGATTTTCGTAAAGTAGCATACACCGTGTTATGTACTCAGCCTCGTGACTAAGCAAAAGGCGGTGGACATTGTTTTTTCTTTCTTGTTTTTTCTGATTCAAATCTTTTTTTTTTTTACTTCAGAGATTTTTAATGATTTACCGATTGCTCTTTGGATCGGTGGATTTTCTTTTAAGACCAGAGACTTTCTTTTGAAATAATCGTAAAAGTATGTACCTTCGTCGGACATTTGCATTTGGTTAGGTGTTCTTTTTCCTGTTAAAAACAATTGCTTGACGATTTTTCCCTCTCGCTTCTGAATCCGGCATTTCTTTAATAATATTAACACCAATGAAGGTATTGCAACGAAATTTGAAGTGGACTTACCTCATTTCGTGCGAAATGTGATGGCATCACAACATGTGCTGAAAGTTCCCACCATTTGCGTCCATACAGCATTGAACCCGGCTCACCATATTGTGGAAAGTCCTTGCCAGTACGTCCGCCGTCACTGCCTGAATTTCTTCGGTGAGATTTGCTTTCAAGGCATCTATGGTTCGCGGTATCTTTTGGTGAACTCTGCCTTTTAGATATCTCCATAAAAAGTAATCAGAAGGCGTCAGATCGGGCGAGCGCGGTGGCCATAGACCCATCGAAATGACGCGTTGGCCGAAAAAGGACTGAATTTTACCATACTTGTGTGTGATGTCGCTCCATCATGCAAGTATAATAATATCCAATGGAGAGTTCTTTGTCATCCAATTGTTTTACAAAGGTGTTGAAGATTTCCATATATGCAGCTGTTGTGACGGTTCTATCGAAGAAGATGGGACTAATTATGCTGCGCCGGGTGATCCCACACCAAACACCAATTTTCTGTAAATGCAGGGGTTCTTCGTGTATCGGGTTGGTATTTTCACTGGCCCAAATACGGGAATTTTGAGAATTGACGTATCCGGAAAGGTGAAACCACGCCTCGTCCAAGAACCACGGCTCGTACGACAACCATGTGTAGTCTAAAATGCCGGGATTTTCCTGAAGAAATGTCTGAAACCGTCGATACTATGTCACTCGTTTCACATGGTCAGGCTCTTTCAGTTCGTGGACCACGGAGATACGGTACGCATGAAGTTTCGCTTTTTTCACAGCACGTTGACAAGTGCTTTGGGACAAACCCGTTTCCTGTGACAGTCGGTGAAGTGACTTCCTGGGAGACGCAAGTGGTCGGCCCTTTACATTATGGATCGCTTCATCGAAAATTTGTAAACGATCTCCTGCAGGGTCGTCTAATAAAGTCCCCTTGGTTTCCAATTTCTTCGACAATGCCCAAATGGTGGACTTGCTCGGCGGATGTCTGCCTGCATACCTCTCCAGGAATTGCTGTTTACAAGACTTTATCGATTCTGTTTTCCAATAAGTGCGAACACCCTCGCTCATCCAGAGTATACCGATACATTTTTACACGTACGCGAACAGCCACGAGCACGAGCACTCACTATCAACAACCGTTTTGTGTAGACATGCTCAGTGAAATGACATAACAAAGCATCAGAGAGGCGCTCCCGGCTGGTTGGCGGACATCGCCCGGTTCAACGCTGTCTGGACGCAAATGGTGGCGACTTCCAGCACATGTTGTGATGTCATCACATTTCGCACGAAATGAGGTAAGTCCACTTCAAATTTCGTTGCAATATCTTCATTGGTGTTAATGTTATTAAAGAAATGCCGGGTTCGGTAGCGAGTGGGACACCCTGTACTTTTTTATTTTACATTTAGAAATGCCAATTCCATGACTTTTACAGTGTTTTTTAACTACAGAATGCTAATATTTCTCTTCGTAAAGAGCAAAAACATAACCTTCTATAAACATCTTGTATACGTGCGCTGTTTTCTCCGCAGACGATATTTAACCGCAGCAGATGTTTCTTTGTGTTCATGTAACACCCTGTTGCCAGTTTCAATTGTTTGAACTTCTTTTATTTTGTGTAATTTCTTATCAAAAACGTTCTAAAAATGGTCCTCTGTATTCGCAATGACGGACTTCGTCTTTTTTTATTTAATTTGCTATGTGTTGTGAATCATACAGATAAGTAAGCTACGCACTCTCAAGTCAAAGTTCTTTAGGTTCATTTCAATCGAGCTCTGATCAGAGGTCTGAACGTGCCTGGCCCGACTCCAGCTTTTTTTCACCAGTTGAATGAACATTTCCGTGCTCTTGACGGGTCCATACTGGAAGATTTAACACCCCCCCTCCCTGAATTAAACAAAAACGTTTTGGATCATGAAATGACGATTCACTTATTAAATTATCAGATGGTGAAGTTCACTGAGTGAAACGAAAGAGCCAATAAGCCATTGGTTGTACTTATTAATATGAGCTGCGTTGTTTATGCTTACGTGTAGCAGATAAAAGCCCTTACATTTGTAACAGAATTATGCAGTCAGGTTTAAACCTCGTTTGTGAGAGGGACTACTACAAGAAATGGCACGTCCCTCTACATTACATTCCGTTTGCTACTAAAGGTGGGTCAGATCAGTAGTACAGCATTGCTCCTCTAGGGCAGGGAGTCCTCAAACTCTCCTGAATCACGGACAATATGATAAAAAAAATGCTTTCTTGAATCGCGGACAACACGATGATCCTTTTGAAAATATAAAAATGCATGCGTTCATTATGGAAATCGACGATTTCAGACAGGTTTTGAAACCTAAAACTAAACTTTCAGGAAAAGGAACGATGCATATCTATGTTACAAAAATTCCGAAGTAGATACGTGTTTAAAATTTTCAATTACAGAATTTATTGCAGCATAACTCATAGCATATTTGACAATTCAAAAGATATGTATGCATGTGTTTATTTCCTTGTGGATTGTCTTTGTCCGCGCCATTTTAGGGCAGAGCGGACGAAATAGGCATGCTTTAAGGCTGTTTGTGTTAGATACACGCGATTAGCCGCATTACAGTTGGCGTAGTACATAAGTATGTCAAAGAAAATTGAAGTGTATTGTACTTACTTGTCTTGCACGACATGGGAATGTTTCGTATGGTACGTTAATGAGAGAGGCGCAAACTTCAGAGTGTTTACAGGTAGCCCAACGTAGGTGAAGATTAACTCCGAAATCCCCTTAAGTGGGAGTGGAGATTTCTGAAGTTTTTAGGAAGAGAGATTTTTGGAAGGGAAAGGACAAAAAGACGGGGACTTTGGTTCAGGGAGGTCGGGCAGTGGAATTGGCGTCTAAATAAGCGGACGAAACGTTTCGGAAAAGCGTTGATGGCACTGCGTCGGCGTTGCAGCGGCGTTGGTTTACGAAAAACACCAAGTGCGGGGTATAGGGTCCATAGCACGGACGGAGACCAAGCAATCAAGTCTTCCACGAAACTGTGCTGCAATAAGCCACAGAGACAAGTCACAATAAACGGTTTGTTATTATTGTTAAACGGATGGCTCCAAAGGTAACTTTTTTTACTGGAGGTTTAACGACCACCGTGAGAACTGAATGGGCTATAAGCAGTCGCTCGTCCCTAATTTACGGTCACTGGCTCCAGGTAAGGGAGCGAGCCAGTGCCGTAAGTCAAACACAACGTCCATGCCTCACCGGAATTCGAATCCGGACCCCTTGCGGACGAATGATCAGAGGCATCGCTTAGACCACTGCGCCACCGGGGCGGCTACAAAGGTAACTTCATGGAATATTTTATTTCATCTCCATTAAAATTTAATAAAAATAAGAATCAATGTATCTAGTTGCTCATGTGATCCAGTCGTCATTTACCAGGGTCATACCAAAAGTTTTGCACACGTTAATCTAAAACGGAAGCGCATGATGCAATCGGGAAAATGATTGCGTCATGACAAGGTCCTACTCTCAGCAACGCAGTGGTGTAAGAACGACATGGTATCATTTGTTGTGTGGACGTGGAAGGGTTTAAAAGTGGAAGCGTGCAGCTCCTCCGGTTGAGTCATGGCGTTAGACGAGGCCTCGTACGTGAAATTAGAAAGTCTGCGGGAAAAAAACCCTGACAGAGATCCACACTGCCTTGCAATAGGTTTGTGGGGAAGGAACTCTTGATCTAAACACAATTTCTCGCTCGGCATCGCGCTTTCGGGAGGGTTGAAGCAGCATCGAAGATGATCACCCCTCATACCGACCTCAAACAGCGACAGACAAAACATGTCCCCATTGTCGTAACGCTTCTCGAAGAGAATCGGAGTTTGACAGTCAAGGGGATTGCTCATCAGGCAAATTTGTCCACCATGTTTGTTCCCCCGATTTTGACCGACTCACGGGGAAAAAGAAAACCGCCGCGCGCTGGGTGCGCCTTCAACTCACCCTCGAGCAGAAGTCAGCCAGAGTGAGTATCGCACAGGATCTCCTCCACAGGTTCGAAAGGGAGGAAAACACTTTCTTGAACAGAATTCTCGCAATTGATGAGACTTGGATTCGTGTTTTTAAGCCGGAACTGAAGTAACAATAAGTTGAATGGAGCCATCTAAGTTCCCCACGCCCCTCAAATTGTCGTCGGACACAATCCAAAGTGAGGCAAATGATGTTTTTGCGTACGATACCTATGGTCTTGTGGTCTCTGATCAAATGCTGGTAGGGCAAAATGTCAACGCACAATATTATCGTAACTTTCTGAGAACAAAGTTCAGACAGAATAGTTAGAGGATAAATTCAAGCATTTCCTCTGATCCCATGACCACCAGATTCCCCGACGTCAAACCTATCAAACATTGAAGGGGTTCAACGGAACGCAGCATTCGCCTGTATACACCAATGCCGCTACCTATGTCGAAAGGATAGTTTTGTGCAGGAATAGTTAGAGAACCAGATTCTAGCATCTTGTGTGATCCCATGGATACCGGCTACCAGTTTCTCCGATTTGAAACCTATCGAACATTGACGAGACTGGATAAAACGCAGCATTCGCCTGTATACAACAATGCATCTCTCCTTGTCACAAGTCCTGTTTTGTATACAGCGCCCAATGTCGAAAGGACCGTTTTTCGGATTAGTGGTTCGACGATAAAATCCAAGCATTTCATGTGATCCCCTGGGCCCCAGGTTACCACGACCTGAAACCTTTTGAACGCTGGTGAGATTCAATAGAAGATAACATTCGTGACATACTCTAAGGCTTCTCTCCATCATGGAACTCTGAGACGTCATTCTGCCCAGATTGTACCTACAGGATGTTTGAGGACATCTTTCACGGTCTATTGGAATCGATAACACACCTGGTGCAAGCGGTTACCGCCCCAAAAGGAGTCCGCACAGGCTGTTACGTAGATGGTCTTAATGTTATACTTCTTGAGTGCAAGAATTTATTTATCTCCGTTTGCTCAAAAAAATTCTTTAGAAGGGTCCTTCAAGAATTCAGAAAATTCCAAAGCTGAACTGATAATCTTCTTTGATCTCCCTGCATTAATTTAAAAAACTACATCGCAATAATCTCCGAGCTGCGATCTATAGATATCAATTTCATCCTGCAAAAAAAGATTTCATACGAATTTTCTGATTGGATGACGTTGAATGAATGTCTGCCTGTCTCCGTACTTTGCCACAAAGAGTCAAGCAACAGGAAAAGTATGTGGGTGATAGAGAAAATGTTGGAATTAATCCCTTTGACGAATGATTGCATCTACGCACATCCTTTTCATCTTCTTCAGACAGTGACAAGCAAATATACTTTGAGATATTCTACTTCTTGAAAATATTCTATTACAATGTCATAATTCTTCTTTCACGAAGATTATTCTGAAAGCAATTACAACGAACTGATATTTTCTTACCTGAAATCTTATTCTCAGTAGAGACATAAAAGCAGTAAAAGTAAACAAAAAATTAAGAACGAGAAGAAATATCAGAAGAGCATATATCAAAGGTTTCTTCAGACAAAAAACGTAGCCTTAGTTTGTATATAAGTGAAACACCTGTTATGCTTTTTTCTAGGGGATGGCATTAAAACGTATAGATGTAAAAAACGTATAAACGAGATTTCTAAATGTTAAATACTACTGTAAAATTTACGCTTTAACGGAGAATAAGATGTCCCTTAGTAATGTTGCATTTAAAGTCGAATTGGCGACAAAAAAGTAAACAAGAAAGATGACACCGAATTTTCGGGTGTAATAATTTGAATCCGTTCTGACGCAAATTAAATTTATCAAAGCTATTCAAAGTCAATGGAACCGGTATAGAAAACAATAGTATCTGACGGAAGAAAGAAGTTTTTCAATCGAGGTTTTAATCCCTCAGATAATGCTGTAAACGGAATCGTGAGCTTACGCCCTCTGGTTGCAGACTTGTGCGTTAAGAAAAACATGAATTTTTATGAGAAACATTTCGCACCGGAAACGCTCTCCAACACCGAAAGAAGTTTTCAAATCGGACTCTTAGAAACAGAGATATCGACAAAAATAAGATGTGACTTTACGTCCCCTGGTGGGAAAACCATGCATTATTTTAGGAAGAAAGTATTCTCAAAACGTTTTCACATATGAGCGGTATCGGTCCAAGAAAAAAAAAATTAGTCGAGTTTTCAGGAGCCCAGATTTTGTTATAAATACATCAGGAGCAGAAATTAACACTTATGCCCCCTGGCGGCCAAACCATTATTTACCAAACATTAGAAATTATGTGAAAAATACTTTCCATCAGGTCTTGTGTGCGATACAGGAAGAATTTTTCAAATCGGAGTTTTAGAAGCAGAAATAACGCAGAAAACGGAATTTACCTTTGTGCCACCTAGCGGAAAGTCTATGATCTCTTGAAAATTTTGAATTTATAGGAAAATCATTTCGCATCGGAAACTATCCAACAAAGAAGGAATTTTTCAAATCGGACTCCTAGAAGTAGAGATATTGACAAAAATAAGATATACATCTACGGCCCCTGGCGTAGAAACCATGCGTTATTTGAAGAAAATGTTCCTAAAAGATTTGTCGACATGAGTAGTATCCGTCAACAAATGACTTTTTTTGCAATCGAGATTTTAGAAGCTCATATTTTGCTGCAAATACATCAGAAGCGGAAATTAAGACTTACTCCACCTGGTGGCCAAACCATTTTTTACAAAAATTAGAAATTACGTGCAAAGGATTTCCTATTAAGAGCTGTATCCGGTGCAGAAAGAATTTTTCAAATCGGAGATTTAGAAGTAGAGATATAAGGGAAAAAGCAATTTACCTTTACGCCCCCTAGCGGACAGTCTATGAATTACTTGAAAATTTAAATTTTGAAAGCATATGAAAAATATGTCACACTGGAAACACTATCCAAGAAAGAAGGAATTTTTCAAATCAGACTCCTAGATGCAGAGATATTGACAAAAGTAAGATATACATCTACGCCCCCTGCGCGGAGAAACTGTAGAAAAGAAGAAAATATTCCAAAAAGGTTTATCGATATGAGTGGCATCAGTCCACGAAAGAATTTTTTCAATCTTTATTTTAGAAGCTCAGTTTTTATGGCAGATACTTCAGAAGCAAAAATTAACACTTACGTTCCCTGGTGGCCAAAGTATTCTTTACCAAAAAATTAGAAATTATACGCAAAATACTTTCCATCAGGAGCTGTATCCGCTGAAAAAAAAGTTTTCAAATCGGAGTTTCAGAAGAAGAGTTATCGGGAAAAATGTAATTTAAGTTTACGCCCCCTAGCGGAAAATCTATGCGTAATTTGAAAAAGTAACTATGTCTAAAATACTCTTCGACATAAATGGAATTGAAAGATAAAAGAACTTTTTCAATCGGATGTTTAGAAGCAAATATGTGGAATAAAACGTATTCTTTAATTCGACATCATCTGCATTTACGCCCCCTAGCGGCGAAATTGTACATCGTAAAAAAAAAAAAAAAAACCGAAATGAAGGATCATCATTCGCATATTTCAAGCTTTCCAACGCAAAATTATTTTTCAAATCGGACTAATAGTTGCAGAGATATCGTGGGTACAGACGGACGAACAAAAGTAACATAAGCACGATCTTTTTTTACAAAACACGTGCTTTTAAAAAGCATTACAAATTATAATGTATTTCATCCCACTGCAAAAATCATAAAGCTCAGGTGATGTATACTACAATTTGACTTTTTTTTCTAGTTACTTTCTCCATGTACATTTGAGTTCTCCTTAGCGTTTTTCAAACTTAAACGTGATATCTTCTCTCTCGCAAGAGTATGGTTGGCAAAACCTCGAGGTCGAAACCTATGACGTGTGTATGTGTCCGATGAGAAATGAACGTTATATAATGTCTGAGCAGCAGCAAAAGTGTGTAGAGAGATGGTGGAAGTTATAATGTTAATTGTGGAAGAGACGTTCTCTAATTGAAGTTTTGCGCGATTTGAAGGCCGTGTGTTATATTCTAGGGCTGTGTTTCCTTAACCACCACGTATTCCTTAACTTACCTGAACTATTATGATTATTCGTGTCTCACTGTGCATTTCTGTGCACTGTGTTCTTAGCCTGTCACACACTTCTTGGGACGTGGGGCTTGTGCAAGTTCTTGAATTGTAATTAATGGAATGTTTATTGTAATTGTGTTATAACATATTACGGATACATTACTGAAACTTTATTTTCTTTTGTTTAACTACTTAGCACAGATTTACTGTAATAATGTATTGCTGTGTGGAATTCTGTCATGTATGGTATTGCTATGATGAATGGCAGAATATTCAATAAATTCAAATTCAAGTGTTATCACTATCAACGCACGTTCGTTTGATTAAGATAGTAATAAAAACAAGTTAGTAAAATCATGCATTGCATTGATTATGATGTGCTTTCCAACATATCAGAAATCATCACTCAAGTTATGAGGATAATGGCTGTGGAATAAAACTTCGCTCCTGTGCCCTCACCTTTCACCCCATTTCGAAGATATTAAACAGAATTGGTTCAGTACATCTTCGAAACAACATGATAAAGTTTTGTTGCAATCGAAGCATTTTTACGTAAATTATAACGCATAAGGGCAATGGAATGGATCCAGCTCCTATGTTCTGATATCTGACCCTATTTCTCCCATTTTCAATAAGTTTCTTTCGCAGGTAGTCCCCTACCACATAGTCCCCTACCGAAGTGCGAACATAGTCAGATGCGTAATTGATTGTTACGTAAATTATAACGCATAAGGGCGATGGAATGGATCCAGCTCCTATGTTCTGATATCTGACCCTATTTCTCCCATTTTCAATAGGTTTCTTTCGCAGGTAGTCCCCTACCACATAGTCCCCTACCGAAGTGCGAACATAGTCAGATGCGTAATTGATTGTTACGTAAATTATAACGCATAAGGGCGATGGAATGGATCCAGCTCCTATGTTCTGATATCTGACCCTATTTCTCCCATTTTCAATAGGTTTCTTTCGCAGGTAGTCCCCTACCACATAGTCCCCTACTGAAGTGCGAACATAGTCAGATGCGTAATTGATTGTTACGTAAATTATAACGCATAAGGGCGATGGAATGGATCCAGCTCCTATGTTCTGATATCTGACCCTATTTCTCCCATTTTCAATAGGTTTCTTTCCCAGGTAGTCCCCTACCACATAGTCCCCTACCGAAGTGCGAACATAGTCAGATGCGTAATTGATTTTTACGTAAATTATAACGCATAAGGGCGATGGAATGGATCCAGCTCCGATGTTCTGATATCTGACCCTATTTCTCCCATTTTCAATAGGTTTCTTTCCCAGGTAGTCCCCTACCACATAGTCCCCTACCGAAGTGCGAACATAGTCAGATGCGTAATTGAGAAGTGAATAAGTTCGTGATTTTGTTGAATAAATGTTTCTGTGGGAGTCAGGTATTCCTATGTTTATGTATGCATGTAAACAGATTAAAACTATCATCCTCGTCTCCTCTCATTTTGCCGGAGTGACTCTTTAAAGGTAACATTCATTTGCAATTAGATATTTGAAACAACGTATAAAGAAGAAGCCTATAACCAAGGTTCCACTGTATGTGTATTTGCGTAGAATTCACGATATTAAACTGTAAAAGACCAAGATTCACCAACGAAAGTTCATCCCACTCAACATGAAATGGAAAAAATAAATATGTCGCCCCGGTGGCGCAGTGGTCTAAGAGATGGCTTTTGATCATTCGTCCGAAACGGGTCGGGGTTCAAATCCCGTTGAGGCATGGATGTTGTGTTTGTCTTACGGCACATGTTCTCTCCCTTCTCTGGAACCAGTGACCCTAAATTAGGGACGGGCGACTGCTTATAGCCCATTGAGTTGCTCACGGTGGTCGTAAAACCTCCAATCCAATAAATAAATAAATAAATGTGCAGATAACTTAAAACATTTCATCATGCACAAAGGCTATTCTATGAAAACTGAGAGTAATGCTTTTGAGTTGGCAACAGTGCGGAAGGTAGAAATAACAACGCAGACAACTAACTGAATTAAAGAACTACCTATGGCAACAGTCATTAGCCGTGGCAGACGATTCTGGTTTTGTTATTGCACAGCTGTTTAAGGTACGTCTGCATTTCACCATACAGCTATGGAGGAGAGTGATTCAGAGTTAAGAATTGAAATGCGTTGTGAGATAAAATTCTGCTATCGTTTGGGTAAAACATCTCCAGATACAGTTGGTTCAATGACAAAAGCTTACAAAGATAAATGTTTGGGTGAGTCAATGATTTTTAAATGGCATTATGATTTCTAAAAAGGGAGTTTGTCGGTAGAACTCGCTCCTAGGCCTGGTCGACCTGAAAATGTTGTTACGGAGCTGTTGTTACGGAAAATATTGTTACGGAGTGTTGTAATTGTTAACACTGTTTGGGCAATCCTGCAAGACGTTGGACGAATGACTTGTGAAGACACAGCGGCGCTAACTAAAATTAAAAAAATGTCGGCATTCCGCATTCCACGAGACAAATTACTGCTGCATCGTGTGTGTTCCAGATAGGAACCTCATCACCTGACGAGAGAACAATGGTTAGCCAGAGTTCAGATGTGTCATGAGTGGAAACAAATGATTGCGAAGGATCCAAACTTTCTAAACACAGTAATTACTGCCGATGAAACATGGGCCCACTATTTCGGCCCTCTAACGAAGCACGCAACGCGTGTCTGGAGACACACAGGCTCGCCTCCTCCGAAAAAGTCCGCCAAACCAAATCAGCTGTGAAGGTGATGATGATAATTTTCTTTGATCATAAAAGGTGTAGTCTACCAGCATGCCGTTCCTCCACAAATTACTGTCAATGCTGAGTATTACATTTCAGTCTTTAAACATCTGCGACGACACATGTCGATTAAGGGACCGGAACTGGTGGGCAAGGGTACCCTACGCCATGATAACGCCCGCCCACATATGGCTGCTTGTGTTCAATAGTTTCGGAAGAATTGAAATCATGACACAGCCTGCCTACAGTCCTGACCTCGCCCCGTGCGATTTCCGGTTGTTTCTCACAATGTAGGAGAAGTTCCGTGGAGCAACATTCAACACAAATGCTGACGTTACATTCAACTGGGGTCGCTAAAGCAGCTTTCATCCACAAAATTCCTTCGCTACATGCTTTTAAAAGTGGACTGAACAATGGAACCGTTGTATATCATCCGAAGGAAGATACTTTGAGAAAGAATAATTTTGCTGTTCCTGTTTCTTCATTTTGTGTGATTTTACTCTCCGTTTCTATGGAACGGCCGTTATATATACACAGGGATCAGTGCTTGTGCAGCAGCAGTCCTTTTTTTTTCTTTTTTAAAAGCTGTTGATGGACGTGCAGAAGTCAAAATCGTGAGTGGTCATCAATGGATATTACACGTTGAAGAAAGACGTCACGCTTCGAGACTGTGACATCAGTGATGGCCTTGTACGCTGGAAACGAGCGCGGGCAAGTGTTAACTCAAGTGCCTCTTCCAGATTGTCCTAGAGGGATTTAGACAGAGAAGTGGTCTTAGTTTTTTTATCCTTTATCTCCAGGTGATTTTTTTCCACTCCTGTTTCTTTCTGCTACCTCTCTCTCTGAAGATGGAGGAAAACGGGGAGAAAAAAAAAAAGAGAAAGGGATAGACGGTTGGGTGGGATGCACAGAGGCTTCTGCGCACCACAAGGGAGAGATAACATCTCCCTGATACATGCTGTTAATGGGTTGTGCCTGCTACGTACCCTCAGAGCGGTTTTTCTGCTTCAAGTAAATTTTTTCTTCTGTTTTCTCGATCTGTCTTATTTCGCCTAATAAAGAAACGATTTTTTCCTCTGCCGTTTCTTATAGAAAGAGTCCTTCACTTAAGATTCCAATTTGCTACACTAGTTAACTGGATGTGTTAACGGTTTTTTTATTAGTTTTTTTTTGCCTCCTTTTAAGGTGCTCGTTTTGGAAAACATGTGCACAATTAAATGAATGCTGCTTCATAAAGAGCTGGAAATTAAGATCGTTTTGACGCCGAAAGAAATAAAATAAAAAACAAGAGAAAAAGAAAAGTAAAATTTTCTTTTGCAAATGGGAAGGTGTTGATTCAGAGTGAAAAGGCGAGAGCTTCTAGCTGAATCGGAAAAAAAATGCTCTGGAAAAGTATAACTACGTGCGTATAACATCTTTCTAAACTAAAAAGGAATGTGTTACGAAATAAAAATTGGGATTTATTTGACTGATACTAGATAACTCCAATTTTTGCACTGTAGTTTAAAATAAACGCGTAGCTAAATTAAATATTCATAAAATGCGGAATGTTCTCGTTTTCCACGACATTTCCTCACCGTTTTACAGGGTTTTGAATGCCGTATTTGGATTTTGAATCACAGCAGGCAAAGATTCCGACATTCTACATAATACACAGAAAGCTGAAAACTGCTGAATGAAAACTAGTCTGGTGGTTCGAGGTCCGGTGAATATGGTGACTGTGGAACAACTAAGCATTTCTTTTTTCATCCGTCTCTTAGAGTTTGCTAGGTAAATGTTAGTGGGACTTTTTCTCTCCCACTTTGGGTTCGATTACTATTGAAAATTGTATTACACGAAAAAAGCAGTATACGCACTTATAACTTTCAGTTTATTGTTTATTGTTTGCTAAATGATTATCACTAAGGCAATGATCTTTATGATTTTGCATATTTTTTTACACTAAAACGTTGCTATGATCTTTAAGATGTTGCATATTATTTATACTAAAACCTTGTTTAAGTGTATACAAATGTATTTCATACAAAAATAAGCTGATGTATGTAAGTACCTTTGTTAAAGCATTTTTGTTTGCATTTTTTCATGATTTGTACGGGATATGGCATTTTTCCAGGTTTTTTGGTCATTTTAAGGCATTTGTTTTGTTAAGTTTGAGTCATTATTTTGCATAGTTTGGTATTTACAATAAAACGAAAATTTTTTGGCTGAATTTCTCTTGAATGAACAAGATCGACTCGTTTCACAACCACGAAAAGTCCTCAATTAAAGTTGCGCAGAAACTACTTTTCGATCTTGAAATATCAGGTAAATTTTCCTACATAAAGTCGAATTTTGGATTTCAGCCTGGTGCCATTACTTCCTTGGAGAAGTCAGCAGTGCTATTAATGCATCAAATACCTTTGGTGAAGAAAATTGTGAATGACCTAGACATTGTGACTGGAAAAGTGGGAAAGGCTGTGCAAAAGAAAATTGAGCAAGTTTTAAAAAAATGTACTGTATGGAAAGCTGTGTTTAATTGCAGATCTGCTCTCAGGGAGAAACTTTCCCCTTGGTGAAATTTCAGAAGACTTTGAACGAAGTGACACTTTTTTGCAGGCATACTCGTGCGGTTTCAGTAGAAGTAGAAAGGAGCTTTTTAATGTTTAAAGCTATGTTGGCAGATAACCATTTAAAAAAATTTGCACATGGTTTTTAATGTGCATTGCAGTTCTGTACTGATGAAATAAAACTTTCAGGTTGTCACGGCAAACTAAAAATATTCAAATATTTTTTTTTTTTTTGGTTAAATTCAAGCTTTCAGTTCGGCACACGAACTGCCAGAAAATGTAAATTGCGTTTTTATTCTTTTTCTTGTTTTCGTTCATAGGGCATTTTTTTGTTAACAAAAATTGTAAATATTTCTAATGATATTTTTTGGATTATAGGAAAGGTTTTAGAGCAATAAATGTTTAGTTTGGCACAGAAACTGAAAAACAGTAAATTTGCATTTTCTTGTTTATTCTTTGTTTTGTTATGTAGGTCACGTGCTCGTTAGTAAAATAAAGAATTTCAGTTTACACAGCACCAATCAACAAATGAAAATATATTTTTCAGATTCTTTTTTTTTTTTTTGATGCACATCTTTTGTTTTTAATTAATTAGCTTTGCAAAGAAATAAAAATAAATGTGCATTTATTAGGTCATTTTTTATATGACTTTTTTTTAGTTTTCTGTTTCATAAATGCATTTCTATAGGGCATTTTCTAGCAATGTTTAGGTCATAAAACTCCTAGCCCTAGTTATCACTATACCAATTGTGGTTTGTCCTGAGATTACCTTACTTACTTCCAACCGTATATAAGTCATTCAACCCGTATATAACGAAGTTGAAACCGAACCCTATGTCAGAATAATATGACAACCTCTGGAATCACAGCGTAGCCGCTCAGGCGTGTCACAGACAGCCAGTGTCGAAGGGCACCGCCTAAAATTATTGCACCGGTAAAGTGTTGCCATCGGGAAAAAAGTTTAGGGACAAATTAGCCCAGCTACATAATTCTAAATTTTGTTGGAGCAAGAAATTACTGTGTCACGATAACAATATGTTTGGTTGCAGCAACAAAACGTTTTATCACGATAACAATACATATTGTTGGATCAAAGAAATTCCCCAAAATCGACAAAATTATTTTGTTAAATGAACAAAACGTCTTGTCATGATAATAATAAATTTTGTAGAATCAACAATAATTTTCAACAAAATAAATTTGTAAGTTCAACAAACATTTTTGTTGATTATATATCAACAAAATCTTTTGGTTGATTCAACAATTTTTTTGCTGAATTAACGAAACTTTTTTCTCAGTGTACATGTCCCTGATAACAGTGGAGCGAACTCTATTACGCGTGGGTCTCCGGAGTCGACGCTGAGTCAAGGCGCCCATGTTAGCGCAGGACCATCGGTAATGACGCCTACAGTTCGCATGGGACTACCGTCATTGGACAGTGGAAGAGTGGGAAAAGGTTGTCTTCTTTGACGAAAGGAGGTTTCAACTCCACAGCAGTGACGGACAGTGTCGTCAGACAGACGAGAAACAACACCCGGACACGCTTGTCGGTCAAGTACAGGCCGGCGGTGGCAGTGTGCATTTCCTGGGAATGCTTTCCTGGAATGGCCTGGGACCGCTGGCCCCACTGGATGGGACCCTGAACACCAATGGGTACTTGTATATCCTCGCTGACCACATGCTTCCCTTTGTGTTGGATGTTTACCCTGGTGGTGATGGTGTCTATCAACAGAACAATGCACCGTGCCACTTCGCTAAGGAGATACGTGACTGGTTCCAGAAACACGACAGCGATGTCTCTATTCTACTTTGACCGGCGAAATCGCCACACCTCAATCCCACAGAGCACTTGTGGGACTATTTGGATCGACAGGTTCCATGCACCGACCCACAACCACGTCATCTCCGGTACCCACGTCATCTCCGGGACCTCTGTGCTCTTCTGCAGTCCCAATGAGCACGTGTACCTCGGACAACCTTCCAGGATCTCATTGCGTACATACGACGCAGTCTCACCGCGATCACCTGGGCCAAGTGTGATTATTTCCATTATTAGGTAAGTGGTCATATTATTCTGATACGACTGTGTATGACGAAGTTGTGCAACTAGTATATAACGAATAAACAAATACATCGCTCTTTCCACGTTTCACCAACACACAGCAAAAGAAAAATTGTTATTCGGTCGCCGTCGGGGAATTGAATCCCGAATCTCTCGATATCTAGCCGAGCGCATTGGCCTTACACCACGGTGACCAACAATCCACGGTGCTATGTGTGTTTTTCAGTCAGCTTCTGACATCATAAGTACGTAAGATGGGCTCAGCTACTGAGATGTCTCCATCTGGTGGTCATTAACGGCACTGACTATATATTAATTATAGCAGTTAAATCCAAAGGGCGAGATCCGAAGTGAAAATCCTCCAAATATGTTGCGTCAGTGAATAAACAAATACATCGCTCTTATCATGTTTTACCAACACACAGCAACCGAAAAATTGTTATTCGGTCACTATCGGGGTATTGAATCCCGAATCTCTCGATATCTAGCCGAGCGCGTTTGCCTTCTTGTATATAACGAAGTTGAAGGGAGAGTCGAAAACATTCGATATATGCGAATTTCGTTATAACCGGACATACGAAAAAAGAACTATTTTTGGCGTATTACATTATGTCAGGTTAAAGCTAAAATAATACGAATGATATCTGCTTTAACCTCCTCGGTTCCCGTGTATCACATGTGTTCAATGGATTCACAATTTTTTGAAAATCCTCAATGACAGAAAATCTTCCAGAATCGGTTGTACTGTATTACATGTGAAACTATGTAAAATACTTCACTAAATTTTCCCTTATCGTCAATAAATGGCAGCACAAGTCAACTTTCGTGACTTGTAGCGGCATCTTGTAAGAAAACCACGATGTTTTCACATGGTCCTGGTAAGTGTTTTATAACTACTTAATTAAATAAGTTATATCTACTTAAGTATATACATTCCATTTTGTTAAGTATTAGTTATTTATTTAAAGTAAATAAGTTTAATTTTGTTAACATATTAGATAGTAGTAACTTCTTAAACATTTTTGTATCACTGGTGACACAATGGTTTCCAATCGTGTTGGGAAATTTTTATATTTAGAGGGTGTTTACACTTGTATTTATTAAATATTTTCTACAACCTATGTAATATTTAATAAATTCAATATCAGAGAAAATTTCAAGTAATGATGCTAACATCATTACTTGAAATTTTCCCTTATAATAACATTATTAACTTTTTCTGACGAATCCTGAGACGGTAAGAAACCACTTCCTAAACGTAGGATTATTCCAACATCTATGCCACATGACTGACTGAGCACGAAATAAGCATGTAAGACACATACCTGAGATGATAAGAAACCACTTCCTAAACGTAGGATTTTTCCTATATCTATGCCACATGACTGAGCCCGAAATAAGCATGTAAGACACATATCTGAGATGATAAGAAACCACTTCCTAAATGTAGGATTATTCCAACATCTATGCCACATGACTGACTGAGCACGAAATAAGCATGTAAGACACATATCTGAGATGATAAGAAACCACTTCCTAAATGTAGGATTATTCCAACATCTATGGCACATGACTGACTGAGCACAGAAATAAGCATGTAAGACACATACCTAAGATGATAAGAAACCACTTCCTAAATGTAGGATTATTCCAACATCTATGCCACATGACTGACTAAGCACGAAATAAGCATGTAAGACACATACCTAAGATGATAAGAAACCACTTCCTAAATGTAGGATTATTCCAACATCTATGCCACATGACTGACTGAGCACGAAATAAGCATGTAAGACACATATCTGAGATGATAAGAAACCACTTCCTAAACGTAGGATGTTTCCTATATCTATGCCACATGACTGAGCCCGAAATAAGCATGTAAGACACATACCTGAGATGATAAGAAACCACTTCCTAAATGTAGGTTTATACCAACATCTATGCCACATGACTGACTGGGCACGAATTAAGCATGTAAGTCACATATCTGAGATGATAAGAAACCACTTCCTAAATGTAGGATTATTCCAACATCTATGCCACATTACTGACTGAGCACGAAATAAGCATGTAAGACACATACCTAAGATGATAAGAAACCACTTCCTAAATGTAGGATTATTCCAACATCTATGCCACATGACTGACTGAGCCCGAAATAAGCATGTAAGACACATATCTGAGATGATAAGAAACCACTTCCTAAATGTAGGATTATTCCAACATCTATGCCTCATGACTGACTGAGCACGAAATAAGCATGTAAGACACATACCTAAGATGATAAGTAACCACTTCCTAAATGTAGGATTATTCCAACATCTATGCCACATGACTGACTGAGCACGAAATAAGCATGTAAGACACATACCTAAGATGATAAGAAACCACTTCCTAAATGTAGGATTATTCCAACATCTATGCCACATGACTGACTGAGCACGAAATAAGCATGTAAGACACATACCTAAGATGATAAGAAACCACTTCCTAAATGTAGGATTATTCCAACATCTATGCCACATGACTGACTGAGCACAGAAATAAGCATGTAAGACACATACCTGAGATGATAAGAAACCACTTCCTAAATGTAGGATTATTCCAACATCTATGCCACATGACTGACTGAGCACGAAATAAGCATGTAAGACACATATCTGAGATGATAAGAAACCACTTCCTAAACGTAGGATTTTTCCTATATCTATGCCAAATGACTGAGCCCGAAATAAGCATGTAAGACACATACCTGAGATGATAAGAAACCACTTCCTAAATGTAGGATTATTCCAACATCTATGCCACATGACTGACTGGGCACGAAACAAGCATGTAAGACACATATCTGAGATGATAAGAAACCACTTCCTAAATGTAGGATTATTCCAACATCTATGCCACATGACTGACTGAGCACGAAATAAGCATGTAAGACACATACCTAAGATGATAAGAAACCACTTCCTAAATGTAGGATTTATTCCAACATCTATGCCACATGACTGACTGAGCACGAAATAAGCATGTAAAACACATATCTGAGATGATAAGAAACCACTTCCTAAATGTACGATTATTCCAACATCTATACCACATGACTGACTGAGCACGAAATAAGCATGTAAGGCACATACTTGAGATGATAAGAAACCACTTCCTAAACGTAGGATTATTCCTACATCTATGCCACATGACTGAGCACGAAATAAGCATGTAAGACACATACCTGAGATGATAAGATATTCCTACATCATACCTGAGACGATAAGATATTCCTACATCATACCTGAGACGTAGGATTATTCCTACATCTATGCCACATGACTGAGCACGAAATAAGCATGTAAGACACATACCTGAGATGATAAGAAACCACTTCCTAAACGTAGGATTATCTATGCCACATGACTGAGCACGAAATAAGCATGTAAGACATATACCTGAGATGACTAGAGACAGCGCTCACAGAAGGAGATGCCGAAATTCAAAGTCCAATAAATACAGTACGGTGTTCAGACTGTAAGGTGTTCATGTGTCTCATTGGCTCCAGAAGTTCTTTCAAATTGTTTCATGAAAATAAAATTATGATATATTATAATATTGCATAATATAACTTGAAAATCGATTAGTTAAACCAATAATTTTCGAATTCTTAAATATTACAATCACAGCATCTTGGTCCTGATGTATCACATGTGACATAATCCACGTATTCCTCCCCCCTCCTTTCCATGAAAAATTAATACAGACATTTGACGTGGACCAGGAACATCAAACAGAAGTCATCGCTTTTTCACGTTTATAAGTGAGTCACGGAAAAATTCTCATTGGCCGCCACCGGGAATCGAACCCATGGTCTCAAATAGAAGTCATCGCTCTTTTCACGTTTATAAGTGAGTCAGGAAAAAATTCTTATTGGCCGCCACCGGGAATCGAACCCATGGTCTTAAATAGAAGTCATCGCTCTTTCCACGTTTATAAGTGAGTCGCGGAAAAATTCTCATTGACCGCCACCTGGAATCGAACTCAGAGTCTTAAACAGAAGGCATCGCTCTTTCCACGTTTAAAAGTGAGTCACGGAAAAATTCTCATTGGCCACCACCGGGAATCGAACCCATGGTCTTAAATAGAAGTCATCGCTCTTTCCACGTTTATAAGTGAGTCACGGAAAAATTCTCATTGACCGTCACCGGGAATCGAACCCATGGTCTCAAATAGAAGTCATCGCTCTTTGCACGTTTATAAGTGAGTCACGAAAAATTTTCATTGGCCGCCACCGGGAATCGGACCCATGGTCTTAAATAGAAGTCATCGCTCTTTCCACGTTTATAAGTGAGTCACGAAAAAATTCTCATTGGCCGCCTCCGGAAATCGAACCCAGGGTTTTAAACAGAAGTCATCGCTCTTTCCACGTTTATAAGTGAGTCACGGAATAATTCTCATTGGCCGCCACCGGGAATTGAACCCATGGTCTTAAATAGAAGTCATCGCTCTTTCCACGTGTATAAGTGAGTCACGGAAAAATTCTCATTGGCCGCCACCGGGAATCGAACCCATGGTCTCAAATAGAAGTCATCGCTCTTTCCACGTTTATAAGTGAGTCACAAAAAATTTTCATTGGCCGCCCCCGGAATCGAACCCATGGTCTTAAATAGAAGTCATCGCTCTTTCCACGTTTATAAGTGAGTCCCGAAAAAATTCTCATTGGCCGCCTCCGGGAATCGAACCCAGGGTTTTAAACAGAAGTCATCGCTCTTTCCACGTTTATAAGTGAGTCACGGAAAAATTCTCATTGGCCGCCACCGGGAATCGAACCCATGGTCTTAAATAGAAGTCATCGCTCTTTCCACGTTTATAAGTGAGTCCCGAAAAAATTCTCATTGGCCGCCTCCGGGAATCGAACCTAGGGTTTTAAACAGAAGTCATCGCACTTTCCACGTTTATAAGTGAGTCACGGAAAAATTCTCATTGGCCGCCACCGGGAATCGAACCCATGGTCTTAAATATAAGTCATCACTCTTTCCACGTTTATAAGTGAGTCACGAAAAAATTCTCATTGGCCGCCACCGGGAATCGAACCCAGGGTTTTAAACATAAGTCATCGCTCTTTCCACGTTTATAGGTGAGTCACGGAAAATTTATCATTGGTCGCCACCGGGAATCGAACCTAGGTTATTTTTTATTTTTTTTTTGGTGGCCGATTTTCTTTTTTTTTTTTGGTGGCGTCCAGATAAGTTTTCCGTGACTCACTTATAAACGTGGAAAGAGCGGTGACTTCTCTTTGATGTTCCATGAAAAATGAAAGATTTTTTTTCAGTTTGCAATGCTGTGAACATCAATATTCTCAAATCTGTTTTAAAAAATTAAGTGTTAAACTTCATCGCAGGTCTGAGGAATTTAAGTTCAGCACGTTTACTGAATGTAAAAATTAAAGTACCTGTCCAAAATTAAAAATTTTGCCTTTTTAAATGCTGCTTTCGATGAATGAGCCAGTTCTTGATTCTTTTGAGGTTATCACGATCGTTGTTTTAAATGTTTTTTAACTTCCTCTGGTGCGGTGGTTAAGATGTTTCTAGATGCAATATAAACTCGAAGATTTACTAAACAGGGATTTAGTGATTGAAAGCCGCGAGGGAAGAGTATAAAAGACAACATTTATTTAGGAGATGTATGTTTGGCGAGCGTATGGAAGGAGAGAGAGCGGAAGATGGTAAGAAAGCGACAGAAACATTCATGTCTCCACGCGAACTGACCTATCTGTAACGGGTACCGTGGGGTATCGTCAACAGCAGATAATTTCTTGTTTTCCAGTGAAAGAGGAAGGCTTAAAACCTTGGCGAATGTCACTTATTTTTGTTTGCTGGTAACCGTGCTGAACTTCGACTTATGCGGCTTCTCCAAAAAAAAATATTGCCTTTAATAATAAAAAGGGAGAATGTTGTGAAGTTCAAGGGATCCATAAAAACATGAGACAGTACCCTGCCACTCCTTGCAGATAATTTATGCTGTGCATCCTTTTCATGCTAAGATCTTTCTGGGTGTGAAATAAAACGAGTAACTCGAGGTGACACATTTACCTACGTACAACACATTTCATTTATTCTCGTACGACTACATCGAGTCACAGTCCAGTACTTACACGAGGAGGGGTGTGTGTGCAAGTAATGTCGTTTTTTTTTTGGGGGGGGTATAAGTTTGGGGAGCAGTTTTGTGAGGTGTTTATGTACGTTCAACGTAAAGTAAGTGTATGTACAAGTGAATGAACTATTCGCCTTTAACTTATGTAAGGTGTTTCTGTCTTCCACATTTGTAGAATAACATGAGTGACATAAAACCCGAGGAGAGCCATGTTCGTCATTATATGCTGTATGAATTTTACAAGGGAAACAATGCAACCGTGCTCACCAATAACATTTGCGCTCAAAATAGTATAATTATACTAATAATCCGAAATTTCTTGGCGTAGAATGGAAATGAAATTTTTCAAGTTTTCGCACATCAACCAGGCGGCTTTTTCAGGGAAGGTAGACAGCTAATTGCAAATTGGATAATAGAACGTTTCAACAATTTGAACGCGGTGACTTGACTGGACAATAAATGAAGAGCCTCCTCTTCTCAATGAGCCAGGTGTTTATGCCATCCTACTACAATATCCGGACGGCTTTCGGCGATACTACATCGGAATGACCAAACGTTCGCTTGGAATTAGGATCAAAGAACATAAAAGGGATATAAAAGATGGAAAAATAACCACTGCCCTGTCAATAGAAGTCAAGTTCAAGTCGCCTATCCTATATGGAGTGATGTAAAGAACTTAGCTTCACACTGCACACCCAAATCTACTGCCATTCGCAAAACCTTGGAAATCTTGACCAGCTGCGAGGCTTGCAATGATAGCGTATCTCTGCAGTTACAACGTATTTGGAATCAATTCTTCAAATAATGCTGCATTTTCTACCATGGTACCGCGCGCCCAACCAACGAGACCTCGTTTCTTCGAATTATCACGTTTGCGCCTATTCATTTATTGCCTAGTCAAGTCAACGCGTTAAAATTGTTGAAACGTTCTGTTATCCAATTTGCAGTTAGCTGTCTGCGTTTCTTGAAAAAGCCATCTGCGAAAGCTTGGAAAGTTTTATTTGTATTCTACGCCAAGAAATTTCGGATTATTAGTATAGTTATACTACACTGCTGGCCACCCAAAATGCAACACCAAGAAGGGAGCATCCGATTGGTCTGAAATTCGTAGCATGCGTCGCCCACGAGAGGACATGCAAACGATTAGCAATGCAGGGCATATGCAAATTATATGCTCCCGGCACGTCACCGAGAAGCACTATAAGAAAGGTGCACAGAAGGCGTGGTGTAAGTAGTGGATGTGTGTTGTGCTGCCGGACATGTGCGCGGGAAGCTTCCTGATGCCTCGTCTCAGAATACGGCAGTCACTCCAGCGCGTTTCGGAGTTCGACAGAGGACGAATAGTGGCTTATCGCGACAGTGGTTTATCGTACCGAGACATCAGCGCCCGTGTGGGACGACATCCAGCCACAGTGAGGCGAGTATGGATTCGGTGGGTGCAGGAAGGACGGACGGACCGACGTGAGTGATTACCGCAGCCGCGGTACACCACCAAGCGAGAGGACCGGCATGTTGTGCGGAGGCCAATGACGGCTCGTACCGCCACATCACGAACGTTAGCGCTGGAATTAGGGTGTGTTGCGCAACAACCTGTGTCAGCACGTACCGTTCGACGTCATCTGCGGGAGCGGGGACTTGTCGCACGGCGCCCATTGCTCCGATTAGCATTGACGTTACAGCACCGGCGAGGGCGGCGGTAGTGGGCCGTTGAACGCCACACCTGGACTACGGAATGGAACGACATTGTCTTTTCCGAACAATCCCGCTTCGTCTTGCAAAACCACGATGGTCGGATCCGCGTGTGGCGGCCCCGCGGCGAGCGACTGTATGACGCCTGAATTATGCATCGCCATACCGGTCCGTCGCCTGGCGTTATGGTTTGGGGCGCAATTGGATAAGACACCCACACCTCTCTGGTACACAACGTCGGTACACCCAACAGCCACCGCTACAGCTCCGACGTTTTGGAGCCTGTAGTCCTCCCTTACTTGCAGGACCTGCCAGCGGCCACGTTTCAACAAGACAATGCGCGCCCTCACGTGGCACGCATCGTGCAAAATTTTTTCACGGCCCACCAGGTGTCACTGCCGCCGTGGCCCGCCTGTTCTTCCGTTATGTCGCCCATCGAACACGTCTGGTCGCTGATCGGCAACCGAGTGGCCCGGCAAGCACCATCCGCGGCTACGCCTGATGAACTGTGGCAACGTGTGGAAGCAGCCTGGACCGACATACCCCAAGCTCAGATCTAAAGCCTCTTTCGTTCGACGCCGCGGCGTGTAGCGGCCGTTATTGCCAGCCATAGGGGCCACACGAACTATTGATGTCTGCGTGTTCCGCAAGTTGTTCCGCAAGTTGTTCCGCAAGTCGCACGGGCCTGTAAGCTCAATCGTTTCATCTTTGTACCTGTTGTTATGTGTCCAGTAAATCTGGCTTTGCTATCTCGTGTCCTTCTTGGTGTTGTATTTTGGGTGGACAGTAGTGTATTTTGAGTATAATTGGCGTACAGTTCCTACTTATTGAACATTTGCGCTGCTTATCCGTATGCGTTAAATATACGCAAGTGCCGTTGGTTCGCTCAATTCTGGTCAGGCAATTTTGAGATCTGTGATGCCCTTCGTGCAGGAAGGAACCCTAGAGCTGGACAACGACCTCCTGCCTGCAGCAGTTGAGGCAGATTCTTGTTAAACTATTGATCAATTATTCCAACATTTTAATACATCATAGTCTACTGTTCAAGAGCACATGCAATACACTGAAGAGCAATTGAATTAGAGACAGCTGGCGTTATGCAAATGTGGCACTGTGGACGGCCTTGCAAACTGAAACGACATGACGTATGCAGCGATCCGACAATATAAGGAGTGATACGACGTGAATCAGTAAGAGTCGGACGTAGCATGGATAAGACGAAGGATCTAGACGCATTTGATCGTGGGCAAATTGTCGGGGCCCGACGAATGGGTCACTCTATCTCGGAAGTCGTGCAGGCACTGGGATTTTCATGAGCCACTGTGTAACGGGTGCACCGTGAGTGCATCGAATCCGGTAAAACCATACATATAAGGACCAACTGCCGTGGACAACAGCGTGTGGATTAGCGGGGTCATCGTCTGCTAGCTCGCATTGTAACAGCGTATAGACGGGCCACAGTGCAAGAAATCACTCGGCAATTTAACGCTGGTGCACAAAAACGTGTAAGCAGCCACACCATCAAGAACTATCTCCTTGCTATGGGATACAGAAGCCATCGTCCCACGAGGGTACCGCTGCTGACCGCACATCACATGGTGCAAAGATCAGCATGGGCGCGGGAACCTCGCCACTGGACCCTAGACATGTGGAAAAAGGTTGCCTGGACTGATGAGTCGAGATTCACGTTGGTACATGCGGATGGCAGGATACGAGTACGGCGCAAACCACATGAAGCGATGGATCCTTCTTGCCAGCAGGGTACTCTTCAAGCTGGTGGGGGTGGCATTCTCGTCAGGGGACTGTTTACGTGGACTGAAATGGGAATCCTGGTACGTGTGACATCGTCCCTCACAGGTCAACGTTACCGGGATATCCTGGACGACCATTTGCTCCCGTTTTTGGGTCTTCAACATTTCACTGGGGACCTCATCCTGTAACAAGACAATGCACCGTGCCATCGCTCCCAAATTGTATTTGAATGGTTGGATGAACACTGCACCGACGTTACCTCGCTTCCTTGGCCAGCTAGGTTACCTAACCTCAATCCCATCGAGAACATTTGGGATGCCATGGAGAGAGATGTTTGATGCTCTGACCCCCATCCATCAAATCTTCGTGAACTGTGGGGGCTTATTCAGGGGTCGTGGATCTGTATGGCTTCCCAACGGTTCCGGTGTCTTGTCGAGTCCATGCCGAGACGAATCGCCGTCGTCATCAGGGCGAAAGGTGGTGCTACACGTTACTAGACAGGTATCTCTAATTCAATTGCTCTTCAGTGTAGAATGGGAAGATCTATAGACAAGGAGTTTGGGTCCCACACCAACTTTAACCTAACAACAAAGCCCAGCGTTCCACCATCTGCAACGCTTTGCTCAGCCGACAGGAAAAGGATCTATTTCTTCATCGAATTGTCACTGGAGATGAAAAGTGGGTTCTTTACGTGAACAACAAACGCAGAAACCAGTGGTTTTCTCTAGATCAGACACCAGTTCCTACACCAAAAACAGGTCTACACCCCAAAAAGGGTTTGGTCTGTGTTTGGTGGACTACCTCTGTCATAGCTCATTTTGAACTCTTGGATTCCGGACAGTAACGACAGACCTCTATTTTCAACAACTGGACCGTTTGAAGCAAGCTCTTTCTGCAAAACATACATAACTGGTCAACAGAAAAGGTGTCATCCTCCAGCATGACAGCGCGTGACCTCACACAGCGAGACGGACCCAGCGGACGATCTGAGATTTCGGCTGGGAAGTTCTGCCCCATCCCCCATATTCCCTTGACATTGCACCATGTGATTACCATTTGTTCAGATCTCTGCAGCACTTTCTTAATGGAAAAGATTCCACAAAATTGATGATGTCAAAGCGGAGCACTCGGACTTCTTTGCGTCACAGCGGTCTTTTTTATAAAGACGGCATTGAAAGTTTTGTTTCACGATGGGCAAATGTGATCGGTAATGATGGCGATTATATAATAGATTAAGAAATAAATTTCTTCTGTTACAAACAATGTTTCTCTTCTTTTCCGAAAACCACATTACTTTCCGCCCTCCCCCAATACTAAATGGAACTAAATCATAAAGACAAACAATACGGTTTACTTATTCCTGACATTGACTGGTACTGAAGTAGGTGGATTAATGAATGCTATTGTCATAAAACCAATGAAAGAAGATATGTGAGTCATAAAAGTAAATATTTACTAAATTACGGCTGCAGAAGTAGTTAGTATTTTGACTGTTTAGCTTTCCAAAAGCAATACTTATTATTATTATTATATATTATTCAAATTCAACGAACTCAAGAAACGACTCTGAAACCAATGAAATATCGTGTAGCTACGAAAACCCATATGCCCACGCGCAGGCTAAAATCTGACTTTAAGTTAGAAAGAAAAGCTGAATTGCAAATGTGTTGCAGGGATATCTACAAGCTACAACACCCTATCGTGTTATACGTCATTTTAAAGCTCTCTTCCATAGCAGGTAACCATCCTTGGGGAAGTCGGGAAAAAACCAAATTTGTCTGCGGCGCGTAATATATTGCTGCGCGGAAAGATGTATAGCATCAAAATGCATCTTTGTAATAGCTTTTATCATATTTAGCATCAGGTTCTCGTAATTTACCCATATTGCAATGCGACATTTTTTTTTTTTTTTTTTGATTGGAGGTTTAACGACCACCGTGAGGAACTCAATGGGCTATAAGCAGTCGCCCGTCCTTAATTTAGGGTCACTGGTTCCAGGGAAGGGAGAGAGCCAGTGCCGTAAGACAAACACAACATCCATGCCTGACCGGGATTCGAACCCGGACACCTTACGAACGAGCAATGCGATATTGTTATGCTTATATAAAACGTAATGAAATAATGTTTTGCTTGGTAAAATATTTCGTTGAGTAGTAATGAAATTAACTATTGTTTTGCCACTTCATGGAACAGGATGCGGCACCATCAGGTTTCAATAATGGTTCTGACTACTTCCGTTACCCATTTTCGTTACATCGAAATTTGAAGATAATGCAACCAAAGGAATAAATGTTTTGATAAATTTTGAAACGAGATAAAAAATTCTGAAATGTGGTTAAAACAATGTCTGAAAATCTAACCGGTGCTTCATTCTCTACGGAAATACGTGTTAAACTATGTAAAATGGTTATAGAATTGTAACATGAAAATTTTTTTTTGTTTTTTTGTTCAGGTAGTACTTAGTTTGTCTGAATACGATTTATATGCATTAAGGATTTCCTTTCGAAAACAAACGAATATTTTTCTTAGTTACAGTAGTCTTATTTTTTTTCCGCGGAAAACTACCTGCAACACTGTTGTGTTTCTAGACGGTGACCTTAAGCGGAAAGCCGATTTATTCGTTTTCTTCCTCATATAACACATATTCTCTGTCTAGTGCATGTGGGAATAAAATTTCGCAGGCCGTCTAGACATCTTATTTGTTTTCTAATAGACTAACTATGGAATTCCAGTCTGGTTGCATCATTTAAAGTACCAATAAAGAATTGCACTATTTGGACGAATCGTAAGAATTATGTTTTTGAAAATTTCTCATGTGTCTCACATTTACAATATACAGTCCTCGTGAAGTATATGTGCATGTGTGCACCCGCGAAGACATACATACATCGCGTGGCAAGAGGATTTCTGGATGTACAAAGCATAAAAAAAAAGTGAGTGTTCCCAGAACCTGTGCTCACTGTTACGTTATTCCAAGCATACTGTCTCTCCAGTAAGCGATGATTAACGATTTTTTTTTTCGATTTGTGGTAAAAGAATGCAGCATCCATTGTTTGGATTGATATCATTTCTCTTGTAGCACATCAGCTATTTTATCAGCAAAAGTTATAGCAAAATGTTATGCGGAATAGCCTAAATTACGGCTTTATTTTGTTCTGTTTTTACCTGTAGAAAATATCTTCAATGCTCTGGCTAAGTTAAGTTTTGAACTTTGAACGGAATTCAAGAATAAAATCAGACAGCATATTAAAATCTAATAATATCAATTGCGCATATACACTGAAATGCCAAAAGTCATGGGATTGCAGTATGCAAATTTTTAACTGTCGCTGCCGTCGTATAAAAGCTTCGACGCATGCCACGATTTTTATCAGTTGCAAGGTGTAATCTCGTGAGTCACGTTGAACAACCGCCAGTAGGATTATGACAAGCCGACGTGAATTATCGGAGTTTTTTTTTTTTTTTTTTTGATTGGAGGTTTAACGACCACCGTGAGCAACTCAATGGGCTATAAGCAGTCGCCCGTCCCTAATTTAGGGTCACTGGTTCCAGGGAAGGGAAAGAGCCAGTGCCGTAAGACAAACACAACATCCATGCCTGACCGGGATTCGAACCCGGACCCCTTACGGACGAATGATCAGAGGCCAACGCCTTAGACCACTGCGCCACCGGGGCTGCCTATCGGAGTTTGAACGAGGCATGGTAGTGAAAGCCAGACGGATGGAACATTGAATTTCTGAAGTTGTGCGAAAATTCAACTTTCCTCGATCCATGGAGTCACGTGTGTGCCGAGAATGCCTCATGGAAGGCATTACCACCCAACGTGGAGAGCGCAGTGGTGGACCACGGGTGCTGAGTAACCGTGACCAGCGGCGTCTGACCAGGATTGTCCTTGCTAGAAGACAAGCGATACTGGCTCAAACAACATTCACATTCAATGCAGGAGGTACCATAGACATATCTATCAGGTCAGTGCAGCGTAAGCATCCATGGGGTATGGGAGCAGAAGACCCAACAGAGTGCTTTTGTTAACACCACGACATCGGACACAGTCCCTCACCTGTGCTTGTGAACACGGTTATTGGACCGTGGGAGACTGGAAACATGTGGCATGGTCCGATGAGCCACGCTACCAGTTGTTACGAGCTGATGGTAGGTTTCAGGTGTGGCGTAGACCCCATGAGGCCATGGACCCAAGCTGTCAACAAGGCACTATGCAAGCTGGTGGTGGTTCCTTACATGTGTGGGTGTCTTTACATGACACGGTTCGGGCACTGTGGTGCTCGTTAACTCGTCATTAACCGGTGACCGCTTTGTTGCTCTGCTGGTTGACCATTTGCAGTCCTTTATGGACTTCACATACCCCAAGAAAGATGGGATTTTTCAGGCGGATAATGCACCATGTCATTGGACCCAATTTGTCCAAAATTGGTTCGAGGAGCATTCTGGACAGTTCCGACGGATGGTATGGCCACCACGTTCGCCCGACATGAACTCAATTGAGCACTAACAGGACGTGGTGGAAAGGTCCATTCGCACCCAAGATCCGGCACCCAAAAATACCAGGGAACTGTGGTCAGCTGTTCAGAGGGCATGGTAAAAATACCAGGAAACTGTGGTTTGCTATCAGAGGGCATGGTAAAAATACCAGGGAACTGTGGTCGGCTATCAGAGGGCATGGTAAAAATACCAGGGAACTGTGGTCGTTTGTTCAGAGGGCATGGCGAAAATACCAGGGAGCTGTGGTCGGCTGTTCACAGGGCATAGTAAAAATACCAGGGAACTGTGGTCGGCTATCAGAGGGCATGGTAAAAATATTAGGGAACTGTGGTCGGCTGTTCAGGGGGCATGGTAAAATACCAGGAAACTGTGGTCGGCTGTTCAGAGGGCATGATGAAAATACCAGGGAGCTGTGGTCGGCTGTTCACAGGGCATAGTAAAAATACCAGGGAACTGTGGCCGGCTATCAGAGGGCATGGTAAAAATATTAGGGAACTGTGGTCGGCTGTTCAGGGGGCATGGTAAAAATACCAGGGAACTGTGGTCGGCTGTCAAGAGGGCATGGTAAAAATACCAGGGAACTGTGGTTGGCTATCAGAGGGCATGGTAAAAATACCAGGGAACAGTTGTCGTTTGTTTAGAGTGCATGGTAAAAATACCAGGGAGCTGTGGTCGGCTGTTCACAGGGCATAGTAAAAATACCAGGGAACTGTGGTCGGCTATCAGAGGGCATGGTAAAAATATTAGGGAACTGTGGTCGGCTGTTCAGGGGCATGGTAAAAATACCAGGGAACTGTGGTCGGCTGTTCAGAGGGCATGGTGAAAATACCAGGGAGCTGTGGTCGGCTGTTCACAGGGCATAGTAAAAATACCAGGGAAATGTGGCCGGCTATCAGAGGGCATGGTAAAAATATTAGGGAACTGTGGTCGGCTGTTCATGGGGCATGGTAAAAATACCAGGGAACTGTGGTTGGCTATCAGAAGGCATGGTAAAAATACCAGGGAACAGTTGTCGTTTGTTTAGAGTGCATGGTAAAAATACCAGGGAGCTGTGGTCGGCTGTTCACAGGGCATAGTAAAAATACCAGGGAACTGTGGTCGGCTATCAGAGGGCATGGTAAAAATATTAGGGAACTGTGGTCGGCTGTTCAGGGGGCATGGTAAAAATACCAGGGAACTGTGGTTGGCTATCAGAGGGCATGGTAAAAATACCAGGGAACAGTTGTCGTTTGTTTAGAGTGCATGGTAAAAATACCATTGAGCTGTGGTCGGCTGTTCACAGGGCATAGTAAAAATACCAGGGAACTGTGGTCGGCTATCAGAGGGCATGGTAAAAATATTAGGGAACTGTGGTCGGCTTTTCAGGGGGCATGGTAAAAATACCAGAGAACTGTGGTCGGCTGTTCAGAGGGCATGGTGAAAATACCAGGGAACTGTGGTCGGCTGTTCAGGGGGCATGGTGAAAATACCAGGGAGCTGTGGTCGGCTGTTCACAGGGCATAGTAAAAATACCAGGGAACTGTGGCCGGCTATCAGAGGGCATGGTAAAAATATTAGGGAACTGTGGTCGGCTGTTCAGGGGGCATGGTAAAAATACCAAGGAACTGTGGTTGGCTATCAGAGGGCATGGTAAAAATACCAGGGAACAGTTGTCGTTTGTTTAGAGTGCATGGTAAAAATACCAGGGAACTGTGGTCGGCTGTTCAGGGGGCATGGTAAAAATACCAGGGAACTGTGGTCGGCTGTTCAGAGGGCATGGTGAAAATACCAGGGAGCTGTGGTCGGCTGTTCACAGGGCATAGTAAAAATACCAGGGAACTGTGGCCGGCTATCAGAGGGCATGGTAAAAATATTAGGGAACTGTGGTCGGCTGTTCAGGGGGCATGGTAAAAATACCAGGGAACTGTGGCCGGCTATCAGAGGGCATGGTAAAAATATTAGGGAACTGTGGTCGGCTGTTCAGGGGGCATGGTAAAAATACCAGGGAACTGTGGTCGGATGTTAAGAGGGCATGGTAAAAATACCAGGGAACTGTGGTTGGCTATCAGAGGGCATGGTAAAAATACCAGGGAACAGTTGTCGTTTGTTTAGGGTGCATGGTAAAAATACCAGGGAGTTGTGGTCGGCTGTTCACAGGGCATAGTAAAATTACCAGGGAACTGTGGTCGGCTATCAGAGGGCATGGTAAAAATACCAGGGAACTGTGGTCGGATGTTAAGAGGGCATGGTAAAAATACCAGGGAACTGTGGTTGGCTATCAGAGGGCATGGTAAAAATACCAGGGAACAGTTGTCGTTTGTTTAGGGTGCACGGTAAAAATACCAGGAAGCTGTGGTCGGCTGTTCACAGGGCATAGTAAAAATACCAGGGAACTGTGGTCGGCTATCAGAGGGCATAGTAAAAATACCAGAGAACTGTGGCCGGCTATCAGAGGGCATGGTAAAAATACCAGGTAACTGTGGTCGGCTGTTCAGGGGGCATGGTAAAAATACCTGGGAACTGTGGTCGGCTGTTCAGAGGGCATGGTAAAAATACCAGAGAACTGTGGCCGGCTATCAGAGGGCATGGTAAAAATACCAGGGAACAGTTGTCGTTTGTTTAGAGGGCATGGTAAAAATACCAGGGAACTGTGGTCGGCTATCAGAGGGCATGGTAAAAATACCAGGGAACTGTGGTCGGCTGTTCAGGGGCATAGTAAAAATACCAGGGAACTGTGGTCGGCTATCAGAGGGCATGGTAAAAATATTAGGGAACTGTGGTCGGCTGTTCAGGGGGCATGGTAAAAATACCAGGGAACTGTGGGCGGCTGTTCAGAGGGCATGGTAAAAATACCAGGGAACTGTGGTCGGCTGTTCAGAGAGCATGGCTCAACATCTCACCAAAAATCTTCCAACCACTTGTGTAATCTATACCACGTCGAGGTGCTGCACTCCGTCGGGCTAGAGGAGATCCTGCACGATACAAAGCACGTATCCCATGACTTTTGACACTTCAGTGTATATGCTGACAGATGCAGTTTGCGTTACACATGGTAATAAACACTTCGACAAGTTGAAAATTTCACAACTCTCATTAAACACTGTATTTGAATGAAGCACATATAATATAATGAAATACAAACTTAACTGTTTAGCACGTCTTTTGTAAAAGAAAGTATTTGCTTATGTATCACTTTGTCCGTCCGCTTTTGGACATCATATTTCTGCACTATTAGTCAGATTTGAAAGGTTCTTTTGGCGTTGGAAAACTTTGTGAGAACGATGATTAATGCATTTCGGTTTGTTTTGATGAATAATTTCGCCGCTAGAGGGTGTAAGCACAGATGCCATCGATTTCAAAATACATTTTAATCCATAGTTTTGCTCCTAAATATCAGATTGAAGAAGTTCTTTCTTCTTTTCGGTGTCATTTTTAATGAAGACTGTTTTGAGAACAGGTTCTTTCTCAAGTAATCCATAGATTTTTCTCTATCTGCGTAAATGTAAATTGCGCTTTCCCCAATATCTCTGGTTCGAAAAGTCCTATTTGAAAAATTCTTTCTGCATCAGATACAGCTCCTAGGTGAAAATAGTCTGCATATAAATTTTAATTTTTGGGTAAAAAACAGTTTGGCCATCAGGAGGCGTAGGTGCTTTTTTTCCTATTTCCGATGATTTTTCAGCAGAATCTGCGCATCTGAAAACTCCATTTTAAAATTTCCTTCGTTGACAGATATCGCTGATCTCAGAAAACCTTTTGAGAATAACTTTTATTTAATATAGTGTATAGCTTTTCCACAAGGTGGCGTTGATGTCTATGTTATTTTTGTAGATATATCTACTTTTAAGAGTCCGATTTGAAAACTTATTTCCCATTGGAGAGCGTTTCCGGTGAGAAATGTTTTGCGTATAATTTCAGATATTTCTTAATCCATAATTACGCCACTGGAGGGGGCAAGTTCGCGTTTCCGTTTGCAACATGTTTGCAGCAATAAAAAAGAACCCGTTGAAAACATTTTTTTTCAGTCAGATACTGCTAAACATGAAAACGTTTTGTGTGTAGTTCCTTCCGAAAATAAGGCACAATTTCTCCTTTAGAGAGCTCAAATGTTTAATCTGTTTTCCTCGATATCTCTGTTACTGAATGTTCTATTTAAAAAATATTTTCACATAAGATACCATTTACCTTGCGGCAAGTTTCTTTTGGATGAGTTTTTTATAATTCACATTTCTGCCACCAGATGGTGCTTGTGTATTTCCGCTTGCAGCTGTATCTCCACTTCTTAAAACCCTATTGGAAAATTTCCTTTTTAACTGTATACCATTTCGGGAACATTATTTTCTTTGAATAATGTACAGATTTTCCGTTAGAGGGTGTAAAGGTCAAGAACATTCAGCCTCTATCTCTGCTCGCAGTAGACGTATCTGAATTTTTTTTTTTTTTTTTCGTTATTGGAGGTTTAACGACCACTGTGAGCAACTCAATGGGTCGCCCGTCCCTAATTTAGGTCACTGGTTCCAGGGAAGGGAGAGAGCCAGTACCGGGATTCGAACCCGCACCCTTTTCGGGCGAGCGATAAGAAACCATCGCTTAGACCACTGCGCCACCAGGGCAGCAGACTATCTTTTCCCTCAGTATAGCTTTTCCAATGAATAATACTTTCGTATCTCTCCAAATTTTCGTTATGCAAAATTCTTCCCCTACGGCGCGTAGAGTTTCATCATATCTCCAACTATATTCCTGTTTCTAACTGTTTGATTGAAAATCCCTCCGCCGCCCTGGTGGCGCAGTGGTCTAAGCGATGGTTTATGACCATTCGTTCGTGAAGGGGTGCGTGTTGGAATCCCGGTGAGACATGGATATCGTGTTTGTCTTATGGCACTGGCTCTCTCCCTTCCTTGGAACCAGTGAACCTAAATTAGGGACGGGCGACTGCTTATAGCCCATTGAGTTGCTCACGGTAGTCGTTAAACCTTCAATCAAAAAAAGAAAAAAAAACCTTCGCCGCCCCGGTGGCGCAGTTGCCTAAGCGATGGCTTATGACCATTAGTCCGTGAATGGGTCTGGGTTCGAATTCCCGTGAGGCATGGATGTTGTGTTTGCCTTATTGCACTGGCTCTCTCCCTTCTCTGGAACCAGTGACCCTAAATTAGGGACGGGCGACTGCTTATATCCCATTGAGTTGCTCACGGTGGTCGTTAAACTTTAAATGAAAAAGAAATCCCTTCGCCGCCCCGGTGGCGCAATTGTCTAAGTGATGGCTTATGACCATTCGTCCGTGAAAGGGTCCTGGTTCGAGTTCTGGTGAGGCATGGATGTTTTGTTTGTCTTATGGCACAGGCTCTCCCTTTTCCCTGGAACCAGTGAACCTAAATTAGGGACGGGCGACTGCTTATAGCCCATTGAGTTGCTCACGGTGGTCGTTAAACCTCCAATAAAAAAAATACCTTCGCCGCCCCGGTGGCGTAGTGGTCTAAGCGAAGGTTTATGACCATTCGTTTGTGAAAGGGTGCGTCTTCGAATCCCGGTGAGGCATGGATATTGTGTTTGTTTTATGTCACTGGCTCTCTCCCTTCCCTGGAACCAGTGACCTAAATTAGGGACGGGCAACTGCTTATAGCCCATTGAGTAACTCACTGTGATCATTAAAAATTTAATAAAAAAAAAATCCCTTCGCCGCCCCGGTGGCGTAGTGGTCTAAGCGAAGGTTTATGACCATTCGCTTGTGAAGGGATGCGTGTTCGAATCCCGGTGAGGCATGGATATTGTGTTTGTCTTATGGCACTGGCTCTCTCCCTTATATGGAACCAGTGAGCCTAAATTAAGGACGGGCGACTGCTTATAGCCCATTGAGTTGTTCACGGTTTTCGTTAAACCTGCAATTAAAAAAAAAATTCCTTCGCCGCCCCGGTGGCGCATTTGTCTAAGCGATGGCTTATGCCCATTCGTCCGAGAAGGGGTCCGGGTTTGAATCCCGCTGACGCATGAATATTGTGTTTGTCTTATCGCACAGGCTCTCTCTCTTCCCTGGAGCCAGTGACCCTAATTTAGGGACGGGTGACTGTTTATAGCCCATTGAGTTGCACACGGTTGTCGTTAAACACCCAATCAAATCAAATAAAATTCCATTCACCGCCCAGGAGGGCGCAGTGGTCTAAGCTTTGGCTTATGACCATTTGTCCGTGAAGGGGTCCGGGTTCGAATCCCGGTCAGTCATGGATATTGTGTTTGTCTCATGGCACTGGCTCTCTCCCTTCCCTGAAACCAGTGACCCCAAATTAGAGACAGGCGACTGCTTATAGCCCATTGAGTTGCTCACGGTGGTCGTTAAACCTTCAATGAAAAAAAAATCCCTTCGCCGCCCCGGTGGCGAAATCGTCTGAGCGAAAGCTTTTGACTATTTGTCCGTGAAGGGATCCAGGTTCGAAACCCGGTGATTTATGGATGTTATGTTTGTCTTACGGCACTGGCTCTGTCCCTTCCCTGGAACCAGTGACCATAAGTTAGGGACGGGCGACTTCTTATGCCCCATTGAGTTGCTAACGGTGGTCGTTAAACACCCAATCAAATAAAAAAAAATCCCTTTGCCAATACGTTATAGTGAAAGGTCTTTGTAACTTCAACATACCAACTTCATGTTACTGCTACGGATTTGAAAGATACACTGGCGTGTGAAAATTAAGGACGAGAATGTGTTTCGAATATAACTTCGTGCAGAAGTGCTCCACATCGACTCAAATCATATCATAAGATCCGCAAGATGTAAGAATATGGGACAAGTGAGCAAAACCGTCCAAATAAGGAATCCAAAGGATACAAAGGTACTTTACTGAAAAGGTAGCTTCGAGCACAACTAGACAGAAGACAGAAACGTCCATGTGACAGCGGCTGCCAAGAAAAATCCAGTCTTTAGTAGGGGATATGATCACCCCTGACTGCGCTGCAGGATTTACAACGTCTGTCCATGCAGAGGACGAGGTTGTCAAGGAGCGGTTGCGGCATCGCGGCCCATTCCTCTTTTAGCGCCAATCGAGCTGCGGAATCGTTGCTGGCGGCTGGTGACGTGCTGCCAAGCGTCTCCAGAGAAGGTCCCCACACGTGTTCGATTGGATGTAGGTCCGGGAACCTTGCGGGCCAATCCATGCGTTGAATATCTTCACTATCCAACAGCTCTGCGACAGGCACTGTACAATGAGGTGTAGCGTTGTCGTCCATGAAGAGGAACTCAGGACCCACAGCACCTCTAAACAGACGCACATGAGGCAGGAGAACCTTGGTACAATAGCGGACACCAGTGACTGAACCTCCTTGGAAGATGTGGAGGTCAACACGGCTACCAAGCATGATACCGCCCGAAACGAGAACTCCGCCACCTCCAAACTGGTCCCTATCGATGATGTTGGAGGTGTGATTGCGTGTTCCCTGCTCTCTCCAGATGTGTATACGTCCAGAATCACTCGTCAGACTAAATCGGCTCCCATCCATAAAGAGAACTCGACCCCATTGCTGATACGTCCAGTTCTTGTGTTCCTGGCACCACAGAAACTGCCGTCTCCGATGATCAGGCGTTAATGGCACACACCGTACTGGTCGTCGTGCAAATAGACCACCTTTGTGCAGCCTCCTGGCCACGGTAAAACGCGATAACTGACGTCCAGTTGTCTGTTGCATGTGCCTTGCGATTTCTCTCGCAGTCTGCCGTCTGTCTCTTCTCGCCTGTAGGACAATACACCGGTCGTCCGCCGCCATGGTTGCTCGTGGACGACCACTGCTAAACTCTCGTACAGCTGTTCCTGTCGTTTGAAATGCTCTCCAAGCTCGTGAAACGATGCTGTGAGCGATCCCGAACTTCTCGGCCACACTAGTCACACTTCGACCTTCTTCCAACTTCCCAATGACGCGACTTCGGGTAAAATCATCCAGATGTCGTCTACTGGATTGCCTGTTGGCCATATCACACGGTGGCAGCAACTCGACGTCGTTCAAACCGATGTACACCGTGCAATAGCTTTCACCGAATTGCTGAGCGTACACCGCCCGTGTGCTTTATACCCTTCCGACACTCCCCCTTCCTCTACGTCATGCTGCATATATGCGTATGCCCTACCGTACTGGACCCTAGTCTATCTCCTGAGTGGTCTTTCGGTCCGTTCTGCCTGCTCGTTCCGCTGTTATGCTAATTTCTCCTCTTCGTCCTTAACTTTTGCACACCAGTGTATTTGTAACTTCGTTACATTACTGTTACCTATTTGAAAGATATTTGCAACTTCGTTACATTACTGTTGCGGATTTGAAAAATATTTGTAACTTCGTTATATTACTGTTACGGATTTGAAAGATATTTGTAACTTCGTTACATTACTATTACAGATTCGAACGATATTTGTAACTTCGCTACATTATTGTTACGTATTTCTAAGATATTTGTGACATCATCATATTACTCTTACGTATTTACTACGTTGAACATTATAGTTTTAATAAACTTTGTAAAATCACAATAAAAAAATATTACACTCGGCAGCTGCTTCAAAAGCAACAACAGTCGTATGACGAGTTTTTTACGTTTTCACACGTTCAACGGTGTCCGCTGTCCATTGGGAACAGTGGCAGCGTTTATTATTGATAACAGAAAAAAAATAAAATAAAAATCGGTCCCAAATGAGGGTGTCGAATTTCTATTATACATGCGGAATTGTCTATATTTCAGCAAAAAAAAAAAAAAAAAAAAAGAAAGAAGATGAAATCGTCATTTCTTTAAATACCTACCAATATGAAATTTCTGAGATTCAAGTAGAAACAAGTTAGTAAAATCATGCAATGCATTGATTATGATACGCTGTCCAACATACCAGAAATTATTACTCAAGTTATGAGGATAATGGCTGTGGAATAAATCTCGCTCCTGTGTCCTGACCTTCGACCCCATTTCGATGATATTCAACAGAACCGGTTCAGTACACCTCAAGAATAACATACTAAAGTTTTGTCGCAATAGAAGCAGTTTTACGCAAGTTATGAGAATAATGGATGTGGAATAAATCTTGCTTTTGTGCAATGACCTTTGACCCCATTTCGTTGATATTCAACAGAACCGGCTCACTGTACCTGCGGAACAACATGATGACGTTTTGTCGCAATCGAAACATTTTTTGGTAAGTTACGATGCACAAGGGCAATGGAATGGATCCCACTCCAGTGTCCTGACCTTTGACCCCATTTCCCCCATTTTCAATGGGGTTCGTCCCCAGTGGCTTCCTACCACATACTAAAATTTCATCGAAATCGAACAATTTTTACGCAAGTTATGACGCATAAGGGCAATGGAACAAATCCCGCTCTTATGACCTGCCTGACCTTTGACCCCATTTCGCCCATTTTCAATAGGGTTCGTGCCCCGGTGGTTCCCTACCACATACTAAAATTTCATCGAAATCGAACCATATTTACGCATGTTATGACGCATCTAGGCAATGTAATGGATTCCACTTTTATGCCGTGACCTTTGACCCCATTTCGCCCATTTTCAATAGGGTTCGTCCCCAAGTGGTTCCTTACCAAATACTAAAATTTCATCGAAATCGAACCATTCGTACGCAAGTTATGACGCATAAAGGCAATGAAATGGATCCCGCTTTTATGTCCTGACCTTTGAACCCACTTCACCCATTCTCAATAGGGTTCGTCCCCTGGTGGTCCCCTACCACATACTAAAATTTCGTCGAAATCGGACCATTTTTACATGAGTTATCGTGCCCACAGACGGACGGACGGAAAAAGCTGGAGCATATACGCTTCTTCAGTTCAACACAATTTTATTAACAAGGTTGGGTTCAGGAGGCGAACATGGGCGTCCTGATACATATATTGTACGGTAAAATATACAAACTCTAAAATTCTATGTACATTATATACAGCACGATGTAGTGATTCACAAAGGAGCCTCGTGGACAGAGGTACAGGCATTTTGCACAAGAACAATAAGAGAGATTGTCGAAACATTTCGTCTCGAAGCATAAATATATTATAGTGCTGACAAATAACAGAACGAGAATATTATAATGAAGCACTGTACAAAAGGAGAACTGTAGATGACAAAGTAGACAATGTGAAACCTAAGGCAAACGGAATTACGATGTCTTAGTACTGGTAGAAAAAAGTATAATCAAAGAGAAAACAAGTAAGACTATATACATTTGTACAGTATGGGGCATATTATATTCACATGTGTTAGAAGATATAAGCTGTATGCTGAAGTTTGATTCCGAAAACCAATGGTGAGCATGCACGTTGAACTGAAGTTCAACAGAGCTAGGAGCAACGAGGTTATAAACTACCGACAGTCAGTTGTAACGTCGCTGGCATGCCGGCGAACCAGGAAGCGGCCGGAGACCAAATGGAACGGAAATGTTGTTCTCTCTGTTGGGCGACGGCCACAATATTCTCTAGACGAAGTCTTGAGAGGAGACGCTCCCGAAAGTGGCACAGAAGTTCCACAGAAGCTTGGTGGATGGTATAAGGAGATGAGATATCTCGGCAGCGCTGATGAAATACGTAAATGACATGTTTCACCAGGATGAAAATATATGAGCAGATGGGTGGAAGCTTGACTGGCGGAGAAACCTGCAGGAGGAGTGTCTTATAGGCATCGAAAGGAAGATCAGTTGTATCTGAACGTTGAGCAATGGAAAATGCAAGATGGAGTAGTGGAAGGAGGATGACACAATGTAGATAAACGTGAGAGACATCAGCTTCTTGAGAACAGAAGGGGCAAAGAGGTGAGTCAAGAATGGCCATGCGGTGGAGGATGGATGGAACGGGAAGACGGCGGTGGAGAAAAAGCCAGTGAGTGTTTATTTCAAGAGGAGCTGAAAGAGGAGAAAGGGTGGCAGACCAGACAGCGGTGAGAGAGGATTGGGAGACATCAGGGATGTGAAGGGGAGAAGGAGAGTGGGATTTTAAAAGTAACCGATAGAGGACTGAGGTTGAAAGAGAGGATAGTGGAAGTATAGATCTGCCGACTGAAAGAAAGAAAGGAAGGGGAGGGAGGCGAAAGGAACAAAGGTCAGGCCGGTGGCGGTTGCGAGATGAGGAAACTTAGCAATGATGGTAGAGAGTAGGGAGTCATAGACAGAGCGAGAGGACTGTGAAAGTAGAACGGTAGGTGGGAGTCTGGCGTAGGGTCGCCAGGACAGATCTGAGGTTACAAGGTCTTTGACGGTTACAACTCCGACTCGGAGCCAAGAAGGATAGGCGAAGCATGAAAGATGAGGGGGTGAAGAAGAGAGGAGAAGAACAGGGGTTCGGCAAGGAGTTCAGTGGTGGAATCGGGTGGGGATCGAGTGAGCGGGAGAGAGCGGAGAAAGGTAAGAGTCTCCCGTAAGGCAGGAGGAAGGCGAGAGTGAGTGGTAGTACGGAGGTCCATTAGAATGAAAGAAGTGAAAGTGAAATTAGTGTTGCTCGAAGAGGTGATGACATTCCTTGTGGTAACGGCGTCGGCAACAGGTGAGGTATGAAGACGGAGGAACGAAGTAATCCGGAGAGCTTGATAGTACAGTCGTGTATCAATTAGGCCAATGCCACCTTGGTCAGGGGGAAGGCTGAGCTTGGGGGCACTGAGCCAGTGGTGTCCGGTCCAGATAACTGAGGTGAAGCAGCGAGTGATATCATTGAGACGAAGAAGTGGGGATTTAGTAGCAAGCCAGGAATGTGTGCACATGGAGAGAAGATAGGTTTGCGCAAGACGTGCACGTTGAAAATATGAGGTGCAGAACTGCGCTTTTCGCCAAAACGCAGTTGACCGATGAAGACGTGGCTGGATGGCATTCCACGTTGTGCTGGAGGCTTCACCTGGAACGCCAAGATGTACGCCAAGGAAACGTTGAGAGGCTGAAGACCAGTGCGCTCCCCATGGGGAATCCAAACGGTCAACCCATGAGCCGCACCACAGGCCTGTGCTTTTGGTTGTATTAATCGCAGCTCCGGAGCAGGAGGCGTAATCGGCGAAAAGACTTTCGAGCAAAGAGAACTGTGAATCCAAGCGTATACAGAAGGTAACGTCGTCTGCATACGCCACGGAAGTGGTGACATGGTGTCTCGTGCGGGCGATGAGTGGCGGCAGGGTGGCTTGAAAGGAGCGTTGAACGGAGCGGAGAAATGGTTCTAAGGCTATAGCGAAAAGTTGACCGGAGAGTGGGCAGCCTTGCCTCACTCCACGGCGGAAGAGGATTGGTGCTGTAAGAAAGGTAGGCAACTTGACCTGGAAACTGGCGTCCTGGTAGAGGGAGGTGAGGAGAGAAATAAACGGAGATGGAAATCCAAATCGGAGAAGTGTGGCGGAGAGATAAGTGTGGGAGATATTATCAAAGGCGGACTGTTGGTCTAAAGAGAGGAGGGCGAGGGGTTCAGAGCGGGAGCGCGCAAGGTGAATTAGATCAGTCAAGAGATGGATGTTGTGAGATAGGGAACGGCCGGGAACTGTGTAAGTCTGGTTAGGGGAGAGGATGTAAGTGAGGATGGGATTTAGTCGTTGTGAAAGAAGCTTGGTATAAAGTTTGTAGTCGAGATTCAGTAGGGAAATTGGGCGCCAGTTCACCAAGTCAAGGAGATCACCTTTTTTGGGGAAAAGGACAACGTATGCATTTGTGAATCCCCTCGGGAGAGGAGAGTAAGTAAAGGGAGCAGAGAAAGCGGAGAGGAGAAACGGAAGAAGAAGAGGCAGAAAAGTTTTATAAAAGCTAAAGGTTAGGCCGTTCGGACCCGGAGCGGCACTAGAATTCAGAGAAAAGAATGTAGTGTTAAGTTCAGAGGGCGTGGGGGAAAGGAGTAGAGAAGAAGCGAGATGGGGGGGGAACCTGAGGTAGATTAGAAAGGAGAGAATCCATTGCTGCAGAGGATGGTTGAGGAGGTTCACTGAACTTCGTGGAGAAGTACTGACGGACATGGGAACAAAGCGCAATCGGCTCATCTGATACCTCTCCAGAAGAAAGGCGTAGATGATGAAGTATGGAAGAAGCTCGTCGGGTGTTTTCCACTGACGTCAGGAACTCATAGTTGTGAGCATCCGGCGTCAGGTGTTGCAAACGAAGTCGGCGGAGAGCTTGTTGCGCCAGAGGAGTGAGAAGAGATCGAAGCTCTTGTTGAAAGGAGGAGAAGAGAGGATCACTGAGACTGAGCATGGATAGCATTGAACGAACATAGTCTAGGCGCATGTTCTGGAGTGTCTTTAGTTGGAAAGAGTAGTTTCGGACATGCAGAACGAGCTGTTGCTTGATCTCCAACCAAGAATTTAATCCGCAGAGTGCAGATTGAAGCTGCGGTCGTCTGTCAATCAGGAACGACCGGACCGAAGAGCAGAATGCCGGGTCGGAGAGAAGTGCATCATCAAATGTCCACGGGCGAATTATCCTGGGTTTGAATGGTGCAGTATGGACTATGATGGCAATGGCGCAGTGGTCAGATGAGGCCGTGGGATGCACACTCGATTCTGTCACGGCAGGAAGTAGAGTACTGGAGGCATAAAACCTGTCAAGGCGGGCTAAGAAAGGATTTTGCGCATGAGAGGAGCGCCAAGTGTAATTAGTCGACCATGGATGAATATGCCGATGTACATCATGAAGAGCGTTGTTCGTGACAACTGTCTGGAGCAGGTTCGCCAGGGCATGGCGGCGCTCTCTATTTGTAGAAGACCTATCCAGAAGAGGATCCAGGGTACAGTTAAAATCCCCTCCAACGAGAACATGGTCTGACGGTGGGATACGGTCGAGTGCTCTGCGAAGACGCGTGAAGAGAACTGATAAATGTGTTGTAGTGCTTGGAATATAGATATTGAATAAATGATATCTGGAAGACGCGATGGTAAAGGATGCATGCTGTAAGAGATCTCGACAAATATTTCGCACAGAGAGGGATGTGATAATAGAATTGAGAGTATGACTACAGCCGATGGCAAGACCGCTATGAGACGTTAGTCCATAGGCGTGATGAAACACAAAGTTCCACTGGCGCCATCGAAAATAGACGGTAGAGGGTTTGCAATTTGTCTCTTGAAGGAGGAGAATATCAGCCCCCAACGGGTTGAGGTCTTCATATGCTAGAGAGTTGCTGAGGGGGAAGCGAATCCCCTGCAATTAAGTGACACGATCTTGAATTGTGGGGTTCCTTGCCTCTAGCTGAAGATCTTTCAGAGCTGGAGGAAAAGACTTGAGACGATTATAGAAAATTTGTGCCCACGGATGGGTGGGAACATTCTGACGGCAGAAATGCGACACATTGAAGATCTGCTCCGGCACAAGTTGGCGAAGCGATGGATTCTTGACTGCTAAGGCACGCGCTATTGCGTAGCTTGTCGGATTCGTTAAGTATGTATGGAGATCAATGTATGAGAGTGGTACGGGAGGTGTATTGGCTGTCTGGAGAAATGCAGCGAACTCTTCGACCGTGGGAAAGGAGACTTCGGCTGGCGAGGTGTGTCGAGGAGAACTGCTGGAGAGGGAGGTTGAACGAGGTGAAGTAGAGTTTTGCTTCTTCGCTACTCGCCTGCTGCGGCCAGAGCCGCGGCGCTTCAGTGGAGGCTCGGTCGTCTCATCCTCACACAGTGTCTCTGGACCAACAGACTCCACATCAGCTGTTTCGGAGGTTCCAGTGGTAATAGCTGGTTGTAAACCCTCCGAAAGGGACTCAGTGGTGGAGCGACGACGTTGCGGGAGTGAGGAGGCAATTGTAGGAAAGTCCTCTAGTGAAAAAGAGGAAGCGGCTGTGGGAGCGTTGCGTTGACCAACGTCTGTAAGCAGACTTTTTTCATCATATCTTGGCTCCGAGGCCTGCTGTGCTGAAGTAGATGGTGTAGTACGCTTCGAGGTAGGAACAGTACCTGTAGGAGCACCAGTCGGAGTCGATGGAACTTGATGTGGGCAGTGCACGCGAAGATGGTTTTCGCCATGGCAAAGCGTGCAGTGCAAGGAGGTAATGACGTCGATTCTCCGACGTTGCTGGCCACACCGTACGGTTAGGATCTTCGGCACGCAAGCAGATGATCGTCCGACGGAAATATGACACGGGCACTTCGACGAAACCCTGCAATGGATTTGTCATCGGGATCTCTGGGCGCCGCCGAAAGGGTCGTTATTGGTCCAACCACTCGGCCAAATTTGCTGAGTAAAGTGCACAGAGCGACATCTGAGACTTCAGGTGGGACTGGGTGGAAAGTGACCTGGATAGGTCGCTGTGCCACAGGTTCAGCCAGAAGATGCACATCTTTGATGGATAAGCCAGCAGTCATCACAAAGTCTGCATGTTCTTTACGGGCAAAATACACTAATACGGCCCGTGGCTTTCGAGCCATATGAGTGATATAAGCTCCTGTAGGAAGCATCTTCTTTAGGGCAATACTATATTCCTTGAGTTTCGTGTCTGGTAATGCATCAAAACTGACACCGAAATCCATTGTGGAGAAAAATTGTTTCCCGGCTGGGGAATCCTCTGGGATATCGATGGTGGCAGAACTACCCTCAACACTGACGTAAGAGTCAGGTAAAACAGGAGCAATGAACTTGGAAGGAACTCTAGCTCCGGAGGTCACTGTGGAGTAAGTGAGAGACGTAGAGTTGGCAGTGGAAGGATGCGATACAGTGTTCATTGCTGGTAGCGGCTTGGTAAACTGAGTTGAGCCAGTTGAAGGCAACGCAAATGTGCAATCGGTCACATCCATAGCTTCGGCAAATGAACCAGGGCCGTGCGTCAAGGTGACGTCACTCTTTTGGGCAGGGGTATCAGCTTGAGCCATTGCAGAGGAGTCTCGCGTCACATCTTGTATGCGTATGACGTCTCTGACGTGCATAAATGCTGATTGGTCTCCTGAGAGTGAGGAGGAGGAGGAGGTTGAATGAGCATCACTGATGTGGGCGTGGACATCACCCTTATCAGTGCTAGCCATTGTAAATGGCGAGGATTAACTTAAGGATCGATCAGCTTGATCGGAAATAATAAAACGCTGAATGCAAACAAAATATGCAACTCACCGACTTGGGAGCTGAGATAAAAGAATGTACAGATCTTCTTCTTGAAGGGGAACACAAAAATAGGAACAAACACTCACTATATACTTTCAAAAACCGGGCACAAACACAGAGCTCGAAAGGAACGTGACTATATCGGTCATACGCTTCTTCAACCTACGGTTGGAAAGCGAAAAAAACGATGCTGGTATAATATACGAATACAACAAGACAGCAATCTACTTATATTTTATAAAATGCTTTTTAGAATTTAAAAATTATAGAAATTAAAACAATTACTTACTTTCAGATGATCTTGAATCACAAAAAAAAAAAGAGGATGAAATATTAAAGCTAGTTAATTCTGTTAAAAGAGGCCTCTTTCTTTTGTACTTTGCTCCAAATGTCCATCGCATGCAGTTCTCGTCGAAATGTCCTATCGTAAATTGGTTGGAGTGGATTTTCATTGACTGTTTGGAGCAATTGTTCCCTGGCTTGAATCCGATCTGCAGTTACTAGGAGTGAAACATGGCGGCGGTCACTGTTGGTGAGAATCATTTTCAAGCTACAGTATGTAGCCTATTTTCAGTTGACTGCGAACTACACCACTGCTTGTAGACCAGCTGGATAATACCCTTCGACACACCAATAAATTGGGCGACTTCATTCACTTTGTGTCCGTGGGCACGGCCAAACACAATTGCCCCCTTTTTGCCGCGGAGTAAGGTGTGTCTTACGACCCATATTGCAGACTAAATTCAAAACACACTTTCTCTTCACCACTGCATGAGACAGAAATGACCCTGTAGACCAACTTCAGTGCTGTTTATCTCCCATCAATGCTATCACGGCGGCCTTTGTGCAACCGGTAACTTTCTACTGTCATTTCTGTTAGGGGTGACTAATTTTTTGTCCAGTGTCCTTATTTTATTATTGTAATTACAATATTAGTGGCAATTAATAAAGTCAAATAGAGGTCATCGCCTTTTCCACGTTTATAAGTGAGTCACGGAAAAAGTTCTCATCGAGCTATGACTTCAATTAGATGTTCCTGGTCACGTCAACTGTGTTTTTATCATTCATTCGCCTTCTAGTTATTTGTTCAGTTGCTGCTGTCCATCTGTGGTGAATCCCCAGCATTGTGCGAGGCTCCAAAGAAGCAACCCTGCCAGTTGGTATGGCAGTTTGTCCTTTGTGAGTGCGGAGAATTTCAAGGCCGCTGTAGTGCATTGGAAGCATATCCAGCGGTGGCGGCCAATGAGAATTTTTCCGTGACTCACTTATAAACGTGGAAAGGCGATGACTTCTATTTAATGTCCCTGATCCACGTCAACTGTGTTTTTATCATTCATTCGCCTTCTAGTTATTTGTTCAGTTGCTGCTGTCCATCTGTGGGGAATCCCCAGCATTGTGCGAGGCTCCAAAGAAGCAACCCTGCCAGTTGGTTTGGCAGTTTGTCCTTTGTGAGTGCGGAGAATTTCAAGGCCGCTGTAGTGCGTTGGAAGCATATCCGGCGGTGGCAGCCAATGATAATTTTTCCGTGACTCGCTTATAAACTTGGAAAGGGTGATGACTTCTATTTGATGTCCCTGGTCCACGTCAACTGTGTTTTTATCATTCATTCGCCTTCTAGTTATTTGTTCAGTTGCTGCTGTCCATCTGTGGTGAATCCCCAGCATTGTGCGGGGCTCCAAAGAAGCAACCCTGCCAGTTGGTTTGGCAGTTTGTCGTTTGTAAGTGCGGAGAATTTCAAGGCCGATGTAGTGCATTGGAAGCATATCCGGCGGTGGCGGCCAATGAGAATTTTTCCGTGACTCACTTATAAACGTGGAAAGGGCGATGACTTTTATTTGATGTCCCTGGTCCACGTCAACTGTGTATTTATCATTCATTCGCCTTCTAGTTATTTGTTCAGTTGCTGCTGTCCATCTGTGGTGAATCCCCAGCATTGTGCGGGGCTCCAAAGAAGCAACCCTGCCAGTTGGTTTGGCAGTTTGTCGTTTGTAAGTGCGGAGAATTTCAAGGCCGCTGTAGTGCATTGGAAGCATATCCGGCGGTGGCGGCCAATGAGAATTTTTCCGTGACTCACTTATAAACGTGGAAAGGGCGATGACTTTTATTTGATGTCCCTGGTCCACGTCAACTGTGTATTTATCATTCATTCGCCTTCTAGTTATTTGTTCAGTTGCTGCTGTCCATCTGTGGTGAATCCCCAGCATTGTGCGGGGCTCCAAAGAAGCAACCCTGCCAGTTGGTTTGGCAGTTTGTCGTTTGTAAGTGCGGAGAATTTCAAGGCCGATGTAGTGCATTGGAAGCATATCCGGCGGTGGCGGCCAATGAGAATTTTTCCGTGACTCTGTAACGTACCAGGAGATGTGACGTACCTGCCAGAAGGACGCACACGACATAGAGGCAGATAGGAATCAGAATAAAACGTCTGCGTAGCTCAATTGGTAGAGTGACTTATTCCGGAATGAGGGGATCCGGGTTCGAATCCTGGCGTGGACAGAAATGACGGAGAAATTTACTTCGTTATAACTCACTTATAAACGTGGAAAGAGCGATGACTTTTATTTGATGTTCCTGGTCCACGTCAACTGTGTATTTATAATTAATAAAGTGTATTTAATTTTCAATATTCCATTTTCTCTCCTAAAATTGGTTTTAGCAGTTTTAATTTCTTAATGTAATCTCTCATTTGTCGGCTGAAAGGCAGGAATTATTTTTTATTATTCATGAATTTAAATAAGCTGTCGAAGACTTGCTGAATTTTGTTAAATTCTTTAAAAGAAAATCAAGATTCTGGGTAATTAGGTAAAAATTTAAAAACAATTAGGGAATCGGTGGCGGGAAAGATTCGGTAAATCGAATTTAATTATTCTCTGTTATGGAACATCATCGTTTTTCCAAAAAGCTTACGCTAATAATGATAAAAGTTAAAGAAGCTTAATTAATAAAGCTTAACCTTTGTTTCAGCTTCCACTGGTCACTGACCATTATATTTATTTCATTAAACAGTGCGCAATAAATGGGATTAATATTACTCTTTAAACAAAGAAAAGTTAACTATATTCGGAAATTCAATTCAAATCCTACACTTAACAGACAAATGGAAATTCCCAACATCGTCCTCTGAACTATGGCTATTATTCCGTGGTGAGGATTTCTATTTAACAAGGGTGAGTCATAATTTCGTAGCGTTTCGTGGTACAGATGAAGAAGCTCCTCCGAACAGGTGGGGCATGCGCAGTAGTGTGTCCCACGTCTGCTTGGCTGACGTGCTCAGCTGCTCAGACAGGTAGGCGGTATGCATGCGCCGGGCCCAACACATGTGTGCCGCTCATACGAGACGAGACTGTCGGAGGAGAAACTTGTTGTCCGTGTGCTTCTACGCCGTTATTGAATAAAAAGGGTTAAACGCGACAGTTGCCGCGAAGGAAATTTGTAGTGGAGAAGGCGAGAGGACTGTGCACCATGCAACAGCAAGAAATTGGTTCTAATGCTTCCGGTCCAGAGCTCGTTGTCAAATCGAAATGTATGAGACCATTTACCTCCGAAGCTCTGCGTCTAGCTGCTGAACAGCACCCAGGAACCAGCACTCGACGATTAGCAGAAGACGTCCATGCATCACAAACCACCATCGTTCGTCACCTACACCAACTAGGTTTTCACTTCAGAAGTTTGCGAAATGTTGGTTATCCATGAGTTGATCCCAAAGCAAGCTGAGGAGCGTGTCACTCTGTGTCAACAATTGCTGCAAAATCTACGTGACGACAGGTCTTGGCGGAGAATCGTAACGAATGATGAGAAGTGGGTCTTCCTACTTTATCCTGATAACAGAAACCAATGGCTGCGTCAGGTGGTGAGGATCAAGCAGTGGTTCAAAGGGGGTGTTTTGAATTTAAGACATTGTTGTGTGTATGGAGGAATTTCGAGGATCCTGCCCACTTGGAGATTGCGCTGCATGGTCGGACCGTCGATGAGAACCTGTATGCCGACCAGCTGCAACACGTACACAACGTTCTACGCCAGCGCTACCCCACAATGGTGAACCGAAAGAAGGTCCTCCTGCAATTTCACAACGCCCTATGTAAAAGGTCACGATAGTCCGCCAGAAAATTCATGATTTGGATGGCGTCGAAATCCTACGACACACATGGCGCACTTCTTGGCACGTTTCATGGCGCACTTCTTGCCCGACAGACAGTTCCATTATTTGGACGCTGCGAAAGATGGCATCACTGATTTGTTTGCATTCAAGCCAGCCGCCTGGTATCGCAACGGCATTGCATCTTTGACTAAACGTTGGCGAAGGACCATAGACTCTGATGGATTGCATTTTGAGAAATAGCCATATGTGGTCAACATGTGGTACCGGATTAAACATTGTACCCCAAAACGCTACGAACTTACGACTCAGCCTGGTTTTTATAATCGTAGTTTTCCAAAAGCGTACCCTACGAAGCTTTATCATTCGATTATTTGTCTTTCGATGATTTTGCATTCCATGATTTTAACTTGAACTGTATTTTTTGAAGAACGTGTGCTCCGATGAATTCTCCGTTCAATGGTTTTACGAATGTTTTCGATAATTTCACCTTGAGCTGCATTTTTGAAGAATTTTCACTGATATCAATTCCCACTTCGATGATTTGCTTTCTGTGATTTTACATTCGATGATTTCACCTTAAGCTGCATTTTTTGAAGAACGTCTTCTAGGACGAATTCCCCTTCCGATGATTTTGCATTCAATTATTTGGGTTTCGATGATTTTGTAATAAATGATTTTGCATTCGATGATTTTGTAATAAATGATTTTGCATTCGATGATTTTACATTCGATGCTTTTGCGTTTGAGGATTTTACATTCAATGATTTGGTTTCTGATGATTTTGAATTCGATGATTCACCTTGAGCTGTATTTTTGAAGAACTTGGCCTGTGATGTATTCCCCGATCGATGATTTTGCTTTCGATGATTTCACCTTGAGCTTCGTTTTTGAAGAACTTCTTCTAGGACGAATTCCCCCTTCGATGATTTGGCTTTCGATGAATTTGCATTCGATGATTTGGTTTTTGATGATTTTGCATTCAATGACTTTGCATTCAATGATTTCACCTTGAGCTGTATGTTTGAACATGCACTGTAATGCATTCCACGGTTAATGATTTTGTTTTCATTAAGCACACATTTGGTGATTTCTCCTTGAGCTCTGTTTTTGAAGAACTTCTCCTACGATGAATTCTCCGTTTGATGATTTCTCCTTGAGCTGTAATTTTTGAAGAACTTCACGTGCGACGAATTTCTCGTTCAATGATTTTGCTTTGAATGATTTTACATTCGATGATTTCACCTTGACCTGCATTTTTGAAGTACTTCACCTGCGACGAATTTCCCGTTCGATCAATTTGCTTCCGGTAATTCTGCATTCGATGATTTCACCTTGAGCGGTATTTTTTGAAGAACTTGCCGTGCGATCAATTCTCCGTTCGATGATTTCATTTGTGATGATTTCGTTTTTAATATTTTCGCATTCGATGATGCCGTTTTGGATGAATTCATCTGGGACCAAATTGAAAAGATTATTTCCGTTACATTTGTTTCATATTAAATTCCCAATTGTACGCTGCTCAGTCTAATCTGTGTAAGGGAAAAAAATTATTTATGGGAAAGAACATTATTCTGTCAGCTTCTGTGTCTGGTGAACAATATCTTTTATTTAAGTGTTTGGCGCTTGCTAACACCAGAGTACTTCTTACCGTAAACCAAGTGGCATAATGCAGTCTATGAGTTATTTCTCTTACTCAATATGGCTACTTTCTGAGGAACCTTTTGAAAATTTAATGTAATTTGGTCTCGCGTAATTCATTTTTCGATTCATTTTCTTAGTGGTGAAGCAACAGGTTTGCTTCGGTAAAAATTCAGTGATGAATCTGCACGAGGAACATTGTGAAAATTAAGAATAATTTAATTTATTAAAATTCTATGCCTTCGATCGATGCCTTTGTGTAAGCATGGGCGAAGTGTATTTGTATCCAATGTTACCACTGGAAACAGTTTTAAATAAATAAAAATAATTTATTCAAATATAAAACATTAACGAGATCCAAATTTCGTATGAAATCTTTCATTCTATAATACATGTAATGGCTGTCGAAAGATATCCCACGCCGATCTGCCTTGTGGATGAGCAGATAGTGGAGCTCTATTGGCAATGCGTGTTTCCACTTCTGAAAGTGGTTACGAAACACTGCCAGTTATGTCGACTGCGCTAGCGCACGAAACCGAAGAGAAACATGAGCTCTCACATAGTCTCAAGCCCACAGATCATACGTACCCTTTGACCATTACATGGATTGGTTACACGGTGTCTTCTAAGTTGTGAATTATTTCTTTCGCTTTGATTTCAGTGCTGTTCCCACGTTTATTTTACGAGTTAACAAATACGGACAATTCCTTTATCATTATTTAGCAAATTATATTTTATTTATTTCTAACTGTAAGTTATGTTTGGAACAACCAGAATGAACGACAGTACTTCATCTACGTGGGACCCTTCGAATATTAATATCGTGAGCTAAAATGCTTATGCAGTTGTCTTTTATAGAAAAAAAAAGTTTTTCAAAATAAAAATATGGAAATTTGTTCTTAAAAGGGCCAAAAGAAAAACATTCCTGCGAGAGAAACAAATAAAAAATGCTGCAGACGGAAGAAACTCTCAGTTTTAGTCATTAAAAAAAATACTCGACATGGTAGTAAAATGTCAGTTTAGTAGCATTTTATTATCATGCTTATATTTCCTATTGGGAGATTCTGGTCGTAACACTATCGAAAACTCACGTCTTGTCACTCTGAGAAAGCATCGTCCCCTCCACCCTCCCTGAGATGTGTTATATGGAAATATTTAAAATGTAATTAAATAGTGACTTTGGTTATTAAGTGCGCGAACATCGGCTATAAATTCACCATCAGTTAAAATCCCTCGGGACCACACACACCCTCCGTTCTTTATTTTGCATCGCTGAAAGACACTCTTTCTAGAAGGAAGCCCGCCTGTGCCGTCTCGACCTTCAGCAATTAAGAGCAATCAACTTCTTACGTCAGAAGCATCTTCCTTCAAGCGGCAGAGAGAGAGAGAGAGAGAGAATGAAAGGAAAAATACATAGTGGTCATAAAAAGGGAGTCTGGCAGTCTTGCTAAGGAAAAGACAAGGAGGATTTTTGCTCAGGCACCAGAGAGGAAGGTTGGATTTTGCACAGGCATCAATAAAAAGGAATTTTGGCGGGAAATACAAAAAAAAATAAAAAAAAAAAATAAAAAAACCCACAATATCCTTGTCCAGCTGGAAGTAAATACTATTTATTTTGGCTAATCGATATTTCCCCTCCCTCCAATCTGGAAAATAAAGATTCGAGCGTGCGTATTCATCTGTTGTTACATTCTATTTGGTGAGCTACTTATTTATTTGCTTTCCTGCTCCAATGACAGGAACCTGCAAACAACGATTCTTCTGATAAGTTGGCGTCCACTTCAATATTTAACAATAATCTCTCCCACAGAAGTCTTAATATCGCAGTGTCACAATTCGTTATTCCAAAGAAAATTAGTCAATTGTTAATTTTCCGTTTACACAAGAATGCTTATGACAGCTTAGCAATATCTTCATTATTTCCAACCCATGCTCGTGTGACAAAGCATATTTCGTCGGATGCGTCCGGAAACTGCGTCATGCACCTTCACCCCTCGCTCAATAAATTATGGTGCTTTGTACACATCTTTCAAGCGGGGAATTTCTTTTGTCAAACGGTTCGTTGACTAGGCCGCGACCGTAATATTCGAGTGACGTCTATCTTGAATGCATTTCCTGAATCGAAATGTACAAGCTTCCGCTGGAGTCTCCTACCCAATCATTGGAATTGTTACATATTCCCCTAGGTATTCAGAGCTTGGCATTCATTGGAGCGATGTAACGGGACATCCCCGTGCCTCATAGTGCTGAATGAAAACGTTCGAATCGATAATAGCGAAAGTTCATGTGAACGTGAACAGACTTCCACAGCTGTTACATTTTATATTCATCTGCCTTTTCGTTTTGTAAGAAGCACGAGTATAAATACCCATAAAGAAACCTTTTAGTGAGCACGTGGCATCTTCAAAACTTAATATTTTCTTTAACCTTTTTATCAATTAAATTTTTTTCTTTAATTGGAGGTTTAACGAACCACCACGAACAGCTCGATGGGTTATAAGCCGTCGCCCTAATTTAGGGCCACTGACTCCAAACAAGAGAGACAGCCAGCGCTATGAGACAAACACAACATCAATGCCACACCGGGATTCGAACCCCGACCCATTTCGGACCAATTGCCAGAAGCTAGCGCTTAGATCACTGCGCTGTCGGAGCAGAAATTAAATGGGTGCTGCAGCTCTTTCAAAAGTACGTAATTGATGCGTACCCATACACTGAAGTAATGAATTATCAACCGGTCCTTTGTCGCGCTATGAGCATTTCTCTCACGCTTCGCATATAAATAGCGCCATTTAGTTGGAAGTGACTCTGGCGCAACATACTCGCTCTAGTTGACTATCTTCAGAACAATCTGTTATCAGTTCCTATAAGCATTGGCGCGTATTCGACCTTCAAATAGTCTGCCTTTTGCTCCTGTGTACTTCACGTGAAAATTTTTCTCATCAAACGACCGCTGGCGTTTGCTTCAGGTGAGAGCTTTACCTCCTCAAGCGAACGCAGGCGTTTGTGTTTTGTATTTTTATAGATAACGCGATCATACGAGTGCGTTTTAATCCTAATTTGATTTCTTTCAAAAAGTAATTGCATCCAGAAGGAAGAAACCGACAGGAATGAAACTTGGTTGGTAGGTTTGACATCGTGAGACATGCAAATGATTCAAATATCATGCTCGGCCGCGCATGTGACGCAAGCAAGGAGCGGTCGTAGCGCTGTGCCTGACCTGCTGTATAAGGTCGTCCCGTTGCACGTACTTGCCTACAATATTGCTCACCGGAAGCCTCAATATATACACTTTCCGTAATTAAAAGGTCACCAGGTTTACTAGGAGTATTAATTATTTTTACATTACTCCAGTCGGGATTAAGATCATCTTGTATAAGAGATTTGGCTAGGGATGTACAATACATGCCTGTTTTAATATTTTATTTGTGTTCTTTAATTCGTAATGCAATATTGCGTTTTGTAGAACCCACATTATTAGAGGCTGCTTGTCCTGTAGTTGCCTTAAGCAGCGGGATATTGTAAATACCCCACTGTCCCATTTTGCTGTTCTGTTCACGATCCTTACGAACTACTGAAAATAAAATTCGTGTTCGTGAACCAAATTTCAAGCCATATGGTTTACATAGTTGTGTTAAGGCTCTCGTTAAATGTGGATGGCCCCTATGAGTTACATAACGTTTGGAAATCACTTATTAAAACAGTAAATTATAAATTGTAATATAAACTTAAAATTGAATGTTCACCCCACTATATTTCCACGATTTCTTCACAGACCGTTGGGCCAACTGTATACGCAACGTTTTGGCGCATGTAGATTACTATTGGCTAATAACTTACCATGCTTCCCACAATGCAATGAGCTATATTATATATAGATTAAATGTGTCTATATTTATTGCATTTGAAGAAGAGGCAGCCGTCGCCTCGAAAGTGCTCATGGTTTTAATTGCATATATTTATCATCTTTTAGTCGTTGAATCGTGCTAAAGACGGAACACTTTCATCGTTTCAGTAATGTCACTAATGCCAAGCCATTGGAAAAAATTCTGCAGATTTTAAAAAACAATCAACACCAAATATTGCATTTTTATATCTGCTATTAAAAATACCGAATCTCATTCATTTACTAAATTACTTACAGATGAAGCCAGCTTATTACAAAAATAATGCAAAACCTTCTGTACAAGGTTTTCTTCTTCGAAAAACAAAATCAAAATACAAGTTCCTAGGACACTATAAAAATTCTTTCAGAAGAAACAAAGATATTCAGTTGTATAGCTTTCCACGTTGTTTTTTTCATCATTAGCGTCATAACACTTATGGAATTTTGTCTAATAATAGAACACTTATACAAACAATTGAGGAAATAAAAAAATTAGTTTAGTGCTGAAAAAAACTCAAAATGGCTCTTATTTTAAAACCTGGAGTAAATCTGAACTGCGGCAAATAGAAGAAATTTATTCTAAAGACTGATATCATGATTGTAAAAGGAGAAGAAAAGAAGATCTAGACTTCCTTTAAGGAGATGAGCTTATTTTTGGTTGAAATGTCTTAGAGGGTACTTTCTATTTTGTTACATTTTTAAAAATAATCTGATGCACATAAAAAGAATTCGTTCTTGACCTTTTAAAACGAGAGTGTTTCTACTACTTTGCTTTGAGTTGTATGAAAAAGAAAGGGAATTTTTTTTCAATTTCACCTCTAACATGTAAACGAGATAAATCTAGTTCTCCCTCTCCTCTCTTTTCTTTTCTTTTTTGTTCGTTTAAAGTATCTGATTACAGGAAAGATGCCATTTCACAAACTTTCTTAAACACTGACATTTGGTAGTAACGAAGAAAATAAAGAATTTTTCTCAGGTTTCAGAGAAACATTCAATTACAATTTTTTAAATGCACGTTAACTAATATCATCCGGCAAATACCTCAGATATTTTTACTGTACTTTCAAATTTTTAAGTTACATTAAAACAATGATAAAATGGAAAGTGTTTTCCAAAATTCTCATTGTTAAATGTTAAGTTGTTTTTTAAGCCACTGCTTTCGGAAAGAGAGAAAAATAAAAAAAGGACTTGCAATGTTTGCGCTTAAAAATAAATACACTGCTTTTCTGAAGGCTCTAAACGACAACACGTTAGGAAAACGTAGTGCAAAATAAATGAATAAATGTGGCAGTTGTAAATACCCAGAGCGTCTGAATTAGATATGAGAGAGAGAGAGAGAGAGAGAGAGAGAGAGAGAGAGAGAGAGAGAGAGAGAGAGAGAGCGAGAAAGTGAGAAAGAGAATAAATGAGAGCGAAAGAGAGTTAGAGAGAGAGAGAGAGAGCGAGAGAAAAAGAAAGTGAGAAAGGGGGGTAGAGAAAGAGAAAGTGAGACAGTGGAAGAGTGAAAAAGAGAGTAAAGAGAGCGAAAGAGAGTCAGTGAGAAAGAGAGAGTAACAGAAAGTGAAAGAGAGAAAATTGAGTGAGAGAGAAAGAGAGAGTAAGAGAAAGTGAAAGAGAGAAAATTGAGTGAGAGAGAAAGAGAGAGTAAGGGAAAGTGAAAGAGAGAAAATTGAGTGAGAGAGAAAGAGAGAGAAAAATTGAGTGAGAGGAAAGAGATAGAAAAAGAGAGGGAGAGAGATAAAGAAAAAAAGAGAAGCAGTGGGAGAGAGAGAGAAAGAAAGAGAGAGAGAGGGAGTGAGGTAGAAAGGGAGAGTGAGAGAAGCAGAGACAGAGAGTGAAAGAGAGAGAAAGTAAAAGAGAGAGAGAGAAAGAAAGTGAGATAGGGAAAGAAAGAGAGAGGGAGTGAGATAGAAAGAGAGAGTGAGTGAGTGAGTGAGATAGAAAGAGAGAGACAGAAAGATAGTGAGAGGGACAGAGAGGGAGAAAAGAGAGAGAAAGATGGAGAGTGAGAGAGAAAGGGAGAGAGAAAGATGGAGAGTGAGAGAGAAAGAGAGAGAGAGAAAGATGGAGAGTGAGAGAGAAAGAGAGAGAGAAAGATGGAGAGTGAGAGAGAAAGAGAGAGAGAAAGATGGAGAGTGAGAGAGAAAGAGAGACAGAAAGATGGACAGTGAGAAAGAAAGTGCGAGAAAAAGAGAGTAAAAGAGAGAGAAAGAGAGAAAAAGTAAGAGTAAAGGAGAAAGAGAGAGAGAGAGAGAGAGAGAGAGAGAGAGAGAGAGAGAGAAATCATTGTTGAAATACATTTAAACCCACATATAATGAGCTCGCATAATACGACGTTCTGCATAAACCGAACTCTTTATAGATCCCTTAACTTCGTAATATTCTCCCTTGTTATGTTAAGCGCATACTACGAACAATATTTTTTGGAGAAACCGCATATATCAAAGTTCAGCACCTTTATAGGCAGCAAAAATAAGTGGTATTCATCAAGTTTTTAAACATTCCTCTTTCACTGGAAAACAAGGAATTACCAGGTGTTGAGGACACCCGTGGTTCCAGTTGGTTCGCATGACGACAAGAATGTTTCAGTTGTTTCACCCTATAAGTACCTCTCCCCCTCCCAGGCTTACCAAACATACATCACTTGGGCAAATGACATCTTTTATCCCCTCTTCTCACCACCTTTTAATCACTTCAACTGTGTTTAAGAAATCGATAAGTTCATGTTGCGTCTAGAAACATCTTAAACACCGCTTCAGAGGAAGTTGATAAACGTTTACAACACCTATCATGATAAGCACAAAACAAACAAGAATTGGCTCATATTTCCGAAATATCAAGGTAAAATTTCAAAATTTTAGCAGTTACTTTAATGTTCATATCTGATAAATGTTTTGTTAATCGCAGATCTTGCTCATATTATTTTGCCAGTTATTGTTTTTAATTAACAAGTAATTTTTTTACTTCCATTAATTGATAAGCAGTTTAGGATTGACTAGTTTGAAGCTGACATAAAGTTATATGCCAAATGTGTCCTCTTTTTTCTTATTGTCTGGCTACAACGAAGTCCGCATATATCGAATGCTTTTGGTTCTCCCTTCAACTTTGTAATAAACGGATTCCACCGTATTAATCTAAGCAATACTATTGCATGACCGTTGAAATTTCCTAAACCCGTTCTGTAACTGCATTTTCACTATTCTCAGATGGTTCAAACTTATTGATACGGTTTGCAAGATCAGACTGGACATATAACCGGTGCAATCGCCAGCCCTGGCTGACTGAGGGCCACTTGAAGGGCGATTCCGCAATAAATATTAAAATAAAATTAAGTTAAAAAGAGTTGTACTATATGTTTAATAAACGTTTTCATAAAACTTCGTTTCGGAAAATGAAAGTCATGTCTAAACTCACAAATAGGATTGATAGTTATTATAACCTATAAAGAGACCAATCTCACCTAGCTGACACCTAATAATGGTTACACAAATACTTTTACGACAGCAAATATTAAATTGAGGTAATAACTGTAACGTATGAAAAAAATCCTTTGTTGGCATAAATACATAAGAACACATGCAAGCTGTCGTACACCAGACAGGTGGCTTTGCCAGGATATCGCTTAATCTAAACTAAATGAGAAGTGGCACTGAATGAAAATTAAAATCTTAAGCAATATAATATCCGTGACAGATGCTAAGATTAAGCATTAGGCAGGTGACATCAGTTCCAGATTAAGTGGTTCCACCTGAAAAATCAGCTACGCGTTTCGAATGGTGAACACTTTGGTAGACATTTTCTCCGCAATTAATGTATTCCCACGGATGAAAATTTGCACATCGATAAAAATAACTTTAAATTATTGCATAGCGTGCTTAATATTTGCTAAAGCATAACCACAATTATTTTAAAATCAATACTTTTTCTTGGGTAATGTTGTAACCTACTGACAGGTGGCGCGACATGTACATTGATGACGTTAGTGGATAAACAAATGAAGACCTTACGGCAATAGGGGCTAACCCGCATATTGTAGAAACACTGTTGCAGTCATCGGGGTCACACATTCAGAGATAGACCGGATAATACCATATTCCAATAGATACCTAGGGATAACAGTGGGTTATCCCAACCTCTGGGACAAAAATATACCTGTTCACAATTAAATCTTTATATAAAGGTCAACATCTGGGACAAATAGATGCCTAAGGATAACAGTGGGTTATCCCAACCTCTGGGACAAAAATGTACCTGTTCACAATTAAATCTTTATATAAAGGTCAACGTCTGGGACAAATAGATGCCTAAGGATAACAGTGGATTATCCCAACCTCTAGGACAAAAATATACCTGTTCACAATTGAATCTTTATATAAAGGTCAACATCTGGGTCAAACAGATACCTAGGGATAACAGTGAGTTATCCGAACCTCTGGAACAAAATTATACCTGTTCACAATTGAATCTTTATATAAAGGTCAACATCTGGGACAAATAGATGCCTAAGGATAAAAGTGGATTATCCCAACCTCTGGACAAAAATATACCTGTTCACAATTAAATCTTTATATAAAGGTCAACATCTGGGACAAATAGATGCCTAAGAATAACAGTGGGATATCCCAACCTCTGGGACAAAAATATACCTGTTCACAATTAAATCTTTATATAAAGGTCAACGTCTGGGAAAATAGATGCCTAAGGATAACAGTGGATTATCCCAAATTCTAGGACAAAAATATACCTGTTCACAATTGAATCTTTACATAAAGGTCCACCTCTGGGACAAATAGATGCCTAAGGATAACAGTGGATTATCCCAACCTCTGGACAAAAATATACCTGTTAACAATTGAATATTTATAAAAAGATCAACCTCTGGGACAAATAGATACCTAGGAATAAGAGTAGGTTATCCCAACCTCTGGGTCAAATAGAGGGCGCGGTAACGCATCCATTCCCACCATTATCACATGCTCTTCTACATTGTTAATTAGTCCATTTTTGGAGTAAGGTCTTCAAATGTTTGATGGCTTATTTTGGAATTATAAATCAGAAGAATTTACGGTACTGCTGATCTTTTTTCAATAATGTCATCAATTTTCGGAACGGAATCAAAATTTGAGTCTGTCCATGCGATGGTCTCGAATGTTTAGAATGATTTGAGCCACATAGATTAACTATTATGAAAATATTAACAGACCTGTAGGTACTGGCTAACTACTAACTCCGAAATAAGCCATCAAACATTTGTTTGTCCACTGACGTCATGAACACAGAGGTCGCGCCATCTATTAGCAGGTCTCAACATTACCCAAGGAAAAATGATTGATTTATAATATAATTATTTCCCTCCCCACATTACCCAAGGAATAATATTAATTTTTAATATAATTATTTTTTAATATAATTATGGAAAGGTTTTCGCAAATATTGAGTATGTCATGCTATAAATTAAAGTTAATTTTATCGATGTGCAAATTTTCATCCTTGGAAATACATTAATTGCGAAGAAAATGTCTACAGCAATTTTTATTATTGGAAACATGGGGTAGAGTTTCTAGGTGGAGCCTTAAATGCGTGGAACACCCAAAAGTGCATGCTGAACAATACAAAGGTCAGTGGAGATGTCATTGTTCCACGCCTTCCGGTTGGTAACGATCTCAGTTGTTTCCTTGTACGCCATGGCTCTTGCGTTTGTATCATCATCATCATCATCATCATTGTCAACCATTATCAATCCACTGCTGGACGAAGGTCTCCCCAAGTTTCCTCCACAACGGTCTGTCTTGTGCCAGTCTCCTCCATGTCACTCCCACATATTTACGAATTTCATCCACCCATCTCCCATGTGGTCTTCTTCTGGGTCTTTTCCTGTCCCTTGGAATCCAATCTAAAATTTCGGCTGTCCATCTATGGTCTGTCCTTCTGGCAGTATGTCCAGCCCATTGCCATTTCAGGGATTTAACTCTGATCATGATGTCTTCCACTCTCGTCATTTTTCGGATCCACGAGTTCCTCTTCTTATCTCTCCTGGTTATACCAAGCATGCACCTCTCCATGCTTCTTTGAGTTGTCTGCAGCCTTTGTATGTCTCTTTTAGTTAAGGTCCACGTCTCTGCACCATACGTAAGCAGTGGAAGGATGCATTGATCAAACACTTTTCTTTTAAGACATAATGGCATATTGCTCTTGAAAATTATGCTGTTTCTTCCAAAACCTCTCCAGGCAAGTTTTGTACGCCGATTAATTTCTTCATCAATGTGACCCTCATTTGATATCTGCTGTCCAAGATAAACATACGTATCTGTTATCTCCAGTTTTTCTCCATCAATCGATAAATCTTCATTTCTTGTAAAAGCATTGAACATCACTTTTGTCTTCTGAAAGTTCATTTTTAATCCCACTTCTTTACTCTTGTCAGCAAGTTCCTGGATCATACTCTGCAGCTCTGATGGGGTAGTTGCAAAAATGACTACGTCATCAGCAAAACGAAGGTGGGTTAGATAATCTCCATTAATCTTTATCCCTTTGTTTTCCCAGTTCAGTGATTGAAAGACATTTTCCAATGTGGCATTAAAGAGCTTCGGAGATATGGTGTCACCTTGTCTCACTCCTTTCCAATTTTTATGTGTGTTGTATTTTCAAACAGCCGAATCTTTGCACTTGCATTTTCATAGATGTTATTAATAATATTAATGTATGCATCTTCAATACCGCAGGATTTCAGAGCCGTGGTAACTGCTGATGGTTTCACCGAATCAAAGGCTTTTTCATAATCGATAAAAGCCATGCACAATGGAAGTTCATATTCCCTCGCTCTTTCAATTAGTTCTCTCAGTACATGGATATGATCTATTGTGCTGTAGCCACTCCTGAATCCAGCTTGTTCTCTCGGTTGAGCCATGTCCAGTGTTACCTTCAAGCGGTGTGAAAGAACTTTAGTGAAGATTTTATAAACCACTGATAGGAGGCTGACAGGTCTGTAGTTCCTGAGATCCTCAATGTCACCTTTTTTATGTAGCAGGATCATTGTAGCATTGTTCCAATCCTCAGGAATCTTCCCTTCATTAAGGCATCGAGTGAAAATTTGGGCGAGTACCGTTTCAATTTCTCCACTTGCTTCTTGTATGATGTCTACAGTAATTCCATCTTCTCCTGGAGCTTTCCCCGCTTCATGTTCTTGATTGCATGAGCAACTTCTGCTGGGAGGACTGGAAGAACTCTGGTACCTTTCATGATGTCTGGAGTACATGTATCATCCCTTTCATATAATTTGGAGTAGAAATCTTTCACTCTTGTCAAAATTTCGCCTCTATTTCTTGGTATAGAACCATCTTCTTTTCTCAGAGCCATAATCTGTTTTCTTCCCTTACTGAGATGTCCCTTTGCTATCTTTAGGCTTTGGTTGTTTTCAATTGCTTTCCTCACTAGCTCACAGTTGAATTTCCTTACGTCTTCAGTGATACTTTTTCGTGCTGTCTTGCATAGCTCTATATATTCCACTTTGGAAGTCACATCTTCTTTAGTTGTCCTCATCTCTCTTCTTTTTTGCATCAACATTTTGGTTTTTCCTGATAATTTGTTCACATGCAACTTGTTCTTAGACCCAGCTAATTTTGTTGCTGTTTCCATAAGAGCTTTGGTTACTTTTCTGTTAACTTCCGAAATATCCACTTCTTCCGATGTTAGGCCTTCTAAAGCAGAGAATCTGTTCTTCAGTTCCAACTTGAAAGTATTATGGTGTTTTTTAAGGTTGGTTATGTCAATACATTTTGTTTGTCTTATGAGCTTGCCACGTTCCAGTTTAGTGTTGAGGTGCATCTTACATCTCACCAATCTATGGTCACTACCTGTGTTGAACTTGTTCAGCACACTGCAGTCTTCGATGACGAAATTTTTGTTACACATAATAAAATCAATTTCACTTGTCGCCCCAATTGGATGTCTCCATGTCCATTTCCTGTGTGGCTTTTTCTTGAAAAAGGAATTCAAGATGAAAAATCCTTCTGCCTCTGCAAACGCAACGAGAGTATTTCCACGCTGGTTTCTGTTGCCGTGACCAAATTTACCTACTGAAGTTTCATTCTGTTGCCGGTGCCCTATTTTGCATTGAAATCTCCCATAATTATCTTCAAGTGCTGCTTACCTTTATTATTTAGATGACGAATTTCCTCATAAAATTCTTCAATTTCTTCTTCAGGATGACTTGTGGTGGGTGCATAAGTTTGAATAATCTGAGCCTGGTATCTTCTCGATAGTTGGATAACGAGTCGTGCAGCTCTGTCAGAGGAACTTTCAACTTCTAATACTTTATCCTTCAGTTTCTTGTTTATTATAAATCCAACACCACTAGTTCTGCCAGTATCTGTCCCACGATAATAGAAGAGATGTCCACTTTTCAGTTCAATGAGATCTTCTCCTTTTCTCCTTACCTCACTTAGCCCGACGATGTCCCACTTGATCCTTTGTAGTTCCTCTTCCAATTCAAGAAGCCTTGAATCAGAAGATAGGGAGCGTCCGTTGTAGGTAGCCAAGGTCAGCGTCAAAATGGCAGCCTAGTCCGGTCCTCCGGGGATTCTTAGCACCCTCTGCCTTCATGTTGCACTGGCCGCTGCCTTGGCCAGGTACATTCCAGCTGCCGGAGACTGAGGGCCAAGATTTAAGTTGTAGAGTCATTTTGGAGGTGTTTGGCCATAACTCACCACGCTGGCCAAGCGGGTTGGTGAGTGTGGGATGGCATTTCCTCTGATCCCGATGGTATAGTTATACCGCTATGGGCGGTCGTCAGAGCCCCTTTAGTGGGAACAGGATGCACCACGAGAAGGCGGGGTTGACATTTGTCAAGGAGAGGCTGTGATGTTACGCATCACCTGACCTTACATCCCCTTGCGTTTGTATACAGAGCGATATTTCTGATTTGATCACATGTAGGGATAGCAGCGTGGATTTGAACTTGTACTAAATCAGTTTGGCCCGCTGAGTCACAACAACTTATGGAAGATGGACCACGAGCGTGATGTGAAGCAGGCCAAACTAATTTCGCCTGCTGTTAGTTTGGTTGCTTCACATCACGCTTGTGGTCCATAAATCTTAACCTAGATGACCGCTTTGTCATACCAATACCTTCGATACAATCCGAGTACTCCAAAGGAATAGAGTACATACCGGCGTTACCAGTCAATGAGGTGCGGTCTCGATCTGAGGAGACCTAATCTGATATTGACTTTGGCGCTCTAATATCGATAAAAGAGCTAATCTTAAGATAATTCTGGAAACAAAACTAAGAAAAAGCAGGAACGTAAGGACAAACCCAATGTATTGCAAAGAACGATGTGAAGTGGCAGGAATGAGATTACTATCGGCAGCTGAGGTCTCCTGATAACATTGTTGATCTGCTTATCGGACCCAGCAGAAGAGGTGAAAGATCTTAAACTGCAAATCTCAGATTAACAGTCAACTTTGTCAAATGAAGGGTGGCATAATGTCTAAAACTTATACACTGCCGGAAAGTGAAAAACGAACACCAAGAAGGAATTAGCGGACGATCATAAATTTAAAAAGGGTTAATGGATCGAGTTTACGAAGGTGTGATGTTAATTTCGGGACCAACCAATGAGCGTTTACGCCACAGCACGGCATAATATGCAAATTATCGTCGGTGGTATTTAAGGAGTACGGCGAAGTGAATGTAATCAGTCGTTCAGCGTACGGACACGTGCAAAGACCCTGAAGAAGCTGCAATGCCTGGACATGGAAGACGTGTAAGATTTCAGCAGTTATCGGACTTTGAGCGAGGTCGTCTAGTCGGACTCCGCGAGGCCGGGTGGTCGTATCGTCGTATTGCGGAGCGAATTGGACGGAAAGTATCGGTGGTGGTACGCTGGTGGCGTATATGGTTCGAGGAACATTCCCACACGAGAAGACGTGGAACAGGGAGTCACAGACGGACTGATGAGCTGACCGATCGACGCATAAGAAGAACGGCGTTGTCAAGCAGAACATCCACTGCGACGCAAGTCCGAACTGCCGTTGCACCTGAGGTGACTGTGCGAACAATCCGCAACCGTCTACTGGAGGCAGCAATAACGTGCACGTGTGCCTCTGGCATGTGTACCTCTGACTCCAGCCCACCGTCAGGAACGGATGCAGTGGTGTCGCCAACGTCTACACTGGAGAACGCAATGGCGATCTGTCGTGTTCAGCGATGAAAGCAGATTCTGTTTGGGAGCCTCCGATGGCCGTATGCGTGTTCGTAAACGCACAGGGGAGCGTCTCCACCCTTCTTACAGCCGCCAGCGACACACAGAGCCTACACCTGGTCTTCTGGTGTCGGGAGCGATCAGCTATCACTCCCATACACAACTTGTGTTTGTACCGGGTACGTTAAACAGCACCTTCTACATCAACAAAATCATTCAGTCCGTTGTTGTGCCATTTGTAAGGTCGGTCCATCGTGGTGTTTTCCAGCAAGATAACGCACGCCCATACACGGCACGTGCAACGCAACATGCACTTCAGGGTGGGAGACAACTTCCATGGCCTGCACGTTCACCGGGTTTGTCCGCCATTGGGCACGTGTGGGATTTTATGGGACAGCAACTTATCCGGTCTCCACGGCCAGCCACGACCATCCCCGATTTACGCGTCCAGGTTGAAGATGCTTGGAACTCAATACCCCAAACTTACATCCAACATCTGTACGACAGACTCCATGCCAGAATTGCACAGTGTGATGCAGTTCATGGCGGTTCAACCTCTTACTAACCATGTTACATGGAAATGTTATTTTCCAGTTTACCAGCAAATACAGCTGTATTTTGCCATAATGTTTTGATCACGTTATCCTCTGTATTCCGTTATTATGCTGTATAAATTTCGTTGGTATCAGACGTCTCCTTCTTGGTGTTCTTTTTTCGCTTTTCGCCAGTGCATTTGTGGAAATCTGGGCAAGCAGATTTATGGAGAATAACGTTTGTCACGTATGTTGCACACTTGAGTGGGGAGAGTTTCAGCTTGTGTTTACCCAATGAGATCATCCAGGAAAGGCACTCCATAGTGAATTTTATTTCTCTGTGTGATGCTTTCACCATAGCAAAGGGGCTACTGCAGAGAGTCTTCCTGTGTGTCCATACAAGGAAAACGTTATCGACATATCTGATCCGCACTTGAGGGTATCAGTGATTTAGTGCTAAGAATATGGCTTTCAAGAAGACGAAGAACAGCCCAGCCTCGGCCGAAACTGCTGATGAAGAGGAGCCCATAGAAGCCCCTTCAGTTTGCTTGTAAGTAGGATCCTGGACACTAGAATAATTAGAATACACACATGTGTATGTCACCATGTCTAATAAGTGCTAAATCTCGCGCAATGAGTCTTGAGAAAATAGTGAAAAGGTAGACAGAGCTGACTTGAAATTTTAAGTTGCCGCAGAAACTGGAACGGAGGTGGTAAAGAGATAGGACATCATATTAATAGTTGCCCAGAACGTGCGGATCCCTGTGGATCCACATCACTAGACCAAGACCCGAAGAGCACTAGTAATTCATCTAGAAAGTCAATACACGACACATAACTTAAATAACTGAGATGTGAACAAATTTTAGAATAAAAACAAAACACTTAAATACCCAACCATATGTCCAAACATGAGCATCTGTAGAAGAACAAGGCTAATGAACGTTAATAAACACTACGCTGACGTTACTACAAAGATAACTTTAATATACATTATCACCGACAGAACTTTAATAAACATTACTAAAAGCAGCACCGCTAAAATGACTGTTTTCGTTTACACCAAAATACAACTCGGTTTGTCCAGCAAGCTACATATTTCTTTAAATAATAAATTTAGCGGTTTTACTTTTTACAAATTGGGCTTACTAACAATATTGCTAATCATAACCAAAGAAATCTATCTCTTTTACAACTTATGATTTAAGTATTTTACATATGTTCCTATAAATATTTTGTTTAATGAAACGACATTAAGATCTTTTTTTGTATTTTTGATTCTTCACTCTAGAATGTAACAGAAACACTAGAGTAGGTAAAACTTGAAAACAAAGCTTAACACCCCGCCTCCCCCCAAAAAACAACCGTTGGACCGAAGTGGATTCGTCTGCTGTGTTTCAACGCAGAACTCCGTATGCCCTGTCTTGTGTCTATTATTTGCAGTTGCTGCTGTGCCGGAAGTCGATGTTGCTGAGCTCGAAGTCGATGGGCTGTGAGTTATGGCAAACAGTGGTCGATGATACGATAAGTAAGGAACATACACCATATTGACAAAAGTAACCGGACAGCCCTTCCAAAGCAAATGAACGGATCCGCGGCGTTGTTAAGATGCACGGTACAGCTGGAAGTGGTATATAAAACAAGAATAACGTGATCACTCGTCAATTTAACGCTGGTGCACAAAAACGTGTAAGCAGCCACATCATCCAGAACCATCTCCTCGCTATGGGGTACAGAAGCCATCGTCCCACGAGGGTACCGCTGCTGACCGCACATCACAGGGTGCAAAGATTAGCATGGGCGCGGGAACATCGCCACTGGACCCTAGAGATGTTTGAAAATGTTGCCTGGACTGATGAATCGAGATTCACGTTGGTACATGCGGATGGCAGGGTACGAGTACGGCGCAAACCACATGAAGCGATGGATCCTTCTTGCCAGCAGGGAACTCTTCGAGCTGGTGGGGGGGGCATTTTCGTCTGGGGACTGTTTACGTGGACTGAAATGGGACCCCTGGTACGTGTGACATCGTCCCTCACAGGTCAATGTTACCGGGATATCCTGGACGACCCTTTGCTCCCGTTTGTGCGTCTTCAACATCCCACTGGGGACCTCATCGTGCAACAAGACAATGCAGCTCCCGAATTGTATCCGAATGGTTGGATGAACACGCCACCGACGTGACCTCGCTTCCTTGGCCAGCTAGGTCACCTGACCTCAATCCCATAGAGCACATCTGTGATGCCATCGATAGAGATGACCCCGCTTCATCAAATCTTCGTGAACTGTGGGAGCTTGTTCAGGGGTCGTGGATCCGTATGGCTTCCCAACGCTTCCGGTGTCTTGTCGAGTCCATGCCGAGACGAATCGCCGCCGTCATCAGGGCGAAAGGTGGTGCTACACGTTACTAGACAGGTATCTCGAATTCAATTGTTCTTCAGTGTATATACCTCTAGAGACTGTGCGGTCATAAATACCTATCGAGATTGCTGCGATTATGAATACCTATGGAGAATGTTATGGCCATAACTATCTACAGGAACTGCTACGGCCATAACTATCTACAGGTACTGCTATGGTCATAAATATCTCTTGCGATTGCTGAGGCCGTAAATAGCTGTCGAAAACGATGCCACCATAAGTATCTGCCGAGATTGCTGCCTCCCTGACGATCTCTTCAGAGTGCTGCGGTCATAAGTATCTCTCGAGATTGCTGCAATCATAACTATGTCTCAAGATTGCTGCAATCATAACTATGTCTCAAGATTGCTGCAGCGATAACTCTATTTGTCAAGTTCGATTCGGCCAAAAATATCTGTGGAGACCGATGGGGCCTTAACTACTATTATATCTCAAAATGATTGAAGCCATAGATATCTCGCAAAATTGCTGCGATCATAGCTGCCTTTCAAAATCGCTGCATCCATAATTATCTCTCAAAGTTGCCGCCGTCATATTTATCTCTGGAGATTTCTGCGGCCATAAATATCTCTTGAGATCAATGCTGACATAACTGCATCTCAAATATGCTGCGGCCTTAAATATCTCTCGAGACCATTGCCACCCATAATGACACCACTAGTTACAGTAAAAGAGAATCTTTACGCTGCGGCCCATAATGATATTCTCGACAATTCTGTGCTCCCAACATTATGGCAACCGTTCGGAGGAGAACCTTTCCTTTATCAATAGAAAAATGCCGCATTCCAGAAAGTGAGGTCCGTGCAGGAATTGTTGGATAAGATGGAGCTGAAAGAGCTTAACTGGCCTGCATAGACCCCAGATCTCAACTCTATGGAACACCTTTCGGAAGAATTGAAACTGCGAGTGCGAGGCAGGGCAAATCGCCTGATATCCGTGACCAACCTGACTAATACTCTTGTGGTAGAATGTAAGAGGCAGATCCCGCAGCAACGTACCAAAATGTAGTGGAAATTCTTCGCAGAATAGTGGAGGCTGTGATAGCAACAAGGCGTGGACCAACTTGATATTTATTCCTTTCCTATTAAAGGTAGCTTGTGCTTCATATATTTTTGATCAGACACAGTATATTCGTGCTACTTTCATTTTGCCGGGCGGTGAAGAAACGGAGACATCTTGTCCACAAAATGGATAGAAGCAAAGGACGAGTAAGGTGACTCCGTGAAAGTAAGAACTAATATCAAATTTTGATACTCGTTTTTGTTATCGTTGCAAATGTTTTTCTGGAAATTATTTCTTCGACGTTCTGAGTATATCTTCTGGCACTAATAAAGTGAAAAATTCCAATCATGGCACCCAGTAGATTAAGTTTATTAATCATACATAAAAAGTATTATGAGAAAAGTCCTCACTTCGCAGCTTCACTTTTTCCTTTTTTTATCTCGATATCTAAACACTTTTCACGTACAAAGCTCGCTGTTCTTTGCTTTTGAGTGCTACTAAATGATCCCAATTCCTTCACGAAAGCAAACATTTTGTGCCACGAAATGGCTTATAATTTCTTGGAATAACTTTGGGCTACCCGAGACACAAAGATATAGCACAAAAAAAAAATGAGATAATTAATTTCTGTATCTGGACCTACAGTGCTTTAAGGGATATGGACAGAGGAATTCCTAATTGCCTTAAGAGGAAGAAGATAATTAAGAATTTCCTTAATTGACTAGCGAAGCAAATTTTCTAAGGGACTGGGGTTACGCAAGAAAACTCCGCATTTTACACACAGCTTATTCAAAACCAAAGGAAAAAGAGCGTAAGAAATAGAAGACCAAAAATGTGCATGCAAGAAAAAACAAAGACGTTTTATGCTATCTAAAGTCCGTTATTTTTTTTTATCCCAAAGCAACACTAGGATCTTTAAATACATGAAAATATTTCAGATCTCATATCTGCATTAAAAAATTACATGGTGCAAACGAGGTAAAAAAGACGGAAAGACACACATACTCGTACATGTACATACAGTCATCCTTAAAAAAATAGTTGGCTGCCCTGGTGGCGTAGTGGTCTAAGCACTGGCTTATAGTCATTCGTGCGAAAAGGGTCCGGGTTCGAATCCCGGTGAGGCATAAATGTCGTGATTGTCTTACGGATACGGCTCTCTCCCTTCCCTGGAGTCAATGGCCTTAAAATAGGGACGGGCGATTCCTTATAGCCTATTGAGCTGCTCACTCTGGTCGTTAAACCTCCAAACAAAAAAAAAAAAAAAAATAGTTGCACCAAGAAGGAGGCAACCGACAGGAATGAAACTTGGTGGGTAGATTTGACATCGTGAGACATCCAAATGGTTCAGGTATCACGCTCGGCCGCGCATGTGGCGCAAGCAACGAGGGTTCGTAGCGCTGTGCCTGACCGGCTATATAACGTCGTCCCGTTGCGCGTGTTTGCCATTCTGACTAGTGCTGTTTTGTTTGCTGTATCCTTTGCAAGTGAAGTATGCCTCGACGGAAAGTTTGGAAGCAATTCGACCAGTTCAGTTCGAGAAGGGCCACATGGTCGATCTCAGGGAAGCGGGATGGTGTTATCGCCGTATTGCGCGCCATACCGGTCGAGAGGATATCACCATAGCACGCTGTTGGCGGCAGTGGATAGAACAAGGCACACAGCAACGACAGAAAGCGTCTGGGAGACCTAGACGGAGAGAGAGAGAGAGAGAGAGATCCAACGTGCACGGGCTGACCCAACAGCCACGATTTCGGATATTCAGCGAGCACTGGTGCCTTTCACGCATCATCCGATTATTGCCAGCACCATTGGTAGACGGCTACACGACGCAGGACTACACGTACGCAGACCGTTACGACGACTGCCCTTAACACCATTGCATCTTCGCCAAAGACTGCAATGGTGCCGTGCCAGACTGTCATGGAGTCACGCAGAATGGCAGTGGGTGATTTTCATTGACGACTCCCGCTTTTGTCTTGGAGGAGACGACCAACGAATCTGTGTGTGGAGGCACCGTGTTCAGCGCCAAGATGAGTGATATGTTGATGAGCGTCACACGTCCAGAATGACTAGTGTCATTGTGTGGGGTGATGACAGATGGCAGATCACCTTTGGTGTTCATTACAAGAACTTTGACAGCCCAACGTTACGTGAATGAAGTCCTGCAACCAGTGGTCCTGCCTTTTTTGAACGCTCACTCCGATGCGATTTTCAAACAGGACAATTCTCGTCCGCATACTGCTGCTCTGTTGAGAGCTTGCCTTCAATGGAATGACTCTCTGCGATGGCCAGCCACATCGCCAGACCTATCGCCGATTGAAAATGTCTGGTATTCTATTGGACGCGCTATCTACTCTCCACCCTTACCGCAAAATCTGCAGGAACCGCGTGAGAAGATTCAATCTGTATGGGATGGCTTATCGCAGGACACCTTTAGCAACCTGTACAACTCCATGCCGAGACGTCCGGCATGCTGTGTGAGCAAACGTGGCTGCCCGACGCCATACTGAGAGACACGACGTATTGGCGTGTAGCTCAATAAATATTACCCATAACAGTTTCAATGTTTAATCATTTATTGTTGCTGGTAACCTTTATCTTCCTCCCGAATAGCATTGCAATCCGACACGTCTTTCTGGATGCAACTATTTTTTTGACGATGGGTGTAAGAATAAAAACAAGCTATTTTTGTTTTAGTTTGCCTTTTGGAGGAAAATATGTGCTCATCAGTTTTTCGGGTGCATTTACTCATATGCCTATGGATACGATATATCCACTTCTTGTGATAAGACTGGCTCGGATCATATGAGAAACGAAGGCAAACTATCTGATCAAAAGCATCCGCACACTTGCATATCCCCAAAGCTTCTGTTAGAGGATAGGAAGTAATATAGATTTGGTCCATCATCTGCTGCTATCACTGCCTCCACTCTGCCAGAATGGTTTTCCGCTAGATTTTGGTACGTTCTGTGGGTTATTTCGTTTTACAGAGTTCAACCTTTAATATAAACAAAGACAGATGCACAAGGCAAAGCAAACAAAGCATAAAAAAAGTAAGGAAAACTGTCTTATGTGGAAAAGAAGTCTTTGGACACTCGATTCAAAAAAAAAGGGGATGTTTCTCGGGGTATGGAATCGGACCGTTGGCAGTTGTGGATGGAAACATATGAAAGCTATGAAGTACCGGGTCATTTTGGACAACGCCGCACTGCTTTTAGCAGTCTTACGGAGACGGAGCATTCTTGTTTCAGTAAGACATCGTGCCGTGCCATGAAGCACTCTCCATTTTGACAGGATTTGAGGATTTGGGTGTACAGAATTTAGAGTGGCTAGTTCCAAGCCTCGACTTCAATTCAATAGAGCCCCATTGGGATGAACTTGAACGTCGGATTCGGGCTAGAACGACATGTACAACTTCTGTGTCTGAACTGACCATTGTTTTGCGGGAAGAATGGAAGAATATACCTGCGACTACTTACCTGAATCTCATTGAAAGTCACATCCAACTTCTATGTCTGAACCGATCATTGCTTTGCGGGAGGAATGGAACAATATACCTGCGGCTACTCACCAGAATCTCACTGAAAGTGTTCCATGGAGAGTGCATAATGTAATATGGCCAAAGGTGGGGCAACTCCTTAATCATTTTGCCATAAATGCAGTTTTGCATAAAAAAGCACTGGTGTCCGGATACTTTTTTCCATATGGTGTATATAGATTATATTCAAGGGTGACTCAAACGCTTCTTGAAAATGTTGTAAGTGGTGGAACAACAGCTAGGAATTGCCTTCCATTCTTCTACAGGAGCATTAATTAGGTCGGCCATTGATATCAGGAGGTTCGGCATGGCTCGGAGTCGGCGTTCCAATTCATTCTGAAGGTGCCCCATGGGGTTGAGTTTGGGGCTCTGCGTAGTCCGCAGTCAAGTTCTACCACACGCATCTCATCATACCATTCCTCCTTAGTCCGGTGAATGTATTTTCCTGTTGGTAAAGAAAAGGACCTACATCGAGCTGTTGTCATAATGTTGCTAGCACAGATTTGTCGACAATGTCATTATGTGTCGTAGAGTCAAGACTCTTGGGCACTGGAACTATGGAGCTCCGCCGAAACCATGGAAAACAACCCCAGAGCATGACGCCTCCTCCACCAAACTTCACAGTTGGCACAACACAGTCGGATAGGGAGCGTTCATCTGGCATCTTCCATACTTAGACTCGCCCATCGGACTGCCAGATGGTGCATCGTGATTCATCCCTTTAAGGAAAGAGTTCCCACTGCTCCGGAATCGACCGGTGCTAAGCTTTACTGTAAGTGGGTGCATCAATAGTAGGCAAAATCTAACACCATCAGTAATTTTGATTGGCAGATGATTTTGCTATAGGAATCTAACCTATTAATTTCACAGAAGAGGTTAGGGATACATATACATTTTCCGCACAACTATTTCCTTAACTGATGGTGTATATATACACCGTTTCTTCTAAAGAAAGGATATTGCATTTGCAAATTTTTAATAAAGCACCTTATTCTCCCCATGCGAAATGAAGCGTTCATACGGCACGTCCTGTTTTATAAGCAATACATGCCGTTTCGTTTTTATCAGCAGCAGTTGGTTGATATTCAGAGACTGCGGTCGGCAAGCTGTCGTAAAGTTGCGTCTAAAACAAGCATTAAAAAAGGTGGTATTTCTTTTACTCCAGGATCCGTCGTTTCGTGCACGGTTGGTAGATGATGCACCGCGTTTCGCTTGGAGCGATGACTGAAAACTGGCTTTGTAGTCTCCAAAAGATAATCACAAAAAAATTCTGGCTTTGTAGTATCCAAATGATAATCGTAAAAAACTCTGGCTTTGTAATTTCCAAAAGATCATCACAAAAAATCTGGCTTTGTAGCCTCCAAAAGATCATAAAAAAACTGGCTTGGTAGTCTCCAAAAATCATCATAAAAATGGCTTTGCAATCTCCCAAAGATCATCACAAAAAAATCTGGCTTTGTAGTCTCCAAAAAATCCTCATAAAAACTGGCTTGGTAGTCTTCAAAAAATCATCATAAAAAATTTGGCTTTGTAATCTCCAAAAGATCATCACAGAAAATCTGGCTTTGTAGTCTCCAAAAAAATCATCATAAAAAAACTGGCTTCGTAGTCTGAAAAAAATCATCATAACAAATCTGGCTTTGTAGTCTCCAAGAGATCATAAAAATATCTGGCTTTGTAGTCCCCAAAAGATTTTTAAAAATCTGGCTTTGTATCTCCAAAATATCATCCAAAAAACAGAGAGTTTTCTTTCGTTTTGATATCAGATTGTGAGGAACAATCTGGCTTTGTAGTCTCTAAAAGAACATCACAAAAATGATCATCACAAAAAACCAGCTCTGAAGTCTCCAACAGATCATCGCAAAAAATATGGCTTTGTAGTCTTCAAGTAATCATCTGAAAAAAATAGACTTTATAGTCCCTAAAAGATCATTACAAAAAGATTTGGATTTGCGGTCCAAAAGATCTTCACAAAAAAATCTGGCTTTGTAGTCTCCAAAAGACCGCCATACACCTAAAATAAAATCTGGCTTTGCAGTCTCCAAAAGATCTTCACAAAAAAATCTGGCTTTGTAGTCTCCAAAAGACCGTCATAGACGTAAAATAAAATCTGGCTTTGCAGTCTCCAAAAGAACATCACACACAAAACAAAATCTGACTTTTCAGTCTCCAAAAGATCACGACAAAAAATCTGGCTTTGTAGTCTCTTAAAGACCGTCATACACGAACAAAAAATCTGGCTTTGCAGTCTCCAAAAGATCATCACACACAAAACAAAATCTGACTTTTTAGTCTTCAAAAGATCGCGACAAATGAATCTGGCTTTGTAGTCCCCAAATGGTCATAAACGAAAAAAAAATCTGGCTTTGCAGTCTCCAAAAGATCATCACACACAAAACAAAATCTGACTTTTTAGTCTTCAAAAGATCACGACAAAAGAATCTGGCTTTGTAGTCCCCAAATGATCATGACAAAAGAATATGGCTTTGTAGTCTCCAAAAGATCATCACACATACACACACACACACACACACACACACAAAAAAAAACATACCGAGTTTTCTTTCGTTTTGATATCAGATTATGAGGAACAAATGGTTGACTTAGTTTTCTTTTTCGTAAATCTTCTCATAAAATTCAAAGGCTTGTCCGTTTACTTAGGTCCGGGTTTTGCAATGAGCATTCGAAGTATTTTCCGACGTTCGCGCAAAACCCGTATTGTTGCGTATCTATAGGCCGAAAAAAACATGAAGATTTCTTGACAACCACATTTGAAGCAACATCCAGGAGGAGACTGAAAATGAGCTGGTAGACTAGACCAGGGGCGACCGGTAAGTTAAAACTTCCTCCTTCGTGCACCAGTCCCGCTACAGGAACGCACCTTTCCCTAACCACTCTTACCACATTTGGCCTACAGTTGTTGCATCCGATGCGTTTCAGTCACCATGCAGGACAGCGACGAACCAACCGCATGCAGGTTTATGATGAAGTCTCGGTTGAAGGTGTCGGCGAGATGGTAGAATTCCGGATAACGCCACAGAGTTAATCTCACTCTTCACACGAGCTTTCGCCACCGAGATCGATACATGCATCTAGGTGAGGACGACAAAACTTGGCTATCTCGACTCGTTTTGCCCTTATACCTCCCTTTATCATAATTTATAACCCATCTGTGGCCATACACGCACCAATTTGCATGGCACCCCGATACATACTTCCTGTTGTGGAATTTTCTATATCAAGAAATGTGTACTGCCAGTAGCGTTGAATCCTGAGCGTCTCATTGAAACAAGAGCTCCTTGCTTTAGTCAACTAAAAGAACTTTGTTAGCACGTCTTTTGTAAAGAAAGCATGTGCTTATATGTAGTATCACTTTGTCCTTCCATTAGTGGGCATCATACATCTGCAACTACGAGGGTGGATCGAAAAGTAAGGCACACTATTTTCTTTGGCAACAGTTTAATAGATAGGCAAAACAAAACATATACGCGGTGAAACTACGTTTCTTAGCTATTTTTCAATATAAGAACCGAGACGCTTGAGACATTTATCCCACCGTGGTACCAGTTTTAGTACCTTGTTCATAAAAGTCCGTTTCCTTCGCGTATAGCCACCTACTGACAACGACGTCGTCGCCGAATCGAAGCGTTGGTCGCCCAGGAATATTTTCAAGGACCCAAACAAATGAAAGTCGGAAGGAGCCAGGTCCGAAGTCTACGGTGGGTGCTGGAACACCTCCGAACCAAATTGCCAATTTTGTCTCGAACGTGTTGTGCAACATTTAGGCCAGCGTTGTCACGAAGCAGTCTGATATTTGCAGTGTCCCTGTTGGGTCTTTTGTCACGAAGGGCACGACGCAGCTTTTTCAATGTGCCAGCGTAGGGTTTGGCGTTCACAATTGTCCCCGTTTGATGAAACCCCACCAGGAGAACGCCATGCATGTCCCAGAACACCGTCATGAAAACTTTTTTGCAGATTGGGCTACTTTGAATTTATTTGGTGGCAGGGAGTCGGAATGTTTCCACACCATACTGATCTCTGTTTAGGAAGTGTAGTGGTACGCCCAGGACTCATCGCCCGTCACTACACACTGCCAGAAATGCATGTCTTTCTTCTGCGTAGCGCATCAAGTGGTCCAAAGATGACATCATTCTTTGTGTCTTCTGCTCGTCTGTCAGGTTCTTGGGCACCCATCGGGCACTGACCTTGCGAAACTGAAATTTGTCATGTATAATATCGTGCGCTATACTGTACGAAATGTTGAACGTCTCTGCCAAGGTTCGCAGATGGATCCGCCGGTCACTCAGAACTGCCTGTTCAATGCCTCTCCCAGTGGCAGGTGATGACGCGGTTGTCAGGTCGATAGGAACGTCGCGAATCGGTAAGGCTACCACGGCCCTCTGAAAATAAACTGCATCATCTGGACATGTTGCTGCGGTCCATGCATCACTACCATATGCTTCAAACATCTCTTTGTGAATTTCCTTCGGAGTTTTCCGTTTACCCCACAAAAATCGGACTACACCGCTTTGCTCTTCATTCGTAGACGACGCTAACAAACGCGACATTTTTGTGTCATCGTTCTCACTGTCTTCCACCACGGCGTCACGTGATCCAGCTAAACCGGTCAGTAGCGCGACAATCAAACTCGTTGTCTGCACAACTGCAACCTTCTACTTCCAACCTGCAAAGAGAAGAAAAGGTGCTGTGTGTTACTTTTCGATCCTCCCTCGTATTGGTCCGATTTGAAAAATTATTTTTGCATTTGGAAGCTTGAAATATGTGTGAACGATGATCTTTGTTCCTCATTCATTATCCAACCAATAACTTCGCCGCTAGAGGGTGTAAACACAGGTGCTTTCGAATTTAAATGCCTTCGCTTCACACATATGCATCTAAGCATCCGATTGAAAAAAAAATATTTGTTCCCTTCGATGCCATTTTTGTACAAGGTTATTATGGGTAGCTTTCCATTCCAAGTAACACACAGTTTTTCGTCTAGGGGGCGTAAAAGGAAATAGCGATTTCTCTCATATATCTGCTTCTAAACGTCCGATTTGAAAATTTGTTTTTGCGTCGGATAGAGTTTCTGATGCGGAATGTTTTACAACAGCCGGATTTCTACTATTGTTAGTTTCTAATTTTGATGAAGAACTGTCTTAACACTAGGCACCGTAAGGTTCACATTTATGTTTCCGATGAAATTCAAAAGAAGTGCTCATTGCAACAGAAAAGTTAGTGTAATCCTTCTTGTTCAATCGAGTTTTTCGAAGAGAAGATGTTGCTGTAAATTTGCGCTTCGAAAATCTCGATTGAACAAGAAAGATGGCACTGAATTTTCTGTTGTAATGAGCATGTCTTTTGAATCTCTTTCGGTACGAACAAAATGTTTCAAAATTATTCATAGTCAATGGAGCAGGTATAAAAACAAAACAAAAAACAAAACTAAAAAAAAAGCAATCGAGTGTTTACAATCAATGAAACATCTAGAAACAAAAACACTAGCAGCTTAAAATTATGTTACAAAACCTTATGTTATAAACCTAATAGATAAACGATGTCAAGAGACAAATGACATTTTCAAATCGAGCAGTTTTGAAAATGCCTTTGTCTCTTGACATCGTTTGCTTTCAATGTTTTCTGCTTTTCCGTTACTGAAATGCTCCCTAGCGGAAGGATTTTGAGTAACGGAAAAGCAGAAAACATTGAAAAGCATTCTTCATAACAAAAGTTACACTAGGGGGAAAAGAAACTTTCAAATGTGTCTCCCGGAAGCAGACATAACGAGAAAAGGGTTTCTGATATTTACGCTCCTAGCGGCAAAATTGTGCATTATTTAAAGAGAATAATCTCATTATCTTTAGGGTAGCGAATGGCATACAGCAGAAAACGAAATTTTTCGATAGAACCTTTAGAAGCGGAGACACGGCTGCAAACAAAAGCACACATTAACACCACCTGGAGCGAAATTGGGAACTACAGGGCGATTGCAAACTTCTTCAACAAAACAAGAGGGGTGATAGCACACGTCAAGACAAACAATATTTGCAATGGAACCTAGGGCCGCATTCCACTCCTAGTGCCCGAAAAGAGCACGTTCGAAAAACGTCCATCAAGCACATGGAGTCTTCGTAACCAGTGCATGAGAAGTACAAGATGCAAATCAGGTGCACTGAACACGTCCGGAGACGACGAGGAGCAAATATTTAAAAACGTAGACGAACCCGTTCAGCGATATTACCGTGCGAACATCACATGAGAATTGACGTATTCGTGAAGGGCATGGAGGACTACACATGCATGTCCCGACTTTAAACCGCTGGAGGTCTTACTCTGGGGGCACATGAAAACATTGGTGTACGAGACACCTGTGGACTTCCTGGAAGACCTCGTCGCGCGAATCGTTGCTGCTGCGGACAAGATCAACACCACACCGGGAATCTACGAGAAGGTGCGACAGCCCTTCGTTCGCCAGTGTGGGTTGTGCAACGACACCCTTGGACGCCCATTTGAGCAGCTCCTTCGAGTCTTTCTCTTATGCGATTGGACATGTGCAACTCATAAATTAGGTATGTCTCTTTGTTTTTACTGTTGAAAGCTCAACGTGGATATGTAACTTTTCTGGCACTCTTTTCTGGCACTAGGAGTGGAGTGCGGCCCTAGGTTCCATTGCAAATATTGTTCGTCCTGATGTGTACTATCACCCCACTTGTTTTGTTGAAAGAGTTTACAATCACCTTGTATATGAAAACTATAAGTGCAGGCAAAGTGTTACGCAATGTGAATGGCATCCGGTGTAAAAGGATTTTTAAATACTATCCGCTGTAAAAAGAATTATTTAAATCGGACTTTCAGGAACAGAGATACCAACAACATTTGCATCACCTTGCAGTCAAATTGTGTATTATTTTCCGCAGGAAATGCAAACACAAAGGTTTGGTACTTAGTAGTATCTGAACGAAAAAGGATTTTTCAATTGGGATTTTAGACGTGCAAATATTATTGCTAATATACTACGAATGGAAACGTGAACTTATACCCTCAAGTGGCACACTTGTGAGTTAAGAAAAAAACTGAAATTATATGCAAAACATTCCTCACCAGAAAGGTTCTGCGACAAAGAATTTTTTTTTAATCGGATTGTCAGAAGCAGAGATATCGAGAATAATATGATAAACATCTATGCCTCTGGCGGAAAAACTATATAATATTTCAAGCAGAAGGTATCTCCAAAAGGTTTGTTACGGTGAGCCGTATCTGACAGTTAAAAAAAAAAGGCTTAACCGAAAATTTAAAATCGTTTGTTACCGAAAATTTAAAATCGCATGCAGAACATTTTTCACCAAGAGATCTCTATCCGATGCTATAAGAATTTTTCCAATCGGACTTTTCGAAGCAGAGATATGGGGGAATTCGCAATTTACCTTTATGCTCCCTAGCGAAAAATATATGCATTGTTTCAAGAAGAAACTGTAGCCAAAATAGTCTTCGTCGTAAAAGGTATGGAATAGAAGAAATCATTTTTTCCATCTGGTATTGGGAAGCACTTATATGGGAAAAAATGCATACTGATATCGATGTCATCTACATTTACGCCCTATGGAGGCAAATTTATACACCGAAAAAAAAAAACTTAAAACAAAGATCATCGTTCTCACATTTCAAGCTTCCCAATGAAAAAATAATATTTGGAATCGTACTAATAATTGCGGAGATATGGTGTTTGTTCACAGGCAGATGAACGATCGGACAAAGTGATAACATAAGGAAGTTTTTTTTTATTAAAAAAGAAAAAAAGATGCGCTAAAAAGTTCCTTGGCGGTGAATACCGCTCACCAAGGGAAACCTTTTTCGCGTACTTTCTGTTTAAAATAATGCGTAATTTTTCCGCCAGGGGTCGTACATATACGTATCTCTCATTTTTCTTGATTTCTGTGCTTTTGACAGCCCCATTTGAAAAACTGATTCTTTGGCGGACTGCGTATCTCACGCGAAATGCATTGCATGCAAATTCGAATTTTTGTTAACATGCAGGTTTGCCACTAGAGGGCATACGTCACTTCTGCGTTTACAGCATATTTGCTACAATATTTTAACGTCTAAAAGCCTAACCTGAAAAATTATCTTTCGGTCGGTGTGATCTAACGGTGGAACATCGTGAATTCATTCTATAGAACCTGAGATATTATAGTAAATACAAAAGCATTTTGTCTGCATATTCTGCTCAAAATAATAAAAAAAATTCCCACTAGGAGTCGCAAACGTACAATCTGTTTTTAACCATACTTGTGCTTGTAAAAGTCCGATTTAAAAAATTCCTTCAATAACGGATACCATCCACCACATGGAATATTTTTCATGTACTTGTGGGTTGTTTGTCATTCACAATTTAGGCGCAACGTGGTGTTAATGTGCTTTGCAAATCTGTCTGAGCTTATAAGAATACCATTGAAGAATATCTTTTTAATGCATGCCATTCGCTACAATGAATTGTTAAACACTATGCTTTTTAAGCAATGCACAGTTTTTCCGCTAGGCGACGTAAATATACAAACTTTTTTCTCGCTATCTTTGCCGCGAGAAGATTTATTTAAATTTTTTCTCAGCATAGCTTTTGCTATTAAGAATAATTTTCCCATTTTGTACTTTCTCATTATTGAAAATTCTGACGCCAGCGAACGTCAGCGTTCATTTCTATGTGAAACACTTTATTCTATTCTAAAGGTCCCTTAGAAAGATACCTTTTTTGGAAGGATACACTTTGTTATAAAGCGTATTTCTCACCCATTTTCGTCTTTAAATAACGTACTGCTCTTCAGCTGGGGCCCGTAAAGTTATATCCCATTACACTCCATGTATCTGCTTCTAATTGTTCAATTTAAAAATCGGTTCTGCCTCTGATACCTTCTACTATGAGAAACGTTTCGTGGACAATATATAATTTTTCGTAAACCGCTTTTCAGCTGCCAGTGGGAGTAAGTAGCTATTTCTACGTATTTGTGAATGTTTTTTTCTTTACTGTAGAAATGCGATCAGTTTTTTATTTTCCTGTAGCATGTTTTATTCACTATGAATAACCCCGGTCACATTGCGTATTTTGAATTATGAGAGTATTCCCCTAGGAGTTGTAAGCGTACTCTTTTCTGAACTGAAGTTTTAGTTATTATAAAAATATACTTTGAATTATCTGTTTTGTGTCGGAGAGTATCCGAAAGACGTGCTTGTTACAACCGAATTTGGGTGTTATCTTTCTTGTTGTCTCATTTGGAAAATGTGAGCGCATACAACACCAGAGTTGCCAATGTCAAACCGACGAACGTGGTTGAAAAACACCACCCAGCCGTATTCTCCAGATATTACTCTGTTGTACTACCATATTTTAAGATTACAATATCATTTGAAACAAGAAAGATGACACCGAATTAAAGCCAATGGAATCGATTACAAAAAAAAAAAAAATTAACCGCATTTCTACAATCGATAAAACGCCCAGAAAGAGAAACAGCTGCTTACTTTCATCAGCTGCTAAAAAATATGTTACGGAGATGAACAGATGACACACAAAAAGTTTCTAATAGCAGGAGGAAGGCATAACAGACAAAGACATTTTCAAATCGAACAGTTAAATGAAGAAATATAAAAGGAAACATGATATAACTGTACGCCTTCTAGCGCAAGAATTTTTTTGAATGGAAAAATTGAAAATAGGCGAAACATATTCTTCTCGGGCAAAGCTTCTTAAGGAAAATGAACTTTTCAAATACGTCTGCCGGAAGCAGAGATTGCGAGAAAACAGTTTTGACCGCTTCTAGCGGAAAATCTTTGTATCATTTAAAGAGGAAAGTGCTTCCCATCTCTTTTGTAGCGAATGGCATACAGAAAAGAATATTTTCAATTTCTCAGTAGGGTGTTTAGAAACGGAGATACAGCTGAAATAGAAGTGCACAAACACCAGCTAGCGACAGAACTCTGAACTACAAAACTCCACAAGTAAAGACTTAAAGTGTTCTTCAAGGTAAATGATATCATATGTTAAAAGAATTTTTCAAATCGAGCATTTAGAAGCAGAAATATTTAGAAAAACGGTTTAAACATTTGCGCCCTAGCGGCAAAATTGTGCACTATTTTGGGAAGAAAATACACACAAGGAATTTCCAAAGTTAGTAGTATCTGACGAAAAAGGAATTTTTTAATGAGATTTTTAGTCCCGCATATTTTGCTGTAAAGAGAAAAGTGAACTTACGCCCCCAAGCGGCACATTTGTGTGCGTTAAGAAACATTTAATATTATATGAAACATATCGCACCGGAAACGTTCTCCAACAAAGAAAGAATTTTTCAAATCGGACTCTTAGAAGAAGAGATATGGATAGAAATGCATCTACTCCCCCTGTTGAAAAACCTATGTATTATTTTAAGCAGGAGTTATTCTCAAAAGGTTTTCCGGGGAGAGCGGTATCAGATTATGACGGAATTTTTTCAATAGACTTTTCAGAAGATCGGAATTTGCTGCAAATACATGAGATGCAGAAATCAACACTTACACTTCCTGATTGCCAAACCCTTCCTTATTAAAAATTAGAAATATATATAAAACATTTCCCACCAGGAACTGTATCCTATTCCGGGGAGATTTTTGATATCGGGATGTTAGAAGCAGAGATATCGGGGGAAATGCAATTTACCTTGACGCGCCCTGGCGGAGAATCTATATATCATTTGAAAAATTGAATACCTAAAATAGTCTTCTATATAAATGGCATCGGAAGGAAGAAATAATGTTTTCAATCGGATATTTAGAAGCAAATATATCGAGTGAAATGTATTTTGAATGCGTTATCATCTGTATTTACGCCCTCTAGCAACGGAATTGTGCATTCGAAAAAAACGGAATGCAAGAAACATTATTCACACATTTTAAGCTTCCCAATGCAAAACGAAATTTTCAAATCGGACTAATAGTTGCAGAGATATGATGTCCACAGACAGACGGACAGACGAAGTGATAACATAAGCACGAAAAACGTGCTAAAAACCAGGCGTGGCTTAGATTCGGAGAGTGTTCCGTAGAGTGCCAAATACCCGAGGTGGTTCAGAAGTGAGGTATTACCGTAATTCTTGTAACAAATATGTTCTTTCCCTATCCCTGGCGCTTGGTCAGGTCAATTCAGTCCATTCTCTTACATAATTAGCACAAATTCGGTAAGCACCTATGCGAAATGCTTGAAGCTTGGAGTCTGATACAACCGAGCGTTCTTCAGGATTTTGTGAACGTAGAATCGAAAATCTTGTGAGCACACGCTAAATCGAGGAAGTACATTCTCAGTAAAAAAAATTGCTTTCCTGAAATAATATTCTTAAGTTTGAAATATGCTGTTAAAAATAGATAGTTCTCATGAGGAAGCTCCACGCATTGAAAACATAAAAATTTTCAGGATGACTGTAGAATATCATCATTCCGATAAAAAAAAAGGTCCCTAAAATTAGCAGAAGCACATTGATAGTTCAGGAGTTTACGTAAGTGCAAACAAGTGTGGGTGAATGTCAGATTCCCACAGCAATTCTTATGCCATGCTTTCCCAGAATTCCAATCTTTCCTCTCATTCATCTTTTCAGTATATACGAGTATTTGAAAGACATGGTGAAAGAAAAAAAGAAGTAGAAGCACAGGTAAACTTGGAGAAAAAGAAGGAACATGTCGTCCAATATATTCCATTTCTGCACTCCAGTTTCCGCTATACATCACATCCTTGTCTTCGTTTCGACTACTTCAAATTAATTTACGTTACATTTCTGCTGATCCTCTATTTGCACTAGAGATGCTTGTTGTCAGCGTTTGGCTGAGTGGGAAAAATTGTTGTTTCCGTCAGGTGCACGAGAAGTTTTTTCGTTTTTTAGTTTTTTCTCTCGCTGGATTAAATTTACCCGGAGCCACTATCGATCACTCGCCGATGGCAAACACGCTGTTTTTTCATGACGCTTATATATATATATATATAAGTCCAAAGGTTGTGGCCTTCTGCAATCGAATATATGTTTCCCTTCAGCTGACATAACCGCACTTGCGAACTTCAATAAATAAAATATTTGCTACGTTTCTTGTCTCATTTCCACGGGTTTTCCTTTTGTTCTCTCCAGTATCGGGTGAGTGTTGTTAAAGTAACTTGAGTACACGCACTCAATACTGTTTTCTCCAGTATTGAGTGAATGTACTTAAAGTAACTTAAAGTACATATTTATTCTACGCTAAATATCCGAGAAACAAAGAATCGTTTGCCATTAAACATTAATTTATTTTCATCAGTGTTTTTATAGATAAGTGAGCTTCTGACCATTCGTTGGGGATGTGTCCGTGTTCGAATCCCTGTGAGGCATTGTTTGTCTTACGGAACTGGATCTCTCGTTCCCATGCAGCTTTTTACCCCTCAGTTTCACAGGATTTTTTCTCTCTCCCCAAATCTCCATGTTAATTCTTTGCTCGTTCCCGTTTGAACTCCATCTATTTACGAATACATATTTTTACCTTATCGGATTTTCGCAGGCTCTTTTTAGGTACTTTTTCCCTTCCCGCAGAGAGCCAAATCCGACCTGTTTACTGCCCCCCGGTACTGCTGCTTACCAGAGCTGGGGTGGGGGACGATCAGGCTATTGGCATCTCTTCTTCGTGAATTTTTATTCCAGCTCTTGCAAAACTGGTTAAGTCAAAATTGTTAGGTAGGTTTCCAGAAATCTTGTTTGGGCTTCCTTAGGCTTCCTTAACTTTCATTTGTTGTATTGGAGACTTATAAATTCACATCCTAATTTTTCTTCTTCTGGTGCAGAGCGCATATCCGCTGGCGCCTTTTTGGCGACAGCTTGAATAATTTTATTCTTTGTAAATCTTTTTATGGGGATTTTAAGGTCTTTTTTTTTTTTAAGGAAGTATGGAATAGCTTGTTTTTTCTAATTTAATTAATGTCCAATATAATAATAATAATAATAATAATAATAATATTATAATTCGTATTATATTTTATTTAATTTTCTCATATACAGCAATGGCATCTGTAGCACGGTCCACTTGTCAGTACGGACATAAAGTCAAGTAAAGACATAGTCCCTCATGGTTTAAAAAGCGTTGTGCCGTTCCCAGTCTCGGATAGTGACGCCATTGCTGACGTCAGAGCTGACAGGAGAGCTTTTGAGGTCGAGCAGAAGCGAGCAGATGGAGTGAAGAGGGTGGAGAAAGAGTTTGTTTGTTTTGGTTTGTAGGGAAAATGACAGGGCATAAGAATCGTATTGTTTTTTTGTTTATTAAATTTAATGTTGTGTTGTGAAAATTTATGATAGTCATAAATGAGTTTTCGTGATGATTGTTAAGACGCCACAGCGTCGTACGATGTGGCACGTATTAAGAATTACTGCTTCTTGGATTTTGGGCCTTAAGTGTTGTAGGCCTAAAGCATCAAGCTGAGTTACAAGAGTCTGGGGAATTATATCAGTTGCAGAGATAATCAGTGGACGTATGTGAACTGTTTCCAGCTTCCACATCTGTTTAATCTCCGCAGACAATTCCACATACTTGTTGATATTTGTTGCGTAGGTATTCTGAATATTACGGCCCAGCGATACCGATATGTCGATAACGACGACTTCCTTCTGCCTTTTGTTCAAGGACACTATGTCTGGACGATTGGCAGAAATGGTTATGTTTGTTTTAATCTCACGGTCATAATAGAATCTGTATTGTTTATTACTTCATTGGTTTTTTGTTTTTCTTATTGGAGGTTTAACGACCACCGTGAGCAACTCAATGGGCTATAAGCAGTCGCCCGTCCCTAATTTGGGGTCACTGGTTCCAAGAAAAGGAGAGAGCGAGTGCCGTAAGACAAACACAACATCCATACCTCACCGGGATTCGAACCCGGACCCCTTTCGGACGAATGATCAGAGACCATCGCTTAGACCACTGCGCCACCGGGAAGGCCTCATTGGGTTGATATTTATAATATATATATCAACCCAAATTTTGACAAGAGTGAAAGATTTCTACTCCAAATTATATGAAAGGGATGATACATGTACTCCAGACATCATGAAAGGTACCAGTACCAGCGTTCTTCCAGTCCTTCCAGCAGAAGTTGCACATGCAATCAAGAACATGAAGCGGGGAAAAGCTCCAGGAGAAGATGGAATTACTGTAGACATCATACAAGAAGCAAGTGGAGAAATCGGAACAGTACTCGCACAAATTTTCACTCGATGCCTTAATGAAGGGAAAATTCCTGAGGATTGGAACAACGCTACAATGATCTTGCTACATAAAAAAGGTGACATTGAGGATCTCAGGAATTACAGACCTATCAGCCTCCTATCAGTGGTTTATAAAATCTTCACTAAAGTTCTTTCACACCGCTTGAAGGTGACACTGGACATGGCTCAACCGAGAGAACAAGCTGGATTCAGGAGTGGCTACAACACAATAGATCATATCCACGTACTGAGAGAACTAATTGAAAGAGCGAGGGAATATGAACTTCCATTGTGCATGGCTTTTATCGATTATGAAAAAGCCTTTGATTCGGTGAAACCATCAGCAGTTGCAATGGCTCTGGAATCCTGCGGTATTGAAGATGCATACATTAATATTATTAATAACATCTATGAAAATGCAAGTGCAAAGATTCGGCTGTTTGAAAATACAACACACATAAAAATTGGAAAAGGAGTGAGACAAGGTGACACCATATCTCCGAAGCTTTTTAATGCCACATTGGAAAATGTCTTTCTATCACTGAACTGGGAAAATAAAGGGATAAAGATTAATGGAGATTATCTAACCCACCTTCGTTTTGCTGATGACATAGTCATTTTTGCAACTACCCCATCAGAGCTACAGAGTATGATCCAGGAACTTGCTGACAAGAGTAAACAGGTGGGATTAAAAATGAACTTTCAGAAGACAAAAGTGTTGTACAATGCTTTTACAAGAAATGAGGATTTATCGATTGATGGAGAAAAGCTGGAGATAACAGACACATACGTTTATCTTGGACAGCAGATATCAAGTGAGGGTCACATTGGTGAAGAAATTAATCGGCGTACAAAACTTGCCTCGAGAGCTTTTGGAAGAAACAGCATAATTTTCAAGAGCAATATGCCATTACGTCTTAAAAGAAAAGTGTTTGATCAATGCATCCTTCCAGTGCTTACGTATGGTGCAGAGACGTGGACCTTAACTAAAAGAGACATACAAAGGCTGCAGACAACTCAAAGCAGCATGGAGAGGTGCACACTTGGTGTAACCAGGAGAGATAAGAAGAGGAACACGTGGATCCGAAAAATGACAAGAGTGGAAGACATCATGATCAGAGTTAAATCCCTGAAATGGCAATGGGCTGGACATACTGCCAGAAGAACAGACCACCGATGGACAGCCGAAATTTTAGATTGGATTCCAAGGGACAGGAAAAGACCCAGAAGAAGACCACATGGAAGATGGGTGGATGAAATTCGAAAGTATGCGGGAGTGGCATGGAGGAGACTGGCACAAGACAGACCGTTGTGGAGGAAACTTGGCGAGACCTTCGTCCAGCAGTGGATTGATAATGGTTGACAATGATGATGATGATGATGACTTCTGACACTGACAGTTCTGTATCGTGTGCTAATTGTTGATGTATCATCTTAGCAAAATTATTATGTCGCTGCATATATTCAACGTTTGCTAGCGTGGTGCATCTTCCGCAGATGTGTTCAATGGTCTCACTGCATATACCACATTTTCTACATTTGTCACTTTGCAGATTCTCCTTTAAAATGTATTTTCTGTAATTTTTGTTTGCAATCACTTTGCCTTGAATAGCCATCATAAATGCAATATTCTATCCATATAATATACCTAGCTTCAACCACTGATTCGAGGCTTTCTTTTCAACTTCTGGTCTGTCTAACTGGTTTGGATGAGCCCCATGAAGTTCCTCTTGCTTCCATCTTCGAATCTGGTCTTTCGTAGATGATTCTTCTGTTTAAGCACCTGGTTTACTTAACATAAGTGGAGTGCTCTCTTTGTCTGCAGCACATATGACATCAAACATAATAATAATAATAATAATAATTATTATTATCCAAAACTTTTGGCACAAAAAATGAACTGTTACGCATGCTCACATAGCCCGATACTTCAATGAACAACTAGAAAGTCCTTCTGAAATTCCAACATTGTTTACAAAAGGAAAATCCTTTCTTTTACCGAAAGGTAATAATACAGAAAATCCATCAAAATATAGGCCTATTACATGTCTGCCGACAATCAACAAGCTTCTAACGTCCACTTTAACTAAGAAGATTAACAATCACTTAAAAGATAATGGTGTGTTGGCAGAAGAACAAAAAGGATATTATAGAAGATCTAAAGGATACGACGATCAAGATATTATTGACATTATTGTGGTAAATCAGGCTGTTAAGAAGAAAAAAGAACTTGAACATAGCTTTTAATTGACTACAAGAAGGAATTTGATTCAATTCCGCATGATTACCTTACAGAAATATTGAATATATATAAAGTGAACAACAAAGTCATTCCATTGCTTCAACAAGCCATGTCTCAGTGGCAAACAAATCTCTATATATCAGATGGGACTAAAATGAATAAACTAGAAATATCAGAATCAGAAAAGGTATTTTTCAAGGTGACTCTCTCAGTGCACTTTGATTTTGCATAGGCCTTAATCCTCTCAGTCACATAGGCAGTACGAAACATGGATTCAGTATAAACGGGACCGAAACACAAAGTCATACAATCAATCATTTATTATACATGGATCACCTTAAGATATACAGCAATTCCAAAACACCCTTGAATAAGCTTCTACAGATTACTGCTATATTTAGCAGATCAATTCATATGGACTTTGGCTTGTACAAAAGTAAGGTGGTGCATTTGGAAAGAGGAGTTTTGTTTAAATCTGAGGTTTTCTCTTTTGACAACAATGAAATAATTGAAGATCTAAATGCAGAAAATGGATACAAGTACCTGGGGTTTTTACAAGCACGTGGCATTAAACACAGTAAAATTTAGAATACTATAAAAGATAATTTTCAGCATCGACTTAAAATGATTCTAAAGGCATACATAAACACAGTAAATAAGGTGAAAGCAATCAATACCTTTGTGCTCCCGGTTCTAACTTATTCTTTTGGTATTATTGGTCGGAAACAGATCTTAAGGAATTTAACAGAGCTCTGAGAATTTAACATACTTGATGTATGACCCAACATCGAATGAGACATCCAAAGGCAGCCGTAGAGTGCATCACGCTCCCACAGGAAGAAGCATTAGGTATTCTTGACACAAAATGCATTCACGTTTAGCAAATTTGCTCACTGCGAAAACACACTGGTTTCCATAAATTAAGAATCAAATGAAAAAATCGTGATAACTCAAAAAGTGTGCAACCAATTCGGATGAAATTTGGTGGTAAGGTTTATCAGACCAAATGCACCAAAAAAGAATAAGAACATGTGATACAAAGCATTTACATTTTGTATGAGTGATGCAAATATGAAAATACAGAAATGTAGGTATCAAGATGAAATAGAAAAAGGTACTTCAATACGGAGTGCGGTTACCCCGAACAGCAATACAGGCCCGACAGGCCCGACAGTATAAACAATACAGTAGATACAGGCCCAATACAGACAATACAGGCCCAATAACAAGGATGGTAAGTTAGATAATAGACAATACAGGCCCAATACACGCCCGACAGCGATGTTCCATGCTGTTAATTATATGGTGTCGAGCAGTTCCGTGGGTAGCTGCGTCCATTGCTCGAGCAAAGCAGTGCGGAGCCCCTGCAGGGTTCGGGAAGGGTGCTGGAGGTCAGCAACATGCCTAGAGCATTCCAAACATGCTCAATGGGATTCAGATTGGGAGAACTTGCTAGTCACTTCATACGAACTATAGTCTTCTGGTCCAGGTACTGGTGAACGAGACGCTCTGTGTGAGTGCGGGCGTTATCCGCCTGAAGTACAAATGTATCACCAATTGCGGCTGCATACGGACAAACAATAGGATCCAGGATGTCGTCTCTACACCTCTGAGCATTGAGGTTTCATGTGGCAACACATAGAGGTCAGTATGGCCGCCTAACGCTATATCTGCCCACCCCAGAACACTACCACCCCCATAGGTGTCCCTTTCCTGGATATTAGTGGGAAGACGTACTGGCCTCTCTTCAGATGTAAACTCGACGAGAATCACTCTGTAAACAGTATCGTGATTCATCAGTGAAACGGGCCTCCACTGATTTTGTGTCCAGTTCACATGCATTCGTGCCCAACTGAAGCATCCCCTCCGGTTGCGGAGGGTGAGGGCCACGCATAATACCGGTCGCCGAGCATACAATCCTCCTGCATGTAAACTTCTACGTACCGTCAAGGCTGACGCCGTCCTTCCGGTGGCTACCGCAAGCACAGATCCGAGATGATTCGGTGTAGCCGTCCTGTTCCACCTTGCCGAAATCCGAAAATACTGGTCATCCGCGGATTTCGTCACCCATGGCCTACATTCGCTGTACCTTCGGGAAGCTGCACGCATCCCTTGGAACTGCTGTTACATCCTGCTGACTACAGAACGATCGACGTTGAACCATCTTGCGACGTCCGCCTGCAGTTGCCCTTCTTCGAGTCAGTCTATCGCTCTGTAGCGTAACTCTGCTGGTAAATGACGTCTCGGAGCCATGTTAACAAAATCGCTATCGCGAAATCTTATCATTCACCGCCACACAAGAATTGTCGACTCCCTCCGAAACAGCTGGTTTTAAGCTCTTGTGCGGTTGCATAAAGCGCTGCCTGCGCCATTCAGTTGTCTTCTGTATATCGAGGCTGTTATGCCATTTCCCGTAACATATGCAAATTTAGTGCAACTTAAACTATATTTCGCCCATTTATAGCAATTTTTTGGCTTGTTGCTTAATTTATGGAAACCAGTGTACTGCCACTTTAAATGTAATGAAAATAATATGTTTGATGTCATATGTGCTGCAGACAAAGAGAGCACACCATTAATGTTAAGTAAACCAGATGCTAAAATAGAAAAATCGTTTACGGAAGACCAGATTCGAAAATGGAAGCAAAAGGAAATTCACGGGGCTCACCCAGATCAGTTAGGCCAGAAATTGACAAGAAAGCCCAAAATCAGTGGCTTAATCGAAGAAAAATTGTATGGAGAGATCATTGGTTTATGATGGCTGTTCAAGACAAAGTGATTGCAACAAAAAATTATAGAAAATACATTTTAAAGGAGGATCTGCAAAATGACAAATGTAGAAGATGTGGTATATGTAGTGAGACCGTTGAACACATCTGCGGGAGATGCACCACCCTAGCAGACATTGTTTATGTGCAGTGACATAATAATTTTGCTAAGACGATACATCAACAGTTAGCGCATGATACAGAACTATCAGTATCTGAAGAACCATTCTATAAATATGAACCCACCGAGGTACCATATAATAAACAGTACAAATTATATTGAGATCCTGAGATTAAAGCAGACGTAACCATTTAGGCCAATCGTCCAAACATAGTGCTGTAATCAACAAGTATGTGGAACTGGCTGCAGAGTCTAAACTGATGTCAAAGCTTGAAACCGTTCACATACGTCCACTGATTCTCTCTCTGCAACTGGTATAATTCCTCAGACTCTTATAACTGAGCTTGATGCTTTCGGACTACAACATCTAAGGCCCAAAATCCAAGAAGGAGTAATTCGTGATACGTGCCACATCGTACGACGCTTTTTAAACCATGAGGGACTATGTCTTTACTTGACTTTATGTCCGGACTGACAAGGGGACCATCCTACAGATGCCATTGCTGTAGATGAGAAAATGAAATAAAATAATAATAATGATTTCTTCCTTTCCTGGAAACCAATTCCCCCAAACTAGGGACGGGAACTTTAGAATTAAGATGGGATCATCGTGAGCAAGTCGACGGGCACATCGAGTTGTGGACGGTGCTCGTAAAATCCCCTAACAAGCAAAAGATAAGTCATGAGCCATTTTATAGCTGCTGGTCATTTTGCGCATCATTTCAGATTGGTGACTGCATGCATTTCATGGACACTATGCCGCCCATGCCTAATTTAGATAGTGCAAGGAAGAACAGGAACGAACACGTCCATATGTTCCTTGGATTTCATTTTGCCATTCTCGGACAGAGGCGCGTGAAGTGATCAGAGGCGCGGGCCTTTGGCTATTTGTTCGAACGAACACGTCAATATGTTCAAGAAACAAACACGTCCATGCGTTCCTTGGATTTCATTTTGACCTTCTCTGTCAGAGGTTAATCTAGTGGTCAGAGGCGCAGGCCTTTGGCTATTTGTTCGATCAGGGACCTGTGGAGTTCTGGATGAATCATGGGTACTGTTTGCCTTAGGGTGGTAGCTCTTTTACATTCCTGGAACCAGTTACCCCAAAGTAGAGATGGGACATGGTTCCCTGTTGGAGAGGGGGCGTCCGGTAAATCCCGATAAAATTCAAACAAACTACAGCTTAGGCTCTAGAGCAAACAATATGAAAAGAAGCTTAATTCTTTTTCAAGGCTTAACAACCACCATAAGCAACTCTTAGAATTGTAAGCAAACATCCTTCCCTTATTGGAGGTGGGGATGGGGGTGAATCTAAGAAACACGTAGACCCAGGGCCACTGGACAAATACACCGTCCGTGCATCATCTTAGATGAATGGTGTGATTCCAGCGCTTCAAACCGCTCTGCCACCGAGCGGAGTTCGGACTTTGAGGAACACGTAGTACTATGATGCTTCGGAAATATTAGTGGGCGTGTGCATAAGTTCTACTCGTTTTTGTAGGCTACAAAGGAAGGGGGAGAACACAACAAATAACGTACCTAGGATTTCCCACAATTGCCACCATTCTGTATGACCTCTTGTCATCTGTCTATGAGTAAGTGAATCCCACGCCGGAAAAACTCCTGTGTTTTAGAGTCAAAAAAGTCATGTAATGCCGTTTTCACATCATCCACATCATCGAAGGTTTGGAGAGCGAAGGCGTTCTGTAACGATCGAAAAAGGTGGTAGTCCGTAGGTGCCAGATCAGGGGAATGCGCCAGGTGAGGGGGACACTTCCCAACCAAAGTCCAGTCATTTTTGCCGAGTGATTAAAGCAGCATGATATCTGGTGTTATCATGATGAAGGATCATGCCTTTGCGATTGACGATTGCTGGCCGCTTCGATATCAGTTGTTCTCGCAATCTGCCCAACTGTTGGCAGTAGAGGTCAACATTTATCGTTCGGTTAGGTGCCAACACCTCCAAATGGATTATTCCCTGGACATCCCACCAAACACTCAACAAAACCTTTTTGGGATGCAGTCCTCCTTTTGAGGTCGATGGAACAGTCTCTGTACTTTGGCACCCAGTCCGTGGACGCTTTACATTACGGTACAGTACCGATTTCTCATCACCCGTTACAATTCGTCCCAGAAACGGTTCATTTCTGTGACGAGGAAGCAAAGAAACACAGGTACAGATTCTCTTGTTTCTTTGCAGAAAGCTGGTGTGGAACCTAGTTATCGAGCATGGAGATGAACCTAAGCGCATGCATCCGTCTTTCGACTGCTGCCCTGTGTACCGACAACGTTTCCACTAATTTCTGAACGATTCCATGTGGGTCATTTGTTATGGCGTGGTCCATATCCTCGTCAGAAACGGCGGATGGACGTCCAGGACGTGGTTGATCTTTACAGCTTCTGTTTCCGTTCCGGAATTTCCGAAACGAACAGCAACATGTACTGTCATCAACTGCATCCTTCCCTAAACTTGACAGATGTTGCGGCAAGCCGCAGCTGCATTACTGTCATTTTTTTTTTGACTGGAGGTTTAACGACCACCGTGAGGAACTCAATGGGCTATAAGCAGTCGCCCGTCCCTAATTTAGGGTCACTGGCTCCAGGGAAAGGAGAGAGCCAGTGCCGTAAGACAAGCACAACATCCATGCCTCACCGGGATTCGAACCCGGACCCCTTTCGGACGAATGATCAGAGGCCATCGCTTAGAACACTACGCCACCTGGGCGGCCATTACTGCCTTTATCGAGCTCATACGGTAAACAATGTCTAATGTGCTCCTTATCGCATGCCATGTTATATCGTTCGTGATTTCCGTTACGAATGTCTCACGCCGCCCCGGTGGCGCAGTGGTCTAAGCGATGGCCTCTGATCATTCGTCAGAACGGGGTCAAAGTTCAAATCCCAGTGAGGCATGGATGTTGTGTTTGTCTTACGGCACTGGCTCTCTCCCTTCCCTGGAACAAGTGACCCTAAATTAGGGACGGGCGACTGCTTATAGCCCATTGAGTTGCTCTCGGTGGTCGTTAAACCTCCACCCCCCCCCCAAAAAAAAATGTCTTACTCGGACAAACCTGCAGCCTCTATTTTCTCTACTGCTCCACGCTTTATTGGCCGAAAATTCGACGTAGCAGCGTCATCTATGACGTAACTACACCGATCGCAATTTTTTTTTTTTTTGGATTGGAGGTTTTTTTTTTTTTTTTATTGGAGGTTTAACGACCACCGTGAGCAACTCAATGGGCTATAAGCAGTCGCCCGTCCCTAATTTAGGGTCACTGGTTCCAGGGAAGGGAAAGAGCCAATGCCGTAAGACAAACACAACATCCATGCCTCACCGGAATTCGAACCTGGACCCCTTTCGGACGAATGATCAGAGGCCATCGCTTAGACCACTGCGCCACCGGGGCGGCGATTGGAGGTTTAACAACCACCATGAGCAACTCAATGGGCTATAAGCAGTCGCCCGTCCCTAATTTAAGGTCACTGGTTCCAGGGAAGGGAGAGAGCAAGTTCCGTAAGACAAACACAACATCCATGCCTCACGGGATTCGAACCCGGACCCCGTTCGGACGAATGATCAGAGGCCATCGCTTAGACTACTGCGACACCGGGGCGGCGATCGCAATTTGCATCTACTACAAAATCCTGTAAAATTTTTGCAGACACTCAATAATTATTAGCTTTAGGGTATATGGAATGGGATATTTAAATTTATTATGCTTTCCAAAATAAAAGTCCTTGTGTTTTGATAAAATGTTCAAATAAAAATCACTTGAAAATCATTCTTGGGAGAATAAAAGAAAAATGCACTATATAGAATATATAGAACATAAACATTCAGCGAAAATATATAATTTAACAAATGAAATCAAATTGGGCCCTTCCAGTGGTCTAAGCACTGGCTTAGACCACTGGGATGGCCCAATTGGTGAAAGGGCGTTCGGTAAATCCCGATTAAATTCGAACAAACCGCTTAGGTTCTTGCAAGGGTGAGGGGAGGTATAGTTCTAAGAACCACGTAGACCCAAAGCCACTGGACAAATACATCGTCCATGCATCATCTTAGATGAATGGTGTGACTGGGTTCGAGTCCCAGTGAAGCATGAATGTTGTGTTTATCTTACGAAACTGGCCTTCTCCGTTGCCTGGAGTCAGTGGCCTAAATTAGGGACGGGTTGCAACTAACCCAAGGATTTGCTCACGCTGGTCGTTGACCCTTCCCCCGCCCTCCAAATAAAACAGTAATATAATTTATTAATTTCTACTAGTAATTTTGAAAGCCCGTTCTTTACTATGTAATTTGAAACTTGGTTCAAGTCATTACGTATATACACTGAGTGGCCACTTTATTATTACCACCTCCTCAGTACTTCGTTGGGCTACCTTTTGCCTTTAATACTGCGTCGATTCTTAGCGGCATGGACTCCACGAGATGCTGATAGGTGGTTTGCGGAATCTGAGACCATGCTTGATGAATAGCACTTTCCAGGAGTGTGAGATTGCAGGGTTGTGGATCCAGCTGTCTGATACCTCGTTCAACTTCATCCCACAAATTCCCAATGGGGTTGAGATCTGGAGATTGTGGGGGCCGTCTAAGCAAAGTAAACTCACCGGCATGTATCTGAAATAAATCCTGTACAATACGAGCACTATGGCAGGACGCATTATCTTGTTGAAAGTCATTGGGATAAACCATCTACGTGACAGGATGCACTTGGTCCGCAACGATGTTTAGATATGATGTGCCAGTCAGACGTTGATCAACACGAATTAAAGGGCCCAAAGCATGCCAGGAAAACATTCCCCAAACCATAACGTTGCCTCCACCAGCTTGAAGGGTTGTAGAAATGCATTTGGGGTCCATGCTTTCGTGCTGTTTCCGCCAAATTCTCACTCGGCGATAGGCATGGTGCAACTGAAAACGTGATTCGTCGGACCACAGAATTTGTTTCAAGTTATCGACTGTCCAATCCTTGTGCTCCTGTGCGAACTGGAGACGTTTTCTTTTGTTAACTGCAGACAGCAAAGGTGTTCGAACAGGCCTTCGGCTGCCATATCCCATCCGATGCAGTGTACGGCGAACAGTGCGTGCAGAGATCATTTGAGGAGATCCTTGATTAAGATGGTCTGTAATTTGCTGCACTGTTGCCTTTCTGTTGTCTGTTATCAGTCAATCTGGACACTCTCTGTTCCGCCCGAGCAGTCACTAGTCGATGACGACCACACGTTGAACGTAGAGACCCAGTTTTTTGGCTGACAGTCCAGTCTTTAAACTCTTTAACAACAGCTGCTCTGAAACATTTCACGACTGCGGCAGTTTCGGTGATACTCGCTCCATGGCTCCGAGCTTCTACAATCATTCGACGTTGAAAGTCCATCAAATCGCCTTTTTTTACCCATCTCGCCACCCAAGAACCACTTCGACTACTGTCACAAGAACTAAGCTTTCCCTTTTTATACTAGCCTCGCCTTCTGGCGGCAACAGCCATAGCTCATTTGGTTAAAACTGTCAGGTGGTCATAATAAAGTGGCCACTCAGTGTATGCACATAAAGTTGTGTGGTACTGTTCGAAGAATCAAATTTCACGAAGCCCCAAATGTTTACTGGTGATTCTTTAAAACCAAGGATCAAGTTTTCGGGCATCTCTCGCATTGTTATTTTTCTTGATATTGTTTTACTTCATTACAGTACGAAAGTGTTTCATACAGATTGAATGGCTGACGACAGATTGACTTTTGACTTCAATTCGAATTCTGAGTTTTCCTTAAGGGGAAGTTTTTGAGGAAATAAACTTTCAAAATTAGCGATTCCAGTGTGTATTGAATGATCTTTTTTAATTGCAGATATTAGTAAAACAAATAGTTAAACTCCATTTTAAAAATGTCCCCTATTCATGGTAAACAAACGAGATTGTGGAAACATTCTGAGCCTGGGGTCAAATCGAATGGTCAAACTTTTATTCGGAAATGCAATCAATGGAAAACATCTTAGATATACCTACCTAATAGGAATTGGTCCTCCTCTAGCGTGAATGGGAGCCTGTATAGGCTGAGGCATCGATTCTACCAGATGCCGGAGGTAATGTCAGTCATGCTCGTCGCAGCATTGTTCAAAACTCTACCAGAGACGTCGGACCAGGATCCATGGATCTGATGTTCTGCTCCACGGATACACAGACACCTTCCACAAGGTTTAAATCCGGGACACCTTGTGGGCTCTTAGATGATCCCAAACTGAGATGAGTGTTCCTCGAGTCAGTGGTTGTGGTCCGGTAGGGCGCCGCATTGTCCTCTTAAAACAGACCATCGGTCGCAGGATGCGCGAAGACCATGAAAGGGTTTAGGTGATTAGCCAGCACATGCTGATAGCAAGCAGCGGCCAAGGATCTTTTCAGACACACTAAGAAACCTAATCTAACCCATGAGGAGGCTCCCTAAACCATCACAGAGACATCACCGCCTTGAACAGAGCCGACTTTGAACCACAGGGGCCATGACCTCATGCTGTCGACGCCACACCCGTCAGCTCGGTACGTCTGAAAACGGGATTCATCTGACCACACGACGAGTTGCGATTCTGGTGAGAGATCCGGTTTTGATGTTCCCGGCACCAACCAATGCGTAATGTCTGATGACGAAGAGTCAAATGTGGCACACGAGTAGGGTGTCGGCTCCCGTAGCCTAGAGTATGCAACGTGCGCCGTACTTTTTGCTCGCTGATTCTCATCAACTACAATTACCTTTACAAATCCGAAAGGAAGTTCATTATCTGGTCTAGCTTCTAAAGATGTGATCAATGAGTCAAATGCTTCGAGTTACTCAACTGTAGGATGAGTACTTAAATATTTATACGCAGCACATCAGTCCCATATGGAAGTTTTCAGAGCATCAAATGTTCCACAAAATGTCCTGTCAGGGCTTTGGAGCTGAAGCAACGACTTCTGATACCGTTTATGGTGCAATTAGTCTTATGGGATCAATGACCACTCCTTAACAAGAGCTGTTTTGAGCACTTTAAGTGTTGTGGCTGGTAGCTGGCAATGTGTCTCCCTAAAATATCTCATACATGCTCAATGGGATTAAGATCAGGGAATCTGGGTGGCCAAATATAAACTATCTACCAACAAGTAATTGGACACCCCTGCAATCGACGATATCTGCGGTCCTGATACACGTCACGGCCGCCGCCGTTAAATATCGTGTGGAAAACAACAACGCAAGCAGTCGCATGCAAGATGCCACGCAGTTCAGAGTTCTCTGATTTCGAGAAAGGTGTAATCGTCGGATATCACAGAAATGGCCGATCCATACGTGACATATCCAGAGAGTTGAAGTTCCCCAAATCGACAGTGGCCTACGTGATTGGCAAGTGGAAGATAAGAGGTGACTGTCGGAATGTGCCCCGACCCGGCAGACCCACAAAACTGGGAGTTAGAGACCGACGGGTGCTGGCCAGAGAAATTCGGAAGAACCTCACCAAATCGATAGGCCACATCCGCGAGGAGTTTCAACAGCCATCCAGGAGTGTTCTTTCGATGAATACTATCCGTGAGGAAGCCCATCTGCTCGGTTATCATGGACGTGCTGCCGCCCACAAGCCTTTGATCACCAAGTTCAAAAGCGCTGCTCGGCTAACTGGGTGCAAAGAACGTCGACAGTGGACCGTTGAACAGTGGAAACAGGTTCTCTGGAGCGACGAATCAAGCTCCACCCTCTGCCGTTCGGATGGCAGGGTCTGGGTTTGGCGTCTGCCTGGAGAACGCCTCCTGCGAGAATGTATTGTGCCAACTGTGAAGTTCGGCGGCGGTGGAATTATGCTATGGGGGTGTTTCTCTTGGTATGGCACGGGACCCTTAGTCGCAATTCCTGGTAGACTCAACGCCGTGACCTACTGCACCATTTTGGATGACCATGTGCTTCCTACGTTGTAGCAGTTTTACAGGGTGGACCCATGTTACTTTCAGGATGACAATGCCACCTGTCATGTTGCGAGGTCCACCATGGCTTGGTATGGTGACAATGGGGTTAATCGAATGGACTGGCCTGCGCAGATCCCGGACCTTAACCCCATCGAGCACCTCTGGGACGAGTTGGAGCGTCGACGTAAGGGGTGCCCACACCGTCCGAAATCGGTGAATTAACTGACCTGTCTTTTTCAAGCCGAGTAGGAGAAAATACCGCTAGCCGCCGTACAACGCCTGGCTGAGAGTATGCCCCGGAGGGTCGCAGCTGTAATCGCCGCTCGTGGAGGCTCCACCAACTATTGAAAGTGAATAAACTTCGTTTTCCTTTGCTATCACAGGTGTCCAATTACTTGTTGGTAGATAGTGTATTTCTCTTCGAGAAAAACTGAGCTTGATGACGTGGGGCATTATCGTCTGTAAGAACAAGATCTGGACCGAGGGCTCACTTGAATGATCTCATACAGGGTTCAAGATCTCATCTCTCTACCTCAGAACAGTAACACAGTGTTTCTCAAGGATACGCCGGTCTGTGCGCCTTTTAGTCATAATTCCTACCCACACCATCCCAACAGCACCCCTTTCTCTGATGTTAGGAGCACTGTTGAGGATCCCTGGCTCTCCCCGTATGAGAATAAGCTAGGAATGAATACTTCACCCGTGAAAAGAAAATTCGCCCACGGGTCTGGACTTCAAGTGATATGTTGTCTCCACGTTAAACAAACTCGCCAAAAGGCCGTAGTTAGAGGAATCGAAATAACAGGTGTCCTTGTATAAAGGCATTACTCACGATGTCTTCTACAAGCAATATGCCTTGAAATCCTCATTTCTGTTGCTACTGCAAGCTCCAAAGATAGTTGCATGGTAGACATCTCTCTGTTCCGTCTGTCAGTCAGACTGACACAGCGATTGCGTTTGTGTTTTTTGTACTGCTTTGTCCTGGCCGATGATGAACACTTCCTCTTTGTTAAAACGGTCTCGATAGTCTTACTGGACTTTTGTGGAATATTCACTGCTTGGAAACCTCCGTCAGGGGTTCAACGTCTTCCATCTAACTAATCGCTGTCAACCTCTGAAAATCATCCATACCATGTCTTCGTCGCCCAATAAGCTCGACGTGCCTCTAAAGTAAAAGCAAGAGTTGACTAGAACAGCTACAAGATGCAAGTAGATTCGAGCTCCTTTTCAAAGCAATCCGTATTTCCATATTCCAGCTTACCTTCGGCAAAAGTGAATGCGAAAACAATCACCAGCGTGGTAAAATTGAGCATGATTAATCATGTTTCCTACAAAGCGTTCGAGGCGGGCACATGAATGGAATCCAACAGCACCTCACACGAAAACGTCCGGAGGCTGGTGCGTATGACGCTACATACTGAAGGCCTCCATCATCCGTTCATTACAGTGTTACAGTATAAGGAAACGTCCGTCCTGGACCATTAGGTTGAACCGCGGCTGGTCGGAAAAGACGATGCGCTACCATTCATCACGTCAGTGTCTGCGTTCATGGCCCCATTGCAGCCCCTGAGGTCGAGTAAAGTCGAAGCAAGGAAACAAAAGGCGATCGACCTGAGTTTGCAGACAACACTTCATGTTATACAGACCTCCACTAACCTTCGAGACATAGCTGTTCCGTCCGCCACCACCATACGGTGGAGATGATGATCTTCCCGTGAGTTCGTCCGTCTCTGGGATCCAGACCCCTCACGTCGGCTTGTCAAACCTTCCTCGTCCCACTGACATCATATTCACATCACTATGCTTGCGTTTCGTCAAACACGACCGGCAATGTCGAGAAAGGAAATTCAGCCTTCCCACAGTCCAACACATCGGCCTCGTTCAAAGTCCGCCTTTCCGCAGTCCAACACGTCGGCCTCATTCAAGATCGGCCATCTTGCAGTCCAACACGTAAGCCGCGTTTAAAGTCAGCCTTCCCTCAGTCTAAAACATCGGTCTCGTCCAAGGTAGGCCATCCCGCAGTCCAACACGTCGTCTTCGTTCAAAGTGCGCCTTCTCGCATTTCAACACTTCGGTGTCATTCAAAGTCCGCCTTCCCTCAGTCCAAAACATCGGCCTTGCTCAAGGTCGGCCATCTCGCAATTCAACACGTCAGCGTGCCTCAAAGTCCGTCAGCTTTAGTACGAGTTTCGTCTGTTGCGGTGGGACATGCTCATTTACTACCACTACCTTACTGCAAGAATCCGCGCGAAACGACTATGACAACTTGCCCTGTGAATCCTGCCAATAAAGGGAAACGATTCCACAAAAAATCAAAGCTGTTCGAGGGGTAGACAGTCTCCCAGTCAACCCTAAAAATTTAACGGCCTATCCCGCCAGTCAGTGCCAGCTAAAGTGCGCTAGGTCGTCTGCCAGCAGAACATCGCGGGCTGGTCTCTGGACCACGGGGGTGGCCGAGGCCCGAACTGGCGTCTCAAGGCAGGAAAACTGTCGCAAAAATTCAAATAAAATCCAAGGAGTTCCATTAGTCCCCGTGGAGCCAAGCACATTGGCGGAACGGGACAAAGTAATCCATAAATATTCTATACCTCCAGTAGGACAGCTCCGAGAGCGTGGAAGGCACAAATAATTTGCACCTCATCATGTAACCTACCCATCCTGCGAGTTTCAGTCAGATTGCACACGGTTTTCCCCGAGTAGCATTTTCAACAAACAACAGTGTATAACTTGGAATGTACAGGGTGTCCATAAAGTCTTTCCCACATCACAAAAATTAATGTAAAAAATAAATTACAGGTACAAGGAAGGGACTGCACGACAATGATGGTGCACAAGTAAAGCTGTTTTTTCCAGTGTCAGTACACCTCCACATGGGTGCCATTTTTTGCTCTGGAGGACATCTAAGCGAATATTCGATTTCACGCCATGTTTTGTTTAACATATCAGCAGAGACAGAACCAATGACGTCCGACATTCTGTTCGTCAACGTCTCGACATCTGCAACACTTCTAGACTAAACTTGGTCTTTCACATAACCCTACAGGAAAAAGTCTAGAGAAGTTATGTCGAGCAATCGAGGTGGCCATGTCATGGGACCGTCGCGGCTGATCCATCTGTCTGGAAATGTGGTATTCAGGAACTCACGAACCATTATTGACCAGTGTGGTGAAGCACCGTCTTGTTGGAAAATAACCACAACTGAGGTACTACAAAAAGTTCCAGCATGTCCAGGTACACGTTACGTGTTACCGTGGGCTCTGTAAAAAGAAGGGTCCGATGACTCTGTCATGCGTCAGACCGCACCATACGTTCACTTTCGGGCTAGTTCTCTGTTGTTCCATGAAATAATGAGGATTTTCTGATCTCCAGATTCGTACATTGTGCCTATTTACTGTATCAGAGATGTGGAATGTTGCTTCATCTGAGAAACAGACACAGTGCAGATAATCCCTATCATGAGCTATGAGCTGCAACTTCTCCGTCGCAAATGCCGCACGGCGAGGCCGGTCCTCAGGCTGAAGAGCTTGAACGATCTGTACCTTATAAGCATACATAGACTGGCGTGCAAATAATAAGGACGAGACGGTTTTTCGAATGTAACGTCGTGCACAAGTGCTCCACCTCGACTCAAATCATACCATAAGATCCCCAAGATGTAAGAATATGGGACAAGTGAGCAAAATCGTCCAAACAAAGAATCCAAAGAATACAAAGGCACTTTATTGAAAAGGTAGCTTCGAGCACAACTATACAGAAGACAGAAACATCCATTTGACAGGCGACTGCCAAGAAAAATCCAGTCTTTAGTAGGGGATATGATCACCCCTGACTGCGTGCAGGATTTACAACGTCTCTCCATGCTGAGGACGAGGCTGTCAAGGAGCTGTTGAGGCATCGCGGCCCATTCCTCTTGTAGCGCCAATCGCAGCTGCGGAATCGCTGCTGGCGGCTGGAGACGTGCTGTCCAGCGTCTCCCGAGAAGGTCCCACACGTGTTCGATTGGATTTATGTCCGGGGACCTTGCGGGCCAATCCATGCGATGAATATCTTTACTCTCCAACAGTTCTGCGACAGGCACTGTACGATGAGGTGTAGCGTTGTCGTCCATGAAGAGGAACTCAGGACCCACATCACCTCTAAACAGACGCACGTGAAGCAGGAGAACCTCGGTACAATAGCGGACACCAGTGACTGAACCTCCTTGGAAGATGTGGAGGTCAGTACGGCAATCAAGCATGATACTGCCCCAAACGAGAACTCCGCCACCTCCAAACCGGTTCCTTTCGATGATGTTGGAGGTGTGATTGCGTGTTCCCTGCTCTCTCCAGATGTGTATACGTCCAGAATCGCTCGTCGGACTAAATCGGCTCTCATCCGTAAAGACAACTCGACCCCATTGCTGATGTGTCCAGTTCTTGTGTTCCTGGCGCCACAGAAACCGCCGTCTCCGATGAGCAGGCGATAATGGCACACACCGTAGTGGTCATTGTGCAAATAGACCACCTTTGCGCAGCCTCCTGGTCACGGTTAAATGCGATAACGGACGTCCAGTTGTCTGTTGCATGTGCCTTGCGATTTCTCCCGCTGTCTGCCGTCTGTCTCGTCTAGACTGTAGGACAATATACCGGTCGTCCGCCGCCGCGGTGGCTCGTAGACGACCAGTGCTAAACTCTCGGACAGCTATTCCTGTCGTTTGAAATGCTCTCCAAGCTCGTGAAACGATGCTGTGAGCGATCCCGAACTTCTCGGCCACATTAGGCGCACTTCGACCTTCTTCCAACTTCCTAATGACGCGACCTCGGGTAAAGTCATCCAGATGTCGTCTACTGGATTGCCTGTTGGCCATATCCCACGGTGGCAGCAACTCGACGTCGTTCAAACCGATGTACACCGTGCAATAGCTTTCACCGAATTGAATTGCTGAGCATACACCGCCCGTGTGCTTTATACCCTTTCGACACTCCCCCCCCCCACACATGTCATGCTGCATATATGCGCATGCCCTACCGTACCGGACCCTAGTCTAACTCCAGAGTGGTCTTTCGGTCCGTTCTGCCTGCTCGTTCAGCTGTTATGCTAATTTCTCATCTTTGTCCTAAATTTTTGCACACCAGTGCATGAAGAAGTTTGTGTTTACTTTTGTAAACAGTGAAACAGGGAATCCCAGTTTCAAGTGAAACACGACAAATGGATTTATTGGGGCTTTGCAGAAATGTCTCCTGAACAGCAGCAGCAGTCTGTTGTGTAACCGGTGGTCGGCCCGCTCGGGGAGATCGCCAACACTACCCGTCGCTTTAAACTTTTCATACCAAGCTTTTATGCTTTTTCGGTCCGGTGGTGATCGTCTGTACTCTTTTCTGAAATGACGCTGGAGGGTAACCGCCGATTTGGCCTCATGGAACCACAACACGCATGCCGCTTTTTCTTGCGTGGAAGCCATTATCGATGAAATTCTCCTCTTATTGAGCAGTAGCGCTTACCTTAAGAATGGAAAAAATAATTTATGAGTGCTACTATATTATATTGCGAACCGTTGTATTTTATATTAATATAACGAGATTTCTTTATATTAATTTTTGTATTGTGGGAAATATATTATGGACATATATATATTATGGAAATATAGTATAATTAAAACTATACAAATGGAAATATAGTATAATTAAAACTATACAAATGGAAATATAGTATAAGAAAGTGTATTCATTATATGGAAATATAGTATAATTAAAACATTCACTGAGAGGCGTTTTTAACAAAAGGGTCTCAAAATTACTACAGTGACGAATACTGAGTACATTTCGCATTCCGAGAAATATGCAGTTTTTCTTTTAGGGTGAACAAAAATTCTTTCTTTTGCCCCGAGTTTCTCTTTTAACTTAATATCAGCTTTAAAGATTTCTTTTTGCTTTGGAAAGTATTCAAAAGACATGCTGCTGATTACACCCGATGATTCGATATAATCTTTCTTGTTACTTTTGTTGTTTAAAATTGTGAATCTCTCTCGTAGTTCGATCGGGAAAGAGAGAGCTATTGGGCTCCTATTTGTATACTGGTTGTAACGTATACTCTAGATTCACTTTCCTTTTGATTTTACTATCTCTGGTTATTTTATTTTTCTATGTAAATTATCTTCTGACTTAACGAGATGTTATTTCTCTCGCTGAATGAGATCTGGCAATGAGTGTAAGTCATGACGTGGTGGTAGCCAGTATAAATAGGCGCGTTCAACGATACCTGAAGAGAGCTTTTTGTTGATGTGCGTAGGGAGAGCTTTGTTTTATGTGTAAAGAGATCTTCGTTCATGTGCAAGGAGCTACGTTTTATTGAGTAGCTGTGTGACCTGAGAAGTGTATGTTGGATACTACCAGGAGTTTTCCCTAAATAAAGATTTTTCTTTAGTAAGTACGTTTTTCTCAGTTCATAGTTTTGTCAGACCTCTGTCTGGCTCTTAGGTTTATTTCATTAGTTGTTATTATTAACAACCAGCATAAGGCTTTATTCATCTTAATTACTACTACAACATTACTAACAGTTAAAAAGCTTGTTCATTATTATTACTACACTACTAGCAGGAAAGTTTATTCATGATATAATCAACACAACAACCATTAGAAGAAAGTGTATTCATTATATGGTGTCCAAAACCTAAGGGCGAACATTATTTCGAAAGGTTACCATCACAAAATCAGGCGCAACAGCTTGTGGCAATTTGTATATCTGGGGCCGTTCAGTAGAAAGCCAACCCACATGCAAAATGTCGAATCGTGCGCAGAGGGGTCACGTGATATCACTTAAACGAATTAAAGAGAAAAGGCGGTAGTCAAAATGCATTTGAAGGAAAATCTGGACTTGAAAACATAAAGGGAGGAACGTGTAATTTACGCTCTGCCACAAAGGTAAATGATTTCGCGCCGAGAAAATTCATATATGGAGCTCGAAGAAAGGCTTAGAGTGAGTGATGTTTTCAGGCAATTTGGAATCGTACATAATGTGATACCCAGGCTCTGGACAGCATTTAAAGCCAATTAAATGTGTTCCAGATGCATGCTAGGAGGTTGCCTTTGCTCTACTACCATGCATAAAGACAGATTTTTAGTTGTAACAGCAAAATGTAATCGGCGCACCACGGATGGCCAGCTTGCGGGCTGCCTCTATTACAACACAGAAACGCGGGTATCCTAAAAACTGTGGCAAGACGTCTGCGACATATAGGGCTATATTCCGGAAGGCCTTTAGTCTGCGTCTCTCTATCCAGAGCTTAACGTAGCACACGTTTTTTAATGTATCAGCAATTTTTTTTAATTGGAGGTTTACCAACCACCGTGAGCAACTCACTGGGCTATAAGCAGTCGCCAGTCCCTAATTTAGGGCCACTGGTTCCAGGAAAGGGAAAGATCCAGTGCCGTAAGACAAATACAACATCGAAGCCTCACCGAGATTTGAACCCGAACCCATCTCGGGCGAATAGTCACAAATCAGCGCTTAGACCATTGCGCCACCGGGGCGGCCCACAAAAACTGGATACGTCATTAATGGACCAATGCAGTTGTAACGTACCAGGAGATGTGACGTACCTGCGAGAAGGACACACACGACATAAAGGCAGATAGGAATCAGAATAATACGTCCGCGTAGCTCAATTGGTAGAGTGACTTATTCCGGAATGAGGGGATCCGGATTCGAATCCTGGCGTGGACAGAAATGACGGAGAAATTTACTTCGTTATAATGGCGCCCGAACTATCCGGATGACCCGACCGTTCAAAATCTCGCAATGGTGTGATGTTATTTCCACACCGCGAGATAGGAAAAATAAGAGAATCCCTTCTCCAGCACTTCGAAAAAAAAATAAAAAATAAAATAAAATAAAAATAAGGGGGAGATGATGTAACGTACCAGGAGATGTGACGTACCTGCTAGAAGGACGCACACGACATAAAGGCAGATAGGAATCAGAATAATACGTCCGCGTAGCTCAATTGGTAGAGTGACTTATTCCGGAATGAGGGGATCCGGGTTCGAATCCTGGCGTGGACAGAAATGACGGAGAAATTTACTTCGTTATACAGTCTTCGCAGATGAGAATCGTTTCAGTCTGTCCTTGGATTCTAGACGTCAGTTGATCTTGTGTGAAAGTGGTACTGCGCGAGAATGTGCAGGAACTGAGAAGATATCGGCTGTGCTGGGGTGCATCAACATTAATGAACGCACCGAGCTACAGGTGCTGGAAAATGGGACAATGGTGGGCGAACGATATTGCAACGAAGTTCATGCCATGTTAGATAATTTCGTGATGCTGTAGGCGAAGACTTTCTGTTCATGGATGACAACGCCACTTCTCGTCCGTGGTGCTGTAGGCAAAGACTTTCTGTTCATGAATGACAACGCCACTTCTCATCCGTGGTGCTGTAAGTGAAGACTTTCTGTTCATGAATGACAAAGCCACTTCTCATCCGTGGTGCTGTAGGCAAAGACATTCTGATCATGGATGACAACGCCTCTTCTCATTCGTCGTGCGGTAGGCGAAGACTTGCTGTTCATAGATACAATGCCACTTCTCACCGTAGGAGAGCATTGCAGACACTTCTGGCGATCGAGGATATCCATCGCATTAACTGCCCAGCACGTTCCTTAGACCTCAGTTCCATCGAATACGTCTGGGAGGCAATGGGAATACACATTGGTGCTTGAAATCCTCCTCCAGAAAACAAGCAGGTCCGCATCCGTGCTCTGAGAGAGGAGTGGGTCAATTTGCCTCAGGAACCCCTGCATCACTTGGTGCTCACCGTGTCACGACATTGTGAGAGCTACACGGCACTTCGGGGTGGACATATTCGACACTGAAATGTCTTTCCGTCTGGTTATCGGTAAGCAATGTACATTTATTCTTAAACTATGTCCTTCGGAAAGTTTAAATTTTTGCGTAAACACTGAGTACAGTGTAATTTGTGCGTCATTTATAAAGACGTGTCTTTTCATGTGTTCGTGTGATAGCAATAAATTATTTCTCAGTTTGGCTGCGGTCTTGTATTGTTTTTATTATACTGGTAAAAATGTAGTCCGTCCTTAGATTTTTGACACTAACGTATTTGATATACACGGTCCACCCACCCTAAAAGTCGGCGTATATCTCTAACTGCGGTCGAACTACTAAAGTGCGTTTTCGCAGAAGAACTTCTTTCTCTGTGCCTATTCATTATAAAATCAGCAGCCGCATAATTTTCAAGAGGTATTTCAAGAATCACTTTCGAAATTTTATCAACCCTAGGTAATTTACCAGTTTCTGTAAATGACAATTTCCTAATTGCTGTCTGTGATCCGCTAATTTCTCTTTCCTTATATGCCTTGTTGTTCCTAACTAATTATATTTCTGCGACACACTTGAGCATTTGCTCCATGAAAGGTTAATTTTCACTTTCCCTTCCGAGCGCTTAAACTAAGCATGCACAGAATGAATCGCCCTTATCGATTTTAGCGAAAATTAATTAAAATCGCACTTCAAAGGTTCTAAATTCCAATGTAAATCGACGTTAAAACTTCTTAAAATCAATCACAGTTGGTACTTACATGCTTTGCACAGCTGCATTAAATTAGGCGCTTAAAAATGTCTGCTTACCTAGAGAATGCAGATGAAGTGTTTTCCACCCTTTATGTGGGAATTGCATTAAAGATTACTATGAGATCATTATGATATTCGCATTTGGTATGTATCTGAATATGAAAAGCAAATGAATGGAGAGATGTAAAACGCCCAATTATCTCGGCTGTTCAAGACGGCTGCCAGAATTACAGTGGAACCTCGGTTATACGTTTCTCAGTTACAAGTTTTTCACTTTTGTACGAAATTACGTATGGGTTAGTAACGATATTTTACTGTAGTTTCCATCGCTTTTCTAACTCGTTCGTACGTAATTCATTTATCTGCTTTTTGCGATTATATGTTAAAATATTTTGACTTTAGATTATCCAAAATTCACAGTTCTTCGATTTTTTCATACGTGACCCAGTATGTTACAACTTTGGGAGAATTGAGACAGCGTTGTTGTGTTCCTTCTTGGTGCAGCCAAAGTTGAACCTTGATCCCATCAGAGAAGGGTATGTTGTTTACTTTGAGAGCATTGAGAGAGCGTTGTTGTGTTTCTTCTTGGTGCAGCCAAAGTTGAACCTTGATCCCATCAGAAAAGGGTATCCTCTTTACTTTGAGAGAATTGAGACAGCGTTGTTGTGTTCCCTCTAGGTGCCTCCAAAGTTAAACGTCGATCCCATTAGAGAAGGGTATGTTGTTTTCTTTGAGAGAATTGTGAGAGCGTTCTTGTGTTCCTTCTTGGTGCAGCCAAAGTTGAATCTTGATCCCATGCTCTTTACTTTGAGACAATTGAGACAGCGTTGTTGTGTTCCTTCTTGTTGCAGTAAAGTTGAACCTTGGTCCCATCAGAGGAGGGTATGTTGTTTACTTTGAGAGAATTGAGACAGCGTTGTTGTGTTCCTTCTTGGTGCAGTAAAGTTGAACCTTGATCCCATCAGAGAAAAGGCTCTTTACTTTGAGAGAATTGAGAGAGCGTTGCTGTGTTCCTTCTTGGTGCAGCCAAAGTTGTACCTTGATCCCATCAGTGAAGGGTATGTTGTTTACTTTGAGAGAATTGAGACAGCGTTGCTGTGTTCCTTCTTGGTGCAGCCAAAGTTGTACCTTGATCCCATCAGTGAAGGGTATGTTGTTTACTTTGAGAGAATTGAGATAGCGTTGTTGAGTTCCTTCTTGGTGCGGCCAAAGTTGAACCTTGATCCCATGCTCTTTACTTTGAGAGAATTGAGACAGCGTTGTTGTGTTCTTTCTTGGTGCTGCCGAAGTTGAACCTTGACTCCATCAGAGAAAGGTATGTTGTTTACTTTGAGAGAATTGAGACAGCGTTGTTGTGTTTCTTCTTGGTGCAGCCAAAGTTGAACCTTGATCCCATGCCCTTTACTTTGAGAGAATTGAGTCCGCGTTGTTGTGTTCTTTCTTGGTGCTGCCGAAGTTGAACCTTGATTCCATCAGAGAAAGGGATATTGTTTACTTTGAGATAATTGAGATAGCGTTGTTGTGTTCCTTCTTGGTGCAGCCAAAGTTGAACCTTGATCCCATGTTCTTTAGTTTGAGAGAATTGAGACGGCCTTGTTGTGTTCCTTCTTGGTGCGGCCAAAATTGAACATTGATTCAATCACAGAAGGGTGTGTTCTTTACTTTCGGCTTGGACGAGACATTGATTTCGCATTTCATGACTGGCACACATATACGCTATTTAAAAATTGATAAATCTCTATGACGTAACTTCGTAGCTTTACTATTTCGTGGTGTAGTAGCAAATAATTCTAAATGTATCCACTGTGTTGAACATTCTGGTGACAAATGGATGCACCAAGGATCTCAGAAAAAAGAAAGCTCTAGTTCCATACTGTAGCAGTGGTCTTAGGTTCTTAAGCTGTGAGAATTTCATTAATCTAGAATCAGGAACTTTTTACATAGATAGATTCATCAAAAGAGAAGTTTGATTTTCATAGGCTTTATGAGTTTTGCAATGCGGTAAAATATATGATTTATAACGCTCTTTTGTTTCTTTTGCTGTCGATTGCACTCTAGATAAACTACTATTGAGTAACATCTTATAATCTTTTAAAGCATAAATTTTACAATTTAGCATTTTGAAATTTCGTTATACGTTTTTTTAAGACCACCCCTGTTTAAGATCGTTTCAAATGTTCGGAGCGATAACGAAGTACCACGTGATATTAACGTAATGTACGGCTACTGTAAATATATGTTTCCTGTCGTTTGCATATATACATACATAGGTATCACTAAGCTGTTGTCTGAGATTCAGAGGTTAGCTCCACAAAGAAATACAAACTACCAGATAAATTTTTAACAGATTATTTACTTACTGTTGCCGTATCAAATTTCTCCATTTACAGCGATCTTGACACACAACCCGAGCTTCACTGACATCCATCACTCGACGTACACAAGACCTTCTATACTTCATACTCATAATCCTTTTCTCAAGCAATCATCCCTCAATCTGATCTTCCCAGATTTCCTTGGCCTTCCTCTGCCTTTCTGTCCTGCCACTTGGACTAAAAAATTTCTTCGTAAGCATCTCATCACTCATTCTTTCAACATGGCCAAACCACCGAAGCATATTGGTCTCCACCTACCTAACAACATTTTGCATCACATCACACAACTGCAACACATTTTCATTCCTCACACAATCAGACCGTGTGTTGCCACCCCCCACGTAAGTAATGCATTTCTCCAGCACACAAATGACTCCTATGTTTCTTCTGCAGTACCCAGGTTTCACTGCCGTACATCAGCGTAGGTGCAATTACACTTTCATACACAGCCATGTGGGACTCTCTAGAGAACCCATCATTCCTGTTAAGACCTCCCAGAGCAGCCATGACTTTCAAAGAAGAGTTCACTCGCCTATTAATTTCACCATTCAATTTGCTCTCTCTGTCAAACACGCTTCCTAAATACACAAACTCATTCACCTGGTCAATCACTGTCCCGTTTGGACGTATATTACATGCAGTTTCTATCCGCATAATATATGCCTGTGAAATCTCGTTGAACTGTAAAGATACATTCACCTTTGGTGTAAACTTAAAAGGGGGCGAGTTCATTCGACGTACCTCCTCTGTGTAATTAAATTCAACATGTTTCTTAATTTTTTGTTAACCAATTAAATAATGTATTTGTGCTAACACAAATGTTGGATTGCAGAATTATGGTTATGTTTTAGAAAATATAAATAAGACGAACGTAAGAAACGACCCTGACACCAATGAAATGTGATGTAGCTACTAAAGTTCATCTGCGCATGCGCAATGTAAAATATGACCCAGTGTTGTATCTTGGATCCGAGACCTGGGCTGATCTCGACTCATCAGTCCAGCAACACGTGAATCTCGACTCATCAGTCCAGGCAACATTTTCCCACATGTCTAGGGTCCAGTGGCGATGTTCCCGCGCCCATGCTAATCTTTGTACCCTGTGATGTGCGGTCAGCAGCGGTACCCTCGTGGGACGATGGCTTTTGTACCCCATAGCGAGGAGATGGTTCTGGATGGTGTGGCTGCTTACACGTTTTTGTGCACCAGCGTTAAATTGCTGAGTGATTGCTTGCACTGTGGCCCGTCTATCCGCTGTTACAATGCAAGCTAGCCGACGATGACCCCACTCATCCACACGCTGTTGTCCACGGCCGTTGGCCCTTGCAACGATGGTTTTACCGGATTCGATGTACTCACGGTGCACCCGTGACAGAGTGGCTCGTGAAAATCTCAGTGCCTGCACGACTTTCGAGATGGAGTGACCCATTCGTCGGGCCCCGACAATTTGACCACGATCAAATGCGCTTAGATCCTTCGTCTTACCCATACTGCGTCCGACTCTTACTGATTCCCGTCGCATCACTCCTTATATTGTCGGATCGTTGCATACGTCATGTCGTTTCCGTTTACAGGGCTGCCTACAGCGCCATATTTGCATAACGCCAGCTGTCTCAAATTCAATTGCTCTTCAGTGTAGTTACGTTTATGTGAAACGTGATGAAATAATGTTCGGCTAAAGTTCAGTAAAATATACTGTTGGGTAACAATGAAATTAACTATTGTTGCGCCACTTAATTAGACAGCATTCAAAAATTAAATTTCAACAATGGTTTTGACTAGTTTCGTTATCCATTTGCTTTACATCGACATTTTTTCCATGTGTTGATTTACCGCTGTAGAGAAAGAAAGATATATAGCATCAAAATGTGTATGTATTGAAGCCAATGGGCCACCCTGGTAGCGCAGTGGTCTAAGCAATGGCCTCTGGTCATTCGTCCGAAAGGTGTCCGGGTTCGAATCTCAGTGAGGCATGGATGTTGTGTTTGTCTTACGGCACTGGCTCTCCCGCTTCCCTGGAATCAGTGACCCTAAATTAGGAACCAAAAAAAAAAAAAAAGAGAAGTCAATGGAAATTGAATGCATCTGTATATGGAAATTTAATGCATCTGAATATGAAAATTTAATGCATCTGTATATAGAAATTCAATGCATATATATATGGAAATTTAATGCATATGTATATGGAAATTTAATGCATCTATATATGGAAATTTAATGCGTCTGTATATGGAAATTTAATGTATCTGTATATGGAAATTTAATCTGTATATGGAAATTTAATGTATCTGTATATGGAAATTTAATGCATCTGTATATAAAAATTTAATGCATCTGTATTTGGAAATTTAATGCATATGTATATGAAAATTTAATGCACCTGTATATGGAAATTTAATGCATCTGTATATGGAAATTTAATGTATCTGTATATGGAAATTTATTGTATCTGTATATGGAAATTTATTGCATCTGTATATGGAAATTTAATGTATCTGTATATGGAAATTTAATGTATCGGTATATGCAAATTTAATGCATCTGTATATGGAAATTTAATGCTACTGTATATGGAAATTGAATGTATCTGTATATGGAAATTTAATGCATCTGTATATGGAAATTTAATGTATCTGTATATGGAAATTTATTGTATCTGTATATGGAAATTTATTGCATCTGTATATGGAAATTTAATGTATCTGTATATGGAAATTTAATGTATCGGTATATGCAAATTTAATGCATCTGTATATGGAAATTCAATGCTACTGTATATGGAAATTGAATGTATCTGTATATGGAAATTTAATGCATCTGTATATGGAAATTGAATGTATCTGTATATGGAAATTTAATGCATCTATATATGGAAATTCAATGCGTCTGTATATGGAAATTTAATGTATCTGTATATGGAAATTTAATGTATCTGTATATGGAAATTTAATGTATCTGTATATGGAAATTTAATGCATCTGTATATAAAAATTTAATGCATCTGTATTTGGAAATTTAATGCATCTGTATATGGAAATTTAATGCATCTGTATATGGAAATTTAATGCATCTGTATATGGAAATTTAATGCATCTGTATACGGAAATTTAATGTATCTGTATATGGAAATTTAATGTATCTGTATAGGACTAAACCATCGCCGAAAAGAAGTTTCACATAAAGGCAACAGTCTGTAAATGTACCGGCTCAATCCACAGTTAGGTAACTAGTACATACAACAAGTAGCCATCAATTTCAATGAAATTTCGGTAAAGCGGTGATATATTTCAGTTGTCATTTCAATCGGAGGTCGTTATCTCAAGTTCGGATGGCGTCTGTTCCTTTAATTCGTCCACCTGAGGTTGCCGTTGTACTGTAGGCTTAAGGAGACTTTGGAAACTACGAGGCGCTTATCTCGTCACAGGGATCCAAATGGACAAAGACGAAGAGAGGGAGGGATGCAGATGCAAACAGGACTCGAAGGAGAGCAGATGAGAAGCACCTGAATCCGATTGTTTTAATTCCGGGCACCGTCTCAAGCGAGTGTTTTCGGCGGGCGTCGCCAGATGACAGGCGTAACTCAGATGAATTAACAAGTGCCCCAGGCTGATCGCCGCGAAAACACTGTATGACTAATACGTGGCATGTATTACGCAATAGGCGTTACGCTGTGGAAACGGAGGGAAGCATTAGCTTGTGTTCTCACTTCCACTAACTTCATCAAGAGAAAAGGGAGGAGGATGATGTTTCCCCATCTTTTCCATAACTCCAATGCTCTTCCTCCCTTGCTCTCTTTCCCCCTCCCTTGTGCTTGCTTTATTTCACCAGCCGACCCTCACCCTGGAGTTCTATACCTTGCGACAATCTCCCACTGCATCCGTCTGTAATCCCTGAGGGGTTTTGGCCTTTGCATAATTAAGTGATAAAGTCCGGGCGGAGAGATAAGAGGGGCGGTATACAAAGTTGCAGAAGTGGTTGCGCCGTGCTCCAAAGATTCTCGCTGAAAATCGAAAGCGACGCAGACGAAGGCTATCTGTTATTTACCTCGCGAGTTTTTGAAGTAGAGAGAAATTTAGACAGAGAACAAAATGTAATAATTGTGAACGTGCTCAAAACATTTATTTGTTCGCAGTTTCTAGGAATTAGATGATCGTTTAAGTTTTACAAAGTCTAGTCAAATTGAAACAAAAGAAAAACAATTGCTTACAACATGCATACAGTAATCACTCATGCCACCTTTGGATTTGGATTTTGGATTGGAGGTTTAACGACCACCGGGAGCAACTCAATGGGCTATAAGCAGTCGCCCGTCCCTAATTTAGGGCCACTGGCTCCAGGGAAGGGAGAGAGCCAGTGCCGTAAGACAAACACAACATCCATGCCTCACCGGGATTCGAACCTGGACCCCTTACGGACGAATGATCAGAGGCCAGCGCCTTAGACCACTGCGCCACCGGGACGGCTGCCACCTTTGTACTCTTTTTAAACGTAGGTTGAAGAAGTGTAATGCTCCAGCTTTGTCCGTCTGTCTGTCTGCCTGCCTGACCGCACAATAACTCGCGTAATAAAAAATTTCGATTTCAATGAAATTTTAGTATGAGGTAGGGGACGAACCCTATTGAAAATGGGCGATTTGGGATCAAAGGTCAGGACATACTGTACTGTGCAAATTAATTGGGACAAGCTATTTTATTCTCAGAGTTGTAATGTGATCGTCAGTTGATGTCTGAAACCCACGTAAACCGGTTTTATCAGCTGTGAGGTGCTGTGACTGTTAGATCTTATAGTAAGAATGCGGTTTGACCGGTTTTGAACAGGAAATAGGCACTTCAGCTTCAGTTGTGAGCTTTCGTGTGTGACAGGCGGATGTTAGTTTTTGCTTTCTGTTAATACGTGTTGCTTTCGTGTATTGAAAAATGTATATTTCCCCAAGGAAGCGTGCAAAAATAATTGCTCTGAAGGATCACACTTCTATGACAGTGAGAGATATCGCTTCTGCAGTTGGTGTAGGCAAATTAAGTGTATCAATACTGTTTACGCGATACAATGCATCTGAATCATCGTCTCCAAAAAAAAGGAAAGGTAAATGTGGAAGAAAACGAAAAACAACTCCACGAACCGATAAATATCTAATCAGAAATAGTAAAATGAATCTAAAAGAAACGAGCACCGACCTTCAAAGATTTTTATTGACTAGTGGTTGTGATGTTAGTGATTCAACTGTACGCCGTAGGCTTCTGGAAGTTGGCCGGAAGGCAAGAAACCAACGAAAAAACAATATTTGAATACGAAAATGAAGATAAAACGTTTAGCATGGGCCAAAAAATATAAATCATGGATTGCTGACAATTGGAACAAGGTAATTTTCAGTGTTGAAACTCGTTTATTTGTGCAGGGTTACCAAGCAAATGTCGTTAGACGAAGCAACTGTGAACCCTTAAGACCTGAGCATGTCAAACAAACTGTAAAACACCCTCTGAAACAGATGTTTTGGGGTTTTTCACATCAAATGGCACTGGAAGCTTAGTTCCTGTTCAAGGTATGATGCATTCAGCCAAGTACGTAAAAATATTACAACGTAGCATTGTTCCATTCTTGCAAACTTTTGACGGAACATTACAACATGACTTGGCCCCATGTCACAATTCGAAATTGGTCAAGAATTTCATGCTGGAAAATCAAATTCATTTGTTTGATTGGCCTGGAAATTCACCAGACTTAAATCCCATAGAAAACTTGTGGAATATTTTGAAGAGACTTTTAGGTAAAATGGACTGTACAACCAAAGAACGCATGATAACGAATGCTATAAAAGTGTGGTTCCACGATTATGAAGTCAAAAATATGTGCACTCAATTAGTGGAGTCAATGCCAAAACGAATTCAAGAGGTCATTTATGCTAAAGGAGGACATACTTCATACTACTACAGGTATTTATCAGTGTATATCAAGGCATAGAATCATATAAAGGCATAGTTTTGGAAAAAATAGTGATTTTTTACTTTGTCCCAATTAATTTTCACAGTATAGTAGAAGTGGGATCCATTCCGTCGCCCATATGCGTCATAACTTACGTAAAAATACTTCGATTGTGACGAAATACAATACGTTGTTCCGAAACGACTTTGGAAGCAGTTCCGCCAAAAATGTTTTTGTCAGCATTTGCGGGCAGTGCGCATGCGTGAGATTCGACAGCCATTATTTTCGCACGATAACTTCCTTGAAAAGTGTCCAATTTAGATGGGCTTTTTAATTATAAAACGGCTCATGTGTGGTAACTCTTGATAATAGAAATAGGTAACACGGGCATAAAAGAGATTTAATTTTGATATATGTGAATCTCAAACGTTAGATCATAATTTAGTCCCCGCAAAACCATTTTCCTATGATTTCTGGTACGTTGGAAAACGTATCATGATCAATGCATTGCATGATTTTACCAACTTGTTTTACGCTTTCTAACCGTCGGTTGAAGAAGCGTATATACTCCAACTTTGTCCGTCTGTCTGTCTGACTGTCCGCATGATAACTTGCATAAAAAATGGTTCGATTTCGAAGAAAATTTAGTATGTGGAAGGGAACAACCTGGAACGAATCCTATTGAAAATGGGCGAAATGGGATCAAAGATAAGGACATTGGAGCGGGATCGATCCCATCGCACTTATGCGTCATAACTTACGTAAAAATGCTTCGATTGCGAGAAACTTTATCATGTTGTTGCGGAGGTTTACTGAACTGGATCTGTTGAATATCTTTAATCATAAAAGTTTCATGCTAAAATTATTAATAAGAATAAAAAGGCAATTGTCTAAGCATGTAGAAAACCAATCCAAAACATACAATAAGAATTTTATTACTAAAAAGACATATTAGGTAAAAACAAGATTTTTCGCAACAGGCGCCCAGTGCGTCATCAGGTTAAAGGAGCTGGCGCTAGGAGAACACACACACTTAATATATAGGTAGTCCCGAAGACAACAGCGATCCTGGTGAGTGACATGATATCCGCATCACAACTCGGTTACAGCGAGAGACAAAGCTGAGAAAGAAAACAACACTTAATAAATGACCAATAGATAATCACCGAAATGATAAGTAAGCACAAGGTCTATTATCAATCACCGCAATAGGGTACTTCGCACGACAGAAGAAGTTAAATAAGCGAATCCATGGTGCATATACATGTGCAGGTAAGTCATCATTACACCATACGTTCTTAATCCTTTAAGCGGCTGATGTCCTGTGCTTGAACTAAACGGTGCCCCGAATTTTTGCTCCTTCCAAACAGAAATGTTCACATAGCGACGGTGTTTAACAAAAGCTACGGTAAAATAATTTATCTTTACCCTGTCTCATCTCAGCTGTCGCGAAAATAAGCATGCCATAGGTAATAAGCCCCCCTCCATTCTAGTCCTAAATTTTCTGTTATGTCCTGAAACATGATAGGGAAGGGCTAGTCTCCATGAAACGAACATAATGCAACTGGATAAAAAAAGTTACTCAAATGTCTTCTCTCCCCTTCCTTAAATTCGTCTCCACTGCCACAGTCCTTTATCAGTTAATTTGTCAGAAGGGATTATTTTCACTCATACGCCTGAATGACTAGTTTGAATAACAAATCTAAGGGCAAAAAATGTTTTTGATGCTCTAGTCTTCAAGATAACTCGTACGAGCAGCTTTGGGACCACTAAACATACCCTGAATGAATTTGTTCGCGCAGCGTTCGGTCTACTTCTTAGATAGTGAATACACTCGTTGGAGTTGACTTTAGCTCATTTTGTTAACCCTGAGTTAACTCGTTCCAGCCGGTTAAATGGTTAAAAACGTCAATGTACAAACTTTCGGCGAAGAGAGTCATATATCTACCTCTGGTCTTTTAAGTAATAAATAAGTCTCAGACCAAGAGGGCAGATGAGTTCCAAACTTAACCAGGCGTGCAAGGGCAGTAGTAGTAGATCCAGTCTTTACAGTGTACTAATGTTCAGTCACTCTAACTCCTAAATTACGAAGAGTGGAGCCTATGTACCATGAACTAGGAGTGGCAGCAGTGTCGGTCTTCAAGGGCTGTCTTTAAGGGACTCCTAAATTACGAAGAGTGGAGCCTATGTACCATGAACTAGGAGTGGCAGCAGTGTAGGTCTTCAAGGGCTGTCTTTAAGGGACTCCTAAATTACGAAGAGTGGAGCCTATGTACCATGAACTAGGAGTGGCAGCAATGTCGGTCTTCAAGGGCTGTCTTTAAGGGACTCCTAAATTACGAAGAGTGGAGCCTATGTACCATGAACTAGGAGTGGCAGCAGTGTCGGTCTTCAAGGGCTGTCTTTAAGGGACTCCTAAATTACGAAGAGTGGAGCCTGTGTACCATGAACTAGGAGTGGCAGCACTGTCGGTCTTCAAGGGCTGTCTTTAAGGGACTCCTAAATTACGAAGAGTGGAGCCTATGTACCATGAACTAGGAGTGGCAGCAGTGTCGGTCTTCAAGGGCTGTCTTTAAGGGACTCCTAAATTACGAAGAGTGGAGCCTATGTACCATGAACTAGGAGTGGCAGCAGTGTAGGTCTTCAAGTGCACACAGTACATGCCCCACTGTTCTTGAATGAGTTTGGGCTCACGATCCTTCCTGAGCATACTCCAGAGGCCACATCACCAAAGTCTTTTTTGTGTGTTTTGCACATTCTCCGCAATGCATCAGTAATCGGTGGAAAAAAGACACTGATCCCACGTAAATAATCTGCTCGCGCTCAACACATAACGAAGTCGAATTACCTCTCCTATGCCGATCGCACAACTTTTTCACAATACCAACATCATACCCATGTTTCATCACAATCGTCTTAATAAAAAGAAGTTCTTTATTCCGAGCAGCAATGCACGAGGAATGGGAACTTTCAGGAAAAGCATTGAAATCCGACACGTCGTTTTGGGTGCAACTATTGTTTTGACGATGAGTGTATTTGTGACTGATTAGTTGATAGAAATAGACTTGCGATTGATAGAGACAGGCAAGATTATCGATATCTGTTCTTCCGCTCATCTTCCTATCTGTCGTTCTGCAGAAGCGATACATCCGGTACGAAATTTTGGTTAGAAAAGTTCATCCTTTGCTCTAAAAAGGAAAAGGAGGGTAACGTTTCAGAAATCTTTTCTTTCACCCATCTGTTCCTCAGTTTGTCTCTCTGTCCCAAAAAACTCTATCTCCACTTCAAAAGTTTAAGATTGATAAAATTCGTTCTCTGCGTGATAGGGGAAACATGAATGTAAGTTTTGTCTGTCTCTGGCAGTCCGTCTGTCAGCAGAAGTTCTACCTCTCTCTCTGTTTTTGAGAGCTTGATCGAAAAAAAATTCCTTCTGTGGTTTATAGAGATAGGCGAGAGCACAGCATTATCAACATCTCTTTCTCCGATGCTCAGTATGTTTGTCCGTACATAGAAACGATATCTCCCTTTCTAAAAATGGGATTGCAGAAATTCTTTCTCTGCGCGATAGAGAAAATCTGAATACAAGATTTCAGGAATGTCTCATTCCTGTATCTATAGTCACAAAACAAATTTCGTCCACCTAGCTCTCAGCAGCAGAGATCGAATATCTGCAGACGGACGGACCGACATACAAACAAACTGGGGAATAGATGGATGGAAGAAGAGATTTCTGAATAATTATGCTCATGTTTTCTCCTTTCGGGCAAAGAATGAATTTTTCTAATCAACATTTCGAAGAGGAAGTATCGTTTCTGTGGACGAACAAACAGGCGGATGAGTGAAAGAGCAGACAACAACAATCTTGACTATATCTATCAATCGTATCTCTATCTCAATCACTCAAATCACAAAAATAATTTTTGAATCTGATCATAAGAACAGGAGATATTGTTTCTGAGCACGGACGGATGGGCGAAAGGCTAGACACGAATAATCTTGTATGCATGCCTGCATCTCAAAGCCACAGAAAAATTTCTTCACTGTCGGTTAGAAGCAGAAATATTATTTCCCGTGCGAGATGGGTCCAGGTTCAAATCCCTGTGACACATGGATATTGTGTTTGTCTTGCGGCACTGGATCTCTCACTTTCGTGGAACCAGTGTCCCTCTATTAGGAACGAGCGACTGCTATAGCCCATCGAGTTACTCACAGTGGTTGTTAAATTTCGAAATGAAAAAAAAAATATAATTTCGGCGGACCGACGAAGAGAGAACTTGACGTGGGGAAGCACGGAGGAGTGATGTCTGAAATCTTATACTGTTTTTTCTGTCCATGTGAAAGAAACAATCAGAAGGTCGACATTCAGAAGCTTCAGTACCGTTTGCAGGAGAGAGAGAGAGAGAGAGGACGAAGGAAAAACCATCTAAAGCATTCGCTTTTGGGCATGCATCTTGTAAGTAAAATTTGGGAATGCGACGAATTAATGGATAACCAAAAATATCAGTTCTGAAGAAATCGTTCCGACTATGGCATACGCTTTTGTAATCTAAAGCATACACTTTACACAATCTAAAGCATACGCTTTTGTAATCTAAAGCATACACTTTACACAATCTAAAGCATACGCTTTTGTAATCTAAAGCATACACTTTACACAATCTAAAGCATACGCTTTTGTAATCTAAAGCATACACTTTACACAATCTAAAGCATACGCTTTTGTAATCTAAAGCATACACTTTACACAATTTAAAGCATACACTTTACACAATCTAAAGCATACGCTCTTGTAATCTAAAGCATAAACTTTACACAATCTAAAGCATACGCTTTTGTAATCTAAAGCATACACTTTACACAATCTAAAGCATACGGTTTTGTAATCTAAAGCATACACTTTACACAATTAAGAGCATACGCTTTTGTAATCTAAAGCATACACTTTACACAATCTAAAGCATACGCTCTTGTAATCTAAAGCATAAACTTTACACAATCTAAAGCATACGCTTTTGTAATCTAAAGCATACACTTTACACAATCTAAAGCATAGGCTTTTGTAATCTAAAACATACACTTTACACAATCTAAAGCATACGCATTTGTGCATGCGATTTGTAAGTAAAATCTGGGAACGCGACGAATTAACGGATAACCAAAAAATATCAGTTCTGAAGAAATCGTTTCGACTTGTTATCCTACTACCCCACATACAAAGAAAACAACAAAATTTGGTGAAGCCACTTTGAAGCCCGAGCAAGAGTGATATCATTTTCAGATCACCACATATTGTGTCGCAGTGAGAATTTTGTCCATGCTTTCATACGTCTCCATCATTCCTACAGCATGTGTTACTGATGGAATAGAGAGCTTCTGGTTTTCGTTGGACAAAAGGACAGCTTTTAAATTAACCTGGGATGAGTCGATAAATAGCATATATACATTTCGCTGCATTTTGTTGAAAGTATGTATATCGAAGCTTTAGGGGACAAATGCTGTAATGACTACTTGCCTGTGGACATATCAAGAATTTGGAAAGAGCGTATTACTAACCTGAACTTTAAATTATTGTAATATATATTTACAACTCCAACAATATATATAAAATTGATCATAACTTTGTATTTGTAACAAATCATTGTACTGATATGTTAAACTAATAAGTTGTGAAATTATACTCTTTACGCTTTTATAATGGCAAAGGTCACGACCCATGCGACGTGTAAAGGAGTCTACATTGCCTCTGTTCCACCTGATGATGGGGTAAAGGTTACCCCGAAAGTGCTAGTGGGGTATTTTAACTGTAAATATCTTTTGTATTTTATTAAATATCGTACATAGACGGTGAGTTTCTCATTTCATTTAAATAGACGCCATTTCGCAGGATCGTGAGATATTCCTAATTCTGTCATTAACCCCGGAATATCTGAACAAAAAAAACAAAACAAAAAAACATACCATCCTGCACTTCATAGAAAGAACATAGACCGAAATTTCTGTTTCTAAACACACACACATGTGTACTCTTCGCTAGCAAGTACTACTTTTGCAGTCGGGAGCCTAAAAGTCTAGTTTTTTGTTTGGAAAGATGCAGGTCTCGGACGAAATCATTCATTTCATTTTGCTCAATCAAGTGGGGTTCGCCTAAGTGTTTAGGAGTGTATGTAAGATCCGAATCTTCATGTGCGTCCATATCTTCACGAGATGAATTTGAATCTATCCCTTAACAGTTCAGTGGAGGTATCGGTATAGGAAGATCTTCCTCACGTAGAGCAGGTCTTAAGGCTAATGGAAAAATTTGGATCCTGTATTTTACTTTTATTCTTCTTTGAAAAGTCATTCACTTTGGTTAATCAAAAATAACGATCTTCCACGTGATCAGTTGGCTCACGCCAAATCATCGGAACTGCAAAAGGCATGGATTTCAGCTTACCTTTCAACCATTCACTCAGGCCAACATAGCAGGAAATGCAGCAGACATGTGGAGCCCACGATTTATTTTGATCTCCAACATGACACCCAAAGTACAATTAGTAGGCTTTCCTTACTGTCTGTGTCAATGGGTGACTCTGCAATTTTATAATATACTGACCGCACACATAGCAAAACTTATCCGGAACATAAATACATCCACAACGATCCCTTTTCTCCATTTCGCTAACTTTTGCTCATAAACGTGAAGCACGTGTTTCTCCTTCAATGCAAAAAACAGCAATGGCGGTTCGGTTGCGGTTACATGTTCCCTACCTGTGAAAAAATTAGTGTTGCCATCCATAACATGTTCGGTCGCGAAATATGACAATAAAAAGATCTAGTGTCATTCTACATGCCTACAAGCGCTAACGTGGAGCATTAGTACACATTTAATGCTCCATACCAAAAATACGTGACGTGGTGGCCATTTGTTAAGATCAGACCTGAAACCAGCACCGAAAAAGGAGTTAAAAACTGTTTGTTCATGTTATAAAAACCTCGTAGACCAGTGTAATTGGTAGATTTTATTGTACTTGCAATATTTCTCAAGTGGAAATACCGTTTTCTAATTTTTGATTCGTGGTACAGAAACTTCCAGCAAATTGCGAATCCTTTGGCGTAGTGGACAGGGCTTTACAGCAATGTCATTGTTCTGCAACAAGAAATTTTCATCATGAGTAGAATACGAGATTACACCAAACAATACAAATTTTGAAGATGACAATCCGTTTATTGGTGTAAATATGACAAGCATGGTAAGTGAGATAATATCCGAAAACTTGAAACTTTCGTCGTCCTGGAGCGGAAATTGAACCCGAGTCTCCCGGATAGCGCCCGAGTATGCTAACCACTACACCACCCAGAACGACCAAGTCGCAAGTTTCCTATTAATTTGAATATAACCATCACAGGATTTGCAACAGGCATTCATGTTTAGCGAATCTATAGGTTAAGAATCCTATCCCGTGATTGCCCGATTCGCTAAACATTAATGCCGGTTGCTTTGACTAGCGAATCCTGTGATGCTTACATTCAAATTAATCGAAAATTTAAGACTTGGTCGTTCTGGGTGATGTGATGGTTAGCATACTCGGGCGCTATCCGGGAGAATTGGATTCGATTCTCGCTCCAGGACGACGAAATTCTCAAGTTTTCGGATATTATCTGACTTACCATCCTTGACATATTTACACCAAAAAAAAAAAACAAAAAAAAAACCGGATTCTCATCTTCAAAATTTGTAAGAAAGTTTCAGTTATACAGATCTGTACATAGCATAAGACATCGAAGTTAATATGAAATAAGCATCATACGGTGATTAGAGTTTGGATTCAAATATCCATAGGCGTATGTGTGTGTGAAATGTATTCACTGGGAGGATTATCTGAACATCATTAGCATTCGACCTTCAGCTGCACGTGCCTGCGTTGGAAACATTGGACATGGTATTCTGATTGAGAAAACACATCGATTAATATTAATTGAAGACGTAAACAACGGTTGGAGTAGCAAATAATCCAGTGCGCCCACGCATTGTTTGGTCACCAGTGGATTAGGGCGCGAGCTTTTCACTTATACTACAGACTGCCTTCTGTTCGAATCTCAGGAAGTTGCACAGGTTAGTGCGGAGATAAAGTGGTTTATCAAAATAATGGAAATACCAACTGCGACTGGAGTACATTCATTGCACTGTATGTAAATCACAGGGACGACCTCACCCGCAATGTGAAATACACTACTTTTGTGAAAATTGAAACACCATGAAAGATTGCTGGCATTAGATTCAACCTTACAGAATATATACAACAGATTGGGACATGAAAATTATTAAAACGTCAGTGAAAATGTGCGTGCGGTCTCGGAGCCGCTCCCTCTGAACTGTACGGCTTTGGGTATAAATAGCTGGGTCAAACGAAATGTTACGATCACTGAAAAGTCAACATTGAGTCGAAAGGGTATTTCTTGTGTCTTGCTATGCCCCGTCACCTAAGAAGGTCGCATTTGTGAACACCTAACGGACTTTGAGCGAGGAAGTGTGCTGAGGAGCGAGGGTTTTGTACCTATTTAAGATGAGACGAAAGTCCGCTTAAAAATTGAAGGATATTTTCATCAAATTAAAGATGTTCCCATATTCAAAGACAGTTGGTCTTTTTCTGAACTTCAGCAAGGGAAACAGAAAAATACCCCAACCAATTGATAGTGTTTCTGTTACCCAGTGGGCAGATGCGTAGAGTTTTGGTTAATTATCGAAGTTGGGTCTGAGTTCGAGGCGTGGGTGATGTGTTAGGCTTATGGCGCTGTACCTAAATTAGGGACGGGCAACTGCTTATAGCCCTTAGAACTGCCCCAGCCGGTCACGACACCCACCCTCCGAATCCTGCAAAAAATAATAACTGAAGAGATCCTGGTTGTTGAACAAGAATTTATTGGAGCTTTAAAGACCACTGTGAGCAACTCAATGAGCTATAAACAATCGCCCGTCTTTTATTTAGGGTCACTGGTTCCATTGAAGGGAGAGAGCCAGTGACGTAAGACAAACACAACATCGATGCCTCACCGGGACTAGAACCCGGACCCCTTCCGGACGAACGAGCAGAAGCTATCGTTTAGATCACTGCGCCACCGGCACGGCCACCGATTTTCTGTTGTAATGAGTACGTCTTTTGAATTCTTTTCGACGCGAATAAAATTTATAAGATATACCAGTTATTCATAGTAAATGGAACCGGTTAGAATATAAAATAAACCAGATTTGTACAATCGATAAAATATACATAAATAGAAATGGTTACTTACTTTCACCAGCGCCTAGAAAATATGTTAGGAAAATTCAGAAATGATGCACAAAAAGTTTCTCATGCCGGCAGGAAGCATTAGAAACAAAGACACTTTGAAATCAAACATTTAAAAGAAGAAATATAGTAGGAAACATGATATAACTCTACGCCATCTAGCGGAAGAATTTTACATAATGGAAAAATTGAAAATGTGTGAAAAGTATTCTTCACCACAAAAGTTATGCTAAGGAAAAATAACTTTTCAAATACGTCTCCTGGAACCAGAAGCAGCTAGAAAAAAGGTTTGATCTTTACGCCCCTAGAGGGACAGCTGTGCGTTAGTAAAAGAGGATAATGTTCCCCATCTTTGTTGTAGCGAATGACATACAGTTAAAAACGAAATTTCTTAATAGGGTTTTTAGAAGCTGAGATACAGCTGCAAACAGAAAAGCGCCGCCCCGGTGGCGCAGTGGTCTAAGCGATGGCCTCTGATCGTTTGTCCGAATGGGGTCCGGGTTTGAATCCCGGCGAGGCACGAGGCATGGATGTTGTGCTTGTCTTACGGCACTGGCTCTCTCCCTTTCCTAGAACCAGTGACCATAAATTAGGGACGGGCGACTGCTTATAGCCAATTAAGTGGCTCACGGTGATCGTTAAAAATAAAAAAATAAAAAAAAAGTGCACAAACATCACCTAGCGACAGAATTGTGAACTTCAAAAAACTCCTCAAGCGCAAAACTGAAGTGTTTCACAAGGTAAACGGTATCCGGTGTTAAAATATTTCTCAAATTGGACATTTAGAAGCAGAGATATCGTGAAAACCAGATAAAATTTTCGCGCTCCTTGCGGTAGAATTTTATATTATTTTCGGAAGCAAATACACGTAAAATGTTTTGTCATAGTCAGTAGTTTCTGACGGCATGATAATTTTTCAGCTGGGTTTTTCAGTCCTGCAGATATTGCTGAAAGCATGCCCTAAACGGAAACTTATGCCCTCTAGTGGGACAATTGAGCATTAAAAATTTAAAATTACATGATAAACATTTCGCGCCTGAAACACTGTGGGATAAAGAAAATATTTTTCAAATCGGACTCTTAGAAGCAGAGATATCGGTAAAAATAAGATATATATCTACGCCTTCTGGTGGAAAAACAATTCCTTATTTTAAGGAGAAAGTATTCTGAGAAGGTTTTCCGAGGAGAGCGGTATTGGTCAGCGAAAGAAATTTTTGAATCGAGTCTTCAGAAGCTCAGATGTTTTTGCAAAAAACTCCAACAACAGAAATAAGCACTTACGCCCACTGGAGGCCAAACCATTTTTGAACAGAAATTAGAAATTTTATGTAAAACATTTCCCACTAGGAGCTGTATGCCATGCAGAAAGACGTTTTCAAATACGATATTTGGAATCAGAGATATCGAGGAAATCGCAACTTATCTTTTTGACCCCTAGCGGAAAATTTATGCATTACCTGAAAAATAAACTGTTCCCAAAATAGTCTTCATTATGAATGGCATCTAAGGGAAGAAAGAATTTTTTCAGTCGGATATTTTAAAGCATTTGCAATTGAGTCTCTATTTGACGAAGACCCATTGTTCCAGAAAATTTGTTAAATAAAAATAAACTTGAATTGTAAAAACTTAATCAAATAAAACGAAAAATATCTTAAAATGTAGTTGCATTTCTACAGTAAATTGAACTTATGAGTAAAAACTTTTCCTAAATTTATTTAAATCTTTTTTCATACACATATTCGTAGAAGTCGAATACATTGTCTGAATAAATTCGATGTTTAACAACACTTTCTTGAAACTGTAATCCTCGTCGAAACGTATCGAATGCTTTTATCATTTCTTTATGTGAAGGATTTTTGACAGCCTCTTCATCATCATCTTCATCATTTACTATAGTTTCTTCACTACATTTTATAACACTTTCCAAGATGTTATTTTCTGCAGGATAATCAGCGATCACAATGATTTCATCAACTTTAAAATCAGAAAGCTCTGTACTTTCAACACTTCCTTTGTATTTCAGTTGCTGCTATTTTAATACATTAAAGCACATTTCTTTTTTATCCTTGATCATCATCATCATCTAAAAGTTTCACTTTATCCGCAAGAGACAGACATTTTCTCTTCGACATTTTGAACGAACAAGACAGGCGAGTCAGGCGTACTGATTGAATGAGAATGAATACGTAAATTCTACAGACCCACACCAGTTACAACCGGTTTTCCCTGTGAAATGCAGTTTCTACGATGGACTTACTATCCAGATTTGGAAAAACAGCTGCTTCGTAAAGTCTCCATGGATTCGACTTCCCACGTGGTGTAACCCTTCCAATAAGGTTCCGTGCGCCTCACAGAACCAAAAGTTTCAAGATAAGGAATTAAGAACGCTTTTTGAAATAAAAAATGGTAAATTTTGGTCGAAAAAAAACTTCGTTATATAGAAATCGATTTTGATAATTTATATATTTAAAACGCAAGGCCGTTTCTTTCTACAATCCGCCAGCGCCACCCACTGGAGCGATTTTCATATTTTTTTAAATGAACGTTACTGACCCCCAGATTTGTCATCGCTAATTTTATTGTCATAAATAATTTTTTTTATGTTACCATGACATTTTCTGTTGGCTCTCGTTCTTCTTTATGACGTCGGGCGTTTGTTTGACTACTGATTACCACAGTAACCAAGCTGAAGTTCGCAAGGAACGCTGGGTAGAAACCTGGATTTTTTCTTATGACGTCAGAGCAGAAGCAGAAGTTTCGTTATTTTTTTACGCTTTCCAACCGTAGGTTGAAGAAGCGTATATGCTCCAACTTTTTCCGTCTGTCTGTCCGCCCGTCCGTCCGTCCGTCTGTCGGCACGATAACTCACGTAAAAATGGTTCGATTTCGATGAAATTTTAGTATGTGGTAGGGGACCACCAGGGGACGAACCCTATTGAAAATGGGTGCAGTGGGGTCAAAGGTCACGCCATAAGAGCAGGATCCATTCAATTGCCCTTTTGCATCATAACTTGCGTAAATATGGTTCGATTTCGATGAAATTTTAGTATGTGGTAGGGGACCACCATGGGACGAACCTTATTGAAAATGGGTGAAGTGGGGTCAAATATCACGCCATAAGTGCAGGATCCATTCAATTGCCTTTATGCATCATAACTTATGTAAATATGGTTCGATTTCGATGAAATTTTAGTATGTGGTAGGCGACCACCAGGGGACGAATCCTATTTAAAATGGGTGTAGTGGGGTCAAAGGTCACACCATAAGAGCGGGATCCATTTCATTGCCTTTATGCGTCATAACATGCGTAAATATGATTCGATTTCGATGAAATTTCAGTATGTGGTAGAGACCTGGGCACGAACCCTATTGAAAATTGGCAAATTGGGGTCAAAGGTCAGGCAGGGCATAAGAGCGGGATTTATTCCATTGCCTTTATGCGTCATAACTTGCGTAAAAACGGTTCGATTTCGATGAAATTTTGGTATGTGGTAAGGAACCACCTGGGAACGAAACCTATTGAAAATTATTGGAATGCGGCCAAAGGTCAGGACATAAAAGCGGGATCCATTTCATTGCCTTTATGCGTCATAACATGTGTAATAATGGCTCGATTTCGATGAAATTTCAGTATGTGGTAGGGAACCAATGGGCACGAACCCTATTGAAAATGGGCGAATAGGGTCAAAGGTCAAGCAGGGCATAAAAGCGGTATTTATTCCATTGCCCTTATGCGTCATAACTTACGTAAAAATGGTTCGATTTCGATGAAATTTTAGTATGTGGTAGGGAGCCACTAGGGACGAAACCTATTAAAAATGAGCGAAATGGGGTCAAAGGTCAGGACACTGGAGTGGGATCCATTCCATTGTTCTTGTGCATCATAACTTACCAAAAAATGTTTCGATTGCGACAAAACGTTATCATGTTGTTACGGAGGTATAGTGAACTGGTTCTGTTGAATATCAACGAAATGGGGTCAAAGGTCATTGCACAAAAGCAAGATTTATTCCACACCCATTATTCTCATAACTTGCGTAAAACTGCTTCTATTGCGACAAAACTTTAGTGTGTTATTCTTGAGGTGTACTGAACCGGTTCTGTTGAATATAATCGAAATGGGTTCAAAGGTCAGGACACAGGAGCGAGATTTATTCCACAGCCATTATTCTCATAACTTAAGTAATACACTGCCGGACAATTGCTAAGGACGGATGACAATAGCAGCGATAGCAACCATAAAATGGAAGGCAGGAAAATGTGGAAATTAGCATAAGTGCGGGATACAGTAAGACGTGTTGTGCGTATGCAAATTTTGGATTGCCGAACTTGTTCGTGACGTCATAGCGCTGATAAGAGATATAAAGGATTTGACGCGTATTGACCGTTGTTGTTCAAACACAAAGTTGAAAGAAAAGAATCAATTGACGAACTTGCAAGTTTCAGTATGTCTTCCCGACATTACCTAGATGATTTTACGCGTGGCCGTATTATTGGCAAGATTGAAGAAGGGCAAAAAATAACAGATGTTGCCAGGGAGTTGGACGTCAGCCACAGTGTTGTTTCAAGGCTTTGGAAATCATTTCAAACAAATGGAGAGTGTAGCAAACGTCACTGGGGAGGTCGTGTTCGCAGTACGACACCTAAAGAAGATCGGTTCATAGTGCTATCAACAAAAAGACACCGGCGCAGCACAGCTAGCGAGGCAGAAAATCAGTTTATGGCTGCTACTGGCAAGCGGATCTCCCGAAAAACTGTCGCCAGACGTTTGCATGAAGGTGGACTATATGCCCGCCGTCCTGTTGTGTGCATCCCATTATCCAGACGTCACCGTACCGCCCGTTAGCAATGGTGCCATCAACATCGCAATTGGACTGATAACGACTGGTCTGTTGTCCTCTTCTCAGATGAAAGTAGATACAGTCTATCGTCTGATTGTCGACGACAACTGATCTGGCGTGATAGTGGTACTGCATATTGTCCGGCAAACATACAGGAAAGGGACCGATATCCGACATGTAGTGTCATGGTATCGGCTGGCATCATGATCAATGGCCGTACGTCCCTCTATGTGCTTCCAACTGGGACTATGACTGGCCAACGTTACATTAATGATGTTCTGCTACCTCATGTTTGCATGTTCCGTGGTGCTGTCGGTGATAGATTCATTTTTATGGACGACAACGCAACATGTCATCGAAGAGTCGCTGTCCAAGAGTGTCTTGAGAGCGAGGATATTCAATGCCTCGTGTGGCCAGCACGTTCTCCAGATCGGAATCCCATTGAAAATGTGTGGATGCTTTGGGGAGGAGTCTTGCTGGTCGCCAATGCCCTCCAATAAACAAGGACACCCTCATCCGTGCACTGACAGAGGAATGGGATAAATTACCCCAACAGCTGCTTGATAATGTTGTGCAAAGCATGACACGACGTGTGGAATCTTGCATCGCCCTCCATGGTGGCCATATCCCGTATTGACATCTTACGCCGGAACGCCTGCGGACGGTAATTGCATTTTTTTCACGTTTACGTATTCTGCACAAAATGGCCTGTTTGTCCCTTGAACACGTTCCAAAGCCTTCTGGATTTCAGAGCACAATAAATTGTCTTTCTTGTAATGTCCTGGCATTCTGACATTATTTTATTTCACTTGGCATCCAACCACACTTACTTTTTTATGCGCTATATAGCCGTTTATGATCCGTCCTTAGCAACTGTCAAGCAGTGTAATTTCTGGTATGTTGGAAAGCGTATCATAATCAATACATTGCATGAATTTACTAACTTGTTTTCGTGTGTGGTGATGTTCGAAAAATGAAATCTATGAGTGTGTGTGTGTGTGATATTTCTAACGGAAACCTTTTGCGTGTGAAACTGGTATTTCAACGTTTTGTATAAAAAATACGGCTATTTACATGTGATATTTTGTGGCATATGCGCTGTGAATACCTGATGCTGTATGTAGGTAAATCATGGTAAGTTTTGGACCAATTCAAAGAACAAAAAAGAAATGAAGCTCCACAGAATGGAGACTCACGTCGTTCATTGACATGTTTCGTCCTTCGATTGTTATATTTTTGTATTTTCATTAGTAGCAAAATATGATTCATTTTTTGCTTTCATTGTGTGAATATCTGCCTTTCTGCGGTGGTCGGACTTGGAGTTAAGCCTTCCGCTATCAACTACGTAGTTGTAATCGAAGTTCAAAGTGAAACGAAGCAGCGGCGTATTGAGTGCGTTTAAGCTTACTCTTAGTAAATAGTTTTGGTTTGTCATTGAACGCCATGTTATTCCTATTCTCGGTGACGGCAATTGTTTATTTCGTGCTGTTTCTCAGTGTTTATATAATAATGAGAACCGTTATAGTGAAATTCGTATACGAGTCGTTGAAAAACTTAAAAATGAATGGGAATATTGCGAAAATTTTGTTGTTGGTGACCCATCTTACAGACTCCCTATTAATAATTCAACCGAATTTTAAAATTTACTATCTGTAGATGGTGGTCATGCTAGTCATGTTGAATTGGACTGCATTAGTCAATTATTAACTGATTATTAACTTAGGGTGTATAGAGATGATGGTAATGAAATCTTTGATTATGGTACTGGAAATATTGTTTGCAATTTACTTTTTCCTGGCAATGTTGATGCACGACATTAAGATTGTTTTAAAATTGCGTTCAATCTCTAATGTTCTGCAAGATACTATTCCAAAAAGACATGAAAGAGGAAACAGATTTAGTGGTCGCCGGGAAAGTACAAATAGACTTATAGAATACAAAAAGCGACAGCCTGCAGTATTAAATGCTGTGCAAGATACTATTCCGAAAAGATCGCAAAAAAGAAAGACATAAATTGGTCGGAGGGAAAGTACAACTAGACGTGTAGAATACAAAAAACGACACCATTTACAAATTAAATATAGGTGTACCGTTTCTGATACCACTTCAAACATAACCCCATTCAGCATGGGATATTTAAACAATAAATGTTATTACCCTGTACTGTACTTTTCATGTGAAAAAAATTAGGCTGGCTACTTTGGTCTATATTCTAATGAAAAATTTAAATTGCCTGAATTTCGTATGCCTGATGACATTAAAGAGTTATTCACAGATAATATTGAAGAATCGAAAAATTTTATAGATAATATTCGTCAATATAATAATGCTGTGTGTTTCGTTTCATTTGATGCAAATATAAATTACTTCCTGGATATGGTCCCTATTGTTTCAAAATTCTTGGAGTAGTACATCATAAAATTTCATCCTTATACGCTCAAAAAGTAGGTAATTGTTCTTATGGCCAATTATATATTTTACAGTTCTCTGACGCCAATAAAATTAGACTTGGAAATGCTGTGAATAGTTCCTTAAAAGAAGATATTCTTCAAATATTAAACCGGGTCTTAAATAACTGTAACCCTAACAGTCGATCTTATATAACAATGCATCAAAAATATGTGAAGAACAGAAATTAGCTTCAAAAGAAAATTGTTCGTCAATTATGCGATTTTATCATGAACCTCAGGCAGACACTCGACGTTATAACGATCCTACATGTTCTGAAGTTGCAGCTGGTTTTGAATCAGCAGATGGTGCTTCACCTTCTGAAAGACATATTGCCGTTTGTGCACATGAAGGCGGATTAAAAATTTTTTTTGACAGAATGCACTGCGATCCAATGTCCTATGTACTGATTTGGCCATATGGAAAACTAGGATGGCATATTTCAATGCCAACTGGAGGAGAGGAAAACTAAAATTCGCCAAAAAATTACTATACGAGAATATATTTCATATAGACTTGCTGTTCAGGGTTCTTCACCTACAGGAGATTTTAATCCAGTAATTAATGCTGGGAAATTAACTCAACAATCGTTTGCTGATTATTACTGTCGCATCGAACGCGACAGATTGAAATTCATTCGTAACCAACAGGCAAAATTGCGAGTAGATACATACGATGGTCTTGCAGATGCTTTACATGTACGGGCTGAAAACGAGAACGTAAGGGCTGGACGTATTGTTATTTTACCCTCTTCTTTTACTGGTAGTCCTTGCAACATGATGCAAAATTATCAGGACTCAATGGCAATGGTAAAAAAATTTGGTGAGCCAGATATTTTTTTAACGTTCACTTGCAATCCTTTATGGCCTGAAATCGTTAACAGCATACATCCATATGAAACTGTTGATAACAGAACCGATTCCATTGTTCGGGTCTTTCACCTAAAAGTAAAGGAACTTTTACGTTTAATAAACCAGAAACAAATATTTGGTGAAGTAAAAACATTTTTGTATACTGTAGAATTTCAGAAGAGAGGTTAACCTCATGTTCATTTATTCTTGTGTCTGCGAGATAATTGCAAGTTCAGGGAAATCTCAGATACAGATAAAGTTATTTCTGCCGAAATACCAGACCCCAGTGATACAACCGTATACAATTTAGTCATTTCCAAAAGAATTTATCGCTGAAACGAAAGATAATGTACATAGTTATCCCCTGTATCTAAAACGGAATAATAACAGAACTACACTATCTACCAACAGGTAATTGGACACCTGTGATAGCAAAGGAAAACAAAGTTTATTCACCTTCAATAGTTGATGAAGCCTCCACGAGTGGCGATTACAGCTGCGACCCTCCGGGTCATACTCTCAACCCAGGCGTTGTACGACGGCTAGCGGTATTTTCTTTCCACTCGGCTTGGAGAAGACAGGTCAGTTCCTTCACCGATTTTGGACGGTGGGGGCACCCCTTAAGTCGACGCTCCAACTCGTCCCAGAGGTGCTCGATAAGGTTAAGGTCCGGGCTCTGCGCAGGCCAGTCCACTCGATTAACCCCATTGTCACCATACCAAGCCATGGTGGACCTCGCAACATGACAAGGTAGCATTGTCATCCTGAAAGTAACATGGGTCCACCCCGTAAAACTGCCACAACGTAGGAAGCGCATGGTCATCCAAAATGGTGCAGCATGTCTCGGCGTTGAGTCTACTAGGAATTGCGACCAAGGGTCTCGTGCCATACCAGGAGAAACACCCCCATAGCATAATTCCACCGCCGCCGAACTTCACAGTTGGCACAATACATTCCGGCAGGAGGCGTTCTCCAGGCAGACACCAAACCCAGACCCTGCCATCCTGAACGGTAGAGGGTGAACCTTGATTCGTCGGTCCAGAGAACCTGTTTCCACTGTTCAACGGTCCACTGCCGACGTTCTTTGCACCACGTTAGCCGAGCAGCGCTACTGGACTTGGTAATCAAAGGCTTGTGGGCGGCAGCAGGTCCATGATAACCGAGCAGACGGGCTTCGTTACGGATGGTATTCATCGAAAGAACACTCCCGGATGCCTGTTGAAACTCCTTGCGGATGTGGCCCATTGATGTGGTGCGGTTCTATCGAATTTCTCTGGCCAGCACCCGGCGGTCTCTAACTCCCAGTTTCGTGGGTTTGCCGGGTCGGGGCACATTCCAATAGTCATCTCTCATCTTCCACTTGCCAATCACGTAAGCCACTGTCGAATTTGGGTTCTTCAACTCGCTGGACATGTCACGTATGGATTGGGCATTTCTGTGATAACCGACGATTACACCTTTTTTGAAATCAGAGAGCTCCAAACTGCGTGGCATCTTGCATGCGACTGGTTGCATTGTTGTTTCCCACACGGTATTTAACGGCGGTGGCCGTGACGTGTATCAGGACCGCAGATATTGTCGATTGCAGGGGTGTCCAATTACTTGTTGGTAGATAGTGTATTACCAAATATGTTCACGGTAATAACGTGAAAGCTTACAACCGTTTTATAGTTCCTTATAATTCCTTTCACTTACTGTATTTTCAAGCCCACTTTAATGTAGAAATTCGTCAAAGTGTTCACAGTACAAAATACATTCATAAATATGTCTACAAAGGCTATGCCTGCGCCAATTTGCAGATAGCTACCGAAGATGGTTTACTTCATCATGATAAGTTGTCTGCTTTACTGAACACCCAATATGTTAGTTCCAGTGAAGCTGCATATAGAATTTTTCTCTATCACATGCACGAACAATCTTACACTGTAGATCGATTACCTGTTTATTTACCACATGAACAGCAGTGCATTTTCCATGATGACAATGCTGTTGAAGCCTTAGAGCAGAATTGAGAAACACAGAACTTATTGCATGGTTTACTTTGAATAAAAATCCGGCAACAAAAAACCCATACATTTATCCAGAAACACCAGTTTATTAATGTTTGGGAAAAATAGAAACGTGTTTTGAAAAAAACAAGTAAAATTTGGAAAAATAATCGGCAGAGTGTTTAACGTTGCCCCTGTGGAATGTGAGAAATTCCATCTTTGCTTCCTCTTGCTTCACGTAAAAGGTGCCGCCAGTTTTGAAGATTTAAGAACTTACTAAAATATTACCTATTCTACATTTAAGGCTGCATCAATGCAACGTGGGTTACTTCAGGATGATACTGAATGGCATCGTTGTTTACGAGAAGCATCAGTTTTTCAAATGCCGTTCAATTAAAAAAATTATTTTCTTTTATTTGTATATTTCAGCAACTGTCGAACGCAGTTCACTTATGGAATATTTTTAAAGACTAGGGGCTGCGCCTCTAGGCTCGCTACGCTCGTTTCCACAATAGCGCTCAGGCCCTGCAGCTCGATCTCCAAGTATATCACATGAAATAGAAACTGGAAAATTCATATAAATTTAAATTTTTATTGCATATCTAAGCAAATAAGGCTTGTTATTCCGAAGTTTCAGAGTTTTTTTACTGTCGTTAATTTTTGGAAGGTCGGACTTTTGTCGTTTGAACTTGAAGCACTTACTAAATTTACAACTAAAGAAAACAAACGTGGTCCAAAAAGCATTTCCATAAAACCGTAAACCGTTATGATAAACCGTTAACGTGGACGTCAAGTAATCTTGCTTCCTATACTTCCAATGGAAAAACTTTTGTAAACATTTTCTTCACAATCAGTGTGTTCCCAAGGATGAAAATTCGAACATCGATTAAACTAACTTCATATTATAACTTATAATACTTAATATTTTCCAAACCATAACCATAATTATACTTAAAATCAATAACTTTTCCTTTGGTGGTGTGGGAACCAAGGAAAAGATGGCGCGACCTGTACTTTGATGACGTCAGTAGACAAACAAATGTCGTATTGAATAATTATGGTTATGTTTTAGAAAATATTAAGTATTCCAAGTAATAAAATGAAGCTGTTTTAATCGATGTTCAAATTTTCATCCTTGGGAACGCGTTAATTGACCAGAAAAAAGATGGCGCGACCTGTACTTTGATGACGTCAGTAGACAAACAAATGTTGGATTGCATAATTATGGTTATGTTTTAGAAAATATTAAGTATTCCAACTTATAAAATGAAGGTATTTTAATCGATGTTCAAATTTTCATCCTTGGGAACGCAGTAATTGTGAAGAAAATGTGTACGGAAAGTTTTCCATTGGAAGTATAGGAAGCAAAATTACTTGAGGTCCACCTTAAACAAACATAACATATGCATAACAAATTCTCTGCGTCCCCATGGCAGCAGGTCACGGGACCAGAACGCTCCTCTGTGTTTATCGTGAAGACAGACAAGCCGTTCGTTTCTATCCTTTGAGTCTTTAAAAAATACTTAAAAATCAGAAAATGACTTTTTCCTAATTTTTTGTTTTGTGAAAAAGGGTCGATAGTTGTAAGTTTAAGCTTTAAATATTGTAATGCGTTATGATTTATAGTTTGCCATATATCCGTTTTTTTAAATGGATCCCATCGCGAAATAGAGAATTTTGTGAAATTTAGAAATTTAATTTCTCGTAAAATAAATCGAAATTCAAAAAAAGGGTGACGAGGTGCAAACATTCGGTCATGGCACTACATGCCTGCAAAGTTTCGTGGTTCTGTTGCTGTTAGTGTGTCCGGAACGCAACCTGATAGCACGTTTTTGCTTACCTTAAGTTTGAAATGCAATAGCTCTTGAAGTATCGCGAGAATCGAGAAACGGTTTATTTCAGCGTGTTCTCAAAACAATTCTCTACAAACGATGTAAACTTCATATTTTTGTGTTCAATACGTTTTGCGCTGCGAGCTAGGAAAGTAAGAGTGTCGCGAAATTTCTAAAACAGCGGCGGCAGTAACTTTGTTTTTAGAATAGAGAGATTCTCTTAGTAAAGATTACCTAAGTCTTCACAACCAGGATGTCTCTTATCAATTGACTCTCAGGGATATTATAGAAACGCTAAAATCACATGGTTTTTCGCTTTCAACTTTTAACTTATCAATTATATCATTTAACGATGATTTACCCGCACCTAAGAACATCGAATCTTTCCGAAATCCAAATCTCGATTATGAGTCAATGATACAAGAAGCGACTAATGAACAACGTTTGATTCTTAATGAATAACACAAATAAAAGCAATGCATATATTATAGATAATCCGGTAGATACTGGAGAGACATTTGTGTACCAGTGTCTTATGCAACATTGCTTCAACGTAGGTTTGCAAGTAATATCAGTGGCATGGACTGGAATAGCTGCTATGCTGCAACCCAATGGTCGCACGGTACGTAGATTTAAGTTACAGTTAAAACTGCATGAAACTTCTGTGTCATCTTTAAAAATTAACAACACAACAGCAGTTGATATCAAGTCAGCAAGACTGATTATATGGGATTAGCGCTCGTGCCCAATGAATATTCATTAATGTGCGTTAATAGACTTTTCAAAGATATTATGCGCAATGAGATTCCTTTTGGAGGAAAAATAATCGTTCTCGGGGGAGGCTTTAGACAGGTTTTGCCTGTAGTTCCGCATATCTCAAGACAAACACTAATTCAAAACTGCATTAAGTTTTCTCCTCTGGTCAGAAATTAAGGTATTTAAATTGCGTAAAATCATTCGAGCAAGACAAAAGGATTTGCAATTTGCTGAATTTCTGCTGAAAAGTGGTAATGGAGATGATTATCCTTCGGTAAACCAAGAACCGTCAGAGGTATCAACTGTTATTCCTGCCCCCAAAAATGAACATTGTAATGAAATCAATTCTAAAGTTATAGACCTTATACCCGGAACGTCAAGAACTTATTTCAGTGTAAATATTTTAATAACGGAAGATGGAAATGGTGTTTTTCAATTTCCAGGGCAATTCATGAATAGTTTAGAGTATGACCATCAACAAAGCGCAAGGACAAACTTTACATGGTGTTGGTATTTATTTACCGCAGCCCGTATTTAGCCATGGGCAGTTGTATGTAGCGATGTCCCGAGTGCGATCCTCCACTATCAACTACATAGTTGAAATCGAAGTTGTATGTAGCGATGTCCCGAGTGCGATCCTCTTGTAATCGAAAGTTGTATGTAGCGATGTCCCTAATGTGATCCTCCACTATCAACTACGTAGTTGTAATCGAAGCTGTATGTAGCGATGTTCCGATTGCGATCGTTTGACGATTTGATAGTTCAAATAGTGCCAAAAGGTCATACGACTATGAATGTAGTATTTAAGGAGGTGCTTTGACATGTGAGTATATTTTCGAAATATTAAAGTAGGGAACATCTTTTGACACGTTTATCCTATATATATTAGTAATAAGGGCATGCAAAAGTTTCGGCCGTCTAAAGGAGAAAGGAGACAGGAACAATCAGTATACCAGTACACATTTATTCAACGAAATATTGGCCATTAGCATCAATGACCTTTTGACATTTTTCGGGCAACAAATGAATGCCCCTGTGATAGAAGGACTCGGGTTTTGAGCTGAAGAACGCAGTGACGAAATTTTCCACTTCTGAAACTGTGGTGAACCGCTGTTGGGCTAGGGCATGTTGCATAGAGCGAAACAGATGAAATTTTGAGGGTGCAATGTCCGAGGAGTAAGCTGGGAGCGGTAAAACCTCCCAGTGTAACTGTTCAAGGGTTGATTTCGTGGTGGCACCGACATGTGGTCTGACATTATCGTGTAACAGGATGACTGCACGACGTCCTGTACCTGTCCATGGGCATTTTTGCTCGATTGCGGCTTTCAGTTTCATCAATTGATCGCTATATCGTTGTGAAGTCATTGTTTCGAGCGGTTTCAACAGTTCGCAGTACAGCACTCCATGTATATCCCACCATACACACAACAGAACCTTATTCCCGTGGATATCCTGTTTTGCAGTGGATGTTGATGGCTGGCCTGGGTCGACCCAGGATCGTTTGCGTACGGGGTTGTCGCAATAGACCCATTTTTCATCCCCGGTGATAACCTTCTACAAGAAATTCTTCTCTTGAAACCTCTTCGGCAACGACATGCAGATGCACAATCGTTGACCAATATTACGCTCCGTTAAATTACGCGGAAACCACTCACCCATCTTCTGGGTCTTCCCCAAGGCCTGTAGACTCCGTACCACAATCGATTAGCCACTTTCAAACGTTTCGTCTGTTGCGTGGTCGATTGTTTGGTATCCTCTTGCAACAGCGATTCCAGCTCCTCGTCTGCGAGTTCCTGTGGTCTACCTGCACGTGGCTCGTCTTCCAAGCTTAGATCACCTTTTTTAAACCTGGCAAACCATTCTCGACACATTCGCTCACCCATAACCGTTTCGGCATAAGCCTGACAAATTGAACCGTATGCTTCACTAGCACTTTTCCCTAAATCAAACATGAATAACAAACACTGCCGTAAATGAACTTTATCGACCGCCATGCTTGGCTTCATGTACGAACTGACAACTTTTTCATACCCATAATAGTATGTAATGATACCAAAAAAAATTGTTAAAACCAAACTGGCAAAATAAAACACATTTTTAACACCATTGTGTAGTTATCTAGACACAATGTAAGACCGGGTTACTGAGAGAATACCTCAGTACTCCAATGTAAGTCCCGCAACGACGGGTAAGCACATGTTTAAACAATGATGAGGAACGTCATCTTTAAATTAGCATACGAGTATTTGGAAAGATTAAAAACTAATGGGAATATTACGAAACGTTTGTTGCTGGTGATCCATCTTATAAACTGACCATTAATAATCCAACGTTTATTATAGTTATGCATTTATTACGATTCGTGTTATAGGAAAAGAAAACATTTCAGTCACAACTTTTGCAAACGGTGCATGGCACGGGGTACGAACTAGTATAGAGATTAATTTAAATGTAAATGTCGTTCAAAGTCAAAGTTCTTAGAAAAATTTCGTTAAATAGAAGATTTCATTAAGTGAAAGCTCGTTATATAGAGACTATACGGTATATGGAATAAAATATGTTTTGATTTCGATAGCATCTGCATTTACGCCTTCTCGCTGCGGAGTTATGCATCGGAATAAATCCGGCATGCAATCACCGTTCTCACATTCCAAGCTTTCAAATGCAAAAATAATTCCCAAATCGGACTAATAGTTTTAGGGGCATGATGTTCACAAGCTGACGGACCGACAAAGTGATACAGTAAGCACGTGCATTTTTTTCACAAAAGACGAGCTAAAAGGAGGAGAAACCTATATTTGTCATGAAAAGCACCGTAGAATATGTTTCTATGGAAACAAAGACCAAATGAGGACAAGTTTCCAATCTTAAATTATAAAATACTTGTTTATTGTTGATGTCAACCTAATTGTGGTGTTTGTTATATCACACTGAGAATAAACAAGTGTTAATTGGTTATTTTTAATTATTTTTATCTAACATGTACCCTTTGTTTCTTATTCCACTATCTCTGAGGAAGTTTGTTACGGACCAGATTATTATTATTTTTTTTTTATTGGAGGTTTAACGACCACCATGAGCAACTCAATGGGCTATAAGCAGTCGCCCGTCCCTAATTTAGGGTCACTGGTTCCAGGGAAGGGAGAGAACCAGTGCCGTAAGACAAACACAACATCCATGCCTCACCGGGATTCGAACCCGGACCCCGTTCGGACGAATGATCAGAGGCCATCGCTTAGACCACTGCGCCACCGGGGCGGCCCAGATTATTAGTTTGAGTTCGTTAAGTCACCACGGAGTTAAGTCACGATTCAAGGACAATATGTCAAACGAATACAACTAATACATAAAGTAATATTCGAAAAAATATATTATTCTCTCATTAAATTGAGTAAAAGAACAAAAGAGAAATTGCAACCTTTTTTGTCTCAGTTTGAATGTAATATGATGAACATTTCCTTAGAAGACTTAGTGGTACCAGAGGTTAAAAGAACACCCGTTAAGAGAGAAGTACAAGTAATTAGGCGATGAATTTCTGGTCACCTGATACCTGCGGTATTTGGATCTCGTGAGTTATGTTTCAAAATCATGATTTAAAAGTTCAAAAGGAAGCGGAAACCTGTGCGCGACCGGCATTCCAGTAATTTCCCCACGTCTTTCATTAATATAATTGCCCATTCCTTTCTGTCTGGCTCTTCGCGGTCTTGGGTTTCTGAATGAGGACTCCCTGCAGGAGGAAAGATGCTTCTGTGCCCATGCGTGGAGGGCCGTGTTGAGGAGGAGCGATGTGGAGCCAGTGCGCTGTATCTACCTTCCCACTCACCGGCTGCCTAATCAAATAAACGATCCAGTCACCAATTAACGCGCTGAATGCCAGCAACCATGAATGATTGTTTGCCGCCGTTGGGAGACTTCTAGCGGAGTTTAAAAAGGGTTTTGCGCTGTGCTTTCGTGAACAGAGCGAGATTTGCTTTGGTGTCCAACGTTTCCCCTAGTTTAGGTGGATTGAAGTGCTCATTCAGAGAACAGGAGCAGTTTCTGAAATTTGTTGGGCAGCCATTTCTAAATCCACAATTTCAGTTTCTCGTGCGCGAGAAAGACAGAAAATCATGAGAAGGAAAATCTAAAATAATAAGTTAGTAAAATCATGCAATGAATTGATTATGATACGCTTTCCAATATACTAGAAATCATTACTCAAGCTGTTACTCAAGTTATGAGGAAAATGGCTGTGGAATAAATCTCACCCCTGTGCCCTGACCTTTGATCCATTTGGATGGTATTTAACAGAACTGGTTCAGTATATCTCCGAAATAACATGATAAAGTTTTGTCGCAATCGAAGCAGTTTTACGGAAGTTATGATGCATAAGCGCTATGGAATAGATCCCGCTCCTATGTCCTAACCTTTACCCCATTTTGCCCATTTTCAATAGGATTCGTACCCAGACAGGTCCCTACAACATACCAACATTTCATCCAAATTGAAACATTTTTACGTAAGTTAGTAACTTAATGGCGATGGAAGTGGTTCCGTTCCTATGTCCTGACCTTTGACCCCCATTTCGCCAATTTTCAATAGGGTTTGTCCACAAGTGGTCTCTTTTTTTTTTTTTTTTTTTTTTTGATTGGAGGTTTAACGACCACCGTGAGCAACTCAATGGGCTATAAGCAGTCGCCCGTCCCTAATTTAGGGTCACTGGCTCCAGGGAAGGGAGAGAGCCAGTGCCGTAAGACAAACACAACATCCATGCCTCACCGGGATTCGAACCCGGACCCCTTCGGACGAATGATCAGAGGCCAACGCCTTAGACCACTGCGCCACCGGGGCGGCCCACAGGTGGTCTCCTACCACATACTAAAATTTAATCGAAATCGAACTTGTATCACGTTAGTTATGACGCATAAGAGCGTGGAATAGATCCTGCTCTTATGTCCTGACCTTTGACCCCATTTCATTCACTTTCAGTAGGGTTCCTTCCCAGGTGTTCCCCTACCACATACTAAAATTTCATCAAAATTGAACGATTTTTACGCGAGTTATCGTGCGGACGAACATACGCACACAACGCGTGACGTAATGAGGCAGATGAGAATCGCGACCATCTGCTAGCAAGGTGTGACGTCATAAAACTTTAATAGTATCAACAAACAACACGTGACGTAATGACATAGATGGCATGACCGCGCGCCAACATCTGATGGGGTGACGCCATGACACCACACCTGGAATACTTAATAGTTTCTAAAACATAACCATAATTATGCAATCCAACATTTTTTTGTCTGCTGACGTCATGAAAATACAGGCGGCGCCATCTTTTTTCTGGACAATTAATGTGTTCACCAGGATGAAAATTTGAACATCGATTAAAATGGCTTCATTTTATAACTTGGAATACTAAATATTTTCTAAAACATAACCATAATTATGCAATCCAACATTTGTTTGTCTACTGACGTCATGAAAATACAAGTCGCGCCATCTTTTTTCTGGACAATTAATGCATTCACAAGGATGAAAATTTGAACATCGATGAAAATATCTTCATTTTATAACTTGGAATACTTAATATTTTCTAAAACATAACCATAATTATGCAATCCAACATTTGTTTGTCTACTGACGTCATCAAAGTACAGGTCACGCCATCCTTCTTCTGGTTTCAACACCACCAGAGGAAAAGTTATTGATTTTTAATATAATTATGGTTATGTTTTAGAAAATATTAAGTATTCCAAGTTATAATAAAATTATTTTAATCGATGTTCAAATTTTCATCCTTGGGAACACATTAATTGTAAAGGAAATGTGTACAAAAGTATTTCCATTGGAAGTATAGGAAGCAAAATTACTTGACGTCCACGTTAATAATATGGGATAAGAGCGATGGAATTGATCGCAATCATATGTCCTGACCTTTGATACCATTTCATCCGCATTCAGCAGGGTTCGTCCCCAGGTGGTCCCCTACCACATACTGAAATTTCATCGAAATCGAACCATTTGTACGGACGTTATGACGCATAAGGGCAATGGAATGCATACCGCTCTTATGTTCTGACCTTTGACCCCACTTCACCCATTTTGAACAAGATTAGTTCCGAGGCGGTCCCCTACGACATAGTAAAATTTCATTGAAATCGAACCATATTTACGCAAGTTATGACGCATAAGGGCAATGGAAGGATCCCGCTCCTACGTCGTGACCTTTGATCCCATTTGTCCCATTTTCAATAGGGTTTGTCATCAGGTGGTCCGCTATGACATACTAAAATTTCTTCGAAATCGAACAATTTTTACGCCAATTATCGCGCGGACGGACGGACGGACAAAGCTGGAGCATATAGGCTTCTTCAACCTACGGTTGGAAAGCGTAAACAACCCACGCTCTTCAGATTCTTATGGGGAAAAGGTTTGATATTCGTCATTATCATCATCATCAATCATGGGTACACTTCCCGTAGATGTTTGTTGCCATTTTAACTAATACACTGCTGGACAATTGCTAAGGACTGATCATAAACGGCTATATAGCGCATAAAAAAGTAAGTGTGGTTGGATGCCAAGTGAAATAAAATAATGTCAGAATGCCAGGACATTACAAGAAAGACAATTTATTGTGCTCTGAAATAAATAAGGCTTTGGAACGTGTTCAAGGGACAAACAGGCCATTTTGTGCAGAATACGTAAACGTGAGAAAAATGCAATTACCGTCCGCAGGCGTTCCGGCGTAAGATGTCAATACGGGATATGGCCACCATGGAGGGCGATGCAAGATTCCACACGTCGTGTCATGCTTTGCACAATATTATCAAGCAGCTGTTGGGGTAATTTATCCCATTCCTCTGTCAGTGCACGGATGAGGGTGTCCTTGTTTATTGGAGGGCATTGGCGACCAGCAAAACTCCTCCCCAAAGCATCCCACACATTTTGAATGGGATTCAGATCTGGAGAATGTGCTGGCCATAGGAGGCGTTAAATACCCTCGCTCTCAAGACACTCCTGGACAGCGACTGTTCGATGACATGTTGCGTTGTCGTCCATGAAAATGAATCTATCACCGAAAGCACCGCGGAACATGCGAACATGAGGTAGCAGAACATCATTAATGTATCGTTGGCCAGTCATAGTCCCAGTTGGAAGCAAATAGAGGGACGTACGGCCATTGATCATGATGTTAGCCCATACCATGACACTACATGTCGGATATCGGTCCCTTTCCTGTATGTTTGCTGGACAATATGCAGTACCACTATCACGCCAGATCAGTTGTCGTCGACAATCAGACGATAGAGTGTATCTACTCTCATCTGAGAAAGAGGACAGCAGACCAGTCGTTATCAGTCCAATTGCGATGTTGATGGCACCATTGCAAACGGCAGGTACGGTGACGTCTGGACAATGAGATGCACACAACAGGACGGCGGGCATATAGTCCTCCTTCATGCAAACGTCTGGACGACAGTTTTTCGAGAGATCCGCTTGCCAGTAGCAGCCATAAACTGATTTGCTACCTCACTAGCTGTGCTGCACCGGTGTCTTTTTGTTGATAGCACTATGTACTGATCTTCTGCAGGTGTCGTACTGCGAACACGACCTCCCCCGTGACGTTTGCTACACTCTCCATTTGTTTGAAATGATTTCCAAAGCCTTGAAACAACACTGTGGCTGACGTCGAACTCCCTGGCAACATCTGTTATTTTTTCGCCCTTCTTCAATCTTGCCAATAATACGGCCACGCGTAAAATCATCTAGGTGATGTCGGGAAGACATACTGAAAATTGCAAGTTCGTCAATTGATTCTTTCGCTTTCAACTTTGCGTTTGAACAACAACGGTCAATACGCGTCAAATCCTTTATATCTCTTATCAGCGCTATGACGTCACGAACAAGTTCGGCAATCCAATAATTTGCATACGCGCAACACGTCTTACTGTATCTCGCACGTATGCTAATTTCCACATTTTCCTGCCTTCAATTTTATGGTTGCTATCGTTGCTATTGTCATCCGTCCTTAGCAATTGTCCGGCAGTGTATATTGTATCATTCAAGTCTATTCATTGCAGAGTGGCTCAGTTCTCGAAGACTTCCACCGCACCAGTCTTCAATAACGTCTATTCACACACGGCGAGGGCGTCCTATTGTGTTTCTTCCGTTCATTAAGCCAAACACCAATGTCTTTATCTTTCTGTAATCTTTCATTCTGCAGATGTGTCGAAAGATTGAGAATATGTTAAATTATCTTTGAAACTTCATGGAGAGTTCGTATTGCACAGTCAACTTCGGCGTATTTGATATCATCATCATTGTCAACCATTATCAATCCACTGCTGGACGAAGGTCTCCCCAAGTTTCCTCCACAACGGTCTGTCTTGTGCCAGTCTCCTCCATGTCACCCCTGCATACTTTCGAATTTCATCCACCCATCTCCCATGTGGTCTTCTTCTGGGTCTTTTCCTGTCCCTTGGAATCCAATCTAAAATTTCGGCTGTCCATCGATGATCTGTCCTTCTGGCAGTATGTCCAGCCCATTGCCATTTCAGGGATTTAACTCTGATCATGATGTCTTCCACTCTTGTCATTTTTCGGATCCACGAGTTCCTCTTCTTATCTCTCCTGGTTACACCAAGTATGCACCTCTCCATGCTGCTTTGAGTTGTCTGCAGCCTTTGTATGTCTCTTTTAGTTAAGGTCCACGTCTCTGCACCATACGTAAGCACTGGAAGGATGCATTGATGAAACACTTTTCTTTTAAGACATAATGGCATATTGCTCTTGAAAATTAGGCTGTTTCTTCCAAAAGCTCTCCAGGCAAGTTTTGTACGCCGATTAATTTCTTCATCAATGTGACCCTCACTTGATATCTGTACCTTTCCGTATATACACTGAAGAGCAATTGAATTACTGATAACTGTCTAGTAACGTGTAGTACCACCTTTCGACCTGATGACGGCGGCGATTCGTCTCGGCATGGACTCGACAAGACACCGGAAGCGTTGGGAAGCTATACGGATCAACGACCCCTCAACAAGCTCCCACAGTTCACGAAGATTTGATGGAGGATGGGTCACAGCCTCGAACATCTCTGTAGATGGCATCCCAGATGTGCTCAATGGGATTGAGGTCAGGTGATCTAGCTGGCCAAGAAAGCGAGGTCACGTCGGTGGAGTGTTCATTCAACCATTTGGATACAATTCGGGAGCGATGGCACGGTGCATTGTCTTGTTGCAGGATGAGGTCCCCAGTGGGATGTTGAACACACACAAACGGGAGCAAATGGTCGTCCGCGATATCCCGGTAACGTTGACTTGTGAGAGACGATGTCACACGTACCAGGGGTCCCATTTCAGTCCACGTAAACAGTCGCCAGACGAGAATGCCACCCCCATCAGCTTGAAGAGTACCCTGCTGGCAAGAAGGATCCATTGCTTCATGTGGTTTGCGCCGTGCTCCTATCCTGCCATCCGCATGTACCAACGTGAATCTAGACTCATCAGTCCAGGCAACATTTTCGCACATGTCTAGGGTCCAGTGGCGATGTTGCCGCGTCCATGCTGAACTTGCACCCTGTGATGTGCGGTCAGCAGCGGTACCCTCGTGGTACGATGGCTTCTGTACCCCATAGCAAGGCGATGGTTCTGGATGGTGTAACTGCTTACACGTTTTTGTGCACCAGCGTTAAATTGCCGAGTGATTTCTTGCACTCTGGTCCGTCTATTCGCTGTTACAATGCGAGCTAGCCGACGATGACCCCGCTCATCCACACGCTGTTGTCCACGGCAGTTGGTCCATGCAGGGATTGTTTTACCGGATTCGATGCTCACGGTGCAACCGTGACACAGTGGCTCGTGAAAATCCCAGTGCCTGCACGACTTCCGAGATGGAGTGACCCTTTCGTCGGGCCCCGACAATTTGCCGACGATCAAATACGCTTAGATCCTTCGTCTTACCCATACTGCGTCCTACTCTTACTGATGCCCATCGCATCACTCCTTATATTGTCGGATCGCTGCACACGTCATGTCGTTTCCGTTTACAGGGTCGCCCACAGCGCCATATTTGCATAACGCTTGCGGTCTCTAATTCAATTGCTCTTCAGTGTAGAGGAACATCGGTTATGCATTTTATTAGGGATGGCCTTAAAAACGTACAAAAGGTATTTCGAAATACTAAACACAATTGTAAACTTTGAATACCTCCAAAAAGAAACAGAGGGGAATAAAACTCGCAATTTAAAATTAAGCTAATTTATATCGTAAACCATATCGGAACATACCTTGTTTGCTACCTAAAGGCTTTGTCTACCAGGTCCGATGAAAAAGTTCCAAGACTAGGCCGATATACAACAAAGTACCTACGTTACTTAAGTATGGTTATGATCTCCCTCAAAGAATTCTTCTTGGGAAACGATACATCGCTGCTCGCATTTTTGCCACTGTTGGGACGCTGCCTGGAAGTCCTGTTCTTGAATCGTGTCAAGCAACGTCTGCGATTCACGCTGGATCTCGTCCACGGTTTCAAAACGGCGACTCTTGAGCTTCAGCTTCGTCTTCGGGAACAGAAAGAAGTCGCAGGGAGCCAAATCCGGTGAGTAAGGTCGGTGAGGAAAGGTAGTAACTACATGCTGACGAAGATCTTGACATTCACCACCTGCTGACGAAGATCTTGACAGACTTCTGTTTGGGGTTCTGAATCTTTGGCACAAACTTTGCAGCAATGCGGTGCATGTTCAAAACCGACGCCAGAATTTCTTGCACTGTTCCGTATGGCACATTGACGATGGCGGCAATGTCTTGAATGGTTCTTCAACGATCCTCATGCGCCAGATCTCTAATTTTGTCCACATTTTCGGGGGATTGCTCGTGGACGGTCGCACTGACCTCTCGTCGTCTTCCAGTGCCGTTCTGCCTCTCTTGAAGCGTGAGTGCCACTCAAAACACCGCGCACGACGCATGGCCATAAGCCTGCCGCAACATTTCATGCGTCTCCGTTTCCCGATTTGCCGAGTTTGACGCAGAATTTGATGTTCGATCGCTGATCTAGTTTACAGTCCATACCGAAATTGCAGCCGCGTTCTGCACGTGGTCCCCAAATATCGTGTAGCACATCTCCCGATGTTCACAGAACGACGCGACTTGGCACAATGACTCATGAAGGTCACTGCCCTCGATCGCTGCTCGCGCATTCGCGTACTGCCATCTGTTGGCGCGCTACGTAACTAATCTCGGAACTTTTTGATCGCACTACGTATTTTAACATTTTTTATTAATTCCTTATTCTAATTTCACTAGGGAAAGCCCGTCAATAATGACGGGAAAAAATGAGTAGTTTTTAATAACCACTTTTTCATTGATGTCCAAATGAAAAAGTATGTTTCATGAACATTACACCAATAAAAAAAGTACGTAATTATTACGTCGTCCAGTTGTTATGTCACACCCATTCGCAGTACAGAACACCTTTCCGAAAACACGAAAAGTTAAGCGGAACGTCACCAATATTTCTTTTTCAGTTGGTGCTATGATGATGACGTCATATAGTTACATGTGTATATCCGGGAAGGTGTTTCCACTCACGAATCACCTGAAAGGAAATAAGGCAACTGAGCTTATCGTCACAAATATTTTGTTCTCAGATGTTCCTAAGGTGATGACGTCTCATATTTTTATCCAGAAAGTAGTTTCCATTCACTGAACACCTGCACGAGAAGACGAAAAGCTAAGCGTGACGTCACAAATACTTTTTTAGGTTGTTGCTATGACCATGACTCTTTCCACTGCGTCACAAAAGGGGGACAAACTTTCAAACAAAGCAAATTATATTGTCTGTGATTGTAAAAAGTAGGTTAAGAAATGTGTACTGTTTCATACGCTACTGTTTGTGAAAATTGCAACACCAAGAAAGAATCGCCCTATTCAAATGAAATTTATATCACAGATCCCTCATGTTACAGAAGATAACTAATTACATTGGTTGAGCATTACAAGAATGTTTTTCGCTTCGAAACTTAGTATCGTGCGAAGCCTCCTCGAGCAACAATAACGGCCTCTACAGGGCGTGGCACTGAATGGAAGTGGATTTTGATATCGTCCTGGGAAATAGCCTGCCAGGCTCCTTCTATGCAACACTTGTGCTCCAAACCATAACAAACCATCTGCTTTGGGCCCGTACGACGCTGCAAGGTGCAGTTCGACGCGATGTCTTCGAACACGTATGTGGCCATCATGGTGCATCAAGTTGAATCGTGACTAGTCGGGAAACATGATCTGTTACCAATCAGCGAGACAATGTCTATGCTCGAGACCCCCTTGCTGTCTGAGGTGTCTATGGTTTAGGGTCAAAGGCATGCGCAGAAACGTAATGCTAGCGACCAGTCCTCTTTAAGGTGGATCCACCTAAAATCTTTGCCGTGTGTTTCCAATGGTCAAATTTCTGTAGACATTTTCTTCACAATTCATGCGTTCCCAAGGATGAAAATTTGAACATCGATAAAATTAACTTTGTATTATAGCCTAGTATACTTAATATTTTCTAAAATTTAACCATAATTAAGCAATCCAACATTTTTTTCTACTGGCGTCATCAATGCACAAGTGGCGCCATCTATTTTCTAGTATCACCACCGCTAAAGGAAAAATTATTGATTTTTAATATAATTATGGTTAAGGTATAGAAAATATTAAGTATACTAGGCTACAATATGAGGTCATTTTTATCGATGTTTAAGTTTTCGTCCTTCGGAACGTATTAATTGTGAAGAAAATGGCTACAGAAGTTTGCCCATTGGAAATACAAGGCAAATATTTTTGGTGGATCCACCTTAAGAGACGTCGTCGAACTGTGCTGAAGGACAAAGCCTGAGATGTGACAGTGCTCCACCGTAGCACTAACACCGTGGATGTCGCTATGCGATAGGTCACTGTCATGCGGTAGAGGTGTCTGTTATCCCATTCAGTCGTTCAATTTTGCAGTCCATTTCTCGGATTTTTGTACGTCCCAGGTTAATCTGTTTACTGATGCCCGTTCGTATGACTGCACTGGTTTTTCGACTAGTACGAGTGGAAGTTTCGCGGTAGGGAAATTTAGCTTCTCTTATCCCAAAATTGCTTCCTCGCTCGAAGTCCGTCAGGTGTTCATAATGCGACCTTCTTCGGCGAGGGGCATAGCGAAACACAAGAAACACCCTTTCGATTACTACATCTCATTTCACTCTTTTACTCTTTACTGATTACTACATCTCATTTCAGCCAGTTCTTCATAGCCAAAACCGAACAGTTCAGAAGGCGCTCCTGCAAAACTGCATGTGCATATTCATTGACATTTTAATCATTTGAATACCGACCTGTTGTACACATCCTGTAAGTTTTAAGCTAATACCAAAAGTCCTGCATGGTGTTGCAATTATCACAAGCAATAAAGTAGTTTCACTATATATATATATGGTCTTGTGACCACCTGCTACTTTTGACGTCAACAGCGCATAGCCAATGAAAGAAGGTACGTGTCGTGAGCTGGCTTGGAAGGTATATAAGGTGTGCGGTAGGCATTCTGAAAACATATCACTCGTAGCTGTCATGGATAAAAGGAGCGATTTATCAGATTTGCAAAAAGGAATGAATATCGGCTTTCAGGGCAATGGCGAAAGTATTTCTGAAACAGCACAGTTTGTGAACTGTTCGCATGCTGATGTGGTTAAAGTGTATCGTGATTGGAGAAATGGCACCATTGCCAATAAGCGATGGGGAAACTGCGGAGCACCACGTGCCATCGATGTGAAAGGTGAACGTCGGTTTCGAAAGTGCGTTATGACCGATCTACACGCTGCAGTGGAATAACTCACTGGTCGAATGAACCAGGGGCTACCGAAAATGTATCTAAAACGACAGTTCAGCTAACCCTGCTGCGTATGGGGCTTCGATGCAAACGGATAGCCACTGCACCTATGCTAAAGAAGGTGCATCGGCAGAAAAGGCTTACATTTGCACGGAAGTATCGAAATTGGACCTCTGCTAATTGACAACGGATTGCCTTCTACAATGAGTAACGTTTTCTGCTTTATCGAACAGATGGATATTGGCGTATAAGGCGAGAAACATCTGAAAACAAACACTCTTCAACCATTGCTAGAAGAACGCAAGCTGGTGGGGGCTGCCTCAAGGTCTGGAGAATGTTTTATTGGTATTCTCTGTGTCCACTCATACCTGTGGAATGGACCGAATTCCTTACGAATCCATCCTTGCAGACTACGTGCACCCATACAGGCTGATTGTCTTCTCTGGGGCGGATGGGATCTCACAGCTCGACAATGTGACGTGTCACACAACTAGACATGCTCGAGAGTGGATGGAAGAGCACGAAGAAGATTTCAAAGTACTTCCCTGGCCCCCTAACGTCCCACACTTAAACCCAATTGAGCATCTTTGGGACCACCTTGATCGTGTTGTTCGCTCTGGATCTTTCACCACGCACCCTCCAGTACCTGTCAGATAGCACTGTAGTCAGGCTCCACATACCTGCGAACACCTTCCAGCATCTTATTGAGCCACTCCCAGTTCGTCTAGCGGTTGTCCACGCTGCAGACGCTGGTTACTCTGGATATTAGCTGGTGGTCACAAGAATGTGACTCGACCGTGTATATATATGTGTGATTAATTATAAATTGAGCTTCGAATGTATAGTTCAAAGCAAAATAGTCCGGTTAAAGTCCGAGTCGGGTCCAAAATTTTTGACCCAATTCTAACTCTGGTATAATGCTCTAAAGATGTTAGAGAAAGTGCTGTGGAGTGGTGAACGGTCTGTGAGGCCTGCAAACAGTAAACGTGAAAACAGTGTCGAATTGGTGTGCGCAGCTGTGCTAGAAAATTGCCGAATCACTATTCGTGAGTTATCTGAAGACTTCAACATTAGTTTCGGTTCAGTTCAGTCGATTCTTACCGCCAATTTGTATACGAGACGCGTCTCAGACAAATTCGTGCCAAAATTGCTCTCATCTGATCAAAACCAGGCCCCTGCTTCTGCTGCTAGTGAACTGCCTGAGTGCATCGAAACGACGATTTTGTTTTAAAAACTCTCATAACTGGTGATGAATCGTAGGTTTATGGGTATGACTACGGTACTGTGGGCCATTCCTCACAGTAGGGGATCCTAAATTCTCACATATCCTAAAACGCACGACACAGCAGCAGCAATGTCAAGAAGATGCCGACTTAAATTTTTTACGCTTTTCAACCGTAGGTTGAAGAAGCGTATATGCTCTAACTTTGCCCATCCGTCCGTCCGTCTGCTTGTCCGCACGATAACTTGAGTAAAAACGGTTCGATTTCGTTGAAATTTTAGCATGTGGTAGAGGACCACCTGGGGACGAACCCTATTGAAAATGGGAGAAGTGTGGCCAAAGGTCAGGACATAGGAGCGGCATGCATTCCATTGCTCTTATGTGTCATAACTTGCGCAAATATGGTTCGATTTCGATGAAATTTTAGTATGTCGTAGATGATTACATGCGGACGAACCTTGTTGTAAATGGGTGAAGTGGGATCAAAGGTCAGGTCATAGGAGCGGGATGCATTCCATAACACCTTATAAAGGAGCCATTCTTGTATACATGTAAATTTTATTTTGAAAACGGCTCTAAGAATTTTGATGAAAGTGGTTAACCTACCGTTTTCTGGTACTAGAAATCAATTTAGCTTGATCTCGACTTTGGAAAAATTGGTTTAGTGGGTTAAATAACCACTCCGAGTTAACACGTTTTTAGTGTCATGGCGTCGTCCTATTAATGTTTCCCATTCTTAGAAATTTTATGACGTCACACTCTCGCAATCGACTTGCGATTGAGATGTTGGCGCGCGCGGTCACGCCATCTGCCTCATTACATCACGCGTTGTTTGTGGATCCAATTAAAGTTTTAAGACGTCACACTGTCACTACCTTATGTCTTATTACGTCACGCTCTGTTTGTGTATTACGCATTACTTTTATATCATTGAAATGGGGTCAAAGGTCGGGTCAGAGGAGCGAGATTTATTCTACTGATATTATCCTCATAACTTGAGTAATGATTTCTGGTATGTTGGAAAGCGTATCATAATCAATGCATTGCATGATTTTACTAAGTTATTTTTCAATCATGAGGGAATTGTGCATCATGAATACGCTGCATTAGGCCAGACAATCAACAAAAAGTACTAACTCTCAAATTTTACGGCGTTTGAGGGCAGAGATAGAAACGGGTCACCGGGTCAACGGGTCAACAGGCCGACAATTTCTTGCGGGTCAAACGGGTTGGGTCAAGGCGTTCCTGACCCAATTTCGACCCGGTTTTATTTTCGTTTCATTTTTGAATAGAAAAAAAGTATTTCAAAGAACCCCTCAGAGGTCTTTGAAATAACACTTCAGAGCTGCAGAGTAGGATCTAGGAACTTGCTGAGAAGGGTAAAGAAATGGGGATTAAAAATGAACTTTTAGAAGACAAAACTGATGTAGAATGCTTTTTCAATGAATTTATTGATTGAAGGGGAAAAGATGGAGATATCCGATACCTTGGGCGGCAGATATTAAGCGAGGGTGACATTGATGAAGAAATTGATTGGCGTATAAAACTTGGTTGGAGAGTTTTGTAAGAAAGAGTACAATCTTTTAGGGCAATATGCAATTTTGTCTTAAAAGAGAAGTGCTTAATCAATGCATCCTTCCAGTGCTTAAGTACGCAGCAGAGACGTGGACTTTAACTAAAAAAGACATACAAAGACAGCAGTCAACTGAAAACAGCAGGGAGAGATGCATGCTTGGTGTAACCAAGAAAGATAAAAAGAGGATCTCGTGGATAAGGAAAATAGCAAGAGTGAAAGACATCAGGATCAGAGTAAAATCCCTGAAATGACAATGGACTGGACATGTTGCCAGGAGAACGAACCACCGATGAACAACCGAAATTTTAGACTGAATTCCAAGGGACAGGAACAGAACCAGAAGAAGCCCACTTGGGAGATTGGTGGATGAGGAGACTGGCCCAAGACAGTCTGTTATGAAAGAAACGTGGGGAGACCTTCATCCAGCAGTGGATTGATAATAATTGACAATGATGATTATTATGATGATGACAGTGTGGCGTATATTCGAGGTTAGCTAGGCTAGCTGCGAAGCCCAGAGAATGCACACATAAAACTGAATTAAATATACACAACGGTATTAAAATATATACCAACGGTATTAAAATTTGAATATAAAAAAAACTGAATTAAAATATACCAACGGTATTAAAATATGTCGACGCTTTCGCGGCGAAAAAAAACGCGTGAGGGATTTCTTTCACTCAATCTGGCGACCGAAAATCGACGGCATAACGCAATCAGCTTTTCCAGAGTCTTCGCAGTTCTGATGCGAAAACCTTCCGTACAATCACCTGCTAGCGTTTCCATGACAACCTGAATCAGCTGGTAGAGGGGATTGGCCAGTTGCTTTGGGAAACGGTTCGCTCCGAAAAACGAAGACATACTATCTCAGTCACTCGCGGGTCAAACGGGTTGGGTCAAGGCGTGTAAGTGTGTTTCGCGAGAGTTGTTTCAGTTTTAGTGAAGTGTCAATGAATTAAAATCAGAGATATTATGTCTTAAATTCGTGGCTTTGTTGGATTCCAACTGTTTTGATAAATTTTGTGAAAGCTTCCCTGAACATCTACTGTCAGAACTTAGAGAACTCTATGCTTCAAATTTTGATACAGCTCGACTAAAAATTAACTGAAAGTGTTTTATTCCCGTTATGAATTCAAAAACAAACCAGTAAGAGACATTACGGGTTATATAAAGTTGAATAAATTGGACATAGTGTTTAGTGAGGTGTACAAATTAGCAGACCTTATATTAAATTTTCCATGAACAACTGCAACTGCCGAAAGTTTTTCAGCATTAAAAAGAATCAAGATATATCTTAGAGCCACACAAGGACATGCACATTCATAAAATTTGGCTGTTATGTCAACAAAGAGAAACATTCTTTTTAAATATGAAAAAGTACTCAGAAGAAACGTTATATGAAAGCGTAACACTCAAGTTCACACAAAAGGAAAGAAGAATGGAGTTCATGTAGAAATAAGTGTTCAAATCCTAATCTTCAAAATTATTTGGGATCATGTTATCAATGGCATGTACCTAAAATTTAGAAAAAAGTTACTTCTATTACTTAACAATTAAAAATTAAACTTCGCAATTTTAAAAAAAACAGTACTGGGGGAGGAGAGAGGGACGGTTGAGATAGTCCAGGTTTCGGACCCAATATACGCCACTGGATGATGATATATTCGAGTTTATAGCTCAAAGCAGATTTTCCCGGGTCAGGTCCCTGTCGGGTCCAACTTTGTGACGGCCTGGTCCGGGTCCAAAATTTTTGTCCCGTTTCCAACTCTGTTTGAAAGACGCATTTTGTCACAAAAGGCCGGCATTGGATGAGAGTTGCGAGTAGCAACTCTAATGTGACAACATACCTGCCCATGCAGCGCAACTTGTGCAGCAGTTGCTTGCTAAGCAAAGCATTGCACAGGTCCGACAGCCACTTAATTAGCTAGGTTTCGCTACCTGCGACTTTTTCTCTTCCTGTAAATAAAATACCGCTTGAAATGATAAAGATTTCAAGATATTGAGGAGATACAAGAGAATGCGACGAAGCAGCTATTCGCCATTTCAGAAGATGGCTTCAAGAAATATTTCCGAGCAGTGAAAACAGCGCTATGCTAAGTGTGCCGCTTTGGAAATACTCTACTTCGAAGGCAATTAAGTTTCAAATTTGTAAGTTGTGACGTATATTCTAAAATAACTTTCATTTTTAGTTCCTTTTCCTATGTAAATTTGAGTTTGTTCTCCTTTATACACATACTTCCAAACAACTTGATATCTTCCCTCTCAAAAGAATGAGGTTGGCAACACAATTGAGGTCAGAGAGAAAGTGATGCATGAATGTGATAAGAACAATAGATAAAAATGACGATACAACAGTTGCTCAGGTGTGCGGATGGGTGTGTGTAGACATTCGATCGCTAAGATAAAAGCAAAGTTTACCTGCTGTGTTGAATCTACTGAAAGAGTGCTGAACCTATAAAAGGTTATCATAAGTTGACTTTCATTTATGTTTCGTCTAGCGTAAACTATTGCATCGTATTCTTATTTAGTTCAACATTTCTTAGTCATGGTTTTAGACAGAGCGTAACACCAATCTTGCTAACGAAAAAGACATTACGTTATAAAATCTTGTATACATTTTTAATAAATTCTGCGTCAAAGAATTTTTAAGACTGGCGCTAGATTTCAGTCTACGGTGGCGCCACCAGTGTAATCGCGAATGCGTTATAAACCGTGACCATCTGCTTGCTTTCTGCCAAAAGTACTGCGCAGTTGTTAAAGTAACTCAAACGAAACGGCCGTTCATTAGAGAAGTAAAATTTTTTCATGTTGAATTATTAAGATGGAACAAAGGGCTGTTATTAAATTTAACGCAAAACTTGGCAAAAGTGCCTCGGAAACGAACCAAATGATGAAACAAGTTTACGGTGAGTTTTGTTTAAGTAGATCAAATGTTTTCCTGTGGCACAAACGTTTTTTGGACGGAAGTACGCTAGAAGATTATAAGCATGCCGGAAGACCAAGTTCATCTAGGACACCTAAGATTATTGAAAATGTGCGTCATTTCGTGGCAAACAATCAAGCTGCGTCACTAAGAATGATGGAAGAGTCTTTAAACATCAACAAAGAAACGATTCGAACCATCCTGCATGAAGATTTGGGCAAAACAAAAGTATGTGCTAAATTTGTTCCACACACGTTAACCAATGAGCAAAAATCAAGGAGAAGTGCACATTGCAGAGACATCATTTCAGCCACTGAAAATGATCCAAATTTCTTAAAATCGATTGTTACAGGTGATGAAGCATGGTGTTTTCAATATGATCATAAAACAAAGCGACAAAGTGCGGAATGGAAGTCAAAAAACTCGCCGCAAGCCAAAAAAACAAGAAAAGTTCCATTGAAAATCAAAACAATGCTCATTACATTCTTCGATAGTAAGGTTATTATCCACAAAGAATCTGTTCCAAGTGGACAAACAATTACTGGTGAGTTTTATTTAAATGTTTTGAGGCCTTTGATGGGCAGAATTCGTCGCATTCCTCCAGAATATCGGGATGAAAACAGTTGGTGTTTGTTGCACGATAATGCACCCAGTCACACCTCACTTCTTGTTCGTAGATTTTTTGTGACAAATAACGTATGTGAGTTCAATCATCCACCGTATTCACCTGATTTAGCACCCTGAGACTTTTCTTTACTTCTAAAACTTAAAATAACGTTAGAAGGGTGTTATTTTGATGATATTTCGACCATACAAACAGCTCCGACGCGTGCTTTGGAGGCAATTCCGCAAAATGAACTGGAACAGGCATTTGAATCATTATTAAATCGCTGTAACAAGTGTATTGAAGCCGGAGGAACTTATTTTGAATAACAAACCAAAACAAATTATAATTTCTTGTTTCTATTTCATTTTACAGACCCAGTCTTAAAATTTTTTTGCCACACTGTGTACTTTTTATCACACCATGTACCATGAGCACATTGTTTTATTCAAACCACGTGGTAAAAATTTTAGAGCTGCTGACACGTGTATAAAATTTTCAGAAAAAGTGCCATGTAATTAATGTTGAAAGCACGTAAGATTTTTTGCAAATGCAGTTTCGCTCTGGAATTAGAGAGTGTCTGCAACACTTTCAGAAAAAAGTTTAGTCTCCTTATTTTTCTGCCCTAAATCTTTATTTTCTTCAATAAATTCATTAATTAAGCGTTTTTTTTTAAACATATATTTTAGGGTAGTGAAGAAAATCCAGTGAGTGCGGAAGTAAGACACGCAATTTAAATAGAGCAGGAAGATATTTTTTTCTCATTAAAAAAAAGTATTGCTGAAGAAGCTTTATGGATTATTTACCTGTTAATTTTTTATATACATTATTAATTATCTCAGTAGAGATTTTTAACCCTGTTGATTTGCAGTTTCCTCCTACGATCTGTTGATTTTTTAAAGTTTAAACCTATTTTTGTTGCTGGCAATTCTAAGTTATAACGCTGCTCTAAGTCACCGATACATGTACACTGAAGATATCTTCATGACGTTCATTAAAATAATTTTTACTTTTGCGGGTGGGTTGTTTTATCAAATAAACCATAGAATTATTCTTCATTGAGGTACTTGCTGAAAATGTCTTACGAGGAGGGGGATTTGAAAATTTGCCAAGACAGGAGAAAAAATATGGAAAATTGTGCTTTACTGGTAGTAGTGTTTACATCTAAATGACAAATTACCGCAGAAATCGTTGCGCTTGGCTTTGAGCAGCGCGTGTCAAAATGTCAAGAAAGAAATCTAATAAAATTAACCGCGCTTCTTGCCGTATGCCATTTTTCCCTTTCAGAGCCGAGTTACATAACAAGCTGCAAAAATTCATCAGTGGTGTAGTTCCGTGAAAAATTAATGAGGTTATACTCATCTGTTTGCGGACAAGTCTCCCAGAAATGTCACTGATAATGTAACTTTGTTCCCATGCATTTGTTTTATCTTCTTCTAGGTGACAAGTTCAGGAGATATAAGAAGCACACAGCCGTTATAAATAATAGCTGTTACCTTCTTAGCGGTTGTTTGAAGGTGGGAGGTCTTCTCTTCAGAAGAATGAGCGAAGAAAAAATTAATGAACGAGGCACAGGACTTTATCTTAGATACATATAGGAAGCAATATAATAAATGAAGCCGGATTCAAATGGAATAACAGGAAAATTAATCAGTTACATGAGCATGTTAACCAAACGTAGGTGTTAAAATCTTCAACAAATTTACGAAAGAATAACTTTACTCAAGTTAATTGTGATGTGGAGTACTAGTGAGCCGAAAGCACAGAATTTAAATGAGGGATTAAAATCTGCTCTCGCAATGCTTCATGCCGAATAATTATAAAATGAGTGCTAAAATAATTATCACGCGCGAATTTATTGAGTTCGGTAAACCTTTAGGTCTATCAATATTTTATCACTGAAGACAAGCATGGTAATTTCGTTCGAAGAAAATTTCTTACAAGAAGTGCGAATGCTATTCGCATTATGACAAATTAAATACATCTCAGTTTATAGATATATCTTTGAAAGTCAAAGAGAAAGATTTGGTAAATGATTCATAGAATGCGGTTTTAACTTAAGGAAATTCTGTCATAAATTAAGAGAAATAAATTATGCTACATTTCGGCTAAGGTCTACATAAGAAAGTAAGCTTTTTGCGCCTAAGAATAATTTCGGAACTTTTGTGAAACAAGAACATGGGAAGAACACGACTGAATTTTGGTATCAGATTTGTTTATTTGAATTAAACTGGTTGGCAAATTATCATTTTTAGTTTACAAATGCTTGCTAGCAGAAACAAAGAAAGAAGCACGTCATATGGAAATTATTAATTGATATAATTTATGAAAAAATGCTCGTGTTTTTCAAATTTTATCCCTTCATCATGAAACACCACGAGCTGCTGACGAAGCTAAAATGTTTGTGAGAAACTACAGAGATAAAGCACCTGTCAAGACGACAAATCTGCAGCGATACATTTCGTCCGTGTAGATTAGTTGGGAGAACAACTTACTCCGGAGTGAAGGAGCGCAGCTTCGATCACAGTCACTGACAAACTTGTGTTTTCACATTGACGCCTGAACGTAAATAAAATGGATCTACTAACCGTTGGGTTCTTCGAAAGAAGTATCATGTTTTTTCCGCACATCGTGTAGAATTAATGAAGAGGAAGGGACTGAAGGGGTTTCGCTCTCCAAAAAAGAAAGAAAAAAGTAGAAAAAATTAAGGGGAAGATCATGTGACATACAGCTGAGGTAAAGCACGTGTCACGACGACAAATCTGCAGCGATACTTAGTTGGGAGAGCAACTTACTCCGGAGTGAGGGGGCGCGCGTTTGATTTCAGTCACTGAAAAACTTGTGTTTTAACATTAAACAGAAGTCGTCGCTCTTTCCACGTTTATAAGTGAGTCACGGAAAAATTATCATCGGCCGCCACCGGGAATCAAACCCAGGGTCTTCCAGTGTTGCTCCGGATATGCTATAGGGTACGATTCCCGGTAGCGGCCGCTGAGAGTTTTTCCGTGACTCACTTATAAACGTGGAAAGAGCGATGACTTCTGTTTAATGTTCCTAATCCACGTCAATTATATGTACTGTGTTTTAGCATTGGCGCCTGAACGTAAAAGTGGACGTACTGGCCGTTGGTTCTTCGAAAAATGTATAACGTTTGTTCAACACATCATCTAGAATGAATGAAAATTCGTTCTTTGCTTCAAAAAAAAAAAAATAAAAAAAAAAATAAGAGGAAGATGATGTGATGTATTCCAGAAGTAAAGCTCGTGTGCAGGCGACAAATCTGCATTGATACTTTACGTCCGTGTAGATTAGTTGGGAGAGCAACTTACTCCGGAGTGAGGGGGCATGACTTCGATATCCGTCACGGACAAACTTGTGCTTTGACATGTTACAAGTGACTTGATCTACTGTTTGAAAACCAAATGCATTCAGTTTTTTTTTTCTGACGATCAAAGATACGATAGTCCCATGCTGAATCTCTCGACTGGTTTTTCGAATTTTTCTCACCTTTACCATCACAACTCTTCCAGGACCACGTCCGCTGTGTGGGGTCGTGCATTGTCGTGTAGAATCTGTGGTGTTCCTAGGATTTAAGAATGTAATTATACACTGAAGTTCCAAAAAACCTGGGAACGGCGCTACTATTTCCATGGCATGCCACCGCACCAATGCGGTCCGATTAATAGAAAACTTGAGACTTGACTCTTCTGGGTGGTGTAGTGGTTAGCATACCCGGGCGCTACCTGAGAGACACGGGTTCGATTCCCGCTCCAGGACGACGAAATTTTCAAGTTTTCGGATATTATCTGACTTACCATCCTTATCATATTTACACCAAAAAACGGATTGTCATCTTTAAAATTTGTATTGCATGGTGCAATCCCGTATTCCATTCATGGCTACGTCGAAGACATAAATTCCTGGAGAATTTATTAGATACCTTGTGAATGTGGACTTTCATATATAGGACAGACCCACAGGGCTTTAAGTTTCCGTGTGAAGGAACACATGAACTACGTACAGAACTATGAACTGAAGAGGTTGTTTGTTGTCCAACATTGTCACGAAAATATCTATAAATATTTGTTTGGAAACCCTACGCTTATTAATAAACCTGATTTGACTATCAAGATTAACTTATTAGAAACTTTCCACATATATACCGGAATTCTGCACGGCTTGTCAACGAAATGACGCCTACTCCATTTCTTTCAAGCGCGTGGAAACAATTCACCAAAAACCGTGACCGTCAGAACTCTGATGATCTCACAATGAATTGAATGTTTACACTCCAATCGTCCTGAAGTGCCGAGCGAAACCCTCTGTGAAACTATAGTCGATGTATAATACACCTTTGATTGTGGTAAAATTGGTATTTTTATTTTATCTCAATACCACAAGTTCTGTAGTCATAAGTTACATATAAGCATAAATTGATTAAACGAGCACATAAGTAATGTCTGTACTTACGCAAACTTCAACGTTTTATTTAGTCCTTTACGTACTATTTTGCACAATTCGTCAGATCACTACCGCAATAATGAAGCGCTTTTCAAAAGGCACTCTGGAATCAGCTCAGATGTTAAGCATATAACATCAACTACCCCATAAGAATATTAAGAAACTTGATTTTAATTTAACGTGAGTTAGTAAATACAAAATTAGCTTTACGAGACACCTTCTACGAAATATTTTCTAACACAAGTCAATCTAACTAAATCAGATTAACGAAAGACAGCTGAACGAAAGATAACCTAAAGCACACTCCAAATATCATTGCTATCCTATGTTTTCTTATGATGAATAATAATAAAGCGATTTTGAAACCTAGTTTCTTACGTACGTCACACTAGCTCTGACCTCGATATTCGTTGCCAAAAATATTCGGGAGAGAGAGAAAATGTAAACATTAAGTGTGAAAAACCCTTAAAGGAGAATGGAGACAGGAAATAAAAGGGAAAGTCATATTACAGTATATACACTGCAAAGCGGAATCTTCACGTCATCGTAGCATGCACACTTGATTAATTCTCTAGCCTTAACTGTTCAGTTTGTACTAAAAATTCCGTATTATTTTCCCCGCTATTCTGCCAAGCCCGTTTTCCTTGATTGTGGTTTCGCTTGAAAGTTCGCTGAATCACTAAGAGGATCATCGAGGAGCTCTTCTCACCCACACACACACACAAAAACGTTCATTGCAACTTTACCAGTGCTGGACCGTCTTCTTCCTAGACAGGATGGCTCGCCTCGTTTTCACTGAAGCATCATGCCCTTTGAAGCAGTCTCATAATGATAATGCTAATCCTCAGCAACTGCAATAAGACAATCCACGAAGAAGCACTCGCAAATTGTCAGAAGAACTAGCAGTTCCTACATCTACTGTCGCTGAGCATCGGCACGGGATTGGAAAGTTTTCTTTTTCTTTTTGATTGGAAGTTACCAACGCAATGAGCAATTCAATGGGCAATATAAGCCGTCGCCCGTCCCTAATGTAAGTCCACTGACCCCAGGTAAAGGAGAGAGCCAGTGCCGTAAGACAAACACAACATCCATGCCTCACCGGGATTCGAACCCAGACCCCATCTCGATCGAATGATCAGAAGCCTTCGCTTAGAACACTGAGCCAGATTTGGAAAGGTTTATGAAGTCTTGCCGGCTCAAGCTCAAGGATGTATCGATAAGTGTGCAAGGAATCGCTCAGAAATCCATGGGATACTCGATTTACCAAACAAATAGTCACTGGGGATGAAAAGGGGATTCACCTGTGTTATCCAGATTCTTTAAAACAGTAGTTCGATAGATGTGTACTAGCTTTACCTACACCCAAACGCTGACGTTTTGAGAAAACATTTCATGCTGTGTGTCTGCTGGAATCATGAAGGTGTAACACATTTTGAGCTCAATCTGAATAGTCAGTCTATTAATGCTGAACTGCACTATCAGCAATTGGACAGGATGTATGAAAACTTCGGCTGAAGTATCCTGCCTTTGTCAATCGAAAGCGAGCACTGCTGCAACAAAACAATGCAAAACCTCATACCGCTAATCGGACCCAATTTAAACTTCAGAACCGCACGGAATCGCGATGCTGCCTCATCCAGCATACAGCATCGACGTTGCTCCTTCAGACAACCACTTGCTTCGGATGATGTCATATTTCCTCCTTGGCAAGAAGTTGGCTGCTATGGACGATATCGAACGCGAGTGCCAAGATTTCTTTGCCTCTCAACCGAAATCTTGGCATCATGCGGGAAATGAAGAACTGGCAGACAGATGGGTTCAAACTTAAGATGGCACATACTTTGAAATTTAGCTTGGATAGCATGACGGCACGTACGTTAAAATTTTGCTTGGATTTTTCCGAGGTTCTGGTTAAGTGAAACTGTTGTATCAAAAACGCCGTTTGTTAAAGGTCACCTCAATAAAATAATCCAGGTGTTCGGTGATGTTAACGTCACCTGCGTGCCCGGCGAGTTACTACCACTAGAGTACGTGCTATGCGTGCCAAAATTAAGTTGTTGTGGACTTCATGTCTGTAAATGAATTGCCGGTTATTTTCATTATTCTCTTGTGACGGACCACCCTGTGAGTACATTATGGATATAACGCCATTTAATAGGACGTTTTGTTTCACAGAAAGTGGGAACAGAGAATGGCTTTCTCAAAGGTCTCCACTTAACAGGAATCTTGGCAGCCATTTTCATTCCGTGTTGCCATCTTCAAGAGCTGATATATATTAACCCTTTAACCGGCTGGAACGAGTTAACTCGGGGTTACCATAGTAGGCCGAAATCAGCTGTAATGAATATACTTGCTGTCTAAGAAGTGAGTAGAACGCGATTGGAAGGAGTGAACCTGAGGCACCAGAAGCGTTGCTTTCCCCTTTAGTTTTGTTATTCAAAGTGGTCATTTACGGGAATGGCTAACACCAAACTTTTCTTACTGATTAACTGCTGATAGGACTATAAGAATGATGACTAACCTGAGAAATGAGAGAGAGAGAGAGAGAGAGAGAGAGAGAGAGAGAGAGAGAGAGAGACGATATTTCAGTCGTTCGTTTCTGCCTGGTGGCATGATGTCCGTATCAGGGGTACTAGACACTGATACCATAACACAAACCCTTTACTTTCATTCCTTAGGCCATAGAGTAGACAAGAAAAGAGCACTAGAAGAGAGGAATAGAAGAGAGCACTTATCACCTATGGCAGGCTTCGTCGGTACTACGGAGATGAGGAAAAGAAACGAACAGTTTAGGCGTAGTTTTGGTTAAACCGCCACTGCTATGTGGGAATTTCTGTATGGGCAGCTAGTAAATTTTGGACGTCATTTGATTGAAGTACATCGGCCACTTAATGGGTTAACCCTTTAAACGGCTTATGTACCTGAACCAAGTGGATCCCAAAATCTCTTTCTCTCCCCAAACCGAAATGTTCACATACACTGACGGAAAAAAAATCCCAATACCACGAAAAAATAGTTGTAGAGGAATGAAATGGCGGCAATACATTTGTATAGGTCACATATTTAATCGATTAAGGTTTCAAGATCACAGCTTAATGTAAGCGCGAGAAGAGCCATTTTAAATGTGAAATGCTGGTACATTAATAACCGGTGTAACCGCCAGAATGTTGAATGCAAGTACGCAAACGTTCATGCATTGTGTCGTACAGGTGCTGTATGTCAGTTTGTGGGATGGAGTTCCATGCCTGTTGCACTTGGTCGGTCAATACAGGGACGGTTAATGCTGGTTGGGGGTGATGCTGGAGTTGTCGTCCAATGATCTCCCATACGTGCTCGATTGGTGAAAGATCTGGTGATCTAGCAGGCAACGGCAACATGTAGACACTCTGTAGAGCGTGTTGGGTTACAACAGCGGTATGCGGGCGAGCGTTATCCTGTTGGAAAACACCCCTGGAATGCTGTTCATGAATGGCAGCACAACAGGTTGAATCACCAGACCGACGTACAACTGGGCAGTCAGGGTGCGTGGGATAACCACGAGAGTGCTCCTGCTGTCATAGGAAATTGCTCCCCAGACCATAACTCCAGGTGTAGGTCCAGTGTGTCTCGGCCGCAGACAGGTTGGTTGCAGGCGCTCACCTGGCCTCCTTCTAACCAACACACGGCCATCACTGGCACACAGGCAGAACCGGCTTTCATCAGAAAACACAACAGATCTCCACTCCGTCCTCCAATGAGCTCTAGCTTGACACCACTGACGTCGCAAACGGCAGTGGTTTGGAGTAAGTGGAATGCACGCTACAGGGCATCTGGCTCGGAGCTGTCCTTCAAGTAACCGATTTGTAACAGTTCGTTGTGTCACTGTGGTGGAAACTGCAGCTCGAATTACTGTCGCAGACGCCTTACGATGCGCCACGGCCATTCGCCGTACACGGCGGTCTTCCCTCTCAGTAGTGCCACGTGGCTGGCCGGAACCCAGTCTTCTTGAGGCAGTACCTTCCCTTGACCACCGCTGCCAACAATTATGCACAGTGGCTACATTCCTGCCAAGTCGTTCTGCAATATTGCGGAAAGAAAATCCACCTCCTCGTAGCCCTATTACACGACCTCGTTCAAACTCCGTGAGCTGTTGATAATGGCTTCTTTGTCTTCTTAAAGGCATTGTTGACTAACATCAACACCCTACGTCGAATCTCAACGATAACTAACGCTCACGAACGTTACAGCGCGTATTTACAGCAAACCTGCTTTGCATGTTCCGAGGGGCGCTACTAGCGCCACACGTATGCGCCGAGCGCGAAATTTGCATAGACGTCATGTTACAGATGTACTCTCTTCGCCTACCAACTGTCGTTTATCTAGCACAACCCCTTCTTGGTGTTGGGATTTTTTCCCCGTCAGTGTAAATGCCTGCGTTTCACGAAACCTACGGCAAAACAATGTCTTTCTCCCTTTCATCTCAGCAGCACCTACCATAAACCTGTAACTGGTCTTTTATACTCTGCTTCATAACCTGAGAAATGATGAGTAAGCGCTAGTGCCCCTGACAATGACGTCATGCCACTGGCTAGAAACAAGTGAACATGTTCTCTCTCTTCTCTAATGTCCTTTGCCGTTGTTATAGTCCTTTTAGAAGGTAACCATTAATCAGAAAGGATTAGTGTCAATCGTCCCTAAATGTTTATTTAATCATATTAGTGGTTATGTAATTCTGTTTTGCTTCGAATAACAAAGATAAGGGAAAAGCAATACTTCCTAACAGACCGCATTTGGCCACTTCTCAGAAAGCGAATATGTTCGTTGGAGTTGATCTCGTCCCATTCTGCTAACACCGAGTTAATTCGTTCCATCCGGTTAAAGAATTAAAAGGTATTAATTTTTAGAAGCAAGATTTATGTCGACATGAAAATTATTGATGGAAGAATTATAGCATTCAGGTTATTTTGTTTGCCGTATTAATTAATCATCACGTAGTCGTTTCACGTATTTATGGAGAATAATTCTGTCATAATTCTGCCTTTAATTCCCCTGTTGAAGATACTGATGATTTTAGTATTACGTTGCGAGGATGTAACTAATTCCTTCGACTGCTTACAATTTGAAGTTGTTCAGATTTCTTATCTTAAGATAACTGGAACCTCGTTAACGGATGGCATCCCCGAACTGAGAATGAGAGATGCGGGATCGACTCCCTTTCCAAGGTGATGCAATTTAAGTTTTATTTTTGTTTGAAGGGTCCACGACCACCGTGAATAACTCAATGGGCCATAAGCAGTTGCCAGTACCTAATTTAGGGCTACTGGTTCTAGGGAAGGGAGAGAGTCAATCCCTTAAGATAAACACAGAATTCATGTCTCACCGGGATTCGAACCCGGACTCATCTCACACGAATGGACATAAGCCAGCGCTTAGGCCACTGGACCATAGGGGCAGCTTCAAGTTTTCTGATGTGCTGCTACATGTTGAACAGTAAACTAGGTTACTATGAATATGATATTAACACTTTGAATGTGATATTAACCCTTTGAGAGTCAGCTACGCGGCTGGGGCGTGCAAAGTGTTCCTTTATCATTTGTCGGCGACTGGTCTAGCGCGTGCAAACATTTCTCCAACTTACGTGTCAGCGAAGCGTCTTGCAAACGTTTCTCTAACTCAGTGTTATGGACGAAGTGTCAACGACGCGTCTTTCGCGTGCAAACGTTTCTCCAACCCAGTGTCATAAACGAAGTGTCAGCGACGCGTTTAGAGGGTGTAAACGTTTCTTCAACTGGGTGTCACGGATGAAGAAACAGCGGCACGTCTAGCGCGTGCAAACGTTTCTCTAACTCATCGTCATGGACGAAGTGTCAGCGATGCGTCTACAGCGTGCGAAAGTTTCCTTCAACTCAGTGTCAAGGACGAAGTGTCAGCGACACGTCTTTCACGTGCAAACGTTTCTCCAACTAAATGTCACGAAATGTCAGCGAGGCAACTAGCGCATGCAAACGTATCTACAACTCGTGGACGAGAGTCCATGACACTGAGCTGGACAAACGTTTACACTCCCTAGACGCGTCACTGATTCTGGGCAAAGGGAAGGTTTTCACGCGCAAGACGCGTCGCTGCCACTAGATAAAAAAAAGCTTGGCATGTGTTCGACGGGTTGCTGACTCTGAAATGGTTAATACAAAGTAATCCTGAAGATTTGTTTTTAAATCTTTAAGTAGATGCAGAGTTTGCTGAATTTCAGCGTAAAACCATATGGTAGAAACGGTACACTTGATACATTTGTTAGTTAACATCCTGTGCAGTCAGTTTCAAAATGATGGATTTCTATTTTGTAGAATAAGTTAGTCTTCCAAATTACGTAAAGAAAAACACATGTACAAATATGTTTTACTATTTAATACGGTAATTGCATCTTTTCGAAAACAACGAAGTCATTTTTTATTTAAACGGACGCAGTTATTTAATAGAAGAGGAAACACCCTTTAAATAACGCAAAAAAAATATATGTCCATATGTTTGAAGGTAACACTGGACATGGCTCAACCGAGAGAACAAGCTGGATTCAGGAGTGGCTACAGCACAATAGATCATATCCACGTACTGGGAGAACTAATTGAAAGAGCGAGGGAATATGAACTTCCATTGTGCATGGCTTTTATCGATTATGAAAAAGCCTTTGATTCGGTGAAACCATCAGCAGTTACAATGGCTCTGAAATCCTGCGGTATTGAAGATGCATACATTAATATTATTAATAACATCTATGAAAATGCAAGTGCAAAGATTTGGCTGTTTGAAAATACAACACACATAAAAATTGGAAAGGGAGTGAGACAAGGTGACACCATATCTCCGAAGCTCTTTAATGCCTTATAGGAAAATGTCTTTCAATCACTGAACTGGGAAAACAAAGGGATAAAGATTAATGGAGATTATTAAACCCACCTTCGTTTTGCTGATGACGTAGTCATTTTTGCAACTACCCCACCAGAGCTGCAGAGTATGATCCAGGAACTTGCTGACAAGAGTAAAGAAGTGGGATTAAAAATGAACTTTCAGAAGACAAAAGTGATGTTCAATGCTTTTACAAGAAATGAAGATTTATCGATTGATGGAGAAAAGCTGGAGATAACAGACACGTACGTTTATCTTGGACAGCAGATATCAAGTGAGGGTCACATTGATGAAGAAATTAATCGGCGTACAAAACTTGCCTGGAGAGCTTTTGGAAGAAACAGCATAATTTTCAAGAGCAATATGCCATTATGTCTTAAAAGAAAAGTGTTTGATCAATGCATCCTTCCAGTGCTTACGTATGGTTCAGAGACGTGGACCTTAACTAAAAGAGACATACAAAGGCTGCAGACAACTCAAAGCAGCATGGAGAGGTGCATGCTTGGTATAACCAGGAGAGATAAGAAGAGGAACTCGTGGACCCGAAAAATGACGAGAGTGGAGGACACCATGATCAGAGTTAAATCCCTGAAATGGCAATGGGCTGGACATACCGCCCGAAGGACAGACCATCGATGGACAGCCGAAATTTTAGATTGGATTCCAAGGGACAGGAAAAGACCCAGAAGAAGACCACATGGGAGATGGGTGGATGAAATTCGAAAATATGCGGGAGTGACATGGAAGAGACTGGCACAAGACATACCGTTGTGGAGGAAACTTGGGGAGACCTTTATCCAGCAGTGGATTGATAATTGTTGACAATGATGATGTTGATGATGTTTTACATTCCCTGTCATCATCTCTAGCCTAAAGTAATTCATTAGTCGAATGGAAACAAAACGAATAATATGGATATTTGCTTTGAAATATTTGAGTCGCTTTTAAAATCCATCAGATTTTTTTAGGCTTAGTTAGATATTCATACTGATAGATAAACAACTGTTCTATTTAACTGCAAATAACATAACTGAGGAAAGTATGTATGGGTCTCAAAGGTTTTTTTTTATCTCTCATGCGTTTATAAACAGAACAGATAGGAATATGTATTGTTTTTATGATGCCACAACTGGCACATAGAAATGGGGAATCAATTATTTGCAAATCGATTAGAAAGTAAAGGAAAGTAAACCTATTGCGCATTCGTCGTGTCTTGATTATGCCCGTTTCTAGTAGCCTATTTTTAAACCACTTCTTTTACGTGCTTACGTACTGTTATTACAAGAAAAAGCACCTGTTCCTTCTCACGTTTATTGAACGTCTTATTTCGTCGTATCACAAACCGTGCTGCAAAATAAATGTTATAGGATGTTAATGATTTCAAAGTAGCTCGGAGGCACGACGAATGGAGAACAATATTTAAGATCTTGCGGTTAAAAATATTTATTTTGCGAAACGGTTTTTCAGACAGTGAGAAAGTTTTGCTCTGTACTGCTAATATTGTTATCATTATTATAGCTTATTATACTGCCAGTGATCTGCGGCACAATATGTAGATAGACATCTTTAAGATGCCGTACGATAAAGCGGATAAAAATTTCTTTTGAGAAATAGTTTCTGAAACAGTGAGAAATCTTTTCATCTGTATTATTATTATTATTGCTAATCTTTGCATTTTAGACTAGCAGTGAGAGGTCTAATAAGAAATTCTGTTGCATAATTTTTAGGAAAATGTAGCACGAGTGCATGCAATACTACATATAAATCGACATGTAATCGTTGTACATTATACTACTAGGGGTGTTCAAATGAAAAGGTACGAAACGACACTGTGGGTATAAATGAAGACTTTATTCAAAGTATACATAATAGGCCGCAGCACAACGATCCCATTGATTAACGAGCCGAAGGATTCCTTGTTCCCAGAATTCCTGTGGCCGTGACGAGACCCAGTCCTGCACAGCGTCCTTGAGTTCGTCGTCCGAGTGGAAGCGCTTCCCTTTCAGATGTTTTTTCAGGGGACCAAACACATGGAAATCGCAGGGCGACATGTCCGGGCTGTAGGGCGGATGGTCAAGCTGCTCCCGCTGGAACTTGGCCAGTTCCGCGTGTGTGACCCTGGAGACGTGTGGACGCGCGTAATCATGGAGCAGAACCACACCCTCCGTGAGCAGCCCCGGTCTTTTGTTCTTGATGGACCTGCGTAGGCTTCGGAGTGTCTCACAGTACACATCGGAGTTAATGGTTCGTCTGTGCTGGAGGAATTCAACAAGTAGTCAATTGGACGGCGCTCTTTATAAGAGCCTCTGCTCTCTCCTGCGCATGCGGGCGCCCGCGCATGCTCCGATCCACGCCGGCGACTCCAATCGCATCCCTAGATGTGTCGCTACGTTCTCCCATAGCGGCATAGGCAAATATGTTAACGGTTACGTTCTTATGACGTTTCGTACCTTTTCATTTGAACACCCCTAGTAAAACATTAACACATCCCTTATAATATTATATAAGCAAATGTTAACTTCTGTTATTAGGATTTTCGTCTCGATAAATCCTTCACGTAAGAATGAAATCATATACGGATAAACACGTATAAATTATGTATACATATATATCATTATCATAACTATCATTGTCAACTATTATCAATGCACCTCTGGAAGAAGGCCTCCCCAAGTTTCTTCCACAGATGTCAGTCTTCAGCCAGTCTCTTCCATGTCACTTCAGCATGCTTTCGAATTTCATCCACTCATCTCCCATGTGGCATTCTTTTTTTTTTTTTTTTTTTTGCCTGTTCCTTGGTATCCAGTATAAAATTTCGATTGTCCATTGTCCATGGTAGTCAGTTCTTCTGGAAATATTTCCAGCGCGTTGCCATTTCAGAGATTTTACTCTGATCACAATGTCTTCCACTCCTGTCATTTTCCTTATCCACGAGACCACCAGCTAATAACCAGAGTAACCGCCGTGTGCAGCGCGGACAGCAGCTAGAAAGGCTGGGAGTGACTAAGTAAACTATATATCCACCACATTAACTATACGTACATCTACCACGCCGAATATCATATGCAATTCGTGAGAAGGTAAAGAAGGAGATTGGCATGATGGTCGAAATGAAAATTCTCGTGCCTGTCTCATTCTACTCCTGCCCTTTAGTAATAGTTAAAAAACAAGACAATATTCGTTTGTGTTTAGACCCTACTGACATAAATAAGGCTATTAAAAGATGTCACTTTTCACTCAAAAGTGTGGAAGATATAGCTGCTAGAGTGAAAACAGCAAAATATTTTACCCTCCTTGATGCAAAAAAGAGATTTTGGAAATTACGTGTCACAAAACGGACTTCGGATTACTTGAAAGTTAATACATACAACCTGGGGTCGATACTCATTTTTGAGAGTGCCTTTTGGACTTGCTTCGGCACTCGAAATTTTCCAACAGGTTATGGAGTTAATATTGCAGGGCATTGACAATACTGAATGCTGAATGGATGTAATGCTGATCTGGGCAAACACGCTCAAAGAGTTACGTAGTTTAACATTAAAGGTCATTGATCTACTTTTAGATAATGCAGTTCGGTTGAAAAAAGAACAAGAAAGATGACACCGAATTTTCGGGTGTAATGAGCACGTCTTTCGAATCCGTTCTGAAGCAAATAAAATTTATCAAAGCTATTCAAAGGCAATGGAACTGGTATGGAAAACAATAGTATCTGACGGAAGAAAGAACTTTTTCAATCGGGTCTTTAATCCCTCAGATATTGGTGTAAACGGAATCGTGAGCTTACGAACTCTTAGAAACAGAGTTATCGACAAAAATAAGATGTGACTTTACGTCCCCTGATGGGAAAACCATGCATTATTTTAGGAAGAAAGTATTCTCAAAAGGTTTATCCATATGAGCGGTATCGGTCCAAGAAAAAAAAATTTAATCGAGTTTTCAGGAGCCCAGATTTTGCTATAAATACATCAGAAGCAGAAATTAACACTTATGACCTCTGGTGGCCAAACCATTCTTTAAAAAACATTAGAAATTATGTGAACAATATTTTCCATCAGGTCTTGTATGCGATACAGGAAGAATTTTTCAAATCGGAGTTTTAGGAGCAGAAAACGCAATTTACCGTTATGCGCCCTAGCGGAAAGTCTATGATTTACTTGTATATTTTGAATTTATAGGAACAACATTTCGCATCGGAAACACTATCCAACAACGAAGGAATTTTTCAAATAGGACTTTTAGAAGTAGAGATATTGAAAAAAATAAGATATACATCTACGCCCCCTGGCGTAGAAACCATACATTATTTCTAGAAGAAAGTGTTATTAAAAGGTTTGTCGACATGAGTAGCATCGGTCAACAAAATACTTTTTTCAATCAAGACTTTAGAAGCTCATATTTTGCTGCAAATACATCAAAAGCAGAAATTAAGACTTACGCCACCTGGTGGCCATACCATTTTTTACAAAAATTAGAAATTATATGCAAACGATTTTCCATCAGGAGCTGTATCCGGTGCAGAAGGAATTTTTCAAAGCGGAAGTTTAGAAGCAGAGAAATAGTGGGAAACGCTATTTACCTTTACGCCCCCTAGCGGAAAGTCTATGAAATACTTGAAAATTTTGAATTTATAGGAAAAAACATGTCACACTAGAAACACTATCCAACAAAGAAGAATTTTTTTAAATCGGACTCTTAGAAGTCGAGATATTGACAAAAATAATACATACGTCTATCCCCCACTGGCGCAGAAACCATGCACTATTTTAAGAAGAAAATCTTTCTGAAAGGTTTGTCGACACGAGCAGTATCGGTCTACAAACGACGTTTTTTTCAATCGAGAATTTAGAAGCTCATATTTTGCGGCAAATACATCAGAAGTGGAAATTATGGTTTACGTCCCCTGGTGGCCAAACCATTTTTTTTTTTACAAAAATTAGAAATTATGTGCAAACGATTTCCCATCAGGAGCTGTATCCGGTGCAGAAAGAATTTTTCAAATCGGAGATTTAGAAGCAGAGATATAGGGAGAAACGCAATTTAACTTTACGTCCCCTAGCGGAAAGTCTATGAATTACTTGAAAATTTTGAAATTATATGAAGCGCAGGTCATACTGGAAACACTATCCAACAAAAAAGGAATTTTTCAAATCAAACCCCTAGAAGTAGAGATATTGACAAAAATAAGATACACATCTACGCCCCCTGGAGGAGAAACTGTGGGATATTTTAGGAAGAAAATAGTCCGAAAAGGTTTATCGATGTGAGTGGCATTAGTCCACGAAAGAATATTTTCAATCGATATTTTAGAAGCTCAAATTTTATGGCAAATACATCAGAACAAAAATTAACATTTACGCCCCCTGGTGGCCAAAGTATTCCTTACCAAAAATTCGAAATTATATGCAAAAGATATTCCATTAGGAGATGTATCCGCTAAAAAAAAGATTTTTTAAATCGGAGTTTTAGGAAAAGAGTTATCGGAAAAAATGTAATTTACTTTTACGCCCCCTAGCGGAAAATCTGTGCGTAATTTGAAAAGGAAACTATATTTAAAACACTCTTCGACATAAATGGAATTGAAAGATAAAATAATTTTTTCAATCGGATGTTTAAAAGCAAATATGTGGATTAAAACGTAATTTTGAATTCGACATGATCTGCATTTACGCCACCTAGCGGCAAAATCGTACATCGCAAAAAAAAAAACAAACCGAAATGAAGGATCATTTGCATATTTCAAGCTTTCGATTGCAAAAAAAATTTCAAATCGGACTAATACATGTAGTTGCAGAGATACCGTGGGTACAGACGGACGGACGGATGGACGGACAAACCGATAACAGAAGCACGATCTTTTTTTACAAATGAAGTGCTAAAAATGTGAATTTGAGAAAATGAGAGTTAAGTTCTGAGGTCACATTTTTACGCCAAATGGAATAGAAATTGACCCATTCGGTTGAGGAAAATTAAAAGTACCTACTTGTGTCACTGAGTTGCAGAGATTTATGGGTATAACTAATTATGTTTCTAAATTCATAACTAATTATGTAAGTATTTCAGAGCCCACGCGCAGACTTTTACAGAAAGATGTCACATGGGAGTGATCTTCTGACCAAGAAAAAGCCCTTTGTAAGTTAAAAGAAGCTCTTCAAAATACACCACAGTTGGCTTATTATGATGTAAACATACCGGTGGTTGTTTCAGTAGGCGCTAGTTCTCATGCGGTTGGTGCTATACTTATCCAAGATGGTAGACCGTTAGCATATTCTACCAAAGCATTAATATCTGCACAACAGCGTTATTCTCAAATTGAGAAGAAAGCTTTTGCTATTCGTCATGGATGTAAAAATTTCATGATTATATTTATGGCAAGTCCGTTACCATTAAAATGGATCACAAACTTTTAGAAGTCATCGCAAAGAAACCCTTACATACTTCTCCACCTAGATTACAGCGATTAATTTTTGATGTGCTTCAGTATTCGCCGAGAATAATATTTAAACATGATACTGAAATTCCAATCCCTGACGCAGTAAGCCGTGACTGTAGTATTGAGTTTTTGGAGACAGCTGGTGAAGATCATGGACTATTTGAAACATTACTTGCTGTACCGCGTCCTCATTAACATTGCAATAGCTGATTGCAGCAACTAATGAAGATGAAGAACTACGACAACTCAAGAAAGTTATCCTTGAAGGTTGGACACCAATAATAAAGGAAGTGTTTGTTTCTTTACAAAAGTATTGGAATTTTCGTGAAGAATTATCTGTATACGAAAATCTGTTGTTCAAGGCTGAACGACTGATTATTCGTAGAGTGCTTCAACCTAAATATCTCAAGCTTTACCATCAGGGCCATCTGGGTACTAGTCTTTCCTTACATCGTGCACGAGAAATAATATTTTGGCATGGAATGTCTAAAGATATTGAACTATTTGCTCAAAAATGTCCAACGTGTCAAAAAACTGCTCGTGCTCCTAAATCAGAGTCATTGTTGATGAAACCAATTCCCTGTTTTTCATGGCAACAAGTAGCATCAGATTTATTGGACTTGATTTATTGGTGACCATTACTGCCTTGTAGTTGATAGTTATTCCGGATATTTTGATTTAAAAAAAATTAAGTCAACCAACGTCTCAAATTCTTGTCAAGTATTTAAAAGCTACTTTTGCCACTCATTGTGTTCTTGATATCCTCGAAAGTGATAGTGGTCCACAGTATAACTCTGAAGCATTTCGTAATTTCAGAAGAGACTGGAAGATACAACACCTCATATCCAGTCCTCATTATCCCAAGTCAAACGGATTGGAGGAACGGTATGTGCAAATTGCTAAATTAATGTTAAAGCGCACTGATCTAGAACAATCTGACTTGCACTTGGCACTCTCAATCGGAGTAATACTCATCGTGGGGACTTACCTTCCCCAGCTCAACGTCTATTTGGACGTCCTACACGAACATTGATCCGTCCTAAACGAACAACATCCTCTAGCACGTTTGCCTCGTGCCTCAGCTTCTGCTCGTCTCCATTTCTCCAGAGAGAGAGCCAGCGTATAATTGCCACAACTGGTACTCATAACAAAGCGCCATCCTCGGTACAGGGCCAAGCTGTGAAACTTAAAATGGCGCATCGCAACTGGATTCCCGCTACTGTATCTGCAATGCTTGATATCCCCGTTCCTATTTAGTTACCACTCAGGATGGCACCACTCTTCGTCGCAATGCAGAGTGTATTCGTCCAACAAAAGCTACATTCATGCCGAAAAGACCAGTAGTAGCGTGCCCACCAGTTTCGTCTCTCCCGGAGAACTCTCAAAACCATGATACACCTATGCTTACTATACCCGATTCTAATCGGTCGCTCTTTCTTCAGAACTCTCCAACTAAAAATAAACGTCATGTTACTATACCTGTATCACAAGTACCATCTCGTTTTTTTCAGTGCATTGTCACACCTACTAAGTTGTCTACTTCAGTGACCACCCGTTCTGGACGAAAAATTGATCCACCTGAGAGACTGAATCTCTAAAAAAAAAAAAAATATAAGAAAGATGTCATATATTGTTATCATATTCTCCTGTGCTCTCATATGGGTAATTCGTAGATGAAGAAATAAGATTGGCAACACCCACGATTCCGGTGGTTGTTGTGATCTGTAATGGCAGCTTAGTCTTTGTGAGTGATAACTGTGTTGTTATTAAGCACACCTTCACATTTGGACGTCACAAACAAAGATAATACCTGGTTAACAAAAAAACTAGTCATCCTATTTCCCCCAGTCATTATTGACGAGCTTTCACATAATATACACCGATGAACCATTACGTTATAACCACCTACCAAATGAGCTGTAGCCCGCAAAGCCAATTATAACCACCTACTAGTCCGCAAAGACAATTACAACCACCTACGAAATGAGCCCTTTAGCACGCAAACCAGCGGCCACTCTGCGAGGCATTGATTCGATCAGGTGGCGATTGATATCTTGGGGTAACAGCAGGTCCTCCAGCTCCCGTACATTTCAGGGTGGTGGTGATCTAGCTTGAACCCGCTTTTCCAAGTCGAACCACAAACGTTCGATTGGGTTCATGTCAGGGGAATTTGGAGGCCAGGGCATTAACAGAAAGTTACCAGCATGTTTGTTGAACCACTCCTTGACTATTCTTGTAGAATGGCATGGCGTATTATCCTGTTGATAATGGCCATCACCAGCAGAAATCACAGGTGCCATGAATGGGTGAACTTGGTCCGCAACGATGTTCAGATACCTTACAGCTGTCAGGGATTGTGCTATTGGGATAATGGGGCCTAAAGTGCCCCAAGAAAACATCGCACACAGCATAACACGGCCACCTCCGGCCTATGTCCGCCAAACAGTTCATCCAGGTGCCATAGCCACCCTTAGTAATCGGCGTATCCGCGCTCGGCCGTCTACTTGATGCACCAGTAATCTTGATTCGTCAGACCAGGCCACTTTCTCCTAATCATCCACGGTCCAATCTCGATAATCTCGGGCCCATTTCATGCGTTGTTGGTGATGACGTGCTGGAAGCATGGGGACCTGGCTGGGACATCGGCTACCCAGGCCCATGTGCAGAAGGCTGAGATGAACTGTGTGCTGCAACGCATAGCACTGATCATTACTGTTATTCCTGCGGCTAATTTGTCACACTGTAGCCCTGCGGTTGCTGTGAATAATGTGCGACAGTCTCAGCAGCCCTCTGGCATCAATGAACTGCGGACGATAAGCGGCTGGTTCGTCGTCTGGTTATTTGTGCACCACGTTTGATACGTACTGACTACAGCGGCGCGTGAACAACCCCCAAGCCGCGCCATTTCCGAGATCGTAGTTCCGAGGTGCCGCGCCATCACAATTTGTTCTTTATCGAAATCCGATAAATCGACAGCTTTTCCCATTCTGACTCCAAACACTCTACAAACCGAAAGCCGGTCCTAGGGTTGTATATATACTTCCCTGTGAACTTCACCTGCGCTACCGGCCCCCTATAAATTCTGATGAAATTTGGGCACAGATAAACGACGAATGGTCAGCGATAACGTAGGAGAAGAAATTGGGCGAGAAAGCAAATTTATTGACCTTTTAAGCGGCCAATATAGCTGAATGTAATGACGCCTAAAAATGGGAAAATTCGATGGAATTATCGAAGGCTACACAGAAAAAGATATCTTCAGTGCAAAATTATTTCAACTTATTACCCGACAAGTCTTGCCACGCATAAAATGACTTCGCGTTGGTGATTAACCATTTAAGCGGCCGATGTACCTGAACCAAAAGCTGCCCAAATTTTCCTGTACTCCTTAAACAGAAGTGTTCTCATAGTGGCCGGGTTATACGGAAGCTACGGCAAAACAATTCCTTTCCCTCTTTTATCTCAGGATTTTGTTTTTGATTGGAAGTTAAACGACCACCGTGAGCAACTCAATGGGCTATAAGCAGTCCCATGTCCCTAATTTAGGGTCACTGATTCCAGGTAAGGGAGAGAGCCAGTACCGTAAGACAAACACAGCATCCATGCCTCACAGGGATTCGAACCCGGTCCCCTTTCGGACGAATGATTATAAGCCATCGCTTAGACCACTGCGCCACCGGGGACGGCTATCTCAGGATTATCGACTATAAATCTGTCGCTAGTTGTAAGTGTTGCCTTACATTCCTTAGTCTTACAACATGTAGTCTCATTCCCTTATAGTCCTTTGTTTTCAGTTCCATTACCCAAGGAATGGTTCGAAAGGAGTAGTCTCCCAGATACGGACATCATGCCACTGGGCCCAAACAAGTTACTCAAACGTCTTTTGTCTTTTATCTTCTTTCTTAAGTTCGTCGCTCCTTTTTATAGCATTATTAGCGGAAAAGGCAATCAGACAGGAAAGATTAATGACGATCATACCCCCAAATGACTAAGGTAAAGGCAACGCTTTCTGATGCGCGGTTTCACTAGTTTCTGTCGCGTTCGGACCAGTTCTTAGATAGATAATATATTATTTTGAGCTGATTTGAGCCTATTTTGTTAACCCCGAGTTAGTTCGATCCAGCCGGTTAAAGGGTTAGCACAGTATTAAGGTCAAAGAACGTCTTACTGCTCTATTTTCTGAAAATCTGGATGGAAGTGAATAGTTGGAACACCTAGTTATTGGAATATTTGGGAAAAAACGGTGTTTCAATATTATGGATACTTAACCATGCAAGTACATACAAAAACAGTTCTAAAGCATGTATCACAACAAAAGTGTTTTTAGTTTCTTAATGGTCTTGATGCCTAAATGAGAAATTCCAAGAGAAAAATTTTATTGTTCATATATACTGTAGGTAAGCGGTTCATCCCACAGATACCAAAAGTTTAAGAAACGAACGAATGATGTTTTTCCCAGGGATTTGCAGTAGTAGACTATAGGCATTTGACGTCGAGATAATCCATATTTTCAGATCGCTTTGCAGAAAAATTACAAAAAGCAGCTGCTATAATACAACGAAAAAAGATAACGTTTTAAAACATAACGTCCCGCAGACTTTACATTTCATAGATGCAGTGCGGAAAATCATTTCACGACAGGTTGTTCCAAACTGTTTCCCCAAGGATGGTTTAATGAAACTGGAGAGAGGAGGTGCTGAACCTTATAAAAATTAGTGTTAGGGAATTACTGAGAAAACACAAATCCACTTGAAATGTTAAAATTTTTGACGAAATCTGTGATCATGTCATAGCCGATAATGAATACAAGAAAGGTAAAAGTGAGGTAAACGGAAATGTTTCTTTCATCAAAGCAGCCGCAGATTTAGAAAAATTCAAAACGTTTTTCGTTTTATCTGACATGGTTGAGAGTGCGATCTCACATTCGAGTTAAATTAAAAGAGAACTACTTTTAGTCAGACGCCAGCATGCAACAACCACAGACTTTTCAAGCGTTAGTGGAGTAGAACTCCTCTTATCTGGGTAGTGAAATATGTATGTGCGTATACTACAGGGTGTTCCACTCGCTACCGAACCCGGCATTTCTTTAATTATATTAACACCAATGAAGATATTGCAACGAAATATGAAGTGGACTTACCTCATTTCGTGCGAAATGTGATGACATCACAACATGTGCCGGAAGTGGCCACTATTTGCGTCCAGACAGCATTGAATCCGGCCCTGTCCGCTCACCTTTGTGGCACTCCGGCTGAGTGGCAGACACATTCCTAAGTGTGACGCCACTGAGAAGCAGTCCGCCAGCCAGCCGGACGCGACTCTCTGCTGCTTTGGTATACCACTTCGCTGAGCCTGTCTACACAATACGGTTCTTGATAGTGAGTGCTCGTGCTCGTTGCTGTTCGCATACGTGTGAAAATGAATCGGTATACTCTGGATGAGCGAGTGTTTATTGTTAGCACTTATTGGAAAACAGAATCGATAAAGTCTTATCAAGAGCAATTCCTGTAGTGGTTTGCAGGTATACATCCACCGAGCAAGTCCAACATTTGGGCATTGTCAAAGAAATAGGAAACCAAGGGAACTGTGTTAGACGACCATACAGGAGGTCGTCCACAAATGTCCGAGGAAACGATCCGAAATGTAAAGGGCAGACTTCTTGCGTTTCCCAGGAAGTCACTTCTCCGACTGTCACTGGAAACAGGGTTGTACAAAAGCACTTGTCAACGTGCTGTGAAAAAAGCGAAGCTTCATGCGTACCGTATCTCCGTGGTCCACGAACTGAAAGAGCCTGACCATGTGAAACGAGTGACATACTGTCGATGGTTTCAGATATTTCTTCAGGAAAATCCGGGCATTCTGGACTACACGTGGTTCTCGGACGAGGCGTGGTTTCACTTGTCCGGATACGTCAATTCTCAAAATTCCCGTATCTGGGCCAGTGAAAATCCCAAAGCGATAAATGAAGAACACCATCATTCACAAAAAATGGTGTTTGGTGTGGGATGACCCGGCGCCACATAATTGATCCCATCTTCTTCGATACAACCATCACAACAGCTGCGTATATGGAAATCTTCAACACCTTCGTAAATCAGTTGGACGACGAAAAACTCTCCATTGGATATTACCAGCATAATGGAGTGACATCACACACATCACACACCGGTATGACCGAAATTCAGTCCGTTTTCTGCGACCACGTCATTTCGAAGGGTCTATGGCCACCGCGCTCGCCCGATCTGAAGCCTCGCGATTACTTTTTATGGGGATATATAAAAGGAGGAATTTACCAAAAGAAACCGCGAACTATAGGTGCCTTGAAAGCAAATCTCACCGAAGAAATTCAGGCAGTGACGGCGGACGTACTGGCAAGGACTTTCCACAATATGGTGCGCCGGGTTCAATGCTGTCTGGACACAAATGGTGGCCACTTCCAGCACATGTTGTGATGTCATCACATTTCGCACGAAATGAGGTAAGTCCACTTCAAATTTCGTAGCAATATCTTCATTGGTGTTAATATTATTAAAGAAATGCCGAGTTAGGTAGCGAGTGAGAAACCCTGTAATTACGTATATTCCTTAATGAGCTATCACTACGTACATATTGCTACGGTACTCTCTAAACCACCAGGATTCTTGACCCTGAGGATGAATTCTTTACATATGGTGAAAATTTGGAAGACTTTATATGATTGGACGGCCGGAACGAAGGCAGATTTTAGAGCAAATTGGCAATACGCAAAAATGCGATAGACTTAGCACAAATACATTATTTAATTGGTTAACATAAAATTAAGAAACATGTTGAATTTAATTACACAGAGGAGGAACGTCGAATGAACTCGCCCCCTTTTAAGTTTACCCCAAAGGTGAATGTATCTTTACAGTTCAACGAGATTTCACAGGCATATATTATCCGGATATGTACAGTTTTCAGCCGATACTGTTCTCTACAGGCTGAGCGGAGCCTACTGAAACACAACCGTTGTTATGCATACAAAATGTAAAGTTACTTACAGGGAGTTTTGGGACTTTATAAGCTATCCAGTAAGAAAATCGTAATCCAAGGTTGAGGAGCAATCGATTATGTTGAGATGTTATATCGAGGTGTTCTTAACTTCACCTCACACTAAACACCCGCACACAAACACACAATGTTGTGACGCATAGAGCTGCACGACGTTCCGAAAGAGTCCACGTTCAATGCTGTTGAGATAAAACAATGGCGTTGACTTGATGGAGGAAACTTTTGTCTTCGCTTCCACAGGTAAAAGATGATGTACTTTGGAGATTCACAACTTTGCCCATCTTTTCACCACAGGTCGTTCGAATTCCCGTTACTCGGGACAGGAGTTAATTTTGTTTCTGGTTAGCTGGTAGCGTGATTTCCGGAGGGCTGTATAGGCCAGTTACAAGCCTTCTTCTCTGTAATTTTGGGAGAGTACGGTGGTTTTCTTTATTAATCCAAATTCAAGCCGTCTAACAAGAGCGGCTTCTGTCTCTCGGCGAGGATTATTTATCCAATATGCTTCATAAAGGTGTCTCTTAGCACCCTTTTACCTAGCGGCAAATCCAACAGAGCCGAGCGCTTCTCAGCTCACCGACGTTGTAATCTCTGGGCAGAGGCTCCGTGAAAACTCCTTCTCTGCTATTTGCTTCTCGCTTATTGCAATGGGCTCCAGTATTTTGCTGTAGATAGAGCCTGTTCTGGTTACCACGGGTCTGTCTTAAATCAGACATAATTTTAATTGCTTAAAAGCTTTAGGCTCCGACGCAAGATGCTGAAAGCACATGGCTTCGCGTTCGAAATATGTATTATGGTAGCTGAACTTCAGTAACAGGACAAATAAATCCTTAGCTAAATATTTATCCTGTTAAGTCATCCCTCAAGAACGTAATAACCTTCCATTAACTTCCGTCGCTTCACACTTAGTCGGTTCTTCGATCCGGGTCAAGCTAGGTTCCCCGCATACCTTTGCACGAACGAACCTACCAGCTCATGTGTGTCGTCGGACGTAGGTATTTATCACCCTACATTCACATCACTAACCCAAGTATCTGAAAGAAGTCTTCTCCTACGTACAGAAAAATTCACGATGCTACTTCTTGTAAATCAAAACTAACGCTGTCCACTCCTCACGCGAATCTATCCAATCGAATAAATTAGCGCACCTAATTATAGTGTCCCGCACTAAATAAGCAGACGTCTTCATCCGAGCCTATGGCAACAACTCTGACTGCTCACATTGTTAAAGTATTATTCATTATTACTTTGTATCATGCCACCCCTGAGGCCGAGTGGTCAGAGGCTTCCAACTAATTCTGGTTATAATTATTCATTCCCGTTGGGTTGGAGTTCCGGACGAGGTATGGACGGCGCATTTGTCTTATTGCGCCAGCTGTCTCCCTTCCTTAGAACTAGTGACCCAAACTAAGAATATAGGACTGCTTATAGCTACAATGAAAAAAGGTGAGATTGAGGATCTCAGGAACTACAGACCTATCGGCCTTCTATCGGTGGTTTATATAATCTTCACTTTCACACGGCTGAAGATGACACTGGACATGGCTCAACCGAGAGAAAAGGCAGGATTCAGGAGTGGCTACAGCACTATAGATCATATCCACGTACTGATAGAACTAATTGAAAGAGCGAGAGAATATGAACTTCCGTTACGCATGGACTTTATCGATTATGAAAAGGTATTTGATTCGGTGAAACCATCAGCAGTTACAATGGCTTTGAAATCCTGCGGTATTGAAGATGCACGCATTAATACAGTATTATTAATCACATCTATGAAAATGCAAGTGCAAAGATTCGGCTATTTGAGAATACAGCACCTATAAAAATTGGAAAGGGGGTGAAACAAAGTGACACTATATCTCCCAAACTCTTTAGTGCCACATTCTTTCAATCACTTACCTAGGAAAACAAATGGATAAAGATTAATGGAGATTTTCTAACTCACCTTCGTTTTGCTGATGACGTAGTCATTTTTGCAACTACCCCATCAGAGCTGCAGAGTATGATACAGGAACTTGCTGACAAGAGTAAAGAAATGGGATTAAAAATGAACTTTCAGAAGACAAAAGTGATGTTCAATGCTTTTACAAGAAATGAAGATTTATCGATTGATGAAGAAAAGCTGGAGATAACAGATGCGTACGTTTATCTTGGACTGCAGATATCAAATGAGGATCACATTGATGAAAAAATTAATCGGCGTATAAAACTTGCCTTGAGAGCTTTTGGAAGAAACAGCATAATTTTTAAGAGCAATATGCCATTATGTCTTAAAAGAAAAGTGTTTGATCAATGCATCCTTCCAGTGCTTACGTATGGTGCAGAGACGTGGACCTTAACTAAAAGAGACATACAAAGGCTGCATACAACTCAAAGAAGCATGGAGAGGTGCATGCTTGTTGTAACCAGGAGAGATAAGAAGAGGAACTTGTGGATCAGAGTATTGAAAAGAGTGGAAGACATCATGATCGGAGTAAAATTCCCTGAAATCGCAATTGACTGGACATATTGCCAGAAGGACAGACCATCGATGGACAGCTGAAATTTTAAACTGGATTCCAAGAGACAGGAAAAGACCCAGAAGAAGACCACATGGGAGATGGGTGGATGAAATTCGAAAATATACGGGAGTAACATGGAGGAGACTGGCACAAGACAGACCTTTGTGGAGGAAACTTGCGGAGACCTTCGTCCTGCAGTGGATTGATAATGGTTGACAATGCTGATGATGATAACTGCTTTTAGCTTCCAAATTTGTATTGGACTGCTTATATCCCATAAATTTGCTCACATGATAACAACCTCGAACAAATAAAGACGGATAATTTTGTATAGTGGTTTAACGCCGTCAGTGATTATCTATATCTGTAAAAAGTCGTGAGCCCTCAGTTTAAACGTAGGGACAGAGCCGGTGCCGTGGAACAAGCACACCACCCAGGCTTTGTACAGGACTCAAACCTGATCGAATCCGCACGAACACCCAGAAGTTCGTGCCTTCTGGGTGTTCTTACGAGCTCACACAAACGTTGGTGTTTGGCCACCAGTGTGATTTTTTTGGGTTTAGACTTTAGATGAACTGGAACCTTCTAATGTGTGTGTTCGCCTCGTTGAAATATTTTTATATTAATCTCTGAAAATATTCGATTCCACAAAAAAATTTCAAACTTTCATTTGAAAATAGATGCCAACAATACCATGTGGTTTTGGGAAAAAGATCCACTGCAATGCGGGTGCTTTTTGTGTGTGCTTAGAAGCAAACATTCTGGAAAAATATTTCCTCCCAGTTCTGACACGTTTTTTCCTTGTTTTGAAATATTTCTCAGAAATATTGGGGGAAAAAAAAGGAAACATTTCTTTTATCTTTATCGGAAACTGAGTACTGCGAAATACATCCATCGCTTTAGTCGTGGAAAGACGATTCCAGAATATAGCTTCACTTTTCTATTATCCTTTAAATCAAACTTTCCCGAAAAACTTGAGGAGTGAGACGGGAAGAAATGCAGTACCTCTTTACTTTGAGTGTGTCAATGACTTGCCAATGGTTTCTTTGGGTAAGATGCGTCGAAATCTTAAATTTCTGTGAAAGATCAGGAAAGAGAAGATAATGGTGGGATTTTGCACCTCGGGCAACGAAATCAATTTTCCTACCTATATTGACGTATTCTTTCTTTGCTTTTTGTCTAAGGTTTTTTATTTGGAAGAAAATGTGAAAGACATTTCTTTTATTTCCCTTAAAGGTATATATAACATGAGAATACTATCGACAAAAATAAATGAATAAAACAAAATAAAAAGGGAAGAAAAGCGCAGGTATTGCATCATACCTCGACGAATAATTAAGTCACTTGTTTCAGATATAAAATATTCGGCAATTCGAATTACAAATAAAATAATAATGCTCCAATTCCTGGCTTCAATCACCTAAAATTAGAAGGTCCAAATGTCCCCCATTATTTTCAGAATAATGTCCACCCGTAAGAGTAAACGATGACACGGAATTCTTGGGTGTAATGGTCACAACTTTGACAATAGTCTCAAATCTATTATTGCAGTTTTAATGGCACTTTTCTAAATTTAAACTTTGAAGTAAATATGATTATAAAATTATTGTTGTATCAAGCAGCAGAAACTTCGCATAAGAAATTCTTTAAAAAACATAGAAAACTTCGGTAGGTGTTGTACCAATCGAATAAAAAAGAACTTTTAAAATAGGGCTTTCAGAAATGTAGATACATAATGGAAAATGGAAATATACACTGAGTTGACTTCGGATTAGGAATATCTCCGTTTTACAAATGCAGAAGGCTAACGTAGTACCACGTGATATCAACGTCACATACGTCTACTATAAATTATGCACGCCTATCTGTACGTAATCAGTAAACGCTTGCCAGTAATGGGGAAACGTGCCGACTTAAGGCAATTTATCCGTGGGCGGATAGTTGGGGCCCGTAGGCTAGTATTTCGGATATAGCCGCAATTGTTGGCTGCTCCCGTACTGCTGTGCCAAGGACTGGATTAATTATGCTGAGATATCCTGCTGAGATATCCAGCAGAAGGGCTTACATTGGTTGTGTCTGATCCTGAAGGTGAGAGTTGGTTCTCACGACTGGAATCTCAGCAAAAAGGTGCAACAGTCACCCAGCTCACCCACTAGCACAACAGCGGTGCAGTTGCACCTATTTTCACATGCTCTATGCGCGGTACCTTGCTTCCCCTTGGGCTCCACAGCCAGAAACCAACGCGGGTGCTTGGGCTCCACAGCCAGAAACCAACGCGGGTATGACCCCCAGTCATCGCAAACTAGAGATGAGTTCGGGCCCGTGCTCGGACGGGCTCATTAACTACCGAAAAACCCGGGCCCGGGCTCGGAATTACACGTCTTGAATTGCATTACTGTAATTAGTTCAACACACGTAATTCCGAGCCCGGTTGAATTACACGTGTTGAATTTCATTGTGCTTTGTTAACATGGTGGAAAGATTTTCAATTTCCTAAGCTAGCTGCCATTGAAAGAGAAATTTTGCTTAGCAAGACTTGCATTATGCATTGTCCAAAGCTATGGCCCAAGCAAGGATTAGTTTAAGGAGGTCTGGTATCGAAAAACTGGGAAAAAATCACATTCCCATTTTTTGTATTTTATTAAAAATCAAGAATCGTATCTTTAAAATGATGTATTATTTTTCAAAATTGTGCAGTTAGAAGTATTGTTATTTATTTTTTAAAATTTCCTCAGTCCCGCGATTTTTGGGGTGACGTTGGTTTTTAGTGCAGCAGGTCGAGTTTTAGGGAAAAGAAGATCAAGTTGAAGCGCTGAGGCATTAGATGCAATTCTTTCTCTCTCTCTTTTCATGATGACCTTGATCTGGAAACTGCACACACATATGATAATATTGTGATTAATATACTACACTGCCGGACAATTGCTAAGGACGGATGACAATAGCAACGATAGCAACCATAAAATGGAAGGCAGGAAGATATGGAAATTAGCATAACTGCGGGATACAGTAAGACGTGTTGTGCGTATGCAAACTTTGGATTGCCGAACTTGTTCGTGACGTCATAGCGCTCATAAGAGATATAAAGGATTTGACGCGTATTGACCGTTGTTGTTCAAACGCAAAGTTGAAAGGGAAAGAATCAATTGACGAACTTGCAATATTCAGTATGTCTTCCCGACATCACCTAGATGATTTTACGCGTGGCCGTATTATTGGCAAGATTGAAGAAGGGCGAAAAATAACAGATGTTGCCAGGGAATTTGACGTCAGCCACAGTGTTGTTTCAAGGCTTTGGAAATCATTTCAAACAAATGGAGAGTGTAGCAAACGTCACGGGGGAGGTCGTGTTCGCAGTACGACACCTGCAGAAGATCGGTACATAGTGCTATCAACAAAAAGACACCGGCGCAGCACAGCTAGTGAGGTAGCAAATCAGTTTATGGCTGCTACTGGCAAGCGGATCTCCCGAAAAACTGTTGTCAGATGTTTGCATGAAGGAGGACTATACGCCCGCCGTCCTGTTGTGTGCATCCCATTGTCCAGACGTCACCGAACCGCCCATTTGCAATGGTGCCATCAACATCGCAATTGGACTGATAATGACTGGTTTGCTGTCCTCTTTCTCAGATGAGAGTAGATACAGTCTATCGTCTGATTGTTGACGACAACTGATCTGGCATGATAGTGGTACTGCATATTGTCCAGCAAACATACAGGAAAGGGACCGATATCAAACATGTAGTGTCATGGTATGGGCTGGCATCATGATCAATGGCCGTACGTCCCTCTATGTGCTTCCGACTGGGACTATGACTGGCCAACGATACATTAATGATGTTCTGCTACCTCATGTTCGCATGTTCCGTGGGGCTGTCGGTGATAGATTCATTTTCATGGACGACAACGCAACATGTCATCGAACAGTCGCTGTCCAGGAGTGTCTTGAGAGCGAGGATATTCAACGTCTTGTATGGTCAGCACGTTCTCCAGATCTGAATCCCATTGAAAATGTGTGGGATGCTTTGGGGAGGAGTCTTGCTGGTTGCCAATGCCCTCCAATAAACAAGGACACCCTCATCCGTGCACTGACAGAAGGAATGGGATAAATTACCCCAACAGCTGCTTGATAATGTTGTGCAAAACATGACACGACGTGTGGAATCTTGCATCGCCCTCCATGGTGGCCATATCCCGTATTGACATCTTACGCCGGAACGCCTGCGGACGGTAATTGCATTTTTTTCACGTTTACGTATTCTGCACAAAATGGCCTGTTTGTTCCTTGAACACGTTCCAAAGCCTTCTGGATTTCAAAGCACAATAAATTGTCTTTCTTGTAATGTCCTGGCATTCTGATATTATTTTATTTCACTTGGCATCCAACCACACTTACTTTTTTATGCGCTATATAGCCGTTTATGATCCGTCCTTAGCAATTGTCCAGCAGTGTATTAAGCGCAAAGCTTTGTTAATGTTAAAAAATGCAGAATAATCTGGTCTGGAATGCTTTTACGTTCTTTTTTTAATTTTGGAAATTTCCCTACATGCTTTTGTTTTATATTCTGCTACATCACTCTAAACTACCTTTACCAATCAGTATAGAATCCCCGGAGGACCGGACTAGGCTGCCATTTGATGCTGACCTTGGCTTCCTATAACGGACGCTCCCTATCTTCTGATTCAAGGCTTCTTGAATTGGAAGAGGAACTACAAAGGATCAAGTGGGACATCGTCGGGCTAAGTGAGGTAAGGAGAAAAGGAGAAGATCTCATTGAACTGAAAAGTGGACATCTCTTCTATTATCGTGGGACAGATACTGGCAGAACTAGTGGTGTTGGATTTATAATAAACAAGAAACTGAAGGATAAAGTGGTAGAAGTTGAAAGTTCCTCTGACAGAGCTGCACGACTCGTTATCCAACTCTCGAGAAGATACCAGGCTCAGATTATTCAAACTTATGCACCCACCACAAGTCATCCTGAAGAAGAAATTGAAGAATTTTATGAGGAAATTCGTCATCTAAATAATAAAGGTAAGCAGCACTTGAAGATAATTATGGGAGATTTCAATGCAAAAAATAGGGCAACGGCAACAGAATGAAACTTCAGTAGGTAAATTCGGTCACGGCAGCAGAAACCAGCGTGGAAATACTCTCGTTGAGTTTGCAGAGGCAGAAGGATTTTTCATCTTGAACTCCTTTTTAAAGAAAAAGCCACACAGGAAATGGACATGGAGACATTCAATTGGGACGACAAGTGAAATTGATTTTATTATGTGTAACAAAAAATTCGTCATCGAAGACTGCAGTGTGCTGAACAAGTTCAACACAGGTAGTGACCATAGATTGGTGAGATGTAAGATGCACCTCAACACTAAACTGGAACGTGGCAAGCTCATAAGACAAACAAAATGTATTGACATAACCAACCTTAAAAAACACCATAATACTTTTAAGTTGGAACTGAAGAACAGATTCTCTGCTTTAGAAGGCCTAACATCGGAAGAAGTGGATATTTCTTAAGTTAACAGAAAAGTAACCAAAGCTCTAATGGAAACAGCAACAAAATTAGCTGGGTCTAATAACAAGTTGCGTGTGAACAAATTATCAGGAAAAACCAAAATATTGATGCAAAAAAGAAGAGAGATGAGGACAACTAAAGAAGATGTGACTTCCAAAGTGGAATATATAGAGCTATGCAAGACAACACGAAAAAGTATCACTGAAGACGTAAGGAAATTCAACTGTGAGCTAGTGAGGAAAGCAATTGAAAACAACCAAAGCCTAAAGATAGCAAAGGGACATCTCAGTAAGGGAAGAAAACAGATTATGGCTCTGAGAAAAGAAGATGGTTCTATAACAAGAAATAGAGGCGAAATTTTGACAAGAGTGAAAGATTTCTACTCCAAATTATATGAAAGGGATGATACATGTACTCCAGACATCATGAAAGGTACCAGAGTTCTTCCAGTCCTCCCAGCAGAAGTTGCTCATGCAATCAAGAACATGAAGCGGGGGAAAGCTCCAGGAGAAGATGGAATTACTATAGACATCATACAAGAAGCAAATGGAGAAATTGAAACAGTACTCGCCCAAATTTTCACTCGATGCCTTAATGAAGGGAAGATTCCTGAGGATTGGAACAATGCTACAATGATCCTGCTACATAAAAAAGGTGACATTGAGGATCTCAGGAACTACAGACCTATCAGCCTCCTATCAGTGGTTTATAAAATCTTCACTAAAGTTCTTTCACACCGCTTGAAGGTAACACTGGACATGGCTCAACCGAGAGAACAAGCTGGATTCAGGAGTGGCTACAGCACAATAGATCATATCCACGTACTGAGAGAACTAATTGAAAGAGCGAGGGAATATGAACTTCCATTGTGCATGGCTTTTATCGATTATGAAAAAGCCTTTGATTCGGTGAAACCATCAGCAGTTACCACGGCTCTGAAATCCTGCGGTATTGAAGATGCATACATTAATATTATTAATAACATCTATGAAAATGCAAGTGCAAAGATTCGGCTGTTTGAAAATACAACACAGATAAAAATTGGAAAGGGAGTGAGACAAGGTGACACCATATCTCCGAAGCTCTTTAATGCCACATTGAAAAATGTCTTTCAATCACTGAACTGGGAAAACAAAGGGATAAAGATTAATGGAGATTATCTAACCCACCTTCGTTTTGCTGATGACATAGTCATTTTTGCAACTACCCCATCAGAGCTACAGAGTATGATCCAGGAACTTGCTGACAAGAGCAAAGAAGTGGGATTAAAAATGAACTTTCAGAAGACAAAAGTGATGTTTAATGCTTTTACAAGAAATGAAGATTTATCGATTGATGGAGAAAAACTGGAGATAACAGATACGTACGTTTACCTTGGACAGCCGATATCAAATGAGGGTCACATTGATGAAGAAATTAATCGGCGTACAAAACTTGCCTGGAGAGCTTTTGGAAGCAACAGCATAATTTTCAAGAGCAATATGCCATTATGTCTTAAAAGAAAAGTGTTTGATCAATGCATCCTTCCAGTGCTTACGTATGGTGGAGAGACGTGGACCTTAACTAAAGAGACATACAAAGGCTGCAGACAACTCAAAGCAGCATGGAGAGGTGCATACTTGGTATAACCAGGAGAGATAAGAAGAGGAACTCGTGGATCCGAAAAATGACGAGAGTGGAAGACATCATGATCAGAGTTAAATCCCTGAAATGGCAATGGGCTGGACATACTGCCAGAAGGACAGACCATCGATGGACAGCCGAAATTTTAGATTGGATTCCAAGGGACAGGAAAAGACCCAGAAAAAGACCATGGGAGTTGGGTGGATGAAATTCGTAAATATGGGGGAGTGACATGGAGGAGACTGGCACAAGACAGACCGTTGTGGAGGAAACTTGGGGAGACCTTCGTCCAGCAGTGGATTGATAATGGTTGACAATGATGATGATGATGATATAAATTATATTGCAAAGATTAGTTGTCTAGAGTTAAAATTTCAAACACTTGCAACTGTTTGTACGCCGTTGTACGTTTTATAATGCAATTTATTCAAAATAAAAGTAAATTTAAGAAATCAAAAAGAAATAACGAATGGAATTTTTGTTTCTAAACGATTTTCTTTTCTTCAGCTTTTACCAAAATTACTGATTCCCCTGATACGGTAGAAGGGCACGTTGATTATTTATTTACTTTCAAATCCACATTTTAGAACATTTGGCTTTATGCGCACTATTGCTAAAAACATATTAATATTGTGAAGTGGATTAACTGAACTAAACTTTTTAAACTAATGATTTTTAAACTAATCCTTGCTTGGGCCATATCTTTGGCCAATGTATAATGCATAAATGCAAGCGTTGATAATCAAAACTTTCCAAGAATCCGGGCCCCGGCGGGCCCGGGCTTAGCAAACACATGTATTCAAAGAAAGCGGGCCGGACCCAGGCTCCTAAAATTGAGCCCGAACTCATCTCTATCGCAAACAACGCCTCACGTGGGCCAAGGAACGTTAGCAATAGATCCTCGACAGCTGAAAGGTTATCTGGAGTGAGAAATTTCGTTACCTGATTCACCATGCTGATGGCCGAGTTTGCATCATTTCCATGTATTAAAATAGTACCATCATCTGCGTCTTGCAAGAAATTAAAAATGTCATTAATATAGATATTGAAAAATAATGGACCTAAAATCGTGCCCTGTGGGACCTCAGCTTTTCCCTTTCCTAAGATTGAACCAACATTATTAAGTTGTGTATATTGTTGCCATTATTGAGTTGTGTACGTATTAATAACTCAAAGAAGCATAGAGATTTGCATGCTTGGTGTAACCAGGAGAGATAATAAGAGGAACTCGTGGATCCGAAAAATGACAAGAGTGGAAGACATCATGATCGGAGTAAAATCCCTGAAATGGGTATGGGCTGGACATATTGCCAGAAGGACAGACCATCGACGAACAGCTGAAAAATTTTTTTGATTGGAAGTTTAACGACGACCGTGAGCGACTCAATGGGTTATAAGCAGTCGCCCGTCCCTAATTTAAGGTCACTGGTTTCAGGGAAGGGAGAGAGCCAGTGCCGTAAGACAAACAACATCCATGCCTCACCGGGATTCGAACCCGGACCCCTTTCGGAGGAATGATCAGAGGCCATCGCCTTAGACCACTACGCCACGAGGGCGGCTATTGGGGGTTTAACGAACACCGTGAGCAACTCAACGGGCTATAAGCGGTCGCCCGTCCCTAATTTAGGGTCACTGGCTCCAGGGAAGGGAGAGAGCTAGTGCCGTAAGACAAACACAACATCCATGCCTCACCGGGATTCGAACCCGGACCCTTTTCGGAGGAATGATCAGAGGCCATCGCCTTAGACCACTGCGCCACCGGGGCGGCTATTGGAGGTTTAACGACCACCGTGAGCAACTCAATGGGCTATAAGGAGTCGCCCGTCCCTAATTTAGGGTCACTGGCTCCAGGGAAGGGAGAGAGCAAGTGCCGTAAGACAAACACAACTCACCGGAATTCGAACCCGGACCTCTTTCGGACGAATGATCAGAGGCCATCGCTTAGACCACTGCGCCACCGGGGCGGCGCTTAAATTTTAGACTGAATTCCAAGAGACAGGAAAAGACCCAGAAGAAGACCACATGGGAGATGGGTGGATGAAATTCGAAAGTATGAGGGAGTAAAATGGAGTAGATTAGCGCAAGACAGACCGTTGTGGAAGAAACTTGGGGAGACCTTCGTCCCGCAGTGGATTGATAATGGTTGACAATGATGATTATATTAATATCGAACTGTTGGGAGGTATGAAATAAATTATTGTCAAATAATAAATTACAATAGGATCTAGAAACAGAACCTAGGTTGGAAAATAAGATCGTTATTGTAACTTCTCTCCCTCTCTCTTTTTTTAAGGCATAGACCTATTGCTGAAATTAAAGTCAACCAGTGCCGACTAAGGCTAGTAGTTAAACAATGACTTGACTTTCTTGTGGTATCGATAATTAATATCATAATTATGCTTTTTTATCATTTTTTTATTTTTCTATAGTTGTTTTTCTTTTTAAATATGGAGCAGAGGACTATGTCAGGCTTATTGGGCATTTTTCCTCTTGCTTCCCTGTTGTTATATTACTACTAATTTGTTTGTTTTATTTATATATTCTACAATGTACATTTTTGTGACAACTAAAATATGAGTGATTAATTGCATATAGTGTAAACAGTATGAAACCCTATCCTGGTTGCACAATTGTGGTTCAACAGGCCGGTGGAGGTGGTGTTCTGGTGTGGGGAGCTTTTTTCTGTTAAGCCTTAGGTCCGTTGGTTTTCATTCCACAAACACTTAACGGTAGACATTAGCCGACCATTTCCATCCTTATCTCCGGCAGGTTTACGCGGACCAAAGTGCAATCTGTCAACAGGACAACGCACTGTGTCATCGGGCTCGTACAACTACTGAGTAGGTAGAGAACACGATAGCGAATTCGTCACATTGCATTTGTCCTGAAATTCCTCTGACTGTAACCCAATTGAACATTTATGAGATATGCTAGAACGGGGTATGAGAACTGCTGATCTTTCTCCATGCAATCAGCGTGAACTGACGGAGCTTCTGTGCCGCCCCGGTGGCGCAGTGGTCTAAGCGATGGCTTCTGATCATTCGTCCGAAAGGGGTCCGGGTTCGAATCCCGGTGAGGCATGGATGTTGTGTTTGTCTTTCGGCACTGGTTCTCTCCCTTCCCTGGAACCAGTGACCCTAAATTAGGGACGGGCGACTGCTTACAGCCCATTGAGTTGATCACGGTGGTCGTTAAACCTCCAACCAACAACAACAACAACAACAACGGAGCTTCTGCAACTGACATGGGTTTAGTTACGCATGGCGGATGTTCGACACTTTGCAGAATCTGTTCCTAGGCGTCAGCGTGTCGTGATTGCACCGAAAGGCGAACCAACTACGCTATTAGATTGGTTTTCCTAATGCAAAGTTCACTCGGTGTATACTGTCGTCCACCCGAGATGGATAACTTCGTATCTCGCAAAGTATCTGGGTGATAATTATTGTAATTAGAACTAGCCGTTGTTAGGAAACAATTTTCAGTCTGAACTAAAAAAATCGTTAACAAATAAATAAAAATTTGAGCGCGAATTGTAATAGAGAAAAAAATATGAAATAAAAGTCCCAGCGGTATTAGATGGAACAGAACGCAAAACGTACAAAAGAACACTTACATAAAAAGAAACGAGCTATGAAGGTCCATCGTATCCATGTCCTATTATCAATATCAATACGTATGTCTACAAATAATGTTTATTAACAGAAAGTTTAACCTTTTTACCGGCTGGAACGAATTGACTCGGGGGTAAGAAAATGGGCTGAAATCAGCTCGCACGGATATATTCTCTGTCTAAGAAGTGAACCGAGAGCTGTTGGAACGAGTCAACTTGAGCATGAGGAAGCTTTGCCTTTCCCCTTTAGCTCTGACATTCAAAGTGGTCTTAGGGGGTTGATTGACTCTAATCCTTTTGGACTGATTACTCTTTAAAAGGGCTATAAGAATGGCAAAGAACCAAAGAAAGAACAGAAAAGTGTTTGAGTCACTTGGTACTACCCAGTGGTATGATGTTCCCATCATTTCTTGGTAATAAAGAACTTTGAATACCTATCACCTAGCAAGGAGCATTGAGATACCAATCATCAAGGACTATCACCAAGTAGTAATGGGATGCATACTACTATAGATTAGTGGGATGCATACTACTATAGATTAGTGGGATGCATACAACTATAATTAGTGGGATGCCTATCAACGGTGACAAGTTCATGGTAGTTCATGGTCATAATGATAACGTAAGATGGGGAAAGAAATTGTTGCGCGGCAGCTTTCGTAAAACCCAAACGTTATGTGAATATCTCTGTTTGGAAAACGCAGAGAGTTTTGGGCAACATTTGTTTCAGATTCATCGGCCACTTAAAGCGTTAATACTGTACGCTGAAACTGTGAAGTACCTACCACATGGGTGAAGTGATGTAAGTCAAAAAGGCATGTTTCAGCGATAAGCCTTGACGACGTATTTGAATCAGTAGAACATACGACCAGGAGTGGGAAGACGAGGTTCAAATTACACCACTGGCGAAAAGGACTGTTTCGCTAATATTGGTTTACAAACATAAACTATATCTCCTGGTCGTGAGCGGTCCGAAAAAAATTGTGTGATGCTCCTTCCGCACATCCTCTGGAGTTAATCAGAGTTCCTTCAAGCATGGTTTGCTGGCGGACACGAAACCTATGATTTCATGCATCCGCCTTTCTCAAGGAGAAGGAGGATATATGTGTCACACCTATCATAGGGGTAACAGGAATCAAAACGACAAGTTGTAGCAACAAACTTTGCCGGCGTAGTTCAATCTGCAGAACAGCCGCCTCCGGAGTAGGAACACGTGTGCTCAAATTCCACCATCGGCAAAACGGACTCTTTCGCTATAAAACTTTTGGCCCTTATCACATCTTCTAATTTTCGTGAAACACTTTCCGTTAGCTTTTTGCAACTGTCCTGCGATATGTTCCGCCATTCATCTTTAAATCAGTGACGAGTTCAGATTGGTTTGGTGCGAGATCTCTTCTTCCACGTAGCTGAAGATCCATTCGTCTCAGAGACATTCTATAGGACTCAGCTCAGGATTCTGGGCTGGCCAACCCAACCATTCGACGTCCATGTCCTCAGCGAACAGGACGACATGATGCATTGTCCTACTCATAGAGATAGAGGCCCTCCCTACAGTACTGACACATCTTTGGTAGGGCATAACTGTTCAGTACGTATAGGTACAGCTTGCCATTCACGATTTTGTCCAAAACGACTAGTGGGCCCATGCCAAAACTCAAAAAACCATCCCTATACCATCGGCCTACTGCTACTGAACTTCATTATCTGGACAATACAGTCCGGACTGTACCTTTCTTCCGGCGTCTGCCATTCCCAAGACAGACCATCAGACTGGTAGACTGTGTGCCGTTCCTCGTCAGTCCAAAGCGCTGTTTTCCATTGGTCTACAGTATAGGAATGGCGCCCCTTACATCACGCTAATCGGCATGTCACATTAGTTCAAGTGATTAGTGACTTGTGTATGGCTTCTCTACGTCGATAACCCATGGTATTCAACGTCCTCCGCACTGTACTGTTCGGTGCCAGCATCAGTACACACAGTTTTACATAGGGTGCATGTGATTTGAGACAATGTTGATTTGATTCCTGAGCAGATAGTCCTTTGCAGAGCAATCTCGTCATGTTCTGTTAACTTCAGAGGTTTACCTGACCGTTTCTTGGCAGCTCTAAGCCCAGTCCGCTTCCATTTGCATGTCACACCAACAACGGTCGACCATAAATCTTCAATGCGGCTGGGATGTTGAAAAGATGACTTCAAAAAAAAAAAAAATCTTCGAGCAGTGGAAACAGCTCTGGGCTAAGTATATGGCTATTGCAAAATTTTAGGTCTTGTACTTCATTTTAATAAATCCAGTCTAGACACGTTTTTGACCACACCTTGTAAATGAATATTGCGAAGTGTTAAGGCCATCCTGGTGGCGGAGGGTCTAAGCGCTGGCTTATGACCATTCGTCCGAGAAGGGTCCGGGTTCGAATCGCGTTGAGGCATGGATGTTGTATTTGTCTTACGACACCGGCTCTTTCCTTCCCTGGAAGCAGTAGCCCGAAATTAGGGACTGGCTATTCCTAATATCACATCAAGTTGCTCAACAAATGAACAAAAATAATAAAGTGCTAAGTGCATATAGTCATCCCAAACATTCAAGAAACGAGTAATGTTGTGTGTGTGCAAAAACTCTACCCGATTTTGTAATAGATGCAAATTGTGATCGGAGTAGTTACGTCACAGATGACGCTGCGATGCCGAATTTTCGGCCAATAAAGCGTGGAGCAGTAGAGCATATAGACACTAGGTTTGTCAGAGTAAGCCATTGGTAACGGAAATCACGGACGTTGTAACATGGCATGCGATAAGGAGCACATTAGACATTATTTACTCTACGAGTTCGATAAAGGTATTACTGCAGCCGCGGCTTGCCGCAACATCTTTCAGGTGTATGGGGAAAATGCAGTTGATGATAGCACATGTCGCCGTTAGTTTCGGAAATTCCGGGACGGAGATAGAAGCTGCAAAGATCAACCACGTCCTGGACGTCCATCCGTGGTTTCTGACGAGGATGTGCACCAAGCCATAACAAATGACCCACATCCAGCCGTTCAGGAATTAGCGGAAACGTTGTCGTTACACAGAACAACAGTCGAAAGACGGATGCATAAGCTTGGGTTCATCACCAAGTTCGATATCTGGGTTCCGCAACAGCTTTCTGCAAAGCAACGAGAGGAGATAATCCGTACTTGTGTTTCTTTGCTTTCTCGTCACAGAAATGAACCGCTTTTGGAACGAATTGCAACGGATGATGAGAAATAGGTACTGTACATTAATATAAAGCGTCGACGGACTGTGTGCCAAGGTGCGAAGCATGCACCATCGACCTCAAAAGGAGGATTGCATCCCAAAACGGGTTTGTTGAGTGTTTGGTGGGATGTCCAGGGAATAATCCCCTGGGAGGTGTTGGCACCTAACCGAACGATAAATGCTGACTTCTACTGCCAACAGTTGGACAGATTGCGAGAACAACTGACATCGAAGCGGCCAGCTCTAGTCAATCGCAAAGGCGTGATCCTTCATCATGTTGACGCCAGACATCATGCTCTTTTAATCACTCAGCTAAAATTACTGGACTATAGTTGGGAAGTAGTAACTCACCCGACGTATTCCCCTGACCTGGTACCTATGGACTACCACCTTTATTGATCGTTACAGAACGCCATCGCTCTCCAAGCAAACCTTTGATGATGTGGACGATATGAAAACGGCACTACATGACGTTTTTTACTCTAAAACACAGAAAGTTTTTCGGAGTGGGATTCGCCTACTCATAGACAGATGGCAGGAGGTCATACAAAATTTTGGCAATTATGTGAAATCCTAGGTACATTATTTACTGTGTTCTCCTCCTCTTTTTGTAGCCTACAAAAAAGGGCACACACCTAATATAAAAAAGATGAATATTTTTCTACGTTTCTTTAAAATGAGTGAATGCTATTAGTAGATTCGAACATTTTCATTACCGAATCACGTAAGCGAAATTTAAGCTCTCTTTATTTTGCCATAAAACTCTAAAATTAAGCTTGATATTTTCTGCTCTTTAATTATGCAATGCTGGAATTAAAAGCATAAAAAATAAGAACATACAACCTTTTACGTAAACTGATCAGCATTGAGCGAATTTCCTGTTTCCTCCGGAAATCGAATAATAATCCTAGAAAATGTATAAGATTTTACGTTTTGTATTATTTGGAATCTTTCATGAAATACGTTTTTCTTCGGAAATAAGGAAATATGAAGCAATCTTTCATTAACGAATCGAATTTTCACCATTGGAAAAACTTTCAAATAAAACAAACAGCCAGAGGGAAAACATTTTCCTATGCATGAGGATAGTAACAATATTCAAAGCACTGGTAATCTTTGCTAAATAAATTTTACCCTCTTATTTGCTTTATTGCAAAACCTTTGTTTTCTTGGAAGTTACAATTTTCATTCAGCTACATCATAATACCTTATCTGTAATTTGATCGGCACTAATTAACTGAGAAGATCTTAAGATAATTAAGACATCCTTTATTTTAAGTGAGTTACGTATTTTGTCTGGGGCATTCAAAACGTTCTTTTGTTTCCACATTTAAAAAATAACTAAGCATGAATATGTAACAAGCGCAAGAAAAATAAAGATCCGTCTATTCAATAAGGACGATAGTTAATCTCTTTCGTCAAGAAAATAAACGGAATCTCAGAAAATAAATTGGTAGATAACATCAAAGCAACAAAACAGTTACCCACACAACAATTGTGAAACAAACAAAGCCAAATTAGCAAGCGTTTTGGATACGCTGAAACAAAGATTAGACGCCGCGGTTGCACTGTGATCTAAGCGGTGGCAGCTCTGAACTTTCGTCTAAGCTGGACCGATCGCGAGCTCCGGATGAGGTAGTCCAAACATGCACACCTGCAGACTTGGGCTTCCTATCTCCATTAACCCCCGAGTTGCGATTTTCGCAGGTCCTGAGTGTATTTTCTTTGGCCGAGCGAACCCCGACGTGTTTTACCTTTCAACTTTCATCAGCAAGTGCCTTCTCAAATTGACGCTCCAATTTTCCCTTCCCCCTTTTTCAGTAATTCCCCACTCTTAATGGCTCATTGTCCTCGGCAGACGTCTGAGTATCGCTTTTGCTGACAGAATTTATGTGCCTCCTGCCCGGTCGCTTCGCCACCTGAAACTCGCCGCAGCCATAAGTGCAAGATTTAGAACTTTCCTACATATTACTTGTCTGCTGTAAACATGCAGTAAACACCGACCATGGTGTTTAAGCTGTATGCTAAAAAAGGAAAAGAAAAAAATCACTTAGTACCTCGCGGCTCCCATCCACATTTGAAAGAACCTTGCGGCTCCCATCCGCATTTCCATCGTTCTTGTTTCACCCTCTCAAAAAACCTCTCAAGGTAGAAATTTTTATGTTGCACTCGAGTCCTCTGTGTAGGGTCTTGTGGACCAATAAAGGGAGATCTGACTTATTTCCTACATTCAAGAGCATTGGAGCGACTTCCTAATTAGCCCGCAATTTTGTTAAACAATTTAGTAGGGCCTATGAACAGCCGAAAGAAAAGCAACGTAAATGAGAAATAAAAAAGAAACTGTAAACAGCAAAAAAACAATATGAGACTGCCGAAATGTGATTCTCAGCTGCCTCATACAATTAGTGACATGGCGGATAAATTTTAGAGTTTTCGTCAGGTTTTAGGTTGGTGGGGGGTGTTGTCCACTGTAACAAAAGTACTCTTTTTTGAGAAAGACTTACTTCTTTTCTCTGTATGACGACATTATCTACTTTTCGAAAAACTGTTCTATGTTTACGTATTTGTTTAACTTTGCTTTGTAACTGCTTTACACTCTAGTTCGATTTTTTTCTCCATAGTATGTTTTTCCTGTTTCATTTCAACAAACTTATTTCTTCTCGACTTCATCACTCTCACTTTTCCATACAAACTTTCCTAACATCAGAAATGTAACAAAAACTTCAGATATATTTTAATCTCTCCGACATTTATTCTCATGACATATCAACTAAAATTTCATGCTTTCACCAAAAATCATTTTCTTAATGAGTTATTTTTACTTTTTTTTTCATGTATAACCAAATATTTATAACTAACTCACTTCGCCAAAGTCAGTATGAACACATCTAACCACATCCTCTTTCCCCATTTATTTCGCTTTACGGCGAGATGCGTCAAAACTTTGCGCTTATTTCATTCATTCAATGACCAGTTCAAACGTGCCACACATTACATGTTAAACATCTGTGTTTGCTATATTTCCATTTGGATATTAACTTTCGTTTCACCTCACATTCGTTTTAAATAGGTTACCTCTATCGCATCTGAATTTCTTATCACACCTCATTTATTTAATTACTTCAATAACATAGTAGTCTTGAACATAGAGAATAGCCAGTCGTATTCTATATTTTCTCTTGATTCTTATAAAGGAACAGACAGCAAGAAGTCTCACACACTGAAACAAACATCGCCAATTTGTTACTTCCATGTCTTTTCCACGACAAATTCTATAGTTCCACATCAAAAATATTTGTAACGCTTCACCTTGTATAAAAACATTTTTTTCTCTAATATTAGAATTTATTTACCCAAAACAATAACTAAACCTATCATAACAACCCAGTGAACAATGTACACATGACTTCATACAGTCTTAAAAAAATGCGTTTATGTATACAAATGTTATTATTGCTCCCACTCACTTTGAAGTTATGAAAGCAAGCTAACAGAAGTCTTTCAGAAAGCATTTACGAAGTTATTGATTTTTTAAACCCAATATTTGAATCGTTCATTTTTTTTAAATCAACATTTGAATCATTCAATTTTCACAAACTTCGTTTTCGAAACCTATAAATTTTAACAAGCCAAAAAAAAATGGTTTTGCTGTTTTTACTAAGAAGACGATTTTTAAAATATTCATTTTCTTTTAATCGTAAAAATCCCGTAGAATAAAATGGGAAATGCCACCCAATTAAAAGTCAGTATTTGGACCGCTCAACTTTTTCTAAAAGTCAATATTTGAAACGTTCGTTTTTCTAAAAATCAATACTTGAATCATTTAATTTTTATAAAGTTCGTTTATGAATCGTATAAAATTTAACAAGCCAAAAAAAAAATAGTTTTGTTGTTTTCACTAAGAGGACCATTTCCTTACAATCGTAAAAATCCCATAGAATAACATGGGAAAACTACCACGCATAAAAGGACTGTTTTGAAACTAGGAAAATTCTCTAAAAGATCGTTTTCGTAAAAGTTGAAAAAAGCCAGGTGGAAAATGGAATTTTCTAAAAATGTCTAAGGAAAGAAATGAACTACGAAAAATATCTTAGGAAAGAAATTTTAGCTTAATGATTAGATTTTAAAAACAAGTCGCATAAGTCCTAACGTAAAACAATAGTCTCAGACTGAAAAAAAGAAGATACTGTTACGATCGAATTTTATGTATAGCTGCTATAGATCTATATATTTCTTGTACAAACACGAAACAGCGATATAAGAAAGCAGATTAAGCCATACATTAAAAGCAAGTAAGACAAGTAGTTTGCATAGGACAAAGAAATAATAATGAAGAAACATTTGCTTGTTTTAATCAGAAAAAATAGTCTCGATAAAAGTAGTTGCAAAGTTAGAGAAAAAAATAATGTTGATATATTGAAATGTTTAACGACTACACAAGCATTTAGAAAAAAATAGATTAAGATATGCATTAAAAGGTACATTTCATTGATTAATCATGAAGAAATAAAAGTACGAAGAAATAAAGAAAAATATTTTAACTATGTATAAAAAATTGCGGCTCTGGACGGTAGAAAAATGTACAACTTTAAAAATGTAACAGAAAATGCCATGAACACGTAAATACAGTAATAAACAATCGTGTTTTAAGATTACGTTTACAGCACAAAACTTTCGAAAATGTCTTTATGTTGGTACGTCCGTTGAAAATGCTTTTGAAATCTCCTCAAAGAAAATAAAAATATTCGTTACGTCGAAATATTATGTATATAAAATGAAAAATTATGTAAAAAAAAAAGGGATAAATTCGTTGCAAAATTATCAAGTCATAGAAAAAAAAATCAGTCTTGGGGCTTAATGTGTCTAACAGAATATCAAATGACCTCAACTTCCCCACTAACCCCATTCTTAATTCCTTCCATTTGCTCACAAGAAAAGCTTAGCACCGACCACGTGAAGGGAAAAATGGCGTTGACTGACGTCATGGTGTTGCCTGCTAGCACAGCATTGTCACCCAGCACGGTGACCCGTCCAAAAACGGGTGTCATACAAAATGGTATGATTGATCACAAATCAAAAATGGCGACTTACCCAAAACACGTGGCGGACAAAATGGCCACGTGGTGAAAATAAAATGGCGGACAAAAGATGGCGGTGAGATCACGTGGAAAATATGGCGGTGACTGACGTAATGATTGACCAGGAATCGAGCACACCCACATCCGGCAGTGCGGAGCCGTGAGGCAGCACCTGCTCCGTGGATAGCTGGGACAGCTGTGGACACACGTGGACAGCTTTTCATTGAACTGTTCCTTTTCTACTACTTGGATCTTTTCCTGTCCCTTAGAATCCAGTCTAAAATTTCGGTTGTTCAACAGTGGTCCGTTCTACTTGCAATATGTCTAACACATTACCATTTCATAGATTTTATTCTGATCATGATGTCTTCCACTCTTGTCATTTTCGTTATCAACGAGTTGATTTTTTCTATTTTTCTTGGTTACAGCAAGCATGCTTTAGTTAAGGTCCACGTCTCTACTGCGTACGTAAGCACTGGAAGGATGCATTGATTTAACACTTTTCTTTTAAGGCATAATGACATATTGCTTTTAAAAATTGTACTGTTTCTCCGAAAAGCTTTCCAACCAAGTTTCATACGACAATTAATTTCTTCGTCAATGTGACCCTCGCGTGATATCTGCTGCCCAAGATAAATGTAAGAATTGCTTATCTCCAGCTCTTCCCCATCAATTGATAACTCTTCATTCCTTGTAAAAGCATTGTACTTCAGTTTTGTCTTCTGAAAGTTCATTTTTAATCCCATTTTTTTACCCTTCTCTACAAGTTCCTGGATCATATTCTGTAGCTCCGAAGTACTATTTCAAAGACTTCTGAAGGGTTCATTGAAATATTTGTTTTTTATTCAAAAGCAAAATGGAAATAAAATTGGGTCGAAATCAGGTCAGGAACACCTTGACCTTACCCGTTTGACCCGTAAGAAATTGTTGACCCGGTGACCCGTGAGCCGTTCCCGTCTTTGGCAGTGATATATATTGAATATATATAGGAAGAAGTTTTTAAAATTTCTTCTAAACCCATAGAAAACAAATGCCCGTGTGAACGTATATTTGGAGCACAAACGGCAGAGATAGTTTCCCCAACTTTTGTGAGAAATTAGGCAAAGAATTACGTAATCAGGTTTCAAGGTCTCTGTCAAATTCCGTCCTAAAATTCTAAATTTCTGGCAAACGCGTAAAGCACAAACGCTTATGTTAACGGATATTGGAAGCACAAACAAAGAAATCGGATAAAAATTAATTCTAATCGGGGACCAGGTTCATGCCAAATTTGCATTATTAAATTTTAAATTTCTCCCCAACGCGTGGAGCACTAACGCTCGTGTTAACGGATATTGAGAGCATAAACGTCAGACATTGTTACCCTAAGTTTTGGGAGAAATCGGATAAAAAATAATTCCAATCGTTCACGCCAAATTTGCATTTTTAAATTTTAAATTTCTCGCGAACGCGTGGAGCATTAACGCCCGTGTTAACGGATATTTGGAGCACAAACGTCAGACATAGTTTACAAAAGTTTTGGGAGAAATCGGACAAATAATTACGTATTCGGGTTTCAAGGTCACTGTCAAATTCTGTCCTATAATTTTAAATTTCTCCGAAACGCGTGCGGCACAAACACTAGTTTTAATTGTACTTCAGAGCACAAATGATGAGTACACTTTGTGTGACATGTGGCGAAAGTCGTAAGCAATTACGCAATCGGTGGCCAGGTTCACGGGCAATATTCAAATTTGAAATTTGAAATTTGTGGTGATTACGTGAAGCACAGGTGTCAAGTCTGGTGCAACTTTGGAGCACAAACGACGGACACGCTGTGCACAAGTTTTGGGAGATATTCGATGAAAATTTGCGCATTTGGCATCCAAGGTCACTGTCAAATTTCACCCTCAAATTTAAAATTTCTCATGAACGTTTGGAGCACAAACATTAATTTTGGTGGTACTTTACAGCACAAACGATAGAGGTTCCTTATTCAAGTTTTGGCCGAAATCGAACAAACTTCAGGGGCTGGCGTGAACGTAGCCCCCGGGTTTTAAAAATTGATTTCTTGGGATTGGAGAATAGCGCAACCGAAATTTTTGATACCACACGGAAGCACAAGTTTTGGAGCTTATCTACAATAATTCGGAGGCTAGCATGAACCTGGCCACCGAATTATTTGAGCAGCTCTAGCAAAAGAAATGTGCAAGCACAAACGTCAAATTAAACGGCACAAAACAGCACAAACGAAGATCTTTCGGAATCGACCTGAATTGTCGTTTGTGCTGAAATTTCGGGGGCCATGTTCTCGAACATAAGTTAATGTCAATACCACCGAGGCACTCTCGCCCGAAGACCGCCGAATAACCATTGAGTGCTAATGTGATGCAGATGTCCGTTGGTTCTGTTGATGATATTGTGAGAACCAGGTTGGGCACCGAAAAGTCGCTGCAAAGTGGATTCTCCACTTGCTCATGGATGAACACAAGGCAAATTGTGTTATCATTTGTAGCCAATGGAAGTGCCGGCTATGACGTAGGAAGAATTGGAAACGTGTCAAAAGTTTCGGATCCGAACTCTACCCGGGCCCGGACGTCCCATAACGGCACCCGACCCAGACCCGACCCGACCCGACCCGATCCGGACCCATTACTCATCCAGACAAATCTGCTTTGAACTATAAATTCGAAACTCAATTTTTATATATAAACGTAATATGTAAATTCATCCCAATAATTGCTTGATATTTAATAACTGAAATCCTTTTTTAATAATAAAATTTGGTTACTTGTTAAATTCTAGTGCCATTTTTAGTGCCACTGTTTTGCTAAATCCAGAAGTAATGGCTGACTATGGCCGTGACCATGGAGTATATTACGAAAGGGAATCATTATTTACTATTACACAAATGTATTTTTTTAATGTATTTAGATTGTTCACTCTTTCCACGCTTTGATGGAGGTGAGCATACTTTCATATGGTCCGTTAGTTTTTGGGTTCCATAATCTTTTATTACACCGTCGACATCTTTCTTTGTAATTATACACTTTCCACATTTTGAACAACAAGCAAGACCAAACAACACAGAATTATTCACCGGTTCCTTAATGAGACGAAACAGTTTCCAGCATTCACTCTTCCCCTTGTGGTTTTCAACAAGCACCTACTTTGTTGGCCTCGACGCCTTTCCGAACCTCCTTAATACTTAATCCATGCATATTAACAAATAAGGAGTTAATTTTAGCATGACATATCATGGGAACGAGATGTTAGCACATCAGTCGAAAACCTCTGAATCCTCAATGTAAAAGATGCGATGTGAAAAGTAATTCTTAGTCATACAGTAAATTTCGCACGGAGAGAGTGAATCAGCTGAGAAGCAGGCGAATGGCGTTTGCCTGTACCTTGCCCTGGACAATCGCACTGTAAAAGAACGCAAAGGAAGTATCTTTTTACTATATGGTGTCGGTCTGTCTGACGTCAGTCGGTGGAAATCTTCGTTGCTTTAAGAAAGAAACGACAATTTTTTCATGGCAAATCATTATTCACCCAGTGGGCAAAAATATCGACTACAGAATTCCACAACGAGCATTTTTCTTTGGAATATATTTTTATCTTTTCAAAAACAAAACGTGAATAAAAACGGATCAAAATCGGGTCAGGAATACCTTGGCCCGACCCGTTGGACCCGCAAGAAATTGTCGACCCGTTGCTTCGTTCACCCGTGACCCGTTTCCATCTCTGGACGTGAGCCACACTTTTTGGATCGAGTCATCATATGTGATGAAACATTTTTTTCCCCATTTCAGTCCAGAAACAAAACAACAGAGCACGCAGTGGAAACACCCAGCAGTACTCAATCCAAGAAAGCAAAGTTCAAGCAAGTGCAGAGAAGGTCGTGCACTTGGTTTTTTCGATAACATATCCGCAAAGTGATTGGATTTTGCATCAAGATAATGTCCCTGCATTTCGTGCTTTGCTTACCCAGCAAGTTATCCAAGACATGAGCATCGAAATGATGGCGCGTCCTCCATATTCATCCGACCTGGCACCGTGTGACTTCCACCGATTCTCTGAAGTGAAAAAACAACTTCGCGGGTGTTGGTTTCCATGAAATATTGAACTGAGCAATGCTGTGATGGGTATCCTGAACCACATGTCCAGGAAGGGCTTCGAACACACCTTCCGTAAGTGGAGAGAAAGGTGGGACCGGTGCATTCAGGTAGAGGGAGAATACTTTGGAGGTATTTAAGCCGTCCCGGTGGCGCAGTAGTCTAAGCGGTGCCCTCTGATCATTCTGACGAAAGGGGTCCGGGTTTGAATCCCACTGAGGCATGGATGCTGTGTTTGTCTTACAGCACTGGCTCTGTCCCTTCCCTGGAACCAGCGACCCTAAATTAAGGACGGGCGACTGCTTATAGCCCATTGAGTTGCTCATGGTAGTCGTTAAACCTCCAATAAAAAAAAACTATGTTAGTGAAAGTATGCTTACTGTATTCCACTTTTATCCCATGTAAAATCAGTCACGTTACTTTTTGAACGACCCATGTCCAATGGCGTATTTAAATGTAACCATGGCTACATGGTGACATTTAAAAACGCCGGAAACGTATGATATAATCTAGAAAAATTGTGTTTTCTGGAGTGAATTCGTTACTGGATCACCGAATTACCATTTCAGTGCATAGATCTCTATGCACTGAAATTCGTGGCCCAAAGTGGTGTCACCCTAGCAAGCTCGTACGAAAATACAGATTTATGGTTTCTGTTCCCTTACCAGGATGACAGAATTTTAAACTTTGTGACAAGGTGGCTTTATACGGCAACCCGATGAGGAAAGTCCATATGCTTGTACGACTGCCATGCATTTGTGAAGATCTTTTATGGTTAACATCCGTGCTTATGAGACATTCATTGTTAAAAGCATTGAGGTACCAATAAATGAGACTTAACGTTTTCCTTATCTTAAGTGGATATTTCATCTCATAAAAAGATTTTTTGCTTTACTAACTTTATTAAAGCGTTATTAAAAAAATCACATGTTTTATGGTTTTTTTCCTTTGCGTTTTGGTTGATTGTTGATTCATCGAACGAAATGCAATAAAGAAATGGTATTCATTACAAGGGAACATTAATCGGAATTCTACTTTCTGCATGGCTATAATTTCGTTCTAAGCAAAAGTAAAAGCAGCTTTTTTCTTTTGTTTTAACCCACGTTAGATACAATTTCAAGGTATAATTAAATTAAATTCCAAATACAATCTCCCCTAGGAATTTCGCGCCTGTTTTGTTTTAAATGCTATTATTTTTAGGGACGACATTGCTTACCATTTTTAGTGAATGATAGAAGAATATGATATCAAGAAACGAGCAAAAAAATTCATAGCGCGTGCTCATGTAAAGGAAGAAAATGTATCGTACAATGCAAAACACCCGCCGTTCATAGGTGAGCAAAATATTTGAGATCCCCGTACTAGCCTAAAAAGTAGAAAACAAGCAAATAAAAGACTTCGAGAATTGGTGAAATCTGTCATTCAGAAGAAAAAATTAGCCCTAATTTTGTTTTAAAAATCGAGAGAATGTTTCTTTAAATTTGGTCCTAAATAAACAGAAAATTCTTTACTGCTTCAAAATAGCGTGTGCATTACTTTATAAGGCTAAACTTATTTATTATTTTCCTAAAGAAAGTGTTACTTTGCAGAGGTGGGAATTAACCATTTAAATAGGGTGTTGATAAAACAAAACGTTTTCACTTCTTCAGAATTGTAACGCATGAGTAAGAAATTGAAGAACGTTTGTCAGCTGAAACATGCGGGGATAATTAATTATAATTATTTAAATTAATTAGCAAAATGGTTTAAAGTTAGTTCTAGCGGAAAACTGTGAGTGGGATTTGTTTCTGTAGTCGAATACCTATGAAAAAGGAAAAAGCAAAAGAACGAATGTGCGGCCATTTCACAGTATTACGCAAACCACATTTTATTTGCTAAAAAGAACTAAATAACAAAGCCTTTGTATCAAGTACATACAAACAAACTGTAGCTATTATCCGTTTATTGGCGTAAAGAATGAAAGAAACATTTTACCAAGCTTCAAGGCATCAACGAACGGCTTCTTCACTACTGACAGCAGAATACAAAGTGGATTAAACATGTCAGTAAAATCATGCAATGCATTTATTATGATACGCTTTCCAACATAACAGAAATCATTACTTAAGTTATGAGGATAATGTCTGTGGGATAAATCTCGCTCCTGTGCCCTGACCATTGACCTCATTTCGATTATATTCAACAGGACTGGTTCCGTGAACCTCCGAAACAACATACTGAAGATTTGTCGCAATAGAAGCACTTTAACCCTTTCCAACCGTATGTTGAAGCGTATATGCTCCAGCTTTGTCCGTCTGTCTGCCTGTCCGCACGATAACTCGCGTAAAAATGGTTCGATTTCGATGAAATTCTAGTATGAGGTAGGGGGACAACCTGGGGACGAACCCTATTGAAAATGGGTGAAATGGGGTCAAAGGTCACGACATTCCGTTGCCCTTATGTGTCATAACTTACGTAAAAATGGTTCGATTTCGATGAAAGTTTAGTATGTGGTAGGGGTCAACACCTGGACAAAACCTATTGAAAATGGGAGAAATGGAGTCAAAGGTCGGGACACAGGAGCGAGATTTATTCCACAGCCATTATCCTCATAACTTGACTAAAAATGCTTCGATTGCGACAAAACTTTAGTATGTTGTTCCGGAGGTATACCGAATCGGTTCGGTTTAATGTCATCGAAATAGGGTCAAAGATCAAAACACAGGATCAATATTTATTCCACAGCCATTATCCTCATAACTTGAGTAATGATTTCTTTTATGTTGGAAAGCGTATCATAATCAATGCATTAGTCAAGTAATGAGGATAATGGCTGTGGGATAAATCTCGCTCTTGTGCGCTGATCTTTGACCCCATTTTGATGATATTAAATAGCACCGGTTCAGTATACTTACGGAGCAAAATGATAAAGTTTTGTCTCAATCGTAGCATTTTTGCGTACGTTATGACGCATAAAGGCGATTGAATCGATCCCGCTTCTATGTCCGACCTTTGACCCCATTTCGCCCATTTTCAATAGGGTTCGTCCCCATCGAAATTTAACCATTTTTACGCGAGTTTTCGCGCGGACAGGCTGTCGGACAAAGCTGGAGCAAATACGCTTCTTCAACCTACGGTTGGAAAGCGTGAAAAATGTTGCAATTTAAATATGAGTATGACTTGACTAAGCAAATAAAGAATGATTTTTAAATATAGAGAGCGATCTGCATTTGAAGTTACGAGGTATGATGATTGTGCACGTGGCATTTCAGAGGGGGAAACTAACGAGATAATATTATTATTGAGATATTGGATCCGAATTTTTCGCAGCGCTAGGAATTTTTTGGCAACTCTCATCATCACTAAGTGTGACGCGCATGTTCACAAAACCTGCAAAGAAACACTTAGGAGATCATAAGACGTTAGCTGCTTGGTTGAAAATACGTGACTTTTTACATCTTTTTCGCTGATGTTCAGGTCGGTCGTAAATATCCAAGATCACAGCGACAGCACTGCCGATGGTGTTATTGTTGACTGAGGGTTCATTTGGAGGGTTTTAAAATATGACATGTTACTACATTTTGCAATATAATTATAATTTCCTTTAGTACTGAGTATTGCTACCAAACATGGTAATGCTTTAATCTAGGAGATTTAAATGCAGCAACTAACTGACTGCTACTTTACGTAGGTATAACACACTCGTCGTCAAAACAATAGTTGCACCCAGAAGGAAGAGACCGACAGGAATGAAAATTGGAGGGTAGGTTTGACATCGTGAGATATGCTAATGATTCAAGTATCACGCTCGGCCGCGCATGTGATCAAGCAATCAGGGGTCGTAGCGGTGTGCCTGACAGGCTATATAAGATCGTCCTGTTGGGCGTGCTTGCCATTCTGACTCGTGTTGTAATGTTGGTTACATCCTTTGCAAGTGAATTATGCCTCGGAGAAAAGTTCGGAAGCAATTCGAGAGGGGACGCATCTTCGGACGCTGAGTGAGCGGAATGGTCTCATCGCCGTATTGCGCGCCATACCGGTCGAGCGGATATCACCATAGCACGCTGTTGGCAGCAGTGGATAGGACAAGGAAAGCAGGAGCGACAGGAAGAGTCTGTGAGACTTAGACGAACGACGGGGGAAGAGAGAGAGACATAGAGAGAAAACCGACGATTTGTACAACATGCGCGGACTTATCCAACAGCCACGATTGCGGATATTCAGCGAGCAGTGGTGCCCTCCATGCATCGTCCGATTAGTGCCAGCACCATTGGCAGACGGCTGTACGACGTAGGACTACACGCACGCAGACCGTTACGACGACTGCCCTAAACACCATTGCATCTTCGTCAGAGACTGCAATAGGGTCCCGCCAGACTGTCATGGAGCTACTCAGAATGCAGCGGGTGATCTTCAGTGTAGAGCCCCGCTTTTGTTTGTCTTGGAGGAGACAACCAACGAATCCGTGTGTGGTAGCACCGTGGCCAGCGCCAAGATGAACGGTGTTGTCGAACGTCACACGCGCAGAAGGTCTGGTGTCATGGAGTGAGATGCAATTGCCTACGATGACAGATCATCTTTGGTGTTCATTACAGGCACTTTGACAGCCCAACGTTACGTTAATGAGGTCCGGCAACCAGCGGCCCTACCTTTTCTGAACTCTCACTCCGGTGCGATTTTCCAACAGGACAACGTTCGTCCGCATACTGCTGCTGTCTCGAGAGCTTGCCTTCAAGGCACTGACACTCTGCCATGGCGAGCTGCATTGCCATGCCTATCGCCGATTGAAAATGTGAGGGATGCTATCTGATGCACTATCCACACTCCACAATCTGCAGGAACAGCGTAGAAGATTCAAGCTGTATAGGATGGCTTATCGCAGGACACCATTAGGAACCTGTGCAGCTCCATGTTGAGACGTCTGGCCAGCTGTGTGAGCAAACATGGCGTCCCGACGCCATACTGAGACACTACTTATTGGCGTGTAGCTCAATAAATATTGCCCATATCAGTCTCAATGTTTAATCATTTATTGTTCCTGGTAACCTTTACCTTCCTCCCGCATAGCATTGCAATCCGACACGTCCTTTTGGGTGCAACAATTTTTTTGACGATCAATGTATTTTGAATGTCGACTGGGGCTGAAATATAGGGTGACCAGAAGTCCCGATTTTTGTTCCAATCAGTGTCAATTCGTGAAATAGCAAACTCAATTTTATTTTGTGGTTTACTATTTTTATATATTTAACAATCTGAGTGTAAACCGCATACCTAATTTCTTTTATACAAATTGTAACGACCACGGTGAGCAACTCAATGAGCCATAAGCAGGCGTCCGTCCCTAATTTAGGGTCACTGGTTCCAGGGAAGGGAGAGAGCTAGTGCCGTAAGACAAACATAACATCCATGCCTCACCGGGATTCAAACCCAGACCCTTTTTGGACGAATGGTCGTAAGCCATCGCTTATAATTCAGCTCCACCTGGCCATACTTAAATTTCAAAAAATTAAAAGGAATATCAAAGTTGTTTTTTGTATAATACGAACTCATTTATTATCACTAAAACATAAATAGTAATAATTTAGAAATAATTGATGGCATGGCTAATTCTAGACTTAATGCATTACAATTATTTCATATTATGGGTTTTACTAAAGAAAAAAGGAGATATTTAAGTGAAGTTTCGGAAAAGAAAGGTGGGACTGCTGCCCGAAAATGTGACTTAAAAATCTCTTTTATTCCTTAGTAAAACCCATAAATCTGAAATATTTATAATACGAATTTATTTTACAGGGATCCTTATTATTCTCTTCTCCCAAAGTTTTATTTCTCTATCTGAAATTTCAATCCATATTATGGACTCTTTCTTAAGTTTAAAGCAAATACTTCTTTGAGATGATATATCCGGCCTTGAATATTAGTGCCAATACTTGCCGGAAACGTATCTCAACTGATTCATTTGTCAGTAATTATATTTTAAAGAAGCAACTAAAATGTTTCCCTTTTTCAGAGTGATAAAATTATTACTTTTTTTTATCAGTCATCATAACTAACAGTCTTGATAAGAAAATCAACATGCAATTTCACTATTTTGGAGATTTGTTTTTAGTTTAAGTTACAAGATCTATAAGTTTCAAGTTACAAATAATTTTGTCCCGCTAGTTTCGCATTTGGACCACTGTGCAGTGTGGCTGTTTTTGAGAATGATCAAATACTTTTCAAATTCTGTTTTGCTTCGCGCTAGCCTACAACAAGTTTTAGTATTAACAATTTTTTGAGTTTTGAAATCTACGGTTTGTTTCTTGCCAGTCGTCAGAGTTGGGTTCGAGTTAGAGTCTCGTCTGAGGCATGAATGGTGTGTTTTTCTAACCACCTTGGAACAAGTGACTACGAATTAGGAACGGGGAACTGCTTATAACAGTTCGAGTTGCTCTCCGTCGTAGTTAATCCTCGAAACAACAACAACTAAAGAATCTGGGATACTACATCTTTCGTGTTCGGATGTTGGCCTTGACTTTTAAAGTCTTCGAGAGAATGGCACGAACGTTTTTCGGGGAACAGTAGTTTACTAAATTGAGCTCCTAACAAACGACGGAAGCATGTATGGATTGAGACAACCATCAGCTTAGCGAAGGTGTATCAAACGGAAGTAGTTTGTTGGGGCAGGAGGGTTGGAATAAATAATGCTCGCGTTTGAATGCAGAGGCAAGTAGATGACAGAAAAGAAAATCGTACAGTACGTGCGCTTTCACTTAAGTCTTCAATCAATAAAACAAATTGACACCAGCTTTCCTTGGCTGTCAGCTGTTTATTCTTGTCTGTAATCAATATGCTAATCACCTAGAGCGTACTTTACTGAACACGAAGGTCTCGTAGACGATTATCAGTAGGAAAGTGAGGTGGACATACTGATTAATCATTTTATTGATGGTGGGATACGCCTACAGTACGACGACGACGTGAAAAAATGGCAAAGCATCACGCACATTATTTCTTTGACATCGGATGCTTTATCTTCCCAATACACCGACACAATAAAGCAGTATGACATACATAAAGTATAATTATAAATGTATATGTCACGCAATGAGATGTATGGAATTTTTTCAAGAACACTTAGTGTCAGTTGCTACGATCACGTTAAGAAATCGTACAGTTTGAAATAGTAACAGCAACGTATAACGGAAATATTGCATGTGTGATGTAGTATAAAACACATGCATATTCATGAGCGGCATTACTTTCTAACATGTCATAGGAATTTAAATGTTCTTTAGACTTTCTTATGCAGCAAGACACAGTATGCCGAATTTGGATCTATTGGTTTCATGGAAGGAGAGAGTCAGTATTGTCATAGCAGACACTTAAAACCTTACCGTAGAATAGGACCAAGACGATGAAACTACGACGCGTGTGCCCGGTATATCAGCCATCCTTTCAGAGCTTGTGGGTCACACTTTAAGTAAAATTAAATGGGTCACACTTTAAGTAAAATTAAATGGGTGACACTTTAAGTAAAATTAAATGGGCCACACGTTATCTAGGATCCAGAGAAGAAATACACTGAAGAGCAACTGAATTAGAGATACCTGTCTAGTAACGTATAGCACCACCTTTCGCCCTGATGACGACGGCGATTCGTCTCGGCATGGACTCGACAAGACACCGGAAGCGTTGGGAAGCCATACGGATCCTCGAACCCTAAAAATACTCCCACAGTTAACGAAGATTTGATGGAGTGGCGTCAGAGGCTCGAACATCTCTCTCGATGGCATCCCAGAAGTGCTCGATGGGATTGAGGTCAGGTGATATAGCTGGCCAAGAAAGCGAGGTCACGTTGGTGGAGTGTCCATCCAACCATTCGGATACAATTCGCGAGCGATGGCACGGTGCATTGTCTTGTTGCAGGATGAGGTCCTCAATGGGATGTTGAAGACACACAAACGAGGGCAAACGGTCGCCCAGGATATCGGGGTAACGTTTACCTGTGAGGGACGATGTCACACGTACCAGTGGTCCCATTTCAGTTCACGTAAACAGTCCCCAGAAGAGAATGCTACCCCTACCAGCTTGAAGAGTACCCTGCTGGCAAGAAGGATTCATCGCTTCATGTGGCTTGCGCCGTACTCGTATCCTGCCATCTGCATGAACCAAAGTGAATCTCGACTCATCAGTCCAGGCAACATTTTTCCACATGTCTATGGTCCAGTGGCGATGTTCCCGCGCCCATGCTAATCTTTGCACCCTGCGATGTGCGGCTAGCAGCGGTACCCTCATGGGACGATGGCTTCTGTACCCCATAGCGAGGAGATAGTTCGGCATGGTGTGGCTGCTTACACATTTTTGTGCACCAGCGTTAAATTGCCGAGTGATTTCTTGCACTGTGGTCCGTCTATCCGCAGTTACAATGCGAGCTAGCTGACGATGACCCCGCTCATCCACACGCTGTTGTCCACGGCAGCTGGCCCTTGCAGCGATGGTTTTACCAGATTCGATGCACTCACGGTGCACCCGTGACACAGTGGCTCGTGAAAATCCCACTGCCTGCATGACTTCTGAGATGGAGTGATCCATTCGTCAAGCCCAACAATTTGCCCTCGATCAAATTAGCTTAGATCCTTTGTCTTATCCATACTGCGTCCGACTCTTACTGATTCCGTTGCATCACTCCTGCATACGTCATGTCGTTTCCGTTTACAGAGGCGCCCACAGCGCCACATTTGCATAACGCCAGCTGTCTCTAATTCAGTTTCGCTTCAGTGTAAGTCTTCTTGTAGATGTATCCATAATAGAGTGAGAGAGTACATGTTAATATGGCGGAAAAACCTATATTTTACGTAGACAATTTGTACGTTTTTTGTTTGTTTGTTTGGAAGTTTAGGGATCATCGTGAGCAACTCGATGGGCTATAAGCAGTCGTCCGTCCCTAATTTAGGGCCACTGCTTCCGAGGAAGAAAGACAAACACAACATCGATGCCACACCGGAATTCAAACCCGACCGATTTCGGACGAATGTTCAGAAGCCAGCGCTTTGACCACTGTGCCACCCGGGCAAAAAATTTGTACTGCCAAACATAAATTAAAAATGCAAAATCACACTAGATGCGTATTACTTTGATAAAACATAGTATGTATGTACAAAGACTTTCACGCAGAGTAGAGCATGAATGTACAAAAGAAGCATTAATAGAAACCATATTGCTTACACAAACGTAGAGGAAAACCTAGTACCAAATACACCCAGTTCAATTATTTCTTCATGCTGTTCAATGGGACTTTTGGGTTTGTTCTGCAACATAGCTAACATAAAAATATTGCACGTGCAATGCGGTACAAACTGCATGCATATTCATGAGCGGCATAGGAATTTTTTAAATGTTCTTTAGATTTACGTACGCAGCAAGAGACAAACAATCATGCCGAATTTGGGTCTACTGGTTTCGTGAAAGGAGAGAGTCAGTGGTGTGATAGCCCACAAGACGATCCAACTACGACACCTGTGCGGAGTGTATCAGCGTCTGCTTTAAGACGTAACGAGCAAATTCACAACAAATAAAAATCAAACGCGAACACCTGCTCATTTATTTCTCACATAGCTTTTCCCTCTATTCTTCAGTACGAAGATAAAAAATGCTGGCTGATAATTGCGTCTGCTTGGCATTTTGCATGTGATTCGCGTTGGCGTCTGGTATTGCGATTTTCACCAGTTTACGAAAAACTCAGCGCCATGAAGCTGTGACGTCACCTTTGTTTCAATACGAGAGCGCAGTAGTGCTTCTGTGGAGAATCCAGAAACTAACTAACTGCGCAGTAGACTTCAGGTTCAGCAGCATACGAGTGGAGCGGATGTTTCGAAATTATTCCAGTGGATGTGTGCAAAGAAGAAGGAAACAGTCTCCATCTTGAAATACATAAACATTTCTCGATTCTGACTTTTAAGGAGCGGACTGGAATGACGAAATAGTTCTTATTACATTTTATACTGTTCCACTGCAAGTTACGGATGTTGTTATCTCTCTTCTGCATTATGGTTGATGATCAGTCCAGTTTCTCTGTCTGTTCGTGCAGGTGAGTAATTTAGTATTATAAGCATGAGGTCTTTTGCGCAAAAATTGTACATATGTATGCAAATTTAATTTTATTCAGTCAGACCGAAAAAGGGCTGTTTTTGGCATATTGTATTATGTAATATTAGCAAGCTAACGTAAATAATACTTGTTAATAAAAAACTATATCCCGTAATAAAAATATGAATCAGATCTGCAATAAACAAAATATTTCAGTAATATGAAAACTCAGATAACTGCAAAAAAATCTGAAATTTCACCTGATACATCGTTTTGCTTTTCACACGTTAGGGCAGAAATATAAGTCAATTGTTGCTTACTTTGTGCTTGTTATGATAGCAGCTGTTGATTTTTTTTAACTTTCCTAATGCAGCATTTAATATGTTTCTAGATGAAAATACAGTAAATGCTAAGATTTTCTGAACTTTCAATAGCAAGTCTAAAAATTGTTTTATTTTCTAAAGTGTTTCTTCTTCATAGATCGATTGACCATCATTCGTGCCCTGATTTTTAGTTTCGGTTAGCATTTCAACAGAGAGCAGTTTAAACATTTTTATCTCCTTTTCCGATTAAACTACACTACTGTATGTGAAATTTTTCCGATTAAACTACACTACTGTATGTGAAATTTTTCCGATTAAACTACACTACTGTATGTGAAATTTTTCCGATTAAACTACACTACTATGTGAGTTTTTTCCGTTTAAACTACACTACTGTATGTGAAAATTTTCCGTTTAAACTACACTACTATGTGAATTTTTCCCGATTAAACTACACTACTGTTTGTGAAATTTTCCCAATTAAACTACACTACTGTATGTGAAATTTTTCCGATTAAACTACACTACTGTATGTGAAATTTTTCCGATTAAACTACACTACTATGTGAGTTTTTTCCGTTTAAACTACGCTACTGTATGTGAAAAATTTCCGTTTAAACTACACTACTATGTGAATTTTTCCCGATTAAACTACACTACTGTTTGTGAAATTTTTCCAATTAAACTACACTACTGTATGTGAAAATTTTCCGATTAAACTACACTACTATGTGAATTTTTTCCGATTAAACTGCACCACTGTATGTGAAATTTTTCCGATTAAACTACACCACTGTATGTGAAATTTTTCCGATTAAACTACACCACTGTATGTGAAATTTTTCTGATTAAACTACACTGCTGTTGAAATGAAATTTATAACACCGATTGAGTATATATCTTTTTCTTGATTGAAGGTTTAACGACTACCGTGAGCAACTCAATGGGCTATAAGCAGTCGCCCTTTACTGATTTAGGGCCACTGGTACCAGGGAAAGGAGAGAGCCGGTGCCGCAAGGCAAACACAACATCCATGCCTCACCGGGATTCGAACACGGTCCCTTTCTCGGATGGATGGTCCTAAGCCAGCGTGTAGACCACTGCGCCGCCGGGACGGCATTATAAGAGATAACTGATTGCATTTATAGATCTATACAAAAACATTTCGCTTCAAAACAGTATCGTGTGAAACTACCTCGATCAAGAATAACAATCTCTACACGGCGTGGCACTGATTGGAAGAGGTTTTTGATATCGTCCTGGGAAATAGCCTGCCAGGGTGCTTCTGTACGAGACCTGAGTTCATTTGTGATGACTGGCACTGGGATTGAAAAGCCAACTAGTCGCTATGCTACCGTGTTCCCGACATGTTCGATCGGGGACGTATCCAGCGAACGTGAAGGCCAGGGAAGAAGCGGTATCTGCATGCATGTAAGAGCTCTTGGACATTTCGAGGCACACGTGACCAGCGGCCTTCAGTACAGATATGGAGGTGATTGGTGTACCCAGACGCCTGATATGCCGTCCCACAGTATCCCACAAGTGCTTTACGGGACTGATATCGGGGAGTTCGGATGCCAGTCAATATGCTGGAAATCTGAACTGAGTTTCTCAAACCATTCCTGCCCAACATTGGACCTGTGACTCAGTCATCTCGGAAGACACCGTCGACATTCGGGAAAACGTGCAACATTGCTAGGTGTACATAATCAGAAAGCAATTCACGATATTGGGCACCAGTCACAAGTTGTTCCACATGCACCAGGGGTCAAAGTTCTTGCCAGGTAGCAGGCCGTACACCCACCTCAGACCATCCATGCCCCACTCCATAGAACCGACTCCACCGCCTTGCGCTGTGAAGACCATACACTGTATGGTTCAGGACGAATCGAGTGCCTCATGTTGTACACGCCAAATAGCTACTCAACCATCCACGGGGTGGAGTGTAAGACGCGACTCGTCAGACCATGATCTTTGATCTTTGCGCCAGGCAAATCTTTTCCGCTGATGAACCGTGGTTAAGATAGGGTATCGTCGGGGTGGTCTGCTGTTATAGCCCATACATGCGAGCGTGCGATGCATGGTAATGACAGTATTGGATGTCCTTCTGTTGTATTGGGCAGCCTACGGTTTAACAGTACCGTGTCTGTTGGCCTGTACGCTGTGCAGGTCGTTGGACCCGGTTGTTCCTTCTCTCATCAACCTTTCTCAGTCCTGTGTAGTTTTGCCTCTGGGTTCTACTGCGGTGGCTCAGTGGTGACATATCAGCCGCTTGGCAAATTGAGGCACCAGCTCTCCGAGGTCCGAAAATCTGTCCTTTCTCAAAGTCCGTTAAATCCTTCCATGAAGCCATCACGCTCCGAATTTTACTACCTACATCTACACTCACACCTTACACTGTAAAAAAATCAGTGGTGGGAATTCGCGAAAAATTTCTCAAAATAACGTGGAGCAAAGTTGCCGGTAGGTGTGATCGTGTTTTTTAGAAATTTCAGTTTTTTAAGAGCGACCGTTTATTTTAATTTCTGTATTTTCACAGATTTCCCGTAGTCAAAAATTCCTGTTTATTTCAGAAATCTCAGTTTTTAAAAGTGACCGTTCATTTTAACTTCCGTATTTCCACAGATTTCCCGTAGTCAGAAATTCCTTTTTATTTCAGAAATTTCAGTTTAAAAAAGTGACCGTTTATTTTAACTTCCGTATTTCCACAGATTTCCCGTAGTCAGAAACTCTTTTTATTTCAGAAATTTAAGTTTTTAAAAGTGACCGTTTGTTTTAACCCTTATTTTCACAGATTTCCCATAGTCAGAAATTCCTTTTTATTTCAGAAATTTCAGTTTTAAAAAGTGACCGTTCATTTTAACTTCCGTATTTTCACAGATTTCCCGTAGTCAGAAATTCCTTTTTATTTCAGAAATTTCAGTTTAAAAAAGTGACCGTTTATTTTAACTTCCGTATTTCCACAGATTTCCCGTAGTCAGAAACTCTTTTTTATTTCAGAAATTTAAGTTTTTAAAAGTGACCGTTTGTTTTAACCCTTATTTTCACAGATTTCCCATAGTCAGAAATTCCTTTTTATTTCAGAAATTTCAGTTTTTAAAACTGACCGTTCATTTTAACTTCCGTATTTTCACAGATTTCCCGTAGTCAGAAATTCCTTTTTATTTCAGAAATTTCAGTTTAAAAAAGTGACCGTTTATTTTAACTTCCGTATTTCCACAGATTTCCCGTAGTCAGAAACTCTTTTTTATTTCAGAAATTTAAGTTTTTAAAAGTGACCGTTTGTTTTAACCCTTATTTTCACAGATTTCCCATAGTCAGAAATTCCTTTTTATTTCAGAAATTTCAGTTTTAAAAAGTGACCGTTCATTTTAACTTCCGTATTTTCACAGATTTCCCGTAGTCAGAAATTCCTTTTTATTTCAGAAATTTCAGTTTAAAAAAGTGACCGTTTATTTTAACTTCCGTATTTCCACAGATTTCCCGTAGTCAGAAACTCTTTTTTATTTCAGAAATTTAAGTTTTTAAAAGTGACCGTTTGTTTTAACCCTTATTTTCACAGATTTCCCATAGTCAGAAATTCCTTTTTATTTCAGAAATTTCAGTTTTAAAAAGTGACCGTTTATTTTAACTTCCGTATTTTCACAGATTTCCCGTAATCAGAAATTCCTTTTTATTTCAGAAATCTCCGTTTTTAAAAGTGACCGTTTATTTTAACTTCCGTATTTTCACAGATTTCCCGTAGTCAGAAACTCCTTTTTATTTCATAAAAATCCGTTTTTTTGAGGTTTTTCCGTATTTAAACCGAAATTTCGCGACCCAGCATTTTTCAACCCTTATTCCTAACAAACTTTCTGCCATAGTCAGGATCGAACCTCTGAGTTACCAGATACCGCACGCCTTTAACCACTGAGCTACATGCGCTCGGCAATCCGGCTCACGTATACATCATAAAAAAAATTGCCCGACGATGAATTTTTTTTTCTTGTCTTTAATGCGAGTGGTTTAGTCATTTTATTTTCTGTTGCAGCGTATTATTTTTTTGAATAGGTGTGTAATATATTTTTTTCTCTAGGAGAACTTTTGACAAATATAGCATTCTTCAGCGTGATTTTTCGAAGCAGCAAAATGCTTTGCAACTTGATTTTTCTTAAACTGACAATGACTTTCAATTAGCTTTAAAAAGGGTGAAATGTACTTTTTATAGTATTCTCTCTCTCTCTCTCTCTCTCTCTCTCTCTCCCCCCCCCCCCCCCACACACACACAACCTCTTAAATACAAAATTTACTCTTGATAGCTTTAATAGCTTTTGTCTTAAGTTTTCAAAAGACTCATACATAGACATCGTAAATTGAAGAGCAATTAAATTAGAGATACCTATCTAGTAACGTGTAGCACTACCTTTCGACCTGATGACGGCGGCGATTTGTCTCGGCATGGACTCCACAAGACACCGGGAGCGTTGGAAAACCATACAGATCCACGACCCCTGAACAAGCTCTCACATTTCACGAAGATTTGATGGAGGGGGTCGGAGCCTTGAACATCTCTCTCGATGACATCCCAAATGTGCTCGATGGGGTTGAGGTCAGGTGACCTAGCTTACCAAGGGAGCGAGGTCACGTCGGTCGAGTGTACATCCAACCATTCGGATACAATTCGGGAGCGATGGCACGGTGCATTGTCTTGTTGCAGGATGAGGTCCCCAGTGGGATGTTGAAGACGCACAAACGGGAGTAAATGATCGTCCAGGATATCCCGGTAACGGTGACCTGTGAGGGACGATGTCACACATACTAGGAGTCCCATTTCAGTCTACGTAAACAGTCGCTAGACGAGAATTCCACCCCACCAGCTAGATGAGTACCCTGCTGGCAAGAAGCATCCATCGCTTCATGTGGTTTGCGCCGTACTCGTATCCTGCCATCCGCGTGTACCAAAGTGAATATCGACTCATCAGTCCAGGCAACATTTTCCCACATGTCTAGGGTCCAGTTGTGATGTTCCCGCGCCTATGCTAATCTTTGCACCCTGTGATGTGCGGTCAGCAGCGGTATCCTCGTGGGACGATGGCTTCTGTACCTCATAACGAGGAGATGGTTCTGGATGGTGTGGCTGCTTACACGTTTTTGTACACCAGAGTTAAATTGCCGAGTGATTTCTCGCACTGGGGCCCGTCTATCCGCTGTTACAATGCGAGCTAGCCGATGATGACCCCTCTCATCCACATGGTGTTGTCCACGGCAGGTGGCCCTTGCAGGGATGGTTTCACCGGATTCGATGTACTCAAGGTGCACCCGTGACACAGTGGATCGTGAAAATCCCAGTGTCTGCACGACGTCCGAGATAGAGTGACCCATTCGTCGGGCCCCGACAATTTTCCCACGATCAAATACGCTTATATCCTTCGTCTTACCCATACTGCGTCCGACTCTTACTGAATCCCGTCGCATCTCTCCTTATATTGTCGGATCGCTGCATACGTCATGTCGTTTCCGTTTATCGTCTTCCAGGACAACACACCAACAAGGTAGGAACTTTGAACATACAGAACTCTTGAAATATCTAGTATTCAGTTTTTATTTGTAAAATAATATTTTAGTATGACTGTATAATTGAGCTCCTCTCAACAATTAAAGTCCTTAATAACGTGAAGAACAGAAGTTTGCGTAGCGTTTGTTACTAATAGTGTGAATATAGAGGAATAGGCCTCCCAAAACAACTGATTCCCCCCGGGTTAACACATTCATTTTAGTTATATCTGCCATATACTGTAATTCGGAACTCCTAGGCATGAGATGATTTTTCTGTGTTCTTCTCATATATTTATGCAGCGAAAGTCAAGTATCAACAAATTAACGATAGTGATGATAATTCAAAAAACGAATGAGACAAAAATTAAGAAATGTGTAGAACTGTTAGTAGATATTAAACAGATGCAAGGTAGTAGTAGCTCGTGTACGTCTACTAGTTATTTCTGAAGCCGGCATAATTCTTTAGGCTTACAATTCAGCTTGATGCTTTGGCACTAAAACAATTAGACCCAAAACAGAGGAGACGGTGATTCACAGTAGGTACCACATAGCAAGGCGATCTTTAAAACGTGATGACATTTTCCCTACTGGCAGAAGAGCGATGCTATAGGCGAACCATTTAGTAATGGTAGGTCAAAAAAGATTGTTGATTTACCAACACTAAATGGTAAGGCTGCATTTCTAAACATACGGTCTCACCAAATCTGTAAATGCAAATGCCTGAATAGTAGCTTCAGCCCACTGCAATACTAGCATTATTCCAGCAAAACAATAAAAAAAACAACATGTCATCACGAATTCTCCAAAAGACAGATGGAAGCAGTCATTATTGATACATCGCTCAATCGCAATATTCAGATGACCCATGCTACAAAAGTAACAAATACACAGTCGAGTCACATTATTGTGACCACCTCCTGCTTTTGACGTCAACAGCGCGTAACCAATGAAATAAGCCACGTGTCGTGAGCTTGCTTGGACGGTATATAAGGTGTGTTTTGAAAACATATCTCTCGTTGCTGTCATGGAAAAAACGAGAGATTTATCAGATTTGCAAGAAGGTATGATTATCGGCTTCGAGCCAAGGGTGGCAGTATTTCTGAAACAACGCAGTTTGTAAACTGTTCGCGTGCTGTGTGGTTCAAGTGTATCGTGATTGGAGAAATGGCAGCATTGCGAATTTGGAACGTTGAAACTGCGGAGTACCACGTGCCGTTGATGTGAGAGGTGAACGTCGGCTGCGAAGGTGCTTGAGGGCCGATTGACACGCTAAAGTGGAACAACTCACTGGCCGAATGAATCACGCGGCTACCGGAAGTGTGTCTAAAACGACAGTTCAGCGAACTCCGCTGCGTATGGGGCTCCGATGCAGACGGATGGTCACTGCACCTATGCTAACGAAGGTGCATCGGCAGAAAAGGCTTATATTTGCACGGCAGTATCGGAATTGGACCTCCGCTGAATGGCAAAGGATTGCCTTCCGCAATGAGTCACGTTTTCTGCTTCATCGAACGGATGGACGTTGGCGTACAAGGGAAGAAACATCGGAGAACAAACACTCTTCAACCATTGCTGGAAGATCACAAGCTGGGCTGGTAGGGGCAGCGTTATGGCATGGTGACTATTTTCGTGTCATTCCCTGGGTCCACTCATACCTGTGGAAGGCACTATGGACCGAATTCCTTATTAATACAGCCTTGCAGGCCACGTACACCCATGCATGTTGATTGTCTTCCCTAAGGCAGATAGGATCTTCCAGCACGAAAAAACGACGTGTCACACAGCTAGAAATGTCCGAGAGTAGATGGAAGAGCACGATGAAGACTTCAAACTACTTCCCTGCCCCCCTAATTCCCCAGACCTTAACCCAACTGAACATCTGTGGGACCACCTCGATCGTGTGGTTCGTTCTATGGATCCTCCACCACACACCCTCCAGCAGCTGTCAATTGCACTGCCGTCAAAATGGCTCCACATACCGGTGAACGCCTTCCAGCACCTTATTGAGTCACTCCCATTCCGCCTAGCTGCTGGCCGCACTGCACACGGCGCGGTTACTCTGGATATTTGCTGGTGGTCACAATAATGTGACTCGACCTTGTATATGGAATTGGTTGAAGAAATTAAACAGAAGTGGAAACCGGAAACAGTTCATATACGCCCACTAGTTATCTCTGCACCTGGAATATTTCCTTAGACCTTTATACCTTAAATTAATCATTTAAGATCCCTAAACCAAGTCAATCCAAGAAACAGTTATTCTTGATACGTGCCATACTGTAGAGGGTTTTGAAACCAGAAATGACTATGTCTGCATTTGACATCATGTCCTTACAGGCAGGAGGACCATAGAATTGCTATAGGTGATGAAAATGTAGATTGATCACTGACTCTACCTGAAAGGAAAAGAAGATGAAAATGGGCTAATCATACTATTTTGTATTTTTGCTGGGAACAAGAGAAACTACTCAAATAGTACCTTTTGCCGAAAAAACACGCCATCACTGCAGTGGTCGCTGCAGCTAACAAAGGCTTTACCCTCCTGAAATACTTCTTGGTTCATTCCCGCAGTCAGAAAATAATTCAAACCACTAAAGAGGGGGTAAAGAAAATACGAAGTGGTATCCGAAACTTTTTAGATATAGAAAATAAATACTTAAAACTCCTCACTACGAGATAACATCCTGGTACTCCTTGTAGGTAATTTATGCTATACGAGTGGTTTTAGAATATATTTATTTACGTACAACACATTGCTTTTATTCCAATTCACTCATGACCACACCGAGCCACAGTCTCGTGCATAGTAAGTAGAACTAAATCAAAACAACAAACAATAAGGTTTACTAATTCTTGACATTGAGTGGTACTTTGGTAGGTGGTTTAGTGAATGTTATTGTCGTTAAACCAATGAAAGAAGATATGTAAATCACAAAAGTAAATATTTACTAAACTATGGCGGCGGCAATAATACGTATTTCGATTGTTTAACTTTTCAATAGCAATATTTTTATTATTACATATAATTCAAATTTAAACGAGCATAAGAAACGACCATGACACTGATGAAATGTATGGTAGCTACGAAAGCTCATCTGCGCGTGTGCAAGCTAAAATCTGATCTCAAGATAGAAAGCAAAGCTGATTCGTAAGTATGCCAGCGATGGAGATTGGTAATTATTGGTGTAGGATATCTGCATGTTACACAGCATCCTGTTATACATCATTTCAAAGCTCTCGTCAGTTGCAGATAATTATTCTTGTAAGGGAGGTGGGTGTGTGGGAGGGTTTGAGAGGAAGCCGAATATCATTAGGACACACTGTTTGTGATATACACTATATTGACAAAAGTCACCGGACACCCCTTCAAAAGCAAACGAACGGATTCGCTGCGTTGTTAAGATGCGCAGTACAGCTGCAAACGGTATAAAAACAAGGCTGCAGCTGACCGCGATTATATCGCACTGTCAGGTTGAGTGAAAATGTCGCGGCGGGAGAGAACTGACTTTGAGAAAGGAAAAATTGTTGGGAGTTATATTAGTGGGTTGTCCATATGAGAAACCGAGGGGCGTTTAAACATACCCAAGTCAACTGTTTTGGATGTATTGAATAAATGGAAGACACGTGGCGTGCGTGAAGTAGCAAAACATACCGGCAGACAAAAGAAAATCGGTGATAGAGGACGTCGAAGCCTCAGGTGAGTCGTTACAGCTAATCGACGGAGTACTGCACAAGACCTGAGTGTGCAGGTAGATAAAAATGCTGGAACCTCGGTATGTACACTTACCATTAGCAGATAGCTTCATTACATGGGTTACCGCGGTCGTGCGGTTGCTCATTAGCCTTTCATCTCCACTCGGAATGCTACTCGTTGTTTAGCATGGAGTGAAGAACATTTATCGTGGACCGTAGATCAATGGAAACGGGTCCTATGGACTGATGAATCCAGATACCCGATGCATCTGTCTGATTGCCGTGTGTGGGTATGGCGGCAGCCGGGGGAACGCTATTTACCACAGTGTACTGTTTCGGCGGTCAAGTGTGGAGCTGGCAGTGTACTCGTGTCGGGGTGTTTTTCGTGGTATAGGACAAACCTGTTAACCTGCACGTCTACCTCGATATTCTGGACAATTATGCCCTACCAACTCTTTGGCAATACTATGGAACCGAGCCTTGTTGGTACAGGATAATGCGCCGAGCTATGAAGCAAGGACCGTTACGGCGTAGTTTGACGATAAGTCCGTATCGTGTGTGGATTAGCCAGCACAGAGCCTTAATCTTAATGCCATAGAGCACCTATGGGATGAATTAGAGCGCCGCTTAAGAAGTTTGGAACCAAGGCCTACTACTAAGCAACAGTTAGCTACCGCATTATGTACTGAATGGAAGCACATATCTATCGCTGTGTTCCAAAACCTTGTCGAAAGCATGTCTCGAAGTGACAGTGCATGCATTAAGACCAAAGGTGGAGCTATCCGTACTAATGTATGTGAATAAATCCTATGTTGCGTTTCTCTTCTAGGTGTCCGGTGAATTTTGCCAATATATTGTATTTGAGAAAATAACCTACGTGGCTCACAGACTACTGCTATCAAAATACATTTTTGTAATGACTTTTATCGCACTTTAACAAGAGGTTCTCGTAATTTGCGGAGAATTCAATGATATATTGTTACGTTTATGTAAAACGTGATGAAATAATGTTCGACGATAGTTTAGTATATTAGTATATTGTTGAGAAACAGTGATATTAGCTATTGTTGCGTCACTTCATAGGATAGTATACTGCACGATCAGATTTCAACAATGGTTTTGACAATGACGCACCGTTAACAATTTTGGCTGTATAGATTTTTTCGTGTGGAATTTACTGCTGTCGGCAAATTTTTTCAATAGACCGGAAAAACGCCCGTTTCGATCTGGGGGGATACGAACCTGGGCTGTCAGCGTGAGAGGTGAGCTCTTTACCGACCGGTCTAACCTGCCACGCACGAACCTGTGCTTGAAGCTGTCAGTTTCCTGCGGAATTTGCAATCGAATGGTTCTCTCTTTCATTTTACAACATTGCGAGGTATTTTTCATAAATGTCAGTTTCATATAATTCATAAATTTTTTTTTTCAACGTAACGATAGTTTTTTTTTATCTTAAGTGAACCTCACTCATCTTCAAGGAGCATGCCAACTTAAAGTCACTTTCCAAAGTTTTGTACTGTCCTTGTCATCTTGAAAGGCGATAGTTGAATTAATATATATTTACCGGTTTCATGTCACATTCCGTTACATTTTTAACGTTGTATCTTTCCTTTCCGTTGTCCGAAGCTACATTTGTTTTAAAGAGGAAATGTAATTTACTTTACTTCTGGTTATTGTTAGAAGCGAATTCCTCCCGGTCTTGTGTGTTCAATCCATGGATGAGTACATTATATCCACATAGCGTTTTTTTTTTCTTTCAAATAATTAATAAATTTTGTACGCGTATAATTCTTTTTCTTTTTCCAACAAACGTTTTTTTTAATGTTTTTCCAGGACATTTGTTTCAAGAGGTTTCAAATGATTTCTTGTTATTCACCCACTCCATTACATGAATCGTTATTCATGGGAATGGAGTGGGCGTATTTCGTGGCTGTAATCTAGTACTTCATGGCTTAATGTGACATCTTCGTCGACGTGGAATTTCATTAGGAAATTAATTCGTCTCTCTACATATGGCTTTTTTTCTTAACATCCTCTAAAATAACACGATGACGATAGCGTCGTCTTCAACTAACTGGTACCATGACGGACAAATCAAGTGTTGCTTCTGCGCATACGCAGTCCTTTTGCTTCCACCTGCTGTTGGAGGAATTCACATTGAGAAGAGTCCTGTTGGCGGTGTGTAGATCTATATTATCCCCTCGGTACATTGTATCCACGCATTATCTATAGTCTTCAGGAACGTTGACCATTGGCTTTACGATACCTTGTACGGCTTTCATATTTCTTACCACAAACACGAGAGTTACGTTCAGATCCGATGGCTTCCGAAACTATAGCTCCGAGAGCTTGGAATGTGTGTCTTTCCTTTACACAGTTTGCTGTTTCTTTCTCTTTCGACCATTTGATCTTCATCCATCCCTCATCATCATCATCATCGTCAACCATTATCAATCCACTGCTGGACGAAGATCTCTCCAAGCCTTTTCCACAACGGTCTGTCTTGTGCCAGTCTCCTCCATGTTACTCCCGCATACTTTCGAATTTCATCCACCCATCTACCATGTGGTCTTCTTCTGGGCCTTTTCCTGTCCCTTAGAATTCAATCTAAAATTTCGGCTGCCCATCGATGGTCTGTTCTTCTGGCAGTATGTTCAGCCCATTGCCATTTCAGCGATTTAACTCTGATTATGATGTCTTCCATTCTTGTCATTTTTCGGATCCACGAGTTCCTCTTCTTATCTCTCCTGGTTACACCAAGCATGCACCTCTCCATGCTGTTTTGAGTTGTCTACATCCATTGTATGTCTCTTTTAGTTAAGGTCCACGTCTCTGCACCATACGTAAGCACTGGAAGGATGCATTGATCAAACACTTTTCTTTTAAGACATAATGGCATATTGCTCTTGAACATTATGCTGTTTCTTCCAAAAGCTCTCCAGGCAAGTTTTATACGCCGATTAATTTCTTTATCAATGTGACCCTCACTTGATATCTGCTGTCCAAGAAAACTGTACGTATCTGTTTTCTCCAGCTTTTCTTCATCAATCGATAAATCTTCATTTCTTGTAAAAGCATTGTTCATCACTTTTGTCTTCTGAAAGTTCATTTTTAATCCCACTTCTTTACTCCTGTCGGCAAGTTCATGGATCATTCTCTGCAGCTCTGATGGGGTAGTTGCAATGAATTTGCAACTGGAAACACCTAATAGTAGGTCAAAGGGCAACCGAGGTGTTTTGACTATAGAAATAAGAGCTAGTGTGTAAAATGTTCGAAGTGCAATGTTTCCCAGCCAGGTTTGGTGCAATGTTTGAAAGGGTATGACAGAAGAGCGCCATATGTTATGAGATATATGTAATTTTGCACGACTACTTTATGTACGACTTTCTACATTGCGATAATGTACAGAGCTAAGATTTTGTGTTTAGTGAGCTTTCACGCTTATTGCGAATGAAGAGAGAATTAAATATCTTGTGATATGAACGTCTAGTGAATGGTTAAGCAGGTACTAATGAAAGATTTAAACACGTAACTAACCTTGTTTTCTTTGAATTCTTGGCCGCATCGTGAAGCTATCTATGTAAATTAAGAGGTTTAGCTGCTAAGACTGGTTAGAAATCCGAGATTACATTGTGGATTTAATTGACTACGCCAAGTTAAACCTTGCTGTTTAGTGTTTTTACAATAAAGCTGAAGTTAATCTTAACAAGCTTAAAGCTTTAGTATGTCACAGAGAAGTTAACCTAACGTAAAAGAAACAAATAAATTCCAATTTCACTAAAATATTAGAAGTCTCTAGCGCCATTATCTGATTCTGTCATTAAGCTCAGAAAAGTCAGAGCCTACAAAACAACGTGAGGGATATTAGTCGCTATTCGTGACGTCACAAAAACAAATGCTCAGGCCTTATGTTATCTAGATAGCCGCGCTCGTAAGCCTAATATCCTTTTGTTTTTATTTTTTGCTTTCGGGCTTTGTCGATGTCTTTGAACATCTAAAGCTGTAAGGAGTTGACGACCTCCTTGAACATTTGAAGCCATTATATCGTGCGTAATTTGGGGTCACTGTTACCATGAATGGGACAGATCCACCAATGTAGAACAAACACATCACCCATGCTCTCGGGCCTAGCTTGGAGGCAAAAATTCAGCCCAAAAAATCTTGGGCGGGATTTTTCCTCCTAGACAGGACCGCGATTATTCGGCCACCGGAGAATTACCGATTCTTTTTTGAAGTCTATAATTTAGGAAAATACGGACTGATGCTTTCTTGTCATCAGCCGACATTTGTGTTCCAAATTTCGACGAAAAACCAAAAGATTTAAAATATTTGATTAAAAAACAAACGATTCGGAATAGAGAACATATTCCTAAATGACGTCATCCTTTTTAATGCTGAATGAGAGATGCCCTAGTAACATAAATACGTAAAATACTCCTTATCATTATAATAAAAATCAAACTGTTAATATCCTTCCGTTTCCATTTTTGTCATTATATTATACTTGCATAAATGAAGCTATCGTGAAATTAAATTGTATGTTTTTTTACCGGATGATAATAACGAAAATTTGAATATCATTTTCAATAAATTCGCTTAAAAATAATAAGTAATTATAAAATTTCCTCAGTGCAATGTTTAAACTGTAATCAATGATCCTATTATCGGTTTCAGTTAAAACGCCGAAACGCGGTTAAGCGCATATTTATGGAACGCAGTAATGTAGTTGCTTATTCTTTCGTGTAGATCGAAACGACCTTGTTTACTTTTGAAAGACATTTATTGAAAGAATTTCTTACTCCTTTCATCAACGCTAAAGTTAAAATTCATCGCCTTCGCTCAAAGAGCCCTTCAACTCAAGGTGTAACAAATGCTTCTATTTATAGAATGCCGAAAATTGTCGTCGGAAGATATCATCTCAACATCTTTCCCAGGCATTACGAGCATGACGACTGAATGCTATTCACATCATAGCTCAGACAGATATCGATAGATCGTGAACGATACCAATATTTACTTTTCTCTCTGTGCATTCAATTATCGAAAGCCGGTGTTTACCAATGCCTTCAACACCTCCCCCATCTCCTGCCATGAATGGCGCCTCGACAATTGCGCAAGCGCAGAGATCCCGATATGCAAATTCAGGCTCAGTATGTGCCATTGACAACCCGGAGAGACTCGGAAATAGCAACGAAATATTGATTGTTTCTGGCAGTGTGGGGGGGGGGGAGAGATGCTATTGTTTGGGAAGCGATCAAGTGATGAGCGCAAAGACATACTCTCGTACTTTTTTCTCTGCGACCCCAACTTCCGTTTTTTTTTTTGATTTGTTTGCTTCATTTCGCTTTGCTTAAAATTTTTTTCCTTGTGGATTATTTGTTATTTTTTTATTTTGTCGCTCCTCTTCGGCATCTACATTTTAAGAGGAACTTCGGACATTATTCATGAGTTTTCGCATCGGTTCTCTGGCAGAGAAATAATGATATGCATGCGTAGTCGCCGTGCTCCCAGAGTTGATTTCTCAGTAAAGAGGAGCCAATTAGTGAAAATGTGGAAGTGTATTTGGAATCATCGGATATGAAACCGAAAAACCTTTAATTGCGGTCTGAAAGCTTTAATGTCTGACTCAAGAGAAATTGCGTGAGGAACGGTGAATTTTTAAAGACAGACTGTTAAAAGTCCTGAATATGCTTCACGTTTTACTCAAGATATTTTCTTTTCCCTTTCGTTCTCCTCCTCCTTAACCAGTTCCTTCAGAAAAGAGAAAGTGAATTAAAACGAACAGACTTCTCTCTGTAAAGCTACGTAGATTTGTTTTTCTTTTTCCCGACCGCATTGTGACTTTAGAGCAGAAAAGAAATATTTCCAGTCTTGCCATTTTAGGTAAAAGGTGAATCACTTCAGCTTAAGCTTTGAGTAAGTTCAACGCAAATTTAGTTTAAAACCATAACATGAATAGACATATTTGACTGTTATATTGAGCATACATTGCATTTCGGTAAAAATGTACTGGTTTTAAAGTAACGTGCAATTATTCTGTCGGCTATGTAGAAAAAAAGAAGAAAACAGTGTCTTATGAAATGTTCTTGGAAAAATTCATGTAGTAAAATGGCAGAGCTTTGTAAAAACATCTTAAGTGAATCAAATTATCTCCCCCTTCATAAAGTACCTGTCCTTTATACCGTAGTGCGTTCATTATGCGTGGGAAATTCAATCGTACATTTTAAAACTTCGTGGTATCCGACCCGGTCGCGCAGTGGTCTAAACAATGGGCCTCTGACTATTCGTCCGAGACGAGCCCGGATTCGGATCCCGGTGAGGAATGGGTGTAATGTTTGTCTTATACGGCACTGACTCCCTTTCATACCTGTAACCCATGTCCTAAATTAAGGACGGGCGACTGCTTATAGCACATACAGTTGCTCATGTTGGTCATTAAAAACCCTAAGTAAAACGAAAAACCTTGATGTCAGTTTTCAGCAAGAGTTATTGGTTGAGTACAAAGATCGAACAGAACTACATTTTCTGATACGGACTTCGTAAATTCGTGCTCCTGGTATCACAGTAAACAATTTTTCGAGCTCCTCGCATCACGGTAAACAATTTTTCGAGCTCCTGGTATCACAGTAAACAATTTTTCCATCTCTTCGCATCACAGTAAACAGTTTTTCGAGCTGCTCGCATCACAGTAAACAATTTTTCCAGCTCTTCACATCATAGTAAACAGTTTTTCGAGCTCCTCTCATCACAGTATACAATTTTTCGAGCTCTTCGCATCACAATAAACAATTTGTGAGCCCTTCGGATCACAGTAAACAATGTTTCAAGCTCCCCGCATCACAGTAAATAATTTTGTAAACTCATTGCATTACAGTAAACAATTTTTCGAGTTCATATTATCAAGTAGTATTTTCTGTAACGCGTAGAAGTGTTTTTGTTAAAGGCAAATTTTCCCTCCTTACATAATTTTGCGTTAATCCTTTTAATCAACGTTCAAATTTATTGCTTTACATAATGCACATTCGTTTGTTCGCTTACTCGTTTTATGTTTCTTAATTTGTACCCTTTTTCTTTTATAACTGTCGCTTCAATTTTTTTAACTTCATTTGCGTTGAGTTTAGCAGATGGCTTTTCTTTTCTTTTCGTGATGTTACATCTCGTGACGTTATATAGAACAAAATTGTTTTTATACATAACAAGTTGTGTAGAATATTTGTCTGAAACTGCTGCAACAATACCGAACTACGACCGTGGTGTACTAGTCCACGACGCGATAGGCAATAAAAAAATAAAAAATAATAAATTATATAAGAAAAGGAAAGCAGACTTGCGTGAGGAACTTAAGACAGTGAAAGACGTTACTCTTTCTGTCTCATCTCTGATAAATCGAAAATACTTATTTAGCATTATAGCCAAATAAAATAACTAAAAAACTATATAAATAAATTCATAAAGGGGTGATTTTCGTTTCCTTTTTAATTAGAAAAATTTACAAGAATGTTTGTAATATTATAACTCTACTAAAATTGGAATTATCCATTTCATTACAAAATAGCTGCTAAAAATTACTTAAATTTCCATTGAAAATTCTTTTGCTGTAGAATGTACTTCATGCATCAAAAATTAATTCCTTCGTTTAATATCCTGCTGGTCACTTTATTTACGAAACCCCCGTATCATGTCTACGAAAAATCGCTGTAAGTTCAGTATTTTAAGTTATAGTTTCACGAGAAGAAACATGCTGTGACAATGCAGATAGGCTTTGTCTAATTTAACTTAGCAGGTAACATGGATGTGTTACATCAAGTTTAATGAATCAGTTAACCTGAATGGTTATTTCAAGATTAATGTAACAGTTAACTTGAATAGGTTATGTTAAGTTTAACACATATGTTAACTTGTAGAGATATGTCAAGTTTAACACATCAGTTTACATGGGTGGGTTGTATAAGTTATCAGTTAATTGGGATGGATTATGTCAAGTTTAATGTATTAGTTAACATGGATTAATTGTGGCAAGTTTAACATATCTTTTAACTTGGGTGGTTATGTGAAGTTTAAATTATCAGTCTACTTGGATGGGTAATGTGAAGTTTAACTCATCAATTTACTTGGATGGGTTATGTGAAGTTTAACTCATCAATTTACTTGGATGGGTTATGTGAAGTTTAACTCATCAATTTACTTGGATGGGTAATGTGAAGTTTAACTCATCAATTTACTTGGATGTATAATGTGAAGTTTAACTCATCAATTACTTGGATGGGTTATGTGAAGTTTAACTCATCAGTTTACTTGGATGGGTAATGTGAAGTTTAACTCATCAACTACTTGGATGGGTTATGTGAAGTTTAACTCATCAATTTACTTGGATGGGTAATGTGAAGTTTAACTCATCAATTACTTGGATGGGTTATGTGAAGTTTAACTCATCAATTTACTTGAATGGGTAATGTGAAGTTTAACTCAACAATTACTTGGATGGGTATAGCGTACAAGTTTTTCTTCGAACCGTGTCTTTACCAACTGAGCTACGCGGACATGTGCTGTCACTGCCATCTGCCTTTATCTCCTGTGCGTCCTGCGGAGCAGGCACGTCACATGGTTATGTGAAGTTTAACTCAATTTACTTGGATGGGTTATGTCAAGTTTAAGGTGTCCCCAGGTGGCGCAGTGGTCTATACGCTGGTTAGTCCCAATGAAGCATGGATGTTGTGTTTGCCTTACGGCACTGGCTCTCTCCCTTCTCTGGAACCAGTGTCGCTAAATTAGGGACAAGCGACTGTTTGTAATCCATTAAGTTGTTCACGGTGGTAGTTGATCCCCCAAGATTTTTCTCCCATTTTTCTACTTGTTGTAGGTACAACATTGTTTATGATATTGTAAACGCACATTTTCATTTGTTACAATTTTTTTATCGATAGAAAGTTCTAGGTATATTCATTTGGAGATAAGCAACTTTTCTCTGCAATTCGTAGATTCTCCGGAAACACAACCTCTTCGGACAGATGTTATAAAAATTTAATTATTGACATAACAATCAGAACATGACTCTGAAATGCTGAAGTTTTCTGATATAACGCTACATAAGGAACAGTAAACTAGAGCTATTCAGAGTCATATTCTGATCGCTGTGTGGATAATTACATGATTATCACATGTATAATATTTGTCAGGAATATTTCTTGTTTGCTTTCTATAAATGTTTACTTCTGTTCGTGTTTAAATAGTCTGTGAAAGGCCGATTAGAAATTCATTTTAAATCAAAGAGAGGGCAGCATAAAAATTTGGCAGTTTTTATTACATTTACTGATAGTGGGCATCTACATCTGTACGTCTACAGCATACCAGGCGATCACCGGACGGCGCTTTAACTGGATAAGATTTGACGAAAGAAGACTTTGCTCCCAGATCTGTTTTTCTAACATGTCCCACACTTTCTCAATGGGGTTCAGATCCGGGCTTTGTGGTGACCAGAGAAGATAGTAGAAGTTGCTGTCTGCTCGTCGAACTACAGCTGAAAATATCTTTAGCGATAGACAGCAGTATTTTCGTCCATGAAAGAGCCGTCTGCAGGATAAAAAGTCAACATTGCAGGATGGACTCGATCGGCAACAATGTTCATATAATTTTTGGAGGACACCTTATTTTCCAGCAATATCAGGTGACCCGTTCCGTACCAACTGAATGTTCCCCATACCATGACACCACCTCCAAAACCTTGGGTTGTGTTTGCAAGGCAAGCTAGGTCCATTGTTTTATGGGGCTTCAGCCAAACGTTTTGCCAACCATCGACACCGAACAAGGTTTACATAGAATCGGCCTACTACAGTCTTCCAGTGTCCATTCATAACGTTTCTGACACTACTGTGGAAGAACCTTTCGGTTCTTCGCAGAAATCAGTAGCTTCCTTATAGGCATGAGATTATCTATACTGATCGCCTTCAACTCCCTGTGCATAGGTTGCTGAGATATAACAGCCTTAACTGAATGCTTTGGTCAGTTGCTTCATATAGGAAGTCCTGTTTCTCCTCACAAGCTTCCTCAGACGACTGCGATCTCGCTCCTTACAGATTGTCGTCGGGCAACAGTTAGACCTCTTTTTCAAAAGACAGACCCAGAAAGAGATTGAGAGGGATAGAGAGATACAGAGAGAGACAAAAGGAGAGACAGAGAGACATAGAGAGAGATAGAGACAGAGGGAGAGACAGAAAAAGACAGAGAGACAGGTAGAGAGAAATAGAGAAAGGGAAAGATAGATAGAGAGCGAAACAAACAGAAAGAGATACAGAGAGAGAATGAGAAACAGAGAGAGAGAGAGACAGAGAGAGAGAGAATGAGAAACAGAGGGAGAGAGACATAGAGAGAGAATGAGAAACAGAGGGAGAGAGACATAGAGACAGAGAGAGACAGAGAGAGAGAGAGAATGAGAAACAGAGGGAGAGAGACATAGAGAGAGAATGAGAAACAGAGGGAGAGAGACATAGAGACAGAGAGAGACAGAGAGAGACAGAGAGAGAGAGAGAGACTTAGAGACAAAGAGAAAGAGTTTTACTTAATCAGTGGGAGTTTTCCACTGACTAAAGACCCGGGATATCTCACCTTTTATGAAACCACTCAGCTCTTCTGTTTTCAAAAGCGTTGCTTGAGCCAGAAGGGCACACACAATAAGCCCTTTATCGAAATCCGAAAGACCCTTTGTTTTTCCCATTGTGATCAGCACTATTGACGAATACTGACGAGCAGCTATCTTAAATCTTAAATAGTGGTTTAGATTAAATGGTGAAGCACGTGACCACGTATTTTGCATATACGGTGCTGCGTAAGCGACGTATACGTACATCTGCATAAAGGTTTGTAGTTCAGTGGCCGGCGTGTGTAGAAAAAATATTCGTTCAACATACCTGAAAGGTTTGCTGCAGGATTTATGCATTTATATGATACAGATGTATATACATTTTGCTATTGAATATTTTCACAATTGCACGTGATAACCAAATATGTTTTTAATATTTTCGGGAGAAAAACATGCCGTCTGTCAGTGAGTGCTTATATCCAGAAAAAGTCCAGTCGATGTCCAAGGAGGTTATCAGTCCGTATTTGAAATACGCAATGTAAGTGGTAGATATACTTTCACAATCTTCTTAAAGTTCTCCTTGAAAAATTTTATAATATGTAAATCAAACTCATCTTTGTTATGTGGCTTCCTAGATTATTATGTTCAAACTAGTTAACTTTTTTATGGGATTTATCTATAAAGCTCCAATGCGGTAATTCCGTCCATACACGATTTAAAAAAAATAAATAGTGAAAAAACTCAGTGACACATCCCCAGATTGACATTAAAATACTTTAACATACAAAGAGTCGTAGCTAAAAACACGTCACCAAACTCTCAGCAACTACATGAGATCTTTCGGGTCAGCGCGACCCTTCCTCAGATGTGAGTGAGGAAGTGTCACGCTGACCCGAATGATCTCATGTCACTCACATCTGAGGAAGGGTCATTCATCCATGTGGGCTTCTGAGAAGACTAAATTATTTATGTTTTCTAAAAATTGGTTTGCAACATTTTTCTTCATTGAATATGAATGAGAGGAGTTAAAGTCTAGTATTTTGTTTGTATCCAAAAGTGTTTCGTACATTTTTGTGAGGAACTTATCTTCCTGGACATAGATGGTCAAATCCAAGAAGTTCAATTTTCCTTCAGTTTGAACCTCCAAAGTGAACTTAAGGGAATCATCTAATTCATTGAAACACCTTAGTACTTTCTGAAATATTTTAATCCTTGCTATCTATAATGAATGAGATATCATCCATATATCTGTGATAAAGGCAAAAGTATGAGGGCTGAACCAGTACCTTTTCTTCCAGCTTTCCTACATAGTAATTTGCCAACAGTAGGGAGAGTGGGGAGCTCATTGCTGGTCCAGACTTTTGGAGAAAATATGTTTTCTCAAATTTAAAAAAATTGTTTTTTAAGGAGAAAATCAACATTCCATTTTTCTTAAGGTCAGTTAAACAATTTAAAAAAAATTAACCAACCTCAAGAAAAAAGAAGAAACATTTCTAAAAAAAGTCAACACAAATAAGGTCCGAGAAAATAAAGTACTCAGACATGTTAAAGATAATTCCTCTGCAGGTGTGAGCAAAGATTTATTAAATATTTAAAATAAAGGTTTAAATTATAATCTGACAAAGGAAAAATTGAATCCAGAAAAAATAGTTATTGAATTGGTAGCACTTTGGAAAAAGAAGACAAAATTAAGGCAGAATCAGGAATGATTACCACAACAGCCCAACAAAGTTCCTTAAACAAGTAAAAATTCCTCAAAAGAACTTTGAAATCAACCAATTAAGAGCCTTAAATCAGTTTAAAAAAGAGAAAAAATTAGTGGCTTTGAAAACCGACAAAAGTGAGTTACTTACAATTATGGATAAAGAGGATTATCGGAAGAAAATAGAAGAAGAGTTAAAAAAGCCTATTTATGAGGAGATACAGGAAAACCCATTAGCTGAATTAATTAAAAACGTTACAAAGCTTATTTCAGTACAAAAGAAAAAAGGCCAACTCCCAGATAACTTTAAAAAGTTCTCAGAATTGCAATTCAGGTTGCCTCAGCTATATCGAATAGTAAAATTACATAAGATTAACCACCCAATTAGGCCAATTATAGATTCAAAATGCTCAATACTTTCAAATCTGAACTATTTTCTTAAGTCACACCTTCAAGATTTGTTAGAAGAACCTCTTTCTGTTATAAAAAACTCCTCAACCGTAAAGTGTTAATCAAAGCAGCTTCCAATCCTAGATTCTCCTATTATTGGTAGCCTTGACATAGGTTCTATGTATACTAGCAAAAATTTAGATCAGCTTATAGAATTTTTAGCAGATGACCTAGCAGACAAAATTGTTTTTCATAATCAAGCAAGGAATTTTCTGGTTAAAAAACAGCTATTTTCAATTTGAGAAAAGATTTTCTTTCCAAAGGTCTGGACTAGCAATGGGCTCCCCACTCTCCTCACTGTTGGCAAATTACTATGTAGGAAAGCTGGAAGAAAAGGTACTAGTTCAGCCCTCATACTTTTGCCTTTATCACAGATATATGGATGATATCTTATTCATTATAGATAGCAAGGACGAAAATCTTCCAGAAAAAATTCTAAGGTGCTTTAATGAATTAGACGATTCCCTTAAGTTCACTTTGGAGGTTCAAACTGAAGGAAAATTAAACTTCTTGGATTTGACCATCTATGTCCAGGAAGATAAGTTCCTCACAAAAATGTACGAAACACTTTTGGATACAAACAAAATACTAGACTTTAACTCCTCTCATTCATATTCAATCAAGAAAAATGTTGCAAACTAATTTTTTGAATGATTTGGTCTCCTCAGAAGATATTAAAAAAGCCCACATTGATGATGTGGAAGTAATGCAAACAGAAAATAACTACCCAAAAAGGAAATAGATAAATTACTCAAACAAGACAAACAAAAATATACTAGCAAGCAAGAGTTCAGGTTCACAAGAAAAATTACGTATCGAAAAGGTTTGTTTAAATCTTTAAAGAGAATAAGCAGCAAATATGATATTGGATTAGCTCCCAGTTTAGACAACAAACTTAAAAGAATTTGCCCTAGTTTGATTCAAAAAGAAGAAAACTTGTTAAAAATGCAAGGAGTCATTTGTAAAGTAACCTGCTGCTGTGGGAAATACTACATAGGAGAAACAGGTCGTAGGCTGGAAATCCGCATCGCATAGCACAAGTTAGCCATGAAAAATTGTTCAAACAAGACATTATTAGACAGACACGTTAGAGAAACAGGACGCCGCATGGACTGGGACTCTTTGACTGTCATTGGACATCAATCCAACTTCCTGAAGCGAAAATTGAAAGAGGGACTTGAAATTGGAAAATACCAGAACTTCATCATTAATGACTGTAAAAGATTTTCGCTGCCTAACATATGGCAAGATATTTTGCAGAATCACCGTAACCGGAGACCAAAACGAAGATTAATTTGCCAAAACTTTAAGAATTTACCTAGATAAATGCTACGAAAAAAGGTAACTAGTTTGAATTTTATAATGTTTTTCAATTTTTTTGAAGTCAAAATCCTGGAAAAAGTTTTTTGTAGAGCTTGTTGCACGACAGATACATTTTCCGTGCCTTTGTTGTATCTTCTGTCTTTCTGATAGAATTTACTCAAGTTTCATCCCCTTTTTTTTTGTTTTTGAGAGTATATAGAACTGACGGGAGTTTGGAAAATAAGCATTAAGAAACGCCAGTTCGCTGATGAAAGAAGTTGTTTGTCTCTGAGGATGATAAAGGAATCCTCATCCAGGGAAGCATTCACGATAGCGAAATTCTTCCCATCTGCAAAACATCGTAAATTGAAGCAGAAACCTATGTTCCCCACCTTCTTAAGACTGGTTGTGATGGGAGATTTTTTAACTTTTTTCATACTTGATATTAGTCAGTCAACGTCAGGAAATGATATCCTCACTTCTTCTGAAACTTTGTGTAATTGTGTAATGCATGAACCAAACGCGTGAGATGGATCATATTTGGAAACAAAACTTGTAAACCTTAACCAGCGTTTTCATATATTTACTGTATATGAAACCGCTAGTGAAGCTTTACAAGTAAAGAAAAAAACGCTGCTGAAGCTTTACGAAACCCTGTAAGTCGGAGACTTACGGGGTTTCGAGTCTCTGGTTTCAGAGTTACGCCGTTGCAAATTGTAGCGCATCTCTTGTACCATAGACCTGATAGCACATCTTGCACCAAAAACGTGGAATTGAATTAAGGAGAAAAGGGCTTGTGACGTATATTCTAATTTAACTTTCATTTTTTGTTCCTTTTCTTATATAAATTTGAGTTTCTTCTCTTTTGCCCTTTCCAAACTTAACGTTATATCTTCTATCTCACATGAATGATCTTGGCAACACTTTTGAGGTCAAAAAGAGTGACTTGTGAATGTGATAAGAACGTTAGATAGAAAGGACGATACAGCAGTTGCTTAGTGTGAGTGTGTGTGTGTGTGTGTGGAGATGTTTGATCTTTGTTAAGATAGATTATGCGACAGATAGTTAAGGCATTATATGTGAAGTGTAAAACTCGCAGTGCTATGTTGGATTTCATGAAATATTGCTGGACCAATAAAAGGTTATCATAAGTTTGACTTCCGTCAATGTTTCGTCCGGCCGTAAAACCTTAATCCCGTGCAACTATTGCATTGTATTCTCATTTAGTTCAACATTTCCTTAGTCATGGTTTTAGACATAGCGTAACACCAATCTCGCACATGAAAAATGGTTACGTTATAGGCTTTATTTAACTGTTACAAAGTTAAACAAGAGAGCTAAGCATCGAAGAGTTAATAGACTTTGAAGAACAAATAAACGAAGACGAGGTTTTAGAGGAAGAAAAAGGAGCTGAATCACCCAAACGATCTAAAGCTAAGCGGATATCAGAATGCTTCAGATTCTCCGACGAAGAACTGGCTGGTTTCAAAGCACAGACTCCGGATCTCGAAATGTTCGCGAAAGACATTGGAACAGTGCATGATTCCCTTGCTAGCTAAAAAGTGATTTCCAACAAGAAAAGACTGCTCCGGTGACGCAGTGGTCTAAGCGATGGCCTCTGATCATTCGTCCCAAAGGGGTCCGGGTTCGAATCCCGGTGAGGCATGAATGTTGTGTTTGTCTTTCGGCACTGGCTCTCTCCCTTCCCTGGAACCAGTGGCCCTAAATTAGGGACGGGCGACTGCTTATAGCCCATGGAGTTGCTCACAGTGGTCGTTAAACCTCCAATCAAAAAAAAAAAAAAAAAGAAACAAGAAAAGAAAGGCGACTATACAGATGCCCTTCGACAAGTATTTAAAAGCGTCCTCAACATCGGTGGAGCTTGAAGCGTATTAATACATAGGTTATAATGGTGCAATACCCAAATACATACAAATACATATGTTCTATATGTGGTATATATATACATCGTATCACTCCAAGAATGCGAGGATTGCTTCAGTTACATGCGCTTTTATACACTGAAGTGCCAAAAAAACTGGTACACCAGTCTAATAGTTGGTAGGTCCCCCACGGGAGCGCAGGACTGCAGAAATACGACGGGGCATGGACTCCACTAGCTTTTGGAAATATGTTGTAGGCAATGCACACCATACTTCCTGCAGAGCGTTCCACAATTCAGGTGTATACCGAGGTCGCGGACTTCTGTGTTCGATAGCGCGTTGCATAGCATCCAAAATGTGTTCTATCACGTTGAGATCTGGGGATTTGGGTGGGAATGGCAACAACCCAAACTCAGATGAATGCTCCTCTAACCATAATGCGGGGTCCCGACACTTATGTGGAGGTGCATGGTCCTGTTGGAACAGGCCCAACCCATCAGCATGAATGCAGGACATGAACGGGTTTGTAGACGTACCACGGGTCCTAGTGAAGTCCAGCTAAACACACCTCATACAGTTACGGACACCCCACCAGTCAGTACAGTTCCCTGTTGACAGGCGGGATCCATGGTTTCATGGAGTTTGCGCCCCACACGAATCCTTCCATCTGCCCGATACAGTTGGAAACACGACTCGTCAGACCAAGGCACTTGTTTCCAGTCATCAAGTGTCCAGTGGCGGTGTTGCCGTGCCTAAGCCAGGCGCATAGCTCTTTGTCGTGCACCTATCAAGGGACTCAAGTTGGACGTCGACTTCCAAAGCCTATATCGTGCAGAGTACGTTGCACAGTCCGGATACTGATGCTTGTTGAGGCTCCAGCATGAATTCCGATGATACCAGCGAGAGTGTTGCACGCCTATCGCGTTAAACGATTCTTGACAGCCGACGGCGGTCACGTTCACCCAATGTCTTTTTACGACCATACTGGTATCGTAGGTTGGAGATTTTGCAGGATATCTTGTAGCCACGGTACACCCTTGCAATGGTCGTCAGTGAAAATCCGAATTTCGTTTCTACCCCCGAAATACTATGGTCCATTTCACGAGCGCCAACTATGACACCGCGTTGAAAATCGATTAAATCGTTATTACTTGTCATTCTCATGCCGAAAAGAACTCTGACAGCTGGCAAGGATGTCTATCGCTTTATATACGCACTGGCGGACGCAACCGAGTACGTGCATAGGTGACGTTGTTATGTGTTTTGCATAAGCTCGTCTGTAGCAGTTTTTCTGGCACTTCAGTGTATTTCAGGACTAATGTGTGCTTTTTCGCCCATCTTTTCACGTACTGTTGTAATAGCTTAGCTTTAATTGTCTCTTGAACCTAACTTGCATGTTGACGATTCACCGTAATTAAGGACCTTTGGACTTACGCGGAAGCCTTTGGAACGAATTAACCGCGTTAGTCGGGTACTTAGTGTAAATAGCAGCGTCTGTAACGAAAACTAATACATCATTATAGTTTACTGTCATAGGCTAGAGGATGTTTAAAGATTTCGTAAACAGCTGAGCTCCTAGTTTTTTCTAATTCTTCTAAACATATCAGAAATGCTTCTGGGTTCATAGTTCCGATAAGGACATTTGCTACTAATCTACCTACAGCACCTGTGGTTTCAATAGAGATCCAGCATTTTTATTCATGAGCGTCTTCTCTGATCTTTTGAATGGCATCTGCGTAACACTTCTCTAAATAAAGTTTTCTTAAAACTGTTTTGTTTAGATCTCTTCCTTTTGTGTACTTTTCCAAGAAATGTTGTAAAGAGTTATTTTCTAACTTCCGCAGTGGAATTCCTGCGTTCGATAAAAGCCTTATACAGATCCAGAAAAAACTCCAACTTGCGTGTGGATGTAGACGCTTGATTCCAAACGAGGCATATTTTTTCTTTTGACTTCCGGCTAGCCAAGGACTTATGTTTGGCCGTCTCGAAATGTTGGGAAATGCTAAACTTCAGTTTCAATGAAATCAGGGTTTTCACACACTTTATAAAGATAATCATTCCACATCCGTTGAAAACATTCCAGAAAAAAATCCGCTGCATAAATTATTCAGTCCCGTACTGTTGCACGCTTTTACTTTAAGCATATTAAACAATACCAGTCAATAAAAACAGAAGTGCCTCAAATCGTCCGTGAGAGTTACGGCATATAATTATTTCATCGGAATTTGATGGATCAATGAGAATCTAAAAGTCGATTACACTTACAATTGCTAGTAGTAGTTCCAATTGCTCGGTCGTAAAATGCCAAATGAAAAAGACCAGCCGCCTCCCCCTCCCCCTGGAATTTTTAAATTTTCCAGGCACCATTCAATTGTACCACGTATAAACCGGAAGGAACTCCGTTTTTTCGTTTGAACCACAATAGTTTTTGAGATATTTAAAAAACAAAGGGGTCTGGTGAAATGGTACCCCCAAAAAAATGGAAATTTCAAATTTCAAGATACCCATTCGTTAATAAATCGCATGAACCGGAATAAACCTTATTTTCATCGTTTGAACCGTAATAGTTTTTGAGATATTTATAAAGAAGATTGAGAAAATTGGGGGCCGACCATTTCACCAGCCCCCCACCATGAAAATTGAAGATTTCAAATCGTAGTAAATCGTAGGAACCGAAAATAACTCTATTTTCATTGTTTGGACCGCAATAGGTTTTGAGGTATTTAAAGAAAATTGGGAGCCGATTATTTCACGCCCCCCTTCCTATGGAAATTTAATATGTGGAAGGCTAAAAGGACTGGGTAAGTCTCTCTTCCAGAAAACTTGTAATTTCAAGATGGCCATTCGTTCGCACTGCGTGCGAACCGAAACGATTTCCATTTTCTTTGTTTCAGCCGCAATGCTTTTAGTAGGGGGGGTATCAAAATCTGAAGTGGGAGATGGGGTATGGTGAAATGGTACCTTCACCATGGAAATTTCAGAGCAGCCATTCGTTAGAAAAACTTATGAACCGCAATTAATACCATTTTAAACTTTTAAACTGCAATAGTTTTTGAATTATTTAAAAAAGCTCTGTATGAGGAAGCTGCTGAAATACCCTGCATGGATACTTCAAATTGTAGGATTGCTATTTGTTAGAAAACGCATTAAACGGAGTAAACTCTATTTCCTTTTCTTGAACCACAATAGTTTTTGAGATATTAAAAAATAAACGTGATCTGCTTACATGGAGAGACATTTATGTTGCAGTTGTTTAGTAGAGGGTTGGCTAAACATTTTTCTTTTGATTGGAAGTGGATTCCTTTGAGTGTCACCATTCTGAAACGGGAAATGTTTTTAAGAATTTAACAAGTGGTTTCGTTACTGTAGCATGATGCTGTTAAAGAGCAAAGTCTAAAAAACGATAATTTCATTTTTCAAAAGTGCTTTTCTAGAAAAAAAGTTTCCGGGATATATGCACTGAATATGAAAACATGGTTTCATTATCGTTTTTTGGTTGGGGTTTAAATGACCACCTTGAGCAACTCAATGGGCTATCTACAGTCGCTCCTCCCTAATTAAAGCCCATCAGTTTCAGACAAGGGAGAGAGCCAGTACCGTAGGGTAAACACAACGTCCATGCCTCACCCGGACAAAAGTTCAAAAGGCAACGCTTAGACCGCTGCGTCACCAGGGCGGCAACTCTCTGTTTCTCAAAGTAGCTAGAAATCCAAAAATATGCAAAACAAAAATTTTGCTCAAACAGCTCAACTTTAGTTATAATTTACGGGAACAAATACGTCGACAATGATTAAATGTTGTCTTCTGGTGTAAGTACGTCTATTCATCAATAAAACGCTGGATACTTATTCACTGACCTAATATAATTATATCTCTATAGTTCAACATTATTACTAATTACATCTTTTTTGGGCATGCTGACAAAACAAAGAAGCACTTCCGTTCCCGGGAGAAAACCTGTGCGATCAGATAAAGTTTCTCACAAGAATTAATAACCAAACAACGTTTAAACATGAACTCAGAAAGAAAGTGTAAGAATATTGATTTGTTTGCATCGAACGATAAATGTTGCTTATTTTATCCAAAAGAAATAAAAAAAGGTAAAGGGCAAGGGATGTGAATCGTGCTCAAGTAGTATTCTTGACAATACGAAACCGCTTTATGTACCACGTGAATACTTGTTCAGGAAAAGAAAATATACATTAAACATATTATTGAGAACGAAGTTACGGTTCAAAATAAACTGCTAAAAAGACTCAATTAAGTCTTCGAGAATTAAGTTAGTGTTGTTGAATTCATCTCGTATGTACGCGTCATGATGGTTTTGCAAGTTTTTTTATATATATTAATCACTTTATGCGCAAACATATTTTCTTGGCACCTTTGGAGTTTTATGAGATGCTAAGGAATAAAAAGAAACGCGACTCTCTTGCACAAGGAATGAGATTTTGTTATTCACTTGCTTTTTTTTTAAATAATAATCTTTTGTTTTCTGCGAAAATCTTAAAAGGTAAAAGCCTTCGAAAACATTGTTTTATCATGATTAATATACCATGGCTAAGTGCGAATAATTTATGGCGTTCCATTTAATTTTTATAAACTGTTCATAATATGTAAGTCGCCCATTTCTGCATTATGATGCTGAAATTCTCATACTTGAGTACTTATCATGCACTTAAGTATCCTTCAATCATGGCTGTGTTAATTTGACATTTAATACACTGCCAGACAATTGCTAGGGACGGGTGACAATAGCAACGATAGCAACCATAAAATGGAAGGCAGGAAAATGTAGAAATTAGAATAAGTGCGGGATACAGTAAGACGTGTTGTGCGTATGCAAATTTTGGATTGCCGAACTGGTTCGTGACGTCATAGCGCTGATAAGAGATATAAAGGATTTGACGCGTATTGACCGTTGTTGTTCAAACGCAAAGTTGAAAGGGAAAGACTCAATTGACGAACTTGCAATTTTCAGTATGTCTTCCCGACATCACCTAGATGATTTTACGCGTGGCCGTATTATTGGCAAGATTGAAGAAGGGCAAAAAATAACAGATGTTGCCAGGGACTTCGACGTCAGCCACAGTGTTGTTTCAAGGCTTTGGAAATAATTTCAAACAAATGAAGAGTGTAGAAAACGTCACGGGGAAAGTCGTGTTCGCAGTACGATACCTGCAGAAGATCGGTACATAGTGCTACCAACAAAAACACCGGCGCGGCACAGCTAGTGAATTCGCAAATCAGTTTATGGCTGCTACTGGCAAGCGGATCTCCCGAAAAACTGTTGCCAGACGTTTGCATGAAGGAGGACTATACGCCCGCCGTCCTGTTGTGTGCATCCCATTATCCAGACATCACCGTACCGCCCGTTTGCAATGGTGCCATCAACATCGCAATTGGACTGATAACGACTGGTCTGCTGTCTTCTTCTCAGATGAGAGTAGATACAGTCTATCGTCTGAGACAACTGATCTGTCGTGATAGTGGTACTGCATATTGTCCAGCAAACATACAGGAAAAGGACCGGTATCCGACATGTAGTGTCATGGTATGGGCTGGCATCATGATCAATGGCCGTACGTCCCTCTATGTGCTTCCAACTGGGACTATGACTGGCCAACGATACATTAATGATGTTCTGCTACCTCATGTTCGCATGTTCCGTGGTGCTGTCGGTGATAGATTCATTTTCATGGACGACAACGCAACATGTCATCAGACAGTCGCTGTCCAGGAGTGTCTTGAGAGCGAGGATATTTAATGCCGCGTATGGCCAGCACGTTCTCCAGATCTGAATCCCATTGAAAATGTGTGAGATGCTTTGGGGAGGAGTCTTGCTGGTCGCCAATGCCCTCCAATACACAAGGACACCCTCATCCCTGCACTGACAGAGGAATGGGATAAATTACCCCAACAGCTGCTTGATAATGTTGGGCAAAGCATGACACGACGTGTGGAATCTTGCATCGCCCTCCATGGTGGCCATATACCGTATTGACATCTTACGCCGGAACGCCTGCGGACGGTAATTGCATTTTTTCACGTTTGCGTATTCTGCACGAAATGGCGTGTTTTCCCTCGAACACGTTCCAAAGCCTTTTGGATTTCAAAGCACAATAAATTGTCTTTCTTGTAATGTCCTGGCATTCTGACATTATTTTATTTTCACTTGGCATCCAACCACACTTACTTTTTTATGCGCTATATAGCCGTTTATGATCCGTCCTTAGCAATTGTTTTTGATCCGTCCTTAGCAATTGTCCAGCAGCACTGCTGGACAATTGCTAAGGACGGATCATAAACGGCTATATAGCGCGTAAAAAAGTAAGTGTGGTTGGATGCCAAGTGAAATAAAATAATGTCAGAATGCCAGGACATTACAAGAAAGCCAATTTATTGTGCTTTGAAATCCAAAAGGCTTTGGAACGTGTTCAAGGGACAAACAGGCCATTTCGTGCAGAATACGCAAACGTGAAAAAATGCAATTACCGTCCGCAGGCGTTCCGGCGTAAGATGTCAATACGGGATATGGCCACCATGGAGGGCGATGCAAGATTCCACACGTCGTGTCATGCTTTGCCCAACATTATCAAGCAGCTGTTGGGGTAATTTATCCCATTCCTCTGTCAGTGCACGGATGAGGGTGTCCTTGTTTATTGGAGGGCATTGGCGACCAGCAAGACTCCTCCCCAAAGCATCTCACACATTTTCAATGGGATTCAGATCTGGAGAACGTGCTGACCATACGAGGCGTTTAATATCCTCGCTCTCAAGACACTCCTGGACAGCGACTGTTCGATGACATGTTGCGTTGTCGTCCATGAAAATGAATCTATCACCGACATTACAACGGAACATGCAAACATGAGGTAGCAGAACATCATTAATGTATCGTTGGCCAGTCATAGTCCCAGTTGGAAGCATATAGAGGGACGTACGGCCATTGATCATGATGCCAGCCCATACCATGACACTACTTGTCGGATATCGGTCCCTTTCCTGTATGTTTGCTGGACAATATGCAGTACCACTATCACGCCAGATCAGTTGTCGTCGACAATCAGACGATAGACTGTATCTACTCTTATCTGAGAAGAGGACAGCAGACCAGTCGTTATCATTCCAATTGCGATGTTGATGGCACTATTGCAAACGGGCGGTACGGTGACGCCAGGACAATGGGATGCACATAACATGACGGCGGGCGTTTAGTCCTCCTTCATGCAAACGTCTGGCGACAGTTTTTCGGGAGATCCGCTTGCCAGTAGCAGCCATAAACGGATTTTCTACCTCACTAGCTGTGCTGCGCCGGTGTCATTTTGTTGATAGCACTATGTACCGATCTTCTGCAGGTTTCGTACTGCAAACACGACCTCCCCGTGACGTTTGCTACACTCTCCATTTGTTTGAAATGATTTCCAAAGCCTTGAAACAACACTGTGGCGTACGTAGAAATTCCTGGCAACATCTGTTATTTTTTGCCCTTCTTCAATCTTGCCAATAATACGGCCACGCGTAAAATCATCTAGGTGATGTCGGGAAGACATACTGAAAATTGCAAGTTCGTCAATTGATTCTTTCCCTTTCAACTTTGCGTTTGAACAACAACGGTCAATACGCGTCAAATCCTTTACATCTCTTATCAGCACTATGACGTCACGAACAAGTTCGGCAAGCCAAAACGTGCATACGCACAACACGTCTTACTGTATCCCGCACATATGCTAATTTCCACATTTTCCTGCCTTCCATGTTATGGGTGCTATCGCTGCTATTGTCATCCGTCCTTAGCATTTGTCCGGCAGTGTATATACAGGGGTTGGTTATGCAGGGGTTAAGGTATGCATATATATACTTTGATTCAGTGAAAATCAGCAGTTACAATGGCTTTGAAATCCTGCGGTGTTGAAGATGCATACATTAATATTATTAATAACATCTATGAAAATGCAAGCGCAAAGATTCGGCTGTTTGAAAATACAACACACATAAAAATTGGAAAGGGAGTGAGACAAGGTAACACCATATCTCCCAAGCTCTTTAATGCCACATTGGAAAATGTCTTTCCATCACTGAACTGGGAAAACAAAGGGATAAAGATTAATGGAGATTATCTAACTCACCTTCGTTTTGCTGATGACGTAGTCATTTTTGCGACTACCCCATCAGAGCTGCAAAGTATGATCCAGGAACTTGCTGACAAGAGTAAAGAAGTGGGATTAAAAATGAACTTTCAGAAGACAAAAGTGATGTACAATGATTTTACAAGAAATGAAGATTTATCGATTGATGGAGAAAAGCTGGAGATAACAGACGCGTACATTTATCTTGGACAGCAGATATCAAGTGAGGGTCACATTGATGAAGAAATTAATCTGTGTATAAAACTTGCCTGGAGAGCTTTTGGAAGAAACAGCATAATTTTCAAGAGCAATATGCCGTTATGTCTTAAAAGAAAAGTGTTTGATCAATGCATCCTTCCAGTGCTTACGTATGGTGCAGAAACGTGGACCTTAACTAAAAGAGACATACAGAGGCTGCGGACAACTCAAAGAGGCATGGAGAGGTGCATGCTTGGTGTAACCAGGAGAGATAAGAAGAGGAACTCGTGGATCCGAAAAATGACAAGAGTGGAAGACATCATGATCTGAGTAAAATCCTTGAAATGGCAATGGTATTGGTATTGGTAACTGTGGGTACCAAGGTGGTACCCAGTTTATTGCTATAAAGAAATACAAACGTAGGAGATTCATTGAATGTTGCAGTACAGAAAACAAAAAGTTCGGCAATGTATGTATATCCACGATGCAGCACAAAATTACACAGAAAAGAAATGAATATGCCCACGAACAATGAATGGCATAACGGCATGTCAAACGATTTGAAATAACACATGTGCACAAGTATATGAAATGTACTGTGTCATCATAAATCAACCGAACGGAACTTAAATGTGATTAGAGCGCACGGCGACTGTTGTCATGGGGACACCAACTAGCCGGCAATCAACAATTAGCTCTCTTTCGAAGTCCGTTAGGTCGCTCATTCCGTCATCACCCTGTAGGATATTTTTCAACTAGACACTTGATATTCACTTAAACAGGACTTTGAGGTTCTGAACAAAACTATTACAACCAAACAGTAGTCGATACCTTTACGTATTGCGACATACGCATCTGAATTAAAAATCAGGTCTCTGAGCGTGGTGTTCACATTATTCTGTCCAACCCTGTATGTTTATAGAGTGTTATTACAAAGGAAATATACAATTTCAACATTTAATGAAATCAAAACCATTTACGATGTTGGCACTCAATTTACACCATTTTGTAGGGAAACTCTTAAACTTTGTTACAGCAAATTACAGATCTTTGATGTATTCACCCTTAGTCGCAAGGAATGTATCAACGGGATAGTCGAATTCTCGCCAAACACTCGTTAACATACCATCATCCACTTCAGCAATAGCTGTTGTGATAGGTTTGTTTCAGATCAGCTAGGTTAACAGGAAGGGTAGGGACGAAGATCCTGTCTTTGACATAAGCGCATCTGAAATATCCCAGAGTGTTAGATTCGGACTTCGTGGTGGCCAACAGGTGAGTGGCATGTTTTCGCCTCTTGCGCGGCAAATCCAACGCTGAGAAAGGTTTTGATCGAGGCAATTTCTACCTTCTGATGTCAGTGTGGTGGTACTCCATCTTGTTAGAAAATGAAAAAAAGTCACAGTGTGTGATCTGTGACTTTTTGTTTTTCAGGTTTTGATCGATGTAACTTCTACGTTCCTAATGCCAGTGTGGTGGTGCTCCACCCTGTTGGAAATTGAAATTGACATTGTCTTCGTGTTGTTGAGGCATCAACTAAATAATTACCATGTCGAGGTAAGAACATCCCGTTACAGTATTTTCTTGGAAAAAGAAGGGCCATACACTATTTTACTGCACAGAACACATTACCCTTTGAGGAATCCCGTACGGGATATACTGTCTGTTTGTTGCTCGCGGATTTTAAGCCCTTCATATGCGAATGTTGTGTTTGTTACCTTTTGCCCCCTATGTGCCACGTCGATTCGTTCCTGAAAATTAGACGCTCGCTAAATCCATCTTCTTCAAAGCGCTCCTGCATTTATGTACAGAAATCTCTACCTGCTGTTCTGTCATTGTCACTTAGACTTAGCAATAACTTCAGTTTGTAGGAGACATTTTTCAGCCACTTCTTCAAAATTTTCAAGCATTCAGTTATGGAATTTGTAAATCCCGACCCGCCATCTTTGTGGATTTCCTTGGGCTACGTTGGTAAATGGCACAAACACGCTCCATGTGTACATTGGATTCACGTGGTCTCCCTGGACTTTTACCTGTACACAAACATACCGGTGCGGTGATTTCTTGAAATATGTTCTAAAACGCCGTTGCACAACAGTAACAGAATTCATTTTGTTTAATTCAAGCACACAGAATGCCTTCTGCACAGCCGTTGCTGCCACTTTTCTGACTGCTCACGTGACGATGAGTACAATTTTTTTAGTGACGTCATCTATATAACAAAATCTTTACTATTGGTGATAGAACGGCTCATCGTGAGTGTCAATATCTTATGTACTTGATCTCAAAGACTGCAGTCTGGTGACGATTATCCATATTTAATAGAATACAGAGTGGCTTGTTACAAAGATTTATTTTTTCAAGTCGACTATGGTTTTGCTGGATATTGACCTAGCTTCATCAAGACGAATGGCACGTAAATATTCAAATTGTATATGATATCATAAACGGTGTTTACAGTCATGGGTTATGGTTAGTTGTTTCCACGCGCTTGATAGAAATGGGGTGGATGCCATGTCATTAACAAGTTGCGAAGACTTCTGATATACATGGAAAGCTTCCAAAATATCAAGTTTTGTGGTTGAATCTGGCTTGTCAATTAGTTTTTCTTCTTCAAAGAGAAATGTGTAGTCCTTTTCGTAACAGTGTTTAGCCATCGATGACTTCTTTAGGTCACAGTTTCGAATGTGACCTAAAGATGTTCAAAGATCAAGTACCTATGTTGAAGACAAAAACTTGTGGGGAATTTATCAAATTACATGTGAATCGATGGCGCTTCCTATATAGGGTAGAGCCTTGCGTTTTCGATTGAAGGAGCAAAAGACCTACATTCGGAACTGTGACCTAAAAAAGGTAATCATCGATGGCTAAACACTGTTGCGCAAAGGACCATAAATTTCTCTTTGAAGAAGCAAAACTAATTGACAAGCCAGATTCAACCACCAAACTTGATATTTTGGAAGCTCTCCATATATATATCAGAAGTCTTCGCAACTTGTTAATGACATGGCATCCACCCCATTTCTATCAAGCGCGTAGAAGCAACTAACTAAAACCCGTGACTGTAAACACCATTTATGATATCATATACAATTTGGATATTTACGTGCCATTCTTCCTGATGAAGCTAGGTCAATACCCAGCGAAACCATGGTCGGCTTGAGAAAATAAACATTTGTGACAACTACGTTGTATTATCTTAACACGAATATCTCATACAGTTTTGGCTTTATAAAATGTTGAAACTGTTTATTTCATTTGTAAGAACGATGTATATACATAACAATCGGATATACTTGAAATATTTATTTAATTAACTACAGCAGTACAAATTAAAAAAGATAAGCACTTATACACGCTTGTAACCAATCGTAAAGCAGACGCCACGTCGAAGCATTTAGGTAAAATAATCCACTGTTGCCTGCTTAGTTTTATATTTATGTTCCCTTCATTTCCGCCAATTAACCCACATTGTATTAAATGCCTAGTCATCGTCGTAGTCTATTGCTTTAAAAAATGTAAGAGATTTCCCTCCCAATCAAGGGTTGTTGCATAGGACACTGGCGGAGTGTTCTCTACTTCTTTTTCTTCACTCGCTTCAGCAGTGCTTTTCTAGCAACATTCACTGTCTGCGAATTGCGCGCAACTGCCTTGCAATGAAATTACGAAAAGATAAACAAATCCTTCAGTATAATCTGCAAGACATGAAATTCAGAGGGAAATCGCCGCATAACTTATCCCCGCGATGTTGATCCAGAAGAGTAATTTCATGCAGAATAGTCGTGATTTACGGGATGACGCAGCAGTCCAAAAAATTAAAAAGAAACAACCTCTTTCCCTATAAAAAGAAGAACTGCAATTTTTAAAGCTTTTATGTTATTTTTAAGTGAATAAAGAGTAAAACTTTTTTCCAGCATTACCGCAGTTCAATGGTCAGGCCTAACAGTTCCGTAGATAAATTCCGCAGTATGCAGTTCTGCAGCTCGGCCTGCGGAACTACACATCAAAACTGAAAATAAACGACAGCGCGTGCGATGGTCAGGAAAGGAACACGTGATACTGAGCTCCGTTAATCGGTGTTATTCTTGCTCTTCAGATGAGAAAGGCAGCGGACTTAGCGAGTTTGCCAAAGGTCAAATTGTTATGACCAGACGTCTGGGCCAAAGCATTTTCAAGACGGTAAAGTCTATGGTGTACTCACGGTCAGCCATGGTTAGTACCTTCAAAAATACTGGTCATAGGAGGGAAGAACCACGAGAACCGCCGGCAAGATGTGGGCCACAGCGGCTCATCGACGCTACAAAAGTCAATCCCGTATGGTACGATCCAGCAAAGGAAATATTCTGGCGCAACTTGCCAGTAATTTGAATGCTGGGTGGCGGGAGTAATGTTTCACAACACCCAGTAAGTATAACCCCGAGGAAAATGGTGTTGCATAGTCGCAAGCCGCTCGGAGTGCCCATGATAACCTCGAATCACCGACAAAGGCTCCTACAATGGGGACGCACGCATCAAAACTGGACCATGAATAATTTGAAAGTCGTCTGGTCCGATGAATCGCGTTTCCTGTTGGACTTCCGTGTGCGTGTGCTTCGTTTACCTGGAGAAGTGTCGGCACCAGGATGCTCGTTGGGACTGAAACAAGCCGGTGGAAGAAGTGCTATGCTTTAGGGCAATGTTCTGCTGCGAAACTCTGGGTCCAGTCATTCATGTGCAGGAAAGTATGACGTCTACCACCTACCTGAACATCACTGCAGACCAGGTACATCCTTTCATGGGAAGGGTCCGGTGTAGTAAGTGTAATGCTTTGGGAAATGTTCTGCTGGGAAACGCTAGGTCCGGTCATTCATGTACAGGAAACAATGACGTCTACTACCTGCGTACCTAAACATCTTCGCAGACCAGACACATCCTTTCATGATAACAATATTTCCCTCTAGTATTGCCTTCAATGAGAAGAATAATGCGCCGTGCACACTACCCGGATTGTTCGAGTACGGTTTGAAGAACAGGAAGAAGGCTTCCAGGTATTGCCCTGGTCTTCAGATTCCCCACATATCAATCCAGTCGAGCGTCTGTGTTTTCTGTTGGAAAAACAAATCCGATCTGCGGTGGCTCAACTACGTAAATTAATAGAGTTAAAGGGTCTGCTTGTAACGTGTTGCTACTCTGTACCACAAGACATTTTCAGATATTATGTAGTGTCAACGCTTTGCAGGATAAGAGGTATTGTGGTGGTACGTGCAGAACCAACATCATACTAGGCACATGCTTTTAATGTTTGGCTCCTTAGGTTATACGCCGTCGGTTAGACGATCTGAGCGCATGCAACTTTCCCCGTTCGTGCGCAACCGTATTCGACAGAACTTGCAGTGCTTCGTAACCACTATGGGAAGTGGAAACACACATGGCTGATCTTGCCAGTGGATACAGTATTTGCTCATTCACAAAGCAGACAGGCGCGCGATATCTTTCGACGGACAGTACGGAAAAAACGACTACATAGGCAATTTATGTCGCATTGCTGTTTTCTCTTTGAAAAAACTATCATTTATTTTAAACTGTTTCCAGGATATTAGCTCGCTTCGATCCTGCGGCTTTTAACAAACTCGGAGTTTCAGTCTTCTATACCCTTCTTAAAAGGGGGCTTCCTCTGGAATTTAAGCAAATCTTTTATTTTGTTTTATTTACGAATTTTAATCAACTCTAAGGATTCTAATGCTTGTATCCTCGGTACTATCTGCAAGAACGCTAAAACAAATCGCTTCATGTTATAAGTGTTGAGTCGTTACAAAGTTTCCTTTGTTTTGTATATCATCTTTATTATCTATGCATTGGAAATTGGTTTTTTTGTCTCCTTTTTCTTCAAAAGTCCTGATAACTCATGGAGCTTTGGTGACGTTACTTATATTTTGAAATAGGTGAGCTGCTGTATCTGCCTTCGGTATTCGAAGGGTAAATGCATTTCAAGTTCATTGAAATCTTCGTTATTTTATATTTGGAAAAGCAGCGAAAGCGTTTAGACGATTTCATCATGGTATGCCATTTAATTATGTGGTTTGTAAGCACACTGCTGTCAGGATTTGATGAACTCAGGGAAAATTGCGACGTTCGTTTTCATCGGAAAACTTATCGCAAACATATTTTGCCATTAATTTCTGAGTTAACAGGTACTAACTATATTTACTTATTCCGAACGACAGTTTTCGGGCCTACCAACGCCGCGTCATAGAAAATTAACGTCTTCCACAAATATATAAATTTAGTAATGCTTCTGCTAAAGCGTACAAAAGTCGAGCTCTTGTTTTTTTCTTTGATTCTTTACTGAAAGCTGTTTTTTCAACAGCTTTCAGTAAAGAATGACAAAAAAAGGTATCAGCAAAATTGCGGGAAGTCCTGTAACTCCATAATATATCTCAAGATGAATTTTAGATGTTTCTTTAGTGTGCAAACAGTAGTTGTAAAATATTGCATTTGTTTTTTTCTATATTTAATTTGCTTCAGGATGCTATACATGAATGATATAGAGTGCTAATAGGTCACGTATCAGGCCTGTTGTGATAGAAAAATGTACGGCACTGTGAGATCATGCTTACTTATTTGCGATAAAAATATTAAATATTAATTATAGATGATGATATACAGGGGTTTATCAAAGAAATGGAAGCTCATACTGTTTGTGGAGAACTTTTTATTAATGAGTTGTAGGCCCACATCAGGTTTTTAAAACAGAAACAATTCGACTTGTAACAGCCTTATACAAGTCATGAACATATGAAAATGGAATTTGGGATCATTCTTCCTGTAAAATATGTCCCAATTGATTGAGAGAGACAGGGTATCTGCTGTACCGGATGCTCTGCAAACCCCAACTTGGCACATTTCACGCAATGCTTGGGTGCATTATCTGTTTGAAACCAGAAACGGCCATTAATACCAGCAACATTGGGCGCAGGTGTCCCTGAAGGGTAGATTCGCACGTTGCGTTGCAGATGTGACACGACCCTGCAGGATAACCAGTGGTCCTAAGGAATGCCACGATGTGGCACGCCACAACATCAGGGATCTAACTCCCTGCTTTATAGTCGGAACTAAACGGTCGGGAGGACGGGATTTTCTTTCACATGTTATGTCCAGACGTACATTTTACTTGTGGGAAACAAGGTGAAATACGATACTACAGACCAGACGACACGTTGTCAGTCTTTAGCATCCCAGTTTTTATGTACCATGCATCACCTTACACGTTTTGCTACGTTGATGTTAATAATCGGAGGTTTGTGAATTGCAGAGCGGCATTAAATACCAGCACGATGAAGTTCCCGACGAGCCGTTATGGTGGAAACAGAAGCATGGTATTCAACTCTGTTGCTAATTGCACAGCCGTGGTCCTTGTGCTTCCATTGTACAATACTTGCCAACGCTCGCCCATCCCTATCTGACATATTTGTATGGCGTCCATAATTTGCAAATTTGGAGGCAAACGAATCAAATCGGTACATTTGGAGGCAAATGAGTAATGATTGGAAATTTTACTAATGGTTGATAATGTTGATTGAATGATGATAATGATTGGAAATAATGATTGGAGATTTTATTTTTTATCATTTTAACTTTTTAATGATTGATAATGATGATTGGATGATGATAATGATTGGAAATAATATTGACTAAAAAATTATGACTGATTGGAATTAATAAAAATGAAAATAATAAAAGGAAATAATAAATAATAATATATATTGGAAATAACAATGATTGATTAGAAATAATAATAATGATTGATTGGAAGTAATAATGATGATTGATTGGAAATATAGTGATAATGATTGGAAATAATGATAATGATTAGAAAAAATAATGATTCGAAAAATACTGATTGATTGGAAATAATAATAATGATTGACTGGAAAAAATAATAATGATTGAAATTACTAATAATAATGATCGGAAATTTTATTTTATCATTAACATTCTTTTAATGTTTGATAATGATAATTGAATGATGATAATGATTGGAAATTTTATTTTATCATTAAATTTTTTTTAATGTTTGATAATGATAATTGAATGATGATAATGATTGGAAACAATGATTGGAAATAATAATGATTGAAAATAATTATTGGAAATTTTATTTTATCATTATTCATATAGAGACAAATTAATATTGATTGGAGATTTGCACATTTGCAGGCAAATGAATCAATCCGCTCCAACGCTCGCCCATCCCTATCTGACATATTCGTATGGCGTCCATAATTTGCAAATTTGGAGGCAAACGAATCAAATCGGTACATTTGGAGGCAAGTGAATAATGATTGGAAATTTTACTAATGATTGATAATGTTGATTGAATGATGATAATGATTGAAAATAATGATTGGAGATTTTATTTTTTATCATTTTAACTTTTTAATGATTGATAATGATGATTGGATGATAATGATTGGAAATAAAAATGATTGGAAATAATATTAACTAAAAAAATTGTGACTGATTGGAATTAATAAAAATGAAAATAATGAAAGGAAATAATAAATAATAATATATATTGGAAATAACAATGATTGATTAGATATAATAATAATGATTGATTGGAAATAACAATAATCATTAATTGGAAATAATAATGATGATTGATTGGAAATATAGTGATTGATTGGAAAAATATAATGATTGATTGGGAATAATGATAATGATTAGAAAAAATAATGATTCGAAAAATACTGATTGATTGGAAATAATAATAATGATTGAGTGGAAAAAATAATAATGATTGAAATTGCTAATGTAATGATTGGAAATTTTATTTTATCATTAACATTCTTTTAATGTTTGATAATGATAATTGAATGATGATAATGATTGGAAGCAATGATTGGAAATAATAATGATTGAAAATAATGATTGGAAATTTTATTTTATCATTATTCATATAGAGACAAATTAATAATGATTGGAGATTTGCACATTTGGAGGCAAATGAATCAATCCGCTCCAACGCTCGCCCATCCCTATCGGACATATTCGTATGGCGTCCATAATTTACAAACTTGGAGGCAACGCCTGGGCCTTTTTGATAGGTGGTCATATTCTTCGATAAAGTTATCGTGTTAGACCAACTATTTCTGCCATTTCAATTACCAAAGCTCCTGTAAGACGCGCACTTTTTTTTGAGGTCACTCATCATGGATTTTTTCGAGGTCACTAGATCTGACATCGCACAACAGCTCTTCCAACAAAAATTGTGGCATTTCTACTTGATAGCCTAAATCCTGCTGCACTCATTTCATGTACCTCACATTGCGGGTGACGTCTTCCCTATGATTTGTTTACGGTGCATTTCGTGTACTCCAGTCGCAGTCGGTGCTATTATTTCGACAAACTTCTGCATGTTGAAAGGCTTACAAATATGTGGTGCTGCAGACAAAATTAACACTGAGAAGGCGTAAGCTTTGACGCAAATTTTTACGTCAATACAACCCCTTATAAAAATAGGAAGTAGTTGCCCGATGTGAAAAAAAATTGGAATATCTACAAATAATGGGTGGTTAGTTCGCAAAAAACAACGCCCTTGGTAAGTAATCGCGGAACTAGAAACATAACATTCCAAATTACGGAAACACGTACTGAGAAAAAAATATCTGAAACTCCGAAAATAGTAAAATTATCCATCTGGAAAGGATTACAGCGCCCGTAGTGGAGCAGCGCGGAATTAGGAAATGCTAATTACACTGCTTGGCACTGCTATACACTGCTATACATTGCTTTTACACTGCGTTTTGTGCGAAAAACCTTTGCAGCTCGGGCAATAATAGCAGAAGCAGTGTGGGAAAAACTACAACGCCTCTGGTCAGGAATTGCGGGACTAAGAAACAAGATTCTTTGTTCCACAATTCCCACCACAGGAGTTTTACTGCAACTCCTATGGCGAAAACATTTTGGAACATGGTAAATAATGATATAGTCAGTCTGAGAACTAGAGCGCACCTTGTTCCAAAACCGTGGAACTAAGAAATGGATCTACAAAATTCGTACTGCCAAAAAAAAAAAAATGTTTTTTGAATCTGTGAAAATAATTAAAACTTTGGAACTAATAGGAGTGTCGCCTACAGCACACCTGGTGGAGAATTGAGAAACTCAGAAATGAAAATTACCATCTTTGGCAACACTTCGTGTGGAAAAATTTGGAGCTCGTGAAAGTGTAGCAGAAAGTCAGGAAACATCTACAGCACCCCCTACGGGGAATCGTGGTGCTGAAAAATAAAATTTCAAGTTAACGAAACTCATACTGTCAAATAAAATAACATTTGAAACACCAAAAATGTTTGGAATATCGGTCTGCATGCGACAACAGCGCACCCGGTGAAGAATTCTGGAACTAGAAAATAAAATTGCGTTGTTCGCAGCCCTTTGTGCGGAAAATAATTGCAACTGAGGAAATAAAGGGAGATGCTGTCTGGGAACGATTAAAACGCCCCTGCTGAAAAATCGCGGAGCGAAAACTATAAATTGAAAACTAGAGTCATTTATACTTCGAAAAAAAATGGAAACTATATAGATAGTGAGAATGAACGCCTATGATGCCCTTGGTGGAAAAGTTTCGGACGACTACCAAACTCTTTGGTGGAGAATTGCGTACTTAAAAAATAAAACTACAAGAAATCGAACTGTGAAAAAAAAATTTTAAATTTAAAACTAATGCGTGGTTAGTCTGGAAACGACAATAACGCCTGAAGTGGGGAATGACGGAACCAGAAAGAAAAATTCCAAAATACGGCAGAACGTTCTGCGGAAAATGTAATTCTGGAAAGAGTTGTATCATCTGTCTAGGAACAACTACAGCACCAATAGTTGAGAATTGCGTAGTTAGGAAATAAAATTACACTATTCTGCAGCGCTTTGTGCGAAAACAATTGAAGATGCTGTCTGTGAACGCCTATAAAGCCCTTGGTGGGAAAACGCGGTATTAAGAAATAAAATTCCAAACTGCGGCAAGACGTACTGCAGTAAAAATTTTAGAAATCTAAAAATAGTTGGAGTGACTTTCTGGGAATGACTACAGCTACCCTGTTGGAGAATCGCGAAATTGAAATACAAAAGTAAAAATTTCGTCAACAATTTGCGTAAGAAGAAAGTGAGAAGTCGGAAGAAAACAGAAGACCATTTAGGAACGGCGAGATCCATGCCTCCCCCCTCTGCCCCCTTGCGGAGCAACGCATAACCAAGTAACCAAACACCAAACACGTACTGCAAATGTAACAAAAAATGCACACTTCAGCAAATCTTTTTGCGAAAGAAAATTTAACTCCGGAAATAATGGTAGAGTCAGTTTGGGAACGACAACAGTGCCCTGGTGAAAAATTGCGCAGCTACTCTTAAGAATTCTAATTTTCAGCAACTTTTCTTTCGAAATAATCTGTAACTCAGAATAAAATACCTGTGTCATTCGCGGAAAGATAATAACTATCCCTGGTTGAAAATCGCCGAAGCAATGACACAAGTGATCTCGAAATTTTAGTAGCTTTACTTTTTCCAGCGGCGTTCATGTAAATAAATATTCATATTCTCAATCGGCACTGATGAGGAGTGAGACTTCGTCGCTGAATACGTAATGGTTCCATTCGTCGCGCCAGGAATGTCTGGTATGGCACCACCAAAACCAAACGCGACGATGTGCTGCCTTGAGTTACATTCACCGAAGTGGCTGGCGAGAGCGTAAACTTGATTCACACAATCTGCTGTTCACAGTACGTGTCAATACAGATATGACCATAACTGCCTGTGTGCCTTGTCGAATGTCGTCCGCTTTAAAACGTAGGGCTGCTATGGCTTACAGTCGAATGGCAATCGAAAATTTCGGATATCCGCCTATGCATCAGTGCCATTACGGCGCCGCACGTTGCATTTCTCCATCTGCCTATATACATTAGTGCCATTACGGCGCCGCACGTTGCCTTTCTCCAACATCTGATATCCGCCTATGTGCATCAGTGCCATTACGGCGCCGCGCGTTGCCTCTCTCCAACATCTGTGGCCACATTCTGCCCGGCAGTTGTTGCATTCCGATATATTTCTGCAGAGATTCGTCGCAGAAACCGACCAACTGTACGTAACCCCATGATGAAGCGTCTGGTAAATGTGCCTGTGTGATGTTAGGATTTCAGATAGTACCAAATCGCCATTGTCACTGTTTACACTCGCTTTCGCCACCGAGACGAATGTGGGCAACTTCAATGCAGTTGTCCACATTCTCTTGAGATGAAAACCAAATTTATTTACGCTGAGCAATTTTGCCCTTTAATCTTTTTCACCCATCACATATACTTGGTCCGCAACGCAATCATTTACGTAATCAAATACTCCAAATTTGTTATACCAACGCTTCCACATTCTCCGCTAGTGGCGCCAGTGTTTTCTTCTTATTGAGTATGCCAGTATTTCCCGAAAAACTTGGAGATTTTTATTTCATAGCTCCGCGATTATCCACTAAGGGCCTACATCGTTCATAATTGAGCTTATCCACTAAGGGCCTACATCGTTCATAATTGAGCATTTCCACTAGAGGCCTACATCGTTCATAATTGAGCTTATCCACTAAGGGCCTACATCGTTCATAATTGAGCTTATCCACTAAGGGCCTACATCGTTCATAATTGAGCTCTGCCATTACTTAATAAATTACATATGTCGGAGAGGAAGTCGAAAATCCTAGTTTCGTGATTTTTCACCAGGAGTGCTGGTGTGTTTCCAGATGCAGGAGACGCTAGAATGTTTGCCAGTTTGGCTTTCAGCTTCGTCCGCCAAAAGATTAGCAGAAAAGGTTTTTCTCGTAGATCTGGCACTCTCCAGCAGTGGTGTTTTCACGTCCACAGGTTGAAATCCCAATAAATTTTGTAGTGACACGATTTCCGTTAGAAGAGTTTCCGAAACTATGACAATTTTATTTCATAGTTATGCGATAATCAACATAATTGTGCGATAATCGTTTTTTTCATAGTTATGCGATAATAAACTAATAAAAGATCTAACATTGTTTCGATCTACCGTTGTTTTGATTCGTAAGTTACATTTTATAGCTTCGATCTACCATTGTTCCGTGAGTTACATTTTCCCCGCCTGAACGTTTGCCGAAAGCTGGAATTCTTATATGCATGGTTCTCCACCAGGAATGGAACAGGCGTTTTGTAGTTTGAGCTTGAGATCGTTTTCTGAGTTACACATTTTTACGCCGCAATATTTCCGAAATCTAAAATTTTCCACATTGTTTAGCTATACTCTACCAATTTCGTTGGTGTCGTTTTAAGACTTCCTCTGACATCGTTTCTTTTGTTACAGATAATTTTGCAGGAAGTGTCGCGGGAAACTGGATGTTTTTTACTTCATACTACCCAGTTTTCCACCAAGGAGTTGGAAATCTTACATTGCATTTCCATTACCATGATTCTCCACCAGGAACGGCAGAGCTTCAAACAGTTCGAGTCCAACATTATTTCTTATGGTTTTAAGCGGCAGAGTTTCCGAAATTGGAATTTTTCTTCTCTGTTCAGCCGTGCACAAATAGGCTTGCTGGTTTCGTTTCCAAACGGCCTCTGATATAATTTCTTTCTTTACCGAATTTTTCTTTTTTTTCCTTTTTTTTTTTTTGCGATAAAAGCTCTGCGGATACTGGAAGATTTTTATTTTCTAGTACCACGATTCTCCAACAGAGGAGCTAGGGCCGAGTCAAGGGAAGTAGATTATAGAAGGTAGGTCCAAGAGCATATGATCATGATGAAGAATCATGATCATATGCTTTCGGACCTACCTTCATGATCATGATTTTTGTACAGTTTCTATCCAAGAGCTTGCAGGATAGGTAAGCCCACCTCTACTGATATGATGGATCCAGTTATTAAATTCCAAAGACTCCGGATTATCACGTTTTAGTTACGGATTCCCAGAACAAAATACCAAATAACCAGCTATGTATTGGAGAGCATTTTCTTCTGTTTCTGAACTCAAGGATGAAGCAGGATGACTGTGTTTTAGCACGCTGCAAATTTTCTGTTTCACAGATTGATGATTCGTTGACAAGAAACAATTTTCAACTTTCTCAGATTCTGATTCATCGGATGATGGTAGAAGAAATCCACGTAATTATATGGAAGTTAACCATTTTATTCGCTCATCCCGTACGTTGAACTCACACGACGGGTTTGGAAGCTGCCCGCTCAATAACAGTAATCTTAACCTGTATTTGAATTCGCACGGAAGAGGGTGATCATATCCACGTCCCATGCCTCGAATTTGTGAAAATAAGTTTTCAAGACAGTCCTGGTTGAGACGGCAGGTTAGTATATATTTCATTCCTACATTTTGTAAATAAGCATATAAATCTTTTAAAGATACGATAGAAACAATGAAGCCCTGCTGAAATGGCAAAATATTTCTTCCCCCAAGATGCGGATTTCCGCCACAGTTTCTTTCATTCTGTTCAATACTGCAACCTGTTCATATATATAATGTCCATATCCCCTTTTTAATAAGTTATCGTCAGAAGGGCAGCGTGAATTCAGCACGTCAAACGCGTTATTCACCAGTTCAACGAATTCTGCTGTTGAACTTTCGTTAGGAAAACTTATAGCTTTCGCAACATGCAAGGAAAATGTCTCCGCAGCAAACGCAACCTTCATCCTTTCTGCCTTTTTAACTAAAAGATGTTCTTTTGAAAACTTGTGACAAATTTTCAGTTCGCCTTATCTTTTTCAATAAGCTGAAAAATAACTTCGCTAGTGATTACTTCACCAGTTGGAAGTTTAATGCCTCTGTCCAAAAAATTATTCCTTAGCAGCTTCAGCAAATGTGGAACATCAGCAAACACAAAAATATTCCTGGAGTTATCCCAAGGATTAGGAAAGCTAGTTCTGTTAATGCTTATTTCTAATTTCTTCCACAAAGTCTGATTTCCGCCTCCTAAATACGAAGTTAAACCAACCACTTGAGTCCGATCTTTTCAATTTCCAAAAGTATTTTTTCCAACAAATCTTTATTCATTTTACAGTCAAAGTCATAAAATACAGGCTGCTTCCATGAATTTGTTAAGCTACGTAACATTACAACTTGTACTGATTTATATGATCCCAAAACAGCATCTTCAGCATCATCGTATGAAATTTTCGCATCAATACTGATCTCATTCATCACTATAATGCAAATTTTGTCAAGCATGCAGCTAATGTTTGCATATTGGGCCAGTAGTATGAAAACATCACGTAAGAGTCCTGGGGAAATTTTCATTCTAGACACCCAACGCTTCAAAGTGGTCACACCAAGTAGTGGAATGTTCATCTGATTTCTAACAAAACTGTAAGCTCGTTTTGACAACCCTCGTAATGATAAAGCTGTCACTATATCAGAAATTGACCATCTGACATTTTGTTTCCTTGAAAGGGAAGAAATCTGAGCTTTTGAAAAAAAATCTACTCAAAATTTCTTTTGCTTTTTCATCTTTTTCTTCAGCAATAACGGACAATCTTTTTTATTTTCTTCAGCAATGCATTTTCAGATCGTAAATTTCTAGATTTCAAATAATTTATTTTAGTATTGCTTTGCCAATACTGAAACTTCGATCGTAACTCAGAGTTTATTTTGTTGAGCTTTTCTATATATATTGTTTAAGGATAAAATTTCCATTCCTTGGGCTTCTATTTCGCCTTCCAAGCTAAATAATGTAGCAGAATCACGTTCAGTTATCTAGTCAGCAGTTTGAACTTGCAAATCTGAACTCAATCTTGCCTTCTTCGATGTAAAATTCTGCGTTACTTCCGAAAACCTTTGCTGAGATTTTCTTTTTTCAGCACGTTTTGATCTCTTTTGATTTGCGCTTGAAGTAAAACTGCCAAATATATTAACGTGAGGAATCACACCTTTTTTCAGTCGACGGCGAGGATTGCATCCTATTAATTTGCTTTTTAAATTATTCTCAAAATCCTCATCATCAAAATGGGCAGAGCATATTTTGGCGTTGTCATTGTTAAATGCGTCTTTTCGTCGACATGAGTTAATCCAGGCTTTTCTCAAACTGCCCTTTGGGATTCGATGAAAAGTTAAATTGGAATATGCAGATCTTTCGCAGTTGGCACAACAAGCAACAGCGCATCCAGGCATATCTGTTAATGCACAACGCACAAAAAGCTGCTTTGAACAAATATATTAATAAAACATATTTCTCAACTGACCACTAACTCACAGCAAAACGTGTATCACTTGCAAAATACTGGACAAAAGTCGCTGAAACTTTGCATAAATTACAGAAAGCACGTGCACTATAGATAAGTTGAGAGTCTGAATTTTGACCCACAGCTAACTCCGTTTGCACCTTTGACGTCACAAAACTCACCCGGCCTGAGGCTTTAGAATTGTTGACTTCGAAAACCTGCTCTCGGACCAGATCCGATCAGATTATACATGTATGTAGAGGATTTTAGGAAAAGAGTGTCTGACCCCAGGACTTAAACAACCCTTAGAAATAGAAAGCTAGGAGATTTGTTCTAGAGTGCCCGATAGGAAATTGACACGGAAGTGAAATAGGAAGGGGGAGGAAGACGCCCTTATTTATTACCGGGGAGCCAGTACCCGGGGTCCGACGGCTTAACGTGCCCATCCGACGCACGGCGGATATTTAGTGGATCGAGCGTTCGTACCTGCCTGGGATCAAACCAGAGGCCCTTTCCGTGGCAGTCACGAACGTTGCCCACTAGGCCACCTGCGGCCAGAATTTCTTTATCTTTAGTACTGTCTACTTAAATACTTAATTTTTTTTGCGATTTTATTTTTGACTTTAAAAAGTTTTGAAGCGCAGATTCTGATTGTTCAACATTTTGTTTTTCAATATATTTATATTTCTTTTGTAAATCGAAATATAGGTTTTTGCCTTGTATTTGAAGATACTGCCCATTAATGCCGTGGAACGTATTCTGAAATATTTAAATTAAGAGTCTGCCATAAGAAGACTTGAATGTTTTAATCCCAAAGTGTTTTCAAAAGTTTGTAAAACGCTAAGCAGAAAACTTCGATCCTTAGCTGCTGTGCACCTTTGACGTCACAGGGGTGTGGTACCAAGTAGCAAATACCGCTCGGCCGGCTTATGGACCTACCTGTTCTATCTATTTACCTTGGCTTTGAGTTACAGATATAATCATAGGAATAGTTAGCTGAAATGTAAGATACCTTGTGTGCCATATTTCTGCTCTGAAAAGCATGTAATATATTGAATTACCTTTAAGTTAGTTATGCTTTCCTGCATGGCTTCCAAACATTGCTAAATTGGCTTTGGACGGGTACAATATATGCACAACTACACAACATACCCCATCGCTCCTTTTAGAAGAGAAAACTTCAGATTGTACAATTGCGCATAAAGTGGGGTCACCGATTTAATTAGTATGGAAACAGTTCGGAGTGTGCTCGGCAAAAGCATTGAGCTTCTGTTGCATAAGTAGAACGGATTCTCCTGGACAATAATAATAATAATAATAATAATAATAATAATCCCGCAATAGGGACTTCACCATTGGGGCAGGAATATTTGTTGCTGAATACTTCCTCTCGTATCCACCAGGGGCGCTCGAATCGTAAAATCCTGAAAGCTGCCATTTGGACTCTGTTTGCAACGTATGCTTTCAGATTTGGACAGCTATCGTCAGAAAATATCCCATAAAAATCTGCAAAACTGTCACATACTTCACTGTTTATCTCAGAAGTTTTATAGAGAAGATTGTTCATTGCAAATGTGGTACTGCGTATGTAATTTCGAATTAACTTGAGAAACCACAGTATTGAGTTGAGAACCGGAAGTGTTCGACTTTTCCTGGAGAAAGGAACTCGCTTTTGCGGCATCAGAATAACAAATACTACGGCGGAAAGTAAAACCCTTCAACTATAATACAATAAGACCTAATCTTCACCTGATATTGCGATTTTTCGTGTCGCTGTACTTTGGAGTTTTATTTCCAGTTGCGCGATCCTCCGCCTTGGGTGTTGTAGTCATTTCGAGGCTGGCAATCGCACTATTTATATAGTTTCAATTTTTTTCCAAGAACGAGTTCCTTCAACTGGAAAATCATAATTTTAGTTCTGCGATATTCCGCCAGGAGAGATGTAATCGTTCCCAGGCAGCATCTTTTTTTATTTCTCCAGTTGCAATCGTCTTCCTCTCAAAGCGCTGCCGAACAGCATGATTTTATTTTCTTGTTCCGGAGATCTCTAACAGGGGCGCTATTGTCATCCGAGACTGATACTCCAACTATTTCTAGTGTTTCACATTTTTTTTGTAGTACGAGTTTCGGTAATTTGGAGTTTTATTTCTTATCCCCCACGATTCTCCCCCAGGGGGTGCTGTGCTCATTCCCAGACTGCTTTTCCTATTATTGTCCGAGTTGGAACGGTCTGCACACAAAGATCTACCAAATAGTGAAATTCATATTTCATAGTTCCACAATTCTGCATTAGAGGCGCTGTAATGGTTTCGAGACGGATTCTCCTACTGTTTTCAGAGTTTCAAAGATTTCTTTCGCAGTACGTGTTTCAGTAATTTATAATTTTATGTTTTTAATTCCCCGGTTCCCCATTTGGGGCGCTGTTGTCGTTTCCCGACTGACCACCTATTATTTTTATATTTTCCATATTTTTCACGGTACGAGTTTTGGAGTTTCATTTCTTAGTTACGCAATTTTCAAATAGGTGGTGTGGGATACGACTGAGACTGCTACTTACACGATTTCCCGAGTTTCAGTCGCTTTTTTTTTTTTTTTTCGCAGCACGGGTTGCGTATTTTGGAATTTTATGTCTTAGTTTTGCGACTTTTCCCTCAGCGGCGTTAATTATACAGTACTATTTTGAATTACAAATTTGTTGGGAAAACGGAAAACTAGTGAATTTTATTCTATAGATCGGGGATTCCTCACAAAGCGCTCTACTTTTGTTCACAATTCGATTTTGCAATCAATTCCTGAATTACAATTTTCCACTAGTTTCGCTGATGTCGAACTGAAACTGTGATTGCCATTATTTCTTCAGGTACAACCAGCGGAGGATTAGGGTGATCAAACCAGACCTGGAATTTTAGTCTTACGATCAGCTATAAAGACACACCTACATACAAGGAAACACCTCATAAATCCCCTTGTGAAAAAAAATGTTTTTGATCCTGGATGAAAGAGAAATGTTGAAATATGCATTATTAAAACGAATTCAGTCATGCACAAATTTTAGCAATTTAATGGTGAAATAATTTTTAAAATCCTCTCACGTGGGTGAATGTAGCATGAAACGCTCAGAGAATGTGCTGTTGTTCCAGATAATTCCTTTCCATTAAAAAATTCGGTTTGTAAAAAGAAAAAAAAAAAGAAAAGAAAAAAGAAAAGAAAAAAGAAAAGAAAAGAAGTCTCTTGAAGACCCAGTTCCAATTAAAGGTCTACAAAGATCATTCTGAAAATTGAAATGTACTCATACCACATAACAATTTTCCTGCGTAATTCGTTTTTATATTTACTAGGTAAGTGATCGTCTACTGCACAGTGGTATTGGTGTCTCCTCCTCGAGGTGATGCCTTTTCTTTCCTAAATTTACTATTATTTTGGACACACGAACCACCACTTTAACCAAAGCACTAGTAATGGGAAACTGATGTTTCTTTTAAGATAAATTTTGAAGAGACAAGAATTTTGGAATATATCTAAGGAAGAATCGCTCTGTGGTCTGTGTCATTTTACGGATAAGAGGGTCTGGATGATGAGCCGTCACAATGGATAGTAGTGTATCCTTCAAAATTACAAAAGAAGGATAGGGCAGACAAATGATCCTAGGCTCCAAGTACAACAAAACACCTATAAAAGTAGGTAGCTTCAGCTCAATTAATTTATAACAGCATGCTTCGTCGGGTGGAACTTTTCTCATAGAATTTTGCTGTGTCATTTCAGAGTAAAAAGAGAGAGAGAGCAAGAAAGATGAAAAAGAATGGAAGTTTCCTTCTAAGGAAATTATTTTCCGGAAAGAAATAAAGCTCAAAAGAAGTTAACGATTATTATTCATAAATACTAAATTATTTTACGCCCGTTCCAAAAAATCCCGACAAAAAGAATACGAGAATGTAGATCATTTCTCGAATGGTCCACCGAGAAATGTCCCGGTGGGACAATCCGCCCCTGGATACAACGTTTTTCGCAATAAAGGTTCCCGAAAACCGGAGATTTACATTGCATACTTCTGCTATTCTCCATCTCAAGCACTGGTGTCGGGTTGAAATTAGCATTGCAGTTATTTCCGTAGTTGCAGAATTTTTTGTTGGAAGCGTTGTAGAAAATTGAAAATTTGTTTTTCCATAACTCCCCGAATCCCCATAGACATTTTCAGATGGAGTCTTCTTTTATTTTTGGAATTGTAATTGCCAAAAACCGGATGTTTTTATTTCATAATTCCGTGATTGTTCTCCCGGAGTGATAGATCGTTCGTATTGGGCTCTGCCATTATTTAAGGGTATCCAGGTTATTACGCAAAAAAAAGTAGTCGAAAATCAAAATTTTTACTTCCTTTTCTGATATCCTCAACGAGGAGGGGGTTGCTGGTGTCCTTCGCGGACACAAGAGGCTCTGGGATGATTGACAGATTGACTTTGGCGTTATTTGGTCAATTGCAGATCTTTCCCCAAAACATTTTGCCCAAAACTGGTAATTCTCTTTCACAGTTCTTTGATTCCAACCAGGGGAACTGGTGTCGTTTCCAGACTGAAATTATTTCCTTAACTACACATTTTTCTCTAGAAGCTTTGCTAAAATTTGTAAATTTGCTTTGCCATGACTCCCTATTCTCTACCAGGAGGGCCAGTGTCGTTTTTAGAGAGTCTCCTTTTGTTACCTCATTTATTTAAATTTTTCGAGTAAAGAATTGAGGAAGAGTGGATATGTTACCGCTAAAGTGCAGAATTCAGTTATTCTACAGATTATCTAGGTAATGTGCAGATTAACTAGGGTGATCCGTTAAAGTGCCGAAAATTGTTTCATTGCTCAAATTACCTAGGTAATCTGCAAATTACCTAGATAATCTGCACATTACTTACTAGGCACTGGTTAAAGTGAAAATAAGATCATTGCTGGAACAATAGCAACGTTTCTGTACGCTTAAATTAACATAATGTTATTTATCTATTTTTCGATATATAAAGAATCAAGTTAATACAATCAAACAATCAACAAATTAGTTGATAGAATCAATCATCAATCAATTAAAAAACTATAATAGAAATAATTAAACGGTTTAAAATATTATTATAATTAAGGAAATGAATTTGCAAAACATTTTATAAAATTATGCTTACTTATAAGTGCAATCTAAAGATTGGTGACACTTTGAATTACATAGCAATTGGTTTTTGCGACAAGCACACCTATTTGTGGTACATTTAGATTTTCAGTCACATTTTCTGAAGAAACCCTGCCCAGTACCAAGGGATTGTTTCATTGCTGTTTGACGTAAAGATATTTCTACAGCAGGAACATCTTCTTTCGTTAAAAATCTCTCTTTGCAAACACTGAATTCAGATTGTGCATACAATTATTTTAAAATACCCGTTTTAGTACCAAGTTTATAAAAGCCATCCTCTGTTTTACTAAGAACCACAGCTAAAATCGAGCGGGCATCAGTTTTTGCTCTGTCTACTTCGGATACTTTAATTCTCACAGTGGCCAGGCGAAACCAAACTAAAAGTGGAGGGAGAGGGGGAAGGTGTAGGGAAAGGAAATGAGAGAAACAAACTTTTGAACTTTAACGATACGGAAGCCGTTATGTGCACATTACCTAGGTAAAATGCGGAAAAATCTTGATTCCGCACGTTAACGGAGCAAATCAGTTAATCTGCAGATTAGCTAGGTAATGTGCACATTAACGGCTTTCGAGCTTTAGCGGTAACAGATATTTTATTTCATAGCTTCGCGATTATCTACCGTATGTGCTGAATCGTTTATAATTGAACGCTGCCATTATTTTCCGCAGAAAAAGTTGTCAAAAACCGGAATTTTTACTTCCTAGTTCCATGATGCTCCATTAGGGGCGCTGGTGTCCTTTGAAGACACAAGAGACGCTAGGCTAGTTGCCAGATTGACTTTGGCGTTATTTCGTAAGTTGGCTTTCTCCGCCAAAATATTTGTCGACTGGAAATTTTATTCCATAGTTCTGTGTTTCCACACCAGGGACGCTGGGGTCGTTTCTAGATTTACTTTGCAATTATTTACTTAATTGTAAATCCTTCGGAAGAGTTTCAGGAACTGTGAGATTTTATTTTCATTTTCAACTTGGTACGCTAAGGTCTCGTCTGTACGAGTATTTTGATTAAGCCATTATTTCGTGAATAACTTTTTTTTCGCACGAAGAGGTGAAAAAACTTGAATTCTTACTTCCTAGTTCCGGAATTATGCGATGGGAACGGTAGAGTCGTTTCAAGTTTCAGTCAGAAATTATGTCATTTTTAATGCCGAAAGAGTTTCCTAAATGAGAATTTTCCTTCTCAGCTCAGATATCCTCCACCAGATGTACTGTGGTCGTTTCCTGACTGCCTGCGATATTATTTTTTTTGTTACAAATTTTTTCGCAGCAACAGTTACGGAAAACTAAATTATTTTTATTTAATAATTTCGCAAATCTCTCCCAGTAGAGCTAAAGTTGTTTCCACTTTGACTACAATTATCCCTTAAGTTGCAGATACATTCATAAGAATAGTTAGTTAAAATGAAACATTTTTTTTTTGTGTTATGGTTGAATTTTTCTGAACCACGTGAAATACTGAAGTATTTTGAAGCAGATTAAAAGTTTGAATTTTTACTCTCTCGTTTCGCGATTCTCCAGCAGAGGCGCTGGTGTTCTGCGTAAACACCAGTGACGCTTGATTGAACGTCAGTTTGTCTTTGCCGTTATTTCGCGAATTGCAGCTTTTCCCCTAAAGAGATTCGCAGAAAATTGGAAATTTTATTCCATAGGCCGGCGATTCTCCACCAGGAGGCGATGGCGTCGTTTCTAGAAGGCCGCTGACATTTTTTTTCTTTTGTTACTGATTTCTTAGAAGAGTTGCGAATAGTTAGATTATTTTTATTTTGTGATTTCCCGCTTCTTCACCAGGGGTGCTAGGTTGGCTTCCGCTTTGACTCTGCCATTATCATTGTAATTGCTTGTTCATATGAATATTTAGCTAAAATGTGGGATTTTTCCTCTCATAGATCTCACATTCTTAAAAACGTGTAATACTGAATTACTTTGAAGTATAATTCCGCCGCCGACCTAGTGATGCAGTTTTCTGGGCTTTGACTTCTGACCATTCACCTGAGATGGGTATAACTCTCCCTTCTGTCGAACCAGTGGCCTAAAATTAGACAAGGGTGACTACATCTTTCCCAGCGAGTTTGTAACGTATACTCTATATTCACTTTCCTTTTGATTTTACTATCTCTGGTTATTTTATTTTACTATGTAAATTATCTTCTTACTGAACGAAATATTATTTCACCCGCTGAATGAGATCTGGCAATGAGTGTAAGTCATGACGTGGTGGTAGCCAGTATAAATAGGCGCGTTCAACTATACCCAAGGAGAGCGTTTGTTATTGAAGAGAGAGCGTTTGTTGTTGTATAGCCAGAGCGTTTGTTGTTGGATAGGGAGAGCTTCGTTCTATGTGATTAGGTTGATTCTTTATTATTGTTATTTGAGTAGCTGTGTGTGATGATTCCAGTAGAAGGTCATAATAAATGGTTTAAGTAAGTACGTCTTTCTCAATTCATAGTACTGTCAGACCTCTGTCTGGCTGTTAGGTTTATTTCAATTAATATTACTAGTAACAACCAGCATAAGACTTTATTCATCTTAATTACTGCTACAACATTACTACCAGTTACAAGTTTGTTCAATACTATTACTACACTACTAGCAGGAGACTTTATTCATGTTCTTAATTAACTAGTAACAACAACCATTTGAATTCACTATTTGAAGTTTAGTACAAGCATATAATTCAGTAGCAGGAGCATTATACTTAGCTTAGCTTAGTTGAAAGCTTCCTTCATTATCATTAGCTAGCTGGTAGAAAGAGTTTATTCATTAGCTATACTTAGCTGATAAAAGACATTATCCATTATAATTAGCTTAGCGGAAAGCAAATAAAGGTTATTCATTATAAGTTGCTCACGGTGGTATATGGTAAAATCTCCAAATAAACAAATGTCCGCCTTTAAACGTCAGTTGTGCTTTCCTGCATAGCTTTCCAATTATTACTGAGTCTTCTTTGCATTCAGAGCTTCACTGCACAGCTTATCGACATTGTTAGAAGCTAAAATATCTGATTCTAAATTTACACTTACAGTAGTGGCCAAAATTGTGGAAACCTTTTGAAAAAAGTGTATTTTTGAGGTTTGATGGCTCATAACACCACTTATTTGGAAGTAATAACATAAAAATATATATGAATGGAAAGATCATTTCATCAAGAATGTAATGCAATAAAGTTTGTTCAATTATCTGTATTCTATGAAACGTTATGGCCAAATAACCAGAAAAAAGAAGCACAACTTGCTTAGATTGTTATGAAGTGGCTTTCCTTCGTTTAAATGTAGCCAATGAGCATGAGTGTTTAGAGAGCCAATCGGGTGTCATCTTGTTTTGGCAATGAGCCAATCAGGTGTCATCTTGTTTTGGCAATGAGCCAATCAGGTCACAGTAGGATTCAGAAGTTGATGTCATGTATATTAGAGCTGATAGGAGGACATTTGTTAGTGTGTTATATGATTGCTATCAAGTTTTTTTTTTGTGTGTGTTCTTTCATTTAGTGAGCTTGTAAAACGTAATAAAATAAAAGAAATGGCGCAAAGAGTTGACTGATCACCCTGAAAGCAATGCAAAATACTACTATTAAGTGAACAAGGCTTCAGTTATGAAGAAATCAGAAGAAAAATTGGTGGAAACTTAACCAAAGTTGGCATTTCTAAGTTTTTGAAGAGGTATAAGGAGAAACAGTCACTACAAAATCAGACTGGTAAAGGCAGGAAAAGGTGCACAATAGCAAGCTATGATAGTAGAATTAAGAGACTGTGCCTAGGTAACAGAAGTAAATCATCTGAATGTATACAAGATAAAATGGCGCAATGCAATGTGAAGTTGAATGCAAGGACTGTTCGGCGCAGACTGCAGGAATTTGGTCTAAAAGCTAGAATTCCACGAAAAAAGCAATTTTTATCTCTCAAACAAAGGTTGAAAATATTTAACTGGGCTAAAACCCATGTTAACTGGACAGCGAAACAATGGGACAGTGTTATTTGGAGTGTGAGATCAAAATCTCCCTGTTAGGCAGTGATGGCGTAAAATACGTAAGGAGAAGAATCTGAGAAGATTTGCATCCTGATTGCATTACATGTACTGTGAAACACTTAGTTAATGTTATGATCTGGGATTGTATGACATCAAAAGGTGTGGGCAGAATTTGCGTGATTAATGGGAATATAAATGGCCAAAAATACATTAGTGAAATACTTAAGCCCAAACTGAAGCCTTCCGAACGTGATCTTTTCCAAGATACTGAAGCATTTGTATTTCAACAGGATTCGGCTCCATGTCATGTTGCTCCTGTGTGAAAAAATTGGTTTCAAGATAATCATATTCCACTGCTGGAATGGATTGGGAATAGCCCAGACCTTAACCCGATCGAAAATCTATGAGCCGACTAAAGAACCTTGTTAGTCAGAAGCAACCCAGCAATGAAACCCAATTAATAGAAGCAATAATTCAATCTTGGTTTCACCATATAGCAACTGTAGAACTAAAAAACTTGGTTCACTCCATGGGAAGGCGTTGTAAGGCCGTAATTAACGCTAAAGGTTACCCAACTAAGTATTAACTGACATGGTGAGAATTTTTGTATATCTCATTTTTTCTATGTGTTTCACTTTTCTTTTTTATAACTGCTGTTCTAATACAAAATCCTTCATAAAAGTTATTGCATTACATTCTTCGTGAAATTGTCTTTCCATTTATATATAATTCAATGGTATTACTTTCAAAAAAAGTGGTGTTATGAGCCATCAAACCTCAAAAATACACTATTTCCAAAAGGTTTCCACAATTTTGGCCACTAATGTAAGTTGTTGTCCTCGGAGATATTTGTGCTGAATGTTTCGGTGTGTTCCCTGCGAAAGCAGCCAGTTATTACGGCATGAGCACAACGGATTTTTCGGTGGAAATCGTAATCACTCCAAATAGGATTTTGCCGATTTTTATTCGTCATGGAAGGTTAAATACAGTAGGTCTCTCCGCATACCTATGTGCTAATTTCAGAAAGTTTCTATGCCGCAGTCCATAGGCTTGTGTAACAAAATGAAACCATTAAGGTTTGCATGCTGCACTCTGTTGACGTTCAGTTTGAATGTTGTGAAATCAATGAATTTGTCTCATTGCACGGAAACAGGTACAGGACGGCACCGATGCAATGGATTCACATAACTCCGTTGTGTGCCTCTCTAACCTGTTGAAAAATTGTGACCTAGCTATGTTCATGTAAAATCTATGGAGATTCAGATCTCTCCACACTCCAATTCGAAACATTAATGGGAATTATATTGTCCTGCACCGATCTCAAATTCTTGAGCTTTAAGAAATTCTAATCCCCCCCCCTCCCCCTAATATTTAAAGCAAGTAAGACGCTTTTTTTTGAATACATGAATGTCCAGGTTTAAAAAAAAAGCGTGAATATGTTTTTATACGAAAGCCAATGTGCTTTACAAAAGCGAATAGTGGATTTAAGCAACTCTGAATACGAGCACTGCAGTAGAAAGATTTTCACGAGAACAGCAGATTATGGAAGACTGAGAAGAAAGAAATCTACGATCTGATAAAAGAATTGAATGAGTTTCCAGCGATACTCATAAATCATGTCAGAATATAAAAGAACAGCTAGGAGAATGACACAGCAAAGAAAACGAAGTCAAGATGAAACATCTAAAGATAATCAAGGAGAAGGAATTTAGCTTCTGTTGTTACTGTAGTAATGAACGATTTTACCTAGCCTAATTTTCTAGTACCGTGCTGTAAATTTGAAACTTCTTTCTGAATATCAGATGGGTATTTCTGCTTAGTAGCTCAGTAGCATTTCATGGTTCTTGTGATTTTAAGGGAAATTTGGTTGTTAAGCGACAAAAGAACGTATAGTTAACACCAAGGTAAATAGCAAAGGCAAAGTAAAGCAAATAACAGAAGTTATTTAAAATTTGCTCGTTATCACGCGACAAACTTTTACTAAAGGAAAGATGCAATCTGGAAGCATTGCAAAATTTATAACTGGGTTTGTATTATATTAGATTTTTGCAATGTTTTTTTCTTCGTAAAAAGCATGTCTGAATGATTACTTCTCGTACCTTGGTCGCTATGAAAACTTACAGTTAATGAATGTTAGGAACACACACCCGTCACTAAATTAGAAACCTTTATGCAAGATGTACGTAATCGTCACTTACGCAGCGTATATGCGTCACCACGTGATCTAGGCAACTATGTAAGATTGCTGCTCATCAGTAATCGTTAGTAAGCCTCGCCAAGAAGTTCTTCAAGAAAGCGAAAGCCCATCCTAATGGACATGTTAGGGGTGCGATTGACTACGATCCCAGCGAATTCCATAGGTATATCCCAGAACTAAGGCAACGATTGTTGTCGTCCCCTGACAGGGACTTGGGGAAGGACAGCATTGTTTTCCGAGCTGGAGGCCTTGGATCAGATGGAGGACTGGATCGGATGGAGTGTAATTGTGTAAACATTGGTGGGTGTTAGACAGATCCCCCCCCCCCCCCGAGGGCGTCGGCGGCTCGGTGGTGTGGTTCTCCGTGATAGGTGCTGCGATGCTCGGTTCCCCATGCCGGTACCCTTTATCCCTTCGCGCCCCGGATGGTATCGCGGTTCACTCGAAAGATATGCTCTCCTCGCCTTTCACTAATTTTTCTGTTTATACTTCTTACTGAGTTCACTTACCCAGATCCCTCCATTTCTAAAGGCAGCGTTACACCTTGGGTCAAACATTCCCTTCCTAAAACGTTTTCAAACGTAGCGTAGCGTAATCGTTAGTAGTGTTGATCGCAATGGGAAAAACAAAGGGACTTTCGGCGTTCGATAAAGGGATTATCGTGGGTGCCCATCTGGCTGGATCGGCTGATTTGAAAACAGCAGAACTGGCAGGTTTTTCAAATGGTGAGATATCCCTGGTCTTTAATCAGTGAAAAAATAACCTGCATTGCGTGCCTAACAGGCTTAACTGTGTTGCGACGATAATCTGCCAGGAACAAGATATCCGTTGTATGAGGAGGCTTGTGTAAAGAAATAGGACTTCTGTGTGCAGCAATTGACCGAAGCATTGAATGAAGGCTGCTCCCGATCAGTATCTCAGCGAGCTATATCCCAGGAATTGAATGGAATCGGTATTAGCAGTCGTATGGCTATATGAAAACCACTGATTTTACCAAAGAACCGGAATATTCGTCTTCAGTATTGTGAGAAATACCGTGACTGGACACTGGAAGATTGAAAAAAAGACATGCGGTCCGATGTGTAGCGTTATACACCTTATGTGTACCGACGGTAAGCAGAGAGTTGGGGGAGGGGGCGCATGAATCATAGGCCCAACTAGCCTTGGAAACACAACTGAAGGTTGTAGAGATGGTGTCATGGTGAGGGGCACGTTCTGTTGGTACCGAACAGATTCTCTGATATTAACAGAAGATCAGATGTCGACCAAGAATTAATCTGAACGTTGTTGCCGATCAAGTCTATCCTGCCATGTTGACTTTTTTCCCAACAGGGGATGGCAATGTTGACATTTCCCCAACAGGGGATGACAATGTTGACTTTTTTCCCAACAGGTGATGACAATGTTGATTTTTTCCCAACAGATGACTGCAATGTTGACTTTTTTCCTAACAGGTGATGGCTGTTTCATGAACGACGATGCTGCTGTCCATCGCGAAAGAAGTGTTCAACAGTAGCTCAACGAGCATGACAGCGACCTCAACCGTCTTTCCTGGTCACCACAAAGCCCGGAGCTGAATCCCATTGAGAATGTGTGGGAGATGTTAAATAAATGGGTCCGGGAGCAAAGTACTGCTCCGTTAAATCTGAGCCAGTTAAAAGACTGTCTGTTGAACGAACGCCTGGTGTTCCGTAGACGTTGATGCACTCCAGTACCTTGCGGAATCTGTGCAAAAACGCATTTGTGCTTTAATTCAGGCTATAGGAGGTCCAACCCGGTGTTGAATAAAAGTTTCTAATTCAGTGGCCAGTATGTGTAGTAATAGCAGCAGCATTAGTACGACGATTCGCTGGTGTCATGTATAAAAGACCTTGCTTTTGAAAGTACAAGATCATAGGAGCGATTTGGTTTTCAGTTCTTTGACAGGCGAACACATTCGTCTGACCATTCTGCAAAGTAGTGCAGTCCAATAAAGATTTCAAAATTTTTAACCGCTGTGACGTGTACTTGTAATTTAACCTTCCATTTGAGCTTATGTAAATTTGGCTTCTTCTCGTTAAAAGTTTTTCTGACTTAATACCACACATTCCTACCCGATGAATTTAAAGTTGACAATATCTGAGAGCAGCTCATAGTGCAACCTACATAGCTATAATCGAGAGATAAGAGCATGTGTCTTCAATGCTTTTAGACAAATTTAATGTAACATTCATTTGACTATGCTTGGGTGATTTTCTGTAAGATATTTTTAATTAATACACGCAAAAATTGTGTGTATTAATTAAAAATATGTGTATTCATTATTCATTCGCATCCTAGTTATTTGTTCAGTTGCTGCTTACCATCTTTGGTGAATCCCCAGCATTTTGCGGGGCTCCAAGAAGCAACCTGCCATGTGGTTTGGCAGTTAGTCGTATGCGAGTCTGGAGAATTCGGGGCCGCTGTGGTGCAGTGGTAGAATGTCCGACGTGTAACTGGAAGACCTGGGTTCGATTCCCGGGAGCAGCCAATGAGAATTTTTCTGTGACTCACTTATAATCGTGGAAAGAGCGATGACTTCTCTTTGATGAGATACTATTAATAGGAAATGTTTCTGTGTTTAGAAAAACGATTCTTAGGCAGCCTTTCTTGTTTGATTCTTGATTAATATTTGCAATCTAATTCACAAGAGAGCAAAAATCGTATGCTCAAGTTTGTGACAAGCTGAGAGGACAATTATACGTTTTGAATGTTGGATTCACCAAACAGTATTGTGACTTCTTTCAAGCCAAGTCTATGCAAATGGGATGATGTGCTGAATTCAGGATAAATAAAAGATTAAATATATAGTGTAAGTTACTTGATTCATTTCTGAATCTTAGCTTTCTGGTGTGCAGAGGTAACGCTGATCATGCGTGGTTGCTTAGTCTCCCAATGGCGGAGGTGCGTGCAGACGCATTAAGTCATCTGCCAAAAATGACCTGCAGCTTCTCCATTAGGGAGAAGTCTGGGAATCCGGCTAACCATAGCAGTACTTGGATACCTTGTAGACACTGCATGCTAATGTCGGTAGTGTGTGGACAGGCATTATCTTGTTAAAACTGTGCATCAGGGATACCACGGAGAAATACAGCCACAGAACGAGCTAAATAGGAGTCATTCTAAAAATCTCTTCGTGTAAACAGGTGCTTACTGCTCTGTAGAGTACACATGTACAGGGATTTATCATTTCCATTTCATTGAATTTTGATACCGGTGCTAACTTACTCTATTTAAGATGAATATAATTTTCTTGATCCTCTGGTTGAAATAGCAAAAGTGATAAAAATCATCAGTTATTAGGACAAATACCCATTTTAAATACACGCGAGTTCAAAGCTGTCGTTATTACCGTGGCATAGGCATTTTGCTTAATACGACTAGTACCAAAAAAGATAATATTTTGCCGTTAAGAGAGGTTATCTTTTTTCTGAAGAGTTTTGGACATAGTATATACATATTTGCTTGTTCATTTCTAAATAATCAGTTGATCAAAAACACAGGTCTGCAAAAAAATATTTTTTTTCAGCTGCATGGGATGGTTTTGGTAAATATTATGTTTTCGAATGTGCTGAATCCAAAAATGACCTCCATTTCCCTCTATCACTTACAGTTTTGTTTTCCAAATACAAGGTGTTTGTATAAAAAGCATAACAATAATGAGAAAACCACCATTACATTACAATGAACTAAAAATATTTCTTATAATAAACAAACAATTTCTTCATGAAATGTACTTAACATTCCGTGTTCATTCTTTTTGCCTATGAAACCTTTCCTTCTTCTCTTTGATACTTCTCCGAACATGCTTCCGCGTTACCCTTTCTGTTTCTCGCTTGAGCATCCAACAGTAGTCCGCTAGCATATTGACGTCCCATCATCCTTGGTAGCGTCTCTCGATATCACGGACATCCTGGTAAAATCTTTCACCCTGCTCTTCACTGAGGGCTCCTAAGTTTTCAGGAAAATAGTCGACATGGGAGTGTAAGAAATGAACTTTTAAGCTCATCTTGCATCCTTGAGCTTTATACGCAGCCATCATGCGTTGTACAATGGTTTTGTAGTGAGGGTCTTTAGTATTACCCAAAAACTTGTGCAACTACGTCTTTGAAATAGTCCCACGCTTCTTTTTCTATATAGTCCCACGCTTCGTTTTCTTTTTCTTCCATTGTTTCTGAACAGAGGGGATCGGATAACAGTTTTCGTATGTCGAGGCCAGTAAAAACTTCCTCTTTCAATTTGGCTTCAGACAGTTTTGGGAACTTGGAACACAGATATCTGAAACATTCCCCATCTTTTGGCAGTGATTTCACAAACTGCTTCATAAGCCCCAATTTAATATGAAGAGGTGGTAATAAAACCTTTTCAGGAGGAACCAAGGTTGTATTAATGACCTTATTTTCGCCGGGGATTAAGGCGTCTCGAAGTGGTCAGTCAGTTTTTGTCCAATGGAGATCTCTGGCTCGACTGTCCCACAAGCAAAGGAAGCAGGGATATTTCGTATAACCTGCCTGCTGACCCAGCAACACGGTTAGTATTTTGAAGTCTCAACAAAGCATCCAGCGATGTTCTTGATATTTTATTTTCTTAAGATTCATTGCCCAATCGTTATAGTTTTCCTCCAAATGCACCGAGTGTCCTGCAGGAAGTGATGCAAATTTATTTCTATTATGCAGCAAGACTGTTTTGAGGCTTGTTTTTGAGGAATCAATTAATAGGCGCCACTCAGATGAATCATATTCTATTTCAAAACACTTCATTAGCCCTTGAACATCACTACAAAAAACGGGATTTCCCTCTTTGGAGAAAAATGCAGTGAATTCTCTCTCTCGGTGCCTGTACCACGAAAATGAGGTTCCGGGTGACAGCAGGTTTTTATTTTTTAATCTTGACCCCAGCAATTCGGCAGCATCTTAGGCCTAAATCTCTAACCAGGTAATTGAGCTCGCTCTGTAATTGAAAAGGCCTAAATCTCTAACCAGGTAATTAAGCTCGCTCTGTAATTGAAAAACCTAAATCTCTAACCAGATGATTGAGCTCGCTCTGATAAAAGAGTTGGGGTCCCTCATCAACAGAAAAATCTGAACTAGATTCGTCCTGCGGAGGTAATGTATTTCCGTCCTCAGAATCACTCAGAATATCATCCAAACTGGAAGGTTGGTGTGGAACTGTTATTGCAGAGCTATGAGGCACTGGACTAATAGCTGAATTTAGGTTAGAGTAAGATATTTTATTTTTATTTTTTGTATTGAAACCTTTCACATCTACCGTACAGAAATAGCAGTCGGTAGTGTGGCTTTGCTGTTCACGCCACATCATAGAAATGCCGAAATGAAATGAGTGTTTTTTACCGTTAAACCACAAACAGAGATCTTCCTCGCACCTTCTGCACACCTTATGAGGAGCCCAGGCTTTGTCTTGATCCCCAAGTTTCAACTTGAAGTAAGCAAAATACACTTTCTTCACGAAATCACTTATGTTTCTTTGTTGACTTTTAACAGTGTATTCACCACAAATAAAAAAAAATTAGCAGGAGAAATAACACAACCTCTTGGAGCCATAATATATAACTAAAAACACGAGCACAGTCACGTTTGAATGCCAAATGTAAACTGAGTGTGGCTCCTCGCTGTTTGTATACACCGCATTGAGTACACACACTGACTCTCCGTACATCTATAAGCAAACGCTTTTCCTGTGGTGAAGCAGATGGAAACTAGCCTCGCTCCCTTCAAAAAGACCAGTGAAATAACACATAAAACGTAGGTGAACACGAGAGCGAACGAGGTGATGTTGACATCTGCGCGTCTGCCGATCGTCTCTCTCTGTAGCTGGGCAGGTTAATCGGCAACGCTTGCTTCTTCCTCTGGCTCGATAAAAAAAATCCAAAATGGCGCTGCATATAAATAAAAGAAAACAGCAAAAAGTTTCTTTGTTTCTTTTTTTCCCGTTGTTAAAGATAAAAAGTAATGCTTTGGAGGGATTCTCTGGACACTTTTAGCCTCGAATATCTAGTAGTCATCTATATAAAGCTATGCAACATAACCAAAGCAACCTAGATCCTGAACTTATTTAGCATGTTGAAACATGATCAAATCTGACAATACGCTTGTTTATACTCATTCCTAGTACCCTAGAGAACGTGTAAAAACATGCTCAACCCAGCCAGTAAGATTCCTCACTTTTCGCTGTAAACAAATTAAACCGGTTGGGACATGATCAACCTGAGCTTCCTCACACCGCCAACACTAACCTTGCCCTGCCACCCTTCCACTGCACCCCCCCCCATTCCGCTCATTTTCTCTTTGTATTTATTCTAGAGTCTCACTCTAATACATATTAAATGAAAGTAAAAAATCACTTTTGCTTAGGATTTTTAGAATCAAGAATAGGATATCAGATTTCGAGTAAAACGGGAGTTTCACTCTAAATGAAACTACAAACACAAGTTTTGCAAGAAAACCTGACGTGATGGAATTTTTTGAGTATTTTTCCCGGTTTCAGTGAGTAAAAATCTATAAGAAACAGTATAAAAATCCTGTGCAGTTTTTTGGTTGCAGACCTGTGTTATCATTCATGGCGTTCACACACAAAAACAGTTACTTTTTAAAATAAACTTACATTCACAAGTCCTCTGTAAAACGTTTCAAACATATCGTTTGAAGAAAATACAATTTAAATCCTAGGCAGATTTCCTAATGTTTTAATCAAACCCTTGTAACGTACCAGGAGATGTGACGTACCTGCCAGAAGGACGCACACGACATAAAGGCAGATAGGAATCAGAATAAAATGTCCGCGTAGCTCAATTGGTAGAGCAACTTATTCCGGAATGAGGGGACCCGGGTTCGAATCCTGGAGCGGATAAAAATGACGGAGAAATTAACTTCGTTATACCCTACTGTTCTTTGTTCCGCTTAAAAAAGTTTTCTCTCGGCAACGGAAATGAATTTAGACAAGTTAAGTCTGAACTGAATTCTTTTGTAAAATCATCCGTATCTTTTTATTTTGAGATTATACAGTAACGTTTTCCCTGAACATTTGCAAATATTCAACTGTTTAAAAGAGTTGATTTTTGAAAAAAATGGTGTCCCGGTGTCTGGGGTTGCAGGGATGCTAGGCAATGCCGTTGGTATGAAAAGGGCTTCACTATCGAGTTCTTGATGATGTGTTTGTATGATGGTACAGACCAGGGTCCTAAACATGGGGGGGGGTGTCCTCTCCTGAAATGGTCACGCCAGGGGCATAAATTCATGCTCTGAGAGACTTTAAAATATAGAAATGCACAACGTGTGAATAAAATTATTGAGAACTGTAAGGGGAAAAGGAAAGTTATGTACTTGAATATCATGATTTTTAAAGACTTCGGCCAGCTATGCACAGTGTTCCGCGCAACTAACCAGGGTACAGAGTAACCTACTGGCACAGTGGTGTAAGCGTTGGCTTATGACCATTCGTCCGAGAAGGTTCCGGGTTCAAATCCCGGAAAATCATGGATGTTGAGTTTGTCTTACGGCCCTAAATCTCTCTCTTTCCTGGAACCAGTGGCCCCAAATTAGGGACGGGCGACTGTTTATACCCCGTTGAGTTGCGCACGGAGTCGTTAAATTCCCAATCAGAAAAAAAAAGAAGAAACTTACTCTGTGAGGTGTGGATCTCACATATCTACAAAAGCAATTGTCTGAAGCAGAGGAGAGAGGCTTATACAATTAGATGCAGATATGCCTAATCTTTCCAAATATGCTGTAGGGATGAAGAGATATCATGTTTTGTCGAAGAAAGCACCTCTGAACGTTTATACAGTACAAGGGAGATTCAAGTGAAAACATTAAATATTTTTTTCTCACGATTTATTGAACAAAAGTGGTACACACCTATATCATTTTTCAATGTAATCTCCATTTTCTGCAGCACAAGTCCTCCAGCGCTTACAAAGTGCATAGATTACTGTAGAAAAATGTTCTTTCGGTCACGTGTGCAGCCATTGAAGCACCACCTGCTGCACCTCTTCATCGGACCTGAAAGTATTTCCTCTTATCGCATCTTTGAGTGGTCCAGAGATGTGGTGATCTCTAGGGGCAAGCTCTGGTGAATACGGCGGCTGTGGAAGACACTCGAAATGTAAGGCTTGTATGGTTACCACCATTGCACGAACAGTATGGGACCGAGCGTTATCATGGTGCAACAAATCTCCACTACTCAGAAGTCCACGTCGTTTGGATTTGATAGCAGGTCGAAGATGATTCCTGATAAAATCTGCATACATGTCACTGTTTCTAGTGTTCCCCCTGGGCATGTAGCGCTCCAATATTTCGCCTCGTTCATCCCAAAAGAGAGTCAGCATAATTTTCTCTGCAGTTGGCTGTGTGCGGAACTTCTTCGGTTTTGGTGAGGGGGAATGACGCCCTTCCCTGCTTGCTCTCTTGATTTGTAGCTGATGATGGTGAACCCAGGTTTCATCTCCAGCTACAGTTCTCTGTGCGAAGCCATCAGCTTCTGCTTCAAGGCGCCTCAAAAGTCCTTGACAGAAACCAACGCGTCATTGTTTCAACTGTGGAGTCAGCTAGCGTGGCACCCACGTTGCAGACACTTTCTTCAACTGGAGCACATCATGGATGATGTGGCGCACTAAACCATGACTGATGTTCAAAAGTGCAGCTATTTTATCCACCGTCACTCGGCGATTTCCCGTGATAATGCCTTCAGTTGCTGTAATGTACTCTTGTGGCACTACTCTGTGCTTGACCTGGTCGAGAAGAATATGTCACAGAACTATCGCCGTTTCGGAAATTCCTAGTCCATTCGTACACTTGCTAGAGTGACATATATGCATCACCATACTGCAACGTTTTACGACGATGAATTTCAATAGGTTTCACGCCTTCACTACTCAAAAAAGCATAACAAAGTGTTGCTCCGCTTTGGTGTACGTCTCAAGTGGGGCGGCCATCTTTACATTGTTACAGTGACGTCATTAAGCCTAGCTGCACCCTGCTGCCACCTGTAAGAAAATCTTTTACTTATTGGTAACAATATTGCCATTACCGTTCAATGATGCTGTATTTTGGATTTTTTACCCCACTTTTAAGGTTTTCATTTGACTCATATATAACCTTGAATGGTTCCTAATGATACGTTTACTAGCTGATACATTTAGAGCTGGTTTATGCTGCACTTCCCCGTGTGGTGGTCTTTGGTTTTAATAATATAAATTCAGGTAAAAAGTCAGTTTCATTAGAACACAAACATTGTTGAGTTATCTAACCTGATTAGCTTTAGCTTAATCCCGGATAGCTTAAGCCGTCGTTGGTCGCTACAGTGGTCACGCATGAAAGTTTTTTCTCTGACTTCCTTTTTCCGATATTTCTGCTGCAAAGTGGAAACCAAAGCACAGGTGTTCAAATGCGCTTCTAAAAAATCAAAAGTTGCAAATCCAATTAGGAGGAAAACGCACTCGTTTTATCGCGTTCTCTACAAAAATACAAAACAAACGCCAGTGGTCGCTTAATGGGAAAAGCTCTCACGTGAAAACGTCAGCGGTCGCTTAATGAGAGAAATGCTCAAACGAAGTACACGGGAGCAAAGATCAGACTGTTTGAAGGTCAAAGACGCTCCAATCCTTATCGGAACTGATAACAGATTGTTGAGAAGATGGTGAAGGTCAGCTGCAGTGGGGTTGGCTCCCCCAGGGTCACTTCCAAATAAATGGCGCTTGTGACGTGCCTATCCCGCAGGACGCACATGAGATAAAGGCAGATAGCAGTGAGAGCACATGCCAGTGTAGTATAGTGGATAGATAGCACTCGGAGCTCCGGAGCCGAGAGCTGTAGGTTCGTATCCCGCCCCTAGCATAAAATTGATGGATAAATTTACTTCGTCATATTGGCGCCCCAACTTCCAGGATGGTTTGGCTGTTAGGTTTCTCGCAATGGTGTGATGTTCTTTTCACAAAGCGAGACAGGAAAAATGAAAATCCCTTCTTCAGTGCTTCGAAATAAATGTGTGTGATGTTACGTTCCACACACCAAATTGTCTGGGAGTTCTCAAATGGACGTTCTTTATCGGATGACTGCCTACAGCGACACATAGTCCCGGCTAACCCCTGCCCTATTTCAATGGGGGTGCCTGCCCCGCAGGACGCACATCAGATAAAGGCAGATGACAGTGGGAGCGCATGCCAGTGTAGCATAGTGGACATCATTCGGAGCTCCGGAGCCGAGAATAGTGGGTTCCTGTAGCACCTCTGGCATGAAATTAATGAATAAATTTACTTCGTCATACGCTCTTTATAATCGAAGCGTGAGAGAAATGCTCATAGCGTAGCCAACGACGGGTAAATAATCTTAAAAAATGGAGGAAGATTCTAAAGTCAGCTGGAGCTGGGGTGGTGCCCACACACAGGGTCACTTCCAAATAAATGGCGCCCTTTAAATGCCAAGCGTAAGAAACATGCTCATTGCACGACCAACGACGGGTGCACTTAATGGTTGGGAATGTCCTTAATTCAAAACAGAATTATCAGTTAAACAATGCGCCAAGAGATGTAATTATAGTTTCAATCTTTTATTCAAGTCACCGAAACAGTAATCACTTCAGCTGTTACTTCAAAAATGGAATTAGCGACAGTTCATAACACATGATAGTAACCACATCACACTGACAACAAATGTCGCTTCAACAATAAGGAAGCACATCTTTCAATACACGCGCTTTAATCGCGCTTAATTAACATAAAATTTTCTCGTTCACATGACAAATCTCTTTCCAATTTACTTAAAAACAATCTGTGGCTAAATTCTAACGAGAGCAGAGCTCAGTTGCAAAGAAGACCCAACTAACCAGCCAGCCCCGACACATCGGAAACAATCTTCTTATCTCAATTTTACACATACGTTACTCACTTTCCGACCTCAATTCAGGTTGCCACAAAACATTCAGTTGAGAGAGAAAATATTGCGTTACTTTTAGAAACCGTTTAAGGAAAACGATCCAAAATTAACATAGCTACAAGAACTAAAAAAGAAAGATATATAAGAGTATACGTCACACCCGGAGTGCTGTGTTCTCGACGTTCACATAACTTTTACGTTTCACGTGATATTTACAACCGGTGACTGTTTGGCGTTTATTTATCTTGATTTCCCATTTTCAGTAAATTATGTCAAAAACCGGAAGAGTGACGTTCAGTAAAATTATGTCAAAAACCGGAAGAGCGACGTTCAGTAAAATTATGTAAAAAACCGGAAGAGCGACGACGTTCAGTAAAATTATGTCAAAAAGCGGAAGAGCGACGTTCAGTAAAATTATGTCAAAAACCGGAAGAGCGACGTTCAGTAAAATTATGTCAAAAACCGGAAGAGCGACGTTCAGAAAAATTATGTCAAAAACCGGAAGAGCGACGTTCAGTAAAATTATGTCAAAAAACGGAAGAGCAACGTTCAGTAAAATTATGTCAAAAACCGAAAGAGCGACGTTCAGTAAAATTCTGTCAAAAACCGGAAGAGCGACGTTCAGTAAAATTATGTCAAAAACCGAAAGAGCGACGAACACATTCCTGTAATGAGGTGTAAGAAAGGAAAAACTGTGAATTATTTGATCTAAAGTAGGAAACGTTTAAGCTCAAAGGGGCGTAATTTCAAGTCCCGTCCTCCCATACGAGAAAAACGTATTCTGCCAGTGGTTCTGATTCTGTCCCTTACCTGGAGCCAGTGGCGCTACAATAGCTACGAGTGCCTACTTATCTTTCGAAAAGTATCTCATGGTCGCTTTTAAGCCCTTAAGCTAATAATAATAATAATAATAATAATGAAAATAATAATAGTTGCCACGTGCTAACTAGCAAAACAAAAGAAAACAAGAAAGATGACGCAGAATTTTTGGTTGTAATGAGCACGTTTCTCGAATACTTTCGGAGCCGAATAAAATTTATAAAAGTTATTCAATGTCAGTAGAACCGGTTAGAAAAAGAAATCAACCAGATTTCAACAACCAGTGAAACATCCAGAAATAGAAACATCTGCTTTCTTCCACCAGCTTCTAAAAAGTATGTTACGAAAATAAAAAAATGGCACACAAAAAGCTTCTCACAGCTGAAGCATCACAGAAAAAGAGGTTTTTAAATCGAACTGTTAAAAGAAAAAACATGATATAATCTTACGCCTTCTAGAAGAAGAATTTTGCATTATAAAAAAATTTAAAACAGGCGAAAAGTATTCTTCATGGCTAAAGCTAAGCAAAAAGAAATAAAGCTTTTAAAATACGTCTCCAGGAAGCAAAGATAACGAGAAAAAGATTTTGACCTTTACGCCTCCTAGCGGGCAAGCTACGCATTTTTTTTAAAGAGAACTAATGCTCCCCATTTTTATTGTAGCGAATGCCATACAGTAAAAGAAGAAATTTCTCAGCAAGGTTTTTAGAAGCGAAGACACAGCTTCAAACAGAAGTGCACAAGCACCACTTAGCGACAAAACTGTGCACTAGAAAACTCCTGAAATACAAATCTAAAGTATTCCACAAAGTAAATGGTATCCATTGTTAGAAGAATTTTTTAAATCGCACATGTAGAAGCCGAGATATTGAGAAAAACCATATGAAATATTTGCGTCCTCTGGCGGCGAAATTATGCATTATTTCGGGAAGGAAATACATACAAAATGTTTTCATAGTAAGTAGTACCTGACCAAGAAAGAATTGTTTAGTCCCGCATACGTTGTTGAAAACTGAAATGTGAACTTGCGCCCTCTAGTGGAACACTTGTGCATTAATAAAAATTTGAAATTATAAGAGAAACATTTCGCACCGGAAACCTCTCCAAAAAAAGAAAGAATTTTTCAAATTAGATTGTTAGAAGCTAGATATCGACAAAAATAAGATGTACATCTACGTCCCCTGGCTGAAAAACTCTGCACTATTTTAAGCAGAAGGTATTTTTATAAGGTTTTTCGCGGTGAGTAATATCGGTTCACGAAAGAACTTTTTCCATCGAGTTTTCAGAAGCTCAGATTTTCCTGCAAATACATCAGAAGCAGAAATAAAGGTTTACGCACCCTGGTGGCCAAACGATTCTTTACCAAAAATTAGATATTACGAGCGAAAGATTTCCCATCAGAAACTATATCCGACGCAGAAAGATTTTTTCAAATCGGACTTTTAGAAGCAGCTATATCGGGGAAAACACAGTTTATCTTTATACCCCTTTGCGGAAAACCTACGCATTACTAGAAAAAGAAACTGTACCTAAAATAGTTTTCGGTATAAATGACATCGAGAGGGAAAATAATTTTTTCAATCGGATTTTTAGGAGCAAATATATGTAATAAAATGCACTTTGAATTCGATATTATCTGCAGTTTTTCCCTCTAGCGACAAAGTTGTGCATCGGGGAAAAAACGGAATGAAAGGGTCACCTTTCTCATATTTCAAGCTTAACAATACAAAAATAATTTTTCAAATAGGATTAATAGTTGCAGAGATATGTTGTCCACGGACGGACGGATGGATAGACAAAGCATGATCTTTTTTTTACAAAAGGCGTGCAAACGAAAAATAATTTCTTTTATTGTTCCTGCGCATCAAAGAGCAGCATAAAAGATAGCTGGATTTTTCCACACTGTCCAGAGCAGAGATTTGTTTTAGAGTTTGTTCAGAAATTAACGCACAGAATATTCAACTTCCAACTTTTGTAACTTACAGTGTCCAGAAGTATTTTCCACTGTCAAATTCTCTGTGTTGAAAATAACACATCGATGGTTTCATAGATTGTGACGCATAAAACTCGATTAAAAGGAATTACTTCGGCAAATGCGTGGGAGATCAGAACACGAAAACGTCCTTAAAGTTCCCTTTTCCCCGCGCATTGAGTAAAACCACCGCATTTCCTTCTCACAGAATCGACAAGGGCGAAAAGCAGCTGAAGCCAATGAAAGTGTAAAAGGGTAATCCCGTATCTCTCATTGCTGATGTAATAAGTGGCAGCTGGGACCGCGTGTCGTGGATGATGCGCGGGAGCAGAGGAGGTGGTAGAAAGAGGACCGGAGGAGGAGGATGCGGTCGAGTCTGCGGGATCCAGGAGGACTCCTTCTCATTTATCATGGCCATCAGTCCTCCTTTTGATCCCTCAGTTGCTTCTTCGACATGTCCAATTACTGTTTTCCTCCGCTACAATGCCTTCAAATCCCCTCAGTGGCATTTTCCCCGGTTCGGTGATCTCCCCGCCCCCTCTTCATCACATCCATCCCTTTTCTTCCCCACTGAGGAACTTCCCTAAGTGATCATTATCTGAAAAGGGGAGAGAGGGGAGACAACGGAAATCCAAAAGCATCTAATGGGCAAGAAAATGAATGCTCCGAACTTCACTTTTCAAAGCGATTTCAATGTGTTCCTTGAATAAAGCAAACCTCCCAGTTTTTCCGCTGAACAAGCGAAACCAAGGAGCAAGTTCAATACAATGTGATATCCCTTCAGAATTTCTTTGGTTTTTAATACTAAACCTTGAGGAAAAAACTAATGTTTCACAAGACAAAAAACTGTTTAAAATGCACTAGAACTTTAGTGACCCATTACTAAAACTAGATCGAAATAATTACAGTGAAAATTCTTCTAAATATAGTGAATAAACTAAGGCATCGCTCTTTCTACGTTTATCAACACATAGCAACCGAAAAATTGTAATCCGGCCATTGCTGGGATCGTACCCCAGATATCTAGATATCTAGCCGAGTGAGTTCGCTTTACGTTACAATGGCCAACAATCAACGGCGCTATGAGTGTTTATCTGTCAGCTTCTGACATCACATATCCGTAGGATGGGTTCAGCAACTGAGACGTCTTCATCTGGTTGGTATTAATGGCACAAGCTATATATATATACACTACTGGCCACCCAAAATGCAACACCAAGAAGGACACGAGATAGCAAAGCCAGATTTACCGGACACATAACAACAGATACAAAGATGAAACGATTGAGCTTACAGGCCCCTGCGACTTGTGGAACACGCAGAAATCACTCGCCTCACTGTAGCTGGATGTCGTCCCACACGGGCGCCGATGTCTCGGTACGATAAACCGCTGTCACGATAAGCCACTATTCGTCCTCTGTCGAACTCCGAAACGTGCTGGAATGACTGCCGTATTCTGCGACGAGGCATCAGGAAGCTTCCACCGCACAGGTCCGGCAGCACAACGCACTTCAACTACTTATACCCCGCCTTCTGTGCACCCTTCTTATAGTGCTTCTCGGTGGCCTGCCAGCCGCACATGATTTGCATATGCCATGCAATGCTAATCGTTTGCGTGTCCTCTCGCGGGCGACATATGCTGCGAATTTCAGGCAAATCGGAGGCTTCCTTCTTGGTGTTGCATTTTGGGTGGCCAGCAGTGTAGCTTGTGTCGTTAATGCCCACCACATGGAGACTGATGATCAGGAGCCATCTCTTAGACCACTGCGTCACCGGGGCGGCGTTTTCAACCTTCTGCAGTCATAGTGTGAATTCACCGATTTTATTCTCTTCAACAAGTTTCAAAGCATATCTTGCAGCAATGATGAATGAATTTTCCTATTTAGTGTCGTGATGAGCTACTATTTGCTGCCCTGTTAGTTCAATGTAAGCACACTGGACAAAAAATTAGTCATCTCTAACAGAAATGACAGTAGGAAGTTACCGATTGCACAGAGGGTGCCGTGACAGTATTGTTGGGAGATAAATGGCACTGAAGTGGTCTACAGCAGCGACGGCCAACACGTCGATCGCCGAATAATTTTTGATCGATCGCTAACGTTTTGCGGAAAAATTATAATTGTTTTTTAAGTTACTACGAAAATCGACGATGGATCATTCAGACGAAGGAGTGGCCATGTTTGCGCTTTTACAATTGCTGATTTGCGACTCCATCCAACAGGTATCAAATTTACGTGGCCTCGCCTCTCCCGATAGCAATCTGCCGCAGCTCTGCTTGCCTACGTAATGAGAGCATTGACAGCCGAGTTAGACGCGAGAGATAGCGTCACGGGAGGTAACAGTCAGCTTGGGGGAAGCTTGAGGTGCAGGTTAAGTGCGTAATGTTTATTGTTTATCGTTCGCATTGGAGTTGTGGTTTCCTTCTTTGAACTACTTTGTTGATATTATTGTTTTGGTGTAAATGAGTGCCCCAAAATGACCGAACATTCATTATTTTCATCAAGAGTGGGAACTGGACTACTTTTTTGCTATGATTAAAGACAAGTGTTGCTGCTTAATGTACAGTACTTCCGTGGCGATACCAATGAAGGGGAATTTAGGGCGGCACTTCAACGCATTGTATGGTAAATATCAATCCGATTTCCCACTCAACAGTGAAATAAGAAAGAAAAAATTACAGCAAGAGAAATCTGGACTGACTGAGCAGCGAAACGTTCTTAAAACCAAATGATCAATTGAAGTCTGCAACCATCGCCTCTTTTAACCTTTCAATTAAGCCATAACCATCGCCTCCTTTCACCTTTCATGTAAGCCATAATATAGCAACAACATGTCCTTATGGCGAATTCATAAAAGATATTTTTGTGGACATAGCAGATTCTCTATTTGCAAATTTCAAGAATAAGGGAGAAATAGAAACAGCCCTTCAAGATCTTAAATTATCTCGGAATATAGTCATGAGACGTATTGAAAAGTTAAGCCAAAATGTAAATGGGCAATTGCTAAAAGATATTGATCAATTTGTTTCACTTTCCCTGCAACTGGATGAATTAACGGATATCGGTAACACTGCTCAGCTGTAGATTTTTATCAGAATGAATTTCCTGGTCTTTCTTTCTGTTAAAGAATTGTTGGGTATAATTTCATTGAAAGGAAAAACTCGAGGTCTCGATATGTTCAACGGATTCAAGGACCATATTGAAAAGGTTAAGTAACCTTTATTTAAGCTCGTGCCAATAACCACTGACAAAGTAGCAGCGATGACCTGTAAATTCAATGGATTCATAGCCTTGTGTCAGAAAAATGATTTCCCAGATTTATTATGCTATTTGTATCATCTATCAGCAAGTTTTAGCCAGCAAGACGCGTCATGGATATTGGTTTTAAAATCATCAACTCCATCAGAGGTAAATCTCTTTAAATGTTACTTTTTAAAATGAAACTGGATGATATACAGCAAGATTGTATTTTGCACACGGACGTCAGGTGGCTAAGCCGAAGCAATGTTTTGCAAACATTTGGTGACTTGGACGATGTTGTAAGTTTTATTGAAGAGAGGGGTGATAATTATCATCAATTGCGTGAGCTGGCAATTTTGGCAGAATTTACGGGAAAACTTAGTTTATTGAACCTGGAATTACAAGGAAAACACAAAATAATCGGCGATATGATGAGCAGTATTTCTTCTTTCAAGAACCAAGCACTGGCTATGATTAAGGATATCAAAAATGAACGTTTTGATCGATTTGAAAACATCAAGGATCATTTACAAAAACATTCCACGTATGTATTCAATTCCAGAAAATATGTAATCGAAATCCAAAATGTTCTTGGCTACTTCAAAACCCGATTCAGTGAGTTTACAAAATGGAAGATCTTATTCAATTTTCCATTTAACCATTCAACGAGGACACTGACCCACATCCGATCGCAAGTAAATTTTCAGAGCTGTTTCAACTGGACAAAATTTCACTGGAACATGAAGAAATTTCACTGCGGTGCGACATGTTTCTGAAAGCCAGATCTTCAGAAGATAATTTCTGAAATTTTGTTTCCAAAGAAAAGTACCCCAATGTGAAAAAATGTAGTGAACACATTTATTCCTGCTTCGGGTCAACATATTTATGCGAACCAGAATTTTTGTCTTACTTACAACAAACAAAAGATTAAAATCGCTCAAATTTGACAGATCAGCGCACAGAAGATTATTGAAATTGTCGATGTCCGATTATACTGCAGATTTTTTTGCCTTGGAGAAAGAAATGAAGACACGAACTTCACATTCATTTTTATTCACCATAAAAAATGAACATTTGTTCATGACATTTAAATTTGTACTAAGGCCTATGTATAAATATCGAATAGAAATCATAAAATAATTCAAATTGTTTTATTTACCTCAAATACATGCATAAAATGGATAGGTGTTCTACGGGGCAACAACGATATAGGTCTAATAATGAAAAATCCGAGCCTGTCGTATGCACGATTGAATAGTTAAGAACTTGCATTTAAAAAATGATATTTATTTTCAAGTTAAAATCAGCTACACTGGCAAGCACTTTCGAGGCTACTTTAGCCTCATCATCGGGCCCAATTGCGCTAAAGGATGGTTACAGGGATTTATATACAATCATGGAATAACAAATGGTGTTGCCAAACTGGAAATGTAATATTACAAATAATTATATGTAAATTTAACTCACGTATCTGGAGATCCAACAGGTTAAGCATTTAGCTGGTTCAACAACAGAATCCAAGGGGAGGTATAATTACAGGCAAATCGTCATTACACCTGGAGGCAAACCGTGTAATACACAAACTTTCAGCAAGCAACAAAAAATGTTTATCAGGTGCAGAGGCAATCAGTGTGGTACGACTCCAGTCTGGGTAATGTTGACCTTGCGCCACTGTGCGGGCTAAGGCAGAGGAGGTAGAGTCAACACGAACTGCATATTTGTGCTCTGCCACCCGTACTTGCAATGAACGTAGGGTAGAGCCTATATAGGAGGTGTCTTCAGAATCCGGTGAATAAGAAACGAGTGGGATGTTATAAACACCAGATCTATGTAGTGGGCGAATTTTGTCACGGTACGTGCGCAGCAAATTGAATAAATTGAAGGTGCTTATTCCAAAAGAAATATGGAACCTAGCGCAGGCATTCTCAAGGATGTTGACAATGGTTGGGTTGTAGTCATTCGTACCCACATATCGTACAGTTTGCGACTGCTGTTGCAATGCTGTGAATTGAAGACGATTCATCCTTCTGTCCAGGCGGGATGTGTCGTCGTGAGAATAGCCAAACGTGGAAGCAACTGTCAAAATCCCCTGAAATTCTGCTAGTTGTAAAGAGAGGTTCGAGGAATGGGAATAGGAGCATTTGAGTAGAAATCTAAACGCAGCTAGCTTATGGCTCCATGGGTGTGAAGAGTCGCGAGGAATAAGTACAGGACACGCAGAAGGCTTCTTGTACACGGAACATTGTAAACCTGTAGAACTATGTGATAGAAGGAAGTCTAAAAAAGGTAGGGAGCCTTGTTGTTCCAACTCAATGGATTTAATCGTAGGATACTGTGAGGATAAAAAACCTGTGAAGGGATGAAGTTGTTCAACAGCGGGAAGCGACAAATTTTGGAGGAAGAAATTTGAAATTGTGAAGTAAAGTAGATCACTTGGAGTCGAGGGGAAAAAAGTAGATTTCAGTCCCAATGAAGTTGGCTACCCCTGGTCTATAAGATCATTTCTGTCTCGTGCAGTGGTGAAGAGCAACATGTGAATTGAATTTAGTCTGCAATATGGGTCGTAAGACAGACGTTAGTGAGCATCGTGCTTGGCCTACAAAGTGAATGAAGTCGCCTAATGTGTTGGCTTGTCGAAGCTTACTGTCGAGCGGGTCTACAAAGAGTGGTGTAGTTCTCAGTCAACTGAAAATCGAAGATGTAACTGTTTCTCCCCAACAGGGACTGCCGCCATGTTTCACGCCTTGTAACCGTAAATCAATTTCAAAACAGGCCACAATTGCTACAAACTGTCAATGAAAGTCCATTCCAACCAATTTCTGGAAAGACATATGCGATGGACATCTGGAGCAGAGTACCACAGAGAAGCCGCCTTTAAGAGCAAGTCACAAAATCGCACGTTGTCAATGGGCTCAGAGGCACTAAAACTTTCCTGTTGGAAAGGAGTAATTTGGACTGATGAGTCTTGTTTTTGTTTGTACTCCAATGATGGGAGGTGACAAGTGCATCACAGGCCCAATGAAGCCTTTAATCCTGATTGCGTGGAAGATGTTCAAGCTGGATGAGGTTCTGCGATGTTTTGGGGATGTTTTTGGTACCACGAAATGATTCCACTCGTTGCTGTGACAATGAATGTGAACAGCATGCATACCTCCGCATTCTGAATGACGAAGTGTTGCCCTTTTCCCTACATCTACACGAGCAGCATCACATTGCCACTCCTGTTTTCCAAGACAGCAACTGCCGTGTGCACAGGACTAAGTGATGTGTATGAGTGGCGCAACGAACAATCATCTACACTGTGTCACCTCGACTGGCCGGCCAACTTCCCAGCTTTAAATCCTATTTAAAATATGTGGGATCATTTTTAACAGAAGGTGAAACGCCGGAATAGACACCCACGTACTCTGGCGGAATTTCGGGATCAATTGACGCACGATTTGCTGCAAATCGATGTTCAATACATCCACAACCTCGTGGAGTCTCTACCACACCGGATTCATGATGATCATTTGTAACAGAAGGTGAAACGCCGGAATAGACACTTACGTACTCTGGCGGAACTTCGGGACCAATTGACGCACGAGTGGCTGCAAATCGGTATTCAATACATCCACAACCTCGTGGAGTCTCTACCACACCGGATTCATGCTGATCATTTGTAACAGAAGGTGAAACGCCGGAATAGACACTTACGTACTCTGGCGGAAATTCGGCACCAATTGACGCACTAGTCGCTGCAAATCGATGTTCAATACATCCACAACCTCGTGGAGTCTCTGCCACACCGGATTCATGATGATCATTTGTAACAGAAGGTGAAACGCCGGAATAGACACCCACGTACTCTTGCGGAACTTCGGGACCAATTGACGCACGAGTGGCTGCAAATCGATGTTCAATAAATCCACAACCTCGTGCAGTCTCTACCACACCGGATTCATGCTGATCATTTGTAACAGAAGGTGAAACGCCGGAATAGACACTTACGTACTCTGGCGGAAATTCGGCACCAATTGACGCACTAGTCGCTGCATATCGATGTTCAATACATCCACAACCTCGTGGAGTCTCTACCACACCGGATTCATGCTGATCATTTGTAACAGAAGGTGAAACGCGGGAATAGACACCCACGTACTCTGGCGGAACTTCGGGACCAATTGACGCACGAGTGGCTGCAAATCGATGTTCAGTACATCCACAACCTCCTGGAGTCTCTACCACACCGAATTCAAGATCAAGGCAAGAGGCGCCGTCACATGTTATTAGGTAAGTCCTGCCAAGGGTGACTAATTTTTTGTCTGGTGTGCTTACATCATGCGATATAAGGAACCTTGCTAGACAGAAGAACTGGTATTATCTGGATCTAGCCCGGAACTAATATAACAAAACAACTTTCTGCTGAGTCACTGACAAATGATATAAGGTAACCTTATTTGGCATATTTACAATTAAAATTATAACATTGAATTTACGGACTTACAGGCTGCTTATCAAAACACTGCATGCTGCTAGAATTTCTTATTGTATTGTACATATCTGGTATTTGAAATTGCATTATATATCATGAAAATATAAACCTATTCCTTTCGCATATATAGTTTTAACAAGTCATTCATATTCGACATCTATAACGTGAGTAACAGTAATTATAAGCAAATACACACTGTGCTTTATACACTGAGTGGCCATTTTATTATGACCACCTGACAGTTTTAAGAAAATGAGCTATGGCTGCACGCTGTTGCCGCCACAGTGCGAGGCTAGTATAAAAAGGGATAGCTTAGGGCTTGCGACAGTAGTAGAAGTGATTTTTGGTTGACGAGATGGGTAAAAAATGCGATTTGACGGACTTTCAACGTGGGATTATTGTAGGAGCTCGGAGCAATGAAGCGAGTATCACCAAAACCGCCGCATTCGTGAATTGTTTCAGAGCAGCTGTTGCTAAAGTGTTTAAAGACTGGACTGTCAGTCACAAAACTGGGTCTCTACGTTCAGCGTGTGGTCGTCTTCGACTAGTGACTGCTCGAGCGGAACGGAGAGTGTCAAGACTGGTAACAGACAACAGAAGGACAACAGTGCAGCAAATTACAGACCATCTTAATCAAGGATCCCCGCAAATGATCTCTGCACGCACTGTTCTCCGTACACTGCATCGGATGGGATATGGTAGTCGAAAGCCTGTTCGAACACCTTTGCTGTCTGCAGTTAACAAGAGAAAACGTCTCCAGTTCGCACAGGAGCACAAGGAAGAGACAGTCGATAATTGGAAACAAACTATGTGATCCGATTAATCACGTTTTCAGTTGCACCATGCCAGAGTGAGAATTTGGCGGAAACAGCACGAAATCATGGACCCCAAATGCATTGCTACAACCCTTCAAGCTGGTGGAGGAAGCGTTAAGGTTTGGGGAATGTTTTCCTGGCATGCTTTGGGCCCTTTAATTCGTGTTGATCAACGTCTGAATGGCACATCATATCTAAACATCGTTGCGGACCAAGTGCATCCTGTCATATGGATGGTTTATCCCAATGGCGATGGCTACTTTCAACAAGATAATGCGCCCTGCCATAGTGTTCGTATTGTACAGGATTGGTTTCAGGAACATGCCGGTGAGTTTACTTTGGCTAGGTGGCCCCCACAATCTCCAGATCTCAACCCCATTGAAAATCTGTGGGATGAAGTTGAACGAGCTATCAGACAGCTGGATCCAAAACCCTGCAATCTCACACTCCTGGAAAGTGCTATTCATCAAGCATGGTCTCAGATTCCATAGACCAATCAACATCTCGTGGAGTCCATGCCACGAAGAATCGACGCAGTATTATAGGCAAAAGGTGGCCCAACGAAGTACTGAGGGGGTGATCACAATAAAGGGACCACTCAGTGTATTATATTTCATATACCACGTAGTATTGCAATTGTTTAAACAATTGTATCTGTGAAGGTCCTGTATATTGGTTTGGAAATAAAGTAATGTTCAATGACGACAGATCCGAAATCGAAGGCTCGGCCACGATGTACATTGGCAACTAAGATTGTGGAGCACACTGGCATGGCATCAGCAAGGTAGATGGCTTTAGACAGTGGCATGTAGCCATCTGAAGGTGATGAGTGTAAGCGCCAGCCAACTTGAAAGTGGATATGGATCATATCTGGCATTGCATGCTGTATGAGGTTCGTCGCTGTAGCACCCTCGCAAGGGGTGTAAGGAACATAACCAGTGTGTATCCCAATGCCATATCACATCGTCAGTGCTGTCCTTGGATCGAACGTTTCGAGAGGGAAATTTTGACCTCTCATACCGTCTCAATGCGGGGAGACCTGTAATAGTGGATAATGAAGATCTTAGTGGAGACAGACTCACGTGTAACTACGCGGGGGTTGGCTAAACAGCTAGGGACCACCCACACGAACATTATCACGAACCTGCGTTAATTTGGGAAGGTACAAAAAGGAGGAGCTCGGGTGCCTCCTCAACTGACAGTTAAGCAGATAGCAGATCGCATGAGTGCATGCGTTTCCCTGCTTTCACGTGACCAAGTTGAACCGCTCTTGAACAGGATTTTGACACGTGACGAGAAATGAGTCCTATATGTCAACGTCAGGGCACGGCATAGGTGCCGACTTGAAAAATTATTGGGGGTTCCGGAAATTTTTTATCGAATTACCCATGCATTCTTCAAAGTATTTAAGTCTAATTTAAATTTCCTTCAGTCAGATTATCTGGCACAATTAGACGCCTGAAATGTTAACATGATGCAAATTATAGTTTATTACAGATTGTTTTTCTCTAGATAATGATTTATTTCAGTTATTTCGATTTTGTTATTATATAGAATACACAGATACTGTGTGAATTTCCAACTCAATTGTCTTATAAAAGTAACAAAACATGTAAAATTTATTTTAAGGTTTTTTTTACCAATTAAAAAAAATGCCAACATTTTTTTGCTTTAAATTATTTCTGCGTTAAAATAGCAGGTTAGAAGGGAGAGGACATGGCATCAGCCTCACGGTTTTCCCGTGGGCTCTACTTCGTATCAGATGTTTATGCCCAGTATGCCCAACTTGGGTTGCTTCTGTACTTTTCTATGGGAAATCGTTGATTTTGAAGAGGTTTTAGAGGCACTTGTGCAATATGTACAGTCAAGCAAAAATGAGACAGATATATTCATGCACATAATTAAAATTTGCAAAAAGTTACAGAAATACTGTTTAGTATTTTTTTTAAAAATTAAACGAAATTATGCTTAGTCGAGCGGAAGTGCATATTACGTATTAACCAATCACGGCCTTGCTGAAGCTGTGTGAGATCTGTTGATCTTAAGGGACTGCTGTAGAGAGTAAGATACGGCCTCTATCAACTTGTGCTCCAGCGCAGGTTTTCAGTAAGTAACGTCACGTCACTGAACTCTCCTCACCCGGAGGGCACAAGAAACCAGATGATCAGATTTGGCTTCACCATCGGCTGCTGATGCCATCTTCTCCCTTTTTAACTTCCTTGGTCCCGGACCGCTCGAAAATAGGGTGGGTCATCTGACTGTACAACATATTTCCGCCTTTATCACTATGACCTCGAATAGGTTATCGTCTCCTAATGTAGAGCTATACTTTTGTATTTTGTGGGAACCCAGACACACCGAAGAATTTTCTTTTATAAAGGAGGCAGTTTTAAATGCTCTTAAAGAACGGTAGTTCAGGCATTGTTTGTCGCGTCAAATTTGATGCGTACGAACAAACTCACACTAATTTTTTTTTGAGGCATAAGAAATAGTCTGAGGGGTAAATTTCTATACACACTTTCTAAATATAGTAAACGGGGAATGAGTAATAAAACAATTGAAGAATTGATAACGAAAAACAAAATTTATGCACATATGCGTACATGTATTTTCTCCACGAAATACGCTCAAAAATATTAGGGGTTCGAGGAACCCACAACAAAATCATTGGGGGTTCAAAAAGTATCTCGAATCCACAAAGTCGGCGCCTATGGTGCACGGAAACAATGACTGAACCTAAAACAGAAGCCGATGATGACCCCCAAATTCGACTTACACCCATGTAACGTACTTCTGTCTGTTTGGTGGGATATGTGTGGTGTCCTGTTTTTTGCGCTGCTGCCGGACAACACCACTAGCATCATCAATGTGTACCACTGTTAGTTAGACGATCTTCACGCATTGCTTACGACGGAACGACGAGAACTGCTGAACCACAAGGGCGTCCTCTTACAGAAAGATGGAGCGACACCTCACACAGCACGATTGACCTGTCACAATATCAGAGACCTGGGCTGAGAGGTGCTACCCCAGCCAGCCTATTCCCAAGAGATTGCCCTAAGGGACAATTAGCTTTTCCGGTCGTTGCAGCATTTTCTGGACGGAGTGCGGTTCTCCAACCGAGACAATCTCGAACGGGCACCTACTCACTTCTTTGCGTACAAGCCGCAACAACTCTACAGGTACGGTATCCAACAGCTGCCCATACCTTGGGAGCAGGTCGTGGCAATCGATGGCGACTGCATTTCGGACTGATTTGTACTTGCATATACGGTAATTAAAACTTTTCTGTTGCCTTTTATTTGCAGACATAACTTTCTTTTAAACGCAATATTTACCTCCCAATAGCGAACAGTAGTCTCAGTCAAAAATCTGTTTCAAACGCGATCGTTCAACGGAAGATATCTGGAAATTTTGGCCTCAAAAAACTTCTTCGGTTTCTATTGGCAAAAGCGGGGTGGCATTTTATCCTTAGAATTCCAATTGCAAATCTAGTGATAGGTATATAATACGACCGACCCTTTCTTGGAATTGGATAAACAGCTCCCACTTGTTTCTCGCACGGAACCCTAACGCATACGAAGCATATTCCTGAACAATTTTTTCTCCATTCCGGAGACATTAAACTCACTACATATTTTCTTTCAACGCCAGTAATCTACTTACTCCACAATAGGGTGCACACTCCACCTTGTGAGCAAATACTTTCGTTCGTAGGAGAATCAGCACGTAACCTTGAACATGAAGGGAAAATGCAGACGTGTACGCTTTCCGAAAACTGAATAAATTCACTATCTCGTTTCGTTATCAATTATCACTGCTCTTTCAGTTAACTTCGATTTTTGCTTGGAAAGCTTGTAACGAATGTATGCAATTTTTGTTTGGCTATAACTTGTTGGTTTTGAAAATTGCGATAAAAAGAAGTGAACTGAATTTTAAAATGAGAATGTTATACATGCATTATATGTATGTAGCAAAAAAATAAAACTGTAATAAAAAAATCTTTATTTATTTTACAGATACATATTTCATTTTTTTATTGGAGGTTTAACGACCACCGTGAACAACTCAATGGGCTATAATCAGTCGCGGGTCCCTAATTTACGGTCACTGGTTCCAGGGAAGGGAGAGAACCAGTGCCGTAAGACAGACACAACATTCATGCCTCACCGGGATTCGAACCCGGACCCCTTTTGGACGAATGATCAGAGGCCATCGCTTAGACCACTGCGCCACTGGGGCAGTCTAGATACCTATAACCATAAAAAAAGTTTTTTTTTACTTGTTTAGTATGTATTTTGTATACTGTGAGCCCAGATGGACTTACAAGTCAACCTCTTGAATAGGAAACATCTCCAAATATCAGGCGCCGTCCCGGTGGCTCAGTGGTCTAAGCGATGGCCTCTGATCATTCGTCCGAACGGGGTCCAGGTTCGACTTCCGGTGAGGCATGGATGTTGTGTTTGTCTCACGGCACTGGCTCTCTCCCTTCCCTGGAACCAGTGACCCTAAATTAGGGACGGGCGACTGCTTATAGCCCATTGAGTTGCTCACTATTGTCGTTAAACCTCCAATCAAAAAATATATATATATATATATATATATATCAGGCAAATGCTCAGGTCCCAGGACGTCCACTGTTAAGGGGTTTTACTATATTTTCTAAGACCGGTATCGGTTTAAATGTACGACGTTTCTACCTTCGGTACACTGATTTTGATTTAATCTGATTTAATGGTGTGATAATCATTCTTTATTATTCCTTTTCATGACCTTGTTATTATTTTCTTTCAAATTTTATTCTAGGCTTCTGCAATTCAGTACCTAACATCTTTTGCGCGTATTTAAGTCATTTTTTCCATGCCATCTTCTTCGAATGACATATATTGGGTTGATGCATAAGTTTATGCCAATTTTTTCACCTCACTACAGAAACGTATTTCATCAGAAGAGAAAACGTAATCAGTTAACTATGCACCCCCCCCAATTGTTTACGATGGTATTCCAACATCTGGATAAGTCTGCAATGACATTCTTGAAAAAACGTGCAGGCTTTGCTGTGAAGAAATCATCAAGGACATTCTGGAGATCAACATCATTGTTGAACGTTCTGCCACGGAGTACAGTCGACAGAGATCGGAGCAGCTGATAGGTTGAAGGGGGCAACATCTGGGGAATTGGTTGGATGTGGAAGGATCTTCCATTTCATGTCCTGAATGGCCATTTTGACCATGTTCGCACTGTGAGGGAGTGCGTTATCATGTTGTAGAAGGACACCATGGCGCCGATATGCCTGTTTCTGCTGAATTGCTCACTCCAAACGGTGGTGTTGCTCACAATAGAGTGCAGCGTTGATGGTCCAATTTCTCGGCAGCATTTCCCAGTGAATAATGCCTTTCATGCCGCACCAGATACACAACATGATCTTTGCAGGATGAAGGCCATGTTTTGTAGGTGGTGTGGGCGTCTTGTTCGGGCTTTACCATTCCCTCCTATGCCTGAAATTTACTTACAGGCACCACCTTTCATCTCCAGTAACAATACGCGACAAAAAGTGTTTGTGTTGCTGAGAACATTAGCGATAACGGACGAGCAAAGGAATCACATATGGCAACACGCTTATTCTTGTTCTCCTCGGTGAGAGTGTGAGGCAGCCAAGACCCCGATTTCCGTAAGCTTTCCCATACGTTCCAGGTGTCGCACCACTGTGGTCTGATCACAGTCCATCTCAGTGGCCAATTTGCATGTGGTTCAATGCGGATCCAAGTGGATGAGATTGTTCAAATGATCCTCATCAAAGTGAGATGGACGACGTGAGCGTGGAGCGCCGTTGAGGTCAAAATTGCCACCTTGGAACCGCTCAAACCATTTGCGGGCTGTCCTCGGAACAACAGCATCCTCTCCGTGCACATCACAAATTTGTCAAATAGCCTCAGCGACTGTGGATCCCTTGCTAAACTCGTAGAGGAGCAGATGTCGGAAATGTTCATTCCTCTCTACTTGACCCTCCATACTTCCGGACATGAAAACCAAAATGCCATTAGCCACAATCGCACAACGCAATATGATTTAGATACACAATATTACTGGCTACATTTTGATATACAACTGACCATCTGCACCGTCACTACTGACCTGGGAAACACTCGTGAAATTAAACGGCATGAACTTATGCATCAACCCAATAATGATCTGAGGAATTGAACCCTGAAATAACTCTTGATTCGTTCCCGATAGTCCCGGTTCATACTCCTGCAGGAGACATGGGTGGTGTGTTTGTTCGATTGCCCTAGTTCTGTATTTTTTGCTAAGCAGTTGCTCTAAATTAGCGATTGCTTATTATATAGCTTTCAGAGCAGCTCATGGTGGTCGTTGAGCCCCCAGTAAAGAATGCCTCACATTTAGCCAATGGGTTGATTCACAATGATGTAGCGTACCTTCCCATAATGGGCCAACTCAAAATGAGGTGATGTACATTTAGTAGATGTGTTGACAAATCAGGTGACGTAACTCTAGTCCATGTGTTGACTCACAATGAGGTAACGTACCTTTAGTCCATGGGTTGACTCACAATCAAGTAAAGTACCTTCAGTCCATAACGCAACTCAATATTAGGTGATGCACGTTTAATGAATATGCTGATACACAAGGTAACGTAACTATAATCCATGTGGTGACTCAAAATGAGGTAACGTAACTTTAGTCCATGGGCCAACTCAAAATGAGGGGATGTGCATTTAATGAATCGATTGATACATAAGGTAGCGTAACTGTAGTCCATGGGTTGACTCACAATGATGTAACGTACTTTTAGTCCATTGGCCAACTCAAAATGAAGTGATGTAAATTTAGTGAATGGGTTGACAAATAAGGTGACGTAACTGTAATCCATGGGTTGACTCACAATCAAGTTAAGTACCTTTAGTCCATGGGGAAACTAAAAATAGTGTGACATGCATTTAGGGAATGGGTTGACACAGAAGGTGAGGTAACTGTAGCCCATTGGTTGATTCACAGTTTGGTAACGTACCATTAGTCCATGATTCAACTGAAATTGAGGTGACGTAGGCTTAGTGAAGGGTTGATACATAACGTAACGTAACTGTAATCGATGTGTTGGCTCACTATGTGGTAACGTACCCGAAGTCCAATGGTCAACTCAAAATGAGGTGACGCACGTTTAGTGAATAAGTTGACACATAAGGTGACGTAGTTTTAATCCATGGATTACTTACAATGAGGTTTTATCAATGAGAGAATCAGTGTTTCTCCCATTACATTAATCTGAGAATCAAAGTTTCTCCTATTGCATTAGTTGTACAAGAGGAGAAGCACAGTTTCTCCCATTACATTAATGGGAGAAAGTTCTATCAGCAGCAGGCGGCAGCAGAGAAAAAGTGATCCAGGCTCAGTTTCAGGTAAGGGAGTCTGCGTTGATGGTACTGTTTCCGAAGCAATTTAATAGTAGAAACAGACCGTGGTCAGAGTTCAATTTGATAATCTACCAATGTTAGAGAGATTCATTTCCGTTTATTTATTGCTCCATGAGTAGCAGAAGAACAGGGTGTCTCACAGGGTACTGATAATATAAATCATTAATTAATTTAATTTCATTGCAGTAGACGGGAAATAAACTACATTAATGTTAAGAGGGGTCAAAAGGAAATTATCGAATACGTTTTTGAAATGCTTGCCATTAGCTGCCACTAGGTGGAGAATTCGTAATACAAAATCGGTGAGTGCTAACTGAAACATGTGATTCGGAATTGCTTGAATTTCACGTTCGATGGCAAGTCTAAGGTGTAGCAGTGTTGTTGGCCTGTCACAATACATTTTAACTTTCAGATAACCTCACAAGAAGAAACCCAATGGGGAAAAATTAGGGCTATAAGGAGGCCAAGACAGACCAGTGGGAAACCTCTAGCGACGAGCCGTGTCCAATAACGCTACTGACTCAAATCAAGGAAGTCACCAGTTGTGTGCGGCGGCGCTCCATCCGGTTAAAAAGTGTGGTTTGATCCAATTGTTTCGGTACAGCAAGGGGAAAACCGGTTCTGAAGGAGGCCAAGATAAACAGCAGCGTTCACAGATGAATCAATGAAAATTGGACCAATACCGCCGTCAGCACAAGTGGCACACCAAACAGTTAGCCTCTGTGGATGGAGTGGCTTCACAACTGTGAACATAGGCTTCTCGCTTCCCCTCATGCGATAATTTTGAGAGTTCACGTAACCATCTAACCAGAAATGCGCCTCATCGCTGAAGACATTGGTTTTCGCATCGAAGTTTTTCTCTCCATCGATCATTGAACACGCTGAGTTAGAAAACTCCTCTAGCTGCGACACGGCTGCTTCGTGCAAAGGCTACTGCATTTGAATCTTGCAAGGAAACATCTGTAAATCTGATTTTGCAATGCACCGTGACTAAACTGGCCAAATGGCAGTTCTTGAGCAAGTTTGCTCATTGAAGTTCCAGGCTCTTGCTGCAGAATATCGCGGGCAACTTCAATGTTCTCTTGTGTCTGCACCATGTTCTGTTTCGCAGCCATCGTGGCATTTCATCCGCAGCACTCCCAGTTCGAAATGTTTAAACAAGGCATTCACTTTGGCACGAGACGGCTTGCAACGATTCTTAAACACACCACTCCACTTTCTTTACACGTTCGTCAGGTTTTCGCCGCACATATACCAATTTTTGACGATAAAAAAACTATCTGCAACCGAATATCGCTCCGATTTCAAACTAAAGCGTCCACGATCAAACCGGTTATACACGAATTCCTTTCGTCTCACAATGATATCCTGAGACCTCCAGCGCCATCTATCGAAAGCTTCAAGTGATATTCAAGAAAACAGTTGTCAGTAGCATCTGAAACACCTGCTACTTGCTGGTACTTTTGGAATCCATAATAACCAATGAGATGAAAGCGGGGTGAAGTAAACAGGATGGTAAGCGATATATCCATAGCGCACAACAGCAAAATGCATACTGCAACAGTAAGTAACCCTTTTTCTCGTACACTGCGACACTCTCGACATGTCCCGTTAAGCCCACGCGCATTCTAGCGGAAAAACAACAGGTGAGTGAGCATCTAGCAACTTTGTGCTCCAACACACAGAATCGTACATAACAACAAAATTGTTTCCTATATAAAGAGCAGCTGTGAAAATTTCTCTCTCGCATATTTGAGGAATCGCATATGCGGATCTTTTTTCATACTTCCATGCAGATCTTTCTTTTATACTTCTAATCTTTCGTTTGTGTGTTGGTGTTCTCCATAAATCACCACACTGATCAAACGGGTTGGTGAGTGTGTGATAGCATTTTCTCTAATCCCGATAGTTTAGTTATACCGTTAATTTACTGTCGTGAGAGCTCCTGTAGTGGGAACAGGATGCACCGGAAGAAGACTGGGTTGGCATTTGTCAAGGAGAGGCTATATATTTGAGCATCACCTGACCTTGCACCCCACATACACTGATGAGCCGTTACATTATATCCACCTATCTAATAAGCTGTATAACCATAATTAGCCAGAAAAACAGAGGCCACTCGGCGAGACATCGATTCGATGAGGTAACAATAGGTATCTTGTGGTATCTGGTACAATTATGTCAGCATAGGCCTTTAAGTTCCCGTACATTTCGGGGTGGAGGTGATGTAGCGCGAAGCCGCTTTTCCAAGTCGAACCACAAATGTTTGACTGGCTCATGTCTGGTGAATTTGGAGGCCAGGGCATTAAGAAAAAGTCGCCAGCATGTTCATCGAACCACTCCTTGACGATTACGGCAGTGTGTCATGGCGCATTATCCTGTTGGTAAAAGCCATTACCTGCAGGTAACACAGTTGCCATGAATGGGTGAACTTGGTCCGCAACGATGTCCAGATACCTGAGAGCTGTCAGGGATTGTGCTATTTGGATAATGGGGCTTAAAGTGTCCCAAGACAACATCGCCCACAGAGTAACACAGCCGCTGCTGTCCCGTTTCCGCAAAACAGTGCTTCCAAGTGCCATAGCCTCCGTTGGTAACCGGCGTATCCGCGATCGGCCGTTCACGTGACGCACCAGGAATCTTGATTCGTCAGACCAGGCGACTTTCTTACATCATGAACGGTCCAATCTCGATGATCTTGGGCCCATTTCATGCGTTGTTGGCGATGACGTGCAGTGAGCTTAGGGACTCAGCTGGATCTTAGGCTACTCAGGCCCAATTCGCAGAAGGCTGTGATGCACTGTGTGCTGTGACACATTGCCCTGAAAACCACTGTTGTAGCTGCTGGTGATTTGCCGCACTGTGGCACTGCGGTCGCTGTGAACGATGCGCGTCAGTCTTCGCTCTCCTCTGATATTAATGAGCTGCCTGCGACACGTTGCCAGACGACGGTTCGTCGTTTGGCCTTCTGTGCATTACTTTTGATACGTACTAACTGCAGCGGAAAGGGAACAACCTACAAACCAGCGTCATTTCCGAGATCGTATTTTCGAGGTGTCGTGCCATTAAATTTGTCTTTGTTAACCTCCGACAAATCGGAAGCTTTTCCCTTGCTGGCTCGAACATTCTACTAACTGAAAGCTGGTTCTTAGGTTGTATGTATACTGCTCTGTGTACTTCACCTGCGGTACCGTTCGGTGTTAAGGTACGGTCATTTTCTCCAGTTCAGGAGTGGTCATAATATAATGAACCATCGGTGTATATATCATAATCATCATCAATTATCATCAATACACTGCTGGATGAAGGTCTCCCCAAGTTTCTTCCACAAGGGTCTATCTTGCGCCAATCTCCTGCATGTCACTCCCTCGTGCTTATTTGTCTGATTTTTTTGGAGGGGGTGGGCGGTGAGTTGGTCATAACTCACCACGCTGGCCAAGCAGGTTGGAGAGTGTGGGATAGTATTTTCTCTAATCCCGATAGTACAGGTAGGCCGCTATTTGTCGGTCGTCAGAGCCCCTTTAGTGGGAACAGGATGCACGGCGAGAAGGTGGGGTTGTGTTTTGTCAAAGCGAGGCTACATGTCTGTGCATCACCTGACTATGCATCATATATAGGTAACGTTCGTCTATGCAGTTACTCAGACGAAGTTCAAATTTAAGGTAGTTCCTGTACCTGTGTGTACTACAAGGACGCAAAGCGGTACGAGAGCAGCGTGGACTGAACATGCTCTTGGAGAAAAAAATATTTATTCACAGAAACGAGAAATTGATATGTAGTCTTACATTTATTATTTTGTTCGATATACAGGGTGTCCGAAAAGTCTTTCCCTGATTACAAACGGCATTCATATCCGCTGTATGATGTGAAACTGGTGCCAAAATGTTGGAAAACTAACCAAGTTTTTTTGTTGCAGGTTTCCGCAACGTGGCTGTATTGTAGCAGTGTCAGTGTCCAGGAAATCGGAAATGTTTACAAATCATGAACAGAATTTTTTATCATGAACAGAACGTTTTGGCATCTGTAATTGACGCGAGGCCCTACGCACTGATTTCTTGGAACTGCGCACAAAAGACTGTCTCACTGCTTCCACCCTTTCAGCTGAGGTTGATGGTCGGCCAGTTCTCGGTCAGTCAGCAACAAATCCTGTGGTCTTAAACTTGTCGTACCACGACCTAATGCTCTTGACATCGGGCGGCTTCTTTCCATACGTTGTTTGAAAGTTCCTCTGCACTGTTATTGGTGACCGGGTGTCGTGATACCAAAGGACAGACTGAGCTTTTCCCTGATTTGTGAACATTTCCTGGTTTCCTGGACACTGACACTGCTGCACTACAGCCACGTTGCGAAAACCTGCAACAAAAAACTTGTTTAGTTTTCCAACATTTTGGCATTAGTTTCACATCTGTAACGTACATACAGCGGATATGAATGATGTTTGTAATCAGGAAAATACTTTTTGGACACCATGTATGTTAGGGTAATCCTTTGAACTTCTTATGGTTTCATTCCATCAATTTTCTTTTCTGGCACACAAAACAGGATCATCTCATGTGAAAGGTTTTTTCGTTTACTTGCTATATACAATAATATTAATATTAAAGTTAATCCACTTTTGCCCTCTGAGGCATTAGCAAAGTATTTTACTTTTGCTTCCACAAGTATATAATCTCTCACTTTGGTCTTGAATCCAAAATAGTTCTTGTTAAAACGACACCAACAAATTTAGAAAAAGAGCCGTTTCATGTCCGAACGACGTGCATTACTAAATTCATTTTGCATTACTACGTTAAAGCTCCCGAAATGAGTAACTTTTTGCACGAATTATGTATCCCGCAGGTATATATGAATCTCGTATATAGAAAGCATTAATGTCTACGTCCTTTAAATCATGCGAATAATACTCTGGGAAAATATTTGCTGCTAAAAGGATTAACTGCACATTTAAGCCCATCTACCAATAAATTCTTCGTTCGTGAAACAGGCTTGTATTTTTGATGTTTACCTGAGGTATGTGCGATGAAAGGAATTATACTTTTTATAAGTTTGATGCATTAAGCTAAAAGATTATTTGTTAGAAAAGGGGTTAAATAGTTAGAACAGGAATTTCCGCTTTTATGCCGAGTATATTAAATAACGCTAGGCTAAGCATAATTTAGGGATTTTTTCTTTTCCATCGAATGACTTTTCTGAGTGCCATCTTTTCAACTGATTGGCTTAATGTCTAACCATAATTTTCAAATAAGTGGCGAAATGTAACAGAGGGAGAAGTCATAGTTTCCTTCGCTTAATTTTCCAATATTTTTAGAACACAGGTTGTTGTATTCAGCTATGATAAATTGTATAAGATGCCTCTATCAGATAACGTCTGCGAAAGATTTTCCCTTTTGCCGAACACGCAGAATTGAATGGGGTGTTAAACTCCCGTCGGGAAGCACTCGAATATCAAATTTAAGTAAACGTTTAGGAGGATAAGTTGAAAACGTAAGATCAACGTATTATGATATGAGTTACTGAAGCTATTACATCGGGTCCACGTTAAGGACAGTTCAGACACGTTTATCTGAACATATCTGATACACTATATTAACAAAAGTCACCATACACCCCTTCAAAAGCAAATAAACGGATTCGCTGCATTGTTAAGATGCGCGGTACAGCTGCAAACAGTATGAAAACATGCCTGCGGCTGACCGCGATCATATCGCAATGTGAGGTTGAGTGAACATGTCGCGGAGGGAGAGAACTTACTTTGAGAAATGAAAGATTGTTGGGTGTTATATTAGTGGGTTGTCCATAAGAGAGACAGAGAGGCGTTTAAACATACCCATGTCAACTGTTTTGGATGTACCGAATAAGTGCAAGACACATCGCGTGCCTGAAGCAGCAAAACGAACCGGCCGACCAAAGAAAATCAGTGATAGAGGACGTCGAAGCCTCAGGCTCAGCGGTCACGTTCATGCGAGTTCCGTATATATTGGTTTGTGTTGTGTGATATTAGTGTTTCTTCCTTACCTGTTTGTCGTCGTCGATTCGTGAAAGTCCAGTGATTATTTTAAGTCTACTCTCGAGCGGGTGAGTTTTTTTCTTTTGCTATTATCAGTTTATTTACGTTCGACCTTGCAGGTCGGCGATGCACACTTCATCAAATATGCAAATGGCGACTTCCGGCGGAGAGAGGCGTAGCCCAGCCCTCGCTTCCCGTGGTCCATCATCATCATCATCATCATCATCATCATTTCCGACTGTTGTCAGCGTCCCTGCGCTATCTTCCCTAGCTAGCACTGATGCACTACCCTCTCCGAGTGGTGCGTTCGACAGCCTTTCGGGTGTCAATCCGTTGACTTCCCCAGCTACGTCAAACCTTTCTGCTTCTGCCCCAGTTGATGAAGCCATGGATATTACTGGTGGTGAAGCCTCTTCCAGTTCTTCTGCGCCCGTTCAGTCGCCTGCCACGTATTCTAAGGTTGCAGCCTCTTCTATTCCTGGACAGCTTTCCAAGGATCTTTTTGCAAGCGCTCAAGCTTTGCACACCTATATTTATCGCCCTGGAAACAACATTCGCCGCCCCGGTGGAGCAGTGGTCTAAGGCGTTGGGCCTCTGATCATTCGCTCGAAAGGGGTCCGGGTTCGAATCGGGTGTGAGGCATGGATGTTGTGTTTGTCTTACGGCACTGGTTCTCTCCCTTCCCTGGAACCAGTGACCCTAAATTGGAAACGGGCGACTGCTTATAGCCCATTGAGTTGCTCACGGTGGTCGTTAAACCTCCAATGAAAAAAAAAAAAAAAAAAAAACATTCTTCTTGAAATTCCAGCAGGTTCGCCAGCCGCGACTGCTTTTTTGAAAACCTGGCTAAAGGAGTTAGTTTTGAGACTCTCCCAGATACACCGATGCGGATCTATGCCGATGCCCTTCAAAGCCTGTTTCCCCCAGACGCCATTTCGCATATGTTCCGGCGGGGCCGGACGGTTGCCGTTTATCTTGCCAAAGTTGAATATGCCAAGTCTGTCGAGACGACAGGCCTAACCATTGGAGATCGCCAACTTACTCCAGAACCAGTGGCCCAACGACCAGTAAATGTTTCCTTTTACCCTGTACCCCCAGAGGTGACTGACGTCATGTTATATGCCGTGCTTTCATCTCTGGGGCGAGTCGTTGGAGGGATTCAAACACACTTAGCTGCAAAGAACGACCCGATGCATGATACCATCCGTGGAGCCGTCGAGTTGCACGTGTCGTTTTTACTTCTCAAGAAGCTATTGCTCAGCTCCCAATTCACTTCACAGTTAAGTGCGATGGTCAGACTCGCCAAATTGATCTATTGACTGAATTCCATTGCAGTCAGTGCAAGGAAGTTGGACATTTCTACAAAGAGTGTCCTATTGCACTGCCATCAACTGGTTCTTCTGCACCACGGATGGATACTCACTACACCCCTGTTGGTGCCTCATCACTATCTTCGGCACCTGCTGATCCTCTTTACATAGAGATCTCTCCTAAGTCGACTGCCTTACCACCACCTGCTTCTGTAGAGCATTATCTTGAATTACCACCGACATCGCCTTTCGTTGCTCCTGCACCACCTGGCGACATTACTGATGCTGATGGAGGGTGTTGTCTGATACTGAAACTTCCAATGCGGACACCGACACCGCTTACCTGAGCGTCAGTGACCACACCTTAAGTGATGGGTCGGACGCGACCTCTAGGTCTCGCACTGACAAAGGGGAAGCCCCAAAGGCCCCCGACGATTCCTCCAAGCGGCGGAAGCCTCAAAGTAAATCGCCACTTTCTACTCGATCCCGTACGTCGGCTTTTCGCCTGAAAAACTGTGATTTGTCTTCGAACCCTGAAGACTTTATCTTACCTTATAAGGATTTTCTTGCAAGACTGCAACAACATGTATTTCCGTCGACTCCTTTATCATATCCAGAGTTATATGACGTTTTCTGTCGGAAATCGTTGCCTGGGGATTCCCTCCTTTTGTCCAGGCACATACGGCTCAGCTTCCTGCTGTGACTGTGCAGTTGACGGAGTTGGACTGCATCTATCAAGCGCTTCGTAGTCCGTCTTCTAATGATGCTGCTGCTGTGAAAATGATGCATCGTCGATACACTAATCTTCGAGACCACTTGCGTAAAGTGCTCACTCCACCTTCTGATTTGGCGCTTTCACGGTGACGACCTTCAACTGTCGCGGATTTGCGACCCCTGATGTGAATGCCCTTGTCTATGAGGACCTCGCGGCGGATGCCAGTGATGTTCCCCTCCTTCAAGAGACTCGATGTTCAACTGATACGCCGACACACAGATGGCGGTCGTGGCCTTACACATTCTACCATGCGTACCGCCAGTCTAGGGTCTGGTGGCATTGCCGTCGGTGTACACCGTCGTTTAATGCAACGTATATCTTCTATTTCTGTAAATAACTTATATTCCAGAATTATTGCAATGCCTTACTTTCTGTGTTGATACTGTAACTTTTCATGTGTTTAATGTGTATATACCAACTGAAGAATCATTTGTTGATCCACTTTTTCTGAGTCTACGTGCAGCGATTGCTGCGATTCCCTCCAGGGATTTTTTCATCATTGGAGCAGATTTTAACTGCACGGTGCAGCCCTCTGTAGACCGCTATTTGTCGCACGGAGAACACCGTGCGAATCTTGTCTCCAAGTTAACACAGGTTATTGCTGATTTTCAGCTTGTTGACTCTTTTCGCCAGCTAAATCCTCAAACCATTTCATTTACTTGGTGCAATTCCCCGACGCAGTTTTCTGCTGCCGCTCGATTGGACCGTATTTATGTTGTCTCTTCTTTGATTCCCCTATTACTTCGGCACGGCACCTCCCTACAGTGTCCTCCGATTATAGCGCCGTGTCTCTATCTGCTTGTGTCTCCCCATCACCACCTTCGGCTCGTCGTGGATGGAGTTTTGATGATACAATTTTACAAGATCGGTCTTTCTGCGATACAGTTGAGCAGTTCCTTGCTGCTAGGAAACCTCTGCTAGCTACTACTCCGAGTGCCCTGCGCCTGTGGCTAGACATTAAACAAGACCTTCTATTATTGGTACGACGCCTTTCATTTTCCATCACTACCACTCGTGCGATGGCGATCAGCAATCTTCGGTGTTTACTTTCTTCGTTACAAATGTCGGATCCACAGTATTCAGTAGTTCACGATGAACTACACGCTCACCTACAACCGCTTGCCCAACAAGCTATGCGTCGACTTCGACTTCTGCATCTATCTCCATTGACACAAGACTTTGAAGTTCTTTCCAAGATGGAATCATCGAGACGAGCGTCAACCTCACTTGGACATCTTCGCCTTCCTAATGGCTCCACCACGTTCGACACATCTCTTATTTGCTCCCAAGCCCGTCACTTCTTTCAGGAGAAGTTCCGAGCGGTCGCGCAGGTTACTGATCTTTCTTCTTCTCCCTTCTCTCTTCTCTCCCTCAAGTCCCGCCTTCTCTCTGTGCTCCCCTCACTGCTGAGTTTTCTTTGCCTGAACTTCGAGAGGCGTTTTCCTCCTGAACTCCCATGACTCCCCGGGACCTGATGGTCTTCCGCTGTATTTCTACCGTGCTTTTCTTCCGTCCCTTCTACCTTTTCTTTCTGCTGGTTTTTCTTGTGCTCTTTCTTCTTCTGCGCTTCCGCCGGAATTTACAGTTGCTCATGTCATCCTCCTGCCAAAGAAGGGGGACCTCCTGAATCTGACAAATTGGCGCCCTATCTCCATCCTTAATATTGATTATACATTTTTCACGAAACTCCTTTCTCGACATCTTAACTCTGTCCTTTCGTTTCTTGTTTCTCCCGACCAGTCATACACTGTGCCTGGTCGGTCTATCGCTAACAACATTTCTTTTCTTCTTAATCTCAATTTTCTTGCTCGTAAACATTCAGAACCCCTAGCCTTATTTAACATTGATCAACAGTCTGCTTTTGATAACGTTCCCCATGACTATCTCTCTGCTGTTCTAACCCATTTTGGCTTTCCTTCTGCTTTTGTCTCTCTCCTTCTCAATCTTTATCGGGGCGCTCATTTTCATGTTCGGGCGGCCTCATTTTTGACGGCACCCATCCCTTTCCAACGAGGAATCCGGCAGGGTTGCCCCCTCTCAGGGCAACTCTTTGCGCTCGCATTCGAACCTTTCTTGATTGCCAGCCGTTCATCTCTTCTTTCTGCATTGCTGTTGACCGTTTCTAGCACCAGGCAACACTGTTTCGTTGTTTCAGCCTATGCAGATGACGCCACTTTCTGTCTCCGACGAGATGAACAGTTTGATATTCTACACTCCACGTATCAACAGTATGCAGCTCTCTCTGGTGCGTCCTTGAATGTGCTCAAGAGCACCGGGTTGTGGTGTGGGTCTTGGATGGGTCGCACCGATGCCCCATGGGGTGCGGTGTGGTCCTCCTCGACTCAGAAAATTCTTGGCGCCCAGATTGGACATCCATTCCCTTCTGGAATTATTACCTTGAATGGACTCCTTCCTCGATTACAACGCTCAGCTGCGTTTTGGCGATTCACGCATTCTTTCGCATCTTACATTCAGAGAGCGCAAATTGTCCAGAGATACCTTCTATCCCAATGCTTGTTTTCTTGGAACTCATCGGTGTTTACCTCGGCTCGTCTCTCTACTATCAACAGCATCTTTACTTCCGTGATTTGGTCAGCAAAGCATTGGGTTGCTGCTACGACTCTCACTCTTCCAGCTTCTTTGGAAGGAATTCGCCTACCGGATGTACGCCTTTACTACCGAGCCTTTTGCATCGTTTCATTCCTACGCCTTCTTCTCACTCCTTCTCCGTCACTCTGCTCTACATTTGATATTCTTATCTCTCTCCAAGATCCATCCTTTTCTTTTCTTTTATATCTTCGGATGGACTCTTATCCTTCTTATTTTAATCAATTTCCACCCCTCATTACTCAAGCTCTAGCGTTCTTCCGCTCACTTCCACTTCTTCGCGCAACTCCCTCTACTACTCGTGATATTCTTGCCGAACCACTTTTCTTTTCGACTCTGATTCGCCCTCCTGATCAACCCTACTTCATCTTCCCTCCTTGGGTCCGCTCTAGAATCTTAACTGTTCAAGCTTTAGTTACTGCTGACCTTTCCTGGAAGCCCCTTTCCTCTCTCTTCCCCGCTTCTACTCCCCTACTGGAGGAAGATTATGATCTCCTTCGTTCTACTCTCTGTTCTCTCTTCCCTTCCCTTGTTTCTGATTCTGGTCTCATCTCTGTTTCTGGTGCTAGCCTCTCTATTCCTTTCTTCCTTCCTCTTCGTGCCTCTGTTGCCCCCATTTCTTCTTTTTCCACCGGTTCGATATATACTCTTCTTAGCAAACCCCTCGCTATTTCCCACCCACTCCCGGATGTTTCTTCTTCGCTTTCTTTGACAATCTGATCTGCATCTTCTTCGCCGCTCTCCTCCCGCTGGAGCTTAACCTTCAATGACGGTTTCTCCACCGTCGCCTTCCCGTTCCTTCCTCTCTCTTTCGTATGTCTATTTCTTCTACTTCACTCTGTATTTTTTGTGGTTCTGAAGGCGATGTTCCACACGTTTATTGTCACTGTCCCATTCTGCTACCTCTGCTTCATACTGCTTTTCGTCTTGCTGGCATTATTTGTTCCAGGGATCTTCGTTTCCAATCATATCCATGGCTACTTCTAATTAAGCATCCTCCAACTAAACTTCCGGATGCTTCTGCCTACCTATTCGTCCTTGTGAAGCATGTTATTCATCTTTACCGCCTTTCTATACGATCACGTTCTGCCACACCTAGCATCCTTTCTGCAGGTGCAGCTCTGCGGAAGATTTTCGGAATCGCATCTTGGCTCGTCTCCGGCTGGAGTACTTTGCAGCGTCCACCCCCCAATCTCTGGTTTCCTTCCGGTCTGCCTGGGCACAGGAAACCGGGTGGTTCCGAGTTGACGGGTCGACGCTGTATCTTTCGTGCTAATTGTGTTGTGCTTTCTCCTCTTACTTTTCCATGTGCCTTTTGGGACACAGTGTATATTTGTAATTATATTTTGTTATTTTGTTGGATCTGCATTTCTTTGTGTCTGTTCTCTCAAATGGCAGGTTATGTAGTTGTCCACCGTGGCGTGCCTTTCTTGGCATAGGTTTTGCGAATTGTTAACTAATGTGACTCGTTTTCTTTTGTTTCGGTACAGGTTTGTACCCGAGTCTAAGCTGCATGTACCACTTTCTTTTTTCATTTTCTTCCTGGTGTTTTATGATATATATGTACCATATCTTATGGTCACCTTATTGCTGTCAATTGGCGTAGTATTGTTGGTTGCCTGTAATTGTATGCTGTTGTAACCTATCTTCATTGTACATAATTTCTGATATTGTCACTTTTTTTCGTACCTTGGTTTGCCATGTACCTTGTTTATTGTAAATTGTTCGTCCATTGCTTCTTTTTCCCTACTGTTATCTGAGACAGCGAAGTTCTGTTCTCTATGCTTGTAATTTATATAGCATGCACATTGTGTATACTGAAGTTTTACATCGTTCCTGTTCACTGGACCATTGTACTGTGTATTATGTAGTGTTATGCAACGAGGCACAGCGCTTGCTGGTTCGTACCTCTCACTCGAATGTTCTGTTTCCCTGTGTACCCAGTGTGCTTATTACTTGTTTTTCTTTCCAGTCATGTAATGTTTGGCTTATCACAGGGTTTATGTTCGAGTCCGAAGTTCTCGGGCTCTCGTTCCCCTGTTGTATTTGTGTTATGTGAACGTGACGTCGCTGCACACTTTTCGCGCTCTTCGTTCTGTTTGAGTTGGTGAAAGTTCATTGACCTGTAAATACTGTATCATTTTATACGATTTTCTTTTTTCATGCTTTCGTCAGTTAACGCGAGCGTTGTGCTTCTTTTTTTTTCGCACTCGCTTGCGGTGTTCATCACGGATAAGCTGATAATGTTTACCGTGTTGTTCATGCCTTGTTCTTGTTATTGTGTTTCTTGAATTTGTACAATTTTTTCAGTTTTCTTGTATGTATACAGTGTACTTTTTTTCGGCATTTCTGTTGGTACTAGTTCCTTTGTGATCCTTTGATCCTTGGTCGAGTCCAGGGTCACTATAAATTTTGTATCAATGTTGATTTTTGTGAATTGAGCTTACCATCAAGTGTGAATTGTAATTTTTATTGTTCTGTTTTTGTTTAGTTGGCGCTTGCCATTCACCTGTAGTGCGTATTATGTACCTTACCGTAATCTGCATTATTTCTCTGGTACTGTGATTGCTGTCATTATCAACTATCTCTCACGCGTTATTTTTCCTGTTCACAGTGCACCGTGCTGTTTGTATTTCTTGTTTGTTTTGTATCCCCGATGTGCCCCGGGGTTTTGCACTTGCGTTTTTGGCGTTCTGTATTGTATCTCCAAACCTCGTGCGATTTCTGTTCGAGTCGGTGGCATTGGTTTCACATTTATTTGTACCGTTTTTCGAATTGTGCATGATGCTATGTTGTTCCTTTATGTTTTCCCCTCTATGTTCTTGAGTGGTGATGCCCGTTCACTTGTAGATCTGTTTTCTCATTGTTTAGCGTCGCTCAGTGTGGCACGCCTTAATCTAGTCTTCAGAATCACTCACTTTTGAGTGGTATTCGTGTGAATTTTACCGGGTTTGTTGCGCACTGTTGGTGTACAGTGCTTACTGTATTTATTGTTTCTATTTCCGGTTTTCCTGATTGTTAATAGAGTGCCGTGTTGGATGTCCTTTTCTGTTGTTAGGCGTTCCTCGATTACATCCTGGCTATTGCCAGTGCCAATTGTAATTGCTTTCGTGTGCTTTGCTGTCTCTGTGTATCGTGTATTTTACCACCTTGATGTGGTTTTTAGCATTTTTCATATTATCTTTACCGGCGTAGCCGCATTCATGTGTTGATAATGTCATTTCTTTCATTCATTGTTTAATTATTGTTTTTCCCACTTTGTGGTGCGCCTGTATTATTTTATGCCTAAAAGTTCAATAAAATGTGTTAATACTCAGGAGAGTCGTTACAGCTAATCGACGGAGTACTGCACAAGACCTTAGTGTACAGGTCAGTAAAAATGCTGGAACCTCGGTATATACACGCACCAACCCCGGTATGTACACGTACCATTCTATTGGTTACCGTGGTCGTGCGGCTGCTCATAAGCCTTTCATCTCCACTCGGAATTCTACTCGTCGTTTAGCATGGTGTAAAAAACATTTACCCTGAACCGAAGATCAATGGAAACGGATCCTATAGACTGATGAATCCAGATACATGATCCATCAGACTTATGAACGTGTGTGGATATGGCGGCACCCGGAAGAACGTTATTTACCACAGTGTACTATTCCTACGATCAATTTTGGAGCTGGCAGTATACTCGTGTAGGGGTATCTTTCGTGGTATGGTCCCGGCCCATTGGTTATCGCGGACAAACCTGTCAACCAGCACGCCTACCTCTGTTCCTGCGGTGAAGTTTGGAACTGGCAGCATACTCGTGTGGAGGCAATTTTCGTGGTATATTCCAGGCCCATTGGTTATCGTGGACAAACCTGTTAACCAGCACGTCTACCTCGGTATTCTGGACAATTATGCCCTACCAATTCTGTGGCAATAGTATGAAACTGAGCCTTTTTGGTACCAAGATGATGATGCACCGACCCATAAAGCAAGGACTGTCACGGCGTGGTTTGACAATAATTCCGTATCGTGTGTGGACCGGCCAGCACAGAGCCCTGATCTTAATCCCAAAGAGCACCTATGGGATGAATTAGAGCGCCGCATAAGAAGTTTGGAACCAAGGCCTACTACTAAGCAACAGTTAGCGGCAGTATTATGTACTGAATGGGAGCGCATACCTATCGCTGTGTTCCAAAACCTTGTCGAAAGCATGCCTCGAAGGGTCAGTGCATGCATTAAGGCCAAAGGTGGTCCGACACCATACAAATATATGTCAATAAATGCTATGCTGTGTTTCTCTTCTACGTGTTCGGTGACTTTTGTCACTATAGTGTATACGATCTGAAAACCTCAGCTACCACTACCGCACTTGCTCGCTGTGTGCACAGAGGTTTACACATTCCTCAGTGGAATGCGGTTCGGATCCTGCCTTTACCAATCTCTAAGACAGCGACTCTACCTGTAGAAAGTTTATGTATCTGTTTAAATCGAAAGGTATGTTGTGATGATGGGAATATACCTTTAGATATCGGAGAGTATGTTGCAGCAGTGGGAATATACCTTCAGATATCCCCACTGCTTAGTTAAATTAATTGAATGATTTACACCCATATCTTAATCGTGTTACAAAACTTCTTTCGATCCCCGTACTTTCCCTCCCCGCCCCCACCTTCCTTGAAATTTTTCGAACTTTGTAACGTATGTCATTTAGTTGATCTGCGCATGTATCAATCTACGTCATCTGACACATGTATTTAATATCGGTCCAGTATTCTTGTGGAGGTTGTTGGTCTGAAGATGGCCTTTAGTAAGGTCGAAAGTTCTTGCCATTGTAAATACCATCACTTTAGCTAGTCATGGGTTTTTAACTAGTCATTAAATGCAGTAACCATCAGGTAATCAAAAGCTAATTGTTGATTTGCATGTTTTTAGATCGTGTTTTTACTTTCGGCTTCGAATATTTTACAGTGAATGCATTATTGGAATTTTGTATGATCGTCGTTTTACACGTAATGCCTGCAGAAAGTAGACATCTTTCCGACCTTAATTGCTTTCATTACAATATGTTCAAACACAATCTTCTTGTGAATATTTGTAGAATTTGCTTTCATTTTGTAATTGCTTTCATTACAATATGTTCAAACACAGTCTTCTCGTGAATATTTGTAGAATTTGTTTTCATATTGTAATTGCTTTCGTTACAATATGTTCAAACACAGTCTTCTCGTGAATATTTGTAGAATTTGCTTTCATATTGTAATTGCTTTCGTTACAATATGCTCAAACACAGTCTTCTCGTGAATATTTGTAGACTTTGCTTTCATATTGTAATTGCTTTCATTACAATATGTTCAAACACAGTCTTCTCGTGAATATTTGTAGAATTTGCTTTCATATTGTAATTGCTTTCGTTACAATATGTTCAAACACAGTCTTCTCCTGAATATTTGTAGAATTTGCTTTCATATTGTAATTGCTTTCATTACAATATGTTCAAACAGTCTTCACGTGAATATTTGTAGAATTTGCTTTCATATTGTAATTGTTTTCATTACAATATGTTCAAACACAGTCTTGTCGTCAATATTTTTACAATTTGTTTCCATATTGATAATGGAAAAGTATTTTTAATTATCGCTAAAACAATGATTTTTTTGTACGACCACCATGAGCAACTCGATGGGCAATAAGCAGACACCAATCCCTAATTTAGAACCACTGTTTTTGCAGGAATAAGAGAGATCCAGTGCCGTACGACGAACAAGACATCCATGCCTCATTGGGATTCGAACCCGGACCGATTTCGAACAAATGATCAGAAGCCAGGTTTTAGAAAACTGCGACTCCTTGGCGGCCTTAAACTTCATCCTGAATGAGAAACCTTTCACTTTCTCATTGAAGACGAAGAACATGGCTTTTAATTGAATATAATAATCAATTTTTTTCAACTGTCATTTCAATTCACAGCTAAACTGTCTGGTAAAAAGTATTCGAACATTTGCCTATCCACAAAATCATAGAAGAAAAATTAATATCGGGTTGGTCCATCATTTACTGTTATTACAGTCAATATTCTCCTGGAAGGCTCTACAAGTTTTGTTACGTTGCGATGAAAATTACCTTCCATTGTGCCGTAAGAGCATTAGTCAGTTGGTCACGGATGTCGGGTAGTTCGGCGTATTTGGAAGTAAGCTTTTCAGTTAATCTCAAAGGCGTTTGATGGAGCTGAGATCGGAACTCTGTGCATGTCACTCAAGTTGCTCTACATGAATCTCATCAAACCATTTCTGCACACATTTTGCTTAGTAGACCGGAGCATTGTGCTTTTGTTACAGAAAAGGGCTTTCACCTGAAGTTTTAATATAATGTTGGGATCAAAGACTTGTCGATAATGTCACTATAGACCGCAGCGCTAAGATTCCTGGTCACTGGAACTACGGAGCCTAGCCCAAAACGTGATAGTCAACTCCAGAGCACGATGCCTCCTCCACTAAACTTCACAGTTGGCACAATACAGACAGGGAGGTAGTAGTCACCTGATATACTCCACGCCGATGCTCGTCCGTTGTATTACCAGATGGTGAAGGTTGATCCGTCTCTCTAGAGAACGAGTTTCCACTGCTCAAGAGTCCACTGCCGCCGAGCTTTACATCACCCCAAATGATGTTTTTCGTTGATCTTATTGATTTTATACTTCTGTGTGACTGCACAGTCGTAGAAAGCCACTCCTTTCAGCTCTCCACGAACCATTATAGCGCTGGCATTGCTTCCGGAGGCATTTTGGATCTCTGTGAATGTTCGAACCTACGGCAGGGGATTTTGTTGCATCACCCGCTTCAGCACTCGGTGGTCCCGCTCTGCCATTTTACGTATTCCAACAAGTTCCGATTACGCTGTTGTTACTCCTAGCCTTTTACAATTCAGAATAACATTAATTACAGTTGATCGGGCAGCTGCAGCAGGATAGAAGTTTCTCGAACTGCCTTGTTGCTAAGTGTCATCCTATGACGGTACCACGCTGATGAAAATAACTGAGCACAGCACTGCAGTATATGCGTGGTTCAGAATGTTTCCAGGTATGCATAAATGCAATTTCCAAAGACCTAACGTTTTGGCTTATACTTTTTTCAGACATCAATGACGGACTAATACCAAAGGAGTGAAGGTCACACCCCTTCTAACGTTCGCTACGGAGCTGGACAGACATGGTTGGCGGGCCATGATTTTCTACGACTTCAGAAAAGGTTTAACAGCGGAGGAATGTTTTCAGAGCTTATCCACAACTATTCCGTGTTTAATCGGCATGGTGCGTTTAAACGTTGAAAGAGAACCTTTCAAGATGATCCTGCAAGTGGAAGGCCGAGCACGTCCAATAGCCCTGGTCGAAGAAGATCCGCGAATCACGTATCAAGAGATTGCTAACATTCGAAATATTACACTGGTGTGCAAAAATTAAGGACTAAGAGGAGAAATTAGCATAACAGCGGAACGAGCAGGCAGAACGGATTGAAAGACCACTCAGGAGATAGACTAGGGTCCGGTATGGTAGGGTATGCGCATATATGCAGCATGACGTAAGGGGCAGGGGGTGGGTGGCGGAAGGGTATAAAGCACACGGGTGGTGTACGCTCCGCTATTCGGTGAAAGCTATTGCACGATGTACATCGGTTTGAACGACGTCGAGTTGCTGCCACCGTGTGATATGGCCAACAGGCAATCCAGATGACGACAACTGGATGACTTTTACCCGAGGTCACGTCATTGGGAAGTTGGAAGAAGGTCGAAGTGTGACTAGTGTGGCCGAGGAGTTCGGAATCGCTAACAGCATCGTTTCACGAGCTTGGAGAGCATTTCAAACGACAGGAACAGCTGACCGAGAGTTCAGCAGTGGTCAGCCACAAGCAACCATGGCGGTGGATGACCGGTATATTGTTCTACAGGCAAGAAGAGACAGACGGTAGACAGCGGGAGAATTCGCAAGGCACATGCAACAGACAACTGGACGTCGGTTATCGCATTTTACGGTGGCCAGCAGGCTGCACAAAGGTGGTCTATTTGCACGACGACCAGTACGGTGTGTGCCATTAACGCCTGCTCATCGGAGACAGCGGTTTCTGTGGTGACAGGAACACAAGAACTAGACACATCAGCAATGGGGTTGAGTTCTCTTTACGGATGAGAGCCGAGTTAGTCTGACGAGCGATTCTGAAGGTATACACACCTGGAGAGAGCAGAGAACACAAAATCACACCTCCAACATCATCCAAAGGGACCGATTTGGAGGTAGCGGAGTTCTCGTTTGTTGCGGTATCATGCTTGGTTGCCGTACTGACCTCCACATCTTCAAAGGAGGTTCAGTCACTGGTGTCCGCTATTGTACCGAGGTTCTCCTGCCTCACGTGCGTCTGTTTAGAGGTGCCGTGGGTCCTGAGTTCCTCTTCATGGACGACAACGCTACATCTCATCGTACAGTGGATGTCGCAAAGCTGTTGGAGAATGAAGATATTCAACGCATGGGTTGGCCCGTAAGGTCCCCGGACCTAAATCCAATCGAACACGTGTGGGACTTTCTCGGAAGACGCTTGGCAGCACGTCCCCAGCCGCCAGCAACGATTCCCCAGCTGCGATTGGCGCTACAAGAGAAATGGGCCGCGATGCCTCAACAGCTCCTTGACAACCTCGTTCTCAGCATGGGCAGACGTTGTGAATCCAGCAACGCAGTCAGGGGTGATCATATCCCCTACTAAAGACTGAATTTTTCTTGGCAGCCGCCTGTCACATGGACATTTCTGTCTTCTGTCCAGTTGTGCTCGAAGCTACCTTTTCAATAAAGTGCCTTTGTGTCCTTTGGATTCCTTGTTTGAATTGGTTTTCTCACTTGTCCCTTATTTTTATATCTTGGGGATCTTATGGTATGATTTGAGTCGATGTGGAACACTTCTGCACTACGTTATATTTGAAAAATCGTCTCGTCTCGTCCTTAATTTTTGCACTCCAGTGTAGTTTCTGGAGCGTACATTCCATTCTTCATGAAAAACCTTCGACTGAACAAGCCATGTGCTAGATGGAGTACTTATTAGCTGACAGACGAACGAAAGAAGAATCGTGTGGATTGGTGCAATTTCATGAAAAAAAATCATGAGAGTAAATGAAGACGCATCTGAAATGCCGTAACTTGTTATGAATCGTGGATTTGGCAGTTTGAACTGGAAGCAAAACGGCAATCAATTGACGAGGACATTCTCAGATGAAGACTCTCCCCCCCCCTACCAAATTTCGTCGATCAAGACGTTTGGGTAGGAGAATGGGGGCATCCTTTTCTCCTACTCTGGTAATATTCCTCAGTTTTCCTGGAGGACCAAAAAACAGTAACTGCGAACAGTTACGTTGATGTTTGCTTCCAGAAAGTGCCGGAGAAGTGGCGGCAGTAGTGGTCGAAGAAAGGCCCTCGAGGGGCGAAGATCCATCATGACTACGCATCAGACCATAGTGCAGTGAAAACAACGGATTTTCTGAAGAGTCATCGAATCCAGGTGCTATCCAATCCGGAATATTCTCCTGGCCTGGCCCCATGTGAATTCTTTCTGTTACCGAAAGTGAAACATTTCACTTTCGGTAACAGAAAGAATTCACATGGTACCAAGTTTTTAAGTCCTGACAAAGCGGAGGAGACATTCACTATTAAACTTAAGAGACTCGAGAAAGATGAGTGGTGTAATTCATTTCAAAATTGGTTTACGAGGACGTATACGCTCGTGGAGCTTCCTTTAAAAAAATATTGAAACATTAATTATTTTGATTGACTAGAATTTTTAATCCAGAAACTTTTTGAACCACCTGTACGATCTGCTCAAGTTTATGCTTGCCTATGGTGCTTTCTAGGCAATATGAGGATTTTTGTACCTGCGTGAGTCATGGTTGTGATGTGTATGGATAAATCCACAACTCAAGTGCGTAGTCTGGATTCTTTTAATCATATAAGATATTTCAAAACATCCTATTTCTTTATCTATAATCTAAATGCCTTGTCAATTGATTGTCGGTGGAAACAACAACAAATTAAATCTGAGCATTTTTAAATGATCTATTTTATTATCTCTGTAATAATGAGAAAAAGAATTTAGCTAAATACAAAGAGAGAAAATAATGTAATTGATCAGTTATGTCCTTTCGATTTTGAACTAATAAAACATGCAGAAAATTATTGCATCAAAACATTCAAATCGCTTTATGCTGTTTAATCTACAGTATGTGTAAGACGCAAACCTAACATATTTGGATGGTATTCTAAAGTGTTAGTGCAATTAATTTTTGTCGTAGTCTTCGATGCACCGTAGCACATTTTTCTAGAGACTGTATTGGATCTTTCAAATAATACTCTTTATCACATAATGCGAGTAATATCTTCTACGGCTTACAGAATCTTTTCATCGCATTCGGAAAATACTCTAAAGCTTGACAGACCAGCGTTTCTTAAACGGCTAGAGACCAAGGAATTCCCCAGCTATTAGCAATGGACCATTCGTGAGCGATTCTTTCACAGTGAATGATTCTTCACCGAAAATGGTTTGCTCTCACTGCTGTAAATGATCATTCAATCCGCCAGTAATGCGACACACACTGAAGTGGCTACACGTTTAACTTTCTTTCTCCCGGGAAACGAATTCCCAATAAGAAAAGTAATGTCGTGAATCAATTAAAGACAACAGTTATATGTGTAATTAAGCAGCAGTGATCTAGGAAATAATGGTGAAACTTAAGAATGGTAATGATACGAGAATGGTGTGCCGGAACTCATATCAAATCATTCATCGTGAATGGTGAAAGGTTGAAGAGCTCGCGCTCTTTTCGACAGTTAGCCAAAAAAAGCTGTGGCCTTTAAACCTCGGAAGCGCAGCACGAGATCCCTGCTGTGAATGATGTAATCAGTGAGCATGGTGACAACCTGGAAATTAGATCATTCGTTTGAATGATCATTCGTGAATGATGAATGAGCTACCAAGAGAGAATGATTCATGTTATCACTCAAGCTACGAACTGCGTGCGATCAGTACAATGGAAACATCTGTGAGACGAGCTACAAGTTTGTTTTAATAAGGTGTTGGACTACCAATAGCTTTTACAATAAATTGTAATCGATGTGGAAGGGATTCAAATAAATCGTGAACAGTTCTTGAAGAAACATTGCGCCATTCCTCAACGGAACAAAGTCTGGAGCCCCTTGTGTGTCGTTAGTGCATAAACTATCTTCTCTTTCCTTTGAAATTCTTCCCACATGAGCTCAATAGTGTTTGAGTTGGCAGTAGAACATGTTTAACTTCAGTTTCGTGCTCTTGAAACTAGTATCGGACACATCTGGCTGTTTGTATTGGAGTATAATCGTCTTGAGTGATGGTATCGTTTGTGACAACAAACGATACCATCATTAATGTCAATAATATACACACATATGGGATGAACCTGATCACGCACAATATCAAGTATGCAAGTCACACATTCAGATTGATGATAGGACTGAAAGAGCCTGAATAATATATGACGTGCTGTAGAGGGGAAAACATATGTCAAGACGACAAATCTACAGCGAGACATTCTATCCGCCCACCTACGTTAGGAGAACAACTTACTCCGGAGTAAGGGGACACGGATAAACCTTTGTTTTCATAAATACCAAAAGGCAGCAGCACGTACCATTGCTAGTTCCACATCGCGTTCGACAGCTGGCACAAAGCAGTCGGGATTATGCACTTTCTTCGGCCTTCGCCAAACGTAAACTCTCATAGAAGTTCTTTAAAATGTGAATGATGATACGTCAGACCGAATAGCATGCTTCCAATCATCCAGTGTCCCGAGTTTTGTGCTAGGGATTCCGTTGCATCCATTTTTTGTTTTAATTTAGGAATTCAACGATTACCGTGAGCAACTCAATGGGCTATAAGCAGCCATCTTTCTCTGAAGTTGTGCCATTGGCTCCAAGGAAGGGGGAGAGCGAGTGCCTTAAAACAAATACAGCATTCATGTCACACCAGGATTCGAACTCGGGCCCATCTCGGACGAATGGTCACTGCGCCACTGGGGCGGCAATCTTCTCTTTGCATTACCATCATTAACAAGTGGCTGAGCAATAGAGGATCTGCTATAACTTCAGTTTTTTTAAGGTCCCAACGAACTGTTTTGCTAGATACTGAATTCCTGAGACTCACATTAGTTTCTGCAGTTGTTTTTGTGGCAGTAGTTTGATGTGTTCGGGTTATAATCCATTTCATTGCCCGGCGATCTCTTTGAGTCAGCATCGATTTCCTATCACAATCCCTCCTACCGGATGTTGTTTATCGGGAGATTTAATGAATGCAATCAAAAGTTTCGATACAGTTACTCTGGATATACCAACACATCCGCATCTTCAGTCCCCTACTTTCAATTTAAAGGGCTCTAACATTTTACCCTCTTTGGAATTTAGACAACTTGGCCATTTTGTTTAATCGTTTTCTTTGGCGAGAGAACGAAACGAAGTCCCTTTTTTCCTGGTAGTCTCAGAAAAAGTAGCAGAACGTCGATTTCTTTGTCATTAGCTTTTATCAGTGACCGGAACATTGGTGTACATACAGGGTGTCCCACAAAGGACTCCCTGATTTTAAAATGAAATAACTCGGAAACGGAGATCGATCGAAGAATAAAACAAGTGGTACGTTTATTTGAAAAGCCGTAAAAATCTGATTCACAAGTTTCAAAATTACTTACAAATTATGCCGAAAGGTGAGGCTGTACGCTGTAGTCGCAGTGCGGTCTTATAAATAACGCTGTGAAGCACAGAGCGATCAGTCTTCGGACAGTTTCGCTGTCGAAACGTGAAAGGAGGTTAACGTACTGAAGGAAGTGGATGAAGTCATGTATTCCGTGGAGCAACGTGTTTTTCTGGTACTCGAGTATCAGGAACTTCGTGGTTTATGCAAGATGGGGCCCGATCACACCGTACCCCAGCGGTTTTGCCTTTCTTGAGGAATACTTCGGGAATAGAGTCATTGCTTTGAACTATTCTACATTTACTGGAACAGCCATGGATTGGCCTCCATACTCATCCGATCTTAACCTTCTGCGACTACTTTTTGTGGGGTACATTGAAGGACACTGTTTTTCAGAACAATTCTGCAACACTGGACGAGCTGGAAGAGTTGATCGGTGAATCATGTGCGTCCATTTCCGTTGACACACTACAGAGGGTGACTGAAAATTTCATTCTTCGTTTGCGCCATCTCTGTGCTGCGAAAGGTGCACATTTTGAATCAATTGTCATGTGATTGCAACGACTGCTTGCAAAGGACAGTTTATAGACTATTTCTCGGACGCCCTACTGCGACTAAAGCGTACAGCGTCACCTGTGGGCAACATTTGTAAGTAATTTTGAAACTTGTGTATCAGATTTTTACGGCTTTCAAAATAAACATGCCACTTGTTTCATTCTTCTATCGATCTCCGCTTTCAAGTTATTTCATTTTGAAATCAGGGAGTCCTTTGTGGGACACCCTGTACAAGAAAAGGCAAATAATCCTTTGAAATCAGAAACTCGGGCAATCACGAAAATGCTTGCGAAAACAAGTCGTCATGATATTCGAAAGAGTTCACACATTTATAAGTGGCAAATAGATTATTATTTACAACGAGTTTCGACACAATTAATGTTTTAGCTGGTTGTGTACTGAACTTTCCCTTACCTATTTCTCAGCTTCGTCGGGACGTGTCGTGTGATTTGTATGTTGCACTACTGTACTGCTGCTGTTGATCTGCCTCGCTGGCGCAGTGGAATAAGCGCTTGTTTCTGACCGTTTGTCCGAGTGGGACCAGTTCCGAGACCCTGATGAGGAATCGATTTTGTGTTTTTCCAGCGGCACAGATTCTCTACCTTTCCTGGAACCAACGACCCTAAATCATGGACGGGCGACTGCTTATATCCAACAGAGTAGCTCACGGTGGTTGTTAAACCCAGAATTAAAAAAACAACTAAAAAAAAACAACAACCCCTGATGCTGTTGTATGTCATCGTTTCAAGCCGTTTCAGTGCACTGGACAAAAGTGGAGTGGGCCACCCCGGTGGCGCACTGGTCTTATCACCGGCTTCTGGCAATTCGCCCGAGATGGGTCCGGGTGAAAATCCTGGTGAGGCATGTATATTGTGTTTGTATTACGACAGTGGCTCTCTCTTTTTCTGGAACCAGTGGTCCTAAATTAGGGACGAGCAACTGCTTGTAACAGAGGCTGATCCAGGATTTTGGTGAGGAGGGGGGCGTAAGTGTCGGGAGCAATCGGGGACCTTTCTGATATTTTCCCACAAAATGAAAGAGGGCTCTTAGTATGTCTACAAATTCTTCCAATTCAATAACGAAAGTAATATACTTTTAAGCCACACTGTCTTTCACGAAAAAATATTCAATTTGTTATTAAAACCCAACAAATCGAAGCTTTTCCTTGGTTTCCTGATGGGGGTGCCCCACCCCCTGTGCATCCGCTCCTAGCTTGTAGCCCATCGAATTGCTCACAGTAGTCGTTAAACTCCAAACATATGATAAAAATAAAATAAGATAAAATGGAGTGAACGCTGAGAGCCTTTCGCAAGTTGAGAATACTATTGGGAAATGTGGAAGGCTTGTAAGCTATCCAGGTATAGGACTGAATTTGAGTTGTCAATTGTTTTGGTTTCTTTAAACACAAATCTGTGGTTGTCGGTTTTTTTGGTAGTGTTGAGCTATGGGTAATTTCTTTAGTTCACGCATATCCTCACAGGTGGCGCAGTTGTCTAAGCGAGGGCTTGTGATAATTAGCCCAACGTTGGGTTCGAGTTCGAATCTCTGGTAATACATGGATGTTGTGTTGTCTTGCGGCCGCCCCGATGGCGCAGTGATCTAAGCGATGGCATCTGATCATTCACCCAACAGAGGGGTCTATGTTCGAATCCCGGTAAGGCATGGTTGTTTGTGTTTGCCTTTCGGGGTTTTATTCGCTGTGTTCCTTGTTCACCCCGCATATTGTATTCAATGTCCACTATGTACATTGCTGACATCGAAACACAAAATATCGATACTGTATATGTCTGCCCGTATCTGTCAACCAAGTGCAATACATAATTTAAATCTCCAATCTTAAAAAAAAAAGAGAAAAAGTTCACATATGCTTGGTATTCCTTCAATCTTGAAGGTAAGGGTATGATCGATATACAACAGATCCCACTCACAGGAAATTTGATAAATTCCCCATGATCTATAATCTCCAACTGAATCATCGAGACCAGAGAAACTCCTTTGTTGATAAATCTGAAAATAACTTTGAAGTGGGAAGTTCTGAGAACTCCGGATATTTTGAAACACATATTCAGGTACAAATAGTATGGCAGATGATTTTAATTTTAGTGGGGCCATTTTGCAAGTTTGGCTTTTGTTTTCTGAATTATTCGGTGTCAATGATTGAAGAGTTGAAAATAGCAACTTTCTCCACTACTGTTTGTAAGAAATTTCCCAGCGACCTCTGTTCAGTTTGAAGTACCCATAAAAATGAGGTTGTAATAATATTTTGAACTTTAATTTGCCGCCCCGGTGCCGCAGTGGTCTAAGGCGATAGCCTCTGATCATTCGTCCGAAAGGGGTCCGGGTTCGAATCCCGGTGAGGCATGGATGTTGTGTTTGTCTTACGGCACTGGTTCTCTCCCTTCCCTGGAACCAGTGACCCTGAATTAGGGACGGGCGACTGCTCATAGCCCATTGAGTTGCTCACGGTGGTCGTTAAACCTCAAAAAAAAAAAAGAACTTTAATTTATTTTGATTATTTTGAATTAACTGTTCTCAGTAAAGATTCAAAAACAGGTTATCAACAATTTTTTTAATATTTAGTTTATTCATAGTGATAAAAGGGGTGAGGCAATAAAAAAGAGGAATAGAAAATCCCTAAGACAACATAAAGCACTTCACTAAGCGTTTCTTCTCTTTCTTCTGCGCTTTGTTTTGAAGACAGGGGGACTGGTTATGTTTAACTTTGTTTGTCCTTTTTTTTTCTTTTGTCCATACTTATGTCCGTTAGTGTAATAATTTCTTTGCTTCTAAAAGCCGGACGAATGAAATTCATTTCGCATAGAATATATGTAAACATAACCACTGCATTTTCCAGCTTTTTGTGGCAAACAAGATTTTTCATTAACTGAAGTATGGGATTTTCGAATAAATAACGTTAAGTCAATATTTGCTTTTCTCTCCGCATTCTTTTTCCAGAAGGAATTTAGAAAAAAACAACAACTCCGTATTGAATAGTGGTGGGTAAGAATAAGCTGTTCCATCACTGTAAAAATAAGTGGCATGAATTCACGGAAAATTCCTGAAAATAACATGCAGCATAGTCGCCAATAAGTGTCCGACTTTTAACGAAATTTACGTTTATAGAAGTTCCTGATTTTTTTAACCCGTATTTTCAGCGTCGGTAATTCAGTTTATACCAGAAAAGTCCGTTTCAGGTTTTTCCGTATTTATACAGACATTTCAGAAAATCAAAGACCCTGAATTTTTCAGCCCGTACACCAGAGAATCCTTTCCAATTTTCTCTGGTGGAATTCGAACCGAGGTCGTTTGGACTGCCACAGCAGAAACCGTGCATCTTAACCACTAAGCCAGAAAGACTCAGAAACCACCGTCGCGTTTAAGGTAGAACACTAATTGCTTGATAATTAAATGTTTTCTGTGATTACTGCGAGTGAATTAGTCATTTTATTTTCTGTTGGAGCTTATTATTTTTCTTTTTCGGTTTTCAATAGTTTGATTTTTTCTGTAAGCGTACTTACAACAAATGAAGTTTTTTCGTCGCGATTTTTCGAAGCAACAGAATCATCCAGACTGATCTTTTTAAACTGGCTATGACTTTCAATTATCTTTAAGAAAAGGTGAAATGTACTGTTTTATAGCATTATTTCATGAAATTCCTAAATATAAAATTTACTCTTGATAGCTATAATAGCTCCACAGATATAACATATAAACATCATGTAACCACTTATACTATAATTTAAGTACCCGGTTTCTCACGCTAACGTAATTTACATTCGATATACTATTCACAATAGCCGATCTCTCTGTAGAACATCAAAATCAGATACTCCCACAGACGACTGAAATTTTAAAGTTAATCAAACCGCAAGTATTTTCGAGAATCGCTTTTATTACCCGAAATTTCTCGTCGTATGGATACGGAAAACGTGAAAACAGAGTGTGGCGTATATTTTATTTTAACTTTCATTTTTAGTTCCTTTTCTTATTTAAATTTGAGTTTGTTTTCTTTTGCACTTTCCAAACTTAACGTGATATCTTCTCTCTCACACGAATGGAGGTTGGCAACACCCTTGAGGTCAGTACGTAAGTGACGCACTCGTGTTGCTGAGAACGAGAAACGGTATATACAGGGTAATTCAAAATGATTGCCCCGATTACAAATGACAATACCTGGTTTAAGAACGTAGATACAGAGACCACATTGTTGCACAATAGAGAAGGAAGTTTAGAATTTTGTTTCCATACCTTACAAATGTTATATGTGACTCCCATGGGTCACGTGGTCAACATATAAACGGTAATCCGTTTCTCTCCATGCATTCTGAAGCATATCCGTAGTCACTAATGCCAGTGCAAGCTGAATGTGCATTAGTTCTTGCAGTGTTCTCGGCAAAGGTGGCACCAACACATGATCTTTGACATACCCCCACAAAAAGAAATCACAAGGAGTAAGGTCCGGAGACCTGGGGGGCCACTTGCAGAAAACCCTGTCGTCCTGTCCACAACGCCATTTCTTCCCACTGGCTTTGGCGCACGGGCAGCTCACTTTCCTAAGCCAACATAGCAACACAGCAGTAGGTTCCAATACAATTCTCAACTTTCTTCGTTCTTGTGTAGGGATATCAGCTATCTATTTATTTTCATAAACACGTTATTGCCATGTGTAATTGGGCAATCATTTTGAATTAACCTGCATTTTGCGACGCAGTTGTTTGTGTGTGGCGATGTTAGATCTTTTCTGAGTTTATCGATTGTACGACAGCTAATTACGGTATGTGAAGTTATATTTTTATTATCGTCTGCCTAACTGCGTTGAGAAGTTGAGTGGGTGTGTGTACCTCGTCGTGATATTTTTGCAATTTCGTAAACAGACAACTTTATGTGATTTCGTTTAAAGTTGCTGGACCAATAAATAGTTACGTAAGTGATTTCGCTTTCTGTACGTGTTTCGTCTGGCCCTAAAGGCCTTAATTTAAATAGTGCATCACATTTTTCTTTAGTTTAATTTCTATTCAACTAGACGTTTGGAACTTAGCATAACACCAAATCTCGCATAACGTAAAAAGGGTTAAGTTATAAGATTTTTTCGTCAACATATGAAGTAACTGTGGAAAGGTTTCTGAAAATTCAGAATAAAAACGGCAATTTACCGTCAATATGATAAAGGAATTACATAAAGGATTCTGAAAACTCAGAATAAAAACGGCAATTTACCGTCAATATGATAAAGGAATTAAATGAAGGATTCTGAAAATTCAGAATAAAAACGGCAATTTACCGTCAATATGATAAAGGAATTACATAAAAGATTCTGAAAACTCAGAATAAAAACGGCAATTTACCGTCAATATGATAAAGAAATTACATGAAGGATTCTGAAAATTCAGAATAAAAACGGCAATTTACCGTCAATATGATAAAGGAATTACATAAAGGATTCTGAAAACTCAGAATAAAAACGGCAATTTACCGTCAATATGATAAAGGAATTAAATGAAGGATTCTGAAAATTCAGATTAAAAACGGCAATTTACCGTCAATATGATAAAGAAATTACATGAAGGATTCTGAAAATTCAGAATAAAAACGGCAATTTACCGTCAATATGATAAAGGAATTACATAAAGGATTCTGAAAATTCAGAATAAAAACGGCAATTTACCGTCAATATGATAAAGGAATTACATGAAGGATTCTGAAAATTCAGAATAAAAACGGCAATTTACTGTCAATATGATAAAGGAATTACATGAAGGATTTTGAAAATTCAGAATAAAAACGGCAATTTACCGTCAATATGATAAAGGATTCTGAAAATTCAGAATAAAAACGGCAATTTACCGTCAATATGATAAAGGAATTACATGAAGGATTCTGAAAATTCAGAATAAAAACGGCAATTTACTGTCAATATGATAAAGGAATTACATAAAGGATTCTGAAAACTCAGAATAAAAACGGCAATTTACCGTCAATATGATAAAGGAATTACATAAAAGATTCTGAAAATTCAGAATAAATACGGCAATTTTACCGTCAATATGATAAAGGAATTACATGAAGGATTCTGAAAATTCAGAATAAAAACGGCAATTTACCGTCAATATGAAAAAGGAATTACATGAAGGATTCTGAAAATTCAGAATAAAAACGGCAATTTACCGTCAATATGATAAAGGAATTACATGAAGGATTCTGAAAATTCAGAATAAAAACGGCAATTTACCGTCAATATGATAAAGGAATTACATGAAGGATTCTGAAAATTCAGAAATTTCCTGGCGTACTAAAAATTCCTGAAATTAACATTTATTTTCGTCATTTCACGGGAAAAGATAGGGAAAAGATATATATGCACCGAAGTGCCAGAAAAAGTGGTACACCAGTCCAATACTTGGTAGGTCCACCACGGGAGCGCAGGACTGCGGAAATACGACGGGGCATGGAATCCACTAGCATCTGGAAATATGCTGTAGGCAATGCACACCATACTTCGTGCAGAGCGTTCCGCAATCCGGAAGTATTCCGAGGTCTCGGATTCCTGTGTTCGATAGCGCGTTGCATGGCATGCCAAATGTGTTCTATCACGTTCATATCTGGGGACTTGGGTGGGAATGGCAACACCCTAAACCCAGATGCATGCTCCTCCAACCATAATGTGGCGTCCCGACACTTGTGTGGAGGTGCATTGTCCTGTTGGAACAGGCCCAACCCATCAGCATAAATGCAGGACATGAACGGGTGTACCTCGTCAGAAAGAATGCGCCCATAGCGTTAGGCGGTCACATACGCTTGTAGACGTACATGGGGTCCCAGTGAAGTCCAGCTAAACACACCTCACACCATTACGGACCCCCCACCAGCTTGGTTCAGTTCCCTGTTAACAGCGCGATCCATGGCTTCATGGGATTTGCGCCACACACGAATCCTTCAATCTGCCTGACACAGTTGGAAACGTGACTTGTCAGACCAGACTACTTGTTTCCAGTCATCAAGTGCCCAGTGGCGGTGTTGCTGTGCCCAAGGGAGGGCCACAGCTCTGTGTTGTGAACCTATCAAGGGTACTCGAGTTGGGCATCGGTTCCCAAAGCCCATATATTGCATGGTACGTTGCACAGTCCGGACGCTGATGCTTGTTGAGGCTCCAGTATTGAATTACGATAATGCCTGCAAGAGTGATGCACACCTTTTGCGTGAAACGATTCTTGACAGCCGACGATGGTCACGTTCACCCAATTTCTTTTTACGGCCACACTGGTATCGTAGGTAGTAGGTTTTGCCAGAATTGTTGTAGTCACGGTACACCCTTGCAATGGTCGTCCGTGAAAATCCGAATTTCGTTTCTGCCTCCGAAGTACTATGGCCCATCTCATGAGCGCCAACTATGACACCGCGTTGAAAATCGCTTAAATCGTTATTACTTGTTATTCTCATGCCGAAAACAGCTGTGACAACTGGCAAGGATGTCTATCGCTGTAATACGCACTGTTGGACGCAACCGAGTATGTGCATAGGTGACGTTGCTATGTATTTTGCATAAACTCGTCTGTACCAGTTTTTCTGGCACTTCAGTGTACCTTTTCCAGCCACACGTCCAGCTTTTTGACCTTACCCAGCGCAGCCAGGCGCCGAACAACTGTCTTTTGGTAGACACCTACCTGTGCCGCTATATCACGACATGTTTTTCGGTTATCCACTTCTACCACACGTAACAGAACATCGTCAGAAACAGCAACAGGTCGGAGACCACGTGCTTCGTTTTGCAGGTCCTTATCTCCGCTTCGAAACTTCACAAACCATCGCCGAATGGTTCGTTCGTTGGCTGTATTCTTCCCAAACGCTTTGCTAACTATGAAGAAATAGTCTTTCGGAGACAATTTAATCGCTTTGTTAACGTTTCGAGCGGCAATTCCTGCAGAATGGCCCAGTTCAAATTCATACAGGAAGATGACTTTCAAATCTGGCGTCTGCATGTTTCCTTTGCATGCCATGTTACGTCCAAAGAAACCACGCGTGAAACTAATTCTTCACACACACGTGCTCGTTATTTACAGTAACTCTGTGACGTAATACTCTCAACACCTGTGGGTCGTTCCATTCCGCTGTGGTGGGGGCCTGTCTCCGCTGTTCCTTCGCGCCGGACATTTCATTCGCTCTAACCCGATATCTGGTCTGTAATGATGTTTAGTTAGGTGGTAGCCGTCATAGAGTCCTGCACAAGAATGACTGTACCGAGAGTTTTACAGTAGAACGCTGTCCATAGTATTGCACTTCCTCCATCGGCTTGTTTTCACCCCACGGTGAATACTGGTGCAAACACTTCCCCAGGCGAACGAAGCGCACGTTTCCGGCTGTCCCCGTGGTGCAACAGGAAACGAGATTCACCGAACCAGATGACCATCTTCGAATCCTCCACGGTCCAGTTTTGACGCTCACGTGCCCATTGTAGGTGCATTCGATGATGATCCGAAGTTAGCTTCAGCACTCGGAGTAGCCTGTGACTGTTCAGCCACATTTTCGGCAAAGATCGATGCATTGTGTGTTCTGACACAATTCGTCCTTCACCTGCATTCAAATTATCGGCGAGTTGCACCACAGCATCCCTTTTGTTGGCTTTTACTGTACGGGATAGCCTTCACTCCCCTCTAGAATCGACGAGCCGTGGTCTGTCCACACTTTGCTGGCGGTTCGTGGTTTCGTTTCCCTAATCGGATCACTTCTTGAAGCACCTCACAGGTTTTGCCGACACAAAAGTACTTTTACCCAGTCGGCTAGCCATTACAGTTTAGCCTTTGTCAAACTCGCTTAAATCCACTGCCGTTCCCATATGATGAACAAGAATAACACTGATTAACAGGCTCAGTATCAGGTGTTATTTATGCCCTTTTATGACCATCGCACTCGCAGTCTTCCTTCTGAAGTTTCTTCGATTTGTATAAAAACGCGGTGGTCACAATATTTTGGCTCTGCGTTGTATAAGCAGAAATCAGTCACAAATTTTGGCCCACCGGTTCCAGCAAGGGAGAGAGCTAGTGCAGTAAGACAAGCACACTATCTATGCCTTACCTCGAATGCGAGCCAGAAGCCATATCGGACGAATGATTAGAAACAACCGCTCCGTACCGCTCCGCCGCTAGTGCGGAGAATTTATTCTTTTCTCATGATGTTTGTCTTTCTGAAGGAAGGGATGGAAACCATTTATTGCAAAAAAAAAAAAAAAAAAAAAAGAAGGCACGATTTGATTATTTTTGTATCCCTCCGCCCGCTGATCTCTTTGTAGCTAACTTCAAGAAAGTACGTTCCATATTTTTCTGGTGCATTTCAGTGCTTACCACTTTTTCGACAGACTTTCTCATTATCGTTGGAAGAAACATGTAAAGGTGTACAAACATTAAGAATGTTTTCGTTTCATTCTATTAACCTGCTTGCTTAATATAGAAATATTAATTTTTGTGGGAACATTCTTCATTACGGAGAGTATTTTGCACTCATTTTCTTCTCCAGGTAACGCACAGCTTTACCGTTAGGGTCATATTATCACCTTTTTCTTCTGTATCTGCTCTTCAATTTGTTCGATTTAAAATCAATTTTGCAGCTAATATGTTCCTCTATGAGAAACACTTTTGTGCACAGTTTTTTTAATTTTCGTAAAACACTTTTTCAGCCGCTATTCGGAGTATAAAACTTTTTCTTTCAGTGGATGTTTTATCAATAGTAAGAAATCGGTTGTGATTTCTTTTGTAATCGGCTTCAATCACAATGAGTAATCATGATCACACTGCGTATTTCAAATGATGCGCAGTTTTTTACATAGGTGTAAGAGTATTATTTTTTCTGAATCTTGAGACTTTTAAAAAGACTGCTTTGGATCGTTTCTTTCGTGTCAAAAAAGAATCAAAAGGCGTGCTCATTACTATCAAAACTTCGTGTCATCTTTCTTGTTGTCTTATAATATCTTTTCTGAATTATTTCATCATTGACTTTGGAATTGCAATTGTTTTTGCCTGTTGGTCTTAAAAGCATCATACGTTGAATTGCTTTTTATTTTAAGAAATGCCCATTCAGTTCTCCCCGATCAATGAAGATTCTCATTGGCCTTTATTTGCAGACCATCATTAACAATTCATCAATAATGACATAAAACATTTCTCTTGTACCTCTCCCCCCCCCCAAAAAAAGAGCTAATAAACGCAGCTCACATTTCCCATCAACATTATTTTCTTCATCCTAGTAAAGACAAACTGAAATTCTCTTCCCTATAATTAGTTCCGTAAAAAGGAGAAAGCGATAAAAAGGACGGGGCTTTGTTCGATGTTATGGCTGAAGAGAAATGCTTCCATCAGGTACAACCAATTTTCTCGTGAAAACCATCTCAGAACGGGCAAACGAGATTGCATCAGTTCCATTTAAACAAGTTAGAATAAAATTACTGCTCTTTCGAACTTTCTGTTCTGCAGCCTATTACGTTTAGCAGTTTCATCATTTTTCTTGAGAAATTGGACCTAAAAATTTGTTCTTGTCATGTAATATCAGTTCAGAATTTAACATTACGAGCAAATAAATTTAGCATATATTTCTTCAGTAAAACTGAACTCAGTGTTTAAAGACACATTTTTTCGGGAGAAGATTTGTCAACGGGTTAACACTGACGGCATACTTTTAAGAACAAAAAAATGAAATAATTATTACACTAATATATATGGTATAGGTTGTCAGTATTCATTATGTAATATGAAAAATCTTATATTTCTCAATAAAAGAGTTTTTAAAAATTTTCAAGAACCTATTATTGCGTTATTTTAAAGTAGAAATGTCGAGACCGAAATTCAGTGCAGTCGATTGAAGTGAGAAAAACTTCGAAAGATTTGCCTCTGGTGTGATAATCACTGCGTAATAACAGAGTTGCTGATACCTTCGTTGCTGCTCAGGTTCTCTAAAACCAATTTTCTCTCCTGTTGGTTCTGCAAATTTTGTTTATTTCAAAGCAGCAAAGATGCTGTGTTTGCTTCTTTCCGTATCATGATTTTGAGAAACACGTTTTTTTTGTTTGCCGAAGTTTTCATTCTTTACATCTACCCGAAAAGTCTTTCTTCGAAATATTGGAACAAAATAGAAAGAAATTTAAGTTAATAAGTCAAAATGGGAAGAAAATTTTATGTGAAACTTCTAGTATCTCAACTATGGAATGCATGATAAAAGCTATTTCCTCAGACTTTATGATTTTACTAGGTTCAGAAACAAAGGAATTGCTCCGTCATCATTCACAGGCATGGAACCATTGCTCGATGAAGATCTTCTGCACGGTCGAGTCACATTATTGTGACCACCAACTAATATCCTGAATAACCGCCGTGTGCAGCGCGGACAGCAGCTAGACGGGCTGGGAGTGACTCAATAAGGTGCTGGAAGGTGTTCACAGGTATGTGGAGCCATCCTGACTTCAGTGCATCTGACAGCTGCTGGAGGGTGAGTGGTGGAGCATCCACAGAACGAACAACACGATCGAGGTGGTCTCGCACATGCTCAATTGGGTCTAAGTCTGGGGAATTAGGGGGCCACGAAAGTACTTTGAAGGCTTTATCGTGCAGTTCCAACCACTCTCGGACATTTCTAGGTGTGTGACACGTCGCACTGTCGTTCTGGAAGATCCCATTCGCTCCAGAGAAGACAATCAGAATGGGTGTACGTGGTGTGCAAGAATAGATTCATAACGATTTCGGTCCATAGTGTCATCCACAGGTATCAGTGGACCGTGAAAACATTCCCTAGACTATAACGCTGCCCTCACCAGTTTGCGGTTTTCTAGCAATGGCTGAAGAGTGTTTGTTCTCCGATGTTTCTCGCCTTATACGCCAATGTCCATCCGTTCGATGAAGCAGAAAACATGACTCATCGTAGAAGCCAATCCAATTCCCTTCCTGCCGTGCAAATGTAAGCCTTTTCTGCCAATGCCTCTTCGTTACCATAGGTGCAGTGACCATCCGTCTGCATTGGAGTCCCATACGAAGCAGGGTTCGCTGAACTGTCGTTTTAGACACACTTCCGGTAGCCTCATGGTTCATTCGGCCAGTGAGTTGCTCAACTGTAGCGTGTCGATCGGCCTTCACGCAGATTCGAAGCCGACGTTCACCTCTCACCTCAATGGCACGTGGTGCTCCTCAGTTTCCGGGTCGCTTATTCGCAATGGTGCCATTTCTCCAATCGTGATACACTTTAACGACAGTAGCACGCGAACAGTTTGCGCTGTTTCAGAATTACTGCCACCCGTAGCCTGAAAGCCGATAATCATTCCTTTTTTGGCAAATCTGAAAAATTGCTTCTTTTAACAAAGGCAGCAACGAGTGATATGTTTTCAGAACGCCTACAACACGCCATATGCACCTTCCAAGCCAGATCCTGACACATGCCTTCTTTCATTGGTTACGCACTATTGACGTCAAAAGCAGGAGGTGGTCGCAATAATGTGAGTCGACTGTGTATAAGACTCTTCAACAGCTCTTTTTTTATGCTTTCCAACAGTAGGTTGAAGAAGCGTATACGCTCCAGCTTTGTCCGTCCGTCCGTCTGTCCGCACGATAACTGTTATAAAAATGGTTCGATTTCGATGAAATTTTAATATGTGGTAGGGGACCACCTGAGGACGAACACTATTGAAAATGTGGCGAATGGGGTCAAAGGTCACGACGTAGGACCGGAATCATTCCATTGCCCTTATGCGTCATAACTTGTTTACGCTTTCTCAACCGTAGGTTGAAGAAGCGTATATGCTCCAGCTTTGTCCGTCCGTCCGTCCGTATGTCCGCACGATAACTGGCGTAAAAACGGATCGATTTCGATGAAATTTTAGTATGTGGTAGGGGACCACTGGGGATGAACCCTACTGAAAATGGGACAAATGGGGTCAAAGGTCACGACGTAGGAGCGGAATCATTCCATTGCCCTTATGCGTCATAACGTGCGTACAAATGGTTCGATTTCGATGAAATTTCAGTATGTATCACCTGGAGACGAACCCTATTGAAAATGGACAAAATCTGGTCATAGGTCAGGACATAGGATTGCGATCCATTCCATCGCCCTTATCCCATATTATTAAGGTGGACGTCAAGTAATTTTGCTTCCTATCCTTCCAATGGAAAAACTTTTGTACACATTTCCTTCACGATTAATGTATTCCCAAGGATGAAAATTTGAACATCGATTAAAATAACTTCATATTATAACTTGGGAAACTTAATATTTGCTAAAACATAACCATAATTAAATTAAAAATCAATAACTTTTCCTTTGGTGGTGTTGAAACCAGAGAAAAGATGGCGCGACTTATACTTTGATGACGTCAGTGGACAAATAAATGTTGGATTGCATAATTACGGTTATGGTTTAGAAAATATTAAGTATTCCAAGTTATGAAATGAAGCTATTTTAATCGATGTTCAAATTTTCATCCTTGTAAACGCATTAATTGTCCAGAAAAAAGATGGTGCGACCTTTATTTGTATGACGTCAGTAGGCAAACAAATGTTGAATTACATAATTATGGTTATGTTTTAGAAAATATTAAGTATTGCAAGTTATAAAATGAAGATATTTTAATCGATGTTAAAATTTTCATCCTTGGGAACGCATTAATTGTGAAGAAAATGTGTACAGAAGTTTTTCCATTGGAAGTATAGGAAGCAAAATTACTTGACGTCCACCTTAAAGTAGCAATTCTTGTATGTATGTATGTACATTTTATTTTGAAAACGGCTCTAAGAATTTTGATTAAAGTCGTTAACCTACCGGTCTCTGGTACTAGAAATCGATTTAGCTTGATCTCGACTTTAGGAGAATTCGTTTAGTGGTTTAAAAAACCACCCCGAATTATAACGTTTTTAGGGTCATGTCGTTGTTCCATTAATGTTACCAATGCTTAGAAATCTTATGACGTCACAATCTCGCGTTTGAGAATGTTGGCGCGCGGTCACGCCATCTGTCTCATTACGTCACGCGTTGTGTGTGGATCCTATTAAAGTTTTATGACGTCACACTCTTGCGAGCAGATGGTCGCGATTCCCATCTGCCTCATTACGTCACGCGTTGTGCACGATAACTCGCGTAACAATCGTTCAATTTCGATGAAATTTTAGTATCTGATAGGGGTTCACCTGGGAAGGAACCCTATTTAAAGTGAATGAAATGGGGTCAAATTCAGAGCATAGGAGCGGGATCAATTCCACTGCTCTTATGCGTCATAACTAACGTAAAAAAAGGTTCGATTTCGATGAAATTTTAGTATGTGGTAGGGACCACCTGGCGACAAACCCTCTTGAAAATGGGCGAAATGTGGTCAAAGGTCAGGACATAGAAGCGGAATAACTTCCATCGCCATTATGCGTCATAACTTACGTAAAAATGCTTCGATTTGGATGAAATGTTAGTATGTTGTAGGAGCTTGCCTGGGGACGAATTCAATTGAAAATGGGCGACATGGGGTAAAGGTTAGGACACAGGAGCGGGATCTATTCCATAGCTCTTATGCATCATAACTTACGTAAAAATGCTTCGATTGAGACAAAACTTTACCATGTTATTTCGGAGGTATACCGAACCGGTTCTGTTAAATATAATATCGAAATAGGATAAAAGGTCAGGGCACAGGACCGAGATTTATTCCACAGCCATTATTCTCATAACTTGAGTAATAATTTCTGGTATGTTGGAAAGCGTATTATAATCCATGCATTGCATGATTTTACAGACTTGTGTTTTATTGATTGGAAGTTTAACGACCACCGTGAGCAACTACGTAGGCTATAAGCAGTCGCCCGTCCCTAATTTAAAGCCACTGGTTCCAGGGAAGGGAGAGAGCAAGTGCCATAAGACAAACACAACATCCATGCTTCACCGGGATTCGAACTCGGACCCCTTCCGGACGAATGATCAGAAGCCATCGCGTAGACCATTGCGCCACAGGGGCGGCCTTCAACAACTCTCCTTACTGAGCAAGTATATCTACTATGACACTCCGGTATGTGTTCAAAATTTCTTACCCATCTGTCACATGGTATTCTTTTGAGTCTTTTTTTTTTTTTTTTTTTGATTGGAGGTTTAACGACCACCGTGAGCAACTCAATGGGCTATAAACAGTCGCCCGTCCCTAATTTTAGGGTCACTGGTTCCAGGGAAGGGAGAGAGCCAGTGCCGTAAGACAAACACAACATCCATGCCTCAACGGGATTCGAACCCTGACCCCGTTCGGACGAATGATCAGAGGCCATCGCTTACACCACTGCGCCACCGGGGCGGCTGAGTCTTTTCCTCCCTATTGGTATACAGTCTAATACCTACTGCTTGTGTAAATTGCAACACCAAGAAAGGACCGCGCTATTCAAATGAAATTCATATCATATATTCCTCATATTTACAGGAGATAACTGATTACATTTGTAGAGCTATGAGGGATTTTTTCTCTTCAAAATGGTACCGTATGACGTCATCACCAGAAACAATAACAACCTCTACACGCTATGGCATTAAATGGTAGAGGTTTTTTGATATCGTCCTGCGAAATAGCTTCACATTCGCTTAGCTATCTTGTCCCAAATTGTTCGATCGGGAACATAACCGGCGAACGTGCAGGTCAGGGAAAAACCGTATCTGCCGTGCATGGAAGAGATCTTGGACATTCTGAGACACATGAGACCAGCACCACGACAACTCTGAAGGAAGAGTATCACTTCTGTCTTTAAAATATCTCTGATGTAACCCTGGCTGTTAAGGGTTCTTTCAATTCGTATCAGGTGAGATCGCAAATTGAACCCAATGGTGCCCCAAACTGTGACGATTGGCATCGGGCCGGCATGACGCTGCAAGGTGCCGTTAAGCACGATATCTTCGAACACGAATGCGACCACCACGGTGCATAAACTTGAATTGTGACTCGCCAGAAAGCACGACCTGTTGCCAAATGGTGCGTCAGTATCTGTGTTCGAGACCCCATTGCTGCCTGACGAGTCTGTGGTTGAGGGTCAAAGGAACGCGCAACAATGGCTGCTGGCGACCAGTCCTCTGCTAATCAGACGACGACGAACTGCGCTGTAGAACAAAGCCTGACCTGTGGTAGTGCTCCACTTTTACGCTAACACCGTGGGTGTCGCTGTGCGATCGGTCACTATTTAGCTGTTCGCCAACAAAATCGGATTTCTGTAATAGCTTCCATCACGTTTGGTGCGAGGTTCTTGCAGTTTAAGCCAGTGCAAATGCAATATTGTTGCATTTATGCGAAGTGTAATAAAATATTGTTGTGTATAAGAGTGTAATAAAATGTTGTTGTGTATAAGAATGTAATAAAATAATATTGAATAAAAATGAAGAGAAATATTGTTACGTGAGATTACGGCGCAGCATACCGCAAAATCAGATTTCAGTGGTTTATTCAGTAATGGTTGAAAGCTTTAAGAACTAAATAAATTAATTAAATATTTAGAAATTTTGAATTCGAATTAAGGCTCCAGAGGTGTACCCCCCTCCCCCCGCCCACATGTTCCTTATCTCGTTTTTGCCAAATTTAAAGTCTTTACGTCCAGTAGTTTCTTCTGTAGGCGACTGACAGATCGACACATATACACGGTAATTTTACTTATACAGAGCTTGCCTAGTGGTAACACCCTAGTACGTTTCGTCCCTTCTTGCACCACACATCTATGACTGGAAAAATCATGCACACAAAATTAGCTAAGTAGGTTTAAAATAAGCCACTGCTTTGTTACATGCACGGATTCTGTTCTTCCGAGCAACGTCACATTCAGAACTATAGTTCTATGCATTGTCCATGTCCATAAAAAGCTGATGGTACATCTAAATGTGATTTAACATTTATGTTAAATTTCGATTTGCTTAAAAATGGAAATTTTGAATTCGTATTTAGTTTTAACGGTAAGTGAACGTGCTGTGGCAACATCACACTGGAGAACGAACAATTGAATATTTTTTTGGGTTTGGTGTTTAAAGACTCAAATTGGCATCTAAGGCTATAAAGAGTCGCCTGTCCCTAATTTAGGACTACTGGCTCCAGGGAAAGGTCAGACGCAGCATGGTAATACTTTCAGAGAACCGACGCAACACCCGGAATTTTACCTTTGTTCCATCTCAGGAGGTTAGCCAGAAGCCCGAGACTCTTCCAACGCGCCCATGGAGACGACCAAATGAATTTTTATACGGTTTCCCATATTCCGTCGAAACTACTTTTAGTTTTGTGTACGTGTATCAAATTCAACATTTCCATACGGCGTTCAGTATACACTGAAGAGTAATTGAATTAGAGACAGCTGGTGTTATGCAAATGTGGCGCTGTGGGCGGTCCTGTAAACGGAAACGACATGACGTATGCAGCGATCCGACAATATAAGGAGTGATGCGACGGGAAGCAGTAAGAGTTGGACGCAGTATGGGTAAGACGAAGGATCTAAACGCATTTGATCGTGGGAAAATTGTTGAGGCCCGACGAATGGGTCACTCCATCTCGGAAGTCGTGCAGGTACTGGGATTTTCACGAGCCACCTTGTCACGGGTGGACCTTGAGTACATCGAATCCAGTAAAACCATCCCTGCAAGGTTCAAGGACCAACTGCTGTGGACAACAGCGTGTGTATGAGCGGGGTCATCGTCGGTTAGCTCGCATTGCAACAGGGACAGACCGGCCTCGGTGCAAGAAATCACTCAGCAATTTAACGCTGGTGCGCAAAAACGTGTAATCAGCCACACCATCCAGAACCATCTCCTCGCTATGGGGTACAGAAGCCATCGTCCCACGAGGGTACCGCTGCTGGCCGCACATCACAGGGTGCAAAGATTAGCATGGGCGTGGGAACATCGCCACTGGACCCTAGACATGTGGAAAAAATGTTGCCTGGACTGATGAGTCGAGATTCACTTTGGTACATGCAGATGGCAGGATACGAGTACGGCGCAAACCACATGAAGCGATGGATCCTTCTTGCCAGCAGGGTACTCTTCAAACTGGTGGGTGTGGCATTCTCGTCTGGAGACTGTTTACGTGGACTGAAATGGTACCCCTGGTACGTGTGATATCGTCCCTCACAGGTCAACGTTACCGGGATATCGTGGACGACCATTTGCTCCCGTTTGTACGTCTTCAACATCCCACTGGGAACCTCATCCTGCAACAAGACTATGCGCCTGGCTATCGCTCCCAATCGTATCCAAATGGTTGGATGAACACTTCACCGACGTGACCTAGCTTCCTGGGCCAGCTAGGTCACCTGACCTTAATCCCATCGAGCACATCTTGGATGCCATCGAGAGAGAGATGTTCGAGGCTCTGACCCCCTCCATCAAATCTTCGTGAACTGTGGGAGCTTGCTCAGGTGTCGTGAATCCGTATGGCTTCCCAATGCTTCCGGTGTCTTGTCGAGTCCATGCCGAGACGAATCGCCTCCGTCATTAGGACGAAAGTTGGTGCTACACGTTGCTAGACAGGTATCTCTAATTCAATTGCTCTTCAGTGTATGTACGCGCGCACATGCTAAAAGTGTATTAAATCTTGATTCCGGAAGTAAATACTTGGTGATGGTAAGCGAAACATTTTCAAAAAAAAAAAAAAATTCTAGTATTTCCACTTGTGGCTTTTAAACGGTTTTAATACATCTTTTTATATTCGTCTAAAATCAACTCTGTTGGTCATGTCTGAACACATATCTGGTGAAGTTGCAATTTGGAAAACATGTATCTGGTAATCGATCAAAAGTGAGCACAAATCTGTTGACACTGTAAGTCGGGACTGATTATTTATCTGGGGATCCTGTAGGTCGTGCACTGAACATAGATCTCGTGGCTCTGTAGGTCTGTTTGATACCTGTTTGATACCTAACATCTTTTTAGTGATCATAAAGATCGTGAGAGCATATATGCAGCGATTTGGTTGGAGGGAATTGAACACAAATCTGGTGACCATGCAGTGCTGGACTAAATATTGATCTGTTGGTCCTCTCTATGTGAGGAATGAACTTTGATCTACTGACGACGTAGGTCATCACTGATCATCTGTTTTGCAATATTGTAGATTGTGACTGAACAGAGATATACTAACCCTGAAGGTCAAGAATAAAAATCGCTCTGCTGATCCTGTTGGTTATGACTGAGAACAGATGTGGCGAACCTGTAGGATAGCATATTGATCGGGTGATCTCGTTGGTTAAATTGAAAATTGATCTGGTAATCTTGTAGGCATTGTCTTGTAAGACTCGGTCGTTTTAGCATTAAGGAAAGCCATGGTGGCCAACGAATGGTAAATTGAGAGTACCAAAAGCAGAGTAATCAGTACATGATGATATTTTGTGACCGAGATACGAGTTTCTTTCATTTATTAAACATAACATCGGACATACGCTCATTCCCTCTGTAACATGAGCAGTGTCTACAGTTATGTTTCATGGACACGATGGAATCTCTAACTTGAATTGTATTTTACTCTTTGCCAAACTAAATGTTCCCTGGCAGATATGGTCAGTAAATTGCATTGAACCTCTTCTTTATGATTGATTCAGTGAAATGCGATAAGCTTGCAAAGAATAGGTGCAGAATAGGTTTTTATGTGCTGAGGGAATAGTTAGCAACCACTTAGATATACTAAAGGACCACTGTGGCATGTCTGTATGGAATTAGTTTGGCCCGTTCAATCGGTGACGGATAACTTTGTCCGTGTTCATTTCGTCCAACGTTCACTTTGTTAACTGTTCACTTTGTCCACTGTTCACTTCGTCCGCTGTTCACTTAGTCCACTGTTCATTTCGTCCACTGTTCATTTCGTCCACGTTCACTTGGTCCAGTTCATTTCGTCCAACGTACACTTTGTCCACTGTTCACTTCGTCCGCTGTTCACTTAGTGCAATGCTCACTTCGTCCACTGTTCATTTCGTCCACGTTCACTTGGTCCAGTTCATTTCGTCCAACGTTCACTTTGTCCACTGTTCACTTCGTCCGCTGTTCACTTAGTGCAATGCTCACTGCGTCCACTGTTCATTTCGTCCACGTTCACTTGGTCCAGTTCATTTCGTCCAACGTTCACTTTGTCCACTGTTCACTTCGTCCGCTGTTCACTTAGTGCAATGCTCACTTCGTCCACTGTTCATTTCGTCCAACGTTCACTTTGTCCACTGTTCACTTCGTCCGCTGTTCACTTAGTGCAATGTTCACTTCGTCCACTGTTCATTTCGTCCACGTTCACTTGGTCCAGTTCATTTCGTTCAAATTTCACTTTGTCCACTGTTCACTTCGTCCGCTGTTCAATTAGTCCAATGCTCACTGCGTCCACTGTTCATTTCGTCCACGTTCACTTGGTCCAGTTCATTTCGTCCAACGTTCACTTTGTCCACTGTTCACTTCGTCCACTGTTCACTTCGTCCACTGTTCACTTAGTCCAATGCTCACTTCGTCCACTGTTCATTTCGTCCACGTTCACTTGGTCCAGTTCATTTCGTCCAACGTTCACTTTGTCCACTGTTCACTTCGCGCGCTGTTCAGTTAGTCCAATGCTCACTTCGTCCACTGTTCATTTCGTCCACGTTCACTTGGTCCAGTTAATTTCTCCAACGTTCACTTTGTCCACTGTTCACTTCGTCCGCTGTTCACTTAGTCCAATGCTCACTTCGTCCACTGTTCATTTTGTCCACGTTCACTTGGTCCAGTTCATTTCTCCAACGTTCACTTTGTCCACTGTTCACTTCGTCCGCTGTTAACTAGTCCAATGCTCACTTCGTCCAACGTTTACTTTGTCCACTGTTCACTTCGTCCGCTGTTCACTTAGTCCAATGCTCACTTCGTCCACTGTTCATTTCGTCCACGTTCACTTGGTCCAGTTCAGTTCGTCCAACGTTCACTTTGTCCACTGTTCACTTCGTCCGCTGTTCAATTAGTCCAATGCTCACTTCGTCCACTGTTCATTTCGTCCACGTTCACTTGGTCCAGTTCATTTCGTCCAACGTTCACTTTGTCCACTGTTCACTTCGTCCGCTGTTCACTTAGTCCAATGCTCACTTCGTCACTGTTCATTTCGTCCACGTTCACTTGGTCCAGTTCATTTCGTCCAACGTTCAGTCCACTGTTCACTTCCTCCGCTGTTCACTTAGTCCAATGCTAACTTCGTCCACTGTTCATTTCGTCCACGTTCACTTTGGTCCAACGTTCACTGTTCACTTCGTCCAACGTTCACATTTCGTCCAACGTTCACTTTGTCCACTGTTCACTTCGTCCGCTGTTCAATTAGTCCACTGCTCACTTCGTCCACTGTTCATTTTCGCCCACGTTCACTTGGTCCAGTTCATTTCTCCAACGTTCACTTTGTCCACTGTTCATGTTCACTTATTCCAATGCTCACTTCGTCCACTGTTCATTTCGTCCACGTTCACTTGGTCCAGTTCATTTCGTCCAAAGTTCACTTTGTCCACTGTTCACTTCGTCCGCTGTTCACTTAGTCCAATGCTCACTTCGTCCACTGTTCATTTCGTCCATCGTTCACTTTGTCCACATCCATTTCGTCCTCAGAATGAATGGAATACCATGGAAATTTTCTGTGTTCATGGAGGTTTTGTTATAGGCAGAAGAAAATGTCAGCAGACATTGCTTGCATGCAATTGTTTTCCTGTCTGAGTTTCTCGATTAAAATATAACGATTTTAAATGTTATTTAAAGTAAAATAAGGAACTTAACTTTGAAGAGCTTTTTAACTCTTTTTATGTGGTACGATGCCAATCACTACAACATGACTCACGCTATGTTCGGAAAAGGGCTATAAGATGGAATTTTTTAATAAAACTGCACTTTTAAGTAGGCACTAAATATTTACATAAGATGTCAAGTTATTAATATTTCTCTTTTACTTACTTAGGCACTAAATACTAATTACTATGCCTCATGTGTAGGCCCTCTTGACAGTTTTTATTCTGCCGATGTCATATTCAAAACGTTCACATATCCATTCAAGGTAATCATATTGTGCTTTTACTGAGGCACGAAATATTAATTCATAATCCCTAGGCTTAGGCCATTCCAACAGTTTTTATTCTACGGATGTCATATTCATAACGTTTACCTATCAACTCAAGGTAATAATATTGCGTTTTTACTTAGGCACCAAACATTAATTTACTGGCCTTAGACCTAGGCGGTTTAACAGTTTTAAATCCGCCGATCTCATATTCAAGCGTTTACATGACATAACAACTTAGTAATATTTTAATTCGAAAAGCCTTTCAGCACGATAAGATATATTTAATAGTACAGTCTGTACTAAAAAATAGACATTTATAAGGCACAACAACTTACAAGATCTTTCAAAGCACCATGTGCTCCATCGTCAGGTATTTCAATATACATAAACAAAACAACGGATAAAAGCAAGAAGCATTTTCAAATTACGCGAGCACGTGATAACAATAACGATGTTTACATTAGATATAGTAGAATTTTTGTCATGCGTTAAAGGGTTTCAACAAATGATACTATGAATTGCTATTACATATGCGAAGAAAATATATACACAGAGGATAATTAATAAGTTGACATTATTAGTCAAACTGTAAATGAATTATTAAAATTTGAAAATGCTTCTTGCTTTTATCCGTTGTTTTGTTTATGTATATTGAAATACCTGACGATGGAGCACATGGTGCTTTGAAAGATCTTGTAAGTTGTTGTGCCTTATAAATGTCTATTTTTTAGTACAGACTGTACTATTAAATATATCTTATCGTGCTGAAAGGCTTTTCGAATTAAAATATTGTTTAGCGCACGAAGAATCCTTATTAAACTTAGTAATATTCCGTTTTTAATTAGGCACTAAATATTAATTCATAGGTCTTAGGCCTAGGACCTTTTTAACGTGTTTATTGTACCGATGTCCTAGGCCCTAGTAATTAAAATTTTAAGGCCTAAGTAAAAGATCAATATTAATAACTTGACATGTCATGCAAATGCTATGGACATTTAGTGTAATGGATTAAAAACTGTTAAAAAGACTTAGGTTTAGTAATTAATGTTTGGAGCCAAAGTAAAGGTGCAACGTTACTAACATGACTTGATATGTAAGCGTTATGAATAAAACATGGTTAGAATAAAAACTGTGAAAAGGGCCTAGGCCTAGGGACTAGGAAATAATATTTAGTGCATAAGCAAAAGCGCAATATCATTACCTTAATTTGATATGAAAATGTTACGAATGTGACGTACTTAGAATAAAAACAGTGGAAAAAGGGCTAGGCCTTTTCCATTGTTTTTAGGGCCCATGAAATAATATTTAGTGCCTGAGCAAATGCGCAGTATTATTACCTTGATTTGATATGTAAATGTTATGAATATGACGTGATTAGAATAAAAACTGAAAAAGGCGTAGAGCATATGAAATAATATTTAGTGCCTAAGTGAAAGCGCAATATTATTACTTTGAGTTGATTGGTAAACCCTATGAATATGACATCCGTAGAATAAAAACTGTTGGAAAAGCCTAAGCCTAGGGATTATGAATTAATATTTCGTGCCTCAGTAAAAGCACAATACCTTGAGTGGATACGTAAACGTTTTGAATATGACATCGGCAGAATAAAAACTGTAAAACGGGCCTACACATGAGGCATAGTAATTAGTATTTAGTGTCTAAGTAAGTAAAAGAGAAATATTAGGTATCTAGTATTTAGTGAATATATATATGTAAGTATTTAGTGCCTAAGTGAAAGTGCAGTTTTATTAAAAAATCCCACCTTATAGTCCTTTTCCGAACGTAGCGTGAGTCATGCTGTAGTGATTGACATCGTACCACACAAAAGAGTTAAAAAGCTCTTCAAAGTTAAGTTCCTTGTTTTATTTCAAATAATATTTAAAATAGTTATATTTTAATAGAGAAACTCCGACAGAAAAAAGAAACGTATCGTATGCAATGAATGTTCACTGACCTTTTCTTCTGCCTATAACAAAAACTCCATGAAAACCAAAAAAATTCCACGGTATTCCATTCGTTCTGAGGACGAAATGAACGTGGGCAAAGTGAACGGTGGACGAAATGAACAGTACACGATGTGAGCATTGGACTAAGTGAACAACGGACAAAGTGAACAGTGGACAAAGTGAACGTTGGACGAAATGAACTGGACGAAATGAGAGTGGACAAAATGAACACGGACGAAGTGATAGGGAACCCGTTCAATCTTAGGGAACATCCTCATATGTGTTCTTCCGGGAACTATCACTGCATTTCTGAGTTAGCACATAGGCGTTGCATTGGGCTAAAGTGTCACCCCAAACAGCGCTCCAGTTTGGAATAAGATTTTCCCACTTCGCACGTTAAGTGTGTACTCAAAACCACTAAAGAGTTGACCTGATAAGAATGAAATGTTAATTATCAGTATGTCTTTATTCTTCGGGTCGGCGTTCCGGGATTTTGCATATATATTTAGTGTTACTGCAATATTTTTTGCTGCTGGTGTATTTCGCTTCTACCTCTCTGTTTTTTTCATGTTTCGAAACCAGAAAGAAATCTTGATTTGTGATTAAGATCTTCCTAACACATACATTTTCTCTTTGTTCCAGTGCTTGCGTCTAAGGATCGTTTCATGTATCATTTCTCATTTAAACTCCGTCTTGTTGGCTCACGAAATCGATTTTCAGAGTTGTCGTTTGACATACTACCATTTTAACTCTAATACTGTTGGTCAGTTTCGTGTTCAGCGTTTTGCATATTTATGCATATTCTGTTTGGTTTCGTTTGCTTTCATTGCATCCCACTTCCCATTAGCATCGTAATTGGTTTCTTAATTTTATTTTCGCATGTTCAGCTTGTCCTTCTTCCAGTTTCCAATGTTTGAATAATTCGTTTTGATATTATGTCGTTGTTGCGATCACGTGATTTACTTTAGCCTGCCAAAGTCTGTTATGTATTGCACAGTTCTCAGGCAATTTCAATGACAGGTCTGCGTAAAAATTAGCCAATAAACGTAGTTACGCCTACTAGCTTACTACCTATATCGGCTTCTGTGAAAGACAACTACTTTACAGACTAGGAAAATAGTCAGAATTCAAACAAATGTTGCGGGCAAATGGGCACCAAATTATTCATGCCTCTAAAAACTTAAACATTATGTCGACGTGGAACGGAAAAGAGAACCCTCACCTCACGATTTACGTTCGAGTATATTACCGTTACAGTACCCAGAAAAAGGAACCTTTAAGCAACTAACGATGTCTTATGGGACTAAGATGTAATGCGGAGCCGTACGCAAGTCGAAACATATATGATCCTTCAAGATGAAGAATCATATGATTCTTCAACTTGATGGAATTCATCTTAGAACTAAGATGAAGGATCATATGATTCTTCAACTTGAAGGAATTCATCTTAGAACTAAGATGAAGGGTCATATGATTCTTCAGCTTGAAGGAATTCATCTTACAATTAAGGTCAAGAATAAGAATATGATTATATCAAGTTGAAGAATATGATTCTTCAACTAAAGTAACTCGTCTTAAAACTAAGATGAAGGATCATATGATTATTCAGCTTGAAGGAATTCAAATTGCAACTAAGATGAAGGATAAGAATATGATTATATCAAGTTGAAGAACATGATTCTTCAACTTGAAGGAATTCATCTTAGAACCAAGATGAAGGATAATAATATCATTGTATCAAGTTGAAGAATATGATTCTTCAACTTGAAGGAATTCATCTTACAACTAAGATAAAGGACAGAAATATGATTATATCAAGTTGAAGCATATGAATATTCAACTTGAAGGAATTCATTTTATAACTAAGATGAAGGACCATATGATTCTTCAACTTGTAGGAATTCAGTTTACAACTATGATGAAGGATCATATGATTCTTCAACTTGAAGGAATTCAGTTTACAACTATGATGAAGGATCATATGATTCTTCAGCTTGAAGGAATTCATCCTATAGCTAAGGTGAAGAATAAGAATATGATTATATCAAGTTGAAGAATATGATTCTTCAACTAAGGGAATTCATCCTATAACTAAGGTGATGAATAAGAATATGATTATATCAAGTTGAAGAATCTGATTTTTCAACTAAGGAATTCGTCTTAGAACTAAGATGAAGGATCATATGATTCTTCAGCTTGAAGGAATTCATCTTACAACTAAGATGAAGGACAAGAATATGATTATATCAAGTCGAAGCCTATGATTCTTCAACTTGAAGGAATTCATCTTAGAACTAAGATTAAAGAGCATATGATTCTTCATCTCGAAGGATCATACAGTATATGTTTCGATTTTCGCAAGGCGGAGCTCTGAGTCACATAAAACATCCTCAGTTGCTTGGAGGCTTTGTTCTGAGTTGTGTAATGGTAACATCATCATCATCATCATCATCATCATCATCATTGTCAACCATTATCAATCCACTGCTGGACGAAGGTCTCCCCAAGTTTCCTCCACAACGGTCTGTCTTGTGCCAGTCTCCTCCATGTCACATACTCGAACTTAAATTGTGAAATGCGGATTTTATGCAGGTTCGATTCCCGTTCCAAGACGATGTAATTTTCAAGTTTTTTTAGGCATATCTACTTGCATGGACATGCTGAATTCGTTTGCAAATTGCATCAGCTGTCCGACTGTCTCTTTGTCAGAGACGTCTAAAAAATTTCTATGGAGGACGACCTTAGAGACGGAAATATGAAGGGGACTATGGCACTTGTTTTGAAGCTGCTTTGGTAAAGTAAGCACACTGTTTTCACTTAGATTATTTTGATTTGGGAGAGTTTTAGGGAAAAGGGATATTCCCGCCGCCACCAAGCCAGGCTTTTGCGCAGCCACTGCAGTCCGAAAAGAACATATTTGCCCATTTAAAAGCTGAATCAATTAGTTCTTCACCCGATAGCACTAAACATGAAGGCGCTGTTTCTTCCAAATGCTCTGTAGCCAAATATTATATACGCCTATTATACATGTATACATAATTTCTTTTTCGACGGAACACTTTCTTCATATCTGTTACTCAATGCAGATGTAGGTATCAGTTGTGTATAAATTTGTCCCATCACCCTCTAAAGCTTCAGTTTTTGTAAAAGCATTGTACATCAGTTTTGCTCATTGTACTTCATCCTTCACTCTTTTCAGCAGCAAGTTTATGGATCATAATTTGGAGTTCTACTTGTGTAGTTGAAAAAAAAGTCACTATGTAGTCAGCAAAACCATGGTAGGTAAAATAACCTCCTTTAAATTTTACCAACTTACTTTACGTGTATCAAAAAATAATATTAAGTAAAATAATCTGTGACGAATTTGGCACATTATTTGGAATTTAACAGACCCATTTTCCAAGAAGAGTTATGAATTTGAAAGAGTTCACTGGAAGAAGGTTTGTTAAACCCTTAAACGAGTTAAAAATAGAATGAAATTGTTCGTGCTGCTGTACGAAGAGGAAGATTTTGTGTTACCATGTAAAAGAATGGCGCATAAAATAGTGAAACAAAGTCTTAAAAAGAGCACAACATTTTTGGCTTTCGCATTAGTATGGATTCTGCAGTTCTCTGAAAGCTATATGCTTATTCTAGACTAGACTGTTTCTCTTTTTGAAGAATTACGATACGAATAAAAATGAATGCGTGATCTCATTGTTGTATCAACCGCTTATTCGACCATTAACATTTTCATCCAGGCATTATATTCCACAAAAAATGGGACCTTTGATTATAATAGACGTTTTAAGGTGTTGTTTCAAAGGGTTATCGTCCGTGACGCAGTCCATTGTGAATGGGAACATGTAGCGCTGGAAAGAGCCAAAAGCTTCGTTTAGAATTTCTTGGTCTGTTGCCAGCAGCGGAAGTCGAACATTTTGTATCAGGAAACTAATTCTTTTTCCTGATAATTGTGTTGTCTTGCTGCTAAAAATAGATACTTGTCGACAGATCCAGTGTTTTGATTTAACTGCTCGCTATTAAGGAAAGCACTTTTTGGTGCAGTTGCGCCCGTTTCGAGAGTATTTGTCATGCAGTTCTGCCAGAGACGTGGAGAAGCGAAGACGTTTTTAGAGCGGCGCTGTCTCGCCAAATGGTCGTTCTTTTCTGTCATTGTTTCGACCATCACGTTCACGGAATCGTGTGAAAGGAAGTGGCCTCATAATAAAATCATGATTGTTGGTATTTTATGAAATAACGGCAGAAAATTTATATGGCATATAAAGCCAACATTCACATTTGCATCCTGAAATACATCAATTTTTTAGCTAAGTAATGCAGCGTTAAACGTCACGACATAAGGTTTTATGATGGCTGAAAATGTATAAATGCCTTTACCAGCAGTAATGCAACGCTAATAAAATAACACACTATCGTTGTTTTCATGTCCGCTTTCAAACCTTTAAAACTTTAATGTGGTGAAATCGCAACACAATGCATTTTTACAGAGAGTGAAGACTTTTATTTTGTGTTGAAAATATAGATAAAACGTTACAGCTTAAAGAGAAAATAAATGCATTCACCACTGATTTAGTTTTCAGTTTTGCGACGATATCCAAGGTTCTTAACTACGACTAATACACTCTACATTAAAGCATGTCCCGGGATTTCTTTCGATCTTATCCAAGGTTCTTAACTAAAAGCAATGCACTGCCCACTAAATTTTGTCCTGTGATTTCTTTCGATTTTATTCAAGGTTTATAGACGTAAGCAACACACTGACCATTAAATTCTGTCCTGGAATTTCTTTCGATCTTATTCAAGATTCCTAAACGCAAGCAACACACTTTTCACTAAATTATGTCCGTGAATTTCTTTCGGTCTTATCCAAGGATCCTAAACGCAAGCAGTACACTGCACATTAAATGATGTCTTGGGATTTATTTCAATCTTATCGAAGGTTCTGAAAGTCAAGAAACACACTATCTACTCTGCATTCCGACCCGGGGTTAACCAAGGTTCTTAACTACAAGCAATACACTGTCCACCAAATTCTGTCCTGTGATTTCTTTCGATCTTATCCAAGGTTTGTAGGCACAAACAACACACTGACCATTAAATTCTGTCCTGGAATTTCTTTCGATCTTATTCAAGATTCCTAAATGCAAGCAACACACTTTTCACTAAATTATGCCAGTGAATTTGTTTCGGTCTTACCCAAGGATACTAAACGCAAGCAGTGCACTATCCATTAAATGATGTCTTAGGATTTCTTTCGATCTTATCGAAGGTTCTGAAACCCAAGCAACACACTATGTACTCTGCATTCCTACCCGGGCTTAACCAAGGTTCTTAACTACAAGCTAACTACAAGCAATACACTGTCCACTAAACTCTGTCCTGTGATTTCTATCGATCTTATACAAGGTTTGTAGACGCAGACAACACACTGACCATTAAATTCTGTCCTGGGATTTCTTTCGATCTTATTCAAGGTTGCTAAACGAAAGCAACACACTGTTTACTAAATCCTGGAACCAAGGAAGTTGTAACATCAGTGTTCACTAAGGAGCTTGTTCTAACACCGTTTCTCAGCAGACAATCAGTGGCCAAATAAATATAATTATCTGGTAAAACACCCCGTTTTGTGCATGGTTTAATATGTCAGATTCAATCATGAGTGGAGTTTTAAAATTATTTCACCCATAAATTGCTGTTAAAATTTGTTCACGTCTGAATGAATTTCGCAATGGATATTTCAACAGATCTCTTTCATCCAAGAGCCAACAGATTTGTTCACGAAGGAATTAATGAGGCGTTTCCGTATGGGTACGTGTGTTTCTGAAATCCACCAGCACAAAATGAAAATTAATAAAAAATAGAAGAAAAAATGAATAATTGTTTTCGAATGTAAGTTGATGCATTGTCATTAAATTAAAGCATTTTTTGTCTAATGTTAGTCGCATTTCAGCAAAAAAAAAAACACATTAAAAAGGGAACCAATTTCGGGGGTGGTGGTTGTGGTGGCAGGAGCCCCCTTGGTCCCTTCTCTAAATACGTTTCTGATTAGAAGGCATGAGTCCACTTGCCCGTTTACAGCATATTTGCAGCAATATGTGTGCGCCTAAAGCACGGATTGAAAATGTTCTTTTTCGGTCAGATACTTCTAACTTCGAAACACTTTATGCGCTTTTCCTGCCTAAAATAATATAAAATTCCCAGCCAAGGGGAGGAAATTTTTAATATGTTTTTCTGGATGTATCTACTTCTAAAAGTCCGATCGAAAAAAATTCTTTTATCACCGGATACTATTCCCTTTGTGGAATATTCTGCATCCACGTGCGAGTTATTTTATTTCAGTGTTGTGACGCTATGTTATGTTGGTTTGCATTTCTGTTTGTAAGTGTGTTTCCGCTTCCAAAAATCCTATTAAAAATAACCCTCTGACATTGCGCATTTTAAATTATGCTGAACGTTTCCCTAGGTGGTGAAAGTGTATTTTTTTTAGCTGAATCTTTAGGTTTTTTAAATATCTGCTCTGAAATATTTTGTTGCGTCGGAAACGATTCCAAAGACCTGCTCATTACAATCGATAATTACAATCGATAATTACAATCGATAATTCGTTGTTATCTTTCTCGTTTTCATGTGTGTGTGTGTGTCTATCGCATTTTACTCGAGTGCTCGCAGTTGAACTTCATGAGATACAGATGATGACGCTGGCCTTTCCTTGTCGCTTTTCCACGGAAAGGAAGGCGTGTTTCGTCTTGTCGAAACTATTAGGTTAGTCTTTTTCTTTCTTTACTTTGGGAAAGGTTTATTTCCATTTCCTGTTGAGGTCTAAATTGTTAATCTAGACTTAGACTGTGCTTTTTTTACATTTCAAATGGAAACAAATATTCAATTATCGCTACATTTTATATTTTTGTTCTTTGTTTTGAGTTTGCAGTCATGTTCATTACAATCCCAAAATTTTGGCGATACCCTATTTGTGTTTCAGCGTCTCCTTTCTAAGTGAATGCATTGAGTTTCTGATGTTTCTTCGTTTCTAGAGGCATATTCAATAAATTTGAAATTCTTTACTTTTTTTTTGTTTAGGTGACGCGTATAATTCTTCTATACAGATGTTTTACTTGACACTTCTATGATATTTCACCGCTTCATTCATTTGAATGTATTAGTTACTGGCTAAAGGAGAGGCGGGGAACCTTTTAACGCTAGAAGGCCGCATTAAGTTAGCGGTAATCAACAAGGCCATATTCAAGAAATTTCAATTAGATATACACTGCCGGCCACCTGAAATGCAACAACAAGAAGGAAGCATCCGATTGGTCTGAAATTCGCAGAATGCGTCGCTCGCGAGAGGACATGCAAACGATTAGCATTGCATGGCATATGCAAATGATGTGCGCCCGGCACGCCACCGAGAAGCCCTTTAAGAAGGGTGCACAGAAGGCGGGGTGTAAGTAGTGGAATTGTGTTGTGCTGCCGGTCCTGTGCGTGGGAAGCTTCCTGATGCCTCGTCTCAGAATACGGCAGTCCTTCCAGCAAGTTTTGGAGTTCGACAGAGGACGAATAGTGGCTTATCGCGACAGCGGTTTATCGTACCGAGACATTGGCACCCGTGTGGGACGACATCCAGCCACAGTGAGGCGAGTATGGATTCAGAGGGTGCAGAAGGGACGGACGAGCCGACGTGAGAAATTGCCGCAGTCGCGGCACACCACCGAACGAGAGGATTGGCATGTTGTACGGCGGGCATTGACGGCTCGCACTGCCACATCACAAACGTTAGCGCAGGAATTAGGGTGTGTTGCGCAACAACCTGTGTCAGCACGTACCGTTCGACGTCGTCTGCAATAGCGGGGACTTGTCGCACGGCGCCCATTGCTCCGATTAGCATTGATGTTACAGCAACGGCGAGTACGGCGGTAGTGGGCCGTTGAACGCCGCACCTCGACTACGGAATGGCACGACATTGTCTTCTCCGACCAATCCCGCTTCGTGGCGGCACCGCGGCGAGCGATTGTATGACGCCTGCATTATGAATCACCATACCGGTCCGTCGCCTGGAGTTATGGTTTGGGGCGCAATTATATGTGAAACCCGCCCCGTCTGGTACGTAATGCCGATACACTCAACAGCCACCGCCCCATCTCCGACGTTTTGGATGCTGTAGTCCTCCCTTACCTGCAGAACCTGCCAGCGGCCACGTTTCAACAGGACAATGCGTTCCGGACGTGGCACGCATCGTGCAACAATTCTTCACGGCCCACCAGGTGTCACTGCAGCCGTGGCCCGCCTGTTCTCCCGATATGTCGCCCATCGAACACGTCTGGTTTTTGATCGGCAACCGAGTGGCCCGGCAAGGACCACCCGCGGCTACGCGTGATGAACTGTGGCAGCGTGTGGAAGCGGCCTGGACCGACATACCCCAAGCCCACATCCAAAGCCTCTTTCGTTTGAAGCCGCGGCGTGTAGCGGCCGTTATTGCCAGTTATGGGAGCCACACGAACTATTGATATCTGCGTGTTCCGTAAGTCATACGGGCCTGTAAGCTCAATCGTTTCATCTTTGTATCTGTTGTTATGTGTCCATTAAATCTGGCTTTGGTATCTCGTGTCCTTTTTGGTGTTGCATTTTGGGTGGCCAGCAGTGTATTTCGAAATGTACGTTATTTTGTAAAAATCTTACTACGTACTAACGAACTTTAACAAATGAAAAAAGAAATGTTAATTCTAAAGTTAACTAACCTTTTAATGACTTTGTTGTGACTGCTTTCTGTTTTAAAGCATTTGAATATTTGATTGCAACATGGAGGTTCGCACTTTCAGCTGATGATCTAGATGGGTATCCGTCATTTGTGAATTTAAGGGCGTCTTGATTTGGGTCAGGTAGGAGAACGTAGATTTGCAGCAATAAGTGGTTGAAAAGCAAGAAAGCATTTTTCGTGCATGTTGGAGGCGTGGGTATTCTATTGCATTTTTCCATATTTCAATTTTTTCATATTTCAACTGGACCTTTCTTAGCGTCAAATAAGGACTTTAAATGTCATCATCTAAGAGCTCAGTCAATTCCATCTATAGTTCTTTAGGAGCCATACAAGGAAATGAAGCGCGTAGCAAGTGTCAAAATAGCCCTTATGATGGCTTACTAATGTTTTGATTGCGACCGTCAGTCAAGGAGCATTATTTTGTTGAATCTTCTTTAATCTTTAGTATTTTAAATACGGTCATTTTAAGATGAAAATAAAAATAATAAGAGACGATCAAACGCATATTAATAAAAATAAAAGGATTTGTAGCGCAAAGTTTGGATTCACTCAAAAGGTCGCACCTAACTCTTTCACCGGCTGGAACGGGTTAACTCCAGATTAAAGGAATGGGCAGAAATTAGCTCAAAGGATTATATTCGTTGTGTAAGAAGTAGGCCGAACGCGGTTGGAATGAGTGAAGCAACGCATAAAAAATCGTTAATTTTCCTTTAAGCCTTTCATTCAAAATGGTTATTTAAAGGGAATAATTGCCATCAATGTTTTCTGTCTAATTACCTTCCTCACTAAAAATGCAATGGTGCCATAAAAAGGAGAGAAAAGATGTTTGAGTAACTTGTTTTTACCTACTGGCATGACGTCTGTGTCAGGGGACTATCCGTTCGCAATCATTCCTTGGGTCATGGAGCAGCGAATAAAGGACTATACGGGAATCAGATCGTATACTATAAGACTAAGAACTTTAAGGGAGCACTTACCACCAGTGAAAGGTTTGTAGTCGATGCTGCTGACAAGGGATGTGTCTGGATTCAAAGGCGCCAATTGATATGAGACGTGGTGCATGTGTACAGGTACGAGTGTGGACAACGGTAGGGTGAGTACTTCCCATGTAAAACGTGTTAAATACCGGAAGCAAAAAAAAAAAAAAAAAAAAACAATCGCCATAAGTCACTCGCCACTCGCCATATCCTCCAAAACACTCTCGCCATAAGTTACTCGCCACTCGCTATATCCTCCAAAACACACTCGCCATAAGTCGCGTAGTCGTCCAGGTGAACAACTGGTGCGTATTTTTTTTTTATTATTGGATTTTTAACGACCACCGTGAGCAACTCAATGGGCTATAAGCAGTCGCCCGTCCCTAATTTAGGGTCACTGGTTCCAGGGAAGGGAGAGAGCCAGTGCCGTAAGACAAACACAACATCCATGCCTCACCGGGATTCAAACCCGGACCCTGTTTGGACCAATGATCAGAGGCCATCGCTTAGACCAATGCGCCACCGGGGCGGCTGGTGCGGATTGCACCACACATTGTGTGAGGTGCTGTCGTAATTATTCGAACATGGTGAAAATTGTCACCATTAGTCCCCTGAATGTCGTTGAGATGCTGAAAGCCAAAATAAGGCGGCGAATTATCGATGAAACGTTAACTCGCGAGGAAGATGAGTCATTTGCGACAGTTTTAACCAACGTAATTATCAGCAAGTATGAAAATGAATCGGAAACGATGCACGCAACAACGCTACACCTGTCAGAGTTGTCACCATGCATTGTGCATGGTGACAACTCTGACAGGGGTGTATTCCTGGGCTCACTACGGAAACATGACATTGGATTTCTCGGTGGCTCTGCAGGCGTTAAAGACGTTTTACACGGGAATGACTCACCCTAATGTTTTCCGTACTCATACCTGCACACGTGTGTCCCGTTTCATGCCTATTGGCGCGTTCGCACAAACACACATCCCTTGTGAGATGAGAGAGAGAAAGGAATTGCTTTGCCGTAGCTTTGGTAAAACCTGGCCGCTATGTGAACATTTCTGTTTAAGGATCGCAGAAAATTGTGAGCACCGTTTGGTTCAGAAACATCGGTCGCTTAAAGGGTTAATGGCATAGAAAACTGCAGGTTCTCCACCCATGGGCTGAAAATTACCCAGCGCAATAAAAATTCTTGCTATATTCTGATTTTTAATGAAATGAATGTCTTTGTCGTGAGTATTACCTCGTAAACCACCTGACCACAAAATTCATTTCCTTTATGTGCGTTTTATATGTGTAAATTGTACCGGAAGCTTTCAAAATATTAATAATACATATCGGATACCTAAACACAGAAAACATATGAGTTATAACTTGATAATGCTTCTTTATAAATTACATTAATTCTCTTTCCATTAGGAACCAAAATATTTCCATTTCCCGCCTTGTCGCTTCAGTTTCGATAGCTTTTGCTGCAGTCACGGTGTGACGTACCTGCCAGCAGGACGCACACGACATAAAGGCAGATAGGAATCAGAATAAAAGTCTGCGTAGCTCAGTTGGTAGAGCGACTTGTTCCGGAATAAGCGGCCTCGGGTTCGAATCCCGGCGTAGACCAAAAATGACGGAGAAATTTACTTCGTTATAACGGATTTTTCTCTCGGAAAGAATGTAATGAAGATGAGTTTGACAGAAGCACCCTGCAAAATCCTTTATGAAACGTAAGTAAAGTAATTTACTCGTCTTGAGACCGGTTGCGAAGCATAAAAATGGCAAAACACGAAAAGTTGTTTCCATAGTTTTAGCTGGAGACATGAATATCCTCTTTCAGGAGGAATGTAATAAAAATGAAGCTCTTGCCCCGATGATCGGGTGATCTGAGGAGTAGGCCTCTGTCGTGGTAGGCCAGGGTTCGAGTCTCGAATGAGTCACGGGTGGTGTGTTTGTCCAGCTCTGTCCTTTTCCTGAAACAAAAGGCAATTAAGGACGCTCGAATTTTAATTCCTCCGTAAGAGTTGTTCATTTTTGGCATAAGAACCCCCGAAACAAACGATATTCCAAACGTAAAAGTGTACATTTAAAACATGTGATGCACTACAGAGATGATTCACGTGTCATTACGACACATCTGCTGCGGTAGATTCCGTCCGTGTAGCTTAGTTGGGAGAGCAACTTACTCCGGAGTGAGGGAGTACGGGTTTGATCCCAGTCACGGACAAATTTGTGTTTTCACATTGGATCCTGAACGTAAAAATGAATCCACTGGCCGTTGGGTTCTTCAAAAAATGTGTGAAGTTTGTTCCACATATCGTCTGGAATTAATGAAAAATTCCTTCTTCGCTTTAAAGAAAAGTTAAGAGGGAGATAATGTGACGTACTACAGAGGTGAATCATGTATCAAGACGACAAATATGCGGCAGTACATTCCTTCCGTGTAGCTTAGTTGGGAGAGCAACGTACTCCGGAGTCAGGGAGCACGGTTTTAATCTTCGTCACGGACAAATTTGTGTTTTCACAAACATCCCATGGGAAATCAGAATACACGAGGAAACTTGTCCGCGGTTAGAGCTGGATTTTTTCGTTTGCAACACTGTTAGCCCTACGTTTAGGTGGTATCGCCGTTGCAGATCATTTATTTTTCTTCATTCCGTTCTGTGGTTCATAACACCACTACCTCTTTCTAAACCACGTTAAGCCTTCCTGTTGTTCGAATGGTATGAGGCTATGCCTTCTAGATATTCGTCTGAGATGGCTTCGAGACCTAATTCCAGGTGAGACATGTATGGCGTGTTTGTCTTTCGGCACTGACTTGCTACGTTTGAGCTCCATGTTTGGTGGTTATTTTTGACATTTAACTTACATTTTGCGTTCCTTGTTCTGCTTATTTCATCGTGTGAAGGTATCGTGCGAAAACTTTTCCTCCGGCGAGTGTCGGTTAAGCTTTTATTTTGACTTTCTCGTTAGTTTTCACGTTTCTGTGGTTTGTTTACATCGGAGAGCTACGAATAGCGAATTACGATGTGGAGCAGAGCATGGAATGAACGTCATCGATTGGGACGTCGAACAGTTTTAGGGTGCTTCCTGATCTCATTTCTGAGCCTGTCGCAGAAGTTTCTGCTACTCATGGGTAGCCTGATTACATGGATTTTCAACCTGCTGTGTCAACGTTGCTTCGTCTTTCTCGTGCTCTGATAGATCGTCATACTCTGCTGATCAGATCGGGAAGTACAGTTGCCTTCTCCTACCCGATCTGACTCTATCAAGTCGGGTTCGTCCTAAGACAAATCTCAGCTATGCTGGCACCGTGCAGGGAGTTATACGTGCTCTTTTTCTTCTAGTGTTTCGTTCTCGCCAATTTCGTTTTCTCAAGTTAAATCTCACGGGACTCGCCTTCCAGTTACCGTGCCTCTGAAGTCGGCTCATGCCGGTTTCATTGAGAACATCCTGTAAGTAAGGAAGAGCGAGCCGCCCCGGTGGCGCAGTGGTCTAAGCGATGGCCTCTGATCATTCGTTCGAAAGGGGTACAGGTTCGAATCCCGGTGAGGCATGGATGTTGTGTTTGTCTTTCGGCACTGGGTCTCTCCTTTCTCTGGAACCAGTGGCCTTAAATTAGGGAGCCGCCACGTTGGCGCAGTTGTCTAAGCGATGGCCTCTGATCATTCGTCCGAAAGGGGTCCGGGTTCGAATCCTGTGGAGACATCGATGCTGTGTTTGTCTTACGGCACTGGCTCTCTCCCTTCCTTGGAGTCAGTGACCCTAAAATAGGGACGGGCTACTGCTTATAGCCTATTGAGTTGCTCACGGCGGTCGTTAAACCTTTAATAAAAAAATCCCTTCGCTGCACCGGTGGCGCAGTAATCTGAGCGATGGCCTCTGATCATTCGTCCGAATGGGGTCCAGGTCCGAATCCCGGTGAGTCATGGGTGTTGTGTTTGTCTTAGGGAACTGGCTCTCTCCCTTCCCTTAAACCAAGAGCCGTAAATTAGGGAGCCGCCCCGGTGGCTCAGTGGTCTAAACGATGGCATCTGATCATTCGTCCGAAAGGGGTCCATGTTCAAATCCCGGTGAGGCATGTATGTTGTGTCTGTCTTACGGCCTTGGCTCTCTCCTTTCTCTGGAACCAGTGGCCCTAAATTAGGGAGCCGCCACGTTGGCGCAGTGGTCTAAGCGATGGCCTCGGATCATTCGTCCGAAAGGGGTCCGGGTACGAATCCTGTGGAGACATCGATCTTGTGTTTGTCTTACGGCACTGGCTCTCTCCCTTCCCTGGAGTCAGCGGCTCTAAATTAGGAACGGGTGACCGCTTATAGGCCATTGAGTTGCTGACGGTGATCGTTAAACCTTCAACGAAAAAAAAATCCCTTCGCCGCCCCGGTGGCGTAGTGTTCCAAGCGATGGCCTCTGATCATTCGTCCGAAAAGGGTCCAGTTTCGAATCCCGTTTAGGCAAGGATGTTGTGTTTGTCTTATGGAAGTGGCTATCTCCCTTCCTTGGAACCAGTGACTCTAACTTAGGGACGGGCGACTGATTTTAGCCCATTGAGTTGCTCATTAGACCTCCAATAAAAAAGTAAGGAAGAGCGATGGCCGTAGAATGCCATTCACGTAACGAACACTCGTCATGGTGGTAGGGACTCTCACGAGAGGTAATCTTCTTTCGTACCCAATAGCACGAAAGGCCATGATGCCTTGTTTTGGTGCGGTATGAATGGTGCGAAAACACTTTTCCTTACGCCTCTACCCCTGTCGTCGGCGGACACATATGAGGCCATCATTTTAGCATAAAGAGAAGCGTGCTTCGTCTGAGAACATGATATTGCACTATTCCTCACGCCACTCCCTTCTTTCGATGCACCATTGCAGCTTGGCAGTCCGTTGCTGCTGTGACCAAGATAGGCCTGAGCAGGGGTCGACGAGCCGGCAGTCTGAACTATAAAAACTGGCAACGTACTGTTCCAGATGACATGGAAGAATGCTTCACGGTTTGCCACTGCTGCGCCAACGCCGTTGATGATGCAGAAGAGTCACTCAAAGATGTCCTCATGAGATGGCGGTTGTCCCCCGGCATTGTCTGCGTACGACGTTCAGAACTTTCTCTTCGTGCCCTACGCCCTTCTTCACACAATTCCCTGCACACACTCGCCACAACGGACACACTGCACATCACACGATTGGGAGTCTACCGGAGGGAAACATTGCGCTCTCTCATGTCGATAATACGACCTCTATCGAACTCGCTGAGGTGATTATACGTCTGTCTTACACTACTAAACAAAAGCATCGCTCTTTCCAAGTTTTAACAACACACAGCAACCGAAATGTTTTTTTATCCGGTCACCGCTGTCGATTCGAATCCCAGATCTCTCGATATCTAACCCAGTGCGTTAGCCTTACGCTACGGTGGCCAACAATCAACGGCGCTATCTGTGTTTTTCTGTCAGCTTCTTACATCATAAATCGTAGCGTAAGGCTAACGCACTCGGCTAGATATCGAGAGATCAGAGATTCGGAACCCCAGCGGTGACCGGATAAAAATTTTTCGGTTGCTACGAGTTGATAAAACGTGGAAAGAGCGATGTCTTTGTTTATTCAGTGAAGCCACGTATTTCGAGGATTTTCACTGTCTTACGCGACGACGAGGCATCCTTATCCACTGCTGACCAGGCACTAACATGCCGACCGAGGTACGCGGCGCTTATAGCAAAAAAACCGCCGGTTTTCGGTCTGTGACTGAGCGTGATCTCATCCGTCTAGACGCGGTACGCATGTACCTGGGACGCCGAAACGCTAATCATTTCTGCTATATTGTCTGATTAACACAGTCTGTAAAATTCACAGTCGTAGCTCGTCTTCTTTGAGGTCTTCTGTTTTTTATTAGACATCCGTGTACTTTGAATGGATTACGGAATTACACCATGTAATATAAATTTTGAAGATGTGAATCCGTTTTATGGTGTAAATATGACAAGGATGGTAAGTCAGATTATATCCGAAAACTTGAAAATTTCGTCGTCCTGGAGGGGAATCGAGCCCAAGTCTCTCGGATAGCGCCCGAGTATGCTAACCACTATACCACACATTCAGTTTAATCGGAAAATTGAGACTTGGTCGTTCTGGGTGGTGTAGTGGTTAGCATACTCGGGCGCTATCCGGGAGACGCGGGTTCGATTCCCGCTCCCGGACGACGAAATCTTCAAGTTTTCGGATATTATCTGACTTGTCATCCTTGTCTTATTTACACCGTAAAACGGTTTCACATCTTCAAAATTTGTATCAGTGTACTTTACTTAACTATTGACAAACATTGTTCTATATATTCATAATATAATAAATATATACATTAATATAATAAAACGTAGTTTGTGACAAATATTTATTTTTTCAAGCAGACCATGGTTTCGCTGGGTATTGACCTAGCTTCATCAGGACGAATGGCACGTAAATATTCAAATTGTATATGACAGTATAAATGGTATTTACTGTCACGTGTTTTGGTTAGATGCTTCCACGCGCTTGATAGAAATGGCGTGGATGTCATGTCATTAACGAGCTGCAAAGGTTTCGGATATACACTGGCGGAAAGTGAAAAAAGAACACCAAGAAGGAATTGGCGGACGATCATGAAATTTACATATGTTAATGAGGTCGAGTTTACGCAAGTGTGATGTTAATTTCGGGACCAACCGGTGAGCACTTACGCCACAGCACGGCATAATATGCAAATTATCGTTGGTGGTATTTAAGGAGTACGGCGAAGTGAATATAATCAGTCGTCGGCGTACGGACACGTGCGAAGACCATGAAGAAGTTGCAATGCCTGGACATGGAAGACGTGTACGATTTCAGCAGTTATTGGACTTTGAGCGAGGTCGTCTATTCGGACTCCGTGAGGCCGGGTGGTCGTATCGACGTATTGCAGAGCGAATTGGACGAGGAGTATCGGTGGAGGTACGATGGTGGCGTAGATGGTCCGAGGAACATTCCCACTCGAGAAGACGTGGAACCGGGAGTCACTGACGGACTGATGAGCCGACCGATCGACGCATAAGAAGAGCGGCGTTGTCAAGCAGAACATCCACTGTGACGCAAATCCGAGCTACCGTTGCACCTGAGGTGACTGCGCGAACAATCCACAACCATCTACTGGATGCAGGACTACGTGCACGTGTGCCTCTGGCATGTGTACCTCTGACTCCAGCCCACCGTCAGGAACGGCTGCAGTGGTGTCGTCAACGTCTGCACTCTAGAACATAATGGCGATCTGTCGTGTTCAGCGATGAAAACAGATTCTGCTTGGGAGCCTCCGATGGCCGTATGCGTGTTCGCAGACGCATAGGGAAGCGTCTCCAGCCTTCTTGCATCCGCCAGCGACACACAGGGCCTACACCTGGTCTCCTGGTGTGGGGAGCGATCAGCTATCACTCCTGTACACAGCTAGTGTTTGTACCGGGTGCGTTAAACACCGCCTACATCAACAACATCATTCAGCTCGTTGTTGTGCTATTTGTAAGGTCGGTCCATCGTGGTGTTTTCCAGCAAACGCACGCCCTCACACGGCACGTGCAGCGCAACATGCACTTCAGGGTGGGAGACAACTTCCATGGCCTGCACATTCATCGGATTTGTCCCCCATTGAGCACGTGTGGGATTTTATGGGACAACGATTTATCCGGTCTCCACGGCCAGCCACGATCATCCTCGATTAACGCGTCCAGGTTGAGGATGCTTGGAACTCAATACCCCAAATTTACATCCGACATCTGTACGACAGACTCCATGCCAGAATTGCACAGTGTGACGCAGTTCATGGCGGTTCAACCTCGTGCTAAATATGTTACATGGAAATGTTGTTTTTCAGTTTACCAGCAAATACAGCTGTATTTTGCCATAATGTTTTGATCACGTTATGCTCTGTATTCCGTTATTATGCTGTATAAATTTCATTGGTATTAGAGGTTTCCTTCTTGGTGTTCTTTTTTTACTTTTCGCCAGTGTATATGGAAAGCTTTGGTTGTTGAATCTGGCTTGCCAATTAGTTTTGCTTCTTCAAAGAGAAATTTGTGGTCCTTTCGCAATAGTAATGTCATATACAATTTGAATATTTACGTGCCATTCGTCTGATGAAGCTAGGTCCCAGCGAACCCATGGTCGGCTTAAAAAATAAATATTTGTGTCAAACTATGTTGTATTATCTTAATATATATATTGTCCCATCACGTTTTACATAAACGTAAAAATATCTCATTGCAATCAGCATAAATTACGAGAACCTCATGCTAAATGTGATAACAGCTATTACAAAAGTGCGTTTGCTATACATATAGACGGCGCCTCGTAGCGAAATCTGGTTTCTTTTCGACCTCCCGAAATGGAGGGGTGTACCTGCCATTGACGAACAATTTGAAATGATGTATAACACGATGGTAGATGTGACCTATAGATATCCTAGACCAAAAGTTCCGAATCTTACCTCACTAACATAGCTTTTCTCTTTCTATCTTGAGATCTGATTTTAGTTTGTGCGGGCATGCATAGATGGACTTTCTTAGCTACGTCACATTTTATTTCTGTCAAGGTCATTTCTTACGTTCGTCAAAATCGGAATAATAATAGAAATGACAAATACTGCTTTTGCGAAACTAAACAGTCGAAATACTTAATATTGCCGCCTCCATAATTTAGTAAATACAGGATTTATTTTTATGACTCACACATTTTGTTTCATTGGTTTGACGAAAATAACATTCATTAGTCCACCTACTCAAGCATTGCTCAATGTCAGGAATTAGTAAATCCTTATTATTTGTTGTTATGATTTAATTCCACTTAGTATGCATCGGACTGTGGCTGGGTGTGGTCATACGAGTGACGCGAATAAATGCAATTGTTGTACGTAAATGACTGTATACTCTGGAATCACTCGCTTTATATATATACTGTATATGCATAAAAAATAATGCATAGCGTAAGTTTACTACTAGGAGTGCCATGATACTCTCTCGATTTTTTTATTATTATAAATTTGGTTTGAAATATCATTAGAAAAAGTCACAAGTGAAACGATCATGCGTTTAAAAGCAAGTGAAGTTGTCTGGAAATTTTCTCTAGAAGTTTAAAAATTATTTTGCCTTCGCAGTATGTCAGCAACGAAAAAGACAGGTGAATTATCATCTCGCTTTAACACCTTTATTTATCTGCTTCCGGATGTTTATTGAACTGTGCGTTTGTACAAAAATACAAACCTGTTATGACTTCACGATTCGCTTCTGCAAATAAAGTGCTGTTTACTTGCATAAACACTCTTCACATTTCTTTGTTGCTAAGTAAGCATAATAGCTATCGTTTGAATATCAGCATGCCTCGATTTCTATAAATGAAAAACGAGTGACATTCCACATCGAGATTGAAACGCTAGCAAACATCCTAAGGCGAAACTGACAAAACTCATTTCCTGATGTTGTAAGACGGTTTCCAAACTTGTATAAACAACTTAAGTAATTTTTATTGGTCGCTTATCATTCGATATTTGAGCAAATATTTATTATATATGCGTCGGTAATTCTGATGCATACATCTTCATCGTCTTTATCCTGCTGTAGGTAGTCGAGTTAATATACACCAAAAAGCCAAAATATTTTGACTACCTGCCTAATATGACGTTGATCCTCACGTGTTGCCAAAACAGCTCTTTCGCGGCGAGGCTTAGATGGTACAAAATTTCTAAACGTGTATGTTGTATCTGGTATCCACACCCATACAGCACAAAACGTTTCAGATATGTATCAATAATGTTACAATCTCCCAATTTCGTTACACTTTCAGAGATATCTTATAACTACGTTTCAGCAACATCTAGTTTGGAACATAACTCTTTCTACATTACGGAAACGTTAAAAATAGCATTCACCAATACTACTGTTTTACGGTTTCTATTGTACACAATTGCTACCTTGATGCTACATTGGACGATATTCAAGTTTTTTGGTTTGGCAAAGGCGTGGATGTGCATGCGCATTTATGCCATTTCACCGAAGCACTCTCGTAGTCGTATTCCCATGTGCTACTGGGATATCTTTTGGTGATACTGTCGTACTCGTGCTAGCCAGTTGATTTAATATTTCATCTTATTTTTTGTGATTCAAGATTATCTGAAAGTAAGTAATTGTTTCGATTATTATAGTTTTTAAATTCTGAAAAGCATTTTATAAAACCTTGTAACGTACCAGGAGATGTGACGTACCTGCCAGAAGGACGCACACGACATAAAGGCAGATAGGAATCAGAATAAAACGTCTGCGTAGCTCAATTGGTAGAGTGACTTATTCCGGAATAAAAGGGATCCGGGTTCGAATCCTGGCGCGGATAAAAATGACGGAGAAATTTACTTTGTTATAACCTAAGTAGACGGCTGTGCTGTTGTATTAGTATACTATACCAGCACGTTTTTCTTTACTTGAAGCTGAGAAATTTCATATTGGTAGGTATTTAGAGGAATGACGAATCTGATTTTATCCCTATTTTGTGCTGAAATATAGTCTATTCCACATGTATAATAGAAACTCGACACCCTCATTTAGGACCGATTTTTAGTTCTTCTTTTATCAATGTATAAACGACGCCACTGTTTCCAATAGACAGCGAACTGCGTTGAACCTGCGAAAACGTAAACAACTCGTAATACGACTGTTGTTGCTTTTGAAACAGCTGTCGAGTGTGATAATTTTTATTGTGATTTTACAAAGTTTATTAAAAGTGTAATGTTCAGCGTAGTAAATACATAACAGTTTTATGATGATGTCACAAGTATCTTTCAAATACGTAACAGCAATGTAACGAAGTTACAAATATCTTTCAAATACGTAACAGTAACATGTAGCTGCTATGTTGAATTTACAAAGACCTCTCACTGTAACGTATCTGTTATGTTTCAAAGTTATGTAACGTTCGAGGACATTTTTGACGTAGCTGTAAGGTTTCTGAAACATTACTGTTACATTGCGCAACGTATCTGAAAAGTCTCAATGTTTCAGTGCTTACTTACTTTTAACATTACAAAATATTCTGTGCTATGTGGACATGTTACCAGCAATTCGTTTAACTCTTCCACGTTACGTGGCTGTGTCGCCGCAGATCTGATGTGCTGTTCCAAAACAAACTACAGATGCTCGATTGGATTAATGTCTGAGGAATTTGGAGGCCAAGGCAAAACCTGGAAGCCTTCCTCATGTAACGCAAATCAATCTGAAACAATTCAGGCAGTGTGGCATGGCGCATTATCCTTCTGATGAAGGAAGGCACTACGAGAGGGGAATACCTGTGCCATGAAAGAATGTACCTGGTCCGCGATTATCTTTAGGTAGGTGGTAGATGTCATAGTTCCCTGCTCACCAGGGTTTCCCAACAGAACATTGTCAAAAGCATGACACTTTCTCCACTAGTTAGTTTTCGTCCCAAGGTTCATTCTATATTGCTAACACTTACCCAGGTAAAAGACGCACACATACCTGGTCGTCCACATGGTGCAACAGGAAACGAGATTCATCCGAACATATGACTTTCTTCCAATAATTGAAGTTACAGTTTTGATGATCGCAAGCCCATTGTCGGGACTTTAGACGATGAACCGAGGTTGGCACCGGCATTCTAATTGGCCTGCTGCCACGCAATCCCATTTTCAGGAGGGTTCAATGTACTATTGTGTGTTTTGACACATTACTCCCGTCACCAGAATTTCGAATTACCGGCGAGTTGTGTTCGCAGTATCCCTTCTGTTGGATCGAACCAAACGGAATAACCTTCGCTCACATCTAGCATCAAGGAGCCGTGGACGGTATACCCCTTACCGGCGGTTCGTAATTTTTTCCATACTCGACCAATGTTTTAAGGTAAAAACCAACACTGACTGTGAGTACCTCCAAAACCTTGCCGTCTCGAAAACGCTCCGACCTAGTTTTGTGGACATTACAAGTTGCCCTTTGTCAAACTCGCTTAAGTCCGCTGCCTTCCCCATCTGTAGAACAAGAAGAATAACACCGATTAATTGTCGTCCTACAGTTGCTTCGATTTGTATAAAGACGCGAAAGCCATAATACTTTGGATCTCTTTTTTTATTGGAGGTTTAACAATTACCGTGAGCAACCCAATGGGCTATAAGCAGTCGCCCGTCCCTAATTTAGGGCCACTGGTTCGAGGGAAGGGAGAGAGCCAGTGCCATCGGACAAACAATCCGGACCCCATTCGGACGAATGAACAGAGGCCATCACTTAGACCACTGCGCCACCGGTGCGGCCTTTGAACCTTCAACGTATTTCCATATATTAGCCATACCGAGAAAGAAATTATTTCAATGCCTGACAGAGAAAATGCCTCACCATTAAGGAGTGCTCGAAAACAGACCGAACTGCACACACAGATAGCCAAGAAGGTCCTGAACAAATGATTTAATTGTCACATACAGACTAGGCTCCAGTAGCGAAATATACAGGATGATCAATAAGGAGTGTAGCTCGCATTTTGGGCAATACAGCGTTGAATCATTCCAAACTAAGCATCGAGGCACCGAGGGTCCGAATAGAGTCCTGGGGTATCATGGACCATGTGGTGTTGATCCGAGTTCACAGTTTATCTTCCTTTTGTGGGGATGGGAGGGTCCTCAAACGACTTTCAATCGTGTCCCACAGGTGCTCGACGGGCGAAAGGTCGGGGGAGCATGCTGGCCACGGAAGCATTCGCACACCGTGTAAAACATTCAGAGTGATCCGAGCGGTATGCGGCCGGGCGTTATCCTGTTGTAAAACGGCGTTTGGGATGTCCTGAAGATACGGTTGTACCACGGGCCGCAGCACCTCGTCAACATAACGGCGTGCCGTTAATGTGCCAGTAATGCGTACCAGCGGTGAGCGGCCGTTGTCGCTGATAGTACCCCACACCACGTTTCCACGTTGCAGGGTCGTGTGGCGCTCCACAATGGCAGAGGAATCCGCATGTTGGCCCCGTCGCCTCCAGAGTCTCACGCGGCGATCATCCGTGGTGAGACAGAACCGCGGTTCGTCACTGAACACCACACTGTTACATTCGGCACCCGACGCATCTCTGGAGCGACATCACGCCAAGCGGTGACGACAATGGTTAACTGTTAAGAGTAACATTAGCAACGGATGGCTGGACAGTAAACCAAACGCAGCCAATCGGCGCGACACTGTTCTCGTCGTTATCGGAGCATCCAAGCCTCCCGTACACTCCGCAAAATGTCACCCGTTGTGGCCTGTGCGTCCGCTACAGCATGACGTCGGAAACGACGATTGGTGTGCTCGGACGTCCGTCTCCAGCGCTGCGATCCCCCTACGAAGTTGCATAGATCCTTCTTTGGACCACTGTCGCTAAATGCGACCGACGGTTGTGGCATCACGTTGCCATTCTTCTGTAATACAACGCAAGGACCATCCGGCGGTACGAAGGACTACGATGACACCTCTCATGAACTCGTCCGTTTGACGAAATCGCGTACGACGATGACTTCTTGACTGACGGTCTCGCGGGCTGGTTGTCTGCTTATATTCCGAGCGCTGTTCGTGAGATTGGCCTGTAAATGCAATCATTTGCATAATTTGTACGTGTGCACCTACCCTGCAATTTTCATGTCGCTGCGTTCACGTGTTCGTGGTGTGGCATTTCCAACCAAGTTTTGTACTCATACACTCTCAGGGAGTGTATGAGTACAAAACTTGGTTGGAAATTATTTGGAAGTATCAGTAAAATCTTCAAGAACAATTTACCAGTCTGCCTTAAAAGTAAGGGAATTAATCGGGGCATCCTTATAGTTCTTAAGAATCAGTGACCTGAACTTCAAGAACAATTGCTAGTGTACTTTAAAAGAAAAATGATTAATCAGCGCATCTTTCCATTTCTTAGAAATCAGAGACATGTATTTCAAGAACAGTAAGCAGTATGCCTTAAAATAAAACGGACTGATAAGTGCATTCTTCCAGTTCTTTGGAATCAGAGACATGAAATATAAATACAGATATACGGTATTCAGACGCTGCAAACTACTGAAAGAAGCATGGCTACAACAGTGATGCAGTGGTCAAAGGTGTTCTCGTTTGACCATTCGTCCGAGATGGGTTAGAGTTCGAATCACGGGTGAGGCATGGATAGTGTATTTGCCTTTCGGCACCAGCTCGTTTCCCTTCCTGGAACCAGAGAACCGAAATTAGGTACGGGCGACTGCCACCTTTGAGTTGATCACGTTGGTCGTGTTTTACACCCAATCAAAGAAAAGGAAGGGGTGCGTGCTTGGTGCAACCCGGAAAGATACGAAAGAGGACCTCACGGAAAAGAAAAATGACGAGAGCTTATGACATTATGCGCAAGGTAAAAATCCTTGAAATGGCAATAGGCTGGACATATTGCTAGAAGAACGGACCACCGGTGAAAACCTGATATACTAAACTGAATTCCAAAGGACAGGAAAAGACACAGAAACAAATCACGTGGGAGATGTTGGGTAAAATTCGAAAGCATGTCAGACTGAAATGGAAGACACTGGCTCAAGACGGAAAGTTGCTTACGAAACTTAGGAAGACCTTCATCCAGCAGTGGATTGTTAATGGTTGATGATGTTGATCATGACGCAAAGGGGATCAAACCGAAATAACCTATTTGAAAAAAAATATATACGAAACCTAAAGAAGAAAAACGTGAAGCATGGCACTAAAGTTCTCAACTGAAATGTTATTCCTACTATTCTAACATCAGCATAATCTTGACTTTAAACTTTGCAATCACGTTTTGTGCCAGCGACGGAACGATTCCGTCTTAAAAGAACTAGAAAAGGAGTTGTAAATATTTTGCTGATAGCAATCTAATAAGGGAAACAAATGAAAATACGAATTTTAGAAATTCGGATGTAGAGCAAATGGAAACATATCTTTATGCCCTCTAGCGGGAAAACTGTGCATCAAGGAAACAGAAGCTTATGTGTAATATTATTAGAATTGGCAAGTACTAACGGAATTCTTTTAATTGGAGCCAACATGGTTGAGATACTTTTCAAAAAGAAGTCAAAGTGTACGCTATCTGAACCAAATATATTTGATTAGAAGAGTTTGAAAGGTATGAGAAATATCTTTAAGTGTGTGCAGAAACCAAATTTGTCATTGTAAAGAAATTGTTTCAAAGTTGATATACACTGCCGGACAATTGCTAAGAACGGGTGACAATAGCAACGATAGCAACTATAAAATGGAAGGCAGGAAAATGTGGAAATCAGCATAAGTGTGGGATACAGTAAGACGTGTTGTGCGTATGCAAATTTTGGATTGCCGAACTTGTTCGTGACGTCATAGCGCTGATAAGAGATATAAAGGATTTGACGCGTATTGACCGTTGTTGTTCAAACGCAAAGTTGAAAGGGAAAGAATCAATAGACGAACTTGCAATTTTCAGTATGTCTTTCCGACATCACCTAGATGATTTTACGCGTGGCCGTATTATTGGCAAGATTGAAGAAGGGCGAAAAATAACAGATGTTGCCAGGGAGTTCGACGTCAGCCACAGTGTTGTTTCAAGGCTTTGGAAATCATTTCAAACAAATGGAGAGTGTAGCAAACGTCACGGGGGATGTCGTGTTCGCAGTACGACACCTGTAGAAGATCGGTACATAGTGCTATCAACAAAAAAACGCCGGCGCAGCACAGCTAGTGAGGTAGAAAATCAGTTTATGGCTGCTACTGGCAAGCGGATCTCCCGAAAAACTGTCTCCAGACGTTTGCATGAAGGAGGACTATACGCCCGCCGTCCTGTTGTGTGCATCCCATTGTCCAGACGTCACCGTACCGCCCGTTTGCAATGGTGCCACCAACATCGCAATTGGACTGCTAACGACTGGTCTGCTGTCCTCTTCTCATATGAGAGTAGATACAGTCTATCGTCTGATTGTCGACGACAACTGATCTGGCGTGATAGTGGTACTGCATATTGTCCAGCAAACATACAGGAAAGGGACCGATATACGACATGTAGTGTCATGGTATGGGCTGGCATCATGATCAATGGCCGTACGTCCCTCTATGTGCTTCCAACTGGGACTATGACTGGCCAACGATACATTAATGATGTTCTGCTACCTCATGTTTGCATGTTCCGTGGTGCTGTCGGTGATAGATTCATTTTCATGGACGACAACGCAACATGTCATCGAACAGTCGCTGTCCAGGAGTGTCTTGAGAGCGAGGATATTCAACGCCTCGTATTGCCAGCACGTTCCCCAGATCTGAATCCCATTGAAAATGTGTGGGATGCTTTGGGGAGGAGTCTTGCTGGTCGCCAATGCCCTCCAATAAACAAGGACACCCTCATCCGTGCACTGACAGAGGAATGGGATAAATTACCCCAACAGCTGCTTGATAATGTTGTGCAAAGCATGACACGACGTGTGGAATCTTGCATTGCCCTCCATGATGGCCATATCCCGTATTTACATCTTACGCCGGAACGCCTGCGGACGGTAAATGCATTTTTTTTCACGTTTGCGTATTCTGCACAAAATGGCCGTTTTGTCCCTTGAACACGTTCCAAAGCCTTATGGATTTCAGAGCACAATAAACTGTCTTTCTTGTAATGTCCTGGCATTCGGACATTATTGTATTTCACTTGGCATCCAACCACACTTACTTTTTTATGCGCTATATAGCCGTTTATGATCCGTCCTTAGCAATTAATTGTCCAGCAGTGTATTTTTGAACGAAGGATTGGGAAATATTGTAGGTTAAAAGGTTTATAAAACAAAATGAAGCATATTGGTGGAATCTGTTGCAATTTCACGTTTGATTTTTTCTTAAACTGTGCAATGGTCCGGGGTTTCATCGCATGCACTTTTCCTTTGAAATGATCCCAGAAGTAAAAGACAAGAGGGATTGGATTGGGAGATCTTGGTGGCCATAAACCTTTTGAAATTATCCTGTCTGTAAAGGAGCTACAGATTTCTTTCATGCTCTTTGCCGATGTGTGACTCGTAGCTCTAACTTGCTAAAAGTATCCGTAAGACAGTTGATAATACTGACCTAAATGATTCACAAATTCGTCGAAAATTAACAATAACCGATCTGTATTCATGGTGTGCTCAAAGAAAATCGGTCCTTAATTCAAACACTTAATGTGGATCAGGAACACCAAACAGAAATCATCGCTCTCACGTTAATAAGTGAGTTTTGGAAAAATTCTCGAGACTCACTTATTAACGTGGAAAGAGCGATGATTTCTGTTTGGTGTTCTTGATCCACGTTAAGTGTTTGAATTAATTATCGATTCGCCTCCTAGTTATTTGTTCTGTTGCTCCTTTCCATCTTTGGTGAATCCCCAGCATTGTGTGGGTCTCCATGAAGCAACCTGCCATGTAGTTTGGCAATTAATTACACGTGAGTCTGGAGAATTCAAGGCCGATGTGGTGCAGTGGTTGCATTTCCGGCGCGTAATTGGAATACACTGGGTTCGATTCCCGGTGGCGGCCGATGATAATTTTTCCGAGACTCACTTATTAACGTGGAAATAGCGACGATTTCTGTTTGGTGAAAATCGGTCCTATTATTGGTTGTAGGGATAGTGTAGATCAAACACCAATTTTGGAAGAATCAGTTACGGTTGATGAACAGCATAGAGATGATCTGTATCCCATATCCGTGTATTATGAAAATTAATGCATCCACGGAAATGGAATCTGGCTTTATCTGTGAACCAAGTGATGCCCAATAAGTCGTGCATTTTTCGTAATCGGGATGGACGGCTGTGACGCAATATGGCTTTTGTTGAGAATTTTTGGCTGCTACCTGGCAAATGCCATAGGATAGTCCTGTTCTTCAAGAAAGCATACGCTAAGACTTTGAAAGGGAAACCAGCAAATTCACTTCGACTTCCTGCTTGGTAACGGTAGACGTTGGCGGTCGCCACCACTATGGATATTCACACCACTTCCCGTTCTCTCCAATTTCTCCGCCAGGAGAAACGCCGGTCTTGTTTGGCGGCTGGCGACCTCCGAATTTCTTTATCAATCGTTTCTGTGCTTCCTTGAAGGAACTTGTATCCCAGGATTCTCGAACAATGAACAAACGCTTCGGAAATGAATAACAGCTTTATCCTTCGTCCTCAGTACACCGCAGCTAAATGGCGAATCTGCGTGGGGGTTTTTTCGGCTGTCTGCCAACCGATCACTTCTTTCCCGAGGACCTACGACTCTGTTCAGCAGTTTCCGCATTAAGTTAAAGATTGACTTCAAATGCATTTCCTTTCTCTCAACAGCGAATTACTCCAATATTTCGCTATTGGAGGGTTGCGAAGCGAGTGGATCGCCCTGTATAATGTCAGAGATTAGCCTTTGAACCACGGTACCGTGATGAAAATGGCGGTCTTATCATCATCAGAAAAATGCTTGCCCCGTAAAAAGGACTTCAACCTTGGAAGAAGGAAGACAAGATCTGATGAGTACAGCGGATGGGCCATATATAGAAGCCACGTTCACGCTCATTTTCTGTTCCATCAAGGAAAGCATAAGCTGCTGCGTTGTGCTGAGGCAGCAATGCACCTTTCGTTAGCATTCATGCTTCACAATTTCACAAAACGTGGCACAGTGGTTACCGTATTATGTTCCGCTGATGCTAGAACCATTTGGAAAGAAATCAATGAGACTCACACATCGCTGATTCGATAAAACGCTAGTGCATAACTTTCCCAGCAGATATTTGAACTCGCGCTTTTTTTGGAAGGAGGTCTTTGCATGTTTCCACTGTTTGGAGCTTCCCATTTTTTCTCGGTTGAAATGATTAATCCAGTTTTTGTACAATATCACTACTCAGAAGAAAAGAAACCTTCACTGTCACCGTTGGGCATGACGAAACGTTGCATTAAACACTCTCTTCTGTGTCTCTTCTGCAAAGGTGTGAGTAAGTGCGGAATACAACTGGAAATGATCAATCCAGTCTCCTTTCATAACACTAATCAGAAAGAAAAAAAGAACCCTTCAGTGCCACCGTTGGTCATGGTCAAAGGTTGCTACGAACACTTCCAAATGTGTCCCTTATGCAAAGGTGTGAGTAGGTGCGGAATACAACTGGAAATGATCAATCCAGTCTTCTTTCATAACACTAATCAGAAAGAAAAAGAATCCATCAGTGCCACCGTTGGTCATGGTCAAACGTTGCTATGAACACTTCCGAATGTGTCCCTTCTGCAAAGGTGTGAGTAGGTGCGGAATACAACTGGAAATGATCAATCCAGTCTTCTTTCATAACATTAATCAGAAAGAAAAAGAATCCATCAGTGCCAGCGTTGGTCATGGTCAAAGGTTGCTACGAACACTTCCAAATGTGGTCCTTCTGCAAAGGTGTGAGTAGCTACGGAATACAACTGGAAATGATCAAAACAGTTTTTTTCATAATCACGAATCAGAAAAAAAGAAGCCATCAGTGTCATTGTTGACTATTACCAAGTTGCTATGAACACTGTAATCTGTGCCGCTTCTGCAAAGGTGTGAGTAGGTGTGGCATCCAACTGGAAATGATCAATTCAGTCTTCTTTCATAACACTAATAAGAAAGAAAAAAAAATATTCATCAGTGCAACCGTTGGCCATGGTCAAAAGTTGCTATGAACACTTCCAACTGCGTTTTTTTCTGCAAAGGTGTGAGTAGGTGCAGAATACAACTGCAGATGATCAATACAGTCTTCTTTCATAACACTAATCAGAAAGAAAAATAATCCATCAGTGCCACCGTTGGCCATGGACAAACGTTGCTATGAACACTTCTAAGTCTGTCCCTTCTGCACAGGTGTGAGTAGGTGCGGAATACAACTGGAAATGATCAATCCAGTCTTCTTTCATAACACTAATCAGAAAGAAAAAGAATCCATCAGTGCCACCGTTGGTCATGGTCAAAAGGTTGCTACGAACACATCCAAATGTGTCCCTTCTGCAAAGGTGTGAGTAGGTGCGGAATACAACTGGAAATGATCAATTCAGTCTTCTTTCATAACACTAATCAGAAAGAAAAAGAATCCATCAGTGCCACCGTTGGTCATGGTCAAAGATGGCTACGAACACTTCCAAGTGTGTCCCTTCTGCAAAGGTGTGAGTAGCTGCGGAATACAACTGGAAATGATCAAACCAGTTTTTCTTTCATAATCACGAATCAGAAAAAAAGAAGCCATCAGTGCCATTGTTGACCATTACCAAAGGTTGCTACTAACACTTCCAAATGTGCCGCTTCTGCAAAGGTGTGAGTAGGTACGGCATCCAACTGGAAATGATCAAAACAGTTCTTTTTTCATAACACTAATCAGAAAGAAAAAAATATTCATCAGTGCCACCGTTGGCCATGGTCAAAGGTTGCTACGAACACTTCCAAGTGTGTCCCTTCTGCAAAGGTGTGAGTAGGTGCGGAATACAACTGCAAATGATCAATCCAGTCTTCTTTCATAACACTAATCAGAAAGAAAAAGAATCTATCAGTGCCACCGTTGGTTATGGTCAAATGTTGCTACGAACACTTCCAAGTCTGTCCCTTTCTGCAAAGGTGTGAGTAGGTGCGGAATACAACTGGAAATGATCAATCCAGTCTTCTTTCATAACACTAATCAGAAAGAAAAAGAATCTATCAGTGCCACCGTTGGTCATGGTCAAAAGTTGCTACGAACACATCCAAATGTGTCCCTTCTGCAAAGGTGTCAGTAGGTGCGGAATACAACTGGAAATGATCAATCCAGTCTTCTTTCATAACACTAATCAGAAAGAAAAAGAATCCATCAGTGCCACCGTTGACCATGGTCAAACGTTGCTACGAACACTTCCAAGCGTGTCCCTTCTGCAAAGGTGTGAGTATCTGCGGAATATAACTGGAAATGATCAAACCAGTTTTTTTCATAATCACGAATCAGAAAAAAAGAAGCCATCAGTGTCATTGTTGACCATTACCAAGTTGCTATGAACACTGTAATCTGTGCTACTTCTGCAAAGGTGTGAGTAGGTGCGGAATCCAAATGGAAATGATCAAACCAGTTTTTTTTCATAATCACTAACCAGAAAAAAAGAAGCAATCAGTGCCATTGTTGGCCATAGCTAAGTTGCTATTAACACTCTTCTCTGTGCTGCTCCTGCGAAGGTGTGGGTAGGTGTGGGATCCAACTGTGAATTTGTGAATGGTGATTTTCACTGAGGCAACATTAGTTTTGGGCTGATTATTCAGTTATCGGATTGTAATGCGCCGATCTTCGATGATTAGTGCCTGACGTTTCATAGTCGTTTCCTCCATATCAGAATTTGTTGATCGGCCGGGACATTTTTCTCTGAGGGTGCTAACTCGTTCACGCTTGAATTGTCTACATCGTTTCGCTACAATGCTGTAAGCTGCGCACTGAGTCCCAAACACCGCACTCATTTCCACATGAGAGATCTGAGTTTTGCATTGCAGAAACAGATCCCAGTTCTTCACTCAAGCATGTTCATACTTACACCCGATTGAGCTCTATCATTTGCAAGAACAGAACCAGCCATCGTAAGTAATTTTACCGTACTTTGTGCCCTTACTACATACAATGTGTGCAAATAAAGTTTGTTTGTGAATGTACAGTGAAAAAATTATCTTAAATTAAGATATTTGAAATAACTCACATTATTCTTCATCAGAATAATTCCGCATCCCGTATGCAGTGCAGTTTTGGCATCGTTCCTATGAAAAAGGCTATGAAAGAAGTCTTCATTGTTTTCGTGTGCAGCTGGGGTGTCACATTCCCTTGAATGTCCAGAATGTCATCACATCTGCTCCCTTTTAATCATAATTTTAATCGAAAAATAAAAAAATACTCATTCGGTGCCAGACAGGACGAATACGGTGGGTGATTTAATGCAACAACGACTCATACTGCCGAACAACACTTTAAGAAATAGTCATTCGGCGCCAGATAAGGCGAATACGGTGAGTGATTTAATGCAAAAACGACTCGTACTGGCGAACAAGTCTTGAACTGATTTTGCGCTTTCCTAAATCCTCTTTTAAAATCGCAGACAATTTCTTGATTAATACTCAGTTCCTTAGAGATCATTCGCACAACAGTCAACGATCATTTGATGTGAGCCCGCAAATCTTGCTAATTTTTACAGAATTTCTGGAGGTTGCGGGCTTTCCACTGCGGGAGTCGTCTTCAACGAAGTCTATAATCAGCAGAAAAAAACTTGAATCACTCGAAAACACACTTCAAGGTTAATGTTTCACCACCGTGAACTTCGTTCAGAATTGAATGTGTTTGCAATTCGGATTTTTCCCAAATTTGAAGCACAATTTGGTATTGATTCTCTTTGTTTCATTGTTATCTGCTAAGAATGTGCACCTGCACTAGCTGCGGCCACACGTTTCTCTGTGCTACACCCTTTATCACTGCTCCGTGATGGTTACGGCACGCTCATGCACTTGACAGTTTCTTGAAATTATCGCACCTTTTACAACCTTTTCTTTTACGTGTTACGACAACATTCGTCGAGATTTATTGAATCACCGTACAAGTGATGAAATATTTATGAAACAAATAACAGAATACTGTTGTGACGTGCCTGCCCCGCAGGACGCACACGAGATAAACGGCAGATAGCTGCGAGACATTCCGTCCGCGTAGCTCAGTTGGGAGAGCGATTTACTCCTGAGTGAGGGGGACCCGAATTCGACGCCCGGCGCGGACAATCTTGTGCATTATATTGGCGCCCGAACTTCCAGGATGACCTAGCTGTTAAGTTTCTCGGAATGATGTGATGTTCTTTCCACACCGCGAGACAAGAAAAATGAGAATCCCTTCTTCAGTGCTTCGAAAAATTAAATCAGTGTGATGCCACTTTCAACACACCTAAATGTCTGGGATTTCTGAAATGCACGTTCGTCATGGGATGACTGCCTAGAGCGACACATGATCCCAGCTGACCGGTGGGTATTCCTCTGACCCTTTTTTGGATGGGGGGGGGGGGGACACGAGATAAACGTAGATAGCGGTGAGTGGACATGTCCGCGTAGCTCAGTTGGGAGAGCATTTACTCCGGAGTGAGGGGATCCGAATTCGATGTCCATTGCTGACGAACTTGCACGTTATACTGTACTATCTTATTTTCTATCTGAATGTAGACCTTTGCTGAGTATCCCTTGTAAAAGTAATCACAACTATGTCAACGAAAAAGCAATTTGTAAAATTTTCATTTTGGAACGCAATACTTCTTCAAAATTTTCAGATTCTCGATATCGTTTTGCTGTCTGAAGCTCTAACGAAGACGAAGCTTAGATACGCCGTTGCGGTGGCGCTAAGCGCTGGCTCGTGACCATTCGTTCGAAATGGGTATGGGTTTGAATCCTGGTGAGACCTGGATGTTGTGTTTGTTTTACAGCACTGGCTCTCTCCGTTCTCTGGAATCAGTGACCCTAAAGTAGGGATTGGGGGCAGCTTGTAGCTCATCAAGTTGCTCACGGTGGTCGTTAAACTCCCAATCAGAAGGAAAAAGAAGAAAGATGACACCGAATTTTCGGGTGTCAGGAGCACGTCTTTTGAATCCGTTCTGATGCAAATTAGATTTATCAAAGCTATTCAAAGTCAATGAAACCGGTATGGAAAACAATAGTATTTGACGGAAGGAAGAAGTTTTTCAATCGGGTTTTTAATCCCTCAGATATTGCTGTAAACGGAATCGTGTGCTTACGCCCTCTGTTTGCAGACTTGTGCGTTAAGAAATATTTAAAATTATATGAGAAACATTTCGCAGCGGAAACACTCTCCAACAAAGAAATATTTTTTTAAATTGGACTCTTCGAAGCAGAGGTATGGACAAATATAAGATATGCATCTACACCCACTGGCGGGAAAACCATGAATTATTTTAGGAAGAAAGTATCCTCAAAATGTTTTCCGATGTGAGAGGTATCGGTCCAAGAAAAAAAATTTAGTGGAGTTTCGGGAGCTCGGATTTTGCTGCAAATACATCAGAAGCAGAAATTAACACTTATGCCACTTGGTGGCCAAGCTATTCTTTACCAAATATTAGAAATTGTATGAAAAACATTTTCCATCAGGATGCGATACAGGAAGAATTTTTCATATCGGAATTTTAGGAGCAGAAATATCAGGAAAAACGCAATTTATATGTGCGCCACCTGGTGGAAAGTATGATTTACTTGAAAATTTAGAATTTATATGAAAAACATTTTGCATCGGAAACACCATCCAATAAAGAAGGAATTTTTCTAATCGGACTTCTAGAAGTAGCGATATGCATCTACGCCCCCTGGCGTAGAAACCATGCATTATTTTAGGAAAAAAATATTCCTAAAAGGTTTGTTGACGTGAGTAGTATTTGTCCACAAACGAAATTTTTTCATTCGAGATTTTACAAGCTCAGATTTTGATGCAAATACATCAGAAGCGGAAATGAAAGCTTACGCACCCTGGTAGCTAAACCATTTTTTATTAAAAGTTACAAGTTATTTGCAAAGGATTTCCCATCAGGAGCTGTATACGGTGCAGAAAGAAGTTTTGAAATATGAGTTTTAGAAGTAGAGATATCGGGGTAAACGCAATTTACCTTTACGCCCCCTAGCGCAAAGTCTATGGATTACTTGAATAACTTGAAATTATATGAAAAACATGTCACATCGGAAACTTTATCTAATAAAGAAAATATTTTCAAATAGGACCATTAGAAGCATAGATATTGAATAAAATAAGATATACATGTACGCCCCCTGGCGGAGAAACCATGCAATCTTTTAAGAAGAACTTAATCGGAAAAAGTTTATCGACGTGAGTGATATCGGCCCACGAACGAATTTTTTCAATTGAGATCTTAGAAGCTCAGACTTTATGGCGAATACATCAGAAGCAAAAATTAACACTTACGCCCCCTGGTGACCAAAGTATTATTTACCAAAATTATAAATTATTTGCAAAGAGTTTCGATCAGGAGCTGTATCCGCTGAAGAAACAATTTTTCAAATCGGAGTTTTAGAAGAAGAGATGTCGGGGAAAACGTATTTACTTTTACGCCCCCGAACGGATAATCTGTGCGCAACTTGAAAAAGTAACTATACCTAAAACACTCTTCGACATAAATGGAATCGAAACATAAAATAATTTTTTCAGTCGGATGTTTAGCAGCAAATATATGGAATAAAATGTATTTTGAATTCGACATCATCTGCATTTATGCCCTCTAGCGGCGAAATTGTTTATCTTAAGAAAAACGAAATAAAGGATCATCATTCACATAATTCAAGCTTCCCAATGCAAAAATAACTTTTTAAATCGGACTAATGGTTACTGAGATATGGTGTCTACGGACGGACGGAAGGACGGACGGACAAACCGATAACATAAGCACAATCTTTTTTACAAAAGACGTGCTGAAAAGAGCTTAGAGCTGTCTTAAAATAAAAAGTAAGTATCATGGCTTACAATTCCGAATAGTTGGAATTAATGCAATCTCACAAAAAAATGCAATTTCTAGCATAACAAGAGATAGTGTTACTTTGCTACTTGATTTTCTACCTTGTTCTTTTCTACTTACAGTATATCTTCCGTTTCTGTCATCCTGTACTGTTGTGAAAAGAAACAGTATAAAACGCTACGTATTATATGATGTTTGTGAAGAATTAGTAGAATCTAAGAATATGTTTAATTTCTCACATTACAAAGCAGAGAAACCCGCGAATTTAGCTTCAAGAAATGATAGCGCCAGAAAACTTGAAAAGGTTGAGGTTTTCCATCAACGTTGTTAATCCGGAAATTTTAATGCATCCACGATTACCCTTGCACCACATGCAGAAAGGTCTGTTTTTTTATGTTTTCGCTTACATCAAAGCTGAAAGTGCGTTTCATGACAATATGCGGTAATTCATGCTGTGTGGGATATAAATTATAAATCGTGGAACTTAATTTTTCTTCTCTTTTATGCGAGTGCACGTAACAGTAGTTACTGATTTCCATGCCATTTTTAATTGAGTTATAATGAGAGTAGGTGCTTCCAAAAGAACAGTGCAACTCCTCCTACGCACATCTATCAAGCAGCTATTTAATTCCGTTTCATTAGCGACCAGAATTCCCATGAACAGCGGAAAAGTCTCTTATCTTCGCTCAGAGGTTTAAAACGCTCACCAGTGAGATTGACTTTTACTTGGGCGCGCCTATTGCCTAAGTGAAAATGCCCTTTGTTTCAAATACGAGAACAGAATAACAACTTCTTTTATCTGAAACCCAGCAAGAGGTCTGTTGGGGTGTGTGCTCACTTCGTGAAGTATGAAAATGGCAGCAACCACACGTTACATAAAAGACCGATGCCTTTTATATGCTTTTCACATCATTCTGGAAATACTCCGGCCTTTATTAGTGAAAATTATTGAGATATAGGGAGAAACGTCATCTCTATATATTTCTTTTCCCTACTGTTTCGAAACTGCAAACAGCTAAATCTGTCGATACTTTTATATTTTAAGAAATTTTTAAACTTGACCAAGTTGTCTAAACTGCAAGAAACTGAATATCTGATTTGGATTCTAAGAGATGCAGGACTTAATTTTCTGGGTAGATACATTTCCATATACCTTCATCTGCAAAACAAAATCGGTGTTGGAAAGATAGCAAATTTGAAAATTCAATATTTCTCGAAATTTTATCGCCCAGGATCGCATGACTAAAAATGTTGAAAACAAAGTGAAACAGATTTACACATTTAAGAAGCACACGTTACATTTGAGTTTGTAACCCGTGATCACCGGCTTAACGTGGCTTCCAAATACTTACGGGAGTTTTGTAGCAGTGAATCATGAAAGTTGGGATTTTCCAATCTTTTGGAGCACGCTCTAATCAACAAAGTACCCACAATCTTTCTGCCAACAGATAGTGAATTTATCATACACTATATTGAAAAAGTCACTGGACACCTAGAAGAGAATCACAACATAGCATTTATTGACATACATTAGTACCGTGTCGGTCCACCCTTGGCTTCAATGCATACATTGACCCTTCGAGACATGTTTTCGACAAGATTTTGGAACACAGCGATAGGTATGCGCTTCCATTCAGTACATAATGCTGCCGCTGACTGCTGCTCAGTAGTAGGCCTTGGTTGCAAACTTCTTATGCGGCACTCTAATTCATCCCATAGGTGCTCTATGGGATTAAGATCAGGGCTCTGTGCTGGCCAGTCCACACACGATACGGAATTATCGTCAAACCACGCCGTAGCAGTCCTTGCTTTATGGTTCGGTGCATTATCCTGCTGGTACCAACAAGGCTTTGTCCACGGTAACCAATAAGCCGGGACCATACCACAAACCCGCCCCCCCCCACATACACACGAATACACTTCCAGCTCCAAACTTGACCGTAGGAACAGTACACTGTGGTAAATAGCGTTCCCCCGGCTGCTGCCATACCCACACATGGCTGTCAGACTGATGGATCGTGTATCTGGATTTATCAGTCCATATGACCCGTTCCCATTGATCTACGGTCCACGATACTGAATGTTCTTTACACCATGCTAAACGACGAGTAACTTTCCGAGTGGAGATGAAAGGCTTATGAGCAGGCACGACCACGGTAACCCATGGAATGAAATTCTCTGCGAATGGTACGTGTACATACCGAGTATCCAGCATTTTTACTCACCTGTACACTGAGGTCTTGTGCAGTACTCCGTCGATTAGCTGTTACGACTTCCCTGAGGCTTAGACGTCCTCTATCACTGATTTTCTTCTGCCTGTCGGTACGTTTTGCTGCTGCACGCACTCCATGCGTCTTCCACTTATTCAATCCATTCAAAACAGTTGAATTGGGTATGTTCAAACGCCTCTCAGTTTCTCTTATTGACAATCCACTAATATAACACCCAACAATCTTTCCTTTCTCAAAGTCAGTTCTATCCTACCGCCGCGACATTTTCACTCAACCTCACGGTGTGATATGATCGTGGTCAGATGCAGTCTTGTTTTAATACCGTTTGCTGCTGTACCCGCATCTTAACAACGTAGTGGATCCGTTCATTTGCTTTTGAAGGGGTGTCCGGTGACTTTTGTCAGTATAGTGTATGTACTTTTAATGGTTATTATTAGCAATGACGAAGAATCTTATACAAATGACTTTAATTTTGCTCGATATAATAATTGCAATTTTATTTATTCTCTTACTGATAGTGATTATTAATTTTAGAACACTCGATCACTAGGAAGAAATACCACTCCAGATTTAATGGGGTTTTATTGATGAAGAGAGCTGATATTAAAGGAAGATTTCTACAATATCTTGATATTTTTCCTAATTATTTTTAATGAAGCAATTAAGAATATTAGTAAATGATTTCAGTTTACCTACTACGTTTCATATTTTTTTCAGATTTGTTTCTAATTTATGATCACCAAGATGATAAATATAATCTGTCTAAATAATGTCTCAAATTAAAGCAGAAAAAGGAAAAAAGAAAATGGAAAAAAAAAAAGAATGCTCCTTTCTATAAGCACAATAGAGAGTTGTTCTAATAAAACGGTAAGGAAATATAAATGGCAAAATTTAAATAACTGAGAATAAATGGTTCCCTAAATATCTTGCAGAAAATATGAAACACATGCAATAAAACAAGTTACCCTATTTTTCGTCGTACGGATTATTTGTTAAAAAATATATGAATTTAGGTTCTGCGGATTATACACCGATGTGGATAATACATTGCTTTAAAAAAAAACGAAAAAACATATTTTTGCAGCACTTTGACTTTTTAAATAATCCGCGTTGCAATTATTAAAAGGGGTTGTATAATTCGAAAATTACCAGAAATGCGTTAATAACAGGAAAACATAATGCAACACGAAAACGAAGATCCGCAAACGATTGGAAAGAACGTTCTTTTCAGTTTTTTAATTATAGACATTTTGACAGGAAGTACGATGTAAGGAAAGCAATATTACTTGTACCCGTGATGGATTACATGCTGAGAGGTCAGCGTCACAAACACTTGTTACGTTTGCAGGTTTCCTGGATCTAACTAAGAAATTTCATTCCACAGAATCTAACTACGTAGCTGCTGTAACGTTGAAAAAACTCACAATTTTTGTTCATTATTCACTTTAAAGTAAGAGGCAAACATTTAAAAACGACAACTATTAATTTTAATAAGAAAATATTTTTGTGGTTTTTTTTTTTTTTTGGATTGCTGTGTCGTCCCGTGATTCGCGGCTTTTCTGTACGGAATCGTGATTCATGATCAATAACTCTGGTACGGATTATAATGCGATCGCAGACAATCTGTGCTGGGGGAAGCCTAACGTCACACCCGTTCTTGGGTGCCGCAGGTCTAACTACGGAATCTAACTACAAACCTGTCAGGTTTGGCTACGGTAGTGCAAACTATGGAATCTAACTACGAAACTTTCAGATATAACTACGGAACTGCATACTGTAAATTTTAACTACAAAACTATCAGGTCTAACTATGGAAATGCGTACCACGGAATGTAGCCACTTAACTGTCAGGTCTAGCTGTAGTAATGCTGAAATAATCCCCATTTTTGGTCTTTATTCACTTGACATTAACAGAAAAGCATTTAAAAATGAGAGTTATGTTTTTAATAAGAAGATCGTTTACCCCCATCCCAGTGTTTCATTAAATTGCTGAGTTATCCTGAGAGTCGCCACTTGGCCATACAGAATTACAGTTCGGGATCAATATCGCGGGTGCGGATTATATGGCTATTTTCCCCCTGAATTTTACGGTTTGCGGATTATATGAAGAAAAATACGGTAATTGTGGTGCCTGTCTTTCGAGCGTCTTCTCCAGTCTAAATTAAATTGCAATTCAGCTATCATTAAACAAGATTCGATGTTTAAATATGATAAGACGTAACCCGTTCGACGATTTTAGTTCTGCTTCGTACGTAGAAGCAAAACTTCTAAATTAGGCAAAAACCAATCTTCCTGGGAGTTAAATGGCCACAAAAATAAAAAATAAACATTGACTTCGATATTCGTGGAGGTTGGTAAATGTTCAAATCGTAATTAAACTCAAGCAATATTTACATCGAGTTTGATGACATTTTTGTGAAATTCTTTAAGCTGGGAAAGAAAGGAAGAGTGAATTCTTTGAAACGCGAGAAGATCTCAAAACTATCAATAATAAAGTGCGAAATGTTGAATTCGATGGTATTCATACACAGGTTGTTAAACTGTCAGAGGAAAAGCAAAAGGTATTGAATCCGACTATCGTGACAAAAGTCGTGCAAATATTAAAGGAAAAGTAAGAAATTCCAAGACCGAAGTTATTCGTAAAGGTCGTGTAACAACCTAATGTATAAAACTGAATGTTTATTTGTTATTTTGGCAGCTATGCAAATCTACAGTTTTCAATTTAGAACCACCAAATTTGGTATACTATCTCATAGAACTCTAACTTAGACCGTAGATGGTTTTCGGAAGGGGTCGGAGCTCGGGGTCCATGCATAATTTTCGTAAAAAGCTCAATTTTGTAATTTTTTTATTTCGAATTCGAATTTAATACATTTTGTTGTGATAAGTGCTGGATTGGATTTTTTTGTGACAAGTGTTTTCCAGTGAAGAACTGCAACACAATTCAGCATCGGAACTGAGGGTAAGTAAACAACAAAAATCAAACGGAAGAATTAAAAATACTGTGTGCCGTGGTGATACTGAAAAAACAAAACAAACTAAAATACTGTGGAGATATTTAAAATTCAAATTCAATAAAGAAATGAAATACAGTATTAAGTACGGTTCATGCCGTAAAAAAATAATCGTTTTCATTTGTTTTGTACAAAATGCAGATAGTGAATTATCACCAAATTCTCTCGAGCAACGCTGGGCAATTCAGCTAGTCAAATATAAAACAAGCAATATTAAGTTCGGTAATACTTACGGCGGTTGTTAAACTATCAAAAAAACAAAAGAAATATTGAGATCAATGATATTAATAGTAGTACAAAAAACTATCATAGAGACAGTAAGGTATACTGGGTCAGATGACAGTAGTAGATAGTATTAAACTAATCACTGGTCCACAAAAAAAACAACCTCTTTTTCTGTCCCAAAGATGTTATTGGCCAATCTTTATAGTATTTGTTGCGCTGAATTCAATAATGAAACCAGTTCTCTCTATCACGTGAGGTTTTTGTGTGACCGTTACGTAAATAGTTTACATTAATAACATGTACACTAAGGAAACTAATTAATGTTCAACGTACCTAAATGGTCTTAGTTGAAGATTTCCTGGAATACTTTGATTCAGGAAGGTCCTTTTGAGAGTCCTGTAGTAATCGGCTAACATACTTGAACTCCACTTTCCTTTATATCTTTTCTCGATGCTTGAAATGTCCTAACGAAAGCGTTCACCGTGTTTATCACTTAGTGAGCCCAGGTTTTCGAGAAAAAAATCTAAGTAAGAGTGAAAGAAGTGGATCTTCAGAGACATATTGCAGACTAAGTCTTCATATGCTTTCAGCATCTCATGTACTACATCCGTATAGTTGTCAGACCTTTTGTTGTCTATAAAGGTTTTCACTAAATTCTTGGAAGAAACCCATGCGCGTTTTTCTAAGTCATTCAAACGTCTTGCAAAAGTTTCATCTTTCATTAGTTCTCTAATTTGTGGTCCTACGAAAATTCCTTCTTTAAATTTTGCATCGCTAATTTTGGGGAACTTCTTCTTCAAGTACAAAAAACTATTTCCATTTCTGTCCATGCCTTTCATTTCATCAAACCTAATTTGATATGAAAAGGTTGGAGATAGATGGTTTTGGGACTAACTAAAGGAGCATTCATTACATTTTCTTCACCAGGTGTAAGAGTATTACGTTGAAGGCCATGTCTTCCTTTTGAAATGACTTTTACGACCCCTGCTATCCTACTCGCACAAAAAACAACAAAATTTGTGTATCCAGACTGTACACCGAGCCTCATAGTGATCACCTTGAGGTCTCCACATATGTTCCAAATGAATTTTTCATACTGTATCTTGTTTAGAATAATCTTCATATTTTCATAGGTTTCTGTCATATTAATGGGAATTTGTTTTCATTGTGCAGAAGGACAGCTTTTAAGCTAACTTTGGCGAATCTATTAACAAACGCCATTCCTGTGCGTTATGAGCACGTCCTATAGTGCTTATCACTGATGAAATATCATTACAGTACACTCTATGTCCTTCTTGCGAGAAAAACTCTTTGAAATCTTCTTGACGATTTTGAAAGTAGCATACCCTAGTTCCGCAATCAAGAAGGTTCCACCCTTTTAGTCGTGATCCCAAAAGTTCTGTCTGTTTTTTTAGATAAATTTAAATCACGCACTAAATCATTTAGGTCTCCTTGTGTCAATAAATGAGGCTCATTAGAAATGTCGAAACATGCATCATGTCGATCAGCGTGATCTTCATTCTGATCCTTTTCAGATTTTGAATTTTCATTTACATAGGTTAATACCGGGTGAGGTGGTATTGGCATATCATCACTGTGGGGAATAGGTCGCATCGCTGAAGGTAAGTTGGGATATTTTAAACTGTGTTTCAACTTACTTGTGATTCCCTTTGTATTTGTTATACAAAAATAACAGTCCGAAGAATGATCTTTCGGCTCTCTCCACACCATGGGAAACTGCAAATGGCATTTGGCGAGAACCGCTTGCCCACCCCGTTAAAAGTCTTGAACACGTAACACAATAAATATGTAGGGTACAACTCTTTTCTGATCTCCTATTTTGCAACCAAAGTAAAGCTGATAATACTTTCGTATTAACAGGGTAAAGTTCCGCCTTTGAGGTTTTAAATGCCAATTCACCGCACACCTAACAAAACGTATCCGGATCGGTGAGGCACTTGCGTGGCATTTTTCAGTTTTTACACATAAACCAAAGCTGCTAATAAAGAGCAATAGCACAACGTTCACTTCGGCTTTCTTCAGAGAACTGAGACATAAGACGTAGTCGAGCAGTGCAGTCGAGTGAGCAACCGGGAGGGGTGCAGGTGGCGCCACGTCTATGAATTATTCGCATGCATGTGCGGACAGGACCCCCCCTCTCTTCCTCTTTGACAAAACACGAACGCAACAGAGTCTGTATGTCACCTGCAGCTTTTCTTTTTTTATTTTCTCATATGAATAAATGATGCTATGTGCTCCAAGTCCATACTGGAATTATGTCTCGCAAAAAAAAAAGCTAATTTCAACGTAAAAAATCGAAAAACCTATATTCTTTTATCTCTAAAACTATACGTGATAGCCAAAGTTGGATAGTAAATCTGGATTCCTCGTATTGAAATACTAAAAAATAAAAAAAAATATTTCTGGGACAAAACATGTGTTTACCAGTGTTATGGGAAAAGCAAGAAATTTAGAGTTTAGTGATACTCGTGAAGATTGCTCAACAGTCAAATAAAAGCAAGAAAGAGTAAACAATATTTATTTCAGTGATACACATGAAGTGTGTTAAATTATCAAAGAAAAGAAAAGAAAGAAACAATGAGATCAAGAATGCCAACAGAGGTTCAAAAAACTATTAAAGAAGTAAGAAATATTTAGGCGGTAGTAATAGAGGCTGTTATATTTTTGGAAAAAAACGTACACACTTTTGAGCTGAATGATGAGTTCGTTTCACTTGATTGTTAAACAATCAAGTAAAACGCAAGCAGTATGGAGTTTGATGATACAGTGGAGGTTTCTGCATTTCAAAGAGAAAGTGGAAGAAAGAAATATTGAAAAAGTGAGAAGCATTGAATTCCGTAATATTCATAAAAGTCGTTAAACTTTCAAATAAAAGGAAGAAATTTTGAGGTCAACGGTACACACATAGAGGTGCACAAACTATCAAAGAAAAGTAAGAAATATTGGCTGCCCAAGTAGCAGAGTGGTCTAAAAGTTCTGGCTTCTGACAATACGTCCCAGTGGTCTCGAGTTGGACTCCCGGATGTAACATGGGTAATGTGTTTGTCTTACGGCACATTCTCTCACCTTTCGCTAGAACATATGCTTCCTCCTAAATTCAGACGGGCGACTGCTTATAGCTCTCAGAGTTACTTTAGGTGTATGTAAACGACGAAACAAACAACATCAGCAATAACAAAAACACAACGAAAGAAAGATTTATTTTGATAATACTCGTGGAGTTATTTAAACTCCCCCCCCAAAAGTAAAATAAATATTGAGATTAACGATATTTGTGGAGGTGTATAAACCATAAAAGAAAATAGCTGTTGAGATTAATTGTAGCAGTACATGGTTGTTAAGTTATACTGTGTGAATAGAAATAATGGGATACCTATCTAGTAACAGTAGACCCAGCTTTCTCCCGGATATGGGCAATCACACGGTGACGCATTGAGTCCACTAAGTCACAAAAGCGTACCTCAGGTATTTCCATCCATGCTTGCTGCACCATAATTCCGGCGCATTCCTTCCTTGGGGGTGGGAGGGGGTATCCAAAGCTCGAAGGGATCTTTATACACTATCCCAAATATTTTCCACAGAGTTCATGCCCGGTGAACGAGGGTCAGGGCATCCTAGAATGGGGACTTCTATGGAATGATATTTTTCATGGCTTTAGTATCACTGCTCTGTGGAACGACGCACCGTCCTGCTGGAAGCCATTGCCCAAGGGTGAGTGTTGAGCATTGTCAGATGCAGAAGGTTTGCAAGAATAGGCACTTTGCGTGAACTGTTCACAGTAGTATGGAGACGTATCAGAGGTCCAAACGTGTGCCACAGTTGAGTATGCTCATGACCATAGCCGAACTTCCATGAGCCTGAGCGGTTGCTTTTTGACATGCCCTGTCCATCGCTTCGTGCGATTTTCGTTAGAACCTCACGTCCTCCTGTCCGCACAAAATAATTGGAAATGGGACTCATCGGATTAGGAGACTCATCTCCAATCATCCAAGGCCCAGTACCGATATCCTTTCGCCCAACTACAGTCAGGTGATGTGGTGTTAGGGATGGCAGTCTGATGGGTCGACGGCTCCCGTAACTTGTTGAGGCTAACGGTTGTCTGATGGTCTTGGTGGAGACGTGTCTCGTGCCTCCCGCGTTGAAATCCGCTGTGAGTTGTGCAAATATCGCTCCCTGGTTGGTCCGAAATTTGGGAGATTGACGTTTACGGGCACGGCCATGCACCATTTTTCTCCGGCAGCAGTCCAAGATGCAATGACATTCAAGCAATGGCGTGTTCTTAATACACCCTTGAAACTGTAGGCCGGGTTCAAACGGAAAATTTCAGTCACTGCAGATCTAGAAAAATGAGCACATGGGAATTTATAACAGATTTGAATAGGAATTAGAGACTTGAAAAAAATATTTCAGTCATCCCAGGTGTTAAACGAATCCGCCATCTGCTTTTTGGACGGCAAGCTTACGCGTCTCTTCTTACGAATGCTTATTTTTGTTAAAGAAGCGTGAAGTCGTGATATAAAAAATATTGCTTAAGTAATGCCATGGATTGTGCAGAAGGTGGGTTTTCGTATGATTCAGATGAAAAAGGAAACAGCCATGACGACTTTGACGACGATGAGTTTAATATTGATGACGCAACTGTAATGGAAATAGATTTTGGAAGTTACTTGGGAACTCCAACAGGGAGTCAGAATTTGAAGATTTGTCATGTTTCCCTGCAACACAGGGCGAGAGATGAAATACAGTTGTAAAAATCACATGCATTCCAGAATGCCTTAGAAAGGAATGCCGGAGACATGCAGACGATCAAAATCCGAAATGTGAGAAGATTGTAGTATGTGCTTTTATTCGTGGTTGTTCAGCACGGAGTTGGTATCCTTTGCATTTTTATTCAGGACAGCGAACGATGAAGCACGTCTCAGATGAGTTCATCAGTAGTGTTCTGTAGTATGTAATTCAAAACAGCAACCAACTGGGCATACTCATTTTTTAATCTGCTACTGGAAGGAGAAGGTAATGATAGCAACCTACACAGTCGCACACATGTTCAGTTGCTGGAGAAAATGTTCTGGTCATGGAGAGCTTCTGTCCATAGTAACACCAGCAGTGTGTGAACGGTCGGTGCCTTATGCACGCACGTTGTAGTCATGGTGGCAAAGAATTGTGCTGAGATTTGATTGAGGATAGCATCGGTGTGGCACCTTGTCGTCATAGCGCTTGGAACATGGTCAAAATATGTTCTGATACCATAAAGGATTTTATTACCCACCATGTCGGACGTTTTATGGCAGCTGACTGAAAATGCGTCTGCATGTCGTTGATAAAAATGAATCCATGCTCATGTGCACCCATCTCGAACACCGAAAAGGAACATGGACGCATTTATGAATAGCACTCACTTCCATACTACAATCCCTTGCTGTCTCTTCCCTGTACCATTCCTGAGTGGTCCTGTGATGTGGAGGCAATAGAAGTTTCAGAGAATGGGTGTCTTGCCTGTAGTATCAACTCTTGCAAACGTTTCAGAGAACGGGTGTCTTGCCTGTAGTGTCAATTCCTACAAACGTTTTAATATCGGTTACGTAGATATTTCTGTACCCGTAGCAGTTCATGTCACACTGTAGTGTTGTCGTTCTCTCAAACTGGGTAGTGATGTTTTTAAACTACGGCTCGGCATATTATTTCCGTTCTTTCCCGCTAAATCGTTTGGTGCTCTGTTACACAGTGTACAGTGCTATACACAAGGCATCATTCTGCTCATATTGCTCAGCACCCATACTGAATGCTCGCAACCTGTGATCAAATTCTACCACAGTTCTGTCCAACTTCTGTCAAGCCGCAGGTCTAGGTTTGTAAAATAATTAAAGGGTGTGCCAAATTTTTTCAAATATACACTGCACAAAAGAATTAGAGGAGAAAGAGATATTATAAGGAAAATCATGTGCGACTGACGTTGTTCAACGTAAAATATTATTTTTATGTAAGATACAGTAGAATTTTAAGTAATATGTGGGTAAGAAAAAGCACATAAGCGAATTGTTATGAAACATTATCATTTTATGTACACGATGCGATGTGCTATGCAACGATATGCATATCTGCACAACAAGAAGAAATTACTTTTTGGAAGATGATAACTGACCTCTAATAGTGTGTGTGGTCTCTTCAAACGGCTAAGACAGCTGCACACCTGTTTTACATGGAATTGATGAAGTCATAGAGGAGGGTTTTGGAGTATATTCGATACTCTCCAACGAGAGAAGTGTCCAGTTCACGAAGAGTCAATGAACGTGCCGGTCGGACCGTAATGTGCCGCCCCGGTGGCGCAGTGGCCAAAGCGATGGCTACTGATCATTCGTCCAAAAGGGGTCCGGGTTCGGGATGTTGCGGTATGGTCTTACGGCACTGACTTCCTCCCTTCCCTGGAACCAGTGGCCCTAAATTAGGGATGGGCGACTGCTGATAGCCCATTGAGTTGCTCACAGTGGTTGTTAAACCTCCAATAAAAAATAAACTCCAGTAAAAAATAAACTCCAATGTGTCTGTCAAGTGCGTTCTAGGCATGCTCATTTAGATTTAAGTCAGAGAAGCATGTTGGCTACTCCATACCTTATATTCCAACCTCTTGAAGCATGTTGTCTGGTAACTGAGCTGTGTGAGGTCGAGTGCTTTTGTCCACGAAACGGAACGAATCAGCAAAGTTTGGAGTATAAGGCATGAAAACAGGTCTCAAAATCTCGTATCTACATAAGTGTGCAAAGGTATTGCATCACCAACAAAAACCGCGAATTTTTAAGTTGAACTCTGTTTATAACAAATTTTCATATTTATTTCATCGTTTATACACTACTGGCCACCCGAAATGCAACACCAAGAAGGAAGCATCCGATTGTCCTGAAATTCGCAGCATGCTCGCCCGCGAGAGGACATGCAAACGATTAGCATTGCAGGGCATATGCAAATCATGTGCACCCGGCACGCCACCGAGAAGCACTGTAAGAAGGGTGCACAGAAGGCGAGGTGTAAGTAGTGGAAGTGTGTTGTGCTGCCGGACCTGTGCGTGGGAAGCTTCCTGATGCCTCGTCGCAGAATACGGCAGTCATTGCAGCACGTTTCGGAGTTCGACAGAGGACGAATAGTGGCTTATCGCGACAGCGGTTTATCGTACCGAGACATCGGCGCCCGTGTGGGACGACATCCAGATACAGTGAGGCCAGTATGGATTCGGTGGGTGAAGGAGGCACAGCCGGACGGAAGTGAGCGATTGCCGCAGCCGCGGCACACCACCGAACGAGAGGACCGGCATGTTGCGCGGCGGACATTGACGGCTCGCACCGCCTCATCACGAACGTTAGCGCACGAATTAGGCTGTGTTGCGCAACAACCTGTGTCAGCACGTACCGTTCGACGTCGTCTGCAGGAGGGGGACTTGTCGCACCGCAGCTATTGCTCCGATTACCATTGACGTTGCACCACCGGCGAGTGCGGCGGTAGTGGCACGTTGAACGCTATACCTCGACTACGGAATGGCAGGACATTGTCTTCTCCGACGAATCCCGCTTCGGCCTGCGACACCACGATGGTCGGATCCGCGTGTGGCGGTACCGCGGCGAAAGACTGTATGACGCCTGCACTATGCATCGCCATACCGGTCCTTCGCCTGGCGTTATGGTTTGGGGCGCAATCGGATATGACAACCGCACCCCTCTGGTACGCATCGCCAATACACTCAACAGCCACCACTACATCTCCGACGTTTTGGAGCCTGTAGTCCTCCCTTACCTGCAGGACCTGCCAGCGGCGGCCACGTTTCAACAGGACAATGCGCGCCTGCACGTGACACGCATCGTGCAACAATTCTTTACGGTCCACCAGGTGTCACTGCTGCTGTGGCCCGCCGCTTGTTCTCCCGATATGTCGCCCATCGAACATGTCTGGTCGCTGATCGGCAACCGAGTAGCCCGGCAAGCACCACCCGCGGCTACGTCAGATGAACTGCGGCAATGTGTGAAAGCAGCCTGGACCGACATACCCCAAGACCACATCCAAAGCCTCCTTCGTTCGATGCCACGGCGTGTAGCGGCCGTTATTGCCAGCCATGGGGGCCACACGAACTATTGATGTCTTCGTGTTCCGCAAGTCGCACGGGCCTGTAAGCTCATTCGTTTCATCTTTGTATCGGTTGTTATGTGTCCAGTAAATCTGGCTTTGCTATCTCGTGTCCTTCTTGGTGTTGCATTTTGGGTGGCCAGCAGTGTATGTCACTAGCTGTAAACCCCGTTGAGATAAGAATACAACTTCTTGCAGAAATCACTTTTTGCTATTCCAGCGTTTATTAACGACTGTGGAAAATATCTACGTACACGATATTTTTTGTAAATATCTTTTCGAAATCTGGAAGTAATTTTCCTTGTTCTTGTCCATAGACTACTTTAATTGTGACATCAAACCGTCGAACTCTCGACAATGCAACATAAAGTTGTCCATGGCTAAACACTGATTCAGGAAGGTAGATACCTACTTTCTCCAGTGTTTGACCTTCAGACTTAATAATGGTCATAGCAAAGGCGAGTTTTACAGGGAATTGTCGTCGTCGTAATGTGAATGGGAGGTCTATATCAGTAGGTGCGAGGTCAATATGCGGAATAAAAACAGTTTTATCACATGCTGAGCCTGTGAGTACTTTTACAATGATCAAATTGGGTTTTAGTTCTTTAATTCCATTGCATAAACCCATGCCTTGTTCCACTGCATAAACCTATGCCTTGTTCCACTGCATAAACGTCGTTGTGTATTGTGGCTTCTCAGGAGCAGGATAACAGCTCCAATCTTCAACTTGAGTCTGTAAAGTTGAATTCCTGATGGAGTTTCCTCATTTAAAAACTCTATAGGATTCAGTATTTTCTTCGCCAACAGCATCAATTGATATGGAGCTTAAGTGTAGGCTTCTTGTCCCCTCGACGAGATCATGAACATTCTCATTTATATTGTCAACATCAGAGTTTTTGGGACACAGAATGGCTTTCTTCGGAAATGTTTTAAAATCAGAAATTTTCAAGTTCTCGCCAAATATGTTTTTGGCTATATCACCATCATATAAAATATGTGTAGGTATCTATATCATTTCCACTGGTAGGCCCTCAGCTGTTTCGTGGGCACCATCACCAAGTCGTAAAAGCCGTTCACTGAATGATGAATCAACAGATCGAACATTACTTTCGAGTCTTAAGATCTCAAACATCTCCCATAATTGGTTGAATTTAATGCTCGCTTCCAGTATTTTTGTTCTGTCACCATGTTTGAGAACGGGCTGAGTTTGTCTAAAGTCGTCTCCAAGTAAAATGACTTTTCCACGAAAAAGTTTCTGATTTCTCATATCTTTCAGTATTCGGTCAACTGCAAGTAAAGCAGTACCAGGGGCTATTGTAGCTTCGTCCCAAATGATGGCTTTTGCAGATCGAATAATTTCAGCGTGGGTGGAATTAATCTTTATATTCTACGTAGACGTTTCATTTAAAGGTGACACTAACTTAAATTGGCTAAAGTACGTTTTGCCAAATTCTAACAGATTAGCAGCGATTCCTGTGGATGCGACAGGCAAAGCTATGTTTCCTTCTCCACGGATAGTTCTGAGGAGGGCTTTATACAGTAAGTTTTACCTGCGCCCACGGGCCATCAAGAAAACGACATCTATGAGAAAGATCATCATTAGTGGTTGCTAACATAATACTGTCCTACGCTTCTTTTTGCTCTGCATTTTAATTACTTGCCATTTCTGTGGCTTTTTCTTGTTCTGCAGCACTGTCGAAATAAATATCCAGATTATGAGGAATGTTACTTGATTGAATTGGAAGATTATATTTATCTCATGAGCAGTTGTTAGCTTTGAAAGTGTCGTTAATCTCTTGAAGGGTTAAATGCAAGCAATGCTTACAATGCTCAGTATGTCCAATGTTATGTCTGTGTGGAAATTCTTTCCACAGATGGGATTTATATTTTTCAAACAATTCTTGTGCGTTGGATGTCGAAACAAAATAAGAATATATGCAAATAAATCCCGTAGTTGTCGAGGAATGCTGCAAACTGATGTTTCATCTAAGGTTTTCTCCCATATTGCATCATTCTTAATTAAACCTTTCTGCAACGTGTGACGTACCTGCCAGCAGGACGCACACGACATAAAGGCAGATAGGAATCAGAATAATCGTCTGCGTAGCTCAGTTGGTAGAGCGACTTGTTCCGGAATAAGCGGCCTCGGGTTCGAATCCCGGCATAGACCAAAAATGACGGAGAAATTTACTTCGTTATAATGGCGCCCGAACTATCCCGATGACCCGGCCGTTCAAAATCTCGCATTGGTGTGATGTTATTTCCACACCGCGAGACAAGAAAAATCAGAGAATTCCTTCTCCAGCGCTTCGAAAAATAAAAAAAAATGTGTGATGTTGCATTCCACACAGCAGATTAACTGGGAGTTCTCAAGTGCACGTTCTACAGTGGATGGCTGCCGGCAACGATTCATGGTCACGGCTGACCCGTGGGCCATGCCCCCGGCCCTCTTTCGGGGGGAGATGTGACATACCTGCCAGCAGGACGCACACGACATAAAGGCAGATAGGAATCAGAATAATCGTCTGCGTAGCTCAGTTGGTAGAGCGACTTGTTCCGGAATAAGCGGCCTCGGGTTCGAATCCCGGCGTAGACCAAAAATGACGGAGTAATTTACTTCGTTATAAACGCAACTTCTTGGAAGGTATCACATGGAATTCCATTGACTGTTCTTAAATCTGTACAGCCTTTCGCTATAGACACATAAAGTAGCAGTAGTCTCAAACAATATATTTCTGAATCAGAGCCAAGGTTGACTGAATACATTCTTCCAATCACATTATCACCACCACGTTTTCATTGGACACATTGTCTTTCTTTTTGATTGAACACATAATGTCTTGGCATGTTGCTATATAAAATGGATTGCGCGTATTCATTGCCCTCATTTAGCTTGAACCATGCTGTCAGCATTGTATCTCTTTGAGCATTATGAACAACTACATTTCGATCATTGTTTAAGTGCTCCGGATTAAAGGTAATGTTCTGTTCTTCAGGAAGGTGAACAGGTAATCTAACTATTGTATGAGATTGCTGTTGCATTTCATAAACAAGTATTCGCCACATTGCCTCAGGAGCGCTAATGTATCGGGAATCAACATGACTTTTTAGTTCGTCGTATTTGGTGCTGTTCTCTGTTACATGCATATTTGCACAATCATGACCTTTGTATACCTAATTGAAAAGGTATTTCAGGCTTTTCACAGTAGCTCACATATGTGGCAATTGCACTTTAACAAAAGATACGGATTATAAGGGACAATCCAGCTGTTATCAATAATTTTACCACGTACAGTTGTGGTTGCACCATTCTTGCTACGGCGATAAAAAGAATACCCGCCTTTGGTAGCTACTGTTTCATTTTGGAAAGACTTCGGAAATTGCTTGGTACATTTGCTATCTTCCGTAAAGGGTGAATAGTGATTATTTCACCACACGGGTCATGAGCCATGTGTTTCGCAGCAGTTGCACGTAAAACTGGTAAATGCTCTTTATCTGGTAATTCTGGCAATATAATTTGGTCCGTTTTCTCAGGCAATGTTCGTTTGTCCTCTTCTTTCAAAATCAAGAGCATATAAGCATGGGGAAGTCCTCTTTTTTGGAATTCGATTGCATGAACGTTGGCCACAGGAACTCCAAAAATATGCCTTTTGGCTATATCATACATTAATTCTTTCAACTTTAATTGGAAGACTCTTGCAACTAAATCTGGACGGTTTTCGACAGATTGACCGTTCAAGTTTTCAGTAATTTCTTCCCATTTCGGGTTGCAAGTCCTAGTAAGGAAAAGATTAAGCTTGACATACTTTATGACAATCACCGTTGCATCCTGATAATTTTGCACCATATTTCGTGGACTACCTTGAAATGAAGATGGGAAAAAAACTTTTCCAGGAAGAAACTCATCACCTCCAGCATTCTGAATTTGGTCCATCAGACCTTTATACCTTTCGACACTTAACTGAGACTGATTTTGTCGTATGTAATTCAGTGTATTAGCTTCCATTTTTTCATACGCATCAACATTGTATTGCTGCGTAAGCTTTCCTTCGCTTAATAATGGATTACATTCGTCACGGATCGAAAGACAATGTTGATAGTAGTGCATTTGTGTAACCCTTGACCATGGCTTTGTACATTGGTTAACAACACTTAGTAAAGACGTTGGTCTATGTTGGAATGGAATGTCAGTTGACCTTGTGAGGTAACGCATCTCTGACGTCAGGTGAGAATGATTTGGATTAGATGACGTCACACCAGCAGTTGTGTTCTTTGTTGCTATGACAACAAAACAAAGTGATATACGCGTGAACTGTGCGCGTGCAGCTGATGACGTCACCGGCACTAAAACATGAAAAACTAATCGTGACGTCACAAACATTTGTTCTGGGTTGTTGCTATGACGACTTAAGAAGTGGTCCAGGTCGTTGACAACTTAGCCTTTTATGTATAAGGATCAGACGCGAAATTTAATGAAGATTTCAAAAATGTTTTAGTTTGTCCTGTAGCTACTTCTGTTGTTTAGGTATGACACAAGACGTGGAGTTTGGCAAACACATTGAAATTCACGTTGTCTGCGTATCAGTTGTGACAGCCAATATAGACATTCTTTTACCTGATTGGGTGCTTCCAACCTAATCTTACTCAAGTCTTTATAAGGATTGACGCAGAGCTACTAGAGTATTGTAGTTGTCGTTTCTTGCTGTTATTAGAGTATATTTTGTATACATTCTCAATAATGGTTAAAACTGCGGAATTGTCCACAGCGAACAGAGTAAAAAAGTTATTCTGCATGAAGAGGGATATTCTTCAAGGCAAAGCGCTGAAAGATTGTTCTGTAATTAATCTACAGTTCTTAGACTACTGAAGAAAGTAAAATGCACTGGTGATATTAAAAAAATGCGTCGCAGTGAAAGGCCCAGATCCATTTCGAATAGGCAGGACAGAGTGCTCAGAAAGCTAAATTTGGCTGACAGGAGGCTCAGTTCACCGGAATTGCTTGAAAGATGGTCTGAAGTGACTGTTGTTACTATTAGTACATCTAGTGTTATGAGGAGGCTGCTTCACTATGACTTACTTGGCTGCAAAGGCAAGCGTAAATCACTGTTAATTGCAAATCAAAGAGAGCATACTCTTCAGTGGGCAGAACAGCATGTCCCATGGACAACCAAGCAATGGGGAAATGTTCTTTTCAATGAAGAATTAGAATTTGGTCTTAATGGGAATCAGAGTGGTGCCTATGTTAGGAGATTAAAGCATGAAGAATTCCATCCAAGTTGCTTAGTGACGGTTAAGCTTCCGGTGAAGGCAATGGCTTGAAGCTGCATGTGTGCACATGGCTTTGGAAATCCCTATATTATCGACGGTACGGCAAATGCCCAAAAATGCATCTGGGTATTAAACCAAAAGATGCTACCATCATCTAGAAGACTTTATTTTATTTTTCAAGATGACAATGCTCCCTGTATAATCGTTCTAAAATAGTGAAAAATTGGTTTCAGAAAAAAAAAATGTTCAGCACCTTGATTGCCCACCACAGTCATTGGACTCAATCCTGATCGAACATTTGTGGTTCAAAGTGCCGTAAGAACTATAAAAAAAGCCAACAACCAAAATTCAACTCATTGAAGGTGTAATTCAAATTTGGAATCGTATTTTTCAACCCAATCTTATAAATGATCTTTTTCATAATAATTTCGACTTGGTCATGATTTTTGTAATGTATCTTAAGTAAGGTAGTAGCTACAGGAAAAACTAAGACCTTTTTGAAATCTCTATTACATTTCGCATCTAGCGACATACAAATGATGAATTAACTATGGAAATTAGTTAGCTAACAGAAGAGTTAAACTTAAAAATTCACGGTTTCTGCAGGTGATGCAATACTTTTGCTCAGCACTATATATCGCTGGATCGTCAGACTGCCGTTTAGGATTACGAATAGGTCTGTAAGACCACAGATACCTATGCCTGACCAGACCATCAATCCATGTCCACCGTAATGTGATGTTTCCTGCAAAAACGCTTGGTTACTTCGCGTACCGGGTTCCCACCAGATAAGAACTCGTCGATTGTCAGACTCCAGACTGAATCTCGACTCGTCAGAAAAGAGAACTACACACGTTATATCCCCAACCATATTGTTTCTCAGCCCTATTTCAACGGGACGTGCGGTATCATGCGGTTAAAGAGACACACCATTGTTCTACGCGCATGAAGACCATCTTGGTGAAGGCGGTTGCGGATAGTTTGAGATGACAACTTGCGTCCACTGAGTACCATTTTGCCACCTCTTGCTCGAGCTGAGTACCAATTTCCCGCCTGTTCGAACGGACTGTTATCAATAGACAACGGTCGTTACTTGCTGTCTTCTTCGAGCACTTACCGTATTCTGGAATCGTGTCCTCAGTCGGGAAATGATACTTCGTGACACTCCAATACATTATGCTAACACGCACTGTGTCTGCAATGCTTCCAACCTGTCAATAGCTCTCCACGCAGTTGATATCGTTAAATCATGCTTTTGATACATCGTTCGAACTAGACTTCAAGAAACAAAATGTCATGATAAATGCGACAGAATAAGAGAGCTCCTGGAAAACCTCCGTTTTGATCCCAATCTGTGATTTGTGCATTCTGATGTCACAGATTGTATGCATGATACGGCTGTCTGAATCGCACTCGACATGGGTTTCACGCGTTTTGGTAAGATATTGGCTGATATAATGTCGTGAAAGTTGCATATTTCCCTAATTATTTTTAGCAGCGAATTTACCGTATGCAGAATTTGTATACGATGATACATTGTCAGGATAGTTATGGAGCTAAGAAGAGCGAAGTCAATGAGACTTTTATTTTAATCAGTATTTATTTCTTCCAATTAAAAGTGAAAACGCTTTTTGGACTTGCAAAACTCCCAACAAATATTTTCCAGTACTCAATTAACGGATTCGATTGTGCAGATGCAAGTCACCATAACCGCACCAGGTTCATCTAAAAAATCTATTCCAATGCACAAGGTTTCCACCACTGATTAAATTCCTTATTTTTACTATCTTGTGCATTTTATTTGATAGTCCCAGGAAAGACCCATATATAATGCTTGTTAATGTATACAATACAATGTTACATTTCAGATTTACTTCCATCTCTTTGCAGTCAAAAATGAAATTTGGTTCATTCTTCATTTGCGGACCGCAAAACTTCTGGCGGGTTCTGAGCCATATGCTGCGCTGAAGCCTCCACTTCGACAATACTGTGACCTTCTACGTATGTCAGTCAATTAAACGCAGATGCCCCGTTGTCATATCCGCGGGGCATTCGTGATACTTGCGACAAACATCATTAAACCTGAACATCTTTCTTGAGCGCAGAATATCTCAGTGTACTTTTATCATTTTCTACGCTTTCCAACCGTTGGTTGAAGAAGCGTATATGCTCCAGCTTTGTCTGTCTGTATGTTTGTCTGTCCGTCCGTCCGTCCGTCCGCACGATAACTCGCTTAAACATTTTTCGATTTCGATGAAATTTCAGTATGTAATAGGGCACCACCTCGGGACAAAACCTATTGAAAATGGGTGAAATGGGTTCAAAGGTCAGGACATAGGAGCGGTATCAATTCCATAGCCCTTATGCGTAATAACTTACGTAAAAATGCTTCTATTGCGGCAAACCTTTATTATGTTGTTCCGAAGGTATACTGAACCGGTTATGTTGAATATCATCGAAATGGGGTCAAAGGTCAGGGCACAGGACCGATATTTATTCCACAGCCATTATGCTCATAACGAAAGTAAAAATGCTTCTATGCGACAAAACTTTAGTATGTTGTTCCGGCGGTATACTGAACCAATTCTGTTTTATATCAGCGAAATGGGGTCAAAGGTCAAGGTGCAGGACCGATATTTATTCCACAGCCATTATGATAATAACGAAAGTAAAAATGCTTCTATGCGATAAAACTTTAGTATGTTGTTCCGGCGGTATACTGAACCAATTCTGTTTTATATCAGCGAAACGGGGTCAAAGGTCAAGGCGCAGGACCGATATTTATTCCACAGCCATTATGCTCATAACGAAAGTAAAAATGTTTCTATGCGATAAAACTTTAGTATGTTGTTCCGGCGGTATACTGAACCAATTCTGTTTTATATCAGCGAAATGGGGTCAAAGGTCCGGGCGCAGGAGCAATATTTATTCCACTAACATTATGCTCATAACCTGACTAAAAATGCTTCTATTGAGACAAAACTTTAGTATGTTGTTCCGGAGGTACACTCAAGAAATTCTGGTTAATATCATCAAAATGGGGCAAAGGAGCGAAATTTATTGCACAGCCAATATCCTCATAACTTATTTATGGTATGTTGGAAAGCGTATCATAATCAATGCATTGCATGATTTTACTAACTTGTTTGGTTACGGCTGCCTCTCTCCAGTTACAAATGTACAAATGTTAAAGCCGAAAAATAAATGTGCCATATATCCTACCTTAAGCGACTGGGAATGCAATCAGGATGAGGTTTTTTTTTTTTTTTTTTATTGGGGATTTAACGACCACCGCGAGCAACTCAATGGGCTATAAGCATTCGCCTGTCTCTAATATAGGGTCATTGGTTCCAGGGATGGGAGACAGCCAGTGCCGTAAGACAAACACAATATCCATGTCTCACTGGGTTGCGAACATTTCCCCCTTGCGGACGAATTATCGGAGGCCATCGCTTAGACCACTGCGCCACCTGGGCGGCATCAGGACGTTCAGTGCTATGTTACTTGGGTGACACGATGGAGATAATAAGTTGGTTCGTGGCTATGACCTTTCTCGTTAGCTGCTCTTTAATACTGCTTAGCTGGTTTTTTGACCCACCAACAGTTTTGTAGAGACACCGAACGAAAAATCAGTCACCTCCAGAAATTTATTTTAATATTTTAATATCATTAATTCTTGGTGGAATAGATTCAACAAGATCATTTAAATAACTTGAGTCTATTTTTGAACCATTATAAGAGCAGTTTGTCTCGCAATTCATTTAGAATGCTGGCATGCTGAAGTTTGTTTTTGTACACTTATTTCAAGGTGGTCCCATAAATTCTCGAAAGGATTTAAATCTGGTAATTCAGCTGGCCAGTACATGTTCCTGAAAGTTGCGTCATGCTCTTCATATCAATCTACAATGGTCTTAGCTCTAAGAATTCTAGGGTTGTCAGCCTGGTAAATCAGATAAGTTACTTGATAAGAATTCTGCAAATGTTATACAAACGGAAAATTACGATTGTCTAAAGTTTCTCTGCGAACATGCTAATTTATCATATTCTTCACTTCTATTAAACCATTAAAACAACCCCTTCCTTTGGCAAGAACTCTTTGAACACACTCAGGATTGAATGTTTCTTTACACCTCCTGTTGACGCTACGCTTCGCGTCATTTACGTATAGGCAAAACTCTGATTCATCAGACCATATGATAGTCTTCCATTGACCAACAGTCCATATCCTGTAAGCTTCGGGCCCGCTAATGCAGCTTTTTTGTGAGCTGAAGTTAACATTGGTTTCAGTTTTACAACTCTACTCTAGATATACACCGATCAGCCATTATATTATGACCACTTACCCAATAAGCTGTAAAACCAACTTTAGCCCTCAAAACAGCAGCCACTTGGCGAGGTATCGACTCGATGAGATGGCGATAGGTATCCTGGAATATCTGGTATGTCAACAGCAGGTCCCGTACATTTCGGGGAGGTGGTGATTTAGCGCGAACCCGCGTTTCCCAGTCGAACCACAAATGATTGATTGGGTTCATGTCAAGTGAATTTGGAGGCTAGGTTATTAACAAAAAGTCACGGCATATTCCTCGGACCACTGCTTGACGATTATGGCAGTGTGGCATGGCGCATTATCCTGTTGGTAATGACCAACCCCATCAGGGAGCACAGTTGCCCTGAATGGGTGAACTTGGTCCGCAACGATGTTCAGATACCTGACAGCTGTCAGAAATTGTGCTATTGGGATAAAGGGGCCTAAATTGTCACAATAGAGCATCGCCCACAGCATAACACCGCAGCCGCCGGCCTGTTTCCACCCAACAGTGCATCCAAATGCCATAGCCTCCGTTGGTAATCGTCGTATCCGCGCTCGGACGTCTATGTGATGCACCAGGAATTTTGATTCGTCAGCCCAGGCCACTTTCTTCCAATCATCCACGGTCCAATCTCGATGATCTTGGGCCTATTTCATACATTGTTGGCGATGACGCGCAGTGAGCATGGGGATTAGGCTTGGTCTTCGGCTACGCAGGCCCATGCGCAGAAGACTGCGATGAACAGTGTGCTATGACACATTGCCCTGATTACCATTGTTGTAGCTGCGGGTGATTTGTAACACTGTGGCTCTGCCGTCGCTGTGAACACTGCGTGACAGTCTACGCTCCCCTCTGGCCTTAATGAGCTTGTGACGTACCTGCCAGAAGGACGCACACGACATAAAGGCAGATAGGAATCAGAATAAAACGTCCGCGTAGCTCAATTGGTAGAGTGACTTATTCCGGAATGAGGGGATCCGGGTTCGAGTCCCGGCGCGGATAAAAATGACGGAGAAATTTACTTCGTTATAAGCTACGGACGACACACTGCTGGACGACGGTTCGTCGTATGGCCATCTGTGCACCACTTTTGATACGTACTCACTACAGCGGCACGTGAACAACCCAAAAGCCGCGCCGTTTCCGAGATCGTAGTTCCGTGAAGTCGTGCCATCACAATTTTGCCCTTTATCAAACTCCGATAAATCGGCAGCTTTTCCTACTTAGACTCCGAGCACTCTACCAACCGAAAGCTGGTCCTCGGGTTGTATAAATACTGCTCTGTGAACTTCACCTGCGCCACCGTTCGGTCTCCAGGCGAGCTGTTTTATCTAGGCTAAAGGTGGTCCTAATGGAAGGACTCATCGGTGTACATTCGATTAAGTTCTCTACGCAATGTTCGCGCAGATTTAGGCGTGCAAGATCCATTATTAACAGGTTAAAGGTATTCATGCATGGTTTGAAATCTGTTTTCATTAACGAGGCCAGAAATTCTGCGCCAGTCACGACTTGTCAAAATGATGTTTCGTCCACAATTTTTACTTTCGTTTTCAGTCGAGTTTGACTCACACCAATCTTTATAAACAATTAGAACTATTTTTTTGCTAACACCTGCAAATTCAGAAACTTCCTTGACGCCGGGTCCTTCCGACCGACCAAAAACTATGACACCTTTTTGCCAGTCACTTACATCTGTCTTTCGACCCAATAATTTTATTTTTTCAAAAATTTCAACTTAAAATTTTGCCTGTATAAAGTAATAACACATATTTTATTATTAAATTACCCAGAAATATTTAAATAAAATTCGAATTATAATCTCAGAAATATGTTATACTAAACAATTACATATATTGCTGCAGGTTACTAATTTCTTGTCCGGTTTCTTTATCTATCAGGCGTAGACATGCGATCAGCAAAAATCTTACGTTTATCTACACATGCACACACTCCTACTCTGTGTCATTCTTGTCCTGTAGGTTCTTGTCACTTGACACTTGACCTTTTCGAATCATTAAGTGAGAGGAGAGCTGAGCAGATCGACGGAGTATTCTCCAGTAAGCGTGCATCTGCGCGCTTACGAGATAAGGACTCTAGCATAAGTCTCTCAAATTCCTATATAAACCCCGAAGCAAAAAAATAAACCGTATCACGAATATAGGGAAGTAGTAGACGGGATTTTTCTTCCGCCGGTGTTGAGGATCAGTTATCAGAGTAATTCTCAGGCTGTACGGAAGAATTATGTTTCTTCTAAAAGCACAGAAAGAAATGACAAGAGAAGATAGTTTTATTCTTTATTTCTTTTTAAATATACTGTTACTTCCTTTTCTTATCAGTTGTGCCATGGTCATGGGATTGAACGCGAGCAGAAAACAAGGGAACAAGGAATAAAAGTGCGAACCATAAATCATACCCATGAAAACGAGTTGTAGATATCTGTGACGATACAAAATATTTTTTTGCTCGAGCTATAAAATTACTACGAAACACATATAAAGTTTTCGTTATTAGTATTCGTGAATGTCGTTTATCTGAATTCCTCATAACACAACTGATGAGTTCCTGAAATTTTCCCTGTACGTGAAAATCTTGTCTCAAGAAAAATTGCAGAGAGCGTGAATACATTTTAACACCCGAATTTGATATGAGAATTTTTAATATTATTTTTCAATTGATTCCGAAATTAAGAGTATTCCAATGCGTTTTGACAACCGATCTTGATTTGGGAATTTTTAATTTTATTAATATTTTGCAATTGATTCCCAAATTAGGAGTTGATTCTTATATTAAGAGTATCCCTTAAGTTTTGATGTTAACTATAGCACAATCATAAACATATAATGAAATTAAAAATGTGTCAGTCAGGTCTATTCTTTTTCTTTTTTTTTATTGGAGGTTTAACGACCATCATGAGCAACTCAATGGGCTATAAGCAGTCGCCCGTCCCTAATTTAGGGTCACTAGTTCCAGGGAAGGGAGAGAACCAGTGCCGTAAGACAAACACAACATCCATGCCTCACCGGGATTCGAACCCGGACCCCTTTTGCACGAATGATCAGAGGCCATCGCTTAGACCACTGCGCCACCGGGGCGGCTAGGTCTATTCTGTGTGATCTTTGCTAATATAAGATTCATATGTTGTAACGCATTTTCATAAAAAAAAGGATGCAATTATAATAATGGAGACCTAAAATTGATATATTGTGCTCACTATTATACATTTGCCTTCACTGTAGTTTCATTAAATTTAATTCATGTTCATATCCATTCGCCATGTCTATGTACTCGTTTACATATAGTGCACATATTGGTTTTCATATGAAGGTTTTACGTGAGGTGTTTCTTCAAATTCCTTGAAATAATATGTCCAGTAGTCTCTCTCTCTCTCTTTCTATTTCTCTTTAAGACATATTCCACCCACTGCTGAACGAACTCCTGTTAAAGCCTTGGCGAAAGCTTTCTTGTTGGTCTTCCACTACTGACAGTCTCGTGCATTTTTCTCCAGAAGTTTCCTTCATTCTTCAGCTCATTCACTCAGCGTTCCTTCAGTCTCTGCTCTTTCTATCTGAGACATCAATCAGTATACATACTGAGTGGACAGAAATCATGGGATGCCTAGTTCCTGGGCAATGTCAAGCTGCCACCCTTCTCGCTAGAGGACGAACTCGACGTTTGGCAGGTATATACGTAGGAGAACATCAACGCGTGTAATTCGATATCAGCATGGATAAACGTCGTGAGTTAACAAAGCTTGAAAGGGGCACGAAATTGGGTGGAAGTTCGCATAGGTGCAGCCAATCGAGAGCGACAGTGGTACAAATAACACGTTCTTTGACGAGGAAGGTGCCAGAAACGTCTTCACCCAGACCGTCAGGCAATCATTAGCCACAATATGTTATGGGAGTCGTCGACACACTAGAGTTCCATTGTTAGCATCCAATCACCGGACTGTACGTCTCTAATTGGCGAAAGAACATCAGCACTGGACCTTCGATTACCATAGACGCGTCTTTTGACCGGTCTAGTCCCGTTTCGAGATATTTTGCGCAGATGAGAGGGCGCGGGTCTGACCAAAATCGCACGAAGCGGTGAACCCTGCATCCCAACAAGGAACTGTTCTGGCTGTTGGAGGCCTGGTTATGGTATGAGGGCGTATTCAACTGGTACATGTTGGGGCTCTTAGTACAAAGATATAAATGCATCTTCGAACGGTCCACGCTAAGTGTACATCCCAGCAGATAATCTGCATTCGTTTATGGCCATCTTGTAGTCACAAAACAATGGACTCTTCCAACACGACGATGCGCCTACCCACAGAGCCTTGGTGACTAGAGCATGGTTAGAAAAGCCTTCCACAGAAGTTCTCACCCTGAAATTGTCTAACCTTTCACCGTAAATGAACCATGTGAGAAATCTTCTGGATGCGATGAAAGATTCGTTCGAGTTTTGGATTCTCCACCCTGGGATGAAACGGAAATATGATTAGCGGTTCAGAAATCATGGGTGGAAATATCTGTTTAATGCTATCGTGCCCTGGTAGACTCATTGTTCCGCCATGTTCCTGCCTCCATCCAACGGAAAGTTGTCCTGCCCGCGTTACAAGGTATCCCAGTATCCTATGATTATTTCTGTTCACTAATTATACATACATACATACATACAAAAATATACGACTTGAAATGGAAATAAAAAAAATATTTAATGTCCTTACCTTATTAAGCGAAATATAAATGTCAATTATATATTTTTGTGTTTTCTATTTTCGTTTCAAGTCGTGTGTTAGAACACGGTCTCGGTCTGCAGCATTAGCGCGTCTGAGAATGCGCCCATTTTTATAAGTTTTTATGTCACTTATTGGAATATATTCTACAACTTTTATCCAGTTTTATTGTACACTGGCGTACAAAAATTAACGACGAGACGGTTTTTCAAATGTAAAGTCGTGCAGAAGTGCTCGAATCAAAGCATACCATAAGATCCCCAAGATGTAAGAATATGGGACAAGTGAGCCAAACCGTCCAAACAAGGAATCCAAAGGATACAAAGGCACTTTATTGAAAAGGTAGCTTCGAGCACAACTGGACAGAAGACAGAAACGCCCATGTGACAGGCGGCTGACAAGAAAAATCCAGTATTTAGTAGGGGATATAATCATCCCTGACTGCGTTGCAGTATTTACAACGTCTGTCCATGCTGAGGACGAGGTTGTCAAAGACCTGTTGAGGCATCGCGGCCCATTCTTCTTGTAGCGCCAATCGCAGCTGCGGAATTGTTGCTGGCGGCTGGTGACATGCTGCCAAGCGTCTCCCGAGAAGGTCCCATACGTGTTCGATTGGATTTAGGTCCAGGGACCTTGCGGGCCAATCCATGTATTGAATATCTTCGCTCTCCAACAGCTCTGCGACAGCCACTGTACGATGAGGTGTAGCGTTGTCGTCCATGAAGAGGAACTCAGGACCCACAGCACCTCTAAACAGACGCACGTTAGACAGGAGAACCTCGGTACAATAGCGGACACCAGTGACTGAACCTCCTTGGAAGATGTGGAGGTCAGTACGGCTGACAAGTAGGATACCGCTCTAAACGAGAATTCCGCCACCTCAAAACCGGTCCCTTTCGATGATGTTGGAGGTGTGATTGTGTGTTCCCTGCTCTCTCCAGATGTGTATACGTCCGGAATGGCTCGTCAGACTAAATCGGCTCTCTTCCGTAAAAAGATCTCGACCCCATTGCTGATGTGTCCAGTTCTTCTGTTCCTGGCACAACAGAAACCGCCGTCTCCGATGAGCAGGCGTTAATGGCACACACCGTTCTGGTCGTCGTGCAAATAGACCACTATTGTGCAGCCTCCTGGCCACTTAAAACGCGATAACGGACGTCCAGTTGTCTGTCGCATGTGCCTTGCGTTTTCTCCCGCTGTCTGCTGTTTGTCTCTTCTCGTCTGTAGGACAATATACCGGTCGTTCGCCGCAGTGGTTGCTCGTGGACGACCACTGCTAAACTCTCGGATAGCTGTTCCAGTCGTTTGAAAGGCTCTCCAAGCTCGTGAAACGATGCTGTGAGCGATCCCGAACTCCTCGACCGCACTAGTCACACTTCGATCTTCTTCCAACTTCCCAATGACGCGACTTCGGGTAAAGTCATCCAGATGTCGTCTACTGGATTGCCTGTTGGCCATATCACACGGTGGCAGCAACTCGACATCGTTCAAACCGATGTACACCGTGCAATAGCGTTCACCAAATTGCTGAGAGTACACCGCCCGTGTGCTTTATACCCTTCCGACACTCCCTCCCCCTATGTCCTGCTGCATATATGCGCATGCCCTACCGTACCGGACCCTAGTCTATCTCCTGAGTGGTCTTTCGGTCCGTTCTGCCTGCTCGTCCTGCTGTTATGCTAATTTCTCCTCTTCGTCCTTAATTTTTTCACACCAGTGTATATATATATATATAGGCCTTTATTGATTGTGAAAAGGTCTTTGATTCTGTGAAACCATCGGCAGTTACGATGGCTTTGAAATCCTGCGGTATTGAAGAAGCTTACATTAGCATTATTGATAACATCTGTGAAAATGCAAGTGCAAAGTTTCGGCTATTTGAGGATACAGCTCCAATAAAAATTGGAAACGGAGTGAGACAAGGTGATACCATATCTCCCCAACTCTTCAATGCCACATTTCAAAGTATCGTTCAATCACTGAACTGGAAAAGCAAAGGTATAAAGAATAATGGAAATTATTGAACTCACCTTTGTTTTGCTGATGGCGTAATGATTTTTGCAACTCTCCCTTCAGAGCTGCACAGTATGATCCAAGAACGTGCTGGCAAGAGTAAAGGAGTGGGATTGAAAATGAACTTCCAGAAGACAAAACTGATCTGTGATGCTTTTACAAGAAAGAAAGATTTATCGATTGATGGGGAAAAGTTGGAGATTACCGATACCTACATTTACCTTGGACAGCAGATAACAAACGAGGGCCACATTGATGAAGAAATTATTCGGCGTAAAAAACTTGGATGCAGAGCTTTTGGAAGAAACAGTACAATTTTTTAGAGCAGTATGCCAGTATGTCTTAAAAGGAAAGGGTTTAATCAATGCATCTTGCCGGTGCTTACGTATAGACCCAAGACATGGACCTCAACTAAAAAAGACACACAAAGACTGCAGGCAACTCAAAGAGGCATGGAGAGATGCATGCTTGGTGTAACCAGGAAAGATAAGGAGAGGAACTCGTGTATCAGGAAAACGACAAGAGTAGAAGACATCAGGACCAATGTAAAATCCCTGAAATGGTAATGGGCTGGACATGTTGCCAGAAGAACGGACCAGCGATGGAAAACACAAATTTTAGCCTGGTTACCAAGGGGCAGAAAAAAAACCCAGAAGAAGACCACTCTGCAGATGGATGGATGAAAGTCGAAAGAATGCCGGAGTAACATACAGGCTCAAGGCAGACAGTTGTGGAAGAAATATGGGGAGACCTTCGTCAAACAGTGGATTGATAATAGTTGGATGAGAATAATGAATATCATCATCATAATCATCATCATCATTGTCAACCATTATCAATCCACTGCTGGACGGAAGTCTCCCCAAGTTTTCTCCACAACGGTCTGTCTTGTGCCAGTCTCCTCCATGTTACCCCTGCATACTTTCGAATTTCATCCACCCATCTCCCATGTGGTCTTCTTCTGGGTCTTTTCCTGTCCCTTGGAATCCAATCTAAAATTTAGGCTGTCCATCGATGATCTGTCCTTCTGGCAGTATGTCCAGCCCATTGCTCGTTCGTGATGGACGTAGTGTTAGTGGCTCCAATATTTTATGCATTTTAGTGTGGAATACCTCGTCCCTCACTCACCTGTTGCGTGGCCCGGCTGTCTAAAGGTACTGTGTACGTTTTGAGCTACTTTTCTAGCGTTCTCATCCTCATATTAGTTCATATTCATCCGTTTTCTTATCGTTTACTCGTTTGTTTACATTTGGAAGCTGCCAACATGGCGGCTTCCGGTATTTCCTTATCATCTATGGGCGTGGAGGATGCACGTCACGTCACACTTCCCACGTCCATGGAAGTTAACATACTCTCGTCCTCAGATGCCTTCCCAGCTTTCTAGTAACTCGTGCACCGGTGCCTACACTGGACTTGGCTGCGCTTTCTTCTTTAGCTCCTGCATCTGTCTCGGTGCCCTCCCTGGGTACTACTGATTCTACTGCCTTGCCTTCGGCCTGTGCTTCTCTTCCCTCACAGCCTTCTGTGCCTGCCGGATCCGAACATACTTCTCTTCCGAGGATGTCATTTGCCTCTACAGTGCAACGAGGCGCTACTTCTACGTCCGATTCCTCTCAACCAGATGGTCTTTTGCAAGCAACACCTATTATTCAGGTATCCAACCACAAGGTGAAGGTAACGATAGATGACAATTCGCAGATTGGCCGTGAGTTCCATAACCTCCTGGATAGAGGTGTGCTCTTTCATGCTTTATCAAATACTCCATTGCCACGCTACATGGAATCCCTCTCTGGACATGTGTCGTCTGCGTCCATTGCAGGAATTTGCCGTACTCCTCGGGGTATTTCGGTACAGTTCAATCACAAGGAGGATGCTGACTTTTTTCTTGCAAACGGACTTTCGATTGGGACTGACCATCTCATCCAGTCGCCTCTCTTCAAGCGACCGGTGAAAATCACGTTCTATCCTGTTCCACAGGAAGTGCCGGATAATGCACTTCCTCTCCTTGTCAGTCATGTTTGTAAAATTGTTGGCAAGGTCCGTCGCCTCTCTGACGCTCCCCGCGGAACTCGATTTGCACATGCTACCGGACCTGACCGTCAGTTATTGGTCGTCTTTCCCACCGAGAAAGCCTTGTCGGATTGCCCTACAGAAGCTACTGTTGAAATTGGCGCACGAACGTACAGTTTCAAGATTTTCACTGCTCACTATTGTACACACTGTTTAACACAGAATCACACCACTGCCTCCTGTGACCGCGTTCGACGTGCACGTTCATCAAGTTTGCATCCCACTGCTGACCACATTGGTCTTTCTCCTATCCCCACTACCGGTAGTTTGCCTGACGCGAATTCTTCGTTTCTCCGTTAGACGAAAATTTCCGTCACGGACAATGCTGCCTTTCCTCCTCTCCCGACCCGTGCGATTGTGCATCCACCTTCAAGATTTTTTTTTTTTTTTTTGAGTGGAGGTTTAACGACCACCGTGAGCAACTCAAATGGGCTATAAGCAGTCGCCCGTCCCTAATTTAGGGTCACTGGTTCCAGGGAAGGGAGAGAGCCAGTGCCGTAAGACAAACACAACATCCATGCCTGACCGGGATTCGAACCCGGACCCCTTACGGACGAATGATCAGAGGCCAACGCCTTAGACCACTGCGCCACCGGGGCGGCACCTTCAAGATTGACAGAGTTGTGTTCGACTACAGATGTGTCTACAGCGGAGTGTTTTTTTTTTTTTTTTTGATTGGAGGTTTAACGACCACCGTGAGCAACTCAATGGGCTATAAGCAGTCGCCCGTCCCTAATTTAGGGTCACTGGTTCCAGGGAAGGGAGAGAGCCAGTGCCGTAAGACAAACACAACATCCATGCCAGACCGGGATTCGAACCCGGACCCCTTACGGACGAATGATCAAAGGCCAGTGCCTTAGACCACTGCGCCACCGGGGCGGCACAGCGGAGTGTTCCGATCCGGGTGTGTTAAGTGGTGGTTTGGCAGATCGGCCGTCTGGCTCTTCTCCTAGCCTCTCGGATACCGGATCTCCATTTACAACCTTGTCTACCATACCCTTGTTGCAACATCTTCCCGAAGCCTCGGCTGTTGTACCAGTCTCCTTTAAGGCAGCTCAGCTACGTACTGCTTCTTCGGCGACGTTCGTTTCCTCGTCTCCTGACTTGGGAGGTGAGTCTGATCCACTAATGGATACATCCGCCTCAGCTTCTTCTTCGAAGCGGATTGGAACTTCCAAAGGCGCTGTAAAACAGAAAAAGTTAAAACAACTTTCTGTGCCCCATTCTGAGGATTCATCTAGTGTTCCCGAGGTTTCCGGTTCCGGTGTTTCTCCACCTGATGATTCTTCAAACAGTATGCTTCTCCGCTCAGGTCCTGTCAATCCTCTCTCTGATGCTGAGGTTCTACAGGCCGTTGATACGTTTCCTCCAGTTCCTGGACCACTGTCCAGACAGCAACTTTTACGTCTTTTTCAACCTGCACGTACGATTGTTGGATCTGAAGAATTCCTTCACTCACCTGATCTGGACCTGTATGCAGCGGTAACGCAATTCGAAGCTTATGTGTCACTTTTTAAATCTCTGTGTGCCACCTATCCTCAGTATCAGCCTTTTTTAAGACGTTACACACGCCGTATCGCCTCCTAGAAGGAGCTCGTTGAGAAACATATATGTGATACCTTCTATCCTTTTTCCGATGACCTTTAGCTCTCCTCCTCACACCGATTACATTTTGTTCTCTCAATGCTAGGGGATTTGCGAACCCGTTCGCAGATTCCCTGGTTTTGCAGACTTAGTGCATGTTGATTCTGATGTTTCCATTGTGTGTTTTTACTGTGATTCACAAGTAATGTATTGTAAATTTGCTTTATTTGTGTGTTTGGCTGTATTTCACAAGTAATGTATTTTAAATTTGCGAGAATTGCGTGTTTTTGCTGTGTTTTCACAACTATTCGGTCTCGTTACTTGTGTGATCTCCTCATTATCTCATCATTATCTTATCTGTTGTTTCCTAAATTTGTGCATGTTTTTTAAATTACCTATAATTGTGAGTGTTTGCTGTGTTAGTGCTTTCCTCTATCGCGGATTATTATAGTGGTACGTTTGTTACATTTGTTATTTTTATAAAGTTGCTGAGGTACTCAATGTTGTTTTGCGCTCTAACCACATTTCAGTTCCGTTCGGTTGTTTTATCATAGCGTAGTATATTTCATGCATTTGTGCACATGTGTTATAGTGTTTGACATGCCGTTAGGCTATTCATTGTTCGTGTGCATATTCATTTCCTTTCTGTGTAACGTTGTGCTGCTTCGTGGATATACTGACTTTCCGCACTGTTGTTTTCTGTACTGCAGCTTTTAATGAATCGCCTATGTCTGTATTTCGTTATAGCAATAAACTGGGTACCACTATGGTACCCACAGTTACCAATACCATGGCCATTTAAGTGATTTAACTCTGATCATGATGTCTTCCACTCTTGTCATTTTTCGGATACACGAGTTCCTCTTCTTATCTCTCCTGGTCACACCAAGCATGCACCTCTCCATGCATCTTTGAGTTGTCTGCAGCCTTTTTATGTCTCTTTTAGTTAAGGTCCACGTCTCAGCGCCATACGTAAGCACTGGAAGGATGCATTGATCAAACACTTTTCTTTTAAGACACAATAGCATACTGCTCTTGAAAATTATGCTGTTTCTTCCAAAAGCTCTCCAGGCAAGTTTTGTACGCCGATCAATTTCTTCATCAATGTGACCCCTCACTTGATATCTGTTGTCCAACATAAACGTACGTGCCTGTTATCTCCAGCTTTTCTCCATCAATCGATAAATCTTCATTTCTTGTAAAAGCATTGAACATCACTTTTGTCTTCTGAAAGTTCATTTTTAATCCCACTTCTTTACTCTTGTCAGCAAGTTCCTGGATCATACTCTGCAGCTCTGATGGGGTAGTTGCAAAAATGACTACGTCATCAGCTAAACGAAGGTGGGTTAGATAATCTCCATTAATCTTTATCCCCTTGTTTTCCCAGCTCAGCGACTAAAAGACACCCTCCAATGTGGCATTAAAGAGCTTCGGAGATATGGTGTCACCTTGTCTCACTCCCTTTCCAATTTTTATGTGTGTTGTATTTTCAAACAGCCGAATCTTTGCACTTGCATTTTCATAGATGTTATTAATAATATTAATGTATGCATCTTCAATACCGCAGGATTTCAGAGCCATTGTAACTGCTGATGGTTTCACCGAATCAAAGGCTTTTTCATAATCGATAAAAGCCATGCACAGTGGAAGTTCATATTCCCTCGCTCTTTCAATTAGTTCTCTCAGTACGTGGATATGATCTATTGTGCTGTAGCCAATCCTGAATCCAGCTTGTTCTCTCGGTTGAGCCATGTCCAGTGTTACCTTCAAGCGGTGCGAAAGACCTTTAGTGAAGATTTTATAAACCACTGATAGGAGGCTGATAGGTCCGTAGTTCCCGAGATCCTCAATGTCACCTTTTTTATGTAGCAGGATCATTGTAGCGGTGTTCTAATCCTCAGGAATCTTCCCTTCATTAAGGCATCGAGTGAAAATTTGGGCGAGTACTGTTTCGATTTCTCCACTTGCTTCTTGTATGATGTCTACAGTAATTCCATCTTCTCCTGGAGCTTTTCCCCGCTTCATGTTCTTGATTGCATGTGGAACTTCTGCTAGAAGGACTGGAGGAACTCTGTTACTGGTACCTTTCATGATGTCTGGAGTGCATGTATCATCCCTTTCATATAATTTGGAGTAGAAATCTTTCACTCTTGTCAAAATTTCGCCTCTATTTCTTGTTACAGAATCATCTTCTTTTCTCAGTGCCATAATCTGTTTTCTTCCCTTACTGAGATGTCCCTTTGCTATCTTTAGGCTTTGATTGCTTTCAATTGCTTTCCTCACTAGTTCACAGTTGAATTTTCTTACGTCTTCAGTGATACTTTTTCTTACTGTCTTGCATAGCTCTATATATTCCAATTTGGAAGTCACATCTTCTTTAGTTGTCCTCATCTCTCTTCTTTTTGCATCAACATTTTCGTTTTTCCTGATAATTTGTTCACATGCAACTTGTTCTTAGACCCAGCTAATTTTGTTGCTGTTTCCATAAGAGCTTTGGTTACTTTTCTGTTAACTTCAGAGATGTCCACATCTTCCGATGTTAGGCCTTCTAAAGCAGGGAATCTGTTCTTCAGTTCCAACTTGAAGGTATTATGGTGTTTTTTAAGGTTGGTTATGACAATAGATTTTGTTTGTCTTATGAGCTTGCCACGTTCAAGTTTAGTGTTGAGGTGCATCTTACATCTCACCAATCTATGGTCACTGCCTGTGTTGAACTTGTTTAGCACACTGCAGTCTTCTATGACGAATTTTTTGTTACACATAAAAAAATCAATTTCACTTGTCGTCCCATTTGGATGTCTCCATGTCCATTTCCAGTGTGGCTTTTTCTTGAAGAAGGAGTTCAAGATGAAAAACCCTTCTACCTCTGCAAACTTAACGAAATTATTTCCACGCTGGTTTCTGTGGCCGTGACCGAATTTACCTACTGAAGTTTCATTCTGTTGTCGTTGCCCTATTTTTGCATTGAAATCTCCCATAATTATCTTCAATGCTGCTTACCTTTATTTTTTAGATGACGAATTATCTCATAAAATTCTTCAATTTCTTCTTCAGGATGACTTGTGGTGGGTGCATAAGTTTGAATAATCTGAGCCTGGTATGTACTTGGCCAAAACAGCGGCCAGTGCGACATGAAGGCGGAGGGTGCTAAGAATCACCGGAGGACAGGACTAGGCTGCCATTTGATGCTGACTTTGGCTACTTACAACGGACGCTCCCGATTTTCTGTTTCAAGGCTTCTTGAATTGGAATAGGAACTGTGAAGGATCATGTGGGACAACGTCGGGCTGAGTGAGGTAAGCAGAAAAGAAGAAGATCTCATTGAACTGAAAAGTGGACATCTCTTCTACTATCGTGGGACAGATACTGGCAGAACTAGTGGTGTTGGATTTATAATAAGCAAGAAACTGAAGGATAAAGTTGTAGAAGTTGAAAGTTCCTCTGACAGAACTGCACGACTCGTTATCCAACTCTCGAGAAGATACCAAGCCCAGATTATTCAAGCTTATGCACCCACCATAAGTCACCCTGAAGAAGAAATTGAAGAATTTTACGAGGAAATTCGTCATCTAAATATAAGAAAGGCAAACATCACTTGATGATCATTCAGAGTGATTTCAATGCAAAAGTAGGGCAACATCAACAGAATGAAACTTCGGTTGGTAAATTCGGTTACGGGAACAGAAATCAACGTAGAAATACTCTAGTAGAATTTGCAAAAGCAGAAAGGTTTTTCATCATGAACTCGATTTTCAAGAAAATCCACACAGGAAATGAACAAGGAGACATCCGAATGGGACGACAAGTGAAATTGATTTTATTGTGTGTAACAAAAAATTCGTCATTGAAGACTGCAGTGTGATAAACAAGTACAACACAGGTAGTGGTAGTGACCATAGATTGGTGAGATGTAAGATGTGCCTTAACACTAAACACGAACGTGAGAAGCTCATAAGACAAACAAAATATATTGACATAACCAACCTTAAAAAACACCATAATACCTTCAAGTTGGAACTGAGGAACAGATTCTCTGCTTTAGAAGGCCTAACATCAGAAGAAGTGGATATTTCTGAAGTTAACAAAGAACTCACCAAGGCTCTTATGGAACCAGCAACAAAAATAGTGGTACTAAGAACAAGTTAGATATGAAGAAAATTTTAGGAAAAACAATAGTGTCGATGCAAAACAGAAGGGAGATGAGGACAAATTAAGATGTAACTTCCAACGTGAAATATATAGAGCTATACAAGACAGTGGAAAAGGTATCACTGAAGACATAAGGAAATTGAATTGTGAACTAGTGAGGAAAGCAATTGAAAACAACCAGAGCCTGAAGAGAGCAATAGAACATCTAAGTAAGGGAAGAAAACAGATTATCGTCTGAAAAAAGAAGATGGTACTGTAACATGAAATATAAGCGAAATTTTGAAAAGGGTAAAAGATTTATATTCAAAAATATATGAAAGGGATGATACATCTATTCCAGACATTACGACAGGTACCAGTGCCAAATTCCCTCCAATCCTCCCTGCAGAAGTTACATATGCAATTAAGAACATGAAACGGGAAAGAGCTCCAGGAGAAGATGGATTTACCACGGACATTATACAAGAAGCAAGTGGAGAAATTGAAACTACAATCGCCTAAGTTTTCACCAGATGTCTTAATGAAGGGAAGATTCATGAGGATTGGAACAATGCTACAATAATCGTGATCCATAAAAAAGGAGACATTGAGGATCTCAGGAACTACAGGCCCATCAACTTCCTTTCAGTGGTTTATAAAATCTTCACTAAGGTTCTTTCACATCGCTTGAAGGTAACACTAGACACGGCCCAACCAAGATAACAAGCTGGATTCAGGAGTGGCTACAGCACTATAGATCATATCCATGTACTGAGAGAGCTTATTGAAAGAACAAGATAATATGAACTCCCATTATGCAGGGCTTTTATTGACCATATAAAGGCCTCCGATTCCGTGAAACCATCAGCAGTAACAATGGCTTTAAAGTCTTGCGTTATTGAAGATGCATACATTAGCATTATTAATAACATCTATGAAAATACAAGTGCAAAGGTTCGGATATTTGTGGATACAGCACAAATAAGAATTGGAAAGGGAGTGAGACAATGTGACACCATATCCCACAAGCTCTTTAACGCAACGTTGCAAAATGTCTTTTAATCATTGAACTGGGAAAACAAATTGATAAAGATTAATGGAGAGTACTTAACTCACCTTCGTTTTGCTGATGACGTAGTCGTCTTTGCAACTACCCCATCAGAGCTGCAGAGTATGATACAAGAACTTGCTGACAAGAGTAAAGAAGTGGGATTAAAAATGAGGGTACAGAAGACAAAAGTGATATACAGTGCTTTTACAAGAAACGAAGATTTAGCGATTGATGGAGAAAAGCTTGAGACAACCGATTACTACATTTATCTTGGGCAGCAGATATCGAATGATAGTCACATTGATGAAGAAATTAATCGGCGTATAAAACTTGGATGCAGAGCTTTTGGAAGAAACAGTAAAATATTTTAGAGCAGTATGCCAGTATGTCTCAAAAGAAAAGTGTTTAATCAATGCATCGTGCCCGTGCTTACGTACGGAGCCGAGACATGGACCTTAACTAAAAAAGACATACAAAGACTGCAGACAACTCAAAGAAGCATGGACAGATGAATGCTTGGTGTAACCAGTAAAAATAAGAAGAGGAACTTGTGGATAAGGAAAACGACAGGAGTGGACGACATCATGAGCAGAATGACATCACTGAAATGGCAATGGGCTGAACATGTTGCCAGAAGAACGGACCACCGATGGACAACCGAAATTTTAGACTGGATTCCGAGGGATAGGAAAAGACCCAGAAGAAGGCCCCATGGGAAATGGAAGGATGAAAGTCGAAAGTATGCTGGAGTGACATGGAGGAGACAGGCCCAAGACAGACAATTGTGGAAGAAATTTGGGGAGACCTTCATCCAGCAGTGGATTGATAATGGTTGATGATGACCATGTATACATAACTACTTTGCGCTACCATATCTTATTTCAATTTTTCATTCACTCATTTTCATTTCGCTTGTATCGTATATTTTATATTTTGGCTATTCGATATAGTATATATACACTGCTAGCCACCCAAAATGCAACACCGAGAAGGACACGCGATAGCAAAACCAGATTTTCTGGACACATAACAACAGATACAAAGATGAAACGATTGAGCTTACAGGCTCGTGCGACTTGCGGAACACGCAGACATCAATAGTTCGTGTGGCTTTCATGGCTGGCAATAACGGCCACTACACATCGCGGAATCGAACGAAAGAGGCTTTGGATGTGGGTTTGGGGTATGTCGGCACAGGCTGCTTCCACACGTTGTCACAGTTCATCAGGCGTAGCCGCTGGTGGTGTTTGCCGGGCCACTCGGTTGCCGATCAGCGACCAGACGTGTTCGATGGGCGACATATCAGGAGAACAGGCGAGCCACGGCAGCAGTGACACCTTGTGGGCCGTGAAGAATTGTTGCACGATGCGTGCCACGTGAGGGCGCGCATTGTCCTGTTGAAACGTGACCGCTGGCAGATCCTGCAGGTAAGAGAGGACTACAGGCTCCAAAACGTCGGAGATGTAGCGGTGGCTGTTGAGTGTACCGGTGATGCGTACCAGAGTAGTGTGGGCGTCATTTCCAATTGCGCCCCAAACAATAACGCCAGGCGACGGACCGGTATGGCGATTCATAATGCAGGAGAAATACAGTCTCTCGCCATGGTGCCGCCACACGCGGATCCGACCATCGTGGTGTTGCAGGTAGAAGCAGGATTCGTCGGAGAAGACAATGTCGTTCCATTCCGTAGTCCAGGTGCGGCGTTCAACGGCCCACTGCCGCCGCACTCGCCGGTGGTTTAACGTCAATGGTAATCGGAGCAATGGGCGCCGCGCGATAAGTCCCCGCTCCTACAGACGACGTCGAACGGTACGTGCTGACAAAGGTTGTTGCACAACACACCCTAATTCCTGGGCTAACTTTCGTGATACGGCAGTGCGAGCCGTCAATGACCGCCTCACAACATGCCGGTCCTCTCGTTCGGTGGTGTGCCGCTGCTGCGGCAATCGCTCACGTCGGTCCGTCCGTCCCTCCTGCACCCACCGAACCCATACTCGCCTCACTGTGGCTGGATGTCCTCCCACACGGGCACCGATATCTCGGTACGATAAACCGCTCTCACGATAAGCCACTATTAGTCCACTGTCAAACACCAAAACTTGCCGGAATGACTGCCGTATTCTGCGACGAGGCATCAGGAAGCTTCCCACGCAAGGTCCGGCAGTACAACACACTTCCACTACTTACACCCCGCCTTCTGTACACCCTTCTCATAGTGTTTTTCGGTAGCGTACCGGGCGCACATGATTTGCATTTGCCCTGCAATGCTAACTGTTTGCATGTCCTCTTGCGGGCGGCGCTTGCTGCGAATTTCAGGCCAATCGGATGTTTCCTTCTTGGTGTTGCATTTTGGGTGGCCAGCAGTGTATATATATACATGTAAACTTTTACTAAGGCTAGACTTTTTATTGTAGGCTGAACATAACTTGTTTTTGTACGTGATTACTAATCAAAATTTTTATAGTCATTATAGATGAGCGTATCTAAATAAAATGGCCCATAATAGACATGTGTGAATTAAAGGTAAAAAATTTAGAATTTCGTTAAAAGTGAGGTTGGCCATTCGCTTACACGAACATGATGCCGCTGAGCCGAAACAAATAATCAAACATCGTCTTTCTCCTTTCTTAGTTTCGTCGCCATTTTTGTAAGTCTTTTTAGCAGGTAATCGGCCAGAAAGATTAGTGTCAGATATCGAAATCTGAAAGGAAAGCAACGCTTCCTAAAGAGCAGGTTCACTCGATCCAGCTAAGTTCGGTCCACACTTTAGACAGAGAATATATACGTTCTAGCTGATTTTAGCCCAATATGCTAACTCGAGCGAAATCCATCCAGCTGATTAGGGTTCAATAAAAATTCATACAAACTTTTCACGAAACTTATCAAAAGATTAAAGTTCTTTCCCAACTATACTTTGTTTCAGATACACAGTGCATCAAAAAAGTTTTAAGACTGGGTCTGTAAAATGAAATATAAACAAGAAATTATAATTTGTTTTGGTTTGTTATCCAAATTAAGTCCCTCCGGCTTCAATACACTTGTTACAGCGATTTAATAATGATTCGAATGCCAATTCCAGTTCACTTTGCGGAATTGCCTCCAAAGCACGCGTCGAAGCTGTTTGTATTGTCAAAATATCATCAAAAGAACACCCATTTTACATCATTTTAAGTTTTGGAAGTAAAGAAAAGTCGCAGGGTGCTAAATCAGGCGAATACGGTGGATGATTCAACACACAGACGTCATTTTTCGCCAAAAATCTACGAACAAAAAGTGAGGTGTGACTGGGTGCATTATCGTGCAACAAACACCAACTGTTTTCATCTCGATACTCTGGACGAATTCGACGAATTCTTCTCATCAAACGGCTCAAAACATTTAAATAAAACTCACCAGTTTGTCCACTTTTAACAAATGTTTTGTTGATAATACCCTTAATATCGAAGAATGTAATGAGCATTGTTTTGATTTTCGATTGAACGTTTCTTGTTTTTTCGGCTTTTTTGGCTCGTGGCGAGTTTTTTGACTTCCATTCCCCACTTTGTCGCTTTGTTAAAGGATCATATTGAAAACACCATGTTTCATCACCAGGAACAATCGATTTTAAGAAGTTTGGATCATTTTCAGCGGCTGAAATGATGTCTCTGCAATGTGCACTTCTCCTTGATTTTTGTTCATTGGTTAACGTGTGTGGAACAAATTTAGCACAGACTTTTGTTTTGCCCAAATCTTCATGCAGGATGGTTCGAATAATTTCTTTGTTGATGTTTGAAGATTCTTCCATCATTCTTAGTGACGCATATCGATTGTTTGCCACGAAATCACGCACTTTTTCAATAATCTCAGGTGTCCTAGATGAACCTGGTCTTCCGGTACGCTTATCATCTTTTAGCGTCTCTCTTACGTCCAAAAATTGTTTGTGCCACAGGAAAACATTTGATCTACTTAAACAAAACTCACCGTAAACTTGTCTCATCATTTGGTACGTTTCCGAGGCACTTTTACAAAGTTTTGCGTTAAATTTAAGAACTGCCCTTTGTTTTATCTTAATCATTCAACATAAAATATTTTTTACTTCCCTAATGAACGGCCGTTTCGTTTGAGTTACTGTAACAAATGCGCAGTACTTTTGGCAGAAAGCAAGCAGATGGTCACGGTTTATAACGCATTCGCGATTACACTAGTGGCGCCACCGTGGGCTGAAATCTAGCGCCAGTCTTAAAAATTCTTTGACGCACTGTGTATATGGACCGTACGGCAACGCAGTGACTCAATTTATTGATAGGTGCCTTATCCGATAAATTTACTTTCATTAAGGATGAGTTTTTTTTTCAGACTTTCGACTTAGTGATACTAATTGCAAAAATTCATGTATTCTGCTCTTCTTTGACAATTAACGAAAGACATTAGAAAAGCAAAGCAGATGGAGCTGAAACGTCGCAGCAAGAGAAATCATTCTATTTCACATTTGACAAAGGAATTTCTCCCGACAATGGTCAAATGGGACTTCATTTAGTGGCTGGCTCCACAAAGAAAGAAACATTTCCTTAGTTACTTTGCCGGGAAATTCCAAGAACATTGTCCCAAGGGAAAGCGACTTAGGCTTCTTCCTTTCAGGTCAGGTCTTTTTTCTTGGAACAATTCATGGGACTTTCTATTTAAAATAACATTTCTTTCTGAACTCGATATAAGCACGCATTTGTGCCTGAATCGCAGAAGAAGTTAGTCATTAGGGAAATTTAAAATAACAGTTCATTTTAATTAATGTCATATCAAGGGACGTCTCTAGTATTTTTGCAGGAAGCATGTTGTTCATGTAAATACACAGCGAATGTAGTGGTCGGAACAAAATAATTGAAATCTGGGGCTTTCGAGTTTCTTTACCAACTTATAAAATCATTCTTATTCTTGAATGCTGTAATTAAAATCATGCAATAAAATTTTCGTCAGATGTTAGGAAAAAAACCTGAATTATCACGATTTGTAATAGTATTATGAAACATGTGTTTTTTCATTTTCAGAAATTTCAAAATACTCGCTATGAGTCCTGGCAAATCGTTCTTATCCTTGAATGCTGTAATTAAAATCATGGAATAAAAATTTTCGTCAGATGTTAGGAAAAAAACCTGAATTATCACGATTTGTAATAGTATTATGTAACATGTGTTTTTTCATTTTCAGAAATTTCAAAATACTCGCTATGAGTCCTGGCAAATCGTTCTTATTCTTGAATGCTGTAATTAAAATCATGCAATAAAATTTTCGTCAGATGTTAGGGAAAAAACCTGAATTATCACGATTTGTAATAGTATTATGAAACATGTGTTTGTTCATTTTCAGAAATTTCAAAATACTCGCTATGAGTCCTGGCAAATCGTTCTTATTCTTGAATGCTGTAATTAAAATCATGGAATAAAAATTTTTGTCAGATGTTAGGAAAAAAACATGAATTATCACGATTTTTAATAGTATTTATGAAGCATGTGTTTTTCATTTTCAGAAGTTTCAGAACACTCGCTAAGAGTCCTGACGGTGATGTGATTTCTCGGAATAAATGAAAGTTCGTCATGGACAGAATATGCTCTGTGTCTCACAAATTATGAAATGCACTTGGACCAGAGGCTAAGTAGTTCGATGGGTGTAAAATACCTTTTTTTCTATCACTACGTGGTTAAAAAGGAGATCAAAATCAATGCCGATAATGTAACGTAACGATGAGAAATTAAATGCATGAATAATGTTAAAATACACTTGTCACACAAAGTTGCATGAATGATGTATGTACCTGACTCAAATAACACGCATTCAAATAACATCAGTGAGTGAAGGAACATTATCGATAAATAACGGTGTTCTGCAACTCTATGCACGTTTTGCTGCAGGAGTTCACCCTGTGGAGGTCACTGTGTCTCCATTTGATATTATGCTATGCTGTAGCTCAACAGTCTCTAACTTTGTGTGACAAGTGTATTTTAACAGTACACAGTGCGTCAAAGAATTTTTAAGACTGGCGCTAGATTTCAGCCTACGGTGGCGCCACCAGTGTAATCGCGAATGCGTTATAAACCGTGACCATCTGCTTGCTTTCTGCCAAAAGTACTGTGCAGTTGTTAAAGTAACTCAAACGAAACGGCAGTTCATTAGAGAAGTAAATTTTTTTTTCATGTTGAATTATTGAGATGGAACAAAGGGCTGTTATTAAATTTAACGAAATACTTGGTAAAAGTGCCTCGAAAACGTACCAAATGATGAAACAAGTTTACGGCGAGTTTTGTTTAAACAGATCAAATCGTTTTTTGGACGGAAGAGATACACTGGAAGATGATAAGCATACCAGAAGACCAAGTTCATCTAGGACACCTGAGATTATTGGAAAAGTGCGTGATTTCGTGGAAAACAATCGATGTGCATCACTAAGAATGATGAAAGAGTCTTTAAACATCAACAAAGAAACGATTCGAACCATCCTGCATGAAGATTTGGGCAAGACAAAAGTCTTGCCCAAATCTTCATGCAGGATGGGCAAGACAAAAGTCTGATTTGGGCAAGACAAAAGTCTGTGCTAAATTTGTTCCACACACGTTAACCAATGAACAAAAATCAAGGAGAAGTGCACATTGCAGAGACATCATTTCAGCCGCTGAAAATGATCCAAACTTCTTAAAATCGATTGTTACAGATGATGAAACATGGTGTTTTCAATATGATCCTAAAACAAAGCGACAAAGTGCGGAATGGAAGTCAAAAAACTCACCTCAAGCCAAAAAGAACAAGAAAAGTTCCATCGAAAATCAAAACAATGCTCATTACATTCTTCGATAGTAAGGAAATTATCCGCAAAGAATTTGTTCCAAGTGGACAAACAATTACTGGTGAGTTTTATTTAAATGTTTTGAGGCGTTTGATGAGCAGAATTCGTCGCATTCGTCCAGAGTATAGAGATGAAAACAGTTGGTGTTTGTTGCACGATAATGCATCCAGTCACACCTTACTTCTTGTTCGTAGATTTTTGGCGAAAAATGACGTCTGTGTGTTGAATCATCCACCGTATTCGCCTGATTTAGCACCCTGCGACCTTTCTTTATTTCCAAAACTTAAAATGACGTTAAAAGGGTGTTATTTTGATGATATTTCGACTATACAAACAGCTTCGACGCGTGCTTTGGAGGCAATTCTGCAAAGTGAACTGGAACAGGCATTCGAATTATTATTAAATCGCTGTAACAAGTGTATTGAAGCCGGGGGACTTATTTTGAATAACAAACCAAAACAAATGATAATTTCTTGTTTCTATTTCATTTTACAGACCCAGTCTTAAAAATTATTTGTCCCACTGTGTATTCATGCCTTCGCCTCCGTGCCGTGATCGACCAGATATCATTTTGTAAATGTCGAAGCACTCAATAAACCATTCTACAGGGTGTGTCATATAAAAGAGGCCCTAGTATAATGAACGACAACAGTCAGACAATGTTACTGTACATGGTAAAGAATAGTTGAAATGACAGAAGACAGAAGTAATTTACCTGCGTTTACAACAATTGCTGAAAGTGCTGTCCTCCGACATCAAGACACAGCTGCACACGACGGAACATGTTGTTCGTAACGCGCCACAACTCATCGGCAGCAATCTGGGCTATGGCATCCAGAATGTTCATTTCTAATTCATCAAGGGTGTGCGGATTAGTTGCGCCTACTTTCCCTTTCAATGCACCCCATAGATAAGTCACGGGTGAAGACATCGAGTGATTTGGGTGACGATAGTCCCGTCGATACAGTTCTGTCCTCCCCAAAAACTTCATGTACAGCACATAGTCTGTTCCGCGCAGTATGCGCCGTTGCACCATCCTGCTGAAAGAAAGCATGTGTTCACTCTTCTTCTGCAATGTGGCAACAAGTGAGTTGAACAGTTACTGAAAACAGCGCTTCGAGTTGATGGTGTCAGTGAAAAAGATTGGGCCGACTATCCTCTTCGCAGACACAGCACAACCAACGCCTATCTTTTGGTCGTACGGAGGAGCTCCATCGTCCGTCTGGGATTCGTGTCGGTCAAAATCCTGCTGATTTTCGCGTTGACATACCTGGACAGTCATGTAATAAAGTGATCGGTCCACTTCACCGCAGACAATGGTCTCCTGAAATCATTTACAATATTGCATCCGTTTTGCATAATCAGGAGTTTTAAGTTCTTGGAGCGCCATGACTTTGTACCGCGAAAATGCAAATCCACCTTAAGTATGCGTCGGCATGACGTGGCAGATATTCCAGTTGCAGACAATAATCGGTTAATCGACTTCTGAGGGCTTTGTAACATCGTTGTGCACACATTCTTGATATTGTCTTCAGTACGAATTGTCTTGAGTTTGTTTCTTTTCCTGTTGCACACCGTGCCGGTTTCTAGAAATTTCCGCACTAACTTCTGTACCACTGATTTCGCCGGTGCTGCACAATGTGGAAATTTTGCTGTAAAGAACTCATCCCATGTTAAACCTTGTATGAGTTATTTCTGAAATACTGTTCCACAATAAAAATCCGCTGTTCCGTACTTAAAACCATTTCCGTTGCTTTTGTTCGCTCTTCACTTACACTTATCACCGCGTTCCTACACTGCTCTTGCTGTGACTAACCTCTCCGGAGAATTCCTTTGCAGCTGTACACGCAGAAACCGGTTAGAAGTGTAACAAAGCGGTTTTAACTGGAAGCCCGCCAAACAACTTTAACCCATCTAACAACGTCTGGTCACGGGGCCTCTTTTATTTGGCGCACCCGGTATATATGTACCTACTGAATTACATGAAACTTTAAACTCATTTAAAAACATTTAAAATGTTCAACACCTAACTTTGGTTGCATCCATAGGTTCTTTTTTTTTTTGATTGGAGGTTTAACGACCACCGTGAGCAACTCAATGGGCTATAAGCAGTCGCCTGTCCCTAATTTAGGGTCACTGGTTCCAGGGAAGGGAGAGAGCCAGTGCCGTAAGACAAACACAACATCCATGCCTCACCGGGATTCGAACTCGGACCCCTTACGGACTAATGATCAGAGGCCAACGCCTTAGACCACTGCGCCACCGGGGCGGCGCATCCATAGGTTCACACACTATATTTTATATTATATGGGGTATAATACTTCATGTGTATGACTATTATCAATGTTAGTACCACAATATCGGGGAGATAAGGTCTCACTATAGCAGAAGAGATGATTTCCAATATCAAGCCGGAGTAACAAACCGCTGACACACAGTTCGAAAATTCTTTTAGATAGTAAAAAAAAAAAGGAACAGTCACTACTCACGATTAACACTAGGGTGGAACTGTGTGTTAGCGGTTTGTTAGTACTGCTTGATATTGGAAACCATCCATTCAGCTCTAGTGAGACCTTATCTCCCCATTATTGTGGTACTAACACTGATAATGGTCATACACGTGACGTACTATACCCCATATAATGTAAAATACAGTGTGTGAACCTATGAATACAACCAATGTTACGTGTTGAGCATTTTAAATATTTTTAAATGATTTTAAAGTTTTATGTAATTCAATAGTTATATAGAATGACTTATTGAGTGCTTTGATATTTTTATACAATAATATCTGGTCGATCTGTTTCACAGCACGGAGGCGAAGGCTAAACTTGGCGTCTGTTGAGGTAAGACATTGCATAATGTCAAATCGAGACACAGTGGTGAATTAGATGTAGCATAGCTGGTGTGTAAGACATAGCATAATGTCAAATCGAGACACTACAGGGTGAATCCCTGCAGCAAAGTTGCATAGAGTTGCAGAACATCATTATTTATCGATAATGTTCATTCAGTAAATACGCAGCACGTTAATATACACGACTATAATTTATAGTCTATAGTAGCTTTGTAACATCAGTAAGGCTACGTGATACTAACGACAAGGAGTGTGTTTACAAAAGCAATTTATTGTGCAATTTCTAAATACACACAACAAAGCAGCCCCGCAATATAGATAAAATAGTTAATTCGGAAAGTGTCCATACTTCTGGATTTCAATATCCGTTAACACCACCTTTTGTGTCGAAGAACGTGTTGACATCCACGAGGCATACTTTCAATGATATTATTGATGAGTGTCTGGGGCAACTCATTCCATAATATAGGCAATGCGTTACGGAGGTCTCACAGTGTACTAGGTTATGGAACGTGGTTATCCAGAACTAGCTGTACTATAACGAAGTGAATTTCTCCGTCATTTTTATTCGCGCCAGGATTCGAATCCGGGTCCACTCATTCCGGAATAAGTTGCTCTACCAATTAAGCTACGCGGACATTTGTTCTGAATCCTATCTGCCTTTATGTCATGTGCGTCCTGCTGGCAGGTACGTCACATCTCCCCCCCGAAAGAGGGCTGGGGGCATGGCCCACGGGTCAGCCGTGACCATGAATCGTTGCAGGCAGACAACCACTGAAGAACGTGCCCTTGAGAACTCCCCGTCAATCTGGTGTGTGGAATGCAACGTCACACACATTTATTTTTCGAAGCACTGGAGAAGGGATTCTCTGATTTTTTCCTATCTCGCGGTGTGGAAATAACATCACACCAATGCGAGATTTTGAACGGTCGGGTCATCCGGGTAGTTCGGGCGCCATTATAACGAAGTATATTTCTCCGTCATTTTTGGTCTACGCCGGGATTCGAACCCGAGTACGCTTATTCCGGAACAAGCAGCTCTACCAACTGAGCTATGAATTAGCTTTATTTTCTTTCCGCTAAGCTAATTATTATGAATGATTCTCTTCCTACCAGCTAGCTAATGATATACTTGTACTAAGCTTCAAAATAGTAAATTTCTCCGTCATTTTTATCTGCGCCGGGGTTCGAACCCGGGTCCACTCATTCCGGAATAAGTTGCTCTACCAATTAAGCTACGCGGACGTTTAATTCTGATTCCTATCTGCCTTTATGTCGTGTGTGTCCTTCTGGCAGGTACGTCACATCTCCTGATACGTTACAGTACAGTGTCCCAAATGTTATCCATAGGATAAATATCAAGAGACACCGGAGGCACCTGTAGATTTCCCAGCTAGAGAAAGCACGCTACAGGCACGGTGTCTGGTCGCATTGTCATCGAGATAACGGAATGCATATCCAACAGCAATGTGAAAGAGTGTCACGATAGGCACAATGACCTCGTTTCAGTACACTGAGACATTCACGTTACATTGATAAACATACAAGGAAGTAGGGCCATTAAAACCCACACCTGCCCAAACCGCCGCTGGCAAGCACGGATAGACTGCATTTTCTGTAGTTGCATTTGTGTGCCGGATCCTTTCTACACGTGCCCTTGTCGAGTATCAGGTTAAAGAGCGAAACAGGATTCGTTTGTGAAAAGTACATGGTGCTTTTCACAGACGAATCCCGCTTTTTCATGGCTCATACTTTCTGACTACTTCCAGACGAACCTTACATTTGCATGGTTCTCTGACAAATACTTCCTGACTACTTCAAGACGAATCTTACATTTGCATTGCTCTCTGACAAATACTTACCGACTACTTCCAGATGAATCTTACATTTGCATGGCTCTCTGACAAATACTTCCTGACAACTTCCAGACAAATCTTACAATTTCATGACTCCCTGACAAATACTTTCTGACCACTTCCTGACAAATCGTACATTTGCATGGCTGTCTGACAAATACTTCCTGGCTACTTCCAGACGAATCTTACGTTTGCATGCCTTTCTGACAAATACTTCCTGACTAATTCCAGACGAACCTTACATTTGCATGGCTCTATGACAAATACTTCCTGAGTACTTCCAGACGAATCTTACATTTGCATTGCTCTCTGACAAATACTTCCCGACTACATCCAGATGAATCTTACATTTGCATGGCTCTGTGACAAATACTTCCTGACAACTTCCAGACAAATCTTGCAATTGCATGACTCCCTGACAAATACTTTCTGACCACTTCCTGACAAATCGTACATTTGCATGGCTGTCTGACAAATACTTCCTGGCTACTTCCAGGCGAATCTTACGTTTGCATGCCTTTCTGACAAATACTTCCTGACTACTTCCAGACGAATCCTACATTTGCATGGCTCTCTGACAAATTCTTTCAAACTACTTCCAGACGAATCTTGTATTTGCGTGGTTCTCTAACAAATATTTCCTGGAGTTGCATTTTCCACGTGGAGCAGCAAATTTGGATGGATAATTTATTTTTTAATTTGTTTTGGGATTTAATGACCACTGTGAGAAATTCTAGTGGATGTAGGCAGTCACTCGTCCCCAATTCGGGGTGCGATTCTAAGCGAGCATTTTACTTTTACGCTCCTTTGATAACGTCACCCTGAAACCGTAGGTCGCGATTGATTTCCAATGCTGTCGTGCATGACGTCAAACACGACACGGATGTATCAGGTTGTGTAACAGGAGAGTGACGTCACAAATAGCGGGAAGTTATCTCTCCAATGGCCTTGTACTTTCTAGACGGCTTTAGTTAAGGGCACGAAATAGTTAAGAAATAGGGATCGCCTATGTTTATTTGTGTCGGCGTTAAAGGTAGGAGGCCCGCGTACGACCAAAAAGAGATATCGCATTAAACCGACCGTTCCTTCTTTAAACTATCAACAAGGGAGCTATGAATGCAAGCTTGTGAAAAATTTCTCTTCTTGTCTGCTATCGAAATCTTCGGAAACAGAAACTCCAATGTTTACTATTGTATGAGTTAAAAAAACATTTACCAAGACTTGGGGATAGTTTAATTGTTCTTCTTCCTCAGCCAGACGTCCCCATAAAACAAGCAAAATTTGTTTTGAACTGCATTAAAATCTCTCTCAGTGAAGAAAAAGCTGTAAAGCACAGAAGTAAACACAAATTTAAAGAATATCAATAAATATTTTCACATTCTACTCACGGGATTTGCAGATTAATGATCACACATCAGAGACACCCACGTGAGCAATTTAAAACGAAAAAGAAGATACCATGTCGTATGATTCCAGCTCAGAAATATAGGAAGTGAGGTTTTATGAAACACAATACCTCTTGTGCAACATTTGGATCAATAAAAATAGAATTAATAAGTATTTTGTTCAAAAGATGATAATGTGATTTTAAAACAATTAAGATGGAAATAAAAGTACGGAGACGTAGGCTATCTGCTCTTTCTACCATGACCTACGCTCCACTCCCAAATGAGGCATATTGCCATGCTTTTCTTACGGCACTAGATTTCTCTAATCCCTGCAACCACTGCTTCCAAATTTGAAATAGGCACACCATAGGTCTTTACTTTGCTAATTAAATCCGAAAAAAAATAAAGAAACGAAAAAAAAAAAAAAACCCCTTAGAGAAAACTTGTCTACTCAGAAATAAGAAAATGCGTGAATAACCATTTTCATGGTTAGTCTAACTGATGTAAAAATAATTAATTTATTCATCTTTATGGACGACGATGTGCATGGCAACAAATGTAAAAGGGAGATGATGATATAAGGTGACGTTTAATAGGGAGATGTATATACACTGCTGGCCACCCAAAATGCAACACCAAGAAGGAAGCTTCCGATTGGCCTGAAATCCGCAGCATGCTTCGCCCGCGAGAGGACATGCAAACGATTAGCATTGCAGGGCATATGCAAATCATGTGCGCCCGGCACGCCACCGAGAAGCACTATAAGAAGGGTGCACAGGAGGCGGGGTGTAAATAGTGAAAGTGTGTTGTGCTGCCGGACCTGTGCGTAGGAAGCTTCCTGATGCCTCGTCGCAGAATACGGCAGTCATTCCAGCACGTTTCGGAGTTCGACAGAGGACGAATAGTGGCTTATCGCGACAGCGGTTTATCGTACCGAGACATCGGCGACCGTGTGGGACGACATCCAGCCACAGTGAGGCGAGTATGGATTCGGTGGGTGCAGGAAAGACGGACGGACCGACGTGAGCGATTTCCGCAGCCGCGGCACACCACCGAACGAGAGGACCGGCATGTTGTGCGGCGGGCATTGACGGCTCGCACCGCCATATCACGAACGTTAGCTCAGGATTTAGGGTGTGTTGCACAACAACCTGTGTCAGCACGTACCGTTTGACGTCGTCTGCAGAGCGGGGACTTGTCGCACAGCACCCATTGCTCCGATTACCATTGACGTTATACCACCGGCGATTGCTGCGGCAGTAGTCCGTTGAACGCCGCACTTGGACTACGGAATGGCACGACATTGTCTTCTCCGACGAATCCCGCTTCTGCCTGCAACACCACGATGGTCGGATCCGCGTTTGGCGGCACCGCGGCGAGAGACTGTATGATGCCTGCATTATTCATCGTCATACCGGTTCGTCGACTGGCGTTATGGTTTGGGGCGCAATTGCGTACGACACCCGCATCCCTCAGGTACGCATCACCGGTACACCCAACAGCCACCTCTACATCTACGACGTTTTTGAACTTGCAGTCCTCTTTTGCCTGCAGGACCTGCCAGCGGCCACGTTTCAACAGGACAATGCGCGCCAGCACGTGGCACGCATCGTGCAACAATTCTTCACCGCCTACCAGGTGTCACTGCTGCCGTGGCCCGCCTGTTCTCCCGATATGTCGCCCATCGAACACGTCTGGTCGCTGATCGGCAACCGAGTGGCCTGGCAAGCACCACCCGCGGCTATGCATGATGAACTGCGGAAACGTGTGGAAACAGCCTGGACCGACATACCGCAAGCCCACATCCAAAGCTCTTTCGTTCGATGCCGTGGCGTGTAGCGGCCGTTATTGCCAGCCATGGGGGCCGCAAGAACTGTTGTTGTCTGCATGTTCCGCAAGTCACACGGGCCTGTAAGCTTAATCGTTTCATCTTTGTATCTGTTGTTATGTGTCCAGTAAATCTGGCTTTGCTATCCCGTGTCCTTCTCGGTGTTGCATTTTGGGTGGCCAGCAGTGTATATTTCAGTAAAATTGAAGTGTGCCAGCTATAAATCATGGAAAGATAGGCACTTCAACATTTGGTAGATCGCTTTGCATTGCTGGGAGAGAGAGAGAGAGAGAGAGAGAGAGAGAGAGAGAGAGAGAGAGAGAGAAAGAAAGAGAACAGTCTCAAATCGAAATTCCAAAAGGTTAGGACCTAGCTAGAAGGAAAAAAATGTTACCTTGAAAGCGCGTGCGTGTTCAGCCATGGCACGTGCTTTAAAATGTTTGTGCCATGTACATGTCTCGAGAAACAAAATCATTTACCTTATTTGGACATTGTTATCCTATCAGTGGTCGGAATGTTTCCTGGCTTCGAAATTTATACACACCTGCTACTGAATTAATGCAAAAAAAGTGGTCACGTGCATCACCACGTGATCTAGGTAACTATTTAAGACTACTGCTTATCAGAAATCGTCAGTAGTGTTGATCACACTGGAAAAAACAAAGGACCTTTCGGAGTCCAATAAGGGGCTGATAATGGACGCCCGTGTGGATGGAGCGACGACTTCCAGAACAGAAGAGCTGATTTGTTTCTTCAGTTACTATGTATATGTCGGGAACAGCATTTATTAAATGCTTTGGGATGCTTCTCCACACAGGATAACATACTTCTCCGTACAAGCCTTCTCAGACGACGGCGATTTTGTTCCTGACAGACTGTCGTTGCACCACAGTTACGCCTCCCAGACAAGCAATGTGTGTTATTTTACTACTGTATGTGTACGTATACGTCGCTATCGTGCTGCACTAAGTACATGAAAACCGTTTCGAATTTTGTAAACGATTTTACCTACGGCTGATAACCAATTGTACTGGGAGTTTTTCAAACTCATTCCTCTGAAAGAAAACAGTCATGGCTATAGCTCGAGCTGTGTAAGGACAAGAGAAATGAAATAAAACATACATTTTAGATCTAATGGAAAGATAATAAACTTAACCTGTTCTACGAAAAAAAATGTTACACCACGAAGTAATGCACAAAATGATACATTATTTCATGGTGTTGTATTTTGTACCATACATGTAGACACATAGGTGGGAAGGATGTGAATTACAAGGGGCATTCTGAAAGTAATGCATCCTCCTTAATAACTTTTGAAATTTTGAAGTGATTTTAATGAAACTGCACTGGCAGGTGTACATGCCAGTGCAGTTTCGTTACTACTGTGGGAACACATTTTTTTCAGAATTGGACATAAAGATCATGAATTACAGAGAAAAGCTGCGAGCCGTAATTGAATACCTGGAAAAAGAAGGATGTGAGGCTCCAGAATTCCACAGAAGACTCTTGAAGGTGTATGGATCTGCCACAATCGATATCAGTAATGTTCGAAGATGGATGAAGAAGTTTCGAGAGGGAGAAAAGTTCAGTGTCAGACAAACAACGGTGTGGAAGACCCGCAACTGCAGTGACAGCCAACAGGTAACGAGTGAAAGACCTCATCACAGCTGATCGTCGTGTCACCACACAGGAGTTGCAACAATGAACAGTGCTCACTATGTGAAGACATGGAAGAAGCTAAAGGAAGCTCTCAGAAAAAAAGACGTGACATTCCACTTCATAGTGTGGTTTTACACCATGATAATGCACGTCTCCACACTTCAATGGAGACTTCACAGGCTCTTGCCAAAATGAAGTGGACGGTAATGCCGCAACCTCCCTCTAGTCCTGATTTGTCTCCATCAGATTTTTCCTGTTTGCCCCTTTGAAAAACACCCATCGGGGGAAAAATTTCGACGATGTGTCGGATGTTAAACTGACTGTGTACTCATGGGTGAAACGACAGCCTCAGGAATTTTTCCAAAATGGACTTTTCCAATGGATTCAAAGATGGCGGAAATGTACAGAAAGTGATGGACGATACTTTGAATAGGCTTAACAATATGTCCAAGTATTTTTTCACCAAGTTTCACGTTTTTGCTACTACAAATAAAAATCTTATGAGGGACGAGGCATTACGTTCAGGATACCCTTTGTAATTTCGGAAGGATTACATGAATACAATGGCCGAGGCATTACGTTCAGGATACCCTTTGCAATTTCGGAAAGATTACATGAATACAATGGCCAAGGCATTACGTTCAGGATACCCTTTGTAATTTCGGAAGGATTACATTAATACAATGGCCTAGGCATTACGTTCAGGATACCCTTTGTAATTTCGGAAGGATTACATTAATACAATGGCCGAGGCATTACGTTCAGGATACCCTTTGGAATTTCGGAAGGATTACATGAACACAATGGCCGAGGCATTACGTTCAGGAGATACCCTTTGTAATTTCGGAAGGTTTACATGAATACATAGGCCGAGGCATTACGTTCAGGATACCCTTTTTAATTTCGGAAGGATTACATGAATACAATGGCCGAGGCATTACGTTCAGGATACTTTTTGTAATTTCGGAAGGATTACATGAATACAATGACCGAGGCATTACGTTCAGGATACCCTTTGTAATTTCGGGAGGATTACATGAATACAATGGCCGAGGCTTTACGTTCAGGATACCCTTTGTAATTTCGGAAGGATTACATGAATACAATGGCCGAGGCATTACGTTCAGGATACCCTTTGTAATTTCGGAAGGATTACATGAATACAATGGCAGAGGCATTACGTTCAGGATACCTTTTTTAATTTCGGAAGGATTACATGAATACAATGGCCGAGGCAATACGTTCAGGATACCCTATGTAATTTCGGAAGGATTACATGAATACAATGGCCGAGGTATTACGTTCAGGATACCGTTTGTAATTTAGGAAGGATTACATGAATACAATGGCCGAGGTATTACGTTCAGGATACCGTTTGTAATTTCGGAAGGATTACATGAATATAATGGCCGAGGCATTATGTTCAGGATACCCTTTGTAATTTCAGTAGGATTACATGAATACAATAGCCGAGGAGACGGTCTAATGTGGTCTGTGTCAGTTAGTTGTATGACCGCCATGCTAAACTACACATTCGGCAACTGGGCGTCACACAATATGGGAAAACCCCTCGACTGTTTCGTCAGGTATCTCTGACCATGCGTTCGGCATTGCAATGGGGTCATACCGAGGCGTTAATCTTCTGCCGATTGGGTCCCACACGTTGTGTATTTGGGAGAAGTCTAGAGATGGTTCTAGCCAGTGCAGCACCTGGAGAATTTGTAAGAACTCTCTGTTCATGTATGCATCGTGCGGGCGGGCATTATCTTTTTGAAACTGGGCATTAATGATTCCACGGAAGTGCGGCAACAAAACTGGCTGCAGCATCTCACCTACATATCGTGGCGCAGTGATCTTACCCTGTATGCGTACGAACGATAAACGGCTGTTGAAGCTGGTAGCCACGAAAACCTTAACACCAGTTTGAGGAATAGTGCGAATCACACGGATGGGAGGAAGATCATTCTAGTGCTCACGTCACCTCAAGTCTCTCAGTCGTTTATCGACGGCGCTGAGAGAGAAATGAAACACACGCAGAATACTAAATAGTTCCGTTCTTCTCCCGACGCATGTCTGGTGCGGCACTACTGCAACCTTCTGCGACGATGTGCTATTCTGAGCATAAGGCATCGCAATGGCTGGCGAGAGTGCAAAGCTGCCTCCGTCAGTCTGTGACGTATACTCTAATGTAATTTTCAATTTTAGTTACTTTTTCCATGTAAATTTGAGTTCGTTCTCTTTTAGGGTATTTCAATCTTAACGTTATATCTTCTCTCTCACGGAATGAGGTTGGCAACACTTCTAATGTCAGAGAGTATGACGTATAACCGATAAGAAGTAGAAGAGATATAATGATGTTACAATAGCGGAAGACGCATTGTTTACTTGAAGTTGTGTCTATTTGAAGGCTGCAAGTTTGGTTCTGATATACACCGATGAGCCTTTACATTATCACCACTTATTTAATAAGCTGTAGGACCCCTTTAGCCTGCAAAACAGAGGTCACTCGGCGAGGCATTAATTCGATGAGGTGGTGATAGATATCCTCGAGTATCTAGTATGTCAACAGAAGGTTCTACAGTTCCCGTACGTTTGGGATTGGTGATGATTTAGCGCGAACCCGCTTTTCGAAGTCGGACCAGAAATGTTCGATTGGGTTCATGTAAGGTGAATTTGGTGGCCACGGCATCAACAGAAAGTCCCCAGCATGTTCCTCGAACCCCTCCATGACGGTACTGGCAGTGTGGCATCGCGCATTATCCAGTTGGTAATGACCACCCTCAGCAGGGAAACACAGTTGCCCTGAATGGGTGAACTTGGACAGCAACGATGATCAGATACCTGACAGCTGTCAGGGATTGTACTATTGGAATAATGGGGCCTAAAGTGTCCCAAGAAAACATCGCCCACAGCATAACACCGCCGCCGCTGGCCTATTTGCGCCCAACAGTGCATCCAAGTGCCATAGCTTCCGTTGGTAATCGGCGTATCCGCGTTCGGCTGTCTACGTGATGCACCAGGAATCTTGATTCGTTAGGCCAGGATACTTTCTTCCAGTCATCCACGGTCCAATCTTGATGATCTTGGGCCAATTTCATGCGTTGGTGGCGATGACGCGCAATGAGCATGCCTTGTTGGCGATGACGTGCAGTGAGCTGTGTAGCCGATCTTCGGCTACGCAGGCCCATGCGCAGAAAGCTGCGATGAACAGTTTACTGTGACACATTGTTCTGATCCCCGCTGTTGTAGCTGCGTGTGATTTGTCTCACTGTGGCCCTGCGGTTGCTGTGAACTATGCGAGACAATCTCCGCTCCCCTCTGGCATCAATGAGTTGCGGACGACACAAGGCGGGACAACGGTTCGTCGTTTGGCCATCTGTGCACCACTTTTGATACGTACTCACTACAGCGGCACGTGAACAACCCACAAGCCGCGCCATTTCCGAGATCGTAGTTCCGTAGCGCCTTGCCATCACAATTTGTCCTTTATCAAAGTCCTATAAATCAGCAGCTTTTCCCATTCTGGCTCCGAACACTCTACTAACCGAATGCAAGTCCTCGGGTTGTACATATACTGCTCTGTAAACTTCACCTGCCCTACCGTTCCGTCTCCAAGCGCTCTCATTTCTCTAGGCTGGCGGTGGTTATAATGTAATGGCTCATGAGTGTGTATTTAATGTTCGGAGTTAAAATGTTCTACCTACTAACGTTTGTTTTTTAGTTTTGAAGTATATGACCATTGTGATTTGTTCAAGTAGTGTTGGAATATTAACTTCCTTTGTGAAAGGTATTTGTGAAGTGTTGACAGAATAAAGAAAAATACCTGTAAGTAACTATTTCTTTGGACTTTATTCGAATCACTCCTGTTTCACATTAAGTGAAGTACTTAAGAAGAACTGATTGTATGTAGTGTTCAATAAGATATATATACATGTTTCAAGTAGTAAGGAACGCTATAAATCTGAGACTCAAAGTTCGGCACGGAGTTGTCCATATCTACCACTTCTACACTATTGGACCAAAACGGTACAAACACAGTAGGTTGTGAAGCGTGAATCTCTCATACATGACATCAGTGCATACAAAAGGGAAAAGAAACAAAACTTATCGTAACGTACCATCATTGCATAGAAATGTCCAATACTGATTTAAATCTCTTAATGGTATCGCACGCACTAGAAAATAATACAAATATATGAGGCACCAATGAAGATATTTGAGCGGGAGAAAATACACGGTCGAGTCACATTATTGTGACCATCAGGTAACATCCAGAGTAACCGTCATGTGCAGCGCAGACAGCAGCTAGACGGGTTGGGAGTGGCCCAATAAGGTGGTGGAAGGTGCTCACAGGTATGTGGAGCCATGCTGACTGCAGTGTATCTGACAGCTGCTGCAGGGTTCGTGGTAGAGGATCTATAGAGCGAACAACACGATCGAAGTGGTCCCACAAATGTTCAATTGGGTATACGTCTGGGGAATTAGGGAACCAGGGAAGTACTTCGAAGTCTTCATCGTGCTTTTCCAACCACTCTTGGACATTTCTAGCTGTGTGACACGTCGCATTGTCGTGCTGGAAGACCCCATACGCCCCAGGGAAGACGATAAACATGTATGGGTGTACGTGGTCTGCAGGGATGCATTCATAACAAATTGGGTCCACAGTGCTTGCAGGTATGAGTGGACCAAGGGAATGCCACGAAAACATTCCACAGACCATATCGCTGCCCCTATCAGCTTGTGTTCTTCCAGCAATGGTTGGAGAGTGTTTGTTCTCCGATGTTTCTCGCCTTATACGCCAACGTCCATCAGTTCGATGAAGCAGAAAACATGACTCTTCGGAGAAGGTGATTCTTTGCCAATCAGCGGAGGTTCAATTCCGTTACTGCAGTGCAAATGTCAGCCTTTTCTGCCGATGCACTTTCGTTAGCATAGGTGCAGTGAACATTCGTCTGCATCGGAGCCCCATATGCAGCAGGGTTCGCTGAAATGTTGTTTTAGACACACTTCCTGTAGCCCCCTGGTTCATTCGGACAGTGAGTTGCTCCACTGTAGCGTTTCGATCGGCCCTCACGCACCTTCACCTTTCACATCAAATGCACGCGGTGCTCCGCAGTTTGCACGTCGCTTATTCGCATAGGTGCCATGTCTCCAATCACGATACACTTTAACCAAAGCAGCACGCCAACAGTTTACAACCTGCATTGTTTCAGAAATACTGCCGCCCTTGGCCCGAAAGCTGATAATCATCCCTTACTGCAAATCTGATAAATCGCGCCTTTTATCCATGACAGCAACGGGTGATATGTTTTCAGAATGCCTACAGCACACCTTATGTACCTTCCAAGCCAGCTCACGACACGTGCCTTCTTTCATTGGTTACAACGCGCTGTTGAGGTCAAAAGTAGGATATGGTCACAATAATGAGACTGGACTGTGTAGGTATGAAAGTCAATGTTGCAGATTTTGTGTTCACATGGAACGACGCTCTAAAGAGCTTCTTCACTGCGAAAAAGCATTTCGCAGATTTCTGTTGGAATCCTTTGTTCTAAGCAGCCGGTAGTGGTGAGATTTGTACAATCCCTTTAAAAAGGGACATGTGTGCGTCGGAGTGCTATCACTTGTTGGTTCACTTACAGCATGCAAACAAAGCACCCGCTTCGAAGAACACAGAAAGGTCAGCGACTCTTTTAACGTTACAATCTAAATCACCGTAGCAAATATAAGTGTTTTGCGATTCGTATTACCACGGCTAACATACACCTTGTCTCTTGTGATCCCCCCTGTAGATTGTGGTGATGCTACTGCTTGCTGTAGAATGCAACGATCTAGGAGTTCTGCCGTATGGGCAGCAGTCCAACTACGGCGGCACACGTTATCTTCCTCCAACAACTCTCGCCACATTCGGCCTACAGTGATTGAATCCCGATGCAATTCCGCCGCGAAATGACATAGGTAGTAACCAACCGTATGTAACCCGTATGATGAAGCCTCTGATGTAGGTGTCCGTATGGTTATAGGATTCCCTATGACATCGATCAAGCATTTTCACTGCTTACATGCGATTTTACCTCGGAGATCACTGCGATGGTGTGTACTGTACGTGCATGCGAGGAGAACAAAACTTAGTTATATCAAGCTGTTTTACGCTTTTATCTCTCTTAATAATCACGTGATTAATTCGCAGTAGCAATTATACATAAACCACCTCCAAAACATGCATCTCAGCAATTTGAGAAAACATTCCCTCCGCAATTTGCATGGTGCCCCGACATTTGCATCCTGTTGTGATATGTTATATGTCGAATAGTTTAGTTTAGAAAGGAGTATTATGAAAACCTGCAACTGAGAGATAGAAAATTTTCAGGCGTTTCTAATATATTGCTTATCTTAAAACAATTGGGAATGTTTTTATAGAAAATGTGCAATACTGCGTTGGACCTTGGGATGAATTTGGAAAAAACGACCTTGGCAGAAGTTGGATCTTGGCATGAATCTCGAAAAAAAAACCCGACAGTCGTGGTAATAATCATAGCAACCCGCCACACCTGTTTATCACGCATCCTTTGTCTGTAGTGCGCAGTTTAATAAGCGTTGTTTCGTGAACCCCTAACAGGTGTTTTTGCGCTGTGAATTTTCGAAAAATGGATGTGGAAGAGTAATAAAGATGCGCCATCAAATTTTGCTGTCGGCTTAAGAAATCTGTCGGAGAGACTTTCCGTCAAGCAAGAGGCTTATAAAGATGAACGTCTAGGAGGAAAATCAACAATTCACAGATAGCATAAAGTATTTATGGATGGTCGTGAGTCGGCGGCTTTAAAAAGAAGGAAAACCTTGAAAAACCTTCAACGAGGGTTACAGAGGTAAACATGAATACAATAATTGTTATTACACGGGAAGACAAACTCCTATCAATCAATTAAAGATATCAAAGATACGGGTCACATTTCAAAATCATCAATTCACGTAATTTTAACTTAACATTTAGGCATGAAACGAGTTTGTTCAACTTGGGTTCCCCATTTCTTTTCATGTGCGGCCTTGCATTGGGCCTTACATAGCTAGCTCTGTCGTTTCTTTTTTTTTTTTTTTTTTTGGAGAAAACGAAAAACGAATAATATGTTGGTGTTCCGACCTGCACATAATCCAGATTTGTCACCATGTGACTTCTGATTCCACTGAAATCAATAGCTGTCAGTACGCGATGCACTAAACACTCGCAAATGTGTAATCCACAGAGTTAAAAGATTTATTACATTAAAATACATGTATACACACTGAAAGTACAAGATCTTTCGGTTCAGCAGCTGAACAATCATCAGGTAAAATACATCAGGAGGTTACTAGCTACCAGGTGTTAATAATAACCCGGACAATGTTCATGACGTATCAAATCATACTGCGCTATCGCAAAATTGTTCGTCACCATTAGTTACTTAGATTGGTCCATTGTCTCACCCTCACTTGCGGGTCGGGGGAGAGTAGATCATGGAATGCATTAAAATTTAGTTTTTCTACAAGTGATTTCCATGCATGTGGGATGTTAAAAGGCACATCATCGTTACAACACTGATTTCCCATTTGATAAATAAATAAGCTTTCCATTATCAAATCTGATTGCTTAGTTCTGGACGTTCCCAAAATCGGGGCATTGTCCCACTGGGGAATATGAGAGCCTGTGTTAACAAGACGTGAAAGAGCGGTGGTATTGGAATTCATCCGTACATCATATTTGTGCTCCATTAACTAAACCCCCAATGTTCATAGTGTTGAACCAATATAGACAGAATCAGGAGTACTAGGTTCACTGCTCATCAAGGGAATGAAGTAAATGTCATTTTTATTGTTATCTATGACTTGATCATGGTCGTCAAAAATCTAAATTTTAATGCATTCCACAATATACCCTCCACCCCGACCTGCAAGTGAGGATGACACAATGAACCAAAATACGTAACTTATGGTAACGAGCAATTTTGCGATTGCGCAGTATAATTTCATACGTCATGAATGTTGTCCGGTTTATATTTAACACCTGGTAGCTAATAACCTCCTGATGCATTTTACCTGATGATCGTTCAGTTGCTGAACCGAAAGAGCTTGTATTTTTAGTGTGTATATATTTTAATATAATGAATCTTTTAACTCTGTGGATTAAACATTCGCGAGTGTTTAGTGTATCGTGTACTGACAGCTATTGATTGCCGTCGATTATTGCACTTTTACACGACGTCATCTGCATTATATGACTTCTGATGGTTCTCCATTTCAGAAAAGATTTCCGGGGACGGGAATTTGAGACTAATCAATAATTTACACAGCTGTGCAGGGGTGCTTCAACACCATTTCAAAAGAGGAATTCCAGAAGACATTCAAAAAAGTAGGAGGAATGTTGGGACACCTGTATTTGATGGAGTGGACATTATTTATTTTAATAAAAACATTCTCAGTTGTTTTAGGACAACCCGTGCATAATGTTGCTGCACTTTTAATAAGAAAGACACACATGGAGGTAAAAAAATATATATATTTATTTTGGGTTTTAATAGGTGAAATTCAGGCCAAAATCATCCACTGTATTAGTCTAAATTTTGGCTTCTAAACATTCGCCCGAGATAGGTACTGTTCGGAATTCCGAGTGAGGCATGAGTAGTGTGCTTGTCTTACGGTACTGGCTCTCTCCCTTCCCTGGAACAAGTTTCCCCAAAATTAAGGACGAGCCACTGCCTGTACCCCATTGGGTTGCTCACGGTGAACGTCAAACCCCCAAACAACAACAACAGACTCCGAATCCAGAGATAGTCTTTTAAACGTTATCCCATGGCTGCTAACTGTACTGCTTAGCTAATCTTACATCCATTAACAATAAAATGCTTTAAATAGAAGTCATCGCTCTTTCCACGTTAATGAGTGAGTTACGGAAAAATTATCAACGGCCGCCACCGGGAGGCGAACCCAGGGTCTTCCAGTTACGCGCCGGACATGCTACCACTGCACCAGAGCGGCCTCGAATTCTTCAGACTCACATACGGCTAACTGTCAAACCACATGGCAGGTTGCTTCATGGCGACCCGCACAATGCTGGGGATTCACCAAAGGGCCGATGAGAATTTTTCCACGACTTACTTATTAACGTGGAAAGAGCGATGACTTCTGTTTGCTGATCCACTTCGAGTGTGTGAATTAATTACTTATTCGCCTCTTAGTTATTTGTTCAGTTGCTGCTTTCCATATTTGGTTAATTCTCAGCATTGATCGAGGCTCCATGAAGAAATCTGCCATGTGGTTTGGCAGTTAATCACATGGGAGGCTGGAGAAATCGAGGCCGCTGTGGTGCAGTGGTAGCATGTCCGGTACGTAACAGGAAGACACTGGTTTCGATTCCTGTTGGCGGCCGATGATGATTTTTCCGAAACTCGCTTATTAACGTGGAAAGAGCGATGACTTCTGTTTGGTGTTCCTGATCCACGTCAAGTGTTTGAATTAATAAAAGGCATGTTTGTGTTCAAAGCTCGTTGTTTGATTTTCTTTTCTTATCCCGAGAAGGTAAATTTGTTTTCTACATTATCTGCAACCCTCACATTCTTGTGTGTTTTTCTTTAAGGCGCATCAAATCACTATCCAAACCCCCACGTATTTTTTTAAACTTCACCTGAACTATTTAGCAGAACGTACAGGCGTGTAGAACCCACATTTTCTCAAAGGTATTCCAAGTATGCTGGAGTATGACTGAGGTTAATATTTAATACCCTCTTTTGTCTCAATTGAAAACATGCCTGTGAAGAAAACGCGCACTTCCTTTGATGTTGTTCTTTGCCACATTCCTTTTAAAATCCCTCGGAGCAGTGAACCAAATATAGACACAATTGCGTCATTCACCATGTCGATTTTATCCATTTGTAGGCATTATGACGTCATTGCGCTCTAATGGCTAGTGCATTCCGTTCCACGAATAAATTGCTTTGCTTACGTAGGAAGAAAACAGCAATCTTTGCTCAGGTAAAAATCGCTGCTTTTTCATGTGAGTTTCAAGGAAAACGTCGTTTCTCCGGTCTTAGCGGTAATAAATAATTTATCAGTTGTCTCTGTCATAAATAATGTTAATTTAAAATAAAAAAAGACAAACGTTTTTTTCCCAATAAACAAATCGTTGTGCGACGAAGAATTTAAAGGGTTTCAAAAGTTCACTGATTAAAACGATTAATGAAATCCTGAATTCCCAAAAATTATTAATAGAAAAACGCTTCGAAATTTTTAGTCATTGTGCTTTTGAATTCAACGGAACACTAATGGGTTTATATCTCCTCTCCGTTTAGGATGTTCAGTCAAGACAGTTCGAGCTAAAAGTGGTATTAATACTAAGCAACGTAAGAGGACCTGGAAAGAAATGCTATTTATGAAAAAAAAAGATTTAATATACAGCGCTATTTAGTCAAGACTAAGATCAAAGAGGTAATGCCACAATTTTCATTAACAAGTGCCACGCCTTAACCTTCTTCCGGTTAAATATTTTCCTCCCTATTGCTGCAACAAATGTTGGGCCGCGGATGGCCTAGTGGTTAACGTTCACGGCTGCCACGGAGAAACCTCAGGTTCGATCGCAGGCCGGTACGAACGCTCGAACCACTAAATATCCGCCGTACGTCGGATAGGCACGTTAAGCCGTCGGGCTCCGGGTACTGACACCCCGGTAATAAATAAGGGCGTTTTTCTCCCCCTTTCGACCTGGCTTCCGTGTCCCATTCCTATCGGACACTCTAGCCAAAATCTCCTAGCTTCCTATTTCTAAGGGTTGTTTAAGACCTGGGGTCAGACACTCCCTTCCTAAAATCCTCTACATACGATGGGATCTGATCTGCTGCATCAAATGTACCAAATGCATTTCGAATTACCGTACATAATCAGTCGTAATTACACTGCTGGACAATTGCTAAGGACGGATCATAAACGGCTATATAGCGCATAAAAAAGTAAGTGTGGTTGGATGCCAAGTGAAATAAAATAATGTCTGAATGCCAGGACATTACAAGAAAGACAATTTATTGTGCTCTGAAATCCAGAAGACTTTGGAACGTGTTCAAGGGACAAACAGGCCATTTTGTGCAGAATACGTAAACGTGAAAAAAATGCAATTACCGTCCGCAGGCGTTCCGGCGTAAGATGTCAACACGGGATATGGCCACCATGGAGGGCGATGCAAGATTCCACACGTCGTGTCATGCTTTGCACAACATTATCAAGCAGCTGTTGGGGTAATTTATCCCATTCCTCTGTCAGTGCACGGATGAGGGTGTCCTTGTTTATTGTAGAGCATTGGCGACCAGCAAGACTCCTCCCCAAAGCATCCCAAACATTTTCAATGGGATTCAGATCTGGAGAACGTGCTGGCCATACGAGGCGTTGAATATCCTCGCTCTCGAGACACTTCTGGACAGGGACTGTTCGATGACATGTTGCGTTGTCGTCCATGAAAATTAATCTATCACTGACAGCACCACGGAACATGCAAACATGAGGTAGCAGAACATCATTAATGTATCGTTGGCCAGTCATAGTCCCAGTTGGAAGCACATAGAGGGACGTACGGCCATTGATCATGATGACAGCCCATACCATGACACTACATGTCGGATATCGGTCCCTTTCCTGTAAGTTTGCTGGACAATATGCAGTACCACTATCACGCCAGATCAGTTGTCGTCGACAATCAGACGATAGACTGTATCTACTCTCATCTGAGAAGAGGACAGCAGACCAGTCGTCATCAGTCCAATTGCGATGTTGATGGCACCATTGTAAACGGGCGGTACTGTTACGTCTGGACAATGGGATGCACACAAAAAGACGGCGGGCGTATAGTCCTCCATCATGCAAACGTTTGGCGACAGTTTTTCGGGAGATCCGCTTGCCAGTAGCAGCCATAAACTGATTTGCTACCTCACTAGCTATGCTGCGCCGGTGTTTTTTTTGTTGATAGCACTATGTACCGATCTTCTGCAGGTGTCGTACTGCGAACACGACCTCCCCGTGACGTTTGCTACACTCTCCATTTGTTTGAAATGATTTCCAAAGCCTTGAAACAACACTGTGGCTGACGTCGAACTCCCAGGCAACATCTGTTATTTTTCGCCCTTCTCCAATCTTGCCAATGATACCGCCACGCGTAAAATAATCTAGGTGATGTCGGGAAGACATACTGAAAATTGCAAGTTCGTCAATTGATTCTTTCCCTTTCAACTTTGCGTTTGAACAACAACGGTCAATACGCGTCAAATCCTTTATATCTCTTATCAGCGGTATGACGTCACGAACAGGTTCGGCAATCAAAAATTTGCATACGCACAACACGTCTTACTGTATCCCGCATTTATGCTAATTTCCGCATTTACCTGCCTTCCATTTTATGGTTGCTATCGTTTCTATTGTCATCCGTCCTTAGCAATTGTCCGGCAGTGTATTACTAGTTATAATACGAGGGTGAATGAACAAGTTAAAAGCAATTTCGTAGCATTTACGAAAAAAAAATAGAAAAAAAATTACAAAACACTAACTTTATTCTTCAAGGTATTATTTTTTCGTTTGGGACTTTAATTCCCACTAAGAGCAAAGGAGAGAGCCAGTGCTATAAGACAAGCACGCCATCCATGCTTTAGCCGTGATTCCAACCCAAATATGTCTGGGACGATCGATCAATAGCCAGTGCTTCTCAACACTCTGCCACCGGGCGGCCTTTTCAATATATTCCTTTTGGCAGTTCTTCATACACTGTATGATCAAAACTATCAGGACGCCCCTTTTGAGTAGTGGAATTTTTCATGTACGTCTCAGTCATGGCCCAGACAGGTACAAAAAGACGCACGCGGCCTGGCAGACATCAAAAACAAGAACAAATAGTATAATCGGCCGTGCGGCAGAACTCAGTGACTTTACACGTTTCACTGTCATAGCCTGCCATCTTAACAATAAATCGTCAGTTCGAGAAATTTCTGCCCTGCTGCAGCCGCCCTTATCAAATGTAAGTGATGTTATTGTGAAGGGGAAGCACACAGGGGCAATTAGTCTTATTACCAGTTCAGAGCCCATGGACGGCACGACTCAAGAAACACAAATGTTTATGTTCAGTAGGCTGAGTGACTGAGCAAAATCTTTACCAAATGGATAATGTTATCCTAATAAACTGACGGAAAAAAAATCCCAATACCAAGAAGGGGTTGTGTTAGATATACGGCAGTTGGTAGGCGGTGAGAGTACATCTGTAAGATGACGTCTATGCAAATTTCGCGCTCGGCGCATACGTGTGGCGCTACTAGCGCCCCTCGGAACATGCAAAGCAGGTTTGCTGTAAATACGCGCTGTAACGTTCGTGAGCGTTAGTTATCGTTGAGATTCGACGTAGAGTGTTGATGTTAGTCAAGAATTCCTTTAAGAACACGAAGAAGCCATTATCAACAGCTCACGAAGTTTGAACGAGGTCGTGTAATAGGGCTACGAGAAGGTGGATTTTCTTTCCGCAATATTGCAAAACGACTTGGCAGGAATGTAGCCACTGTGCATGATTGTTGGCAGCGGTGGTCAAGGGAAGGTACTGCCTCAAGAAAACCGAGTTCCGGCCGGCCGGCCACGTGGCACTACTGAGAGGGAAGACCACCGTGTACGGCGTATGGCCATGGCGCATCGCACCACGTCTGCGGCAGCAATTCGAACAGCAGTTGCGACCACAGTGACATAACGAACTGTTACAAATCGGTTACTTGAAGGACAGCTCCGAGCCAGACGCCCTGTAGCGTACATTCCACTTACTCCAAACCACTGCCGTTTGCGACGTCAGTGGTGTCAAGCTAGAGCTCATTGGAGGACGGAGTGGAGATCTGTTGTGTTTTCTGATGAAAGCCGGTTCTGCCTGGGTGCCAGTGATGGCCGTGTGTTGGTTAGAAGGAGTCCAGGTGAGCGCCTGCAACCAACCTGTCTGCGGCCGAGACACACTGGACCTACACCTGGAGTTATGATCTGGGGAGCAATTTCTATGACAACAGGAGCACTCTCGTGGCTATCCCACGCACCCTGACGGCACAGTTGTACGTCGGTCTGGTGATTCAACCTGTCGTGCTGCCATTCATGAACAGCATTCCAGGGGGGTGTTTTCCAATAGGATAACGCTCGCCCGCATACCGCTGTTGTAACCCAACATTCTCTACAGAGTGTCGACATGTTGCCGTGGTCTGCTAAATCACCAGATCTTTCACCAATCGAGCACGTATGGGACATCATTGGACGACAACTCCAGCGTTACCCCCAACCAGCATTAACCGTCCCTGTACTGACCGACACCAAGTGCAACAGGCATGGAACTCCATCTCGCAAACTGACATCCAGCACCTGTACGACACAATGCATGAACGTTTGCGTGCTTTCATTCAACATTCTGGCGGTTACACCGGTTATTAATGTACCAGCATTTCACATTTAAAATGGCTCTTCTCGCGCTTACATGAAGCTGTGATCTTGAAACCTTAATTGATTAAATATGTTACCTATACAAATGTATTGCTGCCATTTCCTTCCTCTACAACTATTTTTTCGTGGTGTTGGGATTTTTTTTTTCGTCAGTGTATGTCCTTCATCCTCGAGAAATTTCTTACTACGGGACTTTCTCATCGCCCAGAAGGAAAGTGAAACGTAAAAGAGCCACTAAATGAAAGTCATTTTTCTTTCAGCGGCGTGTATTAGACAATTTACGATATTCAAGGTATGACATATACACTACTACTGCTTGTGAAAATCTCAACACCAAAAAAAAAAAATAAATAAAAAAAAATCGTGCTTTTCAAATGGAATTTATATCACATTTTCCTCATGTTACAGGAAATAACTGATTACATTTGTAGAGCTATGAGATAATTTCTAGCTTCAAAACTCAGTACAGTGGGAAGTCACCTCGAGCAGAAATAACAGCACGGCATGTATTTGTAATAGCATGAATAATGCAAATTTATCTTGATGCATATAAAACTCCGGTCACCGCTTGTTTAGTTCGGCTTTAAGGCGCCTAGATAGTGTAGAAAAATATACATCCGCGATTAATATTTTTCTTTGTGAGAGGGGCAGAGATGTAATAGTGGTAATTGTAAATAAGCTTTAATAATAACGTAACAGAACCGGAATGCTTATTTTATGAAATGTAATCTCATGTAAATATCTTTTAATTCTTCAGTTTTAATGAATATGTAAATAATTAAGAACCTTTGCAGTTTTAGAATATTTCAAAAGTAACCGTGGGAAACGTCTTAAGATATAGTTTTTGAGTTCGATTCGGTAGAGCCAGTAAGTCACCGGAAACGATTAGTTTATCGGCTGACTTCCTGGAGATGGACAACACACAAGACATTTGTGTGAAGAAAGCTACAATAGAAGAAGGCTTTTTTTTAGAGTTTTAAAGCGACTCATTAGGCAGGACTTCCGTCCTTCGGGGTGATGGCATTAGGCAGAGGAGATTGAGACGTATGGGAAGAGAGAGGGTTTTCGGACGGGGGCTTGAGTCCCGTGTTTGAGGAGTAGTTGCGGGGAACAATGAGGAGAACGGGTCTTCTAAAGGAAGGATGATGACGTGTCTTTGGGCAGAATGTTGCTGAGGGAAGTAGAGGGAGGTCGTTGAGATTTTCGGAGGAAGGAATAGAATTTGAGAAGGGGTGCGTGGCCTCCACGCCTGCGCGAAAAAGAATGAATGCAGCTAGGACATGGATTGGATGTAATCGCACTGTGACCCGAAGTAATCATTAATTAAGCAAAATCACGGAAAATAAAGGATTTTATCAGACACCAAATCGCTTCTGTTGAATTACCTAGTACTTCTCTATTGATGTTTATAGTGCTCAAGGAACCTTGCAATCTTTTGATTATTACATATTTTGGTGATTAAAAAACGAGTTAACCCAGTACTGTGACATATTGAATGGAAAAGGTTTTTATATCTTCCTGGAGAATAGCCTGCCAGGTTACTTTTATGCGAGACCAGAGTTCGTTTGTGGCGGTTGGCGGAGGCGCTTGATGGGCCAGTTGCTCAGCCGTAATGTCCCAGTCATGTTCGATTGGGGATATATCCAGCGAACCTGCTCGACAGGGAAAAATGGTATCTGCCGTGAATGAATAAGGTCTTGGATATTCCGCGCCACATGTGGCAGGGCATTATCCTGCTTGAATATAGGGCCAAGATATCTCTGAAGGAAGAGTATCACTTTTGCCTCTAAAACATTCCTGATGTATCGCTGGCTGTGGAGAGTTTCCTCAATCGGAATCAGGTGAGATGGCGAATTGAACCCAACGGTACCCGAAACTATGACGCTGCAAGATACCGTTCACTACGATATCTTCGAACGCGTTTGTGACCATCAGAGTGCATCAAGTTGAATCGTGGCTCGTCGGAAGGGACATCCTGTTGCGAATCAGCCTGACAATGTCTGTGTTCCAGACCCTATTGCACCCTGAGACGCCTGTGGTTGTGGGTCAAGGGAATGCGTAGCAATGGGATGCTAGCAACCAATCTTCTGTTAAGCAGTCGACATCGAACTGTCCGCCAATGTCTGACGACATGAACTGTTCGTCAATGTCTTCCAATGTCTGTGTTCCAGACCTCGTTGCAAATGTCAGACGACATAAACTGTTTGTCAATGTCTGTGTTTCAGACCACATTGCAAATGTCAGACGACAGGAACTGTTCCTCAATGTCAGTCAATGGCTGTGTTCCAGACCCCACTGTCAATGTCAGACGACATGAACTGTTCGTCAGTGTCTATGTTCCAGACCCCATGGCCAATGTCAGACGACATGAACTGTTCGTCAGTGTCTATCTTCCAGACCCCATTGCCAATGTCAGATGACATGATCTGTTCGTCAATGTCTGCCAATGTCTATGTCAATGTCTGTGTTCCAGAACTCATTGCAAATGTCAGACGACATGAACTGTTTGTCAATGTCTTCCAATGTCTGTGTTCCAGACCACATTGCAAATGTCAGACGACAGGAACTATTCGTTAATGTCAGCCAATGGCTGTGTTCCAGACCCCACTGCCAATGTCAGACGACATGAACTGTTTGTCAGTGTCTATGTTCCAGACCCCATTGCCCATGTCAGACGACATGAACTGTTCGTCAGTGTCTATCTTCCAGACCCCATTGCCAATGTCAGACGACATGATCTGTTCGTCAATGTCTGCCAATGGCTGTGTCAATGTCTGTGTTCCAGACCACATTGCAAATGTCAGACGACAGGAACTATTCGTAGCCGCCCCGGTGGCGCAGTGGTCTAAGCGATGGCCTCTGATCATTCGTCCGAACGGGGTCCGGGTTCGAATCCCGGTGAGGCATGCATGTTGTGTTTGTCTTACGGCACTGGCTCTCTCCCATCCCTGGAACCAGTGACCCTAAATTAGGGACAGGCGACTGCTTATAGCCCATTGAGTTGCTCACGGTGGTCGTTAAACCTAAAAAAACTGTTCGTCAATGTCTGCCAATGTCTATGTCAATGTCTGCGTTCCAGAACTCATTGCAAATGTCAGATGACATGAACTGTTCGTCAATGTCAGCCAATGTCTGTGTTCGAACTGTGCTGGAGGACAGAGCCTGACCTGCGACAGTGTTCCACTGCTGCGGTAACACCGTGGATGTCGCTCTGCTGTCGGTCAATGCCATGTAGCAGTGAGGTATCTGCCATCCTGTGCAGTCGAGCGATTTTGCGGTCCCTTTTCGGATTTCTGTGCATTGGAGCCTCATCTGTCCACTGACGCAACGTCCGCATCACTGTACTGGTGTTTCTTTAAGTGACATGTTGCAAATTCGCGGTAGGAATGTCCAGATTCTACCATCCCAACATTCCTCTTTCAGTGAAATACCATCAGGTGTTCATAATGCTACCTTCCTCGGCGACAGGGCATTGTGTGACACATGATACAATTTTTCGACTCAGTGTCGACTCTTCACTGATTGCAACATCTCGTTTTAGCCAGCTTTTTATACACTGGCATGCAAAAATTAAGGATGAGACGGTTTTTCGAATGTAACGACTAGCAGAAGTGCTCCACATCGACTCAAATCATACCATAAGATCCCCAAGATGTAAGAATATGGGACAAGTGAGCCAAACCGTCCAAACAAAGAATCCAAAAGATGCAAAGGCGCTTTGTTGTGAAGGTAGCTTCGAGCACAAATGGACAGAAGACAGAAACGTCCATGTGACAGGCGGCTTCCAAGAAAATTCAGTCTTTAGTAGGGGATATGATCACTCCTGACTGCGTTGCAGGATTTACAACGTCTGTTCATGCTGAGGACGAGGTTGTCAAGGAGCTGTTGATGCATCGCGGCCCATTCCTCTTGTAGCGCCGATCTCAGATGCGGAATCGCTGCTGGCGGCTGGTGACGTGCTGCCAAGCATCTCCCGAGAAGGTCCCATACGTGTTCTATTGGATTTAGGTCCGGGGACCTTGCGGGCCAATCCATGCTTTGAATATATTCACTCTCCAACAGCTCTGCGACAGCCACTGTGCGATGAGGTGCAGCGTTGTCGTCCATGAAAAGGAACTCAGGACTCACAGCGCCTCTAAACAGACACACGTGAAGCAGGAGAACCTCGGTACAATAGCGGACACCAGTGACTGAACCTCCTTGGGAAATGTAGAGGTCAGTACGGCTACCAAGCATGATACCGCCCCAAACAAAAACTCCGCCACATCCAAACCGGTCACTTTCGATGATGTTGGAAGTGTGATTGCGTGTTCCCTGCTCTCTCCAGATGTGTATACGTCCAGAATCGCTCGTCAGACTAAATCGGCTGTCATCCGTAAAGAGAACTCGACCACATTGCTGATGTGTTCAGTTCTTGTGTTCCTGGCACCGCAGAAACCGCCATCTCCGATGAGCAGGCGTTAATGGCACACACCGTACTGGTCGTCGTGCAAATATACCACCTTTGTGTTTCCTCCTGGCCACGCTAAAACGTGATAACGGACGTCCAGTTATCTATTGCACGTGTCTTACGATTTCTTCCGTTGTCTGTCGTCTGTCTCTTCTCGCCTATAGGACAATATTCCGGTCGTCCGCCGCCTTGGTTGCTCGTGGACGACCACTGATAAACCCTCGGACAACTGTTCCTGTTTGAAATGCTTTCCAAACTCGTGAAACGATGCTGTGAGCGATCTCGAACTCCTCGGCCACACTAGTCAGACTTCGACCTCCTTTCAACTTCCCAATGACGCGACTTCGGGTAAAGTCATCCAGATGTCGTCTGCTGGATTGCCTGTTGGTCATATCACACGGTGGGAGCAACTCGACGTCGTTCAAACCAATGTACATCGTTGAATATGTTCCACCGCATTGCTGAGGGTACACCGCCCGTGTGCTTTATACCCTTCCGACACTCCCCCTACGTCATGCTGCATATATGCGCTTGCCTTACTGTACCGGACCCTAGTCTATCTCCTGAGTGGTCTTTCGGTCCGTCCTTCCTGCTCGTTCCGCTGTTATGCTAATTTCTCCTCTTCGTCCTTAATTTTTGCACACCAGTGTACATATGACCGTACAGTTCAGTGGGCTTTGCTCCAAAACCGCATGAGCATTTTCAATGATATTTTAACCATTTTTTTATTATAGGTTTAACGACCACCCTGAGCAACACAATGGGCTATAAGCAGTCGCCCGTCCCTAATTTAGGGCCACTGGTTCCAAGGAAGGGAGAGAGCCAGCGCCGTAAGACAAACACAACATCCATGTCTAACGGGATTCGAACCGGGACCCATCTCGGACGAATGATCAGAAGCCATCGCTGAGACCACTGCCCACTGGGGCGGCACATACAGCAATAACCTCCAATTTATTTATGAGTATGTCTACGTGGAAGAAAAGGTTGGTGGCATCAAAGGAATTTGTAGAGCATGTTGATATTCGACTTGGTGCTACCATAAGAAATAGAAAAAAATATATAGAAACATGAGACCATGATACTTATTAAGATCTTGCTGTTTACAGAAACCGTGAGGGCATTGCGCCCACGGCCTTTGATTTGTGGGTGCATCATCCTCCACTGCCCCCACTGGTTAGACGCCACTTTCACCAATCGAGCACGTATGGGACATCATTGGACGACAACTCCAGCGTCACCCCCAACCAGCATTAACCGTCCCTGTATTGACCGACCAAGTGCAACAGGCATGGAACTCCATCCCACAAACTGACATCCAGCATCTGTACGACACAATGCATGAACGTTTGCGTGCTTTCATTCAACATTCTGGCGGTTACACCGGTTATTAATGTACCAGCATTTCACATTTAAAATGCCTCTTCTCGCGCTTACATTAAGCTGTGATCTTGTAACCTTAATCGATTAAATATGTTACCTATACAAATGTATTGCCGCCATTTCTTTCCTCTACAACTATTTTTTCGTTGTGTTGGGATTTATATGTTTTCCACACTGTGTGATCAAAACACACGCAATGTGGAAAATGGGATTATAATGCTTTTGTATGTGACAGTATATCCTTTACACTTACGATAACTACTCTGAAACCGGTTGTTCCAAAAAGAGTGAACATCTGCTTGTTTCAATCATGAGAACTAATAAGCATTCGTTTCCTGCTTTTCTAGACATGACTTTCCTGCTAAATGGAATTATAATGTATTTCTAAGTGTCAGTATATCTTGATTCATTCAAAATCGATTGTCGTAAACAGGACGAAATCTTTACATGTATTTCCCAGCTTTCTTGTAAAACTATTCCTGGCATGATTTTCTTTCTAAGATACCAAACCGCCCATGTAGTGCAGAGGTTTAAGCGCTAGCTTCTGATCATTCGTTGGAGATGGATCTGGGTTTGAATTTCGGTGAGATATGGGTGTTGTGTTGGTCTTACGGCGTTGGCTCTTTCCCTTCCTTGAAAGCAGTGGTCTTAAATTACGAACGGGTGACTGCTTACAGCCTATCGAGTTGCTCACGGTGATCGTCAAACCCCAAACGAAAACAAAACAATACATCCTAAATTGAGAAAATATTTTTCATACACTAGATGGACTCATGACTCGTGCATTTACTACAAACTTTCTGATTTTCTAGATAGTCAGCGTTTGTGTTTGAATTCTGTAGTAAGTTGCCGGTTTGTGGCCTGTCTGTTTGGGGGATTTTTGAGTCTCTCATAACCTCTCTGATCCACCAGTTGTTTTCGTGCACACAATCGCTGATAGGTGGAATCCCATGCATGTCGTATTATTCATAATAAACTCTTCCTACAGTTGTGCGGAAAAATCCCAATAGGATGGTCAATTGAGAGATGCCCAAAGCTCCGCGCATGGCGTCAACAATAACGCCACGTTCAAAGTCGTTCAGAACACTTCTTTTGTTCATCCTGAAGGTCAATCTAATGCTAACGGATTTCTCTCGAGCTGATTTGCGTGACTTATGTCGCACACTACGCCCAAGTGCAATCCCTGATGTTTAAGTGAGCAATTTACATACATATAACCAGGGCAGATGTACATGATAAACTAGCATGTCAGTGTATATCACTATTGTGCTTGACATTCGCACTTCTCTTTCTTTGTGACTTATTCGTTTTTATTGTGTTTTATTTCGATGTTTTCATTTCTATTATTACTTTCGACTTAAACCGTTGCGCATGGAGCTCCTTGGCCCATTGAGGCTTCAGCAACACTATACTCTAACGAACCATCTAAAGATCTTCGAAATTCTTTCCTCAGATATTTATAGCTATCATGAATATTTTCCTTTCGGTTCGCAGCTTTTTCATGAATAAAATATTGAAGATAATGCCGTTATGCATATTTGTGAGTGCTTGTACGCACACCGGCCACTCAATTAGAAATCTTTGTGTAGATGTACATGAAATCCACTTACGAGGTCATATGTAAAATACGTAGTCACGTGCTTCACCACGTGGTCTAAAAACTATTTTAGGCTGCTGCTTGTCAGTAATCATCAGTAGTGTTGATCACAAAGAGAAAAAGAAAAGATCTTTCGGAGTTCAATAAAGGACGTATTATTGGCGTCAGTTTGGCTGGAGCGACGATTTTGAAAACAGCAGATTTGACTGGTTTTTTAAATTGTGAAATATTGCGGGTCTTCAGTCAGGGAAAAAATTATTATTATCCACATTGCTTACCTAAGAGTAGTAACTATCGCGTGACTGCAGTCTGTCAGGAACGAGATCACCCTCGTCTGAGAAGTCCTGTACGGAGAAACGGGACTTTGTGTGTGCAGCAATTGACTGAAGCATGCAATGAAAGCTTTTCCCGAACCATATCTCAGCAAACTATGCGCAGGGTAGTATTGACATTGGCAGTCACATGACATGCCTACGTGGAAACCACTGATTTCTAGAAGTGATTGGACGCTGGAAAACTGGAGAAAAAGCAGTTATGTGGTCCGACGCGTCGCGGCACACATTGTTCTGTGTCAACGGTACACGGAGAGTTTGTCCTGCAAATTAAATCCGTCCTGCAATGTTGACTTTGGATCAAGAGGTGGCGACTGTTTCGTGAAAGACAAAGCTACTGTCCATCGCTCAAGATGTATTCAGCAGTGGTTTAGCGAGCATGACAGGGACTTCCACAATTTGTCCTGGTAGCAATAAACCCGGAACTGAACCTAATTTAGAATGTATGGGGAATGTAAAAAAACAACAACACAGATCCGGTGTGACGTATTATAGATGCAAAGCACGTGTCAAGAAGCAAACCTTGGTCGATACATTCTGTCCGTGTAGCTTAGTTGGAACAGCATCTTACTCCGGAGTGAGGGATCGCGGACAAATTTGTGTTTTTAAACCGGGAGCAATGTCACTTTACGTCACATCTGAGCACTGTCTGGTGAACGCTTGAATGCTGTAGATGTAAAAGTAATCCAATACCTTGTATAATCTGTGCCAAACCGCATGCGTTCTGTGTTTCGAGTTAAATGAGGTCCAACCATTCGTTGAATAATTTTTTTCTTATTTAATGGTAGGTACGTGAGTGTTATCTCTGCTACTCGAAATCTCAAGCGAAGAGAAACTGTTTGCTTTATCATGGAACATGACTTAGTAAAACTGATACATTTCTTAGGAAGTACCCAATTTTTATAAAAACACCTGATAACATATTTCAAAAGCCTTTGGCACAGTGCGTTTGCAACGTTTGTGAAATAAGATGATTAGGGGAAATTGAGCAGAATTGGCATTGTTTTTTCACGGTCATTTACTCTGGTTCTCAGTTTGTAATGAGAAAAAGGGAGGAAACGCATGTTAGTAAAATGATACTTCCTGGTGGAAGTAATTTCATTTAGTGCACAAGAAATTTCGAATTTCATTTAATGAGCGCTGAAACATATAGTTAGTTGGGGTTACAGGCTATAAAAAAATCTTTCGTCTTCTAAAGATTCTAATATTTTAGTATTTTTCTACTGATACTGAAGCTTCTCTTTTCATTATGTTAAATATTCCAATTTAAGCATTTGGCGTTATTCAAGCACTAATACTTCTCATCCTGCGAACATATCATAGGAAATAAAGAGCTCATTACTCTCCTAAATCTTCACATATATCCTGATGGAACGCATTTTTCATTGCGCAATTGGATACCATGGCACAGATTTCCATACTTTATTATCTTGTTGTTTGCTGTTGCCGTTTAATAGACGGATTCTAATTTTCTCTTTCGATTGACTAATTTTAAGTTTTCGTTTGTATCTCTTATGTATAATATTCTACCGCTATCGTTTGCATTTTTCGAAATTAATATCACATCTGAACTTCTGATAGTTTCTACTCATGTGGAAACATTGTTAGCGAACGTGCTAAGAGGGTCACTAACCTCAACAAAAAACGTTTTAAATTTTTTTTTTTTTTTTTTGCGGAAACGTCATATGCAGATGGTTAAAGGAGAAGCCTGGAAATGTTGACGTCAGTTTTGAATTAAGTATTAAAAAGAAAAGCTACTTTTGGGAGGTTTTCTTTTCAGTAAATAAGTGAAATCATTGGAAATCTTTTTAAAGTTTTAGAGTTCATAAAAACTGGGTGATGGGAAAGCAGGTACCCCGGACGTCTGGAAAACCCTTTCCACAGACGCAACAATGGTCTCTATACAGGTATACAATTAACAAGAGAATGTGGAAGAAATATCAGTTCGGTAAATAAACTTTTTGGACTAGTAAGGATAAGGTGTTATGTGTTGCAGTTAAATTTGTAAAACCATTTCTTCAAATAATTACGCATCCTTCAGAATATGATGAACTGAAAGTTACTCTTCTTGGGGACGACGAAACAGAGACCTGTGCCATTTAGAAAAAAACTACTATATGCCAAACATTGTGTCATTATATTATACAAGTGTGTTTCTTATATTCAATAGTAAATAATTTATGTAGCTTTACTTTTTTTTGTGCCGCAATGCTTAATTGTTACTTAGTTATTTTCTGGTATAAAAATCGGAAAATGCCATCATTGCTGTAGTACGATAATGTTTCAATGTTTGGTACCGGTGTACTGAAGGCAATTTCGATCTCAATTGCGTTGTTTTTACTCCATTTTGGTGGGGGAGAAACGGGGTTAACGACCACCCTGAGAAGTGCTAATGAATATAAGCAGTCGCCCGTCTTTAATGTGGGCCACTGGTCCAGGGAAGGGAGAGATCCTGTGCCTTAACACAAGCACACAACCCACGTCTCACCCGGGACATGAACCAGAGTAGAGATGATTTCGGGCTCAAAAGACACTGTGGAAAAGGACTACGCAATTGTTCGAAATAATCTACGGCTGTATGATAATGATAGCTGAAATGCGAACCACCGATAAAGAGACATTTCGACAAATTTTATATAAAAATTTGAACACCACGAAGGCTTGAGCCTAGATGGTTCCAAAGCTTGTGACTCCTAAATAAAACGAAAATTGATAGCGAACTTGTGCTGACAGTCTGGAGAACATTCAGACAAATCCATATCTTTTATTAATATTTTCGTGGAGGAATGGGTAAGGAGGGTTAACCATCACCGTGAGCAACTCGATGGACTATAAGCAAGCCATCCATCCCTAATTCAGGGCCGCTGGTTTCATGGATGGGATTGAGTTAGTGCCGTAAGACAAATGCAACATCCATTCCTCACAGGGTTTCGAACCCAGACCCACCTCGCACTAATAGTTGGAAGTCAGCGCTGAGTACACTGCGCAAATGGGGCGGCCCCCAACGTTTTAGAAAGTGTTGTTACTTGTGATGAAACCTGGAATATCAAATTTCGAACCTCAAACGAAAAAAACAATAGCTGCATTGGAAAATACCAACGTCACCAAGGATGAAAAAATGTACGGGAAAACAAGTCCAAGTTCGTGCCCTACAAATTCTCTTTGATGTCATAGGTGTAATTTCGTCAGAGTGGTTTCCCGATGGAGCGACAGTAAACCAGCATTACTATAAACAGATTCCGGTAACTTTTGGAGAGCTAGTCATAAGAAAGAAGCCAGCGTTTATAGAAAGGTGGCTTCATTCTTCATCAGCAAAACACGCCAACTCACTCAGTGAAGTAGTTTCTAAGCGTGAAATGCATCACAGGGCTTGAACATCTTTAGGCCCTGTGGAAGTATTTTCTTTTCCCTAAAATCAAAACTGTACTAAACGGAACGCATTTAGAGTCAATAAGTATATATACTGTATATTTATATATACACTGGCGGAAAGTGAAAAAAGAACAAAAAGAAGGAATTGGTGGACGATCATGAAATTTACATATGTTAATGGGGTCGAGTATACGTAGGTGTGATGTTAATGTTGGGACCAACCGATGAGTGCTTATGCCACAGCACGGCATAATATGCAAATTATCGTCGGTGGTATTTAAGAAGTACGGCGAAGTGAATGTAATCAGTCGTCTGCGTACGGACACGTGCAAAGACCCTGAAGAAGCTGCAATGCCTGGACATGGAAGACGTGTACGATTTCAGCAGTTATCGGACTTTGAACGAGGTCGTCTAGTCGGACTCCGTGAGGCCGGGTGGTCGAATCGTCGTATTGCGGAGCGAATTGGACGGGAAGTATCGGTGGTGGTACGATGGTGGCGTAGATGGTCCGAGGATCATTCCTACACGAGAAGACGTGGAACCGGGAGTCACAGACAGACTGATGAACGAACCGATCGACGCATAAGACGAGCGGCGTTGTCAAGCAGAACATCCACTGCGACGCAAATCCGAGCTGCCATTGCACCTGAGGTGACTGTGCGAACAATCCGCAACCGTCTACTGGATGCAGGACTACATGCACGTGTGCCTCTGGCATGTGTACCTCTGACTCCAGCCCACCGTCAGGAACGGCTGCAGTGGTGTCGCCAACGTCTGCGCTGGAGAACGCAATGGCGATCTGTCGTGTTCAGCGATGAAAACAGATTCTGCTTGGGAGCCTCCGATGGCCGTATACGTGTTCGCAGACGCACAGGGGAGGGTCTACACCCTTCTTGCATCCGCCAGCGACACACAGGGCCTACACCTCGTCTCCTGGTGTGGTGAGCGATCAGCTATCACTCCCGTACACAACTAGTGTTTGTACCGGGTACGTTAAACAGCACCTCCTACATCAACAACATCATTCAGCCCGTTGTTGTGCCATTTGTAAGGTCGGTCCATCGTGGTGTTTATCAGCAAGATAACGCACGCCCACACACGGCACGTGCAAAGCAACATGCACTTCAGGGTGTGAGACAACTTCCATGGCCTGCACGTTCACCGGATTTGTCCCTCATTGAGCACGTGTGGGATTTTATGGGACAACAAATTATCCGGTCTCCACGGCCAGCCACGACCATCCCCGATTTACGCGTCCAGGTTGAGGATGCTTGGAACTCAATACCCCAAACTTACATCCAACATCTGTACGACAGACTCCATGCCAGAATTGCACAGTGTGACGCAGTTCATGGCGGTTCAACCTCGTACTAACCATGTTACATGGAAATGTTATTTTTCAGTTTACCAGCAAATACAGCTGTATTTTGCCATAATGTTTTGATCACGTGATCCTCTGTATTCAGTTATTATGCTGTATAAATTTCGTTGGTATCAGACGTCTCCTTCTTGGTATTCTTTTTTCACTTTCCGCTAGTGTATATATATATATATATAGAGAGAGAGAGAGAGACAGACAGACAGACAAACAGAGAGAGAGAGACAGACAGACAGACAAACAGAGAGACAGAAAAAAAAGACAGACAAACAAGGAGAGACAGAGAGAAGTAGAGAACAACCAGGCGTCTGAAAGTGATCACACCAGATGAGTTACAGCATTGCTTCGCCCAGTAGCAGTGTGCTGATTCGAAAAGAAAAGGATTCGAAAGGGATTACATTGAAGGTGATGCGAGTTAAAACTGTAAGTTTGTTATTTAACAAAAGTTATAACCAGTCCAAGGCCATCTGGAAAATACAAGGCTATGAATTACTGTAAAAAAACAAGTTCCCTCTTTTAGTGACGTCACTCAAAATAAAGGCTTATTGTTAGTTTGCAAAGCTGCCTTTAAAACGTCAAACAAGACACCGACATGTCAGGCCATGCTGTATGAAAGTGACGTCACAAAAGGAGGGAACTCGTCATCGCCTTGTATTTTTAGACGGCCTTGGTCAGTCTTGTTATTTAATAGATATATGAAGTAATGTAAACTATTGTTATTTAATAGCTTTAAAACGTAGTGTATGGCAGAAGGTTTTGAAAGTAACACCAACTAATATTGAGCAGAAAAATTCTTATGGAGAAGAGTGGTGGACACAGGAGTGTCATAAACCATCACTACTCGTGGCTAGTGTAATCGGTATTGTGAAAACAAAGTGTAGAGTATAAGAGACTTGAATTTTCGAGGTACTTCAAAGTTATACAGAAAAATCTGCCATTACAGTTAAATAAATCTATCGCAGACATCTGGTAAAATTTTCGAGCAGACATCTTCGTTTGTGCCCATGCAATATGGATTCAATAACGTGAGCGTCCGCTCTTTTGAATCTGAGCTTTTAGCTGCTTGCGTTATTCTTACTAAAAAGCTCGCTACTATATTTTCATTATTATTTTGAAATGCAGGGTTATTATTCTCTAGCGATGAAAATAATAGAGCTCCTGAGGTTTGTTTTTTTGAGATAATACGAAATCTTGAATCTCCTTCTTTTTTCATCGTTCTTTTACTGAAGATTGAATCTGTTTTAAAGTTGCTGTTGGGCAAGTATTATGAAAAATGTAGTGACGTTTAATTTGGTCTCAGAAGATCTTGTCTCTCTTCTTGTTTACATGAACTGAATTTTTCACAATAATAGCGTCCAAGATACTTATAATATCCCTTTAATCGAAGTATACGGTTATATTTTAATAAATGCATTAAAACTCCCTTTTGCTGTGTGCTTATATCTACCAGAACGAAGCATATTGTTTCATTTTAATGAACACATTAAACATCAAAACAAATACGTTAAAGCAATGTACACTTAGTAGACAAAATATTAGAGATAGGAGTAATGGGAAGATGACATGGGCATGCCCCGGGCATAGTGGAACAGACCCAAGCCGAAAACAGGCGAAAAACGGACAGACAGACAGGCTTCCCAACATTACGTCGTAATCGGAGAATATGGGTATACGTAGTGATCTGAGCGGCTTGGATTCCCGACGCATTGTAGGCGCAAGACAGATGGATCACTTTATCGTGTAAGTGGTAAGAACCCTAGAGTTTCCGAGGGCAACAGCATCAAGGATGTACCGCGAGTATACCTTCGACGGACGTACCAGCGGAGGAAGAGGTGGCAGACCATCCTCCATTGAAGACCACGGTCGACTTAGATTATCCAGGCTCGTACAGACAGGACGCTTGGCAACGACGGGGAAAATCACATCGAGGTTAAATCTCGGAGGCTCCAGCAGTATCAGCGAGTGGACGATACGTCATACCCTGGAATACGAGAGCTTACGCCCTACTCATGTGCCCCTGATGACTGCTCATCATCGCTCATTACGCCCCGCTCGGTACCGGGAACACCAAAACTGGACCTCTGTGGTGTGACCGAGCTGAAGGAAGGATGCGGGTGTGGCGTCGAGAGGAGGAAGCCATGGCCCCGTCGTGCTAGGGTGGCTGTGTGATGGCTTGGGGAGCCTCCTCATGGGACACATTAGGTCTCTTAGTGCGTCGTGTGAGGTTCTCTACCGGTGAGCGCATGCAGCTTATGCTGGCTGATCATCTACAAGCGCTGATGGTCTTCGCGCATTCTCCACCCGGTGGTCTGTTCCAGCAGGACAGTGCACCCCCTCACCAGGCTGCAACCATTCAGGAGTGACTCGAGGAACAGTCATCTGAGTTAGGAACCATACGGTGGCTTCAATGTTCTCGGATTTAAACCCTGTGAAAGTTCTCTGGCATGCCGTGTAGTAGAACATCACATCCATGGATCATTAACCGACGTCTAGGGATGAGTTGTGTTAAATACTGCAACAGACACGGCTGGCATTACCTCCGGAAACCCTCCGGAATCAATGCACTGCTGGTGGCTTTGGTGTATTCACGCGCGCTCATGGGAAAGATCATAATGACCACCCTTTCTCTACGAGTGGACACGACTCACAGCACGTAGTAAGTACAACACCGACCAGCACAGAGTACAGATAGACGGCACGTAGGTTTGATTATTACAAACACGTGAGGGAAGGAGAGGAAATTGTTCGAATTTTGTATGGGAATGTTTACCGGCAGGCGGAAAGTCGCCTATACTTTTTTTTTCCGATTGGAGGTTTAACAATCATCGTGAGTAACTCAGTGGGCTATAAGTTGTCGCCCGTCCCTAATTTAGGGTCTCTGGTTCCAGGGAAGAGAGAGAGAGCCAGTGCCGTAAGACAAACATAACATCCATGCCTAACCGGGATTCCAACCTGGACCCTTTTCGGACGAATTGTCAGAGGCCATCTCTTAGACCACTGCCCCATTCTTTTGAAACGGTAAGCATTGTTGGAAAATAAATTATAAACTGGGTTTGAACGGTCAGGAAAAGACGCAGAAGACCTAATGGAGATGTACGGAAGAAATTTGAAAGCATGCTGGACTGGCGCATGGAAATGACTGGCTCATGACTGAAATTTATGGAAGATACTTTGAGAGCTCTTAATCCAGCAGTGGATTGATAATGGTTGATGATGATGACGTTATGTATACTGGGTGATTATAAAATAAATATCTTCAATATGCTAACGTGGCTGATGATCGCCAGATGGTATTGGTGGAAACTTTTCTGACATCTCCGTTGTTGAACTGGGTCGATGGTTGCAACTAAGCGAGAGAGACTTGGACGACCACGTTCATTCACCGCTTTTCTTCGACCACAGCGCTCCCCACGATGCGATGCCATTCTGAAGATGACGTACTTCCAGGACACACTTGTTGCCTTCAAACGGGGCTATTACAATTCCTGTACCATCTCCGCGACAGAGTGACCCATGCTTTTGGCATCCACTACCATCCTCCGTTCAGATTCTATTAATTCACGATCTTACCCACATACTGGCATCGCACTACCTTTTACGTGAATCCTACCTACATACCTGTAGATAGGATTTACGTGTTCGATATTGCCACACGCACAGATATATAATTTTAGTGGAAGGGAATTCAAGTACACTTTTGCTAAAAAAGAAAGAAAAAGTAGCATGGCGAGAAAGTCGTTCGATCCTTATGATAGTACCGAATATGCAAAATGATGCAAGTACCGAATATGCATATAAAACGACGAGAGTCGCAAACTGTACGATAAGTGGGTACGATTGACTACAATCCAACCATTGTCAACATCCTTGGGAATGCCTGCTCCAGGTTCCATATTTCTTTTGGAATACGCACCTTCAATTTATTCAATTTGCTGCGCAAGGACCGTGACAAAATTCGCCCACTACATAGATCTGGTGTTTTTAACATCCCACTCGTTTCTTATTCACCGGATTCTGAAGACACCTCCTATATAGGCTCTACCCTACGTTCATTGCAAGTACGGGTGGTAGAGCACAAATATGCAGTTCGTGTTGGTTCTACTTCTGCCTTAGCCCGCACAGTGGCGCAAATTCAACATTACCCAGACTGGAATCGTACCACACTGATTGCATCTACACCTGATAAAGATTCTTTATTGCTTGCTAAAAGTTTGTGTATTACATGGTTTGCCTCCAGGTGTAATGACGATTTGCCTGTAATTATACCTCCCCCTTGGATTCTGTTGTTGAACCAGCTAAATGCTTAACCTGTTTGATCTCCAGATACGTGAGTTTAATTTACATATAATGATTTGTAATATGCCATTTCCAGTTTGGCAACACCATTTGCTATTCCACGAATGTATATAAATGCCTGTAACCATCCTTTCACGCAATTGGGCCCCGATGATGAGGCTAAAGTAGTCTCGAAGTGCTTGCCAGTGTAGCTGATTTTAACTTGTAAATAAATATAATTTTTTAAATGCAAGTTTTTAACTATTCAGTAGTGCATACGACAGCCTCGGATTCTTCATTATACCATTTGGCACGAAGTCTTTTATTACTTTAATTTACTTGATTAAGAAATAATTACCAATGACTGAGTACTAGCCCGCCACAGAGCATGTGAACAGAGCATCAAGTAGCGTATATCAAGAGCAAAGACCACACGTAGGGATAATTGTGACAGCGGATTCCGATTGCATTAACTTTCACGTACTATGAAGATGCCTCGATAGTGGATCCGTGTACTATGCCAGCAGTTGACGAGTTTGAGAGAGGATGTGTAATTGAGCTGAAATGCCTGTAGGTCAAGTCGTCATATCGCCAGATATTTGGGTCTGAGCAACACGGCAGTTGGCCGATGTTGGCGCCAATGGGACGAGGAGGGCACAACCAAGCAGCACGCTGGCAATGTCTAGCCCATTGCAACGACAGAACGCGAGGATCGAGCGATTGTGAGAGCTTCACGAACAGAGCCGACTTAGTCGCTCTCAACCATCCGTGGCCATGTTGCGTCGTCTACAGGTACGGAAGTGGTCATCCGTGGCCATGTTGCGTCGTCTACAGGTACGGAAGTGGTCATCCGTGGCCATGTTGCGTCGTCTACAAGTACGGAAGTGGCCATCCGGGGCCATGTTGCGACGTCTACAGGTACGGAAGTGACCATCTGGTCCGTTGCAACACGACTTGCGGCACGTGGACAACAGGAACAGAAGTGGCCATCCGAACCGTTGCAAGATGATTTGCGGCACGGGAACAACAGGTACGGAAGTGGCCATCCAGACCATTGCTAGACGACTTGCGGCACGGGGACTACAGGTATAGAAGTGACCATCTGGTCCGTTGCAAAACGACTTGCGGCACGGGGACAACAGGTACGGAAGTGGCCATCCAAACCATTGCTAGACAAGTTGCGGCACGGGGACTACAGGTACGGAAGTGGGCGTCCAGACCATTGGTAGACAATTTGCGGCACGGGATCTATAAGTACGGAAGTGGGCATCCAGACCATTGCTAGACGATTTGCGGCACGGGGACTATTGGTACGGAAGTAACCATCCGGACCGTTGCTAGACAACTTTCCGTACGGGGACTACAGGTACGGAAGTTTCCATCCAGACCATTGCTAGACCGGGGACTACAAGTGCGGAAGTGGCCATCCAGTCCATTGCTTCATCAACTGTGGCACGGGATCTACAGGTACGGAAGTAACTATCTGTACCGTTGCTGGACAACTTGCTTTATGGGGACTACAGGTACGGAAGTGGCCATCCGGACCGTTGCAAGACGACTTGCGGCACGGGGAGAACACGTACGAAAGGTGCCATCCAGGCCATTGCTAGACGACGTGCGGCACGGAAGTGGCCATCCGGACCGTTGCTAGACAACTTGCGGTAAGGGGGCTACAGGTACGGAAGTGGCTATCCGGACCGTTGCAAGACGACTTGCGGCACGAGGAGAACACGTAAGGAAGGTGTCATCTAGGCCATTGCTAGACAACTTGCGGTAAGGGGACTACAGGTACGGAAGTGGCCATCCGGACCGTTTCAAGACAACTTGCGGCACAGGGAGAACACGTAAGGTAGGTGCCATCCAGGCCATTGCTAGACAACTTGCGGTAAGGGAACTACAGGTACGGAAGTGTCCATCTGGACCGTTGCTAGACGTCTTGCGACACGGGGAATACATTGCAAGAGGCCACTCGGCAGCTTACCACTGACCAGCGAGCATCGCCGTCATCGATTGCAGTGGTGTCTGGCCCGATTAACGTGGGATAGTGTCCAGTCGCATGGTGTTATTTTCAGCCATGACTCACGGTTTGCACTTGCCGTCGATGACCAGCGCATACGTGCCTGGAAACGAAACGGCCAGCGCACGGGTCCTGTCTTTACTGTGGAACGGCACACAGCTCGCACACTGGGAGTGACTGTCTGGGGAGACACTTCCTACGATGGCCAGACACCGTTGGTAGTCCTCCGTACCGCCCCCAGGGTTAAACGGTACGTCGACGACATTCTACGACCTGTGTGGTGCCATTCCTGTAGCAGCATCACCCATCAATGTTTCAACAAGATCCCCAGTAGCCCATTATATCGATTTGACGTCGAATTTTTGATCGTTTTTTGGTCGATATGAAACGTCGAACATAGATATCCATGTCCACTTTTCTTAAGCCTTTTCGACGTTGAATTTTAAACCTATTAAGACGATATCAAGTCAACAGTAGACGAAGATTCGACCTTTCGGGAGGAACATATACTTCGATCCTACGTAATGTAGACGTCGATTCTACGTTGATATTACGCAGTTTAGTTATCGATTCTAATACTATTGTAATTTTGAATATACGTTTACTTTGCAATTTAGTTGTTGAAACATGAAATTCTAAACTTTTAATCGTGGCATAAAACGAAGAATTTGTAGTAAGATTCTACGACGCTGTCTACGAATAAAAGATCATATTATTTTTTTTATTACTTCAACATCCAAGTCTTTTCTGACGCATTCGAAAAGGCACATAAAAGGCACACCTATAAAAGCAAATGAGCGGATCCGCTGCGTTGTTAAGATGAGGGTATAAGTGCAAACGGTATAAAAACAAGCTTGCAGGTGGCCGCGATCATATCGCACTGTGAGGTTGAGTGAACATGTCGCGGCGGGAGAGCACTGACTTTGAGAAAGGAAAGATTGTTGGGTGCTATATTAGTGGGTTGTCCCTAAGAGAAACTGAGAGGTCTTTAAACATAGCAAAGTCAACTGTTTTCAATGTACTGAATAAGTGGAAGACACATGGCGTGCTTGAAGCAGCCAAACGTACCGACAGGCCAAAGAAAATCAGTGATAGAGGACGTCGAAGTCTCAGGGGAGTCGTTATAGCTAATCGACGGAGTACTGCACAAGAGATCAGTGTAAAGGTGAGTACAAATGCTGGAACCTCCGTATAAACACGTACCATTCGCAGAGAGCTTAATTCCATGGGTTACCGTGGTCGTGCGGCAGCTCATAAGCCTTTGATCTCCACTCGGAATGCTACTCGTCGTTTAGCATAGTGTAAAGAACATTTTTCGTGGACCGTAGAACAATGGAAACGGGTCCTATGGACTGATGAATCCAGATACACGATCCATCAGTTTTATGGCCGTGTGTGGGTATGGCGGCAGCCGGGGGAACGCTATTTACAACAGTGTACTGTTCCTACGGGCAAGTTTCGAGCTGGCAGTGTACTCGTGAAGGGGTGTTCTTCGTGGTATTCGTGGTATGGTCCCGACCCATTGGTTATCGTGGACAAACTTGTTAACCAGCACATCTACCTCGATATTCTAGACAATTATGCCCTACCAACTCTGTGACAATACAATGAAACCGAACCTTGTTGGTACCAGCAGGATAATGTACCGAACCATGAAGCAAGGGCTGTTACGGCGTGGTTTGACGATAATTCCGTATTATGTGTGGACTGGCCAGCACAGAGCCCTGATCGTAATCCCATAGAACGCCGACTCGATGAAATAGAGCGCCGCATAAGAAGTTTGGAACCAAGGCCTACTACTAAGGAACAGTTAGCGGCAGCATTATGTTCTGAATGGAAGCGCATACCTATCGATGTGTTCCAAAACCTTGTCGAAAGCATGTCTCGAAAAGTCAGTGCATGCAATTAAGGCCAAAGGTGAACCAACAGCGTACTAATGTATGTCAATAAATGTTTTGTTGTGTTTCTCTTCTAGGTATCCGGCGACTTTTGTTAATATAGTGTATAATTCTCAAAAATTTTGCAGAATTTTTGGAGATCTGTAAGCATCGTGCTATTCCTAGTACTATATAATTGGTATATGCTTACGTACAAATTACATATCTTAAAATGTAATTCTACTTAAAGTAATGAGACTCAACTTCTTATACACATAATTAAACATAGAAAACAACTTTTAACTTACCGTCGAAAAAGGAGACAGGTAAATAAGAATCTCGCCTTACAACAGAAATGGTACAAGCAACCAAATCCCCAGCATCCAAAAAATTTCTTTGTCGTAATTGTTGCAAAGGCGCATGCGCGCGATGCTTAAAGATAGCATAAAAATATCGATATTCGACCTAATGGAACTAAAGGGACAAAATGTGCAAAACCGTCTACATGTATACTAAAATTCAATGTAATGATTTTTCTTGACTTTCGGTCTCATCGCTTTTACGCATAAGACTATGCCTCGACGTAAATCGACCTGGTAACCAATAATCGACGTCGATTCGACATTACTGTGCAACAGGGGATAATGGCCGGCCACACGCGGCACGGCACTCGCAGACCTACGTCTGTAATATCGACACGCTTCCATAGCCTGCCCGATCGCCCTACCTCTCACCGATTGGACATGTTTGGGACATGATGGGACGACACCTAAGCCCATCCGGAAATGGTGAATAAATTTGAAAGACGTGGAGAAAATGCAAATAGACGATGACATAGCTCTGTCTACATTATTTCATAAACAACGCATATCTACTGAAAAGTTGTTCATCCGACACCTTTGGGATCGAACCCCAGAACTCTCGATAACTGGTCGAGTGCGTTCCTTTACGCTACGGTGCCAACAATTCACAGCGCTATGCGTGGTTTATCAGTCAGTATCTGACTACACAAATCCATATTGGTGGGCTCAGCAACTGATGTGTCGCCACCTGGTGGTATTCAACTGTGCAAATTACGAAATTACAGCTGATAAATCCAAAGGGCGATGGAAATGGTGAATAAATTTGAAAGACATGGAGAAAATGCAAATAGAAGGTGACATCCCTCTTTCCATAATATTTTATAAACAACGCATAGCTACTGAAAACTTGTTCAGAAAAATGCGTAAAGCGAACGCAATCGGTTAGTTATCGACAGTTCTGGGGTTCGATCTCAGCGGTGTCGATGAACAATTTTTTGGTAGCTATGCGTTGTTTATAAAATAACATGGACAGAGCGATGTCATCGTCTATTTCCATCCCGGAATGTCGGCGCACTGGCATGCAATTTAGACACCATTTGACGTGACAACATCAAATGGTGTCTAAATTACATTTCACGAACAACATCCGCGAACTGTATGTGTTTATGCCATACCGGGTAATCGCTCGTATCCTTGCCAGAGATGGCGCGGCAACGTACTGACTAGTTGCACTCATGTAACTGCTTTATTAGAATAAAAAAATGGTCCAACTGCTCTGGAGTTGCAATAATTTCTTCTCTTATACATATACATCATGCATACCAATTTTCATCTCAACTGAATGATTCCTTCTGGGTGCTTCGTTTTGTAATTTTTTTGTTGTCAACGAGTGTAGTTTACGGGTCAATATATATATATATATATATATATATATATATATATATATATGTCAACCCCGCCTTCTCGTGGTGCATCCTGTTCCCACTAAAGGGGCTCTGACGACCGCCAATAGCGGTATAACTATACCATCGGGATCAGAGGAAATGCTATCCACACCCCACCAACCCGCTTGGCCAGCGTGGTGAGTTATGGCCAAACACCTCCAAAATGACTCTACAACTTAAATCTTGGCCCTCAGTCTCCGGCAGCCGGAATGTACCTACAGGCCAAGGCGGGCCAGTGCGACATGAAGGCAAAGGGTGCTAAGAATCCCCGGAGGACCGGACTAGGCTGCCATTTGATGCTGACCTTGGCTACCTATAACGGACGCTCCCTATCTTCTGATTCAAGGCTTCTTGAATTGGAAGAGGAACTACAAAGGATCAAGTGGGACATCGTGGGGCTAAGTGAGGTAAGGAGAAAAGGAGAAGATCTCATTGAACTGAAAAGGGACATCTCTTCTATTATCGTGGGACAGATACTGGCAGAACTAGTGGTGTTGGATTTATAATAAACAAGAAACTGAAGGATAAAGTGGTAGAAGTTGAAAGTTCCTCTGACAGAGCTGCACGACTCGTTATCCAACTATCGAGAAGATACCAGGCTCAGATTATTCAAACTTATGCACCCACCACAAGTCATCCTGAAGAAGAAATTGAAGAATTTTATGAGGAAATTCGTCATCTAAATAATAAAGGTAGCAGCACTTGAAGATAATTATGGGAGATTTCAATGCAAAAATAGGCAACGGCAATAGAATGAAACTTCAGTAGGTAAATTCGGTCATGGCAACAAACCAGCGGAAATACTCTCGTTGAGTTTGCAGAGGCAGAAGGATTTTCATCTTGAACTCCTTTTTCAAGAAAAAGCCACACAGGAAATGGACATGGAGACATCCAATTGGGACGACAAGTGAAATTGATTTTATTATGTGTAACAAAAATTCGTCATCGAAGACTGCAGTGTGCTGAACAAGTTCAACACAGGTAGTGACCATAGATTGGTGAGATGTAAGATGCACCTCAACACTAAACTGGAACGTGGCAAGCTCATAAGACAAACAAAATGTATTGACATAACCAACCTAAAAAACACCATAATACTTTCAAGTTGGAACTGAAGAACAGATTCTCTGCTTGTAGAAGGCCTAACATCGGAAGAAGTGGATATTTCGAAGTTAACAGAAAAGTAACCAAAGCTCTAATGGAAACAGCAACAAAATTAGCTGGGCCCAAGAACAAGTTGCATGTGCAACAAATTATCAGGAAAAACCAAAATGTTGATGCAAAAAAGAAGAGATGAGGACAACTAAAGAAGATGTGACTTCAAAGTGGAATATAGAGCTATGCAAGACAACACGAGTGTCACTGAAGACGTAAGGAAATTCCAACTGTGAGCTAGTGAGGAAAGCAATTGAAAACAACCAAAGCCTTAAGATAGCAAAGGGACATCTCAGTAAGTGAAGAAAACAGATTATGGCTCTGAGAAAGAAGATGGTTCTATAACAAGAAATAGAGGCGAAATTTTGACAAGAGTGAAAGATTTCTACTCCAAATATATGAAAGGATGATACATGTACTCCAGACATCATGAAAGGTACCAGAGTTCTTCCAGTCCTCCCAGCAATAGTTGCTCATGCAAATCAAGAACATGAAGCGGGGGAAAGCCCAGAGAAGATGGAATTACTATAGACATCATACAAGAAGCAAGTGGAGAAATTGAAACAGTACTCGCCCAAATTTTCACTCGATGCCTTAATGAAGGGAAGATTCCTGAGGATTGGAACAACGCTACAATGATCCTGCTACATAAAAGGTGACATTGAGGATCTCAGGAACTACAGACCTATCAGCTCCTATCGGTGGTTTATAAAATCTTCACTAAAGTTCTTTCACACCGCTGAAGGTAACACTGGACATGCTCAACCGAGAGAACAAGTTGGATTCAGGAGTGGCTACAGCACAATAGATCATATCCACGTACTGAGAGAACTAATTGAAAGAGCGAGGAATATGAACTTCCATTGTGCATGGCTTTTATCGATTATGAAAAAGCCTTTGATTCGGTGAAACCATCAGCAGTTACCACGGCTCTGAAATCCTGCGGTATTGAAGATGCATACATTAATATTATTAATAACATCTATGAAAATGCAAGTGCAAAGATTCGGCTGTTTGAAAATACATAACACACATAAAAATTGGAAAGGGAGTGAGACAAGGTGACACCATATCTCCGAAGCTCTTTAATGCCACATTGGAAAATGTCTTTCAATCACTGAACTGGGAAAACAAAGGGATAAAGATTAATGGAGATTATCTAACCCTAACCTTCGTTTTGCTGATGACGTAGTCATTTTTGCAACTACCCCATCAGAGCTGCAGAGTATGATCCAGGAACTTGCTGACAAGAGTAAAGAAGTGGGATTAAAAATGAACTTTCAGAAGACAAAGTGATGTTCATGCTTTTACAAGAAATGAAGATTTATCGATTGATGGAGAAAACTGGAGATAACAGATACATATGTTTATCTTGGACAGCAGATATCAGTGAGGGTCACATTGATGAAGAAATTAATCGGCGTACAAAACTTGCCTGGAGAGCTTTTGGAAGAAACAGCATAATTTTCAAGAGCAATATGCCATTATGTCTTAAAAGAAAAGTGTTTGATCAATGCATCCTTCCAGTGCTTACGTATGGTGCAGAGACGTGGACCTTAACTAAAAGAGACATACAAGGCTGCAACTTCAAAGAAGCATGGAGAGGTGCATGCTTGGTAATAACCAGGAGAGATAAGAAGAGGAACTGTGGATCCGAAAAATGACGAGAGTGGAAGACATCATGATCAGAGTTAAATCCTGAAATGGCAATGGGCTGGACATACTGCCAGAAGGACAGACAGATGGACAACCGAAATTTTTAGATTGGATTCCAAGGGACAGGAAAGACCCAGAAAAAGACCACATGGGAGATGGGTGGATGAAATTCGTAAATATGCGGGAGTGACATGGAGGAGACTGGCACAAGACAGACCGTTGTGGAGGAAACTTGGGGAGACCTTCGTCCAGCAGTGGATTGATAATGGTTGACAATGATGATGATGATGATATATATATATCAATATCATCGTTGTCAACCATTATCAATCCACTCCTGGACGAAGGTCTCCCCAAGTTTCCTCCACAACGGTCTGTCTTGTGACAGTCTCATCCATGTCACTCCCGCATACTTTCGAATTTCATCCACCCATCTTCCATGTGGTCTTATTCTGGGTCTTTTCCTGTCCCTTGGAATCCAATCTAAAATTTCGGCTGTCCATCGATGGTCTGTTTTTCTGGCAGTATGTCCAGCCCATTGCCATTTCAGGGATTTAACTCTGATCATGATGTCGTCCACTCTTGTCATTTTTTGGATCCACGTGTTCCTCTTCTTATCTCTCCTGGTTACACCAAGCATGCACCTCTCCATGCTGCTTTGAGTTGTCTGCAGCCTTTGTATGTCTCTTTTAGCTAAGGTCCACGTCTCTGCACCATACGTAAGCACTGGAAGGATGCATTGATCAAACACTTTTCTTTTAAGACATAATGGCATATTGCTCTTGAAAATTATGCGGTTTCTTCCAAAAGCTCTCCAGGCAAGTTTTGTACGCCGATTAATTTCTTCACCAATGTGACCCTCACTTGATATCTGCTGTCCAAGATAAACGTACGTGTCTGTTATCTCCAGCTTTTCTCCATCAATCGATAAATCTTCATTTCTTGTAAAAGCATTGTACATCACTTTTGTCTTCTGAAAGTTCATTTTTAATCCCACTTCTTTACTCTTGTCAGCAAGTTCCTGGATCATACTCTGCAGCTCTGATGGGGTAGTTGCAAAAATGACTATGTCATCAGCAAAACGAAGGTGGGTTAGATAATCTCCATTAATCTTTATCCCTTTGTTTTCCCAGTTCAGTGATTGAAAGACATTTTCCAATGTGGCATTAAAGAGCTTCGGAGATATGGTGTCACCTTGTCTCACTCCTTTTCCAATTTTTATGTGTGTTGTATTTTCAAACAGCCGAATCTTTGCACTTGCATTTTCATAGATGTTATTAATAATATTAATGTATGCATCTTCAATACCGCAGGATTTCAGAGCCATTGCAACTGCTGATGGTTTCACCGAATCAAAGGCTTTTTTATAATCGAGAAAAGCCATGCACAATGGAAGCTCATATTCCCTCGCTCTTTCAATTAGTTCTCTCAGTACGTGGATATGATCTATTGTGCTGTAGCCACTCCTGAATCCAGCTTGTTCTCTCGGTTGAGCCATGTCCAGTGTCACCTTGAAGCGGTGTGAAAGAACTTTAGTGAAGATTTTATAAACCACTGATAGGAGGCTGATAGGTCTGTAGTTCCTGAGATCCTCAATGTCACCTTTTTTATGTAGCAAGATCATTGTAGCGTTGTTCCAATCCTCAGGAATTTTCCCTTCATTAAGGCATCGAGTGAAAATTTGGGCGAGTACTGTTTCGATTTCTCCACTTGCTTCTTGTATGATGTCTACAGTAATTCCATCTTCTCCTGGAGCTTTTCCCCGCTTCATGTTCTTGATTGCATGTGCAACTTCTGCTGGAAGGACTGGAAGAACTCTGGTACTGGTACCTTTCATGATGTCTGGAGTACACGTATCATCCCTTTCATATAATTTGGAGTAGAAATCTTTCACTCTTGTCAAAATTTCGCCTCTATTTCTTGTTACAGAACCATCTTCTTTTCTCAGTGCCATAATCTGTTTTTTCCTCTTACTGAGATGTCCCTTTGTTATCTTTAGGCGTTGGTTGTTTTCAATTGCTTTCCTTACTAGTTCACAGTTGAATTTCCTTACGTCTTCAGTGATAATTTTTCGTACTGTCTTGCATAGCTCTATATATTCCACTTTGGAAGTCACATCTTCTTTAGTTGTCCTCATCACTCTTCTTTTTTGCATCAACATTTTGGTTTTTCTTGCTAATTTGTTCACATGCAATTTTTTCTTAGACCCAGCTAATTTTGTTGCTGTTTCCATAAGAGCTTTGGTTACTTTTCTGTTAACTTAAGAAATATCCACTTCTTCCGATGTTAGGCCTTCTAAAGCAGAGAATCTGTTCTTCAGTTCCAATTTGAAGGTATTATGGTGTTTTTTAAGGTTGGTTATGTCAATACATTTTGTTTGTCTTATGAGCTTGCTACGTTCGAGTTTAGTGTTGAGGTGCATCTTACATCTCACCAATCTATGGTCACTACCTGTGTTGAACTTGTTTAGCACACTGCAGTCTTCTATGACGAATTTTTTGTTACACATAATAAAATCAATTTCACTTGTCGTCCCATTTGGATGTCTCCATGTCCATTTCCTGTGTGGCTTTTTCTTGAAAAAGGAGTTCAAGATGAAAAACCCTTCTGCCTCTGCAAACTATACGAGAGTATTTCCACGCTGGTTTCTGTTGCCGTGACCGAATTTACCTACTGAAGTTTCATTCTGTTGCCGTTACCCTATTTTTGCATTGAAATCTCCCATAATTATCTTCAAGTGCTGCTTACCTTTATTATTTAGATGACGAATTTCCTCATAGAATTCTTCAATTTCTTCTTCAGCATGACTTGTGGTGGGTGCATAAGTTTGAATAATCTGAGCCTGGTATCTTCTCGAGAGTTGGATAACGAGTCGTGCAGCTCTGTCGGAGGAACTTTCAACTTCTACAACTTTATTCTTCAGTTTCTTGTTTATTATAAATCCAACACCACTAGTTCTGCCAGTATCTGTCCCACGATAGTAGAAGAGATGTCCACTTTTCAGTTCAATGAGATCTTCTCCTTTTCTCCTTACCTCACTTAGCCCGACGATGTCCCACTTGATCCTTTGTAGTTCCTCTTCCAATTCAAGAAGCCTTGAATCAGAAGTTAGGGAGCTTCCGTTGTACGTATCCAAGGTCAGCATCAGATGGCAGCCTAGTCCGGTCCTCCGGGGATTCTTAGCACCCTCTGCTTTCATGTCGTACTGGCCGCTGCCTTGGCCAGGTACATTCCTGCTGCCGGAGACTGAGGGCCAAGATTTAAGTTGTGGAGTCATTTGGGGGGGGGGGGTTGGCCATAACTCACCACGCTGGCCAAGCGGGTTGGTGAGTGTGGGATAGCATTTCCTCTAATCCCGATGGTATAGTTATACCGCTATTGGCGGTCGTCAGAGCCCCTTTAGTGGGAACAGGATGTACCACGAGAAGGCGGGGTTGACATTTGTCAAAGAGAGGCTGTGATGTTACGAATCACCTGACCTTACATCCTATATATATATATATATATATTTCAAACAGCCTAATCTTTGCACTTGCATTTTCATAGATGTTATTATTAATATTAATGTATGCATCTTCAATACCGCAGGTTTTCAGAGCCATTGTAACTGCTGATGGTTTCACCGAATCAAAGGCTTTTTCATAATCGATAAAAGCCATGCACAATGGAAGTTCATATTCCCTCGCTCTTTCAATTAGTTCTCTCAGCACGTGGATATGATCTATTGTACTGTAGCCACTCCTGAATCCAGCTTGTTCTCTCGGTTGAGCCATGTCCAGTGTTACCTTCAAGCGGTGTGAAAGAACTTTAGTGAAGATTTTATAAACTACTGATAGGAGGCTGATAGGTCTGTAGTTTCCGAGATCCTCAATGTCACCTTTCTTATGTAGCAGGATCATTGTAGCGGTGTTCCAATCCTCAGGAATCTTTCCTTCATTAAGGCATCGAGTGAAAATTTGGGCGAGTACTGTTTCGATTTCTCCACTTGCTGCTTGTATGATGTCTACAGTAATTCCATCTTCTCCTGGAGCTTTTCCTCGCTTCATGTTCTTGATTGCATGTGCAACTTCTGCTGGAAGGACTGGAGGAACTCTGGTACTGGTATCTTTCATGATGTCTGGAGTGCATATATCATCCCTTTCATATAATTTGGAGTAGAAATCTTTCACTCTTGTCAAAATTTCACCTCTATTTCTTGTTACAGAACCATCTTCTTTTCTCAATGCCATAATCTGTTTTCTTCCCTTACTGAGATGTCCCTTTGCTATCTTTAGGCTTTGGTTGTTTTCAATTGCTTTCCTCACTAGTTCACAGTTGAATTTTCTTATGTCTTCAGTGATACTTTTTCTTACTGTCTTGCATAGCTCTATATATTCCACTTTGGAAGTCACATCTTCTTTAGTTGTCCTCATCTCTCTTCTTTTTGCATCAACATTTTGGTTTTCCTGATAATTTGTTCACATGCAACTTGTTCTTAGACCCAGCTAATTTTGTTGCTGTTTCCATAAGAGCTTTGGTTACTTTTCTGTTAACTTCAGAGATGTCCACTTCTTCCGATGTTAGGCCTTCTAAAGCAGAGAACCTGTTCTTCAGTTCCAACTTGAAGGTATTATGGTGTTTTTTAAGGTTGGTTATGTCAATAGATTTTGTTTGTCTTATGAGCTTGCCACGTTCAAGTTTAGTGTTGAGGTGCATCTTACATCTCACCAATCTATGGTCACTACCTGTGTTGAACTTGTTCAGCACACTGCAGTCTTCTATGACGAATTTTTTGTTACACATAATAAAATCAATTTCACTTGTCGTCCCATTTGGATGTCTCCATGTCCATTTCCTGTGTGGCTTTTTCTTGAAGAAGGAGTTCAAGATGAAAAACCCTTCTGCCTCTGCAAACTCAACGAGAGTATTTCCATTTCTGAAATGGCAATGGGCTGGACATACTGCCAGAAGGACAGATCATCGATGGACAGCCTAAATTTTAGATTGGATTCCAAGGGACAGGAAAAGACCCAGAAGAAGACCACATGGGAGATGGGTGGATGAAATTCGAAAGTATGCAGGGGTGACATGGAGGAGACTGGCACAAGACAGACCGTTGTGGAGGAAACTTGGGGAGACCTTCGTCCAGCAGTGGATTGATAATGGTTGACAATGATGATGATGATGATATATATATATATATATAATGCAACAACAAGAAGGACACGGGATAGCAAAGCCAGATTTACTGGACACATAAAAACAGATACAAAGATGAAACGATTGAGCTTACAGGCCCGTGCGACTTGCGTAACACGCAGATATCAATAGTTCGTGTGGCGCCCATGGCTAGCAATAACGGCCGCTACACGCACCGGAATCTAACAAAAGAGGCTTTCGATATGGGCTTGGGGTATGTCGGTCAAGGCTGCTTCCACACGTTGCAACAGTTCATCAGGCGTAGCCGCTGGTGGTGTTTGCCGGTCCACTCGGTTGCCGATCAGCGACCAGACGTGTTTGATGGGCAACATATCGGGAGAACAGGCAGTCCACTGCAGCTGCGACACCTGGTGGGCCGTAAAGAATATTGGCACAATGCGTGCTACGTGCAAGCGCGCATTGTCCTGTTGAAGCGTGGCCTCTGTCAGGTCCTTCGGGAAAGGTAGGACTTCAGGCTCCAAAACGTCGGAGATGGTGCGGTGGCTGTTGAGTGTACCGGCGATGCGTACCAGAGGGGTGCGGGTGTCATATCCAATTGCGCCCCAAAACATAACGCCAGGCGACGGACCGGTATGGCGATGCATAATGCAGGCGTCATACAGTGTTTCTCCGCGGTGCCGCCACACGCGGATCCAACCATCGTGGTGTTGCAGTCAGAAGCGTGATTCTTCGGAGAAGACAATATCGTGCCATTCCAAAGTCCAGGTGCGGCGTTCAACTGCCCACTGCCGCCGCACTCGCCGATGGTGCCACGTCAATGGTAATCGGAGCAATGGGCGCCGGGCGACAAGTCCCCGCTCCTACAGACGACGTCGAACGGTACGTGTTGACACAGGTTGTTGCGCAACACACCTTAATTCCTGCGCTAACGTTCGTGATGTGGCGGTGCGAGCCGTCAATGACCACCGCACAACATGCCGGTCCTCTCGTTCGGTGGTGTACCGCGGTTGCGGCAATCACTCACATCGGTCCTTCTGTCCCTCCTGCACCCACCGAATCAATACTCGCCTCACTGTGGCTGGATGTCGTCCCACACGGGCGCCGATGTCTCGGTACGATAAACCGCTGTCGCGATAAGCCACTATTCGTCCTCTGTCGAACTCCGAAACGTGCTGGAATGACTGCCGGATTCTACGACGAGGCATCAGGAAATTCCCACGCACAAGTCCGGCAGCACAACACACTTCCACTACTTACACCCCGCCTTCTGTGCACCCGTCTTATAGTGCTTCTTGGTAGCGTGCCGGGTGCACATGATCTGCGTATGCCCTGCAATGCTAATCGTTTGCTTATCCTCTCGCGGGCGACGCATTCTGCGAATTTCAGGCCAATCGGATGCTTCCTTCTTGGTGTTGCATTTTGGGTGGCCAGCAGTGTATACATGTGTATTTGCATATTTTGTTTTTTTGCAGCGCTGAATGACATTATTTCCGGAGGCAAAGCAATGCATTCTTCTATCACCCCACATCACAAGTTTTAGATAATTTACATCTGCTGAATATATAACTTAGATATTTTGTCTACCTGTATTTGAGAATTCATATTTTAGAGGGCTGCATTACAGAAAATAAATTTTTTACCGGACGAAGTACAGAATGTAAATGTTTTACCACTGCGCACATTAGAAATCATATTATTAATGGGCGTCAATACAAAATATGAAAATTTTCTTAATACCTCTTAGAGAATTTATTTATTCTGCCATATAGCATATTTTATAGCCGTTACTTATGCACTGCACAAAAATAGGATATCTTTGCGTAGTAAAGAATTCAAATTTAATTTTTTGCCCAACACGGTGTAATATTACAATCTGCAATTGCAGTTGCAGCCATTTTACCGAGCTACAGTTGAGTAATTAGTTTTTTACAAGACCGCATAGAAGAGCTTCGAGTTTCTACCTATAATTAGTACAAAATTTTGATATTCTACAGCAGTGGAGAATAAAGAATTTTTACTGATCCAGGGTGCATAAATGGGATATTTTGTAACTGGTTTTTACCAGTACAGAGTACGGAATGAACCCTTTAACCGGCTGTAACGATTTAAGCCAAATAAGTTAAAAGTAACTCAAACGAATATGTTCGTTGTCTAAGAAGTGAGCCAAACGTCTGAACGATTGAGCCTGCATGTCAGAAAGCGTTTGCTATCCTAAGCGGTCATTTAGGAGGAAAATCAGGAAGCGTTTGTTATTAGCTTTGTTGTTGCCATTAGGGGGATTATTGACCACAATCCTCTTTCACTTATTACCTGCTAAAAGGGCTATGAACCTCATATAGGACAGAGATGTTTCAGTCACTTATTTCTACTCATTGGCATGATTTCCGTGTCAGGGGAAATTTCCCTTCCCACATTAGGCCTCGAATCACGGAAATAGAATAAAAGATTAGAAGCAAGCACTTACCAATAATGGCAGATTTATGGTCGGTACTGCTGAGATGAGAGCAGAGGGGGTTGCTTTGCTGTAGCGTTTGTATAACCCGGCTACTACGTGAACAGTCATATTTGGGGAGCGCAGAAAATTTTGCGCACGATTTGGTCCAGGTAAGAAAGCCGCTTAAAGGGTTGAGGTATTTTACCGTAGCAGAGAATTTAGAATTTTTGTCCTTCGTGTTCTACATAATTTAGATAATTTACAGACCGGTAATTCCGATTCTAGTAATATTGCCTCAGTATAGAATTCAGGTTTTCACTTGTATGTACCGCGTTGGTTAAGAAATATTGCTGCATATCTTTTACACTATTCGGCATATAAAATGCCATTCCATGAAAGAATGCACAAATGAGACCAAACTTACTGCACATATTGCGAAAACAAGAATTTTTCGGTGATGGGAATCGAACCTGCGTCTCCTCGCTCCGGACTGAGTTGCTATAATCAACTAAGCTACACCGACGGACAGAATGGTTGCAGATTTATCGCCTTGACTCGTGCTTCACCTCTGTATTACGTCACAATATAGACAAGTAGGTGGAAATTAAGAGATTTAGTTTCTCAGAGATTACTTGAATGCAATGAGCGAAGAGACAATACAGGGTGATTCATAAAGACGCATACAGTTTCAACGCACTATAAAACAAGAACAATGTAAGATATTTTATGTTACCTGTAACAGAATTCTAGGGGAATGTTTCAAGCTTTTTTAGAGACAGTCACAGATGTTCTATGTGTGCACTCTTAGTCACACGACACACATCGAGCCGGTAATCCATTTCCGCACAAACGCGAGGTAAGATATCTGAATCAAGTGCAGTGATAGAGACCGTGAGATTTTGCAACAATTGCACTTTGTATTGTATCATTTTCAGCTTCTTTCTCAAAATTCTCCAGACAGTGGGCTGTGAAATCTGCACTTCACGACTCACCCTCCGCGCAGATTTTCTCGGGCTTCGTTGAATGGTGATGCAAACACTATCAACGACTTCTTCCGATACACGCGGTGGTCCAGGACCTTTACGTTTGCACAAACAGCCCGTAGTTTGAAATTTTTTATGCCAATCGTAGATTGATTTTCTGGTTGGAGGTTTTTTTCCGAATCGTGATCAAAAATGCCATTGTACAACAGTTACAGATTCCGTTTTGTTCAATTAAAGAACACAAAACGTCTTCTCCACTGCAGACGCTGCCATTTTGACTGACTAGTCACGTGACACGCACACTATCGCGCCTACGTCACTTCCCTTAGTAGCGGGACACAAACTTTATGAGTACATCTACCTAACGGTTGTGGTCCGTGTCTTCAACTGTTACTGTTTCACAACATCTAGAAACTATATACGTATTTATGAATCACCCCGTGTAATATGTCCTGATTCATTGGTCGTATGGTCTCCATGCTTGCCTATACATTCCGCTTGTGTGTCGAAAATAGGCGTTAAATCCTCTGCCAATAAGATTCCGTACATTCTCTTAGGGATAAGTCTGGGGAATGTGCTAAACCGAGCGTCTTCTACCCACTTTTCATGTACTATCTTCTGACGTCGGAAATGTGCTTGCTGGGACTATTTTGTTCAAACTATGAATTAGTGATACCTGAGTGGAACTGCAACAAAATAGGCCGCGTCATTCTGCTGTTGCATCCACAGTGTACGAATGGTGGAAGTTTGTTGGAACTTATAGCACTCTGAATCATAACACCAGATTAAAAAGCCATAAGACGTTAACGGGGAGCGGCAAAATCAGACCTAGAACGATGTCGTGTTTAAGCTCTCAATTGGCTCTTTCGGCGCTGAGACTGAAACGTCGATATCGTTTCATTTGTCTCGTCTTTCATGTAAGTACGGCCCCATTGTAACCTTGCGCGATCATGTGCTGCTGTGAGTGGCAGTCGTCGCAATGGGTAGAAAGCGCGCACAGCTGCCTTTGCCAATCTGCGATTCATAGTACATGCCGATACAGCAAAGTCGGTATACTCCATATCGAATGTATTTAGCTGCGTTTCAGCCCGATGAGACATGGAGACAAAGTAGCCCTTCGATGAAGCCTCTGGGAAAAGGGTTCGTTTGATGATAGGGTTCCTGATGATGTTCCCCAGTCCTACTCATTCTTCACACGTGCTTTCTGAGGTCAGTCCAAGGTAATGGTTTCGATGCACAGGTGTAGGCAACAAAACGTAGCTACGCCGAGCCGTTTGTGCTCTTTCATGAACTATACTTCACTTCTAACGCGATGGTTCGCAGTTTAAATCTTTCACATAGCCCCATTGTGAACACATATCCAGCAATTTAGATGCTCGCTCCGATAAGATTCCTGGTGTGGCATTTTCTATGTGAATCTGTGTACTATTATAATAAGCTTTTCACAAGGTACAGCATTAATATTGTTTGGAAGGATCTTGTAATTTCTGTAGTAAAACTTTACACAGTAAAGTGACGAGAGGGATATGCCTACGATTTCCCCGTTGGCACCTATATTTGGTATGACTGTTGTAACGTGCCTGCCAGGAGGACGCACACGACATAAAGGCAGATAGCAGTCAGAACAAACGTCCGCGTAGCTCAGTTGGTAGAGTGACTTATTCCGGAATGAGGGGACCCAGGTTCGAGCCCCGACGTGGACAAAAATGACGCAGAAATTTACTGCGTTATAATGGAACCCGAACTTTCCGGATGACCCGGCCGTTCATGATCTCGCAATGGTGTGATGTTCTTTCCCCACCGCGAGATAGGAAAAATAAGAGAATCCCTTCTCCAGTGCTTCGAAAAATAAATGTGTGTGACGTTGCATTCCACACACCAGATTGACTGGGAGTTTTCAAGTGCACGTTCTACAGCGGATGGCTGCCTGCAACGATTCATGGTCACGGCTGACACGTGGGCCATGCCCCCGGCCCTCTTTGGGGGGGGAGATGTGACGTACCTGCCAGCAGGACGCACACGACATAAAGGCAGATAGCAGTCAGTACGAACGTCCGCATAGCTCAGTTGGTAAAGTGACTTATTCCGGAATGAGGAGACCCGGGTTCGAGCCCGGCGTGAACAAATATAACGGAGAAATTTACTTCGTTATACTGTAGTATTTAACGGTACCGCACGACTGCGATGAAAAAGTTTGTGCCCCGTGCAACTGAGGAAAAAAATTAGCGAAAAAATGCCTGCGCCATTCCTTCGTCGGTTCTGCAAGATAAATGACTTCATTCCCGGGAGAAAATTGCTACAACGCAACTGATTGCCAGTAATCTGATCTTCATTCGTTCAGTTTTTTCCCTCTCAGAGGCTTTTAAAAGACCTTCATCATCAGTTCAGTTTGCAAGAAAGAAAGAACCTCCATGGTGATGGACAATGATTTTAGTCCATGATTAATCTTAATGGGTTGAACACTGCGTACTACCTCCAACACAGAGCACCAATTAAAACCCGGAAAGACATTCCTGAAAGAAGGCAGTTTTAATTCCTTTCATCAAACTTCCTTTCAGCAATCGATGAGATTCTATTAGCAGTAGGCTGTTGCTCTTTATCGTGGTTAATTGCTTCAAAGAGTCCTCCTTCCCTCCTGGGAAATCCCTTCGCGTTCTAGAAAAACTGAATGCATTGCGTATTTTTTTTAGCGCAACCAAAGACGTGCGTAGTCTTTTGGAATGAATGTCACGTGATGAAACATTTACCACCATTATATACACAGAAGAAAAAGTATTTACCGGTATGAAAAGACAGTATCAGAAAATAAAGGAAAATATAAATCACACATACTGAAAACAATCACACATAACTCCCCCAACCACCCCGCACGCACACTCACTATATATATACGTAGCGCGATCAAAAAGTTCCGAGACAAGGCATGTAGCGGGCAAACAGATGGCAGTACGCAGATGCGCAAGCTGCGGTCGAGGGCAGGGATCTTCATGAGTCATTGTGCCAAATGGCGTCGTTCTGTGAACATCCGGAGCTGTGGTACACGTTATTCGGTGACCACGTGCAGAGTATAACAGCGATTTCGGTATGGACTACAAACTAGAGCAGCGAGCGAACATCAAATTATGCGTCAAACTCGGCAAATCGGGAACTGAGACGAATAAAATGTTGCGGCAAGCTTCTGGCAATGAAGCAATGAGTCGTGCAAGGTGTTTAAAGTGGTCCTCACGCTTTAAGAGCGGCAGAACGGCACTGGAAGACGACGAGAGGTCAAGGCGACCTTCCACGAGCAAACCCCCGAAAATGCGGACAAAATTAGGGAACTGCTGCATGAGGATCGTCGGAGAACTATTCAAGATATTGCTACCATCGTCAATGTGTCATACGAAACAGTGCAAGAAATTATGAGATCGGTTTTTAACATGAGCCGCATTGCTGCAAAGTTTATGCCAAATATTCTGAGCCCGGAACAGAAGGCGCTCCGTGTCGAACTCTGTCAAGATCTTCGTCAGCAGGTGGTGAATGAATCATTGGTCTGTCGTGGATCATAACTGGAGACGAGACTTGGGTCTACGGTTACGACCCGGAGACCAAACAACTAGTCGTCGCAGTGGAAGAGCTCAGCATCTCTACGACCAAAGAGGGCCCGACAGGTCCGGAGCGCAACCAAAAGCATGCTCATCGTGTTTTTCGACATTCGTGGGGTTGTGTACCGTGAATTCGTCCCCCAAGGCCCGACCGTCACCGCGCATTTTTTACTGCGATATTCTGCGGCGTCTTAGGGAGGACATTCGCCGCAAACGACCTAAAATGTGGCACAGGGGCGATTTTCTGCTCCATAACGACAATGCAGCAGCTCATAGAGAGTAAGCAACACACCAGTTTTGCAGCCCCAACAGCTTGAGTACCCTTCCCCACAGGGCTTACGCGCCGGATTTGGCCCTCTGCGATTTCTTTCTGTTCCCGAAGACGGAGCTGAAGCTCAAGGGTCGCTGTTGTGAAACCGTGGACGAGATCCAGTGCAAATCGCAGACGGTGCTTGACACGATTCGCAAACAGGACTGCCAGGGAGCGTTCCAACAGTGGCAAAAACGCTGGCAAGGGTGTATCGCTGCCCAAGGAGACTACTTTCAGCGAGATCATAGCTAGACTTAAGTAACTTAAGTACTTTGTTGTGTATCGGCCTAGTATCGGAACTTTTTGATCGGACAATATATATATATATATATATATATATATATATATATATATATATATATATATATAAATATATATATATATATATATAAATATATATATATATATATATATCGTCATCATCATCATAATCATTGTCATCCATTATCAATCCACTGCTGGACGAAGGTCTCCCCAAGTTTCCTCCACAACGGTCTGTCTTGTGCCAGTCTCCTCCATGTCACTCCTGCATACTTTCGAATTTCATCCACCCATCTCCAGTGTGGTCTTCTTCTGGGTATTTTCATGTCCCTTGGAATGCAATCTAGACTTTCGGCTGTCCGTCGATGGTCTGTCCTTCTCGCAGTATGTCCAGCCCATTACCAATTCAAGGATTTAACTCTGATCATGATGTCTTCCATTCTTGTTATTTTTCTGATCCACGAGTTCCTCTTCTGATTTCTCCTGGTTACACCAAACATGCACCTCTCCATGAAGCTTTGAGTTGTCTGCAGCCTTTGTATGTCTCTTTTAGTTAAGGTCCACGTCTCTGCACCATACGTAAGCACTGGAAGGATGCATTGATCAAACACTTTTCTTTTAAGACATAATGGCATATTGCTCTTGAATATTATGCTGTTTCTTCCAAAAGCTCTCCAGGCAAGTTTTGTACGCCGATTAATTTCTTCATCAATGTGACCCTCACTTGATATCTGCTGTCCAAGATAAACGTACGTGTCTGTTATCTCCAGCTTTTCTCCATCAATCGATAAATCTTCATTTCTTGTAAAAGCATTGAACATCACTTTTGTCTTCTGAAAGTTCATTTTTAATCCGACTTCTTTACTTTTGTCAGCAAGTTCTTCTATCACACTCTGCAGCTCTGATGGGGTAGTTGCAAAAATTAATATGTCATCAGCAAAACGAAGGTGGGTTAGATAATCTCCATTAATCTTTATCCCTTTGTTTTCCCAGTTCAGTGATTGAAAGGCATTTTCCATTGTGGAGTTAAAGAGCTTCGGAGATATAGTTTCACTTTGTCTCACTCCCTTTCCAATTTTTATGTGTGTTTTATTTTAAAACAGCCGAATCTTTGCGCTCGCATTTTCATAGATGTTATTAGTAATATTAATGTATGCATCTTCAATTCCGTAGGATTTCAGAGCCATTGTAACTGCTGATGGTTTCACCAAATCAAAGGCTTTTTTATAATCGATAAAAGCCATGCACAATGTAAGTTCATATTCCCTCGCTCTTTCAATTAGTTCTCTCAATACGTGGATATGATCTATTGTGCTGTAGCTACTCCTGAATCAAGCTTGTTCTCTCGATTGAGCCATGTCCAGTGTTACTTTCAAACGGTGTGAAAGAACTTTAGTGACGATTTTAAAAACCACTGATAGGAGGCTGACAGGTCTGTAGTTCCTGAGATCCTCAATGTCACCTTTTTTATGTAGCAGGATCATTATAGCGTTGTTCCAAACCTCAGGAATGTTCCCTTCATTAAGGCATCGAGTGAAAATTTGGGCGAGTACTGTTTCGATTTCCCCACTTGCTTCTTGTATGATGTCCACAGAAATTCCATCTTCTCCTGGCGCTTTTCCACGCTTCATGTTCTTGATTGCATGTGCAACTTCTGCTGAGAGGACTGGAATAACTCTGGTTTTGGTACCTTCCATGATGTCTGGAGTACATGCATCATCCCTTTCATATAACTTGGAGTAGAAATCTTTTTTGGCCGCCCCGGTGGCGCAGTGGTCTAAGGCGTTGGCCTCTGATCATTCGTCCGTAAGGGGTCCGGGTTCGAATCCCGGTCAGGCATGGATGTTGTGTTTGTCTTACGGCACTGGCTCTCTCGCTTCCCTGGAACCAGTGACCCTAAATTAGGAACGGGCGACTGCTTATAGCCCATTGAGTTGCTCACGGTGGTCGTTAAACCTTCAATCAAAAAAAAAAAAAAAAAAAGAAATCTTTCACTCTTGTCAAAATTTCGCCTCTATTTCTTGTTACAGAACAATTTTCTTTTCTCAGTGCCATAATCTGTTTTCTTTCCTTACTGAGATGTCCCTTTGCTATCTTAAGGCTTTGGTTATTTTCAATTGCTTTCCTTACTGGTTCACAGTTGAATTTCCTTAAGTCTTTAGTGATACTTTTTCGTACTGTCTTGCATAGCTTCATATGTTCCACTTTGGAAGTCACATCTTTTTTAGTTGTCATCATCTCTCTTCTTTTTTGCATCAACATTTTGGTTATTTCTGATAATTTGTTCACATGCAAATTGTTCTTAGACCCAGCTAATTTTGTTGCTGTTTCCATAAGAGCTTTGGTTACTTTTCTGTTAACTTCGGAAATATCCACTTCTTCCGATGTTAGGCCTTCTAAAGCAGAGAACCTGTTCTTCAGTTCCAACTTGAAGGCATTATGGTGTTTTTTAAGGTTGGTTATGTCAATACATTTTGTTTGTCTTATGAGCTTGCCACGTTCGAGTTTAGTGTTAAGGTGCATCTTACATCTCACCAATCTATGGTCACTACCTGTGCTGAACTTGTTTAGTACACTGCAGTCTTCTATGACGATTTTTTTGTTACACATAAAAAAATCAATTTCACTTGTCGTCCCATTTGGATGTCTCCATGTCTATTACCTGTGCGGCTTTTTCTTGAAAAAGGTGTTCAAGATGAAAAACCCTTCTGCATCTGCAAACTCTACGAGAGTATTTCCACGCTGGTTTCTGTTGCCGTGACCGAATTTACCTACTGAAGTTTCATTCTGTTGCCGTTACCCTATTTTTGAATTGAAATCTCCCATAACTATCTTCAAGTGCTGCTTACCTTTATTATTTTGATGACGAATTTCCTCATAAAAATTCTTCAATTTCTTCTTCAGGATGACTTGTGGTGGGTGCATAAGTTTTAATAATCTGAGCCTGGCATCTTGTCGAGAGTTGGATAACGAGTCGTGCAGCTCTGTCAGAGGAACTTTCAACTTCTACAACTTCATCTTTCAGTTTCTTGTTTATTATAAATCCAACACCACTAGTTCTGCCAGTACCTGCCACACGATACTAGCAGATATGTCCTCTTTTCAGTTCAATGAGATCTTCTCCTTTTCTCCTAACCTCACTTAGACCGACGATGTCCCACTTGATCCTTTGTAGTTCCTCTTCCAATTCAAGAAGCCTTGAATCAGAAGACATATATATATATATATATATATATATATATATATATATATATATATATATATATATATATATATATATATATATATTTTATAAAGAAGATACCTAAGCAAAAAAATACATATATAATTTTGACTCACACCTAGTACAACATAGAAAAGGTTATGTATCTACCTGTGTGATCAAAAGGAAAAAAGATAAAAAAATAAAATAAAACAACTGAATGTAGAAGGTGTCGAGAATACTGAGCCTTGGCTTTATCAAGGACCAGCAAAAACTCTGCATTTTCTCACTTCCACAAAGACCTAGTTGGAAATGGGTTTCTGCAAGGCCATAGATGCAAGTAACATTCCCACCTAAAATAGTTTAAAAAATATATATATATAAGTCATGTCCTCCTTAGAGTTGCATGACCTAGCACTAGTTAACAATTTCGCTTGCATCCATTAACCTTCCTGGCCCGACCCATACTCTTCATCTGTTACTATTAAACAGAGAGAAGAAGATTAAAGAGAACTCAAGCTGTGAGAGTGACATAATAATTAGAAATGATTTTCAGCCATAACGAAATTCCAAGTTCGTTTGAGAGAGAATTTAAACCTGAAAAACAATGCAAAAGAAATCCAAATTTTACATTGCAATTAAAAAAGGAAATGTTAATTTATAACGAACAGATTTTTGAAAGAAAACTTGAGTCTAAAACCCCCTACTCTACAACTTATGACAACACGAAAACGAGAATAAGTTAAAGATAATAATTAACTAAAGAAAACTTTGTGAAAGTTATATACCTTAAACAGTTAGTTGCAATATGAAAAAACAGCGCATAGACAGCGCATAGAAAAGGAACAAGCTAAGCCATCTTCTGTTCCTAGGTACCCCAAAAGACGCTCAAAGTTACAAAGAAAAGAAAGAGTTAAAACCCGCAAAAAATGTTAACAGACAAACCAATGCCTAAAAGTTGAAAAGCTAAAAAACGACAGAGAAAAGGTACATGAAGTACAAACATTGAACTTATAAAACCTAGAACCCAAAAACAAGGAAGAGAGCTTACCTCTTGTGCTACTCTGTTTAATAGTAACAGATGAAGAGTATGGGTCGGGCCAGGAAGGTTAATGGATGCAAGCGAAATTGTTAACTAGTGCTAGGTCATGCAACTCTAAGGAGGACATGACTTATATATATATATTTTTTAAACTATTTTAGGTGGGAATGTTACTTGCATCTATGGCCTTGCAGAAACCCATTTCCAACTAGGTCTTTGTGGAAGTGAGAAAATGCAGAGTTTTTGCTGGTCCTTGATAAAGCCAAGGCTCAGTATTCTCGACACCTTCTACATTCAGTTCTTTTATTTTATTTTTTTATCTTTTTCCTTTTGATCACACAGGTAGATACATAACCTTTTCTATGTTGTACTAGGTGTGAGTCAAAATTATATATGTATTTTTTTGCTTAGGTATCTTCTTTATAAAATGTGAATTCTGAATTTTCAAAACTGCTGCGTTGCGCGTTTTGATTTTCAGGTTATTTTGCACCCTTCGTTTTAAATTCTAAAATTTTTTCCTTAGTCTTCAGTTTTGCTCTTTAGTATATATATATATATATATATATATATATATATATCTTCTGATTCAAGGCTTCTGTGTGCAAAAAATAAGATTCAAGGACTGGTGTGCGAAAATTAGGGACGAAGAGGAGAAATTAGCATAACAGCGGAACGAGCAGGCAGAAGGGACCGAAAGACCACTCAGGAGATAGACTAGGGTCCGGTACTGTAGGGCATGCGCATTTATGCACCTTGACGTAGGGGGTGGGGGAGTGTTGGAAGGATATAAAGCACACGGGCGGTGTACGCTCAGCAATACCGTGACAGCTATTGTACGGTGTATATCAGTTTAAACGACGTCAAATTGCTGACACCGTGTGATATGGTCAAGAGGCCATCTAGTAGACTACATCTGGATAACTTTACCCAAGGTCGCGTAATTGGGAAGTTGGAAGAAGATCGAAGTGTTACTAGTGTGGCCGAGGAGTACGGGATCGCTCACAGCATCGTTTGACGAGCTTGGAGAGCGTTTCAAACAACAGCAACAGCTGTCCGAGAGTATAGCAGTGGTCGTCCACGAGCAACCACGGCGGCGAACGACCGGTATATTGTCCCACAGACGGGAAGAGACAGACGGCAGGCAGCGGGAGAAATCGCAAGGCACGTGCAACAGACAACTGGACGTCCGTTATCGCGTTTTACCGTTGCCAAGAGGCTGCACAAAGATAGTCTATTTGTACGACGACCAGTACGGTGTGTGCCATTAACGCCTGCTCATCGGACGCGGCGGTTTCTCTTGTGCCAGGAACACAAGAACTGGACACATCAGCAACGGGGTAGAGTTCTTTTTACCGATGAGAGTCGATTTAGTCCGACGAGCGATTCTGGACGCATACACATCTGGAGAGAGCAGGGAACACGCAATCACACCTCCAACATCACCGAAAGGGACCGGTTTGGAGGTGGCGGAGTTCTCGTTTGGGGCGGTATCATGCTTGGTAGCCGTACTGACCTTTACATCTTCCAAGGAGGTTCAGTCACTGGTGTCCGCTATTGTACGGAGGTTCTCCTGCCTCACGTGCGTCTATTTAGAAATGCTGAGGGTCCTGAGTTCCTCTTCATGAACGCCAACGCTACACCTCATCGTACAGTGGCTGTCGCAGAGCTATTGAAGAGTGAAGTCATTCAACGAATGGATTGGCCTGCAAGGTCCCCGGACCTAAATCCAATCGAACACGTTTGGGACCTTCTCGGGAGACGCTTGGCAGCACGTCACTAGCCGCCAGCAAAGATTCGGCAGCTGCGATTGGCGCTACAAGAAGAATGAACCGCGTTGCCTCAACAGCTCCTTGACAACCTCGTCCTGAGCATGGACAGACGTTGTACATTCTGCGACGTAGTCAGGGGTGATCATATCCCCTACTAAAGACTGGATTTTTCTTGGCAGCCGACTGTCACATGAACGTTTCGGTTTTCTGTCCTGTTGGGCTAGAAGCTGCTTTTTCAATAAAGTGCCTTTGTATCCTTTGACTTCTTTGTTTGGACGGTTTTGCTCACTTGTCCCATATTCTTGCATTTTGGGGATCTTGTATTATGATTTGAGTCGATGTGGAGCACTTCTGCACGACGTTACATTCGAAAAAATGCCTCGTCCTTAATTTATGCACGCCAGTGTATCTTTTAAGCTATTTCTGGAACATGACCTCCATCTTGACATTCGCCATATTGAATCAAGGTAAATTTTTTCAAATAGTAAAGGGGTTATGTTGCATATCAAACAGGACCAGAAGTTTCTGTGAAATTGATTGCCGTAATCAGTTTTGACATATGTGTTGTAGTTAACATAAAGTTGAAATAACCGTTGTTTGTTGAAGGTAACTGAAGATGGCATTGACAAATGAGGAGAGGACTGCGGTGATCCTAACGTCTGGGGAACGCATATGCAGTATCATAGCCGCAGACTTTCAACAACCGGAATCCAGAAAGACCACAAATTTCACACAGCACTGTCTCGTACCTCATATCAAAATTCCGAGAAACTGGGGATGTGGACTACAAGCAATGTAGTGATCGGCCGAAAACTTCTACAGACGAAGAAACCTCAACAAATGGTCTTGACATCCTTTACAAAGAGTCCACAACGTAACACACGACGCCTCTCAGTAGAATGTGGTATCAGCCAGTCAGCCATGGTACAGATTTTTCGCACCGCTCACTGGCATCCGTTCAAGATCTAGATGCAGCAGGAACTACCAGAGGATGACCCTGATAGACGTGTCGAGTTCTGCATCCGGGCTTTAGACCAGCATGGACGGAATCCCTCATTCGCACACGGCATTTTTTTCAGTGACTAGGCCAATTTTTATGCAAGTGGTGAGGTTAACCGTCAGAACCACAGGTACGGGAGTGAACCACAGGTACTGGAGGTTCATCTTCAGAACCACAGGTACTGGAGTGACAGGAACCCTCACTGGACGGAACCATCCAACGTCGTTGGTAATGTAAAGGTTATGGTGTGTTGTGGAATACGGGGCACCTGTGTAATAGGACCCATTTTCATTGACAATAACCTAAATACACGGCGGTATCTGGAAATGCTACAGAAAACAGTGTTCCCTTCCCTTCTGAATAAAGATGGCAGTTTCCCCTGTTATTTCCAACAAGATGGGTCTCCACCACTACGGAGCAACTGCTCGACAATGGCTAGATATTCAATTTCCTGGTCATTGGATTGTTTGGCATGGTCTTGTGGAATGACCACCCAGATCTTCCGATCTCACACCACTCGACTTTTATCTGTGGGGTCATCTGAAACGCTTGGCGTATGCTGAGAAAATCCGTGGGAAACACCATTTTAATCAACGCATCCTGGTGGCCTCTAATCTCCTTTATCCAGATATTCTCGTGCGTGTGCGTAACGACTGGATCAAGAGCCTTCAGCTCTCTGTTGAGCAGCAGACACATTACATTGAACGCATCGCATAGCTGCACATCACAAAGTACTTTAGAGGTTGTTATTTCACATTTCTGTGTTGCTAACTTGTTAACCACAACAAATTGCTGTACATGCAAAATAATCCCTTACCATGTGAAAAATTTTACCTTGATTCAATATGGCGGATTTCAAGATGGCGGCCATATTCCGGAAATAGCCTAAAAGTTAGGTATCTCATCGATTCTTTGCTGGGGTATTCAGATATTTCACTTTCCCTCCCGTTTCTGAAATACAAGGATGTCCTTCGACTCTTAACTCACCCTATGCATATAATATAACAATTTATATACATCAAAGACCCAAATCATTATGACCACTTGCCTATGATGTTCATCCTTTATTTGCTGCCGAAACAGGTGTTACTCGGCGAGACATGGACACTCAAAATATCTAACTCTGTCTTGTGCTATCTGGTGCCAACACGTTACCAGCACATCCTTTAACTCTTGTAACGTAGGTAGTTGAGCCGCGGCAGATTGGATTTCCTGCTCCAACAAACACCGCAGCTGCTCGACTGGAATGATGTCTGAGGAATTTTGGAGGTCAGGACAATACCTGGAAGTCTTTCTCATGTTCCGCGAACCATTTTCGTACAATCCGGGTGGTGTAGAAATTCCGCATTATCCTACTGAAAGAACGCACTGCTAGAGGATAATACCGTTGCCATGAAGGATGATTGGTGGTGTTTTTCGTAGTATGGTCGCGGCCCATTGACTATCGCCTGTTAAACAGCACGTCTACCTTGATATTCTGGACAATTATGCCCTACTAACTCTATGGCAATACTATGGAACCGAGCCTTGTTGGTACCAGCTGGATAATGCACCGAGCCATAAAGCAAGTATTGTTAGGGCGTGGTTTGACAATAATTTCTTATCGTGTGTGGACTGGCCAGCACAGAGCTTTCATCTTAATCCCATAGACCACCTATGAATTAGAGCGCCGCATAAGAAGTTTGGAACCAAGGCCTTCTACTAAGCAACAGTTAGAGGCAGCATTGTGTACTGAATGGAAGCGCATACCTATCGTTGTGTTCCAAAACCTTGTCGAAAGCATGTCTCGAAGAGTCAGTGCATGCATTGAGGCCAAAGGGGAACCGACACCGTACTAATGTATGCCAATAAATGCTGTGTTGTGTATCTCTTCTAGGTGTCTGGTGACTTTGTTAATCTAGTGTATAGTAAGCATATAATACATATTTAAGTATCGCATGTCGGGAACTTTCCGTCGCGTTAATCTCGGGAGCATACTTGTCTTTCCAATTACAGCTTTTACAAATTTGTCGACTCAAGGAGACATTTTCTTCTATGTTTCATTTCTGGTAACTCGTCATTAGGCAAAACCCAAGAATGTGCGTCTTCATTCAATCACCATCTTTTGAAAGTCATCGTGTTAGATTTGTGGAAAATCGGCATCAAATAAAATCAATAGCATACATTTTTACGAAGTATCATTTTTTGGAACTCGTTTTCTTATTAGAACCACGCAAAACGGGTTTTCTTTGAAGTGTAACGGTTGGGAATTTGTAGGGAAGTCAACCCCAGAAAAATGTTTTTCTCCCTTCTTTAATTTTTGGGACCTCATCAGTATGTCACTCACAAGAACGTACTTCTTCACTTAAATACAATTTTTTGGAATTTTTGTTTATATTGATCCAAGAACAGGCTTTATAATATGCATCTTAATCGAAGTAGTATTCCCGAGAATTCTCGTTACCTTAAAATAAAAAAAGTGGTATCTTTTAGGTAATCCGAAATTGAGAAGTAAAGTACAGTACAACAGCACATGAATTCTGGCAAATATCAAATTAAGTGATTTGGGATGAATACGCCGTGAAAGATGTTTTTATCCAAATGAAACCCGGAAATTTTATCTAAATTCCGCTACAATCCCCGATCCTAATCTTGGTGTCCTTAATGCAATTTTAATTAAACTGGAGACAAATTTTGAATAACAGGTCATGAAATTGGGTTTCTAATTTATTTTATTCCTAAGGATCTTCCATATGCAGAGTTTCTGATGAAAGAAGTATTTCACATTCCTAAAAATACACACCAAGTTTCGCCAAATCTCGGTTTTCGGACTTAAAGTAAGATCAGTTTGTTTCAAATTTAGGGGTATAAAGTCCCACCGGTGATGATGAAAACGGGTCTTCCATTAAGCTTTTAACTTATTCTTTGGATTGTATATTTTCCCGCATTACGCAACAATTTTAATCATAAAGGCATGATGCTGTTTTTCATAAAGTTCTCTTTTTATAAAAAATATATGTGCACGTGTATATAAATGCGTCATAGCGTCTCTTCCGAAAATAATGCTATATATGGAAAAGAAAAAAATGCCTTATCGTATCCCCCGAGATGCGTAAGATGTTTTTATTTTATAAGAACCTTTTTAAATTTATCTGAATGCGAGATTTCGTAGACATTCCGTTAATTGGGTTTGGTTAATTCAAAAATGCGTTTTAGTTGAATGAATTTGATAATGTCACTGACCTCTCTTTCTCTTCCGGTTCTTTAAGGAATCTATACTCATGAGACGTTTCAGTGTTTTTCAGAAACCGCTAAACTTAAGGAAGTATCGAGCACTTTGTTTTTAATCATCTTTAACGTTGAATGTTCAGGTATTTAAATTTTGGGTTTCTTTCTATTTACGTTTAGTGTATTGAACTTTGCTCTCATGAGTTTCTCTTCTTTTGGATTACATTGAGTAACACAATTTTTGTTCCTGCGTAGTAACTGTTATTTCCTGATTGCTTATACTTACAAAATTATAGAAAATGGCTATTACCAGGTATTTCCCACGAACAGTGCACGTTGCTTTTGAGATCAGGACAGTGACATTTTGAAATTTTCCTATTTCCAATGAGGAAACGGGCAAATTTTCGTGTTTTCTTTCACATAAAAATAAAAAGAAATAACACATGAATAAAAATTAACATGTATTTATACTACAGTTTTACAAAAATGACCACAAAAGATTTAGAAGCGAAAAGGTTTTCGAGATTTCTGACTATAAATTATTTTCACGAATCAGCCCCAAATGGAATCTCCCATCATGTTCTCGTTATACCGCCTTTGGTTGTGACATTCTAAATTTAGTATCTGCTAGTGGAAGCACTCTCTTGAATTTATCAAGATAAACATGAAGGATATGAACTTTGAGTGACGTCCTGCAGCCGAGTTTGCTGTAGTTCTTCACCTGAGTCTCAATCAGCTCCCCATAGTTTTCGGCCTTGTGATTGTCCAGGAAGTATACCGCGTACTAAGACAAAGCTGTTTCAAGCCGCTTTCTCCTTTGTAGTGCGCATATTAGGGGATTCCTTGCACAACAGGGTCTTCTTTATCTGTAAAAAAACTTTGAACTCTGAAGACACCAGTTTTGAACTCTGCCTCAGATAGCTTAAGGAAGATATCTCGCAACTTGAAGGCTCCCGTCTCCTTATCTAGAGCAGTGATAAATGTTTTCATAAGATCCAATTTGATGTGCAGTGGTGGCATCAACACCTTCCGGTGGCACACCAGCGGCTCCCACATTACGTTGTTCTACCCCACGGAGAACCTGGACTGCTGTAGCCAGTCTAGCCTGTGGTACTGCGCCTTGGTGTCCCCGCAATCTCAAAGGCAAATATAGCACAGAAACTTGTTAAAACCGCCTTGGGGACCCATCGGAAATCCACAATTTTGAAGTCTCCGATGCCGTCCCAGCCGTATTCGTCATGCTTCAAGGTGTCTAGGAATCTCTTGATGCCGTTATAGTCTTCTCTGAGGTGCATCCAGTCAGCTAAGGAAAGAGACGGGTTCTTGTGCCCGTTATGGAGCAGCACGGCTTCCAGGCTGTAATTCTGCCATATAGCCAATTCCTAATTCATTTATACGCATTTTGCGATTCTGCTTTAACATTTTGAATTTCAGACTATCAAAAATACACACTTCTTTGATTCTTTTATACGTAACCAAGAAGGTTACAACTTTGAGAGAATCAAGGCAGCGTTGTTGTGTTCCTTCTTGGTGCAGCCGAAGTTGAACCTTGATCCCATCAAAGAAGGGCATGTTGCTTACTTTGAGAGAATTGAGACAGCGTGGTTACGTTCCTTCTTGGTGCAACTAATGTTGAACTTTAATTCCATCAGAAAAGAGCATGTTGATTACTTTGAGAGAATTAAGGCAGCGTTTTTGTGTTTCTTCTTGGTGCAGCCAAAGTTGAAACTTGATCCCATCACAGAAGGGTGTGTCATTTACTTTGAGGGAATTGAGACAGCGTTATTGTGTTGCTCCTTGGTGCAGCCAAAGTTGAATCTTGATCCCATCAGAGAATGGTATGTTGTTTACTTTGAGAGAATTAAGACAGCGTTGTTATGTTCCTTCTTGGTTCAGCCAATGTTGAATCTTGATCCCATCACAGAAGGGTATTTTGTTTACTTCGAGAGAATTGAGACAGCGTTGTTGTGTTCCTTTTTTACTGCAGCCAAAGTTGAACAGGTGATCCCATCAGGGAAGGGCATGCATGTTTTGGCGTTGTTGTGTTCTTTCGTGGTGCAGCCAATGTTGATCTTTGATCACATCAGAGAAGGGCATGTTGTTTACCTTTAGAGAATTGAGACAGCGCTGTTATGTTCCTCCTTGGTGCAGCCAATGTGGAACATTGATCCCATCAGAGAAGGGTATTTTGTTTAGTTTGAAAGAATTAAGGCAGCGTTGTTGTGTTCCTTTTTGGTGCAGCCAAAGTTCAACCTTGATCCCATCAGAGAAGGTGTGTTTTTTTTCTTTCGGTTTGGGTAATAAATTGGTCTTTAATTTCGTAACTTACACACATGTGCATTTTTTAAAAGTTGATGATAACCTGAGGATTTACCATTTCGTGGCGTGGGGGGAATAGAATCCTATATGCATCATAAATACATAGCATTGCGGTTTTAAATGGATGCACTTAAAATCCACAGAAAAGAAAGCTGTTAATTTATGTGCATTACACTAAACCACTAGTCTCATATACTTAATTTTGAGGATTTCACTCAATCTAAAACTAGCGGGAAAAATGGAGCTGTCGAAAGAGAGCTTCATAAGCTTTATGATTTTTTCCAACACGATAAAATACTCGTATAATAATAATCCGTAACACTTATTGTTTCTTTCGCCGCAAAATTCGACTTTAAATAAATCTCATTTTAAGGAATGCCTTGTACTTCTATAAAGCATGCATTTTACAGCAGTATTTAACATTTGAAATTTCTTTTATAAGCTTTTTAAGATCATGCCGTAGAAAAACGTATAACCGAGGCTTCACTGCAATTACTACATCTACGAATGTGTTTTACTAAATGTTATCAAGTCTGCGATAGTAGTATTGTAAGTATATGCTGTCAAATTTTCGATAGCAGTGATGTTGAACCTTCGACTGACACGAACAATAAATCCCTTTCTACGAGGATTTCATTGTGAATGAAATTATATGTTTTGGGTTCAAATTAGTTATTGTTTAACCCTAAATTTTCATGACCTCAATCTTTTCTGTACTTTGCATTTGTTTTCTTTTTTTTTTTTGATTGGAGGTTTAACGACCACCGTGAGCAACTCAATGGGCTATAACCAGTCGCCCGTCACTAGTGCCAGGGAAGGGAGAGAGCCAGTGCCGTAAGACAAACACAACATCCATGTCTCACCGGGATTCGAACCCGGACCCCATTCGGACGAATGATCAGAGGCCATCGCTTTGACCACTGCGCCACCGGGGCGGCTCTTTTTGTTTGTTTTTTTGTTTCCTGGTGTAACGACCACCGAAGGCAATGAAAGAAGAAGCTTTAAGCGGTTGCCCTTCGCTAATTGAGTACCACTAGTTCTGGAGAAGTTAAATAGCCATAGAAGTATGTTAAACACAACACACGCCTCATCCGGACTCGAACTGGAGCCCATACTCAGAAAACCACTCCTCTGACCACTCCGCCACAGGTACGGAACGCTGATTTTAATTAAAATACTCTACCTCTTACCCATAACATCATAAGTCCAAAACATTAAGTTAATTCCGAACGTCAATATTTCAGTGTCTAAGATCTCTTTATGAACGCTGGTTAACCAAAATGCAAACTCTTGTCACATGACTGTTAAGTAGAAAGGAAGACAAAACACAATACTAAAGTCATTCCGAAAACAATGCCTGCTAAGTAATAACTGTTTTCTTAAAATAGATAGATGTTCAAAATGCATATATAGTCGAACCCATACGTGAGAAATTTGAACGAAGTGTTAAATGCATTCTATGTATCTGAATTTTGCTATTATTGAACAGTTAAAAGGGAGCTATTTCTGTCTTTATAGACAGCTGTTAATAGAAATTGCAACACCATCAAAAAATCATCAAATTTGTACGAAATTTGCAGGGTGGATAGGGCATCATGGGAGATGCAAATGATTACAATTGCAGTGCACATGCACATGTGGGTCTCGCGCAACGCCATCGGAAATGTCACAGCAAAGGCTATAAAAGAAGTCGTAGAGAAAGCAGGTTTTTAAGCTTGCAATCGCTCAACTCGACCGTACTCAGTTGTTAACATGAAACATGCCGCGTAGGAGGATAAGACAACCATAAGAACACGTGACGGAGTTTGAAAGAGGTTGAATCGTTGGACTCAGAGAAGGGGGTTTATCATATCGTGATATTGGTGCACGCGCTAGGCTTAACGCAACTACTGTTATGCGTGCATGGCAGAAGGTTCTACGTATCGCCGTGCACGGTCTGGAGCTCGAAATCGCACGACCGAGTGGGAAGACAGGCACTTGCACTGTAAGGCAATGATGTCGCGCACAAAACCATCCACGACATTTGCACAGCAAGGGAGGATGTTCACACATCGTTCGATGTCAGCAAGCACTGTTTGTCACTGATTGCTGCAGTAAGGCCACGTTGCTCGCCGTCCATTGGTGCGACTTTCCTTGACTTTGAATCATAGGCGCGAGCAATTGCAGTGGTGCCGTGAACGTCGAAACTAAAACGTCGAATCGGAGCATATTGTGCTTTCGGACGAATCTAATGCATCACGACTGGCGAATATTTGTTCGTAGATACCGTGGTGAACGGCACCTGGAAGGCTGCATTGAGCAGCCATCCGGTCCCACACTTAGCGTGATGATCTGGGGCGCTATCGAGTTTCATTCACGCACTACGCATCACAGGCACATTGAACAGCCAAAGATACATCACGGAAGTGGGAAGCTGAACTTTTACCTTTATTTCAGATGATCACGAGAGCTGTTTTCCAACAAAACAATGACAGACCCCATGTTGCTCGTACTGTCCAAGATGTACTCTGTGCTCATTAAGTCGCTCGTCTTTCCTGGCGTGCTCACCAGCCGGATTTGTCGCCCATAGAGGATGTCTGGGGTGCCATCGCGCTACAACTGGCTAGCATGGCCTCGCCGCCTGTCACAACCAACAAATTGTTTATGCTTGTGGAAGTGGAATAGAATGCAATAGTTTCAGTATATCCATCGACGTGTGGGGTCAGTTATCACCGCCCATGGTGGATTTACGTATTACTAATATTTTTGGTCTTCCTCATCACGAAACGGTATCTAACTGTGCTCGTTTGCAGCTTGTACCATAACTAATCACTCCCATAAATTGCATTGTGATTGCTTGTTTCTTTCTTGGTGTTGAAATTTCTATTAAAAGCAGTGTATATATACACTATATTGACAAAAGTCACCGGGCACCTAGAAAAGATACGCAACATATCATTTATTGACATACATTAATACGGTGTCGTCCACCTTTGGCCTTAATGCATGCACTGACCCTTCGAGACATGCTTTCGACGAGGTTTTGGATCACAGTGGTAGGTATGCGCTTCCATTCAGTACATAACGCTGCAGCTAACTTTTGCTTAGTAGTAGACCTTGGTCCCAAACTTCTTATGCTGCGCTCTAATTTATCGAATCGGTGCTCTATTGGATTAAGATCAGGGCTCTGTGCTGGCCAGTCCACACACGATACGGAATGATCGTCAAACCACGCCATAACAATTCTTGCTTTTTGGCTCGGTGCATTATCTTGCTGGTACCGACAAGGCTCGGTTACATAGTATTGCCACAGATTTAGTAGAGCATAATTGTCCAGAATACCGAGGTAGACGTGCTGGCTAACAGGTTTGTCCACGATAATCAAAGGGCCGAGACCATACCACGAGAAACACTATCCCACGTGTACACTGCCAGCTGCAAACTTGACCTTAAGTACAGTACACCGTGGTAAAAAGCGTTCCCCGGCTGCCGCCAGACTTACACACGGCCGTCAGACTGATGATGGACAGTGTATATGGACCGTGTACATGGATTCATTAGTCCATAGGACCCGTTTCCATTGATCTACGGTCCACGAAAAATGTTCTTTACACTATGCTAAACGACGAGTAGCATTCCAAGTGGAGATGAAAGGCTTATGAGCTGCCGCACGACCACGGTAACCCATGGAATTAAGTTCTCTGCGAATGGTACGTGTACATACCGAGGGTTCAACATTTTTACTTTCCTGTACACTGTGGTCTTGTGCAGTACTCCGTCGATTAGGTGTAACGACTCTGCTGAGGATTAAACTTCCTCTATCACTGCATTATTTTCTTTGGCCTGCCGGTACGTTTAGCTACTTCAGGCACGCCATATGTCTTCCACGTATTCAGTACATCCAAAACAGTTGACTTGGGTATGTTTAAACGCCTCTCGATTTCTCTTATGGACAATCTGCTAATATAACACGCGACAATCTTTCCTTTCTCAAAGTCAGTTCTCTCCCGCCGAGACATTTTCACTCAACCTCACAGTGCGATATGATCTCGGTCAGCTGCAGGCTTGTTTTGATACCGTTTGCAGCTGTACCGCATATCTTAATAATGCAGCGGATCCGTTTATTTGCTTTTAAATGAGTGCCCAGTGACTTTTGTCAATGCAGTGTATGCCTATATACCTCATACAGCTAAAAAAAGACACACGTGACCCAACAAACAGCAGAGATAGTTATGAACAGTAAAATGTCCCGTACGGTAGAGCTTAGGATGTTTCAAAGTGGAAAGCTTATAGGATACCATCTTAGCAACAACTTCGGGAAATGCTAGATCTTCTGCTGCTATCCTACTCAACTGTTAGTAATCAAGTGGGAATTCCCAGGAGCAACAACAACATAATCATAACCTTGTAATCCATGTAAAATGACAGCGTGGAAAAACCCAGTGCTAAAGCGGGTGGTGGAAAAAATTCGCCTGCCCTCAGTTCCAGCCCTCACCACCACTTTTCAAAACACATCTGGAAACAACGCCAGCACCGAGTTGGTTCGTTGAGATCTGAAGAGGAAAGGTTTCCCTGACCGAGCAGACGCACACACAACTTATTTTAGCACGATCAACACCAAGAATCCGTTCGAGGGGTGTAAAGCTCTGTTCCAGTGGACTCTGGATCAGTGTAAACCCCTGGAGTATTTAATCCCGCTTCACCATCTGGCAGAATGACGAAAAAGCCTGGGTCTGGAAGACATCAGGTGAACTCTACCTGTGCCGCTTCGGTATCGCAGTGGTCTGAGCGATAGCCTGTGATCCTTCGTCCGATAGGGTCTGGGTTCCAATCCCGGTGAAGCATGAATGTTGTGTTTGTCTTACGGCACTAGCTCTCTCCTTTCCCTGGAACCTGTGACCCTTAATTAGGGACGGGCGACTGTTTATAGCCCATTGAGTTTTTCACGGTGGTCGTTAAATCTCCAACAAAAAAAACTCTAGCTGCCCGACTATGTTGTACCACCTATGAAGTTCAGTGGTAGACTGATCATGCTCTTGGGCTATTTTTCATGTTTTCGGCTTCGACCAATAAATCTTGTGCCAGGGAATCATGACGCTAAGTCCTGTAATGATATTCTAGACAGTTCGATGTTCCCAACAATGTCGCAACAGTTCGGTGAAGACCCTTTAATCAATTTACCAATAGGAAAATGCTGCCGTCGGCAAATCGAGGCCCGTTTTGGTACGGCTTGATAAGATGGGTGTGTAAGAACTTGACTGGTCTGCACAGAGTCCCAATATCAACCCAATGGGACATCTTTGCGATGAACTTGGGCGCCGACTGCGAGCCAGGCCGAACGGCCCGCCATCGGTGACCTTTCTGATTAATGCTCTTGTGGCCGAGTGGAAGACAATTCCATCATCAAGATGCCGAATTCTAGTGGAGAAGTCTTCCCAGCAAACTGGAAGCTGTGGTAGCAGCAAAGAATGGACCAACTCGAAATTAATTCCTTTCCTGTTACACGGAGTTTCTCGTTAGGGAAGTGTCCTCATACGTTCGATTAGATAGGGGAAATTTGTACATACACGGTCGAGTCACATTATTGTGGTCACCAGCTAATATCCAGAGTAACCGCCGTGTGCAGCGCGGTTAGCAACTAGACGGACTGGGAGTGACTCAATAAAGTGCTGGAAGGGTTCACAGGTATGTGGAGCCGTGCTGACTGTAGTGCATCTGACAGCTGCTTGAAGGCGCGTGGCGGAAGATCCATAGAGCGAACAACATGATTGAGGTGGTCCTACAAATGTTCAATTGGGCTTACGTTTGGGAATTAGGGGGCCAGGGAAGTGCTTTGAAGTCTTCATCGTGCTGGTCTAACCACGTTCGGACATTTCTAGCTGTGTGAAAAATCACATTGTCGTGCTGAAAGATCCCATACACCCCAGGGAACACAATCAACATGTATGGGTGTACGGGGTCTGCAAGGATGGATTCATAACGAATTCGGTCCATAGTGTATTCCACAGGTATGAGTGAACCCAGAGAATGCCACGAAAACATTCCCCAGACCATAACGCTGCCCCCACCAGCTTGTGCTCTTCCAAAAATGGTTGAAGAGTGTTTGTTCTCAGATGTTTCTAGCCTTAAACGACAACGTCCATCCGTTCGATGAAGTGCAAAACGTGACTCGTCGGTGAAGGCAATTGCCAATCAGCGAAGGTCTAATTCGGATGCTGCCATGCAAATGTAAACCTTTTCTGCAGATGCACCTTTGTTAGCATAAGTGCAGTGACCATCCGTCTGCATTGGAGCCCCAATGCAGACGGATGGTCACTGCACCTATACTAACGGCCTAGCGTGGTCATGCAGTAATTTCACGGTAAACAATCCTTTGCCAGTAGATGGACGTTTGCGACAGATTTCCTGGTTCAATCGCAGCAACTGTTGATTGTAGCTATCAGCAGTAAGAGTGTGACCCTGTTCCAATAGTTCACAATAGAGCACACCCTTCATATCCCACCAGATGCACAACAGAACTTTCTTGGAGTGAAATTTGCGTTTCGGTGTCGAAGTCGTTGCTTCACCGGGATCTACCCAGTGTTTGCTGCGTTTGGGATTGTCGTACCATATCCACCTTTCATCACCCGTAATGATTTTCCACGGGAAATACGTTCTGTGATGTTTATTCAACAGATTTAAACACTTCATGACACACTCATCCTTGTTTCTCTAGCTCAGGTCATGTGGCACCCAGTTTCTTTCCTTCCGAATCTTTCCCATTTCGCGTAAACGGTTGAAAATGGTTTGTTGAGTTACCCCCAGTTGTTCAGCTAGTTTTTTTTTGCGTTTGAGACGAATCTTCATCCAGCAGTGCTTGAAGTTTCTCATGTTCAACCTTCTGCGGGGCGTCGTTACGTTCTCGATCGCTAACTACAAAATCATCTACTTTAAACAATCTAAACCAAAACTCACACGTTTTTTTCGATACAATATTCTCCCCCGGAACAGAACAGAACGATGCACATGCTTTTGCAACACTTTTTCGTTGATGAGATTTGTAACGAATGCAGTGTCGAATAAATGCAGTACCGCTGGCCATCTTTCACTTACTGATGTGCAAGTGTGTTTGACCCTTGGGCAAACTTCTGTGTCACATTTTATACTCTGGACCAGTTATAGTCACATGACAACAACGCCGGGAAATGTCGGATATGTAAATTAGCGGTATTGGTCACACCAAAAACGCTTTAAATCTTATTTGTGCACCTAATATGTATATATATATACACTGCCGGACAATTGCTAAGGACGGATGACAATAGCAACGATAGCAACCATAAAATGGAAGGCAGGAAAATGTGGAAATTAGCATAAGTGCGGGATACAGTAAGACGTGTTGTGCGTACGCAAATTTTGGATTGCCGAACTTGTTCGTGACGTCATAGCGCTCATAAGAGATATAAAGGATTTGACGCGTATTGACCGTTGTTGTTCAAACGCAAAGTTGAAAGGAAAAGAATCAATTGACGAACTTGCAATTTTCAGTATGTCTTCCCAACATCACCTAGATGATTTTACGCGTGGCCGTATTATTGGCAAGATTGAAGAAGGGCGAAAAATAACAGATGTTGCCAGGGAGTTCGACGTCAGCCACAGTGTTGTTTCAAGGCTTTGGGCTTTGGAAATCATTTCAAACGAATGGAGAGTGTAGCAAACGTCACGGGGGAGGTCGTGTTCGCAGTACGACACCTGCAGAAGATCGGTAGATAGTGCTATCAACAAAAAGACACCGGCGCAGCACAGCTAGCGAGGTAGCAAATTAGTTTATGGCTGCTACTGGCAAGCGGATATCCCGAAGAACTGTCGTCAAACGTTTGCATGAAGGAGGACTATACGCCCGCCGTCCTGTTGTGTGCATCTCATTGTCCAGACGTCACCGTACCCGCCGTTTGCAATGGTGCCATCAACATCGCAATTGGACTGATAACGACTGGTCTGCTGTCCTCTTCTCAGATGAGAGTAGATACAGTCTATCGTCTGATTGTCGACGACAACTGATCTGGCGTGATAGTGGTACTGCATATTGTCCAGCAAACATACAGGAAAGGGACCGATATCCGACATGTAGTGTCATGGTATGGGCTGGCATCATGATCAATGGCCGTACGTCCCTCTATGTGCTTCCAACTGGGAGTATGACTGGCCAACGATACATTAATGATGTTCTGCTACCTCATGTTCGCATGTTCCGTGGTGCTGTCGGTGATAGATTCATTTTCATGGACGACAACGCAACATGTCATCGAACAGTCGCTGTCCAGGAGTGTCTTGAGAGCGAGGATATTCAACGCCTCGTATGGCCAGCACGTTCTCCAGATCTGAATCCCATTGAAAATGTGTGTGATGCTTTGGGGAGGAGTCTTGCTGGTCGCCAGTGCCCTCCAATAAACAAGGACACCCTCATTCGTGCACTGACAGAGGAATGGGATAAATTACCCAACAGCTGCTTGATAATGTTGTGCAAAGCATGACACGACGTGTGGAATCTTGCATCGCCCTCCATGGTGGCCATATCCCGTATTGACGTCTTACGCCGGAACGCCTGAGGACGGTAATTGCATTTTTTTCACGTTTACGTATTTTGTACAAAATAGCCTGTTTGTCCCTTGAACACGTTCCAAAGCCTTCTGGATTTCAGAGCACAATAAATTGTCTTTCTTGTAATGTCCTGGCATTCTGACATTATTTTATTTCACTTGGCATCCAACCACACTTAATTTTTTATGCGCCATATAGCCGTTTATGATCCGTCCTTAGCAATTGTCCAGCAGTGTATATATAAGATAATGCTGGAACCAGTGTCCCTAAATTAAATTATATATACTGAAGATAATGCTGGAACTAGTTACCCTAAATTAAGGACGGGCTCACGGTGGTCGTTAAACCTCCAATAAAAAAAAAGAAAAAGAAGATAATGCTTATTAAATAAAAACTATAGTCTGCAATAAAAATATGAATGAAATCTGCAACCAGCGAAACCTTTAACCATTGTAAAAATTAAAGTAACTGCAAAAATTTGAAATTTCACGTGTTGCATTTGTTTTGCTGTTGATTTCTACGTTGAGAATAGGGTTCAATCGTTGCTTGTTTTGTGTGCTTTTTATGATAGCAGCTGCTATTTTTTTTCAACATCTCTAACGCAGTGGTTGAAATATTTCTAGGTGCGAAATAAACACACATTTTCTATAGCAGATATTTTTGATATTGTTTCCTCTTTTATTGTGATTTGTAGTTCATCCCTTGATTGGTCATCTTTTTTGCCCTGAATGTTTTCCACTGTGTCCTCATTTGTGTTGAGAGCTTCTACCAAGAGATCCTCATTCATATTCAAAATCTTGAAAAGAAATATCAGAGGCAATGATTCCTTTTGCTCTCAGATGGTTCCAAGGTTCACCAACATTATTACTTATCTTTCCTTTATCTTCGATCTCGGTTGCAGATACGTCTGCGCTGTTCACCTGAAACACTTTTCCTAAACCGACTTGTTTTCAGCAGTTCTAAAACAGCTTTACACCCATAGATTAGCATATCACGTGCCGTTCGAATGTCAACGACGATAGTTTCGTCTTTTTCCAAAATTAATTAGAATGTTACGAAGTATGCCTCTTCCGCAAAGAACTTTTTTTATTATTCCCTTGTCCATTGACTGCAGCTTGCTTTTAGTGTCAAGGGGAAGAAATTCAACAGTAGTCGATTTGAAAACTAAGTTACTTATGTGGGCCTTACAGTTGTCTATAGTAAGAATAATCTTTCGCTTTTATCAACTCATTTCATTGCCGATGGCTTTAATCTAGAAGATGTATTATGGAAGAGCGGGAGAGGGACGAAGTAAAAAGTAAAACAAGGAACTATTGTCTTCATGCAGAATGATATAACCATAACGGAAGACACCGGGTATTTGTTGCCAATAGAAAGTATTTTCTTGACTTCCGGCGAAACAGGAAGAGCTAAAACCCAGGTGAAAGCCACTTAATTTGTTTGCCGATAGCCGTGCTGAACTTCGATAAATGCGGCTTCTCCAAAAGCCATATTTGTTTCTGACAATCATGCTTAACTTCTCAATATTCTCCCATTTATTTTGTTTGCTGATAGCCACGCTGAAAATAAATGCGGCATCTCCGAAAACTATTGTTTTTTGCTGATACCTGTGCTGAACTTCGATAAATTCGGTTTCTTCAAAAGCTATTTTTGTTTCTGATAGTCTGGCTGAAGTTCTCATTATTCTCTCACTTATATTGTTTATTGATAGCCGTGCTGAACTTCACAATAGTCTCCAACTTTTTATGTTTGCTTATAGCCGTGCTGAACTTCGATAAATGCGGCTTTTCCACACTCTATTGTTCGAAATATACTCTTCGAATAACAAGGGAAAATAGTGTGAAGTTCAAGGGATCTGTAAACACTTCACTTCTCTTAATGCAGAACTCTTTGCTATGCGAGTTTGATATATCTAGATTCGACAGTATATGTATATTAAGTGTGCGTATATGTGCAAAGTTAAGTTAGTGTTCAAAATAATCTTTTCTCAGGCGATACACTTGAAATATTTCCGAGAGCACTGTGAGACCCAAATCTTTAAAGATACTTTGATACCTTTTGTTATATCAAGCCTAGTCCTGATACTCTATTTCATCAGGTCCAAAAGGTGAAAATATGAGGCTGCTCAGGACTATACGGTGGAAGTGCCAGCACGGGCCAACTCTTGTTTACCTGAAAAACTTCAGTATCAGGACGAGGTTTTTATCCTTGTCCGGGTGTCGTTCACTTGATATAAAGGTCACTTAACCAAAAATCACTTTGCGGAAAATTACTTGATCGAAAGGAACATTTCACCGAAGGGTCACTTGACCGAAAAGTTCATTTCACCGAAAGGTCGCTTCACCTGAAAGTTAATTTCATCGAAAGAACATTTGATCAAAAAGTTCATTCACCGAAGGAATACTTTACCTAAAAGTTCATTATATTGAAAGATCATTTCATCGAACAGCCAGTTTATCGAAAACTTGGAATTTTGTTGTTAGAGATCCGTTGGAGCGTGTTGCGGGTTTTTGAAAAAATGGCCACCTAAACATTATCGAATTGTATAAAAAATACACTTTTACTTTCTATGAAACACATCTCCATTAGAAGGTTTTTCTAAATATAACATTAATTAAAAGGCCTAGATCTGTGCTTTTTTTTTCAAATTTTAATCCTCCGAGCTCATATTCATAAGGGGTACACAACAAATGCAGTAAATAATGTTCCACTTTTACTCAAGCAGAAAACATGAATTTAAAAAAAAATTAGTTTTTTGACCTTAGACCTACATACAGGCCATTTTAAGAGATTTTAACCCTACTCATATTCATAAGCATTACATTAAATGTAAAGTAACTTTTTATGTAAACCTTATGAACATGATTTAAATTTCCTAAAAAGGCCTAAGCTGTGGCCTATTGTTTTATAAAAAAAAAGTTTTGTCTTAAAACTAAATCTTTGCGTTCTCTGTGACACGGAGAAATCAAAAGTGCATTTTGAGTGTGATTCCCTAACGTTTCGGTGGTCTGTCTGCCGAACTTGCACCATGCTACAACAGATTCTGTAATGAAATCCAAAGTTTTCGATAAACTGACCCTGAAATGAACTTTTATGTAAAGAGACCTTTCGGTGAAATGAACTTTTCGATCAAGTGACCCTTCGGTGAAACGTACCTTTCGATCCAGTGACCCTGCGGTGAAATGAACTTTCCGATCAAGTGATCTTTCGGTGAAGTGATTTTCGGCCAAGTGACACTTCGGTGAAGTAAACGTCGGGCAAATGAACCAGACCCTCCTCGTCCTGATACTGAAGCTTTTTATGATAACATTTCGGTGTTCCCTCTTGTACCAGTCTGAAAGAGAGTGCGACATACTTATCACCGCAGAAGATAAGAATTATGGTCAGTTGCGCTGATTGCTTATATTTAAATGCTTCTTGTCTGGGGGAAGGTAGTGTGTATTCAATAAGCTGTTTTATGGTCTCTGCATTGTGATGACATGTGTACGTTTTCCTCTTCTCACAACATTGAGAAAAAATTTGGTCACATGTTTCATGAAAAATCTGCAGCACTTCTATGTAAATCCCCACCATTGCTCTCCTTTCAAATCTGGTGTTAGCTAACAAAGATCGCATTTTGACAAACAGACTTTGGTAACTCAAACCTTTCTCTACGTCATCTACAGCATTACGACCAAATTTCAAATGATAAGCAGTCTCTTTGACAATTGTAACTCGGCAAACAGGTTTGAATTCAATGAATGAAAAAGGGGATTACACCCTTGTACAAAACAAATTTGGAAGATGTGAATCTGTTCACTGGTGTAAATATGACGTGGATGTTAAATCAGATGATATCCGAAAACTTGAAAATTTCGACGTCCTGTAGCGGGAATCGGATCACGCCCGAGTATGCTAACCACTACACCACCCAGAACGACCAAGTTTAAAGTTTCGGATTAATTTGATTTAACCTGACTTAGTTTGACTTAGTTTCCGATAAATCTGACTTAACCTCCATGTCATATTTACACGGATTTGAATTCGTTCGCAGCATCATTTTCATTTTTCATACGTATAAATTCTGGCACAGAAGTCATTTCGTTTGGTTACCTAGGAAAATTTTGCTTGTTCCTCTGTCAGATTATTCCGAAGAAGATCCGCGAGGCTTAGTATGATTGTAAAAAGCTGAAGGATAACCTTCAATAAAATCTGAAACAATAATTTTGCTACACTAAGAAAAGGGTCGTAATCTGCTATCATAAGAAAATGTCATTAAGGAGTTCTGCTTCAAATATGGACCGAGCAATTTGCGACCGTGATTGTATGAATGCCTAAAAATATTCAGAACTGAATAGAGTGTAAAATGTGTCGAAATCCTCTACGGAAAAGAACAGCAGCCGCATTTCCTTTGCCAAAAATGGCTCCGGATCTCTCCCCCGTGTAGAGTCGACATTCTTTTGGGAGCCTTCGCTGAGGGTATTTCTTTAGAGTGCTCAAAAATCACATTACCGCTCGATGCTCTTGCTTGGTCCAAAAGAGGAGCATTCACCTTTCCGTGTGTGCGCCCTGGGATGTAGTAAACTACTGTCTTCTGAATGCACGAAAAAAAATCGAAAAAGAAAAGCAGAAAAAAACGCTGTAACCTGTTGTGGTTTGCTTAAGTGATTATGCAGGCAACTACATCACTTCACATTTTAATTTTCTGTATTAGACACAAGCTAATTTGCTAACGAAACGGTTTTTTAACTTCTATGCAATGGCGGCAAGAGAAGGGAGAGGGTTGAGCACGAAGTATCAGAAGATACGAAGAGGAAAAGGCTTAATAAGAAAGCGAAAGTAAAGAGAAGGAACAGGAAGGAGTGTAAGAAGAGGTGACATAGCAGGAGAGAAATTTCAAGACTGTGTTGAAGAAATGTACGTCAAACGCACTCGGCAAGCACACGCATTTCTAAAAAATAAGGTGTATGTTGTTTTTTAGGAAAAACGCAACATATGCTGCAAATCTAATCGAACCATGTTCCTACCGATTGCTTAGGTAAGAATCCACTAAAGTACTGTGGAAGTGCATAATATTAAGCAAAAAGATGACACCGAATATTAATTTGTAATGAGCACATCTTTCAAATCCTTCCAACACGAAACAAATATTTCAATGCAGAACTCTGAAAAAAATAATTTCAACTCAAAATGAATAAGCTTACAACATCCAGACAAAAACTTGCATAATGTAAAATACGCAATGTGAGCGCGGTTTGATCTGGTTACAAAATAAGTAATACACCGCATTTCCACAATTGACGAAACACACCCGCACATACACAGAAATAGCTACTTAATCTCACTATTAGCAGAGAAGTTGATAATGAAAATTAATAAACTCTGCACAAAAGGTTCCTCTTATCAGGGAAACTTTTTCTGCAGCAGATTTATAACTTCCTTAACATACACCACCTGACAGAGAAAATGCCACATCACGAAGATGTGAACGCAGTGCCATGCAAACTGCAGGGTGGGTGCGCATGTGCAAATTATGCAAATGATTGCATTTGCATGCCAATCGCACAAACGGCGCGCGGGATATTATAAGTGGACAACCAGCCGGCAAGGCCATCAGTCGAGACGTCGTCACTGCCGCGAGAAGTGAGTGGTTCTGCTGTAACCGCTCTAGAGAACGAATAACGGGTGCCACTGCCATAAAGACGCCGTCGTACGCGATTTCGTCTAACGGATGAGTTCACGAAAGGTGTCATCGTAGGCCTTTGTACCGCCGGATGGTCCTTGCGTCGTTATGCGGAAGAATCGCAACATGCTGCCGCAACCGTCGTTCGTATTTGGAGAGAGTGGTCCCAGGAAGGATCTGTGCAACGTCGTAGGGGAACCAGAGCACGGAGACGGACGTCCGAAAGCACCGATCGTTGCATCCGACGTCATGCTGTAGCGGACGAGCAGGTCACAACGGGCGCCATTTTGCGGTGTGTACGGGGAGGCGTGGATGCTCCGATATCCACGCGGACAGTGTCGCGCTGATTGGCTGCGTCTGGTTTGCTATTCAGCCGTCCGTTGCTAAGGTTACCCTTAACAGCGAGCCATCGTCGTCACCTCTTGGCGTGGTGTCGCCCCAGAGTTGCGTGGGGTGCCGAATGGAACAGTGTGGTGTTCAGTGACGAATCGCGGTTCTGTCTTACCACGGATGATCGCTATGTGAGAGTCTGGAAGTGACGTGGCCAGCGTGTGGATTCCTCCGCCATTGTGGAGCGCCACACGTTCCGACAACATGGAATCATGGTGTGGGGAGGTATCAACGCCAACAGCCTTTCACCGCTGGTACGCATTACGGGCACATTGACGTCACGCCGCTATGTTGACGAGGTGCTGCGGCCTGTGGCACTACCGTACTTGCAGGGCTACCGAAAACGCCGTTTTTTAACAGGATATCCCCAAACCGCATACCGCTCGGATCAGCCTGAATGCTTTACACGGTGTGCGGATGCTTCCGTGGCCAGCACGATCCTCCGATCTCTCGCTCATCAAACATATGTGGAAAACGATTGGACGTCGATTGAGTACCCACCCACCCCTGCAAAATGAAAATGAAATGTGGACTCGGATCAACACCACATGGTCCACGATACTCCAAGGACTCTATTCGGACTTTCATTGCCTCGATGCCACGTCGGGTTCAACGCTCTATCGCCCAAAATGGGGGCCACACTACTTATTGATCATCCTGTATATTCGGCCACTGGAGTCTAGTCTATATATGGCAATTAAATCATTTGTTCAGGACCTACTTGGCTATCTGTGTATGCGGTTTGGTCTGTTTTCGAGCATTCCTTCATGGTGTGACATTTTCTCTGTCAGGCAGTGTATAATACTGGGAGTCCCGAAATAACTGGGCTACACAGCTTCACTGTTTATCCTAATTAGGCGATGTTAAATATATTCTTCCACCACCGCTGCATACCGGGATTGATGTAATACTCTCATAATGCAATAAATATTGCAAGAACAAAACAATCAATGAAACACACCCACACCCACACACACACACACATACATACACAGAAAATGCTACTTAATCTCACTATCAGCAGAAGTTGATTATGAAAATTAACAAACTCTGCACAAAAGGTTCCTCTCATTGGGGAAACGTTTTGTGCAGCAGGTCTATAACTTCCTTAACAGGAGTCCCTAAATAGTTGGATTATACGCCTTCATTATTTATCCTAATTAAAGGATGTTAAATATGTTTTTCCACCACCGCAGCATACCGGGATTGATGTAGTACTACCACAATGCAAGATATTACAATATATATATAAATAATAATAAATAACACCCTAAACAGACCGACAACCCTGACCTCTACTTCCCTAAAATTCAACACAAAACTTAAAATTTCAAAAATGACAAAACTCCCTACTTTTGAAACCTGAAATACAAAAGTAGAAATAAAAACATTGATCACATGCATCAACTGAAACACTCAAGCAACCCAGACCAATCTTCAGGAAAAGCATCTGTGTCACTTGAAAAAAATATAAGAGTTCAGGTTTCATGAGTGTGCTTTATATTTTTAGTTGATGCATGTGATTAATGTTTTTATTTGTACTTTTGTATTTCAGGTTTGAAAAGTAGGAAGTTATGTCATTTTTGATATTTTAAGTTTTGTGTTGAATTTTAGGGAAGTAGAAGTCGGGGTTGTCGGTCTGTTTAGGGTTTTATTTATTATTGTATTATCTTCTTCTAGTGTAGGCAGCTACAAAGCGCAGCACTGAAATGGATATTGTACATGTGATTATGATTTTATTTCATTTATTTCATAATTATATATATCTATATATGTATTCAGAAAAGACTTACATCAAAAATTATATATGTACTATCTTGGACAAAGATTACAGTTGTTGAGAAGCGTGCGCGAACAAATGATGTTTCTCTTCTGAAAACGTTCTGAAATGTCTTCTTATCTGTAAAACATTACATTCGATTCAAAAGAAGTTTTGGAAATGGAGGGAAAATAAACAATTGGGAACTTGTTAGTGCAGAACACTAAGATAAAACATATGGTGAAAGTAGGAAAGACAATAATTACTGCGAACATTTTGAATAATGCATGAAACGCAAAATACTGATCGCAGAGATTCACTTTTACGAAGACACTTTATCGAGAATAAAAATAATACTTGCGCTCGGTTCTGGGATGTCGCACCAATTTCTTCCTCTTACGGAAAGCGAAAACACGAGAAATTCGGCGGAGAATGATTTCAATTCCACATAGAACTCTTTGCGAAAAAGATCAGCAGCGTAGTTTTTACAGCTGTTTCAAATATCTGTTGTTATGTAAAAAAATAATCTCTCTCTTTCTTTCTATCTCTTCCTTCCTCCCTCCTTCTCTGTCTGTCTGTCTCTCTTTCTCCCTCATTCCCTCCCGATCTGCCTGTTTCTTTCTCTCTCTCTCTCTCTCGTTAAAATCCCGAAAAAATAAATAAAAGAAAGGATAAAGTATAATTAGATTCATATTCAGATAACGTTTAGTGTTGATTAACTTAAACATAATACAGGTTTGCTCTTGTTTCAAGCCCTGTTTGTCTCTCTGAATGAAGTGGTTGCACAGTGGACTTGAACACGAGTAAGCTAACTCGAATTTTGTTAATGTGCTAAATTTTTCAGACTTATTTAATATTAATTGCCATCATAATAACGTATTTAATCCACTGCTGGATGAAGATAACTCCAATTCTCATCCTGAACTCTCACTCATGAGCAATTACTTTGTTCCAGCCCACTCAGCTATGCTTTCGAATTTCATCCATTCACCTACAGTGTAGTATTTTGGGTCTTTCCCTGTGCCTCGATAGCCTGCCTAGCATTTAAGTTGTCGAACGGTAAGCAGTTCTTGTAGCAATACCAGCTGATTAACACTTGAGGGTCATAATTTTGATCATGTTACAAACTCCTAATAAAATTTCTCCATCAGATTTACACCATTCTCTCGACACAAGTACGGAAAAAAGACGTTGACTCAAACGTGTACGAAGGGCAGATTAGGGTAATATGAAAAATACCTGTGATTTAAACGACGTTAAAAGGGGCATGATAGTGGGAGTCAGGAATACAAGCATATACTTTCATGGTGCATTCCACAAGCTGCCTGAATCCTGAAGATGGATTTGCAGTAGCAATGTATAACCTCAATAATCTGTTTACAGTTGTCAACCAACGGGAGTGTAAGAGCGACCGCGGAATACGTTTATTGAGGTCAGATGAGCAGGTGCCTGATTGAACTGTATGTAATATTTCCAGAAAATATCTTTGGTCTATACTCAAGTCTGAAGCTGTAATAGAGTTAAATCACAATCTACGAGTTCATATTTGACTACGAGTAACTCTTCGCATCCAGGAAGTTGTTTACCTATGGGACCACCCTACGACTTGGGACTACTTGTTGGGCCATCTATATGTTCGAACAGGAGTCTGAGAAGAAGCTAATTCAAATGGAGGAGGCAAATTACCCATTTCCAAGTCCTGCCAATTTTTATAGCTTCAGACGACGAATTATACCAGATTTGTACCCGGGGTTTACTGCGGTTCCATCACAAGTAATTACTTGAAGTTTACTGAAGCCACAAACCTTCGAGAGCACGTACTCATATATGCTGTCGGATATTTCAAGTGCTGCTGCAGGTTTGGGAGTCACATGTCCAGCATACTGTGACGACAGCTCCTTCACTAGCGAGATGTGTTCCTCTGTGACGGTTCTCAGGTAAAGTATTGCCCCGATTTTTATTATCTTTTTTTTTTTTGATTGGAGGTTTAACGACCACCGTGAGCAACTCAATGGGCTATAAGCAGTCGCCCGTCCCTAATTTAGCGTCACTGGTTCCAGGGAAGGGAGAGAGCCAGTGCCGTAAGACAAACACAACATCCATGCCTCACTGGGATTCGAACCCGGGCCCCTTTCGGACGAATGATCAGAGGCCAACGCCTTAGACCACTGCGCAACCGGGGCGGCCCCCGATTTTTACTTGGGCTAAGTTTTGTCCCAACTTTTGTTTGGTCCTTACGGCCATGTTTACCGATTTTTACTTGGGCTAAGTTTTGCCCCGATTTTTGTTTGGTCCTTATGCCATCAAAATATAAGTCTCTCAAGGCGATGTCGAACGGAGTCTTTGATTAAAGCTGCTTACAACATTTTTCCTTTTCCTTTCGAATTTTGCTTTTGTCTGTTGCAAGTGAAGTGTCTGATTTCGATATGAGGACTATATCCTGAAGTACACTAGATGCTATTGCAGCAGTTGCCCTGTCAGACACACCAAATTGCTGACTACTAAGTACAGTTGTGGAAAGTGGTACTCGCATTTGAGAAGGTAATTGAGATAGCTTACTGACACTGGAGCGATACAAATCATATGTTCCTTCGTCAGAAACTAATTCGGTTTCTCTTTCAGTTTGATCGTCGTCGTCAGTGCCACTGGAAACACACGCAGTCTCCTATTTTCTGGGAATAGCAGAATCTTATAATTTTTTCTTGATTCGCCTTTGAAGCTTCTGTGTTTCGATAAGATCAACGGGACCTATGTAACATTTCCTGGTTGATCTCTGGTCCACAAAGAACAGTCGCTTTTTGGTTGGCACTTTATTAACTTAAAGTAAAGTGCATTTATTTATATCTGAGCACTTGCAAGTAGCTATATCAAAAAGTGTTGTATTTGCTTCATGCCTAAACATTTCAACCATATCTTTCACTGTTTGACTTTTAGTAACACGTCTACCAGAACTCTTCATGTTAACGTACTTCTTGTGATATGGGGGCAACATAGCACCTACACGCTGATGATGTTCAACTTTCCCAGCCACAGCGTCTGCAATACATGAGAAATTAGTTCCTTGTTTGCTGTCAATATCCAAAATAAATTTACGTCTCTCGTTGCAACAACAACTTATGAAAACTTCACATGTCAAAAGCTGGCTGTCAATCAGATCTTTCGGAATTCCAAAAATGCGACAAACAAACGTTTGTGTCAGAGGTGTGACGTGCCTGCCACGCAGGACGCACATGAGATAAAGGCAGATAGCAGCGAGAGCATACGTCCACGTAGCTCAGTTGGGAGAACGACTTATTCCGGAATGAGTGGCCCCGGGTTCGATGCCCGGCGTGGACAAAAATGACGGATAAATTTACTTCGCTATATTGGTGTCCGATCTACAAGAATGACCTGGCCGTTAAAGTTTTCGCAATGGTGTGATGTTCTTTCCACACTGCGAGACAGGAAAAACGAGAGAATCCCTTCTTCAGCGCTTCGAAAAATAAATGTGTGTGATGTTACGTTCCACACACCAAATTGACTGGGATTTCTCCAATAAACGTTCTTCAGCGGATGACTGCCTACAACGGCACGTGTTCCCGGATGACCCATGGGCCATGCCCCCGGCCCTCTTTAGGGGGAGATGTGACGTGCCTGCCACGTAGGACGCACATGAGATAAAGGCAGATAGCAGCGACAGCATACATCCCCGTAACTCAGTTGGGGGAGAGCGGCGTATTCCGGGATTAGGGGCCCCGGGTTCAATGCCCGGCGTGGACAAAAATGGCGAAAAAATTTACTTCGTTATAGAGGAGGCTTGAAGACTTCAGAATTGCCATTGCTCCAGCGAGGTTATACTGCAGAGTGGCATTACAGTCAAACTAGCGGAAACGAACGAATCCCCTGCCCCCAACCCACGTTGGTAAGTACAACGGTGGCCAAGTTCATTCTGAAGAGGGTAGACTAAGACAGGATGTCTGTATTGTCTGAGAGGGAACGTGAATGTATTATTGACATTTCGCGTTTGTTATGTAAAATTACGAAAATTCGAGCCTTTAGTCAGAGCCGACAAAATTAAATGATTGGAATTATACTTTATACATTTGTTTTTGATGGTTATTAAAACCTTTTCCGCACTAGGGCATTTCGATCCGAGTAACTGTAGTATTTTCGACGGATGCTCAAAAATATCATGTTTTTTTGTGAAATTTCAAAACTTTGAGCCTCTGGTCAGAGCCAAAGATATTAACCGATTCGAAAAATATCTCACACAATTTTTAGTGGTGCTCGCTCATCTTTTCACACTAGGGCGTTTCGATGAGAGGATTTCGGGATTTTCGACCCACCCTATTGATTATTCCAAGCACTTTGATACGTTTAGCATGACAGCATGAATATGCTAAACGTATGAAAGGCCCTGGAGTTCTCTAAAATGCATAATTAGCTTAAATCTGAATCTATGTAAGGAAACAGAAAACATTTTGCAGTCCAATACGTGGACAACACAGAATCTTTGATACAAGTATAGAAGTGAGACAAGTATAGATTTTTTCACAATATTCTCTCACTTCTTTTTTTTTTTTTTTTTGATTTAAGGTTTCACGACCACCGTGAGCAACTCAAAGGGCTGTAAGCAGTAGCATGTTGCTAATTTAGGGCTACTGGTTCCAGGGAAGGGAGAGAGCCAGTGCTGCAGGACAAACACAACATCCATGTCACACCGGAATTCGAACCCGTACAATTTCTCGGACGAATCATGGTCATCAGCCAACGCTTAGACCACTGTGCCACTGGGGTGGCCCTCTAACTTTACATACTGCAGACCAGATTTGATAACGGGTCAAAAATTTTGGACCGGACCCGCGGAAGTCACATAATTGGACCCGACCCGGATCCTGGCGTTACATAATTGGACCCGACCTCTGAAAGGTTCTTTGAAATATTTTTTTCTATTCAAAACTAAATAGAAAAGAAAACCGAGTCGAAACCTGGTCTGAAACACATTGACCAGACCGTTTGACCAGCAAGAAATTGTCGATCCGGTGACCTGTTGACCTGTGACACATTTCCATCTCTGCTGCAGACACCACAGCAGAAGCTCTGAAAGACCTGAACTGAGCATTGAAATCAAAGTCGTTGATAGAAATACACTGAAGAGCAATTGAATTAGAGATACCTGTTTAGTAACGTGTAGCACCACCTTTCGTCCTGATAACGGCGGCGATTCGTCTCGGCATGAACTCGACAAGACACAGGAAGCATTGGTATGGCATACGGATCCACGATCCCTGAACAAGCTCCCACAGTTCACGAAAATTTGATGGAGGGGGGTCAGAGCGTCCAGCATCTCTCTCGATAGCATCCCAGATGTGCTCGATGGGATTGAGTCAGGTGACCTAGCTAGCCGAGGAAGCGAGGTCACGTCAGTGGAGTGTTCATCCAACCATTCGGATACAATTCGGGAGCGATGGCACGGTGCATTGTCTCTCTGCAGGATGAGGTCCCCAGTGGGATGTTGAAGACGCACAAACGGGAGCAAGTGGTCGTCCAGGATATCCAAGTAACGTTGACCTGTGAGAGACGATGTCACACGTACCAGGGTTCCCATTTCAGTCCACGTAAACAGTCCCCAGACGAGAATGGGACCCCCACCAGCTTAAAGAGTACCCTGCTGGCAAGAAGGATCCATCGCTTCATGTGGTTGGCGCCGTATTCGCATCCTGCCATCCGCATGTACCAACGTGAATCTCGACTCATCAGTCCAGGCAACATTTTTCCACATGTCTAGGATCCAGTGGCGATGTTCCCGCGCCCATGCTAATCTTTGCACCCTGTGGTGTGCGGTCAACAGCGGTAACCTCTTGGGACGATGACTTCTGTACCCCATAGCGAGGAGATGGTTCTGGATGGTGTGGCTGCTTACACGTTTTTGTGCGCCAGCGATAAATTGTCGAGTGATTTCTTGCACTGTGGCCCGTCTATCTGCTGTTACAATGCGAGCTAGCCGACGATGAGCCCGCTCATCCACAAGCTGTTGTTCACGGCAGTTGACCCTTGCAGGGATGGTTTTACCGGATTCGATGTACTCACGGTGCACCCGTGACACAGTGGCTTGTGAAAATTCCAGTGCCTGCACGACTTCCAAGATGGAGTGACCCATTCGTCGGGCCCCGGCACTTTGCCCACGATCAAATGCGCTTGGATCCTTCGTCTTACCCATACTGCGTCCGACTCTTACTGATTCCTGTCGCATCACTCCTTATATTGTCGGATCGCTGCATAAGTGATGTCGTTTCCGTTTACAGGGCCGCCTACAGCGCCACATTTGCATAACGCCAGCTGTCCCTAATTCAGCTGCTGTTCAATGTATATGCACATGCCATGTAACGGGATTACTGCCTTCTCACCCGTGCAACGGAGTTGGTCATGATATGCTTTGGAGTTAACGATTGACTACCAACTATATTTATCGGTCTTACAAATAAATTCTCCTCTGTGTCAAACCTTTTGTGCTACACTACAATTATATTGTCTTCCATAACTTTTTTGTGCGCCAAGCTACATATGATTTGGCTGATACCCGGCTATATGACTACGCTGCCTCCTTGTATGGCTTGGAGGTATCGGGACAGTTGGGATATCTCTTCCGTCTTACATTTTTTATGCCTTCAGTGCTCTGCTTATGCTACGAACATACTACTAGCTGCTTGCCCTGTCGGCATCAATCGTTACTTACATTTGGCTTCGAATTCCCTTGTATCTTATCATAATTCCATTGATATTTCTTTGCATAATACGTGATTATATTTCATTTACAAATCACGTAAAATTGGGAGATATCCTTGCTTTGCTTTTTCAGCTCTAATTTTCCAATCTGTGGGGAACCAGTTCGAAAACGCTTAATCAACCCAATTCCTTCTCTAATCCATTGTCTGATTAATATGACCAGTATGGGCAGCTTGTCACCCAGCGTTTGTTCACCCTTACACATGGTCACTCCAGTATAGAAGAATCATCACATTCTTGCTAGTACTTCCGGCCATTAACAACCCTCAATGATTTCCACTTATAGTTGACTTTGGCAGGTGCATATAAATACTCAATATGATTTTTGATTTTGATTGTAGGTTTAACGACCACCGTGAGCAACTCAATGACTATAAGCAGTCGCCCGTCCCTAGTTTAGGGTTACTGGTTCCAGGGAAGGGAGAGAGCCAGTGCCGTAAGACAAACACAACATCCTTGCCTGACCGGGATTCGAACCAGGACCCCTTTCGGACGAATGATCAGAGGCCATCGCTTAGACCACTGCGCCACCGTGGCGGCAAATGAACGATTCATGACTATGGGGATGCTACCTTCGTTATATGGCAGCTCCAGTTATACATGCTTTCCGTGGGAATTGCCTTCCCTTGTTCTCTCTACTATACAAGCCACACAAACCATCTGTTTCTTAACAGGGCTCCTGTTGCCCCTCCTGCTTGCATTTATTTTACTACCAGCTCTTCATCAGCCGACTAGGATTACCCCGCTGTTCATACTAAACTATTCACTTGAGTGATGGGTCACTAACTCTAAGCTTCTCTCTCATCTTCAGTCATCATTTGTGTTTGGGCACACTGGGTGGCACTCTTACTACATTACCTGCTATTACCTTGCAGTATAACCACCTACAACTGATTTAAGCTCGGCATCTTATGGAAGACTTAACTAACGTTCCAAAGGTATCATGTTTCTCTGCACGGTCAGGACTATCGTCTCTGTCCTGTTGTACTTTCAACATTGTATGTTTATCTTACTCTTTTATCTTACTCTATGCATGTGATGCTTGCATCTCACTCTATGCATGTGATGCTTGTATCTCACTCTATGCATGTGAAGCTTGTATCTTACTCTATGCATGTGATGCTTGTATCTTACTCTATGCATGTGATGCTTGAATCTTACCTATGATAGCCTCGCATGTAACTTCACAACACTGAAGCCTCCCTAACATGCTAATATATTCTGAGCAGTATTATTGGTTTGCAATTTCTTATTTTACCAAAATTAGAGGTCACTTTGAATCTGTGGCGCGGCCTCGTGCAGTTCTTGTACTCTGTCATAACTGGTGTTAATCCACGTGATTTAATGCTATAAGTGCATTCCAATTATTGTCAGCAGGGGCTTTCCCATTTCTACACTTATCACCATTGGTACCTTTGGCCCTACGGCAAGTTCATACATTCCACCAACTCACTCTTTTACACTGAATCAACCCAAACACAAGCTTTGTGCTTTTGAATAACGTGCATGCCTTTTACAAAAAATTTAAACATACAACAGATATTACACTACCAATTATGTACTAGTGGTTACGGGGGCATATTTATATGCCAAGCGACATTTTAGTCGCATGATGTCTTTGGGAATTGCGCTGTCTCTTTGATACTACTTGGACTGACCTGTGGTTCCTGTGGCCTGATGTCCTGACCAAGGTACCTCTTATATCTATCAGTTATTTCAAACCTGCTAAAGCCATTAAACGAGAACATTTGTATTTGCTCTGGCCTGGTACCTTCTTAACTATCTAATTTTATTCCTCGTGAACCAGTGTATCTTGCACTGGCTGGGGATTTTTCCTCCATTATTTGCACCTGTTGCCATTGGAGGTCTTCAATTCTTCTTCCCTATTAATGTATGGCTTGCTAATTGCCGGTATCGGCCTTATCGTACTTAAATTACATCTTACGCTCCCTCGTGTTACGGCACATGATTTTTGTCACTTCTGCATATACAATTTTGTTGTACCACAAGTGCATGACGTTTCGCTTCCTGGGTCCGGCTGTTTCCACTATAGATCTTTTGCCAGCGCGAGTGACTAATCGCCATTTGAACCTCTCAGTTATTGGAACTGCTTAGGCTGGATCCTAAATTTACTTACACCCTCGTTATGGCCAGGGACTTTTCCAAGATCTCCATGAAATTGCACTGGATCAATCTCACTACTTGCCTCAAGACTTTGAATGGTTGTGACAGCCAGTCCAAATAACTATCAACAAAGTTCCAAATTATACTTATTACATTAGGCTTGCTGGCCGTTGACGATTGACACAGCTCATTCCGAATTCCGCCGCTTTCCAATGCAATGGCCCCGGTGCTTTTTGTATCTTTGTAAAATAATCTGTGCTTTTTATTACTTTCTGTATATTTTTCCCTGTGCTTCCTGATTTTTTTTATTTTCTTTTTAATTTGATCCCTCTTAGCTACCAATCGGATGCAGTCCGAATACCACTCACTGCAAACCTTTAACCACCTCCTAACAACCTTTTCACCCAACAGCTTAACATCGCTACGCATCAATGCTAGATCCCTCACTAATAAAATTACCTTATTATAATCACTTATCCAACAAATAAATTTAAATCTGGACATTATTTGCATTTCCGAGACATGGTTTCCAACACGGGACTATTACTTACAAATTTCCAACTACAATAATTTCCTTCTTAACAGAACTTATTCAAGTGGTAGGGTAGTTGCTATTTTTGTTAAGGAGATATACAGTGACTTCTCAATCACGTCTAACTTCACAATATCTAATCCCAATGCTGCAATTCTCACCATAGAGAATCAATTTTATTTAATTGCCGTTTGTTACAGGCCTCCTAGCTCAAACCTCGCAGTTTTTCTGTCTCTTCTGACTGAATTACTTTCTTACTCCAACCTACGAAACAAACAAACTTTTATTATAGGAGATATGAATATTGACTTACTCCAAACCACCAACCAGTCTACTCAGCTTATTCAAACACTAAGCGTATTTCTGTACCAGCTCGTTTAACTCCCACCTCACAAACTGTAATTGACTTCTCCATCACGAATGTCTTACCTGAAGCTACTATTTCAGGGGCATTAGAACATGACTTTAGCGATCCCCTACCCGTCTATACAATTCATCCTCTTCAACAACATATAAGTGCGCCTGTTGACAACTACATTTACAGACAAATCAATAAAACAAACATGGAAAATTTCAGAATACTATTGGCAAATATCAACTGGAGCAGTATACTCACGCACGGATCTGCTAATAGGAATTATGAATTGTTTATCGCAACCATAACACAAACTTATAATCAATGCTTTCCAAAACTCTTACAACATTATAAACCCCCAAAAACTCCGCAAGCCTTGGATAACAAATGCCTTGCTACGTCGAATAAATAAAAAAAAATCCCCTCTTTTTTTTTAATTTATAAAAAGCAAACTACCACATGTTTTACAAAATTTCAAACATTATCGCAATAAACTCAATAGAGATATTCGACGTGCCAAGCGTGACTACTACTTTAGCATATTTTTACAAAACTCTCCCAAATTAGCATGGAAGCACTTAAATTCACTAATGGGTAAACAAAATCACACAACGACACCACAGCACCTAATTGACGCCAATTGTAATAAACATACAGATAAAAAAGGACATTACAAATGAACTCAACTTACATTTTACCATATTTCCACTTGCACTACAGAACAACTTACCTATCCCAAATATCCCGCTTAGAGACTACATAAGAAACGCACATAGATGTAATAGTTCCCATCTTACTGAAATTTCTGAAACTGAGATACTTGAGGCTTTTAACCAAATAAATACTAATACCGGTCCTGGATATGATGACCTTCAACCATCCATTATAAAAAATGTTGCGAATCTAATTACGGACCCTTTACTCCTTATACGTATTTAATGATACATTCCTATCTGGCGAATTTCCTGACCTCCTTAAAATAACAAGAATTATTCCAAAATATAAATCCGGATCAAAATATGAGGCAAACAACTATCGTCTGATAGCAAACTTGTCAATTTTTTCAAAATTTTAGAAAGATTGATCTACTACAGATTAATATCTTTTACTCACAAATTTGATATTATCCTCCCAAATCAACATGGATTTCAACCTGGAAAATCGACAGAAACAGCTTTATTATACTTACAGCAAACAGTCCAAAACAATTTTCAGTTAAACTTAAATACTACTGCTCTATTCCTAGACCTATCTAAAGCATTCGATACCTTTAACCATAGCATACTACTACACAAACTTCACACTATCGGAATTAGGAATAATGCACACTCGCTACTTAAATGTTATCTGTCAGGTAGACAACAATACACACAAATTGACCAATATCAATCCTCTCTTCAGCTTATGACATCCGGTGTGCCACAGGATTCCATCTTGGGGCCACTATTATTCAATTTATACATTAATGATATCTTTAACTAAATTACAAACATTGATCTTCTTTTATATGCCGATGATATAACTGTTCTTGCCTCAAGTAACACTACCAATAAGAACAATACGAACGTCAATACCTAACATAATAATATTTCTAACTGGCTAATCTCCAACGAACTAGATCTCTCATATTCTCTAAACAAAAGTCTCCTCAACCGCTCTCTACCACTCTATTCAAAAACAGTACAATTGTAGAAGAGGTTAGCTTCCTATCATATCTAGGGATTACTTTGCATAATGATCTCAGATGGAACAAACACATAGATAGTCTACTGCTAAAACTCTCTAATAACATTAATGTGATCAGCTCGGTACTCACTAACCTCTCCTATAAATCATTCATCCAATTATATTATACTATGTTTCAGACACATTCCAACTACGGAATCTTATCATGGGGACAAACGACTAAATATAATCTTACTAAACTTCGGGTCCTTCAAAACAAATTTATTAGATTAATTGTTCTACTCTCATTATACAATAACGCAAGAGTTTTCCCAAAGAAATATATCATTCTTACAATTAACCAATTACACTACTTTAACATTGGAAAAATTATGTTTAGGCGTATTAAAAACAACCTACATGCCAATATCATACAGATTGTAACATTTACTCAATTACACGACACACGCCCAAAATCTCACATCCGACCGATTCATCCAAACACAGAAACCATGAAACAAACTCTAAACTACATTGGACCTTCTTACTGGAACTCACTGCCGACGGAATTAACCTAATTAAATAATAGGAACCTTTAAAAAAACAACTGAAAAACTACATAATGAACTGCAGTAACTCGATCAACGATTGTACTGGAGAGGGATTATTATGTATATACATTAACACTTATCTTTTGTCATTGACATATGTTGCAATAATGTTTTCTTTTTTCCTGTCACTGTATTTAACTTAATTATATTAAGATTATCAACTACTTTTTTCACCCACCTTGTAATCCATGTTTACGGACCATGGGACTTTGTCATGCCTTTTTGGCCTTTTTTCAATGCTCCCTTGCTGTGCTTGCTTCCATATACTTGTAATTCAATCTCTCCTGCACAGCAAAAGTACACGAATTGAATTGAATTGAACTGAAATAAACATCGGTCCCAAATGAGAGTGTCGAATTTCTGTTATGCATGTGTAATAGACTATATTTAAGCAATAAAAAGAAAGAAAATCAAATTCGTCATTTCTCTAAATACCCATCAATATGAAATTTCTCAGCTTCAAGTAAAAAAAAACAACATGCTGGTATAGTATACTAATACAAAAACACAGCCATCTACTTAGATATTATAAAATGCTTTTTAGAATTTAAAAATTATAATAATCAAAACGATTACTTACTTTCAGATGATCTTGAATCACAAAAAAAAGGATGAAATATTAAATCAACTAACTAGCTAACTCGAGTACGACAGTATCACCAAAGAATATCCCAGTAGCACGTGGAAATACGACTACGAGAGTGCTTCGGTGAAATGGCATAAATACGCATGCGCATCCACGCTGTTGCCAAACCTAAAATCTTAAATATCGCCGGAATGTAACATCAAGGTAGCAATTATGTCCCAAAATAACGTAACAAAGAGTTATGTTTAACGTAACAAAGAATTATGTTCCAAAATAGATGTTGCTGAAAAGTAATTCTAAGATATCTCTGAAAGTGTAACGAAAATGAAAGATTGTAACATCATTGATACATATCTGAAACGTTTTGTGCTGTATGGGTAGTGAATTACTTTTAGTTTCACTTGATGTGTAAATCATTAGAAGAACATATTAAATAATAATAACGCGTATTTTGAAAAAATGCGAGGTTTGAATTAGTATTACACAACGGCATGTATGACAGATCGACATTTATGTGAGAACGTTTGTGAGCGCGCATTCTTCTGTGTTAAACATCATGACATCAACAAAAGCTTTTATTGCTTTCCAAAAGATTTTTCCTTCGTAATGTGTCGCTGTTTTGTTCACCAGTCTTCGGTTCTCGATATTTGCCATCTACTAGAACAAGCGGGAAGGAAAATAACCGTGAAATGCGATATGTCGTAGATAGGAGTACACTGTAAAAAGTCTTAAAATACCATGCAGTTGGGTCAAGCGCTTTTAAATAATTGGATTTAGACATTGTGATCATTTCCTTCCGTCGAAAAGAACCAAAAAAAAAAAAAAAAAAAAAAGGAAAGCAAAATAAACAAAGTTCCTTTTGATGACTAGAGGGAAAGGTTTAGGGCTGAATTTTATATTGTGATAAAACTTAGGTTCCATAAAGAAGAAATGAGGGTACAAAAGCACACAAGGCCCAAAAAAGTACTTGAAGTGACCGTCATAGTTCCCAAAAAACAACTCCGCCAATCTATAAAATATCTAAAAATACCCCAACGTTCTTGTATTATTATTATTTTTTTGCGTTTTCCACCACTTTCCTTTTCTTTCTTTCTTCTAATATACGAGCGTGTTCTTTGTGTTAAGTTGCGTGTTTCCATCAATTGATTAACTGCCAAGCATAAGAAAGACCAGCACTAAATGAGGAACGTATTTACCAGATCCGAGCTACGTTATTCTATTTTATTTTTTCCCTTATGTTTGTTTTCTTTGTTCCTGCTTGTGTAATGCCGGGAATAGAAACATCACCGGTATTGAGCAAACATTGACGTAGTTGCAGACGTTGTCATTTTATTTTCTGTTTTGTACAAACGTTCTTTTAATTGATATTTGATGGCTGATTGTAATTTAGAAACCTGAAAACAGAGATCTGCTAAAGTAACGATTAATATAAAGAAAACGACATAAAGTGAAACCCAATTTCTTGTTTTGGAGGCTATTTATATTGCACTCCTTATCTCTCATTTGTACGCAGTACTTTTTACTTGGGTAAAACGTTTTTATAAAACACACACACACACACACACACACACACACACACACACACACAGAGAATTCTTTCTTTGGAACATGGCTTTACAGGTTTACGAATATAATTTCCAAAGTTTAATTATTTTAGACATTGACCTGTCTTTATTTCCAAGTTTAGTCTTCCAATAGAACTTGAAAATTGTATCTACCTTTTGCAGGGATCAAACCTGCATTTAGCGATTTTCCTTCGATTATGTTAGCATTAAAGCGCTTTTAAATAATGTGACAACAAGTGTCCAAGAAACTTAAATATTTGACCACCTACGACGACAAGATTCCAAGCAACTTAAATATTTGACCAACTACAACGACAAGATTCCAAGCAACTTAAATATTTGACCACCTACAACGACAAGATTCCGAGCAACTAAAATATTTCACCACCTATGACGACAAGATTCCGAGGAACTTATATATTTCACCACCTACGACGAGATTCCCAGCAACTGAAATATTTCACCATCTACGACGACAAGATTCCAAGCAACTTAAATATTTGACCACCTACGACGACAAGATTCCAAGCAACTTAAATATTTGACCACCTACGACGACAAGATTCCAAGCAACGTAAATATTTGACCACCTACGACGACAAGATTCCAAGCAACTTAAATATTTGACCACCTACGACGACAAGATTTCAAGCAACTTAAATATTTGACCACCTACGACGACAAGGTTCCAAGCAACTTAAATATTTGACCACCTACGACGACAAGATTCCAAGCAACTTAAATATTTAACCACCTACGACGACAAGATTTCAAGCAACTACGCGAGGAAACTGAATAAAGTCTAGATGTGTGCTAGTTCGGTCACCCTGGTTCATAGTCGTAGCGTCGACAACAATTCTAACCTAAGAGCGAACCCAGGTGATAAACCGCCGGTTCTTCGTATCACCATTATAAACCCACTGCCCAAGTTTCTTCCACAATTGTCTGTCTTAAGCCAGTTTCCTTCATGTCACTCCGCAATGCTTTCGAATTTCATCCTGACATGTGCCATATTGTCTTTTTCTGTTGTTTTTTCTTGACCCTTGGAATCAGTTCTCCTGTGATTCTTAACACCCTCTGCGTTCATATCGCACTGGCCGCTGCCTTGTCCACGTACATTCCAGCTGCCAGAAACTGAGGGTGATTCAGAAGGTTGTGCAGTCATGCGTAGGAAATATGGCCATAACTCACCACGCTGGCCAAGTGGTTGGTGAGAGTGGGATAGCATTTCCACTAATCCCGGTGGAATAGTTATACAGCTATTAGTCTGTATACCGTTACATCCTTCAACGAGAAAAGGATGCACCAGGAGAAGACGGGGTCAACGTTTGCCAAAGAGAGGATGCATATTGCGCATCACTTGACCTTGCATCCTTCTTCGTATATCATCGTAGAAATTAAAATAAGGTTGCCTTCTCATGCACGATTAGAATAACTAAAAGTTAAAAGAACTGATGCTCCTGTACACACCAAATGTGATGAAGGTGATATGAATGACTGGTTAAAACAAATATCAGATCTTTCAATCCCTCTTGGGATCATCCTCAGATGTGCAAGAGGGATTGAAAGATCTCATGTTCGTTTTAACCTGTCATTCATATCACCTTCATCACATTTGGTGTGTACAGGAGCATCAGTTCTTTTAACTTTTAGTTATACTAATCGTGCATAAGACGGCAACCTTCTTTTATGACTAACTGAGCACGAACTTTTCATCTATTTTGTAGAAATTAAAGACTTTAGAAGAATGATTTACGTTACTAAAGATTACTGAAGAATGATTTGAATCCAATAGAGCCCGGTGGCGCAGTGGTCTAAGGCGCTGGCCTCTGATCATTCGTCCGTAAGGGGTCTGGGTTCGAATCCCGGTGAGGCATGGATGTTGTGTTTGTCTTACGGCACTGGCTCTCTCCCTTCCCTGGAACCAGTGACCCTAAATTAGGGACGGGCGACTGCTTATAGCCCGTTGAGTTGCTCACGGTGGTCGTTAAACCTCCAATCAAAAAAAGAAAAAAAGAAAAAGAATCCAATAGAAGTAGCTGATACATAGCACTTACCATTTAGTTAACCGTTTAATTATAAACACTTCTTGTCACGTAAACTTCGTAGTTTAATAAAGCGTTCTGCACCCATGTATTTACGGAAAATAATAGAAAGGAATGAAAATGAACATTATAAAAAAACATTAGGAATCGAAAATTTGAAGCTCAAACCCATGAAACTGCTGCCGGATGATTGAAACTTCACATTTAACACAGGGACTTTCCAACTATCCTAGCAGATTTTGCTCAGGAAATGTCTTCTCCACACTGTTAAAAATACTGTAGTAAGCTGCACCAGAAAGTGGTGCTACACCAGATGCACCACTATCTTAGGAAAGATATACCATTCTGTAGTGCGAAATAAACCCAACACCATGATCAGTCTTGCGTGCAACCTTGTACCATAACGTGGTAAAAAGTTGAACCACGTTTTTTTTTTTTTTTTTTTTTTTTTTTGTAAAGTACGGTACTGTATCTTTTCTCAGAAAGTGGTACAGCTGGTGTAGCACCACTTTTTGGTGCAACCTACCACAAAAGTTTTAACAGTGCATTTTGAACTAAAAAACTATGGTGAATTAAAATGAAGCAAATGGGTACAGAACACGTATCTTAAAAACTCTTGCATGAGAGTCTGTCGGCAAAATTAACTGCCGTCTGCAGCATGCGTACAGCAAAAAAAGTCTATAGTTCCTTTAACAAGTTCGCGCAACTGATTTCGGCTCAGTCACTATCTGCGCCACTAGCGTAAAATCCTATGAGGACGAAAAAACGTATCCCAGTCAAGATTCTATGCATCTTTCGCGACAGTAGTCAGGCAAATCCCAAGTAAAAAATTTCAGTGTAACGAAAATGGGTAACATGCGTTAGTGTCAAAAACCATTGCTGAAATCTGATCGTGCCGTATGCTGTCACATGACGTGGTGCTACAACAGTCAATTTCATTGTTACTCAACGATATATTTTTCTAAACTATCGCTCAGCATAATTTCATCATTTCATTTCATGTCATTTATTTCGTTATGGGGTTACATTTGACTATATTACATTTCAAAATTAATTTTATAACATATAGTATTAAGAAAAACAACATATATAATGTGAATACATACGTACAGGGTAGCCAAAGAACAGGAAATTGAGTAAAAGGCTATATATGTATAGCCTGAGTGAATCCCAATTCCCCTAAAGTACGTAGTCAAGTCAAACGTCCTGCACATATAAAATTTACTCATATGTGGTCTGATTAATAAATTTTACCATATAATTTTATATTTTAATTTGTTAGCAAATATGTTTTAGTTGCTTTCGAAAACAATTATAATTATTAATATGTGTTAATTGACCAGGTAGGTTATTCCATAACATCAATCCCTGGTAATCAATAAATCTTTTTGGGTTAAAGTGTTAGGCATTGGTAACAAAAATGCATTTCTATCTCTTGTTTGATAGTCGTGACCCACAGTGTTCAGCTGAATTAAATGTTGATACCTATTCTTTTTTATCCTTTTATACATGAATCCTAATAATCTAAATTGCCATAATTTCTCAATATCTAAAACTCCAAAGGAATTTATTCGTACCCCCATATTCAAGTTAATTCCCCTAAAGTTATTTAAAATTCTGGCCATCCTATTTTGTAATTATTGTAATTTATATAAATTAGTCTTAGTAGTTTGCCCCCATACTAATAAACAATAAGTCTGACATGGATAAATCAGACTGTAGTACAAAATTTTTAATGTTTTCATTGTTAAATTATTTGAAATTCACGTAATTAAACCCAATACCCCCGAAATTGTGTTTACAATATTTTGAATATTTATATTCCATTTTAGATTATACTCGATCATTATTCCCAAATATTTAATATTATTTACTATTTCAAGGGTACACTTCTTCCCACAAATAGATGGTGGCTCATCAATCTGTCTATCTCCCTGCTTAAAAATCATAATTTTAGCTTTTTCAATATTTAAACACAGAAAATTTGTGTCCAGCTATTCCATCAATTTTTCAATAAATTTATTTCATTTTATTTTTGCCTCATTTATATCTGCATCCGTAATCAGAACCGTGGCACCATCAGCAAATAAAATAAAATCCTTATTAGGTTCAATGTTAAAAATGTCATTTATATATATTAAAAAAAGTAATGGTGCCAGGACTGAACCCTGCGGCACTCCCATTTCATTAAGCAACCCGTGCGATTTCATTTTATTAATCTGCACATACTGTTTCCTGTTATGTAAGTAGTCCTCTAAAAAATTGTAATATTGATTTCTTATTCCATTATCATAGAGCTTATCCAAAAGTATTCCATGATCGATCGTATCAAATGCCTTTGTAAGGTCTAGGAATACCGCAATGGTTACTAATCCCCTTTTTCTATTATTAAATATGATATTCTGAAATGTTAAAATGGCTGGAACTGCGTGCGTTAATAGAACCTGATACAAAATGTGATAAAAGCCACTGTAAATTGCATTTTGATGCCGTAATACAACAAATTGCAATTTTTCGCGTCACTCACCACACTGAGCCACGCTGGAAGGGCAGGTGCCAGTATTTGGGAAACTGCCGCAGCTGTTGGCTGCTCCCGTACTATTGTATATCAAGGGTTACTAGGACTTGATTAACCATACTCAGACATACAACATAATGGCGCTCATTAGTCAGCCACTTTCGGGTCATTCGAGATGTCAGCGTCGGTTTCACTACAGGTATACAGCAACGACGTACGACAGTCACCCATCTCATCCACAAATACAGTATCGACGCAGGTCGATACCTTGCTTCGCCTGGGGTTCCACAGTCTATAACATATAAGTTTGTCCGCGCCAGCCATCAAAACTGGGTCCCCTCACTCCGGAGTAAGTCGCTCTCCGAACTGAGCTACGCGGGCATGTGCTCTCACTGCTATCTGCTTTTATCTCATGTGCGTCCTGCGGTGCAGGCACGTCACAAGCCTTAGAATAAGGAGTGTACACATGATGAAGCCCAGTCATCGCACAACGCCTTACATGGGCCGAGGAATTGCAACTGAGCGTCAACAGATGGAAACGGGTATCGTTCACTTGATCGAAAGGTCACTTGACCGAAAATCACTTCGCCTAAAATCACTTGATCGAAAGGTACATTTCAACGGGGTCACTTGACCAAAAAGTTCATTTCATCGAAAGGACATTTGATCGAAAAGTTCATTTCACCGAAGGATTACTTTACCTAAAAGTTCATTATATCAAAAGATCATTTCCCCGAATGGTCAGTTTATTGAACACTTAGAATTTTATTGTTAGAGATATGTTGGAGTGTGGTGCGGGTTTTTGAAAAACTGGTCACCTAAACTTACCGGATTGTAAAAAAAATACACTTTTAATTTCTATGAAACACCTCCCCATGTGCCTTTTTGTCAAATTTTAATCCTCCGAGCTCATATTCATAAGGGTTACATAGCAAATCAAGTAAATAATGTTCCACTTTTACTCAACCACAAAAAATTAGTTTTTTGACCTTAGACCAACATGCAGGCCATTTTAAGAGATTTTATCCTTACTCATATTCATAAGCATTACATGAAATGTAAAGTAACTTTTTATGTAAACCTTATGAACATGAGCACGCACGGTTAAAATTTGCAAAACAGGCCTAAGCCACAGCCTAGGAACCTAAAATGGATTATTTTTGCATGAAAAAATGTGCAACATGATTAACTTTACTTTTTACGTAAACCTTATGAACATGAGCACTGAGCATGACTTTTATGTAAACCTTATTAACATGATTAAAATTTGCTAAAAAGACAAAAGCCGAGAGGCCTATTTTCTTAAAACTAAACCTTTGCGTTCTCTGTGACACGGAGAAATCAAAACTGCCTGTCTGTCGAACTTGCACCATGCTTCAACAGATGCTGTAATGAAATCCAAAAAATTTCGATAAACTGATCCTTCGATGTAATGAACTTTTCGATCAAGTGACCCTTCGGTGAAATGAACTTTTCGATCAAGTGACCCTTCGGTGAAATGAACTTTTTGATCAAGTGATCCTTCGGTGAAATGAACTTTTCGATCAAGTGATCCTTCGGTGAAATGAACTTTTTGATCAAGTGATCCTTCGGTGAAATGAACTTTTCGATCAAGTGATCCTTCGGTGAAATGAACTTTTTGATCAAGTGATCCTTCGGTGAAATGAACTTTTCGATCAAGTGATCCTTCGGTGAAATGAACTTTTTGATCAAGTGATCCTTCGGTGAAATGAACTTTTCGATCAAGTGACCCTTCGGTGAAATGAACTTTTCGATCAAGTGATCCTTCGGTGAAATGAACTTTTCGATCAAGTGATCCTTCGGTGAAATGAACTTTTTGATCAAGTGATCCTTCGGTGAAATGAACTTTTCGATCAAGTGATCCTTCGGTGAAATGAACTTTTTGATCAAGTGATCCTTCGGTGAAATGAACTTTTCGATCAAGTGATCCTTCGGTGAAATGAACTTTTTGATCAAGTGATCCTTCGGTGAAATGAACTTTTCGATCAAGTGACCCTTCGGTGAAATGAACTTTTCGATCAAGTGATCCTTCGGTGAAATGAACTTTTTGATCAAGTGATCCTTCGGTGAAATGAACTTTTCGATCAAGTGATCCTTCGGTGAAATGAACTTTTTGATCAAGTGATCCTTCGGTGAAATGAACTTTTTGATTAAGTGATCCTTCGGTGAAATGAACTTTTCGATCAAGTGATCCTTCGGTGAAATGAACTTTTTGATCAAGTGATCCTTCGGTGAAATGAACTTTTCGATCAAGTGATCCTTCGGTGAAATGAACTTTTTGATCAAGTGATCCTTCGGTGAAATGAACTTTTCGATCAAGTGATCCTTCGGTGAAATGAACTTTTTGATCAAGTGATCCTTCGGTGAAATGAACTTTTCGATCAAGTGACCCTTCGGTGAAATGAACTTTTCGATCAAGTGATCCTTCGGTGAAATGAACTTTTTGATCAAGTGATCCTTCGGTGAAATGAACTTTTCGATCAAGTGATCCTTCGGTGAAATGAACTTTTTCGATCAAGTGATCCTTCGGTGAAATGAACTTTTCGATCAAGTGATCCTTCGGTGAAATGAACTTTTCGATCAAGTGACCCTTCGGTGAAATGAACTTTTCGATCAAGTGATCCTTCGGTGAAATGAACTTTTTGATCAAGTGATCCTTCGGTGAAATGAACTTTTCGATCAAGTGATCCTTCGGTGAAATGAACTTTTCGATCAAGTGATCCTTCGGTGAAATGAACTTTTTGATCAAGTGATCCTTCGGTGAAATGAACTTTTCGATCAAGTGATCCTTCGGTGAAATGAACTTTTTGATCAAGTGATCCTTCGGTGAAATGAACTTTTCGATCAAGTGATCCTTCGGTGAAATGAACTTTTTGATCAAGTGATCCTTCGGTGAAATGAACTTTTCGATCAAGTGACCCTTCCGTGAAATGAACTTTTCGATCAAGTGATCCTTCGGTGAAATGAACTTTTCGATCAAGTGATCCTTCGGTGAAATGAACTTTTTGATCAAGTGATCCTTCGGTGAAATGAACTTTTCGATCAAGTGATCCTTCGGTGAAATGAACTTTTTGATCAAGTGATCCTTCGGTGAAATGAACTTTTCGATCAAGTGATCCTTCGGTGAAATGAACTTTTTGATCAAGTGATCCTTCGGTGAAATGAACTTTTCGATCAAGTGACCCTTCGGTGAAATGAACTTTTCGATCAAGTGATCCTTCGGTGAAATGAACTTTTTGATCAAGTGATCCTTCGGTGAAATGAACTTTTCGATCAAGTGATCCTTCGGTGAAATGAACTTTTTGATCAAGTGATCCTTCGGTGAAATGAACTTTTCGATCAAGTGATCCTTCGGTGAAATGAACTTTTTGATCAAGTGATCCTTCGGTGAAATGAACTTTTCGATCAAGTGACCCTTCGGTGAAATGAACTTTTCGATCAAGTGATCCTTCGGTGAAATGAACTTTTCGATCAACTGATCCTTCGGTGAAATGAACTTTTTGATCAAGTGATCCTTCGGTGAAATGAACTTTTCGATCAACTGATCCTTCGGTGAAATGAACTTTTCGATCAAGTGATCCTTCGGTGAAATGAACTTTTCGATCAAGTGATCCTTCGGTGAAATGAACTTTTCGATCAAGTGACCCTTCGGTGAAATGAACTTTTCGATCAAGTGATCCTTCGGTGAAATGAACTTTTCGATCAAGTGACCCTTCGGTGAAATGAACTTTTCGATCAAGTGATCCTTCGGTGAAATGAACTTTTCGATCAAGTGACCCTTCGGTGAAATGAACTTTTTGATCAAGTGATCCTTCGGTGAAATGAACTTTTCGATCAAGTGACCCTTCGGTGAAATGAACTTTTTGATCAAGTGATCCTTCGGTGAAATGAACTTTTCGATCAAGTGACCCTTCGGTGAAATGAACTTTTCGATCAAGTGATCCTTCGGTGAAATGAACTTTTCGATCAAGTGATCCTTCGGTGAAATGAACTTTTTGATCAAGTGATCCTTCGGTGAAATGAACTTTTCGATCAAGTGATCCTTCGGTGAAATGAACTTTTCGATCAAGTGACCCTTCGGTGAAATGAACTTTTCGATCAAGTGATCCTTCGGTGAAATGAACTTTTCGATCAAGTGACCCTTCGGTGAAATGAACTTTTCGATCAAGTGATCCTTCGGTGAAACGAACTTTTCGATCAAGTGACCCTTCGGTGAAATGAACTTTTTGATCAAGTGATTTTTCGGTGAAGTAAACGTTGGTCGAATGGACCAGACCCGATGGAAATAGGTCATCTGGGGTGATCAGTCCCGTTTACTGATGCACCATGTTGATGACTGGGTTTGCATACGGCCTAAAAACCATGAAGCCCTATATGCCCTGGTTGCACAGTTGAAATTCAACGTGCCGGTGGAGGTGGTGTTCTTGTCTGGGGAAATGTTTCATGGCGAGGCTTAGGTCCGTTAGTTATCATCAAACACACTGAATGGTGGACGCCACAGGGACCTTAGGCGACCATCTCCATCCATATCTGCAGCGGGTTTACTCAGATCACAGCGCCATCTTTCAACAGGAGAACGCACCATGTAATCGGGATTGTATAATTACGAAGTGTTTATTTGTTTTTGTGATTAGAGGTTTAACGACCACGGTGAGCAACTCAGTAGGCTATAAGCAGTGGCCCGTCCCTTACATATGGCCACTGATATATTTTTTTTTTGATTGAAGGTTTAACGACCACCATGAGCAAATCAATGGGCTATAAGTAGCCGCCCGTCCCTAATTTCGGGCCAGTAGTTCCAGGGAAGGGAGAGAGCCAGCACCGTAAGACAAACGAAACATCCATGCCTCACCGGGATTCGAACCCGGACCCATCACGGACGAATGGTCAGAATCCATCGCTTAGACCACTGAGGCACCGGGGAGACACTGAGTGGTTCTAGGAACACAACAACAAGTTTACCACATAACCTTGGCCGCCCCAGTGTCGCAGTGTTCTAAGCGATGGCTTCTGATCATTCGTCTACAAGGGGTCCGGGTTCGAATACCGTGGAGGCATGAATGTTGTGTTTGTCTTACGGCACTGGCTCTTTCCCGTCCCTGACCCTAACGGGGGTTGCTCACGGTTGTCGTTAAACCTCCAATAAGCAATCAACAACAACCACATTATTTTGGCTCTCACACTCCCCTAACTGTAACCGAATTGAACATTTGTCAGATGCACCAGAACGGAATGTGAGAACTGCTGATCCCCCTCCACGGAGTAAGGGTGAAATGAAAGAGCTGCTGCGGCAGATATAGGTAAGGTTACGCATGGAGGATGTTCGACACCTTGTAGAATCTGTTCCTAGACGTGTGCGAACAGTGACTGCACAGAAAGTTTAGCCAACGCGTTATTAGGTACCTGTTCCCAATGTAAAGCTTACTCAGTGTATAAATATTCTGTTGCGTTTTTCCTCTTAACCCAAATTTTAATTTTTTGTTCAAAAGATTGGGTCACGTTTGTTATATAGTGAGGTGTAAGCCGTGAATGTCGTATCAAATTGAAGTTGACAGTTTGAATTTGAAATTACTTGGAACGACCAAATGCATTTGTGTGCCAATATTCATCTTGTGCTTGTGATTAATCTTGTGGTGCCTTCTAATCCAATAAAAGTTAGTATTGAACTTATAAGCGATGTTTCTCATGTTGCATTCTGGAACTTGGCCGTTAATGCCAGTTTAATAGCTAATAATGTGCAAGTGTTTAATTAAGATTGGAATATTACACTTAAATAAATCTTCAAACAACGATACGAATTTGAAAAATAATTCTGTAAATGAAATTTGAATCAAATAACATTTATGTTGAAGTTAGCCTTATATGTTCTACGATTAGGTAATCGCGTTTATTTTATAAGTTTTTGCGTGAAAATGAATAGGAAAAACTGAAGTAATAATAAATAATAATTATTATTTACTTCAGTTTTTCCCATTCTTTTCCGATTTAATGGACAAATTTCAGGATAATCTCTCTCTTTCTCTCTCTCTCTCACACCAACATAGTTTTACGCTGCACCCTTTGAATTCGCTATGAATGGATTGTTATCTACTCTTATATATGAAAAAGGCTCCAAATTTGCATGCATTTAATTTGTCTTTTCGGCTCCGGTAGCCCAGGCTTCAGCCAATTTGTCCGAGATGGGTGTGGGTTAGAATCTGGATGAGACATAGACACTGTGTTTGTCTTACCGCACTGAATCTCTTCTTTCTCTAGAACTAGTGGACCTAAATTAGGGATGGGAGGCTGTTTATAGCACATAGAGTTGCTCCCCCCCCAAAAAAAAACCGGGTTGTTTTTATTTTTCAATCACTGAATTCCATTATTGTTTGATTATGACTCGAAAGATAACTATGGTAATCTTGATAAAAGAATTACCCCCAATTTCTGTGAATTTTAATAAAAAAATTACTGCCACGTTTTCCCAATTTCATAAACTTTTACGTTATTGCAAAGTATGGACCTCGGCGTGTCACAAATTGGAAACTGTTTTCCCTGTATCGAATAGGTAGTGTTGATGATGAGACCTATCTGGAATTTATCAATATTATCTACACGGAGATGGCCTAGAATTTAATCGCATGAGAGTTTTGTTGTTGTTGTTTTTGTAAAATCTGAGAGTAAGAAAATTATTTCAAAATTCGTATTTCTAATAAACATTAAATCTGAACTTTTTCCATCCACATTTTTCAGAATTAGAGCATGTTCAAGGAGAAAGAAAAACTGCATAACCATTGCATTGCAAATAGTGCATGTTAGATAAAGACAAGAAAAGGTATGTGTGTGCTTTTGGTCTTCTGTATTTTACATGCAGAAATTTCTCGCCATTCAAATTTAAATTTAGCAAGACGTGGGTTGCATGGAGTTTTTCCTTTATTTTCTAGAACGGTTTGCTCCAAACACATGTAAAAAATCTGAGTTACGGCGATCTCACCAGGGAATTTCAAGCGAAGCATTCATATCCTGAGGGCTGCTGTGGAAGTGACTATAGAAATGTAAACCGAAAACGAAAGGTTCTTCTGAAAATTGCTTCCTCAAGAGAGAGAATCGGGCAAGAAAATGGTAGAAATGCGACAAAAGGACATCTTTTATTTCAGTAATTTTTTACGCTTTCCAACCGTAGGTTGAAGAAGCGTATATGCTCCAGCTTTGTCCGTCTGTCTGTCAGCTCGATAACTTTCGTAAAAATGGTTCGATTTCCATGAAATTTTAGTATGTGGTAGAGGACCACCTGAGGACAACTCCTATTGAAAATGTACGAAATGGGATCAAAGGTCAGGACATAGGAGCGGAATTCATTCCATCGCCCTTATGGGTCATAACTTACATACAAATGCTTCGATTACGACAAAACTTTATCATGTTGTCCTGGAGGTATACTGAACCGGTTCTGTTGAATATCATCAAAATGGGGTCAATGGGGTCAAAGGTCAGAGCACAGGAGCAAGATGAATTCCACAGACATTTATCCTCGTAACTAGACTAAAAGTGCTTTTATCACGACAAAACTTCAGTATGTTGTTCCTCAGGTATACTGCACCAATTCTGTTTAATATAATCGAAATGGGGTCAAATGCCAAGGCACAGGAGCTAGATTTATTCCACAGCCATTATCCTCATGATTTGAGTAATTTCCATCACACTTATGCGTCATAACTTACATAAAAAGTTGAGTTCATTCCTTCGCTCTTATGCGTCATAACTTACATGAAAATGCTTCGATTGCGACAAAACTTCATCATGTTGTCCCGGAGGTATACTGAACCGGTTCTGTTGAATCTCATCGAAATGGGGTCAAAGGTCAGGGCACAGGATCAAGATTTACTCCACAGCCATTATCTTCGTAACTTGACTGAAAATGCTTCTATCGAGACAAAACTTTAGTATGTTGTTCCTCAGGTACACTGAACCGATTCTGTTTAATATAATCGAACTGGGGTCAAAGATCAAGGCACAGGAGCAAGAGTTATTCCTCAGTCATTATCCTCATAATTTGAGTAATAACTTGCGTAAATGCTTCGATTGCAGCGAAATACAGTACGTACGTTGTTCCGTAGCGACTTTGGAAGCAGTCCCACGTAAAATGTTTTTGTCAGCAATTGCGGGCAGCGCGCATGCGAGATTCGTTAGCCATTATTTTCGCACCATAATTTCTGTGAAAATATCCCGATTGAGATTCGATTTTTAATTATAAAACGGCTTATGTGGGGTAGCTTTTGATAATAGAAATAGGTAACGACCGGCAGAGAGAGATTTAATTTTGATATATGTGTACCTCAAACGTTATATCATAGTTCAATCCCCTAAAACCAAGGTATTTTCCTATGATTTCTGGTATGTTGGAAAGCGTATCATAATCAACGTATTGCATGATTTTACTACCTTGTCTATTAAAAAGAAGAGCACTTTACGAGACACTTGATAGCAAGGATATTTGAGTTTTTATGAAATCGTACTTTTACGAAATACTTTAAATGCCTCTAATTTTGACCTTCTCAAAGAAAAAGCTCACCATTTAGCATGGTCTCTGCGGTTCGAAAAAGCAGCACTTTAATTAAAAATAATCGACTCTTTATCAACATTTAAAAATGCATACCACCTTCAAAGCACGGCACCACACTCACTATTGATACATTCACGGACAGCGAATTTTGCGAACCTAGAAGAAGTAATGCTACAAACGCGAAACTTTGCAGATATCTAGAGTGCCTGCTGGTATGCAAGTAATCTACGTTAGGTGCGATTGCGCATGACCGCACACACTGTGGTGGCGCTGCAAGCACGAACCTGCAGCCTTATAAACCGGTGCGTAGTCAATGCCCCATGAAAGCGAAAAGCACCGGCCGAAGCAAGCAAGGGTACAGAGTTACAAGAATGCCCGGTATAATTCTAGAGACATGGATTTACACAACTTACGGACTTTGAGAGAGGCCTGATCATCGAGCTGAAAATCCCAGGCAGGTCGGCGCATCCTTATAACCCGCTACGTGGATCGTTCTGACCGTAATGTCCTATTGTGTTGGGAGCAGTGAACACGTGACGGCACTGCCACATGGCGAAGCGGCTCCGGACGGACCAGGACCCCCATCGGTAGAGAGGATCGACGGATCGTGCGATGACCCATTTCCCTATACAGGTAGATGTAGCGTCTCCTATGTGCCCACAAACCGTTTTCTGATGCCTCACGGAAGCGAATCTGCAATCCCACCGCCCCTTACGTGTGCTGCCGTTAACACTGGAACATCGCCGGCTCCAGACCAGAGCTGCGTGGAACGCCACAGATTGGCGACGTGTAATGTTTAGCGATGATTCGATTTGGGGACAGATGATCATCGCGTCCGGGTGTGGAGGTCCCCTGGTCAACGACACAATGCCAACCTCGCTATCGAGCCCCACACCTCCCCTACTCTGGGGATTAATTGCCTACGATAGCCGCTCAGCTCCAGTAGTAGTACGTGTATCATTGACGGGCCAGCGGTATGTGGATGAGATCCTACGGCCCCATGTGAACCCATTCCTGGCTGGAATTCCAGGTGCGCTATACCAGCACGATAATGCCCGTCCGCCCACGGTTCGGATTGCCCAGGACTGCTCTCGTCATGTCCAGACACTTCCATGGCCCGCCTGCTCACCGAAAATGTCCCCTACAAACATGTGTGGGACCAGTTGAAGCACCAGCTGCCGACGTGCCGCACTATCCGGGATTTGGAGCACACCGTCCAGCACGCGTGGGCCAGTCTGCCGCAGGACAACATCAGGCGTCTGTTCGCCTCCATGACGGACCGTATTGCAGCATGTATCGCCGCACGACACGGTGCAACACGCTATTGAATATTACCGGACTGTGTATCACAGATCCCTGTGTAATTGTCCTGCAGCTGTATCATTTATCTGTATCATTACGCCCATAAAATTTCAGTTCAATCCGATGCTTCCTTCTTGGTGCGCAAATTTAATTTTCCGTGAGTGTAAATTAACACATGAGGTTTAAAAGACGTTTACTGAAAAGATAAAAGTTAGATCTTTCAGTCTCATTTTGAGACTACCATCGGACAGAATAACACAAGATGTTCGCTGTTAAATATCTCAATAATGCCATATATATATATATATATATATATATATGTCATATATATATATATATATATATATATATATATATATATTCCATATAATATATATATTCCATATAATATTTTTTTATATGCCATTATGTCTTAAAAGAAAAGTGTTTGATCAATGCATCCTTCCAGTGCTTACGTATGGTGCAGAGACGTGGACCTTAACTAAAAGAGACATACAAAGGCTGCAGACAACTCAAAGCAGCATGGAGAGGTGCATGCTTGGTATAACCAGGAGAGATAAGAAGAGGAACGCGTGGATCCGAAAAATGACGAGAGTGGAAGACATCATGATCAGAGTTAAATCCCTGAAATGGCAATGGGCTGGACATACTGCCAGAAGGACAGACCATAGATGGACAGCCGAAATTTTAGATTGGATTCCAAGGGACAGGAAAAGACCCAGAAAAAGACCACATGGGAGATGGGTAGATGAAATTCGTAAATATGCGGGAGTGACATGGAGGAGACTGGCACAAGACAGACCGTTGTGGAGGAAACTTGGGGAGACCTTCGTCCAGCAGTGGATTGATAATGGTTGACAATGATGATGATGATGATATTCTATTAAGAAGATACCTAAGCAAAAAAATACATATATAATTTTGACTCACACCAAGCACAACATAGAAAGGGTTATGTATCTACCTGTGTGAGTAAAAGGAGAAAAGATAAAAAAATAAAATAAAACAACTGAATGTAGAAGGTGTCGAGAATACTGAGCCTTGGCTTTATCAAGGACCAGCTTGTATTTGGGTTTTGGTCTTATAAGTTCAATGTTTGTACTTCATGTACTTTTTCTCTGTTGTTTTTTTGCTTTTCAGCTTTTAGGCACTGGCTTGTCTGTTAACATTTTTGCGGGTTTTAACTCTTTCTTTTCTTTGTAACTTTGCGCGTCTTTTGGGGAACCTAGGAACAGCAGATGGCTAAGCTTGTTCCTTTTCTTTGCGCTGTATTTTCAAAGTAGTTAAGTACTTAATAACTAATTAATTATGCACTTAAAACACTGCTGAAATACTTTGTACATATTGCAACTAACTGTTTAAGTCATATAACTTTCACAAAGTTTTCTTTAGTTAATTATTGTCTTTAACTTATTCTCGTTTTCGTGCTGTCATAAGTTGTAGAGTAGGGGGTTTTAGACTCAAGTTTTCTTTCAAAAATCTGTTTTTTAAAAATTAATATTTCCTTTTTTATTGCAATGAAAAAATTTGGATTTCTTTTGCATTGTTTTTCAGGTTTAAATTCTCTCTCAAACGAACTTGGCATTTCGTTATAGCTGAAAATTATTTCTAATTATTATGTCACTCTCACAGCTTGAGTTCTCTTTAATCTTCTTCTCTCTGTTTAATAGTAACAGATGAAGAGCATGGGTCGGGCCAGGAAGGTTCATGGATGCAAGCGAAATTGTTAACTAGTGCTAGGTCATACAACTCTGCGGAGGACATGACATATATATATTTTTTAAAACAATTTTAGGTGGGAATGTTACTTGCATCTATGGCCTTGCAGAAACCCATTTCCAACTAGGTCTTTGTGGAAGTGAGAAAATGCAGAGTTTTTGCTGGTCCTTGATAAAGCCAAGGCTCAGTATTCTCGACACCTTCTACATTCAGTTGTTTTATTTTATTTTTTTATCTTTTCTCCTTTTACTCACACAGGTAGATACATAACCCTTTCTAAGTTGTGCTTGGTGTGAGTCAAAATTATATATGTATTTTTTTGCTTAGGTATCTTCTTAATAGAATGTGAATTCTGAATTTTCAAAACTGCTGCGTTGCGCGTTTTGATCTTCGGGTTTTTTTGCAACTTTCGTTTTAAATTCGAAAGTTTTTCCTTAGTCTTCAGTGTTGCTCTTCAGTATATATATATATTATTAATAACATCTATGAAAATGCAAGTGCAAAGATTCGGCTGTTTGAAAATACAACACACATAAAAATTGGAAAAGGAGTGAGACAAGGTGACACCATATCTCCGAAGCTCTTTAATGCAACATTGGAAAATGTCTTTCAATCACTGAACTGGGAAAACAAAGGGATAAAGATTAATGGAGATTACTTAACCCACCTTCGTTTTGCTGATGACATAGTCATTTTTGCAACTACCCCATCAGAGCTACAGAGTATAATACAGGAACTTGCTGACAAGAGTAAAGAAGTGGGATTAAAAATGAACTTTCAGAAGACAAAAGTGATGTACAATGCTTTTACAAGAAATGAAGATTTATCGATTGATGGAGAAAAGCTGGAGATAACAGACACGTACGTTTATCTTGGACAGCAGATATCAAGTGAGGTCACATTGGTGAAGAAATTAATCGGCGTACAAAACTTGCCTGGAGAGCTTTTGGAAGAAACAGCATAATTTTCAAGAGCAATATGCCATTATGTCTTAAAAGAAAAGGGTTTGATCAATGTATCCTTCCAGTGCTTACGTATGGTGCAGAGACGTGGACCTTAGCTAAAAGAGTTATACAAAGGCTGCAGACAACTCAAAGCAGCATGGAGAGGTGCATGCTTGGTGTAACCAGGAGAGATAAGAAGAGGAACACGTGGATCCGAAAAATGACAAGAGTGGAAGACATCATGATCAGAGTTAAATCCCTGAAATGGCAATGGGCTGGACATACTGCCAGAAGAACAGACCATCGATGGACAGCCGAAATTTTAGATTGGGTTCCAAGGGACAGGAAAAGACCCAGAAAAAGACCACATGGAAGATGGGTGGATGAAATTCGAAAGTATGCGGGAGTGACATGGAGGAGACTGGCACAAGACAGACCGTTGTGGAGGAAACTTGTGGAGACCTTCGTCCAGCAGTGGATTGATAATGGTTGACAATGATGATGATGATGATATATATCATATATGATGATATATATATATATATATATATATATATATATATATATATATATATATATATATATATATATATACACCTAAGAGCAATTAAATTAGAGACAGCTGGTGGCGTTATTCAAATGTGGCGCTGCGGGCGGCCCTGTAAACGGAAACAACATGACGTATGCAGCGATCCGACAATATAAGGAATGACGTGACGGGAATCAGTAAGAGTCGGACGCAGTATGGGTAAGACGAGGGATCTAAGCGCATTTGATCGTGGGCAAATTGTCGGGGACCGACGAATGGGTCACTCCATCTCGGAAGTCGTGCAGGCACTGGGATTTTCACGAGCCACTGTGTTACGGGTGCACCGTGAGTACATCGAATCCGGTAAAACCATCCCTGTAAGGGCCAACTGCCGTGGAAAACAGCGTGTGGATGAGCGGGGTCATCGTCGGCTAGCTCGCATTGTAACAGCGGATAGACGGGCCACAGTGCAAGAAATCACTCAGCAATTTTACGAAGGTGCACAAAAACGTGTAAGCAGCCACACCATCCAAAACCATCTCCTCGCTATGGGGTACAGAAGCCATCGTCCCATAAGGGTACCGCTGCTGACCGCACATAACAGGGTGCAGAGATTAGCGTGGGCGCGGAACATCGCCACTGGACCCTAGACATGTGGAAAAATGGTGCCAAGACTGATGAGTCGAGATTCACGTTGGTACATTCGAATGGCATGGATCCATCTTGACAGCAGGGTACTCTTCAAGCTGGTGGGGGTGGCATTCTCGTCTGGGGACTGTTTAGGTGGACTAAAATGGGACCCCTGGTACGTGTGACATCGTCCTTCACAGGTCAACGTTACCGGAATATCCTGAACGACCATTTGCTTTCGTTTGTGCGTCTTCAACATCCCACTGGGGGCCTCATCCTGCAACAAGACAATGCACCGTGCCATCGCTCCCGAATTGTATCCGAATGATTGGATGAACACTCCCCCGACGTGACCTCGCCTCCTTGGCCAGCTAGGTCACCTGACCTAAATTCACCATCGAGTACATCTGGGATGCCATCTAGAGAGATGTTCAAGGCTCTGACCAACCTCCATCAAATCTTCGTGAACTGTGGGAGCTTGTTCAGGAGTCGTGGATCCGTATGGCTTCCCAACGCTTCCGGTGTCTTGTAGAGTCCATGCCAAAACGAATCGCCGCCGTCATCAGGGCGAAAGGTGGGGCTGCACGTTACTACACAGGTATCTCTAATTCAACTGATGTTCAGTGTACACTGAAGTATCAGAAAAACTGGTACACCAGTCTAAAACTTGTTAGATTCCCCACGGGAGCGCAGGACTGCAGAAATGTGACGGGGCATGGACTCCACTAGCTTCTGGAAATATCCTGTAGCCAATTCACACCATACGTCCTGTAGAGCGTTCCGCAATTCGGGTGTATTCTGAGGTCTCGGATTCCTGTGTTCGATAGCGCGTTGCATAGCATCCCAAATGTGTCCTATCCCGTTGAGATCTGCGGACTTGGTTGGGATTGGCAACACCCGAAACTCAGATGAATGCTCCTCTAACCACAATAATGATGAGGCGTCCCGACACTTGTGTGGAGGTGCATTGCCCTGTTGGAACAGGCCCAATTCATCAGCATGAATGCAGGACATGAACGAGTGTACCTCGTCAGAAAGGATGCGCACATAGCGTTGTCCTGTCACAGACGTTTATAGACGTACCAGAGGTCCTAGTGAAGTCCAGCTAAACACGCCCCATACCATTACGGACCCCCCACCAACCGGTACAGTTCCCTGTTGACAGACGGGATGCATGGCTTCAAGGGGTTGGCGCCACACACGAATCCTTCCATCTGCCCGATACAGTTGGAAACGCGACTCGTCATGCCAGGCTACATGTAACCAGTCATCAAGAGTCCAGTGGCGGGGTTGCCGTGCCCAAGCGAGGCTCATAGCTCTGTGTCGTGCACTCATCAAAGGGACTCGAGTTAGGCGTTGGCTCCCAAAGCCCATATCGTGCAGGGTACTTTGCACAGTCCGGACGCTGATACTTGTTGAGGCTCCAGCATTGAATTCCGATGATACCTGCGTACTAAATGTAATGTAAAAACGTTTTTCTGAATTCAGACAATACCTTCTGTTCGCGCATACCCATGAAAGTTATAGAAATTCCACAAATTTTGACCTTTATTTCATTCAAAGTACCAAATGCTTCCCCCTCCACTAACTTACGGCTGCTACGAACATTCGTTTTTGACCTTGAAAAACACTCCATATGCTACTAAGACACGCGAAACCTTGACAAACGCGCCGTTCCTTCGGCCAGACAGAGCTAGCTCGCAACCAGAGTGTGAGTTTAGTCCAGTGACTCTGTTTAAGTACTTAACTTTACCTTTTGATATCACTGTTTAATTGCGTGTTTTACAATTATTGAAGCAGCGCATGAACATATAACGAGACTATAATTTATTTGTCTTTTATCTGTTTATCCAATAAATCTTGTTCCAAATAAAATGCCTGCACCTGAGGATGTAATACGATGATGTTTTGGAGAGAGGCATAAGCTGGTATTGGAATGCAACTGTAACAATAAGGACGTTAACTTTTCATCTTTTGGGGGTGGCAGTGGCAAATTGAATGAAATGTGCATTTCATAAAGCATGCATTCCTACATAATATGAATATAGAATAGTGCAGCTTATTAAGGCCTACCATGATACATAACGCAAATCGTGGACGTTTTATAACCTGGACATAAACAAACCAAAGTTTTAAAACAAGCTTGACAGCTTTAAAAAGAATCTAGGGCACTTTTCGTTGTTGCAAGTCTCGTATGTCGCTGGATTGAGTTTGTAAAAAAATACGTGACTATTATATTTGCCCAATATCAATCCCTTGCACCTATGAGAAATCGAAAAAAAGTCCCTTCCATTGAACTGAAGTTCCTACATCTTCAAAGATAGCATGGGTTAGGAAGGTTTGGACCACTGGAAGGAAACTCATAGTTAGAAGTGGACCAGTAGATATACAGGAAACCCCCAAACAATTAAAAAAGGGGAAATAAAGAAAACAAATTAAACTTCACTATACATGTATATAAACCGCTGCCACTTCTAACTCAGTTTCTTCTAGTGGACAGACTAAACATCAAGCAAGGTTCTCAGGCCAGAGACGGTACATCCATGCAGCATTGCTATTAATATCTATCATGCCTAAATTTACACATAAGGCTGCCTTCAAAGTGATTCCCTAAAAAGAAACAGAATCATGAAGTAAAATTGAGAGTGAAAAATTGTCTTAATTTGTGAACCTTTTTTCCATTATATTTAGCTGCACTAGTGACAACTTTTCCGCACTATAGCGATTCAATTGTAATTTATTTGGTGCTTAGAAAAAATGTACAAAATTGCGCAAACTTTGGAAATTTTTGTAATTTTGATCGTCATGCGCGAACGGAAATTATTGTCTGATTTAAAAAAGAAATCACATTCTCTTTAGCTAATGTTTTCGTACTATAGTAATTCGATCAAAAACACTTCGGTACTTTCACCTACCCTAATACGAAGACCTCCTCTGCAATTTTCTGAGTAGTCCCTGTCTTTGGTTTTTGATATCCTTTATTATCCTGCAGCTCTTGTTTCTTCATCCGCTAATTTCTGTTTAAATCTTCCTATTCTTCGATGTCTTAGTTTGAGGTTGTACAGGGCATTCTATTTTACCATCTCCCATTTCTGGCTCCTCCTCTTATTAGATGTTTCGATACAGATACAGTAGTTTTAGTTTTCTATTAGTCTATCTTACATCTCTAACTGGATCCTTTCCATTTTCGGTGTCCCAGTCACTGCAGTCTCTGCAGTAGACCATTTTCCACCTGTGTCTGGATTTCTGCCATTTTCGGTGTCCTAGTTCAGAGTTAAATAAAGCCACTTATTTGGCCACCATCTTCCATACGACCTGGATCTTCCTCCTTTTCGGTGTTCCAGTTCAGAGCTACACATAGTCATTCTCGCTGACCATCTTCCATTGCAATGTGGGCGTTTCTCTTTTTCATTGTCTCAGTCTAGAGCTGCATATTTCTGCTTGACCATCGTCCAGTACGATCGGAGTCTTCCACTTTTTTTGGTGTCCTAGGTCAGAAGTACACGTAGCCTTTCTGGTTGACCATGTTCTTTGGATCCAGATCTTCCTCTTTACCAGTGAATCAGTTCAGACATACATAGAGTCGTACTGGTAGACCACTTTTATTTTCGTGCGCTCTTCTGTTTTGAAGTTCCAGTACACGGTTCCATGCAGTTCGTTTAGTAGACCATCTTCCAAATCTATCGCCATGTTCTTCATATCGGTGTCTCACTCCAGAGATAAATGTACTTGTTCTAGTTGAGCTCTTTCTATTGCAACTGGGTCTTCCTCTTTTGTGGTGTCCCAGTTCACAGCTTCATCTACACAATGCGTCAAAGAATTTTTAAGACTGGGTCTGTAAAATGAAATAGAAACAAGAAATTATAATTTGTTTTGGTTTGTTATTCAAAATAAGTCCCTCCGGCTTCAATACACTTGTTACAGCGATTTAATAATGATTCGAATGCCTGTTCCAGTTCACTTTGCGGAATTGCCTCCAAAGCACACGTCGAAGCTGTTTGTATGGACGAAATACTATAAAAAACACCCTTTTAACGTCATTGTAAGTTTTGAGAACAAAGAAAAGTCGCAGGGGGCTAAATCAGGTGAATACGGTGGATGATTCTACACACAGCCGTTATTTTTCGCCAAAAATCTACGAACAACAAGTGAGGTGTGACTGGGTGCATTATCGTGCAACAAACACCAACTGTTTTCATCCCGATATTCTGGACGAATGCCACGAATCCTGCATATCAAACGCCTCAAAACATTTAAAGAAAACTACCCAGTAATTGTTTGTCCACTTGCATCAAATTCTTTGGGGATAATACTCTTACTATCGAAGAATGTAATGAGCGTTGTTTCGATTTTCGATGGAACTTTTCTTGTTTTTTTGGCTTGTGGCGAGTGTTTTTACTTCCATTCCGCACTTTGTCGCTTTGTTTTAGGATCATATTGAAAACACCATGTTTCTTCACCAGTAAAAATCGATTTTAAGAAGTTTGAATCATTTTCAGCGGCTGAAATGATGTCTCTGCAATGTGCACTTCTCCTTGATTTTTGTTCATTGGTTAACGTGTGTGGAACAAATTTAGCAGCGACTTTTGTTTTGCCCAAATCTTCATGCAGGATGGTTCGAATCGTTTCTTTGTTGATGTTTAAAGACTCTTCCATCATTCTTAGTGGCGCACATCGATTGTTTGCCACGAAATCACGCACTTTTTCAATAATCTCAGGTGTCCTAGATGAACTTGGTCTTCCGGTATGCTTATCATCTTCTAGCGTATCTCTTCCGTCCAAAAAACGTTTGTTCCACAGGAAAACATTTGATCTACTTAAACAAAACTCACCGTAAACTTGTTTCACCATTTGGTACGTTTCCGAGGCACTTTTACTAAGTTTTGCGTTAAATTTAATGACAGCCCTTTGTTCCATCTTAATAATTCAACATGAAAAAAATTGTACTTCTCTAATGAACGGCCGTTTCGTTTGAGTTACTTTAACAACTGCGTAGTACTTTTTGCAGAAAGCAAGCAGATGGTCATGGTTTATAACGCATTCGCGATTACACTGGTAGCGCCACCGTAGGCTGAAATCTAGCGCCAGTCTTAAAAATTCTTTGACGCGCTGTGTATGTGACCTCTTCTTTTTTTCGGGTCTTCTTCTTTTTCGGTTTCCCAGTTGTGGTTCCATAGGGCAGTTTCACTGAAGCCATCTTGTTTTCTTTCTCTTGTTTGTTCAACCATCTAATATTTCCTCTTCGTTATTCTGATGTGCGTTAATCCATCAAAGTTATGGTTTGTTTCATGTCCAGGTTTCTTTTTTCCTACACTTCGTCATATCTAACCTTATTCTTCTAATGTTTTCTTTATGCAAGATTCATTTATCTGAATTTTTACATTTAGTGGCTTTTTCTGCAGAACACATGATAAAATTGGAAACATAAATTGCACGAAATATTCATTTGGAGAGAAACAGGAATGTTTTAATGGAATATATCCCTTATTTTTCCGAAAGCAGATCAATATTACTGAATTCTCGGCTGTATCCCTTTCCCAACGTCTTTTTTTTTTTTTTGTTTCACATAACTGCAGGAACTGCTCATATCTCTCTCTGCTTCTTTCAAAGAATACTATTCCACTAGAAGACTGACAGGAGGACAAACTACGGAATAATTAATATGTCAGTTAAATATCTGGGACGTTTCCCTTTCATCCTTTTACAGATAGAAGGAATGTCATGAAATTCTAATGAGGCATTAGAATTTCAACCAAAATGACTGATATTTATCTGAATTGGTACATTTCCATGGACATATTACTGTCGAGTGAATTTCAGTGAAACATTTCACGACATTTTCATGCTGAAATATTTCCCATCTACACTTGTACATTTCCCGGCTGGCTGGCATCTTTGTAAAGAAAATTTTCACTCTTCTTGGTGTAATGGCTTTCAAAGTGAGAGCAAGTAAAGAAAAGAGCAAATGGATAAGGTTAACTTTATGCTTCCAAATATTTCTGAAAAGAGGGGACAGGTTTCTGATGATTTGTTTAAATATAACAAAAGGCAAACTGTTAAATAAAAGATTTAAAAGAACACAGGAAGATCACATTCGTTTAGAAATTTTGGAAATAAATATAGATTATTTCCTTTCCAATATTTTGGTTCGTTAGTATCACTGTAGAAATTCCAAACTATTTTGATTTTGAGTTTAGAGATCGCTGCCGCAAATAAATTTATGTTGGTGAGGAACTTGGGTAAACCTTCAGAGTGAATTTTGAAGATGATAATCCGTTTTTTAGTGTAAATATAACAAGGATGATAAATCAGATAATATCCAAATACTTGAAACTTTCGTCGTCCTGAAGCGGGAACCGAACCCTCGCCTTCCAGATAGCACCCGGGTATGCTAACCACTACACCACCCTGAACGATTAAGTCCTATAATGGTGATATTCAAATTTCATCAGAAACTTGAGACTTGGTCGTTTTGGGTGGTGTAGTGGTTAGCATACCCGGGCGCTATCTGGGAAACCCGGATCCGATTACCGCTCAAGGACGACGAAATTTTCAAGTTTTCGGATATTACCTGACTTACCATCCTTGTCATATTCACACCAAATGGATTGTCATCTTCAAAATTTGTGTTGTATGGTGTAATCCCGTATTCATTTTCATGGCCTTCAGAGTGCTTGATGACCTTCACTGTTGGCCACCCAAAATGCAACACCAAGAAGGACACGAGATAGCAAAGCCAGATTTACTGGACATATAACAACAAATACAAAGATGAAACGATTGAGCTTACAGGCCCGTACGACTTGTGGAACACGCAGACATCAATAGTTCGTGTGGCCCCTATGGCTAGCAATAACGGCCGCTAAACGCCGCGGCATCGAACGAAAGAGGCTCTGGATGTGTGCTTGGGGTATGTCGGTCCATGCTTCTTCCACACGTTGACACTAGTTCATCAGGCGTAGCCGCGGGTGGTGCTTGCCGGGCCACTCGGTTGCCGATCAGCGACCAGACGTGTTCGATGGGTGACACATCGGGAGAACAGGCGGGCAACGGCAGCATTGACCCCTGGTGGGCCGTGAAGAATTGTTGCTCGATGCGTGACACGTGCGGGCGCGCGAGTTACTGTTAAAACGTGGCCGCTGGCAGGTCCTGAAAGTAAGGGAAGACTACAGGCTTCAAAACGTCGGAGATGCAGCGGTGGCTGTTAAGTGTACCAGAGATGCGTACCAGAGGGGTGCGAGTGTCATATCCAATTGCGCCCCAAACCATAACGCCAGGCGACGGACCGGTATGGCGAGGCATAATGCAGACGTCATACAGTCTCTCGCCGCGGTGTTGCCACACGCGGATCCGACAATCGTGGTGTCGCAGGCAGAAGCGGGATTTGTCGGAGAAGACAACGTCGTGCCATTCCGTAGTCCAGGTGCGGCGTTCAACGGTCCACTGCCGCCGCACTCGCCGGTGGTGTACCGTCAATGGTAATCGGAGCAATGGGCACCGTGAGACAAGTCCACGCTACTGCAGACGACGTCGAACGGTACGTGCTGACACAGGTTGTTGCGCAACACATCCTAATTCTTGCGCTAACGTTTGTAATGTGGCGGTGCGAGCCGGCAAAGCTCGTCGCACAACGTGCCGGTCCTCTGGGTCGGTGGTGTGCCTTGGCTGCGGCAATCGCTCACGCCGGTCCGTCCGTCACTCCTGCACCCACCGAATCCATACTCACCTCACTGTTGTTGGATGTCGTCCCATACGGGCGCCGATGTCACTGTACGATAAATCGCTGTCGCGATAAGCCACTATTCGTCGTCTGTCAAACTCCGAAGCTTGCTGGAATGACCGCCGTATTCTGCGACGAGGCATCAGGAAGCTTCCCACACACAGGTCCGGCAGCACAACACACTTCCACTACTTACACTCCGCCTTCTGTGCACCCTTCTTATAGTGCTTCTCGGTGGCGTGCCGGGCGCACATGATTTGCATATGCCTGCAATACTAATCGTTTGCTTGTCCTCTCGCGGGCGACGCATTCTCCGAATTTCAGGACAATCGGATGCTTCCTTCTGTGTGTTGCATTTTGGGTGGCCAGCAGTGTATTTGACACAAATGAATCATTCACCTCAGATATATCGAAGAAATGGAATATATTCTTATAAGAATCTACTGTATTCTATTTCTTCAATCATTCAGCTGAAGGTAGGATAGCCCGAAGGTCAGCAACTTGTGTTGATTCTTCAGTTATTTTCGGATCATGTACACTGTTCGGCATCGAAAATGACATATATGAAGAAATGCGCGAAATGAGGCGAAACTTAACCACACATGTATACAAGAAGGAGGGAAGGAAGATATTCAATTTCTGGGGGATTGCATAAAGGCAATTGGTGATGAGACAGTATTATGTTGCATAAGTCAGTGGGTCGTATGACAGCCATGTTGGGCTCTGCATTCGGCAACACGGCATAGCATCGAGTAGAAAAGTCCCCGTATGTCGGGGTATCGTTGATCACACGTTGTTGACCTGTGTCGACAATTCACCGACATTGCGAGGGTTTCGTGCCGAGGCGTTAAGTCTACTGCCAAAGACGTTTCTCATGTTCTATGTCGTAGGAAAGTCTAGGATTTGCGCTAGCAGGGGCAAAACCTAGATTCCATTTGTCACGATCTGCTGTAGTCGTCTGTGTGCGGACGGACTTTACTTATTGAAACTGGGCATCAAGAATACTACTAAGATATGGGGACAACACGGGCTGATGCACCACGTTTACCCATTGCCATTCTGTCTTTGAATATACACTATCTACCAACAAGTAATTGGACACCCCTGCAATCGACGATATCTGCGGTCCTGATACACGTCACGGCCGCCGGCGTTAAATATCGTGTGGGAAACAACAACGCAACCACTCGCGTGCAAGATGCCACGCAGTTCGGAGCTCTATGATTTCGAGAAAGCTGTAATCGTCGGGTATCACAGAAATGGCTGATCCATACGTGACATATCCAGCGAGTTGAAGTACCCAAAATCGACAGTGGCCTACGTGATTAGCAAGTGGAAGATGCGAGGTGACTGTCGGAATGTGCCCCGACCCGGCAGACTCACAAAACTGGGAGCTAGAGACCGACGGGTGCTGGCCAGAGAAATTCGGAAGAACCGCACAAAATCGATGGGCCACATCCGCGAGGGGTTTCAACAGGCTTCCGGGAGTGTTCTTTCGATGAATACCATTCGTAAGGAAGCCCATCTGCTCGGTTATCATGGACGTGCTGCCGCCCACAAGCCTTTGATCACCTAGTCAAATAGCTCTGCTCGTCTAACGTGGTGCAAAGAACGTCGACAGTGGACCGTTGAACAGTGGAAATAGGTTTTCTGGAGCGACGAATCAAGGTTCACCCTCTACCGTTCGGATGGAAGGGTCTGGGTTTGGCGTCTGCCTGGAGAATGCCTCCTGCCGGAATGTATTGTGCCAACTGTGAAGTTCGGCGGCCGTGGAATTATGCTATGGGGGTGTTTCTCCTGGTATGGCTCGGGACACCTGGTCGCAATTCCTTATAGACTCAACGCCGAGACCTACTGTACCAGTTTGGATGACCATGCGCTTCCTTCGTTGTGGCAGTTTTACGGGGTGGACCCATGTTACTTTCCGGATGACAATGCCACCAGTCATGTTGCGAGTTCCACCATGGCTTGGTATGGTGACAATGGAGTTAATGGAATGGACTGGCCTGCGCAGAGCCCGGACCTTAATCCAATCGAGCACCTCTGGGACGAGTTGGAGCGTTGGCTTAAGGGGTGCCCCCACCGTCCGAAATCGGTGAAGAAACTGACCTGTCTTCTCCAAGCCGAGTGGAAGAAAATACCGCTAGCTGTCGTACAACGTCTGGTTGAGAGTATGCCCCGGAGGGTCGCAGCTGTAATCGCCGCTCGCGGAGGCTCCACCAATTATTGAAGGTGAATAAACTTCGTTTTCCTCTGCTATCACAGGTGTCCAATTACTTGTTGGTAGATAGTGTTTTATGCATAAAAGCGGTAAACGGCCGATGAAACCGATAGCGTCCCGAACGACGATCGACTAGAAAGTTCAAGGACATGACATTAGAGAGGTCAGTTCCCTCCATTTGAGACCTTACTCTTATGTTACAGGTCTTGAGGCGTCGGTGTCGTGTGTGACGTCATACATGACAACGTTGGAAACCAACCCGAAGCCTTGGCCTCCGTCTGATGTATTAGGAGTATGCAAAAGTTTCCGCCGTTCTAGGAGAGAAAGGAGACAGGAAACCACTACGCATTTATTCAACGAAATATTGGTCGTTAGCATCAATGGCCTTTTGCCATTTTTCAGGCAACAAATGAATGCCCCTGTGATAGGAGAACTCGGGTTTGAGCTGAAGAACGCCGTGACGAAATTTTACATCTCTGGAACTGTAGTGAACCGCTGTTGGGCTATGACACGTTGCATAGAACAAAACAGATCGAAGCACCGCCACATCACGACCTTTAGCGTAGGAATTAGGGTGTGTTGCGCAACAACCTGTCTTAGCACGTACTGTTCGACGTCGTCTGCAGGAGCGGGAACTTGTCTCACGGCGCCCATTGCTCCCATTACCATTGACGTTACACCACCGGCGATTGCGGCGGCAGTGGGTCGTTGAACGCTGCACCTGGACTGCGGAATGGCACGACATTGTCTTCTCCGACGAATCCCGCTTCCGCCTGCATCACCAGGATCGTCGGATCAACGTGTGGCGGTCCTGCCGCAAGAGACTGTATGACGCCTGCATTATGCATCGCCATACCGGTCCGTCTCGTGGCGGTATGGTTTTAGGCGCAATGGATATGACACCCGAACCCCTCAGGTACGCATCGCCGGTACTCTCAACGCCAACCGCTACATCTCCGACGTTTTGGAGCCTGTAGTCCTCCGTTACCTGCAGGACCTGCTAGCGGCCATGTTTCAATAGGACAATGCGCCCCAGAACGTGGCACGCATCGTGCAACAATCCGTCACGGCCCACCAGGTGTCACTGCTGCCGTGGTCTGCCTGTTCTGCCGCTATGTCACCCATCGAATACGTCTGGTTGCTGATCGGCAACCGAGTGGCCCGGCAAGCACCACCCGTTGCTACGCCTGACGAATTGTGGCAACGTGTGGAAGCAGCCTGGACCGACATACCCCAAGCCCACATCCAAAGCCTCTTTCGTTTGATGCCGCGGCGTGTAGCGACCGTTACTGCCAGCCATGGGGGCCACACGAACTATTGATGTCTGCGTGTTCCGCGAGTCACACGGGCCTGTAAGCTTAATCGTTTCACCTTTGTATCTGTTGTTGTGTGTCCAGTAAATCTGGCGTTGCTATCTCGTGTCCTTCTTGGTGTTGCATTTTGGGTGGCCAGCATTGTAAATAATGAAATATGAGAAACTAAATATTTGTCTTCTTAACAATTTATACCGTCAATTATTTGCTGTAACATCGGTTGTTATCGCATTCGTTGGAACAGAAATTGAAAATTTAAAGGCTATGTAGACTTACGCTAGATCTTAAATTACAGCAAATTTTTAAAAATAAAAATCCAAGAGAATCAGGAAGTTCAATTCCGAAATGTATATATATATATATATATATATAACATAAACTCCATAAACTCCCAGATCAGTCTGTCTCTCTGGAACGCTTGACGTCACAGCAACGAGTGCATTGTTGCGCTATCACCTTAAGATCACGTCAAGTTGCGTTTGTATATTAATTGAATTTAGCACAATTCTAATATTAATTTGGACGCTTTAACCATTTTTTTACTTTTCTTAATTTAACTAACTTTCCGAGTTTAATGCTGATTATATTATATATTTTGCGAAATATCGATCTATCTAAACGCTGTAAACTACAATAAGAACTGAAATCTTGAGATGTCAAATTGAGCAAGATTGCATCTAAAAGCAGATGTCGCCCCAATAGTACATTGTCGAAAATTTATATAGTTCCGATTTCTAATATTAGATGGCGCATTATTTTGTTGAAAAAGCTTTGTTATGAAGTTCAAACTAACCGTCGAATATGACAGTCTAAAACAAGCTGTGAAGGGAAATAACAAGTGTGCCGGAGAAAAAGTCATTTAACGCGAAAGATCAAAGAAAAAGTTAAGGTAAGTTTACACGAAAACAACTTTCCGAGTTTAGTGATGATTATATAACACATTTTGCAAAATATAGATCTATATAAACGCTCTAATCTACAACTGTTAAACAACAAATATTTTACACAGAATGTTATTTATCGCCAGGTCTTTTTAAAAATGGAAATAAATAGCACATAGTTTTTAGTTCTAACATGAATGAGTTCTTACTACATACGTTTTTAGTATGTTTCCTTACAGAAATCCGGATTTTATTTGATTTGTTTTCAATCTGCTTCAATTAAACATTCACTCCGTTATAGGACGGGCAACATTCCCTATATATTAATATTTATTTAAAGCTTAAAAACAACTCTCCTAGGAAGGGCTATACGCTAGTTAAAATATATAAATATGCGGCTTGGACATAAAAATAATGTACTTTGATTTCCACATTTACGACATTTTTCCCACAAAATTCAGAAGCATGATGTACTCTCTGCAGACAAGGATAATGTACTGATTTCGGATGCACTCGGTAGAGCAAACATAAGGTAGCATTATATTGTATCAAAAAGAAAAGCTTTCCGGTGAAGTACGAAAAGCTGAAAAAGAAAAGCTTTCCGGTGAAGTACGAAAAGCTTAAAGGAAAAGCTTTTCGGTGAAGTACGAAAAGCTTAAAAGGAAAAGCTTTTCGGTGAAGTACGAAAAGCTTAAAGGAAAAGCTTTTCGGTGAAGTACGAAAAGCTTAAAAAGAAAAACTTTTCGGTGAAGTATGAAAAGTTTAAAAAGGAAAAGCTTTCCGGTGAAGTACGAAAAGTTTAAAATGCAAAAGCTTTCCGGAGAAATACGAAACGCTTTTTAAGACTTCAAAAAGAAAAGCTCTCCGGTGAAGTACGGAAAGCTTAAAAAAGAAACAATTTCTGGTGAAGTACGAAATGCTTTTTAAGACATCAAAAAGAAAAGCTTTCCGTTGAAGTACGAAAAGCTTAAAAAGAAAAGCTTTCCGGTGAAGTACGAAAAGCTTAAAAAGAAAAGCTTTCTGGTGAAGCCGACAAGATTTTCCGGTGAAGTAAGAAAAAAAGCTTCTTGAGACATCCGGTGAAGTACGAAAAGTTTAAAAAGAAAAGCTTTCCGGTGAAGTCGAAAAGCTTTTCCGGTGAAGTACGAAAAAGCTTTTCGAGACATCCGTTGAAGTACGAAAAGCTTTTGTTTCAAGCTTTGCTGACGATATGCATGTCCTTTTTTTAAGCTTTCCTTACCGTAAGTATTACTTCTTTTTTAAGATTTCCGTGTTTACATACTGTGCATTCAATAACTGAAAAAATTATAAGTATTCTCTCAAGATCCAGCACCTTTTTCCTCTAGAAAACAAGCACTGGTTAAAATATGTTGCATGTTTTCGACAATTTCGATTTTATGACTCTTTCTTGTATCATTTGATGTACGTCTGAATTAAAGCTTTTTAATATCATTCGATATTCGTTTGTATTAGTGGGTATTAATATGCGCCTTCATTACCAGTTTTAATATACAATGAAGAGCAATTGAATTAGAGACAGCTTGCGTTTTACAAATGTGGCACTGTGGGCGGCCCTGTAAACAGAAACGACATGACGTATGCAGCGATCCGACAATATAAGGAGTGATGCGACGGGAATCAGTAAGAGTCGGACGCAGTATGGGTAAGACGATGGATCTAAGCGCATTTGATCGTGGGCAAATTTTCGGGGCCCGACGAATGGGTCACTCCATGTCGGAAGTCGTGCAGGCACTGGGATTTTCACGAGCCACTGTGTCTCGGGGGCACCATGAGTACATCGAATCCGGTAAAACCATACCTGCAAGGGCCAACTGCCATGGACAAAAGCGTGTGGATGAGCAGGGTCATCGTCGGCTAGCTTGCATTGTAACAGCGGATAGACGGGTCACAGTGCAAGAAATCACTCGACAATTTAACGCTGGTGCACAAAAACGTTTAAGCAGCCACGCCACCCAGAAACATCTCCTCGCTATGGGGTACAGAAGCCATCGTCCCACGAGGGTACCGCTGCTGACCGCACATCACAGGGTGCAAAGATTAGCATGGGCGCGAGAACATCACCGCTGGATCACAGACATGTGGGAAAATGTTGCCTGGACTGATGAGTCGAGATTTACATTGGTACATGCGGATGGCAGGCTACGAGTACGGCGCAAACCACATGAAGCGATGGATCCTTGTTGCCAGCAGGGTACTCTTCAAGCTGTCGGGGGTGGCATTCTCGTCTGGAGACTGTTTACGTGGACTGAAATGGGACCCCTGGTACGTGTGACATCGTGCCTCACAGGTCAACGTTACCGGTACATCCAGGACGACAATTTGCTCCCGTTTGTGCGTCTTCAACATTCCACTGGGGACCTCATCCTGCACAAGACAATGCACCGTGCCATCGCTCCCGAATTGTAACCGAATGGTTGGATGAGCCCTCCACCGACGTGACCTCGCTTCCTTGGCAAGCTAGGTCACCTGACCTCAATCCCATCGAGCACATCTGGGATGCTATCGAGGGAGATGTTCGAGGCTCTGAGCCCCTCCATCAAATCTTCGGGAACTGTGAGAGCTTGTTCAGGGGTCGTGGATCCGTATGGCTCCCCAACGCTTTCGGTGTCTTGTCGAGTCCATACCGAGACGAATCGCAGCCGTCATCAGGACGAAAGGTGGTGCTACACGTTACTATACAGGTATCTCTAATTCAATTGCTCTTTAGTGTAATTTGATATGCGTTTTACCACCGGTTCTTAATATCATTTCATGTGTATCTTCATAACTGGTGTTCAGTATTTCATTAGCTCAGTGGATTTGAACAAAACTTTACACTTTTTCTCGCCGTTAAATTTTAAGTAAGAATTTCAGTGCTGATATTGTTTTAATTAGTGATGGCAAGTGCCCATCTTCCCTAACGAGTAGCTATTCGTTGAATTTTCCAATTTACAAAATTTTAAATCTGATGGAAATTAAGTGTCACTTGTTAGTATCGGAGTTTAATGACCCCCATTAGCAATTGAGATTGAAGTAACCGGTCTCAGGTCCATAATTTGGGGCTTCAGGTTCCATGAAATGTCCCAGAGCCGACGCCATCGAACAAGCGCACCACTGATACATCAGTGGTGCGTTGGGGCCCATCTTCGACTAATTTTCAAATCCAACTTCTTCATATTACTCCGCCACAGGTGCACCACAAAAGTTTTGGTGTATTTGAAAATGGGTAAAATTGTTCCTCTTCATTTTCAATGCGACCTAAATCTTTTTACAAAAAAGGTAAGCGATTCTGCAGCAAATGAAAAATGTAGAACTGTATTTTTGAAAAATATAAATTGTGTTTTTGCATTTTGTACTTCGCAGGAGTAATAAAGCTTAAAGGATCATACTCAAGAAATTGATTTCCTTTTTATCAGATCAACCCTCCTCCTCTTACAGCAAATTTTGTGTGAGAGTGCCGGCAGCTTTTTCTCCAGAAGGAAAGTACTGGTTAGGCATGCGTCAAACCCCATGACGAAATGCGACAGCCGAATTTTCTGATCATGTATGAAGTAACATGTTCCGAAATTGATTAACACTCTAAACTATGAACAAATCACGCTTTTGTCTGCACTTCTTCTGTCGGTGTAAATTTTTCCTGCGGTCTCAGCAAGAGCTCATTATCTCAAATTTCTAATTACTTCTAACAGTTTTCAGCCTACGCATTGTCTTAAGTTTACCAAGCCCACGAATGGCTTTCAGTAATGGGTCTTGAAGATTATCGACGTGTCATCGTACATTATCATCCTGTCATCGTAGACATTTAATAAGTTTTAGGTTTTTTCACATTTGCAGCAGCTTGACGCATGCACTGCCCTTTAAGATGTTATAAAATGTGGCAAGATGAACGCGTTGCAACATATTATCTTCCATTGAATATTGCAACACGTGCAAACATTTTAAGCTCGCATTTTTGTATGCAGATTTTGTTTGTTTTTCGTGATGCTTTCCATACTGAACGTCACGTTCGAACTCTCAACAGTTTTATGTTTTGTATGTGGGTTTAATGAGCATATCGGTGGGCTATAAGCAGCCTCCCATCCCGAATTTAAGACCACTGGCTCTAGGGAAAGGAGAGAGAAAGTGTGAAAGTGCAAAATCCATGCCTAACCGGGATTCGAACCTGGAACCATCACGGCAAATGTTCAGAAGCCAGCGCTTAGATAACTGCGCCACCGGGCCGGTTCCAATCGTTTCTTCTCTACGTCATGAGTGACAGACCACAAGTCGAGGTGACTAATGTAAGTATCAGGACGGATCAGAGCTTGTTACTTCATTGGTTAATCTCGGTTCTACGTTCCTGTTGTAAGTGGCGTAGAGTATCTGAATGGCGTCCGTGGAAAGGATATAAAATTCCCCCTCCTTTGGGGAAAAAGTACGCAGTCAATTGAGAAACTGGTTTCAGCAAAATGCCTTGTGTATCGTTCCTGACAGACAAAATTTTATTCTGTCTCTACATTGAACGTACACTATACGGCCAAAAGCGTTCCGACACTCATTTCGAGAAGTAGATTAGCCCACATACGTCCCAGCTATGGCCGATACCGGTATAAAAACACGCAAGTCTCTTGGAAAACGTCATACACGCCAAGGGTGAACAATAGAATGGGCAGTACTGCAGAGCAAAGTGATTTTCAACGTCGTACAGTCATACGATGCCATCCTGACAAGACGTTAGTTCGGGTTATATTTACCTAGCTGAAACTGCCCGATGTGATGTTATTGAGAAGTGCAGACGTTTAGGAGCATCACATAATTAAATCTCATCTTTCGTAAACGTTTTTCTATTAAAAAATACTTAGGGGCGGTGGCTGAATTGGTGTACAATATCAAAAAGACTAAGGACTGCTGTTATTATTTTACTGTTATAGACTATTGTTCTTCTTCATTTGAATATTACTACTTAATGAATGTTTCTTCATTCCTGTGCAAGAACTATTTATTCTTCTTCATTTGAATATAACTACGTAATGAATTCTTCTTCATTCCTGTGCAAGAACACACATGAGCGATCTTATAGCCTTGAAGCTAAGAGATTGAACGCCACCAAAATACCAAAAATAATTTGAATTACAAGAGTTGTTACGTTCAAGTTACGATTTAACCTTCATTTATCGCGGAAATTTAATTTGCTTTAGTCTGTTCGCCTAATATTTTAGAAAAACTGAAAGATGAAAAAAAAAACGCAGGAAAGGCTAAATGTAGAAAACAAAGATATTATTTTCTTTGCTTATTTCCTTTCACATTTTCTTCTAATGAATAAAATCTTTTAGAGATTTCAAAGAGCAGCATTTAAATCTTGCGAGAAAAAGTCAGCAAATGAAATTAAGTTCATTTGAAGCACATAATTGGTTACCGCATTTCCTTTTCTTTCAGCGAGGCAGTAAGACGAATGGGCAGCAAAACTGAAGTACTTTGCCCCACACCAAATGCATCACGATCGATTGAGGAGCGAGGAAAAAATAAACTCGGCTGCAGCATATTTACCGAAACTGTATTAGTTAACACCTTTTCTTGAGCGCCTTTTTAAGTCGACATCAAGCGTGCGCCACTTGCTTTCTTCCAGTTACGTACGTGAGCCTTCGATTTCGCTGTAGTAATTCATCCCCGTGTCAACAAGAACCGGTTGGAAATTAATTAAGAAACAAGAATCTAATGATATTTATAATTAATAGTTCATGACAGCTCTGTGTCATAAAAGTACTCAAATTCCTTTTTCAGAAAAGGAAATTATGTCCTCTCTTGGGATGCCGTTCCCTCGAAGAGCAAGAAAAAAACTAAGTACTCAACTACTAAAAATAATTTCGGCATAAGGACACCTAAATTTCGTAAGAGTAATTTCTCCTGAAGAGTAGTCACCATCATGTGCAGTTTTAGAGTCTGGTTCATTTGCCCGGCTATTACTTCCCCGAAAGGTCACTTGACCAAAAATCACTTCACCGAAAAGATTGTTTCACCGAAATATCACTTCATTGAAAGGTTTATTTCATCGAAGGGTCATTTGATAGAAAGGTACATTTCACCCTAAGGGTCATTTGATCGAAAGGTTCATTTCACCGAAGGGTCTCTTTCCCTAACCGCTCATTTCATCGAAGGGTCATTTGATCAAAAAGTACATTTCACCAAAGGGTTACTTGATCGAAAGGTTCATTTCACCGAAGGGTCTCTTTCTCTAACCGCTCATTTTATCGAAGGGTCACTTGATCAAAAAGTACATTTCACCAAAGGGTCACTTGATCGAAAGGTTCATTTTACCGAAGGGTCTCTTCCCTTATCCGCTCATTTCATCGAAAGGTAATTTCACCTAAGGGTCACTTGACCGAAAGGTACATTTCACCCAAGGGTCACTTGATCGAAAGGTACATTTCACCCAAGGGTCACTTGATCGAAAGGTTCGTTTAGCCGAAGGGTCACTTGATCGAAAGGTGCATTTCACCCAAGGGTCACTTCATCGGAAGGTTCATTTCACCGAAGGGTCTCTTCCCTTAACTGCTCATTTCATCGAAACATCATTTCACCGAAGGGTCACTTGATCAAAAGGTACATTTCACCGAAGGGTCACATGATCGAAAGGTACGTTTCACCTAAGGGTCATTTGATCGAAAGATTCACTTCCCAGAAGGATCTCTTCTCCTAACTGCTCATTTCATCGAAAGGACATTTCACCGAATGGGTCAATTTATCGAAGCTTTAGGATTTCATTATACAGATGGACTCTGCTGAAGTGTGACGGTGGCAGTCCAGAACACAGACCCCAAAACTTTTAGGAAATAGTACTGAAATTGCACTTTTGAATCCTCTGTGTCTCAATGAACACAAAGAATGAATTTTTAGACACAAATAATTGATTTTAAGACACAAAGAATTTATTTGAAGGCACTAGGCCTGGGTTTAGCCCTTTTTAGCATAATTTAATTGTCAGTTCTCATATTCATTGGGGTTACATACAGAGTCAAGTTAATGGTAGTGCACTTTTATTTAGACACAAAGAATCAATTTAAAAGCCCCAGGCTTTGATTTGGGTCTTTTAGAAAATTTCAATTAATATATTTTTCTGAGGTTTACCTAAGAAATCAAATAAATAACTTTGCACTTTTACCCAGACCTCAAATATTAATTATAAGACCTCAGATATAAGCGTTTTCAGTATATTTTAATCTGCCATGCTCATATTCATGAGGTTTATATAACAAGTCAAGTTAGTAATGTTGCACATTTAGACAGACACAAAGAATTACTTTGAAGATTTTAATTTTAAGTTTAGATTTCCAAGGACCAACCTATCGCAAAATGAAGACGGATAAATCAAAAGTGGAATCGTATACAATTCCCCACCGTTTTGGTGGTCACTTTTCCGAACTGGCCACTTTAGAAGATCTTATAGAAAAATTTGAAGTTTACGATAAACTGAGAGCTCGGTGAAATGACCGTTCGAAGTAATGGACGTTTAGGTGAAAAGAAACTTTGCTGAAATGAAACTTTCGATCAACTGACCCTTAGGAGAAATGGAACTTTCGGTCTGTTGAAATTCGGTGAAGTGAACTTTCAGTTAAGTGAACTATATCCGTAGTTTTAAGAGGGTCTAGACTATCTCCAACACTTGATTAAGAGCCATTTTAGTAGAAGAGAGAGCCAGCGACCTATGGCAGGTTCACCAGCTATGAATCATCCAGGTCTCGAACCCGGGCACAGTGCGGCCGAGTGTGCCCATACCGCACTGTTCCAGAGGTGGCACGTGCAATATTTGGACTTCGTATGCTGCTTTCACTGTGCATGCTTTTGTACTCAAATATTTCATCACTTCACGTGAGATTTATGAAAGAGTCGCATATACACAGTGCGTGCAGCAATTAAATAATGAGATTGATTTAAAACAAATTAATTATCCAGATATATAAAACACACGGGACGGAAAGGCATGGGGTTTTGATAAGTTATTTATAAGCTACGCGGTGGGAACAGCGTTTGGGTGAGAATTGCGTAGATGATTATTTACACTGTGGATGAGGTCATTCAGTGGAAAGGCATTGTCACGGCTGTGTCATGGAGCAGAGAGCAAATATCCGGTTCTGTTTGAAAATCAGCAAAATTGCATCTGAGACAGTTGAATTGTTGAATGACGTGTATGCGGCTAATTGCCTATCTCTTGCACAGGGGCGATTGGCGGTAGCAAAGGTCTCGGGAAAAGTTGTGTTGCATGACAGATGAATTGTTGCATGACGTGTATGGGGATAATTACCTATCTCTTGCACAGGGACGATTGGCGGTCGCAAAAGGGCCCGGGAAAGGTTTTGTTGCATGACAGTTGAATTGTTGCATGACGTGTATGGGGCTAATTGCCCATCTCTTGCACAGGGGCAATTTGTGGTCGCAAAAGGGCCCGGGAAAAGTTTTGTTGCATGATAGTTGAATTGTTGTATGACGTGTATGGGGCTAATTGCCTATCTCTTGCACAGGGACAATTGGCTGTCGCAAAAGGGCCCGCGAAAAGTTTTGTTGCATGACAGTTGAATTGTTGTATGACGTGTATGAGGGCTAATTGTCTATCGCTTGCACAGGGGTGATTGGCAGTCGCAAAGGGCCCGTGAAAAGTTTTGTTGCATGACAGTTGAATCTTTGCATGGCGTGTAAGGGGCTAATTGCTTATCTTTTGCACAGGGACGATTGGCTGTCGCAAAAGGGCCCGCGAAAACTTTTGTTGCATGACGTGTATGGGGCTAATTGCCTATTTCTTGCACAGGGATGATTGGCGGTCGCAAAAGGGCCCGGGAAAAGTTTTGCCAATGGGTTTGTTCTGCAGTTATATTATATCACAACTGAAAATCCTTTTTTTATTTTAAGGAACAAAACAAAAAGTACAGTTTCTCTGGAAACAGTGGCAAGCATAGTACTGGGGAAGGAGGTGAAGAAAGTGCACCCGTCATCCTTATATTGTAGTAGGTGTTGCGGAGAAATTTTCATCTGCCCATGCCAAGATTTTATGTACTGCAATTTTTCTGTTTTGGACAATAACAGTTAGAAATTTCAATATATTTAAATATCGTGGCTAATGCACTTAATCGACGTGGAAAAAGCGAATAACCAGGTTTAAATCACTAGTTTAGTTAGTTATGTATGTAATTGCGCTGGAGAAGCTTCTAATTTCAGACACACTCAATATTTATATTCGTTTAAAATTTTCTCTTAAGAACACTGAAGTAAAAAAATTAAGTTTAAAAAAAAATAAATTGCTTATACAGCCTTCTCATATTTGACAGATCGAAAAATAATCTTGATTTTAATACCTTTGAGCTTCCAGTTCTTAAATGTTGAACGAAGTGGGCTGAAATTCCAGCGTATATTTGAGGGAGGGAGAGAGAGAGAGAACTGCTACTACCAAAATTATGTTCGAGTTGTATCAAATATCCTTTCGCATAAGACATGATTTTTTAATTTAAAAAAATAAAAAATACAGAACTGTCACACAGTAAAATTTTCTATTTGTATTCCGATTTTTGTAATTTTTCTATTGTGGACTATCACAGTTAGAAATTTAAAGATTTCTAAATACCGTAGCAAACATATTCTTCACTTAGTGATCATATATTAGTATGTGTTTTAATTACAAAACGTGCTTTTATACTGCGGTTATATATTGTAAAGACACCTTACTAAATAAGGTAAACAAAACATTTTGCAACTTTGTGTTGAAATGATCTCTCCGTAAATGCTGTCATCTACAGCATTTGTTATGTTATCACTGCGTAGGTAGAACATTTCTGGGGAAAGGGATCGTATATGAACACCCCCGCAAATAATCTTATAGTTATCTCAAAATAAATTTTTGATATTTTTAGCTTTCACTCCGAATTCTGTGTAGTCATATAGTGGATAGTACATCCCATAATGACCATTATCTAGCAGTGTTCTGCAATTTTATCAAACATGGGTGAGTATTTACACTACTTTAACTAAAGTAGTGAAAATTTTTTAGCCCTGTTCAGCCCCCACCCCAATGCTGTTAACATACGTAGATTGCTGTGCCTCCCGATTTTTCCTGATGCCTGGCCCCTCCAAACATTTTAGGATGACATGAATGGTCAAAGAAACTACAGAAATACACTACTGGCCACCCAAAATGCAACACTAAGAAGGAAGCACCCGATTGGCCTGAAATTCGCAGCATACATCTCCCGCGAAAGTACATGCAGACTATTAGCATTGCAGGGCATATGCAAATCATGTGCGCACGGCATGCCACCGAGAAGCACTATAAGAAGGGTGCACAGAAGGCGGGGTGTAAGTAGTGGAAGTGTGCTGTGCTGCCGGTCCTGTACATGAAAAGCTTCCTGATGCCTCGTCGCAGAATACGGCAGTCATTCCAGCACGCTTCGGAGTTCGACAGAGGACGAATAGCGACAGCGGTTATCGTACCGACAGCGGTTATCGTATCGCGACAGCGGTTTATCGTACCGAGACATCGGCGCCCGTGTGGGATGACATCCAGCCACAGTGAGTCGAGTATGGTTTCGGTGGGTGCAGGAGGAACGGACGTACCAACGTAAGCGATTGCCGCAGCTGCGGCACACCACCGCACGAGAGGACTGGCATGACGGCTCGCACTGCCATATAAGGAACGTTAGCGCAGGAATTAGGGTGTGTTGCGCAACAACATGTGTCAGTACGTATCGGGACGTCGTCTGCAGGAGCGGGAACTTGTCTCACGGCGCCCATCGCTCCCATTACCATTAACGTTACACCACCTACGAGTGCGGCGGCAGTGGGCCGTTGAACGCCGCACCTGGACTACGGAATGGCACGACATTATCTTCTCGGAAGAATCCCGCTTCTACCTTTAACATCACGATGGTAGGATCCGAGTGTGGCGGCACCGCGGCGAGAGACTGTATGACGCCTGCATTATGCATCGTCATACCGGTCCGTCGCCTGGCGTTATGGTTTAGGGCGCAATTGGATATGTCACCCGCACCCCTCTGGTACGCATCGCCGGTACACTCAATAGGCACCGCAGCATCTCCAACATTTTGGAGCCTGTAGTCCTGCAGGACCTGCCAGTGGCCACGTTTCAACAGGACAATGCGCCCCTCACTTGGCACGCATCGTGCAACAATTCTTCACGGCCCACCAGGTTCACTGCTGCCGTGGCCCACCTGTTCTCCCGATATGTCGCCCGTCGAACACGTCTGGTAGCTGATCGGCAACCGAGTGACCCGGCAAGCACCACCCTCGGCTACGCCTGATGAACTGTGGCAACGTGTGGAAGCAGCCTAGACCGGCATACCTAAAGCCCAAATTTAAAGCCTTTTTCGTTCGATGCCGCCGCGTGTAGCGGCCGTTATTGCCAGCCATGGGGGTCAAACGAACTATTGATATCTGCGTGTTCCGCAAGTCACACGGGCCTGTAAGCTCAATAGTTTCATCTTTGTATCTGTTGTTATGTGTCCGGTAAATCTGGCTTTGCTATCTCAGGTTCTTCTTGGTGTTGCATTTTGAGTAGCCAGCAGTGTAGATAGACATCTCTTCTCCGCTCCGCAGTTAAGAAAGACATCGGTTAATTGCACGGGAAGAAAGGAGTGGAAGTTTGGAAGAGGAGATTTTTTTAATGCCTCAACAGATTAATCATAGTTTTCGGGCTCGTTCGGGCCCGGGCTCTATTTTGCAATATGAAATTAGGGCTCGGAAGGGCTAGGGCTGACATACTTTAGACACGGAAGGAGCTCGAACTCAGCTATTATGAGCACAGCACTAATTCCTCCTACAACCAAAGGGAGTAAATTAAATTACCCCTCCCCACCTTTTTTGGGGAATATATAGAATATCTTGTACACACCCCGGCTCAACCGCAACATACGGTACATACATTCTCGTTCCTCAGCTGCTAAGTGAACCCAGAAGTTTGCAAACACACATGGCCCATCTATTGTAGTTGGGATTCTAGCAGTTGCCTGGTGAGGGGATTTTTTTCCGTAATTCAAAATAGAAAGGTTTTTAACCTTCTTGTTATAATTACATTATGTGTATTTCGTTTATAAAAAAAAAGTGTTGTGGTTCAGTTGTGTGTTTAAAACAACTGAACTGAAAACGTTTTTAAGAAAGCAAGAAAGAAAGGGACAAAATATACGGAAGGGGGGCCCCACCGGGAAATGTCTCAGCGTCCCGGTGGGCCAATCCGTACCTACTCTTGCACAAAAAATCCAGATGGTATGCACGTTTCAAGGATGTGCGGTAGCCATTGGCGTATATCCGAAGCCAATGGAATGCACAAATCAAAATCAATGAAATATGCACAAATAAAAGTCAATTAAATATACACAAACTAGATCGTTTTTTACTTAAATATACGCAAATAAAAGGCAAGTAGCAAAGGTATTAAGATATATCGATGCTTTTGCTGCAAAAAAAAACACGTGCGGATTCTCTTCTTTTGACTTAGAGAATCAGGATGGTGCCATCGTAACGCAAACAGCTCTACCAGTCAGTCTTAGCTGTTCTGATCCGAAGATCTTCGATACGATCGCCAGCTAGCGTTTCCATGACAACAAGAATGAGCGGCTGAAGGGGAATGCTCTGGCAACGGTTCGCTCAGAAAAGAGAAGACTTGAACTACATTAGTCACTCGCATGCTCCGGCCGGTAACAGTATGTGTTTAGCGAGGTTTGTTTCAGTTTGTGTGACATGTCAATGAATTAAAATCAGTGTTATTGTACCTTAAATTCGTGGCTTTGTTAGATTCGAACTGTTTTGATAAATTTTGGGAAATCTTTTCTGAACATCTACTGTCAGAACTTAAAGAACTCTATACTTCAATTTTGATATAACTCGACAACTGAAGGTGTTTTAATACAAAAAGAAATCAGTTAGAGACATTACTTGTTACATAAAGATGAATAAATTGTTGAACATTGTGTTTAGGGAGGTGTACAAATGAGCAGACAAAATATTAAAGTTTCCATCAACAACTGCAACTGCCGAAAGAAGTTTTTCTGCATTAAAAAATCAAGATATGGCTTACAGCCACACAAGGACATGTACATTTGACCAACTTGGCTGTTTTGTCAAGAGAGAAAAACATTCTTTTTAAATATGAAAAAGTACTCGGAAGAAACTTTTTATGAAAACGTAACACTCAAGTCCACACAAAAGGAAAGAAGAATGGAGTTCATGTGTTCAACAAATTTATTGGTGGAATAAAATACATGGCAGTCTGTCGACTTGACAGACGAACGCATAAACATCAACGGTTAGCATGACGATGTAATATATACAATGAAAGGAATATCATTCCATTTGACGAAACACAAAATGATGAAATCTATGTGGTGATACATGGAGAAAATGCACAGAACCGAATCTTGGCATAAGACAAAGAAATACAGGGATGCATGCTGTGTAAATACAGAAAAAACAAGAACAACATGATCAGAAACAGCCGGAAACGAAGACGAAGTTTTGCAGGTATGCTGATGATAACAAATGCCTTATGTCGAAATAAACACTGAGCTCTCAGTGGCGTGCACAGAATATATACGTAAAAAAGTCAAAATTTTCTCATAGAATACAATCACATGATGTAGGGCAAACATTATGCTTAAATAAGTGCAACAAAGAGAACATGTGTCATATAGAACAATCAAACAACAGATACTAAAAGGAAAACATTTCATCGAGAAAAGGTATGAGTACAGCACAGTGTTTTTCAAGAATTAGATTCTTGGAGTGAAAATTGTGTGACGATCTGCCAGCTCGACAGGCGGAAAAATATAACAGTGAATAAAGGTGAAATGACGATGAAAATGTACAATGAGGGGAACAACGGTTCCCTAAAACAAAAACATAATAAATGATAAAAACATAGGTTGCACAGGGATATCTATACAGGTAGATATGTATGGTACAGGACAATATCATGAGGGACAAGATACTAAATAGGTGTTAAAATAACAGATATAACATGAGAAAGGTGCGGAAACGTACATACGGACATAATAAACTTTAGAGGCGTACTAAAGATGAACAAAAGAAGTGCGACATCGAATTGGGTATGAAAGATTTTCAGTGGTATACAAAAACATAAATAGTGAACAGACAGTATTTCGGATATGAATCAAAAAAGCACAAAACGTGGGGTATAAGGATTACAAGAAACCAATAATCAAAATGCGGGTACAAGAATGTGGCACTTAATGTAAAAGAGGCCATGTACGCGTGATATAAACATTGTGCTCTCTATACAAAATAGAATTACAACATTACATAATCTAGAATAGTATAATAGTGAAAATAGCAGTTAACATGAAGTTCGAGTGATAAGCTCTATGGATTTATGGAAATACAACATTATACAGCGTGGAAAAAGATCTACTAAAAACAAAAATTGTACATTCAACCGATGAGCAGCGTAAAGAAAATTCTTCGCAAAGTAAGCACAAATAAAACATGTAAAAGAATGTCACATATGCAAGTAGTGTGCAAGCAGTAAAAGCGGCTCGTGCGAAAAAAACTCAAAAGAAAGAACTTCCAATGTATAGGCAGATGTAGTAAGACTGGCTCACGACAGAAGAGTAGTTTCACCAAAACGAAAGAAAGCTAGAGACCGGTATCGGGTCTAGTGAGAGCTGGATAAAGTGCATAGAACAAGACAAAAACGGTGCAAGAAGTTTAAGTGCTGTAACTAAATGTCAAGAATAACATAGGTGTCATCGACGTGGAACCAGTGTTTGTTACTGGCCCACGTCCGATGGAAAAGGGTAAGAGTATGTTTAGAGCACGCCGAGGTGTACTCAAGACGCAGACGAGCACGAATGCGATTACAGAAGATTGAACACATTGTCCCTCCTGCAGCAAGAATGCAGGGCGGAGCTGTGGAAAGTCACTGTGAATTATGAAAAACGTAAATGACGTCCTTAGCCAAAAGAAAAATATAAGAACATAGTGGAGATAAAAATGTAGGCGGGTGTTTCGTCAATAGGAGCCGCGCATAGGCAAGAAACGGAAGATCGTGTCCACTGATATGGTTAGCGAAGCGGAAAACATAGCACAACAACGGCATAATTGTGGGGCAATAACAATATACATGCTGAACATCTCCTTCCTGCCCGCAGAAAGAACAGAGAGGGGAGGAAAGTAAAGACATCCTAGAAAGGGAAAGTGCGACAGGTAACCGTTGGTGTAGAAAGCGCCAGTGGGTGTCGCGTTCAGACGGAGAGGAAAGAGGGGTAAGAGAGGCTGACCAAATAGGAAAGGAAAAAGAGGGAGATGCGCTAGGAATAGGATGGGGAGAAGTCAGGGGGCTCGAAGAAAGTGATAGGGGGCAGCCGTTAAAAAGGAGGTAGCGAGAGCGACCTGGTCCCTAGAAGGGAGGAAAAAAGGAACCAAAAGACTCGGTCCAGAAACAGAGAGAAGGCCATGAGCAGAGACTAATGAAGGAAACAGAGAGTGAAGTGAGGAGCGAAGAAGAGCGTAGTCAGCCTCAAGAGTAGCAGTGGAGCTGGGGAAAAGAGAAGTGAGAGGTTTCCAAGAGAGGTCAGTGTCAACGAGAGATTGAACCGTAAGGATGCCGGAGCGCACCCACGGAAGGAAAAGAAAGAAAGATTGATCAGGTGGATGGATGAGGGTGGAATAGAAGAGGGGTTTGGCCAGGAGATCAAGTGTTGTAGTAGGTAAGGCTCGGATAAGGGGAAGAGAACGAAAAAGCACCAACGACTCAGAAAGGAGAGCAGGGAAGTGGGAGGAGGAAAGTGGAGGAATCCATCCTGAGGAAAAGAGGAAAAGAAAAGGATGGATCAAGTGGGGAAGTGAGTACATTGAGAGTAGAGTGAAGTGAGGATGAAGGAGCAGGAAGAAGGCGGAGGAAGGAGACTACTCGGTTCGCCCTGTAGAACAGTCGGACGTCAGGCATCATAATTCCACCATGGTTTTCAGGTAGCAAAAAGTTTCCGCGGCGATCCAATGTTTTGCTGGCCATATGATGGAAATGAGCAGGTTGTTGAGTGTCGCTAGTTGAGATTTCCGCAGCGTTGTGAACGACTACGAAAAAAGCAGAGAGAAAGAGGATACCGTTGCGCAATGTTAGCGAGCTGAAAATATGAGGTGAAGGTGCGACAGAACTTCCAAAAAGCAGCAGTACGTCGCAACCGAGAAAGGAGTACTAAGGCAAAACGTTGCATCGTCAGCGTAGGCGGAGAAGACAAAACGATGATGGCGAGTACTCGGGAGTTGAGGTGGCAAAAAAGATAGCAGCGAACGTTGAGCCCCCAAAAGAAAAGGCTCAAACACCAAGGCAAAAAGCTGTCGTGAAAGAGGACAGCCCTGTCGGATTCCACGATTAAAAGGAATTGGAGAAGTCAAGAAGGAGGTCGTTCGGACATGGAAATGGGCGCCACGGTAGAGGCTAAGGAGTAAAGTAACGAAGGAAGAGGGGAAACCAAAGCGGAGGAGAACAGCAGAGAGATAGTGGTGAGAGATGTTGTCAAAAGCGGATTTCTGATCGAGGTTAAGTAGTGCTAGTGTTTCGGAGCGAGTTTTAGCAAGAGAAACAAGATTTGGAAGAAAGGAGATGTTATTGTTAATAGACCGACCAGGCACAGTGTATGACTGGTCGGGTGAGAGGAGAAAAGGAAGTATGGGGTTAATACTGCGTGAAAGAAGTTTCGTGAGGAATTTATAGTCAAAATTTAGGATAGAGATTGGGCGCCAATTTCCAATGTCCAAAGGGTCTCCTTTTTTTGGAATGAGAACGACATGTGCGTTGGTAAATTCAGGCGGAAGCGCAGAGACGGATAGAGCAGACGAGAAACAGACAGAAAGAAAGGGTAGAAGGGACGGCAGGAAAGTGCGGTAGAAAGAGTATGTTAGGCCATCAGGTCCTGGAGAAGCGTGAGAGTTAAGGGAGGCAAAAGCCTCCCCCACTTCCACAGAGGAGAAGTGAGCTAGAAGGGAGGAAAGTTGATGTGGGGGGACCAGAGAAAGAGAACATAGAAGTGAATAATTATAGGGATCGGAGGATTGCGCCACCGCTCGGTATTTACCAGCAAAGAGGAAGGACGGTCCCATCTGGGAGACATCGAAGGGACTGTGATGCATGACGAGTCGATTCCAAGCGAGACAAGACCTCATATGAAACCGATGATGTTGACAGGTGCAGCAGTTTCACGCGTTGTATGGCTTGCTGTGCGAGAGGCAGAAGTTGAGCACGAAGGTCGTCTTTCAACTCTGCGTACAGTGGATCCGTCATGGGGAGAGATGTTAATAAGCATCGGAGATTATCAATCTTCATCTTCCTGTCATTGAGAATCGCATGAGCAAGGCGCCGGACCAATAGAATTAAATCCTTCTTGACATCCATCCAAAGGCGTATGGCACTCGGAGTACTATCGAGAAGAGTTCGCTTAGCTGTCAAGAAAGAATTGACAGCAGCGCAAATGTCTTCTCGTTGAAGTAAGGAATCATCAAAAGTCCAGGAGCGTCGTGTGGAGGAAGGCGGAGAGGAAGTGCAGAGTGACAACAAAACCGCACTGTGATCTGAAGAAGCTGTAGGTAGATGTGAAACAGCAGTAATAACTGGGACTAACGAAGAAGAAATATAAATTCGATCCAATCTGGCTGCAATGGCACCTCTCCCTGGAGAAGTACACCAGGTGTATGATATACGTGATGGATATAGTTGACGGAACGCATCTGCAAAATGGTAATCCGACAGAAACTGCGTTAATTCATCAACGAGTTGGGTGCGGTACTCGCCACGAAGAGAGCAACGATCTAAGGAAGGCCATAGGGTGCAGTTAAAACTCCTCCGAGGATGCAAGGGTCCTCGGGAGAAATCAGTGTAAAAAGCGGAACGTAAAGCAGTAAATAATGGGGTAATTAATGAATCGGCAGATGGTATATATATATATATATATATATTAAAAATATGATATTGAACATTAGTGTGAGAGACGGTTAAACACTGTAACTGGTCACCGTGTAAATTAGTAACAATCGGTGTGATGAGGATGTTCGATAATTGTTGGTGGATTCCAATCGCCAATCCACCAGTCCTTGTTAGGCAATATGCATGATGAAACACATAGGGCCAATACCTCCAGGTATAGATTGCAGTGGTGGAAGAGCAAAGCGTTTCCTGTAACAGTAGAAAGTCCGCAGAAGCATCGGAGAGGTCCTCATAGACAAGAGAGTTAGCCTGGGCTGAGGAGAACCAGCGGCAATTCAAAGAAATCAACTTGAAATCTCCAATCCTGCAGGTAGGGTCGCAGCTTTGGTGGTAGCGTTGCGAATAGACGTAATCCGTCGACGGAGGTGACAAATGAAAGGAGTAGAAAGACCAAGAGAAGCAGGTTTGGCCGTAACTATGGTAGATATCAGGTCGAGTTGTGCAAGGAGTGGCTGAAGAATAGATTCGTGGTCTTTAACATACCGAGTGAGGTTATGAGGTTTCTTCCTGGTTGCTATTAATTCATATGACTCTTTGTGGGAGAGGGGAGAGCTTGCAACACATGCTGTCTCAAGATGGCCAGCACAAATCTCATAATTGGGAATATCATCAGAATCAACCAGCGAGTCGTCGTCAGAGACTGTTTCACGCGTGCTGCTATGAGCAGAGCGTGTTCGATTGGAGGATCGGATGGGTCCCCATCCGGGGGACGTCTGCATTTGACAGAAGTGCGAGGAGGCAAAGGCGCGTCACGCTTCACCGGTCGTGAACGAGGCTCAGTGGCAGATCCACCACTATGGTCTTGCGCCGCACTTTGGTAGATTGTATCCAAGTCAGCTTCAGGAGGGTCAATATCTATGAATGAGATATCCGTGTCTGAAAGCGCGCCGATGAAACCAGGTCTCAACGGAACTTCAGTTGCTTGAGGGGCCACCTCGGAGAGCGAGGGATAATTCGCCGCCGTCAGTGGAGGTTGAGTGTCTGACTCGACAGCAGGAGGCAACTTTGCAGAGGTTGTCTCTGTAGTAAGATCTAGCGGAACCTCAGAACTTGATGAAATTTAGGATCCATCTGGACGGTCTGTCGTAAACGATGCGGTAAAGCTGGGGCAGTTTTTGTAAAAATGTCCAAAGGACTTGCAAGCACTGCAATGGAACTCCGTCAGGAAGTCAATTCGGCGGGTGTGTTCAGCACACTTTATGGTAAGTTGTGTAGGGATATGTGCGATATTATCCTGAGAAGAAAAAAGGACCCGAGCAACACGGCGCGCGCTGCAAATGTCCCTGTCATCCTTGTCTCTCGGTGCAGCCGAGTAGGTTTTGATGTCTCCTACAACCCGTCCTACAGTGGAGAGGACTGCGAACATTATTGTATTAGATCCTACCACGCCGGAACATATGGGAAATGGCAGAGGCGGAGAACATCTGTTTGAGTTTTGTGGCATAGTCCTTCATTTTAACAGTGTTCAGGGATTCAAAACAAACACCCCTATCAAGTGTAGATATAAAGGAGTCCGCCGCTGGGGAATCCGACAGGAGTTCCAGCTCAACGTTGTGCCCATTTCGTTGAATGCATAATTGGAGCGCCGCAGCACCAGGATATAATACTTTAGTGGGTCAGTGTATTGGGTTCGAGGCAGCAACCGCAGAGCACGACACAGATGGCGTCTTCATGGTAGTTAATAGTTCCAACAGCACCAGGAGCCAAGACGTGGTCATGAATCGGATAAGCCAGGAAACGTTGAGGCACTGGGGAAAGCAAAGCTTGATGACCAGAGTCGATTCTGGATGATCCACTCGTTGAGGGTGACGGAGCACCGCCAGGAAGAAAAGGCACAGCCGTACCGCCAGAAGGAAAAGGTAGGGCTGCAGCGTCACAAGTAGAAGGGAAGGCGGTGGGTTGCAGGTCATCGGGTCTGCTGATTGGACTCCGATCCCGCACTCCGGGTGTCGTCATCAATGCAAATGGCGGCGCCCAGAGGACGTCGAACCAGCTCGGTCAGAAGGTAAATAAAGCCAAATAGAACAAAATGGGTTCTACTCACCAACTGGGAAATTGATAGAACGAAGACACGAACCTTTAAAGGTAAGTCACACTGCTTTTCAGAACCTAAAATACTGTAGAAACCACCAAACGAGCTCGAAATCACGGATCACTGTATACACACGTCAGAAGAAGATTGGAGTTCATGTACAAATAAAGTATTCAGAAGAATGGAGTTCAAGTTCAAACAAGTGTTCAAATCCTAAGCCTTATAATTATTTGCTATCATGTTAGCAATAGCATGTACCTAAAATTTAGAAAAGAGGTTACTTAACAACTGAAAAATGAACTTTGCAATTCAAAAAAAGACAGTACTGGGGGGGGGTGAGATAGCCCAGGTCTTGGACACAAGATACGCCACTGGCGGGAACATTTGAAAAATGACGAAATGCCCGGAAGCGATTTCAGAGCGCACTTCTAACTCATTGAGGAAGATCGCGAGAGGATAAAAAGTGACCGTTGTGTGACCTGCAGGATACTGGAATGTGAGCTCGGTGTTAATAAGGAGACGATTCGCCAAAGTTTTGTGCAAGATTGGGGGAGGGGGGGGGAGCTTGTACTCGTTTTGTTCCGCAAGCTTTGTCAGGTGACCAGAAACATGCACGAGTAGATTACGTAAAAGACATCCATGAGACTGCAAAAACAATGCAAAAGTTTCTCCAAAGAATTGTGGCAGGTGACGAGACAGGGCGTTTTCGTTATCATCCTGAAACATAGCGTCGGAGTGATCAGTGGAAGTCGCCACTGTCACCCTAAGGAAAGAAGATCAGGTTATATAAGTCCAAAATCAAGACAATGATTGTGTGCTTTTACGACAGCAGGGGAATTCTGCATCACAAGCTCATTCCTGAAAGTACAACTGTCAGTGATAATGCTTACACGTCCATTTTGGAACGATTGAGGAAGAGCATTCTTCGTGTCAGGCCTGAGTACAACAAGTTAGTAAAATCATGCAATGCACTGATTATGATACGCTTTCCAACATACCAGAAATCATTACTTAAGTTATGAGGATAATGGCTGCAGAATAAATCGCACTCTTATGAAATGACCTTTGGCCCCATTTCGATGATATTCAACAGAACCCGTATAGTATACTTCCGGAACAACATGATAAAGTTTTGTCTCAGTCAAAGCATTTTTACGTAAGTTATAACGCATAAGGGAGATAGAATGGATCCCGATCCTATGTCCTGACCTTTGACTCCATTTCGTCCATTTTCAATAGGATGCACTGACTATGATACGCTTTCCAACATACCAGAAACCATTACTTAAGTTATGAGGATAATGGCTGTGGAATAAATCGCACTCTTATGAAATAACCTTTGGCCCCATTTCGATGATATTCAACAGAACCCGTATAGTATACTTCCGGAACAACATGATAAAGTTTTGTCTCAGTCAAAGCATTTTTACGTACGTTATAACGCATAAGGGAGATGGAATGGATCCCGATCCTATGTCCTGACCTTTGACTCCATTTCGTCCATTTTCAATAGGATTCGTCCCCTGGTAGTCCCCTACCACATACTAAAATTTCATCGAAATCGAACAATGTTTACGCAAGTTATGACGCATAAGGGCAATGGAATGCATCTCGCTCCTATGCCCTGACCCTCAACCCCACTTCACCCATTTTCAATAGGCTTCGTTGCCAAATCGTCCCCTACCACATTCTAAAATTTCGTCGAAATCGAATGATATTTACGCAAGTTATGACGCAAAAGGGCAATGGAATGGATCCCGCTCGTATGTCCTGACCTTTGACTCCACTTCATCCATTTTCAATAGGGTTCGTCCCCAAGTGGTCCCCTACCACATACTAAAATATCATCGAAATCGAACCATTTTTACGCGAGTTATTGTGCGGACAGACTGACGGACGGACTGACGGAGGGTGGTCCCACAGATACTCAATTGGGCTTAAGTCTGGGGAATTAGAGGGCCAGGGAGGTACTTTGAAGTCTTCATGGTGCACGTCCAACCACTCTGGGACACGTCTAGCTGTGTGACAGGTTGCATTGTAGTTCTGGAAGATCCTATCCGCCTCAGGAAAAACAATCAGCATGTAAGGGTGTACGTGGTCTGCAAGGATGGATTCGTAACAAATTCAGTCCATAGTGCCTTCTGCAGGTATGAGTGGACCCAGAGAAAGCCACGAAAACATTCCTCAGTCCGATCCGCTGTCCCCACCAGTTTGTGTTCTTCCAGAAATGGTTGAAGACTGTTTGCTCTCCGATGTTTCTCACTTTATACGCCAACTTCAATCAGTTCGATGAAGCATAAAACGTGACTAATCGGAGAAGGCAATCATTTGCCAATCAGCGGAGGTCCAATTCCTATACTGCCGTGCAAATGTAAGCCTTTTCTGCTGATGCACAGCATAGGTGCAGTGACCATCGGTCTACATCGGAGCCCTATACGCAGCAGGACTGTCGTTTTAGACACACTTCTGGTAGCCCCCTGATTAATTCGTCCAGTGAGTTGCACAATTGCAGCGTGTCCACCGGCCCTCACGCACCTTCGCAGCCGACGTTCACCTCTCACATCAAGGGCATGTGGTGCTCCGCGGTTTCCACGTTGCTTATTCGCAATGGTGCCATTTCTTTAATCACGATACACTTTAACAACAGCAGCACGCGAACAGTTCGCAAACTGTGCTGTTTCAGTAATACTGCCACACTTGACCTGAAAGCCGATAATTATCCCTTTTTGCAAATATGATAAATCGTTCCTTTTATCCATGGCAGCAACGAGTGATATGTTTTCATGATCATGATCATATGTAGAGGATTTTAGGAAGGGAGTGTCTGACCCCAGGTCTTAAACAACCCTTAGAAATAGGAAGCTAGGAGATTTGGGCTATAGTGCCTAATAGGAAAGTGACACGGAAGCGAAGTTGAAAGGGGGAGGAAGACGCCCTTATTTATTACCAGGGGGCCAGTACCCGGGGTTCGACGGCTATACGTGCCCATCCGACGCACGGCGGATATTTAGTGGATCGAGCGTTTGTACCTGCTTGAGATCGAACCTGAGGTCCTTTCCGTGGCAGTCGCGAACGTTGCCCACTAGACCACCCGCGGCCCAATATACTTTCAGATTGCCTACAGCACACCTTATATAGCCTCCAAGCCAGCTCACAGCACGTGCCGCTTTTCATTGGCTACGCGCTGTTGAAGTCAAAAGTAGGAGGTGGTCAAAATAATGTGACTCGACTGTGTATTTTCCATCCCCCCAATTAAAGCTGCATTTAAAATGAAAAGCTTTTCATTTAATTATATACAATTTGAAAAAAAAATTAAAAAACTGGATTTTACATTTTACAATTTTTTTTCATTTAAGACATACAAAGAACTGTGGCATCAGTTCTTTACTACATACCAAAGGAAGACCTATTCAAATCCTTCATTTCATTGTCCAATTGTGAAACTTCTGGTATTAACACAGAAGAATTGTACTTCGAATAAAATATATTAAAATAAGTATTCCTACTTTTCCATTTAAAAAAAAATTAGGTTTCATTCTCTAATCGCCGCACTGTGTAATTTATACCACCTGGACTTGAATCTTTTTTTGCATTGGAATGCTAATAACGCTTAAAATATTCATTACTTGCCGTTCTTATATTTCATTTATACGTCTTTTTTATCACTTCCTTTGCAAAAAAAGAAGTGCTGATAGTATCTTTTTATTTGCCCGTCCGGATGTGGACACCATATTTCTGGAACTATTAATCTAATTTTAAATATTCTTTTTGCCTTGAGAAATCAGAAATATGAGAACGGTGAACCTTGCTTTCCCGTCCATTTCCGATGCATAATTCATTTACTCTCTATGTTATTTTGAAAAATTCTTTCTTTTTCTCTATGTCACTAGATTTTTGGAGTTCATACTACAAAGCAACTGCACCAACAACATCACATAGCCTTCTTTGTGTGTAAACGGTCTTTTATATCAGTTTATGGATCTTCACCTTTCATGGATCAATGTCTTTTCTGTTGCTGCATTTACATAAAGTACCCAGTTTTTCATCAGCAGTGAAGTTAAATTCCAAAATGGCTACTTTTCTTGACAAGAAGTACAGCAATTTATGCATCTATTTTAATTTTTTTAATTTTCTCTGCCAATTAATAACGATGAACTGTAAACCCACTGTACTCAAAATAGTAAAACTGTACAAGTAATCAGAATTTTTTGGACTAAAATAAAATTTAAAGTCCCAAGCTTTTGCTCATCAAGTATCAACCAGATGGGCTTTTCAAGGAAGGTAGGCCGATTATGTTTCACTTTGATCTTAGTGAACTACGGTGATCTCAAAATCACTACATGTTTGTTATGTGATTGAATCGCTAGGTTGCCATAGCAACCATTGCCGACGTCACTGCGCAGGACACGTTTAGCTTCGGTGGCCGACCGTTCAGGGTGCCATGTTCTATGGGAGGAGTTTCAATGGTCTATGGTTGTCTGCCCTCAGTAGCTTCCTTACTTTACGAACAGAACGCTTCAACAATTTGAACACGGTGACTTGATTGGACAATCACGAATAGAGGCAAATGTAATTATTCATTCAAAGACACGAGGTGCCATGTTGGTTTGGCATGCGCTATCCAGGAAGGAAAACGAAAGACATTCATTATTCGAATAACTGGTTTTGAATTCGTGGCAACTTTATCTAGAAGCTATCATTGTAGATCTCACTTTTGGTAATGATCTCCAAGGTTTCTGGAATAGCGGTTGAGTTAGGGTGGAGTATAAAGCTAACGCCGTTGTATTATTCCACATACGAGGAGTGGACTGGAACTTGTATTTTTTAGGTAGAGCCATGGTTACTTTACCGTCTCTTTGTGTCTATTTTATGCTCGTTGACCCTAATTCTAAATGAACGCTTTGCTATTCCAATGCAGTGTCCCTTGAAGCCGTTCGTATATTGTAGACGCAGGGCATAAATACCTGCCTCGTTAGGAAGAATGCTGACAAAAATACCGACTAGTCTCCTCTTTGAAGTTTTCGCCAAATACAGAAAGAGTAGATTTTTATCCTCCTGATATTTTATCGAGAATCACGACGAATGAAAGCGGGTGAGACGGACGAAGTTGAGTCCATTTAAATTAGGTTTAGCCGTTAGTAAAGACTGGAGTAGTACCAAGGCAAAGGCAGAGCGTGAAATAAATAAATTTAAAACTACATAGCTATTTTCAGAACCGAGCAATTACAGAATCGAAGCGAATGATCCCGAGAGTCGAAGGGTATTTGCTACAGCATAAACTTTGTTTCAATGTTTGCCTAATTAAATACCACATAACAGCAATTCTTGTGGAAATTATCCTCATGAGTTTATTCTTGGAGCGACAGATCCGCTTAAAAACTGTCGTGGCAAATAAATAAATAGGAAGCGTAATTTTACATAAAATTTATACTAGCTGTTGTAAAACTCTGTTTTTTATTGGCGTAGCAACTAAGCAAGCCTTCAAACTTCAAGGGAGCTCTATCGAGGCAGACTAATCCTACATAATATTAATCAGACTAAGTGTACATTAGTACACTGCAGTGTATTAGTCTGCCTATAGAAATAAAGAAACGAATGTTTACAATTGCTTCTGCCAGTACCGTTGTCGGCACATGAAAGTTATAATGTTTTTAATGAACATATTAATACTTGCATTTGTGCTATGGGTTTGAAAGTTTGTAACCATAAAAACCTTACTTGTCGTACACTTGTGATATTTGTAACACTGGAGTTTCTTGACAATATGCTCCGGATAAGTAACACAATATCCTTAATTACTCAGGCTTTCTAGTAGTCAAAAGAGAGTAGTTTGCTGACAGAAACAGGAAAAGTCTTTATTGGTCTCTAAGACACATCACTCCAGCAGGTCATCAATGTTAATGATCAATAAAAAACGGGTTTACTGTGGAACATTCAGCAGACAGCTCTATATTTCAAATGACTTCAACAGCATGAACTTCTGTAACTTAAGACTCAAAGTATCCGATTATCTATACGTATATTAGCTAGTGTTGACGAAGATAAAGCATACAACACAAGGCTGCACTAATCTACTTTATGTCAACACCGCTCGCTCGACACGTTACACTGAAGTGTCAACAAAACTGGGATAACTCTCTAATACCACGTTGGTCCTCCTCTCAATCGGATATTGGCAACACCTCGACTCCACGAGGTCTCTGTAGTACTATGGAGACAGTGCACATTATACTTCCTGAAAACCATCCCACAGTTCCGTAATATTCGCCGGTGGAAGATTCCTGGCATTGACGGCCCGTTGAACAGCATCCCAAATGTCCTCGATGGAGTTTAAATCCGGGGAACGAAGGAGATGACAAACTCTGTGGAATTTTCCTCCAGCCACAATCGGGGAACTGTGCACGTGTGCTGTGGCATATTTTTTTTTTTTTTTTTTTTTTTTTTGATTGGAGGTTTAACGACCACCGTGAGCAACTCAATGGGCTATAAGCAGTCGCCCGTCCCTAATTTAGGGTCACTGGTTCCAGGGAAGGGAGAGAACCAGTGCCGTAAGACAAACACAACATCCATGCCTCACCGGGATTCGAACCCGGACCCCGTTCGGACGAATGATCAGAGGTCAGCGCCTTAGACCACTGCGCCACCGGGGCGGCACTGTGCTGTGGCATATTGTCGTGTTGAAAGAGGTCGCACCAGTCGGAGTGGTTGCATGACATGAACTGGTGCAAATGATCCTCAAGGATGGTTACCTAGCCTCCACCGGTCAGAGCTGTCTGTAAACGTATGAGGGGACCTAATGCATGCCATCTGAAAACACCCCACATCACGACAGAGCCACCGCTAGCATACAGTGTTCCTGGTAGGCATGCGGGATCCATTGCCTAGTGGGGTTGTAGCCACACATGGAGTCTGTCATCGGCCCGAAGCAGTTGTTACCGCGATTCGTCGCACCAGGCTACACGTTTTCGCTCATCTTGCGTCCAATAGCGTTGCTCCCGATCCCAGGCGAGGCCCACAGACTTGTGTCGTTGGGTCAGCAATGGCATCCGTGTGGGCCGTCTGCTTCGGAACCCAGTATAACACAAGGATGTTGCACTGTCCGAATGCTACTACTGTCCCCAGCACTGAACTGCGCTCTGATTTGCTGCAATGTTGCACGCCGGGAGGATGTTACGATGCGTTCCAGACCACGCTGTCCACGATCATCTAGGGGTTTTTTTTCGGGGTCCACACCACTCTCGCACTTGAATTCCCCCCTGAGTTTGTGTATTCTACGTACACCTTGAACAACTAAGCAAGCTTTCAAAATTCAAGGGAGCTCTATCGAGTGAGACTAATACTACATTAGTACACTGCAGTGTATTAGTCTGCTTATAGAAATTTGTAAATTCAAATTTCGTGTTAATTTCCGAGATGGCGTGACCCATCTCCTTAGGGCCGACTATCATTCGACGTTCAAAATCGCTTAAATCCTCATAAGCTGTCATCTGAACTGCGAATGCTACTACTTGTGCTTCCGGAGATATCTGCCTCTATGTATACTAGTACGTCTTTGCGGACGACACCATTTATACCGCATGGGTGTCGTTGCATGTAATGAAAATGGAGCACCCTACCCAGTTTTTTTTTTTTTTTGCACCTCAGTGTATATGTTATCATTAAAGTATGAAATCCGTTATTTCATAGAATACCTAGTTATTTCATGAAATAACTGATCAAGTCAGTTAAAGCGTAAAACTCACTTGTACTCGATGGTTTAACTTGTTATTTCATAGAATAACTATCTACACCCCGTTAAAGTGTAAAATAACCGACTAAATAAATCCCGAATTCAAAAGGCTGTAAAATGAGAACCACTGGTCAGAAATAGCACACCATTTTCAATCTACTATAAAGTGTTATATAATAATAATGATATTAGCTTTTATGTTTCGTTTAATAATATGGAAACTCCTATTCCGAAGGAAGCATTTGATTCTCTGGATGACGAAGATCAATAACAAGGTGCTTTGACTGCAATGAGTACTTCGTCTCAACTTGATAATGAAGTTCTGGGTTGAAAAAACAAGGTTAAATAATGCCATTAGTAAAGTATGTATAGTTTGTTCAGAAGAATGCAGTGAAAACGTAGTTTGTTCGAAATGTAATGAGCCTGTCGACATGTCATGTTTAGAAGACTATATTTTGGAAGACAAAGTTGTACAGATGATCTGCAAATTGTGGTTTAATGAACTGAATGTTCAGAGGGAAAGAGAAAACTCTAAAGAATGTTCGGAACTTCAAGCTAAGAAGATTAAATTAATGTCAGATAAATCTCATTGTGAAACCTCTGTGGGGCTTACAGTCCGTATCCCAGTACCTGAAGTCGACAGAGGAAGGAGTGACGCCAGATTTATTTTAGCTGTTATCATAAAAATAACCAAAGAAGGATTTTTCAATTGGCAACAAGAAACGGCCGCATAAAACAGCTATATTCCCGATCCCAGTTCAGCCTCTGTGAACAAAAACTAATTCAGATCGAAGAAGTGCCGGATATAGAGAAATCGCTCCGGTCAGTTGCTACAACTCAAAGTTTAGGTACCGGGCAGGGATTTAAAAAGTGTTCATGTAAAAATCAGTGTGTCAACAAAAAATGTCTTTGTTTTAGAAATAATGTTCTATGCAATTCCAAATGCCACTTTAGTAATCCCTGTTGTAACAAATGATTTTATTGTGTCTTTATATAAATAACATTTTTTATACTGTATAATTCAGTCAAATTGTTTATGTTACCCTTTAACTGTTTATCATTAGTTAATTTATAGAATACCTAGTTATTTCATAGAATAACTAGTTAAAGTGTGGAATTAATAATTTATTACACGCTTTAACTAACTTGATCAGTTATTGCATGAAATAACTAGGTATTCTATGAAATAATTGAATTATACACTTTAACGGTAACATATATACATCGTTTTTATCTTGTCAAAACGTGCCCACGTCTTTCAGACTTGACCTCAATGCCATTTCCACATAACATTCCGTGCGTGAGAAAATGCAGCGTTAAGGTTAAAACGCTTAAAGAGAACGAAATAAAGATTTAAATAGGGAATGAAATTAAAAATGAAAGTTAAATTAGAATGTAAGTCACAAAACGTAGGGGAGCAGTTTAGAGAAAAGGGGACTTAAATAACTTGACGCTTTTTGTCAGAAAAAAAAAAAAAAAAAAAAACATGAAGCTCCAGGGCAGAGATTACAGTGGGTTCACAAGAAACATACTGACGGAATATTGAGGCCGGCCTCGTGGTCGAGATATCAGACGTGTAGGTTCTTGACCAGTCGTCTGGACTCGAAAGACTGGTCAAGAACCTACACGGAAGTTTGAATACCATGGGCGTCTTTTGCCCTATCTGAAACCAGTTGCCCACAAATTTATCCTTAAGATCTGTTCATCGTGATATTTAAACGGCGAAACATAGCACAATCAAATAAAGTGAAATAAAGTAAAATCATATATTAATATTCGTACATGAAATTGTTGCTTGGTCTATAACAAAAGTGTACACAAATAAAAAAAAGTAAAATCATATATTAATATTCGAACAAGAAAAGGTTGCTTAGTCTATAACAAAAGTGTATAAAAAATGAAACAAAGTAAAATCATATATTAATATTCGAACAGGAAAATGTTGCTTGGTGTATAACAAAAGTGTATAAAATATAAAATAAAGTAATATCATATATTAATATTCCAACACGAAAATGTTGCTTGGCCTATAACAAAAGTGTATAAAAATGAAATAAAGTAAAATCATATATTAATATTCGAACACGAAAATGTTGCTTGGTCTATAACAAAAGTGTATAAGAAATGAAATAAAGTAAAATCATATCTTAACATTCGAACACGAAAATGTTGCTTCGTCTATAACAAAAGTGTATAAAAAATGAAACAAAGTAAAATCATATCTTAACATTCGAACACGAAAATGTTGCGTCGTCTGTAGCAAAAGTGTATAAAAAATGAAACAAAGTAAAATCATATATTAACATTCGAACACGAAAATGTTGCTTCGTCTATAGCAAAAGTGTATAAAAAATGAAACAAAGTAAAATCCTATATTAATATTTGAACACGAAAATGTTGCTTGGTCTATGACAAAAGTGTAAAATAAAATAAAGTAAAATCATATATATTAATATTCGAACACGAAAATGTTGCTTGGCCTATAACAGAAGTCTATAAAAATGAAATAAAGTAAAATCATATATTAATATTCGAACACAAAAATGCTGCTTGATCTATAACAAAAGTGTATGAAAAAATGAAATAAAGTAAAATCATATATTAATATTCGAACACGAAAATGTTGCTTGGTCTATAACAAAAGTGTATAAAATTTTCGGTTGTTTACATTCACTTCAAAATTTCCAGCCTGACCTATTTTTCTATTTTGCTCATGAAACTTTAAAATGGAAATAATATCCAGCCTATCAATCGCATTCTTGAAATGTTCCTTGACACTATGCATATATAGACTATTTCTATAAAACATTTACAATAAATCTATAATATTTACATTTTATGTCGCTTTTGAGTGCACTATTCAAGCTAGATACAAACGCTTCATTTTACATCGCGAGAAATTGATTCGTCTTTCCGAATAAAACGAATACTTTTTATAAGTTCTCCTTCCCCATGATCGAAACTCCCTTAAATACCGTAAGGGACAATAATACTTTTCACCAGTACCGATTTTTATTCCATGTCGTAAGTTGAAACTCGATATATGATGGTTGATTTGGAGAATATTCTAAAACTTCATCATTTCTTCATATGCCTTGGAGGAAACCGCTCTTAGAAGTTTTCAGTTGCGGCAAACTTTTCGATAAGCTGCTTATTTACTGAAGGGATAAAATCAAAATCTTATGACAACAGCAAACAAATGAAACGAAATGAAAAAAATAACGTTGCCTAAGTGGATGGCCTTTTTGTTTCTTTTACTTGGCCCGTTTTGAATTTTGTACCTTCATCTTTGAAAATGAAGATGTCACTATTATCCGTAAATAGTCACTGGGCTTGTTAACATCCGTTAAGTCATGGCTACGTCTTTCTGCGGATCAGAATCAGACACATTTAGCTACACTGCTCCATATAAAAAATTCCACACCAAGAAGTATTTGTCGAAACGCCATGAAAATTAGAGAGTATGTACACCGAAGTGCCAGAACAACTGGCACAGAACAAACTTATGCGAAATCCATAGCAACGTCACCTATGAGCGTACTCGGTTGCGTCCGCCAGTGCACATATAAAGCGATAGACATCCTTGCCAGCTGTCAGAGCTGGTTTCGGCATAAGAATGACAAGTAAAACCGATTTAAGCGATTTTCAACGCGGTGTCATAGTTGGCGCTCGTGAGATGGGCCATAGTGTTTCGGAGGTAGAAACGAAGTTCGGATTTTCATGGAAGACCATTGCAAGGATATACCGTGACTACAAGAATTCCGGCAAAACCTGCAACCTACGATGCCAATGTGGCCGTAAAAAGACACTGGGTGAACGAAACCATCGTCGGCTGTCAAGAATCGTTTCACGCAATAGGCGTGCAACACTCTCGCAGGTATCATCGGAATTTAATGCTAAAGCTTCAACAAGCAGCAGCGTCCGGACTATGCAACGTACCCTGCACGATATGGGTTTTAGGAGCCGACGCCCAACTCGAGTCCCCTTGATGAGTGCACGAAACTGAGCTATGAGCCTCGCTTGTGCACGGCAACACCGCCACTGGACACTTGATGACTGGAAACAAGTAGCCTGGTCTGAAGAGTCGCGTTTCCAACTGTATCGGGCAGATGGAAGGACTCGTGAGTGGCGCAAACCCCATGAAGCCATGGATCACGCCTGTAAACAGGGAACTGTACCGGCTGGTGGGGGTCCGTGATGATATGGGGGTGTTTAACTGGACATCACTGGGACCCCTGGTACGTCTACAATCGTCTGTGATCCGCCAACGTTATGTGCGCATCCTTTCTGACGAGGTACATCCGTTCATGTCCTGCATTCATGCTGATGGGTTGGGCCTGTTCCAACAGGACAATGCACCTCCCCATAAGTGTCGGGACGCCACATTATGGTTACAGGAGCATTCATCTGAGTTTGGAGTGTTGCCATTCCCACCCAATTCTCAAGATCTGAACGTGATGGAACACATTTGGGATGCCATGCAACGCGCTATCAAACACAGTAATCCGAGACCTCGGAATACAAGCGAATCGTGGAACGCTCTGCAGAAAGTATGGTGTGCATTGCCTGCAACATATTTCCAGAAGCTAGTGGAGGCCATGCCTCTTCGTATTTCTGCAGTCCTGCGCTCCCGTGGGGAACCTACCATGTATTACACTGGTGTACCAGTTTTTCGGGCACTTCGGTGTATTGTTAGTTGTATTATGTAAAAAAATAACAAAACCGCCTATGTACGATATTTAATATTAAAAGATGAAGATTACTTACAGTTAAAAACCCCACTAGTACTTTCGGGGTGACATTCACCCCGTCATCAGGTGGAACAGTGATTATGTGACACTCGTACAAATATGTAAGGGTATAGCAATGCACCATGGGTAAATATTTCAAGCGTCACAAAGCTGTGATTGTCGCCATCGCAACCGAACAAAACACACCCATGCAATTTCCAACATCAGAACATTCACATAGTTACACAGAAATTTTGTTACATTATTAAAAGCTACTGTCAAATCCACGTGTTGGTTTTAATTACTGGTATTTAAAGTTCAAATTAGCTACGTGGTTTTTCCATATTTTTGAGATGTCCGAAGGTGTTTTGTCATTACAGCATCTGTCCCCGAGGGCTTCAATGTACAGGCTTTCAAGACCTTGCAAGTGCTGTAAAGAACCTTATACCCCAGTGCCATATCACATCGCCAGTGCTGTCGTTGGTTCGACATGTTGCGAGAGGGAAATTTTGTCCTGTCGGACCGTCGCACAACCGGAAGACCCGCAACAATGGATATGGACATGCTGAAGACTTTAGTGGAGACCGACCCACATGTGATAACGCGGGAGTTAGATGAATAGCTAAGGGAGCACCCACACTATCATTATCATGAACCTGCGTTAATTCGGGAAGTTACACAAGAGGGGAGTTTAGGTACCCCATCAACTCGCAAAGTAAATCGCATGAGTGCGTGCGTTTCCCTACTTGCACTTGAGCAAGTTCTTGGACCGCATTGTGACAGGCGACGAGAAATGGGTCATATATGGGTATGAAAAAAGGGACAGGCGACGAGAAATGGGTATGAAAAATGGGCGTTCAGCAGTGCTGAACGCCCTTTTTTCATACAGCACTGGGGACCAGTCACAAGATCAGGAACTCGGAATCTGCTGCCGTACCCAACCTATTCCATGGGCATTGCCCCAAACGACTACCAACTTTTCCGGTCGTTGCAGCATTTACTGGACGGGCAGCGGTTCACTTACCGGGCTGATTGCAAAGCGCACTTACTTCTTTGATTGCAAGCCGCCACAATTCTACAAAGAAACTATCCAACAGCTGCCCGGGAGCACGTCATGGCAAATGATGGCGACTACATTTTGGACTGAATTGTACTTGCATATACGATTATATTGGACTGATTTGTACGTGCTTATACGATAATTAGCTCTTTTCTGTTGACTTGCATTTGCAGACTATTTTTTCCCCATCCCATTGTCTTTTATGAGACATCAACGGCATAGAACAGCTTATTCGCTTTGCAACTTTGCTGCCGTTTAGAGTCTCATCGTGTATATGTTAAACATATCTCATAAAAATCATCTATCTGCATGTTTCTTATGGAGAAACGTTGGAAGGAGGGAGGACGGCCAGTTCCAAACAGATATTGTTAGATGGCTCATTGTTGATCTTTCCGTTGTGCAAAGACGTTTGAGATGTACTCTTGCTAAACATGTCCCACAGGAATCGTCAGTCGTCATGTTCGCGATGGAGAGCCGTTCGAATGCTTAAGGTCGGACAGACCTGGACATATATTGCCAGAGGGCTTAATGTTGATAGTTCCGTTTTACACAGATTTCGGAGATGCATCTAAAAAGTAGAGTCTGTTTCAGAAGATTCAGAGGAGGTGCACTGTCACGCGGAGACAGGTATCTTCAACTTAAAGCACCATGGCAACAGTTGACATTACCCTCTCAACTGCGTTCTAATTGAACCGTGTGCATGAAAACCTCTGTTTCTGGAACCACCGTACGCATGAGGTTTCACGAGAATGATCTGTATGCCAAATATCCAATATTGTGATTTCCTATGTACCCGTGTCAAGTGATAGAATGGGGTTGATATGGTGCAGAGAACATGTGACCTAGACCAAAGGATCTGTATGTATTGATCCCTCATGAGTTCCGATTTCCTACGCAGTGGAGCTCAGGACATACTCATCTGAAAGCAACCTGACTGATGTAATCATCATCACCCTAACATCATTGAAACGGACTCGTATGGCGAGGTAAATATTCTACACACACCGGACATTGAATTAGAAAACTTTATGCAAATGTACGTGAACGCCACTTACCATGCGTTTATGAAAAATACATTGTCACGTGAATCACCGCGTGATGCACGTGACTATTGACAACTGTTAACAGTTGTCAATAACAGTTGACTACTGACAACGTTTATACGTTTATACAACGTGTATACGTTTATAGTTGTCAATAACAGTTTACTATTGACAACGTTTATACGTTTATAGTTGTCAATACTATTGACAACTGTTAAAGACTATTGACAATTGTTGTTGACAACTGTTAAAGATTATTGACAACTGTTATTGACAACTGTTAAAGACTATTGACAACAGTTAAAACTGCTCGTCAGTAGTCTTGATCACATTGGGAAAAACAAAGAATATTTCGGAGTTCGATAAAGGGATTATTGTGGATACCAGTTTGAATGTGGCGACGATTTTAAAAATTGATGACCTGACTGGCTGCTGAAAAGGTGAGATATCTGGAGGTCTTTGATCAGTGGAAAAATAATCCACATTCCTCGTCTAAAAGGCGCAACTGTGGCGCTACGACAATCTATCACGAACGAGACCGATGTCGTCGGATAAGGCTTATATGGAGAAACGGGACTACCTGTGTACAGTAATTGACGGAAGCACTCGACGAAGGCTGTTTCCGACCAATATCGCAGAGAACTGCGTGCAAGGAATTGAAGTGTATCGCTATTGGCAGTTGCATGCCTATAAGGAAACCACTGATTTTTACGAAGGACTGGAAACTTCGTCTACAGTTGCGTCAGGAACACCGCGACTAGAAGCTGGAAGATTGGAAAAAAGTCGTGACGTCCAACGATTCGCGGTACGGTAAAAATACTGCTCGTTGATGTTCCATTACTTTTCAGATATAACCCTAATCGACATTGAAACTACCACACCCAGAAAGAAGTGTGCTACAAACATTCAAATCGCAGGGCGGGTATACCCGATGACGCCACACGTTCGTTAGATAAAAGTGCCGCCAGCAATGGGGATGGTAATGCGTTTTCGCTGGGGGAAGTGTCGCGGACTTTCACATTTTTTGTTTGTGCTGGAAAACTGTTCAGCGAAGGCCGAAAATACCAGGTACACCCCGTCAGTAGGTTTATCGATATTTGAATGCGTTTCAGAGAGAAAGGATTGTACACCTGTGTGAAGCGAGCTGGTCTACACGTCGTATAACTGCGCATGTGCAACGGGATGCACAAACTGTTGGCACTAGTGGCAACAGGAAGGTTCGTACGTGCGTCAGAGCGTCAGTGGTACAATTCTTTAGACGTCAGCAGGCCTGGACCGCAGAAGGTACTACAGGCTGATGACACAGCACGTCGAGTATACTCGACGTGCTGTGACATCAGCCATGGGCGTTGCCATAACGACCAGAACTGTAAACCGAACATTACATGTGGCAAACCTCTGCAGTAGGCAACCATTACGTCTACTTTCCTTGACGACCAGCCATTGCAGCACTGGTCCGGCTAGGTGTCAGAGTCATGCGAACTGGGTTCACAAATGGACCACTGTATTTTTCAGTGATGAATTCCGTTTCTGTCTGGGTGCTGACGATCGACGGATCCGTGTCGGGCCGACACCCTGGTGAGCGGACGGTTTCGCGACAGCCACACCGCCCGTCAGGCAGGCACGATGGTATAGGGTGCTATAGCGCATGACAGCATGTCACTTCTTGTCCGCATCACGGGCACACTGAAAGCTGCACGATACGTGAGCGAGGTTCTACAGCCCATTTTGATACCGTTCCTGAATATCCTACAGCACCCCATTTTCCAGCAAGATAAAGCCTGTATGCAAACCTCTCTGGTATCCAGATAATGTTTGCAACATATTCAAACACTGGTATGGCAAGCAAGATCGCCCGATTTATCCCCAATCGAAAACCTGTGGAATCATGTTGGGCGTCGTCTTTAATCGAATCGGCCTTCTCACGATCTCCATGAATTACGCGAGCAAGTCAACCGTGCTTAGTGTTGCATTTCTCAGAACAATATCCGTCATCTGTATGATTCATTTGCCACGCCGTATTGCTACCTGTATTGCCTTTCACGATGGTGCAACCACTTTCTGAGGTGTACCCATTGTGCTTAGTTATTTCATCTGATAAACAATGTACGTGGCTGAAAATAGCATCAAGGTAAACTCTTATGTATAGCTATTCGCATGCTCAATTTATTCCCATTATCCTCACTCCCTCTAGGTGGGGCAATTTCTCTGGCGAGCAGTGCACAAAAAAGGTTTCCAAAATTTGGAATGCAGTACTCCCATTTTGTTTAGTTTTTTCGTTCTTACATGCAGCTGTTATTTATGTAATCAAAACATATGTTACCCTCCGCCCCATAGACATCATATAGTATGAGTGTATAACATATCAGTGATTGGTTCCAGTGAATGCATATTTAAGAATACTTTCTTTCATAAATTCCATGGTGAAATTTAAAAGCAAGCGTTTTCCAGGGTGAGTGATAGTTGTGGCCGGAATAATCTTTTCAGAATCAAGTTCACTTTAAAAGTATTGGAGAAAAATGTCAGTGGTGTTCGCAGCACAGTGATTCGTAGAGAACGAAACCAAGATATTTGGCTGCATGTCATGAGCGTGGACGCTTATTGCTACCAAATAATTTACGCTTTCCAACCGTAAGTTGATGAAGCGTATATGCTCCAGCTTTGGATGTCTGTCTCCCTGTCCGTCCTTCTGTCCGTCCGTCCCCACGATAACTCGCTTAAAAATGGTTTGATTTCGACGAAATTTTAGTATGTTTTAGGGGAACCATCTGGGGACGCACGCTGTGGAAAATGACGAAATGGGGTTAAAGGTTAGGACATAGGAGCTGGATCTATTCCATTGCCCTTATGGGTCATAACTTGCGTAAAAATAGCTCGATTTCAATGAAAGTTTAGTATGTGGTAGGAGACTACCGGGAGACGAACCCTATTGAAAATAGACGAAATGGGGTGAAAGGTTAGAACGTAGGAGCTGGATCCATTCCATCGCCCTTATGCATTATAACTTACATAAACATGCTTCGATTGAGACAAAACTTTATCTTGTTGTTCCGGAAGTGTACTTAACCGGTTCTGTTGAATATCATCGAAATGGGGCCAAAGGTAAGGACATATGAGTGGGATACATTTCATTGACCTTATGCGTCATAACTAGGGAAAAAATGGTTCGATTTCGATGAAATTGTCGTATGTGGTAGGGGACTACTTGGGGACAAACACTGTTGAAAATGGACAAAATAAGGTCAAAGGTCAGGACATAGGAGCTTATAACGAAGTAAATTTCTCCGTCATTTCTGTCCACGCCAGGATTCGAACCCGGATCCCCTCATTCCGGAATAAATTACTCTACCAATTGAGCTACGCGGACGTTTTATTCTGATTCCTATCTGCCTTTATGTCGTGTGCGTCCTTCTGGCAGGTACGTCACATCTTCTGGTACGTTACATCATCTCCCCCTTATTTTTTTTTTTTCGAAGTGCTGGAGAAGGGATTCTCTGAATTTTCCTATCTCGCGGTGTGGAAATAATATCACACCAATGCGAGATTTTGAACGGTCGGGTCATCCGGAAGGTTCGGGCGCCATTATAACGAAGTAAATTTCTCCGTCATTTCTGTCCACGCCAGGATTCGAACCCGGATCCCCTCATTCCGGAATAAGTCGCTCTACCAATTGAGCTACGCGGGCGTTTTATTCTGATTCCTATCTTAATTTAAGTCGTGTGCGTCCTTCTGGCAGGTACGTCACATCTCCTGGTACGTTACAAGCTGGATCCATTAGACTGCCCTTATGCGTCATAAGTAACTTGCGTAAAATAGGTTCGATTTCAATGAAATTTTAGTATGTGGTAGGGGACTACCTGCAGACGAACCCTGTTGAAAATGGACGAAATGGGGTTAAAGGTCAGGACGAAGGAACTGGATCCATTCCATCGCCCTTACGCATTATAACTTACGTAAGAATACTTCGATTGAGGCAAAACTTTGTATTGTTGTTCCGGAAGTGTACGTAAGCGGTTCCGTTGATTATCATCGAAATGGGGCCAAAGGTCAGGACATAGGAGCGAGATTTATTCTACAGCCATTATCCTCATAACTTAAGTAATAACTTGAGTAATTATCTCTGGTATGTTGGAAAGCGTATGATTTCTGGTGTGAAATATTAATATGTGGTAGGGGACCACAATGCATTGCATGATTTACTAACTTCTTTTTACATTCGCGAGAATTTTGTGCGGAATTCTTGAGCACGTGCAAGATATTCGCTTCCTACACGCTAGGTGGTTGTAAGATTGTACGAGTACGTTTCCACTGAAGATTGTACGTTTCTACTGAACGATAGTACTTTTACACCACTCAGGAAATATGGCCGCAAATGCTGCGAAGAGGGCGTTCTGTGTGCTTGAATTGAGCAAAACGAATTCTGTTAGTGTTGTGCAACGGTGTTTTAGAACAAGTTTCAAGAAATCACCGCAGAATAGACAGTCAATCTACGACTGGCCCAAGAAATTCGAAACAACAGGATGTTTGCATAAAGGTAAAAGTCTAGAGAGACCATGTGTATCTGATGAAAAGTGGAGCGTTTTCGTGCCATGTTTTTTTTTTTTTTTTTGATTGGAGGTTTATCGACCACCGTGAGCAACTCAATGGACTATAAGCAGTCGCCCGTCATTAATTTACGGTCACTGGTTCCAGAGAAGGGAGAGAGCCAGTGCTTTTAGACGAACACAACATCCATGCCTCACCGGTATTCGAACCCGGACCCTGTTCGAACGAATGATCAAAGGCCATCGCTTAGACCACTGTTCCACCGGGGCGGCCGTGCCATGTTCCAACGCAGCTGAAGAAAATTCACGACGATGGCGGGTCGGGAGTTACAAATTACATAACTGACTGTTTGGAAAATGTTTGAGAAAGCGGCTCAAAATGACTCCCTACAAACTGCAGTTATTGCAAAGTCTAAGTGCCAATGACAGAACCTCACGTTGCGGTTTCTGTACAGAAAGGTAGGGACGTTTTGAAAAAGATGATTTTAGAGGGCTTCTGATTTTCAGCGACGAATCGACATTCCACATAAGTGAGAAAGTTGACAAACATATCATTCGCATATGGGGGAACTAAAAATCCTAGAGCAACAGTGGAGCATGTGCGGGATTCCACAATAGTCAATGTGTTATGCGCTTTATAACGTAAAAACGCGTATGGCTCCTTTTTCCAAGAAAACGCTGTAACGGGAAGTATTTATTCCTATATGCTAGTTATTTGGTTAACGCCTCAACTGCACGAACACAGTGACAACTTCATTTTCCAACAATATGGAGCTCCACCCCACTGGCATGTCGAAATTACTTCGATGAAAATCTTCCGCAGCGCTGGATTAGACACGCGACAGACGACAACATGTCACTCGCGTGTTGACTACCCCGAAGTCCGGACTTTTTTTTTATGGGGCTCTGCCACCCTGTGATTTTATGGGGCTATGCCAAAGACAAGGTCTTCGTCGCTCCATTTTCTGTTGATTTAGCTCATCTGAAAAAACGAATCACAACAGCTATTGCTGGAGATGCTGAAGATATGTCAACGCGAGCTTAGCAAGAATTCAACTACCCCGTTGATATGATATATCGAACATCTGCAAGTTGCTGAAACAAATTCAAGGGTTCCCGTACAAAAGGTGCAAAGTGAGTGTCAATATCTTAAATAGTTTTGGTTTCATAAAATGTTGAAGTTGTCTTTATCATTTGCAATAACTCTGTGCAAACGATATAGACAGTTTCAACATTTTATAATAGTTTTGGTTTTATAAAATGTTGAAGTTGTATATATCATTTGCAATAACTCTGTGCAAACGATATAGAGAGTTTCAACATTTTATAATAGTTTTGGTTTTATAAAATGTTGAAGTTGTCTATATCATTTGCAATAACTCTGTGCAAACGATATAGAGAGTTTCAACATTTTATAATAGTTTTGGTTTTATAAAATGTTGAAACTGGCTGCATCATTTGCAATAACTCTGTGCAAATGAAATAGACAGTTTCAACATTTTTACAAAAGTTTTGGTTTTATAAAATGTTGGAACTGTCTATATCATTTGCAATAAATCTATGTATTGGTTTCGGTTTTATGAATCATTCTACATAGAAATAGTGAGAAATGGAGATGCCATAGAGCCACAAAAAGTCTATTATGCGCCGGAAAGATCACGCCCAATTTATTTTAAGTAAGAACATTAAGTTTATCCAGAGTGATTCTTATTTTCTTTTTTCGTTTTTTATTCATGGTAATTGAACAATTCCTGCGTGAGCATCTAAAGGAATAAGATGCCTTCCGTCCTGAATTTAGACACACCCCGCTATTTACAGAGAATGGGCACAAAAAAGCACTATACTACACACACACAAACACACACAGAGCTCAAACCCTTACCCAAATCATCGGATTAGTCACACGCTCGCGCCTACAAGTATTCAATCATCCGGTATTAAAATTTAGGTTATTTTAATACGCATTTTTAAGACAATATGCAGGAATTTAGTAATTTATATAAGGCAGACGCATATGGAATTGATTTTGTTACAATTATGCACTTCCACATTTCTGAAATGTAAGATATTATATTTAAGTTTTAATCCACAAAATGTAAAATAAATAAATACCGCTTTCTGTAAGTGCGTATCTGTTCAATGGGAAATGAACCAGGAAACCTAACAGCTGAAGATCGCGGGAACGGGGCAGTTCTTCCCGGCATGCCGTGAAACCTCTTCATGCAATATACCAATTAGTGAATCTAGCATCTTGCGTTCTTCTTAATCAAAATGAATGTTTCAAATCAATGCTTATCCTTCCGAACTACAGCCGAATTAGTTTAAATTTCTCATTAGTCCGACAATCCCGTTAGAGGTGCTGTTTGAAAAAAACAATTTTCTCCTTTTTCCTTTACGTGGATTAAAATTGGTCATCAATGCAGTTTTTCAGCTATATGCTTGTGCATAAATGTACAGAAAAATGTTCTCATATCTGCTTCCAGCCCCGATTATTTGAATATTTTTGGAAGATCACCTACTTCATTTGCCGAGAAAACGGAAAGGTCATCTACTTTATTTGCCCAGAAAAAATTGCTTGAAAGTAGGAGTGAATGCCACTTTCAGTCGGGTATACATATATAAAAAACACCGATTTTTTTTTCTCTTGTAAGCTCGTCAGAATTTCTTTTTGCCATTTGCTATTAATGTTAACAGGCATTAATTATGAAATGAAAAAATTTAACAGCAGTAAAACATAATTCGTGTTAATGGTGTTCGTATAAGAGCTAGATTACTTTTTCTATTGGGTGGAGGGAGGAGAGGGGAGGGTTAACGATCATCATGAGTACCTTGCTGGGCTATAAGCTGCGGCGCATCCCTAATTTAGGGACACTGGTTCCAGGGAAGGAAGTGGGACAGTGCTGTAATACAAACACACAACACACCCTTGCCTCACTGGTATTCGAAACCTAGAAGTCAGCGGTTAGACCACCTGTGTTACCGGGGCGGGACGCAGGAAGAGAGCCAGTGTAATGAGGTTAGAAGTTGAATTTATCATGATCTTTTTTTTTTTTTTCGTTTTTTTTTTTTTTGATTAGAGGTTTAATGACCACCGTGAGCAACTCAGTGGGCTATAAGCAGTCTCCGCCCTTAATTTAAGGCCACTGGTTCCAGGAAAGGGAGAGAGCCAGTGCCGTAAGACAACCGCAACATCCATGCCTCACCGGGATTGGAACCCGGACCCCTAACGGACGAATGATCAGAGGCCATCGCTTAGACCACTGCGCCACCGGGGCGGCGAGCCAGTGTAATGAGGTTAGAAGTTGAATTTATCATGATCTTTTTTTTTTTTTTTTTATTAGAGGTTTAACGACCACCGTGAGCAACTCAGTGGGCTATAAGCAGTCTCCGCCCTTAATTTAAGGCCACTGGTTCCAGGAAAGGGAGAGAGCCAGTGCCGTAAGACAACCGCAACATCCATGCCTCATTGGGATTCGAACCCGGACCTATCTCGGACGAATGATCAGAAGCCATCGCTTAGACAACTGTTCCACTGAGGAGGCAATATTCTATCAAGGATATAGATGAAAAATGCCATAAATGTATTCTGGACTTTATACGACTTCAATAAATGGTAGAAATGACGTCCTTATTCCCTTAAATTACGTCGAATTCAAAGAACTTTGCAATGCGCGCAGTATATAAGAATGTGTATACCACGTGTTTTCTCTTTCAGTATTTTATTCTCGCTTTTTCTACCAAGAAGTGTTTCTATAAACATTTACGTGCAGCAAGGGTATGTGGTTTTCATTCGCGGCTTTTCCGGAGAAAGATTCTTAACCTTTGAGAAGAGGTCGCTTGCAACATAACGCCATGCAGAAATGAAATAAGCCCCTGGAGAAATGGCAGAGTCAAGGTTTTCTGATGATTTCGCATCATTTACGAGTGTTTTATCAGCATTACATGTTGAGACAAAGGCGGTGGAAGTAACCTGCGTTCCGCCCACTCAGGTGAGTTTGATGGCTCTTTTCACTAGTCCAACAAGGACTGACTGTGCTTGCGGCCTGTGTTGCCTTTCCATAGCTTCATCGTAAAATGCTCGCGAAAGCTCTGGACCTCGTCGGTGCGCGCCCCCTGGCTGCACAATACTCCTGGCTAACTCAATTTCCCATGGAAGAAAACTAAATCCAACGACTTCTTGGAAGGGAAGAAAATCCCCGGGGACATATTCCTAGCTGTCATGAACCAAAAAGAATGATGGCATTAAACAGAACATCAAATTAAGTACGCTGACTTTCTCGTGAAGCCCAACCTACCTTCGGTGTTATGTAAATATAAGGTTCGGCGAGGGGAGGGGGAGGGATAGAGGGGTAAAACCAGGATGTCAGTTATGTTTTGACACTGTCATAGGCACAATAAGACTGCCTTTATTTGAAGCAAAAACTTTTTAAGAGTGCAGATGCGAGATATAGAGGTTCTTCATCCAATCTAAAGCAATTTCTGATTAAAATTCCTGCTTCTTATTAAATCTGTCCCACGTTTATGCCGAAATGAAAGACACATTTTTAGGGACTAATAGTCAATTTTTCGATGGTGATGGCAATTGTAATTCTAGTTGACAAACGGTAAAATAAATTTAGCAGCAGTTAAAATCGCTGGGAGTTCCCGTGAAAATTTAAAACAGGCTTACAAGAAAAGAAAAAGCAAAACTTCGGGAAATCGCAATATTATTTAATTTTTGAAGTTTTTAAGAATAGCAAGTTGAGATCGAGTAAACTCGTCATAGTTTATTTAAAATTTTGAAAATTAAGTACCAGTTATATAAGAAATTATGAGAAACAGAAGTTTTGTTATGCAATTTTGATTTCTCCCCTCACTGAGAGTTTACCAAAATTTGGGAATGGGTGTTGTGTGGGGAGTATAGCTTTAGCTTGCATGAATTTTTTGCTAATCTTAATCAGGGTGTGTAGGGTGAGAATTTGTTCAATCAAAATGAAAAGAAATGTCCTGAGAATGATTTAGTGATCCAGCTTTTGCGAGCTTCTTCTTACTTTCTGAAGATTTCTGTAATTAATTTCAAGAATTTTTTACCTTATACTAAATTTTAGTTACTGGAATTGAAATACCTTGGGTCAATGTCCACAGATGGTCGTGTTTCTAGGGATTTATCTGTTGCGTTGTGAGATCCCTCGGAGAATGAGATTTTTGTGAATTTACGTGATAGAAGCGCTTCTGTCCAATAATCCCTCTTTTTTACTTTGGCAGCTGGATGTAAGATGGCTTTTACCGAACCTTTGTTCGGAAAATCTACAGAAAATACTCGAATAACGAAAGTTTGTCTCTTATTCGTAAGTAGTGTATTATGTATATCTGCCTGCTAGAAATGTTTGCAGAGAATAAATCTGTTACGAGACATTGTACTTTGGATTAAAAAAAAAACTCTCAGAAGTCTATTCATTAGGATAATCTCAAAACAAAGAATTCATCACACACGTATCTCCCGTTGCTAAACTTCAGAACTGGATGCAATAAACCGTGTTACGAATTTTATTAGATGGCGAAATTACAATGTAGTAGGCGAATTAATTTTTTGAAAGTCATAGCTGATTTAGGAGAATTTCACAGGAATGACGGGTTCTCAAGAAAGTGTTGAATAGCGGTGTACGAAAGTGTAATTGTTCCTCCTCTGTTGTACGGCAGTGAAACCTGGTTACTGCAAAAAATACATAGGAGTAGTTTGTATTCTGAGAAAATGCATTACGTAAAGCGGGGTTTGTGGCAAAACACGCTCTGATCATGTGAGGAATGAAGTTTTGTTGCAGATGTGTAATATGAGGGAAAATGTTGCTGACAGGTGGATACTAATATTTTTAGGTGGTTTGGCCATGTTGAAATAATGAGTGATGAGGTGCTGACTAAAAGAACTTTTTCAGCCCAAGTGGCAGGAAAAAAGGTAGAGGAAGGCCAATCAAATCACGGGAGGACAAGATTTAGGAATGCCTACTTGAGGAAAAGATTATGAGTATGAAGTACAAAAGGTCTTGTGTGCGGCGTAAGATGAATGTTAATGAAGCTCGAGCTGTGTGCCGAGATCGTTGTAAATGGAGACTTTTAATACACCAACAGTAAGTAAAATCTAATTCCATCAGTTAAGCGTTTACTTGGGAGACTGTCTTTCTTTGATGGGTTAACCTCTGAATCTCAGAGAACAGCTTAATGATATGTATGGATGCATGTACGTACGTAGAAGTGCCTCGAGAGTACAATTATATTGCCGGATTTTGATTATTGCATGACCTCTTACAAAAATAGATCTGTTAGAAGTGTATCCAAAGCAAAATCATTTTACGAAATTTTGTGTATTGGATTTAAGGAACCTGTTGTAAATCATGGGCTGTTGGGAGCGTTTCCAAGAAACAGCTCTTTTGTAAAACGTTGTCCATTGGATAAAAGGAATATTTTGCAAATCTAAATTTATTGAAAATGTTTGCTTTTCCTTTGGATGTAAATAATCTAATAGGAATCTGGAGCGGAAATATCTTATCTGCGTAGTCATATTACGAAACTTAATTCATTAAATGTAAAAAATCTTTTAAGGTTCGTCTATTAAAAGTTTCTCCAAAGAATCGTCTCGTTTGAAAATATTTTTCTTTGACCATACGAACTTCTAAAGATTTCTCGCTGTTGTTTTTGAAAATGACCATAGTCGAGAGAGAGAAATAAGGTGTACACCCAAAGCAGTTCAATCGGTAGAACAACAGCTTTGGAGTAGGAAGATGTGGTGAAGTGGTCTAAGCACTGACTTCTGACCATTCGACAAAGTGGTCCCTGGTTCGAGACTACGGAGAAGCATAGGTGGTGAGCTTGTGTTACGTCATTTTGTGACGTAACACTGAGGTGACACAGAAACCAAAACGGAAAGTTGCAGTGATAAGCCTTGTCGTTGCAGTTCAACTAAGCTCTGGAGTAAAAAGGTGTGGTTTCGAATTCCTTCCACCAGCAAAAAGGGCATATTTACTATATCGCAGCCCGGACGTAAAAGTGAAACTCTTGGCCTTGAGTTTCGAAAAAATTTGTGATTATGCTTCCACACATCGCCTGAAATTAATACAGATTTCTTCACAAAGTAGAACACCATACCAGTAATCCGATTTAGTGTCGTAAAAACATAATCTTTTTTTTTTTTTTTTGGTTGAGTGCTTAACAACCACCGTGATCAACTCAATGGGCTATAAGCAGTCGCCCGTCCCTAATTTAGGGCCACTGGTTCCAGGGAAGGGAGAGAGCTAGTGCCGTTGAACAAACACCACATCCATGCCTCACCGGGATTCGAACCTGGACCCATCTCGGACGAATAATCAGAAGCCATCGCTTAGACCACTGCGCCACCGGGTAGACAAACATAGCCTTCATCGCCCTCCTTGAAAAAGTCATCTGGTCATATCCTTGAAAAAGCGATCTGGTTGATGTGCGAAAGCTTGGAAACCTACTCTATATTTTCAAACGTATTCGGACACCTCAATGTTTTGGGACAAATGGCTTTATTATCGCAATTAGATGTTAGTCGTTCCACCCTTTGCTCGTATATGACAGCGGCTACATGTCGAGGCATACGATCAACAGATTTCCTGTAGATCTCGACAAGGATGGTTTCCCATTCGTCCTGCAAAGCTGCTCCCAGAGTGGAGAGCGAAGACGGTTGTTGAGATCGATTTCGTATCCGTCGCTCCAGTTCATCCCAGAGGATTAAAATCAGCACTCTGAGCCGGCTACCTAAAAATGTTTTCCACCTCATTTTCAAGAACCCAGTCCTGCACACGCCGTGCAGTGTGGCAGGGAGCTCCATCGTGTTGGAACAGACAACGTTCATTTCCATAATACTGCCACATTGTTGGTGTGGCAGAATTATGCAGAACGTCGAGGTACACTTAAAAGTTTATAGTTTGTGGTATACTAACAAACGGGTTGAGTCTCATCCACGAGAAACAACTCCATACCATGATGGAGCTTCCTCCGAACTTAACAGTTGGAAGAATGCAGTCCGACGAAAATCGTTCGCCGGGCTGTCGCCAAATCCAAACACGCCCATCAGATTGGAAGAGTGAAAAGCGTGACTAGTCACTCCAAAGAAGAGCTTTCCAGTCGCCCACAGTCCAGAAACGTCGGGAGACACGCCACACCACTCCAAACGGCGCTTCGCCTTCATGGTGGTGATGTGTGGCTTGTGTGTCTCTGCTCAACGATAATAACCCACAGTGTGCAACTCTCTGCGGAGAGTTATGGTACTAACCGAGTCATTGCAAGTATTTCTTACTTCAGCAGCGAAGAAAACGGCAGAGGAAGAATGTGATTTCTTAACATTTCTTACCGTGACTCTTCTGTCACGTTCCACCAGTTTTTGCGGCCATCCTGAAAGTTTTTTCTGTAGTTGCTCGGTCCGGCTTCCATCTCTTCACAACATCACTTACATTCAGAGCTGTCTGGTTGGTCAAAAGGTGAGATATTCCGGTGCTTAATCAGTGGACAATTAATTCACATTGCTTGTCTTAAAGGCATAACCGTAGCGCGATGACAATCTGTCAAAAATAGATCTCCCTTGTCTGAGAAAGGTTGTACGGATAAACACGACTTCTTGCGTGCAGCAATTGACAGAAGCATGCAATGAAGTCTGTCACGGACTCATATTTCACCAAACTATACCCAGGGAACTGAATATATTCGGTATTGGGAGTCGCATACCTATACGAAAACCACTGATTTCTGCAAAGGACCGGAAAGTTCGTCAGCAGTGGTGTAAGGAACAGCGTGTAAGAAAAGGAATGTCTCATTAAAGATGCTGGAAGTGCCCATCGCGAGCGTGCAGGCACATATTCACCCGACGCTCCATATTGGTGAATGTGCAATGTAGTGTGGCGCCGTCGATGGTAGCAATTTCACGTGTGATGTTGTCTTTCAGTTCCTCAAACGACCTTGAGCTGTTGACGTAAATCTTGCTTTTTAAAAGTACCTGCAGAAAGAAATCTGGGAGTGCCAGTTCGGGAGATCTAGGCAGCCACAGGTCTTTGAGCTAATCCTGTCCTGAAAGAAGGTGCGAATTTCTGCCATGCTCTTATTGGAGGTGTGGCACGTTGCACCGTCTTGTTGAAAGCATTTATCCGCAAGTTCCTGATCATCCAGTTGGTTCACAAACACATTAAAGATTTCCAAGTGTCGGTCGGTATTCACCGTTTCTTTAAAAAAGATTGTACTCAGTTTCTTCGCCGATTTCGAAATAGTGGCTCTGGTGGGTGGTTTACACCCACTAAATTTCTTCAGAAACTCCTTCTGACATTGTTTAAAGGAACCAGTTACCCAGTACTGACGCGCAATAAGCACACACTCTTCAATTGAGTACACCATCTTCGTTCTACCTCCTCGCTTAAACTGTATCCGAAGACACACTATTCCCCTACCGCTACTACACAGATGGCGCCCCAGTGCATCGCCATCCATCTGCGGGGAAGACATTTTATTCACAGGTAATGCATATTGACAGCTTCGTCAGGGAATTGGGAACCTCTGCGTTCTGGTTTCACACTCATCGTATATTCCCCATCTCATATATTCCACATAATAAGTGTTCAGTCCCGAGTGAATCAATTTGTGTAAAAGAAACAGCACGTGCTGAGTGGAATGAAGTCTCCATTGGACGAAATTCGCCGGCCGCTTCGTGACATTCTGGTTGCATGACGTCATGAATTCCATACCACCGTCTACTTAGCGTTCTGGTTTCACACTCATCGTATATTCCCCATCTCATATATTCCACATAATAAGTGTTCAGTCCCGAGTGAATCAATTTGTGTAAAAGAAACAGCACGTGCTGAGTGGAATGAAGTCTCCATTGGACGAAATTCGCCGGCCGCTTCGTGACATTCTGGTTGCATGACGTCATGAATTCCATACCACCGTCTACTTAGCTCGAACAAAATGGTTGGTTGGCGAATTTTTATGGCGCAAAGGCCACGTTTGGCCAGAGAGCGCCAAAACGAAATAAAATGAAGGTAAATACTCTAAGTCCTTGTCGCCTATTTCTCTAGCAAGAAGGTTTTTCCATAGCACTTTATGTACATTTGATTCCTCCTAGCCTTCGATGCTCATGGAGCACTTTAAAAAACGGATGGAAAGGACGAAACGTGCTAATGCGCATGAGGAAAAGAACTTTATCTCTCTCAAAGCGTACTGAACATTTTATTAAGTAGTACGCTGTGAATAAATAAACATCGTACTGGCAACATTTGTCCTGATTTTAATATTTATGCATTCCAATCTTGCAATCAGAATAAATGATTATAGATTTCAGGCATCAATTTATGTTATTCAAGGGGCAAACGTAGGTACATAAACAAAGACTTCTGAATAAGTTATAAGGTTGCATTGTCTCTTCATAATTGGAATGCAAGAAGACGATAATCCAACGGATCACGTGACGTTTTTCATTCCGCTTCAAGCTCCCTCGAGTGAAAACTTGAAACCTTTGTCATTTCCATTTTTAATCAAAAGGATCTGAAAAGAGGAAGAAGGAAAAAAAGCGATGGCTGTTAATTTAATATCTCTTCCTTCGACAGTCCAAGCCGTATTTCTCCTTTAGGAGAAACAGCCGTGTTTTGTTCCAAGAAGAAAAATGCTGTCTATGATTTTCACTGGATATGCCCGAAAAACTAGTTGTTACTTTCGGTCATGCCAAAGAAAACATTTACCAGCGTAGGTAGAATTCAGAAGCATCGTACAATAGCTTTGCGCTAAAATAAATTTGCTCTTGATGTACACGTTCAGAACCCTGGAAAAAATAAATAAATTAGTGAGCCAGATTTAGCAAGAAATGGCTATTATACTTTGAGAACAAAGGATTAAGATCAATTGAAATATCTCATTTGTAAAATGACTCTCCGGAAGTTCACGATTCTTTTGTAGTTTTTCGCAACATCAAAGATACAACTATTCTCCTGACGTTACGCGTTTCTCTAAAAAGAAGTGTAATCCACTTTACTCTCTTACATTCTATTTTAATATTTTAAACAGCAAGAGCTGGAAATCTTCTGTTCAAGATTTCATTTACTCGACAAACTGAAGTATCTTCCAATATTCCATTTTTTTTTTTTAAGAAATTGTTGATATAGCAATTTGAAATGAAATCTGATCTGTTTCTTTACTATTTCGTTTCTATGCTGTTGAGAGAAAAATTCTGTAAGACAAAACTGCTAAAGAACTTTACAATTACTGTTTTTCAAGATAATTGTCCAAAATAAGATTTGGCCAAAACCGAGCGCAGATGTTTCTCTTCCTGAAGCGAATCAGAAATTTTGAAAATAATCATTCTCATTCCTACGTTAATAAAATTACCGTGTCTGACTCTCCGTCTGTCTGTCGCCTACTGCGAAAACTAATGAACGCTGAGGTCTGAAATTTCGTATGCACACAAGGGTTAAAAGGGCACGATGTACCTCGGAGCCTGATTTCTAAAATTTGATTTTACTAAATTTTAATTAATTTATGAAAGAATCATGAAATAAATACGGGATTACGCTATTTAATACAAATTTTGCGGATGACAATCCGATTTTTTGCGTAAGTGTGACAAGGATGGTAAGTCAGATAATATCCGAAAACTTGAAAATTTTCATCGTCCTGGAGTGGGACTCGAACCCGCGTCTAAAGCACTTTATCGTTGTTGAAGAAACTAGTGTTGAAATCTGATCGTGTGGCATGCTACAGTGATGCAAGAATGGTTAATTTCATTATTGCTCAAAAATATACCTTACTAAACTATCGCCGAGCATTATTTCATCACGTTTTAAATACATAAACGTAATAACATCTCACTGCAATTTACATAAAAGTACGAGAACATGATGCGAAATCTGACAAACGTCATTACAAAAATGCATTTAATGCCGTAGATGGTGAGCAACCCAGGTCGATTTTCCTAAATATCTCGAAAACGGTGCGTTGTAGCGACATTTGGCTTTCTCACGACCTGAAAGGGAAGGATTACCTGTTATTGACGAGAGCTTTGACATCATGGGGTTGACTTTCTCAAATATCTCCAGAACTGTGCATCGTAGTGATATTTGGCTTTCTCATGACCTTACATTAGGGGAAAGGGAAGGATTATCTATAATTCGTGCATAAATACTAATATTAAAAGAAATCCGTCTTGTTGCACGATGATATTTATTCAGCTAAAAAATGAAATCTATATACAGTTTAAAAACACATGAGCACTTTCGGTGTCACATTCGGTGTCTATATCCGTTACGTTGATGACATCTTGGTAATTTGGCCATATACCATAAATCAGTTACAGCAGTTTGTCAACGCTATGTCTGCTCAATACCCCTCCATCAAACTCACGATAGAACTTGAAAATAATTTCGTCTTACCTTATCTTGACTTTCAAATTACTCGTACCCCTTCTGACAATTCCCTGTCTTTTGCTGTTTATCGAAAACCTACATCCACACCCACTCTAATTCCGTACAACCCTGCTCACATTTTTCAGCATAAAATTTCTGCTCTGCACTTCCTATTTAGAAGAGCATATTCACATTCTTCTAGCCATTTCGCCAGAGCTCAAGAACTACAATGGATATCATCCCTTGCTAAAAACTATGGTTACCCGGACAACGTTGTTAGGGGAGTGCACAATAAAGTACGGTTTTCTATGTCAACTGCTTTAATTAGTGAGCAAGTGCCTAAAAAGTATGTTGGATCTGTTGATTTTAATCCACATATTGTAAACCTCCTTACCAACATATGTTCTCGTCATAAAATACAATTTGGAATACGATCATGCAATCTATATACCATTATCCGCAATGATCGTGACAAAATTGACAAAGGGAAAAAATGGGGTGTGTATGTTATTCCTATGCTTGACACTATCTCTGGTGAACTAAACAATCATTATGTGGGTTCTACCAAAAGAAATTTGGATTTGAGATTAAATGAACACAGATATGATCTAAAAATGAATCACCAAAGCACCTCTTTTGCAAGAACCATAAGTGCTGGAAATTCCATCCCAGACTGGGACAACGCTAAAATCATAAACACACCTAACTCTGTTCATTCCTTGTTATTTGCAGAAAGCCTCTATATTTCGGCTTATAATACAAGTTGCTGTAATGACTATTATCCTTATGTTTTACCTGAACCTTGGAGCAATCTTGTTGGGAAGGACAGCACAATAGCAATTGCTTCTGTTAAGTGATCACTGGCTAACTATGCCTTTTTTTTATTGTCTTGTTATCTGGTATATCATGTGACATTGACATTACCTTTCCCATGATGCATCTACTCCACGTACTTAAGACCAGCATGTAGCCACATGGTGAAATTACATCTGATGAAGGTGTCAATGTGACACCGAAAGTGCTCATGTGTTTTTAAACTGTATATAGATTTCATTTTTTAGCTGAATAAATATCATCGTGCAACAAGACGGATTTCTTTTAATATTAGAAGGATTATCTGTTATTGACGAGAGCTTTGACATCATGGGGTTCACTTTCTCAAATATCTCCAGAACTGTGCGTCGTAGTGACATTTCGCTTTCTCACGACCTTACATTAGGGGAAAGGGAAGGATTGCCTGTTATTGACGAGAGCTTTGACATCATGGGGTTCACTTTCTCAAATATCTCTAGAACTGTGCGTCGTAGTGACATTTCGCTTTCTCACGACCTTACATTAGGGGAAAGGGAAGGATTATCTGTTATTGACGAGAGATTTGACATCATGGGGTTCACTTTCTCAAATATCTCCAGAACTGTGCGTCGTAGTGACATTTCGCTTTCTCACTACCATACATTAGGGGAAAGGGAAGGATTATCTGTTATTGACGAGAACTTTGACATCATGGGGTTGAATTTCTTAAATATCTCCAGAACTGTGCATCGTAGTGACATTTGGCTTTCTCACGACCTTACATTAGGGGAAAGGGAAGGATTATCTGTTATTGACGAGAGCTTTGACATCATGGGGTTGACTTTTTAGAATATCTCCAGAACTGTGCGTTGTAGCGAAATTTGGCTTTCTCACGACCTTACATCAGGGGAAAGGGAAGGATTGCCTGTTATTGACGAGAGCTTTGAAATCATGGGGTTATCTTTCTCAAATATCTCCAGAACTGTGCGTTGTAGCGTCATTTGGCTTTCTCACGACCTGACATCAGGGGAAAGGGAAGGATTATCTGTTATTGACGAGAGCTTTGAGATCATGGGGTTGACTTTCTCGAATATCTCCAGAACTGTGCGTCGTAGCGAAATTTGGCGAGAGGAAAATGGTGTAAAATACAAAAATGATGTACGTATAATACGATGAGGTGTAGCGTGTAGATAACATAAACAAAAAGTTTCTAATTCCCGTCACTAACGACCTTGCGATTCAGCTTTTATTTCTATATTGATGTCAGAGTTTAGCTTGCGCATGTGTACATGGACTGTAGTAGTTCAGAATTTATTTATAAGCAAACACTATACAAATTTAACACAGTTATTAGCAAAAATACAAAATGAACAAATGTACAAATAGTGAGACTGTGCTCACAGACAAAGAGTCTTCAAGACTCTAGAAAATGGCAACATTATTCTCTTATGATTTCATAATAGCAAATATTGTCTTTCATATAAGTACATTCAGAAGAAAGCCGAAATCAGCGGGTAGTATATGAAGAGTTCTATAGTAGTGCAACAGTTTCGTTTCGTATTTCGAACCACGGGGCATATGGTGCCCCTTTGTGAAAACAACTTGAGTGGTATGTTTATTGACAGAATAATTATATTCCGTTTTCAAAACAGCCCATATGGATGAACGAAGACATGTACTTATGAATTTTCGAGCAAGATTAGAGGAACGAAGATTTCGGTGGCTGAGACTTTTCATATGGAAAATATAAATGGCGAACTTAGCTTGCAGAACTAGAAATTTACGTACTTGATTATGAGAGGAAGATAAAGGATAATGGCTTTGAAGTAACTGATAGTGAAAAGTCGTGTGTTGCGATATACACACTTTTTCCAGAAGGTGAAACATTAATGAAAATAACGGTTGTAGGATTAGACAGGTAGAATATGAATGATGCACATCCCCATCGGTGTTGCAGAAAACATAATCTGCAGAATTTAGGTAGCCAAATCGATGTAAATAGAGTTCGTGGTGTGATTATACGTTGATGCAGATGAAGCCAGTGCACATCTCGTGCTTTAGGTGAAGCAAAGAAGTGAAAAGCGTCAGTCCAAGTGAGTGCTAATTCGTAATAGTTACATCACATTTCATCAGTGTCAGGGTCGTTCGTCTAAATCTGAGACCTTGAGGGTAAGTCGAAAGTTTTGCAATATTCGCATAATCGCATGTACTGCGGAGGGTATGTCACGTGTTTGAACTAGTTCAAGTCGCGCACTGCAGTCAGTCGAAAGGGATATAAAGTGCTAATCGTTGCTGCGAACAACATTGCATGTCGTCGTTCTGTCTGTGGTTGGGACTCGTAAAAGATGAACAGCCGCAACAGACTAATTAGCGAACTTTTGCTTTACGAGTTTGAACTGTGCCATTACGCTGCTCAAGCAACACTAAACATTTGTCATGCGAAAGGGGAAAGCTCTGTGGACCACAGCACCCCAACAAGATGGTTCAAGAAATTTCGCTCGGGTGACAGAAACCTCGACGGTCAGATAAGGTCAGGTAGGCCGCGAACCGTGGATTCGGAGGCCGTTCGCCGGGCGTACAGGCGAATCTGACAACCAGCACTCTGAGATTATCAGGCGAGTTGAGCATATCACGGACCACCGTGGTTCGTCACATTCAGGACCTCGGCAAAGTCTACAGGAGCTGCCGCATTGTCCTTTATGAACTGACGCCAGCTGAAGCAAACCTCTAAGTGCAAGTGTGAACGAAACTCCTAGAAAACCAGTGCGATGTACGTTTCATCAAGAGAACTCTTACGTGTGATGAAATGTAGGTCTATTTCCGTAATCCTAAAACACAACGGCAGTGGTTGAGCCTGGGACAGCTTCCTAAACCATTTGGTAAACGTGGGCGCTTCGAGCACAAGGTGGTGCTCTGCGTCTAGCGGAATTTCATGGGGGTAATCCATTACGAATTCGTTCCAGATTGTCTGACCATCAACGTCAGCCTCTACTCTGAGCAGCTGGAGGGGATGTATGCCATTTTGGAAGAGAAGTACCCGGAACTGGTGAACAGAAAGCGTGATCACCTACAACAGGACAACGCTTGGCCTCATACCGAGCGAACGACCCGGGAAAAATCTCCAGCAACTTGAGAACATTGAACTTATGCCACATCCAGCATATAGTCTGGACCTTGTCCCATCGGATTAATACTTGTTACGGTTCATGGCCCACTTCCTTCGCGGGCTGCACTTCAACAACCAGGAGGAGGTGGCACCTGGGTTGAAGGCGTTCTTCGCCTCGAAGGTCAAGAACTGGCACCTCCGCGGAATCGAAGAAAAGGCCGACGGTTGGCTAGATAAGGTGTAACACGATGCTCTATACTTAGAATGCTAGTCAGCTTTCGTCGTAAAGGTACCTATGAAGTCATAAAGTGATCAAAGTATTGCAAAACTGTCGACTCACCCTCTGTAATAATAATAAATATTGTTTTTCGAAAAACTAATCAGCAAAATACTTACTGTTGCCGCAGCCGTAGTTTTGTAAATACACTCACGGACAATGAAATTTGCGCACCAAGAAGGAAGCATTGGATTCAACAACATTTTTTTGGACGTAACGATACAGATGAATGATACCCATGATGGCAAAAACAGAGCTTCAGGACAATTACGCAGGGATCTGTGGCGTGCAGTCCTGTTTTCTTCAAAAGCGCCTTTGCACCGCCTCATGCGGAGATACATTCTGCAATACGGTCCGGCATGGAGGCGAACATACGCCTGATGTTTTCCTGCCGCAGACTGGCCCACACGTGTTGGACGGTGTGCTCCAAATCCCGGATAATGCGACAGGGCGGCAGCTGGAGTTTCAACTGGTCCCACACATGCTCGATAGGGGACATGTTCGGGGACCGGGCAGACCATAGAAGTGTCTGGACATGACGTAATCAGTCCTGAGCAACCCGAGCTGTATGTAGGGGGGAGAGTTGTCCTGCCGGTATAGAGCACCTGGTATCCCGGCCAGGCATGGGAGCACATGAGGCCGTAGGGTTTCATCCACATCCCGCTGGCCCGTCAATGATCCACGTACCACTACTGGAGCTGATCGGCTATAGTAGGCAATGTCTCCCCAGACCTTAATGTCTGCAGTGGGGGAGATGTGGCGTTCGATAGCGAGGTTGGAATTGTTCCGTTGACCCGGGGATCTGCACACCAGGACATGATTATCACCTCTCCCCAAAACGAAGCGGCACTGATCGCTAAACACCACACGTCGCCAGTATGTGGCGTCCTGCGTCGCTCTGGCCTGGCACCACTGCACACGGAGCCGGCGATGTTCCGGTGTTATTCGCATCACACGTAAGGGGGCTCGGATCGCAGATTCGCTTCCGCGAGGCGTCGGGAAATGGCTTGTGGGCACATAGGGGACGCTACATTGGACCGTATTACCGTGGGATCCTTTAGGGCCTGGCGCACAATCCGTCGATCTCCTCTACTGGTGATCCTCCTGGTCCGTCCGGAGCAGCTCCGCCGTGAGGTAGTTGCGTCATGTGTCCACTGCTCTTAACACAGTCTGACGGTTTGGTCAGAACGATCATTTGCATAACAGCACGCACTCTAGCTATTTGCAAAGTTTCGCGGTTGTAGCATGATTTCTTCTAGGTGCGCAAATTTCATTGTACGTGAGTATATTTTCTTTTAGACACACATATCTTCTTTCATTCTTTCCATGCCAATAAGTTTCATTAATGCACCTACCAAAGTATAGTTTAATGTCAGGAATCAGTAAACCTTATTATTTGTTGTTTTGATTTAATTCCACTTTGTATGTACCGGGTTGTGGCTCGGTGTGGTTATGGGTGACGCGAATGAATGCAATATGCTGTACGTACATAAATATATACTCTCGAGTCACTCGTTTCACTTCACACCCAGAAAGATATGTGAAAGATGCATAGCATAAAGTGTCTACAAAAGATGCATAGAGATGCATAGCATAAAATGTCTACAAAAAGTACTAGGTTACTATCGATTTAGCACTATCAGAGAATGGCAAATTCCCCAGTAAGAGACGTGTTCTGTTACTGAATCTTTTCAGTTTTTTCAGACAGGCAATTTCAAAAGTCATTATAATAAACGTCGGGAAGTCATTCAAGTAATTCAAGTAAACGTCGATAAGTCATTCAAATAATTCAAGTAAACGTCGATAAGTCATTCAAGTGAACGTCAAGAAGTAATTCAAGTAAACGTCGAGAAGTCATTCAAGTAATTCAAGTAAACGTCGAGAAGTCATTCAAGTAATTCAAGTAAACGTCGAGAAGTCATTCAAGTAATTCAAGTAAACGTCGATAAGTCATTCAAGTGAACGTCAAGAAGTAATTCAAGTAAACGTCGAGAAGTCATTCAAGTAATTCAAGTAAACGTCGAGAAGTCATTCAAGTAATTCAAGTTAACGTCGAGAAGTCATTCAAGTAATTCAAGTTAACGTCGGGAAGTCATTCAAGTAATTCAAGTAAACGTCGATAAGTCATTCAAGTGAACGTCAAGAAGTAATTCAAGTAAACGTCGAGAAGTCATTCAAGTAATTCAAGCAAACGTCGAGAAATCATTCAAGTAATTCAAGGTAACGTCGAGAAGTCATTCAAGTAACCGTCGAGAAGTAATTCAAGTAAACGTCGAGAAGTCATTCAAGTAAAAATCGAGATGTCATTCAAGTAAACGAGAAAAAGTTACGATTAGTCATTATTCAGCCGCTAATGCTTTGGCATTTCAACAAGACGTAACTACAACTCCTTTTTTACATTACTATTTCTAACAAACTAGCGTGAGTTGATAATAATAATACTTGGTTAAGAAAACAACACCCACCCTAGAATATAACACTTTTTCTTCTTGGATACTCAGTCCAAGGACTGGTTGTTCAGTAAATGCACTCGGTCTCACCCTCCACATCTGTCTCTCCATCCATCTCTGTCACTCCATCCATCGTCATAATACAGGTTGTGTCTAAGGTCTTTCTCTGAATACGATAAATCGTATTAAATAAACCACACTCGTTAGACACATACCGTTTTCCAACATAGCTTACCTGAAATTCAGTTTTTTCCGGGTCATCAGTATACCTGAAAGTGGGCTTCTTTTGTTACACAGAGGACATCCAATTGGTACTTTATCTCTTTCCATGCCTGCTGCAACATGTCATCTGTGATGGTCGCAAACGCTTCAGTTATTCTTTCCTTCAAAGTGTTAATATCTGCAACTGGTGTTGCATAAACTTGATCCTTAATATAGCCTCATAAAAAGAAGTCAAGGGGCTTAATGTCTGGGGATCTTGCTGGCCTGGTTATGGGACCATCTCTGCCTATCCATTTGTTAGGTAATTTGTCATCTAAGAATTGATGGACAGGTACACCCCAGTGGGGGTCGCACTGTCCTGCTGGAACATTCATTACCCATGGTTGAAATTCTTCCAATGAGGTAAAACATACAGCTGCATCATCTCGAGGTAAATACCCAATGTAATGGTGGGATCAATAAAAAATAACGGTCCAGTTACTTTGTTGTGCATTAGTCCGCACCAAACGTTGATTTTAGGGCTATCCCTCTGTTTCTCCAAAACTACATGTGGGTTCTCTGAAACCCAGATACGGGCATTATGCGTATTCACTTTATCTGAGGTATGAAAAGATGATTCGTCTGAAAGACAAATCAGCTTAATTTAATCGTTATCTATGTCTATTCGTTCAAGAATATCCATAGCGAGTGTCACACCTCTGGGCCCATCAGTTGGTCCCAAGGCTTGAAAAATTTGCAATTTGTACACACACAAAAAAAAAAAAAACGAAACCGCTTCCTTAAAATGCGGAGCATTGTCTTCATAGGTATTTCCAGTTAACTAGAGGCATGACGAATTGATTTCCTTTGGCTTCGTACGAATGCATCACACATAGCGTCGACAGTTTTTTCACTAATGGAAGGTCTTCCACTTCTTGCACGATCACCGACACTGCTCGTCTGTTTTAACTTTTGATACCAGTCCCTAATGATCTGCACATCAGGCGGAGCTCTATCCTACTCACGCCTAAACTTCAGCTGCACTGAAATTGCAGATTTGGTTTCACATAACCAGAAAAACAATTAGCCTTCTCCTGCATAGACGCCATTTCGCCAACTGACGCTTTCAATAACAAACTACGCTGCAGACCTGCAGCACCACCTATTGTTCCAAAAGTACAACAAACAAAAAACTTAAGAATATGACAGAATCAATGCAACCAACCGCGTACGTTTAGCTAGCTCAGTTTGTTTTATACGAGGTATCGTAATCAGGTAAACACTTTAGACAGACACTATATGTGCTGGTATTACGTCTGCAGACATAGATGGTTATCCAACACCAAAGCCACTGCTCTTTGACCATTCTCCCTTTCAGAATGAATCACGTAATAGTTATCATTCTGAAATCCACTTTCCTCCTTCCATCTTGTCTCAGACATCCCAAGAAGGATATTTAATCCTGTGCTTCTCCATTTCTCTCTTACTATTTTCAAGCTTACCCGTATATAACACACAGCCTTCAAATAGCCCGAAACTTCAATTAAACAATGTCTCTTCCATAATTAACATTATAATTTCCACTATCTCTCTCCACACTTTTCTTGCTGCTCAAACATTATTATAACGTTCAATTCTCATCGGACAAATACACAAATCATACCTTCCAACCTCAAGCTGCCGCCAACCCATAGAGAGAGAAGATATCATGTTAAGTTTGAAAAACGCTAAAGAGAATGAACTGAAATTTACATTGAGAAAGTAACTGAAAAGGAAAGTTAAAGCAGAGTACATGTCCCAAAATATAAACTTTTTATTTCAAATTTGCCTATTTTAATTTTTTCTATTTGTATGTAGCATTTAAGTTTCGGTTCAAAACTCCAACTCTGCATTTGTATCGTGTAACCAGCTGAAATCTGTAACAAACTAAATAGTAATAAAAAAATTAACTAATTTTTAAAGTTCAACTTAAAAGAAGGGGAAAGTCAAAGAGGAGAAACAAAAAAAAAAGAGACAGACAAAGAAGGGAGCGACAACACAAATTTTCTGGTGCCGGAGATCGAACCCGTATCCTTCGACTTCAGAGTTGAATGCTTTTCCAATTACGCTACACCGATGGAATTTAAAGCTGAAACTTTGCCGTTTTGACACAACTGCGTCACCTCTGTAGTTCACCTATACCCCGCTTGATATAGGCAGGAGAACGAAATTCCAGATTTCGGGTCCGCCGTAAAGAATGCTGGAAGTAACTCTCTGTAGAAGAAGGGATTTTAAATGATTCCAGACGATGTGTGGAAGAATCAACACACATTTTTCAAAGGAAAAAGAATTCTCATTAATTCCAGCTGGTGCGCAAAAGGAACATCAGACGCATGTGGAGGAACGTAACAGCCAGTGGATAATCGGGCGCTAATATGAAAACACAAATTTGCCAGTGACGGAGATGAACTTAGCATGCATCTACTCCGGAGCCGAATGTTTTCCCAATTAAGTTACACCGACGGAATTTATCGCTGCAAATTGGCTGTATTGACACGTGTTTCACTTCTGTAGTACGTCACAGATGTTAGACATATGGCTTTACCAATACACGGATTTCTCTCGCGTCATTGTTTTCAAAACACCTTGCTCGCAGTACTGTCAGTTGATACATAAATCTCATTACTGTTTAGGTACATCTAATTTTTATTTCCCTGAAACAATATCGGGCTCGTTTTATCAAAATGAAGTTACACTTTTTAGTAAATTTGCAAAAAAAGGAGAACACACATTCAAAAGTAATCAAGTACTAATATTTCAAAGTAGTCAAGTAATATTCCAAAGTAGTCAAGTAGTATTCAAACGTAGTCAAATAGTATTCATAAATAGTCAAGTATTATTCCAAAGTATTCAAGTAGTATTCCAAAGTAGTCAAGTAGTATTCAAACGTAGTCAAGTAGTATTCAAAAGTAGTCAAGTAATATTCCAACGTACTCAAGTAGTATTCAAAAGTAGTCAAGTAATATTCCAAAGTAGTCAAGTAGTATTCAAAGGTAATCAAATATTATTCAAAAATAGTCAAGTAATATTCCAAAGTACTCAAGTAGTATTCCAAAGTAGTCAAGCAGTACTCAAACGTAGTCAAGTAATATTCCAAAGTAGTCAAGTAGTATTCCAAAGTAGTCAAGTACTATTCAAACGTAGTCAAGTAGTATTCAAAAGTAGTCAAGTAATATTCCAACGTACTCAAGTAGTATTCAAAAGTAGTCAAGTAATATTCCAAAGTAGTCAAGTAGTATTCAAAGGTAATCAAATAGTATTCAAAAATAGTCAAGTAATATTCCAAAGTATTCAAGTAGTATTCCAAAGTAGTCAGTAGAATTCAAAAGTAGTCAAGTAGTATTCAAACGTAGTAAGTAGTATTCAAAAGTAGTCAAGTAGTATTCAAAAGTTGTAAAGTAACATTCAAAAGTAGTCAAGTATTTAAACGTAGTCAAGTAGTATTCAAAAGTAGTCAAGTAATATTCCAAAGTAGTCAAGTAGTATTCAAAAGTAGTCAGTAGAATTCAAAAGTAGTCAAGTAGTATTCAAACGTAGTTAAGTAGTATTCAAAAGTAGTCAAGTAGTATTCAAAAGTTGTAAAGTAACATTCAAAAGTAGTCAAGTATTTAAACGTAGTCAAATAGTATTCAAAAGTAGTCAAGTATTTAAACGTAGTCAAGTAGTATTCAAAAGTAGTCAAGTAATATTCCAAAACAGTCAAGTAGTATTCAAAAGTAGTCAAGTATTTAAACGTAGTCAAGTAGTATTCAAAAGTAGTCAAGTAATATTCCAAAGCAGTCAAGTAGTATTCAAAAGTAGTCAGTAGAATTCAAAAGTAATCAAGTAGTATTCAAACGTAGTTAAGTAGTATTCAAAAGTAGTCAAGTAGTATTCAAAAGTTGTAAAGTAATATACAAAAGTAGTCAGGTATTATTCAAAAGTAGTCAGGTAATATTCGAAAGTAGTCAGGTATTATTCAAAAGTAATCGAGTAATATTCCAAAGCAGTTAAGTAGTATTCAAAGGTAGTCAAGTAGTATTCAAAAGTTGTCAAGTAGTATTCAAAGGTAGTCAAGTAATATTCCAAAGTAGTCAAGTAGTATTCAAAAGTAGTTAAGTAGTATTCAAGAGTAGTCAAGTAGAATTCAAGCGTAGTCAAGTAGTACTCAAAAGTTGTCAAGTAGTATTCACAAATAGTCAAGTAGTATTCCAAAGTAGTCAAGTAGTATTCAAACGTAGTCAAGTAATATTCCAAAGTAGTCAAGTGGTATTCAAAAGTAGTCAGTACAATTCAAAAGTAGTCAAGTAGTATTAAAACGTAGTTAAGTAGTATTCAAAAGTAGTCAAGTAGTATTCAAAAGTAGTCAAGTAGTATTCACAAATAGTCAAGTAGTATTCAAACGTAGTCAAGTCGTATTGAAAAGTAGTCAAGTAGTGTTTAAAAGTAGTCAAGTAGTATTCAAAAGTAGCCAAGTAATATTCCAAAGTAGTCAAGTAATATTCCGAAGTAGTCAAGTAATAATCAGAAGTAGTCACGTAGTATTCAAAAGAAGTCAAATAATATTCGAAAGTAGTTAGGTAGTATTCAAAAGTAGTCAAGTAATATTCCAAAGTAGTCAAGTAGTATTCAAAAGTAGTCAAGTAGTATTCAAAAGTAGTCAAGTAGTATTCAAACGTAGTCAAGTAGTATTCAAAAGTAGTCAAGTAGAATTCAAAAGTAGTCAAGTGGTATTCAAAAGCAGTCAAGTAGTTTTCAAAGGCAGTCAAGTAGTATTCAAAAGTAGTCAAGTAGTATTCAAAGGTAGTCAAGTAATATTCAAACGTAGTCGAATGGTATTCAAAAGTAGTCGGGTAATATTCCAAAGTAGTCAAGTAGTAATCAAAAGTAGTTAAGTAGAACGCAAAAGTAGTCAAGTAATATTCCAAAGTAGTCAAGTAGTATTTAAAAGTAGTCAAGTAATATTCCAAAGTAGTCAAGTAGTATTTAAAAGTAGTCAAATAATATTCCAAAGTAGTCAAGTAGTATTTAAAAGTAGTCAAGTAATATTCCAAAGTAGTCAAGTAGTATTTAAAAGTAGTCAAGTAATATTCCAAAGTAGTCAAGTAGTATTTAAAAGTAGTCAAGTAATATTCCAAAGTAGTCAAGTAGTACTTTTAAATACTACTTAGAAGTAGTCCAAAGTAGTCAAGTAGTATTTAAAATTAGTTAAGTAATACTCCAAAGTAGTATTCAAAAGTAGTCAAGTAATATTCCAAAGTAGTCGACTAATATTCCAAATCAGTCAAGTAGTATTCAAAAGTAGTCAAGCAATATTCAAAAGTAGTCAAGTAGTATTCAAAAGTAGTCAAGTAGAATTAAAAAGTAGGCAAGTAGTATTCAAAAATAGTCATGTAATCTTGCAAAGTAGTCAAGTATTATTCAAAGTAGTCAAGTAGTATTCAAGCGTAGTCAAGTAGTATTCAAAAGTAGTCAAGTAGCATTCAAAAATAGTCAAGTAATATTCAAAAGTAGTCAAGTAATACTCCAAAGTAGTGAAGTAGTATTCAAAAGTAGTCAAGTAGAATTCAAAAGTAGTCAAGTAGGATTCAAAAGTAGTCAAGTAGGATTCAAAAGTAGTCAAGTAGTATTCAAAAGTAGTTCTTTTTTTATTTTTAATTATTGTTTTTGAATTGAGATGATGCATGAAAAATACTGACACCCACACAGTCGAATTAATTTCTTTACTGAGCATGAAATAATTTCGTTAGAATCCTTTTTTTTTCAGGGAGGGGGACTTGTTCTTCTATCGCCCAATTATGTTTTTCTTCTCGCGTTGTTGTTTTTTCAGGAATGTTTCCATACGAAAGATAATGATAAAACCCCGAATTCCAGAATTGTGTGTTTTTAATTTCTCAGAACTTCCATGCTTCTAGTCACAAAACAAAATCTTCTACATTTGCATTAACTGTCATAAAAGCACTCAAGAATAAAATTTAAATTTTGAAAGAGCCACCGTTTTACGATGATATTTTTGGCTTTGCAGTGCGGGGGCGGTTCTTCGAACAGTGAAATTTCTCCTCATGCCGGTAGCGAAAGCAACAGTTGCTTCTCCTTCGTTCGTGAGGCATTCAGTTGTTCATTTCAGAACGGTGAGTTGCCAGATGTATCCACTCAAAGCAAATTCTTTTCCAAAATTCGATGTTTGCCAAAGCTGTTTGCCTTTCTCCCTTGAGGTTCCAACAATTGTTCGGAGTTTGACATTTCGTAAGTGGACTTAACTGAAAAGGAAATAAGAAAAACAAAGAGAAAGACTGAATGTGGGGGACCGGGAACAAACATGAGCTTAGCAACGGGTTTCTTGGACTTCTCCAATATCAAAAGTTTTGCTTCTAGCGTCACATATTGAAAGAATAAACTCCATTTTTCTGCAAATGTTGTTTCGCAAAGATTGAGTGCAGCTGGAACAACGCGCGTTATAATACACTTTTGCAGATTATATATATACACTGGCGGAAAGTGAAAAAAGAACACCAAGAAGGAGACGTCTGATACCAACGAAATTTATACAGCATAATAACGGAATACAGAGGATAACGTGATCAAAACATTATGGCAAAATACAGCTGTATTTGCTCGTAAACTGAAAAATAACATAAACCGCCATAAACTGCGTAACACTGTGCAATTCTGGCATGGAGTCTGTCGTACAGATGTTGAATGTAAGTTTGGGGTATTGAGTTCCAAGCATCCTCAAACTGGACGCGTAAATCGGGGATGGTCGTGGCTGGCCGTGCAGACTTGATAAGTCGTTGTCCCATAAAATCCCACACGTGCTCAATGGGGGACAAATCCGGTGAACGTGCAGGCCATGGAAGTTGTCTCACACCCTGAAGTGCATGTTGCGTTGCAAGTGCCGTGTGTGGGCGTGCGCTATCTTGCTGGAAAACACCACGATGGACCGACCTTACAAATGGCACAACAACGGGCTGAATGATGTTGTTGATGTAGGAGGTGCTGTTTAACATACCCGGTACAAACACTAGTTGTGCACGGGAGTGTTAGCTGATCGCTCCCCACACCAGGAGACCAGGTGTAGGCCCTGTGTGTCGCCGGCGGATGCAAGAAGGTTTGAGACGCTCCCCTGTGCGTCTGCGAACACGCATATGGCCATCGGAGGCTCCCAAGCAGAATCTGCTTTCATCGCTGAATACGACAGATCGCCATTGCGTTCTCCAGTGCAGACGTTGGCGACACCACTGCAGTCATTCCTGACGGTGGGCTGGAGTCAAAGGTACACATGCCAGAGGCACACGTGCACGTAGTCCTGCATCCAGTAGACGGTTGCGGATTGTTCGCACAGTCACCCCAGGTGCAACGGCAGCTGGGATTTGTGTCACAGTGGATGTTCTGTTTGACAACGCCGCTCTTCTTATGCGTCGATCGGTCCGCTCATCAGTCCGTCTGTGTCTCCCGGTTCCACGTCTTCTCGTGTGGGAATGTTCCTCGGACCATCTACGCCACCATCGTACCACCACCGACACCTCCCGTCCAATTCGCTCCGCAATACGAAGATACGACCACCCGGCCTCGCGGAGTCCGACTAGACGACCTCGCTGAAAGTCTGATAACTGCTGAAATCGCACACGTCTTCCATGTCCAGGCATTGCAGCTTCTTCAGGGTCTTCGCACGTGTCCGTACGCCGACTACTGATTACATTCACTTCGCCGTTCTCCTTAAACACCACCGACGATAATTTGCATATTATGCCGTGCTGTGGCGTAAGCGCTCACCGGTTGTTCCCGAAATTAACATCACACCTACGTAAACTCGACTCCATTAACATATGTAAATTTCATGATCGTTCGCGAATTCCTTCTTGGTGTTCTTTTTTCACTTTCCGCCAGTGTATATATATATATATATATATATTTTTTTTTTTAATGTAAGGGCAAATTCTGTTTTTAAGACAACATCCAGACAATATATACGAGGAACCTTTTTCAACCTTTAGAACTTCAATCAGTTACAACAGATTTCTATTTCTTCTTAGGTATACATCTAATAATAGAAATGCTATGTGACATACCGCGCCTGTTACTAAATGGTCAGAAAACCCAGTTTTCTGGCTAATCGTCCAAGCTTGAGTTCCGTATACGATATGGGTGAAGTGTTAGTACTACGGACTCTGGGAAATTCTTATAAGCCGCCCTGGAGGTGTAGTGGTCTAAGCGATGGCTTAACACCATTCATCCTAGATGTCCTCGGATTCCAATCCCAGTGAGGCATGGATGTTGTGTTTGTCTTACAACACTGCGTCTATCTCTTCCCTGGAACCAGTGGCTCTAAATCAGTGGCAGGTCATTGCTTATTTCCAGTTGAGTTACTCACGGTGGTCGCTAAACCTACAAACAGCAAAAAGACTTACGGTCTTAGGGTTTGTGACATATACCTCTTATATTATGTAACTTTTGAAGATGCTGATTTTGAATCTCTTTCTCCCTACTCCGGAGTGACTGTTCTCCCAACTGAACTACGCAGGCAGGCTTAACGCTGCTCTGTTCCCGATTTGACGCATGCGTCACGCCAGTAGCACATTGTCTGAATCATGTCACGCAGTTCGTTACACTCTAAATAGATTTCCTTTGAAGTTCCTGCTTTCTGAGGTAAATTTAGTTAGTTCTTACTTAACATTTTCTCATTAAAGGACACATTACTTCCTTGCACATCTTTTATAATTCGGCAACGCTGACAGTGGGTCGCACTAATATAAAATGAAAGCGTTAAAAGTAGTAGAATGAAATTGGTGGAGTTATCGCGATCTATGAACGTGTAGTTGTCGCGATCTATGAACGTGTAATTGTCGCGATCTATGAACGTGTAGTTGTCGAGATCTCAAGCAGATGGATGAATGCTGTTATATAAAACCTGGTGTGTTAATGTAAAATCTGTGGATATATACACCAATCAGCCAAAACATTAAACCCACCTCTGTATTATGCAATTAAACGATCGTGCGTCACGTGCCAAGGTCGCGATTGATTTAAATAATAAACACACCGGAAAAAAAGTAGTCACCTCTAACAGAAATGACATTATGAAGTTACCGGTTGCACAGAGGGAACCGTGATAGCATTGTTGGGAGATAAATAGCACTGACGTTGTCTACATGATCATTTTTGTCTCGTGCAGTGGTGAAGAGGAACGTGTGTGTTGAATTTTGTCTGCAATATGGGTCGTAAGACAGACGTCACTGAGTGACAAAAAGGACCCATCGTGTTTGTCCGTAAACACGGACACAAAAGGAATCAAGTCGCCCAATTTTTGGCGTGTCAAATTGTATTGTCACGCTGTGTGTACAAACAGTGGTGCAGTTCACAGTCAACTGAAAATCCACGACGTACATGTGGCCAGAAAACGATTCTCACCAACAGAGCCCGCCGCCATGTTTCACGCCTAGTAACTGCAAATCGGTTTCAAACTAGGCAACTAGTGCTCCAAACAGGCAATGAAAGTCCACTCCAACCAATTTACGCAAGGACATTGCGTTAAGAACGGCATGCGATGGACATCTGGAGCAGACTACTATGGATGAGACCAATTTTAAGAGCAAGTCACGAAGTCGCACGTTATCAATTGGCTCAAAGGCACCGGAACTTTACTGTGGAGGATTGGAAACTAGTAATTTGGTCTGATGAGTCTTGTTTTTGTTTGTACTCCAATGATTTCCAAATCCACTAATCAACGAGTGCACCGCAGATCCATAGAAGCCTTTAATCCTGATCGTGTTGAAGGTGTTGTTCAAGCTAGAGGGAGTTCCGTGATGTTTTGGGGATGTGTTTTCGTACCACGAAATAGGCCCTCTCGTTGCAGTGACAATAAATTTCAACCAGCATGCGTACCTTCGCATTCTGAATGAAGAAGTGTTGATCTTTGTTCTGCATTTCCAGAAGCAGCATCATATTGCCACTCCTGTCTTCCAAGACGACAATTGCTGAGTGTACAGGGCTAAAACTGGGTCTGATTGGCATGACGAACAATCAGCAATACTCTCTCGCCCCTACTGGTTCGCCAAATTCCCAGATTTAAATCGTATTGAGAATCTGTGGGATCATTTGGAACAAAAAGTGAAACGTCGGAAAAGACACCCACGTACTTTGGCGGAACGTCGGGACCAATTGCCGCACGAGTGGCTGAAAATCAATGTCCAATACATCCACAACCTCGTGGAGTCTCTACCACACCGGATTCATGCTGATCATTTGTAACAGAAGGTGAAACGCCGGAGTAGACACCCACGTACTCTTGCGGAACTTCGGGACCAATTGACGCACGAGTGGCTGCAAATCGATGTTCAATAAATCCACAACCTCGTGCAGTCTCTACCACACCGGTTTCATGCTGATCATTTGTAACAGAAGGTGAAACGCCGGAATAGACACCCACGTACTCTGGCGGAACTTTGGTACCAATTGACGCACGAGTGGCTGCAAATCGATGTTCAATACATCCACAACCTCGTGGAGTCTCTACCACACCGGATTCATGCTGATCATTTGGAACAGAAGGTGAAACGTCGGAATAGACACTCACGTACTCTGGTGGAACTTCGGGACCAATTGACGCACGAGTGGCTGCAAATCGATGTTCAATACAACCACAACCTCGTGGAGTCTCTACCACACCGGATTCATGCTGATCATTTGTAACAGAAGGTGAAACGCCGGAATAGACACCCACGTACTCTGGCGGAACTTCGGGACCAATTGACGCACGAGTGGCTGCAAATCGATGTTCAATACATCCACAACCTCGTGGAGTCTCTACCACACCGGATTCATGCTGATAATTTGTAACAGAAGGTGAAACGCCGGAATAGACACCCACGTACTCTGGCGGAACTTCGGGACCAATTGTCGCACGAGTGGCTGCAAATCGATGTTCAATACATCCACAACCTCGTGGAGTCTCTATTATCAGGGCAAGAGGGGCCGTCACCCGTTATTAGACAAGTTCTGACATGGGTGACTTATATTTTGTCCGGTGTAGTTACCTGGGTAGGAGCTCTCTCACTCGATATTTCGTTTCATTTCAACATGGAAAATGCAAAGGATTTATCTGATTTCGACAGAAGCCGTATCATCCTGACAAAACGACTTTGCAAGAGTATTCCAGAAACAACGACTTTGGTTGGCTACTCACGCCATGCGGTAGTTAGAACCTATCAAACATGGTCGAAACAGGTGACACTTTAAGCCATCGACGAGGCGTGGGAAGGTGACGCCGCATTGATGCCAAAGGCTCAGCGCAGGTCATCTCGTCTTTGCAGCAAGAAACTGAGGGCTCCTGTAGCTGACAGTACCCATAACTTCAAATATGGTGAAAGGCCCAATGTGTCCGAACACACAGGTCATCGTACGCTCTGGGATACCAGTCTTCGCAGCAGCAGACCCATTTGTGTGCCTATGCTCACCATCGTCAACGCTTGCAGTGGGCACCTAATCATCGTCATCACCATAGAAGACTGGAAGAGAGTCTCATGGCCATATGAATGTCCTTTTTTGTTAAGCTCAAAGCCGTTCACCATCGTCAAAGCTTGCAGTATGCACCTAATCATCGGCATTACCGTAGAAGACTGAGAGAGGGTCTCGTGATCATACGAATCTCGTTTTCTGTTATGCTCACAGCCATTCATCATCGCCAACTCCGTAGAAGACTGGAATAGGGTCTTGTGGTCATACGAATGTCGTTTTCTGTTATGCTCACAGCCGTTCACGATCGTCAATGCTTGCAGTAGGCACCTATTCATCGTCATCACCATACAAAACTGGCAGAGTGTCTCGTGGTCATATGAATGTCCCTTTCTGTTATGCTCACAGCCGTTCACCATCGTCAACGCTTTCAGTGGGCACCTAATCCTCGTCATCACCGTAGAAAACTGGTAGAGGGTCTCGTTGCCATACGAATGTCGTTTTCAGTTATGCTCACAGCCGTTCACCATCGTTAACGCTTGCAGTGAGCACCTAATCATCGTCATTACCGTAAAAGACTCGAAGAGCGTCTTGTGGTCATACGAATGTCGTTTTCTGTTATGCTCACAGCCGTTCAGCATCGTCAACGCTTGCAGTAGGCACCTAATCATCATCTTCACCGTAGAAGACTGGAAGAGGGTCTCGTGGTCATACGAATGTCGTTTTCTGTTGAGCTCACAGCCATTCACCTTCGTCAACGCTTGCAGTGGGCACCTAATCATTGTCATCACCGTAGAAGACTGGAAGAGGGTCTCGTGGTCATACGAATGCCGTTTTCTGTTATGCTCACAGCCGTTCACCATCGTCAACGCTTGCAGTGGGCACCTAATCATCGGCATCACCATAGAAAACTGGAAGAGGATATTATGGCCATACGAATGTCGTTTTCTGTTATTCTCACAGCCATTCACCTTCGCCAACGCTTGCCGTGGGCACTTAACCATCGTCATTACCGTAGAAGACTGGAAGAGGGTCTCGTGGTCATACGAATGTCGTTTTCTGTTACACCATCGACTGACGAGCTTGCGTGAGATGTTTACTCAAGGTTGCCTTCTCACCTGAATGAACTGTGAGACGGATCCAGGAGACATGAGGGAGTGTGATGCTCTAGGCAATAATTTCTTGGGGAACACTTGTACACATTAGCCTTGTAAAGCGAAATCTGACAGCTGTCACGTTCCTGAACATCGTAGATGACCAAGAACCCTCTCTATGGCGACTGTATTTCCTGGCCGAGATGGCGTCTTTCAACAAGACAATGCCACACTGCGAAGAATGTTCAGGAATGGATCCAAGAACGTGATGAAGAATTCCATTTATTGCCATAGCCTTCAAATTCACCGCACATGAATCCTATCGAGCATTTATGGTTAGAGTTGGAGAAATTGGTACGAGCAGCATCTCCCCAACCACGTAATTAGCGAGAACTGCGGGAGATCTTCTGTTGCAGTCTTGGTACCAACTATTAAGCGACAGCTACGAACTATCACCCAGTGGGAGCTCATAGGTGTCATCGGGTGAGAGCTGTTTTGGCGGCGAGAGGAAGACATGCATCACATTAGGTATATGGTTTTCGGAATCTGGTTAACCGTTGCATATGATAGACGCACAAATGTCACTGTTATAAGGCAACAGTTTATGCTCTGGCAAGAGATTATCTTGATATCCTGAAGCATTAACATAATTAATTGTCAGAATTACATAAGTCAACACTTAATTCTTTCTACTTGGCCGTTTGGTTATTCGTTTGAGAAAGTGTGATTTATGTGCAACGAAGCTATTTAAGAGCATTAGCCAATTAGTTGCAGCTTTGAAGATCACCCATTCTTCTGTATAATAAATTCCACGAATTCATAAACTTTAAGGTTTCAACCCCGCATAGTCGCCAGTATCGTATTGTATTCTGCTATTTGTTAAAATATTGTTAAAAGTATATCAATAGATTTAGGAGACTTAATCCCAACATCGTAATCAATATTTCACAGCAAATTCTTGATGTAAACCCAGGTGCGTATGTAATAGATCCTACGAACCTCAGGTTTTCCATATTCTTCACTGTTCCTTGCGTATGAATGGTGTTTTCAATTGCTTCAGTATACAGTAACATTTTCGTTGAATCGCTTCTTCTCTAAAAATCTGCTTTAAAAGATTTTAATTTTTGGAATGGAATGGATTCAAAAGACAAAGTTAATTTCATCCGAGAAATCGGTTTCACCATTCTTGTTACGCTACTTCTGCATCTGGATTTGGAAGATTTTTCCCCCGTCGCATAGCCTCGGCAAACATTGTACAAATTAAGTGGTGTTAATTCACAGAAAATTTCCGAAAATGAAGTGCGGCAAAGTTGCCGGGAGATGTCCGTCTTTTCAAGAAATTTCCATTTTTAAAAAAGTGCCTCCTTTTTTTAACATCCGTATTTTCACAGTTTTTTCGTTGTCAGAAATTCCGTTTATTTCAGAAAAGTCCGTTTTAGGTTTTTTCGTATTTATACAGAAATTTTGCTAAATGGAAGACGCTGAATTCTTCAACCCTTAACACCAGGTAGTCTTTTCGCAAGCGGTATGGAGATGAACCGACGCTTTTCTGGCTTGTTTAGCAGATGACGTGCGCCTTAACCACGGAGCCAGAAAGCCTCGGAATTCTGACTCACGTTCATGATAAAACTAATTGCGCATTGACGAATTTTTTTTGCCATTAATGCGAGTGATTTAATAATTTTATTTACGCTTTCCAACCGTAATTTGAAGAAGCGTATATGCTCCAGCTTTGTCCGTCTGCCTGTCAGTCCGCCCATCTGTCCGCACGATAACAATGGTTCGATTTCGATGAAATTTTAGTATGTGGTAGGGAACCTTCTTGATGTTGACGTGTTTTGACGAGCTCCAGAAAGTTGGAAGTTTTTTTGTGTTAATATAACTAGTTCTGCAGCTCTTACTAACCTGAGTTGCGTGCAAGTGTTTCATCTGCCATCCGAGAGCTCCTAGTCATTGGTAAGTCATTTTCAAGTATAACATCTTCATTTTTCCATCCTTCTCGGTGTTTGTTTACATTCGCCAGCAATACAAATGGCGACTTCCGGTTCCTTCGGCTTCCTGGGTTTTCAGCAGGAAATGCCTCTTATTCTAGATACGTCACTAACCGTCAGTCCGGCTGTGTCTTCACCCATTCGCCCAAGATCGAGTGGCCAAAAACCTACGTCAATATTAGAAGGAAATTCAACTACAGTGTTTCTTGCAGTTCAGGAATCTTCTTCTTCAGAACGGAAACGTTCAGTTTCTAAGATTACATTGACAAATATGAGTGTCATGGATAAGACTTCGACTATTTCTAGTCCAACTCGTCGACATCCCCTGAAAAGTTTGATTCCTCAACAACGATTTTCAAGAGCGTTGCGCAAGCCCTCAACCCAAATGCAGCGCCTGCTCGTACTTCTTTCACCAATTCGGCTGCACAACAAAGTCGTCCAAGAGCTTGTGTTGACATTGCACCAGATTCTGAGGTCGGCAGACAATATCAATCTTTGAAAACCAGGACTGTGCTGTATGAGGCTCACCCTCAGACCCCGATACCGCAGTATCTAACTTCAATTAAGCATCTAATCCCACAAAAAGCCATTGCAGGAATTACACGATGGATGCCCACGAGGCATCTCAGTTCTCTTTTCAGATAAATGCTATGCTGATTTAGCGCTCAAACAGAATATTACGATCAAATCTCGATAAGCTTTCGCAGCCAGCTTGATGTTTAGAACTATATGGATGACGTTCTATCCGGTACCTTTAGAGGTGCCAGATTCTGCTTTATCACTTGTGGCGTCTCAGTGGTGTAAGGTTCTGGGCGAAGTTCAGAGAGTCTCAGATGCTCCACGTGATTCCACGCATAAGTATGTCACAGGCCATACACGGCAAGTTCGTGTTGTCTTCCCTTCGGAAGAAAATAGAAGAGTATTTCCAGATAAAGGGGTAGTGAGAATAGATAATCATACACTGACGGGAAAAAAATCCCAATACCACGAAAAAATAGTTGTAGAGGAATGAAATGGTGGCAATACATTTGTATAGGTAACATATTTAATCGATTAAGGTTTCAAGATCACAGCCTAATGTAAGCGCGAGAAGAGCCATTTTAAATGTGAAATGCTGGTACATTAATAACCAGTGTAACCGCCAGAATGTTGAATGCAAGCACGCAAACGTTCATGCATTGTGTCGTACAGGTGCTGGATGTCAGTTTGTGGGATGGAGTTCCATGCCTGTTGCTCTTGGTCGGTCAATACAGGGACGGTTTATTCTGGTTGGGGGTGACTCTGGAGTTGTCGTCCAATGACGTCCCATGCGTGCTCGATTGGTGACAGATCTGGTGATCTAGCAGGCCACGGCAACATGTCGACACTCTGTAGAGCATGTTGGGTTACAACAGCGGTATGCGGGCGAGCGTTATCCTGTTGGAAAACTCCCCTGGAATGCTGTTCATGAATGGCAGCACAACAAGTTGAATCACCAGACCGACGTACAACTGTGCCGTCAGGGTGCGTGGGATAACCACGAGAGTGCTCCTGCTGTCATAGGAAATTGCTCCCCAGACCATAACTCCAGGTGTAGGTTCAGTGTGTCTCGGCCGCAGACAGGTTGGTTGCAGGCGCTCACCTGGCCTCCTTCTAACCAACACACGGCCATCACTGGCACTCAGGCAGAACCGGCTTTCATCAGAAAACACAACAGATCTCCACTCCGTCCTCCAATGAGCTCTAGCTTGACACCACTGACGTCGCAAACTGCAGTGGTTTGGAGTAAGTGGAATGCACGCTACAGGGCGTCTGGCTCGGAGCTGTCCTTCAAGTAACCGATTTGTAACAGTTCGATGTGTCATTGTGGTGGCAACTGCAGCTCGAATTGCTGCCTCAGACGCGGTACGATGCGCCACGGCCATACGCCGTACACGGCGGTCTTCCCTCTCAGTAGTGCCACGTGGCCGGCCGGAACCCGGTCTTTTTGAGGCAGTACCTTCCCTTGACCACCGCTGCCAACAATCATGCACAGTGGCTACATTCCTGCCAAGTCGTTCTGCAATATAGCGGAAAGAAAATCCACCTTCTCGTAGCCCTATTACACGACCTCGTTCAAACTCCGTGAGCTGTTGATAATGGCTTCTTCGTCTTCTTAAAGGCATTCTTGACTAACATCAACACCCTACGTCGAATCTCAACGATAACTAACGCTCACGAACGTTATAGCGCGTATTTACAGCAAACCTGTTTGCATGTTCCGAGAGGCGCTACTAGCGCCACACGTATGCGCAGAGCGCGAAATTTGCATAGACGTCATCTTACAGATGTACTCTCACCGCCTACCAACTGTCGTTTATCTAACACAACCCCTTCTTGGTGTTGGGATTTTTTTCCGTCAGTGTATGTATGCCTTTGGGATTTATTCAGAAGAATATTGTAATTATTGTCTGGCTGCAGGACATTTAAAACCCCAATGTCCAAACAACCATTCTTCACTTAAGCAGCCTCGACTAGTCTCTCCTCCATTTCTTCCTGCTGATCAATCTGATGCTCATCCTAGTGTTGCAGATAACATCATTGATTTAGCACAACAGGCACATATGCCTTCTTCTTCAGTCGAGGCGATGCAAGTTGAAGTTCCATCTTCGGGTGAATCTGTTCGGCTTTCTACTGACTCTACTCTTGCCAACACCATTCAAGATTCCCCTCCTGTGGAGGACTGTGTCACTTCTGCTACATCCAAGGGAGAACCCCGAGATACTTCAGTCTCCATGGAAGCTGATGTGAAAGAACCTGCGCTCACCATCAAACGTAGCGGTTCGTCGCCTAAGCAAACTGAGAGTAAACGTTCTCGAGGCTCGCTCTCGTTTCAAACCCTTCCTGCCACTGATGATGCTAGTGCTGAAAGTGTGGACCTAAAAGTGATTGCGGATCCCGCTTCATTTTCATGCTCAGCGCCTTCCCAATAGCTCCTGGACTCTGGTGAGTTCGTGGAACCGGATTCTGGGATGCTTCCAATACTATCGCACCCTTTGTGTCTCAAAGGACCTCTTCCGCCTAAGGCTCAAGCAACTGTACTCTCGACGGGAAAAACTTCACAACAGTGAGAATCGCCACATCTTCACTTCCGAGTTTTTCCATAAGTATTCAGGAGACCCGGTTGCTGATCACCTTCAGCTACAGAATCTGTATGGCTTACCTGAAAGAGCATAGTTCTAGATATACGTTTGTTACATCTGCACTGCGTGCCAGTTTCAGGGCAAGGATAAAACAGTACTTCGATTTGGCGGAGAAGCAGCTGTGCGACTCGTCCCATGACGCGCCAAATTTACTTTGCTTCTTTTAACTGTCGCTGGTGTTACAACACTTTTTCAAATTCTATTACCTTTGAAGATATTTCTTCCAATTTACCAGATGTTCTTTTTTTATTTCTATGGCTCTCAGCCGGGATCCGGTGTCGCCACAGCGGTGCATAAAGAACTCTCCTCCGCTTTTTCTAACATTTCTGAGACCACCAGCAGACCAGGTATCTTCCTGGCACTCCGGCTGGTTGATATCTGGCGTTATTTTCCACCTTTTCAATTTACACATGCCGATGAATAAAGCTGTTGCCCGAGACTTAATTAAAAATCTCACCTAATAACATTGACCGTATTCCCTTAACAGATGTCTTCATCGTTGGGGGAGATTTTAATTGTACTTTAGATCCAGACATGGATCGCCTTTCCTCCAGGGAATACCTTTCCACTGTCATTCAGGCTTTATCTTCTTTTTTACAAAAGATTCTTTACTTGATGTTTGCCGAACCCTTCACCCTTTCACACAGGTTTTTCTTGGCGGATGTCTGGAGCTCGTGTTCAAGAGGCGCCTCCACACATTTTAGTTCCACGTTTCGTTTTGCTCACTATTCCATCTCCACCTCCTCTGATCATGATATTTGTTACATTTCTCTCTCTTTGCCTGATCAATCTCACCAGAAATTCCGGTCATGGTCTCTACCGGAAGATCTTCTACTTGATTCAAATTATTGTTCCGAAATTACCACCATCTTGCAATCTGCTGTAGGTGCCCTGGGGTCTGTTTCTGATCCAGTGACGCATTGGATTACTACTAAATCTAAGGTAATTGGCTTTCCACGTGATTACTCCGCACTTACTCACCTTCAACATTCCATGGACGTTACCCAGCTTCGCAACGCCCATAAATGCCTCTCACTGGAGTCTTCCATTTATCGTACAAAATTGGCTATACTTCGTCAACTTCAGGAGAAAGCAGCTCATCAGGCCTTACGGCGTATTAAGATTCAACACCTCGCATCAAACATTCAAGATCCAGTCTTGCTCGCTGGGGCTGAGCGGTTTCTCCTTTCCTCCTCTCACTCTTGAGGATGGCACTGTTACAAGAGATCCATTGCTCATCCAACAGTCTGTTTCAAATAATTTCTATCAGCGTTTGAATCCTCCTGTATCTACTCTTGACACCACTTCCTCTCCTTTTTCACAACTCCCTCAGGTCCCGACTTTTCTCTTTTCTTCAGTGTTTTCTCCGATTTCCTCTGATGAACTGTTGCATTCTCTTACTGCTCTAAATCAGCATTCCGCTCCCGGTCTTTACGGTCTCCCGGCTGCTTTCTACCGTAGCTTTGCTCCTCTCCTTCTACCTTTATTACTTGAACGTTTCAAAGCTTTTCTCGCATTAACTTCCTTCTACTTTCATGGTTGCCTCGATTTGATTATTACCCAAGAAAGGAGATATGCTTTAGTTTAAACAATTGGCGGCCAAACAGTGTATTAAATACAGATTATAAAATTTATACAAAACTTCTTGGTTCTCGTTAAATCTGATTCTTCCCCATATCATTTTGGGTGATCAGACGTATTGCATTCCGGAGCGTTCCATTCATGATGCCATTCTTCTAATCCAGCAACAGGTGTTCTTGGCTGAGCGACGTGCCTAACCTCTGGCGGTGTTTTTATTAGATCAGCATCAGGCGTTTGATCGTATCTCACATCCGTATCATCTCCAAACACTTTGTTCCTTTGGTTTTCCTGAATAATTTTGTTCTGTTATCCTCAACTTATATTTTGATTCCTTTCTCCACATTCGCACAGCAGCGCTTCTGACTGAGGGCATCCCATTTAGTGCTGGTATTCGGCAGGGATGTCCTCTTTCTGGTCAGCTGTTTTTGCTTGTATTCGAACCTTTTTTAGTTCTTTTGCGGAATCGCCTTTCTCCCCCTCAGCTTTCCCTTACCCTTATTGATCGTCATCATGCGTTCGTGTTAGCGGCGAATGCTGACGATCTTACTGTCTTCATTCGAAACAATACTATGTTTCAACTTCTCTATTCTCTTTACTTCGGCTATGCGAGAGCATCTGGGGAAGCGCTGAACACCGCCAAGTTCATGGGTTCTGTGGTGTGGGACTTGGAGCTCCCGCACTGACCGGCCCTGGGGCGCAACTTGGTCTAACACCAGTAAGCGCTTCCTTGGAATCTCAATTAATAGGTCATCTATTCTGCCTCCTTCCTCTAGTTCTGCGCTCCTTGATCCTTTTATTCGTTCTCTCTCGAAATGGAGGCGGGTTCGGTCTTGTCTATCGGTACGAGGTCGGGCAGTGTCGTTTCCACCTTTCATCTTTCCTTACTACTTTACTTCTGGAGAACTCAGGCCTTCCCACGCTCTTTCTTGGATGCTATTACTTCAGCAACTTCTGATTTCCTTTGGCCAGGTCATCATTGGGTGTCACCGAGGATTCTGACCTTGCCAGGGACGTGGGGAGGTATTGCTCACCCTGTTATCCATGCTCCGTCTGCTCTTGACTCCCTATTCTCTCGCATGCTGCACATTGGATGCAATTCTTGCTCCGAGGAATTCGCGTCTAACGTTCATCCTTCTCCTTAAGATGTATAATGAATAAAATTCTCCGGCTAGACGTGTAGTGCAGGAAAGCTTACGTTAAGTCACGTTAGGGTTATTGAAAGGTTACTTGACGTAGCTAAAGTGTGCTTAATCTTCAAAGTGCTAGAGTTTGTTTAGGTAAGACACTCACGTGCAATAAATTCCAAGAATATGGAATTATTTTTACTCAGCGTTCCTCATTATCTTGAATATCAGTAATATAACTTCGGTTTTAGTACATTAGTACCTTGAAGGCTCCTTATTAGAGCGGTAAACACAATATACCCTGACTTAACGTAAACACTCAATGAAATAGACTTAACGGCCAGACAGAGGTCTGACAATAAAATGAACTAAGAAAACGTACTCACTTTTAACCTTTTATTGGGGAGCTCCTGGTATTACTCAAATACACACTCCAAAATAACACAACTACTGATAGCCCGAACTTTCGTACTATCGTAATATCGTAGAAACGTAGGTAAATCGCATATCAATAATCAGGAAGAACCTATCACATATAAAACGAAGCCCTTTGGTATACTTGAGCGCGCCTATATATACTGCATACCACCACGTCATGACTTACACTCGTTGCCACATATAATTCAGAAGGAGAAACAACATCTCGTTAAGTGAGAAGATAATTTGCATAGGAAAATAAAATAACAAGAGATAGTAAAATAAAAAAGAAACTGAATCTAGAGTATACGTTATAGATAGACAAGCTCCAATTTACACCTTCAAGACTACCTGTTGCAGTACGGGAGGGGTTACGCTTCTGGCGAGAACTCTCTTTAACACGAATTCCATCTAGTTGTGTTCATCATCTGCTGGAGGAGCCACTATTCTACTCGTCCGTCATTCATCAGCGCACCGGGGAGTATTTCTTTTTTTTTTTTCTGACTGCATTTCTGCAGGATTCCTAACAGTGGCTTATCTGGTTGGTCCGGACCTGCGGTGGCTCCCACTGACAAGACTCTCTACTCGCATTCCTAATTCTCAAACGAATGTGGCTCGACGTATTCTTTTGCAAACCACAATCTTCAGTCTATTTCCTACATTGGTGTCGCAAATTGGTCTTGAATATATCATTTTTCAGTTTCCCTTGAATTGCCGTTCTCTTTTGCCACGCCGGAAGGCCCTGTTCTTGTACATACCCTTAAACCCAGCTCCCTTTATAATCATTTACTGGTAGATTCTGCTTTTCCAGTCTCGATTTCCAATAATCCTCGCAGGTTGGTCAATTTGTGTGGGCTGCTCCGCACAAAACGTTCAGTCTCCCTCATGAACGTGAACTCCAGTGGCGTTTCTTACTGGATCGCCTTCCGAGCCCTGAACGTCTTGCTCGTTGGGGTCTCTTGCAATCTCCGGATTGTTCTTTTTTGTTCATTTATTGGCGACTCTCCTCACATTTTTCTCATGGCCGTTTACCCAGCTGCTTCGCCGGGTGTGTTTTTTTTCAGCGCTTATGAGTGTTTCTGTTAGTGCAATTTTGACATTTTTTCATCCCTCGTTGTTTTTTGTTACTGATCTGTCTTGTCTTCAACAAATCATTGTTAGAGCGTAATTTGTGCTGGTTGTTATTTTAATGTATATTATACTGAAATGTTTTTTGCTTTACGGTTTAACTATGATCCGTTCTTCCGGTGATTGTTCAGTATCATCTTGTTTGTTTACATCCTTCATATGTTTCGGTATCTGTGTGTGTTTTGTATTTTAAATAGTTTGTCTCACGATTCAGAGCCCTCTGGTTTTTGTGCTTTATCTTCGGCACCACGAAAGTGTTATGTTAGGTAGTCAAGATTGACTAATCTAATTTTTGTCGTGGGAGATATGTTCTCTGATTTCTTGTTTTATTTTGTTTCCGTGTATGGGCACTTTTAGCTTTGTATTTCTGTGCCAATGGTTTTTTTTTTTCAATAACATGTATACAGTTTTTTACCTAAAAGGGAGTGTTTATGCTGGTGTAATTTTGACATTTTCATCCCAGGGTGTGTTTCTGTAACTTATCTATATTGTCTTCAACGCAACATTTTTTTAGCGTAATTTGTGTCACCTATTATATTAATGTTCATCATAATGAAATGCCTCTTGCTTTAAGATTCACTATTCGCTGTGCGTCTTGTAATTCGTTCAGTATCATCTTGTTGGTTATGTTACATTCTTCACATGTTACGCCATCAGCTTCATTTGGGTTACCTTCATTTGGGTTATTTAAATGTACATTATATTGAAATAACTCTTGCTTTGAGGCTTACTATGCTCTGTTCATCGTGTAATTGTTTAGGATCATCTTGTTTGTTATGTTACATCCTTCACATGTTTCGGCATCAGTGTTTGTTTTGTATTTAACTAGTTTGTCACATGATTCAGAGTTTTTTTGTGCGCATTATCTGCGGCACCAATAGTGTGATATTTTTGGTAGTCAAGATTGACTACTCTATTCTTTGTCATGAATGCCTTACATTTGTTTTCTGTTTTTCTTGTTTTATTTTGTTAGCGTGTAAGGGCTCTTTTAGCTTTAATTTTTATGTATTTCTGATCCCATTGGTTTTCTCAATAAACTAAATATGGTAACATATCTACAGGTTTTACAAAGGGCACCACCCTGGGACGAACCCTATTGAAAATGTGCGAAATGGTGTCAAAGGTCAAGACATTGCCATTATGCGTCATACCTTGCGTAAAAATGGTGCGATGTCGATGAAATTTTGGTGTGACTATCTCGGCACGAACCCTATTGAAAATGGGCGAAATGGAGTCGAAGGTCAGGACAAAGGAGCGAGATCCATTTCGTTGCCCTTATGTGTCATAACTTGCATAAAAATAGTTCGATTTCGATATAATTTTAGTATGTGGTAGGGGACCGCGTGGGGACGAAACCTGTTGAAAATGGGCGAAATGGGGTCAAAGATCAGGGCATAGGAGCTGAATCCATTCCATTGAACTTACGCGTCATAACTTACGTAAAAATGCTTCTATTAGGACAAAACTTTATGCTGTTCCGGAAATATACTGAACCGGTTCTGTTGAATATCGTCGAAATAGGGTCAAAGGTCAGGGCACAGGAGCGAGATTTATTCAGCAGCAATTATCCTCATAACTTGAGTAATAACTTGGGTAATGATTTCTGGTATGTTGGAAAGCGTATGATAATCAATGCATTCCATGGTTTTACTCACTTGTTTTCTATTGGAGCTTATTATTTTTTAAGTGGCTTGTAATAATTTTAATTTTTTTGTAGGAGGACTTATCACAAATTAAGTATTTGTTTCATCGTGATTTTTCGTAGCAACTGTGGAACTCGAGATCTTTTTAAATTGACAACGACTTCCAATTTTCTTTATGAAAAGGGTAAATCTACTGTTTTATATCATTATTTCACAAAAGTCCTAAATATAAAGTCAACTCTTGATACCTACAATAGCTTTTGTATTATGGACTCCACAGCCTGTTACGTAGACGTCGTACAATCACCTGTACAATAATTTAAGTACCTGGTTTCGTACAGTAACACAATATACTAGGTCCGATCAAAAAGTTCCGAGACTCGGCCGATATACAACAAAGTACTTACGTTACTTAAGTCTGGCTATGATCTCCCTCAAAGTAGTCTCCTTGGGCAGCGATATACCGCTGCCAGCGTTTTTGCCACTGTTGGAACGCTCCCTGGAAGTCCTGTTCGGGAATCGTGTCAAGCACCGTCTGCGATTCGCGCTGGATCTCGTCCACGGTTTCAAAACGGCGACCCTTCAGCTTCAGTTTCATCTACAAGGAAAGGAAGAAGTCGCAGGGGGCCAAATCCGGCGAGTAAGGCGGATGACGAACGGTACTCATGCTGTAGCGGCTGCAAACCTGGCGTGTTTCTAACGCTCTGTGAGCTGCTGCATTGTCGTTATGGAGCAGAAAATCGCCCCTGCGCCACATTTCAGGTCGTTTGCGGCTTATGTCCTCCCTAAGACGCCGCAGGAGATCGTAGTAAAAAATGGCGGTGACGGTTTGACCCTGGGGGACGAATTCACTGTGCACAACCCCACGAATGTCGAAGAACACGATGTGCACGCTTTTAGTTGCGCTCCGGACCTGTCGGGCCTTCTTCGGTTGTGGAGATGCCGGTCTCTTCCACTGCGACGACTGTTGTTTGGTCTTCGGGTCGTAACCATAGACCCCAGTGATGACCCGCGACAGGAACATTTCATGCGTCTTCGTTCCCGATTTGCCGAGTTTGCACGCAGAATTTGATGTTCGCTCGCTGATCTAGTTTGCAGTCCATACCGAAATCGCAGCTGTGTTTCTGTACGTGGTCACCAAATATCGTGTAGCACAGCTCCCAATGTTCACAGAACGACGCCACTCGGCATAATGACACATGAAAGTCACTGCCTTCGACCGCTGCTCGTGCATCCACGTACTACCATCTCTTGGCGCGCTACCAACCTAGTCTTGGAACTTTTTGATGTACTACGTATAATGCTATTGCACAAAATGCGGGAGGAGAAGAAATGTCCGGTGCTACAATAACCAAACTTTCTGCTATATACTATCCAAAAAATCGGATCTCACTGCGGAATTTCAAAATGAAATTCTTCGACAGACGATTAAAATTTGACAGGTAATCAAACCTCAAATATTCCCGCGAATCCCTCCTGTTACCGGAAGTTTCTCATCACGTGGATACGGAAAAAAGTGAGAACAGAGTTTTTTTCTGAAAATTTAGAATTTTCCCTTAACACATCTTAAAAACGGCAATGGGCTGTCAATGTAAGAAAGGATTTGCAGAAAGGTTCCTGAAAATTCAAAGTATTCCTGGGGTACGAAAAATTCGTGAAATTCAGGTTTCTTTCAGTCATTTCACGGAAAAGGTAGTATCGGAAAAACGCTTCGTTAATTCACGGAAGGAATTACGGTAAGTGGCTCGTGAATTTGAGAAAACGTTTTACAGTGTATGAAGAACAGTTGTGCTTTTTTCCTATTCTTATAATTTACGGTTCCATCGACAGAGTTCGTTAGTGTATAATTTTATTTCAGAGCGTATCTCGTATATAAAAAGTCGCATGGAAAATGCCTTGCTTCATCGGATACTCTTCAGTATGAACAATATTTTGATCTCATTTCCGTCTTCAATTAACTCGCAACATTTCCGCTTGGGGACTTAACGTTATATCGCGTTTCTCCCTATAATACATCATCTCATTTTCCATCTTGGAAAAATTAATTTCCCCAGATATTCTCCGCTATAAAGAAATTTTTAACAGAATTTGTGGTTTTTCGCAACACACATTTTGGCCGCGAATGGGTGCAAATTGCTACTTGCACTTGGGTGTTTTAGGGATTCTGGAAATCAGGTTGAAACATTCTTTTCTTAAACAGGAGCCATTCACAGTAACACACTCTACGTACATTGTGTCTTTAAAATAACGCTGTTTTTCGATTAGGAAGGAAAAACAAAAGAAAATACGATGATGAACGCTACGTTCATTGTGTCTTGAAAATAACCATCAGTTTTTCTACTAGGAAAAAAAATACTATGATGAACGCTACGTCTATTTTGTCTTGAGAACAACGATCGGTTTTTCCACTAGGAAGAAAAAAACATAAGAAAATACTATGATGAGCGATTTATAGTGTCTTTAGAATAACGCTCAGTTTTTCCACTTGGAAGGAAAAACAAAAGAAAATGCTATGATGAGCGATTTATTGTGTCTTTAGAATAACGCTCAGTTTTTCCACTAGGAAGTAAAAACAAAAGAAAATATTATGATGAACGATACATTGTGTCTTTAGAATAACGCTCAGTTTTTCTACTAGGCAGTAGAAACAAAAGAAAATACTATGATGAACGATTTATTGTGTATTTAACATAATGCTCAGTTTTTCCACTGGGAAGTAAAAATAAAAGAAAATACTATGATAAACGCTACGTTCATTGTATTTTTAACTTAACGCTCAGTTTTCCTACTAGGAAGAAAAATATATACCCTTTTTCATCGATTTATTTTTCTTTTGTTAAAAATCCGATTTGGAAAATTCTTTTTGCGTTAGAAGGGTTTCAAAATCCGTGCTAATTACTCCTCACCTGAGAACTCGGTGTCGTGTTTCTTGTGTCTTGCTTTTACACCGTCACCCCAAGATTTCACTTCCACTTTTGTTCCGTCCTTTGTTAAGAAAAAGAATCCAAAAAGCACATTAATATGTGTTTTCCACATAGCTGAAAAGGATTTTTCTGAATTAACATTTTATCATCATGGAGTAATGCGTTCATTAACTTACACGCCGAACGTTGAAATCGCTCGTCGAAAAAATACAAGGTGATAGCTACATGCGAAGGTCATTTCAAACGTTTTGCACACTGTGCAGGCGTTGCCCGGAGGATGATGCAGTCGCTCGAATCGTTAAGCCAGTTGCGAGTCAGACTTCAGTATATACTGAAGAGCAATTGAATTAGAGATACCTGTCTAGTAACGTGTAGCACCACCTTTCATCCTGATGACGGCGACGATTCCTCGCGGCAAGAACTCGACAAGACATCGGAAGCGTTGGGAAGCCATACGGATCCACGACCCCTTAACAAGCTCCCACAGTTCACGAAGATTTGATGGAGGTGGTCAGAGCCTCGAACATCTCTCTCTCGATGGCATCTCAGATGTGCTCGATGGGATTGAGGTCAGGTGACCTAGCTGGCCAAGGAAGCGAGGTCACGCCGGTGGAGTGTTCATCCAACCATTCGGATACAATCGGGAGCGATGGCACTGTGCATTGTCTTGTTGCAGGATAAGGTCCCCAGTGGGATGTTGAAGACGCAAAAACGGGAGAAAATGTTCGTCCAGGATATCCCGGTAACGTTGACCTGTGAGGGGTGATGTCACACGTACCAAGGGTCCCCTTTCAGTCCATGTAAACAGTCCCCAGACAAGAATGCCACCCCCACCGGCTTGAAGAGTACCCTGCTGGCAAGAAGGATCCATCGCTATATGTGGTCTGGCCCGTACTCTTATCCTGACATCCGCATGTACTAACGTGAATCTCAAATCATTATTCCAGGAAACATTTTTCCACATGTCTAGAGTCCAATGGCAATGCTCCCGCGCCCATTCTAATCTTTGCACCCTGTAATGTGCGGTCAGCAGCGGTACCCTTGTGGGACGATGGCTTCTGTACCCCATAGCGAGGAGATGGTTCTGGATGGTGTGGCTGCTTACACGTTTTTGTGCACTAGCGTTAAATTTCCGAGTGATATCTTGCACTGCGGCCCGTCTATCCGCTGTTACAATGCGAGCTAGCCGACGATGACCCCGCACATCCACACGCTGTTGTCCACGGGAGTTGGCCCTTCCAGGGATAGTTTTGCCGGATTCGATGTACTCACGGTGCACCCGTGATACAGTGGCTCATGAAAATCCCAGTGCCTGCACGACTTCCGAGATAGTGACTCATTCGTCGGGCCCCGACTATTTGCCCACGATCAAATGCGCTTAGGTCTTTCGTCTTACCCATACTGCGTCCGACTCTTACTGATTTCCGTCGCATCACTCCTTATATTGTCGGATCGCTGCATAAGTGATGTCGTTTCCGTTTACAGGTCATCCCACTGCGCCACATTTGCATAACACCAGCTGTCTCTAATTCAATTGCTCTTCAGTGTACAAAGTTGTGTCTACGTTTGCTGGCTAATTTTTTCCTGTTCCGAAAAATTCTGCCTAAAAGTGAGACAGGTCAGATCCAGCGTAGCGACCAGTGATCCTAGAATAAAATTGAAACTTTGCGAGGAAAACCCTATATCGAAATTCAGAAAGCTATGTGTGAAGTTTGTGGGGTTGGCTAAGTGGATCGTAGCACAGTGTTACGGTGGGCTTCACGTTTTTGCCAAGATCGGGAAAGCATCGAAGATGACCCAAGAAACGGCCGGCCATCAGATGCTAAGTATGCCGCCCCGGTGGCGCAGTGGTCTAAGGCGTTGGCCTCTGATCATTCGTCCATAAAGGGTCCGGGTTCGAATCCCGGTCAGGCATGGATGTTGTGTTTGTCTTACGGCACTGGTTCTCTCCCTTCCCTGGAACCAGTGACCCTAAATTAGGGACGGGCGACTGCTTATAGCCCATTGAGTTGCTCACGGTGGTCGTTAAACCTCCAATCAAAAAAAAAAAAAAAAATGCTAAGTACGACACTTCTGTGGTTATCGTGAACAGCATTATGAAAGAATATTGACGGAAAACCATGTGTAGGGATTGCATATGAAGCAAACATGCCTACCACTTCGGTTTTCAGAAACCCAACTAAAAAAATCAGAAGAGAAGGACTGACATGCTCGAAGCTAGTGTCACCATTTTGCACGACAACTCAAGGCCGCATATTACCCGTACAGTAAGAGACCTTCTGGGAAAGTATGGGTAGGATTGCTTCAACAAACGCTATACACTGAAGAGCAATTGAATTAGAGACAGCTGGCGTTATGCATATGTGGCGCAGTGGGCGGCCTTGTAAACGGAAACTACATGACGTATGCAGCTATCCGACAATATAAGGAGCGATGCGACGGGAATCGGTATGAGTCGGACGCAATATGGGTAAGACAAAGGATCTAAACGCATTTGAGTCGGCGAACGAATGGGTCACTCCATCTCGGAAATCGTGCAGGCACTGGGATTTTCACGAGCCACTGTGCACGGGCGCACCGTGAGTACATCGAATCCGGTAAAACCATCCCCGCAAGGGCCACCTGCTGTGGATAATAGCGTGTGGGTGAGCGGGGTCATCGTCGGCTAGCTCGCATTGTAACAGCGGATAGACGGGCCACAGTGCAAGATATCACTCTGCAATTTAAAGCTGGTGCACAAAAACGTGTAAGCAGCCACACCACACAGAACCATCTCCTCGCTATGGGGTACAGAAGCCATCGTCCCACGAGGGTACCGCTGCTGACCGCACATCACAGAGTACAAAGATTATCATGGGAGCGGGAACATCGCCACTGGACCCTAGACATGTGGAAAAATGTTGTCTGGACTGATGAGTCAAGATTCACGTTGGTACATGCGGATGGCAGGATACGAGTACGGCGCAAACCACATGAAGCGATGGATCCTTCTTGCCAGCAGGGTACTCTTCAAGCTGGTGGGGGTGGCAGTCTCGTCTAGGGGCTGTTTACGTGGACTGAAATGGGACCCCTGGTACGTGTGACATCGTCCCTCACAGGTCAACGTTACCGGGATATCCTGGACAACCATTTGCTCCCGTTTGTGCGTCTTCAACATCTCACTAGGGACCTCATCCTGCAACAAGACAATGCACCATGAATCGCCGCCGTCATCAGGGCGAAAGGTGGTGCTACACGTTACGAGACAGGTAGTTCTAATTCAATTGCTCTTCAGTGTACACTCCTAACATGTGCCCACGAGACTGTGACTTGTTCCCAAAACTGAAGAAGCTACCCCGCTGGAAACGATTTACTACGACTCAGAATGTTTTCAAGGTCACCCGGGTAAGCCGATGCCTCAACAATGGAGGTGTCCTGACTGGAATACAACACTTGCCCAAACGTTAAGCCACTTCCATAAAGAAATATGGAGATTACTTGGAAGGTATAGAAAGGTATGTTGTGAAATAAATTCGTTTTTTAAGTGTCAACCCACAGTGTGCAAAACCTCTGAAATGACCCTCGTGTAACTTCAATATTTTTTTTTCTGTTCTGTCATCTAGAAACAGTGAAAGTTCCACGAATTGAAAAGTTACCACCAGACAGTGGAAAAAATATGCTCTTGGAAAAACACGATCTTCTATTTGCTTACGTCAACACGGCGCAAAAGAATTATTATCGAATAATTCAACTTGAAAAAAAGTGATCGTAAGAAACGTTGTCTCACATCGATGTCCCTTGATAACTGGGAATAAATTTATGGAGAACATTGATTGATGATCCCGGTCACTGATGCCGATTGATTTTATGCTGATTTCAAGACTGGCATTCCGACCTGGTGGCGCAGTGGTTTAATCCCTGGCACATGACCATTCGACCGAAAAGGGCCCGTTTTCGAATCCCTGTTTGAAATGGATGTTGTGCTCGTCTTTAGGGGCTGGTTCTTTCCTTTCCCTGGAACCAGTGGCCTAAATAAGTGACGGGCGACTGTTTATAGCCAATTGAGTTGCTCATGGTATTCGTCGAACTTTCAATCATAAGAAATAAAAAAGAAATTTCAACGTAATAAGTACCGTAGAATCTAGGTTATATGTTCTTCAGTTATTATTTTTTCACGTTTATGCTAAAATCCTGCGCTGGTACAGCTATTTAACTGGAGTTTTTGTCGCTTTTTCAATTTTGTTATACGCATTTCCTTCACACGCTTTTTGCGACTATGCGTTAATTTTCGAATTTTGGATAATCAAAAAATACACTGTTCTTGAGTTCTTTTATGCATAACAGGGTATGTAACAACTTTGGAAGAATCGAGACACTGTTTCTTTGCAGCAATTAAGTAGATGATGCAACTAAAAATTTACTAAATAACGTTCCCGGTTCTCCATTTTCAGTGAAAACAAAAATAAAAAAAAAAAAAAAAGAAAAATCGAACAAGCAAAGATTAGCGAATAGTTTACTCAACACTAATGCTAGTTCCACTAGTGGACAAACTGCTTTGAAAAGGGCGATACTTATAATCAAAGAATGTACAATAGGATTATTGAATATAAAACAAAATCGCATTCGGATTTACTACGCACATTTCAAAATGTTTTATTTTTCATAAATTGAAAATATGAAATCGTACAGAATTTCTTCACCCAGGTTTATAAATAAATCAGAATAAAAGATAATTAGAAGAAAATCAAAATAGGCATAGGCTTAAGGTACCAAACAAAGTACTGTATGTATATATACACTGACGGAAAAAAATCCCAACACCAAGAAGAAGTTGTGTTAGATAAACGACAGTTGGTAGGCGGTGAGAGTACATCTGTAAGATGACGTCTATGCCAATTTCGCGCTTGGCGCATTCGTGTGGCGCTAGTAGTGCCCCTCGGAACATGCAAAGCAGGTTTGCTGTAAATACGCGCTGTAACGTTCGTGAGCGTTAGTTATCGTTGAGATTCGACGTAGAGTGTTGATGTTAGTCAAGAATGCCTTTAAGAAGACGAAGAAGCCATTATCAACAGCTCACGGAGTTTGAACGAGGTCGTGTAATAGGGATACGAGAAGGTGGATTTTCGTTCAGCAATATTGCAGAACGACTTGGCAGGAATGTAGCCACTGTGCATGATTGTTGGTAGCGGTGATCAAGGGAAGGTACTGCTTCAAGAAGACCGGGTTCCGGCAGGCCACGTGGCACTACTGAGAGAGAAGACCGCCGTATACGGCATATGGCCGTGGCGCGTCGTACCGCGTCTGCGGCAGCAATTCGAGCTGCAGTTGCCACCACAGTGACACAACATACTGTTACAAATCAGTTACTTGAAGGACAGCTCCGAACCAGACGCCCTGTAGCGTGCATTCCACTTACTCCAAACCACTGCCGTTTGCGACGTCAGTGGTGTCAAGCTAGAGTTCATTAGAGGACGGAGTGGAGATCTGTTGTGTTTTCTGATGAAAGCCGGTTCTGTCTGGGTGCCAGTGATGGCAGTGTGTTGGTTAGAAGGAGGCCAGGTGAGCGCCTGCAACCAACGTGTCTGCGGCCGAGACACACTGGACCTACACCTGGAGTTATGGTCTGGGGAGCAATTTCCTATGACAGCAGGAGCACTCTCGTGGTTATCCCACGCACCCTGACGGCACAGTTGTACGTCGGCCTGGTGATTAAACTTGTTGTGCTGCCATTCATGAACAGCATTCCAGGGGGTGTTTTCCAACAGGGTAACGCTCGCCCGCATACCGCTGTTGTAACCCAACATGCTCTACAGAGTGTCGACATGTTGCCGTAGCCTGCTAGATCACAAGATCTTTCACCAATCGAGCACGTATGGGACATCATTGGACGACAACTCCAGCGTCACCCCAACCAGCATTAACCGTCCTTGTATTGACCGACCAAGTGCAACAGGCATGGAACTCCATCCCAGAAACTGACATCCAGCACCTGTACGACAAAATGCATGAACGTTTGCGTGCTTGAATTCAACATTCTGGCGGTTACACCGGTTATTAATGTACCAGCATTTCACATTTAAAATGGCTCTTCTCGCGCTTACAATAAGCTGTGATCTTGAAACCTTTATCGATTAAATATGTTACCTATACAAATGTATTGCCGCCATTTTATTCCTCTACAACTATTTTTTCGTGGTGTTAGGATTTTTTTTCCGTCAGTGTATATATGTGTGTGTGTGTGTGTGTGTGGGATGCAAGGTCAAGTGATGCGCAACATATCGCCTCTACTTGACAAATGTCAACCCTGTCTTCTCGTGGTGCATTCTGTTCCCACTGAAGAGGCTCTGACGACCGCCTGTAGCAGTATAACTATACAATCGGAATTACAGGAAATGATATCACCAACCCACTTGGCCAGCGTGGTGAGTTATGGCCCAACTCCTTCAAAATGACTCCACAACTTAAATCTTGGCCTTCAGTTTCCGGCAGCTGGAATGTACCTGGCCAAGGTAGCAGCCAGTGCGACATAATGGCAGAGGGTGCTTAGAATCACCGGAGGACCGGACGAGGCTGCCATTTTCATGCTGACTTTGGCTACTTACAACGGACGCTCCCTATCTTCTGATTCAAAGCTTCTTATTGGAAGAGGAACTACAAAGGATCAAGTGGGACATCGTCGGGCTAAGTGTATTAAGGAGAAAAGAAGATCTCACTGAACTGAAAAGTGGATATCTCTTCTACTATCGTGGGACAGATACTGGCAGAACTAGTAGTGTTGGATTTATTATTAAACAAGAAACTGAAGGATAAAGTTGTAGAAGTTGAAAGTTCCTCTGACAGAGCTGCACAAATCGTTCTCCAGCTCTCGAGAAAATACCAGGCCCATATAATTCAAGCTTATGCTGCCATCACAAGTCACCCTGAGGAAGAAATTGAAGAACTTTACGAGGAAATTCGGAATCTAAATAACAAAGGCAAACAGCAATTAAAGATCATTATAGTTGACTTCAATGCAAAAGTAGGGCAACAGCAACATAATGAAACTTCGGTTGGTAAATTTGGTTACGGGAACAAAAATCAACGTGGAACTCTCGTAGAATTTCCAGAAGCAGAAAGGTTTTTTAATCATGAACTCCTTTTAAAAAAATCGACACAGGAAATGGATATGGAGACATCCGAATGGGACGATAGGTGAAATTGATTTTATTATGGGTAACAAAAAATTCGTTATCGAAGACTGCAGTGTGCTAAACAAGTTCAACACAGGTAGTGACCATAGAATGGTGGGATGTAAGATGCACCTCAACACTAAACTCGAACGTGGCAAGCTCATAAGACAAACAAAATGTATTGACATAACCAACCTTAAAAAACACCATAATACGTTCAAGTTGGAAATGAGGAACAGATTCTCTGCTTTAGAAGGCCTAGCACCAAATGGAGTGGATATTTCAGAAGATAACAGAGAACTCACCAAGGCTCTTATGGAAACAGCAACAGCAATAGGTGGTACTAAGAACAAATTACAAATGATGAAAATTTCAGGAAAAACAAAAATGTTGTTGCAAAAGAGAAGGGAGGTGAGGATAAATTAAGAGGTAACTTCCAACGTGGAATATATAGAGCTATGCAAGACGGTGCGAAAAAGATCACTGACGACATAAGGAAATTTATATGTGACCTAGTGAGGAAAGCAATTGAAAAAAATCAGAGCCTGAAAAGAGCAAACTGCAATTTCAGTAAGGGAATAAAACAGATTATGGCTCTGAGAATAGAAGATGGTTCTGTAACAAGAAATAGAAGCGAAATTCTGACAAGGGTGAAAGATTTCTATTCAAAACTATAATACGACAGATACCAGCCAAAGCCCGCTCCAATCCTCCCTGCAGAAGTTACATATGCAATTAAGAACATGAAACGGGGAAAAGCTCCAGGAGAAGATGAAATTACTGTGGACATTATACATGTACAAAAAGCAAGTGGAGAAATTGAAACTACGCTCGTCCAAGTTTATTACACCAGATGTCTTAATGAAGGGAAGGTTCCTGAGGATTGGAACAATGCTACAATGATCCTGCTCGATAAAAAAGGTTCCGTTGAAGATCTAAGGAACTCCAGGCGCATCAGCCTCCTATCAGTGGTTCATAAAATCTTCATTAAGGTTATTTCACATCGCTTGAAGGTAACACTAGGCATGGCCCAACCAATAGAACAAGCTGTATTCAGGAGTGGCTACAGCACTATAAATCATATCCATGTACTGAGACAACTAATTGAAAGAACAAAATAATATGGGCTCTCATTATGCACGGCTTTTATTGACTACGAAAAGGCCTTCGATTCCGTGAAACCATCAACAAAACAATGTCTTTGGGATCCTGCGGTATTGAAGATGTATACATTAGCATTGTTAATAACATCATGAAAATGCAAGTGCAAAGGTTCGGATATTTGAGGGTAATTGGAAAAGGAGTGAGACAAGGTGACACTATATCTCCCAAGCTCTTTAACGCTACATTGCAAAACGTCTTTCAATCATTGAACTGGGAAAAGAAGGGATGAAGATAAATGGAAATTACTTAAATCTACTTCGTTTTGCTGATGACGTAGTCATCTTTGCAAATACCTCTTCAAAGCTGCACAGTACGGTCCGAGAACTTGCTGACAAGAGTAAAGAAGTGGTATTAAAAATGAACTTTCAGAAGCCAAAAGTGATGTACAATGATTTCACAAGAAACGAAGATTTATCGATTGATGGAAAAAATGCTTGAGGCAACCGATTCCTACATTTCTCTTGGGCAGAAGATATCAAGTGAGGGTCACATTTATGAAGAAATTAATCGGCGTATAAAACTTGGATGGAGAGATTTTGGAAGAAACAGTACAATTTTTAAGAGCAGTATGCCATTATGTCTCAAAAGAAAAGTGTTTAGTCAATGCATCCTGCCAGTGCTTACGTAAGGAGCAGAAACATGAACCTTAACTAAAAAAGACATACAAAGACTGCAGATAACTCAAAGAGGCATGGGGAGATGCATGCTTGGTGTAACCAGGAAAGATAAGAAGAGGAACTTGTGGATAAGGAAAATGACAGGAGGGGACGACATCATGACCAGAGTGAAATCACTGAAATGGCAATGGGATGGACATGTTTCCAGAAGAACAGACCACCGATGGACAACCGAAATTTTAGACTGGATTCCACGAGACAGGAAAAGACCCAGAAGAAGACCCCATGGGAGATGGATGGATGAAATTCGAAAGTATGCTGGAGTGACATGGAGGAGACAGGCCCAAGACAGACAATCGTGGAAGAAATTTGGGGGGACCTTCATCCAGCAGTGGTTTGATAATCGTTGTTGTTGATGATGATGATGATGATGGCGATATATACTGTATGTATAATAGAACTTGAATTATCCTGATTAACTCGAACCACAGCCCATCCGAATATTCGAAAAATCCGGATATTTTTTTTTATCTGTAGGCTAAGTACGTATTTATTAATTGAAGTGTGGGAATTTGATTTTTCCGTATATCGTTATTTTATAATAACAAATGTTATACAGTTTAAAAAATAAATTACAGATTTTTATTTACGTAAATATACAGTAATACAAAACAAACTTTTATCGAAAAATTTAAACAATGAAATTATGTACGTACATATTTTTAACTATAAATAAAACACATAACCTCTCACAATGAAATTTTTAACCAAACAATATATTATTTTCTTGTAGATGTAAATTAATAAAATTAAGAAAAGTTAACACAGTTTTAAGAAAAGTTAACACAGAATAATTATTTTTTACTTACAGTTTGAAATAAATTTATGTTTTTAATGAAAAAAAGTCCAAAAAGGGTCGTCTGATTCGGGAGAAAACCTGTCTTTGCTTGCGACGTACGAATTGAGAAGAGCATCGGTTATGCATGACCAATGGGAAGACGACGGGCCTTGGCAGGACGAAACAGCGGAGACCCTACTTAAGGACGTCGCATGTGCTTTCTCGTGGCAGCTTCACGCATTTTGGCATTCCTACGCACTTCTATTTATTAACTTAATTGCTTCATTAATAAAGTATCTACTGTGTTGTATTATCCTTTTGTATTCTTTAAATGAACGAAAAAACTAAAAGCACGTAAATCAATTTAAAAAAATCTTAATTTTTTAGCCTTGAAAGAGGAACAAGCGATCCGGATAATTGGATTTCCGGATATCTGTAGTCCGGATAATTGGAATTCTACTGTATATATAACATCATCATTGTCACGTGCACATGGTCGTTTTCTGGGTCTTTTGCTGTCACTTGATATCCAGTCTAAATTTTGGTAGTCCATCGGTGGTCCGTTCTTCTGGCAATATATACCCAGCGTATATTACCGTTTCAGGGATTTTACTCTGATCGCGATGTCTTGTCATTTCCCTTTTCCACGAGTTTCTGTTCTTATCTCTCCTAGTTACGCCAAGCATTCATCCCTCCCTGCTTCTTTCAGTTGTCGGCAGTCTTTGTGTCTTTTTTAGGTTAGGAGGATGCATTGATTAAACACTTTTCTTTTAAGACATAATGGCATATCGTTCTTAAATATTATACCATTTCTTCCAAAAGCTCTCCAACCAAGCTTTATACCGCGACTAATTTTCTCATCAATGTGACTCTCGGTTGATATTTGCTGCCCAAGGTAAAATAGGTATTGGTTACCACCAGATCACCAGTTTTTCCCTATCAATCTATAAATCTTTATATATAGACATTTAAAGTGTAAATTCGCAAAAGAAGGAAGTCAAAGTTATGGAAAGCGCTGAATTAAAAACAGTAAATATCATATACAGATAGGGAAACAAACAGTTCCTCAAACTTGCAAAAGAAGCTATTATTAAAAGTGTAAATCGAAGAACAAGTTCAAACTAAATGGGAACAAATTGAAAGAATTTTAGAAAATATTAAGTGCAGTAATGTGTGGCGTTATCAAGGAAAAGTACAAGCCTCCCCTCCTTTATTTCCACAAAGACCTACGAAACGTGGGTTCCTGTTCTATCATTTACGCGTATTGGGTCAAAAAAATATCATTATCAAAACAAGACGAATACTCCTGAAAACCCATAATTTTTCATTTGCAAACCTACTAGTTTTCCCTAACTTGCATTTTTATGCTTTTTGCTTTCCGATATCTATATGATTTTTTTTTGCTGATTTTAGTTCTAAGACACACACGCACACATCACATTACATCACTTTCCACTAATTGCCCTTTGTACACGATATCTCCACTTCCAGGAAGCCGTTTATTAAAAAAAATCTGATTGGATTCATGAATCATTTGTCAAATATCCTCTCCTTGACAAATGTCAACCCCGCCTTCTCGTGGTGCATCCTGTTCCCACTAAAGGGGCTCTGATGACCGCAAATAGCGGTATAACTATACCATCGGGATCAGAGGAAATGCTATCCCACACTCACCAACCCGCTTGGCCAGCGTGGTGAGTTATGGCCAAACACCTCCAAAATTACTCTACAACTTAAATCTTGGCCCTCAGTCTCCGGCAGCTGGAATGTACCTGGCCAAGGCAGCGGCCAGTGCGACATGAAGGCAGAGGGTGCTAAGAATCCCCGGAGGACCGGACTAGGCTGCCATTTGATGCTGACCTTGGCTACCTACAACGGACGCTCCCTATCTTCTGATTCAAGGCTTCTTGAATTGGAAGAGAAACTACAAAGGATCAAGTGGGACATCGTCGGGCTAAGTGAGGTAAGGAGAAAAGGAGAAGATCTCATTGAACTGAAAAGTGGACATCTCTTCTATTATCGTGGGACAGATACTGGCAGAACTAGTGGTGTTGGATTTATAATAAACAAGAAACTGAAGGATAAAGTGGTAGAAGTTGAAAGTTCCTCTGACAGAGCTGCACGACTCGTTATCCAACTATCGAGAAGATACCAGGCTCAGATTATTCAAACTTATGCACCCACCACAAGTCATCCTGAAGAAGAGATTGAAGAATTTTATGAGGAAATTCGTCATCTAAATAATAAAGGTAAGCAGCACTTGAAGATAATTATGGGAGATTTCAATGCAAAAATAGGGCACCGGCAACAGAATGAAACTTCAGTAGGTAAATTCGGTCACGGCAACAGAAACCAGCGTGGAAATACTCTCGTTGAGTTTGCAGAGGCAGAAGGATTTTTCATCTTGAATTCCTTTTTCAAGAAAAAGCCACACAGGAAATGGACATGGAGACATCCAATTGGGACGACAAGTGAAATTGATTTTATTATGTGTAACAAAAAATTCGTCATCGAAGACTGCAGTGCGCTGAACAAGTTCAACACAGGTAGTGACCATAGATTGGTGAGATGTAAGATGCACCTCAACACTAAACTGGAACGTGGCAAGCTCATAAGACAAACAAAATGTATTGACATAACCAACCTTAAAAAACACCATAATACTTTCAAGTTGGAACTGAAGAACAGATTCTCTGCTTTAGAAGGCCTAACATCGGAAGAAGTGGATATTTCGGAAGTTAACAGAAAAGTAACCAAAGCTCTTATGGAAACAGCAACAAAATTAGCTGGGTCTAAGAACAAGTTGCATGTAAACAAATTATCAGGAAAAACCAAAATGTTGATGCAAAAAAGAAGAGAGATGAGGACAACTAAAGAAGATGTGACTTCCAAAGTGGAATATATAGAGCTATGCAAGACAGCACGAAAAAGTATCACTGAAGACGTAAGGAAATTCAACTGTGAGCTAGTGAGGAAAGCAATTGAAAACAACCAAAGCCTAAAGATAGCAAAGGGACATCTCAGTAAGGGAAGAAAACAGATTATGGCTCTGAGAAAAGAAGATGGTTCTATAACAAGAAATAGAGGCGAAATTTTGACAAGAGTGAAAGATTTCTACTCCAAATTATATGAAAGGGATGATACATGTACTCCAGACATCATGAAAGGTACCAGAGTTCTTCCAGTCCTCCCAGCAGAAGTTGCTCATGCAATCAAGAACATGAAGCGGGGGAAAGCTCCAGGAGAAGATGGAATTACTATAGACATCATACAAGAAGCAAGTGGAGAAATTGAAACAGTACTCGCCCAAATTTTCACTCGATGCCTTAATGAAGGGAAGATTCCTGAGGATTGGAACAATGCTACAATGATCCTGCTACATAAAAAAGGTGACATTGAGGATCTCAGGAACTACAGACCTATCAGCCTCCTATCAGTGGTTTATAAAATCTTCACTAAAGTTCTTTCACACCGCTTGAAGGTAACACTGGACATGGCTCAACCGAGAGAACAAGCTGCATTCAGGAGTGGCTACAGCACAATAGATCAAATCCACGTACTGAGAGAACTAATTGAAAGAGCGAGGGAATATGAACTTCCATTGTGCATGGCTTTTATCGATTATGAAAAAGCCTTTGATTCGGTGAAACCATCAGCAGTTACCACGGCTATGAAATCCTGCGGTATTGAAGATGCATACATTAATATTATTAATAACATCTATGAAAATGCAAGTGCAAAGATTCGGCTGTTTGAAAATACAACACACATAAAAATTGGAAAGGGAGTGAGACAAGGTGACACCATCTCTCCGAAGCTCTTTAATGCCACATTGGAAAATGTCTTTCAATCACTGAACTGGGAAAACAAAGGGATAAAGATTAATGGAGATTATCTAACCCACCTTTGTTTTGCTGATGACGTAGTCATTTTTGCAACTACCCCATCAGAGCTGCAGAGTATGATCCAGGAACTTGCTGACAAGAGTAAAGAAGTGGGATTAAAAATGAACTTTCAGAAGACAAAAGTGATGTTCAATGCTTTTACAAGAAATGAAGATTTATCGATTGATGGAGAAAAACTGGAGATAACAGATACGTATGTTTATCTTGGACAGCAGATATCAAGTGAGGGTCACATTGATGAAGAAATTAATCGGCGTACAAAACTTGCCTGGAGAGCTTTTGGAAGAAACAGCATAATTTTCAAGAGCAATATGCCATTATGTCTTAAAAGAAAAGTGTTTGATCAATGCATCCTTCCAGTGCTTACGTATGGTGCAGAGACGTGGACCTTAACTAAAAGAGACATACAAAGGCTGCAGACAACTCAAAGAAGCATGGAGAGGTGCATGCTTATTATAACCAGGAGAGATAAGAAGAGGAACTCGTGGATCCGAAAAATGACGAGAGTGGAAGACATCATGATCAGAGTTAAATCCCTGAAATGGCAATGGGCTGGACATACTGCCAGAAGGACAGACCATAGATGGACAGCCGAAATTTTAGATTGGATTCCAAGGGACAGGAAAAGACCCAGAAAAAGACCACATGGGAGATGGGTGGATGAAATTCGTAAATATGCGGGAGTGACATGGAGGAGACTGGCACAAGACAGACCGTTGTGGAGGAAACTTGGGGAGACCTTCGTCCAGCAGTGGATTGATAATGGTTGACAATGATGATGATGATGATGATATATATATATATATATACATAATTTAATTTAAATATACATATATGGTTAGGATTAAAAACAGGAAAAATCATATACACAAATACGAAAACAAAAAGTTCAGCAAGCTTACAAAAGAAGCTAGGTATAAAACTACACGCATAAACTAAAACACGTATATTATATATCTAAAAATTTTATTTATACGTTATACATTGCATGTATTATAATTATACTTATATATATATATATATACATATATATATATAGATTTCATTTATAAATTGACATATGATTGATTGAATCCGATGGGGACGAATTTACTCAACGGTCTTCTGGAAGTGGAAACCGATGATTAGTGGAAAGTGGTGTATAAAGACGTTAGTTTTCGACACACTCTGTATATTCTAATTTCGAAAAGGCTTCATAAAACTCCCTTCAATTCACGGAATTCCCCCTTTAGTGAGGGCTAGTTTTCTCACTCTCAATTTGATTCAAATCCCAGATGATAAATCCCAGCCTCATGTCTAACAAAGAGAGAGGGAGAGAGAGAGAGTATATTACGCTGTGGATAGCACGGTACATTATTACCCCTCGCCCAAGATGAACTGTGACCTTACGAATGAGGGAGGTTGGGGGAAAGAGGAATTTTCTCATTTCTGGGGGCCAGTGTGGCAGCATGACTTGTTTAACCTGGTGACACAATCATCAGACGCACTCATCCATGCTGCCGCACAATTCCATTCCTGCTTTTCGTACTCTCTTTCTGTCTCGCTCGCTCTCTCTTTCTCTCTCTATTGAGTCTTTCCTACTCCTTCTCCCGTGCACGTGACCGGGATACCGTCTCCGCCACCACATCCGGACATTATCACCACAGTCGGTGTAAGCGGAGAGGAAAATTAACTCCCGGCGCAAAACGTGTTTGCGAACGTCAATTACCTTTCGTGCGTGAGTTAAGCTAGAGAAGGCTATTGCCGCGATGTCCAAATATTGTGCTAGAATAAATCTACAGTACTCTTTCCTGTTCTTTATGTTTTATTATCGTCCCTTCCGCAAACACAAATTGGTGTATCGTCACGTTTTCTATCTGTATTTATGTCTTTGCTGGATTGTATAGCCATACAATGCTTATGAGTAGTGTAAAAAAGATTATATATAAACAAGATATTCATTTATTTTATTTTGTGTTACTTTGTACAACATATATGGTGTTGTGAAAATGACAAAAATGGCCACCAGGATTTGACGTTTGAGTCTCAAGTTATTATATATAAACTAATGGAGAGAACCTTTCTACCGGGATTCTACAATAAGGAATATACAAGCTAATATTGTTATAAACAATATCTTAAACGACACCAAAATTATTTTTAAGATTTTACTCTCGGTGTCAATATTATGATCAAATATTTTGGACCTTAAATGGGAAAGATATAATTCGCATCAGTGTTATCGATAAACTAACCTCTTAAAACACAAAGAACTGCACATGCGCATATAAATATATATTGTGATGTCTTTACTAATCATAACTAAGATTTATTTATGACTATTATTAATTTAACAACACATAACATTTAATTAAATAAACACCATAATACACTTCTTTATGCTATGTCGTCCCTCCTACAAATCATAAACAACAACTCTCTCTTCACACTCTCCACTCCGCCTGCTCGCGTCTGCTGTCTCGAACTCAAAAGGCTCTCACGTAAGTTCTAACGTCAGCTATGGCGTCAGCTCTGACGTCACTATGCAGGACTGAAGACGGCACAGCTAGCTCCTTCCCCTTCCAGAGCTTTTCTTGGTGATAAATTCGAAGAATGTTCATATGTTCATAGAGAAAATTAGGTAAGTCCAAAAGTCTGTTATGATTCAGATCCAATTTACAATGAGATTTACCTAAAATAAAAATATAAACATTTAAAATAATGCGGCAAACACAACAACACAAAACTGGAACTTGTCCCTTGAATAGCTGGTGAGACTCAAACTGTCAGCATTTTTATGTAGCGTCCCTCGCCGATGTACAACTTCGTAGTTATATGGTTGTAGAATCAAGGCCCATCTCACGAGTCTAGGGTTAGTACTGGCGTGTGTAAGAGGCCACACCAAAGGATTGTGATCTGTCTGTATCTTGAACATAGTTTGTCCATCAAGATAACAATGCAATTTTTTTTACGGCATATACAATGGCAGCACATTCTTTTTCGGTAATACAGTACCTTTTCTCAACTTCCGTAAATTTTTTGATCAGATACAACACAATGTGTTCTTCTCCTTGATCACTGATCTGAGAGAGTACGATACCCATTCCGAAATCTGAAGCATCACATTGAAGAAGAAATGCTCTATTTTAGTCAGGAGCGTGTAGCACAGGTTTGCTACATTGCTTATCTTTCAACTCTTGAAGGCTTTCTCACACTGAGCGGTCCATACTATTTTTTCTTTCTTAGTTTTGCCTTTCAACACTTCGGATAGCGGAGCTGCAGTGGTCTAAAACATAGGAATATATTGGCGGGAATATCCAGCCAGTCCACGAAATGCTCTCATGTCATGTTTTGTAGTAGGAGTAGGGAACTCCTGAATAATATTTACTTTCAAATTTCCAGGGATTCTGGTGCCTTGTCCTACTAGATGTCCCAGATATTTCACCTGAGCTTGAGCGAGTTTATACTTCGAAAGCTTAATGTTTAGACGCACATTGTGAATGCGCCTAAGGACTTGATCAAGATGCTTCATGTGTTCTTCCCAAGTACAAGAGAATACAGCTACATCATCTAAATACGGTACTGCAAATTTTTCACATCCTTGCAATAACTCAGCCATCATCTTGCTAAAAAAATACAAAGCTTTCTTCAAACCGAAAGACATTCGTAACGGGCGATAAGTCCCAAAACTGGTTACGAACACAGCTACTCTTTGTGCCTTTTTACTTAAAGGTTATTTGCCAATATCCCTTCGTCAAGTGTAGAACAGGGATATAGCTTGCTGAAGCAACTGTCTCTATTCTTTGTTCAATGTTTGGTAAGGGGTAAGACTTTGTACGAATAACGTCCTTTAATCGTTGATAATCCACACAAGGTCTTGGGTCTCTGCCTTGAGATTCCACCAAAACCATCGGAGATATATTATCTGACTCTCCCATTTCAATTATTTTGCATTGTAACATTTTTCATACTTCATTCTGCAAAATTTCAGTTTGTCTAGGATACATACTGAAATTTTGCTTAACTCTGATGGACTTGTCACTAATTAATTCAATGCCATGCTCGACAAGGTGTGTCAGGTCAGGTACATTACTAAAAGATGTTGCGTGTTTACAAAGCAAATCCTGCAATTGTCGAATGTGCTCTACCTCTAGCCTTTCTTCCAAATGACTTTCCTGAACAATTTCTACAAAATGAAAAACATTAGGATCATTTTCTATTCCAAGAATTTCTATTTCCAAACCAGGTTGATCCGGTGGTTCACTACTGGAAAAGAATTTAATCAACTCTGGTCGTTTGTAGAACGGTTTAATTATATTGACATGATATACATATCTGCGATGGCATTTTCTTTCCAGGAACCTTAACAATATAGTTAGTATCAAGATTCTACTCTCAATAGTACCTGGACCAGTCCATTGGACAGCTAACTTATTTGGTCTAGAAGTAGCCAATACTAGAACTAAATCACTTTCTTTGAATGATCTTTTTACTGCATTCTTATCATACCATGCTTTCCTCTTTACCTGCATTTCTCTCATTTTTTCTATAGCCACTGTTTGGCATTTTTTAAATCGATTTATCAACTGAAAAACATATTCTGAGACTAAATTTTTTTCTTCGTCGCCTTCAGTTTCATCAACTTCTCATACAGCAAGGTACCTGGTGTCCTTAAATTATTCCCATGGACTACTTCTGCGGGGGTAAATCTAGAACTTTCATGCGTCACAGTTCGAAGGGCAAATAATACTGAATGAACGTGCTGTTCCCAATCGGTCGCAGCTTCCAAACACAAGATTCGTAGTAATCGTTTAATCTTACGATGAAATATTTCAACAGGGTTGCTCTGTGGATAATGAATCGAACTATGTTTTACTTTTATCCCAAATCGTTACAAAAACCCTGTTGTTAAAGGCCTCATGAAAGAAGTTCCTTGATCACACTGTAGTTCTTTAGGAAACCACATGCGACTAAGTATCTGCAGTAACGCATCGATCACTGATACGGACCCAATGTCTGTCACAGCAACGGCATCAGGATATTTTGACGACAAACAGATTGCAGTGATAATATATATTTTTCCTGTAGGAGTAGATGGTAAAGGACCACACGCATCTATATTTATTTTTGAAAAAAATTCCTCGATAATTGGCACTAGTTTTAAGTGGTGCATTTTTCTTATCACCTGATTTTCCTGCCCTTAGATAATTTTCACAAGATCGCACATAATCTTCTACCTCTTTATAACATCTAGGCCAGAAAAAATATCGGAGCATTGTGTCCTTGGTTTTCGTCACACCTAGGTGAGCTGAGGTTCCTACATGACACAAAGCTTTAAGGCGTTCCCTATATTCTTCAGGAACTGCGATTTGTTCTTTCTCAACACCTGTCTTGTCTACCCTCCGTTTCACTAATAATTTGTTCTTCAAAATATGCGATTCCTTCGACTAATCAGTGGAATAATTTCCAACAGTATCGAATAACGGTTTTAAATCTTCACTTCGACGCTGTGCATCAGCAAAAGTATCTAACTCTGTTTCTAAAAGCGGACATATTGGATCGAGATCATTTTGTATAGCTGGCAACAATACACCATCTTCGTCGCTCAGCTCAGTCTTTATTCCAGACACTTCCACATTACTAAGGGAGCTCTCATTTCTTTCTATTCAAGTTCTTTTCCACTACTTTCTGGAACATTACACTGTTCCTCCAAAAACTTCTGTGATCTAGTCTGTACGGCATTTAGTTCATGATGAACTAATCCTTTATCTTGCTTAATCTCATCTAATAAAGCAGAAGTACGATTTCCCAGTAAATATCGGCCTTGGTCAAGCTCATTTCTGATTACAGCTGCTTCTGTGACGATGTGACCAAAATCTCCTGTCAGTTGTACTTGAGCTAAAGGTAAACAGGTTGGTGCCACATCAAGGGGATGCTGAACCCAAACATGTTCTCCTGTTAACATGTGAGATGTGACATGCTTCTGACGAACAGTATCAATAGTCGCTCCAGAATCTCGTAAAATAGGCATTTTAAACCCATTTACTTTGCCTGTAGTTGTAAACGGTGCCAGACGCCCCGGTGGCGCAGTGGTCTAAGCGATGGCCTCTGATTATTCGTCCGAACGGGGTCCGGGTTCGAATCCCGGTGAGCCATGGATGTTGTGTTTGTCTTACGGCACTGGCTCTCTCCCTTCCCTGGAACCAGTGACCCTAAATCAGGGACGGGCGACTGCTTATAGCCCATTGAGTTGCTCACGGTGGTCGTTAAACCTCCAACCCAAAAAAAAAAAAAAAAAAAAAAAAAACTGTGCCAACAATTCATCCTCCGTCAATTCTGAAATTCTATTTACAGCTGCAGAAACTGCTTCTTGATGTTGTTTTTTTAATTTGGACATTGAGGTCTAAGATGGCTATACGATCCACATTCAAAACATTGAAATCTCTTCCTGCGTTCAAAATTTTCAAAATTCCTATTTTTAGAAACATTAAACTCTCCATGAGCTCGATCTTTTTGGGATGTGATAGGCTTACTTCTGCTGCTATTATCGTACAAGATTTTTGTTCGCCATTTGGGCACAATATTCTCTTTTTTCTGAATGCATACTGAGTAATTTTCCATACTTCCCCTAACATTGTCGTAGTCATCCAACATCGCAGCAAGTTTGGACGATGACGAAATCTTAGTCCATTCATCAAAAAAATGCTGACTTCTATTGGTACTCGACGTTTCCTCTTATCGGTCACCATTAGATCCAGTAGATGTTCCAACGTGCAAATTTCAAGACCTGTAATCCACTCAGCGCAATAATTTCGAATTTCATAGCTAAAATCACGCCACGACAACTTTGCTTTCTTTTGATGGTTCACAAACATTTGCCTAAATTTTTCTGGACTTAGCTTAAATCTTTTTAGCAACAGAGTTTTTGCATTTTAATAATCGTCTGCCTCTTCTTCCAGTTCTCTGGCTATAAGCTGATTAATCTCATACGGCAGTAATCCCATCAAATGCGAAACCCACGCTGTTTTTTTTTATTGGTGATTTACACACTTGTCTTTCAAACAAAAACAAAAATAAACTTATGTCGCCTTCCCTAGGATATGAATTTGATATCAAGCTAGGAGAAACAATTTTAGGCCTTCCTATCATTTCTCCTACAACATGTTCTTAAACATTATCTTGTGTTCTTCTTGCAGCTACAATTCGTCGCAATTCCAATTCCAATACTTTCCTCTTTTCTCTGCTGTCCTTCTGTTTCTTCTTTCCTTCTCCGTTCCTCGAGTTCCTCTTTATGTATTCTCACACTGATAATTGTGGCTAATAATTCTTTCACAAATTCTTCTTCATACTCTTGACTTTCTAAAATTATTTTTTTTAAATCCACTATCTTATATTCGGGACGTACTTTCTCTCCTAACCCTTCTGCCAAAATTCGTTAGTCTTCTTTTTTTGCCTTCGTCAAAAATGCCATTTTGCGACAACAAACAGTAAACTTAGATTCAGTGAACTTACCAACCTACAAAAATTTGTAATTCTAACGATCAGTACTGTCGTACAAAATGTCTTCAACATCGGTACACTGTAACTTTCATACTGTCGTATATATATACACTGCTGGCCACCCAAAATGCAACACCAAGAAGAAAGCATCCGATTGCCCTGAAATTCGCAGCATGCGTCGCCCGCGAGAGGACATACAAACGATTAGCATTGCAGGGTATATGCAAATCATATGCGCCCGGCACGCCACCGAGAAACACTATAAGAAGGGTGCACAGAAGGCGGGATGTAAGTAGTGGAAGTGTGTTGTGCTGCCGGACCTGTGCGTGGGAAGCTTCCTGAAGCCACGTCGCAGAATACGGCAGTCATTCAAGCACGTTTCGGAGTTCGACAGAGGACGAATAGTGGCTTATCGCGACAGCGGTTTATCGCACCGAGACATCGGCGGCCGTGTGGGACGACATCCAGCCACAATGAGGCGAGTATGGATTCGGTTGGTGCAGGAGGGACGGACGGACGGACGTGATCGATTTACGCAGCCGCTGCACACCACCGAACGAGAGGACCGGCATGTTGTGCGGCGGGCATTGACGGCTCGTACAGCCACAGCACGAACTTTAGCTCAGGAATTAGGTTGTGTTGCGCAACAACCTGTGTATCAGCACGTGCCGTTCGACGTCGTCTGCAGGAGTGGGGACTTGTCGCACGGCACCGATTACTCCGATTACTATTACGTTACGCCACCGGCGAGTGCGGCGGTGGTGGGCCATTGAACGCCGCCCCTAGACTACTGAATGGTAAGACATTCTCTTCTCTGACGAATCCCGCTTCTTCCTGCAACACCACGATGGTTGGATCCGTGTGTGGCGGCACCACGGCGAGAAACTGTATGACGCCTACATTATGCATCGCCGTACCGGTCCGTCGCCTGGCGTTATGGTTTGGGGCGCAATTGGACATGACACCCGCACCCTTCTGGTACGCATCGCCAGTACACTTAACAGCCACCGCTACATCTCCGACCTTTTGGAGCCTGTAGTCCTCCCTTACCTGCAGGAACTGCCAGCGGCCACGTTTCAACAGGACAATGCACGCCCACGCGTGGCACGCATCGTGCAACAATTTTTCATGGCCCATCAGGTGTCACTGCTGCCGTGGCTCGCCTGTTCTCCCGATATGTCACCCATCGAACACGTCTGGTTGCTGATTGGCAACCGAGTGGCCCGGCAAGCACCACCCGCGGCTACGCCCGATGAACTGTGGCAACGTGTGGAAGCAGCCTGGACCGACATACCCCAAGCTCCCATCCGAAGCCTCTTTCGTTCGATGCCGCGGCGTGTAGTGGCCGTTATTGCCAGCCATGGGGGCCAGGCGAAATATTGATGCCTGCGTGTTCCGCAAGTCGCACGGGCCTGTAAACTCAATCGTTTCATCTTTGTATCTGTTGTTATGCATCCAGTAAATCTGTCCTTGCTATCTCGTGTTCTTCTTGGTGTTGCATTTTGGGTGGCCAGCAGTGTATTTTCAAGATTCACTTTTTTTACTGACGTACCTAAAGAGCACTTTAACCTTCGTATGTTACGAGTGTTCTACATTAAGAAGGAACTATTTTAAAAGGTGAAAAACAAAACTATTTTTCATACCAATAACACTGACGTCACAATCCGTAGTTTGAAAGCAAATATATAGAGAGCTGATCTAACATCCGGTCATAGCTTGGCCTATCCACTATTTCAAAGATGGCGTCCGACATTGTTTTTTATCTGTCTTTTTTTTCTGTCTAGTCCCACCACGCTGACACCATTTATACTCATTAAAGCTGTGACGTCTTTACTAATCATAACGAAGACTCATTTATGATTATTATTAATTTAACAACACATAACATTTAATTAAATAAACACCGTAATACACTTCTTTATGCTAAGTCGTCCTTCCTACAAATCATAAACAACAACTCTCTCTCCACACTCTCCACTCCGCCGGCTCGCGTCTGCTGTCTCGAACTCAAAATGCTCTCACGTAAGTTCTGACGTCAGCTATGGAGTCAGCTCTAACGTTACTAAGCAGGACTGGGAACTTTTTTTTTGATTGGAGGTTGAATGACCACCGTGAGCAACTAAATGGGCTATAAGCAGTCGCCCGTCTCTAATTTAGGGTCACTGGTTCCAGGGAAGGGAGAGAGCCAGTGCCGTAAGACAAACACAACATCCATGCCTGACCGGGATTCGAACCCGGACCCCTTACGGACGAATGATCAGAGGCCAGCGCCTTAGACCACTGCGCCACCGGGGCGGCAGGACTGGGAACTGCAGAATAAACATAAATTTACATACGTGATCAACTCAGATGATGAAAATACGAGTACTGCGTTTAGTTTGTCCCCTTTTCCTTCACTGGTGTGGGGACGTGATAGTGTCGCCAGTGAATTTGTACTGTTATTAAGCTGTAATTTAAAATTTGAATTCCGTTTGACTTTTAGTTATATTTTACGGAGGGAATACAATGTATACCTGAAAATAACTTATGATTCATTTTAACATTTTTTTTTTGGTATGAACACCGGTAAAGGACTGGAACACATAATTACTTGTTTTTTGGTGGGTGTGTGACCAAGGCCTTCTAGAATGCACAAGCCCCATAACACTAGATTGATGAGTTGCTTTCGTTTGTGACGCCACTCTCATGTTACATGCCCTCATACGTCGGTGTCGTGCTTGAAGTCATACACGACACCGTTGGAAAACCAATCGCAATTCTTGGTTTCCACGTGACGTCATTAAAAGAGGAAACTCATCTCTCTAACGGCATTGCCTTGTATTTTCTGGACGACCTAGGCGTGACCGAACGTTCACAAATTAGTTTATTTTTAACAAAAATGTCTCTTTGTTTACCACAAATTTTATTGGATTCCATTAGCTTTACTTTAATGTTTTAATTTATTCAAAGAAATCCAAAACCATCTAAATTGGATCAGACACTGTTTGAAACGATGATATACCATTCCACCCAACAACGAAATGATAGAAACCGATCATGGTACGCAACTTGAAGAAAGGGAATAAAATAATCTAACATAGCTCTTTTCCGGATCCCTGGTTCCATGGGTTCTCCACGTGGTCGTCAGCTGCTCCAAGGATTCGTTCAATTTGCTCTTCCGAAAAGGGCGAGACTCATCTGGGCTTATCTAGAAATCTGGCCCTTTTCTCTCGTACTCATCTGATGAGTACGAGAGAAAGGATCTCGCTCTTTTCATCGAGAGATCTCGCTCTTTTCTCTCGTACTCATCTGGGCTCACCTAGAGATCTCGTCCTTTTCCCTCGTACTCATCTGGGCTTATTTAGAGATCTGACCCTTTTCTCTCGTACCCATCTGTGCTCATCTAGAGATCTCACATTTTTCTCTCGTACTCATCTAGGCTCATTGAGATATCTCGCCCTTTTCCCTCGTACTCATCTGGGCTCATCTAGAAATCTGGCCCTTTTCTCTCGTACTCATCTGGGCTCATCCAGAGATCTCGTTCCTTTCTCTCGTACTCATCTGGGCTCGTCTAGAGATCTCGCCCTTTTCTCTCGTACTCATCTGGGCTCATCTAGAGATCTCGCCCTTTTTTCTCGTACTTATGTGGGCTCATCTAGAGACCTGGCTCTTTTCTCTCGTACTCATCTGGGCTCATCTAGAGATCTCGCCCTTTTCCCACGTACTCATCTGGGCTCATCTAGAGATTTGACCCTTTTCTCTCGTACTCATCTGTGCTCATCTAGAGATCTCGCCCTTTTCTCTCGTACTCATCAGGGCTCATCGAAAGATCTCGCCCTTTTCCCTCGTACTCATCTGGGCTTATCTAGAAATCTGGCCCTTTTCTCTCGTACTCATCGGGGCTCATCCAGAGATCTCGTCCTTTTCTCTCGTACTCATCTGGGCTCATCTAGAGATCTCGCCCTTTTTCCTCGTACTCATGTGGGCTCATATAGTGATCTCGCCCTTTTCTCTCGTACTCGACTAAAGATCTTGCTCTTTTCGCATTGTGCAGTCGGAACGCTCAGGTTTCTTTTCAAGACCTTCTGTCTCTCAATTTTTTCTGCAAAAACTCCAGAAACATCTTTCTTCTGAAATGGGTTACCAACCTCTCTCTTTCTTTTCTCCAAATGAATTTAATCGTCTCCCCAAACTTTTCGTTTCGCTGGAGGGGCGCTAAATTCTTTTAGCTATGGCATGCCTTCGTACCTGACTTTACCTGCCATTGGTCTTAAGCTTCTAATGAAATTAAACCGCATTACAGGTGATGGACTCGTACTTACCCGTTTGACGTCTGATGCCGCTAGCTAATAGGTGTGCATTTTGTGGGCGTGCCAGTGGCGGACAAACCAAAGTTGAATAGATTGGAAGGGTTTGTCCTGCCAGACGTGGAGAAACCGAAACTGAACAGATTGGAACGGATCGTCCTGCCATACGCGGACAAACCGAAATTGAATAGATTAGAAGGGATCGTCGTGCCAGATGCGGACAAACCGAAATTAAATAGATTGGAAGGAATGGCGTGCCAGATGCGGACAAACCGAAATTGAATAGATTAGAAGGGTTCGTCCTCCCAGGTGCGGACAATTCCTGCTTCTGTTGGCGAACTCTCCCCCCCCTGCAAATTTCTCCTCTCACACTTTTCTCCCAGGCTTGAGACTGGGCAATGTCAAGTTAACACTGGCGGTTTAAAAAATTGCCGTAGAATAATTCTTTATGTCATTTTAATGTTACAAATTTCAAATTATGTTACAAAATTTTGGGAAACTGCGGTTATCCTTGATTTTTCTTTTTCTTTTTTATAGCTACTACTTGGCAACTGGCGGACAAGATTCGGCAAGCCATCAGTTACGTCACGTGGTTGCCGGTAAACTGGCGGACCACATTAGGCTAGCCATAATTTCTGGCACATGCTTGGAGGGCCGCTGAAGGGCCACTTGTGGCAGCTACCCTGTAATAGTAATTGCAAAGCAATTTCCATGGTAACGGTATGGTAATAGGGGCATCGTCGTTACAACACTTTCCTCTAAATTTATGAATCAATAAGATTTCTGTCAAGAGAAGTGAGGAACACGGGGTTGGCGTGTTGATTATAGTTAATCTTGTCAGATAGGCTGGTGTCGACACTCCAGGAGTAACCTTGAGAGGGCGGTGGAAAGAGAATATGTTTTTAAATTATACATATGCTCAGTTACACCCCAGCAAAAACAGTCTTGCTGGGGCCAGCACTATGTTGCCGCTGCCGAACCGTCAATAAAATGTCCGGGCGGCCAACAGCAGGGCCAGCAGTTGAAGCCAACAGTTGGCACCCCCATCAGTTGTCATATGCTACAACAGGGCCATTAGTTATCCATCACATGCAGCAGCTGCCACAAGTGGCCCTTCAGCAGCACTGCAAGCACGTGCCATAAATGATGACTAGCCTAATGTGGTCCGGTAGTTTCCCGGCAGTGGCTACCGGCAATCACGTGATGTAACTGGTGGCTTGCCAAATCTTGTCCGCCAATTTCTCAGTAGTAGCCATAAAAAAAAAATCATGGATACACGCAGTTTCCCAAAGCTACAATTTGCGTTGGTGGGATGAGTTGAAAGAAACCATGGATATTGTAGAAGTTGGTTTCCTATATACAGAGTGAGTTACTTCATTCGTAGTAGGGTTTCCTTCCAACATGAAGTCTAGATAGGGCAATGAATAATTCCGAAGTAAAAATTATGGAACTGTATTTTGTTGATAACAAATTAGTAAACTCGGTGAGGTTTTCTGGGGTGGATTGCCAAAACAATAACACACCGTCCACATATCTCAGATATAGAATATGTTTTACAGGAAAGTTAGAAAGAACGTCGTTTTCCAGATCTTGTAACAGCAATTCAGCCAGACCTGTCCAGAGGGGTGACCACAAGGGGTCCCTTCCCGTTGTCGGTAGATGGTACCATTGAAACAAAAAAAATGTCCGGTTATACACTAGCCTTAAGGCATTAATAATGCCCTGGATTTCATTGTGAGTGTGGACTCCCTGGGCTGACAACTGTCCTTCAATGATACGGTGAACTACAATGATGGGTACGTTGGGATATAGAGAAATTACATCAAGGTTTCCAGCACTCAGTTTATAATGGTTTCACTTGATGGACTTTGAGCGAGGTAGGATTGCTGGAATGAGATACGCAGGGCTTCTGAAATTGCCAGTCATACAGGACGAAACGCCAGTACAGAGATCTGGTCGTGGACTTGCCAGTCATACAGGACGAAACGACAGTACAGAGATATGGTCGTGGACTTGCCAGTCATACAGGACGAAACGTCAGTACAAAGACCTGGTAGTGGACTTGCCAGTCATAAAGGACGAAACGCCAGTACAGAGATCTGGTCGTGGAGTTGCGAGGTATACAGGACGAAACGCCAGAACAGAGATCTGGTCGTGCACTTGCCAGTCATAGAGGACGAAACGCCAGTACAGAGACATGGTCGTGGACTTGCCAGTCATACAGGACGAAACGCCAGTACAGAGATATGGTCGTGGAGTTGCGAATCATACAGGACGAAACCCCAGCACAGAGATCTGGACGTGGACTTGCCAGTCATTCAGGACGAAACGCCAGTACAGAGATCTGGTCGTGGACTTGCCAGTAATACAGGATGAAACGCCAGAACATAGATATGGTCGTGGACTTGCCAGTCATACAGGACGAAACGCCAGTACAGAGATATGGTCGTGGACTTGCCAGTCATACAGGACGAAACGCCAGTACAGAGCTGTGGTCGTGGACTTGCCAGTCATACAGGACGAAACGCCAGTACAGAAATCTGGTCGTGGAGTTGCGAGTCATATAGGACGAAACGCTAGTACAAAGATCTGGTCGTGGACTTGCCAGTCATACAGGACGAAGCGCCAGTACAGAGATCTGGTCGTGGACTTGCCAGTCACACAGGACGAAACGCCGGTACAGAGATCTGGTCGTGGACTTGCCAGTCATACAGGACGAAACGCCGGTACAGAGATCTGGTCGTAGAGTTGCGAGTCATACAAGACGAAACGCCAGTACAGAGATCTGGTCGTGGAGTTGCGAATCATACAGGACGAAACCCCAGCACAGAGATCTGGACGTGGACTTGCCAGTCATTCAGGACGAAACGCCAGTACAGAGATCTGGTCGTGGACTTGCCAGTCATACAGGATGAAACGCCAGTACATAAATCTGGTCATGGACTTGCCAGTCATACAGGAACCAGTCGAAATTGCCAGTCATGCAGGACGAAACACCAGTACAGAGATGCGAACTTGCTGTCAGTGGACAGATGAGGCTCGGGCGCACAGAAATCTGCAAAACGGACCTCAAAGTCGCACGACTGCACTGGATGACAGGCGCTTCTACAGCATGACAGTGACTGATCGCACAGCGATATCCATGGTCATAACGCAGCAGTGGAACACTGTCACAGGTGACTTTGTCCTCCAGCACAGTTTGACGTAGTCTGATTAAAAAAGGATTTGTTGCTAGCAGCCCATTGCTATGCATTCCTTGGACCCTTAAACACAGATGCCTAAAGGTGAAATGGGGTTTCGACCACAGACATTGGCTCGCGGATTGACAACAGGCTGTGGTTTCTGATGAGTCATGATACAACGTGATGTACACAGACATTAGGGGCTGATTGGCATTATTTTTGTGTTTTCAGTCGAGTCACCATTCAACTTCGTGCACACAGACATTGGGAAGTTGATTGGAAACATGTCGTGTTTTCTATCAAGTCTCGATTCAACTTGATGCACCATGATAGTCCTATACGTGTTCGAAGACATTATGGTGAACGGCACCTTGCAGTGTGCATTTTGCAACGTCATACCGGCTCAACTCCAAGCGTCATTAATGATCGTCTGCGTGGCAGCGAATCACATGTTCAATAGACCTCTTCTACGCACGACACATATCGCTTCTCCCCCAGGCCTGCATCTTCGTTGAATATATCCGCGATCGAACATGTGTAGGACATGGAAGCTAAGCGAATGGCCCGTCAAGCAACTCTGCCAGTCACCACAAATGAACTCTCGTCCCACATAGGAGAAGCCTAGCAGAATATTCCCCAGGAAGATATCAGAAACGTCTTCCATTTAATGTCACACCATGAAGAGGCTGTTATTGTTCATTGAGGTGGCTTCACAATATTCTGAATTTTGAAAAGAAAAAAATCTTGAATAGCTGTGCAAATGTAATCAGTTATCTCCTGTAACGTCAGGAATCTGTGATATAAATTCCATTTCAATAGAGCGATTCTTTCTTGGTGTTGTAATTTTCACAAGAACTATTGAAAATATGTGACGAACGTACATATTGGAAATATACGCATATTAAAATATGTGACGATCTCACACATAAAAAATATGAAATTCTGTACTATCTCACATCTTGAAAATTTACGTAAATTGAAATAGTGACGATTTCCCATATTGAAAATACGAAATTCTGTGCAATCTCACATATTGAAATATGTGACGACTTTACATATTGAAAATATGAAATTCTCTACGATCTCACATATTGAAAATATACGTACGTATATTGAAGTATTATTATGTGTATCAAAACATTGGTCATCGAAGACTGCAGTGTGCTGAACAAGTTCAACAGAGGTAGTGGCCATAGATTGGTGAGATGTAAGATGCACGTCAACACTAAACTCGAACGTGGCAAGCTCATAAGACAAACAAAATCTATTGACATAACCAACCTTAAAAAACACCAAAATACCTTCAAGTTGGAACTGAAGAACAGATTCTCTGCTTTAGAAGGCCTAACATCGGAAGAAGTGGATATTTCTGAAGTTAACAGAAAAGTAACCAAAGCTCTTATCGAAACAGCAACAAAATTATCTGGGTCTAAGAACAAGTTGCATGTGAAGAAATTATCAGGAAAAACCAAAATGTTGATGCAAAAGAGAAGGGAGATGAGGACAAATAAAGACGTAACTCCCAACGTGGAATATATAGAGCTATGCAGGACAGTGCAAAAAGGTATCACTGAAGACATAAGGAAATTCAACTGTGAACTAGTGACGAAAGCACTTGGAATCAGCCAGAGGCTGAAGAGAGCGAAAGGACATCTCAGTAAGGGAAGAAAACAGATTATGTCTCTGAGAAAAGAAGATGGTACTATATAGAGAAATAGAGGCGAAATCTTGACATGAGTGAAATATTTCTATTTAAAACTATATGAAAGGGATGATACATCTATTCCGGACATTACGACAGGTACCAGTGCCAAAGTCCCTCCAATCCTCATTGCAGAAGTTACATATGCAATGAAGAACGTGAAACTGGGAAGAGCTCCAGGAGAAGATGGAATTACCGTGGACATTGTACGAAAAGCAAGTGGAGAAATTGAAACTACACTCGCCCAAGTTTTCACCAGATGTCTTAATGATGGGAAGGTTCCTGAGGATTGGAACAATGCTACAATGATACTGCTTCATTAAAAAAGGTGACGCTGAAGATCTCAGGTACTACAGGCGCATCAACCTCCTATCAGTGGTTTATAAAATCTTCATTAAGGTTCTTTCACATCGCTTGAAGGTAACACTGGACATGGCCCAACCATGGATATGATCTATGGGTAGAGCACCATAGATCATATCCATGTACTGAGACAACTAATTGAAAGAACAAGAAAATAGGAACTCCCACTGTGCATGTCTTTTATTAACTATGAAAAGGCCTTCGATTCTGTGAAACCATCAGCAGTAACAATGGCTTTGAAATCCTGCGTTAGTGAAGATGTATACATTAGCATTATTAATAACATCATGAAAATGCATGTGCACAGGTTCGGATATTTGAGGATACAGCACAAATAAGAATTGAAAAGGGACTGAAACAAAGTGACACCATATCTCCCAAGCTCTTTAACGCCACATTGCAAAATGTCTTCCAATCATTGAACTGGTGAAACAAAGGGATAAATATTACTGGAGATTACTTAACTCACCATCGCGTTGCTGATGACGTAGTCATCTTTGCAACTGCCCCTTAAGAGCTGCAGATTATGATCCAAGAACTTGCTGATAAGAGTAAAGAAGTCGGATTAAAAATAAATTTTCAGAAAACAAAAGTGATGTACAATACTTTTACAAGAAACAAAGATTTACGAAATGATGGATAAAAGCTTGAGACAACCGATTCCTACATTTATCTTGGGCAGCAGATATCAAGTGAGGGTCACATTGATGAAGAAATTAATCGGCATATAAAACTTGGATGGAGAGCTTTTGGAAGAAACAATACAACTTTTAAGAGCAGTATGCCATTATGTTTTAAAAGAAAAGTGTTTAATTAATGCATCCTGCCAGTACTTACCTCTGGAGGAGAGACATGGACCTAAACTAAAAAAGACATGTAAAGACTACAGGAAACTCAAAGAAGCATGGAGAGATGCATGCTTGGTGCAACCAGGAAAGATAAGAAGAGGAACTTGTGGATAAGGAAAATGACAGGAGTGCAGGACATCATGGCCGGAGTGAAATCACTCAAATGGCATTGGGCTGGACATGTTGCCCGAAGAACGGACCACCGATGGACAACCGAAATTTTGGACTGGATTCCGAGGGACAGCAAAAGACCCAGAAGAAGACCCCATGGGAGATGGTTGGATGAAATTCGAAAGTATGATGGAGTGACATGGATGAGACAGACCCAAGACAGACAATTGTTAAAGAAATTTGGGGAGACCTTCATAGAGCAGTGGATTGATAATGGCTGATGATGATGATGATGATGATGATGATATTTAACTATGTGACGATCTCACACATTGAAAATATGCAATTCTATACGATTTCACATATTCAAAATATATGCATATTGAAATACAGTATGTGAGGATCTCACATATTAAAAATAAAAGTATATTGAAATATATGACGATGACACTCATTGAAAATATGAAATACTTTACGGTCTCACATGTTAAAAATATACGTATATTGAAATATGTGACGATCTGACATATTGAAAATATTAAATTCGGTGCGATCTCACATATTGAAAATATACATATATTAAAATATGTGACGATCTCACATGTAATGTGTGAGATCGTACAGAATTAAATATGTGACGACCTCCCATATATTGATAATATGTGAGATCGTACAGAATTAAATATGTGAGATCGTACAGAATTAAATATGTGAGATCGCACAGAATTAAATATGTGACGACCTCCCATAAATTGATAATATGTGAGATTGTACAAAATTAAATATGTGACGACCTCCCATATATTGATAATATGTGAGATCGTACAGAATTAAATATGTGAGATCGTACAGGATTAAATATGTGAGATCGTACAGAATTAAATATGTGACGACCTCCCATATATTGATAATATGTGAGATCGTACAGAATTAAATATGTGACGACCTCCCATATATTGATAATATGTGAGATCGTACAGAATTAAATATGTGAGATCGTACAGAATTAAATATGTGAGATCGTACAGAATTAAATATGTGACGACCTCCCATATATTGATAATATGTGAGATCGTACAGAATTAAATATGTGACGACCTCCCATATATTGATAATATGTGAGATCGTACAGAATTAAATATGTGAGATCGTACAGAATTAAATATGTGAGATCGTACAGAATTAAATATGTGACGACCTCCCATATATTGATAATATGTGAGATCGTACAGAATTAAATATGTGAGATAGTACAGAATTAAATATGTGAGATCGTACAGAATTTCGTAACTGATTTTAATAATGATATTAAAATAAATTTTAATACAAAATTAAAAATGGACATAGGCTTAAAGTAGAAAACAAAGTATTCATTTACGTATAGATATATATCTTACATTTTAAATTAGCGTAATCTAAAATTGCGGTGTTTTTTCTTCCCCTTTGTTTTCTTCTTTTTGGAGTTATACAAAATATTACAATAGTATTTAATATTTTCGTATTTCTTTTATACGTTTCTTAAAGTCATTCCTTAGGAGAACGTGTAGCCGAGGTTCCACTGTGTATATATCTTATGTTTTTAGTGAAAGTATGCTCTTTGCAGCCTTTCGTTACTAGTGCAAAGAATACACGACTGACAGTAACACGAGAAATTTATACATACCATCTGTCTTTTCTACATACCCCGGTTACCCATGAGCTTTACAAATAAACAGGAAAAAGGATACGTGTCGAAAACATAAAGAATACAGAAGGCACCAGAACACGTAAACGCATTCATTTGACCTTTCCGTGATAACTTGTACTTATGGAACCAACAACATAATTCACTTTTGATGACACCACCACCCCCAGGAATTTAATCGAAAAGAGCAGAATACCGCCTGGTGAAAGAACAATGGGATTGTGACCAACAGAAACGGAACCGAACGACGTTTTTAAAGGTCACGGTTAGAGAGTAAATAAAGCTGACGTAGAAAAGAATCTTATTTAGAAAGGACGACTTTCGTGCCATTTACTGTTCGCAGGGAAAACCCAGTAAACTGCAAATACCAATGAGAAATGCGTGCTTTTCTTCTAGAATGTCCACCACGGTGCAAGTGGAGGGTAGCACTTGTTTCCTCAATGAGCATTGTGTGTCTTCTGCTGCCTTTGTGTGCGCAGGGCCGTCACTATTTGTTGTCGCACAAAGGGAAACCATCCGATTAGAGATCGTCTGCGTTGCAGCGAGTCGCATGTTCAATAGCAAGGGATTCATTCATTCTCTCTTGGACCTTCTTTGGTTCCTAGGGGATTTCCGAAGCGCTTCCTTTGTAAGCAATCTAATGTCCACAAGTTTATTGAACTCACGCCCCCTTTATTGTTCACGTGACATTCGGAGTTCTATACAATATAAATAGCACTTGTTGATGTTTAATCCGCTATGGTCATGCTGTTAATCGGGAATTACCCAGGTTTTATTCCTCGTTTTGCTGTTATTTCTGCCGGTGGCTTAAAAGCAGCGTATCTACATTGGTGTTGGAAATGAGGATTTAAATATATAAATAGGCTGAAACAAACGTTATTAAAAAGCTTCTTTTTATTTTTTTATGTGTGAAACCAGTAGCGGCTTGTGGTAAGTTGCGACGGGGGGGGGGTGCATCTCAATTTTGTAGATATCACGATATCATTTCGAAAGCTAAGTTACTGAGCCTGTGCGGATGCTGTCCGTTTAATAATAATAATTATATATATTGATCGAAAGTGCTTTTTTTGCCAGAAATGAATATTTATCATGAAAGAAATACGGGATTACGCCATATAATACAAATTTTGAAGATGACAATCCGATTTTTGGCGTAAATGTGACAAGGATGGTAAGTCAGATAATTTTTGAAAACTTGAAAATTATCTGACTTACCATCCTTGTCACATTTACGCCAAAAATCGGATTGTCATCTTCAAAATGAATATTTATATTTTATATTTAGCGACTGATAAGAAAAAATGTAGAGGTACCGATACCTAAATTAGGCAACAGATATTAAGCGATGGCAGCATTTATGATGAATATAATCGGCATATAAAACTTGGTCGGATGCATTATTTCTTAAAAGGAAACTGTTTAATCAGTGCATCCTTCCAGTTCTTACGCATGGAGCACAGACATGGACCTCGACTAAAATAGGCATACAGACGTTGCAAACAACTGAAAGCAGCATGTGGAGATGCATGTTTGATGTTACCAGGAAAGATACGAAGATGAACTCGTGGATCGGGAAAATGATAAGAATGGAAGACATTATGGTCAAAATTCCTGAAATTGCAATGGGATGGCCATATTGCTAGAAGAAAGCGTCACGGACGGAGACTTGAAATATTGTACTAGAAAGCAAGCCAAAAAACAATACCCAGAAGATGACAAGTGGGAGATGGGTTGATGAAATTCGAAACCCTGAAAGAAAGTGGCACAAAGCAGACTGTTGTAGAAGAAGAAACTTGGAGACTCTCATCCAGCAGTGGACTGATAGTGTTTGTAAATGTATATGTATATCATCATCATCATCATCATCATTGTCAACCATTATCAATCCACTGCTGGAAGAAGGTTTCCTCCACAACGGTCTGTCTTGTGCCAGTCTCCTCCATGTCACTCACGCATACTTTCAAATTTCATCCACCCATCTCCCATGTGGTCTTCTTCTGGGTCTTTTCCTGTCCCTTGGAATCTAATCTAAAATTTCGGCTGTCCATCGATAGTCTGTCCTTCTGGCAGTATGTCCAGACCCATTGCCATTTCAGGGATTTAACTCTGATCATGATGTCTTCCACTCTTGTCATTTTTCAGAACCACGAGTTCCTCTTCTGATCACTCCTGGTTGCACCAAGCATGCACCTCTCCATGCTTCTTTGAGTTGTCTGCAGCCTTTGTATGTCTATTTTAGTTAAGGTCCACGTCTCTGCACCATACGTATGCACTGGAAGGATGCATTGATCAAACACTTTTCTTTTAAGACATAATGGCATATTGCTCTTGAAAATTATGCTGTTTCTTTCCAAAAGCTCTCCAGGCAAGTTTTGTACGCCGATTAATTTCTTCATCAATGTGACCCTCACTTGATATCTGCTGTTCAAGATCAACGTACGTGTCTGTTATCTCCAGCTTTTCTCCATCAATCGATAAATCTTCATTTCCTGTAAAAGCATTGAACATCACTTTTGTCTTCTGAAAGTTCATTTTTAATCCCACTTCTTTACTCTTGTCAGCAATTTCCTGGATCATACTCTGCAGCTATAATGGGGTAGTTGCAAAAATGACTATGTCATCAGCAAAACGAAGGTGGGTTACATAATCTCCATTAAACATTATCCCTTTGTTTTCCCAGTTCAGTGATTGAAAGACATTTTCCAATGGGACATTAAAGAGCTTCGAAGATATGGTGTCACCTTGTCTCACTCCCTTTCCAATTTTTATGTGTGTTGTATTTTCAAACAGCCTAATCTTTGCACTTGCATTTTCATAGATGTTATTAATAATATTAATGTATGCATCTTTAATACCGCAGGATTTCAGTGCCATTGTAACTGCTGATGGTTTCACCGAATCAAAGACTTTTTCATAATCGATAAAAGATATGCACAATGGAAGTTCATATTCCCTCGCTCTTTCAATTATTTCTCTCAGTACGTGGATATGATCTATTGTGCTGTAGTCACTCCTGAATCCAGCTTGTTCTCTCGGTTGAGCCATGTCCAGTGTCACCTTCAAGCGGTGTGAAAGAACTTTAGTGAAGATTTTATAAACCACTGATAGGAGGCTGATAGGTCTGCAGTTTCTGAGATCCTCAATGTCACCTTTTTTATGTAGCAAGATCATTGTAGCGTTGTTCGAATCCTCAGGAATTTTCCCTTCATTAAGGCATCGAGTGAAAATTTGGGCGAGTACTGTTTCGATTTCTCCACTTGCTTTTTGTATGATGTCTACAGTAATTCCATCTTCTCCTGGAGCTTTTCCCCGCTTCATGTTCTTGATTGCATGTGCAACTTCTGCTGGGAGGACTGGAAGAACGTTGGTACTGGTACCTTTCATGATGTCTGGAGTACATGTATCATCCCTTTCATATAATTTGGAGTAGAAATCTTTCACTCTTGTAAACATTTCGCCTCTATTTCTTGTTACAGAACCATCTTCTTTTCTCAGAGCCATAATCTGTTTTCTTCCCTTACTGAGATGTCTCTTTGCTATCTTTAGGCTTTGGTTGTTTTTAATTGTTTTCCTCACTAGTTCATAGTTTAATTTCCTTACGTCTTCAGTGATACGTTTTCGTACTGTCTTGCATAGCTCTATATATTCCAATTTGGAAGTCACATCTTCTTTAGTTGTCCTCATCTCTCTTCTTTTTTGCATCAACATTTTGGTTTTTCCTGATAATTTGTTCACATGCAACTTGTTCTTAGACCCAGCTAATTTTGTTGCTGTTTCGATAAGAGCTTTGGTTACTTTTCTGTTAACTTCAGAAATATCCACTTCTTCCGATGTTAGGCCTTCTAAAGCAGAGAATCTGTTCTTCAGTTCCAACTTGAAGGTATTATGGTGTGTTTTAAGGTTGGTTATATCAATACATTTTGTTTGTCTTATGAGCTTGCCACTTTCAAGTTTAGTGTTGAGGTATATCTTACATCTCACCAATCTATGTTCACTACCTGTGTTGAACTTTTTCAGCACACTGCAGTCTTCGATGACGAATGTTTTGTTACACATAATAAAATCAATTTCACTTGTCGTCCCATTTGGATATCTCCATGTCCATTTGCTGTGTGGCTTTTTCTTGAAAAAGGAGTTCAAGATGAAAAACGCTTCTGCCTCTGCAAACTCAACGAGAGTATTTCCACGCTGGTTTCTGTTGCCGTGACCGAATTTACCTACTGAGGTTTCATTGTGTTGCCGTTGCCCTATTTTTGCATTTAAACCTCCCATAATTATCTTCAAGTGCTGCTTACCTTTATTATTTTGATGACGAATTTCCTCATAAAATTCTTCAATTTCTTCTTCAGCTAGGTTGACTTGTGGTGGGTGCATAAGTTTGAATAATCTGAGCTTGGTATCTTCTCGAGAGTTGGATAACAATTCGTGCAGCTCTGTCAGAGGAACTTTCAACTTCTACAACTTTATTCTTCAGTTTCTTGTTTATTATAAATCCAACACCACTAGTTCTGCCAGTATCTGTCCCACGATAGTAGAAGAGATGTCCACTTTTCAGTTCAATGAGATCTTCTGCTTTTCTCCTTTACCTCACTTAGCCCGACGATGTCCCATTGGATCCTTTGTAGTTCCTCTTCCAATTCAAGAAGCTTTGAATCAGAAAATAGGGAGCGTCCATTATACGTTGCCAAGGTCAGCATCAGATGGCAGCTTAGTCCGGTGGTCCGGTGATTGTTAGCACCCTCTGCCTTCATGTCGCACTGGCCGCTGGTTTGGTCAGGTACATTCCAGCTATATGTATTGTAACGTACCAGGAGATGTGACGTACCTGCCAGAAGGACGCACACGACATAAAGGCAGATAGGAATCAGAATAAGACGTCCGCGTAGCTCAATTGGTAGAGTGACTTATTCCGGAATGAGAGGATCCGGGTTCCAATCCCGGCGTAGACCAAAAATGATGGAGAAATTTACTTCGTTATAGTATTTATATATACATAAGGACAAAAAATTAAGAAAAAAAATAATGCGTGTGCCAGTGGCAGCGGACACACACTCAAGATCATGAAAGCGTTCTTTGAGTTTCTTATTGTGACCCCTAGAACTATGACAATAAATATTGTTTCTTCTGATACACTCCATTTGGAACTTTGACTTGATACCGGCCACTGCAACTTGGACGAAAGAAAAAAAACATTTTGTGGAATTTTGAAGGGTCTGCCAGAATTTTGGGATGAGTTGTTATTGCACAAAACGTCTCTCTCTTGGTACGGAATGAAAAAAATACTGCTTTGGGTAGATGATGGGGTCTGCAGCCCCACAGCACCATAGCAGGAGCCGCCCCTGTGTGAAACACAACGACGATACAAAATTTAATTCCGTTTAAGACAGGGGCGTGCTAGACTTAGAACATGGGGAGGTGGGGTGAACTTGTTTTTTTCTCTTTGAGACTGGAGGTCCAGTCACGGTTTAACTTTGGATGCTTTCGTCTTTCCCGACTGCAGTGAATTCCAAGTGAAAGGTTTCGGTGTAATGAAAATAGTCAAAACCATTTTTGAATCATAAAAGAAATGCGGGATTACACCATATAATACAAATTTTGAAGATGACAATCCGATTTTTGGTGTAAATGTGACAAGGATGGTAAGTCAGATAATATCCGAAAACTTGAAAATTTCATCGTCCTGGAGAGGGACTCGACCAGCGTTTCCCAGATAGCGACCGAGTATGCTAACCACTACACCACGCAGAACGATTAAGTTTCAAGTTTCCGATTAATTTGAATATAACCATTACTTGAATATCATCTGACTTACAATCCGTGTCACATTTACATCAAAAATCGGATTGTCATCTTTAAAATTTGTACCATTTTTGAAAATGGATTTTTAAATGCTGTCTCGTGAAGTTTTGCAACAGTAGTTAATTTTATTGTTACTCGACAATATATTTTGCTAAACTATAGCCGGAGATTATTTCATCACATTTTATGTAAATGTAATAATATCTCATTGCAGTCTGCGTAAATTACGAGAAAGTGAAGCTAAATGTGATACAAGCCATTGCAAAAACGCATTTCCAAGATGACAATCCGATGTTTGGCGTAAAGGTGACAAGGATGGTAAGTCAGATAATATCCGAGAACTTGAAAATTTTCATCGTCCTGGAGCGGGACTCGAACAAACGTCTCCCAGAAAGCGCCCGGGTATGCTAACAACTACACCACCCAGAACGACCAAGTTTCAAGTTTCAGATCAATTTGAATATAACCGTGCTACGAAAACGGTGCGTCGTAATAAAATTTGGCTTCCTCTCCGCTAAGTGTATGTGTGGGGGGAAAGGGATGCCTGCTATTCACGGGAGCTTTAAAATGACGTATAACACCACGATGGGGTATATATAATATCCTAGAACAAAAGTTATCAATCCCTCCACTAATACACTTGCGATTCAGCTTGTTTCTCTATCTTGATGCCGGATTTTAGCTTGCATGCGCAGATGGATTTTGCAGCTACATCACATTTTATTCATGGCACGGTCGTTTCTTACGCCTGTCTAAATATGAATAATATATAAAAATAAATATTGTTTTTGAAAAATAAACAGTCGAATTACTTATTACTGCCGCCTCAATAGTTTAGTAAATATGTATTTTTATGACTCACATGTCTTCTTTCATTAGTTTTACGAAAAACACATTCATTAATCCACCTACTTGAAGTACCGCTTGATTCAGGAATTAGAAAATCTTATTTTTTGTTGTTATGACTTAATTCCACTTACCATGTACCGGACTGACGCTCCGTGTGGTCGTGAGTGACTGGGATAATTGCAATATGTTGTACATAAATAAATGTGTACTCTCGAATCATTCAATTTATTTCACACGCACAAAGTTGTTAGCATGCGAAAGATACGTAGTGTAAATATGATATTCTCTCGATTTTTTCCACTATACTCACCGCATCTATCTTCATCCGTAATGAAACAAAAATAAAGTTACAGAATTTTAAAATCAATGTTCGTCACTTTTAATTTAATCGCGTTTTAAATTTAAAAATATTAAGTTCATTTATTGCGTTTCACTTAAAACCAATATTACCCTAAGATATTCAGTTTTATGACTGATTTCAGCATTGATATTGTTTAAATGTTAATTTTCCCTCCCATTTTCCATGGATTTTTGAGAATATGCAGAGGGTCCGATTTCCTTTTGGTGCGCAGAAGACTGTTGAGCAGTACTGCATTGGAATTAAGGACAACTACTCGTAAGAGCAATAAAGAGAAAGAGAGACTCTAGCAGGGAAAGTAAGAGCAATAAAGAGAAAGAGAGACTTCAGCAGGGAAAGTAAGAGCAATAAAGAGAAAGAGAGACTTCAGCAGGGAAAGTAAGAGCAATAAAGAGAAAGAGAGACTTCAGCAGGGAAAGTAAGAGCAATAAAGAGAAAGAGAGACTTCAGCAGGGAAAGTAAGAGCAATAAAGAGAAAGAGAGACTTCAGCAGGGAAAGTAAGAGCAATAAAGAGAAAGAGAGACTTCAGCAGGGAAAGTAAGAGCAATAAAGAGAAAGAGAGACTTCAGCAGGGAAAGTAAGAGCAATAAAGAGAAAAAGAGACTTCAGCAGGGAAAGTAAGAGCAATAAAGAGAAAGAGAGACTTCAGCAGGGAAAGTAAGAGCAATAAAGAGAAAGAGAGACTTCAGCAGGGAAAGTAAGTTAGCCCTATAACACAAAATTCAGCGCACTAGACCCAAAAATATCCGAGCGTCCAACTGATCTCCACTTTCACTTGGCACATACGGTCTTGCCAACCATTGAAAAAAAAATGGCTAAAAATTTACAAATGTACGCACCGCATTACAAACCTTACTATCCGCGGGACGTGACCTTTTAAGTAAGCAGCCGTTCCGTAGGTGTCTTTCGGTAGCATACAATGGTCAAATATAAATTTTTCATTGATATTTTGTCTTCTTTCTTTCTTTCTTTCTTTATTTCTTGATAATTGATTACTGATTTAAAATAACAATATTTCGAACTTAGTAAAGGCTTAGAAATTATTTTTTTTTTTTTGGACTTAAATGAAAACTTATCCCCGAAATTATTGTAAGATTATTGTGGGAAAACATATATGATCGGTAGGGCTATCCCCCGTCTTCCTGAAACGGTTTAGCGACGCCGGAGGTACAAGTTTATGCACGCCAGTTGTAGACGTGGACTGAACGATTTGAATTGATTATCGTGTTTTAATACTGTTTTACGCTCTCCAACCGTAGGTTGAAGAAGCTGTAACGTATACTCGATTCACTTTCCTTTTGATTTTTACTATCTCTGGTTATTTTATTTTCCTATGTAAATTATCTTCTTACTGAACGAGATGTTATTTCACCCGCTGAATGAGATCTGGCAATGAGTGTAAGTCATGACGTGGTGGTAGCCAGTATAAATAGGCGCGTTCAACGATACGTAGGGAGAGCGTTTGTTTATGTGGAAGAGAGCTTTTTGTTGATGTGCGTAGGGAGAACTTCGTTCTATGTGATTAGGTTTTTTCTTCATTATTGTGATACGATTAGTGTGTGTGTGTTGGATGATTCAAGAGTTTATCTAATAAAAGAGTTTTAAGTAAGTACGTCTTTCTCAGTTCATAGTACTGTCAGACCTCTGTCTGGCTGTTAGGTTTATTTCATTTAGTGTTACTAGTAACAACCAGCATAAGACTTTATTCATCTTAATTACTACTACAACATTACTACCAGTTATAAGCTTGTTCATTATTATTACTACACTACTAGCAGGAAAGTTTATTCATGATATAATTAACAAACAACAAGCATTAGAAGAAGCATTAGCTTAGAAGAAGCTGAATTCACTATAATTAGCATAGTAGTAAAAGCTATATTCATTATAAAGCGCATATGCTCCAGCTTTGTCCGTCTGTCCCTCTCTGCACGATAACTTGCGTAAAAATGGTTCGATTTCAATGAAATTTTAGTATGTTGTACGGGGCAACCTGGGGACAAACCTTATTGAAAATAGGCGAAATGGATTCAAAGTTCACGACATAGGAGCGGGGTCTATTCCGTTGTCCTTATGCGCCATAACTTGCGTAAATATGGTTCAACTTCGATGAAATTTTAGTATGTGGTAGAGGACCACCTGGAGACGAATCCCACTAAAAATAAGCAAAATGAGGTCAAAGGTCAGGACACAGGAGCGGGTTCTATTCCATCGCCCTTATGTATTATAACTCACCTAAAAATGCTTCGACTGAGACAGAACTTTATCATGTTGTTCCAGAAGTATACTTTACCGGTTTTGTTGAATATCTTCGAAATGGGATCAGAGGTCAGGGTATAGGAGCGAGATTTATTCTACAGCCATTATCCTTGTAACTTGAGTAATAACTTGAGTAATGATTTCTGCTATGCTGGAAAGCGTATCATAATTAATGCATTGCATGATTTTACTAACTTGTCCATCTTATACCCGAGTTGTCCCAAATTGTGTAGTAACCCAATCGCGTTTGCGTAAGGCCGTGACACTACAGAGATGAGTTCCCTCCGTTTTTAACAACCCTCATGTTACACGGACTGATTCGCCGGTGCCGTTCTTGACGTCACACACGGGCGCGTTGGAAACTAATCAAAAGCCTAGGTTTCCACGTGACGTCACTAAAAGAGGGAACTCATCTTTCTAATAACAGATGGTCTTGGCTTGGGTTGCTATATTTATTTTACACACTCACATGAGACATAATGGAAACTTTGAAATCAGGCTTGCAAATCGCCGGTCGTCTGGATCGACTAAGAGTATTTAACGTGCGACTGAATTATTCATCTTTTTTTCCAATAAAATTTGGTCTTTCTTTATGAAGAGCAAGAATAAAAATGCAAACTCATTTTTTTTTTAATTTGCCTTTCCCAGAAAGATCGTAGCATTCACGTTTGGTTGAAACGAACGATTATACTATTTCTAGACTACTCACTGAGAGACAGGACCAAACTATTGTTCTATTTCTAGACGACTCACTTAGAGATATGTTCTAAACTATTGTTCTATTTCTGGACGACTCACTGAAAGACAGGTCCTAAACAATTGTTCTATTTCTAGACGACTCACTTAGAGACAGGTCCTAAACTATTGTTCTATTTCTAGACGAGTCACTGAGTGACAGGACAAACTATTGTTCTATTTCTAGACGACTCACTTAGAGATATGTTCTAAACTATTGTTCTATTTCTAGACGACTCACTGACAGACAGGTCCAAAACAATTGTTCTATTTCTAGACGACTCACTTAGAGACAGGTCCTAAGCTATTGTTATATTTCTAGACGAGTCACTGAGAGACAGGTTCTAAACTATTGTTCTACTTCTAGACGACTCACTGAGAGACAGGTCCTAAACAATTGTTCTATTTCTAGACGACTCACTGATAGCCAGGTCCTGAACAATTGTTCTATTTATAGACGACTCACTGAGAGAGAGGTCCTAAACTATTGTTCTGTTTCTGGACGACTCACTCAGAGACAGGTTCTAAACCAGACAAATGGGAAGCTTCCAGATGCTTTCTTTGAAAAATAGAAGGCGAGTTTTTAGAATTCCGATATAAAAGGCTTAACTAAACCTAACGCATTAACCAATGCTGCACTCTTGAAATTTCCAAGGAGAGTGGGTCAAGTACTTTTACCTTGGTATTGTCTGATTGGTGGTTTTGTTAAGCAGCTGTTTGCGAAAGGTGTTCCTTGGGATAATTCAATAGAGAGGTTTGATACTGAAGTATATTTCTTGCAGATGCATTAGCTTTGCCTGGAACTGTTATTTGGTATTTTCATTTAGTTCAAGCTTTAAAAAAAATATTGATTCAAAATTTTATTGAGCCATGAAAACGTTTGGATAATCAAAGTTGTCCTTCCTTAATATGAATCGGAAATTGGACGATGATGAAAAGACTGTTCTGCAAGCTGAAATTTCCCCTTTCGACATAGATTTAAAAAGGCATAGGATCTCAGCTGAAGTAATTGAAATGCATGAAAATTTGTTGAGTCTGTTCATTTTGCGTAAGTAAATGGAAAAGATGTCATTTATTTTTTATTACTGTGAGGAATAGGTGGAATGAATAAATGCTGTTCATCAAATGGAAATACCGTATTTTTCTTTGTATAATCCGCAACGACATCCAGACAGACCCTTAAATTCAAGCAAGGAAAAGGAATTCCATTGTACAATTAAAAAGGTGCGTAATCCACGTGCAGTGAAATTCAGAAAAAAGGAATCGTTGTGCAATGATACCAAAACTGTTGATCCCAAACCATAATTTCTTACAGGAAAGTCGCGATTCACCGGATGATACAGCAGTCCAAAGAAATATGGGGGAAAACCGCTTTTTGAAAGTTATCTTTGCGGGAGAATGCAGCAAGTTCAGTTTTGGTACGTTCGTTCCAGTGGGAAAGATGAAGAATTTTTGTTAAAACTGTTCATCTTGGAGTTCTACAGGTCTTCGTCCTTTGGCCCATATCATTTTTTATTTATGTTAATGATATTTTTAATGCTTGTCCAGTGGGTACACGCTGTTTTTTATGATGACCCTAGTGTTTTTTTCTGGTCATGCAGTATCTGATTTGATACCTCGTGTTAATCACTGTTTACACGAGTATAATTCGCTGTAATTTTTTAACTGTAAATATTTCAAGAACAAAATATTTGTTGTTTTTTTTTTTTTGCAGTCGAAGGGTTGGAGCGCTGGCTCTTCCAGAAATAATTGTTAATGACGTTCCATTGGTTTTTCAAGAAAGGGTAAATTTTTGGGGAGTTATATTTCAAGAAAATATCAAGTGGGATGCACATGTTGAAATTGTTTCAGCAAAGTTGAGATCGTGTGTAGCAGTTCTGTCTGCAGTTCCGAGTTTCTTACTAGTAAAGATTAAATTGCCGCCCCGGTGGCGCATCTAAGCGATGGCTTCTGATCATTCGTCCGAGATGGGTCCGGGATCGAATCCCGGCGAGGCATGGATGTTGTGTTTGTCTTACGTTACTGGCTCTCTCCCTTCCCTGACCCTAAATTTGGGACGAGCGACTGCTTATAGGCCCATTGAGTTGCTCACGGTTGTCGTTAAAACAAAAAACGATTAAATTAATACTTTAGTACTCTTCATCTGTTCCCATTTGTCTCATTGTCTTCTTGCTTGGGGAAGAACAGCCGAAAATAATATTAATACAATTTTTCCTTTAGAAAAAAATTCGTTTGTTGAATCCATTGTAAACTCGTAAGTTACAAAGTACTAGTTCGAATGACGGAAGATGGACGCCATTGAAAATAGCAGCTGTAAAATTCATAAACCAAGCAAATTTCGGCACGCAGAGCATGCGCGAAAGCCACTTTCTTCTGCCGCATTTTGGCAGAAGTAATATGCAGAAGTAATACTGTATCATATCGACTCCTCAGCAGAATGGCAGAAGTAATACCATATCGACTCCTCGGCAGAATGTATTTTGTGCGCTATCTCCTGTGGAATTGTGTAGTCCCTGGCGGTTGTACAGTACAGTGTCGTTTCCACAGCGTGTACAATCTCAGAGCGACGGTAGACGTCCCGACTTACGTGTCCATTATAAAATGGGACAAGCAACTCAGAGAAACCGGAAGGTTGTTATCTATGACTGGAAAACGTACTAAGCGTACGGTTCCTGAGGAAAACGTTGAACGGATTCGAAAGTCGTTTCAGATAAGCCCGAGGAAATCCAACCGCGAGGCTACTATGCAGCTATATATCCTATCAACAACGGTGCATCGGGTACACCATAAAATGTTGCGTTTACATGCGTACAAGATTCACCTGCATCAACAAGTTAAGCCGCATGACTGGACGGCACGGGAAAAATTTGCTGAGACAATGTTGACCAAACCTGATGCTGACGATACATGCCTAGACCGGGTATGCTGTTCAGACGATCAACATTCCACGTGTCTGGAAAGTAAACATACATAACTGCCGCATCTGAGGTCCGAAAATTCGTACGTTGTTCATGAACACGAACGGGATTTTCCATAATACAATGTTTGGTGTGGGATCATGACGAAAATAATCATCGATCACTTTATTTTTGTAGAGGCTTCGGTGACTGGACTAACAAACCTTGACCTGTTAAAGAAATACTTGTGCCTCAGCTGCTTGAAGGAATAATGTTCCAACAAGATGGGGCGAAATAGATGTTTGCACATTCTTGGATGACCACTTCAGTACAGGATGGATTGCGAGAGGATCAACGTTCACTTTATATACCCCCAGATCACCAGACCTAACGCCACCTGACTTTTTCCTGTGGGAGTTTGTTATGGGCGAAGTGTAAGCTACACCGGTGTGTAATCTGGAAGAATTGGGCGACAAAAATAATTTGTGGTGTCACGTTATTGTGCTGCAATCAATGGCGTGAAACCACAAATGCTTCTCAACACATGGGCTGAGGTAGAATAGCGATTGGACTTTAGCCAGGCCACCAGAGGAGCTCATATGGAAGTTTATTAGACATGTAAAAATAATTCTGTGTTTGTGTATCTGGAACAACACATGTCGCTAATAAATTGTGGTAAGTTCAGTGAGTTTACTTCCTTTAATTATACGTCTAAGCGGAACACCCTGTATATGTTATCCTTCACGCAGTCATCAAACTTGTGGGTATGATGATTTTTTGATTCGTACAAATGCGCTGTACTTTAGTATTAATGCCCATTGTTCCTGGTTCTGGTAAACGTTAGAGGTAATATTAAATTCATTGTTAGTTTTGCAGCACTTAAAAGAACACTTAAGTACTATGTTTATACTTAATTTACATTCAGTTCATTTATATGGTATTATGACCATGTACATGTATATCATCATCATCATCATCATCATTGTCAACCATTATCAATCCACTGCTGGACGTAGGTCTCCCCAAGTTTCCGCCACAACGGTCTGTCTTGTGCCAGTCTCCTCCATGTCACTCCCGCATACTTTCGAATTTCATCCACCCATATGCAAGCTGATAAATATGTGAATTCTTGACTTGACATTTTTCTTTCTTTTGGGGACCTGGAACTAGTCAAGCGTACATTAGCTTTTTTCCCTGCCTCCGTACTATGTTACACCCTACGTATTGTGTATTTGTGTTTCGTATTTGCATATAACATAATTTACATTTGATTAATTATTTCTGGTATATGAATAATATTTAAGGGTTTGTAGTATACACCGATGAGACATTACAGTATGGCCACCCACATCCTAGAGAAATGAGCGCTCCTGGAGACCGAACGATGGCGCAGGTGAAGTTCACAGAGCAGTATTTATACAACCCGAGGAACCGGCTTTCGGTTAGTAGAGTGTTCGTAGTCAGAATGGGAAAAGCTGCCGATTTATCGAAGTTTGATAAAGGACAAATTGTGATGGCTCGGCGCTTCGGAACTACGATCTGGGAAACGGCGTGGCTTGTGGGTTGTTCACGTGCCGGTGTAGTGAGTACGTATCAAAAGTGGTGCACAGATGGCCCAACGACGAACCGTCGTCTAGCCGTGTGTCGTCCATAGCTCAGTGATGCCATAGGGAAACCGAGATCGTCGCGCATTGTTCACGGCGACCGCAGGGTCACAGTGGGACAAATCACCCGCAGCTACAACAGTGGTCGGTCGTGTTTGTTCACTGCTCCTGCGTGTGAGATTGGCCATATTGTTTACTTCGGCGTTAGCGTTGAGTGTTTGAGTTTTAAAGCACTACGTTCTAGTTTTTTTATGTTTACTCACAGAGTTAGTGAGTATATTAAATTAATTTAGTAATTTTTCATACTAATCACGCTTTATTTTTTTCGGGTGTTGGTTATTTTAAATCGCACCTGCATTCTTTGTTACCTTAAGTCTGGTATACTGCATGTCAGATACCAGTGATGTTTCAAAGAAAGTAGCTTCAGAGGCGACAACCTCTGCAAAGTCTAAACCTGAATGTAAGGTTTCACAAGTTTTTGCATCAACATATGATACCATAGCTTCTATTTCGGGAATTTCAAGATTACTGAGTCATGAGCAGTGGCCGGAATTGCCAGACGCAGCGAAAGGAGGTAACACAGTGCTTCAGCCATCTAATGTGAAGAGTTTTGCTGAGACTGCAAGGAATATTCATCAAGTGAAAACTGCAACAGCCCAAAGTGCATATACGTCGAGTGCGACGGAGATAACAAGGATTAATAAAATGCTACGTGTCAATATTGCAAATGAATCGCCACGAGGTAAGGCATTGTACAAGGCTTTACATCTTAGTATTTATTTTCCAGCACTTAGTGATACACCAATTCCAATCTATTTAAAAGCAATAGCCAAAATTGTACCTAAAACATGTATTGAATCCACGATAAGACAACGTGGAGGAATAATTGTCCATTTTACTCATCAAGAGGCGGCTGAAAAACTATGTATGAATGGTATTGATATTAAGGGAATACATTTAATACCTACACCCGAGGTGCAACTTCCTATTACAGTTACACTGACACCTGTTCCACCAGCAATTCCCGATGCTTTGCTTGTTCAAGCCTTAGGGACTTTAGGGCGCATAGTGGGCGAAACTAGGAAACTTCCAGCGACGTCAGCAGAATCAGCTTTTCATCATGTGAAAGGCCCAAGGAGGCAATACAGACTCATTTTTCCGTCCGAACAAGATTTAGCGAACAGACCTGAGACAATAGAAATTCTGACAGAAACAAGAAGGTATGTTTTTAACATATTTGTGGGAATACAATTTTTTCGTTGTAAGGCGGAGGGTCATGTGGCGTCAAAGTGCCCACATATATCCCAGCCTGCAGTAACAGCTTCAAAAACCACGAACCAAAACCGTAATGGTGCAGAGCCTCGGGTTGATTCTGACTCGGATTCGAATCAAGCAGAAGGAATTATGGTACAGGAGCCTTTTACAAATGAAAATGCAGCTGGAACCTGAGAAAGGGACATGAGTACAGCAGCAGTCGTAACTTCCGAGGGAGGTCGGAGTACAGCAACAGATGGAATATCTCGTTGTACCTGTACAGAAGGGCATAGAAACGCCCGAACAGGTAACAGAAATGGATATTTCTGAGCCACCAGAACTGACTACTCAGCGGGGAGTGGACCCCAGTGAAAATTTTTCTCCCAATAAGGACACCACGAAAGAGGTTAAAACAACCTGAATCCCCACATCCTGAACGTGAGCAACACGAGAGAGGAAGGCCTCCAAAAACTCAAAAGAGACATCATGAAAACCCTCAGTCAGATTCAGGTTCACGACAGACATCACCAAGAACTGTAAGAAGAGAGTCGCCAGCAGAGACGTATAATAAATGTGAAATCCTTTCCGATTACAAGGATGTTTCAGCAGAAGTCGAAGAAAGTAAATCGCAGACTTCAGATGATAGAATGATGCAGGGAACACTTCATAGCCCAATACAGACTCTAGAAAGCCTGCTTGGAAACAGTGAAACACCCACAGTTCCTTTAACACAGGAAAATCTGAAAAACCAGTTTACTGTTGTGACGTACCTGCCAGCAGGACGCACACGACATAAAGGCAGATAGCAGTCAGAACGAACGTCCGCGTAGCTCATTTGGTAGAGTGACTTATTCCGGAATGAGGGGAATCGGGTTCGAGCTCCGGCGTGGACAAAAATGACATAGAAATTAACTTCGTTACAATGGCGCCCAAACTTTCCGGATGAACCGCCAGTTCAAGATCTCGCAATGGTGTGATGTTCTTTCCACACCGCGAGAGAGGAAAAATAAGAGAATCCCTTCTCCAGCGCTTCGAAAAATAAAAATGTGTGATGTTGCATTCCACACACCAGATTGACTGGGAGTTCTCAAGTGCACGTTCTACAGCGGATGGCTACTTGCAACGATTCATGGTCACGGCTGAGCCGTGGGCCATGCCCCCGGCCCTCTTGGAGGGGGGGGAGATGTGACGTACCTGCCAGCAGGACGCACACGACATAAAGGCAGATAGCAGTCTGAACGAACGTCCGCGTAGCTCAATTGGTAGAGTGACTTATTCCGGAATGAGGGACACGGGTTCGAGCCCCAGCGTGGACAAAAATGACGGAGAAATTTACTTCGTTACACTGTGAAAAGTCATAGTTCCATTTTACATTTGCAGTGCATTAAAGACAATATGAAAAAAAACTGCCCCAAATGATTGTCCAGCTAAATACATTGAGTGATTTGTCCAAAAGGGATACTAACTCTTTAGAAAAGGAAGCCTTTCCGACGGAGAATTCAACAATTTATTATTGCATTGGAGATGATTTACAGCTATATGTCACTATCTTCAACAAGTAAATCATGCCAGAGGATGATTTACTTGTTGAAGATAGTGCCATATAGCTGTAGAGGAATGTCTACCTCTGCAGCAAATGTCCTCGTATACGAAGATATTCTTTGGCATTCCCCACAGATTGTGTTACTTCAAGAGACAAATTATGCAGAGACAACCCAATATGCAAGGTGGAGGATATGGCCTTTTGTTTTTCACCATAATTGTAGAACGCATATCGGAAATGGAACGGCAATAGGACTTCATCATTCAGTTTCCCTACTACTAAAAGATATTCGCGAGCCACAGGGAAGCAAGGCAACAATATCTCTCCTCTCAGTTTTATGAAGAAAATTTTCATCTTATTAATATACATGTACCACAAAGTGATAATGAAGCAATACCCCTGTTATATCAAGTCAGCAGCCCCGGTGGCGCAGTGGTCTAAGCGATGGCCTCTGATCATTCGTCCGAAAGGGGTCCGGGTTCGAATCCCGGTCAGACATGGATGTTGTGTTTGTCTTACGGCACTGGCTCTCTCCCTTCCCTGGAACCAGTGACCCTAAATTAGGGACGGGCGACTGCTTATAGCCCATTGAGTTGCTCACGGTGGTCGTTAAACCTCCAATAAAAAAAAAAAAAAAAGAAAGAAACCTCCAAAAAAAAAATATCAAGTCAAGACGATCGAAACTATTCCATCTTCAGATAATATAATTTTCGCAGGTGACTTCAATTGTGTATTAAACCCACAGCTTGACGTATATCCACCATAAAATATTCATCCTACACGCAGTGCCCTAGTTAATGAAATTGATACTCACAGAATGATGCATCCTGACTCGAAGGATTATTCATACATTTCAGCTGTTGCTTCTTTAAATACAATAGCACGAATTGACAGGTTTTATGTGTCCAAATTTCTTGCGCTCGCGATTTGCTGCTTCATATATCTCAACTGGTGTTGCATCTGATCATAAACCTTTATGTTTCACATTGCTTATGGCCCCAGCCACCCTTCCTCATTCACCTATATGGACAATTGATGAATTATGTCTTTCTAACCCAGAACTTAAAATAACTGTCAAATATATCCTTGCTGATTCTGTACAGCAATTAATTACTGAAACAGATAAGCTTATACTGTGGCTCACTACAAAAGAAATAATCATTGCTTATGCTCAACGGTTCTCGTTTCGGGAAAAAACACGAAGTCAAATGGAAATTGACCAACTGCGTAGAATGTTAAAGGTCACTGCACTTTCATCTATAACATACTCAGTCTATCAAACCCAACTTTATCAGAAAGTGCAAGTACATGCAAGAACAGCACTTTCACGATTGAAGTTTCAAATTCGCAATCTTCAAGATGACCCTATCCGAACACTAAGGCAGTTGGAAACACGAAAGGACAAACTCAATACTATTACACAGTTGAGGCAATCTGACAGAACTGTGACAATGAATCCTCATACTATTTGCTCAATGGTTACTCATCATTATCAGCAAAGATTTCAACCGACAGTACAATCACCGAACCTGCAATCCCCACTGTTTCACGACCTGCCTCAGATTCCAGAAGAATTAGCGACTGCTTTAGAGGATACGATTTCACCAGGGGAAATCACGAATTCTATTTCAAGATTAAACCATCGCAGTGCACCAGAGGCTTATCTATTCCATTCTACAAACTTTTTCAGAAGTCACTCCTTCCTCCGTTACTTGCAGCTTACAATTATACTTTTTTCTACCACTTCACCTACTGCCTTTACCACAGGTTTTCTGAGATTGATTCTGAAGTCTGGCGATCTTCGCTTATTAACGAACTGGTGGCCCCTTTCGAAACTAAACACTGATTATCAAATACTAGCGAATATTCTTTCTAACAGACTCAATCCCATACTCAGCTATATAATCCATTCTGACCAGTCATATACTGTACCCAACCGCTCTATTTATAATAATATTAACACGATTCGAAACCTCTATGATCTTGCAGCAGCTCAATCAGAACCACTTGCACTCTTTAACATTGATCAGCGCCAGGCTTTTGACTCAATCTCTCACTCCTATCTTTCTGCAACACTTTATGCTTTTGGTTTTCCGTCGGGATTCCTAGGTGTGATTGCAGCACTGTATACTGATTCCAGTATTAGAATACGTACTTCAGATTTTATTACCACGGCAATCCCATTTGAAAATGGAATTCGGCAGGGTTGTCCCATGCCCGGACAACTGTTTGCGATAGTTTTTGAACTTCTTTTGCGATTACTCAGGAAAAGGATTCTGCGAACATTACCTCCTACAGTTGCCAAAACTCGACATCAGAGGATTATTTTGTCATCGTATGCTGATGATTTGACTGTCTTTGTGAGGAAGGACATGGACTTTGATGTCCTTAAACAGATATATGCGATTTATGCGACAGCTTCAGGTTCTCAAATCAGTCATAACAAATGTACAGGACTATGGGCCGGAAGTTGGTGTGGAAGAACCGATTCGCCGTGGTCAGCCAGGTGGACATCTAACACTGTAAAATTATTAGGAGTTCACATTGGTAAGAAAATTTTTGTTGCCGGGCTGCCACCATCAGGAAAGTACAAAATAGGTTGGCTTCCTTAAATTGTCTGAAACCTCACTTGTCTTACTTTAGCAGAGCAAAAATTATGAATTCAATGATACAACCGATGTTGCTTCATACCTGGTCTGCAGCTTTACCTCCACAATTTATACTGAAAAAGATCCAACAAGCAATAGTCAAATTTATATGGAATAAGATACATTGGATTCAAGGAAAACTTATTCAACTAGCGGTGGAGTATGGCGGGTTAAACCTGCACAATATTGCCGAAAGGCACATTGCTCCTCACTTTGTTTCATTCTTACTAGAACTATCTTCCGCTTCTACTGCCTCTTAGACCAGTATTAACACTCTTTTCTTCCCAAAAAATCCGTTTCTTACTCCCATTTCATTTCTGCGAATGGACCTATACCCATTGACTCTCCGTGACATCCCTGAGATTTACAAAACCGCACTATCCATCTGGACTTCCCTTAAACCAACCTGACACCCTCCCTCCTGTACTAATGAGTTACTCGCAGAGCATCTTTTCTTCAACTCAGTTATTCATCCTAACAATAGCACTTATTTTCACTACTCGCACTGGTTTACTCGCTGTGTTGTCTTGGTGCGGCAACTCGTACATCAAGATCTTACGTGGAAATCTTTTGAAGAAATAACACCAACGCTACTCATCACTCCAGAATATCGAGCCCAGCATGCTTTGGTCAAACATTCACAACGACGCCTGTACCCACAGCTAATACAACTAACGGGGTTGAAAGTTGTATTCATCTAAAATTTACCTAAATGATAAGTCATTTAGCCCTACTGCTATTGGAGTGAGAGATCTGTATCAGCACATAGTCACAGTTAATGAAACCCCGAGGCCGATTCAAGGAGTTTCGTCAGAAAAGCTGGAACAGACCTGGACAACAGGATTAAAATTCTTACTTCACACCTAAGGCACGAGACCAACATTGGCTGCACCTGCATAATCGGCTATTGACACCGCACGAAATACACAGGTTCAATCTGCGCTCTACACCAAATTGTTCATATTGTGCCACAGTTGGAAATGATGTGTATAGAGCTACAACCATCGTTCTCCATGATGTTTGCACTCCTTGAAAAGGTATGTACCCTTTCACATACAATGACTAATTATCATATTTTGTATAAAAACAAGCAAGCAGAGAGAGAAGGCATGGGGAAGTGTGCATAACGATTATTTTACAGGCAAAATACACAATCTATCTTCTGCATAAGTTTGGAATTGAAAAACGATCATTGAGGCGTTATTCACTTGCGCGGGGTTTTCTGTGTCAAACTTTTAGAGGAGCGTGAAATCATTCGTCTATCATTCGTCTTAAAAAGTATTAGATTAGAACTGCCATTCTTGTAAAATGTTTTGTTGCACTGGATTCACCTTGCTGGATCCCACCCCCTGATACTGGTTCTCTCTATTCAGAAAACAGAAATAAAAAGTACACAAGTAATTTCTCAGTGTCGTCTAGAGTTTATACACCGAAAAAAAAAAAAAAAAAAAAAGGAAAACGAAAACGGTACTTTGTGGAATTTTCAGACAACGAAATTCCTCTCCACCGTTAACTGTCGCTCCAATCAGCTGCTTCTTTGTTTAATAGGGAACACAGCATTTCGGGACAAGAGGGCTTCAGGAAAATAAACTATGTGTTTTGGTTCCTCGTAAAAAAAGAAAAAAATGCTTTGACAGATACTACAAAGTAAGATAGCCTGCGTCCAAAGAAAGAGGCCGGTTAATTTGGTCAGTATTGCTTTGGGAAAAAAACCACTCCTCTACTTGGATATAAAACGAAATAAGGATATTTTTCCAAACTGTATGGAGTTTTAAAAGCTTTTCAGTCACATATTGGTTCTTAATAATATCGTACTTTTTATCATATAATACCCTGATTATCTGTCAAAAAAGATATAAATTTAGGTTCTGTGGAAAATGTGTCGCTTTAAAGAAATGCCAGTTTTTGCTGCATTTTAATTTTTTACAAATTCACGTCGAAATTGTGATGAGAGGTCAGTATTCGAAAAATTACCAGATACGGAAATGAAGGACCGTAAACAGTTAGAAATTTCGTCTTTTTTTTGTTTTGTTTAAGAACATTTTAACAAAAAATGCGGTGCAAGAAAGGCGATATTCTTTGCTCTCGGGGATGTTCACGAGCTTTAGGATTTTCGGTATCACACATGTTGGCGGGTGACAGGTTTAACTACGAAACTGCAGGTCAAACTATGAGATTGCAGTAATGCTGGCAAAACCTACAATTTCTTCTGTTGTTAAATGTTTTCTTTTTTTAAAATAAGAAGACCGTCCCCCACGATTTCTTTGGACTGCTGGGTCATCCCGTGAATCGTGACTTTTCTGTACGGAATTAAAATTTAGTATCAATAGCGCCGGTACGGATGATGCAGCGATTTTCTTCCTGAATTTCATGGCCGGGGATTCATCATCATCATCATTGTCAACCATTATCAATCCACTGCTGGACGAAGGTCTCCCCAAGTTTCCTCCACAACGGTCTGTCTTGTGCCAGTCTCCTCCATGTCACCCCTGCATACTTTCGAATTTCATCCACCCATCTCCCATGTGGTCTTCTTCTGGGTCTTTTTCTGTCCCTTGGAATCCAATCTAAAATTTCGGCTGTCCATCGATGATCTGTCCTTCTGGCAGTATGTCCAGCCCATTGCCATTTCAGGGATTTAACTCTGATCATGATGTTTTCCACTCTTGTCATTTTTCGGATCCACGAGTTACTCTTCTTATCTCTCCTGGTTACACCAAGTATGCACCTCTCCATGCTTCTTTGAGTTGCCTGCAGCCTTTGTATGTCTCTTTTAGTTAAGGTCCATGTCTCTGCACCATACGTAAGCACTGGAAGGATGCATTGATCAAACACTTTTCTTTTAAGACATAATGGCATATTGCTCTTGAAAATTATGCTGTTTCTTCCAAACGCTCTCCAGGCAAGTTTTGTACACTGATTAATTTCTTCATCAATGTGACCCTAACTTGATATCTGGCTGTCCAAGACAAACGTAGGTATCTGTTATCTCCAGCTTTTCTCCATCAATCGATAAATCTTCATTTCTTGTAAAAGCATTGAACATCACTTTTGTCTTCTGAAAGTTCAGAAGACAAAAGTGATGTTCAATGCTTTTACAAGAAATGAAGATTTATCGATTGATGGAGAAAAGCTGGAGATAACTGACACGTACGTTTATCTTGGACAGCAGATATCAAGTGAGGGTCACATTGATGAAGAAATTAATCGGCGTACAAAACTTGCCTGGAGAGCTTTTGGAAGAAACAGCATAATTTTCAAGAGCAATATGCCATTATTGAAGAAAAAATACGGTAGTATTCTAGCGTTCCTTTTTTTTTTTTTTTTTTTTTTTTACCCAAAACGCGTTTTTTCCTCTCCTTTTTTTTTTTTTTTCGTTGTTTGTTAGTTTGACTGTTTACCGACCGCCGCACAAGCAACTTCATGGGCTATAAGCTGTGGTACGTACCTAAGTTGTGGTTATTGCTTCAAATGAAGGGTGGGAGCTGGGGACGTAAGACGAGCACACCATCTAGGCCTATTTTTCTTTCTCAGATTTACGCCCTACAGCGGGGTCCTTTCTTTCTTTCGTTCTTTTTTTTTTTTTTTTTTTTTTTTTTTGAGGAGGATGGGGAACTAACATTAGTAGCTCCGGGATTTGTAAGCAGTCACTCCCGACCTAATTCGGAGCTCACTGTTTCAGGGAGCTTACATGGCCGGGTCTCGCCAATACCACATCTTGAGTTCGAACTCAGGATAATGGGTCAGAACTCACCGCTTCAAACCGCTCAACTACCCGTACGGCAGAGCAGCTGTCCCCGTTCTCAACGACAAAGAGAATTAGTTTCCTTGAGGTATTAATTAAAATTATCGTACAAGTCAAGGTCTTGACCAGTAACAATCAAATCAGGCCGAAAATGTTTGATTTGTGCTCCACTACAGCAACACACACACACACACACACACACACACACCTACAGGGAAACATCTCATAAATTCCCTCATAAAAAAAATTTGGTTGGATTCTGGATGAAAGAGAACTGTTGAAGTACGCATTGGTAAAGGAATTCAATCGTGAGCAATTTTTTCCAAAAATTCAAAGGTGAACGAATTTTAAAAATCAGCTCATGCTTGAACGTAGCATCAAACGACACTGAAAACAGGGTACGAAAATTACTTTCTTTGAATATCTCTTGAAGACCCCATTTCCAACAAAATTGCCATGAAAATAACTTTGAAAGTTGAAATTTTCACATGCCACATCACAATTTTCTTAAGCAATTAATTTTTGCAATTATTTGCTCACTCATCGTATAGTGCGCAATGGTATTGGTTAATTCCTTCTTGAGTATACGTCCTTTTTGTGTCTAAGCATTATTTTGACCCATGAACCAATATTAGTAAATCATTGTTTCCTTTAAGACAAATGTATGTAGGATACGGATTTTGGAATATCTCTGCTCTGAAAATCACTTTGTGCTCTGTGTTAATAAGTGGATAACAGGCTATGTAAGATGGGCCATCGCAATGGGCACTAGTGTATCCTTCAATATTACAGAAGGAGGGTAGGGCTTACCTGTGTCTCTGGGTCCTGCGTGAAACTGTAGTTTTAATACATAATAGCGGGATTGGTTTGGCAACAGTTTTCTCACATAGATACAGAAAATTTCACATATTTATTGAAATGTTTTGAAAATTTCACGTATTTTCTTGAAAACTTTTGCGATGTCATTTCAGAGCATGCACCCGAAATAAATGTAGAAAGAAAAGCTTTTTTTTTAAGGAAATAACTTTTCACACAGATATAGTGTAAAGCTCAAATGAAGTTAACGTTTATATCATTCAAAAGTTCTGAAACAGTTATCTATTCGTTCCAAAAATGCCCAGACAAGAAGAACACTGGAATGTGGGCCCTTTCTGATGGGGTCCACATAGAAATGTCCCAGTGGGTCAATCCAACCCTGGTCTCGACTCTATTAACCAGTACGTGATAATATAATTTCTACTGGACGGAGCGAATCAGATTCTAAAGTTGAGAAAAAAGGAACGCAAGAATGTAGGCCGTTTCTGATGGGTTCCACATGGAAATGTCCCAGTGGGTCAATCCTATCCAGGTCTTGACTCTATTAAACAGTACGTAAGAATAGTGTTTTGCATTGGACGGGGCGGATCATTATCTAAAGTCGAAATAAAAAGAACACGAGAATGTAGGCCATTTCTGATGGGTTCCACCTGGAAATGTCCCAGTGGTTTAATCCTATCCAGATCTGGGCTCTATTAAACAGTACGTAAGAATCTGATTTGCCCTGGACGGGGAGGATCAGATTCTAAAGTCCAGACAAAAAGAACACGGTAATGTGTGCCATTTCTGATGGGTTGCACCTAGAAATGTCCCAGTGGATCAATCCTACCCTGGTCTTGACTCTATTTAACAGTACGTAAGAATCTCATTTGCATTCGATCGGGGCTGAGTAGAACAATTTGATATGCTGATATTAAAAATGTGACGCGTTTTAATGCCAGAAAGATTTTTAAATTATATAAAAGACTGAGTAAGAAGTTGGACGCTTTTTTCCAGAATTTTTTATTAAGTCTGGGGAGTAGTTTGTTATTCCAATTGCAATAAAGTTGCAAAGACGAACATCTGAGAGGCTGTTTCCATACTTATTTTTCATGGCCGAAAGATTAAGTAGTTCTTCAGGTAGCACCGCTGAACGTAAAGTCATTTTTAACATGTTTGGAAAAAAATGTACGTACTCTTTAGTACTCCTCTCTCTGTCAATCTTTGGGTACCATATCTCTGCAACTATTAGTCTGATTTGAAAAGTTCTTTTCTGCATTCGGAAACTTGAAATGTGAGAACGATGATCTTTGCTTATCGGTCCGTTTCCAATGCATAACTTTGCTGCTAGAGGGCGTAAATGCAGGTACTATCGAATTTAAATACATTTGCTTCTAAATATCCGGCTAAAAAAATTCTTTTTTTTCTTCGACACTATTTATTACAAAATCTATTTTGAGTAGATTTTCTTTTACAAATAACGCACAGCTTTTTTGCTATGAGACACAAAGGTAAATTGCAATTTTTCATATATCTCTGCTTCTCAAAGTACGATATGCAAATCCTTTTTTGTCGGATAGTTTTTTATGGGAAACGTTCTGCATATAATTTCCAATTTCGCTATGGAAAGTGTTTGCCACTAGGGGCCGAAAGTGTTTTTATTATTAGGAAAAATGTATCGTGTTGGTTGTCCCGGAATTGTCTTAGTAAATTGTTTCCTAATGCTTTTAGTACTCTCGCTACTAATCCTGCTTCCTAATTCTAATTTTTATTAACTCTGCTTCCTGTTTCGCCCTATTTCCAATTCTACGTAAATTTACATTCCAACATACTGGCGTTTCCGAAGCATACCCTTTCCCGTCCCTCTCTCCAAACTTCTGAGTGTCACTGCTTTTTCCGGTGACATCCTGTTCTGCTGTTCAGTCTTTAACATTGGCTATTTTTTCCACTTCCATCTGTCGCCAAGAAGAGCAATAAAATCATTATGCAGCCCGATTGATCAGATCAGATTAAATGTAGAGTATTTTAGGAAGTGTCTGACCCCAGGTCTTAAAAAACCCTTAGAAGTAGGAAGCTAGGAGATTTGTTCTAGAGTGCCCGACAGGAAAGGGACACGGAAGCGAAGTAGAAAGGGGGAGGAAGATGCCCTTATTTATAACCGGGGGACCAGTACCCAGCGCCTGATGGCACAACGTGCGTATCCGACGAACGGCGGCTTATTTAGTGGTTCGAGCGTTCGTACCTGCCTGGGATCGAACCTGAGGTCTCACCGTCGTAGTCACGAACGTTGACCACAAGGCCAGCCGCGGCCCAAGTCTATCTCCTCCTGTCACAAAGCACTGATTGATGCAGAAGGCAATAAAATACTTAGCCAACGTATTAAGTTCAATTGCTTGGGAAATGATAGGTTTACAACACTACTAACGACCGCTGTCGACAGCATCTTCGAGGATTCCCATGCTGACTGACAAAAGGAAGACCTATTGCTGAATATTCTCTATTCTATTCCTGGAAACGAATTTATTCTAAAATAGTCGTAACAAATGGATCGAGCCGGCAGCAGTTTCCAATACGAGAAGCAGCATTTTCAGCATGTTTAATTTAATAGTGGCTTTAGACAGGGCCTACGTGGCTCCGGGGTATTCAGTTATTATGCTGATCGTTCACTCTTCTTGTAGATAAACCACCTTTCATCTCAAGTTGCGATCTGATGCACGAATCCATTGTGGGTGGCAAGGTGGGAAATGCTCATATCTAGACTTCGTGTCTTATTGGCTGCTGTCAATTCAGGTGGCACTTAGACATCCATTTTGTTCACCTTTGTCAGGAGCTAATAATCCAGCATATGAGTACAGCGTAAGCAGAAGCGTTATTGTTGTGTCTTTCTACGACAAATAATGCTAAAATAAAACTATTGCAGATGAATGTATCACCGTCGGCATTATAGACGCGGTATGTTTTACTAATTTTTCACAGGGAGCTCACCCTTCAGATAACTTTAAAATAATATCACCCTAGAACGGGAATCGAACCAGCATCTTCCAATTTACGTTCGAGCAAGCTACCGCCACAACACTTAGGACAATGAAGTTTCAGGGAATTGAACTAAATAGATGTAGCTGAGGAATTCATCTGAATCTCAAAGAAATCTGAATGATGGCTATATCGGAAATAAGTAAAATATACGACTTCTTTATAGCGATCATGAAAAATTGATAAATACAAAGGCCGTTCCATAAAAACTGAGAGTAAAATCACACACAATGAAGGAATATAGCTACAGCAAAATATATGTTAATCTTTCTCAAAGTATCTTCCCTAGGATGATACATAACAGTCTCATTGTTCTAGTCCACTTTTCAAAGCATGTGGCGAAGGCATTTTGCGGAAGCTGCTTTAGTGATCCCTGTACAGCTGGAATAACGTCAGTAACTGTACTGAATATTGCGACACGGAACTTCTCCTCCATTGTTGAAAAGAACCAGAAATCGCACGGGGCGATTTCAGGACTGTAGGCAGGCTGTGGCATGATTTCAATACTGCATTTCGTAAGAATCTGTTGAACACAAGCACCCACATGTGGGAGGGAGTTATCATGGCGTAGGGTCCACTTGCCCACCAGTTCCGGTCACGTAATCGATATGTGTCGTTGCAGACGCTTCAAGGCTGAATTGTAATACTCAGCATTGACAGTAATTTGCGGAGGAACGGGATGATGGTAGACTACACATTTATGATCAAAGAAAATTAACATCATCACCTTACAGCTGATTTGGTTCGGCGGACTGTTTTCGGAGGAGGCGAGCATGGGTGTTTCCAGACACTCTTTGCGCGCTTCGTGTGGGGGTCGAAATAGTGGACCCATATGTCATCAGCAGTTATTACTGTATTTGAAAGTATGGATTCTTTGCAATCATTTGTTTCCACACGTGACACACCTCAACTCTGGCTAACAATTGTTCTCTCGTCAGGTGATGGGGTACCCATCTGGAATACACACACCGATGCAGCAGTAATTTACCGTGTAGAATGCGGAATGCCCAAGTTTTTGAAATATTAGTTGACGCCGCTATGTCTTCATACGTCATTCATCGATCTTCTTGCAGTGAGGTGGCAACAAACGCCCTTTTTGAAATCATGGTGCTATCTGAAAATCGTTGACTCACCCAAACATATATCTTTATAAGCTGTTTTTCATTAAATGAACTGTTTCTGGAGCCTTTTTACCAAAACGATGGCAAAATGTTATCGCACAACGACATTTCACTTCTTAACTCTGAATCGCCCAGCTCCATAGCTGTATGGCGAAAAGCAGACGTACCTTAAACAACTGCGCAATAACAAAACCAGATTCGTCTTCCGCGGCTAAAAACTGCTCCCATAGATATTTCCTTAAATCAGGTAGTAGTCTGCGTGGTTACTTTTCCCCTTCGCACTATTGCCAACAAAAAAAGTTACTCTCAGTTTTTATGGAACTGCTTTTGTACATGTCTCTTATGTACTTATGAAGAAGTAATTTTTCCAGGGATTCGCGTCTCAATTTTTTTCATTATACACTATCTACCAACAAGTAATTGAACACCCCTGCAATCGACGATATCTGCGGTCCTGATACACGTCACGGCCGCCGCCGTTAAATATCGTGTGGGAAACAACAACGCAACCAGTCGCATGCAAGATGCCACGCAGTTCGGAGCTCTCTGATTTCGAGAAAGGGGTAATAGTCGGGTATCACAGAAATGGCCGATCCATACGTGACATATCCAGCGAGGTGAAGTACCCAAAATCGATAGTGGCCTACGTGATTGGCAAGTGGGAGATAAGAGGTGACTGTCAGAATGTGCCCCGACTCGGAAGACCCATAAAACAACTGGGAGTTATAGACCGACGGGTGCTGGCCAGAGAAATTCGGAAGAACCGCACCAAATCGATGGGCCACATCCGCGAGGAGTTTCAGCAGGCATCCGGGAGTGTTCTTTCGATGAACACCATACGTAAGGAATCCCATCTGCTCGGTTATCATGGACGTGCTGCCGCCCACAAGCCTTTGATCACCAAGTCCAATAGCGCTGCTCGGCTAACGTGGCGCAAAGAACGCCGACAGTGGACCGTTGAACAGTGGAAACAGGTTCTCTGGACCGACGAATCAAGGTTCACCCTCTACCGTTCGGATGGCAGGTTCTTGGTTTGGCGTCTGCCTGGAGAACGCATCCTGTCGGAATGTATTGTGCCAACTGTGAAGGTCGGCGGTGGTGGAATTATGCTATAGGGGTGTTTCTCCTGTTATGGCACGGGACCCCTGGTCGCAATTTCTGGTTGACTCAACGGTAACCATGCGCTTCCTACGTTGTGGCAGTTTTAAGGGGTGGACCCATGTGTAACGTATAATCTAGATTCAGTTTCTTTTTGATTTTACTATCTCTTGTTATTTTATTTTCCTATGCAAATTATCTTCTCACTTAACGAGATATTGTTTCTCCCGCTGAATTACATGAGGCAACGAGTGTAAGTCTTGACGTGGTGGTATGCAGTATATATATATATATATATATATAGGCGCGCTCAAGATACCAGAGAGCTTCGTTTTATATGTGATAGGTTCTTCCTGATTATTGATATGCGATTTACCTACTTTTCTACGATATTACGATAGTACGAAAGTTCGGGCTATCAGTAGTTGTGTTATTTTGGAGTGTGTATTTGAGTAATACCAGGAGCTCCCCAATAAAAGGTTAAAAGTGAGTACGTTTACTTAGTTCATTTTATTGTCAGACCTCTGTCTGGCCGTTAAGTCTATTCCATTGAGTGTTTACGTTAAGTTCAGAGAATATTGTGTTTACCGCTCTAATAAGGAGCCTTCAAGGTACTAATGTACTAAAACCGAAGTTATATTACTGATATTCAAGATAATGAGGAACGCTGAGTAAAAATAAATTCCATATTCTTGGAATTTATTGCACGTGCGTGTCTTACCTAAAAAAACTCTAGCACTTTGAAGATTAAGCACACTTTAGCTACGTCAAGTAACCTTTCAATAACCCTAACGTGACTTAACGTAAGCTTTCCTGCACTACACGTCCAGCCGGAGAATTCTATTCATTATACATGTTACTTTCAGGATGACAATGCCCCCTGTCATTTTCCGAGTCCACTTTGGCTTGGTATGGTGACAATGGGGTTAATCGAATGGACTGGCCGGCCCAGATCCCGAACCTTTACCCTATCGAGCACCTCTGGGACGAGTTGGAGCGTCGACTTAAGGGGTGCCCCCACTGTTCGAAATCGGTGAAGGAACTGACCTGTCTTCTCCAAGCCGAGTGGAAGAAAATACCGCTAGCCGTGATACAACGCCTGGTTGAGAGTATGCCCCGGAGGGTCGCAGCTGTAATCGCCGCTCGTGGAGTCTCCACCAACTATTGAAGGTGAATAAACTTCGTTTTCCTTTGTATCCAATTACTTGTTGGTAGATAGTGTATATTACGTATGAAACAATAATTTTTCTTCTTGTAACTTTTTATATTTGCTTCCCTATTATTATTATTATTATTATTATTAAATTTGTTTTAATAATTTGATTGAGCTGAATTATCAGCCATGTAGAATGTTTCATGTTACACTTATAGATTGTGTGCTTTTTTTTTTTTTTTTGATTGGAGGTTTAACGCCCACCGTGAGCAACTGAATGGGCTATGAGCAGACGCCCGTCCTTAATATAGGGTTATTGGTTCCAGGGAAGGGAGATAGCCAGCGCCGTAAGACAAACACAACATCCATGTCCCACTGGGATTCGAACGTGCAATGATCAGAAGCCATCCCTTACGTGCGAATGATCAGAAGCCATCGCTTAGACCATTGCGCCACCGGTGCAGCCTTCTATGTTTGTAGGTAGAATTATTGCAATTACGTAGGTTAGGGTTATTATATTTCTTTGTTTCGGACACAATGTATTCGTTTCCAGAAACAAATTCCGTTAATAACGAGTATTGGTTAAGAAGAAAAATTTGCCCGTTACATCTGGAGTTCAATAAATACCTTACGTTTGGCCAATATAATTTCAATCAGTTAACAAGATCAGTGACTAATTCAATCTGATTTTATTTTCCCTCGCAATTGTGTTCTTTTTCCGATAGCGGTTGCCTATCGTCTCCTGATTCAATTTGAACTTTAGCAACGTCTTAGTTTTCCCCGATAGTTCATGACTAAGGATCCTTGTTTTGTTGTCTACGCTTCAGTTCATTCTCAGTTCTCCATTTTCAGAAGAATTATTCTGGGATTTTCTAAGTTTGGAGAATTTGGGGATTCGCATTTCTTGCTTCTTATTATTCCGTCATGATTGTTCTTTGATCACTCTGATTAGAATTACATAGGTTCAAATGTGCATTTCAATACTAGTTTAAATTATATTACTCTCCGATCGTCAAAATTTTGGGGTTTTGCATCTTTTCTGCAATTTCAAATACCTCACTATTCTCACTGTTTTAAATCGGATCTTGTTTTCAAATCCGAGGTAGAAAATATATCCCTTGGTACAAAACATTATATCAAGATCTCTGATTTCTTCGTGTAACTAATTAATGCTGGTGAGACTAGGTTTGCGCTGCTTCAATTTGCTCCCGCTTCATTTTTGTGCCTCTCATAGATCACGATTGGATGAGGGATGAGTTCACGAATCTGCCAAACTTTCTAGACACGGATGATCCGACAATGTAATAAAGCTGAACAACTCTCCAAAGAAGACAAAGAAAAAATGAAGCTGACTCTGCTATGCCGGTGAGAACACTAACAGTGAAATCAATGCGAGAGGTTATTGCTCTTATTAATAATGGATGCAAGATTTTCTGTAGCAATGAATGACCCCAACTGAGAGTTGAGCGTGGCCGTTAACAAAGGAATTGAGACTGTCTTAGACATACTGTAACTTGTTATCCGAAAAGAAGAAAACCACACCGACATTTATTCTATCGTTTCTATAGCACTGAATTTTCTTTGTAAATATTCCTATCCTTTCGATACGCAAATTTCATTAGATAAACAAAAATCCAATATTTGTGTTTCTATTTCAATTTTTGCAGCTGTTGGAAATAAAATTATTTAAAATAAATTTAGTCCAACATGCACGTGCATAGATAGTCCCAAGGGATAGCGGGAGGCAATCTCAAGCCTTGTGACGATACTTAGGCCCCAGGGGATATAGGGGGTCGGAAGAGTCGAAGGGTCAGTCCCCAAGAAGAAAGCGACGTGACTTTCACCTTGGGGATTATATGAACCCCTCAGGTCAAGTAACCTTGCATCCGCGGATAAATGTGAAACCCAGTGGTCAGAGGGTGGTGAGACCGGTCAAGGAGCTCGAGGAGTGGAGGCTAGTAGCAGGGCGAGACAGTCGAAGTTGATTTTCGAGTAGTAGCGAAACACAGACGTGGATAGAGGATCGTAGAACGTTGTGACGAGAGATAGATGAAGTACTGCCAGCGCTGACAATTGGATAACGATTAGGATTGAAAACCTGAAAGGCATATGGAGATACCAGATAAGTTATTTTCCTTTTCCCTGTTATTGCATGTACTTGCTTAAATTTATTCATAACCCTATTTCGAGCACGTGGCGTGTGTAATGGTCATGAACAAACAATGAAAACCCAGTTAGCTTGGTAAAACATTTAAGAAAAGCATAGGAGAAAAGGAACTCCAAGTAAAATAAATCACTAAGCATTGCACTTATATATAAATATGTATGCAGAAATGATCACAGACGTTATAGAGAAAAATCGTATTAATAGTAAATAATTTTATGTGTAAGGTATTGTTAACGGCTGCACCCACGCACGTGGTACCTTAGTGTTCCTAAATCTCACGGATTAAACCATTTTTATTACTTCCACATAAGATCCCTGTTTGTTTTCCTTATAACCACACAAGACATAAGTTAAGATATGTGTTTATCTTTCTAATTTCTTTCACGAGCGGCACCTTTACTCCCCCACCATTCCAGTGACGGGATAAAGGTGAATCACAACGCCGTGCTTTATTATATGCCAGTACATATAAGGGGCACGTTTTTGTCCATATACGATCACTGTAGAACAAAAGTCCCATAATTATAAAAAGGCACGATAAAGTAAATTTAATCGGTACATGATCTGTAATTGATGCACTTATAATTTGTTCATAATAATAAATATAACAATAAAATTAACACCTTGTATTTAACATTGATGACAGTAACACGTGTTCCATTGTTCATAACTTTAACACGTGTTTCATATTAGAATATAAAGTTGGTACCGATTAACGTTTGAAGATAACTATGGTGAATTGGTTAAATATTTGTTTATAACATATGATTATAACGTTCTAATATTTGTTTATAACACAGCTTTAGGAGCCTAACTCCGGAATAAATCGAGTCCTACCTGTATCACGGACTGAGTTAGACTCAGTCTCAATTTCAAATGAAACGTGAACTGAGTCAGAGCTTCGATGTTGGTTTATTAGTCTCAAAGAAAGGTGACACAATTAAATTTAAAGGGATAAAAGGTTGTTCTGTTATATACATGTATTGATGTTCTGGGTACAGACATATGTTCCATAATAGCATAAACTCCCACATAACTTCCGCACGGAGTGCAGTCAGCTGCTGGACTATCCAATCTTCAAAAGTCTCTCGGACGCCGTCGTCTGACGTGAGGTATCGTATTTACAGGAACTGCTTCTGGAACCCAAAGATGTGAAAGTCCTATGGCCAAAGGTTGTATTGTAACTGTAGGGTGGTTAGGCGAGCACTTCTCCGTAGAAGTGTTGCAGTGCTTCCATGGTTCTTCTCCTTTTTTCAACGGGGTTTAACAATTACCATGAGCTGCTGCCCATTTACAATTTAGGGAAACTGGTTCCAGGCAAGCGTGAAATCCAGTACCGTATGACAAACACACCACCCCTGCCAACTCTAGAAGTCGAACTGAACGCACTCTTAAGAACTATCAGAAGACTCAAACTGACTCGAATTAGGGCACTTACTGTATACCACCATGCCATAGTAGCAGTGAGTTCGGGCCCTTGTTTGTACCACGTGTCAACACGCCTCAAGGTTGCTTCTTAATGGCGTGGAGGAGCCTGTGGAGGATGTCGCAGTACCTCTCAGTGTTAATGGTGGCCCCACGTAGCAGCAAATCAATCAGCAATCGACCCTTGTGATAAAACAAATCGAGAGAGTACCTTGGTAGTTTGTATATATACTTTGATTCGAGGTTGTACTTTTATTTACATACAACACTTTGCATTTATTCTTGTCGCTCACGACCACAGTCGGGTACATACTAAGTAGAATAAAGTCATAACGAGAAATAGTAAGGTTACGGATTTTAATGCAGCTTGCTGTAACGGGCTTGTTCTTTCTTCCCTGCTATTTTGTTTTAAGGATTATTGTTCACTGTATCTCCCACTAAGAGCCAGAAGAAAGGAAGAAGGGTTAAAGGTGTTCGAAACGTACGCACGTTTTTGCAAATCGGGCGCTCCTTCCATATGTACAGCCGGTGAAAATGGAAGGTAAGGAAATGCAGCACTATTGCAGTTGGGTTTAGTAGCCACTACCACTCATTTCCTCCTTTCTCTTCCTTAAGGTCAGCGATGTGTTATTCTGCCATCTGCGGAACACCATCAAGTCAGGTCAAACAATACAGCCGTTACGGGAGAAGGCTAGGTTGGTAGGACGAGGAACAGAAACACCCCCAAGCGTTTCAAACAATTTAGGATAATCAAGTCCTGCTAACTAGGATACTCAGAGCGAGATTCTAGGAGCTGGACAGGGATCCCAAGGGCTACTACGCACCTTTACAACCTTGTGTCGGGTGATGATAAACAGGGAAAAAAAGAAAGAAGTGTTTCATGTTCTTAAACTCACAGCACTATTCTTATCTTTCTGGAAATTCCTAGATAAGATTTTTCTAATAGTTTCGCACGCTGGTCATTGTGAATTGCAGGAATATTCTCTAATGAGTTTCAAAAATGGCTGCCCGTGGCGGCATCGTGCACATTGCCGTCAAAATAGAGGTTTCCTATGCGTTATTTCTATTAGATAAATAATCAGTGCAGTGCAGACACAACTGCCCACTTCGCCAGTGACGGTTTCATTGTGTTAGATTTTATTCTTTTTGACTACCTTATCACAGAAGTTCATAATTTTTTGGCCACTGTGTGCAAAAACCATGTAAACGCTAAACTGAATTAGTGAGATTGCGGTCGCTTTTGGTGGCTGCGATCTATAAGAAACGTCTGAAAGCAACACAATGATTTATATTTCAGACCACATGCCAGGTTTTATTCTAAGTATATAATTTTACATCAGGCGGTTTAAGTATAGCTTTATGGTTCGATTTGGATGTGCAGTAGGAACCGCATGCATATAAGGAACCCGTATTTAAGGAGCAAAACAGAAACTTTTGTTTAATACAATGTTAATACAAATCTAATTTGAGCATTTTTAACGAATAAAATTTATTTAGCCACTGCATTTAACTAGGAAGCGAAATGCTTAGGTGATTACTTTTAACAAGCAAAGTAACAAAGTTTTATCAAATTCCATTTTTACCGAGGTACAGAAAACCTGATGCGCAGTGTCCTGAAATGCAGGAATGGAAAAGATAGCATGAAGGACAAAACGGCCAAAGAGTCGTAGAATATTTATGTGCTAGTGGTAGGATGTTGATAAGAAAGCAATGAGAAGGGAGTTTTTTTTTTTTTTGACTGAAGGTTTAACGACCACCGTGAGCAACTCAATGGGCTATAAGCAGTCGCCTATCCCTAATTTAGGGTCACTGGTTCCAGGGAAGAGAGAGAGCCAGTGCCGTAAGACAAACACAACATCCATGCCTCACCGGGATTCGAACCCAGACCTCTTTCGGACGAATGATCAAAGGCCATCGCTTAAACCACTGCGCCACCGGGGGGGGCTGGAATGGAATTCATAAAATGCTTAAGAAGCGAATCGTGCAAGATAATCACAGCCATCCACTCCAAGGGGGTATATCCTTGGAGGAACGCGTCGGTAGAATCGAAAACAAGCCACCTACTCCTAGACAAAAAGAAAATAAGTGGGGTTTATGCCCATGCATTGAGTGGATTTCTGGGCAACGATTGTAAAGAGGAATAAGGTAATAATACAAAGGGGATATGGTCTGAAGAAAAACAGGGAATAACAATTTCTGGAGTTGTGTCCACTGCTCCATTCATCCTCAAAGTGAGCATTTCTTTGGAAAGATCACGTAGCAGGCAAGCGGACAATTTCAGGTTTCTATCAAGTAGAAAATCGTAAATTTCTATAAGTTGCAAAATATCTAAGAGAAAAATGTTATCTACAAGCAACAAAGTAGTCATGAAAAATAGTGATGAAATGTTGCCAAACGTCACGGTATATGCAACGGCAGTTCCATAAAAACTGAGAGAAAAATCACACAAAATGAAGAAATACAGGTACAGCAAAATATATGTTTTTCTTTCTCACAGAGTCTTCCCTAGGATGATATGCAACGGTACCATCGTTCAGTCCACTTTTCAAAGCATGTCGCGAAGGCGTGGAAGCTGTTTTAGTGACCTTTGTATAGCTTGAATAACGTCAGCACCTGTGCTCAATATTGCGCCGTGGAACCTCACTTTCATTGTTAGAAACAACCAGAAATCGCACGGGGCGAGCTCAGGACGGTAGACAGGCTATGGCACGATTTCAATATTGCATTTCGTAAAAAACTATTGTAAACAAGCAGCCACGTGCGGGCAGACGTTGTCATGGTGTAGGGTCCGGTTTCTTAATCGATATGCGTCTTCGCAGCCACTTCAAGGCTGAAATGTAACACTCAGCATTGACATTTATGGAGGAACGGCATGATGGTAGACTACACATTTATGATAAAAGAAAATTATCATCGTCACCTTCAGAGCTGATTTGGTTTGGCGGACTATTTTCGGACGAGGCGAACCTGTGTGTTTCCAGACACTCGCTTCGTGAAGCGGTCGATATAGTGGACCCATGTTTCATCGGCAGTTATTACTGTGTTTAGAAAGTTTGGATCCTTTACAACAATTTGCTTTCCCTTATGACACACCTGAACTCTGGCTAACAATTGTTCTCTCGTCAGGTAATGAGGTAACCATCTGGAACACACACGATGCAGCAGTAATTTGTCACGTACAATGCGGAATGCCTACATTTTTGAAATATAAGTTGACGCCGTTATGTCTTCACTCGTGATTCGTCGATCGTCTTGCAGGATTGCCCAAACAGCGTTAACAATACGCTCCGTAACAAAACTTTCAGGTCGACCAGGCTTAGGATCGAGTTCTGCCGACAAACTCCCTCTTTTGAAATCATGGTGCCATCTAAAAATCGTTGACGCAACCAAACATTTAACTTTGTGAGCCTTTTTCATTAAATCAACTGCTTCTGGAGTATGTTTAAACGCCTCTCGGTTTCTCTTATGGAAAACCCACTGATATAACACCCAACAATCTTTCCATTCTCAAAGTCAGTTCTCTCCCGCCGCGACAATTTTACTCAACCTCAGAGTGCGATATTCTCGCGGTCAGCTGCAGGCAGGGACAGCGCCACCAGCGGTGCTGGGGTGGGCGTGAGCCGACCCAAAATTTTGGTGAGCCTACCCGTCAGCCCCCCCCCCCCCCTCATAATTTTTTGGATAAATGAAGAAAATGTAGTACACTTTACTATCGGAGCTGCATGTTCTGTGGTAATGGGAGAAGGGTAGCATTATGCAATTATGTTCCTCCAACCACGATCCATGACTCAGACGGGAAACTTTACTTGCACGCTGGGCTTCCGCTTTGGCGCACAGATGTCGAAGACCGGCCGGAAGTTCAAAGAACATCGTCAATCCAATGCCACCGCTCATGCCAGTGGGTTGAAAAGTTGAATAAGCATCACTCTGCTAATCCCATTACCGCCATGGCGCCCTCGCAGTCTATGACAATTAGTGGGCGTTATCACGATCGTCGAAAACAGCAGACAGTGATCGGCGTCACTGACAGTGAGACAGTGACAACACCAGACAGTGAGCGAAATTTCTCTTCGCTAGTTAGTAGTTACACTCGTTTCGTTTCTCGTTCTGGTGGAAAATCTAATTTTTCCTGCTTGATTTTTTTTTTTTTGCACGTATTGTGCGTGATACATAAAAGTGAGGTATTTCTTCCCAAACCAAAGTTTGAAATAACATGTCCGCAAAACGATCAATCCATGATTTTTTTCGAACAAGTGTTAATCAGAAGAAAAGTAAATTATGCGATAGTGTCTACAAAGCGGATAATGATTATCAGACGGCTTCAACTTCATCAACAGCGTGGTGAATCATTAGGAATCAACGAGGATTTTTTAAGTGCTTATAGTGATTCAATGGAATTTTTTATGAACGCAATGCTTGTGAAAAAAAAAAAAAACACTGGAAGGACCACATGGTCGCAAGGCAAAAAAATGTTGAACTCGGAGAGCTTGATATAGCAACTTCACTTTCGGATCAATCCAAAAAGCCTATATTAAAACAGTTCCCACAAAAAAATACGGTAAAAAATAAAGAAGCTTCCAGACATACTAGTGTAACATGTTCCCATGGCTTGCATATAATATAAAGACAGCTTCCGTCTTTTGGTTTCCGTGTAGAATATTTTCATCGGACGACGAAAAACATGAGGTAACCTTCGCTCTGCGAGGTTAAAACAATTGGAAAAAAGCACTTGAAAAGGATTCGGGTTTTAAAAAAACACCAAAACAGCTTAACCCACAAAACGTACTTGTTGTCGGTACCTCTTATAAGAAAATGTAATCAAGAAGGGCAGATCCATCAGTAGCCACCCTTCAAAGTGCTGCATGTGCAGCGAAAGTCAAGGAAAAGCTTTGTTTAGGGCAAGCGACGGCGGTTTTTTAAAATTCTGGACTTTAATAATATACATTTACATATATATCACCATTATTATTGTCAATCATTATCAATCCACTGATGGACGAAGGTCTCTCCAAGTTTCTTCCACAACGGTCTGTCTTGTGACAGTCTCTTCCATGTTACTCCCGCATACTTTCGAATTTCATCCACCCACTTCCCATGTGGTCTTCTTCTGGGTCTTTTCCTGCCCCTTGGAATCCAATCTAAAATTTCGGCTGTGAATCGATGGTCTGTCCTTCTGGCAGTATGTCCAGCCCATTGCCATTTCAGGGATTTAACTCTGATCATGATGTCTTCCACTCTTGTCATTTTTCGGATCCACGAGTTTCTCTTCTTATCTCTCCTGGTTACACCAAGCATGCACCTCTCCATATTACTTTGAGTTGTCTGCAGTCTTTGTATGTCTCTTTTAGTTAAGGTCCACGTCTCTGCACCATACGTAAGCACTGGAAGGATGCATTGAACAAACCCTTTTCTTTTAAGACATAATGGCATATTGCTCTTGAAAATTATGCTGTTTCTTCCAAAAGCTCTCCAGGCAAGTTTTGTACGCCGATTAGTTTCTTCATCAATGTGACCCTCACTTGATATCGGCTGTCCAAGATAAACGTACGTATCTGTTATCTCCAGTTTTTCTCCATCAATCGATACATCTTCATTTCTTGTAAAAGCATTGAACATCACTTTTGTCCTCTGAAAGTTCATTTTTAATCCCACTTCTTTACTCTTGTAAGCAACTTCGTGGATCATACTCTGCGGCTCTGATGGGGTAGTTGCAAAAATGACTACGTCATGAGCAAAACGAAGGTGAGGTAGATAATCTCCATTAATCTTTATCCCTTTGTTTTCCCAGTTCAGTGATTGAAAGACATTTTCCAATGTGGCGTTACAGAGCTTGGGAGATATGGTGCCACCTTGTCTCACCTCCTTTGCAATTTTTATGTGTGTTGTATTTTCAAACAGCCGAATCTTTGCACTTGCATTTTCATAGATGTTATTAATAATATTAATGTATGCATCTTCAATACTGCAGGATTTCAAAGCCATTGTAACTGCTGATGGTTTCACTGAATCAAAGGATATATATATATATTAATAATATATATGGGGGTGGGCGAAGAATGCTTCAGATATATAAGAATAATTCTCCCCCCCCCCGATTCTGGAGCGCACACCCTAGTCCCCCCCCCGTTGAAAACTTTCTGGCGCTGTCCCTGACTGCAGGTTTATTTTTATACCATATGCAACTGTACCACGCATCTTAAAAACGCAGCGGATCCGTTCATTTGCTTTTGAACGGGTGTCCGGTGACTTTTGGCAATATAGTGTATATACAACACAAATGTTTCTGCATTTTTGTTAATTGAAACCTGAATTATATGTCGAAACTCGTCATTATTTTGATGTAAATGAAGAATTTAAGGTCATTTCTCATGATCTCATTAAAATATGTCTTGCTTTTGAAAGTCAAATTCATTACCTACTCGTGTTTAAAGACATGTTAGTGCAACTTCCCTGATAAGAGTTTTCGAACTGTAGCATGTAAATTACGAATAACACGATCCTTAATTAGTGGTTTCAGAGAAATTCTGCCCTATAAAGCAAGCATGGTCGGTTGCAAAATATCTTGTGGTAGTACATCGCGTCATTAAATTTGATATCATGCGTGAATTATCTTCTATCGTCGTGAATAGCTCTCATTTTTGCTGAAAACATTTCTGTTCTCGCACTTTCGTTCTTTCTTGGGAGAGCTTGAACGTAATACGTCCTCAGCAAGTTATAAATGGGATCTTAATTGCAACCGCACCAGAGCTGAAAGATGATTGAAAATATATTTTATTCCTAAAGTCGAAGAAGTCTTTTTTCCGCTTGTGTGCTATTGAATGCGAGAGAATGAAACTAATTCCCGCCGTTGCCGTGAATTACTAAAATTTTCGTTCAACCAGTCTCTCTCTTTTCTCGTTTGACATTTAAATGATAAAGGAACATCAAAACACTCCCTAAATTAGAAACAAATTTTGGGAAAGTTTATTTCTCATGTTTCCAGATCTGTAAACTTAGTCTTTAATCAGCGTTGATGCATAATAACACTATTTAAAGACTTCGGTAAAACACAGTTTTACATGAAATCACAAGGCGTGTTTATAATGATATTTTGTGCCGCTTTCTGAGAAATCAGAAATCATATTAATAAAACAGAGTGACCTCAGAAAATCATACTCAATTTCGAAAATCCATAACTTTATTAGTTTCTGTCAAAACACAATGTCACTTCAGCATACTGAACATAACATATAGTTTTCCAAATATTTAAAAAATCATGATCTCATGTAGGAAATATTTGTTTTATGTGAGATTGTACAGGGTGTCCACAATGTCTTGTTACCTCCCTCCCCCTGTAATAAGAAATGTAAGTGAGCTATGTATCTGTTGTATAATGTATATGTTATGGTCTGTATTGTGTTTATTTACAGATTTGGTACCGGAACCATGTGTGATACCAGCGAATACACACGGGAACAGCGGATTGTTGTCAGTGTCTGGGTACACGAACGTCCACACACAGGGAAGACAATGCGTGACGTGCGTGCCGATTTCCAACAACGATTCGACAAAGAGGCCCCTCCAAAACAGACTCTTCTGCGGTGGGAACATAAACTCTTCGAAGCAGGCAACATCAAGGATAAACCACGAACGGGAAGACTATCAACCAGAGTGCAACAGTGTCAAGCGGTCGAGGAATCAGTTATCAGGTCACCGACGAAGTCGCTACGCAAACGATCAGCGGAGCTTGGAATACCATGATCGACACTGCATAAGCACACCTGAATTTGCACTCATATCGCCCGATGTTCGTTCAGGAGTTATCAGACATCGATTTAAACCGCAGACGGGATGCATGTGCAATGATGCTTCAGACATTTGCCACAATCCCAAAACGTGGAAGGGTCATTTACAGTGATGAATGTGCAATATACCGCAGCTGTAGATCACGGAACGTTGTGTTCTGGTCCAAGGAAAACCCACATTATGTCGAAGAATTGGAACATCATCCTCTGCATGTCATGATATGGGCTGCCATGAATAGTCGACATCTGTTTGGACCGTATTTCTTTGATGGTCCAGTGAATCAGACAACTTATCTGGACATGCTGCAAACCTGGTTTGGGCCACAACTTGGAAATCTTGGCATTCTGAATGACGTATGATTCCAACAGGATGGGGCACCCCTCCCATTACGAAATCGCTGTTCGGGAATACCTTGGTGAGGCCTTTCGGGATCGTTGGATCGGCCGAGGTTTGGCAGCGCTGCCCACTCCACTTGAATGGCCACCTCGAAGCCCAGATCTCTCAACTTGTGATAATGCCCTTTAGGGTTTCATAAAGGAGGTTGTTTTTGCACAGCAGCGCTACCAAACCACTGATGAACTTAAACAAGCAGTGAGACGTGCTTTCTCTCGTATCACCCCGCAACTGCTTCGGAAAATGTCTCACAAAACATAGCGTAAAATTATTCTCTGTCACGAGAATGACGGAGCCCAAACGGATCCACTGGATGTTTAAGGATGCCTCAATATATATCATGCAACAGATACATAGCTCTCTTACATTTCTTATTACGGGGGGGGGGGGTTAACAAGACATTGTGGACACCCTGCGAAATTGATATACATTTAAAGTTTAAACTCACTAAAACTTCTTTTTGATTGAAGGTTTAACGACCGCCGTGAGCAACTCAATGGGCTACAAGCAGTCGCCCGTCCCTAATTTAGGGGCACTGGTTCCGTGGTAGTGAGTGAGCCAGTGCCGTGAGACAACGTCTATGCTTCTTCGGGATTCGAAGTCGGACAATTCACGGACAACTGGTCATACGCCAGCGGTTAGACCACAGCGCCACCTCTGCGGCACAGTGGAACTTCAATTTAACTAGTCCGTAACTCGTACCATGCACGGTTAAAGACGCTGTGATTGGAATTTTTTCTTGTCATAAAACACGAATCCTAATAAAATGCGTAACTATAATAAACGGTTGAATTATTAATGTGCAGTCTATAAGATGAGTCACCAACAACAAAATTTCCTAATATTCCCATTAATTTTTAAGTTTTCTAAGTACTCGTATACGAATTTAACGATGACGTTCCTCATTATTGTATAAACATGTGCTTACCTGTCGTTGACGGGCTTGCATTGGAGAATTGAGGCATTCTATTAGTGATCCGAAATGAAATCGTGTCTAGATAACTACACAATGGGCTTAAAAATGTGTTTTATTTTGCCAGTTTGGTTTTAACATTTTTTTTTTCTTTCTTGGTATCATATAATTTACACTAATATATAAAGAGAGAAACTTTGTTTGTGTGTCTGAGGTAATCTCGAAAACTACTGAACTGATTTGAATATTTCTTTCCGGTGGAGACAGGCTATTTCGTTTATTTATTATTATTTTTTATTATTTCTTATTATTTTTGGCTACCGAATCAGATCGCTTTCAAGGAATTCCCGATTTTCCGTGTATCGTTCCACTTTGTTTACATACAACCTGATCACACCCAACGTGAAAAAAGTAATGCACAATCATATACAGAATTTTTTCACTAATCTCGAAAGCTACTGAACAGATTCGGATAACTACAACTACGTAATTGATAGTGGAAGGCTTAGTTCCAAGCCCGACCACCGTAGAAAGGCATATGATGCCGCAAGTACTGAAAGCGGGAACAAACGCCATAATAACTAACGGAGGATTGTACAAAGGAATTGTCATGGTACCATAAAAAATACGTATGACAGTAAAAATTAGCGATCACAAATCTGTGGGTCAATAGCTTTCATTTAAAAAAAATCATGAAAATCGCACCCGTGGGTGGCGCTGGCGGATTGTCGAAAGAAACAGCCTTGTTTTAAATATATAGATGGCTTAACTTAAATCTTAGCTTCAGCTTAAACCTAAACATTGCTTGGCGACTTAAATGTCACCTCCCGGATTACTTAATTTGTCTGTTCGTAGCATAAATCTTAATTTGAACATTGAAATCACTTTCAACATAACAGCCAGAGTTCAAGAAAAACGGAATGCTGCTTACAGAAATATAACTCCACTTTATTCAGAAATTCGAGTACGTCGCTCGTTAATTTTATTCAGTATGCTGTTACGAACGGTTGACTTCGTTCGTAACAGCACACTGAATGGAATTCACTCAATGATTTCGTACAATATACGTCGAGACTTACTATGACGCTTTAAGTATAATGTATTGCATGGTTTACTCAAGAATTTCTTTCCCAATACACATAATCTACTCACAAAAGAATTGTTTTTCCAATACAGTCTACTCACACAAGAATCGCTCTTCGACTATAATCTCTCATCTCAACATTGCACACTCAGCTCTTATCTCGGAACACTTTACTTACCTTTATGGCTATTTGACTGAATATCACGTTGCCAACTCCAAGCCCGCTGGAAGAAGCTGCATGGCGTTAAGTAAAAAATATTTAACGAAGAGAAAATGAATTTACATAAGAACATAGAAACTTAAAAGAAAGTTTCAATTAGAGGTACACGCCAAACGTGCATTGTGGCTTAAAAAATCACGGGCCTGGTCGTAAGACAAGCAGCGCCAAGTATCGGTTTTGGGCAGCGTTCAAAATCTTTGGTAGTCTGTTGGTCCAAGATTACTAAAATTTGGGTCTGACCATTAAGTTTAAAATAAGAGTGTTCGGATGGATTAATAATTTTTTTTCTGATAACGTAATTTATTTGAGAAAAATATGGGACATTCCCCTTCTTTTCTCTGGAATAAACGTTCACTCATGGTAGATAGCGAATAACTTAGTTGCAATTACTATCCAGTCCAAAGTCCGGTGGATGAAACTTGTATAATCTGTGCTTTTAATTTATTCTTCTCTCTCTATTTCTTTATCTATTGCAAGATTTTCTGCCTTTCACAATATATTACGCTCTCTTACAAACGTTTAACACATCAGCACTATGAGCGGGAATACAAATATAGGGGAAATCCGTATTTCAGAATTAATTAGGGTATTCAGAGCAACAGGTACCGTAAGACAAGTGCACCAGACATGTCTCATCGTGGAGGGCTAGCCAGAACCTAGGCCTCTGACCACTGGCCCACCGGGGAGGCTTATATAAAAATATTCAACACGAGTAACTGAAAAGCATGAAGTAGCAATCTCTTTCATCGGTACAAATGTAGGACGTTCTTGGGCGTGCAGGCTTGTAATCATTCGTCCCAGATGGGTCCGGGTTCGAATCGCGGGTGACGCATGAGTGGTGTACTTTTCCAACGGCACTGGCTCCTCCCTCCCTTCCCTGGAATCAGCGGCCTCAAATCAGGAACATGCGACTGATTATAGACCACTAGATTGCTCATGTTGTCATCAACACAAAACCACCTCCCTTAAACATCAATAAATAAAACACTACGCGGAGCACGCCAAGCGTATGCAGAAAGCCTTCCACATGGCTTCTTGCATATAAACAACGTACATAACTTTATTCTGGATGTGGAACGGTGTCCCACATTCTGCAGCAGAATGGAACGTCGGCGATTATACGAGTGTTATGCACTATTCGAGTGATTATGCAAGTATTATGGGGAATGGAACGTCGGTGATAATACACTGAGAAGCAACTGAATTAGAGATACCTGTCTAGTAACGTGTAGCACCACCTTTCGCCCTGGTGACGGCGGCGATTCGTCTCGGCATGGACTCGACAAGACACCGGAAGCGTTGGGAAACCATACGGATCCACGACCCCTGAACAAGCTCCCACAGTTCGCGAAGATTTGATGGAGGGGGTCAGAGCCTCGAACATCTCTCCCGATGTCATCCCAGATGTGCTCGATAGGATTAAAGTCAGGTGACCTAGCTGGCCAAGGAAGCGAGGTCACGTCGGTGGAGTGCTCATCCAAGCATTCGGATACAAATCGGGAGCAATTGCACGGTGCATTGTCTTGTTGCAGAATGAGGTCCCCAGTGGGATGTTGAAGACGCACAAATAGGAGCAAATGGTCGTCCAGGATATCCCGGTACCGTTGACCTGTGAGGTACGATGTCACACGTACCAGGGGTCCCATTTCAGTCCATGTAAACAGTTCCTAGACTAGAATGCCACCCCCACCAGCTTGAAGAGCACCCTACTGGCAAGAAGGATCCATCGCTTCATGTGGTTTTCGCCGTACTCCTATCCTGCCATCCGCATGTACCAACGTGAATCTCGACTCATCAGTCCAGGCAACATTTTCCCACATGTCTAGGGTCCAGTGGCGATGTTCCCGCGCCCATGCTAATCTTAGCGCCCTGTGATCTGCAGTCAGCAGCGGTACCCTCGTGGGACGATGGCTTCTGTACTCCATAGCAAGGAGATGGTTCTGGATGGTTCGGCTGCTTATACGTTTTTCTGCACCAGCGTAAAATTGTCGAGTGATTTCTTGCACTGTGGCCGTCTATCCGCTGTTACAATGCGAGCTAGCCGACGATGACCCCGCTCATCCACACGCTGTTCTCCACGGCAGTTTGCTCTTGCAGGGATGGTTTTACCGGATTCGATGTACTCACGGTGCACCCGTGACACAGTGGCTCGTGAAAATCCCAGTGCCTGCGCGACTTCTGAGATGGGGTGACCCATTCGTCGGGCCCCGACAATTTGCCTACGATCAAATGCGCTTAGATCCTTCGTCTTACCCATACTGCGTCCGACTTTTACTTATTTCCGTCGCATCACTCCTTATATTGTCGGATTGCTGCATACGTTATGTCGTTTCCGTTTACAGGGCCGAACAGAGCGCCACATTTGCATAACGCCAGTTGTCTCTAATTCAATTCCTCTTCAGTGTATGAGTGTTGTGCACTACAGTATCTCAATGTTTCGTACACATTTTGTGTCGTCGTATTGTTTTCTCTTACATCAATAAGAATTTTCAGTTTTTGCACTGGAAATGAATAATGCGCAGATTATTTTCTTTGTTTGTACGTATACTGAGATACAGAAAAAGAAAATCAATCAATTGTGTGGTATACGTGTGTGCGCATTTCTTTGTGAATTAGAGAGGCAATGAAATGGTTCACATTTTTTTAAGAATTGTGACTTAACTGTCGAAAACGTTTGACGTACTATATGCAGTGGGAAAAGTGTGAGTCATAAAATATGACAGAGGTAGGAGAAATCTTGAGCAAACGTTTCTCAGTCTGATTAAGAAATTATTTCTCATTTCCTGCTTTGGGAAAATCGTGTAATGTTAAAAAATATAAAACCACTTTTTCGTCATTTAGCAGAGAAAAGGTGAGTCATAATACTTCTTCTTTTGGCTGTGAATCGCTTTTTAATGACGTAGGAGTTCCATCATTTGCAGATTATACATGTTCTCCTGAGTTTATTATGCCCTAGGTATCTGTTTTGCCACCCACTCTTTTTGTGTTAATACCAATGGCCTATTTTATTACAATACCTAATCGAATTCACAGTTCTACCGACAATAATTAATTTTCTCAAGACATTTTGTCAACATTTTTCTCGTAACACCCATGATTAGAAGCGGTCACACTACAACACTCTTTGTTGCAAAATGTAATCTATTTATAAGCAGCAAAAGCAATCAAATTTTCCTCTTTTATGTCTCGCACTCTTTTGACGAGTACTTCTTTATTTATTCTAAGTTTGAGTGTATTGTCCCTTCCCTTAGCATGTGAGGTAAACCTTTCACAGGAAATACCTATTTGGGTATTCCAGGTATGAATATGCATCAACCCCTCTTCCTGTGTTAGGTATCCTTCAGGAAGAAGCGCTTCTATGTTTATGTGAGACTTTCTTCTGCCCGTCAACCCCCTCAAATGGAGAAATTCGGTGTCTGTTCTAGGTTTGTATACTTCTTTCCCCTTTTTTAATTTCCAGGTATCCTTTTGAGAAGTACTTCTCTATTTAATTAATAACGAGGAACTGTTCACTAACACTACTTGAAATAGTAAAACTACACTAGTAATCCGAATTTATTGGTGTAAAATATAAATAAGAATTTTCAAGATTTTACACATCAACCAAATGGCTTCTTCAAGGAAGGTAGATAGCCAACTGCAAACTGAATAATACAACTTTTCTACAATTTGAACGCAGTGACTTGACTAGACAATAAACAATCAGATGCGAATACACTTATTTTTTCAAAGAAACGCTGCTTGTGTGAAAGTGATAAAGCAGTACAAAAATACCTCATACTGAGGTCTGTTAATCAGTAATGTTCTTGTGTTATTAGATGGGACCCCGCACGGTGATAACTGGTTTTCCAGTTCCAGTTGAGGAGTAGCACCCCCACGGCCCGAGCTGACTTTGTGACGCACCATCTTGTTTTTCCGTCTTCCTACTATACCATCACCGCAGGGACAGCTGTTCATCCAGCTGATGGGGAGTGGCAACCCCACGGTCTGAGCGGACACATAATGTATGAAGTTTTCCCATTTTAGCCTTTTGTTGTTATCTTGATACGCCCCCGCCTCAGTTGTAGGTTGCTGAGGTTGTGACTATGCACCAGAGTTTAGTTTCTCGTTCTCTTCCCTTTTTAAATATTTTTCTTTGATGGTCTTGTGTCTGGCGTTCTTTGGCCAAACACGGCCCTTGCACCATAAAAATCAATCAACCAACCAACCAAGCGTTCTCAGATGGGAAAGGTTGCAGACATAAGCGAGGTTAACAAAGGCCTAATTGTAATATCCAGACCACTGAGTCGGAGCATTTTCGAAACACAGAGGCTTATGGGGTGCTCAAGGTCAGCCGTGGTCAGTCCTTTATTCCAGAAACCACAAATCGCAGGAAATGTGTGGGCTAGAGATGACAGAAGGCTATCCCGTATGGTACGAGACAACAGAAGGAATAATGTGGCGCAACTCGTTGGTAATTTGAATGCTAGTGACGGGAGTAATATGGCGCAACACACAGCATATCGATATATCAAACCTCGTATATCGATATATCGAAACCCCGTACGTCGCTATATCGAACCATGCATATCGCTATATCGAGCCCTGTATATCGAAATACCGAAACATGTAAATCGATATATCGAACCCGGTATATCGATATATGGAACCCTGTATATCGATATATCAAACTGCTGAAAATGAGGCTTCGTAGCCGCAGGCCACTCCAAGTGCCCATGCGAACCTCGGTTCACCGTCAGAAGCACCTACAACGGGAAAGCGAGCATAAAAAATGTACTTTAAATGTGCAACGGGAAACGAAATTCATCCGTCAGGTTGGAAGAATTTTGTTTCCTGTTTCACCATGGGGACGGCACTTACATGGGTCTCTTACATGGGGAAGTTTGACATCACGATGCATTATGGGACAAAAAACAATTTGGCGGAGGACGTGCAGTGCTTTGGGCAATGTTCCTGCTGGGAAACTCTGGATCCAGTCATTCATGTGCAGGGAACTATGACGTCTGCCACCTACCTAAACACCACTAAAGATCAGGAATATCCTTTCATGGCAGTGGTATTCCCCTCTGGTAGTGCATTTTATCAACAGAATAGTGCGCCATGCACTGCACTGATTGTTCGAGAATGGTACGCGAAACATGCATTGGTCTGGCATATCAATAGAACATGTATTGGTCTGATTTCCAAGTAGAACATGTATAGGTCTGGCTTTCCTGATTGTTCGAGAACGGTTCGCGGAACATGTATTAGTCTGGCTTACATGTACATAGAACATGGATTGGTCTAGCTCTCCTGATTGTTGGAGAATGGTTTGCGGAACATGTATTGGTCTGGCTTCCAAATAGAGCATGTATTGGTTTGGCTTTCCTGATTGTTTGAGAATGGTTCGTAGAACATGTATTGGTCTGGCCTCCATATAGAATATGTATTAGTCTGGCTTCCATATAGAACATGTATTGGTCTTGCTTCCATATAGAGCATGTATTGGTATGGCTTCCATATAGAACATGTATTGGTCTGGCTTTCCTGATTGTTAGCGAATGTTTCGCGGAACATGCATTGGTCTGGCTTTCCTGATTGTTAGCGAATGTTTCGCGGAACATGCATTGGTCTGGCTTTCCTGATTGTTCGCGAATGGTTCGCGGAACATGCATTGGTCTGGCTTCCAAATAGAACATGTATTGGTCTGGCTCTCCTGATTGTTCGACAATGGTTCGCGGAATATGTATTGGTCTGGCTCTCCTGATTGTTCGACAATGGTTCGCGGAACATGTATTGGTCTGGCTTCCAAATAGAATATGTTTTGGTCTGGCTTTCCTGATTATTCGAGAATGGTTCGTGGAACATGTATTGGTCTGGTTTCCAAATAGAACATGTATTGGCCTAGATTTCCTGATTGTTCGCGAATGGTTCGCGGAACATGTATTGGTATGGCTTCCAAATAGAACATGTATTGGTCTGGCTCTCCTAATTGTTCGACAACGGTTCGTGGCTTCCAAGTATTGGTCTGGCTTCCTAAATTCCCTAGACATGAATCCAATCGAGCATCTGTGGTTTTTATTGGAATAACGAATCCGATCTGCGGCGGATCAACCACATAACTTCAAGAAGATAAAAATCTGCTGGTAACATGTTGGTACCAAATAACACAGGACAACCTTGGAAATATTGTAGCATCCACGCCTCGAAAGGTAAGACCTGTTTTACTGGCACGTGGAGGAATAAAATCATATTAGGCAGGTGGTCATAATGTTTTGGCTCTTCAATATCTACAAGCTCACTGTTCTACGACAGTGAGCTTTTCTGGCAGTTAAGGATCTCATTTATCCGTTAGATTTTACGGTTATGAAAGTAGTCAGTGAAGCATCAGGGAAGAATAAATAGATTTAGTGGTGTACAAGAATTGTAGCGCACTTTGAAGATCTCATTTCGGTGCACCTTCGTAAGACAAAGCTAATGAAAACATTTAGGGCCATGTGTAATAAACTTACTGCAGCCATGAAAGATTCGAAAGAAATGCGTTACATTAAAAATTGGATATCCTTAGGCCGAGGGAAACGTCCTAGAACGAGGAGGATTGATGGTTTAAAATACCGGTGAAATGTTTTTAGTAAAGGTAGTACATTACGAGAGGCAGAAAAACCTTGCAATAGACAGAAAAAGAGAGAAAGAGATGGTGAAAGTTCGTATGCATTGAGTATTCCTTTTGATTTGCTTTTAAGCAGTATTATTTTCTTACTTTATGTTCATGGCTTGTTTCTTCACCAACGTGTACATTTTCGAGAATACAGGTATGAGGGAAAGCCGGTGTGTAAAAGTAAATATTTTATTTAGTGACTAAAACTAGTTTCGAGCAGTTCTACCTTTTTAAACCAGAAAACAAAAACTGTGTCTGCCACAACGTATTACAGATTTTGTCTTTTCTGTTCAGCTCTCCGTAGGGAAACCTACTCGTGAAACTGTTAGTGGTGTTTATTTGAAAAAAAACCTTGTGTACCTTAAGACTAGGTTCTTGTTGATTTTAGAATGAAAGACAAAACCTAACCAAACTTATATAAATATCTACTTCAGGCATGAATTTCTTACGTTTAATCAACTCATTGCGGTTGTGTACCTAGACGTATGCAAAACATGTTTGGTACTCTTGGATAAAAGGCAAACAATCATGGTGATCTTCCATAAATAAAAGCTGCTCCTCTTCTCTATAGACCATGTGATATTGCTCGCCAGTAAACATTACTCCCGTACCATTCTTAATCAGCGTGACACCCTGAGATATGAGATCAAACTTTCTCATCTGTTTTGTTAAATACTACGAAAACAAAGATTTGGTAGAACTTGTAAGAGATCTTGCAGTTTTTCACTGTGTATCAGAAATATATGGGATGTTTTTCTGGAAAAAAGAAAGGTAAAATAAAACTTTTTTGTATGTCTCTTATCTGTATGTAATTCACTAAATAAGAAAGGGAAAAAAAAGATCGAAATATGGGAAGTGGTGATTAGTCTCCACCTTATCCGTGGGTGATACGTTCCAAGACTCCCAGTGGATGCCTGAAACCGTGGGTAATATCGAACAGAGTTGGGAACGGGTCAAAAATTCCAGGCGAGGACCCGACCCGACCAGATCCGGACTCGTAACTGACCCCGACAAATAAGCTTTGAAATATAAATTCGAAACTCAATTTATATATATATTGAGTTTCCAATTTATATATATATTTATATAAATATATATATATATATATAGTAATGAGTTCAACCACAGATAAATTACAATCCTAATACAGAACCCAATAATAACATTTTTGAACTCCTAACAAGAAGGAATATCCTTCAGAAATCAAATAACCCCTCTCCCCCTTCCCTCCTTAGTCACACCCTAAAAAACCAAACATTATTTAATACGATACAATAGTACCCCAGAATACCAGATCACTCATCAGAGAAAGACATCCGGTACCCTGGGGTAGAGGTTCAGGTTTCATGAGAGTGCTGAATTTTGAAGCCAATGGTTAGATATCTTAACTAATTTTGAAAAAAATGTATCTGTTATGCACTCTGTCTTCCCTACCTGAATCTATTAACAGAGCTTAAAGGATATAAAACAAAACGAACTTACTTATAACTACTAGAAAAGCAACATATAGCATGAAATGAAGTGTTAAAACATAGACTCAAAACACCAAATTCAAAATTCCCCAAGATCGTAAAGTAAAAAACCTGGCGGTTAAGGTCAGTAATCACTTTCTATGGTAATCTTTGCGTCGATTGAGGTACTTTCCGAGAATAATGTTAAGTTGTTATTACGTCATGGATGAAAGTTCGAGCTGTTAGGGTTCTTCGGGACGACTCAGAGGAAATAAAGTTTCTGTGAGGCCCTAAGAACAGGTTAATAATAAAATAATTAAGTTGGTATAATGTTACATAACCTAATCGAAAAGTTTGATTTAGAATTAAATGATGACAGTAAATTTTGAAAGTGAACCTTACAGAAATTATGAGGATAGTTAGTTATTTTTCAATAAATTAGAATATAATAATTTAAGTGCTTTTATGGTAGTACATTTATTATTGCAAATATTAGAAATTCTTAAGAACTGTGAAATAATAATATTCCGGTGAATTGTTTTAGGGATTTTTGAGTTCCAAATATCTAAAAGTAGCGGAACAAATTCAAATGAATTACAACATTTTTGTATGTTCTTCATCTCAATGTAATTCACTAGATAAGAAAGGCAAAAGAAGATCCAGTGGGTTTTAGATTTATTACTTGTGGTTCCTACTGTTATAATTTAAAGGCAGGTAAAGTCTTTCAAAGATTGTTACAAATTTTATATGACAATATTTTACAGAACACCTGGATAGTTACAAATAACAACAAGATACTACAATATATAAAAAATAATAAACCCTTTACAGGAGAAATTATTACATATGACTTTCAAAACCTTTTTACCTCAATTGAACTTAAGGACCTCAAAGAAGGTTTTAATGAAATATTATAAAGAATTTGAACATATTTTAAAGATTTCTAAAGAATATTGTAGTACATTGTGTAATTTTTGCATTTTCCGAAATTACATCTATGACCAGAAAAACCTTTTGATTCAGAATCGTGGTATCCCCATGGGGACCACTTTTTCTAGTTTACTCGCAAATCTGTATTTACATTACAATGAAAGGAATATTATGTCTAATAAAGTAACAAATATCAGATACATAGATGACCTAATAAGTTTTCAGATTGATGGGGAAATCTTTCCACTTCAGGCCTTTTACCCATCAGGACTAGTTTTGGTAAAAACTAGTGAAGGTTTCAGAACTACCTTTTCGGATTTGGAGATAGTTCGGACTAGTAAGGAGTTCTCACAGGACGTTTTAATAAAATAATATATTTTGAATTTGTTCCGCTACTTTTAAGTATTTGGAACTCAAACGTCCCTAAAACAATTCACAGGAATATTATTATTTCACAGTTCTTAAGAATTTCTAATATTTGCAATAATAAATGTAGTAGCATAAAAGCACTTAAATTACTATATTCTAATTTATTGAAAAATAACTATCCTCATAATTTCTGTAAACTTCACTTTTAAAATTTATTGTCATCTTTTAATTCTAAATCAAACTTTCCGATTAGGTTATGTAACATTATACCAACTTAATTACTTTATTATTAACCTGTTCTAAGGGCCTCACAGAAACTTTATTTCCTCCGAGTCGCCCCGGAGAACCCTAACAGACCAAACTTTCATCCATGACGTAATAACAAATTAACATTATTCTCGGAAAGTACCTCAATCGACGCAAAGATTACCATAGAAAGTGATTAGTGGCCTTAACCGCCAGTTTTTTACTTTACGATCTTGGGGAACTTTGAATTTTGTGTTATGAGTCTGTGTTTTAACACTTCATTTCATGCTATATGTTACTTTTCTAGTAGTTATAAGTATGTTCGTTTTGTTTTATATTTTTCAAGCTCTGTTAATAGGTTCAGGTAGGGAGGACAGAGTGCATAACAGATACATCTTTTTCAAAATTAATTAAGATATCTAACCATTGGCTTCAAAATTCAGCACTCCCATGAAACCTGAACCTCTACCCCAGGGTACCGGATGTCTTTCCCTGATGAGTGATCTGGTATTCTGGGGTACTATTGTATATTATTAAATAATATTTGTTTTTTTAGGGTGTGATTAAGGAAGGGAGGTGGAAGGGGGTTATTTGATTTCTGAATGATATTCTTTCTTGTTAGGAGTTCAAAAATGTTATTATTGGGTTTTGTATTAGGATTGTAATTTACCTGTGGTTGAACTCATTACTATGCTGATTATGTTTGAAACCTGCAGCATGGCACGGTTTTGCAGAAATGCTATTGCATTTGTTTGCAAGTTACAGTTTTGTTTAAGTTAAGTGATATATATATGTAAATTGAGTTTCGAATTTATAGTTAAAAGCTGATTTGTCTGGGTCAGTTACGGGTCCGGGCCCGGAATTTTTGACCCGTTCCCAACTCTGTTCGATACTAACCACGATTTCAGGCATCCACTTGGAGTCTTGGAACACATCCCCCACGGGTAAGGTGGAGACAGTATTCACCACTTCCCATATTTCGATCTTCTTTTTCCTTTCTTATTTAGTGATTTACATTGAGATGAAGAACATACAAAAATGTTTTATTTTACCGTTCTTCTTTGAGAGAGATGAGGACAACTGAAGGAGATGTGACTTCCAATGGGGAATATATAGAGCTATGCAAGACGGTACCAAAAGGTATCACTCAAGATATAAGGAAATTCAACTGTGAAGTAGTGAGGAAAGCAATTGAAAACAACCAAAGCCTAAAGAGAGCAAAGGAGCATCTGAGTAAGGGAAGAAAACATATTATGGCTCTGAGAAAAGAAGATGGTTCTGTAACAAGAAACAGAGGTGAAAGTTTGACAAGAGTGAAAGATTTCTGCTCAAAACTATATGAAAGGAATGATACATGCACTCTAGATATTACAAAAGGTACCGGAGCTTTTCCGATCCTCCCAGCAGAAGTTACACATGCAATCAAGAACATAAAACCGGGTAAAGCTCCAAGAGAAGATGGAATTACAGTAGACATCATACAAGAAGTAAGTGGAGAAATTAAAACAGTACTCGCCCAAGTTTTCACTCGATGCATGCCTTAATGAAGGGATGATTCCTGAGGATTGGAACAATGCTACAATGATCCTCCTACATACAAAAGGTGACATTGAGGAACTCAGGAACTACAGACCTATCAGCCTCCTATCTGTCGTTTATAAAATCTTCACTAAAGCTCTTTCACACCGGTTGAAAGTGACAATGGACATGGATCAACCGAGAGAACAAGTTCGATTCAAGAGTGGCTACAGCACTAAAGATTAAATCCAGGTACTGAGAGAACTAATTGAAAGATTGAGGGAATATGAACTTCTATTATGCATGGCTTTTACCGATTATGAAAAGGCCTTTGATTCGGTGAAACCATCAGCAGTTACAATGGCTTTGAAATCCTACGGTATTGAAGATGTATACATTAATATTATTCATAACATCTATGAAAATGCAAGTGCAAAGATTCCGCTGTTTGAAAATACAACACACATAAAAATTGGAAAGGGAGTGAGACAAGGTGACACCATATCTCCGAATCTCTTTAACGCCACATTGGAAAATGTCTTTCAATCACTGAACTAGGAAAACAATGGGATAAAGATTAATGGAGATTATCTAACCCACCTTCGTTTTGCTGATGATATAGTCACTTTTGCAACTACCCCATCAGAGCTGCAGAGTATGATCCAAGAACTTGCTGACAAGAGTAAAGAAGTGGGATTAAAAATGAACTTTCAGAAGACGAAAGTGATGTTCACTGCTTTTACACGAAATGAAGATTTATTGATTGATGGGGAAAATCTGGAGATAACCAATACCTACATTTATCTTGGACAGCAGATATCAAGTGAGGGTCACATTGATGAAGAAATTAATCGTCGTACAAAAACTTGCTTGGAGAGCGTTTGGAAGAAACAGTATAATTTTCAAGAGCAATATGCCATTATGTCTTAAAAGAAAAGTGTTTGATCAATGCATCCTTCCTGTGCTTACGTATGGTGCAGAGACGTGGACCTTAACTAAAAGAGACATACAAAGATTACAGACAGCTCAAATAAGCATGAAGAGGTGCATGCTTGGTGTAACCAGGAGAGATAAGAAGAGGAACTTCTGGATCAGAAAACCGACAAGATTGGAAGACATCATGACCAGAGTAAAATCCCTGAAACAGCAATGGGCTGGACATATTGCCAGAAGGACAGACCAACTATGGACAGCTGATATTTTAGACTACATTCCAAGAGACAGGAAAACACCCAGAAGAAGACCGCATGGGAGATGGGTGGAGGAATTTCGAAAGTATGCGGGAGTAACATGGAGGAGACTGGCACAAGACAGACCGTTGTGGAAGAAACTTGTGGAGATCTTCGTCCAGCAGTGGATTGATAATGATTGGATTCCAAGAGACAGGAAAAGACCCAGAAGAAGACCACATGGGAGATGGGTGGATGAAATTCGAAAGTATGCAGGGGTGACATGGAGGAGACTGGCACAAGACAGACCGTTGTGGAGGAAACTTGGGGAGACCTTCGTCCAGCAGTGGATTGATAATGGTTGACAATGATGATGATGATATATATATATATATATATATATATATATATATATATATATATATAAACGTAATGTATGTATTCATCCCAATAACTACTTGATATGTAATAACTGAAATCCCTTTTTAATAATAAAATTTGTTTACTTGTGTGACGTACCTGCCAGCAGGACGCACACGACATAAAGGCAGATAGTAGTCAGAACAAACGTCCGCGTAGCTCAATTGGTAGAGTGACTTATTCCGGAATGAGGGGATCCGGGTTCGAATCCTGGCGTGGACAGAAATGACGGAGAAATTTACTTCGTTATAATGGCGCCCGAACTATCCGGATGACCCGACCGTTCAAAATCTCGCAATGGTGTGATGTTATTTCCACACCGCGAGATAGGAAAAATCAGAGAATCCCTTCTCCAGCGCTTCGAAAAATAAAAAAAAAATTAAAAAAAAATGACTGGGAGTTCTCAAGTGCACGTTCTACAGTGGATGGCTGCCTGCAATGATTCATGGTCACGGCTGACCCGTGGGCCATGCCCCCCTGGGCCTCTTTCGGGAGGGGGGAGATGTGACGTACCTGCCAGCAGGACGCACACGACATAAAGGCAGATAGTAGTCAGAACAAACGTCCGCGTAGCTCAATTGGTAGAGTGACTTATTCCGGAATGAGGGGATCCGGGTTCGAATCCTGGCGTGGACAGAAATGACGGAGAAATTTACTTCGTTATACTTGCTATATTTTATTGCAATTTTTAGTGCCACTATTTTGCGTAATCGAGAAGTAATGGCTGACTATGACCGTGACCATGAAGTATATTACAAATGGGAATCATTATTTGCGATTACACAAATGTATTTTTTTAAACGTATTTAGAGTGTTCACTCTTTCCACGTTTTGATGGAGGTGTGCATATTTTCATATGGTCCCTTAGATTTTTGGTTCCATAATGTTTCTTTGTAATTATACACTTTCCACATTTTGAACAACAAGCAAGACCAAACAGCACAGAATTATTCACCGGTTCCTTAATGAGACGAAACAATTTGTAGCATTCTTTTTTATTTGATTGGAGGTTTAACGACCACCGTGAGCAACTCAATTGGCTATAAACAGTCGCCTGTACCTAATTTATGGCCACTGGTCACAGGGAAGGGATAGAGCCAGTGCCGTAAAACAAACACAACATCCATGCCTCACCGAAATTCGAACCTGGACCCATCTCGGTCGAATGATCAGAAGCCATCGCTTAGACCACTGCGCCACCAGTGCGGATTCCAGTATTGACTCTTCCCTTTGTGGTTTTCAACAAGTACGTACTTGTTGGCCTCGACACCTTTCACAATCACCTTAATATTAAATCTATCCACATTAACAAATAAGGAGTTAATTTCGACATAACATGTCACAATGGGATGTTAGCACATCAATCGAAAATCTTTGAATGCTCAATGTAAAAAATGTGATGGGAAAAGTAACTCTAAGTCATACAGTGAACTTCGCACGGAAAGAGTGAATCAGCTGAGAAGCAGGCGAATGGCGTTTGACTGTACCATGCCCTGGACAATCGCTCTGTAAAGAACGCAAAGCAAGTATCTTTTTACGATATGGTGTCGGTGTGTCTGACGTCGGTCGGTGGAAACCTTCTTTGCTTTAAGAATGAGACGACAATACTTTTGCATGGGAAATCATTATTCACTCCGTTGGCACCAGTATCGACTACAGAATTCCACAACGAGCATTTTTCTTTCGAATATATTTTTCTGTTTTGAAAAATGAAACGGGAATAAAATCGGGTCAAAATCGGGTCAGGAACACCTTGACCCGACCCGTGGGACCCGCAAGAAATTGTTGACCTGTTTCCATCTTTGGTACCGAGTCCTATACTATTTTTTTTTTATAAATTGATTTATAAATTGGGTGGATTTATGAATTGGGCACAATAAGAGATGAACATCAATAACTAATACTCTGCAAATTTTGAATATGGTAATCCTTTTTTCATGAACTAGTACTCTAATGAAATAGAACAATCATAACAAAATGTACCGGAATAAAGGTTATATGAATGTGAAACTAGCACGAATTACTTTTTCCGTCTTCACAATTCCTCGGACAGAGCATTCGTTTTTACCGTAGATCTCAGCAATCTTAGCATACGATTTTTTTCTTTCCTTATTAAGTCGAAAACTTTCACCTTTTCATTTTAAGGAAACACTTAAGTGATTCTGTTTGGTATATCGGAATTGCCTGCATCACTAATCTTTAGCTTTAAGGCTATTGTTAAGACTCTACGAGACCCGCCATCTTGTATTGCTGCCTTCTCTTGTTAACCAACGGGCAATAGTATTTCACAAATTGCTCGAGCAATTTTGCACATTTTGGAACACCGTTTGTGGCTAACGCAAAATATATGATAAATAAATAGTTCCCTGGTTTCAGAATTTTTATTGACCTTTCCCTTCATTTTTTATGTGCAGCGAAAGTCGTACCAAGGCGTCTTCCATAGTTTCATTAATTAATAAAAAATACTTAAAGAGTCCAAAATGAAAATCGGAAACCAGGGAACTCTTTATTTATCATATATCTTGCGTTAGCCACAAACGGAGTTCCAAAATGTGCAAAATTGCCCGAGCAATTTGTGAAATACGCTTGCCCGTTGCTTAGCAAGAGAAGGCACAATACAAGATGGCGGGTCTCGTAGAGCCTTAAGTAAAATAAGGGTTACTTGAACACAAGCACTGCGATAGTCGATCTGATAAACGAGACGCCTATTAAGTGACAAACGGGCGGGTAGCTTATATACCATGGATACGTTGGACAAGAGGCAGATTTACATACGTTGGACAAAAGGCAGATTTACATTCCGCCCGAGACAGAGCGAGATTGCGCAATCTTTCCCTCACGCTACTCAGAACGGAGTACAATTTAAAACTTATGAATTGTTAATTTTTGGAATTTTCCACTTAATATTTGCGGATCGCGGTTGACTGCAGGTAACTGAAACCATGGGAGGGAGAGACCGCGGATAAGGAAGAGACTACTACAACCGTACGAAATTTTCCAACAAAAAGTTTCTTTGTAAAGATTGTAAATGTGACTTCTAAATTGTACACTTTTCATAGTCTGTGCCCAGGTAATTTAGATGGCAAGTTTAATAATACACTCACGGACAATGAAATTTGCGCACCTAGAAGAAAACATGCTACAACAGCGAAACTTTGCAAATAGCTAGAAAGCGTGCTGGTATGCAAATGATCCATTCTTGGTGCTAGTGCGCATGACCACACACCCTGTGATGGCGCTACAATCACGAACCGGCAGCCTTATAAACCGGGTGTAGTCAATGTCCCATGAAATTTCCCGGGTACTAGTCCCCCGGTAATAAATAAGGGCGTGTTCCTCCCCCTTTCTATTTCGCTTCCGTGTCACTTTCCTAATGGGCACTCTAGCCCAAATCTCTTAGCTTCATATTTCTTAGGGTTGTTTAAGACCTGGGGTCTGACACTCCCTTCCTAAAATCCTTAACATATGATCATATGATCATGTTCCATGAAAGCAAAAAGCACCGGCCGGCGCAAGCAAGAGTACAGAGTGACAAGAATGTCAGGTAGCCGCCACAGACGTCTATTTACGCAACAACTTACGGACTATGAGAGAAGTCGGGTCATCGGACTGAAAACCACAGAGTGGTCGTCGCGCCGTATAGCTCGCCACGTTGATCGTTCTGATCATACCATCCGACTGTGTTGGGAGCAGTGGACACGTGATGGCACTGTCACATGTCACATGACAGAGCAGCTCCGGACGGACCAGGAGGACCACCGGTAGAGAGGATCGACGGATCGTGCGCCAAGAACGAGCGGATCCCACGAGGACCCCGTCCACTATACAGGCAGATGTTGCGGCTCCTGTGTGCCCACGAATTATTCCCCAACACCTCGAGGAAGCGAATCTGCGATACCAGCGCCCCTTACGTGCACTGTCAGTAGTGCCAGGCAAGAGCGACGTGTGGTGTTTAGTGATGAGTGCCGCTTCGCTTTTGTTCTGGGTGTGGAGGTCCTCGGGTCAACGGCACAATCTTAAGCTCGGTATCGAGCACCGCACCTACCCCACTGCAGACATTACGGTCTGAGGAGACTGACTACGATAGCCTATCAGCTCTTGTAGTGACTACGATAGCCTATCAGCTCTTGTAGTGGTACGTGAATCATTGACGGGCCAGCGGTATGTGGATGAGATCCTACTGACCCACGTGGTCCCATTTCTGGCGGGGATTTCAGGAGCGCGATACCAACAGGACAATGCCCGCCCGCACAAGGGTCGGGTTGCCCAGGACTGCCAACGTCATGTCCTAACACTTCCATGACCTTCTCGCTCCCCGGGCCTGTCCCCTTTCGAGCATGTGTGGGACCAGTTGAAAACCAGCTGCCGCCGTGCCGCACTATCCGAGATTTTGAGCACACCGTTCAACACGTGTGGTACAGTCTGCCGCAGGGCAACATCAGGCGTCTGTTCGCCTCCATGTCGGACTATATTGCAGCATGTATTCGCCGCAAGAGGCGGTGCGACGCGCTATTGAAAATGACCGGATTGCGTGTCACCGGCCCCTCTGTGATTGTCCTGCAGTTCTGTTTTTCCCATCTGGGTATCATTCATCTGTATCATTACGTCCATAAAATTCAGTACAATACGATGCTTCCTTCTTGGTGTGCGTAGATTTCATTGTCCGTGAGTGTATATTCATATCCACGAGAAGTATTGAATACATACAACGCAACAGCACACAGATGTTCATCGCCCGAATGGTACCCGAGTGGTCTGAGGCGTTGGTTTTCGTTCAGTCTTTTCAGAGTTGGGTCTGGGTTCGAAAACCGGAGGTGACGTTGGGTCTCTTCCCTCCCTGGATCGAAAAGCTTCTATTCCTTATTTATTTTAGCCCTTACTTTTTATTTAGCGGCTATTTTAGCCCTTACTTTTTATTTAGCGACTATTTTAGCCCTTATACACTGAGTGTCCACTTTATTATGACCACCTGACAGTTTTAAGCAAATGAGCTATGGCTGCACGCTGTTTCCGCCAGAGGGCGGGGCTAGTATAAAAAGGGACAGCTTAGTGCTTGCAACAGTAGTAGAAGTGAATTTTGGGTGTCGAAATGGGTAAAAAATGCGATTTGACGGACTTTCAACGTGGGATGATTGTAGGCGCTCGGAGCCATGGAGCGTGTATCACCGAAACCGCCACATTCGTGAAATGTTCCAGAGCAGCTGTTGTTAAAGTGTTTAAAGACTGGACTGTCAGCCAAAAAACTGGGTCTCTACGTGCAACGTGTGGTCGTCATCGACTAGTGACTGCTCGAGCGGAACGGAGAGTGCCCAGACTGGTAACAGACAACAGTAGAGCAACAGTGCAGCAAATTACAGACCATCTTAATCAAGGATCCCCTCAAATGATATCTGCACGCACTGTTCGCCGTACACTGCATCGGATGGGATATGGCAGCCGAAGGCCTGTTCGAGAACCTTTGCTGTCTGCAGTTAAAAAGAGAAAACGTCTCCAGTTCGCACAGGAGCACAAGGATTGGGCAGTCGATAATTGGAAACAAATTATGTGGTCCGATGAATCCCGTTTTCAGCTGCGTCATGCCGATGGCCGAGTGAGAATTTGGCGGAAACAGTACGAAAGCATGGACCTGAATGACAGAGGTAAATATCGACTTTCCTTTGGACCCTGTACACATAATCGGTTTATGGCATCTGACGTTGCCTTCCGATCTCCAATAGTCATTTCCATCTTTATCTAAGCACTATTCTTCTATCAGGCCATTTTTACTAAGTGCTCTCTTTATTCCATTAGACCATGTTCTTCTAGATAGTCCTCTATTTTTTCCGTTTGTTTGATTTAAATTCCATGGCAATTTTGGGCAGTCCTTCACTGGTCATTCTGTTTACGTGACCAAACCAACGCAATTGTCTCTTGTGCATGTGTACTAAAATTGTTTCTTTCACTTCTATCAATTCCTTAATCCTTTCATTCGTTATTTTCTGTCTTCTTCACACTCTACATGATCCTGTCCGCTTCCGTTAATTGCCAGGCCTTGGTTCCATATAGTAAGATGCTCTTAACAATACTATTATACACACCCCATTTCCCTTTTTCTGGTTATTTCTTCAATCCACCAGATTCCATTCAGGCTTTTAACAGCTTTTCTTCCCTGTGCATTTCTATTTTTTAATTCCACTGCCTCTCTACCTTCTTGTGTAATTTAAACACCTAGGTGGTTATAATGATCATATGTTTCAATTTCTTTCTTATCTTCTAGCTGTAGGTTTGTTTCATTATATCTAATGCATAAATATTTTGTTTTATTTAAATTCATAGTTAATCCCCATTTTTCATATTCTTCTTTTATTTTTCTAGTTGTATGTTCCAAATTAAATTTATCTTCTTCAAGAAGTACCTGATCATCAGCGAATTGTTAAGTAAATATCATCGTTCCACTTAGATTAATCCCCATTGCTCGACACTTTCTTTTCCATTCTTTCAAAGCCTGTTCCACCTAAATCTTAAATAATATTGGAGATATGCAACATCCCTCTCTTAGTCCTTTAGTCACAAGGAATCCTTTTGAAGTTTTCTGGCCCATTTTTATTTTTGTTATTGATCCTTGATAAAGTTCTTTGACTGCTTTGATAATCGTAGTAATAAAATTGGTATCTTTTAATGTTTTCCATATTTTTGTAATAGGTATATTATCATATGCTTTTGCTAGGTCTAGGAATAATAAGTGCACTTCTTCTCCAGTTGCAATGCTTTTCTCTATTACTTGTTTAAGACAGAATATATTATCCATGCAGGGTCTGCCTGCTCTAAATTCACTTGTACTTCATTTATTTCATATTCTTCCTCAATTATATCTCTAATAATTCGACCATAGAGTCTACTAAAAGTCGATGTCACTGTAATTTCTTGATAGTTCTCACATCTTTGCTCCTCCGCTTTTTAAAAAAATATGTTAGGAAGCCAATTTTGCAAACAAACTTCAGTCAGTTGAGTTAACATTCTAAACAATTCTTTTGTTCCATAATTTAAAAGTTGTGCTTGTGTTCCATAAGGACCACTTGCTGTATTATTTCTTAAAATTTTAATTTCCCGTTTCATTTTATCAACATTAACAATAATTTGTTTTCCTTCTTCTAGGTTTTCTTCCTCCTTCTGAAACTCACTTCTGTTTTCATTTAACAGATTATTATAGTATTCTTTCCACTTATTAACTGGTATATCATGCCAAATTTTGTTACTGTTATCATTTCTTATGTTTCTAAGGAATTTCCATGCTTCTGTGCATCTTCTACCTCCTATATTCAGTATGTTTCAATTTTCGTTACCCTTCTTATCGCAGCAAATTATTTTTCTTTCTAGTATAAGTTTCTTCGTGATAATGAAAATCTGTCAAATACGTGGAGACAATGTGAATAGACAACGTCATGGCTTTTTACACGTTTTCTTTAATTAACACACAGCAACCGTAAAATTGTTATCCGGACACCGCTGGGATCGTACCCCAGATCACTCAATAACTAGCCGAGTGCAGTAGTTATATAACTAGTACTAGTTATAAAACAAGACTAGTTATAACTCGGCTAGTTTTATAGTGCACTAGTCCCAGTAGTGTTCGGACAAATGTTTTTTGGTTGCCGTGTGTTAATTAAAGAAAACGTGGAAAGAACGATGACTTTGCCTATTCACAAGTTCCTTCGTGTTTCTTCTTAGTGTTTTATATTCTAGTTTACCTGTCTCACTCTTAGTATTCAGCCACTTTAGGTATGCATCTTTTTCTTGTTGTGCCACTTGTTCAAAATCATTACTCCACCAAAAGTTTCTTTTATGGTTTTTTCTTTGTCCTAATGCCTCATTACCTGCTTGATGCAATGCTAATTTATAGTGTGTCGCATAAATATGGAGACAGAACAAATTCTCGAATAAAAAAGAAACAATAACGAGCTGAAATGTACACCTCATATGTATAGCAAAAATAACATAGGACACGCAACTGCACAATAGTTTGACGGAAACATAACAATTCCAACGCCAAGTACAAGAAAAAAACAGAAATACGCTGTCTCAAAAATATAAAGACCTACTAGTTATGAGCACCACCGGTACAAATAGTGGAGCCGTTGTTCCGAATAACACTGAAAACCCGATTGGGCATGTTGTCCACCAAGGGATGTAAGTGTTCTGAACGCAGTGCGTACCAGCTTTGTTCAATCTGATCTTTCAATGCCACCACACTTGAGAACTGCCGTCCATTCGCATACACATCACGAGCTATGATACCCCAGAGGTTTTCGATAGGGTTCAGATCTGGACTGAGTGCTGGCCAATCCATTACGGTCACATGAGGAGTGTCAAGCCAGCTTTTCGGTATTGCGAACCGATGGATAGAGGCATTGTCTTGCTGGAACAGATAATTAACACCCGCTATAGTTTCGGCAAACGGTAGAAGGTGGCTGCTGAGTATGCTCTAATACGTTTCGGAGTGTTTCCTGCCTTGCAGAAAAGCGATATCCGTTGTCCCATTAAACGCTAAAGCTCCCCAGACCATCACAGATTTCACTCCTTTCTGTTTGCTAAAGAAGGTGCACGGCTCACGTCGTAGATCATGCCAATAGCAGTTCCAACCATCAGGGCCGTCCAGGTTGAACTTTTTCTCATCGGGGAAAATAGTTGTGATCCACTCGTCCGCCCAGTACATGTGGTTGCATGTCCATAACATTCTAGCTTTCTTGTGGCGCCGCGTGCGGTGTGGCAGGCGGCGCATTTTACGGAGCACAATGTTACGATTTATCTTGATTCGTCGATATACTGTGTCATTTCAGACGGTGACACCAACAGTCCGAGAAACTTGACGTAGTGATAACCTTTGGAATGAAACTAAACGCATGATGGCACGATCATCTCGTTTGGTTGTTATTCGAGGCCTTCCAGGCCGTTTTCTGGCAGTTAACGCACTGCGTTTGGACAAAGTCTTATAAATTACTGCCTTACTCTTCCCCATAGCTTTAAAAATTTTCGCCACAGGCAATCCATTTGCTCTCAGTGTCCAAATCTTCTGCACCTCCTCACCAGAAAGTTGACTGTTGCGTGGCATTTCGGCAAGTGAATGTCTGACGCTCAGGTCCGCTGTCTTTTGTAGGCTCGACTGAATTACGGCCCACGCGCGTGTGTACAACATGCTAATTTGTACATCTTATTTGCATGTGGCTACTTTACAGAGTTGTCTTTATATTTATGAGACACCTAAAATCACACGATTTCCCTTTATGGTGTTCTTTTCACACAATTCGGTCATCTCGACGGATCGAAACGTTTGTTGTAGGGTTATGTCTAATTAGGTACCACTTCAGCTTCCTAGCTATGTTCGCATTGCGTTCACGGTGCAAAGTCGACTGTCTCTATATTTATGCGACGCACCTTAATATGTTCATACAATTCCATTACACTGTTTAAATCTTTTTCTATTAATTTTTAATTTAATTTGATTTGAAATAATCTTCTGGTACTTTCTTCCTTTAAACTTTCTATGTGATAACTATGATCCTTAATGTCTTCCATTTCTGTATCTTCACTTCCTTGCTTTGTTTTAGTTTCCATGTAAAGAAACATATTATGCTTCCCTTATTTGCACATTGTATTTTCTAAAATATTCTTAGAAATACTGTATTTTTAAAAATAAAAGCAATGCCTGCAAGGAGTTTCTGAATTTGCCTCCTACTTCATATAAAGGTACCTGTATTTTGGGGATGTAAGGTATGAGTCTTAATGCATGGTCCATTTGAGCTTTTATCGTAACGTGGTGTTGCACAAGTCATTGCTGTGAACCATGCTATTTCAAAAAGTATTCTTCCCGTTGAAAGTTTACTCACGTCTATCTTTGAAAAGCGTGAAAATAACTTCCGTAATCTTTCCCCGGAAACACCGTACTATATTTTTCAGTTTATATCCTGTTCCAATGAAAATTTCATTCCTTCGAACGTGTGAATGCGTCGCTACATTCGTAAGAGGATATGGCATTCCGCATATCGCCGTGAAATCTGGGATTACATCACTGCTTGGGGAAAAACAAGCTGACAACCCAAGAATATATATAGTTTTATTATTCTCTGTTCTCTGATATTTCCAGAGGTGCTTTGTTCTTCTAACAGGTTCACTTGTAACCGAGATTTTTTTCTCAGCATCACGAAATCCATGAATAAGATCTCCATGTAATTCCACACGGAAAGAAATGGAAAGTGCACATTCTCAAAAATATACTTCTGAGATATAGATATCTTGAAGAATGGCTTTGCATTCTATTTTTTACTCTATTTATCATTTTCAATATTTGTTGTCGATCAAGCAATATTTTGAAGACTCTGCATGCAAAAATAGCAGCTTCAATTTTCTTTAGTTCTGGCGTGTTTTTTAGGGGAAATGCATATTCAAAAATTGTAGAATCGAAAGGAACAAAACAAACAAGAATTGAGAAGCTTTTTGAAAATTTGCGTTAGGAAGTAATATGAATGTTTTGCAGCGTACGTGGCGTCAAATGTAAATCTAAATTCATGAACGTATGACTTGAAGAGAACGGCGGAGAACAGAGAGGAACGGAGACATATAGTACATCTACTGAACAACAAGTCCTTAGACTGAGTAACCAAGAAGAAGAAGAGGATAGAAATTCTTCGTTACATATTGCGTACCGAATAGTAAACAAACGCGGAGTACAATTCGCCTCGGAGATTCAACCGGATATTTTAAATATTTATTGAGATCGGTGCTACTTGCATAATATGTTCAAAGCCTTACTTCGCTTTATAAGTAATCTCTAAGAACATACAGAATAGCCTTAATGGAAATTTGCCATACTTAGTTGTACAACATGTTTCAAAAATAACAGAGAACAATTACTGGCGACCATTAACAGCGAGAAAACTTTTACTGAAATTTTATCTACTTTAGATGACTGAAATTTCATCTGCTTTCGAGAGAGATATTTTAAGAGTTATCGCGAATCTTCACTCGTGGTGAAGGGCCTCAAGACTTATATATGCATATCTTGCAAAATAGAATGTTCCAAAATTAACCGTAAACATGTCTCGTACATGAAATTAATTTCTTTTTCTTTAGTTTTAAGTTTCATGGTTTGTTCTGAAGCTTTTAAGCGGACGATTTACGTGAACCAAATGATGCCTAAAATTTTCTCCGATCCCAAATAAAAATGTTCACTCAGAGGCCGAGTTTTACGAAGCTACGACAAAACAATTTCTTTTTCTCTCTCATCTCGGCAGTACTGAGCATGAACCTGTCACACTGATAAGCTTTCCTTTCTAGTCCTTTAATTTCTGCTCCATGACACAAGGTATAATGAAGTACAGTAAGGAACCCTGTCACGGAAGTCATGCTACTGGGAAAAAACAAGTGACTCAAACATCTCTCACATTTTTAGGTTCGTTGCCATTGTTATAGACCCTTAAGCAGGTATTCGTTTAAAAAGGATTAGTGCTAGTCATCCCCTAAACGACCACCTTGAATAAAAAAGCTAACTGGAGAACAACCTAAATTTAAAAAGAAAACTAAAGGGAGAATAACCCGTTCTTGTGCGCAGGTTCATCCGTTCTATCAACGTTTGGCTAGTTCTCAGATAGCAAATATATTAACTCGAGCTGATTTCAGACCATTTTGCTAACCCATAATTTATTGGCTCCAGCCGGTTAAAGACGAGACAAAGTCCCTCTCCTGACACTTAGGAATAGTGTAATGATCAATGCCTTTACACTAAATTCGTGGTAAGTACCTGATTTTCTAACTAGTATAAAGATCTTTCCGGTGTCGTAAAGTTCTTTTTCTTTTCAATAGTATTAGTTGTAGATAGTCCTAAGGCCTGTTACTCGAGCAATTCGTTTCCGTTTCCTTCTCTACTGTGTATCCTCCTTTTTTACCTTCACTTCTTTCACATCCGTATTTTTCTTGGCCTTTCTATTCTCCAACTTTCTGGGACTCCCATTTGTATTGTTTTTTCTGATTAAGTCCTCTTCTCCACACACGTTATATACATCTTAAACTACTCTGTATTCAATTTTGAGTAATATCTCTTCCATTCACGTTACCACTTCAATTCTTTTCCCTCCAATTCTTCTTTTAACGTCGTTGGCCAAGTTTCTCTGGTCCGTAAAAAAGAGCAGGTCTTACACCTTTCCTGTGTTTTTCAGATTTTAGGTTTATTACGACGTCTTTCACAGACTACCCGTGCTATTTTCTTGTGTTTATTTCAGCCTGCCTTCTTTGTCTCTCTCTCTCTCTCTCTTTCTCTCCCTTTCTCTCTGTTTCTTTTTTCTCCCATTCTCCTCTGTTTCTCTGTCTCTTTCTCTCACCCTATCTATCTGTCCTCTCGCAGTCTCCTCCCTACTCGCTCAGTCTCTCGCCATCTCTTCCCCTCTCTCTCCCTCATTTCTCTCTTTTTCTGTCTCTCCGCGTGTCTCTCTCTCTCTCTTTCTCTCTCCCCGTGTCTCTCTATCTCTGTCTCTCCCTGCTTCTTTTGGTCCGTTATTAGAGCTGTCAAATTATTGTAAGGTTCAGGCCAAATACTTAATGTTCTTCATTATTAGTTTTTTAATTTCACTATAATGCATTAGTAATTGCAAAGTTAGCCCTTTCAGGTACCGTTACAAGAATCGCACAGTTATGAATTGTAACATATCATAATCAGCCATGGGTAAAATTCCCGTAGGTGACTGTTGTCATTTTAACTAAACTGTCCTATTTAAATCTATTGATTGCAGATCGGTTCAGTTCTTGAAGAGTTCCACCACACCAGACTTCATCAGCCCACTCACGATGAGGGCATCCTCTTGCATTTCTTACGTTCATTAAGCCAAACACCAATGGTGTCGATATCATATCAGTATGATAATAACACCAATGGTGTTATTTATCATACTACAGTTTTAATTTTCGGCGTATGATTTTTTGAAACGGGGTCTCTTTTAGTTGCATTCTTCTGTACACTTCTTCATTTCTTATCCTCTGGGAACATCCGATTCGTTAGATTTTACGATAACACTTTCTTTCAAAACAAAGAATCTTTCTCTCGGATTCTTTTGTCAATGTCCAAGTTTCGCATCCATATAGCCTACTGCTAAAAATGCATATCTCGAAAATGCTTAATTTAGTTTTGAGGCTAATAGCTCTGCTCTTCCAAATTTTACCTATGGCTTTTAACAGAGTTTTAACCATTGGAATTCTAATTGAATTATAACAAGCGACGCATAGTAATAACAAAATGGTATAATTAATAACAAACGCATAATTACAAAGCTCCACAGTGTTATTGTTAAAACTTTGTCTCTAGAACATTATAGAACATCGCCACGTACTTTTTGCATCAGAACTGCTGTGATCACTTTCCATTCGAAGAATGTGAAAATGGATAAGGAAACTAAAATGAAATGACATAGGGACAGTATTTTCTCTTATATTTCACATCGACACCGCGGTGCATTTTTAATACAAAATTCTTTATAACAGAGTCGTAGAAAGAAGGATTGTTATTAGTTTCTTTAAAAAAATTTCAGTAAAAATGGGGGATAGTGCGGAAAGCCTGTGTTGAAACTGCGCATTATTAGAAAAGTATACTCAAAATTTTTGCTTTCACAGTGACTTGTGAATGCTGCTAAATTTCGCTTGCCTACACAGAAGACTACGCCAATTTAGGTGCTGACATAACACCAATTATTTTTTATGGCTTCATTGTGTTTCTCAACGTTTTTTCGCTAACTCGGAGCTCAAACAATTTTTTTCGATATCTTCCAAACTGAATTAAAGCAGTTACGGAATTAATATATCCAAGAGATAATTCGGGCTTAGTTTTGGAACTGCGAAGCTCTGCAAACTGTTCGCCAGCTTTGCACAAGCGTTTCTTTCTGCACTAAATGAGAAGTTACAGTCAATAGTAAAGTCTGTTCGCTTTTCGCAGCTAAATCGACACAAAATATTAAGGATTGCAGAAAGCGGCTGGTTACATTTGTTAATTTACCTTAAGGTTTTTTGCGAAGGAGTGGGTCTGCCTTTTCAATTATTTTATTTTCTTCATCATAATTTCCGTCAAAAAAAAAAAAAAAAAAGCCCGTAACCGTAATTCAACGGATTCGATGCAGATGTGCTCTTCATTCTGATTGTTTGAAACTCATCTTGGATATAGAGATAAATATAAATGAGTAAGTAATAACAACGCATTGGTCCATATGCTGCAGATAGCTTGAAGAACAAAAGGGAACTGAAAGAAAAAAATATTCATAACCTTAGAAATGTTGTGCATCCGAAATAGCGCCTAGTGACATTCAGAGAATGCAGCGTGTGCTGCAACAGCCCGTCTTTCCGGGTTTCCTTATTAATCGTTGAGCACGCGCAGTTCACAGAACTCACAGTGTTTTGCCACCAGTGTTGGAAGTGATTACGCGCATTTTGCCGATAAATCTGTTATGTGCTCCTTGACGCACCTGATTGACGCAAGATAATTTTTGAGAGCCAATGTGAAATGAACAGCTTTATATGTAACTTTCAGTGTGTTACTGGTCCCTCTTAAAAACTGTTAGTGTTTATTTAAAACTGTTTGCAGCAGTAACACTGAATGCTAGCACGCTTCGCTCATGCGCGTTAGTAATTCTTTCTGTTAACCTCTTGAACTGACCACCTATCTCTTCTGCTGCTTTTGCTGTGTTTTTCAGTAGATCAGATTTTTTTAAACAGCTTGTGGAGTCCATAACATCGTTTTCTCGTCATTTACAGCTAATTCTGAAGCAATGCCTAAATAATCACCAAACCAGATCTTCCATAGTGATTCTTTAAAAACAACGACATATGTAAAAAATGACAAATGACAGATGACATATAAAAAATGACAAATGGCATATGACATGAAAATTAACATGTCTTCCTTTTGATCACTTTCACTAAGTGCAAAATAACATATGTAAAAATGACAAATGACATATGAAAATACATGTCATGTCATATGACATATAAAAAAATGACAAATGACATATGACATGAAAATTAACATATGTCTTCCTTTTGATCACTTTCACTAAGTGCAAATGTTATGCAAATGTCTTTCACTGAGTGCAAAATGACATATGTAAAAATGACATATGACATATGAAAATGACGATATGACATATGAAAATACATATGTCATATGACATAAAAATTACATATGACATATGAAAATTAGCATATGTCTTCCTTTTGATCCCTTTCACTGATTTTATCGAAGATAGTTCTGAAAATAAAAGGGCTCAGAGCATATCCCTGATGAAATCCAACCTCTATGTTAAAATATTCCAGCTTATCATTTCCAGTTTTAACAGTAGTTTCTGTGTCAACGTAGATCGCTTGTACAATCGCTATCAGTTTTTCATGTGCTCGTTCCTTAAGCAATGCACAGCGCATGACATCATTAGGTACTGCATCACATGTCTCCTCCAGATCTGCAAATACATTGAGTGATCACTAAATTATGATCAAACTTACGCAAAGTGAGTTACACTTAATAGTGTAATAACGAGAATAAAGGCCTGGCAGGTAGGCTAAATGGAAATATGTATATGTATATATATATATATATATATATATATATATATATAGGAAGATAAAGGTTCAATTGAGAGCGAAGTTACGGATGTAAGGGGTAAAACCAAGGATTTATCAAAATTTAAGGAAGGCCAATTGGTGGGCATACCAAAAATTGGTGTGTTCATTTTGGGAGGGGACGGTACTTGTGGGTTATTCAAGGGTCTGCGTCGTTAAAGTTTACCAGGGGTAGTGCCAAATTGGCGGATCAAAGAACCAGAGAAACAACTGTAAATGGCTGCGAAAGATGGATTCCAGAGATGAATGCTGTATACAAGACAATTCGCGCAGCATAGTTTCCCATTTGGCTGACCAATACAATATGCGTCAAACAGAAACAACAACATCCGTAATTATGCGCCCCATACTGGTACGGATTGGCTACAAGAATAGAAGTCCTATATGCCATTTTCTCCTAACAACAGCCATAAACCAATTTCCTGGTGTCAACAGCATGCCGATTGGACGATGAAAGACGGACAGCAGGTATGTTGGTTCGTTAAAGACCGTGGATGGCCTAGTGGTCTACTTTCGTGACTGCCACGGTAAACCTCAGGTTCGATCCCAGGCAGGTATACGAACGTTCGAAACACTAAATCTCAGCCGTGCGTCGGATGAGCACGTTAAACCGTCGGACCCCGAGTACTGGCCCCCCGGTAATAATTAAGGGCGTATTTCTCTCCCTTTCTGCCTCGCTTTCGTGTCACTTTCCTATCGGGTACTCTAGCCCAAATCTCCTAGCTTCCTATTTCTCAGGGTTGTTTAAGACCTGTGGTCAGACACTCTCTTCTTAAAATCCTCTACGTATGTTGATCTGATCTGGTTCGATAAACCCCAATATGTTGTCCGCTCTGCCGATTGTCGTGTTCGTATGTGGCGTCAGCCGCATGAGGCTATCTATACCTCATGCATAGCATCGACTGCCCGGGCCAGTGGGGAGCGGTCGTGCGATATGGGTCATGTTTAGCTGGCGTACGGGTCACCACCAATTGCATAAACGAGAACTTAAATGCAGATGATATTGAATTCAAAACACATAAAATTACATAACTATTTAATTATCGAAATGTAAAAATGTGCACAATATGAATAAATAATATACCTCGACGGACAATGATAGTGAACATTTCGTATTTGCCACTTTTCGTATAACCGCGAAGAACATTCCTTTGCATGAAAAAGAGATCGAGCTTGATGCCTTTCCGTCAAATACATGATTGGCATCAGAATATCACAATGTCAATCACACGAACGGACAAATACCAACAACCTCGAGGCCTTTTGGCATTGTAGAAGCCCACCGTTAAGCTGGGATTAAGGGCGCGAAGGCCGTTCTTTGGAATCGTCAGACTAGGAATGTACACCGGAAGTGTTTAAACTTGTATTATAGATGTTGTACGGAATTTTTGCTTCTGGCTAGTTTACAGAAATGTCGACGGAAACTACGATCTTCGAGTAACCCACGTGGTATATGGGATCAGTTAGAATCCGCGCCGCTTGTTTAATTTAACTCAAGGGGAAAAGCCAGAGAGCGCGGGGGGTGGGGGTGACGTTCAGAGGAGAGACAAGTAGTTACATGCAATTCTTGGTACTCGACGACCAGAGTCTTGTGGTGGATGCAGAGAAAGAAGGAGCGAATAGTCAGACTCTTATATGACTTCAGGTATGTGTATAAGGAGTTTCCCGTAGTAAGAGGAAGCCAGTGTCTGGAGGTCACCCATGGAATGGCCGAACGAAAACTTAAGTGTTACGCAGTATTGATAAGATCATGTTTTCCCCAGCTTTTGAGACAGCTAGAGCGGGAAATGAAGGATTTCATAATAGAGTTTCTGTTACCCTTCAGAAAGAACAATCTCTCATTTATGCATACTATTTTTCTGAGTGAAACGCCTTCCATCTGCCTTGATAATCGTATTCCGTAGTAAAGAAGAGGCTTCAGCTCGCTTATTACGAAAACAATAAATTCACGGTAAACTTGCTGAGGGTATGTTGGGATCAATATAGCGGGAAACTGTTGTAAGCTTCCGGCAGGTAAGTCAGATGTAACGGCACCGGTCATAAAGTTGGCGTGAACTGTTTCCTTTTGTGAGTCTGAACCAGCTTGTGGACGCCAACTAATAACAACGACTGCTTGAGGATTATTTACATCCCACAGCACTGTACCTCCACCCAGGAGGAGGTGAGTTCTTGGACGATAAGGCCTCATTTAAATGGTCCGCCTCGTGCAAGATTGGTTGGCCGAACACAGTACTGACATGAGATATCTGGAACGGCTTTCACCGTCGCCTGATCTCAACCCAGTTGAATATCTGTGAGATGCTGTGGAACGCAAAGTGAGGCGGTGGGACACACCACACTTTTCCATATCAGAACTGTGGACTACAGTGCAAACGGCTTGGCTGAAGATCCCCACACAACTATACAAACACTTAGTGGAGTCGATGCCAAGCCTAATGGCAGCCCTTCTTTAGACAAAAAAGGGTCCACCGAGTATTTTCTAGGTGGTAATAATTCAGTGGGCACTCAGTGTACCTGGGAGAGTTTTCTGTGCTTTATCAGATAGTTTTTTTGGAATTGTCTCATTACGCATTGTACCTGAATCGTTTCTCTACCAGTTCTATGACGAACATCTTCGTATTGTGTTACGTTTTCAGGTTATTAACGCATATCTGGTAATTTTTTTTTATTTTAATATATGAACTCTCCTAAGAGTTACGAGGCAGCTATTTTAGAAATCGAAGTGCAACGAAAACGGTACTTTTGTTTTTATTAACCAGCGTATTATTCGCATCGACGCGTAAACTGCAGAACCGAAATTTGTAAGTTTTTAGCAGATAATTCGCTTATTATATGACGAAAGATACATTAGTTTTGTATATGGGCCAGGCTGATGAAATAATATGCAAATATACGATATATTAGTAAAAATATAATAGAAATTTATATAAAATTGAAAACTTCGTACTAGGAAACGAAAAATGTAATAATCCCCTTTATTTTTAGCACGTCTTTTGTAAAAAAAAGATGATGCTTACGTTATCACTGCCTTCCGTCCGTCTGTGAACACCATATCTCTGCAACTATTAGTCCGATTTGAAACATTCTTTTTACATAGGGAAGCCTGAAATGTATGAATGATGATCTTTGCATTCCAAGGTTTTCGTCCGGTGCACAACTTTGCCAAAAGAGAGCTTAAATGCAGATGATATCGAATTCAAAACAGATTTTATTTCAAGTGTTAGCTTAAACATTATGCTTCAATGCACAGCTTTTCTGCTAGGTGGCGGAAATGTCAAACCCTTTTTCTCGCTATCTCTGATTCCGGGAGACGTACTGGAGAAATAATTTTTTCTTAGCATAGCTTTTGCCATAAAGAATAGTTTTCGCCTACTTTAAACTTTTCTATTATGCAAAATTCTTCCGCCAGGATGCGCAGATTTATATCATGTTTTCTATGTATATCCATTTAACTGTTCGATTTGAAAATTTCTTTGTCTAAGATACCTTCCTTCTGCAATAAGCACGGGCGGCGGAACCCGATAATTTCAGGGTGGGACCAACTTTTCCGAGAGTTAAAAAATGAAAAAAAATATCAGAGAGAGAGAGAAGTCGCAGACAGTTGTTCAAGCACAGATGAAGTCGTTTGTCTTGCTAACTTTATTTTATTTTCCGGTATTTCTCCTTGATTTTACGTGTTGTGCGATAGCGCTGAGCTTAGTCCCGATTTCGGGCAAAGGATGAAAGCAGATGGCGCTGCAAGTACTGATTGACGTCAGAGCGTTAGGATGATGATGATCATATGTTTAGGATTTTAGGAAGGGAGTGTCTGATCCAAGTCTTAAACAACCCTTAGAAACAGGAAACTAGGAGATTTGGGCTAGAGCTCCTGATAGGAAAGTGACACGGAAGCGAAGTAGAAAGGGGGAGGAAGACGCCCTTATTTATTAAAGGAAGGGGGGGTACGCGGAGTCCGACGGCTTAACGTGCCCATCCGACGCACGGCGGATATTTAGTAGATCGAGCGTTCGTACCTGCCTGGGATCGAACCTGAGGCCCTTAACGTGGCAGTCACGAACGTTGCCCACTAGGCCACCCGTGGCCCTCAGAGCGTTAGGGACAGACGCAGCCTATTATATAGGTTTTTTATTCTAGAAATAGAAAGGTGAGAAGAGATCTGCAATAGCCAAAGCATTTAATTAATGTAAAATTAAAATAAATTTGAAATTTTACCTGTTACATTTGTTTCACTGTTTGCTCGTGACGTCGCAAATATGAGTTCATTCTTGTCTATTTTGTGTTTGTTTTGATAGAAGCTGTTAAAGTTTTCTTAACGTCCTGTTGCGCAGTAGTTGAGATGTTTCTAAATGCAAAATTTCAATAACAAGTCTGTCCGAAATTTGTTTCTCATCTGTACGTATTTATACTTTATCGCGTGATTTGTCATCGTTCTTGTCATGAATGTACTTTAAGATGTCCAGTTCTATATTCTGCGATTTCATGGAGACCTCCACATTGAAGTTAACAGATTTATACTTCATCGCGTCCTGAATGTGCTTTAGGATGAACGTGCTTTTTTGTCTTGTATGTGCTTTAAGATGCCCAGTTCTATTTTCTGCGATTTTATGTAGACCTTCACATTAATGTCCACATCCTTTCGAAAAGAAGCTCACAAGGACAGTACTCCTTATCGTCACATACGACTACAAGTTTCATCAATTATATCACTTTCATTTTCTCTCTCTTCCATCTTATTTCCAGACACATCCGCGTCATTGACCTCAAAATCTTTTCCAAAACCGGCATATATCCAGCAATTTTGGAGTCTTACTTTTGGAATAGCTTTCCATGCAGAGCTTAGAAGGGATATGCCGTTCTCCGTCATTAATTGTTGCTTCCTCTTCTGTTCTGAATTTCTTAGAACTTTCCAAAGTGCCCTTTATTTTGTAAAGAACCTTCATGTTTTCCATTAGTCTCTGATACATTGTTTGCTTTCTTTAATTGTAGAAAGAGAACTTAGTGAAAAATCAAACGTTTTTGCATATTCAAATTTTTGAACTCCTTTGCTTTCCATTAAACTGATTGCTCTGATTTTCTAACCAAAGGCTAGAGTTTTTCACACTGCACACACTTCTGAGCAACAGAGCAGTTGAAATTTACGTAAATGTCCCAAATGTAACCAAAATAATGTTTCTTTACCTGGTTGAATCTACTTGGAATGGAATAAATGACAATATTTGTCCAGAATGTTTGTGTGTCGAAGTTCAAAGAGCCTGCAGAAACTTCGACATAGGAGGAGCGGCAGGAAATTGAAACCAGTTAGTAAAATCATGCAATGCATTGATTATGATACGCTTTCCAGCATACCAGAAATTATTACTCAAGTTATGAGGATAATGGCTGTGGAGTAAATCTCACTCCTGTGTCCTGACCTTTGACCCCATTTCGATAACAGTCCACAGAACCGGTTCAGTACACCTCAAAAATAACATACTAAAGTTTTGTCGCAAAAGAAGTAGTTTTACGTAAGTTATGAGAATAATGGCTGTGGAATAAATCTTGCTTTTGTGCAATGACCTTTGACCCCATTTCGTTGATATTCAACAGAACCGGTTCACTATACCTCCGGAACAACATGATAACGTTTTGTCGCAATCGAAACATTTTTTGGTAACTTATGATGCACAAGGGCAATGGAATGGATCCCACTCCAGTGTCCTGACCTTTTACCCCATTTTGCCCATTTTCAATAGGGTTCGTTCCCAGTGGCTCCCTACCACATACTAAAATTTCATCGAAATCGAACCATTTTTACGCAAGTTATGACGCAAAAGGGCAATGGAACAAATCCCGCTTTTATGTCCTGCCTGACCTTTGACCCCATTTCGCCCATTTTCCATAGGGTTCTTGCCCAGATGGTTCCCTACCACATACTAAAATTTCATCGAAATCGAACCGTATTTACGCATGTTATGACGCATAAAGACAATGGAATGGATTGCACCTTTATGCCCTGACCTTTGACCCCCATTTCGCCCATTTTCAATAGGGTTCGTCCCCAGGTGGTTTCTTACCAAATACTAAATTTCATCGAAATCGAACCATATTTACGCATGTTATGACGCATAAAGGCAATGAAATGCATCCCGCTTTTATGTCCTGACCTTCGACCCCATTCCACCCATTTTCAATAGGTTTCGTTCCCAGGCGGTTCCTTACCACATATCAAAATTTCATCGAAATCGAACGATTTTTATGCAAGTTATGACGCATAAGGGCAATGGAGTAAATCCCGCTCTTATGCCCTGCCTGACCTTTGACCCCAATTTGCCAATTTTCAATAGGGTTCGTGCCCAGGAAGTTTCCTACCACATACTGAAGTTTCATCGAAATCGAACCATATTTACGCAAGTTATGACGCATAAGGGCAATTTAATGGATCCTGCTCTTATGGCGTGACCTTTGACCCCACTTCATCCATTTTCAATAGGGTTCGTCCCCTGGTGGTCCCCTACCACATATTAAACTTTCTTTGAAATCGAACCATTTTTACGCAAGTTATGACGCATAATTGAATGGAGGCGTGACCTTTGATCCCACTTCACCCATTTTCAATAGGGTTCGTCCCCTGGTGGTCCCCTAATACATACTAAAATTTTATCGAAATCGAACCATTTTTGCGTGAGTTATCGTGCCGACAGACAGACGGACGGAAAAAGCCGGAGCATATACGCTTCTTAAACCTACGGTTGGAAAGCGTAAAAAAAGAAAACTGAATACAAGCTGTCGTGTCTGTAAGGGGAACTACCAAGGACCGTAGCAAGCTTTCCATGTCTGTGAGGGCAAGAATTGATATTACGCCCATTCGAGTTCAAAATTGTGCCCCTTCGAGTTACACTCAAATTATACATGGTTTTTACTTTCTCACACATCGCTGTCATAAGAAAGTATTATGATCGCTCAAAAATCGAATTTCAGGTTTTCGACATAATTTCATTAAAAATGTAAAAACTGGGTAAATACGCAAGAACTACAGGTTGTAAATACCAAGTAAAGCGTAAACGTTATGTGAGCGCCGACAGAACAACGTTCCACAGCAATGCAGAACGAAAAACAAACCAGCCCAGAGCGAATGATTATCGGATAGTGAACTTAACAATAGGGAGAAGCTGTAAGGGTACGGCTTGGAAAAATTCGGTTCTAGGTTAAACGCTCAGAGAACTTTCTGCGACAGAACACAGACGGTTAATTAATTCTTCATTCCAACGACATGTTAGGAAAGGACATGGAGGTTAGGCATATCGGCATATTGTTTGCTATGCCTCCCTCCATTCACTGTTTTAAAAAATTCCCTTCACGGATATGAGATGTTCACCATTCACAGTACAGTGTAACTTGTCTAATTCGAATTCTTGATTAATTCGAATTATTCATTTGGTTCCTTGAATTTTCTATACACTGAAGAGCAATTGAATTAGAGATACCTGTCTAGTAACGTGTAGCACCACCTTTCGTCCTGATGACGGCGGCGATTCCTCTCGGCATGGACTCGACAATACACCGGAAACCTTAGGAAGCCATACGTATCCACGACTCCTGAAAAAATTCCCACAGTTCACGAAGATTTGATGAAGGGAGGTCAGAGCCTTGAACATGTCTCTCGATGGCATCCCAGATGTGCTCGATGGGATTGAGGTCAGGTGACCTAGCTGGCCAAGGAAGCGAGATCACGACGGTGGAGTGTTCATCCAACTATTCGGATTCAACTCAGAAGCAGTGGCACTGTCCATTGTCTTGTTGCAGGATGAGATCCCCAGTGGGATGTTGAAGACGCACAAACGGGAGCAAATGGTCATCCAGGATATCCCGGTAACGTTGACCTGTAGGGGACGATGTCACACGTACCAGGGGTCCTATTTTAGTCCACATAAACAGTCCCCAGACGAGAATGTCCCCCCCCCAGCTTGAAGAGTACCCTGCTGGCATGAAGGATCCATTGCTTTATGTGGTTTACGCCGTACTCGTATCCTGCCATCCGCATGCACCAACGTGAATCTCGACTCATCAATCCAGGCAACATTTTTCCACATGTCTAGAGTCCAGTGGCGATGTGCCCGCGCCCATGCTAATATTTGCACCCGGTGATGTGAGGTCATCAGCGGTACCCTCGTGGGACTATGGCTTCTGTACCCCATAGCGAGGAGATGGTTCTGGATGGTGTACCTGCTTACACGTTTTTGTGCACCAGCGTTAAATTGCCGAGTGATTTCTTGCACTGAGATCCGTCTATCCGCTGTTGCAATGCAAGCTAGCCGACGATGACTTCGCTCATCCACACGCTGTTGTCCACGGCAGTGGGCCCTTGCAAACATGGTTTTACCGGATTCGATGTAGTCACGGTGCACCCGTGACACAGAGGCACGTGAAAATCTTCGTCTTACCCATACTGCGTCCGATTCTTACTGATTCCCGTCGCGTCACTCCTTATATTGTCGGATCGCTGCATACGTCATGTCGTTTCCGTTTACAGGGCCGCCCGCAGCGCCACATTTGCATAACGCCAGCTGTCTCTAATTCGATTGCTCTTCAGTGTATAAATGTTTTAAAAAACCCTTTTTATTGGAACTTTTTTTGTTTAATTCGAAGAAAACTCCATTTACGTAATTTCGTATTTTCAGCAATTACCTTTTAAAATAGGTACGTACTGTTCTGGATGAAGCAACAAGTTAAACCTGAAACTATAGCCAACTGCTTCGGAAAAGCAGGCTTCCAGCACCCAGATGATGAGTCTCAACTACATCAAGGTAATGGTGGCGAGGAGATCATAACCACTGTGAAGGACTGGGAAGATGTTGGCCGTGATGTACCGTATGAGAGATTTTTGTGAGAGTTGATGACAATTTAGCTGTTTGTGGTGAGCTTACAGATGATGAGATCTTGGCTGATATTATGAAAAAGAAGACCTGCTATGCATCTTCAGATGAAGAACTGGAAGAGCCAGAATTTCCCTGAGTAGCGCCTTCCAACATCAATAGAGCCCTTGGTTCACCTCTAACAGTTAAGGAAGTTTGTTGAATATAAGTGATTCTCTATTTCATTCACTCGATAAACATGAGGAGTTTATACGTACCTATAACATAAATTCTAAGAAGCAGGTCAAAATTTTACGTTTATTTTACAAACAAATTGAAAATTTATCGTACTGTACTTTTTTTTTTGTATGTTATGAATAAATATGTTGTTTTTTACAGTACTTGAATGTGTGCATATTCAAACTAGCCTAATTCGAATTATTTTTCTGGTCCCTTCGGCTGCGAATTATCCAAGTTACACTGTATATGTTACTCTGTACCCTTGCTATCCACATGGAATAGTGTATGAGACCAAGGCCGTGTAGAAAGTACAAGGCAAGGCCATGAGAGATCAGTTCCCTCCGTTCGTGACGCCACTACAAGAGGGAACGCATCTCTCAAATGTCAAGACCTTGAATTTTCTGTACGTCCTTGATGACACTAACCAAAATCTTTAAAAAGTAAATACTGGAGTGTGTAACTTTCATTTTTAGTTACAATTTCAGTTTTTACTTCCCACAGAGCATGAACTTACGTACCTGGATTGGCCATTGCCCTCTCTCCCATCTCGGTAGCGCTACGACCCTGGAACTATGGAGTGTTAAAATTAGCCCTTAATCCATAGTTTCCCTGTGAAAGGGCAAGAGATAAAACTGGTTGAATGTCACTTCTTTTTCTTATAACCTTGGTGAACTTCGTTACATGCGGCTTCTACAAGGGCTGTTGGTCGTAATATGCGGTTAAAATATCAAGGGAGAATATTGCGATGTTCAAAGCTTCTGCGGAAACTTTGCTTCATGCAGATCATCGTATTATGCGAGCTCGTTATACGAGTACGTAAGTTAGAGTCCATAATGGTTATGGCCGGCGCAGCATGGTTACGTATCTCTGCTAAAAACGTGTGACAGAAAGGTCGTCCTTAAAAAAAAATTCACGAATATAAAAAGAAATTACAGTGAATGTTAATTACATGGTTCGACTGAGGAAAGAAAAGTTTGATGAATCGATGGTTCTATTAAATTACGAGATTCATTGTTCTCTATAGTGTGTTTTTATTTCCTAATCCTTGCCTACATTTACAACATCAAGCTAAAGACCCCCCCTTTCATTTCATAAATCTTCCCAACAATCGATGTCATTACGCTTGAAGTAGCCTCGTTCCCCCTTTTCTAATTGCACTTATGTAACTGTTACTACCAGGGTCATTGTGTCGAGAGTACACAAGTGTAAAGCCGTTTTATTTGTTGCCCTCTTATGAGAAAGGAGTTGTTCCAGCAATGTCGTCAACATATCCCAGGCACAGCTTCATGTGCGTCATCCGCCGCACTCTCACAATTAACTAATAAGACCACTTCGGGGGAAGAGAATGACCATGATTATGAAACCTACGGCTGTGGGCATCTTTAATGAGCATGTGCCTTTTAGCGCTGCTATTAATGGATACAAGTAGATTAGACCCAGAGAATTGCGTCAGAATGAGACCAGGCTGAGAGGGAAAGCAAGGATACAACAATACGAGGAACACCTATGACCACTGTCCTCGGCTGAGCTCCCATATTAGTGGTCTGAGAATAAAATGCGTAAGCAATTTATTACTCTCTGACGAATTACACACAGGTCTGATAGACTGATGCATATACGCAATTAAATACTCATCCCGCTGAAGTGAAAAGAAGTGATGTCTGGGTGATTGATCCCACGGGTAAAGTGTTGCATGTTACAAGAATAACTTAAGATGAAAAATAGGCTGTCACTCTGTTGAGAAAGAGGTCCAAGCATGTGTAGTTCTTTTTGATGGGTTTATTTACGAACAACATACGAAATTAAAAAAAAACCCGGAACACTCCGAAAGAGATATCAAATTTTGACCAAAATCGGTAACAATACGCATAAGATATGATTATAGAAATAAACAAATATGTTTTCATTAAGTTTTGTTTTAAATTCCATTGACAAATGCGTGCATTTTGGAGTTTTTGCTGGATGTGATCTAGATGACCTTGAATACAAGTCAAGAATCTGAAGAACATTTCAATATCGTTCCTCTAAACTTGTCTACCGAAGGACGTAAAATTTAGGCATCGAATTTAAGGTTAAGCGCTTTCCATTGATGTATCAGATGCGATAGGCTGGAGACGGATTAAAATTTCCTTTTGAAAATATTGACGGTACGTGGAAGCGCAATATCCTGTTCCAACATCGTGGTACTGATATCCTCCAAATACGGAATGCTGCTGCGTTTATGTAATTTTCAACAAAATAGCGGAAAACTACACTGTATTCCACGAAGAACAAGATGGGCGTTTTTAGCACGTCTTTTGTAAAAAAAGTTTGGGCTTATGTTATCGGTTTGTCCGTCCGTCCGTCTGTACCCCACGATATCTCTGCAACTATTAGTCCGATTTGAAAAATTCTTTTTGCATTGGGAAGCTTGAAATATGCGAATGATGATCCTTCATCTCGTTTTTAGCACGTCTTTTGTAAAAGAGATCCTGCTTATGTTATCGGTTTGTCCGTCCGTTCGTCCGTCTGTACCCCCACGGTATACCTGCAACTATTAGTCCGACTTGAAAAATTCTTTTTTGCATTCGGAAGCTAGAAATATGCGAATGATGATCCTTCATTTCGTTTTTTTTTACGATGTACAATTTCGCCGCTAGAGGGCGTAAATGCAGATGATGTCGAATTCAAAATTGTGTTTTAACCCACATATTTGCTTCTAAACATCCGATTGTAAAAAATATTTTATCTTTCGATTCCATTTATGTCGAAGAGTATTTTAGATATAGTTACTTTTTCAAATTACGCATAGATTTCCCGCTAGGGGCGAAACAGTAAATAACATTTTTCCAGATAACTCTTCTTCTAGAACTCCAATTTGAAAAATGTTTTCTTCAGCGGATACACCTCCTGATGGAAAATCTTCTGCATATAATTTCAAATATTTGGTAAAGAATACTTTGGCCACCAGGGGCCGTAAGTGTTAATTTTTGCTTCTGATATATATTTACCATAAAATCTGAGCTTCTAAAATATCGATTGAAAAACTTCTTTCGTGGCATGATGCCACTCACATCGATTAACCTTTTCCGAATATTTTCTTCTTAAAATATTCCACAGTTTCTCCGCCAGGGGGCGTACAGGTATACTTTATTTTCGTCAATATCTCTACTTCAACTACTTTTCGATTTGAAAAATTTCTTCTTTATTGGATAGTGTTTTCAGTGTAATATGTTTTTCATATAAGTTCAAAATTTTCAAGTAAATCATAGACTTTCAGCTAGGGGGCGTATAGGTAAATTGCGTTTCCTTCTATACCTGTGCTTCTAAATCTCCGATTTTAAAATATCTTTCGGCACCGGATAAAGCTCCTGATGGGAAATCGTTTGCACATAATTTCTAATTTTTGTGAAAAAATGGTTTGGCCACCAGGGGGCGTATATCTTAATTTCCGCTTTTGATGCATTTGCAGCAAAATATGAGCTTCTAAATTCTCGATTGAAAAAAGTCAAACAAAGATCTTCAAGCTCTTTCCACGTTTATAAGTGAGTATTTCTGCTTAAAATATTCGACAGGGGGCGTATAGGTAAATTGCGTTCCTAGGAGGTCCACGTTAAATGTCTGAAAAAAAGTCGTTTGTAGACCGATAGTACTCATGTCGACAAACCGTTTAGAAACGTTTTCTTATCAAAATAATGCAAGGTTTCTACGCCAGGGGCGTGGATGTATATCTTATATTTGTTAATTTCTCAACTTCTAGCAGTCCGATTTGGAAAATTCTTTCTTTGTTGGATAGTGTTTCCGATGCGAAATATTTTTCACATAAATTCAAAATTTTCAAGTAATTCATAGACTTTCCGGTAGGAGGCACAAATGTAAATTATGTTTTCTGCGTTATTTCTGCTTCTAAAACTCCGATTTGAAAAATTCTACCTGTATCGAATACAACACTTGATGGAAAATATTTTTCGTATATTTCTAATATTTGGTAAAGAATGGTTTGGCCACTAGGAGGCTTAAGTGTTAGTTTCTGCTTCTGTTGTATTTGTAGCAAAATCTGTGCGTCTGAAAACTCGACTAAATTTTTTTTCTTGGAGAGATACCGCTCATATTGAAAAACCTTTTGAGAATACTTTCTTCCTAAAATAATGCATGGTTTTCCCACCAGGGGACGTAAAGTCACATCTTATTTTTGTCGATATCTCTATTTCTAAGAGTCCGATTTGGAAAAATTATTTCTATGTTGGAGAGCGTTTTCGGTGTGAAATGTTTTTCATACAAATTCATGTTTTTCTTAATGCACAAGTCTGCAACCAGAGGAATTAATCAATATCTGAGGGATTAAAAACCCAATTAAAAAACCGGATTAAAAGCAATATCTGAGGGATTAAAAACCCGATTGAAAATCTTCTTTCTTTGATCAGATCTATTGTTTTCCATACCGGTTCCATTGACTTTGAATAGCTTTGATAAATTTAATTTTTTGCTTCAGAACGGATTCAAAAGACGTGCTCATTACACCCGAAAATTCGGCGTCATCTTTCTTGTTTTTTTATGGCCTGGCACACTTTCCTGGAAGTTTTCCCTAATTAACAGTAAAATTTTATCACAGCTCTTTGCGCCATTACCCAACTTCTGACATGCACCATTCTTACAGTCTTACTTCAACGAAGGCCACACGAAAACTGCTCCGTCACCAGACTCGAAAGTTGCTCCAGCGATTACAACACACTCTAGCTGTCAGAACTATAAACGCGTTTGCTACTTTTATTCAAGGTGTCCCGGAAAAAATCAGACTTAACGGCCACTCAGTATAAGCATTGATTTACAACGGTTGATCTGGCTTTTTTTTAAGTTTTCGCCAATCCGTTCGGCCAAACTAAATTTTTTTCGCCAAATGTAACCTGAAGTCCCCAATTTTTTTTTACTCTCCATTTGGAAATATAAAAACCATAAACACATAAGGGGTTATAATAGTAAAAAAACAATAGGTTTTAGATTCTTTAAAATTAACCAGCAAAATTGTTGGATGTTAGCGTCCTTTGCTCGTTTCTTTTTATTTTCATCTGACACCTGCTGCAAGTGTTTACGGATGCGTTGATCCCAAGCAGCCACCAAGTGGTGTGTTGCAAAGAATTATGGGGTCACGACCCTGGACAATTGAGAGGAGAGAAGATGGCGTTGTCCCTTCGCTGTGTGTGAACACGCTGTGTTGTTGTTCTTACACAAACTGCTCTAAAAGAGTATACGAATTATGACGACCTAAAAGGACTATAGCTGGAATAAGCTGTGTGTTGTATGAACTCCTAAAAGGAACATTAATCATGGTAAGACTGTTTAAAACAGACGAAATAACCTTAAAGCACGGTGTCATTATTGTTAATAATAACTCATTCATTCTATGTTTATTGTATATCCGTCAACCTTCATTAGCGTCTTAGTTGTGTGTTTAATCAAGAATAAATAACGAAAAACTTAAATCTGGGGTCTGTCGATTATGAACATATACTGCCGGACAATTGCTAAGGACGGATGACAATAGCAACGACAGCAACCATAAAATGGAAGGCAGGAAAATGTGGAAATTTGCATAAGTGCGGGATACAGTAAGACGTGTTGTGCGTATGCGAATTTTGGATTGCCGAACTTGTTCGTGACGTCATAGCGCTGATAAGAGATATAAAGGATTTGACGCGTATTGACCGTTGCTGTTCAAACGCAAAGTTGAAAGGGAAAGAATCAATTGACGAACTTGCAATTTTCAGTATGTCTTCCCGACATCACCTAGATGATTTTACGCGTGGCCGTATTATTGACAAGATTGAAGAAGGGCGAAAAATAACAGATGTAGCCAGGGAGTTCGACGTCAGCCACAGTGTTGTTTCAAGGCTTTGGAAATCATTTCAAACAAATGGAGAGTGTAGCAAACGTCACAAGGGAGGTCGTGTTCGCAGTACGACATCTGCAGAAGATCGGTACATAGTGCTATCAACAAAAAGACACAGGCGCAGCACAGCTAGTGAGGTAGCAAATCAGTTTACAGCTGTTACTGGTAAGCGGATCTCCCGAAAAACTGTCGCCAGACGTTTGCATGAAAGAGGACTATACGCCCGCCGTCCTGTTGTGTGCATCCCATTGTCCAGACGTCACCGTACCGCCCGTTTGCAATGGTGCCATCAAGATCGCAATTGGACCGATAACGACTGGTCTGCTGTCCTCTTCTCAGATGAGAGTAGATACAGTCTATCGTCTGATTGTCGACGTCAACTGATCTGACGTGATAGTGGTACTGCATATTGTCCAACAAACATACAGGAAAGGGACCGATATCCGACATGTAGTGCCATGGTATGGGCTGGCATCATGATCAATGGCCGTACGTCCCTCTATGTGCTTCCAACTGGGACTATGACTGGCCAACGATACATTAATGATGTTCTGCTACCTCATGTTCGCATGTTCCGTGGTGCTGTCGGTGATAGATTCATTTTCATGGACGAGAACGCAACATGTCATCGAACAGTCGCTGTCCAGGAGTGTCTTCAGAGCGAGGATATTCAACGCCTCGTATGGACAGCACGTTCTCCAGATCTGAATCCCATTGAAAATGTGTGGGATGCTTTGGCGAGGAGTCTTGCTGGTCGCTGATGTCCTCCAATAAACAAGGACACCCTCATCCGTGCACTGACAGAGGAATGGGATAAATTACCCCAATAGCTGCTTGATAATGTTATGCAAAGCATGATACGACGTGTGGAATCTTGCATCGCCCTCCATGGTGGTCATATCCCGTATTGACATCTTACCGCGGAACGCCTGCGGACGGTAATTGCATTTTTTTCACGTTTACGTATTCTGCACAAAATGGCCTGTTTGTTCCTTGAACGCGTTCCAAAGCCTTCTGGATTTCAGAGCACAATAAATTGTCTTTCTTGTAATGTCCTGGCATTCTGACATTATTTTATTTCACTTGGCATCCAACCACACTTACTTTTTAATGCGCTATATAGCCGTTTATGATCCGTAATTAGCAATTGTCCAGCAGTGTAGTTACCGTTGCAAATCATTTCTTAGTTTTTAACTTACACCATCAAAAATATAATGTTATGGAACCCGAATCCTAATACAGTGTCAAAAAGTGAAAAAAGAACACCCAGAAGGAATACCGGTAAGAAAGTCATATTATAATATGTTAATTGTTAAGGCCAGCAGAAACTGTGATCCAAGGTGGAATGTCATTGGATGTAATAATGATGTCACTGCAGACGACAACATGCAAATATACCCAGTGCGTATTTAAGGACTAGTTCGTGCAGAACGAAGTCATTCGTCTGGTGTCTTGATGTTAAGTGCTCGTTGAAGAAGCTACCATCCTGGAGGACGCAGGCGCGCAACATTAGTTCAGCTATCGAAATTTGAGCGAGGTCGTATAGTGGGTCTGCGGGAAGGAGGTTGGTCCTTCGCCATATTGCGGACTTTGGAGTGGGACAAGAAGTATCGGCCATGGTAATATGGTGGCGTCGGTTGTCATAGCAGCATTCGCACACTCGTAGACGTGCTTCCGGGCAACACGGAGTTACGGACGCACGAGAGGATCGGTGTATCAGAAGAGGACGGCTACGGCGTCACAAATTCAATCCTTTGTCATACCAAGGGTGTCCACCAGAACGATACGGTATCGTTGTTGGAAGCAGGACTATGGGCACGCGATTTCTGGCACGGTTACCACTGACCCCTTATCACCGTCTAGCACGTTTGCGATGGTGTCAAGAACGAGTTCATTGGATGGAAAACGACGATTAGTGGTCTTCAGTGATGAAAGCCGATTCTGCTTGGGAACATCTGACGGTCGTTTATACGTCTGGAGGCGACAAGGTGAGCGGCTTCTTCCATCATGCATCCGCCAACGACACACAGGCCCCACGCCGAGCATCATGGTATGGGGAGCGATTAGCTATCACTCTCGTACAAGTCTGATGTTTGTATGGGGTACAATGAATAGCAGTACAGACGTCAGCGACATCGTGTAACTCAACTTATTCTTCAGGCTGTGCATCAACTCCTTTAGCCAGCATGCTCTCCGGACTTGTTTCCAATCGAGCATGTCTTGGACTGGATCGGACAAAGACTCTTCCGCGGACACCGGCAGGCAGCGACCAACTTTGAATTACGCGTCCAATTTGAAAGCGCATGGAATGCTATGTACCAGCGTGATAAAATGTTCGACCGACTTCATGCCAGATTGGAAGCTTGTATCGCTCGTGGAGGAGGTGCAACACCTTATTAAAATTTGTCTTCTGTACACTGTAATACGAATTAAAAGGTAAAATAAACACTGAATCACTGCTTACGTGTGATCGCTTTCGTTCCTTAATAGGTGGCTGCTACGACATAAATCTCATAGATGCAGCTGCAATTCTTCTTTTTCACTTTCCGGCAGTATAGAAAGAAATGTATACACTTATTTTCAATTTTGAATTTATTACAACCTATAAAATTTTTAAACGAAAATTATTGACAGGATAAATTTCAAATTAATTGAAAAATTGGGTATTACATTTATTCCGTGGCTTAGTTCTGAAAGGGTCAGTGTAAAAAAATACTGATGTTGAAAAATTGCCCTTTATTTCTTATAGAACTTTCATCTATTTCGTATCAGACACGCGATATTAGTTGATGGTTCACAACAAAAGAAAAAAAAATCCGTAACTGTGATTGCATTTAAAAGATTCTATATATATTTTTTTATATCCTTGGAATTGCCAAAGCAGAATTTGGCATGATGTCCGCGCAAAGACAATATTTTTAAAACATTGTCTTTTCTCGGACGTCGTTATAAAAGATAATCGCCAATATTTTCGACAAAACTTATTTTCCATCGCCAAAACGCTGTTTTTTTTCGCAAATTCCAAAGAGTGCGATCGGGCAGAGCGACCCCTGCATTCTGTGCAAGAGATGCAGCATGACTTCACTAAATACCTTTTATATAATGCAAAGGAAATTTACATGAAATCTTTGTCATATTCTTTCTCTAGAAGAATTTTGAAACTATTACCTTCTTCATCAGTTCTTCTTTGAATGAGTCATCTATCCTGTAAAAGAGCGAAAACATTTCTCCTTCCTTCACAATATTGTTTTACGTTCAACATGATTTTAATCTCGATCTTCTTCTTTTCTTTCCTTTCCCTTCTCTTTCGTGTAGTTTCGTAAACTCCTCCATGTAAAGAATCTCATATCTTTGCATTTATGTTTTTGTTTTTCTTCGTACTTGTAGCGGCCGTGAATTCTCTATTTCATAGTCCTGAAGACAATTACTGAATTCCTTTAAAAATTTTACGGTGATCTTTTGTGTAACACCAAACTTTATTTAAAATGGTATGATGTGCTTCCTTTTATTCCTTAATCTTCGTCATCTTCCTTTAACAATTAAATTAGCACGCCACTATTACAGCCTCGAGGAATACCCCCTTAAATCAGTGGTTTAGCTAAAATCATTACGTGCTTCTTTTCTTTACGTCCAGCATGACCCTATGCTATTGTTCTCTTTTTTATTTTATTTTTCGGTTTTGCTAAGTTCCGTAATCCACTTTACCTGGAATAGGCTTGTATGTTTGCATGTTTCTTTGTATCTGTGGAAACTGTGTCTTCCATTTCGCGAAGATTTGAATAGAATTCTACAATCCCTTTCCAATATTAGTTTTTCTTTTGGTACCATCCGATCATTTGAATCTCATGCGATGGGTCTCCTTCCATTTCTCAAAAAATCTTAACTCTCTTCGAGTTTCCTTCATTTTCAGAAAGTTCTTTTTGTTACTTCGCGGTAATATTTCCTGATATCTTGCTTAATGCATTATCGCATTTCTTGAATAATTTAATGTATTCAGCTGGGAAATTAGGGTTTTTTCACTTTCATTTCTGTCATTTTCTTTACCAATAACTTATTCTTTTCTGAAGATCTTCTCCTTGCTTTTTCGTTTTCTACGCTTCCAGTTTTTTAGTTGATGTTTCTAGATGGTCATTGGGAATCCTTTTGTTAAACATAGGCATGTATGCGTTTGTGTTTTGTGTGTATGTGTGTGCCATTTTTGTTATTATCCCTACCAAAGCAGGAAATCGATTGCTCAGCTGTAGCTTAAGCGTAAGTTGTTCTTAAAGACCTCATGCAATCATTTTTCTTTTTCCTTTCATAAACTTGCTCCGTTGTAGCTTTGTGCTCTTCCGTCCTAACACGTGGCCTCTACTGAATTTGTTCAAATGTTTGTTGTTCTGAAAGATAAAATTCTAGCTACACACAGTTAGTTCTCTTTTTATATTTTCTTAATGATCGGTTACACCAGACTTCTTACGAGGGAAGAGATTTTGACGAAATATTTGGCAGTTTTTGGATAGTCAACCAAAATATTTACCCTCTTATTTTGGTTACCATGTTTGAACTCCCTCAGACACGAAGCAAATATTCAAAGAAGATATTTATAAAACCTAAAAATTCAGCCAAAAAGTAAAAAACAAATACAAAAACGCTTAAACCATCTAAGGAGAAACTCGCATAATTTAGATCATGCAGTGTGAGCTCGATTATTCATATTGAATGAAAGTACTGTCATTTGCAAAAGTTTATGACCACCTGCCGATTTATCGAAAATTAAGATTTTCGAAGAATCAACTAATTACTAGTCAGAAATATTTGACAAAATGACACCACAGATAAATACTTACATTCTTTAGAACCCTTACATTCTTTACTTACATTCTTTAGAACCCAAAAAGCCTGAAAGCAGTACTTTCTACGTCCACCTTTGTTATTTATAACGAACGAAATACGATGTGGCATACTCTCAATGAGGTATTTGTAGTAGTACTTGAAAATTCTTTGCATCACACTTACTTCATCGCGTTCATCAAAGCTTGGGAATTTGATGGCTGTTTTTCTGCTACCTTGTCTTTTAAAACGGCCCACAACTTTTCGATGGGATTAAGATCGGGACAATTAGCGGGCCAGCCAAGCACAGTTATGTGTTTCCTGTGCAGGTAGTCCTTTAATATCTTTGATCTGCGGCATGGAGCACAATCATGAATAAAGATTTTGCATCTGTGCACTTGCATATCAGTTACCAGCTTCTCACGTAACATTTCTACATAAAAAGGACCAGTCATGGTAGTGCCTGACCGCAAAAAGGATAATGAAACAGTACTGGATGCTGACATAGTACCCTGACTAAGCGGATGTCTCACGGTGATAATGGTGTATTTTTCATGAAACCTTTTGCTTTTTGGTTGTGGACCATGTGCTGCGCGTGATGTAAATTGACGCACAGTTGATTCATTAGAAGGAAAGACCTTGGCTCCAATTTTCAGCAGCCCACGATTGAAGACGCTTCGCAAACTCGAGTCTTTTCCTTTTCGTGACAGAGGTTAATCTAGGTTTATGTGCAGGTTCATAAGATTTCAATCCAAAATCTTTGCTAAGACGTCGGGAAACAGTGATAACATTAATATCAGACCCTTTTGGATGTGGGAAGGCTTTGATTTTCTTCTACGATCACCTCGGAGAACGCATAACTATTCGCCTTAGGGTATTATTGTCTTCACATGGGGTTGTTTACCTTGGACGTCCACTTTTCTTTCGGTCGCTAAATTCATTTGCATCTCGATATTTCATGATCGCGTTATGAATAGCAGTCTTGCTCACAATCACCTTTCTGCTTATGTCACATTCTCACCCTCAGAATATCTTTCAAAGTCCCTATTTGTGCCATCTGAGAAAACTTAATGACGCCTTTTTGCCCATTTTTAGCTATATAGAAAATACGTACAAAACCTGTCAGTATGAAAACCAGAAGCAAACTGTGACTCTCACGATTCCCTGAACTCTATCAACAGCTGCTGCTGAAGGATGATGCAACTGCGACAGGAAGTTTAGTAATACAGACAGTGGTTGACCCAATCGGTAGAAACCTCCTAATACCAACAGGTGGTCTTAAACTTTTGCAAATGGCTGTAATTCTAGTTTCTAAGTCTGATAAAATATCCTCAGATAGAAATAGCTACTTATTCCCACTAGCAACTGTAAAGTGTGCTACCAAACATTCAAATTGTGCACAAAAGGTCTTCATAGCAGAAGATATCAGAGGGAAAAGGGATTTTTAAACTGAAACATACTTCTATGCCCCCCTGGCGGAAAAAATGCACTAATTTAAGCTGGGCGTATTTTGAAAAAATGTTGTCGTCGTAAGCGGTATCTGACCTGAAAATATTTTTTATATCAGGTTTTCAGGAGCGCTGATATTGCTGTAAACGCATCAGAAACAGAAATATACATTTACGCTACCTAGTCGTCAAACCATTATTTACCAGAAATTAGACATTTTACACTGAAAATTTCTCGCCAGAAGCAATATTCGATGCAAAGAGAATTTTTCATATCGAACTTTCAGAAGCGGAGATATATGGTAAATCGCAATTTAACTTTACGCCCTCTGGCGGAAAAACTATGCTTTGCTTAAAGAAGAAAATTGGTGCAAAATACTCTTCATAATGAAGAATATCCTACCAATAAAGGATTTTCCTATGGGATTTCTAGGATCAAATAGTCTTAGAAATTTTAATGAGAACTGAATTATAGCCTTGAAAATTCTTCTAAAGAACTTATAGTCGCCATAACGTTATTATAAATGCACCAGATTGTGAATACTCCAGAGACGCATATAGCGTATTAAATACGTTTATTGTTGTGGTGTAGTAAGCACTAAGATTGGCCAAGCTTTTGATGCCAGTGCTCTTTTCGCCTGATTTTCTTTGAAACAACTGGGAGGCTTCCTCAAAGCAATGGTAGAAATAAAAATGCAGGGAATTGGAACACGTAAGGAACAAAGATGATTTTTGAAAATAACGTGGGTGATGTCAGGAGCATATTACACGAACTGACTTGAAAAAGCCTCCCAGAGGAGTGCGAAAGCTTGGCGAATCTTTGTGCTTACTACACCACAAAAATAAACGTTTTTAATACATTATATGAGTCTCTTGAGTATTTATAGTGTGCATATTACTGTTCCTTATTCTTTTGGTAGCAGTGAAACTAGAGCTGCTGCTGTCTGAGCTCTGCAGTACAAGAGATCGTCACATTTATTCGTGGCGATATGAGAATTTATCTCCCGCTTCTCATATAAAGAGCGTCATTTGTTTGGAAGTGACCCTGGGGCACCATCCCCGCTCTTGCTGACTTTTAAAAAAAAATCTCAACAATCTTTGATCAATTACGATTAGGATAGGCGCGTCATTTACATTTTTTTTTTAATTTATTGGACCTGGTGGTACAGACATAGCAAACAGGCAGACATAAATAGGATATTTTACATTAACAAGTACAAATCATACATGGTTTAGAGCATGTCAAATTATCAATGTAGACAGAAATAGCCAGAGTTGATCATGGAACACATTGTGAACAAGTATGCGTCAAACATGGGTTTTACAGTATGCTAAGTGACCAACGTACACAGATAACCAGTGTTGGATAAGTAACATATTGAGAGCCAGTGCCGAAATCCAAACACAAACATTCATGCCTCACGGAGATTCGAACCCGGACCCATCTAGGACCAATGCTCAGAAGCCATCGCTTAGACCACTGCACCACCGGGGCGGCTCATTTGCCCTTTGAAATTACATATACACTGCTGGCCACCCAAAATGCAACACTAAGAAGGAAGCATCCGATTGGCCTGAAATTCGCAGCATGCGTCGCCCGCGAGAGGACATGCAGACGATTAGCATAGCAGGGCATATGCAAATCATGTGAGCCCGGCACGCCACCAAGAAGCACTATAAGAAGGGTGCACAGAAGGCGGGGTGTAAGTAGTGGAAGTGTGTTGTGCTGCCTCGTCTGGGAAGCTTCCTGATGCCTCGTCGCAGAATACGGCAGTCATTCCAGCATGTTTCGGAGTTCGACAGAGGACGAATAGTTGCTTATCTCGACAGCGGTTTATCGTACCGAGACATCGGCGCCCGTGAGGGACGACATCCAGCCACACTCAGGCGAGTATGGATTCGGTGGGTGCAGGAGGGACTGACGGACCGACGCGAGCGATTGCCGCAGCCGCAGCATGCCACCGAACGAGAGGACCGGCATGTTGTGCGGCGGGCATTGACAGCTCGCACCGCCGCATCACGAACGTTGGCGCAGGAATCAGGGTGTGTTGCGCAACAACCTGTGTCAGCACGTACCGTTCGACGTCGTCTGCAGAAGAGGGGACTTGTAGCACGGCGCCCATTGCTCCGATTACCATTGACGTTACCCTACCGGCGAGTTAAACAATGCGAAGAGGAAAAATAATCACGCAGACGATTAACTGAATTAAGGAAGTATCTACGGCAACAGTTATTAGCCGTGGCAGACGATCCTGGTTTTGTTCTTGCGCAGTTGTTTAAGGTACGTCTGCATTTCGCCATACAGCTATGGAGGTGAGTGATTCTGAGTTAAAAAGTGAAATGCGTTGTCCTTGTAAAATTTTGCAATCGTTCGGGTAAAACGGCTCCAAAAATAGTTGGTTTAATGAAAAACTCTTAGAAAGATAAATGTTTGGGTGAGTCCACGATTTTTATATGGCACCATGATTTCAAAAGAGGCGTTTGTTGGCAGAAGTCGCTCCTAGGCCTGGTCGATCTGAAAGTGTTGTTATGGGGGTATTGCTAACACTGTTTGGGCAATTCTGCAAGAAGATCAACGAATGACGAGTGAAGGTATATCGGCGGCAACTAATATTTCAAAAAGGACGGCATTCTGCATTCTGCGCGACAAATAACTGCTTCATCGTGTGTTCCAGATGGGTACTTCATCACGAGAGAACAATTGTTAGCCAGAGTTCAGGTGTATCATGTGTGGAAACAAATTATTGCAAAGGATCCAAACTTTCTAAACACAGTAATAACTGCCGACGAAACATGGGTCCACTATTTAAACACCCTACGAAGCCCGCAACGAGTGCATGGAAACACACAGGCGTAAATGCAGATGATATCGAATTCAAAATACATTTTATTCCATTTAATTGCTTTTAAACATCTGACTGAAAAAATTATTTTGTCTTTCGATTCCATTTATGATTAAGAGTATTTTAGGTATAATTACTTTTTAAAGTTACGCATATATTTTCCGCTAGGGGGCGTAAAATAAATTACGTCTTCACCAATGTCTTTTCTTCTAAAACTCCGATTGAAAAATGTTTTTTTGAGCGGATACAGCTCCTAATGGAACATCTTTTGCATACAATTTCTAATTTTTGGTAAATAATTCTTTGGCCACCATGGGGCGTAAGTGTTAATTTTTTTCCTTCTGATGTACTTGCCATAATATCTGAGCTTCTAAAACCTCGATTAAAAAAATTCGTTCGTGAACCGATACCACTCACATTGATAAACCTTTTCGGAATATTTTCTTCTAAAAATTATGTATGGTTTCTCCGCCAGGGGGCGTAGAGGTATATCTTATTTTTGTCAATATCTCTGCTTCTAATGGTCCTATTTGAAAAACTATTTCTTTATTGGATAGAGTTTGCGGTGTGACATGTTTTTCATAAAAATTCAGAAATTTCAAGTAATTCATAGATTTTGCGCTAGGGGGTGTAAAAGTAAATTGCATTCCCACCGATATCTCTGCTTCTAAAACTCCGATTTGAAAAATTCTTTCTGCACCGGATACAGCTCCTGATGGGAAATCGTTTATACATAATTTCTAACTACTGGTAAAAAATGGTCCGGCCACCAGGGGGCTAGGGTCTTAATTTCAACCTGATACAAGAAGCAACGCCCCCTATGTTAAAAAATTTACCTGATACAAAGAACCTGAGGATATATTCAGCGATCTGGTGAAGTCGAAGCCAAGACTGATAAAACAAGTTAGTAAAATCATGCAATGCATTGATTATAATACGCTTTCCAACATACCAGAAATTATTACTCAAGTTATGAGGAAAATGGCTGTGGAATAAATCTCGGTCCTGTACCGTGACCTTTGATCCATTTCGATTATATTTAATAGAACCGGTTCAGTAAACCTCCAAAATAACATGATAAAGTTTTGTCGCAATGGAAGCATTTTTACGTAAGTTATGATGCATATGGGCCATGGAATAGATTGCTCTCCTGTGTCCTAACCTTTGACCCCATTTCGCCCATTTTCAATAAGTTTCGTCCCCAGGCAGGCCCCTACGACATACTAACATTTTATCCAAATCGAAGATTATTTACGTCGGTTATGACGCATAATGGCGATGGAAGTGATTCCGCTCCCATGTCCTAACCTTTGACCACATTTCGCCCATTTTCAATAGCCTTTGTCCCCAAGTGGTCCCATATCACATAGTAAAATTTAATCGAAATCGAACTTTTTTTTTGTTAGTTATGACGCATAAGAGCGGTGGAATGGATCCCGCTCTTATGTCCTAACCTTTGATCCCATTTCGTTCACTTTTAATACGGTTCCTTCCCAGGTGATCCCCTTCCACATATTAAAAGTTCATTGAAATCGAACGATTTTTACCCGAGTTATCGTCGGACGGACATACGCACACAACGCGTGGCGTAATGAGGCAGATGTGAATCGCGACCATCTGCTCGCAAGAGTGTGACGTCATAAAACCTTAATAGGATCCACACACAACGCGTGACGTAATGAGACAGATGGCTTGACTGCGCGCCTACATCTCAAGCGCGAGTTGTGACGTCATAAGATCGTCCCCAGGTGGTCCCCTACCACATAATAAAATTTCATCGAAATCGAACCATTTTTACGCACGTTATGACGCATAACGGCAATGGAATGCATTCCGCTCCTTTTGTACTGACCTTTGACTCCACTTCACCCATTTTCAATAGGTCCATCCCCAGGTGGTCCCCTAGAATATGCTAAAATTTCATCGACATCGAACCATATTTACGCAAGTTATGACGCATAAGGGCAATGGAATGGATCCCGCTCCTATGCCGTGACTTTTGACCCCATTTCGTCCATTTTCAATAGGGTTAGTCCCCTGGTGGTTCCCTACCACACACTAAAATTTCATCGAAATCGAACCATTTGTACGCGAGTTATCGTGCCGACAGACGGACGGACAAAGCTGGAGCATATACGCTTCTTCAACCTACGGTTGGAAAGCGTAATAAACGTTATCGCTGCGATAATGTTGCCCAACGTGCTGTGGGGTCGTTATTCATAATGTTATTAACATAATGGTTTAGGAATGCATATTTCATTCGTGTAGGAAATAGCCTTTCTCGCTTCTATCTGTTTCTCGAAATCGTGATACAAAACACATATATTGTACTTAATTCGCGCATTTTGAAAATGTTATAAATAAGTGATTACAAATTTGAGTGCATTTCTGGATGTTGCTTATAGTACTTTAAGTTATTATGGGAAACTATTAGTTGAAATGTTTGCTTCAATGAGTCTAAATTGTAGACAGCCATAATCACAGTTTAAACATGAATGGCAGAAGAACTCACTAATTCATGACATGAAGACCAGAATTAACTTTCATTTACATGTCTAAATTTTCAGAGAGCTGAGTGTAAATGAAACCAGCATATCTGCAATTGTGTTTATTATAATTAAGAATTGCTAAGCTGAACTCTTCTCATTAGACGCCTCCAGTAGTTTAGTTGAATGCATGTTCAGCGTACCATATAATGCGCTTCAACTACTCAGAAAAGCGTAGCGTACTCTGTCGCGTAAATTCGGTGGAAAATCGAGAGAAGAGAATTCAAATTCAATTTCAGGACCATGGAATTTCTAAGTTTACTTAAAAGTTAACCACACGAATGGAAGAAAATTCCGGTATGGTCTGAAATAACGAGTAATTAATATACAGTGTGTGGACATTTTATCAGGAGCATCTAATTCGTAACGTTTTGGGCCTCTTAGAATTGATTCGATAAACGTTTATTACATTCTGGTGTCATTCTCGTTCAACCTCATCTTGTAGATAGCCCATGGCATTGATGTCTGGATACTGTAGATGCTAATGAAGCAGGGAAAAGTCTTTATCATTTGTCTGTAATTACTAAGATGCAATATGGACATCATGGAATAGTACATTTTCTTTCTAGACGCATCAATCACCACAGAGGTAGAAAGTAATAATGTTTACATTGTGTAACGGTGTTTGTCCTTCTATTGGGTTGTCGGAAAAGTCATGACGTATTCTAGCCATGTTTTACAAAGGTCATTTATTGATAGAAAGAACAAAGTTCAATCAATGATATAATTCCCGTTTTATTCGATAACCTTTTGCCATCTTTCAGGGAGCTGCAGAATGCCTCGTTCATAGAAAGACCTGTCTTTCGTGGCGAAAAAATGTACACGGTACTGATCTACAGCCTCATCTGAATTGAACGTTATTCCCCGTAAAGACTGTTGAAGAGAGCGAAACAAGTGGAAGTCTGACGGCGCAAGGTCAGGCGAGTATGCTGGGTGTGGCAACACATCCCACCCAAGCTCCAATAATTCTTGGCGGTTGATCAAACTCGTGTGTGGTCTCGCGTTGTCATGATGGAACACAACACCTTAACGATGAAGGAGCTCTGGACGTTTCTGGATGATGGATTCGTTCAAACTGTCCAATTGCCAACAGTACACATTTGAATTGATTGTTTGGTTCCGTGGTAGGAGCTCGAAAAACACAACACCTTTAAAATCCCACCACACTGAGACCAGAACCTTCCGCTGAAGAATCTCTGCTTTGGATGTCGTTTAAGGCGAAGCAGCACCCAGGGACCAAGACCGTTTGCGCAGCACATTGTTGTACACAATCCACTTTTCGTCACCAGTTATCAGTCTCTTCAAAAAAGGATCGTTTTCCTCACGTTTAATGAGCATATCGCAGATGTGTATACGCGCCTTCAGTTAAGCTTATTTGAGTTCATTAGGAACCCACACATCGAGCTTGCTTACGTATCCCAGCTTCTTCAGGTGGTCGTGAACGCTTGAATGATGGATGTGCAATGTGTCTGTGATCTCTCGTGTCGTGTAACGTGGGTTTGACTGGATCAAGCCTTGATTTGGTTGCCATCAGCCTCAGTGGGCCTCCGCGACCGAGGAGCATCGTTGAGGTCAAAATCACAAGCACGGAATTTTGCGAACCACCGCTGGAACTGACGTTCTTGTAGAACATTATCACCGTACACTTTACGCAACGTTTCATATGCTTGACGCGCATTCTTCCCTTTACGGAAGTAAAACAGTAAAATATGGAGAAAATGCACAGTTTGGTGTTCTATCTTCAACTTGATGTCAAATCTCCGCAAATCAACCAAATCGCTCACTATTCCTTTTAGACCGCAGCTAGAACTGGCACCTGACAAATGCCATAGTGATAACAGAGCTGTCCATGCCTTTAGAACTTCCAAAACCACCCAACCGCCATCGGGTGCCAAAATACGTCATGACTTTTCCGACAACCCAATAGAAAGATCCATCACCAGGGGGATAGATAGTGACAATATGGACACTGCGGCATGGTGTACTGACATTATGGGAGTATCCATCACCAGTGTAGTAGAGAATGACAACATTTGTGTAGTGGCATGAAGTATTCTTTTTCTGGAAGTATTCATCACCATGGTGGTAGAGAGTGATATCGTGGCATGATGCATTGTCTTTATGGAAGCAGTAATCACCACGGCAGTGTGGATACTGTGATATGATGTATTATTCTACTGGAATTATCCATCACTACGGAGGTAGAGAGTGACAAAATCGATAGTATGGTATGTTGTCCTTCTGGAAGTATTCAGTACCTAAGGGTCGGAGAGTAACAGTGTGGTTATTATGGCAAATTGTATTGTCTTTCTGAATGTATCCATCTCCAAGGTGGCAGAGAATGACAATATTTGCGTTGTGGCATGATGTATTGTTTTTCTGGATGCATTCATCACCAAGGTGGTAGAGAGTGACAGTGTGGCACGATGTATTGTTCTTATGGAAGTATCCATCACCACTGAAGTAGAGAGTGTCAATGAAGATAGTGTGGTGTGTTTTATTGTCCGTCTGGAAGTATCCAACGCCAAAGGGGTTAATAGTGGCAATGTGGACATTATGGTATGGTTCTAATGTCGATATGATGATATGATGGAGCGATATGATGATGAATCCTTCTAGAAATATTCATCATCATATTGCTGGAAGACAGCGGCTAGATGAACCCGATTAGAAACAATGTTTATATACGTTTAGCATCAACACGTGGGTCCACTCGAATCGAGAGGCTTAAAATTTCCAATGAAAACATTACCCACATTGCCCAAGCCAGCATGGACAGTCGTAATTATGCAAGTAGGATCAAAGCTAACATGTTAGTATCTCCAAATTTCACTCAACCCCTGTCTGCATAGTGCAGGTACAAACGAGATTCTTAACACCACATGCCTATTTCCAGTCAATTAGGTAACACCTTTGTTATTTCCAAGCCCAGTGGTTAACGGTTAAGTGGTTAAGTTTACTCATGTTCGCTATTCACAGAAGAATTATGCAGACATGTTTTCTGCTGTTGTAATAGAGACAGAAGAATATGCAGCGCACACTGAGTTGGAATGTATTGTGCCTGTTTGAAGGATTGTTGCTTGACGCACAGCTGTGCGTCATTTTACCCGGACAAATCTGACCATCTCGCACACACCTCGAGAATGCAGCAGTCAATTCTAACCACGTATCGTGCGCTGACTACCACGATTTTGCTGCATCAAGTCGTCTCTATATACTTTTACTAGCAAAATGGCTTTCCTACCCGGCTTTGCCCCGTACAGAATGTATGGAATCTGTAGAATCAAACGAACCAAAAGTGTTACGAATTATTTAACACGCGTCCAGGAAACACAACATTAGAACACTGACTGAACAAAATTCGACGTTCAAATGAATCACGTGCTTTCAGTTTCAGACGTCTTTGAGGGGCGAATCTCTGGGATAAAATAGTTAAAAACTTATCTTTGCGAATATTTTATGAAACTGGCTGAAATTTTAATGAACACCATAAATCGTTAATAGGAACATGACCTCCTAATTTTCTCCTGAATCGGTAAATAACTTTTTAAATTAGCCGTCAAAATTTTATTAACCGTTTCTGCGTATATATTTCTGTTTACCGATGAATTAAAAATTCCATGCCTATTTTAAAACGTTTTGACCGGATTTCGATGAAATTTTGAATGACTCCTCTTGTTACAATTCATGGTGTTGATAAAAATTTCAGCCCGTTTCGTTAAGATTTCGCAAAGTTCTTTTTTGCATTTTTTTATGCACAGTTTGCAAAGAATAGAAACACCTGTGTATGTGCCGGGGCGATAAATGCAGTCACGTGCTTTCAGATTTGTAACAGTATGTCGTACCAAACGACTGTTGACTTTATTGATTAGCTTATGAATTAAATCATAACTCGCGAAAGTAACTACGTAGACATCTTAAAATAGTTGTTTTGGCCTAGAAATTCCAGTAGTAATAAGTTATGTAAATTTCACGATGCCACAGTTCGGCGTTAGAGAGTTCTTGCTGCTTCAGACAAACAGACGTTTTGTGTTTTATATATAACATAATGTTGAAATGGCCATACACTGCGTATTTCTTCACTCGTTTGGGAAACACATGTCTGCCTGACTTATTCTGCCAGATAACACATAAGCAATTTCGTTCATAACTGTAAATTTAAAACTTGAAGCCTACACGAAACAAATCAAAATACGTCGTTACTCTTCACTTTCATCGTTAAAATATTAATAGACAACAGAGCAGAATAATAATATAATATAAAACGGAACAAAATACGTCGTTACTTTCAGCATAAATGTAAAAAGAACCTTGCTTATAAACAGTTTCGTAAACAATTTCGTTCGAAACTGTACATTTAAAAGTTAGCAAGTCAGATGTTTTTGGAAGCGTGGGCAAAATTGTGTTGACATCGCTAATATCTCAAGGGGAAACTTCTTTTTTTTTAATTTTAATTACTATGAAAATCTACCCGCATATTTATATTTTTTGCAGTCACCTTACCACTTATATGACGTCACCGTTGCGTCGGTGAAAGTGAATGTTGGCAAATTGATTTTGACTCAAAAACCTTGTCATTCGATATGTCAAACGATAATATAAATGTTTAAATGCAAAGCATATTATGATATAGCGCTTTTTCCGTGATTTGAAAGGTTCTTTGTTAAATAAATTCGAAACAAATAAATTCAGAACAAATAAATTTAGAACATAATATAAGATTCGGCTGTTTAAAAATACAACACACATAAAAATTCGAAGGGGAATGAGACAAGGTGACACCATATCTCCGAAGCTCTTTAATGCCACATTGGAAAATGTCTTTCAATCACTGAACTGGGAAAACAAAGGGATAAAGATTAATGGAGATTATCTAACCCACCTTCGTTTTGCTGATGACGTAGTCATTTTTTCAACTACCCCATCAGAGCAGCAGAATATGATCCAGGAACTTTCTGACAAGAGTAAAGAAGTGGAATTAAAAATGAACTTTCAGAAGACAAAAGTGATGTTCAATGCTTTTACAAGAAATGAAGATTTAACGATTGATGGAGAAAAGCTAGAGATAACAGATGTATACGTTTATCTTGGACAGCAGATATCAAGTGAGGGTCACATTGATGAAGAAATTAATCGGCGTACAAAACTTGGTTGGAGAGCTTTTGGAAGAAACAGCATAATTTTCAAGAGCAATATGCCATTATGTCTTAAAAGAAAAGTGTGTGATCAATGCATCCTTCCAGTGCTTACGTATGGTGCAGAGACATGGACCTTAACTAAAAGAGATATACAAAGGCTGCAGACAACTCAAAGCAGCATGGAGAGATGCATGCTTGGTGTAACCAGGAAAGATAAGAAGATGAACTTGTGGATAAGGAAAATGACAGGAGTGGACGACATCATGACCAGAATTACATCACTGAAATGGCAATGGGCCGGACATGTTGCCAGAAGAACGGACCACCGATGGGCAACCGAAATTTTAGACTGGATTCCGAGGGACAGGAAAAGACCCAGAAGAAGACCACATGGGAGATGGAAGGATGAAAATCGAAAGTATGCGGGAGTGATATGGAGGAGACTGGCACAAGACATACCGTTGTGGAGGAAACTTGGGGAGACCTTCTTCCAGCAGTGGATTGATAATGTTTGACAATGATGATGATGATGATATACTGAGCATGTCAACTCAAGTCATTCCAAACTTACGGCAGGGCTTCAGTTGCTGGGCAACAATAGCTCAATCATTGCAAAACGTTCTAGCGTTATCAAAGGTGGGTTATTTAAAAAAAAAAAAACATTTCGACCCACTTAAAGTTATTGTAGGAAAAATTCCTTTCTTAGTGCGCCTCTATGTTGTACAAGGAACATTTCTGCCAAATATGAAAGTTCTAAGTTCAGTAGTTTCTGAGATTCGGTGATGCGTCAGTTAGTCAGTGAGGGCTTTCAAGTTTTATATGCACCGATTGCTAATGTTTGTCTTCCATATTTCACAGCTGCAGGAGTTTCTCTTATACCTGCGGTACTCCTTCGGACCCCCACTATAATCTTCTCCTTAAATTCTGTTTTGATCACTTTGTTATGCCTTCAGTAACGGATTTCGAACTACTGTCATAGAGCTTTATACACTGAGTGGCCACTTTATTATGACCATCCCCTCAGTACTTCGTTGGGCCACCCTTTGCCTTTGATACTGCATCGATTCTTCGTGGCATGGACTCTACGAGATGTTGATAGGTGGTTTGTGGGATCTGAGATCATGCTTGTTGAATAGCACTTTCCAGGAGTGTGAGATTCATTATCTTGTTGAAAGCAGCCATCGCCATTGGATGAACCATCCACATGACAGGATGCACTTGGTCCGCAACGATGTTTAGATATGATGTGCCAGGCAGACGTTGATCAACATGAATAAAAGATCCCAAAGCATGCCAGGAAAACATTCCCCAAACCATAACGTTGCCTCCACCATCTTGAAGGGTTGTAGCAATGCATTTGGGGTCCATGCTTTCGTGCTGTTTCCGCCAAATTCTCACTCGGCCATCGACATGGTGCAACTGAAAACGTGATTCATCGGACCACATAATTTGTTTCCAATTATCGACTGCCCAATCCTTGTGCTCCTGTGCGAACTGGAGACATTTTCTCTTGTTAACTGCAGACAGCAAAGGATTTGAGTAAAAAGATTTCGCAAAGTTTTTCATATGAAAGTGGTTAATAAAAATAACCACTTTCATATGAAAAACCCGATTAAAAAGATAAATATTCAGAAACATTTTCGCGGTTTTAGTTTATAACAAGAAAGATGACATCGAATTTTTGGGTGTAATAAGCACGTCTTTTGAATCCGTTCTGACTCAAATTAAATTTATCAAAGCTATTCAAAGTCGATGGAACCGGTATGGAAAACAATAGTATCTGACGGAAGAAAGAAGTTTTTCAATCGAGTTTTTAATCCCTCAGATATTGCTATAAACGGAATAGTGAGCTTTCGCCCTCTGGTTGCAGACTTGTGCGTTAAGAAAAACATGAATTTATATGAGAAACATTTCGCACCGGAAAGGCTCTCCAACACAGAAAGAATTTTTCAAATCGGGCTCTTAGAAACAGAGATATCTGGTGGGAAAACCATGTATTATTTTAGGAAGAAAATATTCTCAAAAGGTTTTTCAATATGAGCGGTATCGGTCCAAAAAAAATTTTAGTCGAGTTTTCAGGAGCCCAGATTTTGCTACATATACATCACAAGCAGAAATCAACACTTATGCGCCCTAGTAGCCAAACCATTCTTTACCAAACATTAGAAATTATGTGAAAAATATTTTCCATCAGGTGTTGTATGCGATAAAGGAAGACATTTTCAAATCGGAGTTTTAGAGGCAGAAATAACGCAGAAAACGCAATTTACCTTTGTGCCTCCTAGCGGAAAGTCTATGATTTACTTGAAAATTTTGAATTTATAGGAAAAACATTTCGTATCGGAAAAACTACCCAATGAAGAAGGGATTTTTCAAATCGGATTCCTAGAAGTAGAGATATTGACAGAAATAAGGTGTACATCTACGCCTCTGGCGTAGAAACCATGCATTATTTTAAGTAGAAATTGTTCCTAGAACGTTTGTCTACATAAGTGGTATCGGTTTACGAACGACCTTTTTTTTAATCGAGATTTTAGAAGCTCTTATTTTGCTGCAAATACATCAGAAGCGGAAATTAAGACTTACGCCCCATGGGGGCCGGACCATTTTTTACAAAAATTAGAAATTATGTGCAAAAGATTTCCCATCAAGAGCTGTATCCGGTGCAGAAGTAAGTTTTCAAATCGGTGATTTGGAAGCAGAGATATAGGGGAAGCAATTTACCTTTGCGCCACCTAGCGAAAAGTCTATGAATTACTTGAAAATTTTGAAATTATATAAGAAACATGTCACACTGGAAACACTATCCAAGAAAGAAGGAATGTTTGAAATAAGGCTCCTAGAAGTAGAGATATTGACAAATATAAGATATACATCTACGCCTCCTGGCGGAGAAACCGTGGAATATTTTAAAAAGAAAATATTCCGAAAACGTTTTTCGACGTGAGTGGCATCAGTCCACGAAATAATTTTTTCAATCGATATTTTAGAAGCTCAGGTTTTATGGAAAATACATCAGAAGTAAAAATTAACACTTACGCCCCCCTGGTGGCCAAAGTATTCTTTACCAAAAATTAGAAAATATATGCAAAAGATTTTCCATCAGGAGCTGTATCCGCTGAAGAAAACATTTTGAAATCGGAGTTTTAGAAGAAGAGTTATCGGGGAAAATGTAATTTACTTTTACGCCCCCTAGCGGAAAATGTATGTGTAATTTGAAAAAGTAACTATACTTAAAATACTCTTCGATATAAATGGAATGGAAAGGTAAACATTTTTTTTCAATCGGTTGTTTAGAAGCAAAGATGTGGAATAAAACATATTTTTGAATTCGACATCATCTGCATTTACGCCTTCTAGCGGCGAAATCGTACATCGTAAAAAAACGAAACAAAAGATCATCATTCGCATTATTTCAAGCTTCCCAATGCAAAAAGAATTTTTTCAAATCGGACTAATAGTTGCAGAGATATCGTGTCTACAGACGGACGGATGGACGGACAAACTGATAACATAAGCACGATCTTTTTTTACAAAAGACGTGCTGAAAACTGAATGAAAGGAAAGCATCCATTTTCGCCCCAGAGGACTTGATGCCCTTTTCACAGCCATATGCATGTATATTAGCGAGACAATGTGAAAGAAATATGGGTTCAACGAATGAAATTTTTATACCAATGAGGATAAGGTGTTATTCATTAATGTTGTTTGCACGTAACTACGCAACCTTCAGAATATACTGAACTAAAAGGTGTTCCTCGCGGTGACGAAGAGACAGAGACTTGTGGGATTGTTTTTATAATAGAGTCAAAAGAACTTTTACTATGTGCATACCATTGTGGAATTATATTAAGTGTGGTTTTTATATTCAAGATTAAATAATTTAAGTAGTTTTACTTTTTTTTTTATGTCAAAATTCTTTATTTTAATTATTTGGTAACTTATGTTCTGTGCTTTCTTATAAATTGGTAAAGGTCATCAGACGCAATCATAAGACAGTTGAGTGTGCGTGTGATCGTGATGCATTTCCAAGAAATGGCTAGTTACCTAAAAGAATAAAATTTGCAAGATATACTTAACTTTTGTGGAAGTGTTTTGTAAAAATTTGTTGAGTGTGTAATGCATTGTTAGCGTGCTATCTTTGTATTTGCACGAAACTAAGGCTGTAATAAACTAGGGCAATAATAATAACTCTACGGCTAACGTTTGTGTTACACGAAATAAAATGCAACAATTTCGGTTTTACGAAAATTTCCTGTAGGTTCCAAAGAACTTGCATTATTAAAACGCTCATAAAACCTATTAATAATACGAAATTTAAAATTTTCAATAATTGAAATGATAATATTGTATTAGGAATTCTTCCAAAATAATGATAATTAATAATATGGAATTTAAAATTTCCAATAGTAGAAATGTAATCGAAATAATAACGCGAGGAACTGTACAACAAGTATACATGAAATAGTTCAAATATACCAGTTATCCAAATTTATTGACGTTGATTAAATCAAGGTTTCCGAGCTTTCGCGCATCAACCAGATGGCTTTTTCAAGGAAGGTAGACATTCCAGGTAGAGGTTCTATTATCTAGTTTGCAGTTTGCTTCCTTGAAAAAGCCATCTGGTTGATGTGCGAAAGCTTGGAAACCTTGATTTTATCTACGCCAATAAATTCGGATAACTAGTATAGTTGTACTATCTTATGAAATGTAATCGATTTTCACAAAAGGGTCTCGAAGATATTTTTTTGCAGGGGGCCTCGAGTTTTTCAGGTACGCCACTGGCGATTAACTATTGTTACATATTTTTCGTTTTCTCGTTAGAGTGGAAAATAACTTTTCGAACCAACGGACATGCTCTTTAGTAAAGCAGACAGCTCTATGACGGTACTACTAAGAGTGATCCCATTCACTCGATTGTGGTGACGTCAGGAAAAAGACACGTATTGGCTGATTTTCAGAAATGATGTATTGGTTTTAATAAATTGAAGACATAGTGTGTTTTCATAAAGAGGAATAAATTATCAGGTAATATTTAAATTGCAAATACTTGTTAAAATATTGGTCCATTAAAATTATTTAAATTTACGTGCGTTGCTTGAACTCAGTTACGCTTTTAGCAGTTTAGCATTGCTGATTTCATATTTTAGCCCTAATAACACAAATAATAACGGAACGAAAATTATCTGCTGTTTTAGATCAATTCCTTGCATCGCCATGATCGTTGCCTCTGCGTCTGCGTCGGAATGTGTGTGTGTGTGTGTGTGTGTGTGTGTGTGTGTTTGCGCGCGCACGAGCATGTATCAACATATTTATATTGCTCTGAAGATCGTTTCTTAGCAGATGCGTATTATAAATTCCTTTTTCAACTAAAATATTTAAATTTTCACAAACACTACTCACGGAACTATTGACTGTACTTTCCCGTGCAATTTTGGTAAGTGATTGCGACCATCACCTCAAGTGGAGTTTTTTTCTCTCCGTACTTTTTTCCGATCGTAATTTTGTTTATTACCGTAGAACTGGAAATGTATTATGGGTGAGCGCAGAATAGACAAGGTTGTAACCGGTTGTCATGGTGACGGTGAACACCTGTTCTTAGTTTCTTCTAAACGCGGAGAACAGCAGGTTTGGCATATATAAGGTGTTTCCGACATTCCTGTGGGAGTTCAAAGAAATATATGTCGCAGAATATTTCAGCCTTAAACAAATAATTTTGTTCGATGTTATAAAGTGCAAAGGAAAAGAGAAATAGAAGCATTTCCAAAAGAAAGAAAGAAAAGACTGCAGTGCACATAGTCAGTCTTTTTCTTTTCGTTTCTTTCAAGCTGCAGTGCACATAGTTTATGTAAAACATTCCACATCTTAAGGCAGACAGTACTGTACTATCGACATTTTGCATGAAAACATAGGCGTTTAATGCATATTTTGGAAATCTTCATCTAAAATGATGTAGGAAATATCTTACAAGAAAAGCTTTTCGCTTGAGTGGTTGTGTGAAAAACCATTTTTACACGTATATATGCCTTCCACTACATCCTTGTTCGCGATGCCCACGAAAAACACCTTGGGATCTTGAGGTTGTGTAGATTCGTGAGGAATATTGCCTAGAAGCGAAATAAAATTGCCATTAAATCAGTTTTATTTTATTGTTGTTCTTCGGGGTTTAACGACCACTGTAAATTTTCAACAATGATTTTTTTAAACAGAAAGGTTCTGAATTTCCCCTTTCCTTACCCCCCCCCCCCTCCTAATAAATGCCCGTAAAAAACAATAAAAATTAAATATTTATCGGGCTTGCCGGAAAAGACATGACGTATTTTGGCACCCGATGGCGGTTGGACGGTTTTGAAAGTACTAGAGGCATGCGCAGCTCTGTTGTCGCTATGGCATTCAACAGGCGCCAATTCTATCTGCAGTCTAAAAGGAATAGTAAAGGGATTTGGTTGATTTGCGGAGATTTGACATCAAGTTGAAGATGGAAGACCAAACTGTGCATTTTCGCCATATTTTACTGTTTTATTCCTGTAAAGGGAAGAACGCGCGTCAGGCTTGTGAAAAATTGCGGTGATAATGCTCTACAAAGACGTCAGTGCCAGCGGTGGTTCGCAAAAGTCCGTGCTGGGGAATTTGACCTCAACGATGCTTCTCGGTCCGGGAGGCCCACCGAGGTTGATGACGACCAAATCAAGGCATTGATCGAGTCAAACCCACGTTACACGACACGAGAAATTGCAGACACATTGCACATTCAAGCATTCACGACCACCTGAAGAAGCTGGGATACGTAAGCAAGCTCGATGTGTGGGTTCCTCATGAACTCAAAGAAGCTCAATTGACGGCGAGTATAAACATCTGCGATACGCTCATTAAACGTGAGGAAAACGATCCTTTTTTGAAGCGACTGATAAATGGTGACGAAAAGTGGATTGTGTACAACAATGTGCTGCGCAAACGGTCTTGGCCCCGACGTGCTGCTTCGCCTTAAACGACATCCAAAGCAGACATTCATCAGCGGAAGGTTCTGGTCTTAGTGTGATGAGATTTTGAAGGTGTTGTGTTTTTCGAGCTCCTACCACGGAACCAAACAATCAATTCGAATGTGTACTGTCGGTAATTGGACAGTTTAAACGAATCCATCATCCAGAAACGTCCATAGCTCCTTCATCGTAAAGGTGTTGTGTTCCATCACGTCAGCACGAGACCACACTCAAGTTTGATCACCCGCCAAAAATTATTGGAGCTTGGGTGGGATGTGTTGCCACATCCAGCATACTCGCCTGACCTTGCGCCGTCCGACTTCCACTTGTTTCGCTCTCTTCAACAGTCCTTGCGTGGTATAACGTTCAATTCAGCTGAGGCTGTAATTCAGCACTTTGTATAGTTTTTCGCCACGAAAGACAGGTCCTTCTATGAACGAGGCATTCTGCAGCTCCCTGGAAGATGGCAAAATGTTATCAGGCAAAACGGGCATTATATCATTGATTGATCTTTGTTCTTTCTATCAAACAATGACCTTTGCAAAACATGGCTAAAATGTGTCATGACTTTTCCGACAACCCAATAAAAAGAGCTCAAGAAAGGCACCAGGCTCTTTGCACCAGAAAAGGAAAAATACATGATGAACTCAAAATGTCTCAAATAAAAAAAAGTGGAAACATTGAAAAAATACACAAAAGAGTTAGAGTCGTACCAAAGGGGGCGGGGGGAAGCATACCCAGCCTGGTAAAAACAATAAAATAACTCGCCCCCTTCTCCCACTAACTCCAATAACCATGACAGCCTCTCGGAAAAGCAACAGAATAAAGCAGGCTTCTTCACATGTAGTCCAGGAGCAAAGAGAGAAGACTGGCCTGTTCATCTGTAATCCACTTCGGCAAGAAGGATCTTCTATAAATAATGCACTCCAAGAAAAATATAAAAAGTCATACAGCAAAGGCAAAGCAGAAATGTAGAACTTGAGCCCATAAAATATGAAAGCAGGCGGAGAAAATCCCCGAGCACAGAAGGGAAAAAACTCCATTTAGAATAAACGGCCCAATTCAGGGTAATCCAGTGATAACGCACACCTACTGACCTCTAAATCAGAAATTTTTATTCAATACAGGGTTGGACCTACAGCTCGTTTGCAGTTTGGCATATACACTCCCTACCAACAAGTAACTGGACACCTGTGATAGCAAAGAAAAAACGAAGTTTATTCACCTTCAATACTTGGTGGAGCCTCCACGAGTGGCGATTACTGCTGCGACCCTGCGGGGCATACTCTCAACCAGACGTTGTACGACGGCTAGCGGTATTTTCTTCCACTCGTCTTGAAGAAGACAGGTCAGTTTTTCACCGATTTCGGACGGTGGGGGCACCACTTAAGTCGACGCTCCAACTCGTCCCAGAGGTGCTCGATAGGGTTAAGGTCCGGGCTCTGCGCAGGCCAATCCATTCGATTAACCCCATTGTCACCATACCAAGCCATGGTGTATCTCGCAACTCGACAGGTGGCATTGTCATCCTGAAAGTAGCATGGGTTCACCCCGTAAAACTGCCACAACGTAGGAAGCGTATGGTCATCCAAAATGGTGCAGCCGGTCTCGGCGTTGAGTCGACCAGGAATTGCGTCCAAGGGTCCCGTGTCATACCAAGAGATACACCCCATAGCGTAACTCCACCGCCGCCGAACTTCACAGTTGGCACAGTACATTCCGGTAGGAGGCGTTCTCCAGGCAGACACCAAACCCAGACCCCGCTATCCGAACGGTAGAGGGTGAACCTTGATTCATCGCTTCAGAGAACCTGTTTCCACTGTTCAACGTTCCACTGTCGACGTTCTTTGCACCACGTTCGCCGAGCAGCGCTATTGGACTTGGTGATCAAAGGCTTGTGGGCGGCAGCACGTCCATGATAACCGAGCAAATGGGATTCCTTACGGATGGTGTTCATCGAAAGAACACTCCCGGATGCCTGTTGAAACTCCTCCCGTATGTGGCCCATTGATTTGGGGCGGTTCTTCCGAATTTCTCTGGCCAGCATCCGTCGGTCTCTAACTCCCAGTTTTGTGGGTCTGCCGGGTCGGGGCACATTCCGACAGTCACCTCTCATTTTCTACTTGCCAATCACGTAGGACACTGTCGATTTTGGGTACTTCAACTAGCTGGATATGTCACGTATGGATCGGCAATTTCTATGATACCCGACGATTACACCTTTCTCAATATCAGAGAGCTCCGAACTGCGTGGCATCTTACAATCAACTGGTTGCGTTGTTGTTTCCCACACGATATTTAACGGCGGCGGCCGTGACGTGTATCAGGACCGCAGATATCTTCGATTGCAGGGGTGTCCAATTACTTGTTGGTAGATAGTGTATATCACAAAGTTTTGAATTGCAAGTACGTCCACAGCATAACAGGCGTTCACCAGACAGTCATTTAACTGACTTAGATTTGACAAAAGAGGACATTGCTCCCTGATCGGCTATTCTAATGTGTCATACATTCTCAATGAGGTACAGATCTTGGCTTTGTGCAGGCCAGGAAAGATGGCGGTAGTCGCTGTTATAGTCGTTGAACCACTGCAGAACAATCTTCCATGATGAACAGTAGCATTGTCGTCCTTAAAACAGGCGTCACCTGCTGGATAAAAAGTCAACATTATAGGATGGACTTGATCGACAACAATGTTCCGATAAACCTTGGAGGACAACCAAACTTCCAGCAATATCAAGAGACTCGTTCGGAACTAAGAGAACGTGGCACACACCGTGACACTACCTGCAGAATCTTGAGTTGTGCTTACAAAGCAAGCGCAGTTCATTGCTTCATATCGCTTCTGCATAGCTCCCTGCCTACTGTCGGTACAGAAGAAAGCATCCAGCGACTCGTCGGAATACACGACTTTTGTCCCATTTTTCGTTGTCCAGTCGTAGTGTTACTGACACTACACGAACTTTCCGGTTCTTTGCAGAAATCAATGGTTCCTGTACAGTCGTGCGACTGCCAGTACCAATCCTCTTCAATTCGCTGCCCACAGTTCGTTGAGATATGTTTCGGAAGAGCCTTCATGGGATGCTTCGATCAATCGCTGCACACAGGAAATCCCGTTTCTCCGTACAAGCCTTCTCAAATGGCGACGACGATCTTATTCCAGAAAAATGATCGCCGCGACACAGTTACATTGCATAAGTAATGTGAGCTATTTTTCCATTGAGTAAAGACCGGTAATATCTCACCTTTTGAGACAAAAATCAGCTCTGCTGCTTTCAAAATCAACGCTCTAGCCAGACGGGCACTCATCATAATCCCTTTATCGAACTCCGAAAGATCCTTTATTTTTTCCCATTACGATTAAACCTGATGACGATCGGCAGTCTTAAATAATTGCATACATCACGTGGTGACGCACATGACCACGTATTTGGCAAATATGCTGCATAAGTGACACTTATATACATGTGCATAAAGGTTTCCAATAAATTTCGGGTGCAGAAATAAAAGAAAAGTCATTGGTTATGATACCTTTCCGATAGTGCCCAGACGATCCTGCTTAACTTCAGTGACCTGACTGGAACATAAAAGTGGAGGGTATACACATTTTATTAAATTTAAAATCGCGAAGAAAATGAAATAGGATTAAAGATCGAAAAAGGAGGATGATAAACTGTTAGCGAAGTACCCACCTCAATTTTACGACATAATACCTATATTTATTATGTAGGTAAATATTAGTGCAAAAAGCCTGGAGTGACACAGAATAAACGACCCGGCCCTATTAGCGGGAAACGTCTCTACGTATATTTTAGAGAGAAAAGTAAAAATAAAATAAAATGTAATACGCGTTTTCAAATTGCTATGCAAGGAGGTCATACACAATCGCATCAGAATAATGTGACCGCCTGCCTAATAATGGGAATAACCACCTTTGTCCCGGATGACAGCGGCGAGACGGCGTGGCATGGACGCAATGACAACCTGGAAGGTTGCCCAAGGCACAGCTCTCCATTCGGACTGCAGCATAGCAAGGAGATCCCGGAGATGACGTGGTTGTGGGTCGGCAAGTCGAATCTCTCGACTCAAATAGTCACACAAATGCTCTATGGGATTGAGTTCGGGCAATTGCGCCGGACAAGGGAGAATGGAGACATCACTATCGTGTTCCTGGAACCAGTCACGCCTCCCTTTAGCGACGTGGCACGGCGAAATTTCCTGTTGGTAGACACTATCACTACCAAAGTCAACGTCCAACATGAAGGGATGCATGTGGTCAGCGAGGATGGACAGATTGCCATTGTACTTCAGGGACCCATCCGGTGGTACCAGCGGTCCCAGGTCATACCAGGAAAACATCCCCCAGACATGCACACTGCCACCGCCGGCCAGTGCTTGACCGACAAGCGTGGCCGGGTGTTGGTTCTCGTGTGTCTCACGCCGTATCCGCCACAAGCGACGTGACACGGGAACTGTCCTGTTGGTAGACACCATTAGCGACGTGGCACGGCGAACTGTCCTGTTGGTAGACACCATCACTACCAAAGTAAACGTCCAACATGAAGGGATGCATGTGGTCAGCGAAGATGGACAGATAGCCATTGGACTTCAGGGACCCATCCAGTGGTACCAGCGGTCCCAGGTCATACCAGGAACACATCCCCCAGACATGAACACTGCCACCGCCGGCCAGTACTTGACCGACAAGCGTGGCCTGGTGTTGGTTCTCGTGTGTCTCACGCCGTATCCGCCACAACCCGTGACTTCTGTGGAGCGAAACCTCGATTCGTCGGAGACGGCAACCTTTTTCACTATTTCCAGTCCCATGCGAACTGCAAGCATCGTTGCCGATGGACCTGGGTTAACATGGGCGCCTTGACGCAGCGTCGACTCCGGAGACCCATGCGTAACAGGGTTCCTTCTACCTATATAAGGGACATGCATTTTGCGTGGTCAACTGCTGCACTGTTGCGCTTCAATTGTACTTTACGAGTCGACAGGCGACGTTCTCCACTGGGATCGATGGCATTTGGTGCTGCACAGTTATGATGTCACTAGGTACTCGGTGTGCCATCTGACCATTCTTAGTACACTCTTAATACAGATCCTCGCGGACAGCCGACGAAGTCTGCTGTTTTTGAGATGCTTTCAGCCTTGGCTCGGTAGCTGATGATCAGTACTTTTTGAACTCCCGTCAAATCACTACCTCTGCCCATTGTGCTCTCGTAACGCACTACGGCTCATCTGTCCTGCCCGGAAGCTTATATCTTCGTGTGGTCGACTTTGTCACGTGCACTCTGTGACGCGTCTGGGCGGGTACACTGTGATTCCGGGGGTGGTCATACACTGTTGTGGAAAAATTAAGGACGAAGAGGAGAAATTAGCATAACAGCGGAACGAGCAGACAGAACGGACCGTAAGACCACTCAGGATATAGAGTAGGGTCCGGTATAGTAGGGCATGCGCATATATTTAGCATGACGTAGGGGTAGGGGTAGTGTTGGAAGCGTATAAAGCACACGGGCGGTGTACGCTCAGCAATTCGGTGAAAATTATTGCACGGTGTACATCGGTTTGAACGACGACGAGTTGCTACCACCGTGTCATATGGCCAACAAGCAATCTTGTAGACGACATCTGGATGATTTTACCCGAGGTCGCGTCATTGGGAAAGTAGGAAAAAGTTCCAGGTGTGACTAGTGTGGCAGAGGAGTTCGGGATCGCTCACAGCATCGTTTCACGAGCTTGGAGAGCATTTCAAATGACAGGAACAGCTGTGCGAGAGTTTAGCAGTAGTCGTCCACGAGCAACCATGGCGGCGGACGACCGGTGTATTGTCCTACAGGCGAGAAGAGACAGACGGCAGACAGCGGGAGAAATCGCAAGGCACATGCAACAGAGTACTGGACGTCGGTTATCGCCTTTTACGGTGGCCAGCAGGCTGCACAAAGGTGGTCTATTTGCACGACGACAAGTACGGTGTGTGCCATTAACGGCTGCTCATCGGAGACGGCGGTTTCTGTGGTGCCAGGAACACAAGAACTGGACACATCAGCAATGGGGTCGAGTTCTCTTTACGGATGAGAGCCGATTTAGTCTGACGAGGGATTCTGGACGTATACACATCTGGAGAGAGCAGGAAACACGCAATCATACCTCCAACATCATCTAAAGGGACCGGTTTGGAGGTAGCGGAGTTCTCGTTTGAGGCGGTATCATGCTTGGCAGCCGTACTGACCACCACGTCTTCCAAGGAAGTTCAGTCATTGGTGATCGCTAATGTACCGAGGTTCTCCTGCCTCACGTGCGTCTGTTTAGAGGTGCTGTGGGTCCTGAGTTACTCTTCATGGACGACAACACTACACCTCATTGTACAGTGGCTGTCGCAGAGCTGTTGGAGAGTGAAGATATTCAACGCATGGATTGGCCCGCAAGGTCACCGGACCTAAATCCAATCGAACATGTGTGGGACTTTCTCGGGAGATGCTTGGCAGCATATCACCAGACGCCAGCAACGATTCCTCAGCTGCGACTGGCGCTACAAGAGGAATGGGCCACGATGCCTCAACAGCTCCTTGACAACCTCGTCCTCAGCATGGACAGACGTTGTAAATCCTGCAACGCAGTCAGGGGTGATCATATCTCCTACAAAACACTGGATATTTCTTGGAAGCCGCCTGTCACATGGACGTTTCTGTCTTCTGTCCAGTTGTGCTCGAAGCTACCTTTTCAATAAAGTGCCTTTGTATCCTTTGGATTTCTTGTTTGGATGGTTTTGCTCACTTGTCCCATATTCTTACATCTTGGGGTTTTTATAGTATGATTTGAGTCAATCTGGAGCACTTCTGCACGACGTTACATTCGAAAAACCGTCTCGTCCTTAGTTTTTGCATGCCAGTGTATTATTCTGATACGTCCGTGTACATAATAAATTGTCTAAGGAACATTGCTCGTCTCACACTACACTCTGTCTTTACTCGTCTCACACTACACCCTGAACATTACCCGTCTCACATAACACCCTGAACATTGCTCGTCTCACACTGCACCCTGAACACTGCTCCTCTCACACTACACTCTGAATGTTGCTCGTCTCACACTACACCCTGAACATTACTCGTCTCACACTACACCCTGAACACTGTTCGTCTCACACTACACCCTGAACACTGTTCGTCTCACACTACACTCCTATTTCATCAGTTCTACAACGTAGCTTGTCCTTTGACCCGCTATAAGGAATTTCCAATTTAAAATTCATCGAGTACAACTCTGTGGCGTTAACTTTGAAAAACATTTAACGGGAAGAAACCAAATTTACGTAAGAAAAGAGGAACTCAAAGGAAAAGTAGAAGGAGAGGATACGTCACATTCTTTCTAACATGCATATTTTACTGTACGCCACACTCTCTCTAATACGCGTATTTTACTATACATCACACTCTCTCTTACATGCATATTTTACTAGGCGTTACACTCTTTGTAACATCAATATGTTACTTTACGTCACAGTCTCTCTTTGATGCAAATTTTACGATACGTCACACTCTCTCTTACATACGTATTTTATTATACTTTACACTCTCTGTAATATGTTACTATACGTCACACTCTCTCTTACATCCATATTTTACTAAATGTCAAACTCTCCTCTCCCTCTAACATGCATATTTCACTGTACGCCATGCTGTCTCCAACATGCATATTTTATTATAAGTCACACTCTCTCTAACATGTATATTTTATTATACGTCACACTCTCTCTAACACGCGTATTTTACAATACGTCATACTCTCTATTATATGCACACTAGGCGCTACACCGTCTGTAACATGCATATACACTGAAGAGCAATTGAATTAGTGATACCTGTCTAGTAACGTGTAGCACCACCTTTCGACCTAATGACGGCGATGATTCGTCTCGGCATGGACTCGACAAGACACCGGAAGCGTTGGGGAGCCCTTCGGATCCACGACCCCTGAACAAGCTCCCACAGTTCACGAAGATTTGATGGAGGGGAGGGGGCAGAGCCTCGAACATCTCTCTCGATGGTATCCCAGATGTACTCGATGGGATTGAGGTCAGGTGACCTAGTAAGGAAGCGAGGTCACGTCGGTGGAGTGTTCATCCAACCATTCGGATACAATTCGCGAGCGATGGAACGGTGCATTGTCTTGTTGCAGGATGAGGTCCCCAGTGGGATGTTAACGACGAACAAACCGGAGAAAATGTTTGTCCAGGATTTCCCGGTAACGTTGACCTGTGAGGGACGATGTTGCACGTACCAGGGGTCCCATTCAGTCCACGTAAGCGGTCCCTAGACGAGAATGCCACCCCCACTAGCTTGAAGAGTATCCTGCTAGCAAAAAGGATCCATCGCTTAATGTGGTTTGCGCCGTACTCGTATCCTGCCATCAGCATGTACCAACGTGAATCTCGACTCATCAGTCCAGGCAACATTTTTCCACATGTCTCTGGTCCAGTGGCGATGTTCCCGTGCCCATGCTAATCTTTGCGCCCTGTGATGTGCGGTCATCAGCGGTACCCTCGTGGGACGATGGCTTCTGTACCCCATAGCGAGGAGATGGTTCTGGATGGTTTGGCTGCTTACACGTTTTTCTGCACCAGCGTTAAATTGCCGAATGATTTCTTGCACTGTGGCCCATCTATCCGCTGTTACAATGCTAGCTAGTAGACGATGACCCCGCTCATCCACACGCTGTTGTCCACGGCAGTTGGCCCTTGCAGGGATGGTGTTACCGGATTCGATGTACTCACGGTGCACCCGTGACACCGTGGTTCGTGAAAATCCCAGTGCCTGCACGACGTCCGAGATGGAGTGACCCATTCGTCGGGCCCTGACAATTTGCCCACGATCAAATGCGCTTAGATCCTTCGTCTTACCCATACTGCGTCCGACTCTTACTGATTCCCGTCGCATCACTTCTTATGTTGTCGGATCGCTGGATACGTTACGTCGTTTCCGTTTACATTGCCGCCCACAACGCCACATTTGAATAACGCCAGCTGTCTCTAATTCAATTGCTCTTCAGTGTATTTTGTACGTCCCATTCTGTCGAGCATGCATATATATTGTACGTCCCATTCTATCGAGCATGCATATATTTTGTACGTCCCATTCTATCGAGCATGCATATGTTTTTTACGTCCGATTCTGTCGAGCATGCATATATTTTGTACGTCCCATTCTGTCGAGCATGCATATCTTGTTATGCGTCGCACTCTCTGTAACATGAATATGTGAATATACGTCTTTCTCCCTGTTGCATGCATATTTTACGATACGTTACACTCTCTCTTACAGGCATATTTTACTGTACGTCACACTCTCCCTAACATGCATATTTTACTATACGTTACACTCTCTCCAGCATGCATATGTTGCTATGCGTAACCTTCTCACTAACATTTATATTTTAGTATACGTTACAGATTCTCCAACATGCGTATTTACAAAAATACTCTTCGTTGTAACCAGTCTCTCCGAAAAATGCGCTCTTTCTACATTAAGTGCTGGCATTTTATTGACCTCTGACACATTGTTAGTGATAAATACACAGTTGACGTGGACCAGGAACATCAAATAGAAGTCCTGGCTCTTTCCACGTTTATAAGTGAGTCACGGGAAAATTCTCATCAGCCGCCAGCGGTAATCGAACGCAGAGTCTTCCAGTTACGCGCCGGATATGCTTCCACTGCACCACAGCGGCCTTGAAATTCTCCAGACTCACAAACGACAAACTTCCAAACCACGGAGAGCTCCAAAGAAGCGAACTGCCATGTGGTTTGGCAGTTTGCCGTTTGTGAGTCTGGATAATTTCGAGGCCGCTGTGGTGCAGTGGAAGCATATCCGGCGCGTAACTGGAAGACTCTGGGTTCGATTACCGGTGGCGGCCGATGAGAATTTTCCCGTGACTCACTTATAAACGTAGAAAGAGCGATGACTTCTACTTGACTGCCAGTGATGTCAAACTGACAAAGCTCTTTGGGGCAGTAATGTATCGTTGAATGAGAAAACATTTAACCGGAAGAAACCATATTTACTTAACAACATAGAAACTTAAAAATAAGGTTGAATTAGAAATATACGGTGCAGGAAATATTTAAGAAAACTTTATTTTGTTTCTTTCCTCTTGTGCTTGCTGCTTTCTAACACTTATTTATATCCAAACAATTGCTGAATATAATTTGAAGTACCCTCTGCGAAACTATAGTCGATGCTAATAAAACATTTAATTGTGAAAAAACGTTGATAATTTATTCTAAATGAACATCACAAGTGAACATCACAAGCGAAACTATAGTCGATGCTAATAAAACATTTAATTGTGAAAAAACGTTGATAATTTATTCTAAATGAACATCAGAATTATATATGCCTCTGAAGTTTTCTGGATCTCTTTACCATCTCTGAATGTTACGGCTGCATTTAATATATTTGCTCAATATATATATTGGCATTTGAATTAATGGCATTTTCTTGTAGTGAATAATATTTTAACTGAAATAGATCCGTACAGGAGGGATATATGTTTCACACAATACACGATCTCTCTGGTTTTGTGCTCAAAATTCCGCAACTGAACAAAACGAACCTACAAAATCAATTTTCCATTTATTCAAGTATGCGGTTGATAACAGATGCTCTCATGTACAGAAAATTAATGGGGTTGAATAATTTTAAAAGCTGTGGTATTCTTCCTCCGGGGAATAATTTTGCATTTAGAGAAATGCAGATGCACGAAGCAACCTGTGGATTCTTCACTGGAGCTCTCTCTTTCTCTCTCTCTCTCTGGTTGTATTAATGAGGAAACTCGTCTGTCTAAGTAATTTCATGAGTCTCTTTGGTTTAAAAGGCTGCTATCCCCTTTGCAGGTAAAGCTGGAGTAATCGAATTAAGATCGAGATAAAATAGTGGGATTATGTAATCCGGTCTTTTGCGAATTCCTTATCTGGAGCATCACGGCTCTGGCTCGTTAATATTTAAAAATGATTTCGATAGGAAACGCATCAGCTTTTTCATTCTTTTCAAGAGCTGCTACTTGCCCTCAGCAACACAGCTAATTCACTTAATTCAACGATACATTTCATATTATTTGGGTAGGACTACTGTTAAATAATAAATGCTCATACAATACAGCCTTCCGTTAGACAACGCAGAGCTATTTACAATCAGGAGCTCTTTAATAATGTTTCCTATCTCGTCAATAATTTTTGCGCTTTTGGATGTGTTTTCGGATAGCAGTTGCACTTCTCCGAATTTTTTCAATCCATCTATTTTTCAGTCCATATATTCTAGCTTAGCTCTGGCAGAAAACCTTTGAAATATAGTAGGTTCAAAACGTTCCTAGACATTCCTTATTTTACAGAACGCAACAACATTACCGTTCCTTAAACAGCATTTCCTTCGAATTCGTTTTTTTTAAGAAGCTACATTTTTTCACCAACGTCCATAGAGCTGTTTTCAGCATCCCTTGAATATAGTCTATGCTGCTTTCAGCATCCCTTGAATATAGTCTATGCTGTTTTCAGCATCCCTTGAATATAGTCTATGCTGTTTTCAGCATCCCTTGAATATAGTCTATGCTGTTTTCAGCATCCCTTGAATATAGTCTATGCTGTTTTCAGCATCCCTTGAATATAGTCTATGCTGCTTTCAGCATCCCTTGAATATAGTCTATGCTGTTTTCAGCATCCCTTGAATATAGTCTATGCTGTTTTCAGCATCCCTTGAATATAGTCTATGCTGTTTTCAGCATCCCTTGAATATAGTCTATGCTGTTTTCAGCATCCCTTGAATATAGTCTATGCTGTTTTCAGCATCCCTTGAATATAGTCTATGCTGTTTTCAGCATCCCTTGAATATAGTCTATGCTGTTTTCAGCATCCCTTGAATATAGTCTATGCTGCTTTCAGCATCCCTTGAATATAGTCTATGCTGCTTTCAGCATCCCTTGAATATAGTCTATGCTGTTTTCAGCATCCCTTGAATATAGTCTTTGAAACGTCTTCAGCGCGCGTTTTGGATTACTTGCTGAGCACTTGTGAATCGCTGTTTCTTAGCGTATATTTCAACCGCGGAAACGCAAAAAATCATGTCGCGTCAAGTCAGAAGAATATAGAGGATGCTCCAGTAACCACACATCAAGGTACACTTTCACCATTAGGGATCCATGTGCATACGCATTGTTATTAAAGAGAAACCAAATATTTGTTGCCCATTTGTCCGGACATTTCCATCAGATTGCAACCTTCATAAAACAGAGGATTTTGACGTGCATTTCCTTATTCGCAGTTCGCCTTTCTGGATTAATTAACCCTTTAAGAGTCCGGCGTATCTGAACCAAACGGTGCCCAAAATTTTCCGTTCTTCCCAAACAGAAATGGTAACATTAAATATGCCCTACTAGATTAAATACAATTACGTACCTCTAATCCTTAGTCTATATGATGCACACGATTGGTGTGCCATTTTTCTTTGTTTATAGAATTATTGACGCTTCTCAACACATTTCGCAATATTCCAAACGACAATTCCTTTGGCGATGAAACATTCGGTTTTAATCTTTTCTTTTATGTACACTACTGTACAAACCTTATTACACTCTGGTTCCAGCTCTTTAAATGTTAAAATCACTACATACATGTTGATAAAGTATCCTATTTCATTGATGTTCTCTGTACTTATTGCACCGGCAGTTTAATTTGAAGTTTAAAAATTCATCAGTAAAAATCACATTCCATCTATGTTTACTGTACCTGTTGCACTGTCAGTTAAATTTGAAGTTTAAAATATTTGACTATTAAAATCAAATAAAAAGTTTCAAATCATGGAATGCTTGAGACCACAACCATTCCACCAAACCCTTGTGGTGATCTCAAGCATGAATGGATTTTAAACTTTTTATTGGATTTTAATAGTCAAATATTTTAAACTTTAAGTTTAACTGCTAGTACGACAGGTACAGTGAAGATAGATGGAATGGGATTTTTGCTGATGAATTTTTAAACTTCAAATTAAACTACTGGTGCAATAAGTACATAGAACATCGATGAAACAAGACATTTTATCAACATGTATAGAGTGATTTTAACATTTAAAGAGCTGGAACCAGAGTGAAATTATGTTTGTACAATAGTGTACATAAAAGAAAATATTAAAACCGAATGTTTCATCGTCCAAGGAATGATCGTTTGGATGGAATAACGCGACATGTGTTGTGAAGCGTCAATAATTCCATAAACAAAGAAAAATGACACACCAATAATGTGCACCATATAGACTAAGGATTAGAGGTCCTAATTGTATTTGACTTATTAGTGTATATCTAATGTTACTGTAAACTTTCGGAGTGACGTATCAACGGGGACCCGAAAAAAAACTTTTGCGGTTCTACTGAGATATTTTATTCAAACAGAAATGTTTACCTAGATACCGCCGAGGTTCTTAAGAAAGCTACTGCCAAACTAATGCTTTACAATTCACATCTCAGCAATATCCACCATAAACCTGCAACCAACGATAAACGCTCGCTACTGGAACTATCTGCTCCATAATCCCTCGGGAAAGATTCCCTTGACACGAATATCTTCCCATTGCGTAGAAACAAGTGACTCTTAACATATCTCTCGTTTGTTAGGTTCGTTAACATTGTTATACAGTATTAGTAGACAATCAGTTAGAGACATTGTTATACCTTTTAGTAGATAATCAGTTAGATATAATTAGTGTCAGTCATCATCCTAAATGACTATTTTGAACAGCAAAGCTAACGAGGAATCAACGGTTTCTGATCCGCACGTTCACTCTTTCCAGCCGCGTTCGGCTCACTCCTTAGACAAAGAATATATTCCTTCTAGTTGATTTCAGCCCATTTTGCTAACCCGAGTTAATTCGTTCCAGCCTGTCAAAGGGTTAAATTCGTAGTGGACTTTTCCTGAGAGTCAATGAAAACTTTCAGCATTACAGCCATTTGCAAAGGTTCAAGACCACCTGTCAATTTATTGAAAATCGAGATTTTTCAAAGAAACAACTACCCTGGTTTCCATAAATTAAGCATCAAACCGAATAATCGCGATAATTGGGCGAAATATAGTTCGAATTGCACGAAATTTGCATATGTTACGGGCGAAGGCATACAGCATCGATGTACGGAAGGCAAATGAGTGGCGCAGGCAGCGCTTTATGCAAATGCGCAAGAGCTTAAAACCAGCTGTTTCTGAGGGAGTCGCCAATTCATCTACGGCGGTGAAGGACAAGATTACGAAATAGCGATTTTGTTAACATGGCTTCGAGGCGTCATTTACCAGCGGAGTTACGCTACAGAGCGATAGGCTCACCGGAAGCAGGGCAACGGCAGACGGACGTCGCAAGATGGCTCCCCGTCGATCGTTCTGTGGTCAGCAGGATGTGGCAGCAGTTCCAAGCCACCGGTGAAGCTTCCCGACGGTACAGTGAATGTAGGCCAAGGGCAACGACCTTCGTGGATTACCAGCATTTGCGGCTTTTGGCACGGCGGAACAGAACGGCTACACCGACTCATCTCACATCTGTGCTTATGGCAGCCACCGAACAGACAGTATCAGCTTCGACGGTACGCAGAAGGTTACATGCAGAAGGAATGTAGGCTCGGCGAACAGTATTATGAGTGCCCCTCACCACCGCCACCGGAGGGAACGTTTCAATTCGGCACGAATGCATGTAAACTGGACTCAAAAGCAGTGGAGATCTGTTCTGTTCACTGATGAGTCACGATACTGTTTACAAAGTGATTCCCGCTGAGTTTACATCTGGAGAGAGACCGGTACTCGTTAGCCTACCTCTAATATCCAGGACAGGGACACCTATGGTGGTGGTAGGCTTCTGGTGTTGGCAGGCATATTGTTAGGCGGCCGAACTGACATCTACGTGTTGAAACATGGAAACCCCAATGCTCAGAGGTATAGAGACGACATCCTGGACCCTATTGTTCGTCCGTATGAGGCCGCAATTGGCGATACATTTGTACTTTAGGCGGATAAAGCCCGCCCTCACACAGCTCGCTTCATGCACCAGTACCTGGAATAAGAGACTATAATTCATAAGGAGTGGTCAGCAAGCTTTCTCGATCGGAGTCCCATTGAGCATGTCTGGGATGTCTCGAGAGGCGTGTTGCTGGGCTCCAGCCCCCTCCTCGAACCCGGCACACCTTTTCTCGAGCAGTGGACGCTGCTATCCACGAAACAGCTCGACACCATAATTAACAGCATGGAACATTGCTGTCGGGCTTGTATTGCTGTTCGAGGTAACCACACTCCGCATTGAAGTACCTTTTCCTATTTCATCTTGATAACTCCATTAGTGTTTCGTACTTGTGTTGTAGATTGGGGGAACTGCTGCCCTCTCGACACGATATTACAAGGTAACAAGATATTAATATTGCGCAATGCATTGATTATAATACGCTTTCCAACATTACAGAAATCATTACTAAAGTTATCACTCAAGTTATAAGAATAATGTCTGTGAAATAAATCTCGGTCCTGTGCCCTGACCTTTGATCCCATTTCGATGATATTCAACAGAACCGGCATGGTATACCTCCAAAATAACATGATAAAGTTTTGTCACAATCAAAACATTTTTACGTAAGTTATGATGCATAAGGGCTATAGAATAGATCCCGCTCCTGTGTCCTAACGTTTGATCCCATTTCGCCCATTTTCAATAGGGTTTGTCGTCAGGTGGTCCCCTACCACATACTAAAATTTCATCGAAATCGAACGTTTTTTACGTTAGGTATGGTGCATAACAGCAGTGGAATGGATCCCCCTTCTATGTACTGACCTTTGACCCCATTTCGTTCACTTTAAATAGGGTTCCTTCCCAGGTGATCCCGTACCAGATACTAAAATTTCATCGAACACGAACGGTTGTTACGCGAGTTATCGTGCTGACGGACATACGCACACAACGCATGACGTAATGAGGCTGATGGGAATCGCGACCATCTGCCTGCCGCAAGAGTGTGACGTCATAAATCTTTAAAAGGATCCACACACAACGCGTGGCGTAAAGAGACAGATTACGTGCCCGCGCGCCAACGTTCTCAAACGCGAGTTGTGATGTCATAAGATTTCTAAGCATTGGTAACATTAATGGAACAACGCCATCATTAAAAACGTTATAATTCGGGGTGGTTATTTAACCCACTGAACGAATTCTTCTAAAGTCGAGATCAAGCTAAATTGATTTCTAGTACCAGAAAACGGTAGGTTAACGACTTTCATCAAAATTCTTAGAGCTGTTTTCAAAATAAAATGTACATACATACATACAAGAATTGCTACTTTAAGGTGGACGTCAAGTAACTTTGCTTCCTATACTTCCAATGGAAAAACTTTTGTACACATTTTCTTCACAATTAATGCGTTCCCAAGAACGAAAAGTTGAACATCGATTAAATTATCTTCATTTTATAACTTGCAAAACTTAATATTTTCTAAAACATAAGCATAATTATGCAATTCAACATTTGTTTGTCTACTGACGTCATGAAAATACAGGTCGCGCCATCCTCTTTCTGGTCAATTAATGCGCTCACAAGGATGAAAATTTGAACATCGATTCAAATAGCTTCATTTCAAAACTTGGAATACTTATCATTTTCTAAACCATAACCGTTATTATGCAATCCAACAATTTTTTGTCCACTGATGTCATCAAAGTACAGGTCGCACCATTTTTTCTCTGGTTTGAACACCACCAAAGGAAAATTTATTGATTTTTAATATAATTATGGTTATGTTTTGGAAAATATTAAGTTTTCCAAGTTATAATGTGAAGTTATTTTAATCGATGTTCACATTTTCATCCTTGGGAACACATTAATTGTGAAGGAAATGTGTACAAAAGTTTTTCCATTGGAAGTATAGGAAGCAAAATTACTTGACGTCCACCTTAATAATATGGGATAAGGACAATGAAATGGATCGCAATCCTATGTCCTGACCTTCGACCCCACTTCACCCATTTTAAACAGGGTTCGTCCCCAGGCGGTCTCCTACCACATAGTAAACTTTCATTGAAATCGAACCATATTTACGCAAGTTATGATGCATAAGGCTAATGGAATGATCCCGCTCCTACGTCGTGACCGTTGATCCCATTTGTCCCATTTTCAATAGGGTTCGTCCGCCGGTGGTCCCCTACCAAATACTAAAATTTCATCGAAATGGACCCATTTTTACGCCAGTTATCGTGCGGACGGGTGGACAAAGCTGGAGCATATACGCTTCTTCAACCTACGGTTGGAAAGCGTAAAAAACACTTTAATGTAAAAGCACCATACTTAAAAACTTTAAGCGCATGCCCTTCATGACAATATACGATATATCCCTTTTTCGATGTACACTGGCGGAAAGTGAAAAAAGAACACCAAGAAGGAGACGTCTGATACCAACGAAATTTATACAGAATAATAACGGAATACAGTGGATAACGTGATCAAAACATTATGGTAAAATACAGCTGCATTTGTTGGTAAACTGAAAAATAACATTTCCATGTAACATGGTTAGTACGAGGTTGAACCGCCATGAACTGCGTCACACTGTGCAATTCTGGCATGGAGTCTGTCGTATAGATGTTTAATTTAAGTTTGGGGTATTGTGTTCCAAGCATCCTCAACCTGGACGCGTAAATCGGGATGGTCGTGGCTGGCTGTGGAGACCGGATAAGTCGTTGTCCCATAAAATCCCACACGTGCTCAATGGGGGACAAATCCGATGAACGTGCAGGCCATGGAAGTTTTCTCTCACCCTGAAGTTCATGTTGCGCTGCACGTGCCGTGTGTGGGCGTGCGTTATCTTGCTGGAAAACACTACGATGGACCGACCTTACAAATGGCACAACAACGGGATGAATGATGTTGTTGATGTAGGAGGTGCTGTTTAACGTACCCGGTACAAACACTAGTTGTGTACGGGAGTGATAGCTAATCGCTCTCCATACCAGGAGACCATGTGTAGGCCCTGCGTGTCGTTGGCGGATGCAAGAAGGATGGAGACGCTCCCCTGTGCGTCTGAGAACACAAATACGGCCATCGGAGGCTCCCAAGCAGAATCTGCTTTCATCGTTGAACACGACAGATCGCCATTGCGTTCTCCAGTGAAGACGTTGGCGACACCACTGCAGCCGTTCCTGACGGTGGGCTGACGACAGAGGTACACATGCCAGAGGCACACGTGTACGTAGTCCTGCATCCAGTATCCGGTTGCGGATTGTTCGCACAGTCATCTCAGGTGCAACGGCAGCTCGAATTTGCGTCGCAGTGGATGTTCTGCTTGACAACGCTGCTCTTCTTATGCGCTGATCGGTCCGCTCATCAGTCCGTCTGCGACTCCCGGTTCCACGTCTTCTCGTGTGGGAATGTTCCTCGGACCATCTACGCCACCATCGTACCACCACCGATACTTCACGTCCAATTTGCTCCGCAATACGACAATACGACCACCCGGCCTCGCGGTGTCCAACTAGACGACCTCGGTCAAAGTCCGATTACTGCTGAAGTCGTACAGATCTTCCATGTCCAGGCATTGCAGCTTCTTCAGGGTCTTCGCATGTGTCCGTACGCCGACGACTGATTACATTCACTTCGCCGTACTCTTTAAATACTACCGACGATGAGTTGCATATTATGCCGTACTGTGGCGTAAGCGCTGACCGGTTGGTCGCGAAATTTACATCACACCTACGTAAACATGACCCCATTCACATATCAAAATTTCATGATCATCCGCCAATTATTTCTTGGTGTTCTTTTTTCACTTTCCGCCAGTGTATTTAACCCACTGCTCGCACCTGATGAAGATTCTAACCCACACCTGATGAAGAGTCCTTTGCGGATTAGAAAGGTTTTATGATTTTTTAATTTTAACGTTTATGTAAAGTTTTTAAGTATGGTGCTTTTACATTACAGTGATTTTACCTTGTAATATCGTGTCACGCGGGCAGTAGTTCAGCCAATCTTTATCTTGAAACCTATACTTTTTTATTTTCATATTTGAATCACTCATACAAAATATAAATGCTTTGTATCACATATTATTACGTTATTTTTTTTTGTTGTATTTGATCTCATAAAGCTTACCACCAAAGTTCATCCGAATCGGTTGCATACCTTTTGAGTTATCACGATTTTTCCATTTGTTGCTTAATTTATGGAAACCAGTGTAATTACTGGTCAGAGATATTTGAAAAAATGACATCACAGATGAATACTTACCTTTGTGTGGCTACCTTTGTTTTTTATAACCGCAAGAATACGATGTGGCATACTCTCAATGAAGGATTTCCAGTATTCACTTGATATGTCTTTTCACGGTACGTACTTTATCGGGCCAATCAAAGCTTGGGAATTTGATGGCCGTTTTTCTGCTACCTTGTCTTTTAAAATGGTCCACAAATTTTCGATCGGGTTAAGGTCGGGACTATTATCGGGCCAGTCAAGCACAGTTATGTTTTTCCTCTGCAGGTAGTCCTTTACTGTCTTTGATCTGTGGCATGGAGCACCATCATGCACAAAGATTGGGCATACGTAACTTTTCCACATAAAAAGGACCAGTCACGGCAGTGCCTGTCGGCAAAAAGGATAATAAAGCCGTAACAGATGCAGACGTAGCACCGCTTATCATCTGACTTGGCGGATGTCTCACGGTGCTAACGGTGTTTTTTTTTCTTCAAACGCCTATTGGTCGTCAAACATATGCTTCACGTGATCCAAATTGCCGCATAGTTGATTCATCGGAAAAAAGAACTTGGGTCTAATTTTCAGCAGTCCACGACTGATGACGCTTCGCGAAATGGGAGTCTCTTCTTTTCATGACAGAGGTTAGTTTAAGTTTATGCGCAGGTTTATAAGATTTTAAAGCAAAATCTTTGCTATGACTCGGGAAATAGTTCTGATCTTATTATCAGATCCTTTTGAATGTAGGAAGGCCTCTGTTTTCTTGCACGACCTCCCCGGAGAACGGAGAACTATTGGCTTTATGGTATTGTGAGCACGTTGGGGGTGTCTTGGACGCCCACTTCTCTTTCGGTAGCTAAATTCACTTGTTTCTCGATATTTCATGATCGTATTATGGACAGCACTCTTGCTTACATTCACCTTTCTGCTTATGTCGCGTTCCGAGTATCTTTCATGATATTTGTGCTCTCTGAGTAAACTTATTGACGCTTTTTCCCCATTTTTTCCTATACACAAAATACGTGCAAAATCTTTCAGCATAAAAACCAGATACAAAGTGACGCTCGCACGCTTCCTCCAACTCTATCAACAGCTGCCGCTGTAGGATGATGCAACTGCTACAGGAAGCTTAGTAATACAGACAGTAGCTGACGCAATCGACAGAAATCTCCTAATACCAACACGTGGTCTGAAACTTTTGCAAATGACTGTACTTCTGTTTTACTCTTGTACAAACGCTGTTTTCGAGGTGATGATGTTTCCATTCGCAGGATTGCCATTTAATCAGTGGATCGTACAAAAACATCATATCTCGTCTTCTGTGATTATGTTGCTAGAAAATTGCTGTCTTTCTCAGCATAGTAATTATAATGTTGTCGGAAAAGTCATGACGTATTTTAGTCATGTTTTGCAAAGGTCATTTATTGATAGAAAGAACAAAGATCAATCAATGATATAATGCCCGTTTTGTTCGATAACCTTTAGCCATCTTTCAGGGAGCTGCAGAATGCCTCGTTCATTGAAGGACCTGTCTTTCGTGGCGAAAAACACTACAAGGTGCTGATTTACAGCCTCATCTGAATTGAACGTTATACCACGCAAAGACTGTTGAAGAGAGCGAAACAAGTGGAAGTCTGACGGCGCGAGGTCAGGCGAGTATGCTGGGTGTGGCAACACATCCCACCCAAGCTTCAGTAATTTTTGGCGGGTGATCAAACTTGTGTGTGGTCTCGCGTTGTCGTGATGGAACACAACACCTTTACAATGAACGAGCTCTGGATGTTTCTGGATGATGGATTCGTTCAAACTGTCCAATTGCCGACAGTACACATTCGAATTGATTGTTTGGTTCCGTGGTAGGAGCTCGAAAAACACGACCCCTTTAAAATCCCGCCACACCGAGACCAAAACCTCCCGCTGTAAAATGTCTGCTTTGGATGTCGTTTGAGGCAAAGCAGCACGTCGGGACCAAGACCGTTTGTGCAGCACATTGTTGTACACAATCCACTTTTCGTCACCAGTTATCAGTCGCTTCAAAAAGGATCGTTTTCCTCCCGTTTATTGAGCATATCGCAGATGTTTATACGCGCCGTCAATTGAGCTTCTTTGAGTTCATGAGGAACCCACACATCGAGCTTGCTTACGTATCCCAGCTTCTTCAGGTGGTCGTGAACGCTTGAATAATGAATGTACAATGTGTCTTCACTCTCTCGTGTCGTGTAACGTGGGTTTGACTCAATCAATGCCTTGATTTCGTCGTCATCAGCCTCTGTGGGCCTTCCGGACCAAGGAGCATCGTTGAGGTCGAAATCACCAGCACGGAATTTTACGAACCACCGCTGGCACTGACGTTCTGGTAGCGCATTATCACCGTACACTTTACGCAACTTTTCACAAGCTTGACAAGCGTTCTTCCCTTTACGGAAGTAAAACAGTAAAATATGGTGAAAATGCACAGTTTGGTCTTCCATTTTCAACTTGATGTCAAATCTCCTCAAATCAACCAAATCGCTCACTATTCCTCTTAGACTGCAGCTAGAACTGGCACCTGTCAAATGCTATAGCGATAACAGAGCTACGCATGCCTTTAGTACTTCCAAAACCGCCCAACCGCCGTTGGGTACCATGACTTTTCCGACAACCCAATAGATCTCCGGCAATGGTCATTCTCGTTTTCTGTTGTTTAGTACGTATGCATTTTTGAACCAAGTGTTAAGAAATGTTCAAGTTATTGCGAAGAACACTGTGGACACCTCCAAATGATATTTCTTCCTCGGACGCTATTCAATTTACAGATTTTTCCGTCACGTATTACTATGCTGCTTACGCGCTCACTCCTTTCAGCAGTTGAACAGGGACACACATATTACTATATGCTATTCATCATCGACACGCGTTGGGCCATTACGAAGGCGCTTATGCCACGCCTAAACTTGCGGTTTCTGCATTGTAATTTTACCATGTGCTTACTGAAGTTTGGCTAATGTCTGTGATGGTGATAAACGAAACCTGAAAACAAAATTTGATGTTTTAACGTTACTCAGTTCCCAACATTTTTAACTGCGACGTTACTAAACGCACGCTAAGCAAGGAAACTAGTGGTGTTTCACACATACAGGAAATGCGATGGCACCACTTGACGTCAGATCACTTCATGGATGCTTCCAAACCTCTGAAATAGAAAACTCCTCCCCGGATTCTTCATTCCCACAGTTTCTGAACCTGCCTTGTATCTTGGATTTGCTGTTTGAATTACGTACACGTTGGAAATTCAGTTCAAGAAAGTCGAAGTCCAATAGGAACTGAACCAGATAAAAGGTTCCTGTTGGTGTGTACGTGTATTGCTAAAAATAAAACAGTTATATTAAAGTACGGTTTGCTGTACAAAGAACTTTCACCGCGCTGCTCTCTGAAATCGTATCGCTGCGAACACTGGCGGCTTCTTGCGGCTTTGATGCCCAAATAATTAAGCGTGTCATCATGAGAGCAAAAACCAGATTGCCTAACCCTGGCAAGCACGGCAACGACGCCCCGTTGCGCCATGCATGTCGGATCATGCCCGTATGTTCCGGAATTCACATATTTTCTGAAGAACTCTCTTAGGAAGTTCGGACTGGGTATCGGAGTAAGGGCTACGAGACGTTATCCTCGTGGCTCACATCGAGGAGGAGCGCCGTAACGAACCATGTAGACGCAGGATTATACTCACTTCCACTCGAGCACCCGGACGGTACTACGAAACAAAGTCGACCCTCCGTATCCGCGGATTCAACCAACCGCGCATCGAAAATATTCGAGAAAAAAGAATTCAAGTACGTAATTTCCAAAAGCAAAACTTGAATTTGCCGACCCTTGTGAAGCAAACTAACATATAAAAAAAACTTTTTGATCTCTAAAAATCATTTTTGATACTCGTAGACATCGTTGCTGACAGTTTACATTTCAGCTCTGCTATCAGCAAATAGCAAATCTCTCTGTGAGAAGTGTCGGAAGAAGTGTCTTTGGCACCTAAATGTCACCTTGGTAGTGAGGCAACCGCCGTCTCCTCTTGCACGTGTGGTATCCGTGATCGCCACGTGCGTCCTTGACCTTGCTGATAGTCACCGTGCGGGTATCTTGATCTCCAGCAAAAAAGGCGAAAGCAAAACAGAATTTATCAGCACGTTGTTCGGGTATTGTCCGCGCTCGCGTCTCGTTCGTTCGGTACTTGTGTTGTGTGCACCCTTTGTTTCTGTGAAACAATGGCTCCTAAAAACAATTAAGCAATCAAACAGCCCCGTAAAGGCTATCTCTCACCGAGAAAAATACAAATCTTAGATCTTTTGAAAAGTGGCATGTCGCTTGCCGAAGTGGGCCGTAAGGTCGGTAAGAATGAATCATGCATTCGCACAATAAAGCAGAAATAAGCTGAAATTCGTGAAAGTGTTAGTGCTGCCCTTACAACGGCAAAAAGTATCTTTCTGGTTCGTGACAAAGTGCTTGCAAAGACTGAGAAAGCATTAAGTGTGTGGGTAAGAGGACATGTCACAGAAGCATATCCCTGTTTATGGCAAAATTATGCGTGAAAAAGCACTTAGATTTTATGAACACTACTGTCAGGGAGCTGAAGAGAGCGAGAGGAAGGAGTTTAAGGCAATTAAGGGATGGCTGACTAGCTATGTAAAGCGTTACAGCCTCAAGAACTTAAAGATCATGGGCGAATCGGCATCAGCTAATGCCGAGGCAGCATCAACATTCCCAGAAGAGCTAAAAAAACTCATAAAAGAGAAGGGCTACCTTCTAGAGCAAGTCTTCGATTGTGATGGAACCGGCTTGTTCTGGAAGAAAATGCCCAATCGTACATACATCCGTAAGAGTGTACGTACATAAGAGTGTCAATCGTACATACATAGGGGTGCCAAGCAGGCCACAGGGTTCAAGGACTGGAAAGATTGCCTTACTCTGGTGCTGTGTGGTAACGCAGCAGGTCACATGATCAAGTCAGGCCACGTGTACAGAGCAAAAAATCCCCGGGCCCTTAAGAAAAGAAACAAAAATTGCCTGCCCGTGTTCTGGTAATACAACAAGAAGGCTTGGGTGACGACCATCTCTTTCTTGGAATGGTTCCACCAGTGCTTCATTCCTGAAGTGAAGAAATACCTCGAAGAATGGGGCTGCCAGTCAAGGTCCTCCTCATAATTGACAGTGCTTCTCTCTGTTTCGCCGACGAAAACGTGGAAGTAATGTTCTTGCCTCCTAATACTACGCCTGTGTTGTAGCCACTTGATCAAGGCATCATCAAGTGCATTAAGGCGACTTACACACGCCTCACCTTCGAGAATATTCGTGCTGTCCTTGATTCTAACCCTGACTGCAGCATCATGGATGTATGGAAGAACTTCGCAATCGCAGACACAATTGTACTTATTGCAGCGGCTGTAGATGCCATAAAACCTGAGACACTCAATGCATGTTGGAAGCCATTATGGAATGAGGTAGTCAATGATTTCAGGAGCTTCCCCACTATTAATGCAAAAGACAAGAATATCTTGGATGTTGCAAGCGAAGTTGGTGGGGAAAGTTTTTCTGACATGATTGAGGACGACGTCGAGGAACACATAGAAGAGTATAGAGAATCCCTTACCAACGAGGAACTCGAAGACTGCTGAAACCCTCTACCGAAGATGATGATGAAGCAAAAGATTTAGAGGAGGCAGAGCCATTAATTTGCACACTTAAGAAATTTGCAGGGTTTTCAACAGACGCAAGTGTTAAAGGATATGATCCTCGAGTACGATCTTTCGATGGAACGAAGCCTTCGTGTCACCCGAGGGATACCAACATACCTACAATCACTGCAATATTTGCTTGATGATGCAAAGAAAAAGATGAAACAGCTTCCTATAGCAATGTTTCTAACCAAAGCATCCACAATTGTGAAGCCTCGACCTTCGACGCTTGAGGATCCTCAGCCCTCAACCTCTACAGATTCTGACATTTGTATTAGTGAGCCTCCTCCAAAGCGTCAACGTCTGCAATCCGAACCTGGTTCTTCCGACGTAGATGATCCTTCGGACGTCCTGCCAGAAGGTTTAAGTTAGCCTGATGTCTTACCGCTCACCTACAGTGCCACACATCTCGTCGCCTCACAACGTCGGCTTTGTAGGCACCATACAAAACTCATCAATGTCATCATCTTACGAGGGTTACCAAGAGAGAAGATCTGAATTTATAATTGCAGTACGTATATGTTCTAAACATACTTACATTTTAAATATTCTGCGTCTTATTGTATGAATCTTTAAGGTCATTAAACGAAAACAATGTGTAATTCTTGAATGGAAAAAAATGTTACGTTGTTGCTGACGTTATAACGAAGTAAATTTCTCCGTCATTTTTATCAGCGCCGGGGTTCGAACCCGGGTCCACTCATTCCGGAATAAGTTGCTCTACCAATTAAGCTACGCGGACATTGATTCTAATTGCTATCTGCTTTTATGTCGTGTGCGTCCTTCTGGCAGGTACGTCACATCTCCTGGTACGTTACATCATCTCCCCCTTATTTTTCTTTTTTTCTTTCGAAGTGCTGCTCATATTTTTCCTATCTCGCGGTGTGGAAATAACATCACACCAATGCGAGATTTTGAACGGTCGGGTCATCCGGGTAGTTCGGGCGCCATTATAACGAAGTAAATTTCTCCGTCATTTTTATCCGCGCCGGGGTTCGAACCCGGGTCCACTCATTCCGGAATAAGTTGCTCTACCAATTAAGCTACGCGGACATTGATTCTAATTGCTATCTGCCTTTATGTCGTGTGCGTCCTTCTGGCAGGTACGTCACATCTCGTGGTACGTTACAACGTGCACTATGCCGTTAGGCCTACGATGGTTGCGTCTGTACTGAACATGTACCGATTTTTTTTTCTTGTCGTTATTTCCTAAACAATACAGTATAATAATTATTTACATTGTATTAGGTATTATAAGCAATCTAGAGATTATTTAAAGCATACGCAAGGATGTACGTAGGTTATATGCAAATTCTACGCCATTTTATATAAGGGACTTGAGCATCCGCGGATTTTGATATCCGCGAGGTGCCCCGGAACCAGTACCTCGCGGATACTGATGGCCGACTGTACTACATTGGAATGATAAAGTGCTCCTTCAGCCAGAAACTGGCTGAGCGCAAGACAGACGTAAAACTAGGGAGGCTAGAAAAAGCGTTGGCGCGTGAAGTCAAGAACAACTCCGCCACTCCTAAACAGAACGGAATCAAGAAGATTGCTCCGTACACGAACGCCAGAGCTACCGCTATCAGATGACGACATCTGATAGCGACATCTCAGTTGCTGAGACCATCAATACGTATTCGTGTAGTCAGATGCTGACTGATAAACCACGCATTGCGCTGAGAATTGTTGGCGCTGTAGCGTAAATTCCAACGCACTCGACTAGTTATCGAGAGTTCTGGGGTTCGATCCCAGCAGTGCCGAAATACAATTTTTCACTCGCTATGCGTTGTTTGAAAAATAACGTGGAAAGAGTGATTATATCGTCCATTTACATTATCTCCACGTATTTGATATATATTAAAGCTATCAGAGAAACTGTTGAAATTTTAACAAACCAGAGTGTATGCAATGAAGGAGTATCAGTCAACCTTCCCGAAGCCTGGCGTACTCGTTTGCGCGCCCAATTCCTACTGCATTGCATTACGGTGAACAGCACGCTACCTGCTTGGTGGCATTTATTTCCCTTCTGCGTAATATCTAATATCTAGTGTTTTTGAATTTTGTTTAGAATTCTAAATTTGCCTTAGCCGGTAATCCTGCCTGGCGAAGCCACACGTTTTGTAGTGAAAGCTTGGCTGTGTACTATATCAGTATACACCGATAAAACGGATTTTTAAATCGTTTTTCTTGTTGTTTCTGGTGTATCTACCCATCGTTTGTTAATATACTTAGAATTTTCTATAATGGAACAGGTCAGTAGGTAATCGCGAAATCATCTTGTGAACGAAAATGAGATTGATGCCCATGTACGATTATTGTTTGATGGCCACCGACGGGGAAACGCCATATGGAAAATATTTTCATCGTAACGTTTTGAGAATTTATAATTTAAAAACATTAGGTGAGAAAAGTAAAGAAAGTTAAGTATTCTGCAAATTGTCCTTTGATTCTTTAACCTAAGTGAGGATATGATCTCTGTTACTTAACCAAAATTCCAGCTGTTTCAAGCCTCGCAAGCATGAACAGAGGGGTTTATGGTGAAAACAATAATATGCGCATGTGCACTTTTGTAGAGAATGCCAAATGAGAAAAAAAGCAGTCTAACGCGTAATTTGTTTCGTAGACTTTCTTTAAATTTTCACTTTCACAGCGTTGTATAGCGAAATGCATTTTTAACTTGTTAGGAAAAGTAGAGAAAAACAATATTGCGGCGTCTTTTAATACGGAATACGCTTTTGCCTACCTCAGTTTTGAGTAGACATTAAAGCATAAAACATCCATAAACGCAAATTTTCAATAATTCCAGGACTTAGCCACAGTTGTAATGTACTACTTTATATGACGTACTACTGATGCGACTCATGAGTCAAAACGACAAAGAAACAGCAATTAACCTGCCTGCGCAGTTCAGTTGGGAGAATAGCTGCTCCGGAGTAGGAAGACGTGAGTTAGAAACTCACCACCAGCTAAAAGGTAAAAAGTTATATGTTACACTGGAATAGGAATAAAATTTTCCAAGCTTTCGCACATCAACCAGATGGTTTTTTCAAGGAATTTAGACTTCCTTCTGTCTACCTACCTTGAAAAATCCATCTGGTTGATGTGAGAAAGCTTGGAAACTTTGATTCCTATTCTACGCCAAGTGATTTTAGTACCTTCAAAAAGTGGCCCGAAGAGAGGTAAACCACGAACGGCCTTCAAGATGTGGGCCGACTACGGTCCATCGGCACTAAAGGTGAGCGAAAGCTATCACGTATCGAACGAGCCAACAGAAAATATACTATAGCGCAATTCTCCGGTTATTTCAATACTTGTGACGGGACAAATGTGTCACAACAACCAGTACATCGAAACCTGCTGAAAATGGAGACGTGTAGCCGTAGGCCGCACCGAGTGCATACGGCTACACCAGTTCACCGTCAAAAGGGCCTACATGGCCACGCGATCATAAAAACCAGGTCTTGAATGATTGGAAAAAGATCGTCTAGTCGGATGTATCTCGTTTACTGTTGCACCATGTGGAAGGCCGTGTACGCGTGCGTCTTTTGCTTGAAGAGGTGTAGGCGCCAGGATGTACATTATGACGAAAACAAGCCGGTGTATGAAATGTAACGCTTTGGGCAATGTTCCTCTGGAAAACCCTTGGTTTGTTCATTGATATACAGGAAAGTATGACTTCTACTCCCTACCTGAAAATCATTGTAGACCAGATACATTTGTTCATGGCTACGGTATCACCCTCTCGTAGTACCGTCTTTCAACAGCATAATTCACCATGCCACACTGTCCGGATTGTTTGTTAATATTTTGAGGAACATGAAGAAGGTTTTCAGGTAACACCCTATCTTCGACATTCCTTCGAGCATCTGTGGTTTGTGTTGAACAGCAAATACCGTCGGCGATCAATCCAATCGAGCATCTGTGGTTTGTGTTGAACAGCAAATACCGTCGGCGGCGGCTCAACCACGTAAAGTACAAGAGATGAAGAATCTGCCGGTAACGTGGTACCAGATACTACAAGGCACAATTAGAAATCTTGTAGCGTCTATTCCTCGCCGGGTAAGAGCTGTTTTGGCTGCACGAAGAGATCCAACATCATATTAGGCAAGTGGTCATAATATGTTGGCTCCTCGATGTATTTCTTTTGTCAAAACTTATTAGTCATTTAACGATTTACAATAGCAGCTAAATACATTCGCCTCAACCAACCTCTGATGCATTTTGCCTTACTTAATTAACATTTTCCCGTTTACACCACTGTTTACAATGGCTTTCCCTCTCAGTCTAGGTCTGCTTCATTTCTTTCAAATGATGGTCATAACTTTTCCTCCAACGCATCTATCATTTATTCTCCATACGAGTTCATATAAATGGAACATCGGTTTTCTCTCTCTCATTTGTAGCTCTACATCTTTTTAATTGTCGCTCATAATCAATGATTCAAATTATTATTATTTTCTTTATATTGAAACCTTACAGTCATCTTGGCATTTGTGTAGCTTTTAAAGTGTTTGCAGAGATGTTGGATTTTTATGAGAGCAAAACCAGAAATATGCTATAAATCTGAACACTGTAGCATATTTCTGGTCTTGCTCTCATAAAAATCTTTATATTTTTATTTGCCCAAACTCAGACATCTATCGCAGAGTGCAGCTAATGTTTCGCACCAGATGCTCAGATAAATTGACCGAGAGAGATATTAACGAATTGTTTATTTCTGTAGCCAAGTGCTATCTTCAAACATCTGAGGTAACTGAAAATTATTGATACGATACATCGTTTGGCCAAGATTAAGTGAAACTGGAACAGTGCAGTACGCAATCTCTTCCCAATTACCTATATGTTTTTATTCCAGTGATTAACCCTTTAACTGGCCGGAACCAATTAACTCAGGGTTGGCAAAATGGACTGAAATCAGCTCGAACGAAAGTATTCGCTGTCTGAGAAGTGCGATGAACGCGGCTGGAACGAGTGATGAACCTACGCATCAGAAGTCGTTTCTTTCCCGTTAGTTTTGTTATTCAATGTGGTCATTAAGGGGATAATTGACACTAATCTTCTTTGACCGATTGCCTGCTAAAGGGCTATAACAATGGAGAATGACGACAATCTTAAGACAGTAGAGAGAGAAGACGTTCGAGTCGCTAGTATCGACCCAGTAGCATGATGTTCGTGTCAGGGCACTACCCTTTCTCCATCCTTCCTTTGTGTCAGTGGGATTAGCCTATCCATATCTTTCCATGGATTGGAAGTGTTGTCGAGCAAAGAATACTTTATCACTTGTGTCAGGCTTATGGCCAGTACTGCTGAGATGAGAAAGTAAAGGAATTCTTTGGAAGTTGCTTTCGTAAAACCTGGCCGCTATGTGAACATTTTCTGTTTGAGGAGCGCAGAAATTTTTAGGTGCTATATGGTTCAGGTACATCGGCCGTTTAAAGGGTTAATCTTTCTCCTTTCGAATTTATAGGTTCACGTTATGTAATACTTAACAGAGGGCCCTATATTTCACTGAATGATACAGAAAAACTACAGAAATTCTTGTCAATGTATGGTCAGATCGATGACTGCTGACTGGACACAAGTTATAAAATGACAACTCTTACTCGTAAGCTCAACTTTGTGGTGACGCCATAAGCGTGAAAATACGTTATATCAGGTATTTGGATTCCTCTTCCTGCGGAGCATATTCGATGTTCGGGCATGTGTATTCACATTCATGAACTGAAAAACAGATGAAATTTTAAGAATTTCTGTTGAAAATAGTGTTATTTGCAGCTCACTTTGTCAGCACCTCTCTTAAATGATTCCAATCTGTTTTCGTCTATTGAGACTGGTTCCTATCGTCTTAATGACAAAAAAAAACTTACGTTGCAAATGTTATATAGAAGTTGTTCACACATTTTTAGAACGTTTTTGATAAGAAATTACAGAAAATAAAAGATCAAAGAACTGACACTGGCAGCAGCATGTTAGATGAACACGAAAGAAACAGCTCCTGCAGTTAAATATTGCGTGTTTAGAAAATGGCGCACATGAACACGTTGTGGACAAAATGTTATGTTTTTGCTCTATACGATAAGAAATATTCGTATTCTGTAATTAAAAAACGCTGTGAAAATCGTGAAATTAGCATCATTTCTAAATGTAAAATAAGCGATATTATTAATAATAGAGGGAAAAATTGTCACACATTGCTTTTAACAGGAAAAAAGAACACCAAACGAATATCCAAAGAAGGTACGTATTTTTACGCCTGTTCTGAAAGTAAGGTCTCTGGTCTTAGAAGAAAATCCCCGACCCGAAAACAATCGCTAATCGTTAAAAGTCGCTGTATCAACTGTAAGCAAAGTTATAAACAAATATTTAAATCTGAAAAAAAAACCCCAGAAAAACATAATGTTCACCGCGTTTTGCTTACGAACGTGGCTCAGCGCAGAACACGGTGCAGAATTCTTTATGAAAATCACTTAGCCGGAGACAATTGGAAAATTATTGCAGCTGTTGATGAAGCATGAATCTACCTAAACGACTGTAACAAAAAAAGGTCGATTTAAAGTGCGCTCGTCGCAATGGTGTTGCTCTTTAACATATGTATATACAGGGACTGGACATAATAATATGAACACATAGGAAAAGAAGGTTTTGCGTGCCTAGTAGGATGTGGGAACTCCTTTGGCATTCAAAACCGACTGAATCCTCCTTGGAATTGACGCATACAAATCCTGGATAGTGGTTAGTGGGGTGTTACACCACCTTTCATAGAGAAACTGCTCCAAGTCCTTGAGAGATGTACGAGTAGAACAAAGGGATCTCAATCTGTTTTCGAACACAGACCGCAGTCTCTCGATGGTATTTAAGTCTGGTGATTGGGGAGGCCAAGGAAGGTGTGAAAGTTCGTCCTCATGTTCCTCAAACCATGATTGGACATTCCGAGCTCTGTGAATTGGGGCGTTATCATCTTGATAGATGGCATCCCCTGCAGGAAGCAATGCCTTCGACATTGAATGGACTTGGTCGGCTAAAATGGTTTCATACGCCCTGCCAATTGTCCGTACTTTCAACGTGATTACGGTGCTATCTGAAAACCACTATACAAACGCACAGAGTACGACAGAACTACCACTATGCTGCACTGTTGGAAGCAGACAGTCTGGGCTGTACGCTTCTGCCGGTGTTCTCCATATGTAAACACGTCCTGCAGAATAATGTACATGCGGATTCATTCGACCACATTACATGCTTCCATGCCTCGGCAGTCCACGTTGTATGCTCCTAACATCACTGCCGTTGCCGTTGTGCATTCACCCGGGTCACCAGAGGTTTTGCAACAGTAGCTCTGCCATAAACATCTTGTTTATGCAGTTCCCTGGGCACTGGTTTCGTTGGTACTGAGGTCTGGAGATTCAGATTGAGTTCCACACTAATTTTCGGCGCCGTCGTCTTCCTTTTACGGGTAATAATCCTCTTTAATGCTCTCCTGTCTCTATCAGTCAGGGTCGTTTTCTGGCCACTTTTGTAATTCGCAGATGAGGTTTTGCCACGAACACAGTCTGCTGTCATGACGCTAGACACCGTAGCTCTCGATACTCCTACTACCCTGGCGACTGTTCTCACGGAAACACCAACTAGCCGGCCACTTACAATTGGCCTTCTTTTGAAATCCGTTAGGTCGCTCATTTCGTCGTCACCCTGAAAGAAATTTCGAAACTAGACACCTAAAATGCACTTCAACAGGACCTTGAGGTTCGAAACAAAGCTATTAGAACCAAAAAGTGATGGATGTATTTGCATATTGCGATGTACGCAGCTGCATTAAAAGTCACGTGTCTGAGCGTGGTGTTCACATTAGACTCTCCAACCCTTGTATACACTGTAGAGCAATTGAATTAGAGACAGCTGGCGTTATGCAAATGTGGCGCTGTGGGCGGCCCTGTAAACGGAAACGACATGACGTATGCTGCTATCCGACAATATAAAGAGTGATGCGACGGGAATAGGTAAGAGTCGGACGCAGTATGGGTAAGACGAATGATCTAAGCGCATTTGATCGTGCACAAAGTGTCATGGCCCGGCGAATTGGTCACTCCATCTCGGAAGTCGTGCAGGCACTTGGATTTTCACGAGCCACTGTGGCACGGACGCACCGTGAGTACATCAAATCCGGTAAAGCTATCCCTGCAAGGGCCAACTGCCGAGGTCAGCAGCGTGTGGATAAGATGGGTCATCGTCGGCTAGGTCGCATTGTAACAGCGGATAGACGAGCCACAGTGCAAGAAACCACTCGGCAATTTAACGCTGGTGACCAAAAACGTGTAAGCAGCCACAACATCCAGAACCATCTCCTCGCTATGGGGTACAGAAGCCATTGTCCCACCAGAGTACCGCTGCTGACCGCACATCACAGGGTGCAAAGATTAGCATGGGCGCGGGAACATAGCCACTGGACACTAAACATGGGGGAAAATGTTGCCTGGACTGATAAGTCGAGATTCACGTTGGTACATACGGATGGCAGGATACGAGTATGGCGCAAACCACACGAACGATGGATCCTTCTTGCCAGCAGGGTACACTTCAAGCTGGTGGGGGTGGCATTCTCGTCTGGGGACTGTTTACGTGGACTGAAATGGAACCCTGGTACGTGTGACATGGTCCCTCAAAAGTCAACGTTACCGGGATATCCTGGACGACCATTTTCTCCCGTTTGTGCGTCTTTAACATTTCACTGGGGACCTCATCCTGCAACAAGACAATCCACCGTGACATCGCTCCCGAATTGTATCCGAATGGTTGGATGAACACTCCACCAACGTGACCTCGCTTCCTTGGCCAGCTAGGTCACCTGACCTCAATCCCATGGAGGGAGAGAGATGTTCGAGGCTCTGACCCCCGCTCCATCAAATCTTCGTGAACTGTGGGAGCATGTTCAGGGGTCGTGGATCCGTATGGCTTCCCAAAGCTTCCGGTGTCTTGTCGAGTCCATGCCAAGACGAATCACCGCCGGCATCAGGGCGAAAGGTGGTACTACACGTTACTAGACAGGTATATCTAATTCAATTGCTCTTCAGTGTATATTTATTTCATGGAACAGACACTTGGCCGAAAAATTAATTTCACCAATGGGTCATTTGATCGAAACTAATTTCACCGATGGCGTCATGTGACCCAGAACTTTTTAATGTCACTGAGCCCTACCGTATGGCTACTGTTTATAAATAATTATCTGTGATATTTTCCAGGCCACGCGAGTCTTTCTATACCTGTATAAGCAATTACTGTAGTGTAAATGGGCAAATTCGCTACTGAAATGGAATGTCCGGATACTTCTTATTACATAGTGATTGATGAAATCTGTAAGAAGTGGGCTGCATAAATTGTAAATGGACTTTGTATATTTGAATTTGTATATTGGTTTATACTTAAAAACAGTTATACTTGAATTGATCACCCCATTTAATAACGGAACATTTGCCGTGTAAAATTCCACAGAATTTCGTAGCGTTGCAGCAGTGCTCACTTTTGTAAAAACTGATCGAGTTTTTATGTTACCATGCCATAAGGTGCTCGTATTTTTCTTTCGGTTTTATACACTATCTTCAGAATCTGATAATACTAGGTGAATGAATGGAAGATTAAGAATATAAAGCAAAATGTTTCAAGGTATAAAACATGACGGGGATAATATTTTTGAATTTATGATGAATTTCGAAAAACTGAGAAGATCGAAAAATTTTTGTTATCAGGATATCCATTCCGTATAACTGGAAATCACTCTATTGAATTAGCTGTAGTCCCTTCGAGTTTAGTGGTAGAAGCAACAATGACTTTTATTATTACGCGGTACATGTTTGAGGTTACCATGGAAAACACTTGATGTTTGGAAGGCTTCTCCATAAATTTAATTCACTTCATTCTTTCGATGTAAGAATCCGCCAAACGTACCATTATTTTAAGCTGATTTCTTACAGAAAATAAAAGAATGAAATTCGTGCCATGTTTCTGAAAACATACGCAAAAAATATCGAATGAGCTAGGTTAAAATTCCTTTACCGCCCGCGCTTCGATAGCAAACAAGCTGCTACGTGATATTTTTTTTCCTGCTTAGGAGGTGCCCAATGATATTTCCTTTTCAGTCTTATGGGAATCTGAGAACACGTGATGCATTTAGAATTTCCTGTGACACGACAAGGTGAAAACAAGAAATGAATAGCAGGTGTTGTTTCTACAACACGGACACGTAGTTCCGCTATTGGAAGTTAAATTACCATCGCCAGGTAAAATATTCGACTGAAAAGAAATCTAAGCCATTGCCTGTTTTACGCGTTAATCGTAATGCATTAGTTCTATGAAAGGATTGGCTGTGAAATATTTACAAAAAACGTAACTTTGGAAGAAAGCATCTCTTACAATGAAAAATTCCATATAACATCATAACGTTAAGCAAAAACTAAAACATTTCAAAATTCTCGTTGACGTATAATCCATGAGGAGGAAACAGGTAACTGATATTAATAATATCCTTTAGGTGCATTAGGGAGGATCCAGTATTTACTTCATGGGGGCGACACAGAGGGCGGTGAGCAAAGCTAAGTTGGAACTGGCGACCAGATAACAAATATTCTCTTTCTACAATTTCACCTTTTGACCAATTATAACCTTACAAATTAATTACAAACGGGAAATGTATTGGCAATTAATGCCAATTTTCAACGCAAATGGTTGAGTAAAGTGTTAAACTGACCTGGAGCTCAAACAGTATATAGAATTTTTGGGGGAGGAGAGAGTGACGACGAAAAAAGGAAGTTTTTGAAATTCACCAGAACAAAATAAAAGTTAATGACAAATAGAAGAAAATATTAAATCATTTTTTTTTCTAATAGAAGTTAATGCATTTTTGTTAAATTCAACAATTTTATTTTCTATTGTAAGTCGCATTTTAGCCAAAAACATAAAAAAAAATAAACTCTTTCGGAGCATAAATTGGTACATAACTCAAAACATTTATAAGAACATTTAATGAAATTTAGAAAAGCAGTTTATTACTACATTACTTTCAAGAGGGAAAAAATTGTCATTTTATAATTTGCACATCTTAATTTAATAATATTAATATATATATGTAATAAAATCCTATGAAATAATATTCAAAGTATTTTGCTTATCACATGGAAAATTTTAATGTGGACCATGATGATTCCTGACTGGTATGAAGCTCCAGCAAACGAGTCCTCATAATATTTATAAGGGTACTGATAAGATCTAGCAACGAGTCCTCATACTGTTTATAAATGTACTAATAAGATCTAGCAACGAGTCCTCATACTGTTTATAAATGTACTAATAAGATCTAGCAACGAGTCCTCATACTGTTTATAAGGGTACTGATAAGATCAAGCAACGAGTCCTCATGCTGTTTATAAGGGTACTGATAAGATCTAGCAATGACTCCTCAATCTGTTAATTTAATAATATTAATTCACCTGAAATACCTGCATGTCAAATAATCCAAGTCTTTTGCTTAAGACATGATATTTTAATAAGCAGTATGATCACACCTGACTGGCATGCAGCTCCAACAACGACTCCTCATACCGTTTATAAAGGCACTGACGAGGTCCAGCAACGATTCTTCATGCTGTTTATAACTGAACTGATGAGGTCCAGCAACTATTCTTCATACTGTTTATAACTGAACTGATGAGGTCCAGGAACGGCTCCTCATACTGTTTGTAAGGGTCCTAATGAAGTCCAGCAACGACTCCTCATACAGTTTATAAGGGAACAGAGCAGGTCCAGCAAGGTCTCCTCATAGTGTTTATAAGGGTACTTATGAGGCCCAGCAACGACTCCTTATAATATTTATAAATTTACTGATGAGGTTTATAAGGCCTGCTCGTACTGTATATAAGGGGACTGCTGAGGTCCACCAACGTCCCCTCATACTGTTTGTAAGGGTACTGTGGTACTGATGAGGTTTAGCAACGACTTCTCATATTGTTAATTTAGGAATATTAATTTACACAAAATAGGTGCTTGTGAAATAACCAACGTCTTTTGATTCACACATGTGATATTTTAATAAGCAGTATGATCACTCTTGACCAGCATGATGCTCCAACAACGAACTCCTCATACTGTTTGCAATGGTAGCAAAGATGAGGTCCAGCAACGACTCCTCATACTGTTTATAAGGGAACTGATGAGGTCCAATAACGACTCCTGATACTATTTATAGGGGTACTGATGAGGTTCAGCAAAGGCTTCTCATACAATTTATAAGGGATCTGGTGAGGGGCAGTAAAGGCTCTTGATACTATTTGTAAGGGAACTGGTGAGGTCCAGCAACGACTCCTCATACTGTTTTTAACGGCACTTAAGATGTCCAGCAATGACTCCTCATACAGTTTAGAAGAGAACAGGTGAGGTCCAGCAACGACTCCTCATACTGTTTATAAAGGTACGCCGATGGGGTCCAACAACGACTCCTGATACTGTTTATAAAGGAACACCGATGGGGTCCAGCAACGACTACTCATACGGTTTATAGGGATACTGATAAGGTCCAGCAAAGGCTTCTCATACTATTTATAAGGGAACTGGTGAGGGGCAGTAAATGCTCCTGATACTGTTTATAAGGGAACTGGTGAGGTCCAGCAACGACTCCTCATACTGTTTTTAACGGCACTGAAGATGTCCAGCAATGACTCCTCATACAGTTTAGAAGAAAACTGATGGGGTCCAGCAACGACTCCTGATACTGTTTATAAAGGCACTGATGGGGTCCAGCAACGACTCCTCATACTGTTACTTTACTAATATTAATTTACGTGAAATAACTGCCTGTGAAATAACCAAAGTCTTTTACTTAAGACATGTGATCCACTCCTGACCAGCATGAAATTCCAGCAAAAAACGTAACTTCCTCATGCTGATTGTAATGGTAGCAACGATGGGGTTCCAGACACGACTCCTTATACTCTTTATAAGGGTACTGATGAGGTCCAGCAACGACTCGTCATAACGTTTATAAGGATACTGATGAGCTCCCGCAAGGCCTGCTCATACTGTTTATAAGGGTTCTGAGGAGGTCCAGTAATGACTCTTCATACTGTTTATAAGGGTACTGATGAAGTCCAGCAATAGTATGGGGAGTCCTCATACTATTCATAAGGGACCCAGTGAGGTGCAGCAGGGGCTCTCATACTGTTTATAATAGAAATGGTGAGGTCCAGCAACGACTACCTTATACTGTTGATAAGAGTACTTATGAGGTGCGCATATTATTTATAAGGGAACTGGTGTGGTGCAGCAAAATTTCCTCATACAGTTTAGAAGGGAACTGATGAGGTCCAGCAAAGACTCCTTCTACTGTCTATAGGAAAACAGATTAAGTCCAGTAAGGACTCATCATATTATTCATAAGGAACTCAGGATGCCCAGCAACGACTCCTCATACTGTTTTTAAAGGTACTGATGAGGTTCCGGGGGATTAACGACCACTCCTGATTAAGAGCTGTTCTCAGTTCTTGAATTATTCCTGAAGATGCAAGGGAGCTTCATTGCGTTTCTCCACAGCATCTCGTACATGCTGAATGGGATTTAGGTCGGAGATCTGGGTGGCCACTCCCTTCGACGAATATCTTTCTTATCGAGAAAATCGTCGATCAAATGTGCTCGATGGTGTTGGGCATTACCCTAAATAAGAACAAAATCTGAACCAACAGGTCCCCTGTATGGCCTGATATACGGATTCAGGATCTCATATCTGTACTTCTGCGTAATAACAGAGCAACTTAGAAAGATGTTCAGGTATGTGCACCCATTTGTCATGATTCGTGCCCAGACCATCACGCCACCATCCCTTTTTTCCAACGTTAGAGAAAATTTTGCCGGTGTTTGCTTCTCTCTAAAAGAGAATACGTTGTGAATCAGAACTTAAGCTGAATCACGATTCTTCTGTAAAAACAACATTTACCCACTGTTCTGGATTCCAAGTGTGATGTTGGCAACTCCACGTTAAATGAGCTAGCAGAGCGGCGAATGTTGGAGGAACACAAATAACTGGTCTCCTTCCATGAAATCTCAGAAAGATGTTCTACAAACAGTGTGCTATTAAACCTTCATTTCTATGGCTGCTGCAAGCTTCGAAAAGAATTGTCTAACAGATATCTAGGTGTTCCATCTAGCAGTCGCACTCATATAACCATCGTCTGCAGCATATGTGGCGCTCGGAAGGCTCTGTCTTGGTAGACGACGAACATTTCCTGTCTGCTCAAACTGTCTGCAGAGTCTTCACAAGGCAATTTGTGATATTGGGTTGGAAAGAAAGTAATGTCTGCAAATGAAAGGCAACAGAAAAGTGCTAATAACCGCGAGTACAAAGTAGTACAAAATGTACTCGTTTTCGTTTGCCACGACCTGCTTCCATCGTCAGGGCAGCTGTTAGATACTATCCCTGTAGAATTGTGGCGTATTGGACTCAAAGAAGTGAGTAAGTGCGTGTTTCACATCTTCCCAGTTGGTGAATCGCTGTCCGTCCGGGAAATGCTATGATGACCGGAAAAGATGAGAGTGTCGCTTGGGGAAATGTCCGGGTAATACGCTGGGTGCGGCAGCAGCTGCCAGCCCAGGTCCCTGTTGTTCTGACAGGTCGCACGTGCTGTGTGAGGTCTCGCTCCATCCTGTTGTAAGAGGAACGCCCATGCGTTTCAGCAGAGTTGGTTGTTTCGACGTGAGCGATTCGTGCAAATCGTCGAGCTGACGACAGTACACATAAGGGGTGATAGTGGTGTTGTTCGGCAACAGCTTACAAACACGACACAGAAGAACACCCGGTAGGCATGACCTTCTGTTTTGGGTACAACCACTGTTTGAGGGCGCTGAAATTGTCATACAGGAACCATTTCTCATCCCCTGACACAATGCGGTCCATGATCGGTTCAACTTGGTTACTCATGCGATTTGCTTTCTACTTAACTGTGGGTTGATGGGGTACCCAAACTCCCCTATTGTTCACCTTTCCAAGTTAACGCAGGTTCCTGATAATGTACGTGCGGGTAGTGTCCAGCTGTTCGGCCGACTACCGCGTGGTCACACGTGGGTTGATCTCCATTAAGGTCTTCAGCTTATCCATATCCACTTTTGGAGGTTTTCAGCTTTAGAACGGTCTCACAGGTAAACATTTCCCTCCCGAAACCATTCGAACCACTGACAGTACTGACGATGTGATACAGAATTGGCGTACGCACTGATAATGTTCCTTAAAGCACTTGCAAGGAGGAGGGGGTGCTACCGCGATGAAACTCATACAACATGGGATGGTAGATATGCTCGTTGTCCTCTTCCGTATTGGCTGGCTCTTAAATATTTTGGCTTCTAGCTACTAACTGCCGCTGGCTTAAGCCACCTACCTGCTAATGTCATTCTGGTGTGCTACGCAATCTCAGGCGCCACTGTACACCGCGCCGGTGCCGCAGCTTCGACTTGGATACCTCGTAATCGGACATTACTTCCTTTCCAATCGAACGCATTCAGTGCTATGCAAATTTCCATCTAGAAATGTCTTGCTTCCATCCTACCATCGTCCTCCATTGCTGAATATCATCCATACAATATCTTCGTGTCACAATCAGCTCGATGTGTCATTGAAGTAAAAGGTAAGAGTTGCCTAAAATAGCTACTACGTGTAAACTTGGATTGCCTTAATAGGAACTGTGAAAACACAAGTTTGTCCGTGTCTCCTCACTCCGGAGTAAGTCGCTCCCCCAGCTGAGCTACGCGGACAGAATGTCTCGCTGCAGATTTGTCGTCTTGACACATGTTTTCACCTCTGTAGTACGTCACAGTCCTACTAAGGCAATCCAAGTTACAATATGCCGACTTGTCTGCGACGAAAGTAATTGCGGATAGTCTTTCTTGTAGCAAGGTTGAATGTTCCCAATTTTTAGTTTACTATTTTGCATGCATCGACCCTTTTAAACGTTTTCGAAGAATGTCCGTTAATCATGAGAACCAGTAAAGACACGGAAACGTCTTGCTCCGCACCCCTAGTTGCGCTACAGTTTAGGTGTGTATCTACACTGAAGGGCCAAAAGTAATGGAATACGTACTTAGTATCGTGTAGGACTTCCTGTAGCCCGGAGAAGTACAGCAACTAGACGTAGCGTCCATTCAACATGTGGTCGGAAGACTTTTGTAGAGATGTTGAGCCATGCCGTCTGAACAGCCGCCCGCAATTCCCTGGTATATGTAGATGCAGGGTATTGGGTACGAATGGGCATTTCCACCATGTCCCATAAGTGCTCTATTGGGTTCATGTCGGGAGAACGTGGTGGTCACATCATCCGTCGAAACTATCCAGAATGCTCCTCGAACCAATTTTGGACTCCATGAAATGGTGCATTGTCTGCCTGGAAAATCCCATCGTTGTTGGGGTACATTCAGGGCTCGGTATTGGGTCCTAAATTTGTTCCTTACCTATATAAACGATATTTTTCAGGCCCCGGCTAAAGCTCATACGGTACTGTTTGCTGATTATGTCAGTCTTTTTTAGGAGTGACTCCTTGGGCGAACTGATTGCTCGAGTAAATCTTGATATTGTAAAGTTTATTCGTTAATTTTCATATAATGTTCTTACATTAAATGTCTCTTAGACGGGTTGTGTGCTGTTTTCCTGTACTAGGCATGGTCATAGTGATTTGAGTCCGGTATATTTGTACGACACGGCTTTGGAATATCGGACCTCATAAGGTTCTTGGGAGTTGTTTTGCATAAATCTTTGAAATGGGATGACCAGGTGGATCAATTGGCATCGTGCCTTAGATCTAGGGTTGGTACTAGTACGAGAATATCGGCTTTCTTGTTGGTTAGAGTTCTATTGATCTTGTACTATTCATTTGTTTACCCTGTGCTGTCGTACTACGTCTTGATTTGGGGTGTAATTATAAAACGTTTGCGGAGAAGGTATGTTCGATTGTTGAACTCTTCAGCTCATTCAGAATTTTTATTTCGTTATTATCGTATATTAACTGTAGAACTGTTGCACATATATAGACTAATGTTAATGATTCACGAACGTATGAATACAAGAAGATGTTTAAATCTGATAGTGTTGTCAAGAGCTACTCATTCATGTATGATACTCGCAGGAGGTGAGAGTTCGCTGTCCGTTGGGCGCGTACAGGCACAATGCTTAACAGCATTGGTGTATTGGGCCTGCGAGAATGGAGTAGACTTCCATTGACCATTAGATCTGAGATCCGATACACTGTTTTCAGGCGACTGTTGAGGAGTTTTTTGATTGAAAATTTTATATCAAAATGGGAGGGGAGTGCGAGGGAAAGAGATTTTTATTGCCTTGGGCTTTTTGGATGTTATTTAGTGCATACTTTAATATCATATTCGTTGTCTCGACTGGACTTCAAAAAATATTGTTTTTTTCGAAAGTTTCAGAGAAGATCTTAGACTAAATATTTAGCCTTTTCCCTGGCTCCTTGCTGTACATTTTAAAATGATATTGAAGGTGTTTTAGTCATATTGACAACATTTGAATGTGAATTTGTTCCTGTATTTTATATTGTAAAGTATTTATCTTCGTAACATGTTGTTAAATACTGGAAAATCGTCTTACTTATTTTGTTTTCATCGGTGCATTATATATTCTTGTTATTAATCACCTCAGAATATGTGACATATTGTTCGTTCTTTTGGTTTTTGTATTGTGATATTGTACAGCAAAATAGTTCTAATAAGAAAAAACCCCATGAAGGCTTGCAAATGGTTACCCAGCAGAGAAACAAAGCGATTACCGGTTTATGACGTGTTTACGAGGTCCAGAGAACCCAAACCATGTCACGTAAAGACAGCCGACACAGGTATGGAACCACGACTAGCTAGCTCGCACAATGCCTTGTTGACAGCTTGGGTCCATTGCCTCATAGGGTCTGCGCCACACACGAACCCTAGCATCAGCTCGTAACAACTGGTAGCGTGACTCATCGGATCACGACACATGTTGCCAGTCTTCCAGAATCCAATTACCGTGTTCACACAATGCCTTGTTGACAGTTTGGGTCCATGACCTCATGAGGTCTGCGCCACACCCGAACCCTACCATCAGCTCGTAACAACTGGTAGTGTAACTCATCTGACCACACCGCATGTTGCCAGTCTTCCAGAATCCAATTACAGTGTTCACACAATGCCTTGTTGACAGCTTGGGTCTATGACTTCATGAGGTCTGCGCCACACCCGAACCTTACCATCAGCTCGTAAAAACTGGTAGCGTGACTCTTCGGACCACGCCACATGTTGTCAGTCTTCCAGAATCCAATTACCGTGTTCACACAATGCCTTGTTGACAGCTTGGGTCTATGACCTCATGAGGTCTGCGCCACACCCGAACCCTACCATCAGCTCGTAAAAACTGGTAGCGTGACTCATCGGACCACGCCACATGTTGCCAGTCTTCCAGAATCCAATTACCGTGTTCACACAATGCCTTGTTGACATCTTGGGTCAATGGCTTCATGGGGTCTGCGCCACACCCGAACCCTACCATCAGCTCGTAAAAACTGGTAGCGTGACTCACCGGACCACGCCACATGTTGCCAGTCTTCCAGAATCCAATTACCGTGTTCACACAATGCCTTGTTGACATCTTGGGTCAATGGCTTCATGGGGTCTGCGCCACACCCGAACCCTACCATCAGCTCGTAAAAACTGGTAGCGTGACTCATCGGACCACGACACATGTTGCAAGTCTTCCAGGGTCCAATTACCGTGTTCAAACAATGACTTGTTGACAGCTTGGGTCCATGGCCTCCTGAGGTCTGCGCCACACCCGAACCCTACCATCAGCTCGTAACAACTGGTAGCGTGACTCACCGGATAACGCCACGTTATGCTAGCTTTCCAGAATCCAATTACCGTTTTCACGAGCCCGGGTGAGGCGCTATGTTCGATGACGTGGTGTTAATATAGGCACTGTGGTACTAATATAGGCACCGTGGTGTTAATATAGGTACCGTGGTGCGTCTTCTGCTTCCATACTCCATGGACGCTAAATTACGCTGCACTGACCTGGATATGTTTCTGGTACCTCCAGCATTGAATGTGGATGTTATTTGAGCCAGTGTCGCTTCTCTGTTAGCATGGAAAATCCTGATCATACGCCGCTCGTCACGGTCATTCAGCACCCGTGGTCGGCCACTGAGCAGTCCACGGTGGGTGGTAATACCTTCCATGAGGTATTCTGGGTAAACACGCAACACCCGCGGATAGCGGAATGTTGAATGCTTGCACAACTTCGGAAATTGAATGTCCCATCCGTCTGGATCCCACTACCATACCAACTGGAAATAAGAAAGACCTGAAAAAAAGAAAGTTTCATCTAAGTTATGGAATAAAATGAGATAATGACACTGAGAAGTTCGTCTTATCCTCCACACAGAAGCTACACATCCAATAAGAACATCAAACCAAGAGCTCTTGGCGAAGATGGAATTACCGTGGACATTGCACAAGAGGCCAGTGGAGAAACAAACTTCACTCGCACAAGTTTTTGCCAATTGCCTCAACGAAAGGAAGATCTCTGACGACAGGAGCAATGCTACGCTTATCCTGCTGCAAACAAAATGGGACGTTGAAGTTCTCAGGAACTGTAAACCAATCAGCGTTCTATTTTTTGTTTACAATAACTTCACTAAGTATCTGTCACATCACTTGAAGGACACTCTAATCATGGCTCAATCAACAGAAAAATCTTGGCTAAAGCGTGGCGACAGCTATATACCTAATATTCATATGCTGATAAGAATAACTTAAACAGCGAATGAATATGAACTCGCACCATGTATGGCTTTATTCATTACGATAAAGCTATTAATCTTGTGAAACCATCAGCAGTTTTAATGCTTTTGAAATCCTGCTGTGTTGAAGATTCATACGTTAGCATTATTAATGTCATCTACGAAAGTTTAGGTCTAAAATCTTTGACTTTACGAGGAAACAGCACTTATGAAAATTGAAAAAGTCATGAGAAAAGGCAACACAATATCTCGCAAGATTTTCAATAGCATTGTAGAATGTCTTTCGATCAATGAACTTTCGATCACTGACAAGAGGATAAAAATTAATGGAGATTATCCAACCCATCTGCGTTTTGTTGATGACATAGTCATCTTTTTGAATATCAGCTGATTGCTGCAGTAAATGGTTCAAGAACTAAATATTGTTGTACAGTGCATTTAAAGGAATTGAATATTAAGCAGTTGATGGGGTAAATTTCGAAGCATACTGTACCTACACCAGATATTCAGCGACCAAGAAATTAGTAGGTCACATCCAAGAAGGAATTACAAGGTTTGTACCAAAAATAATGCAAAAATGGGCAAAACCTTTTAATTAACAAATAGAGGTCGTTCAAATTGCACACTTTCGTAGAGTAACTCTTTCTGTACACAAAGGTACTACTCAATAGAGTCTCTACCACACGTGATGCATTAGGGCCATCGTTGAACCCAACTCTCGTATCCTGTTTGAAAAAATTCAGGTGTGGACTGTTGTACCCACATCTTCACAGCCACTTTCACCTCTTCTGTGCATCCAAATCTTTGTTCCCGGAGGCTGTCCTTCATTGGACCGAACAGGTGGAAGTCGAAGGGCGCCACATCTGGGTTGTGTGGTGAATGGGATGCCACTGACTAGCCTAATTTGCTGATCACCTGATTTGTTGCTAAAGATGTGTGTGCTCTCGCATTGTCATGGTGAATGTTCCTTTCATATTCTTGTTCGGTCTCTTCATCCTTATGGCTTCTCTAAGCTTTTTGAGTGTCTCATTGTAGCGCTTGATAGTCACTGTAAGGCCACGTTCCAGAACATCAAGGAGAATGACACCCATGTCATCCCAAAAAAAAAACAGTCACCCTGGCTTTCTGTGCTGATCACTGGCTCTTGAACTTCTTAGGTTTTGGTGAAGAGGTGTGACACCGTTCCATGGATTGATGTTTCGTTTCCGGATCGTAAAGATACGCACACGTTTAATCCTGTGTCATCTAATAGGACAAAAGCGTGTCTTCATTAGCTTAAAAAACGCTTCTAGCAGATCAGAGCAGACTTCCACCCTTATCACCTTCAAATCGGGTGTCAACTGCCGAGGTACCCACTTGCACACACTTTCCGATACTCTAAGTCTTCCACCATCTTCTGTATGGCACTGTGACCACAATCCAGATGTGCAACAAGCTCACAGAGTGTGACTCGTGTTTCCGCGAAAATCAATTCATCCACTCGTGTCGGTGGTTGTAGTTGATGGTCTCCCACTGTGTGGTTTATCTTCAATGCTAGTTTTCCCTTATTTAAACTTCTTCAATGTTTACGGAGATGATAGCATTGGCAAGAGTACACATTGCTGTTGCCAATGCTATCATCTCCGTAAACATTCTGTAGCCGCCTGTGTATGTCGGACAGCCTGCACCCTTCCTTCGTCAAGAACTCAATGGCGGCACGTTGCTTCTGCTTGGAATCCATTATTTAACTACGATGAAAAAGAAAGGTTACTATAGAGGAAGAATTACCCTACCAACATGTGCAATTTGAACGGCCTCTGTCAGTTAATACGAAAATCATCCCTACTTCTGCATTACTGACTGTACAATCGTCGTAATGGATGTATGAAACTTGGCTGAAGAGCATTTGGAAGAAACAATACCATTTTCAAGAGCAGTTTACCATTTTTGTCTCAAAAAATGTGTTTCATCAATGCATCCTCCCAGTTCTTGTTTATGAATCACGTACATGGACTTCTACTGAGAGGAACATTCATATATTGCAGACAAATGAAAAAAGCATGGAGAGATAGATGCATGTTTCGCGTAACCAGGAAAGATGAAGAGAAACTCACGTACAGTAAATCTACAAATTTGATGACATCGTGATCAAAGTAAAAATTCGGAAATGGCAATTGGATGGACATTTGGCAAGACGAAATGACCATTGTTGCACAACTGAAATACTAGAATGGAATCCAAGTGAGAGGGAAAGACCCAGAAGAAGACCACGTGGAAGATGGTTGGATGAAATCCCAAGTGACATAGAGGAGACTAGCTAAAACAAAACGTTGTGGAAGAGACTTGGGGAGACTTTCATCCATCGGCGGATGATTGGTGCCTGATTAAGATTATGATACTTGCGTAATTAAGCGAACGAAAAAAATGCAAATATTAAACACTGATACAGATATTATTTTATCTTAAAGGGAGGGTTGTACTAATATTACGGTAAGCGCGTGAACCAAAAATTGTATAGTTGATACTTTGACATGAAACCTATATTACAATTAGCTACAGCTGTTTTATATTTTCCACATAAGGTGAAGCCATCGGTGCTCCTTTGGTTTGTTTGTAGATTCTTCCAGTTAACTTGAAATAGTTGTGGTTAGTAATTTCAAGTTGGATGGAGGCATCTACAGACCAACCAAAGGAGCAACGATGTGTTCAGCTTTATCATCAGCCTTTGCGGAAGCAGCACGTAGACCGCTAGAATATATAATCTTTCTAAATTGTATTCAAGCATCTGTCTCACCCTTGCGTTAGTCTTCCTTTTGAGCAAGGTTCGCGCGTTTTAGCTTGAAACGAATGAAATGTAAGTTGCTTTGGTGACCCTTCAGTTATCCAACATGAAAGATATCACGTGCTGTAATGCCTTGCATGTGAGGAGGATGTCTGGTAACTTTATAAACCATTTTTCTCCCGGAAACTTTCCCCTACCGTAAGCAGAGCTGCATGACGGTCATGCAACGGAATATGCATGTTTCGCAGTTCCTCATTGTGCCTGAAACGAATTTTGTTTTTCAGTTTTTAATGACTGAATGTAACGCTCTGTTTTAATGATGTCCACGGGTAGTAAAAACTCGACAAATGAGATAGCTTCACAACATCTTCCAGGAATCTCTCTTTCAAACACGGTAGTCATATTGCACCCCGTTTCGTTGCCTCTCACGGTATTCCCAAAGACATTTTTTTTAGTTCGGTGGCGATAGAAATTTTGAAAAGAAATTCCCATGCGTTCCTTTTTGGCGTCCTCTGTCAACCGTTTCTGTGTCCACGGAGCATAGATTTTCGGAGTGCTCAGTTATTCGATGAACACTTCTTTTGCAAATTTTAAACTGAAAAACGGTTTCAGGAATTTTCAGCTTTTTGTCTGAGATAACCAAATCTTCAACAGAAGGAATGATATTTCATGCGATCGGAGTAGTCGGCCTTTCCTTAGAAATTCAACTTCAACACTTTCATATTCCCGATTTTCATTCTACTGTTTGAGATAACCAAATTTTCAACAAAAGGAATGACATTTGATGCGACCGACTTATTTGGCCTTTCTCTTGAAATCCGACCTCGACACTTTCATATCCCCAATCTTAAGCTTTCTCTCTCTCTCTCTCTGAGGTAACCAACTGTTCAACAAAAGGAAGGACATTTGATGTAACCGAAGTGGTTGTCTTCCCTCTTGAAATTCAACCTTGACACTTTCATATCCCAAATTTTCAGTCCTCTCTCTGAGATAAGCGTATTTGCAACAGAAGGAATGACATTTGATGCGACCGAAGTTGTTGGCCTTTCTCTTGAAATTCAACATTCCCATGTCCATATCCCCGATTTCCAGTAATATGTTAGAGATAACCAAATTTTAAAAAAAAAAGATGCGATCGGAGTAGTCAGCCTTTATATTGAAATTCAATCTCGATGCTTTTATGTCCACAATTTTTAGCCTTCTGTTTCAGATAACTAAATTTTCAACAAATAGAATGACATTTGATGCGACTAACGTAGTTGGCTTTCCTCTTAAAATTCAACCTGGACAATTTCATGTCCCCGATTTTCAGTCTTCTGTTTGATATTGTCAAATTGTCAACAGCAGAAATGGCATTATGAGATCGAAGTGGTTGGATTTACATTTAAAATTCAACATCCACACCATGTCCGCGATTTATGTTTCGACAACCAAACAAAGACTTGTTTTTCGGACAAAGCGACTAGACCGTACGTACCATGAATTTCGTTGTGGGATTCAGTGGGATTTAAAGCTTTAAAAAAATTTACAAGTCATTTGATGTGTACATGCAGTACTGACTCGCCGTACTTACACGTTATTAACTCGTAAAGAACTTTAGTTAAACTGATGAAAACTCGCAAACGCGTAAAATTGTTCTAAGAAAAAGCTACTTTACTATTTTAAAATATAAGTATATATTCGTTTGCTTTAGAAAAAAAAAGTGTGCACTGTATTTGGTACGTTTTTCATAAAGGGCCTTATTTATAGCACTTCGTAATAAGTTGTACACTAGGCTAAATTTTGCTCACACAAAAACGGTATGTAAAAAAAACAATCTCCAAAAGTAAGTGAACTGCTCACATTTAATTATTTAATTAGTAGTAGAGACAGGAGAAAGCAAAAATAGTTATTCTTAGCTTCTATTTTAAGCTTAGCCATTAAAATGTTAATTTTATAATTTTTCTTGAACATCAAAATTTGAGAATCTCGCTAACAGAATATCCGAACGACTTATCAATTACAACAGGGTGAGAAGCAATCCAGCTATCAGCTAACACAGCAATCCATCAGAATGCTAAACATTTTCTGATTTAATTATGGAAGATAATTCAACACTAAAAGAAAACTCAAAGGAGTCAAATACTCAAGAAACGCATAAAGCGCATTAAATCAGTTTATTTTTGTGGTGTAATAAGCACAAAGATTCGCCATGTTTTCGCACTCCCTGGGAGGATTTTCCAGGCAATGGTAGACATAAAAATGCAGGGATTTAGAATACGCAAGAAACAAAGATGATTTTTGGAAAATAACGTGGGTGACATCGCGACAGCATTACATGAATTTATATCCCGCAATCATACTGTGTGCCGCGAATGGTTTCCATCTTTTGATAACGCAAACCATTGGTCGTTCAGTAGAGAACATATCATTGCATACTAGTCTGCTGGACAGGATATCAAATGTTTCTCTGATGGCAGTCTGTTTGAAGTTCGTGTAAAGGAAAATTCTTCTAATACTGTTTTATAGAGGAGCTGCCGATGAATGCATGACTTCTCTGGCGAGGGCTGTATTCTGCATGTTTTGGTTGACACTTCGTATATATATATAACGGAATGAAAAAGCGATGCTTAGGCATTAGATGTCAAGAACACCTGCGAAGTGTCAACCAAAACATGCAGAATACAGCCCTCGCCAGAGAAGTCATTCATTCATCAGCAGCTCCTCTATGAAACTAATAACATCTATGAAAGTGCAAGTGCAAAGATTTGGCTGTTTGAAAATACAACACACATAAAAAATTGGAAAGGGAGTGAGACAAGGTGACACCATATCTCCGAAGCTCTTTAATGCCACATTGGAGGGTGTTTTTCAGTCGCTGAGCTGGGAAAACAAGGAGATAAAGATTAATGGAGATTATCTAACCTACCTTCGTTTTGCTGATGACGTAGTCATTTTTGCAACTACCTCATCAGAGCTGCAGAGTATGATCCAGGAACTTGCTGACAAGAGTAAAGAAGTGGGATTAAAAATGAACTTTCAGAAGACAAAAGTGATGTTCAATGCTTTTACAAGAAATGAAGATTTATCGATTGATGGAGAAAAGCTGGAGATAAAAGACACATACGTTTATCTTGGACAGCAGATATCAAGTGAGGGTCACATTGATGAAGAAATTAATCGGCGTACAAAACTTGCCTGGAGAGCTTTTGGAAGAAACAGCATAATTTTCAAAAGCAATATGCCATTATGTCTTAAAAGAAACGTGTTTGAACAATACATCCTTCCAGTGCTTACGTATGGTGCAGAGACGTGGACTTTAACTCAAAGAGACATACAAAGGCTGCAGACAACTCAAAGTGGCATGGAGAGGTGCATGCTTGGTGTAACCAGGAGAGATAAGAAGAGGAACTCGTAGATCAGAAAAATGACATGAGTGGAAGACATCATGATCAGAGTTAAATCCCTGAAATGGCAATGGGCTGGCCATACTGCTAGAAGGACAGACGATCGATGGACAGCCGAAATTTTAGATTGTATTCCAAGGGACAGGAAAATACCCAGAAAAAGACCACATGGAAGATGGGTGGATGAAATTCGAAAATATGCAGGAGTGACATGGAGGAGACTGGCACAAGACAGACCGTTGTGGAGGAAACTTGGGGAGACCTTCGTCCAGCAGTGGATTGATAATGGTTGACAATGATGATGATGATATATATATATATATATATATATATATATATATTCCCCACGTTGTCAGTATATACTCGTACCAACGGTATAGCGTAAACACCCGCCTTCTCTTTCTCACAGTCTCTCCTTGCAGCTTGATACTATATGCGATAATGCGGTCAGGAACTACATTGCTATTAATATGTTGCAATTACGTAATGAATTATTTAACCAATATGTGAAGCCTGGGGCATATATGATGGATCCTGCGTATATCTTTGTCTTGCTAGGTAATTTAGTTATCGCTGACATTATACGATTACTTACAGTTCTATGTATTCTGTCTATGTCATCCTACTTATGTCCAGCCTTTAGACTTTTGCTATAAATACTGTATTATCAATATCCTTATTATTTAGGTTATCGGGTTTGCCTAAGTTATATGCTCTATAGAACCATGCTCTAAACGCAGAAAGTTTGTACTCTTTTGGGCAGTACGAATCAGGACGGACAAGGTTCGGTACTGCCGTCGGTTTATAATAAACGTCAAAATCGAAACTGGATGTTCTGTTTCTTTTGGGAGCGACGTCAATATAATTCAACGACCAATCCACCTCAGGCTGTATGGCGAACTTTATTGTATTGTGTAGGTTGATTATCTTGTGCATGAAATCATTTACTTCGTGTACTCCATGTTCCCATATGAAGAATTTATAGTCAGCGTAGCGGATCCACATTCGGGGTTCCTTGATACAATGCTCCCATATGAAGAATATATAGGCAGCGTAGCGGATCCACATTCGCGGTTTCTTGATACAATGCCCCCATATGAAGAATATATAGGCAGCGTAGCGGATCCACATTCGGGGTTCCTTGATACAATTCTCCTATATGAAAAATATATAGGCAGCGTAGCGGATCCACATTCGGGGTTTCTTGATACAATGCTCCCTTATGAAAAATATATAGTCAGCTGAGCGGATCCACTTTCGTTGTTTCTTGATTCAATGCTCCCATATGAAGAATATATAGGCAGCGTAGCGGATCCACATTCGGGGTTTCTTGATACAATGCTCCCAAATGAAGAATATATAGTCAGCGTAGCTGACCCACATTCGGGTTTCTTGATTTAATGCTCCCATATGAAGAATATATAGGCAGCGTAGCGGATCAACATTCGGGATTTCTTGATACAATGCTCCCATATGAAAAATATATAGTCAGCGTAGCGGATCCACATTCGTTGTTCCTTGATTCAATGTTTGTCATTTTCATGTAGGACTTCCGTCCACAGGGAGTAGAGTTTAGGTCCCAGCCACCTACAGCGAGATCGCCTTTTGGGCAGGACACAGAAACGGAAGGAATGAGAGCAAGTCTAGCGACTTTAGACAGAACAGTTTGTAGTGAGATTAGAGTACAGTAGATGGCGCCACCGTACAAGTACGATATTGCACATAGATGGGTGAGAGAATTTCAGGGAGGACATAGGAAAGGATACCCATTTAACCAGTGGGTCCACCCTGGGGGCCGTCACTTTACGTGCTCGTCCGATGCACGGCTGATATTCAGCGATTGTTAGTAAATCACACCATCTCTGAAAGATCAGCCCAGGCTAGAACCTGGGGACCCAGCATCGATAATCTGAAACACTAACCACTAAGCCATCCGCGGCTCTTCTTGATTCAATGTTCCCATATGAAGAATATATAGGCAGCGTAGCGGATCCACATTCGCGGTTTCTTGATACAATTTAGAAATATTATATCTTCTAGCGGTCAACGTGCTGCTTCCGCAAGGGCTGAAGATAAAGCTGAACACATCGTTGCTCCTTTGGTTTGTCTGTAGATGCCTCCATCCAACTTGAAATTACTAACCGCAACCATTTTAAGTTAGATGGAAGCATCTAAAAACAAACGAAAGAAGCACCGATGGCTTCACCTTTATGTTCGGCCCTTGCGGAAGCAGCACGTAGACCGCTAGAATATATAATCTTTCTAAATTGTATCAAGAAACCCAGAGTGTGGATCCACTACGCTGACTACACACTGAAGAGCAATTGAATTAGAGACAGCTGGCGTTATGCAAATGTGGCTCTGTGGGCGGCCCTGTAAACGGAAACGACATGACGTATGCAGCGATCCGACAATATAAGGACTGATGCGACGGGAATCAGTTAGAGTCGGACGCAGTATGGGTAAGACGAAGAATCTAAGCGCGTGGGCAAATTGTCGGGGCCCGACGAACGGGTCACTCCATTTCGGAAGTTGTGCAGGCACTGGGATTTTCAAGAGCAACTGTGTCACAGGTGCACCGTGAATACATCAAATCAGGTGAAACCATCCCTGAAAGGGCCAAATGCCGTGGACAACAGCGTGTGGATGAGCGGGGTCATCGTCGGATAGCTCGCATTGTAACAGCGGATAAACGGGCCACAGTGCAAGAAATCACTCGGCAATTTAACGCTGGTGCACAAAAACGTGTAAGCAGCCACAACATCCAGAACCATCTCCTTGCTATGGCGTACAGAAGCCATCGTCCCACGAGGGTACCGCTGCTGACCGCGCATCACAGGGTGCAAAGATTAGCATGGGCGCGGGAACATCGCCAATGGACCCATGACATGTGGAAAAATGTTTGCTTGGATTAATGAGTCGAGATTCACGTTGGTACATGCGGATGGCAGGATACGAATACGGCGCAAACCACATGAAGCTATGGATCCTTCTTGCCAGCAGGATACTCTTCAAGCTGGTGGGGGTAGCAATCTCGTCTGGGGACTGTTTACGTGGACTGAAATGGTACCCCTGGTACGTGTTACATCGTCCCTCACAGGTCAACGTTACCGGGATATCCTGGACGACCATTTGCTCCCATTTGTGCGCCTTCAACATCCCACTGGGGACCTCATCGTGCAACAAGACAATGCACCGTGCCATCGCTCCCGAATTGTATCCGAATGGCTGAGTGAACCCTCCACCGACGTGACCTCGCTTCCTTGGCCAGCTAGGTCACCTGTCCTCAATCCGATCGAGCACATCTGGGATGCCATCGAGAGAGATGTTCGAGGCTCTGAACCCTCCATCAAATCTTCGTGAACTGTGGGAGCTTGTTCAGGGGTTGTTGATCCGTATGGTTTCCCAACGCTTCCGGGGTCTTGTCGAGTCCAAGCCGCTACGAATCGCAGCCGTCATCAAAGCGAAAGGTGGTACTACACGTTACTAGACAGGTATCTCTAATTCAAGTGCACTTCAGTGTATATTTTTCTTATGGGAACATAGAGTACACGAATTAAATGATTTCATGAAGAAGATAAACATCCTAAACAATACGATAAAGTTTACCAGGGAGCTTGAAGTGGATTAGACGTTGAATTATTTTTACGTCGTGCTGAGAAGAAAGAGCCCATCGAGCTTCGATTTGGACGTTTCTTATAAACCGACGGCAGTACCGAACCTTTTCCGTCCTGATTTGCACTGCCCGAAAGAGTACAAACTTTCTGCGTTTAGAGCATGGTTCTATAGAGTGTATAACGTATGCAATCTGTAACGTACCAGGAGATGTGACGTACCTGCCAGAAGGACGCACACGACATAAAGGCACATAGGAATCAGAATACATGTCCGCGTAGCTTAATTGGTAGAGCAACTTATTCCGGAATGAGTGGACCCGGGTTCGAACCCCGGCGCGGATAAAAATGACGGAGAAATTCACTTCGTTATAAATCCTAGTTACCTAAATAATAAGGAAATTGATAATATTTAGGGCAAAGGTCTAAGGGCTGGTTATAAGAACGCTGACATAGACAGCATACATGGAACGGTAAGAAATCTTATAATGTCAGCAATAGCAAAATCACCTAGTAAGACAAAGAGATACGCATGATCCATCACATATGCCCCAGGCTTTACATATTGGTTAAATAATTTATTAAGTAAATGTAACATATTAATAGCAATGAAGTCCCCGACCCTGTTACCACATATACAAGCTGCAAGGAGAAACAGTGTGAGCAAGAAAAGGCGGGTGTGTATGCTATACACGGAGAATACATATACCGGAATGACAAAGGGATCCTTGGACATTAGATGTAAAGAACGCATGCGAAGTGTCAACCGGGACATGCAGAATACAACTGTCGCCAGAGAAGTCATGCATTCATCGGCCGTTTCTCTATGGAAGAGTATTAGAAGAATTGCCCCTTGCACGAACTTCAAAGAGACTACCATCACAGAAGCAGTCGGAATCCTCTCCAGCCAACTACTATGCAATGACATGGTTTTTGCTCTACAACCAATGGTTTGGCAATGCGTTATTAAAAGATGGAAACACATTGCGGCACACTGCTTAATTGCGTGATAAAAATTCATGTAATGCGGTCGCGATGTCACCCACGTTATTTTCAAAAAATCGTCTTTGTATCTGACGTGTTCTAAATTCGTGCATTTTTATGTCTACCATTGTCTTGAAAAATCCTCCCAGTGCGAAAGTTTGGCGAATTTTTACACGTAACAAAAGTGGAGTGCCAAAGCTTGGCGAATATTTTTGTGCTTATTACACCACAAAAATAAACGAATTTCATTCGCTGTATGCGTTTCTTGAGTATTCACAGTCTGGTGTATTCATAATACCGTTATCAAAGGAGTCGATTTGTTTAGTAAGTTATTCAGAATTTTCGACAGACAATAAACCTAAATTTACATCCATAATTTGTATACGCCGCATGAGCGCAAACTACGTGATCACGTTTGGGGGATTTCACAATTTTATAATCAAAATATATGTTAATCGCATCACCGTGCGCCAAGATACTATTTTCGCGAAAGGGAATAACTTGTCTTTCGGCAAAGTCAAACTCAACATTTTCCATTCAATCCAATTTTACACTAAGTCACGAGAAATATGACATACTAATTTCCTCTTTTATACGCTCATAAGAATAGAAACTATTTAGTCAGAAATAATACACTTTCATTTACAAAATGAAAAGTTAATTATTTTAGACTCAGCAATCGCATTAATTCCTTAAAAGTGCCTTTCGTTCTCACTTCATATTTCCAGTCTTCGTTTCGAGGAATGCAGGCTGTTAAACATCCCTATGATTTCAAAGTAAACTCATTTTATTAGATTGAGTAACGTGAAGAGATTCAGGCGGATATTTTTTATGTGAGCGAGAACACGCATGCGAATATGTTCATGTAAGAGAAATTACACTGGGATTCTGATAATAAAATCTTTTTGAGTTCTGTGCTTTCTGGGAATCAAGGATACAAATAGATATAAAAGAAAAATTTTATCCTAATTTCTTTTGTAGATATCTGTGACTAAAATATTTTTGCGATTTTCTGCGTGAGCTGTTGGAAAGGTTTATAAGGAGAAACAATCGGAGGTAAAAAAATAATCTCAAAGTTCTCTTGATGAAAGTACGAAAGAAAACCAGTACATACCTGCTGTGAATTTCTCATTTCCTTTCGTTTTGCTGTGCTGATTGATTCATATGTTTATGTAAAGCAGTGTCGTTGTTGTGGAGGTTTGGCCTTGATCGATCGGTTCTTGAATGTTTATCATGTCCATAACCTGGCTACTCCTCTTACAGTGTGCACCAAAGCAGCGCAGCAAGCGGTGATCCTTTTCTTTTTTTACGCTTTCCAACCGTAGGTTGAAGAAGCGTATATGCTCCAGCTTTCTCCGTCCGTCTGACGATAACTCGCGTAAAAATGGTTCGATTTCGATGAAATTTTAGTATGTGGTAGGGGACCACCTGAGAGCAAATCCTACTGAAAATGGACGGAATGGGGTAAAAGGTCACGGCATAGGAGCGAGATCCATTCCATTGCCCTTATGCGTCATAACTTGCGTAAAACGGTTCTATGTCGATGAAATTTTAGCATATTGTAGGGGACTACCTGGGAATGACCCCTATTGAAAATGGGTGAAGTGGGGTCAAAGGTCACGGCCTAGGAGCGGTATCCATTCCATTGCCCTTATGCGTCATATCTTGCGTACATATGATTCGATGTCGATGAAATTTTAGTATATTGTAGGAACCACCTGGGAATTAACCCTATTGAAAATGGGTCAAGTGGGGTTAAAGGTCAGGACATAAGAGCGGGATGCATTCCATTGCCTTTATGCGTCATTACGTGCGTAAAAATGGTTCGATTTCGATGAAATTTTATTATGTGGTAGGGGACCACCTGCGGACGATATTATGACGTCACAATCTTGCGCTTGATATGGCGCGCGGTCAAGCCATCTGTCTCATTGCGTCACATGTTGTGTGTGGATCCTATTAAAGTTTTATGACGTCACACTCTTGCGAGCCATAGCTTGCGAGCAGATGGTCCCGATTCCCATCTGCCTCATTACGTCACGCTTTGTGTATGTATGATCGTCCGCACGACAACTCGCGTAAAAATCGTTCGATTTCGATGAACTTTTAGTATGTGGAAGGGGATAACCTGGGAAGGAACCCTATTGAACGCGAACGAAATGGGGTCAAAGGTTAGCACATAGGAGCGGGATCCATTCCACTGCTATTATGCGTCATAACTAACGTGAAAAAGGGTTCGATTTCCATTAAATTTTAGTATATGGTAGGGGACCCCCTGGGGACAAACCCTATTGAAAATGGATGAAATGGGGTCAAAGGTCAGGACATAGGAGCGGAATCACTTCCATCGCCATTATGCGTCATAACGTACGCAAAAAATCTTCGAACTGGATGAAATGTTAGTATGTTGTAGGCCCCCACCTATTAAATGGGCGAAATGGGGTCAACGAATCCTATTGAAAATGGGCGAAATCGGGTCAAAGGTTAGGACACAAGAGCAGAATCTATTCCATAGCCTTTATGCATCATAACGTACGTAAAAATGCTTCCATTCCGACAAAACTTTATCATGTTATTTCGGAGGTATACTGAACAGGTTCTGTAGAATATCATCGAAATGGGATCAATGTTCAGGGCACAAGACCGAGATTTATTCCACAGCCATTATCCTCATAACTTGAGTAATGATTTCTGGTATGTTGGAAAGCGTATCATAATCAATGCATTGTATGATTTTTCTAACTTGCTTTTTTTGTGCGGGCTGACGATATACTTGGCACTGAAATTCATCAAGGGCTTACAACATAGTGTGAGAGTGAGACCTGCACTTTGTTGCAACGGGGTATCTACAATTTAGCTTTGAATGTCAAAAATAGCCGCACAGTTGTAGCGCGTGAAAAAGGAGATGCTCATGTCCACAGCTGATGGAAACGTGGGGCAAGTCTTTGCCTGGTACCGGTAAGCAGGCGGGTGACTCTTGATGATGGAAAATATGTACAAATTAGTCATAGTCCCACATATGAAATCTGCGCAGCAGATATCACCTCTGTAAAGTCTCCCCAAATTTCTCGCTTAACTGCACACACTCAATCATTTGTACTTCAGCACAACGCTCTTTTTTCTATGAAGATGACGGATTTTTAAATAGCCTTAGCTGGAAATCACTCACTGATCCATCATTATGAGGTGGAAAGTAAACGTCACAATTTGAAATGAAAACAGCTTGGGTCACTTGTCGGATAGAAGTTTAAAACTCAACCAACAGCTTGTTGTGAACTGGTTTTGGGACTCAAAAGTGTTCAACACTGAAACATTATAGGGGGAAAGGCCTTAAGAGTGGGGAATGCTGTTTACAGTGCCATATTACATCACAAGTTGAAGTCTCCAATTTGAGGCAAACACCAAGAACCACTATCAGGAATGCCTTTGTTGCTGCATAAAAATGGCTGAATAAATGCTTCTGTAGGAAATGATTCTTACTGCAATAAAAACAAAACTCCGTACCATTCCGACCTCGTCCCCTTCTGGACTCTTGAGACGTGCTCGTGTAGACCTGTTTGGTCTACACGAGCACGCCTCAAGAGTCCATTGATTTGGCAAGGACAAGAAGTGAAGGAAGCGGTTCGTGCTTGGCTCGTTTCTCAGCAAAAAACTTTTGGTGACAGCATAAAGTATCTCGAAGAACGATGAACCAAATACGTTAAGCATGACTTACTTCCAAGTTTACAGTTGTTGGTGCAGTGTGTTTCATAAATGCATTGCATATCTGTATTGGCTCAACTTTGAAAAACCAACCTGCCAATACTGCATCTTAAATGATTAAGAAAACTAGAAACTGGGAAAATATTCTGCAAAAATTGCATACGGATCCTTTCTTCAACTCATATTGGTCGGATCCGTATTTTACGCTACGCAGATAAACAGTGGCTATGAGACTACATGGTTGCGTGGAAATAGGCAGATGGCAGGAGCATCGAGGTATAAAGAATGCTCTACGGCACATCATTGGGTCCCATAATTCGCGTTTAACACACCTTGACCGTCAGGTACTATCTTTGCATTGTTTTGAACCACGCCTTGCTGCATGGTAACAGTCTATCCGGATGACACTAGACTCTTTCAGAACGGCAGCACTGGAAGTTTGAAGGCCCACGTTGTGCAACAATTATTCCAGGATCATATCCAAAGACGACGTGCGCTCCTCATGCCACGGAAATCGCCCGACCTAAATCTGATCGCTTATTTATGTAATAATATGAAACGCAGACTTCAAAGGTCCATTCCAGTGCCCTTGCTCGCTTTGTAGAACGGTAGGGCTTCATTCATTTCAGTTGGTGGTGGTACAGAATATTTGAAAACACCTTATACGGTCTAATGTAGTCCACGGAACGCAGATGTAAGCTGTTGTCCAAACTAAGAGCGTCCAAGTAGGCTACTTCGCAGATGATCCAAAGGCTAAGGCTTTTGAGTACATACACTATATTGGCAAAAGTCACCGGACACCCCTTCATAAGCAAATTAATTGATCCGCTACGTTACGATGCGTGGAAGAGCTCCAAACTGTATAAAAACTAACCTGCAGCGGACCGCGATCATATGAGGTTGAAAGAAACTGTTGGGGCGAAAGAACACTGACTTTGAGAAACGAAGCACTGTTGGGTGTTAGTTAGGTTGTCCATAAGAAAAACCGAGAGGCGTTTAGAAATACCCAAGTCAGCTGTATTGGATGTAATGAAGAAGTGGAAGACACAGGCGTGCCTGAAACAGCAAAATGTACCGACAGACCAAAGAAAATCAGTGATAGAAGACTTCAAAGCTTCAGGAGAGTCGTTACAGCTGATCGACGGAGTACTGCACAAAGCCTCAGTGTACAGGAGAGTAAAAATACTGGAACTTCGGCATGTACACGTACCATTTGCAGAGAACTTCATTCTATGGGTTACCATGGTCGTGCGGCTGCTCATAAGCCTTTCGTCCCCACTCGGAATGCTACTCGTCGTTTAGCATGGTGTAAAAAAGATTTACCGTGGGCCGTAGATCAATGGAAACGGTTCCTATGGACTTATGAATCCAGATACACGATCCATCAGTCTGATGGCCCTGTGTAGGTATGGCGGCAGCCGGGAGAACGCTATTTACCACAGAGTGCTGTTCCTACGGACAAGTTTCGAGTTGTCAGTGCACTCATGTGGGGGTGTTTTCGTGGTATGATTCCGGCCCATTGGTTATCATGAACAAACTTGTTAACCAGCACGTCTACCTCGATATTCTGAACAGTTATGCCCTACCAACTCTATGGCAATATTATGGAATCCAGCCTTCTTGGTACCAGCAGGATAATGCACCGAGCCATAAAGAAAGGACTGCTACGGCGTGGTTTGACGATAATTTCGTATCGTGTGTGGACTGGCCAGCACAGAGACCTTATATTAATCCCATAGAGCACCTATGGGATGAATTACAGTGCCACATAAGAAGTTTAGAACCAAGGCCTACTACTAAGCTACAGTTAGCGGCAGCATTATGTACTGAATGGAAGCGCATACCTATCACTGTGTTCCAAAACCTTGTCGAAAGCATGTCTCGAAGGGTCAGTGCATGCATTAAGGCCAACGGTGGACCGACACCGTACTAATGTATATAAATAAAGGTTATGGTGGGTTTCGCTTCTATGTGTCTGGTGACCTTTTTCAATATAGTGTATATAAACTCATGTTTGAAAAAAACAGAGCACCTTAAAGGTGTCGAGCTTACACTTTAATTTTTACATGATATGCTAATCATATAATATTGCAGATATTATTGGAGTTTCGGCATCATAGGTGCATGCGTATTGCGTCTAGGCAAATCTGATCGCGAAGCATCACGAACCACAAGCTGGCGGTTTTTCTGCCATAAGAGCCCCGTGGGTCGGTCGGCATGTCAGTGTTTAATGAGCACTGCCTCGTCGTTCTGTAAGATAGTGTAGTCACATCTGCGAGTACGACAGAGGTCGCATTATCGGCATGAGAGATTGCAATGTTTCCTAAAGAGACTGCCAGTCGTGTAGGGCGTAGTGTGTCCGTCGTGACAACGGTGTGCAGGGAATCCTTCAAAGAAGGGAGTAGCACACAAAGAGAAAGTTCTGGACGTCACACAAAGAAAACGCCAAACGACAATAGTAAGTGAGTCACGAAAAAATTACCATTAGCCGCAACCGGGAATCGAACCCAGGGTCTTCCAGTTACGCGCCGGATATGCTTCCACGGTACCACAGTGGCCTCGAATTCCTCCAGACTAACACACACTAACTGCCAAGCCAATTTGGCAGGTTTCGTCTTGGAGGCCCGCACAATTCTGGAGATTCACCAAAGATGGTAAGCAGCAACTGAACAAATAATTAGAAGGCGAATGAATAATTAATGCAGACATTTGACGTGGACCAGAAACATCAAACAGAGGTCATCGCTCTTTCCACGTTTATAAGTGAGTCACAGAAAAATTAATTATTTGTTCAGTTGCTGGTTACCATCTTTGGTGAATCCCCAGCATTGTGCGGGGCTCCAAGAAGCAGCCTGAGGAATTGGAAGCCACTTTGGTGCAGTGGAAGCATATCCGGCGGGTAACTGAAAGACCCTGAGTTCGATTCCCGGTGGCGGCCAATGAGAATTTTTTTCCGTGGCTCACTTTTAAACGTGGAAAGAGCGATGACCTCTGTTTGATGTTCCTGGTCCACGTCGAACGTCTGTATTAACAGTAATGTCAGTTGTACATGTAACAGTAATGTCAAGCCACGTTCTAAGTGTGTGAGGACTGAAGATGAAGATGTAACAGTAATGTCAGTTGCACATGTAACAGTAATGTCAGTTGTAACCGTACGCCACCGGTTATAACAGTTTTGACTGCAGGCTCGTCGCCTGCTGCTCAGGCAACGTTTGACACATCAGCAACGGACTTCCACGTTGCAATAGAGCATCAAACGAAGGGAGTGGCACGACAAACGGCACAATGTCGTGTTCTCGGACGAAACGCGACTTCTGTTTCAGAAAAATTGATGGCCGCATCTGCGTACGTCGAAGACAGTGGTAGAGGCGTCAAGAAGAGTGTATTCCCACTAGGCATACCGCACCAACATGAGGCATTATGCCCTGGGGTGCTATCAGGTACGAAAGCAGTTCACCTCTTGTAAGAATCTCTACTACCACAACGATCGTCCGTTACGTCAATAACATCGTACCGCTGGTCGGCCTTCCGTACCTGAATGACCTCCCCTGGGTATTATTTCACGGGACAGCGTCACATCGTAAATAGCTGTGACAACACGTGCCTTCTTCAATGATACCAGCGTTTCACTGCTGTCCTAGCGAGCTAGATGGCTGGATTTATCACCCATGGAAAATCTCTGGGACATGCTAAAATTGCAAGTGCAACGGTATGACCGTCCACCAGCAACTCTTGATAACTTTGGACGCAGGTCAATACAGATTGGGTGGCTATTGCACAGGACACGTTTCTCACATTATTTTATTCCATGTTTCAGCGAGTACAGCAGGTCATGTCCTACAAGCCAAAGGCAGCCACATTAAATATTAGATACATCGACCTACCTGGTTCGCATGACATCGAAATGCGAATCAATTAGTCTGTATTGCCCACTGAACACATCCTGCAAAATTCAAAGTCGTAGGTCGACTCCTATCGGGTATTCTGTTTTCTATGAATATGAGTTTACATGCACTGAAGTAGGGAATGATTAGGAACAAATACCTAATAATATACTCAGCGGCTTTTGGCATTCAAAACAATCTCGAATCGATGTGGCATAGATCCAAAGAAGTGATGCTATCGTTTTTACCCAAATGTTTGCTGGAGGAAAATATTACGAATTGTTCTGCGATCTCATCCCTCGTGTGTTGTTCTGCGATCTCATCCCTCGTGTGTGCAATTGGATTTAGATATGCACCCTGTCGGGACTGTTTTAGCACTTTGAAGTCGCTGTCGAGTTTCTCGAACCACTGTGCGACCATCCGCGCCTTGTGAAACGCCGTATGGAAGTAGCCCTTTTCATCAGGAAACATATGCACATGTGCGTGGTCCGTATGACTCTAGGCATCCCCATGGTTCTAAGGTTAATAAAGTACCCAATGCCCACCATAACAGCAGACACTTGACCACTTCTCCGGCTCCACAAGCTTCCACACTAAACGCTATGATACTAGGATCCATCAACCCATTTTGTCAACTATGTATTCTGACCCTTCCTTTGAGTATTATTTAAAATCAATCCCTCATCGGAGTGGATAACGTTTTACAGTGCTCAAGTGTCCAGTTTTAGTACTCACTGCAGACAAATTTGTTGGGTTATATCAGAGGGCGGCGCGAAGGGCAGTCTACTGCTGTTGCCCATTTGCGCCAACGAGCGGTATACTATGAATCTTGAAATCTTCATTTCAATAGCGCTCTTGTACGGCTCTTACTTAACGCAGTGTAGGTCGTCTCTTACCTCGCACAATCCCCTACAAACGTCATTGCCCTCGAGCATCGACCAGTCGTTTCCTCCCACAGGAAGAGCTCTGACTGCTTGTTTTGCTGTTTGTGTACCCTCGATACAGTTGTTATTGCATATTCGAGAAGCACTTTGAGTCACTTGACACAATGACTCTCGTCTGTTACGTCGTACAATCCTGTCTAACCGTCGTTGCCCTCGAACATCGAGAAATCGTTTCCTCCCACTGGAAGACCGCTGACTGCTTGTTTTGTTGATTGTGTACAGAACATTATACACCCTCGATACAGTTACTCTTGCATAGCCGAGAAGCATTGTGGGTTACCTGACGCAATGGAGCTCGTCTGTTACCTCGTGCAATCCTCTCCAGCCGCCGTTGCTCTCGAACATCGACTAGTCCTTTCCTCCCACAGAAAGTCCGCTGGCTGATTGTTTTGTTGTTTGTGCACCACTCATTGTACACCCTCGATACAGTTATTCTTGCATAGCCGAGAAGCATTGTGAGTTTCTTGAAAGAGTAGAGCTCGTCTGTTGCCTCGTACAATCATCTCCAGTTTTTTTGCCCTCGTGCATGGACCAATCGTTTCCTCCAATAGGAAGACGGCTAACTGCTTCTTTTGTTTAGTGTGGACCACTCATTGTACACTCTCGATACAGTTCTTCTTGAATAGCTGAGAAGCTTTGTAGGTACCTGACGCAATGAAGCTCGTCTGTTACCTCGTACAATTTTCTCCAGAAGCCGTTGCTGTCGAACATCGACTGGTCCTTTCCTCCCACAGAAAGTCCGCTGACTGCTTGTTTTGCTGTTTGTGCAGCACTCATGATATACCCTCGATACAGTTATTCTTGCATAGCCGAGAAGGTTTGCCATTTCTGATATGCTTGCCCATCCCCGCCTAGCACCCACTATTATGTGCCTTGAATCACGAGTCTTTCCCCCACTGTCGCTATCTACGCTTGGTATACGTCCGAATCCTTCGAATGAGCTGTTCATCAAGCCACTCAACGTCATACGTGCGTATGTGTGTGAGGATGGAAGGAATCTGATTCCTATTGGTTGTTCTTTATACTTGCTACTTCAGTGTAGATAAGCAGCCCCGGTGGCGCAGTGGTCTAAGCAATGGTCTCGGATCATTCGTCCGAGAGGAGTCCGGGTTCAAATCCTGGTGAGACATGGATGTTGTGTTTGTCTTACGGCACTGGCTGGCTCTCTCCCTTCCCTGGAACCAGTGACTCTAAATTAGGGCCGGGCGATTGCTTATAGCCCATTGAGTTCCTCACGGTGGTTGTTAAACCTCCAATAAAAAAAAGTATAGATAACGATTGCATTCGTCAGAGCCAGTATGGGTGATTTGTGTTGTGACTCTTTCGGTGCGTTCAGAGGAATGTCAGGTTTGTAAGTATTTTCTCTTATTTTGCAGAAGAAATCAATTAAGGAAAGTGGATGAAGATTACGATTGTTGAGAGAATCAAGCATCATGCAGTCCTTTAACATCTCCGTTTAAAGTTAGTGTCGCTGGAAAGAATTCATAATGACATGCAGCAAAGGCCAGAGAAATGTTGTCCTTGATACCCCACGGGCAAAAAGTGTGTTGCGCAAATTAAGTGTGGAAGAGACAGTGTTGAATTTGCACACCGCAGTAGCAGGAAAGTTACCATGTCAATATATGGCAATATGCATCCATTCATTGCCCCATCGTGAAAGACCTCAGTATAACATTGAAGCACACTGGCACGACGTTTAACCTATCTCATGACCAAGCGAAAGATATCGTGGTTAATGTTTTACTATCAATAAAATTCCTTCAAGGGGGTAGGTTCGTTAAAACACTAAATTCAGAACTGAAGCGGGGAAAGAATGAAGTGATCTCGTGTTATTATGCCGTATTTTGAAGCTGATGAAGTTCAGTTTTGTGGTGGTGGTATGTCACTATGAACGAAGCATAGGTGCATCACTTCGGTTCTGAAATACAGAATGAATCGAAACAGTGAAAGTATTCATCTTCTCTCCCTCCCAAAATGTTTCGAGTGCAGAAGTCGGCAAAAAGCACGGCAGTTCTATTATGGGATGCAAATGCAGACATCATGTTTGGTTTCGTGGAAGGATACTACTATCAATAGAGAGTATCATTCTATCTTGCAAAATATCATTAAAAGTATCCGTGTGGGTGTGGAGGATTACATTCTCGACTATGGTGTGCCAATTAGGAAATTTCCTGGAGGGAGCATTATGCTGTGGGGCTGTTTGTCATTTCTTCAGGGCGGGTTCTCTACCTTCAGTGCCCGGGAAACTTAACGCTAAGGTGTATACTGACATTCTCGACAATTCTGTGATCCCGACGTTATGTCAACAGTTCAGTGATGGAATTTTCCTTTACCAATAGGACAAAGACCTCCCTCCACAAATCGAGATCGATGCAGGAATAGTTTGACGATATGAATGTGTGGAAGAACTTGCCTGGCCTGCACAAATCCCCGATTGCAAACCCCATGGAACACATTTGGGATGTATTGGAACCCCGATTGGAAGCCAGGCCGACACTCCTTTCATTGACGACAAACTTGACTAATGCTCTTTTGACGGAACAGGTAAAAAATCCCATAGCAAATTACCAAATTACCAAACGCCGCCCCGGTGGCGCAGTGGTCTAAGGCGTTGGCCTCTGATCATTCGTCCGTAAGGGGTCCGGGTTCGAATCCCGGGCAGGCATGGATGTTGTGTTTGTCTTACGACACTGGTTCTCTCCTTCCCTGGAACCAGTGACCCTAAATTAGGGACGGGCGACTGCTTATAGCCCATTGAGTTGCTCACGGTGGTCGTTAAACCTCCAATCAAAAAAAAAGAAAAAATTACCAAACTCTAGTGGAAAGACTTCCCAGAGGAGTAGAGGCTGTGATAGAAGAAAAGGATAGACCAACTTGATATTGATTCTTTTCCTATTAGAAGCGAAAGGGGTATCAGATAGAACTTCTCTTTCCCTTCTTAAAAGTTCTATCTGATACCTCTTTCTCTGGAATACACCGATGAACCATCACAATATGACCACCTCTAGCCCAGAAAAATGAGCGTGCCTGGAGACCGAATGGTGGCGCAGGTAAAGTTCACAGAGCAGTATACATACAACCCGAAGACCGGCTTTCGGTTAGCAGTGTTCGGAGTCAAAATGAGAAAAGCTGCCGATTTATCGGTTTGATATGAGAAAAGCTGCCGATTTATCGGCTTGATAAAAAGTAAATTGTGATGGCACGTCGTCTCGGAACTACGATCTCCGAAACGGCGCGTCTTATTAATTGTTCACGTGCCGCTGTAGTGAGTACCTGTCAAAAGTGGTGCACGGATGGCCAAACGACGTACCGCCGTCCAGCCGTGTGTTGTCTGCAGCGCATTGATACCAGAGGGGAGCAGAAACTGTCTCGCGTTGTTCATAGCGACCGCAGGGCCACATCGCGACAAATCATCCGGAGCTACAACAATGGTGATCAGTGCAATGTGTCACAGCACACACTTCATCGCAGACTTCTGCGCATGGGCTTTCGTAGCCAAAGACCCAGCCGGGTCCCCATGCTTACTTCACGTCCTCGCCAACAACGCATGAAATGGTCACAAGATCATCGAGATTAGACCGTCGATGATTGGGAGAAAGTTGCATGGTTTGACGAATCAAAATTCCTAGTGCATCACGAAGACGGCCGAGCGCGGATACGCCGATTAGGAACGGAGGCTTTGGATCCTGGATGCACTGTTGGGCGAAAACAGGCCGACGGCTGAGATGTTATGCTGTGGACGTTGTTTTCTTGGGACACTGCGGGTCCCATTATCCCAATAACACAATCCCAGAGAGCTGTTAGGTATCTCATTGTTGCGGACCAAGTTCGCCTATTCATGGCAACTGTGTTCCCTGCCGGTGATGGACATTACCATCAGTATAATGCGCCATGCCACACTGCCAGAAACGTCAAGGAGTAGTTCCGAGGAACATGCTGGTGACTTTGAGTTAATGCCCTGGCCACCGAATTCACGTGACATGAACGCAATCGAACATTTGTGGTTCGACTTGGAAAAGCGGGTTCACGCTAAATCACCACCAGCCCGAAATGTACGGGAAATGAAGGACTTACTGTTGACATTATGGTATCAGATACCCCAGGGTCCCAATCACCACCTCATCGAATCGATGCCTCGTCGAGAGACCCCTGTTTTGCTGGCTAAAGGGGGTCTTCCGCTTATTAGGTAGGGGGTCATAATGTAATAGCTCATCGGTGTATGAACCTAGACCTAGATTTTCAAGATAAGGAGGCATTTCTTAAAATCGGTAGTGGTATTTTATTACACTCCTCTTCCACTGCATTCCATAGTCCAATCATAGTTTTAGGGCAAAGTTTAGAAAGCGCTCGTTTTAGCAGTTAGAAAGCACAATAGTCCATGGGTGACACGTGTGGAAGACATATGCGTAAGGCATATAATCGAAATGGGGTCAAAGGTCAGGTCACAGGAGCCAGATTTATTCCACAGCCATTATCCTCATAACTTGATTAAAAATCCTTCTATTGCAACAAAACTTTAGTATGTTGTTTTGGAGGTACACGGAACCGGTTCTATTTCATGTAATCGAAAAAGGGCCAATGATCAGGGCACAGGAGCGATATTTATTCCACAGCCTCATAACTGGTATGCTGAAAAGCGTATCATGAATAATGCATTGCATGATTTTACTAACTTGTTTTTTCCAGATCCAAATCTTTGCTTATTACCTTGTTTACAGTTGGTACAGAGAATTTTAACGACTTAGCGATAGCTTTTTGGGTAGGTGGATCTTATTTTAAGACCACCGACTTTACTTTCGAAATAGTCGTAATAGTACGTACCTTCTTTGGATATTAATTTGGTGTTGTTCTCTTTCCTGTTAAAAGCAATACTTGACGATTTTTCCCTCCATCATTAACAACATTGCTTGTTTTGCATTTAGAAATGCTAATTCCATGATTTTTACTGAGTTTTTAATTACATAATACGAATATTTCTCTTCTTAAAGAGCAACCAGTTAGTAAAATCATGCAATGCATTGATTATGATACGATTTCCAACATACCAGAAATCATTACTCAAGTTATGACGATAATAGCTGTGGAATAATTCTTGCTCCTGTGTGCTAACCTTTGATCCCATTTTGATGATATTCAACGGCATTGGTTCAGTATACCTCCTGAACACCATACTAAAGTTTTGTCGCAATAGCAACATTTTTAGTCAAGTCATGAGGATAATGGTTGTGGAATAAATCTGGCTCTTGTGTCCTGACCTTTGACCCCATTACGATTATATTCAACAGAACCGGTTCAGTATACCTGAGGAACAACATACTAGAGTTTTGTTGCAATAGAAACATTTTTACGTAAGTTATGACGCATAAGGGCGATGTAATGGATCCCTCTCCTATGTACTAACCTTTGACCCCATTTCGTCCATTTTCAATAGGATTCGTCCCCAGGTGGTCCCCCACCACGTACTAAAAGTTAATCAAAATCGAACTATTTTTACGCAAGTTATGATGCATAATAGCAATGAAACGGATGACTCTCCTGTGTCGTGACCTTTAACCCAATTTCGTCCATTTTCAATAGGGTTCGTTTTCAGGTGCTCTCCCACCACATACTAAAATTTCTTCGAAATCGAACTATTTTTACGTAAGTTATGACGCATAAGGGCAATGGAATGGATGACGCTCCTGTGTCGTGACCTTTTACCCCATTGCGTCCATTTTCAATACGGTTCGTTCCGGATGTTCCCCTACCACATACTAAAATTTCATCGAAATCGAACTATTTTTACGTAAGTTATGACGCATAAGAGCAATGGAATGGATGACGCTCCTGTGTCGTGACTTTTTACCCCATTGCGTCCATTTTCAATACGGTTCGTTCCCAGATATTCCCCTACCACATACTAAGATTTCATCGAAATCGAACCATTTTTACGTGAGTTATCGTGCGGATGGACAGCCGGTCAAAGCTGGAGCATATACGCTTTTTCAACCTACGGTTGGAAAGCGTAAAAAAACATATTCTTCTATCTACAGCTTGTTTACGTGCGCCATTTTCTTAGCAGACGATATTTAACTGCAGCAGATGTTTCTTTCGTATTCATCTAACACGCTGTTGCCAGTTTCAATTTTTTGAACTTCTTTTTTTTTCTGCAATTTCTTGTCAAAAACGTTCTAAAAATGTGTGTATATGCTCTGTAGAAGGAAACCTGACTTATTTGAAGGTGCGCTTCTTTTTTCGATATTTTTATTGCTTGAAAAGACACTGAGAATGATAAAGCACTACGGTTCAGGATTGCTAGTCGATGTGTAGCCATCCGTTGTCTGTTGGACATGATAGCCCTTTGATGTTCCTCATATAGATTAAATGACGTCATTTACAGAAGGTACGGGGACATTTGCTGTTTACGGATGCTCGTAACAGAAGGTGAGTGGAAGTGTAACAAAACTAGCCAACAACATGCCATCTGCTGCGTTGCTGGAGAACTAATTACCTTTTCATGCAGGCCAGTTGTGATGTACTAGCTCCTAGTCCGTGCCGTGCACGGGTGAAAAACTGTGACTGAAATTTTTATAACACGAATCGTAAATTACATAAACTTAACAGTGGCATAACTAGCACCCCCCCCTCCCACGCAGTTGCGGGGGAGGGGGGCTCCAGTAACTAAGGGTCGTACTACAGCTGACAGTTATATGAACATATCCGAACACGCACTAAAAGAATTAGATTCAAATTTCCCTTAAAGATATATTTAGCTTTGCTTAATAATATGTCAAGTTTCACTTTTGAAACACTGATTGTCCTACAGAATGAAATTATTCGGCCCTTTTGCTCTATATTACAATACGATCCGTTTGCAATAGATTTTAAATAACACGAATGAATCTCCCTCTCTCTACGCTGCAGTGGAAAGAAACTGCGAGGCCACATGGGAATTTACCTGTGGAGGATGTGCAGTCAGTCACCTAGGATTACGTACGCGATAGGCGCCAACATTTAGTCACATCAGCCGCAGATCTACAATGTATAAGAGGGTGATTTCTTCAAGTTATTTATTTTAGTTTTGGACGAAATCAAACGTTGCTGTTGATTTTAGTTCTTCCTTATATAGTAAATATATCTATCTCATTCACTGTATGGAAACTCATATAGTACAAGCGAACGACACCCATTTGCAAAATGTCACAAAAGCGTCCAAGTGGAGTAAAGTATCGGCGAGAGAAAATAGAAGTAGAACACGCAAAGGAACTACCAAAACTCGACCAGTTCTCTTTACATAGAATCAATTATGCTCAAGTGCCGTTTCTGACGAAAAGAATGACGATTTGTTTAGCACGTTAACTGTTTAAAGTTTAAAAGTAGACATTTTACAAAAACCAGCAGGCACTTCAGAAACAAGTGAAAGTAAAATGGGTGATTGTGAAATCTTATAATTATTAGCCATACCCATTTAAATATATTTTGCCGAATTCGTTCCTTGCGATGGGCCGCTGGTAGCATAGTGGGCAACGTTCGTGACTGTCATGGAGAAATCTCAGGCTCGATACAAGGCACGTACGAACGCTCGAACTACTAAATATCCGCCGTGTGTCGGATGGGCACGTTAAGCCGTCGGGCCCCGGGTACTGGCCGCCAGGTAGTAAAAAAAGGCGTCTTGTACTTCGCTTCCGTGTCACTTTCCCATCGAGCACTCTAGCTCAAATATCCTAGCTTCCTATTTCTAAGGGTTGTTTAAGACCTGGGGTCAGACACTCCTTCCTAAAATCCTCTGCATATGATCTTATCTGATCGTTCCTTGCGATAAAAATTCATATTCATGTTCACGCATCTGTCCGCGCACCGTGTTAATCTTGCTCGGCTAATTAATAACCTTTCATTACGTATTTATGTTCCAGAATTTACTTAAAATTTTAAAACTACAGGGATCTAGGTAACCCCTTACTTTTTCCAGACACTCTCCCTGTCTTCCTGAGCCTCCCTTTCACCACATCCACCACCACACACACATGCACACCCTGAAAAACACATCCTCGCTCGTGTTCGAAATCCTGGGAAAATTACTGTGCGCTTAGAGGTGCTGAATTAACTCTTGCGTGAGGGCGCACGTTGTGCTAATTACGCCATTGACACATAACTATAATAAACGGTTGAATTATTAATGGGCAGTTTATGAGATATGTGTGCGATTAGCTCTACCTTCGTTCAAGTTGTGCGAAGTATTAGAAGATTGGTGAGTGAGGCGACGTTCCCTTTCAGCTATATCTTCTTCCATCTTGTACTACAAAGAAAAAAATTCACGTAACCAATAATGTTTTAAATTTCCATCACAGCGAATCAAAACTACGCCTGCTGTTACTTTCTTACAATTTTCCTTTTTATGAAATAAAATAATGCTGATTATTTTTTTATGAATTTCTCTTTATGAAATAAAATAACGCTGATTCTGTTTTTATGAAATTACTCTGCAATGAGAAGAAATAAAACACGACATATAACACCCACGTAATAGAACAAACGTCGCAAACAGTTTTTCGCACAGAGCAGGAGAGCACGTGCGTGCTACCTCAGATGAAGTCGTTTGTATTTATTAAATTTACTTTAATTTCCGGTATTTATCCTTGATTTTAATATTGTGCGATAGCGGTGAGCTTAGTTCCAATTTCGGCCACCGGATAAAAGCAGCATGGCGCTGTAAGTACTGAATGACGTCTGAGCGTTAGGGACAGGCGTATCCTATTATATATATATATATATAAATATTTTTTATCACAACTGCATTTATATGTTGATTAATAAGAAAATACTTTTCTCCGGGAGGAACACTGTTTGCGCAAAGACATGCATGTAAAGTTAATAGTGATAAAAACTGTTGCATCTGGAGAATATAAAAATAACAACAACATTTTGATCTACTGTTGAATCTGGAGAATAACATTTTGATCCACTGTTGATGAACACTGTACTAAAAATGTATTTTTTTAAAAGAAAACTGTTACTCTTAAGACAAATGAAATGTTTCCCACGTTCTTCGCATTTCTTCATGCCTTTGTTTGTAGACATTTTGTTCGTATAATGTATTCCCAAGAATGAAAATTTACACATCGATAAAAATAACTTTAAATTATAGAATGGCATACCTAATATTTGCCAAACCTTAACCATAATTATGTTAAAATCAATCATTTTTCCTTGAGTGATGCTGATACCTACTAATAAATGGTGGTAACATGAATAATATACATTGGTAACATTAGTGGAAAAGCAAACGTTGGATGACTTATTTAGGAATCAGCAACACGGCGGCTGCGTTTTTTCAATAATTTTATTAATTTTCTGAAAGGATTCAAAACTTGAGACTATCCATGCGATAGTCTAGAATGTTTAGAATGATTTCAGCCACGGAGATTAAATGTTCTATAACGAAGTAAATTTCTCGGTCATTTTTGGTCTACGCCGGGATTCGAACCCGACGCCGCTTATTCCGCAACAAGTCGCTCTACCAACTGAGCTACACAGACATTAATTCTGAATCCTATCTGCCTTTATGTCGTGTGCGTCCTGCTGGCAGGTACGTCACATCTCCCCCCCCGAAAGAGGGCCAGGGGCATGGCCCACGGGTCAGCCGTGACTATGAATCGTTGCAGGCAGCCATCCACTGTAGAATGTGCACTTGAGAACTCCCAGTCAATCTGCTGTGTGGAATGCAACATCACACATTTTTATTTTTCGAAGCGCTGGAGAAGGAATTCTCTGATTTTTCCTATCTCGCGGTGTGGAAAATAACATCACACCATTGCGAGATTTGGAACGGTCGGGTCATCCGGATAGTTCGGGCGCCATTATAACAAGTAAATTTCTCCGTCATTTTTGATCTACGCCGGGATTCGAACCCGAGGCCGCTTATTCCGGAACAAGTCGCTCTACCAACTGAGCTACGCAGACATTAATTCTGAATCCTATCTGCCTTTATGTCGTGTGCGTCCTTCTAGCAGGTACGTCACAGTTCTGAGAATAATTTAGCTGAAAATATCAAAATAAGTGTAGGTACTACTGATTTCTAACTCCGAAATACACCATAAAATATTTGTTTTTCCATTGACGTCATCCATGTACATGTCACGCCATCGATCGTTAGCAGGTCTCAACATTACCCAAGATAAATTCATTAATTTTTAATATCACTATGGCTAAGTTTTAGCAAATATATACTGTAATTTGAAGTTATTTATATCGATGTGCGAATATTTTATCCTTGGGAATACATTAATTGCGAAGAAATATCTACAGTATTATATACCAATAGAAACATTGTGCGGAGTTTTTAGGTGGAACCACATTAATATGTACAAAATCCAAACACGCATGCAGCGTTAATTGCGTTTTTGCACGTTTCATTTCCCTTCCAAACTGATTCTAGCATTGTAATTACTTCCAAAATATTAAGCAAATTAGCATTCTGGTATGTGTATGATAATCCTGTCTAAGAAAATAAAAAGTATAGATTTCGAAGAAAATGAATATACTTCCTGCACCGCAATTCATTGGACGCCATGCTGAGTTTTAATCGGGTTGTTCGAGTGCATGCGTTTGCAGATTTTCAAGGCAATATTCATCAAAAAATCAAATTATATAACACCTGAAAATTCTTACCAAGAACTTCGCCTGCTAAATAATTTATTCTTTTTTTATTTATAGGGTTTCTTGTTTGTACAAATTACTGCAGTCCTTTGTTTATTGTTTGCTTGGTATCCTTTACTTAAAAAAAATATGAAAACAGCAGATGCACAGAAAGCGAATGAGAGAGCGAGATAGAGGGAAGAGAAAAAGACACTCTTGTTTGATGTAATCGATTCTCAGAGCCTGCGTGAAACTGTTAAAATCGATTTGAGGGTCTATTGCGTGGGTGTGGAGACAACACGGTCTTTGCTCCATCCACCTACGAATGATTCTGAAATCGGAAAGATGGAGGTTTCCGGGAATAAAAAAAGCAGTTATAGAGTAAGAAAAGCTGTTTCTTCTAGAGTCAAATAACTATGAAGGCAGGGATACGCAAGTCTCATTTCCAGAAGAAATAAAAACATTCTGCCAGCGAAGAACACGCAGCAAACTGCTTACAATTCTTGGAACTGCTTGCAATTGTATTGACTCAAGCTCGATACTAATCGCCATAAAACCTGGCACTGACACCAGCACAGGAAATCGCCTGGGGGATTAATCAGGATGTGGTAAAGCTAAAATTGCGAACAACTCTATTGTGCGTCCAAAAAACCGAAATGCATTTCTAGTGATTCTTAAGAAAGTCACGATGCCGCCTTGATTTATTTCATACCTACAGTGGTTATTTGCGTACCTACTTGTTTTTCCCCACTGTAGTTTGTAACATTTAGAATTTGTTCAGCTTGATTCTGTTTTTAAAATTTCATGCGATACTAAAGAACATGCGTAAAGAAAAGATATCAGATTTCAGAATAATTCCATTATCTCAACCGATAGGGAAAAAAAATTTGCCATAGCTGGTGACGTCAGGCACACATCACTTCCTACACAGTGTGGAACCTCTCGGTCATACGTGTTTCATTTGTATACGGAATTCTGCGCTAATCGCCATATTTTACTGTAGTTTGTATCGCTTTTACACTAAAGTTCCAAAGGTCATGGCATACGTATCTAGTATCGTGTAGGACCTACTCTAGTTTGGCGAAGTGTAGCAACTCGACGTGGCATCAATGCCACAAGTGGCCAAGATACTCCTAGAGAGATGTTGAGGCATGCCGTTTGAACAGCCGACCAAATTTTTTTTTTTTTATTTTTTTTTTTGATTGGAAGTTTAACGACCACCGTGAGCAACTCAATGGGCTATAAGCAGTCGCCCGTCCCTAATTTAGGGACACTGGTTCCAGGGAAGGGAGAGAGCCAGTGCCGTAAGACAAACAAAACATCCATGCCTTACCGGGATTCGAACCCGGACCCCTCACGGACGAATGATCAGAGGCCAGCGCCTTAGACCACTGCGCCACCGGGGCGGCCGGCCGCCCACAGTTTCCTGGTATTTGTAGGTGCAGCGTCTTGGGTGCGAATGGACCTTTCCGCCACGTCCCATAAATGCTCTATTGGGTTCATGTCGGGCGAACGTGGTGGTCACACCATCCGTCGAAACTGTCCAGAATGCTCCTAGAACCAATTCTGGACACTTTGGGCCCGATGACATGGTTCATTGTCTTCCTTGAAAATCCTATTGTTTTCAAGGCAGTCCATGAAGGGCTGAAGTCCATGAAGGGCTGCAAATGGTCACCCAGCAGAGAAACAAAGCGATTATCGGTTAATGACGTGTTTACGAGGACCAGAGAACCCAAACCATGCCACGTATAGACAGCCCACACATGAATGGAACTACAACCAACTTGCACAGTGCCTTGTTGACAGCTTGGGTCCATGGCCTCATAGGATCTGCGCCACACCCGAACCCTATCATCAGCTCGTAACAACTGGTAGCGTGACTCATCGGACCACGCCACATTTTGCCAATCTTCCAGGGTTCAATTACCGTGTTCACACAATGCCTTGTTGACAGCTTGGCTCCATGGCCTCATGAGTTCTGCGCCACACCCGAACCCTACCATCATCTCGTAACAACTAGTAGCATGACTCATCGGACCATGCCACGTGTTGCTAGTCTTCCAGAATCCACTTAATGTGCTCACGAGCTCAGCTGAGGTGCTGTGCCTGATGTTCACCGTGGATCGGGGATTAGTAAAACATAAGTAATGTTCCTGCTGGAGGTAATCAAAATTTAAAGAAGCAATACCGTCTTACGCCCGATTTTTATAAAACTTTGACGTTAAAAATCATATACTGAAGAGCAATTGAATTAGAGACAAGCTGGCGTTATGCAAATGTGGCGCTGTGGGCGGCCCTGTAAACGGAAACGACATAACGTATGCAGCGATCCGACAATATAAGGAGTGATGCAACGGGAATCAGTAAGATTCGGACGCAGTATGGGTAAGACGAAAGATCTAAGCGCATTTGATCGCCGGAAAATTGTCAGGGCCCGACGAATTGGTCACTCCATCTCGGAAGTCGTGCAGGCACTGGGAGTTTCACGAGCCACTGTGACACGGGTGCACCGTGAGTACATCGAATCCGGTAAAACCATCCCTGCAAGGGTCAACTGCCGTGGACAACAGCGTGTGGATCAGCGGGGTCATCGTCGGCTAGCTCATATTGTAACAGTGGATAGACCGGCCACAGTGCATCAAATCACTCGGCAATTTAACGCTGGTGCACAAAAACGTGTAAGCAGCCACACCATCCAGAACCATCTCCTCGCTACGGGGTACAGAAGCCATCGTCCACGAGGGTACCGCTGTTGGCCGCATATCACAGGGTGCAAAGATTAGCATGGGCGCGGGCACGTCGCCACTGGACCCTAGACATGTGGGAAAATATTGCCTGGACTGATGAGTCGAGATTCATGTTGGTACATGCGAATGGCAGGATGCGAGTACGGCGTAAACCAATGAAACGATGGATCCTTCTTGCCAGCAGGGCACTCTTCAAGCTAGTGGGGGTGGTATTCTCATCTGGGGACTGTTTGCGTGGACTGAAATGGGTTCCCTGGTACGTGTGACATCGTCACTCACAGGTCAACGTTACCGGTATATCCTGGACGACAATTTGCTCTCGTTTGTGCGTCTTCAGCATCCCACTGGGGACCTCATCTTGAAACAAGACAATGCAGCCTCCGAATTGTATTCGAATGGTTGGATGAATACTCCACCGACATGACCTCGCTTCCTTGGCCAGCTATGTCACCTGACCTCAATACCATCGAGAGAGATGTTCGAGGCTCTGACCCCCTCCATCAAATCTTCGTAAACTGTGGGAGCATGTTCAGGAGTCGTGGATCCGTATGGCTTCCCAACGCTTCCAGTGTCTTGTCGAGACCATGCCGAGACGAATCGCCCGCCGTCATCAGCCGAAAGGTAGTTCTCCACGTTACTAGACAGGTATCTCTAATTCAATTGCTCTACAGTGTATATACAGATTAAAACCCTATATACAGATCAAAATGCACACATGAGACCTTTCGAGCTTACTTTAATCTCATCCTCAGATGTTTCACAATGCACTAATCACAAGTGGTTCGATGTTGATTATATAAAATGGGAGCTTTCACTAGGACGCACTTCAGAGATTAGATTAATGCATGCGCCGAAACAATTGGGCCAATTCGTCTTCTGGATTGCCTGGGCGTTTCTCACGATCCATTATTTGTTTCCATGGCAGAGGGATGGTGTATGGGTATCTTTCATTGTAGAAAAGGTGACTGTATCTGTAAATTACCAAACTCTCTGCAAAGAGAATAGTTGAACGTAACCTCGGAGTGTTCAATATGGTTATGTCTCCCATATATGCTGGAGGAAATCCAAATTAAAAGAAGCACTGCCACCGCCTTACGCACGAAGACGGCATTGCTTCTTTTAATTGGATTACCTGTTGATTAATTTTTTTTTAAATTTAGGATCGAGGATTGTTGAATGTTCGCACAACTTCGAAAATTGAATGTCTCATCCGTCTGTCTGCCACTACCATGCCTCGTTGAAATTCCGATAACTCACATCGTCTTGTCATAATCCTACTGGACGTTGTTCACCTTAACTCACGAGATTACATCTCGCAACTGATAAAAATCGTAGCATGCATCAAAGCCTTTATACGGCTGCAGCGCCAGTTAAAAATTTGCATGCTGCTATCCCATTACTTGTGGCTCTTAAGTGTACAATTCGGCGATGCGTAATTTATTTATACGCGTTTTACGATTATAGCTTAAATTTTGAATTTCAGATTTTCAAAAATACACTGTTCTTTCATTTTTGTATACGTAACCCAAGCTCATTAGAATAAGTACTGGAGGTACCCTCATTAATAGAGCAGTAATACTTTGTGTAAAGTCTATAGCCGCGAGCTGCTGGAAAAGCTGGTGGTTTCCAAGGCTATTGCAACGCATTTTGTGTTGGCCGAAATGCATTCTTTCGTCGGAAATGTTTCTATTTTTGCAGCATGACTTCTTTCGGATGTGTGAGGAAATGCTGGATTTATAGAATTCTTAATTATGTTTTGTCCTCTTCCCATTTTTATTTTAAACTGAAATACATGAAACGTTAGTACGAATCCAAAACGCAATGCAACGTTAAAATTGAAAACCTTACTCCTCTATGAACCATTATTCATTCCGATTTGATATCGACATAACTTCGACAATCAAAAACCTCTAAATTCAAAAGTACACACAGCTGAAGCTTCTGGAGAATCATGTAATGATATCGAATTCCCACACTTTGTAACTTCACGTTAAGGGACTCAGGACATCTCCAGAAGTCTTATTCTAACCTCTTTGAGCGGAGTGTTACAAATTTGAGATAACTGTACCAGCGTTTTTTTTTTTTTTTTTTTTTGCAGCCATGAAAGAGATGATGCAACTAAAAATTTACTAAATAACGTTCACAGTTCCGTTTCTTTTTGCTCTGAATTCAAGGAATTTTAAACAAGCAAAGATTTGTAAATGCTTGATTCGGCCCTAATGCTTAATCGTTAGTGGAAAAAGTGCTTTGAAAAGAGCGATGTTTATACATGTATGTAAATAAAGGGACGCATAATAGGGAAATAAAATGTAAGATCAAACCTTATTCGCATTTATTCTGTGGTACAACAGAAGTACTTTTTTTTCATATTTTGAAAATATAAAATACAACAGAATTTCCTAACCTAGTTTTTACAATGATATTAGAATAAAATATTACTGTAAAGGTCAAAATAGACATAAACTTGCGGTGTATATATGTTAGTATATACACAGTCGAGTCACATTATAGTGACCACCTCCTACTTTTGACATCAACAACGCGTAGCCAATGAAATAAGACACATGTCGTGAGCTGGCTTGGAGGGTATGTAAGGTGTGCTGTATGCATTCTGAAAATATATCACTCGTTGCTGTCATGAAAAAAAGGAGCGATTTATCAGATTTGCAGAAAGTTATGATTATCGACTTTCGGGCCAAGGGCGGCATTATTTCTGAAACAGCGCAATTTGTGAACTTTTCGCGAGCTGCTGTGGTTAAAGTGTATCGTGAGCGGAGAAACGGCACCATTGCGAATAAGCGACTTAGAAATTGCAGAGCACCACTTGCAATTTATGTGAGAGGCGAACGTCGGCTTCGAAGGTGCATGAGGGCCGAACGACACGCTACAGTGGAGCAACTCACTGATCGAATGAACCAGTGGGGTACCGGAAGTATGTCTAAAATAACAGTTCAGCGAACGCTGCTGCGTATGGGGCTCCGATGCAGACGGATGGTCACTGCACCTATACTAACACAGTGGCATCAAAGCTTAGGTTTGCACGGCAGTATCGGAATCGGACCTCAGCTGATTGACAAAGTATTGCCTTCTCCGATGAGTCACGTTTTCTGCTTCTTCATCGAACGGATGGACGTTGGCGTATAAGGCGAGAAACATCGGAGAACAAACACTTCAACCATTGCTAGGAGAACACAAGCTGGTGGGGGCAGCGTTGTAGTCTAGGGAATGTTTTTGTGGCATTCCCTGGGTTCACTCATACCTGAGGAAGGCACTATGGACCGAATTCGTTATGAATCCATTCTTGCAGACCACGTAAACCCATACATAGTAATTGATTACCCTTGGGAGGATGGGGTCTTCCATCACGACAATGCGACTGTCACACAGCTAGAAATGTCCGAAAGGGGTTGAAAGAGCACGATGAAAACTTCAAAGTACTTCCCTGTCCCATTAATTCCCCAGACTTAACTGTGGAACCACATCGAGTGTGTTGTTCACTCTATGGATCCTCCACCACGCACCCTTCACGTGTATGTCTTACATTATAAATTAGAGTAATCTTTAATTATTATTTTTGCCGGCATTGAGAATTGTACAAAGTGTTAATATTCGTAAATTTCTTTTATACGTTTTCTACATTTGTACATTTTAATTCCGACCCAAATAAAATGTATCAAAATTTTCAAAGTCAATCGAGCCGGTTAGAAAAAAAAAATTAACCGGATTTCAGCTATTGATAAAACATCCAGAAAAATGGACAGCTATATACTTCCTGAAGTGGCTAAAAAGTACTTTACGAAAATTAACAAATCTCGCACAAAATGTTTCTCATAGCAGAGGGAGAATGAGAGACAAAAAGACCTTCAAATTGAACAGTTAAAGAAGAAATATAGCAAGAAATATGATATTACTATATGCATTCTAGGGAAAGAATTGTTCTGAATCGAAAAGTTGAAAGTAGGTGAATATATTTCAAATACGTGGAGCTAATGAAAATGTACGATGTCATCGTTCTGTCCACGTTATTTTATAAACAACGCATAGCCACCAGATGGCGTCATATCAGTTGCCAAACCCGTCAAAACGGATTTGTGTAGTCAGATGCTGAATGATAAACCACTCATAGCGCTATGAATTGTTGGTACCTTAGCATAAAGCGAACGCACTCTGCTAGTTATAACGAGAGATCTGGGATTCGAACCCAGCGGTGTCGGCACAACGATTTTTCAGTTGGTGTGCATTGTTTATAAAATAACGTAGACAGAGCGACGACATCTTTTTGAAAGCAGGCAAAAACTATTCTTCATGGAAAAAGCTATGTTAAGGTAAAATAACTCTAAATACGTCTCCTGGAAGCAGAGGGAGCTGGGCAAAAGTTTTGACTTTTGCGCCCCTAGCGGAAAATCGCTGCATTATTTAAAGATGGTGATGCGCCTCATCTTTACTGTAGCTAATGGCAAGGAGACATTTTTAAATAGGGTTTTTAGAAGCGACCATTCAGCTGAAAACAGAAGTAAACAAATACCACCTAGTGACAGCACTTTGAACTATAAAACTTCTCAAATACAAACCTAAAGTTTTCCACAAGGTAAATGACATCCGGTGTTAACAGAATTTTTTAAATCCCTCATGTAGAAGCAGAGATATTCGGAAAAACAGATTAAATATTGAAGCCCGTATCGGTGAAATTGTGCATGATTTTGGGGAACAAATGCACACGAAGCGTTTTCATTATTAGTAGTATCTGACCGAGAAACAATTTTTCCAATCGAGTTTTTAGTCTTGCAGATATTGCTGTTAAAGTAAACGTGAGTTTACGCTCTCTAGTGGCACATTTGTGCATTAAGAAAAATTTGAAATTACGTAAAAAAAATATTTCCTACAGAAAACGCTCTCCAACAAAAAAATAATTTTACAAATCGGACACTTACACGCCGAGATATGAACAAAAATAAAATATACATCTATGCCCCCAGTGGAAAAACTATGCACTATTTTAATTAGGACGTATCCACAAAAGGTTTTCCGAGGTGAGAGGTACCGCCCCACGAAAGTATTTCTTCAATCGAGTCCTTATAAGCTCAAATTTTGCTGAAAATCAATCAGAAGCAGAAATAAAAACATACACCCTCTGGTGGGCAAACCATTCTCTACCAAAAACCATTTTCTAAAAATTAGAAATTATATGCAATAATTTTGATGAGGAGCTGTATTCGACGCAGAAAGGATTGTTCAAATCGGACCATTAGAAGCAGAGATATCGGGGGAAAACGCAATTTACCTTGACGCCCAATTGTGGAAAATCTGTGTATTACCTGAAAAAGGAACTGTATCGAGAACGTTGTAAATCGAAATGAAATAATCAAAATTGAGAAGAAGTTTTTCAGTCGGACATTTAGTAGTAATTATATGGGGAAAAAAATGTATTTTGAATTCGATATCATTTGCATTTACGCCCTCTAGGGGCTAAGTTGTGAATCAGAAAAAGACCGAAATGCAAGGATAATTGTTGTCAGATTCCAAGCTTTTCAATTCGAAAAATAATTTCTCAAATCAGATTAATAGGTACAGAAATTGGTGTCCACGATCAAACGGATGGACAAAGTGATAACATAAGCACATCTTTTTTTACAAAGAAAAAGATGGTGCTTATGTTAGAGACAAAGCAAGCTCCTATATTACGCCCCCCACAAGCTGTGTTTCTTCTTTTCCGCCTGGTTATGATTAGTTAGCATTTCTAAGCAACATTGCTATGATTTCTTATTTAATGGCTTGATAGGCTTTATTCTGAATTTTTTGAGACACACTGAGCTCACATCGTAAATTTTCCATTTCAGGCGCAGATAGCCTTGCACTTGCGCCTCTCTAAAGCTCGCTTAGAAAATCCTTATTCATATAAATGTTTTCATGGAATTTTTCAACATGACATGAAACTGTAAGAGGAGACTTTAGGGGAAAGGCAAATTTAGGCAATTTTCTGTAATTCACCTTAAATCTATTTGTTCAACTCAATTGTAAGGGAACTGCTCACAGAAATGCATTCATTTTTATTTTTGAAGTCATGACTTTCTACCTGCAGAAGCACTATTAAATAATATAAAAAAAAATCCCCGAAGAGAAATTATGCAACTTCCATTAATGCTATAGATTACGATTTTTAAAATAAAACGAAAGAAAACATTTAGACATTTCCGATTTGTGAAAATTGTGGACCAATATGGAATTTATATATGTGTGAAGAAATAGAAATTGTCATTAACAGCAGATAGCATGATCCGGTATTGTGCTTGACAGCTGGTGGATTTTAAATCAGACAATGATATACCAAAATATACGCTCGGTCTTCCCTGGACTATATTTTCTAGAAGTAACTGGTGTTTCTTTTCACTTATAGGAGCTGTATACGCTTAGAAAGATACAATCCGTTTCTTTTGCCCACGAGACGACAGAAACACTAATGCGTTAGCTTTCCTCACCACGGGTGACTTCTTCAGGCTAATGAACAGTAGACTAAAGCTTAAATTATCAGAATGGCATTCTTAAAATTTAAGCTTTACTCTTCTGTTCATTAGCTTGAAGAAGTCACCCGTGGTGACGAAAGCTAACGCATTAGTGTTTCTGTCGTTTCGTGGGCAAAAGAAACGGATTGCATATTTCTAAGCGTATACTTACTTGCGCGAAAACCCACCTTCTTATCTTTATATAGGAGCTGCAGTTTGATCATGCATTTGCGAACTGTGTTATAAATTTTCCTTTGAAGTTTCTCATACTGCTGATTAGAAGCACTGTTACAGTTTTTCCTTTGATATACTTCCGTGGGCCGCCCCGGCGGCGCAGTGGTCTAAGGCGTTGGCCTCTGATCATTCGTCCGAACGGGGTCCGGGTTCGAATCCCGGTGAGGCATGGATGTTGTGTTTGTCTTACGGCACTGGCTCTCTCCCTTCCCTGGAACCAGTGACCCTAAATTAGGGACGGGCGACTGCTTATAGCCCATTGAGTTGCTCACGGTGGTCGTTAAACCTCCAATCAAAAAAAAAAAAAAAAAAAAAAAAAAAAAAAATACTTCCGTGGTGCAAACTTCGGTTTCCAGTAAGGCCTCCTTAGTAGCTAGCTACCCGTTTGTGGAGTTTGTTTGAATTCAAACCAGAATAAACATGCGCTATTGAAAATATCACAAACACGAGCAGCAGAATTTTTTCAGGGAAAACGATTGGACCCCTTTTCTAGAGAATATGATGCACTTTACTAGATAATACCTGAACATCCTTCAGCATTGCGTAGCGAATTTAAGGCATTTAACATATATTGCATAAATGGCATTCCCAGCAAAGACAGAAAATATAAATTAGTTTTCAGCATTCACATAGAAATATATATGAAGTTGTTATATAATTTCAATTTAAGAAATTTCCAGTTTATACCGCGAATGGATTCCTTGAACTAGCTAAAATTGAAAACGATTTTCCTATACGTGCATTTAATGTTTATAACCAAGGAGATGCATTTTGTTTAAAAGACACCCCGTGACGATCTGCTACCTTAATTTGGTGTAATGCGCTCAGTTGTGTGACAGTTGCGAAATTTAGGTAAGTTATTACGGTTGAGCAATTGATTTATTCTGCATGAAGCAGGTAATCCGTATGCCTACGTATGATATTTGTCAGTTGTGATTTATTTCCCGAACCCAGGTCAGTTTTGTTTGCACCATCCTTTTAGCTACGCTAAAACGTTGAAGCTCTTTATTTTTTACGCTTTCCAACCGTAGGTTGAAGAAACGTATATGTTACAGCTCTGTCCGCTTGTCCGTACGATAACTCGCGCAAAAATCGTTCGATTTCAATGAAATTTTAGTATATGATAAAGAATCACCTGAGGACAAACCCTATTGAAAATGGGCGAAAAGAGGTCAAAGTTCAGGACATAGGAGCGGGATGCATTCCATTGCTCTTATTATGCGTCATAAAAAAGGTTTGATTTCGATGAAATTTTAGTATGTGGTATGGGACCACCCAGGGACGAACCCTATTGAAAATGGACAAAATGGGGTCAAAGGTCAGGACATAGGACTCGGATCCATTCCATTGTCCTTCTGCGCCATAACTTGAGTAAAAATGGTTGGAGTTCGACGAAATTTTAGTATATGGTAGGGAACTACCTGGGGACAAACCTTATTAAAAATGGGCAAAATGGGGTCAAAGGTCAGGACATAAGGAGCAGGAGCCATTCATTTCATATTGTTAAAGGAACAATTCTTGTATATTTGTATCTATGTAAATTTCATTTTGAAAACGGATCTAAGTATTTTGATGAAAGTGGTTAACCTACAGGTTTCTGGTACTAGAAATCGATTTAGCTTGATCTCGGCATTGGAAAAATTCGTTTAGTGGATTAAATAACCACCCCGAGTGACCACGTTTTTAGTGTCTTGGCATCGTTCTGTTAAAGTTTCCCATACTTAGAAATCTTATGACGTCACACTCTCGCGATTGAGATGTTGGGGCGCGGTCACGCCATCTGCCTCATTACGTCACATGTTGTGTGTGGATCACATTAAAGTTTTATGACCTCACACTCTCTTGACCATCTGCCTTATTACGTCACGCATTGTGTGCGTATTACGCATTACTTCTATGTTCTTCTAGAACAAAAAGTCAGTTGTGACAGCTGCCTGGAGGTCATGCGTAGTACAGTATACACAGCCGAACGCTAATTTCGTGTGTTTTTCCCTTCAAAAAGTAGACTGTTAATACAGCATTTTTTTGGTTACATTTTTGAATAGTCACTTGATGACGAGCGTATCCGCTGTGCTAAATTATGAGTAGTTCATTTTTATTAATTACGTGGTAGGAGACCACTTTTATTAGTTATGTGGTAGGAGACTACTTGGGGACGAACCCTATTGGAAATGGATGAAGTGGGGTCAAAGGTAAGGACATAGGAGCGGGATCCATTCCATTGTCCTTATGCATCATAACTTGCATAAATATGATTCGATTTCGACAAAATTTTAGTATGTTGTAGGGGAGCACTTGGCAACGAAGCCTATTGAAAATGCGTGAAGTGGGGTCAAAGGTCAGGACATAGGAGCGGAATCCATTCCATTGTCCTTATACTTTATAACTTGCGTAAGAATGGTTGGATTTCGATAAAATTTTAGCAGTGGTAGGCGACGAGCCCTATTGGAAATGGGCGAAATGGGGTCAAAGGTCAGTACATAGGAGCGGGATTCATTCCATTGCCCCTATGTGTCATAACTTGCGGAAAAATGGTTCGACTTCGATGAAATTTTAGTAAGTGCTAAGGAACCACCTGGGGACGAACTCTATTGAAAATGAGCAAAATGGGGTTAAAGGTCAGGACGTATGAGCGGGATCCATTCCATCGCCCTTATACGTTATAACTTACGTAAAAATGCTTCGATTGAGGCAAAACTTTATCATGTTGTTCCGGAAGTATACTTTACCGGTTCTGTTGAATATCTTCAAAATGGGGTCAAAGGTCAGGTCATAGGAGCGAGATTTATTCTACAGCTATTATCCTCATAACTTGAGTAATAACTTGAGTATTGATTTCTGGTATGTTGGAAAGCGTATTATCATCAATGCATTGCATGATTTTACTAACTTGTTTACTCAAGTATTTGCTTTGCAAACACGGTTTTTTCGATGAGCTGCCCTCACGTAGACACGATCACTTCTGACAACTTACGTATTGCTTCAGTGTTTGATACATCCCGTCCTCGACGAATTGCATTTACATCGATTCAGCCGTTTTCAAACTTTTATACGTACATTGAGTCAGTTTTTGAATTATTCTGTTCTCGGGGAGTTTTCATTATGAGACATATTAGCTTCTGAATCCTTATACACTGATTCAGCATTCAATTATATATATTTTCAAAGAGTTGTTCTTATAAGAAATACTCGCTTCTGAACTTTTATGGTTCAGAATTTGATTTACCCCGTTCTCGATTTGTTCTTAAGACACACGGTCGTTTCTGAATATTTAGGCATTGGTTCAGTATTTACTTTATTCTGCTCCCTGGGAGTTTCCTTTATGTAGACACAACTGTTCTGAACCCTTATGCATTGGTTCAAAATTTGATTTGCTGCGTTCTCGAGGAGCTGTTCGTATGAGACACCCTCGTTTCTGAAACCGTATGAATTAATTCCGTTTGTGATTTATTCTTTTCTCAAGGATTGGTGCACTAGCTTCTGAACCCTTATGCATTGCCTCAGAATTTGATTTATTACATTCTCGAAGAGTTGTTCTTAAAGAGAGACGCTCGCTTCCCAACCTTCATGCACTGGTTTATTATTTAATTTATTCCGTTCTCGAGGAGTTGTCTTTATATAGACACAATCGCTTCTTAACCAGTGTGTTTGCATTGATTCAGCATTTGATACATTCTGCATTCGAGGAGCTGCTCGCATAAGATGAACTCGCTTCTGAATTTTTATACATTGGTTCAAAATTAGATTTACTCGGGGAGCTATCAGTATGAGACACACTCGCTTCTGAACCCTTATGCATTGGTTCTGAATTTGATTTACTCCATTCTCGAGGAGTTGCCCTTATAAAACACGTTTGTTTCCGAACTCTTACCAATTGATTCAGTATTTGATTTATTCTTTTCTCGGGGATATGCACTCTAGTTTCTGAACTGTTACGCATTAGTTCAGAATGATTTATTCCGTTCTTGAAGAAATGTTCTTATAAAACACACTCACCTCCGAACCTTTACGCATTGGTTCTGAATTTGATTTACTCTATTCTCGGGGAGTTGCCGCTATGAAACACGCTCGTTTCTGAGCCCCGATGAATTGATTCAGTATTTGATGTGTGTTTTTTTTTTTTTTTTTTTTTTAGAGGATTTAGTATTTGATATCTATTTTTTGGAAAATTCATACACTGGCTTCTGAGCCCTTATAAATTGGTTCAGGATTTGATTTATTCCATTCTTGGAGAAGTGTCCTTATGAGACACACTCGCTTCTGAACCCTTATAATTGGTTCAGCTAACGGAAACCTAAGTACCGATGTCATACGGTACAATTTTATTTATTTATTAAATTACACATCCAACTGCTTCAGTGCATTCTCGAGGTCAATTATATGTATCAAACGGGAATCACCATAGTTGAATTTCTTGAAACGCATCTACTTTTTTTATAAGTATGTCTTCAAAAAAGGGCTCATACCTGTGCAGGAGTTATAGAAGATGATTTTATTACTGTGCTATTCCTTTGACTTTTTTAATTTATGTAAAAATAATAAAAACTGCTGGTTAAACTACAGTTCTTTTTTACGTGTAATGGTTATACTGCGTTATTATTGCTGATTTTGGAGTTAGAGCTCATTTCAAATACAGAGCATCGTTTTCATTTTCACAAATTATGAAAATTACAAAAACCGTTATGATACGATACAGATTTTTCAGTTACCCTAGTTCATGTGATATCCACAAAGATTACATTTTTTAACAGCATGATGTTATTCTTGCTTTTTAATTTTAGTATACGAAAACGACTACTTTATAGACTATCCATTCAACGTATGGTGAGAATCCTATGTTATTAATGCTACTGAACTAGGAGATAAGATCAAATTATAGAACTGCTATTAGCTCAATATCTAGTACTTCTCACACAGTGGGTCACGAACAAATTATATCGGTGTTGTGCATTTCACATGTAAGAAATAATCTCTCTCTCTCTCTCTCTCTCTCGTCCGTCCGTAACGGGTGGAGTCCCGCAAAGATGATTATGCGCCTTTGAGGGTTCCTAGCAAACTAATGCAGACTGGCTTGCCATTTCTCTGCTGGATGTGACTAAGGGACAAAGTGCGTCTGAGGCCGACTTCACACGGAACCATCTACGCATTAACGTCCCCTAAACACAGTAAGTCAGCGGAAAACCCGGAGAAAACCACAGACTAGGCTGGACAGGAATTCGAGCACCAGTCAGAAACGTTCGCCCCCCACATTTCGCACAGCGACTTAACCAATTGCGCTATGCCGGTGTTAGAAAATAAATAGTACAAGAAAATACACTGGCGGAAATTGAAAAAAGAACACCAAGAAGGATTTGGCGGACAATCATGAAATTTACATATGTTAATGGGGTCAAGTTTACGTAGGTGTGATGTTGACTTCGGGACCAACTGGTGAGCGCTTACGCCACAGTACGGCATAATATGTAAATTATCGTCGGTGGTGTTTAAGAAGTACGGCGAAGTTAATGTAATCAGTCGTCGGCGTACGGACACGTGCAAAGACTCTGGAGAAGCTGCAATGCCTGGACATGGAAGACGTGTAAGATTTCAGCAGTTATCGGACTTTGAGCGAGGTCGTCTAGTCGGACTCCGCGAGGCTGGGTGGTCGTATCGTCGTATTACGGAGCGAATTGGACGGGAAGTGTCGGTGGTGGTACGATGGTGGCGTAGATGGTCCGAGGAACATTCCCACACGAGAAGACGTGGAACCGGGAGTCACAGACGGACTGATGAGCGGACTTATCGACGCATAAGAAGAACGGCGTTGTCAAGCAGAACATCCACTACGACGCAAATCCGAGCTGCCGTTGCACCTCAGGTGACTGTGCGAACAATCCGCAACCGTCTACTGGATGCAGGACTACGTGCACGTGTGCCTCTGGCATGTGTACCTCTGACTCCAGCCCAGCGTCAGGAACGCCTGCAGTGGTGTCGCGTACGTCTGCACTGGAGAACGCAATGGCTATCTGTCGTGTTCAGCGATGAAAGCAGATTCTGCTTGGGAGCCTCCGATGGCCGTATTCGTGTTCTCAGACGCACAGGGGAGCGTCTCCACCCTTCTTGCATCCGCCAACGACACACAGGGCCTACACCTGGTCTCCTGGTGTGGGGAGCGATTAACTATCACTCCCGTACACAACTAGTGTTTGTACCGGGTACGTTAAACAGCACCTCCTACATCAACAACATCATTCAGCCCGTTGTTGTGCCATTTTTAAGGTCGGTCCATCGTGGTGTTTTCCAGCAAGATAACGCACGCCCATACACGGCACGTGCAACGCAACATGCACTTCAGGGTGTGAGACAACTTCCATGGCCTGCACTTTCACCGGATTTGTCCCCCAATGAGCACGTGTGGGATTTTATGGGACAACGACTTATCCGGTCTGCACGGCCAGCCATGACAATCCCCGATATACGCGTCCAGGTTGAGGATGCTTGGAACTCAATACCCCAAACTTACATCCAACATCTGTATGACAGACTCCATGCCAGAATTGCACAGTGTGACGCAGTTCATGGCGGTTCAACCTCGTACTAACCATGTTACACGGAAATGTGATTTTTCAGTTTACCAGCAAATACATCTGTATTGTAAAGAAATACAGCTGTATTTTTTTCTCTTTCCGCCAGTGTATAAAAGCCAAGTCAAACCCAAACAATTAGCCAGAAACTTACATCTGTGACTGTTTGTCCACCAGGTCGACAGGGAATGTGTTTTCTGATTGAAATTTTCGGACTCGATAAATCTAACTAAAGACTCGTGCACATGAATATCAGAGACAAAACATAAAATCATTTATTAATAGATAGCATTATTAAAACCAAATAGGGGCGTCTATCTTGGACTTCGGTTCCCTTCTCGAAGAAGATGAATGACTCAGACATTCTTTTGATTGTCAGGTGTTTCGGGTTTGCGGTGTTTGCTCCATTTCCCGTCTCTTCTCCACCGCCCTCTGTTACTCCCACTCGATATGGTCCTCGTTAGACAGGCCTCGCTCAAGCGACTTATCAAGCAACAGTGACACTTCTAATCGATTTAGTCATGCACCTGGTTACAGAGCCCCTCTCTGCTTCCTATTATCATAAAGATAAAAAGTATAAATTAAAAATAACATATTTTGCAAAGATGATGTGTTACTTTTTAGCATTCGATTCGGATGCATGTCGATCATAACAAAAAATTAGCTTTTTCGGTTTAACGTCGTTCTCGTCTGGTATGGACGGGAACGACGTTTAACTAAAAGAAACTGATTCTTTGTTATGATCGACATTACGATGCAAACTGGAACGACATAAATCGAAAGGTTTCTTTTGTGGAAACAAGCACATTTTTCAGATATATAAAATCTGATAAATATTTTTATTGGAGGTTTTTAACGACCACCGTGAGCAGCTCAATGGGCTATAAGCAGTCGCCCGTCCCTAATTTAGGGTCACTTGTCCCAGGGAAGGGAGAAAACCAGCGCCGTAAGACAAACACGACATCCATGCCTCACCCAGTTTCAAACACGGACCCATCACTCAGGCTACTGTATCACCGGGACGGCGATAAATATTTGGACAAACAAAGTTTCGAAATTTAGTTTCATCAGTTTTGTTTCAACTTCCATTCCACATCTTCATCTTGAAATTCGAAAAGTAACCTAAAAATGCAGGTATAGACATCCCTCGCATCTGGAAAGTTCGCTTTACGCCACTTCGCTTTTATGAAAGACCTACACTAGTACCTGTTTTTTGCTAACCAAAAGATATTCAAAAAGGATTTTCACTTTTGCGAAAAAAGGCAAAAAGCGAAAATTGCATTCAGCGTTTGTTTCAGATCCAAATCTGAATGTTCGAAATTTTGAAGCACACACTTCAATGATTTTGAAAAAACTCCTTCTGGTTACTGGGTCTCTAAAAGGTTTAGTCGCCAATACACAAGCCCCTATGGGGCCTTAGAAGACGGAAAAAGATGTGATGCCATAGCTTCAACCGTTTTGAAAGGAAGACTGAACAGGTGTTTTGATAGAAAAAAATTAAAGCCAAAGTGATGAAAAAATAAAGTTTAGGAGAATATGCATTGCCTTTTGCTGACGAAATGCTAAGCCGGGAAAAAGCTGATTGTGCTGCTGAACAATGTTCTTCCTTACATTTTAGGATTTTGTAGGCATTTATAACTTAATTTTATTATATACTATCATGCAACGATTTCTGATTTCGCCATTATAAAGTCAGCGCGAACTTTGACCAGCGAGAGTAGCACGGCCAAGCTCCTTCCGCAGGAACTACACTCAGTATCAAGCCGCCATTGCTTTCAATGAGTCTGTGAGCATCTGCGTTCACAGACTCATTCAAATTTCTGATCTCGATTTATTTTCTGCATCAGTTAGCAAGATGTGTCCTAACGTATCAGAAAATAATTCGTAAGGTTGTTACGTTTAGCGTAAAACTGGACTTAATTAGCCGTTTCCATCGTGGTGAATGAAATAAAGACATTGTGCCTGCGTTGAACTTGTCTCCGACCACCATTTGAACTATTTTCATGCAGAGAGAAAGAACCTTGAAAGCCGCCAAAGTTACTATTGGTTCTGCTAATCAATAGTAACTTCAGAAACCAATAGGACATCCACCTTCACCCCTCAGACTTCCAGTATGCTCGCCATCATCGCGATTTTGGTAAGTGGGACTACACTGTTCACTTACATTAGATCTACTTTATATTGGCTTTGTATTTATCAAATCATTCCTGCGTTTACTATATGTTAGAGTTAGTTTAGGTTTTACGTGTTATATTCGGCATGATCTGTTAGGTTATTTTTTTGGGTTTGGGAGCGCTCCAAACATTTTTCTATACATATTAATGATAATGCTCCTTTGCTTTACGCCATTTCGGCTTACGAAGTGTTTCGTAGGAACGCTGAACTTTCGGATAGCGCAGGAAACCTGTTGTATACATATAATGAAATAACACTTTGATTCACATTCTACGATCACGTGTACAAAGAAATTACAAATCATGAAGTCGAAATACTAAGAACACTTTGACCATCGTTTCTGCAACTGCTTCTAGGAACAACGGAGCATCATTGATATGAAAAAATGCATGTTTTGCGCTCTTAGTTTTAGTTTTGTGACGGAAAGGAACTTGAAGATATTGGTTTTTAAATTCTACAGTTTTCAAGATTCCGATTCTTCTAACAAAGGCTTCAAGTACGCCATGAAAGAATATATCGTAATATATAGAATATAATGAATTGACGTGAATAGGTTTTTGAAGCAATTTTTTTTTCTTTTAATTGATTTAGTGTTATTGTTTTTTTCATTTTTCAGTTAATTTTTTTCTTTAAATTTATTCACCACATTTAAGAACCTACGGATTATAAGGAACCACCCGTCCCTTATGTGGGGCCACCGATTCCAGCAAAGGCAGAGAACAGGGGCCATTGGACTAACGCACCATCCGTACTTTATATCATACTTGAGCTTAGGCCAAGAGAGGATGGCTAGCCAGAAACCTACTCTTCTGACCCTCGCCAATTCGGCGGGGTATCAAATTTTCACTTTGGAATTTTGGAACAAAATTTCGTGCTTTACTTTAGTAATAAAGGTGACCCTGGTAATTTCTAGAAGGTGTCTTGGCAATGTAAGAGATCAAAGCAACTCCTGCAAGATACCTGAGTCATAAGAAAAGATCGTGGCAATTCCTAGAAGATATATTAAAAGAGATCACGGCAATTCCCAGAAGACATCTTAGGAACACAAGGGATCATGAAAATTTCTCGAATATATTTTAGGAATAAATGGGATCACGGAATTTCCTACAAGGAATTTTACAGGCGATCGTGGCAATTTCTAGAAGATGTCTTGGTAATAAAGGAAATCTTGACAATTCTTAGATGATACACGTATACACTGGTGTCCAAAACCTAAGGAAGGACTACATTTTCTACCTGCATAAGAAAAGCAACACATGACAGCAGCTAAATGGGTACGAGACTTGAGACAATTAGATGTTCGAGCATAGGCACGAGATGACACATCCGATCACCGCGAATTTTTGCATGCGATTGGACATCATCCATGGTCAGGTTTTGACGCTTTCCGATTCCCGAAATTCCGTGTCATTGACGAATAATCGTCCAAAACTTGCATTTTAGGGGGTTTCCGGGTTTTGAGAAGGAGCAGTTTGTTACCTATCTTCTCCAAAGATCTTCAGCCGATTGCGGTGACACTTGCCACAGAGAAAGGGAAGGATGTAATGAGTTACATGGGGTTGGTATCATGGTGATTAGTCGTGTCGTATAAAAATAATGGCCATTAAAAAACTGACCATTTGAAAAAAACCGCTCTCTATACAAGACTCGGGACAATTAGTTGTTCGGACATACTTACGACATGACACATCCGATCACCCTGTTTTTGGGCATGCTATTGGACATCGTCAATGGTCAGATTTTGACGCCTTCCGATTCCCGAAATTCCATGTCATTCAGGAACTTCAATTAAAATTATTAAAATTGGTCAGTTTTTAATGGTCATTATTTCTATAGGACACGATCAATTACCATGATACCAACCCCATGTCATAATTATTGATTTTTTCAATGATATTATCAGTTCGCTCTTGGCTTGACATATGTAGTGTTGTCGAGAGTAAAAAAAAACTAGAAGGCCTTTTACTTGAACCGTTTCACGAAAGTCGGCTCATTAACACTAATTTAAAAAAATCGTTTGAATTGAAAAACGAAAAAAAAAATAGAAAGACTCCGTCTGTTATCTCAATACTTGCTTAATCTATAATGATATAAGGAAGTTTGTGTATGTGTGTGTGTGTCTGTCTTTCGTGATACAAAACGAAAAATGCTGTTCCCGATCTGAATGTTTCTTTCAGCTTTGTTTGCATGCAACCAGATCACAACGAACGTATAGGCGTGAAAGAAAGTAGTTCATGATAAATTTTAGGCATTTCGTTTTTAGAATGTTTCGTATTTTGTTCTGGAAGTCACAAATTTTACGTGTTCGTTTTTTAGAATTTGTTATAATAGACGCCTTAATGAGCTCAGATTTTGCAATAGCTTCGCTCAACATTTGCCAACTGTACCCGAGTTATCGGTTATCGATGGTGGCTTGGATTAGTTGTATATTGCCAGCATAAGGACACAAGAAAAGAAAACAAAAAGTGGTTTATAAATGACACACAAGTTAAACTGTAATCAATGCTTACGGAAGAGTTACAAATCTCCGAAGAGCATAGTTGGAGAAAGGATGTACAGTGCTTACCGATAACCAGATGGAGAGACATTTCAGTTGGAAATATTGCCACCCTGAACTGCGATGAAAGCTTTCTCGGCGTCGTGGCATGCTGAGCATCAAATCATCCAGGATCCTGTTCCTGAGGCAAATTGACCCAGTCCTCCGTTAGAGCATAAATGAGGCCCTACATGCTTTCTAGTGGGGTTGAGGTGTTCAAGTACCAATGCGGTTCCCCATTGCGTAACCGACGTGTTCGACAGGTTTGAGGTCTGGGAAGAGTGCTGGTCAGGCGATGCAATGAATATCCTCGGTCTGAACAAGTGTCTGCACTGCTCTCGTGCAATGAGGTGTCGCGTTGTCATCCATGAACAGAAATTCTTCGCCTATAGCACCATTGAATAATCGAACATGACGTAGAACTTCGTTGCAATATCGTTTGCCCGTCATTGTCCCATTTTTCAGCACCTGCAGGTAGGGTCGTCCATAAATTTTGATGTCGCCTCACACTATGACTCCTGCGCCGCCGTACCTGTCCCTTTCCTGCACATTCTCGCGCTGGTAAGCAGTACCACTTTCACACTAGATCAACTGACGTCTAGATTCCGAGGACAGACCGAAGCGTCTCTCATCTGTGAAGAGTATATTGGCCCATTGATCACGTGTCGAATTTCTGTGGATACGACACCGTTGAACACGTGCGTCACGTTGATCTCTGGATAGCGAGACGTAAACTACAGGCCTTACGGCATATATAAACTGACTAGAAGTCCCGAATTCTTGAGGAAAGTCCTCGAATCTAGTTTACTGTCCCCAAAAACGCTTGATGCATTTGGAGACTCAAGTTGTTCCCCAAATTCGATGTTTGCCCTCAAGTGTCCTCGAATTTATACTTTCTGATTAGCTCGTTAGATTTCTAATGAAAAATGTTCTTAAAAATAGTATCCGTTGTACTAATTTCCCAACATGCTTCTTCTGGAAAACAAATTTCGACTTTGTTTTCCCTTTTCCAAGTTTAACGACCACCGTGGGCAACTCTAAAGGCTATTAGCATTCACGTCTCCCTGATTTGTGGTCATTCGTTGTAAGGAAAAGAGAGAGAGAGAGAGAGAGAGAGAGAGAGAGAGAGCAAGTGCTGTAAGTCAAAGACACCACCCATGCCTCATTCTGGATTCGAACCTGCATCAACTTGTACGAATGATCAGTGGCCAGCACTAAAAGCACTGCACCTCTAGGGCGGCCATATATCGACTGTACTTGTTTTGAGTTCCTCCAAATACTTTGGCAAAATGAAAAATTCGCATTGAAATTCATTCCTTAGTGTGTAGCTTGGTTTTAAGTCAGCACATAAACCAAAGGCAAAGCCTTTCACTTTTGATAATATGTACTCGGCATCATAGCTCTTCTTTGTCATTACATATTACCAACATTCTACAAGATACCTCCTTTTAAGACATACATTTTCTTATGTAATATCACACTTATAGAAACAGTACAGTTTTGTGATAAAAATATTTGCATATTTATTTTGAGTATGAATGATCTGTTGATTTGGAGACACCACGCTCTTTTGTCCACAAATCAGCAGATCATTCATACTCAAAATAAATATTTGCATATTCATTTTGAGTATGAATGATCTATTGATTTGGGGACACCACGCCATTTTGTCCACAAATCAGCAGATCATTCATACTCAAAATAAATATTTGCATATTTATTTTGAGTATGAATAATCTGTTGGTTTGGAGACACCACGCCCTTTTGTCCACAAATCAGCAGATCATTCATACTCAAAATAAATATTTGCATATTTATTTTGAGTATGAATAATCTGTTGATTTGGGGACACCGCCCCCTTTTGTTCACAAATCAGCAGATCATTCATACTCAAAATAAATATTTGCATATGCATTTTGAGTATGAATGATCTATTGATTTGGGGACACCACGCCATTTTGTCCACAAATCAGCAGATCATTCATACTCAAAATAAATATTTGCATATTTATTTTGAGTATGAATAATCTGTTGATTTGGGGACACCGCCCCCTGTTGTTCACAAATCAGCACATCATTCATACTCAAAATAAATATTTGCATATTCATTTTGAGTATGAATGATCTGTTGATTTGGGGACACCGCCCCTTTTGTTCACAAATCAGCACATCATTCATACTCAAAATAAATATTTGCATATTCATTTTGAGTATGAATGATCTATTGATTTGGGGACACCACGCCATTTTGTCCACAAATCAGCAGATCATTCATACTCAAAATAAATATTTGCATATTTATTTTGAGTATGAATGATCTGTTGATTTGGGGACACCGCCCCTTTTGTTCACAAATCAGCAGATCATTCATACTCAAAATAAATATTTGCATATTTATTTTGAGTATGAATGATCTGTAGATATGGGGACACCACGCCATTTTGTCCTCAAATCCGTGTTCCAATATCTGGGCCCCTTAGGCATATAGCGTATATGTCGCAGACGTCTCGTCACAGTTTGTCGGGATATCCGCGTTCCTATGCAGGAATGGAGGCTACTCGCAAGCTGACCGGTAGTAGAGCTGCGATTACGTTTTGCGGCTTCAACTAAAACTCTATCTTCATGCGTCGTAGTAGAGCAAGGACGACCTCAGCATGAGTGTGGAACACATTCGATTAGTTTGAAACGCTTCCCAGGTACTGAATACTACACTATGTTTGATTCCAAACTCCCTGATAATATCATTCACTCGGCGGCTTTACGTCCCCAGCTATGCAAACTGCCGGAAGCTGTTGCGTCTAATTTTGTGGTTGTAGACTTTCAAAATAGTGATCGTTTTTACGTTTTGGACTCCAGTGCGTTAAGATCATGACAATTCCCAGAAAATATCTCAGGAATAAGAGGTATCATGAAGATCCCCCGGAAATTCCTACAAAGCTTATTCAAAGCGATCATGGGAATTTCAAAAAGATGTCATAGGAATAAAAGAAATCATGGCAACTTCTAAAAGATGTCCCAGTAATAAAAGAGATCATGGGAATTTTTACACTGTTAAAAATTGGTACTTAGAAATAAGCAAAATGTACCCGTTTTTGAGTACATACAGGAAATCAATTGTGAGTATATCTGGTATTTCTATTTATAAAAATTATATGTACTCATTTTTGAGTACATAGATTTTAAATATATTTTCATATATTTCAAATATGTACATATATTTCGAATATGCAAGCTAAAAAAATTCATATATTTCAAAAGTAATATGTGTGCTCTAACTTCATTCAGTTTCTGTGCCGTTTCGGAGATGGCATAGACACTGAAGGAAGCTAGAACGAATCTAGCAATTCCGACAGGATAGTTTGTAAGAGAGAGAGCACACTAGATGACGCCACCGTACGACTTTGCACGTAAAAGACAGAGAGAAAATAGGGGGGGGGATTAGGAACTTCAACCGGGGGATTCCTACCCGGGGGCCTTCACTTAATGTGCTCGTCCGATGCACGGCGGATATCCAGCGAATGTTAAATTCATACTACAAGGCTAGGTTTGAACCTGGTGTCCCTCCATCAGTATACTGAATCTCTAACCACTAAGCCATCCGCGGCTCGATTTCAAATTTGGAATACGTGTACTCCATACATACTCATTTGTTCATAGAATCAACTGGAAGTATATTCGATGGCACATCTGGGATAATATACTCGTTGTCATATGCTGGGCAAATGGACCGCACAATTTTATGACAGATATAGTGATGAAGCGATAATATATTATTTATAAGATTGACATAAACACAGTTAATGTGAAAACGTACACTAAGATGTTTTATGTACAAATTAAATTACTTGTGATCAGTGACTTTGTTGTACTAATTATTTATGTGTGTCACTTTACACATTTATTAAACAATTTCTCGTGAAATCTGTATTAACTTAAATGAAGGAATACGAGATTATATTTATATTTATTGACGCAGTTATTTGTAAGTACCTATGGTTACTTATATTCCAGCATGTCATGCACTCGTTTACGATACGATTGTACTTAAGAACAAGTTAGTAAAATCATGCAATACATTGAATATAATACGCTTTCCAACATACCAGAAATCATTACTCAAGTTATGAGAATAATGGTTGTGGAATAAATCTCGGTCCTGTGCCCTGACCTTTGATCCCATTTCGATGATATTCAACAGAACCGGTTTGGTATACCTCCGAAATAACATGAAAAAATTTTGTCGCAATCAAAGCATTTTTACGTAAGTTATGGTGCATAAGGGCTATGGAATAGATCCCACTCCTGTGTCCTAACCTTCTACCCCATTTCGCCTATTTTCAACAGAATTCGTCCCCAGGCAAGACCCTACAACATACTAACATTTCATCCAAATCGAAGCATTTTTACGTAAGTTATGACGCATAATGGCGATGGAAGTGATTCCGCTTCTATGTCCTGACCTTTGTCCCCATTTCTCCCATTTTAAATAAGGTTTGTCACAAGGTGGTCCCCTACCACATACTAAAATGTCATCTAAATCGAACCTTTTTTACGTTAGTTATGACGCATAACAGCAGTGGAATGAATCCCGCTCCCATGTACTGACCTTTGACCCCATTTCGTTCACTTTAAATAGGGTTCCTTCCCAGGTGATCCCCTACCAGATACTAAAATTTCATCGAAATCGAACGATTTTTACGCGAGTTATCTTGCGGACCGGCATACGCACACAACGCGTGACGTAATGAGGCAGATGGGAATCGCGACCATCTGCTTGCCGCAAGTGTGACGTCATAAAACTTTAATAGGATCCACACACAATGCGTGACGTAATGAGACAGAGGGCGTGACCGCGCGCCAACATTCTCAAAGGCGAGATTATGACGTCATAAGATTTCTAAGCATTGGTAACATTAATGGAACAACGCCATCACTAAAAACGTTATAATTTGGGTTGGTTATTTAACCCACTAAACGAATTCTCCTAAAGTCGAGATCAAGCTAAATCGATTTCTATTACCAGAAAACGGTAGGTTAACGACTTTCATCAAAATTCTTAGAGCCGTTTTCAAAATAAAATGTATATACATACATACAAGAATTGCTACTTTAAATTGGACGTCAAGTAATTTTGCTTCCTATACTTCCAATGGAAAAACTTCTGTACACATTTTCTTCACAATTAATGCGTTCCCAAGGATGAAAATTTTAACATCGATTGAAATATCTTTATTTTTTAACTTGCAATACTTAATATTTTCTAAAACATAACCATATTTATGCAATTCAACATTTGTTTGTCTACTGACGTCATGAAAATACAGGTCGCGACATCTTTTTTCTGGAAAATTAATGCGTTCACAAGGATGAAAATTTCAACATCGATTAAAATAGCCTCATTTCATAACTTGGAATACTTACTATTTTCTAAACCATAACCGTAATTATGCAATCCATCATTTTTTTGTCCACTGACGTCATCAAAGTAAAGGTCGCGCCATCTTTTCTCTGGTTTCAACACCACCGAAGGAAAAGTGATTGATTTTTAATATAATTATGGTTATGTTTTAGAAAATATTAAGTTTTCCAAGTTATAATATGAAGTTATTTTAATCGATGTTCAAATTTTCATCCTTGGGAACACATTAATTGTGAAGGAAATGTTTACAAAAGTTTTTCCATTGGAAGTATAGGAAGTAAAATTACTTGACGTCCACTTTAATACATTGTAATATGGGATAAGTGCAATGGAATGGATCACAATCCTATGTCCTGACCTTTGACCACATTTCGTCCATTTTCAATAGGGTTCGTCTCCAGGTGGTCCTCTACTACATACTAAAATTTCATCGAAATCGAACCATTTTTACGCACGTTATGACGCATAAGGGCAATGGAATGCATCCCGATCTTATGTCCTAACCTTTGACCCCACTTCACCCATTTTTAATAGGCTTCGTTCCCAGGCGGTCTCCTACCACATAGTAAACTTTCATTGAAATTGAGCCATATTTACGCAAGTTATGTCGCATAAGGGCAATGGAATGATCCCGCTCCTACGTCGTGACCTTTGACCCCATTTGTCCCATTTTCAATAGGGTTTGTCCCCAGGTGGTCTCCTACCACATAGTAAACGTTTATTAAAATCGAACCATATTTACGCAAGTTATGACACATAAGGGCAATGGAATGATTCCGCTCCTACGTCGTGACCTTTGACCCCATTTATCCCATTTTCAATAGGGTTCGTCCCCCGGTTGTCCCCTACCACATACTAAAATTTCATGGAAATCGAACCATTTTTACGCCAGTTATCGTGCGGACGGGCGGACAAAGCTGGAGCATATACGCTTCTTCAACCTACGGTTGGAAAGCGTAAAAAAACGAGTAGGTTCAGGTTCTCATCTTTGAGTAGAATTTTTTTAACAGTGTAAATTGTGTCATAGGAATAAAAGAGGTCATAGCAATTTCTAGAAAGCACCTTAGCAAAAAGCAGATCATGGCAATTCCTAAAAGATGTTTTGTGAATGTAAGGGATCGTGACAATTTCTTGAAGATATCTTAGAAATAAAAAAGTTCGTGGTGATTCCTACAAGATATGTTAGAAATAAAAGAAATTAGGGCAATTTCTAGAAGATGTCTTGTTAATAAAAGCGATCATGCTATTCATAAAAAGATATCTTACGTATGGAAATGATTATAGCAATTCCAAAAAAGATATCTTAGGAATGGAAATTATTATAGCAATTACAAGAAGATATCTTAGGAATGGAAATGATTATAGCAATTCCAATAAGATTCTTAGGAATGGAAAAGATTATAGCAATTCCAATAAGATATCTTAGGATTGGAAATTATTATAGCCATTCCAATAAGATAATGTATTTTAGGAATGGAAATGATTATAGCAATTCGGAGAAGATATCTTAGGAATAAAAGGGACACGGAAATTCCTATAAAATACAATCACAGCTCGATAAACCGCCCCCTTTTAAATCACCAATCCATCTTCCCCCTACTGAATAAGGGTTATAAATATTATAGTGTTCTACTAAATGGAAATTTTGTCCCTTTAAACCGCTACCTCATCGATTGCCATCCTCCAGAACATTGTATCGGCATTTTGACGTTTCTCATTGGAGGAAACCCTATTGAATCACTTCTCAAAATATTCATCTGCAACGGGAACTGCGAATCGCCCAACTAATCTTCCTGAGTATACGTTTTAAGGAATGTGTGAGATAACAGCTGACGCCACGTCCACTACCACGGAAAAGGAATGAGGCCATTAGTGAATTGTGGTCATCTCCCGAAAATCATGGGCAGACTCTTTTACGATGTATTGCCTCAGACAGAAGTGAAACAGCTCGTGTGTGCGTGGTTAAATACTGAAGTTTATTGTATCAACAGAAGGACTAGTTATCCAGTTCATATGGTTCCCTTTACGATATGACCAAAATAAAAATAGCTCAAATGCTGTGTTTTACATTTACGCAGAGGTCATGTTCCCTCAGAAAATGACATTTCCTGCCTCAGATGTTGGGACATACTACAGAGGTGAAAACATGTGTTAAGACACCAAATCTACAGCGAGACATTCTGCCCGCGTAGCTCACTTGAAGAGCGATTTACTCCGGAGCGAGCGATTTACTCATGACAGTGTTTCGTTGCCAGGCGCTGACAAACTTGTGATTTCACATTGGCGCCCGATTCTGGAAAATGGATCCACTGGCCGTTGGGTTTTTCGAAAAATGTGTGATGTTTGTTCCACAAGTTGTTTGGAATTAATGGAAAAATAAAATAAAAGGGAGATGATGTGACGTACGTACTACAGAGGTGAAAACATTTCTTAAGACGACAGATCTTCAGTGAGACCTTCCGTCCTCGTAGCTCAGTTGGGAGAGCGACTTACTCCAGAGTGAGAGGACCCGAATTCGATGTCCGGCGCGGAAAAACATGTGTTTTCACAATGTCACATTTTGAATTCTGGAACCTTCAGTTTTACTTTCTCGTCGGTTTGCTTGTTGTGTGGGCTTTTTTATTCACCAGTTTTTGTTTAGCTTAAAGGCATCTTGAAATGGGTTAAAACTTGGTTGACTGTTTAGAAGACATTTTTTATATGCGAATTCAAAAATCTTTATACCTAATCTTGCCATCAGGCATTAGCAAATAAATTGTTTTTCCAACCTTTTTGACAAATCAGTTAACAAAACAACTGTAGGGAACATACTAAACGATTAATATAAATGGATGGGATCTGAAAAGCAATCGATGAGTTAAAAAATTGAAAAGTGGAAAGCACTTGTTATATGGATTGGCCAGGTAAATGTGTAGCATGGTGTTATTACCGATGAAGTCACCCTTGAAAATGTGAGATAGTTTGGGAAAGAATAACAAATTCACCAGAATCCAGCTACAGAAATTTTTGACTTCTAGCGTTAAAAAAACAGCACAGACAAATATTGAGAATATCTGAAACCTCTGAAAGTTCAGTGGAAGAAGCAAGAAAAAAATCCTGTTTGGCCATGAATTAAAATCTATGTATAACAGAATGAATCTGGTTTGTTTTATAGGATGATATCAGATAAATCGATTTCAAACAAAAATGAGAAAAGCTGCAAAAAGATGAAAGATAGAATAACAAAAGTTATTTGTGTAAATGCCGATGGTACTGATAAGCGAAGTATTGATATAGGAAAATGTTATCACGTTGTTTTAAGAATTTTAGTCAAGGACTTTTCATAATCACTATGTTTTCAATCGATAAGTTCTCAAAATTGGATATCCGATACATAAGAAGGTATGTTTGTTTTATTTCTCCCTTACATTAACATTGCATTAATATTAAACTTTTTATTATATGGGCCTCTTTAGGTAGCCCCGGTGGCGCAGTGGTCTAAGCGTTGGCTTATGATCATTCGTCCGAGAAGGGTCCAGGTTCGAATCCTAGTGAGGCATGGATGCTGTGGTTCTCTTACGGTACTGGCTATCTTCTTCCTTTGGAACCATTGGCCCCAAAGTTGGGACGGACGACTACTAATAGCCAATTGAGTTGCTCATGGTGGTCGTTAAACCTTCAGTCAAAAGAAAATTAAGCAAACAAAAAAAGAACCTCTTTAAATCACCACCCCTCGCTTGCCAGCAGTCTAGTACTATGAACAAAATACGGCTGTTTAGCGGGGTTTGACTATATATTAAAAGAGATTATGGCAATTTCTAGAAGATACCAGATCATTGAGCTAAGCGAGGCCGAAGGCCGAGCGGAGCTCTCTCTAGACGATACTCGTGACAATTCGTTGCTCGGGCATAGGCACGAGTGACACATCCGATCACCGTGATTTTTTGCATGCGATTGGACATCGTCAATGGTCAGGTTTTGATGCCTTCTTATTCCCAAAATTCTGCGTCATTGAGGAATAATAGCCCCAAAACTTGCATTTTTAGGTGTTTTTCCGGATTTTTTTTGATTGGAGGTTTAACGACCACCGTGAGCAACTCAATGGGCTATAAGCAGTCGCCCGTCCCTAATTTAGGGTCACTGGTTCCAGGGAAGGGAAAGAGCCAGTGCCGTAAGACAAATACAACATCCATGCCTCACCGGGATTCGAACCCGGACCCCGTTCGGGCGAATGATCAGAGGCCATCGCTTAGACCACTGCGCCAAAAAAGGCTTCCGGATTTTGAGAAGGGGTCGTTTGTTACCTATCTCCTCCGAAGATCTTCAGCCGATCGCGGTGCCACTTGTCACGGAGAAAGGGAAGGACATGGTGTTGGTAACATGGTGATTCGTCGTGTCATATAAAAATGATGACCATTAAAAACGACAAATTTTAATAAAAATTGAAAAAAAATCCGCAATGCGAGTGATGCGAGTGACGTCATTGTATTTTGAACTCAGGTGAACTGAACTGTATATGTGAACTTGGCTCAGGTAAACTGTATAGAAGAGAATCGAAAAGATCGTAACGGTTTCCCGAATTATGTAGCCTTTTGATTCTGTTTGGATTGTGTGTGTGTCCTGTGATGTTGACAGTTGTAAATAAATTATTTCTTATCTAGCTGCATCTCCTTCATTGCACGAAAGCTGATTAGCCGAGGATATGTAGAGTCATCGCGAGGTAGGAATTTTGCCTTAATGCTTTGAAACTGAACCTGAAATTATGTACAAGACTCGGGACAATTAGTTGTTCGGGCATAGGTGCGACATGACACATCCGATCACCGTGATTTTTGGCATGCGATTGGGCATCGTCCATGGTCAGGTTTTGTCGCCTTCTGATTCCCGAAATACAATTTCATTGAGGAATTTGAATTAAAACTAGACGGTTTTTTACTTAAACCGTTTGACGTAAGTCGGCTCACTAGAATTAATTTTAAAAAATCGTTTAAATTGAAAAACTAAAAAATTGAAAGACTCCGTCTGTTAGATCAACACTTGCTTAATCTATAATAAGAAAAGCAAGTTTCTGTATGTGTGCGCGTCTGTCTTTCGCGATACAAAAGAAAAACATGGTTCCCGATGTGAGTGTGCCTTTCGCTTTGTTTACATGCAACCTGATCACAACCAATGTGAATGAGTGAAGGAAAGTAGTTCATGATCAATTTTAGACATTTCTTTTTAGAACGTTTCGTACTTTTGTTGTGGAAGTCATAAATTTTGTTGAACGAATGAACTCCCAAGAAGGAATGATTTATGTCATCAGTAGACCGATAATTCATGAAAGAATCATTTGTATGAATGAGCTCCCAAGAAGGAATGATTTATGCCATCAGTACTATGATAACTCATGAACGACTCTTTTGTATGAGTGATGAATGAACTCCCAAGAGGGAATGATTTATGCCATCAGTACAATGATCATTCATGAACGAATCTTTTGCACGAATGATGAACAAACTCCCAAGAAGGAATTTTTATGCCATCAGTAGAATGATAATTCACAAAAGACTCTTTTGCGTGAATGATGAATTAACTCCCAAGAATGAATGATTTATGTCATCAATAGAATGACCATTCATGAACGACTCTTTTAGAATTTGTTGAGCGGAGCTCTCTTTACGAGACTCGACACAATTAGTTGTTCGGGCATAGGTACGGGATGACACATCCGATCACCGTGACTTTTTGCATGCAATTGGTTATCGTCCACGGTCAGGTTTTGAAGGTTTCTGTTTCAGAAATCCTGTTTCAGTGGGGAATAATCTTCAAAAAAATTGCATTTTCAGGATTTTTTTCCGAGTTTTGAGACGAGGTCGTTTGTTAACTATCTCCTCCAAAGATCTTCAATCGATCCCGGTGACACTTGCCACAGAGAAAGTAAGGAACATGGCGAGTTACATGGGGTGGATATCATGGTGATTGTTCGTGTCTTATAAAAACAATGACTATTAAAAAACTGGCCAATTTTAATGATAATTGAAAATATCCGCTCTCTGTACGAGAGTCGGAAATATTAGTTATTCGGGCATACCTGCAACATGACACATTCGATCACCATGTTTTTTGGCATGTGATTGGACGGCGTCCACTGCCAGGTTTTGACGCCTTCCTATTACCAAAATTCCGGGTCAATGAGGAATTTCAATAAAAACATTTAAAATTGTTCCTTTTTTTAATGGTTATTACTCCTATAGGAGTGTGGAAGATATTATGATCAGAGTAAAATCCCTGAAATGGCAATGGGCTGGACATATTGCCAGAAGGACAGACCAGCAATGGACAGCCGAAATTTTAGACTGGATTCCAAGCGACAAGAAAAGACCCAGAAGAAGACCACACGGGAGATGGGAGGATGAAATTCGAAAGTATGTGGGATTAACATTAGGGAGACTGGCACAAGACAGACCGTTGAGGAAGAAACTTGGGGAGACCTTTATTCCAGTAGTGGATTGATAATGCTGGACATCGATGATGATGATTCCTATAGGACACAACCAATCACCATGTTACCGACTCCATGTCACTAATCACTGATTCTTTCAATTAAAAAACACGCGCGAACATTCCATTATACACTGCTGGCCACCCAAAATGCAGCACCAAAAAGTATACGAGGTAGCAAAGCCAGATTTACTGGACACATAACAACAGATACAAAGATGAAACGATTGAGTTTACACGCCCGTGCGACTTGCGGAGCACGCAGACATCCATATTTTGTGTGGCCCCCATGGCTGGCAATAAAGGCCGCTACCCGCCGCGGCATCGAACGAAAGAGGCTTTGGATGTGGGCTTGGGGTATGTCGGTCCAGGCTGCTTCCACACGTTACCACAGTTCATGAGGCGTAGCCGCGGGTGGTGCTTGCAGGGCCCCTCGGTTGCCGAAATGCGACCAGACGTTTTCGATGGGCGACATATCGGAAGAACAGGCGGGCCACGACAGCAGTGACACCTGGTGGGCCGTTGAAACGTGGCCGCTGGCAGGTCCTGCAGGTAAGGGAGGACTACAGACTCCAAAACGTCGGAGATGTAGCAGTGGCAGTTGAGTGCACCGGCAATGCGTACCAGAGGGGTGCGGGTGTCATATCCAATTGCGCCGAAAACCATAACGCCAGGCGACGGACCGGTATGGCGATGCATAATGCAGGCGTCATACAGTCTCTCGCCGTGGTGCCGCCACACGCGGATCCGACCATCGTGGTGTTACAGGCAGAAGCGGTATTCGTCGGAGAAGACAATGTCGTGCCATTCCGTAGTCCAGGTGCGGCGTTCAACGGCCCATTGCCGCCGCACTCGCCGGTGGTGTAACGTCAATGGTAATCTGAGAAATGGACGCCGTGCGACAAGTCCCAGCTCCTGCAGACGACGTCGAACGGTACATGCTGACACAGGTTGTTGCACAACACACCGTAATTCCTGCGCTAACGTTCGTGATGTGGCGGTGCGAGCCGTCAATGCCTGTCGCACAACATTCCGGTCCTCTCCTTCGGTGGTGTGCCGTGCCTGCGTCAATCGCTCACGTCGGTCCGTACGTCCGTCCGTCCGTCCCTCTTACACCCACCGAATCCATACTCGCCTCACTGTGGCTGGATGTCGTCCCACACGGGTGCCGATGTCTCGGTACGATAAACTGCTGTCGCGATAAGCCACTATTCGTCCTCTGTCGAACTCCGAAACGTGCTGGAATGACTGCCGTATTCTGCGACGAGGCACCTGGAAGCTTCCCACGCACAGGTCTGGCAGCACAACACACTTCCACAGCTTACACCTCCGCCTTCTGTGCACCCTTCTTATAGTGTTTCTTGGTGGCGTGTCGGGCGCACATGATTTCCATATGCCCTGCAATGCTAATCGTTTGCATCTCCTCTCACGGGAGACGCATGCTGTGAATTTCAGGCCAATCGGATGCTTCCTTCTTGGTGTTGCATTTTGGGTGGCCAGCAGTGTATTTGTTAACATTCTACAGTACCAATTTTTTACGAAGCAATTTGTTCGAGTTTTTTAGATCTTTTGCAATTTGAAACTATTTTGGTTCAAACTGATAAAAAGAAAGATGACACCGAATTTTCGGGTGTAATAAGCACGTCTTTTGAATCCGTTCTGAAACAAATTAAATTTATCAAAGCTATTCAAAGTCAATGGAACCGGTATGGAAAAAAATATCATCTGACGGAAGAAAGAAGTTTTTCACTCAGGATTTCAATCCCCAGATATTGCTGCAAACAGAATCGTGAGCTTACGCCCTCTGGTTGCAGACTTGAGCATTAAAAAAAACATGAATTTATTTGAGAAACATTTCGCACCGGAAACTCTCTACAACACAGAAAGAATTTTTCAAATCGGACTTTTAGAAACAGAGATATCGACAAAAATAAGGTGTGACTTTACGTCCCTTGTTGGGAAAACCATGCATTATTTTAGGAAGAAATTATTCTCAAAAGGTTTTTCCCTACGAGTGGTATCGGTCCAAGAAAAAAAAATTAGTCGAGTTTTCAGGAGCCCAGATTTTGCTACAAATACATCAGAAGCAGAAATTAACACCTGGTGGCCAAACCATTCTTTACCAAACATTAGAAATTATATGAAAAATATTTTCCATCAGGTCTCGTGTGCAATACAGGAAGAAGTTTTCAAATCGGAGTTTTAGAAGCAGAAATAACGCAGAAAACGCACTTTTCCTTTGTGCCCCCTAGCGGAAAGTCTGTGATTTACTTGAAAAAGTTTGAATTTATAGGAAAAACATTTCGCATCGGAAACACTGTCCAACAAAGAAGGATTTTTTAAATCGGACTCCTAGAAGTAGAGATATTGACAAAAATAAGATACACATCTACGCCCCCTGGCGTAGAGACCATGCATTATTTTAAAAATAAAATATTTCTGAAAGGTTTGTCGACATGAGTACTATCGATCTACAAAAGACGTTTTTTTTTCAATCGAGAATTTAAAAGATCATATTTTGCTGCAAATACATCAGAAGCGGAAATTAAGATTTACGTCCCCTGGTGGCCAAACCATTTTTTTTACAAAAATTTGAAGTTATGTGTAAACGATCTCCTATCAGGAGCTGTATCCGGTGCAGAAAGAATTTTTCAAATCGGAGATTTAGAAGCAGAGATATAGGGGAAAACGCAATTTACCTCTACGCCCCTTAGCGGAAAATCTATGAATTACTTGAAAATTTTGAAATTATATGCAAAACATGTCACACTGAAAACACTACCTAACGAAGAAGGAATTTTTCAAATCGGACTCCTAGAAGTACAGATATCGGCAAAAATATGATATACATTTACGCCCCCTGGCGGAGAAACTGTGTAATATTTAAAAAAGAAAATATTGCGAAAATTGTTTTTCAATCGATATTTTAGAAGCTCAGATTTTATGGCAAATATATCGGAAGCAAAAATTAACACTTACGCTTCCTGGTGGCCAAAGTATTCTTTACCAAAAATTTGGAATTGTATGTAAAATATTTCCCATCAGGAGTTGTATACGCAGAAGAAAAAGTCTTTCAAATCGGAGTTTTAGAAGAACAGTTATCGGGAAAAATGTAATTTACTTTTACGCCCCCTGGCGGAAGAGCTATGCATAATTTGAAAAAGTAACTATATCTAAAATACTCTTCGACATAAATAGAATCGAAAGGCAAAATATTTTTTCAATCGGATGTTTAGAAGCAAATATGTGGAATAAAACGTATTTTCGAATTCGACGTCATCTGCATTTACGCCCTCTAGCGGCGAAATTGTACATCGTAAAACAAAAACGAAATAAAGGATCATCATTCTCATATTTCAAGCTATCCAATGCAAAAATATTTTTTTAAATGGGACTAATAGTTGCAGAGATATCGTGGGTACAGGCGGACGGACGGACAAACCGGTAACATAAGCACGATCTTTTATTACAAAAGACGTGCTAAAAAGGAAGCGGAGCACATTGTGGACACAAGAAAAACGCTAGAATTGCCAGTGGAAAGCTTTTTTGGCACGTCGTTTGTGAAAAAAGATCGTGCTTGTGTTACCGGTTTGTCCGTCCGTCCGTCCGTCCATGCCCTGTCGTATTTCTGTAGTCCTGCGTTCCCGTGGGGGACCTACCAAGTATTAGACTGGTGTACTAGTTTTTCTGGCACTTCAGTGTATATATATATATATGTACAAAAGAAAAAGCGGAAAACATAAGGAAAATTTATATGCATGTATATATATATATATATATATATATATATATATATATATATATATACAGGGTGATTGCTAAAGTTCTAAGTCACCTCAATAACTTGAGAACAAAGACAGCTAGAGCTATGGAAGTAAGATGTGGTATAGCAAAACAGCCATGCGCTATCGGTTGAGAGTGGCTGCAGCGCCCCTAGTGGCAAAATGTGGAAGTTAGCACTCCTATCTCGGAAACCATGAGAGATACGGGAAAGATATCAATTAGAAACTTGTAGAGCATCAACGAATTAGTAGGAAATGCCATATGGTAGAAACGGCTGTCGTAAGTAAAAGGCTGGAAACGTGAGGGAAACACAAGGTTTATTATACTCAGGCATGAATACAAATGGAGTACATTGGTCGTATTTAATTCAACAGCGGTACTTACGTAACGTTGCGTTTAACGTAAATGGGGTTCAATATGGACACCATCTGCCACAATACACATTTGAATGCGAGACAGAACTTCCCTTTGTACGTTCGCCAGCATAACAGGTGTCACGCTCTCACACGCAGCGACGATACGCAGTTAGAGATCGTGGAGACTAGTCGGTTCCACCCTCTACACGTGATTCTTTAGGTAACCCCAGAGGAAGAAATCCCTGGGAGTTAGATCCGGGGATCGTGGAGGTCACGCTACGGGACCACCATAACCGATGATCTGTTGCCCGAAAGTGTCGGACAGGAAGTGCTGTACCGCTGTTGGTTGATGTGCCGGAGCGCCGTCATACTGAATCCATAATGAGCGTACATCTTGCAGAGACAGATCATCTAGCCACTCAGGTAATGTGCTTTCTAAAAGCTGCAGGTATCTTTGTCAATTTAATGTGCCCTCATAGAACACAGGCCCAACAAGTCGGTCCTTCCAGATGCCACACCAGACATTGATCGACCAGCGCACCAGATGCCTCATTTCCCGTGTAAAAAATGGATTCTGAACTGCCCAGTAATGGGTGTTTTGTTTGTTCAGCACCCCGGCGCTTGTGAACTGCGCTTCGTCAGTCCAAAGGATGTTTGATAGAAAGGCCGCATTTTCTTCTACAGTGTTCATTACAAAATTGCACCAATCTAGACGTCGTTGTTTATCCCTTGCATCAGTAGAACAGCGGTACTGTACGGTACGGGTGGGCACCATGCTGATGCAAAATGTTCCACACACGGGATTGGGATAAGCCACATGCCATACTGACTTCCCTCATACTGGTGTGTGGGTTGGCCAAAACGTATGCCAGAACATCGACTGGTTGCACATCCCTGCTCATTCCGGTGGGTCGGCCCGAACGGGGACGCGCTGCAGTACTACCTGTCTCATGTAACCGTCGAACCGCGCGACTGATGGTCCACGCTGTCGGCGATGGATGAGTAGGAAATCGTAAGCCATACTGGCGTAACGCTTCCCTCGCCTTGCGTCCAAATTCTCCATATAGCAGTACCATCTCGCAATACTTTTCATTCGAATAGCCTGCCATGCTTGTTCATTACCCGATACTCACGTTACGAATGACATAGCTCCTGACCGACGATCCTTTATACATTGTCACGCCGCGCCTGATACTGCAGGTGAGGCGTTATGTCACACCAGAATTTGCATACGACACTCACAGACGTGCGGTCGTATACGTCATACATTTATCTCTGCTAGACTGTTACCGCGACAACGACACGAACCGGCTTCGCACAAGTTCGCGGTTCCAGCCTTCCACTTACCCCAGCCGTTTCTACCATATGTCGTTTCCTACTAATTCGTTGATGCTCTACAAGTTTCTAATTGATCTCTTTCCCGTATCTCTCGTGGTTTCCAATATAGGAGTGCTAACTTCCATATTTTGCCACAAAGGGCGCTGCAGTCACTCTCCTCCGATAGCGCATGGCTCTTTTATTATACCATAACTTACTTCCATAGCTCTAGCTGTCTTTGTTCCCAAGTTATTGAGGCGACTAAGGAATTTAGGAATCACCCTGTATATATACACTGCTGTACAATTGCTAAGGACGGATCATAAACGGCTATATAGCGCATAAAAAAGTAAGTGTGGTTGGATGCCAAGTGAAATAAAATAATGTCAGAATGCCAGGACATTACAAGAAAGACAATTTATTGTGCTCTGAAATCCATAAGGATTTGGAACGTGTTCAAGGGACAAACAGGCCATTTTGTGCAGAATACGTAAACGTGAGAAAAATGCAATTACCGTCCGCAGGCGTTCCGGCGTAAGATGTCAATACGGGATATGGCCACCATGGAGGGCGATGCAAGATTCCACACGTCGTGTCATGCTTTGCACAATATTATCAAGCAGCTGTTGGGGTAATTTATACCATTCCTGTGTCAGTGCACGGATGAGGGTGTCCTTGTTTATTGGAGGGCATTGGCGACCGGCAAGACTCCTCCCCAAAGCATCCCACACATTTTCAATGGGATTCAGATCTGGAGAATGTGCTGGCCATAGGAGGCGTTGAATATCCTCGCTCTCAAGACACTCCTGGACAGCGACTGTTCGATGACATGTTGCGTTGTCGTCCATGAAAATGAATCTATCACCGAAAGTACCGCGGAACATGCGAACATGAGGTAGCAGAACATCATTAATGTATCGTTGGCCAGTCATAGTCCCAGTTGGAAGCACATAGAAGGACGTACGGCCATTGATCATGATGCCAACCCATACCATGACACTACATGTCGGATATCGGTCCCTTTCCTGTATGTTTGCTGGACAATATGCAGTACCACCATCACGCCAGATCAGTTGTCGTCGACAATCAGACGATAGACTGTATCTACTCTCATCTGAGAAGAGGACAGCAGACCAGTCGTTATCAGTCCGATTGCGATGTTGATAGCGCCATTGCAAACGGCAGGTACGGTGACGTCTGGACAATGAGATGCACACAACAGGACGGCGGGCGTATAGTCCTCCTTAATGCAAACGTCTGACGACAGTTTTTCGGGAGATCCGCTTCCCAGTAGCAGCCATAAACTGATTTGCTACCTCACTAGCTGTGCTGCGCCGGTGTCTTTTTGTTGATAGCACTATGTACTGATCTTCTGCAGTTGTCGTACTGCGAACACGACCTCCCCCGTGACGTTTGCTACGCTCTCCATTTGTTTGAAATGATTTCCAAATCCTTGAAACAACACTGTGGCTGACGTCGAACTCCCTGGCAACATCTGTTATTTTTTGCCCTTCTTCAATCTTGCCAATAATACGGCCACGCGTAAAATCATCTAGGTGATGTCGGGAAGACATACTGAAAATTGCAAGTTCGTCAATTGATTCTTTCCCTTTCAACTTTGCGTTTGAACAACAACGGTCAATACGCGTCAAATCCTTTATATCTCTTATCAGCGCTATGACGTCACGAACAAGTTCGGCAATAAAAAATTTGCATACGCACAACACGTCTTACTGTATCTCACACTTATGCTAATTTAAACATTTTCCTGCCTTCCATTTTATGGTTGCTATCGTTGCTATTGTAATCCGGCCTTAGCAATTGTCGGGCAGTGTATATATACACTATATTGACAAAAGTCTCCGGACACCTAGAAGAGAAAAACAACATAGCATTTATTGACATACATTAGTACGGTGTCGGTATACGTTTGGCCTTAATGCATGCACTGATCCTTCGAGACATGCTTTCGACAAGGTTTTGGAACACAGCGACAGCAATGCGCTACCATTCAGTACATAATGCTGACGCTAACTGTTATTTAGTAGTAGGCCTTGGTTCCAAACATCTTATGCGGCGCTCTCATTCATCAAATAGGTGCTCTAAAGGATTAAGACCAGGCCACTGTGTTGGCCAACCCCACACAACACGGAATTATCGTCAAATCACGCCGTAAGAGTCTTTGCTTTATGGCTCGGTGTATTATCATGCTAGTACCAACAAGGGTCAGTTCAAGAGTATTGCCACAGAGTTGGTAGTACATAATTGACCAGAATATCGAGGTAGACGTGCTCGTTAACAGGATTGTCTACGATAACCAATAGGCAATGACCATACCACGAAAAACACCCCCTCACGAGTACACTGCCAGCTCCAAACTTGACCGTAGCAACAGTACACTGCGGTAAATAGCATTCCCCTGGCTTTCCCCATACCGACACACAGCCATCATACTGATGGATCGTGTATCTAGATTCATCAGTCCATAGGACCCGTTTCCATTGATCTAAGGTCCACGATAAATGTTCTTTACACCATGCTAAACGACGAGTAGCATTCCAAGTGGAGATGAAAGGCTTATAAGCAGCAGTACGGTCACGGTAACCCATGGAATGAAGTTCTATGGAAATGATACCTGTACATACCGAGGCACCAGCATTTTCACTCACCTGTACACCGAGCTCTTGTGCAGTACTCCGTGGATTAGTTGTAAAGAATCTCCTAAGATGTAGACGTCCTCGATCACTGATTTTCTTTGGTCTGCCGGTACGTTTTACTGTTTCATACACGCCATGTGACTTCCACTTATTCAGTACATCCAAAAGAGTTGACTTGGGTATGTTTAAACATCTCTTGGTTGCTCTAATGGACAACCCACTAATATAACACGCAACAATCTTTCCTTTCTCATAGTCAGTTCTCTTCCGCCGTGACATTTTTACTCAACCTCACAGTGCGATATGACCACGGTCAGTTGCAGGCTTGTTTTCAAACCGCTTGCAGCTATACCGCGCATCTTAACAACGTAGCGGATCCGTTCATTTGCTTTTCAAGGAGTGTCCGGTGATTTTTGTTAATATAGTGTATGTAGGTAATGGGATGTAAGGTCAGGTGATGCGTAACATCACAGCCTCTCCTAGGCAAATGTCAACCCCGTCTTCTCGTGGTGCATCCTGTTCCCACTAAAAGGGCTCTGACGATCGCCAATAGCGGTATTACTATACCATCGGGATTAGAGAAAATGCTATCCCACACTCACTAACCCGCTTGGCCAGCGTGGTGAGTTATGTACAAACCCCTCCAAAATGACTCCACAACTTAAATCTTGGCCCTCGGTCTCCAGCAGCTGGAATGTACCAGGCCAAGGCAGCGGCCAGTGCGACATGAAAGTAGAGGGTGCTAAGAATCCCCGGAGGACCGGACTAGGCTGCCATTTGATACTGACCTTGGCTACGTATAATGGACGCTCCCTATCTTCTGATTCAAGGCTTCTTGAATTGGAAAAGGAACTACAACGGATCAAATGGGACATCGTCGGGCTAAGTGAGGTAAGGAGAAAATGAGATCTCATTGAACTGAAAAGTGGACATCTCTTCTACTATCCTGGGAAAGATACTGGCAGAACTAGTGGTGTTGGATTTATAATAAACAAGAAACCGAAGGATAAAGTTGTAGAAGTTGGAAGTTCCTCTTACCGAGCTGCACGACTCGTTATCCAACTCTCGAGAAGATACCAGGCTCAGATTATTCAAATTTTTGCACCCCCCACAAGTCATCCTGAAGAAGAAATTGAGGAATTTTATGAGGAAATTTGTCATCTAAATAATAAATGTCAGCAGCACTTGAAGATAATTATGGGAGATTTCAATGCAAAAATAGGACAACGGCAACAGAATGAAACTTCAGTAGGTAAATTCGGTCACAGCAACAGAAACCAGCGTGGAAATACTCTCGTTTTGCAGAGGCAGAAGGGTTTTTCATCTTGAACTCCTTTTTCAAGAAAAAGCCACACAGGAAATGAACATGGAGACATCCAAATGGGACTACAAGTGAATTGATTTTATTATGCGTAACAAAAATTTGGTCATAGAAGACTGCAGTGTGCTAAACAAGTTCAACACAGGTAGTGACCATAGATTGGTGAGATGTAAGATACACCTCAACACTAAACTCGAACGTGGCAAGCTCATAAGACAAACAAAATGTATTGACATAACCAACCTTAAAAACCACCATAATACCTTCAAGTTGGAACTGAAGAACAGATTCTCTGCTTTAGAAGGCCTAACATCGGAAGAAGTGGATATTTCTGAAGTTAACAGAAAAGTAACCAAAGCTCTTATGGAAACAGCAACAAAATTAGCTGGGTCTAAGAACAAGTTGCATGTGAACAAATTATCAGGAAAAACCAAAATGTTGATGCAAAAAAGAAGAGAGATGAGGACAACTAAAGAAGATGGGACTTCCAAAGTGGAATACATAGAGCTATGCAAGACTGTACGAAAAAGTATCACTGAAGACGTAAGGAAATTCAACTGTGAACTAGTAAGGAAAGCAATTGAAAACAACCAAAGCCTAAAGATAGCAAAGGAACATCTCAGTAAGGGAAGTAAACAGATTATGGCACTGAGAAAAGAAGATGGTTCTGTAACAAGAAATAGAGGCGAAATTTTGACAAGAGTGAAAGATTTCTACTCCAAATTATATGAAAGAGATGATACATGCACTCCAGGCATCATGAAAGGTACCAGTACCAGAGTTCTTCCACTCCTTCCAGCAGAAGTTGCACATGCAATCAAGAACATGAATCGGGGAAAGCTCCAGGAGAAGATGGAATTACTGTAGACATCATACAAGAAGCAAGTGGAGAAATCGAAACATTACTCGCCCAAATTTTCACTCGATGCCTTAATGAAGGAAAAATTCCTGAGGATTGGAACACCGCTACAATGATCCTGTTACATAAGAAAGGTGACATTAAGGATCTCAGGAACTACAGACTTATCAGCCTCCTATCAGTGGTTTATAAAATCTTCACTAAAGTTCTTTCACACCGCATGAAGGTAACACTGGACATGTCTCAACCGACAGAACAAGCTGGATTCAGGAGTGGCGACAGCACAATAGATCATATCCACGTACTGAGAGAACTAATTGAAAGAGCGAGGGAATATGAACTTCCATTGTGCATGGCTTTTATCGATTATGAAAAAGCCTTTGATTCGGTGAAACCATCAGCAGTTACAATGACTCTGAAATCGTGCGGTATTGAAGATGCATACATTAATATTATTAATAACATCTATGAAAATGCAAGTGCAAAGATTCGGCTGTTTGAAAATACAACACACATAAAAATTGGAAAGGGAGTGAGACAAGGTGACACCATATCTCCGAATCTCTTTAACGCCAGATTGGAAAATGTCTTTCAATCACTGAACTAGGAAAACAATGGGATAAAGATTAATGGAGATTATCTAACCCACCTTCGTTTTGCTGATGACATAGTCACTTTTGCAACTACCCCATCAGAGCTGCAGAGTATGATCCAAGAACTTGCTTACAAGAGTAAAGAAGTGGGATTAAAAATGAACTTTCAGAAGACGAAAGTGATGTTCAATGCTTTTACACGAAATGAAGATTTATCGATTGATGGAGAAAAGCTGGAGATAACAGACACGTACCTTTATCTTGGACAGCAGATATCAAGTGAGGGTCACATTGATTAAGAAATTAATCGGCGTACAAAACTTGCCTGGAGAGCTTTTGGAAGAAACAGCATAATTTTCAAGAGCAATATGCCATTATGTCTTAAAAGAAAAGTGTTTGATCAATGCATCCTTCCAGTGCTTACGTATGGTGCAGAGACGTGGACCTTAACTAAAAGAGACATACAAAGGCTGCAGACAACTCAAAGCAGCATGGAGAGGTGCATGCTTGATGTAACCAGGGGAGATAAGAAGAGTAACTCGTGGATCTGAAAAATGGCAAGAGCTGAAGACATCATGATTAGAGTTAAATCCCTGAAATGGCAATAGGCTGGACGTACTGCCAGAAGGACAGACCATCGATGGAAAGCCGACATTTTAGATTGGATTCCAAGGGACAGGAAAAGACCCAGAAGAAGACTACATGGGAGTTGAGTGGATGAAATTCGAAAGTATGCGAAAGTGACATGGAGGAGACTGTCACAAGGCAGACCGTTGTGGAGGAAACTTGGGTAGACCTTCGTCCAGCAGTGGATTGATAATGGTTGACAATGATGATGATGATGATATAGGTAATGGCAAATCGGGATTGTAAGCGATTGGGACGATTTGGAACTGCTGTAAGTTCCCAGACTCGTCAAGAACTGCTTCAACAGTACAATGCCGGACCCAGTAAACTAGTCTCAGAACGATTAGCAACTACTGCACGTTCCCAGACTCGTCAAGAAGTGTTTTAACAATATCAAAAACTGTTTTAACAATACAATGCTGGACCCAGTAAACTAGTCTCTGAACGATTAGCAACTACTGCACGTTCCCAGACTCGTCAAGAACTGCTTCAACAGTACAATGCTGGACCCAGTAAAATAGTCTCAGAGCGATTAGCAACTATGCACGTTCCCAGACTCCTCAAGAACTACTTTTACAGTACAATTGTGGACCCGGTAAACTAGTTTCAGAACAATTAGCAACTACTGCACATTCCCAAACTCGTCAAGAATTGCTTTAAAAATACAATGCTGGACCCACTAAACCAGTCTCAGAAAGAATGATAGGAAGAGAACTACATGGGTCGAGCATTTTCAGTCGTGTTACCCCAATAGCCCAGAAAGTAACAACTGTCCAGAAAAACATTTGCCTTGCTTTGGCCAAACAGCATCGTCAATGGACCGTTGAACAGTGGCGAGGAATAATATGTACCATCGAACAGTGGCGATGAATAACATGGACCGTTGAACAGTTGCGATGAATAATATGGATCGTTGAACAGTGGCGATGAATAATATGGTCCGACAAATCCAGATTCTACTTGCAGTGATGGTCGTTCCAGGGTCATGCGGAAGGCTGAGGAAGCATCCGAAGTAGCATACTGACATTGGCCAACGGTTGGCCCAATGATATTTTTGCGTCGGCAGCGTTGGACGAAGGTTATGTTGTTTATCGAAGATTGTCCAAAGGTTTTTCCAACCACACATGAACAACCATTTAACAACAAGTGACCACTTAACTGTTGTCCGATGGTTGTCCAACAACACTTGACCAACCATGGTTGTCCAAGAACACATGATCACATTAGAAAACTTTTTGCAACAGTTTTCCAGTGTGGGTTCAACCGTTGAGCCAACACATATCCAATTGTTGGCCGCCGAGTCGCCTCGTCGCTGGGCCGACCGTTAAAAGCCCACAGTTGGTCCAGCATAATATTGCTACCTGGGGTTTAATCCAGAATATATCCAAAGAGCTGTGCAAAAAGGAGGTGGAAGTGCATGTCTCGCGGTTGTATTTCAAGTACTGGTGTTGAACCATTCGTTGAGGTTCCACTAGCATGTAATCTATGGGCTATGTGCCAATTTAAATAATGCATTATTGCCCCCAGTTTTATGGAAGAAGAAGCATATGTAGTGGATCCTGTGTTTTCAAGGTTATAACTCTCGAGTCCATCGCGCTTGAATTGTGCTGATTGGTTTGAAGAACATGAGAGAGACGTTCTTGACTTCAATTGGCCTGCAAGTTCACCCGATTTAAACGTGATGAAAAAAGTCTGGGACGTGTTAGAAAGGGCCGTGAAGAAGTATAATGAATTAGCTTTTTTTCTTTCCGCTAAGCTAATTATAATGAATAAGCTCTTTCTACCAGCTAGCTAATGATAATAATGAAGCTTTCCTACTGAGCTTCAAATAGTGAATTCAAATGGTTGTTGTTACTAGTTAATTAAGAACATGAATAAAGTCTCCTGCTAGTAGTGTAGTAATAGTATTGAACAAACTTATAACTGGTAGTAATGTTGCAGCAGTAATTAGAATGAATAAAGTCTTAATGCTGGTTGTTAATGGTAATAAACTAATGATATAAATCTAACAGCCAGACAGAGGTCTGACAAAAACTATGAATTGAGAAAGACGTACTTACTACAAGCTTTTTTATTATGCAACTCTTGGTCGTCCAAAGCACACACACACAACTTGTTTCACAATAATGAAGAATCCAACTAATCACATAGAACAAGCGATCTCCCTATAACAACAAAAGCTCTCCTTATAACAACAAAATCTCTCCGTACAACACCAAACGCTCCTATATATACTAGCACCACCACGTCATGACTTACACTCATTGCCAGATCTCATTCATCGGGTGAAATAATATCTCGTTCAGTAAGAAGATAATTTACATAAAAAAATAAAATAACCAGAGATAGTAAAATCAAAAGAAAAGTGAATATAGAGTATACGTTACAGAAGAAAAACGACATCCTGCAAATTTGGAGGAATTAAGGAATGTTTTGAAAATGGAGTGAAATGAACTTGATACGCATATGATGCTCAGTCCTATTGTTGGTATGCCATACAAAATTAAAGATATATACAAGTATATATAAATATTCTTAGCACCCTCTGCCTTCTAAGAATATTTATGTACAATACCTTTGCAAGAAATGAAGATTTATCAATTGATGGGGAAGATGCATACATTAATTTTGATCAATGCATCCTTCCAGTGCTTACGTATGGTGCAGAGACGTGGACCTTAACTAAAAGAGACATACAAAGGCTGCAGACAACTCAAAGGAGCATGGAGAGGTGCATACTTGGTGTAACCAGGAGAGATAAGAAGAGGAACTTGTGGATCCGAAAAATGACAAGAGTGGAAGACATCATGATCAGAGTTAAATCCCTGAAATGGCAATGGGCTGGACATACTGCCAGAAGGACAGATCATCGATGGACAGCCGAAATTTTAGATTGGATTCCAAGGGACAGGAAAAGACCCAGAAGAAGACCACATGGGAGATGGGTGGATGAAATTCGAAAGTATGCAGGGGTGACATGGAGGAGACTGGCACAAGACAGACCGTTGTGGAGGAAACTTGGGGAGACCTTCGTCCAGCAGTGGATTGATAATGGTTGACAATGATGATGATGATGATGATGATATATAAATATATCTGGACATGGCTCAACCGAGAGAACAAGCTGGATTCAGGAGTGGCTACAGCACTATAGATCATATCCACGTACTGAGAGAACTAATTGAAAGAGCGAGGGAATATGAACTTCCGTTATACATGGATTTTATTGATTATGAAAAGGCCTTTGATTCGGTGATACCATTAGCAGTTACAATGGCTTTGAAATCCCGCGGTATTGAAGATGCATACATTAATATTATTTATAACATCTATGGAAATGCAAGTGCAAAGATTCGGCTATTTAAGAATACAGCACCCATAAGAGTTGGAAAGGGAGTGAGACAAGGTGACCGTATATCTTCCAAACTCTTTAATGTCACGTTGGAAAATGTATTTTAATCAGTGAACTGGGAAAACAAAAGGAAAAAGATTAATGGAGATTATCTAATTCACCTTCGTTTTGCTGACGACATACTCATTTTTGCAGTTACCCCATCAGAGCTGCAGAGTATGATCCAGGAATTTGCTGACAAGAGTAAAGAAGTGGGATTAAAAATGAACTTTCAGAAGACAAAAGTGATGTGCAATACCTTTGCAAGAAATGAAGATTTATCGATTGATGGGGAAAAGCTGGAGATAACCAATATCTGCATTTATCTTGGACAGCAGATATCAAGTGAGGGTCACATTGATGAAGAAATTCATCGCCGTATTAAACTTGCTTGGAGAGCTTTTGGAAGAAACAGCATAATTTCCAAGAGCAATATGCCATTATGTCTTAAAAGAAAAGTGTTTGATCAATGCATCCTTCTAGTGCTTACGTATGGTGCAGAGACGTGGACCTTAACTAAAAGAGACATACAAAGACTGTAGACAACGCAAAGATGCACGGAGAGGTCCATGCTTGGTGTAACCAGGTGAGATAAAAAGAGGAACTCGTGGATCAGAAAAATGACAAGAGCTGAAGACATCATGAACAGAGTAAAATTCCTGAAATGGCAATGGGCTGGACATATTGCCAGAAGGACCGACCATCGATGGACAGCCGAAATTTTAGACTGGATTCCGAGGGACAGGAAAAGACCCAGAAGAAGACCACATTAGAGATGGGTGGATGAAGTACGAAAGTATGCGGTAGCAACATGGAAGAGACTGGCACACGACAGACCGTTGTGGAAGAAACTTGGGGAGGTCTTCGTCCAGCAGTGGATTGATTATGGTTGACAATGCTGCTGCTGCTGATGATGATGGTGATATAAATATATAGTATATACATTCTGGTAAATAAACACAACTTTTCTGGAAAAAAAACAGTGAATTTTATTTTATGAAAAGCCGCAGAAGACGTTATATAAACAAAGAGCTTCGATGTTAGAAACAGATAGGGGCACCTAATCTATTTTGAGTCTTCTGAGGGGAAGGACTCGTGTTTCGTCCGGAAATTAGATCTAAAATAATATGTAATATTAAATTGTTCCTAGTAAATCTCCTAAACGGTAAATATTAAAATTCTGCATGAGTTATGCAATCATTACGATATTTTTATCTTTCGGTAATCTAATGCTGGTAACAGAAAATGAAAGATGCGATGTGAATCTAAATGTATAATGCTCATTTATATTACTAATTATATTGAAGATAGATAAAAACTTCTTAAGTGTACAGAACAACGTAATTTTGTTATTTCGAACGTCGCAGTTTCGTAATAAAGCAGCGAAACTTGTTAATGACGTCTGTTGGACTGAAAGATTATGAACAAAACTCAAATCCAAGTTTGTTTCAGGAACATTTACTTGCGAAAGAGTTATGTTTATAACGAGATTAAAAATATCATGAATTTTTACTCTGAGTATGTTAACAGATCCTTGTTTAGAAAAGCGTATGCCCGTTCAACAAACGGCGGAAGAATAATGTAGGAATTGCTGAAACTCTTGATTTGAATATCTTAATTTACTTTCCAATTTCCACTTTACAGAACACAATGAAGCATTCTATCGAAACTAGAAAACCAATGCAGTAAAACAAAGAATTTACAAAAACTGACTTTGATGTTGAAGTTAAATATTTTTGTTTTGCTTTTAAAACTAATATCATGCTAGCAAAACAAGAGCGGCCGACGATGTGTGTGTGTAGATATATTTTATTTATTTTCTTTCAGTTTTTGACATGGTTTTTCGTTTTATTTTCATATTCAATTTTGTACAAATATTTCTTGTTTTCTGTTAAAAGCTTTTTTAAAATATTCAGTAGTAATTCTGGTACCTCCTAAATAGCATTGTAAATGCGTATAACTTTGTTTTTCAATATCGAAAATTGGAACGTTTATTTAGACGTACTGGTACAATCATTATACTATTTTTACCCGTTATACCGATCCTGCTAATAGTGCTGTACATTTTATAAAAAGCTTATACATTTTCTCACATGATAAAGCTTTATGAGGTCACTTTACAAAGTAATGCGGAGGGAGCAGTCTATTTTGGGGAAAACACATTGTTGTGAAAACGAGAGAATAGGTTTCTCGGAAGTGTGTTTGTTCCCATATACGAGAAAGTGCAATCACCTTTCTACACTTTATTCCTTTCTAAGTCATGGTCCATTTACTTTTTCTTATGATGTTCATTCCGGACCTACAACTATTTGTGGAACAATCCTCTTGAAGCAGTGCTTAGTTTGGTCCATTTGTTTTTGATCACGTGGCTACTCATCTGTTGTCTCCTGCTCCACGCAGATTGTGTACGATACGCCATTTCTTGGCCCGCTTGACCTGATTCTTCTCGTTCCATCCTACTTCCATCAACAGTAATTAATATCCAGTGCACTGGAGATCATATTTCAACTATGGAAGTACACACACTGGCAAAAAAATTAGGAAATTTGACATTCTCACGTTAAAATCCAGCTTATGCAAATGTAACAGTCACATCGATTGTAAAAAACAGTGATTAGCATCGCGGATGGAAAGAAACAATGATTAACATAATCACAAATCAGAAAGTGCCCAACAAATCATCGACTGAAAAAAACAGTCACATCGATTGGAAAAAACAGTCACTCCAGCACCTGTCAAAAATTTTAAAAATCAAGAGAGTACCCAGATACTCTTTGTACGTAATAATTTATGCTATACATCATTCGCATGTCAGGATCTATGTGGGTGTGAAATGTAACGAATAATTCGAGAGTATAATGAATATAGCTTCAACTAAGCTAATTATAATGAATTCCGCTTCTTCTAATGCTTCTTCTAATGGTTGTTGTTTGTTAATTATATCATGAATAAACTTTCCTGCTAGTAGTGTAGTAATAATAATGAACAAGCTTTTAACTGCTAGTAATGTTGTAGTAGTAATTAAGATGAATAAAGTCTTATGCTGGTTGTTAATAATAACCAACTAATGAAATAAACCTAACAGCCAGACAGAGATCTGACAAAACTATGAACTGAGAAAGACGTACTTACTAAGCCAATCTTTTATTTGGTAAACTTCTGGCTCTCACATAAAACGAAGATCTCTTTACACACGAAACAAAGCTCTCACGCACATAAACAACAGCTCACTCTATACAAAAACAGCTCTCTGACACATAAACGACAGCTCTCCTGGTACAGCAACAGCTCTCCTGGTACAACAACAGCTCTCCTTAGGTATCATTGAACGCGCCTATTTATACTGGCTACCACCACGTCATGACTTACACTCATTGCCAGATCTCATTCAGCGGGAGAAATAACATCTCGTTCAGTAAGAAGATAATTTACATAGTAAAATAAAATAACCAGAGATAGTAAAAATCAAAAGGAAAGTGAATCTAGAGTATACGTTACAAGAGTACACATTCATTTACGTACAACACCTTGCATTTATTGGCGTCGCTCACGACCACACCGAGACACAATCCGGTACATACTACTTTGAATTAAATCGTAACAACAAACACTAAGGTTTATCCCAGCACCGAGTGGCACTGTAGCTGGATTAATGAACGTCACTGTCGTAAAACTAATAAAAGAATATAAGTGAGTCATAAAATCAAATATTTAGTACACTATGGTTACGGCAGTAGTAAGTATTTCGACTGTTTCCAAAAAGAATAATATTTTTTATTCTTATATATTATTCAGATTTAAACGAACGTAAGAAGGAGTTAATTATGAAAGTCCATTTGCGCGTGTGCAAACTAAAATCTGACCTCAAAATAGAAAGAAGTGTGTTGTTGAGGGGGATCGATAACTTTTGGTTTTAGAAATCTACAGGCAAAGAATATCTAACCGGCGCTAGTTACGTCTCCAGCGAGACGTAACTTTCGCCGCCATATCTTAAGAGTTAAAATGCAGTGCACAGAAGCCAACATACAGGCTGATGCCGGAGCAGACTGCGCATGCGTAGTTCTGTTGACTTCAATTCTTTAGGTAAAGAACAGTCAGCTGTGCTACTCACAGCACGTGATTGTTACCTTCTCGATAGCATAATAACTTCGCAAATCGGATGTGTTAGTTTTGTTATGCCAATCCAAGGCCGCCGTTAAGGGTGTGCTGCGCGTGCGACCGCACAGGGCCTCGTGCTTTGACGGTCCTCGCGCTGGTGGATAAATAAGGGGATGGATTGGAGGTTTAACGACCACCGTGAGCAACTCAATGGGCTATAAGCAGTCGCCCGTCCCTAATTTAGGGTCACTGGCTCCAGGGAAGGGAGAGAGCCAGTGCCGTAAGACAAACACAACATCCATGCCTCACCGGGATTCGAACCCGGACCCCGTTCGGACGAATGATCAGAGGCCATCGCTTAGACCACTGCGCCACCGGGGCGGCATAAATAAGGGGGAAAAAACAAAAGAGAGAAAGAAAGAAAAATTTAACATTAAGTACACAGACAAAAAAAAAATATAAAAAATCTGACAGTTCTAAACATGAATTACCATCCCAGTTGTCCACGATCCGCATACACAAATATTGCAGTGATGTCATATACATACGCTCCCCCTTCCTGATTCAAAGTGCAGCCCTCTGAGATCGTTCTTTCTGTATCCCTGAGAGACCATGAGTCTGGTGGGCGGGGCCAGAGTTTGTTACCTTGATAAGTCCAACACACGCCGCAGCGCCGACAGCAATGTGTTTTCTTCTGGCATCCGGAAACTCTTTGATTGAAAGGTGTGGGTGGACATCACGTCCCGACATTCATTGATTTTTACTGCCTGTCTTGGGATCCACTTTTTGTGGATTTTCCCAAGCTGTTTTTCCAAAGCAAAAACAGTTGTGTGCGTGTGTGTGTGTGTGTGTGTGTGTCAAGTTAACTGGCCACTGTGTTTGGCGTTCTATTAACTTTCTTCGATTTCTCATTCGTGCTTGTTTTAACCAGGTTCACTTCTCTATGTCTTCGAATGTAACTAATTAACTTTTTAAGAATAGAATTTGCGTTAAGTGAGTTCAGTTGAGATGTCTAGAGAACGGGATAAGTTCCGTAAATTCGAATCAGGTCATCAAAAAGTAAAGAAAAGGGAAAAAAGAGAAATGTTTTTACGAAGTCAGGAAGGTGCCTTCGATAAATTTCTACTACCTTCAGCTTCAGTTCCTGTGGCCAGTAGTTCATCGTTTGCTTCAAATTGCATCGAAGGTAAAGAATCCAGTGGTAATAATGTGGATGTGGTTCAAGTCAGAGCACGTGATAACAATGCTGCAAGTGTTTCTGACCAGCTTACACGAATAACTGATGTGAAGAAATGTGATTCATCATTTCAAACAAGTGAAGAATTTGTTCTACTGTTAGATCCAGGTGAGTGGCAGCCTGTTTTAAACAACACAGAGTTTGATGTAATCTTGCAAAAGGTCCCGATTTGTGTGGGAAACTATGATTACCCAAGTGATGACGAGAAGCAGCACTTTTCGCCAAAACACTATAATCGTATTTTACACAACGGAGAAACAGTAGACATGAGGTGGTTGGTTTACTCAAAGAAAAAGGATAACGTTTTCTGGTTTTGCTGTAAATTATTCGGAAACACAAATGGGGACATGTCAGCACATGAAGGATTTTGCGACTGGAGACATTTAGTTCATAGGTTGAAGAGTCCTGAAATGTTCCAAAATCAGGTAGAATGTATCAAAAGGTGGACTGAGTGCGAGCTTAGACTTGCGAAAATCCTCACCATTGACGACAAACAAAGGTCACTCAGTTTTCAAGAAGAGCAGCATTGGCGCGAAGTCTTGAAACACATTTTATATGTTATTCAGTATTTGGCTGAACATAACCTTGCATTTAGAGGTGATAACAACACTTTGTACCCGCCCAATGATGGAAATTTTCTTGGGTTGATACAAATGATTGCAAAATTTGACCCTGTTTTACAAGGGCATTTAAGACGCATCAAAAATAGCGAAATTCACGACCATTATTTGGGTAGCCAAATTCAGAATGAAATCATTAATCTAATGGCATCTAAAGTAACAAAATCAAATGTAGACCATGTTAAGAAATCAAAGTACTTTTCAGTTATACTAGATTGCACTCCTGATTTAAGCCATCAGGAGCAAATGTCGTTGGTCTTTAGATTTGTTAATATTTCAGAGGAAAATTTTAAAGTTGAGGAACACTTCATTAAATTTATAGATACTGTGTCATCTACTGGAAAACACCTCTATGACAGTCTCTTAGTAGCCCTGGACGAGCGTTTTTTTTTTTTTTTTTTTTTTTATTGGAGGTTTAACGACCACCGTGAGTAACTCAATGGGCTATAAGCAGTCGCCCGTCCCTAATTTAGGGTCACTGGTTCCAGGGAAGGGAGAGAGCCAGTGCCGAAAGACAAACACAACACCCATGCCTCACCGGGATTCGAACCCGGACCCCTTCGGACGAATGATCAGAGGCCATCGCTTAGACCACTGCCTTCAAAATAAACCTTTATTAGTCTAAAAGCAAGGTACATGTGATACGCTTCAGTCACATGAGACTGTATTAAAAGAGACGAGGCCAAGAATCTCAACACAAAAGAAAGGAGGAAAGAAAACTGGTAACATCAGAACAAGATTAAAATATATACAGATAAAAAAGGAACACAGAAAACAAAAAACGAAAAACACACACATTACAAAACCCAAACCCCAGAGTGAGGGAAGAAAAACACATTCCAAAAACTAGTACATAGCAGCGCAAACACAAAGGTGACAGGTAAAAAACACAACAAAAATACAACACAACACAAATTGACTGACACTGCAAGACAGCGACAGGAGAAACAAAACTGTACTTCTGAAAACATGCAGCAGCGGCCAAAACATTAGTACAAGAAGAACATAAAAAACAAAAAAAACCGTGCACATAAAGAAGGGTGTTAACCAACCGCTATAACTAAAAACGAAATACGAAGTGACGCATGTTAGTCAGGAGGAACACTTTACAGAAGAATACATGATAATAAGGGGGAAAACCACTGCATCACACAAAATAAATGTAGCCAAACAGGCACACGGGGTTCACAAAAAAAAATCGCATTCAATTCAAATTTCATACTCAAAACAAGAAGACGCGCGTTGACAAACCCCAGAAGCCGACGTGGCGCTATAGAGAGAATCACGCGGAAACAAGATCGCATAGCATCATAACACATTGAAAACAACACAAAGTACGTCCAGTCGTGCACGGCAACAGAAAGGCTGTGCTGAGAAAAAAAACAATATTACAGGAAAAACCCGGACAGGAGAAGCACGAAGCAAGACGTAGAACCCTAGCTTGAGTGCAAAGAAACACAAAAACGAAAACACAAAAAGTGCACTTAAAACATAATCAAAGACAAAACTGCCTCAACTGACTACTTCACTACACATGTAGTCACATACAGTCAAGAAAAAAAAACACAAGAGGCACAGTAAAAAAAAGTACAAGGCAAATAGAGCGTTGACCAACTCCTTGGGTCAACGTAACCCAATAGACAAAACAAGTGAACATGAAACACAAGGCATGAGAAAAAAAAGGCTCCCTAAACTGCGGAGCCAACTGAAACACGAAAGTAGAACATACACAAACAAGTAAAAAACAAGATTATCACATTAGAAGTATACGTAAAATACAATCACAGTATTATAAAAACTCACACAGGAGCAGAGCGAGTAGGACAGCCACCATCCGAACAACTAAACACAACACGTGCGAAAAGCAAGAGCAATTACAAAAACACGGTAATACCACATTAAGGAAACACAGAACAAAAAGAAGATCAGGAACAACAACAAACAAACAAGCACAAAAGAAACACAACACGCCAAAAAATTTTAGCAAAACTAGACAACACAGACTAGCCCAACGGAAAACAACAACACCCAACAAGCATCACACTAATACCAAACAATAACAGTGATTACAAACAATTATTGGTGGCCAACTAGTACAACAAAACACCACAACAAGAAATGCGTCGACCAACAACTGTGGCCGACGAAAACATAGAAAGCAAGTACACAATAATACATAAACAAACAACTCAACAAAAATACCGACACAAAAAACAATAACCGATTGCACAGCACCACCAAGAACCAGAATAAAATACACACAGAACACAAGAACACAAATGCCCACGGACTCCGGACAGAATAAAAGTCAAAGCAACTAGCTGTAAAACATCCAATCACAGCGCAAAACGACAAGAAAATTCAGACAAAGAGGCAGAGGCCGCTAGTAAGAGGAAAAGTGTAGAAAAGCACTATCCAAGAAAGAATATACCGACCAGTAGAATGAGCTAACAAAGCACGGAGGAAAAAACAACAAACAGACCAGAATCTCAAGGAAGCAAAACAGTACAACATTACCAAAGGGCCATCATAAAAAACAAGAAAAGGAAAACGGTAAAAAAAAAAAGGAAAAACAACAGGATTAGAAGAAAAGAATGAATACAAGGCAAAAACAACCTGCAGCTCAATCAAAAACAGAACAAGACAACAACCCGGAAAAGCAAAAACAAACAAAGTGAAGAAACCAGTACACCATAACAAAAACAAGAAAAAACAACTGATCAAACGAATTGAATCAACCCATGCTCAACCCGAAACCAGGGGAGGTGGGGGGACCAGATCGAGAAGAAAGCAGGAACTGCCTGCCGGGCCAGAGCTACCTCGTACTCAAGTTGGATGACGGACTTGATCGAGGAACGAAACCTACGGCACAGAAAAACTCTCGCAGGATGATATCGACGAAGAGCAGGCCGATCAACACTGGTATGATTGTATAAATAAATAGTCAGTTTGGCCTGCAAAATTAAAAACGCGCAAACTGGATTGTGAACAGCAGCGGAAGGATGATGACGGCGAAGAAAATAGTAATGTGAAACAGAGTGAAAGGAAGGACAAACCTTGGAGAAAAGAGCAAACATCAAGGAAAAAAGAGGCTGTAAAACTAAACAGGAGTCATATGCGTGATGAACATCACCGAGCGTTGAACAGAAAAAACACAAGGGAGAAGACAGGCGACCAAAACGATGAAGAGTTCGTGGTGTGAGCAAGCGGCGATGAAGATGTAGCCAATGAATATCAGTTGCTTTTGGGGAAGCCAGAGAAATGTGTGAATCGACCCATGTCTGAGAGGTTTCATCAGGAGGCACAAAAGGAATAGCGAGAGGTGCTCGAAAATAAGTAAGAAAGTGGCGGTACAAGAGTTTTGCAGTAACTTGATGCACCAGAAAGGGAACATCATTCAAATAAACCAGAAAAGGAAGGCAAGGGGACGCCAAAGAAGAAACAATTAACCCAAGAGAATTCACGAGGGACGGGTAAATGCTTTGAAGCTGAAAATGAAGCAACCGGAGTTGGGCGCGATGTAAGGGAGTGTCAGCAAGAGGGGGTCGATTTGGGAAAGAGACTTCCAGCGGAGAGAAGCATCTACAAGTTGGGATTCCTGTACCACGCCACTGGCGAACCAGGTGGAGAAGCACAAGTACGGTGAAGAGGGAGAACGGAGTGCAGAAGAGTAAAAGAGAGGTTCCGCAAGCAGATCATTAGTTGAGGTAGGTGGGAGACGGACGGGACATAAGGAATGCCAGAGGGAAAAAACGGTGCGATAAGTATCGGGAAAGTGATCTGGAATGAGGGGGAACAGATCCATACGGAGGAAAGTAGCGAGAGTGAGAAACGGACTGCGAGGGAAAAGTAAAGTATCAACAATAGTAAGCGATGAAATCTGAGGATGAGAAAAAGAACGGAGAAAGGTCTGAAGATGAATAGCATTAGATTTTTGAAAAAGACCTGGGAGGGCAAGACCTCCAAAGGACAGAGGAAGGACGAGAGTAGAACGATGAACCCAGTGAACTTTATTCCAGATGAAATCAGTAATCAAACGTTGAGCGGATTGGAGAAAAATGGGCGTGGGAATATAAGCGAACCACGAATGTGTCAAAATGGGAAGAAGAAAGGAAGAAACCAGATGTGCTCTGCTAAAAAAGTACAAAAAAGGTTTGAACCGGCAAAAAGGAGCAAGACGGCGATTGAGCTGCTGAACCAGAGGAATCCATGTGGCATCAGCAACAGCCACGGAATTTGCAACGTACAAACCAAGAAGTTTAATGACCGAGGATGACCAACGGGCACCCCAAGGGCGATCACCGTGTGCCACCCACGATCCGGCCCACAGACCGACAGATTTAGACATGTTAAGTTCGGAACCGGAAATTGAAGCATACTCACGATAAGCAGAAAGGACAACACCGAAAGAACGTTCAGTGCGAAGAAAGAGAGTGAGGTCAACAGCATACGCAGACAACACTATGTCGTGGTGACGAGTAGGAGCAATACTGCGAGGAATCACAGAAAACAAACAAGAACGCAGACAAATTAAGAGAGGTTCAAATGCAAGCGTAAAAAGTTGACCCGAAAGGGGACAACCCTGCCGGATCCCGTTGTCAAAGGGGATGGTAGCTGTCATGAATGTGGAAGTGCGAATACGGAAAGAAGAGTGAGAGTAAAGATTAATAAGAGCTTGACAGAAAAGAGTAGGAAAGCCAAAATGACGAAGAACAGCAAAGATATAAGGGTGATTAATGGAGTCAAAAGCTTGTTTCTGATCAATATTAAAAATTGCGAGAGGTTCGGAAAGTTGGGAAGCAAGAAAATATAAGTTGCGAATGGTGGAAATGTTGGTAGTAATCGAACGGGAGGGAATAGTGTAAGTTTGATCGGGGTGGATTAAATGCTGCAAGACGGGATTGAGGCGAAAAGCGAGAATTTTAGCAAAGGTTTTGTAGTCAGTATTAAGAATAGAAATAGGACGCCAGTTAGAAAAAAGACCAAGGTTTCCGGTTTTGGGGATGAGACGGAGAAGAGCAAAAGTGAAATCAGAAGACTGAAAATTTGAAGAAGTAAAAACGGCATTAAAACAAACAACCAGAAGCGGGAGGAGAGAAGGAAGAAACTTCTTATAAAATGAGAGCGGAAGACCGTCCGCGCCAGGGGAAGAACGGTCATTCAGACTGGAAATTGCAGAGCGGACTTCAGAAGGAGAGATAGGAGAAACAAGAGAATCAAAAAAACAATGTGGAACCTGAGGGAGGACATGAAGAAGAGGGGAGGTATCTGCAGGAGAAAGGAGTCGGTGTTGAAAACGATCCGAATAATTGGGAAAAGTAAGTTCACAGATACGATAAGGGTCGGTAACTGTAGATCCGTCAGGTAGTGAAAGAAAGGAAATTGTGTTGCTTTTAACATGATACTCCTCAAGGGACTTCAAACTAGAAAAGGGGTCATCGTGAAACCGCATGTGAGTGAATTTCAGACGAGTAATGGCTGTTGAAGCAAAAGTAAACAGAATACGACGAAGTTGAGCTTGAAACACGGGAAAAGAAGGATCAGAAGGAGAAATAGTCTGCAATTTACGACGGAGAACATCAATATCTTGAAAGCGAGAAGTACGGGAAGAGAAAGAAAACTGACGTGCGAAAGAAATAATCGACATTTTCGTGGAAAGCCACAGAGCCACTGGGTCGTCAGACGAAGAAAGTTGTTGCACAGAAGACGAGATCATAGAGCGAATTTCAGCACAGAAAACAGGATCAGTTAAAACTGAATCGTCGAGCGACCAGACTGGGGAAAGGGGAACAGAGGAAGAATGCAAAAAAGTTTTAAAAGATCGGGGCGATAATCTGACGAAACGGAAGGATGATGAGTAATTTCAACTAGAGAGGAATGGAGAAAACTGGAAACACAGAATCTATCTAGGCGTGCTGCGACACAGCGTGAAGCAGCCGGGGGAACCAGGAAAATTCCTTGGACCGGGGATGGAGGGAACGGAATGCATCAATCAAATCAAAATTAACAACGAGTTGAGTGAGATTGGAAACAAGGTCGGAACGGCTTTCGGTTGAACCATCTCGGTCAAAACCGGGTTGCAAAGTGCAATTGAAATCGCCTGCAACAATGACTGTATCATTTGGATGAAGGGTCGAAAGGATAGAAGAAAGATGTCGGAGGAGAGTTTCTGCATCCGTAGCAGATTGCGGAATATGGATATTGAAAACATGAATACGTTTAGAACAAAAACAAAAAAGAAATATGTTGAAAAGAACCCAGCAGACTCTGTGACTCAACAAGATCAGAAAGGGAAGAATGAAAACGCACATTAAACGCTATAGCGGTACCAGACCTGAGATGGGTCCGGTAATTATGATAAAAAATGTACGGCCAGCGTCTCCAGCGGGAACACCCGGCATCCAAGGAACAGTTCGTCTCCTGGAGAAGGAGGATATTAGCCCCCAGGTAACGAACGTCCTCGTAAACCAAAGCATTCGCCGCAGAAGACGCAAGCCCTCTACAATTAAAGCTAAGTAGTGTTAACAAGGACATCACTGGTAGGTTGCATCCAGCCTTCCAATTCAGCCCTCAAAATCTTGAGTAAGTATCCCAGACGGCGAGCATATTGCTGAGTCCCGCCAGGCAAAGTAACATTAGTTATAAATGCATGGAACTGGTTTAGCTGTGCAATCATTTCAGGCAGCAAGTGAAGCTTACTCTTAATGCAAGGCAGTGTGATCAACTTCGCCTTACGCGGGCGAGTGGTCAATGCATACAGATCAGTTAAGGTAAGAGGGTGCAAAGGCACCGCAAGTTCTTCAAACATAGTAGAAATGTCAAGAAGTTTAGGAGAAGGAGAATCATCGTCAGAGTCAACCATTGCAGTGTCATTAGGATCAGGGGCAACCGTGTCCATAACATCAACATCCTGGAGACATGCGAATCGGTTCGAAACTAGTAATTCAGAATTTGGCTCATGATGGCTAGGTGAACCCGAGGTAGAATGGGCTGGTTTCTTGGACCGAAGACGTTGAGACGAACGAGAAGAGCGAGTAGGAACACCAGGTGAGCTGGGGCGTTTACGTTGTGATTTAGGTGCAGACACTTCCAGCGATGGAAAATCCTCATTGGAGGGTTTCAAACCATTCAGTACGACGACAGGAACCGGGAAGGAAGGAACGACTGGAGAAACAGCAGGCAAAATTGATGAAGGTAGAATGTGAGCAGGTGCCTCAGCGGCCTGCACAACATCCGTAGGGGCAGCGGCCACCTGAACTGTAGTAGCTAATGAAGAATCAGATCTAGCACCAGGAGTAGCATGAGGACAAGCAGAAGCGAGATGACCTTCCCCTTTACAGCGGAAGCACTGAACCCCTGCAAAAAGATTAAAAATGTACGTCCGGGTATCAGTGACTAATTCCAGAGTTGCAGGGCGTTCCGCTATTGACTGAGAAGTTGGAAAAATAACCCGGTACTGGCGGCTCCCACCCTGCACATGTTTCAGGGGGAATCACGAGCTGTAGCTGGAAGAATCTTGGTCACTCCCACAACACGACCCATCGTGTTGAGGGCATCAATCAACAGAGAATCAGGAACAGCCGTTGGTACAGGAGAGAGGGTCGCCGTAACTGGTCTTTGGGCTGCAGCGACAGGTTGTAGATGAAAGGACCCAATATCAACCCCATGAAATATAATTAAATCTACTGCTTGCTGGTGGGTGAAGTGAACAACCACCCCTCCACCCAAGCGAATAATGGACACAATGCTTTCGGCTGGAACGACCTTCGACACAGCATGCAGATACTGGGGGAGGGGGTGTCACGCAAAGCAGGAATGAAAACACTTAATAATAAGGCAGACGACAACTGCTTACCTTGCGGCGAATCACTTGGAAGAATAATTTTCAACGCCGAAGCTACACGTTTAAAATGTGGTGCAGAATCACTAGAAATATATGAGGTACTTCCCACAGCTTGTGCGAACGACGTTGAAGTAGAACTAGCAGAACCAGGAATATTAGACGCAGCCGGTACACGGGTGGCCAGAAGCACAGTTTCTGGAAGTCCAGCAACACTAGTAGACGCAACATTACCCGAAGAAGGCACAGAACTAAGAAGCGAAGACATATCAGCAATCGACGAAGCAGCTGTAGACGACGGTGACTTATTCACAGTGGTAGTGGACATTCTCGACCACTGGCCCACCAAAACTCATGCGTCGTAACTGACGACACACGAAAATGAAAAAAACAAAACAAAAAATGAGCACCCACTCGGCACTCAGCCTCACTGCTCGTGAAGCGAGGGTACGAAACGCTGCAACCAAAACACAAAACGACGAAATACCACAAAAAGAACAAGTAAACTAACGAACGTTGACTTCTACGCAGGAGCAGAAAAAATATGCGACTTGTCTGTTCAACGACCACTGCGCCACCGCTGGGGCCGCTGGACGAGCTTGGTTTGAACTTAAATGACTGCAGGGGCCAGGGGTACGATAACGGTGCTAATATGAAGGGTGTAAATAATGGTGTCCGTGATCGAATTCTTCAGATAAATTCCACAACATTTTTCATGCCATGTGCATGCCACAATTTAAATTTACTCTTAAGAGACATGGCTAAAAGTTCTTCAAAGACGATTACCTTTTTTGGTGCAATTGGTAGAATCTATTCTATATTTGCAGCATCTCCTATTCGATGGAACATTATGCTCAAAATATGTTCCTTATATTTCTGTTAAAAAGTCCTGTAACACTTGATGGAAAAGCCGTGTAGAAAGTGTTAAACCCATTAACTACCAAACACTGTGTTCGCAACTTCAAGAAGTTGCGGACACAGTAAATGATCCTAAAATCAAATGTAAAGCTCGCTCATTGGCAGTGCATGGACTTTGGAGTTATCAATCCTTATTGGGTATTGTTATATATTGTAGGACATACTCTTTTCTGTTAACAGTGTGAGCAAAAGAACTTCAATCAGAGAGCATGCAGCTTAACATGGCAGAAAACATGCTTCAGGGGCTATTAAAATTTTGAGTCTAATTCGAAATGAAGGCTTCAATTCAGCAATTCTGGCCGCTCGTGAAATTTGTGAACAGTTAGGTGTTGAACCAGAATTTTCTGAGAATAGAGGCGCTTAAAAGAAGAATCTTTGATTAAGAAGTAGACGATGATCCCTTGAGAAATACAAAATTTGCAGAGGAAGTCTTCAAAATAGAGTATTTTTATCCTATTATAGACACTGCTTTACAGTCTCTGAAATCTCGTTTTGAACAATATAAGGAGTTCGATGACAAATTTGGATATTTGTATTCTCTACCGAAAATGAAACAAATCAATGACGAAGATCTAATGAAATATTGCAACAACCTGGATTTGACCTATCGTTCAGGAAATTCTCGAGATAAATGCGGAGAGGAGCTATTCACAGAATTGAAAATAGTCAGAGAACTAGTTCCAAGCAACGTCAATACTGCCATGAAAGTATTGCAATTTTTAAATGGAATGCAAAATCCCTTCCCTAACGTAGCTACCGCGTACAGAATCATGTTAACTGTGCCGATAACAGTCGCGAGGGCGGAAAGAAGTTTCTCTCTCTTGAAATTAATCAAATCGTATCTGAGGACAAGCGTGTCTCAAGAAAGTTAATTGCACTCGCTACATTGTTAATAGAACGCGATGTGGCATCAAAACTAAATTACGATGATATTATTGAAATTAATCAAATTGCATCTGAGGACAAGCGTGTCTCAAGAAAGGTAAACTGCACTCGCTACATTGTCAATAGAACGCGATGTGGCATCAAAACTAAATTACGATTATATTATTGAAATTAATCAAATTGCATCTGAAGACAAGTGTGTCTCAAGAAAGGTTAACTGCACTCGCTACATTTTCAATAGAACGGGATGTGGCATCAAAACTAACTTACGATCATAGGCGCCGACTTGGAAAATTATTGGGGGTTCTGGAAATTTTTAATCAAACTACCTATACATTTTTCAAACTATTTAAGTCTAATTTAAATTTCATTCAGTCAGATTATCTGGCACAATAAGGCGCCTGAAATGGTAAAATGAAGCAAGCTATAGTTAATTACATAACTTTTTTCTCTAGATAATTATTTATTTCATTTATTTTGCTTTTGTAGGCGTGACATTATTATATACAATACACAGATACTGTGTGAATTTACAACTCAATTGTCTTATAAAAATAACGAAAATATGTAAAATTTATTTTAAGGTTTTTCTTACGAATTTGGAAAATGCCAATAATTTCTTTCTTCAAAGGATTTCAGAGTTAAAATAGAAGTTTAAAATGGGAGAGGACATGGCATCAACCGCATGCCCTGCGTTTTCTTCGTATCAGCTGTGTATGCCCAGTATGTCCAACTTGGGCTGCTTCTGTACTTCTCTATGGGGAAATCGTTGGCTTTGAAAAGGTTTCAGAGGAACTTGTGCAGCATGTACAGTCAGGAAACAATGAGACCGAAATATACATGCACATAACTAAAAATTTGCAAAAGGTTACAGAAATACTGTTTAGTATTTTCTAAAAAAATTAAACAAAATTATGTTTCGTCGAGCGGAAGTGCATATTGCGTATTAACTAATCACGGCCTTGCTAAAGCTGTGGGAGCCATGTTGCACTTCAGGGTCTCCTGCATATAATAAGAGACGGCCGCTATCAACCTGTGTTCCAGCAGAAGTCTTCAGTAAGTATCGGCACGTTACTGAACCCTCCCCACCCGGAGGGCACAAGAAACTAGATGATCAGAATTGGTTTCACGGCGGCTGCTGATGCCATCTTCTCTCTCTTCTAACCTCCTTGGTCCCCGACTACCCGAAGATAGAGTGGGTCAACTGACTGTACCCCATATTTCCGCTTTATCACTATGACCTCGAATAGGTTCTCGTTCCCGAATGTAGAGCTAGACTTTTGTATTTTGTGGGAACCCAGATAAACCGAATAAATGTTTTTATAAATTAGACAGTTTTAAATGCTCTTAAACAACGGTACTTGAGGTATTGTCTGTCTCGTCAAATTTGATGAGTACAAACAAACACTAATTCTTTTTTGAGGCACAATAAACAGTCTGAGGGGTAAATTTCTATACACACTTTCTATATATAGTAAACAGGGAATGAATAATAAAAAACTTGAAGAATTGATAATAAAAAACAAAATGTATGCATATATGCGTACGTGTGTTTTTCCCACGAAATACGCGCAAACATATTAGGGGTTAGAGTAACCCACAGCAAAATCATTGGGGGTTCAAAAAGTGTCTCGAACCCACGAAGTCGGCAACTATGCTCACGATGATATTATTGAAGATTTTGCTGGACAAAAGGCGAGAAAGGTCTCCTTTGCGTGATAGGTAAAACGTGAAGTTTTCCCTTGCTTACGATGATATTATTGAAGATTTTGCTGGACAAAAGGCGAGAAAGGTCTCCTTTGCGTGACAGGTAAAACGTGAAGTTTTCCCTTTTACATACCAGTAGATTCATGAAATACGACGACTGTTTCTCTAACTTTTAAAGAACATCTTTTTAAAGTGTTATATTTCACTAGGAAATTGATGTACCTATTTAAAACGGTTTTTTTTTGTTCCGCATAGGTTTCATTTTTTAAATACACAGGTATAGTAAAACAGATTTAAAAAATTCATACTGCATAGTGCTACTAACATTTACTTTCTTTTTTTTTATTTTGCAAAGGAGAAGGACGGTTGACCTTAATAATAATATCAGTTACAGTTACAAATTTAAGAAAAATATCAGTTCCTTCTATAACAAATAAATGAGTGAAAAACTTATCATCACCTTATCAGAAAATAAAAATATTTTATTGCGGACGTGCGCAAAATACCGTTAGCCAGGTTGATTTAGCAAAAATTATTAGTTAGTCTGAGGGCCTCGCAGGGAGAGTTTGCACAGGGCCTCGCGTACGCTTGCGGCGGCACTGCACCAATCGGGTTAGTTAAGGTTTTTGTTTGTTCTTCAGTTTTTCAGTAACATTTTCAGTAATGCCAAATACTAGGGAACGTCTGTATTTTGTACGGATCCTTAGGCCTAACCATAATATTTTCTAATTTCTAAAATTTAATTTAAATAGTAATACTAAAGTTATTGCATACTTTTCTCACCAAAATAAGGGATGGGCAGGATATCAGAAAAGAGCAACAACAAGAAGAAAAAAACTGCTCTAAGCAAATAGTCATCAGATCGAAGGAAACCATCATGGCATGGATCAAAGAAAAGCTTCACTGCCGTAGTACCCCCTAACGTGTGCTGCTCCTGAATGTTAACTTTCCTGCAGAGCATATCACCTCTTAAGATGTGGTGGCGCTGTTGTCGCCTGTTTTACGTTATCTCCATAGAGGTGGCCTTCTTCACGCGATGTATAACACGAATGGTGGCACTCATTCGTGTTATACATCATTTTACAGCTCTCGTCAAAGCAGGTAACCTCTTTGAGGGGGGGGGGAATCAAGAGGAAGATAAATTTCGCTACGATGTACCCTTTTCATATCATCAAAAATGCATTTTTGAAATAGATTTTGTGGCTATGTTATTATTTATTTTGATATTGCCTTAATGCGTAACTTTGTGATCAGGCAATTACTGGAATTTTAGATTTCGGTTAATCTAGTAGTTACTGCCACCAGCCAAACTTTCTCTTTCTCTGTCTGACATTTAAGTTAGATCCACCAAAGCAGACTCACTGGTTCTATTTACAGGTTTTTATTTACATCCCCTAATCGCAAAGAGGTGCAGATTCATGTACACAAAATCCAATCCACTTCTGTTCTTGTTACACTATGAATCAGTTATTCATTCAATAAATCCCAATGAGTGAATTGAGGAGTTATAACGTTCACGTTCGTCCTCACCGGCCGTCAAAGCCGGGTCCCCTCACTCCGGAGTAAGTCGCTCTCCCAACTGAGCTATACGGACAGAATGTCTCGCTGCAGATTTGTCGTCTTGACACATGTTTTCACCTCTGTGGTACGTCACAAATTCTATCGGATGGTAAGTTTTCCAATATAGCAGTGCCAGGTGCTCTGTGTTCATTGCGGTCTCCCCTGACGACCGCAGCCATCAGGGAATAGACCAGCATTCTTGCGTTTGCAGCAAAACCAAGAGAATGCCCGAAAAAATTCCAGGCCCCTGATCCGAAATGCGATTTCATTCAGCTGCCTCTCCATCGGACAATCCCATCAGTGCATGTTCTGCATGATGCATACTCTGGGTTATAAAACAACACCCAAACTGGGTGCTCACCAAAACTGTCACCCCTTTCGGACTCGGACGTCCCGTTCCCGGCCAAGATGGCTGCTTCGCGGACACGCCTCTCTTCCTCTCTCTCATGACTCCCAAAAGAGATTCTTTGCTCCACGTTATTCAACATGGTGTCTCACCCCTGGCCTTTTTTTCGAAACTGACCTCTCAAACTAACTTTTAGACGCGGGTTGCATTCCACTTCGCAAAACATGTTATCACATTAAGCATACGTTTCTCGTATTTCGCGCAGATTGCAATAATATATTGTTACGTTTTTCTAAAACGTAATGAAATCAATGAATGAAATACGGGATTACACCATTGTACAATACAAATTTGGAAGATGTGAATTCGTTCATTGGTGTAAATATGACGTGGATGTTAAGCCAGATAATACCAGAAAACTTAAAAATTTCGTCGTCTTGTAGCGGGAATCGAACCCGCGTCTCCCGATAGCGCCCGAGTATGCTAACCACTACACCACCCAGAACGACCAAGTTTCAAGTTTCCGACAAATTTGAATATTGAAACTCGGTTGTTCTTAGTGGTGTAGTGTTTAACATACTCGGGCGCTATCCGGGAGCCGCGGATTCCAGATCCGCTCCAGGACGACGAAAGTTTCAAGTTTTCGGATATTATCTGACTTTACATCCATGTCATATTTACACAAATAAACGGATTCACATCTACCAAATTTGTGAAGAAAACATTTTCGGCCATAGTCTCTTCTAAACATATTGTTGAGGAACAACGAAATTGAGTATTGTTGCGTCTCTTCATGGCACAGCAATTTTTTGTTTGTTTGTTTGAAGGTTTAACAACCACCGTGAGCAACTCAAATGGTTATAAGAAGTCGCCTGTCCCTAATTTAAGGCCTCTGGTTCCAGCAAATGGAGAGAACTAGTGCTGTAAGACAAACAAGACCCCCATGTCTCACCGGAATTTGAACCGGGACCCATCTCCGACGAGTTGTTCGAAGCCGGCGTTTAGACTACCAGGCCGCCATGACGGGGAGCAAGAGCATTCAAAAAACTGATTTCAACTTTGGTTTTATCTATTTCCGTTAAAATTTCAATTACATCGAAATCTTTACTACTGTCGAAAAAGTTGCTTGGCATTAAAGAGGTCTAATAGAAATCGCAGGTTTAACACAAGCCACGATTAAAAAAACAAATAAAAATACTGTTTTCTCAAAAGCTACCATTTCAAACTTGTTTAGCTACTCGAAGACAAGAGGATTTTTTATTATATATCCAAAAGGCATAAATATAGACAGAAAATTGGACATAACGATAGTGACCGTCGTGCTGTGAAGATGATTATACGAAGAAGTAGGTCTTCCACCGTACAGTAACTTGCTGCTGAATTCGACCAAGGCCAAGAAAAGCCCGTTTTTACCTGAACCATGCGCATGACGATTAGAAATGAGTTAGGGCTCAATTTTAGGAAAGGTCTAGAGCACGGGCCCGGCCAGCTTTCTTTGATTACATGTGTTTGCTGAGCCCGGACCCGCCCGTGCCCGTGCCCGGATTCTTGGAAAATTTTGCTTATCAAGGCTTGCATTTACGCATTTTACACTGGCCAAACAGATGGCCCAAGCAAGGATTAGTTTAAAAATCATTAGTTTAAAAAGTTTAGTTCAGTTAATCCACTTCATACTATTAATATGGTTTTAGAAATATTGCGCATAGAGCCAAATGTTCAGGGGAATCAGTAATTTTGGTAAAAGCTGAAGAAAAAAAAATCGTTTAGAAACAAAAAATTCCATTTGTTATTACTTTTTGATTTCTAAATTCACTTTTATTTTGAATAAATTGCATTATAAAACGTACAACGCTGTACAGACAATTGCAAGTGTTTGAAATTTTGACTCTAGAAAACTAATCTTTGCAATGTAATTTACATATATGCTAATTGGTAAAGGTGGTTTAGAGTGATGAAGTAGAATATAAAAAAAAAGCATGTAGTGAAATTTCCGAAATTAAAAAAAAGAACGTAAAAGCATTCTAGGCCAGATTATTCTGCATTTTGTAACATTAACAAAGCTTTGCGCTTAATAGTATAATAATCACAATACTATCATATGTGTGTGCAGTTTCCAGATCAAGTTCATCATGAAAAAAGAGAGAGAGAGAATTGAATCTAATGCTTCAGCGCTTCAACTTGATCTTCTTTTCTCTAAAACTCGACCTGCTGCACTAAAAACCAACGTCACCCCAAAAATCGCGGCAGTGAGGATATTTAAAAAAAAAATAACAATACTTCTAACTGCACAATTTTGGAAATTAATACATAATTTTAAAGATAAGATTCTTGATTTTTAATAAAATACAAAAAATGGGAATGTGATTTTCTTCCAGTTTTTTGATAAAACTAATCCTTGCTTGGGCCATAGCTTTGGACAATGCATAATGCAAGTCTTGCTAAGAAAAATTTGTCTTGCAATGACAGTTAGCTTAGAAAATTGAAAATCTTCCGCCTTGGTAACAAATCCACAATAAATTCAACACGTGTAATTCAACAGGGCTCGGAATTAGCGTGCTGAATTAACTGCATTAATCAAATTCAAGACGTGTAATTCCGAGCTCGGGCCCGGTCCGGGCCCGAGCTCATCTCTACATGGCGTTGAAAGCATTCGGCCTTGGAATTCGTCTTGCTATTCGGAAATCATTTGTCTCATAAAAAAACAAAACAAAAAATCATATATAATGTGGAAGAAATATTTCTCTCATACGTGGAAAATAAAATACGTCATAATAATTAACACAGAAATCTCTGAATTGACTGCATTTACTGTTCCACACGTAATATCAATCACATCAGAAAATTTGAAAATTTTCATCACTCTGGAGCGGGAATCGAACCCGCACTTCCGATTACGGTCAATTCAGAGATTTCTGATTGCTGTGTTAATTATTACGACAAAAAAATCAGCTTACAGTGGTCACGAGAAGGCCGTGAATCGACAGTAAAGCAATGGAAGGAAATGATTTTCGATTAGATGAATCACGTTATACATTCTTTTGCACTGATTATCGGCAGAGAGTGCGACGATAATATTATGAAACGATGTGCCCTGCATGCGTTGCGTGAACAGAATCCAAGTATACAGAGGTAGCTCTATCCTATGAGTGATTTTCTGTCTGTAGGTACTGGGCTCGCTGATAAAAGTAAAAGGTCCAGGAAATGCCGGAATGATATTACGGGAAAAGTACATCTTGGAACATCACACTTTTTCCTTGCATCCGATGGTATTTTGTAGATGATAATGCAGCAATAGATTATGCCAGAGTCGTTCAAAAATGGTTTGATGGGTACGAGGAAGACTTCCACCAATTCTGCTAGCCATCGTGATCCCCTAATCTCAATCGTATTGAAAGTGTATGAGGCATGCTGAAAAAGAGCTGTTCAGCGTCGATGCTGTTCGGCTACCGTCAACGCACTCTGAGAGAGATGAGTCATACACACACACAAGCTACTAAATTAGAAACCTTCATGTAGATGTACGTAAACGTCACATACGCAGCGTATGTGCAAAATACGCACTCACGTGCGTCACCACCTGATCTAGGCAACTGATTAACACTGGTATTCGTGAGTAATCGTCAGTAGATTGTACGAGGTCCGATCAAAAAGTTCCAAGACTAGGCAGATATACAACAAAATACTTACGTTGCTTAAGTCTGGCTATGATCAAAGTAGTCACCTTGGGCAGCGATGGCCTCAAAGTAGTCTCAAAGTAGTCAGTCCCCTTGGGCATCGATAAACCGGTGCAAGTGTTTTTGCCACTGTTGGAGAGCTCGCTGGAAGTCCCATTCTCGAATCGTGTCAAGCACCGTCTGCGATTCGCACTGGATCTCGTCCACGGTTTAAAAACGGCAACCCTTGAGCTTCAGCTTCATCTTCTGGAACAAAAAGAAGTCGCAGAGGGCCACGTCCGGCGAGTAAGGCGAGTGAGGTAGGGTCGTCATGCTGTTGAGGCCACAAAACTGCCGTGTTGTCAATGCTCTGTGAGCTCCTGCATTATCCTGCGCCACCCTTCAGGTCGTTCGTGGCGAATGTCTTTCCTAAGACGCCGCAGAACATCGCAGCAAAAAAGGGCGGTGACGGTTTGGCCCTGGGGGTCGCATTCACGGCGCACAACTCCACGAATGTCGAAGAACACGATGAGCATGCTTTGTGTTTCGCTCTGGACATGTCAGGCCTTCTTCGGTCGTGGAGATGTCGGGATCTTCCCCTGAGACGACTTGTTTGGTCTCCGGGTCGTAACCGCAGACCAAGTCTCGTCCCCAGTGATGACCCGCGACAGGAACATTGGTACATTCACCACCTGCTGACAAAGATGACAGAGTTCGACACGAAGCGCCTTCAGTTCAGGGTTCAGAATTTTTGACACAAACTTTGCAGCAATGCGGTGCATGTTCAAAACCGACGTCAGAATTTCTTGCACTGTTCCGTATGACACACTGACGATGGTAGCAATGTCTTGAATGGTTCTCCGATGATCCTCGTGCACCAGTTTTCTAATTTTGTTTACATTTTCCGGGGTTTTGCTAGTGGACGGCCGCCCTTACCTCCCGTCGTCTTCCAGTGCCGCTCTGCCACTCTTTAAGCGCGAGTGCCCCTCAAAACACCTCGCACGACTCATTGCTTCATTCCCGTTAGCCTGCCGAAATATTTCATGCATCTCCGTTCCTGATTTTCCGAGTTTGACGCAGAATTTGATGCTCGCTCGCTGGTCCAGTTTGGAGTCCATTCCGAAATCGCTGCTGTGTTCTGAACGTGGTCACCAAATATCATGTAGCACACCTCCCGATGTTCACAGAACGACGCTACTGAGCACAATGAGTCATGCAGGTCACTGCCCTTGATCGCCGCTCGCCCATCCACGTACTGCCATCTGTTGGCGCGCTACGTACCTAGTCTCGAAAGTTTTTGATCGCACTACGTACATAGTATAAGCAACTTATACTTTACTACAGGGTGTCCACAATGTCTTGTTACCCCATCCCCCTGTAATAAGAAATGTAAGTGAGCTATGTATCTGTTGTATGATGTATATGTTGAGTTATATTTTGAGGCATCCTTAAACATCCAAAGGATCCGTTTGGGCCCCGTCATTCTCGGGACAGATCATAATTTTACGCCTTGTTCTGTGGAACATTTTCCGAAGCAGTTGCGGGGTGATACGAGAGAAAGCACGTCTCACTGCTTGTTTAAGTTCATCAGTGGTTTGGTAGCGCTGCTGTGCAACAACCTCCTTTATGAAACCCCAAAGGGCATTATCACACGTTGAGAGATTTGGGCTTCGAGGTGGCCATTCAAGTGGAGCGCGCAGCACTGCCGAACCTTGGCCGATCCAACGATCCCGGAAGACCTCATCACACGGAGTGCGATTTCCTTTCATCGCGAATCTCCTTATTTTTCTTTCTTTATACCGTGATTGCACAAAGTAAAACATCTATAAGAAAGTAAGAGTATATTCGTGTTCTGTCACCCAAGGAGGATAGAATTAGAGGAGAGAGCATGTGTTCTCACCGGTGAGGCCAACTTTGCTGCGTGGCCGCCATATTGCGTTACCCTCAGTTGTTCATTTGTGCATTCTAAGTTATGGGAGTGAGCGCTAGAAGTTCCAGTTTAATGTTTTTCTATTCTGATTTCCATTTTTCTTTGTGTTGTTTTTTCGCAAAAGACAGTTGTTAGAAATGGTAGCGTGCCCAGCCGTAGGCGGCACTAATAAGGCAGATAAAAAGACTGTCTCGAATCATGTTTCCATGTGAATCTTATGCACCTAATATTCTATTTTCAAGTTTAAAAACTTATTATGGAAGCTAAAAATTTCCATTACGAACTAGAAAGTTGTCTTGTTTTCAGTAACACCTGGTCAAAAACTATATTCCTGATAACGTTCCATTAAAATTTTGTAAAACTGAAAGTCGGTTTTAGTTAACAATAAAATTCGTTTTTTGCTGTAGTTTTTAAAGTTTTACAAATTATCGCCTTTGTTATTGGTGTATATCGTAATCAACCTATCAACGCCAATAAATTTGTAAATTTCGCGGATACCCTTTGTTAAAGCTTTGTAAATTATCACGAATCATCTCTTTTTAAGGGAAAATTTCGTTGTTTTTATGTTCTCAGTAATAACCACTCGATCTCATGAAATGATTCAGCGTGTATTATTTTTTTCTACAGAGTTTTTGAACTGCTTCATGCAAAATTTTACACAGCTTGTACAGGGTCGGATTAAGGGGGGTTCATAGGGGCTATAGCCTTGGGCCCACCATCACCAAGAGCCCAGGCTGCATGCCTTGGCAAATAATAGATTGATAGGTAGAGAGAGAAGGGGGGGGGTTATGAAATAGTTTTACTTTGTAACGTATACCAGGAGATGTGACGTACCTGCCAGAAGGACGCACACGACATGAAGGCAGATAGGAATCAGAATAAAACGTCCGCGTAGCTCAATTGGTAGAGCAACTTATTCCGGAATGAGGGGATCCGGGTTCGAATCCTGGCGTGGACAGAAATGACGGAGAAATTTACTTCGTTATAACTTTTGTCACGTATGATTTCCACTTGGTCAGAAACAGAGGCTAGAAGACAAACATATTTCATGACACTGACTCACCAAAAGTAAACGTTTCATGTCGCTGTGAATAACGGGATCCCTGAGACAGTTTTAACGTTTTCACTACCATCCACCCACACCTCCCAATTTGCACTTGGAACAGTTGATGGTAGAAGTCCGCTGTCGCTTCGCATTGCATAACAATAAAGATTCACTAAGAAAAGTGTACAATGAAAATCATTAGAAAATCCAAGACAAGATCTGGGAATCTTAAGCTCTTAACTTATGTTCTTGTGAGAACATTAAAAATGCGGTGACTTATTATGAAAATTCTGCAAATAATTTAGTAGTAACAATTTTGTGTTTTAACGGACTTCATAACAGTTTTCCGTTATGAGTTCTTTGGGTGCTCGCTCAGATGTCTTAGCCTTAGGGCCCTCTCAAATGTCTTTGCCTTGGCACCCACTGAAATGTCTTAGCCTTGAGGCTCACTCATATGTCTTATCCTTAGGGTCCATTCAAATGTCTTCGTCTTGGGGCCCTACTAAGGCCTTAGTCCGGCTCTGAGCATGCACTCTTCGAGTGGCAAGATAAAGCGAGTTTGTCGAACGCACGGTAAAACGTGACCTTTATTCGCTTTGAAAGAAAAGAAACCAGTTGTGATAGTATGCAGTATATCAATAAATGTAAATTGCATTTTTTCTTTTCCCAAGGCATTTTTTCTTTTCCCAAGAAAGGTTTAAAAGCGCTAAACACTGATGTAATTAGGTATGGAACGCCGTCGGAAGGGTAAACGAAGATGGCTGCCACTCTGGAGAGTTGGTTTCACAGCTTTACGTGGTAATTATTTGTTATGCACTCTCCCTTTATTCTATTCTCCTTGGAATCATCGTACTTTCGATTTTCAGATCCTACACGACTACAGTGCATGCACTACATAAGATATGCCACACCAGGAAGTGTTTGGCGAAAAAGCTATGCTGAATCACGTGATGGTGTGACGAAGATAAAACGGCCAAACGGTAGATATGTGAGGTCGTCCTTACTTGGATGTGTGTACCACCGCGTCGGAGTGATATTGGTGGCGAAAGCACGTGTAAGGAGTGAGAATGTCTGGGAGACGTCATCGGGAATACTACTACATCACACGAATACCTTTATCAGAGCCTTCTTAGGATTACGTATTGCTCGTTCATCGCAGCGGCGCGTCCCGTCGGATTTGGCGACAACGGTAGGAAGAAGGTAACGCGCGGCGTCGTGGTGAGGATGCATAACGTAAGTGGAAGTCTGAACTCTTCGATCGCCGCGATTGATGGTCAGCCGTAGCAGCCCCACAGTTCACATAGGAAGATATTAGACAAGGTGTACAGACAGCTGTGGACATCCCCATATTAGCGCGGACTGTGAATCGCAGACTGGATGAGGAGGGTTTGCGAGCCATTGCAACAACTTCCAGTCACCGAAGCACATTCCAGTCACCGCAGCACATTCCAGTCACCTCTGTGGACTTTGGGGCTGCTACGACTTGCCATCGAACGCAGCGATCGAGTTCAGACTTCCTCCAAAGTTATCCATCCTACGACGCCGCAGAAAACGAGGTGTCGTGTCAGACATGCGTGGCGGTGCAAACAGAACCGTGTCGTATGCAGCGACGAGTCTCGCTTCTGTCACAGAAAGAAGCGAGATCGCCGATTGTGAGTCTCGAAACGACGTAGTCGGGCTGATTTTGCTGCCATCCGTGAGCTTCATACTGCTCCTCAGCTTGGTATCATGGTTTGGGCGCTATCAATTTCAACACCCTTCAGCGCTAGTAGCCATGATGGGCACAATAACAGCTCAACAATACGTTCAAATTGTACTGCACATTGACTTTTGCCGGACGCATAGCTAGCATGGCGGTCATAAGACCTACTGAATCAGGCCACATAACTCGTGTGCTGTTTCCACACCCTCGGCATTCATGTAATCCCTCAGAAGTTAAATCCCTTATTTTCTACTCAATTGTTCCATGTGTGGTAAGTTTCGTCTCATTTCGTGAATTCTTTCATAGTGTGGTATTTTCTATGTCGGACAGTGTAATTTCGTTTTCTAGTTGCACAATTTTCCGGATAGGTTATAAATATAAATTTATTTGTGCACGCCTCGGTATACGTTGAAATCTTATTTTGAATGTCATGTAGTTATCAGAAATTTTTTTTTCAGTTTTTCTTTTCCCTGAACATTTTCCATCCAGTTGCAGTAATACTCGTATATGGCAATGCCGTAAAATAAAGCATTATTTTTGTAAGTAGACATGCCTCAGAAAACTTAACGGCGAGTTCGATTACCGTTTGAGGACGAATCTACGTCGTCCTCAAACGGTAATAAAACTACGTCGTACTCAAACTGTAATCGAACTCGCGTCTCCCCATATCCCGCTTTACGTTCGAGTATGTTACCGTTATACCACCCAGAACAACGAACAACGGCGGACCCTTTCATATAGTCCCAAAACATATCCTCAGTTGCTTGCTGGTTCCTTGTCCTGGGTGGTGTGATGATAACATACTCGAACGTAAATCGGGAGCTGCGGATTCGATTCCCGTTCCAGGAAGAAGTTATTTTCAAGTTTTCCGATGCACGTCTTCTTGCATGATAAATTTGCCATCCATCTGCCCACAACTTTCACTTGACTATCAATTGTTTTTGTGTTTACAGACAAGATAGTTCAATTCCTTCAATTTTTCCAGTTGTTTCATAATTATTTCGATTACTTTCTAATACTGAAGAAGTTCAAGCTGTTTTCTTCCTTAAATAAAGTAGTTCTATAATATGGGGCATTTCAGAAGTTTTCCTTCCTTTTACATATTTTTATTTTTTTATTTTTTTTTAGAACAGTTTTTTGGTAACATTCGATATATGTTACGTAAATGATTATCTGTGCATGATTTGGTGGACCAGAAACATTTTCAAATGTCATATCAGAGTAACCAGACCAAAATTTTCCATTTTTCCATCTTGCCAGGAAAATTTTCATCCGGTTGGTATATAGTGTATACAGTATACTGCATTAAGGAAAAAAAACCCAAAATATGTGTTTTAGTATTTGTGGACATGATATCTCAGTCGCCTTTGAATTCCGAGTTGATTCGCTAATAATATAATTTCTTCGCAAATGCTGAGAAAGTTTGAGCAGTTTCCTTATTTTAAAAAATCACTTTTATATCATGGGCATTTCATTTTGATTTTCTTAGAATAGTGCTTTGCTTATATTCAAAATTCTCGGACATGCAGTAAGGTGTACAAATAGAATGTGGTAAAAAAAAATTCGATTAATTGAATTTATCGATTAATTATACAGAATAGTGATCAAATAATCGATAAATTGTAGAAATAATTGCAGTAATTAATCAAACTATCGATAAATTGTAGAAATAATTGTAGTAATAATTAAATTATCGATTTGTTGTACAGAATAGTGATTTCGAAAATTGTATTTAATATGTGGCTCAATAAATAAACTGGTAATTTTAATTGTACAAAGCATTTCAGTAAAAATGATTCAGAGAAAAAATGTCATTTTAAATAAAGTCACGACAACAATAGAAACGAAAAGACTTCTGCGAGCAAGATTTACTCTCCCATTTCCAAAATATTTCGTTGACTGCGCTGGGTTGTTTCTCTAAGGCATTTTTTCGATTGATGCTCTTCCCAGAAATTTATTTTTAGAATTTCGGAGTTGTTTTGGTGTACTGTTATTGCAGAAATAAATATCATCAATGACATTTTTTACCAGAAACCCACGTGATTTCTAAGAAACTGTTCAAATAAAATTGCTGGAACACTATTTCTTGCCAAATGCAGTTTCTATTGTTGAAATAGAAGCCAATATTTTGCTATTGTGCCTGTTGTCACTTAAAAGACGAAAACCTGGATAAAAATACAGATAAAAAATCGAACGATTTCATACAAGGAGACAGAATTATACAACACATGACTTTAGTTGCACCATCACTTAAACAAAAAGCAATTGAAAAAATAAGTCAAATGTAAAATATTTCCTGTGAGAGAATACAGAATAATATGAATGGGAGACATCCCCAATGATTCACCACTTAATAGAAAATGTCTACCTGAAAATGAATTCAGAATTTTTTTCAGCATCTGTAAGCAAACCGAATATTTTGCAGATAAGGCCTAGGGCGCATGTTAAACCAGAAAACATAGATGAAAGTTTCAGAAATTAACTGAACCAAAGAATGTATGATTAATTGATGCTAAAAATTAAGGCAACAACCACAAAATGTAGTTAACAACCATAACTGACGAAATAGTGAACATAAGAAAGGAAACTTTATGTATGCTCCGTGATGCAGTATTACACACTTTACTTCATTTCATTTCCTTTATTTATTCCTTCAGTTGCCACATTGTGTTACACATAATGCTTTATCTATGAACAATATATGTACTGCAGCAACTAGGAAAAGGAGGGAAAAGACTGTAGGGCTTGACATAGCCCTCCTGCCAAAAGACAAGCCAACAGATATATAGCAAGTTAACATGTGAATAATACAGGAACTAGCTCAAAACCAACACATATATGAATATGTTCCATCATTAGTAACCTTCATTATAGTTAAATAAACAACAAATATCGTTTGCAACTCACTCTATAATCACACACATACACACACACACACACACGCACGCACACACACACACACACACACACACACACACACACACACACACATATATATATATATATATCATCATCATCATTGTCAACCATTATCAATCCACTGCTGGACGAAGGTCTCCCCAAGTTTCCTCCACAACGGTCTGTCTTGTGCCAGTCTCCTCCATGTCACCCCTGCATACTTTCGAATTTCATCCACCCATCTCCCATGTGGTCTTCTTCTGGGTCTTTTCCTGTCCCTTGGAATCCAATCTAAAATTTCGGCTGTCCATCGATGATCTGTCCTTCTGGCAGTATGTCCAGCCCATTGCCATTTCAGGGATTTAACTCTGATCATGATGTCTTCCACTCTTGTCATTTTTCGGATCCACGAGTTCCTCTTCTTATCTCTCCTGGTTACACCAAGCATGCACCTCTCCATGCTTTTTTGAGTTGTCTGCAGCCTTTGTATGTCTCTTTTAGTTAAGGTCCACGTCTCTGCACCATACGTAAGCACTGGAAGGATGCATTGATCAAACACTTTTCTTTTAAGACATAATGGCATATTGCTCTTGAAAATTATGCTGTTTCTTCCAAAAGCTCTCCAGGCAAAAGACGTTCCTTTAATTTTTAGGTACACTTCGTCGCTAACTGGTTTTCAAATATCTCCATTTTAGTTCACAGAAACCTTATTTGTTTTCAATTTTTTCGGTTTTTACGTATTTGTAGTACCTCTGATAATATTATTTATAACTGCAAATTGTTTTTTGAACAATTAATTTCTAATCAATTTCCTTTACTTTTATCAAAAAATATTTTTTCGATTACACAAAAATCATAAACTTCATTCTATTTAAATACAGTAATCAAACATTTAATTACAGTAATCTTATTAACAATTGGTCTGACAATATTAAATAGTTAGAAACTCTAAGTACCACTCGGTAGACGACTTGTGGCCACATAACCCTTTGCTTTCCTCACACTAAATTACACCTAGCCTACAAAAACTAAACTACATTCCTCCATTTGGCAAACAGGTTGTTTTATTTTAACCGTATACCATTGCTTCCGTATCAGCTTAACCTTTGCCCTTGTGCAGCTTCGGCATTCTTGATTCTTTATCAGTGGTTCTTGGTGTTAGGTGCTGTAAAGATCTTTGTGGTTTTACAATACTTTCTAAGGTTGTTCTTCCTCTCTTTGGATATTTTCGTTTCCGTCCTTCTTAGTCCACGTAGGACATAATCATGGTTGGACTTATATTTTTTGCTTTGTTGTCTTGTTTGTAGTTTATTTATTTTCTTTTGGTCTTGTGGCTTTGGGAGCACGACCAAGGGGACATTTAGATTTTGTCCGTCCCTTTCTTGGTTTCAGAAAAGCCACTTATAAAAAACGGGTGCTTCCCTGATGACGACCGTTTTAATTTGATTTGAGTATCGTCTCGGTTCTTTGTTCGTTTTGTGTTTCACCTTTTAAAGTGAGGCAGCTGTGGTGCTGTTCTGTATTTGTTTCTTGCTTGTATTTTGGACTCCATTCGGTACATTAGCCGTGTAATAGGTTCGAGTACTTATGTGTTTTTGGGTCCAGGGCTTATTGCAAGTATGTGAGAATTGTATGTTCTTTTGGTGGTACTGTGTGTTTGGTTTGGGTATTTGTGGGTTTCCTTGGTTTGTTTCAATTATTATTTGCGTATTGTAGCCTTTCCGCCTGGATTGCTGCTGCTTTGCGCATCAAGGGGTTTGGGGCTTTTTTATGATTTGTGTCAAAGTGCTTTAGCTTTCTTATTAGTCTCTCTCTCTCTCTCTCTCTCTCTCTCTCTCTCTCTCTCTCTCTCTATATATATATATATATATATATACACTGGCGGAAAGTGAAAAAAGAACACCAAGAAGAAGGTCGTCTGATACCAATGAAATTTATACAGCATAATAACGGAATACAGAGGATAACGTGATCAAAACATTATGGCAAAATACAGCTACATTTGCTGGTAAACTGAGAAATAACATTTCCATTAAACATGGTTAGTACCAGGTTGAACCGCCATGAACTGCGTCACAATGTGCAATTCTGGCATTGTCGTACAGATGTTGGATGTACGTTTCGGGTATTGAGTTCCAAGCATCCTCAACCTGGACGCGTAAATATGGGATGGTCGTGGCTGGCCGCGGAGACCGGATAAGTCGTTGTCACATAAAATCCCACACGTGCTCAATGGGGGACAAATCCGGTGAACGTGCAGGCCATGAAGGTTGTCTCACACCCTGAAGTGCATGTTGCGTTGCACGTGCCGTGTGTGGACGTGCGTTATCTTGCTGGAAAACCCCACGATGGACCGACCATACAAATGGCACAACAACGGGCTGAATGATGTTGTTGATGTAGGAGGTGCTATTTAACGTACCCGGTACAAACACTAGTTATGTACGGGAGTGATAGCTGGTCGCTCCCCACACCAGAGACCAGGTGTAGGCCCTGTGTATCGCTGGCGGATGCAAGCAGGATGGAGACACTCCCCTGTGCGTCTGCGAACACGCATATGGCCATCGGAGGCTCCCAAGCAGAATCTGCTTTCATCCCTGAACACAACGGATCGCCATTGCGTTCTCCAGTTCAGACGTTGGCGACACCACTGATCCGTTCCTGACGGTGGGCTGGAGTCAGAGGTACACATGCCAGAGGCACACGTGCACGTAGTTCTGCATCCAGTATGCGGTTGCGGATTGTTTGCACAGTCACCTCAGGTGCAACGGCAGCTCGGACTTGCGTCGCAGTGGATGTTCTGCTTGACAACGCCGCTCTTCTTATGCGTCGATCGGTCCGCTCATCAGTCCGTCTTTGCCTCCCGGTTCCACGTCTTCTCGTGTGGGAATGTTCCTCGGACCATCTACGCCACCATCGTACCACCACCGATACTTCCCATCCAATGCGCTCCGCAATACGACTATACGACCACCCGGCCTCGTGGAGTCTGACTAGACGACCTCGCTCAAATGCCGATATCTGCTGAAATCGTACACGTGTTCCATGTCCACGCATTGCAGCTTTTCAGGGTCTTCGCACGTGTCTGTACGCAAACGACTGATTACATTCACTTCGCCGTATTCCTTAAATACGACCGTCGATAATTTGCATATTATGCCATGCTGTGGCGTAAGCGCTCACCGTTTGGTCCCGAAATTAGCATCACACCTACGTAAACTCCACCCCATCAACATATGTAAATTTCACGGTCGTCCGCCAATTCCTTCTTGGTGTTCTTTTTTCACTTTCCGCCAGTGTGTATATATATATATGTATATATATATATATATATATATATATATATATATCATCATCATCATCATTATCAACTTTTTACAATCCACTGCTGGACGAAGGTCTCCCTAAGTTTCCTCCACAACGGTCTGTCTTGTGCCAGTCTCCTCCATATCACTCCCACATACTTTCGAATTTCATCCACCCATCTCCCATGTGGTCTTCTTCTGGGTCATTTCCTGTCCCTTGGAATCTAATCTAAAATTTCGGCTGTCGATCGATGGTCTGTCCTTCTGGCATTAATATTATTAATAACATGTTTGAAAATGTAAGTGCAAAGATTCGGCTGTTTGAAAATACAACACACATAAAAATTAGAAAGGGAGTGAGACAAGGTGACTCAATATATCTCCGAAGCTCTTTAATGCCACATTGGAAAATGTCTTTCAATCACTGAACTGGGAAAACAAAGGGATAAAGATTAATGGAGATTATCTAACCCACCTTCGTTTTGCTGATGACGCAGTCATTTTTGCAACTACCCCATCAGAGCTTCAGAGTGTGATCCAGGAACTTGCTGACAAGAGTAAAGAAGTGGGATTAAAAATGAACTTTCAGAAGACAAAAGTGATGTTCAATGCTTTTACAAGAAATGAAGATTCGTCGATTGATGGAGAAAAGCTGGAGATAACAGACACGAACGTTTATCTCGGACAGCAGATATCAAGTGAGGGTCAAATTGATGAAGAAATTAATCTGCGTACAAAACTTGCTTGGAGAGTTTTTGGAAGAAATAGCATAATTTTCAAGAGCAATATGCCATTTTGTCGTAAAAGAAAAGTGTTTGATCAATGCATCCTTCCAGTGCTTACGTATGGTGCAGAGACGTGGACCTTAACTAAAAGAGACATACAAAGGCTGCAGACAACTCAAAGAAGCATGGAGAGGTGCATGCTTGGTGTAACCAGGAGAGATAAAAAGATTAACTCGTGGATCAGAAAAATGACAAGAGTGGAAGACATCATGATCGGAGTTAAATCCCTGAAATGGCAATGGGCTCTCTCTCTCTCTCTCTCTCTCTCTCTCTCTCTCTCTCTCTCTCTATATATATATATATATATATATATATATCATCATCATCATCATCATTGTCAACCATTATCAATCCACTGCTGGACGAAGGTCTCCCCAAGTTTCCTCCACAACGGTCTGTCTTGTGCCAGTCTCCTCCATGTCACCCCTGCATACTTTCGAATTTCATCCACCCATCTCCCATGTGGTCTTCTTCTGGGTCTTTTCTTGTCCCTTGGAATCCAATCTAAAATTTCGGCTGTCCATCGATGATCTGTCCTTCTGGCAGTATGTCCAGCCCATTGCCATTTCAGGGATTTAACTCTGATCATGATGTCTTCCACTCTTGTCATTTTTCGGATCCACGAGTTCCTCTTCTTATCTCTCCTGGTTACCCCAAGCATGCACCTCTCCATGCTTCTTTGAGTTGTCTGGAGCCTTTGTATGTCTCTTTTAGTTAAGGTCCACGTCTCTGCACCATACGTAAGCACTGGAAGGATGCATTGATCAAACACTTTTCTTTTAAGACATAATGGCATATTGCTCTTGAAAATTATGCTGTTTCTTCCAAAAGCTCTCCAGGCAAGTTTTGTACGCCGATTAATTTCTTCATCAATGTGACCCTCACTTGATATCTGCTGTCCAAGATAAACGAACGTGTCTGTTATCTCCAGCTTTTTTCCATCAATCGATAAATCTTCATTTCTTGTAAAAGCATTGAACATCACTTTTGTCTTCTGAAAGTTCATTTTTAATCCCACTTCTTTACTCTTGTCCGCAAGTTCCTGGATCATACTCTGCAGCTCTGATGGGGTAGTTGCAAAAATGACTACGTCATCAGCAAAACGAAGGTGGGTTAGATAATCTCCATTAATCTTTATCCCCTTGTTTTCCCAGCTCAGCGACTGAAAAACACCCTCCAATGTGGCATTGAAGAGCTTCGGAGATATGGTGTCACCTTGTCTCACTCCCTTTCCAATTTTTACGTGTGTTGTATTTTCAAACAGCCTAATCTTTGCACTTGCATTTTCATAGATGTTATTAATAATATTAATGTATGCATCTTCAATACCGCAGGTTTTCAGAGCCATTGTAACTGCTGATGGTTTCACTGAATCAAAGGCTTTTTCATAATCGATAAAAGCCATGCACAATGGAAGTTCATATTCCCTCGCTCTTTCAATTAGTTCTCTCAGCACGTGGATATGATCTATTGTGCTGTAGCCACTCCTGAATCCAGCTTGTTCTCTCGGTTGAGCCATGTCCAGTGTTACCTTCAAGCGGTGTGAAAGAACTTTAGTGAAGATTTTATAAACTACTGATAGGAGGCTGATAGGTCTGTAGTTTCCGAGATCCTCAATGTCACCTTTCTTATGTAGCAGGATCATTGTAGCGGTGTTCCAATCCTCAGGAATCTTTCCTTCATTAAGGCATCGAGTGAAAATTTGGGCGAGTACTGTTTCGATTTCTCCACTTGCTTCTTGTATGATGTCTACAGTAATTCCATCTTCTCCCTGGAGCTTTTATATATATATATATATATATATATATATATATATATATATATATATATATATACTCTGACGGAAAAAAATCCCAACACCAAGAAGGGGTTGTGTTAGATAAATGACAGTTGGTAGGCGCTGAGAGTACATCTGTAAGATGACGTCTATGCAAATTTCGCCCTCGGCGCATACGTGTGGCGCTAGCAGATCCCCTCGGAACATGCAAAGCAGGTTTGCTGTATATTCGCGCTGTAACGTTCGTGAGCGTTAGTTATCGTTGAGATTCGACGTAGTGTGTTGATGTTAGTCAATCATGCCTTTAAGAAGACGAAGAAGCCATTATGAGCAGCTCACGGAGTTTGAACGAGGTCGTGTAATAGGGCCACGAGAAGGTGGATTTTCTTTCCGCAATATTGCAGAACGACTTGGGAGGAAGGTAGCCACTGTGCATGATTGTTGGCAGCGGTGGTCAAGGGAAGGTATTGCCTCAAGGAGACCGGGTTCTGGCCGGCCACGTGGCACTACTGAGAGAGAAGACCGCCGTGTACGGCGTATGGCCGTGGCTCATGGTACCGCGTCTGCGGCAGCAATTCGAGCTGCAGTTGCCACCACAGTGACACAACAAACTGTTACAAATCGGTTACTTGAAGGACAGCTGAGAGCCAAACACCCTATAGCGCGCATTCCACTTACTCCAAACCACTGCCGTTTGCGACGTCAGTGGTGTCAAGCTAGAGCTCATTGGAGGACGGAGTGGAAATCTGTTGTGTTCTCTGACGAAAGCCGGTTCTGCCTGGGTGCCAGTGATGGCCGTGTGTTGGTACGAAGGAGGCCAGGTGAGCGCCTGCAACCAACCTGTCTGCGGCTAAGACACACTGGACCTACACCTGGAGTTATGGTCTGGGGAGCAATTTCCTATGATACCAGGAGCACTCTCGTGGTTATCCCACGCACCCTGACGGCACAGTTGTACGTCGGTCTCCTGATTCAACCTGTTGTGCTGCCATTCATGAACAGCATTCCAGGGGGTGTTTTTAAACTGGATAACGCTCGCCCGCATACCGCTGTTGTAACCCAACACGCTCCACAGAGTGGCGACATGTTGCAGCGGCCTGCTAGATCACCAGATCTTTCACCAATCGAGCACGTCAGGGCCATCATTGGACGAACACGCCAGCGTCACCCCTAACCAGCATTAACAGTCCCTGTATTGACCGACCAAGTGCAACAGGCATGGAACTCCATCCCGCAAACTGACATCCAGCACCGGTACGACACAATGCATGAACGTTTGCGTGCTTGCATTCAACATTCTGGTGGTTACACCGGTTATTAATGTACCAGCATTTAACATTTAAAATGGCTCTTCTCGCGCTTACATTAAGCTGTGATCTTGAAGCCTTAATCGATTAAATATGTTACCTATACAAATGTATAGCCGCCATTTCATTCCTCTATAACAATTTTTTCGTGGTGTCGGGATTTTTTTTCCCGTCAGTGTATATATAATATATATATATATATATATATATATATATATATATATATAGGTCAGGTGATGCGTAACATGACAGCCTCTCCTTGACAAATGTCAACCCCGCCTTCTCGTGGTGCATCCTGTTCCCACTAAAGGGGCTCTGACGACCGCCAATAGCGGTATAACTATACCATCGGGATTAGAGGAAATGCTATCCCACACTCACCAACCCGCTTGGCCAGCGTGGTGAGTTATGGCCAAACCTCTCCAAAATGATTCCACAACTCAAATCTTGGCCCTCAGTCTCCAGCAGCTGGAATGTACCTGGCCAAGGCAGCGGCCAGTGCGACATGAAGGCAGAGGGTGCTAAGAATCCCAAGAGGACCGGAACTAGGCTGCCATCTGATGCTGACCTTGGCTACGTATAATGGACGCTTCCTATCTTCTGATTCAAGGCTTCTTGAATTGGAAGAGGAACTACAAAGGATCAAGTGGGACATTATCGGTCTAAGTGAGGTAAGGAGAAAAGGAGAAGATCTCATCGAACTGAAGAGTGGACATCTCTTCTACTATCGTGGGACAGATACTGGCAGAACTAGTGGTGTTGGATTTATAATAAACAAGAAACGGAAGGATAAAGTTGTAGAAGTTGAAAGTTCCTCTGACAGAGCTGCACGACTCGTTATCCATCTCTCGAAAAGATGCCAGGCTCAGATTATTCAAACTGATGCACCCACCACAAGTCATCCTAGAGAAGAAATTGAAGAATTTTATGAGGAAATTCGTCATCTAAATAATAAAGGTAAGCAGCACTTGAAGATAATAATGGGATATTTCAATGCAAAAATAGGGCAACGGCAACAGAATGAAACTTCAGTAGATAAATTCGGTCACGGCAACAGAAACCATCGTGGAAATACTTTCGTTGAGTTTGCAGAGGCAGAAGGGTTTTTCATCTTGAACTGCTTCTTCAAGAAAAAGCTACAGAGGAAATGGACATGGAGACATCCAAATGGGACGACAAGTGAAATTGATTTATTATGTGTAACAAAATAATCTTCATAAAAGACTGCAGTATTCTAAACAAGTTCAACACAGGCAGTGACCATAGATTGGTGAGATGTAAGATGCACCTAAACACTAAACTTGAGCGTGGCAAGCTTATAAGACAAACGAAATGTATTGACATAACCAACCTTAAAAAACACCATAATACCTTCAAGTTGGAACTGAAGAACAGATTCTCTGTTTTAGAAGGCCTGACATCGGAAGAAGAGGATATTTCTGAAGTTAACAGAAAAATAACCAAAGCTCTTATGGAAACAGCAACAAAATTAGCTGGGTCTAAGAACAAGTTGCATGTGAACAAATTATCAGGAAAAACCAAAATGTTGATGCAAAAAAAAGAGAGATGAGGACAAACAAAGAACATGTGACTTCCAAAGTGGAGTATATAGAGCTATGCAAGACAGTACGAAAAAGTATCATTGAAGACGTAAGAAAATTCAACTGTGAACTAGTGAGGAAAGAAATTGAAAACAACCAAAGCCTAAAGATAGCAAAGGGACATCTCAGTAAGGGAAGAAAACAGATTATGGCACTGAGAAATGAAGATGGTTCTCTAACAAGAAATAGAGGCGAAACGTTGACAAGAGCGAAAGATTTCTACACCAAATTATATTAAAGGGATGATACATGCACTCCAGACATCACGAAAGGTACCAGTACCAGAGTTCCTCCAGTCCTTCCAGCAGAGGTTGCACATACAATCAAAAACATGAAGCTGGAGAAAGCTCCAGGAGAAGATGGAATTACTGTTGACATCATACAAGAAGCAAGTGGAGAAATTGAAACAGTACTCGCTTAAATTTTCACTCGATGCCTTAATGAAGGGAAGATTCCTGAGGATTGGAACACCGCAACAATGATCCTGCTACATAAAAAAGGTGACATTGAGGATCTCGGGAACTACAGACCTATCAGCCTATTATCAGTGGTTCATAAAATCTTCACTAAAGTTCTTTCACACCGCTTGAAGGTAACACTGGACATGGCTAAACCGAAAGAACAAGCTGGATTCAGGATTGGCTACAGCACAATAGATCATATCCACGTACTGAGAGATCTAATTGAAAGAGCGAGGGAATATGAACTTCCATTGTGCATGGTTTTACCGATTACGAAAAAGCCTTTGATTCGGTGAAACCATCAGCAGTTACAATGGCTCTGAAATCCTGCGGTATTGAAGATGCATACATTAATATTATTAATAACATCTATGAAAATGCAAGTGCAAAGATTAGGCTGTTTGAAAATACAACACACGTAAAAATTGGAAAGGAAGTGAGACAAGGTGACACCATATCTCCGAAGCTCTTTAATGCCACATTGGAGGGTGTCTTTCAGTCGCTGATCTAGGAAAACAAGGGGATAAAGATTAATGGAGATTATCTAAGCCACCTTCGTTTTGCTGATGACGTAGTCATCTTTGCAACTACCCCATCAGAGCTTCAGAGTATGATCCAGGAGCTTGCTGACAAGAGTAAAGAAGTGGGATTAAAAATAAACTGTCAGAAGACAAAAGTGATGTTCAATGCTTTTACAAGAAATGAAGATTTATCGATTGATGGAGAAAAGCTGGAAATAACAGGCACGTACATTTATATTGGACAGCAGATATCAAGTGAGGGTCAAATTGATAAAAAAATTAATGGGCGTACAAAACTTGCCTGGAGAGCTTTTGGAAGAAACAGCATAATTTTCAAGAGCAATATGCCATTATATCTTAAAAGAAAAGTGTTTGATCAATGCATCCTTCCAGTGATTACGTATGGTGCAGAGACGTGGACCTTAACTAAAAGAGACATACAAAGGCTGCAGACAACTCAAAGCAGCATGGAGAGGTGCATGCTTGGTGTATCCAGGAGAGATAAGAAGAGGAACTCGTGGATCTGAAAAATGACAAGAGTGGAAGACATCATGATCAGAGTTAAATCCTTGAAATAACAATGGGCTGGATATACTGCCAGAACGGCAGATCATCGATGGACAGCCGAAATTTTTTATTTGATTCCAAGAGACAGGAAGAGACCCGGAAGAAGACCACATGGGAGATGGGTAGATAAAATTCAAAATTATGTAGGGGTGACATGGAGTAGACTGGCACAAGACAGACCGTTGTGGAGGAAACTTGGGGAGACCTTCGTCCAGTAGTGGATTGATAATGGTTGACAATGATAATGATGATATATATATATATATATATATATATATATATATATATATACATATATAAACAAAACTCGTTTGCAACTCACTGTATAATCACATTAATCCATATTTCTTCAATTTTACTCTTTTTAATTATTCTGGCCACTATACCAGTATTCTTTCATTTTATATTATAGTTATCATACTTTATCGTACACCGTTTCCCATGTAACATTGTGCATGCCGTAGTTTAGCGTATTCAGTATAAGAGCTGACGTTTTAATTCACATTTGAAATATTGTGTTAGGTTCAACTGTTTGTAGCATAGGTCCATATTCCCGTATCCGAAATTCCGATATTCGAAAAGTTCGGGAAACTAAAGCTTTTTCGTGGAATGTGGAGGGCCAGTCATCTCATCGCAATTTGCTCCCTTAAAGAGAGAAACCCATGTTAATGAGACAGATGACACTTGAAGAAGTCTTTAAAAACGCCGTCTATCATAGTGCTGCTTCATCACTTGAGAATCCTGTTCCTGGCCCATCATCAGAAGTCCGGCTGCAGCCTGATGATGATGGCTACATTGACGTACCCTCTTTTCCAAGATTCTCAAGCTAGATGTCATGTACCATAACTCCAGGTATGGTGCAGGTAGCTGTATAGTATTTAGTTTTGTTTGCCTGACGTAATGCTTAACTGCAAATATGAATTGAGCTTTGTTTGAACCTGTAGGAGAGATTATTTACGTTCTACATTTATACCACTAAGTCATTTACCAGCATATAAATAAATTGTATAGTATCATCATCATCATCATCATTGTCACCCATTATCAATCCACTGCTGGACGAAGGTCTCCCCAAGTTTCCTCCACAACGGTCTGTCTTGTGACAGTCTCCTCCATGTCACTCCCGCATACTTTCGAATTTCATCCACCCATCTTCCATGAGGTCTTCTTCTGGGTCTTTTCCTGTCCCTTGGAATCCAATCTAAAATTTCGGCTGTCCATCCATGGTCTGTCCTTCTGGCAGTATGTCCAGCCCATTGCCATTTCAGGGATTTAACTCTGATAATGATGTCTTCCACTCTTGTCATTTTTCGGATTGACGAGTTCCTCTTCTTATCTCTCCTGGTTACACCAAGCATGCACCTCTCCATGCCTCTTTGAGTTGTCTGTAGCCTTTGTATGTCTCTTTTAGTTAAGGTCCACGTCTCTGCACCATACGTAAGCACTGGAATGATGCATTGATCAAACACTCTTCTTTTAAGACATAATGACATATTGCTCTTGAAAATTATGCTGTTTCTTCCAAAAGCTCTCCAGGCAAGTTTTGTACACCGATTAATTTCTTCATCAATGTGACCCTAACTTGATATCTGGCTGTCCAAGACAAACGTAGGTATCTGTTATCTCCAGCTTTTCTCCATCAATCGACAAATCTTCATTTCTTGTAAAAGCATTGAACATCACTTTTGGCTTCTGAAAGTTCACTTTTAATCTCACTTCTTTACTCTTGTCAGCAAGTTTCTGGATCATACTCTGCAGCTCACGGGGTAGTTGGAAAAATGACTATGTCATCAGTAAAACGAAGGTGGGTTAGATAATCTCCATTAGTCTTTATCCCTTTGTTTTCCCAGTTCAGTGATTGAAAGACATTTTTCAATGTAATTGAAGAGCTTCGGAGATATGGTGTTACCTTGTCTCACTTCTTTTCCAATTTTTATGTGTGTTGTATTTTCAAACAGCCGAATCTTTGCACTTGCATTTTCATAGATATTATTAATAATATTAATGAACGCATCTTCAATACCGCAAGATTTCAGGGCCATTGTAACTGCTGATGGATTCACCGAAACAAACGCTTTTTCATAATCGATAAAAGCCATGCACAATTTAAGTTCATATTCCCTCGCTCTTTCAATTAGTTCTCTCAGTACGTGGATATGATCTATTGTGCTGTAGCCACTCCTGAATCCAGCTTGTTCTCTAGGTTGAGCCGTGTCCAGTGTCAACTTTAAGCGGTATGAAAGAACTTTAGTGAAGATTTTATAAACCACTGATAGGAGGCTGATAGGTCTGTAGTTCCCGAGATCCTCAATGTCACCTTTTTTATGTAGCAAGATCATTGAAGCGTTGTTCCAATCCTCAGGAATCTTCCCTTCATTAAGGCATCGAGTGAAAATTTGGGCGAGTACTGTTTCGATTTCTCCACTTGCTTCTTGTATGATGTCTACAGTAATTCCATCTTCTCCTGGAGCTTTTCCCCGCTTCCTGTTCTTCATTGCATGCGTAACTTCTGCTGGGAGGACTGGAAGAACACTGGTACTGGTACCTTGCATGATGTCTGAAGTACATGTACCATCCCTTTCATATAATTTGAAGTAGAAATCTTTTACTCTTGTAAAACGTTCGCCTCTATTTCTTGTTATAGAACCATCTTCTTTTCTCAGTGCCATAATCCTGTTTTCTTCCCCTACTGAAATGTCCCTTTGCTATCTTTAGGTTTTGATTGTTTTCAATTGCTTTCCTTACTAGTTCACAGTTGAATTTCCTTACGTCTTCAGTGATATTTTTTCGTACTGTCTTGCATAGTTCTATATATTCCACTTTGGAAATTACATCTTCTTTAGTTGTCCTCATCTCTCTTCTTTTTTGCATCAGCATTTTGGTTTTTCCTGATAATTTGTTCACATGCAACTTGTTCTTAGACCCAGGTAATTTTGTTCCTGTTTCCATAAGAGCTTTGGTTTCTTTTCTGTTAACTTCAGAAATATTCTCTTCTTCCGATGTTAGGCCTTCTAAACCAGAGAATCTGTTCTTCAGTTCCAACTTGAAGGTTTTATGGTGTTTTTTAAGGTTGGTTATGTCAATACATTTTGTTTGTCTTATGAGCTTGCTACGTTCGAGTTTAGTGTTGAGGTGCATCTCACATCTCACCAATCTATGGTCACTACCTGTGTTGAACTTGTATAGCACACTGCAGTCTTGTATGACGAATTTTTTGTTACACATAATGAAATCAATTTCACTTGTCGTATCATTTGAATGTCTCCATGTAAATTTCCTGTGTGGCTTTTTCTTGAAAAAGGAGTTCAAGATGAAAAACCCTTCTGCCTCTGCAAACACTACGAGAGTATTCCCACGCTGCTTTCTGTTGCCGTGACCGAATTTACCTACTGAAGTTTCATTCTGTTGCCGTTGCCCTATTTTTGCATTGAAATCTCCCATAATTATCTTCAAGTGCTGCTTACCTTTATTATTTAGATCACGAATTTCCTCATAAAATTCTTCAAATTCTTCTTCAGCATGACTTGTGGTGGGTGCATAAGTTTGAATAATCTGAGCCTGGTATCTTCTCGAGAGTTGGATAACGAGTCGTGCAGCTCTGTCAGATGAACTTTCAACTTCTACAACTTTATCCTTCAGTTTCTTGTTTATTATAAATCCAACACCACTAGTTCTGCCAGTATCAGTCCCACGATAGTAGAAGAGATGTCCACTTTTCAGTTCGATGAGATCTTCTCCTTTTCTCCTTACCTCACTTAGCCCCACGATGTCCCACTTGATCCTTTGTAGCTCCTCTTTCAATTCAAGAAGCCTTGAATCAGAATATAGAGAGGGTCCCATATACGTAGCCAAGGTCAGCATCAGATGGCAGCCTAGTCCGGTCCTCCGGGGATTCTTAGCACCCTCTGCTTTCATGTCGCACTGGCCGCTGCCTTGGCCAGGTACATTCCAGCTGCCGGAGGCTGAGGGCCAAGATTTAAGTTGTGGAGTCATTTTATAGGGGTTTGGCCATAACTCACCACGCTGGCCAAGCGGGTTGGTGAGTGTGTGATAGCATTTCCTCTAATCCCGATGGTATAGTTATAGCGCTATTGGCGGTCGTCAGAGCCCCTTTAGTGGGAACAGGATGTACCACGAGAAGGCGGAGTTGACATTTGTCAAGGAGAGGCTGTGATGTTACGCATCAAACGATGCAGAACGGGTCTCTGTACGCTAAATTAATGAGAAGACGATAAAAAGTGAACTCCGTTTATTAGGCGTATAAACGATGAGAAAATAAAGCTAGCATATCTTTGTTTTTTCATCGTTTATACGTCTAGTAAACGGAGTTCACTTTTTATCGTCTTCTCAAACTGTATAATACATGTATTATTTATAGACTTTACTAATTCTACTTAGTGGGAAAATTCATACGCTTCTGTGCAGAAATACTAATGAGTTTGATTAGGGTTAATTAGAAGGTGTGTATGTTCAAGTTTTACGGAATGTTTTCTTCGAAATTTTGTCCTTTAGAATTTATGGTCTATAATTATCCCATTATTTCATTTATCAATATATTACTCTATAAATAAGCTGTGGTGGTATTTGTAGTCTTGATTTATCCCACTTAGTGTGAGTATTCGTACGTTTTTTCTGCAGTATTAAAGTTTTATTACGGGGTGCTTCACTAGACCCCACTGGGGACGCTACCTTTATTCTGAAATCCGAAACACAACTGTCCCCATGGGATTGTGGACTGTAGTTGGTTTCATTGCTTTAGTAGGTTTAAAATTTCAGTTTTAAATGTAAACTGCAAGACATACTTGTTTAAATGTCAAAGTTGCTTAACATGTGAGCTTGTGAACATACTCTTAAAGTATGTGACATTTCTCCCTATACTTCCAATGGAAAACCATTTTTCGACAGTAGTTCCTCGTCGAACAAAGATTTCTCATACATCAAAAATTATTCCACTGTTAAGAAACATCCTAACGCGTAGATTGCACAATCAGTGTTTTTTCCAGAAAACTTTTCTGAACTATATTAAAAATTAATAACTTCGGTGTGAAAATCCTCCAAATACGTGGCATCAGTGAATAAACAAAGACATCGCTCTTTCTACTTTCTAACAACACACAGCAACCGAAAAATTGTTATTCGGTTACCACTGGGGAATCGAAATCCCAGATCTCTCGATATCTAGCCGAGCGCGTTAGCCTTACACAATGGTGGCCAACAACTCACGGCGCTATGTGTGTTTTTCTGTTTGCTTCTGACAACATAAATCCGTAACATGGGCTCAGCTACTGAGATGTCTCCGTGTGGTGGGCGTTAACGGCACTGGCTATATATTAATTATAGCAGTTAAATCCAAAGGACTAGATCCAAAGTGAAAATCCTCCAAATAAGTAGCGTCACTGAATATACAAAGACGATCTAAGGATAATATTTGTAACTTCGATGTAGTTATGATACTTGCCTACAGGTGGTACCTCTCTTCCTTATCACTATACATCGAAGTAAAGTTATTGATCTTTTATATAGTTCAGGAAAGTGTTTTGAAAAAAACCCCGATTGTACGATCTAAGGATGGTTTTTATCAGTGGACCAATTTTGATGTAGGGGAAATCTTTCTTCCCTAAAAAAACAGGGTCGAATTTTTTTCCGTTGGAAGTATAAGGAGCAAAAACACTAGACGTCCATCTTAATATCAAAACTGAACACTTGTAATTATAGAACACAGTAACGGCCAAGGTAGGGAATGAAGCTACATGAAATTGGAATTAATCCTTTACATATTATTTCTTAATGTTCTGCTATGGCAGAGTATAAGGTCTAATATGTCAGGATTAATCAGAAGTTCATGTATATTACACTAACGCCTACGATTAATCTTTTATGTGCTAATTCTTTATGCTCTGTTAAGACACTTCAGCACAGGGAGGTCATATTAGCCAAAATGCAACTTCCTGAATTCAAATCAAATACTCCGTTACATGCGTGTATGATATATTAACTACATCATTTACACTTCTGCTAAGTCCATCTCGTTAAATGAATTTCTTATACTTATCGCTATCACAGATGCCCACCTAAAAAATCGTGATCTGAAAGTGCATTGTGTATTACTGCATTCTGTGATTACGTTTCCTTGTCATTTGATCCACTGCCGGTGATGCCAAACTTAGAAAGTTCGTCGGCGAAAATAATGTGTATTTCAGGCAGAAAACGTTTAAACATTTAACGACAAGGTTCCTGAAATCTTGTGTGGCTCAGAATATCTTACCGCACGAAACTGTGGGTTACTTTTCTCAGAATTTCTCCCCTCCTCTTTAGCAGTTAACAAAAGAAGTATTAGTGCTCGGTCACCACGCGAAATTACTGATCTGTAGTCTTGATGAGTGTTGAATTTCAGACGTTTCCCCGGAGAGATTCCTACATTCTTCCACAAAGACCACATGCGATGTCATGAGAGTAAATAATATCGCCCCGGGAAATACCAATGCCTGCTTTATTTATTTGTTTATCGGCAACGACGGTGATTGAATGTGACTTCTGCTAATCCCATAGAGGCCGTGTGAATTTAAAGAACAAATGTAGAAAGGAAATTCTACTCCCTCTAGAAGCCCGTTTTCGGGCGGTCGTGGTAATTTTACTGTAAGTGAGTTTCGAGCATTATGGTCGTTAAAGGGTTAACGAAAGAAACCAAATTTCTGTAAGAACGCAGAACACAAAAGGAATGTTAAATTAGAAGCATATACACAGTTGTATTAGAAAAATATGACCACCCCCGGAATCACAGTGTACCTGACCAGGCGTGTCACAGTGTACACGTGACAAAGTTGATCACACGGAGATATAAGCGGTCGGCCAGGACAGATAAGCCATAGTGCGCTACCTGAGCACAATAGGCAGAGGTTGCGATTTCACGGACGTTCGAAAAGGGATGATCATCAGCTACCGCGCCAAGGTTGGAAGAATCTCAGAAACAGAAGATTTCGTGGGCTGTTCGCGAGGTGCTGTAGTAACGGTGTACCAAGAATGGACCGCTGGCACACCGAGTACCTCCCGACGTCATAACTGTGGAGACCCAAAGGCCATCGACCCCAGAGGAAAGCGTCGCTTTCGTCGACTGGCAAAGGACAATCGACGTGCCAGTCGACGAAAGCGCAAGTGAACGCTGGGGCACCTAGGTACGTGTCCCCTGATGACAGCAGAGCAAACCCTGTTACGCATGGTTCTCCGGAATCGACGCTGAGTCAAGGCGCTCATGTTAATCGAAATCCATCGGCAACGACGCCTGCAGTTTGCATGCATGGGGCTACCGTCATTGGACAGTGGAAGAATGGAAATAGGTTGCCTTCTTCGACGAATCGAGGTGTCTACTACACAGAAGTGACGGGCGGTAGCGGATACGGCGCCAGACACCAGTGTTGAGACGGGGAGGGCCGGCCCGAACCAGACTCGGGAGAGCTCGGACTCTGAGAGAGGGAAATAATTATCTTTCTTTTTTTTCTTAATGGGATTTTGTATGATTTAGCACACGATACTTTTTTCACACCGTCTAGTTGTTAAATAGAATTCTTCGACAACTGGGTCTAGATGGAGAGTGAGAACTCGGCAAGGCTATTCATTTCGAACTGGGTAAAAAATACCATAAGCTATGACGACTGAATTTCTGCAAAATAAAAGTTTTTTTAAGAACTACAGATAGCAAGCTGACGAAATTTTGCCCTCTGCCTCAATGCGGCAGTCCCTGTTAATTCTATTGAGCAAAATACGACGTAGATTGTTGTGTCACCCAATTTTTCCTGTTGCCCGGTCCCCCCAAATATTTCAGGAAGAAATGAATGGACAAAGACTATATAGAAATATACATCCCTTCTTCACTCCGCAGTTGAGAAAGACATCGGTTAATTGCACGGGGAGGAAAGTGTGGAAGTGTAGAAGAGGATATTTTTTTAATGCCTTAACAGGTCAATCATGGTTTTGGGGCTCGTTCGGGCCTGGGCTCTACCTTGCAATATAAACTTTGGGCTGGGGCTGACATACTTCGCGCTCGGACGGGCTCGGGTTCTTTAAATTGAGCCAGAACTCAGCTCTGCCGGACACACTTGTCGGTCAAGTACAGGCCGGCGGTGGGAGTGCGCTTGTCTCTGGGATGTTTTCCTGGTATGATTTGGGACCCCTGGTACAACTGGATGGGTCCCTGAACACCAATGGTTACCTGTCCATCCTCGCTGACCACATGCATCCCATCATGTTGGACATGCATCCCTTCATGTTGGTCTACCAAAAGGACAATGCGCCCTGCCATATTGGTAAGGGGTGCGTAACTCGCACCGGGAACACGACAGCGATGCCACCATTCTCCCATGTCCGATGGAATTGCCCGAACTCAATCCCATAGAGCACTTGTGTGACAATTTGAATCGACAGATTCGACGCGTCGACGCACAACCACGTCATCTCCGGGACCTCCGTGCTTTGGTGAAAACCGAATAGCCACGTGTGCCTCCGGAAACGTTCCAGGGCCTCATTGCGTCCATGCCTCGCCGTTTTGCCACTGTCATCCGGGCCAAGGTTATTCACAATATTAGGTAGGTGGTCATGTTATTCTAATACGACTGTGAATGTCTCAATTCGTGAGTACAAAAGAACTAAGATGACTCTACTCTTTTGTAATTGGAATTCTCTTGTGTGGTGTATATGCAAATTTTACCATACCGTTTTTCTTTTTTTTTTTTGGGGGGGGGGGCAGCGTTTGCTGCTTTACAAGAGCAACGTTTCTTTCATAATTTCGTCTGATTACGTTATTTATTTCGGGGTGGGGTGGAGGAGAGGTAACGACCACTATGAGCAACTCTAAGAGCTGTGAGCAGTCGCCCATTACCATTTTAGGGCAACAGTTTGCGGGAAAGGGAAAGAGCCAGTGTCGCAACGCATACAAAGTTCCATGTCTCACCCGGAACTTAAAACCCGAACCACTGCGACTGGGGTGGCGAGCAGAGTTCCCCCGTTATCTAGGTTCTTGTGGTCGTTGCTTTAATTCTTAGCACTACTGTATAATGAGCTCGACCTTCAAAGCTCATTTGTAATATAGCAATGTAAATACAGTAAAACTTGTTTAAGACTGAACCTGTTTAAAACAGAAACCCAAAAACGGAGCATTTTTTTTGCTCCCGAAACGAAAGGTTACGTAATATTTAATCTGTCTAAAACGGAACCTGACTAACGTGGATACCAAAATGAGAAGACAGTAAATGGATAGAAAGGGAGTATAGGGATCCAAGGTCTTAAACAACCTTCAGAAATAGGAAGCTAGGAGATATGGGCTAGAACGAAAGGTTACGTAATATTTAATCTGTCTAAAACGGAACCTGACTAACGTGGATACCAAAATGAGAAGACAGTAAATGGACCTTGGAGCAACGAAATGTTCCCAGGTGTTCCCGTGCCATCAAGTATTTTAATTGAATACGAAACATTACATAATAAAGTGTAAAGATGAATTCACACGGAACGAATTTGCTTGAAGTTAACGATAACAAAATTAAACAGAGTGATCAGATCACATGGATTTTAGGAAGGGAGTATAGGGATCCAAGGTCTTAAACAACCTTCAGAAATAGGAAGCTAGGAGATATGGGCTAGAGTGCCCGATAGGAAAGTGACACGGAAGCGTGGTAGAAAGGGGGAAGAAGAGGCTCTTATTTATTACCCGGGGCCCGACGGCTTAACGTGCCCATCAGACGCACGCCGATATTTAGTGGTTCAAGCGTTCGTACCTGCCTGGGATCAAACCCGAGGTCTTATCCGTGGCAGTCACGAACGCTGACCACTAGGCCACCCACGGCCGTTAAACAGAGGAGAGATTGCTTTTGGGTTGTCTACACAAACACACACTGAAGAAAATCCACTGTTTGGTTTCTTCATAAACACTTACCGCGACTCGGGTTAAGGTCATGTGATTAGCGTTGCTCCCTTCTGGATGCAAAAGTCTTCGCAGCTGGCTGTTTCTTACGAATAGCAAAGCCACGATAAAAAGTAATTCTCTTAACATTTGTTAATTGAGATTTCGCTGGCCTCTTCCCATGGCTCCGAAGAAGAATTTCCTCGATAATGATACAAAAGTTATTGAAATGCGCGAAAAAGGACGTGCGAGTGTCAAACATCTGGCAGGGAATTTCAATGTCAGAAAACCACAAATTTATGAGAATTTAAAACGAAAAGACGAGATAATGGAGCAGTGGTGTAAAGGTAACATCTCAACGAAGACAAAAATGCGAAACCTCTTGAAATGTAGAGTTCGATGAGATTGTTTCGGAGTGGTTGGTTAGTGCAAGAGCCAGAAGTTTGCCCTTTAAAGGCCCTATGCTGTGACCACAAGTAAGATATTAAAACAATAAGTTTGTGATTTTTAGTTGATTAAGGTACATACACACAAAACATTATCTTTAGTAATCACTAATTATGTTAAATCCGCTATCAGCATGAAAAAATTTAAATGTGTTTATAGAAAACCTGTAGAAAACGGAAACCTGTCTAAAACGGAAAATAGTTCCAGCCTCTTAGATTCCGTGTTAGACAAGTTTCATTGTTATATTGTAACAGATGCGTTTTACAATGCAAAGTCGGGAACAAAATAATGAAAACAAATGTTATACAAATACAGGAAGAAAAATTAGTCACCTCCAGAAATTTACTTTTAGTACTACATCACCACGTGCAGAAATCAGAGCATTAATTTTTGCTGGAAGAGATTCAACAAGATGTTTTAAATAGCTTGATTCGATCTTTAACCATTCTAAGAACAGTGTCTCGCAATTCATTGAGATTCCTGGAGTGCTGAAGTTTGCTTTTCACACTTCGTTCAAGGTGGTCCCATAAATTCTTGATGAGATCTAAATCTGGCGATTTAGTTCACCAGTCTCATGTGCTCCGAAGTTGTATTATGCTCTTCACAGTAATCCGTAATGGTTTTAACAATATGAATCCTACAATTGTCATCCTGATAAATCGGATAAGTTAATGGGTTGGTGTGAATGAAATGTCCGGCGCGAACGAGCAGTGGAGACATTCCCCCAACACAGCGGAATGGAACCACCCATAGGTGTTGCGGTTATTACGTCACAGAGTTACTATGAATAGCTAGCACGTGTGTGAAGAACAAGGTTCAGGCGTGGTTTGTTTGGACGTAACGTGGCTTGCAAAGGAAACATGCAGACGCCGGATTTGAGATTCATCATCCTGTATGAACTTAAACTGGGCCATTCTGCAGGAATTGCCACTCGAAACGTTACCAAAGCGTTTGTGGGAAATACAGCCAACGAACGAACCCTTCGGCGATGGTTTGTGAAGTTTCGAAGCAGAGATACGAAGCTGCAAAACGATAAACGTGTTCACCGACCTTTTGCTGTTTCTGACGATGTTCTGTTACATGTGTTTGAAGCGGACACCCGGAAAACGTCTCGTGACATAGCGGCAGAAGTAGGTGCCCACCACACGACAGTTGTTCGGCGTCTGCTTGCTTTGGGTAAGGTCAAACAGCTGGGCATGTGGTTGCCGCATAGGTCGACAACTGCCAACAAGACTAGGCGTTTGGAAGTATGCACGTCACTGCTTTCCAGGATTAAACAGGAACCTCTATTGCATTGAATCGTCACTTGCGATAAGAAGTAGGTCCTTTATGATAATCGGAAACAATATGCGCAATGGTTAAGCAAATAACAGCCTGAAGAGACAATATATATCGCGCAACCATGGAATTAATCTTAAATAAAGCTGTCTCGGCACGATGTAAAACACTTCCATCTAACACATGCAAGCCTCAGAAGTATAAAATATTTATTTGCACCTAAAACTAGTATGTACAGATAAAAGCAACTTTAAAAAACAGGCAAGATCTTTCGAGTATACACAGAACTCATTATCAAGCCAAAGTGCAGCCCAATGTGTAGTGAACAAGACCATATATGTACAAGTAAGTGACCGTCATGCATCTGTACTATAGCAACATCTAGGTGTACATGTGCTGTAAACATAGAAATGAACTTTCTTGATATTTAAGCTAAGTATCCGGTCGTTTTAATGTGCTAACGTATTGACGCCAAGGTAATGATAAATTACTGGGTAGGTCTTTATTGCAACATAGATCCTCAAACCATGTGATAAATAATGATTCCGTGAAAAATGTATCTCCTTTATTTTTGGTAAAAGCCAGATGATTCAAGTTTTCCCGAGGTGGGGTATATTTGCCTTCGGCTACCAAACGTGCAATGTCTGTAGTCGTTGCTCCCGTTTTGATATCGTACTTGTGTTCCGAAAGCCGGACACCTATCGTCTAAAGTGTGGAGCCGATATACACTGAAGAGCAATTGAATTAGAGACAGCTGGCGTTATGAAACTGTGGCGCTGTGGGCGGCTCTATAAACGGAAACGACATGACGTATGCAGCGATCCGACAATATAAGGAGTGATGCGACAGGAATCAGTAAGAGTCGGACACGGTATGTGCAAGACGAAGGATCTAAGCGTGTTTGATCGTGGGCAAATTGTCCGCGCCCGACGAATGGCTCACTCCATCTTTGAAGTCGTGCAGGCACTTAGATTTTCACGAGCCACTGTATGACGGGTGCACCGTGAGTACATCGAATCCGGTAAAACCATCTCTGCAAGGGCCAACTGCCGTGGACAACAGCGTGTGGATGAGCGGGGTCATCGTCGGCTAGCTCGCATTGTAACAGCGGATAAACGGGCCACAGTGAATGAAATCACTCGGCAATTTAACGCTGGTGCACAAAAACGTGTAAGCAGCCACACCATCCAGAACCATCTCCTCGCTATGGGGTACAGAAGCCATCGTTCCACGAGGGTACCGCTGCTGATCGCACATCACAGGGTGCAAAGATTAGCATGGGCGCGGGAACATCGCCACTGGACACTAGAAATGTGGAAAAATGTTGCCTGGACTGATGAGTCGAGATTCACGTTGGTACATGCAAATGGCAGGATACGAGTACGGTGCAAACCACATGAAGCGATGGATCCTTCTTGCCAGCAGGGTACTCCTCAAGCTAGTGGGGGTGGCATTATCGTCTGGGGACTGTTTACGTAGACTGAAATGGGACCGCTGGTACGTGTGACATCGTCCCTCACAGGTCAACGTTACCGGAATATGCTGGACGATCATTGCAACGACCTCATCTTGCAACAAGACAATGCACCGTGCCATCGCTCCCGAATTGTATCCGAATAGTTGGATGAACACTCCACCGACGTGACCTAGCTTCGTTGGCCAGCTAGGTCACCTAACCTCAAGCCCATCGATACAACTGGGATGTCATCGAGAGAGATGTTCGAGGGTCTGACTCCTCCCTCCATCAAATCTTTGCGAACTGTGGGAGCTTGTTCAGGGGTCGTGGATCCGTATGGCTTCCCAACGCTTCCGGTGTCTTTTCGAGTCCATGCCTAGACGAATCGCTGCCGTCATCAGGGCGAAAGGTGGTGCTACACGTTATTAGACAGACATTTCTAATTAAATTGCTCTTAAGTGTATATAAATACGAAGAACAGTTCTTTTGATAACACGTGTGAAATCAGTATTTTTCTTAGTGCTGTGTCCCAGGGAAATACTGCGAAAAAATCTGACGCTTTTTTCCCAGACACTTCCATTTGTATTTCAACCCATTGTTTTTAATTTTCAACCCATTGTTTTTAATCTTTCAAAAATTTCAGCTTAAAGTTTTGTCTGCAGAAAGAAATAACACATATTTTATTATTATATAACCCAGTACGTATTAAATAAAATTCATATTTAAATAAAATTCTAGTTATAACCTCAAAAATATATCATGTTAAACCATTACATATATTAGTGCAGGTGACTTTTTTGTCTGGTGCCTTTATCAGTGCTGCTTTCATAAGGACTCACTTACTTATATGTACACTGAAGTGCCAGAAAAACTGGTACAGACGAGCTTATACAAAATACATTGCAACGTTACCTATGCGCGTCCTCGGTTGCGTTCGCCATTGCGTTTATACTGCGATAGACATCCTTGCCAGCTGTCAGAGCTGTTTTCGGCATAAGAATGACAAGTAATAACGATTTAATCGATTTTCAACGCGGTGTCATAGTTGGTGCTTGTGAGATGGGCCATAGTATTTCGGAGGTAGAAACAAAGTTCGGATTTTCACGGACGACCATTGCAAGAGTGTACCGTGACTACAAGAATTCCGACAAAACCTCCAACCTAAGATACCAGTGTGGCCGTAAAAAGATAATTGGGTGAACGTGATCATCGTCGGCTGTCAAGAATCGTTTCACGCGACAGGCGTGCAACACTCTCGCAGGTATCATCGGAATTAAATTCTGGAGCCTCAACAAACATCAGCGTCCGGACTGTGTAACGTACCCTGCACGATATGGGCTTTGGTAGCTGACGTCCAACTCGAGTCCCCTTGATGTGCGCACAACACAGATCTATGCGCCTTGCTTGGGCACGGCAACACCGCCACTGGACACTTGATGACTGGAAACAAGTAGCCTGGTCTGACGAGTCGGGTTTCCAATTGTATCGGGCAGATGGAAGGATTCGTGTGTGACGCAAACCCCATGAAGCCATGGATACCACCTGTCAACAGGGAACTGTACCGGCTGGTGAGGTGTCCATATTGGTATGGTGTGTGTTTAATTGAAGTTCACTGGGACCCTTGGTACGTCTACAAATGTCTGTTACCCGCCAACGCTATGTGCGCATCCTTTCTGACGAGGTACACCTGTTCAGGTCCTGCATTCATGCTGATGGGTTGGACCTGTTCCAACAGGGCAATGCTCTTCCACAGAAGTGTTGGGACGCCACATTATGGTTAGAGGAGCATTCATCTGAGTTTGAGGTGTTGCAATTCCCACCCAAGTCCCCAGATCTGAACGTGATAAAACACATTTGGGATGCCATGCAACGCGCTATCGAACACAGGAATCCGAGTCTTCGGAATAGATCCAAATCGTGGAACGCTCAGCAGGAAGTATATTGTGCATTGCCTACATCATATTTCCAGAAGCTAATGGAGTCCATGCCCAGTCGTATTTCTGCAGTCCTGCGCTCCCGTGGGGGACATTCCAAGTATTAGACTGGTGTACTTGTTTTTCTGGCACTTCAGTGTACATGAGCACGCTATGTTGGAATCTGTTTCATTTTGCATCTGTCAGTGCAATCAAATGCCGGGGATATAGCAGTAGTTTCTTTAGAGGTGGGAAAATATCGCACACACACACACACACACACACACACACACACACACAAAAGACAATAATACCAATCCATCTGAATTATGTAGACGGCGAATGTCTTGAGCCCGTTTAGACCGGGCATCTTTGACCGAAATTGAGGATTTATTGAATGCATTCAGAGCAACTACATAGAAAGTTATCTCTGCATTAACAAAGTCTGGGAAAATGATATGCGATTGGATGAATTGATGCAGGATATCGAAGCTGACTAAAAAAGGTACTACGGAAATGAAAAGGAATGCATATCCAGCGCATAGATCTGCTGCTTCGACAATAACTGAGGAAATTTACGTGAGACTCAGCAATAAAGTGTCAAGCAAAACAGTTCAACGAGAACTTTATGAAGCTGAAGTTTATGGCACAGCCAATATTGTCAAGACACTCATTACTGATATCAGCTAATGCACAAAAATGGACGCAAAGGTGTTACTAGCTGATAGCAAAGTGTGACCTTTCCAATGCTGTTACCAGAATCTTACAGTAGGAAGTATATGAAGTAAAGTGTAACAATAAAATGCCACGGTTAATAAATTACAAACGGATTAAAACGGATCTTCATACTTTTTCTGTCGAAACTTTTGTTTCTAGAACCTTATAGAACACAACCACGTATATTTTAACACCGAACTGCGGTGATCATTTCTCACTCAACGAATATGAAAATATCTAAGATAATTAAAATGAATGGCGGAGAAGTCAATAAGTACACTGTACGTGGGTCGTTCAAAAAGTAACGAGACTGACGTCATAGCGCCAAAATAAGCCCATGTAGAATAATAAGATGCCTGTGTCGGAACGCCTGCAAGGTCAGTCACGTGACGACCCGTCGTTACAGCGCTCCGTTAGTTCATTCTTGTAGTAGACGGTGTAGGGTTTAGACGTACTTCTGTTATCCACTATGGATTTAAAACTGCAGCTATAAAACTTTGCGTGCGTTTGAATAAAATTGCCACAAAAACGCATAAAATTATTAAAACAGCCTATGAGGAAGATGCTTTGTCTCGTGCAAGGGTTTTTGAATGGCACAAGAATTTTGTGAGTAGTTAAAAGTGTCTGGAAGATGCGCTACACTCCAGTAGGCATTTGACATCGACTACGCAGGTTAATGTCAATGCCATCGAAGCACTCCTGCGCGAAGACCGCCGAATGACCATTGAGGAAGTTGCTAATGTGACGCAGATGTCCGTTGTTTCCATTGATGACACTGAGAAACCGGTTGGGGTACCGACAATGCGCTGCAAAGTGGAATTTCCCACTTGCACACGGATGAACACAAGGCATGTCGTCTTATCACTTCTCGCCAATGGAAGTCGGGATGGCGCACCCTCCGTATGCAAAGGACCTAGCGCCGTGTGACTTCCACCTACTCCTTGAAGGGGAAAAAACTAATTCGTGGGCGTTGATTTGCATGAAATACTGAACTGTACAGTGCTGTGATGGGTAACCTGAACCACATGTAAAGGAAAGGCTGCGACAGAATTTGTATTGTCAGCAATTCCATTTGTTTCAGAAAAATCCGTTCTGCTGTTTCCCGTATTTTTACTAAAATTTCGCGGAACCTTCGGTTTCTGGTGGGATTTTAACCAGCAATTTCCTAAACGGGAAGATTGGGTCTTAACCGACGAGCCGCCAATTCTCGTCGCGACCTTTCGCCTGTAGGATACAACTCTAATTGCTCGATGATATATTTTTTTTTTTTGTTATTATTGTGGGTGAATTTGCCATTTTATTTTCTCTTGGGGCTTATTATTTTTCTAAATACGTTTGTAGTAACTTTAGTTTTTCTGTAAGAGGACTTATTACAAATTATGTATTATTATCATCGTGATTTTCAAAGTAACACAGTGGTTTGGAACTCGAGATCTTTTTAAACTGACAATGACTTTCCATTATCTTTAAGAAAAGATCAAATGTACTGTTTTATAGTATTACTAGCTATAGCCCGTCATATAACGGTTGTATTTAAGCTTTAAATAAATATTAATATATAGGGGATGTTCCCCGTTCTATGACGGTGTGAATTTTTATTTGAAGCAGATTGAAAACAAATAAAATAGACGCAGAATTTCTGTAAGGAAACATAGTAAAAACTTATATAGTAAGAACTCCTTCATGTTAGAACTAAAAATTATATGCTATTTATTTCAGTTTTTCAAAAGATCTTGCGATAAATAACATTCTGTGTGAAACATTTGTTGTTTAACAATTGTAGGTTACAGAATTTAGATAATTCGATATTTTGCAAAATGTCTAATGTAATCAGCATTAATCTCGGAAAGTTAGTTAACTTAAAAAAGTTAAAAACAATTAAAGCGTACAAATTAATATTCGAATAAATTAAATTAATGTATAAACGCAACTTGCCGTGATATTAAGACCTTATTTTGAATTTTGTAGATCGGATAAATATAACTTGAGTTACTGATAATCCAATGTTGGGGCCGCGGATGGCCTAGTGGTCAGCGTTCGTGACTGCCTTGGAGAAGACATCGGGTTCGATCCCAGGCAGGTACGAACGTTCGAACAACTAAATATCCGCCGTGCGTCGGATGGGCACGTTAAGCCGTCGGACCCCGGGTACTGGCCCCCGGTAATAAATAAGGGCGTCTTCCTCTCCCTTTCTACCTCGCTTCCGGGTGACTTTCCTATCGGGCACTCTAGCCCGAATCTCCCAGCTTCCTACTTCTAAGGGTTGTTTAAGACCTGGGGTCAGACACTCCCTTCCTAAAATCATCTACATATGATCTGATCTGATAATCCAGTGTTTTTAAATTAGCACGTGATCACCTTGACTAAAAGTGATCGCGTGTTATTTTATAGTAGCCAATCAGTTTGACATCGCGAGAGCCCACACGAATTGATCATTAAGATATGGTGCAACAATGCAGACGTTGCTGTGATGTCAAGCGTTCCAGAGAGACAGGCAAATAGATCTAAGTGTTTATATTATTAATTTCAAAAAACTTCTAAATATAAAATTTACTGTTGAGAGCTATAATATCTGTTGACATAAGGGGTCTATAGACTGATGTATAGACATCATGCAATCAATTTAATAGTTAATAATGCCTCTATTATTACCGTGACTTTTTCCTCTTACTGGAATTTTCCCCTCGTATCGATTCGGAATAAGTGAGAACAGAATTTTCCGTTAACGCACAAAAAGAATTGCGGAAAAGTTTCTGAAAATTCAGAATTTTTCGATAACACCTCTTAGAAGTGGCAATTTACCGTCAATATGAGAAAGGAATTGCGGAAAGGTTTAAGGAAATGCAGAATTTTCTTGTCATACGAAAAAATCCGTGAAACTCAGGTTTTTCATTTCACTTCAAGAAAAAGGTTGTACCAGAAATATGCTTCGTTAATTTACGAAAAGAATCAGAAAATGGCGAGTAAATTTCAGAATTTGTTTTTACAGTGTACTTTTTTCTTTTATTTTACATTGATACGGTGGAGCACTATTTCAGCAAAATACTCCATAACAGAATCGCAGAAAGGATATTTGTCATATCCTTCAAGAAACGTTTTCCAACAGAGAAGGAAATAGTGCGGAAAGCATCACCTGTCCTGTTTTAGAAAAGTATAGTTACTTTTATTCTGAAAATCATCTGATTCACAACGGTTTCTGAATACTAAATCTTGCTTGCCTAGACAAAAGATCTTTGATTTAGGTTATGACATAAATATTGCTTACTTTTCACGGTTTCGTAAAGTTTCTTCATGTTTTTCTTAAATGCTGAGCTCAAGCAAAAATTTTATTCGTGTTTTTCCCAACCGAATTAAATCATCCACGAACTTTATTTCGATAATGTTCTGTTGATGATTTAATTCGAATACATGTCCAAGAGATTCTGAAGCTGTGTAAACGGTGCACACAATTTCTCGTATAAGCGTTTGTTTTTTGAAAATTAGAAATTACCGCAGCAGTAAAGTTCGTTTGTTTTTCGCAAACAAATAACCTCGAAATAAAAGAGATCGTGAAATGTGGGTGACTGTAATTTGAGATTTTTCTTTATGTTTTTACCAAAGGAGTTGGTCTCTCTTTCTCAATAATTTCCCTTTTTTTCATTGTGATTTCCAGCAGAGAACTGAAAATTCATCGAACTCGTAACGTCACGGGCATACTCAATCACGGCACTAATATTCGCAGGGTTCAACGAAGATCTACTGTTAATTCTGATTCTTTGAAACACAGCTTTAAAATAGAAATAAATAGAAATAATCCGATAAGAAATAATAAAGCATTTCATTTCATTAATTTCGCTATGGGGTTATATTTGATCATGTTGCATTTCAAAATTAATTTTATAACATATAGCATTAAGAGAAAAAACATATATTATATGAATACTTACGTACAGGGTAACCACAAAAAAACGAAATTGAGTAAAAGGCTATATATATTTATATAGCGTGTGTGAATCCTGATTCCCCTAAAGTACGTAGTTAAGTCAAACACCTGCACATATAAAATTTACGCACATGTGGTCTGATCAAAAATTTTTACCATACAATTTTATATTTTAGTTTGTTAGCAAATATTTTAGTTGCTTTCGAAAGTAATTATATTTATTAATATGTGTTAATTGACAAGGTAGGTTATGCCATAACACCAATCCCTGATAATCAATAAATCTTTGTTGGATTAAAGTGTTAGGCATTGGTAACAAAACAAGCTCTAGTAGAGCACACATGCGGTAGGTATTTGCCCACATGAGGTAGTTAGCTCGTAAAGCAAGCTCTAGAAGAGCACTGAAATGAAAAAAATAATCACAAACTAAGAAGTGCTGCGTTACCAAATTATCGACTGGTGATACTCAGATAATGCAGCTTGTGTTGCTGGCACTCGTCCTCGCGGATTTTCTTCTGATTTGCGCGCAAGTGCAGTCCACAAACTAACAGCGTTTCTCGAAATGGTGACGCATGCTATGCCGATGGAATGTGCTTCATTGCAAGGCAGGCTGGAGATCTTTCCAGAGCCAATATGGAATGAGAGACTTAATACGTAATTGACAATGCATTTCTGTTTCTCATTTGAACAAATTCTATTGGGCTGTCGGAAAAGTCATGACCTATTTTGGCGCCCGATGGCGGTTGGGTGGTTTTGGAAGTACTAGAGGCATGCGTAGCTCTGTTATCGCTATGGCATTGGACAGATGTCAGTTCTAGATGCAGTCTAAAAGGAATAGTGAGCGATTTGGTTGATTTGCGGAGATTTGACATCAAGTTGAAGATGGAAGACCAAACTGTACATTTTCGCCATATTTTACTGTTTTGCTTCCGTAAAGGGAAGACCGTGCGTCAAGCTTGGGAAAAGTTGCGGAGGTAATGCTCTACAAGAACGTCACAGCCAGCGGTGGTTCGTAAAAGTCCGTGCTGGTGATTTTGATCTCAACGATGCTCCTCGGTCCGGGAGGCCCACCGAGGTTGATAACGACCAAATCAAGGCATTGATCGAGTCAAACCCACGTTACACGACACGAGAGATTGCACACACATTGCACATTTATCATTCAAGCGTTCACTACCACCTGATGAAGCTGGGATACGTAAGCAAGCTCGATGTGTGGGTTCCTCACATGAACTCAAAGAAGCTCAATTGACGACGCGTACAAACACCTGCGATATGCTCATTAAACGTGAGGAAATCGATCTTTTTTGAAGCGACTGATAACTGATGACGAAACGTGGATTGCGTACAACAATGTGCTGCGCAAACGGTCTTTGTCCCGACGTGCTGCTTCCCCTCAAACGACATCCAAAGCAGACATTCATCAGCAGAAGGTTCTGGTCTCAGTGTGGTGGGATTTTAAAGGTCTCGTGCTTTTCGAGCTCCTACCACGGAACGAAACATTCAATTCGAATTTGTACTGTCGACAATTGGACAGTTTGAACGAATCCATCATCCAGAAACGTCCAGAGCTCGTTCATCGTAAAGGTGTTGGGTTCCATCACGAGGGGCGTGATGTGTTGCCACACCCAGCATACTCGCCTGACTTTGCGCCGTCAGACTTCCACTTGTTTGGCTCTCCTCAACAGTCCTTGCGTGGTATAACGTTCAATTCAGATAAAGCTGTAATTCAACACCTTGTACAGTTTTTCGCCAGGAAAGACAGGTCTTTCTATGAACGAGGCATTCTGCAGCTCACTGAAAGATGACAAAAGCTTATCGAACAAAACGGGCATTATATCATTGATTGATCTTTGTTCTTTCAATCAATAAATGCCCTTTGCAAAACATGGCTAAAATACGTCATGACTTTTCCGGCAACCCAATAATTATTTCATTTAAAACTGTTTCCAGAGGTAATATTGGATATTAGCACGCTTCGGTCCTGTCGCTCGCACAAAACATGGACACTGACAAATTGGAAGCATGTGATTTACTCTGACGAATCATGATCCATTTTCAATTTCTCGAAAATTTTTCATTTGTCGATTGCCGAAGGAAGCTTATAACCTCGATTGTTTTGTGCGAACGGTGAAACATGGTGGGGATCACTAATAGTTCTGGTAGAAATCTCCTGCTGATTTTTAGTTCCTAACATCAATTTGAATGGGCGCGATACTGATACAACCTACCACGATATTCAGAGTGACAAGATTCATCCTATACCCTAATATTGTGGGTAACTAGGTTCAGCCGATATCTTGATTTTCTAGGTGACTATGTTCATCTCAAATTTTGATATTAAGGGTGATCATGTTCATCGCACACGTTAATGTTCTGTGTGGCATGGTTCATTTCAAATCTTGATATTCTCTGAGACAAGGTTCATCCCATATCTTGATATTCTGGGTGACCAGGATCGTCTTAAGCCATAAAATTGTGTGTGACCAGGCTCATCCCATACCTCGATAATCTGGGTGACCAAATTTATCTCATAATACCTTGATATTCTGGTTGATAAGATTCATACCATACCTTGATATTTTAAATGACGAGGTTCATCCCATACTTTCGTATTTAAAAAAAATCTGGGTGACCAGATTCATCCATACTTTGATATTCTGAGTGACGAGGTTCATCCCAAACCTTAATAATTTGGGTGACCAGGCTCAACCCATACCTTGATATTGAGTGACCTGGTTCATCACATACCTTAATATTCTTAATGACCATGTTCATTCAATACCTTGATATTCTGAGTGCCCATGTTCATTCTTAACCTTGACATTCTGAGTGACCAGGCTCATCCCATACCTTAATATTCTCAGTGACCATGTTCATTCTATACCTTGATATTCTGATGACTAGGTTCATCCCAAACCTTGATATTCTTAATGACCATGTTCATTCTATACCTTGATATTCTGAGTGACCATGTTCATTCTATACCTTGACATTCTGAGTGACCAGACTCATCCCATGCCTTAATATTCTCAGTGACCATGTTCATTCTATACCTTGATATTCTGTTGATCAGGTTCATCCCAAACCTTGATATTCTTAATTACCATGTTCATTCTATACCTTGATAATCTGAGTGTCCATGTTTATTCTTAACCTTGACATTCTGAGTGACCAGGCTCATCCCATACCTTTAATATTCTCAGTGACCATGTTCATTCTATACCTTGATATTCTGATGACCAGGTTCATCCCATACCTTGATATTCTTAATGACCATGTTCATTCTATACCTTGATATTCTGAGTGACCATGTTTATTCTTAACCTTGACATTCTGAGTGACCAGGCTCATCCCATACCTTAATATTCTCAGTGACCATGTTCATTCTATACCTTGATATTCTGATGACCAGGTTCATCCCAAACCTTGATATTCTTAATGACCATGTTCATTCTATACCTTGACATTCTGAGTGACCATGTTCATTCTATACCTTGACATTCTGAGTGACTCTTCTCACATGTTTTTCGATTATTGGATGCCCATAAAATAAAAGATTATAGCAATTTAATTAAATACAATTCCCTGAGATAAATTATTTTAATTCTGAAAGTAGAAATTGAACACCATTGTTCTCGAATGTGGAATACGAATTTAGTTGTTTTAAATTATGGAAATGGAATGCTATATTTTTCTGTACAAAAACTCGTAACGCTTATAAACATTTTATGCCTTCGTATAAAATGTTTACATATCTCACATTTTATGAAAATTGAGGAACTACTTAAATTATAGATATTTTCAATGTAGATGATAATACCTTAAAATCAACGTTAGAAAGAACGGTGTGATGCTTAAATTTTGCAGCAGTTTGCTCGTTTTAACTATTACATTTTTTTCCATCGCGTCTGCGTACGATGTCAGTAACAGATGGTCTCCACAGAAACAACTGATTCACAGTTTCGTCAGTTAGTCCATGGAAAATAAACCATAGTATGTCTGATTAGAAAGATCAATGTTCTCATATAAAAAAAAGGTTGTGATATGAGGAAATAAGAAGTAAAACCATTATCAACAAGACAAACACATGTTCATGAAAACATCCCTGCGGTCAAGCAATGTGACTTGTTTTTCTTCTTCTACCATGTGCCTCTCTGAAACGCTGTTACGAGCAAAACAGAGCAAATATGGCTGATAATTTGGGCACAATGTGAGGTACAAAAATAAAACTTGAATGTGGTTCACGAAATTGATGGCGAAAATCCTCCAAATACGTGGCGTCAGTAAATAAATAAATACATCGCTCTTTCCACGTTCCAGAAACACATAGCAACCAACAATTTTTCGGACGCTATGTGTTTCTGGAACGTGGAAAGAGCGATATATTAATTTATTTAAATTGATGGCATTCTTGATTCAATATCTTTACTCTTTCGACATTATATTAACGAAAATACGTGTCCTCCTTTAGGTGATCTAAATTCACTCCCTTTTGTACACACTCTGAAGAATTTTGATTCGTTCCAAACTCATTCAAAAACCTCTAGCTTTTCTGTTCTTATTATGAATGAGAGACATGGACTTTAACTAATATATACATCATCATCATTACTAACCACTATAAATCCACTGATGGATGAAGGTCTCCCCAAATTTCTTCCACAACGGTCTGTCTTGCGCCAGTCTCCTCCATGTCACTCCCGCATGTTTTCGAATTCCATCCACCCATCTCCCATGTGGTCTTCTCCTGGGTCTTTTCCTCTTCCTCGGAATCCAGTCTAAGATTTCGGTTCTTCTGGCAATATGACCAGCCCATTTTCATTTTATGGATTTTACTCTGGTCATGTCGCCTTCCACTCTGGTCATTTTCCTTATCCACGAGTTCCTCTTCCTATTTCTCCTGGTTACACCAAGTAGGCATCTCTCAATGCGTCTTTGAGTTGTCTGCAGTCTTTGTACTTGTATGTGGTTTTTAGTTAAGGTAAACGTTTTTGCTTCTTACGTAAGCACTGGAAGGATGCATTGATTAAACACATTTCTTTTAAGACATAAAGGCATATTGTCTTGAAAATTGTTCAGTTTCTCTAAAAAGTTCTCCAACCAAGTTTTATACGGCGATTAATTTATTCATCAATGTGAGCTTTTCTTGATATCTGCTGTCCAAGATAAATCTAGATATCGGTTATCTCCGGTGTTTCCCCATCAACCGATAAATCTTCATTTCTTGTAAAAGCATTGTATATCAGTATTTTTTGTCTTTATCATCACCATCATCATCATCATCATTGTCACCCATTATCAATCCACTGCTGGACGAAGGGTCTTTCCAATTTTCTTCCACAACGGTCTATCTTGTGCCAGTCTCCTCCATATCACTCCCGCATACCTTCGAATTTCATCCACCCATCTCCCATGTGGTCTTCTTCTGGGTCTTTTCCTGTCCCTTGGAATCCAATCTAAAATTTCGGCTGTCCATCGATGGTCTGTCCTTCTGGCAGTATGTCCAGCCCATTGCCATTTCAGGGATTTAACTCTGATCATGATGTCTTCCACTCTTGTCATTTTTCTGATCCACGAGTTCCTCTTCTTATCTCTCCTGGTTACACCAAGCATGCACCTTTCCATGCCACTTTGAGTTGTCTGCAGCCTTTGTATGTCTCTTTTAGTTAAGATCCACGTCTCTGCACCATACGTAATGTAACGTATACTCTATATTCACTTTCCTTTTGATTTTTACTATCTCTGGTTATTTTATTTTACTATGTAAATTATCTTCTTACTGAACGAGATGTTATTTCTCTAACTGAATGAGATCTGGCAATGAGTGTAAGTCATGACGTGGTGGTAGCCAGTATAAATAGGCGCGTTCAACGATACCAGAGAGAGCTTTTGTTTGTGTTACGTGAGAGAGCTTTTGTTTGTGTTACGTGAGAGAGCTTTTGTTTGTGTTACGTGAGAGAGCTTTTGTTTGTGTTACGTGAGAGAGCTTTTGTTTGTGTTACGTGAGAGAGCTTTTTGTTGATGTGCGCAGGGAGAGCTTTGTTTCATGTGTAAAGAGATCTTCGTTATATGCGTAAGGAAAGCTTCGTTTATGTGAGTAGAGCTTCGTTCATGTGCAAGGAGCTACGTTTTATTGAGTAGCTGTGTGACCTATGAAGTGTATGTTGGATACTACCAGGAGTTTTCAAATAAAAGGTTTTAAAGTGAGAACCCTTTTCTCTGTTCAATTATTGTCAGACCTCTGTCTGGGTGTTAGGTTTATTTCATTAAGTGTTATTAGTAACAACCAGCATTAAGACTTTATTAATCTTAATTACTACTACAACATTACTACCAGTTATAAGCTTGTTTATTATTATTACTACATTACTAGCAGGAAAGTTTATTCATGATATAATTAACAACACAACAACCATTAGCATTATTAGAAGAAGTAGTAGAAGAAGCTTTATTATTCATTATAGTAAGCACTGGAAGGATGCATTGATCAAACACTTTTCTTTTAAGACATAATGGCATATTGCTCTTGAAAATTATGCTGTTTCTTCCAAAAGCTCTCCAGGAAAGTTTTGTACGCCGATTAATTTCTTCATCAATGTGACCCTCACTTGATATCTGCTGTCCTAGATAAACGTACGTGTCGGTTGTCTCCAGCTTTTCTCCATGAATCGATAAATCTTCATTTCTTGTAAAAGCATTGAACATTACTTTTGTCTTCTGAAAGTTCATTTTTAATCCCACTTCTTTACTCTTGTCATCAAGTCCCTGGATCATACTCTGCAGCTCTGATGGGGTAGTTGCAAAAATGACTACGTCATCAGCAAAACGAAGGTGGGTTAGATAATCTCCATTAATTTTTATCCCTTTGTTTTGCCAGTTCAGTGATTGAAAGACATTTTCCAATGTGTTATTAAAGAGCTTTGGAGATATGGTGTCCCCTTGTCTCACTCCCTTTCCAATTTTTATGTGTGTTGTATTTTCAAACAGCCGAAACTTTGCACTTACATTTTCATAGATGTTATTAATAATATTAATGTACGCATCTTCAATACCGCAGGATTTCATATATATATATATATCAATCCACTGCTGGACGAAGGTCTCCCCAAGTTTCCTCCACAACGGTCTGTCTTGTGCCAGTCTCCTCCATGTCACTCCCGCATATTTACGAATTTCATCCACCCATCTCCCATGTGGTCGTTTTCTAGGTCTTTTCCTGTCCCTTGGAATCCAATCTAAAATTTCGGCTGTCCATCTATGGTCTGTCCTTCTGGCAGTATGTCCAGCCCATTGCCATTTCAGGGATTTAACTCTGATCATGATGTCTTCCACTCTCGTCATTTTTCGAATCCACGAGTTCCTCTTCTTATCTCTCCTGGTTATACCAAGCATGCACCTCTCCATGCTTCTTTGAGTTGTCTGCAGCCTTTGTATGTCTCTTTTAGTTAAGGTCCACGTCTCTGCACCATACGTAAGCACTGGAAGGATGCATTGATCAAACACTTTTCTTTTAAGACATAATGGCATATTGCTCTTGAAAATTATGCTGTTTCTTCCAAAAGCTCTCCAGGCAAGTTTTGTACGCCGATTAATTTCTTCATCAATGTGACCCTCACTTGATATCTGCTGTCCAAGATAAACATACGTATCTGTTATCTCCAGTTTTTCTCCATCAATCGATAAATCTTCATTTCTTGTAAAAGCATTGAACATCACTTTTGTCTTCTGAAAGTTCATTTTTAATCCCACTTCTTTACTCTTGTCAGCAAGTTCCTGGATCATACACTGCAGCTCTGATGGGGTAGTTGCAAAAATGACTACGTCATCAGCAAAACGAAGGTGGGTTAGATAATCTCCATTAATCTTTATCCCTTTGTTTTCCCAGTTCAGTGATTGAAAGACATTTTCCAATGTGGCATTAAAGAGCTTCGGAGATATGGTGTCACCTTGTCTCACTCCCTTTCCAATTTTTATGTGTGTTGTATTTTCAAACAGCCGAATCTTTGCACTTGCATTTTCATAGATGTTATTAATAATATTAATGTATGCATCTTCAACACCGCAGGATTTCAGAGCCGTGGTAACTGCTGATGGTTTCACCGAATCAAAGGCTTTTTCATAATCGATAAAAGCCATGCACAATGGAAGTTCATATTCCCTCGCTCTTTCAATTAGTTCTCTCAGTACATGGATATGATCTATTGTAAAGCTGTAGCCACTCCTGAATCCAGCTTGTTCTCTCGGTTGAGCCATGTCCAGTGTTACCTTCAAGCGGTGTGAAAGAACTTTAGTGAAGATTTTATAAACCACTGATAGGAGGCTGATAGGTCTGTAGTTCCTGAGATCCTCAATGTCACCTTTTTTATGTAGCAGGATCATTGTAGCATTGTTCCAATCCTCAGGGATCTTCCCTTCATTAAGGCATCGAGTGAAAATTTGGGCGAGTACTGTTTCAATTTCTCCACTTGCTTCTTGTATGATGTCTATAGTAATTCCATCTTCTCCTGGAGCTTTCCCCCGCTTCATGTTCTTGATTGCATGAGCAACTTCTGCTGGGAGGACTGGAAGAACTCTGGTACCTTTCATGATGTCTGGAGTACATGTATCATCCCTTTCATATAATTTGGAGTAGAAATCTTTCACTCTTGTCAAAATTTCGCCTCTATTTCTTGTTATAGAACCATCTTCTTTTCTCAGAGCCATAATCTGTTTTCTTCCTTTACTGAGATGTCCCTTTGCTATCTTTAGGCTTTGGTTGTTTTCAATTGCTTTCCTCACTAGCTCACAGTTGAATTTCCTTACGTCTTCAGTGATACTTTTTCGTGCTGTCTTGCATAGCTCTATATATTCCACTTTGGAAGTCACATCTTCTTTAGTTGTCCTCATCTCTCTTCTTTTTGCATCAACATTTTGGTTTTTCCTGATAATTTGTTTACATGCAACTTGTTCTTAGACCCAGCTAATTTTGTTGCTGTTTCCATAAGAGCTTTGGTTACTTTTCTGTTAACTTCCGAAATATCCACTTCTTCCGATGTTAGGCCTTCTAAAGCAGAGAATCTGTTCTTCAGTTCCAACTTGAAAGTATTATGGTGTTTTTTAAGGTTGGTTATGTCAATACATTTTGTTTGTCTTATGAGCTTGCCACGTTCCAGTTTAGTGTTGAGGTGCATCTTACATCTCACCAATCTATGGTCACTACCTGTGTTGAACTTGTTTAGCACACTGCAGTCTTCGATGACGAATTTTTTGTTACACATAATAAAATCAATTTCACTTGTCGTCCCAATTGGATGTCTCCATGTCCATTTCCTGTGTGGCTTTTTCTTGAAAAAGGAATTCAAGATGAAAAATCCTTCTGCCTCTGCAAACTCAACGAGAGTATTTCCACACTGGTTTCTGTTGCCGTGACCGAATTTACCTACTGAAGTTTCATTCTGTTGCCGGTGCCCTATTTTTTGCATTGAAATCTCCCATAATTATCTTCAAGTGCTGCTTACCTTTATTATTTAGATGACGAATTTCCTCATAAAATTCTTCAATTTCTTCTTCAGGATGACTTGTGGTGGGTGCATAAGTTTGAATAATCTGAGCCTGGTATCTTCTCGAGAGTTGGATAACGAGTCGTGCAGCTCTGTCAGAGGAACTTTCAACTTCTACCACTTTATCCTTCAGTTTCGTGTTTATTATAAATCCAACACCACTAGTTCTGCCAGTATCTGTCCCACGATAATAGAAGAGATGTCCACTTTTCAGTTCAATGAGATCTTCTCCTTTTCTCCTTACCTCACTTAGCCCGACGATGTCCCACTTGATCCTTTGTAGTTCCTCTTCCAATTCAAGAAGCCTTGAATCAGAAGATAGGGAGCGTCCGTTGTAAGTAGCCAAGGTCAGCATCAAATGGCAGCCTAGTCCGGTCCTCCGGGGATTCTTAGCACCCTCTGCCTTCATGTCGCACTGGCCGCTGCCTTGGCCAGGTACATTCCAGCTGCCGGAGACTGAGGGCCAAGATTTAAGTTGTAGAGTCATTTTGGAGGTGTTTGGCCATAACTCACCACGCTGGCCAAGCGGGTTGGTGAGTGTGGGATAGCATTTCCTCTGATCCCGATGGTATAGTTATACCGCTATTGGCGGTCGTCAGAGCCCCTTTAGTGGGAACAGGATGCACCACGAGAAGGCGGGGTTGACATTTGTCAAGGAGAGGCTGTGATGTTACGCATCACCTGACCTTACATCCCTATATATATATATATATATATATATTAGGAGCGAATCCTCCGAGCATGCTGAGCTTACTGTGCATGCTCTGTGTTTTTGGAGATGTATTTTTATGTTTTTATTTAAGAGTAAGAATAAATTAATAAAAACAACAGAAATACAAAACTGTGCATTGCATATACATATTAAGTAACACTTTGTTTTTAAATAAAACATTTGCACGTGTGTATGTATGTGTCTGTTGAAGTGCGCCAGGCATTGGCCTGTACGAAGCACAGGAACTAGCAGCTTCCATCAAGGCATACACAATTTGGTGAGATCTGGAATTGTGTTTGCAGCTCGGTCAAGGTCGCTACGATACATTGATAGGAGAACCCGATGCGCTGAGGCCAGGAGCTTCTCAGTAGTTTTCGTACTGCTGTGTGAGGCTTGAGTTTTCCGTTGATGTGTCATTGTTTCTTGTTTCATTCTGAATTTTTTTTCTTGTTTCATTCTGAAATTTGTTTCTTGTTTCAGTCTGAAATTCGTTTCTTCTTCTTTTCTGAAATTTGTTTCTTGTATAATTCTGAAATTTGTATCTTGTTTCGTTCTGAAATTCGTTTCTTGTTTTATTCTGAGATTTGTTTCTTGTTTCGTTTTGAAATTCGTTTCTTGTTTTGTTCTGAAATTTGTTTCTTGTTTCGTTCTGAAATTTATTTCTTGTTTCGTTCTGAATTTCGTTTCTTGTTTCATTCTGAATTTCGTTTCTTCTTTTATTCTGAAATTTGTTTCTTGTTTTGTACTGAAATTTGTTTCTTGTTTCGTTCTGAAATTCGTTTCTTGTTTCGTTCTGAAATTCGTTTCTTGCTTCATTCTGAAATTTGTTTCGTGTTTCGTTCTGAAATTTGTTTTTTCTTTCATTTTCTGAAATTTATTTCTTGTTTCATTCTGAAATGTGTTTCTTGTTTCATTCTGAAATTTCCACATGTAAGACGAAAGAAAAGACATCTTGTCCGATTAATGAATTATTGTCAAAATCGTTTTCCAGAACTATCTATTTCCGAAAAAAGGGAATTTTTAGAAAAGGTAATCCTTGCCCACCCATTCTAAATCTCACAACTAAATGTAAAAAAGATAATAAAGAATATGTTGGGCATTTTAACGTCCCGCAATATAAAAATACGCGCTGGTTAACGGATTCCAAACGTTTTTGCTGGCTATGGCTGTTCTTTCTCACAGAATGCGAAGTTTGCTCAAAACGTGGTTACGACAATTTAAGCACACTTACTTTGGCTGTTAACAGGCATGAAAAATCCATAAAACCGCATTAAATGATTTTGCAACTAAACAGTTTTGGAAAAACAGGGATTAATCATTAACTCAAAGAACAGCAACGAATCGTTGATCTAATGCACAATGAAAACGTAAGAAAAAAAAAGAACGTGATATCCTTAAACGCTTAATTAGGTGTTGTATATTTTTTAGCCAAGCAAGAATTACCACTTTGAGGCCACGGCGAGTCAGATACATCCGCAAACTGAGGTAATTCGCTGAGCTTCTTGAAGGAATTAGTCAATATGATCCTGTTTTAGAAAATCATTTTAGACTCGACAAATTTTCGAGGTACTTCTGCATTCTAAAATTATTTGATTGGCGCCATCAGTTATTTCATTTCTGCCAAAATTAAAAAAAAAGAAATCGAGCAGACTGACTTTGTGTCACGTATTTTGGATGAGACATCAGATATAATAAATACCTCACAACTTCCTATTGTTCTACGTTTAATTGGGAAAAATTATGACGTTCAGGAAAGATTTCTTTATTTCACTGATGTGAGTGGTGATCGTTCTGCTAAAGCCCTACTTGAGCACGTCAAACTTATTTTGAAAAATGCAAAAAACAAATTGCTCAAACGTACGATGGACGCAAAAATACTTATTGCTCCAACGTACGATGGTGCAGCAGTAATGGTTAGTACTGCTGCACCATCGTACATTGTCTTAAATAGACAGGTACAAGAACTGCATATCCATATGCTACATTTGTTCACTATTACAGCCGTGCGCTGAATTTAACTCTTCAATAATCAGCTTTTAAACATCAAAGAATGCAAAAAAAAAAAAAAAAAAAAAATTCAGGAACCTTTCAGGTCTCGCAGTTTGAAAATGTTGGCGCTCGCTCGCGCCATCTGTCTCATTACGTCACTCGTTGTGTGTGGATCCTATTAAAGTTTTATGACGTCACACTCTTGCGAGCAGATGGTCGCGATTCCCATCTGCCTCATTACGTCACGCGTTGTGTGCGGATGTCCGTCCGCACGATAACTCGAGTAACAATTGTTCAATTTCAATGAAATTTTAGTATGTGCTAGGGAAACACTTGGGAAGGAAGTCTAATGAAAGGGAACGAAATGGGATCAAAGGTCAGTACATAAGAGCGGGACCCATTCCACAGATTTTATGCGTCATAACTAATGTTGAAAAGATTCGATTTCGATGAAATTTTAGTATGTGGTAGGGGACTACCTGGGAACAAACCCTATTGAAAATGGGCCAAATGGGGTCAAAGGTCAGGACAACATAGGAGAGGAATCACTTCCATCGCCATTATGCGTCATAACTTAAGTAAAAATGCTTCGATTTGGATGAAATATTAGTATGTTGTAGAGGCCTGCCTGGGGACAAATCGTATTGAAAATTGGGGAAATGGGGTCAAAGGTTAGGACACAGGAGTGGGATCTATTCCATAGCTCTTATACATCATAACTTACGTAAAAATGCTTCGATTGCGACGAAACTTTATCATGTTATTTCGGAGGTATACTGAACCGGTACTGTTGAATATAATGGAAATGGGATCAAAGGTCAGGGCACAGGACCGATATTTATTCCACAGCCATTATCCTCATAATTTGAGTAATGAATTCTGGTATGTTGGAAAGCGTATCATAATCAATGCATTGCATGATTTTACTAACCTGTTTGATATTGTTCGGTTGAAGACATAGTTATCTACTTTGCACTGTTCCGCAGATTTCAAAAGTATCCCAATTTTTCATTCGTAAAATTCATGCAAGAAAATAAATTGAATTAGGGGATAGTTGAAGTTTATAAACTGGCAAATTTTACTGTAACTATTCTTGCAAAGACGGCTACAACAGAAATAATGTTTTCTGCAATGAAAACGAACTAAATTGAATGGATAAGCGGGTAGACTTTTTCTACCCGCCTATCTGTTTTGCTGTTTTATGAATTCAACGTTTTTTGTACGATACAAAAAAGCAGCCAATGAATGTTTAGGATATTTAATAGCTTTTTGTTATTCATGTGTATTTTTAATTTCAATTTTTTGCTGCTTTTATTTACATTCTGATTATTAGTATACCATACTGAGTTACTAATTATGCATGATCTTCCATGTATATATTGCAATATTGCATTATACATTATTTCCCACTCTCCTCCCACTAATGAGAACACGTCTAGTGTATATATATACAAATTAAGAGTAAAGAAGTATACAAATTAAGAGTAAAGAAGTGGGATTAGAAGTGAACTTTCGGAAGACAAAACTGACGTACAATGCTTGTACAAGGAATGAAGGTTTATCGATTAATGCGGAAAAGCTGGAGGTAACCGATACCTACGTTTATCTTGGATGGCAGATATCAAGCGAGGGTCACATTGATGAAGAAATTAATCGGCGTATAAAACTTGCCTGGAGAGCTTTTGGAAAAAACAGTATAATTTTCAAGAGCAATATGTCTTAAAATAAAAGTGTTTAATCAATGCATACTTCCAGTACTTACGTACGAAGCAAAAACGTTTACCTTAACTAAAAACCACATACAAAGACTGCAGACAACTCAAAGACGCATGGCGAGATGCATGCTTGGTGTAACCAGTAGAAATAAGAAGGGGAACTCGTGGATAAGAAAAACGACCTGAGTGCGAAGACATCACGATCAGAGTAAAATCCATAAATGACACTAAGCTGAACATATTGCCAGAAGGACGGACCATCGATGGACAACCAAAATTTTACACTCGATTTCAAGGGACAGGAAAAGACCCAGAAGTTGACCACATGGGAGATGGGTGGATAAAATTCGAAAACATTCGGGAGTGACATGGAGGAAATTGGCTCAAGGTAGAGCGTGGTGGAAGAAGCTTAGGGAGGACTTCATCCAGCAGCGTATTGATAATGGGTGATGATGATGATGATGATATGCAAATTATTTCGATTAGAAAAATTTCTTTTGCCTTGGATATCATGAAATCCGAGAAACTACTTTTTCGATACTTGATCTTCGCGGTACGCGGTGTGTTCTTCTATTATTACCCCCCTCTCATAGAAAGCTCCGTTGAAAAAAAATGTTTTGATAGAAAGCTTTTGTAATGGGAAATTTTTTGTGCTTTATTTTTGCTATTCCATGATGTACAGTTTTTACGCTAAGGACGAAATGCATCAGAAGTCAGTTTCGCTTCTAAAATATGGATTGAAAGCATTTCTTCTGCATAGGATGCCAGTAACTATCACAACGATTTACTTCCTGAGGCACAATTTTTATACTAGGGAGCGAGGCGCATATGCTTGCTTCTGTTTGCAAACAACATTTTCGAATCATAATTTTTTTTATCTTTTCGTTTCAGGGTTTAACAATCACCAGGGAACTCTTAATATTTTTCTTCTTTTTATTTAGAGGTTTAACCACCATTACAACAATATGATCAGCTTTTATATGCAGTCGCTCATTCATAATTTGAAGTCAATAATTTCAGGTAAGGGGCCATCTGAGAAAACACGCTCATACATCATCCGGGTCTTCATACAGAACCCATCTCAGAAGACTGCTCTGAGGCCACGCGTCATATAACTTGGCTAGCGTTGCAACTATTTGGCTTGAAATAACATTACTTATGAATCCCATTTTGCGCGAATTTTCTATTAGCGTAATTCAATTTTTTTTTTTTTTTGGTAGAAGCGTAAATGTGTTTCTATTTTCAATCATTACAGTGCTTCTAAAATAACAATCATAAATGCTCTCTTGCTCGTTTGAACGGTCACTAATATTATATTTTCACCAGGGAAAAAGCATGCTTTTTTTTTTTTATATTTCCCCAGGGAAGAAGCATGCTCTTATTACCTATGTAAACAGGTTCAAATAAATAAATATTATTTATTAGAATATGGCACACAATAATTTTATTGAAATTAGCCATTCTTGTGAATATAGCAGTCAATGATGCCATTTTGCAATGTATTCCCGCTTCCGATTATGGTTACGAAACACTGGGAGTTCGGTCGACTGCTCTTGTGTGGTGAAACCAAAGAGTCGGGATGAGTTCTCAGACAGTCCCTAACCACGGAACATAGTGCTTTCGTTGTCACCATTCCAGCATTTGGTTACTCGGCACCTTTTATGTTGTGAACCATTCCCTCCCCTCCCCCCTTAGATTTCTATGTTTTTCTCACATTTGATTTACGAGCTATGAACTCCATGTGAGCCAATCTTTTATTATTATTTAAATGGTAATTGTTTTTTATTTATGTTTTCAAGCTGTGCTTGGAACAACCTGAATGAATGGTAGGGCTTCATTACGTAGGACCCTTCGAATATTATTATTATCGTGAGCAAAGTGCTTGTGCAGCTGTGTTTTGTATTTTTCTTAGAGAAAACAAGTTTTTCAAAATAAAAAATTGGGTGATTTGAGTCTTAAAATGCCAAAAGAATGCAAAAAAGCAAAAAAAAAAACCTGCGGTATAATTGCATGAGAAAAGAAAACAAACAAGCAAACAAAAACGACAGAGTGCCCTTGTATTCTTTATAGATAATAATTTGTGCTATGCATCTTAAGCATGCCAGAAATTTGGTGACTGTGAAATAAAACGAGTGATTTGAGGCTACACGTTTATTTAACTACAACACATTTCATTTATTTGCGACACTCACGACCACACTAAGCCACAGTCCAGTACATACTAAGTGGAATTAAATCATAACAACAAACAATAAGGTTTACTAATTTCTTACATTGAGTGATTGGACTGTTTAGTTCTTCGAAAACAATATTTATTATTATTATTATTATTCTATATTCAGATTTAGATGAACGTAAGAAACTACCCTAATACCGCTGAAATGTGATGTAACTACTGAAATCCGTCTGCGCATGCGCAAGTTAAATCTGACCTCAAGACAAAAAGAAAAGCGGAATACCAAGTGTGATAGTGAAGGGAATAGGAAACTTTTCGTCTAGGATATCTACATGTTACACGCATCGTGTAATCCATCATTTTAAAGCTCTCGTCAATAGCAGGTACTTTGCTTCCCCTGGAAGGGAGGCGTTATTTGCTACAGAAAGCCAAATTTTGCTACGACGCATCTTTTTCACAGTATCGAAAATGCATTTTTGTAATGGCTTTTACCACATTTAGCATCAGATTCTCGTAATTTACCTGAATTTCAATGATATAGTGTTTGGTTTTACGCTATGCAAAATGTTCGACTATAGTATAGTAAAATATATTATGATCATCTTCAAAATTATATTATGATCATCTTTTTTTTGACTGGAGGTTTAACGACCACCGTGAGCAACTCAATGGGCTATAAGCAGTCGCCCGTCCCTAATTTAGGGTCACTGGTTCCAGGGAAGGGAGAGAGCCAGTGCCGTAAGACAAACACAACATCCATGCCTCACCGGGATTCGAACCCGGACCCCAGACGGACGAATGATCAGAGGCCAGCGCCTAAGACCACTGCGCCACCGGGGCGCGGCTATGATCATCTTCAAAATTATTATTGTCATCTTCAAAATTTCTAAAATATATTGTTGAGTAACACTGATATTAACTATTGTTGCCTCACTTCATGGAACAGCATCCAAAAATCAGAAACGGTTTTGTCTACTTTCGTTACCCATTTTCGTTACATCGAATTTTTTTACTTGCGATATACTATGCTACCGTCGGAAGAGATGCATAACATCAAAAAATCCAGCAGACGGAAGGAACTCTTAACTGTAAATATTTGAAAAGTTAGCATCGTAAAAGTGTATCAGGATTTAATATTACCATGCGTTGTCTCTTATACTTCCCATTGTAGGATTCTGGAAACACAATAAAAAAAAGGCTTGATTTTCACGCTCCCTTTTGATTTAAAAGAGACACGCATTGTACAGCAGAATTCTGGTTCATTTTTCTCACATATACAGATCTTGTTTGGAAGACATACTGCATGTATATTTCTGTAATTTATTTAAATTGATAGTGTAGGCACTGATGCCAGATGGTGTGAGAAGACAGCGCGAGGGTAAGACTTGAATGTCCCAGTCTGGAGTTCAAGATTTTTTTTCGTGATTCATCAAGGTTTATAACCGCTGAAAGTCGAAATTTGCCATGCCGCCTTTTTACGTGTGTGACCACCTACTGCATAACAAAGTGGTTGAGGCAATTGAGAAAGATGCCGCTCCATCAAAAAGGGTGTCGCCATTCCTTCAAAACAAATCATACGCGACCCCTAGTTTCCAGGTCGAAGGTGCGGCGGGCATCAGGGCGCCAGGTACCCGGACCATTCTGTCGGGCCGGAGACTTCATCGGCGCCAACACAACCACTCATGGCAGCATTTAGCACGAAGCCTCAGCCCATACAAATTTTCATTTTTTTCCAGTGACGTTATAACAGAGACGTGTGTTCAATGCAATTTCTTTCATCGCGAATGCAACGAAAACCTAATTTAAAAGGGACACTCCTACGAATATTATTAACGAACAGGTATTCGGCTGATTTAATATAAATGTGAAAACGGAATTATTTTTATTCACTCTGTAGAATTTTAGCTTTGGATAGCTTCGGTTTAAATCATTAAGTAACTGACTGATGTTCTTAGAGAAGTTCGTACATGGGCGCAGAGCTTTCTCACCGGTTGTTTTGATTAAATGAAATATTTAAGCAATCTGTATACAGTGACCTACCGTGAAAACTCGGGGCCCCCTGCAAAAATAGTTTTGATGCCCTTTTGCAAAATTCTATTAGCTTTCAATTACAGCAATTTTTTAATTTGAAAATCATAACTAGTTTTATGGGCGTCTTAATAAATCAGATTTTGGGGAATTTATAGGTATTTTTCGAAAAACCAGATTACTGCACTTTATTTTGTGCAACAGAAATGTGCACGATCTAATTAAAATCACTGCCCAAGTTTTATACCACCAGTACAAAGTACTACAAAACACCTACGCCAAAATTAATAATATCATGCAGATTTTATTCTTTTAAGAGAACTAAGACCAACCTCTTTAAAATGCCTCAAGATCACAAACACAAGACATGAAATTGCCGTGTGACAGTGTCAAATAACCTTTCTCGATCTATACGAAAATACAGCAAATACATAAGCAAATGAATAAGAAACAATTAAGAATTGTGGCACAAGAAAAAGCAAAACTATTTAAATTAGTTACTCTTGAATAAAAAACACAACTTAAAATAATGCCTCAATGCTTAGCACAGAGAAGCATTTTTCTATTGACCTTGTAATGAAAAACAATAACACAGGTCTCTGTTTCTTCATCCCCGCGAAAAACACTTTAGTCCATTAGACACTGCCGGACAATTGCTAAGGACGTATGACAATAGCAACGATAGCAACCATAAAATGGAAGGCAGGAAAATGTGGAAATTAGCATAAGTGCGGGATACAGTAAGACGTGTTGTGCGTATGCAAATTTTGGATTGACGAACTTGTTCGTGACGTCATAGCGCTGATAAGAGATATAAAGGATTTGACGCGTATTGACCGTTGTTGTTCAAACGCAAAGTTGAAAGGGAAAGAATCAATTGACGAACTTGCAAGTTTCAGTATGTCTTCCCGACATCACCTAGATGATTTTACGCGTGGCCGTATTATTGGCAAAATTGAAGAAGGGCGAAAAATAACAGATGTTGCCAGGGAGTTCGACGTCAGCCACAGTGTTGTTTCAAGGATTTGGAAATCATTTCAAACAAATGGAGAGTGTAGCAAACGTCACGGGGGAGGTCGTGTTCGCAGTACGACACCTGTAGAAGATCGGTACATAGTGCTATCAACAAAAAGACACCGGCGCAGCACAGCTAGTGAGGTAGCAAATCAGTTTATGGCTGCTACTGGCAAGCGGATCTGCCGAAAAACTGTCGTCAGACGTTTGCACGAAGGAGGACTATACGACCGCCGTCCTGTCGTGTGCATCCCATTGTCCAGACGTCACCGTACCGCCCGTTTGCAATGGTGCCATCAACATCGCAATTGGTCCGATAACGACTGGTCTGCTGTCCTCTTCTCAGATGAGAGTAGATACAGTCTATCGTCTGATTGACGACGACAACTGATCTGACGTGATAGTGGTACTGCATATTGTCCAGAAAACGTACAGGAAAGGGACCGATATCCGACATGTAGTGCCATGGTATGAGCTGGGATCATGATCAATGGCCGTGCATCCCTCTATGTGCTTCCAACTGGGACTATGACTGGCCAACGATACATTAATGATGTTCTGCTACCTCATGTTCGCATGTTCCGTGGTGCTGTCGGTGGCAGATTCATTTTCATGGACGACAACCCAACATATCATCGAACAGTCGCTGTCCAGGAGTGTCTTGAGAGCGAGGATATTCAACGCCTCGTATGGCCAGCACGTTCTCTAGATCTGAATCCCATTGAAAATGTGTGGGATGCTTTGGGGAGGAGTCTTGCTGGTCGCCAATGCCCTCCAATAAACAAGGACACCCTCATCCGAGCACTGACAGAGGAATGAGATAAATTACCCCAACAGCTGCTTGATAATGTTGTTCAAAACATGACACGACGTGTGGAATCTTGCATCGCCCTCCATGGTGGCCATATCCCGTATTGACATCTTACGCCGGAACGCCTGCGGACGGTAATTGCATTTTTCACGTTTACGTATCCTGCACAAAATGGCCTGTTTGTCCCTTGAACACTTTTCAAAGCCTTCTGGATTTCAGAGCACAATAAATTGTCTTTCTGGTAATGTCCTGGCATTCTGACATTATTTTATTTCACTTGGCATCCAACCACACTTACTTTTTTATGCGCCATATAGCTGTTTACGATCCGTCCTTAGCAATTGTCCAGCAGTGTAATTTGAACGATGCGTAGTTATACGCAAACGATCTGTTATACAAAACACATTATACGCATCAGTATAAAAATTTCATTCATTCAGTTGATATTCCTTTCACATTCTCTTGTTAATATGCACATATAGGAAACAAAGTTGGAAACGGGTCAAACTTTTCGGACCCGTTCTCGACCCTGAATTGCATCCGACCCGGATCTGTACCAGACTAGGACAAATCTGCTGTGAATTATAAATTCGAAACTCAATCTATAATTATACATAATCATATATATATATCATCATCATCATCATTGTCAACCATTATCAATCCACTGCTGGACGAAGGTCTCCCCAAGTTTCCTCCACAACGGTCTGTCTTGTGCCAGTCTCCTCCATGTCACTCCCGCATATTTACGAATTTCATCCACCCATCTCCCATGTGGTCTTTTTCTGGGTCTTTTCCTGTCCCTTGGAATCCAATCTATATATATATATATATCATCTCATCATCATCATCATCATTGTCAACCATTATCAATCCACTGCTGGTCGAAGGTCTCCCCAGGTTTCCTCCACAACGGTCTGTCTTGTACCAGTCACTTCCATGTCACCCCTGCATACTTTCGAATTTCTTCCACCCATCTTCCATGTGGTCTTCTTCTGGGTCTTTTGTGTCCCTTGGAATCCAATCTAAAATTTCGGCTGTCCATCGATGATCTGTCCTTCTGGCAGTATGTCCAGCCCATTGCCATTTCAGGGATTTAACTCTGATCATGATGTCTATCACTCCTGTCATTTTCGAATCCACGAGTTCCTCTTCTTATCTCTCCTGGTTACACCAAGCATGCTCCTCTTCATGCAACTTTGAGTTGTCTGCAGCCTTTGTATGTCTCTTTTAGTTAAGGTCCACGTCTCTGCACCATACGTAAGCACTGGAAGGATGCATTGATCAAACACTTTTCTTTTAAGACATAATGGCATATTGCTCTTGAAAATAATGCTGTTGCTTCCAAAAGCTCTCCAGGCAAGTTTTATACGCCGATTAATTTCTTCATCAATGTTACCCTCACTTGATATCTGCTGTCCAAGATAAACATACGTGCCTGTTATCTCCAGCTTTTCTCGATCAATCGATAAATCTTCATTTCTTGTAAAAGCATTGAACATCACTTTTGTCTTCTGAAAGTTCATTTTTAATCCCACTTCTTTACTCTTGTCAGCAAGTTCCTGGATCATACTCTGCAGCTGTGATGGGGTAGTTGCAAAAATGACTATGTCATAGGCAAAACGAAGGTGGGTTAGATAATCTCCATTAACCTTTATCTCTTTGTTTTTCCAGTTCAGTGATTGAAAGACATTTTCCAATGTGGCATTAAAGAGCTTCGGAGATATGGTGTCACCTTGTCTCACTCCCTTTCCAATTTTTATGTGTGTTGTATTTTCGAACAGCCGAATCTTTGCACTTGCAATTTCATAGATGTTATTAACAATATTAATGTATGCATCTTCAATACCGCAGGATTTCAGAGCCATTGTAACTGCTGATGGTTTCACCGAATCAAAGGCTTTTTCATAATCGATAAAAGCCATGCACAATGGAAGTTCATATTCTCTCGCTCTTTCAATTAGTTCTCTCAGTACGTGGATATGATCTATTGTGCTGCAGCCACTCCTAAATCCAGCTTGTTCTCTCGGTTGAGCCATGTCCAGTGTTACTTTCAAGCGGTGTGAAAGAACTTTAGTGAAGATTTTATAAACCACTGATAGGAGGCTGATAGGTCTGTAGTTCCCGAGATCCTCAAGGTCAACTTTTTTATGTAGCAGGATCATTGTAGTTATGTTCCAATCCTCAGGAATCTTCCCTTCATTAAGGCATCGAGTGGAAATTTGAGCGAGTACTGTTTCGATTTCTCCACTTGCTTCTTGTATGATGTCAACAGTAATTCCATCTTCTCCAGGAGCTTTCCCCCGCTTCATGTTCTTGATTGCATGTGCAACTTCTGCTGTAAGGACTGGAGCAACTCTGGTATTGGTATCTTTCATGATGTCTGGAGTGCATGTATCATCCCTTTCATATAATTTGGAGTAGAAATCTTTCACTCTTGTCAAACTTTCGCCTCTATTTCTTGTTACAGAACCATCTTCTTTTCTTAGTGCCATAATCTGTTTTCTTCCCTTACTGAGATGTCCCTTTGCTATCTTTAGGCTTTGGTTGTTTTCAGTTGCTTTCCTCACTAGTTAGTTGAATTTTCTTATGTCTTCAGTGATACTTTTTCTTACTGTCTTGCATAGCTCTATATATTCCACTTTGGAAGTCACATCTTCTTTAGTTGTCCTTATCTCTCTTCTTTTGCATCAACATTTTGGTTTTTGCTGAAAGTTTGTTCATATGCAACTTGTTCTTAGAGCCAGCTAATTTTATTGCTGTTTCCATAGGAGCTTTGGTTACTTTTCTGTTAACTTCAGAGATGTCCACTTCTTCCGATGTTAGGTCTTCTAAAGCAGAGAATCTGTTCTTCAGTTCCAACGTGAAGGTATTATGGTGTTTTTTAAGGTTGGTTATGTCTATAGATTGTGTTGGTTTTATGAGCTTGCCACGTTCAAGTTTAGTGTTGAGGTGCATCTTACATCTCACCAATTTATGGTCACTACCTGTGTTGAACTTGTTTAGCACAGTGCAGTCTTCTATGACGAATTTTTTGTTACACATAATAAAATCAATTTCACTTGTCGTCTCATTTGGATGTCTCCATGTCCATTTCCTGTGTGGCTTTTTCTTGAAAAAGGAGTTCAAGATGAGAAACCCTTCTACCTCTGCAAACTCAACGAGAGTATTTCACGCTGGTTTCTGTTGCCGTGACCGAATTTACCTATTGAACTTTCATTCTGTTCCAGTTGCCCTATTTTTGCATTGAAATCTCCCATACTTATCTTCAAGTGCTTCTTCCCTTTATTATTTGGATGACGAATTTCCTCATAAAATTCTTCAATTTCTTCTTCAGGATGACTTGTGGTGGATGCTTAAGTTTGAATAATCTGAGCCTGGTATCTTTTCGAGAGTTGGATAACGAGTCGTGCAGCTCTGTCAGAGGAACTTTCAACTTCTACAACTTTATCCTTCAGTTTCTTGTTTATTATAAATCCAACACCACTAGTTCAGCCAGTATCTGTCCCACGATAGTAGAAGAGATGTCCACTTTTCAGTTCGATGAGATCTTCTCCTTTTCTCCTTACCTCACTTAGCCCCACGATGTCCCACTTAATCCTTTGTAGTTCCTCTTTCAATTCAAGAAGCCTTGAATCAGAATATAGAGAGCGTCCCATATACGTAGCCAAGGTCAGCATCAGATGGCAGCCTGGTCCGGTCCTCCGGGGATTCTTAGCACCCTCTGCCTTCATGTCGCACTGGCCGCTACCTTGGCCAGGTACATTCCAGATGCCGGAGACTGAGGGCCAAGATTTAAGTTGTGGAATAATTTTGGAGGGGTTTGGCCATAACTCACGACGCTGGCCAAGCGGGTTGGTGAGTGTGGGATAGAATTTCCTCTAATCCCGATGGTATAGTTATACCGCTATTGGCGGTCGTCAGAGCCCCTTTAGTGGGAACAGGATGCACCACGAGAAGGCGGGGTTGACATTTGTCAAGGAGAGGCTGTGATGTTAAGCATCACCTGACCTTACATCCCTATATATATATATGTACAGATATATATGTATATATATATATATAGGGATGTAAGGTCAGGTGATGCGTAACATCACAGCCTCTCCTTGACAAATGTCAACCCCGCCTTCTCGTGGTGCATCCTGTTCCCACTAAAGGGGCTCTGACGACCTGCAAATAGCGGTATAACTATACCATCGGGATCAGAGGAAATGCTATCCCACACTCACCAACCCGCTTGGCCAGCGTGGTGAGTTATGGCCAAACACCTCCAAAATGACTCTACAACTTAAATCTTGGCCCTCAGTCTCCGGCAGCTGGAATGTACCTGGCCAAGGCAGCGGCCAGTGCGACATGAAGGCAGAGGGTGCTAAGAATCCCCGGAGGACCGGACTAGGCTGCCATTTGATGCTGACCTTGGCAACGTACAACGGACGCTCCCTATCTTCTGATTCAAGGCTTCTTGAATTGGAAGAGGAACTACAAAGGATCAAGTGGGACATCGTCGGGCTGAGTGAGGTAAGGAGGAAAGGAGAAGATCTCATTGAACTGAAAAGTGGACATCTCTTCTATTATCGTGGGACAGATACTGGCAGAACTAGTGGTGTTGGATTTATAATAAACAAGAAACTGAAGGATAAAGTGGTAGAAGTTGAAAGTTCCTCTGACAGAGCTGCACGACTCGTTATCCAAGTATCGAGAAGATACCAGGCTCAGATTATTCAAACTTATGCACCCACCACAAGTCATCCTGAAGAAGAAATTGAAGAATTTTATGAAATTCGTCATCTAAATAATAAAGGTAAGCAGCACTTGAAGATAATTATGGGAGATTTCAATGCAAAAATAGGGCACCGGCAACAGAATGAAACTTCAGTAGGTAAATTCGGTCACGGCAACAGAAACCAGCGTGGAAATACTCTCGTTGAGTTTGCAGAGGCAGAAGGATTTTTCATCTTGAATTCCTTTTTCAAGAAAAACCACACAGGAAATGGACATGGAGACATCCAATTGGGACGACAAGTGAAATTGATTTTATTATGTGTAACAAAAAATTCATCATCGAAGACTGCAGTGTGCTAAACAAGTTCAACACAGGTAGTGACCATAGATTGGTGAGATGTAAGATGCACCTCAACACTAAACTGGAACGTGGCAAGCTCATAAGACAAACAAAATGTATTGACATAACCAACCTTAAAAAACACCATAATACTTTCAAGTTGGAACTGAAGAACAGATTCTCTGCTTTAGAAGGACTAACATCGGAAGAAGTGGATATTTCTGAAGTTAACAGAAATGTAACCAAAGCTCTTATGGAAACAGCAACAAAATTAGCTGGGTCTAAGAACAAGTTGCATGTAAACAAATTATCAGGAAAAACCAAAATGTTGATGCAAAAAAGAAGAGAGATGAGGACAACTAAAGAAGATGTGACTTCCAAAGTGGAATATATAGAGCTATGCAAGACAGCACGAAAAAGTATCACTGAAGACGTAAGGAAATTCAACTGTGAGCTAGTGAGGAAAGCAATTGAAAACAACCAAAGCCTAAAGATAGCAAAGGGACATCTCAGTAAGGGAAGAAAACAGATTATGGCTCTGAGAAAGAAGATGGTTCTATAACAAGAAATAGAGGCGAAATTTTGACAAGAGTGAAAGATTTCTACTCCAAACTATATGAAAGGGATGATATATGCACTCCAGACATCATGAAAGGTACCAGAGTTCTTCCAGTCCTCCCAGCAGAAGTTGCTCATGCAATCAAGAACATGAAGCGGGGAAAGCTCCAGGAGAAGATGGAATTACTATAGACATCATACAAGAAGCAAGTGGAGAAATTGAAACAGTACTCGCCCAAATTTTTACTCGATGCCTTAATGAAGGGAAGATTCCTGAGGATTGGAACAATGCTACAATGATCCTGCTACATAAAAAAGGTGACATTGAGGATCTCAGGAACTACAGACCTATCAGCCTCCTATCAGTGGTTTATAAAATCTTCACTAAAGTTCTTTCACACCGCTTGAAGGTAACACTGGACATGGCTCAACCGAGAGAACAAGCTGGATTCAGGAGTGGCTACAGCACAATAGATCATATCCACGTACTGAGAGAACTAATTGAAAGAGCGAGGGAATATGAACTTCCATTGTGCATGGCTTTTATCGATTATGAAAAAGCCTTTGATTCGGTGAAACCATCAGCAGTTACCACGGCTCTGAAATCCTGCGGTATTGAAGATGCATACATTAATATTATTAATAACATCTATGAAAATGCAAGTGCAAAGATTCGGCTGTTTGAAAATACAACACACATAAAAATTGGAAAGGGAGTGAGACAAGGTGACACCATATCTCCGAAGCTCTTTAATGCCACATTGGAAAATGTCTTTCAATCACTGAACTGGGAAAACAAAGGGATAAAGATTAATGGAGATTATCTAACCCACCTTCGTTTTGCTGATGACGTAGTCATTTTTGCAACTACCCCATCAGAGCTGCAGAGTATGATCCAGGAACTTGCTGACAAGAGTAAAGAAGTGGGATTAAAAATGAACTTTCAGAAGACAAAAGTGATGTTCAATGCTTTTACAAGAAATGAAGATTTATCAATTGATGGAGAAAACTGGAGATAACAGATACGTACGTTTATCTTGGACAGCAGATATCAAGTGAGGGTCACATTGATGAAGAAATTAATCGGCGTACAAAACTTGCCTGGAGAGCTTTTGGAAGAAACAGCATAATTTTCAAGAGCAATATGCCATTATGTCTTAAAAGAAAAGTGTTTGATCAATGCATCCTTCCAGTGCTTACGTATGGTGCAGAGACGTGGACCTTAACTAAAAGAGACATACAAAGGCTGCAGACAACTCAAAGAAGCATGGAGAGGTGCATGCTTGGTATAACCAGGAGAGATAAGAAGAGGAACTCGTGGATCCGAAAAATGACGAGAGTGGAAGACATCATGATCAGAGTTAAATCCCTGAAATGGCAATGGGCTGGACATACTGCCAGAAGGACAGACCATAGATGGACAGCCGAGATTTTAGATTGGATTCCAAGGGACAGGAAAAGACCCAGAAAAAGACCACATGGGAGATGGGTGGATGAAATTCGTAAATATGCGGGAGTGACATGGAGGAGACTGGCACAAGACAGACCGTTGTGGAGGAAACTTGGGGAGACCTTCTTCCAGCAGTGGATTGATAGTGGTTGACAATGATGATGATGATGATATATATATATATAGAATGAAGGACAACTAAAGAAGATGTGACTTCTAAAGGGGAATATATAGAGCTATGCAAGACAGTACGAAAAAGTATCACTGAAGACGTAAGAAAATTCAACTGTGAACTAGTGAGGAAAGCAATTGAAAACAACCAAAGCCTAAAGATAGCAAAGGGACATCTCAGTAAGGGAAGAAAACAGATTATGGCACTGAGAAAAGAAGATGGTTCTGTAACAAGAAATAGAGGCGAAATTTTGACAAGAGTGAAAGATTTCTACTCCAAATTATATGAAAGGGAAGATACATGCACTCCAGACATCATGAAAGATACCAGTACCAGAGTTCCTCCAGTCCTTCCAGCAGAAGTTGCACATGCAATCAAGAACATGAAGCGGGGGAAAGCTCCAGGAGAAGATGGAATTACTGTAGACATCATACAAGAAGCAAGTGGAGAAATCGAAACAGTACTCGCCCAAATTTTCACTTGATGCCTAAATGAAGGAAAGATTCCTGAGGATTGGAACACCGCTACAATGATCCTGCTACATAAGAAAGGTGACATTGAGGATCTCGGAAACTACAGACCTATCAGCCTCCTATCAGTAGTTTATAAAATCTTCACTAAAGTTCTTTCACACCGCTTGAAGGTAACACTGGACATGGCTCAACCGAGAGAACAAGCTGGATTCAGGAGTGGCTAGAGCACAATATATCATATCCATGTGCTGAGAGAACTAATTGAAAGAGCGAGGGAATATGAACTTCCATTGTGCATGGCTTTTATCGATTATGAAAAAGCCTTTGATTCGGTGAAACCATCAGCAGTTACAATGGCTCTGAAAACCTGCGGTATTGAAGATGCATACATTAATAATATTAACAACATCTATGAAAATGCAAGTGCAAAGATTAGGCTATTTGAAAATACAACACACATAAAAATTGGAAAATGAGTGAGACAAGGTGACACCATATCTCCGAAGCTGTTTAATGCCACATTGGAGGGTGTTTTTCAGTCACTGAGCTGGGAAAACAAGGGGATAAAGATTAATGGAGATTATCTAACCCACCTTCGTTTTGCTGATGACGTAGTCATTTTTGCAACTAGCCCATCAGAGCTGCAGAGTATGATGCAGGAACTTGCTGACAAGAGTAAGGAAGTGGGATTACAAATGAACTTTCAGAAGACAAAAGTGATGTTCAATGCTCTTACAAGAAATGAAGATTTATCGATTGATGGAGAAAAGCTGGAGATAAGAGGCACGTACGTTTATCTTGGACAGCAGATATCGAGTGAGGGTCACATTGATGAAGAAATTAATCGGCGTACAAAACTTGCCTGGAGAGCTTTTGGAAGAAACAGCATAATTTTAAAGAGCAATATGCCATTATGTCTTAAAAGAAAAGTGTTTGATCAATGCACCCTCCAGTGCTTACGTATGGTGCAGAGACTTGGACCTTAACTAAAGGAGACATACAAAGGCTGCAGACAACTCAAAGCAGCATGGAGAGGTGCATACTTGGTGTAACCAGGAGAGATAAGAAGAGGAACTCGTGGATCCGAAAAATGACATGAGTGGAAGACATCATGATCAGAGTTAAATCCCTGAAATGGCAATGGGCTGGACATACTGCCAGAAGGACAGATCATCGATGGACAGGCGAAATTTTAGATTGGATTCCAAGGGACAGGAAAAGACCCAGAAGAAGACCACATGGGAGATGGATGGATGAAATTCGAAAGTATGCAGGGGTGACATGGAGGAGACTGGCACAAGACAGACCGTTGTGGAGGAAACTTGGGGAGACCTTCGTCCAGCAGTGGATTGATAATGGTTGACAATGATGATGATGATGATGATATAGAATGAAAATATTACAGAACAAAAATACAAAATTTCAAAACAAGAAAAAAACTGGAACAGGTTGCCGTCATCAGGGAACATCAACCTGTGGGAGTGGCCTTTCTAGTACCAACAAAACGGCAAGGTAAGCCAAAACTGTCGGTTGGTCATGCTCCCTAGGCCACAAAACCAAATTCTAATAAGCACAAAAATTACAAAAATCAAATTTATAAAACTAAAAAAAGAATTAAAAGCTTTCCGGCAGAACAAAAACCGCCATGACAAAGAGTCAAACAAGACAGAACAGAGCATCAACCAGAACCCAAATCATTGGAACTAGAAAGGCCACTCCCACAGGTTAATGCTCCCTGATGACGGCAACCTGTTCCAGTTTTTTACTTGTTTTGAAATTTTGTATTTTGGTTCTGTAATATTTTCATTCTATATAAGCTACTGCATGAGGTTTAGCTGCCTTCGGCGCTTCTCAAGGTATTAGCCTTTTTTGTCTAATTTTCTTATGTTAAATAATTTATTTATAAAGTAATTTTTTTGTTTTATTTATGTACTATTTATTATATATATATACAAATGTATATATATATATACATATATATATATATATATATATATATATATATATATATATACACTGAAGTGCCAGAAAAACTGGTACAAAAGTCTAATAGTTGGTAGGTCCACCACGGGAGCGCAAAACTGCAGAAATACACGGGGCATGGCTCCTCTAGCTTCTGGAAATATGCCGTAGGCAATGCACACCATACTTCCTGCAGAGCGTTTCACAATTCGGGTGTATTCCAAGGTCTCGGATTCCTGTTTTCGATAGCCCGTTGCATGACATCCCAAATGTGTTCTATCACGTTCAGATCTGGGGACTTGGGTGGGAATGGCAACACCCCAAACTCAGATGAATGCTCCTCTAACCATAATGTGGCCTCCCGAAGCTCGTGTGGAGGTGCATTGTCCTGTTGGAACAGACCCAACCCATCAGCATGAATGCAGGACATGAACGGGTGTACCTAGTCAGAAAGGATACCTTAGTGTTGGCCGGTCACAGATGTTTGTAGACGTACCAGGGTTTCCAGTGAAGTCCAGCTACACACACCCGATACCATTACGGACCCCCGAAAAGCCGGTACAGTTCCCTGTTCACAGGCGGGATCCATGGTTTCATGGGGTTTGCGCCACACATGAATCCTTCCACCTGCCCGATACAGTTGGAGACGCGACTCGTCAGAGCAGGCTACTTGTTTCCAGTCATCAAGTGTGCAATGGCGGTGTTGCCGTGCCCAAGCGAGGCACATAGCTCTGTGTCGTGCACCCATCAAGGGGACTCAAGTTGAGTGTCGGCTCCCAAAGCCCATATCGTGTAGGGTACGTTGCACAGTCCGGACGCTGATGCTTGTTGAGGTTCCAGCATTGAATTCCGATTATACTTGCGAGAGTGTTGCACGCCTATCGCGTGAAACGATTCTTGACAGCCGACGATGGTCACGTTCACCCAATGTCTTTTTCCCGCCACACTGGTATCTTAGGTTGGAGGTTTTGTCGGAATTCTTGTAGTCACGGTACACCCTTGCAATGGTCGTCCGTGAAAATACGAACTTCATTTCTACCTCCGAAATTCTATGGCCCATCTCACGAGCGGCAACTATGACACCGCGTTAAAAATCGCTTATATCGTTATTACTTGTCATTCTCATGCCGAAAACTGCTCTGACAGCTGGCAAGGATGTTTATCGCTTTATATACGCACTGGCGAAAGCAACCGAGTACGCTCATATGTGATGTTGCTATGCATTTTGCATAAGCTCGTCTGTACCAGTTTTTCTGACACTTCAGTGTATATATCATCATCATCATCATTGTCAACCATTATCAATCCACTGCTGGACGAAGGTCTCCCCAAGTTTCCTCCACAACGGTCTGTCTTGTGCCAGTCTCCTCCATGTCACTCCCGCATATTTACGAATTTCATCCACCCATCTCCCATGTGGTCTTTTTCTGGGTCTTTTCCTGTCCCTTGGAATCCAATCTAAAATTTCGGCTGTAAATCTATGGTCTGTCCTTCTGGCAGTATGTCCAGCCCATTGCCATTTCAGGGATTTAACTCTGATCATGATGTCTTCCACTCTCGTCATTTTTCGGATCCACGTGTTCCTCTTCTTATCTCTCCTGGTTATACCAAGCATGCACCTCTCCATGCTTCTTTGAGTTGTCTGCAGCCTTTGTATGTCTCTTTTAGTTAAGGTCCACGTCTCTGCACCATACGTAAGCACTGGAAGGATGCATTGATCAAACACTCTTTTCTTTTAAGACATAATGGCATATTGCTCTTGAAAATTATGCTGTTTCTTCCAAAAGCTCTCCAGGCAAGTTTTGTACGCCGATTAATTTCTTCATCAATGTGACCCTCACTTGATATCTGCTGTCCAAGATAAACGTACGTATCTGTTATCTCCAGTTTTTCTCCATCAATCGATAAATCTTCATTTCTTGTAAAAGCATTGAACATCACTTTTGTCTTCTGAAAGTTCATTTTTAATCCCACTTCTTTACTCTTGTCAGCAAGTTCCTGGATCATACTCTGCAGCTCTGATGGGGTAGTTGCAAAAATGACTACGTCATCAGCAAAACGAAGGTGGGTTAGATAATCTCCATTAATCTTTATCCCTTTGTTTTCCCAGTTCAGTGCTTGAAAGACATTTTCCAATGTGGCATTAAAGAGCTTCGGAGATATGGTGTCACCTTGTCTCACTCCCTTTCCAATTTTTATGTGTGTTGTATTTTCAAACAGCCGAATCTTTGCACTTGCATTTTCATAGATGTTATTAATAATATTAATGTATGCATCTTCAATACCGCAGGATTTCAGAGCCGTGGTAACTGCTGATGGTTTCACCGAATCAAAGGCTTTTTCATAATCGATAAAAGCCATGCACAATGGAAGTTCATATTCCCTCGCTCTTTCAATTAGTTCTCTCAGTACGTGGATATGATCTATTGTGCTGTAGCCGCTCCTGAATCCAGCTTGTTCTCTCGGCTGAGCCATGTCCAGTGTTACCTTCAAGCGGTGTGAAAGAACTTTAGTGAATATTTTATAAACCACTGATAGAAGGCTGATAGGTCTGTAGTTCCTGAGATCCTCAATGTCACCTTTTTTATGTAGCAGGATCATTGTAGCATTGTTCCAATCCTCAGGAATCTTCCCTTCATTAAGGCATCAGTGAAAATTTGGGCTAGTACTGTTTCAATTTCTCCACTTGCTTCTTGTATGATGTCTATAGTAATTCCATCTTCTCCTGGAGCTTTCCCCCGCTTCATGTTCTTGATTGCATGAGCAACTTCTGCTGGGAGGACTGGAAGAACTCTGGTACCTTTCATGATGTCTGGAGTACATGTATCATCCCTTTCATATAATTTGGAGTAGAAATCTTTCACTCTTGTCAAAATTTCGCCTCTATTTCTTGTTATAGAACCATCTTCTTTTCTCAGAGCCATAATCTGTTTTCTTCCCTTACTGAGATGTCCCTTTGCTATCTTTAGGCTTTGGTTGTTTTCAATTGCTTTCCTCACTAGCTCACAGTTGAATTTCCTTACGTCTTCAGTGATACTTTTTCGTGCTGTCTTGCATAGCTCTATATATTCCACTTTGGAAGTCACATCTTCTTTAGTTGTCCTCATCTCTCTTCTTTTTTTGCATCAACATTTTGGTTTTTCCTGATAATTTGTTCACATGCAATTTGTTCTTAGACCCAGCTAATTTTGTTGCTGTTTCCATAAGAGCTTTGGTTACTTTTTTGTTAACTTCCGAAATATCCACTTCTTATGATGTTAGGCCTTCTAAAGCAGAGAATCTGTTCTTCAGTTCCAACTTGAAAGTATTATGGTGTTTTTTAAGGTTGGTTATGTCAATACATTTTGTTTGTCTTATGAGCTTGCCACGTTCCAGTTTAGTGTTGAGGTGCATCTTACATCTTACCAATCTATGGTCACTACCTGTGTTGAACTTGTTCAGCACACTGCAGTCTTCGATGACGAATTTTTTGTTACACATAATAAAATCAATTTCACCTGTTGTCCCAATTGGATGTCTCCATGTCCATTTCCTGTGTGGCTTTTTCTTGAAAAAGGAATTCAAGATGAAAAATCCTTCTGCCTCTGCAAACTCAACGAGAGTATTTCCACGCTGGTTTCTGTTGCCGTGACCGAATTTACCTACTGAAGTTTCATTCTGTTGCCGGTGTCCTATTTTTGCATTGAAATCTCCCATAATTATCTTCAAGTGCTGCTTACCTTTATTATTTAGATGTATATATATATATATATATATATATATATATATATATATATATATATATATATACATACAGTCGAGTCACATTATTGTGACAGCCTACCTTTGACGTCTACAGCGCGCAGCCAATGAAAGAAGGCACGTGACGTCAGCTGGCTTGGAGGGAACACAAGGTGTGGTGTAGGCATTCTGAAAACATATCATTCGTTCCTGTCATGGATAAAAGGAGCGATTTATCTGATTTGCAAAAGGGGATAATTATTGGCTTTCGGGACAAAAGTGACCGTATTTTTGAAACAGCGCAGTTTGTGAACTGTTCGCGTGCTGCTGTGATAAACATTTTGGTAATTGGAGGAATGGCACCATTATGAATATGTGTAGTGGAAACTGAGGAGCACCACGTGTCATTGATGTCAGAGGTGAACGTTGGCTTCGAAGGTGCGTGAGGGCCTATCCACACACTACAGTGGAGCAACTCACTGGAAGAATGAACCAACTGACTACAGGAAGTGTGTCTAAACCGACAGTTCAGCGAACCCTGCTGCCTATAGGTCTCCGATTCAGACGGATGGTGTGCACTATACCTGTGCTAACGAAGGTGCATCGGCAGAAAAGGCTTACATTTGCGCGGCAGTATCGGAATTGGACCACTGCTGATTTGCAAAGGATTGTCTTCTCCGATGAGTCAGGTTTTCTGCTTCATCGAACGGATGGACGTTGACGTATAAGGCGAGATACATCGGAGAACAAACACTCTTCAACCTTTTCTGGCAGAACACAAGCTGGTTAGGGCAGCGTTATGGTCTGGGGAATGTTTTCGTGGCATTCTCTGCGTCCACTCGTACCTGTAGCAGGCACTGTGAACCGAATTCGTTATGAATTCATCCTTGCAGACCACGTACACCCATACGTTCTTATTGTCTTCTCTGGGGCTGATTGGATCTTCCATCAGGACAATGCGACGTGTCACACAGCTAGAAATACCCGAGATTGGGTGGAAGAGCACAATGAAGATTTCAAAGTACTTCCTTGGCACCCTAATTCCCCAGACGTAAACCCAATTGAGCATCTGTGGGATCACCTCGATCGTGTTGTCCGCTCTATGAATCCTCCACTATGCAGCCTCCAGCAGCTATCGGATGCACTGCTGTCAACATGGCTCCACATACCTTCGAACACCTTCCATCACTTTATTGAATTACTCTCAGCCCGTTTAGCTGTTTTCCGCGCTTCACTCTTGATATTAGCTGGTAGTCACAATAATGTGACTCGGCCGTGACACCTTTTTCAATCTCTTTAATGCTAAATTCATCCATGTTAAAAAAGTCCTCTAATTTTGACACGACATGCCTTGGGAACGGGAAGTTAGCACGTTCAACGAAAACTTCTGAATGCTCAATGCAAAAGGTGCGATGTAGAAAGTAAGTCTCAGTCTTACAATATGATTACAATAAGACACGCGAGGTGTGAGAGAGTGAATCAATAAAGCAGGAGGCGACTGCCGTTTTCCTGTACCTTGCTCCGGATATTCGCACTAAAAGCAAACGTAAAGGAAGTATTGTAAAACTATATGGTGTCGATGTGTCTAACGTCGGCACAGTATCGTCGGGTGGTGGAAATCTTCATTGTTTTAAAAAGACGATGACAATATTTTCGCATTATAAATCATTTTTCAGTCCACACGAAAATAAAATCAGGTCAAAATCGGGTTAGGAGCTCTTTGACTCGACCCGTTGACCCCGCAAGAAATTGTTGACCCGTGACCGTAAACCCGTTGACTCGCGACCCGTTTCCATCAATTGAGCATGTATGGAATTCTCTAGCAGGGCGCATAAGAAGAGCTCATCAACCCCCTACCAGAGCACGATTCTCATGGACAATAATGCCAGATCTCATGGAACAGATTCGGTCGACGATTTTCTCGGAAAAGAAGAAGATATTCGGCGAATCGTGTGGCCACTCAGATATCCCAACCTCAATCAACTGAGCATATGTGAGATTCTCTAGCTAGACGCATAGGAGATCGCCAGTCCAATACGTGAACTTCAAGAACTCAGAATAACTTTTGTTGACGAGTATTCATTAAGACCTCATCAGTACTTTCATAAGCTTTCTGCTGCATGTCTGTCAGGAGTATTCATACTCCAGGAGTATTCATACTCTGACAGACATGCCACAAATAAAATGTTGCATGTCTGTCAGGCATGTATTGTGGCATGTCTGTGTTATAAAATGCCACATGTCTTAAACAAAAGATTTTAAGTACAGTAGATTCAGGTTAGTTGGGCAATCAGTTAATCATTTATTTGGAACAATTCTTGAACATCAGAAATTAGCTTTTTGGGATAAAGCTTCGCAGAATTGGGGCAGCTGCCTAATTGGGTCAAAGTATTCTAGCTCCCATGTGTCCTAGTTAATAGGAATCTACTGTATTATTTCATTGACTGCTCTTTCATTTAAATTACAAGATTATGATATTAACACATGGAAATTATAAAATTATGGTTTCCTTCTGCTTGAGTTACATAAGCAAAACATGTAACAGTAAACTTCTTTACCAAATTTCATTGAATTCCCTCATAAATACTTCCAGTTTGCACGAATTGAAAAATATCTTCCGATTTTGAGCACCAGTGTAGAAATAATGGGAAAGCAAAGAATAGCGGGTATTCCGGTTGCGCGTTGGTCAAAGCCCTGGCTTCTGACATTCGTCGGAGATAGGTCTGGGTTTGAATCCCTGTGAGGCACGGATGTTGTGTTTGTCTTACGGCACTGGCTTTCTCCCTTCACTGGAACCAGTGACCCTAAATTAGGGCCGGGAGAATTCTTACAGCCCATTGAGTTGCTCACTGTGGTGATTAAATCCCCTCCCCACAAAAAAAAAAAAAAAAAAAAAAAAAGAATAGCGAAAAACTGAGAACCACGAAAATGGATGTACATTGTCAAAGAAGATGAGAAAAATATTTGGCCGCAAACAGCTAAGACTCAGTATTTGATGTGAAACTGCGTGGGCACAACTGGAGCCCTGATTCTCTTAGTGAGAAACCAGTATTTTAGCAGTTCCTCGGGTAGTAGGCGGCAGCTGAATAAAATGAAGAATACACATTTCATTTTATTGCTGTTAATGGTGATGCCAACGTTTTCACTTAGCGAGGAAAGTGCTCGACTTTCGGGAATCAGCATGAGCGGCGTTTGGTCGCTAATCTGGAAAATGGCATATGCTGCATGATGTAAATTTCTGTATATATTCGTAAAAGCTTCCAGAAAAATCAACCCTAGGGAGCCCAACGAGCTCAACCACGCCTACATATTATTCTTATGGGATGCAGCATTATTTAATCACACGACAGTTTAGGCGACAGTGACATCATGATTTTCCCGCGTAGGGTGTTTGAGGAATTTAAAAAAAATCGAAAGTCGTTTGTCGCTGTATTTCTGTGAATCTGCTTTAATAGTGAGTATGCCTTTGAAATTAATAGGGTGACTAATACCTCCCAAAATTTATTAAAAATTTGAGAACTGGATGGATAGCAGCGTTGCGTGCAAAATTCAGGGCCGCCCCGGTGGCGCAGTGGTCTAAGGCGCTGGCCTCTGATCATTCGTCCGTAAGGGGTCCGGGTTCGAATCCCGGTCAGGCATGGATGTTGTGTTTGTCTTACGGCACTGGCTCTCTCCCTTCCCTGGAACCAGTGACCCTAAATTATGGACGGGCGACTGCTTATAGCCCATTGAGTTGCTCACGGTGGTCGTTAAACCTCCAACCAAAAAAAAAAAAAAAAAAAAATTCAGGCAAATTGAGGCACCCATACACATGCCAAACTTGCGGCAATACGAATTTTAGATGCTAAGAATCAACGACCGTTTGTATTATATTAAAATGAATCGATATATTTGAGCAACCGATCGTACAAGTACTGTAAAGGTGTTATATACGCAACATTCCTCACGCTATATCACACACAGGGAGTTTTGCAATGGGTTAGGAAGGCGTGGCATCCCTAATTCAGGGCAACAATATCTGTTAGGAAGCGGGAAAGAGTAGTTAACCACCTTGGTGGTGAAGTGGTCTAAACGTCGGCTTCTGACTTTTCGTACAAGTCAGCTCGGATTCGAGACCTGTGTTAGCCGTGGATAGTGTGCACATCTTAGGGCACCATCTCAATCCCTTCCCTAGAACCAGCTGCACTAAATTTGCGACAGGGCACAACACACGTACGGTACAAAAAACTGATTCGTTTTACCTGTAACACTTATTAGCAGCAGAAATTGTAAACACGTTAGTGCGTCGTCATTAAATTGATTTCAATACCCTTTATTATAAACTGTGAAATATTTAGTACTGTAGTTTAAAAAACTGAACTTTGATTTAAAATATTAAAATCTACCTACAGCAAAATTTCTTTATCAGAAAAGTTCCATTCTACAAGAAAATTCGTGGTTGAGCTTGCAACAACCGGATCACAAAAGGAATTCTAAAAGTCGGAAACTGCGTTTTCATCAATTGAAAAACTGAATATATTCCAAATAAGAAAGTGGTCGCAAAATATTCGTTTCAGTCAAATTTGACCTTTAGAGAGAAAATGTTTTCAATCATATTTCTGCAAAGGGAATCATTGTAGGAATTGAAATATAAACTTCTCCTTCCCCCTACCACTCCTCGGTCTCTAACGATCGATGACCACAAAAAGCTAAAAAGCACAATGATATCTTTTTTAACGGAATTAATGTGTTCTACGTAGAACTAGTTACCATGCACTGTTGAAAATTAGGTCTTTAATAATGGAAATCGCCAATTTTCTAAATATGAAAAATAAATGTGGAAATCGCAAAGGAAATAATATAAAGGAAATAAATATGGAAATCGCAGCAGCTTTACCCTAGCAGCGATTTCCAAATTTAAAGATCTAATTTTTCAATAGTGATTGAAAACTTAATTCTTAGTCTTCCTGTGCAAAAATAAAGAATTTGAAAAAATACATACTCGTATATCATGTCAATGTTTAAAAATACAATCATGTCCAAAAGATAAGCATAATAAATATACCTGTGAATATTTCAATCGTTGGAAAGGCACGAAACAGGGTATGCTTATTGTAACGTACCAGGAGATGTGACGTACCTGCCCGAAGGACGCACACGACATAAAGGCAGATAGGAATCAGAATAAAACGTCCGCGTAGCTCAATTGGTAGAGTGACTTATTCCGGAATGAGGGGACCCGGGTTCGAATCCTGGCGTGGACAAAAATGACGGACAAATTTACTTCGTTATAATGGCGCCCGAACTATCCGGATGACCCGACCGTTCAAAATCTCGCATTGGTGTGATGTTATTTCTACACCGCGAGATAGGAAAAATAAGAGAATCCTTTCTCCAGCACTTCGAAAAAAAAAATAAAAAATAAGGGGGAGATGATGTAACGTACCAGGAGATGTGACGTACCTGCCCGAAGGACGCACACGACATAAAGGCAGATAGGAATCAGAAAAAAACGTCCTCGTAGCTCAATTGGTAGAGTGACTTATTCCGGAATGAGGGGATCCGGGTTCGAACCCCGGCGCGGATAAAAATGACGGAGAAATTTACTTCGTCATATTATGTAATAACACATCGCAACTGTAACAGCAGACAGAACAAGTTATGAAACAAAGTTTACTGCATTACTTACGCAAATTTACAAAACTCAACAACACAGTAATTTTCGTGTTGAGTACACAAATTGAGAAAAGGGTGGTGCACTATGATTAATAAGGGATGTGGGGATCTATTGCAGCCAGACGAGCCTCATATCGCCTTCTCATGCTGCTTATGTTGTCCGAAAGCTCTGCTCTGTGTGCAACAAGTTCTACTCCGGACGAAGAGCAATTCGGAGCTACGGAACGATCCGTGGTGGAGGCTGACGGGATGCAGTTTGCCTCCCTAGTGCCTCCCATGCATTTTTCATCAATTCATATCCAGAGACCTTGCTGGCCTCTCCATGTGCTGCATATCTTCACTCCATGTGCTGGATATCTTCACTCCATGTGCTGGATATCTTCACTCCATGGGCTGGATATCTTCACTTTGGAGAAAGTAATCCATCAGCTAAGCTCTGTGGGAGCGCGGATTATCGTCCATGGATACCAGCTCTTGACCTTGACCCAAAGCTCTCTGAAAAGTCTCACATGAGGTTCCAGTATCTCGTCTCTGTACCTCAGAGTATTAACAGTACCTCTGTCGAACACGTGGATGCCTGCCCGTCAGTTACCACATCTTAAAAATGGAACTTTACCGTCAGTATAAGAAACGAATTGGGGAAAGGGTTCTGAAAATTCAGACTTTTCCTGGCGTGCGAAAAATCTGTGAAATTCTGTTTTTTCCCTGTCATTTCACGAAAGAGGTTGTATCAGAAACATTCTTCGTTGATTCATGAAAGAAATCACGGATAGTGGCTCGTGAATTTCAGAAAATGTTTTGCAGTGTATTAATAATTCTACTAGAGATAGAATTATTTGCAAGGAGGACGGTCTGTTATCGATGTAGCCGATAACAGACAGCCAGTGCTTTGGCAAACGTTCAGGTGACACAGAATCGCTACCAGATCGATTCTGTGTCACATTACAATTTGGCCTGTGTCAAACTTGATTATAAAGTCAGCTTCCTTTCCCATTTAAAGAACAACAATAGCACTAATCATAGCACTAATCATACATAGCTAAACAACAATAGCACTAATCATACATAGCTCAGTATCAGATGTTACGAAGGGGATTTCAAAAGTTTTGCACACTATAGACTATCTCTTAAAAAACAAATTTATTTCACAACATACCTTTTTTTTATTGATGGATTTATGACCACCGTGAGCAACTCGATATGCTATAAACAGTCGCCCGTCCCTAATTTAGGGCCACTGGTTCCAAGGAAGGGAAAAAACAGTGTCGTAAGACAAACACAACATCCATGCCTCACCGGGATTCGAACCCGGACCCTTCTCGAACGAATGGTCATAAGCCAGCGCTTAGATCACTGCGCCACCTGGGCGACCGACATACCTTTACAGGCCTTCGAAGGTATCTTTATTTTTCTTTATGACAGCGACCCAACGTTTGGGGAGGTCTTGTATTCCAGTCAGGAAACCTCCATTGTTGAGGCGTCGGATTACTTGGGTCACCTCATTAGAAACATCCTGAATCGTATTGAATGGTTTCCCGCGGAGTGTCTTTTTCAGTTTTGGGAAGAAGTCGTAGTCTGGGGAGCTTTCTGAATTTCGGTAGGGGATTTTTCTCGCAAAGTTTCAATATTAATGTAGGATCTCTGGTCGCTACGAGAGATCTGACCTACTATACCGTGCAAATTAATTGGGACAAGCTATTTTATTCTCAGAATTGTAATGTGATCGCCAGTTGATGCCGGAAACCCACGTAAACCGGTTTTATCCGCTGTGAGGTGGTGTGACTGTTAGAACTTGATAGTAAGAATGTGGTTTGGCCGGTTTTAAACAGGAAATAGGCACTTCAGCTTAAGTTGTGAGCGTTCGTGTGTGACAGGTGGATGTTAGTTTTTGCTTTCTGTGAGTACGGATTGCTTTCGTGTTTTGAAAAATGGATATTTCCCCAAGGAAACGTGCAAAAATAATTGCTCTGAAGGATCACATTTCTATGACAACTCCACGAACACTCCACGAACCGATAAATATCTAATCAGAAATAGCAAAATTTATCCAAAAAAAAACAACAACAAGCACCGACCTTCAAAGAGATTTATTGGCTAGTGTTTGTGATGTTAGTGATTCAACTGTACGCCGTAAGGCAAGAAGACCAACGAAAAAACAATATTTGAATCCGAAAATGAAGATAAAACGTTTAGCATGGGCCAAAAAATATAAATCATGGACAGCTGACGACTGGAAAAAGGTAATTTTCAGTGATGAAACCCATTTATTTGTGTAGGGTTACCAAGCAAATGTCGTTAGACGAAGCAACTGTGAACCCTTAAGACCTGAGCATGTCAAACAAACTGTAAAACACCCTCTGAAACAGATGTTTTGGGGTTTTTTCACATCAAATGGCACTGGAAACTTAGTTCCTGTTCAAGGTATGATGAATTCAGCCAAGTACGTAGAAATATTACAACGTAGGATTGTTCTATTCTTGCAAACTTTTGACGGGACATTTCAACATGACTTGGCCCCATGTCACAATTCGAAATTGGTCAAGAATTTCATGCAGGAAAATCAAAAAAATTAATTTGCTTGATTGGCCTGGAAATTCACCAGACTTAAATCCCATAGACTCTTGTGGAATATTTTGAAGAGACGTTTAGGTAAAATGGACTGTACAACCAAAGAACGCATGATAACGAATGTTATAAAAGTGTGGTTCCACGATTATGAAGTCAAAAATATGTGCACTCAATTAGTGGAGTCAATGGCAAAACGAATTCAAGAGGTCATTTCTGCTAAAGGATGACATGCCTCATTCTAATACAGGTATATCAGTGTATATCAAGGCATAGAATGATATAAAGTCATAGTTATGAAAAAAAGAGAGATTTTTTACTTTGTCCCAATTAATTTGCACAGTATTGTAATTCACTTTTTTCCTCCATTTCTAGGCAGAAGTTTTCGGAACAGGAACAAATTAGCCAGCAAACGTAGACACAACTTTGTATACTAAAGTCTGGCACACAACTGGCACAACGATTGGAGCGATTGCATGATCCTGTGGGCAGCGCCGTCGCCGTGTGCAAAACTTTTAAAATGACCTACGTGTTCATACCGTTTCAAGACTTTCACACGCACCGTCGTTTACCCGTAGTTTATTCGATTTGCATAAATGTCCGATGGTCGTAATGTTTTGGCTCTTCCTTGTACTGATCATTATTAACTTTTTATGTTTTTTGAATGCGCGTTTCATTTTGCTCTTGCTATTTCTTTGGATGCTACTTATAGCTGTAAAACCGCATTTCTAATTTTGACGAGTCAAAATGTAATTCTTCCAAAACTTTCAAACAGCAGTGTTCCCGATGAGATGGCCCGCGAAATTTTAACTGTAATGTTCATATAAAATTGCAAGCAGTTGTTTCTCAAAACTTGACCTCAAGAAGAATTTGTCATTCAAACAAACTGCCAAAATTAAGTAAAACAAAAGCAAGCATTAAGATAGGATGCCTTTTCGTAAAACAATGCACAAGATTTTTAACACGCGTGTTTTAAAATATTGGGTTTCTATAAATTTTAAAGTCACTTACACGATGCCATTTTGACTGCCAATTAAAATGCAACTTCTTGTTAAAATGGCCGGTAATGAAAAACTGGCGCAGATTGCTGAATACGTTGTTGAATGCTGAATAAATTCTTAATTGTTCATTCACCGCAACATGTAATTAAAAGCGAGAGCACTTGTTTGAAATATCCGAAACCCGATACTATGCGATTGGATTGGTTGTTAAGATTTTTCTTTTAATTTCGTAATCGAAATTGCAGTAATTAGAGATTCTGGCGCAGAGGTGGATGTGTTTAAGGATTTATTAATGCCACCGTACTTTCTCTTTTCAATTTAATGACCACACAGCAAAATTTCAGAATGACGATCAATAATGCTCAAGATCAGTCTCTGTAAATACGTGATTTTAAACGCCGAAATCCTCGCTTTTAGCTCGGCCAATTTTATTGCAGGAAGCTCCGTGAGAAAAGGGAATTATACATTTTACCTTCAAGTGGCAAAGCTGTTAATGATGCACTGGAACAAAGTCTTAGTTGTTTTCAGAAGTTCAAGGTAAGCATTTTATTGAGGAAATATATTAACCTTTTAATTGGCCAAAGTGCATTAACCATATAGTGTCCAACATTTTTCTGGCCGCCCCGGTGGCGCAGTGGTCTAAGCATATGATCATTCGTCCGTGAAGGGGTCCGGGTTCGAATCCCGGTGAGGCATGGATGTTGTGTTTGTCTTACGGCACTGGCTGTCTATCTTCCCTGAAACCAGTGACCCTAAATTAGGGACGGGCGTCTGCTTTTAGCCCATTGAGTTGTTCACGGTGGTCGTTAAACCTCCAATAAAAAAATTCAAAAAAATTCTGCACTTTCCAAACGGAAATGTTCACAAAGCGGCCGGGTTTTACGAAAACTACGGCAAACCGATTACTTTTCCCCACTCATCTCAGCGGTACGGATAGTAAACCTGTCATTCATGAGAAGATATTCTTTCTAGTCCTATGTCCTTTGCTCCATGATCCAAAGCATGATGTGGAAGGGATAGTCCCTCTGACGCGGACATTATGCCATTTGGCAGGAACTAATGACTAAAATATCATCCCATTCCCTTCGTGGGTTCTTCGGCATTGTTATAGCCATTTTAGTAGGTAATCAGTCAGAAAAGATTACGTTAATCTCCCAGTAAATAACCATGCAGTCTCTTTTAAGACAGCAAATATATTCGTTGGAGCTGATTTCAGCCCATTTTTTCTAATCCCAAGTTAATTCGTTCCAGCCAGTTAAAGGGTTAAACAATATATTCTGAACGTTCTTAAGAACTAGCGTTCCATGTTGTTTTATTTTCTCCCCGAAATATTGATATATCAGCTGTCAATAAAAAATGTGTGACTGGTGTTCGATAAAAATACGAGAATTGATTAATTACCAAATCCCAATAATCTTCGGCGGCAGATTATGGATATGTAGATCTGTGTCTACTCAGTGTAGTTTTATTCTCCTGACCAGAGGGCGTGGTTGGACACAGGAGTTTGTGAAACCAAAATTTGCCTGTTGCCGTCTCTAACTCCACATCCTTCTGCTCTGGAGCCGAATGTTTTCCCAATTAAGCCACGCCGTGGGGCTGGGGACTTTTAACTGATATTTGCCGTCTTGACGTGTGCGTCACCTTTTGAGGTAGGTAAGTCAAGTACATTCCACCTTCGAGAAAGGGCTGAGTCGGAATCGCATGTTTCGGGACCGCCGCAAACCATGCTTGTAGTAACTATCTTCAGAAAAAGGAATTCTCGTTAATTCCAGACGAAGTGTGGAAGGAACATCACAAATTTTTCGAAGAACTTAACGGTCAGGAAATGCATTTTTACGTTCGGGCGCCAATATGAAAACACAAATTTTCTGGTGGTAAGACTCGAACCCACATCCTTCTACTTCGGAGCTGAATACTTTCCCAATTAAGCTAAACCGACAAAGGAATGTCACTGCTACTTGCGATTTTCACATGTTCGTCCCCTCAGTAGAACGTCATAAGTTTGTTAAAAATGGCAACGTGCAAAGAAATTGATTCAATTGAAATACGTAGGTTGTTTATTAAGTAATTTCCGATGACCTTCGGCGGCAGGTTAGGGATACATAAATCGGTATCTCTCATTTATTGCATTCTCCTGATCAGAGGGCGTTGTTTGGCTCAAGAGTTTGAATAAAGTAGCAAAGTGCTAGGAAATTGATTCAAGTTGAGATACGTAGGTTCATCAATAAGTACGAGTAGCTTCCAATTACCTTTGGCGGCAGATAATGGTTATGTAAATCAGTGTCGTCCACTTTTATTTCATTCACCTATTTAGAGGGCGGTGTTCGGAGTAGGAGTTTGAAAAAAGTGTCAACGTGCTGGAAAACTAATTCAAGTTGAAACACGTAGGTTGATCAACAAATAACTGCCGATTACATTTAGCGGCAGATTAGGAATATGCAAAATCGGCGTTTACTAACGTCATTGCATTCTCCTAATCTCCTAATAAGATGGCGTTGTTCAGCACAGGAGTTTGAATTAAGAGCCATTGTGCTGAAGAAACTGATTCAAGTGAAAGTGGCCGCCCCGGTGGCGCAGTGGTCTAAGGCGCTGGCCTCTGATCATTCGTCCGTAAGGGGTCCGGGTTCGAATCCCGGTGAGGCATGGATGTTGTGTTTGTCTTACGGCACTGGCTCTCTCCCTTCCCTGGAACCAGTGACCCTAAATTAGGGACGGGCGACTGCTTATAGCCCATTGAGTTGCTCACGGTGGTCGTTAAACCTCCAATCAAAAAAAAAAAAAAAAGTGAAAGTGACAATCCGTTTGGAAGCATGGCCTCGGTTAGTTTCAAATATATGATGCGCGGTACGGAAAGGCACATTTGCACCAGTTTGATGCGAAGTCACAATCTTTCTCCTTACACGAGAGCTCCACATACGCCACGCTGCTGTCTGTTGTTGTTAATGAAGAACTGCCATTGTGTTTTACATTCATCAACGTTTTGCTTCGGTGTACGAGAAGGCATTAGTCCCTAAGTCATTCGGACACGCTCCGAATGACTTAGGGACTAATGCCTTCTTGATGTTATCCATGTTTCCTTATTTTCCCGGGCCCACAGAACAACAATTACCAACAATTACTGTTTTCAGACAAGTTGTTTTTGTTACAGGAATCTGTTGTTCAACACGCTGCCTTTTTTTTCAAACTACTGTACCAAATTACGTCTTTTCGTAAGGCGTGTATAATGACGTTGGGAGCCACCCATTTATACACTGCTGGCCACCCGAAATGCAACACCAAGAAGGACACGAGATAGCAAAGCCAGATTTACTGGATACATGACAACAGATACAAAGGTGAAATGATTCAGCTTACAGGCCCGTGCGACTTGCGGAATACGCAGACATCAATAGTTCGTGTGGAACCTATGGCTGTCAATAACGGCCGTTACATGCCGCGGCATCGAACGAAAGAGGTTTTGGATGTGGGCTTGGGGTATGTCGGTCCAGGCCGCTTCCACACGTTGCCACAGTTCATCAGGCGTAGCAGCGGGTGGTGCTTGAGGGGGCCACTCGGTTGCCGATTATCGACCAGACGTGTTCGATGGGCAACATATCGGGAGAACAGAAGGGCCACGGCAGCAGTGACACCTGATGCGTCGTGAAGAATTGTTGGACGATCCGTGCCACGTGCGGGCGCGCGTTGTGCTGTTGAAACGTGGCCGCTGGCAGGTCCTGCAGGTAAGGGAGGACTACAGGTTCCAAAACCTCGGAGATGTAGCGGTGACTGTTGAGTGTACCGGCGATGCGTACCAGGGGGTGCGGGTATCATATCCAATTGCACCCCAAACCATAACGCCAGGCGACGGACCGGTATGGCAATGCATAACGCAGGCGTCATACAGTCTCTCGACGCGGTGCCGCCACACGCGGATCCAACCATCGTGGTGTTGCAGGCAGAAGCGGAATTCGTCGGAGAAGACAATGTCGTGCAATTCCGTAATCCAGGTGCGGCGTTCAGCGGCCCACTGCCGCCGCACTCACCGGTGGTGTAACGTCAATGGTAATAGGAAAAATGGGCGCAGAGCGACAAGTATCCGCTCCTGCAGACGAAGTTGAACGGTACGTGCTGACACAGGTTGTTGCGCAACACACCCTAATTCCTGCGCTAACGTTGGTGATGTGGCGGTGCGAGTCGTCAATGCCCGCCGCACAACATGCCGGTCTTCTCGTTCGGTGGCGTGCCGCGGCTTCGGCAATTACTCACGTCGGTCCGTCCGTCCCTTCTGCACCCACCGAATCCATACTCGCCTCACTGTGGCTGGATGTCGTCCCACACGGGCACCCATGTCTCGGTACGAAAAACCGCTGTCGCGATAAGCCACTATTCGTCCTCCGTCGAACTCCGAAACGTGCTGCAATGACTGCCGTATTCTGCGACGAGGCATCAGGAAGCTTCCCACGCACAGGTTCGGCAGTGCAACGCACTTCCACAACTTACACCCCGCCTTCTGTGCACCTTTCTTATAGTGCGTCTCGGTGGCGTGCCGGGCGCACATGATTTGCATACGCCCTGCAATGCTAATCTTTTGCATGTCCCCTGGCGGGCGACGCATTCTGCGAATTTTAGGCCAGTTGGTTGTATCCTTCTTGGTGTTGCATTTTGGGTGGCCAGCATTGTATAATAGGGCGATTCAAAGCCATTGCCGTTATGACGAGTCTTCCTGTGTCAAGCAATTACTCGGTGCGCATGCATTATGCAGATAAGAACAGCGCATGACTGGATACCCGGTATCGTCTAGTTGGTATTATTAGGAGCACACCCTGCCGTGATTTACTGGACAATTTTCTTCTGTGAAAAGCCATGGACGAGAACTACACGATTAGAATGCAGTTACGGTTTTCTTACAAAAAAGTTGAATGCTGCAGCTGCAGAGTGGGAAATTTGTGCTGTGGAAAGTAAAAGAGCAGTGTCTGAAAGAATGGCAACATTCTGGTTAGGTCAATTTAAAATGGGAACTGCAGCTTTAAAGACAAATCCCGTGCTGGAAGACATTCGACTTTGAATTCTGAAGCTATAAACCAGCCTTAGAGTCAAATCAGTTCACAAGCACTAGACAATTGTCAAGTGAGCTGCGAATACCTCAGCCTACAGTTGCTCGCGAACTGCCGAAGTTCAACAAGAGACACAGAAGGTGTCACGTACCCCATGAACTGACTACTGCGCAAGCTCATCGACGTGTGCATATGTCTCGGCAATTGGTGGAAAATCTCCAGAGCGACCGTTTCTTTAAGCGAATTGTGCCATATGATGAAAAGTGAATATTTTTCCGGAATCCTAACGTGAGAAAACAGTGGTTAGATCCAAGAAAGCTATCAGAACCAGTCCTCACAAGAAAGATGACACCGAATTTTCGGGTGTAATAAGCACGTCTTTTGAATCCGTTCTGATGCAAATTAAATTTATTTAAGCTATTCGAAATCAATGGAACCGGTATGGAAAACATTAGTATCTGACGGAAGAAATAAGTTTTTCAATCGGGTTTTTATCCCCTCAGATACTGCTGTAAACGGAATCGTGAGCTTACGCCCTCTGATTGCAGACTTGTGTGTTAAGAAAAACATGAATTTATATGAAAAATATTTCGCACCGGAAACGCTCTCCAACACAGAAATAATTTTTGAAATCGGACTTTTGGAAACAGAGATATCGACAAAAATAAGATGTGACTTTACGTCCCCTGGTGGGAAAACCACGCATTATTTTAGGAAGAAAGTATTCTCAAAAGGATTTTCCATATGAGCTATATCGGTTCAAGAAAAAATAATTTTAGTCGAGTTTTCAGGAGCCCAGATTTTGCTACAAATACATCAGAAGCAGAAATTAACTCTTATGCCTCCTGTTGTTTAAACCATCCTTTACCAAACATTAGAAATTATGTGAAGAATATTTTCCATCAGGTCTTGTATGCCATAAAGAAATAATTTTTCAAATCGGAGTTTTCGAAGCAGAAATAACGCAGAAAACGCAGTTTGACTTTGTGCACCCTAGCGGAAAGTCTATGATTTACTTGAAAATTTCGTATTCTTAGGAAAAACATTTCGCATCGGAAACACCATCCAACAAAGAAGGAATTTTCCAAATCGGACTCCTAGAAGTAGAGATACTGACAAAAATAAAATATACATCTACGCCTCTGGCGTAGAAACCATGCATTATTTCAAGAAGAAAATGTTCATAAAAGGTTCGTCGACATGAGTAGTATCGGTCAACAAATGACTTTTTTTAATCGAGATTTTAGAAGATCATATTTTGCTCCAAATACATCAGAAGCGGAAATTAAGACTTACGCCACCTGGTGGCCAAACCATTTTTTACAAAAATTTGAAATTATGTGCAAAGGATTTGCCATCAGGAGCTGTATCCGGTACAGAATTTTTTTCAAATCCGAGATTTGGAGGCAGAGATATAGGAGGAAACGCAATTCACCACCACGCCCCTAGCGGAAAGTTTATGAATTACTTAAAAATTTTTAAATTAAATGAAACAAATGTCACACTGAAAACAAAATCCAACAAAGAAGAAATTTTTCAAATCGAACTTCTAGAAGTAGAGATATTGACGTAAATAAGATATACATCTACGCCTCCCTGGCGGAGAAACTGTGAAATATTATAAGAAGAAAATATTCCAAAAAGGTTTATCGATGTGAGTGGCATCAGTCCACGAAAGCATTTTTTCAATCAATATTTTAGAAGCTCAGATTTTATGGTAAATATATCAGAAGCAAAAATTAACACTTACGCTCCCTGGTGGCCAAAGTATTCTTTACCAAAAATTTGGAATTACATGCAAAACATTTTCCATCAGGAGGTGTAACGGCTGAAGAAAAGATTTTTCAAATTGGAGTTTTAGAAGAAGAGTTATCGGGAAAAATGTTATTTACTTTACGCTCCCTAGCGGATCATCTATGCGTAATTTGAAAAAGTAACTATATCTAAAATGCTTTTCGACATAAATGGAATCCAAATGTAAAAAAAAAAAAAATTCATTCGGATGTTTAGAAGGAAATATGTGGATTAAAGCGCAATTTTGAATTCGACATCATCTGAATTTACGCCTTCTAGCGGCGAAATTGTACATCGTAAAAAAAAAACGAAATAAAGAATCATCATTCGCATATTTCAAGCTTCCCAATGCAGAAAGAAAAAGCCGCCCCGGTGGCACAGTGGTCTAAGGCGATCATTCGTCCGTAAGGGGTCCGGGTTCGAATCCCGGTCAGGCATGGATGTTGTGTTTGTCTTACGGCACTGGCTCTCTCCCTTCCCTGGAACCAGTGACCCTAAATTAGGGACGGGCGACTGCTTATAGCCCATTGAGTTGCTCACGGTGGTCGTTAAACCTTCAATCAAAATAGAAAAAAAAATGCAGAAAGAATTTTTCAAATCGGACTAATAGTTAGAGAGATATCGTGGGTACAAACGGACGGACGGACAAACCGATAACATAAGCACGATCTTTTTTTTACAAAAAACGTGCTAAAAATGGGAACTGCAGCCTTAAAGACAAAGCCCGTGCAGGAATACCTTTGACGTTGAATTCTGAAGCTATACACCAGCCGTAGAGTCAAATCAGTTCACAAGCACTTGACAATTGTCAAGTGAGCTGCGAATACCTCAGCCTACAGTTGCTCGCGATCTGCCGAAGTTCAACAAGACACACAGAAGCTGTCACGTACACCATGAACTGACTGCTGCTCCAGCGATGCGACGTGTGCATATGTCTCGGCAATAAGTGGAAAATCATCAGAGCGACCGTTTCTTTAAGCGAATTGTGCCATATGATGAAAAGTGAATATTTTTCCGGAATCCTAACATGAGAAAACAGTGGTTAGATCCAAGAAAGCTATCAGAACCAGTACTAACAAGAAAGATGACACCGAATTTTCGGGTGTAATAAACACGTCTTTTGAATCCGTTCTGACGCAAATTAAATTTATCAAAGCTAATCAAAGTGAATGGAACCGGAATTGAAAACAGTAGTATCGGACAGAAGAAAGAAGTTTTACAATCGGGTTTTTAATCCCTCAGATATTGCTGTAAACGGAATCGTGAGCTTAAGCCCAATGGTTGCAGACTTGAATTTGTATGAGAAACATTTCGCACCGGAAACTCTCTCCAACACATAAATTATTATTTAAATCGGACTCTTAGAAACAGAGATATCGACAAAAATAAGATGTGACTTTACGTCCCCTGGTGGGAAAACCATGCATTATTTTAGGAAGAAAGTTTTCTCAAAAGGTTTTTCCATATAAGCGGTATCGAACCAAGAAAAAAAATTTTTTCGAGTTTTCAGAACCCCAGATTTTGCTACAAATACATCAGAAGCAGAAATTAACACTTATGCCCCCTGGTGACCAAACCAATCTTTACCAAACATTAGAAATTATGTAAAAAATGTTTTCCATCAGGTCTTGTATGCGATACAGGAAGATTTTTTCAAATCAGAGTTTTAGAAGCAGAAATAACGCATAAAACGCAATTTCCCTTTGTGCCCCCTAGCGGAAAGTCTATGATTTACTTGAAAATTTTGAGTTTATAGGAAAAAACATTTTGCATCGGAAACACTATCCAACAAAGAAGGAATTTCTCAAATCGGACTCCTAGAAGTAGAGATATTGACAAAAATAAGATATACATCTACGTCCCCTTGCGTAGAAGCCATGCATTATTTCAAGAAGAAAATGTTCCTGAAAGGTTTGTCGACATAGCAGTATCGGTGAACAGACCACTTTTTTTCAATCGAACTTTTAGAAGCTCATATTTTGCTCCAAATACATTAGAAGCGGAAATTAAGATTTACACCCCTGGTGGCCAAACCAACTTTTAACAAAAATTAGAAATTATGTGTAAACGATTTCCCATCAGAAGCTGTATCCAGTGCAGAAAGAATTTTTCAAATCGGAGATTTAGAAGCAGAGATATGGGGGGGACACAATTTACCTGTACGCCCCCTAGCGAAAAGTCTATGAATACTTGAAAACTTTGAAATTATATAAAAAGCATGTCACATTGGAAACACTATTTAACAAAGAAGGAATTTTTCAAATCGGACTCCTAGAAGTACAGATATTGACAAAAATGGGATATACATCTACGCCCCCTGGCGGAGAAACTGTGGAATATTTTAAGAAGAAAATATTCCGAAAAAGTTTATCAATGTGAGTGGTATAAATCCACGAAAGAATTTTTTCAATCGATTTTTTAGAAGCTCAGGTTTTATGGCAAATACATCAGGAGCAAAAATTAACACTTACGCCCCCTGGTGGCTAAAGTATTATTTACCAAAAATTGAAATTATATGCAAAAGATTTTTCATCAGAATATGTATCCGCTGAAGAAAAAATGTTTCAAATCGGAGTTTTAGAAGAAGAGTTATCGGGGAAAATGTAATATACTTTTACGCCCCATAGCGGAAAATCTAGACGTAGTTTGAAAAAGTTACTATACCTAAAATACTTTTCGACATAAATGGAATCGAAAGGCAAAATATTTTTTCAATCGGATGTTTAGAAGCAAATATGTGGGATAAAACGTATTTTTGAATTCGGCATCATCCGAAATTACGCCCCATAGCGGCGGAATTGTACATCGTAAAAAAAAAAAAACGAAATAAAGGATCATCATTTGCATATTTCAAGCTTCCCAATGCAAAAAGAATGTTTAAAATCGGACTAATAGTTGTAGAGATATCGCGGGTACAGACGGACGGATGGACAAACCGGTAACATAAGCACGATCTTTTTTTACAAAAGACGTGCTGAAAATTAGACGATTTCATCACAACGCTATGCTGTGAGAGGAAGTTTGAAGGCCCCATTCATTGGGAATTGGTTCCAGATGGCAAGACATTAATTCGCAGCTGTACTGTGTTGTAGCGGTTGCATGCCGCTTTAACCCTTTAACTACCATGAGCCTAACATTTTGTATTACTCTAAAATACCATAACGTCCAAAACTGTCTGTTGGTTCGCTTCTTTGTTTAGTAACTATAATGATGACTGAATGTGACCCCCCCCCCCCTGATGATCCCTTATAGGTCGTGCAAATTTAAAGAAAATGTAAAGACAGGAAATCTGGATCGCTCTAGAGAGGCGTTTTGGGTGGCTATGGTCGTTTACCTGTACAGACGTCATGAACGTTAAAGGGTTAAGCGGAAAGTCCTCTGCTCTTTTTTTTTTTTTTTTTTTTTTTTGGTTGGAGGTTTAACGACCACCGTGAGCAACTCAATGGGCTATAAGCAGTCGCCCGTCCCTAATTTAGGGTCACTGGTTCCAGGGAAGGGAGAGAGCCAGTGCCGTAAGACAAACACAACATCCATGCCTCACCGGGATTCGAACCCGGACCCCTTACGGACGAATGATCAGAGGCCAGCGCCTTAGACCACTGCGCCACCGGGGCGGCCCTCTGCTCTGGTGAACTGTAAATAAGTTATCCTCCAACAAGATAATGCTCCTGTTCATCGTGACCACGTCAACTAAGGAAAAAGTACAGGAACTGAAGTATGCCGCCCCGGTGGCGCAGTGGTCTAAGGCGCTGGCCTCTGATCATTCGTCCGTAAGGGGTCCGGGTTCGAATCCCGGTCAGGCATGGGTGTTGTGTTTGTCTTACGGCACTGGCTCTCTCCCTTCCCTGGAACCAGTGACCCTAAATCAGGGACGGGCGACTGCTTATAGCCCATTGAGTTGCTCACGGTGGTCGTTAAACCTCCAATCAAAAAAAAAAAAAAAAAAAAAAAAAAACTGAAGTATTTTGAGCAGATGAGGCTTATAGTCCGAAACTTGCGCCTTCGTACCACAACGTATTCCGATCCATAGCACATTTTCTACGTATGAATATCAATACTGAAAGTATCGATGTTGAAAGTGCGGTCCAAGACTTTTTCGCGTGGAAACCAAAGGAATTTTGTCGCGGGGTGTTTCAGGACAAGGACTCACGATAGTGTAGATCCACCGAACACGATGGACTGTATTTTGGAAATTAAACTTTTACGTTTATGCATTCATACACGTTTTCATCAACTGTCAGAAAACGGCAATGATTTTTGAATCACTCTTGTAAAACTAATCCGACGACAAAGGTAATCGGAAGTTAGTTACTCATCAGCCTACCGTAGGGTGTAAATATTCTCACACTTCGATGCGGAAGGTTAGATCGTGCTCACCTGGAGGAATGACATATCATAGGCTGTGAAACTAAAGCGTATGTTTAATTAATGAAATTATTCACAATATTAATGATAAAGAGAGAGCTAGCTAGCATTTACAGAAAAATGTGGACGGCCCAAATTGGTGTCACAATTACGGTGAGAAAAACAAGCGCTATTACAATGCACGACATTAATATGTCAGTGCCATGAAAATCGGTGGGTATATGTCGACAGTACCTCAAGAGCTCACGCTTGTAGGTACGGGAGTGGAGAACCCGAGGTACCCATGCCTAGCTTCATGTAATATACGTCTGTTATATTATCTGTAGACTGGTCCCCATTCTTCTTCATTTTACTATTTTTTTCTTCTTGCTCCTTCCCCGAATGCTATTAGAGCATTCGACGGCTAGGGGTGAATATTTCCCATTTTTCTTATCTTCTATCTTAGTCTGCTTCTCTCCCAGGTTAGGGACCATATCATTTTGATTCATCTATGACATCACTGTGTTGGGGCTATTGTAGATTAAATTCCCTAAAGTCTCCACATCAGATACCCGTAGGCTATAATCAAAAGATGATTCAACCGACTGTGATACTGCGCACGGAAAGGAGCGGGACCCCTACCGTGAACACTAGTTCCAAGAAAACCTAACATGCATCAGGTCGGTAAGAATCGCACGAGAAATCATGAGAACTATATGAAGAATAGGCAGGAATGGCGAACCTTGACTGCCAACACGATGTGAATTGGGTCACGAATCTCGAACCGAGCAACGAAGAGATAGTGAGAGAGAGAGAAAGAGATATGTCGACAGTTGAGTTATTAAAATGATGCGTTGGCAAACCAATTATGTGATAGGTCAGAGATATATAAAGGCAAAACACCTCGGACTAACTAGGTTTGGTCGATTTTACCCGTACGTATGGATCCCTGTTTCAGAGTGATGGCGGTAGCGAAAGCATATGTACCACAAGACGGGTTTAGAAATCTTGGAGCGCCCATCCTCTCCGGGTAAGAGCTGTTTTGGAGGCACATGGTGGACCAACATCATATCATACAGGTCGTCATATTATTTTGACTCTTCGGTGTATATCCGCCACATTGAAGTGCGTTTTCAATTATTAGTAAAATACGTGTTTAAAAACATATATAGACACACAAGTTGTATTCACAAATAAGCAAACAGCAACAAAAACGAAGTACTAAGTGATAGAGCATAGGCAAGGGGCTGAGCCTCTGTGCCACTCTCATTGAGTGATCCACAGGGTTGACAGACGGAAAGAAGGCAGGTATACATCTTCTTTTTCCAAGGAAGAGCATCAGAGATTTCTTTAAAGATGAGCTAGTGTTCTAGAAAGAAATGAAACTGTGGCTTTACTAGACTAGATTTCTATTTTCTGGTCATTTCTTGAAAAGGTACATTACGATACAGGATCTACAAGGATCGTTCCATAAACAGTGAGAGTAATTTTTTTTTTGAGTTGGCAACATTGCGAATGGGGAAAATAATCACGCAGAAAACTAACTGAATTAGGGAATCATCTATGGCAACAGTTATTAGCCGTGGCAGACGATTCTGGTTTTGTTATTGCGCAGTTGTTTAAAGTAAGTCTGCATTTTGCAATACAGCTGTGAGTGATTCAGAGTTAAATAGTGAAATGCGTTGTGCGATAAACTGTTGCTATCGTTTGGGTAAAAAGGCTCCAGAAACAGTTGATATCATCAAAAAAGCTTACAAAGATAAATGTTTTGGTGAGTCACTGATTTTTAGTTGGCACCATGATTTCAAAAAAAGAAAGGCGTTCGACGGCAAAACTCGCTCCTAGGCCTGGTCGACCTGAAAGTGTTGTTACGGAACGTATTGTTAACACCGTTTGGGCAATCCTGAAAGAAGATAGACGAATGACGCGTAAAGACATAGAGGCGTCAACTAATATTTCAAAAACGTCGGTATTCCGCATTCTACGCGACAAATTACTGCTGCGTCGTGTGTGTTCCAGATGGTTACGTCATCACCTGACAAAAGAATAATAATTGATAGCCAGAGTTCAGGTGTATCATGAGTGGAAACAAATGATTGCAAAGGATCCAAACTTTTTAAACACAGTAATAACTGCCGATGAAACATGGGTCCACTATTTCGACCACCTCACGAGGCGCGCAGCGATTGCCTGGAAATACACAGGTTCGCCTCCTCCGAGAAAAAGTCCGCCAAACCAAATCAGCTGTGAAGGTGATGATGATAATTGTCTTTGATCATAAAGGCGTAGTCTCCCAGCATGCCGTTCCTCCAGAAATTACTGTCAATGCTGAGCATTGCATTTCAGTCTTGAAGCATCTGCGACGACACATATCGATTAAGCGACCCGAACTGGTGGGGAAGTGGATCCTACACCACGATATCTTCCTCTCACATGTGGCTGCCTGTGTTAAACATATTTTTACGAAATGCAGTATTGAAATCATGCCACCGCCCCGGTTGCGCTGTGGTCTAAGCGATGGCTTCTGATCATTCATCCGAAAGGGGTCCGGGTTCGAATCCCGGTGAGGCAATGGATGTTGTGTTTGTCTTACGGCACTGGCTCTCTCCCTTCCCTGGAACCAGTGACCCTAGATTAGGGACGGGCGACTACTTATGGCACCATTGAGTTTGCTCACGGTGGTCGTTAAACCTCCAATCAAAAATCGAAATCATGCCACAGCCCGTCTACAGTCCTGACCTCGCCCCGTGCGATTTCTGGTTGTTTTCAACAATGAAGGAGAAGTTCCGTGGCGCAACATTCAACACAGATGATGACGTTATTCCAGCTATACAGGGGTCGCTAAAGCAGCTTGCACAAAATGCCTTCGCCACATGCCTTGAGAAGTGGATTGAACGATAGGACCGTTGCATGTCATCCGAGGGAAGATACTTATAATGAATTAGCTTTATTTTTGCTATCCGCTAAGCTAATTATAATGAATAAGCTCTTTCTGCCAGCTAGCTAATGATAATAATGAAGCTTTCCTACTGAGCTTCAAATAGTGAATTCAAATGGTTGTTGTTACTAGTTAATTAAGAACATGAATATAGTCTCCTGCTAGTAGTGTAGTAATTAGAATGTATAAAGTCTTAACGCTGGTTGTTAATGGTAATAAACTAACGATATAAACCTAACAGCCAGACAGAGGTCTGACAAAAACTATTAATTGAGAAAGACGTACTTACTCAAATCTTTTATTATCAACTTCAACTGGTATCAACACACACCGCTACTCAAATAACACGTAGCTCCTCTAGTATAACAACAAACGATCTCCTTATAACAACAAAATCTCTCCGTACAACACCAAACGCTCTCCGTACAATAACAAACGCTCTCCGTACAATAACAAACGCTCTCTTCTCGCTATCGATGAACGCGCCTATATACTAGCTACCACCACGTCATGACTTACACTCATTGCCAGATCTCATTCATCGGGTGAAATAATATTTCGTTCAGTAAGAAGATAATTTACATAGTAAAATAAAATAACCAGAGATAGTAAAATCAAAAGGAAAGTGAATATAGAGTATACGTTACATACTTTGAAAAAGAATAACATATATTTTGCTGTACCTATATTTCTTCATTTTGTGTGATTTTACTCTCAGTTTTTATGGAACGGCCATTATATTTCCAATTTGCAGGAAATTTGGTTTAGTAACCATTATTTGGGGGAAATAACTCTAGAAAAATATGGTTGGATATTGAGGCCTGTTTGAAATTGTGAAAATAAATATACAGAAAAAAATATGTAAAAATATGACTCGCAATAAGATGTGTTTCTAACTGTAAGAAATTTGAAATAGGACGTATTTTATGGGGCATTTCTAGGTACCTTGTTGATCTTTGAAATGAGCATGTATTCCAAACTGTGAGAGATATGAAATAGGAGTTATTTGTGGAACACGAAGTGCAAGCTGTTTCAAAATTTAGAAAATTGGAAAGAGATCCTGTTTTAAACTGTAGGAATACAGAATAAGATTAATTTTTGGCAGCCTATGTGTGAAGATATTGTTTGAAATGGGATTCGTTTCAAACCGCAGAAAATTTAATCTTATTCTAGATCTGGATTCTGGAACGCACAGCGGAGATATGTTTTACAACCACTGTTTCGCAAATGCGTGATGTTCCTCATCTCCTGTGGCGATTCGCAAGTTAAAGCGTACAATTCTTATACTTCGACATCACGAGAAAAATCCTTTCCTCGGCTTCTCTATTTTAAACTTCCTTGCAGATATGCCATGATCTGCTAGAATCATCACAGCATGAAGGTTCCCAGTGAAAGCCTCACGGCGTGTTTCAGAAACGTGGTAGATTGTTTCTCTAGTCTGAGCGCGTCTTCTGCCCGTGTAAAATAATTAATTTTCCTAAGTACTCACTGCTCGCTAAGTCTCTTTCATCATCGACGTATCACACACCGTTGATTTCCCAGCGGAAGTCAGATTTTATCGCGAACTGCTGTTGAGATTTTACGTGATGGGGCTACACCATACAAAATCCAGCAATAAAGCACGGCATCTCCAACTGCAGGAGGCAACAGCTCAATTTTAGTAGCCCTACGATAAACAAAAACTCACACTTCTTTTATCATTCTAGAATTCTCAGTGTAAATTGCTCTGCGGTGTTCCACCATTCTGAACGTTCAAGAATATACAAATAAAAACGCTTTTTGTTTAATTTCACAGCCGTTTTCCATCAATATATCTGCCACTGCGAACATATGTCTCTAAAGCTCGTCTTCGTTAGGTGCTAAAGCAAGAAAGATGTATTAGGGCGATTCAGAAGTCATTGCCTTCATTTTTTTATTTTTTTATTTTTGTTGTTTTTTGACTGGAGGTTTAACGACCAACGTGCGCAACTCAATAGGCTATAAGCAGTCGTCCGTCCCTAAGTTAGGGTCACTGGTTCCAGAGAAGGGAGAGAACCAGTGCCGTAAGACAAACACAGCCTCCATGCCTCACCGGGATTCGAACCCTGACCCATCTCGGACAAATTACCATAAGCCAGCACTTCGACTACTGGCGCCCATTACCGTTTTGAAGATTAGTTCTGTGGCAGGCAATTATTCAGTGCGCATGCGTTATGCTGATAAGAAGAACGCATGACCGGAAAATCGGGATCGTCTAGTTGGTATAAATAGGAGCACATGCCGGTATTAAATGCTGGGGTTACGGAAGGCCTAGTGGTCAGCGTTCGTGACTGCCACGGAGAAATCTCAGGTTCGATCCCATGCTGGCACACCCTCTGGAACCACTAAATATCCGCCGTTCGGCAGATTGGCAGGTTAAGCCGTCAGACCCCGGGTACTCACCCCCCCCTGTTACAAATGAGGGAGTCTTCCTCCCCCTTTCTACCTCGCTTTCGTGTTACTTTCCTATCGGGCACTCTAGCCCAAATATCCTAGTTTCCTATTTCTGAGGCTTGTTTAAGACCTGGGGTCAGAAACTCCCTTCTTAAAACCCGTCTACATATGATCTATGATGATTAAATGCTGGACTTACCAAACAAAATAAAAAATTAGGCAAAAATTTGAGGAGCTCACAGTATGTGATACAGCTTTTCTCCGGCTTAGCATTCCAACAGTTGGCAATGCATATACTCTAATTTTTCATTGCTTTTCTGTACTACTTTCTTATCTGAACATCTGTTCACATTTCTCCTTTCAAGGCTGTTGGATCTATGACGTGATGTCTTCTTCCCGTCTTCCATGTCCCAGTTGGTTTGCATGCTGGTGACTAAATCTTTTGAGGAAACAGTAATCGGAAGACGTTTTTTAAAAATATCGAAGTGTGTGCTTCAAACTTTTCAATCTTAGGCTCATGAAAGAGACGTGATTTATTCGAAACGTTTCAATTGTCATAGCTGTGGGTAAGAAATAGACAATCCGAATGCTGTTACGGTTTTCCTTAACAAAACAAATTTGAGCGCTGCAGATGCAGCTTCAGTGAAGAAAATTTGAGCTCTTGAAGGTGAAAGAGCATTGTCTGCTCGTTCACCTTCCACAGCACACATTCATTAAGATTCTGGTTTCGAAAAAAAAAAAAATACAATACCATGCTGGAAGACCCTCGACGGTGAATTCTGAAGTTGTACGCCAGCCGTAAAGTCGAATCTGTGCAAAATCACTAGACAACTGTTAAAATGAGTTGGGAATACCTCGGTACACAATTGTTCGTTAAATGCGCAAGCTCGGTAAGACACACAGAAGCTGTCGATAAGTACCACATGAGCTGCCTGCTGCTCTAGCTCAGCGACGTGTGCATGTGTGTCGCCAATAGCTAGAAAATCCTGAAGACGACAGTTCCTTCAGACGAATTATGACACGTGACGAAACGTGGATACTTTCCCGGAATCCTGACATGAGAAAACAGTAGTTAGATCCCGAAAAGGGGACGATTTGCACACAACGTTATGCTATGTGTATGTGGTAACTTTTAGGGCCCCGTTCATAGGTTTCAAATGGCCAAAGCATTAATGCGCAGCGTACTGTACGCAGTTAGAGTAGTTGCATGACACTTTTAAACTGAAAGTACCCTGCTCTGGTGAACCGTAAGTGAGCTATTCTCTAACAAGGTAATGCTCTTGCTCATCGTGCCTAGTCAACTAAGGAAAAAATACAGGAACTGAAGGGTTTTGTGCTAATGCTCCGCCCTGCTTATAGTCCGGATCTTGTCCCTTCAGACTAAAACTTATTCCGCTCCAAGGCACATTTTCCACGTGGGAAACACTTCCAAAACCTTCACGATGTTGAACTTGGTGTCCAGACTTTTCGCCTCGAAAGCAAACGATTTTTTTTTTTTTTTGCAAAGGGATTCAAGACATGGCATCAAGATGGACTCTGTTTCGAACATTAAACTTTTACGTTTATACACTTATACTCGTTTTCATAAACTGCCCGAAAACTGCAATGACTTTTGAATCACACTGGTATTATTAATATGACTATGTCTGCCTCCCTAGCACGTTTTAAGTATCATGTTTCTCATTCATAAGCAGGATTCAAAATCCTTCTTTCTCACTCTAGACCGCTAACATAATGATGATGACTGGTGGACTTACGAAATTTTGTAACAGATAATTTTCCCACTAGTTGGTGGAAACTTCTTCATATACTCGGTAATTTATCTCCCTTCTAATCGTCGAATTGAAACTCATTTTTCCATGAATGCCAGAACTACGAGCGAAACTATCCATAAAAACGCCCCCAACCAAGACTCTACCCTGTGGAGCCGTTTGACACTCAAGGATGGCAGCAAATTAACCCTTTGATCACTTCGTCTCCAGACTTTAAACAGATGATTTTCATCATTGAGACAGAAGCTACATTCATCGCTGAATACGACATGGTTTCATTCGTCATCGTTCAGACAGAAACGAGACTCGTCGCTGAATAAGACATGTTTTCATTCGTCATCGTTGAGACAAAAGCGAGACTCGTCTCTGAATATGACATGGTTTCATTCGTTATCGTTGAGACAAAAGTGAGACTCGTCTCTGAATTGGACATGGTTTCATTCATCATCATTAAGACAGAAGCGAGACTCGTCGCTGAATACATGTTTTCATTAGTCATCGTTGAGACACAAGCGAGATTCTTCGCTGAATACGACATGGTTTCATTCGTCATCGTTGAGACATAACCGAGACTCGTCGCTAAATACATGTTTTCATTCGTCATCGTTGAGACAGAAGCCAGACTCGTTGCTGAATAAGGCATGGTTTCATTCGTCATCGTTGAGACAGAAGCGAGACTCGTCTGTGAATACATATTTTCATTCGTCATCGCTGAGACAGAAGCGAGACTCTTCGCTGAATACCACATGGTTTCATTCGTCATCGTTGAGGCACAAGCGAGACTCATCGCTGAATACAACATGTCTTCATTCGTCATCGTTGAGACAAAAGCGAGACTCGTCTCTGAATAGGACATGGTATCATTCGTCATCGTTGAGACAGAAGCGATACTCATCGCTAAATACGACATGGTTTCATTCGTCATCGTTGAGACAAAGGCGAGACTCGTCGCTGAATACGACATGTTTTCATTCGTCATTGTTGAGACAGAAGCGAGACTCGTCGCTGAATACGACATGGTTTCATTCGTCATCGTTGATACAGAAGCGAGACTCGTCTCTGAATAGGACATGGTTTCATTCATCATCGTTGAGACAGAAGCGAGAATCGTCTCTGAATAGGACATGTTTTCATTCGTTATCGTTCAGACAAAAGCGAGACTCGTGTCTGAAAAGGAGAATGGTTTCATTCGTCATCGTTGAGACAAAAGTGAGACTCGTCTCTGAATAGGACATGGTTTCATTCGTCATCGTTGAGACAGAAGCGAGACTCGTCTGTGAATACATATTTTCATTCGTCATCATTGAGACAGAAGCGAGACTCGTCGCTGAATACGACATGGTTTCATTCGTCATCGTTGAGACATAGGTGAGACACGTCTCTGAATAGGACATGGTTTCATTCGCCATCGTTGAGCCTTGTCGCTGAATTCGACATGTTTTCATTCGTCATCGTTGAGACAGAAGCGAGACTCGTTGCTGAATACATGTTTTCATTCGTCATTGTTGAGACAGAAGCGAGACTCGTCGCTGAATACGACATGGTTTCATTCGTCATCGTTGAGACAGAAGTAAGACTCGTCTCTGAATAGGACATGGTTTCATTCGTCATCGCTGAGACAGAAGCAAGATTTGTCTGTGAATAGGACATGTTTTCATTCGTCATCGTTCAGACAGGAGCGAGACTCGTCGCTGAATACGATATGTTTTCATTCGTCATCGTTCAGACAAAAGCGAGACTAATTTCTGAATAGGAGATGGTTTCATTCGTCATCGTTGAGACAAAAGTGAGACTCGCCTCTGAATAGGACATGGTTTCATTCGTCATCGTTGAGACAGAAGCGAGACTCGTCGGTGAATACATGTTTTCATTCGTCATCGTTGAGACATAAGCGGGACTCATCCCTGAATACGGTATGTTTTCATTCATCATCGGTGAGACAGAAGCGAGACTCATCGCTGAATACGACATGGTTTCATTCGTCATCGTTGAGACAAAGGTGAGACTCGTCTCTGAATAGGACATGGCTTCATTCATCATCGTTGAGACTTGTCGCTGAATACGACATGTTTTCATCGTTGAGACAGAAGCTGGACTAGTCGCTGAATACATGTTTTCATTCATCATCGTTGAGACACTCATCGCTGAATTCGACATGGTTTCATTCGTCATCGTTGAGACAAAGGTGAGACTCGTCTCTGAATAGGACATGGTTTCATTCGTCATCGTTGAGACAAAGGTGAGACTCGTCTCTGAATAGGACATGGTTTCATTCGTCATCGTTGAGACAAAGGTGAGACTCGTCTCTGAATAGGACATGGTTTCATTCGTCATCGTTAAGACTCGTCGCTGAATACGACATGTTTTCATTCGTCATTGTTTAGACAGAAGCGAGACCAGTCGCTGAATACAACATGGTTTCATTCGTCCCGCACCACATGTCTGGTACGACACCACTGCTACCTTTTGCGACGATCTGCTGCGTGAGTGGCAGTCGTCGAAATGGCTGGTGAATGTACAAACCTGTTTTAACTAATCTCCGATACACAGTCCGTGTCGGTACGAGGATGTGCATAGCTACTCGTACGCCTCGTTTAATATCACCCGCTGTGGATTGTATTGAGTCTACGTCTAGCGGTCAAATGCTTCGATCGTACAATTCGGAATTCCGCCTAGGTGTACCAGTACCACTAGGGCGACGCACGATACCTTCCACCTACCACTTTCGTTGCATTCGATGGAAAGTTGTTGCATAACTGTGGATTTCTTCCGTAATGCGATGCAAGGGACCAACCAGCCATGCGTAGCTCTATGATGAAGCCTCTGGTAAATGTGCCCGTGTAATGGTAGACCAGATGACATCCCTTATGCAACAGAGATGAAAACGGGTCACGGGTCAACGGGTCGACAATTTCTTGCGGGTCCAACGGGTTACTGACTCTTTTTTGAACCTGGTTTATTCCCGTTTTGTTTTTTACAAGAGAAAAATATATTCAAAAGAAAAATGCGCTTTGTGGAATTCTGTAGTCGATACTGGCGCACGCGGAGTGAATAATGTTTTGCCATGCAAAAGTATTGTCGTTTTTTTCTTAAAGCAACGAGGATTTCCACCGATCGACGTCAGGCACACCGACACTATAACGTAAAAAGACACCGTATTTTTTCGTGTATAAGACGTCCCCATGTATAAGACGACGCCTACTTTTTCGAACCAAAAATGAAGAAATCCATATTTTTATTACAAAAAAGGACACATTTGATATTTTTTAGAAATTAGGTAATATCATTGAAGAACATTTATAAATTAGGTGATATCACAGACAAATTCTGTGGTAATATATAAGAAAAAAGAAATTTAGACATTTATATTATTTAGAAATTAGGTAATATTTTAAAAACACAAACTACCAAATTACGCATCAGTTTCTTCAACACTATCAGTTCCAGACATCACTTTCTTCGACTTCAACTGCATGACTGCTGTCGTATGAGTCACTGTCTATATAAATTAGATCATCCTCAGTTCCATTCATGGCATTGCTGATTCCACATTTCTTGAAAGACTTCGCAACCACCTCTTGCTTGTCTCCATTCCATGAGTTTAGTAGCCAGTTGCAGACCTCAGTAATGTTTTTTTCACCCTCCCTGTCGGTGTCAACTTATTACCTGCTCTTTGCATACATTTATTCCATTTTTCTTTTATCAGGGGTTTGAAGGGCTTGTTGATGGAAACATCTGGAGGCTTTAGCTGACTTGTAAGTCCACCAGAAATAACTGCTTGTAAGTAGTAGTGGGGGGAGGTGTTTCGCCGCGGTAACCACAGGGTTATCCCAACCGGTTACTGCCGTGTATAAGATGACCCCTAATTTGTGGTGTAAAAAGTTTGGAAAAAAATATGGTTTTATACACGGAAAAATACGGTACTTCCTTTGTGTTCTTTTACAGTGCGATTGTCTAGGACAAGGTACAGGCGAACGCCATTCTCCTGCTTCTCAGCTGATTCATTCTCTCCGTGCGAAGTTCACTGTATGACTAAGAGTTACTTTTCACATTGCATCTTTTACATTGAGCATTCACAGGTTATCGACTGATGTGCTAACATCCCTTTCCCATGACATGTCATGTCGAAATTAACTCCTTATTTGTTAATATGGATGTATTAAATATTAAGGTGGTTGAGAAAGGCGTCGAGGCCAACAAGTACGTGCTTGTTAAGAACCACAAGGGGAAGAGTGAATGCTGGAAATTGTTTCGTCTCATTAAGGAACCGGTGAATAAATTCTGTGTTGTTTGGTCTTGCTTGTTGTTCAAAATGTGGAAAGTGTATAATTGCCGGGTTGCAAGAAAGGACCGTGGCAGACTAAAAGCTCAAACTTTTAAGGCTTAAGTCCTGATTCCTGAAGGCTTAAAGAAAGGAGGGATAATTAAGTAATCATATTTTTTTGGGGGGAGGGGGGTATAATTAAAAATATGCCGAACACATGTTCTTCACTTTATAAATTTAAATTTTAGATCAAAACAGAAAAACTTTCCTGGGAAATCCCCCTCCCCAAAAAATTGTGTACAATGCGAGGTGCTCTATATTTTTGATATTTTGTGCTCAGCTCAGCTCCCTACCCGTTTCATGTTATTCTGCAACTGGTGATATTTTTCTAGGACAATTAAGTTTCTATCAACTCAATAGTAATCACGTGATATCAAATTTCTTAATATCATATGTAAGTGGTTAAACAAATATAACCCTTGATCTTATACTTTGCACCATATACATATACTGTATATATATATATATATATATATACAATACAAAAACATAGTAAACATAAAATTGCAAAAATATAATGCCATGATCTCGCGCTCTGCTGCAGGGGTCAATGTCTTCTGAAATAAAATACATAAATAACGCAGACACTACAAGCACAATAGAACTCTATTAAATATGTGACAACCATAAATAATATAAGGTCAGCCACCGGGTGCCAATCTTCAGGGGAGGATGCACCCGACGGCTGAGCTTCTGACAGGTTTCATGCGGACGTCCTGATTTAGCAACCCCGACCGAATAAAAATAAACTGGACATCCCATCCTCTCAACCTCTCAGGAAATATACTTTAAAATCAACTTAAGTGACAAATTTGAACATTCAAAATAGACCTACCTTAAGCCTGACTGGTGCCCACGACCGGTAAACACAATTTACCGTGGCCATCCACTTTTAGAGTTCATCATTAGGTTATATGGTATATTTTACAGTGGGGAAGGACAACTACACTCTTCTATATAATTCTGACCGTACACTTTACCTACGCATTAACCTAATGATGAACTCTAAAGGTGGATGGCCACGGTAAATTGTGTTTACCGTGGCCTATTGCTTTTGTTCACCACGAAACCGGTACATAATATTGATTCGAAATAATCGAGTATACAATCCACGCATATTGTTCTTGCTTCATTGTAAACATCACTAATTAAGATCTTGTTTATGATGTGGTATGACAATCAAGTCTTCAATTTTGTCTGCGCTTACAATTGAGTTTTTGAGATTCTTAAATGTAGCTTTGGCATTGTATTTTTGTTTCTAATATTGATTTCTTGCGGACAAAATACATTTGTGTAATCCTAAATAATGATTCCCATTTGTAATATATTCCACCACGGTCACGGTCATAGTCAGCCATTACTTCTGGATTACCCAAAATAGTGGCACTAAATATGGCACTAAAGTTCAGCAAGTAGCCAAATTTTATTATTAAAATATGATTTCAGTTATTTAAATATCAAGCAGTTATTGGGATGAATATATATATATTACGTTTATATGTATATATATATATATATAAAATAAGTTTCGAATTTATATTTCAAAGCAGATTTGTCCGGGTCAGTTACGGGTTCGGGTCCGAAATGTTCGACGCGTTTCCAACTCTGCTGTGCACTCAGACTCCTTACACGTTCTTTCGCCACCGAGATCACTCCGACGCAATGGTCCACACACCCAGCTGGGGAAAAGGAACTTATATCTATGTCGAGCCGTTCAGCCCTTTTAATCCTTTTCATCTATCACGTGATTGATTCGTAATTGTAATTGCATGCATACACTGAAAAGTAAGTGTTACGAATTCGCGGAAAATGTCTGAAAATAACGTGTAGCAAAGTTGCTGGTGCGTGTCCGTCTTTTTTAGAAATTTCCGTTTATAAAAGTGCTCGTTTATTTTTATTTCCGTATTTTCACAGACGCAGTCAGAAATTCCCAATTTCGTTGTCAGAAATTCCATTTAGTTCAGAAAAGTTCGTTTCACATTTTTCCGTATTTAAACTGAAATTTCGCAAAAGTCAAAGAACCTGCACTTTTCAGCCCTTACACAGATAATCGTTTCGTAGAGTCAAGATCAAACTCCCTGTGTTTGGATGGAGTCATCAGATAACGCGCGCCTTTAACCAATCAGCCAGAAACACTAGATGATTGAACTTACGTTTATCGTAAAATGAATTCTGCCCGGACAAAAAACGTTTTTTTATTAATAAGGCTTTTGATTTAGTCATTTTATTTTCTGTTACAGCTTATTATTTTTCTGAATATGTTCGTAATATTTTTTTCGGTAGGAAGACTTTTCACAAGTAAAGCATTCTCCATCGTTATCTTTCGAAGCAACAAATGCTTTGCAACTTGATCTTTTTAAGCTGAAAATGAATTTCAGTTATCTTTAAAAAAAGGTTAAATGCTCTTTTTTAGAGTATTATTTCACAAAACTCCTAAGTATAGAATTTACTCTCGATAGCTGTAACAGCTTTTGTTTTAAGGGATCCCAAGACTGATACATATACATCATATAATCACCTGTACAATAAGTACCCGGTTTCTTACAGTAATAGAATATATAATAAATAGCTGGTGCACAAAATGGGGTAGAGGAGAAAAAATCTTCTGTGCCACAATGAACAAATTTCATGAGATATGCTATCCACAATATTCTATCTCGTTACAGAACTTCAAAATCAAATTCTTTGACAGACGATTGAAATTTAACAGTTAATCAAATTTCCAGGTATTCCCGTGAATCTCTATTACCGGAAAGCTTTCATCATATGAATACGGAAAAAGTAAGAACGGAGTTTTTCCCTTAATATAAGAAAGGAATTGCGAAAAGATTTGTAAAAACTCAGAATTTTCCTTTAACACATCTTGAAATCAGTCATTTACCGTCAACATAGAAAGAGTATTGCTTGAAGGTTCCTGAAAATTCAGAATTTTACGTTAACACATTTTGAAAACAGTAATTTACAGTTAACATAAAAAGTCATTGTGGGAAGGTTTCTGAAAATTCAGAATTTTCCGTTAACATATCTTGAAAACAGTAATTTACCGTCAACATATATAGGTATTGCGGGAAGGTTTCTGAAAATTCAGAATTTTCCGTTAACACATCTTGAAAACAGTAATTTACCGTCAACATAAAAAGGTATTGCGTGAAGGTTCCTGAAAATTCAGAATTTTCCTTTAACACATCTTGAAAACTGTAATCTACCGTCAACATAAAAAGGTATTGCGGGAAGGTTTCTGAAAATTCAGAATTTTCCGTTAACACATCTTGAAAACAGTAATTTATCGTCAACATAAAAAGGCATTGCGGGAAGGTTTCTGAAAATTCAGAATTTCCCGTTAACACATCTTGAAAACAGTAATTTACCGTCAACATAAAAAGGCATTGCGAGAAGGTTTCTGAAAATTCAGAATTTTCCGTTAACACATCTTGAAAACAGTAATTTACCGTCAACATAAAAAGGCATTGCGGGACGGTTTCTGAAAATTCTGAATTTTTCGTTAACACATCTTGAAAACTGTAATTTACCGTCAACATTAAAAGGTATTGCGGGAAGGTTTCTGAAAATTCAGAATTTTCCGTTAACACATCTTGAAAACAGTAATTTACCGTCAACATATAAAGGTATTGCGGGAAGGTTTCTGGAAATTCTGAATTTTCCGTTAACACATCTTGAAAACAGTAATTTACCGTCAACATAAAAAGGCTTTGTGGGAAGGTTTCTGAAAATTCAGAATTTCTCGTTAACATATCTTAAAAACAGTAATTTACCGTCAACATAAAGAAGGTATTGCGGGAAGGTTTCTGAAAAATCAGAATTTTCCGTTAACACATCTTGAAAACAGTAATTTACCGTCAACATAAAAAGGCATTGCGTGAAGGTTTCTGAAAATTCTGAATTTATCGCTAACACATCTTGAAAACTGTAATTTACCGTCAACATTAAAATGTATTGCGGGAAGGTTTCTGAAAATTTAGAATTTTCCGTTAACGCATCTTGAAAACAGTAATTTACCGTCAATATAAAAAAGCATTGCGAGAAGGTTTCTGAAAATTCAAAATTTTCCTTTAACACATCTTGAAAACTGTAATTTACCGTCAACATAAAAAGGTATTGCAGGAAGGTTTCTGAAAATTCAGAATTTTCCGTTAACACATCTTGAAAACAGTAATTTACCGTCAACATAAAAATGTATTGCGGGAAGGTTTCTGAAAATTCAGAATTTTCCGTTAACACATCTTGAAAGCAGTAATTTACCGTCAACATAAAAAAGGTATTGCGGAAAGGTTTCTGAAAATTCAGAATTTTTCCGTGGTACGAAAAAATCGTGAAATTTTGTTTCCGTCATTTCACGGAAAAGGTTGTACCAGAAATAAGGTACGTTAATTCACGAAAGAAAGTGGCTCGCGAATTTCAGAATTTTTTTTTACAATTTAACCTTACTATCGACACATACTTGCCAGTTTGCATGAAGCGCCGACAAATGCTTCCTGATGTGGCATTTTCTATATCGTGCAGTGTAAACAGCTAAATACAGTTTATTTTAAAAATTTTATTTGTCACACAGTCTTCCAGTATTGGAGAGTAGATTGGGTATTTTTTTCTGCGGTTCTTAACTAGCACCTTCCTCAATATAACGCACGCTTGAGTTACCTTTTGTAAATAGCAACCTGCTTTCAACGCATTTCGCTATGTTCTGTAGATATTGCTTTTGCTCAGATTTTACCTTGTAGTATGTTCTTTCGAAAGTCACAAATTGGGAATGTGGGGAAGAGAATGGACGAAATACAGCAAAGACTATCTGAGATAATACTGATACCCGCATAGGATCATTTCCGTAATATGAGTGCGCGGCTACGATGAACCCGAGATTGGAACCTGTAGTCAATTCCTATAAAGCTTCGAATTATTTTTCAATGCGCTAATTAGGAACAAGTACAGTAAGATCAAGAAAACTGCAGTCGCACGGCCAATTGATCAGAGGAGCTGGAGGAAATTTGGAGAGAGAGCTACTGGAATGGGTTAATACCTGAACGAGACATAAAGGAAGACCAAGAAATAGATGGATTAACAGTATGAGACAAAATCTGGAAAAATTGGGAACTGAGAGTTGTGAAAGACAGAACTACAATTTGGTGAAATTTAGAGGACAGCTGCGTGTAGCGGCTTCATGGTCTGTAATCCCATGTGATGATAAATACCATGGCCTGTTCACTGTCAAACAACCCTGACGGTTACGGGTTAATTCTTGTGGAGCTTCAGATTATTTCTGGAGTATTATCGTTAGCTAGGTTTCACACAAACAATCAGTAATCGTGCTTTATTCTAAAGTATCATGGATTCAATTCTGATCAAGTTTTAAGTTGTGTTTATAAATCCATTACCAATTCATCTTTCCTCACACCTCAATTTTTAGAATTAAATTTGCCTCTAAGAAGTTTAGGATTACGAATTTAGTATCAGCACCAATATACGGACATGACCACCATATTTGCTGTAATTTACGTTCGATTCCGATGAAGAATTATTAGCACATCTTTTTGTAAAGAAAGAACGTGCTAATACACTGGCGGAAAGTGAAAAAAGAACACCAAGAAGGAATTGGCGGACGATCATGAATTTTACATATGTTAATAGGGTCGAGTTTACGTCGGTGTGATGTTAATTTCGGGACCAACCGGTGAACGCTTACGCCACAGCATGGCATAATATGCAAATTATCGTCGGTGGTATTTAAGGAGTACGGCGAAGTGAATGTAATCAGTCGTCGGCGTACGGACACGTGCGAAGACCCTGAAGAAGCTGCAATGCCTGGACATGGAAGACGTGTACGATTTCAGCATTTATCGGACTTTCAGCGAGGTCGTCTAGTCGGACTCCGCGAGGCCGGGTGGTCGTATCGCGTATTGCGGGGCGAATTGGACGGGAAGTATCGGTGGTGGTACGATGGTGGCGTAGATGGTCCGAGGAACATTCCCACACGAGAAGACGTGGAATCGGGAGTCACAGACGGACTGATGAGCGGACCGATCGACGCATAAGAAGAGCGGCGTTGTCAAGCAGAACATCCACTGTGACGCAAATTCGAGATGCCGTTGTACCTGACGTGACTGTGCGAACAATCCGCAACCGTCTACTGGATGCAGGACTACGTGCACGTGGGCCTCTGGCATGTGTACCTCTGACTCCAGCCCACCGTCAGGAACGGCTGCAGTGGTGTCGCTAACGTCTGCGCTGGAGAACGCAATGGCGATCTGTCGTGTTCAGCGATGAAAGCAGATTCTCCTTGGGAGCCTCCGATGGCCGTATGCGTGTTCGCAGACTCACAGGGGAGCGTCTCCACCCTTCTTGCATCAGCCAGCGACACACAGGGCCTACACTTAGTCTCGTGGTGTGGGGAGCGATCAGCTATCGCTTCTGTACACAACTAGTGTTTGTACCGGGTACGTTAAACAGCACCTCCTACATCAGCAACATCATTCAGCCCGTTGTTGTGCCATTTGTAAGGTCGGTCCATCGTGGTGTTTTCCCGCAATATAACGCACGCCCACACACGGCACGTGCAACGCAACATACACTGCAGGGTATGAGGCAACTTCCATGGCCTGCACCTTCACCGGATTTGTCCCCCATTGAGCACGTGTGGGATTTTATGGGACAACGACTTGTCCGGTCTCCACGGCCAGCCACCACCATCCCCGATTTTTCGCGTCCAGGTTGAGGATGCTTGGAACTCAATACCCCAAACTTACATCCAACATCTGTATGACAGACTCCATGCCAGAATTGCACAGTGTGACGCAGTTCATGGCAGTTCAACCTCGTACTAATCATGTTACGTGGAAATGTTATTTTTCAGTTTACAGCAAATACAGCTGTATTTTGCCATAATGTTTTGATCACATTATCCTCTGTATTCCGTTATTGTGCTGTATAAATTTCGTTGGTATCAGACGTCTCCTGCTTGGTGTTCCTTTTTCACTTTCCGCCAGTGTAGTATCATTTTAGTCTCTCGTATGTCGACACCGTATCCCTGCTAATATTAGTCCGATTTGAAAAATAATTTTTGCGTTGGCAAACCCAAACTGTGAGAACTTGCTCTGAGGTCATTTTTCGAATCATAGATTCGCCTCTGGATGGCGTAAGTGTAGATGTTATTGATTTCAAAACACTTTTTATTCCATATCATTGCTTCTAATGCGTTACCGCCACCGGTAGCACAGTGGTCTAAGCGACGAATTATGATCATTCGTCCGGAAGGGGTCCGGGTTCGAATCCTGGTGAGGCATGGATGTTGTTTGTGTCTTACGGTACTGGCTCTCTCCCTTCCCTTGAACCAGTGGCCCTAAATTAGAGAGGAGCGACTGCTTATGGCTAGGGATACGTAAATTTCGCCAAAAAATTCGAAATTTTGCGAAAAAAAAATTTTTATTAAAAAATTTCGCATTTATTCGCAAAAACTGAAGACACAAAAAATTGTTCTTCAAAATTTACTTTACTTAGTTTATTGTTTTTCAAAGCTTACTTTACTTAGTTTACTGTTTTTCAAAGTTTACTTAGAATGTTTTCCAAAGAATACTTAGAATATTTTTCAAAGTTTACTTACTGGTAGCTAAGTACCAAAATACTTAGTTAAAAGCTAACAACATTGCAGTAGTCTCTATATTCTCTTCCTTTAGCCTTTGCCTTCTGCCAGTAATAACGATATTGTACATACTGAAATATCTCTCAGTACCCACGCTGTTAACAGAATTATGTAAACTTTGAATAGCTGTCTTCGCATAGTTTAGGTAGCAGCATTTTGTTTCTTTTAAAATTTGTATGACATCAACAGGAGTCTCTCGGTTGACCACTGTAAGTAGCTGTCTGGGAAAATGATTGTATCCATCGATGAGCTCATCCCGTGGTATGCCTTTAAAGAATGGTAGAAGCTTTCCAATAATAAATTTGTGTTCAAAGATGATGTGGGTGTGGTCGCGGCTACATATGGACAAAATAGTCTGCTAATAAGCAATTAGGCTTCATTTGTTGCGTTAGATGTCATGAGGAGGGTCAATTTGCATATCACGATATTTGTATCGCTTAAATACAATCCCTTGTAGTCAAACTCTTTCACTCTATCAACTAATTCCTTCTTAGGGCAGCCCATATTGGTATACGTCTATCAAACGGTTCGCGAGCGTTGTAGTTTGTAGTCTACTAGCGAAATGCAAAAACAAACATATGCTCGTTTGTATTCTTTCAAGGTCTGCCACTCAGTGCGGCTGAGCGGCGGTGGCTGACTCGCCGAGAAGGAAAGAGGCTTGGTCTGGGGTTTCCCGGGTAACGCACGCTGAGTAGAATACGCACAGCGCAAGTGCTACGCGAATTTACGTCCTATTTTCGCTTAAAAAATTTAATTATCGAGATGTCGCGGAAAAGTAGTTAAAATCAAATTTTCGTATTTATTCGCTTATATTGGCGAATTTCGCATTTATTCGCATCTATTTCGTAAATACGAAAATTACGCATCCATACTTATAGCCTATTGAGTTGCTCACCGTGGTCGTTAAAATTTCAATAACACAAAAAACAAAAACAAAAAAAAAACAAGCGTCTCAAAAAATTATTTCTTGCATTCCTAATTATTTATAACGAAATCTATTCTGGGTGAAGTGTTTTTTTAAATAATGCACATATTTTCCTCTAGGGAACGTAAAAATTAATTACGGGGTTTTTTTTATAACTCTGCTTCTAAAAGTACGATTTGAAAAATTATTTTTGTGTCAGGTAGAGTTCTTAATAGAAAAGATCTTCACATGATTCCTAATTTTCGGTAAAAAGCTGTTCTGCCACTAGGAGATAAAACTTTTACGTATTGCAGTTTTCTGACGTATTTTCAGAAATATATCATCTTCAAAAAACTAGATTGGAAAAAATTTCTTTGTGGTCAGATACCGCTCACGAGGAAAAACCTTTTGAGCGTATGTTATACTTAAAATAATGCAGGATTTTCCCTCCAGGGCGTAGAGCATAGTTGATATATCTTATTATGCTTTTCGAAAGTATTTGAAAATATCTCATTTTTCTCGATATTTCTCCTTCTAACAGTCCGATTTTAAAAATTATTTTTTTGTTGGACAGCGTTTCAGGTGCGAAATGTTTTTCATATAATTTAATTTTTTTCTAACGCACAAGTTTGCCATTAGAGGGCATAAGTGCACGCTCCCTTTTACTGCATATTTGCAGCAATGTCTGGGGGTCTAAAAACCCGATTAAAATAATCCATATTAAGTCAGATGCTACTCAATACGGAAACACTTTATTCGTATTTCGTGCCTAAAATAATACAGAACTTCCCGCTATGAGACACAACTATCTAATATGTACTTCTTGATAGCACCCTTTTCAGTAGCCAGTGGAAGCAACTTTTTATTTGTGTATGTTTTATCGATTACAGAAATCCGGTTCATTTTTTTACTGGTTCCACTAAGTATGAATAACCTCTTTGGCACGCGCATTTTAAACTATCCGCAATTCTCCCCTAGGTGCTGTACATGCAATCTCTTTATTGGTAAATTCCGAGATTTTCAAAAAATTTGCTTTGGAATTTATTTTTCATGTCGGAAGAGATACAAAAAAAGTGCTTATTACAACCAAAAATTTGGCATCATCTTTCTTGTTTTTATAATTATATCAAGAGTACACCGTTGCTAACTTCATTTACTGAAACTTGCATTGCGCACGACGATCGAAATGTTAGAATTTCGCTAATACGTAATTTTACGAATTGGTGAATTTTCCAAAGTCTACTGTAGCAGATTCTTTGTAGTACTGAAGTGTACTTTACATATAGCACTGTTCCCGTACTGAAATCGACTTGATCTTAAACTTCTGCTCCTATGATAGTTTTCCCACGTTTATTATTGTTTGCGAGCAGCAGAAGAGATTTTGTAGATCAGTTTTCCTCAATTCGTTTCCGTACTGAAATCTACTTGATCTTAAACGTCTGCAACTGTGATAGGTTTCTCACATTTATTATTGTTTGCGAGTACCAGAAGAGATTTCGTAGATCAGTTTTCCTCAAGTCATTTCCGTACTGCAATCTACTGGATCTTAAACGTCTGCGATTATGATAGCTTTCTTGCATTTTTTCTATTTGCGAGTAGCAAAAGAGATTTCGTAGATCAGTTTTCCTCAAGTCATTTCCGTACTGAAATCTACTTGATCTTAAACATCTGCGACTGTGATAGCTTTCTCACATTCATTACTGCTTGAGAGTAACAAAAAATATTTTGTTGATCAATTCTCCTCAAATCATTTCCTTACTGAAATCTACTTGATCTTAAACGTCTGCGACTATGATAACTTTCTCACATTCATTACTGTTTGTGAGCAACAGAGGAGATTTTGTTGATCAGTTATCTTCAAGTAATTAGCGTATTGAAATATACTTGATCTTAAATGTCTGCGACTGTGATAGCTTTCTCACATTCATTACTGCTTGAGAGTAACAGAAAATATTTTGTTGATCAATTCTCCTCAAATCATTTCCTTACTGAAATCTACTTGATCTTAAACGTCTGCGACTATGATAACTTTCTCACATTCATTACTGTTTGTGAGCAACAGAGGAGATTTTGTTGATCAGTTATCTTCAAGTAATTTGCGTATTGAAATATACTTGATCTTAAATGTCTGCGACTATGATAGCTTTCTCATTTTCATTACTGTTTGTAACAGAAGAGCTTTGGTAAATCAATTCTCCTGAAGTCATTTCCTTATTGAAATCTACTTGACCAACCCTTTATGCTGCCAATGTACGTGTAACAAATGGTTCCAAAAATTTTCTTCGCTCACCATACAGTAATGTTCAAATAACCGCCGGGTTTTAGGAAAGCTTCGGCATAACAATTCCTTTCTCCCCTAATCTTAGCATTGCCGACCCTAAAAATGTTGCTGATGGTAAGCTCTCGCTTCTAGTCCTTTATTCTTCGTTCCATGGCCAAAGGCATGAACGGCACACCACTCCCTGGCCCGGTGGTATGATATTTGCGTCAAGCTGGGCCCCCTGACACCTACATCATTCCACTGAGTAGAAACAAGTGTTTAAAGCATTTGCTGTCCTTTCTCTCTTAGGTTCGTCACCCTTCTTGTAGCCCTTTTCGCAGATATCATTCAGTAAATATTAGTAATCATCCCCCTGAATCACTGCTATGCATAAGAAAGCTAAGAGCATAGCGACGATCTCTGAGGCGCAGCTTCCCTTATTAAAGCCACTTCGACCCACTTCTTAGACAGAGATAGTGTTGGAGATGGTTTCAACCCATTTTACTAACCCCGAGTTAATTCATCTCAGCCAGTTAAAGGGTTAAACGTCTGCAACTATAGATTTCTCACATTCATTACTGTTTGAGAGTAACAGAAGGGATTTTGTAGATCAATTCTCCTCAAGTCATTTCCGTACTGAAATCTACTTGATCTTAAACGGCTGAGACTATGATAGCTTTCTCGCATTCATTACTATTTGTGAGTAGCAGAAGAGATTTTGCAGATCAATTCTCCCAAAAACATTTGACAACTGCCTTTTTAAAAATATTTTCGCGTTTCTTCTCTCTGAAATACTTCGTTGCAAGTTTAACTTCATTTTATTTATATAGAAAAAGATGAGAATTACTGTTAAATAGCGTAAAGAATATGGTTAGCAATTCTTTGCGCACAATGCGTCTGAAGATTTGAAAAATGGGGGATCTTAATTTTCAAATAAAATTACCCGGTAGATATGTTTCTTTCGGTGTTGACTGGAAATAAAAGTTTATTTATTTATTTATTTAATTTTTTATAGTTATTTATTAACTTCTACGTACAAAACTACCCCACATTTTGCGAATAAATTCATTTAAAATAAAGTGTGAAGAGTGATTTCAGTCTTTTATTGGAATTATTCAATGAGAACGTTAAATGCGCCATCTCGTCCGTTAAATTCTGCCTTCTGGAACGCAATACTTATTGAAGTATTTTCCTGCTGCGAATGAACCGGTTGCCACGATAATAGGCTGTGAACAAAGGTGAGCAATTTTTGCTCGCTGTAGATTACTTGTCATGTTCCATTAATACAGATTACAATGGAGTGTTGAATTTTATCCTCAACAGAGAAGACCTCTTAGTCGCTCCTCCATCCCTGCTGTTCTTCCTCCAGACCAGCGGGGTCTAACTTAACTAAATCTCAAACCTTAATCCTCACGGTTGGCACGGAGCAACGCCAAGCATTCTTCACGTCAACGCACAGAACAGGGATCTCATGAAGATAAATCTTCTTGTGCTACAGATATGAAGTCTGGGTCTTTGTTGAGATAATCCCTTTGCTTCAGTTATGCATCAAGCGGAAAGAAGAAAAATGCGGTTTGAGTAAGTAGATAAAGTTATCAGAATGCGACCGATCAGTTACGGTTAGAGATTGTATCATTTCAGTCAGTTTTTCTTCGTAGAAATGGGGTCCAGTTTAGCAAGACACATATTCATGTTAAAGACACATTTTTGTATGAAAAATGAAAATATCCAACCGAAAGCGATGGACCACAATCTTTGAAAAAAATAATACAATAAAAAGGGAAATATTTGCGGACCATATTTTTTTTTTTTTTTTTTTTTTTGATTGGAGGTTTAACGACCACCGTGAGCAACTCAATGGGCTATAAGCAGTCGCCCGTCCCTAATTTAGGGTCACTGGTTCCAGGGAAGGGAGAGAGCCAGTGCCGTAAGACAAACACAACATCCATGCCTCACCGGGATTCGAACCCGGACCCCTTACGGACGAATGATCAGAGGCCAACGCCTTAGACCACTGCGCCACCGGGGCGGCGGACCATATTTTTCATATCAAGATACAATATATTTTTACATATCATGATATATTATACAGAAGATGTTCATACATTTTTTGAAAGTTTTTGATGAGAATTACAGAAAGTTAAAGAAGTTCAAAGAATTGAAACTGGCAACAGTGTGTTCGATGACCACTAAAAAAGCATTTGCTGTAGTTAAATACCGTCTGCTAAGAAAAGCACATGTAAGCAAGTTCTGGGTAGAAGGTTACATTTTTGGCTCTTTTTTTTTTTTTTTTTTTTTTTTGTTGATTGGAGGTTTGACGACAACCGTGAGCAACTCAATGGGCTATAAGCAGTCGCCCGTCCCTAATTTAGGGTCACTGGTTCCAGGGAAGGGAAAGAGCCAGTGCCGTAAGACAAACACAGCATCCATGCCTCACCGGGATTCGAACCCGGACCCCTGACGGATGAATGATCAGAGGCCATCGCTTAGACCACTGCGCCACCGGGGGGGGGCGGCTTTTGACTCTTTATGAAGATAAAGATTCTTATCCTGTAAATAAAAACATGCTCCGAAAATCATGGAATTAGCATTTCTAAATGTAAAATAAGCAATATTTTTAATAATAGAAGAAATCTTCAAGCATTGCTTTTATCAGGAAAAAGAACACCAAGCGAATATCCAAAGTAGGTACGTACTTTCATTAATATTTCAAAAGTAAGGTCTATAGTCTTCAAAAAATTCACCTACCCAAAGAGCAATCGCTATGTCGTTAAAAAGCTCTGTAACAACTGTAAACAAGGTAACAAAGATTTGAATCTAAGCAACCCATAATGTTCACCGTTTTTTGTCTAGGAACGTGGCTGAGCGCAGAAGACCATAAAGACGTCTTTATGAAAATCGATACGATACGCCTTCCAATTATGATACGCTTTCCAACATACCAGAAATCATTACTAAAGTTATGAGGGCCGCCCCGGTGGCGCAGTGGTCTAAGCGATGGCCTCTGATCATTCGTTCGAACGGGGTCCGGGTTCGAATCCCGGTGAGACATGGATGTTGTGTTTGTCTTACGGCACTGGTTCTCTCCCTTCCCTGGAACCAGTGACCCTAAATTAGGGACGGGCGACTGCTTATAGCCCATTGAGTTGCTCACGGTGGTCGTTAAACCTCCAACCAAAAAAAAAAAAAAGTTATGAGGATAATAGCTGTAGAATAAATCTCACTCCCATGTTCTGACCTTTGACCCCATTTCTTCCATTTTCAACAGGGTTCGTCCCTGGGTTGTCCTCTACCACATACTGAAATATCATCGAAATCGAACTATTTTTCCGCGAGTTATGGTGCGGACAAACGGACAAAGCTGGAGCATATACGTTTCTTCAAGCCACGGTTGGAAACCGTAAAAAAGGTCGATTTGCTATCGCAAAAGACTTACAAACTTGGTTTCCAGATTATGAACGAAATACGGGATTACGCTATATAATACAAATTTTGAAGATGACAATCTGATTTTTGGCGTAAATGTGACAAGGATGGTAAGTCAGATAAGATCCGAAAACTTAAAAATTTTGTCATCGTCCTGGAGCGGGACTCGAACCCGCGTCTCCCAGAAAACGCCCGGGTATGCTAACCACTACACCACCCAGAACAACCAAGTTTCAAGTTTCCGATCCATTTGAATTTAACCATCACTACACCACACAGAACGACCAAGTTTCAAGTTTCCGATCCATTTGAATTTAACCATCACAGGATGGTTAAATTCAAATGGACCGGAAACTTGAAACTTGGTCGTTCTGGGTGGTGTAGTGGTTAGCATACCTAGGCGTTTTCTGGGAGACGTGGGTTCGAGTCCCGCTCCAGGACGATGACAAAATTTTCAAGTTTTCGGATATTATCTGACTTACCATTCTTGTCACATTTACGCCAAAAATCGGATTCTCATCTTCAAAATATTTGGTTTCAAGAATCAAAAGAAAGTTGCAGCAAAAGATTCATGATTACTGCTGTTTTCTCCTACAGTGGGAAATTAAAGTTTAGAAGAGTTGAAAATGATGTTAAAATCAATACTACTTTTTATCAAAATAATGTTTTGACTCCTATATTTAAAGAGGAAAGTAACATTTCTTTATCCACAGAGCCTTTAAATAGTAGAACTCCATCAGGATAAGGCTACCAGTCACACATCCTAATCTACCACTCTATTTCTTGAGAACATTAAAAGAGAGATGGGTATCAAGTCTTTAGCTCGTATTCCTTCAAAGTCTCCTAATGTGTCACCAATGGACTATAGTGCCTTCGGACTGCTACAAAGAGCGCTCCGACCTAAAACAATGATTGGACTATGGAAAGCAGTGGAAGAGGAGTGGAATAAAAAACCACAACCAGTTTTTAAAAATTCCCTGTTATCTTTGAAATATAGATGTAAGTTTATAGTCCAGAGAAAGGGCTATCAGATAGAACAGTCAGAAACAAAAACAATATTTTAAATATTAATTATATTGCTGGAAAATCGTTCTAAAATGTGTGAATGTCCTCAGTAAATGCATTATGATTATGTGTTTGTGTTCAACAAAATTAAAATTAAAATACATCCTTCCAGTTTTTACATATGGACCTTAACTAAAAAAGACATACAGATACTGCTGACAACTTGAAGGATGAGGATGAGATGCATGTTTGATATAACCACAGATATCATATACAAGAAGCTAGATTGGACACCCAGCCCATGAGGCGTGAGAAGGTAGGCGCCATTTTCAGCGGGTCATCACGATCCATTTAAGCAAGGCTACTTTGCATTAAGTCAAAGGAATGCGAATTTGGTACTGTGATTTTCTATTTATATTGAGATTCAAAGCAGTCAGTACCCATTTAGCAGCGGAAGTATATAAAATTTAAGTAAAAAACAGTAATATTCCTTAGTGCTAACTAGAATGCCAAGGGTCTTGCAAAATATTGAATTATTTCAGATTCGGCCAGGTCTTAAATTCCAGAGAAGACATTCCGGTATCTGCGATATAAAAAAATATCACGATGGTTTTAATTTGCTGAGAGATATGATTTTGACGTTCCTTGTTAATGAATGCTTACATTTAATACGCCATTTCGTTGCTATATTGCCCAAATAAATCATCATCATCATCATCATCATCATTGTCAACCATTATCAATCCACTGCTGGACGAAGGTCTCCCCAAGTTTCCTCCAGAACGGTCTGTCTTGTGCCAGTCTCCTCCATGTCACTCCCGCATATTTACGAATTTCATCCACCCATCTCCCATGTGGTCTTTTTCTGGGTCTTTTCCTGTCCCTTGGAATCCAATCTAAAATTTCGGCTGTCCATCTATGGGGTGTCCTTCTGGCAGTATGTCCAGCCCATTGCCATTTCAGGGATTTAACTCTGATCATGATGTCTTCCACTCTTGTCATTTTTCGGATCCACGAGTTCCTCTTCTTATCTCTCCTGGTTACACCAAGTATGCACCTCTCCATGCTGCTTTGAGTTGTCTGCAGCCTTTGTATGTCTCTTTTAGTTAAGGTCCACGTCTCTGCACCATACGTAAGCACTGGAAGGATGCATTGATCAAACACTTTTCTTTTAAGACATAATGGCATATTGCTCTTGAAAATTATGCTGTTTCTTCCAAAAGCTCTCCAGGCAAGTTTTGTACGCCGATTAATTTCTTCATCAATGTGACCCTCATTTGATATCTGCTGTCCAAGATAAACATACGTATCTGTTATCTCCAGTTTTTCTCCATCAATCGATAAATCTTCATTTCTTGTAAAAGCATTGAACATCACTTTTGTCTTCTGAAAGTTCATTTTTAATCATACTTCTTTACTCTTGTCAGCAAGTTCCTGGATCATACTCTGCAGCTCTGATGGGGTAGTTGCAAAAATGACTACGTCATCAGCAAAACGAAGGTGGGTTAGATAATCTCCATTAATCTTTATCCCTTTGTTTTCCCAGTTCAGTGATTGAAAGACATTTTCCAATGTGGCATTAAAGAGCTTCGGAGATATGGTGTCACCTTGTCTCACTCCCTTTCCAATTTTTATGTGTGTTGTATTTTCAAATAGCAGAATCTTTGCACTTGCATTTTCATAGATGTTATTAATAATATTAATGTATGCATCTTGAATACCGCAGGATTTCAGAGCCATTGCAACTGCTGATGGTTTCACCGAATCAAAGGCTTTTTCATAATCGATAAAAGCCATGCACAATGGAAGTTCATATTCCCTCGCTATTTCAATTAGTTCTCTCAGTACGTGGATATGATCTATTGTGCTGTAGCCACTCCTGAATCCAGCTTGTTCTCTCGGTTGAGCCATGTCCAGTGTTACCTTCAAGCGGTGTGAAAGAACTTTAGTGAAGATTTTATAAACCACTGATAGGAGGCTGATAGCTCTGTAGTTCCTGAGATCCTCAATATCACCTTTTTTATGTAGCAGGATCATTGTAGCATTGTTCCAATCCTCAGGAATCTTCCCTTCATTAAGGCATCGAGTGAAAATTTGGGCGAGTACTGTTTCAATTTCGCCACTTGCTTCTTGTATGATGTCTACAGTAATTCCATCTTCTCCTGAAGCTTTCCCCCGCTTCATGTTCTTGATTGCATGAGCAACTTCTGCTGGGAGGACTGGAAGAACTCTGGTACCTTTCATGATGTCTGGAGTACATGTATCATCCCTTTCATATAATTTGGAGTAGAAATCTTTCACTCTTGTCAAAATTTCGCCTCTATTTCTTGTTATAGAACCATCTTCTTTTCTCAGAGCCATAATCTGTTTTCTTCCCTTACTGAGATGTCCCTTTGCTATCTTTAGGCTTTGGTTGTTTTCAATTGCTTTCCTCACTAGCTCACAGTTGAATTTCCTTACGTCTTCAGTGATACTTTTTCGTGTTGTCTTGCATAGCTCTATATATTCCACTTTGGAAGTCACATCTTGTTTAGTTGTCCTCATCTCTCTTCTTTTTGCATCAACATTTTGGTTTTTCCTGATAATTTGTTCACATGCAACTTGTTCTTAGACCCAGTTAATTTTGTTGCTGTTTCCATTAGAGATTTGGTTACTTTTCTGTTAACTTCCGAAATATCCACTTCTTCCGATGTTAGGCCTTCTAAAGCAGAGAATCTGTTCTTCAGTTCCAACTTGAAAGTATTACGGTGTTTTTTAAGGTTGGTTATGTCAATACATTTTGTTTGTCTTATGAGCTTGCCACGCTCCAGTTTAGTGTTGAGGTGCATCTTACATCTCACCAATCTATGGTCACTACCTGTGTTGAACTTGTTCAGCACACTGCAGTCTTCGATGACGAATTTTTTGTTACACATAATAAAATCAATTTCACTTGTCGTTCCAATTGGATGTCTCCATGTCGATTTCCTGTGTGGCTTTTTCTTGAAAAAGGAGTTCAAGATGAAAAATCCTTCTGCCTCTGCAAACTCAACGAGAGTATTTCCACGCTGGTTTCTGTTGCCGTGACCGAATTTACCTACTGAAGTTTCATTCTGTTGCCGTTGCCCTATTTTTGCATTGAAATCTCCCATAATTATCTTCAAGTGCTGCTTACCTTTATTATTTAGATGACGAATTTCCTCATAAAATTCTTCAATTTCTTCTTCAGGATGACTTGTGGTGGGTGCATAAGTTTGAATAATCTGAGCCTGGTATCTTCTCGATAGTTGGATAACGAGTCGTGCAGCTCTGTCAGGGGAACTTTCAACTTCTACCACTTTATCCTTCAGTTTCTTGTTTATTATAAATCCAACACCACTAGTTCTGCCAGTATCTGTCCCACGATAGTAGAAGAGATGTCCACTTTTCAGTTCAATGAGATCTTCTCCTTTTCTCCTTACCTCACTTAGCCCGACGATGTCCCACTTGATCCTTTGTAGTTCCTCTTCCAATTCAAGAAGCCTTGAATCAGAAGATAGGGAGCGTCCGTTATAGGTAGCCAAGGTCAGCATCAAATGTCAGCCTAGTCCGGTCCTCCGGGGATTCTTAGCACCCTCTGCCTTCATGTCGCACTGGCCGCTGCCTTGGCCAGGTACATTCCAGCTGCCGGAGACTGAGGGCCAAGATTTAAGTTGTAGAGTCATTTTGGAGGTGTTTGGCCATAACTCACCACGCTGGCCAAGCGAGTTGGTGAGTGTGGGATAGCATTTCCTCTGATCCCGATGGTATAGTTATACCGCTATTGGCGGTCGTCAGAGCCCCTTTAGTGGGAACAGGATGCACCACGAGAAGGTGGTGTTGACATTTGTCTAGGAGAGGCTGTGATGTTACGCATCACCTGACCTTACATATAAAAAAGAAAATAATATTAAATGTTAAAAACTGAAATATCCTTAGTGCATAACAAGACGAAATATCAAAATGTTTGGTGAAATTCGAAACTTTTTGAGCAAACATAATAAATAAATCAGAATGACAGAGGTAATAGCAACAAGGAAAAAGATTCACATTATTTCAGCTTTTCTATGAAAAGCATGTGGAAGCCCTTTTTTCTTGTTCAAATCAATAGTTTGCTGGATTTAATAGCTAATTATTGATTTTAAATAAATTATTATTTGCGTTTACATTATTTTAAATCGTTGCCGCATTACTTTCTTAAAAATGTTTTCCAATAATTTTCTATACTTGCATACAATACCAGCTTTAAATTTTAATATATATATATATTGTTTTCAGCATTGAGCAAGAGGCAAATAAGTAACAGCAATTATATTTTTGTCTCTCTGCGTAAGATTTTTATCTGATTAGGCTTTCACCATGATTTATACAATAACCAAGTCCAAACTATCCTGCGTAACGTGCCATGCTCCGCCGCCATCTTAACCCGCTCAATGTGGCTCCATGCTTCTCACAGCGTTAGCCCAGGCTCAACAGAGCAGCTGCCAATCTAGTCCTTTATACGATATCTGTGGATATAACCGAGAAAGATGTAGACGAACTCGTCGATCAGTAAAATGTGAAAAGTGGCAGATAGCATGATCAAAGTAAAGATCCAGATACGGCGATGGGTTGGACATAGTGCTAGAAAAGAACTGGCGTACCTCGGACAATTGAAATACTACAATGAATATCAAAGAACAGGAAACAATCCAAAAGAAGGCTACGTTGGAGATGGGTGAATGAAGTATGAAAGCATGTAGGAGGGTCATATAGGTGAATTACTCAAGACATGGTTGGGGGTAAGATTTTGCGAGCCCTTAATTCAGAAGTGCGTTGAAAATGATTGATGATAATAATAATACATGTGTTTTAAAGTTACAAATACAAATTCCAGAACATGTCCAAAACGAGACAAACGATTCTAAAGTTTCTTCAGAACGACGTGCAACAGAAAATCTACGTACCCAAGCAACATTGTGCTCGGTCCTATGGAAATATGCAAATGGCGATCGTACATCTTCCAGCTGGCCGGCGGTCGACCTTCATAAACGATGTTCCGAGCGGGCTGCGGGAAGCTTGAGTTGGACTGTTAGTGGAAGAATGCCTTCGCACTATCGCTTAGAAGACTCTACAGTAGAGAGCGATCGGCAGATTGGAACCAGGGCAATCTCAAGCTGAGGTAGCAAGATGATTGTGCGTGTCGGGGCAAGTGGACTCCAATCTCGGAAGAGAAAGTCTTCCATGAAACTGTAACAGAAATCAGAAGGCCAGGACAAGGGCGCCCGCCAGACACAACGAATTAAAACGACCGGTATGTTTTTCTAACCGTTCGCCGCTATAGGGTGTCGATCTCTCGCAGGAGCACTCTTCTGCTTAGGAACCGTCGTTAAATATGGATACTAATGCACTTACTAGAGAATCATCATTGCTATTGTCCCTTGAGGAGTTTTTTTGTTGTTGTTGCTGTTTGATTGAGAGTTTAGCGACCCCATGAGCAACTCAGTGGGCTATAAGCAGTCGCTCGGCCCTAATTTAAGGCCACTTGTTCCAGGGAAGGGAGAGAGACAGTGTTGTAAGAGAAGCACAACAACCATGCCTCACCGGGATTCGATCCCGGATCGATCTCGGACGAATGATAAGAATCCATCGCTTAGACCACTCCGCCATCTTGGCGGCGGAGGCGTTGTCATTCTACCTTTTGTTCTCAATCATTTCACCTAGAGTCATAAGCTATGACATTACCAAATCCGCTGCCCTACTCATGCAATCTCAGAAACTAAACTCTTTTTCCTCTTCAGTCGAAGCATTCCAGTCAGATCGTGAAACGAAACCTTCTTAGGTTGTTGATTCGTCTGGAAAGCGAATGCAAACTAAGCTCTCAAGAAAAAGTCCAATATGTCAACGTCAAACAAGAGCATATGTCTACTGTGTCTACCATTGTAGCTTGGGAGGAGCGTGCACATTCTGTAGAGTGAGTCATGAAGCAGGTGTATGACAGGAAATAGGGTGACATAAAGTCGGTGAGAAATGATTGGAAAATCGAAAACGGAATTCGCGACGAACGGGAAGGGTGTGAAAAGTTTCATAAACAGAGTTTGTGTGCTTGAGTTCCTAATAATTTCCATCACTCTAATTCAACTTATAAATGAGAAGACAGCTAATTATATTAAAGTATAATTAATAAAATTTAAAATTAAGGAAAATTTAAAATGTGGTGATGGAGAGTTGACATGGGCATCACCAGCGCAGAGTGGAACCGATCCAAACCGAACGCATGGGATAATAGGCGGACAGGAGGGCTTCTCGACAGTGTATCGCAAATGAAGAACATCGGTAAACGTTGTGATCTGAACGACTTTGGTCGCGAAAGGGCAACCGCAGTAAGGGTGTACCGCGAGTATGCCATCGACGGAAGTACCATCGTCCAAACTGCAAGCGGTAGCCGACCACACGTGATTGATAACCGGGGTCGACATACACTATCCAGCCTCATACAGATCGACTACTTGGCAAAGGCAGCGCAAACCACATTCAGGTATAATGTAATTCGATATTCATTCCTTTCAGGAAAGGAATGAATATCGAGGTGGCCCAGTCTTTACAACAGTCACAGCATCCACTCTGCGTTTTGGTTCTTTGCTGATGGAATTGCCTTCTATTCTGCTTCAAAAGCATTGGTAAGGTCGGTTGCCAGCGCCAAGAATTTCGGCTCGGCTTGCAGTCGGGTCTCCAATTATGGCTGAGTTCTCGGCTCTGTGCAGGCAAGCGAAATTCTTCCACACACATCTCACCAAACCATTACTGCACGGACCTCGATTTTGCTGAAGGGAACGTTTGATAAAGGAAAGGGCCTTCACCGAACTCTTCGCATAAAGTTCGGAGCACAGAATTGTCGAAAATTTGATCATAAGCCTCAACGTTAACATTCCCGGTAAATGGAACTAGCGAGCCCCGCCCAAATCACGAGAAATAGGCCCAGGGCATGACATTTCTTCCACCAAACTTCACACTTGGCGCAACACATTCGAGCAGGTAGCGTTCACTTAGCATCCTCGACAACCATACTTGTCCGTCGGACTGCCAGATAATGAAAAGTAATTCATCACTTCAGAGAACGCGTTTCAACTGGTCCAGAGTCCACAGCCGCAGACCTTTACGCTACTCTAACCTATCCTACGCCACTCCAACCTATCCTTTACGCCACTCCAACCTATCCTTGGAGTTGGTGTTGGTGATGTTTTGCTTGTTTGCGGCTACTTGGTCATAAAAACACATTCCCTTCAGCTATCAACGAACCGCCATTGTGCTCACATTGCTATTAGAAGCATTTTTGAACTCGATAGGGGAGAGTTACTACCGAAGACAGGGGATTTTGGTTCACCAATAGCTTCAGCTTTAGGCGGAACTGCTCTGTCTTTACATGGCTTACCCTGTCGCGACTGCGTTGTTGTTTCTTCTATGCATTTCCACTTGACAATAACATCCCTTACAGTTTGTTGCGACAAATGCAACAAGGGAGAAATGTCCAGAACTGAATTTTTGCTGAAATGACATCTTATGATCGTGCCATGTTGAAAGTGACTGAGCTCTGCCGTAAGGTCCGTTCAACTGTTCATGCTTGTCTCTGATGTTTTCCAAACTACGTGGTTTTTCTATACCTGCTTAAGCCATGTTTTGATGTACACTATATTGACAAAGGTCACCGGACACCCAGAAGAGAAACACAACAAAGCATTTATTGCCATACATTAGTACGCTGTCTGCCCACCTTTGGCCTTAATGCATGCACTGACACTTCGAGACATGCTTTGGACAAGGTTTTGGAACATAGCGATAGATATGCGTCTCCATTCAGTACATAATGCTGCCGCTAACTGTTGCTTAGTAGTACGCCTTGGTTCCAAACTTCTTATGAAGCGTTCTAATTCATCCCGTAGGTGCTCAATGGGATTAAGAGCAGGGAGCTGTGCTGGCCAGTCCACACACATAACGGAATTATCGTAAAATCACGACGTAACAGCCCTTTCTTTATGGCTCGGTGCATTATCCGGCTGGTACCAACAAGGACGGATTCCATAGTATTTCCACAGAGTTGGTAGGGCATAATTGTCCAAAGTATCAAACTAGACGAGCTGATTAACAAGTTTGTCCACGATAACCGATGCGCCGGGACCATACCACGAAAAACTCCCCGACACGAGTAAACTGCCAGCTCCAAACTTGACCGTAGAAACAAGTACACTGTAGTTAAAAGCGTTTCCTCGACTGCCGCCGTACCCACGCGGCCATCAGACCGATGGATCGTGTATTTGGATTCATCAGTCCATAGGACCCGTTTCCATTGATCTAGGGCCCACGATAAATGTTCTTTACACCATGCTAAACGACGAGTAGGATTCCGAGTGGAGATGAGAGGCTTATGAGCAGCCGCACGACAACGGTATCCCATGGAATGAAGTTCTCTGTGAATGGTACGTGTACATACTGAGGTTTCAGCAATTTTACTCACCTGTACACTGAGGTCTTGTACAGTACTCCGTCGATTAGCTGTAACGACCCACCTGAGGTTTCGGCGACCTCTATCACTGATTTTTTTTTTGGGGTCTGCCTGTGCGTTTTACTGATTCAGGCATGCCATGTGTCTTCCACGTATTCAGTACATCCAAAACAGCTGACTTAGGTATGCTTAAACGCCTCTCCGTTTCTCTTATGCACAACCCACTAATATAACACCCAACAATCTTTCCTTTCTCAGAGTCAATTCTCGCTCTCCGCGACATTTTCACTCAACATTACAGTGTGGTATGATCGCGGTCAGCTGCAGCCTTGTTTTTATACCGTTTGCAGCTGTACCGCGCATCTTAACAACGCAGAGGATCCGTTCATTTGCTTTTGAAGAGGTGTCCTGTGACTTTTGTCAATATAGTGTATGCGAGCAAATCCACTGCTCAAGAGCAGTATCCTGATAGTTTTGAATACATTGTGTATATGTTGTAATTTAAATATGCTGTCTTAAGACATTTTTCGACGTTTCTGTTCACTTTTGTCCCTATATAAAAAAAAAGTAATAGAAATTTCTTCAAGTAGAGTTTTCTGTTCCTTTCCTCTGAATTGGAGAGAAACGAGCTCAGCAATTTGACATCTTTTTATACACTGTAAAAAATAAGTGGTGTGAATTCACGGAAAGTGTCTGCAAATAATGTACAGCAAAGATGCCGGTAGGTATCCGTGTTTTTCAGAAATTTCCGTTTTTAAAAGTGCCCGTTTATTTTAACTTCCGTATATTCAGATATTTTCCGTAGTCAGAAGTTCCGTTTATTTCAGAAAAGTCCATTTCAGGTTTTTCGGTATTTAAACTGAAATTCCGTAAAATCGATGACCCTGTATATCATTTACCTCAGATAATCTTTCCACTGAGGTCAGGATTGAACCCCCTTCGTTAGAGCTGGCTCAACAAACGCTCGGCAATCCGACATACGTGCATCGTAAAACAAATTCCGCGACGATGAAATTTTGTTTTTTGTCATTAATGAGTAATTTAGTCATTTTATTTTCGGTTGGAGCTTATTATTATAATTTTGTTTTTCTGTAGGAGGACTTTTCACAAATTAAGCATTTTTCATCTTGATTTTTCGAAGGAACAAAATGCTGTGCAACTTGATTTTTTTTTAAACTGACAATGACTTTCAGTTATAATTAAAAAAGGTGAAATGCGCTTTTATAGTATTTTTTCACAAAATATATATATATATATATATATAATTTAAGGTGTTTTTTAAGGATGGTTATGTCAATAGATTTTGTTTGTCTTATGAGCTTGCCACGTTCAAGTTTAGTGTTGAGGTGCATCTTACATCTCACCAATCTATGACCATAATACCTTCAAGTTGGAACTGAAGAACAGGTTCTCTGCTTTAGAAGGCCTAACATCGGAAGAAGTGGACATCTCTGAAGTTAACAGAAAAGTAACCAAAGCTCTTATGGAAACAGCAACAAAATTAGCTGGGTCTAAGAACAAGTTGCATGTAAATAAATTATCAGGAAAAACGAAAATGTTGATGCAAAAAAGAAGAGAGATCAGGACAACTAAAGAAGATGTGACTTCAAAAGTGGAATATATAGAGCTATGCAAGACAGTACGAAAAAGTATCACTGAAGACGTAAGAAAATTCAACTGTGAACTAGTGAGGAAAGCAATTGAAAACAACCAAAGCCTAAAGATAGCAAAGGGACATCTCAGTAAGGGAAGAAAACAGATTATGGCACTGAGAAAAGAAGATGGTTCTGTAACAAGAAATAGAGGCGAAATTTTGACAAGGGTGAAAGATTTCTACTCCAAATTATATGAAAGGGATGATACATGCACTCCAGACATCATGAAAGATACCAGTACCAGAGTTCCTCCAGTCCTTCCAGCAGAAGTTGCACATGCAATCAAGAACATGAAGCGGGGAAAAGCTCCAGGAGAAGATGGAATTACTGTAGACATCATACAAGAAGCAAGTGGAGAAATTGAAACAGTACTCTCCCAAATTTTCACTCGATGCCTTAATGAAGGAAAGATTCCTGAGGATTGGAACACCGCTACAATGATCCTGCTACATAAGAAAGCTGACATTGAGGATCTCGGGAACTACAGACCTATCAGCCTCCTATCAGTAGTTTATAAAATCTTCACTAAAGTTCTTTCACACCGCTTGAAGGTAACACTGGACATGGCTCAACCGAGAGAACAAGCTGGATTCAGGAGTGGCTACAGCACAATAGATCATATCCATGTACTGAGAGAACTAATTGAAAGAGCGAGGGAATATGAACTTCCATTGTGCATGGCTTTTATCGATTATGAAAAAGCCTTTGATTCGGTGAAAACATCAGCAGTTACAATGGCTCTGAAAACCTGCGGTATTGAAGATGCATACATTAATATTATTAATAACATCTATGAAAATGCAAGTGCAAAGATTCGGCTGTTTGAAAATACAACACACATAAAAAATTGGAAAGGGAGTGAGACAAGGTGACACCATATCTCCGAAGCTCTTTAATGCCACATTGGAGGGTGTTTTTCAGTCACTGAGCTGGGAAAACAAGGGGATAAAGATTAATGGAGATTATCTAACCCACCTTCGTTTTGCTGATGACGTAGTCATTTTTGCAACTAGCCCATCAGAGCTGCAGAGTATGATCCAGGAACTTGCTGACAAGAGTAAAGAAGTGGGATTAAAAATGAACTTTCAGAAGACAAAAGTGATGTTCAATGCTTTTACAAGAAATGAAGATTTATCGATTGATGGAGAAAAACTGGAGATAACAGATACGTATGTTTATCTTGGACAGCAGATATCAAGTGAGGGTCCCATTGATGAAGAAATTAATCGGCGTACAAAACTTGCCTGGAGAGCTTTTGGAAGAAACAGCATAATTTTCAAGAGCAATATGCCATTATGTCTTAAAAGAAAAGTGTTTGATCAATGCATCCTTCCAGTGCTTACGTATGGTGCAGAGACGTGGACCTTAACTAAAAGAGACATACAAAGGCTGCAGACAACTCAAAGGAGCATGGAGAGGTGCATACTTGGTGTAACCAGGAGAGATAAGAAGAGGAACTCGTGGATCCGAAAAATGACAAGAGTGGAAGACATCATGATCAGAGTTAAATCCCTGAAATGGCAAGGGGCTGGACATACTGCCAGAAGGACATATCATCGATGGACAGCCGGAATTTTAGATTGGATTCCAAGGGACAGGAAAAGACCCAGAAGAAGACCACATGGGAGATGGGTGGATGAAATTCGAAAGTATGCAGGGGTGACATGGAGGAGACTAGCACAAGACAGACCGTTGTGGAGGAAACTTGGGGAGACCTTCGTCCAGCAGTGGATTGATAATGGTTGACAATGATGATGATGATGATGATGATGATATAATTTACTATAATAGCTGTTCTGTTGTCTTAAGTTGTCCAAAGACTGATACACAGACATCGCATAATCATCTGTACAATAAGTACCCGGTTTCTTACTGTAGTAACTCAATATATAATAAGTAGCTGGTGCACCAAATAGGGGAAAAGAAAAGTAATTTCTTGTGCCACAGTAAACAAAATCGATGCGATATGCTATCCACAATATTACATCTCGCTACGGAACTTTAAAATTCGACAGACGATTGAAATTTAAAAGTTAATCAAACCTCAAGTATTCTCACCAATCGCTCGTATTACCGGTAATTTCTCGTCATACGAACACAGAAGAAGTGAGAACGGAGATTTTCCGTTAGTATACGAAAGGAATTGCGGAAAGGTTTCTGAAAATTCAGAATTTTCCGTTAAGACATGTCTAAAACAGTAATTTACCGTCAATATAAAAAAGAAACGCGGAAAGGTTTCTGAAAATTCAAAATTTTCCGTTAAGACATCTCTGAAACAGTCATTTATCATCAATATAAGAATGAAACTGCGGAAAGGTTTCTGAAAATTCAAAATTTTTCGTTAAGACATCTCTGAAACAGTAGTTTATCATCAATATAAGAATGAAACTGCGGAAAGGTTTCTGAAAATTCAAAATTATCCGTTAAGACATCTCTGAAACAGTAATTTACCGTCAATATAAGAAAGAAAGTGCGGAAAGGCTTCTGAAAATTAGGAATTTTTCCGTGATACGAAAAATCCGTTAAATTCAGGTTTCTATCTGTCATTTCAAGGAAAAGGTTGTATCAGAAATATGCTTCATTAATTCACGAAAGAAATGACGGAAACTTGTCTGTGAATTTCAGAATTTTTTTTACAGTGTAGTGCTTAGTTTTGCATCAAAGGTTAAAGTATTTTCTCATTAATATAGAAAACGAAGTGTCAGGAAAAGCAAACTATACCTTTCTCGAATATTAAGATTGCTTGTGATATAGATATTGTTTACTTTAATTCCTAATTTTCATTTTTAACGAATCGCGTGGGAGATGGCTTTCGAGACCTTTATATTTAAGGGAAACATGAATAATGACTTAGCCGTATCTATTTCTTGAAGGTAACATAATTATGTGAATTTCCCACTTGATAACATACTGGCAATCGGTATAATTATGTGCGGATGGTATAATGTTGTGCAATATCCTTTCTAGCTTTTTTGTGGCTGCCTGTTTCCCGAAAGTTAATAATTTAATGGATTCTTTAGAAAGGCAGCAGTGAATAAAACAAAACTGAAAAATTCTCAACAGGGAGTTTTCACGCTTCAGTATATTTGACAATTTATAGGTAATGCTATAAATTGTCAAAAATACCGAAGCGTGCATTCTATCCCCATGCATTTTAAACGGATTGAGAATCTTAAATCTCCGAAAATGCTGAGCACTGAACAAGGAAGGGGGCACCCAGAAATTCGGAATGGGGGTGGGGATTCCGGCTCTGCAAGTAAAACTGTCCATGTATGTGTACTTACGTGACACGACTGTTATAATAAATATTTTGACATGTGAAATAATTTAATACAGTGTATTCATGAACTATCCAGCTGCAAATGGTGTTCTCGTTGTTATTTTTACTTATAATAAAAGATCATATTTCAGAAAAGGACTTAACCACAAATGCAATTATTTTATCTATTGCTATATTACAGTTTCAGAGAATGTATTTTAGAACAAATTCTATAATGTGTGCAGCAATTATGATAATTGAAATACACCATTTAGGAAAATTAGAGAACAGTAAGAAGGTTAAGAATCTCTCGTGTCGGACACCAATGTTGTCGGAATCCTATCGCGAAACACTTGGCCTCATGGGGGGTCCGGACACTGGGACACCCCCCCCTTGGGTGGGCTCCAAGCACTGAATAAATTGTATTGAAGTACATGCATACATACATACATATCACTAAGCTGTTCTTTAAGATTCAGAGGTTAGCTCCACAAAGAAAAGACAAACTACCAGATAATTTTTATCTGATTATTTACTTACTGTTGCCATATTAAACTCCTCCACTTACAGCGATCTTGGCACACAATTCGAGCTTCACTGACATCCATCACACGACGCAGACAAGATCTTCTGTACTTCATACTCATACTCTTTTTCTCATGCACACACTCCTGAATCTGATCCTCCCATGACTTCCAATGCTTTTCCTTCCTGCCACTCGGGCTGAAAATTTTTTCACAGTAAGCATCTCATCACTCATTCTTTCAACATGCCCAAACCACCGAAGCATATTAGTTTCCACAAGTGTCACGAAGAAATTGCCTTTGTGGTATACAAATGAACGTACACGTAAAGGTCCGCACGGACCATTTGGAAAGCCTGGTCTGGCTTAGAATTTCCAGATTACGTCCCGACCCGATCAGTTTCAGAAGTTTATCAAGCGTTATCCGCTGTTTTAGGGAATGAACCAATGCTTCATCTAGAGCAGAAGACTTCGACCCTTGTCTGCCCCAAAGAATGGTTTTCGATATTATCCGGAGTGCGCTATTTGTGGAATTTTATCGCACCGTGGACAGCGCTTTGGGTGCAAAAAAATGGTGGATGAACTTAGCTGTCTAAATCTGTCTCGCACAGTAACAACGAACTGGGAATCAACAGTTGCAGAAATTACCGCAGATTTCAGCGTGGGAAGTGCCGGAAACGTCTAAACCAAGACTATGAGCAAATCATTAGCAGCAGTAGAGGTTATTAGACGCTCCCTATCCACCACAGGCCCATTGCGAACGCCACACCACCTTACTGTACGCCTTTACTAGGCGAACGAATATCAGCACTCTACCTTGGGTGATTGGAGACGGGTCTTCTTCTCCGATGAGTTCCGTTTCCAGTTATTTTGCCCGGATCTGGCGAAAACTCCGTGAAGCAATGACACGCCATGTCAAAAAGGGCCATCAGCTATTCATTAGCCGCAATAGATTATGGGTGCCGCCAATCCATCAAAGTCCAATTGCTAACGCCCCATCGCCGTATTGTATACCTTAACTCGGCAAAAGAGCCTAGCTGAATGATTTGAAGACGGGTCTCCTGACCCGATGAATCCCGTTTCCAGTCATATGCGAATCAACATGTGAGGGTGCGAATCTTGCGGAAAGCGAACAAAGCGATATACCCGGTAGGTTAACAAAAAAGTGAAAGCTAGTGGAGGCTCGGTTGTGGTACGGGGAGTGTTTAACTATCACACGTTGAGACATCTAGCGCGCCAAACTTCATAAGCGGCCTACGCAACGTGTCCATCCTTGCTGACCATCTGTGTCCGTTCATGGTAATCATGTACCCATAGGGCAGTAGACACTTCCAGAAGAACAGTGCGCCTTTCCATAGAGCCGAAGTGAGAAGAAAATGTTCAGAAGGGCATTCCGCAGAAGTTCCTACCCTGAAAAGGTCTCCTGGTTTACCGGATATGAACCCTGGGGGAAATCTTTGGGATGCTGAAAGAAGATTCGTTGGAGCATTGTATCTTCCATCCATGAATGCGACGAAATCATGGATAGCGGTGCAGAAAGTGTGGCCAGAGGTACATATGAAACGTTTTTGTGACCTAGTTAACTCAGTGCCTCTCCGTGTGACTATTTGTATCCAAGCGAAAGGTTGTCCTACCCGTTGTTAGGTAGGTATTCAATGATTTCTGTCCTCTCAGTGTACATTGACAGGCGATCTCGTAAACTTGCGCTGCTAGTCTGGATTCGCGTGTTCGAATCCCAGGCAAGACATGGATGTAATGGCACTTACTCTCCTGATTCTCTCCAAGTTTGAGCAGATTCCCCCTTTTGACATACTTGTGTACAACGGCTTGCAACACTTTAGAGAGTTTCTAGAAGATTCCAGTAAATGAGTCAGTTAAACGTTACCGTGTGTTTTTCATAGGACCGTAGAAAATTATTATGGGGACTCCACTTACCAAAGTATGAGTCTCTTTATGGTTAACTTAGAAATGAGATCAAATTATGCTGACGTGAAAACACATATCACAAAAGTAGGAACCTACGCTTGGTTCCATCAAAGGAAGCTGTATTATTATAAGTATAAGAATGTTGTGCATGTACATAGACATGGAAGGAGTCCAACAACATAGACTGAAGAGTGTTTAATTGACTGCGAAACGGGCAAATGCCGATGTTAGTGTTTAGTGTGGAAGCCTTACGTTCGTTGGCGTTCTTTTAATCCTTTTCTGATCAACGAATTTTGGGTAAAGACCATTTAAATACTACTTCCTTAACCTCCTTTATCTGTCGAGAGGTATCTGCCTCTTGGCATGTTTTTGTTGTAAAACAAAAAAAAAGGTGAATGCAGATAATGGATAAGCATGGCTGAATATTTAGCCAATTCCAGGCACTTCACCTTCTGAATCATTAAAATATTCATAAGTCTGAAGGAAGGAGTGCACTATGCCTCTTTCTGATTGCTGGCTTTAAATGGTTCTGAAGAAAATTGCAGAATTTGTGCTTCGTGACTCTTAATTTTACTTGCATATAATGGTCCATTATCACATCTGCATTATCTTGGAGGACATAGTAATACTTTCTCGTCTCTCCCTAAACTTTCTTTGAGTTTTTTTCGTTATCGTATTGGAATGTTGTACCATTCATCCTCCGCTTGTGATAACGGTTCCTCCTAAGTAAGATTCTACGCAGACTAGCGGGATTGTTAAAATACTTGATATTTCAATTTTGAAATTTCCTTACTTACAGGTTTCTTATGATAATTTTAACTTGCTGGGTTACATTTGGGAGTGATCAGAATATTTTAAGATCAGCAGATGCATAAAATTTCTTTTTGAAAGTCTTCTCCCTTGTGCCTTTACTTACATAAATATAACAGGACATTATTATTAGCACGTCTTTTATAAAAAAAGATCGTGTATGTTATCGGTTTGTCCGTCCGTCCGTCGGTTTGTACCCACGATATCTCTGCAACTATTAGTCCGATTTGAAAAATTCTTTTTGAGTTGGGAAGCTTGAAATATGAGAATGATGATCCTTTATTTCCTTTTTTTTAACGATGAACAATTTCGCCGCTAGAAAGCGTAAATGCAGATGATGTCGAACTCAAAAATACGTTTTATTCCACATATTTGCTTCTGAATATCCGATTGAAAAAATTATTTTATCTTTCGATTCCATTTATGTCGAAGAGTATTTTAGACATGTAGTTACTTTTTTCAAATTACGCATAGATTTTCCGCTGGGGGCGTAAAAGTAAATTGCATTTTCCCCGATAACTCTCCTTCTAAAACTCCGATTTGAAAAATGTTTTCTTTAGCGGATACATCTCATAATGGAAAATCTTTTGCATATAATTTCAAATTTTTGGTAAATAATACCTTGGCCACCAGGGGTCGTAAATGTTAATTTTTGCTTCTGATGTATTTGCCATAAAATCTGAGCTTCTAAAATATCGATTGAAAAAATTCTTTCGTGGACTGATGCCACTCGCATCGGTAAACCTTTTCGAATATTTTCTTCCTAAAATATTCCAGTTTCTCCGCCAGGGGCGTAGATATATATCTTATTTTTGTCAATATCTCTATTTCTAGGAGTCTGATTTGAAAAATTCCTTCTTTGTTGCATAGTGTTTTCCGTGTAGCATGTTTTTCATATAATTTCAAAATTTTAAAGTCGTTCATAGACTTTCCGCTAGGGGGCGTAGCGGTAATTGCGTTTCCCCTGAATCTCTGCTTCTAAATCTCCGATTTGAAAAATTCTTTCTGCACCGGATACAGCTCCTAATGGGAAATCGTTTGCATATAATTTCTAATTTTTGTAAAAAAATTGTTTGGCCACCAGGGGGCGTAAATCTGAATTTCCGCTTATGATGTATTTGCAGCAAAATATGAGCTTTAAATTCTCGATTGAAAAAAACGTCGTTTGTAGGCCGATACTACTCTCATGTCGACAAACCTTTTAGAAACATTTTCTTCTTGAAATAATGCATAGTTTTTACGCCAGGGAGCGTAGATGTATATCTTATTTTTGTCAATGTCTCTACTTCTAAGGGTCCGATTTGAAAAATTCCTTTTTGTTGGATAGTGTTTCCGATGGGAAAAGTTTTTCCTATAAATTCAAAATTTTCAAGTAAATCATATACTTTCCGTTAAGAGGCAAAAAGGTAAATTGCGTTTTCTGCGTTATTTCTGCTCCCAAAACTCCGATTTGAAAAATTCTTCCTGTATCGCATACAAGACCTGATGGAAATAATATTTCACATAATTTCTAATGTTTAGTAAAGAATGGTTTGTCCACCTGTGGTTATAAGTGTTAATTTCTGCTTCTGATGTATTTGTAGCAAAATCTGGGCTCGTGAAATCTCGACTAATTTTTTTTTCCTTGGACCAATACCGCTCATATGGATAAACCTTTTGCAAACACTTTCTTCCTAGAATAATACATGGTTTTGCCACCAGGGGACGTAAAATCACATCTTATTTTCGTCGATATCTCTGTTTCTAAGAGTTCATAAGCTCGCGATTCCGTTTACAGCAATATCTGAGGGATTAAAAGCTCGATTGCAAAATTTCTTTCTTCCGTGAGATACTATTGTCTTCCATACCGGTTCCATTAATTTTGAATAGCTTTGATAAATTTAATTTGCGTCTGAACGGATTCAAAAGACGTGCTTATTACACCCGAAAATTCGGTGTCATCTTTCTTGTTTTTGTTATATTATCATTTGACATTCAGTGCCTTCGAGAGAACACTATTGAATTCAGGTAATGCGCCAATAAACTATGAAGGAGCTCATAATAGTTTTGCTTATTTAATGTATATTTAAAGACAGGTAATTTTTGATTTACTAATTGTGGGAGGAAGGACGGTCTTCTTTATAAACCGTTATCATTTGGCCCTGAAAGAAGGTCTCGCCCAAATAATTCCTTCTCCATATTTCCTCCGTTCTTCCAATGCAGCGCAGCACATCGAAATATACCATCTCTCCAACTTTCACGCGTTTTTTTTTTATCTTGCTTAACGTAAATGTGTTTTCCTTTCTCAAGGCTTTTACTTACACTGTAAAAAATAAATGCTGGGAATCGATGAAAAATTCCTAAAAGTAACGTGCAGAAAAGGTGATGCTATTTTAACGAAATTTCTGTTTCTTCTAACTTCAGTATTTTGATAGAATCATTATTTCTATTTATTCGGCAAAATCCCTTTCGGGGCTTTATGTAAATCTCCCATTTTGGAAATTTCGCTTAAATCTCCTTTTACCAGCTAGTATTCTTCTTTTCTAGCACACGGGATTAACGAGTCCTCTCGGTTCTCCCTCGTGGAATTTCGAACCAACGACCGTTTCAATGGGAAACTAGTGTGCCACCATTGAGCCAGGAATACCCCCGTAACGCGCAATCACGTATAAGACAGAACTCTCTCTCTCTCTCTCTCCCTATATATATATATATATGAAATATTTTAAAGGTGTACTTTTTTTTGTATGTGCATTGTGAGCGTTTTGATTTTAGTTTGCGTGTGTTAATTTAGTGGATTTAGGGATTTCTACCGGAAGTTCTTGGTTGAAGGTGTAGAGAGTTTGATATATATATATACATATATATGGAGGAGACTGGCACAAGACAGACCGTTGTGGAGGAAACTTGGGGAGACCTTCGTCCAGAAGTGGATTGATAATGGTTGACAATGATGATGATGATGATATATATATATAGCTAGTATTCTTCTTTTATATATATACACTGTTGGCCGCCCAAAATGCAACACCAAGAAGGACACGAGATAGCAAAGCCAGATTTACTGGACACATAACAACAGATACGAAGATGAAACGATTGAGCTTCCAGGCCTGTGCGACCTGCGGAACACGCAGACATCAAGAGTTCGTGTGGCTCCCATCGCTGGCAATAACGGCCGCTACACGCCGCGGCATCGAATGAAAGAGGCTTTGGATGTGGGCTTGGGGTATGTCGGTCCAGGCTACTTCCACACGTTGCCAAAGTTCATCAGGTGTAGCCACGGGTGGTGCTTTCCGGGCCCCTCGGTTGCCGATCAGCGACCAGACACGTTCGATGGGCGACATATCGGGAGAACAGGCGGGCCACGGCAGCAGTGACACGTGGTGGGACATGAAGAATTGTTGCACGTTGCGTGCCACGTGCGGGCGCGCATTGTCCTGTTGAAACGTGGCCGCTGGCGCGTCCTTCAGGTAAGGGAGGACTACAGACTCCAAAACATCGGAGATGAAGCGGTGGCTGTTGAGTGTACCGGCGATGCGTACCAGAGGGGTGCGAGTGTCATATCCAATTGCGCTCCAAACCATAACGCTAGGCGACGGACCGGTATGCCGATGCATAATGCAGGCGTCATACAGCCTCTCGCCATGGTGTCGCCACACGCCTATCCGACCATCGTGGTGTTGCAGGCAGAAGCGGGATTCGTTGGAGAAGACAATGTCGTGCCATTTAGCAATCCAGGTGCGGCGTTCAACAGCCCACTGCCACCGCACTTGCCGGCGGTTTAATGCCAACGGTAATCGGAGCAATGGGTGCCGTGCGACAAGTCCCCGCTCCTGCAGACGACGTCGAACGGTGCGTGCTGACACAGGTTGTTGCGCAACTCACCCTAATTCCTGCGCTAACGTTCGTGATGTGGCGGCGCGAGCCGACGATGCCCGCCGCACAACATGCCGGTCCTCTCGTCCGGTGGTGTGCCGCGGCTGCGGCAATCGTTCACGTCGTTCCGTCCGCCCCTCTTGCACCCACCGAATCAATACTCGCCTCACTGTGGCTGGATGTCGTCCCACACGGGCGCCGATGTATCGGTACGATGAACCGCTGTCGCGATAAGCCACTATTCGTCCTCTGTCGAACTCCGAAACGTGTTGGAATCACTTCCGTGTTCTGCGACGAGGCATGGGGAAGCTTCCCACGCATAGGACCGGTAGCACAACACACTTCCACTACTTACACCCCGCCTTCTGTGCACTCTTTTTATAGTGCTTCTCAGTAGCGTGCCGGGCGCACATGATTTGCAAATGCCCTGCAATGCTAATCGTGTGCATGTCCTTTCGCGGGCGACGCATGCTGCGAATTTTCAGGCAAATCGGATGCTTCCTTTATGGTGTTGCATTTTTAGTGGCTAGCAGTGTATATATATATACTGTACACCGATGAGTCATTCCATTATGACCACCCACTACCTAGAAAAATGAGGCCGTTTGGAACCCAAACGGTGGCGCAAGTGAAGTTCACAGAGCAGTTTATTTACGACCCTAGGACCGCCTTTCGGTTAGTAGAGTGTTCGGAGTCAGAATGGGGGAAAGCTGCCGATTAATTGGAGTTTGATAAAGAACAAATTTGTGATGACACGGCTCCTCGGAACTACGATCTCGGAAACGGCGTGGCTTGTGAGCTGTTCACGTGACGCTGTATTGAGTACGTATCAAAAGTGGTGCACAGGTAGCCAAACGACGAACCGTCGTCTAGCCGTGTGTTGTCCGCAGCTCACTGATGCCAGAGGGGAGCGCAGACTGTTGCTCATTGTTCACAGCGACCGAAGGGCTACAGTGCGACAAATCACCCGCAAGTACAACAGTGGTGATCAATACAATGTGTCACAGTACACAGTTCATCGCAGTTTTATGCGCATGGGCCTGCGTAGCCAAAGACCCAGCCGGGTCCTGATGCTCACTGCACGTCATTACCAACAATGCATGAAATGAGCCCAAGACCATCGAGATTAGACTGTCGATGATTGGAAGAAAGTGGCCTGGTCTGACGAATCAAGATTTCTGGTGCATCACGTAGACGGCTGACTGCGGATACGCAGATTATCAACGGAGGCTACGGCACCTGGATTCCCTGTTTCGGCGGGAACAGGCAGGCGACGGCGGTGTCAAGCTGTGGAAGATGTTTTCTTGGGATACCGTAGGCTCCATTATGACAATAGCACAAGCCCTGACAGCTGTCAGGTAACTGAACATCGTTGCTGACCAAATTCCCCCATTCATGGCAACTGTGTGTTCCTACTGGTGATGGCCATTACTAACAGGATAATGCGCTATGCCACACTGCCAGAATCGTCAAGAAGTGGTTCGAGGAACATGCTAGTGACTTTCCGTTAATGCCCTGGACTCCAAATTCACCTGACATGAACCCAATGGAACATTTCTGAGCTTGACTTGGAAAAACAGGTTCGAAATCACCACCATCCCGAAATATAAGGGAACTAAAGGACCTGCTGTTGGCATTATGGTACCAGATACCCCAGGATACCTATCGCCACCTTATCGAATCAATGCCTCGCCAAGTGGCCTCTGTTTTTCTGGCTCTAGGGGTCGTACAGCTTATTATGTATGTGGTCATAATGTAATGGCCCATCGGCGTATGTCTATAACTCAACATTACACAACAAGAAAAGAATGTCATCACAGTATGAAGATGAAGCATGTGTATAACCGGATGGAACTCCAAAACCGATGAAGTAAGTGGCCTAGATTTCGAATGTGATTATCCCGAACAGTGATGCAGATTGCACAATGAGCACTCATGCTGTTTTTAAAGGCTGTGAATGAGAGTGGGGCAATAAGTGCCACTCCACCACAAAGGCGCGTCATAGTCCCGTGAGGGTTTAAGCAGCGGCTGCGGTCTTACACTTACTCTTCCCAATGTATCTCAGACATGCACTTTAGGGATCAGGTCCGGAGATCTCGCGGGTCACTCCATTCGGCGAATATCGTCACTCTCCAAGTAGTCGTTGACTAACCGAGCCGTGTTGAGACGAGCTGTTTCGTCCATAAAGAAGAACTCTCGGCGAAGAGCTACTCTGAACAGCCGTACATTGGGCTGTAGGATGCCATCCTTGTAGCTTGCAGTAGCAAAGGTGCCTCCTGGAAACACGTTCAGTGGCGTGCATCCATCCAGCATGATGCCAGCCCAAACCAAGAGTCTTCCACCACCGTAGTGGTAAATTTCCATAATGCCGGAGGGAAGATTTCGGCTTTCCACCTCTCTCTAAATCTACATCCTTCGAGAATCAGTGTTTAGGCTGTTCCGCGACTCGCCGCTGAAGAGAACTCAGGCCTATTGATCAAGGGTCCAGGGGTGATGTCGTCGGGCCCAGTTCAGACGGACATTTCTCTGCGATGTGGCGAGTAGGGTACAGACCATTCGCCTTCTTGCATACAGACCTCTCTCGTAGAGTCTTGTATAAACCGTTTGCCTTGATATCGCAATTCTTTTAGCAGAGGAGAGCTGCTGCGAAAGCTGCCTGGTTGTCGAATAGGTATAGTGGCAAGCTGATAGAGGCAACTACCGGTCGTCTTGACTTTTTGTGGCTCTTTGACGTCCTTGTCCCTGTTTCTGATTTCCTGGAACTTTCTCCAGAGATTGGAGACCACTTGTCTCGACACTTTGAGCCATCTTGTTACCTTACTTTGCGGCTGCCTTGCTTCAAGTCTACTAATCACTCTTCACTGTAAAGGTTCTTCTTAACTATGGTGTAGAGCCATTCTTCCATTAACAGTCCAATTCAAGCTTTAATTGTCACAGCCCACTCAGAAGAACGTTCATCAAAGTCGTGTGCCTGTCATCATTTCCATATATCCACAGGAGCCATCACAATGTTTCTTGAGTACGTTGACTTAGTGTTTTCCGTTGCACATATTTCTGAAAAATCTTTACAATCGGTCGTCTCGTTTAAGATATTTTCAAATTAACATTTGTCACGTCTATTTTTGACACTAGTGTATATCTGAACAAGCTTAATATCAACGTTTTTCACACTACTCTTCTCTAAAATTCAGAGTACTAAATTCAGTCTCGATAACTCCACTCATTCTGTAATCTGTACTCAATGTGATTTTTTCGCTCTGTGTCCAACTGCCAGCGTTGACAGATGATTAAAGATCTTCGGTGACGTAGTACGTGGTTCAATGAGGAAATGTTTAACCAAGAAGTAACTAAATTTACATCAGAAAACAGAAACTTAAAATGAAGGTTGTTTAGAGTTACACATAACAAAATCTGTTGATAAGTACCCACAAATTCTTGTGCTGCTATGAAAGGCCTCACGGATTCGAGCAACTGCTATTATGAGTCTTTTACACCTGCCAATGTTCCAATTGGGGAACATGAACTTTTCAATTAAAATAAAAAAAATCGGAGGAAAGAATTCAGTAATGGAATTTTTCTTCAAATTGCTGAATATCCTATATATATATTTAGCTACTTATGTTTTGCCCTTCACTCAAAAATTAAAAATCTGAAAATTTCCAAAAACTGCTGGGGTTTTTTTTTATACCTGTTATGAACACTTTAAAATTTTAATTCATAAAAATCATTGAATTTCTTTTATATTCACTGTAGATATGCAGAAGGGTTGAGTTTATGTTGTGATTACATAATGTTTTAGAGTTCTTAATTCATTATTGAGAATTAGTGTCTTTTTTTTTCGATGTTCCCAAATAGGAACATTGGCAGGTGGTGTGAAGACACATTTTTCATCAAAAAGTTCCAATTACTTTCTAAACCTTTCAGCAGCTACGCACAATGATATGTTTATGTTTGAGAGTGTCTGTGATTGGTGCACTTTAGCTCTTTTCCCAAAGCCCTTTTAACTGAACTTTGACACTTAGTATTGGGTAACTATATAAAATCTGTGATGATGGGCAGGATGATTATGTAAGCACCTGGACTGGTAATGCCATTGTTACAGTTACAGCAAATTACTCTTCATGTAAATCCATCAGAATAGTCAAACTATTTTCAAGGGACAAGAAAAGCGAGACTGACGTCCTATAACATTACCTTATTCAGAGTTATAGTGAAGATATGGAAAGTGTTGATCTCTATTGTTTTCTCGGTAGCTATCGTCGTAAACCATTCAAAAGAAAGTGATGGTGGAACTGGTTTACTAATGCACCGAACATGTCCTTGGTGGCAAGCAGGATCTTCTATTGTAGAGTCCATACAAAATGCGCTTTCACATTTGCAATTCAGAGGAAGTGACGAAGTCACTATGAAGTTTCACCGAACAGAACACCTGTCACCTCTCCCTGTACCCACAGGTTCCACTCCATATGCTTCTCGAACATCTCACACCCACTACCTGAACATCTCACACCTACTACCTGAACATCTCACACCCACTACCTGAACATCTCACACCCACTACCTGAACATCTCGCACCCACGCCTGTCACCTCTCCCTGCACCCACAGGTCCCACTCCACATGCTTCTCGAACATCTCACACCCACTACCTGTACCCCCTTTACAACGGTGCTTTGTAAGTTGAGAGAAAAATACCAGAAACAAATGGTTTGATTGCAAAAAAAGACAAAATTAACATTGTGTTCCAGTTTACCATGGGCACTTAACTATAGTATACTAAGGAAACAAAACTGACGTCCTATAACATTACCTTATTCAGAGTTATAGTGAAGATATGGAAAGTGTTGATCTCTATTGTTTTCTCGGTAGCTATCGTCGTAAACCATTCAAAAGAAAGTGATGGTGGAACTGGTTTACTAATGCACCGAACATGTCCTTGGTGGCAAGCAGGATCTTCTATTGTAGAGTCCATAAAAAATGCGCTTTCACATTTGCAATTCAGAGGAAGTGAAAAATTCACTATGAATTTTCACCAAAAAGAACGCCTGTCACCTCTCCATGCACCCACAGGCCCCACTCTACATGCTTCTCGAACATCTCACACCCACTATCTAGTACCCCCCTTTACAACGGTGCTTTGTAATTTGAGAGAAAAATACCAGACACAAATGGTTTGATTGCAAAAAGAGACTAAATTAACATTGTGTCTCAGCTTACCATGGGTACTTAACTATAGTATACTAAGGAACAAAATAAATAGAATTCATTATTTCAAATACACTATGTAAACAAAAGCATTTGGATACCTCCATATATGCAAATAAACGTGCATTAGCAGTACCAGATGCCCACCTACAGGGTGTGTTGGGAGCTGTATGTAAACGGAAGAGTTAGGACATCTATCAGACTGCGCTGAAAGCAACTACGCTCTGCGCAGCTGAACTGATGGACTTTGAAAAGGGGCACGGAGGTTGGTTGCCTTCTGAGTAAGAAATCATGGCGTAGCATTTTCTCTCTCCTGGGATTCCCCAAATCCACTGACGTTGATATTCTTCGTCAACGGAAAGCGTATGATGCCACTGCACTGAAGCCATACTCTTACAGGCCGCATAAACTGAGTTATGCCATGCAAAACTTACCGCAGAATGTGAAGGCATGCACATCCTCTGCCACATTCCTGCCCAGCGATGTTGAATAAGCCACATGGAACATCTATTTGCACCAGTACAAACCATCGAGATAGTATGGCGAAGGTTACCATGCTAGGTCAGCTACACACAAGACCTACATCACTCCAGGTAATACCAGACTGTGACTGCAGTTCCTCTCTCACCATTCATGGGCAACAGAAAAGTGAAAGATGGTCATAGAAATAAATGACTCACACTACTCACTCTTTTGTTTAGATAGTACTAGGGTGTGGCTTTTGCCAAGGGAACGCTGTCACGTGGACTGCATTGGCGCTACACTCAAGTTTGGAGGATGATCTGTGATGGTGCGGAGATGGCTCTGCTAGCAAGGACTGAAACCTTTGGTTATGGTAATTTTCAACCTAACGGTCGCCAGTTATCAAGATATTCTGATACAATACTGCACTACCTCTGCTGTGGCAGCCCTCCCGTACAGGTCCCTATCTGATTTAGCTAATCCGGGTACCTTTCCACTCTGTAACACCTGTCCAGGCTAGGTTTGGGAAGCAGGGACATGACATCGAGGCGTTATATAGGATGGTTTGAAGTCCCTATCTAAATCCCATAGAACGTATGTGGGACAATCAGAAATGCTGAATCCGATCTCAGCAGGTAAGACCTTATTGTACAGCAAGTGACCTTACTCTGTGGCAAGTTACAGCTAATCAGTTATTATCATAAATTAAAAGTGCAAAAACTGACCAATAAATCTAAAATTCTAATTTTTATAATCCCTAATATATATTAGTGATCCTTTAGTGTACTAAATAACGAAAAAAAACAGTTTCTGTAAAATTGCAACAAAATTAACTCCAAAGGCCAATGTTCCCAAATGGGAACAATGAAGAAAACAAAGAAACTTTTTTTTTCCAAAAAATATAGAAATGTGTATGTTATACTTATATAGGTATGATATGCTCTTTAAACTGCACAAAAAGTTTGAAACTCACAGTTAACATAGTGCGGCATTTAAAAAGTTTTAAACACTTCACGAATTTGGCATGCCTTCACTAAAAACTTAATTCACAGCTTCTGATGATACAGCAAAAATCTAAATGTGGATCTTTTGACTGTTGTTTTGAAAACTACAAAACGAACATTGCATCAATAATAAACTTACGGTATATTATTAATGCGAAACTTTTCAAATATTTAAAGTCTATCGTTGTTTTGCGAACTTTTTTCTTGCGCACTGAAAGAATCTGTTTCCGAGAAACTTTTTTCTTAGAAATCGGAAGTGTAACATTACATTAGCATAATTTACAAGAATGTATAAGGTTAACTTTTATTGGTTAAATTCCTTTCTCATGATACGTTTTAGTACCCATGAGAGGTACACGTAAAGAGAACCAGTGTATGAATTACTGAGAGAGATCAGAACGTATTTCTTTTGACAATAATTTCCATACGGCGTCAAAAGAAATACGAGAGCAGTTCTGAGAAATAAGTGAAGAAGAAATGAAAAATGAGATTCATATTTTACGAGATCAAAAACACAATATTCTTGTTAAATTTGCGAATTGTAATATTTTATTAAAAAAATGGGTTTGTTTTCTAAAAGAAAGGAATAACGTTATGAGACAAAATGTTCAAAGGACACTTACTGAACAGAAAATTTCAGATTTTTTCAAACAAATGCCGAAGCTGGAGAGCAACGGCGAACATAAATAAAAAGGAAGGAAAAAATGGAAAAAAATGCTTGTTAAATAAAGAAACTTTAGCTGCGCCTTTTTCTTCGAGGCACGTAAAGAAACGCCGTCGAAGTAAAACATATACATACTGTATCTACGTAACAGGGGTGGACTGCGTCGACCAAACAAAGCTCAGAAATTTAGTGTTAAGGTCCACGATAAAAATACAGGTACCCACGTTGTAACACCTCATAAATTACCCCATGAAAAAATTCTGTTAGATCCTGAATGAAAGAGAACTGTTGGAATATACATCGTAAAACCAGTTTTTTTATTCGCCCGTCCCTGATTTAGGGCCACTGGTTCCAGGGAAGGGAGAGAACCAGCACCGTAAGACAAACACAACATCTATGCCTCACCGGGATCCGAACCCAGACCCATCTCGGACGAATGATCAGAAGCCATCCTTTAAACCACTGCGTAATTGGGGCGGCTATAACTATAGTTTTAACAAATTTAATGGTGAAAGATTTATAAAAAAAATTCTCTCACGATTGAATGAAGCATCGAAACAGATCATTATATTCCTTTGAAAATGCAGACCACGCTTTTCCAACAAACTCACCACGAAGGTCGTGCTGGAAGATGAAACGTGCACATGCTACATAGCGATTTTCCTACGCAATCAAGTTTCATTTTCATTTATTTTCAGATCGCCTACTGCGCCATGGTATTGGCATCTCCTCTTTCAGCAGACACCTTTTTTTAGTTAACTCAGCATTCTTAACCCATGAACTAACATCTTGAGAAATGAACTAGTACTAATAAATCGGTTTATAAACTGCTGACCACCCAAAATGCAACACCAAGAAGGACACGAGATAGCAAAGCCAGATTTACTGGTGCATAGCAACAGATACAAAGATGAAACGGTTAAGCTTACAGGCCCGTGCGACTTGCGGAACACGCAGACATCAATAGTTCGTGTGGCCCCCATGGCTGGCAATAACGGCCGCTACACGCCGCGGCATCGAATGAAAGAGGCTTTGGATGTGGGCTTGGGGTATGTCGGTCCAGGCTACTTCCACATGTTGCCACAGTTCATCAGGTGTTGCGGCGGGTGGTGCTTGCCGGGCCACTTGGTTGCCGATCAGGGACCAGACGTGTTTGATGGGCGACATATCGGGAGAACAGGCGGGCCACGGCAGTAGTGACCCCTTGTGGGCCGTGAGGAATTGTTGCACGATGCATGCCACATGCGGGCGCGTATTGTCCTGTTGAAACGTGGCCGCTGTCAGGTCCTGAAGGTAATTGAGGACTACAGGCTACAAAACGTCAGAGACGTTGCGATGGCTGTTGAGTGTACCGGCGATGCGTACCAGAGGGGTACGGGTGTCATACCCAATTGCGCCCCAAACCATAACGCCAGGCAACGGACTGGTATGGTGATGCATAATGCAGGCGTCATACAGTCTCTCGCCGCGGTGCCGCCACACGCGGATCCGACCATCTTGGTGTTGCAGGCAGAAGCGGGTTTCGTCGGAGAAGGCAATGTCGTGCCATTCCCTAGTCCAGGTGCGGCGTTCAACGGCCCACTGCCGCCGCACTCGCCGGTGGTGTAACGTCAATGGTAATCGAAGCAATGGGCGCCGTGCGACAAGTCCCCGCTCCTGTAGACGACTTCGAACGGTGCGTGCTGGCACAAGTTGTTGTGCAACACACCCTAATTCCTGCGCTAACGTTCGTGATGTGGCGGTGCGAGCCGTCAATGTCCGCAGCACAACATGCCGCTCCTCTGGTCCGGTGGTGTGCCGCGGCAGCGGCAATCCCTCACGTCGTTCCGTCCGTCCCTCCTGCACCCACCGTATCCATACTCGCCTCACTGTGGCTGGATGTCGTCCCACACGGGCGCCGATGTCTCGGTACGATAAACCGCTGCCGGGATAAGCCACTATTTTTCCTCTGTCGAACTCCGAAACGTGCTGGAATGACTACCGTGTTCTGCGACGAGGCATCAGGAAGCTTCCCACGCACAGGTCCGGCAGCACAACACACTTCCACTACTTACACCCCGCCTTCTGTGCACCCTTCTTATAGTGCTTCTCGGTGGCGTGCCGGGCGCACATGATCTGCATATACCCTTCAATGCTAATCGTTTGCACGTCCTCTCGCGGGCGACGTATGCTGCGAATTTCAGGCCAATCGGATGCTTCCATCTTGGTGTTGCATTTTGGGTGGCCAGCAGTGTATTTTAAGTTAAATATATGTGGGACACGGATTTCGGATCTCTGGAGAGAAATGCTTTGTGCTCTGTGTCAGTTTGTGGATAAGCGAGTGGAGATGATGCGTAATCACAATGGGTACTGGTGTCTCCTTTAAGATTTCAAAAGGAAGGTAGAGCCTACCAATGAATCTCAATGAGTACTAGTGTATCCTTTAAGATTTTAAAAAGAAAGGGAAGGAAGTACCTACCAATGAATCTCAATGCTTGCTAGTGTATCTTTAAAGATTTCAAAAGAAAAAGGATTGTAGGGTTTACCAATGAATCTCAATGGGTACTAGTGTCTCCTTTAAGATTTCAAAAGGAAAAGGAAGGTAGGGTCTACCAATGAATCTCAATGGGTACTAGTGCCTCTTGAATATTTCAAAAGGAAAAGTAAAGTAGGGCCTACGAATCTCAATGGGTACTAGTGTCTCCTATAAGATTTCAAATCTGGGCATTTTTTTTTTTTTTGATTGGAGGTTTAACTACCACCGTGAGCAACTCAATGGGCTATAAGCAGTCGCCCGTCCCTAATTTAGGGTCACTGGTTCCAGGGAAGGGAGAGAGCCAGTGCCGTAAGACAAACACAACATCCATGCCTCACCGGGATTCGAATCCGGACCCCGTTCGGACGAATGATCAGAGGCCATCGCTTAAACCACTGCGCCACCGGGGCGGCCAAATCTGGGCATCAAGTACAATGACCTGTAATTAGCTTTAGCTTAATTAATTCACAACGGGGTGCTTGTTCCGGCAGCATTTTTTTCATATATGTACAAATATTTTTTGCAGTTTCATATATAGGAACAAATGCTTAACATATAAGTAGATGGAACTTCTTCTTACGAAGTAACATTTCAGACAGAAATAAATCTCAAATGAAGTTAAAAATTATTATTCATCAGCGCCAAAATAATTTTCCGTTCGTACAAAGAAAATGCAAACAAAACAAAAACGGGAAAGACGGCCATTTCTCGATTGCTCCACCGAGAAATGTCTCGGTGAGCTAATCTCCCCCCCCCTGCTAAGTAAGACGTTGGAGGAATACCTAAAGGTTTTTATTATCAAAGAGGGTATATAAGGATATTTTAATGCTACAGCGGATCCGTATCGTTTTATAATTGTACAATGCAGTTGCTTTGATTTTATTAAAGCTTTAAAAATGAAACCTGCGTAACATACAGAAAACCTATCAACTCGTAACGCGATGATGTGGACCACACGAGGCTACTACGTGAATGTGGCACAGACTCCCATCGCATTAATAGGTGTGCAAAGTATGGAGCTCGATAAACGTGATGTTTGTGTGCTCTACGCAATTATTGGAAGAAAAAGGTTTAAATGAGGCAGCAGGCAGGGAAATTTGTGCTGTTAAAAGTGAGGGAACAGTGGACATCAGCACTGTACTTGGTGAGACAAAATATTCACAGGATGGGATGTCCCGCCTGAACCCAATACAGCACATCCGGAATGCCCTGGAAAAAACAATTGTTACCAGGCAGGCCCCTCGTGGAACCCTTTCGGTATTCCGACGCTACTTCGTGGAGAAGTGACACTTACTTCGCCAAACTCTCATTCACAGCCTTGTAAACAGCATGAAGGCTAAGAGCGCAAGCTGCATCGATGTATAGAGTAATCAAGACACGAAATCCACGCCACTTGCGACGCCACTTTTGGACTCTCATGCTGTCATGCACGTTTTTCCTTCTCATGCTGTCATGCACGTTTTTCCTTCTCATGCGGTGATGACATTCGTTTTCTTTTATGTATTGCTACGTTCTCGATACACACTGATGTGCCAACAAACTGGGTAGGGCGTTACCATTTCCATTGCATGCCACCATACCCATGCCGTTAATGGTATCGTCCGTAAAAGACATATACATAGTGGCAGATATCTCCTCAAGCTCAAGTAGTAGCATTCGCAGTTTAGATGGCAGCTTTTCAGGATTTAAGTGATCTCGAAAGTGGTATGATGGTCGGCGGCCGGGTGATGAGTCGCTCCATCTTGGAAATTACCACAAAATTTAAATTTACACGGTCAACAATTTCAAGGGTGTACATGGACTGCACGAACTCAGGGAAGCCATCCAGAATGCGAGAATGGTGTGGCCGTAGAAAAGATCTGGACGAACGTGGACGTCTGGCACGAACAGTAGCATCCGCTAGGTGTGCAACATTGCTGCAAATCACCGCGCAATGAAATGCTTTGACCTGTAGTAACATCAGCTTTCGGATAGTGAACCGTACCGGTGTTCGTTGGGTTTCCGGAGCCGAGGGCAAACCCGGATGCCATTGCTGACCAGACGACCCGAGGCTGTGCGCATCGCCGGAGCTCGGAAACACCAACATTTGACTCAAGATAACTGGAAAGTTGTAGCCTGGTCGGACGAATCGCGCTATCAACTCTTTCGGGCCGATGGCCAAATCCGGGTATGGCGACAACTCCACAAGGCAATGATTTCCGCATGCCTACAAGGGGTATTGCAGACCAGCGGTGGCTGTGTTATGGTGTGGGGTGTTTTCAGATGGCTCTGATTAGCACCCCTATTACGTCTACAGAACGTCCTGAACGGTGAACACTACGTAACCATCCTTGGGGATCATTTACATCCTTTCACGTCATGCAACGGTTGCAACCTCTTTAAACACGAAAATGCGCCACCACACACGTCCACACTTGTCCGATTATGTCTGGAAGAACATACTACGGAGTTTGGCTTTCTCCCTTGATTTCCTCGTTCAACGGAATTAAATGTCATCGAACACATTTGGGAAGCTGTGCCGTTAATCCAGAAATCTTCCACTGGCGAATATTACAGAACTGTGGAACGCTATTCAAAAAGCATGCTGTGCACGGTCTCCACAGCACTACAGAGAGATTGTGGAGTCCATGCCCCGTTGTTCAAGGTGCAGACATCGCCAGGAATCCTCCACCGGCGAATATTACGGAATTGTGGGACACCCTTCAGGAAGCATGGTGTGCACTGTCTCCACAGTACTACAGAAAGATCGTGGAGTCCATGTCCCGTTGTTCAAGGTGCAACCAACGCCAGTAATCCTCCACCAGAGAATATTACGGAATAATTAGACACCCTACAGGAAGCATAGTGTGCACTGTCTCCACAGTACTACAGAGGGATCGTGGAGTCGATGCCCTGTTGTTCAAGGTGCAGCAAAACGCCAGGAATCCTCCACCAGAGAATATTACGGAATAATTAGACACCCTACAGGAAGCATGCTGTGCACTGTCTCCACAGTACTACAGAGGGATCGTGGAGTCGATGCCCTGTTGTTCAAGGTGCAGCACAACGCCAGGAATCATCCACCGGCGAATATTACGGAATTGTGGGACACATTTCAAGAAGCATGGTGTGCATTTTCTCCACAGTACTACAGAAATATCGTGGAGTCCATGTCCCTGTTGTTCAAGGTGCAGCCAACGCCAGAAATCCTCCACCAGCGAATATTATGGAATTGTGGGACTCTTTTCAGAAAGCATACTGTGAACTGTCTGCACAGTACTACAGAGGAGATCGTGGAGTCGATGCCCTGTTGTTCAAGGTGCAGCAAAACGCCAGGAATCATCCACCGGCGAATATTACGGAATTGTGGGACACCCTTCAAGAAGCATGGCGTGCATTGTCTCCACAGTACTACAGAAAGATCGTGGAGTCCATGCCCTGTTGTTCAAGGTGCAGCCAACGCCAGAAATCCTCCACCGGCGAATATTATGGAATTGTGGGACTCTCTTCAGAAAGCATGGTGTGAACTTTCTCCACAGTACTACGGAGAGATCGTGGCATCCATGCCCCGTTGTTCAAGGTGCAGCCAACGCCAGAAATCCTCCACCGGAGAATATTACGGACGCGTGGGACGCCCTTCAGGAAGCATGGTGTTCACTCTCTCCACAGTACTACAGAAAGGTCGTGGAGAAAGGTCGTGGAGTCCATGCCCCGTTGTTCAAGGTGCAGCCAATGCCAGAAATCCTCCATCGGAGAATTTTACGGACGTGTGGGACTCCCTTCAAGAAGCGTGGTATGCATTGTCTCCATAGTACTACAGAAAGGTCGTGGTGTCCATGCCCCGTTGTTCAAGGTGCAGCCAACGCCAGGAATCCTCCACCGGAGAATATTACGGAATTGTGGGACACCCTTCAAGAAGCGTGGTGTGCATTGTGTCCGCAGTACTACAGAGAGATCGTGGTGTCCGTGCCCTGTTGCTCAAGGTGCAGACATCGCCAGGAATCCTCCACCAGCGAATGATGCGGAATAATGTGGGACACCCTTCAGGAAGCATGGTGTGCACTGTCTCCACGGTACTACAGAAAGGTCGTGGAGTCCATGCCCCGTTGTTCAAGGTGCAGCCAACGCCAGAAATCCTCCACCGGAGAATTTTACGGAATTGTGGGACTCCCTTCAAGAAGCGTGGTATGCATTGTCTCCACAGTACTACAGAGAGATCGTGGAGTCCGTGCCCTGTTGTTTAAGGTGCAGACATCGCCAGGAATACTCCTCCGGCGAATATTACGGAATAATGCGACACCCTTCAGGAAGCATGGTGTGCGCTGTCTCCACAGTACTACAGAAAGGTCGTGGAGTCCATGCCCCGTTGTTCAAAGTGCAGCCAACGACAGGAATCCTCCACCGGCGAATTATACGGAATTGTGGGACGCACTTCTGGAAGCATGGTGTGCACTGTCTCCACAGTACTACAGAATGGTCGTGGAGTCCATGCCCCATTGTTCAAAGTACAACCAACGTCAGGAATCCTCCACCGGCGAATAATACGGAATTGTGGGACTCACTTCAGGAAGCATGGTGTGCACTGTCTCCACAGTATTATAGAGAGCTCGGAGAGTCCATGCTCCGTTGCGTTGATGAAAATCTAATTCAGTGACAAAACGAATTCAGAAAGCTGTAGGATAAGACTGAAGTCTTACAGTGATGGTAATTCACGAAGTTACGTTAAATCTTACGTGAGTTTAGAGCTTTTCGAGATTTTGATGTTTATAAAAATGTTAAGTTAAAATAAACTGCGTTAAAACATATAACATCAGCGATTATTTTACATGATCAACTATTATTTTGAATCTGGAATAGCATTTGACGACGCATTAACAGTGAAAACATTACTATGCAAATGACAGTGCAAAATTTGTTTCAGAATATCCAACGTATTCTCTGTATATGACGCCATGCGATTTTAAATTGTTCTGGGGAAATGAATAAAACTGCGGAGATCAGCGCTGCTGGATCCTGTGGTAAAGCTATCTTCGAGGACATTGGTTCAACACGAAGCTGCCAACGGCATTTGACGCCATCCAGACATTTGACAAAGGGATCGTCCACTAAGAAGGAGGATACGGCAGAGACTGTGACTGTCAGTGGTATTTTTTCTTTTTTCATTGCGTATTGGTTACATCAGTGTTCCACTAAAAGAAAGTGTAACGTACCAGGAGATGTGACGTACCTGCTAGAAGGACTCACACGACATAAAGGAAGATAGAAATCAGAATAAAATGTCCGCGTAGCTCAATTGGTAGAGCAACTTATTCCGGAAAGAGTGGACCCGGGTTCGAATCCTGGCGCGGATAAAAATTACGGAGAAATTCACTTCGTTATAGTGGCGCCCGAACTATCCGGATGACCCGACCGTTCAAAATCTCGCAATGGTATGATGTTATTTCCACACCGCGAGATAGGACAAATAAGAGAATCTCTTCTCCAGCACTTCAAAAAAAAAAATTAAAAATAAGGGGGAGATGATGTAACGTACCAGGAGATGTGACGTACCTGCCAGAAGGACGCACACGACATAAAGGCAGATAGGAATCAGAATAAAAGTCCGCGTAGCTCAATTGGTAGAGCAACTTATTCCGGAATGAGGGGACCCGGGTTCGAATCCTGGCGCTGATAGAAATGACAGAGAAATTTTCTTCGTTATAAAAGTACTCTCGTAATATTGAAAACTGTGAATAATCAGAATTTATTTAATGAATTTTCAATTTGTTTAATTTAAAGCGCATTCCAGTTGGATTCATGTCTGTCTTATAGACATTCTGATGATTTTTACAAACCTCTTCAAGGGCATTCAATAAAATACATGACTAAAGAATCAGATAATACGAAGTTTCAGATAATATGCAGCTTTGAAAAAGCTTTCGGATGCATTTAAAAAATTGACGAAAATAATTAAAAATGAGTTCCTGTAGATCATAGAATAGGAAAAAAAGGTTGAAGAAAACAACAGATTATATAATTTTGATGATCGAGATATCTGATATAAACTATGTATGCTCCGAGAGAAACAAAAGGTACCATAAACACAAAAAAGAAAAAGAGAAAGGCGGAGATATCTTGTTACTTATCATAAGCACTAAAATACAAATTCATGGGGAAACTGTTCGCAACAGTGTCTGTTATATTAGCATGAACAGCATAATGCGGAATTAAAAAAGGGTCGTCAGCAAGCCGACGGGCTAGAAACTGGGGTCATTGCTTAATTCTTCGAGAGGATGCGGACAACTGAAAGCGGCATGATCAGGTACATGTTTAGAGCAACAAGGAAAGTTGGAAAGAGGAATAGAGCAACAAGGAAAGATAGAATCACAAAAATGACAAGAATGGAAGCATCGAAAAATGACAAGAGTGAAAGACATCGTGATCAATGTAAAATTTATGAAACGCAAGTGATCTGGACCAGTAGCGCGGCCATCAGGAGGGGAGACTGGGACGATCGACCCCCACCCCCTCCAAAAAAAACCCCAGACGGTTCCTTTTAAATGCTCAAGATCGTAAATACACAATGTATTTCTTTCTGTAAAATTATAATAATACATGCACATAATTTTGTAAACGTTTTCATAACAATTAAAATTTGCTGTGAATTTGGAGATTAAATGTTCTAGTTTCGCAGGGAGAGATAAAGAATAGAAAAAAAAATCAAGTAGAGTTTCAGAACTAGAATAAGCTGAGAGCGAAGGGCAAAAGAGATTTTTCAGCGATCACGAGAATCAGCCTGTGTGCTTTCTTTAATGTACAGTCATTTGCAAAATTTTAAGACTACTTGTTGGTATTGGGAGATTTCTGCCGATTGCGTCAGCTACTGTCTGTATTACTCAACTTCCTGTCGGTGTTGCATCATCCTACAGCGGCTGTTGACAGAGTTAGGGGAAACGTGCGAGCGTCAGTTTGCTTCTGGTTTTTATGCTGTGAGGTTTTGCACATATTTTCTGTATAGCGAAAAATGGGCAAAAAAGCGTTATTAAGTGTTACTGTGAGGGCACAAATAGTGACTTCATATCATGAAGGATACTCCGAACGTGACATAAGCTGAAAGGTGAAAATGAGCAAGATTTCTATTCATATTACGATCACGAAAAAGCGAGATATAGGTAAATTTAGCGACCGAAAGAGAAGTGGACGTCCAAGGAAAACAACCCTTCGGGAAGACAATGCCATAAGGCGAATAGTTATGCGTTCTCTGAGGAGTTCGTGCAAGAAAATCAACGCCTTTCTACATTCAACAGGGTCTGATATTAGTACCAGCAGTGTTTCCCGACGTTTTAGCAAAGATTTTGGAATAGTCTTATAAATCTGCATATAAACCTAGACTAACCTCTGCCATGAAAAAGAAGACTAACCTCTGCTAGACTAACCTCTGCCATGAAAACGAACTCCAGTTTGCGAAGCGTCATCAATCATGGATTGTTGAAAATTGGAGCCAAGTTCATTTTTTCGATGAATCAACTGTGGTTCAACTTGAATCACGTGAAGCACATGTTCGACGATCAAAAGGCAAAAGGTATGATGAAAAATACACCGTTATCACCGTGTGACATCAGCCTAGTCAAATGATAAGGGGTGCTATGTTATCATCCGGTCTGCTTCATTATCCTTTTTGCCAACAGGCACTACCATGACTGGTCCTTTTTATGTGGAAATGTTGCGTGAGAAGCTGTTAACTCATATGCAAGTACACAGATGTACAATCTTTATGCATGATGGTGCTCCATGCTACAGATCAAAGAGAGTAAAGGACTATCTGCAGAGGAAAACATAACTGTGATCATGAAAGAAATACGGGATTACACCATATAATACAAATTTTTGAAGGTGACAATCCGATTATTGGCGTAAATGTGACAAGGATGGTAAGTCAGATAATATCCGAAAACTTGAAATTTTCATCGTCCTGGAGCGGGACTCGAACCCGCGTCTCTCAGAAAAAAGCCCGGTTATGCTAACAGTTACACCACCCAGAACGACCAAGTTTCAAGTTTCCGATCAATTTGAATTTAACCATAACTGTGCTTGACTGGCCCGATAATAGTCCCGGCCTTAGCACCATCGAAAAGTTGTCGACCATTTTAAAAGACAAGGTAGCAGAAAAACAGCAATCGAATTCCCAAGCTTTGATTGAGACGATAAAGTACGTGTGGTGCAAAGACATTTCAAGTGACTACTGCAAATCCCTCATTGAGAGTATGCCACCAAATCGTGTTCTGTATTCCGTCCGTTGTGAAAAACAAAGGTGGCCATACAAAGTTCTGATTTCGATCTTTTTGTGTTCTGAAGAATGTAAGTATTCATCTCTGGTGTCATATTTTCAAAATATATCTGACTAGTAATCAGTTTTTTTTTGTTTGTTTTTTTTAATCTTAATTTTAAATAAATTGACTGGTGGTTTTGAACTTTTGCAAATGAGTGTAATATTTCAACAAACTTCACAGGTAAAATCGCCCGTAAAACAATGAATGGGAAAGGAATGACTGCGAGGTGAATGGAAGTTCCTTTCAAAAGAAGAGTAAATCAGGCATTGCGAAAGAATAAACGCATATTTTAAAGAGAAATTACCAGTCATAATACTTAAGAACGATTGGATGATACAAGCTATCATTTTTTCTATTAAATTAAAGCCACCCGAATAGAAGGGCTCAAGTTTAATTTGAAAGATTTTATCCATACTTATATATTGAAATATTCTATTATATATTCAAAGATTCTATTATATATTGAAATATTTACTATTAAAAGATTTACTATTATATATTAAAGATTTACTATTTAAGATTTATTATTATACCTTAAAGATTTACTATTATATGTAAAATTTACTATTATATATTATGTTATTAAATTACTAATAATTTAGTAATATATATTTATTAATAAAAATATATTATATATTATATTAATTTATTATTATTATTATATTTTTTTTATTATTATACATTTTATTATTATTTATTATACATTTTATTATTATTTATTATACATTTTATTATTATTTATTATACACTTTATTATTATTTATTATATATTTTATTAAATTTACTATTATATATTAAACATTTACTATTTAAGATTTAGTATATATTAAAGATTCACACTTATATATTGAAATATTAATTTAATTTGAAAGATTCTATCCACACTTTATATTTAAATTACTCGGAGCTCGTTTCCTCTCAAAGTAGTCAACTGAACACAAGGAAAATAGTGCGGATTTTTCTGTTGTTTTTCTCACTTTGTGGTATAAAAATTTAGCACATTTTGTTTTATTGAAAATGCACTTAAAAGCTGCGAAACTCCAGGAAGAGGAAGTTCCGCCAGTTTGTATGTATGTGTGTGACCCTTCCAAAAGATCTTTTTTATCAATCTTAATTTTTTTACACCATAGCAACCGGCCTCTGTAAGGTAAGCTTCTGGATAAACCCATGGGTTGGACATATTGCAAAAAAGAACTGGGCACCGATGGACATATAAAATATTACATTGGATACCAAGAGACAGGAAAATACCCAGAAGAGTACGTGGGAGATGGGTGTATGAGGTTCAAAGGCATTCCTTTATCGAACAGTGGATGCACAATGGTTGACGATGATTATGGCGATCTCCATTTCTTGAAATGAGATTGGATATTTTTTTGGTGCCGGTAGTTGCAACCATTGCTGTATATTATCTGAGTTTTCTTATTCGCAAATTTCTCTTAGGTGGTACATTTCCGATTACCAAACTTTGAACAAAATAAAATTTTCTTCTTCATGCGTGAATGAAACGATTTCTATAGCTGAAGATGTTCCGGTGGCACTGAGGCGTCACCTAGGTCCATTTGTTACTCCCCAGCGCAAATGTGAAAGCTGCACGGATACCCGTGAAATCCCCTTATCCAATCCTCTAAAGTGGTGGGGTGAACAAATCCCATACTAGGCACAGTTGCGACAAAAAGTATCATAATACAAGCCTCATCGGCTGACTCAGAGTGTTAACTTCCGTGTGCAGATCGGGTAGGAAGCAAGGGCAGAACTTGACTAAAGCTTCCAATGCTGGAGGCTAAAGTCCTGGTTACTGAAAGAGAGAAGGAAATTTGCATATTTTTATTATTTTATATAGATAGCATCTTGCCAACACAATGGCACAGATAGAAACCGCGTAACAAATTTATGTTGTATATACTTATACATATGTATAACGTGCAGTAATATTTGTTGGAGCTAGTTTGTTACTACCAGTTAATATTCAGGATCCCCCTAAAGTCGGGAAGCAATACGGGTGTCCAAAAGGCATGGAACCAATGGGATTTGCACTTCATATGCTTACAAAATATGTTTTTCTTTACATATACAAGTGAAAAGTGGCATTTACACTGGATGAAAGGGTAGAGATTGATTTTCTTAGTGATCGTCAGAGAAGGACCTAGAGGTGATTGGCGGTCGTGTTTAATGGCGGAGATTCTAAAAGGAATTCAATAATGCAAATCGCAGATGGAAAACTGGTGCAAAAATGTAAAGAGAAAGGATCTGTCGCCGACAATACCACAATGTGATCACCATTCTGTAAATGAAGACACTACAATGGGAGTGATCCCCAAGTTCCATGCCAGTCCATAAAAATATTGTTGGACGAGCCAGTGCCGAAATTACAATGCTCCAGAGCAGAGTACATGATATTCTGAAAAAAAAATCATGCGTAATTACTTCGAATCTTGCATCAACTGGCAGAGGGTGATCCTGATCGATGACTTGAAATGTGCTAATCGCCTATCCACTGGGGCATTCGGTCTAAGTTCAGGCTTCTAACAATTCCTTCAGGTTTGGATTCCATGAAAGGCTCGAAAAGCGCTTTTGTCTTACGGCACTGGCTGTGTCTCTTCACTGGAACCAGTATTGCTAAAGAAGAAACGGGCGGCTACTTATACGTAGTTCATCAATTTTCTCACGGTGGTCGTTAAACTCCAAATGAAAAAAAAGTGCTAATGGTTTCTGCTGCCCCGGCTGCGTGGTGTTCTACGCGCTGGCCTACGACTTTTCGTCCGAGATGGGTCCAGGTTCGAATCCCCGTCAGACATGGATGTTGTGTTTGTCTTGCGGCATTGGCTTTCTCCTTTCCCTCGAACTAGTGACCCTAAATTAGAGACTGTCGACTGCTTACAGCCCATCGAGTTGCTCAATTCGTGATCGACATCCCGATATCCTCCGACAAGACTTCTGTTCAATGATGTTCAACATTTTTTCCATTTTCAAAGAGTGATATTCGAGCGCACCTTACTTAAAAATAACTTCAAATGGTCAACATTACACCGACTTGTTTTACCAAAATGATTAAGCATATGAAGGCGCAGAGCCCAATAACACGCTTGTATAGAACTCTCCTGTTTCGTGACAACGCCAATGCAACAGAAGACTGTAAGATACGGCCTAACTGGAGAAGCCTAATCTTACACCGTGTGATGTTTGGAATTGAAAAAGTTAAAATAAACTTACTGGGCAATGTTTTTCAGAGATGTAATATGTTGCAAAACCCGTTTGTTCATAGTTCTGGAGGATTCCCTCACAGGGGTAGCACCAAGTGTTCCAGAAACTTACTAGGCAGTCGTTTTCAAGGGTGTAATACTTTGCAATACCCGTTTGTTCAGAGTTGCGGCGGGTTCCCTTACAGGAATAGCACCATGCATTCCAAACGTAACGCAGACCACTGAATATTTGCATAGATCCTAAGCAAGGGTACTTTAAAAGACAGTGAACGTTTGTAACGTACCAGGAGATGTGACGTACCTGCCAGAAGGACGCACACGACATAAAGGCAGATAGGAATCAGAATAAAACGTCCGCGTAGCTTAATTGGTAGAGCAACTTATTCCGGAATGAGTGGACCCGGGTTCGAGCCCCGGCGCGGATAAAAATGACGGAGAAATTCACTTCGTTATAATGGCGCCCGAACTATCCGGATGACCCGACCGTTCAAAATCTCGCATTGGTGTGATGTTCTTTCCACACCGCGAGATAGGAAAAATAAGAGAATCCTTTCTCCAGCACTTCGAAAAAAAAAAAAATAAGGGGGAGATGATGTAACGTACCAGGAGATGTGACGTACCTGCCAGAAGGACGCACACGACATAAAGGCAGATAGCAATTAGAATCAATGTCCGCGTAGCTCAATTGGTAGAGCAACTTATTCCGGAATGAGTGGACCCGGGTTCGAATCCTGGCGCGGATAAAAATGACGGAGAAATTCACTTCGTTATAATGGCGCCCGAACTATCCGGATGACCCGACCGTTCACAATCTCGCAATGGTGTGATGTTATTTCCACACCGCGAGATAGGAAAAATAAGAGCAGCACTTCGAAAAAAAAAAAAAAAAAATAAGGGGGAGATGATGTAACGTACCAGGAGATGTGACGTACCTGCCAGAAGGATGCACACGACATAAAGGCAGATAAGAATCGGAATAAAACGTCCGCGTAGCTTAATTGGTAGAGCAACTTATTCCGGAATGAGTGGACCCGGGTTCGAGCCCCGGCGCGGATAAAAATGACGGAGAAATTCACTTCGTTATAATGGCGCCCGAACTATCCGGATGACCCGACCGTTCAAAATCTCGCATTGGTGTGATGTTCTTTCCACACCGCGAGATAGGAAAAATAAGAGAATCCTTTCTCCAGCACTTCGAAAAAAAAAAAAAAATAAGGGGGAGATGATGTAACGTACCAGGAGATGTGACGTACCTGCCAGAAGGACGCACACGACATAAAGGCAGATAGCAATTAGAATCAATGTCCGCGTAGCTCAATTGGTAGAGCAACTTATTCCGGAATGAGTGGACCCGGGTTCGAATCCTGGCGCGGATAAAAATGACGGAGAAATTCACTTCGTTATAATGGCGCCCGAACTATCCGGATGACCCGACCGTTCAAAATCTCGCATTGGTGTGATGTTCCTTCCACACCGCGAGATAGGAAAAATAAGAGAATCCTTTCTCCAGCACTTCGAAAAAAAAAAAAAAAGGGGGGAGATGATGTAACGTACCAGGAGATGTGACGTACCTGCCAGAAGGACGCACACGACATAAAGGCAGATAGCAATTAGAATCAATGTCCGCGTAGCTCAATTGGTAGAGCAACTTATTCCGGAATGAGTGGACCCGGGTTCGAATCCTGGCGCGGATAAAAATGACGGAGAAATTCAATTCGTTATAATGGCGCCCGAACTATCCGGATGACCCGACCGTTCACAATCTCGCAATGGTGTGATGTTATTTCCACACCGCGAGATAGGAAAAATAAGAGCAGCACTTCGAAAAAAAAAAAAAAAAAATAAGGGGAGATGATGTAACGTACCAGGAGATGTGACGTACCTGCCAGAAGGACGCACACGACATAAAGGCAGATAGGAATCAGAATAAAACGTCCGCGTAGCTTAATTGGTAGAGCAACTTATTCCGGAATGAGTGGACCCGGGTTCGAGCCCCGGCGCGGATAAAAATGACGGAGAAATTCACTTCGTTATAATGGCGCCCGAACTATCCGGATGACCCGACCGTTCAAAATCTCGCATTGGTGTGATGTTCTTTCCACACCGCGAGATAGGAAAAATAAGAGAATCCTTTCTCCAGCACTTCGAAAAAAAAAAAAAAAAAAAAAAAAAAAGGGGGAGATGATGTAACGTATACTCTATATTCACTTTCCTTTTGATTTTACTATCTCTGGTTATTTTATTTTACTATGTAAATTATCTTCCTACTGAACGAAATATTATTTCACCCGCTGAATGAGATCTGGCAATGAGTGTAAGTCATGACGTGGTGGTAGCTAGTATATAGGCGCGTTCATCGAGACCTTTTGAGTTGTGGAGTTGTGTTGTTGAGGTTGATGTGTTGGCGTTGCGAGGTGTTGTTGGAGCTGTGTTGTTGAGGGTTGAGTTGTGTTGTGTTGGTTGTAAGAGGAAAGTTATTCATTGTTATGTACAAGATATATGAGTGCCTTAGTTGACCAAGAGTCTTGCCAATAAACAAGTTTGTCAGTAAGTTCAGTCTTTCTCAATTCTTAGTTTTGTCAGACCTCTGTCTGGCTGTTAGGTTTATGACTTTGATTACTTAATATAAATAACCAGCGTTGAGACTTTGTTTGAGTTCATAATTAACGAGTAACAACACCCTTTTGGGAATTCATTATTTTGAAGCTTAGAGCTAGTTATCATTAGCTCGCTGGTAAGAAGAATTATTATCATTCATAATAATTAGCTTAGCAAAAAAAGATAAACAAAGCTAATTCATTATACGTTTCGTTCAGATAAGTTCTATGCCTCTTGTTCTGAAGAATTCTGGAGGATTCCCTCACAGGAGTAGCAATAAGTGTTTCGGAAACTTACTGGGTAATCTTTTTCAAAGGTGCGATTCTGGGCAGTCTTTTTCAAGGGTGTAATACGTCGCAAATCCCGTTTGTTCGGAGTTGCGGAGGGTTCACTTACAGGGGTAGGACCAAGCATTCCAGATACTTACTGGACAGTCTTTTTCGAGGGTGTAATATGTTGCAATACCTGTTTGTTCAGAGTTGCGGAGGGTTCCCTCACAGGAGGAGCTGCATGCGTTCCAAAACTGGCGTAGATCTCTGAACTTTGCATATATCCTAAACGAGAGTACTTTAAAGGACATTGAAAGTTCCGTTAAGAAAATTTCTATGGCTCTTGTTCTGAAGATTCGTGTCAAGAAAGCTAAGAATGATGATTTATTCTTGTGAATATATCTCTGTTTTCCTACTGGGTTGTGAATTTTTGTTTTTGTTTTTCATAATATAAGTACTTCGGGAAGTGGGACTGAATTAACACTTCTTGCGTCCAGTACCTGTACGTAGTACCTTTTTTTTTAATGCGAAATATTCCGGATTGGAAATATACTGTATATTCAGTGTGTGTATAAAGGAATAACACAAAAGGAAAAACTAATAACTCGTAAAGTAATGCACATACCTGTATTTATGACAGATTGGAGTGTTTTTCCGACCTAGTTGGGTTATTTTAGGAGAGAGCCTTCGTTGCGTAAACGCATCTAAATGATATTCTAGTTCATTTTAAGGACATTCAAGAATAGCAAGCGTGATCGGAGCTATGATTGTGAAAAGAGGAATTTGTCGATGACGGAGATCGAACCTGAGTCTCCTCGCTCTAGAGTGAGTTGCTCTATCAGCGTAGCTCCACCGACGGAATATATCGCTGTAGATTTGTCGTCTTGACATGTGTTTCACCTCTGTAGTATTGTAACGTATACTCTATATTCACTTTCCTTTTGATTTTACTATCTCTGGTTATTTTATTTTACTATATAAATTATCTTCTTACTGAACGAAATATTATTTCACCCGATGAATGAGATCTGGCAATGAGTGTAAGTCATGACGTGGTGGTAGCCAGTATATATAGGCGCGTTCATCGATAGCAAAGAAGAGCGTTTGGTGTTGTACGGAGAGCTTTTGTTGTTATAAGGAGAGCTTTTGTTGTTATAGGGAGATCGCTTGTTCCATGTGATTAGTTGGATTCTTCATTATTGTGAAACAAGTTGTGTGTGTGTGTGCTTTGGACGACCAAGAGTTGCATAATAAAAAAGCTTGTAGTAAGTACGTCTTTCTCAATTCATAGTTTTTGTCAGACCTCTGTCTGGCTGTTAGGTTTATATCATTAGTTTATTACCATTAACAACCAGCGTTAAGACTTTATTCATTCTAATTACTGCTGCAACATTACTACCAGTTATAAGTTTGCTTATTCATTATAATTAGCTTAGCGGAAAGCAAAATAAAGCTAATTCATTATAGTATGTCACATCATCTTCCTCTTAAGTTTTTTTTTTTTTTTTTTTTTTATTGAAGCAAATTCCAGGCGATGGGCAGAGCGTATATCACACATATTTCGAAGAAGCTAACAGCCAGTAGATCCACTTTTACGTTCGGGCGCCAATGTGAAAACAGGAATTTGTCGGTAACAGAAATCGAAACCGCGTCTCCTCACTCCGGAGTGAGTTGCTCTACCCGTCTAAACTACACCGACAAAATGTATTGCAGCAGACTTGTAGTCTTGACACGTGCTTCACCTCCGTCGCACGTCATTTGTGATTCTGATCCGAAGTTCCAGAGTATCCATCACTGAAATGGCGAACACGATGTCTTTTACGCATCCAGACAAGACAGAATCAATGACGTTAAATTCGGGGTACAGAAATTGAGCTAACTCTGTGGATTCATTTGGCCGTAAGTTCTTTATTAAAAAGCTCTTTTACCCCTAGAGTGACCGGGTGAGTAGCCATATCTTATTGAAACAACATGTTACACTGCAGTTTCTGAAAATGTGGTAAAACGAAATGTTCCAACATATGAAGATAAACAATCCCGCTCACTTTCTTTTTGACGAAAAATAAAGGCGTGATTATCCCGTCATGACTGTCACCGTACTAGATACTTATTTTTGCATTGCTTCTCCCATTCTCCGTGTATAACATGTGCGAGTTTACAGCCACAAATTCGCATGTTTTGGAGGTTTTACACGCTGCAGAAACATGTTACAGTTACCAATTTTAATCGAAAGTTCTTCCATCCATTTAGATTTGTCTTGTAAGCGCAGAGTTTGCAAAATTAGCACTTTGAAAGCAAGAAATTTTAGTGTCTACCATCGGAATGGCGCATTTAGTTAAGGCTGTCTTTGAATTAGTGTTAGGATTCATCTTCTGCGATAGATGGTGCAAAATATCACTGCTTGGGCGTGGTTTTTACGTCTTGAGGGATTGTCCCAGAAGTTGGCGTCAGCGAATGATTGAAAACCTTACCATATTCAGAATAGAAGCGGTCTCTTGTTGGCTCCACAATCAAAAGACAAAATACGCGCTGTTACGTTTTAACCAATGACATGGTTCGGGGGTGGAGTTTAGTAGGTAGGCGTAGTTTGTCTCAAATTGAAGTGTTTTCTGGTAATGTACACATTTTCTCTTCAAAAAATGAACGTACAGTAGAATTTAAGATGATCTATAGAAGACAAGATTCCAAACTCACTTCAGTGCCTATTCTTTGATTTCTATTTGGCCTAGATTATTAAACTAATCGGACAGATATGAGATATTCCGTTTCTTCCACACATAAACACTGCTAAGCTAACTTCTGGCGCCATCTACCGCCAAATTGGAAAACTTTCGAGTCAGATAAATTGAATTAAAAAAAAAACAATTCTAACAAATTTTTCGGAAAAATAACTACTCGTTTTTATTTGTGCTCAAAATTTCAAACTCTACAAAGTAAGAGTTTTCAAGAAAATGTGTACAAAAAAATTTGCATTGCAGATATAGGACAGAATTTCTGTTACACTCATTCAAAGACAGCCATGAGTTGTTCTGCACTGTGTGGGAGTCGGAAGTTTCTGACAGATGTTCAAACCCCTGTCCTGCCGGCCATCTGGTCTGCGGTTTTTCTGGGGTGGTTCCCTCTGAAGTCGCCCCCGGACGCGCTTTCCTCCTGAATCCGCACAACGGGAGTGATTGTCTGTGGAGCCATTTCCTAAGATAGCCGGAGATCCTTGATAGTCCTCCGCACCAACCTCACAGCTCAACGATGCGTCGACGATATTCTACGATCATTCCTGTAGCAGCATCACCGAACAATTTTTCAACAGGATAGTGCGTGGCCACACACTGCACGACTGTCCCAGCTCTTCCTCCCAAAGGTCGACACCTTTCCATGGCCATCTCAATCGAACGTGTTTCATATATGATGGGATGTCACCTACGCCCTTCCCGGAATGTCGGCGAACTGGCCCGCAATTTGGACATCATCTAGCATGCCATACCTCAGGACAGTAAATAATTTGCATTAATTCCACGCCGGGTAACCGCTTGTATCTAAGCCAGAGGTGGCGCTACAACCCACTGAGTTGTTCCACTCGCAAATAAATGGCTCAATTGCTCTGGAATTGCTATAATTTCCTTTCCTATACATTGCACATACTAATTTTCATGTTGATTGGATGTTTTCTTCTGAGTGCTTCGTTTTAATTCGGGAGGAGTAGGAGGAAAGAGTGTATGTGAATTAAGGTGCATCCACCTAAAATCTGTGCCTTGTGTTTCTAATGGGAAAATTTCTGCAACCATGTTCTTCATAATTAATGCGTTCCCAAGGATGAGAATTTGAACGTCGATAAAATTAACTTCATATTGTAGCTTAGTATACTTAATATTTTCTAAAACGTAACTATAATTATATTAAAATTCAACAACTTTTCCTTTGGTGGTGTTGAGACCAGAAAATAGATGGCGCGACCTGTACATTGATGACGTCAGAAGATAAACAAAAGTTGGATTGCTTACGGTGGCTCCAGCTAAAATCTCTGCCTAATGTTTCCAATGGTAAAACCTCTGTACATATTTTCTTCGCAATTAATGTATTCCCAAGGAGGAAACTTTGCACTTCGATAAAACTAATTTTAAGTTATAGCATGGGATACGTAATGCTTGCTAAAACATAACCATAATCAAGAAATCCAACATTTTTTTTACTGACGTCATCAATGTACAGGTCGCGCCATCTTTTAACAGGTCTGAAGATTACTGAAAGAAAAATAATTGATTTTTAATATCATCATCATCATCATTGTCAACCATTATCAATCCACTGCTGGACGAAGGTCTCCCCAAGTTTCCTCCACAACGGTCTGTCTTGTGCCAGTCTCCTCCATGTCACTCCCGCATATTTACGAATTTCATCCACCCATCTCCCATGTGGTCTTTTTCTGGGTCTTTTCCTGTCCCTTGGAATCCAATCTAAAATTTCGGCTGTCCATCTATGGTCTGTCCTTCTGGCAGTATGTCCAGCCCATTGCCATTTCAGGGATTTAACTCTGATCATGATGTCTTCCACTCTCGTCATTTTCCGGATCCACGAGTTCCTCTTCTTATCTCTCCTGGTTATACCAAGCATGCACATCTCCATGTTCTTTGAGTTGTCTGCAGCCTTTGTATGTCTCTTTTAGTTAAGGTCCACGTCTCTGCACCATACGTAAGCACTGGAAGGATGCATTGATCAAACACTTTTCTTTTAAGACATAATGGCATATTGCTCTTGAAAATTATGCTGTTTCTTCCAAAAGCTCTCCAGGCAAGTTTTGTACGCCGATGAATTTCTTCATCAATGTGACCCTCACTCGATATCTGCTGTCCAAGATAAATATACGTATCTGTTATCTCCAGTTTTTCTCCATCAATCGATAAATCTTCATTTCTTGTAAAAGCATTGAACATCACTTTTGTCTTCGAAAGTTCATTTTTAATCCCACTTCTTACTCTTGTCAGCAAGTTCCTGGATCATACTCTGCAGCTCTGATGGGGTAGTTGCAAAAATGACTACGTCATCAGCAAAACGAAGGTGGGTTAGATAATCTCCATTAATCTTTATCTCTTTGTTTTCCCAGTTCAGTGATTGAAAGACATTTTCCAATGAGGCATTAAAGAGCTTCGGAGATATGGTGTCACCTTGTCTCACTCCCTTTCCAATTTTTATGTGTGTTGTATTTTCAAACAGCCGAATCTTTGCACTTGCATTTTCATAGATGTTATTAATAATATTAATGTATGCATCTTCAATACCGCAGGATTTCAGAGCCGTGGTAACTGCTGATGGTTTCACCGAATCAAAGGCTTTTTCATAATCGATAAAAGCCATGCACAATGGAAGTTCATATTCCCTCGCTCTTTCAATTAGTTCTCTCAGTACGTGGATATGATCTATTGTGCTGTAGCCACTCCTGAATCCAGCTTGTTCTCTTGGTTGAGCCATGTCCAGTGTTACCTTCAAGCGGTGTGAAATAACTTTAGTGAAGATTTTATAAAACACTGATAGGAGGCTGATAGGTCTGTAGTTCCTGAGATCCTCAATGTCACCTTTTTTATGTAGCAGGATCATTGTAGCATTGTTCCAATCCTCAGGAATCTTCCCTAAATTAAGGCATCGAGTGAAAATTTGGGCGAGTACTGTTTCAATTTCTCCACTTGCTTCTTGTATGATGTCTATAGTAATTCCATCTTCTCCTGGAGCTTTTCCCCGCTTCATGTTCTTGATTGCATGAGCAACTTCTGCTGGGAGGACTGGAAGAACTCTGGTACCTTTCATGATGTCTGGAGTACATGTATCATCCCTTTCATATAATTTGGAGTAGAAATCTTTCACTCTTGTCAAAATTTCGCCCCTATTTCTTGTTATAGAACCATCTTCTTTTCTCAGAGCCATAATCTGTTTTCTTCCCTTACTGAGATGTCCCTTTGCTATCTTTAGGCTTTGGTTGTTTTCAATTGCTTTCCTCACAAGTTCACAGTTGAATTTCCTTACGTCTTCAGTGATACTTTTTCGTACTGTCTTGCATAGCTCTATGTATTCCACTTTGGAAGTCACATCATCTTCAGTTGTCCCCATCTCTCTTCTTTTTTGCATCAACATTTTGGTTTTTCCTGATAATTTGTTCACATGCAACTTGTTCTTAGACCCAGCTAATTTTGTTGCTGTTTCCATAAGAGCTTTGGTTACTTTTCTGTTAACTTCCGAAATATCCACTTCTTCCGATGTTAGGCCTTCTAAAGCAGAGAATCTGTTCTTCAGTTCCAACTTGAAAGTATTATGGTGTTTTTTAAGGTTGGTTATGTCAATACATTTTGTTTGTCTTATGAGCTTGCCACGTTCCAGTTTAGTGTTGAGGTGCATCTTACATCTCACCAATCTATGGTCACTACCTGTGTTGAACTTGTTCAGCACACTGCAGTCTTCGATGACGAATTTTTTGTTACACATAATAAAATCAATTTCACTTGTCGTCCCAATTGGATGTCTCCATGTCCATTTCCTGTGTGGCTTTTTCTTGAAAAAGGAATTCAAGATGAAAAACCCTTCTGCCTCTGCAAACTCTACGAGAGTATTTCCACGCTGGTTTCTGTTGCCGTGACCGAATTTACCTACTGAAGTTTCATTATGTTGCCGTTGCCCTATTTTTGCATTGAAATCTCCTATAATTATCTTCAAGTGCTGCTTACCTTTATTATTTAGATGATGAATTTCCTCATAAAATTCTTCAATTTCTTCTGCAGGATGACTTGTGGTGGGTGCATAAGTTTGAATAATCTGAGCCTGGTATCTTCTCGATAGTTGGATAACGAGTCGTGCAGCTCTGTCAGAGGAACTTTCAACTTCTACCACTTTATCCTTCAGTTTCTTGTTTATTATAAATCCAACACCACTAGTTCTGCCAGTATCTGTCCCACGATAATAGAAGAGATGTCCACTTTTCAGTTCAATGAGATCTTCTCCTTTTCTCCTTACCTCACTTAGCCCGACGATGTCCCACTTGATCCTTTGTAGTTCCTCTTCCAATACAAGAAGCCTTGAATCAGAAGATAGGGAGCGTCCGTTGTAGGTAGCCAAAGTCAGCATCAAATGGCAGCCTAGTCCGGTCCTCCGGGGATTCTTAGCACCCTCTGCCTTCATGTCGCACTGGCCGCTGCCTTGGCCAGGTACATTCCAGCTGCCGGAGACTGAGGGCCAAGATTTAAGTTGTAGAGTCATTTTGGAGGTGTTTGGGCATAACTCACCACGCTGGCCAAGCGGGTTGGTGAGTGTGGGATAGCATTTCCTCTGATCCCGATGGTATAGTTATACCGCTATTGGCGGTCGTCAGAGCCCCTTTAGTGGGAACAGGATGCACCACGAGAAGGCGGGGTTGACATTTGTCAAGGAGAGGCTGTGATGTCCTGACCTTACAGATTTTTAATATAATTATGGTTATGTTTTAGTAAATATCCCAAACTATAACTTAGAGTTAGTTTCATCGATGTGCAAATTTTTGTCCTTTGAAATACGTTAATTGCTAAGAAAATATGTACAGAAGTTTTAACCATTGGAAACATAAGGCAGAAAGTTTAGGTGGTACCACCTTAACTATATGTTTACGTTTTAGAAAATATTAAGTATACTAGGCTATAATATCAAGTTGTTTTTATCGATGTTAAAATTTTCATCCTTGGAAACGCATAATTTGGGAAGAAAATGGCTACAGAAGTTAGCCCATTGGAAATACAAGGCAAAGATTTTAAGTGGTTCCACCTTAAAGTAGACATTCTGAGCTTTGTTCTTGTTCTGTTTCAATATGGTACCTTGCCACTGGGCTCCCGTATAAATACGGAGGCATTGCTTTTTGAACACCCTCTGTACTACACGGTTTTCCGTTATGAAGAGATAAAAGAACTAACGAGTGGCCACGGCTTGCTACAAAAAATTTTCCGTTTAAATTCTGTCTATTGTGACTTTTTGTCATTTCAGCTTCAACAGTTGCCTCCCGCGTGTTTTGCTGAAAGTCAGCGTGAGTTGAAATTTGAAGTATTTCCGACAGCGCAATAAACTTGACAATTCAGATCCGTGAGGCAAATGCCTACACAGTTTCAGTCAGAAAACGTGTTTCGCATGTTGATTGCTTTAGCGACGGATGGTTGTTCCTACTAATTAGCCTGCGTTTCCACCTTTTCCGTGTACTGCAGGACATAATGATCGAGTTTCTAATTTCCATCCCGTAATGCGATGATATATTTGCAGGCGTCAAGAAAGTTGCTTAAAAATTCTTGGTGTCATTATCGCTAATTCCTGTAGTCCCCTCGTGTTGGTTCGCTCTTATTAGGAATGCTGCGCCTATATAATATTCTCCTCCAGTTATAATAGTCAGCTTGCGGAAGAAAGCTTCTGCGTTCATCTTTCACAAAGCTTCATTCCTTAAGCTACTCTGCTTCAACAGCTCTTTTGATATTTGTATTTCGTAGGTCCCTGTCAGTAGCGAGAAACTATTCATGAAATTGTATACAAAAAATGCTTTTACAAGAACCGAGGACTTGGATGTCGATGGGAGAAAACTGATGCCTACACATGTAAAGCTAGAGCTTTCGAGTAAGAAATTAATGGGGATTATTAAATTTGGCGGGATTGCATTTCGAAGTAATTACATAATTTTCAAGAGAAATTAACTATTACGTCTTAAAAGAGTAGTATTTAATAAATGCATACTTCCTGTTTTTACTTATGGATCAGAAACATGGTAATTAACTTTTGCGGACAACTGAAAGAAGGATGGTAAGATAGATGATTGGTGTAACGACGAAAGATAGGCAGACGAACTTATGGTTTAGGAAAGTGAGAAGAGTGAAAGACATTAAAGTCAAATTAAAGACCCTGAAATTGCAATATTTTGAACATATTAATGTATCGCACCGAATATACAGGTATAACCGATCAGGCACAAGGATACGACCGCTCCTCGTTGGCGTCACATGCTGCAGCCGAGCGTGATACTTAAATCATTTGCATATCTTACGATGTCAAATCTACCCACCTAGATTCATTCCTGTCCGTTACTTCCCTCTTATTGCAACTATTGTTTTAACGATGAGTGTATTTCGAAAGTATGCGGGAGTGACATGGACTGGCATAAGATTGTGGAAGAAACTTAGGGAGACCTTCATCCAGCAGTGGATTGATAATGCTTGATGATGATGATGATATACGTATGTATAAAGTGCAATTTTTAAGACCAGAATGTCATTATGCCTTAAATGAAAAGTGTTTAATCAGTGCAGCCTTCCAATTCTTACGAACGGATGAGAGACGTGGACCTTAACTAAAAAAGACATACAAAGACTGCAGACAACTGAAAGAAGCGTGGAAAGATATATTCTTCGTGTAAGCAGGATTGATAAGAAGAAGAACACGTGGATAATATGAAAATGACAAGAGTGGAAGACTTCATGATCAGAGTAAAATCCCTGAAATGGCAATGGGCTGGTCATGTTACCAGAAGAACGGACCACAGATGGACAACCAAAATTCTAGACCGGGTTCTAAGGGACAGTTAAAGACCCAAAAGAAGACCACATGGGAGATGGGTGGATTAAATTCGAAAGCATGCGGGAGAGACATGGAGGAGACTGACGCAGGATAGACCGTTGTGGAAGAAACTTGAGGAGACCTTCATACAGCAGTGGAGTGATAATGATTGTTGTTGATGATGAAGACGATATATACACAGTATGCTGGAGACTTTGGTGACGTTGCCGATGTCACTGAAAACTACGGCATATTTAAAAAAAAAGACTATCAGGCAATAGGGATGAACTTATGGTATCAAAGTGAAATTGGTAAAAACTAAATTAATATTTACTAACAAAAACTAAAATAGAAAATTTAGCCCTAAATTAAATGGAATTAGGTTGGAGTTGGTGGAAAATTTCAGACTCCTTCTTTTTACCCTTATAGCTGCAGGTTAAAGAAATACAAACGAAATTCAGACAAGAATGCGGATGGTAAAATTGATATAGAAACGTGAAGAATAATTAAAATAAAGGCTGTTACCATTGAACTCAAAAATCCTTAAGTGTTATGTTTGATCAGTTTTCCTCAATGACTGTGACACTTGAACACTGACAACACTTTCTAAAATAAATTAATGTATGATAAATACGCAGTTGACGTGGACCAGGAACATCAAATAGAAGTGATCGCTCTTTCCACGTTTATAAGTGAGTCACGGAAAATTTCTCATCGTTATTTGTTGTGTTGCTGTTATTTGTTCAGTTGCTACTGTTCAACTGTGTTGAATCCCCAGCATTGTGCTGGGCTCCAAAGAATCAACCCTGCCATGTGGTTTGGCAGTTTGTCGTTTGTGAGCCTGGAGAATTTCGAGGCCACTGTGGTGCAGTGGAAGCATATCCGGCACGTTACAGGAAGACCCTGGGTTCGATTCCCGGTGGCGGCCGATGAAAATTTTTCCGTGGCTCACTTATAAACGTGGAAAAAGCGATGACTTCTATTTGATGTTCCTGGTCCACGCCAACTGTGTATTTATCATTCATTCGCCTTCTAATTATTTGAATCTATAACTACTACTTATAGCAGCAAAATACTATTCTTCACGTGTTTATAGCAGCAATTTTAAGCAGAAGTCAACAGGTTCCTGGTAATATTAATAAAAAGCAAACTAGAAGCAGCACAATCAAAAGGACTTACCCCAACTTTGAAAAGTAAGCCTACATCCATTGTCGTCTGGCATCTTCTGCTAGTGACCGAGTATTAGCGGTCGACAAGACATATATTACTACGAACAGAAAAAACGACCAATTGAGTAAAAACGATAATTAAACGGTATAAAACGAAGTATAAAATGGTGAAATTCGAATAAAATGAGAACATTAAAATCTATTGAGAAGTAAAACCAACAAAGTTAAAAGTTGAAAATGACAAAACAACGGAACTTATCTACATTCTGATAATGATGCCTTACTAACCTATATGGGGTCCACAATGTCTTGCTACTCCCCCCATGTAATAAGAAATGTAAGTGAGATATGTATCTGTTGTATGATGTATATGTTGAGTTATGCGGTCTGTTTTGTGTTTATTTACAGATTAGGTACCAGAACCATGTGTGATACCAGCGAATACACCCTGGAACAGCGGATTGTTGTCAGTGTCTGGGTACACGAACGTCCACACACAGGGAAGACAATGCGTGACGTGCGTGCCGATTTCAAACAACGATTCGACAAAGAGGCCCCTCCAAAACAGACTATTCTGCGGTGGGAACATAAACTCTTCGAAGCAGGCAACATCAATGATAAACCACGAACGGGAAGACCATCAACCAGAGTGCAACAGTGTCAAGCGGTCGAGGAATCAGTTTTCAGGTCACCGACGAAGTCGCTCCGCAAACGGTCAGCGGAGCTTGGAATACCACGATCGACACTGCATAAACACATGAAGAATGACCTGAATTTGCACGCATCTCCCCCGATGTTCGTTCAGGATTTATCATCGATTAAAGCCGCAGACGGGATGCATGTGCAATGACGCTTTAGACATTTGCCACAATCCCAAAACGTGGAAAGGTCATTTTCAGTGATGAATGTGCGATATACGGCAGCTGTCGATCACGGAACGTTGTGTTTTGGTCCAAGGAAAACCCACATTATGTCGAAGAATTGGAACATCATCCTCCGCATGTAATAATATGGGCTACAATAAATAGTCGACATCTGTTTGGACGGTATTTCTTTGATGGTCCAGTGAATCAGACAACTTATCTGGACATGCTGCAAACCTGGTTTGTGCCACAACTTGGAAATCTTGGCATTCTGAATGACGTATGGTTCCAATAGGTTTGGGCACCCGCCCATTACGCAATCGCTGTTCGTGAATACCTTGGTGAGGTCTTTTGGGATCGTTGGATCGGCCGAGGTTCGGCAGTGCTGCCCGCTCCACTTGAATGGCCACCTCAAAGCCCAGATCTCTAAACGTGTGATAATGCCCTTTGGGGTTTCATAAAGGAGGTTGTTGCACAGCAGCGCTACCAAACCACTGATGAACTTAAACAAGCAGTGAGACGTGCTTTCTTTCGTATCACCCCGCAACTGCTTCGGAAAATGTCCCACAGAACATGGCGTAAAATTATTCTCTGTCACGAGAATGACGGAGCCCAAACGGATCCACTGGATGTTTAAGGATGCCTCAACATATAACTCAACATATACATCATACAACAGATACATAGCTCACTTACATTTCTTATTACAGGGGGGGGGTCGTAACAAACATTGTGAACATCATGTACAATGACAGCAAGTCAATATTCGATAAATCTGGCGCATATTGTATCCCGATAATAACGAACTTCAATCAAAAGATTATATGTACATAGGTAGTACTAAAAGACGCCTTATTACTCGATTAAAAGAACATGTATACGATTGGGGAAAGAAAAGGCCCAAAACAGCCCTTATTCAATATTGCATCGAACACAATGCTGTACCCGATTGGGAAAATGTCAAAATTCTAACATCACTTCGATCTCATAAACACATTCTCACTTCCGAGGCTCTAATTATTGAAAAATATAAAGGGAAGTGTTGTATCAATAATAATTCACCTATCGATATTCCACACGCATTGAGATACCTGTTACATTCTGAAAATCAACGTATGATTAAACAGAAGTCAGATAAACTCTGCTTGCTTAGCTTGGTCGATCAGCAGGAATAATATGTCGGTAAAGTCCCCACAGATGGCGCTACACAAGAACTGCGCGATAATGTATAGGTGTTCGTAGCTTATGCGATGAAGTTAACATACTGTCTTTCATTCAGGCATGTCATATTACATCTGAGTTAATTGCGGAGGACTAGGCACTTGTGAACTCTTTTACTGATGCAAGCAAAATATTTGCTGAAACATGTATGGATGCTGGTAGCATGGGTAGAAATGTTGGTTTTACTTCTCAATAGATTTTAATGTTCTCATTTCATTCCAATTTCACCATTTTATACTTGCTTTTGAACCGTTTAATTCACGTTTTACTCTATTGATCGTTTTTACCGGTCGTATTGATATATGTCTTGTCGACGCTGATATTCGTTCACTAGCAGAAGAAGGCAGACGACAATGGATGTAGGCCTACTTTTCAAAGTCGGGGTAAGTCCTTTTGATTGTGCTGCTTGTAGTTTGCTTTTTGTTAATATTACCAGGAACCTGTTGACTTCTGCTTAAAATTGCTAGTATAAACACGTGAAGAACAGTATTTTGCTACTATAAGTAGTAGTTAAAGATTCATTTTCTTTAGCCACGTCTTATTCACTATGTGCATTTATGCACTTGGATTTTCTAGTTCTAGTTATTTGTTCAGTTGCTGCTGTCCATCTGTGGTGAATCCCCAGCATTGTGCGAGGCTCCAAAGAAGCAACCCTGCCATGTGGTTTGGAAGTTTGTCGTTTGTAAACGTGGAGAATTTCGAGGCTGCTGTGGTGCAGTGGAAACACATCCTGCTCGTAACTGGAAGACCCTGGGTTCGATTCCCGATGGTGGCCGCTGATATTTTTTTCCGTGGCTCACTTATAAACGTGGAAAGGGCGATGACTTCTATTTGATGAATTAATGTATTTGATGTGTAGTATGTTAAGAGAATTCTAAAAAAATACGAAATAGATTATATAAGCAAAGTTTATCCATAATTAAATATTTTATTTAATTATCTACTATAATTTTGCGGTTCGGTTGGTCCGGCTTCATCAGGATGAATGGAGTGTAAACATTTAAATCATTATAACATAATCAGCGTTATGGCGGTCACGGATTTTGGTGAGTTATTTCCACGCGCTTGAAAGACATAGAGTCGATGCCATAGCATTGGCAATCCGTGAAGTGTTGCAATATATGTGGAGAGCGTCTAAATTATTAAGACTGACAGCAGGATTAGATTTATCAATAAGTTTAGCACTTTCAAACCAAAATTTATGGCCATTATCGGCTCCATTTCTTCCAAGCGCCTGGAAATACCTCACCAAAGTCCATGACCTCAGCACGCTGATGATGTTATTTAAATCCTTACGCTCCATTTTTCCTCATGAAGCCCAGCCAAATGATCACCGAAACTGTAGTAGATCTTAAAATAATATATTTCATTGTTAATCCTCGTTGATGGTTTAATCTACATGTATCTCATCACCACAAGCACTGTGGTCATTAAAAAAAACGAAATGGACCGGCAAGACCAAAATGAAGTATAGAAGAAAAAGGAAAGCAGTTTTACCCTCTTGAATTAAGTTCGAGAAGGAAATCCTGAACGACGGCTTTGTTACAAAAGTATAATATTCGTCCTCGAAGGATAGCGCAAGAGAAGAAAAAGAAGGCAGTGAGTCAATGTTCTAAAGAGAAAAAACTATGTACTAGACTTAGACGTCAAAAGTTATACTAATTATTCGCATATGGCCCCCATAGAGATTCTCCTACACATAAAAATATTTAGTCTGTCTACAGGTTTTTCCACTTTATGGTTTTAGCCTATATCTAACAGACCTACATTTTGTAACTTTATCATCATCAACAACAACAATTTACAATCCACTGCTGAAAGAAGGTCTTTCAAAGTCTCTTCCACGAATCGCTATTCTGAGCCATTCTCTTCGATGAGACTTCTATCTGCTTTCCTCTATTCTCTGTTGCGGTCTTCTCCTTCGTAGTTTTCCTTTCCTAAGAATCCAGGTTGTTATTTCAATTGCCCAACGGTGGTTAGTTCTTCTAGCAGTGTGTTCAGCCTATTGCTGCTTGCGGGTCTTTACTTTTGTCATGATGTTATCACTTCTTGTCATTTTCCTGATTCGCAAGTTCCTTTTCTTATATTTCCTGGTTACATCAAGCATGCGCTTCTCCGTGCCTCTTTGATTTGTTCTCATCCTCTGTATGTCTATTCTATAAAGGTTGTACAAATGAAACATAGACTAGCTTTTCTTTGGTCATGAGTTTTTTTGTTAGATCAGAATGAAGGCACTATGTCTCATCTCCGGCTACAATTTTGGACAGAAACGTGGTGACCACTTCCTGGTAGCGCTGCTATGACTGACCCATTCGTTGTGACATTTGATCCTTTGTCATGTGCTTTGGAACCCAATGCGCACACACTTTCAAATACCCCAACTCTCGGTGGAGGATTTTGCCATTGGAGTACCCGCTGATGTCTATAGCAGCTGCCAGCTCGCTGTTATTCTGCGGTAAACTTTCACGAGTTCTTTTGCTGCTGCGATTGTGTTCGTTGAGATGACGGCGTGTATTTGGCCAGGTCTTGGCAGATCCATAGGGCTTTCACCTTCACCGTTAAATTATCCGCTCCATTTTAAGACTAGGGCGTGCAAGGCGCGCATCTCCATAAACTATATGCATGCGTCATAAGATTTCTGTCGATTTGCTTCCCTCTTTTGCCGAAAATTGGATCACGGCTTGTTGTGCCCGCGTGGAGGTATCCACCAGATAAGTCATTTATGTTGCTTTGGCATTACTCACATCGAACGCGTCTCACCAGCTAAATACTTCCCACGCTGCGTTCCTCTTTTATGTGTGGTTACTGCAGCGCCACCATCGCTTCGGCGGATACTGAAGCGCCACCTGTCTACCCGAGTCTTTGTCTCATTTGGACGACCCATTCAGTTGAATTCCATTTCCCTGGTCCATAAGTAAGAAATAGAAGCTTGCATCGATTTAACCTTCTTTTTCTACGAAATAATTGTGAGCTGCTCTTGAAAATTTTACTGTTTCATCCAAATGCTTTTCATTAAAGTTTTGTATACCTATTTGTTTGTATTTTTGCTCTTTTGCTATGTGGCCCTCGCTTGATATCTGTTATCCAAGGTAAATGTATACATCGATTGATCCTAGATTTGGTCAGTGAAATTCTAGGTCTTCAGTTCTTATAAAAGCATTGTACATTGATTTTGTGTTCTATAAGTTCATTTCAAATCCAAATTTTTTACCACTGTCAGCAAATTCCTGGATTAGTTCTGAGCAGATGATGAGGGCAAGAATGAATATGTCATCAGTAAACCGAACGAGGGTTAAATAATCTCCATTAAAGGTTATCCCCTTGTCTACTGAATTCAATGTACGGTGTCTCCTTGTCTTTCAAATTTCTATACGTACTGTATACTCAAACAGCCTTTGCAAATGCATTTTTATACATGTTATGAATAACATTAAAGTATGCAGCTTCGATACCGCAAGACTTCAAAGATAACTGCTTATTGTTTCACGATATTAACCCTTTAATGACCATGATCCCAAAATCGTGTATCACTCTAAATACCATAACGCCCGAAACTGTCTGTTGGTTCACTTCTTCGTGTAATAACAACAGACTGAGAGTGACTCTTGCTGATCCCTCATAGGTCGTGCAAATTTGAAGAACAGGCAAGGGTAGGAAATCTGACTCACTCTTCTTCTTCTTGGTTACTCAGTCCAAGGACGGGTTGTTCAGTAGTTGTACTCTGTCTCTCTCTTCCTCTCTATTCTCCGACGTTCTCTTCAAGTTATAGTATGTCCTAGTATTAGTGTCTTGGAGTAATTGTGCCACAAAACCATTCCTTGATCGTCCTCTTCCTCTGTTGCCTTGAATTTTATCTTCCAAAACTTTCAGAATTGGGCCTCCATGGCGCAATGTGTGTCTTATCCATAACACACTTCTTCTTTTTAACATGTTGATCAGATTCCTGAGTTCTCCCACTCTCTCCAGGACCTCCTCATTGGTCTTTCTATCGAGCCAGCTTATTCTCTCCATACTTCTATAGCTCTACATCTCCAATGCCTCCAGCCTCTTCACTTCTCTCTTGGTCAGTGTCCATGTCTCAGAACTCACTCTAGAGAGGCGTTTCGGGTATCTATGTTCGTTTGTATGTAGGGAATTTTAGGCGTTATGATCGCTAAAGGGTTAAAGACTTTATAACGAAGTAAATTTATCCGTCATTTTTGGTCTACGCCGAGATTCGAACCCGGATCCTCTCATTCCGGATAAGTTGCTCTACCAATTGAGCTACGCGGACGTTTTATTCTGATTCCTATCTGCCTTTCTGTCGTGTGCGTCCTTCTGGCAGGAACGTCACATCTCCTGGTACGTTACATCATCTCCCCTATAAACTTTTTTTTTTTTTTTTTGAAGTGCTGGAGAAGGGATTCTCTTATTTTTCCTATCTCGCTGTGTGGAAAGAACATCACACCAATGCGAGATTTTGAACGGTCGGGTCATCCGGATTGTTCGAGCGCCATTATAACGAAGTAAATTTCTCCGTCATTTTTGGTCTACGCCGATATTCGAACCCAGATCCCCTCATTCCGGAATAAGTTGCTCTACCAATTGAGCTACGCGGACGTTTTATTCTGATTCCTATCTGCCTTTATGTCGTGTGCGTCCTTCTGGCAGGAACGTCACATCTCCTGGTACGTTACAACTTTTCAAAATCAATAACATCCGTACATAGTGGGAGTTCGTACTCATTCGCTCTTTCAATAAACTGTCAATGCATGAATATGATCTATTCAGTGCAAAAGTTCTGCCCGCTTTTCCTGATGCATATTTCTAGTAAAATATTTAAGTAACAAGTGCAATAACATACGGCGCGTGTGTTGGTCAAAATGCTTCGAAGAGTAGGCTATAAAATGTCACCAAGTATTCAGCTGCATCTCATTCGTAAACGAGTCACACAACGGTTAACATTGCAAGCAATAAGGATCACATTAGACATTGTTTGCCTTATGAGCTCCACAAAGGCAACAATGTTACTGAAGCCTGCTACAACATCTATGAGGTACATTGCGAGGGTGTTGTATTCTAGACGAAAGTACACGTCGCCGCTTCTTGAAATTCCATGAAGTAGACAGATGCTGCAGAGATCAACCACGTTCTATACGTCCATTAGAGGTTTCTGAAAACGACCTCAGCCAAGCCATATCAAATGACCAACATCTATCAGTTGAAGAATTATCAGAAAGGTTTTCTGTGCGCAGAAGAGCTGTAGAAAGAAGGATTCATGCGGTTGGGTTCATCAAGTCATCACAAATTTCGACCAGCAGGTACCACAGGGCCTATCCGCAAGAAATCGATCGGACAGAATGACTCCGTGCCTTTCTTTGCTAATGCATTACAGAAATGAACCTTTCTTGGAACAATTAGTTACGGGCAATAAAACGTGTGTCCTTTGCAGGGATGTAAAGCGCCAAAAGACTGTATGCAGAGTTGGAGAGCATCGACTTCAAGAGGAGGAGTGCATAATATTATGCCAAGGGGGTAATTCATTGGCAGCTGCTTACACCAAACCAAACGATAAATGCCGACCTGTATTGCCAGTTGAAAAGGCTGAAACGAAAATTAAAATCTAAGCGTTAAGTACTAGTTAATCGCGTCTTGTAACATGACAACGCGAGACGCCATACAGATCTAGCCACTCAGAGAAAATTTCTTGACACTGGATGGAAAGTGTTAGCTCACCCTCAGTATTCCTCTGAGCTTGCACCTACGGACTACCACCTTTTTCAACCTCTGCAGAACAACTTCGCTGGAAAAACCTTCGATCAAGTTGAAGATGACAAAACTTAATTACAAGAGTTTTTTTATTCTAAAACGAAGGAATTCTACTGAAAGAGATTTCATTTGCTGCAAGAAAAACTGCAAGAGGTCACGTATAATAAAGACACTTACATAAAAGAATTAAGATGTTATTTATTAAAAAAACTTGCTTGCTTCTGTACTAAAAAAGCGGGTAGAACTTTTGCACACATTTAACGTAATGGTGTATCCTCATCTAAATCCAGTTTGGTATAATTTTGTGAGAATATTTACAATTAAGTCTTTTGAAATGAGAAAATATACATCTGCTCTGCTTTCTGGTACATGCATAGCTTGTTGGATTATAACGCAATCATATGTCTCGTGTAGTGCCCTGTTAATAAAAGCATGGCTGTAATTTCGTCACCACCGCATTTGTGATAGTATAAAACTTCCCTCATGCGATTTGCCAACAAGATATGACGGAGAATAGGACTCTCATGAGAAATATGCTTTGCAAAATTCTGAGATAAACTAATTGCATGGTATAATATTTCAGTAGTAAACAGCCGTTCATTCAAGTTTTCAGCCTAGTTACGAGGCTTCATTATATTCTACTGCAGTTTCTCAGTGCTGTTGCACAACATCCTAATGACGCAGGGAATTTCACATTGTGTTGGTATTAAAAGACAGTTGTTTTCAAAAATGTCTTTCCAAGAACTGCAGACATTTTGAAGGACAGCTTGAATTTTTAACCCGCAGAGAGTTTCTCCACTATCAAGGCCAAGATTGCAGTTATATTTTTGTATGAGCTATTCCCAAGGTATAAATACATATGAAAGGACCCGTCTAGATGACTTCTACTTTATGAATGAACTAGCGGTTACTATGAGCTATTTCCATTTTATACCACGACAGTCTGTTGAAACATCTTATTATTTTTCTAGATAGCTCCTGAAGTTGTTTAAATATACACTGAACGATGCTTTGCTTTCTTAATAGGATCGTACGATGAAATACAGAAAGTCTCTGAAATGTCTGGTTAATTTGCTGTGTGGATCACATTTTTCTGTAATCTTCTTCAAAGAGAAGCATTTAATTGCTTTTAAATAAGTTTTAAATAAGTAGGGAACTCTTAACTGCTGTGACGTACCTGCCAGCAGGACGCACACGACATAAAGGCAGATAGGAATCAGAATAAACGTCTGCGTAGCTCAGTTGGTAGAGCGACTTGTTCCGGAATAAGCGGCCTCGGGTTCGAATCCCGCCGTAGACCAAAAATGACGGAGAAATTGACTTCGTTATAATGGCGTCCGAACTATCCGGATGACCCGGCCATTCAAAAATCTCGCATTGGTGTGATGTTATTTCCACACCGCGAGACAGGAAAAATCAGAGAATTCCTTCTCCAGCGCTTCGAAAAATAAAAATGTGTGATGTTGCATTCCACACAGCAGATTGACTGGGAGTTCTCAAGTGCACTTTCTACAGCTGGATGGCTGCCTGCAACGATTCATGGTCACGGCTGACCCGTGGGCCATGCCCCCGGCCCTCTTTCGGGGGAGATGTGACGTACCTGCCAGCAGGACGCACACGACATAAAGGCAGATAGGAATCAGAATAAATGTCTGCGTAGCTCAGTTGGTAGAGCGACTTGTTCCGGAATAAGCGGCCTCGGGTTCGAATCCCGGCGTAGACCAATAATGACGGAGAAATTGACTTCGTTATACTGCAGCATAATATGAAATCACGTTGCTAAACTGTGGAGCAAAGTATCACTTTTTCAGTACACCCTTTGAGAAAAGGTTCGTCTGTATCAAACAATTTGGCCGTCTGGTGGTATCTAAAAGCAGTATGTCTCTAATTAAGAGTCAAATTCATAAAATCCTTTCTATAGCGATGTCACTAAACACGGAGATGATCATTAAATTTCTGTAAAGCGCAATTTCTCCATTTAGACGTGCATAAAATTAATTTTTATATTTTTCACAATCTCAATAATCTTAAAAGTCGGATTGGAAAAGATATTTCCATATTCAATAGCTTAACCTATGTGTAACTTTGAATATTTTTTGAATTGTACGATGCACTGCTATGCATGTTTATGTCAGCATATGCAAATATATGCAGTGTGGCGAACATATACATTTCAAGCATAGTGGAGTGCCGATTTATGCATTGTGATATCACGCATATATTTACGACTCGAAGGATGGTGAGCTGTACCTAAGGGGATGTTACGTATACATGATGCAACATATAGCCTATCGCAGACAAATATCAACCCCGCTGTCTCGTGGCGCATCCTGTTATCACTGAAGACTCTGAGTCTGGGTCTGGTGACTCTATTTCTGGGTCTGGTGACCCAGAAATAGAAGTATAACTACACCAACTTGATTAAAAAAATACTATCCCACACTTACTAACGCTCTTCTCCAGCGTTGAGTGTCATGCCTTTTCCCTTCAATGACTCCACAACTTCATCAAACAGAGGTCATCACTCTTTCCACGTTTATAAGTGAGTCACGAAAAAAATCTCAGTGTCCGCCACCGGGAATCGAACCCAGGGTCTTCCAGTTTCGTGACTCACTTATGAACGTGGAAAGAGTGATGACCTCTGTTTGATGTTCCTGGTCCACGTCAAGTGTCTGTATTAACTCCACAACTGAAAACGTGGTCCATAGTTTCCGGCGGCTGGAAGGCTCCTGGCCAAGGAAACGGCAAGTGTGACATGAAAGCAGAGGGTGCTAACAAACACTGGATGTATGGCACATGCTTGGTGCTACTAAGAAAGATAGAGAAAGGAACTCATGTGTCAGGAAAATGACAAGACTTCATAAAATCATGATCAAGTCAAAGACCCTCAAGCGCAAATGGGCTGAACATATGGTAAGAAGAAATGACCACCCTTCGACAACTGAATACTAGCCTGGATACCAAAAGGACAGGGGGAAAATCCATAAGACCATGTAAGAGATCTGTGGAGGAAATTCTGCATCTTGCCGGAGGATATGGAGAAGAATTGCTGAAGAGAGAGTTGTGGAACAGCTTTGGAGGGGTTCTTCATCCAGCAGTGGATTAAAAACGTTTGAAGATGACAGTGAGGATGTATAAGTTTCTTTTCGTTGATTTCGATATTGCTGCCGCAGCAATCTTTGGGTATGATCAATGTAGAGGGAAGAAACTGAACAACGTGGGTAAACTGGCATTGGGTCTGGTACGATTCGTCCAACGACGATTGGTCCAATGCCGATTCGTCCAATGCCGATTGGTCCAATGCCGATTCGTCCAATGGACAATTGGTCCAAAGGTACGATTCGTCCAATGGTACGATTGGTCCAATGCCGATTCGCCCAATGGTACGATTGGTCCAATGCCGATTCGTCCAATGGTACGATTGGTTCAATGCCGATTCGTCCAATGGGCGATTGGTCCAATTCCGTCCTATCTGTCCGAAACGCTACTCGTGCTATAAAAGTCTCACCTGTTCTGATTCTATCTCCGATGTTATACGAAAGTACCGGTAGTCCAAAGAATGTAAAATAATGTTACATTTCATGCGGTTATAGATTTCTTTTTTTTTTTTTTTTTTATTTTTAAATCGCGCTTTCTTGTTATATTGTCCTTGCTGCCATATGAAGTTACCGATGTACGAGCCGTTCTATCAACTTCAATGTTTCTCTTTTGCATGAAATAATATAAAATACTAGTTTTCCGTTTCTGTTTGTATAATGCAGTGGTGTTTTCCGCCAACTGCCCAATGGAAACAACTGGTCGGGGTTTGGACAGTGACCTTTTCAACAGCTTTTACTCCAGCGATGATATATTCATAACGTTTACATATTAAATCAAGTTTATAATATTGCGCTTTTACTTAAACACGAAATATTAATTCATAGGCCCTAGGCCTAGGCTTTTTTAACAGTTTTAATTCTACCGATGTCAGATTGATAACGTTACATATCAAATCAAGTTAATAATATTGAGCTTTTACTTAGGCACGGAATATTAATTCATAGGCTCTAGGCCTAGGCCTTTTTAGGACTTTTTATTCTACCGATGTCATATTCATAACGTTTACATATTAAATCCAGTTAATAAAATTGCGCTTTTACTTAAACACGAAATATTAATTCATAGGCCCACGGCCTAGGTGCCTAGCAAAGACCTCAGAAATGATACGATGAGTGCCTTTTATAAAGTTTTATAAAATGTTTACAAATACCAAATATCTAGGTTGTAACTCAAAATCTTCTAAAAGGGCCCGGGGCCTAGGTGTCTCGTAAAGACCTGAGGAATGATAGGATGAGTGCCTTTTATTAGGTTTTATAACATATTTACAAATACCAAATATCTATGTTGTAAATTGAAATCTTAAAATAATGCCCGCGGCCTAGGTGCTTTGCAAACAGCTGAGAAATGCTCCATTGAGTGCCTTTTACCAGGTTTATGTAAAATGTTTACAATTACTAAATATACGGAAATTATCTTTCAAAAGGATATAAAGAGGAGAATAATTTAAATTATTATTCCTTTCCGGAAAATAAAAAAAGTTTATCGTTGGTAAGATGATACCATTGCACGAATCGGCGTTGGACCAATCGTACCATTGGACGAATCGGCGTTGGACCAATCGTACCATTGGACGAATCAGCATTGGACCAATCGTACCATTGGACGAATCGGACATTGGACCAATCGGCATTGAACCAATCGTCCCTTTGGACGAATCGGCATTGGATCAATCGCCGTTGGACGAATCGTCCGGGACCGACTGACATTAGATGGGTGAAATTTTATTCTGAAGGAATACTGGAAAAGTGAAAAAGTACCCGATGTTATGACTGCATGGGAGGAAAATTATGATGAACCACAAGATGCAAGTTAAGAAAGGTAGCATATGGTTATGACATCTGATGAAACGAGATCTGTAGAAGACATTAAAGTACTGAATGACAGGGATCTGTGACAACAGTAAGCAAATAGGGGAGTGTTGTAATCGCAGTTATCATAAATTCAGCAAGTCTAAATTTTGACATCCAGAAGTTTCTTCTTTAGAATAGTAGTAATCTGAAGTTAAAATTGCATCGATCACAGCTTAATCAAGAACTCTATGGTGTGCTTGAATTGCTACAACCTGATATTTTAAAATCAATTTTCGTGTAAATAAACACAATGCTGTACATGGGATAAATGAACACTCGCATCTGACTTACAAAGGAACTGAAATTTCCTGGCGTGTCCGTTTCAGCTGTGATCTACTGCGATGAAGTCATCGGTCCTCATTTTCTTGATGGAACTCTAAAAAAAGGAAAATTCTTTAATTTCATCTTAGGTGTCATCTAGTCAGACTCAAATACGTTCGATATTCATGTTGAGTTATGGCAAAATGATGGTCGCCACCTCACTACTAGTAACAACGTGGCTGAATGATAATTTCTCGTAACACTGGATTACTCAGCGAGAATCTATTGGATGATCAGAATGGTCGCCTGGTTTATGCGTTATTGAATTTTTCGTTCATCGCTTTATTAAGGAAAATGTGTACGCCACCAAACCGGTGACAACTGACTAGCTGAAAGCTGAAATTATTTTCTAAGTTGAGTTTCTAAGTTCTGGTACGTTTCTATTGATTACAATTCTCTAAATATTCTGACTCCGGTCGCAACAACAATATTCAAATTACTCATAATTGATTCATGAATCTGTCCTTTGTCGCCTTCTCACTGAAGTCCGGTTATTGCAAAATTTCTCTTTGATCTCTTTTTTACATCACAGTTGAGATACTTGACCGCATGTCTTGCTCGTTTCCATTTTTAGCACGTGTTTTGTAAAAAAAAATCGTGCTTATGTTATCGGTTTGCCAGTCAGTCCGCATGTAGACACCATATCTCTGGAACTATTAGTCCGATTTGAAAAAATTATTTTTGTATTGGAAAGCTTGAAATATGAAAATGATGAACCTTTATTTCGTTTGTTTTTTACAATGTACAATTTCGCCACTGGAGGGCTTAAATGCAGATGATATCGAACTCAAAATACATTTTATTCCATATAATTGCTTCTAAACATCCGATTGAAAAATATTCTTCCACCTTTCAATTCCATTTATGTCCAAGCGTATTTTAGGTATCGTCACTTTTTCAAGTTACGCATAGGTTTCCCGCTAGAGTGGGAAAAAGTAAATCGCGTTTTCCCCTATATCGCTACTTCAAAATTGCGATTTGAAATTTTTTTCTTCAGAGGATACAGCTCGTGATGAAAAATCTTTTGCATATAATTTATCATTTTGGGTAAAGAATAGTTTGGCCACAAAGAGGCATAAGTGTTAATTTCTGCTTCTAATGTATTTGCCACAAAATCTGAGTACCTAAAGTTTCGATTAAAAGAATATCTTCTGGGAGCCATGCAACTCAGGTCGATAAACCTTTTCGCAGTGTTTTCTTTTTAAAATATTGCATGGTTTCTCCGGCAAGGGGTTTAGACGTATATAACATTTTTGTCAATATCTCTCCTTTTAATTGTCCGATTTGAAAAATTCATTCTTTATTGGATAGAAATTCCGTTGCGATATGTTTTTTATGTAATTTCAAAATTTTCAAGTAATTCATAGACTGGGGTCGTAATTGTAAATTGCGTTTTCACCGATATCTCTGCTTCTTAAACTACTATTTGAAAAATTCTTTCTGCACAGGATATAGCTCCTGATGGGAAATCGTTTGCGCATAATTTTTAAGTTTTAGTAAAACATTTTGGCCACCAGGGAACGTAAGACTTAATTTCCGCTTCTGATGTATTTGCAGCAAACTCTGAGCTTCTACAATCTCGACTGAAAAAAAATTCGCTTCTGGACCGATACTACTCACGTCGATAAATCTTTTCGGAATATTTTCTTCTTAAAATAATGCATGGTTTCCCCCGTCAGGGGGCGTTGATGTATATCTTATTTTTGTCAATATCTCTACTTCTAAGACTCCGATTTGGAAAAAAAAATCCTTCTTTGTTGGATAGCGTTTTCGGTGCGAAATGTTTACATATAATTTCAAAATTTTCAATAAACTTAAAGGCTTACCGCTAGAGGTTGTTTAAGTAAATTGCGTTTTCCCCCCTGTATTTATGCTCGTAAAACTCCGATATGAAAGATTATTCCTCTGTCGCATACAACTCCTGATGGGAAAGGTTTTTCATGTAATTTCTAAGTTATTAAAAAGAATATTTTCGCCACCAGGAGGCATAAGAGTTAATTTCTGCTTCTGATGTGTTTGCAGCAAAATCTGAGCTCCTGAATACTTGACTGAAAAAAGTATTTCCTCGACCGATACCGCTCATGTCGAAAACCCTTTTGAGAATACTTTCTTCTTAAAACAATGCAGGTTTTTCCCTTCAGGTGCTATAAATGCATGTCTTACATATGCCAATATCTCTGTTTCTAAAAGCCCAATTTGAAAAATTATTTCTTTGTTGGAGAGCGTTTCCACTGCGAAATGTTTCTCATATCATTTCAAATTTTTCTTAACGAATAAGTGAGCCGCTGGAGGGCGTAAGTTCACGATTCTGGTTACAACAGTATCTGCGGGTTTAAAAAGCCTATTGGAAAACTTCTGTCCGATACCATTGTTTTTCATACCGGTTCCATCGACTTTGAATAGCTTTGATAAATTTAATTCGCGTCAGAACGGATTCAAACGACGTGCTCACTACACCCGATAATTCGGTGTTATCTTTCTTGATAAGTTTCATATCATATTGTAATATTCATTCAGAGACGTGACGCATAGTCTCCTGTGGACAGTAGCAAGTGGAACTTTCCTCGACAAAAAGGCGGTGCACAATTAGATGAAGGGATATAAGGATTTTTTTATTGGAGGTTTAACGACAACCGTGAGCCACTCAGTGGGCTGTAGGCAGTCGTCCGTCCTTAATTTAGGGCCACTGGTTCCAGGGAAGGGAGAGAGCCAGCGCCGTAAGACAAACACAAAATCCATGCCTCACCAGGATTCGAACCGGGACCCATTTCGGACGAATGATCAGAAACCATCGCTTGTACCACTGTGACACCATGGCAGCGATAAAAGGAATGCAGGACATCATCCAAAGATACGCCAAGATTTGGTCGACCCATATGGACTTCCATGCAAGGAGCCAAGCTTCTCATCCAAGAGGTTTTACAGCAGTGGTGTAGAGTGAGTTTCAATTACCTTTCTACACAACCGGTTATCCCTCACACGACGCTTTATAACGTGCTGATGAGTCAAACCTAATGATATTGATAATGGTTGATTGATGGTAATACGCTCAATGGACAAAACATTAGAGCTATCTACCTAATAGGCTGTTGGTCCTCCTCTAGCTCGAATTATAGGCACTACACGCCAAGGAAAGGACTCCACCAGATGCCTGAGGGTTTTGGAGGTAATGCGATCCATATCTGTTGCGGCATTGCGCACAGCTCCGCCCGAGATATCTGTCAAGGATCCATGGATCGGATGTTCGGCTCCACGACATCCGGCAGAGCTTCCACGGGGACCTTGGGAGACACTGGATGCTTTCAACCTCAGATGAGTGTATTCCTGGAGCCATGCTGAAGCTATTTGTGGCTCGGTGGGCGGCGCATGGTCCTTCTGAAATAGACCATCGACCAGAGGATGCGCGAAGGACATGAAAGCGTCTGGTGATCAGCCAGCTAATGATGTTAGCGCTCAGCGGTTAAGAAACTCTCCACACATTCTAAGGGACCCAATATGTCAAATGAAAACGCGCCCCAAATCATCATTGAGCTGCCACCGCATTAAACAGAGAAGACCTGGCACGATCCGACCATGGCCTTATGCAGTTGGTGCCACAGCCGCACCTTTCCGTCCGCTCGGTAGAGCTTAAAACGGCATTCATGTGATCATACGATTCGGCGCCACTTTGCAGAGGCAAAAGTTTCATGTTCTCGGTACCAGGTGAGGCGTTATTTCCGATGACGAGTAGTCAATATTAGAACACGAGTAGGGCGTCGGCTCCCGTAACTCAGGGTAATCCCGTAGCTGAGGGTAATCCCTTAGCTCAGGGTAATCCCGTAGCTCAGGGTCTCCGTAGCTCAGGATCTCCCGTAGCTCAGGGTAATCCCGTAGCAGAGGGTCTCCTGTAGCTCAGGGTAATCCCGCAGCAGAGGGTCTCCCGTAGCTCAGGGTAATCCCGTAGCAGAGGGTCTCCCGTAGCTCAGGGTAATCCCGTAGCTCAGGATAATCCCGTAGCTCAAGGTAATCCCTTAGCTCAGGGTTTCCGTAGCTCAGGATCTCCCGTAGCTCAAGGTCTCCGTTAGCTCAGGGTAATCCCGTAGCAGAGGGTCTCCCGTAGCTCAGGGTAATCCCGTAGCTCAAGGTCTCCCGTAGCTCAGGGTAATCTCGTAGCAGAGGGTCTCCCGTAGCTCAGGGTAATCCCGTAGCTCATGATAATCCCGTAGCTCAAGGTAATCCCTTAGCTCAGGGTAATCCCGTAGCTCAGGGTTTCCGTAGCTCAGGATCTCCCGTAGCTCAAGGTCTCCCGTAGCTCAGGGTAATCCCGTAGCTCAGGGTAATCCCGTAGCTCAGGATAATCCCGTAGCTCAAGGTAATCCCGTAGCTCAGGGTAATACAGTAGCGGACGCTGCTTGGGATTTGCGCCGCCGTGGCCAAGAGGTCGGTCTGTACGTCCCTTAATATTCTACGTCGACCCCGATCATCAATGGCGTGTGGTCGGCCACCGCTTGCTCTCAGGCAGGTGGTACGTCCGTCAGAAGAGCCATTTTATAGCCTAAGTGGTAAGAACCCACCTCATTCCGGAATAAGTCACTCTACCAATTGAGCTACGCGGACGTTCGTTCTGACTGCTATCTGTCTTTATGTTGTATGCGCCCTGATGGCAGGTACGTCAGATCCCCCCTCCCCGAAAGAGGGCCTGGGGCATGGCCCACGGGTCAGCCGTGACCATGAATCGTCGCAGGCAGCCAGCTGCTGTAGAACGTGCACCTGAGAACTCCCAGTCAATCAGGTGTGTGGAATGCAACGTCACACTCATTTATTTTTTGAAGCGCTGGAGAAGGGATTCTCTGATTTTTCCTATTCCGCGGTGTGGAAAGAACATCACACCATTGCGAGATTTTGAACGGCCGGGTCATCCGGAAAGTTCGGGCGCCATTATAACGAAGTAAATTTCTCCGTCATTTTTATCCACGCCGGGGCTCGAACCCGGGTCCCCTCATTCCGGAATAAGTCACTCTACCAATTGAGCTACGCGGACATTCGTTCTGACTGCTATCTGCCTTTATGTCTTGTGCGTCCTGCTGGCAGGTACGTCACATCAGTCATTGCCGTTCAGTTTTCTTCCTTAAAACAGGTTTAACCCTCTTCATTATCGAAAAGGACTGTTCATTTGATGTTGAGACTTGCCCTAAAACGCAAGTATCCGCTGAATATAGGTATGATTTCTGTTCATAAGCAACAAGAGCTGCAGTAATGCTGGCGAATATTGATTCTTCTCGTTCCCGTTTCCATTTCATGAGATATTCTGAATTTACTGTTGGACGAATCACAGTTTTTAAAACGATGCTCAAAGTAACGCAGTGCAGTAAATTAACGTCCTTTGACGATACTTTACAGTCTTTGCTGCACAGAATCCGTTATGTTCTTGCATGAGTTCCGAGAAAGAGATATGAGAAGTCAACAGATTAAAAAAGTGATGACTAGAGAAAAATTGCTGCATACGCAACATAATGTATATGAAAAATCAGTTGCAATAACTACAGCTACCCTGATTGATCTTACACACTTAAGGTGGTTTAGCCTAATTAAAAACTCTACCATAATCTTTTGTAGACATTTTTTTTCGCAATTAATGTATTTCCAAGGATGCAAATTTGCTCATCAATAAAAAAGAGTGACTTCAAATTATAGAATGGCGTATTTCATGTTTTGCTAAAACTTAACCATAATTATATTAAAAATCAATAATTTTTCGTTGGGGAATGTTGAGACCTGTTTATAGATGGCGTGGCCTGTACATTTATGACATCAATGAATAAACAAGTGTTTGTTGGTTTATTTCGGAAATGGAAATCAGCAGAATCTGCAGTGTTGCTAATTTATTTTCAATAATTTTATTAATTTGAGGAATGAAATCAAAATTTGAGTCTATCCACGCAATTGTTTGGAATGTTTAAAATAATTTGAGCCACTTAGATTATTATTATTTTTTTTGATTGGACGTTTAACGACCACTGTGAGCTACTCAATGGGCTATAAGCAGTCTCCCGTCCTTTATTTAGGGACACTGGTTCCAGGAAAGGGAGAGAGCCAGCGCCGTAAGACAAACACAACATCCATACCTCACCAGGGTTCAAATCCGGGCCCATCTCGGGCGAATGATCAGAAGCCATCGCTTAGACAACTGTGCCACTGTGACGGACGGCCCACTTAGATTAAACCATCTGACAATGACTTAACAGAACACGTCGACAGAACTGTATTTACTGCTGATTTCTGATTCCGAAGTAAGCCATCAAACGCTCGCTTTTCCACTGACGCGTTACCTCAGAGATCTTGAAGGCCTATGAAGTCGTGACGTCATTTTCAGTGACGTCACACCTCGTGTATCTACAGTCCGTGTCTGCATTACCACGCTACGCCTAACCATGTGACTTGTGATTTTTATGGTTGTCCATGGTTGCGTGAAATTAATAGTGTTCTTTTTCTGTGGTTTGCTTCAACTAACATTTTAATTGCAGTTTTTATATACCGGTAATTGAATGAGATAGGTATTTGATTATTCCACATCCGTGTTGTGTTCCCGGCTGCCGTGGAAATTATTAAACAGGACCCAAAATTCGTGTGTATGGATTTCCGAAAGACTAAGATTTACGTTCTAAGTGTATTCGTGCCATTAAAAGGGATAACTTCACAGTTACACCATATATAGTAAGTTATGTACATTGAACATTTTTTAATCGAATTTAAATACAAGACCTTATTTAATAACACAAGAACTTAGTTAATTAATTTGGCCAAGCATTTGGAAAAAAGCATTTCAGCAAATGGATATTGTTAAGGTCTACTTTAAAATATGGTAACAGTGAACACTTCTTGTTTCATATTCATGTTTTGGAGTAATAATATATTTATATATATAGCTTCATTACCTGGCTTTGCCCGGGATTTAGGCTTATTCATTTCAGATTCTCAGATATATCACTGAAAAATCGGGAAAAAAATTGATGCTTTCAAGAAAGAAAAAAGCTTTCACAAATTTGGTCATTACAAAGCCCGGATAGGAACGACATTGAGAATGTTCAGAAGATTTTTGGTTTCTCCTTCATCGGCGACAATATATGATTTTGTTGGATCCTCCGCTCTTGACAGTCCAACATACAGCTATCTGTGTGAGAAGCATCAAATGCATCACGTGCTTTCAGTTTCAGACGTCTTTGAGGGGCGAATATCTTGGATAAAAAAGTTAAAAACTTATCCTTGCGAATATTTTATGAAACTGGCTGAAATTTTAATGAACACCATAAATCGTTAATGGGAACATGACCTCCAAATTTCGCCTAATCGGTAAATAACTTTTAAATTAGCAGTCAAAATTTTATTAAGCGTTTCTGGGTATATATTTCTGTTTACCGATGAATTAAAAATGCCATGCCTATTTTAAAAAGTTTTGACCGGATTCCGGTGAAATTTTGAGGGACTCCTCTTATTACCAATTCAAGGTGTTGATACAAATTTCAGCTGGTTTCGTTAAGATTTCGCATAATTCGTTTTTGCATTTTTTTTATGCACAGTTCTCAAAGAATAGAAACACCTGTGGGTGTGCCGCGGTGATGAATGCAATTACGTGCTTTCAGATAACGGTGACGTAGCAAACGACGCTGACTTTATTGCTTAGCTTATTAATTAATTCAAAACTCGTGAATGGAACTACGTAGAGATCTTAAAATAGTTGCGTTGATCTGGAAATTCCAGTGTTAATAAGCTACACAAATTTTACGATGCCACAGTTCGGCGTTCGAGAGTTTTTGCTGCTTCAGACAAACAGACGTTTTGTGTTTCATGTATAAGATATATAGTTTTCATTACAATTAGTTCAGATATTTTTTATAACAGCTAAAAACAATGACGTACTCTTTGAAAACATTCTCCCACGATCGTTCATTCCTGTTACTAAAGTTATTGACTGAAAAAAAGAAAGAAAAACTTACGGAATCCGAAAATTGATTTACAGATTTAAAAAACGGGAGCTACAACTGCGTAATAATTTTATTTTTCATTCTTTTAATAAAAATAATATGTTAAGTATTTGCAGTGATATGTCACATTTGTGATGCAATTTTTTACTGTAATACCGAAATGCTAACACAACGATCGTAACCACCGGATGGTCCGATTCCAAAACATTCTCCCACGATCGTTCATTCCTGTTACTAAAGTTATTGATTGACAACAACAACCAAAAAACGTACAGAATCCGCAAATTGATTTTCAGATTTAAAAAACGGGAGCTACAACATCGTAAATACGTTACGCATTTGTAGCGATATGTTACATATGTTACGCAATTTTTCACTGTTATACCGAAATTCTTAACAAAGATCGTGACCATCTGAAATATGCTCCGATACGCCCACGCTCTCCCTCTAATGGGCTGCGAGGATCCACCGCTAGTGACGTCACAAACCTGTGCGATGGGCTTCTCGTTCCTGGGGTCACGACTGACGTCCTCGGTGTATACATGTCGCGCCATCTATTAGCAGGTTTCAACATTACCCAAAGAAAAATTGCTGATTTTTAATATAAGTGTGGTTATGTTTTAGCAAACTTATTGTTAGAAGGACAGACCATCGATGGACAGCCAAAATTTTAGACTGGATTCCAAGGGACAGGAAAAGACCCAGAAGGAGACCACATGTGAGATGGGTGGATGAAATTCGAAAGTATGCGGGAGTAACATGGAAGAGACTGGCACAAGACAGACAGACCGTTGTGGAAGAAATTTGGGGAGATCCAGCAGTGTATTGATAATGGTTTGGCATTGATGATATTTTAGCAAATATTAAGCATGCCATGCTATAATATAAAGTTATTTTTATTGATGTGCACATTTTCATCCTTGGGAATATATTAATTGCGAAGAAAATGTCTACACACGTTTTTCTCATTGGAAACATAGAGCAGAGATTTTGGGTGCTACCATCTAAAGAAGAAAATTCATGCACAAACTGCATGTAATTATGTCGCGCAAAAAGTACGCATTGTGAAATGACTGTATATAAAACAAATAAAAGGATATTGCAGGCGAAAAGTTTCGAGAGAGGTCTCATCCCTGAGAATCTTGTGGAAAAGAACTGATTTAGTACGTCCTAGCTTCCACATTTTTGAAAATGTAGGATATGTGAGATACATTCGAGTGCTTTGCTGATACTTTACCTGTTTTAATTATTTCTTTAGTGGAATTCTTACATGAAACTCTAATTTCAAAAGAAATTATGTTTACATTGAAATTTAATTATCGTGGGCCTAACAAAATGGCTGGAGACTGAATAGGAAAATATGTCGCAGACTGGTCAACAATTATTTAAAGCTAAGTGGTGTCTTCGCAGGATCTTATTTTTTAAATGTAGTCATCAGACCCGTCGTCCTCCTCTTTCAAAGAAGTATTTGCTATCCCATTACTTCCTCCGCTGACCCATTCCGTAAAACAGCCAACATGAATTAGCGCAACTCAAAATCGACCACAAATATACCTCATCCCTCTTCGCTCTTTGTACTTTATTTTTCGTTCGTTTTATTTTCTTCTTATCTCCATTGCGGCAATCAGGTCACCGTGACATCCCGCAACTCTGACACATGTCTCGTCACGTGACAGGAAGTGGTGACTCCGGAAGTGACGACGGCGGCTGCCGAGTGGGAGGGTTGTGTGCAACTGTCAGAGTGAAATCGGTAATCCTTAATCGCATAAAGTGGTCTTCATCGCGACACTCTTTTTGAGTTTAATTCATGAGTGACTAAGACACTTTAGGAAAAGGGAACTCTTTAATAAAAAAAAAGAACATGAAAACTTCAATAATGCGTCTAGGAGGGATGAAAAATAATAAAAACTGGCGTTCAAAGCCAGTGATTAAAAAGACTTGGATTTCCCAATATTGTCTGGAGTAAAGGATAAGAAAACAGCAATAAGTTTACGTTTCTTTCTGCAGACGACATGACATCTTAGAAAAGCTTATTAATCTGCTGCTCTCACTAAGTGAAGCTGTATAAAGCAGAATTTTCTTCATAAGTAATTTGTTTCCAGAACTGTAAAATATGCTTACGGAAAAGTTGAAGAGAAAGACTGGAAACAACAGATTTTTTACAAAACTGAGAATAGTACGAAACATTCCTTTTCACATGATTCTTGTTTTTTTCCCTCATGACAAAGAAAATGTTTTTTTCTCGTAAATCGGAATTTAGCAGCACAAACGGGTTACAAATTGAATCCACTTTAAGAAATGAGGCACCAAAGATTCATGAAAGCAACAGCTTCCAGAAGAACTATTCAGCTAAACGACACTAATTCCGATGCTTAGTAAGAACTAATAAATTGATTACTATACTTTTTTTTCCATTATGCTCAAAAGAAGCAGTAAATATTCGTTAAAAGTAGGAACATGCTCGTGTTACTCATTTCTTATTGGAGGTTTAACCACCACCGTGAGCAACTCAGTGGGCTATAAAAGCAATCGCCCATCTCTAACTCTAATTAAAGCCCCTGGTTCCAGGGAAGGCAGGGAGTCAGTGCAATAAAACAAACGCAACATCCATGCCTCACCGGGATTCGAACCCGGACCCCTTTCGGATGAACGATCAGAGGCCATCGCTTAAACCACTACGCCACCGGGGCGGAACTCTTTTCTTCATGATAATCGAAAGAAATAGTTAATACTCGTAGACAGTAGCAGGATGTTTGTCTTTCTTAATTTTTCATGTTACTCAAAAGTAGTATTAAATACTCGTAAGAAGTAGTAAATTCTCATACGAAGTAGTAAGATACACTGCTCGACATAGAAATTGCCCCACTCAGAAGGAGTAGATATAGAGGGTTGAAATTGAGCATGCAAATAGAAATACATAAGGGTTTACCATGATGCTCTTTTCAGCCACGTACAGTGTTATTAGATAAGATAATGCATCACAATGAGTACGCCTCAGTAAGTGTTTGCTCTGCTGCGATCTGTAATACAGACAGCAATACGGCTTGACAATGAATCATACAGTCAACGGATATCGTCTTGAGGAATGAAACACGAAGCACGGTTGACTTGGTCAGATAATTCGTCGAGATCGTGCGTAGGCCCATTCGATTGCAGACGACGTCAAATGTGGTCCCACAGGTTTTGGATGAATAAACATGTAGCAAATATTATCTAGAGACCCGAGAGGTGTGTATAAGGAGTTATCTTGCTGGAAAATGGGGTGTTGTAAGTCATTCAGAAACGGTATCAAAATGGGTTGCAGAACCTCGGTCAGTCAGTGTGCCAGTGATTCGGACAAGAGGAGACCTGTTGTCATGCGCTATAATACCCCATACTATGAGGCCTGCCTGATGGGCGGTGGCCGGTCGCGAAAAAACTGGAATCCATCCGCTCACCTGGTGTTGCCAGACACGGATCCGTCGATCGTCAGCACCCAGACAGAAACGGGATTCGTCACTGAGGACCACAGTGTTCCACTCGCAGTTCGCATAGTTCGGCACCAAGCCAGACGAGCAGTGCGATGGCTGACCCTCAAGTAGACGTAGCGATTGCCAACTGCACATGTTTGCCACATGTAACCTTCAGTTTACATTTCGAGTCATTATGTCGACGTCCATGGCCTATGTCACAGCACGTCGAATATCGGCTGCAGTGCTTACTGGTGACGAACGAGCGTGTCGAACAATCCGCTGGTCTAGGGCGTGCTGACGTCTATCGGACTGCACCACTGCCTCTCCGGCGCACGTACGAACCTTCTCGTAGCCACTGGTGCCATCAGTGTCCCATGAGCATCAATACGACGTGTAGATCATTCCGCTTCACACCGGCTTAGAATTCTTCCTCTCTAAAACGCAACTATTCTTTTTCTCTAAAACGCAACTAACGCAACTGTCTAAACGCAACTAAATAAACCTGCCGACGATATTTACCCGGCATTTTCGACCTTCGCTGAACAGTTTCCCATCTCGAAAAGACAAATCTGAAATGAAATGTCCGCGACACTTCCACCAGCGACCACACATTACCATCCCAGTTGCTGCTGGCACCTTTATCTCACGAACGGATGACGTCATCGACTCCGGTTCAATATAATTTGCATATCGCGTGTGGGTACACCTGCACCCGCCCTGCGATTTGCATGTTTGTAGAACACATCAATCTGGGTGGGTCAATTTCTATGTGGAGCAGTGTGCTTGTGTTACACCTTGTTTTTCATGATACTCGAAAGAAGTAGTAAATACTCGTAGGAATTAGCAAGTCGCTTGTGCTGTTTATTTTTCATGATACGCGAAAGATGTAGTAAATACTCGTAAGTAGTAGTAAGTTCTCGTAAAAATAGTAAGTCTTACGCCTTTGTTTTCCTGATACCCCAAATAAGTAGTAAATACTCGTAAAAATTAGCAAGACGCTTCTGCTGTTTAATTTTCACGATACTCGAAAGTAAAAGAAACTACTAATAAAAAGTAGTAAATTCTCATAAGAAGTAGTACGATATTTGTGTTACGCCATTGTTTCCATGATACTCGAAAGAAGTAGTAAATACTCGTAAGAATTGGTAAGATGCTTGTGCTACTTTATTTTCATGATACGCGAAAGAAGTAGTAAATACTCGTAAGTAGTAGTAAATTTTCGTAAAAGTGGCAAGTCTAACGCCTTTGTTTTCCTGATACCCCAAAGAAGTAGTAAATACTCGTAAAAATTAGCAAGTCGCTTGTGCTGTTATTTTTTCATGATACGCGAAAGATGTAGTAAATACTCGTAAGTAGTAGTAAATTCTCGTAAAAATAGTAAGTTTTACGCCTTTGTTTTCCTGATACTCCAAAGAAGTAGTAAATACTCGTAATAATCAGTAAGGTGCTTGTGCTGTTTATTTTTCATGATGCGCGAAAGATGTAGTAAATACTCGTAAGTAGTAGTAAATTCTCGTACAAATAGTAAGTCTCACGCCTTTGTTTTCCTGATAGCCCAAAGAAGTAGTAAATACTCGTAAAAATTAGCAAGACGCTTCTGCTGTTTAATTTTCACGATACTCGAAAGTAAAAGAAACTACTAATAAAAAGTAGTAAATTCTCATAAGAAGTAGTACGATATTTGTGTTACGCCATTGTTTCCATGATACTCGAAAGAAGTAGTAAATAGTCGCAAGAATTAGTAAGATGCTTGCGTTACTTATTTTTATGATACTCGAAAGAAGTAGTAAATAGTCGCAAGAATTAGTAAGATGCTTGCGTTACTTATTTTTATGATACTCAAAGTAAGCAGTAGTAAGATGTTTGTATTATTTATTTTTTCATGATTCTCGAAAGAAGTAGTAAATACTCGTAAGAAGCATTAAATGCTTGTCTTACTTATTTTTTCATGACACTCAGAAACACAGAGCCTTAGTTGATGAAACACTTCTTCTTTATCTTTGATTTATTTATTTATTTTTGGTGGGGTAAGCCTGTATTTGAGGCTGCTTGTTCGTAGGTCCACCACGCCTAACTTTCAAAGGTTCATGCGTGTCCAGCGAGTCACGAACTCAGGCTACGAGCAGCGGTAGACCCAATAGAAATTCTTCCCTATACCAAACTGTACGCTGAGACTGGGAACCTCTCCTTATACTATTCGACTACTGAGAATTATAGAAAAATCAAAAACATTACTATTTTAAAGTACGTATTTAAAACTGGACCGCAAGATGTAATAAATTAAATCATAATACAATATTTGGGCGCTGGGAAATTATACAAATACCAAACGATGACGAGTTACGTTACAGAAAGAAACAAAAGAATATGAATATAGTATTCATCCACAAAATAATAGAGAGCAGCTACAATTCAACAGAGACAAGTTAGCCGTAAATGAAAGGAGCACTAAACCAGGAATTGTTTCTGTAATTTTAATAATTTTTAATCTCGGAAGACAACCTTGGTGTTGGTAAAAATTACAAGATAATAAGAAAGCCGTTCCATTTGGGAAATTAATAAATATTTCACAAAAATGAATTCTAAATCCGTTTTAATGTGTAAAATAATAAAGTAAACAGACAGCAAGCTTTCACCACTCACAGGTGGCTTCACCAGGCATAACTGAATAAACACCGTGAACAACAAACAGAAAGTAAAGAAATTCTAAGTAATTCAAACTTAAACTTAAATAAACAGGGTGCATAGGAAAGTCACTTTAGCCTGAAATAACTTGCGAACGGAGAGAAGTACAGTTATGCAAGTGAGATAACGGTATGGTAAAGCGACTACGCTCGATCGAATGCAACCAATGGCAGCGCCCCTAGTGGCGAAATGCGGAAGTTAGCCAATGCAAAACAAAAACGAAAAGAGATAGAGCAAATCTTCCAAATACAAAGTTGTAGAACATCAACTAATTAGTACAAAACGGCATTTGTTTCGCACGGATAAAATAAAGTGTCGCCTGAGTACCCTAAAATGTCCAGAAACGGTGCGCGACCTTTTGTGTGAACGTTTGAAAGGAACAGGCATAGGTATGAGCAAATACACACAATTTATTGCATAAATGCGAACTCATGTCAATACAGCTAGATGACGTCGGGCAAAACAAAAAAAAGGCAAACTGGCACACAGTGATAAAAAGGTAATGTCGAGTATGTTCGAAGAGTTAGCCATTGCCCACGATACACATTTGTATTCATGAAAGTAACTCTTCATGCACCTTCCTCAGCATGGAAGGTGTCACACTATTGCAAGCATCTGTAACACGACGACGTAAATCCAGCAGATTTGTAGGCGATGTTGCATACACCTAATTTTTTTAAGCAACCCCAGAGGAAGAAATCCAACCGAGTGAGTTCCAGCAATCGTGGAGGCCATTCAACAGCACCACGATACCCGATGATTCTTTGTCCAAAACAATCTGTGAGAAAGCGTCGCACTGCTGATGGCTGGTGTGCAGAGGCACCGCCATGTTGGAACCACAAGGAACGTAATGCGGACAGGGGAATGTCATCTAAAAAGTCAGATAACATATCCTGTAATAGTTGGAGGTATCTCTGTCCGTTGGCATTCGCCGTAAATAAGCACCATCTCGCAATATTGGGAGTGAGTGAAGCTCGCCATTCTCACACAGCGTACGTAGACCTAAACTTCTGATCTGGGTACATCCTGCAACTGTTTTTTCACGCTTTCCAACCGTAGGTTGAAGAAGCGTATATGCTCCAGCTTTGTCCGTCCGTCCGCACGATACCTGGCGTAAAAATGGTTCGATTTCGATGCAATTTTAGTATGTGGTCGGGGACCACCTGGGAACAAACCCTAGTGAAAATAGGACAAATGGGGTCAAAGGTCACGACGTAGGAGCGGGGTCATTCCATTGCCCTTATACGTCATAACTTGCGTAAATATGGTTCGATTTCAATGAAAGTTTACTATGTGGTAGGGGGCCACCTGGGAACGAATCTTATTGAAAATTGGGACAAATAGGGTCAAAGGTAGGAGCGGGATCATTCCATTGCTCTTATGCGTCATAACTTCCGTAAATATGGTTCGATATCAATGAAATTTTACTATGTGGTAGATCACCGCCTGGGGACGAATCCTATTCAAAATAGGTGAAGTTGGGTCAAAGGTCAGGACATAAGAGCGGGATGCATTCCATTGCTCTTATGCGTCATAACGTGCGTAAAAATGGTTCGATTTTAATGAAATTTCAGTATGTGGTAGGGGACAAACTGGGGACGAACCCTATTGAAAATGGACAAAATGGGGTCAAAGGTCAGGACATAGGATTGCGATCCATTCCATCGCCCTTTTCCCATATTATTAAGATGGACGTCAAGTAATTTTGCTTCCTATACTTCCAATGGAGAAACTTTTGTACGCATATCCTTCACAATTAATGTTCCCAAGGATGAAAATTTGAACATCGCTTAAAATAACTTTATTATAACTTGGAATACTTAATATTTTCTAAAACATAACCATAATTATATTAAAAATCAATAGCTTTTCCTTTGGTGGTGTTGAAACCAGAAAAAGGATGGCGCGACCTGTACTTTGATGACGTCAGTAGACAAACAAATGTTGGATTGCATAATTATGGTTATGTTTTAGAAAATATTAAGTATTCCAAGTTATAAGATGAAGCTATTTTAATCGATGTTCAAATTTCCATCCTTGTGAACGCATTAATTGTCCAGAAAAAAAGATGGCGCTACCTGTATTTTCATGACGTCAGTAGACAAACAAATGTTGTATTGCATAATTATGGTTATGTTTTAGAAAATATTAAGTATTCCAAGTTATAAAATGAAGATATTTTAATCGATGTTTAAATTGTCATCCTTGGGAACGCATTAATTGGGAAGAAAATGTGTACAGAAATTTTTCCATTCGAAGTACAGGAAGCAAAATTACTTGACGTTCACCTTAAGGCTCTACGAGACCCGCCATCTTGTATTGTGCCTTCTCTTGGTAAGCAACGGGCAAGCGTATTTCACCAATTGCTCGGGCAATTTTGCACATTTTGGAACACAGTTTGTGTCTAACGCAAGATATGTGATAAATAAAGAGTTCCCTGGTTTCAGATTTTCATTTTGTACTCTTTAAGTATTTTTTATTATTTAATAAAACTATGGAAGACGCCTTGGTACGACTTTCGCTGCAGATAAAAGATGAATGAAAAGGTCAATAAAAATTCTGAAACCAGGGAACTCTTTCTTTATCATATATCTTGCTTTAGCCACAAACGGTGTTCCAAAATGTGCAAAATTGCCCAAGCAATTTGTGAAATACTCTTTCCCGTTGGTTAACAAGAGAAGGCAGCAATACAAGATGGCGGGTCTCGTAGAGCCTTAAAGGAGCAATTCTTGTATGTATGTAAATTTTATTTTGAAAACGGCTCTAAGGATTTTGATGAAAGTCGTTAACCTATATACCGTTTTCTGCTACTAGAAATCGATTTAGCTTGATCTCGACTTTAGGAAAATTCCTTTAGTGGGTTAAATAACCACACCGAATAACCACGTTTTTAGTGTAGTGTCATGGCGTCACCCCATTAGATGTTGGCGCGCGGTCACGTCATATGCCTCATTACGTCCCACGTTGTTTGTGTATTCTATTAAAGTTTTATGACGTCACAGTCTTGCGAGCAGATGGTCGCAATTCCCATCTGCCTCATTACGTCACACGTTATGTGCGTATGTTCGTCCGCACGATAACTCGCGTAAATATAGTTCGATTTCGATGAAATATTAGTATGTGGTAGGGGAACACCTGGGAAGGAACCCTATTGAAAGTGAACGAAATGGGATCAAATGTCAGGAGCGGGATCCATTCCACTGCTCTTTTGAGTCATAGCTAACGTAAAAAAAGTTCGATTTTGATTAAATTTTAGTATGTGGTAGAGGATCACCTGGGAACAAACCCTATTGAAAATGGACGAAATAAGGTCAAAGGTCAGGACATAGGAGCGGGATTCATTCCACTTCTCTTTTGAGTCATAACTAACGTAAAAAAGGTTCGATTTTGATTAAATTTTAGTATGTGGTAGAGGATCACCTGGGAACAAACCCTATTGAAAATGGACGAAATAGGGTCAAAGGTCAGGACATAGGAGCGGGATCCATTCCATCGCCCTTATGCGTCATAACTTACGTAAAAGTGTTTCGATTGCGGCAAACCTTTTATCATGTTGTTTCGGAGGTATACTGAACCGGTTCTGTTGAATATAATCGAAATGGGGTCACAGGTCAGGGCACAGGAGCGAGATTTATTCCATGGCCATTTTCCTCATAATTTGACGAAAAATACTTCTATTGCGAAAAAACTTTAGTGTGTTGTTCCGGAGGTTTCTTGACCAATTCTGTTTAACATCATTGAAATGGGGTCGAAGGTCAGGGCACAGGAGCGAGACTTATCCCACCGCCATTATCCTCATAACTTGATAAAAATGCTTTTATTGCGACAAAACTTCCATATGTTGTTCTGTAGGTATACTGAACCAATTCTGTTTAATATAATTGAAATTGGGGTCAAAGGTTAGGGCACAAGAGCGAGATTTATTTCACAGCCATTATCCTCATAACTTGAGTAATAACTTGAGTAAAATGGCTTCTATTGCGACAAAACTTTAGTATCTTGTTCCGGAGATATACTGAACGAATCAGTAGTCAGGGTAAGGAGGAGGGTTTGTCTGCGCGCGATTTCTAGTATGTTGGAAAGCGTATCGTAATCAATGCATTGCATGATTTTACTAACTCGTTTGAGTAGTGAAGGCACGAAAGCTACTGAAATTCATAGTCAAATGAAGTTGCATTATGGTGATGCATATCTGTCACTCCATATAGTGTACGAATGGACCAGGAAGTTCCGAAACGTGGTGAGTTATGTCACAGATTCTCCACGACCGTGTCAGGTACACAGGGTTGTGGCACCGGAGCCCATTGCAGCAATTGAAGGCATTGTGGTGGCACAATCGCCGAAGGAGGGTGGACGAAAGAGCCGCAGTTTTGAACATCAGTCATGGTTTAGCGCACCATATCATCCATGATGTGCTCCAGTTCAACAATGTGTTTGTAAGGTGGATGCCACACCAGCTGACTCCACAATCGAAGCAACGACGTGTTGATGCCTGTCATGAACTTTTGCTCTGCTTTGAAACAGAAAGTGGTGGCATTCTACAATGATTTGTTACTGAAGATGAAACCTGGTTTTATTATCATCAGACAGAAACCAAGGAATGGCGTCATCCGTCCTCACCAAAACCGAAGAAGTTCCGCAAGCAGCCAACTGCAGCAAAGGCTATGCTGACTTTCTTTTGGGCTGAACAAGGCATAATTTTGGAGCACTACCTGCCCAGGGGGAACACTTGAACCAGTGACGCATGTGCAGATCTTATCAGGAATCATCTTCGACCTGCCATCAAATTCAAGCGACGTGGACATCTGAGCGCTGGTGTGTGGTACAACATGACGACGCTCAGCCCAGTATCGCTGTGGTTGCAACCCAAAAAAGATATGCACTTCGAGTGTCTTCCACATTCGCGGTATTCACCAGACCTTGCCCCTAGCGATCGCCACATCTCTGGACCACTCAAAGATACGATAAGGGGAAAGACTTTCCGGTCCGATGAAGAGGTGCACGAGTGGCTGCACACGCGACCTGAATTTTTTTTTCTGCAGGGATCTATACACATTGTATGCACTGGAGGACTTGTATTGCACAAAATGGAGATTACATTGAAATATGATACAGGTGTGTACCACTTTTGTTCAATAAATGGTGTGAAAAAATTATTTAAGGTTTTCAGTTGACTCTCCCTCGTAAAATGATTCATGGGGTAGGAAGTGAGGGAGTATTCGTATATGTATATCATATATCGTCTTTGCAAAGCCTTCGGTACTTTGAAACCTTTAAATTGGTACTTTTGTAATTTCAATTTTCTTAAACCAGCAGAAATTTATGCAAAAGCAAAGGTGTTTTTATTTGTAATATTTCCATCTCTGCGTAAACAAATCTAATAGTTTGCTGTTCTTATTCAATTAAAATGAAATCTTCATTTGTTTGGTTGTTTCCCTGAAAGAAAGATCACTAATTTGTGTAGTCAGTTTATCTCTTATTGACACTAATGCCTTTAATTGCGTTATGCATGACGTAGCAACTCAATCTTTCATCCCCGTCTAATTTAATAAGTCACCGAGGATGCGTGTGAAACTGACTCCGGGAACAGGACTGTTTAATCAAAGCGGTCGTAGTTTCGGCTTGGCAACAGATCATGTTAATGCAAACCCTACTGAGGCTCAGAAAACAAGAGGATCCCCGTCTATAAATAACTTCTGACTAGCGTGATCTCCTAACGATATGTAAAATGAAAACTCCGACGATTAACTCAGTAAATTTAATTAAGGCGTGTGATATATATATATATATATATATAAGTCCACTTCTACTGTTTACGCACGAACAGTGACGTAAACGGACAGAATAAAGAAACAAAATCATCTTGCAGATGCTACTGGAAGGTTGGAGAAAAAAAATAAGGGGGGGGAGAAAAAAACTTTTAAAGCGGATGTGTTGCTGGTGACAAAGTAATTTTATTCTGATGCTGCTTCTTGGAGTTCTAAAATTGAAAACATTTGCCGGTACTTCTTAGTTTCAGATGCATGAAAATAGAATTCTGATGCGTTAATCGATCACTACCAAACGAAATACACAGCGCGTCAAAGAATTTTTAAGACTGGCGCTAGATTTCGGCCTACGGTGGCGCCACCAGTGTAATCACGAATGCGTTATAAACCGTGATCATCTGCTTGCTTTCTGCCAAAAGCACTGCGCAGTTGTCAAAATAACTCAAACGAAACGGCCGTTCATTAGAGAAGTAAATTTTTTTTCATGTTGAATTATTAAGATGGAACAAAGGGCTGTTATTAAATTTAACGCAAAACTTGGTAAAATTGCCTCGGAAACGCACCAAATGATGACACAAGTTTACGGTGAGTTTTGTTTAAGTAGATCAAATGTTTTCCTGTGGCACAGACGTTTTTTGGACGGAAGAGATACGCTAGAAGATGATAAGCGTACCGGAAAAGCAAGTTCATCTAGGACACCTGAGATTATTGAAAAAGTGCGTGATTTCGTAGCAAACAATCGATGTGCGTCACTAAGAATGATGGAAGAGTCTTTAAACATCAACAAAGAAACGATTCGAACCATCCTGCATGAAGATTTGGGCAAAACAAAAGTCTGTGCTAAATTTGTTCCACACACGTTAACCAATGAACCAAAATCAAGGAGAATTGCACATTGCAGAGACATCATTTCAGCCGCTGAAAATGATCCAAACTTCTTAAAATCGATTGTTACAGGTGATTAAACATGGTGTTTTCAATATGAACCTAAAACAAAGCGGCAAAGTGCGGAATGGAAGTCAAAAAACTCACCACAAGCCAAAAAAACCAGAAAAGTTCCATCGAAAATCAAAACAATGCTCATTACATTCTTCGATAGTAAGGTTATTATCCACAAAGAATTTGTTCCAAGTGAACAAACAATTACTGGTGGGTTTTATTTAAATGTTTTGAGGCGTTTGATGGGCAGAATTCGTCGCATTCGTCCAGAACATCGGGATGAAAACTGTTGGTGTTTGTTGCACGATAATGCACCTAGTCACACCTCACTTCTTGTTCGTAGAATTTTGGCGAAAAATAACGTCTGTGTGTTGAATCATCCACCGTATTTGCCTGATTTAGCACCCTGCGACTTTTCTTTATTTCCAAAACTTAAAATGACGTTAAAAGGGTGTTATTTTGATGAAATTTCGGCCGTACAAACAACTTCGACGCGTGCTTTGGAAGCAGTTCCGCAAAGTGAACTGGAACAGGCATTCGAGTCATTATTAAATTGTTGTAACAAGTGTATTGAAGCCGGAAGGACTTGTATTGAATAACAAACAAATACAAATTATAATTTCTTGTTTCTATTTCATTTTACAGACCCAGTCTTAAAAATTCTTTGCCACACTGTGTATTTCTAACGTTGAGCAAATACCTTAAGCTCATGTCCTGCTTCTAAAATCTGCAAAATTTACAAGAGTATTGTTTCCTGTCTTATGAAAGCAGGTTTCTCAAACTTACATTGCTCAACATAGAAAATACGAGGGGGATTCCAATTTGGCCTGGACTTTTTTTTTTATCAGATATTTATTTTCCATACAGCTGATGTTACATCACTTACTTTTCGAAGTAATCTCCGTTTTCCACACATTTTTCCAGTGTTCCGGAAGCTTCGGGATCCCAGTTTCATAGAATTATTTACTCTGTTGTTTAAACCATCTCAGGACGACACTTTTCACCTCTTCATTTGATCTGAACGTCTGTCCACCCAAGAATTCTTTAATGGGGGGAACAGGTAGTAGTCACATGGTGACATATCCGGGCTGTATAGAGGGTGTGGTACAATGTCCCATCCCAATTCCTCCAATGTTTCCATAGTCACTTTATGGATGTGGGGTCTGGCGTTATCTTGGAGAAAGCATGCTCCACTGTTGAGGAGTCCTGGTATCTTCTTTCTCTGTGCTGCCGTAAGGGAGTTCTTGAGGTGATCGCTGTAATAGGTGGCATTGATTGTTCGACGATCTTTCAGGAAATCCGTAAGAATGATACCGTTAATGTCCTAAAACACCGTAGCCATTACCTTCGTGGCTGGTGCCCTGATCTTGATTTTTCTTGGGTGGGGGCGAATCACTGTGTCTCTACTCCATCGTTGCACGTTTGCTTTCCGGCGTATGGTGATGAATCCACGTCTCGTCCACTGTCACCACACGACTGAGAAAGTTTTCTCCTTCTCTCTGATGTCTTCAGAGCAACATAATCGCAATTTGCAACCTGCTGGCTTTCTGCTCGTCGAACAGCTACTCCGGTACCCATCTAGCACACACCTTTCTGAGGTGTAGCTTATCGTGGATGATGGTATGCACGCTGCCGGCGCCGATGTTCAGTGCAGAGCTCAGATCACTTACAGTAATTCTCTTGTTCCGTATGAGCTCATTTACGCGCGCAGTCATGGCATCGTAAACAGCAGTTGCCAGTTTTGCCTTGTGCGGTTTGTTGCCGACGCTTTGTCTGCCATCTTTGAAGGCTTTGCACCATTCGAAAACGGATGAACGGGACAGACACGAATCACCAAACTGTTGTTTGAAGTCCCTGGTGAATTTCACTGCCACTTGCACCTTCACTGCAAAAAAAATGTGATAATTATTATCTGCTGGACCGAAGTCAAAACATCTTCACTCACCATTTCTCTTTCTGCCATGCGGGAGTTGTCATGGCAACGAAAATTAGCAAAACAAGTGGCGTTCTGGTAGCGTGACATACCAGTGTTGCCAAACGCAAAATGATAATACGCATAATTTTTAAAACTAATGTATTAGAAACATAAGTCCAGGTCAAATTTGAATTTCCGTAATACCAAACCATAAAGCAATGAAGGATTTGAAACGAAGTATAAGAAACATGTAGTCAAGCAAGTGGGATAAATGACTCCGTTTCTGAAGAATTACATCAATGAGAAGAGCGAGGAGACAGTATAACGTGGACTGCGATATTTGGTTGTATGTCCGCAGTTGGGAGCTATGTATATTCATCAACACGGCATGGCGTCGGGTGCAGAAGTCCCCGTATGATGTACTCAGATATTGCTGTCGCTGCTTCGTTGGCTTGTGTTCCTAATTTATCGACAATATGAGGGGTTCATGCAGAGGCTATAAGACGTCTGCCAATGACGTCCCACAGGTTCTCCATTTTGGAGTAGTTTGGAGATCGAGCTGTCCAACGCAGCACCGGGACGTCTTGTAGGTGCAGTCTGCTGATGTTGCTATTGTGGTAGAGGGCGTTATCTTCTTGAAATTGGACTTCAGGGATACTACAGAGATCATCATCAACAACAACCATGGGAAGATTCCCATAGGTATCAGCTGCCATGAGGCATCAGATTACGATCTGTTTTTTCTTCATTGTTTTACTATCAGCGCATAAACACTCATCTAGTAAACTCAGGCAGCCTAGGGAAGAGGGTCAAAGGACAAAGTGCTTCCAGGACCGAATTCGCGTCCTCCAAACACGGGGAGTCTGCGGAAAACCCCGGAAATACCGCATACTAGATGGAAGACAGGAACCCGGATTCGAGCAACCCTCAGAAACGTCTGCATCCCACACAGTGCATAGCGACTTAACCAACTGCGCTATGCCGGTGGTATACTACGGACATACGATAAGAAAACGGGTTGCGACATCTCATCGACCATTAGTTGTGTTTCCATCGTATTCCCATGCGTGCGAGGGGTTGAAACTCATAGGGCCTTAAACCATGACACCAGATTTACGAGCTGTATGATGCTTGTGGATGGAGCAAAAGCTTCCCGGTGACCACTCAGTGTCCAGGCTCTCAATTAGTGATTGTCAGTATTGAGACAGAAGCGAGACTCATCGCTGAATACTACATAGTTCCATTCGTCTCGCCACACATCTTTGGTACCGTACCACTGCAACCTTTATCAAATACAAAGTTGAATACAGTGCCTCAGTCGTTGAAATGGTAGGCGTGAGCCGAAACCTGCCCCACCAATCTGCAATTCACAGTCAGTTTCAATTATGGATATCCATAGCTGCCTGTACATCTCGTAGAATATCACACGCCGTGAATTGTGGGGTTCCTACGGCTTGCTATCGAATGCAGCGATCGAGACATTCAGACGAGCACCAATCCCACAACGGCGACGTACGTTATCTTTCTCCGATCACTCTCGCCACATTCGATTCACAGTTGTTGCATCCTGATGCATTTCCGCCGCTGTGTGATATAGAGACAAACCATCAGTATGCAACCCTATGCTGAAGCCTCTAGTGAAAGTGTCCGATTCATGGTAGGATTCACAGGGAAGAGGGCACCACACACCTTCCACGTGCTTTAGCCATCAAGATCACTCCGCCCAAGATAGAACCACCAAGCTTAGCTATGCGAAGCTGTTTTGGTCTTTATTTTCCTAATCTATCACGTGATTGATTCGCAACTGCAACAGTTTACATAACCTAACTGTCGACAGGTACGCCCTAATTCCTTTGGCTCTCATACAAATACTTCCTGGGGTGACATTTTCTATGTCGTGACGCGCACTTAAACTGATAGCCGATGAGTGCCCAAGGACTTCATTTGGACATAAATACACCTCTGCTTTTAGCGCATTCTTCTCTTTATTCTAAAAACAAAATAACTGCCGCCGCTGCCGCTGTTTTAGACATTTCGCTACAATCTTGGTTTCCTAGCTCGCAGCGCAAAACGTATTGAACACAAAATATGAAATTTACATCATTTGTAGAAAATTGTTTGGAGAACACGCTGAAATAAACCGTTTCTCGATTTTAGCGATACTTCAAGAGCTATTCTATTTCAAAGTTAAGGTAAGCAAAAACGTGCTATAAGGTCGCGTTCCGGAGACACTAACAGGAACAGAACCACAAAACTTTGTAGGCATGTTTTGTCATGACCGAATTTTTGCACCTCGTCGCCCTTTTTTTGAATTTCGATTTAGTTTACGAGAAATTAAAATTCTCTATTTCGCGATGGGATCCATTTAAAAAAACGGATATATGGCAAACTATAAATCATAACGCATTGCAATTTTTACAGCCTAAACTTACAACTATCGTCCTTTTTTACAAAAAAAAAATTAAGAAAAAGTCATTTTCTGATTTTTAAGCATTTTTAAAGACGCAAAGGAAAGAAACGAACGGCTTGTCTTCATAAGGTCTTTATTGCTCAAAATGTTGGGAAAAGAACACCGAACAAAATATATACAAGTACAAAATAAATATAGTAAAAAGAAATGGGAGAGAACAAGGTGATCTCCAGCATTAAAAAAACCAAATAAATACAATGTAAGAGCTGTGAAAAAGCGGGCGCTCACAGGCTGCCCAGTTTAACAGTAGTAAAAAATATAAGTCAATGAGTTCATTGATGACAATAGTAATAAAATGTGTCTGTGAGTTCACGGAAAACGAAAAAAAAAACAGAGGGTAAAGCAGTAAGAGTTCAATGGTAAACAATTTCAAAACAAAGCGCGAATTCAGTAGTAAAAGTAAGTCTCGCACTTGGGCAGAGAAGTAGACACAGAACACTAATGAATAACACTGATGATGGAATAAAACACTGTAGTGGAGAGTCAAAGGTTAAGCCAGCAGTTCCACGACATTTTCGGCGACTTGGAACCAAGGCTGATGTGGTGACCATATAGACATGAAGTTTGGAACAGTGTTATTGGCTTGTGCAATGTCAAATTCGAGTTGTAGTCTGGCTGTAACGGAGTGACGATATCTGCGACAGAGGAAACGACGAGCTGTGTGATAACGGCGGAGGGAAGGTTGATCGACGCTGCGATGATAGTACAGATAGATTGTATACTTCGCTTGTAGAATTAGGAAGGATCATACATGATTATGCGTGGGAGCCGACGGAAAGTGGTGACGTAACACAAGATAATGTGACATAATGTGAAGGTGAGCACAAACGTTTTGAAGGAGAGAGAACATCAGTGAGAACAAGGGCTGTAACATCAGACACAAGAAGTATGCATGATGAACATCTCCGAGGGTTGAACAAAAAAACAAAGAGGTGAAGTCAGATGACAGAAACGGTGAAGAGTTCGAATGGTCAGTAGGCGGCGATGAAGATGTAACCAATGAATGTCACGAGCTTTTGGAGAGGCGAGAGTAGTATGAGAGTCTGTCCAGGTGGCTGGCAAATCTCAAGATGGAACATTGGGAATAGGCATTGGTTCAAGAAAATGTGTTGAAAAATGTTGATAAAGAAGCTTGACAGTAACCTGATGAGGAAGGAAAGGAATATCATTGAGATACACAAGAAAAGGAAGGCTATGAGGCGCTGAAGGTTGCGAGATAAGTCCATGTTGATCTGCGAGGAGGGGATAGAGTCGACGAATACTGACTTGAAGTAATCGAAGCTGAGAACGATGAATGGGCGAATCCGAAAGAGGAGGAGTGATCTGGGAGAGCGATTTCCAGCGAAGGTTGGAATCCACGAGTTGAGATACTCGCACCACGCCACTGGTGAACTAGGTGGAGAAGTGCAAATATGAAGAAGCAGAGGAACGGATAGCAGAAGAAAAGAAGAGAGGTTCCGCAAGGAGATCGTTAGTAGAGGCAGGGGAAGGCGAATAGGATATAAGGAACGCCAGAGGGTAAGAGCAGATCTGTAAAACTCAGGAAATGGCTCGGAACGAGAGGAAAGAGGTCCATCCGGAAAAAAGTTGAGACAGTGAGGTGGGGACTTCGGGGAAAGAGAAGCGTGTCGACAATGGTTTGAGAAGAAGAAGGTTGGAGAGAGAAATTCCGAAGGAAATTTTGAAGGTGGAAAGCTTTGAACTTCAGAGAGATATTGGAGAAAGAGAGACCACCAAAAGAAATAGGAAGAACGAGAGTGGAGTGCTGCACCCAATGAATGACATTCCAGACGAAATTAGCGAAGGTACGTTGAAGTTCGCGAAGCAAAAACGGCGGAGGAAGGTGCGCAGTCCAAGCATAAAAAATATGGCTGGAGAAAGGTGTTGAGGAGGTAGGCACGGCTGAGGAACAACAGAAAAGGCTTGAGACGGTGAAAATGTGCTAGGCGGCGATTGACCTGCTGAACCAGGGAGTCCAGGTAGCAGCGGCGACCGCAGAGGGACCTCCAATGTAGACTCCGAGAAATTTGGCAACACTTGAAGACCAGCGGGCACCCAATGGGCGGTCAGCGCAGATCGTCCACGACCCAACCTATAATCCAGAGCATTTATCCATGTTGAGTGAAGAACCAGAAATCGCAGCATATTCAAGATAGGAATTTCGAAGAGTTCCGAATGCTCCCTCAAAACGGATGAAGACTGTTAAGTCATCTGCGTATGCCGAAAGAACTGTGTGGTGGTGACGGGTGCACGCAACTCCTCGCGGAACTGAGGAAAACAAACGAGAACGGAGACAAATCAAAAGCGGTTCAAAAGAGAGAGCAAAGAGTTGACCCGACAGGTGGTAGCCCTGCCGGATCCCAGTAGCGAAAGGAATAGCAGAGGTGAGAAATGCTGAAGTACGAACACGAAAGAAGGAGTGAGAGTAAAGATTGGAAAGAGCCAAACGGAAGAAGGAAGGAAAACCAAACTGGCGAAGAACAGTGAAGATATATGAGTGGTTAATTGAATCAAAAGCTTGACGCTGGTCGATATTGAAAATTGCGAGAGGTTCAGAGAGTCGAGAAGCAAGAGAGTATAAGTTACGAATGACAGTGATGTTAGAAGCGATTGAGCGAAAAGGAACAGTGTAGGTCTGATCAGGATGGATGATGTGCGAAAGAACTGGATTAAGGCGAAGAGCAAGAACTTTGGCAAAGATTTTGTAATCGGTATTTAGAATGGAAATAGGCCGCCAGTTTGTCAAGAGTCCAAGGTTGCCAGATTTTGGAATAAGGCGAAGTAGAGCAAGGAAAAAGCTGGTGAAGAAAAGGAAGATGAAGAAAAAACGAAGTCAAAACAGGCAACAAGAAGAGGAAGAAGAGTTGAAAGAAAAGCTTTATAAAAGGAAAGAGGAAGACCGTCTTCACCTGGTGAGGAACGATCATTAAGACTGAAAACAGAAGAACGAATTTCGGCTGGTGAGATTGGAGCACTGAGCGAAGAAAAGAAACATTGAGGGACTTGAGGAAGACCTTGAAGAAGTGGAGAGGAATCAGCTGGGGGCAACTGAGAAGGTTGAAAACGACCAGAAAAGTATGAATGAGTATGTTGGCAGATGAGGGAGGGGTCTGCCGTGGTAGATCCATCCGGAAGGGAAAGATAAGCGATGGTATTGTATTTAGTTCGATGTTCTTCAAGATGACGAAGACTCTGAAGTGGATCATCATGAAAGTGAAGAAGGGTGAACTTCAAGCGGGTCAGAGCAGATTTAGCCGATGATAGGAGGCGATGATGAAGCCGCGCTTGCAGGATTTCAAAGTTAGGATCGGTGTGCGAGGTAGACTCAAGAGAACGGCGGATTGAATCTATGTCCAAAAGACGATTGGTGCGAACAGAAAAAAAAAGTGTTTAGCAAACGCAGTAATGGAATGCTTGGTGGAGAGCCACAGAGCTGCCGGGTCAACAGTGGAGGGACGTTGATTGACTGATTGCGCAATAATGGAATTGACATGCGAAATAAAAGTTGGATCTTGCAGGCAGAAATCATCAAGGGTCCAAACCATTGGGTGAGGGACACCAGTGGAGGGAAGATGAAATTGTAGAACGACTGGACGATAGTCGGAGGAAACAGCTGGAGCATGTGTAACAGAAACAAGGGAAGAACGCAAAAAACTGGAAACATAAATACGGTCTAAACGTGCAGCAGCGTTGGAGGATCCTGCAGGAGGAAACCAGGTGAAATTACGGGTCACAGGATGAAGAAGGCGAAATGCATCTTGGAGATCAAAATTAAAGACCAGTTGAGTGAGTTGCGTAACCAGAGAAGAGCGGAAATCTTGAGACCCATCACGAACGTAAAGAGGTTGCAGCTTGCAGTTAAGGTCAATAGCCATGATCACAACTTCAGAAGACGGAATCTCATCGAGAATTGTAGTAACATGAAGAAAGAGGGATGTAGCTTCTGAATCACTACGAGGAACGTGCAAATTTAACAAATGAAAACGGGTAGAAAGGAAGTGGAAAGAAAGGTATTGAAAAATCCCGAGCAGGCTTTGTGACTCAACAACGTCAGACAGAAACGGAAGAAAACGATTATGAATGCCAATTGCGGTGCCGGACCCCAAATGGGCACGGAAATTGTGAAAAAAGACAAAAGGCCAGCGTCGCCAGCGGGAAATGTCTGTCAAAGGAGAACAGTTTGTTTCCTGCAGGAGAATGATGTTAACTTTAAGATAACGAATATCTTCGAAGACAAGAGCATTAGTTGCCGACGCAGCAAAGCTTCGGCAGTTGAAACTAACACAAATCAGTTGGGATATCATGAAGAGGCTGTAGTTGGTTTTCGAGTTCAGCTAAGAGCTTCTTCAGCAGGTATGAAAGACGCCGCTGAAACTGGGCAGCATCAGGAGGAAGAGTTATATTGCTCAAAAATTCATCAAGTAATTGAAGTTGTTTAAGCATTTCAGGTAACCTATTTAACTTGAATTGAATACACGGGATTGTTAGCAATTTGCGTTTTTTAGGGTGTTGAATTAGTTCAAGAAGTTCGGTGTATGTGAGCGGTTGCACTGGAACAGAATAATCTTGGAAAAGAGTTGAAAGTTTGGTTATGCTGGGAAAAGAAGAATCATCTTCATCAACATCCGAAGCAACCGATGCTGATTCATTTAAATCTGCAGCAACATCCATATCATCTTCAGTAGGGAGGCATGCGAATCTGTTTGTTGTACGAAGTGGATAAGAAAAATTCTTCACGCCAAGTCAGGTTCCAGAGGAAGTGGCAGAAGATTTGATCCGAGAACGCCTTGAGCGACGCGAAAGCTTTGGAGAAGACCGCAGAATTTGGGCGTTTCCCGGAAGTTTTGGGTCCAGAGGAGCCCACAGAAGAAGGAAGAGGTGGAAATGAGATGTCATCAATGAGAGCAGATTTCAACAGTTCAGAAGCAGACGTTTAAATTTGCGAAACAGGCTGTAAAACGGGTGCCAATTTGTTGCACGGTGGTGGCGTTTGAGTGCTGGGCAATGAAGACGCAGAAGTTTTGAAAGAAAGCAGCTGTTCGGAATTGAATGGTAAAGACGGTTTAGTGTTTGGCAATAACTGCGTAGTTGTTTTGATTGATAGCGCCTTCTCGGTGTTTTATGGTAATAGCAGTTCTGAAACAGGTAAAGACAACGAAATATCTGCAGTCATGTAAGGAGCAATCAGCAGAGATGGTGACGTGGTTGACATAGGAGCAACAGTTTGTTCAGTAGTAAGGGAGGAAGAAGTGGAAGAAGGAGGTGCATCGTGAACCTTCATCGAAGGGACAGCACCAGGTGCAGGTGTGTGGTGAGGACACTCAGAAACCAGGTGTCCCTCAGCTCGGTACCGGAAGAACTGGACACCAGCAGATAAGTTGAAAACGTATGTTCGTTTGTCCGTAACAAGTTGCAGAGTTGTGGGGTGGTAAGAAATGGCTTGGTCACTGGGGAAAATAACACGATTTTGGCGACGACCTCCTTGCACAAAGTTGAAAGGAGAGTCTCTGGCAGCAGATGGAAGAAATTTTGTCTCTCCCACTACTCGACCAAGAGTGCCGAGTGCAGCAACAAGTAAGTTGTCAGGAATAGCAGTAGGCACAGGAGATAATGTAACTGTGACCGGGCGCTGTGCAGAAGCAACAGGTTGCAAGTGAAAGGAGCCAATATCAATGCCTGTAGCAAGAATGGTGTCAGTGGCTTTTTGGTGAACAAAATGAACGACAACACCCTCCAATGCGAATAATTGAAACGATGCTTTCCTTGGGAACAACTTTAAGCAAGGCCTCCAAATAGAGGGGGAGAGGGGTGTCACGAAGAGACGGAAAATACACACTTAATAACAAAGCTGAGGAAAGTTCTTTACCTGCTGGTGAGTCGTCAGAAATCCGAATCTTGAGAACTTTATCTTTTCTAGAAAATTCTGGTTGCATTGAAAGAGGTGCATGAGATTGGTTTGGACGAGCAGTCGCAGCATACGAGCGTGGAGGAGTAACAGCCATGGCAGCAGAACGTGACTCGGCACCCAGGATATGCAAATTAGGACGAAGAACATTCGATGCAGAAACATTAGGACGAAGCACATTAGAAGCAGAAACACAATTAGAAGTAGACGAATCCACACTTGAAGAGGTCATAGTTGTCTCACAAGCGGTCGATGTAGCCAAAGAAAATCCAGCGGAGATAAAATCAGCAGACCGAAACTGCATTTGTACTTAGGAAGCAGCCATCATGGCCGCTAAGCCGAACAACACAACACTGTGTGCTGCAACTGCGTCACACAGAAGAAACACAAAATAACGTAACAGGAGGCACACACACTCACTTCAAGTGTGGCAAAACGGTGAAAACACAGCACAGTCAACACGAACCACTAAAGCAGACGATAAATTCACAGGAAAAAAACAATTTTAAATTTAAGGAAAGAAACGAACGGCTTGTCTTCATAAGGTATTTATTGCTCAAAATGTTAGGTATAAAAAACGCCTCTACAAAATATGAACAAGTACAGAATACAAAACAGTACCAAGATGTGGGAGAGAACAAGGTATACGCAAACACTAAAAAAACAATAACAACAATGTAAAGGGTGTGAAAAAGAGGGCGCTCACAGGCTACCCAGTTGAACAGTAGTAAAAATAAAAGTCTACGAGTCCGTTGATAACAATAGTATTAAACTGTGTCTAAGAGTTCGCCGAAAACTAAACACAAACAGACGGTAAAGCAGTACAAGTTCAAAGGTGAACAATTTCAAAACAAAACGTTTATTCAGAAGAAAAAAACTCAGTCAGTTGGGAAATCATGAACAGGCTGTTGATTGTTTTCGAGTTCAGCTGTGAGCAACTTCAGCATGTACCACAGACGATGCTGAAGTGGGCATCTTCAGGGGGAACGGAAACGTTAATCAAAAATTCATCAAGCAATTGCAAATGTTGAAGGATTTCAGGGAACCAATTTAACTTAGATTGAATACACGGGATTGTTAGAAATTTGTCAATCCTATGGTGTTGAATTAGTTCAAGAAGTTCAGTAAATGTGAGAGGTTGCATTGGAACAGAACAGTCTTTGAACAGAGCGGAAAGTTTGGGAATGGTGGAAAGAGAAGAATCATCTCCAACAACATCCGAAGCAATCGATGCTGATTAACTTAAATTAGCAGCAACATCCATATCATCATCAGTAGGGAGGAAAGCGAATCTGTTTGTTGTACGAAGTTGAGAAGAAAAATTTTCTACGCCAGGTGAGGTTCCGGAGGAAGTGGCAGAAGATTTAGTCCGAAAACGCCTAGTGCGACGCGAACGCCTAGGAGAAGACTCGGCAGAATTTGGGCGTTTCCCAGCAGTTTTGGGTCCAGAGGAGCCCACCAAAGTAGGAAGAGGTGGAAATGACATGTCAACAATGAGAGCAGATTTGAACAGTTCAGAAGCAAGTGTTTGCACTTGCGAAACAGGCTGAGAAACGGGAGGCAATTTGTTGCTTTGTGGTGGCGCTTGAGAGCTGGGCAATGATGACGCAGTAGTTTCGGAAGAAAGCGGCAGCTCGGAGTTGAATGGAAATGGCAGTTCAGTGTTTGTAGTTGTTTTGAAAGAAAGCGCCTGCTCGGAGTTGTATGGTAATGGCTGTTTAGTGCTTGGCAATAACTGCGTAGGAGTTTTGAAAGACAGCTGCTGCTCGGAGTTGAATGGCAGTGGCGGAACTGAAACAGGTGAAGACAACGAAATATCTGCAGTCATTGAAGGAGCAAGTAGCAGATATGGTGACGTGGTTGACATTGGGGCAACAGTTTGTTCAATAGTAAGGGGGAAGAAGTGTATGATGGAGGTGTGTCAGAAACCTTCAACGAAGGGACAGCATCTTGCGCAAGTGTGAGCTGAGGGCACTCAAAAGCCAGGTGTCCCTCAGCTCTACACCGGAAACACTGGACACCAGCAAATAAGTTGAAAACGTATGTTCGTGAGTCCGTAACAAGTTATAGAGATGTGGGGCGGTTAGAAATGGCTTGGTCAGTGGGGAAAATAACACGATATTGGCGACGACCCCCTTGCACAAAGTTGAATGGAGAGTCTCTGGCAACAGCTGGGAGAAATTTAGTCTCTCCCACAACTCGACCAAGAGTGCCGAGTGCAGCAACAAGTAAGTTGTCAGAAACAGCAGTAGGCACAGGAGATAATGTCACTGCGACCGGGCGCTGTGCAGAAGCAACAGGTTGCAAGTGAAAGGAGCCAATATCAATGCCTGTAGCAAGAACGGTGTCGGTGGCTTTTGGTGAACAAATTGAACGACAACACCCTCCAATGCGAATAATTGAAACGATGCTTTCCTTGGGAACAACTTTAAGCAAGGCCTCCAAATAGAGGGGGAGAGGGGTGTCACGAAGAGACGGAAAATACACACTTAATAACAAAGCTGAGGAAAGTTCTTTACCTGCTGGTGAGTCGTCAGAAATCCGAATCTTGAGAACTTTATCTTCTCTAGAAAATTCTGGTTGCATTGAAAGAGGTGCGTGATATTGGTTTGGACAAGCAGTCGCAGCATACGAGCGTGGAGGAGTAACAGCCATGGCAGTAGAACGTGACTCGGCACCCAGGATATGCAAATTAGGACGAAGAACATTCGATGCAGAAACATTAGGACGAAGCACATTAGAAGCAGAAACCCAATTAGAAGTAGACGAGTCCACACTTGAAGAGGTCCTAGTTGTCTCAGAAGCGGTCGATGTAGCCAAAGAAAATCCAGCGGAGATAAAATCAGCAAACGGAACTTGCATTTGTACTTGGGAAGCAGCCATCATGGCCGCTAAGCCGAACAACACAACACTGTGTGCTGCAACTGCGTCACACAGAAGAAAGACAAAGTAACGTAACAGGAGGCACACACACTCACTTCAAGTGTGGCAAAACGGTGAAAACACAGCACAGCCAACACGAACCACTAAAGCAGACGATAAATTCACAAGAAAAAAACATTTTTTTACAGACGCAAAGGAACGAAACGAACGACGTGTCTTCATAAGGTCTTTATTGCTCAAAATGTTGGGAAAAGAACCCCGAACAAAATATATACAAGTACAAAATAAATATAGTAACAAGAAATGGGAGAGAACAAGGTGATCGCCAGCATTAAAAAAACAAATAAATACAATATAAAAGGTGTGAAAAAAGCGGGCGCACACAGGCTGCCCAGTTTAACAGTAGTAAAAAATATAAGTCAATGAGTCCATTGGTGACAATAGCATTAAAGTGTGTCTGTGAGTCCACGGAAAACGAAAAAAAAAACAGAGGGTAAAGCAGTAAGAGTTCAATGGTAAACAATTTCAAAACAAAGCGCGAATTCAGTAGTAAAAGTAAGTCTCGCACTTGGGCAGAGAAGTAGACACAGAACACTAATGAAGAACACTGATGATGGAATAAAACACTGTAGTGGAGAGTCAAAGGTTAAGCCAGCAGTTCCACGACATTTTCGGCGACTTGGAACCAAGGCTGATGTGGTGACCATATAGACATGAAGTTTGGAACAGTGTTATTGGCTTGTGCAATGTCAAATTCGAGTTGTAGTCTGGCTGTAACGGAGTGACGATATCTGAGGCAGAGGAAACGACGAGCTGTGTGATAACGGCGGAGGGAAGGTTGATCGACGCTGCGATGATAGTACAGATAGATTGTATACTTCGCTTGTATAATTAGGAAGGAGCATACATGATTATGCATGAGAGCCGACGGAAAGTGATGACGTAACACAAGATAATGTGACATGGTGTGAAGGTGAGCACAAACTTTTTGAAGGAGAGAGAACATCAGTGAGAACAAGGGCTGTAACATCAGACACAAGAAGTATGCATGATGAACATCTCCGAGGGTTGAACAAAAAAAAACAAAGAGGTGAAGTCAGATGACAGAAACGGTGAAGAGTTCGAGGAGTCAGTAGGCGGCGATGAAGATGTAACCAATGAATGTCACAAGCTTTTGGAGAGGCGTAAGAAGTATGAGAGTCTTTCCAGGTGGCTGGCAAATCTGAAGATGGTACATTGGGAATAGGCATTGGTTCAAGCAAATGTGTTAAAAAATGCTGATAAGGAAGCTTGACAGTAACCTGATGAGGAAGGAAAGGAATATCATTGAGATACACAAGAAAAGGAAGGCTATGAGGCGCTGAGGGTTGCGAGATAAGTCCATGTTGATCTGCGAGGAGGGGATAGAGTCGACGAATACTGACTTGAAGTAATCGAAGCTGAGAACGATGAATGGGCGAATCCGAAAGAGGAGGAGTGATCTGGGAGAGCGATTTCCAGCGAAGGTTGGAATCCACGAGTTGAGAGACTCGCACCACGCCACTGGTGAACCAGGTGGAGAAGTGCAAATATGAAGAAGCAGAGGAACGGATAGCAGAAGAAAAGAAGAGAGGTTCCGCAAGGAGATCGTTAGTAGAGGCAGGGGAAGGCGAATAGGATATAAGGAACGCCAGAGGGTAAGAGCGGATCTGTAAAACTCAGGGAAATGGCTCGGAACGAGAGGAAAGAGGTCCATGCGGAGAAAAGTTGAGACAGTGAGGTGGGGACTTCGGGGAAAGAGAAGCGTGTCGACAATGGTTTGAGAAGAAGAAGGCTGGAGAGAGAAATTCCGAAGGAAATTTTGAAGGTGGAAAGCTTTGAACTTCAGAGAGATATCGGAGAGAGAGAGATAACCAAAAGAAATAGGAAGAGCGAGAGTGGAGTGCTGCACCCAATGAATGACATTCCAGACGAAATTAGTGAAGGTACGTTGAAGTTCGCGAAGCAAAAACGGCGGAGGAAGGTGCGCAATCCAAGCATGAAAAAGATGGTTGGAGAAAGGTGTTGAGGAGGTTGGCACGGCTGAGGAACGGCAGAAAAGGCTTGAGACGGTAAAAAGGTGCTAGGCGGCGATTGACCCGCTGAACCAGGGGAGTCCAGGTAGCGGCGGCGACCGCAGAGGGGTCTCCAATGTAGACACTGAGAAATTTGGCAACACTTGAAGACCAGCGGGCACCCCATGAACGGTCAGCGCGGATCGTCCACGACCCAGCCCATTAATCCAGAGCTTTTATCCATGTTGAGTGAAGAACCAGAAATCGCAGCATATTCAAGATAGGTATTTCGAAGAGTTCCGAATGCTCCCTCAGAACGGATGAAGTCTGTTAAGTCATCTGCGTATGCCGAAAGAACTGTGTGGTGGTGACGGGTGCACGCAACTCCTCGCGGAACTGAGGAAAACAAACGAGAACGGAGACAAATCAAAAGCGGTTCAAAAGAGAGAGCAAAGAGTTGACCCGACAGGTGGTAGCCCTGCCGGATCCCAGTAGCGAAAGGAATAGTAGAGGTGAGAAATGCTGAAGTACGAACACGAAAGAAGGAGTGAGAGTAAAGATTGGAAAGCGCCAAACGGAAGGAGGAAGGAAAACCAAACTGGCGAAGAACAGTGAAGAGATATGAGTGGTTAATTGAATCAAAAGCTTGACGCTGGTCGATATTGAAAATTGCGAGAGGTTCAGAGAGTCGAGAAGCAAGAGAGTATAAGTTACGAATGACAGTGATGTTAGAAGCGATTGAGCGAAAAGGAACAGTGTAGGTCTGATCAGGATGGATGATGTGCGAAAGAACTGGATTAAGGCGAAGAGCAAGAACTTTGGCAAAGATTTTGTAATCGGTATTTAGAATGGAAATAGGCCGCCAGTTTGTCAAGAGTCCAAGGTTGCCAGATTTTGGAATAAGGCGAAGTAGAGCAAAGGAAAAAGCTGGTGAAGAAAAGGAAGACGAAGAAAAAACGAAGGTAAAACAGGCAACAAGAAGAGGAAGAAGAGTTGAAAGAAAAGCCTTATAAAGGGAAAGAGGAAGACCGTCTTCACCTGGTGAGGAACGATCATTAAGACTGAAAACAGAAGAAGGAATTTCGGCTGGTTATATTGGAGCACTGAGCGAAGAAAAGAAACATTGAGGGTCTTGAGGAAGACCGTGTAGAAGTGGAGAGGAATCAGCTGGAGGCAACTGAGAAGGTTGAAAACGACCAGAAAAGTATGAATGAGTATGTTGGCAGATAAGTGAGGGGTCTGCCGTGGTAGATCCATCCGGAAGGGAAAGATAAGCGATGGTATTGTATTTAGTTCGATGTTCTTCAAGATGACGAAGACTCTGAAGGGGATCATCATGAAAGTGAAGAAGGGTGAACTTCGTGCGGGTCAGAGCAGATTTAGCCGATGATTGGAGGCGATGATGAAGCCGCGCTTGCAGGATTTCAAAGTTAGAATCGGTGTGCGAGGTAGACTGAACAGAACGGCGGATTGAATCTATGTCCATAACATGATTAGTGCGAACAGAAAAACAAAAGCGTTTAGCAAACGCAGTAATGGAATGCTTGGTGGAGAGCCACAGAGCTGCCGGGTCAACAGTGGAAGGAAGTTGATTGACTGATTGCGCAATAATGGAATTGACATGCGAAATAAAAGTTGGATCTTGCAGGCAGAAATCATCAAGGGTCAAAACCATTGGGTGAGAGACACCAGTGGAGGGAAGATGAAATTGTAGAACGACTGGACGATGGTCGGAGGAAACAGCTGGATCATGTGAAACAGAAACAAGGGAAGAACGCAAAAAACTGGAAACATAAAATCGGTCCAAACGTGCAGCAGCGTTGGGGGATCCTGCAGGAGGAAACCAGGTGAAATCACGGGTCACAGGATGGAGAAGGCGAAATGCATCTTGGAGATCAAAATTAAAGACCAGTTGAGTGAGTTGCGTAACCAGAGAAGAGCGGAAATCTTGAGACCCATCACGATCGTAAAGAGGTTGCAGCGTGCAGTTAAAGTCACCAGCCATGATCACAACTTCAGAAGACGGAATCTCATTGAGAATTGCAGTAACATGAAGAAAGAGGGATGTAGCTTCTGAATCACTACGACGAGGAACGTGCAAATTTAACAAATGAAAACGGGTAGAAAGGAAGCGAAAAGAAAGGTATTGAAAAATATCCCGAGCAGGCTTTGTGACTCAACAACGTCAGACAGAAACGGAAGAAAACGATTATGAATGCCAATTGCGGTGCCGGACCCCAAATGGGCACGGAAATTGTGAACAAAGACAAAAGGCCAGCGTCGCCAGCGGGAAATGTCTGTCAAAGGAGAACAGTTTGTTTCCTGCAGGAGAATGATGTTAGCTTTAAGATAACGAATATCTTCGAAGACAAGAGCATTAGTTGGCGACGCAGCGAAGCTTCGGCAGTTGAAACTAACACAAATCAGTTGGGATATCATGAAGAGGCTGTAGATGGTTTTCGAGTTCAGCTAAGAGCTTCTTCAACAGGTATGAAAGACGCCGCTGAAACTGGGCAGCATCAGGAGGAAGAGTTATATTGCTCAAAAATTCATCAAGTAATTGAAGTTGTTGAAGCATTTCAGGTTACCTATTTAACTTGGATTGAATACACGGGATTGTTAGCAATTTGCGTTTTTAGGGTGTTGAATTAGTTCAAGAAGTTCGGTGTATGTGAGCGGTTGCACTGGAACAGAACAGTCTTTGAAAAGAGTTGAAAGTTTGGTTATGCTGGGAAAAGAAGAATCATCTTCATCAACATCCGAAGCAACCGATGCTGATTCATTTAAATCTGCAGCAACATCCATATCATCTTCAGTAGGGAGGCATGCGAATCTGTTTGTTATACGAAGCGGATAAGAAAAATTCTCCACGCTAGGTGAGGTTCCAGAGGAAGTGGCAGAAGATTTGGTCCGAGAACGCCTTGAGCGACGCGAACGCTTTGGAGAAGACCACAGAATTTGGGCGTTTCCCGGAAGTTTTGGGTCCAGAGGAGCCCACAGAAGAAGGAAGAGGTGGAAATGAGATGTCATCAATGAGAGAAGATTTGAACTGTTCAGAAGCAGACGTTTGAATTTGCGAAACAGGCTGTAAAACGGGTGCCAATTTGTTGCACGGTGGTGGCGCTTGAGTGCTGGGCAATGAAGACGTAGAAGTTTCGAAAGAAAGCGGCTGTTCGGAATTGAATGGTAATATGTAATTGCGTAGTTGTTTTGAAAGATAGCGCCTTCTCGGAGTTGTATAGTAATGACAGTTCTGAAACAGGTGAAGACAACGAAATATCTGCAGTCATGTAAGGAGCAATCAGCAGAGATGGTGACGTGGTTGACATAGGAGCAACAGTTTGTTCAGTAGTAAGGGAGGAAGAAGTGGAAGAAGGAGGTGCATCGGGAACCTTCATCGAAGGGACAGCACCAGGTGCAGGTGTGCGGTGAGGACACTCAGAAACCAGGTGTATCTCAGCTCGGCACCGGAAGCACTGGACACCAGCAAATAAGTTGAAAACGTATGTTCGTGTGTCCGTAAGAAGTTGCAGAGTTGTGGGGTGGTAAGAAATGTCTTGGTCTGTTGGAAAAAAATAACACGATATTGGCGACGACCCCCTTGCACAAAGTTGAAAGGAGAGTCTCTGGCAGCAGATGGAAGAAATTTTGTCTCTCCCACTACTCGACCAAGACTGCCGAGTGCAGCAACAAGTAAGTTGTCAGGAATAGCAGTAGGCGCAGGAGATAATGTCACTGTGACCGGGCGCTGTGCAGAAGCAACAGGTTGCAAGTGAAAGGAGCCAATATCAATGCCTGTAGCAAGAACGGTGTCAGTTGCTTTTTGGTGAACAAAATGAACGACAACACCCCCTACAATGCGAATAATTGAAACTATGCTTTCCTTGGGAACAACTTTAACCAAGGCTTCCAAATAGATGGGTAGGGGGTGTCACAAAGGGACGGAAAATACACACTTAATAACAAAGCTGAGGAAAGTTCTTTACCTGCTGGTGAGTCGTCAGAAATCCGAATTTTGAGAACTTTATCTTCTCTGGAAAATTCTGGTTGCATTGAAAGAGGTGCATGAGATTGCCTTGGACGAGCAGTCGCAGCATACGAGCGTGGAAGAGTAGCAGCCGTGGCAGCAGAACGTGACTCGGCACCCAGGATATGCAAATTAGGACGAAGAACATTCGATGCAGAAACAGTAGGACGAAGCACATTAGAAGCAGAAACACAATTAGAAGTAGACGAATCCACACTTGAAGAGGTCATAGTTGTCTCACAAGCGGTCGATGTAGCCAAAGAAAATCCAGCGGAGATAAAATCAGCAGACGGAAACTGCATTTGTACTTGGGAAGCAGCCATCATGGCCGCCAAGCCGAACAACACAACACTGTGTGTTGCAACTGCGTCACACAGAAGAAACACAAAATAACGTAACAGGAGGCACACACACTCACTTCAAGTGTGGCAAAACGGTAAAAACACAGCACAGTCAACACGAACCACTAAAGCAGACGATAAATTCACAGAAAAAAAACATTTTTAAATTTAAGGAAAGAAATGAACGGCTTGTCTTCATAAGGTATTTATTGCTCAAAATGTTAGGTATAGAAAACGCCTCTACAAAACATGAACAAGTACAGAATACAAAACAGTAACAAGATGTGGAAGAGAACAAGGTATACGCATGCATTTAAAAAAACAATAACAACAGTGTAAAGGGTGTGAAAAAAGAGGGCGCTGAGAGGCTGCCCAGTTGAACAGCAGTAAAAATTAAAGTCTATTAGTCCGTTGATAACAATAGTATTAAACTGTGTCTAAGAGTTCACCGAAAACTAAACAAAAACAGACGGTAAAGCAGTACAAGTTCAAAGGTAAACAATTTCAAAACAAAACGTTTATTCAGAAGAAAAAAACTCAGTCAGTTGGGAAATCATGAACAGGCTGTTGATTGTTTTCGAGTTCAGCTGTGAGCAACTTCAGCATGTACCACAGACAATGCTGAAGTTGGGCATCTTCAGGGGGAACGGAAACGTTAATCAAAAATTCATCAAGCAATTGCAAATGTTGAAGCATTTCAGGTAACCAATTTAACTTAGATTGAATACACGGGATTGTTAGAAATTTGTCAATCCTAGGGCGTTGAATTAGTTCAAGAAGTTCAGTAAATGTGAGCGGTTGCATTGGAACAGAACAGTCTTTGAACAGAGCGGAAAGTTTGGGAATTGTGGGAAGAGAAGAATCATCTCCAACAATATCCGAAGCAATCGATGCTGATTCATTTAAATTAGCAGCAACATCCATATCATCATCAGTAGGGAGGCAAGCGAATCTGTTTGTTGTACGAAGTTGAGAAGAAAAAATTTCTACGCCAGGTGATGTTCCAGAGGAAGTGGCAGAAGATTTGGTCCGAAAACGCCTAGTGCGACGCGAAGACCTAGGAGAAGACTCGGCAGAATTTGGGCGTTTCCCGGAAGTTTTGGGTCCAGAGGAGCCCACCGAAGTAGGAAGAGGTGGAAATGACATTTCAACAATGAGAGCAGATTTGAACAGTTGAGAAGCAGGTGTTTGCACTTGCGAAACAGGCTGTGAAACAGGAGGCAATTGGTTGCTTGGTGGTTTCATGTGAGAGCTGGGCAATGATGACGCAGTAGTTTCGGAAGAAAGCGGCTGCTCGGAGTTGAATGGAAATGGCAGTTCAGTGTTTGGCAATAACTGCGTAGTTGTTTTGAAAGAAAGCGCCTGCTCGGAGTTGAATGGCAGTGGCGGAACTGAAACAGGTGAAGACAACGAAATATCTGCAGTCATTGAAGGAGAAAATAGCAGATATGGTGACGTGGTTGACATTGGGTAAACAGTTTGTTCAGTAGTAAGGGCGGAGGAAGTGTATGATGGAGGTGTGTCAGGAACCTTCAACGAAGGGACAGCACATTGCGCAAGTGTGCGCTGAGGGCACTCATAAGCCAGGTGTCCCTCAGCTCTACACCGGAAACACTGGACACCAGCAAATAAGTTGAAAACGTATGTTCGTGTGTCCGTAACAAGTTGCAGAGATGTGGGGAGGTTAGAAATGGCTTCGTCAGTGGGGAAAATAACACGATATTGGCGACGACCCCCTTGCACAAAGTTGAATGGAGAGTCTCTGGCAACAGCTGGGAGAAATTTAGTCTCTCCCACTACTCGACCAAGAGTGCCGAGTGCAGCAACAAGTAAGTTGTCAGGAATAGCAGTAGGCACAGGAGATAATGTCACTGTGACCGGGTGCTGTGCAGAAGCAACAGGTTGCAAGTGAAAAGAGCCAATATCAATGCCTGTGGCAAGAACGGTGTCGGTGGCTTTTTGGTGAACAAAATGAACGACAACACCCCCTCCAATGCGAATTTTTGAAACAATGCTTTCCTTGGGAACAACTTTAAGCAAGGCCTCCAAATAGAGGGGGAGGGGTGTCACGAAGAGACGGAAAATACACACTTAATAACAAAGCTGAGGAAAGTTCTTTACCTGCTGGTGAGTCGTCAGAAATCCGAATCTTGAGAACTTTATCTTCTCTAGAAAATTCTGGTTGCATTGAAAGAGGTGCATGAGATTGCCTTGGACGAGCAGTCGCAGCATACGAGCGTGGAGGAGTAGCAGCCGTGGCAGCAGAACGTGACTCGGCATCCAGGATATGCAAATTAGGACGAAGAACATTCGATACAGAAACATTAGGACGAAGCACATTAGAAGCAGAAACACGATTAGAAGTAGACGAGTCCACACTTAAAGAGGTCATAGTTGTCTGACAAGCGGTCGATGTAGCCAAAGAAAATCCAGCGGAGATAAAATCAGCAGACGGAACTTGCATTTGTACTTGGGAAGCAGCCATCATGGGCGCTAAGCCGAACAACACAACACTGTGTGCTGCAACTGCGTCACACAGAAGAAACACTAAATAACGAAACAGAAGGCACACACACTCACTTCAAGTGAGGCAAAACGGTGAAAACACAACACAGTCAACACGAACCACTAACGCAGACGATAAATCACAGGAAAAAAAACATTTTTTTTACAGACGCAAAGGAAAGAAACGAACGGCTTGTCGGTCTTCACGATAACCACAGAGGAACGCTCTGGTCCGGTGACCTGCTGCCATGGTGACGCAGAGAATTTGTTATGCATATGTTTTGTTGGTAAAGCTATCTCATTTGTTTAAGGTGGACGTCAAGTAATTTTGCTTCCTATACTTCCAATGGAAAAATTTCTGCACTCATTGTCTTCACAATTAATGCGTTCCCAAGGATGAAAATTTCGACATCGATTAAAATAGCTTTATTTTATAACTTGGAATACTTAATATTTTCTAAAACGTAACCGTAATTATGCAATCTAACATTTGTTTGTCTACTGACGTCATCAACGTATAGGAGGCGCCATCTGTTTGCTGGTTCTAACACCACCAAAAGTAAATTTATTGATTTTTTATATAATTATGGCTATGTTTTAGAAAATATTAAGTATTCCAAGGTATAATATGAAGTTATTTTAGTCGATGTTCAACTTTTCATCCTTGGGAACACACTAATTGTGAAGGAAATGTGTACAAAAGTTTTTCCTTTGGAAGTATAGGAAGCAAAATTACCTGACGTCCAACTTAACGGTTTAGCTTAACGGTTTACGGAAATGCTTTTTGGAACGCTTTTGTTTTCCTTAGTGGTAAATTTAGTAAGTGCTATAAGTTCAAACGACAAAAGTCCGACCTTCCAAAAATGAACGACAGTTAAAAAAAAAAAAAACTCTGAAATTTCGGAATAACAAGCCTTATTTTCTTAGACATGCAATAAAAATTGAAATGTATATGATTTTTTTGGTTTTTATTTCATATGATACGTTTAGAGATCGGGCTGCAGGGCCCGAGCACTACTTTGGAAACGAGCGTAGCGAGCACAGAGGCACAGCACCTAGTAATTTAAAATGAAATCCGACTTTATGCTTAGTATCGCTATATCCATCAGTCTTACGGCGCTGGCTCTCTCCCTTCCCTAGAGTCAGTGACCTTAAATCGGGGACGGGCGACTGCTTATAACCCATTGAGTTGCTCATTGTGTTCGTTAAACTTCTAATAAATAAAAATATCCATCAGTCTGAGGATACCATATCTCCTCATCTGTTAGACAGATTTGAAGAAAATGGAATTGCATACTTTAAGAACGATGATCCAAAATCATTGATCTGTTTCCGATGCACTATCTTGTCGCTAGAGGCACTCAATGCACTTGCCGGTGAGTCCAAAATATACACTGCTGGCCATTAAAAGTGCAACACCACGAAACACAAAATATATCAAAGCAATATTTATTGTACAGAAAGCAAATGATACAAGAGTGAATAGATTCCAAATACAGCACGGTGGGAAGAGAGGAACACATAACAATTCAATCTGGTGTAGCCACCATGTGGGGCAATTAAAGCTACTAAACGGCTCGCCATCAAGAGGAGGATACGCTGGATGTGTGTTTAGGAAATGTCCGTTCATGCAGCTTCCATACGATGCCACAGTAGCTTCGGTGTACCCGGGGGTGGTCGCTGGCGTGCCACTGGTCCAGCGATCATGGACTACACGTGTTCAACAGGCGACATACTGAGAACCACAAGGCCAAGGAACACGTGACAGGCAGTGGCGATCCAAGAAGACTTGGATTTTAAGTGCGACATGCGTTCGCGCATTATCCCGTTGGTAAATGACACTAGATGGTCTTTGGAGATATGGTACAACAACAGGCCCAAGCACCTAGGCGACGTAAAGATGCTGTTCAACGTACCGGTAATGCAGACGAGGCGCGTACGGGAGTGGAATCCAATGGCACTCCATACCATAACGCCGGGCACCGATCCGGTATGGCGCAGCATAATACAGGACTCACTCAGCCTGTCGGCGAAGGAACACCAGACACGGATTTGTCCATCATGGTGCTGAAAACCGAAGATGGATCAGTCGGAAAACACGATGTGTTGCCATTCGCTCCTCCACGTGCGCCGTTCCTGGCACCATTGCATTCGCAGACGTCGATGTTGTATAGTCAAAGGCAGCCAAAGCAATGAGCACCGTGCAAAAATGCCCCGCTGCTGCAGACGACGTCGAACAGTCCGTGCGGTGATTGAGTGTTGTGCGAGGAAGGCAGATGTGGCTATGAGATCCGTCAGAACCATGCGCACCAAATGTCGGTGTTCTCGTTCGGTGGTGTGACGGGGCCGTTGGGATTCCGCACGTCGATGTGTTCGTTCCTCCGCTACTCACTTACGCCATATTCTCCCCACCGTAGCCGCATGCCGTCCCGCACGAGCACCGATGTCTCGGAGTGATAATCCGCAATCCCGATATGCCACAATGCTTCCGCAATCGAAGTCGGAAACCTGCTGGTAGGGCTGCCGTAGTCTTCGACAGAGCATACAGCAGCTGTACGTGACCAACACACTTCGAGTGCGCAACACCGGTTCTTTGTTCACCTACTCTTATACGACTCCGAGGGGCGTTACTGCCCCACATGATTTCCATGTGTGCTGCCCGGTTAATCATTTACATGTGCGAACATGTTCTGCCCCTCTGCCAGCTTTCGAGTCCCTGGAATGCGATCTTCCTGGCGTTGCACTTTTATTGGCCTGTGGTGTGTATCTTATTCTGTATGATTGCTTTTAAAAAACTGACTAAAATTATTCGTCAGGAAGATCATTTTACATAAAATATCTACTTCAGTTATTTCAGTCTTCCCGTTCGAGGGGCGTAACTTTGTATTTTTACTCAAATCTCTTCGTCTAAAACCTGATTGTAAAAAACGCCGAGTGGCATTTGATGGAGAATATTTTGTATTTAATTTTTTAACTTTTCGCAGAGAAAAAGTTTGCCACTAGATGACGTAAATGCATATTTCTGTTTACGGCATATTTACGTGCGTATCTACGAAAATAATGTATAGTTAAGAGACGCAATTTTTTTTTGTTTATCTCTTCATTACAAAGGCCATTCCATCAAAAAAACTGAGAGTATTTTTTTCTTGAGTTGGCGACAGAGCGAAGGGGGGGGGAGATAACCACACAGACGACTAACTAAATTAAGGAAGTATCTATGGCAACTGTTATTAGCCTTGGCAAACGATTCAGGTTTTGTTAGTGTGTTGTTGTTTAATGTACGTCTGCATTTCGGCATACAGCTATGGAGGTGAGTGATTTAGGATTAAGAAGTGAAATGCGTTGGGCGATAAACTTTTGCTATCGTTTTGATAAAACGGCTCCATAAGCAGTTGATTTAATGAAAAAGCTTACAAAGATAAATGTTGGGTGACTCAACAATTTTTAGAAGGCACCAGGAATTTCTAAAAAGGGCGTTTGTCGGCAGAACTCGCTCCTAGGCCTGGTCGACCTGAACGTCTTGTTACAGAGCGTATTGTTAACACTGTTTGGACAATCCTGCAATGATCGATGAATGACGTGTGAAGACATAGCGGAATCAACTAATATTTCAAGAGCGCCGGCATTCCTCATTCTACACGACAAATTACTGCTGCATCGTGTGTGTTCCAGATGGGTACCTCATCAAATGACGAGAGAACAATTGTTAGCCACAGTTCAAGTGTTTCATGAGTGGAAAAAGTGATTGCAAAGGACTCAAACTTTATAAACTCAATAATAACTGCCGATGAAACATTGGTCCACTATTTCGACCCCTTCACGAAGCATTCAACGAGTGTCTGGAAACACACAGCACAGGCTCGCCTCCTCCGAAAAATGTCCGCCAAACTAAATGAGCTGGAAAGGTGACAATGATAATTTTTCTTTGATCACGAACGTGTAGTCTACGAGCTTGTAGGTCCTGCACAAATGACTGTCAATGCTGAGTATTACATTTCAGTCTTGAAGCGTCTGCGACGTCACATATCGATTAAGCGACCGGAACTGGTGCGCAAGTGGACCCTACACCATGATAACTCCCGCCCACACGTGGCTGCTTCTCTTCAACAATTTCTTAGGAAATGCAGTATTCAAATCATGCTCCAGCAGCCTACTGTCCTGACCTCTCCCCGTGTGATTTCTGGTTGTTTCCAACAATGAAGGAGAAGTTCCGTGGTGCAACATTCAACACAGATGCTGACGTCATTCAAGCTGCACAGGGGTCGCTAAAGCAGCTTCCACAAAATGCCTTTGCCACATGCTTTGAAAAGCAGACTGAACGATGAGACCGTTGCATATCATTCGAGGGAAGATACTGAGAGAAATAATAACATATATTTTGCTGTACCTATAATTCTTCATGTTGTGTGATTTTACTTCCAGTTATTAAGGAACGGCCGTTGTACTTCTTCTAAAAGTCCGATTTGAAAAACTTTTTCAACATTGGATGCTGTTCATTGCCGGAAACATTTTCTATGATCTTCAAATCGTCATAAAGAAGTGTGTGGCCAATAGGCTGCTTGAGAGTACTCGCTATGGTAAAGAATGGGAACATCACCCACTTTAAATAATGCATAATTTTGCCGCTAGGTTATGTATAAGTACAAATTTTGCCAAGACAAAACGATGCTTAATCACTGGACGTAAAGAATATTTTATTCCATATATTTGCTTCTAAACAACTGATTGATATTATTCTTTTACCCTTCGATTCCATTTATGTCGAAGAATATTTCAGGTGTAAAAACTTTTTCAAGTTACGCACAGATTTCCCGCTAGGGGGCGTAAAAATGAATTGCGTTTCGACCGATATATCTGCTTCTAAAACCCTGATTTAAAAAATTCTTTCTTCACCGGATACAGCTCTTAATGGGAAATCCTTTCATAAAATTACTAATTTATGGTAAGCAGTGGTTTGGCCACCAGGGTGTGTAAGTCTTAATTTTCGCTTCTGATGAATTTGCAGTAAACTCTGAGCTTCTAATATCTGGATTAAAAAAAATCGTTTGTGGACCGACACTAATCAGGTCGATAAACCTTTACGGAATATTTTCTTCTAAAATTAAAGCATAGTTTCCACGCCGGGGAGCGTAGTTATATATGTTATTTACGCTTTCCAACCGTAGGTTGAAGAAGCGCATATGCTCCAGCTTTGTCCGTCTGCCTGTCTGTAAAATAACTCGCATAAAAATGGTTTGATTTAGATTACATTTTAGTATGTGGTAGGGAACCACCTGGGGACGAACCCTATTGAAAATGGGTTAAATGGGGTCAAAGTTCAGGACATAGGAGCGGGATCCATTCCATTGCCTTTATGCTTCATAACTCGCGTGAAATTGATTCGATTTCGGTGAAATTTTAGTATGTGGTAGGGGATCACCTGAGGACGAACCCCATTGAAAATGGACGAAATGGGGTCAAAGGTCACGACATAGGAGCAGGATCTATTCCATTGTTCATATGCCTCATAACTTCCGTAAAAATGGTGGTTCGATTTCGGTGAAATGTTAATATGTTGTAGGGGACCACCTAGAAACGAAACCTATTGAAAATGGGAAAAGTGGGTCTAAGGTCAGGACATAGCTGCGGGATCCATTCCATCGCCCTTAGGCATTATCACTTACGTAAAAATGATTCGACTGAGACGTTATCATGTTGTTCCGGAACTATACTTAACCGGCTCTGTTGAATATCATCGAAATGAGGTCGAAGGTCAGAGCATAGATGCGAGATTTATTCTATTACCATTATCCTTATAACCTGAGTAATTATTTTCTGGTATGTTGGAAAGCGTATCATAATCAGTGCATTGCATGATTTTACTAAGTTCTTTTTTTAATATCTCTACTACTAAGAGTCCGATTTGAAAAAAATCCTTCTTCGTTGAATAGCGTTTCCGGTGCGAAATGTTTCTCAGAAAGTTTCAAAATTTTCAAGTAACTCATAGACTTTCCGCTAGGGGCGTTAATGTAAATTGCGTTTTCCCCGATATTTTTGCTTCTAAAACTCCGATTTGAAAACTTTTTCCTGTATCGCATCAGCTACGGATAAGAAATGTTTTTCATATAATTTCTAATATTTTCTAAAGAATAGTTCTCCACCAAAGGAAATAACTGTAAATGTCTGCTTCTAGTGCATTTTCAGCGAAATCTGAGCTCCTGAAAACGATTGAAAAAATTATTTCCTGGACCTATACCACTCACATCGAAAAACCTTTTGAGAATATTTTCATCTTAAAATAATGCATTTTTTCCCTCTAGAGATGCATGTCTAATATTTATCGATATCTCTTCTTGTAAGAGCCCAATTTGAAAAAGTCCTTTCTTTGTTGGAAAGCGTCTCCGCTGTGAAACGTTTCTCATATAATTTTGTAATTTTCTTAGCGCATAAGTTTGCAACCAGAGGGCGTAAGTTCACGTTCCGTTAAGAGATTAAAAACCTGCGGGATTAAAAACCCGATTGTAAAATTTCTTTCTTCTGTCAGACACTATTGTTTTCCATACAGCTTCCATTGACTTTGAATAATTTTGATAAATTTATTTCGCATCAGAAATGATTCAAAAGACGTGCTCATTACACCCGAAAATTCGGTGCCATCTCTCTTGTATCCTTTGCCACCAATTCGACTCTAAATAAACCACTACTATTGAATACCCGGTACTCATTCAAAGCAAACATTATACACTGATATTTAACATTTTGAATTTTCGTTTATATTTTTTTAAGCCATCCACCCGAAAAAACGAATAACCGAGGTTATATTTGTATGCTACTGCGGCGCTGAATAAACGGATTTATACTAAGCTATAAGCGTCTCCAAAATAAATTTTTATTTTTAACCTTGGTCGTGACACACATTTCTGAACAAAACCCAGAGATAATCGTCCGCCTGTTAACTGAGAGTCATTTATTTGTGTGTCCATTCTCACATTCACCCGATTAAATAAATGCTGCATTGGCAACAACACATCAGAATAACCGGTCTCTAGGCAACAGAAATTTCCTCTTGTTTATCGAATAGCGACCACCAGAACACCAGAATACTTCCTATGTAACCACTTGCGTAGAGTTTTCGTCGTTCTCAATTTGCTTCGGTCACATTTAATCCCATGCCTCTCCAGTTCGTCGAAACCCACTAGCAGGATCGACCATTGAGATTGAATTCGCTCAAAAGGTAATATGGCAATTTTATGAATGCATACAAATGCTACAGATAAATTGCACATGCTTCTCAAGAAAAATCCATAAAACTGTAATTGCAGCGAGTATTTTGGAATTTCTTTTCATTTTCAAGTACTCTCTCCGCAACATATTATCTCTCATTGCGTATTATTGATTCTATGCGTCTATCCCGACAACAGTAAAGTAATACCCAAGTAAAAAATTTCGATGTAACGAAAATGGGTAACGAAAGTAGTCAAAAACATTGTTGAAATCAGATCCTGGTCCATGCTGTCCAAGGATGTAACTCAACAATAGTTAATTTAATTTACTGAACAATAAAGTTTGCTAAACTATCGCAGAACATTATTTCAGCACGTTTTACATAAGCAAAATATCTCATTGCAATTTGCGTAAATTACAAGAACCTGTTGTTAAATGTAATAAAAGCCGTAACAAAAACGCATTTTTTAAAATTAAATCTTTATTTGTCCTGGTTAACACACATATATGCACCGATGAGACATTGCATTATGACCTCCCACAGCCTAGAGAAATAAGCGCTCCTGAAGACCGAACAGTGGCCCAGGTAAAACTCACAGAGCAGTATATATACAACCCCAGGACTGGCTTTCGGTTAGTAGAGTGTTCGGAGTCAAAATTGGAAAAGCTGCCGAGTTATCGGAGTTTGATAAAGGACAAGTTGTGACGGCACGGCGCTTCGGCCCTACGATCTCTTAAACAGCGCGGCTTGTGGGTTTTGTCACGTGCCACTGTTGTGAGTACGTCCCATATGTGGTGCACAGATGGCCAAACGCCGAACCATCGCAAATCCGTGTGTCCTACGCAGTTCATTGGTGTCATAGGGTAGCGGAGACACAGCGACAGAAGGGTCACAGTGCGACAAATCACCCGCAGCTAAAACAGTGGCGATCAGGCCAATGTGTCACAGCACACAGTTCATCGCAGCCTTCTGCGCATGGGTCTGCTTAGCCGAAGACCCAGCCGGATCCACATGCTCACGGTACGTCATCGCCAACAACGCATAAAATGGGTCCAAGATCATGGAGATTGGACAGTGGATGACTGAAAGAAAGTGGCTTGGTCTGACGAATCAAGATATCTGGTTCATCGCGTAGACGGCCGAGCGCGGATATGCCGATCACCAACGGAGGCTATGGCATCTGGATGCACTATTGGGCGGAATCAGGCCGGCATCGGCGGTGTTATGTTATGTGGGCGATGTTTTCTTTGGACACTTTAGACCCCATTATCTCCACAGCACAGTCTCTGACAGGTGTCAGGTATCTGAACATCGTTGCAGACCAATTTCACACATTGACGGCAACTGTGTTCCCTGCTGGTGATGGCCATTACCAACAGGATAATGCGCCATTTCCCACTGCCAGAATCATAAAAGAGTGGTTCGAGGAACACATGCTGGTGACTTTCTGTTAATGCCTCCAAATTCACCTGACATGAACCCAATTGAACATTTGTGGTTCGACCTGGAAAAGCGGGTTCGCGCTGAATCACCATCACCCCCAAAATGTACGGGAACTGGAGGACCTGCTGTTGACATTACTGTACCAAATACCTCAGGATACCTATCGCCACCTCATCGAATCAATGCCTCGCCAAGTGGCCCGCTGTTTTGCGGGCTAAATGGGATCCTCCACAGCTTATTAGGTAGGTGATCATAATGTAATGGTTCATTGGTGTACTCTTGATACGCAATGCATTTATACGTTTTCATGGTGTGACACAGTGTAAAACAAATATGCATATCCATTACATCAAAAGTTTATTTTATCATTTCATTTACATCATAATTTGTTTACATATTTTATATTATCAAAAGTACTCGTACACTACCAAATATTTGCATAAGGGCTAAGAACAGTTCCGCAGGATGTTGTCCTGTTAGTGGGAAGGTAGCTGTATGAAGCTTAAATGTTCTGTCGTGTTATAAACAACTTTGAAGCAGGTGTTACGCGTGGACATGGACTTTCCGAGTAACAGTGCGGGCTGGTCGTAGGATGTCCTTTGAATAACGTTTCCATACCTGGCATAGCAGATAAACTATACATACCAAACTTTACTGTAAGTCATGCCCTGAAGAGATGGAAACAGAACGGCACAACTGCAGAAAAAAAAACAATAGCAAAAAAAAACATTCAGGAAAGCCGCACAAACTGACGGAACATAACAGAAGAGCCATGGTAAGAAGTGCTAAGAAATCCCTTTCTTCCTCCTTGTTTCCATCGCTGACGAAGAAGGAAATGCTTGTAACGGCTCGATTAGTACCATAACTATCCGCAGAGAGTAGCACAGTGTGGGTTAAAATGGTCGAGCAGCGGCACACAAGCCACACATCACTATCGTGAATGGAAAGCACCGTTTGGAGTGGTGTATCTCCCGTCGTTCCTGGATTGTGGGGAACTGCACTGTCTACCATCGTTCCTGGACTGTGGGCCACTGGACTGTCTACCATCGTTCCTGGACTATAGGCCACTGGACTGTCTACCATCGTTCCTGTATTGTGGGTTACTGTACTGTCTACCATCGTTCCTGGACTATTGGCCACTGGACTGTTTACCATCGTTTCTGTACTTTGGGTCACTGGACTGTGTACCATCATTTCTGGACTGTGCACCACTGAACTGTCTACCATTCGTCCTGGACTGTCTTCCGTCGTTCCTGGACTGTCTCCCGTCGTTCCTGGACTGTCTCCCGTCGTTCCTGGACTGTGGGCCACTGGACTGTCTACCATTCGCTCCTGGACTGTAGGCCATTGGACAGTCCACTATCGTTCCTGGACTGTGAGCCACTGGACTGTCTGCCATCGTTCCTGGACTATGGGCCACTGGACTATGTGCCATCGTTTCTGGACTGTGGGTCATTGGACTGTCTACCATCATTTCTGGACTGTGCGCCACTGAACTGTCTACCATTCGTCCTGGACTGTCTCCCGTCTTTCCTGGACTGTGGGCCACTGGAGTGTCTACCATCGTTCCTGGACTATGAGCCACTGGACTGTCTACCATCGTTCCTGGACTGTGGGCCATTGGACAGTCCACTATCGTTCCTGGACTATGAGCCACTGGACTGTCTGCCATTCGTTCCTGGACTATGGGCCACTGGACTATGTGCCATAGTTTCTGGACTGTGGGTCACTGGACTGTCTACCATCATTTCTGGACTGTGGGCCACTGGACTGTCTACCATTCGTCCTGGACTGCCTACCATCGTTCCTGGACTGTGGGTCACTGGACTGTCTACCATCATTTCTGGATTGTGGGCCACTGGACTGTCTACCATTCGTCCTGGACTGCCTACCATCGTTCCTGGACTGTGGGTCACTGGACTGTCTATCATCGTTCCTGGATTGTGGGCTACTGGACTGTCTCTCATCGTTCCTGGACTGTGGGCTACTGGACTGTCTATCATCGTTTTTGGACTGTGGGCCACTGGACTGTCTACCATCGTTCCTGGACTGTGGGGAACTGGACTGTCTACCATCGTTCCTGGACTATGGGCCATTAGACCGTTTACCATCGTTTCTGGACTTTGGGTCACTGGACTGTCTACCATCGTTCCTGGACTGTGGACCACCACTGGACTGTCTATCATCGTTTTTGGACTGTGGGCCACTGGACTGTCTATCATCGTTCCTGGACTGTGGGCCACTGGACTGTCTACCATCGTTTCCTGGACTGTGGGCCACTGAACTGTCTACCATCGTTTCTGGACTGTGGGCCAATGAAAAGCTGTTCGTTGGAGTGATGAGTCACGCCTTTCATTCTTCCAATCTGATGGGAATGTTTGGATTTGACGGCACCCCAGCGAACGATTTTCGTCGGACTATGTTCTTCCAACTGTTACGTTCGGCGGAGGCTCACGCATGATATGGAATTGTTTTTCGTGGATGGTACATGGCCCGTTGGTTATTATACCACAAATCATTAACTCTGAAGTGTACCTCGGCGTTCTGGATGATTCCTCCCTACCAATAATGTGGAAGTATTATGGAAATGACTGTTGGCTCTTCCAACACGATCGAGCTCCCTGTCACACTGCACGGCGGGTGCGGCAGTAGTTTCTTGAAAATGGTATGGAATTGTTTAGCTTGGCTGCTCAGAGTCCTGGTCTTATTGCATAGAACACCTCTGGTGTGAACTGCAGCGACGGATACGAAAGCGACCAAAAAGACCGTCTTCGCTCCCCACTCTGACAGCAGGTTTGCAGAAGGAATGGCGAGACATTCCTGTCGAGGCGTACTGGAAATTGGCTGATAGCATGCCCGGACCTGTTTCTGCTGTCATACAGCAAAAGATGGACGGACTAACTGCTAATTGCGATAATAAAGTCATTTGTTCCAAAACATTGTTGTGTCCGAATACTTTTGACAATATAGTGTATGAGGTATGCAAGACATCCTTTTCTTGCCTCCTGTATCAATGGCGGAGAAGCAATCCGTAAACGCCCTAGGAGCGGATTTTTTGCAACCCACCGGTTGCGAAAATATATGTAGGTACCCGACCTCACAAACATTCTTTTACTCTCGTGAAAGAATGTTTTTGTCACCATTTCTTGTTTAAGAATCTTTTCAACACAAGTCTGCAAATCACAGTAATGTTCTAGTAATTAGCATTTTATCCATTTTTTCTGTAATTAGCATTTTTTAATTAGCATTTTATCAATTTTTTTTGTAATTAGCATTTTGTAATTAGCATTTTATCCATTTTTTTCTGTAATTAGTATTTTCTAAATAGCATTTCATCCTTTTTTTTCTGTAATTAGCAACAAATAATTAGCATTTTATCAATTTTTTCTCTAATTAGCAACAAATAATTAGCATTTTGTCCATTTTTTCTGTAATTAGCAAAACGTAATTTGCATTTTATCCATTTTTTCTGTAATTAGCAAAACGTAATTTGCATTTTATCCATTTTTTCTGGTCTGTAGCGTAAGATACCCCAGCAAATTTAATTAATATCTTCCGTTGCTACAGGAATAGACAGGGTAAGAGTGAAATAAGAGTGGAATATTCTCGGAGAGGTGCCATTGAAGATTTTATTCCACTCTTACTAACTTTATTGCAATAGCTGAATTCAAAATTGTAAGAGTTTATTCGCTTTCAGGGAGAAGGGAAACCTAAATGTAGAACAAATTCAAGATTTGCTTGTCATAAAATAAAATGATTATAAAAATCATTTTAAGAAGTTTAAAATTTTGAGAATAGCAATCATTTTCGTGCAGATTTATAACGTGAAAGAAATTAAAGAGTGCGGAAATTGATGTTGTTCTGTTGTTGTTTTCAGTTACCTTCAAATGGGTAAAAAAACCGTTGTAACTGAAATGGGCTTTTTTAAAACTGCAGTTCAAGGGCTCATGTAAGGCTCAAAAAGTCGTAAATCCATTTAAAAAAATATAGATGAATAAAAAGCAAATATTTACATATACTCCGTATACATAAAGCAAGGCAAAAATTTTACTGTAGATGAACTTCAATGCGTCATCGAATACAACGAATTTCTAGTTTCTGTCCAAAATGTAGACACAGTAATACATTCATGAGATTACGAAAAGAAAAGTTAGTGCTTTTATCGATCTGATACTTATATACTGATAGTATATTGGATTTTACGAGTTATTCAACTGTAATTTATCGGAAGAATGTTGAGGTACCGAAAATCAGCCAAAAGGGACGGAGCTTAAATCAGAATGTTGGAGGGGGGGACTGTGTTTGGTTCAACAGAACATCAGGTTCGTAAGTTTTTTATCGTTTTTCTTCTCTCCGTCAAAATGGTAAAACCAACTAGGTCTTTTCAAAATAAGTCGATTATTTTGTAAGAATTAGTGAAGTACATACTTTGCATGGGATTAGTATAAGGCCTACCGGCGCTAAATAGAATGCCCACCGGGATTTTCCCGGTGTCCTGGCAGCCCAGTTTGCGTCTCTGATATACGCAGTTTTGCGCTCCGTCGCTGATACACACCTAAAATAGTATGAACTCAAACGCGACACCGAATCGAACAAAAACAAGAATCGAAGATTCAACTTTGAAGCTAGGCATCAATAATTGAACACAACTTCGTCTTCTTATCCCTGAACAAGTGGCGGCTTTTCAGGTGAAGTAGGTGAAGTGCCTCTTCACCTATTTTATTTGAAATAGTTTAATTTAATAATTTCGTATAATATATTTTTTTTGCCTTTATTGCGTGCTAAAATACCCAAAATTTTGATTAGATATCAATTCACAATGCGCGTCCAATACGGAAAACAAGTCCTTATACGCAAAACAGTTCAAGTGAAGAGCTGAAATCAGAATGCTTGGAGGTCTGCAGTTTCCGTCCGATTTGTAATGGTAACTGTGACGTCACCCTCCCCTATCTGCCGGGCAAGTGAAGTGTTTTATCTTGAGACGCCAAGCATCTGCACCTGAAGTCCTGACCTTCCGAAGAGATCGCAGTGGAACGGGAATCCTTGGCAATCCACTAGGGCTTTGTGGTGTTTCGGTACATACTTTCCGAAAGAGATTTTTTTTTGGTGTTTTGTGATTCTTTGTTAAAAACTTAATTAGTTACTTTAGTTTTGTGTACAGTTTAACTGACAGTGATAGTATTAGTTTTAAGTATGTATCCTGTGAACGACATTGTCTGTAATTTATTGCAAACTCCGTTGAATCGGTGGAAAGATGAAAATAAAAGAAACATTTTACTTCAACGACGACCGACGGATTCACTGACAATTGTCGCCAAGAAAGAAATCAAGAAGAGCGGCAAATCTTACAATATTAATTTTAAAAATTGTTGGTTTGCTGAATATAAGTGGCTTTGTAGCCCTTCTGTGTTACAAAAACTATTTTGTTGGCCCTGCTTATTTTTTGGTAATAAAATTCGGCGTGGAATAAAGACAATTTTCAGATTTCTTAAATATAAAACGGTCACTTCACAAACGTGGGGATTCTAGCGAACACCTGAAATGCGAATTAATGCTAAATAATTTTGAAAAGAATCAGAATACCATTGCCGATGTTCCGAGGGAGAATGCTAGGCTTTTGAAAATGCATTTCAGCGAAAGCGTTCGTTTAAATAGACTTTTCCTGCAGACAATGATTGATGCAGTACTGTATTTGAGTAAACAAGAACTAGCATTCCGTGACCATGACAAAGACATTGACTCGATAAATCCTAGAAATTCAAAGAATCGCTTTCACTGTTGAAATCAAGAACTCCTTTAAAAATTCAAATTCAATACGAAACGATAAAAAATGTCTTTACAGGTGACTCAAAAACTATTCAAAACGAATTAATTGAATGCATTTCTGAATATATAAACGATCACGTCAAACATGAAATAAATGAAGTTCAATGCTTTTATATTCAAGTAGATGGGAAGCCATAACCAGACTTCCGAGTGCTCTTTAATAATACGATCTGTTGATTCGGAAGGTGTATTGGTTGAGCGATTTTTGGGTTTCCATGGTGTGAGTGAAGACAGAACGTCAGAAGCTTTATACAAAATGCTAGACAAAGTTTTGGAACAGTTTGATTATCAACACAAGTCAATAGGACAATGTTACGATGGGGCAAACGTAATGTATGGACACTGGACTGGGCTCCAGAAAAAAATGAAGCATTAAGCTTCTCAAGCTGTTTTTTTTATTGCTTAGTACATCGTTTGAACCTTGTATTACAGCAGAGATTTTCTAAAATTTCTAAGTGTCGAATATTTTTTGCAAGCCTTAGTGTAATTCCTTTGTTTTTTCACCACTCAGCAAAGAGATCGCTTCGCTGAGTGGTGAAAAAACAATACACTCACATCAACAACCGCAAGATGCATGCAAACCCTAACGGAAACTCGATGGTCCTCCACTTCGAAGTTAGTATGTGTAATAGTTGAAGATTGGGACAAATTGAAGGAAGTATTCGAATTTCTCACAAATAGTGACCAGTCAGAAAAAAAATCAATTCAACTTGCCCAAGGGTTTTTAAATGATATGAACACTTTTGAATTTACATTTTTGGGAATAGTATTTAATGAAATATTTGACTTCACCGATCTATTGTTCGAAATTTTGCAGAAAAAATCAATAGACATAAACTACTGTGTTACTCAAATTAAAAACAACTTATGAAATTTTGAGCCATAAAAGGAACGATGAGGTGTTTGGAACATTGTTTGGAAAAGCTAGCAAAATCACAGAAATAAGCAGATCTAAACGGGAATATGCTGCTCTTACACCAGAAACAATTTTTCAAAATTATAAACAATTGTATTTTGAAATTTTGTACCACATTATTATGGAAATGGATATAAGATTTTAAGACTGTGAGAAACTTAAACTTCAATTTTCCTGGCTTGCTGACACAACCAAATTCGACCAATTTAATTCATGCTTTCCCTCTCACGCTTTTGAAAATCTACAACATTTTTACGGTAATTTTTTTACTAAACACCAGCGCCTTAAAGATGAACTGAGTCTTGTATATTCTGATGAAAATTTAAGGAATATATCGACTCATGAACTTCTTCGAGTGCTTCATGGAGATAAAGGCATTTTTACAAAAGCTTATAAATTGGTTTCCCTGATTTTAACAATTGCATCTGCAAGAGTTTCAGTGGAAAGAAGTTTTTCTTGCCTTATAAGAATACAAAGTTACTCTAGAAACACTATTTCTCCAAATAAACTTGCTTCTTTGGAAAATTATTCTATTCAGAAAGACATTTTCTTGATGTCACGAAGAAACAGCAATTTTCTGACAATATAATCGACACATTTCCAGCTTTAACGGGAAGAAGAATTGATCTAATATATAAAAAATAGGTAAGTTCTCATTAACTGATTTTCATTGAAGACAGTAGATATCTTTTCATATTGCTCTTGTAGCTCTTCACCTATTTTTCCTACCAGGAGCCGCACTGCCCTGAACAAGATAAGTCGCCTGCATGCGATACAACTCGGCCTCTTGCGTATATACGCCTTCAGCAGATATCACGTGCACATAGCAAATTTACGTACAGGCTGCGCATGATGGAACGTTTTCATGTGCCACAACGCACTTTGAGCATATGTTGGCAAGCTCTTTCAGTCCCATGGTCCCATTATAGCTCTTTCAGTTCTATAATGCACAGATTTCATGTTCGTTCTTAAAATTTTCACGTGTACATTTACTAGCTTAATGCAATGTAAATTATACCAAACATAATGCAAAATGAAAAGCCTTGCGTAAATACAGAAACATTTGTTACAATGGGAAAGTATGCCTGGAACTTGTAAAAGAGGATATGTCTAAAAACATAAAGAGTGACGTACGGACAAATTTAAGAGCGAAGTTACGGACAAATTTAAGAGCGAAGTTACGGACAAATTTAAGAGTGACGTTACGGACGAGAAATCCACATCAAACAGACAAATGAAAGGATAGAGAAACTGTTACCATAAAAACCGGAATTTATTATGAGCTAAACATCAAGTAAGAGTCTGCACATTATGAAATTATTGGGAGAAATAAAATAAAAAAAAATTCAGTCTTTTGCAAAAGTTTAAGACCACATGTCTAGTTATTGAAAATTAAGATTTTCGAAGAAACAACTAATTACTAATCAGAGATATTTGAAAAATTACACTATAGGTGAACACTTACATTCTTTAGAACACAAAAAAAAACAACGGAAATTAATACTTTGTGTGGCCATCTTTGTTTTTTTTATAACGGACAGATACGATGAGGCATACTTTCAATGAGGGATTTGCAGTAGTCACTTGAATTACCCTTGCATCACACGTACTTTATCGCGTCGATCAAAGCTTGGGAACTTGGTGGTTGTTTTTCTGCTACCTTATCTTTTAAAATGATCCACATGTTTTCGATGGTGTTAAGGTCGGAACTAATAGCGGGCCAATTAAGCGCAGTTTTGTTTTCCCTCTGCAAATACTCCTTTACTGCCTTTGATCTGTGGCATGGAGCGCCATCATGCATAAAGATTGTACATCTGTGCACTTGCATATGAGTTAACAGCTTCTCACGTAACATTTCGAGATAAAGAGGACCAGTCATGGTAGGGCCTGTCGGCAAAAAGAATAATGAAGCAGTACCGGACGCTGACATAGCACCGTCAGACACCGCCTAGTCAGATGATATGGGATGCTAACGGTGTATATTTCATCAGAACCTGTGCCTTTTGGTCGTCGAACATGTGCTTCAAGTGATTCAAATCAACGCACAGTTGGTTCTTGGGAAAAAAGAACTTCACTCCAATTTTCAGCAGTCCACGATTGATGACGCTTCGTAAAATGTAGTCTCTTATTTTTCATGACAGAGGTTAGTCTATGTTTACATGCAGGTTTATAAGATTTTAATCCAAATTCTTTGCTAAGACGTCGGGAAACAGTGCTGATCCTAATATCAGACCCTTTTGAATGTAGAAAGGCCTTGATTTTCTTGCACGAACTCCCCTAAGAAGGTATAACTATTCGCCTTATGGTATTATCAGCACGTGGGGTTGTTTTCCTTGGGCGTCTACTTCTCTTTCGTTCGCTAAATTCACGTGTATCTCTATATTTCAGGATCATATTATGAGCAGCAGTCTTGCTCACATTCACCTTTCTGCTTATGCCACGTTCGGAGTATCCTTCATGACATAAAGTCACTATTTGTGCCCTCTGACTAACACTTAATGACCCTGTAACGTATATTCTAAAATAACTTTCATTTTTAGTTCATTTTCCTATGTAAATTTGAGTTTGTTCTCCTTTACATTTTACAAACTTAACGTGACATCTTCTCTCTCACAAGAATGAGGTTGGCAGCACAATTGAGGTCAGAGTGAGTGACGTATGAATGTGATAAGAACGATAGATAAAAAGGACGATTCAGCAGTTGATCAGTGCATGTGTGTGTGTGTGTGTGTGTGTGGAGATGTTCGATCGCTGTTAAGATAAATGTGAAATTTACAACTTGTAGTGCCATATTGTGGATGTCTTCAATTTGCTTTAACCATAAAAGGTTATCGTAAGTCTGACTTCTGTATGTGTTTCGTCGGGCCGTAAAAGCTTAATTAGGAACTATTGCATCGTATTCTCATTTATTTTAGCATTTCGTTAGACATGGTTTTAGACATAGCGTAACACCAATCTTGTTCACGAAAAAGGATTAAGTTGTAACCCTTTTTTGCCCATCTTTCACTTTATAGGAAATACGTACAAAACCTCTCAGCATGAAGCCCAAAAACAAACTGACGCTGACACGCTTATCCTTCCCCGAACTCTATCAAGAGTTGCCGCTGTAGGATGATGAAAGATCGATAGAAAGTTGAGTAATACAGACAGTAGCTGACGCAATCGGCGTGAATCTTCTAATACCAACAGGTGGTCTTAAACTTTTGCAAATGACTGTACTGAAATTCGAAGCTGGCTTCTATTGCATAAAACTGAAAAAAGTCATTTTAAGTAGAGGAATTTCTCTCCTAACCGAGAGAAATTCGTCTATGCCCCATCTTTTGTTTTCCTTTCTTTTATTACCCCTACACATATCTAAGCCACCATGATATGAAACATGTGCAGGTCTGTTCACCTATATTTTTTTTAACAACCTTCCTTACTTTAAGTGCGCAGAGCCCAGAGTTCGAGCTTCTTATCTTGCTGTCACGTATATAAATTTTATTTTTCCCTAGCGTGGATGGGAATGAAAAATGCAGAAATGAGTTTTTCCATCTGCCCTGTCCCAGGTAAAACCTACGCTATATAAGTAGTTTAAACTAATGCCTCTGTATGTGATCCCATCTTTTCCTTCCAGATGTTACGCAATTCTAGAAGCTTCGCAACCGCTGCTGCTTCGTGGGGTTCAGGTCTCGTCATTTTTCATCGCAGAATGAGCTGAGCGTATATTAGGAACGCTAGTTTCTTTCTTGATACAATGTCTCTGCAATAAATGCCCAAAAAATTACTTCTTGGTGCTCCCGCTGACGATAGGTTATCACATTAATCGTGAAAAAAGACTTCTGTCAAAACACGGGTCTGTTCTAGGATTAAAGTCGAAATATTGTTTTCATGGTTTGCTCAGGGTGAAATTGTTTATCTCCACTATCACTGTCGTCTAATTCGTTTAGAAACTCATACTTAATACTCAAAACTCCCCGGAAAATGCAATTTTCCGCGTCCATAGCTTTGTCATTCCCTGTAGGCAGCCTTGTCGCTTTCACAGAACTCAGCGTGGGATGTCACATCGCAAAGGAGAAAACCAGATTACTAGGCAAAAACAATATCACTCGTCCAGAGATTCAAACACGATTTCCCAATGGACGGTAAAGAATTGTTGTTGTCTCGTGTTTTGCAATTTATTGCTTTAATGAATCGTTGGAAAGGATTCATTGGGCAACGATGGAATAAAGTTAGCTGTACTTTCTATCGCATTTATCATTCTCCTGGATTTGATATGTTTTAGCATAAAAAAGTTTATAGCCAGTGAAAGCTGCAATTATAAATGAATATGGTAATACAGCTATCCGCCCTGATAACAGATCACAGATTGTCCTCCCATCATGCTTTTCGTTTCTTCCCAAACTGCTTAACTTCTACCTATCCGAATGCTTCCCATACAGCACAATACGTTTTAGATATGTATCAGTGATGTTACAATCTCTCATTTTCGTTACACTTTCAGAGATATTTTACAATTACGTTTCAGCAACATCTGTTTTGTAACATAACTCTTTGTATATTACGGCTACGTTAAAAATACCATTCACCGATACTACTGTTTTATAGTTTCCATTGCACGTAATTGCTACCTTAATGTTACATTCCGGCGATATTTAAGATTTTTGATTTGGCAACGGTGTGGATGCGTATGCGCATTTATGCCATTTCACCTAAGCACACTCGTAGTCGTTCCATTTGCTACTGGGATATTCTTTGGTGGTACTGTCATACTCGAGTTAGCTGGGTGTAGGCGAACTGGCCACCTGAGATGTAGCCACAAAAGTTTTAAGGGGCCGTATAAATATTGCATTTTTGACCGCTTCGTGGCCATGACCCCCAAAGTTTGGTTATCTGAGTCACATGAAGTTTCTGCAATTTTGTCATTTCTTAATTGAGATTATTAATGTAATTCTGTATAAAAAATGTTTATGATCTACAACTCAACAAAAGATTTCAGGGTTTACAAACTACAAGTCTGCAAATTATTTGATGGCATGTGCTGACTGAGGAAAACTGTCAAGGGGGGAGGGAGTTAATACCAAAAGTGTAAAATATAAAGATTTCTGGTCCGATAGGTAAATTTTCAGCGTTTACTAGCTACAAGCCAACACATTATCTGAGGACATGTGCCTACTCAGCAAATCTGTTGGCGGGGGCAACACCAACAGTGTAAAATATAAAGCACAATATTTCTGGTGCGATCGGAAGATTTTCAGTATTTATATATTTACAACCTGCAAGTCAACAAATTATCTGAGGGCATGCACCTACTCAGCAGACCTGTCGGGGGGGGGGGAGGAGGTAACACCAAAAGTATAAAATATAAAGAATTTCTGGTCCCATTAGGAGATTTTTAGCATTTTCAACCCACATCTCAACAAACTCTCTGAGGGCATGTAATGACTCAGGAAACCACCCCGGGGAGGGGGGGTAGGTAATACCTAAAATGTAAATCATAAAGTATTTCGCGTTGTAAATGCTGAAAATCTCCCGATGGGACGAGAAATTCCTTATAATCTACACTTTTGGTACCCCCCAACAGGTTTCCTGTGTAGGCATGTGCCTTCAGATAATTTGTTGAGTTGTAGCTTGTAAACGTCGAAAATCTCCCGATCGAACCAGATATTCTTTATATTTTATATTTTAGGTTTTTTACGCACCTCACCCTCCCGTTCCCGATGAGTTTCATGGGTTTGCACATACTCGGAGAGAATTTGTTTCGATGTAGTTTATAAACCTTGAAAAATATCGTAAATAGGAAAATGCGAAATTACGGAAATGTTATGTGTGTCAGATAACCAATTTCGGGAGACGTAGGCACGGAGCAGTCCAGAACGCAATTTTTGTATAGCCTCGTAAAATTTTTGTGGCCAGTTAGTTCTCCGCTTTGTCTTTGGCCCGAAAATCATGGAAATGTCTAAATTTCTTACTGAAAAATGAAATATTAAAAACAATATTTTATGAACAATAGTTGCTCAAGTAGTGGGGAATATAGCCACACGAAATGTGTTTATGAAGAACAATTTTATGGCACTGAAATTCCAATGTGTCCAGTTCTCCGATGGCCACTTCTCCGTACCCGGAGTTATCTAGTTAGGGTACACTAGAGTCCGTTCTTAAGTTTTGCAAGCGAGTGAATAGCATCTTAGTACGTTTGTTGGTTTTGAAACAGAAAAAAAAGTCTCAATAAAAGTAGTTGTTAGTTTGTAAAGGTTGAAAAAAAATAATGTTGATATATTGAGAAGTTAAACGACAACGCAAGTTTTGAAAAAAATAGAGTAAGATATGCATTAAAAGGTACACTTCGTTGATTAATCATGAAGAAAGTTAAGTCATCCGACAGAAAAAAAAATGGTCTGTGGAAAAGATAATATATTTTTATTAAATAGCGTATTCGCAAATCACTGGCCTTCTCTCTTGTTCCGATAAAACGCTGTAAGCGAGAGGCGTCCCATGGTCGAGTGGGATAATGCATCTGCCTAGAAACCCGCTGGACAGGGGCTAGAACCTGGCGTGATCTTCGAGGATTTGTATTTCCTTAGAAAGAAAATTTCCCTAGCGCGGTGACGTCACACCGTAACATTTCCTGATGGGGAAAAACAAAATGGCGTACAAGAGATAACGGTGAGACCATCTGGGGAGGTAAAAAAATTGGCGAACAAAACGTTTGGCAGGACTACGTGGCACACAAAAGGTTAGGGTTGAACAAAAAAAATGGCTGACAAAAGATGGTCGGGAAGATCACGTGGAAAAACAATGGCTGCGAATGACGTCATGATTGATCAGGAATCGACCACATGCGTCGTTGAGGCAGCACGTGGACGTCTTCCTTTTTACACAAATACCCTATTATCACGTAACAGTAATATGATGATGCCACAAATATATTTCAAATACGTAACAGTTATGTAACGAAGTTACAAATATTTTTGAAATACGTAACATTAACATGAAGTTGGTATGTTGAAGTTACAAAGAACTTTCTTTGTAACGTTTCGGTTATGTTTCAAAGTTATGCAACATTTGCGGACATTTTGACTTAACCGTAAGGTTTCTGAAACATTACTGTTACATTGCGCAACGTATCTGAAAAGAATCAATGTTTCACTGCAACGTACTTGTAACATATACAAAATATTCTGTGCTGTGTGGGATCCAGAACATTTCTCACCGGAAGCTTAATCCGATGCAAAAAGAATTTTTCAAATAGAACTTTTACAAGCATATATATGTTGAGGAATTCGCAATTTACCTTTACTATCCCTAGCGGAAAATCTATATATTTCTTAAAAAGGAAAATATACTCAAAATGGTTTTGCTTATAAATGGCGCCTAAAGGAATAAGAAATGTTGTCAATCGGGTGCTTAGAAGCAAATATATGAAATAAAATGAATTTTAAATTCGATAGCTTTTGCATTTACGTATATTTAACCCCTCTACAGGCAAAGTTATGCAATCTAAAATAACTAAACGCCAGGATCATCGTTCTCACATTCCAGGCTTTCCAAATCTGACTAGTAGTAGCAGAGATATGGTGTCCACAGACGCACAGATGAACGAAGTGACTCTGCACTGAAAAGCAATTGAATTAGAGACAGCTGGCGTTATGCAAATGTGGCGCTGTGGGTGGCCCTGTAAACGGAAACGACATGACGTATGCAGTGGTCCGGCAATATAAGGAGTGATGCGACGGGAATTAGTAAGAGTCGGACGCAGTATAGGTAAGACGAAGGATCTAAGCGCATTTGGTCGTGGGCTAATTGTCGGGGCCCGACGAATGGGTCACTCCTTCTTGGAAGTCGTGTTGGCACTGGGATTTTGACATGCCACTGTGTCACGGGTGCACCGTGAGTACATCGAATCCGGTAAAACCATACCTGCAAGAGCCAACTGAGGTGGACAACAGCGTGTGGATGAGGGGGTCATCGTTGGCTAGCTCGCAATGTAACAGCGGATAGACGGGCCACAGTGCAAGAAATCACTCGGCAATTTAACGCTGGTGCACAACAACGTGTAAGCAGCCACACCATCCAGAACCATCTCCTCGCTATGGGGTACAAAAGCCATTGTCCCACGAGGGTACTGCTGCTGACCGCACATCACAGGGTGCAAAGATTAGCATGGGTGCGAGAACATCGCCAGTGGACCCCAGACATGTGGAAAAATGTTGCCTGGACTGATGAGTCGAGATTTACGTTGGTACATGCGGATGGAAGGATACGAATACGGCGCAAACCTCATGTAGCGATGGATTATTTTTGCCAGCAGGGTACTCTTCAAGCTGGTGGTGGTGGCATTCTCGTCTGGGGACTGTTTACGTGGACTCAAATGGGACCCCTGGTACGTGTGATATCGTCCCTCACAGGTCAACGTTACCGGAATATCCTGGACGACCATTTGCTCCCGTTTGTGCGTTTTCAACATCCCGCTGGGGACCTCATCGTGCAACAAGACAATGCACCTTGCCATCGCTCACGAATTGTATCCGAATGGTTCGATGAACACTCCCACGACGTGACCTCGCTTCCTTGGCTAGCTAGGTCACCTGACCTCAATCCCATGGGGCACATCTGTGATGCCATCGAGAGAGATGTTCGAGGCTCTGACCCCCACCATCAAATCTTCGGGAACTGTGGCAGCTTGTTCAGTGGTCGCGGATCCGTATAGCTTCCCAACGTTTCTGGTGTCTTGTCGAGTCCATGCCGAGATGAATCCCCGCCGTTATCAGGGCGAAAGGTGGTGCTACACGTTACTAGACAGGTATCTCTAATTCAATTGCTCTTCAGTGTATAAGCCCATGCTAAAAAAGCGGACAACTTACAAAGACCTGCTATAAAAAGCGGGAAACGCAGTTGTGTTCTACAACACAAAACTAATGGAAGCATTCCTCAGTAGTGACCAGTTTTGCAAAGTTTTAATATATACACTATATTGAAAAAGTCACCAGACACCTCTTCACAGGTAAATCAACGGATTCGCTGAGTTGTTAAGATGATGCCTTGTACAGCTGCAAACGTTATAAAAACAAGCATGCAGCTGACTGCAATCATCGCACTGCGAGGTTGAGTGAAAATGTCGTGGTGGGAGAGAACTGACTTTGAGAAGGGAAAGATTGTTGAGTGTGTATTAGTGGGTTGCCCATAAGAGAAACCGAGAAGCGTTTAAACATACCCAAGTCTACTGTTTTGGATGTACAGAAAAAGTGGAAGACACATGGCGTGCCTGAAGCAGCAAAACGTACCGGCAGACCAAAGGAAACCAGTGACAGAGGACTTCGAAGCCTCAGGAGAATCGCTACAGCTAATCGACAGAGTACTGCACAAGACCTCAGTGTACAGTTGAGTAAAAATACTGGAACCTCGATATGTACACGTACCATTCGCAGAGAACTTCATTCCATGGGTTACCGTGGTCGTGCGTCTACTTCTAAACCTTTCATCTGCACTCGGAATACTACTCGTCCTTTAGCATGACGTAAAGAACATTTATCATGGACCATAGATCAATGGAGACGGGTTCTACGGACTGATGAATCCAGATACACGATCCATCTGTCTGATGGCCGTGCGTGTATAAGGAGGCAGCCGCGAGAACGCTATTTACTACAGTGTACTGTTCCTACGGTTAAGTTTGGAGCTGGCAGTGTACTCGTGTGGGAGTGGTTTTCGTGGTATGTTCCCGCCTCATTGGTTATCGTGGACAAACCTGTTAACTAGCACGTCTACCTTGATATTCTGGACAATTATGCCCTACCAACTCTGTGGCAATAACATGGAACCGAGCTTTGTTGGTACCAGCTGGATAATGCACCGAGCCATAAAGCAAGGACTGTTACGGCGTGGTTTGACGATAATTCCGTATCGTGTGTGTACTGGCCAGCACAGACCCCTGATATTAATCCCATAGAACACTTATGGGATGAATTAGAGCGCCGCATAAGAAGTTTGGAACCAAGGCCAACTACTAAGCAACAGTTTAGCGGCAGCATTGCGTATTGAATGGAAGCTCATAACTATCGCTGTGTTATAAAACCTTGTCGAAAGCATGTCTCGAAAGGTGAGTGGATGCCATAGGTGGACCGACACCCTACTAATGTATGTCAATAAATGCTCTGTTGTGTTTCTCTTCCAGGTGTCCGGTGACTTTTGTCAATATAGTGTACAGTAGTGGCCAAAATTGTGAAAACCTTTTGGATAAAGTGTATTTTTCAAGTTTGATGGCTCATAACATCTTCAACCTACGGTTGGAAAGCGTAAAAAATGACATACAAAGACTGCAGACAACTCAAAGAGGCATGAAGAGGTGCATGCTTGGAGTGCCCAGGAGGGATAAGAAGAGGAACTCATGGATCAAAAAATGACAAGACTGGAAGACATCACGATCAGAGAAAAATCCTTGAAATGACAATGTACTGGATATACTGCCAGAACGACTGACCATCGATGGACAACTGAAATTTTAGACTGGATTCCAAGGATCAGGAAAAGACCGAGAAGAAGACCACATGGGACATGGATGAAATTCGAAAGCATGCGGGAGTGACATGTAGGAGGATGACTCAAGAGAGACCGCTGTGGAAGAAAATTGGGGAGACCGTTATCCAGCAGTGAACTAATAATGGTTGACGATGATGATGAAATACTGGGTGTCCATAAAATCTCTCCGATATCAAATAGATGTCATCGCTCTTTTCACGTTTATAAGTGAGTCACGAAAAAATTCTCATTGGCCGCCACCGGGAATCGAACCCAGGGTCTTCCTGTTACGCGCCGGATATGCTTCCACTGCACCACAGCAGCTTTGAATTCCTCCAGACTCACATACACTAACTGCCAAACCAATTCGGCAGGTTGCTTCTTGGAGTCCAGCACAATGCTGGGGACTCACCAAAGACGGTAAGCAGCAACTGAACAAATAATTGGAAGGCGAATTAGTAATGAATACAGACATTTGACGTGGACTAGGAACATCAAACAGAAATAATCGCTCTTCCCAAGTTTATAAGTGAGTCACGAAAAAATTCTCATTGGTCGCCACCGGAAACGGAATTCCGGGTCTTCCAGTTACGCGCCGGATATACTTCCACTGTACCACAGTGACACACCTATAAACGTGGAAAGAGCGATGCCCTCTGTTTGATGTTCCTGGTCAACGTCAAATGTCTGTGTTAAATCTTTCCGATATTACAAAAATCAATATAAAAACATCTATGTAAGTTAAAATAAAATGGTTGGCATTATAAACTGGCGTACAAAAATTAAGGACGATACGGTTTTTCGAATGTAACGTCGTGCAGACGTGCTCCACATCGACTCAAATCATACCATAAGATTCCCAAGATGTAAGAATATGGGACAAGTGAGCAAAACCGTCCAAACAAGGAATCCAAAGGATACAAAGGCACTTTATTGAAAAGGCAGCTTCGAGCACAACTGGACAGAAGACAGAAAGGTCCATGTAACAGGCGGCTGGTCACGTGCTGTCAAGCGTCTCCCGAGAAGTTCCCACACGTGTTCGATTTGATTTAGGTCCGGGGACCTTGCGGGTCAATCCGTGCGTTGAATATCTTCACTCTCAAATAGCTCTGAGATAGCCACTGTACGATGAGGTTGTAGCGTTGTCGTCCATTAAGAGGAACTCAGGACCCACAGCACCTCTAAACCGACGCACGTGAGGCAGGAGAACCTCGGTACAATAGCGGACACCAGTGACTGAACCTCCTTGGAAGATGGGAAGGTCAGTACGGCTACCAAGCATGATACCGCCCCAAAAGAGAAATCCGCAACGTCCAAACCAGTCCCTTTCGATGATGCTGGAGGAGTGATTGCGTGTTTCCTGCTCTCTCCAGATGTGTATACGCCCAGAATTGCTCGTCAGACTAAATCGGCTCTCATCCGTAAAGAGAATTCGACCCCATTGCTGATGTGTCCAGTTTTTGTGTTCTTGGCACCACATAAACCGCGTCCTCGATGAGCAGGAGTTAATGGCACCCACCGTACTGGTCGTCGTGCAAATAGACCCCTTTGTGCAGCCTCTTGGCCACGGTAAAGCGCAATAACGGACGTCCAGTTGTCTTTTGCATGTGCCTTGCGATTTCTCCCACTGTCTGCCGTCTGTCTCTTCTCGCCTGTAGGACAATATACTGGTCGTCCGCCGCCGTGGTTGTTCGTGGACGATCACTGCTAAACAACCGGACAGCTGTTCCTGTCGTTTGAAATGTTCTCCAAGCTCGTGAAACGATGCTGTGAGCGATCCCGAACTCCTCGACTACACTAGTCACACTTCGACCTTCTCCCAACTTCCCAATGACGTGACCTCGGGTAAAGTCATCCAGATGTCGTCTACTGGATTGCCTGTTGGACATATCACACGGTGGCAGCAACTCGACGTCGTTCAAACCGATGTACACCGTGCAATAGCTTTCACCGAATTTCTGAGCTTACATCATCTGTGTGTTTTATACCATTCCGTCACTCCTCTCCCCTACGTCATGCTGCACATATGCGCATGCCCTACCGTACCGGATCCTATTCTATCGCCTGAGTGGTCTTTCGGTCCGTTCTGCCTGCTCGTTCCGCTATTATGCTAATTTCTCCTCTTCGTCCTTAATTTTTGCACACCAGTGTAGTATAGCAGCACTCATAAAGTTTTTTTTTCTGGTTTTTAGGTGAGCGCTACTGCTGAATAAGAGGAGCATTTCATCGGTAACGGCTTCCATGCAAGAAAAAGCGGCGAGCGTGTTGTGGTTCCATGAGATTAAATCGGCGGTTAATATCCAGCGTCATTTCAGAAAAGAGTTAAGATGGTTACCTCCGGACCAAACAAGCATAAAAGCTTGGTATCAAAAGTTTAAAGCGTTAGATTGTGTTGGTGATCTCCCCCGAGCGGGCTGACCACCGGTTACACAAGAGACAGCTCTCAGATGTTCAGAAGACTGCAAACCCCAAGAAATCCATACGTCGTGCTTCACTTGAAACTGGGATTCCTCGTGCCACTGTTTAAAAAATTACATACAAACGTCTTCATCTGTATGCTTACAAGGTGCAGATCATTCAAGCTCTTCAGCCTGATGACCAGCCTCACCGTGCTGCATTTGCGACGGAAATGTTTCAGAACTTAGCTGATGATAGTGATTATCTGCACTGTGTCTGTTTCTCAGATGAAGCCACATTCCACTTCCCTGGTACAGTAAATAGGCACTATGTGCTAATCAGGAGATCTGAAAATCCCCGTTATGTCATCAAAAACAGGGAGCTAACCCGAAAGGGAACGCATGGTGCAGCCTGATGCATGACAGAATCATGGAAAATTTCTGTTTTACAGAGCCAAAGGTAACAGGTAACGTGTACCTGGACATGCTGGAACTTTTTGTAGCACCTCAGTTGCATACACTCCAACCTTCGGTTATTTTCCAACAAGACGGTGCTTCACCACACAGGCCAATAATGGTTCGTTAATTCCTGAATACCACATTTCAGAGACAGATGGATCCGCCGCGACGGTCCCATGACATGGCTACCTCGATTGCTCTACATAACTTCTCTAGACTTTTTGGATGAATACCGTCTTCACACGATTTTAATGATTTTAAAATATGAAATATATGTACAATTAAAATACTATAAAACACACTAGCACTTTCAGAGCGACAGTCGCCCCATCATCAGGTGTGTTCGGATCTCCCAAACTGTTCATTATCATCAGGTGTGTTCGGATCTCCCAAACCGTTTATAGTATTTTAATTGTACATATATTTCATATTTTAAAATCATTAAAATCGTGTGAAGACGGTATTCATCCAAATGGTTCATGTGCGCGAATGTTTTTCTGCATTTAGTTCTCTAGACTTTTTTTGTGGGGTATGTGAAAGAATAAGTTTACTCTAGCAGTGTTCCGGATGCCGAGACGTTGAAGAACAGAATATCGGACGTCATTGGTTCCGTTTCTGCTGAGATGTTAAACAAAACATGACGTAAAATCGAACATCGCTTAGATATCTTCCGGGCCACAAATCCTGCCCATGTTCAGATGTACTGACACAAGGAAATATATATATATATATATACACTGCTGGCCACCCAAAATGCAACCCCAAGAAGGACACGAGATAGCGAAGCCAGATTTACTGGACACATAACAACAGATACAAGGATGAAACGATTGAGCTTATAGGCGCGTGCGACTTGTGGAACACGCAGACATCAATAGTTCGTGTGCCCCCCCCCCCATGGCTGGCAATAACGGCCGCTACACGCCACGGCATCGAACAGAAGAGGCTTTGGATGTGAGCTTGGGGTATGTCGATCCAGGCTGCTTCCACACGTTGCCACAGTTCATCAGGCGTAGCCGCGGGTGATGCTTACCAAGCCACTCGGTTGCCGATCAGCAACCAGACGTGTTCGATGGGCGACATTTCGGGAGAACAAGTGGGCCACGGCAGCAGTGACACCTGTTGGGCCATGAAAAATTTTTGCACGATGCGTGTCACGTGCAGGCACACATTGTCCTGTTGAAACGTGGCCGCTGGCAGGTCCTGCATATAAGGGAGGACTACAGGCTCCAAAACGTCGGAGATGTAGCGGTGGCTGTTGAGTGTACCGGCGATGCGTACCAGAGGGGTGCGGTTGTCATATCCAATTGCGCCCTAAACCATAACGCCAGGCGACAGACCGGTGTGGCGATGCAAAGTGCAGGCGTCATACAGTCTTTCGCCGTGGTGCTACCACACGCGGATCCGGCCATCGTGGTGTTGCAGGCAGAAGCGGGATTCGTCAGAGAAGACAATGACGTGCCATTCCGTAGTCCAGGTGCGGCGTTCAACGGCCCACTGCAGCCGCATTTGCCGGTGGTGTACCGCCAATGGTAATCGGAGCAATGGGCGCCGTGCGACAAGTCCCCGCTCCTGCAGACGACGTCGAACGGTACGTGCTGACACAGGTTGTTGCACAACACACCCTAATTCCTGCGCTAACGTTCGTGATGTGGCTGTGTGAGCCGTCGATGCCCTCCGCACAACATACCGGTCGTCTCGTTTGGTGGTGTGCCGCGGCTGCGGCAATCGCTCACGTCGGTCCGTCCGTCCTTCCTGCACCCACCGAATCCATACTCGCCTCCCTGTGGCTGGATGTCGTCCCACACGCGCCGTTGTCCCGGTACGACAAACCTCTGTCGCGATAAGCCACTATTTGTCCTCCGTCGAACTCCGAAACGCGCTGGAATGACTGCCGTATTCTGCGATGAGGCATCAGGAAAGCTTTCCACGCACAAGTCCGGCAGCACAACACATTTCCACAACTTACACCCCGTCTTCTGTGCACTCTTATAGTTTTTCTCGGTGATGTGCCGGCGCACATAATTTGCATATGCCCTGCAATGCTAATCGTTTGCATGTCCTCTCACGGGCAACGCATGCTGCGAATTTTAGGCCAATTGGTTGTTTCCTTCTTGGTGTTGCATTTTGGGTGGCCAGCAGTGTATATATATATATATACGTGCAGTCGAGTCACATTATTGTGACCACCTCCTACTTTTGATAACAACAGCACGTAGCCAGTGAATGAAGGCACGCATCGTGAGCTGACTTGAAGGGTATATAAAATGTGTTGTAGGCATTCTGAAAACCTATCACTTGTTGCTGTCATGGATAAAAGGAGCGACTTATCAGATTGGCAAAAAGGGATGATATTCGGCTTTCGAGACAAGGGTAACGGTATTTCTGAAACGCTCAGTTTGTGAACTTTTTGCGTGCTGCTGTGGTTCAAAGGTATCGTCATTGGAGAAATGGCACCATTGCGAATAAGCGACGTAGAAATTGCGGATTACCACGTGCCATTTATGTGAGATGTTAACATCATTTTCGAATGTGCATGAGGGACGATCGACACACTACAGTGGAGCAACTCACTGGCCGAATGAACCAGGGGGCTACCGGAGTGTGTCTAAAACTACAGTTCAGCGTACCCTGCTGCGTATGGGGCTCCAATGCAAATGGATGGGCACTGCTCCAATGCTAACGAAGGTGCATCGGCATAAAAGGCTTACATTTGCACGGCAATATCAGAATTGGACCTCCGCTAATTGGCAAAGGATTGCTTTCTCCGACGAGGGACGTTTTGTGCTTCATCGAACGGATGGACGTTGGGGTATAAGGCGAGAAACATAGGAGAACATAGACTCTGCAACCATTGCTTGAAGAACAAAAGCTGGTGTGGGCTGCGTTATGGTCTGGGGAATGTTTTCGTGGTATTCTCTGGGTGCATTCATATCTGTGGAAGGCACTATAGATCGAATCTTTATGAAGCCATCCATGCAGACCGCATAGAGCCATACATATTGATTGCCTTCCATGGGGCGGATTTTTCTTGATTTTTTATGACTAACTTTTTCCATTGGAAGTATAGGAAGCAAAATTACTTGACGTCAACCTTAAAGTAGCAATTCTTGTGTGTATGTATGTACATTTTATTTTGAAAACGGCTCTAAGAATTTTGATGAAAGTCGTTAACCTACACTTTTCTGGTACTAGAAATCGATTCAGCTTGATCTCGACTTTAGGAGAATTCGTATAGTGGGTTAAATAACCACCCCGAATTATAACGTTTTTAATGTCATGGCGTCATTCCATTAATGTTACCAATGCTTAGAAATCTTATGGCCGCCCCGGTGGCGCAGTGGTCTAAGGCGTTGGCCTCTGATCATTCGTCCGAAGGGGTCCGGGTTCGAATCCCGGTGAGGCATGGATGTTGTGTTTGTCTTACGGCACTGGCTCTCTCCCTTCCCTGGAACCAGTGACCTTAAATTAGGGACGGGCGACTGCTTATAGCCCATTGAGTTGCTCACGGTGGTCGTTAAACCTCCAATCAAAAAAAAAAAAAAAAAAATCTTATGACGTCACAATCTCGTGTTTGAGAATGTCGGCGCGCGGTCACGCCATCTGTCACATTGCGTCGCGCCTTGTGTGTGGATCCTATTAAAGTTTTATGACGTTACACGTTTGCGAGTAGATGGTCCCGATTCCCATCTGCCTCATTACGTCACGCGTTCTGTGCGTATGTCCGTCCGCACGATAACTCGCGTAACAATCGTTCGATTTCGATGAAATTTTAGTATCTGGTAGGGGATCACCTGGGAAGGAACCCTATTTAAAGTGAACGAAAGGGGGTCAAAGGTCAGTACATAGGAGCGGAATCCATTCCACTGCTGTTATGAGTCATAACTAACGTAAAAAATTTTCGATTTGGATTAAACTTTAGTATGTGGTAGGGGACCACCTGGCGACAAACCCTATTGAAAATGGGCTAAATGGGGTCAAAGTTTAGGACACAGGAGCGGGATCTATTCCATAGCCCTTATGCATCATTACTTACGTAAAAATGCGTCGATTGCGACAAAACTTTATCATGTTATTTCGGAGGTACACCGAACCAGTTCTGTTGAATATAATCGAAATGGGATCAAAGGTCAGGGCACAGGACCGAGATTTATTCCAAGAGTGATAACTTTCCAGCAAAAACAGTATGGCTGGGCCAGCACTGCCAACAATGGCGCAGCCCTATGTTGCCGCTGCCGAACCGTCAATAAAATGTCCGGGCGGCAAACAGAAGGGCCAGAAGTTCAGGCCAACAGTTGGCACCCCATCAGTTGTCATATGCCACAACAGGGCCATCACAGGCAGTAGCAGCCGCAAGTGGCCCTGCAAGCAGGTGACAGAAATGATGGCTAGCCTAAGGTGGTCCGCTAGTGTGCCGGTAGTGGCAGCCAGCAATCACGTGACGTAACTGGTGGCTTGCCGAATCTTGTTCGCCAATTTCGCAGTAGTAGCCATAATAATAAAAGCGAAGACAACTGCAGTTTCCCAAAGCTACAATTTTTTTCTACCTTTACGAAGCTTGTGAATTAGCGCACTGCGCTGGGGAAATTTTCTCAACCTACCGGAAAAACGCCCGTTTGCATCTGACTCGATTTGAACCAGGGCCGTTCGCGTGTCAGCTGAGCTCTCCACCGACCGTACTAATTTGCCATACTAGAGCCAATGCTTAAAGCTGTCTGTTTGGTATGCAATGTGTAATCAAATGCTTCCCTCTTTCATTTTACAATGATGCGAAGTATTTTTCATAAAAGTCAGTTTCATATAATTGATAAATTAATTTTTTCAACGTAACGTTATTTTTTTTTTTTTTTACCTTAAGGGAACTTCACTCATTTTCAAGGCGTGTACATACTTAGAGTCGCTTTCCAGAGTTTTGTACTGTCCTTGCCGTCTTGAAAAGAGATTGTAGAATAAATTTATATTTACCCGGGTTCATGTCACATTTTGTTACATTTTTAACGTTGTGTCTTTCCTTACCATTGTCCGAAGCTACATTTGTTTTAAAGAATAAAATATATTTTATTTTACTTCTCGTTATTTTTAGAAGCGAATTCCTCCCAGTCTTGTGTATTCAACCCATGCATGAGTACACCACATAGCGTTGCTTTTTTTCTTTTAAATAATTAATAAATTTTGTACGCGTATAATTCTTTTTTTTTTTTCCAACAAACGTTGTTTTAGTGGTTTTCCAGGATATTTGTTTCAAGCGGTTTCAAATTTTTTCTTGTTATTCATCCACTCCATTCCATGAATTGCTATTCATGGGAATGAAATGGGTGTATTTCATGGCTGTAATCTAGTATTTCACGGCTTAATCTGATATCTTCGTCGACGTAAAATTTTATTAGGAAATTAATTCGCCTCTCTACATATGGATTTTTTCTTAACATCCACTAAAATAGCACGATGGCGATAGCGTCGTCTTCAACTAACTGGTACCATGAGAGACACAGCAAGTGTTGCTTCTGCGCATGCGCAGTCCCGTTGCTTCCACCTGCTGTTGGGGGTTGCATTAGTTGCCAGCAACGGGCCACTAGTGGCACTTGCTTGGAGGCCCACAATTCACGGCGATGCTGCAGGGCCATCAATGGCTTGCCAACTGATAGCGCAGGCACCAACGGACCACTACTGGGCCGTGAGCGGCAGATTTCAGCCAGCAGTGACCCATCCCTGCCAGCTGGTGGCCAGCAGTTTCCCAGCACTTGTGTTTTTGCTGGGGTTGAGTAATGATTTCTGGTATGTTGGAAAGCGTATCATAATCAATGCATTGCATGATTTTACTAACTTGTTAGTTATGGTGCATGTCTCCGCTTCTTATGTAAGCACTGGAAGCATGCAGTGATTAAACACTTTTCATTTAAGACATAATGCTCTTAAAAACCGTATTGTTTCTCCCAAACCAAGTTTTATACACTGATTAATTTCTTCCTGAATGTGACCCTTACTTGATATCTGCTGTCAAAAGTAAATGTAGCTATCTGCTATCCCCAGCTATTCCCCATCACTCGCAAAATCTTCATTTCTTGCAAAAGCATTGTACGTACATCAGTTTTATTTCCATATAGTTCATTTTTAATCCCACTTCTTTACTCTTGTCAGCAAGTTGCGGGATCATACTCTGCAGCTCTGACGGGGCAGTCGCAAAAATGACGACATCTTCTGCAAAACGAAGGTGAGTTAAGTAATTTCCATTAATCTGGATCCCATGATAGATTATTAGTCCGATTTTTTTTATTCCAACACAATTCATTAAAATACGCATGCGTTTCCCGGAAAACGAAACCTCATGATCACATTTTCTTCTCCACATTTAATCTTCAATTGTGTTCGAATAACAACCTGTGTTCTCCGTTAATTTTTAAAGATCAACATTTTAATCAAAATGACTTGAAACACTTAATATACTTAATTGAGTGTAATTCTCGTCCTTTACTAAATATCGTCAACTATTCATAACAAAATAAACTACTAGTTTGCTATCTGCTATGAAAAGTGCCGTCTGAATGGAATGTTATTCAATTAGAATTTAAAACCTGCTAAAATAAATCTGTAAATTTAAAGCAGCACTTTGAAATTTTAACGGAGAAAATTAATTCATGAAGCTACTGAAGTTACGCAATATATGTAAGGAAAACTCGTATTAAAAGAAATCCGTCTTGTTGCACGATGATATTTATTCAGCTAAAAAATGAAATCTATATACAGTTTAAAAACACATGAGCACTTTCGGTGTCACATTGACACCTTCATCAGATGTAATTTCACCATGTGGCTACATGCTGGCCTTAAGTACGTGGAGTAGATGCATCATGGAAAAGGTAATGTCAATGTCACATGATATACCAGATAACAAGACGATCAAAAAAAGGCATAGTTAGCCAATGATCACTTAACAGAAGCAATTGCTATTGTGCTGTCCTTCCCAACAAGATTGCTCCAAGGTTCAGGTAAAACATAAGGATAATAGTCATTACAGCAACGTGTATTATAAGCCGAAATATAGAAGTGCTCATGTGTTTTTAAACTGTATATAGATTTCATTTTTTAGCTGAATAAATATCATCGTGCAACAAGGCGGATTTCTTTTAATACTAGTATTCATGCACGAATTATAGTGTCTACCGTAAGGAAAACTCCTTTACAAAACATTTTGAGGAGTGTCTATTACACGCAAAGAAAAAATCGATTTCCTCAGTAGTAGTTCCATATTATCTCTGTATTGCTGAAAATTTGATATTACTGCAATCTCTGAAGGGAAAAAGTAAAGGCAACGTTTCAAATGAAAACACACTAGGAAAGATGACACTGTCGTTACTATCACGAAACGCAGAGTAAACTGCTTTTAAAAATTAATGGAAAAAATCGAAACAGAAGCCAAAAGCAACAGAAAAAAACTTACTAATTAATTAATGTGTGGAGGCAAACTTTTTTGAAATACGAACGAGTTGCAAAGGCTGTATCTCGTGTAAAGGGGGAAAATATAACGACAAACACGGAAAATCACGAAAACACGCTATCTAAGCATTCTAGATAAAAAAAATTACCTTTAAGAGCAGAGTAGAATCTGCCTTACTGCACTTAAGAAGAAGTAAGATTTTTTTATTTTTCAGCTCTTGAATGTTCGATTAAAGGAAACTAAGATCTGTACCGGAATATTTTCGGAGCATCAAATCATACTGTTAATTAGTATTCAGATCTCTTTCTGAAAGTTGGACTTCAAAAAAATATCTCCTACATGAATTTTTTTTTCGCAATCCCGTGGAAATACGAATAAACGTAACCGCTATGTGACAGTGAAATCCAGAACGATTTGAAGAAAAAATATTACTTTAACACTGGTAGAAACATGTTTTGTCCCAGACATATATTTTTTTTTATTATTTAGTACTTTCATACGAGGAATCCAGATTTGCTATCTAAAATTTGCTATCACGTATAATTTTAGAGATATAAGAATATGATTTTTTCAATTTGTTACTTTAAAAATAGTTATTTTTTTTGGCGGGAAATAATTCCTGTATTGACTTGGATCCCATAGCATCGTTTGTTCATATGAGGAAATAAAAGAAAAAACTGCAGGTGACATACAGATTTTGTTGCGTTCGTGCTTTATCAAAGGAGGGGGCGGGTTCCTGTCCGCTCGTGCGAATGCGTCATAGACATGGAGCCACCTGCACCCTTCCCGGCTGCTCACTCGACTGCTCGACTACGTCTTATGACTCAGTTCTCTGTATACAGCCGAAGTGAACGCTGTGCTATTGCTCTTTATCAGTAGCTTTTGTTTATGTGTGAAAACTGAAAAATGCCAAGCAAGTGCCTCACCCATCCGGATACGTTTAGTTATGTGTGCGGTGAATTGACATTCAAACCTCAAAGGCGGAACTTTACCCCCTTAATACGAAAGTGTTATCAGCTTTACTTTGGTTGCAAAGTAGAAGATCAGGACAAGAGTTGGGCCCCACATGTTTGTTGTGTTACATGTTCAAGACTTTTAACGGGGTAAGCAAACGGTTCTCGCCATATGCCATTCGCAGTTCCCATGGTGTGGAGAGAGCCGAAAGATCATTCTTCGGACTGCACTTTTTGTATAACAAATACAAAGGGAATCACAAGTAAGTTGAAACACAGTTTAAAATATCCAGACTTACCTTCAGCGATGCGACCTATTCCCCACAGTGATGATATGCAATACCACCTCATCCGGGTATCAACCGATATAAATGAAAATTCAAGCTCTGAAGAGGATCGGAATGAAGATCACGCTGATCGACATGATGCATATTTCGACATTTCTAATGAGCCTCATTTATTGACATGAGGAGGCCTAAATGATTTCGTGAGTGATTTAAAGTTATCTAAAAGACAGGCAGAACTAGTTTAGATAAATCTAAATAATTTAGACATGCTCATAACACACGACTAAAAGGGTGGAACCTTCTTGATTGCGGAACTAGGGTATGCTACTTTCAAAATCGTCAAGAAGATTTCAGGGAGTTTTCCTTGCAAGAATTTGATATAGTGTACTGTAATGGTATTTCATCAGTGATAGCACTATAGGACATGCTCATAAAGCACAGGAATGGCTTTTGTTTATAGATTCGTCAAAAGGTAGCCTAAAGGTAGACCTTTTGCACATTGGAAACAAATTCCTATCAATTCCACTAGCACATGCTATTAATATAAAAGAAACCTATGATAATATGAAGATTATTTCAAACAAGATACATTATGAAAAATTCATTTGGAACATATGTAAAGACCTCAATGGGATCGCTATGCTGCTCGGATGTTAGTCTGGATACACAACATTTTGCAGTTTTTTGTGCGAGTGGGACAGCCGGGATCATAAAAGTCATTCCAAAAAGAAGACATAGCCTTCACGTAAATCTCTTACACCTGGTGAAAAAAATGTAATGAATGCTCCTTTAGTTGATTTCAAAAACATCTATCTCCCACCTCTTCATATCAAATTAGGTTTGATGAAACATTTTGTGAAAGCCATGGACAGAAATGGAAGTGGTTGTTTGTACTTGAAGGAGAAGTTCCCCAAAATTAGCGATGCAAAAATTAAAGAAGGAATTTTCGTAAGACCACAAATTAGAGAACTAATGAAAGATGAACGGACAATGTTGGGACATACACCTTCTTCATCCTACTGTTGGGAAGCGCAATTGATGTATTACTGTCCCGCAAACTGTTATGTTTCAGCGATTTAGACAAAATTATTTGCATTTTTGTGTTTCATTGGACCGCTAGCAGGTGCATTTTTGCCCAAGAACCGTGACCCCCAAATAATTTGTTTTGTCTATGTCATCGTCTGATGCATAGCTAACCGTTTCTTTATAAACATATTCTAGATCAATTCCTAAGGCTTTATCTTGTGTCTTTAGCTCAATTTTAGACGACGGATAGGAACTAATATAAATGATTTTTGCAACATTGCCTTTCCGGTTTCAAAGTAAATTTCTCCGTTGTTAACTTATTTTGCCCTCTTTGGAAAGCACGCAAAGACGATAAAATTTAAAATAAAATTGTAAGCGAGACAGAGATGCAGGCGCCTCGAGTTAAGGTGGGTTTTCTCGTAGACTGTAAAATAGGTCATTAGGCGGATGGTTGCCATGAGTAAGAATGCATTATTCCAAAAGACCGTATTCTGCCGTAAGCCGAGCCCCATTCTTAAACTTTGGCGCTCATCGTAGGAGAAGCCCAAAACATTTTAGAAAATTCGCTTCTTGGTCGAGCTGCGTTGACACGGAAATAAAATGATATGGTTGATGGTTCTGATTAACGCAGGTAGATACAGGTTTCACCTGACAATCATTTTAGAAACCGACTGAAAAAAAAATTATCCTATCATTTTTATTCGTTGGGCGTTAAAAGTGGGACTTTTCGTTTCAAAAATAGTGCTTTCTTGTAAATTTTATGATGGTTTTAGATGATTCACTTGTTTTGCTAAAATGAATCTATTTTGGAGATTTATAAAAGACGTTTACTCCGAGCACGAAAGAAATTCCTTTCTTCGGAAAACGTCATATCTCTTCCACCTACACAATATATTCTGAAGCCTATTCTAGCGTTGGCTGTGAATTACGACATGCGATTTAAAAAAAAAACAGGTTAAACGCATGTTTATAAACGATTCAGCAAATGCTCCAAGTCAGAGAGTAATTTTCATATCCCCATTTGTGAAGTATGTTCAGGCCACGAATTCTACCGTTTCTTTCTTGGGTGAAAAATATCGCTAGCGAAGGAATTACCTTGTGTTTTATTTATTAAAATTCCCCTTTCGTCCCAGAGGACAAATTTGCGTTGTAGGAAAAATTCCGTGTTGTGTGTGTGTGCGAGCAAATCCTTTCTTTTTTATTCACCTCTCTTTCTTTTGAAGCGACAGCATGAAAAATCACAAATTTGATCATCCTCACTGCGGTCCTCCCTCAACCATGTGTGTCGAGGATCATTCACTTAACATTAGTTTATTCTAATATTCTCTGCAGTTTTGTTCGTGGTCGTTCCTCCCTTTCATTTCCTTTCCGCCACCCGCACCACCACCACTTTCGAAGGTGAAACTCCTCTATGCATATCCCTTTCCACTTTAGACCGTCATACACTTTTCCCAGGAGATCCTTCGATCTCCTCCACCTCTTTCTCTGCTCCCATCACATCGGGGAGCAATGAAGTTGAAGCACCAGATGCTATGGTAATGAATGTTTTATTCCTTTTGCGAACACGTGTTCCCAATACTCCCTCGCGTTCTCTTGCCTCACTCCAAACACGTCGCTGATAGAAGATGTCACGCCGACGTGGCAGCTTATTGTTGTTATACTTAACATCGATATCAACTGAGGGATATTCTACGAATGCTAGAAAAACAAATTAGGAAAGAACTAACAGTAATTTCTATCTTTGGAAGACGACTGGAAACAAGCTTCACGAACGAGCAGTTAAATGTTTAGAGAAGAGTTATTTAAAACTCTCGATTTTTTCCTCATGGTATATTCTAACGCTGATAAGCCAGTTCGAAAATGGTTTTCCATTCGCTAGGATGCCTATTTTAGGGTTTTCCGCGGTAAAATACATTTGTTTCCAGCTACTTGTACAACTTATACCCGAATAACTTTCCTTTTTTATATGCTATAGCTCCAGCTTTGTCCGTCCGTCTGTCCGTCTTTCTGACTGTCGGCACGATAACTCACGTAAAAATGGTTCCATTTCGATGAAAGTTTACCGTCCGTCCGTCCGACTGTCGGCACGATAACTCACGTAAAAATGGTTCCATTTCGATGAAATTTTAGTATGTGGTAGGGGACCACCAGGGGGCGAACGCTTTTGAAAATGGGTGAAGTGGGGTCAAAGGTCACGCCATAAGAGCGGGATTCATTCAATTGCCTTCATGCGTCATAACTTGCGTAAATATGGTTCGATTTCAATGAAATTTTAGTATGGGGTAGGGGACCACCCGGGAGCGAACCCTATTAAAAATGGGTGAACTGCACTCAAAGGTCAGGACATAGGAGCGGGATGCATTCCATTGCCCTTATGCGTCATAAGGTGCGTAAAAATGGTTCGATTTCGATGCAATTTTAGTATGTGGTAGGGGACCACCTGGAGAGGAAACCTATTGAAAATGGTACAAATGGAGTCAAAGGTCAGGACACAGGATCGGGATTCATTCCATCGCCCTTATTCCACACTATTAAGGTAGACGTCAAGTAATTTTGCTTCCTATATTTTCAATGGAAAACCTTTTGTACACATTTCCTTCACAGTTAGTGTGTTCCCAAAGATGGAAATTTGAACATCGATTAAAATAACTTCCTACTATAACTTGGAATACTTAACATTTTCTAAAACATAACCATAATCATATTAAAGAACAATAACGTTTCCTTTGGTGGTGTTGAAACCAGAAAAAAGATGGCGCGACCTGTACTTTGATGACGTCAGTAGACGAAAAAATGGTGGATTGCATAATTACGGTTATGGCTTAGAAAATATTAAGTATTCCAAGTTATGAAATGAAGCTATTTGAATCGATGTTCAAATTTTCATTCTTGGGAACGCATTAATTGTGAAGAAAATGTGTACAGAAGTTTTTCCATTGGAAGTATAGGAAGCAAAATTACTTGACGTCAACCTTAAGGTAGCAATTCTTGTGTGTATGTATGTACATTTTATTTTGAAAACGGCTCTAATGATTTTGATGAAAGTCGTTAACCTACCGTTTTCTGGTATTAGAAATCGATTTAGCTTGATCTCGACTTTAGGAGAATACGTTTAGTGAGTTAAATAACCTCCCCGAATTATAACGTTTTTAGTGTCATGGCGTCGTTCCATTAATGTTTCCAATGCTTAGAAATCTTATGACGTCACAATATCGCGTTTGAGAATGTTGGCGCGCAGTAACGCCATGAAATTTTAGTATCTAGTAGGGTATCACCTGGAAAGGAACCTTATTTAAAGTGAACGAAACGGGGTGAAAGGTCAGTACATAGGAGCGGGATCCATTCCACTGCTCTTATGCGTCATAATTAACGTAAAAAAGGTTTGATTTCGACGAAATTTTAATACGTAGTAGGGGACCACCTGGCCAAAAATCCTATTGAAAATGGGCGAAAAGGGTTCAAAGGTCAGGACATGGGAGCAGAATCACTTCCATTGCCATTATGCGTCCTAACTTACGTAAAAATGCTTCGATTTGGATGAAGTGTTAGTATGTTGTATGGGGCCTGCCTGGGGACGAATTCTGTTGAAAATGGGTGAAATTGGGTCAAAGGTTAGGACACAAGAGCGGGATCTATTCCACAGCCCTTATGCATCATAACTTACGTAAACATGCTTCGATTGCGACAAAACTTTATCATGTTATTTCGAAGGTATACCGAACCAGTTCTGTTGAATATCATCGATATGGGATTAAGGGTCAGGGCACAGGAGTGAGATTTATTCCACAGCCATTATTCTCATAACTTGAGTAACTATTTCTGGTATGTTGGAAAGCGTATTATAATCAATGCATTGCATGATTTTACAAACTTGTTAATTTCTGTTTCTATGCAAAATGTGGTTCTTTTTCCTTAAGCATTTTTCACACTTAAAGCTTACATTTTCTCTCTCGCCCAAATGTCTTTTGGCAACGGCAAATGAAGTCCGAGGTTGTGTGACGTATGTAAAACGATGAGACAAGAAGGTTGTTTTCTGGCCTACGAGCTGTGTGCTGCTACGCGGGAGACTATACAGTTGATTCCGTCAGACTGTACGACTTTCGTAGCTATGTACTGTTTTATGTTTACATTTTCAGATTTACTTTCGTAGCTATGTATATTTTCACGTTTACTTTCGTAGCTGTTTTACGCTTACTTTCTTTAGCTATGTACTGTTTTTAACGAATACATTTTCTCTCTCGCCCAAATATCTTTTGGCAACGGCAAATGATGTCTTAGATTGTGTGACGTATGTAAGAAGATGAGACAAGAAGGTTGTTTTCTGGTTTATGAGCTATAGTGCTGCTACGCCGGGAGGCTGTGGGGTGATTTAGTTAGGCTGTCCGACTTTCGTTAGCTATGTATTGTTTTACGCTAAATGTTTTTGAGATTATACAGAGTTCGATGAAAAGAGTCTCTCTTTATGAAGTTCGAGTTCATTTCGAGAGTGTTACAGCTACTAATCTGTTAAGTTTAATGCATTTGAAGACTGTGTCACGCTACAAGTGATATGATGAATCGTGCTAATTAGTGCTTAAAGGACTTAATAAAACGTTGAGGTTTAAGTAAGCACAGACTTATTACTTACCTGCCCGTTTAGTCAATCTATGCTTAATTATGGATACGTCCAATGTTTACATATTTGATCAAGTTTACTTAATGTTGGTGTTCAAGGCAAACTCACTTTGCACACACACACACATACATACACTGTAACGTACCAGGAGATGTGACGTACCTGCCCGAAGGACGCACACGACATAAAGGCAAATAGCAATCAGAACAAACGTCCGCGTAGCTCAATTGGTAGAGTGACTTATTCCGGAATGAGGGGATCCGGGTTCGAATCCTGGCGTGGACAGAAATGACGGAGAAATTTACTTCGTTATAACACCGATGAGCTATTACATTATGACCACCCCAGTCTAGAGAAATGAGGGCACCTGAAGACCGAACGGTGGCGCAGATGAAGTTCACAGAGCAGTATATATACAACCCGAGGACCGGCTTTCGGTTACAAGAGAGTTCGGAGGCAGAATGGGAAAAGCTGCCGATTTATCGGAGTTCGATAAAGGACGAATTGTGATGGTACGGCGCCTTGGGACTACCTTCTCGGAAATGGCCCGGCTTGTGGGGTTGTCCACGTGCCACTGTAGTGAGTACGTATCAAAAGTGGTGAACAGATGGCCAAACAACGAAGCGTAGTCCAGCCGTGTGTCTTCCGCAGCTCATTGATGCCAGAGGGGAGCGCAGACTATTGCGCATTGTTCACCGCGATCGCAGTCACAGTGCGACAAATCACCCGCAGATACAACAGTGGTAAGCAGGGCAATGTGTCACAACACACAGTTCATCGCAGCCTTCTGCTCATGGGCCTGCGTAGCCGAAGATCCAGCCGGATCCCCATGCTCACTGCATGTCATCGCCAACAACGCATGCAATGGGCCCAAGATTATCGAGAGTGGACCGTAGATGATTGGAAGAAAGTGGCCTGGTCTGAAGAATCAAGATTCCTGGTACATCACGTAGACGGCCGAGCGCGGATACGCCGATGCCAACGGAGGCTATGGCACCTGGAAGCCATGTTGGGTGGAAACAAGCCCGCGGCGGCGGTGTTATGCTGTGGGTGATGTTTTCTTAGGACACGTTAGGCCCCATTATCCTAATAGCAAAGTTCCTGACAGCTGTCAGGTATCTGAACATCGTTGCGAACCAAGTCCACCGATTCATGGCAACTGTGTTCCCTGCTGGTGATGGCCATTACCAACAGGAGGATGCGCCATGCCACACTGCCAGAATTGTCAAGGAGTGGTTCGAAGAACATGCTGGTGCTTTTCTCTTAAAGCTCTTTCGTCCAAATTCACCTGACATGAACGCAACATTTGTGATTCGACTTGGAAAAGCGGGTTCTCTCTAAATCACCACCACTCCGAAATCTACGGGAACTGGAGGACCTGCTGTTGACATTATGGTACTAGATACACCAGGATACCTATCGCCACCTCATCGATTTGATGTCTCGACTAGTGACTGCTGTTTTGAGGGGTAAAGGGGGTCCTGCAGCTTATGAGGTAGGTGGTGGTCATAATGTAATTGCTAATTGGTGTAGTTACCCTTAACACCAAGACACAGCACACTTGTCTGCGTGCAAAAATTAAGGACGAGACGGTGTTTCGAATATGACATCGTGCAGAAGTGTTCCACATCTACTCAAATCATATCATAAGATCCCCAAGACGTACGAATATGGGACAAGTGAGCAAAACCGTCCAAACAAGGAATCCAAAGGATACAAAGACACTTTATTGAAAAGGTAGCTTCGAGCACAACTGGACAGAAGACAGAAACGTCTATGTGACAGGTGGCTGCCAAGAAAAATCCAGTCTTTAGTAAAGGATATGATCACCCCTGACAGCTTTGCAGGATTTAAAACGTCTATCCACGCTGAGGACGAGGTTGTCAAGGATCTGTTGAGGCATAGCGGCCTTTTCCTCTTGTAGCGCAAATCGCAGCTGGGGAATCGTTGCTGGCCGCTGGTGACGTGCTGCCAAGCGTCTCCCGAGAAGGTCCCACACGTGTTCGATTGGATTTAGGTCCAGGGACCTTGCGGACCAATCCATGCGTTGAATATCTTCACTCTCCAACAGCTCTGCGACAGCCAGTGTATGATGAGGTGTAGCGTTGTCGTCCATGAAGAGAAACTCAGGACCCACAGCACCTCTAAACAGATGCACGTGAGGCAGGAGAACCTGGGTACAATAGCGGACACCAGTGACTGAACATCCTTGGAAGATGAGGAGGTCAGTACGGCTACCAAGCATGATACCGCCTCAAACGAGAACTCCGCCACCTCCAAACCGGTCCCTTTCGATGATGTTGAGGTGTGATTGCGTGTTCCCTGCTCTCCCCAGATGTGTATACGTCTAAGATCGCTCGTCAGACTAAATCCGCTCTCATCCGTAAATAGAACTCGACCCCTTTGCTAATGTGTCCAGTTCTTGTGTTCCTGGCACCACAGAAACCGCGGTATCCGATGAGCAGGCGTTAATGACAGACACCGTACGGGTCTTCGTGCAAATAGACCACCTTTGTGCAGCCTGCTGGCCACGGTAAAACGCGATAACGGACGTCCAGTTGTCTGTCGCATGTACCTTGCGATTTCTTCCGCTGTCTGCCGTCTGTCTCTTCTCGCCTGTAGGACAATATACCGGTCGTCCGCCGCCGTGGTTGCTCGTGTTGGACGACCACTGCTAAATTCTCGGACGGCTGTTCCTGTCGTTTGAAATTCTCTCCAAGCTCGTGAAACGATGCTATGAGTGATCCCGAACTCTTCGGCCACAGTAATTACACTTCAACCTTCTTCCAACTTCCCAATGACGTGACCTCGGGTGAACACGGTGGCAGCAACTCGACGTCGTTCAAACCGATGTACACCGTGCAATAGCTTTCACCGAATTGCTGAGCGTACACCGCTTGTACGCACTCATCCGACCCCCTACGTCATGCTGCATATATGCGTATGCCCTACCGTACCGGACCCTAGTCTATCTCCGTAGTGGTCTGTCGGTCCGTTCGGCCTGCTCGTTCCGCTGCTATGCTAATTTCTTCTCTTCGTCATTAATTTTTGCAGACCAGTGTACGTTCATAATGGGGTACTAAATGTGCATTTACTAAAAATAATTCTAAAAATTTAGCAACACTTACTTCTGGAATAGAGAATGTCACAGCGTGCAAGAATTCAAGAAGTAACAGGAAACTCACCATATATGTTGGGGAACAGTTGCGCCGCCAAATATTTTTTCGGAGCAGGGGGGGGTGAAGTATTGTCGTTCTTACGTTATGTCTAAATCATTAGGTAAGAATACGTTGGAACACTTCCTCAATTAAACCTTTACGGCCAGACGAAACATAAGACAGCAGTCAACTTACTGTAATTCATTCTTTATTCCACCATTATATCAATAGCACAGATACCGCAATTCCAGGTATAACGTAATTCACATAGCCACATACCTCACATTCACCACACACGAGCAACTGTTGTTTCGTTGTTTTTATCTATCGTTCTTATCTCATACATTCATACGTCACGTTCACATTGACCTCCAATGTGTTGCCAACAGTATTCGTTTGAGGGAAAAGATGTCACAGTAAGTTTGGAAGTATAAGCAGAACAAACTCAAAATTTACATAGGGAAAGAAACTATTGGGTTGTCGGGACAGTCATGACGAATTTTAGCCATGTTTTGCAAAAGGTCATTTTTTGATAGAAAGAACAAAGATCAATCAATGATATAATGCCCGTTTTGTTCGATAACCTTTTGCCATGTTTCAGTGAGCTGCAGAATGCTTCGTTCAGAGAAAAACCTGTCTTCGTGGCGAAAAACCTGTACAAGGTGCTGATGTACAGCCTCATCTGATTTGAACGTTATACCACGCAAGGACTGTTGAAGAGAGCGAAACAAGTGGAAGTCTGACGGCGCAAGGTCTGGCCAGTATGCTGGGTGGGGCAACACATCCTACCCAAGCTCCAATAATTTTTGGCGGGTGATCAAACTTGTGTGTGGTCTCGCGTTGTCGTGATGGAACACAACACCTGTACGATGAACGAGCTGTTGGCGTTTTTGGATGATGGATTCGTTCAAACTGTCAAATTGCAGACCATATTCGAATTGATTGTTTGGTTCCGTGGTAGGAGCTCGAAAAAACACGACACCTTTAAAATCCCACCACACTGAGACCAGAACCTTCCGCTGATGAATGTCTGCTTTAGATGTCGTTTGAGGCAAAGCAACACGTCGGGACCAAGACCGTTTGCGCAGCACATTGTTGTACACAATCCACTTTTTTCCCCAGTTATCAGTCGCTTCAAAAAAAGGATCGTTTTCTCACGTTTAATGAGCATATCGCAGATGTTTATACGCGCCGTCAATTGAGCTTCTTTAAGTTCATGAGGAACCCACACATCGAGCTTGCTTACGTATCCCAGCTTCTTCAGGTGGTCGTGAACGCTTGAATGATGAATGTGCAATGTGTCTTCACTCTCTCGTGTCGTGTAACGTGAGTTCGACTTGAGCAATGCCTTCATTTGGTCGTCATCAACCTCGGTTGGCCTCCTGGACCGAGGAGCATCGTTGAGGTCAAAATCACCACCGCTGGCACTGATGTTCTTGCAGAGCATTATCACCGTACAATTTACGCAACTTTTCACAAGCTTGACGCGCGTTCTTCCCTTTACGGAAGTAAAACAGTAAAATATGGCGAAAATGCATAGTTTGGTCTTCCATCTTCAACTTGATGTCAAATCTCCGCAAATCAACCAAATCTTTCACTATTTCTTTTAGACTGCAGTTAGAACTGGCATCTGTCGAATGACATAGCGATAACATTATGCCTCTAGTACTTTCTAAACCGCCCAATCCCCATCGGGTGCCAAAACACGTCATGACTTTTCCGACAACCCAATAAAAATGAAAGTTAATTTAGAATATACGTCACAATGTATCAGTGGAAAAATATTCAAATAAGTGTTAATAAATAAATACATCGCTCTTTCCACGTTTCGGAAACACACAGCAACCGAAAAAAAAAACAATTTTTCGGTTGCTGTGTGTTTCTGAAACGTGGAAAGAGCGATGTATTTATTTATTAACTGTCGCCACGTATTTTTAATATTTTCATCAAATAAGTGTTGTTGGAGATTATTATTAATATTCTTATTACCTATATTCTGATCACCACACAATGGTTGACCACTTATATTTTGCTATTTATCTCTTCAGGAAACTAGAATACTACACTACTTACTGTTAAATGTTTAAAAATTACAAATATTTCTAGAACTAAATTAAAATTTACCTTCTAGTGAAACATTCCTCAATTGCATAATGACGCTGTTTTCACTGTACAGTAAGACTTACAATGGCTGACGACACTCGTTTCGACAAATATTTTTTGATTTGGTTCCACTCTTATGTTACTTTTACTTGCTATTACATGTGTCGAATTTCCAGCCTTTTGGGGAATGTTCTCTAGTTCATCTGAAACTTCTTCAGCTTTTGGTCGATAAATGTGAAGTAATGCTAACCCATTGAGTCTTAGTTCTGATATGGTATTACGCAGATATGAATTTAAGAGACGCAGTGTTAAAACCGAACGCCCACTTTCTGAAGCGTTAATTGGTAAACTACCTTGTACGTAAAACAATGTTTTTATATTAAGTAACACCTCACTGTGACACAGTTTTAAATCACTTAATGCATCTTTTGGCCAGTGCTTCTTTTCTTTGCGAGCGATTCTACTGCACCACAGTTTCAATTCTGCGATTAGTTCTTCTTGCGAGCCACTCAGGTCACCTATATAAAGTTCAGTTGAAGATTTAAAACCATCATTATCATCAGAAGATAGTGGCACATTGGGATTTGTTGGGAAAAGTGACTGGAAACCTGATAAGACCGATTTGCGCGCTCGAAATCTATTTTCCAAAGCACTAATAAACATGTCTAAAAATAGTGCATGACTTTAAGGCTGTCTTTGAATGAGTGTAACAGAAATTCTGTCCTATATCTGTAATGCAAATTCTTTTGTACGCATTTTCTCGAAAATTATTACTTTGTAGAGTTTGAAATTTTGAGCACAAATAAAAACGACCCATAGCTAATACGTGTCGCAGTTATTTTTCCGAAATATTTGTTAGAATTGTTTTTAAAATTCAATTTATCTGACTCGAAAGTATTCCAATTTGGCGCTAGGTGGCGCCAGAAGTTATCTTGGCAGTGTTTATGTGTGGAAGAAACGGAATTTCTCATTTCTGTCTGATTATTTCAATAATCTACGACAAATAGGAATCAAAGAATGGGCACTGAAGTGAGTTTGGAATCTTGCCTTCTATAGATCATCTTAAACTCTACTCTACGTTCATTTTTCGAAGAGAAAATGTGTACATTACCAGAAAACATTTGAATTTGAAACAGAAACTACACCTACTTACTAAGCTCCACCCCAAACAACGTCATTGGTTAAAACGTAACAGCGCGTATTTTGTCACTTCATTGTGGAGCCAACGAGAGACCGCTTCCATTCTGAATATGGTAAGGTCTTCAGCCATTCGCTGACGCCAACTTCTGGCACAATCCCTCAAGACGTTAACGCCACGCCCAAGGAGTGATATTCTGCGCCATCTATCGCAGAAGATGAAGCCTAACACTCATTAAAATACAGCCTTAAATCGTGTAAGAGTCTTTTAGGTTTTCTGCGTTTACGTAAAAGCGTTGGTTTGGTTTTGCTGTGATTCTTGGTATTTTAATCAAAACTCTTTGCTTTTCAGCGTGCGTTAGAGTAACCACGAAATAAGTCATGGAACTCAAATTTGGCATTGCCTCGTCGCCACAGAAACTTTCAATACACCCATGTATTGGTTTTTCATTGATATGGAACATCCTGGTCCTTGGCTTTTTGCCGCTTCCTCGTCTTCATGAAGAAAACATGTTCAATTGTTGCCATGAGACATAAAAACCGTTTGAAATACTAAACGAACTTTGCTTCAAACTCGCGTTTTTGAAATATTGAAAGGTTATAAATTTTGTGGGGTTAACAGCCCCTCCGGGCAAACCATCGAGAGGGAAACAAGTTTTTTAATTCCTGAGGAATGTGCGATGAGCGGTATAATACAGTATAATGTGGTTTGGGTCAGTAAGTACGTATGACCATCCTGCTGGACTTACATTCGGCAACACGCAATGAAATCCAGTGCAAAAGTCCGGATTCCGTCCTGAGGCATCGATGGCCATGCGCAGTTAACCTGTGTATACAACTTCTCGACATTGCGGGGAAGTCGTGCAGAGTCTTTACGTCGTCTTCCAACGAGGTCTTTCACGTTCTCTGTTGGGTGTAAGTCAGGGCTAGAGGTGTACACGGGCCGGACTAGGCCGCAAAGGCCGGCCCGCGGGTCGATTCGGGCTTTTTTTAGTTTAGAGCAGTGGTTTCCGAACTTTTGCATTCGAGGACCGGCAAAACGTTGGGAAAACTTTCGCGGACCTGCGATGCCGGTCCGCGAAAGTTTTGCCAACGTTTGCCGGTCCTAGTCAGATGATATGTGGTGCTGTGTTAGCATTCGGTACTGCTTCATTATCTTTTTTGTCAACAGGCACCACCATCATTGGTCCTTTTTATGTGAAAATGTTGCGTGAGAAGCTGTTAACTCATATGCAAGTGCATCGATGCACAATCTTTATGCATGATGGTGCTCCATGCTACAGATCAAAGACAGTAAAGGACTACCTGCAGAGGAAAAACATAACTGTGCTTGACTGGCCCGGTATTAGTCTCGATCTTAACCCCATCGAAAATTTGTATGCCGTTTTGAAAGACAAAGTAGCAGAAAAACGGCCATCAAATTTTCAAGCTTCGATTGGTACGACAAAGTACTTGTGGTTCAAAGACATTTCAAGTGACTACTGCAAATCCTTCATTGAGAGTATGCCACATCGTATTCTGCCCGTCGTAAAGAACAAAGATGGCCACACGAAGTACTGATTTCGGTCTTTTTGTATTCTAAAGAATGAAAGTATTCATCTGTGTTGTCATGTTTTCAAATATCTCTAGCTAGTAATTAGTTGTTTCTTTGAAAATCTTAGTTTTCAATAAATTGGCAGGTGGTCTTAAACTTTTTCAAATGACTGTATTTTACGTTAAGCAAGTCAGTCTCATATGATTTTCCTTGCGATATCTCTTGCTCGTTTTATTATTTTGAGTGTATTTGATGAATTGTATATTAAGATTATGCTTATAGATTTTGACCAGCTTATTGATATCTGATGTTATTATTTGTCTAAGGTGGACGTCAAGTAATTTTGCTTCCTATACTTCCAATAGAAAAACTTCTGTACACATTTTCTTCACAATTAATGCGTTCCCAAGGATAAAATTTGATCATCGATTAAAATAGCTTCATATTATAACTTGGAATACTTAATATTTTCTAAAACATAACCATAATTATGCAATCCAACATTTGTTTGTCTACTGACGTCATCAAAGTACAGGCCGCGCCATCTTTTCTGGTTTCAGCACCACCAAAGGAAAAGTTATTGATTTTTAATATAGCTATGGTTATGTTTTAGAAAATATTAAGTACTCCAAGTTATAATATGAAGTTATTTTAATCGATGTTCAAATTTTCATCTTTGGGAACGCATTAATTGTCAAGGAAATATGTACAAAAGTTTTTCCATTGGAAATATAGGAAGCAAAATTACTTGACGTCCACCTTAAACCACCAGAAATATAATTTCTCTAGAGCAACAAATTTTCCAGAAGCATCGATTGGCGCTACTTTCTAAACGCTGTTTCTTTATCATTTAGATAAACACAGCAGAGGGTTTGCTCATGACAATTCTGTTATTTTTATGTGGTGTAATTTAATTAGCTATTAACTGATATGTGTCACGAATCTTTGATGCAGTTAGAAACAGCTCTTAGTGGTTGAGCAATTCATCCCTCTCCAGACGACGACGTGAGAAACAGATTCTTCAGTTGTAGTAATCCATGTGCCATGATTAAGTATTCTTTGGGTTGGCGCATTCAATCATAGCAGCGGCCGGCTTAATACTACCGGACCAGACGCATCACTGGTGGTTTTAAGAAGTGGTTGTGTAAGTGACATTCTGGAGAGCCGATTAACTCCCACAGACCACGCAAACATGAATAAAATACGAGAAGCTTTCCTCTGATGACACAACGCTGAAGGCACCTAAGACAGCTAAGAATCTTAAGGATAGACCGAAATAGTTATTCCAATCACAACGTTTCCACCCGACATTGTGTGAAAACTACTTACATTTTCATGTTAAAATAAATAGAAATCTTATAAATATGGGTGTGGTAAACGCAATATGTTTTCTTTCTTTTTTCAATGATTGACGACCACAATCAGGAAACCTTAAGGGTATAACCTGCCGCCGGTCCTTATTTGCGGCAGCTGGTTCCAGGCCTGGCAAAGGGCGGCAAGGTAGCTTTCCATAGTCAATATTTCAAAGGGAGGAAGATTTTAAACATATGCTAGTTATTTTTATTTAAATCAGCATTAACTTTGTAAAAAAATAAATGAAATTACTAAAAAGATAAACATTTCATATATTTTGTAACTTATAAGCTATATTTAAGCAGTAGTTTAACATTTCAGTTTCGTATCGAGCCGCGGATGGCTTAGTGGTTAGTGTTTCAGACTATCGATGCTGGGTCCCCAGGTTCTAGCCTGGGCTGATCTTTCACAGATGGTGTGATTTACTAACAATCGCTGAATATGCGCCGTGCATCGGACGAGCACGTAAAGCAACGGCCCTCAGGATGGACCCACTGGTTAAATGGGTATCCTTTCCTATGTCCTCCCTGAAATTCTCTCACCCATCTATGTGCAATATCGTACTTGTACGGTGGCGCCATCTACTGTACTCTAATCTCACTACAAACTGTTCTGTCAAAAGTCGCTAGACTTGCTCTCATTCCCTCTACTCCCTGTGGACGGAAGTCCTACATGAAAATGACAAAATCTGTACATTCAGTTTCGTGTCATAGAGGGAAAAATTATATTATACAAAACTTATTGAAAACTTTAGACTTGTACTAATTACAAAGCACCATGCTCATTATTCACTCAAAAGTAAACTTAATGGCGGCCAAGTCAATCTTTGCCTAGGGCTGCCGAAGTTCTAAGTGAGGGTTTAGCTTGTTTCAGTAATCGGAGAGAATAAACACTCTAAAAATACCTACTCCAAAACTATCTCGGGCGAATGGATTGCAATCTACGCCTCTTATCACTTGGTCACGGTAGCACCCCAAAATCTTCCGTAAAGAATAATTAACAGAGACATTTAACGTGGACCAGGAACATCAAACAATGATCTTCGCTCTTTCCACGTTTATAAGTGAGTCACGGAAAAATTCTCATTTGCCCGGTGGTGGCCGATGAGAATTTTTCCGTGACTCACTTATAAACATGGAAAGAGCGAAGATCATTGTTTAATGTTCCGTGAAGAAGTTAACAGGAAACACCAGTAATTTTGGCTTCATTCTACGTAATTTCAGTGATCTGAGGAGAACTTTTCAAATACTAAGATAACATGTGACTTTAAACTTCAGACTAAAAGTTCCAATGTAAAACTCAGCACATAATTTATATGACGTTGAAATATACTCGTTCTGTCCAGGGATAATTTAGCATGAAGCTATATTATCCGGACAGTAGTTATTACAACGAATTTCATTTTGCTATCGGCATAGATGTCGATAGCAAATGAAGCTATAGAAACTTGTACAAAAATCTCCCTGAAGTGCTGTAACTAATGTTCAAACTGAAACACGCGTCGAATGGAGATTCATACCGGAGGCCATGTTTAAATAAGAACTCCCAATAGAAATAAATATTCAAATAAAATCTCCCGCCCAAAGAAATATTCATATAGGAGCTCCCGAAAAAGTAAATATTCAAATAAGAGCTTTCAATAAAATAAATATTCAAATAAGAGCTTTCAGTAAAATAAATATTCAAATAGGTATTCACGAAAAATGAAATATTCAAATAAAAACTCCCAATAAAATAAATGTTCAAATAGGAACTCCATATAAAAGAAATATTCAAATAAAAACTCTCGATGAAGTAAATGTTAAGAACTTTTTTAAGACTCCCGGTAATGGAAATATTAAAATGAGATTCACTATTCGGGACATATTCAAATAAGAACTCCATAAGAGGAAATATTCAGGTAAGAATTTGCCGCCCCTGTGGCGTAGTGGTCTAAGCGATGGCTTCTGATCATTCGTCCGAAAGAGGTCCGGGTTCGAATCCCGGTGAGGCATGGATGTTGTGTTTGTCTTACGGCACTGACTTTATCCCTGCCCTGGAATCAATGACCTTAAATTAGGGACGGGCGACTGCTTATAGCCCATTTAGTTGCTCACGGTGGTCGTTAATCCTCCAACAAAAAAACATTTTTTTTATTTAAATAAAAACCCCCGATGAAGGAAATATTCAAATGGAAAGTCCTAATAAAGAAAATATTCAAATTAGAACTATCATTCCGAACTTATTCAAATAGTAACTCCTAATAAAAGAAATATTAAAATAAGAACTATCATTCCGGACTTATTCAAATAGTAACTCCTAATAAAAGAAATATTCAAATAAGAACTCCTAACAAAAGAAATATTCAAGTAAGAACTCCGGACGTAGGAAATGTTAGAATAAGAACTCTGGATAAAGGAAATACCAAAATATGAACTTCCGATAAAGGAAATATTCATAAAAGAACCATCATTCGGGTCATATTCAAAGAGGAAAATCCCGATGAAAGAAATATCCAAGTATGAAATTCCGGTGAAAGAAATGTTCAAATACACTGCTGGCCACCCAAAATGCAACACCAAGAAGGAAGCATCGGATTGGCCTGAAATTCGCAGCATGCGTCGCCCGCGAGAGGACATGCAAACGATTAGCATTGCAGGGCATATGCAAATCATGTGAACCCGGCACGCCACCGAGAAACACTATAAGAAGGGTGCATAGAAGGCGGGGTGTAAGTAGTGGAAGTGTATTGTGCTGCAGGACCTGTGCGTGGGAAGCTTCCTGATGCCTCGTCGCAAAATACGGCAGTCATTCCAGCACGTTTAGGAGTTCGACAGAGGGCGAATAGTGGCTTATCGCGACAGCGGTTTATCGTACCGAGACATCGGCTCGGGACGACATCCAGCCACAGTGAGGCGAGTATGGATTCAGTGGGTGCAGGAGAGACGGACGGACCGACGTGAGCGATTGCCGCAGCCGCGGCACACCACAGATCGAGTGGACCGGCATGTTGTGCGGCGGGCATTGACGGCTCACACCGCCACATCACAAACGTTAGCGCAGGAATTAGGGTGTGTTGCGCAACAACCTGTGTCAGCACGTACCGTTCGACGTCGTCTGCAGGAGCGGGGATTTGTCGCACGGTGCCCATTACTCCGATTACCATTGATGTTACACCACCGGCGAGTGCGGCGGCAGTGGGCCGTTGAACGCCGCACATGGACTACGGAATGGCACGACATTGTCTTCTTCGACGAATCCCGCTTCTGCCTGCAACGTCACGATGTTAGGATCCACGTGTGGCGGCACCGCGGTGAGAGAATGTATGACGCCTGCATTATGTATCGCCATACCGGTCGGTCACCTGGCGTTATGGTTTGGGGCGCAATTGGATATGACACTGGCACCACTCTGGTACGAATCATCGGTACATTCAACAGCCACTGCTTCATCTCCGACATTGTGGAGCCTGTAGTCCTCCCTTGCTTGCAGGACTTGCCAGCGGCCACGTTTCAACGGGAAAATGCGCTCCCGCACGTGGCACGCATCGTGCAACAATTCTTCACGGCCCACCAGGTGTAACTGCTGCCGTGGCCCGCTTGTTCTCCCGATATGTCGCCCATCGAACACGTCTGGTCGCTGATCGGCAACCGAGTGGCCCGGCAAGCACCATCAGCGGCTACGCCTGATGAACTGTTGCCACGTGTGGAAGCAGTTTAGACCGACATACCCCAAGCCCACATCCAAAGCCTAATTCGTTCGATGCCGCGGCGTGTAGCGGCCGTTATTGCCAGCCATGGGGGCCACATGTCTGCGTGTTCGACAAGTCGCACGTGCCTGTAAGCTCAATCGTTTCATCTTTGTATCCGTTGTTATGTGTCCAGTAAATCTGGATTTGCTATCTCGTGTCCTTCTTGGTGTTGCATTTTGGGTGGCCAGCAGTGTAGGAAATCAGGATAAAGGAAATACTGAAATGAGAACCACCACTTAGGACATATTCAGGTAAGGACTACTGATAAAAGGAGTGCTTTCAATCTGAGACTATCACATCGACGTGGAGTCTTTCAACGTAAGTTGAGAAAACAATTTCTCTCCCCTTTCCCTCCCCATTATGCTGCAAAGAAAAGATCTCGAAAATTTGAGAGGGTTGAGACAGCTCGCTTCTTCGTTACTGACCATTTTGTGGTCTCATGCCGTTTTGCAAACCAGTAAAATAGTCATTCGGGGTTGTTACATGCCTAGCCAAGGATAAGAACTCCTCAAGATGACCAAGGTACCGCGTTATTTGCGGAACAAAATTGTTTTTGACATCTTTACACCCACTGGAAACCAGGTTCCCGTATTTACTGTAAATAGGGATCTGTTGTTGCGCAGCGTAAGATGTGTCACGATGGCATAGATTGGACATTGGAACAATGGCGTAATGTCTTGATTATGGATAAGTTGCTCTTCTACGAGGAGAAGTCGGAAAGTAACAGTCCCTATTGAAGAACTCTAAAAGTACTGCATGTAGAGCAAATGTTTTGTGCTGACGTGTAACTTGGTATGTTCTGTGTTTGGTGGTGGTAGTTTGAAGCTCCAGAGACATTAAGTTCCTGAACTACACAGATTAAAAATGGCTACTGCACTGGTTGTGAGGACAAAGGAACAACTCTGAGGAGTTGTTCGCTTCTTCTTGTGGGCAAAATGGACACCGCCTATTGAAATTAACCGTGAACTTCAACCTGTGTACTGCCCGAATGTGATGCCAGTGACGCTTGAAGTTCATGAAGTTCATTCTATTGAAATTCACCGTGAACTTCAACCTGTGTACCTCCGGAATGTGATGACAGTGACGCTTGAAGTTCATGAAGTTCATTCTATTGAAATTCACTTTGAACTTCAACCTGTGTACTGCCCGAATGTGATGCCAGTGACGCTTGAAGTTCATGAAGTTCATTCTATTGAAATTCACTTTCAACTTCAACCTGTGTACTTCCCGAATGTGATGCCAGTGACGCTTGAAGTTCATGAAGTTCATTCTATTGAAATTAATCGTGAACTTCAACCTGTGTACTGCCCGAATGTAATGCCAGTGATGCTTGAAGTTCATGAAGTTCATTCTATTGAAATTAACCGTGAACTTCAACCAGTGTACTGCCCGAATGTGATGCCAGTGACGCTTGAAGATCATGAAGTTCATTCTATTGAAATTCACCGTGAACTTCAACCAGTGTACTGCCCGAATGTGATGCCAGTGACGCTTGAAGTTCATGAAGTTCATTCTATTGAAATTCACCGTGAACTTCAACCTGTGTACTGCCCGAATGTGATGCCAGTGACGTTTGAAGTTCATGGTGAATTTCAATAAGCGGGGTCTCTTTTCTCCACAAGAATCGAATAGCACCTAGGACTTCTCCCTTTGTCCATTCAATCAGTACATTTTGAATCTGTGTAGTTCTGAAACGTAATGTTTTAGGAACTTCAAACTGAAACCACCTAAAACAGAACATATCAAGTTACACGTCAGCAAAAAACATTTTCAATACATTATATAGTAGTTCTACAATAGGGAAAGTTACTTTCTGACTTTTCCTCGTATCTGCAATCGAACAGCAGGCGTGTATTACAGTGAGAGGGTTTTGAACCCATTGAACATTTCCTAATATCAACGAATGAAGCTCTTGTGGCGGTGGTGTTTCATTGGACGGCCGCACCGACTTGAAAGCTCTTGTGACAACCGAAAACTACCGGGAGACAGAGGCATGCTGTATTTAAATTTGACAACATATTTGTTCATTCATTATTCTGAAGACTTTTTTCCCCTAAAATCTGTAAACGACATTAAGTTTTGCCCGTTAAAATTTTCTGATGAGAAATTTTATTACTAGATGGAGAAAAAGAAATTCTTTTATTTCACTGAAAAAAAAAACTTTATGACGCATGCGTTCATTTCACTTTCCATTTGAGTTTCTGCTCTTTTATGTAAATTACATTACTTCTTGGTTAAACGCTTTCTCGCAAAACGACACATCGCTTCACTGAACAGCTTTCACAAGTTAAAACTCTGACAGTGGGTCCGAGCAAGATAAAATGATAACCCCCAAATACGTGGTGTCAATGAATAAACAAAGACATCGCTCTTTCCACGTTTTAGAAACACATAGCAACCGAAAAATTGTTATTCCTTCACCGCTGGGGATCCGATTCCCAGATCTTTCGATATCCAGCCGAGCGCGTTAGCCTTACACCACGGTGGCCAACAATCAACGGCGCTGTGTGTGTTTTTCTGTCAGCTTCTGACATGATAAATCCGTAATATGGGCTCAGCTATACTGAGACGTCTCCATCTGGTGGGCATTAACGGCACTGGCTATATATTAATTATATAGCAGTTAAATCCAAAGGGCGAGATCCAAAGTGAAAGTCTTCGAAATACGTGGCGTCAGTGAATAAACAGAGACTTCGCTCTTTCCACGTTTTAGCAACACATAGCAATCGAAATATTGTTATTCGGTTGATATGTGTTGCTAAAACGTGGAAAAAGCGATGTCTTTGTTTAAAATGATAACATTGAATGTAGAGAGAGAGATGAGGATGAAAACAGAGAGGCCACCCCGGTGGTACAGTGGTCAGAAGCACTGGCTTCAACTGGCTACAGTGTCAATGGTCAGAAGCGCTGGCTTCTGACCATTCGACCGAAATGCGTCCGGGTTCGAATCCTGGTTAGGTATAGATGCTGTGTTTGTGTTAAAACACTGGATCTCTCCCTTCCCTGGAATCAGTGGCTCTAAATTAGAGACGGGTGTCTGCTTATAACCCATCGAGTTGATCACGTTAGTCATTAAACTTTCCACGTTTTAGAAGCAAAGAAAAAAAGAGAGAGAAAGGGAGAGTCCCGATAAACTCACAAATCACAAGAAGTAAGCTCACGTGAGCGGGCTGGCGCGCAATTCTGCATTCATTGTCGAATGTTCGAGATAGGAATATGTTCACCACTTTTGTGCGAGAATGCATTCCGGCTTGCCCTCTCGGCAACTACAACTTCATCGAAGGTATTTCTCGGAAATTGGCGGGCGTCCGCTTCTCGAAGATGTACCCAGTCCTTCAATGTCTTCAAACTTCCGAAATATCATCATCAACGTAGCGGGTGTACGGGGTCATCTCCCTAATCCTTTGATTCGTCGATATCGGCATCCAGTAAAAACACATTTTTTACTGGATGCCGATATCGACGAATATTGGCATCCCAGTAAAAACACAAGTGCTGGGAAACTGCTGTCCTCCAGCTGGCAGTGATGTGTCACTGCTGGCTGAAATCTGCCGCTCACGGCCCGGTAGCGGTCCGTTGGTGGCAGCGCTATCAGTTGGCAAGCCGTTGATGGCCCTGCAGCATCGCCGTGAATTGTGCGCCTCCAAGCAAGGGCCACTAGTGGGCCGTCGCTGGCAACCAATGCAACCCCAACAGCAAGTGAAAGCAACGGGACTGCGCATGCGCAGAAGCAACACTTGCTGTGTCTCTCATGGTACCAGTCAGTTAATGACGACGCTATCACCACCGTGTTATTTTCGTGAATGTTAAAAAAAATCCATATGTGGAGAGGCGAATTATTTTCCTAATGAAATTCCACGTCGACGAAGATATCAGATTAAGCCATGAAATACTAGATTACAGCCATGAAATACACCCACTCTATTCCCATGAATATCAATTCATGGAATGGAGGGTCTGAATAAAAGAAAAAAATTGAAACCGCTTAAAACAAATGTCCTGGAAAACCATTAAAAACCCGTTTGTTGGAAAAAAAAAATTATACGTGTGCAAAATTTATTGATTATTTGAAAGAAAAAAAAAAGCAACGCTATGTGGATATAATGTACACATCCATGGGTTGATTACACAAGACTGGGAGGAATTCGTTTCTAAAAATAACGAGAAGTAAAATAAAATATCTTTCCTGTTTAAAACAAATGTAGCTTCGGACAACAGAAAGGAAAGATACAACGTTAAAAATGTAACAGAATGTGACATGAACCCGGGTAAATATATATTAATTCAGCAATCTTCTTTCAAGAGGACAAGGACAGTACAAAACTTTGGAAAGCGACTCTAAGTATGTACACTCCTTGAAAATGAGTGAAGTTCCCTTAAGGTAAAAAGAAAACTATTGTTACGTTGGAAAAATAAATTTATGAATTATATGAAACTGACTTTTATGGAAAATACCTCGCAGTATTGTAAAACGAAAGAGGGAACAATTTGATTACATATTTCGAACCAAATAGACAGCTTCAAGCAAAAGCGCGTGCGTGGCAAATTAGTCTGGTCGGTAGAGAGCTCAGCTCCCGCGCAAACGGCTCTGGTTCGCATCCACTCAGATCCAAACGGGCGTCTTTCCGGTCTGTTGAGAAAATTTCCCCAGCGCAGTGCTAAAATTCACAAGTTTCGTAAGGGTAGAAAAAAGTTGTAACTTTAGGGAACTGCAGTTATCCTTGATTATTTTTTATGGCTGGTACTGGGAAATTGACGGACAAGATTCGGCAAGCCCCCAGCTACGCCACGTGGTTGCCGGCTGCCACTACCGGCAAACTAGCGGACCACATTAGGCTAGCCATCATTTCTGGCACGTGCTTGTAGCGCGGCTGAAGGGCCACTTGTGGCAGCTACTGCCTGTGATGGACAACTGATGGCCCTGTTCTGGCATATGACAACTGATGGGGTGCCAACTGTTGGCCTGAACTCCTGGCCCTTCTGTTGGCCGTCCGGACAGTTTATTGACAGTTCGGCAGCGGCAACATAGTGCTGAGCCATTGCTGGCAGTGCTGGCCCTGCAAGACTGTGTTTTGCTGGAATAGCTCTGATTTTGATAGTAGAATTTTGCCAGTAGCAGACGTACGTTCTTCGCACAAGCTATAATGAATACCTGAAGCATGATCATTGCTGCTTTTATCCTGCCAGGTGCGGCATGCCACATTTGCATGTGAAAGTTTGAATACGAAACTTTCCATGTGTACGACCTGCAATATCTTGGATTTTAGCAGTCATTCTCGTGCTAGCATCACAAGTAATCTGTTGTGATGGCCAACATACAGAGCAGATTCTGTCCTGAAACGTACATGTCTTTTCTTTCTTGTGTTTCTAGCGCTATTGTTCTTATAGAGGCGCAATTATGAACAATATTGTTTTCAGCAAAATCATTTCCTCGTGCATCCAATAAGCTACCACAAAATTTTCGTTGGGATATCTTCATTTCTCTGTTTCCCGAGAATATTCATATCATTAGTGTTCTGTCTTTTGACAGGTCTAACGCTATCTCAACAAGTTCTCTCCTTCCAGTTTTCTGTGTCCCTTGTTTCCTCCTTCAGCACTTGATAGCTTCCTGTGCCCATGATATCATCAAGCATCTTGGTCGTTTTCCTTCAATTTTCCATTCTATCATTCTTTTGAATAAAGTGTCTCCTCTTAACACATGTCCTATCTAGTTATATTTTCTTTTTCTTATGGTCTTTAGAATATTCCCCTCTTCCTCAACTCTTTGTAACACTTCATCATTGGTAATTTTTTCAATCCACTTTATTTTTTCCATTCTTCTCCATAACCACATTTTAAATGCCTACAAAATTTTATCTTCTTTCTTCCCGATTATCCACGTTTCTGCCCCATAAAAAGTTGTACTCCAAATATAGCACTTAATAAGCCTTTTCCTTAAATTTTTATTCAGTTAATTACTAAAAAAATTTTTCTGGTTGTAAAACGCATATTTTCCTTTATTTATTATTTGTTTTCTTTCCATGTCCCCTTTCCATTCTCTTGGATTATGCTACCGAGGTATTTATATAGTCTCATTTGCTCTACATTATCTCCATTCATCATCACCTCCACGTTTCCTGGTCTCCTGGAGACTCTCAAACCTTTTTCGTTTCCTTTGTGTTAATTTTCATACCATATTTTATGCATACACTTTCAAATGTTTGCATTTGGTGCTGTAGTTCATCTTCAATATTAGATAATATTGCTTGGTCATCTGCAAATCTAATACTTTGTATTGTTCTTTCTCCAAAAGTGCCCGAGAATATATGTACAGTAAAATCTTTAAATAGGGGACACCCTGGGAATTCAACATTTGTCCCATATTGAGAGGTGTCCACTATTAGGAATAGACTTACTAGGCTTCCAATATAAAACAAATCATGTTAAATACGTACTTACAATATACACTTAAGAGACAAAACATTACGACCACCTATCTGATATGGTGTTAGCCAACACGTGCCTCCAAAAAAAAAGCTCTTACCATGGATGAGATGGAAAAATTAAATTATTAAAATGAATAAAACACGAGAACACACAACCCTCTCTTGCCACCCCACAAAAGAATAAAATTTAATTTAGCGTATCTAGGATGGACTAGCAAGAAGCTCTCTGCCGAAGAAATAGTAAAATTAGGGATGAACCGAGGAAGTCTTAAACAAATAAAGTGGGAAAGGCTTAAAACAAAACGCAAAACAACCCGCTTATGCAATTGTGAACGGGGAACAAAATTTAAAGCCAGGAGAGACAGGAAAATTTTGAATAAACGACAAGAAAACCCCACCCACGGAGACGCCAAAGGTGGTGAGCAGGGCTCAGTATCGGGAGCTGTTTACACCGTTTCATGAGTTTCACACGGCCCCTCATTTACCTGGAGTAGCTTCGATTTGCATAAAGACGTTCTTGTCATAATGTCTTGTCTCTTTGGTGTGTAATTAAACTGATGTTTTATGATTAAATATTTTTGGATATGTTTTACACTGAAAAAAAAATACAATAAGGGCAGATATATGCAGTACACGGTGCAGATATATGCAGAATGTACGTATTTCGTAGCAATAGAATACTTTACACATGAATTTCGAAACGCAAGTACCTACGTAAATTATCATTTAATTACGTTGGTCAGTAATTTTTGGCTACAAAAAAGCTAATAGAAACGATGTTTTTTGTTTCTTTTTTTTTTTTTTTTTTGGAGAGGGGATTCGTAGCATGTTCAAGTGTATATGTAACTTCCTCCACGTATTCCCTATTTTTTTCCAAAAATATTTTGTAACATTTCACTATACTTTGCAGAGTCTTTAAAAGATTCGCACAACTCTTCTACAACTGCATCACATGCTTCTCCAATCAAATCATTTTCTTTCGATGTTTTTAAAACAACAAAATTGCTTACATTGTTCTTCGCCTCTTCGTTACACAGATGTTCGTTGACCATAATAAAATCTTTTGCATTTTCTGCACTGTTTAGATACGTAATTAGTTCGAAAATGACGTCAAAATCACCAGCTTGAGCTTGGACAACGAATGCCTTATTTTGTTTCAAAGAGTCTGTTTCGCCTCTTCTGTGAAAAGACCGGCCGCATTAAAACTACAGGCCAGTAGTTTTTGTAATGGGGAAGTGGAGGACAAAAAGTACCGTATTTCAGTCCAAAGAATCAACACAAAATCTTTCCGGCAAAAATTTGTTGATTTTTTTCTCTTTCACTTTCATGTTTTGAACAGACTTATGACAAAAATCACCGTCTGTTATTCGGTCGGTACGTTATTGGGAGGTACATGCACTGAAGAGTAATTGAATTAGAGACACCTGTCTAGTAACGTATAGCACCACCTTTCGCCCTGATGACGGCGGCAATTCGTCTCGGCATGGACTCGACAAGACACCGGAAGCGTTGGGAAGCCATACGGTTCCACGACCCCTGAACAAGCTGCCACAGTTCACGAAGATTTGATGGAGAAGGGCCAGAGCCTCGAACATCTCTCTCGATGTCATCCCAGATGTGTTCGATGGGATTAAGGTTAGATGACTTAGCTGGCCAAAGAAGCGAAGTCACGTCGGTGGAGTGTTCATCCAACCATTGGGATACAATTCGGTAACGATGGCACGGTACATTGTCTTATTGCAGGACGACGTCCCCAGTGGGATGATGAAGACACACAAACGGGAGCAAATGGTCGTCCAGGATATACCGGTAATGTTGACTTGGGAGGGACGATGTCACACGTACCAGGGGTCCCATTTCAGGCCACGTAAACAGTCCCCAGACGAGAATACCACCCCCACCAGCTTGAAGCGTACCCTGCTGGCAAGAAGGATCCACCGCTTTATGAGCTTTGTGCCGTACTCGTATCCTGCCATCAGCATGTACCAACGTGAATCTCGACTCATCAGTCCAGGCAACATTTTTCCACATGTCTAGGGTCCAGTGGCGATGTTCCCGCGCCCATGCTAATCTTTGCACCCAGTGATGTGCGGTCAGCAACGGTATCCTCGTGGGACGATGACTTCTGTACCCCATAGCGAGGAGATGGTTCTGGATGGTGAGTCTGCTTACACGTTTTTTTGCACCAGCGTTAAATTGATGGGGTATTTCTTGCACTGTGGCCCGTCTATCCGCTGTTAAAATACGAGCTAGCCGACGATCATCCACACGCTGTTGTCCAAGGCAGTTGGCCCTTGCAGTGATGGGTTTACCAGATACGATGTACTCACGGTGCACCCGTGACACAGTGGCTCGTAAAAATACCAGTGCCTGCACGACTTCTGAGATGAAGTAACCCATTCGTCGGTCCCCGACAATTTTCCCACGATCAAATGCGGTTAGATCATTCGTCTTACCCATATTGCGTCCGACTCTTACTGATTCCCATCGCATCACTCCTTATGTTGTCGGATCGCTGCATACGTCATGTCGTTTCCGTTTACTGGGCTGCCCACAGCGCCACATTTGCATAACGCCAGCTGTTTCTAATTCATTTGATCTTCAGTGTATAAACATACGGAAACACACACTTCAGGAGAGGAGATCGCAGAACTGTACACTAAAGAGGGCGTCATTTATCCGGGATGGTCCGTGAAGAAGGGGCTCTTTATGATTTATCATGATCGTGAAGGATCAAGAGCTCTCGTTCATTTGGGCCGTTTGCCAAAAAGCTGATAACCGAGTCTGTCATTATGGCGGCATTCACTGAAGTTGCAGCATGCATAACATTTTTTTTTTTTTTGTGATTGGGTGTTTAAAATAATTATTTATTTGACCTCGTGGTACAGATACAATGAAAAGATAAACAGACATACACTACATTGACAAAAATCACCGGACATCCCTTCAAAAGCAAATGAACTGATCCGCTGCGTTGTAAAGTTACGAGGTACAACTGCAAACGGCATTAAAACAATCCTGCAGCTGACCACGATCATATCGCAGCTTCGGGTTCAGTGAAAATGTCGCGGCAGGAGAGAACTGACTTTGAGATAGGAAAGATTGTTGGGTGTTATATTAGTGGGTTGTGCATAAGAGAAACACAGAGGCGTTTAAGCATACCCAAGTTGACTGTTTTTGATGTACTGAATAAGTGAAAGACACATGGCGTGTCTGAAGCAACAAAACGTAGGCCTACCGGCAGACCAAAGACGTCGAAGCCTCAGAAGAGTCGTTACAGCTAATCGACGGAGTACTGCACGTTACCTCAGTGTACAGGTGAGTAAAAATGCTGGAACCTCGGCATGTACCCGTACCATTTGCAGAAAACTTCATTGCATGGGTTACCGTGGTCGTGCGGCTGCTCATAAGCCTTTCATCTTCACTCGGAATGCTACTCGTCGTTTGGCATGATGTATAGAACATTTATCGTGGACCGTAGATCAATGGAAACGGGTCCTATGGACTGATGAATCCAGATACACGATCCATCAGTCTGATGGCCGTGTGTGGGTATGGCGGCAGTCGGGGTAACGCTATTTACCACAGTGTACTGTTCCTACGGTCACGTTTGGAGCTGGCAGTGTACTCGTGTGGGGCTGTTTTTCGTGTTATGGTTCCGGTCCATTGGTTATCGTGGACAAACCTGTTAACCAGCACGTCTACCCCGATAGTCTGGACAATAATACCCTACCAGCTCTAGAAAACGAGCCTTGTTAGTACCAGCAGGATCATGAACCGAACCATAAAGCAAGGACTGTTACGGCGTGCGTGGTTTGACGATAATTCCGTATTGTGTGTGGACTGGCCAGCACAGAGCCCTGATCGTAATCCCATAGAGCATCTATGGGATAAATTAGAGCGCCGCATAAGAAGTTTGGAACCAAGGCCTACTACTAATCAACAGTTAGCGGCAGCATTATGTACTGAATGGAAGCGCATACGTATCGCTGTGTTCCAAAACTTTGTGGTAAGCATGTCTCGAAGAATCAGTGCATGCACTAAGACCAAAGATGGACCGACACCGTACTGATGCATATCAATAAATACTATGTTGTGTTTCTCTTCTAGGTATCCAGTGACTCTTGTCAATATAGTGTAGTTGTATAATATTGTCAGGCAGACATACACAGTATTTTAAGTTTACATCAACAATGTACATAGCGAACATGGTGTATAGTACGCCAAATGATCAAGTAAAACAGAGAGATGCTAGTGTTGATCAAGTAACACATTGAGAGCCAGTGACGAAAGACGAATACAAATACCCATGCCTTACCCTAGATTCGAACCGAGACCTCTCCCTGGGCGAATGATTAGAAGCCATCGCTTATACGACTGCGCCACCTGGTGGGCGGCTTATAACTTTCTTCCGTCCAAAATTTACAGTAGTTGTTCACATTAGTTGCTAGTACACAAATGTGCCGTGTTTTCACTTTTCCCATGTAGCAACTTCTTCAGAAAATTCGAAAGATACATTGCCTCGAATCTGGAACCGAACCCGTATCTCTTGATTTCCGTTCGAGCATGCTATCCGTCAAACAACCCCTATTTACGTATGATTTTCTCCCGTCCTCATGAGTTCGAAATCGAATTCCCAGTAGGAAAAGTAACATCGCGGATTCGTAAGTGACAACCGTTATATGAGTGAGCCCTTAGCGGTCAACTAGGAAATAATGGTGAAACTTCTGAATGGGAAAGATACGAACGCAATTCGACACATGAATGCAATTCATTTGAAATTCACTATGAGTCAGCTTGTGGCAAGTCACTCGTTCTGAGAGATGAACGACAAAGAGCTCGCGATCTTTTGGGCAATGTGCCAAAAAAAAAAAAAAAAAAAAAAAACAGCAGTAGCATTGAATGCGCAACACGAGATCCAGTAACAAATGGTCTACCCAGTTACCGTAGTAACAAACTACGGTAACTGGGTAGACCATTTTAATATTTTAATATTGGATTAAACAGAACCAGCATTAAGTCCCTACTTCTGAAAGACAGAGACCCTGTACCTTTTGATATGAAACATGGTGAATATATTATCCCTTTTAACAGCATTGAAGAAAATGAACAACAAAAAGTGTACATAGGCTCCACTTTTCGTTCGATATCAGCCAGTTTAAAATAACATAAATATGATGTTAAAAATAGAAATACAACCTCACCTTTAGCACGACTTGTAAACCAAGGCAATTATCTTCCTGCCTGGAACAAGATTAAAATTCTCAACACACCAAAATCTAGATCAACTTTAAGATTTGTGGAGACTTTGTACATTATGAAATATGGGAATACAGCACGTAATGATAATTTACCAGAATTTATACCCATATCGTGGAAAACATACTTGGGTTTGTCGGGTTAGGTATTAATAAATCAATAAACTCCACCTATCACTTTCATGTTTGACCAAAAACAAATGTTGTCCCATACTCTCATTGCTTAAGCCCATTTTATACTAGTTACGTCATCACGACTGTGTGTAATATATAAATAACACAGTGTTTGTCACATTCGTTTGGTGAATTTTAGCAGCATCTGAAGATGGTATCCACTTTGCGTACCGAAAGATCTCATGTGTGTACGTATTTTATTATATCATCTTTTAAATGTATATACTAAATATTTTAACATTGCGGTTAAAATAGTTATCGTGTCATTCCAGTAGTTTTTCATGTATGTATGTATGTAAAAATGTAAAACTTGGTGGCAAAATACTTGGACATATTTTTAACAATGCTAACCTATTCAAAGTATTGTCCATCACTTTCTATACATTTCCGCCATCTTTGAACCCATTGGTAAAATCCATTTTGGAAAAAATCCGAAAGCTGTCGTTCGACCCATGAGTGTTTTTTGTTTACGCTTTCCAATCTTAGGTTGAAGAAGCGTATATGCTCCAGCTTTGTCCGTCCGCACGACAACTGGTGTAAAAAGGGGTCGATTTCGATGAAATTTTAGTATGTGGTAGGGAACCATCGGCGGACGAACCCTATTGAAAATGGGACAAATGGGATCAAAGGTCACGACGTAGGAGCGGGATCATTCCATTACCCTTATGCGTCATAACTTGCGTAAAAATGTTTCGATTTCGATGAAATTTCAGTATGTAGTAGGGGACCACCTGGGGACGAACCCTATTGAAAATGAACGAAATGTGGTCAAAGGTCAGGACATAGGATTGCGATCCATTCCATTGTCCTTATCCCATATTATTAAGGAGGACGTCAAGTAATTTTGCTTTCTATACTTCCAATGGAAAAACTTTTGTACACATTACCTTCACAATTAATGTGTTCCCAAGGATGAAACTTTGAACATCGATTAAAATAACTTCATATTATAACTTGGAAAACTTAATATTTTCTAAAACGTAACCATAATTACATTAAAAATCAATAACTTTTCCTTTGGTGGTGTTGAAACCAGAGAAAAGATGACGCGACCTGTACTTTGATAACGTCAGTGGACAAAAAATTGTTGGATTGCGAAATTACGGTTATGGTTTAGAAAATATTAAGTATTCCAAGTTATGAAATGAAGCTATTTGAATCGACGTTCAAATTTTCATCCTTGTGAACGCATGAATTGTCCAGAAAAAAGATGGCGTGACCTGTATTTTCATGAAGTCAGTAGACAAACAAATGTTGAATTACATAATTATGGTTATGTTTTAGAAAATATTAAGTATAGCAAGTTATAAAATGAAGATATTTTAATCCATGTTCAAATTTTATCCTTGGGAACGCATTAATTGTGAAGAAAATGTGTACAAAAGTTTTTCCATTGGAAGTATAGGAAGCAACTTTATTTGACTTCCACCTTAAAGTAGCAATTCTTGTATGTATGTATATACATTTTATTTTGAAAACGGCTCTAAGAATTTTGATTAAAGTCGTTAACCTACCGATTTCTGGTACTAAAAATTGATTTAGCTTGATCTCGACTTTAGAAGAATTCGTTTAGTATTTAAATAACCACCCCGAATTATAACGTTTTTAGTGATGGCGTTGTTCCATTAATGTTACCAATGCTTACAAATCTTATGACGTCACAACTCGCGTTTGAGAATGTTGGCGCGCGGTCACGCCATCTGTCTCTTTACGTCACGCGTTGTGTGTGGATCCTATTAAAGATTTATGACGTCACACTTTTGCGGCGGGCAGGTGGTCGCGATTCCCATCTGCCTCATTACGTCACACGTTGTGTGCGTATGTCCGTCAGCACGATAACTCGCGTAACAAACGTTCGATTTCGATGAAATTTTAGTATCTGGTAGGGGATCACCTGGGAAGGAACCCTATTTAAAGTGAACGAAATGGGGTCAAAGGTCAGTACATAGGAGAGGGATCCATTGCACTGCTGTTATGCGCCATTGCTAACGTAAAAAAGGTTCGATTTCGATGAAATTTTAGTATGTAATAGGGGACCATCTGTCAACAAACCTGATTGAAAATGGGCGAAATGGGGTCAAAGGTTAGGACATAGGAGCGGGATCTATTCCATAGCCCTTGTGCATGATAACGTACGTAAAAATGCTTCGGTTGCGACAAAACTTTATCATGTTATTTCGGAGGTATACCAAGCCAGTTCTGTTGAATATCATCGAAATGGGATCAAAGGTCAGGGCACAGGACCGAGATTTATTCCACAGACATTATTCTCATAACTTGAGTGATAACTTGAATAATGATTTCTGTAATGTTGGAAAGCGTATTATAATCAATGCATTGCAGGATTTTACTAACTTTTTTATTGGAGGTTTAACGACTCCCGTGAGCAACTCAATGGGCTATAAGCAGTCGCCCATCCCTAATTTAGGGCCACTGGCTCCAAGGAAGGGAGAGCGCCAGTGTCGTAAGACAAACACAATATTCATGCCTCACCGGGATTCGAACCCAGACCCATCTCGGACGAATGAACAGAAGCCATCGCTTAGACATCTACGCCACCGTGGCGGCCTGTCACATCATCGAAACGTTTCCAATGAAAGATGTTTTCAAAGGTGCAAACAGAAAAAAGTCTGTGGGAGTCAAATAATTACTGTAGGAGGGCTGAGGCATCCTCGTCACCCCATTGTGGCAATAGCCTGTGAAGTTTCCATTAAGGTGTGGGGACGTGTATTATCATGGTGTAAACAACACAATGAAGAGGAATGTCACGTCTTTTCCCTCTGATAGCTTCCTTTAGCTTCTTCAATGTCTGCACATAGTGAACACTGTCTATTGTTGCACCCCGTTCAAGGAAACCAGTCAAAATGGGACCACGTTTAACCCAGAAAATAGACACCATCACTTTCCCTGCAGAACGAGTTGTTTTCACCTTTTTTCTGTCGAGGTGAAGATGTGCGGTGACATTCCATTGACGGACGTTTTGTTTCTGGGTATGAAAGAACACCCAGGTTTCATCGCCCGTCACAACATTAGAGAAGTGCACCTCACCTTCCCTCTCATAACAGTCCAAGACGTTTCGGTACACGTCCACCCTTTGCTCACATTTTTCACGGATTAGGTTTCTCGGGATCCACTCTGAACAAAATTTTCTGTAGGCCAGCTTCCTAATTAATGTTTCCATAGCACTATGACCACAATGACTTGCGTCACTCAACTCCTGGATGGTGACACGACGATCAGCTGTGATGAGGTCTTTCACTCGTTGCCTGTTGGCATCTGTCACTGCAATTGCGGGTCTTCCACTCAGTTGTTTTTCCGACACTGAACTTTCCCCCTCTCGAAACCTCTTCATCCATCTTCAGTCATTTTTGAATTCGATTGTGGCAACTGTGACGGGCCTGCCCCGCAGGACGCACACGACATAAAAGCAGATAGCAGCAAGAACGAACGTCTGCGTAGCTCAGTTGGTAGAGCAACTTGTTCCGGAATAAATGGACTCGGGTTTGAACCCCGGCGTGGATCAAAATGACGGAGAAATTTAACTTCGTTATAATGGCACCCAAACTTCCCGGATGACCCGGCCGCTAAAGATCTCGCAATGGTGTGATGTTCTTTCCGCACCGCGAGACAGGAAAAATAAGTGAATCCATTCTTCAGCTCTTCGAAAAATAAATGCGTGTGAGATGTTGCATTCCACACATCAGATTTACTGGGAGTTCTCAAGTGCACGTTCTACAGCGGATGGCTGCCTGCAACGATTCATGCTGCTGACCCGTGGGCCATACCTCCGGCCCTCTTTCGGGGAGGGGGAGATGTGACGTGCTTGCCCCGCAGGACGCAGACGACATAAAGGCAGATAGCAGTAAGAACGAACGTCTGCGTAGCTCAGTTGGTAGAGCGACTTGTTCCTGAATAAGTGGACTCGGGTTCGATCCCCGGCGTGGACCAAAATCACGGAGAAATTCACTTCGTTATACAACCCCATACACCGCCAGGAGCTTTCTGTGGATTTCTGGAGCATCGCATCCTTCTTTTTCCAGGAATTCAATTACAGCTGGATGCTTTTCTCTCTCATTCATGATCTTTATTTCCTATTCTGAAAAAAAATATTTTCCCACATTGACAACATATCATAGTACATGTCAGTGCAGTTTCATTAAAATCACTTCAAAATTTCAAAAGTTATTAAGGAGGAGGCATTTCTTTCAGGATGCCCCCTTGTAAATTCCTCTTCTAGAAAATGCATTTTTCTAGCTTCATTTAAATAAGCAGGAGATTTCATCAGTGAAGATACACTGGATCAAAACGGATCGCCATGATTGGCCAAAAAGGATTTCTTATTCCTTATTTATGTGTTAAAGCAGGCATTAAAGACAAAACTCTCACTTCACCCACTTGTTTCCGAAAATAGCCCATGCTTCTTCGCAAAACAATAATATGTAGTAGAAGCCTTATCAATGCTTACAACAGTTGTCAAAGAGTGACATTGAATATAGCCAAGTTATATTGAAAGAAGTGCTATTCATCCCTAACATCTCAACCCTGGTATCGGCAGAAAGCAATGCAATTACCAAGTGTCCTCCGTGGTTGAGCATTTCTCCTTTGGCGTAGAAGTACGAACACTTAGTTAGCTTCCTTTCTCGGAGGTATCCATCTGTCATGATTCGGCTTCTTTTATATAATGGAGTCATTCAATCATAACGCATTACGATAAACGTCTAATGCACTCACGTCTGCTCTTTGCGACTGAGACAATGCTTTAAAGAGGTCGTTATGAAAGCAACGTCAAGTAATGACAATTGATTGCTACCAACTCTCTGATCGAATATAGAAAGGAAACACTTCCGCTCAATAGGCGACTAAAATTTCTGAAGAATTCGTAAGAATATTGTATAATAATAAACAAAGACGAAAAATGACTGTGTACTTCAAAAAAAAGAAGACAATTTTTATTTAATAAATATTCTTCATATATCTTCGGTGGTTATCTTCAGTTGATAAGAAACTATTGAAATAAATTTTGCAGAAAGTAAAAAAAAAAATTTCTGATGTAGTCCAGAACCCCGCAAATGTACTTCCAAGGCATTTCACTGATGATTTTTAAGAATTCAAAATCCTTATAATTTTTAAGAATCCAGAATCCTTATGATTTAAAAAAATTCAGAATCCTTAATAGTACGTTCTGATGCTATTGGTTTCAGCCACGCTCGTAGGATCACGTAGGGATGGGGTCGACTTGTCCCTATTCAATTTTCTCTTAAGTATGTACCGTTCTCGTCATCTTCTGGCTTTAGTTTGACGCCCAATATACTACGTTCCTTTAAATTTCTCAATTTCAAGAGATCCTTATTTCTAGAATCTAAAAAAATTTGGAATCATTGAGTACCACATTTTCCTAATACCAATTGTTTTGTTGAAAGGTTATTTATGTCGTTATACCATAGTGTGTGTAATACACTGACGGATAAAAAATCCCAACACCACGAAAAAATAGTTGTAGAGGAATGAAATGGCGGCAATACATTTGTATAGGTAACATATTTAATCGATTAAGGTTTCAAGATCACAGCTTATCGTAAGCGCGAGAAGAGCCACTTTAAATGTGAAATGCTGGTACATTAATAACCGGTGTAACCGCGAGAATGTTGAATGCAAGCACGCAAACGTTCATGCATTGTGTCGTACAGGTGCTGGATGTCAGTTTGTGGGATGGAGTTCCATGCCTGTTGCACTTGGTCGGTCAATACAGGGACGGTTAATGCTGGTTGGGGGTGACGCTGGAGTTGTCGTCCAATGATGTCCCATACGTGCTCGATTGGTGAAAAATCTGGTGATCTAGCAGGCCACGGCAACATGTCGACACTCTGTAGAGCATGTTGGGTTACAACAGCGGTATGCGGGCGAGCGTTATCCTGTTGGAAAACACCCCCTGGAATGCTGTTCATGAATGGCAGCACAGCAGGTTGAATCACCAGACCGACGAACAACTGTGCTGTCAGGGTGCGTGGGATAACCACGAGAGTGATCCTGCTGTCATTGGAAATTACTCCCCAGACCATAACTCCAGGTGTAGGTCCAGTGTGTCTCGGCCGCAGACAGGTTGGTTGCAGGCGCTCACCTGGCCTCCTTCTAACCAACACACGGCCATCACTGGCACACAAGCAGAACCGGCTTTTATCAGAAAACACAACAGATCTCCACTCCGTCCTCCAATGAGCTCTAGCTTGACACCACTGACGTCGCAAACGGTAGTGGTTTGGAGTAAGTAGAATGCACGCTACAGGGCGTCTGGCTCGGAGCTGTCCTTCAAGTAACCGATTTGTAACAGTTCGTTGTGTCACTGTGGAGGCAACTGCAGCTCGAACTGCTGCCGCAGATGCGGTACGATGCGCCACGACCTTAAGCCGTACACGGCGGTCTTCCTTCTCAGCAGTGCCACGTGGCAGGCCGGAACCCGGTCTTCTTGAGGCAGTACCTTCCCTTGACCACCTCTGCCAACAATCATGCACAGTGGCTATATTCCTGCCAAGTCGTTCTGCAATATTGCGGAAAGAAAATCCACCTTCTCGTAGCCCTATTACACGACCTCGTTCAAACTCCGTGAGTTGTTGATAATGGCTTCTTCTTTTTCTTAAAGGCATTCTTGACTAACCTCAACACCCAACGTCGAATCTCTACGATAACTAACGCTCAAGAATGTTACAGCGCGTATTTACAGCAAACCTGCTTTGCATGTTCCGAGGGTCACTACTAGCGCACACCTATGCGCCGAGCGCGAAATTTGCATAGACGTCATCTTACAGATGTACTCTCACCGCCTACCAAATGTCGTTTATCTAACACAACCCCTTCTTGGTGTTGGGATTTTTTTCCGTCAGTGTATTATCTAATGGGAATTTAAGTTTCTGGGAATTTTCTAATGGGAATCTGAGTAGCAAATTCCCATTAATATTATCTAATGGAAATTTGAATTTCAAGAGATCCTTATTTCTAGAATCTAAATAAAAATGCGGATTAATTGAGTACCACATTTTCCTAATACCAAATGTATTGTTGAAAGGTTATTTGCGTCGTTATACCAATGTGTGTGTAATATTATCTAACGGGAATTTGAGTTGCTGGGAATTTCTAATGGGAATTTGAATTGAAAATTCCCATTAATATTATCGAATGGGAATTTGAGTTGCAAATTTCTATTAATATTATCTAAAGGGAATTCGAGTTTCAAGAGATCCTTATTTCTAGAATCTAAATAAAAATGCGGAGTAATTGAGTACCACATTTTCCTAATACCAAATGTATTGTTGAAAGGTTATTTGTGTCGTTATACCAATGTGTGTGTAATATTATCTAATGGGGATTTTAGTTGCTCGATGACGTGAGTATGCAGGGCACCGGCGTTCCACAATAAAGCCTTTGTGATCCGCCTTGCTTGTTCTGAGTTGCCTAAGAAACCTACAGGCTAAGGCTTGCCCTCCTAATTTTTTTTTATTGGAGGTTTAACGACCACCGTGAGCAACTCAATGGGCTATAAACAGTCGCCCGTCCCTAATTTAGGGTAACTGGTTCCAGGGAAGGGAGAGAGCCAGTGCCGTAAGACAAACACAACATCCATGCCTGACCGGGATTCGAACCCGGACCCCTTTCGGACAAATGATCAGAGGCCATCGCTAAGACCACTGCGCTACGGGGGCGGCCCTCCTAATTTGTGGCATATCATTAAATTATCTCCTCCTTTCGGTTATCTCGCCGGCAGCCACAGTGAGAACGACCACATTCCACAATGGTCATTTTCACTGTAATGAAAAATAATTATAGATATGTATATGATTCAAAAATAATTCTTTAATGACAGAAAATTATTGATATAAATTACATAAAAATAATTCTTTAATGGAAGATAATTATATATACACTATATTGACAAACGTCTCCAGACACCCTTCAAAAGCAAATGAACGGATCCGTTGCGTTGCTAAGATGTGCGGTACAGCTGCAAACGGTACAAAAACAAGCCTGCAGCTGACCGCGATCATATTGCACTGTGAGGTTGTTTGCAAATGTCGAGGAGAGAGAGAACTGACTTTGAGAAAGGAAAGACTGTTGGGTGTTATATTATTGGGTTGTTCATAAGAGAAACAGAGAGGGCCGCCCCGGTGGCGCAGTGGTCTAAGGCGCTGGCCTCTGATCATTCGTCCGTAAGGGGTCTGGGTTCGAATCCCGGTCAGGCATGGATGTTGTGTTTGTCTTACGGCACTGGCTCTCTCCCTTCCCTGGAACCAGTGACCCTAAATTAGGGACGGGCGACTGCTTATAGCCCATTGAGTTGCTCACGGTGGTCGTTAAACCTCCAATCAAAAAAAAAAAAAAAAAAAGAAACCGAGAGGTGTTTAAACATACCCAAGTTAACTGTTTTTGATGTACTGAATAAGTGAAAGACGCATGGCGTGTCTGAAGCAACAGAACGTACCGGCAGACCAAAGACGTCGAAGCCTCAGAAGAGTCGTTGCAGCTAATCGACGGAGTACTGCACAAGACCACAGTGTACAGGAAAGTAAAAATGCTTGAACCTCAGTATGTACACGTTCCATTCGCAGAGAACTTCATTCCATGGGTTACCGTGGTCGTGCGGCTGCTCATAAGGCTCTCATCTTCACTCGGAATGCTACTCGTTGTTTAGCATGGTGTAAGGAACACCTATCGTGGACTTAAAAATTAATGGAAACGGATCCTATGGACTGATGAATCCAGATACGCTATCCATCAGTCTGATGGCCGTGTGCGGGTATGGCGGCAGTCGTGGTAACGCTTTTTACCACAGTGTACTGTTCCTAAAGTCAAGTTTGGAGTTGGCAGTGTACTCGTGTGGGGGTGTTATTCGTAGTATGGTTCCGGCCCATTGGTTATCGTGGACAAACCTGTTAACTAGCACGTACGTCTACATCGATATTTTTCACAATTATGATCTACCAACTCTGTGGCAATACTATGGAACCGAGTCTTTTTGGTACCAGCAGGATAATGCACCAAGCCATAAAGCAAGGTTTCAAAATCGCTTTATTATTATTCATCGTAAGAAAACATAAGAGGGAGACGTACAGCGTTGGGAGTCTCACTGGGAAATAATACAAACTGTTAAAACATGATGGTATATAAACTGCAATTACAATGGGGATGAATAACAAATGCTGCAAGCAAAGCTTATTGCATAAAAATTGCAGAAGTGACAGAGAGAAACACATCGTGTCACATGACATTGGCTGGACATGATGTACAGGATAACACAGGCAAAACAATAGTACATAATTAGAAAATTAGAAAAAGAACAGCACAAACACCGCCGTGAAGGTAAAACATTACATACATGAGATAAAAACACAGCGTGCACAATTGTGCAAGTTATTTATCGAGGGCACCAAAGCAACATAATACAGGCGAGGTGAAAGTGAGTAATTTACACGACTAAGCATGAAAATACACTGAGATGACATTAGCATTCACAATTCAACGGTAGCGTGGATTGCACGAGTCGTAGAGTGGAGGAGGGTAACCAGGGTGCCACGGAACTCAGCAAAGGAGGTGTAGAATGTCCTAGGGTACTGATAGGTGTAGCAGTCCAGAATCAACTGCAAACCATGGAGCGACCGGCGCCCAGGTAGCATAGAAGGTGGCTTCTCGACGACTGGAAGAAACCGACTGGTACTCCAGGCGTAATCGAGAAAGCAATCGATCTCGGAAATGGCACAAAAGTGCTGAGCTAGCCTGGTGTAAAGAGACCGGCGAGGAAACGCTGCGGAGTTGTTGAAGGCACATACTGACGGAAGAGGCGTAGGTGGATGAGCCCGCAGAAGGAGATGTCTGTAGGCAGTGAACAGAAGATCTTGAGAACAAGAGCGACTGGCAATCCGGAAAGCCTGGTCGAGGAGAGGCATCAGGATGGGACAGTAAAGGTAGACGTGAGAAACGTCTGCCTCCTGTGCGCAGAAGGAGCAGAGAGGGGAGGAGAGAAGGGACATGCGAAAGAGAAAATACGGAACAGGGAAGCGATTATGCAAAAAGAACCAGTGGGTATTAATTTCAAGAGGGGCGGATAAGCGTGAGCGGGCAGCGGCCCAGACAAGAGGAAGAGAAGCAGGGGGAACCACGAGAACAGAAAGCGGTGAAGGGGTGGCAAGGTGCACTAGAAAACGATAAAGAGATTTAGAGGAGAGAGAGGAGAGAGGAAGAACCTAGTCTGAGAGTCGGGGAAAAACGGCAGCGGAAGAGGGGCAGAAAAGACAGAGACGAGACCGGTGGGGGAGACAAGATCAGGGAAAAGCAGAAAGAAGTGCAGTTAGCAGAGAGTCATAGACCAAATGGGCGGATGGGGACGAGAGAATAGCATGGGGGAGGCCAGAGAAAGGGCGCCAGGATAGATCCGAGTTAGTGAGGTCTTGTACGGTTACTACACCTGCTCGGAGCCCAGAGGGAAATGAAAAGCAGGGGAGATGGGGGGGATGAACAAGGGATTTGAAGAAAAGGGGTTCAGAAAGAAGCTCTAGAGTTGAAGAGGAGGGGTGATTGATGGTTTCAGAATATGCAGGTGGGAGTTTGGAGGTGGGGAAAGAACAGCAATCCATGAGAACTAAAGAAAGAAAGGAAAAATGTGGGTTACGCAAGGAGACAAGAACGTCACGTACCTGAACTGCGGAAGCCACTGAAGCCGTGAAAAGATGAATGAAGTTGATCACTTGGCTTGCTTTGTAGCACAGAGGGACATCAGGTAGGCCAACATAACCATATGAGGGAAGAGCACAGATCTTGTGGACGTTAATCCGGTGATGACCCGCCCACATTACTCGAGTAAGGCAGCGTGTAACCTCCTGGAGACAGAAAAGCGGGGTCGTAGATGCAATCCAAGAATGCTTGCAGATGGACAGAAGGTATGTCCTGGTGAAATTTGCACGCTGGTAGTAGGACATACAGAACTGCGCACGACACCAGAACGCAGCTGCGCGGAGGAGGCGAGGATGGAGTTCCGTGAGAGTTGCGCTGGATGTAGCTTGTGGTGCGCCTAAGTGCACACCCAGGAAGCGTTGGGTAGTGGATGACCATGTGGCCCCTCATGGAGCATCCATGCGATTGGACCACGACCCGGACCACAATCCAGTGCTCTTAGACGTATTCAGTTCAGCTGCAGAACATGAAGCATATGCGGAGAACAAACGACGAAGCAGTTGGAACTGTGAGTCGCTACGAATGCAGACGGTAATGTCATCTGCATAGGCAGAGTAAATGACTGAGTGATGCCATGAGCTGGCAACTGGTGGTGGAAGTTGTGCTAGGAGAGATATTTGCAGAGAGCGTAGAAAGGGCTCGACGACAATCGCAAACAGTTGACCAGAAAGCGGGCAGCCCTGACGAACTCCCTGCTTGAAGGGAACATGCGCTATGAGAAAAGATGCCGTCTTGACATGGAAAACGGCGTCCCGGTAGAGGGAGAGAAGAACAGAGACAAATTGTGGAGGAAAGCCAAAGTGTAGCAGGGTTTGCGTTAAATAGGCGTGTGAGATATTATCGAAAGCGGAACGGAAGTCTAAGGAAAGGAGAGCAAGAGGTTCTGAATGAGTCTTGGCAAGATGAATGAGATCGCGAAGAAGTTGAACATTGGAGGAAAGAGAACGGACAGAAACAGTATAGGTTTGAGAGTCAGCAAGGATGTGAGGAAGGACAGAGTTTAGTCGACGGGAAAGAAGCTTAGTATAGAGTTTATAATCTTGATTGAGAAGAGAAATGGGGCGCCAATTTCCCAAGTCAAGAGGATCACCCTTCTTGAGAAAACCGACCACATGGGCGTCCATGAAATTCCTCGGGAGGGGGAGCAGTTAAATGCAGCAGAAAAAGCGGAGAGGATAAAAGGCAGCAGAAGAGGCAAGAACGCACGATAAAAAGGAAAGAGAGGCCGTCCGGACCCGGAGCGGCATGGGGGTTAAGGGTAGAGAAGGTGTCGGACACCTCCGTGGATGTGGGTGAGAGAGACAGGGTGTGAGCAAGATGAGACGGAACTTGAGGCAGGTTATTGAGAAGATGGGGAGAGCAGAGGGAGAAGGGGGAGGAGTTTCACTGAACTTGGTGGTATAGAACTGACGAACGTGAGAGCAAATCGCTGCCTAATCGGATGTGATTTCGCCAGAGGGGAGGCGAAGATGACGAAGCGAGTTAGAAGACTTACGTGCAGATTCCATTGATGTTAGAAAATCATAGGTGCATTCCTCCGGATTGAGATGTTTAATACGCAGACGTAAAAGTGCTTGCTGCGCAAGAGGTTTCAGCAAAGCCTGGAGCTTCGCCTGATATGCTGGAAACAGCGGATCTGACAACTCAATCAGTGCGAACATCTGCCTGGCGTGATCGAGGCGCATCTGACTAGCAGTCGTCATGGGGAAAGAAAGTTGCTTGATATGTAAAAGGATCTGATGCTTGACATGAAGCCAATACGTCAAGGTACAGGGTGCGGAATGCAACCCTGCGCGGACGAGCAGCGAGGAAAGAACGGACAGAGGCACAAAAGTCAGGGTCAGTGAGGAGATTGGAGACAAACGTCCACGGACGTATAGTCCGAGGGAGTGACGCCGCAACAAACCCTGTGAGGGTGACTGTGCCGTGGTCTGAGGAAGCAGTAGGTTGATGTCGCAACTCGGTAATAGACGCAAGAAGCGGTGTGGAAGCGTAAACCCGATCCAAGCGTGCAGTCGATGGAAGCTGACTCCCAGACGAGCGCCACGTGTGTGAGGTCTCTTGTGGATGTAGGCGCCTATAAGCATCGGTGAAGGAGAAATCAGCAACAAGGTCACGGAGTAGTGCAACGAGATCCGTCCGACGCTCTCGAGACGAAGGAGAGCGATCCAGTGCCGGGTCAAGGGTGCAATTGAAGTCTCCACCCAAGAGCACACGATCCGAAGGCGAGACGTTCGAGAGAGCTTGACGGAGTTTGGTGAACAAGATGGATAAATGAATAGAGGTGCACGTAATATACACATTAAAGATGTGAAATCGAGCTCCGCCAACTGTGAAGGAGACTTGCTGGAGTAAATCCCGGCATAAGTTCTGCACTGAGAGTGCAGTGAGGGTGGATTGGAACTGCTGATGTATTCCGATAGCAAGCCCCCCATGAGATGAATAGAGAAATGCATGATGGAATACATAATCGCTAGCACGCCAGCGAGTAAACAGAGGGGAGGAATGGCAGTTTGTTTCTTGCAGTAGTAACAGATCGGCCCCGAGGGGCGAGAGGTCTTCCATTACAAGAGCATTCGCTAGTGGGCTAGCGAACCCTCTGCAATTAAGGGTCGTGACCTTGAAGGGACTGGTCAGTCGTTGATTGGAGGAGTCGCGGAGCAACTTTCAGGAGTTCTTGTAATCGGTTTACGCAGCCAAGGGTCCATGAGTGGTACAGGGGGTCATGTACAAACCCACGAAGGTACTTAGCAATGCATCCGGCTTGCAGGAGCAGCGCGGGAAGAATGTCTTCGCGCTCTCGGAGGTAGTCATACGTCGACTCCAGGTTCGTGGTGTGGGTGCAAAACTGATAGTAATCTCCAAGATTGAGAGGTTCTGAAGGAGCACCACATTTGAAGAGTACACTTGAAAATACCTCAAATGAAGGCGGAGACCCATCATCATCAGTGTCCCTTTCAATTTCTGTTGGCGCAGGAGAGGGAGAAAAATCTCCTGAATATTTGGTAGCACGGAACGGTTGCCCATCCGCAGAGGAAGATTTCTACTTCTTCTTCTTACGTCGGGTACCTGTACGAGTGCCAGAAATGCGTTTTCCAGGGAGCGACGATGCATGGGAAGCAGACGCAGAGTCAGAGAAGTTATCGGCGCCGCCGTCACACTAGGAGACACCAACAGTGAAGACTGGTGGGAAACAAGCAGCCAGGTCTCCCGATCTTGCCACGTGATCAGGAGTAATAGGTGAGGCGAGCACTGGAAAGTGAAGGTGGGAGGTGAGGTCAGCATCAAAAGACGCTCGTTGACAAGAGGCTTTAGATATACTTTTTGTGTAACTCGGCCCAGGGGCAGTTGGCACACTAGAAGACGGAGCAGGTCTAGAGCTAGATGCAGCAGGAGGCTGCTTAGAGGCGGTAGGCACTGTAGAAGCCGTGGGAGCTGGATACTGGTTGTTAGGGTATCGAGCACGCTGATGCCCAAGTTCTTTGCAATTAGCACAGTGTTCTGATGTTAGCATGTCAATTCTGTAGGAGAGCTGCCCACATCGGACGTTTAGGATCCCTGGGAACTTACGGAGATGCTCCTCTGATGGAAAGATGAGTCGAACACTCCGGCAAAAACTACGAACATTCTTATTTGCAGGATCCTTGGGCACAGCTGAATGTGTGATAACAGGACCAACAATCTCAGCACACTTACTAAGTGCAGTACATATCATCGCATCCGAGATTTCCGGGGGCACCGGATGCAAGGAGACCTGAACAGGGCGCCTGGAGATCGGTTCAGCTTCAAGGTGGTGGTCTCCCAGGTCAAGACCAAAGTTTAGAAGCGTGTCTGCATGCTCTTTGGATGTGAAATAAACAATCACCGTCCGCGCCCAGTGGGTGAGGGGAGTAATGGCTCCGGCTGTAAGAAAAGCAAGGAGCGTATCACAATAGACCTTCAACGGTGTATTCGGAAGAGCATCTAGGCACACTCCCAACTCGCGGGTGGAGTGAAGTTCCTGCGCAGCGGGGGAGAAGTGCGGAACGTCGAATTGAAGTGAGTCACCATGTATCTGGACATGGGCATCCGCAAGGGGAAGGCGAGTCGTTTGCGTCGGTAGGGACGCACCTGAGGTAACGCTAGAATAAGAGCGGGAAGGCAATCCTCCATTGGAAGGCAGAGGTGCAGCGCTGGATGAAGGAGCTGACACAACGCTGGGCAAGGCTACCGAGGGCAGAGAAGCAACGCCCTCAGAGATATCCATTACGTCATCGGCCGCAACAGAAGCGAACGAAGTAGCATCACCACCAGGAGGGGTGGTGGGGTCAGAGAGTCGAAGCGTAGAAGAAGAAGAGCAATAGGCATCAGGAGGAGGACGATATTCCTTATCATCAAGGACGGACGCTGATTGGTTTGCTCCGTCAGAGATAAGGATCGGCGTAGTAGGAGAAGCTGTGACGAGAGCGGGAACGTTGCTCTTATCAGCAGTCGCCATCGCCGATGGCGAGGCCTAATTTAGTAAACACGACCAACTGGTCGAGAAAATAAAATGCTGATAGCTAACTGAAAATAGTACTCACCGACTCGGGAGATGTCTTAAATGAAAGATACAACCTTCGTCTTGAAGGCACGCACAAACGTTAAACGACAGAGCACACAAAACACACTCAGTAGACGGCGAAACACGGAGCTCAAAACATACACGACTTACGTCCCATAAAGCAAGGACTGTTACGGCGTGGTTTGACCATAATTCCGTATCTTGTGTGGAGTGGCCAGCACAGAGCCCTCGTCTTAATTCCATAGAGCACCTATAGGAAGAACTAGAGCGTCGCATAAGAAATTTTGAACCAATGCCAATACTAAGCAACAGTTAGCGGCAGCATTATGTAGTGAATGGAAGCGCATAACTATCACTGTGTTCCAAAACCTTGTCGAAAGCATGTCTCGAAGGGTCACTGCATGCATTACGGCGAAAGGTAAACCAACGCCGTACTAATGTATGTCAATAAATGCTATGTTGTGTTTCTCTTCTAGGTGTCCGGCAACTTTTTTCAATATAGTGTATATATATACTTTATATAGGCAGAAATGTATTTCACGATATCCCTAAGTTGGTACTCTGTTTAAGGATCAGGGTTTAAGATGAAATAAATTTTAGCTTGAAAGAAGGTTTTCGTAAGGGGAATAAACTAATAGGGAGATGAATGCTAATTAAAATTTAGTGTTTATTGCCATCGATTTGATTGTTTTATTTTGCTTTGACGCACCGTCAGCGTTGACAAATTTTGTAAGCTATTCGGAGAAGTAATATGCCGTTCAGTAATAAAATGTTAAACCAAGAAGTAACGAAATTTAGATAAGGAAACCCAATCCCAAAAAGGTGTTTAAATATTGGTACACGTCACATAGTATATCTTAATTTGAAAAAAAAAAGAGGAAACATTAAAGCTCCAATTTCTGTTTCTTAATGCCCGAGACATACAATAAAGAAAATTATAAGACTATAGTGGAGTAACGAAGAACCGTTGAATAATTTTCCATACTGCTACAGGAAATTGTATTTTTACACTAACAATTGCGTCCCATTATACTCTATACCTGCAATGATTTCATATTTTACGAGCCAATTATGATGTATCTTAATTTCGAGCCGCACTTCCACTTTATTCATTACAGTTTACTTTATTTGGAATTATATCTTAGTTTTCTGAGTGTTTTTGGTGATAGAAAACTCATTTTACTTATTACAATCCATTTTGTGTGGGTATGACATTTCTCTAAGTCTGGAGTTTAATTTTTGTTTGGTACCTAAACTTTAGCGTAGCAATTGTAGCTCAACTCTGTGCATCTCGAAAATTATCGGCGTGGGCTCAAAAATTTATTTATTGTCAAGAAGAGTTTTCTAGTGATCTTCGTATCACGATTAAAAAGGTTGGTCTTGTATTTCAAAATAATTTAAAAGGTTTCAGTATAATTAAACTGCTACTGATTATTATATTCCTTCCAAACGCAAAAAGAACAATGAATTTACACGATCCATTAGTATTGCATTCGTGACATTAGAATGAGGTATATACGCAGCTACATCAAACAGAATCATTTTGTTACAATCGAAAAAATCTCCTGCTCAGTGGAAATTGTTTTCTTGTTGTCGTCTGAACACATTTCCCTGAGAATACATAGTAATTCTTACATTTTTCATTTAAAAAGTAAGAATGACTTGTGAAAGAAATTCTCTCTTAGGCCTGTGTGTTATACAGAAGGATGTATCTTGTTTGTGAAAAATATTAATAAGGATGTTTTTGCGAAAAATAAGAATCTGAAATGGATTTAAAATTTTTTTTTTTTTGATTGGAGGTTTAACGACCACCGTGAGCAACTCAATGGGCTATAAGCAGTCGCCCGTCCCTAATTTAGGATCACTGGTTCCAGGGAAGGGAGAGAGCCAGTGCCGTAAGACAAACACAACATCCATGCCTCACCGGGATTCGAACCCGGACCCCTTTCGGACGAATGATCAGAGGCCAACGCCTTAGACCACTGCGCCACCGGGGCGGCAGGATTTTAAATGAAAAAACAAAAGTGAAAGGAACATATCGCTGCGAAATGTCTTGAAGTGAACATAGGATTCTAAGCCCTGTAACGTATACTTGCCGCCCCGGTGGCGCAGTGATCTAAGCGATGGCCTCTGATCATTCGCCCGAACGGGGTCCGGGTTCGAATCCCGGTGAGGCATGGATGTTGTGTTTGTCTTACGGCACTGGCTCTTTCCCTTCCCTGGAACCAGTGACCCTAAATTAGGGACGGGCGACTGCTTATAGCCCATTGAGTTGCTCACGGTGGTCGTTAAACCTCCAACCAAAAAAAAAAAAAAAAAAAAACGTATACTCTAGATTCACTTTCCTTTTGATTTTACTATCTCTGGTTATTTTATTTTCCTATGTAAATTATCTTCTTACTGAACGAGATGTTATTTCTCCCGCTGAATGAGATCTGGCAATGAGTGTAAGTCATGACGTGGTGGTAGCCAGTATAAATAGGCGCGTTCAACGATACAAGGGAGAGCTTTTGTTGATGTGCGTAGGGAGAGCTTTGTTGATATGCGTACGGAGAGCTTCGTTTATGTGAGTAGAGCTTCGTTCATGTGCAAGGAGCTACGTTTTATTGAGTAGCTGTGTGTCCGGTGAAGTGTATGTTGGATCATATCAAGAGTTTCCCTAATAAAAAGTTGTTTTAGTAAGTACGTTTTTCTCAGTTCATAGTTTTGGCAGACCTCTGTCTGGCTGTTAGGTTTATTTCATTAAGTGTTATTAGTAACAACCAGAATAAGACTTTATTCATCTTAATTACTACTACAACATTACTACCAGTTATAAGCTTGTTCATTATTATTACTACATTACTAGCAGGAAAGTTTATTCATGAAATAATTAATAACACAACAACCATTAGAAGAAGCTTTGAAGAAACTATATTCATTATAGCCCCAAAAGCTGACTTTCTGTACACATAGAGCCTATTCTTATTCCTTCTGTTTAAGTTGTAAAAAAACTTATGCCCAGTAAGCACTTACCAGACAGTTCGTGGAATGGTGCAATAGAACTTTCAGACACTGTCGTTAGAACAAAATATATGAGGTTCATGATTTTGGATTTTTAATCAATTGTAAATTTTCAATACAATACTGGAAAGTTTTTCGTAGCAATTGGTAATATGGTAAATGAAATCACACAGTAAAGAAAAAATATCCTCTTGAAAAAGAACCTAAAATCTTTGTCACGCTTTTAATTGCAATAGTATTATTTTCTTGGGTGGAGGGCTAAGTTTATCGCTCTCACAATCTCTTCTTTTTCTTTTTTTATGCTATGCATCTTTCTAGACACAAGTAAAGTAAATCTTATGCGTAAAATTTCGATGGAACAGAGATAGGTAACGGAAGTAGCCAAAGCCATTGTTGAAATCTGGTTTTTGAATGCTCAACCATGAAGACACGCAACATAGTCAATTTCATTGTTATTAAACAATATATTTTACTAAACTATCGTCGAACATTATTTCACCACGTATTACGTAAACGTAACAATATCTTATTGCAATCAGCGCAACTTACGACAACCTGATGCTAAATGTGATAAAAGCCATGGATTTGGATGCAATGCATGTTTTACGACAGTAGAAAAATATGATTCGCGTCGTAGGGAAACTTGGCTTGCACTCGGCCTTCTCAACGGAGTGACGTTAACTAGCTATTGACGAGAGCTTTAAAATGGTGTATAACACGATCAGGTGTAATCTGTAGATGTCTTAGACGAACCGTTACCAATCCCCATGAGTAGCACTTCCGATTAAGCTTTTTTCTACCTTAAGGTCAGATTTAAGCTTGTTCATGCGCACATAGACTTTTGTAGCTACATCATCACATTCCATCGCTGTCAGAGCTACGTTCAACTAATATACACGGTCGAGTCACATTATTGTGACCACCAGCTAATATCCAGAGTAACCACCGTGTGCAGCGCGGACAGAAACTAGACGGGTTGAGAGTGACTCAATGAGGTGCTGGAAAGTGTTCACAGGTATGTGGTGTCATTCTGACTGCAGAGCATCTGACAGCTGCTGGAAGGTGCGTGGTGGAGGATCCATTGAGCGAACAACACGATCAAACTGGTCCCACAGATGTTCGATTGGGTTTAGGTCTGGAGAATTCAGGGGACAAGGAAGTATTCTGAAGCCTTCGTCGTGCTCTTCTAACCACTCTCGGACATTTCTAGCTGTGTGACACGTCCCATTGTTGTGCTGGATGATCCCATCCGCCCCAGGGTAGATAATCAGCATGCATGGGTGTACATGGTCTTCAAGGATGGATTCATAACGAATTCGGTCCATAGTGCCTTCCACAGGTATGAGTGAACCCATGGAATGCCACAGAAACATTCCCCAGGCTATATCGCTGCCCCCACCAGCTTGTGTTATTCTAGTAATGGTTCAAAAGTATTTGTTCTCCTATGTTTCTTGCCTTATACGCCAACGTTCATCCGTTTTTTTTTTTTTGAGTGCAGGTTTAACGACCACCGTGAGCAACTCAATGGGCTATAATCAGTCGCCCGTCCCTAATTTAGGGTCACTGGTTCCAGGGAAGGGAGAGAGCCTGTGCCGTAAGACAAACACAACATCCATGCCTCACCGGGATTCGAACCCGGACCCCGTTCGGACAAATGATCAGAGGCCATCGCTTAGACCTCTGCGCCACCGGGGGCGGCTTGATCCGTTTGATGAAGCAGAAAACGTGACTCCTCGTAGAAAGCAATCCTTATCCAATCAGCGGAGGTCTAATTCGCATGCTCCCGCGCAAATGTAAGAATTTCTGCCGAAGGTGCAGTAACATCCGTCTGTATCGTAGCCCCATACGAAGCAGGGTTCGCTGAACTGTCATTTTAGGCACACTTCTGGTAGCTCCTTGGTTCGTTCGGCCAGTGAGTTGCTCCACTGTCGCGTGTCGATCGGCCCTCAAGCACTTTCGAAACCGACGTTCACCTCTCACATCAACGGCACGTGGTGCTCCGCAGTTTGCACGTCGCTTATTCGCAATGGTGCCATTTCTCCAATCATGATACACTAACTACATCACCACACGAACAGTTCACAAATTGCGCTGTTTCAGAAATACTGTCACCTTGGCCCGAAATCCGATAATCATCCCTTTTTGCAAATCTGCTAAATCGCTCCTTTTATCCATGACTGCAACGAGTGATATGTTTTCAGAATGCCTGCAGGAAAGCTGATATACGCTCCAAGCCAGCTCACGACACGTGCCTTCTTTCATTGTCTACGCACTGTTGACGTCAAAAGTAGGTGACGGTCACAAAAATGTGTCTCGAGTGTGTATAATAATGATAATAACGATAAATATTGTTTTTGAAAGACCAAACAGTCGAAATACTTACTATTGCCGCCGCCATAGTTTAATAAATATTTACCTTTATGACTCACATATCTTCTTTGGTTGGCTTTACGAAAATAACAATCATGAATCTACATACCTAAGTACCGCTCAACGTCAGGAATTAGTAAACCTTATTGCCTGTTATGATTTAATTCCACTTAGTATGTACTTCACTGCGTACCAGTGTAATCGTTAGTCACCTGAATAAGTGCAATATAATGTACGTAAATAAATGTATATTCTTGATTCTCTCACTTAATTTCACACCCAAAAAGATTTTCGCTTACGAAAGGTGCGTACAATAAATCATCTACAAAGAGTACCAGGGTTTCGATACTTTTATTAATAAACTGTAGGCCCACCTAGGATTTCGAAACAGAAAGAATTCGACTTGGAATAAATTTACACAAACCTAGTGTGACGTTCCTGCCCAGCAGGACGCACACGACATAAAGGCAGATAGCAGCGATAATGAACGTCCGCGTAGCTCAATTGGTATAGCGACTTATTCCGGAATGAGGGAACCCGGTCCGAGCCCCGACGTGGACAAAAGTGACCGAGAAATTTACTTCGTTATAATGGCGCCCGAACTTTCCTGATGACCCGACCGTTCAAGATCTCGCAATGGTGTGATGTTCTTTCCACACCGCGAGAGACGAAAAATAAGAGAATTCCCTTCTTCAGCGCTTCGAAAAATAAATGTGTGTGACGTTGCATTCCACACACCAGATTGACTGGGAGTTTTCAAGTGCACTTTCTACAGCGGATGGCTGCCTGCAACGATTCACGGGCATGGCTAATCCGTGGGCCATGCCCCTGTCCCTCTTTCGGGGGGGGGGGGATGTGACGTACCTGCCCTGCACGACGCACACGATATAAAGGCAGATAGCAGCGATAACGAGCGTCCGCGTAGCTTAATTGGTACAGCGATATATTACGGAATGAGAAGACCCAGGTTCGAGCCCCGGTGTGGACAAAAATAACGGAGAAATTCATTTCGTTATACGTGTACATTCCATAATGTAATTCGGGCCACTTTTCGTGTAAAATATGTCCCGACTGTAGTTGTTGTTGATTGTAGGTTTAGCGACCACCGTGAGTACCTCACTTGGCGATACAGTGAACAGCAATTGAATTAGAGATACCTGTCTAGTAACGTGTAGCACCACCTTTGGCCCTGATGACGGCGGCGATTCGTCTCGGCATGGACTCGACAAGACACCGGAAGCGTTGGAAAGCCATACGGATCCACGACCCATGAACAAGCTCCCACAGTTAACGAAGACTTGAAGGAGGGGGTTAAGAGCTTCGAATATCTCTCGATGGCATCCCAGATGTGCTCGATGGGATTTCTCTGCTCGACTCATCAGTCCAGGCAACAATTTTCCACATGTCTAGGGTCCAGTGGCGATGTTCCCGCGCCCATGCTAATCTTTGCGCCCTGTGATGTGCAGTCAGCAGCGGTACTCTCGTGGGACGATGGCTTCTGTATCCCATAGCGAGGAGATGGTTCTGGATGGTGTGGCTGCTTACACGTTTTTGTGCACCAGCGTTCAATTGCCCAGTGATTTCTTGCATTGTTGCCCGTCTATCCGCTGTTACAATGCGAGCAAGAGGACGATGACCCCGCTCATCCAAGCGCTGTTGTCCACGGCAGTTAGTTATTGCAGGGATGGTTTTACCGGATTTGATGTACTCACGGTGCACCCGTGACACAGTGACTCGTGAAAATCCCAGTGTCTGCACGACTTCCGAGATGGAGTGACCCATTCGTCGGGCCCCGACAATTTGCCCACGATCAAATGCGCTTAGATCATTCGTCTTACTCATACTCCGTCCGACTCTTACTGATTCCCGTTGCATCACTCCTTATATTGTCGTATCGCTGCATACGTCATGTCGTTTCCGTTTACAGGACCGGAGCCTGGAACCAGTGGCCCTAAATTATGGACGGGCGCCACATTTACATAACGTCTCTAATTCATATGCTGTTCGGGGTAAGCAGTCGCCCGTCCCTAATTTAAGGCCACTAGTTCCAGGGAAGGGAGAGAGCCAGTGCCGTAAGACAAACACAACATCCATGCCTCACCGGGAATTCGAACCCGAACCCATTTCGGACGAATGATCAGAAGCCATCCCTTAGACCACTCTGCCACCTGAGTGGCTGTCCTAACTGTGTCCATGTTCTTGAGGTGGAAGGTGTGATCAGAGTTTTTACTCAAGGTATTCCCACAAATGTTCAATAATACTGAGATCTACAGATTGAGATAGCCAGGGTGGCTTCTGCCCCTTATCTTCATGTTCTGCAAACCACAGCTTGACAAGTGTCGCATAATGCAAGAGTGCATTATCTGCTTAAAACCATGGATGGTCATTAGGGAACAATGACTGAAACATTAGGCGCAGGTGGTCCTCAAGAATGGATTCGCACGTTGCACATGTAACACGAACTTACAATATAACCCCTGGTTGTAACACCTGCCATGATAGAGCACCCCACAGCATCAAAGATCCACTTCTATGCTTCTCAGTGGGAACCAAACAGTCGGAGTAGTACGCTTTTGAATGTTTTCGCCGTACATATACCCTAACTGTGGTGGAAAACAAAGTGAATAACTATTCATTAGAACATATGTCATGTTGTCTTTCACATCCCAGTTTTTATGTGCTTTGTACCAGCTTACAAATTATATTGCACTGATGTTGGTAATCAGAGGTTTGTCGATTGCACCACGGCCGTAAATACCGGCATGATGGAAGCTCGCAACGAATTGTGATGACGGAAACGGGACTATGGTGTTCAAATCTGTTGCTATTTGCTGTGCCGTGGTTTTGTACTCCCGTTGTGCAGTCAGCGCCAACGTTTGCCTATCACTATCTGACATCTTCGAATGGTGTCCACAATTCGAACAGCCGCCCCGGTGGCGCAGTGGTCTAAGGCGCTGGCCTCTGATCATTCGTCCGTAAGGGGTCCGGGTTCGAATCCCGGTCAGGCGTGGATGTTGTTTGTCTTACGGCACTGGCTCTCTCCCTTCCCTGGAACCAGTGACCCTAAATTAGGGACGGGTGACTGCTTATAGCCCATGCTCACGGTGGTCGTTAAACCTCCAACCAAAAAAAAAAAAAAAAAAAAAAAAAAACAATTCGAACATTTGGAGGCAACGCCATTTTCTTTTTAATAGGTAGTCATTATCTTCGATACGTTAACTCGTGTTACACCCACTATTTGTGCGGTTCTGGTTACTGAAGCTCCTTTAAGACGCGCACCAACGATCATGCCTTTTTTGAGGTCACTGAAATCTGATATTGTCTACAATTACTGCACAACACTTGTCTCGCCTTTCGTCTGTGGCACTGCAGCGCGATGGCGGACTTCATATTGCACCCCTTTATTTACCTCACATTGCCGGTGACGTCATACTTTAATACGACGCATTGCGTGTAATGTAATCGCCAGTGGGTATTTCCACAGTGTATTTTGGTAAACTCCTGTATATGTCGTCCTTATTAGCCATTATCAATCGACTGCTGGATGAACGTCTCCCCAAATTCTCTCCACAACTTTCTGTATTGAGCCAGTCTCCACCATGTCATTCTTCGCGATCTTTTCCTGTCCCTTGTAATCCTTTATAGCATTTCAGTTATCCAACCGTGGTCAGTCCTAGCAATATGTGCGTTCGATTGCCACTTCAGGAATTTTTCCTCGAACATGACGTCATTAACTTCCGTCATTTTCGTGATCCACGAGTTTCACTTCGTATCCTGCCTGGGGTTTTTTTTTCAGTTCCCTGTAGTCTCTGGATGTCGTTTTTAGTTAAGATCCATGTCTCTGATCTAAGAACTGGATGCATTGATTAAACACTTTTCTTTTAAGACATAATGATCAGCTCTCCCCAAATTTCCTTCAAAACGATCTCTCTTAAGCCAATATCCTCTATGTCGCTCCCGGATGCTTTCGAATTTCATCAACTCATTTCATCCATATATCTAACCATGTGTGCTTGTGAATTTCTCTCTGCATTTTGATGACATATGCTTGAGGACTGTTTAAAATATGTACAAAGGCTGTAATCATTTTCTTCGCAGTTAAAATCTTAATAGAAAGAACTTCACAGTCATCATCTTCATGCGGCTGTTATTTACCTCTAAATGTAAATACATTGGTGAGATCAAATTTGTCTCCATAAAACATTCCAGGCATGCTCTACAGTTTTCAGGTCCTCAGACGTAGGTGGCCAATCCATCCTTCAAATATTTTCATCCCTAACGAATTCGTTGATAAGCTAAGCCCTATGCGTACGAGTATTATAGTCCATAAAAAATTGTGGATTAACAAATCTAACATACGAGCTGAAGGCTCTTGTTCCTGTCTAACCTGGGGATCCATATTTATCAGAAGTGAAATTCAGTAGCCATTTTAGAGATAAAGAATTGTATTTATTTACCTCCAGTATCCCGCCATTTTGATGAGCTGGGCAACGAACATTCAAAGTGCGCTTCTTCTCACGTGTCCCTTCAAATGAGGGGGTGTTAGATTTATAGTTTCGTGGATGTGAGAAGAGTGGAACACGACATTATTGCTCTTCAGCCGTCCCAGGCAACGTTACGGGGACACTTTCCTGCAAGGAAGTAAGAAAAGGAGACAGCAGCGAAGCAATTAAGAACTTAGAGTTTTCAGAGAGAAGGCATTATAAGGCGTGCCCGTGCTTTCTTGGAAGACGTTGGACTTCACTCTTTGGCAGGGGACGATTTCTTTGGGGGGGGGGGGTCGGAGGAAAAAGACAAGGTATTCTCTGGCAGAAAGTTCAAGGACGAGGAGGTGCGCTTGCTGGTCGGCGTGACGGAGATAAGTAGTAAGCAATGAGGTTGATGATAGTAGACGAAAGGAGGTCAGGACCATGCTTTGTGACATTCCCTATAACATCTGAATAAAAGTCTTCCTCACTGCAAGAGCTAAGCTTAACTTTAGTCGTGTTTATTTAATAACTTTATCTATCTGCTCCAGTTGGAAGTAGTACGGGTTAAACACTCGATACAGAACCTACTGCAAACGAAGCATCAAACGAGCCCTTCACACAGGGCGCTACAATATCACTCAACACCAAGCCCTGTAGCACTTGTTGCGCTGATTAGTGAGAATATCGTATTCACACACGTGGCGGGGTGTACAGTTGTTCATTACGGATGTGCAGCCGTCTTTCAATACTTGTCTGTATCATGTGGTGACGCCAATAAGATCTTTACCGAACTCCGAATGATTCATTGCTCTTCCCGTTGTGATCAACACTACTGACGACTACTGATGTACAGCCATCATCAATACTTGTCCGTATCACGTGGTGACGCCTATAAGCCCTTTATCGTACTGCGAACTATCCATTGCTTTTCCCATTGTGACGACATTTTGAGGAAAACTGATGTGCAGCCGTCTACAATAGTTGTCTGTAGCAGGTGGGGACGCCAATAAGACCTTTATCGAACTCCGAACGATTCATTGCTCTTCCAGTTGTGATCAACAGTACTGACGATTACTGATGTGCAACGGTCTTCAATAGTTGCTGTATCACGTGGTGACGCCAATAAGCACTTATCGAACTCTGAACGATCCATTGCTTTTTCCATAGTGATTAACGCTACTGACGATTACTGATGTGCAGCCATCTTCAATAGTTGTCTGTGTCACGTGGTGAAGCTGGTGACCACGTATTTTGCATAGACGCTGCGTACGTTACATTTACATGCATATGTACAATGGTTTATAATTCAGTGGCGGGCGTGCGTGTGCATTCAAGATAGCGGGCGTCACAATGTACTCTTAGTTGAAAATCATTCGTCGTACTATTATAATCAAGTTCACCCTCAATCTAGCACACTCGCTTTTACTCTCGACGGCGTTTTATGTACTCTTTGACTCACTGTCAGTCTTGCCAAAGGTATAGTAATTCAGGAAAGTGATGAGCTTTCCAGAAGGAAAACATTTTCAAGTAACAAAATATACATAAAGATATAATATACATATGTAACAAAATATGCTCACAGGAAAGGTCAAAGATATATCTCACGCCGTTTTTTGGATACACGTGTTAGCCAACACTATACGTACCTTTTTCTTATCCAATAATTGTTTTTTCTCAATTATTTCTTTAAACACTTGGGAAGGAAAAATGTCAGAAATCAGCAAGCTTTATGAAGAAATTTCCTATACTACCAAGTAAAGTTTGTAACATTTCTATATTTTACCACTGCGAATCGCTTTCATTTATCTATGCTACATAATTACCGTGCTTGTAAGATTTATGTCACATCCGGCACAACAATTCTTTAGAAAACCGTTTTCATGTCAACTTTATACTTTACTTTTATTTGCTTTTCAAAATAAGGAAATCTAATGTGCGAATAACATTTGTTTTTAAGTTTAATAACACTGCTCGCTGAATTGGACGACACTTAACAAAAAATGTGGACTCTGGATACTATTTACGCATGGATTTTTGAAAGCTTTCTTCTAGATAGATGTCATTTTGAATTATTCTTAATAAAGGTTACCTATGGAATTTAAAGCAGTATTGTTCTTCTTATTCTTCTGTTGAGACGAAACCCTTATTGATCAGTATTTGCGTAAACTGGCGATTTTTTCTTTTAGGTTCTTATCGTAATGAAGGCGTATAACTAAAATGGATAAATTAGAAAACTCTTGGGGAAAAGATCAAGTTATGTTCAGTTTCATTTACCAATTCTCCAGGCATGTGACAGTTGGATCAGAGAAACGGTAAATCTTTTTAACGCAACTTTGGTGGCATTTTAAATGAGCACTTAAATTCCTTTTTTAATCATTTTTTTCCTGATGTTTCCTAATACATCAGGGATTTATTTGGCGTAACATCGCAAGGATCGATGGTTCCAAACAATGAAAAATTAAACTCTGGAAATGTCAAAACTATTTACCTCCTCGTTATAACGTAAACAGCAGGCTCTTGCACAGAAGGGTTTACTGTGCTTGAAACCTTGAAAGAGAGAAAAAAAACAACTTTTAAGCGGCCAATATAAATGTTGCGAAGAATTTTCCGCTCTCCACATACAGCCCATGTACTGGCTTGGATTCATGAGATTTACAGAAAAAAAATTAGCTTTCCCTTCTCTCCTCCGCAGTACCGGCCATAAAGCTGTCACAGGCAATAAACGATCAATCTAGTCCTTTAGATTCTGCTCCATTATCCAAGTCATAATGAGAAAGTCTAGTTCCCCAGTCAAGATCATCTTGCCCCTGGGCCATCTTGCCCCTAAATATCCTCCCTCTCTCCTTTCTTAGGTTCGTCTTAAGAAAGGAAAACCGATTACTGTTATTAACACCCGAGTGACCACTGTGAACAACAGAGCTTAGGGAAAAGCAACATTTTGTGATGTGCGCAGATTCACTCCTTCCCGCATCGTTCGTCCCACTTCTTAGACAGCGAATATATTCGCTAGAGAGCTGGTTTCAGCCCATTTTTCTAACCCCGAGTTAACTCGTTCCAGCCCAAAGTTTCATTTTTTAAATTAAAAACTTTTTTAGAGTCTTTGTGGTGTTTTGAGCTTGTAATAAAGTAAAAATAACACTGAAAACGTTTTATAACATTTTATTCCTCAAATACAAAATGTTGTGTGTGAACAACATTGGGATACAAAAGTTCAAATTTCTAATAATAATTCCTTTTTCTTTATTTTGTTTTCTTCATGAACATGAAACCACATTGTTCCTTTCAAAAGGAAATTCTGTTTTGATCTCCCATCTCTGAATATAGGAAAATGTTCAATAGAATATTTTTCCCTTCACATCGAAATCGAAAAAAACAGTCTCTCTTTTTTTTTTTTTTGAAACGCGATATCATGTAGCATTTTCTGGACACAAAATAGGAAAATCCTGTTTACATTGTTGTTTCGGATAGTTGTCTACCAGCTACAATGTACAATGGGCTTAGTAAGAATTTGTTTTGTTAGAAGGACTACGAAAGTTTAAAGAATATACACTTATTGACAAAAGTCACCCGACACCTAGGAGAGAAACACAACATAGCATTCATTGACATTCATTAGTACGGTGTCGGTCCACCTTTAACCTTAATGCATGCACTGACCCTTCGAGACATGCTTTCGACAAGGTTTTGGAACACAGCGATAGGTATACGCTTCCATTCAGTACGTAATGCTACCGCTAACTGTTGTTTAGTAGTAGGCCTTGGTTGCAAACTTCTTATGCGGCACTCTAATTCATTCCATAGGGGCTGCATGGGTTGAAGTCCACACACGATACGGAATTACACACCGTAACAGTCCTTGCTTTATCGCTCGGTGCATTATCCTTCTGGTAGCAACAAGGCTCGGTTCCAAAGTATTGCCACAGAGTTGGTAGCGCATAATTGTCCAGAATATCGAGGTAGACTTGTTGGTTAACAGGTTTGTTCACAATAACCATGTAATGGGCCGGGACCATACCACGAAAAACACCCCCACACGAGTGCACTGCCAGCACCAAACTTGACCGTAGGAACAGTAAATTGTGGTAAATAACTTTCCCCCGGCTGCCGCCATACCTACATACGCTCATCATGGATCGTGTATCTGTATTCATAAGTCCATCGGACCCGTTTCCATTAATCTACGGTCCGCGATAAATGTTCTTTACACCATGCTAAACGACGAGTAGCATTCCGAGTGGAGGAAATGCTTATGAGCAGCCGCACGACCACGTTAACCCATGGAATGAAGTTCTCGGCGAATGGTACGTATACATGCCGAGGTTCCAGCATTTTTATTCACCTGTACGCTGAGGTCTTGTGCAGTACTCCCATGAGTAGCTGTAACGACCCTCCTGAGGCTTCGACGTCCTCTATCACTGATTTTCTTTGGTCTGCCGGTACGTTTTGCTGCTTCAGGCAAGCCATGTGTCTTTTACTTATTAAGTGCATGCAAAACAGTTGACGTCTCAGTTTCTCTTATGGACAACCCACAAATATAACACCCAACAATCTTTCCTTTCTCAAAGTCAGTTCTCTCCCGCCGCGACATTTTCACACAACCTCACAGTGCGATATGATCGCGGTCAGCTGGAAGCTTGTTTTTATACCGTTTGCAGCTGTATCGCGCATTTTGAAATCGCAGCAGATACGTTCATTTTTTTAAAGGTTGTCCGCTGATTTTTTGTCAATATAGTGTATGCTGTTTCTAAACAACAATGGGCTGGGAAAGGTTAAATCGTTCAAGTCGGTTAAAAAGAAAAAGGATCTTCTTCCCCTCCATTCGGTTATGAAATAAACTCAGTTGGGAAACGGAAGGTATCAGAAAAAAAAATTGTAACGATACTTCCATAACGAGACACCACCGAGCAACGGTTATCACCAAACAACGGCAAGTTTTGGTTGGTATAGATCAGCTGCGGTAAGATTAGTATTAGCGATAACCCCTGAAACACGGAACCTCATACCAACGGTCAACGGACACCCCAATCACTCTGGAAGGAGAATTAGCTGACACTCCCCAGGTAGCAATATTATGTTGGACCAACACCGTGGGCTTTCAACGGTTGGCCCAGCGACGAGGCGACTCGGCGGCCAACAATTGGATATGTGTTGGTTCAACGGTTGGACCCACGTTGGAAAACTGTTGCAAACAGTTTTACAATGTGATCATGTGATCTTGGACAACCATGGTTGTTCATGTGTTGTTGGACAACCATAGTTGTTCATGTGTTGTTGGACAACCATCGGACAACCGTTAAGTGGCCGATTTGTTGATAAATGATTGGTCATATATGGTTGGAAAAACCGTTGGCCAATCTTAGATAAACAACGCAACCTTCGCCCAACGGTGCCGACCCAAAAATATCATTGGGCCAACCGTTGGCCTAGGTCAGTGTGCTACTTGGGTCGTTCCTTAGGATTTACTTCCCTCCTTAAGTACATAAGCGGGGGAGAAAGATGGGGACAACAACGTTGCTAAAAAGACCTGTGACTCCGGTTGGATGGGTATATATACCAACCACTGAATTATTAAAAATTCATGCAAATGTATGTAAACGTAACATTCGCAACATGCAAGCAAAAACGCGATGACACGTATCACCACGTTATCTGGGCAATTACTTAAGACTGCTGCTCGTCCGTAAACGTCAGTATGTGACGTACCTGCCAGCAGGACGCACACGACATAAAGGCAGATAGGAATCAGAATAAACGTCTGCGTAGCTCAGTTGGTAGAGCGACTTATTCCGGAATAAGCGGACTCGGGTGCGAATCCCGGCGTAGACCAAAAATGACGGAGAAATTTACTTCGTTATAATGGCGCCCGAACTATCCGGACGACCCGGCCGTTCAAAATCTCGCATTGGTGTGATGTTATTTCCACACAGCGAGACAGGAAAAATCAGAGAATTCCTTCTCCAGCGCTTCGAAAAATAAAAATGTGTGATGTTGCATTCCACACAGCAGATTGACTGGGTGTTCTCAAGTGCACGTTCTACAGTGGATGGCTGCCTGCAACGATTCATGGTCACGGCTGACCCGTGGGCCATGCCCCCGGCCCTCTTTCGGGGGGGGGGAGATGTGACGTACCTGCCAGCAGGACGCACACGACATAAAGGCAGATAGGAATCAGAATAAACGTCTGCGTAGCTCAGTTGGTAGAGCGACTTATTCCGGAATAAGCGGACTCGGGTGCGAATCCCGGCGTAGACCAAAAATGACGGAGAAATTTACTTCGTTATAAGTAGTGTGTTTATCACAATAGGAAAAACAAGAAGGATGACACCGAATTTTCGTGTGTAATTTTAGAAGACTTTTTTCAGATTTTGCTGCGAATACATCAGAAGCGGAAATTGAAACTTACGCCACCTGGTGGCCAAACCATTTTTTACAAAAATTTGAAATTACGTACAAAGGATTTCCCATCAGGAGCTGTGTCTGGTGCAGAATGAATTTCTCAAATCGGAGATCTAGAAGCAGAGATATAGGGGGGGGGGGAGAAATTTACCTTTACGAATCCTAGCGGAAAGTCTATGAATTACTTGAAAATTTTGAAATTATATGAAAAACATGTCACACTGGAGACACTACCCAACAAAGAAGGAATTTTTGCAATAGGACTCCTAGAAGTAGAGATATTGGCAAAAATAAGATATACATCTACGCATCCTGGCGTAGAAACTATGCGTTATTTTAAAAAGAAAATTTTTCTAAAAGGTTTGTTCACATGAGTACTATCGGTTTAAAAACGACGTTTTTTTCAATCTAAAAGTTAAAACCTCATATTTTGCTGCAAATACATCAGAAGCGGAAATTAAGACTTACGTCATCTGGTGGCCAAACCATTTTTTACAAACATTTGAAATTATGTACAAAGGATTTCCCATCAGGAGCTGTATCCGGTGCCGAAAGAAGTTTTCAAATCGGAGATTTAGAAGCCGAGATATAGGAGGAAACGCAATTAACATTTACGCCTCCTAGCGGAAAGTCTATAAATCACTTGAAAATTTTTGAAATTACATGAAAAACATGTCACACTGAAAACACTATCCAACAAAGAAGGAAATTTTCTAATCGGACTCCTAGAAGTAGAGATATTGACAAAATCAGATATACATCTACGCCAAAAGGTTTATCGATGTGAGTGGCATCAGCCCACGAAAAAATTTTTCCAGTCGATGTTTTAGACGCTCATATTTTATGGCAAATAGATCAGAAGCAAAAATTAACACTTAGGACCCTGGTGGCCAAAGTATTATTTACCAAAAATTTGAAATTATTTGCAAAGACTATTGCATCAGGAGGTATATCCGCTGAAGAAAACATGTTTCGAATCGGAGTTATAGAAGAAGAGTTATCGGGGAAAACATAATTTACTTGTACGCCCCCTAGCGGAAAATCTATGCCCAATTTGAAAAAGTAACTATGCCTAAAATACTCTTTGACATAAATGGAATCGAAAGAAAAATTATTTTTTCAATCGGATGTTTAAAAGCATATATGTGGAATAAAATATATTTTTGAATTCGACATTATCTGCATTTACGCCCTCTAGCGACGAAATTGTACATCGTAAAAAAAGCGAAATGAAGGAACATCATTCGTATATTTCGAGCTTCCCAGTGCAAAAAGATTTTTTTAAATCGGACTAATAGTGGCAAAGATATCGTGTATACAGGCGGAGGGACATAACGATAACATAAGCACGATCTTTTTTATGCTTTCCAATCGTAGGTTGAAGAAGCGTATATGCTCCAGCTCAGTGGGGCCTGCCTGGGGACGAATCCTATTGAAAATGGGCGAAATGGGATCAAAGGTTAGGACACAGGAGCGGAATCTATTTCGTAGCCCTTATGCATCATAACTTACGTAAAAATGCTTCGATTGCGACAAAACTTTATCATGTTATTAAAGGCCGCCCCGGTGGCGCAGTGGTCTAAGCAATGGCCTCTGATCATTCGTCCGAAAGGGGTCCGGTTTCGAATCCCGGTGAGGCATGGATGTTGTGTTTGTGTTACGGCACTGGCTCTCTCCCTTCCCTGGAACCAGTGACACTAAATAAGGGACGGGCGACTGCTTATAGCCCATTGAGTTGCTCACGGTGGTCATTAAAACTCCAATCAAAAAAATATTATTAAGGAGGTATACTGAACCGGTTCTGTTGAATATAATCGAAATGGGATCAAAGGTCAGGGCACAGGAGCAAGACTCATAACTCGAGTAATAACTTGAGTAATGATTTCTGGTATGTTGGAAAGTGTATATAATCAATGCATTGCATGATTTCACTAACTTGTTTTACAGAAGACGTGCTAACAAAGTAACTTTCCGAGTTCGAAAAAGGCTTTGTTGTGTACATCCGTCTGACTGGAATGACGATTTTGGAAGTAGAAGACCTGACTGGTTCCTTAAAAGGTGGGATATCCCGGGTCTTTAATCAGTGGGAAAATAACCCACGTTGCTTGTATAAGAGGCGCAACTCTGGTGCAACGACAATATGTCAGGAACGAGATCGTCGTTGTTTGAGGAACGTTAGAGTACAGTGAAGTGAGGAACATAGTGACTGGGCACTTGAAGACTAGAGATAAGTCATGTGGTCCGACGAGTCACGGTTCACCTTGTTTTATGTTTACGTTAGGGAGAGAGTTTGACTGGAACCCCATGAAACAAAGGATACAGCTCAAGTTTATTGAGAGGGTCTCACGGTGTAGGGCATGTTCTGTTGGTAGGGACCGGGTTGCCTGATATTGTTGGAAAGTCGGGTGCCCTCCAAAGATTTTCTGATTATCTAAATATCTGACCTAATTCCTTATCCAGCAGGTGACGGCTGTTTCATAGAAGACAATGCTACTGTACATCGCACAAGATATGTTCAGCGAGAATAACAGAGTCTTCCTCGAAGTTCCCTACCGCCAAAAAGCACGGATCTGAACCCCATCGAGAGCGTGTGATACATGTTAGAAAAACAGTCAGGAAGCAGAATCCTTTTTAACCAAATCTCGGAAAGTTGAAGGACTGTCTGGTGAATTTCTGGTGCGCTGTAAACGTAGATTCACTCCAAAATCTTGGGGAATCTATGCCCCAATGAATTCGTGTTGTAATTTCGACTGAAGGAAGCCCAGCCCCGTTTTAAATACACTAGCGTGCAAAAATTGAGGACGAGACGGTTTTTCGAATGAAACGTTGTGCAGAAATGCTCCATATCAACTCAAATCATACCATTAGATCCCCAAGATATAAGAATATGGGACAAGTGAGCAAAACCGTCCAAACAAGGAATCCAAAGGATACAAAGGTACTTTATTGAAAAGGTAGCTTCGAGCACAACTGGACAAAAGACAGAAACGTCCATGTGGCAGGCGGCTGCCAAGAAAAATCCAGTCTTTAATAGGGGATGTGATCACACCTGACAGCGTTACAGGATTAACAACGTCTGTCCATGCTGAAGACAAGGTTGTCAATGAGCTGTTGAGGCATCGCTGCCCATGTCTCTTGTAGCGCCAATCGCAGCTGTGGAATCGTTGCTGGCGGCTGGTGACGTGCTGCCAAGCGTCTCCCGAGAAGGTCCCACACGTGTTCGATTGCATTTAGGTCCGGGGACCTTGCGGGCTTATCCATGCGTTGAATATCTTCACTCTCCAACAGCTCTGTAACAGCCACTGTACGATGAGGTGTAACGTTGTCGTCCATGAAGAGGAACTCAGGACCCACAGCACCTCTAAACAGACGCACGTGAGGCAGGAGAACCTAGGTACAATGGCGGACACCAATGACTGAACCTCCTTGAAAGATGTGGAGATCAGTACTGCTTCCAAGCTTGATACCGCCCCAAACGAGAACTCCGCCACCTCCAAACCAGTCCCTTTCGATTATGTTGGAGTTGTGATTGCGTGTTCCCTGCTCTCTCCAAATGTGTATACGTCCAGAATCGCTCGTCAGACTAAATCGGCTCTCATCCGTAAAGAGAACTCGACCCCATTGCTGATGTGTGCAGTTTTTGTGTTCCTGGCACAACAGAAACCGCTGTCTCCGATGAGCAGGCGTTAATGGCACACACCGTACTGGTCGTCGTGCAAATAGACCACCTTTGTGCAGCCTTCTGGCTACGGTAAAACGCGATAACGGACGTCCAGTTATCTGTTGCATGTGCCTTGCGATTTCTCCCGCTGCCTGCCGTCTGTCTCTTCTCGCCTGTAGGGCAATATACCGGTCATCCGCCGCCTTTGTTGCTCGTGGACGACCACTACTAAACTCTCGGACAGCTGCTCCTGTCGTTTGAAATGCTCTCCAGGCTTGTGAAACGATGCTGTGAAAGATCCCGAACTCCTCGGTCACACTAGTCGCACTTCGACCTTCCTTCTTCTAACTTCCCAATGACGCGACTTCGGGTAAAGACATCCAGATGTCGTGTACTGAATTGCCTGTTGGTCATATCACACGGTGGCAGCAACTCGACGTCGTTCAAACCGATGTACACCGGGCAATTGCCTTCACCGAATTGCTGAGCGTACACCGCCTGTGTGCTTTATACCCTTCCGACACTCCTCCCCTCCCCCTAGGTCATGCTGCATATATGCGCATGCCCTACCGTACCGGACCCTAGCCTATCTCCTGACTGGTCTTTCGGTCTGTTCTGCCTGCTCGTTCCACTGTTATGCTAATTCTCCTCTTCGTCCTTAATTTTTTCACACCAGTGTATGTGTACCTACTAACTCTCTCTCTCAATCCTACCTTAAGTACTTATGGACTCTTTTCCATTTAGGTATGCGTGCCACCTACCTCTCTTTCCACGTACCTAAACTGCATCTGGACTCTGAGTTCTGCCTTATGTACGTATACATTTCTTTCCTTTCCATTTACGTTCGGACTCCCTCTCATTTCCACGTACGTCCGAACTTTCTTTCATTTCTACGTACCTCCAGACTCTCTTTTCAAATATCTTGGGTCTGTCTTTCTAATTTAACTACATTTGGGCTTTCTTCCATTTCTAAGTATGTCCAGCTTTACTTTCAATCCTACCTTAGGTATCCCTGAACTCTCTTTTGTTCATTCTTTTCTTCCATTTACGTACTTCCAGACTCTCTTTCAATCCTGTCTTAAGTACCTTCGGAATTTAGTTCAATCGTGCTTTAAATACCTCTGGACCTCCATTTTTATGGGACTCTCAGCCCTATTTTAAGTTAGTCTCTGAAATTTCTTTCACTTTTGTTTAAATCTAGACTCTCAGACCTGCGTTAAATACATCCGTACTTTCTTCCATTTACATGCACCTCCGAACTCTCTTCCAATCCTATCTTATGAACTTTATTCGATTTATATATAATTCTAGACACTCTTTCAGTCGTACCTTCAATTCTACAGAACTCTCTTTCAATCTTATCTTACACGCACCCAGATTCTCTCCCGTTTCTATATTTAGTGCCTTTACAAAAACTGCTACTTTTTTTCATACTCTATAGAAATACGTAAGTTCTCCTCAGAGCGCAGTTATTTGTTTTTAAATAAATCTACCTAAGAAATCTGCTTCATTCTTCCGCAGCACCTTAAATTAATTGCAGCGACTTTCTTCTTATCGCTTTACTAACTGTAAGAAGCCATTAGAAATGAATAAATATGTATCTGTTAACTTCTCCATGGTTGAAAGTTTACTATCTTTCAAAACTTTAACACGGGATGGGAAAAAAGACTGTTCCCACAGGTATATTTTCCCCGTTTAGAAGTCTTCGAATATTCTGTAAGGAAATTATGTGTTATATTGTTTATACCAGATTATTAAGAATCCGCGTTCTCTTTGCATACATCGAATGGGACTACTTGTAATTGCTGTTTCACAGGCCAATGATTATTACTGAGTTATGTAAGAGGCACAAGACTGCAAGGAGTTCCGTTTACGACATGCCGGATAGAAATGGCAAAGAAATGAAATTTTAAACACTAGGCATCGAACAGATGCAACTGTGAGTCGTGAATTTTTGAACATGGAGGAGGAATTCCATCAGTTCCGTTGCTTTATTATCCGCAAGGGATTGCTGAACTGTAGAAGCGACAATATGGCAGGGTCAGCAAATGAAATCTCGAAGGGATGAACGCTGTTATTTTTTCTTCAGTGTATTCAAGTTATATTTCTCGGAAAGCATATGGTAATTTTTTTTGGCCTTTGGAGCATTTGTAAATAACTCATTGGAACAAGTGCATGTTCAAAAGCCTGCAGGGAACAGGAGCCCTATGAACGACGCAGTTTTCCCTCCCAGTAGACGACTATAGTGCGTTTTGGTTGCACAGAATCTTTTATATCCTAACCCAGCACTTTTACTTGAAAAACAACACATACGTATACTTCAAAATTTATGAAATTAGATCTTCATAATTTTTCTTTCGACTTTTTTAGCATAACGTTCGGCAACAAGGACGTGGTTACAACATCTTGTTGTCCATAAGTTGATGAAAGTAGGTCGTCTGGTACGACGTCTGTAAACAACCGACATCCGCAACACAAAATCAGATCATAAAAATTGTTTTTTCATTAGACAAGGATGGTTATTCGTGAATTTCTGTGACGTTTTTTCTTCTTATCGCTTTGCTAACTGTAAGAAGCCAGAAGTGGAAAGAACGTTTTTTCTCTAATTTATTTTCTTTTATTTTTTCAAAATAAGAACATTATTTTCACTAAATTTATTTTCTTCTATTTTTTCAAATTTTCCTATTAGGTGCAGTATTTTTTTAATCTAACTAATGGATTGGAAAAATTTCTTTTGCAATTTGACCTAAAATTATGGCTAAAAATCCAAGTATTATTTGACGTAGAAGACAAATACTTCCGCCACTGGACACACAGTTCTGCAAAGATACATAAATACACACTTTGCCAAAAAAAAAACTGACTCACACCGAGAAAGTCATTCGATTCTGATGAAACACCTGATGCAAGTACGAGGTCCAATCAAAACGTTCCGAGTGTAGGCCGATATACAACAAAGTACTTACGTTACTTAAATCTGGCTATGATCTCCCTCAAATTAGTCTCTTCGGGCAGCGATACACCGCTGTCAGCGTTTTTGCCACTGTTCGAACTCTCCCCGGAAGTCCTGTTCGCGAATCGTGTCCAAGCACTGTCTGCGATTCCCGCTGGATCATATCCACGGTTTCAAAACGGCGACCGTTGAGCTTCAGCTTCATCTTCGTGAACAGAATGAAGTCGCAGGGGGAAAAATCCGGCGAGTAAGGCGGGCGATAAAGGGCAATCATGCTGCTGCGACTGCAGAACTAGCGTGTTGATAACGCTCTGTGAGCTGCTGCATTGTCGTGATGGAGCAGGAAATCGCCCCTGCTCCACGTTTCAGGTCATTTGCGGTGAATGTCCTCCCGAAGACGCCGCAGAACATCTCAGTAAAAAAGTGCGGTGACGGTCTGGCCCTGGGGGACGAATTCACGGTGCACAACCTCACGAATGTCAACATTTCTCCATATTTTCGGGGGTTTTGCTCGTGGATAGTCGCCCTGACCTCTCGTCGTCTTCCTGTGCCGTTCTGCCGTTCTTGAAGCGCGAGTGACACTCAAAACCTCTCGCACAACTCATTGCTTCATTGCAATAAGCCTGCCAAAAAATCCATGCGTCTCCGTTCTCGATTTGTCGAGTTTAACGCAGAATTGTATGTTCTAACGCTGCTCTAATTTGCAGTCTATACCAAAATTGCAGCTGTGTTCTGCACGTGGTCACCAAATATCGTGTACCACAGCTCCTATGTTCACAGAACGACGCTACTCGGCACAATGACTCATGAAGGTCACTGCCCTCGACCTCTGCTCGCGCATCCGCGTACTGCTATCTGGTGGCGCGCTACGTACTCATTCTCGGACTTTTAAATCGCACTACGTATCTGAGGACCCAATATATGGAAATGATTTAGAAAATAATGACCAGTGACGAATTAATGGACGCCACAGCGAATGGTAACTGCGCACCGAGGAAGGTATATCAAGAGCAAAGCTCGCACGCATGAATAGTTTTGACAGCAGACTGCGGTTGCATTAACCTCCACGGACTGCGAAGATACCTCGACTTTGGAAACCTGCATCTTAGGAGTGGTTGAGCGCGTCCCGGTGTGTGAGGCATGTGCCGTCCCACGGTAAAGTCAGTATCCGTGCGCTGAGCGGTTTGTCTGTAGCCACGCAGCGATTACAATTTGGCCTTTGTCAAACTCGCTTAATTTCGCTGACTTTCCCATCCTAAGAACAAGAATAACGGTGATTAACAGAGCTCTATAAGAGGTGCTACTTATACCGTTTCATGGCATTCCCAGGAGCCGTAGTTTACCTGAAGTTGTTTCTATTTGTATAAGCACACGCTGGTCATACTGTTTTGGCTCTTCGGTGTATTTATCATGATTACCGTTATCTATCTTTATCAATTCACTGCTAGATAGCCTTCCGATGCTTCTTGCACACGTTTCTGTTTTGGGACAGTCTGCTGGATGACAGTTCTACATGCTTTCGAATTTCATTCAACCATCTGCCATATGATCATGTTCTTCTTTTGGGTCTGTTCCTGTCCCTTCGAATCCATTCTAGAATTTCAGTTGTCCAACGATGATAAGTTCCTCTAGCAATGTGTCCAGCCAATTACCATTTCAAGGATGTTGTACGGCTTTCAATATCGTCAGCTCCTGTCGTTTTCATAATCCACTAATTCACACTCCTCCTGTCCTCCAGTGCAACACCAAGTATACACCTGTTCTATTAGGCAATAATTATTATTCGTGTATACACAATATGGTTAAGGTTCAGGATTCTGTCACTAAACGATCCCAAAAAACACAGCGATTAACTAAAATTGTTCACAAATTTAAAAGCTTTTAGTTAAAACACATATGTAGAAATTAAAATATACTTTCAAGATCATTCGAACAATCATATTGTTCATCATCAGGAAAATTAGTTAAAAGTTAATTAACTAATAACTAATAATAACTAATTTTCCTGATGAACAAAACCTATTAACTAATTTTCCTGATGATGAACAAAACCTTTTAACTAATTTTCCTGATGTTGAACAATATAATTGTTCGAAAGATCTTGAAAGTATATTTTAATTTGTACATATGTGTTTTAACTAAAAGCTTTTAAATTTGTAACCAATTTTTGTTAATTGCTGTGTTTTTTCGGATCGTGTAGAGACAGAATTCTGAACCTTAAACATATACACCTCTTCATTCTTCTTTCAGTTAGATGCAGCCTCTGGATTCCTTCTTAGTTGTATCGCCGGTGATACATAAGAACTGAAAAGATGTATTCGTTAAACACTTTTCTTTTAAAACATAATAGTAAATTACTCTTGAAAATTGCACTATTTCTTCCAAATACTCCCCATTCGAGTTTTATACCTTTATTAATTTCCTCTTCGATGTAGCCCAAGCATGATATCGGTTGTCCAAGGTAAAAGTAGGCATCTATTATTTCTAGAATCGCCCCCATCAACCATCTTCTACATCTACAGTTCCTATAAAATGACTTTCGTTTTCTTAAATTTAATCTGTAATGCAATTTCAATTATTTTAATCGTGCGCATCATGGCTATTACCCATTTGGGAAACACTGAGTTTTGATAAATCCCAAGTGTAAGATGTTCAGATTATGTGACTCAGAAAAATGCTGCATCTGAGCAGATTCCGCATCCTGCAAGTTATCAGTGTTAAGACTACATCTCCAACAAGAAAATATAGATTGCTTAAAGTAGAAAGAAATGACCAGTTGCTTGCGCATTACAGAATTTTGAATAAGTTTTTTGAGTAAAGCAATTTGGAAAAAGTAAGATGTCAAACAGAAATGACAAAGTGTTTCAGTGTAAATGAGAAGTCCTTCAGCTTTTATAGGTATACTGATTCTTGTATACCCATCTGTCATATCTCTCCTCTCTTTCCTAACACTTCAGGTGTTAGGAAAGAGAAGAGCGTTACGACAGAGGTCTTCTGGAACTGAAGTACTGTCGTGAAGCAACGGAATACATCTCTCATGATTTAATAAATCCATATTTAAATGGCTTGCTCTCAAGGTTTAGGTTCTTGTTTATTATCGCACAAGTTTTGATGCCATGCAACCACCGCCGCCTTAATATTCCCTTTTCTGCTAGCTTTTAGAATTCCGTGCAATTATCATATTATTTATGCTCTTGGAGGTTCTATTGGTATGATCAGCATGCCACCATTTTGGTATTCATTACCTCTTTAAGTGAGTATAACCCCTCATCAACCTCACCCCCATATATCCTGTCTGACTCTCTATTGAATTTAATTTTCACCACTCTTTTGACACAGCATATCACGTCATGATTCCTCTCACCTACAGTCCACTAATTATATATATTTCCAAATCTCGTATCATCATCAAAGGATTCCCGCCGTCACGAAAGCGTGCATACCATTCAAAAGCTCATCTGCGGGATCTATTCAATATGTACGCTTCTTTTAACATTCTGTGAGTTTCAGTAGCTGATTTATCAAGTTCCAAACAAAAACGAATGTTTACTCTCTGCTCTTTCGTGGCTAAAATAAAATGGGACGAAAATGCTTACTATGGCTTCCTTAATGCCGGCCTGCCGGTACAGGTATAAGACGGTTTCCAGCTGATTACCCTAGTATATCATAAATAGTGCAAGATAAGGCGTAAGTAAAACATATTCGCACAGAAGGTCCTACTTTTTTACTCTTTGGCAGCTTAAGTAGCCTCTCGTTCCCCAAAATGAAATACCTGAAGTCCTGATTGTTATGCCCCCTGAAAGAGCCCAGAATGTTGACCCATATGATCAAATTTTTTAGACGTTATGAAGATCCCCTGATACAACTTTTTAACACCTCTTTTGTAAAAGCGATCGTGCTTATCTTAATGGTTTGTCCGTCCGTCCGCCTATGGACACCATATCTCAAGAACTATTGCGCTGATTTGAAAAATTCTTTTGGCGTTCGGAAGCTTGAAATGTGCGAATAATAATAATTGCATTCCGATTATTTCCGATGCATGACTTCGCCGCTAGAGGACGTAAATTCAGATGATATCGAATCAAAAATACATTTTATTGCATATAATTGCTTCTAAATATCCGATTGAAAATACTCTTCCTTTCTTTTGATGTCATTCATAACAAAGATTATTTTAGGCACAGTTTCTTTTTCAAGTAAAGCAACCGAATTCAGGGCAAAATACTTTTTTCATTCATAAATTTCAATAGAGTCGTCGATGTGGCCTGTAAGTCGACGCCCTGACTTCGGAATGAAAAAGTTTGGACTTCAGAAGGACATGATTTTCGAATTTGTAGTACTTTATTGCACTGCCCTATTTTGCTTAGTAATCTGATTTCTGATTTTTTACGTTAGCTAAATTCACAGTGTTTTTTTTTAACATACGCATTTAAATTAACATAGCGCGACATGAAGAGAAAGAAAGTATTGGCATTAGTAGACCCTAAGATGGCAGCCTTGCTTAGCCGTATGATGGAATAACTTAAACCACAGCTAAAATTAAAAAAATTAAGGTGAGGCAAAAGTGGTATAATACAATCCTACGAAGCTACTCAAAAGTCCATTAATAGCAACAACGCCGATCATATACGTAGATAGCATGATTGAAAAATGATATCTTTGTCTTTATCATCGGGTAATTTTGTCAGTTCCAAAAACAGATGTTACTCATCAAGAGCCGGGGAGAAATTAACTATTACAGTTGGCTTTCAACCATGTTCGGCAGGATTTAATTTGCGCGGAAATCCACGTAAATGAATTTGCAGCAATTTAGCTGAGGTACTAAGATCACTAACTGGAACACCCAGGGAAATAGAGAGGCATGAAAGTTCGTCTCTGCTCTGAGGCTCAAGGCCTCAGGGCAGAGACAAACTTTCATACCCTCTGGAGGGCGTGGATGACGAAAGTGCGTAAACTTGTTGTTCACGAAAGAGCAGAGCAGGACGAAAATACTAGAAACCAGAACTGATATCCAGGGAGGCTGTTCATGAAAAATTTTAGGGTTTCGATGTTTCAAAAGAGATCTACATTAAATTTTCAGCTCCACATAGTATAGCAAATACTTTTCATTCCTTTTAGAGATCCATGAAGAAAGCTAATGCCTTAGAATTTCATTTTCGAACGTAGTTGTTAACCCAAAGTTTGATGTTCAAACATAACATCAAAACAGATGGGTCCGGGTTCGAATCCCGTGAGGCATGGAAATTGTGTTAGTCTTTCATCGCTTGCTATCTCCTGTCCCTTTTCTGTAACTAATAGCTCTGAATTGGAGACGGGCGACTGCTTATAGCCCATCGAGGTTTTCACGGTGATCCTAAATGTCACCCCGGTTGCGCAGTGGTTTAAGCGCTGGCTTCAGACCATTCGTCGGAGATTAGTCGGGGTTCGAATGAGTGAGGATAGATGTTCTGTTAGTCTTACATCACTGGCTCTCTTCTGGAACCAATGACCTTAATTTAGGGACTGGCGACTGCGTATAGCCCATCGAATCGCTCACGATGGTCCTCAAAGCCACCACGGTGGTGCAGTGGTCTAAGTGCTGGCTTCTGACCATTCGTCCGAGATAGGCTCGGGTTCGAATTTCGGCGAGGCATATATGTTGTCTCTGTCTTACAGCACCGGCTCTCTCCCTTCCCTGGGACCAGTGGCCCTAAATTATCGACAGGGGACTACTTATACGTATCGAGTTGCTCACGGTGGCTATTAAGGCTGCAAATCAGACCAGTCAACGTAATCCTATAGCAACATAGAGGCACATTTTAAGAACACATAATAAATAAAGTAACTCATAAAAATTATTGACATCATTTTTGTTATAATGGATAAAGAGTAAATAGCCGCACCGGTGGCGCAGTGGTCTAAGGCGTTGGCCTCTGATCATTCGTCGGAAGGGGTCCGGGTTCGAATCCCGGTGAGGCATGGATGTTGTGTTTGTCTTACGGCACTGACTCTCTCCCTTCCCTGGAACCAGTGACCCAAAATTAGGGGCGGGCGACTGCTTATAGCCCATTGAGTTGCTCACGGTGGTCGTTAAATCTCAAAAAAAAAAAAAGAGTAAATAATGCATATTGACATCCAATGACTCCAAGATATCCCAGAGCGTCTGCGCTCAAACATAGTGTGCAGAGAAGGGCGGCACAAACTGCTCCCTCTGGTAAGGTAGAAAACAATTCAGATGAGGTTCTATGAAACGCTGTTTACGTGACTCCCTGCTGATGGCGCCGCTTCCGGAGAATTTTATTTTTCTGTTGCTACTGAGGTACGTGCATCTGACGTTCACGCAGGACGTCCTCTACTTTACTTCTCGAATGTTTTCTTAATAAACTCATGGATTTTCCCCTCAAAATCTGATTCAAATCGAAAACGTGGTGCATATAATCCTTCCCTCGCTGATTAGTCACAAAGCTACAACACGTCTCAAGTACATCCATATGATAACATCTATGTATTGAAACTCTTTGTCATTGGGCAGAAGCGAATTTCCCTTATTAAGATGGCTGACGGTTTCCTTTGATATCTTGGTTGGATTACGAAAAACGTACCCGCAGTTAATCCTTTAAAATATACCACTACGAAAACTGCTTGCTGGCTTTCGGAAGAAAAGTCATCGGTGTGCTGCACGTAGAACTAAATATTGGTTTTTGTCTTGCCTACCTCAATGCAGTTTGTCCATTGTCATATGGAAGAGTTACGGTGCAGTGCAACGCAAGGATATTTCTTCACCGCCCTGGTGGCGCAGCGATCGAAGCGATGGCCTCTGATCATTCGTCCGAAAGGGGTCCGGGTTCGAATCCTGGTGAGGCATGGATGTTGTGTTTGTCTTACGGCACTGGCTCTCTCCCTTCCTCCTGGAACCAGTGACCCTAAATTAGGGATAGACGACTGCTTATAGCCCATTGAGTTGCTCACGGTGGTCGTTAAACCTCCAATAAAATAAAAAGAACATTTCTTCCTGAACATGCACGGCTGTTCGCCAATATGTCGTTTTCAAAGTTATTGCTTTTGGTTATGCATATATTTTGTTTTCGTTTTAATTATGAATTAAGTTGTTAAGACTTGCAGTCTTTGTAACACACGAAAGGGTCGTTGTGAAACTTTTTGGTTATTATTTTACTGACACGGCAGCAGGTACAAGTATAACACAGGAGTATTACCTGGGAAGTTTATGAATACGCAGACATAGCATCTCCAAGTTTAGGTAATTTTAATCGTCATATCCTATATATATATATTTTTTTACTTTGGGTGAGAGAATTTAAAAAAGGTTCTTTAGGAAGAGAGAATTTGCTGAATTGCCAACACCGCTGCTTACAGGGAAGAAACATCCGGTGAGAGGATACTTCCCCTAATTTCCGAAATATTTACATCTGACACTGCTGTACAGATATATCAAATTAACACTTGGGAATTAAAATTTTCTAAAGTTTTTTAAACTGAATATGAAATTATCCATTATCAGGCCAAAACAAAAAATCTTATCTGGAGACCGACTTAGCTATATATATTCGTAGAGATGTGTTTCTATTATAGAATTTATCATGAACACTTGACTGCGACGAATATAAGTGACATTACTCTTAAAAAATACACGACTGAATAAACAAGTTAGTAAAATCATGCAATGATTATGATCCGCTTTCCAACATACCAGAGAGCCGCCCCGGTGGCGCAGTGGTCTAAGGCGATGGTCTCTGATCATTCGTCCGTAAGGGGTCCGGGTTCGAATCCCGGTGAGGCATGGATGTTGTGTTTGTCTTACGGCACTGGCTCTCTCCCTTCCCTGGAACCAGTGACCCTAAATTAGGGACGGGCGACTGCTTATAGCCCATTGAGTTGCTCACGGTGGTCGTTAAACCTCCAATCAAAAAAAAAAAAAAAAAAGCATACCAGAAATCATTACTCTAGTTATTACTCACGTTATGAGGATAATGGCGGTGGAATAAATCTCACTCCTGACCTTTGACCCCATTTCGATTATATTAAACAGAATTGGTTCGGTATACCTCCGTAACACCATACTAAAGTTTTGTCGTAATAGAAGCATTTTTACGTACGTTATGACGCGTAAGGGCGATGGAATGGATCCCGCTCCTATGTCCTGACCTTTGACCCCATTTCGTCCATTTTCAATATCGTTTGTCCCCAGGTACATACTAAAATGGGTTTGATCCTTCCATATACTAAAATTTCATCGATCGTACTATTTTTTCGCAACTTATGACGCATAAGGGGAATGGAATGGATCCCGCTCTTATTTCGTGATCTTTGACCCTATTTCGTCCATTTTCAATAAGGTTCGTCTCCAGGTGGTCCCCTACCTCATACTAAAATTTCATCGAAATCGAACCATTTTTATGCGAGTTATCGTGCGGACGGGCAGACGGAAAAACCTGGAGCATATACGCTTCTTCAACTTACGGTTGGAAAGCGTAAAAAAAGAAGGATTTCGATGCACGCAAAAAATTAAATTTTTAAACTGCGTTCTAATTAACATAGCCAGGTTTGTTCCTCGCAGAAGCTGTAAAGTGAAAAATAATAATAGAGTACCGTGGTGCTCTCTGTAGATAATAATTTATGCTATGCATCTTTCGCATGCAAAGATCTCTGCAAACAATAAGGTTTCCTAATTCCTGACATGGAGCGGTACTTAGGTAGGTGGAACAGTGAATGTTATTGACATAAAACCAATCAAAGAAGATATGTGAGTCATAAAAGTAAATATTTACTAGTCTACAGGGAAGCAAACGTTAACAGCAATTGGACTGTTTACTTTTTCAAAAACAATATTTATTATTATTCTTATTATATATTATTCGAACTTAGACGAACGTAAGAGACGTTCCTAACACAGATGAAATGCAGTGTATTGGACTGGCCAAAAAGTCGTTTCGTTTTTCTACACATAGATGGCAAAACATGTCTTGAAATGTAACTAACGTCATTTCAAACCGCAAGTTCATTATGTAACGTGACAGACGACAGTTCAAGCTTCTTTTTTTTTTTTTTTTTTTTTTTTTTTTTTTGGAGGTTTAACGACCACCGTGAGCAACTCAATGGGCTATAAGCAGTCGCCCGTCCCTAATTTAGGGTCACTGGTTCCAGGGAAGGGAGAGAGCCAGTGCCGTAAGACAAACACAACATCCATGCCTCACCGGGATTCGAACCCGGACCCCTCACGGACGAATGATCAGAGGCCCGCGCCTTAGACCACTGCGCCACCGGGGCGGCAGTTCAAGCTTCCTTGAGGAACAAAAAGTGCACGATTTCGTTAACACGTTTTTGTTTGGCGTCGATTTCGAAATGAACAATCAAAAGGAACATTTTGTCATGTTTTGCTGTATTACTTCCGTAAAGGGAAAATCGCTGTGCAAGCTCATAAAAAGTTATGTGATGTGTATGGTGAAGATACCTTAAAACTACAGCAGTATCAGAATTGGTGTGCGGAAATTTCGGTTTGGATATTTTGATGTAAAAGATGCACCGCGCTCAAGAAAGCCAGTCGAAGTTGATGACGACAAAATAAAGGCATTGATGGAATCCAATTGGCGTTTAACCGCATGGGAGATTGCGGAGAATCTGAACATATCGAAATCGAGCGTTGAAAACAATTTATAGCAACTGGGATATGTTAGTAAGCTCGATATGCGGTTACTACATGAGTTCAAAGAAATTCATTTCATTAAGCGCGTTGACATCTGCAATTCGCTCTTGAAATGTGAGGAAAACGATCCATTTTATAAACATATGATAACAGGCGTTTAAAAATGAATCGTCTACAACAACGTCGAACTGAAAAGATCGTGGAGCAAGCGTAATGACCCTGCCCAAAGCACTTCAAAATCAGATATGCACCAAAGGAAAATTATGCTGTCAGTCTGGTGGAATTTCAAAGGTATTGCGTATTTTGAATTGCTTCTGAGGAACCAAACTATTAACTCCGATATGTACTGTTCTCAGCTGGATAAATTAAGTGATGTAGTCAAAGAGAAGGGTCCAGAATTGGTGAATCGCAAATTTGTTGTGTTTCGTCATGATAACGTAAGATCACATACAAGTTTGGTCACTCGTGAAAAATTGTTGCAGATTGGATGGGATGTGTTACCACGTCCACCATATTCGCCAGACCTGGCAGCATCAGACTACTATTTGTTTCGTTCGTTGCAAAACGCCTTGAATGGTAAAATTTTAACTGCTGATGAGGCTATCAAATCGTTCTTGGGACTGCTTTTTGCTAATAAAAACAAAAGCTTTTTTGAGCGTGGAGTTATGAACTTGCCTGCGAGATGGCAAAGGTCATGGAACAAAATGGGCAATATGTTGTCGACTAAAGCTTTTGTCTCCCTTTCAAAATTCGCCTTTCATTTACACATAAAAAAACGAAATTATTTTTTGCCCAACCCAGTAGCTACGAAAGCTGCCTTCTCCTTTTGGTCTTCGCTTTTTCCTGTTCGCCTTCCACCGTTCTCTAATAACGATCTCCTTACCGAACCCCTTTCCTTTACATCCGTAATCTACTCTCGTTCTCACTCTTATTTCCTATTTTTACTACCCCAACTGGCTTGCCAGGGGTGAGTGAGGCTCTCTCAGCTGGTCCACCCGGATCTCACATAGAAAAGTCTCATAGAAATTTCTCCTTTTTACGCTTTTCAACCGTAGGTTGAAGAAGCGTTTATGCTCCAGCTTTGCCCGTCTGTCTGTCCGTCCGTCCGCAAGATCACTCGCGTCAAAATGCTTCGATTTCGATGAAATTTTAGTATGTGCTATGGGATCACCTGGGGACGAACCCTTTTAAAAATGGGCGAAATGGGGTCAAAGCTCAGAACATAGGAGCGGGATCCATTCCATTGTCCTTATGCGTCATGACTTACGTAAGAATGCTTCTATTGCGACAAAACTTTATCATGTTGTTTTGGAGGTATACTGAACCAGTTCTGTTGAATATCATCAAAATGGGTTCAAAGGTCAGGACACAAAAGCGAGATTTATTCCACAGCCGTTATCCTCATAAATTGACTAAAAATGCCTCTATTGCGACAAAATTTTAGTATGTTGTTCCGGAGGTATACTGAACCGCTTCTGTTTTATATCGTCGAAATGGGGTCGAAGGTCAGGGCACTGGAGCGAGATTTGTTCTACAGCCATTATCCTCATAACGTGAGTAACAACTTGAGTAATAATTTCTGGTATGTTGGAAAGCGTATCATAATGAATGCAGTGCATGGTTTTCCTGACTTGTTTACCTTATACTATCGACAACAGAGTGAAACTTCATCTGATTCAGTCATCGTTACGCCGTTTATATCGGTATTTAGCTAATCAACATTGTATTATTGCTCGTCCGTCTACTTCCCTTGTAACTTCCTTTGTAATCTACCTCAATGGTCAGCCATGCTTACCGCACGTCATTAGAACCATGCTACTGTACCGACACCTGATTACTCATTTCATCAATTCGACCCCGATACCTTCAATTCCAGCTGCTGAACTCGCATGCACTTGGACTGATGCTTTTCCCTCGTTTGCTTCACCTAAAGCACGAGATGTTCACTGCCCTGTCTCCATCTGCATTAAAGTCTAATCATCCCATGAACTTTACATCGGTTTGGCCACCTAAATTCTCCAAATTGTGTTTTCCGCAACATCTTTGGTGATGGGCATCATTCATATTCTTCCTGTCTAATCCTAAAGCCGTTATTTCCATTGACCTTTCACCTTCTGGAAAAATGCATACATCGCAACACACGATGTTTTACTATCATTTTCTTCAAAGTCATCATCCTTCATTTTCCTCTCGTTATCAAGTTCTTTCACACCGCTTGAAGGTAACACTGGACATGGCTCAACCGAGAGAACAAGCTGAATTCAGGAGTGGCTACAGCACAATAGGTCATATCCATGTACTGAGAGAACTAATTGAAAGAGTGAGGGAATATGAACTTCCAATGTGCATGGCTTTTATCGATTATGAAAAACTTTTGATTCGGTGAAACCATCAGCAGTTACAATGGCTCTAAAATCCTGCGGTATTGAAGATGCATACATTAATATTATTAATAACATCTATGAAAATGCAATTGCAAAGATTCGGCTGTTTGAAAATACAACACACATAAAAATTGGAAAGGGAGTGAGACAAGGGGACACCATATCTCCGAAGCTCTTTAATGCCACATTGGAGGGTGTCTTTCAGTCGCTGAGCTGGGAAAAGAAGGGGATAAAGATTAATGGAGATTCTCTAACCCACCTTCGTTTTGCTGATGACGTAGCAATTTTTGCAACTTCCCCGTCAGAGCTTCAGAGTATGATCCAGGAACTTGCTGACAACAGTAAAGAAGTGGTATTAAAAATGAACTTTCAGGAGACAAAAAGTGATGTTCAATGCTCTTACAAGAAATAAAGATTTACCGATTGATGGAGAAAAGCTGGAGATAACCAATACCTACATTTATCTTGGACAGCAGATATCAAGTGAGGGTCACATTGATGAAGAAATTAATCGGCGTACAAAACTTGCCTGGAGAGCTTTTGGAAGAAACAGCATAATTTTCAAGAGCAATATGCCATTATGTCTTAAAAGAAAAGTGTTTCATCAATGCATCCTTCCAGTGCTTACGTATGGTGCAGAGACGTGGACCTTAACTAAAAGAGATATACAAAGGCTGCAGACAACTCAAAGCAGCATGGAGAGGTGCATGCTTGGTGTAACCAGGAGAGATAAGAAGAGGAACTCGTGGATCAGAAAAATGACAAGAGTGGAAGACATCATGATCAGAGTAAAATCCCCGAAATGGCAATGGGCTGGACATACTGCCAGAAGGACAGACCATCGATGGACAGCCGAAATTTTAGAATTTTAGATTGGATTCGAAGGGACAGGAAAAGACCCAGAAGAAGACCACATGGGAGACGGGTGGATGAAATTCCAAGTATGCAGGAGTGACATGGAGGAGACTGGCACAAGACAGATCGTTGTGGAAGAAACTTGGGGAGACCTTCGTCCAGCAGTGGATTGATAATGGTTGACAATGATGATGATGATGATGATGAATCAAGTATGTAAATTTCTAGTTCTACAAGCTAAGTTCGTCATTTTTATTTTCCACGTGAAAAGTCCCAGGCACCGAAATCTTCGTTCCCATACTTTTGCTCGGAAATTCATATGTACATGTTTTCGTTCATCCATATGTGCTATTTTCGAAACGGAATGCAATAGTGCTGTTAATGAACAATGTTTTTTTTTTTGCAAATGGGCACCATGTGCTGCATGGTTCGAAATACGGAACGAAACTGTTGTAATAATATGGAACTCTTCATATGCTACCCCCTGATTTGTGCTTTCTTCTTAATGTTAAGGACAATATTTGCTGTTATGAAATCATTAGCGAATACTGTTTTCATTTTCTAGAGTCTTGAAGACTCCTTATCAGTGTTCACTTTTTGTACATATGTTATTTTTCTAATTTTTGTATATAATTGTGTTGAATTTGTATAGCTTTTGTTTATAAATAAATTCTGAACTACGAAAGTTCATTTGCGCATGCGCAGGCTAAAATCTGACCTCAAGATGGAAAGCAAAGTTGAATCAAAGTGTGTTAATGTCGGGGATTGATAGCTATTGGTCTAGGATATCCCCATCGTGTTATACATCTTTTTAAAGCTCTCCCCTCCCCGTGGGGGTCTAGAGCATGCCAAATTTCGCTACGACGCGTCGTTTTGATAGCATCAGAAATACACATTTTGAAGATGACAATCCGATTTTTGGCGTAAATGTGACAAGGAACGTAAGTCAGATAACATCCGAAAACTTGAAAATTTTCATCGTGCTGGAGCGGGACTCGAACCCGCGTCTCCCAGATAGCGCCCGGGTAGGCTAACCACTACACCACCCAGAACGACCAAGATACAAGTTTCCGATTAATTTGAATATAACGATCACAGGATTCTCTAGTCGAAGCAACCGGCATTCATGTTTAGTGAATCTGGAGGTTGAGATAAATCATCATAGAAATATATTCAAATTAATCGGAAACTTGTAACTTGGTCGTTCTGGGTGGTGTAGTTGTTAGCATACCCGGGAGCTATCTGGGAGACGCGGATTCGAGTCCCGCTCAAAGACCACGAAAATTTTCAAGTTTTCGGTTATTATCTGACTTACCATCCTTGTCACATTTACGCCAAAAATCGGATTGTCATCTTCAAAATTTGTATTATATGGCGTAATCCCGTATTTCTTTCATGATTTATCTGCTTCTCCGAGCAATTACGTGACAGGATTCTTAACCTCCAGATTTGCTAGACATGAATGCTGGTTGCTTCGACTAGCGAATCCTGTAATGGTTATATTCAAATTAATCGGTAACTTGTACCTTGGTCGTTCTGGTTGGTGTAGTGGTTAGCATACCCGGGCGCTATCTGTGAGACGCAGGTTCGAGTCCCACTCCAGGACGACGAAAATTTTCAAGTTTTCGGTTATTATCTGACTTACCATCCTTATCACATTTACGCCAAAAATCGGATTGTCATCTTCAAAATTTGTATTATATGGCGTAATCCATTAATTCTTTCATGATCAGAAATGCATTTTAATAATGGCTTTTATAACTTTCAAAAACAGGTTCTCGTAATTTATGCAGACTGAATTTACATATTGTTACGTTTATGTAAACGGCTATAGTACCGTATAATCGGTTATAGTTTAGTAAAATACATGTATATTGTGGAGTAGCAATGATATTACCTATTGTTGCGGCCTTCATGGGAAAACAATTTAAAATTCAGATTTCAGCAATGGTTTTGAACCCTTTCGTGACAGCGAAACTTTTAACTTTAGGTGTACTTAACTTCTGAGCCCCCCCCTCCCCCCGGTGCCGCAGTGGTCTAAGCGCCGGCTTATGACCATTCGACCGAGAAGGGTCCGGGTTCAAATCCCGATGAGGCATGGATGTTGTGTCTTACTTACGGCACTGGCTCTCCCCTTCCCTGGATTGGTAACTTCTTATAGGAGTTAAGGTTCGGTAACTGCTTATAGCCCATTGAGTTACTCACGGTGGTCATTAAACCTTCAACCTAAAAATAAGTTACTGCTGTCGGGAAAGGTGCTTAGCATCAATATGCTAATAATAAGCAAAAATCTGGCAAATGAGCATTAACTTCTAGTATAGTATTTCTTTTGAAACCATCTACAGTCATTTGCAACGCATTAAGACCACCTGTTGGTTTCAGGAGATTTCTGCAGACTGCGTCAGCTACTGTCTGTATTACTCAACTTCCTGTTGCTGTTGTATCATCATACAGCGGCAGCTGTTGATAGAGTTGAGGGAAGCATACAAGCCTGCATTTTTCGCAACTTCCTGTCAGTGTTGTAAGATCTTACAGCGGCAGTTGTTGATAGAGTTGAGGGAATCATACAAGCCTGTATTTTACTCAACTTCCTGTCAGTGTTGTATCATCTTACAGCGGCAGCTGTTGATAGATTTGGGGGAAGCATACAAGCCTGTATATTTCTCAACTTCCTGTCAGTGTTGTATCATCTTACAGCGGCAGCTGTTGATAGAGTTAAGGGAAGCATACAAGCCTGTATATTTCTCAACTTCCTCTCAGTGTTGTGTCATCTTACAGCGGCAGCTGTTGATAGAGTTGAGGAAGCATACAAGCCTGTATTTTACTCAACTTCCTGTCAGTGTTGTATCATCTTATAGCGGCAGCTGTTGATAGAGTTGACGGAAGCATACAAGCCTGTATTTTTCTCAAATTCCTGTCAGTGTTGTACCATCCTACAGCGGCAGCTGTTGATAGAATTGAAGGAAGCATAAAAGCCTGTATTTTTCTTAACTTCCTGTCAGTGTTGTGTCATCTTACAGCGGCAGCTGTTGATAGAGTTGAGGGAAGCATACAAGCCTGTATTTTCTCAACTTCCTGTCAGTGTTGTATCATCTTATAGCGGCAGCTGTTGATAGAGTTGACGGAAGCATACAAGCCTGTATTTTTCTCAAATTCCTGTCAGTGTTGTATCATCTTACAGCGGCAGCTGTTGATAGAGTTAAGGGAAGCATACAAGCCTGTATTTTTCTCAACTTCCTCTCAGTGTTGTGTCATCTTACAGCGGCAACTGTTGATAGAGTTGAGGAAGCATACAAGCCTGTATTTTCTCAACTTCCTGTCAGTGTTGTATCATCTTATAGCGGCAGCTGTTGATAGAGTTGACGGAAGCATACAAGCCTGTATTTTTCTCAAATTCCTGTCAGTGTTGTACCATCCTACAGCGGCAGCTGTTGATAGAATTGAAGGAAGCATAAAAGCCTGTATTTTTCTTAACTTCCTGTCAGTGTTGTGTCATCTTACAGCGGCAGCTGTTGATAGAGTTGAGGAAGCATACAAGCCTGTATTTTCTCAACTTCCTGTCAGTGTTGTATCATCTTATAGCGGCAGCTGTTGATAGAGTTGACGGAAGCATACAAGCCTGTATTTTTCTCAAATTCCTGTCAGTGTTGTATCATCTTACAGCGGCAGCTGTTGATAGAGTTAAGGGAAGCATACAAGCCTGTATTTTTCTCAACTTCCTCTCAGTGTTGTGTCATCTTACAGCGGCAACTGTTGATAGAGTTGAGGGAAGCATACAAGCCTGTATTTTCTCAACTTCCTGTCAGTGTTGTATCATCTTATAGCGGCAGCTGTTGATAGAGTTGACGGAAGCATACAAGCCTGTATTTTTCTCAAATTCCTGTCAGTGTTGTACCATCCTACAGCGGCAGCTGTTGATAGAATTGAAGGAAGCATAAAAGCCTGTATTTTTCTTAACTTCCTGTCAGTGTTGTATCATCCTACAGCGGCAGCTGTTGATAGAGTTGAGGAAGCATAAGAGCGTCAGTTTGCTTCTGGTTTTCATGCTGAGAGGTTTTGTATTTCCTTTATAGCGAAAAATGGACAAAAATGCGTCATTAAATATTACTCAGAGGAAACAAATAGCGACTTTATATCATGAAGGATACTCCGAACGTGACATAAGCAGAAAGGTGAATATGAGCATCACTGCTATTTATAATACGACAACGAAATATTGGGATAGAGGTGAATGTTGCAACCGAAAGAGAAGTGAACGTCCAAGTTATGCGTTCTTCGAGGAGTTTGTTCAAGGGGATCAATGCCTTTCTACATTCAAAAGGATCTGATATTACTACTAGCACTGTTGCCCGACGTCTTAACAAAGATTTCAGATTAATCTTATAAACGCACATGAACTTAGTCTAACCTGTGTCATGAAAAAGAAAAGACTCCAGTTTGCGAAGCGTCATCGATCGTGGAATGCCGGAAATTGGAGCCAACATCTTTTTTTCCGATGAATCAACTGTGCGTCAATTTGAATCACGTGAAGCACATACTCGACGACCAAATGACAAAAGGTTTGATGAAAAATACACCGTTAGCACCGTGAAACATCCGTCTAGTCAGATGATATGGGATGCTATGTCAGTATCCGGTACGGCTTCATTATCTCTTTTTTTGCCGACAGGTACTACAATGACTTGTCCTTTTTTATGTGGAAATGTATCGTGAGAAGCTGTTAATTCATATGCAAATACACAAATGCACAACTTTTATGCATGGTGGTGCTCCATGCCATAGACCAAAGGCAGCAAAGGACTGTTTGCCGAGGGAAAACATAACTGTGCTTGACTAGCCTCGTAATAGTCTGGACCTTAACCCCATCAAAAAAATTGTGAACCATTTTAAAAGACAAGGTAGCAGAGAAATAGCGTTTAAATTCCCAAGCTTTGATTGACGCCATAAAGTACGTGTTGTGCAAAGACATTGCAAGTGACTACTGCAAATCCCTCATTGCCGCCCCGGTGGCGCAGTGGTCTAAGCGATGGCCTCTGATCATTCGTCCGTAAGGGGTCCGGGTTCGAATCCCGGTGAGGCATGGATGTTGTGTTTGTCTTACGGCACTGGTTCTCTCCTTCCCTAGAACCAGTGACCCTAAATTAGGGACGGGCGACTGCTTATAGCCCATTGAGTTGCTCACGGTGGTCGTTAAACCTCCAATCCAAAAAAAAAAAAATCATTCGTCCGTAAGGGGTCCGGGTTCGAATCCCGGTGAAGCATGGATGTTGTGTTTGTCTTACGGTACTGGTTCTTTCCCTTCCCTGGAACCTGTGACCCAAAATTAGGGACGGGCGACTGCTTATAGCCCATTGAGTTGCTCACGGTGGTCGTTAAACCCCCAATAAAAAAAAAATCCCTCATTGAAAGTATGCCACATCGTATTCTGTCCGTTATGAAAAACAAAGGTGGCCACACAAAGTACTGATTTCGGTCTTTTTGTGTTCTAAAGAATGTAAGTATTCATCTGTGATGTAAATTCCTTAAATATCTCTAACTAGTAATTAATTGTTTCTTTGAAAATCTGAATTTTCAATAAATTGACAGGTGGTCTTAAACTTTTGCAAATGACTGTATAGTGCTATGTAAAGGAAATGTTTCCTACCTCTTACGTAAGGTAATGCCGCCATACAAATAACGAAGAAATGTCACTTTCATTTCAGTAAGCCCGTTCAACCCAGAAGAATCGTCTTGTTACGTCACAGGTAAATGCGTAACCATGTCAGCATTTGATTGGCTCTTCCTGCGTTCCCATTCCCGGAAATGCTACACTTATTCCTGCCAGCCTTTATTGTGCTTTCCTGCAGAATAAGAGCAACAAAATTAGTTTTTCTTCAGTCTTCCCTTCTGACCTTTCTTTGAATCGCGCAGGAATTTATTCAACTGCGATTGAAGTTGTTTAGAATCCTTTGCATCGCATTTCAAGATCGTGAAATATTTGACATTGTGAAATTTGATTCAGGGACGGGGCAAATTTGCAATTTGAAAGACGTCGATGGATCACATACACACACACACCCACACATACTTCCTTGTTTTAGAGAAAGAAATTTAAATACTAAGTTTATATAGCGCTTTACCTTACTAGTAGAACTAGGGTTGGCCCAGTTTTTCTCGTAATCTCGTAATTTGCAGTAAATACCATATTTGTTTTTCATATAATCCGAGGATTATTTATTAAAAATTATAAGATTTGGTCCTTTGGATAATGCACAGCTTAAAAAAAGACAAAACAATTTTTTTGCGTTTGATTTGTTTTTAAATCATCGTGGTAACTAACAAGAGAGGTGGTATTACTTAAATAGTACCAAAAATGCGTTAACAGCAGAAATAAGAAAGATGATACTGAATTTTCGGTTGTAACAAGCACGTCTTTTTAATCCTTTTCGAGAGGAAAAAACATTTCTAACTAGATTGTTTTGAAAATTTAAACACTCAGAAAAAAGTGAAAATTCACCACCTAGGGAAAACCTGCGCATAATTTAAAATGCGCAATGTGCGCTGGCTTATTAATACTCAACGGAGTTGAATACCAAAAAGAAAAATCAACCTGATTTCTACACAACCTAAAAAACATCCACTAATAGAAATAGCTACCACGCCCCGGTGGCACAGTAGTCTAAGTTCTGGCCTCTGTCAATTCTTCCGAAATGGGGCCGGTTTCGAATCCCGGTGAGGCATGGATGTTGTGTTTGTCTCGTGGCACTGGCTCCCTCCCTCCAGTGGATCTGAATTAGGGATGGGCGACTGGTTATAATCCATTCAGTTTATTAATGCTCATGGTGGTCGTTAAGTCCTCCAACAAACAGAAATAGCTTCTTACTCCCTCTAGCCGCTGAAATGTGTGTTTCTCATAGCGGAAGGAAGATATCAGAGACAAAGAGATTTTCAAATCGAACAGTTAGAAGAAGATATATAGATGAAAACATGACATAACTTTGCTCTCCTAACAGAAAATATGTGAGATGTGTGCTTACTTAAGAAAGAAAATGGGTTCAAAATAAGCTTGGCAATGTGGAATATTCAACCATATAGGAATTTTTTAAGGCATTTTTAGAATAGAAAAAAGCTCCATTAAATAGAAATATTTCCTGACGCCCACTGGCGGGAGAATTTTGAATAAAGGAAGTGTGGAAAATATATGAAAAATATTTTTCATAATTAAAGCTACTTTAAGGAAAGAGAGTTTTTCAAATACGTCTTCTGTGGGCAGCGATAGCGAAAAAAATGTTTTTCACATGCACGCTGCCTAGCGGGAGAAATGTAAATTCCCTAAAAAGGATTGGTATATAATTAGAAATGGAATTTTTCAATAGGATTTTTAGAAGCGGAGATATACTTGCACACACAAATGCACACTAACACCACCTAGCACCAAAACTGCGAACTACAAAAAATCCCGATTACATGAAAAATTTTTCACAACGTGAGTGTCATTCTGTGTTAAAAGTTTTTTTTTTTAATTTCACTTTTGCAAGCAGATATAACTGTCGGGCAAATTGTTCATTATTTTGCACAGGAAATGCGCATGAAATGTTTTCGTAGATTTGTATCCTTTTTCGGTTTACTAAAAATTATTTTTTTAATAGGTTTTTAGTTGTAAACTGAAAATCATGCCCTCTAGTGGCAAAATTGTGCGTTAAGAGAAATTTGAAATTATGTTCGTAACGTTCTTTGAGAAAAAAATATGTTTTTTTTTCAAATCGGACTGTTAGAAACAATGATGTCAAGAAAAAAGAAGATATGCATCTATGCCACCTGATGGAAAACGGTACACTATTTTAAGAAGAAAGTACGCTTAAAAGATTTTTTCTGGTGATCGGTATCTGACAGCAAAAGAAGTATTCCATCGAGCTTTCAACAAAAGCAGACATTGCGGTAAATACATATGAAGCAGAAATATACTTTAAGCCTCCTTGTGACAGAAATATACTTTAAGTTTCCTTGTTTCTTTACCAAAAATTAGCAACCATATGCGCAAACTTCCTTATCAGGAGCTCTATCCGTGTCAAAAAGAATTTTTTCAAATACGACTTTTAGAAAGAGATGCATCAGGAAATCGTAGTTTACCTTTGCGCCCCCTAGCGGAAAAAATATGCATGTCTTGAAAAAGAAGTTATATCCAAAATGGTCGTTGTTAAAAATTGTATTAAAGGGAAGGAAGAATTTTTTCTGTAGCATATTCAGAACAAATGAAATGGAGTAAAATGCTCTTTGAATTAGATGAAAGCCATCTAGCACCATCTAGCGGCATCCTTTTTCATCGGAGAAGGACATGAAAGCAAAGGTGATTGTTCCCAAATTTTAGGCTTCCCAATGTAGAAGAATTTTTGAAATCGGACGAATACACTCGCGGACAATAAAATTTGCGCACCTAGAAGAAAACATGCTATAACTGTGAAACTTTGAAAATAGCTAGAGTGCGTACTGTTATGCAAATGATCCATGTTTGGTGCAAGTGCACATGACCTGTGGTGGCGCTGCAAGCACGAACCGGCAGCTTTATAAACTGGCGTGTAGTCGAAGCCCCATGAAAGCGAAAAGCACCGGGCGACGCAAGTAAGAGTACAGAGCGACAAGAATGCCGGGTAGAAGCCAGAGACTTCGATTTACACAACTTACGGACTTTGAGAGAGGCCGGATCATTGGGCTGAAAACCGCAGGGTGGTCGGCGCGCCGTATAGCCCGCCACGTGGATCGTTCTGACCATACCGTCCGACTGTGTTGGAAACAGTGGACCCGTGACGGCACTGCCACACGGCGGAGCGGCTCTGGACGGCCCAGGAGGACCACCGGTAGAGAGGATCGACGGATGGTACGTCCGGAACGAATGGATCCCACGGGGACCCGTTCCACTATACAGGCAAATGCAGCGGCTCCTGGGTGCCCACGAACCATTTCCCGACGCTACGCGGAAGCGAATCTGCGATCCCAGCGCCCCTTACGTGTGCTGCTATTGACACCGGAACATCGCCGGCTCCGTGTGAAGTGGTGCCAGGCTGGAGCGACGTGGAACGCCACAGAGTGGCGACATGTGGTGCCTAGTGATTAGTGCCGCTTCATTTAGGGCCAGATGATCATCGTGTCCGGGTTTGGAAATCTTCGGGTCAATGGTACAATCCCAACCTCGCTATCGAGCTTCACACCTCCCCCACTGCAGGCATTATGGCCAAGGGAACCATTGCCTACGATTGCCGATCAGCTGTAGTGGTGGTACGTGGATCATTGACGGGCCAACGGTATGTGGATGAGATCCCTATGGCCCCATGTGCTCCCATTCCTGGCCGGGATTCCAGATGCGCTATACCAGCAAGATAATGCCCGTCTGCACACGGCTCGGGTTGCTCAGGGCTGCCTACGTCATGTCCAGACACTTCCATGGCCTGCCCGCTCCCCGGACATGTGTCCTATGGAGCATGTGTGGGACCAATTGAAACGCCAGCTGCCACCGTTCCGCACTATCCGGGATTTGGAACACACCGTCCAACACGTGTAGGCCAGTCTGCCAAAGAAAAACATCAGGCGTCTGTTCGCCTCCATACCGGACCGTATTGCAGCATGTATAGCAGCACGACGTGGTGCGACGCGATATTGAAGATGGCCGGACTGCGAGCTACACATTCCTCTGTAATTGTTGTCTAGTTCTGTTTTTGCCATCATGTGAATCATTCACCTGTATCATTATCATTACGTCCATAAAATTTTAGTTCAATCCGTTGCTTCCTTCTTGGTGAGCAAATTTCATTGTCCTTGAGTGTATTTGCAGAGATATGGTGTTCACAGACGGACGGACAAAGTGATATCATAAGCACGGTGCTTTGATTAAAATGATTAAGAACTCCTGACGTGGATACATCACCTATTTATTACCTGTTAAGTGTGAAGGTACACAAAACAGCCGTCGCAGTGGCACGGTGGTCGAAGTGCTGATTTCTAATCACTCTTCCGATTGGTCCAGCGTCCAAGTCCGAATCCGAGTTACAGATGAGTCATGTTGTCGTGTGTTTGTTTTATGGCACTTCTCTTTCCTTTTAGTGTAACAAGTGTCCCAAAGTTAGGGACAGCGATAGGGAAGCGGGAAGAAGTCATTCGGATGAGTGATGTCGCCAGGGAGCTTGGAATTGTTCATAATGTGGTATCATGACTGTGGGCACCGTTTCAAAACCAATGGGATGTATTCCAGACGCATGCTGGGAGGTCGCCCTCGATCTTTACTGCTGCGATGCGTTTCCAAATTTTCTTTCAGAAATAATCGCGATTTTTTTCCATGGGAACAGGTGTATATTAAAACTGAACAACGCAACAAAAGAAGCACTTTGCTTTTTAAGAGCTTACTGCAAAAATGTTTAAATATCTTTGAGGACAAGTGTTAGAGGACAATCTAATTGCTATTATCGTGGTGATTGTAATCTTATCAATAAATTGATGACAAACGACCCTGAAATAAATGTGCTGATTTTCTAAGTTATTAAATTCGCCTTAATTTTTTCCTTCGATTATATTGACGTGTGTTTTACATTTCAGAAAATTGTATTTATGTTTGATCATTAATAATGTAATGAAATTCAAATGTGCTGTGGCATTACATGTTATTATTTAGAAGATACGTTATGATCTGTAATAATAAAATTACTGTGTATGTCGATATGTCAGTGGCTCACAGAAAAAACTACTGAACCACGAGGTCTGAAATTTGGCTGAATCTTGCACAGGCACATATATACATCCTTGTGCAAATTAATTGAAACAAGCACACCTAAATGAGCAATACTTACGTATTTATTTCAATTTGTACAAACATTTCCATGTTAACTTGTCTCATTAAGACCTGATACTGCCATTTCTTTCTCAGTATAATCTGCACGTGTTCTGGCATGGAATCCGCTAAATTTAAACAGTTACTGCTGATTTTTGGGTCCTTGTACCATACCTGAATCAGGACTTGCATGAGCTTATTCATGGTAGTGGAGTCCATTTCACGAATACGACTCTTGCAAATTGACCAAATATTCTCGATCAGATTTATATCAGGTGAGTTCCCAGGCAAATCAAGTGCATTTATACGCTACTCGTGCATGAAGTTCTTCATCATTATTGACGTGTGGTAAAGAGGCAAGGTCCTGCTGAAAGAAACCGGATCCTTCAGGATACCCCTTTACCATCTCAAGAACAACTCTCTTTTGAAGAACTTCGACGTAGTGTGACGGGCGCATCAAACCGTCTACAGGATGCAAACTACCGACGCCGGAGAAGCTGAAACATACCCAAAATATCTTCTTTTGCGGATGCTTTGCAGTCTGGTTGATGTGTGAATCCCGAAGCTTTTCTCCCGGTGACATCCGAACGTACAGACTCCGCTGGCCTAGGACAAAAGAAATGACTTTCATCATTGAACAGCACTTTTACCCAATGTTTCTTGGTGCAGTGTTTGTATTACAGTGCCCATTCGTATCTTTTCGATTTCTCAGTATCGCGAATAGTACCTCACAGGTTGTCGGAATGTCGGGCTTTATGGCCATGAGCCAGAAGTCGTTTAGGTACAGTTAAAGAGCTGAACTACATTCCTTTCAGTTTCGAATCTCTGTTCAGTGCATCACTTGTTTCCCGATGGGTCTTTTTTACTTTCCCGAATCAAGTAGGCGCCGTTCTCTTCTTAAGCCCGAATCAAATAGAGGTTTTTCTCTTCTTTAGGCCACGTTTGCCTTTCCGATTCGGAGAAATCGGTCGGGTGGGTTTTTTAAAACGCATGACACGGCTGACAGTTGCGAGGCTGACACCGACTGTTGTAGCAATATTCCTGAAGGTCTTAAGTGTGTGTTCGGGCAAAGTACTGAACTGTGTGCGCTTTCTTGGTGACACGTCCATCACGAACGAACGAAGGTTCTGAAAGTCTAATGTAATACCGATGATGTAGTGACTGGAGCAGCCGACCCCAACATGCACATGCGCTATTGGAAATTTGCCAACCAACGCGGTTGCAACAGGTAACATATTGTTAAGGGGGTTAATTAGATTGTATCTCGGCCATGTTAATTGTAACATATTGAAGACCCGTTATCTCAGGAACCACAGGAAAGAAGTGGCTGAAAATTTCAGGGATTGTTCTCTACATATTGCTACACACTTTAACACAAGGCTTTCTTTAAAATTAATTTTAGTTGTCATTGTATGATTTCTATTTCAGGAACCACTATAAACCTTGTAAAACATGAAAAATAAAAATGTATAAAAGGATACGAAAACATCACAATACAAAAATCTTGTGTTAAAGTCTGTACAGATAAAAAGCAATGTGGTACAAATTTCAAAGCTCTATCTTTTATAGTTTCTGAGATAACGGGTCATTAATGTTCAAAACTACAACTCTCGGAAATACAATTGAAGTTTATTGAGCTAATGCTTACCATACAACAGTGGACTCAATGCATTCCAGCATCATAGGAGGGTTATCTGGTCCCTCTTCTTCATGGAACGCCTCTTCAAGCTTCCTCTTGACACTTGAACGCTGTTGTCTAGCTTTTTTATGCAGTGTGGACAACATACTCTCACCTCTTCTCACCCGCAGACTACCGAGCTCCGGCAGAACTGATCCCGTATTCTTGCTGACAATGATCCCAAGCCGTTTCAAAACCATGTATCTAGATTTATTCCCTTTGTTAAAGTTTAGGATGGCATCATACCCTCCAAATACCATAAAACGAAACCCTACGGATGCAGTTTTCGGTACTCTTGACCAAATGACTATATTCACAGATTCGTTGGGGCTTTTGATTTTTCCCATGCAGGCATTTTGTCAACAGTGCATGGTTAGCAAGATCCTGAAATACGGGCTTTATTTTATTCATGATGGCTTCGGGCAGGTGCAAATGGTCATTATGATTATATTGTTCATTTTTAGGTGCCGCTCGTTGGTACCAAATGAAGGCAGCGCGTGATGAAAGCGCCTGACATGTACCCACATTTATGGTCATAACTTTTGTTCTATCAGTAGGATAAGTACAAATGAGGTGTCAACGTAAAGCCAATGATCCATGCAATGTAAAAATACAATAATGCAAAAATCGATTTTTGTTCCCATATTAACCTACCGAACCCCCTTAATTAAACGCCTTTCGGCGAACAAATACGATATTGCTTATATTGGGGCATATTTCGGCTTGAGAAATCCAGTAGAATGAAAAGAAGCAAAAAAAGCACATTGTTTCAATTAACTTGCACAAGGATCTAAACGTATGCACATCGGAGCTCTTTTTTTCTGAATTTCAAATTCGTTAATTTTTTAACTATTTAATTTTATCTTAAGTGGCTTCACCATAAGATATAATTAAAACATTTCCAATAGTAAAAACTGATGTAGATATTTTCTTCGCAATTAATGTATTTCCAAGGATGAAAATGTGCACATCGATAAAAATAACTTTTAAATTATAACATGATATACTTAATATTTGCTAAAACATAACCATAATTATATAAAAAATCAATAATACCTTTTGGGTAATGTTGATACCTGCTAGTAAATAGCGTGAGTTGTAAAAAGATGTCAGTGGACAAACAATGTTTGAAGGCTTATTTCGGAAGTAGGAATCAGCATAATCTACAGTTTTGTAGACATGTTCAGCTAAATTATTGTCAGAAAATTTAATCTAAGTGGCTCAAAACACACCAAATATTCATGAATGGAATACGGGATTACACTATACAAAACAAATTTTGAAGATGTGAATCCGTTTTATGGTGTAAATTGACGTGGATGATAAATCAGATAATAGCCGAAAACTTGAAAATTTTGTCGTCCTGTAGCAGGAATCGAACCCCCGTCTCCCTAGTATGCTAACCACTACACCACTCAGAACGACAAATTCTCAAGTTTCCGATTTATTTGAAATACAACCATCACAGGATTCGCTTGTTGAAGTAACCGACATTCATGTTTAGCGAATCTGGAACTTAAGAATTCTATCCCGTGATTGCCCGGAGGAGCAGAAAAATCATGAATGGAATACGGGATTACACCACACAATACAAATTTTGAAAATGTGAATCCGTTTTTTGTTGTAAATATGACATAAATGGTACGTCAGATCATATTTACACCATAAAACGGATTCACATCTGCAAAATTTGTATTGTATGGTGTAATCCCGTATTAAATTCATGATTTTTCTGCTCCTCCGGGCAATCACGGGATAGAATTCTTAGCCTCCAGATTCGCTAAACATGAATGCCGGTTGTTTCGTCTAGCGAATCATGTGATGGTTGTATTCAAATTAATCCGAAACTTGAAACTTGGTCGTTCTTGGTGCTGTTGTAGTTAGCATACGCGGGCGCTATCTGGGAGACGCGGATTCGATTCCCGCTCCAGGACGAGGAAGTTTCTGGATATTATCTGACCTACGTACAAAATCGTGTCTTATCTACACCCTAAAAGTGGATTCACTTCTTCACACTAAATATTGCAGGCTGTCGCATAGATAGGCTAAAATTTTGATTCTGTTCCGAACATTAATCGAGGCACTGAAAAACATATGAGCAGTATGTAGGTACTGCTGATTTATAATTCCGAAATTATTCATCAAACATTTGTTTGTCCACGGACGTCATCAATGTATAGGTTCCTGCAGTTTCAACATTACCCAAGCAAAAATTATGGATTTTTGATATAATTATGGGTAAATTTCAGCAAATATTAAGTATACCATGCTATGATTTAAACTTATTTTTATCGATGTGCAAATTTTCATCCTTAGGATTACATTAATTGCGAAGAAAATGTGTTTAGAAGATTTACAGCTGAAGATATTGGGCAGAGTGTTTTGGTGGAAACCACCTTAAAGCTTTAACAATTGTGTAAGAAACAATTAATGAAATTTATACATAATTTGTGACTACAAAATTTGTGGTGTTGAGACAGAATGAAATTAGCAATGTTTACCACAATTAAATGTTTATTATACATCGACTATAGTTTCGCAGAGCGTTTGGCTGCGCATCATCTGTACGAATGGAGCGTAAACATTGAAATAATTGTGACATCATCATAGTTCTTACGGTCACGGATTTTGGTGAGATGTTTCCACTCGCTTGAAAAAAAATGGAGTAGACGTCATGTCGTTGACAAGCTGGGAAAAGTTCCGGTATATGCGGAAAGCTCCTAATACATTAAGCTTGTTTGTCGAATCAGGTTTTTCAATAAGGGTAGCGTTTCCAAACAAATATTTATGGTTATTTTCGTGACAGTGTTGGGTTATAGACGACTTCTTTAGTTCATAGTTCCGTACGTAGGTCTTGTATTCCTTCACACGGAAACTTGTGGACTTTCGTATAGAGGATAGACCCGCAGGGCTTTACGTTTCCGTGTGAAGGAACACAGAGTCTATGAACGGAACTATGAACTCAAGAAGTCATCTATAGTCCAACATTGTCACGAAAATAACCATAAATTTTTGTTTGGAAACGCTACCCTTATTGGGTATTAGTGTAGCACGTATCCACCCCCGAGAAATTGTTTCCCCTTTTAGTATAGCACGTATCCACCTATAAAAAAACTTATCCCCGTCATTAAAGCACGTATCTACCTGGGTAAATAAATGACATACTATACTTTATAGCCTTGAAAACTGGTTTTTTGAATCCGTAGGCTTAATGCTTCATTTTTTTGTTACATCTGAACATTGAGCTGCAAGAGCCTGTGCCTGGTTCCCAGGCTATTAGAGCAATAGTCTGGTTCCGAGGCTATTACAGCAGTCTGTGCAACAGTGTTTTTTCTGACTGAAATAATGGCTGCGCAGGATCCAGATATGTTCCAGGTCTGTGCCTTAATAGCAACTGAGGAACTTGCAACTGAATTTGCCCAGAGGAATGGTTTACTTTTATCAAAACAGCAGCTGCAGCAGTTACAGAAGCAGCAACAATGATGTTTACTAGGCAGACCTGGCTGCATTGGCATAGGGGTACCACGTTCCGAACACATGCGAGGAAAGGATTATGCTGGATTTAGATGTCGTAAATGCAAAAACTGGCGTGCAGCAAAAAATGCAGTTGTGGATAGTGAAATTCAAGGCGCATCCAAAGGAAATCATTTGCGGTCGTTTTTTGCAACGGTTAGTGCCAACAGCAGATCACAAACGAAAATTTCAATCCAGGCAGCTTTGGCAATTTTGTACTAATGGGCTAAATACTTATCATTAAATAACACAAAGGCTGTGATTCACAATCTGGTGACCCAGAATCATAGACTGGTAAACTGGCGGAAGTACATCCGAGAAGCATGCCTACGTGCACTAAATGATGCAAAAGCAATGGGCGGACCTGGTGAAATTACCCAAATCGCTGAAATCTTCATGAGGAGCCGTCGTAAGTATAACCGTGGTCGAATGCTGCAAGAAATCTCGTGCCTCCTGCCCTTCAAAATTACGGAAATCAAGTGGTTGGATCATGGGTCTTTGGCCTGCTTTGGAAACGTTCAAATGGGACTCAAGAACTTCGAATAGTCCATGTTCTTCCACGAAATGGAGTCACCTTGCTTCCCATTATACAACGTCATGTTGCTCCTGGCACAACAATCTGGTCCGATGAATAGGTGCAGTGACCATCCGTCTGGTGCTTCGCAGTTTGCACGTCGCTTATTCGTAATAGTGTCATTTCTCCAATCACGATACAATTTAACCACAGCAGCACACGAACAGTTCACGAACTGCGCTGTTTCAGAAGTAATGCCATCCTTGGCCCGAAAGCCGATAATCATCCCTTTTTGCAAATCGGATAAATCTCTCATTTTATTCATGACAGCAACAAGTGATATGTTTTCAGATTTTCAACAGCACACCTTATATACCCTCCAAGCCAGCTCACGACACGTACCTTCTTTCATTGTCTACGCTCTGTTGACGTCAAAAGTATTAGATGGTCACAATAATGTGACTCGACTGTATAGTGTCAACTCTTTCACCGGCAAGATTTTGACAAAATGTTTTCAACCACTGTCTCGAATGTGACATAACGAGCGCGATTCACCATTAGAAATTTGATCTTGCTGCTTATGTACTGGACTTCAGAAGTGTTATTTGTTTCCTTCTGTTGCAGTTGCCGGCAAGTTTCTTTATGTTTCTTTATGTTTCAATTTAACCACAGCAGCACACGAACAGTTCACGAACTGCGCTGTTTCAGAAGTAATGTCATCCTTGGCCCGAAAGCCGATAATCATCCCTTTTTGCAAATCGGATAAATCTCTCATTTTATTCATGACAGCAACAAGTGATATGTTTTCAGATTTTCAACAGCACACCTTATATACCCTCCAAGCCAGCTCACGACACGTACCTTCTTTCATTGTCTACGCTCTGTTGACGTCAAAAGTATTAGATGGTCACAATAATGTGACTCGACTGTATAGTTTCAACTCTTTCACCGGCAAGATTTTGACAAAATGTTTTCAACCACTGTCTCGAATGTGACATAATGAGCGCGATTCACCATTAGAAATTTGATCTTGCTGCTTATGTACTGGACTTCAGAAGTGTTATTTGTTTAATTCTGTTGCGGTTGCCGGCAAGTTTCTTTATGTTTCAGATTGCAGACTCAGGTGAGTTACTCAGCGCTGTAAGTTTTTTTGCTATTTAAAAAAACAGACCCGTGATTCTTTTAGAGGGAAAATATATTTCAATGGAATGCTAATAGAATATAAGAAATGAAATGCGAGAAAATTGTGAGTATTTTCAGATTTCCTTTCTTCAATGATTAACATTGCTACTTTTTTCGCGCATTCTCCTGCCTCATCTTGATTATTTATTGATTTTATCTCGACGCAAACTGGATCCACCAAAACTCGATGTTAAAGCACGAATGAGTGTTAAAAAGGTTTAGCATGCTACACAGGAAACCATGTTTTTTATTTCACGTATTCCATTCGTTTTATTCGATTTCAGCTTAAACGCCAAGAGTTTCCTGTTAGTCTCAGTTTCTCCATGAGTATCAACAAGCACAAGTTTAATCATTAAAAGACGTTGAACTCAACCTGCAAAATCCAAGCTCTTCCCGTATTCAGTTATATATTGATTGTTCTAGAGTTGGGAAAAATGAAAACCTGTTCATCTTAGCTTCGAATAGAAGAGCACTCAACGCGGTTGACCAGAGGATATTCAGGGATAAAATTACTTGCCGCTTAGAAAATCTGTACTTACACTTATCACAACACAATAAAAAACGCAGATGTTTCAAATAAATTCCAATTAGTAGTTACAATTATACACTGCCGGACAATTGCTAAGGACGGATGACAATAGCAACGATAGCAACCATAAAATGGAAGGCAGGAAAATGTGGAAATTAGCATAAGTGCGGGATACAGTAAGACGTGTTGTGCGTATGCAAATTTTGGATTGCCGAACTTGTTCGTGACGTCATAGCGCTGATAAGAGATATAAAGGATTTGATGCGTATTGACCGTTGTTGTTCAAACGCAAAGTTGAAAGGGAAAGAATCAATTGACGAACTTCCAATTCCTAGTATGTCTTCCCGACATCACCTAGATGATTTTACGCGTGGCCGTATTATTGGCAAGATTGAAGAAGGGCGAAAAATAACAGATGTAGCCAGGGAGTTCGACGTCAGCCACAGTGTTGTTTCAAGGCTTTGGAAATTATTTCAAACAAATGGAGAGTGTAGCAAACGTCACGGGGGAGGTCGTGTTTGCAGTACACCTGCAGAAGATCGGTACATAGTGCTATCAACAAAAAGACACCGGCGCAGCACAGCTAGTGAGGTAGCAAATCAGTTTATGGCTGCTACTGGCAAGCGGATCTCCCGAAAAACTGTCGCCAGACGTTTGCATGAAGGAGGACTATACGCCCGCCGTCCTGTTGTGTGCATCCCATTGTCCAGACGTCACCGTACCGCCCGTTTGCAATGGTGCCATCAACATCGCAATTGGACTGATAACGACTGGTCTGCTGTCCTCTTCTCAGATTAGAGTAGATACAGTCTATCGTCTGATTGTCGACGGCAACTGATCTGGCGTGATAGTGGTACTGCATATTGTCCAGCAAACATACAGAAAAGGGACCGATGTCCGACATGTAGTGTCATGGTATGGGCTGGCATCATGATCAATGGCCGTACATCCCTCTATCTGCTTCCAACTGGGACTATGACTAGACAACGATACATTAATGATGTTCTGCTACCTCATGTTCGCATGTTCCGTAGTGCTGTCGGTGATAGATTCATTTTCATGGATGACAACGCAACATGTCATCGAACAGTCGCTGTCCAGGAGTGTCTTGAGAGCGAGGATATTCAACGCCTCGTATGGCCAGCACGTTCTCCAGATCTGAATCCCATTGAAAATGTGTGGGATGCTTTGGGGAGGAGTCTTGCTGGTCGCCAATGCCCTCCAATAAACAAGGACACCCTCATCCGTGCACTGACAGAGGAATGGGATAAATTACCCCAACAGCTGCTTGATAATGTTGTGCAAAGCATGACACGACGTGTGGAATCTTGCATCGCCCTGCATGGTGGCCATATCCCGTATTGACGTCTTACGCCGGAACGCCTGCGGACGGTACTTGCATTTTTTTCACGTTTATTTATTCTGCACAAAATGGCCTGTTTGTCCCTTGAACACGTTCCAAAGCCTTCTGGATTTCAGAGCACAGGAAATTGTCTTTGTTGTAATGTCCTGGCATTCTGACATTATTTTGTTTCACTTGGCATCGAACCACACTTAATTTTTTATGCACTATACAGCCGTTTATGATCCGTCCTTAGCAATTGTCCAGCAGTGTACTATTAAATAGTTCTGATCATGCTACTATTCTCTTTTACGTGCGAATTTCAAAATAACTTGTACAGTATTCTAGAAGTTAATGCTTACCTTGGCATTCCTTACTAGCGATGAAACACATTTCATGACACGTTTTCCGGTCTTTGTTGATGTTATTGTCCTAATGTCCGTTGTATGAGATGTATGACTTTACTTCAACACACTTTTCGCTGGGTATACTCAGTGGATCTTCACTTTAGGATTCAAAAATATAAACTTTTACTGTTCTTTATACTCGAAATTTTCGCCCAGTCTCTGGGCATCCTCAGGTGCGTGGCGACGTATCCACCGATGTTCGTGGTTAATTTCGCGCTAATGGAGTCCGATACTCCTCGCTGCCATTCGCCGGATATACTTTCTTGGATACATTTCTTTATCAAGCCCTGCTAGCGTCATCTATGTTTCATCAATGTAAATTTTTTTCTTTTCCTATCCCGGTTTTCTAGTCTTTTTTTTTTTTGGTTTTTCTTTTGTTGTTCCTTTTCTTGTCTTATTAGTTCTCTCCACAGGCTAGATAATGTGCTAGGGTTGTTGTGGTTACATACCCTTGTTTTATTTTTATAGATTAAGATTGTTTCTTCCCTCCTCATTTGCCTTTCAGATTTGTTATTCCTTTTTAGCATTTTAATTTCATCGAATTTTGGGAAAGTCTGGTTTTCAATGCAGAATTGCACTAATGAAGTTTTTGCTTCTTTTTTTTTGCCAGTTAGATATGTGTTGTTTAAGTCTTTTTTTAACATGTTTTTTGTACTACCAATGTGCGATATTGGGGGTATGAGTGCAATTGGAATTTCGTAGGATCCTGATTCTTCTAGTACTTTTTCCTCTGTTTTTTGTTAACAGTCAGATTTTTCAAGGTGTTCACTGAACTTCCTAGTTGTAAGACATATTTAGGACATTGTCTATTAATTTCTTTACTAACTCCTTCCAAGTATGGGAATGCCCCAATGCATTTCAATTTTTTATTCCTCACCTTCTTTTGATTGTGCTCTTCCTTGGCCTTCATTTCTCTTAGTCACATGCTTTTCACTCTCATGTATCCATTTTTAATTAGCTTACTCGGGTAACCATACTCTTGTGATATTTTCGAGATAAACCCAAGCTCTTGATTTTTTAGCCTGTTGTTAGACGTGTGTGTGTACGCTCTCCGTATCAAATTTACTATGCTGTCTTTTGTTATCTATCACTGGGAGGTGCAACGAGTATGGTATCAGTACTGGTATGTAAGTTGCTTTCCTGAACACAGAGTATTCAAAGTTATTTTTGGTTTTCATCTCATACAACGGATATTAGGACAATAACATCAACAAAGACCGGAAAACGTGTCATGAAATGTGTTTCGTCGCTAGTAAGGAATTCCAAGGCTACGCAATATCTTATAGAATATTGTACAAGTTATGTTTCAAATATTTGAAATTTCCTATATTCCCAGTCAGTAAAAACTGTTGGTGTCACCCAATTGCCTTGACACAAGAATAGATTTTAGCCTTTTTTTTAAACCCCTTCTTTTATTACTGGAACGTATTTAAATTAAGTTTTTAGGTACAATATATATCTTGTTCGTAATTTCAGAAAAACGCTGACCCAGTAGCTGAGTGATGTATTTTTTTGTTAAACCAGGGTAACAAGTGTCTTTTTGGTAGTATTATTTAATACTATTCAGGACATATACAAGCTATGATATTATTATTTAGTAGATATGACACGGTAAATGCCATTATTGCCGCTAAAAACTGATATTTTGATCTACATTATCGCTCTTAAATTATGAATTTAATTGCGTATTGAAAAACGTCAAACCTTAGCTGAAGCTTTGTGAATAGTTTCAGTTTTCTTTAAGATAACCCGATCTTGATTTACTTTGAATCAATCTTCATTATGCACTAGTTACAAACTTTATCAAAATCCAATGCTTTTAGTTAAGTAAAACATTATCTTTTGTTCGCGTTCAGTGCTTTTACGTATGTTTTTTTTTTTAAGTTTCATTACAGTGAACGTTTCTCTAATATATAGGCGAAGCACATTTGATGAATTTTTTTCATATAAAGAACTTTAAATAAATAATACATCTATAATGCATTTCCTATTTGTTTGTGTTAGTTGCAAACTTTATAACTGTCCAATGCTTCTAGTTAAGTAAAATTTTATATCTTGTTTCCGTTCAATTCTTTTACGTCTGTAATTTTTTAGTTTCAGAATAGTGAAAGTTTTTCTGATACGTTGGAGAAGCATGTTTTCATCAATGATGACAATGTTTTTGTTTCGGAATAGTGAAAGCTTTTCTAATACGTTGGAGAAGCATGCTTTCATCAATGATGATAATGTTTTAGTTTCAGAATAGTGAAAACTTTACTAATACGTTGGAGAAGCATGTTTTCATCAATGATGATAATGTTTTAGTTTCAGAATAGTGAAAGCTTTTCTAATACGTTGGAGAAGCATATTTTTCATCAATGATGATAATGTGTTAGTTTCAGTATAGTGAAAGTTTTCTAATACGTTGGAGAAGCATGTTTTCATCAATGATGATAATTTGTTTTAGTTTCAGAATAGTGAAAGCTTTACTAATACGTTGGAGAAGCATGTTTTCATCAATGATGATAATGTTTTAGTTTCAGAATAGTGAAAGCTTTACTAATACGTTGGAGAAGCATGGTTTCATCAATGATGATAATTTTTTAGTTTCAGAATAGTGAAAGCTTTTCTAATACGTTGGAGAAGCATGGTTTCATCAATGATGATAATTTTTTGTTTAGAATAGTGAAAGCTTTTCTAATACAGGGTGTCCCAAAATGATTTCCCTGATTTCGTAATAATATATATTTCCACTGATTTCACTGATTCCGATTTTCTTTTGCAGGTGAGTAGGCGCTCTCTGAAAGATTTGCTGGCTGTGAGATTTAGTACACAAGGTCGCCACTTGAAGCGCTGTTGGTACAAAATCTGAAGACATGGTTTCTACACAAGAAAAAGCTCAGTGTGTCGTGTGGATGACAGAGACAAAGTCGCCAAAAATGGTGAAACGAAAGTTTCAAACTCGTTACGGAAAACAACCACCAAATGTGAAATTGATAAATTCGTGGATGCGAAAGTTTTTAGAAACAAATACAGTCGAAAAGGGTCAAAGGGCTGGGCGACCCCCAGCATCTGAAAAGACAGTTGAAAACATTCATGTAGCCTTCACCCGATCACTGCAAAAATCAGTGAGGAAAGCTGAGAGTCAGCTCAAGGTACCGAAGAGTACAGTGCACAGACCAAATCGGTTGAAATTGTATGCATACAAGGTGCAGATTGTTCAGGAACTCAAATCACAGGACTTTGATGCACGCGAGCAGTTTGCTAACACCACGTTCCAGAAATTGGAGGACGATGAACATTTCTTACAGCAGATAGCATTTTCGGACGAAGCGGCTTTTCACATTAGCGGTGCTGTAAACAGACATATCGTGCGAATTTGGGGTTCCGAAAACCCACACACCGTCAGGAAGCACATGCGGGACAGTCCCAAGGTTAATGTGTGGTGTGAATTACCGCATGACAGCGTTATTGGGCCTTTATTTTTTCATGAAACTCTCACCGGTAATGTGTATGCGGATATGCTTGAGATGTATGCAATACCCCAATTGCAGGACATGCAGCCCCATGAGTTTTTCCAACAAGACGGAGCACCTCCTCACTGGGCAACATATGTGCGAGACCTATTGCACCATCACTTTTCCAATCGACGGATTGGTGGAGACGGCCCAATCCCATGACCACCAAGATCACCGGATATTACTCCATTGGACGTCGTCCTTTGGGGTCATTGTGTATGCGACACTAGTTCCAAATGTTTACATTTTGTGTGAACGAATCAGACTACTCCTAGAGAGTGTAACTCCAAAAATGCTGCAAAATGTGTGGCGGGTGATAGAGTAAAGATTTGACACTTTGTGGGTCACTCGCGGTGCCCATATCGAGTGCACCAAATAAAACTGGATTATCATGTGCGTTTATGTGCAAAATCTGGTGTTTGTAAATATATTTACAATAAAGTTAAAAGCAGTTGATATCAGGGTAATCATTTTGGGACACCCTGTATATTGGAAAAGTATATTTTCATTCTTCTTCTTCTTCTTCTTGGTTACTCAGTCCAAGTACTGGTTGTTCAGTAGATGTACTCTGTCTCTCCATTCGTTTATGTTCTCCGCCGTTTTCTTCAAGTCATAGTATGTCCTAGTATTGGTGTCTTGAAGTAACTGTGCCACAAAACTATTCCTTGGCCGTCCTCTTCCTCTCTGGCCTTGAATTTTCCCTTCCGAAACTTCTCTTCAAGTCATAGAATGTCCTAGTATTAGTGTCTTAGAGTAACTGTGTCACAAAACTATTCCTTGGCCCACCTATTTCTCTCTGGCCTTGAATTTTCCCTTCCGAAACTTCTCTTCAAGTCATAGAATGTCCTAGTATTAGTGTCTTAGAGTAACTGTGTCACACAACTATTCCTTCGCCGTCCTATTCCTCTCTGGCTTTGAATTTTCCCTTCCGAAACTTTCATAATCGGGCCTCCATGGCGCAATGTGTGTCCTATCCATAAATGTCTTCTTCTTTTTAATATTTTGATCAGCTTCCTGGGTTCTCCCATTCTCTCCAGGACCTCTTCATTAGTCTTTCTATCGAACCAACTTATTTTCTCCATTCTTCTATAGCTCTACATCTCAAATGCCTCCAGCCTTTTCATTTTCCACTTGGTCAATGTCCATGTCTCAGAACCGTAGAGACCTACTGGCCATACATCTGCCTTTAAAACTATCTTCCTCAGTTTTGGATCTATATTTTTGGCTGTCAGTATTCTTTGATTCTCTCTAAAATCCGTTTTTGCCATCCCCAGTCTCATTCTAATTTCCTGTTCACATCTCGCATCTTCAGTAATAATTTGACCCAAATAGCGAAATAATTTATCTTGTTCGATGTTTTATCCTTCATTTTAAAAGAAATCCTGCTTTGGAACTTTCCCTATTACCATTAGTTTTGTATTATTTTTATTTATCTTTATTCCATAGATATCTGCATTTTTGTGTATTTTTGACATCATACGCTGTAATAATTTGGCTGATCCTGAAACTATTGCCTGTTCGTCAGCAAACTCAATGACCTTAACTCTCTCTCCATTAATTCAAACTCCTTCACTGACTTTCTGATCCATTATAACTTCGGCATAAATACCAAAAAGGCCAGGTAACAACATGCATCCCTGCCTTACAGCTTTATTAATTGGGACTGGATCTGTCATTCCCTCTTGAATTGAAATCAATACTTCCTGATTTACATAGAGATTTTTGATAAGCTGGATATGATAATGTCTTAGTTTCTAATATGTTGAAGAAACATGTTTTCATTAAAGAGGATAATTTTATCTTATTAAAAAATTTAATAAATAATACATGTAGAATGCTTTTCCTATTTGCTTATTTAAGAGCACTAGGATGGGAAAAACTAAATCCCGGTATTGCAAACTCTGTAGCCCAAAACTCCGCAATTTTTGTAAGGTTCTTTGTTTATTTTTTAGCCTTCAAATCGGCAAACTTCTATAGTTATATATATATATATTTTTCTTTTACTGGTTGCGCATACCGTCCTCTGCAGCCAGTTTTATTCCATTTTTTTTTTGTTCACACTCATCACTAAGTTGGCTATTCGGATACCTGACCATTTTATTTTGTCAATTGTTTGGATCATCGGAAAATTGTTCAGTAAAGTGACGAAGGATCAGCAATAGGTCACTTCCGGCACCGCGAAGTGACATGTTTCTACTTCTCCCACTGTGAGCTCCGTACTCGTAATTCATCCAGAAGTATAGAGCGCTGTGCGATATCCAGTTCATCCCTGCCTTTATGGTCTAAAGTTTTAAATTGTTTATCATTGGTATTCACTCGAAGGGACTGAAATATTTACCTATTTAGCAGCCATCGTGGCAGAAAAAGTCTTGTGTGTGCAATTATGAGCAAAATGCATGCTGTTATTTATACAGGGGAAAGAACATGCAGCGACAGAAAATAATGGTACGTTTCGGGAATTTCGAAGAGGAAATGTAAAATATAAAACACGAGGAAAACACTTTGAAGCTTCCCTTTGCATGCGTCCGAAACGTGCCTCAGCAATGTAGGATAAAGCATCGTCATCCCCCTCCCTAGCATTTATTTGATTATTCCGTTATTTCGTCGTACCTATAGACGTACATTGCAGCAGCTCCCGCTAGGGAGGGGAGCCTGAAGGAACAAACCGGGAGAGAGACAGAGAGAGAGAGAGAGAGAGAGGAGGCGGCTTCGTTCCGGCGAGACTCAATCAAATTAGAACGGGGTCGGATGAGAGAACAGAGTTTGTATGAGTGGAAAAGGGGGATGAAAAAGAAGAGGGTGGGGCGGAAGCAGTTAGAAGTCTAAAAATAGCGGAGGAGCTTTCACTACTCTGTGTGTGTGCGAGCAAGAGAGCGGCAGAGTCAGAGAAATCGACGGATCACTTCTGTGAAGGAAATGCTTTAGTCGGGTTGCATTTTTCTGATCTCCATCTTTTTAGACGTTCCTTTTGTAGACGAAAAGCAACGGAGAAAGTGAGTGAGAAGAAGAAACACAGAGACTCCGCATGAAAAGATGGTCGACTATGTCTGCTGTTGCTGTTCGCTCTTGGAGCAGAAAAATCAACTATACGATAAGGTCCGTAAGATCAAAAGGAAAATCCTACGACGAGGTTAAATAAATAAAAATCGCTGTCAGTGTTCATTTTAGGCCGGATTCTTTCCTCCTTTTATCAAAACGCCTGGAGCGAGGCAGTTTTTTGTTTCTCTTTTACTTCACATTAGTGACACAAAGTCAAGCGTTCTATAAATAGAATTCCGTAATCGAGTTTAGAAAGGCAATTCTTGTTGCAAAGCCACCGAAAGAGCTGCATGTAATAATGAAATAAAATGATAGCCCACATTTGGACAAACTATCAATATTCAAGAGACGTATTAGTCTGAGATTGTAGCGGGACTAGTTGTTGGTAAAAAGAGACGTATTAGTCTGAGATTGTAGCGCGACTAATTGTTGGTAAAAAGAGACGTATTAGTCTGAGATTGTAGCGTGACTGAGTTGTTAGTAAAAAAGAGACGTATTAGTCTGAGCTTGTAGCGCGACTAGTTGTTGGTAAAAAGAGACCTATTAGTCTGAGATTGCAGCGCAACTAGTTTTTGGTAAAAAAAGACGTATTAGTCTGAGATTGTAGCGCGACTAGTTGTTGGTAAAAAGAGAAGTATTAGTCTGATTGTAGCGCCATTAGTTGTCGACAGGTGGAATGCAGTTATTATGCTACCATTAAAATTAAACAGAAACATAGTACAAAAGAACGAAAAGTATAGCGCGACTAGTTGTTGGTAAAAAGAAACGTATTAGTCTGATATTGTAGCGCAACTAGTTGTTGGTAAAAAGAGACGTATTAGTCTGAGATTGTAGCGTGACTAGTCGTTGGTAAAAAGAGATGTATTAGTCTGAGATTGTAGCGTGACTAGTTGTTGGTAAAAGGAGACCTATTAGTCTGAGATTGTAGCGCTGACTAGTTGTTGGTAAAAAGAGACCTATTAGTCTGAGATTGTAGCGCAACTAGTTGTTGGTAAAAAGAGACGTATTATTCTGAGATTGTAGCGCGACTAGTTGTTGGTAAAAAGAGACGTATTATACTGAGATTGTATCGCGACTAGTTGTTGGTAGAAAGAAACGTATTAGTCTGAGATTGTAGCGCGACTAGTTGTTGGAAAAAGAGAAGTATTAGTCTGATTGTAGCGCCACTAGTTGTCGACAGGTGGGATGTTATAGTTATTATGCTACCATTGAAATTAAGCAGAAACATAGTACAAAAGAACGAAAAGTGAGACAAAAAGGAAGAATTTATATTTCTTAAGCATTCTTATCAATTTATATATCTTAATTTATATTTCAAACGACTAACTCTAATTTTACGAAACTTTAGACATTAAAAAATAAATATATTAGACTCTTAGAATTAAAACATAACTCTGATATGAATCCTTTTTCACTAATGAACTCACCAATATAAACATACACTATATGAACAAAAGTCACCAAACACCCTTCAAAAGCAAATAAACGGATCCCCTGCGTTGTTACGATGCGCGGTAGGGCTGCAAACGGCATAAAAACAAGCCTGCAGCTTACCGCGATCATATCGCACTGTGAGGTTGAGTGAAAATGTCGCGGCGGGAGAGAACTGACTTTGAGAAAGGAAAGATTGTTGAGTGTTATGTTAGTGGGTTTTCCATAAAAGAAGCCCAGAAGCGTTTAAACATACCCAAGTCTAATGTTTTAGATGTACTGAATAAGTGGAAGACACGTGGCGTGCCTGAAGCAGCAAAACGTACCGGCAGACTGAAGAAAATCAGTGATAGAGAACGTCGAAGCCTCAGGAGAGTCGTTACAGCTAATCGACGGGGTACTGCACAAGACCTCAGTATACAGGTGAGTAAAAATGCTGGAACCTTGGTATGCACCCGTACCATTCGCAGAGAACTCCTTTCCGTGTGTTACAGTGGTCGTGCGGCTGCTCATAAGCCTTTCATCTCCACTCGGAATGCTACTCCTCGTTTAGCATGGTGTAAAGAACATTTATCGTGAACCGTAGTTCAATGGAAACGGGTCCTATAGACTGATGAATCCTGATACACGACTCATCAGTCTGATGGGCGTGTGTGGGTATGGCGGCAGCCGGTGTAACGCTATTTATCACAGTGTACTGTTCCTTCGGTCAAGTTTGAAGCTGGCAGTGTACTCGTGTGGGGATGTTTTGGTTATCGTGGACAAACTTGTTAACCAGCACGTCCATCTCGATATTCTCGAAAATTATGCTCTACCAACTCTGTGGCAATACTATGGAACCGAGTCTTGGTACCAACAGAACAATGCAAAGATCCGTGAAGCAAGGACTATCACAGCGTGGTTTGACGATAATTCCATATCGTGTGTGGACTAGCCAGCACAGAGCCCTGATCTTAATCCAATAGAGCATCTATGGGATGAATTAAAGCGCCGCATAAGAAGTTTGGAACCAAGGCCTACTACTAAGCAACAATTAGCTGCATCATTATGTACTGGATGGAAGCGCATACCCATCGCTGTTCTCCTATACCTTGTCCAAAGCATGTCTCGAAAGGCCAAAGCTGGACCGACACCGTACTAATGCATGTCAATAAATGCTATGTTGTGTTTCTCTACTAGGTGTCAGGTGACCTTTGTCAATATAGTGTATATGGGCGTTGACCCAAATAAATATATAACATTTTTTCATTAAAACCATTATATAATTATAATTTGGGAAAAGCCATGTACAGAAGAATAAAACATTATATAGATCGAACATTAACTGAAATAGCATTACCTACCCATCACTATGATACTAGAGGCGGATCTCAACTGAGACCAATTTTTCCCAGGACTCAGTATGTTAATAAACAGTCTCTAAGTTATAGCGGGCCTCAAGTTTGGAATGTTCTACCTCATGACCTTCCAGTAATAAATAATTTCTATCTACTTAAAAATATTTAAAACTTTACATTCTGGGACTATATAAAAGATAAAAGAAGGGAAAAAAGGGACTAAGAAGAAATGAAATGCAAAATGTACAAAAAATTAAAAAAAGGAAAACCAAAAGGTGGGAGGAAAGGAAGGGACAAAAAAGTCAAAAGGATAAAATAAGAAAACGGGAACAGGAGGACAGAGTGGTAAGGAAGTGGGGATGGTTTGGAGGAGGGTGGAGAAAAACGGGAAGAGCGAACAATTTTCCTAATATTAATTTATATTGCTATCTTTGAATGTTATATGCCATGCTTTCAGGTGTAACTCTGACTTGTCTACATTCGTGCAGGGAGATAAGGGCCTTATCAAAGCTCTTGTGGCCTTTTCCCAGATCTTCCTTGCTGTTACAATTACTTACACTGTTGTTATATTATTTTGTATTTTTGGTTTTAATGTAACAGCTAAATAAACTGAATTGAATTAATCACACTGATGCAACACTTACTTGTCGCTTCACATAAATCTGCGAGAATGAAGAGCCATTTCGTTATATCATCTCCATATATCCCCACATCTACTATTTCAATCTCCGCCACATTCATATTCAACGTCGTCATTTTATTTTGCTCTGACTTATTCTCAGCACTGCCAAAATGTGCAAACTGTTCGGAAAGCAATGTGCCATTCAGTGAGAAAAATGTTTAACCAAGATATTACGAAATACAAAGCTATACGTCTCACACGGTAATACTTATATTCTTCAATGTCCTTTGCTTTGTTAGTGTATACTTTACTCTTCAATAAACCCTATAGATCAGAGGTTCCAATCTGTGCATCGCGACGTCCCAGGCCGTCGCCGGTCTTGGTCCGAGGTGTCGCGACTATAAGGAAAATCAATCTAAAACTTATAATTTAAAGTGAAACGCAACATGCAAATTTTCAAGACGGGTACATATTATAAAGAATGAATTGTAAAACAGAATGTTAAGGATAAAAGAAAACACATCATTTTTCTTGTTGTGAAAGCGCTCTCTTCATCTCAGTTCCGAATTGTAATGGTCTTTGAATACTTGGCGGGACGTCGTGCGGAACTCGCTCCCCCTGCAGCTTGAAAATGGACACAGCCAGGCAAGGTCAAGCGGTAACGTTTTGCCACCTCATTGTTGGGCGCTTAGTTTACTACGAAGTCCTCATTCTATACATATGTAGCGTATATAATTATTCGTTAGAACTGGGCTGCTGTGTTTTAATAACTGTGAACGAAATTATTTCTATGTGAGTGTGTGTTGGTGTATGATAATAGTGAAGTGTTTAAATAAAAAAGGTGGCGTAGAAGAAGTTACAAGTTGTTCTAAACAGGCGAGAAGGAACAAGTCCAGAAATCATTATGACACGTATTATACTTGGATTTCGATTTCACGTGCACTGTTGTTAATAACGAAGAACGTCCTCAATGTGTAATCTGCTTGAAAGTGTTGGCAGTTGAGAGTGTGCTTCCGAACAAACTGAAACGTCACCTGGAAACCGTACACAGTAGTTTAATGAGTAAGCCTAGAGATTACTTTTAACGCAAATTACAAGAAATGCGTGAGCAGAAGACTTATTTTCCTCAGCAAAGCCCTCCTTGCTTCCTACAAAGTGGCATACCGAATTGCACGCAGCAAGAAACCTCACACAACTGCCAAGGAGTTGGTGTTGCCTGCTGCTTCTGACATGGTGTCAATTATGATCGAGAAGTCTGCTGTCAACAGCTTTCCAGTGTCCCATTGACAAACAACACAATTAATCGACGAATAAGTGATATGTTTGACGACATAACTGACCAGATTACCGACAAACTGAGATACAGAGATTTTAGTATTCAGTTAGACGAGGGGCAGTTGACGACAATAACAATGATGCCCATTTAATGTGTGTTTTATAAATGATGACAATAACTTTCATGAAGATCTTCTCTCCTGTACGACAGGAGAAACCAAAGCAGTGGACTTGTTTGAAATCATTGACACTTTCATAACAGAAAACGGTATCGATTGGTCTAGATGTGTAGATGTTTGCACAGATGGTTGTCGGTCTATATCTGGTCGATATGATGATCTCCAAGCACTCATCAGAGAGAAAGCTCCTGCTGCCAGATGGACGCATTTCTGCATACATAGATAGGCCTTGACATCACAGGAAGTAAGTCTTGATTTGAAAGACGTAATGGAAGGAATAACATCAGTGGTGAACTACATCAAAACCCGACCACACAAGGCCAGATTCTTTACAAATATATGCATTGACATGGGGGCCGAGCACACTTCCCTTAACTATTATTGTAAATCTCATTAGCGTTCTCGTGGCACTGTGGTGTCGCGTGTATATGAACTGCTGTTTGAAATTTTCTTGTACCTCACAGAAGAAAGATATGGTAGTGCTGAATGTTTCATTAACACTGATTTCATTCTCAAGTTGGCGTATTTGTGCCACATGTTCTAAAGGCTGAATTTTCTGAATGTGAGCCTCCAGGGCAGATAGTCACACATAATACAGCTGTCGGACAAGCTTCTGGCTTTCAAAAGAAAGCTACTTCTGTGGAAGAACAATACGAAATCAGGTGATTTTGAATGTTTTCCAAAGTTACACAAGTGTATATAAGAAAATGAGATGCTGTTAAGTGCGAAATTGAAATCTGTGATTTTGGAGCATCTATCTCAACTCAACGTTCAATTTGACAAATATTTCCCTTCACAAACAGAAGTGGATTACACACCCGTTTACAGCAGATCAGCCATCAAGCTTCATTAATGCTAAGCAGTAAAAGTTAATAGACATTTCTTTAGACTTTACACCGAAAATGACATTCTCTTCCGAAACTCTGTCACAGTTTTGGGACAGTGTGGCAAATTAGTACCCAGAATTACGTAAGAAAGTCGTGAGAGTAATTCTCCCTTTTACACATCCTACCTTTGAGAGGCAGAATTTTCACCTCTGGCGGTAATAAAATCCAGATAGAGAAGCAAAATTAACGTTGAGGAGGGGATCCGCGTAGCTGTCTCCAACACTGTCCCCAGATGCGATGTTTTGTGTGACAAAAAACAAGCTCCCCTGTCCAATTAAGACGCAAATGTCTCTGTTAGGTAGTTTCTAAAACTATTAAAAAAATGTGAAAGCCAAATGAACAGTGTTACCATTGTGAAAATATGCCTATCTCATCAATTTCTTCTTATTCAGTTCTATATATATATATTTTTTATTCGAGGTTCAACGACCACCGTTAGCAATTCCATGGGCTATAAGCAGTATCCTATCCCTAATTTAGTGCCATTTATTCCAGGGAAGGGACAGAGTCAGTGCCATAAGACAAACACAAAATCTATGCCTCACCGGGATTCGAACCCGGACCCATCTCGGATGGAAGGATCAGAAGCCATCGCTTAGACCACTGCGCCACCGGGACGGCTTCTGTAATTTTTGTTCTAATTTTGCAGTACAATACCAGTTATAACGAAGTCAATTTCTCCGTCATTTTTGCCCCCGCCGGGCATCGAACCCGGGTCCCCTTATTCCGCAATAAGTCGCTCTCCCAACTGAACTACGCGGACGTATGCTCTTGCTCCTATCTACCTTTATCTCATGTGCGTCCTGTGGTGCAGACACGTCACACAGTCTAATTTTATATTTTTGAAGCCTAATTTTGTATTTTTACATAAAAAAGAACACAAGCTAGTAATGTAAATGAAGATTTCCTTAAAAAGAAAAAAAAACAGGCAAACTCAAATTGGGCATTTTTTTTTCAAATTTTGGTACTTGGACGAAGTAAATTTCTCCTCCATTTTTATGCCAGCGAAGGATTCGAACCCCCAACTGTCGGCTCCGGAGCTCCGAGTGTTATCCGCTATACAACACTGACATGTACTCTCACTGCTATCTGCCTTTATCTCATGTGCGTCCTGCGGGGCAGGCACGTCACAATACAGGAGCGTCGCAGTCTCAAAAAGTTTTGGAACCCCTGCTATAGCTAATGCACATCTTTTATAAAAAAAATTCGCAAAACAACTCGATGTTTTTATAAAAAATGTGCAATATTGCGCTCGACCTTGGCACGAGTCTCGAAGAAACGGCAGTCCTTGTAGTAACCATAGTAACCAGCCACACCAGCTTATCACGCATGCGTCGTCGCAGTGTAATAAGTGTTGGTCTGTGAACCCCTAACAAGTGTTTTCGCGCTGTGATTTTTCGAAAACGTAGATGTGAAAGAAGAACACAAATGTGCCATTAAATTTTGCAGTCGACTAAAGAAGTCTGTCGGAGAGACTTTCGTCTTATGCAAGAGGCTTATAAAGATGAATGTCTAGGAAAATCAACAATTTACAGATGGCATAAAGAATTCATGGATGGTCGTAAGTACGCAGCTTCAATAGTACATGCAGGAAGAACTTCATTGGGTGTTACAGAGGTAGAAATCAACACCATAGGTGTTATTACACGGGGAAAAAAACAATTATTAATTAGAGATATTGAAGATATTGTTCACATTCCAAAATCATCAATTCACAGAATTTTAACCGAGCATTAGTGCATGAAACGAGTTTGTTCAACTTGGGTTCCCCATTTCTTTTCCTGAGCGGCCCAACGAGTTTGTTCAACTTGGGTTCCCCATTTCTTTTAATATGCGACCCAATGAGTTTGTTCAACTGGGATTCCCCATTTCTTTTCTTGTGTGGCCCAATGCAAGACAGCACATGGCCAGTTCTGTCGTTTCTTATTTGAAGAAAATGAGAATTAAGTTGATACCCCAACCTGCATATAGTCCAGACTTGTCCCCATGTGACTCTGACTGTTCCCCATTTTCAAAAAGACATTACGGAAACGACAATTTGAAACAGAATAACAACTATCTTTTTTTCTTTAATCGGAGGTTTGACGACCACCGTGAGCAACTCAATAGGCTATAACCAGTCGCCCGTACCTAATTTAGGGTCACTGGTTCCAGGGAAGGGAGAGAGTCAGTGCCGTAAGACAAACACAACATCCGTGCTTCACCGGGATTCAAACCCAGACCCTTTTCGGACGAATGATGATGATCAAATGATCATATGTAGAGGATTTTAGGAAGGGAGTGTCTGACCCAGGTCTTAAACAACCCTGAGAAATAGGAAGCTAGGAGATTTGGGCTAGAGTGCACGATAGGAAAGGACACGGAAGCGAAGTAGAAAGGGGGAGGAAGACGCCCTTATGTATTACCAGGGGGCCAGTACCCGGGGTCCGACGGCTTAACGTGCCCTTCCGACGCACGGCAGATATTTAGTGGATCGAGCGTTTGTACCTGTCTGGGATCGAACCTGAGGGCCTTTCCGTGGCAGTCACGAACGCTGCCCACTAGCCCATCCGTTTCTGTTCATTCGGACGAATGATGAGAAACCATTGCTTAGACCGCAGCACCACCGCGGGCGACTCTGATCAACAACTTATTATAGCTGCGCAGGGGTGCTTCAACAGCATTTGAGAAGATGAATTCCAGAAGACATTCGAAAAGTGAGAGGAACGTTGGGACACTTGTATTCGATGCAGTGGAGAGTATTTCGAAAAAGATTACCATTTCCTTGATAATAAGACACGCATACTTTTTTTTATCGGTGTCTTATTATCAAGGAAATGTCAGTAGTTTTGGGACAACCCTTGAATTTGTAAATTGTAGACCGGATGAACATACTAGCCAATTCATAGGTCGTACTCTTCGGAGAAAGAAGGGTGCTAGTTTATTTATTTCATCCTTGAAACGTCTTTGTGATTCAATTATTTAGCTACATTCGCACAAATATCTCATAGTTTTCAGTTAATATTTTTTTATCCAAGAACAGGTGGAAAAGAATAAGTGACAATCAAATATCAAAGCCATTTCAATGGCCATAGACGTGTTGGATTGAAGAGGAAAATTTTAAACCCCGTTTCTTCTTTATGTGAAAAGTCTCTATTTTCCTTCTCTCACAACCCAAATTCACAGTAAATATCAATCTAAACTTATTTTTCGCCATTACATGTATGGATTTTGTTATCACTTTAAATAACTGTGACACGTATAGAAAGCATTATAGTTCACCCCTACGAATGTAAGTAATGCGGAAAATATAAACGATTAATAATAAAAATAAAATTTAAGTATACTGAAAAGCTAAGAACTATATGAAAACAATATGCAAGACGTATTTAAAAACATTAAAAGGTTTTTTTGTAAAAAAATGATTTAGGTCATTGCGACTGACGTCGTACCACACGAAATAATTGAAAAGTTGTACAAAGTTCAATTCCTCGTTTTAATTTAAATAACATCTAAAGTCGTTGTATTTTAATCGCTTGTGAGCAATAAGCGAAAACAAAGCGCTTGTAAGCAATCGGTTTTTTCTGTCTAGCAGCAAAACAATCCCTTCAAAAGCGGAAATTTTCACAGTATTCCATCCATTTGGAGAACAAAATGATGTGGACAAAAAGTGAACCGTACATGAAATGAAATGTATCAAGCGAACGTGAACGAAATGAACATGGACAAAGTGAACCGTGGACGAGATAAACTGAACCAAGTGAACGTGGAAGAATTGAGCACGGACATAGTGAACCGTGAACGAGATGAACTGGACCAAGTGAACGTGCACGAAATGAACACGGACAAATATGAACCGTGGACGAGATGAACTGAACCAACAGAACGTGGACGAAATGTGCAGGGACAAAGTGAACCGTGGACGAAATGAACTGAACCAACTGAACGTGGACGAAATGAACAAGGACAAAGTGAACCGTGGACGAGATGAACAGGACCAAGTGAACGTGGACGAAGTGAACACGGATAAAGTAAAGCGTGGAAGAGATGAACTCGACCAAGTGAACGTGTACAAAATGAACATGGAAAAAGTGAACCGTGGACGAGATGAACTGGACCAAGTGAACGTGTGCAAAATGAACATGGAAAAAGTGAACCGTGGACGAGATGAACTGGACCAAGTGAACGTGGACGAAGTGAACACGGATAAAGTAAAGCGTGGAAGAGATGAACTCGACCAAGTGAACGTGTACAAAATGAACATGGAAAAAGTGAACCGTGGACGAGATGAACTGGACCAAGTGAACGTGGACGAAGTGAACACGGATAAAGTAAAGCGTGGAAGAGATGAACTCGACCAAGTGAACGTGTACAAAATGAACATGGAAAAAGTGAACCGTGGACGAGATGAACAGGACCAAGTGAACGTGGACGAAGTGAACACGGATAAAGTAAAGCGTGGAAGAGATGAACTCGACCAAGTGAACGTGTACAAAATGAACATGGAAAAAGTGAACCGTGGACGAGATGAACTGGACCAAGTGAACGTGTACAAAATGAACATGGAAAAAGTGAACCGTGGACGAGATGAACTGGACCAAGTGAACGTGTACAAAATGAACATGGAAAAAGTGAACCGTGGACGAGATGAACTGGACCAAGTGAACGTGTACAAAATGAACATGCAAAAAGTGAACCGTGGACGAGATGAACTGGACCAAGTGAACGTGTACAAAATGAACATGGAAAAAGTGAACCGTGGACGAGATGAACTGGACCAAGTGAACGTGTACAAAATGAACATGGAAAAAGTGAACCGTGGACGAGATGAACTCGACCAAGTGAACGTGTACAAAATGAACATGGAAAAAGTGAACCGTGGACGAGATGAACAGGACCAAGTGAACGTGGACGAAGTGAACACGGATAAAGTAAAGCGTGGACGAGATGAACTCGACCAAGTGAACGTGTACAAAATGAACATGGAAAAAGTGAACCGTGGACGAGATGAACTGGACCAAGTGAACGTGTGCAAAATGAACATGGAAAAAGTGAACCGTGGACGAGATGAACTGGACCAAGTGAACGTGTACAAAATGAACATGGAAAAAGTGAACCGTGGACGAGATGAACTGGACCAAGTGAACGTGTACAAAATGAACATGCAAAAAGTGAACCGTGGACGAGATGAACTGGACCAAGTGAACGTGTACAAAATGAACATGCAAAAAGTGAACCGTGGACAAGATGAACTGGACCAAGTGAACGTGTACAAAATGAACATGGAAAAAGTGAACCGTGGACGAGATGAACTGGACCAAGTGAACGTGTACAAAATGAACATGCAAAAAGTGAACCGTGAACGAGATGAACTCGACCAAGTGAACGTGTACAAAATGAACATGGAAAAAGTGAACCGTGGACGAGATGAACAGGACCAAGTGAACGTGTACAAAATGAACATGGAAAAAGTGAACCGTGGACGAGATGAACTGGACCAAGTGAACGTGTACAAAATGAACATGGAAAAAGTGAACCGTGGACGAGATGAACTGGACCAAGTGAACGTGCACGAAATGAACACCGACAAAGTGAACCGTGGACGAGATGAACTGAATCAACTGAACGCGGACGAAATGAGCACGGACAAAGTGAACCGTGGACGAGATGAACTGAACCAACAGAACGTGGACGAAATGAACAAGGACAAAGTGAACCGTGGACGAGATTAACAGGACCAAGTGAACGTGGACGAAGTGAACACGGATAAAGTAAAGCGTGGACGAGATGAGCTGGACCAAGTGAACGTGGACGAGATGAACACGGACAAAGCGGACCGTTTACGAGATGAACTGGACCAACAGAACGTGGACGAAATGTGCAGGGACAAAGTGAACCGTGGACGAAGTGAACACGGATAAAGTAAAGCGTGGACGAGATGAGCTGGACCAAGTGAACGTGGACGAGATGAACACGGACAAAGTGGACCGTTTACGAGATGAACTGGACCAAGTGAACTGTGGACGAGATGAACACGGACAAAGTGGACCGTTTACGAGATGAACTGGACCAAGTGAACTGTGGACGAGATGAACTGGACCAAGTGAACGTGGACGAAATGAACATGGACAAAGTGAACCGTGAACGAGATGAACTGGACGATGTGAACGTGGACGAAATGAAAACGGACAAAGTGAACCGTGGAGGAAATGAACTGGACCAAGTGAACGTGGACGAAATGGACACGGACAAAATGATCCGTCACCCATTTGGATTACGCAAATCTTTGGCGCTGTCCGAATACTTTTGATAATATAGTGTACTTGTACATGTTGGATGCATAAAAAATCTTTGAGATTGTTACACGTCCCTGATGAAAACTTTACTATACAATGAGAGGACAGGTGCCGAGACATAAATTTCAAAAAGTGTAGACGTTGGTGACCAATAGCAGGAATTTATATATTTTGAAAACAGCTGAAAACCGCGTCTGCAGTTTTGCCCAATTAATAAAAAAATCAGAGTCCGCTTTAAAGATGAGGTGCAAGAGGTACTCTAAAAGTAATGCCTCCTCCTTAATAACTGTTGAAATTTAAAAGTGATTTTAGTATATCTATACTGACATATACTATGGTATGTTACCAATGTGGGAACAAATTATTTTCAGAATCGGAAATACAGATCATGAATGACAGAGTGAAACAGCGAGCTGTAACTGGAATTCTGGAAAAAGAGGGATTCGAGGCTCCAGAAATCCACCGAAGACTCCTTGCGGCGTATGGAGCTGCCACAATTGATATCAGTAATGTCCGATGATGTATGAAGAGGTTTCGAGATGGAGGAAGTTCAGTGTCGGACAAGCACCAGAGTGGAAAACCCGCAACTGCAGTGACAGATGCCAACAGGCAACGAGTGAAAGACCTCATCACAGCTGATCGTCGTGTCACCATCCAGGAATTGCGCAATTCATTTTAGTCATAATGCTATGGAAACTTTGATTAGTGATCTGGGCAACAGAAAAATTTGTTCAATGTGGATCCCAAGAAACCTAACCAGCTAACAATGTGAGCAAAGGGTGGGCATGTGCCGAAACCACTTGGACTGTTATGAGAGGAAGGGTGAGGTGTTTTTCTCTAATTTTGTGACGGGGGATGAAACCTGGGTGTTCTTTCATGACCCAGAAACAAAATGGAATGGTACCGCACATCTTCACTTCCACAGAAGAAGGTGAAAACAACTCGTTCTGCAGAGAAAGTGATGGTGACAATTTTCTGGGACAAACGTGGTATCATTTTGACGGATTTCCTTGAACGGGGTGCAACAATAAGCAGTGCTCACTATGTGCAGACATTGAAGAAACTAAAGGAAGCTATCGGAAGAAGAAGACGTGACATTCCACTTCACAGTGTGGTTTTACACCATGATAACACAAGTCCCAACACCTCAATGGAGACTTCACTGGCTATCGACAAAATGTGGGGGAGGGTTATGCCCCAACACCCCCACAGTCCTGATTTGGCTCCCTCAGACTTTTTCCTGTTCTGTTAACACCCTTCTTGTGGAACGTTTCGATGATGTGACAGACGTTAAACTGGCTGTGTACTCATGTGCGAAACGACATCCTTAGGAATTTTTCCAAAGTGGAATTTACCAATGGGTTTAAAGATGGCGGAAATGTATAAAAAGTGAACAATTTAAATAGGCTAACATTATTAACAATATATCCAAGTATTTTGTCACCAAATTTCACATTTTTGCTGCTACAAATAAAAATTTCATGAAGCGACGAGGCATTACTTTCAGGATGCCCTTTGTACTATACAAAATTCAAACCTAATGTTAGGCTGTCAGTAAGAAATTAAAGCACCCAGAAAAAAAAAACTGAAAAATCGTTTAAACAATTTTTCAAAGCAATTATTATTTATGCAATGCAAAAAGACATTTCCCGTTGTGATTTCTACAGTCATATTATCAGGCGTAATTCGGTTATATCTTTACACCATCGAACATATCGCATCAAGGAAAGGTGGATAATTTGCGGAAAATCTTCACAAAATTTCCACCTTTTCTTGAAGAATTAAATATGTTCAGGGTCACATGCAGTATTTAGCTGGAAAAGGAATTTTTCAAATGAGAATTTTGCCAGCGGGATCCAGTGACAAAGGTTCTGTTTACCGAACCTTTTGAGAAAGAGTACATATGGAGGATCAGAAATTGTTTACGTGTTATAAATCATTGCTGCAGCTAACCCATATTAAAAATAATTCGCATCCTATCTGTAGGAGAGGAGATATCGTTGAATTATGAATCTAAAATTTCACCACCTAGTGAAAACGTTTTGCCTCATACAAATACGAAAAATGCGTGAAAGTTTTGCGATCGTACTGTATTTAAGCTATAACAGACAAAAAGGAGTTTCACAAATCTTTTAAAACGGGAGCTATTGCGTGAAATTCAGAAATTCATTTCCGATGCTCCTTTGAAACTGTGCACCTGTGTTCTTCATGTATGAAATGTTTCGCAGATCGTTCTCCATATCCCATGTGGGAAACATTGTTCCCTTCCAACCGTTAGAAGTAGAGTTATTGTGGAAAATCTAAAAACCTTTCCTTCGTGAGATTTGGCGAAAAACTATGCGACAGGGAAATCTGAACATTACTGGATCATAATGCCCATCGCTCTGGAGTGCGAAAGGAATTTTCTGAGTTCAACTACTCACCAGCAGTCTATCGTTGAACAGAAAAAGTGGCATTATACACTTTTAGCCCGTCTTTGGAAATATAAAAGAACGTAAAACAAGAAGACCATCACATTCTAGGAAGTAACATTTCCATTAGTAGAGAATACAGTGTGATCGTGGTAGTCGCAATATACACTCACTTCCGTATTTTATTTTGAAGTTTTTTGTGTAGCTAAGTGCACTTGTTTCACATTTAAATGTTGTAAACATTTTACTAATGTCATGGAGAGAATTCGTGATTTTCATCGGTACCTTGGGATCAATTTTTTTTTTTTTACCGTAGCTCGTGTTGCGGATACGTATCTCAATACATATGAATAAATATAAGTTCTAACAATTTACTTCTCATGATCAATGCCCAAAATGTTTATCTGATGCTTCACATTTTGCCCAGACTCAGATACTTTTCCAGAGATCAATTCTATTCGAAGTGAATAAATTAAAGGAAACGTCTCGTTCTTCAAAATATTATGAAAATAACATACTTTGTTTTTATTGATACTTTTATATAATTTAATCCCCATTTCAACATAATGAATGAATTCCTCAGATTTTTATCGAATTGCATAATGAAAAATGAGTGTCTGTCTTCCAAAGCAGCTTATTGTGAGGTCGTTTGGAAAGAGTGCCCCCGTGGTAAAGCATGTAAATATTTTTAGTGTCAGTAGGTGAACTGTTTCTAAAGCAGTGGTATTATTTATAAAACGAAGACCTACACAGTGCGACAATAAGTTGATGAGACTAGACTTTAAAGATATGGAAAAGCAGGAAAGGTTAAACAGAAGCCATTGCTCTTTCCACGTTTATAAGTGACTCACGGAAAAATTCTCATCGGCCGCCATCGGAAATCGAACCCAGGGTCTTCCAGCTACGCGCCGGACATACTACCACTGCACCACAGCGGCCTCAAATTCCTCCCGACTTACATACGACTAACTGGCAAACCACATGGCAGGTTGCTTCTTGAGGCCCCACACGATGCTGAGGTTTCTCCAAAGATGGTAAGCAGCAACTTAACAAATAACTAGGAGGCGAATGAATAATTAATACACACAGTTGACGTGGACGAGGAACATCAAAGTGAAGTCATCGCTTTTTCTACGTGTATAAGTGAGTCACGAAAAGATTCTGCAAGTTATTTGTTCAGTTGCTGCTTTTCAACTTTGGTGAATCCCCAGCATTGTGCAGGGCTCCAAGAAGCAACTTGCCATGTGGTTTGGCAGTTAGTCGTACGCGAGTCTTGGGAATTCGAGGCCGTTGTGGTGCAGTGGTAGCATGTCCGGCGAGTAAATGGAAGACTCTGGGTTCGATCCCCGGTGGCGGTCGATTAAAAATTTTCCGTGACTCACTTATAAACGTGGAAAGAGCAATGACTTCTGTTTGATGTTTCTAGTCCACTTCAATTGTGTGTATTAATCACGAAAACTTACGTGAATATATTTTATTCGAAGTACATTGGTCCTGCGTTAATGCACGAAGTGGCACGATCAGCCAACGAAAGGAAGAACTTACAGAGGTCATCTTTTTGCATGGAGTGAGGAGCTGATGTAACAGTTCTTTGTATGTCTTCAATGCTTGAGAATAATTTACTTTTAAAGGCAGCTTTAATTTAGGAAATAGAAAATTGTCACACGGTGACAAATCTGGAGAATAGGAAGACTTTTGAGTACACACGCTTGTTTTTCGTGCCAGAAATTGCTGTGCATTTAATGCTGTGTGAGGGAACGTTATCGTGAAGGAGGAACCATTACCCTATTTTGCACTTAGGCCTGACACCAAAAATTCACTTCCACAGTCGTTCCAAAATGGATGCGTAGGTACTGCCGGTGTGAGTTGTACCTTCAGGAATGAGTACGTGATGCAGAATTCCCTTGCTGTCGTAAAAGCACTGAAGCATAGTCTTGATTTTGGACTTCTGTAACCTGATCTCCTTCCCGCTTCGTTTCAGGATCATAACAAAAACATCATGTCTTGTCACCTGCTCCAATGCTTTTGAAAAAATAAAATAAAAATTACATTGTTTGTACAGTCTCCAGGATCTCTTCTACGTAATCCACTCGTGCATGCTTTTGGTGGTATGACAAAGCATGCAGAACAAAATGAGCACACACACACCCCTCCCCCAAATCTTTCCTAAAAATTTGACGAATAGTCTCCTTATTAACGCTTTATCGACCACGACCCAAAAATCTTTTATCACTCCAAATATGATAACGCCCGAAATTGTATGTTGGTCGCTTCATTGTTTAACAACAACAATAGTGACTGAGGGTGACTCCTCCTGATCCCTCATAGGTCGAGGAACTTCGAAGAACAGGTAAGTGTAGGAAATCTGACTCACTCTAGACAGGCGTTTCAGGCGGCTATGGCAGTTTGTATGTACGGGTGTTTTGGGCGTTATGGTCGTTAAAGGGTTAAACACTGATCTCACATTCCAGCATTGCCACACAATGATCACTTTTTCTCCTTTCGCGAACTTCCTCAATGAGATCAGGCGTGAGCATTGAAATTGGACGTACGGGCTTTTCCTCATTTTCAAAATCTTCCCGCTCCTCTTTGAAACGTGCATACTATCGGAATATTGGTGCACGAGATAAGTAATCAGCCCCATACACATCAAGCAACCATTCAACTGTCTCAGTTGCAGTTTTACCGAATTTCAAACAGAACCGGATATTCGCTCCCTGCTCCATGAAAAAGCTGTGACAATGTTATTCCACCGAATGACGTCATGGACAGCGTAAATAATCACCTGCGCATTTCTTTCGCAAACACTGCTGCCACAGCATAGCTGATTATCAAAGAGCAATGCCTTCCCAAGCCGTATGTTTTATTGGGATTTTTAAAAGAAATCAGTCCCATTACTTGTGAAAACACAAGTTTGTCCATGACGGGGATCGAAACCGCGACTCCTCACTCCGGAATAAGTTGCTCTCCCATGTGAGCTATACGGACGGAATGTATCGCTGCAGATTTGTCGTCTTGACACGTGATTCACCTCTGTAGGAAGTCACACCACCTCCCTCTTAACTTTTTTTTTTTTCTTTGAAGCGAAGTAGGAATTATTCATTAATTCCAGATGATGTGTAGAACAAACGTCATACATTTTTCGAAGAACACAGCGGCCAACAGATCCATTCATATGTTTGGGCGCCAGTGTGAAAACACAAGTTTGTCCGTGACGGGGATCGGAAACGAGCTCCCTCACTCCGGCGTAGATTGCTCTCCCAATTCAGCTACACGGACGGAATGTATCACTGCATTTGTCTTTTTGACACGTGTAGTGCGTCACAGAGTTAATTGCTGCACTGCTTAAAGTAGTGTGAGAAAACTGGGATCAAAAATCTAAGCTCACTGAGGAGAAAACAGGACGTAAACAAAAATTGTTAGTGAACAAAAAAGGATCCCAGCAGCTTCGATAAAATCAGAACTCACCATAGATCTCAGTAATACAGCTTCAATGGTGTAATTCAGTTCCCCGACGACCATACCACCTCTGAGTCACTTTACCGAAAGATTGTTTTATGGAAATAACCGCTTTGCCGAAGGGATGTTTCACCGAAAGGTTCAGATCAGCGAATGATCGCTTTATCAAAATGTTGTATAAAATAAGCGTTATTATTGGGATTTGTTGAATTGAATTTTATGCTAAATTAACTTAAAGCTAAGAGAATTAGTTTTATTTTGATACGGGGATTTCTTCAAATTATTCGTTGTCACTGAAAACCTGATTAATCATAAATATCACTTCCCATATAACGGCCGGGGTTCATCTACATAATGCTAGTTACAAGCTCCAAGTACTTCTGTTATGTACTATCCATGCAGATCAAAACAGTCTTCTATACAGAAATCTTTCGCAACACAATACACTGAACAGGAAACAATCAATGATGTCTCACAATATACGTAACACTTATCTCTCTTCGAACACAATCTGTTCGTATCAAAATTGCTCACACAAGAGTCTTTCATCAAATATAATCTATTCTCACAAGAATCTCTCTCGCTCTGCACACTGCTCCCAGAGCTATCATATCAAAAGAATTTACTTGCGTTGATTGGCCTTATACCCTCTGTCAGAATGCCAACTTCAAAGTCGTCGGGAGGAACTTTGTGACGTTAAGGTTGAGAATATTTAACGAGGAGAAACCAAATGTACTGTGACGTACTGCAGAGGTAAAGCGCTTGTCAAGACAACAAAACTGCAGCGATATATTCCGTCCTTGTAGCTGAGTTGGGAGAGTAACTTACTCCGGAGTGAGGGCCACGAATTCGAGCATCGTCACGGAATAACTTCTGTTTTCACATTGGCGCCCGAACGTTAAAGTGGATGTACTGGCTGATGGATTCTTCGAAAAATTTTTGATATTTGTTACACAAGTCGTCTGCAATTAATGAAAAAATTGCTACTTCGCTTCAAATAGAAGACAAGAAATATGACACCGAATTTTCGGTTGTAATCCGCACGTCTTTTGAATTCGTTCTGACGCGAATTCAATTTATCAGACACTAAAACACAAAGCATCTAAACTTGATGCACGATTATAAAACTTCCAACCATGAATGACTAGTTTAAAACCGTCGTCAGTTGCTAAAAGCATTTATTGATGGTAAAAGCAAAGCATTAAAATCATTAGATCTTTCAGGCTTTCTAGAAGACCATCATAAAAAACATGCCCTGATGGAGGTCAAATATATATAGTAAACATCGTCACTAACAATGATGTGACATATGAGTGTACAGAGACAGCACCACCGTGGACATAACAATTCGACAAAATAAATGAGGTGTCTTACATACAATTAGATAGAGTGACATTTTAAGAAATACAAATGATACAAAAAGAAAATGAGAAACACAAGTACAAGTTAAGTCCGTCGTAATTATCCATAATAAAGGCTAGCTTTTGTAGAAATTAAAAGCATGGAAATGTCCTGAATGCATTAAAGAACACAAAGAATCGATGATAAAAGTCAAAATAAAACAATATTCTTGTTGAGTAGATGAAGTTCAGTAAATCACAAACAGTACATGATATGGAATTTTGTGTACGTACCTTTTGAATTAGACATCACAATTTATAGACAAACGGATTTTTTTATTTTTCGACAGCACAATTTATAGGCTAACGGATGGGGCCCCTATGGGGTCCCCCATATCCGCTATTCTTGCCGTCCTACTTAAGCATATAGAGGAAAAGGTACTTTGCGACTCTGAACCACGTCCAAGTTTCTATATTAGATACGTGGACGTGTGACGTACCTGCCAGCAGGACGCACACGACATAAAGGCAGATAGGAATCAGAATAAACGTCTGCGTAGCTCAGTTGGTAGAGCGACTTATTCCGGAATAAGCGGACTGGGGTTCGAATCCCGGCGTAGACCAAAAATGACGGAGAAATTTACTTCGTTATAATGGCGCCCGAACTATCCGGATGACCCGGCAGTTCAAAATCTCGCATTGGTGTGATATTATTTCCACATCGCGAGACAGGAAAAATCAGAGAATCCCTTCTCCAGCGCTTCGAAAAATAAAAATGTGTGATGTTGCATTCCACACAGCAGATTGACTGGGAGTTCTCAAGTGCACGTTCTACAGTGGATGGCTGCCTGCAACGATTCATGGTCACGGCTGACCCGTGGGCCATGCCCCCTGCCCTCTTTCGGGGGGAGGGGGAATTGACGTACCTGCCAGCAGGACGCACACGGCATAAAGGCAGATAGGAATCAGAATAAACGTCTGCGTAGCTCAGTTGGTAGAGCGACTTATTCCGGAATAAGCGGACTCGGGTTCGAATCCCGGCGTAGACCAAAAATGACGGAGAAATTTACTTCGTTATAGACGATGTCCTGCTATTATATGACCACGACCCAGCAGAATTGAGTATTTTTGCTGAACACCTGTCATTATAGTTTTCTTGTATAATATTTACTGTTGAACTTGAAAAGAAGGATAACCTCCCTTATATGGACTTCAAGATTGAAAGATATTTCAACACTGGCAAAATACACTATTCTATGTATCGGAAACTTACAGTCCTTCCAGCTTTTATACCAGAGTCTTCTGTACACCCTACCAACTTGCTTCATTTTACCTTATGATACGACGAGCTTACACCCATTCGTCAGACACCCAAAGACATAATACCCAGCTTTCGAAGATGTTTTTAGCATTGCTATGGATTTTTCTAGGTTTACTGTTAACAGAATCCTTAGCAAAATTCAAGGGAATTCTTCAACAACCCTCACAAGGGAAATAAATATACGAAAATTCTAGGCTCAGTGGCTTATCATTCAGCCATTACACCCCTTTTAAATAATTTATGCTGGAGATTTGGAATTGACTTTGGCATACGGACAACTAATCTTGCGATATTGCTTAGCAACCTTGTGCAAAGTTCATGTAGGGCAGGAATGTATAATATCCCCCTCAGAGGTATTAACAATGAATTAGTTAAGTGTTTATTTTGGCACCACTCAGCGTAATTTACTTTTACGATTGAAGGAGCACCAATGCGACTGTAAAAATTAGTTACTCAGTACATCGCCAGCAAGCTTAGTAAGCACGGGTATGCATTCCTTTATCTGGGACGAGACAACTACAGTATATTGATAACCCCAACTACCAAATCTTCTTTATTGCTTACTGAAAGTTTGGTTATCCTCAACAAAAGGTATCTTTGCTGCAATGACAACACACCAACTACGTCCCACTCCCGTGGAAAACTACTTTTACCAAACCTACCTCTATGGCTTCATACTGGGAAAATAAGTAAATTCAAAAGGTATGAACATAAAATTCCAGATCATGTACTGTTTGTGATTTACTGACCTTCAGCTACTCAACAGCAATATTGTTTTATTTTGACTTTTATCATCGATTCTTTATATTCTACAATGCATTCAGGACATTTTCATGCCTTTCATTTTTTTTTTCGTATAATTTGTATTTCTTAAAATGTCAATCTATCTAATTGTACGTAAAACACCTCGTTTATTTTTTTCGAATTGTTATGTCCACGGAGGCGCTGTCTCTGCCTGCTCATATGTGACGTCATTGTTACTGACGATATTGATTATACAGGGTGCATAGGAAAGTCCCTTTAGCCTGAAATAACTTGCGAACGGAGAGAGGTATAGTTATGCAAGTGAGATAACGGTATAGTAAAGCGACTACGCCCGATCAAATGCAACTAATAGCAGCGCCCCTAGTGACGAAATGCGGAAGTTAGCCATTGCAAATCAAAAACAAAACAAGATAGAGCAAAATTTCAAATTACAAAGCTGTAGAGCATCACGCCTTCCAACTAAGAAATAACTTTATAAATCGGACTTTTAGAAGCGAACTATGGACAAAAATAAGCTATGCATCTATGCCCTCTGGCGGAAAAGTCATGCATTATTTTAAGAAGAAAGTATTCTCGAAAGGTTTTTCGATGTGAGCGGTATCGGTCCATGAAAGAATTTTTTCAATCGAGTTTTCAGGAGCTCAGATTTTGCTGCAAATGCATTAGAAGCAGAAATAAACACTTACTCCCCCTGGTAGCCAAACTATTTTTGTCGAAAATTAGAAAGTATATGCAAATGATTTTTCATCAAGAGCTGTATCCGCTGCAGAAATAGTTTTTTTCAAATCGGAATGTTAGAAGCAGAGGTTTCGGGGAAAAGGCAATTAAACAAATTGTTCCCTAATCTACGAATTATTTGAAAGTTTTGAAATTATATAAAAAATATCTCCCACCGGAATCTATCAAACAAAAAAGGAATTTTTCAAATCGGTTTTTGAGAAACACAGGCATTGGCAAAAATAATATATATCATCATCATCATCATCATCATTGTCAACCATTATCAATCCACTGCTGTACGAAGGTCTCCCCAAGTTTCCTCCACAACGGTCTATCTTGTGCCAGTCTCTTCCATGTCACTCCCGCATACTTTCGAATTTCATCCACCAATCTTCCATGTGGTCTTCTTCTGGGTCTTTTACTGTCCCTTGGAATCCAATCTAAAATTTCGGCTGTCCATCGATGGTCTGTTCTTCTGGCAGTATGTCCAGCCCATTGCCATTTCAGGGATTTAACTCTGATCATGATGTCCTCCACTCTTGTCATTTTTCGGATCCACGAGTTCCTCTTCTTATCTCTCCTGGTTACACCAAGCATGCACCTCTCCATGCTGCTTTGAGTTGTCTGCAGCCTTTGTATGTCTCTTTTAGCTAAGGTCCACGTCTCTGCACCATACGTAAGCACTGGAAGGATGCATTGATCAAACACTTTTCTTTTAAGACATAATGGCATATTGCTCTTGAAAATTATTCTGTTTCTTCCAAAAACTCTCCAGGCAAGTTTTGTACGCAGATTAATTTCTTCACCAATGTGACCCTCACTTGATATCTGCTGTCCAAGATAAAGGTACGTGTCTGTTATCTCCAGCTTTTCTCCATCAATCGATAAATATTAATTTCTTGTAAAAGCATTGTGCATCACTTTTGTCTTCTGAAAGTTCATTTTCAATCCCACTTCTTTACTCTTGTCAGCAAGTTCCTGGATCATACTCTGTAGCTCTGATGGGGTAGTTGCAAAAATGACTATGTCATCAGCAAGACGCAGGTGGGTTAGATAATCTCCATTAATCTTTATCCCTTTGTTTTCCCTGTTCAGTGATTGAAAGACATTTTCCAATGTGGCATTAAAGAGCTTCGGAGATATGGTGTCACCTTGTCTCACTCCTTTTCCAATTTTTACGTGTGTTGTATTTTCAAACAGTCAAATCTTTGCACTTGCATTTTCATAGATGTTATTAATAATATTAATGTATGCATCTTCAATACCGCAGGATTTCAGAGCCATTGCAACTGCTTATGGTTTCACCGAATCAAAGGCTTTTTCATAATCGATAAAAGCCATGCACAATGGAAGCTCATATTCCCTCGCTCTTTCAATTAGTTCTCTCAGTACGTGGATATGATCTATCGTGCTGTAGCCACTCCTGAATATAGCTTGTTCTCTCGGTTGAGCCATGTTCAGTGTCACCTTCAAGCGGTGTAAAAGAACTTTAGTGAAGATTTTATAAACCACTGATAGGAGGCTGATAGGTCTGTAGTTCCTGAGATCCTCAATGTCACCTTTTTTATGTAGCAGGATCATTGTAGCGTTGTTCCAATCCTCAGGAATTTTCCCTTCATTAAGGCATCGAGTGAAAATTTGGGCGAGTACTGTTTCGATTTCTCCACTTGCTTCTTGTATGATGTCTACAGTAATTCCATCTTCTCCTGGAGCTTTTCCTCGCTTCATGTTCTTGATTGCATGTGCAACTTCTGCTGGAAGGACTGGAAGAACTCTGGTACTGGTACCTTTCATGATGTCTGGAGTACATGTATCATCCCTTTCATATAATTTGGAGTAGAAATCTTTCACTGTTGTCAAAATTTCGCCTCTATTTCTTGTTACAGAACCATCTTCTTTTCTCAGTGCCATAATCTGTTTTTTTCCCTTACTGAGATGTCCCTTTGCTAACTTTAGGTTTTGGTTGTTTTCAATTGCTTTCCTTACTAGTTCACAGTTGAATTTCCTTACGTCTTCAGTGATACTTTTTCGTATATATATATATATATATATGTATATATATATATACACCCTGGCGGAGAAAACATACATTGTTTTAAAAAGGAAATATTTCAAAGAGGTTTATCGACGTGAATGGTATCGGTCCACGAAAGATTTTTTTCAATCCAGATTGTAGAAGCTCATATTTTGCTCCAAAGTCATCAGAAGCAGAAATTAACACTTACGCCATCTAGTGGCCAAAACATTTTTACCAAAAATTATAAACTATATGTAAACGATTTCTCATTAAGAGCTACATGTGCTGCAAAAAGAATTTTTCAAATCCGAGTTTTAGAAGCAAAGATATCGGGTGAAACGCAATTTAACTTTACGCCCCTAGCGGAAAATCTATGCGTTACTTGAAAAAGTGTCTACACCTAAAATAGTCTTCGACATAAATGGACTCGAAATGTAAAAGAATTTTTTCAATTGGATGTTTAGAAGCAAATATATGGAACAAAATGTATTTTGAATTCGACATCATCTGCATGTACGCCCTCTAGCGGTGAAATTGTGCATCATATGAAAAAAATGGATTAAAGGATCATCATTCGCACATTTCAAGCTTCCCAATGCAAAAATAATTTTTAAAATCGGACTAATAATTGCACAGATACAGTGTCCACAGGAGGACGGACGGACAAACCCATAACATAAGCTCGATCTTTTTTACAAAAGACGTGCTAAAACTTAAGAGGGAGATGATGTGACGTACTACATACACTGACGGGAAAAAAACCCAACACCAAGAGGGGTTGTGTTAGATAAACGACAGTTGGTAGGCAGTGAGAGTACATCTGTAAGATGACGTCTATGCAAATTTCGCGCTCGGCGCATGCGTGTGGCGCTAGTAGCGCCCCTCGGAACATGCAAAGCAGGTTTGCTGTAAATACGCGCTGTAACGTTCGTGAGCGTTAGTTATCGTTGAGATTCGACGTGGTGTGTTGATATTAGTCAAGAATGCCTTTAAGAAGACGAAGAAGCCATTATCAACGGCTCACGGAGTTTGAACGAGTTCGTGTAATAGCGCTACAAGAAGGTGGATTTTCTTTCCGAAATAATGCAGAACGACTTGGCAGGAATGTAGCCATTGTGTATGATTGTTGGCAGCGGTGGTCAAGGGAAGGTACTGCATCAAGAAGACCGGGTTCCGGCCGGCCACGTGGCACTACTGAGAGGGAAGACCACCGTGTACGGCATATGGCCGTGGCGCATCGTACCGCGTCTGCGGCAGCAATTCGAGCTGCAGTTGCCACCACAGTGACACAACGAACTGTTACAAATCGGTTACTTGAAGGACAGCTCCGAGCCAGACGCCCTGTAGCGTGCATTCCACTTACTCCAAACCACTGCCGTTTGCGACGTCAGTTGTGTCAAGCTAGAGTTCATTGGAGGACGGAGTGGAGATCTGTTGTGTTTTCTGATGAAAGCCGGTTCTGCCTGGGTGCCAGTGATGGCCGTGTGTTGGTTAGAAGGAGGCCAGGTGAGCGCCTGCAACCCACCTGTCTGCGGCCGAGACACACTGGACCTACACCTGGAGTTATGGTCTGGGGAGCGATTTCATATGACAGCAGGAGCACTCTCGTGGTTATCCAACACATCCTGACGGCACAGTTGTACGTCGGTCTGGTGATTCAATCTGTTGTGCTGCCATTCATGAACAACATGACAGGGGGTGTTTTCCAACAGGATAACGCTCGCCCGCATACCGCTGTTGTAACCCAACATGCTCTACAGAGTGTCGACATGTTGCCGTGGCCTGCTAGATCACCAGATCTTTCACCAATCGAGCACATATGGGACATCATTGGACGACAACTCCAGCGTCACCCCCAACCAGCATTAACCGTCCCTGTATGGACCGACCAATGGCAACAGGCATGGAACTCCATCTCACAAACTGACATCCAGCACCTGTACGACATGATGCATGAACGTTTGCGTGCTTGCATTCAACAATCTGGCGGTTACACCGGTTATTAATGTAGCAGCATTTCACATTTAAAATGGCTCTTCTCGCGCTTACAATAAGCTGTAATCTTGAAACCTTAATCGATTAAATATGTTACCTATACAAATGTATTGCCGCCATTTCCTTCCTCTACAACTATTTTTTCGTGGTGTTGGGATTTTTTTTCCGTCAGTGTAGGTAAATCACTTTTCAATACGACAAATCTGCAGTGATATATTCCGTCCGTGTAGCTTAGTTGGGAGAGCAACTTACTCCGGGGTGAGGGAGAGCTGATTCGATCCTCGTCACGGAAGAATTTGTGTTTTCACATAACATAATAACACAGAAACTCAAAAGGAAGGTGAAATTCGAGGTATACGTTACAGTTGTTATAATGGAATGATCACTCTGCCGAAGAGTTGTTTCACCGAAAAGTTAACTCTGCCGAAAGATTGTTTTATGCAAATGATCGCTTTGTCGTTAAAAAGGTCTTTTCGCTACACCGAAAAATCCATTATAACGAAATTGTGTATGTGAATCACATTTGAAAATTCTGATGCGCGAGTAATTCATTTATTATTTTTACAGTGCAATAAACTTTTTGGTTCACTGATAAATAAAGTGATGGGTTGCAATATTTCTGAATATTTTGTGCGTGGAATAGTTTCGTCTAATTACATTTAATTACTAATTTAACAGAAACCATCACTAAAACGACTAAAATGGCAGTTTTGTGGAATTTTTCACCAAAGTAGAAAAGAAAAAGAAAATATTAAAGCACCTGCCATATATGCTGACAGTAAATTAGCAAGGTGAAGGCCGAGAAGGCGCAGCTTGCGTGCTGATATTTCTGAATAAGGAAGAAAGGGAGGCTTAATGTTATTCGCAATTCATCTCATCTGTCTCGATTCTTTAACCACCTTATTTAGGACATTATTTTGTGACAAAAGATTCTTGATAACTCATTGTGCTTTTTTGCGTCTTTCTTACTGTCTGCGTAAGCCAAGGAAAACAATCGAAGAAATGAATTAATTTCTCACTTCATCAGCTCGAAGATTATGTTTCTTTAACGAATAAGACTTTTGTCACGCATCAAAATTCAAGAAGGAACTTTCCGTCTATTTTTTTTATTTTTGTTGCTTTTGTGGAAGAATTAAAACTATAGTGGCTTTTAAATATTATTTACAGTTGCTCTCAGAAACAAAGCAGGACATCGTTAAATGCGTCTTGAAAGCTTGCGTAATGCCAAAGAATTAGAGAAATGATTTAGAAAAATTAACAATGAGACAAATTAACAACATCAAATTTACCAAAAAAGATATATATATATATATAGTGTTTTCCTTATATTTATTTTTCATTAATTGAATATTTATTAAAAATTAACAATGAGACAAATTAACATCAAATCTACCAAGAAAGAAATATATAGATTTGCATATATTTTTTTTTATTAATTGCTTATTAATTAAAAATTAACAACATCAAATTTACCAAGAAAGAAATGTATAGTTTTTTATATTTTATTAATTGATTATTTATTAAAAATTTAAAATGAAACAAATTAACAACATCAAATTTACAAAGAAAGAAATATATAGTTTTTCATGTATTTATCTTTTATTAATTGATTACTTATTAAAAAATAACAATGAGACAAATTTACCAAGAAAGAAATGCTATATAGTTTTTCATATTTTTGTTTTTTATTAATTGATTTATTTATCTGTGAGCTACTTTTATCAGTGATGCATCAAGTAGTTACTTTTTGTGGTGATTATATTTTTTCTTTGGAATTTTAAAAAAGATGCTATCAATTATCTTTCACATGGATGATAAGTCTGTAATTTCTAAACTAACAGGTACTTGGTGTCATACATGACTGATGCTAATTTCACAGGTTTTCCCTGGTTTCAAAACTAGCTTCATCTCTGTTGTTAAGTGCAGTCAAACTCGTATATATGGAACATTTATACATGGAATCATTCCCTACATAGAAAGTTGCTGTCAAAATTGCGTAAAATATATGAAGAGAAAGGTTTTATGGAAAAACACGAAGTAGTTATAATGCATATATCGAACATGAGTGCATCAATCCCGTTAAACATTTACAGGCCGCCCCCGTAACACAGTGGTCTAAGCGATGGCTTCTGGCCATTTGTCCAGGATGGCGTCCGGGTTCGAATCCCGGTGGGGCACGGATGCCTTACGGCGCTGGCGTTCACCCTTCCGTGAAACCAGCTGCCCTAAATTTGGGACGGGCGACTGTTCATAACCCATCCAATTGCTCACGGTGGTCGTTAAACCCCAAATAAAAAAAATATGGAAACATTTACAGAATCAGGTTTTCAACTGTAGCAGGCCTCCTAAGGATGCATAACCAGGCTGTAAGAGCTATCACTGCTGAGACGGGCCGAGCCCAAGCCCAAAGTCGGGCTCGGGCTGCATAATACTTACTGGAGCTCGGGCTCTGAGAGAGGGAAAGAATTTACTTCGTTTCTTTAAATGTGATTTTGTATGATTTAGCACATGAGACTTTTTTTCACACTTTCCACCGGTAGTTGTTAAATTCAATTCTTCGGCAACTGGGTCTAGATGGGGAGTGGGAACTCGACAGAGCTATTCATTCCGGGCTTGGGTAAAATGTACCATAGGCCATGAATTATTTAATTTCTGCAAAGAAAAAGTTCCTTTAAGAACTATAGACAGTAAATAGCAAGCTGACGAAATTTTGCTCCCTACTTCAACGGGGCATCTCCCTGCTAATTCTGTTGAGCAACGTAGGACATAGATCGTTGTGCCTCCCGATTTTTTCCTGATGTTCGACTCCCCGAAACATTTTAGCGAGAAATAAACGGTCAAAGTAATTATCGAAATGTATATTCGTTCCATCCCCACTCAGCAGTTGAGAGAGACATCGGTTAATTGTACTGGGAGGAAAGAGTTGGAGTCTGGAAGAGGAGATGCTTTTTAATGCCTAAACAGGTTAATCATAGTTTTCTGGCTCGTTCGAGCACGGGCTCTATCTTGCTATCATATATATAGAGAATTCGGGAACGGGCGGGCTAAAGTTGACATACATCGGGCTCGGACTCTTAAAATTGAGCCCGAACTCAGCTCTCAGAGCTTATTGAGTTTCGTGAACAAATTAATTGAAATAGATGGCAGGAGTTAAGTGAATCATATTCATGTCCTGAGGGGAACCTAAGGCTGGACTCTGCCTTTGAATTCGTTTTCTTTAGGACACTGACAGGTTTACCACGTGACCCCCAAGCACTTGATATTATGCCGGTATAGTTCAGCTGTTGATGATAGTACACAAATTTTGCTTCGTCTAATTCCAGATGTATGACGCACTACTTTGGGGAAACACATGTAAAGACGACAGAGTTGCGGCGGTAAATTCCGTCGGTGTAGCTTAATTAGAAGAGAATTCGGCTCCGGACATGAAGGATGGCGGTTTGATTCCCGTCGGTGTAGCTTAATTAGAAGAGAATTCGGCTCCGGACATGAAGAATGGCGGTTTGATTCCCGTTGCCGGCAAATTTATTTTTTCTCAGAAGAAGAGAATATTATGCTAACTCAAACTTCAAATATAAAATGCCGAAAAAACTAACAGATTTACTTTCTACATAAAAGTATAAAAAAGTTTAGTGCGATAAGTCTGTTTCCTGATTTCGTGCAACTTAAGTCTTGCTCTAGTATTGCGTTAGGTGTACATTACATAGTTTGCCTTTTTACAGCACTTAAAATACATGAAAATAAATAATCTCAATTTTTAGGCAATCTTAGGGCCATGTACTCTGAAATAACAACTGTCCTGTAAATGTAAGGAAAGCATTTGTATCGAGTTAAACATCTCTGCGAACGAGAGGTCTTTATAAATATTTAAATATGATTTAAATGTTTAATTGATGCAGCATTCAAATTTGATTTATAGTGATGAATATGATTTTCTGTGTGTGCACGTGTATGTGTTCAAGTAACGGCAGCGTAAGATATATTGTATGAGAAAGGACAATTTATTCTTACAAACCCCCTGCTGTACATTTTGTGACATTTCTCCTCAACGACGCCATTTTGCTCGAACTGGCAGATAGTCGTTGGTTGTGAAGTGATATTCTGTACGCCTTCTTACATTCTTGGAGGCGGATGAAAAGGGACATTTGTTACGAGGTGTCAACGATGCGACCCCAAACCGTTTGAGGGGGTTCGAGAGAAGAGAAACGAGAAGGACATTACAGATTCGAAGTGGCGATGAGAAGGAGATGTCATGGAGATACAACGTAATGCTTTTTCGTTGTATAGGATATAACACACAGAGTATGTAAATAATATACATTTTTACATATTAGCTGTACAAATAAGTTTTAAAGCGTTTTTTGTGTGACGTATACCGCTAATTCACATATCCGACATTCCTTCACGTTGTTGTCATGTGACCGTAACTGGTCCAGAGCATACAATGTGACACAGAAGTTTGCTCAACATGCAGTCAAACGCACTTGCACATCGGTAGGTGAAAGATGGCAAGCAATATTGCATTTATTCTACACTGCACTTTTTACGAATTTTATCAAAGAAAAAGTTCTGCAAAAGCTTGTGCATCGATCTGTTCTGTTCTGGGGGAGAATATTGTATCGAAAAATACGTGTAAGTTTCGGTTTAGACGGTTTAAAGTTGGTTATTTTGATGTTAGCGGTCAAGAGCGTTGCGGCGGCCCGCAGAAGTTTGCACATGAGGAACTGCAAACATTTTTGAATGAAGATTCGTCTCAAACGCAAAAAGAACTAGCTGAACAATTGAGGGCAACACAAAAAACCGTTTCTAATCGTTTACGCGCAATGGGAAAGATTCAGAAGGAAGGGAAATGGGTACCACGTGACCTGAGCCAGAGGAACAAAGATGAACGTATCACGAAGTGTTTGAATCTGTTGAATAAACAACACGGAAAGTCTTTCCTATGGAAAATCGTTACGAGTGATTAAAAGTGGATATGGTACGATGATTCCAAACGCAAAAAAAACACTGGGTAGACCCCGGAGAAGGAACGCCTTCGACACCGAAACGCAATATTCAATCCAAGGAAGTTCTGCTGTGCATCTGATGGGATGTGAAGGTTGTACTCTATTAGGAACTATTGGAACAAGGTCAAACTGTTACTGGTAATCGCTACAAGCAACAATTGCTGCGAATGAACGAGGAAATTTGTCGGAAATGTCCATTCACAGGCAAAGGATTGCGTCTTATGAAATTACTGCATGGCAACGCTAGGCCGCAGGTCGCGAAATCGGTCAAGGAAACGTTATTGACATTTGGCAGGGAAGTTTTGGAGCACCCGGTGTAGTCTCGACATAGCTCCTTCAGATTATCGTTTGTTCCGATAGATGCAACATGGTTTGTCTGCTGTACGGTCCCGGACATCTGACAAAGTGCAAAAACGGGTTGACGACTTCATCGCGTCACACGACAAAGTATTCTTCATGGCTGGAATCCGTCAGCTGCCCGACCGATGTCGGAAAGTGATAGATAATGACGGCGCATATTTTGATTCGCAAAGGTGTTGTTGTTTTCTATCAAATTACATGTTGCGTTTTTTAAAACGCTTTAAAACTTATTTGTACACATAACATATCCTGAATAAACACTCCGACTTCTTAGCAAATGGATTCCTGAAGGTATTTTTCCTAAAGGTCTATTTCATACAGTCCACTACAAGGGACGAAACGAACCTACCCAAAAGGGCCTTCATACATCTCAAACTAGCTCAATTTTTAGGCAATGTTAGGACCATGAATTTTGAAATAACTACAGTCCTGTAAATGTAAGGAAAACATTTGTATCGAGTTCTACATATTTAACATGTTTTTACATATCGGACTAATCTGTATAACGAACAATTACAAATGTCCCCTTAAACTTAATATAAGCCTGTGAGATTTTATTTAAGAAATCACTATGTCTTTACAATAGTTTTACAATAAACAAATCCAAGTTCCCAACATGCACACTAACAAAATCGGGTAACTTGCTGTGAATGACATTGCTTGCAACAACATTGCCGATTTCCACTTGGTAAGCATAAATTATGTCACCAACCGTAAACAGAACGGTCACACGAGATGAGGAAGTAGAGTTTAACATACGAAATGTGCCTTTAAAACTCTTGAAGTATTTTTTCCATGGCTTGCAATCATTGATAGCGCCATGTCGCATGTGCGACAGCTTAGCTGTTAAAATTCGGCATTTGGCTTCAGAGCTTTTACTACACCTAGATATTATTGCATGGATAATCAAAAACGATCACATAAAAGAATATAAGAGATTATTCAAAACTGATTCATATCCACGCGTAGACAATGTTTTTAGGAAAATGAAACTAAATAGGCCGATTAATCTTTTCCAAGCTAGTCAACATCCAAAGAAACTCACGCTTGTCAGCGATGGATACACTTACGAATGTCATTTTTGTACAATGTGATAGGTTACAGTTGGAACCACATCTCAGACCCAAGCTGAAACCCGGTAGGTTGATTAATCATTAACCGCATAGTCACCACCAAAAAATCCTTTTCCTAGCGATAGATGCGCTTGCGAAACTCCTCGTTGTTGAATATCACAGATTGCCCTTTGAACCATGGCTGTGTCGCAAGCTGAAACTTGGTAGGTTGATTAATCGTTTACTGCATAGTCACCACCCAAAGGAACACCCTTTTCCTAGCGATGGATACACCTGCGAAAATTCTCTTTGTAGAATGTCGCAGATCGCCTTTTGAACCATGGCTGTGTCGCAAGCTGAAACTCGGTAGGCTGATTAATCGTTTACTGCATAGTCACCACCTAAAGAAACACCCTTTTCCTAGCGATGGACACACTTGGGAAAATCCTGTTTGTAGGATGTCGCAGATCGCTTTTTGAACCATAGCTGTGTCGCAAGCTGAAACTCGGTATGTTGATTTATTGTTTACTGCATAGTCACCACATAAAGAAACACCCTTTTCCTAGCGATGGATACACTTGCAAAAATCCTCTTTGTAGAATGTCGCAGATCGCCTTTTGAACCATGGCTGTGTCGCAAGCTGAAACTCGGTAGGTTGATTAATCGTTTACTGCATAGTCACCACCCAAAGAAACACCCTTTTCCTATCGATGGATACACTTGCGAAAATCATCTTTGTAGAATGTCGCAGATCACCTTTTGAACCATGGCTGTGTCGCAAGCTGAAACTCGGTAGGTTGATTAATCGTTTACTGCATAGTCACCACCTAAATAAACACCCTTTTCCTAGAGATGGACACACTTGCGAAAATCCTCTTTGTAGGATGTCGCAGATCGCTTTTTGAACCATAGCTGTGTCGCAAGCTGAAACTCGGTATGTTGATTTATTGTTTACTGCATAGTCACCACCCAAAGTGACACCCTTTTCCTAGAGATGGATACACTTGCGGAAATTATCTTTGTAGAATTTCGCAGACCACCTTTTGAACCATGGCTGTGTCGCAAGCTGAAACTCGGTAGGTTGATTAATCGTTTACTGCATAGTCACCACCAAAAAATCCTTTTCCTAGCGATAGATGCGCTTGCGAAACTCCTCGTTGTTGAATATCACAGATTGCCCTTTGAACCATGGCTGTGTCGCAAGCTGAAACTTGGTAGGTTGATTAATCGTTTACTGCATAGTCACCACCCAAAGGAACACCCTTTTCCTAGCGATGGATACACCTGCGAAAATTCTCTTTGTAGAATGTCGCAGATCGCCGTTTGAACCATGGCTGTGTCGCAAGCTGAAACTCGGTAGGTTGATTAATCATTTACTGCATAGTCACCACCTAAAGAAACACCCTTTTACTAAAGATGGACACACTTGCGAACGTCCTCTTTGTGGTATGACGCAAATCGCCTTTTGAACCATGGCTGTGTCGCAAGCTGAAACTCGGTAGGTTGATTAATCGTTTACTGCATAGTCACCACCTAAAGAAACACCCTTTTCCTAGAGATGGACACACTTGCGAAAATCCTGTTTGTAGGATGTCGCAGATCGCTTTTTGAACCATGGCTGTGTCGCAAGCTGAAACCCGGTATGTTGATTAATTGTTTACTGCATAGTCACCACCCAAAGAAACACCCTTTTCCTGGCGATGGATACACTTGCGAAAACCCTCTTTGTAGAATGTCGCAGATCGCCTTTTGAACCATGTCTGTGTCGCAAGCTGAAACCCGGTATGTTGATTAATTGTTTACTGCATAGTCACCACCCAAAGAAACACCCTTTTCGTAGCGATGGATAAACTTGCGAAAATCCTCTTTGTAGAATGTCGCAGATCGCCTTTTGAACCATGGCTGTGTCGCAAGCTGAAACCCGGTATGTTGATTAATTGTTTACTGCATAGTCATTACCCAAAGGAACACCCTTTTCGTAGCGATGGATACACTTGCGAAAATCCTCTTTGTAGAATGTCGCAGATCGCCTTTTGAACCATGGCTGTGTCGCAAGCTGAAACTCGGTAGGTTGATTAATTGTTTACTGCATAGTCACCACCCAAAGAAACACCTTTTTCCTAGCGATGGATACAATTGCGAAAATCATCTTTGTAGAATGTCGCAGATCGCCTTTTGAACCATGGCTGTGTCGCAAGCTGAAACTCGGTAGGTTGATTAATCGTTTACTGCATAGTCACCACCTAAAGAAACACCTTTTTCCTAGAGATGGACACACTTGCGAAAATCCTGTTTGTAGGATGTCGCAGATCGCTTTTTGAACCATGGCTGTGTCGCAAGCTGAAACCCGGTATGTTGATTAATTGTTTACTGCATAGTCACCACCCAAAGAAACACCCTTTTCGTAGCGATGGATACACTTGCGAAAATCCTCTTTGTAGAATGTCGCAGATCGCCTTTTGAACCATGGCTGTGTCGCAAGCTAAAACTCGGTAGGTTGATTAATCGTTTAGAGCATAGTCACCGCCCAAAGAAACACCTTTTCCTAGCGATGGATACACTTGCGAAAATCATCTTTGTAGAATATCGCAGATCGCCTTTTGAACCATGGCTGTGTCGCGAGCTAAAACTCGGTAGGTTGATTAATCGTTTAGTGCATAGTCACCACCCAAAGAAACACCTTTTCCTAGCGATGGATACACTTGCGGATGCCTTTGCTGTAGAATGTCTGAGATTGATGTTTGAATCAAAAAGATTGTGTCGCAGAAATAACGTTGCTATCATCAGGAAAGTGCTAATCCCTCAGAAATAACGTCACGAATGGGAAAAGAAAGAAATCAAAAGGTGTAGGTTCTGGTGAGTAAGGAGTATGGAGAAAGATGTTGAATCCACATGCGCTGTCTGCAAGTGAATGTTAATGAAGGATGTCTTGCTGAGGCAGGACAACGAAGCAGAAAGACATCTTTCGTTAATATTTATATGTGCTTTCTCACAGTTTTAACTCAATTTGCCCTAACGATTAGCGTAATTTTTTCTCATGATGCTAGATGTAGAAGGTGAACACTGAGGATCGCGAGTTGCTTATTGCCAAACATGACGAGCATCACGTTACCACATGTTTGGACTTGCATCTGTTTGGGAAGCGATGACTCTACAGGATTCGATTGTCTGGAGCTGTTTCTTCTGTTTCCAAGTCGTAATAGGAAATCCAGCTTTCGGAATCTATCACTAATCGGGAATAGAAGCCACCCGAGTCATCGTTTGAACGGTTAAAAGTTCCCATGAACACTCCACTCTGAACCTCTTGCCCAAAGATGTGACAAAGCGTGGAATTCACTTTGCTGTTGCTTTCCTCTCTTAGAACACAAGTTTTGTCTGTGACGGAGATCGAATCCGCGCTCCTTCACTCCGGAGTAAGTTGCTCTGCCAACTGAGCTACACGAACGGAATGTATCGCTGCAGATTTTTCGTCTTGACAAGTGCTCTTTCTCTGTAGTACGTCACATCTCAGACGCCTGAGGTTGTGTATGATGCTTACCTCAGACCCAATTGTAACTTTTGATCTCCTCAGGAAATTCTCGGATTGTTATCCGCCGTTATTCCATGATTTATGTCTGAACTTTTATCACTGTCTCATCCGTCAGATCTTTTGCTGGACTGTCAGAACTTTCTCCCCTGCGTGTGCACACTTGGCCACGCTTGAACTGCCTGTACCACTCCGCTACAGCACTGTAAGTTAGGTTATCATTCCCGTATACCGCTCTCATTTACCTCATAAATAATTTTCGGGGTTTAGCCTTGCAGAAACAGGAAACGGACCACGGCTCTGTACTCGATCTACTTCATATTTACTCTTTGCTCAGTTTACCACCTGTAACATAAATAGCAGGGATCACAATCTGAGCATATTTTCGTCCGCTACTACATACATTATATGATGAAAAGTATCAAGACACCCACTTTGAGTAGTAGATATTCGCATATACATCACAGCAATGACTCATAGAGGTATAAAAAGTCGCATGTGGCGTGGAGATCTTCTAGACAAGATTGAACAGCAGAATGGGCAGCCGCCGCCCCGGTGGCGCTGTGGTCTAAGCGATGGCCTCTGATCATTCTCCCGAAAGCGGTCCGGATTCGAATCCCGGTGAGTCATGGATGTTGTATTTGTCTTATGGCACTGGCTCTTTCCCTAGCCTGGGACCAGTGGCCCTAAATTAGGGACGGGCGACTGCTTATAAACCATTGAGTTGCTCACGGTGGTCGTTAAATCTCCAATAGAAAAAAAGAATACATTTTCATAGCCATAGGTTGCCATTATAGCAAGAAGGCAGTTCGGCAAGAGATTTTATGGTGAAGTAGAAACCTTAGAAGAAACAACAGCGCAATCACCACTTGTTAGGGGACGTAAAATGGCAGAGCGGGACCGCCTAGTGGTGGAGCGGGTAATGCCACAAAATCGCCTATCCTTGATTGCAACTCTCACCACCTGTTTCCAAAATGACTCTGGAAGCAACGCCAGCACCATAACGATCCGACGAGCGATAAAGTGAACGAGATTCCACGGCCAAAAACCCCCACACCAGCTTAATATCAGCAAGATAAACCAATGCGACTAATCACACAGCTAGGAATGTCCGAGACTGGTTGGAAGAACACGATGAAGACTTTAAAGTACTTCCCTGGACCCCTAATTCCTCAGACTTAAACCCAATTGAGCATCTGTGGGACTACCTAGAACCCCAAGCGTCTGTTCGAGTGGTGTAGGGCTTGGTGCCAGTGAACTTTGAAGCAGTGCAAACGTGTTTTTTCGAGGGATGGATCACGCTTCACCATCTGGAATCCGACAGATGAATCTGTATGTCTATATGCCAGGTGAACACTTCTAGCCCTGAACCAACTGTGAAGTTTGGGGAGGAGACATCATGCCATGGGGATGTTTTTCATGGATCGGTCTGGTCTCCCTAGTTCCAGGGCCATGAAATCTTAACGCTGTGACCTATAATGATGTTTTCGATAATTTTATGTTCCTAACATTATGGCAATAGTCTAGTGAAAGCTATTTCCTTTACCAACATAACAATAGAACCGTTCACAAGGCGAGGTCCATGCAGAAATGGTTTGATGAGATAAGTGTTGAAGAACTTAACTGGCCTTCGTAGATTCCTAATATCAACCCCCATCTTTGGAACGCCTACTGCGAGTAAGGCCGAACCTGCCGAAATCGTTAGCCGACCTAAGTAATGCTCTCGTGTCCAACATTTAAGCATTTCCCCCAGCAACGTATTAAATTCTAGTGGAAAGCATTTCCAGTACAATGGAGGCTTTGATATCAGAGATACAATCTTTGATGCTTTCGATCAGATATTGTATCAGTGAATCCAATTCTTCTCTACCATTTGTACCACCCAGGGTTTAGATTAAGGTATCTGTAGGACATGGACTACACTGCTTTAAAACACCTTGTGTAATTTGTCACACGGGGTCAGTTTTACTAGCAAAGCCGACACGCAAATCAGGTGGTTATGAATCATTTCTTTCCGATCCTAACGCAAGGCGTGTGGATGATTTATCCTAATATGAACTCAAAATTTAACAGATACTTATTCTTAGAACATTTGGTTAATCGCAAAAATTAAATTTTACCTTTTCGCTTAGAAGCCTCTAGCACAGATAGTTCTGAATATATTATATATAGCACTATTCATTTGCGTGTTTTTTTTGTTTTGTTTTTATGGAACGTCTGAAGTGGCTCTTTATATCTGAAGTGGCAATGATAATATCTGGCATCAACACTTTTATCCATGTAAAGTTTCGTGACTAGGATGCATAGTGTGCAGTCTAGTCTTTTAAGGAAGCTGTACTAGGTAACATTCTAAACGGCAAGTTCTCATAAGAGTTCATATTTGTTGAAGATAAGGTACCTGGCTCACAACATCTTTGCTAGAACGCAAGAACGGTATCAATCTGAGTCACACTCAAGCAATGTCCCACGTTCCCTCCGATTAACGATGTTGTAATCATAACAGGAGCTCTTAGCATTGTCCTCCTTGTTTTCTCCTCTCTCTATTTTTCACTCTCAATATCTCTAGCCCCTACGGCTGCTTAACGACATCCCCTCACATTTTCCTTATTGTAAATTTATTGTCCATCTTTTGCAACTTTCGGAAGAAGTCTTCCTTCGCGTCAACTCCGCCCCCCCCTTTTCAAGTTATGTACATTTCCCAGCTAGACAGTTATCTGTCGAAAATGTGAGGCTCTTTACCAACTGCTTATATCAAATCTATTTTTAGAAGGTTCTTGGCCGTTTTTCGAAATTCTCTTTAATTGCAGTTTTTCTGGTAAACAGCTGAACAAAAAGACATGAGCAATTCTTAGGGTAAAAGTCAGTCACCTTCGTTCCACAGAAGTGCATTGTTAGGTTGACTTGGTATGCAATTATGTAGTGCGTTTTAATTTGGTAGGATTGAACCTTTACTCTTGAAGTAGTACAAGAATCGGTGAACACATCAACATTTCCCAAGGGAGTCGTTATGCTCGAAATGGACGCAGCCTGGTCCTGTAGTAACAATGTTTTTCGACACTAGGCGTTGACACTTCGTCTAGAGTGTGATGTCCTACCAGCAGATATCTTCATAACAACATTCAGCATTCATTATCAGATGACGAAAGCTCACAGACATCGCACAATGAAAATTCGTTTGGGAATTGTTTGCAGCATCGTTCCCAACTGCACTCCCACACCCATGGATATTAGAAAGCAATGAAGCGAAATATTTGTTCATTTGATTACTCGGTGACACCTTCCAGTTGCTTTCATTGCTGTTCCTGACCCTCTCCAAGAAGGGGTAGTAGGGCGACACTATGTCGAGTTCTTTTCTCTTAGGGGATTGACGGATCAATATGAGCTATCCAGTGGATTATTTTAAGCATTTCTCTTTTACAGGCTTTTTTTTTTTGCAACGCTTGATTCTTATCCATTTTCTACGCTTTCCAACCGTAGGTCGAAGAAGCGTATATGCTCCAGCTTTGTCCGTCTTTCTGACTGTCCGTCCGCACGATAACTCGCGCGAAAATTGTTCGATTTCGAATGCATTTTAGTATGTGGTAAGGGATCACTTGGGGACAAACCCTATTGAAAATGGCTGAAATGTGGTCAAATATCAGGACATAGGAGCGGGATCCATTCCATTGCCCTTATGCGTCATCGTTTCGGTAAAAATAGTTCCATTTTGAGGAAATTTTTGTACGTGGCAAGGAACCACGTATAGGGACGAACCCTATTGAAAATGGGTAAACTGGTGTAAAAGGTCAGGACATAGGAGCGGGATCCATTCCATGGCTCTTATGCGTCATAACTTGCGTAAAAATGGTTCGATTTCAATGAAATGTTTGTATGTGATAGGGAACCACCTAGGGACGAACCTTATTGAAAAATGGGCGAAATGGGGTCAAAGGTCAGGACATAGTAGCAGGATTCATTCCATTGCCCTTATGCGCCATAACTTACGTAAAAATACTTCGATTGCAACAAACCTACTTTATCATGTTGTTCCCGAGGTACACTGAACCGTTTCTGCTGAATATAATCGAAATGGAGTCAAAGGTCAGGGCACAGAAGTGAGATTTATTCCACAGCCATTATCCTCATAACTTGAGTAATGATTTCTGGTATGTTGGAAAGCGTATCATAATCAATGCATTGCATGATTTTGCTAACTTGTTTAATTTAGGTCTTAAGGTGGTTTTACTTAAAATCTCTGTCTTATGTTTCCAATGGTAAAACTTCTTTACATATTTTCTTCGCAAATAATGTATTCCGAAAGATGAAAATTTGCACATCGATAAAACTAATTTTAAGTTATAGCATAGAACACCCAATATTTGCTAAAACATAACCATAATTATATTAAAAATCCATCATTTTTCTTCGAGTAATGTTCAGACCTGTAAATAGATGGCGCGGCTTGTATATTGATGACGTCAGTAGATAAACAAATGTTGGACTGCATGATTATGGTTATGTTTCAGCTAGTATTAAGCATCCCATGCTATAACTTAAAGTTAGTTTTATCTATGTGCAAATTTTCATTTTTGGGAATACATTAATTGCGAAGAAAATATGTAAAGAAGTTTTATCATTAGAAACATAAGGCAGAGATTTTAGGTGCAACCACCTTAATGGTCATCATGAACAGCTCAAGGGCTATAAGAAATCGTCCACCCTCGATTTCGGGCCAGTAGCTCCAGCAAAAGAAGTGGGCCAGCCAACACAAAGTTCTTAGGTATCTTTTTAGGTTAAGACATTTCGGATACGAGATGCTATGGGCTGTCGATATGACGTCACACAGGAAGCAAAGCAGCGAGCGGCTAGAGCCATTACCCGCACGAGTTATACGTTATCAAGGAATGTAAACACAAATGACATGGAAGATGTTCTCAAATACTTGTAATTTCAAACTTCAAAAATCGGGATAGTTATCAGCGATCTCTTATTTTCTGTTTCATGAATAAATTAATTTTGGAAACAAAAATAATTAACAATTTCTCACTTTCGCGAAAAAAAGAAATATAAGGTCATTGCTGTAAACAAATATATTGCTGCACTTCCTATTTCGCAGGAAGCTACATTTACAAAAATGTAATGTCGGTGAGGATGTAAATACTTAAAAATCCAAAGTATTTAAAGGTTAGTCCGTCGATTATCAGCGCATCAAGTAGTTCCGTTAATGGGTTGGACAAACAGGAAATAAATAATATGTAAGTTATTATTCAACGTTTTATTTCTACAAAACAAATCTTATCATTCTTTACAGAATTCCACTTATTAGCATTTTAATTCAATCAAACATTCGCCCGAAATGTACGGAAATACTTGATAAGCTGACAGTCGGAATGCTAGCCTATTAAATGCGAAAAGTTTCCAATGTTAGTTTTCTCACTTCACGTCCATGTAATCTATACAGTATGCTGGAGGACTAATATTTACAACGCTAGGAATGACTGATGATGATTCATGGCGATCAGCAGCTGTAATACACTGCTGGACAATTGCTAAGGACGGATCATAAACGGCTATATAGCGCATAAAAAAGTAAGTGTGGTTGGATGCCAAGTGAAATAAAATAATGTCAGAATGCCAGGACATTACAAGAAAGACAATTTATTGTGCTCTGAAATCCAGAAGGCTTTGGAACATGTTCAAGGGACAAACAGGCCATTTTGTGCAGAATACGTAAACGTGAAAAAAATGCAATTACCGTCCGCAGGCGTTCCGGCGTAAGATGTCAATACGGGATATGGCCACCATGGAGGGCGATGCAAGATTCCACACGTCGTGTCATGCTTTGCACAACATTATCAAGCAGCAGTTGGGGTAATTTATCCCATTCCTCTGTCAGTGCACGGATGAGGGTGTCCTTGTTTGTTGGAGGGCCTTGGCGACCAGCAAGACTCCTCCCCAAAGCATCCCACACATTTTCAATGGGATTCATATCTAGAGAACGGGCTGGCCATACGAGGCGTTGAATATCCTCACTCTCAAGACACTCCTAGACAGCGACTGTTCGATGACATGTTGGGTTGTCGTCCATGAAAATGAATCTATCACCGACAGCACCACGGAACATGCGAACATGAGGTAGCAGAACATCCTTAATGTATCGTTGGCCAGTCATAGTCCCAGTTGGAAGCACATAGAGGGACGTACGGCCATTGATCATGATGCCAGCCCATACCATGACACTACATGTCGGATATCGGTACCTTTCCTGTATGTTTGCTGGACAATATGCAGTACCACTATCACGCCAGATCAGTTATCGTCGACAATCAGACGATAGACTGTATCTACTCTCATCTGAGAAGAGGACAGAAGACCAGTCGTTATCAGTCCAGTTGCGATGTTGATGGCACCATTGCAAACGGGCGGTACGGTGACGTCTGGACAATGGGATGCACACAACAGGACGGCGGGCGTATAGTCCTCCTTCATGCAAACGTCTGGCGATAGTTTTTCGGGAGATCCGCTTGCCAGTAGCAGCCATAAACTGATTTGTTACCTCACTAGCTGTGCTGCGCCGGTGTCTTTTTGTTGATAGCACTATGTACCGATCTTCTGCAGGTGTCGTACTGCGAACACGACCTCCCCCGTGACGTTTGCTACACTCTCCATTTGTTTGAAATGATTTCCAAAGCCTTGAAACAACACTGTGGCTGACGTCGAACTCCCTGGCAACATCTGTTATTTTTCGCCCTTCTTCAATCTTGCCAATAATACGGCCACGCGTAAAATCATCTAGGTGATGTCGGGAAGACATACTGAAATTTGCAAGTTCGTCAATTGATTCTTTCCCTTTCAACTTTGCGTTTGAACAACAACGGTCAATACGCGTCAAATCCTTTATATCTCTTATCAGCGCTATGACGTCACGAACAAGTTCGGCAATCCAAAATTTGCATACGCACAACACGTCTTACTGTATCCCGCACTTATGCTAATTTCCACATTTTCCTGCCTCGCATTTTATGGTTGCTATCGTTGCTATTGTCATCCGTCCTTAGCAATTGTCCGGCAGTGTATGATTACGGCCAAAGTTACCTGGAAGGTCGACGTGTAGACACACCATCTGTTTTCAATTTCTTTTTGCCAGGTAATCCAAGTAATTCTGCTTTTAAATCACGAATATAACTATCAACAGTAAAATTTTTAGAGCATATTCTTTAATTTTTTATTTTAAAATAATTCTTTCGTTTACATTTCCGGACCCAATTTTTTTTAAATTAGGATCTGCAGGAAAGTAATGGTAAACAATATCGTAATCTTTAGGCTTCCGGCTGTAGATTAAACAACCTGCTACTGCCCATCCAGACGTATTGGGCTACAATGATATAAGACAATAATAATGAATTGCGAAGAAAAGTAACGAATTATGAAGACACAGTTATTATGAAATAAATATCCATACAGGCCTATTCACCAAAGTAAAATGGTTTCCTAAGCATGTGAACCAGCTTGCAGCTTCGCTGTACGCGCCAAGATTAATAAGTAGTTATAAAGTATATTTACCAATTATGAAAAAGTAATGAATTATAAAGACGCCGTAATTGCGAAATATCCACACAGGCCTATTCACCAAAGCGAAATGCTTTTTTTAAGCACGTGAACGGGTTTGAAGCTTCATTGTACCCACCAAGATTCTGTGTCAGCGTCGTCGTGTTTGCTTCCTGTGTGACGTCATGCGCAAGTCCAAGAAAACGGTGATTGCAACTGCGCATCGAAATGGCGTCACCTTGGGCCAGCCGATGAAATCCACTCATGTTTAATTTGGGAAAGAACATGGACCCAGCATGAACGACCAAACAAATTCCTAATGCCTCTAACCACGAGGCTGCCTTTTTCATTTTTCTTTTCTGGTGGAAATTTTTAATTCACTTGCGTTTTAACTTTTCATTAACCTTGAATAATTTTCAAGATTAGAAAAAAATGACTTATTGATTTATTTTGGATCTTTGACTGAAGTGTTTAAGCTAAGAATTGATCATCTTTGTCTCTTCTTCTTGTAAAGCCGGTTCTTTTTGATCCACCATTTCCTTTTCTAACTCATTTAACATAAACTACTAATTTTTCAATTATGTTCTACAAAGAGTTTCGGCCATGAGATATTTATTAAGCGTAAACATCCAAATTCAACTGCTGCTCAATATTTTTATTTCATTATCAACATGGACTTCAAAAGGCGCAAGCATGCACATTTGGTTAAAATTTGAATTTGAAAACCCCTTTTACTTAAAAATTTATTATACTCAATTAGAATTATAGGAGCACTTATTATCAGAATCAATTGTATTCGACAAAAAAGGCTTAAAATCTCTAATCGCCCATTCTTCCGCAGCACATATAGGAGTAATTTTCGCAGCAATTATGTCTTTTAAATTTATTGGTATTTACGCCGCTATCCTGATAGTATTTACTTTTAAAACAGATCACGACCTTAACATTTCTCACATATATGCATACATACATACATACATTCATACACTATATTGACAAAAGTCACCGGACACCTAAAAAAGGAACACAACATAGCATTTATTAACATACATTAGTACGGTGTCGGTCCATCTTTGACCTTAATGCACGCACTGACCCTTCGAGACATGCTTTCGACAAGGTTTTGGAACAGCGATAGGTATGTGCTTCCATTCAGTACATAATGCTGCCGCTAACGTTTGCTTAGTAGTAGGCCTTGGTTCCAAACTTATTATGCGGCGCTCTAATTCATCCCATAGGTGCTCTATGGGATTAAGATCAGGGCTCTGTGCTGGCCAATCCACACACGATACGGAATTATCGTCAAACCACGCCGTAACAGTCCTTGCTTTATATGTCTCTGTGCATTATCCTGCTGGTACCAACAATGCTTGGTTCCATAGTATTGCCAAAGCGTTGGTAGGGCATAATTGTCCAGAATATCGAGATAGACGTGATGGTTAACAGGTTTGTCCACGATAGCAAATGGACCGGGACCATACTACGAAAATCACCCCCACACGAGAACAATTACAGCTCCAAATTTGACCGTAGGAAGAGTACACTGTGGTAAATAACGTTCCTCCGGCTGCCGGTATACCGACACACGGCGATCATACCGATGGATCGTGTATCTGGATTCATCAGTGCATAGGACACGTTTCCATTGATCTACGGTCCACGATGAATGTTCTTTACACGATGCTAAACGACAAGTAGCATTCCGAGTGGAGATGAAAAGTTTATGAGCAGCCGCAGGACCACGGTAACCCATGGAATGAAGTTCTTTGCAAATGGTTCGTGTGCATACCGAGGTTCCAGTATTTTTCCTCACCTGTACACTGAGGTCTTGTGCAGTACTGCGTTGATCAGCTGTAACGACTCTCCTGAGGTTTCGACGTGCTCTATCACTGATTTGCCGAAACGTTTTGCTGCTTCAGGCACGCCATGTGTCTTCCACTTATTCAGTAAATCCAAAACAGTTGACTTGGGTATGTTTAAACGCCACTCGATTTCTCTTATGGACAACCCACTAATACAACACCCAGCAATCTTTCCTTTCTCAAAGTCAGTTCTCTCTCGCCGCGATATTTTCACTCAACCTCACAGTGCTATATGACCGCTGTCAGCTGCAGTCTTGTTTTTATACCTTTTGCAGCTGTAACGCGCATCTTAACGACGGAGCGGATCCGTTCATTTGCTTTTGAAAGGGTGTCCGGTGACTTTTGTCAACATAGTGTACTTTATCGCAATGCAAATGTCACAGAGCCTATGAAAATCAAACTTCTATCTTCACTACTCTATCTATAAAAGTTCTGATCCTGGATTAAGTGAAATCCTCACAATTTATAATTCTGAAACCAGTGCTTCAGTATGGAATTAATGAATTATTAGTTCTTTTTCTGCGGATTCTGAGTGCATCCATTTGAAAATAGAATGTTGAACATTGATGATACATTTTAAGTTCGTTTCTATTTCGCTATGAAAAATTGGAGCCACAAAACTGCGTCCCACCGATTTATCTATTTTCAAAAAGCATGTATGTGTGTGAGTCATGAAATGCGATAACATGTTTTCACCCTAACATAAAGTAAACAATACTCTCTCGTGAGATCAGGTTTCAATTCTGGCTGCACCAAGAAGGAACTGAGCAAGGCTGTCCAGATTCTCTCAAAATTTTATCATACCGAGTTACATGTAAAATAATCATACATACATACTGTGACGTATATTCTAGATTAACTTTCCTTTTTTAGTTTCTTTCCCTATGTAATTCTTGAGTTTATTCTCAGTAATCTTCCCGCTTAACGAAATATCTTTTCCTTCAAATGAATACGTTTGGCAACACTATTGTGGTGGAATGCACGTGACGTATGCATATAATAAGATAAGAACGAGAGATAAAAAGCGACGACTGATCTGTTGTACGAGAGAGGTGTTGATATTATTGAGAGCGATGAGAGAGGTGTTGACATTATTGAGAGCGATGAGAGAGGTGTTGATATTATTGAGAGCGATTATTGAGAGCTATTATGGTGAGCGATTATGATGAGCGTTGTTAAGAAAATGCTGTACGAGAGAATTGAACAGTGTTGAGATAAATGTGTTTAGAGTGTTGTGATTCCATTCCGAATAAAGGACTATTTCCGTAAGTTGACTTCTGGTTATATGTTTTGTCTGGCCGTTAAGGTTTGTTTCATTTAGGAACAATTTATTAGTACATGTTGATATTTTAAGTTAGCGTAAAGGTCAAGACTTCCTTTACGCCACAATACATATCATTAAGCAGATGTTCGCTGCTCAACGAAAGGCCATGACATTCAGAGGTTCGCTCAGGTTCACTGATATTCAGAGGTTCGCTCAGGTTCACTGATATTCAGAGGTTAATTATTCATTCAGAGGTTCGCTGCTCAAAGAAAGGCCATGTGTCAAGTGCACATTTAACCCATTAACGACCATAACGCCCAAAACGCCTGTAGGTATAAATGACCATAGCCACCCGAAATCCCTGTCTAGAGTGAGTCAGATTTCCTACCCTTACCTGTTCTTCAAATTTATCGACCTATGAAGGATCAGCAGGAGTCATCTTAAACAAAGAAGTGAAACAACAGACAGTATCGGGCGTTATGGTATTTAGAGTGATACAAGATTTTGGGGTCATGGTCGTTAAAGGGTTAACTGATAGAACTAGTATTTACTTACTGGTGGTGTATCAAATGTCTCCGTTTACAACGATCTCGGCAGACAGCTTGAGCTTCATTAACATACACCACATGCCCCACGCAAGATCTTTTGTACTTCATACTGATACACTTTTTCTCAAGATGGCATTCCTGAATCTGGTCCTTCCACGATTTCCTTGGACTTCCTCTACGTTTCTTACCACCCACTTGGGCTGAAAAAATGCTCTTAGTCAGCACCTCATCACTCATTCTTTCAACATGGCCAAACCACTTAAAAATATCAGTGTCCACCTTGCAAAAAACATTTCCCCTCACATTACGCATCTGCAACGCAGCTACATTCCTTAAATGATCAGAGCGTGTCTTACCACAAACCCCCGTAACTAACGCATCCGCCCAGCACACAAACGACTCCTTTGTCTTTTCTGCAGTACCCAGGTTTCACTCCCACTCATCAGAGTAGGAACAATTACACTTTCATACGAAGCCATTCGGGACTTCCTCGAGAACCCATCATTCCTGTGAAATCCTCCTAAGCAGGGCCTGATTTCTGCACGTGCACGGGGCCTCAGAATTTGGAGGGGCCTCCAAACTCCTTTAATAATAATATAAATTTTCAGAACCAAAATATATTTTCCGTTGTAACACGAAATTATTACACGGTTCGGTTTCAAAATTTAGAATTTGATTTTAGAAACTAAAATATTATTCCGTATAATAAAGCTTGTGCTGAGCTGTGATTAGAAAGTGTAACATCTTAATCTCACCCTTATTTGTAACAATTAAAATGCAAAGGGAACAGCCTATATTCGGAGCAATACAGTATATTATACATGAATAGCATTTCAGCAAACATGTAGAATTTACTAAAAAATATTTTTATTATTAATATTAGTCTTGTGAGAACAAAAATTGTGAATATTCATGTAGGGTTCATTTTTACATAAATAAAAATACCAAAAAAAGTTCAATTGACACTACTTTATTTAAAGACTGTTGTAGTAATTTACATGGAGTGTTGCAATAATTTATTCCACAATGTGTGTGGTCAGCTGCAAGACTTTGTCAGGGATTACTTCTTACAGCTTAAGCTACCATTGGTTCATCATTTCCATTAAATTTATGGTAAACTAGGTGTTTTAAATTATATCTCTGGGAGGATAGTTATTTGTTCCGTAAATGATACTATGAAACAAAAAAAGAATTCCAGAATAATTAATGTTACAGCTGCAAGATCTGCGGGTGCGCTGAAGTACAAGTGGTGTGAATGCTCGTCTATTACAAGCCATATTGGCTATAAAGTTGACTAGAATGTGGGATGTGTTTTAATGTTTTTACTCCTAGAAAAACTGTTTGCAAAAATCATTTTTGACCAGTAAATATTCTTTTTGACTGTTTGACTGAAAATTTTAAACGAGGGGTCCCCAGTCATAGGATGTGCCCAGAGCGTCGAATCACCTAAGTCGGGCCCTGCTCCTAAGGCAGCTGTGACTTTCAATGAAGAATTCACTCGCCTACTAATTTCGCCATCTAATTTGTTCTATCTGTCAAACATAATTGACCTGACCAATCTCTGTGCCATTAATTCTTATCTTGCATTCAGTGTGAACAGTTCTTCTGTGACGTACCTGCCAGCAGGACGCACACGACATAAAGGCAGATAGGAATCAGAATAATCGTCTGCGTAGCTCAGTTGGTAGAGCGACTTGTTCCGGAATAAGCGCCCTCGGGTTCGAATCCCGGCGTAGACCAAAAATGACGGAGAAAATTACTTCGTTATAATGGCGCCCGAACTATCCGGATGACCCGACCGTTCAAAATCTCGCATTGGTGTGATGTTATTTCCACACCGCGAGACAGGAAAAATCAGAGAATTCCTTCTCCAGCGCTTCGAAAAATAAAAATGTGTGATGTTGCATTCCACACAGCAGATTGACTGGGAGTTCTCAAGTGCACGTTCTACAGTGGATGGCTGCCTGCACGATTCATGGTCACGGCTGACCCGTGGGCCATGCCCCCGGCCCTCTTTCCGGGGGTGGGGGAGATGTGACGTACCTGCCAGCAGGACGCACACGGCAGATAGGAATCAGAATAAGCGTCTGCGTAGCTCAGTTGGTAGAGCGACTTGTTCCGGAATAAGCGGCCTCGGGCTCGAATCCCGGCGTAGACCAAAAATGACGGAGAAATTTACTTCGTTATACTTCGCTCAAAAACCATAACTTTGTTTTTTTCATTTATCTATACTCAGTTGAATTCCATACAAACTTCGTACATTCAGAACAACATACTCTGCAACTCACTTTTGCTCTCTGCAACAGGACTGTGTCTTCAGCATAGAATAATCTGCAAGCACGCTTATTACCAAAACATAAGTATAAAATAATCAAAGAACCGTATATTTTTTATATACCGTAATTCAAATTTTAACGTATAATCTCAAAGAGGGTATAAATGAATTACGTATCACCGAGTTAAAAAAACATTAGAAACTGCAGTAAAATATCTGGACTAACGCAGAATTACGTATTCTAGTGAAAAAACGTATAACTGATAAATGTATAAACGAGTTTCCACTGTTTTTCGGAAATTGGTGTTAAAATATCACAAGAGGGGTGTTTTTGTTATTAATAATAAAATAAGTAGTTTTGAGCATCAACCCTAATCTGGAAATGGATATTAAGAATTGCAAAATTAGGTCATGTATTTCAAATCGATTGTTCACATTAAAAAATCTTCGCAAGAGAAAGCAAACGGGTCATGAAGAGAAAGAAATCATTCATATTGAATCCGGAAAAAAAGAAAATAACTTAGATTTTGTGTAGAACGTTGTGCGTCGTAGACTGAAGTGATGTACAATCAAGAAGTGCAAACAAAGCAAATTACTTGTAATAGAAATGGACTTTCAGCAACGAACGACAAAATGCTCAAGGTTAGAGAAAGAAGTGAGGATGCTGTAGCTTTAGGGAAGTTGATAAAAATTTAATAAACAAGAAGAAATAACTGAGATGGTATTGACGTGTTGTCTTATGAATGAAGCAGTATTGCCTAAAATGTTTGTTGAATGAACCACGGAGTGAAAAAGAAGATCAACAAAATAATGAAGCAGTTAGGGTTGCAATAAAAAAAATGAGATTTCTAACATGAGGGTCATGAAAGCAAGAGTTAATTTATAAAAAGGATTCAATTAATTTTTCGACTTCATTTCCCATACGGTTAGTATTTCACTTTGAAATATATAGCAACGGAAGAAACACAAGAATGATGTTTTTCTTTAGTCATAAAAGCACAGCAAAAATTCGTAGATTTTAACAGTTGCATAACTTACATGGAGTGAAAATAACACTGAACAACAATGGATTTGTTACAAAGAAAACTTTAACGGTTTTGTATGTATTTAAGGGTGCTGAAACCAAATATGAAATCCCAATTGCTCCACTGGGCTCCAATTTCTTGTAATGGAACTCTCTATTGGAGTGAATGTTGTGTTACTTAAAGGAATGTCTCTGTTTCCCAACGGAGACATCTGCCTGCAGTCAGGATAGCTGTGTCGCCGAGAGAAGATATACTGGCATCATTAATTCCTGTTGTGCAATTCCTTTCGGAAAGGTGTAACAGAACAGAGAAGTTTTGTCATTCAAATGCATTTAATCGGTATTGAAGGACGTGTGTTTCCTCGTGGTTTCAAAAAGTAGTGTGAATTGTGCAAAGTGCACGTTAAACAATGTCTCGTACTTGTGTGAGCCATCCAAACAATTTCTGCTACATTTGTGGATAATTTACTTTAAAGTCTCAAAGGCGACATTTCACACCGTTGATTAGAAAATCATATGAACTTTATTTCCAGTTCAAAATGGGTGATGAAGACAAATCTTGGATGCCTGACATTTGTTGTAATTCATGTGTAACTTTGTTGACTGGCTGGTTGAAGGGATCACGTCAAATGCCATTTGAGGTACCAATGGTTTAGAGAGAACCGAAAGACCACTCAACATACTGTTACTTCTACATCACTAAGATATCTGGAATTACAGGTAAGACGAAAGATACGATTCAGTATCCCAGTATTCCTTCGGCCATAAGACCTGTTCCTCATGGCCCAGAACTTCCTGTTCTTGTACCTCCACAGTCATGGAGTTTAGATGATAGTGATATGAAATAAATCCTTACAGCGAAGAAGATATTGAAGTACAACAAGACCCTGATTTCTCGGAAGATTCTGTGCCTCTCCTTATACAGTAAGTCAGGAAGAATTAAGTGATCTGATTCGTGACTTGCGTTTAGCAAAAGTCTGGCCGAAATATTAGCTTCAAAATTGAAGGAATGGAATCTTTTACAACCAAGTACAAAAGTATGTAGTTTTCGTCGACGACAGCAAGAGTTTGAAACCTTATTTTCAAAGAGTGGTGATCTTGTGTACTGCAATGATATAGACTTATTATTTGAAGCCTTAGGACAGCAACACAAACCTGAAGAATGGAGACTTTTTATAGATTCCTCAAGAATAAGCTTTAAAGCTGTCCTTCTTCTTAACGGAAACATATATCTGTCAGTACCTGTTGCATATGCTGCATACATGAAAGAAACATGCAAATATGAAACTGTTGCTTCAAAATGTAGTATACAAAAACACTCATGGAATATTTGTGGCGATCTTAAAGTGATAGTTTTACCCTTTGGTCTACAACTCGGATACACGAGATACTGCAGCTTCCTCTGTGAATGGAACAATAGGGACAGAAATTCTCATTACATTACAAAGACCTGGCCTCAAAGAGAGCCCTTAATTCCGGGTAATAAAAATGTTGTTGCTGAGCCTTTAGTAAGTCCTCAGAATGTGTACTTACCACCGCGTCATTACAAACTGAATTTGATAAAAAAATTTCAAAGGCATTGAATAAAGATGGAGAAGCCTTTCGTTTTCTAAAGAACAAGTTACCCAAAATATCTGAAGCCAAAAACTAAACAAAGCATTTTTATTGGTCCACAAATAACGGAACTTATGTGTGATCTTGCATTTGGAGGCACGTTGAATGAGACTGAAGCTGCTGCATGGAAGTCTTTTAAAGATGCGGTACTGAACTTTTTAGGTAACCGGAAGACAGAAAATTATAAGAACTTGTTACTGAGCTTCTAGAAAGCTATAAGGCCACGGGATGCAATATGTCCCTTAAAATACATTTCCATCACTCGCATGTGGACTTTTACACACGGAACATAGTAGCTGTAAGCGATGAGCACGGATAACGCTTGATCAGGACATATGTACCACAGAAAACCGCTATTAAGGGAAATGGAGACCTAAAATGCCAGATGATTACTGTTGGACTCTGAAAAGAGATGTAGTACAACCAAAGTACAGGAAAATCTAAAATAACTAATTTTAAGGTAAGTGTAATTAATTGCTTGTAGCGAAATAGACATGCCAAAATGAAGGCTTATTGTACACTGAAACAACAGGTTACTCGAGAGCTATGCCCGACAGCACAATTTAGCAAGCAGATTTGTAATCAGCATGACAAATACGGTATGATTCGGCATATGCAATCTTTGTAACAAACAAAAAGTTTATTTTTGCTGTACAGTGATAATCAGAGTTATGATGCAAACCCACACTCATAAGTAGAAACAGCATTTTCTGAACACTCTACCTTTATTGACATAATCAAAAACAACAAATAAAGCACCACTACCATGGAGAACCTTTCGTTTTCTAAAGAACAAGTTCCCCAAAATATCTGAAGCCAAAATTAAACAAAGCATTTTTATTGGTCCACAAATAAGGAAACTTATGGGATTAAAACCATCCCTAGCGCAGAGAAAACTAAACGCATTTTTCTCATACTGATTAGAAAATTAACTACTTCTACGGCTGAAATTGTTCTTCACTTTGAGTCCCGAATTTTATGTTGATTATCTTTGGAATCAACAGGAAATATGCCTTCAAAAATAAGATATACGTGCCTTATTTTTGTGCAGTTATGTGAACTACATCTCTTTTCAGAGTCCAACAGTAATCATCTGGCATTTTAGGTCTCCATTTCCCTTAATAGCGGTTTTCTGTGGTACATATGTCCTGATTGAAGGTAACACTGGACATGGCTCAACCGAGAGAACAAGCTGGATTCAGGAGTGGCTACAGCACAATAGATCATATCCATGTACTGAGAGAACTAATTGAAAGAGCGAGGGAATATGAACTTCCATTGTGCATGGCTTTTATCGATTATGAAAAAGCCTTTGATTCGGTGAAACCATCAGCAGTTACCACGGCTCTGAAATCCTGCGGTATTGAAGATGCATACATTAATATTATTAATAACATCTATGAAAATGCAAGTGCAAAGATTCGGCTGTTTGAAAATACAACACACATAAAAATTGGAAAGGGAGTGAGACAAGGTGACACCATATCTCCGAAGCTCTTTAATGCCACATTGGAAAATGTCTTTCAATCACTGAACTGGGAAAACAAAGGGATAAAGATTAATGGAGATTATCTAACCCACCTTCGTTTTGCTGATGACGTAGTCATCTTTGCAACTACCCCATCAGAGCTGCAGAGTATGATCCAGGAACTTGCTGACAAGAGTAAAGAAGTGGGATTAAAAATGAACTTTCAGAAGACAAAAGTGATGTTCAATGCTTTTACAAGAAATGAAGATTTATCGATTGATGGAGAAAAACTGGAGATAACAGATACGTATGTTTATCTTGGACAGCAGATATCAAGTGAGGGTCACATTGATGAAGAAATTAATCGGCGTACAAAACTTGCCTGGAGAGCTTTTGGAAGAAACAGCATAATTTTCAAGAGCAATATGCCATTATGTCTTAAAAGAAAAGTGTTTGATCAATGCATCCTTCCAGTGCTTACGTATGGTGCAGAGACGTGGACCTTGACTAAAAGAGACATACAAAGGCTGCAGACAACTCAAAGAGCCATGGAGAGGTGCATGCTTGGTGTAACCAGGAGAGATAAGAAGAGGAACTCGTGGATCCGAAAAATGACAAGAGTGGAAGACATCATGATCAGAGTTAAATCCCTGAAATGGCAATGGGCTGGACATACTGCCAGAAGGACAGACTATAGATGGACAGCCGAAATTTTAGATTGGATTCCAAGGGACTGGAAAAGACCCAGAAAGGACCACATGGGAGATGCGTGGATGAAATTCGTAAATATGCGGAAGTGACATGGAGGAGACTGGCACAAGACAGACCGTTGTGGAGGAAACTTGGGGAGACCTTCGTCCAGCAGTGGATTGATAATGGTTGACAATGATGATGATGATGATGATGTGAAATACAAGTTAAATGATAAAATAAAAGCAACTGAATTCTTTGAAAAGCACTATCTATTCAGGTGTGTTGGATGCAGACTGATGAATATCTTATTACATGTATATGATACTACAGGGATTGTGTAAAACGTAGTGGCAACAGGTATCTAAAACACATTACGCTTTATTTAGAAATGAATGGAACGTCACTGTTCCTCAGTGCAATCACAGGCCGTATGAATAATTTTAGTCCATACCTGTGGATGACGTCAGCAGATCCGTTTCTGCTGATAGTTGCAATAGTTCGGTCTATAACACTGAGTACCTCAGGAACACCACGAAAACGTTGCCCTTATATGGATGCCTTCAGTTTGGGAAACAGATCAAGGTCACATGGGCTCATGTCTGTGGAATACGGTTGGTACTCCAAGGCTTCCCAACGCTGTCTTGCCAAACGCTCCTACACTGTTTGGGCAACATGACAGCGAGCATTGTTGTGAATGAGTACTGATGGATTAAGACAATCCATCAATGAAATGTGACCGCTTCTTTCGTGGTGGGACACATATGTTTCTCCAGATACCGTCGATAGTACTCGACATTCACAGTTTGTTTCTCAGGAACAACATCATGAAGGATTACACCATCCATGTCATACGCAACAAACAGAATTACTTTGAATTTACTGGGTTCTGTCGTAATTTTTCGGCCGTGGGATTCCTAATGGCGCTATTCATTTGATCGCCGTCTGAGTGCCGGCTCGTACGCCCGTGCCCACGTTTCGTCAATGGCAATGATTAGACAAAGAAATGCATCACTCTCATTATGTTACAGGTCCAGATGTAGTTTTGATACTGCGTATCGGTGCTACTTTTGCACTGCTGTGAGATGACGAGGGACCCACTTTGCTGCGATTTTTCGTATACCAAAGACATTGTGCAGAATGTGGCACACGACGATATCACTGACTCCAACTTAATTTGCCAATTGGCGCGTGGTCCAGTGCCTATCTTAATCAAGTGCAGATGGCACGAACTGCACCTTATCATATTAAATGTGCGGGCGTCTCGATCATTCATTATCCGCTGGTTGTTCTCGACTGCTGCGAAAAGCCTTCACTCATCGTTCAACTGTACGGTAGGGTAGCGTCTCATCCCCACAAGCATCCTTCAGACTTAACCAACAGTTCTTTGCGTTGCGACTACGTGCAACCTCAATTTGTATCCAGTTGCGTTGTTCTAACTTTGTAAACATGCTTTAGACCGCTTCTACATAACAGCTATACTTTACGTGCTCCGTAAGCTATTTCCTTCGTCCAACACTCGAAATTCTTTCTTATACTCGATTGTGTTTTCACCAAAGAGCGCGGAAACAGTGATCATTGCCGCGTTGCCACTACTTCACACTACAGGTGGTCTTAACAGTGATTTTCGTGTCACAGTGACAACGGTGACAGTTGTGCAGAAGTAACGGTTACTTTAAACAGTGACAAAATCACCGTTTACGACAGAGATGGCGCATATGTAACGGGATGGCGAGTCACCGTCTCACTAGTATCAGTGACAAAATCACTGATTACTAATCACTGCAGTAGTAATGGAACGGCGAGTTGAACCTTTGAAAGAAAGTTTTTGCTCACAAATATACACGAAGCAAAATTTCCGTCAACGACGGTGAAATAATTTCACATCTCACAGGTTTTTCTAAGCTTGGCGTCGGACATTCTATTATTTTGAATTCTGAACGGCATTGACACTTTATTATCGTTCAAGTCCTTTGCTAAAGACTCACCGAGAAGAGACGAGCACGAAAAATCGGTTTCTTCTGAAGGAAGGTAGCATCACTAGCGACCTCTGTGATGATTCAACAGAAACAGCATGGTGACATAGTATCATTGGACCCCAAGCATTGCTCTGACACGGCTAACGTTGACATTCTTATCAGTGAATATAATCATTGGCAATAACGTGTCGTATTTTGACTGTTGTCCTTGTAGCCACTCTTTCAGAAAACTTGGAAATTACATTGCCATGGAGCGGGACGTTTTCTGAAAGAGTGGCTACATGGACAACAGTCAAAATACGACACATTATTGCCAATAATTATATTTGTATCGCTTTCAATGTATTTGAGAAGAATTATTTTTTCTGGGAAATTCGTTTCCCATTTATGTATGATGTTCTTATCAGTGAGTTTGAAACTTACTTTTTGTCACTAGTCGTAACGGTGACAGTGATTTGTTGTCTGCTTTGTCACTCTGCCACGAGTAACGATGACAAAGTAACCGTTACGTGATGTCCGACCCACCTCTACTGTACGCTCAACATGCGTGTAAATTTTCGTTCGGAGCAAGTCGTTATTGGTTAGTAATCGTGTTTTTTGAATTGGAATTTTACTCATGCAAATACCTATTACACTATTGAATAGTACGGATTTACGAATTCATATAGTACGGATGGATTTGCTTTGTCACTCTGCCACTGATATCAGATGGGTCTGCTTTGTCACTCTGCCACTGATATCAGATAGGTCTGCTTTGTCACTTTGCCACTGATATCAGATGGGTCTTCTTGGTCACTCTGCCAATGATATGAGATGGGTCTGCTTTGTCACTCTGCCACTGATACCAGATGGGTCTGTTTTGTCACTTTGCCACTGATATGAGATGGGTCTGCTTTGTCACTCTGCCACTGATATGAGATGGGTCTACTTTGTCACTCTGCCACTGATATCAGAAGGGTCTGCTTGGTCACTCTGCCACTGATATCAGATGGGTCTGCTTTGTCACTCTACCACTGATATCAGATGGGTCTGCTTTGTTACTCTGCCACTGATATCAGATGGGTCTGCTTGGCCACTCTGCCAGAGTGCGTCATGTACAGTCATTTACGGCATTTCGAATTCCAGTCCTTTTGAAGCATGCTCGTTTTAAGATCTCGGAACTGTCGTTTTGAAGGGTTTGAGCTTTTGTACTTGTCTTTTAGTTTCCGTCAATCTGGCATTAACTTTCTTCCCATTGAAACCACCTTTTGCTGCAACTCTGTTTCCAAATTGTTCCGTAGGCTATATCAATTTCATCTTGAATCCCGCAGAATAATATTATGCTTAACCCATTGCCGAAAAGATATGTTTCTGACCTCTCTCTACAACTAGCATGCTTGTTTAGTACAAGATACACTGAATTAGGAAACTGAAAGGCCGAAATAGAACAGAGAAAAACTAGGGATAGCAAATCACACGCTTGCCCGGCCGTGAAGCAGCCAGCAGCCAACGTCATGTTTTTTTCTCTCATCCCCATCCACAATTTTGCAGGGACACGCAGCGCACACACGGCTCCGTTTAGATGTCTTCTAAATCCACGTGACGACCGGGAATCTATCATATGACGATTGAGGGATGCAATTTTACGAACCGCTCTCTGAGCTGAAAAGACCGGGTCAGATCATTTGCATTTACCTGCAATATTTTCCGTACATTTCCATCTATTAAAAAGGGTCTTTGAAGAAATACACAACGGAGAAAAAAGTCTTAGTAATTTTAGCAGGAAAAACATCGTAATGCTCTCTGCAGAATAGCAGCTGCCGTAGTCGATAGGAACGCACAAATCCTCTTTTTGAAAGTTTTAAAATTTCAGAGTTTTTGATGCAATGTTGAGTCACATATTATTATATTCTGTTTCATGAGAAAATAAGAAGTCATGAACTGAATAAAATATTGCCCAGAGTGCAAGACAATAATGAAATGCTAAGGTCGGCATGCCACACCATGCATTTTTATAGTGTGTGTGTTTTTGCAAATGTTGTTGCCACTCCAATGGCGCAGTGTCTAAGCGCTAGCTTCTGACCATTCGTCCGTGATAGGCCCGGGTTCGTAATTCGGTGAGGCATGGATATTATGTTTGCTCATAGCACATTGAGTCGCTTCGCCTAGGTATGGATATCATGTTTGCCTTACGGACTGGCTCTCTCCTTTCCCTAGAGTCAGTGGTCCTAAATTAAGGACTACCGACTGCTCATAGCACATTGAGTCGCTTCGGTGAGGCATGGGTATCATGTTTGCCTTACGGACAGGCTCTCTCCTTTCCCTAGAGAGAGTGGTCCTAAATTAAGGACAACCGACTGCTCATAGTACATTGAGTCACTTTGGTGAGGCATGTATTTCATGTTTGCCTTACGGACTGGCTCTCTCCTTTCCCTAGAGTCAGTGGCCCTAACTTAAGGACGACCGACTGCTCATAGCACATTGAGTCACTTCGGTGAGGCATTCATAACATGTCTGCCTTACGGACTGGCTCTCTCCTTACCCTAGAGTCAATGGCCTTAAATTAAGGACGACCGACTGCTCATAGCACATTGAGTCGCTTGGGGCGGTCGTTAAATAAGATTTGTTTAAAAACAGAAATAATACAATTTGTTACATCCTTGTATATCCCTCCATGACGTCTTTGTTTCTACTTTCCTTAACCATGTTCGTTAATCAATGTGTAACTGATTCGCCGTAATGTGGTATTTACTTGTTTGGATCATTACCAAATATTTCTTAAATTCTGAGCGTCCGGGGATTTAAACAATAATTAAGTTGGATTTCATGTTCCCAACACAGATATTCCGTTGCTCACTGCTGATGGCATACCACACGTTGCGTTTCTCCTAAGTCCCAGAGATAAGTTCGTCTAATTTGAGGTTCCATTAAGGCTAAAACATAATCTACAAAGAGCGTGCCTACGTATAACATACATAAACGAATATAATTACGTATTTTAAAAACGTAATGGAAGTGAGTTTACAATAGGACATATTTCTATAGAAACAAAATTTGGCAATTATTGATGGACGAAAGGTTCTTAAAATTTAGGACATGGTTTGATGAATGTGAGAAAATATGAATTTAAATGATAACTATGTTATCATACATCTCCGTTAATCTGAAAATCACATATCATTCTAGTAACGCTTTTTTTGAATAGTTTAACAAGAGAGAAAATGCTCAGTTTAAAAATTTAGCAGGGTTAACATTATGAGGGTCATAATAACTCGTACAATAATACTGCGAAAGAGCACATAAACGGTTTCTTTTAGGAACTATATCGTTTGTGTCAGTGCCCTCGCGTCGCCTAGCTCTTGTGTACCACTGTATTTATTTCGTGTGCTGTTCCCTGACTTGCCTTAGAAAAAATCATTTCCAGGCTCAGTCTCTTATTAATTTGCCAGCTTTCTCGATAAACTAACTAGGGAAAGAAAGAAGTTGGGAATACAAGAACGCAAGTCTCAGTTTTGAGGGAGTTATTTTGCATAATTTTGAGTTTTTACGCTTCGCCAGACTACATACTACGTTTGTAGTTTTTTGGACGTTTAATCTAGGTTCGGCTCCAATTCGTCAAAAAAGTGTGAAACAGTTGTCGAAGCAGTTTAATGACGACATCGTCCATTTTTTCCAGTACTGCCCCAGACCTGCAGAGCATAATTCAGGATCTGGCTCATATGGAATTAAAGGTGAACTTACAGAAAACAAAAATGTATGATGCTTTTACAAGAATGGAAGCTATGTTATACAAATTGATGGGGGAAATGTCAAAATAGCTAACGTCTACATCTGCCTTGGACAGCAGATATCAAGCCGGAGCGATATTAAAGGAAAAGTACTGAAGGTTGTAAAACTTGCCTGCAGTACGTTTGGAAGAAAGCATACAATTTACAAAATGAATTTACCATTTAACTTTAATATAAAGTTATTTAATCAATGCTTCCTTAAAAAAGGTGTTCAGAGGCCACAGAAAATTCAAAGAAACATGGAGAGATGCATGTTTGTTGTAGCCAAGAAAGATAGGAAAACGAACTCGTGAATCAGGAAAATGACAAGAGTGAATAAAATCATAATCAAAGTAAAGACCCTCAAGTTGCAATGGGCTGAAGACATTTCTATTAAGAGAACAAATGACCACCGGTGGAAAACTGGAATACCAGACTACATACTAAGGGACTAGAAAAGATCCAGAAGAAGACCAAGTGGAAAATTTGTGGGTGAAATTCAAAATCACGCCGGAAAGGATTTTGCAAGACAGCAAATTGTGGAAGGGACTCGGGGAGGCTTTCATTCAGCACTACATTGAGAATGGTTGACGATTATGATGATGATGAAATGACAGATGCAGACACGAATTGAAACTGTAGCATTATTGCGTGCAACCATTTAGATATTTGAAGTTATGAAGTGATCGCGATGGGCTGTAGAAAATAGAATCAAACAAGGCTTGCAACAACGTTGAAAAACGGCAAAACGCATCCGCTGCATCACAATGACCCCGTGATGCAACGAATGAATTCAACTTTAATAAGGAAGAGAACATCCGCAGTGACCGTTGTGTTGCAATGTAGGTTTTGCAAAGATTTAATTATCTCTTATTTTTAGACAGCAACCCTCGTATGAAATTAGTCAGCATTGCTTTCGGTTGGTACTTTTATCTCGCAATGGGTCTCCGTTCCAAAGCTGTGCATCTTATTTTACTACCTGATAAGACAAGCAAACCTTATATTGAGGATGTGAAGAGACGAGTAAATATCATAATGGCATATGAAGAGACAAGTAAACATTCTATTGCTGTATAAAGAGACGAGTAATATTTCTGTATGAAGAGACAAGTAAATATTTTTTTTGCTATGTAAAGATGCGAGTAAATTATTAGTGTGGGTGTGAAGAGACTAATAAATATCACGTTGTTATATGAATAGAGGAGTTAACCTTCTTTGAATACCGGGCGATCCAAAAGTCTTGCGCATTTTGAAAACGTAATAACTCGCGGACTTCTGAGAGTAGGGCAACGCGGTTTGCGTAGAAATGATCAGAATGACATCTGGTTTTTTATGAAATCACATAAATTTTTACTCATTTTACTTACATTTTTCACCGCCAGATGGCACCCTAGGCGAACAGGTCTGGTATAGTGGGTATAAAAGCAGCAGATGGAAAGCAACCACAAGTCTGAGCCGCGGATGGCTTAGTGGTTAGTGTTTCAGCTTATCGATGCTGGGTGCCCAGGTTCTAGCCTGGGCTGATCTTTCAGAGATGGCGTGATTTACTAAAAATCGCTGAATATCCGCCGTGCATCGGACGAGCACGTTAAGTGACGGCCCCCAGGCTGGACCCACTGGTTAAATGGGTATCCTTTCCTATTCCCCACCTGAAATTCTCTCACCCCTCTATGTGCAATATCGTACTTGTACGGTGGCGCCATCTACTGTACTCTAATCTCACTACAAACTGTTCTGTCAAAGTCGCTAGACTTGCTCTCATTCCTTCCGTTTCTGTGTCCTGCCCAAAAGGCGAGCTCGCTGTAGGTTGCTGGGACCTAAACTCTACTACCTGTGGACGGAAGTCCTACAAGAAAATGACGCTGACCACCCCCACCCCCTAACCACAAGTCACAGCGGTCCGTGTCAGTAAGCTGTCATCACCGGACGAAGCGCTCTTGGTGAAATTGTTCTATTGCAACGCTGAATGTGCGAGTGCTGCGTTGAGAGCTTACCGGTCACTGAAAGGTGATCGCAGTGGGAAAGGACCGATGGAAAGTGCTGCGCTGCGGCGAATGGTGAAAAAAAATCGAGGAAATGGGATCTTTGGCAGTACGCCCACGAAGCGGTGGACCACGAACACGTGCTGCTGCAGCAGAGACGATTACGCAGGAAATGGATGTGATTGCAATGTCGTCCGCACATGGCGACTCCAGTGCTCGCTATGTTTCTCGGCAAACAGGCATTCCATTTGGGACTGTATGGCTAACACTACGACGTATTCTGCACAGATACCCGTACAAACTGCAACGGCATCACGAACTGCAAGCTGACGATTACGTGCAGCGTCAGGAGTTCGCAGCATGGTTTTTTCGACAAATGAAAGTCGACGTGAACTGGCTGATGAACGTTTTATGGACTGATGAGGCACACTTTTCCCTAAACGGAGCGGTAAACACGCACAACTGCCGCATCTGGGCCACGGAACATCCCCGAGAAAGTCGTTTGGGCACCACTTTATCCGCCAAAAATGACAGTGTGGTATGGATTCACTGCTTCCTTCATTATCGGTCCTGTTTTAATTGAAGAGGTCCACGGCACCTCCTTCGAAACAGTTTCAGTGACAGGTGCACGTTATGCGAACATGTTACGAACGTACGTTATCCCTAGCTTGCAAGAGCGGGATGCAGTGAATCTGTGCACATTTATGCAGGATGGAGATCCACCCCACATCACACGTTCCGTTAAGCAAATGCTGCAAGAGACGTTTGGCGCAAATCGTGTGTTGAGCCGACACTTTCCGAAGGCCTGGTCTCCTCTGTCACCAGACCTGACACACTGCGGTTTCTGGCTCTCGGGTTATCTAAAGTCACAAGAGTACAGATGTCGCCCCAGTTCATTGGCCATGCTGAATGATGCTATTCGACACCATGTCGCAGCTATACCACCGGACATGCTCTTTAATGCCGTCCATGGTGTTTTCTCTCGTCTGCAGGCAGTGCTGGAATAGGACGGCCATCACATTGAACACCTAGTACAATGAGGTGTCTAACCTGGTACAATCAGGTGTCTATTTTTCTCGACACTTCCAACCTGTGGTTGCTGCGCCATCTGGCGATGAAAAATGTAAGTAAAATGAGTAAAACTGTATGTGATTTCATAAAAAACCCGATGTCATTCTGATCATTTCTACGCAAACCGCGTTGCCCTACTCTCAAAGCACCGCGAGTTATTACGTTTTCAAAATGTGCAAGACTTTCGGATAACTCGGTATATGAAGAGACGAGTAAAGATCATGGTTATATGAATAGACGAGTAAACTTCTATTGTATTAAGAGACGAGTCAATATTATGTTGAATACGAAGAGACGAGTCAATATTCTGTTGCATATGAAGAGACGAGTCAATATTATTTATAATGAATAAAGTTCTCCGCTGGACGTGTAGTGTAGGAAAACTTACGTTAAGTCACGTTAGGGTTATTGGAAGGTTACTTGACGTAGCTAAGGTGTGCCTAATCTTCAAAGTGCTAGAGTTTGTTTAGGTAAGACACGCACGTGCAATAAGTTCATTGAATATGGAATTTCTTTTTACTCAGCGTTCCTCATTATCTTGAATTTCAGTAATATAACTTCGGTTTTAGTACATTAGTACCTTGAAGGCTCCTTATTAGAGCGGTAAACACAACATACCCTGGACTTAACGTAGTCACTCAATGAAATAGACTTAACGGCCAGACAGAGGTCTGACAATAAAATGAACTAAGAAAACGTACTCACTTTTAACCTTTTATTGGGGAACTCCTGGTATTACTCTAATACACACTCCAACAAAACACAACTACTTATATTCCGAACTTTCGTACTATCGTAGATAAATCACATAACAATAATAATGGAAGAACCTATCACATATAAAACGAAGCTGCTTGGTATAGTTGAGCGCGCCTATATATACTGCATACCACCACGTCATGACTTACACTCGTTGCCACATATAATTCAGCGGGAGAAATAACATCTCGTTAAGTGAGAAGATAATTTGCATAGGAAAATAAAATAACAAGAGATAGTAAAATCAAAAGGAAACTGAATCTAGAGTATACGTTACATATTTTGCTTATGAAGAGACGACTCAATATTATGTTGCATATGAAGAGACGAGTTAATATTCTGTTGCATATGAAGAAACGAGTAAACATTGTATTGCTGCATAGAAAAATGGACAAAACTTTATATTGGTCTAAGTTATGAAGAAACAAGTAAATATTCTCTTGCTATATGAAGAGACGAGTAAACATGCTATCGCTATATGAAGAAACAAGTAAACATTATATTGCTTTATGAAGATACTAATAGACATTCTACCGCTGTATGAAGGAAAAGGGAAACCTTCTATTGCTATATGAAGTGACGCATAAATAGTCTACTGCTATATGAAAAGACGAGTCAAATATTCGAATGCTATATGAAGAGACTAGTAAAATACTCGAATGCTATATGAAAAGACGAGTAAAATAATCTGTTGATGTATGAATAGACTAGTAAAATGTACTATTGCTATACGAAGAGACAAGTAAGTGCTGCATTGCTGTAAGGAACGATGACCAAATATTATATTGCTCTATGAAGAGATGAGTAAACGTTAGGCCTATATTTCTGTACATAACGTTTTTGATTGAAATGCTTTAACTGATTTTTAAAAATCTTTTTTGCGGTGCTAATATAAAAAATGGAGTCGGTGTTTCTTTATCACGTCACAGAAATTTACAAATTGCGGGAATGAAAAGAGTAAGGAAAATGTGGTTTGACTGTAGAGCAAATACACATGGAATGTTTATGAATAAATACAGTACGTGTTAAATAATTACTTTGACTACCAAAAAAATCTCATAACGTAAAGGTACCTAGTTGCTCGTTTTATTTTAAGAGCTAAAACTAATCAGCGTTCTTTCAGTTCACTTCTCGGGTTCTGCAAATTCTGTTTTGTAATGAAAAGGTTTCCGAAAAGGTTAAGGGACATAGATATCTCTTCATTAAGGATGATACGCAATGATCTTCAATGTTTTGATCCAGCACTCTTGTGGATCTCTATAATATGCAAGTGTGGCTGCAACAGAAAGTTTGTTTTCCGAGCAAACCATGCCTTTGCAGAGAAAATGAAATGCCCGTCATTCATGCAAAGTTCGTACCTCATGTTCTTCAAACGGACTATTTCCGTAGAGAATAGGTGTCGTCATCACCACTCGGTAGGAAACACTTCTACTCACTGGGTAAAGCAGAGGTTCTCAACATTTCCTCAATCGATGGCCTCAAAATCAAATAAGACTGGCAACAGCCTTTCCTGAATCGCCGGCCACAAATCGAATAAGGCTATTCAAAATCAACATGGTTCTTAATATATCCCGAATCTCGGGACACAAAATCGAATAAGACTGGCAACAACGTTTCCTGAAGCGCGGGCCACAAAATATAATAAGACTATTCAAAATCAACGTGGTTCTTAATATATCTCGAATCTCGGGACACAAAATCGAATAAGACTGGCAACAAACTTTCCTGAATCGCGGGCCACAAAATCAAATAAGACATATTCAAAATCAACGTGGTTCTTAATATATCTTGAATCTCGGGCCACAAAATAGAATAAGACTGGCAACAACCATTCCTGAATCTCGGGCCACAAAATTGAACAAGACTATTCAAAATCAACGTGGTTTTTAATATATCCTGCATCTCGGGCCACAAAATCGAATAAGACATATTCAAAATCAACGTGGTTCTTAATATATCCTGAATTATGGGCTACAAAATCGAATAAGACTGGCAACAACCTTTCCTGAATCGCTGGCCACAAAATCAAATAATACATATTCAAAATCAACGTGGTTCTCAATATATCCTGAATCTCAGGCCACAAAATCGAATAAGACTGGCAACAAACTTTCCTGAATAGCGGGCCACAAAATCAAATAAAACATATTCAAAATCAACGTGGTTCTTAATATATCTTGAATCTCGGGCCACAAAATTGAATAAGACTGGCAACAACCATTCCTGAATCTCGGGCCACAAAATTGAACAAGACTATTCAAAATCAACGTGGTTCTTAATATATCTTGAATCTCGGGCCACAAAATCGAATAAGACATATTCAAAATCAACGTGGTTCTTAATATACCCTGAATTTGGGGCTACAAAATCGAATAAGACTGGCAACAATCTTTCCTGAATCGCTGGCCACAAAATCAAATAATACATATTCAAAATCAACGTGGTTCTCAATATATCCTGAATCTCGGGCCACAAAATCAAATAAGACTGGCAACAACCCTTCCTGAATCACGGGCCGCAAAATCGAATAAGACATATTCAAAATCAACGTGGTTCTTAATATATCCTGAATCTCGGTCCACAAAATCGAATAAGACTGAGAACAACCTTTCCTGAATCGCGGGCCACAAAATCGAATAAGACATATTCAAAATCAACGTGGTTCTTAATATATCCTGAATCTCGGGCCACAAAATCGAATAAGACTGGCAGGCTACATAATAAAACCGAATTAAACTGTCAGGCCACATAACAAAATCTAATAAGACGGCGGGCCGCATAACAAAATTGAATAAGACTGGCGGGCATATAACTAAATCGAATTAGACTGGCGGGCTACATGATATATTTCATGTGGCCCGCCAGTCTATATTTTCACAAATTGAATGTACACTTAATGCTCATAAATAGAAAGTTGTGGGAGAAGCTTGGAGAAAGCTTCAACTAGCAGTGATTTTACGTTGTTTGATGATGATATATATTCGAATTTTAGAACTTCTTTTGAGTGAGTCATCTGGCGAGCCACTGAAACGTGCTCTACGAGTGGCCCACGGACATGGGTTTAAGACTCTCGAGTTAAAGAATGTATATTTCCACAAATTGAATGTACACTCAATGCTCCCAAATACTCTTCTTTAATTTTCGAACTTTTTTTCTGGTAGAGAAAAAAGAAGAAATCAGAGGGCAAGAAACCTGATGTGAAGAAATATGATTTCATTCTGAAAGAAATAGCTACAGTTTGTAATTCGACGAGATTTGTATATTTTTTCATTGGTCGTTTTTTCTCTTTTTATCGAAAAATTTGCACGGGAGAACGTTCTGATAGAAAACTTGACTTTTTCACGATCCACCTAAAAACGAAATCCGTGAGAATAACTGTGTTTTCTAAGAAGGGTGCCCGGGTAATGAAGCCAGTATTCACTTTTGGATTTAGCGCCTTGAACTCTAGAAATGTGAATAAAAGAATTAACACTATTTTACGTTTCTCCTGCACACTTCATTTCATTTCATTTATTTCATTTCAATTCATTTATTTATTCATTCAGTTGCCACTACAACAACTAGGAAAAGGAGGTTAAAGGCAGTTAGCCCTGACAGCCCTCCTCTCCCCAGAATACAAAAACATAAAGCTTAACAGAAAATGCAAGCCAACACATATATGGTAGATTCATATGTGAATATACACGTACTAGCTCACAACCAACACATATATCAATGTGTTCCATCATCAATAGCCTTCATTATATCTAAGCAAACAAGTATCATATACACTTCACTATATAATCACATATATATATTTATAAATGAATAACAAATAGCGTTTGCACCTCACTTTATAATCATACTAACCCACATTTCTTTAATTCAACCAAAATTGCCTATTGTTTACTAATTATTTCATAAGATGTGCCTTTAGTTTTATTTTAAATAAGTTAAAATTATTAATTGATGTCAGTTCTTGGGGCAATGAGTTCCAGAATTATGGGCCACGGTAATTTATATTCATTTTAAGTTTCTCAGTTTGTGGGAACATTGGAATTAGTAGATATCTATTCCTAGTATTGTGGCAATGAGTATGTATATTTAGTGTTATTATATTATTGTGCATACCATTTTTAATTCTTTTATACATTATTTTCCCAAGTTATAATCATATAATTGCTTTATCGTTAAAATATTATATATATTGGGGTTCACTTTTGACCGAATATATGAGATTGGTTGAAAATTATTTGATGTTTTAAGGTATATTAGTCTTATAAATCTATTTTGCAGTACCTGTAGTTTATTAATATTATATTGTGTGGTTTGTCCCCAGGTTAAAATGCAATAATTAATATGTGTTTGAATTAGAGTATGATATATAGAGATTAATATTTTTGGTGTTAAGTTTGGCATAGTATTACTGATCATCCCGATATTTCTAGAAATCATGTTACTTAAATTTTCAATGTGTTTGTTCAATTTCAAGTCATTGTGTATAGTTGTACCTAGATAATAGTGTGTTGAGACCGTATTAATCCTGACTCCATTCATCAGAATCGGTAAATCGTATAAATGTGAAGTTTGTGAATTAGAGAAAATCATTAATTTAGTTTTATTAATATTAACAACTAATTCATTTGCATTCAGCCAATCTGTTATTAATTTTAGCTGAATATTAGTTCTTAGTGTAAGCTCCTTCATATCAGTTCCCTTTAAAATAATAGTTACGTCATCTGCATATAGGATTGTATCATTATCTTTTAATACTGCAAATAAGTCGTTAATATATAAATTAAAAAATAAGGACCAAGAACTGATCCCTGGGGTACCCCAGAGTTTATGATTTGTAGTATGATCGATTCTGATAAATCTGGGTTGATTGCCTTCTTTCTGACAAGTAGCTTTTGAATAAATTATAGCTAGATCCCCGGAGTCCAATAATATTTAACTTATGAAGTAATATATCATGATTTAGGGTATCGAATGCTTTTGATAAATCAAGAAAGACCGCTATTGTTATTTGTTTTTGTAATAGATTTTGTTGAATTATATTTTGTGTATGTAATAATGCTAGTTCAGTTGATTTATTTGGTACAAATTTGAATTGTCTGTGATGAAATATATTATGTCTTTGAATGTATGAAAATAGTCTGGTAGGAATTAATTTCTCTAATATTTTTGCGAAAATTGATAAGTTTGAGATTGGACGATAATTGTTTATGTCGTTTTTTGACCCATTCTCATATTTCGGAGTGATTTTGGAGATTTTTAAGGCATCTTGAAATATTCCGGTTTCAAGTATAAGGTTATAGATCTGCAACAACGGCTGAACTATGATATCTGCCACAAATTGTATGGCTATTGGAAAAAATTCATCGTAGCCAGGTCCGACATTTGTATTGATTTGGTTTCATCACTTCTTAATTAGCTCTTTTTTCTTTGTATTTCGATGTCTTTGATCACAAATATGGTAATTGTCATTCAGGAGTAAGAGGTAAATGAACAATTTTTCTTTACAGCTCTGCTGATTCAGCTCTTCCAATAGCACTTCAGAATTTCATTCAGCGCTGCAACTTCTTTCTACGAATCAATAGTTCTATCTTTAGACCGGCCCCATGACAGAGATTTCGTAAGTGTGTAAACTGCATTCATAACTAAAGCTATTTTTAGATCCGCTTGACAGAGTTGAATTCCTAAATGTATAAACTATTACTATTATCTAAAAATATTTGTAGGTCTGTTGGCCCATATGATTTCGTGAAAGTGTGAGCTACGTTTTTGACTAAAGCTGAATCTGAAGGGCCACAACGTCTTCTGCGGTAGATTAAAAAAATATCCTCCACAATTTACACTATTTCAGACGTTTAAAAATCCAGAATTGGAAAAATCAAATTTAAAGCACATTGTATTTGAGGTATAAACCTTACCAAACTTTCTTTGTTCTACTTAATGTTTTATATTTCCTTAGGCACGTATGTTCGTCATCGTTTCTTATCTTCGAGAACAAAAATTTTTAAACTTAAAGCTTCATATTTTAAATTAAAAATCTGTTAAAAATACATAAGAAGGAATTGCTGTTAGCATAGGTACCAAGAGAGACCTGCGAATTCTTACTATTAAATACTGTATTATGGTTTGGAAAGAGAGTGATGTCCGATGACGAGGTACCAAAAGTCGAAGCCCTCGCCAAGGCGCACGTTGGCCACTGAGATTGCGCAGTACACTGGCATAGCATCAGCAGGTAGGTGGCTTACGTAAATGGCAGTTAGCAGGCAGAAAGCGAAGAATGTAAATGCCAGCCGACGTGGAATTGGGCAAGAAGCACATCCGCCATTGCACGCTGTAGGAGGTATCCCAATCCTACACCACATCGTCAGTGCTGTCGTTAGTCCAAACGGTTTCGAGCTGAAATTTTTGATCTGTCATACCGTCCCAAACCCGGAAGACACGCAACAGCAGATATAGACATAGCTGAAGAACTTAGTGGAGACCGACCCAGGTGTAACCACGCGAGGAGTTGGCCGAACGGCTGAGGACAACTCCATATCTCGCACTTGCGTCAACTTGGGAAGGTGCACAAAAGAGGAGTTTGGGTTCTAACGAAGTAAATTTCTCCGTCATTTCTGTCCACGCCAGGATTCAAACCCGGATCCCCTCATTCCGGAATAAGTCACTCTACCAATTGAGCAACGCGGACGTTTTATTCTGATTCCTATCTGCCTTTATGCCGTGTGCGTCCTGCTGGCAGGTACGTCACATCTCCCCCCCCCGAAAGAGGGCCGGGGGCATGGCCCACGGGTCAGCCGTGACCGTGAATCGTTGCAGGCAGCCATCCACTGTTGAACGTGCACTTGAGAACTCCCAGTCATTTTTTTCGAAGCGCTGGAGAAGGGATTCTCTGATTTTTCCTATCTCGCGGTGTGGAAAGAACATCACATCATTGCGAGATTTTGAACGGTCGGGTCATCCGGATAGTTCGGGCGCCATTATAACGAAGTAAATTTCTCCGTCATTTCTGTCCACGCCAGGATTCGAACCCGGATCCCCTCATTCCGGAATAAGTCACTCTACCAGTTGAGCTACGCGGACGTTTTATTCTGATTCCTATCTGCCTTTATGTCGTGTGCGTCATGCTGGCAGGTACGTCACAGGGTAACCCATTAACTCACAATTTATCAAAAAGCAAATCGCATAAATACACGCGTTTCCCTTCGTGCACGTGATCAAGTTCAACCGTTCTTGAACCGTATTGTGTGAGGAGAAATGGGTTCCGCATCACGCTCGGAAACAGTGGTTGGACCCAAAAAAGAGGCTCATGCCGACCCCCAAAACCCGGTGTTCACCTACGTAAGGTCCTGCTGTCTATTTGGTGGGTAAGCGGTGTGTCCTGTTTTTAAGCTGCTGAAGGCCAACACTACTATCCTCGCCGATGCGTACTGCCGTCAGCTTGAAGATCTGCACGCATCGTTCACGTCGAAACGACCAGTAGTGCTAAACCTCAAGGGCGTCCTTCTACAGCAGGATGGGGCGACACCTCACACAGCACGGTTGTCCCATCAAAAGATCAGGGACCTGGGCTGTGAGCTGCTCCCGCACCCAGCAAATTCCTCGAACATTGCCTCAAGCGACTACGACCTTTTCCGGTCGTTGCAGCATTTTATGGAAGGACAGCGATTCACCAACCGGGACGATGACGAATGCGCTCTTACTAACTTCTTTGCACTCAAGCCGCAACAACTCTATAGGTACGGCATCCAACAGCTGCCCATACGATGGGAGCAGGCCGTGGTAAACGATGGAGTCTGCATTTCGGACTGATTTGTACTTGCATATACAGTAATTAGCACTTTTATTCCAACCCAATGCAAAAGTTAAAAGAAACATGTAATTGTAATTAACAGGATATACAAATGTGGAGAGCAACGTAGTACAAATCTTACGCCCAAGAACAAAGAAAAAGAGATATAAAGAACGCCCTAGGAATTACTCGCAATAAGTAGCCCAAATAGCAAAGATAGATATATGCATTGTTAAAAAAATGATGTGTTTAAATTAAGGCATCGAAATTCATACATGCGGTTCACGTACTATCAATATTGACCTTTGAGTGGCTTTTATCATAGATTTCCAAAACGATTTATATATGTATATACACTGAAGAGCAATTGAATTAGAGATACCTGTCAAGTAAGGTGTAGTACCATCTTTCGCCCTGATGACGACGGCGATTCGTCTCGGCATGGACTCGTCAAGACACCGAAAGCGTTGGAAAGCCATACGGATCCACGACCCCTGAACAAGCTCCCACAGTTCACGAAGATTTGATAGAGGGGGTCAGAGCCTCGAACATCTCTCTCGATGGCATCACAGATGTGCTCGATGGAATTCAGGTCAGGTGACCTAGCTGGCCAAGGAAGCGAGGTCACGTCAGTGGAGTGATTATCCAACCATTCGGATACAATTCGGGAGCGATGGCCCGGTGCATTGTCTTGTTGCAGGATGAGGTCCCCAGTAGGATGTTGAAGACGCACAAACGGGAGCAATGGGTCGTCCAGGATATCCCCGTAACGTTGACCTGTGAGGGACGATGTCACACGTACCAGGGGTCCCATTTCATTCCACGTAAACAGTCCCCAGACGAGAATGCCACCCCTACCAGCTTGAAGAGTACCCTGCTGACAAGAAGGATCCATCGCTTTATGTGGTTTTCGCCGTACTCGTATCCTGCCATCCGCATGTACCAACGTGAATCTCGACTCATCAGTCCAGACAACATTTTCCCCCATGTCTTGGATCCGATGGCGATGTTCCCGCGCCCGTGCTAATCTTTGCACCCTGTGATGTGCGGTCAGCAGCGGTACTCTCGTGGGACAATGGCTTCTGTACCCAATAGCGAGGAGATGGTTCTGGATGGTATGGCTGCGTAAAAGTTTTTGTGAACTAGCGTTAAATTAACGAGTGATTTCTTGCACTGTGGACCGTCTATCCGCTGTTACAATGCGAGCTAGCCGAAGATGACCCCGCTCATCCACACGCTGTTGTTCATGGCAGTTGGCCCTTGCAGGGATGGTTTTACCGGATTTGATGTACTCACGGTGCATCCGTGACACAGTGGCTCGTGAAAATCCCAGTGCCTGCATGACTTCCGAGATGGAGTGACCCATTCTTCGGGCCCCGACAATTTGCCCACTATCAAATGCACTTAGATCCTTTGTCTTACCCATACTGCGTCCGACTTTTACTGATTCCCGTCGCATCACTCCTTATATTGTCGGATCGCTGCATACGTCATGTCGTTTCCGTTTACAGGGCAGCCCACAGAGCCACATTTGCATAACGCCAGCTGTCTGTAATTCAATTGCTCTTCAGTGTATACAGTATATTACATATATATACACACATTCAGGGCTTGGACAGAATAATGCAAAAACCGCGCTCAGAGACGTGGTTTTTTATGCAACTGCGTGCGTCGCAATACGCAATGGTATCCACAACGTTTTAGTACTAATAGCTTTATTTAGGACCTCAAGATCCTGTTTAAGTGCATTCAAAGTGTCTTGTTCAAAATTTGTTTCAGGCTGACGACGAAATGAGCTACCTAACGGACTTCAAAAGAGGGCTAATAGTTGGTGCCTCCCTGACAACAGTCGCCATGGTATTTGGGGCATCGAGAGCTACTGTGTCTAGCGTCATGAGAGCATACCATGCTTGTGGCAAAACCTCGTCTGCAAACACTAGAGCGGCCGAGAAACGACGCTGACTGATAGAGACAAGAGAGCATTAAAGAGGATTGTTACCCGTAATAAGAAGACCACGGTGGCTAAAATTAGTGTGGAGCTCAATCTGCGTCTCGAGATCCCAGTATCAACGAAAGCAGCGCGCAAGGAACTGTGTAAACAAGATATTCATGGCACAGCTGCTATTGCAAAGCCGCTGGTGACCCGGATGAATGCATAACGGCGACGCCAGTGGTCCCAGGAGCATACACCGTGGACTGCCGATGCTTGGAAGCGTGTAATGTGGTCGGACGAATCCGCATTCACACTATTCCGCTCCGAAGGATGTGTTTGCGTGTGGAAAGCACCGTCAGAAGCGTACAACCCGGACTGTCTGCTGCTAGCAAGGCAACAGTCAGTCTGGGTTCTGTCATGGTTCTGTCATGCTCTGTGCGGTCATATCGTGGTTTTCAGCAGGTCTCCTGATCCCCTTGAAAGGACGGATGATTGACAGGGCGCATGAAACCATTTTTGCCGACCAAGTCTATCCAGTGGATTAGGCATTGTTTCCTGCAGAGGATGCCACCTATCAAGATGATAACGCCCCAATCCACAGAGCTCAGAACGTCCAATCATGGTTTGAGGAACATGACGACGAACTTTCATATATTCAAAGTCAATGGAAGTGGTTAGGAAAATAATCAACCGGTTTCGACAATCGATAAAACATCCAGCAGTAGAAACATCTACTTAGTTCTACCAGCGGCTAGAAATATTATCAAACGGTTCTTTCATGTGATCCGTATCGGTCCACGAAATAATTTTTTCAGTCGAGATTTTAGAAGTTTAGATTTTGCTGCAAATACATCAGAGGCAGAAATTAAGGCTTACGCCCCCTGGTGGCTAAACTATTCTTTACCAAATATTAGAAATTATATTCAAAGCGTTTCCCATCAGGAGATACAGATCCGGGTGCAGCAAGAATTTTCCAAATCGGAGTGTTAGATGAAGAGATATCGGCGTAAACGCAATTTACCATTACGCCCCCTAGGGAAAAGTCTATGAGTTACTTAAAAATTTTGAAATTAAATAAAAACATTTCGCACCGGAATCTCCATCCAACAAAGAAGGAAATTTTCAAATCGTACTCTTAGAAGCAGTATAGATATTATCTACGCCTCCTGGCGGAGAAATGATGCATTATTTTAAGTAGAATGATAAAGCAAATTATTGAACATTCCGATAACGGAATGACAAAGCGGTCCTTTGTCAGTAGATATGAAGAACACGTGCGAAGTGTCAATCAGGACATGCGGAATGCAGCCCTCGCCAGAGAAGTCATGCATTCATCGGCCGCTCCTATATGGAATAATATTACAAGAATTGCCCCTTACACGAACTTTAAAGAGACTGCCATCAGGGAAACAGTCGAAATCCTCTCCAGCAAAGTAGCATGCGATGATATGATCTGTACTGAACTACCAATGGTCCGGCATGCATTGTTAACAGATGGGAAAACGTCGCGGCTCGCCGTATAATTACGTGCTAAAAATTCATGTAATATGCTCGTGGTGTCTCCCACGTTATTTTCAAAAATCGTCTTTGTTCCTTACGTGTTCCGATTCCCTGCATTTTTATGTCTACCATTGCCTTCAAAAAGCCTCCCATTGGAGTGCGAAAGCTCGGCGAATCTTGTGCTTATTACGCCTCAAAAATAAACGGATTTAATGCGTTTTTTAAGTATTTACAGATGCTGACGTTATTCAAGCTGTACAGGGGACTCTAAAGCAGCTTCCACAAAATACCTTCGCCACATGTTTTGAAAAGTGGACTGAACAATGGAACCGTTGCATATCATCCGCGGGAAGATATACTTTGAGGAAGATTGGACCGCGGATGGCCTAGTGGGCAACGTTCGTGACTGCCACGGAAATGACCTCAGGTTCGATCCCAGCAGGTACGAACGCTCGATCCACTAAATATCCGCCGTGCGTCGGATGGGCACGTTAAGCCGTCGGACCCCGGGTACTGCCCCCCGGTAATAAATAAGGGCGTCTTCCTCCCTCTTTCTACTTCGCTTCCGTGTCATTTTCCTATCGGGTACTCGAGCCCGAATCTCCTAGCTTCCTATTTCTAAGGGTTGTTTAAGACCTGGGGCCAGACACTCCCTTCCTAAAATCCTCTACATATGATCATTTGAGAAAGAATAACATATATTTTACTGTACCTATATTTCTTCAATTTGCTTGATTTTACTCTCAGTTTTTATGGAATGGCCGTTGTATATAGCAGTGCTAATTTTATGTTCAATTTTAAGAACCCGAAGTATATCAGCCTGAGTCCGCTCGAACCCGAATTTTATATTGCGAGGCACAGCCCGGAACAGAACGACCCAGAAAAATATAACTAATCTATTTAAGCACTAATTTAAAAAAATCTCCTCTTCGATACTTTCCATCGTCTTCCTCTTGCAAATAACCGATTTTGTTTCTCGACTGGGTTGTGGGGAAGGAATATCTACCTGTTTCTATAGTATAGTCGCATATTTTCTTTGACCAAATCGTTTCCTCCTGAAATACTTTGGGCGGACGGGGATTCGGAAACTCGGGCGATCGGACATCCAGAAACTCGGGCGATCGAGCATCCGGAAGAATCAGGCGGCTCTGAAGTCTGCGTACATTGCTTAATAGAATTAGTAGGGAGCTACCGTGTGGAGGCACAGGACAAAATTTCGCCGGGCTGCTATTTGCTACCTAAGAAACCTTCTCTAGGCCGCGAAAATCCATTAACCCTTTAACGACCATAACGCCCAAAACGCCCGTACGTACACACGGCCATAACTGCCCAAAACACCTGCCTAGAGTGAGTCAGATTTCCTACCCTCACCAGTTCTTCAAATTTGCTCGACCTATGAGGGATCAGCAGGAGTCACCCTAAGTCACTATCGTTGTTAGTTAACAAAAAAGTGAACCAAAAGAGAGTTTCGGGCGTTATGGGATTTAGAGTAATAGTAGATTTTTATGCCACGGTCATTAAAGGGTCAATGCATGTCCTACCGCATTTTCTATCCAAACCCTGAATAAATGGGCCTTCCGAGTCCCAAATCCTTGTCCAGACCCGCAAGGAGCTCTCTTAACTACCTTAAAAGTGTAAGAATATGCTAAATCATTCAAAACCGCATTTAAAAATAAAATGAAATACAATTCTTTCTCCCTCAGATCACGAGCTTGCCCGAGCCCGAACCGCAGTAATTATTAGGCAGTCCGATCCCGGTTCGGGCACAGGCTCGACTTCAGGATTTTGGGCTCGGGATTGGCCCGTCTCAGCACTGGTTTAGGGTACGCAACATGTACAGGGTGCTTCAAAAGTTCGATGCAAATGTAAAATGCGATTAAAAAAGATCTATGGGACGGAGAGACATATGGTTTGGAGTTAAATATTCACCGAGGTACGGGATTTTGTACGGCAGCAAGAAAAAAATTGTTTAAAATCTCGACAATAGAGGGCGCTGCTGCAGAGAATGCCGCATAAGTGACTTTTGCGCATATTTCCCACAAAGCAACGTTAGGGGGATACATAAAAAACAATTACGGAGAAATGCCGTCACAGTTTCAATGTGTGAAAATAATAAAGGTTCGTGCTGTTATTCTGATTGCAAAACCCCACGGTTTTATTAAGCTAATATTGGGGGTGTGCAAAAGTTGTACCCGTTTTTGTAATAGATGTAAATTGCGATCGGAGTAGTTACGTCACAGATGACACAGCAATGCCGAATTTTCGGCCAATAAAGCGTGGAGAAGTAGAACATACAGAGGCATAAGGTTTGTCTGAGTAAGTCATTAAGTAACGGAAATCATGGACGGTGTAACATGGCATGAGATAAGGAGCACATTAGACATTGTTTACTGTACGAGTTCGATAAAGGCAGTGATGCAGCCGCGGCTTGCCGCAACATCTGTCAAGTGTATGGGGAGGAAGCAGTTGATGATAGCACATGTCGCCGTTGATTTTGGAAATTCCGAGACGGAGACAAAAGCTGTTAAGATCAAACGCGTCCTGCACGTCCATCCGTGTTTTCCGACGAGGAATAGTACCAAGACATAACAAATGACCCGCATTCAACCGTTCAGGATTTCGGGGGAACGTTGTCGGTACACAGAACGACAGTCGAAAGACGGATGCATGCGCTTGGATTCATCACCAAGTTCGATAACTGGGTTCCTCATCAGCTTTCCGCAAAAGCAACGAGAAGAGAGAATCCGTACCTGTGTTTCTTTGTTTTCTCGTCACAGAAATGAACCGTTTTTAGGACGAATTGTAACGGATGATGAGAAATAGGTACAGTACCGTAATGTAAAGCGTCGGCGGACTGTGTGCCTAGGTGCTGAGCCTGCTCCATCGACCTTAAAAAAACTGGATCCCAAAAATGTTTTCTTGAGTGTCTGGTGAGATGTCCAGGGAATAATCCACTGGGAGGTGTTGCCACCTAACAGACCGATAAATGCTGACCTCTACTGCCAACAGTTGGACAGAATGCGAAAACAACTGACTTCGAAGCGGCGAGCACTCGTCAATCGCAAACGCGTGATCCTTCATCATGATTACGACATACCTTATGTTGCTTTCATCACTAGGGAAAAATTACTGAACTTTGGCTGGGAAGTGTTACCTCACCCGGAGTATTTCCCTCATCTGGCACCTATGGATGACCACATTTTTTTATCGTTACAAAAGGCCTCCGCTCTTCAAACCTTCGATAACGTGGACGATGTGAAAACGGCATTACATGACTTCTTTGACTCTACAACATAGGAGTTTTTCCGGCGTGGCATTCACCTACTCATAGACAGATGGCAATAGGTCATACCAGAATGATGGCAATTATGTGAAATCCTAAGTAAGTTATTTCTTGTGTTCTCCTCCTTTCCTTGTAGCCTACAAAAACGGGTAGAACTTATGCACACACCCAATAATTTGCATATAACGTGAAATCAGGCGTGCACCTAATCAGGCGTGCACGTTCAGCACAGATCGTCTATTGAGCAGGCATAGCGCACACGAATGGCCTGCTAGATCTCCAGATCTCACACCCGCTGATTTCTGATTGTGTCGCTACATGATATCACATGTATATAGAAGTAATCCCCAGACTTGACCATCGCTGAAAGACCCCATACGGCAGGAGATATCAGCCATTCCCGTTGACATGCTGTTCAGTGCTGTATCAGGCGTAATACCACGACTGTACGCAGTACTGTAATGTGTTGGTGGACACACTGAGCGCTTGCATCTGTAGGTCATGCTGAAATAAATAAAGTAAGTTTCACTAACAAGGGGACATTACAGCTAACCACCCGCGAATTTCGGTGATTTTTTTTTTAATGAAAGTTGAGAAAAATTGAGGATATATGTGTCCTGGCATTTGATCTAATGCCTCTTATTTTCGGAATAAAAAAGCATAACGATCCGAGGATATCATTACGAAATTCGTGATTTCCTGTAGATGATGCTTTACTGTAATGTCACGAGATCCTGCAACAGTGCATTATAGCATACATTTCCTGTTATGGTGGCTAATGTCGAAAAGAGAGGAATGAACAGTGAATTATCAGTAGCAGCAAAGAACTGAATGCCTGCATTTTCCCATCCTTCCTTAAAGCTCTCTCGTTCTTACTTTTCAGAATTCTGTAAGAAGTTACAACAACATTATGTGATAATGGTAGATATTGAATGAAACATATGTACTTCTGTGCAATATTTGCATGAGCTAGCTATGTCGTGAGGTGCAGGCCTTTTAGTGATGTAGACCTTACACTTAACAATGTATTGCGCCATTGTCAATGGCAATTCGGTGTAGTTTCACTACCAAACAATAAAGAACCTGTAGAAGTAATCGTTAAGTAATGGAGTTTAATAATAAATAGCACATATGGGGACAGAGGAATTCTTAGTAGAATCGAATTTTCACATTTAAGCTTATAAAGTATAACTACATACTTTTATTTGAAGACCTAACATATATGTTGTTAGGTATCACTATAGGAGGTTCGCTATCTTTTATTGGTACACAAAGTTGCGGATGATAATTATCATAAAAACAATGAAAACATAACACTTCTCTACAACGCGAGCATTTGATAAAAGAACTGTTCGAGCACTTACATTTCGTTTGTCGAACGTCGTCCGAAAAACACATTTCGTTCACATTTCCAAAAATCTTTCTTTCTTTAATTAACTTTGCAGCAAACCAAGCGTACTGCAACATATTCTTGAAAATCGGCGCAGGAAGTTGATGACGTATAAGTGAATGAATCTTCATGACATTTTCTCGCTTGTTTAAATGCCTATTTTCTTTTAAAAGTTCGACAGAGTTCTGTTATTTTTTAATATTTTTTTTTACTTGAGGGAAAAGGCACACGTTACAAGGTTGACAGTATGGGGTACAATGAGGGGGAATGATTACATCAGTAGAGGAACAAGTGCAATCATCCTTTGTGAAGACACTATTAAAGAGTGCTGGATTTCCTTGACCTCCCCATGGATCCAAAAACAATAGGAATTTCTCTTCTTCGCAAAATGGTCAATGTTTTTCACGAAACTGCTGAAATGCTCTTTCGTTAATTTCCCTGATTTCGACGATGTTGCGAATACATTTCCATATTCTGTCGTCAATTTTGGAAACAAGAGGTCCAAATTGTCCATGAGTTTTGCATACATAGAAAAACTTTTCGAAATAATGCTCTAGAAGCGGTCAATGCGTACTGCACAGTGTAATTATGCGTTACTTTGTTAAAATCTCCCCAAAATACCTCTGCTGTTTTTCTACAAGCACAGAAAGTGTCCTGATCACATCGATTCTATACTCACACCTTGTTTGATCAGTGTTAAGAATGTAAGCCAATGGAAACTCTTTGATCAATCGTGAAAAACGTTTTTGGAATTTCTCTGCTTCCGCGATAATAATTGACAAATGCGATTCATTTTGTGACCTAATGTAGCGCGTCACTTTTCGCTGGCGGGTGCCATGAACCAGTTTGAATTTTTCAACCCACCCTTGTGATGCTGTAAAACTAAAATCGTCCGATTGATGTTGCACCGCTTCAGCAGAAGCCCATTGTTGTATCATTCAGGTGGTTACCGGCTGCTTTTTCTCTCGATCTTCACGAAATCGATCGGAGGTTCATTTGTTGGTTATGTCCTATTTTTCCTTTAATCCACCTTCCCGTTCAATTTCTTGCTCCCAATTTTTCAGGTATGCCTTCCGTTGTAAAGCAGTACATCGTCGTTGATGTAGAACTTTTAAACTCCATTTTGGATGCTGTTTAGAAAGCTGTACTTGTTCTTCTACTGATGTAATCATTCCCCCTCATTGTACCCTATACTGTCAACTTTGTGATATGTACCTTTTCCGTCAAGTAAAAAAATTTATTAAAAAATTAGAAAACTCTGTGGAACTTTTAAAAGAAAATAGGCATTTAAACAAGCGAGAAAATGTCATGAAGATCCATTCACTTATACGTCATCAACTTCCTGTGCCGATTTTTAAGAATACGTTGCAGTACGCTTGGTTTGCTGCAAAGTTAATAAATGAAAGAAAGATTTTTGGAAATGTGAACGAAATGTGTTTTTCGGACGACGTTCGACAAACGAAATGTTAGTGCTCGAACAGTTCTTTTATCAAATGCTCGCGTTGTAGAGAAGTGTTATGTTTTCATTGTTTTTATGATAATTATCATCCGCAACTTTGTGTACCAATAAACGATAGAAAAACCTCCTAAAGTGATACCTAACAACATATATGTTAGGTCTTCAAATAAAAGTACGTAATTATACTTTATAAGCTAAAATGTGATCTTTCTATTCTCCTAAGAATTCCTCTGTCCCCATATGTGCTATTTATTATTAAACTCCATTACTCAATGATTACTTCTACAGTTCTTTATTATTTGTTAGTGAAACTACACCAAATTGCCATTGACAATGGCACAATACAATGTTAAGTGTAAGGTCCACATCATTACAAGGCCTGCAGCTCACGACATATCTAGCTCATGCAAATATTGCGCAGAAATACATATGTTTCATTTAATATCTACCTATATCACATAATGTTGTTGTAACTTCTTACAGAATTCTGAAAAGTGAGAACGAGAGAGCTTTAAGGAAGGATGGGAAAATGCAGGCATTCAGTTCTTTGCTGCTACTGATAATTCACTATTCATTCCCCGCTTTTTGACATTAGCCACCATAACAGAAAATGTATGCTATAATGCACTGCTGCAGGACCTCGTGACATTACAGTAAAGCAACATTTACAGGAAATCACGAATTTCGTTATGATATCCTCGGATCGTTATGATTTTTTATTCCGAAAATAAGAGGCATTAGATCAAATGCCGGGACATATATATCCTCATCTTGCCTCTACTTTCATAAAAAAAATTCACCGAAATCCGCGGGTGGTCAGCTGTAAGGTCCCCTTGTAAGTTAACGTAGATCTCACTTCACAATTCTCACCTCTCGTTTTCTCTGCAGCACCTTCCTCTATTGTCGAGATTTTGAACTATTTTTTTTTTGTCGATGCCATACGAAATCCCGTACCTCGGTGAATATTAATCCGCAAACCGCATGTCTCTCTGACCCATAGATCTTTTTAATCGCATTTTGCTTTTGGACCAAATTTTTGAATTACCCTTTTTCCCTTGGGAAAGGTGGGAGACGAAATCGCAGGTTTCGGGTAAGGCGACAACCACGGTCGATGGACCAATTCATGCAGAAGGAGGAATATTCATTAATTCTATACGTTGTGTGGAAGAATCGCAATGCAATTTTCAGACCTTACGGCCATGACATTCATTTTCCTTCAAGCACCAATATAACATACAACCTTCTTTCCGGTGGCGAGATTCAAACCTACGTTTTTCTACCCCGCATTGGCTGTTCTTCCTATTGAACTACGCTGGCAGGCTTATCGCTGCAATAGTAATACATCATCTACGTCACGTCAGGCTGTCTATTACAATTTCAGGAACTAATGAAAGATTTCCTTCTCTTTTTTTTTCATCATTTTTATATCAAGATTAAAAAGAGAATCTGCCGCCCTGGTTTTGCAGTGGTCTAAGCGATGGCTTCTGATCATTCGTCCGAGAAGGGTCCAAGTTCGAATCTCGGTGAGGCATGGATGTTGTGTTTGTCTTACTGCGCAGGCTATCTCCCTTCCTTGTAACCAGTGGCCCTAAATTAGGGACGGGCGACTCCTTATACCTCACTAAGTTGCTCACGGTGATCGTTAAACCTCCAATAAAAAAAACAAGAGAATTAAATATTTACTATTTTTGAAAATAGATTTAATATTTTTCAAAATTGAAATCTTTAGTGATGTCCTTGAAACATCATATTTACATTTAATTGCTTTCATCTGAAGAATGTGATAATTAAAAATATTTCTGTCGTTTACTTTACTTTATTTTTATTACCAGAGACATTAAGAAAAATTATTTAGCACCCACATTTTATTAAAAGCAAATTACTCCGGACACTTTTGTTACATTGTGGTATGAATGTGATAAGATCACTGCGGTGATGCGAGGTGACAGGGCGAATTATTATATATTGTGCTATGAAACCACTAGGGAAACTAATTGTTAACATGCGCGCCAAGAATAAAATTAGACGATTCAGTAAAAACGATGCCATGTTTCAGAACATTTTCCAGTTCCTAAATTTTAATGGTAGAAAACATACTGCGCATTGCACAAAATGCATCTCGCTCGAACAGCAGTACAAACACATAACATCATAGAAAAGGTCTAATATTTCGAAACCTTCTATGCTTCCTTTGGAAAGTATAGAGTGAGCTTGGGAAAAGTACATAACAAAAAGCGTGATAACAACAGCATTCAGATGTGCACGATATTCCGAGACCAGGAGTTTCAATCATTACGTAGCACACTGTATTCCAGGTTATAGCAAAAAGCATATGTGGAAATTCGTGGCCATATATAATAGAATTATATAACTCTCTCACGTGAGAGAAAATTATTTTCAGTTTGTCGTTGCATAGCAGTTTGGGAATCATTCATTTCTAATAATGGAATAGAATATAAAATTTTTCAGTCTATTGTTGCGTAGGAGTTTAGAAATCATTCATTTCCAAGAATGAAATAGAATAGAACTTTTTTTCAGTCTATTGTTTCATAGGAGTTTGGAAATCATTCATTTCTAAGAATAGAGTTGAACATAAAAATTTTCAATCTATTGTTGCATAGAAGTTTGGAAATCATTCGTTTCCAAGAATAGAACAGAACATACAATTTTTCAATCTATTGTTACTTAGGAATTTGGAAATCATTCATTTCCAAGAATGGAATATAATATAATTTTTTTCAGCATATTGTTGCATAGGAGTTTGGAAATCATTCATTTCTAAGAATAGAACAGAACATAATATTTTTCAATCTATTGTTGCATAGGAGTTTGGAAATCATTCATTTCTAAGAATAGAACAGAACATGAAATTTCTCAATCTATTGTTCCATAGGAGTTTGGAAATTATTCATTTCCAGGAATAGAATAGGATATTTAACAGCAAGTATTTCTATTGCCCCGATCATAGAAGTCAGAATAGGGAAACTTCGACGCCACTTCAAGGTGCTATTCGAATAAAAGTTAGTAGGGTTTCAATCAGCATTTCTTTTCCAGAGTGGTGCGGCATTGTATGTTAGACAGCTTTTTCAGTAAAAGTTTGTTGTTCTATTGCACCCATTTTAACTTTGCCTTCAGACAGCAGCAAGCAGAAGAGGAGGAATAATAGCGTACCCAGACTACGAAATTAGTTTATTGCTTTTGAAGCGAATATGAGTTTTCTCCAAAGTAGGGATTAGCGAGGGCAGAGTGGAAAAGGGATTCTGCAAGGGGTCGGGTGGGCGTACTCTGATACGGCGGTTGAGAGAAAGTTAGAAGGTCGCGTTTCCTGTGGGAGCTCGAAAAAGAATGAGATGATGCAAAAGAGATGAAAAAGACGCAAACAAGCACTCAGAAATTGTCAGACCTGGGAGTTTCTAAATTTACCATTACTGAGCACATGCACGAGATCGGAAAGATTTACAAACGATGTCGTGAGGTGCCTCATGAGCTCACCCCAGCTCAAATTCAACGAAGTGCCGTGGTATGGAGGGAACTGCTCAGAAATCCACATAATAATCGATTTATCAAACGAATAGTTACTGTGAATAAGAAGTGGATATATCTGCTTAATCCGGATTCTTCACAGCAGTTGTTGAAACTTCGTGCTGCGTGTCTGGTGGAATTATGAAGGTATAATCCACTTTGAGTTCATTCCGAATTGTTGACCTATCGACGCCGAACTGTATTCTAAGCAATTGGATAGGATGTTTGTCAAGCTTCAGAGGAAGTATCCTACCTTAGTCGACCAAAAGCGAGCACTGCTGCAATGATACAATACAGAACCTCATGCCGCTAATCGGACCCAAGTTAAACTTCAATAACTGCATGGAATCGAACTGGCGCCTCATCCTGCATGCAACTCTGTACTAGCCCCTTCAGACTGCCATTTGTTTCGAGCGATGACACTTTTTCTCCGGTGCAAACAGTTAGTTGACCACTTTGGACGATTTCAAACGCGAGTTCCAAGAGTTCTTTGCCTCTAAACCGAAAGCTTGGTACCGTGCAAGGATTGAACAACTGACAAACAGGTGGATTCAAACTGATGACATGTACTTTGAAATTTAGCTTGGATTCTTCCGAGCTATATTAATAGTGATTAATTACATAACTAAAATAATTCCAGGGCAAGCCTATAATAAACATTAGATAATAATAAAAGGTAGAATTAATTCCGCATGTGCATCTTCTGTTTTCTTCGTGATATATTTTTCATTCACCAGGAGTTGCAATTAGGCAATAAAAAGAAACCGAAACAGGAATTAAAGTCCTGTTAGCACTATATATTTTCTGTAATCAGAGATGTGGCAAGAGAAGATACATTTACAGAGTAAACTGTTCACCGACAGCAAAACTGGGAATAGCCGTAACTATCAGCTGAAATACGTTTAATATTCCAATTAATTTTCTAAGAATAAAAAAGTCGAGAATGCTCACTTTCACGCAACCTAGTGGTCAAATTTTACACAACAAAAAGCGGGAAGCTTGAGTAGAAACTAAGCAGATATTTTTGATTAAAATATTTCTTTTTACTTCGTGTTTTAGCAGTAGTAGGCTAATACCTTGTTCACAGGTTGACCACAAAACCGGATTCTTTTCTGACGTCATAGAAATAGTTCGGAGCAATTGAATTATCCATCTGTGAAAGGCACTTCAACTTTTGGAAATGAAATGATTTACGCTGTCTTTACGGGCCCTCCCCAATACAATTATCTATTGAGCTGAAACACATTTATCCTTAAACGAATTTGAACAAATAGCTAGAACACAGAAGTAAACCCATCGTGGTGTATATCACGCACAAAAGATATATTAAATATTTTGAACAAATTTCTAGTTTTATTTAGTCACCATTTTTATGCTGACTAAAAAAATACGAAATACGTCAAGATGAAGCCTCCCACAGTATTTAGTATTTACCAACAGAGCAAAAAAGAATCAACAGTAAAATAGTCCAAAGGACAGAATGCTGCAGGAAAGCTAATTTACATGAAAGTTGTTAACTTTTTTAGGAAGCTTATGCCGGGTCGAAACAATGACAGCTGAATCATTAGCAGAAGACGCCCTCTGATTTATTCACGAGTAACCGCCGTGGTGATTTGGAGACACGTCGTATCGGACGTCGGGAGGAGTGCTGCGGCACCCGAAGCCGCATTCGCCGGGTTGCCGAGGAGGCCGCGACGACGGCCCCTTTTTTGCGTGGGCGAGCTTTGCGAATAAAATTGAACAATATTCGTCGTCGGCAGTTGGAAGTTCTCCCCGCTGACCTTTCCCGGAGAGCCAATAACTGAGCTGCCTTCTCTAGCTGCGCGCGCCCTCAGTTCCTGCGAAGAGCGGCACAACCGTATAGCCGGACTGTCTCTGGCAAGTCGCGCGAACACTACAGATCTGCTCCGCTCCAATCCACTGAACTCGCGTTCAACAGACTTCGACGAACCCTCTTGCCTTCCGCCGCCGCTGCTATTGCTGCTGCTGCTGCTGCCGCCTTCCCCACCCCCGAACCTCTGTAAGCCGCCCACCCAACCAACACATGCGATGGCGCATCTTTGCGAAGCCTGATCTTTTCAAACGGATCAACCGTCGACGAAAGGGACTCTCGGTTTTGATGGTATTGAGAACAATGCCGCGTGTGCCCCTGTTGCTTTTCCCTTTGAGTACGGTAACTCTCTTGCTAGTGTTGTCTAGTTCGCTCCCCGCCGCAGCATCCGCTTCATCCCTCGACGAGGACAATTATCGTGTACCGGGCAGCAGGAGTAACCTGTTCGTGGCTCTGACCCCCGCACGGTGACCTACGTTCGCGGGCGCCGCGCACCCGAACCTGGACGTCACCGGATTCCGTGGATTGAGATGACTCATCGGGGATCAGTGCGAGATCCAAAGAACAAGAGGGGAAAGAAGGTGACGACACCGAGCAATCCTGCTGGGGGTCATTCCCTCCAGAAGCAATCCAAGGACCCTCCACCTGTCATTCATGATCCCACGACAAGGTCCACCCGAGGCAATCATCGCTACGATGTTCCCCTGATAGGTGAGTACAATCTCGCAATCGCATTCCATCACTTTCTTGCTCAAATTGAAATCTTAAAACCGTTTTTTTCAGGAAACAAACTACCTATAAACACTTTTAGCAACACGAAATTTCTTTCAGCTACTGCCAATCATTTTTGATTTTGCTTCATCCGATCAACAGATCTCTCACATTGGAAGAGGATATTCCGCATCGTTTTATGATATTTGAAGAGTTTTGTTTTTCGTGATTGGAAAAGCATTTTCCATGTAAAATAACTTTTAGAGTGTTATCTATTTTTTTTCATAAAATGAAACTGGAATCGAAATGCAGTGAAACCTCGGTTATACGTTTTTCTAGGGGATGGGTTTATAAAACGTATAAAAGAAATTTCAAAATGTTAAATTAAAAGAGTACAAGATATTCCTTAATAATGATTTATTTAAAGTCGAATTGGCGACGAAATATAAAAAAAGCGTTACTAATAATATATTTTATCATATTGCAACAATCGCATGAAAATCAAACTTCTCTTTTTTCAAAATCAAACAACCAATTTTCACAATCTGGGTGTTTCAATATCGCTAGCTTTCTTTTTTACTACTCATCCTGGCTGTATCCATTTGAACCCGGAGTGATGAATATTGATTATACATCTAATCTATTTTACTACGCCTCGAAATGGTGGACCCACATATTTACGCCTCAGATATTTGTCAATTTTTAAATAAGTGTGTGAGTTGTAAAAAGTTGCAAACTGCCAAAATCAATTTTATCCAAGCTGAAAGTAAACGTATTCTGATGGGATTAAAGTTCCACTTTGGCTGCACCAAGAAGAAACGAAGCGACGCTCTCTCAATTCCCTCAAAGTAGCAACGTACCAGTTTAGGTATATAAGAAGCAAAGTGGCATGTATTTTTGATAATCTGAAATTTTAACTTTAATCGCAAAATGCGTGAAAAATAATTACGTATAAAGCGGCAGGAGAATATCGGGAATAACGCAGGATTCCGAATAAATGTGAAAAACGTATAAATGTGAAACGTATGATCGAGATTCCACTCTACTACTCGATACCGTGCTTCTGAGTTGCTACTTACTAAGTCATGCAATAACCTAAAAGTTGAAAGATCGGTACACTCTACGTTGAAATCTTTATCAGTATGAATTTATTTAGAGAGTTGCTTCTTCCTTTTTTCGCGATGCTTATGAGCGGTCGTGAACTTTCCAATACAAGACGAATGAAGTTATCTGACAGGCCGGTCTGTAACAGCGCAAATACCATACCTGCTGACTAGTCATTTGATTCACCCAAAAAATAACGAGACTAGTCATTTGATTCACATAAAAAATAACGAGAATAGTCATTTGATTCACACAAAAAATAACGAAGCGTTATCGTGTGAATGAATCTAACCAACGTTAAACAGTGTGCAAGAACTTTATTCTTTAGTTTCTGCTTTTGTTTAGGTTAAATGAACAAAGCGAAACTCCGCTTCTGCATTCTACTAATAGGTAAAACCAGATATTGAATTTTGATCTGCTGCATAAACTTTTCCAAGTTTGGAAAAAATTACTAATATATGTCAGATAATCTTCTTCCAGTAAAACATAAACTTTACGGAGTTTTTTATTTTTTCTTCTGGGTAGCGGATTCCGACTAAGACAACCGGGGACCCAGCGAAAGAAAAATGGCGAGGTCCTCATCGAAACCGCCAAAACAAAATTGTTCACGCTAGAGATGTCACATGATACATACGACAGAATATATATATTTACACATGCTTCCTTCTACTTAACGTTTGTATTAAATGTGAGATCTGTTTCATATTTCATCCGAAACAACAAATTTCTTTGTGTAATAATTGAAAATCGTGCAATTTGATTGATAAGATGCTAATTTAAAATAACAATTTTTAATAATCGCAAAATTTGTTATACGTGCTGAAGCCTGTGACGTAACCGTTCGGATTTAATGGCGACTATCTTGAAGTGAGGCAGCCATTTCAGAGTAGAAAAAAAAAGGGTTTTTTACAAAAATTGAAACTTCTCCCCTTTAATGAAGGCATTGGAGATTGCCCGATAAATGTGTGCAACAAAAAACTTCACATAAAATATTACTTTCACCATAATAATAATTATTTTGATAACAGTAATCAAAAGTGCAGAAATTATTATTTCGTTCCTAAAAGGGATTCTTAAAAAAGGGTCAAGGTTAAACGGAGTCCCCAGGACGCGTACCCTGCCGACTGGTGAGATAATCAGGCTGTGCTCGATAAATATCAGTGAAGCACTTATTTCAAATGTTTACATATTAAGCTCCAATTTGCGTTTAAGAAATGACGTATTTTAATACTTGTTGTCCAAAAATTGAGTTTCAAGACAGGGTCATGGAGGAAATTAATAATGGTACCATTTTACAGACACTAGTATTGCTAACAGTAACTTAAAAAATCTACAATTATTATAATTTTTGCACTATACATGTATGGTCGGTGATTATGAATACAACTCTGCTCTCATACATTGTAGGAAACAGTGGACCCATCCTTTTTCTTCTGTGTTGTTTCTGTTCATAATTCATTGCGATGTGACATGTTCAATCACGAATTTTCGGAACGAGATGATTTCTCATTTTCAGCATTCAGAGAATGAGAACTTCAATATTCATTACATTACGGAAGTTCTGTTAGTTTGCTTTAAAGGATGTGAATAACTCTTGCAATCTTTTTTTTTATTTTTCACGTTTTAAGACAATATTCTCAACTTTTAGTTAACACACAAGGTCGGGTAGCATCAAAATCCAAAGTGGAAATTAATATTGACTATTTTAGATTGCTTACTCTGGTCGTAATTTTATTTTTTTCAGCTTGGTACTGTGAGCACGAGATAGTTACTAACAACGATGGGTGAAAAACGCCTGCTTTTGTATTTCTGAGTAATACTAGAATTTGATGGTATAAAGTTACGTAAGTTAAAAAAATAGCTAATACTCATACACCAAATTTGCTGCAGCTTTGTTAACTGCTCATCGTTTTTCACTGTGCTTATTACATAAATGCAGATTAGAAAAAGAAAGATGAAGTCAATGCCGAAAATAAGCAGACAACGCAGTGCCTTAAAGTCAGTGATTTATATAAGTTCTGCAATATTTTTTTTCATATCGTCACTAAGATATGATGGTAGGGGAAAGAAACAGAAGTTTTGATGTGCTGGTCCTGATTTCATAGTATTTAATGCGAATCTCACGCGTTCCTTTAAACTGCAAATTTTTTTACTTGCATGAAATTCCTTCAAATACGTGGCGTCAGTGAATAAACAAAGACATCACTCTTTCCACGTTTCATCAACACATAGCAAACAAAAATTGTTATCCGGTCACCGCTGGGGGTCCGAATCCCAGATCTCTCGATATCTAGCCGAGGGCTTTAGGCTTGCGCTACGGTGGCCAAACAATCAACGGCGCTATGTGTGGTGTTCTGTCAGCTTCTGATATGATAAATCCATAAGATGGGCTCAGCTACTGAGACGTCTCCATCTGGTGGGCATTAACGGCACTAGGTATATTTAAATTATAGCAGTTAAATCCAAAGGGAGAGATCCGAAGTGAAAATCCTTAAAAATACATTATAAAAAAATAGCTATCTATTTTTATAATGTTTATTCACTGGCGCCACGTATAATATTTTTATAATGTTTATTCACTGCAGCTTTTTTATAAATAGTGAGCTGCATATATTTATAAAAAGCTGCATATCTGTGATTAATATCATTAGCTGTTAATCTTTAGTAATTGGGGTCATTATTTTAAATTACGATCTCAATTTCCTATAATGGGGTTCGTGAAGATACGAAAGAACACCAGAAAACGTTCTGTGGCAAACGACTGATGTTACTATCCAATAGAACAAAATTGTGGACGTAAGATCGATGTCATTGGCAATTTGTCGAAAGCCTTAATCAATCACCCGGGTCACTATTTCTTGCATTTTAAAAAAAAAATTCTGTACTCTAAGCTGAATATTTTTATCCGTTGGTACAAAGTTGTACGTCTAAAATCGATACGACCATTAAAAAGCTGGTACTTAATTAAATCGATGAATATGAAACTGTGCTCATGTAAGATGCTATTTAATTGTTTGTAATTTTCAAAAAATATTTCCCCAGATAATATAAATTTGTGACCTGATGTGTGGAATCCTACTATATGGGGCAATTCGTTCTTTTCAATTGTTTTTCTTTCTTGTTTTTAAAACTAACATGTAATCAGTAGCAGTCGTCTTGTACCCGTGGCAATTGCTTCTAAACATGTCGTCACAGATTTTCGATTGTTTCCTTATAAAATAAAAACTCATCTGTTAAAGTACAAGAAAGGCGGGAAATCCATCATCTGTTAAAGTAGAAGAAAGAGAAAACAATATTTTTAATGAAATATTAATGAAAGAAGGGAAACAGCGAAAATGAGAAAAAACCATAAGGATAACTGAGAAATAAAGAATGTGATTCACAGTCACATCCACTTATCTCAGTTCAGTTATATCATCCATACGCCGTACAGATACTTTTATTTTGACTTAGATTACATCAAACCGATTTCCATTTGACTCAAATGACAAAAGATTATTAGACTGATTTTGAGTTTGACTCAAATGAGGGTGAATTATTAGACAGATATAAGTTTTTATCAAATGACAGAACATTATTTGACTAATTTCAGTTTAACTCAAATGACAGAACATTATTTGACTAATTTCAGTTTAACTCAAATGACAGCAAATTATTAGATTGACTTGATTTTGTATAAAATGACAGGATATTATTTGACTAATTTCAGTTTGAATCAAATGACAGGAAATTATTACGACTAACTTCAGTTTGATTTCAACGACACCAAAATTGTAAGGCTAATTTGTTTGATTCAAACGACACCAAAATTGTAAGGCTAATTTGTTTGACTCAAAGACAACAAATTTTGAGACTAATTTATTTGACTCAAATTATAACAGCTTTTTTGACTAATTTGTTTCACTCAAATTGTCACAGCCTATTAGACTAATTTGGGTTTGATTGAAATCGCAGCAAATAATTAGACTAATTTCAGTAAAACTATAAAACATATCTCAACATTAAATAAACACTTAGGAATATTATATCACAGAATGTTATAGAAATGTTTTGAATTGTACATCTATAGCAGCCTTTACTGCCATAAGCAGGAACCACGATGGTAAATTTCAACACTTCGCTTTTCCTCTGTTGTGAAAACGGAAAAAGCCAGTACTACAGTAAGAATGCAATTCATTTATTTATCTGCCGAAAACGAAAATACAGGAAACAAACTAAAGTTTTCTTTTTCCTCTAAAACGATCTTGATTATGAAGCCTACCAAATAAAACAACCTGCTAAGATATAATGGTTTATTTTTGTATTTATAAGTGTGAACTTCATGTAAAAAGATATGTTCATCGATAAATACTTTCAAAATGTGTTGCATTATTATTTTTATAGAGCCTCGAGTGATTTTAATACTAAGTTTTATCAAAATTTTATGTACTAAATTGTACGAGATAATCAGCTTAGGAATAAAAAAAATAATGCATGATATGAAGTTCTAAATGTTAGGCTCAAAGTTATCTGTCTCATTTTCAGTCTTGAAAAACTCCACAAGGTGACAAGTAAATTTTCAGAAGGGTGTAATAGATTTTCAGAAGGGTTCAAAGAAATTTTCAGTAGGGCATGATAAATATTCAGAAGGTGTAATGAATTTTCAAAAGGGTCTAATAAAATTTTCAGAATGGCGTAAGAAATTTTTAGAAGGATCTAATAAGTTTTCAAAAGGGTCTAATAAAATTTTCAGAAGGAGCAAATAAAATTTTCAGAAGAGTCTAATATAAAATTTTCAGAAGGATATAATAAATATTCGGAAGTGTTTAATAAATTTTCAAAAGGGTCTAATAAAATTTTAAGAATGGTCTGATAAAATTTCAGAAGGGGGCGAATAAAATTTTCAGAAGGGCCTAATAAGTTATTTAAGTCAACGAAGCATTCCTTTGTATTAATCAGGAAATCATAGAATCAGAACAACGCTTCGCAAAAACGATGTTACGTTTAAAATATGCAGAAAAATTTTCTTTCTTTTTTTCACTTCGCAAATTATTACGGCAGGGACAGCATTACCTGCATAATAAGAATAGCTACGTGTTTTAAGTCTTTTCATATCGATTACAGTAAAATGTTATCTCCACTTCTTAATTTTATAGCTCTTGTTTCAGGTAAATTTTTATCTTAACTTGTAGTGAAAATTGATTCCTATTAAGTAAAAGGTATCCTATACGGCAATTCAGCTAAAAAAGAAAACAAATTTACGTAGAATGGAGCATTAAAATGAAAGTAATACCTATATGAACTTTCAAAAAACATTTCTGCAGTTTATTTTAATTGTTGGAATCTTAAAAGCGTTCTACAGAAATGAGAAATATTGAAAATGCTTACACATGCCCTTTTATGTAGAACCCCAATCGCAACACAAGAAACCGTAGTGATAGTAAGGGGTTTCTCCAAAGGGGAACGCATTCGTCCCAAAGGGGTGCGGGTTCGAATCCCGGTGAGGCATGGATGTTGTGTTTGTCTTTCGGCACTGGCTCTCTCCCTTCCCTGGAACCAGTGGCCCTAAATTAGGGACGGGCGACTGCTTATAGTACATTGAGTTGCTCACGGTGGTCGTTAAACCTCCAATAAAAAACGAGAACCTTGCCACTCCGGGGGTGCAGTGGTCTAAGAGATGGATTCTGATCATTCGTCCGAGATGGGTCCCGGTTCGAATCCAAGTGAGGCATGGATGTTGTGTTTTTCTTACGGCGCTAGCTCTCTCCCTAGTGGCCCTTAATTAGGGACGGACGACTGCTTATAGCCCACTGAGTAGCTCACGGTGGTCGTTAATTTCTTTATTTTTTTTTTTTTTTTGAGGTTTCATGACCACCGTGAGCAACTCAATGGGCTATGAGCAGTCGCCCGTCCCTAATTTAGGGTCACTGGTTCCAGGGAAGGGAGAGAGCCAGTGCCGTAAGACAAACACAACATCCATGCCTCACCGGGATTCGAACCCGGACCCCCTTTCGGACAAATGATCAGAGGCCATCACCTTAGACCACTGCGCCACCGGGGCGGCCGTTAAAATTCCAATCAATAACAAAACAACAAAAAAAAAGAAGGGAAACGTATTGAACTCATTAATATTTTTGGTGGGTTTAACGGCCACTGTGAGCAGTTCGATGAGCTATAAGCAGCCTCCCGTCCCTAATTTAGGGCCACTGGCTCCAGGGAAGGGAGAGAACCAGTGCCGTAAGACCAACACAACATCCATGCCTCACCGGGATTCGAACCCGTACCCTTCTCGGACGAATGGTCATAAGCCAGCGCTTAGAACTGACGCCATCAGAATCTGCGTACAATGCTGATGAAAAGTAAGGAGACGGTTTACCTTCATTAGTTGTCCAGAGCTTTAAAAAATTAGAACGTTGTGTAACTTAAATTTAATGAGCCGCCCTGTTGGAACAGTGGTCTAAGCGATGGCCTCTCATCATTCGTCCGTAAGGTGTCCGAGTTGGAATCACGGTGAAGCATGGATGCTGTGTTTGTTTTATGGTACTGGTTCTCTTCCTTCCCTGGAACCAGTGACCCTAAATTAGGGACAGGCGACTGCTCATAGCCTACTGAGTTTACCACAGTGGTCGTTAAACTTCCAATAAAAAAAAAACTTATTGATTATTATTCGTACGAAATTACAAGACTATTAATGTTCATGGTCCAAACTCTATTTTTTACATATGTGCGACACTTTCTGGTTGCAAACTAACTGTTGTAATGAAATTTCCACTGCGAAGAAGTCTGTGTCGGACCGTATTCGATAAATTAAAGTTTCGTGAGAAACGCATTTTTTATTGGTAATTAAAATGAATAGCCATTTAATCACGTGGTCTTGCGACACACTTCGGCTTCCAAACGATTTGTGTAACAAGCTAAAATGTATCCGTACTTAACTTAATGATATTCAGCGTTTAAAATTCACGAAGTCGAATGAGTGCTATCTCTTGGACAACAGCCAGTGAAGGAATGGAGATGTACTTTCATCCAGCCACCCCCGTCTTCTTCATAAAAGGAGCCTCAGCGTAAAATACAGAAAGCAGTAGGGCCGCGGATAGCCTAGTGGGCAACGTTCGTGACTGTCACGGAAAGGAACTTGAGATCGATCCACTAAATATCCGCCGTGCGTCGGATGGGCACGTTAAACCGTCGGGACCGGGGTACTGGCCCCCGGTAATAAATAAGGGCGTCTTCCGCCCCCTTTCAACCTCTCTTCCGTGTTACTTTCTAATCGGGCACTCTAGCCCAAATATCCTAGCTTCCTATTTCTAAGGGTTGTTAAAGACCTGGGGTTAGACACTCCTTTCCTAAAATCCTCTACATATGATCAAAACAGAAAGCACCTTTATAACGAAGTAAATTTCTCCGTCATTTTTGGTCTACGCCGGGATTCGAACCCGAGGCCGCTTATTCCGGAACAAGTCGCTCTACCAACTGAGCTACGCAGACATTTGTTCTGATTGCTATGTGCCTTTATGTCGTGTGCGTCCTGCTGGCCGGTACGTCACATCTCCCCGAAAGAGGGCCGGGGGCATGGCCCACGGGTCAGCCGTGACCATGAATCGTTGCAGGCAGCCATCCACTGTAGAACGTGCACTTGAGAACTCCCAGTCAATCTGCTGTGTGGAATGCAACATCACACATTTGTATTTTTCGAAGCGCTGGAGAAGGAATTCTCTGATTTTTCCTGTCTCGCGGTGTGGAAATAACATCACACCAATGCGAGATTTTGAACAGCCGGGTCATCCGGATAGTTCGGGCGCCATTATAACGAAGTAAATTTCTCCGTCATTTTTGGTCTACGCCGGGATTCGAACCCGAGGCCGCTTATTCCGGAACAAGTCGCTCTACCAACTGAGCTACGCAGACATTTGTTCTGATTGCTATGTGCCTTTATGTCGTGTGCGTCCTGCTGGCAGGTACGTCACACCTTGCAATGTATGGTACAAACACATGCGGGCGCATGAGCTTTGAGTACGAGCGCAGTTTTGGAAACATTAGACTCAAGAAAGAAGACATTTCTTCCCTAATTTCTTTCTTTTTTTGCGGATCATTAAACATATTAACAGGATGAGTCCTGTATTTATCAAATCTTTTAAAAACAGATCAATGTCGGCACGTGGCTTCCCACTCGTAGCCAACATTCACCGCCCTTCAAGAACAATGGTTGCAAATTGATTTTCTTCGCACGTCAGCACATTACATATCCATTGACAGTCAAAGAACCGCCTTCGCAAGGTCCACTCGTGTAATTAAGATAATGCTAACTGCCTTGAAAATAAGGGGACTAATTGAAACCGAAATATCCTTTCATCATTGAAATCATTCGGTTTTTAAACATAAGCATGCCGGTTTACCATTTATTAGAGATGAATGTTGAAAGTTTTTTTTTTTTTATTACGTGATTACAAAAGCAAAACTCGAAGAAATTTTCTTCAAAAACAATTTTTTTTTTTATTTCTCAAAAACTTCATGGATCCTCTCTTGGTAATTTATAACCACTTTTGAATGCACAGATATTTCTATTTCTTACAAAAATCGATTAAACTCGTTCTCAAATTTCGATTAGATAAACGCATTTCAGAAAAAAATAGAAACGGCAAGCATTGAAGCTAATTCATAGAAGGCCTATTTTGTAAAAATTAAATCCGAAAAATAGAAGCACATAATTTAAATTATTTAGTGATATCTTTTATCTTAAAGAGGTATTTTCCAATTTTATTTTTTATCCATTTTGTTCTTATATTGTTGAATTTAAAGGTGCTCAGCTGTCAAAGAGGCAGCGCGGTCATGTTGACTTTGTATATTGTCTAAGGTATATTTAATTAATGTATTAAAGTACATCTTCTTGCTACTCTTAAGTTAATAACTTCAAATTTCCATTAGATGAACGCATTTCAGAAAAAAATAGAAACTGGAAGCATTGAAGCTAATTCATAGAAGGCCTATTTTGTAAAAATTAAATCCGAAAAATAGAAGCACATAATTGAAATTATTTAGGGATATCTTTTATCTTAAAGAGGTATTTTCCAATTTTATTTTTTATCCATTTTGTTCTTATATTGTTGAATTTAAAGGTGCTCAGCTGTCAAAGAGGCAGCGCGGTCATGTTGACTTTGTATATTGTCTAAGGTATATTTAATTAATGTATTAAAGTACATCTTCTTGCTGCTCTTAAGTTAATAACTTCCTGACAATACCGGCTATCTAAAACATTTTCATTATCTTCTGTGTCGCGAAAAAGATGCATGCGAGTAAACAGCACTTGCCACACACGCAGGTATGCTCTTCATGTATACACTATTATGCCACTTTATTTGGAGCACCCTTAAACATACACTGTTCAAAGAAATATGAAATCACATTGAATGTCGAGTAGGGCTGCCTTTGTTCCCAATGACAGCTAGTATGCGACACCACATGTGTTCTATGGAGATTTTGAGTTCGTTTTCATCCAAAGATATCCATGTCTACAGAAAAATATCGAGTCAGTGTTGACGGAAGAAGATATTGACCCAGAACATCTTTTTCAAACATGTCTAGAACATATCTTTCAAACATGTCTGTCGGGAGAATAACTGGCTCCGGGGCGAGGAGACGTTGGTTGGAAGCCCAGCACTGGCAAAAAGGGCTTTATTTTCATGCCCTAAGAGTAGCAGTGAAACTTGCTGACTAGATAAAGAAGCTGGACTAAAGAAGAACCTACAGAAAACAAAATTGATATTCAATGCTTTTATAAGAACTGGAGATTTGGAAGTTAATGGGGGAAATTCGGAAGTAAGTACTGCCCAAATCTCTTTTGGACAACTTATATCGTGCGAGGAGGGCCACTGCGAAGAAGAAATTAACAGGCGTATGAACTTGGTTCGAGTACATTTGAAAATAACAGTTGTGACGTGCCTGCACCGCAGGACGCACATGAGATAAAGGCAGATAGCAATGAGATCACACGTCCGTGTAGCTTAGTTGGGAGAGCAACTTACTCCGGATTCAGGGGACCCTAATTCGATGGACGGCGCGGACAAACTTGTACGTTATACAGTATAATTTTCAAAGCAGTTTATCATTAGGTCATAAAAGAAAAGTGTTGAATGAGCGCATTCTTCCAGTTCTTACTAATGAATCAGACATATGGATCTTACCTAAAAAAAGACATACTGATTCTGAGGATAACTGAAAGAAGCGTGAGGAAGTGTATGATTGGTGTAACCACGGAGGATAAAAAAAGGAAATTGTGGATTAGGAAAATGGCAAGAGTAGATGACATCTTGGAAGAAACTCATGGATCCGAAAAATGACAAGAGTAGATGACATCTTGGAAGAAACTCGTGGATCCGGAAAATGACTACAGTAGAAGTCCTTCAAGTGGTAATGTGCTGTACATATAGTTAAAACTGTACGCCGTTGGACTACTAAAATTCTAGACTGGATACCGAAATTCTAGCCTGTTTACCAGAAGAAGACTGAAATTCTAGACTGCATACTAGAAGACTGAAATTCTAGACTGGATACCGAAATTTTAGACTGCATAATAGAAAAAGACTGAAATTTCTAGACTGAATACCAGAAAAAGAATGAAATCTAGACTGAATACCAGAAGTTGACTGAAATTCTAGACTGGATACCAGAAGTTGACTGAAATTCTAGACTGGATACCAGAAGTAGACTGAAATTCTAGACCGCATACCAGAAGAAGACCATATACGAGATATGGGGGGTGAAATTCGAAAGCTTACCGGAGTGACTCGAAAGAGTGTGTCTTAAGGCAGAGATTTGGAGCGACCTTCATCCAGCAGTGGATTGAGAATGATTGATGATGATTATGATCTTTCCATTAATTCCAGCCTGATTTCAATCGATCCGTTACCACTTTCTCGCTGCTGCCATTAATTTGTAAGACTTCATTTTCTGTTGCAAAAATTATTTTTGGAAATTTACATCTGATTCTACATTAATGACTAAATCAACAGCAAAGAAAGTGTTTCACGGTGTGCTTTCGTTCACCCTTTGACTCAGAGCATACAAGACATGATATTACATTAAAACATTCTGATTCAACACTTCCATTACTGTTTTTGTGATTGGAACGTAAGCACAGTTTTTACATCCAAATATAGTTTTAATCATTAGGTCATATGTGAGTGCTCCTCTCCATATGAAAGTATGAATGTATACCAGATAAAACGACAACGCAGAATATAATCTATCTTGTTCTTGACGCGAATCAAATCGCAGTCTGTCATTCATCCTTTCTGCATTGTGGCAGATAACAGCACAGTAATGAAAGGCTTCCTTTTAAATGCAGGCATTTTCACTTCATTCTTCTGAAATACCTAGTTCCTGTGAAAGGACTTCAGGCTTTCAAATCTGATTTTTATAGTTCGCCATCACTGGAAGCAGCTCTTTTTTTTTCTTTTTCCATTAGAATATGGTAGAAGCGAAAAATTGTCTCCTGCAACTTGTTCGGTACCCAGAGATCTTCGCGTTTTATTGTTTTTATCCCTGCAAATATCGCTGGATACAGAAATGAGCAAGACGTCGACAGCAGTATAGAAATAAGTGGAACAGACACAAATAACCTCAGATATGGTGATGGCATGACTTTAATTTGCCGTTTCGAAAGTGATGTGAAAGGAATTTTGACATTTTTTTATGCAACAAGTGAAAACAAAAGATAGTTTTATTTTACTTTTTGATTATCGCGAAAATTATAATAATTGGAGCGCATGTAAAATAAAAACGTGAAGGGACCTGAAGAAGATAGCAGACTTGACATTTTGAGCCCAGTATGAGCAAGATAAGTATTTTTTAGTCGACATAAAAAAAGTAAATTAATTAGAAAGTTACTTTTTCTTAACTCAGTGGAAAGTCCTTCGCAAAAAAAAATTGAGGACAAGTGGATTTTTTCCCACTATACCTTCCTATGGACGTGAGGGATCGATTATCTTTAAGAAATTATAAAAAAAATAGGATTTCATTGGTTGCGAAGAAGTATTATTCTAAAAGTTTAACTTTCCTTAAATCTTAAACGTTACTTGACTTTAAGCTTTTAGCCAGTGCTTCCAGAAATCCAATTCCACGATTTATTGTATCAATCAGCTCATAAAGCAAACTTTCACAAAACACGTTCTTCTGATCAACGAGACTGATACGTTTCAAATACTACAATGTACTCAGAACATAACTTTCTGTAACATCCCTCAGTAAATAGCCTTTACAATATAGCTTTGCTCATATAATTATTTCTTACAATATCTACATCTAACGCATCTGCCTTCTGAACATTGATCTAACACTGCACACCTAATACATCTACTTTTATATAAGTTTATATAAGTTTAATTGCACTTGGACCCACTGTCAGGCTGCCAGCCTTTACAAGCTTGTCGAGAGAAACCCCGTAGCCTTTCTCGCGGCAACACAGAAACTCAAAAGGAAGGTTAAATTAGAGGTACAAGTTGCAAAACTTTCAAATGAATAATTCGTTAAATTGGAATGCTGAGCTCCGAAGCATTATCAGGATTCCTCTGAAAAAGCTTCCAGGAGGATTTTTGTGTATTTTATAAGGGAGCTCCTAAAGTATTTACAGGATTCCTGAGCAAAACTAACAAAAATATATTTCATACCTTTTGGTTCTGTGACTTTCAAAGTATCAGAAGGATTCCTAAAGAAACTCACAAAAATATATTTCATACATTTGAAATATATTTGGCCGCCCAGTTCGCGCAGTGGTCTAAGCGTTGGCTTAGACCACTGCGAGAACTGTCCACGATCGAATCCTGTTGAGGCACGGATGTTGTTTTTGTTTTACGGCCCTGGATGTCTCCCTACCCTGAAACCAGTGGCGAATTAGGGACGAGCGACTGCTTATACCATATTCAGTTGCTCAAGGGGGTCGTTAAACCTCCTACAAAATATGTGTTGATTCTAATGTATTAAAGCGACTCTTTAAGAAACTAAAGGCAACTTATTTTCCGCACTTTAACATTCCCTGGGGTATAGAGGAACAAAGATGAGCGTGTCACGAAGTGTTTGAATCTATTGAATAAACAACACAGAAAGTCTTTCCTGTGGAAAATCGTTACGGGTGATGAAAAGTGGATATGGTACAACAATCCCAAACTCAAAAAACGCTTAGTAGACCCCGGTGAAGTAACGACTTCGACACAGAAATGCAATATTCACTCCGTGAAAGTTCTGCTGTGCATCAGGTGGGGCATGAAAGGTGTACTTTATTATGAAATATTGGAACAGGGTCAAACTGTTACTGCTGATCACTACAAGCAACAATTGCTGCGATTGAAACAGGAAAACTGTCGCAAACATCCATTCACAGGCAAACGATTGCGTCCCGTGAAATTACTGCATGACAACGCTACGCTGCATGTCGCGAAATCGGTCAAGGAAACGTTATTGACGCTTGGCTGGGATGTTTTGCAGTCCCCAGCGTATATTCCTGACATAGCCCCTTCACTCTATCATTTGTTTTGATCGATGGAACATGGGGTTGTCTGCTGTACGGCTCCGAATATCTGACGAAGTGCAAAAATGGGTCGGCGACTTCATTGCGTCACACGACGAAATATTCTTCATGGCTGAGATCCGTCAGCTGCTCGACCGATGTCGGAAAGTGATAGATAATGACGGCGCATATTTTGATTCGCAAAGGTATTGTTGTTTTCTATCAAATTACATGTTGCGTTGTCTTGAAACGCTTTAAAACTTATTTGTATCCCTAATATGAAGTTCATTTCTCATCGGACACATACACAAGTCACACGTTCCGACTTCAAGGTGTTGACAACCATGCATACTCTTGCAAGAGAGAAGATATCACGTTAAGTTTGAAAAACGCTAAAGGAAAATGAACAGAAATTTACATAGAAAATGTAACTAAATGTGAAAGTTAAATTACAGTATAACGAAGTGAATTTCTCCGTCATTTCTGGTCTACGCCGGGGTTCGAACCCGGGTCCACTCATTCCGGAATAAGTTGCTCTACCAATTAAGCTACGCGGACGTTTTATTCTGATTCCTATCTGCCTTTATGTCGTGTGCGTCCTTCTGGCAGGTACGTCACATCTCCTGGTACGTTACATCATCTCCCCCTTATTTTTTTTTTATTTTTTTTTTGAAGTACTGGAGAAGGGATTCTCTTATTTTTCCTATCTCGCGGTGTGGAAATAACATCACACCATTGCGAGATTTTGAGCGGTCGGGCGCCATTATAACGAAGTAAATTTCTCCGTCATTTTTGGCCTACGCCGGGGTTCGAACTCGGGTCCACTCATTCCGGAATAAGTTGCTCTACCAATTAAGCTACGCGGACGTTTTATTCTGATTCCTATCTGCCTTTATGTCGTGTGCGTCCTTCTGGCAGGTACGTCACATCTCTTGGTACGTTACAACAGTATACGTCACAGTTTCCTTAATTGCTTTCAAGATTTCCTGGAGAACAGGAAAGAAGACATTTAGTTAATTTCAAATGTGGGATTCTTGAAGCATTAAAAATTTTCGAAACTGATAAGAAGATTTTTTTATTGGAAGTTTAACGACCACCGTGAGCAACTCGACGGGCTATAAGCAGTAGCCCGTTCCTAATTTAGGATCATCGGTTCTAGGGAAGGGGAAAGCCAGTGCCGTAAGACAAACACAACATCCATATCTCACCGGGATTCGAACTCGGATCCTTCTCGGACGAACGGTCAATAGCCATCGCTTAGACCACTACTGCGCCATCGGGCCGTCAAACTGATAAGAAGATATGTATATGTAATGTGGTGGCTCTGAAGTAGCTGTAAACTTTCAAAAGAAGATGATAAAAAGATATTGGATGCATTTTGCATGTGGGGCTCTTAACGTGATATAGAAGTTCTTAAAGAAACTGACAAGAAAGAATTTGAAATGTGGGGTTTCTAATGTATTAAATGGTTCTGAAGAAGCTTGGCAGACGATATTTGAAATGCGGAGCTCCTACACAGTTGTCAAAATTATAAAAAAAACTGAAAAGAAGATTCATTCAAATTGTGGAATTACAGATATTTATATGCGCAACATCACAGCCTCTCCTTGACAAATGTCAACCCCGCCTTCTCGTGGTGCATCCTGTTCCCACTAAAGGGGCTCTGACGACCGCCCATAGCGGTATAACTATACCATCGGGATTAGAGGAAATTCTATCCCACACTCACCAACCCGCTTGGCCAGCGTGGTGAGTTATGGCCAAACCCCTCCAAAATGATTCCACAACTTAAATCTTGGCCCTCAGTCTCCGGCAGCTGGAATGTACCTGGCCAAGGCAGCGGCCAGTGCGACATGAAGGCAGAGGGTGCTAAGAATCCCCGGAGGACCGGACTAGGCTGCCATCTAATGCTGACCTTGGCTACTTACAATGGACGCTCCTTATCTTCTGATTCAAGACTTCTTGAATTGGAAGAGGAACTACAAAGGATCAAGTGGGACATCGTGGGGCTAAGTGAGGTAAGGAGAAAAGGAGAAGATCTCATCGAACTGAAAAGTGGACATCTCTTCTACTATCGTGGGACAGATACTGGCAGAACTAGTGGTGTTGGATTTATAATAAACAAGAAACTGAAGGATAAAGTTGTAGAAGTTGAAAGTTCCTCTGACAGAGCTGCACGACTTGTTATCCAACTCTCGAAAAGATACCAGGCTCAGATTATTCAAACTTATGCACCCACCACAAGTCATCCTGAAGAAGAAATTGAAGAATTTTATGAGGAAATTTGTCATCTAAATAATAAAGGTAAGCAGCACTTGAAAATAATTATGGGAGATTTCAATGCAAAAATAGGGAAACGGCAACAGAATGAAACTTCAGTAGGTAAATTCGGTCACGGCAACAGAAACCAGCGTGGAAATACTCTCGTTGAGTTTGCAGAGGCAGAAGGGTTTTTCATCTTGAACTCCTTCTTCAAGAAAAAGCCACACAGGAAATGGACATGGAGACATCCAAATGGGATGACAAGTGAAATTGATTTTATTATGTGTAACAAAAAATTCGTCATAGAAGACTGCAGTGTGCTAAACAAGTTCAACACAGGTAGTGACCATAGATTGGTGAGATGTAAGATGCACCTCAACACTAAACTTGAACGTGGCAAGCTCATAAGACAAACAAAATCTATTGACATAACCAACCTTAAAAAACACCATAATACCTTCAAGTTAGAACTGAAGAACAGGTTCTCTGCTTTAGAAGGCCTAACATCGGAAGAAGTGGACATCTCTGAAGTTAACAGAAAAGTAACCAAAGCTATTATGGAAACAGCAACAAAATTAGCTGGGTCTAAGAACAAGTTGCATGTGAACAAATTATCAGGAAAAACCAAAATGTTGATGCAAAAAAGAAGAGAGATGAGGACAACTAAAGAAGATGTGACTTCCAAAGTGGAATATATAGAGCTATGCAAGACAGTAAGAAAAAGTATCACTGAAGACGTAAGGAAATTCAACTGTGAACTAGTGAGGAAAGCAATTGAAAACAACCAAAGCCTAAAGATAGCAAAGGGACATCTCAGTAAGGGAAGAAAACAGATTATGGCACTGAGAAAAGAAGATGGTTCTGTAACAAGAAATAGAGGCGAAATTTTGACAAGAGTGAAAGATTTCTACTCCAAATTATATGAAAGGGATGATATATGCGCTCCAGACATCATGAAAGATACCAGTACCAGAGTTCCTCCAGTCCTTCCAGCAGAAGTTGCACATGCAATCAAGAACATGAAGCGAGGAAAAGCTCCAGGAGAAGATGGAATTACTGTAGACATCATACAAGAAGCAAGTGGAGAAATCGAAACAGTACTCGCCGAAATTTTCACTCGATGCCTTAATGAAGGAAAGATTCCTGAGGATTGGAACACCGCTACAATGATCCTGCTACATACGAAAGGTGACATTGAGGATCTCGGAAACTACAGACCTATCAGCCTCCTATCAGTAGTTTATAAAATCTTCACTAAAGTTCTTTCACACTGCTTGAGTGTAACACTGGACATGGCTCAACCGAGAGAACAAGCTGGATTCAGGAGTGGCTACAGCACAATAGATCATATCCACGTGCTGAGAGAACTAATTGAAAGAGCGAGGGAATATGAACTTCCATTGTGCATGGCTTTTATCGATTATGAAAAAGCCTTTGATTCGGTGAAACCATCAGCAGTTACAATGGCTCTGAAAACCCGCGGTATTGAAGATGCATACATTAATATTATTAATAACATCTATGAAAATGCAAGTGCAAAGATTAGGCTGTTTGAAAATACAACACACGTAAAAATTGGAAAGGGAGTGAGACAAGGTGACACCATATCTCCGAAGCTCTTTAATGCCACATTGGAGGGTGTTTTTCAGTCGCTGAGCTGGGAAAACAAGGGAATAAAGATTAATGGAGATTATCTAACCCACCTTCGTTTTGCTGATGACATAGTCATTTTTGCAAACTACCCCATCAGAGCTGCAGAGTATGATCCAGGAACTTGCTGACAAGAGTAAAGAAGTGGGATTAAAAATGAACTTTCAGAAGACAAAAGTGATGTTCAATGCTTTTACAAGAAATGAAGATTTATCGATTGATGGAGAAAAGCTGGAGATAACGGACACGTACGTTTATCTTGGACAGCAGATATCAAGTGAGGGTCACATTGATGAAGAAATTAATCGGCGTACAAAACTTGCCTGGAGAGCTTTTGGAAGAAACAGCATAATTTTCAAGAGCAATATGCCATTATGTCTTAAAAGAAAAGTGTTTGATCAATGCATCCTTCCAGTGCTTACGTATGGTGCAGAGACGTGGACCTTAACTAAAAGAGACATACAAAGGCTGCAGACAACTCAAAGCAGCATGGAGAGGTGCATGCTTGGTGTAACCAGGAGAGATAAGAAGAGGAACTCGTGGATCCGAAAAATGACAAGAGTGGAAGACATCATGATCAGAGTTAAATCCCTGAAATGGCAATGGGCTGGACATACTGCCAGAAGGACAGATCATCGATGGACAGCAGAAATTTTAGATTGGATTCCAAGGTACAGGAAAAGACCCAGAAGAAGACCACATGGGAGATGGGTGGATGAAATTCGAAAGTATGCAGGGGTGACATGGAGGAGACTCTCACAAGACAGACCGTTGTGGAGGAAACTTGGGGAGACCTTCGTCCAGCAGTGGATTGATAATGGTTGACAATGATGATGATGATGATACTGTGGTGTTACAGATATTTCTCTTCTTCAGAAGATCTGGAAATTTTTCACTTACTGCGACCTGAAAACTTGCATATTCTAAACATGCGTTCTGTGACATTGAAATTGTAGCACCCTTAAAAAAAAAGGAATACTGATAAGATATCTGAAAGAATTACAACAACGGAGATACGGAATGTATTATAAAATAAACAAATATCTGTGTGAAATGTATCCGATGCATCGAATAAAAGCTACTGAACGTTTAAATCAAAGCAGTATTCCGACCCACGTAATGTAATGCTCTAACGAGACTGACTTTTCTTCACACATGATTAAGATTACAGACGTGAGTAGAAAGATTTACGGACCAATCTTCTTTGCGGAGAAAACCAGTCTCTGGTATCATCTTTCTGAACATGCTGTAGCTGCTGCTCGTGGCTGAACTGGAGGAGCATGCCGATGTGTATGCTCAGGTATTTTTCAGCAGGATGGACCACCACGTCACTTCCTTTAGACGTGATGGATCACATTATGTACCACAATTTTTGTTTCTGGTTAGCAACTATTACTTCCTGATTGTTTGTATTTACAAAGTATATAAAATGGCTATTATTCTACACAAACTTTGCTTTTGAGACCAGGACAGTGATAGTATGAAATTTACCTATTCCCAATACGGAAACGGGCAAATATGCGTCTTTTCTTTCACATAAAATAGTCGAAAAGCAACATATGAATCAAATTTAACATTTATTTACACTACAGTTATACAAAAACGCCCACAAAAGATTTAGAAGTAAATAATATTTCAATATTTACTATACTGTAAATTACTTTTATCAATTAGCCTCAAATGTAGTCTTCCGTCATGTTCTCGTTATACTGTTCTTGGTAACGACGTTCAAAATCCAACATATCTTGGTGGAAGCGCACACCTTGCTCCACCGAGTACGTTCTCATATTTTCCTTGAATTTATCAAGATGAGCATCAAGGAAATGGATCTTGAGGGACATCCTGCGTTCTTCACCAGAGTCGTAACCAGCTCTACATAGTTTTCGGCCTTGTGATTGCCCAGAAGGACCCAAATGACTGGGATAGAGCTGTTCCAAGCCGCTTTTTTCTTTGTAGTGAGCATACTATGGAGTTCCTTGAAGTGCACGATCTTCTTTATCTGGGATCTGATGAAGACACTGGCTTTGACCTTCTCCTTAGACAGCTTAGGGAAGAAGTATCGCAGGTACTTGAAGGCTGCCAATTCCTTATCTAGAGCTGTGACAAATTGTTTCATAAGGTCCAATTTGATGTGCAGTGGTGCCATCAGCGCCTTCCGGGGGTCCACCAGTTGCTTCCACATGAGACCACCTTTTGGGGGTCCACCAATTGCTCCCACATGAGACCACCTTTTGGGGGTCCACTAGTTGCTCTCACATGAGACTACCTTTTGGGGGTCCACCAGTTGCTCCCACATGAGACCACTTTTTGGGGGTCCACCAGTTGCTCACACATGACACCACCTTTTGGGGGTCCACCAGTTTCTCCCACATCAGACCACCTTTTGAGGTCCACCAGTTGCTCACACCGGAGATCACCTTTTGGGGGTCCACCAGTTGCTCATACATGAGACCACCTTTTGGGGGTCCACCAGTTGCTCCCACATGAGACAACCTTTCGGGGGTCTCATTTGGGAGCATGAGACCACCTTCCCTAGAGATGTGGTCTCATGTTCTGATATTTTCTTCCCCACAGAAAACTTGGTCCTCTGTGGTCAGTCACTCCTGTGGTAGTTGGCCTTGGTGTCCCTTTTGTCCCAAAGGTAAAGATAGCAGGAAAACATGGTAAAACCACCTTGGAAACCCATTAGGAATACCCCAATATTGAAGTTTCCGATGACCTCCCTACTGTACTCACCATACTTCATCCATTGTGATCCCCTTTGAGGATTAGAAGAAATGTGGTTCCCAGTGTTTGTTTTGATCCCTAATAGGCATGCCGAAACACGCCGTGTAAGCCTCACAAATTTTATCAGATGCTTCCATGGAGTTCTTTTTTTACTGTTATCTTGATAAATTGGCCGCAGACATAGCAAAGTGCGTCTGCTGGATGCTTGCCGCATTTTGATACCATCTCAGAAAAATGTAAATATGTGTCCACTGAGGCAGCTGGAACTAAGCTGAACTGGTGGGCTTCAGGCTACTGTATTTATAATATTATTTAATCACTCAAAAGTTCTAGGAGGTTCTGGAAGGTTCTCCAGAGTTCTAGAAATTTTCAGAAGAAGTTACGAAGGTTACTCCTAGTTTACACAGGACTGAATCCATCTGGAAAGTTCTGAAAAATAGGTAAATTTTAAAATATCACAGTCATGGTCACGAAAAGAAAGTTTGTAGGGGGAAAATAGCAATTTTTTATACTTTTGAGGCATAAGCCATTAGTAAGTAATAATTACTACCCAGGAACACATAAAAACTAAAATTTTATTACATTGCTTTATCGGAACTTTAAGCTCCCTAGTGCTTGGAAAGGTTGTATGTACTTCAAAGAACAACTGTCTGAACCCTACATAAATCAGTTCTTAATAACTTCACTTTTAAGCGAATCAGGAGACACTCAAATAATTTCACTTTCAAGCGAATCAGGAGTCACTCAAATAACTTCACTTTTAAGCGATCAGGAGTCACTCAAATAACTTCACTTTTAAGCAAATTAGGAGTCACTCAAATAACCTCACATTTAAACGAAACAGGAATCACTCAAATAACTTCACGTTTAAGCGAATCAGGAGTCACTCAAATAACTTCACGTTTAAGCGAATCAGGAGTCACTCAAATAACTTCACGTTTAAGCGAATCAGGAGTCACTCAAATAACTTCACTTTTAAGCGAATTAGGAATCACTCAAATAACTTCACGTTTAAGCGAATCAGGAGTCACTCAAATAACTTCACTTTTAAGCGAATCACGAGTCTCTCAAATAACTTCAGAAAAGGTTACTTACCATTAGTCTTTATTCAGCAAAAACTTCTTTAGCACGACTCGGTCTTCAACAACATTAGCGAAAAAATCCAATTATTTGTTAGAGAAGGCTTAACGAGAACCAAAAACACCATCTCTAAATATTAAATTCGCAGACGTCATGAAATCACAACTTCAAGTATTTCAATTTCCGCAGCTATTATTATATGGTCATACTGCTATCAATTTCACACACTGCTGCTCCTCAAATATTATACTGTAAAATGTTCAGTTCTCATCGGACACGCGTCATACGTTCCGACCTCAAAGGTGTTGCCAACCATACTCTTGCGAGAGAGAATATATCACGTTAAGTTTGAAAATGCTAAGGAGAATGAACTCAAATTTACATACAGAAAACAACTTAAAAGGAAAGTTAAATTAGTGTACGTCACAAGGTCGAGACGGGCATAGTGGGTTGTCCCCAAGGTACTCAGATTTTGCGCCACCTGATTTTTACTTATTGAGCTACATTAACGATCAAGGGCATCTAATTTCACAAAAAACTGCCTTTAAAGAACTCAGAAAAATAATTAATTATAGCTGTTGCTTTTATAATAGTTTCTTCCTAAATGAAGATGTGCTTTCCAAGGTACGGGATTAAATTTGTGGCAGGTAGCAGGTTTGTCGCATAGCACATGACAGCCACATATAACATACACAAAACCATGACTTGTGCAAAAAAATTCAGATTTTTACTTGCAAAATACCTATATTATTATGTTAATTGTCGCATACTTTCTTAAGTTATGATTTTTCTTTAAATGTCAATCTAATTTTGGTCCACCTTGTAAATTCAAGCATAAATTCAACCATGTCATCATACATTGGAAAACAAATTAAATAAAAACGCCTCAGCCTTTCATATGCAGGTTGTTTCGGCTCCTTGACTAATTCTATAAGAAAGCAAAGTATCAAAATAAGTCTTGACTTTTACCGAAAAGGATACTTTGTTTAACCCTAAATAGGAAAACGAATTAGAAAAAGGTAAAATTTAAGAATAGCATTCATGAAAAACGTTGCCCTCTCCGTATAGGAAATGTGTTAGTTTTATATACATATATTCCAATTTCATGGAAGATGCATTACGACTGGAAACGGTTATAATAACTCTACGCTGCCGATTATTTAATTTATGGCAATGTTCTTTCTATTTATCTTTTTCTTTCTGGTAAAAATTCGGTGTTGAATAAGAGAGTAGCTCTCACAGCAGAACAAGATGTTTCATTTCTCTGTGATCAGTCACCACACTTTTTTTTACACTTGTTTGCAGCAGTGATACAGACGTCAAGAGATCGAGAAAACTGCTTAATCAACGCGCGAGACACGCTGCTTTATGTTATCTTTCCGTTATGAATCTAATCACTCTTAAGATAGCGTAATCCAGTTTGTTCCTCTGTTTACAAAAACCAAGAAGCAATTCATTAGAGTTGCATTCGGATTTTTTATTTCATTTTCTTGAGTAAGCACTCAAGTTTTGTTAAGGCATGCACCGTTTGTGTGTTATATATATTATGTTTAAAAATACAGTGCAAAACAGCTCATGTGATACATCTGACTTCTAAAATTTTGTTTTGCAACGTTTTGAAAATTATGAACATTAAAAATTAAGAAAAATGATGTGCTTAAGTTAGAGAGGATGGAATTTAGCCGTACATATTTACTGAAAGATTCGAATCATAACAATAGCAATAACAGTTGAGAAATAATAATGCTGCAGAGAGACTTGCATCATAACAATAGGGGTAACAGCATACAACTACTAATGCTACTGAGAGGTTCGCCTTATAACAAGAGTAACAAAGGTAGAAAACTACGAATACCACTGACAGATTCACTTTATAACAACAGGAATAATGGCAGAAAACTACAAATGTTACTGAGAGCCTCACGTCGTAACTGAGAAGAATAACGGTAGAAAACTGCGAATACCAATAAGGGATTAACCCCATAACAACAATAATAACTGTACGGAACTACGAATGCTAATGAAAGACTCCATAACGTCAAGAATAACGATAGAGAACTACGAATAACAATAAAAAATAACAGAAGTATCCACTTTATAGCAACAAAAATAGCGCTAGAGAACTAATACTACTGATAAATTCACTTCATAACTGAGAGGAACAACTACAGAGAACAGCGAATGCTAATGAGAGATTCACTTCACAACTCAGAGGAAAAACGACAGAGAATTGCGAATGCTATTGAGCGATTTACTTCATAACTACAGTAGTAACGGTAGAGAACTACGAATACTATTGCGAGATTCGTTTCGTAACAACTGGAATAATGATAGAGAACTACGAATAACGGTAGAGAACTACCGAGAGATTCACTTCATCGCAACAGGACTAGCGCTAGAGACTTTCTAATACTACTGAGAGATACACTTCATAACTGAAACTACCAGCGACAAGAACTAGAATACTACTGAAAAATTCATGGTACAACAAAAGAAATAAAAGCTGAGAACTACTAATATTACTAAAAGATTCGCTTGATAACAGTAGGAATACCGGTAGAGAACAACGAATGCTAATCAAAGATTCACTTTATACCAGAAATAACGGTAGAGAACAACTAATGCTAATCAAAGATTCACTTTATAGCGGGAATAACGGTAGAGAACAACGAATGCTACTCAAAGATTCACTTTATAACAGGAATAACGGTAGAGAACTACTGATGTTTTCGAGACTCTATAACTGAGAGCAATAAGGGCTAAAAAATGCGAATATTACTGATATATACACTTGATAACAACAAAAATAACGATAGAGAACTACAAATACTGATTCACTTCATAATAACAGGAATAATGATATAGAACTACGACTAGTGACAGAGAACTACTGAAAGATTAATTTCATAGCAACAGGAAGAGCGCTAGCGAACTTGCGATGCTGCTGAGAGATTCACTTCATAACTTCAGGAGTATCGGCAGAGACTACTACAGTATACTACTGAGAGATTCACTTTATAACAACAGAAATAATAATATGGGCTACGAATAACGATAGAGAACTGAGAATAATGATGGAGAACTACGAATGCTACAAAAAGATTCACTTCATAACAACAGAAATAATAATAGAGGCTACGAATAACGATAGAGAACTGAGAATAATGATGGAGAACTAAGAATGCTACAAAGAGATTCACTTCATAACAATAGAAATAACGATAGAAAACTACGAATACTACGGTAAGATTCACTTCATAACAATAGCAATAATGATAGAGGCTACTGAGGATTCACTTGATAGCAACAGGAATAGTGCTAGAGAACTTCTAAATCTATACTGAGAAATTCACTGCATAACAAAAAGGATAACGGTAGAGAACTACTAATGCTACTGAGATATTCACTTCGTAACAACAGGAATAACGGTAGATAATTATTAATGCAACTGTGATCTTTAGTTCATAACAACAGGAATAACGGTAGAGAGCTACGAATAAGAGAATTCTGAGTGCTACTGAAAGTTTCACTCTATAACAACAGGAATACTGGTAGAAAACTAGTAATGCTGCCGAGCGATTTGCTTTTTTAAGAAGAATAACGACAGAGAACTGAGAATGTTAATGAGAGATTCACTTAACAACTTAACTGTCAAAAACTCCAAATATTGTGTTTTTCCATTATTGTAGATACGTATAAAAATATTTTACTACGACTCAAAAGTAATACTTGTAATGTACGGCTTAATACCATGATGTCTCATAAATTAAAATAATTTCTTCAACAGCCCTGCATCATTTTAGACAATCGAAAACAGAAGCTGACAGATAAGTGAAAATTCATTAATTATAATTTATTAATGATTTTTTCTACAGATTAGGGAAAATTTCATTAATTATAATTAATGATATTGTGATACAGTGCACAATATTTCTGGCTTATCTTTCCTTTTTGTTTGTAATGTGTTTCTTGCTATCAATTATTTTCGCAAGAAAAATATACTCATGAAATTCTGGATCAGATTACAAAGTTATGTTTTTCATGGACTATTTTCTGCCAACTCAAGCTGTTGAACGTATGATGTTAAGCGAAATATTTTAAGGTTGGCGTATTTTTGTGCAAAATCATATTTAAGAGGAAGCGCAAGTAACAAATTTCGAATCAAAAAGTTTCGGTGTCATTATGTTACATTTAAGATAACTGAAAAAGAGGACTTCATCTGCTACGAATACTTTCTTTTACACCCATTCAATCAGGAATAACGCATGAGAATCTGAAAAACCAATTCGTCAAGAATTTGATGTAATGCAACGAAGCAAGTTTATTTCGCTCATGCGCACAAAAAACTACACACTACACAGTTTCTGCCGTCACATCTCGCCTGGTGAGTAACTACGCGAGCGTGCAGTGAGTTCATAAACACACATAATTGTGCCTTGTGCTTTTGTAATACATGTTTTTTTCCTCTTCACTTCAATGCGTATCTACTTTTCTTGTCTTCAGTCCTATGTAATACGCCCTACGTCATGTGCCTGTAGCATTTGGAGATCGGCGTATGAGAAATGTCATCCACAAAAGATCTTGAAGTTCCAGAGTTGGAAAATACCCCTAGAGACAAGGGTTGAGTATGTGGGGGAGAAAAATTGGAGAAAACCACATATCCGAATATTAGTTTAAGAAACATTAGTTTTTTACATTGGAGGTGACAATCTTGGGACTCACCATGCAAAATGGGAAACGGAAAGTGCGAAAGTAAAATAAGAGGAAGAACCGTGAAATCTCTTAGGGAAAGAACTGTTCTAAGCAAATTTAGCAATGGAAATCTTAATACACACAATTGACGTAATTTAGGAACATCAAACAGAAATCATCGCTCTTTCCACGTTTATAAGTGAGTTACGAAAAAATTCTCATCGGCCGCCACCGGGAATCGAACCCAGGCTCTTCCAGTTACGCGCCGGACATGCGTGGAAAGAGCGATGATATCTATTTGATGTTCCTAATCCACGTCAGTTGTATGTGTTAATTATTCATTTGTCTCCTAGTTATTTGATCTGTTGCTGCTTACCATCTTTGGTGAATCCCCAGCATTGTGCGGGGCTCCAAGAAGCAACCTGCCATGTGGTTTGGCAGTTTGTCGTATGTGAGTCTGGAGATTTTGAGGACGCTGTGGTGCAGTGGTAGCATGTCCGGCGCCTAACTGGAAGAAGACCCTGGGTTCGATTCCCGGTGGCTGCCGATGAGAATATTTCCGTAACTCACTTATAAACGTGTAAAGAGCGATGATTTTTGTTCCATGGAAATTTTAGTTCGAGACGACAGGATGAAGTCACCATATAAGAAATCTATCGAAAGGTGCAAAAAACATTTTATTCAATACTGCCGTTCTGTGGATTTTAAAATTTCTGAAGTTGAATATTGGAACTATAGAAACAGTTTTGTATAAAAAAATAATCATCTGAGCCAAAATGTGCGCCTTTGATGTGCCCGACGACTATCTCCATTCAGTGTATAAAGTTAATGTTTCTCACACTTCTGTCTCAAATAGCATCATCAACCCAAGTCTTTTGCCCAATTCTCTGTCTCGAGTAAATCTCTTCCATATCGTGCTCTCGAAATTCATCCACCCATTTCCAACTTGGTCTGCTTCTGGTTCTTTGCACATTTCCTACAATCGAGTCTAGTGTTTCTGTTGCCGAATGGTAATATAAATATTTTTTGTTTATGTTATTAGTCAAGTATATACTTTTGGATATGTGTGCATGTTCGGCTTAAAATGACTTAAGACAGCCTTCATAAAACGTAGGATATCTAAAGGTAAAAATTATTACTATTTTATCTTTAGTGTACATCCCTTCCAACCCGATATGCCTCTTAACAAGGTCGTACAGCTTCTCTCATGGGTCTGTAGAACTGAGATCGTGGAACTATGTTTAATCTCCTCCTCACGCTGAATTGAGTCCCTAATACACTATCAACATTATGCCACTTCACGTGGAATTTCACTTTGGGGGAACAAAAAATGATCAACGGGTACTAAACCCTGCGAATACATGGGATTTTGAGGCACTGTAACGTTCTTTCGCATAAGAAACAGTTTGACGGTGGCTGCGTTGTGTGTAGGCGCATTATCGTGCTACCAGAACTAACCACCTGACTCGACCGCATCCACCCTAACCCTCCGAATTCTATTCGATAGTATCCACCATTCTTCTGTAAAATTCAGAGTTAAGTGTTGGTCCTTCCTGTTAAAATTAAAAATTAATTTCTGTTCTTACAGCAGAAATTCAGAGTTAATGTCTTGTCCTTCCGGTAGAAATTCGAAGTTAATTCCGGTCCTTTCGGTAGAAATTCGGAGTTAATTTCTGTCCTTCCTGTAGAAATTCAGTATTAATTGCCTGCGCTTCCGGTAGATATTAATAGTGTTTCCTGTAGAAAAACAGGGTTAATTGTCTTCCCTTCCGGTAGAGCTGCAGTGTTCATTGCCTAAACGTCCAGTAGAAATTTGGAGTTACTTATCTTTCCTGTGGAATTTCAGAATTGATTGTCTGCCCTTCTGGTAGATATTCAGAATTAATTGTCTGCCCTTGCTGAAAAATGGCGACACAAAGACAGTGACGTATACTCTAATTTAAACGTCCTTTTGCGTTCCTGTATTCTTATGTAAATTTGGTTTACTCGCTTAAAGGTTTTTCTAAACTCAACGCTGCTGATTCCTGTCCGAAGAATTTGTGTTTGGCCAGCCTGAGAACAGGTCAGAAGTCAATGGTGTATGCTCAAGCTAGAGATAAGAGCTGCCTTTTGAATGACTCAGCCTCGCTTGCTCTTTTGAATGACTCAGCCTCGCTTGCTCTTTTGAATGACTCAGCCTCGCTTGCTCTTTTGAATGACTCAGCCTCGCTTGCTCTTTTGAATGACTCAGCCTCACTTGCTCTTTTGAATGACTCAGCTCACTTGCTCTTTTGAATGACTCAGCACCGCTTGCTTTTTTTAATGGCTCAGCCTCACTTGCTCTTTTGAATGACTCAGCCTCGCTTGCTCTTTTGAATGACTCAGCCTCACTTGCTCTTTTGAATGACTCAGCCTCGCTTGCTGTTTTGAATGACTCAGCCTCGCTTGCTCTTTTGAATGACTCAGCCTCACTTGCTCTTTTGAATGACTCAGCCTCGCTTGCTTTTTTGAATGACTCAGCCTCACTTGCTTTTTTGAATGGCTCAGCCTCACTTGCTCTTTTGAATGACTCAGTCCTATGTTTCGAGTCTCACGAAGTTTTACGATCACTTTGTCTTGAGCACGACATTTTAAGCAACGTGCTTTGAGTAACTATGGCTTTTTACTTACGATTAAACAAAGGCAAACACAGTTTTGTACAACTATGAATATAGAGCGGATTGTGTTCTCCTTGAATATTTTCTGTGACCAACTTACGGTAGAACCTCGATAAACCGCTTGCCCGTTAAACCGTCATCTCGTTGACTGCTATTCGCCAGGACATTCCAGCGACATTTTGGTGCTTCTCATTGGAGAATAACCCGTTGAACAGTCTTTTAAAGTATTCACTTTGCAACGAAACCTCCGAATCGTCCGCCTTACCTTCTTTAGTGTGTCCTGAAAGCATGTTAGACGGATCCTCCTCAAAGAAGTGTCGCGGAATGGTTGATATTGTAGCTACCGCAACGCTCACTCCACTGGAAAAAGAATGATGCCGTTAGCTAAGTGTGGTCAGTTGCCGAAAATCAAGGGCAGGAGAGTTAGGGACTAACTACCCTGCCCATATGGCTCCTTTTAGGATTTGATCAAATGCCAATAGCTTAACTGCTGTGTCCTACATTTCTATAGAGGCCATACTCCCTCAAGTAATAATATTATCTGTCTCACATTTCACATTTTGAATTCTGATACCTCCAGTACGCTTTCGATAACCAGAGTCTCTCAAAAAGACTGACTGTTTTGTGGGCTTTTTCCATTCATCAGTATTTAAAGCATCCCCACATCGATGAAGCATTGGTGGATGTACATGAGAAAATTTTGATTTGCGAATTTAAGGATCCTTATCCTAGATCTAGATATCGGGCAAATCATTTTTCCAACATTTTTGAAAAGTCAGCTGGCAGAAGAAAACAGTAGGACACATATTAAACGATAAACATTAATGGATGGGCTCTAAAAAGTAGCTGCACTCGGTAAAGAAATTTTAAAATGGCAAATACGAAATTTAGAGAAAGTCCTTATTTTATGAATTGGCCAAGTAAATACCAAGATGGATTTATTACCAGTGAAGTTATTCTTGAAACAGCGAAACAGTTTGGGAAAGAATACTAAATTTTAAAATTATGTCGCAGTAATGTTTGACTTCAAAGATTGAAAAATCGGCACGGATTATCATTGAGAATACAGCACTGTTTAACAGCCAAGACCTCTGAAAACTCAGATGAGGCAAGATAAAAATTGTTACAAATCATAGTAATTAAATAATATGTACATGTATAACATGCATGAATTTGGTTTATGTTATAGGGTCAAATCGATTTCAAACAAATGTAAGAAAGAGAATAAAAACAACTCACTGTGTAAATGACGGTAGTACTAATACTTGTAAACGAAGTATTGATGCTACAGGAAATGTAAAAAAACTACTTCGCTTTAAGAATTTTTTGTCATGAAATTTGCTTAATCACTGTGATTTTAAATCCTACGTTCTGCGAATTACAGCTCCGATACATGAGAAAGTGCTTTTGTTTTATTTCTTCCTTATACTGTAATTTAATTGATTTCACCCATGTTTGTACGTGAAGCTCTTTAAGCCGCCACCCTCGCTTACCGCCATTTTAGCACGATGGACAAAATATGCCGGTTTAAAAAGTTTCGAGTGTACATACAAAATATTGATTGAGCGAAATGTTTAAAAAGTGACATGCTTCTTGACAAAAGTAAATAAAGACGTGGACATCGTAAGTTCTGCCTTATGAACCTACCTGGACGTTATTTTTCATACAGTGCCTCTTTAACTCTTTTATATTTAGTTAAGGTTTTTCAGCTGCAACGAACAGTAGTGCCATCGGATTTGGTAATAAGAAATTGTATTGCAGTTTCTCAGGAAATCCCACATTGTTGCAATTTAACGTAGGCCCAACACTGAGCCTCCGTCTTCTATTCTTAAATGACGGTGACTCAGCGTTGAGCCCACGTTAGATTGCAAGACTGTGCTAGCTGTGTAGTTACTACGGCAAGTTTAAGCCTCGAGTGAGATAAACCAAGGCCGTCTAGAAAGTACAAGGCCGTGATATTAAACAGATGAGTTCCCTCCTTTTATGACGTCATTCTCATGTTACACGGCTGATACGTAGGCGTTGTCCTTGACGTCACGCACTACAATGTTGAAAACCAATCGGGAGCCTTGATTTCCCCATGATGTCATTAACAAATTAGTAAAATCATGCAATGCATTGATTATGATGCCCTTTGCAACATACTAGAAATCATTACTCAAGTCATGAGGATAAAGACTGTAGAATAAATCTTGCTCCTATGACCTTACCTTTAACCCCATTTTGATGATATTCAACAGACCTGGTAAAGTATACTTCCCGAACAACATGATAAAGTTTTGTCTCAATCGAATTATTTTTACGTAAGTTATAACGCATAAGGGCGATGGAATGGATCCTGATCCTATGTCCTAACCTTTGACCCCATTTCGCCCATTTTTAATGGGGTTCGTCCCCAGGTAGTCCCTTACCACATACTAAAATTTAATCGAAATCGAATCATTTTTACGCAAGTTATGACGCATTAGGACAGTGGAATGGATCACACTCCTATGTCCTGACCTTTGACCCCATTTCGCCCATTTTCAATAATGCTTCGTACCCAAGAGGTCCCCTACCACATATTAAAATTTCATCGAAATCGAAGCGTTTTTACGCGAGTTATCGTGCGGACGGGGGACAGACGGACAAGGCTGGAGCGTATACGCTTCTTCAACCTACGGTTGGAAAGCGCAAAAAAGGAAACTCATGTCTCGAATGTCATCGCCTTGTGTTTTCTAGATGGCCTTGGATAAGCGGTGTAGTGCGTTACAGAAACGTTTAACGTTGTAGTAAAAGTTACAATATATAAACATTCCTTTATTTAACAAATGTCCTACATACTACACCTAATATTGAATATTATATCCTCGGTAACGAATAGTTCCGAGTAACAATGTAACATACAGATGGTATTACAGTATATCCCCGACTTAAGCTGTTAATTCGTTCCTAAGATTTCCGCATGAGTCGAAAGGTGCTTAAATACAGCGAATCGCCGACATTCACGTTCGTTTCAAGAGACAATTAAGGCTAAAACATTATTATAATGTACGAAAAGATCAGCAAAAAAACGCAAATTAAATCTGAAATATAAGAGCACATGCAATTGAAAGAAAACTCGCATTCTTATAAAACATATGCATTGGACATTTGTGACGTATATTTTGTCTTAACTTTTCTTTTGAGTTTCTTTTTCTATATAAATTTGAGTTCATTCTCTTAGACACTTTCAAACCTTAACGTTAAGTCTTTTCCTTCAAACGGGAATGGTGTTGGCAACACACTCAGTTCCGAACAAGTTACGTATATGCGGCCGGATAAGAACGATAGATAAAAAGGCAATGCAGTGGTTGTTTAAGGGGATTGATGTTATTGATGATAGACATTCTGTTATACTGTGATTCGATGTAAATCACTGATACTGTTTGAGTACGCCAATAAACCGGATGTGAGTGTGGAGTACAAATCATGCAAGCAAAATAAATAAACGTATTTGTAAGTACTGCAACTGACCTCTTTCTTGTAATGCGTATGAATACCTGCTAATATTACATTGACTTTAGCACGCATAACGTAATTGCTGACGTAAGGACTAAGTTACAGCGGAAAGACAAATTACATTATGCATTACACTCTTACAGATTCATTTTGTTCGTGAGTACCTGCAATGTCTACGGATTTGGAACCATTTTCAAGCCGTTTAATAACCTTTACTTGTGTTTACGTATTTATAATCCGAATGATCTATTCACGTTTCTCTGACATGTTTGTTGACAACACGCGGCTACTATTCAAACGGACAACCAATGCACAACTCCGGAGAAATGAAAAACAAAATGGCGTAACTGCACGCTGCCGAAAAGCGATTCCAGATGGTCACTGTTTTAACATCCAGCGTTTTCCGACTGCCGATCTCACCAGCGCCATCTCGTAGTCGTAGTTGTAAGCAAACGTTTCGCTACAAGATGCAACCGTGTAACTCCGAAACCGCATAAGTCAGGGGCTTAGTGCATCACATTAGAGGAATCATGAGTAAAAATCTATGCAACTTTTCTTCTTTCATGCTCTTTTATTGTATTGCAATATTCTATGATTTCACACGTATTGCATCTCTTCACTTTTTATGACTTGTGTCCGTAAAGTCCTCTTAAATTCCTTTTTTCGTTAAGTTGTGGCCATGACCTCAAGAAGTGGAGCTATTTACTAAGAGTAATACTGTTGATATATTACGTGTTTTTGAGTGGTAGCCATTCCGATGGGGTAGTGGTCCAAACGATGGCTTCTGATCATTCGTCTGCGATGCGTCCGGGTTCGAATTCCGGTGAGGCATGGATGTTGTGTTTCTCTTACGGCACTGACTCTCTCTCCCTTCCCTGGAGTCAGTGGCCCTAAATTAGGGATGGGCGGCTGTTTATAACCTATTGCGTTGCGCACGGTGGTCGTTCAACCCCCAATAAAAAAAGTAGAGTGGTAAAGTAACCGTAGAAAAATTAAAGTTTGAATTTTCAATATCTTGCTGTAGTTTTGGAAAGATATTTTCCTCTAGCGAAGTAACACATAGAAAACATTCTCTGTGTAACGTGCGGAAAGTAGGATGCTAGAATTTATCTTGCTTCTGCAGACCACACGCTGATCGAAAAAGGAAATATATAACGTATCGTTCTGTACTGAATCGATTTCATGTTCCATTAGGTATGTGATCATCTGCCTTTTTTTTTTTCGTTAAAGGGCAAGAGATTTTTTCTTATGCTTCCCGTTGCCCTGAGAAAATGACATCTTGTCCTTAGTTTACTGTTGAAGTGATCTTTTCATATCTAAGGGCTCTTTCCTCTTTTTCTTTCTTCTTTACTTTTCGTTAACGCTTTCAATGGATGCAATCATTTTATGTCTTACCTTTATCCAAAGATTTGCCTAAGGCACAACGACTTCCGTAAAAATCTCAGATCCTGCAGATAATTAGAGTGAAATGTTTCTCCTTTAAAACAAAATAAAGTATTTCTTTGTTTATTCCTCCTGAGGCGTTTTTCAGGTATCCTGCAAAATCTTCGCAGGTAAAAATAGAATCCGTTTCGCTGTAGTATATGTCAAAGCAAACTGAACAGCTTTCAGAATAGAATGCCTGTTTCTAAGAGAAACATCCTTTTTTTCCATCTTTTTTTTTTTTTTTTTTTTTTTTTTAGGAAATGAAGCCAATCTTTAAGCTAAGTGGTACACTTTCTATGACAAAGGAATCGTACGAGTGCCTCTTCTGTTCATCTATTTTGTTTTGCATTTCAGCAAATCAACAAAGAAAGCTGAATGGCAGTATTCTTTCGTAATCTTGTTCAACAGGCGTGTCAACTGCAGCAATATGATAGAAAAAAGAGCACCATAATATTTTCGTCGTGTAATCTGAGGATTACCGGATAAAATGTTTCAAGGTTAGCTTCTGAGCACCATAATTTTTTGGCCGTATAATCTGCGGGTTATCTGATAAATGTTTCTAGTTTATGCTTGTTTCTAAGAGAAAAATACTTGTTTTTCTTTCTTTATATTTTTCGTTGAGAAAATGAAGCCAATCTTTAAGCTAAGTTGTACATTTTTAATGACAAAGGAATCGTACAAGTCCCTCTCCTATTCATCTATTTTGTTTTGCATTTCAGCAAACCAACAAAGAAAGCTGAATGGCAGTATTGTTTCTTAATCTTGTTCAACAGGCGTGTCAACTGCAGCAATATGATAGAAAAAAGAGCACCATAATTCTTTCGTCGTATAATCTGAGGATTATCTGTTAAAATGTTTAAAGTTTAGCTTCTGAGGGTTATACCCCGATGTAAATAGTACACCGCTTAAAAATAAAAAACAAGAAAGCTGACACCGAATTTTTGATTGTAAAAAGCTAAGGATACGTAATTTTCGTATTTACGAAATAGATGCGAATAAATGCGAAATTTGCCAATATAAGCGAATAAATACGAAAATTTGGATTTAACTACTTTTTCGCGACATCTCGATAATTAGCAGTTTTTAAGCGAAAATAGGACGTAATTTCGCGCAGCACTTGCGCCGTACGTATGTTACCCGGGAAACCCCAGACAAAGCCTCCTTCCCTCTCGGCGATTCAGCCAGAGCCGCTCACACGCACTGGCTGGCTGGCCTTGAGAGAATACGAATGAGCACATGTTTGTTTTAGCATTCCGCTAGTAAACTACAACGCTCGCGAACCGTTTGATAGACGTATATCAATATGGGCCGCCCTAAGAAGGAGTGAAAGAGTTTGAACAGAAGGGATTGTATTTAAGCGATACAAATATCGTGATGTGCAAATTCTGCAATGTTCGTCCAGAAGGGCAAATTGACCCTCCTCATGAAAAATAACGTAACAAATGAAGCCTATCAGCATGTTGGCAGACTATTTTGTCCTCTGTAGCCACGACCACACCCACATCATCTTTGAACACAAATTTATTATTGGAAAGCTTCTCTAAAATACCATTTTTAAAGACATACCACGGGATGAGCTCATTGATGGATACAATCATTTTCATAGACAGATACTTACAGTGGTCAACCAAGAGACTCCTGTTGATGCCATAAAGATTTTAAAAGCACCAAAATGCTGCTACCTAAACTATGCGAAGCCAGTTGTCCAAAGCTTCCGTTATTCTGTTAACAGCGTGGATGCTGAGAGGTATTTCAGTATGTACAACATCGTTATTACTGAGAAAAGGCAAAGGCTAAAGGAAGAGAATATAGAGACTATTACAATGTTGTTAGCTTTTAACTAAGTATTTTGGTACTTAGCCTACCAGTAAGTACTTTTTGAAAAACAATCTAAGTAAACTTTGAAAAACAGTAAACTAATTAAAGTAAACTTTGAAAAAAAATGTTTTTGTCTTCAGTTTTTGCGAATAATTGCGAAATGTTTTATTAAAAAAAATTTTTTGCGTGAAATTTTGAATTTTTTTTGGCAAAATTGACGTATCCCTATAAATAGCACGTCTTTTCAATCCCTTTCTGACTGGGCCGCGGGTGGCCTAGTGGGCAACGTTCGTGACTGCCGCGGAAAGGACCTCAGGTTCGATCCCAGGCAGGTACGAACGCTCGATCCACTAAACCAAAATCGGATGGGCACGTTAAGCCGTCGGACACCCGGTACTGGTCCCCCGGTAATAAATAAGGACGTCTTCCTCCCCCCTTTCTACCTCGTTTCCGTGTCACTTTCTTATCTGACGCTCTAGCCCAAATCTCCTAGCTTCCTATTTCTAAGGGTTGTTTAAGATTGGGGTCAGACACTCCCTTCCTAAAATCCTCTACATATGATCATTTGATCATCTCTTTCTGACCGCCCCGGTGGAGCAGTGTTCTAAGCGAAAGCTTTTGATCATTTGTCTGTGATGCGTCCGGGTTCAAATCCCGGTGAGGCATGGATGCTCTGTTTTTCTTACGGCACTGGATCTCTTCCTTCCCTGGAGTCAGTGGACCTAAATTAGGGATGGGCGAATGTTTATAACCCACTGCTTTGCGAACGGCGGTCTTTAAACCCCCAATCAGGAAAAAATCACTTATGATGCGAATAAAATCTTTCATAGTCAATGGAATAGGTTATAAAGAAATCAGGCGAAGTTTTAGAATCAGTAAATCATCCACAAATACTAATAATTACTTAATTCACCAGTGGCTAAAGAGTATGTTACGAAAGTTAAGAAATGGTGCACCAAAAGTTTCTCGTATCTGAGATAAAGAGATTTTCAGATCGAACACGTAAAAGAAGAAATACAGAAGGAAACATGATACAAATCTACGCCTCCTAGCGGAAGAATTTTACATAACAGAAAATCTGAAAATATGCGAAAAGTATCCTTCATGGCAAAAGCTTTCTAAAGAATAACTTTTCAAATACGGCTCCCGGAAGCAGAGTCACCGAAAAAAAGTTTCTGTCCTTTACGCCCCGTAGCGGGAAAAATGTGCATTATTGAAAGATGATAATGTTTCCCATCTTTATTATAGCAAATGACATAGCGTAAAAAAAGAAATTTCTCAATAGGATTTTTAGATGCGGAGACACAGCTGCAAAAAGAAGTGCCCAAAAACTACCGACTGACAGAACTATGAACTAGAAAGCTCCCCAAAAACTTATCTCTGCTTCTAAATGTCTAAACTGTACCACAAGATAAATGCCATCTGGTGTTAAACGATTTTTTTAAATAAGACATTTAGAAGCAGAGATATCAAGAAAAAACAGTCTAAGCATTTGCTCCCCTAACAGCGAAGTGGTGCATTAGTTTGTGAAGCAAATATACACAAGATGTTTTCATACTTAATAGTATCTGACTGAAAAATATTTTTTTAGTCGGGTTTTAGTTCCGCAGATATTGCTGCAAACATGCTGCGAACGGAAACGTGAACTTACGCCATCTAGTGGCACATTTGTACGCTAAGAAAATTTGAGGTTATACGGGAAATATTTCGCACCGAAAACGCTTTCCGATAAAGGAATAATTTTTCAAATCGGACTCTTTAAAGCAGAGATATCGGCAAAAATATGATATACATTTACTCCAGTGCGCCGAATTCTGCAGATAAAAGTCTTGGATCTGCTATCATCGGCAAATCGTTTGCCGCCAAGGTGAGTTCTTAGCTGACAAAACAAGTGAAAATCGCTCGGAGCTAAGTCGGGGCTGTAAGGCGGATGCTCAAGAAGTTTCCAGACTAGTCGTTCAATTTTCTGCTGGGTTAATCGAGCCGTATGTGGTCTGGCGTTGTTGTGACGAACTGCATCCGCATCAACAGAATTTCAAAGTGCGATGCAGCATTCATATTCTCGCCTCGCTTTTAGTAATGGGCTAACAGTACTACTTGAGAATTCCAAAAGACTGTAAGCATAATCTTATTACCCTCTAGCAGGTAATCAGTCTAAAAGGGTTGCTAGTCAATCTTGCCGCTAAATGGCCACTTCGAAAAACAATGCAAAAGGGGAGAGCAACGCTTTCTGGTGCTCTAGTTTTTATACGTCCCTGGTTCTAGCGGCGTTAGGGCTACTAATCATAATCCGAATGAATTCGTTCCTGCCGCATACGGCCCACTTCTTAGACAGCGAATATATTTGTTCGAGCTGATTTCAGTCATTTTTGCTAATACCGAGTTAATTATGTTTAGCAAACAAACATACAACCCATGTCATATCCGATACTTGAACACGAAACCACCCGGGCGAACAATCACAAACCAGTTCTTTGACCACTAGGTCACTGGGTCGGCCCACGTAACTTTACCACCTGTAACGAGAATATCTATCAATATAAACTTATTATATTTTATCTTACTGACTATAGCAAAGGTCAACGGTGGCGAATTTACGGAACGCGTACCCGTAGTGGAAGGCGAAACATTTTTTTGGCCAACGGCATGTAGAGCCGCCCTTTGATTCTTTAAAAAACAATAAATAAATGTATATTGATTATCATTACTACCAAATGAAACAGCTTTTAATAAGGGCTGTTTTCGAGTTCTGAATGGCAGGGATAGTTTAGGGAAATTTAACAAGGGCTGAGGAAGGTGATAACTTTCTGATAATTCGTCTTCTAACGGAAGTCTCCCAAATAAGGGCATCCAGTCAGTCAACTAGATGATCATAGTTCGTTTGGCTGGTCTAAGGAGGAGCACGAGTGGATTCCCCCTGGCCGTAACAAGTAGGAACATTAGTGAACAAGTGACGAGCGGAGTGTTCAGCAGCCACGGTAGCAAGCTCTGTTAGCCGCGATGCTTCGAATCACGAAAAACTGTTGCTTGTTGCTGCAGTGAAGATTGCAGCGTTAAAATCAATCACTGGAATTTCTCCTTTCTTTAAACCGGGCGCGTTTTTTACATGCTATAATTCACCCAAGTGCCCTCTCTTTATTGTGTCCAAATTATAGAACAAAGTATTCTAACAGCCGTCGTTATATACAGCCATCCATCGCGAATGACAAAAGTCACCGGACACACCTTCGAAACAAAATAAACGGATCCGTTGCTTTGTTAAGATGCGCAGTACAGCTGAAAACGGTATAAAAACAAGCCTGCAGCTGACGGCGATCATATCGCACTGTGAGGGTGAGTGAAATCTTCGCGGCGGGACAGAACTGATTTTGATAAAGGAAAGATTGTTGAGGGTTATATTAGTGGGTTGTCCGTAAGAGAAGCCGAGAGGCGTTTAAACATACCCAAGTCAACTGTTTTGGATGTACTGAATAAGTCCAAGACACATGGCGTTCCTGAAGCGGTAGACCAAAGAAAATCAGTGAACGAGGACATCAAAGTCTCAGGAGAGTCGTTACAGCTAATAGACAGAGTACTGCACAAGACCTCAGTGTACAGGTGGGTAAAAATGCCGGAACCTCGGTATGTACACGTACCATCCGCAGAGAACTTCATTCCATGGGTTACCGTGATCGTGCGGCTGCTCATAAGATTTTCATCTCCACTCGGAATGCTACTCGTCGTTTAACATGGTGTAAAGAACATTTATCGTGGACCGTAGATCAGTGGAAACGGGTCCCATGGACTAATGAATCCAGATACACGATCCATCAGTATGATGGCTGTGTGTCGGTATGGGGAAAGCCTGGGGAGTGCTATTTACTACAGTGTACTGTTCCAACGGTCAAGTTTGGAGCTGGCAGTGTACTCGTGGTTGGGAATGTTTTTCGTGGTATGGTCCCTGCCTTTTCATTATCGTGGATAGTCCTGTTAACCAGCACGTCTACCTCGATATTCTGGTCAATTATGTACTACTAACTCTGTGGCAATACTATAGAATCGATCCTTGGCGGTACCAGCATGATAACGCATCGAGCCATGAAGCAAGGACTGTTACGACGTGGTTTGACGATAATTCCGTATCGTGTGTGGACTGGCCAGCACAGAGCCCTGACTTTAATCTTATAGAGCACCAATGGGATGAATTAGAGTGCCACATAAGAAGTTTGGAATCAAGACTTACGACTAAACAACAGTTAGCGGCAACATTATGTACTGAATGGAAGCTCATACCTATCGCTATCGCTGTGTTCCAAAACTATGTTGAAAGCATGTCGCGAAGGGTTAGTGCATGCATTAAGGCCAAAGGTGGACCGACACCGTACTAATGTATTTCAATAAATGCTATGTTATGTTTCTCCTCTAGGTGTCCGGTGACGTTTGTAAATATAGTGTATATCTCCTTCCTTTCATATATCTTCATTTGTGCCACATACATTTGCGTTCTTACCTTATGCGTGTTATGTCATTAAAGGATTTAAATTATTACTGGATACTTCTATGCAATCAACATATGTTACGTTAAGTTTCGTTTCTTTTTCCGTTTGCATGTTTGGTGGTGTTATGACATATGCACGCTAAGCCGTTCTGTTGCACTTTACTCACAACCTTCGCTATTGGTATCTTATCGTCCAACACGCCCGATCACCTCTCGTTCCGGACTAGGAGAAAGGGGACCTCCTGTTTTACCCAAGCTCCTAGCGAGCGTCGATTAGTGCAGTGAAAACTGATCCATCCGGGCCGACTGCGAGAACACGTGACGTTGCATGGCACATTTTAAAATCCTCGCACACCCAGTGTACTCATCAGTATCTGGGCATTAATAGAAGCAAAAGTTTGACATTAGCTTCACTCTGCTCGTATTTTTGTTGTTGTTGTTTATGAGTGAACAATGGATAAATAATAAATGTCAATCTGCTGCTCAAAATTTCTGTGACCACACTAGGCATTTTTAGAACATCATCGCCAATTTTATGAACACATTGTCAAATGTTTCGACATTCCAGACATAGGTGTTGGATTGTACACCGCAAAAATAGCAGAATATTCTATCAATTGTTTTATCCAAATATACCAGGGTAATTCAAAAGTCATTACCGTTTTCTGAGAATTGATGAAACCTTGGATAAATGCATGAAAATAAACGTTTAATCTTAGAAATAGAGTCCATCTTGCTCTTAGAAAAGAGTCCGTCTTAGAAATAAAAACCTTAGAAATCTCAGAAATCTTAAATCTTAAGATTCTTAGATTAATATCTTAAGATTTTTAAGATTAATATTAATATCTTAAGATTTACCTTAAGAAATTAAGAAAATGAAGACCTATAGAAAATATCTTATGTCTATAAATATACAGTATATTAATATCTTAAGAAAATTAATATATTAGGAAATATATCTTAATATCTTAATATAAATTAAGAATATTTATTAATATCTTAATATAAATTAAGAATATTAATTAATATCTTAATATAAATTAAGAATATTTATTAATATCTTAATATAAATGAATATATATATTAGTATCTTAATATAAATGAATATATATATTAATAACTTAATATAAATGAAGAATATATACTAATAATCTTAATATAAATGAAGAATATATATCAATATCTTAATATAAATGAAGAATATATATTAATATCTTAATATAAATGAAGAATATATATTAGTATCATAATATAAATGAAGAATATATATATTAGCATCTTAATATAAATGAAGAATATATATTAATATATATATACATATTCTTAAGCTACGAAACATATATAAACTACAATTCTTAAACTACGAAACATCTATATAAGAATTTTGCTTATGTACGTCGCGCAAAAAAGAGACCTAATTTATTATTTGCCGAATGGCAACGAATAGGGTGTAAACCAAACTCGTTGGTGTAAACAAACATGGCTGCCTGAATTATCACCTGTTAGGGTTAACTGTGTTTCCACATCCTTAAATTTATAATGGACCTTATTCACCTCGCATTGCATCCTGGGAAAGCCTTTCCGTGGCCGAGGACCACCAAGAGTTTGTTAACATGCGTTTTTCCATTGCTTAACATGGCGTTACGTTGCAAAGGTTCAGGAAAAACGCAATTTCCGTAAATTTATTAGCGACATGTATAACTTTTGCTCATCGTATGGTTGTGCTAATAAATCCTGCAACCTTAATTGTGTAGACGAAAGAAAAACATTCTTTACTTTTCCGCTGAAAAAGACGAAATTATTAAGGGAATGGCTGTGTAAAATGAAATGCGGCGATTTCCATTCCGATGTGCACTCTCCAATATGTTCTGTCCACTTTAACGAAAAAGCTTTTGGATATTATGACACTACGAATCAAAGGCAGTTGAAACCTCGTAGTATTCCTTCGAATTTCAATTTCAAAAAAGAAAAAAAAAGATAGGCGAAAATTGATGCAATATTTGGATCGGTAAATTACGAATTAAGTTCTGCTTTCCTCAAAGAATAAAACAAACATATCTATAATTTCTCCTTTATTTAATGTTACGCATTCATTTAATTTTTAAGCAGATTGCTTAACGTGCGAACCCTAGTTTGTTTCCTTATTACGTATTTGTCTGAGCTTCTAAATGTTTTTGTTTTACAAAACAAGGTACTAAATTTTGTTTCCTATATTTCGCCAATGTCTGGCAATAAGAACATGAAAATTTAATACAGCGTGTACGAAAAATGCTACATTAAAAACTTCATTATGACTAACGGCGATGCTTTCCTGCGTCATGCGAAATAAACATCGAACACAAAACTGTCTTTGTATATTTTTGCAAACTTGATTTTTTCTAAGAAATTAATTTCTTCTTCTTCGCCCTGTAGCTCTATTAATTCCTTGGCAGAATCCATGACGTTAGGATTGCAAAAATTAGGCAACGGTAAGGGATAATCAAATAGCGAAAACATTGAATCAGCAGCCATGTTGGTACGCAGAAATCCACTTCTGACGTCACATGAATAAGGTCCATTCCCAAAGGCTTAATTGCGTTTCCACACTGCCAAATTTCCTTCGAAATTTTATTATCGTATCACTGTTCATAATTTATTAGCAACAGACATATGGAAAACATTCAGGATTGCTGTCCGGTTTAGATCGTGACGTCAGAAGTAATTACCGCCAGTGATGTCCGCCTGCAGATCGAAGTAAGTAAACACTTCTTTTTTTCAGAAACGGTGTGAATCCTTCATATTATGAAGTTATATATAAATATAAATACATTTAGCGTTTTTTTCATTATTTTTAGTTATTCGTAAATCGTAAATTTTAGGATTTCACAAATGTGTTGCAGAATGGCAACACACAGAGCGTAAGCAAACACGGATACATTACCGAGAAATCATTTAGAGAATTTTAGTTAGTTTTTAGTTATTCTTCAAATTTATTCGAGAGAGAAACCATTTAGAGAATCTTAGATTTAGGTAGTTTTTCGTTATTCTTCTAATTTATTCGAAATGTCTGTAAACCATTTAGAGAATCTTAGATTTACATAGTTTGTCGTTATTCTTCTAATCTATATCAGAATTTTGTTTATTCAAAATGTTTGTACGACGTGGAGTTAAAATTATTTCTTATAATGCAAGGAGAAGAGCACAGTTTGCCAATAAAACACCAGAGCAGACTAATGAAAGAATAGCATTAAGAAATGAAGCAGATACCCTTCGTCGAGCCAGGGAATGTTCTGAAAATCGCAGAAATCGATTAAGCCAAAGAAATGTAAAGCGTTTCTCGATATGTGACCTGACATGTGAATGGACAAGCGATTCGCAAATTGATGTCGTCGTCGAAGAGCATAATTGTGGAAACGTAACAGAGGTGTGTAATTTTTGTATTGCACTTTATTGAAAAAGTGAACTAAGTTTCAGTAAAAATATACAAAATGCTGTCATGATGGTAAAGTTTCGTTACAGAACTTGTCTTAAACTCCTGATCTGTTGAAAGATCTCTTAAGTGATAATTCTGATGAAGCAAAAAAGTATCGTCAGCATATCCGTGAATACAATGCAGCTTTAGCTTTTGCTTCGATGGGTGTTGAAATAAAGACACCGCCTGGGATTGGACCATACTGCTTCCGTATACATGGACAAATATATCACAAGATTTCTCCCCTATATACCAGTGGGAAAAACAAACCTGGCTATGGGCAATTATACAGGGTGATTCATAAAGAAGTGTACAGTACACACTAACTATAAAACAAGAACAATGTAAGATATTTTATGTTACCTGTAACAGAATTGTAAGGGAATGTTTCAAGTTTTTTAGAAACAGTCACACATATTCAATGTGTGCATTCTTAGTCACACGACACACATGGAGCCGGTAATCCATATCCGCTCAAACGCGAGATATCTGAATCAAGTGCAGTGATAGTGGCTGTGATACGCTCTTTCAGCTCCAATAGATCAACAAAATAAATACCTCGTATTTTTAAACTACGAAACGTTCTACGATAATATATATGATGAATATATATTAATATATGTATATTCTTAAGAATACATATTAATATCTTAAGAGTTCTAAGAATCTTAAGATTTTTGAATTTAATATCTTAGAAATCTTTTAAATCTTAGAAATCTTGGACATCTTAGAAATAGAGTCCTTGGTGCTCGATGGTTTCGCACCATTTCGATGCCATGTCTGGAATTCCCCTGAGAAAAAGTCTTTTAGTTTCGAGGAGAAACAGTCTTGGATCGCAAGTTGAATATTGTGGATATTTTGCACGTGTTTCCCACGGGGAGAAGGGCGCCATGAACCAGAATAAGTGATAGTCCGAAGGTGCAGGATCCGGAAAATAAGATAGGTCGACCATTGGCTCTAAACCATCCAGTTCCTGTATTATTTCCGTGGTTGACCGGGCACAATGAGCTGGAGCACTATCCTGTTGGAAAATAACTCATTTACGGTTCACAAGATCACGGCACTTTGCGCCTAAAGCGGTATACATCCACTCCACCTTGCTACAGTACGGCTGCGCGTTAATTCCTCTTCCATCTAGAAACAATTCCCAATGAATGGGGCCCTCAAATTTCCACCACAGACATAGCATAACTTTATGCTCAAATCGTCCCTTTTTTGGAACTGGTTCTGGTGTCTTGAGCGATCTAACCACTGTTTTCTTATGTCAAGATTTCTCAAAAATATCCACTTTTCATCACACGTCACAATTCGCCCTGAAGAAATGGTTGTCCTGGAAATTTTCCAGCAACTGGCGATACGCATGCACACGTCGCTGAGCTTCAGCAACAATCAGATCATTGGGTACTTGACGACAGCTTCTGCGCATCTGGCAGAGATTGTGCAATGAGCAAACAGCTGTTAAATGAGATATTCCCAGCTAATTTTGACAGTTGTGTAGTGCTTGTGCACAGATATGACTCTACAGCTTGGCGTACAGCTTCAAAATTCACCGTTGAAGGTTTTCCCGCGCACGTGCTTTGTCTTCAGTGCTGCAGTCCCTATTTCTAAATAGCTGAAACCAAAATCTTGCCGTTCTTTCACACACTGTTCCTGCACCTCGCACGGCACGAATTTCCTTGGCAACTGTTGCAGCGCTCAGCTTTTTTCTATAGAAAAACCATAACAGCACTCGGATCGTTTATTTCTGGTCCATAGCTTTTGACAACAGAAAAGTTTCCAATAAATCACGGCAGCGAGTGCTCCTATTTATACCAACCAGGCTATACCGGTTTTCCAGTGATGTGTTATTCTTATCTGCATAACGCATGCGCATTAAGGAATTGCCTGACACAGGACGAGTCTTCAAAACGGCAATGACTTTTGAATATCCCTAATATATCATTACTGAAAACTCTTAATATTTTTTATGTATACCAAAATAAACACGTAGGACAAAAAAAAAATAAAGAAAAAAAAAGCCCAGTAAAATTTAATAAAGTTGTAAAAGTTATATTGTTTAACATCTTCGTAATATTATTTCAATCTTTTGATTAAATTATTTCTCTTAAATGAACATCTGTAAAATTCTACTTAAATGAAGTAAATCTCTTATTTTGAAATAAATCGAGAAAGATTAACTGGTTACGGAAATCATTCTTCCATGCAAAAGTCTGGAATGAAATTTAACTTTCAAAAGAATGAACTTCGGATCCGCTGCGCAAACGTTTCGTAAAAAATTATGCTATTGCGCTTTACTCTCATAATAGCGTTTCCACTCTTTTCCGAACGAGCCAATTCTTTAACATATTCACTTTTAGCTAATTTCATTTTTGTTCATTAAGCGTTTCTGTTAAAATGTCAAACGAACGAACTCTTGTTTTCGTGAAAATAAAGCTCTGATAGTGTGAAAATTTCAAAGAACCTAAATCTATGCTAAAACGTTTCTATAAATTAGATGAATCTTTTATATAAAAGAGCGACATTTTATCACGGATATCTTCTATTTCTTAAAGTGAATTATTAAATCGTTGTTAAAATTTCGTATATATGTTTTACTTCACGCTGATCCTTCAACCGTCGGAAGTAGAAACACCATTGAAGCGACTCTTGCATTATGCAGATTTTCAACGATTTTAATACGTAATTGGATTTGCATGCCAATGAACTAACGAGGTCTTTGATGAAATCTAAAGTCAAACAAAATTTCCGGAAACCGGATTTTCAAGAAGTCACCCTTGACGTTGAACTAACTAACCTCTTAGTCAACGCCTCGTGAAAAATGTAAAAGATTTTGATTGTGTTATTTACGTGCAGATTTATGTGTTGTACTGTGAACATCCGAATTAACTCCTAGCATTCGAATACATTCCTCACAGTAGAATTCAGATGAAATATTTCGAATAACTTAAATCTTCTGAGAACGATCTTTTGTTTTGAAATTCGGAATAAATGCTGAAACGTTTTAAATAAATCAAGAATCATAAAGAAAAAATAGTTACGCCCGTCTTGTGGGGTATATTTCGTAAAATCACTAAAATCAACACGAAATAAATACTTAAACGAAATTTAGGGCGTACATTTTTGGGCGGAGATCTTTTTTTTTTCTTTCGAGAGCGAGGGTTGCATCATGGAAACAAAACTGTGTTTTGTTTTATTTCGTGGTTTAAGGTGGTTATACCTAAAATATCTGCCTTATATTTCCAATGGTAAATCTTCTTCACATATTTTCTTCGCCATTAATGTATTCCCAAGGATGAAAATTTTCACGTTGATAAAAGTAACTTTAAGTTAAAGCATGGGATACTTAATATTTGCTAAAACTTAATGATAACTAAGCAATCCAACATTTGTCTGTCTATTGATGTCATCTATGTACAGGTCGCGCCATCTATTAACAGGTCTGAACATTATTCAATGAAATATGATTGATTTTTAATGTTAGTATCCCATGCTATAACTTAAGGTTAGTTTTGTCGATGTGCAAATTATTATTCTTAGGAATACATTAATTGCGAATAAAATATGTAAAGAAATTTCACCGTTGGAAAGGCAGAGATTTTAGGTGAAACCAACTTGACGATCACTTTGAGCAATCCAATGGGCCATCAGCAGTCGCCCGTCCCTACTTTTGTGTCACTGGCAACAAGGAAGAGAAAGAACCAGAGCCGTAAGCCAAACGCACCACTCCATGCCTTATCCGTGACTCGAACTCAGGCTCATATCCGAAAAATAGTCTTAGCCGGCTCACCAGATCATTCGTCCATTCGGTTTTACCATTGATATAACTGGGTCATTCCAGGACAAGGTGTTAGAAGTAATTCACTTTTTTTTCATTGGAAAATGTGATTAGTTTAAGAGTTTCTCCCTGATCCTTATAGCCTGGATGCCAAGGCATTAAATACCGCCAAGATAAGCAAGTATGTATCCACTTAATAATCAAGTAATGCGGTCTAAAAAATCAACAAAATAGAATTAATACGCATTGAAAAAAATAATTCGTTTGGAACTACTTCCAAGAAAAGCTTTGAGAAGGAATTTTCTGAATTTCACAGTGGGATTCCTGCCTCGATAAAGGTCTTGCACAAATCTAGAGAAAATTCCTTCTCGCGTGGGATGTAGATTCCTTATTCCAAAACAGGTATATTTCCCCTTTTGATTCCCGGCTACGCCAGAACATATACACTGAGTGGCCACTTTGTTATGACCACCTGACATTTTTAAGCAAATGAGCTATGGCTGCACGCTGTTGCCGCCAGAGAGCGAGGCTAGTATAAAAAGGGAAAGCTTAGTGCTTGCGACACCAGTAGAAGTGATTTTGGGGTGACAAGATGGGTAAAAAATGCGCTTTGACGGACTTTCATCGTGGGATGATTGTAGGAGCTTGTGGGATTCAACTACGCCCGATCGAATGCAACCCATTGCAGCGCCCTTAGTGGCGAAATGCGGACGTTAGCCATTGCAAATCGAAAACGAAAAGAGATAGAGCACAATTTTCAATTACAAAGTTCTAGAGCATCAATTAACTAGTACAAAACAACATTTGTTTCACACGGATAAGATAAATTGTCGCCTGTATACCCTAAAATGTCCAAAATCGATGCGCGACCTTTTGTGTGAACGTTTGAAGGGAACAAGTATGAGCAAATACACACAATGTATTATGTAAATGCGTACTTATGTCAATACAGTTTGATGACGTCAGACAAAACAAAAACAAAAAAAGCAAACTGGCGCACAGTGATAAAAAGTTAATGTCGTGTATGTTCGAAGAGTTCGCCATTGCCCACGATACACATTTGTATTCGTGAAAGTAACTGTGCATGCACATTCCTCAGCATGGAAGGTGTCACACTATTGCAAACATCTGTAACACGACGACGTAGATCCAGCAGACTTGTAGGCGCTGTTGCATACACCTGATTTTTTACGTAACCCCAGAAATCCAAGCTCGCCATTCTTACACAGCGTACGCAAACCTAAACTTCTGATCGGGGTACATTCTGCTACTGGTTTTTATATCGTAGGTACGGTACAACGTCACAATCTGCATTTGCATACGGCTACATTTGCGAAATGTGAATATGCAGTTTCGAATAATCGCACATCGATTTCGGATATTTTAGGGTATTCAGGCGACAATTTATCTTATCCGTGTGAAACAAATGTCGTTTTGTACTAATTAAGTAATGCTCTACAACTTTGTTGTTGGAAATTGTGGTCTATCTCTTTTCGTTTTCGATGTGTAATGGCTAACTTCCGCATTTCGCCACTAGAGGCGCTGCTATTGGTTGCATTCGATCGGGCGTAGTTACTTTACTATACCGTTATCTCACTTGCATAACTGTACCTCTCTCCGATCGCAAGTTATTCCAGGCTAAAGGGACTTTTCGATGCACCCTGTATATATATATCAACATCAACATTGTCAACCATTATCAATCCACTGCTGGGGACAAAGGTCTCCCTAAGTTTCTTCCACAACGGTCTGTCTTGTGGCAGTCTCCTCCATGTTACTCCCGCATACTTTCGAATTTCATCCACCCATCTCCATTCCAAAATGACTCCAGAACCTATATATATATATATATATATATATATGTCGTTTTCTCGTTCTTGTTTGCTTGTTAACTGTTAATTGAATAAGCGCTTCTTGTTGAATAAGGTTGGTTAAGCGTTTCTGTTGAAATGTCAAGCGGAAAAACATATTTTATCAGGAAAATAAAGCTTTGATAGCAAAAATAAAGTGATGAAGCCACCATCAGTATTATTCTGTAATACAGGTTACCAAATTTAATTTCGGGGACCTGTTCGAACGGATATTAACGGCAAAGTGAAAAACAAACTGTAGTACCCAAGATTTCGATTATTTTTAGAGACAATTTTGTCAAAAACCGTATTATCTTGCTATAATATTTGTTTCCACGTCTCAAAGGACCTGATACCTTGAAAAACAACAGTGTAGATTTGAATTAAACCTCGTCTTTCCATTCCTGTTTTTATAATGCTCCTAACATTCCCTTCAGTTTTCAGATTTTAATGCATTGCTCTGAAAAGAGGAACATTTTCTGGAGTTCGTTGTTCTGGGAATTACATTTTCAGCGGCAGGATGAGGGCAGGTGTTTCTGTCTTGGAAACACGAAAATGATAAATTTTATTAAGCAGTGAGGAAACTCCGTGAAAACATAATATGTATTAAATAATGTTGCCTTTGTATTCTGAGTTACTGCATGCAGATTCTAGAAAATACGATCAATCTTCTCGGCAATATGAGAAATGATGTAAACAAAAGCTTGGCTATTTTCTTCCATAACTGTCACATTTGAAACAAAGGAATCGTATCTGTAATCCAGAGTTCAGGTTTTAATGCTGACGTGTTACATACGCAGGAGGAATGGTAAATGAATAGAATATCTCTTGAGAAATACTGCACCCATTCACATCAGGCATAAGAGCAATCACCGGAATTTATTATTTTCTCGAAGAATGAAAGAAAAGGATTAAATACGTGTAATTTTGTCTGGTAAATTTTACTATAGGTTTTATTTTTGTGAAATATTATCTGCCAACAAAGATTGAATTATTGTTTGTGACAATACGTTGCATCAAATATGATGATTATGTCTAAATTTAATTTGAACGCTGAAGAGCAAAACGACCATGAAAATTGTCCAACAAAAATTATAGAGTATCTGTGTGTTTATGAATTTAAATGGTTTTATGCGCCAACAAAAGAAAGCAGTTTCTTCCAAGTAGCCAAAATTACGATGACAAATTTAAAAGATGTGCTGAAGGAGATAAGTCCCCCTTTTTTTCTGTTTCGGGGTTTTAGGACAGCCGTGAGTAACTCTCTAATATATAAACAGTCTCTCGTCCATAAGTAAGAGTCACTGGTTCCAGTGAAAGGCCAGAGACAACTGCACAACCCATTCCTTATGCACGGATGATGACACCTAACTAATAAGCTGTAAGATCCCTTTTAGCTTGCAAAACAGCTGCCACTCGGCGAGGCATTGATTCGATGAGGTGGCGATAGGTATCCTGAGGTATCTGGTACCATAATGCCAACAGCAGGTCCTCCAGTTTCAGTACATTTCGGGGTGGTGGGGATTTAGCGCGAACCCGCTTTTCCAAGTCAAACCACAAATGTTCCATTGGGTTCATGGCAGGTGAATTTGGAGGCCGGGGCATTAACATAAAATCACCAGCATGTCCTTCGAACCCCTCCTTGACGATTCTGATGGCGTGGCATGGCGCATTATCCTGTTGTTAGTGGCCATCACCAGCAGGGAACATAGTTGCTATGAATGGGTGAACTCAGTGCTCAACGATGTTCAGATACCTGACTGCTGTCAGGGATTGTGTTATTGTAATAATGGGGCCTAAAATGTCCCAAGAAAGCATCGGCTGCAGCATAACACCGCCAACGCCGGTTTGTTTCCGCCAAACAGTGCATTCAGGTGCCATAGCCTCCGTTGGTAATCGGCGTATCCGCCCTCAGCCGTCTAAGTGATGCACCAGGAATCTTGATTCGTCAGACCAGGTCACTTTCTTCCAATCATCCACGGTACAATCTCAATGGTCTTGGGCCCATTTCATGCGTTGTTGGCGATGACGTGCAGTGAAAGTGGGAACCCGGCTGGGTCTTCGGCTACGTAGGCCCATGCGCAGAAGGCTGCGATGAACTGTCTGCTGTGACACATTGCCCTTCTCACCACTGTTGTAGCTGCGGGTGATTTGTGGCACTGTGGCCCTGCGGTCGCTGTGAACAATGCGCAAGAGTATCCGCTTTCTCTGGCATCAATGAGCTGCGGACGACACCCTGCTGGACCACGTTTCGTCGTTTGGACATATGTGCACCACTTTTGATACGTACGCACTTCAGCGACACGTGAACAATCAACAAGTTGCGCCGTTTCCGAGATCGTAGTTCCGAAGGTGTCGTGCCATCACATTTTGTCCTTTATCGAACTCCGATAAATCGGCAGCTTTTTCGCATTCTGACTATAAACACTCTACTAACAGAAAGCCGGTCCTCAGGTTGTATGTATATATATATATATATATATATATATATATATATATACATATTGCATATATGTAACATATTGCCAGAATGACAGACCATCGATGAACAGAGTAGACATTTTAGACTGGATTCCAAGAGAGAGGAAAAGACCCTGAAGAAGACCACATGGGAGATGGGTGGATGAAATTCGAAAGTGTGCAGGAGTAACATGGAGGAGACTGGCACAAAACAGACCGTTGTGGAAGAAACTTGGAAAGACCTTCGTCCAGCAGTGGATTGATAACAGTTGACAATCATGATGATGATGGTGATGATATATATGTATGAAGTGTACATTATGACGATTCAGAAAACCTCAACGGACAGATAAAGAACAAATAATGAAACATATATACACTATTTACCAACAAGTAATTGGACATCCCTGCAATTGACGATATCTGCAGTACTGATACACGTCACGGCCGCCGCCGCCGTTAAATATCGTGTGGGAAACAACAACGCAACCAGTCGCATGCAAGATGCCACAGTTCGGAGTTCTCTGATTTCAAGAAAGGTGTAATCGTCGGGTATCACAGAAATGGCCGATCCATACGTGACATATCCAGCGATTTGAAGTACCCAAAATCGGCAGTGGCCTACGTGGTTGGCAAGTGAAAGATGAGAGCGGACTGTCCGAATGTGCCCCGACCCGACATACCCACAAAACTGGGAGTTAGAGACCGACGGGTGGTGGCCAGAGAAATTCGGAAGAACCGCACCAAATCGATGGGCCGCATCCGTGAGGAGTTTCAACAGGCATCCGGTGGTGTTCTTTCGATGAATACCATCCGTAAGAAAGCCCATCTGCTCGGTTATCATGGACGTGCTGCCAACCACAAGCCTTTGATCACCAAGTCCAATAGCGCTGCTCGGTTAACGTGGTGCAAAGAACGTCGACAGTGGACCGTTGAACAGTGGAAACAGGTTCTCTGGAGCGACAAATCAAGGTTCACCCTCTACCGTTCGGATGGCAGGGTCTGGGTTTAACGTCTGCCTGGAGAACTCCTCCTGCCGGAATGTATTGTGCCAACTGTTAAGTTCGGCGGCGGTGGAATTATACTATGGGGGTGTTTCTGCTGGTATGGCACGGGACCCTTGGTTGCAATTCCTGGTAGACTCAACGCCGAGACCTACTGCACCATTTTGGATGACCATGCGCTTCCTTAGTTGTGGCGGTTTTACGGGGTGGACCCATGTTACTTTCATGATGAAAATGCCACCTGTCATGTTGCGAGGTACACCATGGCTTGGTATGGTGACAATGGGGTTAATCAAATGGACTGGCCTGCGCAGAGCCCGGACCTTAACCCTATCGAACACCTCTGGGACGAGTTGAAGCGTCGACTTAAGGGGTGCCTCCACCGTCCGAAATCGGTGAAGGAACTGACCTGTCTTCTCCAAGCCGAGTGGAAGAAAATACCGCTAGCCGTCGTACAACGCCTGGATGAGAGTATGCCCCGGAGGGTCGCAGCTGTAATCGCCGCTTGTGGAGGCTCCACCAACTATTGAAGGTGAATAAACTTTGTTTTCCTTTTCTATCACAGGTGTCCAATTACTTGTTGGTAGACAGTGTATATATATATATATATATACGTCACAAATACTAAAATATTAATTTGTGCTTATATTTCTTTGCAACTTTTGATGTGATTTTCTTGCGTGTTTAGTATATATTCTCTGTATTTAAAAATGTAATATATATATATATGTATCGCAGCCGTCTTGCTGTTGCTCGCACCAATGCTTCTAGTACCCAGGATTATTCGATAGTCCATCAGATCACGTCTTTTAGCCATTATTTCTTGGGCAGTGTACTACTGCATTGGTCTCTTCATGCCTTAAGCGTTCCCTTTTTATACCGATTCTGCCGTCTTGCGTCAGCCGCATATTCAAGATAGTTACTTTACATAAAATGGTCTAATGATCATGATAATTTAGCCGCTCAGTGTATATCCGAATGACAAAGTGATGCTTAGACACTAAATGTAAAGAACACATGAGAAGTGTCAACCAGGACATGCAGAATCGTAGAAGAATTGTCCCTTAATGAACTTTAAAGAGACTGCCACCAGGGAAACAGTCGATACCGTCTTCAGCAGACTAGCGTGCAATAATACTATCTGTATGGAACTACGAATGGTTTCATCATCAACAACCATGGGAACTATTCCCATAGATGTCTGTTGCCACAATGCATCAGGTATCAATCGTCTTTTATTGTTTTACTATCAGGGTATCGACACTCATGGCAAACCCTGGCATCCCAGGAAAGTGGGTCTAAATGTAAAGTGCGTTCGGGACAGATTTCATAGGTAACCAACCGCGCATTCGCGTCCTCACACACGAAAGCACAGCAGATGGGATGGCCGGCAGGACAGGGGTTCGAACACTCGTCAGAAACGTCTTCCTCATACAGAGTGCACAGCGACTTAATCAATTATGCCGGTGGTACCAATGGTTTGGTATGCATTATTAAACGATGGAAACAGATTGCTGCACACCGTATAATTGTGTTATAAATACACGTAAGTCCCACTCGTATGCCTTCAACGTACTTTTCAAAAATCAACTCGGTTTTTACGTTATTTTCTCAAAAATCATCTCCGTTTTTACGTTATTTTTCAAAAATCTTCTCCGCTTTTATATTATTTTTTAAAAATCGTTTATGTTTTTGCGTTATTCTTCAAAAACCATATCTGTTTTGACATTGTTTTTCAAAAATCATCTTTGTTTTTACGTTATTTTTCAAAAATCATCTCCGTTTTTACGTTACTTTTCAATTCAATTCAATTCAATTATTTTGCTGAGCAAGAAACGAAAGAACAGTATTACAGATAAATCAGTTGAAACAATGCCCAGCCAGGAAGCAGGGGGGGAGGCCAACCAGGCCTGACAAGGTCCCATGCTCCCTAGATCAGTTTTACAACGAGGGCAGTAGTTTTAAATTACAAACAATAAAGGTATCATTAGGAGAATCGAACAACCAAAAAATCAAATAACCAAAAAAAAAAAAAAAAAATCAAATTTCGATATACAAGTCATTATCTTAAATATAGTTCCCATCCACTGTGATCACCAAGTGGAGGTGCCGCAATTCATTATAAAGTTTCTTAATTTTTTTTAAAAAAGGTTAAAGTTATTTAAGGAAGTTAGCTCCGTGTGTAATGAGTTTCAATAATGTGGGCCAATGTAGTTTGAACTTTGTTTCTGGCTTCCGTTTTCGGAAGAATAGGCCTAATATGCGATTTAGTGCGTGGGTAATGCGTGAGTATCTGGAGTGTAATATGTATAATATCGGAATGTAAATTATTCTTAATGCGCTTGTACATAATGTTTCCAATATTGTAGTAATATTATTGGTTAATCGTTAGAATATTATATTTATTTAGGAAAACTCTTGTAGTATTATATAGTGTTTAAGTTGTGAATTTCTATCAAATTTTAAGTCAATTAATCTTATATATTTGTTTTAAAGAGTTTGAAGTTTTTTGGAATAAATTTAGTTGTCAGTCCCCATGATGAGATAGCATAATTAATATGAGACTGGAACATGGTATAATATAAATGAATCAGTGTTTTGTAGGTAAGGTTTGTAAATATAAGGCTAATAAATCCATTGTTTTTAGACAGTTTGAGAAGAAGAGAGTCAACATGATGGTTCCATTTAAGGTCCCTATGTAAGGTAATCCCCAAATAAAGTAAGGAGTTAACCACTTCAATATTAGTACCATTAATAGATAATGTGATAGAATTAGGTAGTGAGATACTTTGTTTTGAGAAAATTAAAGATTTTGTTTTGGTAGTATTTTTTAGTAATTCATTGGAGTTTAGCCCATATGAGATGATATTAAGTTGAGTATTAATATTCATAGTAGTTTCTGTCATTGAATTGAATGAGGTAAGGATGGGTATATCATCTGCATTGAGGAGTATGTCCAAGTCACTTATTGAAACAAAGATATCGTTAATATATATAGTGAAAAGCAACGGTTCCAAGATTAAACCCTGTGGGACACCAGTTGGTGTAAGTTGAAGCATGGATTGATGTTGGTTAATTTGTGTGTATTGTTGTCTATTTGATAAATAATTTTTAAAAAGAGAATTTTCAATGTTCCTATTTTCCTATCGTGTGTAACTTATGAAGTAGAATATATGATTTATGGTATCGAAAGCTTTGGATAGGTCTAAAAAAATGCAATGGTATATAAGTTGTGTTCAAAATTATGTTGGATAGTTTGTTGTAGGTATAGCAAGGCTCATTCTGTTGATTTTCCAGATTGGAAACCATGTTGATTTGGATTGGTGATTTTTAGTTTATAAATGTACGAGATTAATCTATTGTTAATTAATCTCTCCAAAATTTTAGCACAACTAGATAAATTGGCTATAGGACGGTAGTTATTTGCATCATTTATCGATCCGGATTTGTATTTTGGAATAATTTTTAAAAATCATCTCCGCTTTTATGTTATTTTTCAAAAATCGTTTCTGTTTTTCCGTTATTTTTCAAAAACCGTCTGTATTTTTACATTATTTTTCAAAAATCAACTTGTTTTTACGTTACTTTAAAAAAATCATTTCTGTTTTACGTTATTTTTTCAAAATCATCTCTGTATTTACGTCATTTTTCAAAAAAACAACTCTGTTTTTACGAATGATAAGAAGGAAGTTATTCGTACTGAATAATCACTAACAATATTCATAAAGCTGTCTAAGTACGATATACTGAAACACGTTTTCAAATTGCAAATTAAAAGCTACTTTTTTTTCAAGTTAAAACCAGGTTAAAAGACGCAAGATCTTTCAAGGCCTAAGGGCCCCGTTCTCAGCCCAAGTGCCACAAGTCACAAAGATGCAACCAGTATATATTGAATGACAAAAAACCCACAATGCACCCCTCCACAAGCACAAATGATGCCATTTAAAGTAAATTAAAATTCAATAGGTGAAATACTATGCTAATTTTTCTTCTTTAAATTGCTGGGTATTATGAGTAATAAACCGTTTCCACTGTCAAGGGACAAAAGCCGGAAGCTCAGAATTACGGTATGTTGCTCCATACTTGCTAATAAAAAGGCTTTCCGAAAGAAAAATTGTACGCTTGTTAAAATTAGAAGCAAGAACTTTGGAATTCATCCAGTCCGGGGAAACTCACCCTGGTTGACTGCAATAGTTAAAGCTGTAGTTGTCGATCCCGTTCTAATAGTGCATTTATGTTCCGAAATCCGGATATTTAAAGTCCTAAGCGTGGATCCTATGCAATATTTAACAGCAGCATTCGGGCCCCTGGGAGCAAGTGAAATACAGTATACTCCCGGTTTGTTGAATGTTGAGACAGGGTCTCTGTATTTTCGTACCAAAGAAACATTTCTGGCACTTATTTCAAAGCCTAGGTTATGTTCCTAACAAGCTTTTTTTCAAAATGGACACCAGAGGGGGAGGAATTCAATTTTACCAACATACCTAGTTGAAGAAGTCGCAGTTACCAAAGTCGTAAATCTCAACCGCTGGAACTGTTGTAATAGTCCATGGAAGAAGTGAGCTGGATAACCAAAAGAACGGGCTATGTTCAAGACCTTGGACAATTCCTCATGTCGAGACATACAAGACGAAGAATGCGTGAAGGCAAGTTTTATTAAAAAACGAAGTGTAGAGGCTTTATGTTCTTGTGGATTAGATGAAGCAAAGGGGATAATACAAGGTGCAAATGTCGTTTTTCAATAAACTAAAAACTTAATTTGGTTAGATACGTTATTTTTCAAAAAATCTAGTTTTACGTTATTTTTAAAAATTCATCTCTGTTTTTACGCGTTCTAAATGCGTTTCTGCAATTTATGTACACTGAAGTGCCAGAAAAACTGGTACAGACGAGTTTATATAAAATACATAGCAACGTCACCTATGCGCGTACTCTGTTGCATCCGCCAGTGAGTATATAAAGCGATAGACATCCTTGCCAGCTGTCGGAGCTGTTTTCGGCATGAGAATGACAAGTAATAACGATTTAAGCGATTTTCAACGCGGTGTCATAGTTGGCGCTCGTGAGATGGACCATAGTATTTTGGAGGTAGAAAAGAAGTTTGGATTTTCACGGCCGACCATTGCAAGAGTGTACTGTGACTACAAGAATTCCGGCAAAACCTCCAACCTACGAAACCACTGTGGCCGTAAAAAGACATTGGGTGAACGTGACCATCGTCGGCTGTCAAGAGCCATTTCACGCGATAGGCGTGCAACACTCTCACAGGTATCATCGGAATTCAATGCTGGAGCCTCAACAAGCATCAGCGTCCGGACTGTGCAACGTACCCTACACGATATGGGCTTTGGGAGCCGACGCCCAACTCTAATCCCCTTGACGGGTGTACGAAACAGAGCTATGCTCCTCGCTTGGGCACGGCAACACCGCCACTGGACACTTGATGAGTGTAAACACGTAGCCTGGTCTGATGAGTCGCGTCCCCAACTGTGTCGGGCAGATGGAAGAATTCGTGTGTGGCGCAAACCCCATGAAGCCATGGATCCCGCCTGTCAACAGGGAACTGTACCGGCTGGTGGGGGGTCCGTAATGGAATGCGGTGTGTTTAGCTGGACTTCACTGGGACCCCTGGTACGCCTACAAACATCTGTGACCGGTCAACGCTATGTGCGCATCCTTTCTGACGAGGTACACCCGTTCATGTCCTGCATTCATGCTGATGGGTTGGGCCGGTCCCAACAGGACAATGCATCTCCACACAAGTGTCGGGACGCCACATTATGGTTAGAGGAGCATTCATCTGAGTTTCGGGTGTTGCTGGTCCCACCCAAGTCCCCAGATCTGAACGTGCTACAACACATTTGGAATGCCATGCAACGCGCTATCGAACACAGGAATCCGAGACCTCAGAATACACCCGAATTGTGGAAGGCTCTACAGGAAGTATGGTGTGCATTGCCTACATCATATTTCCAGTAGCTAGTGGAGTCCATGCCCCGTCGTATTTCTGCAGTCCTGCGCTCCCGTGCGGGATCTAGCAAGTATTAGACTGGTGTACCAGTTTTTCTGGCACTTCAGTGTATATCTACTGCCTTAAATCTCAGTGGAGAGCGAAAGCTGGGCGATTGTATGCATTCTTTTTCGCCAGAAATAATCGGATATTTACGATGCTATAAGAGTTTTTGAAAGTTCAATAAGCATCAAGTTAAGTTAAGCTGGCATTTTAGTATGTTTCAGTAAAACTATCTTTAAAGCAAAAGCAACGAATCAGCTTCCATTTAACAACTAACATTAGAGTGCACAATATATGTGTAAACGAAGCAAAATGGGTAGAAAATTTATCCATCCTGAAGGTTCTGAGAGCGACATATGGATCATATATATTTCACTGAGATCGGCGAAGAAATGATTCCACGATTGCAATCGTATCGAGGCAGGCCAATTCACTTCCACGCTACTGAGCAAAATGCATGCGACCTTTGGCACGTGACTTTCATGGGGTGGCCAAAAGACACAGGGCAACCTTACATCCACCATAATACTCCTTACTTATATTATTCATGAAACTTTTATGGTCGTGCCTGAAACCGGATTGAAAGAATTCTTTTTCTTATTATAGAAGATGAAAAGAAAAGAGATGGATTCCCCTCCATGAGCTGCGCATAAAATATTCAGAACTCTGTGTTTTTTGATCAGACAATGGGCAACCGTAACAACGGATCGGTATCTTTCCAGAATCTTCTGCTTTTCGATGCAAAAGTGCATCTTGTTTGCATCAAAACAACGGAGGTAAAATTGACAAGCCAATGCGAGACTGAAAAGAAAATGATAAATATATATCCCAGCACATGTGCATGTCCTTTTTCCCTCAAAAAAAAAGGGATTCTTTTTTTACGCCACTATAAATCATTCATGTTTCTCGTGGTTTTACGAATGTAAAACGTGAAGATGTGCATGCCGCCATGTTTGACAAGTACGGATTGCTCGTGATGCATAAGCCGAAAACAACCGTAGTCCTGCTGTAAAACCACGTATAAAACGCGTCACCCCAGAATAAGGGTTTTGAAGCTTTGAAGAAAAGATTTAAGAGAGCCTTTTGAAGGAATACTTTCTTTAACAAAAGTAACATTCTTCAGAAAATTATGTCTATCGATATCTTATTTTTGCCAAAAATAGATTCTCTCAAAGTATCGTGATAGAATATCGTCACAAAATACCGTGACACAGGAGCTGGTAAAGCAAATGTAATAAATTTCATTTATACACAAGGCGAAAACTCATATCGATTTCTTTTACAAGAAATCAACAATTCGAATAAGTATGGAATTAAATTTTTACAGTATATTCGCGTCGCCAAAAGACAAAGTTAGAGGTAGAGAAAAAAAAATGAAGGATATATATTTATTTATTGCAGATCATTTAATAAAGGCAGTACACGAGATTCGGCAAAATACTCTATTATTCAGTACCTCCGTAAAAATTTGTTTTAATTATATGAGTATTTAGATTGGGAGATGAAAGCTGGAGTTCGATTCATGAGGAGATGAAAAATACGCCATCTTTTTAAAATTGCTAAATGCCATTGCAGCGACTCAATCGTCGACCCTTACCAACAGAAAATGGTGTGCACGTTGCTTTTTCCTAAAAACGGTTTCCCTCTGAGTGAAACAATTCTTCGAGTTGGTGGAAACGTTAGCGACAAGTATTGAAGAACACACACAAAAGGTCTTCAAGAGCGGGGATTTTGGCATGCGCAGTGAATTGTGTATTCACCAAAAATAACGACCAGCAGGCATCAACGCGACTTCCAAAGCCTACGAGGTCATTCTCAATTAAAGAAATTTCTTAGATAAATCAAACTTTTCAGACATAGCAATTACGGTCTGTTTCATAATGAGCCACGGAATTGATGCACAGCTTGTCCAATTATTCCTTGGGCAAACTATACCGTGACGTACCTGCCAGCAGGACGCACACGACATAAAGGCAGATTGCAGTCAGAACAAACGTCTTCGTAGCTCAATTGGTAGAGTGACATATTCCGGAATGAGGGAATCCAGGTTCGAATCCTGGCGTGGACAGAAATGACGGAGAAATTTACTTCGTTACAATGGCGCCCGAACTTTCCGGATGACCCGGACGTTCAAAATCCCGCATTGGTGTGATGTTCTTTCCACACCGCGAGATAGGAAAAATCAGGGAATCTCTTCTCCAGCGCTTCGAAAAATAAAAATGTGCGATGTTGCATTCCACACACCAGATTGACTGGCAGTTCTCGAGTGCGCGTTCTACAGCGGATGGCTGCCTGCAACTATTCATGGTCACGGCTGACCCGTGGGCCCGGCCCTCTTTCGAGGGAGGGGGAGATGTGACGTACCTGCCAGCAGGACGCACACGACATTAAGGCAGATTGCAGTCAGAACAAACGTCCGCGTAGCTCAATTGGTAGAGTGACTTATTCCGGAATGAGGGGATCCTGGTTCGAATCCTGGCGTGGACAGAATCGACGGAGAAATTTACTTCGTTATAATACTTTCTAGAGCTTTTCCTTAAGGACTTTCTGATACGTTCTTATATTATATACTTTTATAAAATACGATAATGAGCAAAATCTCCTCCTGTGTTTTTTTTTTTTTTTTTTTTGACTAGAGGTTTAGAAACCACCGTGAACAATTCGATAGAATATAAGCAGTCGCTTGTCCCTAATTTAGGGCCACTGGTTCTAGGGAATTGAGAGAGCTAGTGTTGTAAGAGAAGCAAAACATCCATGCCTCGCCGGGATTTGAAGCCCGACCCAAATCGGGCGAACGGTACAGCGCTGAGCAACCAGGGCAACATTCCGGTTTTGAACGATATAAGATGTTAAGCTTACATTCCTGTGTAAATATGCCTCTCAACTTCGACTGGGTACCTCGATTCATATACACTATATTGACAAAAGTCACCGGACACTCCTTCAAAAGCAAATAAACCTATCCGCTGCGTTGTAAAGATGCGAGGTACAGCTGCAAACGGTATAAAAACAAGCCTGCAGTTAATCGCCATCATATCGCACTGTGAGGTTGAGTGAAAATGTCGCGACGGGAGAGAACTGACTTTGAGAAAGGAAAGATTTTTGGGTGCTATATTAGTGGGTTGTCCATAAGAGAAACCAAGAGGCGTTTAAACATACCCAAGTCAACTGGTTTGGATGTACTGAATAAGTGGAAGACACATGGCGTGCCTGAAGCAGCAAAACATACCGGCAGACCAAAAAAATCAGTGACAGAGGACGTCTAAGCCTCAGGAGAGTCGTTACAGCTAATCGACGGAGTAATGCACAAGACCTCGGTGTACAGGTGCGTACAAATGCTGGAACCTCGATATGTACACGTACCATTCGCAGGGAACTTCATTCCATGGGTTGCCGTGGTCGTGCGGCTGCTCATAAGCCTTTCATCTTCACTCGGAATGCTACTCGTCGTTTAACATGGTCTAAAGAACATTTATCGTGGACCGTAGATCAATGGAAACTGGTCTTATGGACTGATGAATTCAGATACACGATCCATCAGTCTGATGGCCGTGTGTGGGTATGACGGAAGCTAGGGTAACGCTATTTACCACAGTGTACTGTTCCTACGGTCAAGTTTGGAGCTGGCAGTGTACTCGTGTGGGGGTGTTTTTTCGTATTATGGTCCCGGCCTATTGCTTATCGTGAACAAACCTGTTAAACAGCACGTGTACCTCGATATTCGGGACAACTCTGTGGAATACTATGCAACCGGAGCCTTGTTGGTACCAGCAAGATAATGCACCGAGACATAAATCAAGAACTGTTACGGCGTGGTTTGACGATAATTCCGTATCGTGTGTGGACTGGCCAGCACAGAGCCCTGACCTTAATCCCATAGAGCACCTATGGGATGAATTAGAGCACCGCATTAGAAGTTTGGGACCAAGGCCTACTACTAAGCAACAGTTAGCTGCAGCATCATGTACTGAATGGAAGCGCATGCCTATCGCGGTGTTCCAAAACCTTGTCGAAAGCATGTCTCGAAGGGTCAGTGCATGCATTAAGGCCAAAGGTATACAATGAGCTTCAATATCTTTCGCTATGTCTGCTCTTCACAATCTACGCGTAATCTCTATTTCCCACCTGTCTCTCCCTCCATTCTCTCTCTCTCTCTCTCTCTCTCTGTCCGCAACCCTCGTCATATTCAAAGACGTCTATCTATAATTTGCTCTGACTCACTCTCAGCATTGTCAGAATGTGCATGAAGTTCGGGGGAGTAATGTAGAGTTCAATGAGAAAATATTTAACCAAAAAGTAACTAAATTTAAATTACAATACAGCCCGGTTATACACACAGTTCAAATATCCGGATCCTAACCATTCTCCTTTGAGGGAATGCTTGTAATATTACGCAGGTTTAAATCTATTATAATTGTAACAAAACAACGGCAAAGAAATAGTTACATTTTATGTCTTAATACGTCTTCTATTCTTTTCTCCTTTCGCGATATACCATTCATTCAGACTCGCAGACAATTTATGACAGTAGTCGTGACGTAGTATGATTTGCACTCCTATCTGACTTCGAAATTGTAAAATCGGGACATGATTATAATATAGGTAGAAGACGAGTCTCAATCCCTTTTGTATTTCACAAACGTAATAGACAATAACATGTGTTAACACCTAAACAACTCGAAAAGTAATCATGAAGCTTAGGGACAAAATGTCAATTTTCTTATTTCCACAGTAGCGTTGATAACTCTCACCTCTCTGAGACCTAACACCTTTCAGATAAAATGGTGGCTGCCTTTGTCTGCTTTGCTTGATTGCCTACCAGTGATGCCACAAAGTATATACGCTTAGTAGTTCCGTCGTGACGTTCAGTAAAGAATTAAAGACAGCCAAAAGTAATGCTACTGGTAGTCATAAATTTTTATAACTTCGGAGTGGTAAATTTAAAAAAGCACAAACATTTAAGAATGTAAAAAGACTCAGTTTTTTCATAATATTTCGATCAGCATAGTAAAAGTCTAGATGAATTGTCCAGTTATCTTCTGGAAAGATACGATCATTAAAATTCATGCTCAAGATCAATTATTATCAATTCACTCCAATCAAAGAAATCATGGAAAATATTGACAAGTGTTGTTAAGACGATACAACGTAGTTTGTTACAAATATTTATTTTTTCAAGTCGACCATGGTTTCGCTGGGTATTGACCTAGCTTCATCAGAACGATTGGCACGGAACTATGACCATGAAGTCATCGATGGCTAAACACTGTTACGAAAAGGAAACAAGACGAATGAAATCTGATGCCCCATACCATCAGATTTCATTCTTCTTACATTGTTTATTACCCATGGTTGTCGATGATGATGATGATTATTGTAGATGTAATACGATAAGATTAAAAGGAAAAGTATTTGATCATAGCTGTTAACGTGCTGTAATTCTTTAGGTGGATGAGATTACATTTGATCTATGAGATCCTTAATAGAAGTCCTGACGTCACAAAGGAGAATTAAAAGGACCAAGAAAAAAATATGAAGAGAAATTCGTGGATAACCTGCAGAAGTCAGCAGCACAGTGATTGCATTCAAAAAAGTAGCAGCGGTTTGGAGAAACTGCTAGACTCCGTACCAACAGTGAACGCCATAGGTATATACTGGATACCAGGAGAGGCTAAAAATGATGATAGAAAGATTAAAAGATTAGGGAATAGGGTGTGATGCTTTAACAGCTTGTTGGAATCCTGTAAAAGAGAGAGTTCATCAGGAAAGGGTGTTGAAAGATTTTAGGAATTCTTTTTGTTATCCTGCAGTGTGTTTTCACATATTGTAATAATGAAATGCTATGGTGTGTTGTGTGTGCGTGTGTGTGTGTGTGTATGACTGCGCATGCGTTCTTGTTTATTCGCTTTTTTTTTATTGGAGGTTTAACGAGCACCGTGTGCATCTCAGTGTGCTATAAGCTCTCGCCCGCCCCTAATTTAGAATCACTGGTCCCAGAGAAGGAAGAGGGCCAGCGCCGTAAGACAAACACAACATCAATGTCTCACCGGGATTCGAACCCGGACCCATCTCGGAAGAATGATCAAAAGCCATCGCTTAGACCACTGCGCCAACTGGCTTATTCGCTTTTAACTTCCCAACCTATGGAAAGGATTCGAAAGAAATGAAAAGATAGAGAAAGAAACCTGTAGGAAAACGCTTCTAAAACTTACGAAATTAAATACTCAAATAATCCTCCATTCAAAAAAAACAAAACAAATTATCATGATCAAATTTTCTGTATAAATGAAAAATTTAAACAATCACTGTAGTTTAATAAAACAATGCAGAAGAAACGTAATAATTTTTCTTAGCGCATTTTTCTTCGTATAACCCGAAGGCCTGCCATATTCCCGAAAATATCACGTTATAATCCGTACCCGCGTTTAGCAAGATTTCTTGACTCTATTTTGCCAAAGAAATTTATGAAAAATGCGCTTAATAGGAGTTTCGAAGAAATAAATGCAGATTTAAACTCTAATCGCTATATTACCTGAGAACCAAAATCAGAAATTTTTAGTATTACTTTTCAGTTTCGATGGTTCCTTCCCCCCCCCCCCATAAAGAAAACCCATAACAAATGATTTTATTTACTCTACCTACTAAATCTTAAAAATACGAACTTCTTACTTCACTTTAAACTAGTGTTATACCTTTTCTGATGAATTGTACGAGGCGTGAGGGCGTTTCCTTCTTATAATCCACAGACAGTGAAATTCAGGAGAGAAAAACAATTCCTTCGTATAATCCGCAGGCCTTGAATTTCAAGGAAAGAATGTCGTATAATCCTTACCGCGATGTTGATACCGAAGCGTAATTTCGTGCAGAACAGCCGCGATTCACGTGATGACGCAGCAGTTCAAAGAAATAACGGGGGGGGGGGGAGGCAACGTTCTTCTTTTAAAAACAAAAACAAAAAAAAGAACGGACTATTATTTTTAAATGCTTTTCTGTTGCTTCCAGTTGGACAAGGTAAAACAAAAATTTTCAGCATTACTGCAAGTTAGATAGTTTTGTAGTTTGACCTGCGGTACTGCTTAACGTGTGTGATGCTGAGCAACCGGCAGCACGTGATCGTCCGCGAAAACGAAGAGTATTGCCTTCGTTTTATCGTATTTTCTGCCAAAATGTCCGTAAGCAAAAAATGATTTATGGAACTCCGCCTTCGTATTGCATTATGTTTTCCGGATTTTCCTATTATTAACATATTTCTGGGAATCTGCCAGATATGCGACCTCTCCACGAAATAAGACGAGGATATTTTAAAAATCGAAATACTGCAAGAACCTTTCATTTTTTTCGAAGCGCCAGCGTGTAATCCATATAGTCTAAATTTGAAAACAGATAATCAGCGCAATATACCTAAGTATGATGAAAAATATGGTAATTAGAATTACGCAAAATTATTTCACATCGGGGAGAAGAATTAATTTCAAAATATCATGTATTTTGACACTTTTCACTTGTTGAGATTAGTACACTTCCACTGAAATTCATACTTATAACTAAATTGTGGGTTGTCAACACCAAAGCAATACCAAAACAGATATAATACAATCCGTATTTATTGGTGTAGGGAGAAATATAATCAATATAATCTTCCCGCAAGCTTTCCCCGTCAACGGACGGCTTCTTCAGGTGGTTACAAAGGAAGTTTGATTCTGTTTTCCTTTGTAACCACCTGAAGAATCCTTCCGTTGACTAGGAAAGCTTGCGGGAAGATTATATTTTTTCCTACACTAATAAATATGGATTGTATTATATTTGTTTCATATTCATACTTAACAGAAAAAAAATGCGAACAGTTAATAATGTATAGTGGAAAATTTTGCTACATTTTTGTGAAGGTTTACTCACCCCCGCAGACTGTCTTATCTCAACAAAAGCGGATCACAAGAGAAAAAGAGGAAATACAAAAACGGTGCACAGGTGAACACTATGTGGGAATTTCATTTCTGAATATTAGAAAAATATATATATATATATATAATTGTATTTGTAAAGATATAAATAATCGTTCAATTATACAGCGATAGGGGACTAAGAAAAGAAAAAACGGTGTGTCATTTGAAGCCATCTTACGTGCGATAGATGTGCATAATGTTATAAACGTTACACCGAACGAGAGCACCACATTCAGTAAACGTCTTAAAGTACCTTGCCAGATGATTCTCTTCTTCAGTAGCTGCAAATCAAAATAGAAATGTGGCAGGTGCCTGATAACGACAACATCTGCGCTCTTCGTTCTAATTTTGATGATACGGTGCATGCTCTAGCTACTTAATAAAGGTTTCGGAATGGCAATGCAGAGTAGAATAACTGCGAGCTGAAGCTCTGCTATAAATCTCTTTGAAGTGCAAGAGATGCAGGCAAGTAATAACTTCAATAATCATTAGGACAAGCAGAATAATTTACCACTTTGTTCGAAAAGCACCTTGGGAAAAGACTGGAAAGATAAACGCATAACTTGAGTGGAAGTACATTTGTGATATACCAAAGTACCAATTACCAAGATTTTGTTACTACTTTACCAAAGAAATTTATGAAAAATGTATTTAACAAGAGTTTCAAAGAAATAAATCCAAATTTAAAGCGTAGTCACTTTACTTCGTACTCTCCCTTACCAAATAAACAGAGATTTTCAGCGTCATTTTTCAGCTTCGATGGCCTCCCCTCATCCCTCAAAGAAAACCTGTAATAAAAGCTTCTATTTACTCTAACTTCAAAATCTTAAGATATGCTTGCTAAAAACACGAACATCTAACTGAAAATATCTTTCTACCATTTCCGATGAATAGTATGAGATATGTACTTGTTTTCGTATAATTCACAAATCGCGAAATTTAGAAAAAGGAAAAAAATTCCTCCGCATAATCCGTACCTACGATGTTGATCCCGAACCGTAATTTCGTACAGAAAACTCGCGATTCACAGGATGATCCAGCACTCCAAAGAAAATGAGGGGAAGAACGATCTTCTTATTAATCATAATAACTGTACTTTTTAATGCGTTTCCTTTACTTTCAAGTGAATAAAATTAAGAATTATGAGAATTTTGTGACATACTTACCTCAGAGGTGGCGCACATGTCTAGACGGCAAAGTTTTTTTGTCAGTGTAGTTCAATCAGGAGAACCGTCGACTCCGGAGAAGACAAATGTGGGTTCGAGATTCATCATTGTCAAATAGGTTTATTTTTCACACTCTTCCGCAATACCGTAGTTTCATGGTTAAACCTGATAGTTTTGTAGTTAGGCCTGACAGTTTCGTAGTTAGGTTCCATAGTATGCAGTTCCCTATTTAGAACTCACAGTTCCATAGTTAGATTCCATAGCATGCAGTTCCGTATTTAGACCTGACAGTTTCCTAGTTAGATTCTGTAGCATTCATTTTCATGCTTAGACCTGACATTTCCATAGTTACATTCCGCAGTATGCAATTCTGTAGTTAGGCTTGACAGCTCCTAGTTAGATTTTGTAGTAAGCAGTTCAGTAACTAATCCTGACATTTCCGTAGTTAGACCTAGCAGTTTCCTAGTTAGATTCCGTAGTATGCAATTGCATAGTTAGACCTGAAATTTTTATGGTTAGATTTCGTAGTATGCAGTACAGCAGTTAGACCTGACAGTTTCCTAGTTAGATTCCGTAGTATGCAATTGCATAGTTAGACCTGGTATTTTTATAGCTAGATTCCGTAGTATGCAATTCTGTAGTTACACTTGACAGTTCATTGTTAGATTCCGTAGTATGCACTTCCATGGTTAGACCTGGCAATTTCGTAGTGTAACGTACCAGGAGATGTGATGTGCCTGCCAGAAGGACGCACACGACATAAAAGCAGATGGGAATCAGAATAAAGCGTCTGCGTAGCTCAGTTGGTAGAGCGACTTATTCCGGAATAAGCGGCCTCGGGTTCGAATCCCGGCGTAGACCAAAAATGACGGAGAAAATTACTTCGTTATAATGGCGCCCAAACTATCAGGATGACCCGACCGTTCAAAATCTCGCATTGGTGTGATGTTCTTTCCACACCGCGAGATAGGAAAAATAAGAGAAGCACTTGAAAAAAAAATAAATAAGGGGGAGATGATGTAACGTACCAGGAGATGTGCCTGCCAGAAGGACGCACACGACATAAAGGCAGATGGGAATCAGAATAAAGCGTCTGCGTAGCTCAGTTGGTAGAGCGACTTATTCCGGAATAAGCGGCCTCGGGTTCGAATCCCGGCGTAGACCAAAAATGACGGAGAAAATTACTTCGTTATAGTAGTTACATTCCGTAGTATGCAGTACAGCAGTTAGACCTGACAGTTTCCAAGTTAGATTCGGTAGTATGCAATTGCATAGTTAGAACTGATATTTTTGTACTTAGATTCTGCAGAATACAATTCTGTAGTTATACTTGACTGTTCATTATTAGATTCCGTAGTATGCAGTACCGTAGTTAGACCTGACATTTTCGTTGCTAGATTCCGTAGTATGTAATTTTGTGGTTGTCCTTAATAATTCCTTGCTAAATTCCGTTTTATGCAGTTCCGTAGTTAGTCCTGACAGTTCCGTAGTTAGTCCTGACAGTTCCGTAGTTAGATCTGACAGTTTCATTGTTAGATCTCGTAGTATGCAGTTCTGTAGTCCTGACAGTTTCGTAGTTAGATTCCGCAGTATGCAGTTCCGTCGTTAGACCTGACAGTTTTGTAGATAGCTTATATTGTATGCAGTTTCATAGTTATACCTGCGGCTCCCATGAATGTATGAGACGCTGAGCTTCTCACAGCACGGGTTCGTCCGTGAGAGCATATAATATCGCTCTCGGTGAATCGTATTTTCTGTCAAAGAAAATTGTTCTAAAAAACGTTACTTCTTCCTACTATTTGTAGACCTCTATCTTTGTATTGTTTTATGTTTTCCTGTTGTTAACGCATTTTTGGTAATTTTTCAAATATAAGATCTCTCCTGTTAAATATGACGAATTGTTTTTAAAAATCGAAGTATCGCAGAAACACTCTTTTTTAAAGTGTCGGATTATTTGCATCAGTGTATAATCCGACTAACCCAAATGTGTTATTTATTTATTTATTTATTTATTTGTAAGCACACACACACGTACGCACACACACACTGTGCGCTAACATCATAGTGCATTAAAAGTGGTAATTACAATCTTGCAAAACATGCTTTACGAAAGAACCCATAACTTACATAAAAAAATATCCGATCATTTTTCAAGTGAGTATACATTGTCATTCATTTCATTTCATTTGATTTATTTTAATTATCACAAACAGAGAATACATATTTAGTGAAGATAGTGATTGACAAATTAAGCGAAACAGAGAAGTAAAAAGGAAAAGGCCGAATAGACCTGACTAGCCCTCTTATTCCGAAATAGAGCAAAACAGCAACCAGTGATCGACGGCCCTGAGAGACAGTTATCATACAAATTTTGAAATGACAATCCGATTTTGGCGTAAATGTGACAAAGATGGGGTAAGTCAGATAATATTCGAAAACTTGAAAATTTTCATCGTCCTGGAGCGGGACCCGAATCCGCGTCTCCCAGAAAACGCCCGGGTATGCTAACCACTACACCACCCAGAACGACCAAGTTTCAAGTTTCCGATCAATTTAAATATAACCATCACAGGATTTGCTGACAATTATCATTATTAACTGACAGTTATCATTATTAACTCAAATTTCTCACTAAAGCAGAAGGAGCCGATATCATTCAGTATTGTAACCGAATGTATTAGAACCACAATGATCAGAGAATTGTATTCAATAGTCACATAGCTAGTAGAGTTAATCATTAACTTGTTAGTTCGCCAAGTGTTCTAATCATTGTCATTGCTATAGAAAGTTAATTTAAGATCCCAGAGCCACAGAGACCACTCCATTTTATTTATAAAAAAAACTAACGCCCTTTGTATCTAGTAATCGGGGGTGTTGTAGTTAAGTTGATCGTATAAGGTACGGTTTAAGTTTATTTCTGAATATATAAATATTATTTAAAGTTATCAAGTCCTCAGGCAATGTATTCCAAAAGAAAGGTCCGATATAGTTAATATGGTCTTTAGATCGTTCAGTTCGAGCAAACATAGGTATTAATTTGCTTTTGTTTCTAGTGGAATGTTGATAGGTTTGAAGATTTATTGAAATTAAATCCTGGTAAAGATTATTCTGATTCTTTTAAACATTAGAAATCCTAGATTATAGTAATATAATTGTTCAACCATTAAGAGATGAAAATCATTAGGATGTAAACCCAAATGGGTTGTCAAAATTTGGTCATTGTGTCATTGTCATTTTTCATTGTGTCATTGTGATTTTGTCATTCTTCAAGTGAGTTATGAAGCGAAACGAAGAATTTTCCCCAGCTTCAGTCGTGCAGAATGGCATTGCAAATACTTCATATTTTTTCTTGGTGGACGGGGCACACGGACATTTAATTGTTTTACAATTAGAATACCATCTGTCTCTCCATTTATGATACCGTACAGAAATTTAACCTGGAGAGCCTTCCTTCTCGAATGTAGAGAAGACATCTGAGATATGTAGTCATGATATCTGCGATATGAACTCCAGTACATCTATGAAAAAGGTGTCGTAGAAATATTTTTCTTACTTCGATTTCATTTATTTGGGTTACGGTGCAAGGGCTCCATGTGATCACAGCATACTTTATATATTTTAAGACTACGGACAGACCTAATGAGGGTCTGGACGTAGTCTTAGAAATGAAAATAAGTTTGTGAGAATTGGAAAAACACTTAGAAAGTTGCATAATGTATCTAAGATTGTTATAGGCCGATCGTACAATCCTGGATATGGCTTTTAAAGTTCAAGTTGGAATCAAGTTAACTCCCAGGTTCTGGACATTGTTCGGCTAAGAATATAGTCTCCAACTTTCCAATCTAAATGAACTGGGTTTCTTTTCCGCGAAAAAGAATGACTTTTGAAGATGTTGAGACGGAGATGGTTTAACGTACATCACTGAAGCAGATTACTCAAGTCAGTTTAAAGAGCAAGATATTCGTCAAGAGTCTGTATATTACGATATAGCTTGAGATCATCAGCAAACTAGAGACAATGCGCGTCAATGTAAAAAATAAGGTCAAAAATATACAGTGTTCCGAGTTACGAACGAGTTCCGTTCCTAAGTTTGTGTTTAAATCGCATTTGTACTAAGTCGGAAAAGTTAGGGACGTTTCGTATCTAACGTCAGTTAGACAAATGTTCGTCTTAGTATATAACCTTTCTATGAATAAAAAATATTAAAGAAACACTTCAACCCCTGTTCTTGATAAATTTTTCTTCACATTCACTTTCACTCGCTGCGAGTGCAGCTTCTAAATCTCTGAAGAAGCTTCGCGGCTTTTCTTGCATTAAAGCAAGGCTAATAAACATATTGCGTTGATTTTGTCGCGTTAACCAAATTGTCATTAGCCTTTCTATTTCAATATTTGAATCACTGCTTTGCTTAGTGATAATTGCAGATTTTACCGGGACAGATCGTTTAACAAGCGCAATATTTTTTGGTTTGTCCTTTAAAATTGTCCATCACATTGACAGTCTGTGTCCAATGTGTGTTAGCATTTCGCTATTTTCCGACAGCTGTGTTATTTCCACTTTGGTTTCAGTTGTGATCATTCTTCTTTTCTTTAATGCATCACCATTACTTGCATCACATTAACGCTTTGGTGTTGTTGTTACGAGGGTAAAAAAACAACAAAAAATTCAAGTGCAGTAACACGCACGAGACACTCAAAAGAACGAAATCTCTGTCCTACCTCCGGTCCAACAGCGACGAACCGCTTTAGGCATGAAATGTTTTAATGCGCTACGCAAAGTAGCCCCCGTTTGTTATTACGAACCAATGTATCTCACTTGGCTTTACGGGTTTTGGTTCGTAACTACGGGTCGTTCGTAACCCGGAGATTGCCTGTATATGGAAAACAAAAGTGGTCCTAATAATCTGCTATTATGTGACGAAATATACGATGTCCAGTGATGTTTTCAAATGCCCAATTCGTTAAATTACAAAATGTGCTTCGTATTACCACAGCTGTACATTTCTAATGTTTCGCTTTATTCCTCGATTTCGATACAAAATCCTATATCGAAATCAAGGAATAAGCGAAGCATTTTCCTTCCTCGATTTCGATACGATCTTTTAATAAAACTTAATTGAACAATCTTCTTTTCTCTATCTATTGCCTTCTTCTTCGGATCCTTTTCTATCTCGAATCTTAGATCTCAAACTTACAATATTTATATTTTACTTAAACTGATCAACCAGGCTCTAAAGAAACTTCCTTATGCCCTGCTTTCAAAGCGACGATTTACTAAAACCAGTTTACAACTTCATCCTGAATCCTAACCACCCCCTTAAAACTCTATAAGGAATTGTTCACCTCCTGGGCGCCAATCCACGTTAAAAGATCCCAATTTCCCACAATCATTCAAAGAAGGCACGTGTGGTGAGCTGGCTTGGAGGGTATATAAGTCGTGCTGTAAGCATTCTGAAAACATATCACTCGTTGCTCTCATGGATAAAAGGAGCGATTTATGACATTTGCAAATAGGGATGATTATCGGCTTTCAAGACAAGCGTTGCAGTATTTCTGAAACAGCGCTGTTTGTGGACTGTTCGGGTGCTGCTGTAGTTAAAGTGTATCATGATTGCAGAAATGGCACCTTTGTGAATAAGCGACGTGCAAACTACGGAGCACCGAGTGCCATTGATGTGAGAGGTGAACGGCGGCTTCGAAGATGCGTGAGGGCCGATCTACACGCTACAGTGGAACAACTTATTGGCCAAATGAACCAGGAGACTACCGGAAGTGTGTCTAAAACAACAGTTCAGAGAACCCTGCTGCGTATGGGACTTCGATGCAGACGGATGGTAACTGCACCTGTCCATATGCAGGTGCATCGGCAGAAAAGGCTTACATTTGCACGGCAGTATCGGAACTGGGCCTCCGCTGATTAGCAAAGGATTTCCTTCTCCGATGAGACACGCTGCTTCTTCCAACGGAAGGACGTTGATTTTTATGTAAGCAAAGAGTGGAGAAAACTTTTAAAAACATAAACACGCTGATTTTCTCTCTTGCGATCAGCCGTTAATCTCGTTGGAACTAGTAACGAGATTAACGGCTGATCGCAAGATAGAAAATCAGCGTGTTTTTGATGACAGTGATTTTATGACCCTCGCTGTATTCTGTGTTTGAGATGCGACGTGAATGCACGGATTAAGATGCATGTGCGTTGAAATCATGAGAAGTAATAAAAGGATATCCAACCTAAAGTTAAAAAAGTAAAAAGGTAAGCTGTTATCGTGAAAGAAATACGGGATTACGCCATATAATACAAATTTTGAAGATGACAATCCGATTTTTGGCGTAAATGTGACAAGGATGGTAAGTCAGATAATATCCGAAAACTTGAAAATTTTCATCGTCCTGGAGCGGGACTCGAATCCGCGTCTCCCAGAAAACGCCCGGGTATGCTAACCACTACATCACCCAGAACGACCAAGTTACAAGTTTCCGATTAATTTGAATATAACCATCACAGGATTCGCTAGTCGAAGCAACCGGCATTCATGTTTAGCAAATTTGGAGATTAAGAATCCTATCCCGTGATTGCCAGGAGAAGCAGATAAATCATCATAGAAATACATTCAAATTGATCGGAAACTTGAAACTTGGTCGTTCTGGGTGATGCAGTGGTTAGCATATACCTGGGCGTTTTCTGGGAGACGCTGGCTCGAGTCACGCTCCAGGACGATGAAAATTTTCAAGTTTTCGGATATTATCTGACTTACCATCCTTGTCACATTTACGCCAAAAATCGGATTGTCATCTTCAAAATTTGTATTATATGGCGTAATCTCCTATTTCTTTCATGATTTATCTGCTTCTCCGGGCAAACACGGGATAAGATTCTTAACCTCCAGTTTCGCTAAACATGAATGCCGGTTGCTTCAACTAGCGAATCCTGTGATGGTTAAATTCAAATTGATCGGAAACTTGAAACTTGGTCGTTCTGGGTGGTGTAGTGGTTAGCATACCTTGGCGTTTTCTGGGAGACGCGGGTTCGAGTCCCGCTCCAGGACGATGAAAATTTTCAAGTTTTCGGATATTATGTGACTTACCATCCTTATCACATTTACGCCAAAAATCGGATTGTCATCTTCAAAATTAGGTAAGCTGTTTTTTACGCCTGGAACAGCCGCGGTGAATTCGGTTCTTAAACCTGCTGTAGTGACATTAGACGGCTTCAGTAGCTGGAAAACTTCATCCTTTCAGATCTCCGAAGCTTTCGGCATAAGCACAATTTACATATTTTGCGTTAGTGCTTGTGTTTAGTTAAATATTGCTGCGTTCGTTTCTTTTTTTTTTTAAGTTGAATGCGCGTGATTAAATTATCATTTTTTTTATAACGCTTTCTAACACGAGGATCATTTCAAAAGTTTTGCCCGTGTGGGTTATCTCTTAAAAGCCGAATTTATTTTACAACATACCCATACAGGCCTTTAAAGGAATCTCATGGTTCTTTATGAAAGCGGGCTATCGTTTGGACGTCTTGTATTCCAGTGTGACGTGCCTGCACCGCAGGACGCACATAAGATAAAGGCAGATAGCAGCGAGAACATACGTCCGCGTTGCACAGTTGGGAAAGCGACTTATTCCGGAATGATGGGATTAGGGTTCCATGCCCGGCGTAGACAAAAATGACGGAGAAATTTACTTTGTTATACCAGTCAGGAAACCTCCATTCCGGAGGCGTCGAAATACTCTGGTCAGCTCTTTAAAAACATGCTGAATTGTACTGAATCGTTTCTCGCGGAGTGGATTCTTCAGTTCTGGGAACAAGTCGTAGTCTTGTGGGCTCATGTCAAGACTGTATGGCGCGTGGTGAAGCAATTCCCATCTATACCTTTCCAGAATGTCTCTTACCGTACGGAAAAAATTCGGCCTCGCGTTGTCGTGCAAAATGATGACATCAGCTTTGATCATGTAGGGCCTTCTTTGGCGAAGCTGTGGGCTCAAAACGTTTTGCAGAAACCTTCTGTAGTATTACGCTGTTAAAATGGTCCCCTAGGGCACTCTGTCTGCTGTTATCACTCCAGCCTTGTCATAGGCCATAATCATCATCAACTTTACCTTCGACTTTAGGCGGCAGAACTTTTCTTCTTAGTTATAGGCCATAATCATCATCAATTTTACTTTCGACTGTAGGCGGCGAAACTTTTCTTCTTAGTCATAGGCCATAACCATCATCAACTTTACCTTCAACTGTAGGCGGCGAAACTTTTCTTTTTACTCATAGGCCATAATCATCATCAACTTTACCTTCGACTGTAGGCGGCGGAACTTTTCTTCTTAGTCATAGGCCATAATCATCATCAACTTTACCTTCGACTGTAGGCGGCGGAACTTTTCTTCTTAGTCATAGGCCATAATCATCATCAACTTTACCTTCGACTGTAGGCGGCGGAACTTTTCTTCTTAGTCATAGGCCATAATCATCATCAACTTTACCTTCGACTGTAGGTGGCGGAACTTTTCTTCTTAGTCATAGGCCATAATCATCATCATCTTTACCTTCGGCCGTAGGCGGCGGGACTTTTCTTCTTAGTCATAGGCCATAATCATCATCAAGTTTACCTTCGACTGTAGGCGGCGGAACTTTTCTTCTTGGGTCGTCTTCGACGCACACAGGTCTTAGCCTGTGTGTGTCTGTCCTCGAAATTGAATCTGGACGGTTGGACGCGAGCCGAGTAAAAATATATTTACATTTCTTGAATGACTAAGTAAATATTACAGCCACATAGAAAGAATTGGCAAAAAGACTTACGTGTAATAAACTCTTCTTTTATTGTTCCGCTCGTGGACAGTTCAAAGGGTCATCTTGTAGTCCATTGATGCAATACGTATAGCTCGCTGATGAAGTATATCACACAGATCTCAATTGTATCACAACAGTACGTATTCGTAGATCACATATACACTATATTATCAAAAGTATTCGCACACTACAATGTTTTGGGACAAATGGTTTTATTATGGCCATTAGTAGTTAGTCGGTCCACCATTTTGTTCGCATGACAACGGCAATGCGTCGTGAACATTATCAACCAATTTCCGTTAGGTCTCGACAGGAATGGCTCGTTATTCTTCCTGCAAAGCTGCTACCAAAGTGGAGAGCGAAGACGGTGGTTGTAGTCGATTTCGTATCCGTCGCTCCAGTTCATCCCAGAGATGTTCTATGGGAATAAGATTGATTCTCTGAGCAGGGAAGCCTAACAATTCCACCTCATTTTCAAGAAACCTATTATGCACACGCCGGGTAGTGTGGCAGGAAGCTCGATCTTGTTGGAAAACGCCGTTCAGTATAGCAGGGAGCTCGATCGTGTTGGAAGACGCCGTGCAGTGTGGCAGGGAGCTCGACCGTGTTACAAGACGCCGTGCAGGGGGTACGGAGCTCGATCGTGTTGGAAGACGCCGTGCAGTGTGGCAGGGAGCTCGATCGTGTAAGAAGACGCCGGGCAGTGTGGCAAGGAGCTCGATCGGGTTAGAAGACGCCGTGCAGTGCGGCAGGGAAATCTATCGTGTCAGAAGATGCCGGGCAGTGTGGTCGGGAGCTCGATCATGTTAGAAGACGCCGTGCAATGTGGCAGGGAGTTCGATCGCATTAGAAGACGCCGTGCAGTGTGGCAGAAAGCTCGATCTTGTTGGAAGACGCCGTTCAGTGTAGCAGGGAGCTCGACCGTGTTAGGAGACGCTGGGCAGTGTGGTAGGGAGCTCGATGGTGTTGGAAGACGCCGTGCAGTGTGGCAGGGAGCTCGATCGTGTTAGAAGACGCCGGGCAGTGTGGCAAGGAGCTCTATTGGGTTAGAAGACGCCGGGCAGTGCGGCATGGAAATCTATCGTGTCAGAAGATGCCGGGCAGTGTGTCAGGGAAGTTGATCGTGTTAGAAGACGCCGTACAGTGTGGCAGAACGCTCGATCTTGTTGGAAGACGCCGTTCAGTGTAGCAGGGAGCTCGATCGTGTTAGAAGACGCCGGGCAGTGCGGTAGGGAGCTCGATCGTGTTGGAAGACGCCGTGCAGTGTGGCAGGGAGCTCGACCGTGTTAGAAGACGCCGTGCAGGGGGGTTAGGAGCTCGATCGTGTTGGAAGAAGCCGCGCAGTGTGTCAGGGAGCTCGATCGTGTTAGAATACGCCAGGCAGTGTGGCAAGGAGCTCGATCGGGTTAGAAGACGCCGTGCAGTGCTGCAGGGAAATCTATCGTGTCAGAAGATGCCTGGAAGTGTGGTAGGGAGCTCGGTCGTGTTATAAGACGTTGTGCAGTGTGGAGGGGATCTCAATCGTGTTGTAAAACGCCGTTCAGTGGGGCAGGAAACTCGATCGTGTTAGAAGACGCCGTGCAGTGTGGTAGAGAGCACAATCGTGTTGGAAGACGCCGTGAAGTGTGGCAGGGAGCTTGATCGTGTTGGAAGACGCCGTGCGGTGTGGCAGGCAGCTCGATCATGTTAAAAGGGACAACGGTCGTTTCTATAATACTGCCACATTGTTGGTAGGGCAGAATTATCCAGAACGTCGAGGTGCACACTTCATTGTTCATGGTTTGTGGTACAATAACCAAAGGGACGACGCCCATTTACAAAAAAAAAAAGAAAAAAACTCCATACCATGATAGAGCCTTCGCCGAACTTATCAATTAGAAGAAATCAGTCCGACGAAAATCGTTCCCCGGGCTTTTGCTTAATCCAAACACGCGCAGCTGATTAGAAGAGTAAAAAACGTGACTCGTAACTCCAAAGCACAGCTTTGTAGTCGTCCGTAGTCCAGGAACGACAGGAAACACGCCGCTCTAGACTGAGCTTTGCATTCACGGTAGCGATGTGTGGCTTGTATGCCGCTGCTCTGACATAATAACCCACAGTGTGGAACTCTCTGCGGATAGTTATGGTACTAACCGAGCCATTACAAGCATTTCCTACTTCAGCAGCGATGGAAACCGCAGAAGGAGAACGCGGTTTCTTAACGTTTCTTACCATGGCTCTTCTGCTACTTTCCATCAGTTTTTGCGACCTTCTGGAAAGTTTTTTGTCGCTGTAGTTGCAACGTCCTGCTTCCACCTCTTCATGATATCACTTACAGTCGATTTTGGTGCCTTTAGTTTAGCTGCGAAGCTCCGAATGGAAATTTGACTCAAATGATATCCTAAGACCAGCCCACGCTGGAACTCGTAAAGGTCATTCATGTCCATGCAGCATATCTGCTTCAAAGTTACTGATAACATGATAGAACATCTCAGCTCTATATACTTCCCACTCACAGCGCGCTTTTCTGCGAAACCGTTCTTTCCACTTATGCAAATACACGGTCGAGTCACGTCTCGTTACTAGTTCCAATGAGATTAACGGCAGATCGCAAGAGAGAAATCAACTTTTATGTAAGCAAAGAGTGGAGAAAACTTTTGTTTTCACGCTTTTTCGGTAGTAGAGATGTCAACACAAAAGAGTTCTTTTATGGCCGTGTATAAACTCGGACATTTGCGGGATACTCCACACACGAAAATATGTCTTCTGTGGTTGCAATTTCTTCTATCCTGAAGAAAGTTGATGTTTGTTGACAATTTTACAGCTTAATTCAGTATTTTAACTTCGAATATTTCGTTTTGTTTTCAGTTTGCTGTTAGAAATTCCGATTCAACGTTTCTTTACGTTGTTCAGATCTGAAATAATGTTTGATATTGCATGCCATACAAAATCGTTGAGGAATATCTATATATTAATTATGTAAGGTTTTTTACTGTGAGTCCTATTTTGAGAGAACGGCTGAGCGTAAAGATATGTTTGAGGTATCAAAATAAAGGTCTTACCATGTACATGTGCCAGTCAAAGAGGAAAAATCAAATCGGGGCAAACGGTTCAGGCGTTGTGAGGCAGCAAATTTCCCAAGTAAAGTCTATGGAAGAAGCGTGTGGTTGACTCACGCGTTGATGAAGGCGGAGCATGGAGGGGCTGAGATAGTCCAAAGTCCGAAGTCTTATCGTTTCTGAGCAAACCGTTGCGCAAAGCAACGCTAGCAGGCATTCCTATCAAAGTTCTTCTCATCGGAACAGTGAACACTCTCGAAGACCTGATCGCGTTATGCCGTTGGATGGTGTGATGTATATATACAATTTAATATTCATTCGATCCAGTTTATTCACCTAGGTAAGATGTTTCCCATTATGTAAAGATGTAAATAAACATTACGTTGACCATTGTTAGTGAAAATATTACAGGCGAGAGCTTATAGCCCATTGAGTTGAACACGGTGGTCGTTAAACCTTCAGTCAAAAAAAAAAAAAATCACGAACCTGGACTATTGTCTTTACTGAAGTGGTTGAATGAATTTGTCAATCAAATAAAGTTTACATTTGTTGTTTCATATGAGTTTATTCTTTTCAAAAAAAAAAAAAAATAACTAACCGTCGATTCCGACGGGTGAAGAGCATTCGCAACGCGAATCTTGTTCAAACAACATTCACAAACACTGTTGTGTCTGAAAATGAGAGTGAAAGAGTGCACTATCCAGTTGAAATTTTGCACACGATCGAGATGAGTTCCACCTGATCACTTCTGTTAATAGGAACTACTACTCCTCTGAAATTGGAATTTTTCATTTGGTTTCCGTCAATAAATTTCTAAACCATTAGGATGAGTAATGTGTAATTAAATTTGAAGTAATGCACCCTCCTAAATTTCACGCTGTCGTGCTCCCGCTTCAAAGACTGCTTCATTAAGGCGGTGGACGTCAAGTAATTTTGCTTCCTATACTTCCAATGGAAAAACTTTTGTACACATTTCCTTTGCAATTAGTGTGTTCCCAAGGATTACAATTTGAACAGCGATTAACATAAATTCATATTATAACTTGGAATACTTTATATTTTCTAAAACATAACCATAATTATATTAAAAATCATTAACTTTTCCTTTGGTGGTGTTGAAACCAGAAAAAAGATGGCGCGATCTGTACTTTGACGACATCAGTAGACAAACAAATGTTGGATTGCATAATAATAGTTATGTTTTAGAAAATATTAAGTATTCCAAGTTATAAAATGAAGCTATTTTAATCGATGTTCAAATTTTCATCTTTAGGAACGCATTAATTAGGCAGAAAATGTGTACAGAAGTTTTTTCCGTTGGAAGTATAGGAAGCAAAATTGTTTGACGACCACCTTAAAACCCTGTATTAAAAATAAAAGAAAAAACATTGCAACTGTGAGTGCAATTTTTTGCTTTACATTCCACTGTTTTCTGTATACATTCCAAAGTTTTTCTGTATACATTCCAAATTGTTTCTGTGTACATCCCACTTGAGGGTGATACCATCGTGTAAACGATGGTATGACGCTCAAGTGGGAAGCATACAGGCTATTATTATAAAGTGGATTTATTTCGAATACAAAACTTACTTTCTTCACTAACTATCATTTACTTTGTAAAAGTAAGATAACATCCACCTGATTACTTTTGTTAGTAGTAACTACTACTCATCTGAAAAGGGATTTTCCATTTGGTTTCCATGAGTAAATTTCTAAACCATTAGGATGAGCAATGTATGATTAAATTTGAAATAATGCACCCTCCTAAATCTCACGCTGTCGTGTTCCCGCTTCAAAGACTACTTCATTAAGACACTGTATTAAAAATAAAAGCAAAACCATTGCAGCTGTGACTGTTTACTTTGTATAAGTCATTTCTGCTGCTGAAAATACTATCCCCTTCCTTATGAAAGACATGTCGTTTGCCGTTAGTTGAAATATTACAGGAAGGTCATCAGGGCCGTTAGGAAATACTATTATTATCCCATGAATAATATATCAAAGAGCACGAAACATGTTTTCGTGTTCGATCTCTCTCTCTCTCTCTCTCTCTCTCTGTCTTCGTCTCTCTCTTACCCGTGCTGCATTGAAATTCTCGAGAGAAACGGGGAAACAAAGACACATAAACAGTGACCCATTAGCACACCCACGTCGCGATATTATTCAAGACAAACATAAACCTAAATGATTAATGGCTCTGTGATTAGCACTTTTCATAAAAGCGAGAAAGCATCTCCGAGCCGTGGTCCGAAATCATTAGTCTCTTTCCTCTTCGTCCCCGCGTGGAAAAGCAGCCAGCCAGCCGTAAGGACAGTAAACGATGGTATCACGCTCAAGTGGGATGTTATCTTTCCTGCAGCACTCCAAGCAAATATCGCGCATCGCAGGATGGATGTGTATGTGTAATTGCAGTGCACATGGCTCGATTATGGAAGGATCTACTTTCCAGATAGATGGAGCTACGAAGCTTATAAATAGATTGCAACGTTCAATATGGTTATCCATATCGATCTCCCACCTGTTTGTTTGTGACCCAGATGAGTTCTTTTGTGTTCTTAAGAGGGTGATTCCATGACGTTGCCATTCTATAAAGCCCCGGCTACCACGTGTTCATCAGCTTTGTTCTTTCATGGACATCTGTTCATTCCCATTTCTTCAAACTCTCCGAGTTTAAATTCGGACTGTATCCCGTATAGCTCAAAATAACCGCATGTCAAATAACTTGCTATCTATCAATCTGTTTGTCTATCTCATATTCAAACCACAACACTAAATTTGTACCTACCTGTCTATCAGTTATTCGGAGCACACAAACAGATATTTACACTCCTCCCCCCCCTCCTCTAAACCCATTATACAGTCATTTGCAAAAGTTTAAAACCACCTGTCAATTTACTGCAAATTGAGATTTTCAAATAAACAGTCAGAGATATTTAAAAAAATGACACCAGAGATAAATACTTACATTCTTTTGAACACAAGAAGACCGAAACCAGTACTTTGTGTGGCAACCATGGTTTTTTATAACAGACAGAATACGATGTGGCTTGCTCTCAATCGATGAGGCTTGCTCTCAATCGATGTGGCTTGCTCTCAATCGATGCGGCGTGCTCTCAATCGATGTGGCTTGCTCTCAATCGCTGTGGCTTGCTCTCAATCGATGTGGTTTGCTCTCAATCGATAAGGCTTGCTCTCAATCGATAAGGCTTGCTCTCAATCAATGTGGCTTGCTCTCAATCGATGTGTGGAACAAACAGTTCGAAGAACCCAGCGACTAGTGAATCCATTTTCCACAATCGGGCGCCAATGTGAAAACACAAGTTTTCACATTGGCGCCCAACTGAGCTACGCTGACAAAATGTCCTGCTGCAGATTTTTTGTCTTGACACATGCTTTCACCTCTGTAGTACGTCACAGAAGATAACATTGTCGCCCATGAAACAGCCGGTCCCTTGTTGGATAGAATGTCAACATTGCAGGAAGGACTTAACCCGCAACAAAACTCAGATAATTCTTTGAGGACACCCGACTTTCCTGCAACATCAGGCAACCCGTTCCCTACCAACAGAATGTTCCCCTCGCCATGGAGAACCTGAAGAATCTTGAGTTTTTAAAAGGCAAGCTAGATCCATTGCTTCATGGAGCGCCGGCCAAACTCACTGCCTACGGGCGGTACACCACAAGGCGTACCGCAACTCGTTGGATCACGTGACTTTTCCCCGGTCTTTTAGGGTCCATTCATGGTATTCCTCACATCGCTGTAGACAAAATGTCCGGTACTTTGCATAAATCAGTAATTTCCATATAGGCACGCCACGGGACTGCCAATACCGATCCTCTTTAATTATCTGCGCATACTTCGCCGAGATATGGTTCGGGAACAGCCTTTGTTAAATGCTTCGGTCAGTGAGAAGTCCTGTTTCTCCGTGCAAGCCTTCTCAGATGACGGTGATCTCATTGCTGATAGATTGTCATCAGAGCCACAGTTACGCTTCTCAGACAAGCAATGTGGGTCAGTTTTCCACTGACTAAAGACCCAGGATATCTCACCTTTTGAGAAACCAGTCAGCTCTGCTGTTATCAAAATCGTCGCTTCATGCAGATGGGCACCCACATTAGGCCTTTTATTGAACTCCGTAAGATTCTTTGTCTTTAGCACGTCTTTTGTAAAAAATGATCGTGCTTATGCTATCGGTTTGTCCATTTGTCCGTCCGTCCGCCTGTACCCACCATATCTCTGCAACTATTAGTTCGATTTGAAAAACTACTTTTGCATTGGGAAGCTTGAAATATGAGAATGATGATCCTTCATTGCGTTTTTTCTTACGATGTACAATTTTGCCCCTAGAGGGCGTAAATACAAATGATGTCGAATTCAAAAATACGTTTTTAATCCACATATTTGCTTCTTAACATCCGATTGAAAATAATCTTTTATCTTTCAATTCCATTTATGTCGAAGAGTATTTTAGATATAGTTACTTTTTGAAATTACGCATAGATTTTCCGCTAGGGGACGTAAAAACAAATTACATTTTTCCCGATAACTCTTCTTCTAAACCTCCAATTTGAAAACTTTTTTCTTCAGCGGACACACCTTCTGATGGAAAATCTTTTACATATAATTTCTAATTTTTGGTAAAGAATACTGTGGCCACCAGGGGGCGTAAGTGTTAATTTTTGCTTCTGATATATTTACCATAAAATCTAAGCTTGTAAAATATCGATTGAAAAATATCTTACGTGGACTGATACCACTCACATCGATAAACCTTTTCGGAATATTTTCTTCTTAAAATATTAAACAGTTTCTCCGCCAGGGGGCGTATATCTTATTTTCGTCAATATCTCTACGTCTAGAAGTCCGATTTGAAAATTTTTTTCTTTGTTGGATAGCGTTTTCAGTGTGACATGTTTCTCATATAATTTCAAAAGTTTTCGTAGAGGTGAATTGCGTTTCCCCCTATATCTCTCCTTCTAAATCTCCGATTTGAAAAATTCTTTCTGCAGCGGATACAGCTCCTGATAGGATATCGTTTGCACATAATTTCTAATTTTTGTAAAAAAAAATGGTTTGGCCACCAGGGGGCGTAAACCTGAATTTCCGCTTCTAATGTATTTGCAGCAAAATATGAGCTTCTAAAAACTCGATTGAAGAAAACATCGTTTGTAGACCGATAGTACTCATGTCGAAAAACCGTTGAGAAACATTTTCTTCTTAAAATAACGCGTGGTTTTTACACCAGGGGGCGTGGATGCATATCTTATTTTTGTCAATATCTCTACTTCTAAGAGTACAATTTGAAAAATTCCTTCTTTGTTGGATAGTGTTTCTAGTGCGACATATTTTTCATATAAATTGAAATTTTTCAAGTAATTCATAGACTTTCCGCTAGGGGGCGTAAAGGTAAATTGCTTACCTTCCTGTATCTCTGCTTCTAAAACTCCGATTTGAGAAATTCTTCCTGTATCGCATACAAGATCTGATGGAAAATATTTTTGACATAATTTCTAATGTTTGAAAATTAATAGTTTGGCCACCAGCGGGAATAAGTGTTAATTTCCGCTTCTGATGTATTTGCAGTAAAATATGAGCTTCTAAAATCTCGATTGAAAAAAAAGTCACTTGTTGACCGATACTACTCATGTCGACAAAACTTTTAGGAACATTTTCTTCTTGAAATAATGCATGGTTTCTACGCTAGGGGCGTAGATGTATATCTTATTTTTGTCAATATCTCTACTTCAAGGAGTCCGATTTGGGAAATTCCTTTTTTTGTTGGATAGTGTTTCCGATGCGAAATCTTTTTCCTAAATATTCAAAATTTTCAAGTAAATTATATGCTTTCCGCTAGGGAGAACAAAGGCAAATTGCGTTTTCTGCGTTTTTTCTGCTTCTAAAACTCCGATGTGAAAAATTCTTCCTGTATCGCATACAAGACCTGATGGAAAATATTTTTCACCTAATTTCTAATGTTTGGTAAAGAATGGTTTGGCCACCGGGGGAATAAGTGTTAATTTCTACTTCTGATGTATTTGTACAATAGCAAAGTCTGGGCTCCTGAAAACTCGACTAAATTTTGTTTTTCTTGGGCCGACACCGCTCATGTGGAAAATCCTTTTGAGAATACTTTCTTCCTAAAATAATGTATGGTTTTCCCACCAGGGGACGTATAGTCACATCTTATTTTGATCGATATCTCTGTTTCTAAGAGTCCGATTTGAAAACTTCTTTCTGTGTTGGAGAGCGTTTCCGGTGCAAAATGTTTCTCATATGAATTCATGTTTTTCTTAACACACAAGTCTGCAACCAGAGGACGTAAGCTCACGATTCCGTTTACAGCAATATCTGAGGGATCAAAAACCGGATTGAAAAACTTCTTTCTTCCGTCAGATACTATTGTTTTCCATACCGGCTCCATTGACTTTGAATAGCTTTGATAAATTTAATTTGGGTCAGAACGCATTCAAAAGGCGTGCTTATTACACCCGAAAATTCGGTGTCATCTTTCTTGTACCCATTGTGATTAACACTAGTAACGAGCAGCAGTCTTAAATAGCTGCGTAAGCAGCGTTCACGCACATCTGCACAAAAGTTTCCAATTCAGTGGGCGGTGTGAGTAGTTATAGGCATTTCAATATTCATCTAAGTCTCAATACCGTTAATGAGGGGGCGTTATGTTTTATCAATACTTCATCATGTAGGAGTCAGATGCATTCCGTAATGTTATCTTCTGTTTCAGATGAATGATCAAAACAACCCTAATCCTTCAAATGCGTGGCGCCAGTGAATAAAAAACATCGCACTTTCCAAGTTTTAACAACACACAGCAACCGAAAAATTGTTATCCGGTCACCGCTGGGGATCCGAATCCCAGATCTCTCAATATCTAGCCGAAGACGTTAGCCTTACACTACTGTGGCTAACAATCAACGGCGCTATGTGTGTTTTTCTGCCAGCTTCTGACATCATAAATCTGTAAGATGGGCTGAGCAACTGAGACATCTCCATCTGGGGAACATTAACGGCACTGGCTATATATTAATTACAGCAGTTAAATCCAATGGGCGAAATCCAAAGTGAAAATCCTCCTAATTCGTGGATGATTTTTATCTCAAATACCCCAGATTTCGGGAGATCTGGGATTCGTATATCCAGTGGTGACCGGACAACAATTTTTCGGTTGCTATATGTTGATGAAACGTAGAAAGAGCGATGTCTTGGTTTATTCAAAACAACTCTGCTCTTCATTAAAGCTAATAAAAACTAGAATTTTATCGACTTTCATGCCCCTGGACTGAAGCAATCTAATGCTATAAAAAGAAACGTGTTTTTTCAGAGGTGCTGTTTTGTTCATCTAACATGCATCCTTATAACCATCTTAGGATAGCAGAAGCTGCGTAATATAGCAAGTTCTGATATCCTAAGCTTACCGTATGGCATCTGGTTTACGTAAAGTGTAGAAAGAATCAGTACTCTCTTGGAGGTGTTGTAAGCTCAAAAGAGACCCACACTTACGAGGGGACGCGTTTCTCGTTGTTTCTAATAAAGTGAAATCCGTCATTTTCAGGCATATTGTAGTACGAATATAAATGAAATAAGAACGAGTCCAGCCATCATCAATCATACAAAAAACAGTAAATATTTTAGAAGCCCACTAAAAAATCTAGAAACTCACCACATACTGAATAAAACTCACCACATACCGGAAACATCTTTCCCTCCCGTATATATACATATGTTTTTACATTAATATACCTTCAATATTTGAACACTGCCTCTAATTTCTCTAAAATTTCATTTGTTTTTTTTGACATATGCGGTATGCGTTGCTTTCATACATTGAACTTCTACAAAGTAAACATTGATAACACAGGAATGCATCTATGGAGACAAAAATGTAAAAACCACAAAAATATAAATTATTACTTACTCTTATTGTATAACGTAATTTCTCTTTCCGCTGTTACTTAGTCCTTACTTCAGTAATTATGTCATGTGTGATAAGTCAATGTAATATTAGAAGGCATCCTTACGCATTACAAGAAAGAGGCCAATTGTAGTACTTAAAAATACGTTTATTTTGCTTGCATGGTTTGTACTCCACACTCACATCCGGTTTCTTGGCGTACTCAATACAGTATCAGTGATTTAACATCCAAACACAGTATAACAGCAGTCTATCATCAATAACATCAATCCCCCCAAAAGAAACCCCTGCATTGTCACTTAATCTATCGTTCTTATCCGGCCACACATACGTCACTTGTTCCGACCTCAGTATGTTGCCAACGTCATTCTCATTTGAGGGAACAGATGTAACGTTAAGGTTTGAAAAGGTCTAAGAGAACGAACTCAAATTTACATAGAAAAAGAAAAGTTAAAATAGAATATACGTTACAATTGTTATAAAAAAATACCGCATCCGTCGCGTTTGCTTACGAAACAGAAAAAAAATTAGCTAACCCTTTGAAGTCTAACTGAAGATTGCGCTTCGTATTGAAGAAGTAAAATCAATTGGAGAGTCCGAACACTTTCGTTAGAATGATCAATAGTGTTTAAACCTTAAACCAAATGAAATATTGAATAGTTCCAGGCAAATATAACGCAACCACCATTAGTCACACATAATAATGCGCCAAGCTCGATGAAAAGGAATGTACTTCACCGTCAACGCACTTGTTCAACCATCCCAAGGTACAAACACCCTTCGCAGATATCTCCTTAGAACAGTGGTTCTTAATAGGCGGCCAGCGAAGGGTGTCAGTCTGGCCCGCTGTAAAAAATTAAACCGAAAATAAATGTATAAAATCCACAGGCGAAAAAAAAATTTTTTTGTAAATATTTATAACTAGCTTTACTACACGGCCTTGCGCGTGATTTAGGCTTATTAATTTCATATTCCCTTATATGTCATTGAAAAAATCGGGAAAAGATTGATGCTTGCAAGAAAGAAAAAGCTGATTTCACAAATTATTTAATCATAGTGTGATTATTTCAGCACTTGGCCGTAGACAACATTTTTGGTTTCTCCTTCATCGGCGACAATACATGATTTTGTTGGATCCTTTGCTCTTGACATTACAACATACAGCTATCTATGTGAGAAGCATCAAACGCATCACGTGCTTTCAGTTTCAGATGTCTTTGAAGGGCGAATCTCTGACATAAAAAAGTTAAAAACGTATCTTTGCGAATATTTGATGAAACTGGCTGAAATTTTAATGAACACCATAAATTGTTAATAGGAACATGACCTGCAAATTTCGCCTAAATCGGTAAATGACTTTTTTAATTAGCCGTCAAAATTTTATTAACCGTTTCTGCATATATATTTCTGTTTAACGATGAATTAAAAATTCCATGCCTATTCTAAAAAGTTTTGACCGGATTCTGGAGAAATTTTGAGGGACTCCTTTTATTACCAATTCATAGTGTTGATAAAAATTTCAGCCCGTTTCATTAGGATTTCGCAAAGTCTGTTTTTGCATTTTTTTATGCACAGTTCTCAAAGAATAGAAACTCCTGTCGGAATGCAGTCACCTACTTTCAGATAATGATGCGAACGACGCTGACTTTTTTTATTAGCTTATTAATTAATTCATAACTCGCGAACGGAATGACGTAGATATCTTAAAATAGTTGCGTTGACCTAGAAATTCCAGTATTAATAAGCTATGTAAATTTTACGATGCCACAGTTCGGCGTTTTCGAGATTTTGCTGCTTCAGACAAACAGACGTTTTGTGTTTTATATATAAGATAAGATGTAAAACGGTATACATATTTTTGTTAGATTTAGTTGTGTGATTGTGTTTAAAGGTTTCAGAATGGGAATTCACACGTGGCAAATGATAAAAGTAATTCGATAGTTTTCTGCGGGATTCTCTGACGCTCCTATGCAACGCTCTGCTAGGCGTCACGGGAGAAGTCACGGAAGAAAGGAAGGAGGTCTTGCATATAAACTCATCGTCAAAAAAATAGTTGCAGACAGAAGGATGTGTCGGATTGCAATGCTAATCAGGAGGAAGGTAAAGGTTACCAAGAACAACAAATGGTTAAACATTGAGACTGATATGAGCAATATTTATTGAACTAGACGCCAATAAGTAGTGTCTTTCAGTATGACGTCTGGCCGCCATGTTTGCTCAGACAGCATGCCAGACGTCTCGGCATGGAGTTGCACAGTTTCCTAACAATATCCTGCGATAAGCCATCCCATGCTGCTTGAATCTCCTCACGCAGTTCCTGCAGATTGTGTGGTAGGGGTGGAATGTGGATAGCGCGTCCAACAGCATCCCACATATTTTCAGTAGGTGATAGGTCTGGCGATGCGGCTGGCCATGGCAGAGTGTCCGTGCCTTGAAGACAAGCTCTCGAGACAGCAGCAGTATGCGGACGAGCGTTGTCCTGTTGGAAAATCGCACCAGAGTGAGAGTTCAGAAAAGGTAGGGCCACTGGCTGCGGGACCTCATTAACGTAACGTTGGGCTATCAAAGTGCCTGTACTGAACACCAAAAAGAGATCGTGCATCGTATGCAATTCCGCTCCACACAATTGCATTAGGCCTTCTGGACGTGTGACGTTCGACAACAAACCGTTCATCTTGGCTCTGATCACGGTGCCTCCACAGACGGATTCGTTAGTCGTCTCCTGCAAGATAAAAGCGGGACTCGTCACTGAAGATTACCAGCTGCCATTCGGAGTGGCTCCATAATAGTCTGGCATGACACCATTGCAGTCTTTGGCGACGATTCAGGGATGTTAAAAGCAGTCGTCGTAGCGGTCAGCGTGCGTGTAGTCCTACGTCGTGCAGGCGTCTGCCAATGGTGCTGACACTAATCGGACGATGCATGGAGGGCACCACTGCTCGCTGAATATCCGCAGTCGTGGCTGTTGGGTCACTCCGCGCATGTCAGACAACTCGTCGGTCCTTTCTCTCCGTGGTTCGTCTAGGTCTCCCAGACGCTTCCGGTCACTGCTGCGTGCATTGTTCTATCCACTGCCGCCAACAGCGGGCTGTGGTGATATCCGCACGACCGTACGGCGCGCAATACGGCGATAAAGCCACCTCACTTCCCGGAGCCCGGCCACTCTGGAACTCCTCCAACTGCTGGAATTGCTTCCGAACTTTTCTCCGAGGCATACTTATTTCACTTGCAAAGGCTACAACCAACGCAACAGCACGAGTCAGAATGACAAGCCCGCGCAACGGGACGACCTTATATAGCAGGTACAGCGCTTAGACCCTCCTTGCTTGCGTCACATACGCGGCCGAGCGTGATACTTGATTCATTTGCATGTCTCACGATTTCAAACCTAGTTTCATTCCTGTCGGTTGCTTCCCTCTGGGTGCTTTTTTTTTTTTTTTTTTTTTTTATTTTTTTTGACAATGAGTGTACGTGTTTTCGGTTCTCCAAATCTGTGAATTCTCGCTGGCAGCGTTTGCAGTTTATTCCGTATCAATTCATTTATTCCCTTTCCCACGTTACTTCCGTATCATGCTGCGTGAGGCTCCGACACAACGACTCTAATTATTGTGATCGTTCAAGATGTCGCTCTCGACGCTAAAGAAGAGAAAGGTATAACGAAGTAAATTTCTCCGTCATTTTTGGTCCACGCCGGGAATCGAACCCGAGTCCACTTATTCCGGAAGAAGTCACTCTACCAACTGAGCTACGCAGACGTTTGTATCGCTGCTATCTACCTTTATATCGTGTGCGTCCTGCGTGGCAGGCACGTAACATCTCCCCTCCCCCCGAAAGAGGGCCGGGGTCATGGTCCACGGGTCAGCCGTGACCATGAATTGTCGTAGGCAGCCATGCGCTGTAGAACGTGTACTTGAGAACTCCCAGTCAATCTGGTGTGTAGAATGCAACGTCACACACATTTTTTTTTCGAAGCGCTGAAGAAGGGATTCTCTTATTTTTCCTATTTCGCGGTGTGGAAAGAACATCACACCATTGCGAGATCTTGAACGGCCGGGTCATCCGGGAAGTTCGGGCGTCATTATAACGAAGTAAATTTCTCCGTCATTTTTGGTCCACGCGTCATTTTTGGTCCGGTGGGAATCGAACCCGAGTCCACTATTCTGGAAGAAGTCGCTCTACCAACTGAGCTACGCAGACGTTCGTTCTTGCTGCTATCTGCCTATATATCGTGTGCATCCTGCATGACAATCACGTCACAAAGGTTAACGGTGAAAATCGTAATTTTGACGGTGAATGTACAGAGAAGTATTTGTTTATTTTACCAGGGAGAAAAGGGACTATTCCTTTATGCCTAGTGTGCAAAGAAACTGTGTCTGTATGTAAAGAATAGAATATGAAGCGCTACTTCCGTCCTAAAAATGCACGTTTTAAGCAGAAGTTTCCTGCTTGATCGGACAACCAGAAACTTTAAGTGGCTTTTCGAAATCACCTCTTTTAATTTCATGTTAATACAAGTAACTAATTTCTGAAACATGTTCTATTTTTTTAATTTCCTCGCTATGTAAAGTTCATTTTATAAATTTCACATTACCTTTAATAAATCTGAAAATAAAAATAATGTTTTAATGATTATTAGCATGATATGTAACTAACATTTACCAAGTTAAGTATTCACACCCTCTGGCCCGGTTCCATGAAAAGAAAGAAAAAAATGTGACCCTTGGTGAAAAGTAATTAAGCACCCCTCTCTTAGGATGTGAGAGAGGGTAACATCACCAATCAGGTAATGCTGAACCGCTCCGATAAAGGTACAAGGCTTCGTATTCGACTACTTTCCTTGCCTAGTATAAACACAATTAGTCATTTCTTCCGCTTTTCGACGCTCCATTTTCTCTAAGGGAGTCAAATTCTGCAAAAATTGAAAGTTTGCATTTTTTTTTTTTTCCTTTAGAATAAAAAAAAAGGGGAGTTTAGGAGAAAATAAAATTTCGATTGAAATCCCTTCGTTCCCACAGGCGAGTGGGAGCTGCATATTTGCAAGCCCGTCCTAACTACATTATTATAACTCCTGAAATGAAATCAAGTAGTCATTATCTAAATGCCACTTGAGACTTTCATCAAAGTTAGGTAAAATTAGATCAATAATTAACGTCATTTCTATTAGTACGTGTAGGTGTATGATGGGTGTAACTTTTTCTTCCTAAGTGGCGTTATATATAATTCGCCTTGAAGAGTGGCATATTAAATTGGGTGTCACCTGTAGATCATTCCGTAGATGTCTTTGTTTTCAGATGTCAACACTATGATCCTGTCTGGTGTTATAGGTAATTAGAAGTCCAGACTTATGATTTTTAGCTCGTCCTTTTCTGAAAAGTGTACGTGCTTATAGTATCAATTTGTCCTTCCTTCCGTCTGTGTATACCATATCTTTGCAAAAATTAATCCGAGCAATGTTTACCTGAAACGTTAGAACCTTGCATTCAAGTCTGTTTCCAATGCATAACTTTGCCGCTAGAGGGCATACATGCAGGTGCTACTAAATTCAAAATTCCTGTTCTTCCACATCATTTCTCATAACTATCCGGCTGAATAAATTCCTCACCACAATCGATAACATTTACAGCGAAGGCTATTTCGGGTGTAGTTTCTTTTTCAACTAATGTACAACTTTCCCGCTAAGGGTAGTAAAAGTTATCATGGATATTTCAAATTCCCCTATATCTTCTTCTAAAAATCCGATGGGAAAAATTATTTTTGCATCGGATATAATTTCTAGTGGAAAATTTTTCGCATATAATTTTAAAATTTTCGGTAAAAAAATACTGTTTTGTCACAAAGTGATATTTTCGTTTCCGATGAATTTGCAGCACATCTGATCTCCTGAAAACTCAGTTCAAAAAAAAAAAAAAGGAAAAAATTATTTGCCGTGAGATATGGATCACTATGGAAATCCTTCAGCGCATATTTTCTGCTTAAAATAGTGCACAGCTTTTCCGCCAGGGGACTTAGACATATGTCTGATTTTTCTCAATATCTGTGCTTCCAACAGTCCAATTCAAAAAATTATTTCCTTGTCAGACAGTGTTTCTAGTGAGGCATGCTTTGCATATAATTTAAACGCTTTCTTAATGTACAAATTTGCCACTTTCTCGTGATTCTTTTTAAAAGCATATTTCGAATAATATTTATTGCCTAAAAATCTGATTGAAAAAGATACTAATAACTGCGAAAAAACATTTTCTGAGCATTTCCTGCACAAAATAATAAGCAATTTTCCTGCTAGGAGGAGGGATGTGGGGTTAATACGTTTTTCTCGATAACTCTGCTTCTAAAAGTCCGATTTGAAGAATTCTTTCAACACCGGTTGCCATTACCTAATGAAACACTCAGCATGTGCTCCTTGGTTTCAATAATTCACAGTTCTGGCCCTGGGTGGGATTAATGAAAGTTTCCCTTTGTAATTCCGATCTCCGCTTCTAAAAGTCCAGTTGAAAAATTTCTTTTAATACTGTACCCTATTTGCTACAGTAACGATTAAAACATTATCCTCTTTAAATAATGCACAGTTTTTCCGTCAAGCGGCGTAAATTTCAAAACCTTTTTTCTCGCTATCTGTGCTTTTCGAATGCGTCATGCATTCGAAAATTTTTTATTCCGTAGTGTAGCTGTGCTATGAAAAATAATTTTCTCATATTTTCCACTTTAAATAATTCTTCTCTCAGGCTAATTAATACGTAACCCCCCCCCCCCCCCCCGATGGATCAGTGAAGCGCTAGGTTATGGCTATTCGTCCGGATTTGTCAGGGGTTCGAATCCGGGTTAGGTATGGATGTCATTTTTGTCTTACAGCACTGGCGCTTTGTCTGGAACCAGCTGCCCTAAATTAGGGACGGGCGACTGCTTATAGCCCATTGAGTTGCTCATGGTAATCGGTAAACTTCCAATAAAAGAAATCAGCATATATTTGTATTTGAGAGGGTAAATCTATTCGATTATTAGAATCCTTTACAAAACTCCTTTTTTGGTACAATACTTTTCATTATAAAAATTATTTTTTTTTATTAGGTGTTTAGCGACCACCCTGAGCAACCACTCGATCCAGGGAAGGGAGAGACCTAGCGCCGTTAGACAAACACAACATCCATGCTTGTGTTTGTCCATGCTTCTATCTGTGCTTTAACCGAGACCCTTCTCAACCGAGACGATTCTAACCCAGACCCTTCTCGGACGAATAATGAGCGGCCATCGCTTAGACCATTGCGCCACCGAGGCGGCATTTTGTTCTTTGTGTAACCCTCATCTTGCCTGCTAAGGAACGCAAAGTTATGTGATATTTTACTCCATATTTCTTGTTCTAATTATTTGATTAGGAAATTCCTTTTCTCTTTGACATCTTCCGCTACGAGAAATGTATTCTTCACAATTGGTTAATTTTCCAAATAGACGTTTCAACCACTGGTATGTGTCAGTACCTATTCCCATTTGTGGATGTTTTATGGATTGTAGAAATCCGGTTTATGTTTATTATTATTATTTTTTGCAACCGGTTGTATTAGGTATGAATAACCCTGCTCACATTGCGTATTATAAATTATGCGCAGTTTTTATATAGGTAGTGTGTAGTGTCTAGAAAACTGATTTGGAATAGTTTATCGGTGTCATCTTTGTTGTTATTATGTGCCATTACTTTTTGTGCAGCTTGGGGGATAACAGTCGAGCATAACTTGAAAGTTCCTTTTGTTCTGTAGGAGCTCGATCAAATATTTCCAGAAAGATTGTATTTCTGGAGAAGTCACTTCGTGCGTGAATTCGAAAACTATGTGCGCTTTGAATGCAAAAAAGAAGAAAAAAAAAACAATCGGCTGTTGACAACGGCAGAAAATTTCGTGTTTTGATCCGTCCATTTTGCTGACTACCATGTTACGATCCCTTAATTGCCAGTGACGTCAGCAACAAAGTCCCGGGGTTAATTGTCGTGATAGCAGAGCACCGTGACACAAGATAACATCAACGTGACCTCCAGCACGAAATCCTCTGTTGTTCCGATTTTCCTTTTCTTAGACGAGAATAGCGATATCCCCTTTTTAAAATATATCGTTTATGTAAATGTTTCCCTCCCCGGGTCCAACCCCTTTTTATGAAAACATCAAGAAGTGCGGAGGAAGAGAATGGCGTGCAGAGTCGTGAAAGGCAGGTGTCAGAGTCAGGGAGAAAGTGCGTGCAACCCTTTCGGTCAGATATGGACTCACTCGGTGCCCATTAATCTCAAACAAACAGTAACCACCCTTACTCGCGGACATGAAGTGCTCTAAAAATAGAAGGACTGTTAAAATGGAAAGATAAAGGGGGGAAAGTGCAGCCCTATTAAGGGAATGGACACAGTATCGTTCAATGAAATAAGCATTGGCAATAAAACAAAACTGAGTTCCGGCCGGAACTCGAACTAATGAAGCATGAACTTGTGTTCCTTTGCTTTGCGAACAACGTTGCTGGTTCTCGCGCGCGAGTCGAACAGGCTGATTAGCCCTCTCTCTCTTTCTTTCGCTTCATTCATTCGTGCTTGAAAACGAGAAATCCAATCAACCACGGATATGGTCGTTAACTACTGTGCATTTTTAACCGTGGCTTGATAAAGAACATAAGGTGGCGTACCCTCGCAGAAACATTTCTTTTTTTTTTTGGGGGGGGGGGGGGACGTTACAATCTCACACGAATGTGTGTGTGTTTTCGTTACTAATCTACCTAGGAAGCACGAATAAATCAACCATCACAGAAAATGCGACTATCTAGTAGCTGAAGTTACAGAAAGAACAAGAGAAAAGGTTGAACTTCAACAATTTATCAACACGTTGAATAATCTTTTATTTTACACATGACAGTGATTCAGAACGATTGCGAGTTACACAAAGGTGTGCTCAGAGGCGTAACTAGGGCGTGGCTGGCGGGGCGACTGCCCCGGGCGCAGCTGTAGAGAGGGCGCAAAAGTCATTGCTTGTAATCTGACTAAAACTGGAACTGAAAAATTTGGTAAAGTTTTTTGGTTCCATACTTTGTCATTCATCCACTTACAGAATTTGCTTATTAGATGTTCCACCAGTTTCAGTAGTTATGGCAGCTTAAAATTGTAATATTATAATTATTTTATATATATACTGTATGTTATATATATATATATAACCGATTCCTACATTTACCTTGGGTATCGTGGGTCATATTGATGAAGAAATAGAAATTAATCGCATATAAAACGTGGTTGGAAAGCTTTTTCAAGAACCTGTACAATTTTTAACAGCTATGCCGTAATGTCTTAAAAGAAAAGAGCAGAGACGTGGACCTTGAATGTGGACTGTGACATGCAAAGACTGCATACCACTGAAAGAAGCTTGGAGAGATGCTTGCTTGGTGTAACCAAAACAGATAAGATGAGAAACTCGTGGATAAGGAAACTGAAAAGAGTGAAAGACATCATGATCGCAGTAAAATCCCTGAAATAGCAATGGGCTGGACATATTGCCAGGAGAATGGATCATCGATGGCAACCGAAATTTTAGACTGGATTGCAAGAGACAGGAAAAACCCAGAAGACCACATGGGAGGTGGTTGAATGAAATTCGAAAGCACGAGGGGGTGACATGGAGACTAGCTCAAGACAGACCGTTGTGGAAGAAACTTGGGGAGACCTTCGTCCAGCAGTGGATTGATAATGGTTGACCATGATGAATAAGGATATATATACTCGTATATAAGATGGAAATACAGATGGGGGCGCAGAATCTTATGGTTTGTTCCGGGCGCAAAATGCCGAGGTGTGCCACACACTTTTGCGGTCTGACTATATTATATTCTCTGTCTGGAAATAGAAAAGAAAAATGCAAAGGCCATGGTGTCCTCCAAAGGAGGTCAGAATGAGAAAAAAGAGAGTTCAGGTATTTAGTCCAGGATTTCATGTTCGTACAGGAAAAGATGGAAAGGAAAGGTACTACTAGTTTAGACCAGAATGCCTTTTTGCTAGTTGTTGTTTTTTGTCTTGGGGGTATTTATTTACCACTACTTTAAATTAAAGAAGAAGAGACGTGTATTGCTTTATAACATTATTTCACTGAGCTCCTAGATATAAAGTTTCCTTTTTGTAGCTATAATATCTTTTGTCTTAAATGGTCCACAGACTGACACATAGACATCGTACAATTACCTGTACAAAACTTTAAGTACCAGGTTTCTTACAGTAGCGCAATATACAGTACCTGGTGCACAAAATCAGCGAGAGGGAAAGATACATCTTGTGTCACAATAACCAAAATTTCATGCGATATGCTATCTACAATATCCGAGATCACTACAAAATTTTAAAATCAGTTACTCCGACGGACGATCGAAATTTAATATAATACCTGGGTAGTTCATCAAACGTCAAATATTTCCGCGAATATCTTCTCCTATTACAAGATATTTGCTGTCTTATGAATACAGAAAAATTGAGAACAGAATTTTCCACTTAATATACGAAACGAACTGCGGAAAGGTTGCTGAAAATTTAGAAATTTCCGTTAACACCTCTTAAAACGTCAATTTAGCGTCAATATAAGAAAGGAATTGCAGAAAGTTTTCTGCAAATTCAGAATTTTCCGTTAAAACCTCTTACAAATGTCAGTTTGCCGTCAATATAGGAAAGGGATTGCAGAAAGGTTTCCGAAAATTTTGAATTTTCCCTTATCATCTCTTAAAAACGTCACTTTACCGTCAATATAAGAACGGAATTGCGAAAACGTTTCTCAAAATTCATAATTTTCCGTTAAAATCTCTTACAAATCTCAGTTTACCGTGAATATAGGAAAAGAATTGCGGAAAGGTTGCTGAAAATTCAGAATTTTCCGTTAACACCTCTTAAAAACGTCAATTTACTGTCAATATAGGAAAGGAATTGCGGAAAGGTTTCTGAATATTCCGAATTTTCCCTTAACACCTTTTAAAACGTCAATTTATCGTCAACATAAGAACGGAATTGCGGAAAGGTTTCTGAAAATTCAGAATTTTTCGTTAACACCCCTCAAAAACGTCAATTTATCGTCAATATGAGAAAGGAATTGCGGAAAAGTTTCTGAAAATTCAGAATTTTCCCTTAGCACCTCTTAAAAACTTCAATTTATCGTCAATATAAGAAAAGAATTGCAGAAAGGTTTCTGAAAATTCAAAATTTTCCTGGCGTGCAAAAAATCCGTGAAATTGAATTTTTTTCCGTCATTTCACGGAAAACGTTGTTTCAGAAATATGATTCGTTAATTCACGAAATTAATCACGGAAAATGGCTCGTGAACTTAAGAAAATGCTTGACAGTGTGCTTTGATATTTATTACGAAATTTCATTCAGTCCATTGCTAACTATCTAAAACGCATCAGTTTTTCATTGCAATGAACACTGTGATTTCTTCATTGGTAAAGCTCCTGTCAAAAAATCTAAAATAAAATAGTGTGGAAAACGTTTTTTCTATCTCCTGGTATGAGAAAGGTGAATTTGAGAAATGGGAATACCGAACTTTTCGTATGGAAATGAATGTGGCAAAGCGACAAGTTAAATAAGGTGGCAATTTCCTAGTATAAAGTCACTTTGCTGAGGAAGACGCAAGGATGTTCTCACCCACGTTTTTTTCCTTCCATTTTTTGAGTTTCGTCCTCCGACCTTAATGCTGATTTGCATGTAAAACGGACTCACTCCTCCTTCGAGACTGAAATGTTCTCCTTCTTTCAGAAAAAGGTGAACGCTCTTTTCACAAAGGCCTCTACAAGTCATCTGCTTTAGCAGTCGCTGAGCACGCCCTCAATGAATATTTTTTGCTTCTTTATTTGCCTAGATTCACGTCGAACGGAAACTATAATGGCGGAATGAAAGGAACATTCCTTTTAATAGATAAGTTAATGCTGGTGCATTGCACTTGCGGCATTTATTCGTGATTGGATGGTTAGTAGGGATTTTTTACCGCAAAAAAATGAAAGAACGACAATTTGAATGAATAAATGAGTGATAAAGAACGGCAATTTGAATGAATAAAAGAGGGATAAAGAACGGCTCACACCATGTTTCCAAAGTTGAATGTGTCCTTTTCAAAATCGATTTCTAGATGCATATTTCACTGAAACATATAGCTTCTGGAAGTATTATATAATTGGCATTTCCTATATCACTATGTAAGCAACGTTTTTCCAAAGCTCATTCTCAAATGATTCTAGTACATCATTTATAAAAACGTAAGCAGTGGGGGTAATTTTGAACCCCCATTTTTGATGATAAACTAGAATCATTTTTTTATTACATCAAAAAATATTTTTTTGGCATTTCCCATATCACTGTGTAAGCATCCGTAACGTTTTTCTTAAAGCTCTTTCTCAAATAATTCTAGTACATCATTTTAAGAAAATTAACCAGTGGGGGTAGTTAATTTTTTTAAATGATGTACTAGAATACTAGAATCATTTTTGAGTACATAAAAAAACTTTTTTAAGAATGTATTAGAATCATTTTTATTAGTACATCAAGGAATTATTTTTTTAGTACAGCAAAAAAAATTGTCCATTGGGGGTTTCGCCTCATAAGTATGCTTTTCTATTTTAATTTTCCAAGATCTGAAATAATTAATTAATTTGTTCTGTAAAATTGTGGTAATAAATGTACAGATTTCGGTTGAAATTTTCATAACAACTAAAATTTGCTGTGAATTTGGAAAATAAATGCTAGTTAAGTTCTACCCTCAGAGAGAGAGAGAGAGAGAGAGAGAGAGAGAGAGAGAGAGAGAGAGCGGAAAGAGAAATAATTCAGTTTCAGAAACAATGGAAGCTGAGTGCAAAAGGGAAAAAAATGTTTTTCGCTAATCATGAAAAACAGCAGGTGTACTTTGTTTAATGTAATATTTCCACAAACGTACGAGATAAGATCACAAGTAAGAGAATGAATGGCGTAGGAATGCTTTGATGAAGTGAAGTAAATAGTATTTCCTTTCCAAATTACTGGGTACTATACATTGTCAAAGAACAGAAGAATAATTTAAAGAGGAATTGTCGATGATATTGCTTAGGAATGAGTCAATGATTCGAACTGTAAACTTTTCTATTAAATAAAGCCGTGAGAATAGGACTCAAATTTATTTTTATAGATTGTATCCAGCCTTGATATTTAAAAAGTACAGAGCTCGTTTCCTCGCAAAGCGGGGAATTGAATGCCAGGAAAGTAGAACAGATTTTTTCCGATTTTTTTTTAATTTAACATAATTTGTTTCTTGTAAAAAGTTTTAAAAATCCGTGTAGTGCCAGATAGGGGCAACTCTCAGAGTTTGTGTGTCTTCAAAAAATGAGTCTTTGCATTATTTTTTTATTTTACACCAGCTCAACCGCCCCCTCCCCTAAAGTAACTTCTGGATCCCCTGTACTAGTGTCTTTTCTAGAGAAACTGTTCCCTCATTCTCTCGGTTACAGAACGCCAGAAACCGGTTAAAACTGGTTCATAGAAAATGGGGATACCTATAGTTTTAAGTGGAATGTTGCTTGCTCTGTTAATGACAATAGTACCCACTCAGATTATTCTAGTGTCATAACTAAAGGAACTATTTCATTATACAATATTTTTTTTCTGTCATAATATGCCTGCTACCGGTTAAAACTGGTTCTTAGTCAATAATATCACCTCAAAATCTAAGTGGAAGGTTGTTTGCTGTTTTGAAGTGATCTTCACTCAGATGGTAGCGTCATTACTAGATAAACTGTTATTTACGCAATGCTTTCTATCTGATCGCACAATGCCTGAAACCGGTTAAAAGTGGTCTGATTGATGTGTTATCCATACCTTTCGTATCTTTTGAATTAAATTACTTAAAAAAAAAGACATTGCAATTTGGCCCATTTTACCGCTAGGGCGTTAAAATGATGCACCCGAGTACAAAACTTCTGGAGCAAGAAAAGTGAGAATTAAGAGTACAAAAACTGAACTTACATTCTTCGCGAAATATGTTTAAAGAGTTTAGTTGTACACATGCGCTAGAATTAATTGTGAACTGGGCCATTACGGAGCAGGGTAGAAGTCAAGTACAGAGTGCACAGGAAAACATTTTTTTTTTAAATCGGACCCACCACGGAGGAATGGTCAGAAGCCAATGCTTAGACCAATGCGCCATCGGGACTGCAAGACAAATTTTGGTTGTTGAAGTTCTGTTCAAAGCAGTGTGCGACAATTATCAGACTAAATTTAAACACAAGTTTCAAAAGATGCTGCCGCCCCGTTGGCCGATTGGACTGAGGCGTTGGTTTCTGTTTATTTTTCCGAACTGGAATCGAGTTCGAGTTCCGGATGACGCATAGGTGGTGTGCTTGTTTAATGGCTCTGGTAACACTAATTAAAAAAAATCGTTTGAATTAAAAGACGAAGAAATGGAAAGACTGCGTCTGTTAGCTCGATACTTTCTTAATCTATAATAATAAAATGAAGTGTGTGTGTGTGTGTGTGTGTGTGTGTGTGTGTGTCTTTCGCGATACAAAATGAAAAACATGGTTGCCCATCTTACTGTGTCTTTCCGCTTTGTTTACATGCCACCTGATCACAACCAACGTGAAGGCGTGATGGAAAGTAGTCCATGATAAATTTTAGGCATTTCTTTTTTAGAATGTTTCGTACTTTTGTTCTGGAAGTCATAAATTTTACGCGTTCGTTTTTTATAATTTGTTACAATAGACGGCTTAATGAGCTTAGATTTCGCAATAGCTTCGCTCAAAATTTGCCAACTGTACCCGAGTTATCGGTTACCGTTGGCGGCTTGTCCTAGTGCATTCTAAAGAACAATCAGCTTTAGAATTGTGTGATACGTGTCATGTTTCAGAAAAGAACCCACAAATTATTCCCCTCTAAAATAAGTCTTTTAGCACTAACAATCACCACTTACTGAAAAGCTGAAATGCGTCACGTACAGTTCAGGAGGTGATCTGGAAAGAGTGTGTTTGAAACAGAGATCGCGGAGCAAGGAAAACATAGTTCTACTGAAGTTGCAGTGAACATAAGACAGGCAGAAGCCTATGTCCCTCCATAAAGACAGGAAACGAATTTTTCCCGAAAAAATAGCCTTACTGCGGGAAGTCACGTGACTGAGTCAGCATGATACATTGACAAAGATGTTGATCTTTCCTTCAACCCCAATCAGTCCAAAAAGTTTGTGTCTCTTCCAGAACAACTTGCAAAATATGTAAAGATTCCTATTTTTTGTGGGCATATCGTCTTTAGCTTACAAAATTTCGTGATAAATAAATATCCATCCCACCATTTATAACAAAGAAATCATAATAAACACTTACAATATACAGTTATTATTTTCAGAATATACAGGGTAATTCATAGAGAAGTATACAGTTTCCAGATGCTGTAAAACAGTAACAGTTGAAGACACGGACTACAACTGCGAACCGTTAGGTAGATGTACTCATAAAGTTTGTGTCCCGCTACTGAGGGAAGTGACGTAGACGATAGCGCGCGTGTCACATGACTAGTCAGTCAAAATGGCAGCATCTGCAGTGGAGGAGGAGTTTTGTGTTCTTGAATTGAGCAAAACGAAATCTGTAACTGTTGTGGAACGGCATTTTTTATCACGATTCGGAATAGAACATCCAACCAGAAAATCTATCTATGATTGGCATAAAAAATTTGAAACTACGGGCTATTTGTGCAAACTTAAAAGTCCTGGACGACCGCGTGCATCGGAAGAAGTCGTCGATAGTGTTTGCACTGCCATTCAACGAAGCCCGGGAAAATCACGCGGTGGGTGAGTCACGAAGTGCACATTTCACAGCTCACTGTCTTGAGAATTTTGAGAAAGAAGCTGAAAATCCATACAAAGTGCAGATGTTGCAAAATCTCACTGCATTTGATTCAGATATCTTACCTCGCGTTTGGGCGGAAATGGATTACCGGCTCGATGTGTGTCGTGTGACTAAGGGTGCACACATAGAATATCTGTGACTGTCTCTAAAAAAAACTTGAAACATTTCCCTACAATTATGTTAGAGGTAACAAAATATCTTACATTGTTTTTGTTTTATAATGCGTTGAAACTGTATACTTCTTTATGAATCACGCTGTACAATAATTACACTGTGCATGCTTATCTGGTAATAATGTTTGTTCCTGCTTAAAAACTAGTCCGATTTCAAACCTTCTTTCTATTCGTAATTATCAGAAGCCGAAAGATATTGCGTATTATTCAGTCACTACTGAATATTACCTCCATCCATTTATTAAGAGCTCAGTTCATTTTCTTGCATTCGCATTAACGATTGGTTCACATTTCAGTGCTTACTCAGAGGGATTAAAATGTACTGCTGTTTTATTCAATCATATGCTTTCATAAATCCGTCATAAAGTTCGTTATGCAGCAGTCTCCATGCACTATATCAAAATTGCGCTGGATAACACAATTTCATTTCCAAATTGTTAGATAATTTCGTTACCTGTAGTTCTGAACAAATATGGCTTTCGTTGAATTGACAAATGCACTGTACTAAATAATCAACTGTGGTCAGCTGTTAGAGCACAGGTGTATTTTATCCTCAGTGTTTCGATATTTGTACCTGCTTTAAAAGAACCCTGCATTTAAAGACCACACCACAACTCGCTTATGAAGATCCCGTATTTAGCGAGATCTCGGATTTAACCAGCAACACACCGAAACTTTGGTTTTGTGTAATGCAAGGTCAGGTCTGAAGGACGTGTGTATATTTTGACAAGATGTGAACGATGTACGTATATAATTTGTTGAGTGAGCAATTTTATATAAATATATATATACACCGACGTGCCATTACATTATGAGCAACCCCAGCGTAGAAAAATGAGCGCGCCTGGAGACCAAACGGTTGTGCAGGTGAAGTCCACAGAGCAGTATATATACAATCCAAGGCCGGCTTTCGGTTAGTACAATGTTTGGAGTTAAAATCGGAAAATTTGCCGATTTATCGGAGTTTGATAAAGGACAAATTGTGACCACACGGCACCTCGGAACTACGATCTCGGAAACGGCGCTGCTTTTGTGTTGTTCACGTGCCGCTGTAGTGAGTACGTATCAAAAGTGGTGCACATTTGGCCAAACGACAAACCGTCGTTCAGCCATGTGTCTTCCGCAGCTCATTGATGCCAGAGGGGAGCGCAGACCGTCGTGAATTTTTCACAGCGACCGCAAGGCTACAGTGCGACAAATCACCCGCAGCTGCAACAGTGGTGATCATGGAAAAGTGTCACAGCTCACAGTTCAGCGCAGCGTGACCGGCGGCGGTGGTGTTGTGCTGTGGGCGATGTTTTCTTAGGACACTTTAGTCCCCATTATCCCAACAGCACAATCTCTAACAGCTGTCAGGTATCTGAACACAGTTGCGGACCAAGTTCGCCCATTCATGGCAACTGTGTTCCCTGCTGGTGATGGCCATTACCAACAGGATAATGCGCCATGCCACACTGCCAGAATCGTCAACGAGTAGTTCGTGGAACATGCTGGCGACTATCTGTTAATGTCCTGACCTCTAAATTCACCTGGCAAGAGCCCAATCGAACATTTATGGTTCGAAAAACGGATTCGCACTGAATCCCCATCACCCCGAAATGTACGGGAACTGGAAGACTTGTTGTTGATATTATGGTACCAGATACCCCAAGATACCTATCGCCACCTCATCGAACCGATGCCTCGCCGAGTGGCCGCTGTTTTGCGGGCTAAAGGGGGTCCTACAGCTTATTAGGTAGGTGGTCATAATGTAATGGATCATCAGGGTATATGAGCACGCACACACACACACACACACACACACACACGCTTTGAGCCTCAAGTTACAGAAGTTAAGTTCGTTGACTTTGTTTGAAGTGTAGTGCTGTTGACTGTTAAAGCAGTCAACAGCACTACAGTAATTGGTAACCCAATATTAACATTTATGTGCAATCCAAATAATGTGCCTACGAAACCAATAAAGACCATTTTTCTGCAAGTAAGACTACTATTTTTTTTTTTTTTTTTTGCCGTTATGAAGCCTAATATTGCTCATTGTGTAATTAAAGATTGTGTGCTATATCTGGAGCATTTCGTCAAAGAACTGTGACGTGCCTGTTCCGCAGGTCGCACATGAGATAAAGGCACATGGCAGTGAGAGCACATGCCAGTGTTGTATAGTGGATAGCACTCGGATCTCCGGAACCGAGAGTTGGGGGTTCGAATCCAGCCCTTGGCAATGAAAATGATGGAGAAATTTACTTCGTCATATTGGCGCCCGAACTTCCAGGATGATCTGGCTGTTAGGTTTCTCGCAATGGTGTGATCTTCTGTCCACGCAGCGAGACAGGAGGGAAAATGAGAATCCTTTCAATAAATAAACAAAAACGTCGCTCTTTCCACGTTTAGCAACGCACAGCAACCGAAAAATTGTTATTCGGCCGCCGCCGGGGAGAAATGGGAAAAGTGGGAAAAGTTGCCGATTTATCGGAGTTTGATAAAGGACAAAATGTCATGGCACGACACCTCAGAGCTACGATCTCGGAAACGGCGCTGCTTCTGTGTCGTTCACTACTCGGCTGTAGTGAGTACGTATCAAAAGTGGTGCACATGGGGCCGAATAACATTTTTTTCGGTTGCTGTGCGTTGCTAAACGTGGAAAGAGCGATGTCTTTGTTTATTCATTGACACCTCGTATTTGGAGGATTTTCGCTTTGGATTTAACTGCTATAATTAATATATAGCCAGTGCCGTTAATGCCCACTAGATGGAGACGTCTCGGTAGCTGAGCCCATCTTACGGATTTATAATGCCAGATGCTGAGAAAAACCGCACATAACGCCGTGGATTGTTGGCCACCGTGGTGTAAGGCTTACGCGTTCGGCTAGATATCGAGAGATCCGGGATTCAATTCCCCGGCGGCGGCCGAATGATAATTTTTCGGTTGCTGTGCGTTGCTAAACGTGGAAAGAGCGATGTCTTTGTTTATTCACTGACGCCACGTATTTGGAGGATTTTCACTGAGAATCCTTTCTTCGGTGCTTCGAAAAAATAAATCAGTGTGATGTTACATTTCACACATCAAATTGTCTGGGATTTCTCAAATGCACATTTTTCATCGGATGACTGCCTACATCAGCACATAGCCCCCGGCTGACTCGTGAGCTAAGCCCCCGGCCCTCTTTCTGGGACGGGGCACGGGAAGATGTGACGTGCCTTCCGCGCAGGACACGCGTGAGATAAAGGCAGTTGGAAGTGAGAGCGTATGCCAGTGTAGTATAGTGGATAGCATTCGGAGCTCTGGAGCCGAGAGTTGTGGGTTCGAAAAATGATGGAGAAATTCACTTCGTCATAAAACTCCAGTGTTACAGGTATCACAGATGCACGATACGACTGTTTTTAAGGATACAGACTTTCAAGTCCATAGCATAAGTGCAACTACAGACTTTTAAAAACATTATAATCTTCTGGAGTCAAAGCAGGCCGGCAGTACTGCAGGAGGAAGGAGATCTCACGAAGTACAGGGTGATTCACAAAGAAGTATACAGTTTCAACGCACTATAAATCAAGAACAATGTAATATATTTTATGTTACCTGTAACAGAATTGTAGGGGAATGTTTCAAGTTGTTTTAGAGACAGTCACAGATGTTCTATGTGTGCACCCTTAGTCACACGACACACATCGAGCCGGTAATCCATTTCTGCCCAAACGCGATACACGCGGTCGTCCAGGACTTTTAAGCTTGCACAAATAGCCCGTAGTTTCCAATTTTTCATGCCAATCGTAAATAGATTTTCTGGTTGGAAGTTCTTTTCTGAATCGTGATCGAAAAATGCCGTTGCACAACAGTTACAGATTCTGTTATGCTCAATTCAAAAACACAAAATGCCTTCTGCACGGCAGACGCTGCCATTTTGACTGACTAGTCACGTGATACGCGCTATCGCCTACGTCACTTCCTTCAGTAGCGGGACATAAACTTTATGAGTACATCTACCTAACGGTTCGCAGTTGTGGTCCGTGTCTTCAACTTTTACTGTTTTACAGCATCTGGAAACTGTATACTTCTTTGTGAATCACCCTGTATAAGACAGATGGTCATAATTCAATGAGTATTCAGTATATAGGTTTGCGCATGTGGATTGACTTCTGGATATCACAAAATTACTTCATAAGAAGTTTTCTTTTCTTTGCCGTCCAGGCTTCTGACCACTCGTCCGAGATGGGTCCTGGGTTCGAATCCTGTTGAGGCATTAATGGTGTTTGTCTAACGGCACTGGCTCTCTCCCTTCACTGGATTCAGAGTCCCTAAATTATAGACGGGATATTACTTGAAGCCATCAAGTTGCCCATGGTGGTCGTTAAAATCCTCAAACAAACATTTCTTTTCTGGTTTTAATTTAATCTGATTTGATTATTTTTACTAGAGTTCTCGGGGATTCCAGAAATCCTTAAAAAGTTTGATTTCTCTAAGTGAACATCGGATACAAAGAGAGGAAAGAAGAAAAGCCTTTAAAAATGGAACATGACTGGCGGTTTATCTCTATTTTTATCTTCCTTCCTCAGCCGAGAATCGTAAGCGTTTCAGCTGAAGACAGAATGGTGCATATCTGTGATGGCAATTGAACTTGTCCTCTCCGATCTCTGTGACTGAATCTCCGTTCGCCACTTCGCCGCCTTCGGTTCGAAAGGACAGACGACGGCCTTTATCGACCGCTTTCTTTGGAGGAGCAGCAAACGTTTCAATTTGTTCTTCATCGGACAAAGAGGGTAATCTGTAATGACATGGGAAAATCTGTTTAAGTTTTTCTGCCTATTGAGGAATTCCCTCAGGCACAAGCTGCTTATTTCACATTTTCCTGAGACAGCTATACATTTTCTTGGAAGCACAGAGGTATTTGCATGTTTTCCCTACGAAAGAAACATGACAAAATTTCATGGAAAAAAGTTGTTTCAAGGTAGTTATTCAGCAAATGCGTTCTGTGAAACTTGAGGTTTCTGACAGAGGCACCCTGAATAAATTTTTATAAAAGCACACCAAAGTCTAAAAAACTTTGGGGAATGTTTATTTTGATCTTTTCAAATTGAAGAATAGAGGTATATTTCTCGGAAGAAAATGCCACAGCGTGCGTAGTCTACTTTTTATGTCAAAAAGGTAATACGAAACGATCACGACAGTGTGATAGATACTTCTTCGAATCCATTAACAATATTAGCGAAACAGAATGGCATGAAACACCTAGGTCACGTGAATTCACAAGCGCATTTCTTTAGATCCACTCTCAATATCCGCGAAAGAAAGTGGTATAACTGAAAGGACAGTAAAGTCTCATAAATCTATAAAAACGATATTTTAAATCTCTGAGATTTCGCCTGCCAACGAGTGGCTTTATCAAGGCAAGGTGCGTTAGGCGAATATACACTGAAGTTACAAAAGTCATAGGATAAGTACCCAGTATCGTGAAGGACTTTCTGTAGCACGGCGACGTGCAGCAACACGATGTAGCATCGATTCCACAAGTGGCTGGAAGACTTCTGGAGAGATCTTGAGCCATGCTGTCTGAATAGCCGCCCACAGTTTCCAGGTATTTGTAGGTGCAAGATCTTCTATGCGAATGGACCTTTCCATCCCGTCCCATAAGTGCTCCATTAGGTTCATGTCCGGCGAACGTGGTGGCCACACAATCCGTCAGAACTGTCCAGAATGCTCCTCGAGCCAATTTTGGACAACTTGTGCCCTATGACATGGTGCATTGTCCTCCTGGAAAATCCCATCGTTGTTGGGGAACATGAAGTCCATAAAGGGCTGCAAATGGTCACCCAGCAGAGCAACAAAGTGATTACAGGTTAATGACGTGGTTACAACAACCAGAGGACACTCCACACTTGTATGGGTCCGTGGCCTCATGGGAGTCTGCGCCGAACCCAAAGCCTACTATCAACTCGTAACTACAGGTAGCGTGACTCATCGGACAACGCCACATGTTGCCAGTCTTCCAGCATCCAATTACCGTGTTCACGAACCCAGGTGAGAAGCTGTGTCCGATGTCATGGTGTTAACAAAGGCACATAGGTGGGTCTCCTCCTTTCATACCTCACTGACGCTACATTACGCTGCACTGACCAGATGGATATGTCTCTGGTACCTCCTGCATTGAATGTGGATGTTTTCTGAGCCAGTGTCGTTTGTCTGTTAGCATGGACAATACTGGTCAGGCGCCGCTGGTCACGGTCATTCAGCACCACTACACTGTCCACGGTGGGTGGTGATGCCTTCAATCAGGTATTCTAGGTACACACGTGACACCGTAGATCGAGAAATGTTGAATATCCGCACAACTTCGAAAATTGAATGTCCCATCCTTCCTGGCTCTCACTACCATGCCTCCTTCAGACTCCAATAATTCACGTCGGCTTGCCATAATCCTATTGGCACTTGTCCAACCTGACTCCCGAGATTACACCTTGCAGGTGATAAAAATCGTGGCCGGCGTCGGAGCCTTGGAACGACAGTTGTGCCGGTTAAAAATTTACATACTGTTACCCCATGACTTTTGGCTCTTCAGTGTATAGCCGTTTAGGAGTTTAAAATTAAAATCCGTAGAACAGAATCAGGCTTGAAATCACATAAACATAACAATACAAAGACATGAGTTTGTGAGGGTCATTACGTGGGTCTAATGTCCAGGTAGTATAATATCGCGAATATATCAAGTCATAGTCTTTGTTTGTCTTGAGGTCCGTGCTTGTATGGCATGGAGTTCCACGGTGATGGCAGTTCAATAGACAAACAATCATTGCGGACATCAGATCTTGTGACAAGTTCTATGCCGTCCCGGTAGCACAGCGCTTGCTTCTGACCGTTCGTCCCGGAATGGGTGCTGGTTCAAATCCCGGTGCGACATGGATGTTGTGTTTGGCTTACAGCACTGGATCCCTACCCTGCCTGGAACTACAGTAGTAGCTTTAATTATCAGCTTGGAACCTGTGCCTGTGAACTTTGATTTCATAAAGTTAACAGCAACTTTCAGTTATTAACTTTGAATATTAGGAACATTTTGAATATTTTAATAATATTCAGGTAACAAAATTTTGAATATTTTATTAATATTCCGGTAACCAAAATTTAACTTTGGTTACAAGAATATTATATAACTGAATATAATATAAATATTATTAAAATATTAATATTATATTATTAAATATCCATATATATATCATCATCATCATCATTGTCAACCATTATCAATCCACTGCTGGACGAAGGTTTCCCCAAGTTTCTTCCACAAAGGTCTGTCTTGTGCCAGTCTCCTCCATGTTGCTCCCGCATACTTTCGAATTTCATCCACCAATCTCACATGTGGTTTTTTTCTGGGCCTTTTCCTGTCCCTTGGAATCCAGTTTAAAATTTCAGCTGTCCATCGATTGTCTGTCCTTATGCCAATATGTCCAGCCCATTGCCATTTCAGGGATTTAACTCTGATCATGATGTCTTCCACTCTTGTCATTTGTTTGATCCACGAGTTCTTCTTCTTATCTCTCCTGGTTACACCAAGCATGCACCTCTCCATGCTTCTTTGAGTTGCCTGCAGCCTTTGTATGTCTCTTTTAGTTAAGGTCCACGTCTCTGCACCATACGCAAGCACTGGGAGGATGCATTGATCAAACACTTTTCTTTTAAGCCATAATGGCATATTGCTCTTGAAAATTTTGCTGTTTCTTCCAAAAGCTCTCCAGGCAAGTTTTACACGCTGATTAATTTCTTCATCAATGTGACCCTCACTTGATATCTGCTGTCCAAGATAAACGTACGTATCTGTCATCTCCAGCTTTTCTCCATCAATCGATAAATCTTTATTTCTTGTAAAAGCATTGTACATCACTTTTGTCTTCTGAAAGTTCATTTTTAATCCCACTTCTTTACTCTTGTCAGCAAGTTCTTGGATCATACTCTGCAGCTCGGATGAATACAAAAAGGACTACTTTATGAGCAAAAGAAATGATATATATATATATATATATATATATATATATATATATTATTAAATATGAATATATATTATTATTTATGCATACTATATTAATATATATTCATATTATATTATTACATATTATCTTTGGCTTTGATTTGATACATATATATAAAATATTAAATATGCATATATATTTTAACCTCAATATTATTAATATTTTGATAATATTCAGGTAACCAAACTTTAACTTTAAAGTTATTAACTTTGTTTTTGAAGGAGCAATGTGCTGAACGTGGTATTCAGTTAGTAATATTTCGTGAATTTATTTTGTGAAGTATGTGAAAAATCACCCCAGGGCGTACTTTTCATTTGTTTCATCCTTTCCTTTTTAATCAGGACTGATATATTACTCCAGAAACTATATATTTCCCTGTGGCCCTAAATTAGGAACGGGCCACTGCTTTCAGCACATTGAGTTACTCGTCTGTTTTGTTTAGCTATTTACTTAAACATGTGCTAGGGAATTTAATACAATATACAGAAAAAATGCAAAAGCTTACTGTAAGGCGATGATATTTGTTTTCTTTTCACCATAATTATATTAAAAATCAATCATATTTCTTTGAGTAATGTTCAGACCTGGTAATAGATGGCGCAACCTGTACATTGAGGACATCAGTAGACAAACAAATGCTGGATTGATTAATTATGGTTATGTTTTAGCGAGTATTAAGTATCCCATGCTATAACTTCAAATTGGTTTTATCGATGTGCAAATTTTCATCCTTGGGAATACATTAATTGCGAAGAAACTATGTAAGGAAGTTTTACCATTGGAAACATAAGGCAGAGATTTTAGGTGGAACCACATTAATGCACTTCATTCATTCATTTATATGGAGACATTGTTGTTCCAGGAAGAGAGCTTGTATTTTACTGAAGTAAAGTGAACTGTACTCTGAATCACGTGATTCCGTTTACCGTGTAACAAAACTGACTTTTTTCTTCTTTTTCGCTTTAGTGGCACTCGTGTAAAACTATAAACGCTACTTTTTGATGAAGCGAACATCGACTTAAAGGAGACGCTATATTTCAGAAAATGCTCTTGATATGCTTGCTGAACAACAGAGAAGCCAAAATAATTGTTTATTGGTTGTCTTTTCAAAACGGTTGGGATGTTCAAAATACACATAACTGGGATGTTTGTGGTAGAAAGTAATTTATTTTAGAATTTTCGTTTGAATGTCGTCATTAGGAGATTGATCTCTTTTAGAATAAAAAAAATGTGGTCATGATTCAATCTATTCCTACGATAAACGTTTTTTACATTTTGCGAAAGAGCAGATATCATGCCCACAATGAACTTAGTGATATTATAGAGGATATTCACACACTTTT